>OX387268.1:43553551-48553551 GCA_947562075.1 Orthosia gracilis
TCAGTCATAATAATTATGAGTGGTCTATGAAGTTTTAATAGCAAAACAGATCACATGAAAAGGTTTACATACCTACCTACCGTGCGTTTGCACTAGGTAGGCACTAGCGTAACATTCACTCAAAAACATGAAACAATCTCTGGTATCTGCCATTTTGTGTACTAGAAAAAAATATGAAAAATACCTGATTTTCGGTTTAAAGAAACTTTATTCCTAATAAAGACATATGTCACTTATTTTTGTTTACACCTTATATCTCAATTGATGGCGTTTTTTCTTTAATTTTTATTTTACAAGGACGCCCTGTTATTTCCAATCATTACTGAGTTTGTTTCATCTTAATAGATCGTTTAGTTTAAAATGTATACCGTTTTCTTTACACAGGGGTCACAGCAGCGAACAAGAATTTAATAATTTCTATAAAAATTTTAAATTATTTTTTAGATTTTTTTAAATATTTTTTCTGTCTGTGAAATTAAGCGTAATTTATCATTTCAATATGTGCACTATAAATACTCACACTGTATGTCGATCTTTCAGTCTTTCCTTAGTCGTATTGCATCATCGAACTGTCGAGATGAAAAGTTCAGGACCGAACTAAATAACCGAACTATTGAGAGCGCCCGGCACTGATTGCGATGAAACATATTATATACTTCAAGTTACGCACAACTTTTATTTATAAAAGTTATCTACATTGGTTCTGTACATTTTAAGTGATGCGTGCACAACCAAACAGACAATAAATTCCAAAAAATGCTGGAAATGTGTTCTGTTGGTTACCTTTTAATAACCTGGCTATTTTATTTTCGATGTACAAAAACGATTTATTTTGTTTGATTTGACTTAAGCACGCGCCTCTCGACGGCTCAACGATTTCTATTGTGTCTGCTTATTATGGCCGCTGAAGGTATATGTTCTCTTTAGCCCCGATATTCTCATGATGTAAAATTCACAAATGAATCGAATTATATAACACAACCGGCTACTGGCAACCGGCCAATAGCAAGCCAAGCCGGAGATGAGACAACCTTGTGTGCTAAGTCGAGATACTTGATTTGTTTCTCTTTCTCAACTTTCTCGAGGTTCTCGTCATGCTGGATGGTGACATCGTTTATCATATTTTTTGCGGCACTCTAATCGGTCTATCACCACTATGTCCGGATTATTGCCAACAATAGTCCTATCAGTGATGATAGACCGATCCAAATACAACTTGACATGGTAATTATTGAGAACTGGGTCAGGCACATACTCGTAATACGGTACCTCAGAGTCCACTAGATTGTACTTCAAAGCAAAACAAAAGCTGATGGATTAACAAGAACGGTAGCATGCTGGACACACGTCAAACGTCCCGTCTTTCATTATATGTCTGCGGTAGTTATTCGTCAGGATAATTTTTTTTTTTTTTTTTTTTTTTTTTTTTTACTTTTGATGGGTTTGCTCTTGACTCTAGTCTAAGTCAATGACAGAGACAGAGTCGACGATGGAGCGAGCTTACCCAGAAGAAGCCTGTTCACTCTAACTCTAAATTTCATCCATAGCACAGACAAAACCTTCAGTTTCCCCAAAAAGGTCGCCGAAACGTAGCCAGGATACGGACGCTTGGAAATCTATATCGGGACCATGGAGAGACCGATAAAAGCGCCCATGTAGCTCCTTGCCTTGCCATAAACCTTTGCGTTCGTCAGTAGTACGTGTTACAGGCTTGCGCCAGTTCTCTTTAGCCATGGACAACGGTGTGAGTCTGTGTTCTCTATGACCGCATCTCGGTGCATACCCACTTCATCTTTTAAATAGTATTCTCTGTGGATGCAAACCACAAGGTTCTGAAGACTCTTGGCGTTTAAAAAGCCTCGACCCCTAACATTTCCGCAGGATGTACATTCTCATCACTAAAGATCGTGGGTGAAGCCGGATGCATCATCCACTTTCATCAGTTTGCGGTCAGCAGTGTCCGGACCCTCCTATCGAGGGCATCGAACTCGGTCTGAGTCCATTTGAGTATGCCGAAAGAGTACATCAAAACCGGCATGACCCAACTGTTGCTGCGCACCTTATTTCCGCCTGCTTAAAGGCTATATATTACATTTTTCAGGCGGCCAAAGAAGGCTCCAACAGCAGTTGCTTAATGTCAGTACTGTTAATGCCCAACGCTTCTGACATACCCAGATTAAGTAAGTTTCGGTCGAGGAGAGGTGTCTGAGGTGTAAGGAATCAGAGAGTTGAATTATTATTATTATACGAAAAAGACAATCAAAAAAATTAAAAAACCTGACTGCTTAAGAAGCGAACTAAAAAGACGTAAACAAGAAGAATATCATGCTGTGCAGTCGGAGGATACATATACGCGAGCTGGCTGACCAAAACCAGACGTGTATAGCGAAACCGGTCACGCCACATATTTTGACTAAGGTTAAGTTTCAGAAATTAGGGCTTGTAGAGTTAGGGCGTGTGGAGTAAGAAGCTTAGCTCTACATGAGATCTGACACTTTTTGACAGTGGGTCGCGTCTTGACAATATTTTACATGAAAATGGTTTTGGTGAGATATAGTTAATATACATATATTTAGAAAAAAGTTATTCAAGGTGTAACGGTTCACATAAATATTATATTATTATTTATATATTAAAGTCATTGAAACGCATGCGTATGTTTATAAAACAATACAAAGTATTGGGCAAACATAAAATAATAATGTGTTACTTGATTAAAATGTTATAGTCGATTTTAGTAAGAAATCGAATCGGTAACGCATTAGGAAGTTGCATAACGATAAGTTTTAGAGCTGTGAAACGTGGAATAAATAGTTGGATGGAGTTATATAGGTACTTTTGAGTCTGCTTTCTGCTTTAAGTAGACGAAGTAACATTCTGTCAGTTATAATGATCGTCAAAGTACAAAATGTAAGTACTTATAGGAAAGACATACTAAATGAAAAACCTTATTTATTATCAACACTCAGCATTTTTCAAGGTAGCAATGTAATAATAAATTAGATATAGGAAAAAACATTTTTTTTTTGAAACCTCGCCCCACACTATTAATTTCTATGCGCATTAACTTTTGCAAGCAGGTCCTCTCGCGTGTGTCTCAAAAAAATAAATAATAAAGGTATCCTATGTCCTAACCAAAGTCCTCCTGTACCAGATTACATCTAAATCCGACGATTTGTCAAACATCCAGTTCCATCCGGGAAGTAGCATATACATACATATACCTACGTATGTTTTCAACTTCATCCAGTGTAAATAGGCTTCCGTAAAATAATTTAATTCCTTCTTTTACACAATTTAATAACGGTGTTGATATAATTAAATCCAAAGCCAATACTTGTTTTAATGGGAAACTGTCACGAAACAATTTGTTTTGATCGTCGTGGCATGGTCACAATAACGAGAGGGGAGCTAGGTAAAGTCGAGGAAATTAATTTGTTTACTCTCCAGTCGTCCAAACAATTCGGACTCTGTTCCTTGGCTCAGAATCTATTAGTAACGCTACTAAAAAGTTAATTATATTAGTTATGAATACCTACTATTTCCTTTTATATGTCCGGGTGTCCAGTTGGTTGTTGAAGTGTTACATTTTTGGCGTACAGTAAAGTATATAAAATATATTATTATATTACTATTTTAGTTAAATGCAGAAATTCTCCTGAAGAATAAGTAAATCAAGTAAAATCGGCTTTCAAAAGATAGTTCTTAGAATCAATTCTCTATCAAGTTTCAGATTGATAGTAACTTTGTTTACTTTTGAAGTATCTAGTTAGTTTAACGTAGGAACGTCAACGGAAGTTTAATTGAAATTCATGTCTTAGCCCGAGTTAAGTCATCCGATCTGAACTCTGGACCAAGTTATACAAATTCTGATATTGTTGTGTGTTTTATATTGGTATCTATTCTATCGTCATGGAACGCTATGAAGATATATTTATTCTTGCACGTTAACATACTCCTCTTTTTTGAAGTAGATATAAATACATTACGTACAGGTCAAAACTTCAAAATAAAACACTGTATAGTGTATTCTACCTATCTCATTGTCTCGCACGTTAAACCCTATAGAAGTCTGTGTCTATCTCTTTTTAACCAACAACCAAAAAGGAGGACCTTCTATATTCGACTGTATGGATTTTTTATACCTTTTCTCTGTCAATTAAGGACCAATTTTGAAAACTATTTTTGTGTTTGAAAGTTGACAACGGCCTGATGGCCAATAGCCTCGATGACCATCTGTCGAGGCTGTCATAGTGCGGTTGGATCAAGGGACTGATACAGATGGCAGTACTCCCTGATACAACTGAGGAGGTGAGGAGGTTCCTGTCTCTGGAGCCCTAACCACCGGTAGCTTGGACCCTGTTCCCGATACTGGTGGGCTCTATTTTTAATATTTTTAAATGATTTTTTTATAAGTTTTCTTTTTTTAATATTTAAAAATGTATTAAA
This sequence comes from Orthosia gracilis, assembly GCA_947562075.1. Classification (NCBI taxonomy): domain Eukaryota; kingdom Metazoa; phylum Arthropoda; class Insecta; order Lepidoptera; family Noctuidae; genus Orthosia; species Orthosia gracilis. Next base: position 43,558,001 of record OX387268.1, read on the forward strand.
TAAGAATACAAATAAATAAAGGAAAATAATAATACTATCTATTTATGTGAATCTCCTTTATTTTGAAAGACCGCCTTATAAGTGGTGTTGCGGGTTGAGGGGAAGTAGGTGGGTACCTACTTCCCCTCAACCCGCAACACCCCTTTTTAGCCACACAGAACTGCCTTAATATTCTGATGTTGGTTAGCGCATGAAAATTTTGTATCAATAACGTAAATAATTATTGTTAAATGTGTATCTTGCAGGCTTACTAGTGCAATCGATGTTAATAACTACAGAAAACTAACTTCATTAATGTCTCAGAGATGGCGCGCACTCGGCGAACCTAAAAATCGTAGTAAAAGCTCCTGTACATAGATGTCGTTTTTTATATATTTCTATGGGGTTGTTTCTTATACATTGGGGTGAGTTTTCTCTGGAGCTGTATGTACTTTCTAAAATAATAATTGAAAGAAAGATTGATTCGCATAATATTGTTGTGATTTTTATGTAACATGTAATTACTCGATTACTACCGAAAATACTATCGTTGGAACTGTATAAAAAATATCTATATGTATTGATAAGATAAAACGACTGTAAATTGATAACAACCACAACTAATTTAGAAGATATAAAAAACCTGTCGTATCTAATTCATTTATAGATAAAAGAAATCACAAGACACGCTGTACGCGCTTTTTAAAATAACCATACGTATCACGCTTAGAGTAAGTAGTACCTTTTTGTAGAAGGTAAATAAAGTTCTACATTGTATAGTTATCTTAAAAACTTAATTTAAAAAATAAAAACATCGGACTGGTTAAGAAGCGTACTAAATAGACGTAAACAATAAAAAATCATACTGTGCAGTCGGAGGGTACTCAATTATGGTTTTGGTCAGTCAGCTCGCGATTATGTAGCCACCAACTGTAAATAAACTTTTTTATTTATAACTTTTTAGTTAAGTAACATTTTTTTTAATTACCTTTATACTGTGATCAACTCTTAAAACCCTTCATTTTGATACCCCGCACGTTGGGTTTGGCAGAAAAATAAAATTAGAAACCCTACAGTATAACGCCGAAAATACGCCACAATTCATTTTTTCAATTTTAACGTCGCAAGGTTAAGACGTAATAATCATCAAAATCGACTTACGCGTTTGGTCTCTAGAACGCCATATAGGAACAAACATACATAAATACATGAACTGATAAACACATTATCCTTTTTTTTTATTGTAAATAGGCTCGCGCTTGACCACTATCTCACCTGATGGTAATTGGAATAATCTAATAATAATAATAATCCTCCTTTGGAAGTCGGGTAAAAAGTGTGAGCCGCGTCACATTCACATATCAGTGTGAGCTGAAGGTTAAATGTTCCTTACGACGAGAGGTTCTAGCTAGGCTGAGCCCTAGACAAGTGACAATACCAACGAAAGCGTCGCGATAGCGATTAAAAAAATATATGGGAATGCCAAGCACTATTAAAATGACACATGATTACATTTCGGACATAGCATAGTCAGCCTTGGGAAATTTCGAGTGGAATTCTAGTCAGCAAATAAAAAACAGCCATTGAAAATATATCCAAAATATTTATCAAATAGTTATTTGCATTTGTAAGATAAGTTGTGAATAAGATTAGATGATAAGATTCCTAGTTCTTATCATCTAATCTTAGATATCTCTATTCTATTATTATCTTCTTAGTAAAATTTAATAGAATGTACAGTGTTAATAAAGTAAACATATTTTTCTGCGCCATACTTCCCGCACCACTGTTAGGAGGTACGGAATCCCGGTAGTGTTTCTCATAGATGCCTTCCCAGAGGCGAGTGCGTTCTTCCAGGAGCACTCCACGTAGTTCCAGCGTCTCATTAAGCACCATGTGTGGTGACCTGCCCGCGCCTACTGCCGGCCATGCAGGCAGCGACGATCCTTCAGGCACAGGGGTCCTGGAAAGTTAAAATGTACGTTGAACTGTGTCGACGAAAATAACTCCTAAATAACACAACAAACAATTTCGATTCAAGTATCGTCAATATAAGGCTCGTGTCCTGCCTCCAATAACGTCTTTGGATTCAAAGTACGTCTTTACCTATGAATCTACCTATAATTATAACTTTACAAGTAACATAAATAAACTCACGCCTTTTTCCCATGGGGTAGGCAGAAAGTACAGAAAGCCACCTGCTACGATCCTTACATACTTCTTTTGCTGCAGTCACGTTCATACATCTAGTCATACAAGCACGCCGGTTATGATTACTGCGCACCTGGTATTTCTGAAGATCATCACAAATAACTCCAATAAGGTCTATGTATGTCTTTCTAGGGTGCCCCCTCCCGGCGTTTCCTTTCACGTTTGCCTTGTAAATACCTTTTGTTAGTCGCCTTTCATTCATCTTCTCAACATGTCAAAACCATCTCAGCATATTCACTACATTTACTTTTAAACCACAACGTTGTCTTATCACATCATTCCTCAATCTATTATTTAAAGATGGCTTAATTAACTCTGACACCAGAGGTGGCCACACCTCATAAGAAAAGAAGCATTAATCCTACTTTCATGTCTTTTTTGCCAGATCCAACCTTCACTTCCATATATAAATGTAGGCACCAGAACGCTGTTGTGAACAGCGAGTCGAGCCCCTTTAGAATTCACACAACCGCATGTAGCACCATTCACTTTATTTTCTGCATTCATTCTTCTTTCCACATCTTCTTCAATCTTTCCATCCCTTGGGTACATATTTCCCAGATATACAAACTCGTTCACTTGCTCCACACTCTTATCATTTATTTTCACTTCACAAATTTTTCTGTCTACAAGTATTTGGAATTTCAACTTTACAAGTTGATTATAGGAAAAATTTAATGCTCGTAAAATGCTTACCCAGTTTTCATAAAGTTGTGCCAAAGTTCACGAACTGTTGCTTTCATTTTCTGAAATTCGGGGGTCTCCGGATTCTGAATCATACCACCTATGGGGTCCAACCAAGCATACGATTGAGCGCAGTGATTAGCACCTCGCAAGTCGGTATAAGGCACCGGAATAGAGTTCTCGTCTACAAATGAATATTCATACAAATATACTTGGTTGTGGCCATTTTCTACGTGCAATTTTACAGCCCAAAGCATAGGAAAGGTGAACATAACATCCGAAAAGAAGTCGACGTATTTCAAAATGCTTTCATTGCTAACAGGATCGTCGCCAAAATAAAAATTCTTGACCGTATTGGCTACTTCTTCTCTTTCTGCATCAGTTTCAAACTTTAGGTCAGCCGGTAAGAAATCAGAAAATTTTTCATTCATCTTATCCTTCCAAATATCAAATAAATTAACACGCAGTAGACCTTCCATGTTAGCGAATCCATACAACAAAGGTAACTTTTTGTAGTTGCCTTTCTTAAGAATACTCAGAGGAGATTCTGTCAGGAATGCTCCATCTGTATCGGGCTCCACGCACGGTGAAAACAATAAAGTAGAATCAGTCCTGTCACCAAACATTTCTGCTGTCAAAGAATCCATTGAAGTTGTCTTATAGAACTGTTCTAAAGCGTGTATATCGTCTACGATAGCGTTCTCGTTGATCTTTTTGGCGTAAGTTTTGGCAATCTCTAGAGGATCCCGTTGAATCGTAAATGCGGCAAGATTTCCACCACTTTCTGGTACGACTCGGTGGAACAAATTTTCAGCTGACTTAGAGAGCATTAATAGATCCACTGATGCGGAACCTGCACTGCTACCAGCAAGAGTAACATCATTGGGGTTACCGCCGAAGCTGGCGATATTATTTTGTACCCAACGCAACGCCGCAACCTGGTCCTTCATGCCTGCATTGCCTGGAATGTCCTCGGTGCCAAGACAAAGAAACCCGTGAATGCTGAGACGATAGTTGAATGTAACCATAATGAAATCTTTCTTTGCCTGCATAAACTGTGTTCCTTGGTATAAGTTACTAAATCCCATTACGAAACCACCCCCGTGAACATACACAAGGACTGACAGGTCTGTCTCAGTGGTATCTGGCACAAATACATTAGCAATAAGACAATCTTCTTTCACGTCTAAAAGATCTGGCATAAAGTCAATCATGTATCTGTTCTGTGGACACATGACACTCTTTTCACCAGTTGCGTTGAACGGTTCCGACCATGTGGGTGGAGGAAGAGGCGCCTGAATCGCAAAAATAATCAGGATAAATAAAATAATTATTTGTTTTCGTTAACCTTTGTTCATTTATGTAATTATGACTATTGTACGTACCTTGAATTTGTAGAGGCCTGTAGGCGCTGTGGCGTACGGAATGTTGTAAAAAGCGTATAGATCCCCGCTGGAGTGCTTGCGCCCGCGCACCGTCCCTTGCTCAATTTTCACTTCCAGCCATTCTTCGTCAGCAAGAACAGCCGTCACACACAAAAGAATCACACAAGTCCACCACGCCATAGCTACGAATGTAACCTAACTTCCTTCATAACTGAACATTTTATATGATAAATCGTTATCTTTATCTTCAAGTAAACAATTTGTGATTATGAGTGACTAATCGCTTTTGATGCCAAAATGGGCCCTGATTTGCATACAGGTGAATCATAGCTGATTATTGAAGACTATTTATTAGGAACTTGACTTTTAATAGAATGTTAAGTAAGAGATTTGTTTACATGTTTTAAAAGTTAAAATTAACGTTGAACTGAGTCGAGATAAAGTGCTCCTAAAAAAAATTGATCCAATTGTATTCGTAACTAGCAGTTGCCCGCGACTTCGTCAGCGTGGAATTCGGTACGGTTTCGATTTTCAGTTTATTCAGTTTAATGGTTAATAATACAAATATTTTTCCATCACAGGCAGAAAAGTTTACGTTAGTACCTAATAATATACGAGTACTTTGAAAAGGAAGTTAGATACTCGTACTCGTAGTAGAGTAAGATCCATTAAAAAAATTCTTTATATACTCGAGTAACCTTGATTGTTTTTACCTCTGGGGCAATACTAACTCGCGAGCAACCCAAATACGGTTGGCCGTGGAAAAACAATTAGACCTTAGGTCAACACCAGTGTAATTTAGGCGAAATAAACGTCTACTGCAAATTTTATGCGCTTAAACTGGAAGAGGAAGATGGTTGGGAATGAGAGGTATGCGCGGTATAAAAATAGTTTCACCTAAGCCACACCCAGTGGTACATTCGGCTTCGATAATGTCTCTCTGAAGAGCGGTTTCCTTAAATCCATTGCATAGCTTGGGTGGAGTAAAATTTTAAGTTCGATTTTGTGTAAAGGAAGCCGACCCGCTCTAAGTGTGTTTAAGGACACTGTTAAAAGATTTATATACCATTTCATCCCCAACCACTCATGCAATTTTTTTTCAATAACCGCAGAGGCTTGATGGTTTCTTGAAGCCAGTATAGCGCTTCACTAAACCAAGTTTTTTTTTGATCAGTTATACTTGACAGGTCTCCGAATGCTAAAGCTCTAAGTTCGTCGCCGGAGGAAAAGATTCTGCAAAGTGTATCGGGAAGAGGCACCTGACCGTGTTCCTGCTCCAACCTTTAACAAAACATCGAAAAATTCGTGAGCGTTTAAATGCTGAGCTCGCATGATAGTTGTTAATCACATCTTTTCTATTCAATGCCAAAAGAAAAAATACTTCAGTGAAGCCTTGATCTCATCAACTCTAGTTCTCCGACTTATCACGAGAAAATAAAATGAAATCTCCAGAGAAAAGTAATGTGACCTTGCCCATTAATCTTTCATATCAGCGAATGCCCAGTAGTGACCTGTCCATGGCTTCGACGCCTTTCTTATTTGTCGTTGTGCATTCATCCCAAACGATAAGACAAACATCTTGAAACACTCTTGCTTTATCACAATTTCGTGTTACCACAGATAGTATAATATTAGCATACAGATGCCTCATCCCATACAAAGAAACCGTGCCGACGTAACTAGCTTTTTCGTCTGATTAATCTGATATTTTTTGTTAATCGAACGCACGGTAGTACACGGTGATAGATAGAAGGTGTTAGCAGCGACTTGCAAGTAAAAGGGTTTATTAGATTCGTGAATATTATTTTCTTTAAATACAGTGAAGGTTCGATTTATAGTATTTATTACATGTTTTTTTTACAGTTTTTTTTTGCACCAAAATGTTTTACAATGCAAATTTTAACAATCGAGTGGAATGCCTTAAAAAATTAAAAAATGCGCCATCTATTGGCATCAATTTTTAGTGATCCGTTCAAATAATCTTTGAAATGTGAATCAAGAGCCCAATCCTTACTTATATATATACTAATATTATAAATGTGAATGTAAGTTTGTTTGTTACGCTTTCACGCAAAGACTACTGAACCGATCATCATGAAACTTTGTACATATATTCTTGGAGGTATTAGAAGTAACATAGGACAATTTTAATTAAAAAAAAAATATGGCTTCACTGTGAGCGAAGCCGCGGGTAAAAGCTAGTATTCCATAATTTTGTACCTTTTATGTTCAATTCCAGAAAATTTTAATTTTACACACATTAAATAACAGCTAGGTGCATATCGCTATCTATCTAATAAGATTTGTTTGAACCAAATTTTCTTTCTTAGCGATGAGACCCCGTGGTGTTACCGAACATATCAGTGTTTCATTGCTGTCTAAATCGATTGGGATTTCAACCACTGTGTGAGCCGTTTTACCGCCAGGAATTAACGTGGTTGCGATGCCTGAAGAAGCCACAACCAACGCATTTTTTTCTTGTCATCCGATTTCAGCGAGAATTGCTTTCGTTAGGTAGATCATTCCAATGTCATCTGGAGCGTCTATGAAAATAGCTTACCTTCATTATGAAGTGCACTTTGGACAACTGTGAAACATTTCCCTTTGTTCCGATGTAACATGTGATAAGTGATCGTTTACTATGTCGGTCGATTCCGTGGAGCTGTAGTTTGTCTCAGCTGTATATTCACGAATAACGCGTTACTCAGATATTTGAGAAACAGGCAGGCCGTAATAGGGCATACATTTCGAAATTTCGAAATTTCATGATCTCGAAATTTCGGACCATATTTGCATGTTTATTAATTTCGACATTGATATCCCCAAATTTCTAAATTTTAAATAAATAAAATATTATGTTGTTTTTTATATATATTTAAAAATAAGTAATATATAATTGAAACCACAAATATGATCGTTTGAATCCGCATCTGAAACCAATGAGAACGTTGTGATGACCTAAAGCATCTGCTAACATTAAAATAAATGCTGGGCTGTTTTATAACAAGGAGTAGTCAAAAAAACAGCTACAGCTTTGGCTATCGGTGTGAAATCTTCAAAAGAAGCCTGGAGTTTTAGAGAAAAATCCAGGGGTATTTTTACCTCACAAAAAGTAGCCCAGTGATTACCATCAGCTCACAGAAGGAGCCCTATTACTTCTTAACTTATCATCAGTTGCGTTAAACGGTTCCGTCCATGTTCGCGGTGGCTGGAAAGCAAAATTTAAGATTAAATTAAATTTGACTACTTGGAAATGTCATGTCACAAAAAGGCTTGGGATTGAGCTGGTCCAATTTTTATTTTTTTTTATTTTTGCATCCTGAATTTTGTTTTTTTGGTATTCTTGCAATGACAAGAATGAAGAATTTTATTGTGTTTATTTTGAATGTGAATACTATGTGGATCATTCTTTTTTTTGTCAGTTCGTTTAATCATGGTCTGGCAGTTTGAGTAATTTATGCGGCCTACCCGAATTTCTTTTGGTATTGTTCGTCGAATCATTGAGCTCCATAAATTCTGAGTTGAGCTGCATGGTTATTGACAAATGCGTGTACTGACTGGACAGCTCTACTCAATTTGGCTGGTTCTTTCCTCAAAAGACTATTTCAGACACCAATTTTCTTTTATCATAATTTTTGGAGCCAAAAGCATATCCTAAAAGAGCAGTCTCGCAGCTAAATAGTGGCCGAAATGATAGCCGTTTTTATAAAAAGCAGAATATTTTTATAAGAATCTTGAATTTGTCTACACCCTCATGCCCTGTTGCGTATGGTACGTTGTAGAAGGCGTATACATGTCCACCGCGGTGACTACGACCTCGCACCGTCCCTTACTCAATGTCCACTTCCAGCCGTTCGTCGTCAGCAAGAACAGCCGATACGCACAAAAGAACCACACACGTCCGCCACTCCATTGTATCTTCAGAATAAGTACTTGAATTTTATTTTTAATAATATATACAAAAATAAACAGGTGTTCTTTTATCTTTATGATTAGGCAGTGACTAATGACTTAGATTTCATCTGCTACGTATTTTCATACATGTTATATCTGCGAGTGCCTCCCAGATACGTCATCATCATACTTTCGGTTACTGTGAATGGATTGCGCAACCCACATCGATGCATCCAATAAAACTAACCAGCAGATCCGGCCCGGTGCCTTTCGTCACATACATCGGTCGTTAGGACAACCCCTTAGTACTTACTCACCTTATATTAAGAATTAATTGTAATCACTTTATTAAATTCATTTAGTGGAATTTTGTTTTTTTTTGGATTCCTCCGCTGCCCATCACATAATTGGCGCAGCCGGTAGGATTGTCGAGTCAGTGCGTGCAAATCAAGGACTATAAATTCACGATCGAGTTGGACATTTGGACTTTTGTGCGTGCTGTTCACGTTTCAACGTGCGTCGTCGACAATCCAGAAGAACCAGAAGCAGCCGTTGGAGTTCCTGTAGACCGTATCCAGACATCGATACTACGGGGGCCACCGATATGTACTTTATGTGAGTTGCACAAATTCCTTACAGTCGGTCGCTATTCCCACCTACAAAATTTTCCACCCACGATCATCGCGATCTACTGGGGGTATCGAACCCCTAGGCAATCGGTTGTCCTCTCGCAACGCGCTGAGGGACGCTACCCGAAATTTAGAGTTAGATAGGTTAGAAATAATAATGGAAAACCAAGACGATATGATCGATAAAATTATTAAAACATTAAGATTAGTACCAGAATTTGACGGTAATAGTAATACTTTAATTAGATTTTTATCACTATGTGACCAGCTTGTTGCGAGCTATATTGATCCAGCACCTGGCCATGAATTAACTAACTTAGCATTATTAAATGGTATATTAAATAAAATCACCGGGAACGCCGCTAGAACACTAATCACAAATGGTGTTCCCCGGGATTGGAACGGTATTAGGAATACTTTAATTCATAATTTTTCAGACCATAGAGACGAGTCTGCATTATACAATGATCTATCATTACTATCTCAGGGATCAGATACGCCTCAAGTATTCTATGAGCGTGTGTTAAACCTTTTAAGCACCATCATGACATACGTAGAAATACACGAAACTGTCGCTACCACAGTCGAAGCAAAAAGGACTTTATATAAAAAATTAGCATTGCAGACGTATTCTACGAGGCTTAGCGGAACCTCTAGGATCTAGAATTCGTTGCATGAGACCTCTTTCCCTGGAGGAAGCATTAGAATATGCACAGGAGGAGATGAACGTTGTTTACCTCCAACAAAAAATTATACCTTCAAGTAAAAGGTTACTACCAATATTCCCAAATGCGCTAGCTCAGTATCCTCGGATGAATAGGAATTTGATGCCTCGAAATTTTGATCCGAATCGCTTTATTCCACAGCAGCCTAGACCATTTTATCAGGGTCCCTCTAGAACCCAACAAATGTTCAAAGCTTTACCGCGATCGAATATGTCCACCGGTTTTAAAGTCAACCCTAGACCCACAACATCTCAGCAGGCACCGAACAACCAGCCTCGACCAATGAGCGGTGTTAGTCACCCTGTTGCACGTGTTCTGCCACCGACCAATATGCATGATTGGCGTAATTATGTTAACCCACCCCCTAGTAATTACTTTAGAACACGAGAAGCAAACATGAACGAATTTTTTGTACCAGAACCCGACTTTGACTATTATGTACCAGAGGACTTTTACTATTGGGACTATGACTATATCCTAGACTGTGTCCCAGCTTCTGACCTGACTACTCATTTGACACTGACACAAGACGTCTCCGTAGGTGAACCCACACCCACAGTTCTACCTGAAAATCCAAAGTCGTCAAATTTTCCAAAGGAAGTCCCGAAAAATACCCCCGAATAGAAATTAATATACAAGGGAAAAGACAATTGCCTTTTTTAAATTAAATGTTAGGCCTGACTTTCCACCTTTAAAATTCTTAATTGATACGGGAGCTAACCAGTCGTTTATAAGTCCTGAAACTGTGGAAAAGTACTATCCTGACTATGAACTTGACTACGAACCATTTATAGTCGCTAACGTACATGCATCCACCATGAATTATTACTCAATCACTATACCCTGTTTCAAAGAATTTAAAGACAATAACCCAATAAAATTGAATATATACAGTTTCCACAATTACTTTGACGGACTAATAGGGTGCGATCTTCTTGAACGGTTCTTGGCGAAAATTGACTTAAGCTCTCGCGTACTTAAAACTGAATTTTCTAGCAACCCCATACATATGTATACTTCCGGAAGTGTGAATTTGTATGAGAACATTATTCCAGCACAGTCTTCTAAAATAGTAAATGTGCCTATTAATATTCGCCAAGGAGATATACACATAAGTCAGCAAAGTATACAGAGTTGTAACATAAACGAATGTGTAACCACAGCAAAAAATAATCGAGCTTTTTTAGAAATATCTAACCCTACGAATAATGAGGTAATTTTATCATTGTCACAACCAATCGTCGCACATATATTTAGCGAACAAACTGTACCTGCAGTGACATCGGACACTTACAATAACAATACTCGTCGAGCCGAGCAGGTTTTATCGCGATTGCGCATAGATCATCTAAATCCAGAGGAGAAAATCAATTTAACTAACCTCTGCAGGAAATACTCAGACGTATTCTATATTGAAGATGAACCTTTAACGTTCACAAACCAAATTAAGCATAGCATTAACACCATAGACGAACTACCTGTCTATAGTAAGACTTATAGGTATCCATATATTCATAAGGATGAGGTACAAACTCAAATCAGTAAAATGTTAGATCAAGGAATAATTAGGCCTTCTACCTCCGCATGGAGCGCACCTATATGGGTAGTACCAAAGAAGAGTGACGCGTCTGGCAAAACTAAGTGGCGCATAGTTATTGACTTCCGTAAGTTGAACGAGAAGATAATTGACGATAAATATCCCATCCCAAATGTTACCGATATATTAGATAAGCTAGGGAAGTGTCAATACTTTGCTACTCTTGATTTAACTAATGGTTTTTATCAGGTTGAGTTAGACCCTAAAGATATTCATAAAACGGCATTCAATGTAGAGCATGGACATTATGAATTCCTGCGAATGCCCATGGGATTGAAAAATTCACCAGCCACCTTTCAGAGAGTGATGGATAATGTACTTCAAGGTCTTCTGAATAAAATTTGCGTTGTCTATTTGGATGATATCCTAGTATTCGGTACTTCTTTACAGGAAATCATAGACAACTTAGGTAAAGTATTTCAGCGTCTTAAGGAATCCAATTTTAAGATCCAGATGGATGACCATGATGATGATGATGATGATGATGATGATGATGATGGATCTGAGTTCCTTAAACGTGAAACACCATACTTAGGGCATGTTATTACCCCTGAAGGTGTCAGACCGAATCCTGACAAAATTTCAGCAATTATAAAATATCCTATCCCGAAAACTCCGAAACAAATTAAATCTTTTCTAGGCCTAATTGGTTACTACCGTAGATTCATTCCCGATTTCGCTCCTGTTACAAAATTTCTTACCGCATGTTTGAAAAAGGGAGCTAAAATTACACCTGATTATATAAAACATTTTGAACACTGTAAGACTCTGCTGACTAATGACCCGATACTACAGTATCCAGACTTGTCAAAGGAATTCATTCTCACTACTGATGCATCCAAATTCGCACTGGGCGCTGTACTATCCCAAGGCCCAATAGGAGCTGATAAGCCCATAACATAAGTTAGTGTCCTAGATGCATAAGCATCTAGGACACTAAACGATAGCGAAACAAATTATTCAACGATCGAAAAAGAACTCTTTGCGATCGTCTGGGCCACAAAGTACTTTAGGCCATATTTATTTGGGCGCAAATTTAAAGTAGTCACTGACCATAAACCGTTGCAATGGCTAATGAATTTAAAGGAGCCTAATTCACGTCTTACTAGGTGGAGACTAAAATTATCCGAGTTCGATTTTAATGTAATTTATAAAAAGGGCAAATGTAATACAAACGCCGACGCTCTTTCGCGGATCGAAATTCATAATGATGAAACAATCTCCATGATAGTCAATACGTCACAAGCACCACGACGTCACCATAGTACGTCATCAACGATTTCAGCACCTGAAGCTATGTCATTGGATAATTCTTCAGTGGTCCAAGATACCAATAGTTCTTCAACTCGTACAGCACCTGAAATTCTAGACAGTACGTCGTCAACGATTTCAGCACCTGAAACTATGTTATTGGATAATTCTTCAGTGGTCCACGATACCCACAGTTCCTCAACTCTTACAGCACCTGAAATTCAAGACATATCCGACGGTGAGACCGCTCACACTAGCGTAGAAAGCCCAATTCTCGAAATTCCCATTAGTGAAGACCCCTTAAATAAATATCGTAGACAAATTATAATTAATATAGTTAGTGACTCACCTACATCTAAGTTTATAATTAAAAAACCTTTTGATACTTACCTGCAAGTTATGGCGAATGTACGAGAAACCCATTTTGATAAAGATATTGTAGACCTAACAAAAAAACACGTAGATGCCAAATTCCGCACAGCTATCTTAGTACAACCAATAGAGAAAATGCTTGAAATAGTTCCTATAATTCAAAAGTACTTTAAAAGTTCATCTATGAAGTTGATTCTAGTTAAGTGCCAAATTACTAATATACCCGAATATTTAAATCAACAGGATGCTATTCGCAAGTACCACGAGGGAAAGACAAATCATCGTGGCATAAATGAGACATATCTAGCCCTATCACGTCAATTTTTCTGGCCTAAAATGAAAACCGACATAACTAAACACATTAATGAATGTCAGATATGTAACTGTGCCAAATACGACCGTAACCCAATACGCCAAGAGTTTAGAATCGTTCCACCGCCTAGTAAGCCCTTTGAAACTGCACATGTCGATGTTTTAACTATCGAACAAGAAAAATACTTTATTATAATTGATTCTTTTAGTAAATATGCTCAGGCTTACCGTATGGCAGACTGTACAGCCCCTAATATTATAAAATCACTTTTAAATTTTAGTACGCATCATGGTTATCCAATGAAATTAATAACTGACCAGGGAACCGAATTTACAAATTAAGTAGTTAGTGAATTTTTACGATTACACAAAGTACAACATCACACTACTGCTGCTCATACCCCGAACGAAAATGGGATGATAGAGCGTTTCCATAGCACACTTCTTGAACATTTACGCCTACTAAAGCTGAAGCACAAAAATGAATGTGCTATCACTTTAGTCCCCTACGCCCTTATGGCATATAATAGTTCCATTCATAGTCTGACTAAATGTAGACCGTTTGACCTTATCACTGGACATTTCGACCCACGGGACCCCACAGATTTAAATCTGTCGGAAAGATTACTACCGCTGCCCATCACATAATTTACAATCTAAGATTTGCAGGCGCACTTAGTGTTAGCTGATTTATTTATTTGTTTATAACACACAATAAAAATCAACAATCAAATTACAAAAAAAAGATAATTAAACAATCATAAGAACAGTAAATTTGGTTTTGAGTTCACTATAAGAATCGCAACTGACATCCTAGCTAGGTTACAAGAATAACCTGTGTTAAGGATGCCGTTCCATTCCCCAAAAGGTTAAAATTATAGATAGAACAATTTAAGAGGTGCAAAGAGATTGAAATCTAGAGATATAAATTTTCAGATTATAATCACAATTCAAAATAAAAATAAAATTAAACTAGATTTAAACCAATACATAACATCACAATTTAAAAATAAAATAAGATGCAATTATATTTGAATTAAAATAATTTAAAATAAAAATAAAACGGTATTTAGCTTGAATTCGTATCAGACATCACAATTTAAAATTAAAATCAACATAAAATGGTATTAATTTTGAATTAATATAAAACAATGATAATACGCAATTGGTAAAAATAAATAATTCATTAATTCATCAATGTGATTTCAAAACTAACATTCAATCAATTCATGCATTGAATAAAAACTATAATAACATAAAATGGAATTACAACGATTTTGCAATTAAAATATCAGAAATAAAGCCTATTTAAAATTGAAATTTGAATGTTAGTATACCTAATTAAAAATACAAAAAAATAAATTAAAACTTTCCAATGTGATGGGTTTGTGCGTTTGTGATAGTGGTGGTGTGTTTGTGTAGGTATATATGAAATTGATGAGGGTAATATGCGTTGATGTAACACTAAGACCATCTAAAAGACCAATAGACTCTCTGTCTCGTCAAAGGTTAAGCAAAGGAGCCACTTAACTTTATTATATAACGTCGGAGCAAGGGTTGTATCTTTTAGATTGGGTGAAATGACATTTTTTACTTTCACAAATTAGATCCTTACGTCTTTTAGTGATAACTTGGTATGGGGTCGCAGCATGCTGAATAAGGACAGTATTTAAAATAAAAAGTTGTCTGACCGTCAATACTTGACAATATTTATATAGTTCAGCAGTCGGGAACGTGATTTTTTCAAAATTACTGATTTTTAGAATGGCTCTTTGAGCTCTCTCCAGTTTTAGAATGAGCGTTTTTGGCGCACCACCCCAGGACGATATGCAGTAACTTAGGAGAGATTTGCATAGCGCAAAATAAACCTGTTTAAGGATTCGGGCAGGAGCTATGTGGCGTAGGGTTTTGAAGATGTAGATTAGTTTTCTAATTCTATTTTGTAGAAGCTCAATGTGGAGAGAGAATGAAAGATTATTATCAATTGTTATGCCTAAATATTTGGTATTTTTTACTTGTTTTAGTCTGGGACACTCACATGTCACAAGTGATAGTGAGGGCGGAGGTTAGGCAGATTTACGGAACGAAAAAGTCATGTAGTTTGTTTTGTCAGTGTTGAGGGTCAACGAATTGGCAGCTAACTACGTTTTAATGACATTAAAACCAGTCTGCGTCTTACTAAAGACTCCGGCCACGAGTCACCAATGAACGTAAGCGCTGTATCGTCTGCAAACGCCGTTACCTTGGTGTCATCTAGTTTTATTTGACAAAGTTCATTAATGTATACAAGGAACAGCGTCGGCCCGAGCACACTACCTTGTCACTACTCATGTTATTATCAATAGTAACACACTGAGTTCTTTTATTTAGGTAATCACTTAAAATCGCGAGAGATTGACCCCTAACACCGATCTTTTCTGGTTTGAAGAGCAAGAGGGGAACGGAAACTGTATCAAATGCCTTAGCAATGTCCAGGAAAATAGTGAGAACTTTTTTCTTACTGTCCAGGTTTTTGACAATATGGTTGGTAAGGTCTAAGACTGCATTTGAGGTGGACATGTTACGTCTAAAACCATACTAGTTGGGAGATAATAATTCTTTGTCTTCCAGAAATTTAATTAAACGTTTATTTATAATTCTCTCCAGTATTTTAGACAGTATTGTTAGAACAGCTATCGGGCGGTAATTTAAGACACAGCCTCCAAATGAGGGGAAGGTGCCAGTCTTAAGGCAGAGGTTATACACATGAGTCAGGACGGGGACAAGTTGGCATTTATACCGCTTGAGGAGAGCAAAAGGAATATTGACCCAACCAACGGCACAGTCTGACCTTAGAGACATCAGAATAGATTCGACCTCATTACAGTCAGTTGGGAGTATGACGAATGAATTGCAAGGGGAGGTTACTGAATCATTTTGTTGGGACTGTGATGGTAAATGAACAGGTTTAATTTTGGCTGCGAGATTCTTGCAAACGTTAACAAAGTAATTGTTAGCTTGATTGACTGAGATCACAGGGGATGATGACGACTGTAGTAATTTTCTGGAAGAGGTTTTGGCTTTAACACAGTTTGTTACCCTACTTATAACCTGTCAGATTCGCCTATTATCTGAACCAGCCTCTTCCAGCTCCTTTCTGTCATATTCTCTCTTTACTTTTTTTAGTATCTTGTTACAAAAGTTTCTGTATCTTAAGTAAGTTGATTTTAGAATTTAACCGCGATTTTTGGTGTAATGCGTCTCGGTTTCTCATGCAGCGAAGCAAACCAGTTGTAATCCAAGGGTTAATTATATGTTTACGCTTTGGCAGCTTAACTGTGGTAGAATTGGCTTCTACAGTACTGATTTGGGTGGTGACTAACAGGTTTGTAGCTTGATTGGCGTCAGTTACGTGGTAAATTGGTTCAAAATCAAGATTTTTTATCCCTTGGTCGAGAGTTTCATAGTTAATTTTAGTAAACACAGAGCGACTTGTGGACTCAGAGTATCCCCCTTTGTGTCTCAGACAAAGTAGAACGCAGTTATGATCTGTAACAGACGAATTGAGAACTAGGGTTAGTGCATCATAGCCAGTTTTAAGCATCACATGGTCCAAGCAATTTGGACCACGTGTGGGAAGCATATGCGCTGGCAATAAACCGTGACAGGCTGATAGGTTGAGATACTCTGAGGCGTGGGAATCACATGGAGTACGTCCAATATCAATATTGATATCACCAATTACAGCAATATTTTTGAAAGAAGATAACGAATTTAGGACATTATCCAGGGAAATTAAGAAATTTGACGTGTTGGCAAAAGAGGGCGAACGGTAAATGCAGATGATCGCTATATCGGTACCTATTTTTAGTATCATACATGTACCATCCATGAAATCGATTTCTGAGATAGTGTGTTCAAGATAGTCTTTGACATAAACCACCACACCATCGTTTTGGTTGTTATGTTTAGTTGTATGATACATTAGGTAAGTATCAATGTTAGGGATATTATCGTTATTTTTAAGCCAGCATTCCGTAAGAATCATCACTTCGCAGTTAACTTCTATTCTATGCAAAAGTGTGATAAAACTATCAATGTTGCAATTAATGGATCTTATATTTTGCGAAAGAATTTTAAAATGCTCATTGGGCTTTTTTAGGAATGTTTTACAATCTTCAGGGCTGCAATTTTGATTTAGAGATACAGAAAACTGATCAAGATGTTGATTAATATCAAAGAAACTATTGAATTTTATGCACGGTTTTTAAAGGTCACGTTATTAGTTAACTCATCTTGTTTGGTAAAAAAGAGAGACAGCTGTCGGTAAGTAAATGAGATTAGAATAAACAGATAGTGACAGACAGAACGATTTATATGTAGGGTTAATGGTCCAATTTTTGGTTGAAAGGGTGTAGTATGTAGTGTGTGTGGGTGTTTGCGTAGAAGATTTTTCTCTAGTCATTATAGTGTAGTGGTTCATGACTAATATTATAGCGAAAGACATACAATAAAAACAAAATAAAGAATGATTACTGAGTTGATTAAATATGATTCAGTTAATACCTTATATGCATAATAATAAAGTTTACATGAATTATCAATTAGAAATCATTTGATCAGCAGAGATAGTTATTATCTAAATTGTAGTGACATGAACAATATGATTGTAATAAAACTGTGATTACTGAAAAACATTGCGCACTAGAAACTACGGCAGATAGAATTATGTTACTATGGCGAAAATACATATGACTGTATCTTGCATGTATGTATGCAAGATACAGTCTTAGTCATTGTGGAATTCACCAATCAGGAGTTGTTTATGGCACAATAGCATGCAAGCTACTTGCACACTTTTATGCAAGTTACAGGCATATAATAATATATTTTCGCTCTTATTGTATCTGACTGTAAATGTTTGTATAGAATCTAATATTTTACGCCTTCGTAACTTTCTTCCCATCACCACTAAAATTGCGATAGCACAATCTCTTCTTCTCCCTATCCTGGACTATGCTGATGCCAGCTATCTCGATCTCACCCAAGACCAATTGGACAAGCTTGAGCGACTTCAAAATCTCTGTATCAGGTTCATATTTGGCTTGCGCAAGTATGACCATGTTTCTGAATTTCGAACCAAGCTCAAATGGATTCCTATTCGCCTTCGCCGGAATGCCCACATACTTTCATTGCTATATAATGTGCTCTTTAATCCTTCTAGTCCTTTTTATCTTAAAGAACGCTTTCAGTTCCTCTGTGACACACATTCTCGGTCCTTGAGATCATCGGAAAACCTAAAATTAAGCATTCGTATGCATTCCACATCCTTCTTCGACAAATCTTTCACGGTTCAAGCAGCTCGTTTGTGGAATGCATTACCTATTGAGGTAAGGCGTGCGCAAACATTACCTTTATTTAAAAAAATGGTGAAGGAGCATTTCCTTTCTTTGTAACTATTCTTCTCCTTTCTCTGCCCTATTTTTTTATATTTATTAGTATATTATTTTATTTGTATGTATGTATTTTATGTTGTATCTAAGTAATATTATTTAATATAGTTTTTGTACACTGACAGCCCTATGTCTATCTCCTCTCGTTTTGTCCATCCAAAGGTTGTCTGGAAGAGATTGCCTTGTGCGATAAGACCGCCCATTGTACACTGATCTTTATAATGTTTTTACCTGTAATTATTTAAGTGGTGTACAATAAAGTATATAATAAATAAAATAAAAATAAATAAATATTTTCCATTAAGGCCCTTACACCGCTTTAGTGCCGTAAAAGGGGTACTTTCTAAAGCATACTCCTTAGTAACGGCTAGGTTAAAAGGTTTGGAAAAATATGTATTTGTTATTGATTCATGTACATTATTTGTGAAACAAGTTTTTTTTGGATATCCAATACTTTTGCTGCAAAAAGATAACAACACGATATTTTTTCTCTTCTTTTGCATACTCTTCCGAAACGACTTAAATGTAAAAAAATATTTTTCACAGAAAAATTGATGGTTAGAATTTCTTCTTAACCTTCATATCCTATATATGTAAATCCAAAATATTTTGCGATCAAAACTGTCCAAAAGGATGACCAATATTGATATTATGGCACCGATCGGGCGCCCGGCCAGGACCGCGTTAACATTGGAGAATATTTACGCCTTAATTTTTTAGACTCCACCTCGAATCATCAAATTGATATTTATCAGCTTAGAGTATAATATGATGTAGTTATTGTTAATTAAGAATTTTATCTCCTTTTCTATAAGAGGATACCTGAGTCCCAGCAGTGGGAACATTAAAAAAGGCTGATGATGAAAATGATTTTATACACTGTGCACATTTTTATCTATTAAATAATTTTTTAGTACTCAATAGCTTGCGTGTCATTGTGCCATAATAACATCTGATTGGTGAATATCACAACAGCATGCAAGCTATTTGCACACTTTTATGAAAGTTACAGTCATGCGTATTGTCGTCGATATTATATCTGTTTCATTTGTGATTGACCACTTGATATGTCGATTGCGCAAGTCAACCAATCAATAGACTTTTTGGCAGTTGCTATCGTTGATAGAGTATCACTTTACATAGGCCCTTTGGACGACTTTTACTTTATCTTCAAACTCGAATTCAGTCGTTGATTGCAGTTACACGTATCGTTGCGCTCGGCATCGGGCGAGGGCGACCGGCGCGAGCGCATGGCAAGCCTCTTAGCGTCATCGCACGTAATTAAACGATAGTTTACAGCCGCTGCGCTGGCGACTGCTACTGTCTCATTAACTTCAAGTAATACGTATGTGCAGGAGTTAGTGAGGGAGCTACAGAAGGTTAAGTCAGGAGAGGAAGAAAATAAATAAAAATCTCAAAGACGGTTTTTTGACACCGACTTCCGAAACTGAAGTTATTTTTCACTTTGTAGTGTTTTTATTTTGGAGTCGGTTGTATTTTTATGTAAAAAAGTATTAGTAATGAGGAAGTTCTATAGTAAGGTAAAGCGATGTTTTGATGAAAAAAGCGAATTGTTGATGAAAGTACCAAAATCGCTATATGTGTGCCTATAATATTTGAGGAGTTACCTCGATTACAATGAAATCCCATTATTAGATTCTGATTTGGTGACAATGGGACCAACTCGGAAGTGTAAAAAATATACAGTCAAATTAAGATCCTCCTCCTTTAAGTCGGTTGAAAACAGATCTTCTGCCCGTATTTGTATACTGAGCAAGTAAGGCCGGTAGTTCCGGGTGCCTCACGACGACTGTAACGTCAAAACGCCATGCTTCACTGATACCTCTGAATGTCTATCCTACGACTGTACTGAAATACATAGATACGAAAATATGCCTTATAAGTCAGGAAGGAACTTCTGATGAATTGGTTAGGTAGTAGTATACTGGAGATGGACGAAACAAGTCTTTATTCGGGAACAAGTGCGAAGTTATGTTACGTGCAAAGATCCATCTAGAGTGTCATCTGAACCTGGTGCTGTGTGGTTCTAATGTCCTACTTTCCTTTACAAAATCTACGAGAGAAGCTCTTGTCGTAGGTTTTGTAAAGACGAATTATTTTGTGAGAGATACTAAGATGCTTTTTGTTTCAATGATCTGCGTTTTCAAAGAATGGTGAATGGTGTTCCCTCGTAAGTGATTATTCCAGCTACCTGTTGCAAGTTGTTGCATTGAGGGCTAACGTTTATTGCTCATCACTGTTCGGTGTGGTTCATAAATATAAGAGGTATTTTTCGAAAAAGGAATTTTTTTCGAAACATAAAACTCTACTAAAGCAGTGTTTGGTAATTGCCGTACCTATCTTAATCTGCTATATTTGGAATATATTTAAAAAAAAATGTATATAAACTTGTGCTAAAATCCAAAAAACACATTGAAATTTGACATTTTGAAGACCTCAATCTACACCAGCGCCCCTAGCGGTATTTTTTTTTTATTGCTTATGGATTTGCTCTTGACTCTAGTCTAGGTCAGAGGTGACAGAGACAGAGTCGACGATGGAGTGAGCTTACCTGTTAAATTCTAACGCGGTAGCCCCCATTGAAGGGGTTATTTATAAAGAGCAAAATTCAAAAGTAATTTACCATATCTAATGGAATTGCCTCTAAGTATTTCATAAAAGATAGCTTGATCTCTGCGACAACTGTCAGTATCAATACAGTAACAATAGCGCTTGATAGGCTAACAATAACGTATACGTCAGTTTGACATATGTCGCAGAGATCAAGCTATCTTTTATGAAGTATAATTTCGCATAAGCTGTTAGGGCCGATTTCTGAATTGAGTATTTGGTGTTAAGAACGTCTGAAATCCTACTTTAGTGTCAAATTTTGGCAGGTTGAAAACCTGTCAAAACTACAGTACAATTTGGCAAATAATCGACTTCAAATGCTTAATTCTGAAATCGGAGGTTCAATATCTAAATATCTCAGATTTTCTTTTTATTAGGTACTCTAGAATCTTTTCAATTATCTAGGTTTATAAGTCATAGTTATAGAAAATGTCTTGTGACCATTGCCTGGTGCGGACATTGTGAACAATTGCCGATTATGTCATTATTTCTATGACCATCTGTGTGTCCTATACGAGTATCCAGCAATATACGGCCGTTTACGACTGATCCATGCAAATGCGGGTCACTCCGTGTCACATCGCTAGATTAATAATAAACACAGTCGTAAACTAGGGTAAGTCGTTATTTTCTTACAATGCGTTTAATTGTTCGTGTTGTGCTGTGGTTTATGTTCATATGCATATATTAGAGCCACTGTATATAGGAAGCCACATAAACGTTGGCAGTCATTTTAGATTTACTTCGCTTTACAGCATTGCAGGCTAACCACAGAGAATTAACGTTATCTTTATAATATCAGTTTATTCAATACTGTTCCTTTAAAACTTAATAATCTACAAAGGTTACCTATCCAAAAATAAGCGATCCAAAAAAAAATGGACTCCCATCCCAAGACTGTCTTTGGTAAGTGTTGCTTACCCTGGCGGGTTACCCATCTAAAAACAAACGAACCCAAAAAAAACTGGTCACCCATCCAAACACTGACACTAAGGTCAGTGTTGGATGGGTGACCAGTTTTTTTTTGAGTTATTGGTCAAAAATTCGTTCACAGTGATGATCTTGTGCGAAAGCGCAATAACGTGGTGCAAAATTAATTTTTTTTGAACTTTGTTTTCACTAAACTGGTCTTTTTCGTCTAATTTACTCTCTTAAATGCCGCATAGCGCTCAAATATTATTATTTATTGACCTTTTGACCTTCCGGCAAGAATTCCGAGAACACAACACCGCGATAGTCCAAGAAAACAGTCAACATGACTTTGACTTTTGATAGACTTTGGCGTGGTTTTCGGTTCATTTTTTGGTTTCGGTTCAGTTGTAAGGCGACCACTCCGAAGCTGGTTTGATTAGTTTTTGTTGATTAGTTTGCATGTCAAAATCGTGAACCCACGTCTCATCACCAGTAACAATGCGTTTCATGAATTTTGGGTCGGCATTGACTCGTTCTAGCATGTCCTCAGTGACTCCTATGCAATTGAGTTTTTTGGGAAAATTCAGGTCTTTTGGGAATAGCCGAGGTGCAACATGTTTCATACCGAAGTGATAACGCTTTGTACCACTCATATGGACGTGTTTTTGATAAAGTTGATTCACCGTAAGTAACATTTTCAGTGTCTCCGAACGCGAAATTCCATTGGCGATGCAAAATTTAAGACAAACTCTTTGTTCGGTGTTTTTGTCCATTATGAAATTCGAAATACGCAGACGCACTAGATATTATAAAACAGCAAATCTATTTTTCTTTTTGGTAGGAAATCATCCAATGACTTCTTCTGGGTGAAGCGGGAGGGCGTGTCAGACTTTTACTGACTAAAACCCACCCGTGTTCCTTCAGTTGCTTGTGCCAGGGCCGCGGTAACTCCCTTTCAAATCTATCCGCGACCTAAATTACAGATGTAACTCAAACTCCGCGCGAAAATAGAAAACAGTTGTCCCAATCCAACAACACAAAAAAAAAAACAAAAGTTTGAATTTGGAACCGTATAAAAATCATCCATTCCCGAAACTTTTTTGACTGAATGTAAGTATATCACCATACACTTCGTTTTCATAAAGGAATCATACCTTCTCTTGCTTTGAAAAAATGCAAAATGAATTACGTTCCTTTCAAAGTACTCATTGAATCGAATAGAAAATGTTTCAGAATATACTTGACTTTTATTCAACTTTGTAAAAGAATATCCCTTTAAGTATATTGTCTAGACACAAAAGCACTTGGATGGACTCTTGAATGTGCTTCAGATAATTTGAGAGACCTTTATTATAATTTAGAACCGTTGTGATTGGTTATATTCAAACTTACTTTCCTTTTACTTAAGTATAATATCGCGTGACTTAAGGGCTCGCTTTTACCTTGATCAGAGGATAATCATTGCCATACAACGTGGCAATGCTGCCAATCTTTTGGGCACACACGCAGTAATACCAGTGGACAGCGATGTGGTGGCGTTTTTCGAAGCAATATTTTAGTCAAGTTTATTTATAGGCTATATTTATACCCCTTAGCTTTACCCCATAAAAGACATGTGCTGATCCCTAAATAAATGTAATATTCTATGCAATTTGTTGTATTACTTTTGATGAAATAAATAATAAAATAATAATAATAATAGCAGAATTTTAGGCAATAAAAACTTGTGCAATTACTTTTAACATTTGTCCTATAAGGCTAAATACAAAAATATCTTATCTTTTGAGTGTACAAATTTTATTTTATTTTTCTTTATCAATTTAATATCCGAATCTCACAACGTCTTGCGAAGTCATAGAATACAAAAAGTATCAAAATACAAATTGTAAGCCTCTGGAAGACCTAGCGGTAAAGTAAGGCTTTGTTTCTACCCGAGATGTGTGAGGATGCGTAGCGAGGGATGTATTTGTAAAGAACTAATAAAATCACCACATTTACCTAGCCTCTCTTAACGCAGCTCTAGCGGAAATGGCTCAGTCGCGCGAGGTTTTTGTACATATAAAATAAGGAAAGGATGTGTGCGAGGGATGTGTTGCGAGGGATTTGTGCCAAGTTCTTTTTGATTTGTCATACAAATTTTCAACCCCTTTTTACCCCCTTCTGGAGGAATTTCCAAAAAATCCATTCTTAGTGCTCACTTACGTAATTTGAGAAACATTTCTTGCAAATTTTATCTTTATACGTAAAGCGGTTTTCGATATTTCGTGATGAGTGAGTGACCATTCGCGTTTATATATTTATATACTCCTCTAAAATGAATTGGATGTTTAAATATACTTTCAGACAGAAAGATTTATGGTTACAATTCCTTCTTAATCTACGTAGGAATGGTAAATTAAAATAAAAATGCAAACAAAACTTTCCAAAAGGAGATCCAACATTGATATTCTGGCACCGAGCGGGTGTACGGGCAGTACCACGTTAATATTGGGGAATAATAAACGTCATAAGAATTTGAAGTTAAGTATTTGTCAAGTTTAGCCTAAATGCAAGTCAAATTTTGTCATTCAAGAAGGGTTTGATACGTTCTACTCAATTTATAAATCGGCCCTTAGTCCAACGTCCGTGGAATATAATGCCGCAAAGAAAAATAACGTGACATACCAACAGAAAACAAGAAAATATTAATAAATATGAGCCCCATGAAATTACGTATATTTATTACGGGACCAGTGTCAGGAGAAATGTTGTCATCATAGCATTCATTTACAAATTAAATATTAAATGATTTACGGATCAGCTAGACCGCTCTCCCACGAGAATAGGACATGTTATGTTTTTATTAACTTTAATGGTATCAAATTGTAAACGCGATATGATCAATGATCGATACTTCCGTGCGCGTCGTGGTGGCCCACAGGCTAAGTCCTCGCCACGCTTGTGGTCGTGGGCTCAAATCTGGGCAACTACCAATTTCACGTTTTCAAATTCATACGTACTTTCTAAGTTTATCTTGGACATACGGTGGTACACTGACTACGGTGAAGGAAAACATCGTGAGGAAACCTAGTTACTATAAGTTTGGAATCGCCAACCCATCTTGGCAAGCGTGGTGATCACTGCTCTTGACTTCTCTGTATGTGAAGAGCAGCAGGACAGTTACTGGTATTATTTATTATTATTTACTTCCTGACCGATTTTAACAATTATTTCACAAATAGAAATCTAAAATATCAGGAAGACACATAGGTGATTTAAACAAAACATTACATTCACGCGGGTGAAGAAGCTGGCAGAAGCTTGTAGTTAAATAAAAAGAAAATATTTTCTTGTTTAACCTCTGGGACGGATCTGGCAAATATCAATTTGATGCACTTGAGTCGATTGACAAACGTGCCAAGAGACTTATCGGCGACGATGCACTGGTCGCCTCAAAGCTCCAGAGCCTTGAACATCAACGCCGAGTGACTGGCCAGTCTGTCGGTTTTTTATCGGTTACATTTCGGGGAGTATGCGATGGAACTGCACAATTTGATTCCGCCTAGCCCTTTCCATCATCGGACAAGAAGACGTACGGCAATGCGCCACCGGTAAATGGTGGACATCCCACCTATACGTACAAAGCGTTTTGCGAACACTTTCATAGTGCGCACAGCATCGACTAGTGCTGTGTGGTCGCTGACGCACAGCTAAGGAGTGAAATTCCCTGCCGGAGTCTTTGTTTCCTGTTAGCTACAACCATGGGGTCTTTAAGTCAAGAGTGAATAGGTTACTTCAAGAATTTAAAGTTAAATGTTGTCAATCTCTACTATCTCTATGTTAAATAAATCTCTGACAATTTTTATACATTTAAGACATTTTTGCTGAATTTTGAATTTTATTGCTTTTTTATCTAATGCTAATGAATGACATTTAATTTTAATTTCGAATGGATCAATTTTATGTAATGCATACGAATGAATTATGAACTACTGTGTCTGAAAATAAATAAATTATATTTTATGGTTATAGCCTGAAAAGCTGTCAAACTTTGACATGAATGTGTTTGACTCGTTCTTTTAACTTCAAATTCTCAATTCAGAAACCAACCATAAGCCACCCTATAAATTGACTTCTTCTTTATAATAGTAACGGAGACGTCATTTAGATCCATATTAGATAATGACAAATCAGGATAGGAGCGGTTGCGAAGCGATCCATAGCGATGAAGAGTGACAGCCAGATCTGCTACGATCAATCTTTATTGGGTGATTGGATTAATTCCAATATTTCCGGTGTCAGACTACCTCGCTGGTCTGGTGGTCGCAAGCGCTACTACTGAGCGTGAGACCCTGGGTTCGATTTCTGGGTCGGGCAAAGTTTTGTTCGTATTTTCCATATGCAGACCATGTGGTCAGTAGCAGCCCGGAGCCTGGATTAGTGCCCGGTTGATGTCAATAATAGCTTGGGTACCAACATAATATTCGTGCAACTTTGCGCTCGATGCAACAATCTACTATAGTTTTAAAATAATTTAAAAAACTATTCGTCAGCTCGAAAGCGTGAGAACCAAGTAATGCCTTAGACGTAAATGATCGCGCGGCCCATAGCACTATGGGACCAAACGGTATTTTCCATCTCAAAAATGGCTTGGACAAAAGTCGTAACACTAAAACCGTTTTGATTGTTTTATATTCTAAGATGACAGAGCTATCTGACATAAAAGCATAAAAAAAAAGTTTTATATAAAATTACTCCCAAATTTTATACTTTGATAATTTTATATTCCAAATTAACTAGATTATTCATTATGGAAGTTCAAGCTATGATATTTTCTATGTTCTTCAAGGGTATGTATAAGTATTATACATATTTGGATTGCTTAAGATTTGTAGTTTACAACTGCGTAATGATTTTATGAAAAAAAAAAAATGTTTATTATTTTTTAGGTTATAAGTGTCTTAAGGAAATTTTCCGTGTTTTAAATTTTCAAGTCGAGGTTTCCATGTTACCGATAGCTGTCAATGTCGAGTTAATGACATATTTAGGTTCCTTAACTATTCAGTAATACAAGGATATAAAAAAAAACTGGCGTCATTACTGCGCCATTTCGATCTAGAAGCAGAAATGTCGACCGAAAAATATTTTCAAATAGTATTTTTTTTGCGGTGGTCATTTTAAACACACGTTTGATAAAAATGGTATTGCATAGTTCTTATCTGTTGTGGTAATTATAATAAGTATTGGTTACAGCATTCCTGTAAGAACTGTTTTATCAATTTTCTCATTGGTTTGCACAAGTTACTGAAACTATGGTAATATAAGTACTCGGGTTTTCAGCGTGTACGTCAAAGTGTCCGTATACTTTCCCTCAGTAACTGGGAAATTGCTGAAAAGTTAAAAAATTAGTGAATTCGTTTTACGATATATGTGCTCAGATAATAAGCGGGCAAAGTACTTCAGATATCGAACAATATTTGTTGGACAAATTCCATTTACCAACAACAGATGTGAATACGGTTATGTTTGATAACGATTTGTAACCAAAAAATTGGTGAAAGCTCAAAGAAAACAAGATCGTTTCGAGAGCCAAACCACAAATTGGTTAAATGGCGAGTTTAAAGTACCATTGAATTCGTGCAGTACCTCAACATCTGCAAATTCTGACTTGAATACATCTGGAGATGGTGGTAGACCAACAAAACCATATGACGCATATTCGGAGAGTACAAAAAAACGTAAAATCTTGGAATTACTCTAGGAATGCGGCATGTGCATTACGCTTATGTACAAGTTTTACGTGTACAAGTTTAAGTGCATTACGCTTGTGTTATGTTATGGGTGAAAATGATGAAGATTCGATTTTGAGTATTGTTAGAAATACAGAAAATTTTACGAAGTCCAGATGGTGTACCTTCCTATACCAAAGAAGAAGCATTATGTTTACTTTTGCACATCCTTTTGTATACTTCTGATCCCTATATATCTAGCTTAAATAAAGCAAGTATTGCGATACCAAAAGAACTACTTGTGATGAATAGAATAATGTGTTTCTTTTTCATGAAGGGCATGTTTTTTTTAGTTTAAAATTATGCAATTACGTAGTTATTAACTTATCAATAATTTTAATTTAACCTAATGTAGCAAGCAAATAATTAATTTTAATAATTTAATTTAATTTTTGTATGTAAATTTTCAACATTTTATTGTTTTACTAAATAAACGTAACTTTGAAAGTAGCAGTGTTTCAATAATCCAAAACCATAAGTATTCAGGAATACGTATACACAATTTCAATTCAAAATGTCAAGTAACAAAAAAGTTATAGATAATTGAGTTGAAACGCACCGTTTGGTTCCATAGTTGCATCGGTTAGTGCTACTATTTGTTCGCGGGTTACAATTAGTTTGACGTCGCTTTCTAGTTTTCTACAATTGTTATTTAACAGCTTTTATATAACTTGCACTGTAGGTATGTATGTAAGTATGTTTAAAGCAGTTATGTTCAACCGATTAAGATGAAATTTTGCATTCACGTTTAGTTTGTATGACAATGCATGGTAAGCTAAGTGAAGTCATTCTAAATCCAATAGGCGAGCGGCCCAAGATGGCGGACTAGTTATTTTTGGCGCCACTGCCATTATATTTGTATCGAATGAAAGGGTTTGCTGAGAACAATACGAATATTTTAAAATTAATTAATGTTTATTTATTTTATAAGCCGATTGTATTATCAAGACGAATAATTTCGCTGCGGGACAACAACAATTAAAATTTCAGTGTGTATTTGTGCACCTCTGCCCAATCCTTCGAAGAATACAGGGGTGATGTCATGTTCCGGTGTCATACATATATTATTAACTAACGGACGCCTCGCGGTTACAGCCGCGTAGTTCCCGTTCCCGTAGGAATCCGAATAAAAAGTAGCCTGTGACATCCGGGTATAGTGTAGCTTACCAACGGTGAAAGATTTTTTGATATCGGTCTAGTAGTTTTTAAGTTTATTCGTTACATACAAAAATACAAATCTTTCTTCTTTATAAAACATTAAGGGTTAAAGTATGAAATTGCCGATTTGTACTGAAAAATTGAAATTATTTTTTTATTTTATTTAATGTATCCATTTAATCAAAATAATTATCATTATTATCTATACATTGCTGCCATCTAATATGAAGGTCATTAATGCCTTTGCGATAGAACTCTGGTGATCTAGATTCGACAAACCGTGTGAAAGCATTTTGTATTGCATCTTGAGAAGAAAACTTAAACGAATGGTTTCTAATTGCATTTCCTGTAGAGTTAAAACGATTTCTCGTGCTGTATGAAGTCTTGCGTTATCATGGAGCAATAATGGTGAAGATGGATTCATGAGTCGGGGCTGTTTCACTGCTAGTTTTGCTATCATTTTTTGGAGTTCGGCACAGTAGACATCTGCCGTTATTGCTTGACCAGATCGGAGAAAGCTATAGTAAATAACACTATGCTGAGACCACCAAACACTTACCATTACCTTTTTATTGGTAAGCTTTGCTTTTGGACACTGTTGCGGCGTTTGACCTGGGATCAGCATTGCATTTTTTGCTTCCGGTTGTCGTAAAGTATCCACTTTTCATCACCTGTCACAATTCCATCCAATATTCCTGCATTTCTGTATTGATTCAACAAGGCAACACAAGTTTCAACACGCGTTTCTTTCTGCAGATCAGTCAAATCATGAGGCACCCATTTTTCATATTTTTTTATTTTACTGATTTGACGCAAATGAGTCAATATTGTTGGTAATGTAACGTTAAACCATGCCGCTAATTCCTGGGTAGTTGGGCTCGGATCGGCTTCCACCATCTCTTTCAATTCATTGTTATTCACCGGTCTTCCACGTGGTTCGTTCTTCAAATCAAAGTTTCCATCACGAAAGCGTTTAAACCAAAATCGCACGGTGCGTTCATTAGCAGTCCCCTCTCCAAACGCAACATTGATAATGCGAGCTGTTTCTGCCACGTCAGTTCCGCGTCGAAACTCGTATTCAAAAATCACTCGTATTTTCAAAGTATTAATCTTTCTTGTCTAAGCTGAATAAAAAAAAAACAACTGAAAGTCGATAATCGAATGTTGCACATTTTTTTAAAAGAGAAACTTCATAGGTACCATGTGAAAAAAGTTTCACTCAAAAATCTCAAAGCATGAAGGTTCTATGTCAATTCGAAGTACCTTTTACAATAAAACGGCAATTTCATACTTTAACCCGTATTATTAGTATAGATATCTACACTCTGTCCAGCCTGTTATTTTACTTTTGACAGCTCAAAAATTAATGACGTAGTGAATAACTAATGCGGTACCGATCTGATTTCAATAAAACAGTCGACTTTATTAATGATGAAATATTTATCGATTTAACATAGGATAACTCATTATCATAAGTAAATATCCCTGTTTGTATGGAGATGAAGCCAACGATTCATCATAATAAAATCGCAAATATTTTATTTGTTGTTTTTCTATATTTGGATATCCATACATTTTTCAAAATTTAACCTTCATTTGGAGGATGAACCTTCATTTCAATTCTTGTTTTAATTACATTATTATTATGTCACAAATATTCAATTTACAATGCGATATTTACTGCTATGTAAATTCTATTTAACTGTGAATTTTAAATAATCGGCATGCATCTGTCAAAAGTAAATTAATAGGCTGGACGCAATATAGTCGTGTGATGGGTATGTGTATTGTGTATCAAGTGTTTTTGACATAATTATTGCCAAAAGTCAAGTGTATTTGATTTAAAAACAAATAAATTGACTGATTCGATGACTCGATTGGCTGAATTGGCAAAATGGTTGTATGACTGGTATTGCTCGTTCAATCATAGTTTAATTGATAAGATGTCAGCCTTTCCAAGGTTGTTGTTACAATATGTAAAATATTGTAATGTAAACTATCTCTATTTCTGGCACCTATTGATTCATCACATAATTCGAGTTCAAATTTTTTGAGAAAAATCTTGACGAATGATGGCTCTTGTATATCAGTGCTGCACTGATATTTGTGTCCTGTGGTTTTAAGAAATAAATGAATGATGAGCCCAATCTAATGATCTAATAATAATAAAATAATCTGGATATTACGGGCTGATATAAAAACAGCCAACGGTCCTGCCGCCAAAGATGTCAATTAAAATCAAAAGGCCATCGCAGTTAATAATAATCGATCAAATTTTCAAAAACGCGACAAGTTTCCCCGTTGAGCAATTGTCTTACCCCTTCAAGTCAAGTCGCCCCACTTAAACTTTGACACTGACTGACAAAAGGAACTTGTAACCCTGACAGACTTTTATAATTTCCATAAAACATTGTTTTATCCCGTTCCCCAGCCGCCCGTATTTTTTTATGTTCAGCATTTTAAAATGAAAATATATTTTGGGGAGTAACTCTGTTGAGTTGTTATTTATTTGAAACCCGATATTCTGCCAAAATTATCTCGCAGGCCATAAAATGTACGTGATGGTCTAAAGTTATGTGATGTATGTACAATCAAGGAATAAAAAGGTTAAGCACGTTTTAGGTAAAGTTTTGGTAAGGTGCACGACTATGTGACACTAATGTTGAGAATGATAGAGAAAGCTGGAAGGATGGAGGATTCCGTCGTGTTCATACGTGAAGAATAAAATTTATTTACTATTTAATTAACTACGATTTTGTAATTTTTGTAACATAACGTCTATAGAGTTTCATGTATGTGGTAATTGTCCATAATAATTTACGTTTTGAAAAGAACAAATAATATATTAACTTTCTGGCTAACTGAACGACAATTCAAATGCCTGTTAATGTTAATAGTCTATTCGAAATAAACGATATGTGTTTGTGCATGCATGTGGTACAATTGATGAACCTTTCGATTTCGTAACTGTACGTACGAGCACCATAGGCCTTAAGTTATATTACCTTTGTGAATTTACTACCAGAGTGCAACTTTTATGGCACCGTTGTTTGTTTAAAATGTTTAATCGATAAATAATAAGGTAGGAGTCGTAATTTGCTAAATTTTATGATGCTATGTAGCCGTTTGTTAGCACGAGGTACCTACCGGAATGAGTTTTTGAGATATATTTATGACAAATAGCACATTTTATGTGCAACGTTCTGCTGTAGCCTTTTCTTCTGTATAATGTTGGGGCTTTTAATCAGACGGTAATTTTACTGTACTTATAGATTAGTGCGGCTGTTAGGAAGTGTAGGAAGGTTGTTGATATAGTTCTGGCTAATATGGCCCACTAACAACTACATTCCGTGCTTGTATTCGTAAGAAGTGAAATTGTTAGAATATTTATCTAAAATTGAATATCCCCGACGAGAAATTTAGGTAATTAATCCGAGCATTAACCAATAGAACCCAGATGAAAATTCAAATGTATGTAATTAGGATAAAAAACGTAATTATGCTGTTTCATGATCAAGGCTCACGGTCGCCATCGTCGGCATCCCCAAATTCGTTCTGCCGTTGAGGCATTATTAATTAACAAGCATGTAAACATACATACTTCTTCATTTACAATACTAGTTGGAAGTAGAGTAGAATTCAAGGGAACCGCACGATGTGATCACCCTTGTACCTAAGCTCCAAGTCTGATGGACGCCCATTATACTGATATATTTTTTTAGTTAACAAGTACCAAAGTTTTGGTGCTTGGCTGGTTACGAAATTATAGGAACTTGCGTACTTTATAGTACAAAGCAACAAAACAGAGTTTTGTTATTTGCTGATTAGTTTTGTATTGTTTTATTAACCTTTATTTTCTATTATCTAAGGTTTCCTTAAATTTAAAACTACGTAACTGTTCGGTTATCCATTCCCTCACACGTAGCAAAACAAGGAGTGCCATAAATAACACAATAGCAAAGACACGCTGCTGCAGCGCAGCATAGTTCTAACTTTTGAATCGGTTAAAGCAATAAGAGAAAATTTACGACACAATAAACGTGTCGCAACTAAAACTACTCAGCTAAATAGGGGTATATAACGCCACTCTGGTCACGTAGTACGGGAACACGTCCGCGCCGCCATGCCATTCGCACCGCTTAGCAAATTCTTGTGAATCCTAAGATATCCTCACAAAATTCACAAAAACGCCTCAACCGGACTACCTACTTGTGACTGCTATGAACATTCATATACAACTAATGTACCCAACCTTTTCCATTCAATACTACTAATAAATAAGGAGTGACTAACTATCTAATCTCCACAGATCAGTAACTGGGTAACACAATATCCCATGGCAACACTGGTTGTCAGATTTTCAGGCTTCTAACTACCCGTAACGACTGTAGAAGGTCTAGAATTGACTGCTGGACCAACTGTTTATCGTGATTTTCTAGGCACTGGTGGATATTCTTCTTCCTTCTCTGGTCCCAGGCACAGAGGGATCTCGGTATATAGGTAACCCATCCACGGACTGACTTCGGCAAATGATGCTTAATGTCTCGGATCGACGCGTGCGCCCGTTATTATTTAGTCGTGGGTTAAATAAGCAATCTCTTGTGAATCCTAAGATAACAATTACAAAATTCTCAAAAAAGGCACGACCCGGGGGCGTTCACGACCGTTTCACTCTTTCATTTACCCGAGTTATAAATCAGTCCCCCCGTCCTCCCCCCTCGGCTGATACACGCACACTGATGTTTACCCTTCACCCAAAAGCTTCGAAGTTAATTATGCCGAAGCCTTCGAGAGTTAATTAAGTTACAGACTTATCTTGGCTGTTAGCCCATTGTTTCGACTCTGCTTCCAATCTCATATTGGTGCTGGCGAGTTGCTGCCAAAGTTGTTTGTCTCGTTTGTAATTGATTTATGTTGTGAACGAATATGAACGCCAGTAGAGCTATACAATGTACTCGTTTCCACTTTCTAGCACCCTTTTGCCGAGAGTCACCGGCGTCGCGTTCCCTCGGGTTCGGAAGTCACTAGGGATTTAAACTTAATTGTGGTGGCACCGTTCTGCTCACTTTTACTCGTATTTTTCGTCTGAAAACGGGGAGTATATTGAACTGTCACCTCGTCGGTTTGTCACATTAATTATACGCTAGAGGGCTTGCACACCCTTGTTTTTCCGGAAAGAATTAATTGACAATTGACGCGTCATAAATTAAAAATAAATCAAGTGATGCGATTGGCTGTTGAATATTCGCTAGACTATTCACAACAGACAACGTGCATTTGGCAATTTGTCTGTTTTCGGTTGTTTGCGCCTTGATATAACGCCTTGACAAAATGTCAGCGCAATACGCGCTCCGCCTATACGCAAAATTGCTCGTACATTGCGAAGGAGTTGACAGCAAGGCATGAGATTAGAAATATTAGCACAATTTTTGCCTTAACGTTAAAAAAGATTTGTATATTTAGCCCCGACGACAAAAGAGGGGTGTTATAAGTTTGATCTGTGTAATTGTGTGTGTATCTGTCTGTGGCATCATAGGTCCTAAACGGATGAACCGATTTTGATTCCGATTTTTTTGTTTGAGCTTTATCGAGAGTGTTCTTAGCTGTTTGATAAAAATCGGTTCAACTGTTCAAAAGTTATGGGCTTTTTACTGTTTGAATAGGGCTGTTTCTGCAACATAATAATAATAATAAATCCGCAGGGTCGTTTTGTGGCGAGCTGGTGAGCAGTGCTGACCCCACGGACCTGATAACCAGGGAGAAGTGTTCCTCATCTCTGGCTTGCCTTTATTGGCCGGATGGAGTGAAAACTGACGGGGACCAGAGCTCTCACCTCTCTCTTGCCTTAATTGGCTGGCTTGAGTGGAGATTCGCAAGAGCAAACGTGCTCGGTGGAAGGAAGTTAACCCAGTAAGATGCTGGTAGGGATCTTGACCGTACTTCCGGAATTGTACTGATAGCCGTGGTATACCTCTCCAGTCCCCAAGCACCTCCTGATATGTTGCACTCTTGGCGCTACGTCATCACTAAAGTGCTAGTGACCCTTTATGGAGGTTCATTAATTGAGTGTGCAAGTCACCCCCTGCCATTTTATAGTCATGTAGTTCCACAATGGTCGGGCAGGGGCCGGTAGTCCTCCTATAGTTTTGGGAAATCGATCCACTAAACCTAACAAAACCATAGCACAAAAATTTTTCTCCATAATTTTCTATAGTCCTGCACCAACCGGGGATTGTCCTTGGGTGCAGTTGCGTAGTGCATACAGGGATAATCGTCGGTTGGTGTCACATTTTTTGAAACATGCCTAACGGGGCCTCTACGAGTTGCCTTCGGCTCCTCGCACGCCTTTCAAAGGACCGGGACCCTAAGGTCCCGAGAAAGACAAAAAAATAAATAATATTAAAACCCATTTACGTCCAATCATCAATATAATATCAAAATAAATGCATTATAAACAAAATATAAAATGCAAAAATTATTAAAATAAACATTCATTATACATTTTAGTAGAATATCAGTTAAATTATACTTTCATGAACATTAAAATAAAATATTAATTAAATTATACAATCATAAACATCAAAATAAAATAACAATGAAATTATATATTCGACAACATTAAAATAAAATGTCAATCAAATTATACATTCATAAAACTAAAATAGAATAATAATTCATTAAACAGTTCATAAAATTTAAATAAAATATTAATTTCATTAAACATTCATAACTCAAAATATTCAGAAATAATTTTCATTTCTTTGTATATCACTTTAATCACTATCGTTACTGTTTTTCGCCCCCTCCAGCTTGTTCCAGGCCTCCCTGCTTCAGTCTATGAGTCAGTGTCAGTTTGTCTTCTATCCATCTTTTCCTAGGGCGCCCTCTTCTTCTTTTTCCAGTAAGTCCTTCCCATACTGTTGTCTCAAATGTCTATCCTTTATCTGTGTATCTTGCTAAATGTCCTGTCCAATGAATGCTACTTCTGTTTTAGAGCATAATGTAGGACATATATAAATTTCGTTCTCCGTCGTCCGT
Source organism: Orthosia gracilis (assembly GCA_947562075.1). Classification (NCBI taxonomy): domain Eukaryota; kingdom Metazoa; phylum Arthropoda; class Insecta; order Lepidoptera; family Noctuidae; genus Orthosia; species Orthosia gracilis. Next base: position 43,593,979 of record OX387268.1, read on the forward strand.
TATGTGTTCGCTTTTTACTTTAAGGATTCTTCTTCTCATTTTAAATAAGCTCCTTTCCAGTGCCTTCTGACATGCCACAAGTTTGGATTTTATTTTAGTACTAGCTGTGCCCGCGGCTTCGCTACTGTTAACTGCCTATCCTACCTACTTACCTACCTACCTGTACCTACCCTACTTACCTAGACCTATCTACTTACCTACCTACCTGTACCTACCTTACTTACCTAGACCTACCTACTTACCTACCTACCTGTACCTACCCTACTTACCTAGACCTACCTACCTTACTTACCTTCCTACCCACCTAGATCGAGCGTTCACTGCGCAGAATACTATTTACCCTAGGGAGAAGAATATCGACTTCATACAAAAAAAGGAAGGACAGATTTGTTGCGCGCCATCACGCTCCAGAACACCACACCGAAACGAAAACATACAAAGAAACTATTTTTCAAAAAATATTACCGACTTCCAAATAAAAACAATGTAAAGTTAAAAATAACTTTCTTTTTGTAATTTTTTCGTTATGGACACCGACTTCCAAAAAGAAAGTTATTTTTCACTTTGTTGTTTTTTTTATTTTTGTCGGTATTATTTTCATGGTTTCTCCTTTAACACCCTTTTTTTTTGGAAATATTTTTGATGTAAAAAAACGACTTTTCTACAGATTTATTATATGTATTGATTGATTATATGTCCAAGTCTGGCATCCGTATATCAGAATAGGTAGAATACAGCTATCTAAAACGTTCAGCTTTAGGTGAAGAATAAGTCCGCCTTTCAGGATTTCCTTCAAGGACCAGAAATTTTCCAGCTCATGTTAGCGCGGCGTTCGACCTCTTGTTCCACATCTTCATTCTCGAATGATATCTGCTTCCCCAAGTATATGTAATTTTTCACATGATCAAGTGGCTTACCGTTCAGATTTATCACATTTGTGGCCTGTTTGTCAGTATTTTCGTCTAAATCTCGTTCATTTGAAGACCCGTTTTTTCGCTTTCTTTGTTTAATGAGTTTATCATTTTCTCCAATCTTTTACTTATTACAGCGAAAAGAACGATATCGTATGCGAATCTTAAGTGAGTAAGCCGACCTCGGTTGACTGTAATCCTTTCCGATTGCCAGTTCAGACTGTCAAAAATGTGCTGTAAAACTATTATAAACAGCTTGGGTGATAGGGTCTCCTTGTCCTCTGCAGATTGGTATATCTGGGCCTCGTGTCTCTAGTCTGACTTGGCTTGCATCAGATATAACTCGCTAGTGGTAAGGCGAGATCAACTCACAATAGCCTGTAAGGCGCTTCTGATCTGCTTGATGTGCTGGCGCGCTTCCTTGTCCCAGACAATTACTGCTAAAGCAAAAAGCACAGGCTGTTTTCCGTGCTTCCTTGTTGTACCTACTATTGCAATACCGAGGTATTGGTGACATAGCATGTGCTGAACTCTGGCCGCGCTTAATGATCTCTTGGATTCTAATCCAACAAGCGATCTGTTTGAGGATGGATGGACGAAGATTTAATTGGTAAATATGAAAGAAGTACCTACTGTGAGAGGAATTTATGAAAGTGTTGTTAACTTTCTTTTATATCTGTTTTTACTTAAAAATTTACTTTACTTTTTTATAGTTTTAGTTACGGTAATTGGCTGTAACAAAACCGTTGTAATTAAATAGATAAATAAAATCCCCTGTCCGCAGGTCTGCCGAAGATATTTCTTTTAAAAAAAGCAGCCTATTTATGCTTATTTCCGTATTTATTATTCTCTCTTTTAAGGGTTTTGTACATAAATTAATAAAGCTAGATCATCATTAAAATGAAACGGCTTTCAGAAGTCGGTAGTAGATTTCGTCACGGAAGCAATGTGCCAAAATGTTTGTCTGAGCCCACCTCAGCATTGTCTCGGCGGAATAATAATTGCTTCGCTTAATTAACGTCAGGGCAGAGGGCTGTCTGTCGGACACAACACAACGTTTGCTTTTATGTCACGTATTTTATTAACCTACTCATTTCGGTATAATAATATTTAATTGTATTACGAGGGGTTCGAGGTTAAAATTCAATAGCAGCAAAGTTCGATTTGCTACGCTTGCCGAGATCGGTCCGTGAATGAGTGACCATCCGAAGCTTTTCCGTGCCCCGGCAATCACGTTAAACCACTGGGTCCGCTGCAATGATATTCTAATAAACAGATATGTTATACACTCACAAAACAATTGAAAAAAGTGTTCCGCGCAGCAGCGGCAGCACACATACAAACTTTTCATTCATCTGACATTTCACTACATGTCAAAATGATGCAAAAGGGATGGCATATCAAAACCAACAAGAAAAAAAGAGGCAGCTATTGTTTGTCACTTGCGCGTGAATGTAAACAAATGCATGTTGGCATCAAAGACTAACATTTTAACGAGACAGAAGGTACAAGCCACCTGTTTTCTATACAAACATTAGCATAACCTAATAAATAGTACTAAAGGTAGGTAGGTGAGAAATAAAACACGATATAAAAGGAAAAATATTTATCTTGTATTAAAAACAATTATACACCTTCGATAAGATTCAATTTGTTTCTTTTCTGTCTCTTAGAGAGTTTCTTTATTTCGAATTATATTTATGAGCGGAATGGACGCGAACTGTTGTGTATCTATTACGGTTTTAATTAAATGTATACTATGATTAAATGCAGGTGACTGTTGTTTCGAATGTTCAAAAAGTGGTTCAAATATATTGGTATTTAAAAAAGTTTTCAAAATATTACATTTTAGTCTCTCAATTTCTTGATTATTAACAAACTAGGTACCGTTTTCATATAAATGAGATTTTATAACCATCTTTGATTTTAAGCACACTGTAAACAAGTTTTCTGATGCATAGCATAAACCTCCCATGTCCCTGATTGTGACTAATTTGTGGAACCACAATTTTTCATTAAAATATAAAGTATCAACACAGATTTCACACCTAATAACTTTTGTTAAGTTTTGTGCAATCCAACCAGAAATGTAACCTATAATTTGTTTTACTGAGTCTGTACCTGACCTCATTAGTTGGAAACCTTAACGAAGAAAAATCAATAAATAGTTAGACTCGCTATTGGCGAACAGTAAACAATATTAACGATTCTGACTTGAAATTATATATAGACAGCCTATAGATTATAAAAAAAAATAAGTTATACAAGGCTAGAAAAAAGAAAAACAGAACTGTGGGGTAACTATGACTTTAATGCCTAAGATATTCGCATCTGTACTTTTAATCTATGTCCGGAGTGCACGCGTCCTTGTCGCCCTCACGGCAAAAAATGTATTTACCATCTCTTTCTTTTTTCTTACCGCCAAATTTCAGAATATTAGGAAAAAAATAGAAATATTTCATTAAATTAAGGTGTATCGCATACTTACACATGGTATGAGATCCCTTGTGTTTTATTAACTTTGGCATCATAATTGGTACACTTTCTAAAAACACACGACGGCATTTTTAAATTGTGTTGTTGGTTCAACGAAGCCGCTTAGGACTCGTCGCCATGCGTGACATAGACTAAAGGCAGAAGTCACAATTATGACTTATTCGAGTCTTCACAATGCGTGCGCTTATAACATATCTGTTTACTAGAACATCATTGGTCCGCTGGAATATATTCTTATATATATATACAGGCTATAGCCTACTGCAAAAAGCCGACTCCAATATTGTTGTGAAAAGTTATGTGCATAGGTAACCATCCGTTACATGCACACCGAGAACACTCTATACCCCGAAAAATCTGTTAACATCCATAGATCTTCGACGATTTTCATGGGTAGTCAGAAGCAATTAAGTCTGAAAACCGATCGTCTTGCTAAGGGGGTATCCTGTTATCCAGTAACTGGATTGTGAGATGGGGCCAAATAGGCAGTTGTTCCTTGGAAAATACTTTAGTTTAGATGCATCCAGTAAGGCTGGCAACCATCCACAACATACAGTTGGGCAATTGTTGTAACCATATAGGTACTGAACTAAAAAATAAAATAAAATGAAAATAAAATAAAACAATCAGATTCAGTTTTTTGCGTGCGAAATTTATAATGGAAGTCTTCCTCGCAAAAGTTGGGCGTGCCACAAGCTCGAACATGGACTGGATTACAAAGGGAAGCGAGTTGTTAATCGCAGCACTATCCAGACTGCATGCTTCTCCACAGATTGCTGCGAGTCATTGACTCCCGAGGCACTCTCAATCTTAAACAACACACCTATGTTAGGCAGAAAGTAAGTAAGTCATGCCGACTCTCCAGCCACTCCTACATAACTTACCACCACAATGCCCCGCACTGAGTTGAGCTTAGACCTTAAGACATTGTAATGACGAGGCACCAGGCGCCCGCCCCGTTCCAGCGCGTCGGGCGCCACCGATATACGGCAAAATTACCGCAAAAAAATAAAAATGTTAGTAATTTTTTTTATAAATTATTTTTTATTTTAGTCATTTAGATTAAGACACTTTCCCTAACTTTAAAATATACATACCCATATGATTTTGCGCGAAAATGCACATTGTTGATTTTTGAAGGTTATCAAGGTAAGTTAAAAAAGTAAATTGAAAACCATTTTTACAATAAAAATAATATCATATAAGATTGAATGTTTCCTCCACGTGCTCCTGCATTAAAGTTATCATCCGCCTAAACATGTTGAGAATAATTTAATAATTGTTTCCTGTGGTAGTCTCTACCATTTCTATACAATGGTATTTCGCAGTTCACCCACATTGACAGGTGTAGGGATTATGAATTTTTATCTTCGTTTTAGCAGTTTCTAAGCGAATTCTATCGGATGCACATCTGTTTACCTCGCTGACAATTTCAAAACTGCGATATTGACATTATTAAAAAGGGCTGGAGTTAAAAAAGAGTTATTCGGCCGAGCATTAAATTGGATCAATACGAAGTGACCATAAAGGGACAAATGGAACCACATTTTAATCTTAAATAACTATTCTATAGCAATCTGCAATAAGATTTTTCCATCTATCTCGACCAAGTCCGTACGAGCTCCCAAACATATCCTTCCTGAATCCAATAGAGATATAAAATGAAATAGTGATCAAGCGCAAGCCTATGTGTAACAAAATAAATAATGATATTAAAATAATATTGGTCTTCTAACTTAAAATTCTGTAAGTTAAAAAAAGAAGAATACTGATTAAATTGTATGAATTAATGTTCACACATTCATTACAGTTCATCAACTCTATTTAAATTAATTCCATTAATTCATTGCTAAATAATATTTTACTGCTCTAGTCCGTGGACCAAAGTTGATGTTCCCGGCCAAAAATTATTCTTTTTCTATGTACCTCAAATTTTGGACCTACGGCGAGTACTAAAAGCCGCAGTTTTTTCAACCTTCTTCGTACCATAAGCTGACTTACTCTGGCACCTCGCTTTTTGGCTTGAACGAATGGAAACACAAAACTGAATGAAACAATATTCCTGTTAGAAGTACATGTTTTTTTGCCTTGTATTGATCTCCTCACAGAAGCATTAGTCTCTCTGAATTATTGGAAACTGCAATAAATTGTTGGAACAGGCAAACGATGAATCAGCACATTAGGTTAGGTTCTTTTATTCTGTAGGTTTAATCATTTCGCCTAATCTCAAGTGCTCTGGCCCTCTCAGCTTGGGTTCAGTTGTACAGTATTTTACCTGGGCCGCGCGTCAGCCGGGCCGAGGGCTGAGTCAATGTCCAAACGTAACATTGAACAACTACCATGCAAAGGTTAAAAAAAGTTTTTAGATAATATATACCTGCTCCGCTTATTTTGCCAATGTGTGTAGTACCGCGAGGATTTTAGCGTCAAGCTGGTCCGGCCAAAAGGCTCGCTGTGTCACCCTGACTTTTGCCACTCTCTGCATTCCTCGCAGGAATGCCTTCGAGTTATTTCACGGCATGTAGTGCCATCTATAAAGCATGTCAGCGCTAATAACAATGCAGAATTATAATTGCTTACTCAAGTCCTATATTTATAGGGTTTCGTTCCTCAAAAAGAAAAAAAGGAACCCATGCGGCATATTTTACACTCGCAAGGGAAATATATCAAAACTCTCAGCTTTTTTATGTCAAAGTAAAGCACATTCCAGAGTTTTTTAGATGAGACAGTGATCAATCAATTAAGTAGGTACCTTAAAATAGCAAGTGCAAGTTGAACCATCAATTGACGAAGTGATTATCTTCAAAACACTTAGGCGTTTTTTTTTTGTTCTCGGCGGGAAACCTTAGAGGTAGGTACAAGTTCTTAGCCAACTTCAGGCATCAGGTTACGTGTCGCCGTGACATTACTGGTTTCTATGTATTTCTATGAAATACCTGCCGAAGGTAGTGACCGCGACGTTTGCCTAGATATATATAGAAACCAGTAGTGTCGTGACGACACGTCACCTGCTGCTGCCGCCTGCAGTCTGCTACGGTATTACACCTTAACCCCGAAACCGCCTATTACTAGACAGTGTTTCAGTTAACAGAGGAATAGTAGGGTTGAACAACAAATACCAGGGACTTTAATATTGCAACATAATATGTTTTTATTTTATCAGTTAAAGATTGCGCAAAATTTTGAACAGTTACGTTTTACTCATGATGAGTTGCAACTAAACCTTAGTCTGATAACTTGTTAACAGTCCGTGCAACTCTCTTACATTATCCTTTAAAATAAAATAAAACTTTATTTCAGAATGACTTCCATATTTGTTAGTTAGATGTATATTTTTTAGGAGAACTTGCTTACTCTCAAAGAAATTTTTGTGTTTCTAATTCCGCTTAAATAATGACTAATCTTATCTTATCTTGTGGAGGGGCCGAGAAATAACTCGGACACTTCGACCCATTGGGATCTATTGTGGTCCCCTAGATACCTTACTCCTCCCCAATCTCGTTGAAAACTATTTTCATGAGTTTAACAACGAGACTAGGTGATATGAGCATATAGTCTTCCGGTTTTGGATATCCAACCCCTAGGACACTCATTCGCTTACCAGCCAGTGCATCACATGTGCACAGAAGGTGCTCCATGCGTTCCGTATGTTCCCCACACAACCTGCACATGGGTGTCGCGGCCAGACCCATCTTCATGAGCATGTCGTTGGTTCCAAAGTGCCCAGTAAAGGCCCCAAGCAAGTAGCGGATTTGCCTTCCTGATCATATTCCAAATTCATTTCCGGGCTTTGAAAGTAGAGCCTAGAAATTTCTTTGAGTGTTGTAAACCGGTATTAGACAGCCAATGTGTTCGTTGTTTGTGATCTGCAAACTCCCTAAATGCGGCTTTTACGAGACACGTCGAAATGCCTACACATGGTTCTAGGCCCACAAAATCATTTGCTGAGCCCTCTCTTGCCAGTTCATCTGCCACTTCGTTACCATGGATTCCTTTGTGCCCAGGGACCCATATCAGTCTTACCCTGTTATGCTTCCTGTTTTTCATTCCTTGCCTGTTTAGGGTCCGGATAGCATCCAGAACAAGTCTGGAGTCCACTTTGTAGGATGCCATGGCTTTGATTGCAGCCTGACTGTCACTAAGAATATATATGGATTTACCTCTGGTTCCTCTATTTATATTCTCTTGAGTACAGTTTATTATGGCATATGTTTCTGCTTGGAATACAGTTGCCATCTTACCTAAGCTTTTGACACATTTGTAACCTTTTGCGAATATGCCCGCTCCTGTACCTGATTCCATTTTGGATCCATCAGTGTATCTTGTTCTGGTGGATCTAGTCCCTTCGTCCAGTTCTCTATTGTAGGGATTTGGACCTTGAAAGACCTTTCAAACACAAACATAGTTTGCATTTTATCGGATATCATGCTTGTTACCCGATCCAGGCCTTCAATTCCATCGAACTTTGTATGGTTAGTCTTTGGCTTAGAGACATCCCATAGTACAGCAATAGCAAGACGATGTAATGTCTTCCTTGCCTCGAATTTAACCATTATATGCAGCGGAGGGATATTGAGGTATCTCTCAATCGCTGCCGTAGGTGTTGTCCTGAAAGCACCCGTGATGCCGAGACACACTGTTCTTTGTAACCTGGTGAGTGGCGCTTTGCACGAGGCAAGCTTTGTTCTTGGCCACCACACTATACTGCCGTATGTGATAATAGGTATTATCATTGTCCGGTACAGCCATAGTATCACTTTGGGCTTTAGCCCCCAAGTTTTACTGTAGGTGAAACGACACATGCCGAACACTCGTAAGGCCTTTTTCGTAATATTTTCCACATGAGTTTTCCACCTGAGTTCTTTATCAAGCGTTACACCAAGATATTTAACTTCGGTGGACCAGGAAAGATTTATTCCATTGAGGGAGGGCTCTCCTAGGTTTCCGAGTTGTCTCTTCCTCGTGAATGGAATAATGACTGCTTTGCTTGGTTTGATAGAGAGGTGGTTCTTTGTACACCATTCCTCTGTCATCCTCAATGCCTGTTGTAATAATCCAGATACTATGTTCGGGAATTTAACATTAACCATTATAGCTATGTCATCTGCATAGCCTACTGTGTAGAATGGTCCGGTATTAAGTTTGGTGAGTAGCGAGTCTACTACCAAGCACCACAATAGTGGTGACAGCACTCCGCCTTGCGGATAACCTCTTGTTGTTTTAGCGCTAAGTCTGTCTCCCATCAGTTCCGATCTGACTATTCTGCTTCTCAGCATATAGTCAATCCAGTTGCACGTGGTATCATTGATGCTATGTTCCTTAGCAGCAATGCGTATGGATTCAAATGTGGTCTTGTCGAAGGCTCCCTCTATGTCGAGGAAAACCCCGACACATATCTCTTGTCCCTCTAGCGCAGCCTCGGCTCGACTTGCAACATAGTGCAATGCCGTTTCCGTAGATTTGCCTGGGCTGTAGGGCCACTGTAGTTTATGTAGAGGGAATACTTTAAGTGGTCCCTACCTTAGATACCTGTCTACCAGTTTCTTCAGAGATTTTAAGAGAAAGGACGATAGACTGATGGGCCTGTAAGCTTTAGCTTCTTCATAAGTCGGTCTGCCCACCTTCGGTATGAAAGTGACTTTGACCTCTCTCCATGCCTTGTGTATGTAACCAAAGGCTATGCAGGCTCTGTAGAGCCTACTTAAATGGGGTATCAAAACAGATGCCCCTTGCAATAGTAGATGCCATCCGGACCTGGGGATTTGAGAGGCTGAAAGCCCGCTATGGCAAGCTTCAGCTTATTTTCATCTACCACTTTCTTTGCCGTGAGCCAGTTGTTTTTGGACGTGTGCCTTGTGAGCTCGTCCCTTGTGACTGGTTCCTCTTCATCGCTGTCGCGCAGTATACAATCCGGGAAGTGAGTCCTAAACATCACGCCCAGAGTGTCCTGTCCAATTTCCGTGAGATATCTATTCTCATCCTTTACAGATGAGAATGGGTTTGTCTTGGTCATTCGGCAGATCTTCGATGGAGGTGCAATGCTTCCGCCAATTAGTTCTTCTGCCCTGCGTACCGCCGTGTTATACCTCGTCAGCATGCCATGATAGCCAGAAAAATCATGATGAAATGACTAATCTCAATAATTGGCTAAGTAATTACGATAAATCTAATCAACTATTAAGTAATCAATAAAATATAAGAACCTTCTTAAACAGATATGGTCGTTAATACAGTCTTCGAACTCAACAAATAATCAAACATTTTATCTACTTGCTAACCCATCAGATTTTGAAGTAGTCTTTATTCGTAGCGATGAAGTTGTGGACGTGTGTGGTTCTGTTGTGCGTGACGGCTATTCTTGCTGACGACGAATGGCGGGTAGTGAGAATTGAGCAAGGACCAGTGCGCGGGCGCAAGCACCCCGACGGGGGTACGTCTACGGGTATACGCCTTCTATAACATACCTTACGCCACAGGGCCGGAAGGAGTAAACAAATTTAAGGTTCTATTTAATTAGTCTTCATTTTTGTGTCTATAGCATCATTATCGCATCTATGCCGCGGATGGAAACTAGGTTGACCTCATCTATTGATTTGATTTTTAGTAACATCTCCCCCAGAAGAGCAAAAGACATTCCTAAATCTGCCGTCAGCTTTCTATAAATGAATCTTATTTTTTTTAACTGCGGAAATCGCTAGGAGCCTAAAGATTTACATACTTACATACATAAACTCACGCTGTTTTCTCATGGGGGTAGGCAGAAACTACAGAACGCCAACTGCTACGATCCTTACATACTTCCTAAAGATTTATCTGTTTACAAATTCAAACAAATCTAATAATTATTTTTGCGTTCCAGGCACCTCTCCCGCCGCCAACATGGCCGGAATCAGAGCCATTTGATGCAACTAATGAAAAAATAGTCGTATGTCCGCAGAATGATTTTATGAGTTACGTAATGGTGGGCAATGAAGATGTGAAAGAAGATTGTCTAGTTGCTAATGTATTTGTACCTGACACCAATGAGGAAAACCTTTCAGTTCTCGTGTATGTACACGGGGGAGGTTTTGTAGCGGGTTTCGGTGAAGTATTTCGAGGAACACAGTTTGTTAGGGAGAAGAAAAATATCATCATGGTCACGTTTAATTACCGTCTCGGTATTCATGGTTTTCTTTGTCTCGGCACCGAGGACGTACCAGGCAATGCTGGCATGAAAGACCAGGTGGCGCTGCTACGCTGGGTACAAAAAAACATAGCCAGCTTCGGCGGTAACCCTAATGATGTCACTCTTGGAGGCAGCAGCGCGGGTTCTGCGTCAGTGGATCTACTAATGCTGTCGAAGTCAGCTGAAGGATTATTTCGAAGAGCCATACCTGAAAGCGGTGGAAATCTTGCCGCTTTTGCAATCCAGAGAGATCCTCTTGAGATTGCTAAAACATATGCCAAAGAGCTGAACGAACTCGCTATCGTAGACGATATTGGATCTTTAGAACAGTTCTATAAGACAGCTTCAATAGACTTGTTGACCAGAGACACTTTTGACAACAGAAGTGATTCCACCCTCTTATTTTCCCCATGTATAGAGCGTGATACAGACGGAGCCTTCTTGACAGAATCTCCTCTAACTATAATAAAGAAAGGGGACTACAAAAAGTTACCTATTCTGTATGGTTATGCCAACATGGAAGGACTGTTGCGTATTATGTTTTTTGAAACTTGGAAAAATATGATGAATGAAAAGTTTTCTGATTTCTTACCGGCTGACCTAAAGTTTGAATCTGATGCAGAACGAGAAGAAGTGGCCGCTAGGGTCAAGAGATTTTATTTCGGTGATAATCCTCTTAGCAATGACAACGTCCTTGAATACGTTGACTTCTTCTCGGATGTCATGTTTATTGGTCCTATGCTTCGGGCTGTGAAGCTATATGTTGAGAATGGCAACAATCAAGTTTACTTGTATGAATATTCCTTTGTGGACAAGAACACTCCCGTGGTACCTCACACTGACGTACGAGGTGCTGATCACTGCGCTCAGTCAATGGCTTGGTTGGACAATTTGGATGGTTCTGATGAAATTCTCGCGACTCCTGAATATCAGAAGATGAGGCAGATAGTACGTGACATGTGGTACAATTTTATGAAAACTGGGTAAGCATGAAAATAATAAAGGAGCATTTATTTTGATATATTTGATTATATATAAAATATACAAATCTTTTTAAGATGTACAGAATTATCCTTAATGCAAATATATCAAACTGTTGATCATATCTCTGTAAAACTTTTTATTACTATAATGATCTTGTCTAACTTCATTTTAACTTTATAGGACACCAGTGCCTGAAGGAACTTCGCTGCCTACGTGGCCGGCAGCAGACGCGGACAGGTCACCACACATGGCTCTAAATGAGACGCTGGAACTACGTGGGGTGCCATTGGAAGAACGCACTCGCTTCTGGGATGAAATCTATGAGAAGCACTACCTGGATGCAATACCTCCACGCAGTAGTGCTAGTAGTATCGTGCCGAAGACCATTTTTAATATATTTGCTTTACATACCCTGTTCTATCTTACGAAAAGGATGGTGGTAGAATAGAACTCATTAGTTAGATTATTGATCATAGTTTTTGCTATTAATTTTTTACGGAATATAATAACAGTAAGCCCGCCTTTTTTGTTTATTTTTTATAATTTGTGTCCTCTTTATATTCGTTCTTCTGCTGTTTCTGCAATAATCGGCATGTAGGAATTATTGATACACTGCTTAAACCTGATACACTGCGGTAATGTGCTGTAGAATGTTAAAAACAATAAAGAACGAGAGGGACTCATATTAGAAGTTTGTTTTGTGCCCCATTCAGTGTTAAATTACTATATAGAAGAGAATTAAGTTCCAAATACTTCAAAAATAAGGCTTAGTGGTACGCAAAATGTTATGGCCCGTTACAAGATAATCTTACCAAAGGGCTCTACTGATTGAACAATCATTTATTTATTTTTTTGCTTTGAGATATGCTCATGCATATTGCACTGCCACAGGGAAATAGTGCAGTTATGTGGGACTCCAACCTACTCCATGGTGTCCATCTGTGCCGCTTATGGCGGGAACACGGGCACGCGTTGTTACCCACCGCGAACCTACCGCAGCTCTCCGACGATCTCTACGATGTCGCCTCTGTTGCCAAGCGGTACCGCAACCTACTTGTTGGCCGTTACATTATCGGCTTATCGACAATAGCCCTGACGAGCGGCCCCTCCTCGGGTTCCTCTTCACTTCACCGTGGGTGACCAATCCACGGCTACTGAGACCTCGACAATGCGGGTTGTTTGAGAGGTGAAAGACGAGAAAACTGTTGTGTATAAAATATTACCATCGTTCACTGTGAGGTCCTGATAACTTAACTTACTGATTAAAATGCTGTTAAATTTATTTAATTTACCGGATGTTATTGGTCTGGATTGAATCTGCACTTGTTGTATTGGTATGTTGGATTCAAAGGTTACCAGTAGCCTACTATGATCCGAAGACAGGCAATTCATAATGGCTTTGTCTAAGTAGTCACAGAAAAAAAAAACATTAGCAATACATGTAACTGTCTGTAGTCACAGCTGTTTGAGTTGGTTCCATAAACACATGTATCAAATTAAATGATTTGAATAAATTATTCAATCTATTCAAATCTAGTCTACTGCTATCTGAATTATTTTCTTAAATATTTACATTAAAGTCACCACAGATGATGACTAGTTTATTACCAGTTGCAAGTTTTGCCAAAACATCTTCCATCACTGACTCAAATATACAGTTATAATTGAGAGGTCTGTAAACGCACACTATAACGTGCTTATTCAGCTCAACGCAGGACAGTAAACACTATGTTCAACTGTTCGATCTACAATATCTTTACGAGATTTTGATTTAATACCATTTTTAATTAATATAAGTGAACCTCCACGCAACATAATATTGCTGTTACAATAACTGCGGCGCGGGCTACAAGAAAGCAGAGGTTGTAATTATCAAAGCGCACGTATGTCATGCGACGTTTTATAACTTATTTGCGAGGAAATAAATAAAACTTTAATCACTTGTTACGGCAGTTAAAAAAAAAAGTGAAATTGATTATTACGTTGCCAGTTGGCATTTTTAATTTTGTCAAGTTATTATTATTAGTTACAATTTCACCAGTCTCTCTCTCACTCTCTTGAGAGAAACAAGACCAACGAGTTCTGCAGTCGATGGCGACGACGAAGGCGACTGCGGCGGAGGCGACGATGGTTGAATGTACGTGTATGTGCTCGTAGATGGTCGAGAGTCAACACATGGCTCCAAATTTATATTCCTTGTAATGCAGGAGCAAATTTCTTCTTTATTTCTCATCGACTCAACTATGTAGCCCTCGGCTACACTGTTCGACCGCCACTCTCCGTGGCGTTTTAGTGTCAATAAGTTCGCACCTGAATCGGCGAGCAATGTAGCCGAGGACCTTTTGAAACTGTGCCCTGTGTTGCTCCAAATTAATTGTGCCATGAGTTTTCCAAATTAATTTTGCCATTGGCACGGTAGAGCATTTATCATTTTGGTAATTTTGAAAAAATCTGTTAGACATCGCTTTTGTTGAATGAAGCGTTTCGTATTTCTTCACTATGTCGTGAAAAGACCGTATTGCGAACGATCTCGGCATTTTATTTTCTTGTGTTTTTGACCCGGACAAGAAGAACCCTCCCATGGTTCTCGACATCATTAGTTGTGATGTTTGCCAACTCTTGACGTCTACATGCACCATTTATGCCGAATATTAATACAACCTGAAAAGATATAAAAACAGCGTACAAAACACCTATATTGTAAAGAAATACGAAAGTAAAAGTTAATAACAATAATTTAGTTTCAACTGACCTTTGTTGCCAAATATCGGCAATCCGGAGCTTCTTTTAGGAACTTCTTGACATTGTCAGCCGAAAATACTTTCGACTTTTGACTCACATGGCCACTTGAGCGTCTTTTTAGAAATACCAGCAAGTTGGAGTATGACCTGATATCAATACCATGTTTTGTTTTCACAGTGCTTTTTAGCATTGAATAGTAGCACCACAATGAGCTTGACTTATATTTTTGAGAAAGTCCCATGAAATAGGCTAAAACCACACTTTCTAAAAATGAATTTGCATTTTTGCTTGTTTTCCATAAGATGAAATTTTGATACGCTTGTAAATAATCTATTGGTCGATATTTCGGGCAAGAGGCTTAGAAAGCCTTTTTCGCTGCCTCTGAGACTTCTGGCGGTGTCGAATTAATAAATTCATCATTACTTGACGACATTTTCAAATAAAAACAATACAGCGAAAAGAAAAAACGCGCGGAATAATTTTTACTTGTTCACAAATTAGCGAAGCGCGCGCATCAGCTCTTTTTTTTAAGGCAAAGGCACTTAAACAGCCAGTATTACTAATAAAGTAATTTAATATTTTTGTGTTACAGATAAATGGTTGTAATTAATGGTCAAAATTAATTAAATTAAAGAATTAAATGTTTATTTATTATATATTATCACCCAAAGTTAATTTTATTCATAAAATGTTTACCACTTTTCTGACGTAAAAACTCTTTGTTTTTTTTATATTTAAAAAGTACCGTTCGTTTTAGACGGAGCATCTTTATAAACCGTGCGTTTTACTTTATAAAAAAGAATAACGCACAAGTACATTACAATAACGCACAAGTACGTAATGAGATACAATACGATATTGAAATCGGTGACATAAGAGACCCTTTACGAGCAAATGTGTTACAAAGTAATTTACCTAAATCTCTTCCAATACCATCTGCAAACATAACCGAATGAGACCCATGATGACTATTACTAGAGGCAAAGGTAGCTGTCTCAGGCCGGTCTACTTGAGACACTTCTTGTGAATAGAATAGAATAGAATCAGTCATGTCTAGGCCAAAGGCACTTGTGGCCAATCGGATACTCGGAAAGGAGGATTAAAATTGCAAGTTTTCAGTAGGTTGCCCGTAGTAGACAAAACAAACGTAACTGCTCTCAATGGCGGTCGGGAGCAACTGAAAATTGCGCAAAGCGAGGCGCGAGTGGCCGTACCTCTCCCGCACCCCGCCAACCCCGCCCGCCAATGACTGCGGACAACACCGAATGCTAACCCTCTTCGTATCTTCATTTTTATTTACAAAAAATACAAATATGTCTTTCACATATTAAACAAATGTACAACTAAGGTTTTATTTTTACCAATATTCAAAACGAACAGTACAATTCAGGTTAAGTTCAGCTGCATATGCAGTAAGGAAAATAAGGCAGTTAACCGATGTAGCCGCAGGTAAGTTAGTATACTATGCTTATTTCCTCAGTATTAAGTCTTATGGCGTTCTGCTGTGGGGATCAGCAGCAGACGTTGACTCAATTTTCATCTTACAAAAGTGGACATTCCGTGTGATCTATAAAATAGGTCCTCGCGAGTCCCTTAGAGAAAAATTTAAAGAGATCGATATACTCACTCTACTTTCACTTTATATTTTGGAATGTATTTTTTAAGACCGCAAAAATCGAAGGCTTTTCAAAACTAGAAGCGACTTCCACAATTTAAATACACGCAGTGAGCACGAAATTGTAATACCAAAATTCAGAATAACAAAAACTAGCAGTCTTTTCTTATAAACAGTATACGCTTTTATAACAAGTTGCCAAAGTCAGTTATAGAACTGATCGGTGAAAAGTTAGTTCAAAAATTACAGCAAACGTGTCCTTATTAAATAAGCATATTTTTCTTGTCAAACCAAATTTGAAAATTTAAATAATGGAACCGACCAGTTTGATAAATCAAAAAAAGTGGCTAAACCGATAAGTCTTGTAGCGAAATGCTACACTATGTATACTTTGGCCAGCAGGCTTTCCGATCAAGAACAGTCCTGCAGGCAAACTGTGCGTCACTGGGTTCTTCTGGACTGGGTGTGGGATACATACACCAATTTACATCATACTTCGTGAAATACAAAATCTGTTGTACCTTACCATCCATTTCCGGCTTCATATCGGTATGTGCAAGTCACAGTTTTATTATTATGTCTAGAAATATCTAGAATGGGTGACTTTTCAATAAAATATTATGAAATAATCAATTAAAACAACTTTTAATCAGCACATACGCAAATCGTGAGGATACTTTAAACAGATACGGATACCACTTATGCTGAATATTCTATCATTAATACAAATCACGTACAGATAATCAACCAATTCATAAAAAAAGAATGTGCCGTCGTGGGACAGCTGGCAGATATGAAACATCGCAATTATTTTATACAGATAATATGCATGACAGATAATAAGTAAGGCAAATCAAAAACATCAGATTTTACTAAATTGTTGAGGTTTATAGTTTTGTGGTGGCCCAGTAGCTACGACCTCCTTAATTCCTTAATTCTTTATTGTACACAAAAAAAAATACATATACAACTTGAGTGATTATAAAGTTGATGAACAAAGGCGAGCTTAACTCTAAGAAGAGTTTTCTACCAGCAAATCCTATAAAGGAAAACGTCCACTTAATTTCAATTCGTGATATAATTTTTAACATATGAAATTTGATATAAAATGCTTTTCATCTATTAAACAGATGGGTGAAGGTGACTCCTTACTTGGATCTAAGACCATCAACTAGCCATACCTTGGAGTTTTGAAAATACTAAACTTCAAAGACAAGGCAATCAAAAGATACGGCCTATTAAGGTTGCCCTAGTCAGTCATTCTTCCATACAAACGTAGTATGGCAATTATTCCACAAAATTAAAAATCATATCAATTTGTATCATCATTATCTAGACCTGTATGGAAACAAAAATGCAAAAAAAATATGTGTATTTGAAAGTTATGAGCGTCGAAAGTGCCATATTTCAACACTAATTTCAACGCACCTTTGGGCGGAAAAAATACCAGAAAAAGAAGGAAAATTGCAAAACATTCACCAAAAATCTTTTTTAAACAAATGCATTCAGTACTTTTTTCATGATATTCATACTACCAAAGTTCTGTTTATAAAACTGTGACTTGCACATACCGATGTGAAGTCGGAAATGTAAGGTAAGGTACAACAGATTTTGTATTTCACGAAGTATGGTGTAAATTGGTCTACGTATCATTTGGAACTAATGGCGAGGTGGTCAATATCGTCCTTGGTGACCCCATCGGGTGAGTTCCACGTGTACTTATGGTGGTCGCCATGAATGAATAATGTTCCTCCGATGGTAGGGTCGTGTTTCTGGCAAACTCAATAAATCGCTCCCCATTCTCATTGCACACTCCAAGTCCCTGTGTACGCATATGCCGCTCGCGGTTAGTGTTAACACTCCCAACCTTTGCATTCAGGTTCCCCATGCAGATGACGATGTCTTGCTTTTTTATGCTCCCAAAGGTGGCATTGAGGCCATTGTAGAAGTCGTCCTTCGTATCGTCTGTTGATGCATTGGTTGGGGCGTAGCACTGGATAATGGAGATCTTCCAGGCTCTTGAGTTCAAACGGGCACAGGTGATGCGGTCTGAGATCGGTTTCCAGTCGAAGAGGCTATTCTTAGCTGCGTTAGAAAGGAGGAGCCCCACGCCATACTCGCACATATCTTCCTCACTGTTTTACCTGAATACAGCAAAGTTAAGCCCCCAGTCGTTCCCAACTCACCAAAACCGTTTCGCCTCACTTCGCTTAGACCTAGTGTCTGTCGGTTGTAGCTAAGCTTTACTGCTTTTGCTAGGGCTAGTCGGCTGTCTTTTCTAAGCGTGCATATGTTCCAATAAGCAATTCGTGTCCGTTTTTTCATTCCAAAAGTAGATCGATCCGGTTTCTATTTGTTTCAGCACGCGGGTGATTGATATCACTGTGCATTAATCCGAAAGCGGGGCTGCCACCTTCCCCCCGGTGGGTTCCCGCATTGTCGAGGCGGGGGGGCTCAGTAACCGTGGCTTGGTCACCCACGGTGAAGCGAAGAGGAACCCGAGGAGGGGCCGCTCGTCAGGGCTTTTGCCGATAAGCCGACGATGTAGCGGCCAACATGTAGGTTGCGGTGCTGCCTGGGCGACATCGCAACTGAGGCGGGCCGCGATGTCGTATGGGGTCTCCCAAACCCATACGACATCGTGGTAGCGCAGTATGCATGAGCATTTATACACGCTAAAGAAAAAAAAAGAAAACGGCTGCCACCTTAGAGCCTTCGGATATGCTCGGTTTTATTTCGGGTGTCCTCCCTTATTTTTTTTGGCTTGCATAAATGCTCATGCATACTGCGCTACCACGGGGAGACAGCGCAGTTATGTGGGACTCCAACCCTCTAAAACTCCACGGTGTCCTCCTGTGCCGCTTATGGCGGGAACACGGGCACGCGTTAGCACTCACCCCGCGAACCCACCGCGGCTGTCCGTCACCGGACCCTCCTCTGGGGAGTTCCCCCCATCACAGGCGCACCAGAACACACTGTGCGCCGTGACCAACCCAGGGACCAAGCCAGTACATGGGTGCAAGACGACCCCGTGTATGGCATCCTTGTCTCGTCAATGGTCCCGTTACCTACCATTATTCGGCCGCAGGGGATAGGGAGAGCGCCCAAAGCTATACCGACACTCTTCTTTCCCTGCGGCCCCACCGCGTCCGCCATTAGACGGTGGCGACCCCGTCCAGGTCGTGGAAGGTAAGGAGGGCGGCGCACCGCAATACCGGCACTCCTCTCCCGCCGCGGCCTCCAACCCTCAGCCGCGATATCTTGGGTTTGGGAGGCCCCATACGACATCACAGCCCACATCAGTTGCGATGTGGCCCATGCAGCACCGCAACCTACATGTTGGCCGCTACGTCGTCGGCTTATCGGCAAAAGCCCTTACGAGCGGCCCCTCCTCGGGTTCCTCTTCGCTTCACCGTGGGTGACCAAGCCACGGTTACTGAGCCTCCCGCCTCGACAATGCGGGAACCCACCGGGGGAGTCGGGTGTCCTCCCTAGTGAGACGATTCTGTTTTAAGGCGCAGAATATTCGCCCTTCGCCCTGCATCCGTTAGCTTAGCTGCAACTTGGGGTGGAGGATACGCGGGCGGCGCGGTTGCAGCAGGTCCCAGGGAGACCCCCCGGTGGGTTCCCGCATTGTCGAGGCGGGGGGGCTCAGTAACCGTGGCTTGGACAACCACGGTGAAGCGAAGGGGAACCCGAGGAGGGGCCGCTCGTCAGGGCTTTTACCGACAAGCCGACGACGTAGCGGCCAATAAGTAGGTTGCGGTGGCGTATGGGCGCCATCGCAACTGAGGCGGGCCGCGATGTGGTACAGTAGGCATCGTGGCTGAGGGTTGGAGGCCGCGGCGGGAGAGGAGTGCCGGTATTACGGAGCGCTGCTCGCCCTACCCACCGCGGCCTGCGCGGGGTCGCCACCGTCTGATGCCGTATGCGGTGGGGCCGCAGGGGCGGAGGAGTGTCGGTATAGCGTTGGCCGCTCTCCCTATTTCCTGCGGCCGAAAAGTGGTAGGTGGCGGGGCCACTGTCCTGACCCGTCACAGGGGGACCAAGGGTGCCATACACGGGGTCGTCTGGCGCCCATGTGCTGGTTTGGTCCCTGAGGTGGTCACGGCGTACAGTGTGTTCTGGTGCGCCGGTGATGGGGGGTAAACCCCAGAGGAGGGTCCGGAGACGGACAGCCGCGGCGGGTCCGCGGTTGTATGCTAACGCGTTCCCGTGTTCCCGCCATAAGCGGGACAGGAGGACACCGTGGAGTTTTAGTGGGTTAGAGTCCCACATAACTGCGCTATCTCCCCGTGGTAGCGCAGTATGCATGACCATTTCTCCACGCTAAAAAAAAAAAAAAAAGGTCCCAGGGAGAACGACGAGGACGTGGATGACTCGGACTGGCTAGGGCTCTGCTTTACACGGTACTTCGCCACGAGTACAGTAGAAGGTATTTTTGGCATTTTGTAGGAAATGCTGTTCTCACCAATAGCGATTCCCACCAAAACATACCCTAGCTTAGCTCACATGGGTACGTACTACTGGGATAAAGAGTATCTTATGTCCTAATTCAAGTCATGTTTAACCCGTGTGCCAAATTTCATGCAAATACGATGAGCCGTTGAGGCGAGATTGATTAATATAAACATCCACACATACACACATTCACATAAATAATATTATTGAGAAGTAACATTACTATGCTTTATACAGTGTAAAGTTGCTTCTCTAAAAACGATTTCGTTCCCTCTTTTTTAACAGTGTTGATATTATATTGAACACAATTTAATAACAGCGTTGATATAATAAAATCTAAAGGCAATACTTGTTTGAATGGGATACTGTCACGAAACCACTTGCTTTTATCGGCGTGCTAGGTTAAGTCAGAGAAATTCATTTGTTTACCACTTTTGACAATACATATTTCATTGTAAATTGAAACTTTGCAAAGGCTGTATTGCAGTTGACATTACCTCAGCGTCAGCTTACACCAATAAGGGACGAATTTTTACAATACCGGGTGTAACGGAAAAGTGAGATAATATTTTTCCCAGGAACGACTTTGTCCAGGGAAGACACAGGCAATTCCCAAAAAAATATTTGGATTTTCCATACAAAGTTGTCGTCAGCTGACCAAAACTTTTATGGCAGATGAAATATTTTTTTGAGAATTAGTGATGTATTCGTTGGAGAAAGTTATTCGTTTACATGGGCAGAAGCAGTTTTTTTAAATATGATCATGACTTTCTGTTACATCCTTTGCAGAACTTTATAAACTAGACAAAAAGGTACACATTTCAGTTAGAGAATTCCAATAGGTACTAGGCTCAATAAATACACGGTAGCAGGTACACAAAGCGGAATTGATACTTGTTTATCGATATTTTAAAATATGCGTGCAGCGTGACTTTACAATAATATAAATCTTCTCGTGATTTTTATCAACCAAATTAAATTAGATACGAAAGATAGATACGATAGGGCTAGGCATCAACGTCAATGGCGAGTACATCACTCACCTTCGGTTTGGCGATATAGTGGTCATGTACAATGCTCGATGACCACAGTAGGGCTTCCGAAAGAGTGGGTCTTAAAATGAACATGGAAAACCAAGGTGATATGAAACCAAGTGTGAATGCCCACGTTACACTCACTCCTATCAAGGTCGGAGACCCGACACTCGAAGTTGTAGACGACTAAGTCTACCTGGGACGACAATCCAGTTGGGTAGGGCCAACTTCGAGAAAGAGGTCAACCGATCAATCCAACTTGGCTGGGCAGCGTTCGGGAAGTTGCGGTATCTTCTCGTCCAACTTACCACAGTGTCTCAAGACGAAAGTCTATGACCAGTGTGTGTTGCCAGTGATGACATATGGCTCTGAGACGTGATCGCTTACAATGGGCCTGATCAGAAAGCTTGCAGTCACTCAAAGGGCAATGGAGAAGGCTATGCTCGGAGTTTCCTTGCGTGATTGAATCAGAAATGTAGAGATCCGCAAGAAAAACAGGGTTACCAACATAGCCCGAAGAATTGCCAAACTTAAGTGGCAATGGGAGGGTATTTTGCTCGCAGAACGGATGGCCAATGGGGCAGGAAAATTTTGGACTGGCGACCGCAAACCTGAAGACATTGCGTTGGAAAGCCTCCCACCAGGTGAACCGATGACCTGGTGAAAGTTGCGGGAATCCGCTGGCTGCGGGACGCACGGCACTGGTCAATGTGGCGACGCTTGGGGGAGGCCTATGTCCAGCAGTGGACATCTTTTGGCTGAAATGATGATGAGATACGAAAGTAATTGTGTACCTTCTAAATTATTTATAAGGTTTGTTTGTTTTTGTTAAAGTATGATATTACCGATTTGCACTGAAAAATTGAAATTAGTTATTTTTAAAATTTAACATATTTATTTAATCAAAATAATTACCATTATTATCTATACATTGCTGCCATCTAATAGGAAGGTGATTTGCGATAGAACTCTGGTGATCTAGATTCGAAAAACTGTGTAAAAGCATTTTATACTGCCTCATGAGAAGAAACCTTTTTATCACGTAGAAAATTGTCCAAATCACGAAAAAAATGGTACTCCGTTGGAGCAAGGCCTGGCAAATACGGAGAGTGACGAATGGTTTCTAATTGTTGTTCCTGTAGAGTTGAAACGGTTTCTCGTGCTGTATGAGGTCTCGCGTTATCATGGAGCAATAGTGGTGAAGATTGATTCATCAGTCGGTGCTGTTTCACTGCTAGTTTTATTATCACTGTTCGGAGTTCGGCACAGTAGACATATGCCGTTATTGCTTGACCAGATTGGAGAAAGTTATAGTGAATAACACCATGCTGACACCACCAAACAGTTACCATTACCTTTTTATCGGTAAGCTTTGCTTTAGGATACTGTTGCGGCGTTTGACCTGGGGTCAGCCATTGCATTTTTCGCTTACGGTTATCGTAAAGAATCCACTTTTCATCTCATATCACAATTCGATCCAATATTCCTTCATTTCTATATCGATTCAACAAGACAACACAAGTTTGAACACGCGTTTCTTTCTGCAGATCAGTCAAGTCATGAGGTACCCATTTCTCATATTTTTTTTATTTGATTGATTTGACGCAAATGAGTCAATATTATTGGTAAGGTAACGTTAAACCGTGTTGCTAATTCCTGGGTAGTTTGTCTCGGATCAGCTTCCACCATCTCTTTCAATTCATTGTTATTCACCTGTGTGGGCTGTCTTCCACGTGGTTCGTTCTTGAAATCAAAGTTTCCATCACGAAAGCATTAAACCAAAATCGCACGGTGCGTTCTTAGCAATCCCCTCTCCAAACGCAACATTGATATTGCGAGTTGTTTCTGCCGCGTTGGCTCCGCGTCGAAACTCGTATTAAAAAAACACTCGAATTTTCGAAGTATCCATCTTTCTTGTCTAAGCTGAATAAAAAAAAACAACTGAAAGTCGATAATTGAATCTTTCACATTTTTTTAAAGAAGAACTTCATAGGTACCATGTGAAAAAAGTTTCACTCAAAAATCTTAAACCATGAAGTTTCTATGTCAATTCGAATTAGCTATTACAATAAAATGGCAATTTCATACTTTAACCCCTTATTATTTTTGCATATGACCAATTGAAAAAGCTAAGTGTAAAAATGGAAGTCTGCTGATTAAATAATTTTGCCCTGAATCGCTCTTAACAATATTATACTGTAACATTGCCTCCCTCTTAGACATGCTCGTCCCGAGCATTGTAAGATCCAAGATAACGGACCAACCGAACCACATGAACGGCCTTTGATGCACTTCGGGGTCCCTTTTGAATTCTGTAGGTGACGTCATTAATCTTGGTAACTACGCGATATGGTCCATCCCTTTTGCTTGCAGTTTAGGTCATTTTCCTTTGTTGCGTACCAGGTTATGTAACCATACCAGAGATCCTTCTTCGAAGCTCTTATTGTTCGCTTTCCGATCGTAGCGAGTCTTCATCCTCTCAGACATCTGCTGACCTGTCTGTCTGATGTGCTCATATACATCATTCATCCTGTTCCGTAGTTCATTCGCATAATCTGTTACACTGCGTGGAGACTCAGATGGGATACTGGTGATTAGATCCGCAGATAATCGTAATTCTCTTCCGAAATTAGCAAAATCTGGTGTTACTGTTGTGCTTTCACACCACTGCGATATGCCAGGAGCAATGGTTGAATGTGTTTGTCCCAATCCTTCTGTCTGCTTTCCACAACCTCTGCCAGATATCTTTCCAGTGACGGGTTGAATCGCTCAACCGTCCCGTCTGATTGCGGATGATAAGCAGTAGTTCTAGTTTTGTGAGCACCCATCACACGACACGACTCCTTGAACACTTCTGACTCGAAGTTCCGGCCTTGATCACTGTGTTGCAAAGGTACCCAAAACCGACAAAAAACTTCGTGAACTAATTTATCAGCCCCCGTAACGGCTTCAAAATTAGGGATTGCAAACACTTCCAACCATTTTGTGAAGTAGTCCATGGCGACCAAGAAATACTTATTCCAGCTTTGGCGTTCCGGAAACGGCCCAGCAACACCTAAAGTTATACGTTTCCACGGTGCACCAATATTGTAAACCATTAGTGCCCCCTTGCTACGATTTTGAGGTCCTTTCACAGCCGCACAACTTTTGCATTTGCGGCACAATGTCCTCTCGGCAATGGATCCAATAAAATCGTTCCCGGATCTTGATCAAAGTTCTCTTAACTCACTTATGACCTCCTGGACTTCCATTGTGATAAAGCTGTCGGACCTCCAGCACCTTAACTTTAGGCACAAATGCACAACCATTTCCGGCACAGAAGCTAGCTCCTCCTGACGTCGAGCTAGCTCCTACAGACAGGGCGTTTTTTTTTATCTTAACATTAATCCATACCAACGAAATTGGCGCCTATTCTTTGCAAACTTTTTTCATACAATTCCTCTTCCATGCCTCTCGCACTTATTCTTCATACTAAAGTTCATCTTGCATTCATCCTCTTGTAAACTGAGCGGGTTCGTTTAAATAACTACGGGCATGTTTTATTTATTTATCACAGTGAAATTGAAAATACAAAAGTTTCTGTTCATCTCAGAAAGTGCAAAACTGCTATTTATCACATAAGTTGTGCAAATAGTGCTGTTATCACAGAGAAATGTGTGTAATAATTAGGAATATAAAAACACAAAAGTGCAGTCTATCAAAAAATATTACAAAAAAGTCTTACACAATTTACTAACTTAGGTACTATCTTGACATACTGCCGGCCATACATGTCCTTGCTGCATTCTGTGCTTGCATTTGAATCTCATACAGAAATATTAATGAAGCATAGTGCGATTCAGGTTTTGTTCCTATTTATAACCGTAGTAGGTACTCTAGTTCAGTATATTAAGAACCTTTCCCATGTCTTCTTGTTCATGTGCCCATTCAGGCTTTCCCTCGTTATTTACCTGTCCAGCTCACATTCAAGTTGATAGCGTTCCCTGATATATAACGGTCACTCTAAAAGTATGTGCTGGACAGTCTCTGCCACGCCTGGATCGCAGATGCACGACGGGCTCTCCTTACACTTGAAGCGATTCAAGTGTCCAGAGAACCCACCGTGCTCCATCAAAACCTGCGTGAGGACGGCTGTGGGCCGCACCTGTTGTACGTTACGGAAAGCCGCTATTGCATCCGGAAGAAACATTTTCGTCTCAGAGGCAGTCTCGCCCGACACATATCTTTGATTCCATTCATCAAGCGATTCCAAACGGATCTGTCGCTTGATAAATGAAACCGGACATTGGTCGTAGTCCGGCTTTCTCGGTGACGACAATGCAGGCAGCAGGCGGCCTTAGCCAACTCGTCCGCTCGCTCTTTCCCCGGCAGGCCCGCGTGGGCCTTGACCCAGAACAAAGAGACAGCTTTGCTCTGGCCCAGGGCTTGAGCCAGGTTGACCCCCGCGCGTGAACCGCCAGAGGATGGAGAAAGCCATGGTTTGCAAGCATCGAGTCACTGTATAAACCATGGCTCGTCTCTTGCCGCTTGAGGATCACTTCGGCCGCTTTGCAAATTTCCAGGAGTTCCGTGTGGTAGACTTTGCAGTACACGGCAAGGCTAAGCTTGAGTTTCCGGT
This sequence comes from Orthosia gracilis, assembly GCA_947562075.1. NCBI lineage: Eukaryota > Metazoa > Arthropoda > Insecta > Lepidoptera > Noctuidae > Orthosia > Orthosia gracilis. The sequence goes on from OX387268.1 coordinate 43,620,005, forward strand.
CTCAACTTTCATTATCTCAAATGGATAATGCGGCTCCGACCTTCTCCTCAATCTTGCTGCTGTCGGTGAAGATTCGCACCGCCTGCACATTATTATCGTCTAGTATCTCTTGATCTGCCAGGCATATGAACTCCAGAGGCATTTGTGTAGCTGGATGAGGGGCTTCTGCAACTCTTACAGCACTCTCGATCTCCATGTCTCCTGGCACAAACCGTGATGACCCTCTCCTCGCTTCATACAGGGCGGCTGCCTCTTGTATGCGCAGATCTAGAGGTAGTATCCCAGAAGATAGTACCAGTGCCGAGTTCAGAGAGACAGTACGGTTTGATTTACAGGGCTTCTGAGCGAATCCTCGTTGAACAGAGCCGTATACCCAACTTTTTGTAGCGGGTGTCCAGGCAGCGGCTGCGTATTGGCTCAATCGTTGCTGTTTAAATTGGGTATATGACTTGTGCGTTCGATTCCCAGCTAACCTTTGCGGCGCGGGAGAGCTGCATGTATACGTCAGCTGCACTTTTGCAGACGATCGCGGCATGCTAATTGAACGTGAGCTTCTCGTCTATGGTTAGACCCAGCAACATCATTTTCTCGACCATACCGATGTCGACTAAGCATGGCCGAGTGTCGTACTTAAGCTTATTGGTGATGGCCATCGCACACACCCCAATCCTGAACATGGGCGAGGGTTGCATTGGCAGATCTTGAGACTTCAGTCGCCGTGTCCCCATTCACGACCAAGACGATGTCATCCGCGAACACCACCACAAATATTCCACGCTGCTCTAGGTCCTGCAGTAGTGGGTCGAGAACGACGTTCCACAGGATTGAAACACTGATCGACCCCTGAACGCAACCCTTGCTAGTCTCTTGCGTGCAATCCTGACGGCGAGCTTGCTCCTCCTGACGGCGAGCCTGGCCATGCATGAATGCCATAAGGGCGGCTAGGTCCGGTGACGCCGACGATTGAGCTGGTGCTGCAGCCACGGAGTCTCATTGTCCACCTGATGACGGTGAGGGAGCGTCTCCAAAGCGCCTATGGTCTACATCTTGCTGGAAAACTTTGATGCAAATGACGTTTAAAAAACACTTAACGTTTTTTATTCCAAAAAAACGTATTTTTAATGAACAATTGCTTTTTACTTATAATTAACAGAAACCATCTTTTTAAACATTTATAATTTATCTTGTTTATCGAAATTTAGAATAAAAATGGTTTTAATTAATTTTTCATTTAATAACTCTTGCACCATCTCATGTTTCTGGTTCGGTGGGCTGTGCTGGCGCTGCTGCTGCGGCTGCTGAAGACCTCAAGCGGCGCAAATACAGTAACCTAATTGGTTATTACAATAGTGGCTACTTGTTGCTGCAGCTTGGGTCGTGGGGCAGAGTACACTTCTCCTTTTTAGGAGATCTCTCGGCGACTGATCGACACTAGGCTTGAAAGAATCAGCATTCCCATTCTACGTGGCAATGCTGCCTGTCTTCTGGGCTCGTCCCCGGTTGACAGCGATGTGGAGGAGTATTTCGACGCCTAAGTGTACCTTTCTTTTGTATATAATGTAAGTAGTTAGGTTTAGCGTTAGTATAGTTTACTTCTATTTAGTGTTTAAGTATGTATACTTACATCTGTTTGAAAAAAATATGTAGATGAGAATAATAAATAAAACTAAATAAACTAGAAATCATTGAAGATATAGTCTATTAAATAAAAATACGGGTTTCTATTTTGAAGTCTTTCAAGAATAGCTCAAAGGAAGGAAAAGTTCTCAGATTAATAGTTTAACAATTATTTCACTAGCAATGTTCATGTTCAAGTAGTAAAAACATGTAAATCTACTATTGTTTATCTAAATGAAATATCGTGATTAAAAAAATTGCCAGTGGATTATTATTCTTTCATCTATCCAGTAAGTCTCTGAATTTTTCATTTCTTAATTTTAATATTTAGTGTGTTCAAATAATATTTATTGTTAAAGTGTTCGAAGTGGATTTGGTTTGCACAAGCCAGAGTACACGTTCCGGGACGTATTTTCACCCCTCTGGGAAGATTATCAATATTGGCCCTACATTTCCGAGAGTACGGACTTTATTTTAGGAAATTTCCACTTCTTTTTTAATCTTTTTTAAGATTGAAAAATTTGATTTCTTTTTGAAAATACTCAATGCGTGCAAAATTTTTGGACATCTTTGAAATAATTTATATGGCAAAACAACGTTTTCCGGGTCAGCTAGAACTTTTTTAATCCATTTTAATTGGTCACTTTTTACGTAAATTATTAAAAATCAACATTAAAAGAAAATGTAGGTTTTGGTGGTTTCCCAGTTCTATTCTGTGCTTGAAAGTTTGACTCGAAGGAAATTCTCAGTCTAGGACCTAGTTCTCAATAACTAACAGTCAAGTATCGATTAGTCGCGTATGTAACCCGATCCCTCAAATAAAGATTAATCTTAGATGTAGGACAGGGAGCAGTTTTATACGTTGAAAACGTAAGCTCATACTTATATAAATAATGCATGGTCACACAAAAAAAAAATACTTTGAAAATAATCATAGCAGTATCAGTATTTTCAATATTGGTACATTTGGGTTTAAGAGGCTGTGCACGGCGTTTTTACCCGACTGCGCGACGCAAAACAGGGTAATGTGTTTGTCGGGTTTAGTCAATAGTACGGACGTTAAAACAAATCACGAGCACGCCACCTGTCGGCAAATCAAGAACAACTACGCTGTGGCGCGCTTCCTCTAACGACCTGTGTGGTGGGGACACAGTATATAAAAGTTGAGTACTGACCGCCCTGGAGCTTAGACGTTGTAGAATCGGTATCGATCAGTAATATTAGTGAGCAAGATTGTAACTGTGAACTATTTAAATAAACCCAGTGTATCGAATAATTTATGTTATTTCATTTGCACGACTGTACCCACCGACCTGCCCATACACGATGTCTTAACCTAAGGGAATACATCCTGACTTCCCGATGGTTTGCATCTATCGGCCAGCAATGATGCGATATCAGAATTGGGATTCGGTCGTGCTAATGAGATCACACGTAAAAACAATGATAGTGAAAATGGCGGTTACATTCTTGCAAAAAAAAATGCGGTGTCAGTTGAGAAAAAAAAACAGTAGTGGTTCGTTTCTGCGACTACCCTCAGTCTAGAATAATAAAAAAAATCAGTCTAGAACGGAGCAGCAAGGAAGCTAGCAACAACCAAGGAGCTGGACAGGTCAAGGAGGAGCGTGTGGACGTGTGGAAAGATCCATACACATGGATCTTTAAGCCAATCTGGTGAGTCGTTTTCATTTTGTTATTGACTATGGCCAAGAGTGTTCATTATTCAAAATTCTGGTTTTGTGGCGGTCAAGGGATCGTCGGAGTGGCCCGTATTAGGTTATAATTTCATGTTAGTTATCGATGGTCAAGTTGGGTGTTGTTGAAGGGTTATTAGTCTACTATCACTGGCGGTAGCCCTTGACTGGCCTTGGCTGACTATCATTGTTTGGAAGTTAGAATACCTACCTGGGCACTTGGGACATTGTAATGTGTGGTTCATGTTTTGGACAGGGTCTCTGCATTCATATTCAGTGTTCATAATAACCCATTTTGCCGTGCCGGTTTAGGTTACTACACCGGTTAATTTCCATCAAAGCTGTGTATGGTTAAGATAACCGTGTAAACAAGTACTCTCGTAGTGTTTTTCATGTTTCAGATACCATATTGTGTCGCAGTGGAGCCTCTGCTGCTGCTAGCAGTTCAGATGCTGTATGCGAAGGCTGACCTGTCAACATCTTAGAGGTTAGGAGGAACGGCAGACTAGCAGTTTGAGGTTGGGAGCGCGCAAGTATGAAATGGAATACTCGGTGAGTCGCTTCCATGTTATTTCAATAGTGAGGTGGAAAGTTCTCTACTGAAGAGATGCTATTTCGAGTTTTAGGTGTTCATGTTTGATCACTGAATTGGTAGTGGTTATATCTAGCACTATCACTAGGTAATTAAGACACACTTGTAAAAAGCAAGTAGTTAGATAATGAGTTTCCTATTGTCAGTATAGTTTCAAGTTTTGGTTCAATACGAACTTTAGGATGAGATATCCCATAAGAAGGAGATTTTCAGTAACAAAGCCAGTTAGTAATGACGTAGGGCCATCGCAATTGTATCGAGTTAGTAACGGTACTGGTCATTTACGTGTATTCAGAACAAATCTTTATTATTAATTCTTTATTGTACACCAAAAAAACAATATTCAATACAATGTGATAATAAAGTACATGTACAAAGGCGAGCTTAACTCAGTGTTGAGTTCTCTTACAGCAAACCCTAGAGAGTGACAGAGAATGATGACAAAAGAGGGTAGGATCCAGTGTACAATTTTAAAATAACATAATTATAATCATAAAAATAAATCATAAATATATACATAAGTACATAATATATATATATTAACATTGCGTTAAAAGGAAATGCTCTTTAATTTTCCTCTTGAAGACATCGAGAGAAGGGCTATCGCGTAGGGAGTGTGGGAGAGAATTCCAGAGGTGCACTGCAGTTACAGAGAAGGAGCCATCATAACGGCTGGAAGTGTGACGCGGAGTACGAAGGAGAAGCGAAGTGGCGGTGCGACAAGGTTTGCCCCTCGGGACGAGGTACTCAAACCGTTCGCGAAGGTATTGAGGAGAATTAGGATTGTGCAGGATAGTATAGAGAAGGGATAGGATATGGGTATCTCGTCGACGCCGAATCGGCAGCCACTTCAATCTGGTCCGAAATTCCGACACATGGTCGTACTTGCGGAGGCCGAAAATAAAGCGGATGCACAAATTCTGCAATCGCTCTAGTTTGTTTAGGAGTACCTCCGTTGCATCCAGAAAACAGACATCCGCATAGTCTATGAGCGGTAGAAGAAGAGATTGAGCAAGAGTGACCTTAGTGTGAAATGGTAAGAATTTTTGGAGACGTTTAAGAGACTGAAAAGAGTAGAAGACCTTCTTACTCACATCTGCAATATGAACCTCCCAAGAGAGGTTAGTATCTATATGGACGCCTAAGTTTTTCGCGCTTTTGGAGTAATATATGGGCACTGAGTTATACATTACTGGCGGAAGAGACTGGGGATCTAATAGATTGAGCATGTATCTGCCACCAATAACGAGCGCTTGAGATTTAGTTGGGTTCAGCAGCAGTCCAAAGGACTGAGTCCACTTGTTGATATTCTCAAGGTCATCATTGATGGCAGCCACAGACTCGGCGAGTTCACCCACTTTAAAATGGCGATATAACTGCAAGTCGTCTGCATAGAGATGAAAGTTAGAAGTTAGGACCTTAGTGATAGCATTTATAAAAATTGAGAAGAGAAGAGGAGAGAGGACACCACCTTGAGGAACACCCGCAGTCAAGTCACACCATTCAGAGGAATCCTCATCAGATCGAACAGACTGCGAGCGACCCCGGAGATAAGATTTGAACCACTCAATTACCGGGGCAGAGACATTAAGGGAGGAAAGGATTCCTAAGAGAATGTCAAAGTCTACCGAGTTAAAAGCACTGCTGAAGTCCAGTAGAACCAATATAGTTAGACATTTATTGTCCATAGCCAGTCGTATGTCATCGGATATTTTGACTAGAGTCGTAACGGTGCTATGGCCAGGTCTGAAACCAGATTGGTAAGGACTCAGCAGGCCATTAGAGGATAAATAACAAGATAGTTGCTTCTGAACAATACTCTCGAGGACTTTGGAGAGGATTGGGAGGATGGATATTGGACGGAATTGGGATGGTGAGGAAGGATTTGGAACTTTGGGAAGCGGTAGGACGTGAGCCCTCTTCCAAGCTGTAGGAAAGGAGTTATTGAAAAGAGAAAAATTAACAATATGAGTTACGACAGGAACTATTTCACCCAAAATAGGTAGGAACATTTGTAATTGAAGGCCATCATCACCTACCGCCTTAGTGGAGATGGATTGAATATATTTCCTAATGTCTAGTTCAGTAATTGGGTGGAAAGAGAAAGAAGTATTTGCAGGCAATGGAAGATTAAAGAGATCGTTGAGAGTGGAAGATTTAACATGGTCATCTAGAGTAATTGGGGACATAGAAAAGTGAGCATTAAGTGCATTTAGGTCCATCTTATCAGAAGAACTCTTGCTAGAGGCTTTGCCAATACCGAGAGTCTTTAAAAACTGCCATACTTGTGTTGGGTTGAAGTTGTCAATTGAGCTGTGAATGTGGCGCCTTTTCGCATTCCTACACAAACGACTGCAGCGATTTCGCATCCCTTTATAAAGGCCCCAGTTTTCCTCAGTCGGCTGCTTCCTGTATAAACGCTTGGCCTTGTCTCGCTTAGCCATCTGGTTTTTTATTGCTGGAGATAGCCATGGCGCAGGAAGGTGTTTGACTCTCACCTTTTTTAGTGGGGCGTGTACCTCATATAAATCCAACAATTTTCTGGTGAAGACTGACACCATGGTGTCCATATCCTCACAGGCCAACACAGGAGACCAGTCAATGCCACCCGCATCAGCTCTCAAACGCTCCAAATCAATGTTTTTAAAACTACGAAGATGAAGAAATTTGGCCTTGCGTTTGGGAGGTCGAATCTTATAGGAGAGATAAATGAGGTCGTGGTAGGAAAAAGGAGCAGAAAGCTGTCCATGTGTGGCTACTTTATTAGGGTCAGAAACTAGGATGAGATCTAATAGAGAAGGTGTACAGTGAGGAGCCCTGTGAGTAGCAATTAACGGAAGTATGTGCATATTAACAGAAGAGACAAGAGATTGGAGTTTACGGCTGCGCGAATCACCCTTTAGCAGACAAGTATTGAAGTCTCCGAGAATAATCGTATGCTGATATTGTGCGGAAAGATCTTCCAAAATGGCTTCGAAGGAGGAAAAGTAATCGATTTGGCAAGATGGACTATAGTAGACTCCTAAAAGTAGCTTAGTATGTTGGAAATCTATTTCAACAAAAAGGTGTTCAGAAAATTTTGTGTAGACACTCGGAGACTGGTCAACTACCTTGTAACTGATATCTCCTCTGAGATAAATGGCAACCCCTCCACATCCCTTGCCCGTTCTGTCATTGCGCACAATCTTGAATCCAGGCAGAGAATACTGCGTGGAAGGAAGTGCAGGCTTGAGAAAAGTTTCGGATACAAGGACAGCGTGCACAAGATCTGAGTCGAAGGACGACAGCAGATCAGAATAATGAGCCGGAATGCTTTGAGCATTAATGTGAACAGCATTAAAGAATTTGATACAATTTAAAAATTTAGAAGATATGAGGTCTCTAAGATTTAGAGAATTATCATCGCCAAAAACACTAGCGCAGCTCTCATCCGACGGACAAGAGGAAGAGCATGAAAAAAAACTGTCATTTAACATAACAAAATATAACTATTATATATAAATAAATAGACTAGAATTTAAGGTTAACTAAAATAATAAAATAAGCGAAAACCAAATCAAGGCATCCAAACCTCGATGCACTCGCCGGTTACATTAATTTTGGTAAAATTAATAAAATTGATTAAAAGCCAATAAGCCAAACATTACAGAAACCAGTTGGTGTGTTTCCGAACGTTAGAGAAATAAATAACACAACATATGTCAAGAGTGACATTAATGACAATGTCACGGCACAATCAAAACAAAACAGTATGGTTTTTGGCGGGATTTTTTCGAGTGTAGTTCAGCGGCTGTTAATATTATTTGCAAATTGATTCCTAGTGGATATTATGATATAAAATTGGTGTAGTTTTGTGTCTCAACTGTCTATGCAACTGGACAATATGTGAAATTATTGACAGAAGCGATCTCGGGATAGTGGAGCGGAGAATTTTATTGTAGTATTGACTACCTCTGCAAAGCTTACTGGGAAGGCTGATTCGATACAATTTGCTGCCAAATACTCCAAAAAAGCATTAGAATCTGTTACATCCGCATTCTAATGCATACTAAAGAATTCAAGAAGAGAAAAATACTGATGACTAGGCAGCATGGTCTCAGACCTTAGCCTGTTCCGTTAGGAACAAATATAAAAAAAAAAAAAAAAAATCAAAACAGTATTGGTATCATAAACAGAAAAAAAATTGTTTGACCGACATAAGTATGAAAACAAAAGAAAGAATCGTGAAATATTAGGTACCATCACTTCGCCGGCTTGCGTGTTCTCTTCTCGGACACAGGCTTTATTGTATTCTGCTCTGCTACAGGGAACTGAGCAACGACCTCTCGGTACTCCAATGCAGACTCAATCTTCCGACGAGTTTTTTCAGAGACTTGGATCACAATTCTCCCCTCAGACGTCCAACACTTGCGTATGCCGTAGTAACTGCGAGCATTCATAAATATCTCGTGTCGGGGCTTTGTGAGAAACTCAGAAAGCGTTAGACCAGATCCTTTTAGCTTGGTCTTGTTTCGCCACACCTCACTCCGCACGATACGGCTTTCAAATCGAACTAAGAGGGGACGAGGGTTGCTCGTGTTGCTTCCGAGTCGATGACAGGCTGTTATGTCTTTTGGTGTGATGTGTCCCATTTCCATACGTTCCGACAAAATGCTGAGTAAACTTTTGGTATGATCGGTTACCCTGTCTTCAGACAAGCCATGCAATAATAAGACTTCTGCAATAATAAATCTTATGTTGCGTCACGATTTACGACCACCGTCTTCAGATCTGAATTCACTTGCTTACTTTCAAAGTAACATTAGGATAGCAGTAGATCTCGCGATCGTTTTCCTTACATAAAAACTGAGGTAGTGAGCGATAGTAAATGGTTACTGTTGATATTTAATTTTAAAGATTTTGATCCGAATTAATTCGTGAAGCTCCTTAATATTATCAGGGTTAGTTGTTTCCCTTTTGTTAGCAGTCGGTATGTAAATCTTTGAGTAAAAAGTGCGAATCTTTTGGGAAGGATCCTCGATCACCAAGTTCCTTGAGTATTAGACATCATAGTTGATAACAGTGGTAGTGAAACCAAATCTGATTAACATGTCTACTCATGCGACAAATTCTGGACCGCCCCTCATGAGTAACATGTGGCGATGGGTCTACGAAGAGGTGTCGTTGAGTATGCATTGCCTTTGAATTATGGTAAAGATTAACGGAAATGTTAAAATTACTTTATTTAGTTGTTGATCGTCGGATCTTTTTCTAATCAATAGTGTTGTGTGGGCAACTCTAGTGTGAAAACTAAATGGGCCCTTTATTAAGTCCGCGATAGGTTATTATGACAGGACAGTGATAGTTATACAATGAAAGCTTTAAATAGGAATGCTTAGGACCTACAAGTATGCACGCGGTAGGTTAGGGAAGATGCCAACGGGTCATGTACCAGTCGATGTTGATGTTAAAGGAATTTTGATGATGATGAGCAAGCTTAAAGTGTCTAGTAATTCAGTCTATCGAATATATTATGATTGACCGTACCAGTGGATTCTGGTGGAGGTCGGGGTCTAGAGACCGTTGTGAGAGCAATACAATTGCTGGTCGGCTAGAGGGCCGTGGCGTTGAAGATTTTACTCGAGGGTTTCTTTAAGCTTGACAGTTTTTGCAGCAGCAGAATTTTTAAAGTTGGTTTGGATCGATTTGTGGTACATGGCCCAGGGTAATGATTCAGTTAAAGAGTAGAGTTCTAAAATTTCCCTATTTTCACGAACCCAATGATCTATTTTGGTCAGGAGTAGCCGAGCGTTGTGTGGCAGCTGTTGACCTGTGTGGCAACTGTGAGCCTGTGTGTCAACTGAAGGCCTGTATGGCACCTGTAAGTCTGTGTGACACTATGTCTGGTGTGAATGTTCATGTTTATGTTAGAGACCTTGCAGAAGGTTCATTTTGAGTTATGACGTTGAAAGAAGGTAAACTCACATAGTCACGCCAGAGGTGAGGTCACCATGTTAATGTTGATGACGTTCGAATCGTCAAGCCCTCATTACGAAAATTTAAATAATTTTGGTATTCTAATTTTGATTAACAGAATTTATAAAATTGCTAATAAAAATTTAAGGGTAGTAAAATTTAAGTAAGTACCTAAAGGGCAAGAAGGTTATTTGGAAATTTGCGAAAATGATGGTGATGATGATGATGAATGGACCGTGACGACAGATGATGAGTTCGGTATGTCTTTTGTACCTGTAATTAATAATACGCCCTTGGAGTCAGAGGAAACATTTTCCATAAGCTCTCGCACCTTAAGTGTAGATAATTCCGAAGCTATAATAGAATCTTTGGAATGATCAATTAGTATGTGGTCTTTTCTACTTTTGTGGAAGATGATCATTTTTGTAAATGGGATGTCAAGATCACTCCTGCTGTTGTGGGTGTTGATCTGTGATGCGCTGTAGGAGTCTCACCTGCTTTAGTGGGTGACGATTCAGACCAGCTTGACTGTAACTGCGCTGTAGGAGTCTCACCTGCTTTAGTGGGTGACGATTCAGACCAGCTTGACTGTAACTGTGCTGTAGGAGTCTCACCTGCTTTAGTGGGTGACGATTCAGACCAGCTTGACTGTAACTGCGCTGTAGGAGTCTCACCTGCTTTAGTGGGTGACGATTCAGACCAGCTTGACTGTAACTGCGCTGTAGGAGTCTCACCTGCTTTAGTGGGTGACGATTCAGACCAGCTTGATTGTAACTGTAGGGGTTTTCTGTTGTAAAGAAATACCTAGACCAGTGATCCTTTAGATGTGCTGCAGGAATCTCACCTGCATTGGTGGGTGACGATTTAGACCAGCTTGATTGTAACTGTAGGGGTTTTCTGTTGTAAAGAAATACCTAGACCAGTGATCCTTTCGATATGTAACTATGCAAAATGTTTCCTCACTCACCTAGAGTATGAGTCAGGATTGGACGAGCGAATACTGTGTGGAGATTTTGTGTGTTTCAGAAAACTTCCCTTGTATGATGGGAGACTGATAGAGCGGAGTGGACTAAGAACGTGTAGCGCAACACGACATGAGATGGCATGGAGCAAGGACAAGAAGATAATGCCTGCGGGTGATAGATTTGGGGAGTCTGTCACCTGAGAGAGGCCAGAGAAGGCGACGTGCTGTGTTCCACGCTCGCCTCTCAATAGGAATTACGGCCTAGAGAACACCATGTGGTTTTAGTCAGTAAGAGTCTGACAGACCCCTCAGCTTTCCCCAAGGGCTGAGGACATCCATTGAGGATTTCCACATGATTCGATACACTGTTAAAACCTGACAATGAGGAACAGACGAGGACGCCTGTATCGCAGGATGGCCGTGTCGGGTTTAGTCAATAGTACGGACGTCAAAACAAATCACGAGCACGCCACCTGTCGGCAAATCAAGAACAACTACGCTGTGGCGCGCTTCCTCTAACGACCTGTGTGGTGGGGACACAGTATATAAGAGTTGAGTACTGACCGCCCTGGAGCTTAGACGTTGTAGAATCGGTATCGATCAGTAATATTAGTGAGCAAGATTGTAACTGTGAACTATTTAAATAAACCCAGTGTATCGAATAATTTATGTTATTTCATTTGCACGACTGTACCCACCGACCTGCCCATACACGATGTCTTAACCTAAGGGAATACATCCTGACTTCCCGATGGTTTGCATCTATCGGCCAGCAATGATGCGATATGTTTATCAGTCTATATATGTATGTTTATTCCTATATGGCGTTCTAGAAACCAAACGCGTTGGCCGATTTTGATGGTTCTTACTTCAATCGATTCGTCTTACCTTGTGAGTGTTACTGGCTCATTAAAATTGAACAAAATCAGCCATTGCACAAGACCTAATTTTTTTTCTTCCTAACCCATCGTGAGGGGTATCAAAATAAGGAGTTTGAAGAGGTGCTAACAAAAATATAATAAAACTTATATGTTTAAAAGTAGAAATTTAAAGTTTATTTAAGAAAATCTAAAACCTAAGTGCTTAAGAAGCGAACTAAAAAGACGTAAACAACAAGAAAATCATGATGTGCAGTCGGAGGATGCATAATTCACCAAAACCATATGTATCCGCCGACTGCGCAGCACGATTTTCTTCTTGTTTAGGTACGACTTTTGAGTTCGCTTCTTACTTATTTGGGTTTTTAATTTTTAGAATTAGCTTTTGAAATTAACGTCTTCGATTGTGCTTATTTATATAAACTTTAAGACAGTGACATTCAGCTAAGTTTTTCTTCGAATTTGTTAAAAATAAAAGAAACGATGTCGATAATGAAGACGAATGTAAGCCCCATCCCTATCTAACACAAATTGACGGCCAACTGTCTAATAATCAACCGTTTGTTGTGAATTGCTTAAAATTGTAGATATTTCTGTTTTAGGATTTAGTGCATAAATATAGCATCCTCAAGTAACATAATACTCCAAACAGGTTTTGTGTTATTGTTAAGCCAGATTTCAACGAAATATGCGTCAAAGCTGCTGTAAAATAGGGCGGTCTGATATGATCCTTTGAACATGTGGCGTTTTATTTATTATTTATTAAAACTTCATGCAACATACAAGGTACATAGGCGGACTTAATGCCTGAGGCATTCTCTACCAGCCAACCAATTTTTGGTTGACTGGTAGATAATGCCTCAGGCATTAAGTTGAGAGATAACATGGCAGGTGCACAAAAAATTGAAATAATGATTAAAGTAAAAACTGAAGAAGAAAAGTTAAAATAAACATACACATATATTTCCTATAATAAATACACACATATATAGATATATATATATATATAAAAGTAATAGAAAGATGATTGAGACTACTCTGCTATTGGTGAAGAAAATAATGCCATAACTTCCGCTTAAATTTTAATTTGTTATTAGACTTATTTTTTTTTTACGTAGATGCAGAACGTGATTAAGATCACGTGAGTGCAAGTCATGGTTTTATAATCAGGAATGTTGACAAATAAAATATATCAGTAAAGTCATAATTTATCTGTTAAGCAGATCATACATTATTTTAACAGATCCGGCAGCTTATCAAAAGAATCATTTTAAATAATCTATGATCAATTAATTACTGGTTTTTGCTGGGTTTTTGATTGTGAAAATATGACAATCATAAACCAGGAAAAGATAAAGATACCTATTTATTTAGTAAAATTGCAGATGTTTATGTAGTCCTTAGTCGTAGCAATGGAGTGGTGGATGAGTGTGGTTATTTTTTGCGTGATGTCTGTTCTTGCTGACAACGAATGGCTAGAAGTGAAAACTAAGCAAGGGCCGGTGCGCGGGCGCAAGCATCCCAACGGCGGTCTATACGCCTTTTACAACATACCCTATGCAACAGGACCTGAAGGCGTTAATAGATTCAAGGTGACATTAAATTTATTTTTATTTGTTTAAGTATCTTCACTTACTTCACTTGTTTAACTTTCTCTGCTATGACGAAAGAGCAAGTTTTCAAAAACTTTGATTTGACTGGCACCTAAACACAAATCTAATTACTTCTTTACGATCCAGGAACCTCTTCCACCGCCAACATGGTCAGATCCGCTTGATGCAACCAATGAAAAGATCGTGGTATGTCCTCAGAGCGATTATATGAGTGCCATGTTCCCAGGCAATGAAGAGCTGACAGAAGATTGTCTAGTTGCTAACGTGTTTGTGCCGGACACCACTGAGAAAAACCTTTCAGTTCTTGTGTATGTTCACGGGGGAGGGTTTTCAGGAGGCTTTGGTGACATATTCTCAGGAACACAGTTTATAAGGGAAAAGAAAGATGTCATCATGGTTACGTTTAACTACCGTCTCGGCATTCACGGGTTCCTTTGTCTTGGGACCGAGGACGCACCAGGCAATGCTGGTATGAAGGACCAGGTGGCACTGCTGCACTGGGTACAAATGAACATCGCCAGCTTTGGCGGTAACCCTGTTGATGTCACTCTTGGAGGCTGGAGTGCGGGTTCAGCATCAGTGAATCTACTAATGCTCTCGAAGTCAGCTGAAGGATTATTTCACCGAGTAATACTTGAAAGCGCTGGCAGCCTTGCTGCATTTGCAATCCAGAGAGATCCTCTTGAGATTGCCAAAACGCATGCCAAAGAGCTCGACAATCTAGCTGTCGTAGATACTATAACCGATTTAGAACAGATATATACGACAGCTTCAATTGACTTGTTAACCAGAGATGCGTTTGCGAACAGGACTGATGCTACCCTCTTATTTTCTCCGTGTGTGGAGCCTGATAAAGACGGAGCTTTCCTAACAGAATCTCCTCTGAGTATACTGAAGAATGGCAACTATAAAAAATTGCCTATGTTATATGGTTTCACCAACATGGAAGGACTGTTGAATATTGGCTTCTTTGATACTTGGAAAAATATGATGAATGAAAGGTTTTCTGATTTCTTACCGGCTGACCTACAGTTTGAATCTGAAGCAGAACGAGAAGAAGTAGCCAAAACAGTTAGAACCTTCTTTTTTGGAGATAATCCTGTTAGCGGTGAAAACATTCTAAGATACGTTGACTATTTCTCGGATGTCATGGTTACTTATCCCATGCTTCGGGCTATGAAGTTACACGCTGAAGCTGGGAACGACCAAGTTTACTTGTATGAATATTCCTTTGCGGACGAGAACGAGCCCGTGGTACCTCACACTAACGTACGAGGTGCTAATCACGTTGCTCAGTCGTTTGCTTGGTTGGATGGCGCAGATGAAAGTCTCACGACACCTGAATATCAGGAGATGAGGAGGATAGTTAGTGAAATGTGGCACAACTTTATAAAAACTGGGTAAGCATTTCGTTTTCTAACTTTGTATGTCGTTTATCACTGCCATTTATAATATTCGCAAAGTTTTATGTAAGTTGTTAAATTAGGTACGAAATTTGTATGTGTACTTCAACACAATCTAAGGATATTATAACTATTGGTATATTAAGAAGAAACTACAACAAATTTTATAAATAATGTTCTTATGAAAATGCGAGGGTCGCCACATTATGTTGCTGTAGGGTGTAGCCTCTAAGTTACCATTCGTGCTGTATGTGGGTAGGCACAGTTATGCACAGAATAAAATCTTGACCTATTAGCAACCGTTGTGATCGCACACCTCACACGGAATTTTGCAGCAGTTAAGTTGCCTCATACTCAAACGAGGTCATTTCTCTCACCCAAGCGCATTTTCTCCTATAAGATGATTGTGACACCTTGATATGGAAGGACTTCTTAGAGGTCCAGGTGTAGCAAAATAATACCTTGGACGGTTGGCGATCGTGTCAAGCAAAATGTTTGTTGGTCCATTCTAATCTTCGTTCGCGATTGCCTCGTCGTAGTTCTCAATTTCGAGCGTGGTCTACGAGCATGAAGGTTGACTTCGTGCAGGCTCCTCTTGACAGCTTCTCTTTGATTACTATCCAGTAACTAGCCGTAAGTTTAGTTGGTCTTCTCTTCGTAATTTATAAAAATCAGTCTTGTCTTGCGCTGGTTACCCGACTGTTCCCAGTGTGCTGCTTAGGTACTTCGCCAGTGTCCCAGAAGCGAGATCAAAATCTTGATCATCACTTTGACTGGTGCCAATTTCATCAGCAACATCAATGCTAGCAGCCGCTTCTAGTCTCAATATCTCTTCTTTAGTTAAATGTCGGCGTTCTATGTTATAGAAAAAAACACATATAGATATTATTTGAATTAACAAACGTGCTAATATAACATGTTAATAAACATTTAACCACTTAGCCATCCTGAAAGTCCCAAGCGCCGATCTGTTGTTCCCTTGCACGTCCTAAGGTCGCAAGTTGACCGGCGGCATAAATGATGGACGCTTGCACGATATAGATTCGCTTATGTCTAGCTATCTATTATAGATTAAACGAAAAATATGGCCAGAAAGCTGATATAGTACAGAATGTTAATATATAAACAAATAATCACAAGTTTTGTAATAAAATTGTTACTAGCATATTAAACCGATCAAAAATTTTACTACATCTGAACCTATTTATATATATATATAATCTATAATAAAATGCATTGTATGTGTGTAACACACATTTTAATTCGGGATAAAAACAGGAGTACAATTAAATGTTATACATACTGTCAATATTATCTATTTAATATTAATTTGTTGATTGTTAATTTGAAGAAAAGAAAAATACACCACTTAATAATAATTTATAAAGCTAAAATAAAATCGACTACAGATTTCCTAAATTGACATTTAATACTATTGCACTATTTTTGTCAAGATAATTGCATTTTTGTGGTGATAATTGTATCTAGTACTTTAAGAATCAATTTGATACACAATAAGAAAGAATAAACCATTTCTCATACTTCGGCAAACCACTGCCACTACCACTTTTGCTTACACTGACAGCATGACAACTTCAAACTCTTGTCTAGTATTCTGGTGCATTCCAGTGTAATATTTTTCGATTCTTGAGCATGAAGTAAGAGCAAGTACAAAAGGGAAAATCGATTAATGGGTTAAAGTAATCGCCTAGCTAGGCAGTGTTGATATAAATGTCAGAGACCGGGAAATAATTAGGCCGTCTAATTTCGTTCTAACTTTCCAGGAAACCTGTGCCTGTAGGGTCCTCCCTGCCTACGTGGCCGGCAGCAGGCGTGGACAGGTCACCATACATGGTGCTGGATGAGACGCTGGAACTACGTGGGGTGCCCTTAGAAGAACGCACTCGCTTCTGGGATGACATCTACCAGAGATACTACCTGGATGCAATACCGCCACGCAGTGAACTGAAGAAATAAATATTTTATTTATTTGTAATCTATTCTTAAAAGAACATAAGCATTGAAAATGAATTAGTTGCTTTATTGTAAATTAAAAATATATATAGAACGCGAAAATATCAAGAGAAAAGAATCCATTCAGCATTGTTTACAAAAAAGCTTATAACCATTTGATTAGGAGAATCTTGATTCAAATTTTCTATGAAGAATTTTAATTTTTATTGTAACAAATGAATACTGACATCAATGATATTCTAGTTAACAGATATGTTATGAGCGCGCGCATTGTTGACTCGAATACGACCCAATTGGGACGTATAGTCTTTAGTCTATGTCACGCATGACGAAGAGCGATACGCTTTGTTGAAACAAAAACAAAATTAAAAAAATTACATCGTGTGTATTTAGAAACTGTACCAATTATGATACCTCTTCTTCTTCCTGCCCTTGTCCCATGTTACTTGGGGTCGGCGCAACACGTTTTCTTCTTCCATACCATTCTGTCCCCCGTCACGCTATCACTGACTCCCTTTTTTCATATCACTCCTCACACAGTCCATCCACCTTTTCTTTGGCCGTCCCCTCCCTCTCCATCCATCCACATTTATATTCTTTTAGTAACATGCGTTTCATCCCTCCTCATCAGATGACCATACCAGGACAAACGGTTTCCTTTCAACTTTTCTGTCACTGGCGCCACTTTCAAATTTCCTCTAATATATTCATTTCTCATTTTATCCATTCTCGTCACTCCACAAGTCCATCTCAACATTCTTATCTCTGCTACATGTAATCTCTTTTCATCCATCTTTTTCACAGCCCAACATTCTGATCCATACAGTACGACAGGTCTAATCACGGACTTGTAGATTTTCCCCTTTAACTTTACCAATTATGATACCAAAGTACATAAAACAGAAGGGATCTCATACCATATGTAAGCACGCAATATACATCAATTTACAATATTTTTTTCCTAATATTCTGATATTTGGAGGTTAGAAAAAGAAAAAAACATTTATGGTCAGAATAATGTTTGTTTACATTCACACGCAAGTGACAAACACTAGCCGTCTCTTATTTTCTTGTTGGTTTTATCAAGCCATCTCTTTAGACTTGTAGTGAAATGTCAGATGAATGTAAATTGTGTATGTGTGCTGCCGCTGCTCTGCGGAACATTTTTTCTGTTGTTTTGTGAGTGTGTAACGTACCTGTTTTTTAGAATATCATTGACTGACAGAGAAACACTCTATCCTTTTTGCAGCATCCTGCAATAA
This sequence comes from Orthosia gracilis, assembly GCA_947562075.1. Taxonomy (NCBI): domain Eukaryota; kingdom Metazoa; phylum Arthropoda; class Insecta; order Lepidoptera; family Noctuidae; genus Orthosia; species Orthosia gracilis. The sequence goes on from OX387268.1 coordinate 43,637,957, forward strand.
TCATCGTCTTTTAAGAGTAGTTTTGAAAAACTAATAATGAAAACCTTTATTATTTACTTAGGTTAGTATTTATAACAAGTTTCAAATATATAAGCCCAACAAATGCCACCATTTCACTTCCTTAGGGGTAAAATTTCCAAAAACCAATAATACATGAATACTTTTTATCAATCAAAACCGTAAATGTAAAATTGCACGTGTCCTATTTACAAACTCTAGTGATTACATACAAAATTTCAACCCCCTTTTTACCCCCTTACGGGTGGAATTTCCTAAAACCAATAAATACATATATTCTTATCAACCAACAGCGTAAATCTAAGATTTCACGTGTCCAACTTACAAACTGTAATAATTTCATACGAAATTTCAGCCCCCTTTTCTCCCCTTTACGGGTGGAATTTCCAAAAACCAATAAATACATTGCGACTGTTCCTAAATAACCCTAAGCCTGATTATGACACCTTTCCACCGATTACATGTGAATTCCAAATTACGGTTTTGTTTTGGAATTCACAGTTAGAAGATTATAACTTGGAAGTGGTTTAGAAAGACAAAATATAACTAAAGGGGTATCAACTAAATTGTTATAATTAACTAAAGCTTGAGTGAGAAACCCTTTACACTAACGTTAAGAGTATTAGATCAAAGACCGAATAGTGGTCACAAATAGTGAATATACTTTCAAGAATTAATACAAATAAAAGTAACTAATTTTTTAGGGAGTTTTAACTCATGAAGTAACTGGAGTTGTCAACTCTCCTACAGACAGTTCCAAAAGCGCCCAACCTGTCGTCATTTCCTAGTGTTTTAGTTGTTAAGAAGAAATGATGAAACAAACTTCCCAGCACACATTTCTGTCTGTAAGCCATAAGGACTATATAAGTAAAACAATAATAGTGTATGTGGTCAACTAGACAAAAGGGTTGCAAAGTGCATTAGTTTAACGGAAGGACATGAGATGATGGGAGCTCTACGTTTGCATTGAGAAATACAATTAAATGAGTTACGTTAATGCGTTCATTGACAATAGTGTAGATTCCCAACCTAGTGACCGGCGACCGATTAACAGCAGCAGGCAAGTCGTACTTGTACTGCTGGGCCTAAAACGCAAGTCCTAGAGAGGACTAGCAACGGTGCCAGCAATTCATGTTTCCCTATATTTAAGCATGCCTTTCGCAATCCTAAGAAAAAGGATAGCTTTTTGCATAAGTGCCTCTGCCATTGAGCGAGACATGCTTCCAGAATCACTGGACGCGCGCTATAAAAAATAGCTCCCTCAAGACCTACGCATCCCTTTCTAAAACAATACAAAACTATTGCAAGACTCCCCGCAATTACCTTGCTAAACGTCGAAATTGTTTTAATCGTCACTTCTCACTTCCTTGGTTAACCCAAATTCCAGGATGCTTCTACAGTGTAATCGGCAGCCATGCGACGTCAAACTAGAGCGTTTCCACTGAGCATCCAATTACGTGTCTCGCTAAATGTTATATTTTTTTATTTCCTTAATTACTATTTACTACCTTCTTAGTATCTTAACATATATTTTTTTATTTTTTTTGGCCTACCAGAAAAAAGTTAGTCAAAAAAAAAATTGCTGGCTATGGCTATATGGCTATTATATTCTCCCTCTTACATTTCTATTTACTACCTTCTTAGTACCTCAACATACATTTTTTTATAGAGTAAAAAAAGTTAAAAATTAAAAGAACTGGGGGGTGACCATAAGCTCTTAGAGTAAGGTTATTTTGTGTGTGTGTAAGGGACAGATTTATATGACTTGTATACATCTAACACATACGCGATATCAAAATAACCTTAGTCTAAGAGCTTATGGTCACCCCCCTGGTGAAAAAAACAAAAATGCTGGCAATGGGTTCTGTTGGTTATCCTTTAACACCCTGGCTATTTATTTGGAAATATTTTCTATGTACAGAAACGAATTTTCTACAGAAGAAGAAGATTGATTGATGTAGGCACGTATGTGAAACAATCAAGAGATGATCCTGAAGACGGCTGACCAGAAATGGTAGCCTAACATAATAAAACATCACGCCTTTATTCCCCAAAGGTAGTTTGGTACACGCTAATTTCATCAATTATGTTTTAAGTGTTCAAATTTTATATTAAAGGGGAAGAAAATAAAACAGAACATTCATATAATTAAAACCTATGCGCTGTTCCGTCGTCGACGACACGCAACTACGGCCCAGTAATTAAATCAGGTATTTACTCTTGTGAAAAACTCGATGGCTGAGAAAAGTTATTTTATGTTTTCAGTTTGATTCGGTTCATATATAAATTGGTTCTATATTTCTTTAAAAGACTGATTACTTCTCGAAATGATCAACTCTACGATCTTTTTTAGTCCATCACGCGGGCACAGTGCGGAGGTGGATGTCACGTGTCTTCATTTTTTTTTGTTCCAGGACAGGATCTAGGACGGTTTCATTATGATGTTTTTCTTCACCGTTTTCAGAGCGCGGGTGATTCAATAATTTACACAAAGTAAAGCGCCTGCCTGGGTTCGAACCCATGACCTAAGATACGTAGATCGGGGCCGTTATCACACACCACTGCTGTACCGCACAGTGTTCTTACGAAAAGATAAACTGGATTAAGGAACAAAATTAACATTGCCGTTGGAAAACTATTTTCCTATATATTGGTAGCGGTCAGCGCAGACATGGTAATGCCACTAACTGTTGCCCGCGCGACTTCGTCCGCGTGGTTATGAAGATGTAAAGTTTAATGATGTTTAACGCAAACCATTTTTATTTCAGTCAACAGAAAATGCCTATCACACTAAGCAACATTTTTAAGGCACCAATTAGAAAAAAAACATAGAGGTATTTTAGTTTTGTAAAATCTCTCTATACACCACATTTTTAAATCTTTGATGTAGTTAATATTTTATATATGATATAACAGCGAACAAAAAAAAAAACAACGAAACAAAACACACATGTGTGTCATTAATTTTGTTGTATTTTCTGTTTATTGTATTATAATATAAGTCATCAATAAATATTTGTTGAACACATAAGAGTTGCAAAAGCGATAATATTCCCAAATCTAAAACAACCTGGCAAATAATAAATAATAAAAAATCTGTAAATGAATCCCTAGCAAGAATAAAAAAACATGATTTAATATTAACTGGCCCTAGTGAAATAGCTCAATCATTAACGATTTCTTTATTGATCAGATCTCAGAACCACCCCTGAACACAACTAAAAATACTATAAGAATAACGTATAACCCTCATTCTATTTTTATGGGCCCTGTTGTCCCTCAAGACATTATAAGGGTGATCAAATCACTAAAGAACAAGAAGAGTTATGGATATGACGGTATTTCAACAAACGTTATAAAATTTGTCTGTTCTACTATAGCTAACCCTCTAAGCCACATTATAAACGCAAGCATATCCACTGGAACATTTCCCAACAGTCTAAAAACCCACAATAGTTAAACCACTCCATAAAAAGAACAATAAAGAAGACATGGCTAACTATAGACCAATAGCGTTAATCCCCGTATTTTCCAAAATAATCGAAAAAGTAATTTATGAGTCATTTTATTCATTTCTATCAAAATACTATATATTGTGTGAGGAACAAAAAGGTTTTCGTAAAATTAAAAATATAAATATGGCCATATACGATCTAATAAATAAAATAATGTTTAATAGGGATAAAAAAATACCAATTTGTGCCATTTTACCGATATGACCAAAGCCTTTGATTACGTGAACCATGAAACGCTTTTGGCCAAACTTGATGCTTACGGTATACGAGGAAATGCTCTATGTCTAATAAAATCGTATCTAAGTGGACGTCTTCAATATACAGAAATCTCCAAAATATGCGTCAAATCGAAACGTGAGGTTAAATATTTATCTGGTCCTAGGGAAATTAAACATGGCGTTCCGCAGGGTAGCGTTCTTGGGACATTATTATTCTTGCTGTATATAAATGATCTACCCCGACACATCCCATACCCTTGTGTGTTATTTGCCGATGATAGTACAATCCTAATAGACTGCCTCAACAAAAAGCTTTATGAAAATTTTCTCTAAAATTAATAATAAACTGGCTCAACGACAATAATCTAATCATAAACCTCAATAAAACAAACATAATGCATTTCTATCAAAAAATGATTCCTTTAAACCTAAAAATTAATTATGAAGGACAAACTATTGAAAGCGTTAACGTGGCTAAATTCTGGGGTATATTGATTGACAGTCAATTAACTTGGAAACCGCAGGCTGAAGAAGTTTGCAAAAAATTAAGCACGTCTGCGTATGCTCTCTATAATCTGTCCAAGAAGGTTGGCGTGATACTTTAATGGTTGCATATCACGGTTTGATGGTCTCTATTCTAAGGTTTGGTGTAATATTCTGGGGTAATTGTTCCGAGAGGGAGTCTATATTTAAAGCCCAAAAACGGTGCATAAGATCCGTTTTTGATCTCAAGGTTACAGATAGTTGCATTCCCTTTTTTAAGAAGCATAAAATATTTACTTTTCCTAGTATATACATTCTCGACGTAGCTATATTCGTTAAAACTAACAAGCATCTATTTCCCGCTTTGAATGATACGAGGATGCGAACTACTGCCCTGAGATCGAAATATCAGAGTCTATTGTGTACTGGTAGATATAACACTGCTTTGCTTTAGAAAACATTATTGGTATGGCACCTGTTATATTTAACAAATTGCCAAACTGTATTAAGGATCAGCCCTTAACAAAATTCAAGAAACTTCTATCGTCGTTGCTGACGGAGAAATGTTATTACTCTGTTACCGATTTTATGAATGATGAATTGTACTAATTGCTTCACTTTATATCTTTTATGCTGTAAATTAATTATTATGTAAATAATTTTAGAATTAACTGATTCATGATCTCATTTTGAATTTAAGTACCTAGTTTTTAAATTATCTGTAAGTTAACCACAAAATTTTTGTATGCCAACAGGCAGAATGTACTGGGAATATATCTGTAACTAACACCATTATTGTAATACCTGCATTCTATACAAATAAAGAAATATTATTATTATTAATTATTATTCCCTTATACCGGCCCTGTCGTAAAATCTGTTCCTACCTGACATGTCTTAAATATATTGACCACCGCTGTGGAATTTTCACTGGTGTTAAACCTGAATTGATCACCGATTGAAGATTACAAAACTGCATGCACAAAAATAATAACAATGAAAATACGACAACATTGAAAGAGACCACCGCTCTGGAATTCTCGATGTGTTTAAATCTTTTTCTGTTCGTTGTATTATAATTATAAGTCATCAATAAATGTTTGTTGAATACATAAAGCGATTACAGTCCCTTAAACCGGCCCTGTCTATCTCTTCACCAATTTCCCGGCACAAAAAGCCAAGGATTTCATATAAACTTGCTGGAGCTCTTTGTCCAGGCTATCACAAAATTCTTTCTTAGTTTATGTCTCCTACTCATAAACTCTAGACTTGCTAAATTTCAGGACGGTAGTACAAAAATATGCCGAACTTTCATAGAAACTTGCGAGAGTGCTAAGACCTCTTTTATCTGGCCCTGACACAAAATACGTTCTTAGCAAATGTCTACTAACTATTAAATACCTTCCTGCCAAATTTAAAGTCTGTAGCACAAAAAATGAAGAAGTTTCGTACAAACTTGCGAGAGCCCTTAGACCTCCTTAATCTGACCCTGTCGCAAAATCCGTTCTTAGTAGTCGTCTACTAACTATAAACTACCTCCTTGCCAAATTTTAAAGTTGTAGCTCTAAAAATGAAGGACTTTCATATAAGCTGGTAAGAGCCCTTAGACCCCCTAAATCCGGCCCTGTCGCAAAATCCGTTCTTGGCGGACGTCTATTTACTATAATCTACCTCCCTGCCAAATTTTAAGTTAGTAGCTCAAAAAATTAAGGACTTTCATACAAACTTGCGAGAGCCCTTAGACTATCTAAATCTTCTTTCTTTCTACTTTCGCAAAATCCGTTCTTAGCGGACGTCTCCTAACTATAAAATACCTCCCTGCCAAATTTCATATTTATACGTCAAGCGGTTTTCGATATTTCGTGATAGGTGATTGAGTGACCTTTTGCTGTTATATAATATATATATATAGATATCATGATGATGATGATGATTGATAAATAGGCTTGCGCTTGACCACTATTTCACTGGACGGTAAGCGATGATTGGTCGACGATGAAGCACGCTTGTATAGCATAAACCTATTCACTCTTGACTTAAGACTCCTAGGTTGTAGCTATCAGGCAATACAGGTTCCGACAGGGTATTCCACTCTTTTGCTGTGCGAATAATAAAAGTATTCCCAAAACGTTTCGTATGGGTGGGATGTCCACCGCCTCGCTTGTAGCTCGCTAGTAGTCCGATGATGAAACGGGCTAGAAGGAATCAGTTCATGCAATTCCAACGCACACTCCCCGAAATCTAACCGTCAAAAATACCCACAGGCTGGCAACTCGGCGGCGATGTTCAGGGCTCTGGAGCCTAGACTTGACCAGTATCTCATTGCCGATGAGTCTCATGGCCCGTTTTTCAATCAACTCAAGTATGCAGTTGAGTCGATCGAAAACGGGCTGCTGCGGGCAGCTAGTATTTGGCAGATCCGTGCCAGAGATAAGAGGCATGCATGATCGAACTTGCGCTTGATACAAATTGAGTAAATGTTTTGGGGTGAAGTACCGTGTCATCTTCGCAAGGATCCCCAACTTTTTGGCCGTCAGCTGAGCTTTTGAGTCAATGAATGGACCAAAATTGAGGGTCGATGTCAACAAAATGCCAAGAAGACGGTCCATTATCGGCACAGTCACACCTCGGAAAGATGGAGCCGGGTAGAACTGGCTCCTTTTAGCGGAAAAAGACACACCTGAGCAGCATTGGACCTGACTAGATTGTCATCGCCCCATTCGGAGACTGCCTTCAAGGACAGATTCAAGCGCCCAACCATGGCCTCTCGGAGAGACATGGCCTGAGGCTCAGTATCGCGTGCATCGGACACGTATCTCTCTGCAACAGTGCTGTCATCCGCATATCCAAAGGTTTTAGCAGATCATTTACGTGCAGCAAGAACAATGTTGCTGAGAGTACCGACTCCTGAAGGACCCAGTTGGTCAGACGAGCGGCCATCAATAACCATTCGGGTGGACCGGTTCCACAGAAAGTCTGCAATCCAATCGCACAGACCACTGGGCAAAACGAATAAAGGAAGCTTGCCAATAAGCCAAGGTTTTCATATCAGCGTCTGTCAAAAGCCTTCGAGATATCCAGGAAGACGGCAAGCGCTTCCCCATGCCACTTGATGGCCTCACTCCAGATGTGAAACGCATATGCTAGAAGATCGATTTTGGCGGAAGCCATATTGGCGGTCACTGAGGATGACATTAGCTTCTTGGTATGCCAGTAGCTTACAGTTGAGTACCCGTTCCATAATCTTGCAGAGGATGGACGTTATCGAAATGGCTATAGTTTGCCGGGTCAGCCCGACTGCCTTTCTTGGGCACAGGCTGAACATTAGCTTTCTGCCAAGCATTCTTCTACTTTTCCAGTCTCATACAAAAGGCGCAACAGGAATGTCAGGGTCAGAGACAGTTCATGCGCACAGGTTCTCAGAACAATTACTGTAATCCCATCGGGGCCACTAGCTTTGTTTACGTCAAGGTACCGCATCACCCTACGGACGTCCTTTTCATGGATGCGCATGTCCGACATACTCGTTTCGCATCCATCAGGAGAAGGAGGGGACCGTGCGTCACCAGAACCTGAACGTGAATATGCCGCAAAAAGAGAGGCAAACAAGTTTGCTTTCTCCCGTCGGGTTTCAGCAGTGGTGTAGTGAGTGACGGTAGAAGTTCGATTCAACCAACTTAGTCAGGGACCAAAACGCTTTACTTCCAGCTGGGTAAGAGGCAAGTTTGGTCCCAATACATCTTATGTGGTCAAACCGAGCCCGTCGCATCATCTCCTTGCAGGACTTGGCAGCCCTATCTGTCTCTCTTCTACTGACTCACGACGCTTGTTTTGTGCGTCCGAGCGTCGACATATGCCAGGTACACCTCATGTTCAAACCATGCCCTGACAACGCTAGACATTGCTACGTCATATAACTTTTTTTGACAGGTCAGCTCACTGGCCCCGCCAGCTACCACTACTCGGCCGCAGGGGTTAGGGACCTCCCCTGCGGTCCCACTGCGTCTGCCATCAAACGTTAGCGATTTCGTTAAGGCCGCGAAAGGAAGGGAGAGCGGCGCACTGCAATACCGGCACTCCTCTCCCGCCACGGCCTCCAACCCTCAGCGATATCGTATGGGAGGTCCTGGGATGCTCCAAACGACATCCTCAGTTGCGATGTCGCCTGAGGTACCAAGCGGCACCGCAACATACTTATTGGTCACTACTACGTCTACGTCTTAACGTCTACGGCTTAATTGGCAAAAACCCTGACGAACAGTCCCTCCTCGGGTTCCTCTTCGCTTCACCGTTGGTGACCAAGCCATGGCTACTGACCCAACAACAATGCGGGAACCCACCGGGGCGGAAGAGTCCCTGAGCTAAGCTACGGATGGACGGACAGACGGCCATGGCGAATCTATAAGGATTCCTTGTTGACTACGGTACCCTAAATAGTGACGAAGTATAAACGGCCTCATTTTACTTGCCAAGATAAATTATTTGCTTTACATATATTTCTAGTAGCAGTTTCATGAAAAAATTATAATACCGATAACTCTTTGCTAAATATGGCTGATAGGAAGGATGACTGATATGATTCGAATAAAATTCTCGTGATTGACTATTTGTATAATCACGTTTAGAAAATACAAGCATAACTACATCAAGGTCAGTTAATCAGTCAGTATCAGTTATAGATAGCCAGTAGTAGTAGTAGCCATAGATAGTCAGGTCTGTGAAGGTTACAAAAAAAAGGGAACTATATTTTTTGTCACCAAAATTTATATTTGTCATCAAGTTGTATCACCTAATAAATAGATCTATCGCCACGAAATATTTTCGTTCTCAGATAAACAAAGAGTGTTCCCAGGTATGAATTACCAAATTATTGTTAATATAATGTGTAAAATATGAGATGGATTACCAATAAAATTGTAGTGCATTACATGAATATAAACTTCGTTCTTATAACAATAGTTTTATTACTTAAATAATAGCTTGGTGCTCAGAATGGTAGATCTGTCACCAAATAAATCGATTATCGATCCCTGACTGCGACTCCTTTTTATTTGTTACATTTTATTTCGTTCAGTTATTAAAATAATAGTATTCGTTACTAATTTAATACATCAATTTATAATTTTAATGAAAATGTCAACATTAAAATAACAAATTATGGTCAATGAATCGGTCCAAGAGCGAGCGAAGCGAGCTCGGGAGCTTAGGGCACCCCGTCTCGGACAGGTTAGGTTCGAAGGAGATGACGGAAGCTGTAGTGAGCGAGCAAAGCGAGCGAACTCAGCTCCCGTCATCTCCTTCGTGTTAGGTTACTTTAGACCCTGCATTCAGAAATAGGAGCCTCGCACAGCGGGGCTCCGTCGACTCTGTTGCATATACACCAATCTAACTTTATGAAATTTTCTAGTGACCTAATATATGATTTATTGGTGATCTCTTTAAATTAGTTTGCTTAAATACTATTAGGACAAACCTATTATAATACATACAAAACCATTTATTTGGTACTTGACCCCATATCTCCATGATTTTCGGTAATTTATTGTGGAATTGATTTTATATTGTTTGGTGACTACATTTTGGTGACAAATCTACTATTTTGAGGGCAAACCCTATTATTTAAGAAACACAAAATGAATTAAATTGGTGACAGCTTAAATCATACCCCAAAAAAAATCCTGATTGCAAAAGCAGTGTCAAAACCAGAGAAAGCTTACAAGTTACAAATCATTATATCTATATTTTTATATATTTTTAAAAAGACAAAAATAAGTAAAACAATATAAATATAATAAATATTTTTATTGAAAAAAAGAAAGTTTATTATATACTGGTAACTACTGAATATTTACCAGCAGAACAAAATCGGCTAAGGCAGTCAGGTTAAAGTAATTGTTGTATATATAGAAGTGATATTTTTAGTAGCGTGGTCACCTTTTGTTTATTTTAACGAGCCCATAGAAACTACTAGCTTCTGCCCGCGGCTTCTCTCACGTTCAAAGTCAAAACCAAATGCTCCGATCGCCACCGAACTAAACTTACAGGATTATCCGCTGGGTCAATCTAAAGATTTTCTGAAAATTTCATTAAAATCAGTCCAGTCGTTTCCGAGCTATAAGAAACATACATGCATCCATACTTTCTCTTTTATATATATAGAAACTATATTTAATGAGTCACTACACTACTAGTGTCCATTTAGCAAGATAGAACACTATACATAATGCAAATAAATTAAAAATATTCTTCGGTGCCAAACTCCCGGCACTACTGCGTGGTGGTACAGCATCCAGGTAGTGTTTCTCATAGATGTCATCCCAGAAGCGAGTGCGTTCTTCCAAGAGCACCCCACGTAGTTCCAGCTTCTCATCCAGCACCATGTGTGGTGACCTGCTCGCGCCTGCTGCCGGCCACGCAGGCAACGACGAACCTTCAGGCACTGGCATCCTAGAAGATTAAATCGAATTTAGAACTTAGCCATGTCATCGGGACAGAGCATACACCAATAATAATGGCATGCAGTTACATAGATCATTCAAATGACTACAGTGAAATATAGTTCAGTTTTTTTCATATAATTCGATAAAATGTAGTGCACCGCTGACTTTTTAACTTGAGAATAATTTTTAGCATAAATCGAGTCTTTGGTTGGTACGAAATGCCTGGAATAGTTTCAGATAGTGAGAGTTTCAAAATTCAAAAGGTTTACCCCGTTTTGATGAAGTTGTGCCAGATTTCACGGACAACTGTCCTCATATTTTGATATTCGGGTGTCGCGAGACTTTCACTTATGCCTCCCTGGTTATCTAACCAAGCCATTGACTGAGCGCAGTGATCAGCACCTCGTATGTCAGTATGTGGTACCACGGGAGTGTTCTCGTCCACAAAGGAAAATTCATACAAATATACTTGATTGTTGCCATTCTCGACGTATAGCTTCGCAGCCCAAAGCTTAGGGTGAGTGAATATGACATCCGAAAAAAAATCGATGTATTTCAAAATGTTGTCATTGCTAACAGGGTCGTCGCCGAAATAAAAATCCTTGACCTTATTGGCCACTTCTTTTCTTTCTACATCAGATTCAAACTTTAGGTCAGCCGGTAAGAAATCAGAAAATTTTTCATTCATCATCTGGCTCCAAACTTCAAAGAAGTTAATGCGCAACAGTCCTTCCATGTTAGCAAATCCATACAACATAGGTAATTTTTCGTAGTCACCTTTCTGTATTATACTCAGTGGAGATTCTGTAAGGAATGCTTCATCGTCTGTATCACGCTCCACACACGGAGAAAACATGAAAGTATGATCTGTTCTGCTGTCAAACATATCAGCGGTCAATAAATCTATCGACATCGATTTGTAGAAATTTCCTAAAGAGTTAGTGTCATCTGCATCAGTAAAGTTCAGATTCCTGGCATGATTTTTGGCAATCTCAAGAGGATCCCTCTGGATCGCAAACGCAGCAAGGTTACCACCGCTTTCTGGTATGAGTCGATGGAACAATCCTTTGGCTGACTTAGAGAGCATAAGTAGGTCCACTGATGCGGAACCCGCACTGGCACCTGCAAGAGTGACATCATCAGGGTTACCGCCGAAGCTGGCGATGTTCTTTTGTACCCAGCGCAGCAGTGCCACCTGGTCCTTCATGCCAGCGTTGCCCGGAGCGTCCTCGGTGCCAAGACATAAGAAACCATGAATGCCAAGCCGGTAGTTAAATGTGACCATGATAAAATCTTTTTTTTTCATTAACTCTGTGCCCTTGTTCATATTTCCATAACCTACTACAAAGGCTCCTCCATGAACGTATACGAGTACTGAAAGATTGTTTTCGGTTGTATCGGGTACAAAAACATTAGCAACCAGACAATCTTCCTTCACCACCATGTTATCTGGGAAAATCGGCAGAATCAACCCGTTTTGTGGACATATGGTGACCTCTTCATCGGTGGCATCAAACGTTTCCGACCATTTTGGCGGTGGAAGAGGTGCCTGGAAAACAAAAGTTGTGTTTAGATTGTATTGTAATTCCAATCAAAGATATATTTTATATTTTTCATATTCTGTGTTATTTTGGATGTTGAATTTGGAGCAGGGGCTCAGCCGGGCTGTTTTTGAAGACTTTAGGGCTAATCAGAACGAGGAGAGATCCAGTTTTGTTAAAGGAGTGATTCAAATCTAGGCTCGGCATTACGGATTTAAATAAAACTGATGGTACAGTACCCGGCGTAGATACAACACATAGAGCTTTTGAAAGATACTTATATACAGGTAAGTGTATCGCATATATGACGCCCTACACAACCGAAATTAAATTAGGAGTGATTTAAGTACCTTAAATTTGTTGACACCAACAGGAGCTGTGGCGTAGGGTATGTTGAAGAACTGGTACAGGTGTCCACTGGGATGCTTACGCCCGCTCACTGGTCCTTGTTCCGTTTCCACTTCCAGCCATTGTTCATTAGCTAGAACAGCCGTTATGCACAGAAGAACCACACAAGTCCACCACGCCATTGCTACAGTTTGACTTCTTCCAATTCTTAGTGTGTTTCTAAATAAATACCCAGCAAATTTTTAATCTAAGTCGTTTTTAGGGTTCCATAACCGTAGCATGAAATCCAGAACCGTATTACATAGCCTCCGTTGTCCGTCCGTCCACCTGTCTATCTCAAGGCTGTAACTTTACAAGGTATCCCATCAAAAACATAACATGTAAAAAACACAAGTCTCGCGGCGCAGTTCTGCTACTGCAAAAACTAGTGAGATCGAATGTAAAACCAAGTCGGTTAATTTGTTGGTTTGTTGTTATTAGAAGGACACAATAATGTCGACCCTTTATATAAAATAAAACAAAGTTGGTTAATGTGTTTGTTTGTTATCTAATTATTATGGTACCTACTGAGTAAACTATCCGAATTGGTTTAACATTCGATCTCACTTTTTTTTGAGGTAGAAGAACTGCGCCGCGAGACTTGTGTTTTTTACATGTTATTTTTTTATGGGATCCCATTTCTTTTTGTACGCAGTCCTTCTTTATTTCTTTTCGGTTTCTATTTCTGGTGAGTTAGCAACGGTCCATGTTTCATTCGGTAGATATCTCTTCATTTTTTGTTTTTCTTGGGGAAACCTTCAAAAGGCGCCTGGGCTTTTGGAGGAAAAGATCAGGGAGTGTGGGATTTTCACCTCACTAAAACCACCCCGGTGATCAGCATCAGCACATGGATCCCCGTTACCTGTTAAAAGATCCCCCAGGAACCCCCACTGTACCAAAACTAGGTACCTAGTCCATGTGTATTGTAAATGTAGGTAGCGCAGGTGATGAATAATTTTACAAACAGTGTGTTTATGATATTCAAATACTAGCCTAACCTAAATTTAGTCTGCTATAAGATTGTTAAGATCACAATATTATCGCTTGCCTTCGACATACTGCGCCGACTTATAAGTATGGTAAATATATATTAAAGGAGACTATGTCGTCTATGGCTTACTGTATCAATCAATCAATCAATCAGTCTTTATTTGTAAACATAAGTAGGTTACAGCAGTGTCCAAGATGTTACAATAATAAGAGTTTCTATATGTTTTGCCATGTGGCGTACAAACATACATATAAGTGAGGCTTTTGCCATTTAGGTAAATTAATTTATAATAACTCCGTAATCAATATCAATGTTTTTGTGAAATTAAAATGTCAAGTAATGTCAATAATTAATTATAAATGCGATCATGTCAGTAATAAATAGTTATAATGTCAATAAGTTATTGTTAACAGTGATAAAAAAGTGAAAGTTTAAAAGTGATATTGTCCACAGAATTGCAAAGTCATCATTATACATTTTTATTCATATGCCTGCTATGGGTATACATATATTATTATGTCAAAAAACTGTCATCAAAATAGTCTCTGAGACAATAATAACATTTCTGTATTAATATATTACGTAATTTATGCTTGAAATTGACTACATTGAGACTTTTTATTGAGCAGGGCAACTTATTAAATATTCTCTGGGCCATACAGAAGAAGCTTTTACTCATTAAAGCCGTGCCTGCACAAGGTACTTTAAGTTATAACTTATTTTTATTACGAAGTTTCCTGTAATGACTTTTAAAAGCTATTTCATAAACAGTGCTGTTTGTTTTGACGAATACATTTACTTCGTATATATACAGAGAAGGCAAAGTTAGAATTTTGCTTTTAAATAGAGGTTGACAACTTTCAGTACTCTGTAAACCACACATAGCTCTGATGCATCTTTTCTGGGCTTTGAAAACATACTCTTTATTTACTGAATTGCTCCAATATATTATGCCATACCTTAGTGCGGCTTCAACATAGCCATGGTAGGCCATTAAAAGAGATTCTAAGTTTACAATTTTAGCCAATTTATAGAGGGCATATACAAATTTATTAATTTTTTTACAAATATCGTCCGTTTGCGGTTTTCAGGACAAGTTATTATCTATAATAACACCAAGAAATCTAGTCACAGTAGCCGACTCTATTCTAGTCCCCAAATAGTTAATGTCAACGTTTACATTAGGAATTCTTTGATAAAAATGCATTATTTTAGTCTTTTCAAGATTTATGACTAGATTATTATTATTTAGCCAAGTAATTATTTTATTTAATGTCAAATTTATTTCTGCATCGTATATATTAGGATCGCCACATTTTATTACTACCGTGCTGTCGTCAGCAAATAGTACCATAGGATGCTTTATTTCCCCAGGTAGATCATTAATATATGTTAAAAATAGTGGAGGTCCTAACACACTGCCTTGTGGGACTCCGTATTTGATAATGCTACTACTAGATCGGAATCTTCTTTCATTTCCAGTGCGTGGGCATATTCGTGTTGTTTCTAAAATCTGCTTTCTATTGTGTAAGTAAGATTCAATAAGATTCAAAATATTGCCTCTAATACCATACTTCTCTAATTTATTTAAAAGTATCTTATAGTCTACATAGTCAAAAGCCTTTCCATATATATAACACATACGGGATTTCTTTCATCAACATTCGATAGGATAGGGCGTAACAGATCATGGATAGCCATGTTAATTGTCCTGTTCTTACGAAATCCTTTCTGTTCATTAACTAGAATGTTTGATTTCTCTAGGTACGTATAAAGTGATTCGCATAATAATATAACACTCTCAAATACTTTCGCAAATATAGGTATCAAAGCAATAGGTCTATAATTTTTCATGAGACATTTGTCTTGCTTTTTGTATAATGGAGTAACTATGGAGGTTTTGAGCTGATCCGGGAAGATGCCTTTCTCAATACCTAAATTTATTATGTAACTTAGATGTGGCGCTATGTATAGAGAGACTGCTTTTATAACTTTAGTGCATATTCCATCACTACCTATACTATTTGTATCTCTAAGAGACCTTATTTGATTAATTATGTCATTCGGTATAGTTGGTTCCATAAATAAAGAGTTCAAAGAGTTGAATGAATGGGGATGTCTTGTGTTAAGCTATGATTTGAATTCGATACTTGGTTAATAATAATATTCATTGAAGGAGTTTGCTATTTCTATAGGGTCAGTAATTATCTTTGTGTCAGTTTTTATTTCACTTATAGGTTCTTTAGGAAAGTAGACTTTATTCTTGTTAATTACAGTCCATGCTGCTTTGGATTTATTTTGTGATGTTTTGATAAAATAATTATTTTGAGATTTTTGTGTTAAAGATACGATTCTCTTAAGTCTATGTGAATATGCTTTGAACGCATTTTTGTTCTTGAGAGTGGGCTTTGTTCTGTATTGCCAAAGAAGCATGCGTTTCCTTTACTGCATTTTTTTATTCCTTTTGAAATGAAAATGGCGAATTAAGGAATTTTGACTTGCCATAATGCCTAAACTATAAGTTCAAATTTAATTTAGTTTGGGATAATGACTAGTTATATTCTCGTAGTCGCTGAAAATTTAGGCTTCTGGCTTTATGCATAACGGAGTCGGGTCGAAAATTTCCTGAATGGCTTCGAGAAAAGCATGATACAGCTGTGCCTTCGTATGCTCGACTTTTTGCCGAGCCCCCAGATACATTTGATTTTTTTGCTGGTCATAATGTATAATAGCCGCCATAGAAAAGCTATTACAACAAATCGGAAGTAATATATGTTTAAAATTAAGGGCGGTTTCCCGGGGGTCACAAGAAACATGATTTTATCGGATTTTGAGCGTTATTTTAGTTTTCAGTCCCTCATTAAAATGAAAGCTTAATTTTTACATTTTTAGACTTTATTTTATGTTTAAGTATAATCGTATAGTATTTATATATGTGTTGTATGCAATAAAGATTTGAGCGATTTGATTTCAACAAACTATAAAAAACGGTCAAGTGCGAGTCCGACTCACGCACAATATCGTCTTTTTAATTTTTTTCCACAATTTCACTCACTCATTCATTTTTACTCATTATTTTGCAGACTGGTACGGAACCTTTCGTATGCGAATCCGACTGGCACTGGGCCAGTTTTTTTATCTTCGGTATCTCTTATTTATTTTCGGTAGGGATTAGATATACATAATTATGTTATTAATATTATGATTAATAATTGATTCACTTTAATAAATGAAATTGAGTGGCTAAATATATTAATAACCGCAAAACTCGAGAAATGACATGAGAGAGAAATAACATAACAGCTGACAGAGGAGAATAGAAGAAAAACCCAGAAGGTAGCCACGTGTTAAATGGGGCAGGGGCTGTTGAATTATGAAAAAATACATGGTTTTAAAAGAATTTAAACTCTTTCAGTAAAAAATGAGACAAATTAAATTAATTTGCATGGATGCTTTTCCATTATTCTTATTATTTATTTTACAGCCGGTAATAGCAGTTATCTGACCCACCCTGCCGTTAGCTGACCCACTAAAAGTTAAACGAATTTGAACCTTCTAAAATTAGCAGTAGATAAATGTTATTCGATACATATAAGCTTCTGGAACTAGAACGACTTGTTCAAGGTAGGCAAATATTTTAGAACACAATTATGCCAATTTGATCTTTAACACGAAACTTTAAGATAGATAATCTTTTGAGTATTATTTTGTCACATGATGGAGTTTTTAATTTCAACAACATTTGTTAAGTCGATTTAGTCTAGTGGTTGCAAAAGTGAACCTATATCAACATATTTGTCAGTTCAAAACTAACTGTCCACTTCTTGTAGCTTTATTAACCGACTTCCCAAAAAGGAGGAGGTTTCTCAATTCGACCGTATATATATGTATATATATATATTATTTTTATATGTGTTCGCGGATAAATTCGTCGTTTATGAACCGATTTTGATGATTCTTTTTTTGTTGGAAAGGAAAAATCCCTAGGGTGATACCATGATAAGGAAAGTAGGATCTGATGATGGGATCCTAGAACAACCGAGGGAACTCCTCAAATGTTATAAGCATACATATAGCGGTTTTGGTATTTACATCAATAATGCAATCATTTGCACTCAGAAAGTATCATTTGATGAAGTGGAACTGATGAAGAAGACCACAATGGCCAGTGGCACTCCGAAATAACACAGTGTATCCTAGTCCTATTTGAGGTTATTGTAATTGTCAAATAGATGTACTTTGGCTGTAATTGATGTTCATGTTAATTTATTTTCCTACTTTTAGGAGGTACCTACCAAAACTAAAAGGAGGAAAATATATTTTTTTTTTAACAAAAAGTCAAATCGGCTTCCAAACAAAACACTACAAAGCGAAAAATAACTTTCTCCTCCGAAGTGGGTGTCGAATAACGGAAAACAATGGGTACAAAAGATACAGACTTCGGAAAAGACAAAAACTTTGAACAAAAATCAAACCGACTTCGATTTTTATTTTTTGTTAAAAAGTTTGTTTACAATAATCAATTATGTTTTTTGAATTAAGAATATCATTTATATTATATTAAAATAATTCAATTAAATTAACTATTGAAATACAAATAACAACAGAAATAAAACAATAATGATTATGATAACGATTTTGTTCAATATAAATATTAAATAATTACTTGTCATATATAAAGCTAAAACATATATAAGAGGTTAGAATACTAAAATGCTTATGAGCTTGAATGTTTTTTAATTAAGTTGTTAAAGCAACAAAAAACATTTTCTTCGTTTTAATAGCGCCTATAAAATACCCATTTTTGAAGTATGTTAGTAATCCCTTACATACTTTACAAAGTTTTTAAAGTAGTGCATCAACATGGTATATATTAAGAAATATGTAATATTTCTATTGTTTAGCAATAACATCACCACATTAACTGTCATACTTACTTATACAATATAAGTGAAAATAGCATTAAATAGTTTTATGTTAGATTTTTGTAAGTGTTTGTTGTTTGAATTATTTATTCTATTCATTGCATGAATCACTTTCATATATATTATGATATCAACACTTTATTTAACCCATACACTGACACGTAAATATTGTTGACAACGGCGTGGTGCTGTCTTAATAGCGATGTGGAACGCCATCTGTTTCTATAATTTATTGCAAGCTGCACATAATACTGCCAAAAAAATGACTATTAAATCTTCCACCAACTTCATAAGTTCACCAGGTCCTACGGAAAACATCCAGCCCCAGTAACGCAGAGTTATTCTACCGCTAGTTCTATACGACAGTAAACAATCTGACTGTAGTTTTATGATACAAATAAGTGAAACAAGTATCACTTCACGTTAAAGTTTATAAAAAAAAAAATTGTTCGCTTACGTCACGACATATGGAATAGCCAGGTATAAAAACGATGTATGAAATTAGTAAAATACGCTCACTGCTATATTAAGAGGAAGACTGAAGACTTAATATAAAGCAATCTCTCTGATGCCAACATTCTCTTCGTGCAAAAAGTGTGCGCGACGGAACGTCACCAAAAATGTCATAATGTATTTTTTATTTATACGTGGCGTCTCACGGTATAACCCACCAACCTACGATTTACTAATTGCTTAGCCGGTCTTCCCTGTGGAAACTAAACTTTAACCTCCAGCCAGGCTCAAAAAGCTTAACCTAAGCGACCACGCTGAGGGCTACCCCCCAATGGGGTCGGACCTCGGCTCAGGGCGTCAATGGGACGACGACAAAGGCTGGATCGTGATTAGATTCTACCATCCGTTCGGCAAATTCCTACGTGGAGAAGAACGGACAAGAAACTCCTTTTATAGACTGCTAATATCTTAACTATAGCTCAGCATTTCGCGGGCTGGCTTGATTTTAATGACAGGGACAACGCGACGGGCCTCGGTGGCGAGGGCGGAACGAATGCGGTCATTTATGGGTGCTAAATGTATCGGGATCGAGAGCCTTGACCGGCATTGACCGTCCTTGTAGACAAAGCTATCTAGTTCCATAGTTATGCTTTCGTACCTAGAGAAGAGGACAGCCTGGCTTTGGTCTGGATTGACTTCTATTCTACAGAGGAGAGACTGCACTTCTATTCTACAGAGCCGCCAACGCATTGGCCAAGTGGCGGAACCACTTGGCCAATGCGTTGGCGGCTCTCTGGAGTTTTTGGGCGATAGCATTGGGTACTATGCCAGTGCAATAAAGGGCTGTGTCGTCAACGAATAGTGCCAACTGGCCCTCTTTAGGTTTTGGGATATCGCTGGTGTACAGCGTGAAAGCTAAAGGGGATATTACGCAGCCTTGGGGGACTCCGGCTCGTATGGAGTGAGGGGAGGAGAGTTCTCCCTCGACACCTTAGCGGAAAGTTCGGTCCGACAACCAATCTCGTAAGATGAGCACGAGACGATCTGGCACGCCAAGTTTATATAGCTTATAAATTAAGCCATTGTGCCAGACTTTGTCGAACGCTTTCGCTATGTCGAAAAACAAGGCACCCGTCAACACACCACGCCGGAAACCAGCACTAGTGTGTTCAACGATACGATGAATTTGTTAGACGCAAGAGTGTTCGGAACGAAAGCCGAATTGCTCAAGAGGGATAAGGCTCTTTCGCTCGACAAAGTCATTGAGCCACTTATAAAGCCGACGGCGGCATTGAGTGCGACAAATAAATGACTGGCAATGGCTTATATGCACAACCCCACTGCTTGGCATCACTTGATTGGAGGGGAGGCGTCAATATGGCGGCTTGGCTTTGGCAGGCTCGGGGGGCATTGGTCGGTTACACGCGCAGGCTGACGTCACACCCGTTACACAAGCTTTGTTTGGTATGGTCAAGTCGGTCAAAAGCTTTGCTATAATACACAGTTTAGATATCGACATATAATTCGTTATGTCAGTTTTTACAACCATTTAGTTTATGTGATATGTAATGTAGTAGCTGTGTAGTAGAGTCAAATTGGCTGTGACAAGTGAACAAACAGACACATGACATACACAAAATATCGGAACCGAACCGGACTGGATTTTATTTTCGCCATATTTATCTATAGATTTAGGACCCTGATTTTTAACCCTGGAAATATCAAAGAAAGCACACCATTTATAATTATATTATTATGTTATAGGTACAATTAATAATAAAGTTAAAAACAAAGTAAGTAAAAAAATAAACTTCAAACAAATCCGATAAATAGTAAATTATTAGATACACTGAGATACCTATAGCCAAAACCAATAGGAGCGGAGCATAAATGAAAAATGGGAAAAATGATTCCTCTTTCTTCCAAAATTCTTCATTTTGAGAGTTTCGATTACGTTACGCAATATTCATGTATGTAGGGTAGGTAGTAACCAGTTGACGGGAGCGAAGCCGCGTGGAACGTTTAGTATTATATAATATACACAGCGGATTAATGAAATACTTAGTAGTAAAAAGTGATATGACAAAAAAATGCGTGTTTAGAAGCGTTATTTTTTTTTTAAATCATTGCCCTACACTAGGAATTTCTTCCTGAGTTGTGGGTGTGTTTAGAAACATATTTCATACAAATATTTGTTTTGACGTTTATTTACACGTTTTGTTTGTTGTTTTTCACAGTATACCGGTTACACAAAGATTTACTAATATTACCACTGTAATCTAGATTATCCATGCTAATATTATTAATACAATAGTAACTCTGTCTGTCTGTTAACTTTTCACGCTTAAACCGCTGAACCGATTTAGATGAAATTTGGTATGGGGATAGTTAGACAACCTGGAATGGACATAGGATAGTTTTCCGGTAATAACGGGGTGCAAAACGGTTTTTTGTACTTTATTGTCTCTTTAATAGTGTCCATTTGCACTTTTACACAAGTCCGTAGCACTTTCTTAAAGTGTGTTATAATTTATAAAAACACTATGTTCATGTGTTATATGTATAGCACAGCGTTGTCACTATTATTCATACACTTTGTACACACTTTGTTACAATACACTAATTCAAAAAGTTTAGTTATTTTTAGACTACGCACTAAGTTTGTATTGTCTAGCAGCTGGATAGCCTCAACATTCACGTGTCGATGAAGTCGTGGGCTACAGCAAATTTTTGGATGATGGTGGTGACGAATTCCGTTTTAAGGTCACGGTGAAGATCGTTATTTCTTATGTACCAGGGTGCATTTACAGCATCCCTGAGCACTTTATTTTGGAATTGTTGGATTATTTTGACGTCGCTTTGTGTACAGCCCGAAAGTTGAATACTATACGAAAAAAATGATGGAATTTTGTATGGAAAACCTACAATATTTTTGCTACTAAAAGTTTGAAAAAACATAAAATTGGCTATTCAAAGTACCTACTAATACTACGCAGAAAAAGTCGCGGGCAACAGCTAGTCAGGAATAAATCAACACGCTATTTGTGTGTTGGGCCTATTCCTCATTCAAAAATGTCTCCTTTAACTTGTAAGTTTTGACTTTAACTTGTTACAAACACCAGCAGCCTAATTGCGTAAGTAATGGCAAAGAGAATAACTCCATGAAAGAGTATGACACATTTCCTAAAGTTTTCGATATTGCGTAAATAATTTAGACACGGTACGTCCTCCACCCAATGAGTTGAATTCACATAACCTTGCCATGACCACCCTTTCGAGTGTACTACGCAATACGAAAGTTGTTATTTTAAAGGTGTCGTCACTGGCGTGTTCTTTGCCGAATTCACTTACGTAATTAGGCTGAGGGTTAGGGGAAATAAATAAAAAATCTTTAACCAATCAGTTTGAAAAGGTTAGTAAATTGTTACACGTGTAACAATATAACTATTTAAAAAAATCCCTTTCCTTGCAGGCGCTTGAAAACAGGCTTGATCGTGAGGTATTTAGATTGTTGTTATCTGTAGAGATATATTGTTGTATAGAGATATTTAGATATATGATATCAGCTTAATTACGGGCAGATCTTATCAGATGCCTCTAAGTATATTATCTAAAGCATCTGATAAGATCTGCCCGTAATTTATGCTGATATCGTCGCTATGCCTTCGCCGGTTCTGATGTATAATACACCTGAATACCTTTCATTAATCCCGTTAAAACCCCAAACCATCAAAGCATTCTCTTTTAAATTGTTGTTTTTGCAACAAAGATTAGAGTAACAAATATATATCCATCCATATAACATTCACATATAACTTTCACATTATAAATATTAGTAGCATAGGATAAATGTATTTCCAGAAACAAATGCGTTTTTCCCAGGGGGCCCACGTAATTACAGCTATTCATCCAGTACCATGTTACCTGTCTGCGCCTCATCGGCCTCGCAGGTAGGCGACGATCTTTCAAGCTTTGGCTTTCAGAAACGTAAAAAATAACTAAGAACCTGGGCATATTAGTACTTAAATAATTGTGTATTCTTTGCACAATTTTACTTCTGTAAGATTTTTTTTGTTTATGTATATTCTCCTTTTTGTATTTTTCTTCTATGTTTTGCTATTAAAATAAAACACACGAGTGTTTTATTTTAATTATTTATTTGTATATACATATATTTTATTCTGCCTTAGTCTTGAAAGTTTCGTATTATATTTTCTTTTCATGTAATTTGCATTATATTATGCCTTTAGCAAGACAGAGAGTTCACCAATAAACTGCAGTGGACACATGTATATCTTCGCTGTGGTCTTAAAGTACTTATCTTTTATTATTACATAAATATTACAAGTATTAATTATTACTTAAAGAACTATCTTTAAAGTATTCAAATAACCAAAATGCCCAAAATAAATCGAAGCCAGCAATTTATGCTTGGCAGTTATGTATCGTACCTATAAAAATAAAAGTTTAAAGCTGCCGCTTTGGTTTAGTAGTTGCAACCGTTACACCTGAGAGTGAAGTTCTGGGTTCGGTTACCGGCGCCGCTAAAGTGTTTTTAGATTTTGTATTCTGGCATTACTTAGTAGCAGCCCGGTGTTTGGACTTGTGCCCGGGTGATGGCAATAAGCTCGCCTCTGATCAATTGTTTCCTAAATACCCACATACCACAGGTTATCTAGTAACTAGATTAAGCTGTTTTTCGGCGTAGATCCTAGGCCGACCTCATCTCCATCATCTGTCTTAGTTCTTCAAAACCATGTGGCTCCTACCTGATTTTGATAAAATAAATAGTTATATTGATAATTTAGTAGTTACTCGTATACTCGTATAGTTGAGCAAATTAATGCTTGCCCAGTTTTCATAATGCTTGGAAACAAACATTGGGCTCAAACATGCTTGGAATTATGAGCATTATTATTTTAATTCTTACGTTATCTCGACTTTAAGGCAAAATTATGGTCTGAAGATTATACACATCGTTGTAAAAGGTATCATTTTCTTCCGTTGGAAACTAGGCGTGAGATCAATGATATATGTTTTTTATTAAATATTGCTAATGGTACAGTGGATTGTTCTGAACTTGTAGCTAACTTATCTCTGAAAACAAGTATGATTGGTTTCCGTCAACGACCACTTTTACATGTGCCTTTTGCAACGACAAACTACAGACGTAATGCTTTTCTGTTAAGGGCAGCTAGGAGCTTCAACGTAATACCACGTGACTTAAACATAGATCTGTTTTGCACAAGTGCAGGCACAGCAAGGCGTCTACTGGCCAAATCTTTTTTCGATGCTTAAAGTAGATATGTAGGTACCTATTTACTTGATATTCCTTTGAGTCTTATGTGTTTTTATTTTATTGTAGTTCATATGTGGGGGCTTGTTATTAGCAACTTGTTAAAATTATAGTTAGTATCTAAATGATGTTATTAGTCTGTAAGCCTTCCTTGAAATAAATAAATAAATAAATAATAAATATTATTTTGACAACCTTCTTCGAGATAAATCGAAATTGCTGTACTGACTATATACATGCGAGCAGCGGCCGGATAAAGTTGTATGAAAATCCATATGTGTCGTGTTTAGCGGCCAAACAAATTACTTAGTAAACTCATTTCTGTCGTTTAATTTAAAAATGGGAAATTTTTGGCGACTTGGGGTTTGTGACATCTGGCTACACTAGTTACCTAGTTACATTTGGCAGTTGATAGCATAGTTGATAGTTGACAAGCCTTTGCTCAAGCGAAATAAATACGAAATAATATATCTATATATATAAAAATGAAACCCGTTTTCCGTTGTCACGGCATCACGCGTGAACTGCTGGACCGATTTCGCTAATTCTTTTTTTGTTGTGTTTGTTATTGTTAGGAGAAGGTTCTTATGAAAGAAAAATTAAAAAAAAAAAAAAAGAATTGTAGATAGGTAGGGTAGGTATGTAGTTAGGGTAGGTATGTAGGTAGGGTAGGGTAGGGTAGGGTAGGGTAGGTAGGGTAGGGTAGGGTAGGGTAGGTAGGGTAGGGTAGGGTAGGTAGGGTAGGGTAGGGTAGGTAGGGTAGGTAGGGTAGGGTAGGGTAGGGTAGGTAGGGTAGGGTAGGGTAGGGTAGGGTAGGGTAGGGTAGGGTGGGTAGGGTAGGGTAGGTAGGGTAGGGTAGGGTAGGGTAGGTAGGGTAGGGTAGGGTAGGTAGGGTAGGTAGGGTAGGTAGGGTAGGTAGTGTAGGTAGGTAAGTCAGCCCTTGCTGAGTCGATTATTTCCTATGGACTCACCAGTTATGGGAGAACATTTAAAACTCACTTGGATAAAATACATAATTTGCAAACAAGATTACTAAAACTCGTGGTACCAAACTATGTAAAAAACAAATACAGAGAAAATTACGTCGGATTATTTAAACATTGCAAAGTATTGCCTGTTCAAGCGCGTGCCGAGTATTTGTTCCTCATTGAGCATTTTGATAACAGTGATATTCAAATCCCAACAAAGAGTGACGTAAATACACGACAAGCTAAATCAAAATTATTCCAAGTGCCTCGCAAAAATAACTTTTATGGCAGGCGTACGGCTTCTTTCACTATACCCAACTTATTAAACAAAATACCCGTAGAAATTAGAGACTCAATGAACAATAAAAATATTAAGCACAAGCTGAAAGAACATTACATCAACTTAATTACAAGTTAACTTTTTATAGCGCGTTGAGCAAGTGTCAGGTCATGGCATGCTAAGACAGACCCCAAGGGTCTAATTGTGTGCCTTTGTCAACTTGAAGTAAAAACGGATTTTTATGAATAAATAAAATAAATAAATAAATAAAGTAGCCAATTGACGGGAGCGAAGCCCCGGGGGTCAGCTAGTAACTTATAAAACGAGTGACGAAGATACATCCTTGTCTTCCTTGGAGATGCCTCTAAGAAGACCGATGCGTGGAACAAGAGTGTTCGCCCTGAATTATCGAAAACATTAGATTGGATGCAAATATTTCATATAGATCTCAGATGCTCTAAGAACGGATGGTCGATGGGGCTAGAAAGTACTGGAGTGACAACCGCGTGGCGGCATAAGCAGCGTTTTAAGGCCTTGCTCTGTAGACGGATGACCTGGTTAAGGTCCGATGTATCGAAGACGCGCAGGACCGGATGATGTGGTGATGCTTGGGGAAGGCCTGTATCCAGCAGTCTTTCGGCAGAAATAATGATGATGATGAGTAAGATGTTCAACAAAAATATTTAAAATGTGCCAGTTTTTGTGTTTGTGGTCGCCAGTGGCTTTTCCTGCGCGAAAACCGAAAGATATCCAACAGGAACTATGTGAAAAGTGGAGATGGACCGGTTATATGATGCGCGATAACCAATGGAAATGGTGAAAAGTGACAAACTAGTACCCAAGAGATGGAAAAAGAAGACGTGGAAGACAATGTCAGAGATGGGAATGTGATATGGGCAAGACCGCTAGTCCAAGATGTAGGCACAAAGTGTAAGCGATGTCGTGCTGTGGTATTGGCGAGTAGCTCAGGACAGATCCCAGTGGAAACTGTTAGTAAAGGCCCATGCAGAGACACACTGAGATTAGTGACATTATATAAACTATAAAGATGTTATCAAGAAGTAGGTAGCAATGTGATGCTTTGATTTATTTTATTATGTATATCAGTTTTGTTTTTAATCGAGTCCTCAATGTAGCCTTCAGCCGCTTTATCGGACTTCCAGCCTCCTTGTCTTTTCAGAGTCGTTAAATTCGCTCCAGAATAAGCCAGAAGAGTGGCTGAAGACCTACGGTAACATTGTCCAGAGTAACATTCAGGATTTGTCAAGTTTGAATAAGTTGCTATTTATTTAGGTATTTTAGTTATTTTGTGTCTTCCAATGACCTGCTTCGTGCACTTCCCTTTCTGAATGTTAGGAAAAAGCCTATCTGATGTTGTTCGCTGGGCGAAGATCGTAATATTTTTTTACATATGTTAGGAATTCTACTTGGATTACAAATATCCGGTCAATCTTTGTTTTAGTGTCGCGCAATGTTATTATTGCATTGCCATCAAGAAATTCTATGTATTTTGAGGTAGTATTATAGAGTTCGATACTCCGACGTGCTCCGTTAACGCTTAATATCATAGTAACAAACAAAACTAAATATCAAGCTACAGCCACGGACAGTATATTTAATAAGACTCATAAATCCTGTGTATCAAAATTCATCCAATTCCATCCAGCCATTTTGGCTTAACTGGGTCTCAAATAAATAATGAATTATTATATTTACCTTTGTCGCGAAATATATATCATCTGGGGCTTTAATTAAAAATTACTATATGTTTTCGCCAGTAAAAAATTTTGATTATAGGCTTTTGAATCTGGTCGATTGTCGTCTAAGAAAAGTACCTAATTAAATAGCCATAATTTTTCAAATTAATATCTTTTTTAAAATGAATTGTACATTTCAGCATGGAATAAATTGCCCATAATGTAGATGTTTTTTTTAGTTTTAGAAATCTCATTAAAGTACGCCAAAAATACTGTTTCGGAGAAAATGTTCACTCTTTTATCGTTTTTCCAAATCATACAATTTTCATATACTTTCATGTATTTTTCTTTTGACTTCGCTGGAAGCAGGTTTTCCATTGCCAATTTGTCATCTGATCTTAAATTTGGTGAAGTACAATCATACTCCATTTCACGCCGAGCCGTTGGAACTCATTTTAACTATTCGATTTATATGTATTACTAGCTTTTACCCGCGGCTTCGCTCGCAGTGAAGCCATTAAATTTATTTATTTTTTAATAAAAACTATCCTATGTTACTTCTAATACCTCCAAGAATATATGTACAAAGTTTCATGATGATCGGTTCAGTAGATTTTGCGTGACAAACAAACTTACATTCACATTTATAATATAAGTATGAAGTATGTAAATAACAAATCAAGACGAATTTTCAGCTTTGCCGCCAATTTTATATTGATTATCTATGCCGAAAGGCAAACGCATTTATGGCTAAACAGCCACGTGAACGCAATTTGTACTAAGCAAAGAGACTTACGGCCCGTTTCTGAGTTAAGTAAAGCAGCAATAATCAGTTGAGTATTGTCAAATAATTTAGGAAGCGTTTGAGTTTCTTGTTTCGTTTGAGATTCACAAGTGAGAATCTACCTAGATCAATTAAGTACTTACTTACTATCTACTTAAGTACCGTTGTTCCGTATGGTGTCGGACGTAAACAGTCTCACGATCCCATATCTTCCCGTGAGTGTCGTAAAAGGCGACTAAGGGACACACCAGAGAGTGGGCAGCAGCGTTTTCTGTGCATTTTAACAACAAACTGCGATCGCCAATCCGCCTGCCAAGCGTGGCGATTAAGGCAAACCCCCCCAAATAAAAATGTAAAGTGTAAGAAAAAAACTGCTGCCTGAGTGCCCGGCAGCCTGACTACGGTAGCGGTCGAGGCGATGGCGTGGCAAGGGTTGTGAAGAATCCCCGGAGTGGACCCGGCTACCCAATAAACACCGACGACTGGACATCGCAAAGTATAACAGGCGAATACTCCGGACCGAAGAGAAGATAGCCGAACTCGAGGGAGAATTGAGCAGGTTACGATGGAGTATTATAGAGTTATCTGAAGTTCGAAGAGAGGGGGAGGACTCGATAATCCTCAAATCCGATAACCTGCTCTATTTCCGAGAGGGTGACCGGCAGTCCCAGGGTGGTGTTGGGTTTATCGTCCACAGGTCCCTTGTGAACAACGTGGTGAAGATCGAGAGTGTGTCGACCAGGATGGCGTACCTTATAATCAGAATATCCTCAAGATATTCACTGAAGGTCATACAGGTCTACGCCCCGACGTCGGCACATACAGACGACGAGGTAAAGACCATGTATGAGAATATTTCCTAAGCCATGCATGGTTTCAAAACTCACTTCACCGTTGTCATGGGGACTTCAACCCGAAAATGGGCAAACGAGACGAGGCAAGTGGGGCAATTTGGAGTTGGACGACAGAACCAACCGGGGTCACCTACTGGCCAGCTTTTTTGAGAAGGAGGGTCTCTATATGATGACCTCCTTCTTCAAAAAGCGTGAACACAGGAAGTGGACCTGGCAGAGCCCCGATGGTGCAACTAAAAACGAGATCGACTTCATCATGTCAACCAAGAAGCAAATGTTCAATAATGTCTCTGTGATCAATTCGGTGAAAACTGGGAGCGATAGTCATAGTCCACAAACGCTAAACAGAGAAGCAGGTTGTACTTTTCGGTCTTCTGTATAACCTGCCACAGCGTATGTATGTGGTCTACGGTGCTGAAGCCTTTACGGAAGCCGTCTTGTTTGGGAGGCTGGAAATCGTCAAACCTGCTTGCGAGACGATTCGTGATGACTCTTGAAACCTCCTGGTGGCCTCCCACCTGGTGGACCGATGACCTGGTGAAGGTTGCGGGGATCCGAGACGCACGGGACCGGCCAATGTGGCGATGCTTGGGGGAGGCCCATGTCCAGCAGTGGACGCCTCGGCTGATATGATGATGATGATGACCTACTTAAGTATGGACCTGTCAAAGTTCCATTCACTTTCTCTTTCACACTTACATTCCATTTTACAAACGAAATCCAAGACATCACAATATTGCATAAAATTTACTAATATAAATTTTATACTGCTATTAAAAGAACGTTAGTATTATATAACATTATACAAGATTAAAAAACTCAAGTTATTAAAGATATTATAATCTTTAATAACTTGATTTTTCACATTCAAGCAATTCAAAAATACCTATTAGAACTGTATACAACCTTATTATGAAACTATGAAATGGATCGTAGGTACTAGTCAATTACTTGTAAATATTAATAAAGTGTTCCAATAAAAATACATAAATGTTAAGTGGTAACAGTGATGTGGTGGAAAATAGTGCGTGTCAACATTCATCATCACTCAACATCCTGGAGAGGTGTCCTCTGTGCACCCAGGCACGTTTCTTTAAAGTTAAGCGGGGTCTGAACGTGCATATTGAGAAGACATATAAGTCCCAAAATGCAACCACTTCAGACCCTGTTGTTATGCTGTTGTTATTACACCTCCTACTCCTACATCAGCTACATCAACATTTGACCCTTTTTGTAAAACACTATCAAAATTCAAAAATTCTGATCTAGTTTTAAAACGAGTTCCCTGCGGCACTAGACCTCTAGTGGCACAACAGTTGCAGGTTACATCTGCCCT
Source organism: Orthosia gracilis (assembly GCA_947562075.1). NCBI lineage: Eukaryota > Metazoa > Arthropoda > Insecta > Lepidoptera > Noctuidae > Orthosia > Orthosia gracilis. Next base: position 43,668,143 of record OX387268.1, read on the forward strand.
GCCGTCCGTGAGAACTCACAAAGTGCTTGGAATCGTCTTCTCACCTTCCCTTACAGAATTTAAAAAGTGCAAAAGAATTTGGCTAGCAAAAAGACGTTAACTTCACAAATTAAAGAAAATTGTAACATTTCGGCCCTAGTTTGGATTCAAAATTATCGACACAGAGGTTTACCTCTTCAAGAGGTATATCCCATCTGGTTGAATCGAAATTAGGGGAAGGTGATATTAGCGGAGCAGCTAGGATTGATAGGTGTCTAGTGATGTGAAGGCGCCATGTTCTCCAGATACTCTTGCAGCTCTGGAGAGCAAACACCCTGCCCCAGTGGATGGTGTCTCTTTCCCGACCCCTCCCGATCCTGATATTAATACCCTCACCATCACAGGTCGAGAGGTGATCAGAGCCGTGTGTTCCGTCCGGAGTGGCTGTGCTGGCGGCCTCGACGGCCTGAATCCTCAGAACTTAAAAGACCGTGTGTGTTCAGGCGCTGGGGAAGCTGGTGAGTTGCTCTTGAAGGAGCTTACGGCTCTGATGAACTTTATGCTCTCCGGTAAGGTAAACGAGTCCGTAATCGACCTCTTCTACGGGGCCAATCTATGTGATGGTGATAAATTATTTTATTACTGTAAGTTGGTTTTTACAAACACTTTTACATGTCGATCATATTTTTTAAAACTAGATGAGGCCGGTGTTTTCTTTCTGACTACTCTCAGAAGAAAGGCCGAAACAAACTCAGAGGTCACAGCCTCTTTTAAAGTCCAGATAAAATCTAGGTTAGATCATGTGAAGACCACGTAGATTGATGTCTGAAATGGTCTTTTGAGGAAAGAACCAGCCAGATTGAGTGGACCTATCCAGTCAGTGCACACATTTGTCAATAACGGAGCAGCTCAACTCAGAATTTAAGGAACTTAACGATTCGACGAACATTACCAAAGAAAGGACATTCGGGTAGGCCGCATAAACTACTCAAACTGCCAGACCATGATTAAAAATTATCTAAGATAAATTAAAATTTAAAATATTCTTTGTCATTTAAAGAAAACCAAAAAAAGAAACAAAATTCATGAAGCAAAAAAAAAAAAGGAAATTAGTTGGAACAGCTCAATCCCTTTTTGTCCTCAACGTAATCTTTGATGGTATAAAACGCTTTCTGGTACAATTTACGTTTAATGAATGATTTAAATTGGATGGTATTTAAAAGTACTTCAATTTATTCCCATTTCATTTACCTAATTTTGCCTGTGTTCCACCAAATATACTGAATGTCTACCAAAATATGTTCATTAAAATATGTCATAACGAGCATCTATTTAACAACTGTTGCAAAATTTGTAAAAATAGTAATACACCTAATTTTAAAAACAAGCATTTATTTTATTAGTTTTACTTCAGATAATGCACTGCAAAATGTACTTTGGCAACATAGTCGACGGATTCTCCTATTTCCGTCCGCAGGATCTAAAGTAAACACGAACGAGATGACGGGAGCTGAGTTCGCTCGCTTTGCTCGCTCACTTCAGCTCACGTCATCTCGTTCGAACCTAACCTGTCCGTGTCGGGGTGCCCTAAGCTCCCGAGCAGGAATATTTGGTGCACGATCAGTATTTTTCGGGGAAGAATAAAATAGTTATTGTTACAATAGAATATTTGCAGCGCACTACAATAAAAAAGTGTTATATCTTGGTGTTAATTTGGAATTTGTTTGATGTAACATATTTTTTTGGCCGAGTAGTTTAATTATAGTAAAACAATTAAACGGGTTTAAGATCAATATTTTAGAAATGCATACGTAGATGTACCTTTAGATTTTTGGTGAACACAAAAATATTATCCATTTAAATTTATTAAGGCTTAGATCTTGTACGTGGCTTGGAAGCTTATTATAAAAGCGTATACATTGACATCTAAACGAGCCACCTATTTTCTTGAGCCTTGTTGTAGGTACTACAAATTTGTGTTTGTTCCTACTATTTATGTTATAGATATCACTGTATTTTTTAAACAATTTTATATTTTTATGTTTTTTGTTTTTATTTATAATTGCCTGTCTCGTATGTCAGTGAAGTCTTCGCCTACGGCTCGGCCTTCAAACTCATATTCGCCCTGCAATTGCCTATTTCACGGCCTTTGCAATAATGTACTATTTTTAATATTATTTAAGAAGTCTTTAGGCATTCTTTCATTCAGGTATAATTTATGATTTATTTATGGGAACTTTACGATAAAATATGGAAAAGATAAAAATATTTAGTTGCCTCCTTTGAATTTGTTTTCGCTTTCACACAATAGACTCAAGAATACGTTGAATACAGAACATGTAAACACCTTATGTTTTGAGTAAAAACAACTTGTGTTCAGTTAAACACCGTCTCGTTATTGTAATTCGTGAGAAACTTTAAGGAGAGTTCACCAGAAATATGTGAGGTGGCTAGGTGGTACTCGAGGATAAAATATACCAAAGAATCCCTTCATTTTCCCAGCTTAGCGCAGATGTAGATATGTATTTTTAAATACAAAAAACCGGCCCAGTGCGAGTAAAAACAGTGACAGTACCGAAAATTTATCTAAAGAAAAGAAAAATTGGAAATTATCTTGAGAATTATCTTGGAAAAACTGTTTTCCCCTATACATCGACAAAGATCGCGGCCAGTTTACTAACCAACTGCAATTAAGTTTATAACCGCGGTGTTTTTTTGTGATGGAAGTACAAATATCATGATTTTAAGTCAACGAGAATTAACAGGTTACTGTACAAGTTTTGATTTTCTTGCATGTGTGGAAATATGCGGTCTAAGTGACTATATATTTTGATTGCGTTGATTTAGAAGTTTGATTTTTTCACAGCTCCAAGGGATAGCAGTCCTGAGTAAATAAATGGTATGGTATCAATTTCAACTTGATACCACTGCACCTGTAGCCAAGTTGACAATCTACAATCGATAATGCATTAGAAAACGAATCAATTTATGGGAATGACTCATCCGAACGTTATGTCATGTGGTCAGACCAAACGGATAGAAGGCGTTATTGATTGTAGGAAGGGATTCGAAACGAAATATTTTTAGCTTGCCCGCTAAGTGTTTCAGAGAAAAAGGAAAAAATCACACATTTTTACGGAGCTATTTGACAAACTCGAATCGTCTAGCTAACTCCGAAATCCCTCGTGGCAAAACCATCTAGCTAGGTTGCTGACATTGTAGTCAGTGCAGCAACATCGAGGGGTGACCATAAGCACATAGAGTAAGGTTATTTTGAGCGTGCGTAAGTGACAGATGAATACAAGTCATATACATCTGTCCCTTACAAACGCTCAAAATAACCTTACTTTAAGTGCTTATGGTGACACTCCAGTTCTTTGACCATCGATCAAAACACATAAAGTTGAGTCCGATGTTTGGTTTTTTTTTTAACAAATAGAACAATACTCCATGGTCTATGTATTACCTACAAGTGCAATATAATGCACCAGTTTGTACTTACCTTTAGGAGAAGTGAGAAAATTGAAATCTATTCAACGCATTCAATCACAATCGAATCTCTGCAATAGTTTTGTTCTAACATCCAACTGTTTCCAAGGCATTTCTTAAAACAATGGTGACGTTACGTGTGGTGACGAAACGTTTGTATGCAGTATTTTTCTGTGTGACGGCAGTTTTTTGTGATGATGAAGATTGGTTGGATGTGCATACTATGCAGGGTACGGTGCGCGGGCGGCTACAGCCTTACGAGGATGTATACGCGTTCTACAATATACCATACGCTACTGCTCCTAAGGGCCAGAACAAATTTAAGGTGCTTTGATGAATCCCTATTGTTTAGAGGTCTTTACGAGAGCATTCAGAAGATGCAGGCAGATCACTTGTTTTAATTTGCAGTCTAATCCTGTTTTGTTCTCAATATTTCTTCTTAATTTTTTTTTTTTTGTTAACTTTAATTAAAATCATATACTTAGGTATTACTTTTGCTCCCCAGGCACCCCTCCGGCCACGAAAATGGTTTGACCCGTATGAAACCATAAAGTTAAATATCGCATGTCCACAAAACAAAGCAGTCGATCAAATACTGAAAGAAAAGCTAGTTATGGACGAAAATTGTCTAATTGCAAATGTTTTTGTACCCAGAACACCTAAAGAAAACCTGTCAGTCCTTGTGTATGTTCATGGAGGAGCATTTTCAATAGGTTATGGTAATATAAATAAAGGAACAATGTTAATGAGGAAAAATGACTTCGTCATGGTCACATTCAACTACCGCCTGGGCGTTCATGGGTTCCTTTGTCTCGGCACCGAGGACGTACCAGGCAATGCTGGCATGAAGGACCAGGTGGCGCTACTGCGCTGGGTGCAAAATAATATCGCCAACTTCGGTGGTAACCCTGATGACGTCACCATTGCTGGTAGCAGTACGGGTTCTGCATCCGTAGATCTCTTAATGCTCTCGAAGTCAGCTGAAGGATTGTTCCACAAAGTCATATTAGAAAGCGGAGGAAGTTTGGCTCCATTTGCAGTACAGAGAGATCCTGTACAGATTGCCAAATATCATGCCAATAAACTGAATTTTACCAACTTCTATGACATTCAAACATTGGAAGAGATGTACAGGACAGCTCCATTGAATTTGTTAACTTCGAGTTCATTTTTCGATAGAACTGACTCTACTTTCTTGTTTTCTCCCTGTGTGGAGCGTGATACAGACGGAGCATTCCTGACAGAATCTCCTCTGAGTATACTAAAGAAAGGCAATTACAATAAGTTACCTATGTTGTATGGATTTACCAGCATGGAAGGATTGCTACGAATTGATTACTTTGACATTTGGAAGCATAAGATGAATGACAAATTTTCTAGTTTCTTGCCAGCTGACCTGAAGTTTAATTCAGTAGAAGAAAAAGACGAAGTAGCTAAGACAGTTAAAAGCTTTTATTTTGATAACAAGTCAATTGGTGACGACAACGTTTTGGCATTCGTCAACTATTTTTCAGATGTCACAATTACTTATCCTATGCTACGAGCTCTGCAGCTACACGCAGAGGCTGGAAACAATCAAGTTTATTTGTATGACTATTCATTTTTAAGCAATGACCCAGTGCCATACCCTCACATACAAGGAGCAGACCACTGCGCTCAGTCAGTTGCTTGGCTGGACAACTTGGACGGCCAAAGAGAGAATCGTGAATCTCAAAAATATAAGAAGATGAGGCAGACAGTGCGAGAGATATGGCACAATTTTATTAGGACTGGGTAAGTAAAATATGTAGCTGTCAGCGTCCAAACACCAATGTATAATTGTGAATCCCAAGTTATTTGTTTATCCATTTCATACTGTGACTACCGTGGCATCATTTATCCCTAATTATTTATCAGATATAATATTTATAGTTAAATAGCCACGTGCAGACATAACAAGTAAGACAATCGTTACAAAAAAATTAAGAGGCCGACATCTGGCAGCTATAAAATTAATAATTATAATTTAGTCTAATCTTGTATTAATATTGTGTGAGTGAGTGCCGGAATGATTGGGTAAGTTTTTAATCATTGTATTACATAGGTAGGCACAATTCACTAATGTAGACTTTATTGTAGCAAGGCGTGACCTTATATTTATGTCCTATCCCACAGCTTGGCAGATATTTGTCACTAGCATTTGGTCTAGGGAAGCGGTGAAGTCTTTCGTCACACGTTACATACCCTAATCCATCATTTATATACTACACAATTACTCATTTGAGAATGGACCATTATTAACCTTTAGCTGACATTACATACACGGAATGCAGAACCGTTAATATTAGGGGTTAAAGTATGAAATTGCCGATTTGTACAGAAAACATGAAATCAGTTTCTTTTTTTATTTAACATATTTATTTAATCAAAATAATTACCATTTTTATTATATATCTATACATTGCTGCCATCTAATTGAAAGGTCATTTTTTCGTTTGTGATAGAACTCTGATGATCTAGATTCGACAAACTGTGTGAAAGCATCTTGTACTGCCTCCTGAGAAGAAATTTTTACATCACGTATAAAATTGACCAAATCACGAAACAAATGGTAGTCCGTTGGAGAAAGGTCTGGCGAATACGGAGGGTGACGAATGGTCTTTAATTGCAGTTCCTATAGAGTTAAAACGGTTCTCGTGCTGTATGAGATCTCGCGTGATCTCGCGAAGATGATGATGAGATCTCGCGTTATCATGGAGCAATAATGGTGAAGAGAGTCGGGGCTGTTTTACTGCTAGTTTTGCTATCATTGTTCGGAGTTCGGCACAGTAGACATCTGCCGTCATTGCTTGACCAGATCGGAGAAAGCTATAGTGAAGAACACCATGCTGAAACCACCAAACAGTTACTGTTTTATTGGTAAGCTTTGCTTTAGTGCGCTGTTGCGGATCAGCCATTGCATTTTTCGCTTACGGTTATCGTAAAGAATCCACCTTTCATCACATGTCACAATTCGATCGAATATTCCTTCATTTCTGTATCGATTCAACAAGGCAACACAAGTTTCAACACGCGTTTCTTTCTGCAGATCAGTCAAATCAAGAGGCACCCATTTTGCATATTTTTTTTTATTTTTATTGATTTGACGCAAATGAGTCAATATTGTTGGTAAGGTAATATTAAACCATGCTGCTAATTCCTGGATAGTTTGGCTCGGATCGGCTTCCACCATCTCTTTCAATTCATTGTTATTCACTTGTGTTGGCGGTCTTCCACGTGGTTCGTTCTTCAAATCAAAGTTTCCATCACGAAAGCGTTTAAATCAAAATCGCTCGGTGCGTTCATTAGCAATTCCCTCTCCAAACGCAACATTGATATTGCGAGCTGTTTCTGCCGCGTTGGTTCCGCGTCGGAACTCGTATTCAAAAATCACTCGAATTTTCGAAGTATCCATCTTTCTTGTCTAAGCTGAATAAATAAAACAACTGAAAGTTGATAATCGAATGTTGCACATTTTTTAAATGAAGAACTTCATAGGTACCATGTGAAAAAAGTTTCACTCAAAAATCTCAAACCATGAAGGTTCTATTCAATTCGAAGTACCTATTACAATTAAACGGCAATTTCATACTTTAACCTTTTTAATATTTGTATAAAATAAAATAGGCTATATGGCCACCCTTAATTGGGGTCTTAGGTCGTCCAAGTACTACTGATGATTACTGTTTCCTATAGAAGGTGTGACTGCGGGACTACTTGCATTGCGTTTAAAGTATGAGCATTTCCTAACTAAAGAGGGTAGTCATTGATGAACATCACAAACTGGGATATGATCATTTTAATGAATGATAGACTCGTGTCTCGTTAAATCGCACCAGGGTTTCGGGCCAATCTCTGAATAAAAAAATAATATTTGGCGAGACACGATTTGGGAAGTTCAAAGAAGTGTGAAGTGACGACTTAATAAATTTCGATGTATAGCAAAGCAATTACGGTGAACTTGCATCAGACTGAGTCTTCGGTACGCTTGCATAGTTTTGTATTATTTAATAAATGTTGTTTAGGTCGAGGGTGAGCTATTTATTATGGTGCGCGTCCAGTCATTCAGGAAGCATGTCTCGCTCAATGGCAGAGGCACTTAGGCACAAACTGTCGTTTGTCTTAGGATTGTGTAAGACATGTTTAAGTTTAGGGAAACATGTATTGTTCGGACCGCTGCTAATCCTTCCTAGGACTCGCGATCGAGGCCCAGCATTACACGTACGACGTGCCTGCTGTTGTAAGGCATTCTCACGTCGCTTGGGTGGGAATCATAACTATTGTCAAGGAACTCATCAACGTAATTCAAAGAAACGTATTTATCAATGCAAGCGTATCGCTGCTACCAACTTTCTTTTGTTAGGTAAATAATGCAACTTGCAACCCTTTTGTCTAATTAACTTCATACATCACTATTGTTTTACTTATATTATAGTCCTTATGGTAAACAGACAGAAATGTGTGCTGGGAAGTTTGTTTCATCATTTCTTCTTCCCAGCTAATACACCTAGGAAATGATGGCGGGATGGGTGCTTTTTGGGCTGTCTGTAGGAGGGTAGATCGTATCAACTCCAGTTACTTCTAGAGTAAAAACTCTCTGGCAAATTAGTTACTCGTATTTGTATTAATTCTTGAATGTATATTCACTATCCGCGACCACTATTCGGTCTTTGAATTAATTACTCTAAACATTAGTGTAAAGGGTTTCTCACACAAATTTTAGTTAATTGTAACAATTTAGTTTATATCCCTAAGTTAGATATTGTCCTTCTAATCCACTTCCAAGTTATAATTCTATAAACAAAACTAAAACATAATTTGGAATTCATTATAGTCGGAAGAGAATTACCCAAATCAATGGTGCGAAATTCATTGGGCAGCGTGGAATGGTGGGGCGCTGTCCCTCTTTTATCAAAAGAGCCGACTTTAACACTAAATCTTGGGCATTTTAGGAAAAACTAAATTTTTATCAGCCTATGGTCGTCTAGGTACAGACACAATACGCAGGCTATTAATGTTTTTGCCCTCATTGTCTTCTCAGTGAGTTTTATTGATGTTTTCAGGAAGCCCGTGCCTGAAGGTTCGTCGCTGCCAACATGGCCGCCAGCTGGTATGGACAGGTCACCACACATGGTGCTGGCCGAGAAGCTGGAACTACGTGAGGCGCTCTTGGAAGAGCGTACTCGCTTCTGGGATAAAATCTACCAAAAATACTATTGGGATGCACTACCGCCACCAGCGCCTAGTCAGGCCAAGAAATGAAGCCTACTGGGTCGGACAGTAGTACGACGCAAAATGTATTGCACGCTTTTACAGATCGGCCATTCATCATCATCATCATCAAGATATGTAAAAATGTAACATATCATGACAATGTGTTATACATTCTTTCAATGTTGTGATATATGACATAGATATTCTTATCAACAAACCAGCTGCTAGTCTTCTGTGTGTTTACAATTTATTTATTTTCTATATATGCTATGGATAATAGTAAAGTGAACTTAGATATATAATGTGTTCGTAAAATAATAAGAATGAATAACGAGGCTGAATCTAATCAAAGTCAAGTTCACAACGAAATTAGCAAAAAAAAAAAAATTTAAATGTAATAAAAATTCAACACAGACACTGCGTTCTTTTTTCAATGAATCACCTGCGGAGTAAAGGGGCCGACGATGGAGCTTATTAACGTGGAAGAATGAATGAAATTGTTTGTCGCATGGTTATCATTTCAGCACCTCGCCGAAAACTGGACTCCAACCTAGTTCGATGTAGATGGCAAGCGTGTCATTTATATCTTGGAACTTGACCTCAAATAAAAAAGCAAGGCTAGCTATGTTCAGAAACTACAGACACATTGCGCTGCTTTGGGCTGATTTCAGCAATGACAAATTTTATCATTTGATGCAAATATCCAAGAAAACAATTTATGGGACAAGATTTATGAATGTCCGCTGATTTCAGCAATGACAAATTTTATCATTTGATGCAAATATCAAAGAAAACAATTTATGTGACAAGATTTGTGAAAAGTATAAAAATCTGTATTTTTTCATTCGCTTATGTATAAAAGGCCGTTTGCATGAGTCTTCTAATATAACGCAAAACTCGAAGCAAGACGGGTGCCTAAGAGAATAATCATGGTAACATAGAATACCTACACAAAATGCGGCAAAAAAATATAGACGGCACTGTATCTCTCAACCATTTGTAGACAATGTCTGTGGTGTTAATAAGATAATTGATTCTATCAAAACAATCATGCTCCAGTCTGAAATTTCCGCAGCGATGCTAAGTCGACTGGAGATATGATATACCCCACCACTGGGATCATTGCTAAGGTGCCTTTTGAAAAGTTTTCTTTTCTGTAGACAGATTATAAAGATTATCATCTTTTAGAGATCTGGGGCTTTACCATAACGTGCTTTAAATCTATCATGGTTCCACTGTGGTAGAGAAACGGAGCTAGATCAAACAAATAGCATTGTCTTTTTTAATCAGTGGAACCAAAACATTGTTGACATGTCATGGTAAGGCCCCGGTTTCCGAGCGAGCGATTGAGGCAACGTATCTTATAACTGAATGCACCAGTTTGGACTCGCCTTTAAATATCGAAACAATCATGTAAGCTAATGTAAATAAAACGTCACACCAATAGATGAGATCACAATTATTCAACACATCCAATGTTCAATGATCTCATTAAACACATTCGATTGTTACATACTGAGACTTTTAGTCTGCTAATGAAACAATGAAGTTACGGTCGTGTGTGATTCTTTTGTGCGTGACGGCTCTTTTGGCAGAAGAATCATGGCTAGAAGTGAATACTCCGCAAGGACCGGTGCGCGGGCGCAAACACCCTAGCAAGGAAATTTATGCCTTCTACAACATACCCTACGCCACAGCGCCTACGGGACTCCACAAGTTCAAGGTGATTTTATTCATTCTTAATGTTTCTAGAATTTTGACCCGCCGCACAGGTCGATCTTCAAGGTTAAATTACGCTTGCCGAGGTTAGTTCGTGGATGCAGTGACCGTCCATAACTTAACGAGACGTCTCCGTTAAGCCTTTGGTCCCTGCTCTTGTTTCTAGACATTTGAGTCTTTACAGTCAGAAGACAAAATTTGACGCCAGTCTTGGCACTAGGAAAAGGCTAGGCAGATAAAAAGATATATTTGTTATACGCTGTTGCCCGCGACTTCGTCCGCGACAAATTTGTAAAAAAATTGTTCAATATTCCCACACGAACTGTGAGTTTTTTTGGATAAAAACGCCAATACTTCTTATAATATCAGATATCTACCAGTGAAAGTAAAAAGTCATTCTAGCTTTTTTAGCGATTACCCGGCACAAACAGACAGACAGACGGGCAATAATGTTAAAAATTGCGTAATTTTAATAAAATCGTGTATACATTCACATGCATACAATATAACGTTGTTATTTTGCTATTACGTACATACACTTCAATTTTATTTATTTGTATGTATGTAGTATATATGTATGTAAGTATAGATTAGTGTTTAATAGTTAGAACTATTTTAAACACTACAGATCTTATTCATCTCTTCTTATCAGATTAGTCTTTATAAATGCTTCCAGTCATATTTTCGAGTAGTTTCATCATGCGTAATTTAAATCATCAGGCAGTGCCATAGGCACTTATCTAACCTGTTATTTCTGGCGGAATTATTAACGCGATATAATGAACGCTAACGCCGATCTTTCATTTCGTGAGGATGTGGCCACGTCTGGTGTCAGAATTATTAAAGCCGCCTCTGCGAACCCCATGGGCCGCCGATGAAGCAGTAGGTAGGTTTATCACGAATTTACTTACAGGAGAAAATATTTAAAAATAATGTTACTTGATAATTAATATTGTATTCTAAACAATTAAATTATAAGAATAATTAGTCATTTAATTTACACATTCCACACCAAATATTTATCGATTAAACTAACTTTACAATCACACTTTTTTAACAGTTCAATCAACCACTAAATAATTTTCCAGGCACCTCTTCCACCGCCACACTGGAAAGAACCTTATGATGCCGTTGACATGAACTTCGTGTGTCCACAAAACTCTAAACTTATCAAAGAGTTACTGCGAAGTAAAGTAGTGATGAACGAAAATTGTTTGGTAGCTAATGTATTTGTACCCAAAACACCGGAAGAAAATCTATCAGTCCTTGTTTATGTTCATGGAGGAGGCTTTTCAATAGGTTACGGTAACAGACATAAAGCCACTCAGCTAATGGTAAAAAGAGATTTCATTATGGTCACATTTAACTACCGTCTTGGAGTTCATGGGTTTCTTTGTCTCGGCACAGAGGACATACCAGGCAATGCTGGCATGAAGGATCAGGTGACACTGCTACGCTGGGTACAAAAGAACATCGCCAGCTTCGGTGGTAACCCCAAAGATGTAACGCTAACAGGAAGCGATTCAGGCTCTGCATCAGTGGAACTCTTAATGTTCTCCAAGTTAGCCGAAGGATTATTCCACCGAGTCATACCAGAAAGCGGTGGAAGCCTTGCTGCATTCGCAGTTCAGAGGGATGCTTTGGAAATTGCCAGATTTCATGCCAGAAAACTGAACTTTACCGACTACCATAGTTTATTCGCATTAGAAGATTTCTACAAGAAAACACCTTTGAAAGTGTTAACTTCAGTTTTACATTTCAGTAGGACGGACTCTACTTTTTTATTTTCACCGTGTGTGGAGAGTAATATAAGCCTTGTGCACAAACCATTCCTGACGGAATCACCTGTAAAAATACTACAAAAAGGCAAATACAAAAAGTTACCAATGTTATATGGTTTTACAAGGACGGAAGGAATGTTACGTATTGATTACTTTAATATTTGGAAACACAAGATGTATGAAAAGTTTTCCGATTTCCTGCCACCTGACCTAAAGTTTTATTCTGAAGAGGAAAGAGCAGAAGTAGCCAGATTAATTAAACGATTTTATTTTAAAAGCAGGCCGGTTGGCGATGACACCATTTTAGGATACGTGGACTTCTTTTCGGATATCATGATTACGTATCCCATGCTGCGAGCTGTGCAGCTGCACGTGCTGGCTGGTCATAAACAAATTTATCTATACGAATATTCGTATCCAAGTGGAGACATCGTACCACACACGACGTTACGAAGCACGGGACACTGTGGTCAGTCGAAAGCTTGGCTAGATAACGTTGATGGTAAAAGTGAAATTTACGAGAATAGAAACTATCTGTACATGAGAAGGCTAGTGCGAGAAATATGGCACAATTTTATGAAGAAAGGGTAAGCATTAAGTCTTCAGGGTGTTTAAACTAGTAAAGTCCCCGTCGCAAGAAGGTATAAATTTTGTAAATAAAGAACTTTTACTTATTTACGTACCGACAAAAATAATCCCAAATTCAATCAACTCAAAGTAACATACGTGTAATACAAAACTAACGAGCGATTTCACTTGGCCGCATCACAAAACATTACGCGACAGCGCTTAATATCGCTAAAATATATTTCGGTTGAGTTTCGGCAAAAAAACAAGTTTCGGTTTCGGTGGCAAACCTGCCGAAACTATGGCTGAAACCGAAACAGAATTATGGAGATGTTCAGTGCTTTAAATTCCATCCAAGCGAGTATTTTTTTGCGAATATTTTTTTCTTAGTCGAGGGGTTGTTATGTTGATTATAATACCAATAAGTGAATATGTCGAAGACTGCATAGCTACATGATTGTAAGATTAATAACATAAACTGACATTTTCATAACTTTTTGATTCTTTTCCTATTGCTATCGCCACACTTTCGATGATAGAAAGTCACTTGTCTAGGGCCTCCAGGAACTAAGTTGGCTCAGTATATGCACAACATTAAATGGTAAAATGTTGTACAACAGCCTGGGTGGAATGTAGTACACAAGTTAGCAAGCCTATAGGTAGGATTGTATGCTTAGCAAAAATACAAAAATATTATACGTTTCAGGCAGCCAGTGCCTCCAGGATCTGCACTGCCTGCGTGGCCGCCAGTTAGCCAGAACACCAGTAGGTCACCACACATGTCAATTGGAGGAATAGAAGGAGAAGGAATGGTACTACACGGGCCATTATTGGAAAAAATGACTCACTTTTGGGATAAGATCTACAACCTATATAACCGGGATGCCGTACCATCTCCACCGCTAAAATTCCGAAGTAGAAGTGGGTATATACAGAATAAGCGATTTTAGACCGTATAGCAATTTTTTTGCAATTGGATTCCAAGTACATTTTAATTAGCTTTAAGAATAAATCTTCAATTTCGTGATGTACACACATCTGCAAGCCTGCCGGTCATCCATTATTCAGTGATGAAGTATATTAATAGTATTTATAAGCATTTAAGATCTAATTTAAGTACCTATTTTATGGTTTGCCTATGTATTATAATCTTGAGTAGATTATTACAGCAAATCTTATTGTTTTTCCAACACAAATCACACCCCCAGTTTCTGGCAAGCAAAATTATTGAGACTGTTCATTCAAACGATTGGTACGCGTAAGCTGCTGTGATTACAGCAACGTACGCGTGCTTGCCATTTTTTAGTGTTTCATAGTAAAACAACAAGAAAAATCCGTGATTTAACCTAGATAGTCTTGGTGCTAAAAAGCTGTATTTTGGCATCACCAAATACGTTAAAGTTGTAATTGGCCATCGACTCATTTGAGGGAAAGGGACAACTCAATTACCGTCATCCGGGAAAAAATGACACGCCTGCCCTGTGGGTCGAACTATGAGTAGCTATTTATTCAATATGTGTATCGAACACAAAATCAATTGTTATAACTTTGAAACGGTCAATTTGCCTGATAGAATACGTACACAAAGCAAATCAGATAGGTTTACAGGGCACACCAACATAGATATCTCGTGTACGTAAAATCAACGAGTGTATTACTTCGCCTATTTATTAGTGTTTGCTTCACAATAGATATGAAGCAATGAATATGAAGCATAAATTTAATTATGTAACTAAATGATCCCTTGGCATGAGTGTATAGGCCATTGTCTGGTAAATGAAAGGTCATAGGATCGAATCTGACCAACGCGTTAACTTTTTGTATTATTAAAAACTGACAGTTCACAGTGACGTGTCTGACGTAAAATTATAAACATTAGTTATAAATAATGTGAAGGTGAAAAACAAAACATCAGAAAATAATATTACCCGGCCCGCTAGTAAAATATCACAAAGATGAAAGCATTTTTTCACAGCAGCTGCACATTTCAATCTTGTGGTCTTTATGGCAGCAGCGTTCGGAACAAAGCCTGGCACTGGCGCTCTGGGATCGCTCTGCTTCGGCTCACAGGGAATTGGCGAAATCTTGTCCAAGTCAGCAAAAGATTCGACCCGATGCCGCGTAACATTAGCACCAAGGACATATACGCAGCCCGCCTTAGTCCAACTTTTGGAAACGCCAAATCTTTCCCTTGCAGCTAAGAACACGTCATGCCGCCCCTGGGTTAAAAATTCGGACAGGTTGATGCCCGAAACTCTTAATTTGGCTTAAGCGAACCAAACTTTGTCCCGAACTGCGAGGCTGCCAACTTTGAACAGGATAGGCCGGGTTTTGCTTGCCACTGCTCGTCCCATCCTGTGGCACCGGCTGATGTCCGCCACGGTGAATTCAGTCATCTGGATCTTGCTACGTACCACCTAAGTTAATACCTTGGCGGTATCTTCCTTCTGCTCCTCACTCACACCATGCAAAAGCAAGATCTTCCTCCGTCCTCGCATCTCTATTTGGTCAACACTTCGGGCCAGAAGCTCCACCTGGCATTGAAGGCTGTTGAGAACTTGCGAGATGAAAGTCCGAAAGATAGCAAACTGAGCGGCTAGGCTGGAACTTGTGACAGTTGATGGAGGAGCCTTCTGCAGTTCAGCCTCAAAGACGGACATGCGAGTGTGAAATAACTCCTTGAGATCACTCAAATTGCTTGCCAGCGAATCCATAGTGATGAAGTGATATTAATAGTGTTTTGAGGAGAATATATTGTGAGGAGATAACGCTTCACCAGCAGGTACTGATTAAGAACTGTCAAAATATGACATTAAATGACTGTAAATATTATTATATTAAATTATTATTAAATTTTAATCAAGACCGTATCTTTTTTAATGCAACTGGTACAAATACCCACAAGGAAAAAAAGCTTTTTAATGATATGAATAAACATGTTAGTAAGTTAGATTTTAAGACTGTATCTTGAAATCTAACTTACTAACATGTTATTAACATGGTATCCTTAATTATTGTAATCTCACTAACAATAACATCACTCACATAAAACAAATTTAATCAACCCCTGATAATTTTATAAATAGCCGGTTGGTGCACGACTTTTTGATAGCCATTCAATCACAGTAAAATTTTCTTAGACGTTAAACCACCTTTGTACACCTCACCATCATTTCGCCAAAATATTTTGCGACCGTCCTTGTCTGATTTAAAACATTTTTCATCGCTAAATATAAATATATTATTGCACCAATCGAAATCCTAATATTCTATTTCGAAGCGTACCCTGTTTTGCCTGTGAATATCTATAAAATTTTCTTGTTTTCTTGGCTGGCCTACAACAGCTTGTAATGTCAGGTCATGTTTAGTCGCCCTGGAACGAGTAGTGAACCAGTGAGGAAGGGCTCAGCCATATGCCAAGCAACTATATCATGGTGCCGCAGTTTGGCATATGTGTATGCAAATCCAGCCTTTGGTCCCGGTCGGCGAGGATCAATGCTTCCCGAATCTGCATAACGATGGAACCACAATTGCACAGTTCTACTCTGTTAACAATAATAAAATATTATTACAAAAAACAACAATCAATAACATGTGAATTATTTAAACATTTTAAACTTCTTAACATAATAAAAACATTTTGTTACTCACCGATGGCGATATCATTAAACGCCCCTCACAATTTTATTAATTGAAATGTTTTGCTCATGCAAAATAGTTATCTCTCTAAAAGCACTTCTCATAACTTGCAGGGTATAAAAACGTAAAGAAAGCCCGATAGTCAATAGCATTATGTCGATGAACAACTACTAACTCATATATTATTTGTCATTTTTAGAGGGTAGACAATTAATATGTTCCAACTCAAATATAAAGAAGACTTGCTAATAGTTTAGCAATGAATTAAAGTACACTGGCGCACTGGGTCTTCTGGGTCCTGTCAACTGGTCTCTGGGTCACCTGGGCCCTTGCGCCCTCGGGGTCTTTTGCCATTGCACCTGCGCACCGAGGCCACACATCTTGACCCTTTACGCAATTTGTCACCACCCTACATCCAAGCATAGTAACGTACAGTTAACAATTATTAACTCAGAAATAGCAATATTTACAAGTGTTCAAATACAAATTCAAAAATTCAAATTGTTTATTTCTTAATCAAATCAAAACGACAAGTTGATAATTGGAGCATACTCCTAGAGAAGTGAAGTGAAGTGTTATTAATTATATAACTTCTATTTTTAAACTTTGTCAAAATCAAATTAAATACAAGGCTAGTAAGTACCCTGGAATCTCTAATTGATATTATCGAGTGGCTATCTCTGTATTACCTGACTCTTATCTACTGGTAACATATTAATTTAT
Organism: Orthosia gracilis; assembly: GCA_947562075.1. Lineage (NCBI taxonomy): Eukaryota > Metazoa > Arthropoda > Insecta > Lepidoptera > Noctuidae > Orthosia > Orthosia gracilis. The sequence goes on from OX387268.1 coordinate 43,685,272, forward strand.
TTATTTGCTAATTAGTATGATTCTAGTACTTAATTTTGCCCATGTCATCCTTGTCAGCTAATTTGGAATCCGGTTAAATATCTGCATATTATTAATTACGTAATTATTTTCTGGAAATATTTCAAGTATTACACCATAATAATATTTATTTACTTTTAGATTTTTGGCTAATTATTCCCGCATTTTTGTTGCAAGTATGCGTATTTTACTGTGTTATGGATCATGTGATTGAGACGGCATTATTTATAATGTCCAGAAATTTGATAAATGCCCAATATGAGTAGGCAATTTGCCAGAAAATATTGAAATAATTAAATTGACCGGGCTTTATGAATAATGCCCATCACTTATTGGCCAGGGTAATAAAAAGATGTGTTTTTTTTTTTTAAATTATTAGCTTCTTCCAGCGGCTTCTCCCGCGTGATAGTCGAAAATTATCCCGAGGGAACATATTCCCGGGATAATAAGTACCCTATGTGAATGTATCTCTTTGCCATATTTTATGCAGCTCGGTTCTCCAAATCCATCCAAACTTTCGCATTTAATATTAATAAAATAGCAAGATTTTAATATTGGCATTAATTTTAATATAGAATCAGTATGGTAGGTAAGTTCGATTACTATTTAGGCAACAAAGCTGACGGCAACCCGCTGGGCGTGACTTCTATTTCTGTATACAGAGTCTAAACTAAAGTATCCTAACATGCCGTAGATGACGGGAGCTGAAGTGAGGAAGCAAAGCGATTCGATCCTTACTATCCGTGTCGGGATGCCCTAAGCTCCCGAGCTCGCTTCGCTCACTCTTGAACTAGTTCGTTGAAAATACTCGTAGTGGCACCTCTTACAAATATTATTTTATTTTAACCGATTCTATAATACTGCTGACATATTTATCGAATTGCCCAACACTAACGTTGCAATATTCATAATGATTAGAAAATGTGATAAATAATGTAAAGTTTAAATCAGAATTCATTACATTGCCCGATTTGATTTGACTTGATGCATAGTGCCCAGGCTTAATACATAGTACCTTGATTAATCACTTAGACCATGACATAATAAATAGGAGTGTAACGAAAGAGTTTGATTATCTTACGAATATTAGAAATGCGAAAGTTTGGATTGATGTGTATGTGCATGTATCTATGATTGTTACTCAATCACGCTAAAACGCCTAAACAGATCTGGATGAAATTTGGCACAGAGATAGTTTACAGTCTGAAATAGCACATAGGCTACTTTTTATCCCGGTATAATGTTCCCTTGGGGTGATAAAACACTATTCACGCCGGCGAACCCGCTGGCAAAAGCTAGTATTTCTAAGCTTCTGACCCTGTAAATTAACAACTTTCTCCAAGGATTTGATAGTCAATTCTCAAATGACATTTCGATAGCGTATGGCAATGCCATACATTTTTCATTTTTTCCAGTCTTTATCGCACCGCTTTCTTTGATATAATGTCACTTGTCTAGAGCTTCAGTTTTCCTGACTCATTAATCATCATCATCATCATCATTTCAGTCGAAAGACGTCCACTGCTGGACATAGGCCTCCCCTAAGCGTCGCCACACTGATCGGACCGATCAGTGTGGCGACGCTTAGGGGAGGCCTATGTCCAGCAGTGGACGTCTGTGTGTGTTTCGCATCTACCAGATGCCCACAGCATTGACCAGGTCGTCTCTCCAACTAGACGGAGGCCTTCCGACGCTGCGTCTTCCAGTACAGGGTTGCCACTCTAGAACTTTCCGGCCCAACGGCCATCCGTTCTGCGAGCAATGTGCCCTGCCCACTGCCACTTAAGTTTGGCAATTCTTCGGGCTATATCGGTAACCCTGGTTCTCTTGCGGATGTCTTTATTTCTGTTTCGGTCACGCAAAGATACTCCGAGCATAGCCCTCTCCAGTGCCCTTTGGGTGACTTTAAGCCTTCTGATGAGGCCCATTATGAGCGACCACGTCTCTGTCCCGTAAGTAATCACTGGCAACACAAACTGGTCATAGACTTTCGTCTTAAGACACTGTGGTAAGTTGAACGAGAAGGTACCGCGTAATTTCCCGAACGCTGCCCGACCGAGTCAAATTCGACGGTTGACCTCTTTCTCGAAGTTGGACCTGTAACTTAACCAGACCGTTTGTCCTTAGTAGACATAATCGTCCACAACTTCGAGTGTAGAGTCTCCGACTTTGGTAGGAGCAAGAGCAATATAAGCATTCAATATCACCTTGGTTTTGTCCATGTTCATTTTTAGACCCACTCTTTCGGAAGCTCTACTGAAGTCATCGAGCATTGACTCATTAGTCAGACTGAATTCACATGGTACTTATAAATATTAATGACGTTTACACAGTAGCGACAATATATTTCATCCATAACATAAATGCTAGGAACAAACACAAATTTGTAGTACGTAGGTACAAGAAAATAGGTGGCTCGTTTAGATGCCAATGTGTACGCTTTTATAATAAGCTTCCAAGCCACGTACAAGATCTAAGTCAAGTAAGTTTTGATTTTCTTGCAATGACAAGAATATTTTTAATTTTAATTTATCTTAGTTAATTTTTAATCATGGTCTGGCAGTTTGAGTCGTTTATGCGGCCTACCCGAATGTCCTTTCTTTGGTTATGTTCGTCAAATCGTTAAGTTCCTTAAATTCTGAGTAGAGCTGCTCCATTATTGACAAATGTGTGCACTGACTGGATAGGTCCACTCAATCTGGCTGGTTCTTTCCTCAAAAGACCATTTCACACATCAGTCTACATGGTCTTCACATGATCTAACCAAGATTTTGTCTGGACTCTAAAAGGGACTGTGACCTCTGAGTTTGTTTCGGCCTTTCTTCTTAGAGTATTCAGATAGGCAACGCCGAACTCATCTAGTTTAAAAAAATATGATCGACATGTAAAAGTGTTTGTACGAACCAACTTACAGAAATAAAATCATTAACCATAAAAAAAAAATGTGATTTGCTTTAGTAACATTTTTGTATACTTAATAATTAAATTTTTATCAACCCCCGATGCATTAACTCATGCTTCATAAACTACATAATTTATCTAGTAATAGACACGCTTCGAGCGACAATCGAAACACGTTAATATAACACGATATCTTGCGAAAATACCCCGCGATAAAGACTAAAATGCGCATACCGATTTTCATCAAACGTAGCCAAGAACACTCTCGATTATGTCAACTTTCAAACAAAAAATAAATAAACCAATATCGCTTCATTCGTTTAGGAGCTATGATGCCACAGACAGACACACAAGTAGACGCATCAAATTTATAATACCCCTCCTTGTCCGTCGAGGGTTAAAAAGAGATTCAATTTGACTTAAAAATCATAATCTGTAAGATATTTCACAACTATAAGTCTGTGTAATGTATGTGATCATCTGGTATGGATATTATAATATGTGGTTACTATTGCATAATTTTATATTAGAGGTATGTCATACGTTTCTATGGAACACTCGGCTGCCTTTGGAATAAAAAACAACAAAACCTGCTTTCACATCAGCTGCTGAAATCTCAGTCAAGCATAATACGAATAATAGATATAAATAAGTACGAAATCGGTAAGTAATTCTTTACTTGCCGATTTGGTTGGTTTGCCTCCTTTCTGTATTAGCGTGTTTAGTGCCAATTATATATCTAATTACCTACATTTTTATGTGCAAAGCAAAAAGACTTTAATATGTTTAGAAAAACATACTAAAGTCTTTTTGCTTTGCACATCGCTTCATCGCTTCTTGTAAATTGAGTCTCCTCTTCTCTCATATTCATACCGGTACGAACTAGTGGGAAAATACCTTGAATACATAGATCACTATGGAACACTATTGAAGGCATCCATGCGTAACCAAATATTGACTTGTATAAATAAAAGTAAAAATTAAAAATCTCCCGACATATTTTTATTTCATGCTACATAAATTATCTAGTAGTAGACACGCTTCGATCGACAATCTATTGAACACGTAATTATGACACGATATCTAGCAAAAAACCTCGATTCAATCAGTAAAACGCCAATGACTTTAGAACAGCTGACCCGACTTTCATCAAACATAGCTAAGAACACTCTCGATCATGTCAACTTTCAAACAAAGCAATATCGCTTCATCCGTTTAGAAGCTATGATGCCACAGACAGATAATACATAAACAGAGAGAATAATACTCAAAAACACACAGTAACACACGTCAAACTTATACCACCCGTCTTTTTCCGTCAGGGGTTAAACACTTCATGTCAATTTCCTCGGCTACAATTTGACCATGGCATTATTTAGTATTAGTTGTGCAGAGTATTCACCTACCTTCTCGATACATTTATATAGAGCCAATATATTATATTAATATTATATAGTGTCCAAGGTAAATTGCTGGGAATCCAGACAGACGAACGTAATTTTATTTTCCTATGGAACCATTTCGACTTTCGATAGTTTTGCTTTTTTAGGGTTACGGAATCCTATACTAAAATTTATACAATATTTTCTGCAGTTACGAGTTAATCTCTATTATTAGGTAGGTAATCAATTGACGCCAATACCTTTTTGCCAACATAGAGTGACGAGGCATAATATATATTATGGCTTCTTAGTAACAGCAACGTACCTAATCATCAATTTTGGCCAGTTCAGAGGATCAGGCTTAATTGACTAACAAGTTTAGGAAGCGTAGACATGTACCAAGATCGTCTGATGCGCCACAATGTCATATAATGATCCATTCGTGAACTCTGTTATTATAGTTAATACAGATCTCTGTTTAATAAATAGTAATGAGGCGACCGAGATCTGCTCGGATGAAAATAGAGAAAACGAAGTTTTCTAAAAATAACACCTAGCTAGACCGATTTATCGCCCCCGAAACTCGCTGCATACCAAATTTCTTTGCTCGTTCAATAAAGGTATTAGATGGATAGATGTATACGTATGGTCTTTGAGTACAGAAAACCTTGTTAAGCATAGATTTCTGAAAAGTTTAATATTCAAACTAATATTATTTTGGACTCTATCATCTCCTCTTTTCACTTTATGTAATACAAATTAGGTGCATTTTTAAATATTCGAATACACAAACTTTTCAAAATATAAAATTTTTATTGGGAGTAAAGTTGCCGATCAGACAGAAACTCGTATTTTGAGACGAAAATTCGAGTCTTATGGTGGAGTGAAACATCATCTTTTATTGGATATAAAAGTGCCTAACATTACAAACCGTATAAAATTTAATAACATACACAACAAGTCAACCTTGACTATGGTTGATGGATATGTAGGTTATATGTAATACGACAGTACTCTTTTTGTCACAACCACTCTATCCAATTACCGCACTGTGTTTCTTATTTGTTTACATTGTGTACTCAGTTATACAGCAACGAAAAGGTGACGTGAATGAAGATCAAGAAAGGGCCGATAATAGAGCCCTGTGATACCTGTGGTGTGTGGTGAGTCAGGAATTCAGAAGATAAGTACTACATTTTAGTGTAAACAATTTTATCGAATTTCTTATTACAGCCCTTTAAAATTGCACTATTATGTAATAATTTTAAACCTGCATATTGGTACTCGTTTCTTCAATCTGGTAACAGAGGATCTAGACAAGTGTCATTCGATGTCCGTTCCGATGCCGATAGTAGAAATGCCAGAATCGAAATTTCGATAGCGACCAACCCTTACATTTTTTAAATTGTTCCTTGAATTAATGTCATTTGTCTCTGAGCCTCAGGAATGCCAAATTACAACCAATGTAAAAAGTACCAATGAAGAAAATGTTGAATTCGTTAAGATGTAAATAGTGATTGGTCCAGGAATTTTAGTTCAAATCTGAAATTAAAACAGTCATCGACTTAATAAAAAATGTGTATTTACTGTGTTAGATAAATAACCTTGAATTTCTTGAACGCATTAAAAAAAACAATTGCTCGTCGTCTTGTTTTATAATTGAACGCGTGATTTAGGTGGTGGTTTTGGTGGTGGTACTGCATCCCGGTAGTATCTCTGGTAGATGTCATCCCAGAAGCGAGTGCGTTCTTCCAAGAGCACCCCACGTAGTTCCAGTTTCTCATCCAGCACCATATGTGGTGATCTGTCCGCACCTGCTGCCGGCCACGCAGGCAGCGACGACTCTTCAGGAACGGGTTCCCTGAAATAAACAACTTTAAATAAAACGTTTGATATACGTACAGTATACACATATAAACTCATGGCCTTTTTTCATAGGTTTCAGCCAACATTAAAAACTACACAATGCCACCTGCTACGATCCTTACATACTTATTTTGCTTCAGTGTTGAGTTCTACGCACCTAACGCTTAACGATATCTTTAGTACCACAACGTTGACTTATAATATCAAAACTCCATTATTACTTACCCAGTCTTAATAAAATTGTGCCAAATTTCTCGGACCACATCTTTCATTTTCAAAAGCTTAGGGGACGCATATTTATCGTCAGCATGTGTTATATTTACACCATCCATTACAGCCTTCGATTGAGCGCAATGGTTAGCACCTTTTACGTTAGTATGTGGAACCACAGGCACGTCGTCATCCACAAAGGAATATTCATACAAATAGATTTGATTGTTGCCAGCCTCCACGTGCAACTTTGTAGCCCAAAGCATAGGGTAAGTGAGTATGATATCCGAAAAGAAGTCCACGTATGACAAAATGGTGTCATCACCGATCGGTTTATCACCGAAATAAAACTTCTTAATCTTATCAGCCACTTCTTCTCTTTCTTGATCAGATTTAAACTTTAAGTCAGCTGGTAAGAAATCGGAAAACTTTTCGTTCATCTTGAGCTTCCAATAATCATAAAGCATTACACGCAATAGTCCTTCCATGTTAGCGAATCCATACAACACGGGTAACTTTTTGTAGTTGCCTTTCTTTAATATACTCAGAGGAGATTCTGTAAGGAATGCTCCATCTCCTGTATCAAGCTCCACACACGGAGAAAACATGAAAGTAGAATCAGTTCTAACGAATAATGGATGTGAAGTCAATAGTTTCAAAGGAGCTGTCTTGTAGAACTCTTCTAGTGCATAAATATCGTCTACGTTGGTGAAGTTGAGTTCTTTGGCATACTTTTTGGCAATCTCTACAGGATCCCTCTGAACTGTAAATGCAGCAAGGTTTCCACCACTTTCTGGTATGACTCTATGAAACAACCCTTCAGCTGACTTGGAAAGCATTACTAGGTCTACTGATGCAGAACCTGCACTACTACCTGCAAGAGTGACATCATCAGGGTTACCGCCGAAGCTCGCGATGTTCTTTTGTATCCAGCGCAACGCCGCCACCTGGTCCTTCATACCAGCGTTGCCTGGTGCGTCCTCGGTGCCGAGACATAGGAACCCGTGAACACCAAGGCGGTAGTTAAACGTGACCATGATGAAATCTTTTGTCTTCGAAATAAACTTTGTGGATTTAATCATATCGCTATAGCCAATTATAAAAGCTCCTCCATGAACATAAGCATAAACTGAAAGGTTTTTCATATTCGTATTTGGCACAAAAACATTAGCAATTAGACAATCTTCCTTTTCGACTGTTGTTTTTGGCATAAGATCTAGGTATGGAAACCTAGGCTGTGGACATAAAACTTCCTCGTTGATAGCTTCATATGGTTCCAACCATACCGGCGGCGGAAGAGGTGCCTAAAATAAAGTTCTGTATTAATACGACGCTTGCGTAGTTAAATTAATAAAAAACATATAATAATATAAATCATGGTTTCTATTTTGTAACCAAACCAACCACCATATCTGAATAATCGTTTTAAAATTTTGGGTACCGACTCTTTTGTGTCTTACTGTTACGTTCTCTTGCCAAACTTGGAAATCGAACCCGGGACCTGTCACTCAGCAGTCGTACGTGCGACCGCAAGACCATCGAGTTTTCTCTCTCTAGGTATATGATGAATGGTATATAAGTCAAGATTTTTAACAATATTTATTCGTAATTATGAGTTGTTTTAACCTATAAAGAATCTTTATATCATAAAAAATGTACTTGTTGTTATTATTTTATTAATTAATTTATATATACTTTATTGTACACCAAGATAAAAACATTACAGAAAACATTAAAATAAAAACAAACATACAACAGGCGGCCTATCATGTTCTACGATCTCTTCAAGGCAAACCAGTTTTTATTATCATAATATGAGATGACTCCGCAACTCAAGGTCATGAATACGAAAACGTAAAAACAAATATTGTAGATTATGAGCATTGCAAATAAACATACATAATGGTCTGTTATTCAATATTGTCCAGCTAAATATATCCCATCTGATTCATTGCTCAAGTGATAATAATGACACCCTATATAATCTTCCCTGTATGAGAAGAAGTCTTTTCCCTGTCGTGGGCAAGGAATAGGCAGTATTATTATTGTTTATTATATTATGTTCATTATAATCGAAAAATAATGCAACTGAGGTGCCAAGATGTTTTAATATTCGTAAGTAACTACGAATATTAATCCAAAAACAGGAAAAAAATATTTTCTTGCACAATTTCATTAGAACGAGAATAGTTTGTATATCTAGTTCTATAAACGCTTTTTGTGTGAGACTCCAGTATCAAAACACACGGTTTAAAAAAAGACGTAGCAAGGGTTTGATTCACATCTTTAACAGATATGTCACCTTTTTGGGGCCCGTTGTCCTGTGGCATTGGCTCTATTTCACTCACTATATAATACAATTTTTTGATCAGCCTCTATCAATTTCAATTAATTCAACAACAACAACAAAATGATGATTACTTAATAATCATGATGATATGAACATTATATCAGTCTGACATTTTCTATTTATTTACATAGCATAATTAATAAATAACAAAGGTAGTACTGATACCTTGAACTTGTCTACGCCTGTTGGCGCTGTGGCGTAGGGAATATTGTAGAAGGCGTATATATCCTCGCTAGGGTGCTTGCGCCCGCGCACCGGCCCTTGCGCAGTTTTAATTTCCCGCCATTCGTCGTCAGCAAGAACAGCCGTCACGCACAACAATACCAGACACGTCCACCGCTCCATCGCTACGTTTGCTATCTGACTGTCTGATCTGATAGGCTTGTGTAGTACATGTACTATATACTATTAGGAAGCAATTCCCTTAGGTGAACGGGAACGAACTATTCAGTTTCGGTCCTCTAAATCGTTCATCTAATTAGTACATTTACGTTCAACTGGCTGGCAATCATCAGGCATCAAATGTACGAGTGTCTGAGCGGGCTAACTATTCAGTTTCGGTCGTTTAAATCGTACACCTAGTACAGTGATCATCTGGCTATCTGGCTCGTGCGCGAGTGTCGAATCAGAACGAATAAGTACGAGTGTCTGAGCGAGTTGAGAGATTAGAGCAGCGTGTGCGCGAGCGTGATGGACGATTTACGATGACTGACCTGGCGAACAAGAAAACGAGTGAATCCCGGCTCGCAAATATTCTGCCATTGCGTTAATCTTAGTAAAATTTGGAATCAATCACTTATTCGTATCTATAATCAATAATTCATTCAATTTTGCAAAATTAATGACATTTGAATTATTGTAAAATGGGTAAATTAATAGGAATGACAGTCCTAAGCCTGCAAAGTATGAAGGAAAATCAATTAAGTATTCCATTACGTCAGACTAATGAAATAATAATCGGTGAACTAAAATGTACCAGAATACCGAACTAGTACATTTAAACGATTGTACTAGTTCGGAGCGTTCCATTCAGTGTCCGAGTATCGAGTAAGAACAAGCCTACTGATTCAATACTGGAAGATAGCAACGAAGCAACCAGAAATATTATTATCTCGTACTGCAAGATTAAAATTAATATGATATCCAATATACTCGTACATCAATACCTATATCAACTGCCGTAATTGTAATATTTATCAAGTTATTAGAGATAGGCGCGTAATAGATAATGAAAATAGTTTATTATAAGGGAATCTGATACACATATTATTAAAATAAGCAAAATTTTTAAGCTAATATTTAATTCAACTCCTATTTAGATATCTAACTATGAAACAAAGCCGTAAATTGGTAGCAATTACTTTCAGCTCTTTTTATTACATGGGTAGTGATCTGCCCATCGCTGCGTTTGCTAAATGAATAACACTAATATACTTAATTGACTGGAACACATTATAAGCACCCTATATCAGCTGCGATAGTAATAATAATAAAAATTGCGCGCTATAAGCATGATTATACATATTTATGTATAATCATGCTTATAGAGCATTTGTGTTGTCTTATTCTGAGGTTTTATGTCTATTTGAGATATTTTTCAACCTTTTGGGTATTTCTCTTTGTTTTAAGGGTGCCGTCCGTCAACGTTGATATCCAGAGGCTGACGGTGGAGCCGGTAGGTTGGCACAGGAACTTCTAAACGAAATAAGGTAGCCTAATTGTGTTTTAGCTGTTTGCGTGTGAAAACTACCCTACGATTGAAAGATTAGGATATCTTAATAATCTTATACCTAAGATTGAAAGTGCGAGCCAAGCGACTCGGATTTTTTAGTGTAGCGGGCTTGGCCTAAAAATCACAGACCTGAAGATCGTTGCATCGTAGCAATACGGCCAAAGCATAAAATTACTGCCGGCAAAAACAGTCTGTGATAGTTCATATTACGTATAACTAGATCTCATTCATTTTCAGGCTAAATTCCGGGTAGGAATTTTATCGAAGTGTACTTACCAGCAATTGTTCTGCTTTTTGGAGTAGGTTAATAATAAATTTAAGACACCAAAATCACGTTGTTTAGATACCTATGTGATTTTGATTAGGTACCAATAAGTATTTATATTAACATTTTCATAATAAAAAAAACTGCCAAGTGCATGTCGGGCGCAGTAATAGGGTTCCCTAGTTGCACAATAATGCGGACGACGGTCACTGAAAAAGGAGTTATAAAATCTAGCTTCGCAAGTGAAGTTAGAAAAAATATTATCCAAGTATTTGAGTACCACCGCGTGTAGAGGCAAGCGTTTATAAGACAAAAATTACAACCGACTTCCAAACAAAAACACTACAAAGTAAAAAATAACTTCAATTTCGGAAGTCGGTGTTTCTGTTTTCGTTTCTTCGTTTTTTGACACCGACTTCCGAAATTGAAGTTATTTTTTACTTTGTAGTGTTTTTGTTTGGAAGTCGGTTGTAATTTTTGTAGAAAAGTTTTTTATTTTCCACTTTTTAGTTGTGATATCTACATAATAGACCAGTTCTATAGGCTAGGTACCTACGCGTATAGTGCCCAAAGTGAAGCTAGAATAGAATAACCCAAGACATGAAACTTATAAAAAATCGGTGCAATGAGAGTATACCAAGGTGAACTGTTCACACCTGCGTACCCCTTTAGAGCGTACCAGTGTGATTTTATGTTATGAAATGGTGTAAACAATAAACAGACATGCTATTAGATCTATTCCGAGTGATTTGCCGTCATTTATTGAAGAGTTCTGATGTATTTCTCCGAAGTTCTTCATCAGATCTTGATGAAAATTAAATGGGACCACACGACAAGCACCAGCTTTCAATTAAAAAAAGAATCATCAAAATCGGTTCACCCAATGAAAAGTTCTGAGGTAACAAACATAAAAAAAAAAAAAATACAGTCGAATTGAGAACCTCCTCCTTTTTGCGAAGTCGGTTAAAAAATAGATAACCAGCGTCACGTAATAATTTGAATACTGCAGTATTTCCATTACGGAGATAGTCTTCGTTAAAATCGCCAAATACTAGGTATGCAAGGGCTGTTAGGCGATAAAAATTACGTACGAAACCTACTGCGACATTGTTAGGACATTTGCATGATCTATATAAGAATTTTCACATGCGCCGGGGCGGAGAGGGCGCTCGACCTACGAGCGCACACCGGCCGGTCCAGCTGATCAAGCACTGCATCATTCGCCACCGTCCTGAGCGCGCGCTTCACTTTCGCCTTCAAACCAGTATTTTGACTGTCGACCATTTGTCATCTTTATTTAAATATAACTGTAAAACACAAAGTCAGTGTTTGTCCTATCACCACCTTTAGGGCACGAATCACCTTCTTTCCAGCTTCATAAAATAACTTTTTAATTTTTATAGCACACTTTTACTTTTTAATTTATTGGCGCTTATGGGCTCATTGACTTTATGTAGAAAAGTAGTGTCATTGTCTATGGAGGCGCGCGCTGCGCAGTCATGCGCAATGAGAATCTAAATTGCCCACCATACCCCATATTTTTCCGTTTCCACTTTTGTTTTATTTCTACTGTATGAGTGAAGATAAAATAGTATATGCATCGGCCCACGCTCGTGTTTTAATATAACCTCTATTATATGATTATTGCACAAAATACTATTAAAGGCCTATCCAACGAAACCCCACACAATGAGATAGACGAGAAAAAAAATCCACCCCCACTTTACGTCAACAGGAGATACTCTAAAAAAACTATTTTTTTGATTTTATTTATCACTTTGTCGCAGTGATCGCTCTGAGCTAAGCTGCGAACGGACAGACGGACATAGCGAATCTTTAAGGATACCTTGTTGACTACGGAACCCTAAAAGAGACCAAATTCTAATATTTTTCGCATAAAATGAATAAATTTGTGGTTCACGTTGATGCCCACATAATTGTCTTTTTACAATAATGTTATATCTTTTTGAAAAAAATTGCAGAACAAACAGAGTGCCAGATAATTTTCTAATTAGTCAAGTAAACCGCATCCTCAATTTATCAAGGCCTATAAAAGGTATAGAAGTAGTGAAACAAAAGGAAAATAAAATAGCCAAGCCTCAACAGTAATAGCATTTTTATTTATAACCCTAGAAAAAAACCGAAACATTGTTATTAGTTCTTGTACATTTTATTAAAAATTATTAACTAATTCAGTACTCCTGTCACAAACATATTATTTATTACATGAACAATACACATAAGTCATTCCAATATTAATGCACCCACCAATAAAAAAATAGTTTATTATAATTCAATGCGTGATTTAGGTGGTGGTTTTGGTGGCGGTACTGCATCCCGGTAGTATCTCTGGTAGATGTCATCCCAGAAGCGAGTGCGTTCTTCCAAGAGCACCCCACGTAGTTCCAGCTTCTCATCCAGCACCATGTGTGGTGACCTGTCCGCGCCTGCTGCCGGCCACGCAGGCAGCGACGTCCCTTCAGGCACAGGTTTCCTAAAGGTACACATAACATTCAAATAAAGAAGGCCTGTTGTATATATCGGAGGAAGGTATTTGATTAATCAGGCACAAAGAAATATCGCTTGTCAACTTAAGTATTCTAATAATAATAAGTTCCTACCTGTGCCTTGTGAAGTTAAGCCACAATCTTGTTTTCTTGGTATAAAGTGGCTAAAATTTTAAATAAATTTCTATTTTCGTTATGATGCTAAATGAAACTCAGTATCATACTGTCAGTGGAATTCGCATGAGATTAAGATGACTTGTGCAAATACAGTGCAAGAGAGCAAACATTCTAAGCTACAAATTGATTCAATAAAACATTACGCTTGTGGCAAACTTGCTCATAGGCATGAATTTTCAGCCATTCGCACAATATGCAGCACGGACGTCTGAGCCCTTCAACATAGCTGTGGATACCACAAGACCTGTTGTTTAATGTATGTGGCAAGAGTATCTGGAAGTGTTGTAGCTTCGAGAGGACCGGTTGTCTGGGGGAGCCTGGTCCCTCTGAGACTTCGGTGACCTGTTGTCTAACTCGGGGAGGGCTGGATTGACCCAACGCGAATGTATACGTACATCCGTGGTGGGGCGACCCGGACTGCCAGGCACTTCTTCTCATGCAACGGAGCGGGTGGGCAGGTTGCGGATAGCCCAACCCCGGCTGCGGGACCGACCGCTGACAGTGGATGATCCCGCGGTCGGGGCATCTCCCAAAGAGATCCCGGACAAGAGAAGTTCCCGAAAGTCAAAATCCCAGGCTTAGGGTAACCCATTTACCATCGTCCCATGTGCCCATCACCTAACAAAGCCATCCCTCCATACCCGCACACATCCCGTCGATCCTTAAATCCCTAGGGCAACTCCCAGGCCTAGGGTGACCCCCAAGGAACCCTCCCCCCCACATCCATCAAATTCCTTCCCTCCAATCCCTCCATCCCGTCGTTCCCAGAGGAAGGGTAACCTCGATTCCAAAAAAGCCCACCCCCCGACAACATGAACATGCAGAATGAGAAAGAAAATACCCAGGTGGGTCCCGGCCAAGCCGGGGAATCCCACACCGCTTCGGCGGTTAGCTCCCAGCGTATTATAGGGGGAGCATCAAACTGCATTGTAGAGCAATTAATGCCGCGCTTTTCTGCGCGGCCGGCTGCTGACTTAGCGCCCAATTCACAAGCTGCGAATAACGCGCCCATTAACCTGACCCTGGCTGCGACTAACGCGCCCTTAATCCCGTCTCCGGCTGCGACTCACGCGCCAACACCCACTACACGGGGCATGCCCCCCGCGAACCTCTGGCAACAGAGCGTTGTGCGGAGCAGCTCCACTTACGTAGACAGTGACCCAGACCGACACACCAAAATAGACACGGGGAAAGACGACAGACCTGGCAGCTCTGCCACTCTCCCAGCTGTAGTCGATGAAGTACGCCCTGAAAAGGGCGGAAAAATCCCAGCCCGAGAGATTGAAGTAGGCGACCGAAAGCGTAGTTCTCGCGAAGGCAACAGCCAGCGCGAAGCGCGATCGGACGCTGAAGGGTGGGTACGCGTCCAGTCACGAGTACGCGCAGGGGCAACCCAGCGTGGAAAGGGGCCGGACGCGGGGCCACGCGACGGGCCGCTAGCACGCGAAGGGGAAACCCAGCGCGACAAGCGGCCGGACGCGGCGCCACGCGACCAGCTGCAAGTACGTGCGGTGGAAACCCAGCGTGGAAAGTGGCCGGATGCGGACCCAAGCGAGCGGGGGAAGGTACGCGAAGGGGCAACCCAGCGCGAAGAGCCTCCGCACGCAAATGTACCTGCCGGGGCCGCCGCCCGACCCCAAGACACCGACAAATCCCAAACCCGACCAAGACGCACCAGGGGCAAGCGTTCCCATGCCGCACGCCGGGCGTTGCTGGCATCCAACGCCCTGCCAGGCACCTCAAACCCGAAGCCTGTACCGAGTGGGACGGGGCCGGGTAAGAGGACGCGCCCCGACGACACGACCTCACCTAGCGCGCTCCAGGGGGACGCAAAGCGTGTGAGAGTTCACTCCGCACAGGAGGGGCAGAGGACCTACGCGCGGGCCACAAAGGACATTCCTGCGCGGCTAGCGGTAGCAATCTGCCTTCCCCACCCCAGTAGGGAGCTAACTAGGGATGAGGCCGAACACATCAAGACCGCTCTGGAGGACAGACTGATGGACTCGGACCCGTCGACGCCACTCCCGGCCTTCCGCGGATACCCGCGGGTAGCGGAAGGCACGGTGCAGATATGGTGCGAGGACGATAACGCCCTGACCTGGCTGACCCAAAATGTGCCCCACATCAGACTACCCGACAACGACCAGACGCTGACGGTGCTCAGACAGACCGACGTACCCACCCGTGTCCGAGCCTCGCTCTTCGTCCCTCGATACAGAGGTGATGTGAGCAGGCTCCACGGCATATTGATCCGCCAGAACACCTGGTATGACATCGCAAGGTGGTCGCTGTACAGGGCAACTACCATCGGTGGCGACCGTTATGGGATCTACCTAACCCTGGGGCTGCCACCGGAGGAAGCTGAAAAGGTCCTGGGGCGGGAGCGACGGATATCGTACCTGCTAGGGTCGATATACGTGCGCTTCTGGCCCACGACCCGCCCCTCCGACACCCAGACCGACAGTACACAACCGAAACCGACGACGGCACAGACGACTGACACGGACATTGTCCAACTTGAGGCAGAGATGGCTCGAGCGGCAATGGCCGATGATGACGACGCCTTACCGCCCGTATCACCCGGCTGGAATGACCAACTTCTTGCCTCGTCGCCGGGTGACACACACGACCTCGACAAACACCGGGAGGTGGAGACGGAGGGACTATCCGATGGATCCGTCTCCGACTAACCCCACTCCACCTCCACCAACGCCCCTCAACATCATCCAAACCAACCTCCAGCATAGCCAGACTGCCACGGCCAGCTTACGCAGGGCACTGGAGATTAAGCACCGAACCATCGCACTGATCCAAGAGCCGTGGATCAGGAACAACAGAGTATGTGGCCTCAACAACATCGGAGGTAAGATAACTCTCGACACACAAGGCTCAGATAAGCCAAGAACCTGCATCTACATACCCAAAGAAATTCCCTTTTCGCCACTGACTCAATTCTGTTCCAGAGACCTGACAGCTGTCAGGCTCCAAACCGAAGGTGGCGCTCCGGACGTTGTACTGGCCTCGGCATATATGCCAGGCGAGGACACAGATTGTCCGCCAAAGGAGCTGGCTGACCTGGTGCAGCACTGCGAGCGCGCCAGTTTGGACCTGATCATCTGCACCGACTCGAACGCCCACCACCCGCTCTGGGACAGTGTCACACCGAACTCCAGAGGAGAGGTATTATCCACCTTTTTATTCTCTACTAATCTTAACATTGTTAACCGCGGCTCAGAACCCACTTGGGTCACGGCCCGTGGACAAACGATCATAGATTTAACACTCGCTACGGAAAATGCGACAAACCTTATCACAAACTGGCACGTATCGGACGAGCCTTCTTGCTCAGACCACAGAAGGATCCGCTTTACACTAACCACAAACACTAAAAAACCCACACCAAGGCGAAACCCGAAGCGTACCAATGTTCCTGGGTTTAAAAGCCTCCTGGCCTCACTTTTAGCTGGACACCTAGCACGGGGAACCGTAAGGGACCAAGCACAATTAGAATATACCGTAACAAAATTATCCAAATACCTAACTGAAGCTTACCATGCATGCTGCAAATCAAGGGCGCCACGAAGCGGGAACGAGAGGAACCCCTGGTGGAACGCAAATCTTGGTAAACTCAGAGATACTCTGCGTAAGCAATTTAACAGAGCAAAAAACACAAGACTCCCGGAAGACTGGGAGATATACAAAGAGACCCAATATGCGTACAAAAAACAGATTAGAACCGCCAGGAGGACAGCGTGGCGGGAATTCTGTGAATCCATTGAAACAAATAATGAGGCCGCAAGGGTGAGGAAGATCCTATCAACGGACCAGGACCGAACCCTCGGCGCGCTGAAAAAACCCGACAACTCATATACACAAACTGACTATGAAACCAGCAAGGTCCTACTAGAAACTCACTTCCCGGACTGTCAAGTCCTAGAGGACAAGACGTGGGAGGCTGAACCGGAATGGACTCCAACGGAAGAAGACTGGTCAAGAGCCCACATTATAGTTACAGTAGACCGGATAAAATGGGCTATCAACACCTTTCAGCCATACAAGTCTGCGGGGCTGGATGGCATCTTCCCGGCCCTGCTGCAGTGGGGGGTAGATTATCTGACACCATGGCTGTTGGAGATCTACCGGGCCTGCATAGCACTTAGATATATACCTCTCGCATGGCGCGAGGTGAAAGCTATCTTCATACCCAAACCTGGGAAAACTGATTACACACAACCCAAGGCGTATAGGCCTATAAGCCTCACATCCTTCTTACTAAAAACCCTCGAAAGACTCTGTGATAGGCACATCCGTGATGGGCCTCTCCGGGTAAAACCACTGCACAAACAACAGCATGCGTATTCCACGGGCAAATCAACAGAATCTGCGTTGCACAACGTGGTATCTAAAATTGAATGCGCAGTGGACCACAAATGCTCAGCACTGGCTGCCTTCATTGACATCGAGGGCGCCTTCGATAAGACCATGTTCAACAGCATAAACACGGCCCTCGATAGACACAGCATAGACCCGACCCTAGGGGGCTGGATCACCAATATGCTCAAACTAAGAGCGGTTCAAGTCACGGTTAACGATACTACAAGGGCCATCGTCGCGAAGGGCTGTCCTCAGGGGGGCGTCCTTTCGCCACTCCTGTGGAACCTGGTAGTTGACAGTCTCATCAAGACACTGAATGACAAAGGTTATTTCACCGTTGGCTACGCGGATGACATAACAATTATAATTAACGGGACCCACGAAAACACTCTATGCAATCTCATGCGTCAAGCCCTGAAAATAGTAGAGGAATGGTGCAGCGAGCATCAACTCTCAGTGAACCCCACAAAAACTGAACTAATTCTCTTCACAAAAAAGAGAAAACCGAAGGCAATGCAACTACCGCGTTTCTTCGGAGCAACCCTAAGCCTTTCAACCGAAACCAAGTACCTGGGCATCTACTTGGACAAACAACTGAACTGGGCAAAACACACGAACTATATCACCACAAAAGCCAGCATATCACTGTGGCAGTGCAAGCGACTGCTAGGCAGGAATTGGGGGATTAGCCCCTTGATCACTCACTGGCTATACACTACGGTCATCCGACCAATCATCACATACGGCTCGCTGGTCTGGTGGCCCAGAACAGACCTCAGCACAGCCCAAAGAGATCTGGAAAAACTGCAACGGTTCGCTTGCGTTGCAATAACTAGCAGTATGAAAACCACACCCACCTCTGCCCTACAGGCAATGCTGGGACTGCCACCTCTGCACCTTATTGTACGAGAGGAGGCAGCCCTGGCCACTTTTAGACTCCACCTATCAGGCACCCTAAATAAAGACTCCAGAATTAAGCACACACGCATAAAGGAAGATGCGATCAAGCGGAAACCGATCTTAGCATCACCTTGCGACAAAGCCCCGAAGACACACCACTTTAATAGGCACTACAATATAATTATCAAAGAAGAACGATGTGACTACTCAGGCTCGAAAGAGATGAGAGTATACACCGACGGATCGAAGACTGACTCCGGTACCGGAGTCGGAGTCTTCTCACACGATTTCAATATAAATATAGGAGGTTTCAACACCGTCTATCAGGCGGAGTGTGTGGGCAACATACAAGCGGTCCACGCCCTAGAAGCCAGGAGGGTTACGGACACCCACATACGGATACTCTCCGACAGCGCATCAGTCCTCCAATCCTTACGGAAGGAATATATAACATCAAAACTAATATTAGAATGTCACAAAGCACTAGAACAAATAACTGTATCCAGCCGGAACACGGTAACACTACAGTGGATAAAGGGACACAGCGGATCGCTGGGCAACGACGCGGCTGACGAGCTTGCGAGACGCGGATCCAGCACGGCGTTCTACGGACCCGAACCTGTTGTACCCATCCCCTTCAACCAAATACGCAGGTGGCTACAAGAACTCACCCAGACACAGGCGGAGTACTGGTGGACTTCGGCACCGGGCTGTAGGCAGTCCAAAGAAGCTCTGCCATCTTTGGACAGGAGGCTTACCAGACGTCTTCTACGCCTGGACAGGAATGGCCTGCGCCTGGTGACGGGGACCATCACGGGACACTGCTCACTCAACAAACACTTCCACACAATAGGCATAACGGACAGTCCTCTGTGCAGGGCGTGCATGGAGGCCGACGAAACCGTTGCGCACGTTCTCTTTGAATGCACAGGTGTAACCCAGATAAGAACACAAACCCTCGGGTCACCCAGATCTTACACGGATGTTTTAAGGAAACCAGGAGCTCTAATTGACTTCTGGAGGGAGGTGGGCTGGTTGGAATGACCACCAAACGGCCGCCATGGCCCACGCACAATGGTCCACTTAAGGGACTAAGTGCGGAAACCAAACCCTCCTAACTAACTAGAACTAGACCTGTTGTCTGGGGGAAGCCTAGCCCCTCTGGGGCTTCGGTGACCTCTTGTGTGTCTGGGGGAGCCGATACTTTGCCGAATGAGGGGCTTGAACCAATGAGAAAGCGGGGCGTCTATACTGGCACCCTGAGTGGAATCTCTCACCGGATTCGCGGAAGTTAGAAAAGAAACGCGCGCACGCGCGTTTCGGAGTTGAAACGAGTTGTGAGGAAAAGAGTTGAGAAGTAGCCTAAAGTGGCGTGTATAAACTTGATAAAGTGTGTTTTTGTTGAGAGAAGGCGAAACGATTGGTGACCGAATCCGCTGCTTTGATAAAATTGGAACAAGGACTATCTCTAAAACGACATAAGTTATCCGCTTTGCGCATGCATTACCCAAGTTAAGCCCACAAGACCGAGGGTATATTGAAGGCAGCTCTCCTGTTTGCGACATACATTTATTTTAATTTTAATGTTTCTTTTTATATTGTTTTATCTTGGTGTACAATACAGTAAACATTAATAAATAAATAATACAGGATCTTATCGGTGATGTACTTCTGAAAAACCAGGCGTACACAGTAACCGTATGGCGCGAGTTCATGTATGTAACATTCAAATGACATTGACAATGAGTGTCGATTGAACATGAACGCAACTTAAATCAACGTGGGCGTCAATTCATTCCAAACAGTACACACAACTTGGTTACTACTTGGTGATTACTTTAACTTACCCAGTTTTAATGAAGTTATGCCAAATGTCACGAACTATCTTCTTCATTTTCTTGAACTCTGGGGTTGCAAAAGATTCATCTGGTTGAGTAAAGTTACTGCCATCCATCACAGCCACTGTTTGAGCACAATGGGTGGCACCTCGTATGTTAGTGTGTGGCACTACTGGAACACTGTCATCCACAAAGGAATATTCATACAAATAAATTTGATTGTTGCCAGCCTCCACGTGCATTTTCGTAGCCCAAAGCATGGGATAAGTAAATATGACATCCGAAAAGAAATCAACATATCCTAAAATATTGTCTTCGTTGACTGGCTTGTCACCGAAATAGAACTCCTTGATGTTTTGAGCCACTTCTTCTCTTTCTTCTTCAGATTCAAACTTCAAATCAGCTGGCAAGAAATCGGAAAACTTTTCATTCATCTTGTGCTTCCAAACATCAAAGAAATCTATCCGCAGCAGTCCCTCCATATTAGCGAATCCATACAACACTGGCAACTTTTTGTAGTTTCCTTTCTTAAATATACTCAGAGGAGATTCAGTGAGGAAAGCTCCATCACCTGTATCACGCTCCACACATGGTGAAAACATAAAAGTAGAATCAGTTCTATCGAAAAATGAATCTGAAGTTAACAGTTCCAAAGAAGCTGTCTTGTAGAACTCTTCTAGTGCATAAATATCGTCTACGTTTGTGAAATTGTTTTTTCTGGCAAACGTTTTAGCAATTTCTATAGGATCTCTCTGAACTGTGAATGCAGCAAGATTTGCACCGCTTTCTGGTATGACTCGGTGGAATAATCCTTCGGTTGACTTTGAGAGCATTAAGAGATCCACTGATGCGGAGCCAGCACTGTAACCTGCAATGGTGACATCATCAGGATTACCGCCGAAGCTGGCAATGTTCTTTTGTACCCAGCGCAGCGCCGCCACCTGGTCCTTCATGCCAGCATTGCCTGGTGCGTCCTCGGTTCCGAGACAGAGGAACCCGTGAATGCTCACACGATAGTTAAACGTAACGATGATTATGTCTTTCCTCATCATTAGCTGTGTCGCTTTAAAAATTTCGCCAAAGCCCGCCACAAATGCTCCTCCATGAACGTACACTACGACCGAAAGGTTTTTCTTATTCGTGTTTGGAACATAAACATTAGCAATCAGACAATTTTCTTGTGTCTTCATGACAGCTAAAAGGTCCAATCCCATAATTGCAGGTTGTGGACATATTACTCGCTGATCTACAGCGTCGAAAGGTGTCAACCATACAGGCGGTGGAAGAGGCGCCTGAAAAATAAAACAGTATAAAAATCGTTGTAACAAAAAACATAGTAAAAAAAACGTAGCAAAGAAGTTTTCATGCCTATCATGGTTTAAAAATGTCATGCGACCGCCTAAATCATCAATTGACCTTTTTTTACTCAAACTAATCCAAGGCACTGACCTAAGCAACGTTAAGAAACTAGAACACAAATCGGTTTATCTGTCTACATTATAAAGAACTACATGGCTGACTTACCTTCAGGACAATAGCCTAACTTAACCCATCGTCCTTCCCAGTAATTTTTTTTTTTTCACATGTGAGTCACTCTGCTTCTTTTTGTACATGAGAGGAGTATTTGGTTAAATAAAGTACTTTTTCTACCTACTACTAATATAACTCTGATAGGTCAAGTTTCTGATAAAAATGGAACCCTCAAGGCCAATAAGGCCAGATATCCCCCATTAAGATTTTAAAATGAGAATCACATCTAAATGTCTAACACGGACAAAAAAATGATAATCGCACCAAAACCGCCGGATGTATTTTATCTATTGAAATTTATTTTGTTTTTGTTGTTTTTATAGTCATGGAAAAATACGTCGTTGGCGACTGTCGTCGTCTTAATTATCGAAAACAGACATTTTGACGCTATTACGTTATATCCTATATATACAATCGTAATGTTTGTTGTTTATCTACATCCAGCTTCTGCCAGCGGCGTCATTCGCGCGAATGTCGCAAATTACCCCAAGGGAACATATTATTCGCAAGATAAAAAGTATCCTATGTGCTATTCCAGACTATAATCTATCTCTGTGCAAATGTCACCCAGATCCGTTCAGTATTGTTTGCGTGAAAGAGTAATAAAAATGTAAAACACACTCACAAACATTCGCCTTATAATATTACTAGCTTCTACCAGCGGCTTCGCCTGCGCGAATGTCGAAAATTATCCCGAAGGAACATATTCCCGGGATAGAAAGTATCCTTTGTCCTATTCGTGGCTATAATCTAGCTCGGTACCAAATTTCATCCAGATCCGTCTAGACGTTTGAGCGTAAAGAAGTAACAAACATACAAACACACACACACGCACACAGCCACAAACTTTCGCCTTTATAATATTAGTGTGAAATGTGATAATAAGGTTAGTAGGATTGTTGGAATACGCGGTATCTATAATCATATTTACTATAGTAAAATAGTCCACTATCTTCTACGTCAACAAGGTCTAAAGCTATCAGCAGTCGGAGGTTGGCGATACCTGTATTAAGATTATTATTAATCATTCATAATGTAACACATTTATTTACCCTGTAATATAAACGTGTCCTATTACAGACCAAAAACCTCTTTCTAGCTAATATACAGGGTGGCCAAAAAGTCGTGGATCAAACGAAACAGGGAGACAAAGGAGGAAATTTCCAACAAAAAATCTTTCTCCAGCATGGCCATAACTTCATTGCACGAAAAGATATGAATTATTTTTGATTTTTCCATGAAACTACCGAGATTTTTTACAATTTAATCAGTAGAAAATTAAATTGATTAAAAACAATAAAACAAAAGGTGTTGTATTATGACTCGATTATGTATCAATACTACAAAAATTGTATTGCAGCTCTTGGTATCAAACTTAACGAGCAACGAATTTTTTTCCGTAAATTTTGAAGCGTTACAAAAAATTACTTCTCACTTTAAGACCACCATTTGAAAAAAAAAATGTATTACGGAAAAGTGACCCTGTATTAAAAAAGCTTGCTGGTTTAATGCTGATTCGAATGAGGTACAACACTTTACTCTTTGATCTTTAGTTTTGGTTTTACGGTCGTTTTTTCATATCAAGGTGCAAATTTAATAAAATAGTAAATTTAAAGGAAAGTTTAGATTTTTTATAAAAACAACGATTATGCCTTAGTAACTTCGAGGACATTTGAACGAGCGCTTCCCTAACCGGTGGATTGGTCGAGGCGGACCTATTGCATGGCCACCCCGGTCGCCCGACCTTAATCCCATAGAGTTTTTTGTTTGGGGCTATTTTAAAGAAATAGTGTATCAAGGAGAGAATAACACCGAACAAGAACTACGACAAAAGCTCGAGTTTGCTAAGTTACAAATTCTAAATAACAGAGGTGCATTCCGCCGATTACGTGCGAATTTTACTAGGCGGTGCAGATTGTGTATTATGGTCAGAGGTAGGAACTTTGAGCATTTAATGTAAATATTTGTATTTAAATAAAATTACTAAGGCATAATCGTTGTTTTTATAAAAAATCTAAACTTTCCTTTAAATTTACTATTTTATTAAATTTGCACCTTGATATGAAAAAACGACCGTAAAACCAAAACTAAAGATCAAAGAGTAAAGTGTTGTACCTCATTCGAATCAGCATTAAACCAGCAAGCTTTTTTAATACAGGGTCACTTTTCCGTAATACATTTTTTTTTCAAATGGTGGTCTTAAAGTGAGAAGTAATTTTTTGTAACGCTTCAAAATTTACGGAAAAAAATTAATTGCTCGTTAAGTTTGATACCAAGAGCTGCAATACAATTTTTGTAGTATTGATACATAATCGAGTCATAATACAACACCTTTTGTTTTATTGTTTTTAATCAATTTAATTTTCTACTGATTAAATTGTAAAAAATCTCGGTAGTTTCATGGAAAAAACAAAAATAATTCATATCTTTTCGTGCAATGAAGTTATGGCCATGCTGGAGAAAGATTTTTTGTTGGAAATTACCTCCTTTGTCTCCCTGTTTCGTTTGATCCACGACTTTTTGGCCACCCTGTATAAGGATACTAGCTTCTGCCAGCGGCTTCGCCCGCCTGAAACATATCCCCAGGATAAAAACTATCCAATGTGCAGACTGTAATCTATCTCTGTGAAAAATTTCATCCAGATCCGTCCAGCCGTTTGAGCGTGAAGAAGTAACAAACAAACAAACACACAAACTCACAAAGTTTCGCCTTTATAATATTAGTGTGATGTGATATAATTTTATTTTTTTATTAAATCAAGCTTAAAAACGTTTATAAATTTTCTTGTAGCTGTTATACTTCATTACAGGCTACGTCTGAATCTATGAAAATCTAAGATGAGCCAACAATGAGTCGTTTTGAAAATAAATAAAGTATTTTACTATGATTACCTTAAACTTGTCTACACCCACAGGTGCTGTGGCGTAGGGTATGTTGAAGAAAGTGTAAATATCTTCGCTGGGATGCTTGCGCCCGCGGACCGGCCCTTGCGCAGTTTTCACTTCCCGCCATTCGTCGTCTGCAAGAACAGCCGTCACGCACAAAAGTACAACACACGTCCGCCACTCCATCGCTACGTTTGTAAACTGATACTGACTGATTCATAATTTCATTATATATATGTACAATGGAACTGCCCGTGCCGTTATCTACAACAGGTAAATTATAGGTAGGTTATATATAGACATAACCTATGTATAATTTACCTATTGTAACAATAAGCAACGGAGCTTAGTAAGTAATATCTATATCAATACTTTGCTTACTTAAATTTCATGGTGGAAATTGGAAATGTAATGTTTGCTTAACGATTACCACCACAGTCGCCTTATTAATTACCAACGTAGCGAGTGTAAAATGAAGCATTAAAATAGCTGTACTGGAAAATAAATTGTCTGGAGAGGTTAAGATCAGCCAGTAATTATTGTTAGTTCCAAAGATGATTTCTTGATGTTTGCGTTTTTCTTTTTTGATTGTTTCTTTTGTTAATTGTTCTAATATTTGTTAATTGTTCTGTCTATCTAGATAGTCTGTTCAAGCTAGGGCCTATATTTATTTGTTTATTGGCCTATCTACGATTGTTATACTAATAAATATCCTTATAATTCAAGCAATAATATAAAATAAGTGTACAATATGATGCAATAGACAGAGCATGCAAAAACAAAATTATATATAATAGAAAATAATAACAATAATAGTGCAGAAATAACACTCATAAACTGAAGTCTTTAGAAATCAATACAGTCGAAAATATATTTTTTATGTCGGTAAAAAAAAAAAAGAAAAACAGTATGGTGATTATTTATTTTTTGTGGAGTTGGCACTAGAGTTTTTGAAGTGACGTGCAACAAATATCAATTCCGTCATCGCAATTATTAAGAAGTCTGCATCTTGTGGATGGGTGATTTGGATCCTGATACAGTTTTGCGGAATGGGAGACGTAATAGTTTGAAAGGGTGACGCGGATAGTTATAGGGTAGGTTGAAATTAAACTTGCTTAACAACGGGCAGTCTATTATACTGTGAAGTATTTTAAATCAAAATATTAAATCAATATCCTCTCTTCGTTTTTCAAGTGAAGTCAAGCTAAAATTTTAAAGGCGGTTTTGCGTGGCTCAGAAGTTTTTTGGCTAATCCCGCAGAATAGGCAAGATGGTTTAAAAACCTTTTCTGTATCCGCTCCAACCTAAGACAATGTATCGCATAGTGGGGACGCCACCCAACCACGCTGTATTCCAATATGGTATGGACGAGACAGTTGAAAAGATAAATTTTAGTTTTGGGCTTGCGAAATCATATGGCATTCCGGAATACAAATCCGAGTGATTTGGGGGCTTTTTTATAATATTGTCGATATGAGGAATAAATTTTAACTTGCGATCTAGAAGGACTCCCAAGTCTCTGATAACTTCGACTTTACTAAGGTACGTACCATTCATACTATAATTGAAACCAATAAAATTTGATTTCCGAGTAAATGTTATTAGGAAACACTTTTCTACGTTTAGCTGCATGTTACTATCACTACACCAGTTCAAAAGTCTGTTCAAGTCATCTTGAAGTAACGTGGAATCGGCTTGAGATTCTATAACGCGAATTATTTTTAGGTCATCGGCGAATAGGAATGGGGTAGAGTTAATGAAGCAAAGAGGAAGATCGTTAACAAAGAAAATAAATATAACTGGATCTAGGTGGGAACCCTGCGGTACACCGGAGGTTATGATCAGGGTTTCGGATTTGAAACCATTGGCATAAAAGGATCTTTCTGTTAAATAAGAGTGAAGCCACTTAAGAAGAGAACCAGCAAAGCCGTACGCAGCAAGTTTTTGAATTAACACTCCGTGGCAAACTATGTCAAAAGCCTTTCTAAAATCAGTGTATACGGCGTCAACTTGCTGATTCGAGTCAAGTGAAGCTGCAATATTATCAAAAAACGTGACTAGGTTACTGTGGTCAGACAGATAGTTTTAAATATATTTTTGAATATCTGGGCATAACATGGCTTTAAAGACCTTGGCAAATGTCGGAAGGATAGAGATAGGACGATAATTACCAACCAGATCCTCAGCGCCCGCTTTATATACGGGAACGACTTTGGCCAGCTGCCATTTCTTGGGGAAAATACCAACGCCGAGTGATTTGTTAAAAATCAAGCATAGACGGGTTGCTAGTTGGTCAGCGCAAGTTGCGATAAAGTTAGGGTGAATTTCATCGCTGTCGGAATCTTTGGATGTCTAGTCCTTTAAGATGCTTGACTATTTTATCCTTTGGTATTTGTATCAAGGAAAAGCAGTCGGAGTTGTTAAGCAGGTTTTCAAAGAATGGCGAGGTGTGAACTACGTTAGAGGGTAGGTTAGCTGGGCTATAAACGGAAGAAAAGTATGTGCCAAACATGTTGCAAATCTCTTTACCACTACAAGTTTTCTGTGCCATTTGACATTGAAGCTGGATAAGCATTAGCCACACCCCGTCCAGATTTAATGAAGGGCCAGAAAAACTTGGGATTCGATGTTATTTACTGTTTTCTGCTGCTTATATAGGAGTTGTAACATTCTCATGCCAATTTGTCACAGCGCTTACTATTCGAACGAAAGTATATCTATGCAAACGGTACAAAATTGTTACTAATGAATTTCGGGCCCAGAGAGCTCCGCAGCCTAATTGCGTAAGTGAATTCGGCAAGGCAGAGAGTTTGACCGCCATCAATCGACCAATCACATAGACGGAAATTCACATCGCGTCTTTCATCTCGCATGTGATTGGTCAAGTGATGGCGGTCAAACTCTCTGCCGTGTCAATTCACTTACGCAACTAGGCTAGGGTCTACTCCAAAGGTCAAGAGGAGTAAACCCCGGTGTTAGTATTATTTGAAAACCGTAATACTAAAACTTCGGCGCTTATTTCGCTCGCTCTCGCATCCTACGTTCACTTAATTCTTCATGTTTTAACTAAAGCATAAGTCGACAAAGTTATCTTTATTCTTGTACGTATGGTTAAAAGAAAAGCTTTCCTATCCAAAGTGAAATTTATGAAATTAAACAGGTGTAGAAAACTGCATATTTTATCTTTAAATCAAAACTATCCGAGCTTGAGCAAAAATTTTGATCTTTTTATCCTCTGCTCATATTTTTTCCCAGAAAAATACTTTGGATTCAGAAAACTAATCAAGGTTTAAAAAAAATCGCATAGAAGATTAATGTGAATGCACTAGTTTAATTTGTATTAGGTTAATTGGTTTAGTAAACCACTCGTTCACTCGTAGACACACAGCTTGCCTTCAGATGAAATATCAACTAAAATAGGAAGTGCACTTAAGGAACCCTGAGCGACAGATTTTTCCACTAGATTGGCGTCTGAGCTTGTGCAAAGAAGAAATACACTAATACTAAATGCTAAGAAGAGAATCAGGCAAAAAAGGATTGGACAATTTAGTTGAATCATAAAAAGGTTAAAAACCCATAAAGGAAATGTTCAATGTTCTTTGCACCAGATCCCCGACCACGAAGTTACGCTACACCACTGGCCGTGTGTTGCGAAGTTTGGTCCACTATATGTTTAAAGTCGAAACTTCTAGGTTGACCATGGTAGCTCATGACCAGTAGTAGGATTTTTTTAGAAAATGGATCAAAAGGGTTGAGGTCATACACTATCGTGTCACCACAACACAACCTACAACTCTCCTTGGAACGATCATTGCCGAGAGTAGCAAGGCACACTTTCAGAAAACGACAAAACAGATTTTCGACAAAATGTCAGTTAGTTTGAGTTTAGTGGTAGGGTCCCGAAGTAGTGTTAGCACAGGGCCACAAAAATCACGGTCCGTCCCTGCTTCTTAGTGTAGCTATCCGAGTTTAATTTTATTGTAGACCTAAATATTATCAAGTTCGGCCTTTGTCATTTCATTTCTTGTAATTCTCAATTCTCTGTACATATCATATCTCCCAAGGTCGTCTAATGAGTTCCATTTTTTGCCATAGACCGACGGGTCGGTAAATAAACACTAACAAAGATAACAAATTATTTACGGTTAGCGTTGATGAACACTTAATGTCTTTTTGCTCTCATGTAGCTTTATTTGTTCAACCATCCCACGTTTTCATCTAGCAATTCGAATGGCTATCTATATAATGCGCAAATATTTAATACTAGCTTTTTGCTGTGGTTTTGCTCTTTTGTATTTTCCTACCATGGCCTATCCCATAACAAACCAGCTATTTTTTTGATATTAATTGTAGCCTTAGGCATTGGGTAGTTTTCTATAGGTGAATATTCGAATTTCTCGATATTAATTTCAGAGGTACACATAGACAATCAATTTTATCTCTTCTTAATATTAGTATGAGTAATTTATAAACTATTATCCAATTTTTGCTTTTGACTCAATTTACTTCAAGTTTTCAGCGTCTGTGAAACGCGAAATAAAGGCTATATTCTAGAAACAAAGATATAAATGAAAATATAAATCAATGTGGTAAATTAAAAGCCTTTTGGAACAGCATTTTAAGGTTCCAACGGCGTGGTTGGCGGTACTGGCAGCCGGTAGTATTTCTTGTAGATGCTGCTCCAGAAGCTGGCACGGTCTGACAACAGGGCACTACGCAGTTCCAAGGTCTGCCCGAAAGACATGTATGAAGGCCTGTTGATGCCCAAAGCTGGCCACGAAGGAAGAGACGAGCCCTCTGGCACAGGTTTCCTAAAATTATAAATTAAAGAGGTAAAAAATATATGATCCGAAATTTATCATGAATTTCGTTTAAAATGTGACTAGACAAAGACTTTTTTTTAACACATTGAACGCCATGGGGGACAACATATAAGCGTCACTTGCGTAGTAGAAAGGGCCAGTATAAAAAGGCACGTTTTAAAAAAATACATTTTTTTTTTTTTTATTATACAAAAAACATCGATGGTAAGTTATTTGTGATTTTATTTTTCCAAAATACTTCTGTCTCTCAATAGTTGTCTAACATGGCCTGCGCGGTAAATAAATCGCAAGTTTGTCCGCGTGGGCCGCGGGGGTAGAGGTGTCGATCATCCCCGTTCAAGCTTGTGTCCCTTCGGCAACGAATGCCGTCGTGATTCCTGATTGCAATGTTAATTGTTAATGGGTCGGATGTCCATGAACCATGTAACGATGGTGCATCGCCGGACGTTTTGAAGTCCGATGATGAAACGGACAAGGCAGACTTAGGATTTGCAATTCCATCACACACTCCCCGAAATGTGTCCGATAAAAAATCGATAAGCTGGCAATTTGGCGTCGATGTTGAAGGCTGCAGCTTTGACTCGACCAGTGCCTCATTGCCGATGAGCTTCTTGGCCGACTTTTCAATGGACTCTAGTTCGTCAAGCTAGTATTTGGCAGATCCGTCCTAGAGATGAGAACAGTATTCCATGAATGATCGAACTTCCGTTTGATACAAGCTGAGTATTCGTTCTGGCGTGAAGTACCGTCTCACCTTTGCAAGGATCCCCAACTTTTTGGCAGCCCACTAAACCTTTGCCTTAATGTATGGGCACGGAGAGTCAATGTCAACGTACCGCCAAGAAGCTCAAGATGGTCCGTTGTCAGCTCGGTTACACTTCGAAAAGATGAAGCAAGGTGGAATTGGCTCTTTTTAGCGGAAAAAGAAATTGGCATGCCCCATTCTGACTGCCTTCAAAAACAGACAGGTTCAAACTTTCCACCATGGCCTCACGGAGAGACCGGAACTGAGGCCCAGTAGCCATTGCGTTGGACAATTATCTCTCAGCAACAGTGCTGTCATCTGCATACCCAAAGGTTTGCCGGGTTTTAGCAGATCTTTTATGTGCAGCTAGAATAATGTTGCTGAGAGTTCCGAATCTTGATGGACCCCGGCATTCATATCCAATTGTTCGGACGAGCTGTACTAGTAAACCTTAACTATATTGTTAGATTAATTTACAAGTACTTAATTTTATTTTAAAAAGTTCTCGATTTCACTGAGGATGTACCTTTCATTGAATACCATATTCTTCAAAATCAGTGAAGCCGTGCGAAAAAAAATACCGTACGCGCTTTTGCAGTCGGGTAACCATTTTCTGCCGGAGTAGTATTTTACAGAAAAATATGAATACACTTTTCCTTTAGAAATTGGTGAAATATTTTTGTCAGGCCTTCATTCCTCATAATTCTCTGAGTTAGTTTTTTTTACTAAAAACCAAATACAATCTATTTGTCTGCATGGCCGTGGAGGGTCACTTTAAATACAAATTAGCTTCATATCTGTGCCCGACGGCCCAATAGAGATGCTTAAAATCGCCTCTGACTCGCGGATATATGTTGCTCCCCGCGGCCCAACGGAACCATTGTATATCGACCACACGGTGTCCCCGACGGCCCAAACAGAAAGACTGAAAAATTAAAGCGGTGTAATAACAAGTTTTTTTAATGCAAAATAAGTAAAAGAGATTGATGCTGCTTACCCAGTTACTATGAAGTTGAGCCACATTTCTCTTATGATTTTCTTCATTTGTACGAGCTCCTGAGAATCGGTTTGTTCATTGATCCCATCTACGACAGCCAGTGTTTGTGCACAATGATTAGCACCCCTTATTTTTGTATGTGGCACCAACGGCGTATATTCGTCCACGAAAGAGTATTCATATAAATACATTTTATCGTTTCCACCATCTAAGTTTAGGTTTACCGATCTCAGTCCGGGAATGGCAAAAATAACGTCTGTAAAATAGTTAACATATCCTAATACAGTATCAGGACCAACAGACTTTTCATGGAAATAAAATTCCTTGACCTGTTTTGTGACTTTTTCTTTTTCTTCGTCGCTATCAAAAATCAAATCAGCAGGCAAAAAATCTGAAAATTTATCATTCATTTCGATGCTCCAAACATCAAAGTTTGTAATCCGAAACAATCCTTCCATGTTAGTAAACCCATATAACATTGACACCTTTGCATAGTTACCGCTCTTTAAGATATTTATTGGAGAATCATCCAAAAAAATCTCTTCTCCAGTCCCAGTATTGCGCTCAACACACGGCGAAAACACAAAATGTCGAATCTTTCCTTGCAAAAAACGCATCTTGTATTAGCGTTTTGTATGAAGCGATCTTATAAAACTTTTCTAAAGCGTTAATATCGCCTACATTATTGAAACCCAAAGTCTTGGCATGCATTTTGGCATTTTCTATTGGATCCTGTTGGACAGCAAACTCTGCCAGACTAGAGCCACTTTCGATGATAACTTTGTGGAAGAGTCCTTTAGTAGATTTGGAGAGAATTAAGAGGTCTGCAGCAGCGGCCCCCGCACTGTACCCTGAGATTGTGACATCATTAGGGTTTCCTCCAAAACTAGCGATATTCTTGTTAACCCATCGTAGCATCGCTACCATGTCCTTCATACCTGCGTTGCCTGGGACGACTTTTGTTCCTAAACAAAGAAATCCGTGGATACCAAGGCGATAGTTAAAGTTCACAACAATCAGATTTTTACTTTTCATAAAATTTTTTGCTGTATTTTCTTCACCGAAACCAAGTTGAAAAGCTTCTCCGTGAATTACAACCATGACTGAAAGGTCCTTTTCTTCGGTATCTGGTACGTATATGTTTGCTATAAGACAGTCCTCTTGCATGGCGCTGGTATTCATTTGCAGCCCTGGAACTGACGCTTGTGGACACATTACACCTTTATTTGTTGCGTCATATGGCTCCGTCCAGCTTGGTGGTGGTAGAGAACCCCTAGTTTATAGTCTGAAATAGCACATAGGCTACTTTTTATCCCGGTATAATGTTCCCTTGGGGTGATAAAACACTATTCACGCCGGCGAACCCGCTGGCAAAAGATAGTATTTTATAAGCTGCTTCTGACCCTGTAAGTTAACAACTTTCTCCAAGGATTTGATAGTCAATTCTCAAATGACATTTCGATAGCGTATGGCAATGACATACATTTTTCACATTTTCCGGTCTTTATCGCACCGCTTTCATTGATATAATGTCACTTGTCTAGAGCTTCAGTTTTCCTGACTCATTAATCATCATCATCATCATCATTTCAGTCGAAAGACGTCCACTGCTGGACATAGGCCTCCCCCAAGCGTCGCCACACTGATCGGTCCTGTGTGTTTCGGATCTACCAGATGCCCACAGCATTGACCAGGTCGTCTCTCCAACTAGAGGGAGGCCTTCCGACGCTGCGTCTTTCGGTACAGGGTTGCCACTCTAGAACTTTCCGGCCCAACGGCCATCCGTTCTGCGAGCAATGTGCCCTGCCCACTGCCACTTAAGTTTGGCAATTCTTCGGGCTATATCGGTAACCTTGGTTCTCTTGCGGATGTCTTTATTTCTGATTCGGTCACGCAAAGATACTCCGAGCATAGCCCTCCCCAGTGCCCTTTGGGTGACTTTAAGCCTTCTGATGAGGCCCTTTGTGAGCGACCACGTCTCTGTCCCGTAAGTAATC
Source organism: Orthosia gracilis (assembly GCA_947562075.1). Taxonomy (NCBI): domain Eukaryota; kingdom Metazoa; phylum Arthropoda; class Insecta; order Lepidoptera; family Noctuidae; genus Orthosia; species Orthosia gracilis. The sequence goes on from OX387268.1 coordinate 43,718,770, forward strand.
ACTGGCAACACAAACTGGTCATAGACTTTCGTCTTAAGACACTGTGGTAAGTTGGACGAGAATTTCCCGAACGCTGCCCAACCGAGTCGAATTCGACGGTTGACCTCTTTCTCGAAGTTGGACCTGTAACTTGACCGGACCGTTTGTCCTTGGTAGACACAATCGTCCACAACTTCGAGTGTAGAGTCTCCGACTTTGGTAGGAGCAGGAGCAATATAAGCATTCAATATCACCTTGGTTTTGTCCATGTTCATTTTTAGACCCACTCTTTCGGCAGCTCTACTGAAGTCATCGAGCATTGACTCATTATCATTAGTCAGACTGAATTCACATGGTACTTATAAATATTAATGACGTTTACACAGTAGTTGACAATATATTTCATCCATGACATAAATGCTAGGAACAAACACAAATTTGTAGTACCTACAACAAGGCTCAAGAAAATAGGTGGCTCGTTTAGATGCCAATGTGTACGCTTTTATAATAAGCTTCCAAGCCACGTACAAGATCTAAGTCAAGTAAGTTTTGATTTTCTTGCAATGACAAGAATATTTTTAATTTTAATTTATCTTAGTTAATTTTTAATCATGGTCTGGCAGTTTGAGTCGTTTATGCGGCCTACCCGAATGTCCTTTCTTTGGTTATGTTCGTCAAATCTTTTAGTTCCTTAAATTCTGAGTAGAGCTGCTCCGTTATTGACAAATGTGTGCACTGACTGGATAGGTCCACTCAATCTGGCTGGTTCTTTCCTCAAAAGACCATTTCAGACATCAGTCTACATGGTCTTCACATGATCTAACCAAGATTTTGTCTGGACTCTAAAAGAGACTGTGACCTCTTAGTTTGTTTCGGCCTTTCTTCTTAGAGTATTCAGATAGGAAACGCCGAACTCATCTAGTTCAAAAAAAAATATAATCGACATGTAAAAGTGTTTGTACGAACCAACTTACAGAAATAAAATCATTAAGCATTTATAAAAAAAAAAGTGATTTGCTTTAGTAATATTTTTGTATACTTAATAAGTAAAACTTTATCAACCCCCGATGCATTAACTCATGCTTCATAAACTACATAATTTATCTAGTTATAGACAAGCTTCGAGCGTCAATCGAAACAGGTTAATATAACACGATATCTTGCGAAAATACCCCTCGACAAAGACTAAAATGCGCATACCGATTTTCATCAAACATAGCAAAGAACACTCTCGATTATGTCAACTTTCAAACAAAAAATAAATAAACCAATATCGCTTCATTCGTTTAGGAGCTATGATGCCACAGACAGACACACAAGTAGACGCATCAAATTTATAATACCCCTCCTTGTCCGTCGGGGGTTAAAAAGAGATTCAATTTGACTTAAAAATCATATCTGTAAGATATTTCACAACTATAAGTCTGTGTAATGTATGTGATCATCTGGTATGGATATTATAATATGTGGTTACTATTGCATAATTTTATATTAGAGGTATGTCATACGTTTCTATGGAACACTCGGCTGCCTTTGGAATAAAAAACAACAAAACCTGCTTTCACATCAGCTGCTGAAATCTCAGTCAAGCATAATACGAGTAATAGATATAAATAAGTACGAAATCGGCAAGTAATTCTTTACTTGCCGATTTGGTTGGTTTGCCTCCTTTCTGTATGTGTGTTTAGTGCCAATTATATATCTAATTACCTACATTTTTATGTGCAACGCAAAAAGACTTTAATATGTTTAGAAAAACATACTAAAGTCTTTTTGCTTTGCACATCGCTTCATCGCTTCTTGTAAATTGAGTCTCCTCTTCTCTCATATTCATACCGGTACGAACTAGTGGGAAAATACCTTGAATACATGGATCACTATGGAACACTATTGAAGGCATCCATGCGTAACCAAATATTGACTTGTATAAATAAAAGTAAAATTTAAAAATCTCCCGACACATTTTTATATCATGCTACATAAATTACCTAGTAGTAGACACGCTTCGATCGACAATCTATTGAACACGTAATTATGACACGATATCTAGCAAAAAACCTCGATTCAATCAGTAAAACGCCCATGACTTTAGAACAGCAGACCCGACTTTCATCAAACATAGCTAAGAACACTCTCGATAAAGTCATCTTTCAAACAAAATAACGAAATCAATATCGCTTCATCCGTTTAGAAGCTATGATGCCACAGACAGATAATACGTAAACAGAGAGAATAATACTCAAAAACACACAGTAACACACGTCAAACTTATAACACCAGTCTTTTTCCGTCGGGGGTTCAAAACTAGATTTATGTGCATTGAGTTTTATTCATTCATATCATTTGCCTCGGCTACAATTTTACCATGCCATTGTTTAGTATTAGTTGTGCAGAGTATTCACCTACTTTCTCGATACATTTATATAGAGCCAATAGTGTCCAAGGTAAATTGCTGGAAATCCAGACAGACGAACGTAATTATATTTTCCTATGGAACCATTTCGAATTTCGATAGTTTTGCTTTTTTAGGGTTACGGAATCCTATACTAAAATTTATACAATATTTTCTGCAGTTACGATTTAATCTCTATTATTAGGTAGGTAATCAATTGACGCCTATATCTTTTTGCCAACATAGAATGACGAGGCATAATATATATTATGGCTTCTTAGTAACAGCAACGTACCTAATCATCAATTTTGGCCAGTTCAGAGGATCAGGCTTAATTGACTAACAAGTTTAGGAAGCGTAGACATGTACCAAGGTCGTCTGATGCGCCACAATGTCATAGAATGAACCATTCGTGAACTCTGTTATTATAGTTAATACAGATCTCTGTTTAATAAATAGTAACGAGGCGACCGAGATCTGCTCGGATGAAAATAGAGAAAACGAAGTTTTCTAAAAATAACACCTAGCTAGATCGATTTATCGCCCCCAAAACTCCCTGCATACCAAATTTCTTTGCTCGTTTAATAAAGGTATTAGATGGATAGATGTATACGTATAGTCTTTGAGTACAGAAAACCTTGTTAAGCATAGATTTCTGAAAAGTTTAACATTCAAACTAATATTATTTTGGACTCTATCATCTCCTCTTTTCACTTTAGGTAATACAAATTAGGTGCATTTTTAAATATTCGAATATACAAACTTTTCAAAATATAAAAATTTTATTGGGAGTAGGGGCCAAGTTACCGATCAGACAGAAACTCGTATTTTGAGACGAAAATTCGAGTCTTATGGTGGAGTGAAACATCATCTTTTATTGGATATAAAAGTGCCTAACATTATAAACCGTATAAAATGTAATTACATACACAACAAGTCAACCTTGACTATGGTTGATGGATATGTAGGTTGTATGTAATACGACAGTACTCTTTTTGCCACAACCACTCTATCCAATTACCGCACTGTGTTTCTTATTTGTTTACATTGTGTACTCAGTTATACAGCAACCAAAAGGTGACGTGAATGAAGATCAAGAAAGGGCCGATAATAGAGCCCAGTGGTACCTGTGGTGTGTGGTGAGTCAGGAATTCAGAAGATAAGTACTACATTTTAGTGTAAACAAATTTTTTCGAATTTCTTATTACAGCCCTTTAAAATTGCACTATTATGTAATAATTTTAAACCTGCATATTGGTACTCGTTTCTTCAATCTGGTAACAGAGGATCTAGACAAGTGTCATTCGATGTCCGTTCCGATGCCGATAGTAGAAATGCCAGAATCGAAACTTCGATAGCGACCAACCCTTAAATTTTTGAAATTGTTCCTTGAATGAATGTCATTTGTCTCTGAGCCTCAGGAATGCCAAATTACAACCAATGTAAAAAGTTCCAATGAAGAAAATGTTGAATTCGTTAATATGTAAATAGTGATTGGTCCAGGAATATTAGTTCAAATCTGAAATTAAAACAGTCATCGACTTAATAAAAAATGTGTATTCACTGTGTTAGGTAAATAACCTTGAATTTCTTGAAAGCATTAAAAAAACAATTGCTCGTCGTCTTGTTTTATAATTCAACGCGTGATTTAGGTGGTGGTTTTGGTGGTGGTACTGCATCCCGGTAGTATCTCTGGTAGATGTCATCCCAGAAGCGAGTGCGTTCTTCCAAGAGCACCCCACGTAGTTCCAGTTTCTCATCCAGCACCATATGTGGTGACCTGTCCGCACCTGCTGCCGGCCACGCAGGCAGCGACGACTCTTCAGGAACGGGTTCCCTAAAATAAACAACTTTAAATAAAACGTTTGATATACGTACAGTATACACATATAAACTCATGGCCTTTTTTCATAGGTTTCAGCCAACATTAAAAACTACACAATGCCACCTGCTACGATCCTTACATACTTATTTTGCTTCAGTGTTGAGTTCTACGCACCTAACGCTTAACGATATCTGTACTACCACAACGTTGTCTTATAATATCAAAACTCCATTATTACTTACCCAGTCTTAATAAAATTGTGCCAAATTTCTCGGACCACATCTTTCATTTTCAAAAGCTTAGGGGACGCATATTTATCGTCAGCATGTGTTATATTTACACCATCCATTACAGCCATCGATTGAGCGCAATGGTTAGCACCTTTTACGTTAGTATGTGGAACCACAGGCACGTCGTCATCCACAAAGGAATATTCATACAAATAAATTTGATTGTTGCCAGCCTCCACGTGCAACTTTGTAGCCCAAAGCATAGGGTAAGTGAATATGACATCCGAAAAGAAGTCCACGTATGACAAAATGGTGTCATCACCGATCGGTTTATCACCGAAATAAAACTTCTTAATCTTATCAGCCACTTCTTCTCTTTCATGGTCAGATTTAAACTTTAAGTCAGCTGGTAAGAAATCGGAAAACTTTTCGTTCATCTTGAGCTTCCAATAATCATAAAGGATTACACGCAATAGTCCTTCCATGTTAGCGAATCCATACAACACGGGTATTTTTTTGTAGTTGCCTTTCTTTAATATACTTAGAGGAGATTCTGTAAGGAATGCTCCATCTCCTGTATCAAGCTCCACACAGGGAGAAAACATGAAAGTAGAATCAGTTCTATCGAAAAATGGATCTGAAGTCAACAGTTTTAATGGAGCTGTCTTGTAGAACTCTTCTAGTGCATAAATATCGTCTACGTTGGTGAAGTTGAGTTCTTTGGCATACTTTTTGGCAATCTCTACAGGATCCCTCTGAACTGTAAATGCAGCAAGATTTCCACCACTTTCTGGTATGACTCTATGAAACAACCCTTCAGCTGACTTGGAAAGCATTACTAGGTCTACTGATGCAGAACCTGCACTACCACCTGCAAGAGTGACATCATCAGGGTTACCGCCGAAACTCGCGATGTTCTTTTGTATCCAGCGCAACGCCGCCACCTGGTCCTTCATACCAGCGTTGCCTGGTGCGTCCTCGGTGCCGAGACATAGGAACCCGTGAACACCAAGGCGGTAGTTAAACGTGACCATGATGAAATCTTTTGTCTTCGAAATAAACTTTGTGGATTTAATCATATCGCTATAGCCCATTATAAAAGCTCCTCCATGAACATAAGCATAAACTGAAAGGTTTTTCATATTCGTATTTGGCACAAAAACATTAGCAATTAGACAATCTTCCTTTTCGACTGTTGTTTTTGGCATAAGATCTAGGTATGGAAACCTAGGCTGTGGACATAAAACTTCCTCGTTGATAGCTTCATATGGTTCCAACCATACCGGCGGCGGAAGAGGTGCCTAAAATAAAGTTCTGTATTAATACGACGCTTGCGTAGTTAAATTAATAAAAAACATATAATAATATAAATCATGGTTTCTATTTTGTAACCAAACCAACCACCATATCTGAATAATCGTTTTAAAATTTTGGGTACCGACTCTGTTGTGTCTTACTGTTACGTTCTCTTGCCAAACTTGGAAATCGAACCCGGGACCTGTCACTCAGCAGTCGTACGTGCGACCGCAAGACCAACGAGTTTTCTCTCTCTAGGTATATGATGAATGGTATATAAGTCAAGATTTTTAACAATATTTATTCGTAATTATGAGTTGTTTTAACCTATAAAGAATCTTTATATCATAAAAAAATGTACTTGTTGTTATTATTTTATTAATTAATTTATATATACTTTATTGTACACCAAGATAAAAACATTACAGAAAACATTAAAATAAAAACAAACATACAACAGGTGGCCTATCACGTTCTACGATCTCTTCAAGGCAAACCAGTTTTTATTATCATAATATGAGATGACTCCGCAACTCAAGGTCATGAATACCAAAACGTAAAAACAAATATTGTTGATTATGAGCATTGCAAAATAAACATACATAATGGTCTGTTATTCATTAGTGTCCAGCTAAATATATCCCATCTGATTCATTGCTCAAATGATAATAATGACACCCTATATTATCTTCACTGTATGCGAAGAAGTCTTTTCCCTGTCGTGGGCAAGGAATAGGCAGTATTATTATTGTTTATTATATTATGTTCATTATAATCGAAAAATAATGCAACTGAGGTGCCAAGATATTTTAATATTCGTAAGTAACTACGAGTATTAATCCAAAAACAGAAAAAAAATATTTTCTTGCACAATTTCATTAGAACGAGAATAGTTCGTATATCAAGTTCTATAAACGCTTTTTGTGTGAGACTCTAGTATCAAAACACACGGTTTAAAAAAAGACGTAGGTAGCAAGGGTTTGATTCACATCTTTAACAGATATGTCATCTTTTTGGGGCCCGTTGTCCTGTGGCATTGGCTTTATTTCACTCACTATATAATACAATTTTTTGATCAGCCTCTATCAATTTCAATTAATTCAACAACAACAACAAAATGATGATTGCTTAATAATCATGATGATATGAGCATTATATCAGTCTGACATTTTCTATTTATTACATAGCATAATTAATAAATAACATAGGTAGTACTGATACCTTGAACTTGTCTACGCCTGTTGGCGCTGTGGCGTAGGGAATATTGTAGAAGGCGTATAGATCCTCGCTAGGGTGCTTGCGCCCGCGCACCGGCCCTTGCGCAGTTTTAACTTCCCGCCATTCGTCGTCAGCAAGGACAGCCGTCACGCACAACAATACCAGACACGTCCACCGCTCCATCGCTACGTTTGCTATCTGACTGTCTGATTTGATAGGCTTGTGTAGTACATGTACTATATACTATTAGGAAGCAATACCCTTAGGTGAACGGGAACGAACTATTCTGTTTCGGTCCTCTAAATCGTTCATCTAATTAGTACATTTACGTTCAACTGGCTGGCAATCATCAGGCATCAAATGTACGAGTGTCTGAGCGAGCGAACTATTCAGTTTCGGTCGTTTAAATCGTACACCTAGTACAGTGATCTGGCTATCTGGCTCGTGCGCGAGTGTCGAATCAGAACGAATAAGTACGAGTGTCTGAGCGAGTTGAGAGATTAGAGCAGCGTGTGCGCGAGCGTGATGGACGATTTATGATGACTGACCTGGCGAACAAGAAAACGAGTGAATCCCGGCTCGCAAATATTCTGCCATTGTGTTAATCTTAGTAAAATTTGGAATCAATCACTTATTCGTATCTATAATCAATAATTCATTCAATTTTGCAAAATTAATGACATTTGAATTATTGTTAAATGTTTAATTAATAGAAATGACAGTCCTAAGCCTGCAGAGTATGAAGAAAAAGCAATTAAGTTTTCCATTACGTCAGACTAATGTAATAATAATCGGTGAACTAAAATGAGCTAATAGTACCAGAATACCGAACTAGTACATTTAAACGATTGTACTAGTTCGGAGCGTTCCATTCAGTGTCCGAGTATCAAGTAAGAACAAGCCTACTGATTCAATACTGGAAGATAGCAACGAAGCAACCAGAAATATTATTATCTCGTACTGCAAGATTAAAATTGATATGATATCCAATATACTCGTACATCAATACCTATATCAACTGCCGTAAATGTAATATTTATCAAGTTATTGGAGATAGGCGCGTAATAGAAAATGAAAATAGTTTATTATCTAGTAAATAAGGGAATCTGATACACATTAATTAAATAAGCAAAATTTTTAAGCTAATATTTTATTCAACTCCTATTTAGATATCTAACTATGAAACAAAGCCGTAAATTGGTAGCAATTACTTTCAGCTCTTTTTATTACATGGGTAGTGATCTGCCCATCGCTGCGTTTGCTAAATGAATAACACTAATATACTTAATTGACTGGAACACATTATAAGCACCCTATATCAGCTGCGATAGTAATAATAATAAAAATTGCGCGCTATAAGCATGATTATACATATTTATGTATAATCATGCTTATAGAGCATTTGTGTTGTCTTATTCTGAGGTTTTATGTCTATTTGAGATATTTTTCAACTTTTTGGGTATTTCTCTTTGTTTTAAGAGTGCCGTCCGTCAACGTTGATATCCAGAGGCTGACGGTGGAGCCGGTAGGTTAGCACAGGAACTTCTAAACGAAATCATTATCATCATCATTTCAGCCGAAAGACGTCCACTGCTGGACATAGGCCTCCCCCAGGCGTCGCCACATTGACCGATCCCGTGCGTCTCGCATCCAGCGCCTTCCCGCAACCTTAACCAGGTCATAGGTCCATCTAGTGGGAGGCCTTCCAACGTATCATCTTCCGGTTCGCGGTCGCCATTCCAAAACTTTTCGGCCCCATCGGCCATCCGTTCTGCGAGCAATGTGCCCTGCCCACTGCCACTTAAGTTTAGCAATTCGCCGGGCTATGTCGGCAACTTTAGTTCTCCTGCGGATATCATCATTTCTGACGTGATCACGCAAGGAAATGCCGAGCATAGCCCTCTCCATTGCCCTTTGGGTGACTTTAAGCTTTCTGATAAGGCCCATTGTGAGCGACCATGTCTCGGTCCCATAGGTGATCACTGGCAACACACACTGGTCAAAGACTTTTGTCTAGAAGATAGAACGAAATAAGATAGCCTAATTGTGTTTTAGCTGTTTGCGTGTGAAAACTACCCAAGATTGAAAGTGCGAGCCAAGCGACTCGGATCTTTTAGTGTAGCGGGCTTGGCCTAAAAATCACAGACCTGAAGATCGTTACATCGTAGCAATACGGCCAAAGCTTAATACAAGCATAAAATTACTGCCGGCAAAAACAGTCTGTGATAGTTCACATTACGTATAACTAGATCTCATTCATTTTCAGGCTAAATTCCGGGTAGGAATTTTATCGAAGTGTATTTACCAGCAATGGTTCTGCTTTTTGGAGTAGGTTAATAATAAATTTAAGACACCAAAATCACGTTGTTTAGATACAGATGTGATTTTGATTAGGTACCAATATTTATATTAACATTTTCATAATAAAAAAAACTGCCAAGTGCATGTCGGGCGCAGTAATAGGGTTCCCTAGTTGCACAATAATGCGGACGATGGTCACTGAAAATGGAGTTATAAAATCTAGCTTCGCAAGTGAAGTTAGAAAAAATATTATACAAGTATTTGAGTACCACCGCGTGTAGAGGCAAGCGTTTATAAGAAAAATAGATAACCAGCGTCACGTAATAATTTGAATACTGCAGTATTTCCATTACGGAGATAGTCTTCGTTAAAATCGCCAAATATTAGGTATGCAAGGGCTGTTAGGCGATAAAAATTACGTACGAAACCTACTGCGACATTGTTAGGACATTTGCATGATCTATATAAGGATTTTCACATGCGCCGGGGCGGAGAGGGCGCTCGACCTACGAGCGCAAAACGGCCGGTCCAGCTGATCAAGCACTGCATCATTCGCCACCGTCCTGAGCGCGCGCTTCACTTTCGCCTTCAAACCAGTATTTTGACTGTCGACCATTTGTCATCTTTATTTAAATATAACTGTGAAACACAAAGTCAGTGTTTGTCCTATCACCACCTTTAGGGCACGAATCACCTTCTTTCCAGCTTCATAAAATAACTTTTTAATTTTTATAGCACACTTTTACTTTTTAATTTATTGGCGCTTAAAGGCTCATTGACTTTATGTAGAAAAGTAGTGTCATTGTCTATGGAGGCGCACGCTGCGCAGTCATGCGCAATGAGAATCTAAATTGCCCACCATACCCCATATTTTACCGTTTCCACTTTTGTTTTCCACTTTTGTTTCCACTTTTCTACTGTATGAGTGAAGATAAAATAGTATATGCATCGGCCCACGCTCGTGTTTTAATAACCTCTATTATATGATTATTGCACAAAATACTATTAAAGGCCTATCCAACGAAACCCCACACAATGAGATAGACGAGAAAAAAATCCACCACCACTTTGCATCAACAGGAGATACTCTAAAAAAAACTATTTTTATGATTTTATTTATCACCACGTCGCAGTGATCGCTCTGAGCTAAGCTGCGGACGGACAGACGGACATAGCGAAACTTTAAGGATACCTTGTTGACTACGGAACCCTAAAAGAGACCAATTTCTAATATTTTTCGCATAGAATGAATAAATTTGTGGTTCACGTTGATGCCCACATAATTGTCTTTTTACAATAATGTTATATCTTTTTGAAAAAAATTGCAGAACAAACAGAGTGCCAGATAATTTTCTAATTAGTCAAGTAAACCGCATCCTCAATTTATCAACGCCTATAAAAGGTACAGAAGTAGTGAAACAAAAGGAAAATAAAATAGCCAAGCCTCAACAGTAATAGCATTTTTATTTATAACCCTAGAAAAAAACCGAAACATTGTTATTAGTTCTTGTACATTTTATTAAAAATTATTAACTAATTCAGTACTTCTGTCACAAACATACTATTTATTACATGAACAATACACATAAGTCATTCCAATATTAATGCACCCACCAATAAAAAAATAGTTTATTATAATTCAATGCGTGATTTAGGTGGTGGTTTTGGTGGCGGTACTGCATCCCGGTAGTATCTCTGGTAGATGTCATCCCAGAAGCGAGTGCGTTCTTCCAAGAGCACCCCACGTAGTTCCAGCTTCTCATCCAGCACCATGTGTGGTGACCTGTCCGCGCCTGCTGCCGGCCACGCAGGCAGCGACGACCCTTCAGGCACAGGTTTCCTAAAGGTACACATAACATTCAAATAAGGAAGGCCTGTTGTATATATCGGAGGAAGGTATTTGATTAATCAGGCACAAAGAAATATCGCTTGTCAACTTAAGTATTCTAATAATAATAAGTTCCTACCTGTGCCTTGTGAAGTTAAGCCACAATCTTGTTTTCTTGGTATAAAGTGGCTAAAATTTTAAATAAATTTCTATTTTCGTTATGATGCTAAATTAAACTCAGTATCATACTGTCAGTGGAATTCGCATGAGATTAAGATGACTTTTGCAAATACAGTGCAAGAGAGCAAACATTCTAAGCTACAAATTGATTCAATAAAACATTACGCTTGTGGCAAACTTGCTCATAGGCATGAATTTTCAGCCATTTGCACAATATGCAACAAATAGCACGGACGTCTGAGCCCTTCAACATAGCTGTGGATACCACAAGACCTGTTGTTTAATGTATGTGGCAAGAGTATCTGGAAATGTTGTAGCTTCGAGAGGGCCGGTTGTCTGGGGGAGCCTGGTCCCTCTGGGACTTCGGTGACCTGTTGTCTGGGGGAAGCCTAGCCCCTCTGGGGCTTCGGTGACCTCTTGTGTGTCTGGGGGAGCCGATACTTTGCCGAATGAGGGGCTTGAACCAATGAGAAAGCGGGGCGTCTATACTGGCACCCTGGGTGGAATCTCTCGCCGGATTCGCGGCAGTTAGAAAAGAAACGCGCGCACGCGCGTTTCGGAGTTGAAAAAAGTTGTGAGGAAAAGAGTTGAGAAGTAGCCTAAAGTGGCGTGTATAAACTTGATAAAGTGTGTTTTTGTTGAGAGAAGGCGAAACGATTGGTGACCGAATCCGCTGCTTTGATAAAATTGGAACAAGGACTATCTCTAAAACGACATAAGTTATCCGCTTTGCGCATGCATTACCCACGTTAAGCCCACAAGACCGAGGGTATATTGAAGGCAGCCCTCCTGTTTGCGACATACATTTATTTTAATTTTAATGTTTCTTTTTATATTGTTTTATCTTGATGTACAATACAGTAAACATTAATAAATAAATAATACAGGATCTTATCGGTGATGTACTTCTGAAAAACCAGGCGTACACAGTAACCGTATGGCGCGAGTTCATGTATGTAACATTCAAATGACATTGACAATGAGTGTCGATTGAACATGAACGCAACTTAAATCAACGTGGGCGTCAATTCATTCCAAACAGTACACACAACTTGGTTACTACTTGGTGATTACTTTAACTTACCCAGTTTTAATGAAGTTATGCCAAATGTCACGAACTATCTTCTTCATTTTCTTGAACTCTGGGGTTGCAAGAGATTCATCTGGTTGAGTAAAGTTACTGCCATCCATCACAGCCACTGTTTGAGCACAATGGGTGGCACCTCGTATGTTAGTGTGTGGCACTACTGGAACACTGTCATCCACAAAGGAATATTCATACAAATAAATTTGATTGTTGCCAGCCTCCACGTGCATTTTCGTAGCCCAAAGCATGGGATAAGTAAATATGACATCCGAAAAGAAATCAACATATCCTAAAATATTGTCTTCGTTGACTGGCTTGTCACCGAAATAGAACTCCTTGATGTTTTGAGCCACTTCTTCTCTTTCTTCTTCAGATTCAAACTTCAAATCAGCTGGCAAGAAATCGGAAAACTTTTCATTCATCTTGTGCTTCCAAACATCAAAGAAATCTATCCGCAACAGTCCCTCCATATTAGCGAATCCATACAACACTGGCAACTTTTTGTAGTTTCCTTTCTTAAATATACTCAGAGGAGATTCAGTGAGGAAAGCTCCATCACCTGTATCACGCTCCACACATGGTGAAAACATAAAAGTAGAATCAGTTCTATCCAAAAATGAATCTGAAGTTAACAATTCCAAAGAAGCTGTCTTGTAGAACTCTTCTAGTGCATAAATATCGTCTACGTTTGTGAAATTGTTTTTTCTGGCAAACGTTTTAGCAATTTCTATAGGATCTCTCTGAACTGTGAATGCAGCAAGATTTGCACCGCTTTCTGGTATGACTCGGTGGAATAATCCTTCGGTTGACTTTGAGAGCATTAAGAGATCCACTGACGCAGAGCCAGCACTGTAACCTGCAATGGTGACATCATCAGGATTACCGCCGAAGCTGGCAATGTTCTTTTGTACCCAGCGCAGCGCCGCCACCTGGTCCTTCATGCCAGCATTGCCTGGTGCGTCCTCGGTTCCGAGACAGAGGAACCCGTGAATGCTCACACGATAGTTAAACGTAACGATGATTATGTCTTTCCTCATCATTAGCTGTGTCGCTTTAAGCATTTCGCCAAAGCCCACTACAAATGCTCCTCCATGAACGTACACTACGACCGAAAGGTTTTTCTTATTCGTGTTTGGAACATAAACATTAGCAATCAGACAATTTTCTTGTGCCTTAATGACAGCTGAAAGGTCCAATCCCATAACTGCAGGTTGTGGACATATTACTGGCTGATCTACAGCGTCGAAAGGTGTCAACCATACAGGCGGTGGAAGAGGCGCCTGAAAAAAAAAAACAGTTTAAAAATCGTTGTAACAAAAAACATAGTAAAAAAATCTTAGCAAAGAAGTTTTCATGCCTATCGTGGTTTAAAAATGTCATGCGACCGCCTACATCAACCTTTTTTTACTCAAACTAATCCAAGGCACTGACCTAAGCAACGTTAAGAAACTAGAACACAAATCGGTCTATCTGTCTACGTTATAAAGAACTACATGACTGACTTACCTTCAGGATAATAGCCTAACCTAACCCATCGTCCTTCCTAGTTATTTTTTTTATCACATGTGAGTCACTCTGCTTCTTTTCGTACATGAGAGGAGTATTTGGTTAAATAAAGTACTTTTTCTACCTACTACTAATATTAGTCTGATAGGTCAAGTTTCTGATAAAAATGGAACCCTCAAGGCCAATAAGGCCAGATATCCCCCATTAGCTGATTTCAAAATGATAATCACATCTAAATGTCTAACACGGACAAAAAAATTACAATCGCACCAAAACCGCCGGATGTATTTTATTTATAGAAATTTATTTTATTATTATAATTACTATTTATTTATTTATCTTACACACACTATCTTTACAGGATAACCCCAATACAATAGTGGTTTGCAAACACACACCAAATAAATTAAAAAATAAACTTACGGCTAATACTTAAAAATCTATCTAAATACAAAATCAGACATAACACAGAATATAAAAATATAACTAATATTTAAGTATAACTAACATAATTCAACAAAACTTTTGCGAATTCACTCAGATTGCACGAAAATATGTCAAGCCTCTCATGCACTTCGTTTAGCACACATATTGTGCGGGTGAGGGGTGTTTTTGACTGCAGGTTGGTTTTGGCCACAGGCACGGCCAGCAGTGGCGGTCGCCGCCGCCTCCACACTTACCGGTCTGGCACGCACAGCTTCAGGTGACGCAGCACACCCGGGTTATAAGCTACTCCACGCAGGAGCTTTAGCGCATACGCCGCAAGTGTAAATTCCCGACGCACTCTGAGTTCGTTGTACCCCACCATACCCAGTACAAACAGTGTCGGATACATCAGCGGGTAAAATGGATACACCCCATAAAGTTTAAAATACAAATGTCTAGTAAATTTATTCTGTACACGCTCCAGCATGACATTGTATTTCGCTTCATGAGGTGCCCAAATCACCGCACTGTGTTCCAAGTGACTCCTTACCAAAGCATCATACAGCACCCTGAGCGTGGTAACGTTTGTGAATCCCTGCGACTGTCTCAGCACGAAACCCAGGTTTCTGTACGCCTTCTTGCATATCTTAACTATATGATCCCGAAAAGTTAGATCCGGGGTAAGCAGTACTCCTAGGTCTCGTACCTGAGATACTCGCTGCATCGGCGCTTCCTCTACTTTATATTCGTAGGCTAAGATGTTCCTCGCGCGTGTAAATGTCATCACTGAGCATTTCGCTGTGTTAAAATAGAGTTTATTTTTATGACTCCACTCTACCACTCTATCTATGTCTTCCTGCAATCTCTCACAGTCCGACTCACCCTTAACCTCAAGCAGCAATTTGAGGTCATCTGCAAACAATAAACATAAACTATGTTTAACTACGTCTGGTAAGTCATTTATCATTAAAATAAATTCGAGAGGACCCACATTGTTGCCCTGGCTCACGCCTGACCTGGTGTAGTATGGCTCGGATTCGAACCCGTTGTAGTCAACGTACTGCTGTCGATCTTTCAAGTAGCTGGCGAAGAACTGTAGTAGGTGCGGAGTACAGCCAATTTTTGCGAGCTTCATTAGCAGTACATCATTGTCGACGGTATCAAATGCCTTTTTTAAAATCAAAATATGCCGCGTCTACCTGCACACCAGCATCGACGGCCGGCACCACCCTCGCCATGAAGTTGAGCAGATTAGTGGCAGTGCTGCGCGCCGGCCGGAACCCGTGCTGCGCGTCCGATAGCTGTGCGCTCACTTGTGCCTGCACGCAGCATTGGATGGCAGACTCGAACACTTTCGCAGGTGTGGACAAGACTACCACCGGTCTGTAGCCACTGACATCCGGACCGGACTTACCCTTGGGAACCGGAATCACTCGCGTGAGTTTCCATCTAGGCGGAAACATTGCTTGTTTTAAACAAGTATTAAAGATATGATGCAGGGGCTCAGCCAGCACTCTGCCACAGTCTCGGAATAGGAAAGCTGGAATGCCATCTGGGCCAGATTAGCGCTTCGGCTTGAGCTTTATGAGCGCTTCCCTTACGTCTTGAAGACTGAGGGTCTCGATGTGAACTCGCGCACTGTTCGCTCCAGCCTCCGCCCCCGCCGCCCGGGCATCCAGCCGCGGCTGCTCTTTATTATAAACTGACTCAAAAAATGACGCAAATTGTCGAGCACATTCCTCATCCGAAAGATGTTGACCATCCATTATGATAGTTTGCCTGTTTAACCTACTTCGTTTGGACCTAATATACTGCCAGAATGATTTTGGATCTTTAGAAAATTGATTTTGTAATTTAAACTTGTGTTCTTTGTGTGCAATTTCGATTGATTTTTTAATACGAGCTCTGTACTTTGAAAATTCAGAATAATCGCTATCCAGCTTGGTTTTTTTGAAAGTCTTATGAAATCGAGCTTTATTCTTTAAATCTCTTATAATATCTGCAGTGTACCATTCGGGATAAACGTATCGAGAATTTCCACTTTTAGGCTTTTTCAAGGGTACGCATCTGTCTAAAATATCATTCAGTTTATCATAAAAAATATTCAACATATCCTCCAAATCATGCATTTCGTAAATCATACTCCAATCAGTGGAAGTCAGCATAGAGTATAACAACTCGTAGTCGGCCCGATAGAAGTTCCACTGCGGCCTAACACTACGACCTGCGGGACTGCCGCCGGCAGAGGGCGCGGGCGGGGCGCACGCGGCGGATGCGGCGAGCGCACGCGCACAGTGCACACCGACCGCGAGCGGTGGGTGATGCGCGTCGACGGGCACGAGTGCGTCGTCGGCTGCCACCACCGACACATCGCTCAAACCTGTGCTCAGAATCAGATCCAACTGACGACCGAGATAGTTTGGTACTGTGTTACTCTGAGTGAATTCGCAGTAGGACACAAAACATTCATAATAATTTTTAACATTTACAGGACACGAATACAAATTAAAATCACCAATAACAATTATTTCTCTATATCTATCAGATAGTTTTTCTATTAATCTAAATAAAGTCAAGTAGTCATTCTCCGTACTCCCTGGTGGTATGTAAATAACACAACATAAAAACAAAAATCTATTTTTGAAATAAACCGTTGCACTAACCATTTCAAAAACGTAGGTGTCTATCGACGCGTCCGCGATTTGTACTTGTCGTAGCTCATATCGGTGTGTGGCCACTAAAAACGCTCCTCCCTGCTTCCGACTATCCGCTCGATCGCAACGTATTATTTGATATCCTGCTGGTATTATTTCAGAATCTTCTATGGAATTGTTGCAACCAGATTCCGTTATTGCCCATAAATCAAAATTGAATGCCTCAATGTTGGTTCGGAACTCATCCAGTTTAGTTCGTAGACCTCGTACATTTTGATAAAATATATCGAGGTTATGGCTATAATATGTTTGGTTTTTGGTTTCTGTTTGAGTTCCGAAACCAAATCCACTCATTGAATTCTGCATTCATTGGCCAGATCTCGGCCAGGTTCAACTTATCGAAACACTTTTCCGGTACTCCAACAACAAACGACGAATAATCTCTCTCGATTTTATGTTTGATCTTGTCAATTTTAATTTGAACATCTGAGCCATATACTTTTTCACGTGATTGGTTATGGCCTCAAGAGTGGTATCCGGATGCAGTCGCCAAACATGTAGATATTTTATGCGATCACTAACTTGAATTGCCTTCAACTCCGTATTTGTTCCCACTCTGACCTCTTTAAGTGGCCTGTTCTTTTTTTTATTTTGAACAGTCGTCCATCCTGACTCTATCCTCTCCGCTTCATCGATAGGTGGTTCACTAGTCGCCATCGCCAGTGAGCTAATACTACACAAAGTTTTTTCCGGTAAAATTTCGGAAGACTTCGTGGCCCCACATTTATTTACCTTTTGCGTTTTGATGTAGGTATGAAGCGTTTTATTGGAAACGTAGGAATTATTCTGTCGACTTACAGCCTCGGCAAAAGAAGATGTAGAAGGAGGATTTCGGGCAATATCAGCTGCTATTTTGTGGGTTTGGTTGTTCTAAGTTAGCTTAACTACTACTTTTTCTTCGAACACCGTCATCATTTTAATTATGTTGTCCAACTCGGTTTTTGTTAGAGAAAATTGATTTAGTAGGAGCGATATCGCATTTGCGTGGCTATCCATGCGAGCTACCATGTCAGCTCTAAATTCTCTCAATTCTTCGAGTAGTAGGGAATCCGATTACATAGTTATGGGTGAGTATTGAGTCTGACTTCCGCGCTGACTGTTTACATTGTTAACAGGAGTGGCATTAACGCTAGGTACGTTAATACGGACCGGGGTTTCACTGTTGCCTCTTTTTGGCTTAGCACAGACACATTCCGGACATAACCATTTCTTTTTATATGTCTGGGTGTATGTCTTAAACGCATCTTTGTTTATTTCGAGACAGGCTATATCATACCTTTTCTTGCATTTATCATTGCCACATTCCATGTAATCAGCAATTATGAGCGAACCACAAGCGTCGCAATTGTTAGGCATTTTTATTGGTATCGCGAACAAAATAATCAAATCTTGATATTGAGTGAAATAGCAATATTAAAATAATATTATTAGGTATTGATAAAAAAGTGCTTCTGCCAAGCGAAGCTTCGGCCGGTCACTCGGAACGCCTGTTTTGTTTTTGTTGTTTTTATAGTCATGGAAAAATACGTCGTTGGCGACTGTCGTCGTCTTAATTATCGAAAACAGACATTTTGACGCTATTACGTTATATCCTATATATACAATCGTAATGTTTGTTGTTTATCTACATCAAGCTTCTGCCAGCGGCGTCATTCGCGTGAATGTCGCAAATTACCCCAAGGGAACATATTATTCGCAAGATAAAAAGTATCCTATGTGCTATTCCAGACTATAATCTATCTCTGTGCAAATGTCATCTAGATCCGTTCAGTATTTTTTGCGTGAAAGAGTAATAAAAATGTAAAACACACTCACAAACATTCGCTTTATAATATTCCTAGCTTCTGCCAGCGGCTTCGCCCGGGCGAATGTCGAAAATTATCCCGAAGGAACATATTCCCGGGATAGAAAGTATCCTTTGTCCTATTCCTGGCTATAATCTAGCTCGGTGCCAAATTTCATCCAGATCCGTCTAGACGTTTGAGCGTAAAGAAGTAACAAACATATAAACACACAAACGCACACACTCACAAATTTTCGCCTTTGTAATATTAGTGTGAAATGTGATAATAAGGTTAGTAGGATTGTTGGAATACGCGGTATCTATAATCATATTTACTACAGTAAAATAGTCCACTATCTTCTACGTCAACAAGGTCTAAAGCTATCAGCAGTCGGAGGTTGGCGATACCTGTATTAAGATTATTATTAATCATTCATAATGTAACACATTTATTTACCCTGTAATATAAACGTGTCCTATTACAGACCAAAAACCTCTTTCTAGCTAATATATAAGGATACTAGCTTCTGCCAGCGGCTTCGCCCGCCTGAGACATATCCCCAGGATAAAAACTATCCAATGTGCAGACTGTAATCTATCTCTGTGCCAAATTTCATCCAGATCCGTCCAGCCGTTTGAGCGTGAAGAAGTAACAAACAAACAAACTCACAAACTTTCGCCTTTATAATATTAGTGTGATGTGATATAATTTTTATTTTATATTAAATCAAGCTTAAAAACGTTTATAAATTTTCTTGTAGCTGTTATACTTCATTACAGGCTACGTCTGAATCTATGAAAATCTAAGATGAGCCAACAATGAGTCGTTTTGAAAATAAATAAAGTATTTTACTATGATTACCTTAAACTTGTCTACACCCACAGGTGCTGTGGCGTAGGGTATGTTGAAGAAAGTGTAAATATCTTCGCTGGGATGCTTGCGCCCGCGGACCGGCCCTTGCGCAGTTTTCACTTCCCGCCATTCGTCGTCTGCAAGAACAGCCGTCACGCACAAAAGTACAACACACGTCCGCCACTCCATCGCTACGTTTGTAAACTGATACTGACTGATTCATAATTTCATTATATATATGTACAATGGAACTGCCCGTGCCGTTATCTACAACAGGTAAATTATAGGTAGGTTATATATAGACATAACCTATGTATAATTTACCTATTGTAACAATAAGCAACGGAGCTTAGTAAGTAATATCTATATCAATACTTTGCTTACTTAAATTTCATGGTGGAAATTGGCAATGTAATGTTTGCTTAACGATTACCACCACAGTCGCCTTATTAATTACCAACGTAGCGAGTGTAAAATGAAGCATTAAAATAGCTGTACTGGAAAATAAATTGTCTGGAGAGGTTAAGATCAGCCAGTAATTATTGTTAGTTCCAAAGATGATTTCTTGATGTTTGCGTTTTTCTTTTTTAATTGTTTCTTTTGTTAATTGTTCTAATATTTGTTAATTGTTCTGTCTGTCTAGATAGTCTGTTCAGGCTAGGGCCTATATTTATTTGTTTATTGGCATATCTACGATTGTTATACTAATAAATATCCTTATAATTCAAGCAATAATATAAAATAAGTGTACAATATGATGCGATAGACAGAGCATGCAAAAACAAAATTATATATAATAGAAAATAATAACAATAATAGTGCAGAAATAACACTCATAAACTGAAGTCTTTAGAAATCAATACAGTCGAAAATTTATTTTTTATGTAGGTAAAAAGAAAAAACAGTATGGTGTTTTTTTTTGTGGATTTGACGCTAGAGTTTTTGAAGTGACGTGCAACCAATATCAATTCCTTCATCGCAATTATTAAGAAGTCTGCATCTTATGGATGGGCCTATCTACAATTGTTTGATTTGGATCCTGATACAGTTTTGCGGAATGTCAGACGTAATAGTTTGAAAGGGTGACGCGGATAGTTATAGGGTAAATTGAAATTAAACTTGCTTAACAACGGGCAGTCTATTATACTGTGAAGTATTTTTAATCGCGTTTTGCGTGGCTCAGAAGTTTTTTGGCTAATCCCGCAGAATAGGCAAGATGGTTTAAAAACCTTTTCTGTATCCGCTCTAACCTAAGACAATGTATCGCATAGTGGGGACGCCACCCAACCACGCTGTATTCCAATATGGTATGGACGAGACAGTTGAAAAGATAAATTTTAGTTTTGGGCTTGCGAAATCATATGGCATTCCGGAATACAAATCCGAGTGATTTGGGGGCTTTTTTATAATATTGTCGATATGAGGAATAAATTTTAACTTGCGATCTAGAAGGACTCCCAAGTCTCTGATAACTTCGACTTTACTAAGGTACGTACCATTCATACTATAATTGAAACCAATAAAATTTGATTTCCGAGTAAATGTTATTAGGAAACACTTTTCTACGTTTAGCTGCATGTTACTATCACTACACCAGTTCAAAAGTCTGTTCAAGTCATCTTGAAGTAACGTGGAATCGGCTTGAGATTCTATAACGCGAATTATTTTTAATCTCTTATTATTTTTTATCATCGGCGAATAGGAATGGGGTAGAGTTAATGAAGATCGTTAACAAAGAAAATAAATATAACTGGATCTAGGTGGGAACCCTGCGGTACACCGGAGGTTATGATCAGGGTTTCGGATTGGAAACCATTGGCATAAAAGGATCTTTCTGTTAAATAAGAGTGAAGCCACTTAAGAAGAGAACCAGCAAAGCCGTACGCAGCAAGTTTTTGAATTAACACTCCGTGGCAAACTATGTCAAAAGCCTTTCTAAAATCAGTACGGCGTCAACTTGCTGATTCGAGTCAAGTGAAGCTGCAATATTATCAAAAAACGTGACTAGGTTACTGCAGGTGGATCTTGCAGCAGTTACCCTATGCTGGTGGTCAGACAGATAGTTTTAAATATATCTTTGAATATCTTTGCATAACATGGCTTCAAAGACCTTGGCAAATGTCGGAAGGATAGAGATAGGACGATAGTTACCAACCAATTCCTCAGCGCCCGCTTTATATACGGGAACCACTTTGGCCAGCTGCCATTTCTTCGGGAAGATACCAACACCGAGTGATTTGTTAAAAATCAAGCTTAGACGGGTTGCTAGTTGGTCAGCGCAAGTTGCAATAAAGTAAGGGCGAATTTCATCGCTGTCGGAATCTTTGGATGTCTAGTAAGGACTAAACATCCAAAGATTCCGATTTTATCCTTTGGTATTTGTATCAAGGAAAAGCAGCCGGAGTTGTTAAGCAGGTTTTCAAAGAATGGCGAGGTGTGAACTACGTTAGAGGGTAGGTTAGCTGGGCTATAAACGGAAGAAAAGTATGTGCCAAACATGTTGCAAATCTCATTACCATTACAAGTTTTTCTTTGCCATTTGACATTGAAGCTGGATAAGCATTAGCCACACCCCGTCCAGATTTAATGAACGTCCAGAAAAACTCGTGATTCGATGTTATTTACTGTTCTCTGCTGCTTATATAGGAGTTGTAACATTCTCATGCCAATTTGTCACAGCGCTTACTATTCAAACGAAAGTATTTCTATGCAAACGGTACAAAATTGTTACTAATGAATTTCGGGCCCAGAGAGCTCCGCAGCCTAATTGCGTAAGTGAATTCGGCAAGGCAGAGAGTTTGACCGCCATCAATCGACCAATCACATAGACGGAAATTCACATCGCGTCTTTCATCTCACATGTGATTGGTAAATTGATGGCGGTCAAACTCTCTGCCGTGTCAAATTCACTTACGCAACTAGGCTAGGGCCTACCCCAAAGGTCAAGAGGAGTAAACCCCGGTGTTAGAATTATTTGAAAACCATAATACTAAAACTTCGGCGCTTGTTTCGTTCGCTCTCGCATCCTACGTTCACTTAATTCTTCATGTTTTAACTAACGCATAAGTCGACAAAGATATCTTTATTCTTGTACGTATGGTTAAAAGAAAAGCTTTCCTATCCAAGGTGAAATTTATGAAATTAAACAGGTGTAAAAAACTGCATATTTTATCTTTAAATCAAAACTATCCGAGCTTGAGCAAAAATTTTGATCATTTTATCCTCTGCTCATATTTTTTTCCTAGAATTGGATTTGGATTCAGAAAACTAATCAAGGTTTAAAAAAAATCGCAAAGAAGATTAATGTGAATGCACTAGTTTAATTTGTATTGGGTTAATTGGTTTAGTAAACCACTCGTTCACTCGTAGACACACAGCTTGCCTTCAGATAAATTATCAACTAAAATAGGAAGTGCACTTAAGGAACCCTGAGCGACATATTTTTCCACTAGATTGGCGTCTGAGCTTGTGCAAAGAAGAAATACACTAATACCAAATGCTAAGAAGAGAATCAGGCAAAAAAGGATTGGACAATTTAGTTGAATCATAAAAAGGTTAAAAACCCACAAAGGAAATGTTCAATGTTCTTTGCACCAGATCCCCGACCACGAAGTTACGCTATACCACTGGCCGTGTGTTGCGAAGTTTGGTCCACTATATGTTTAAAGTCGAAACTTCTAGGTTGACCATGGTAGCTCATGACCAGTCGTAGGATTTTTTTAGAAAATGGATCAAAAGGGTTGGTGTCATACACTATCGTGTCACCACAACACAACCTACAACTCTCCTTTGAACGATCATTGCCGAGAGTGGCAAGGCACATTTTCAGAAAACGATAAAACAGATTTTCGACAAAATGTCAGTTAGTTTGAGTTTAGTGGTAGGGTCCCGAAGTAGTGTTAGCACAGGGCCCCAAAATTCACGGTCTGTCACTGCTTCTTAGTGTAGCTATCCGTGTTTAATTTTATTGTAGACCTAAATATTATCAAGTTCGGCCTTTGTCATTTAATTTCTTGTAATTCTCAATTCTCTGTACATATCATACCTCCCAAGGTAAATAAACACTGTCATTCACATATTATTTTTTGTCGCATGGATTTCAGACATATTATACTTCATTATGTGTAAAAATAACAAATTATTTACGGTTAGCGTTGATGAACACTTAATGTCTTTTTGCTCTCATGTAGCTTTATTTGTTCAACCATCCCACGTTTTCATTTAGCAATTCGTATGGCTATCTATATACTGCGCAAATATTCAATACTAGCTTTTTGCTGTGGTTTTGCTCTTTTGTATTTTCCTACCATGGCCTATCCCATAACAACCCGGCTTTTTTTCGATATTAATTGTAGCCTTAGGCATTGTGTAGTTTTCTATAAGAGAATATTCGAATTTCTCGATATTAATTTCAGAGGTACACATAGACAATCAATTTTATCTCTTCTTAATATTAGTATGAGTAATTTATAAACTATTATCCAATTTTTGCTTTTGGCTCAATTTACTTCAATTTTTCAGCGTCTGTGAAACGCGAAATAAAGGCTATATTCTAGAAACAAAGCTATAAATGAAAATATAAATCAATTTGGTTAATTAAAAGCCTTTTGGAACAGCATTTTAAGGTTCCAACGGCGTGGTTGGCGGTACTGGCATCCGGTAGTATTTCTTGTAGATGCTGCTCCAGAAGCTGGCACGGTCTGACAACAGGGCACTACGCAGTTCCAGGGTCTGCCCGAAAGACATGTATGAAGGCCTGTTGATGCCCAAAGCTGGCCACGAAGGAAGAGACGAGCCCTCTGGCACAGGCTTCCTAAAATTATAAATTAAAGAGGTATAAAATATATGATCCGAAATTTATCATGAATTTCGTTTAAAATGTGACTAGACAAAGACTTTTTTTTAACACATTGAACGCCATGGGGGACAACATATAAGCGTCACTTGCGTAGTAGAAAGGGCCAGGTTAAAAAGGCACCTTTTATAAAAATACATATTTTTTATTTTTATTATACAAAAAACATCGATGATAAGTTATTTGTGATTTTATTTTTCCAAAATACTTCTGTCTCTCAATAGTTGTCTCACATGGCCTGCGCGGTAAATAAATCGCAAGTTTGTCAGCGTGGGCCGCGGGGGTAGAGGTGTCGATCATCCCCGTTCAAGCTTGTGTCCCTTCGGCAACGAATGCCGTCGTGATTCCTGATTGCAATGGTAATTGTTAATGGGTCGGATGTCTACCATGTAACGATGGCGCATCGCCGTACGTTTTGAAGTCCGATGATGAAACGGGCTAGGCAGAATTAGGATTTGCAATTCCATCGCACACTCCCCGAAATGTGTCCGATAAAAAATCGATAAGCTGGCAATTTGGCGTCGATGTTGAAGGCTCTGCAGCTTTGACTCGACCAGTGCCTCATTGCCGATGAGCTTCTTGGCTGGCTTTTCAATGGACTCTAGTTCGTCAAGCTAGTATTTGGCAGATCTGTCCTAGAGATGAGAACAGTAGCCCATGAATGATCGAACTGTCGTTTGATACAAGCTGAGCATTCGTTCTGGCGTGAAGTACCGTCTCACCTTTGTAAGGATCCCCAACTTTTGGCAGCCCACTAAAGCTTTGCCTTAATGTATGGGCACTGAGAGTCGATGTCAACGTACCGCCAAGAAGCTCAAGATGGTCCGTTGTCAGCTCGGTTACACTTCGAAAAGATGGAGCAGGGTGGAATTGGCTCTTTTTAGCGGCAAAAGAAATTGGCATGCCCCATTCTGACTGCCTTCAAAAACAGACAGGTTCAAACTTTCCACCATGGACTCACGGAGACACCGGGATTGAGGCCCAGTAGCCATTGCGTTGGACAATTATCTCTCAGCAACAGTGCTGTCATCTGCATACCCAAAGGTTTGCCGGGTTTTAGCAGATCGTTTATGTGCAGCTAGAATAATGTTGCTGAGAGTACCGAATCCTGATGGATTCATATCCAATTGTT
Source organism: Orthosia gracilis (assembly GCA_947562075.1). NCBI lineage: Eukaryota > Metazoa > Arthropoda > Insecta > Lepidoptera > Noctuidae > Orthosia > Orthosia gracilis. The sequence continues at coordinate 43,744,375 of OX387268.1, forward strand.
CGGACGAGCTGTACCAGTAAACCTTAACTATATTGTTAGATTAATTTACAAGTACTTAATTTTATTTTAAAAAGTACTCGATGTCACTGAGGACCTTTCATTGAATACCATATTCTCCAAAATCAGTGAAGCCGTGCGAAAAAAATTACCGTACGCGCTTTTCCAGCCGGGTAAACATTTTCTACCGGAGTAGTATTTTATAGAAAAATATTAATACACTTTTCCTTTAGAAATTGGTGAAATATTTTTGTCAGGATTTCATTCCTCATAATTCTCTGAGATATTTTTTTTACTAAAAACCAAATACAATCTATTTGTCTGCATGGCCGTGGAGGGTCACTTTAAATACATTTAGCTTCATATCTGTGCCCGCCCAATAGAAACGGCCCAATAGAGATGCTTAAAATCGCCTCTGACTCGCGGATATATGTTGCTCCCCGCGGCCCAACGGAACCATTGTATATCGACCACACGGTGTCCCCGACGGCCCAAACAGAAAGACTGAAAAATTAAAGCAAAATAAGTAAAAGAGATTGATGCTGCTTACCCAGTTACTATAAAGTTGAGCCACATTTCTCTTATGATTTTCTTCATTTGTACGAGCTCCTGAGAAGCGGTTTGTTCATTGATCCCATCTACGACAGCCAGCGTTTGTGCACAATGATTAGCACCCCTTATTTTTGTATGTGGCACCAACGGCGTATATTCGTCCACGAAAGAGTATTCATATAAATACATTTTGTCGTTTCCACCATCTAAGTTTAGGTTTACCGATCTCAGTCCGGGAATGGCAAAAATAACGTCTGTAAAATAGTTAACATATCCTAATACAGTATCAGGACCAACAGACTTTTCATGGAAATAAAATTCCTTGACCTGCTTTGTGACTTTTTCTTTTTCTTCGTCGCTATCAAAAATCAAATCAGCAGGCAAAAAATCTGAAAATTTATCATTCATTTCGATGCTCCAAACATCAAAGTTTGTAATCCGAAACAATCCTTCCATGTTAGTAAACCCATATAACATTGGCACCTTTGCATAGTTACCGCTCTTTAAGATATTTATTGGAGAATCATCCAAAAAAATCTCTTCTCCAGTCCCAGTATTCCGCTCAACACACGGCGAAAACACAAATGTCGAATCTTTCCTTGCAAAAAACGCATCTTGTATTAGCGTTTTGTATGAAGCGGTCTTATAAAACTTTTCTAAAGCGTTAATATCGCCTACATTATTGAAACCCAAAGTCTTGGCATGCATTTTGGCATTTTCTAGTGGATCCTGTTGGACAGCAAATTCTGCCAGACTAGAGCCACTTTCGATGATAACTTTGTGGAAGAGTCCTTTAGTAGATTTGGAGAGAATTAAGAGGTCTGCAGCAGCGGCCCCCGCACTGTACCCTGAGATTGTGACATCTTTAGGATTTCCTCCAAAACTAGCGATATTCTTGTTAACCCAGCGTAGCATCGCTACCATGTCCTTCATGCCTGCGTTGCCTGGGACGTCTTTTGTTCCTAAACAAAGAAATCCGTGGATACCAAGGCGATAGTTAAAGTTCACAACAATAAGATTTTTACTTTTCATTAATTTTTTTGCTGTATTTTCTTCACCGAAACCAAGTTGAAAAGCTCCTCCGTGAATTACAACCATGACTGAAAGGTCCTTTTCTTCGGTATCTGGTACGTATATGTTTGCTATAAGACAGTCCTCTTGCATGGCGCTGGTATTCACTTGCAGCCCTGGAACTGACGCTTGTGGACACATTACACCTTCATTTGTTGCGTCATATGGCTCCGTCCAGCTCGGTGGTGGTAGAGAACCCTGAAACATAAATAATGAGCTTGAAGTCATGTGTAAATTAAAATTTCAAATTTTGCTGTAAAATCGTAAGATGTGTTGCGGATACGACATTTTTTTCTAAATATTTGTTTTTTATAGTTTACCTTGAATTTATTTTCTCCTTGGGGAGCGGTGGCGTACGGCACGTTATAGAAGACGTACATCCCCTCGGGGGCCATGCGCCCGCGCACTGGTCCTTGCGCGGTCCGTACGAGTTTCCATTGGTCTTCATTTTGAGTGCTCAGGGTCACAGCACACAACACTAGCAACGAGTAACACAACATTAATAAATAATACTTTAACACCAGACAACTCTTTAAACACAGCACATTATAGCCGGGCACCCATGGTTTATATATGAAGCGCTTTCCTACAGAGTAAATGCGTGTAATTTATTATGACTGGTCTATAATTTTACACGGTTGTTGCGCAGTCACAAATGACATTGAATTAAAAAAAAATATCCTGCTACCGTCACGGATGCGTCTTCTTTGTTTCAATATCTTTTATTGAACAACATATTTGTTTTTGAATAAGGTCAATGGCAGTTCTCGGTATTCTTTGATATTTTGCAGACGCTTGGGAGGGGCCTATGGTAAAGCCTTTTGTTAAGCTGGTATGATGATGCTTTTCTTAAATTGAAAGACAAGGCTGCAACCAAGAAGCGGGCGTTGTGTACTTGTGACCAGTGGTCACAGGTCAGGACTCCACTTGGTCTATGTCCAGCCCAGTAGATTGTAATTGAATGCAGATAGCAATAAAAAAATATTTTTATTTCATGATGGCATAGGTTCAATGACTGGAAGAAGGATTGAAGAGATCGACAGATGATATCGTTGCCATCGTGGCTAGAACCTGAATGAGGCTGGCACAGGAACTTGGCTTTAGGACAAAAAAAAATCTATTTATGAAGGTAAACAAACCTCGTCGCTTTGCTTAAAAAATACAGAACTTGAATGACGCTAACTTTCCATAGGTCTGTACCGTCTGAACTAAAAATAAGTAATAATATAAAGTAGGTACTCAAATAAGGATTCATTGCCAATGGACATAAAGCTCCAGAGAAACTTCACCCCCTAGAAATGTATAAAAAACAACACCGCGTGCGCGCCATCTCTGACATCGATGAATTTAGTTTTTTGTAGTTATTGACATCGATTCCATTAGTAAGCGTGCAAGATAGCCATTTAACAATAATTGTTTACGTTATTGATACAAAATTGTCATGCGCTAACCAACATCAACAAATTTAGGCAGCACTGTAAGGCTGATGGGTGTTGCGGGTTGATGGGAAGTAGGTGCTTATAAGGCGATCTTTCAAAATAAAGGAGATTCACTTATATACGTAGTATTATTTATAATTCCTATGGTATTAATTAATGGGTAGTATTTAAACGAGCGACAATAAACTCAAGTTAAAGATGTAAAAAATACTGAATATGGCTTACTGAAATACTAAGTGGGCGACAAACAGTGGGCGAATACAAATGTTTAAAACAGCGACTTGATTAGTACTTTGGCAACATAGTCGACGGAGCCCCGCTGCGCGGGGCTCCTATTTCCGTCCGCAGGGTCTAAAGTAACACGAACGACGGGAGCTGAGTTCGCTCGCTTTGCTCGCTCACTTCAGCTCCCGTCATCTCGTTTGAACCTAACCTGTCCGTGTCGGGGTGCCCTAAGCTCCCGAACTCGCTCCGCTTGCTCTTGTACCAATTCGTTGAAAACACAATTATACCCGAATTCCCGCGCTGCACAGCGATGTCGCCTTCATTTACGATGAAGAATAATATGCTAATATAGAAAAAATAGAACCCCAAATACAATTATAGTATGTCACAATATTATTACTGCAGCTCACAAAAACCTCCTAAAAGGTATTCCTCAAACCGGATAAATAGTTGCTTACTTAGTATAATAGTCGCCCATTCAGTATATTTTTCACCCGGTTAATTATTTCCCTTAATTAATATAGTAGCCCAATTTAGATTAACTTTTGAAGATTTCAAAAGAGAACCATCATGTTATTCACGTTTGAAACAAACAGAACACTAATTTACATCTCATGGGATTTTTCAAAACTTTTTACAAAAAGAAATTAACTATAAAAAACTTAACACTAACTTGTGGGGTTCAAACTATACTTATAACGGAGAGGGACACTTTTATTTTCTAATCTTGATCTGATTTCATTTACCATATTATTAAAACAAATTGCAATGGTTGCAAATCTTATCCTGGTTTGACGATGAGCTTCGGTTAGTTCATTTTTGGCAGGTTTATAATTATAGATCCCAGCTGCATGTAAAAGTCTTCGGACAGTGGTAAGCGAAATACCATGTGTTATATATAGCACCAGATCGGGTGGTTGAAAAAGAATCCGAGGTTTGGCTATTCACAATATCACGATGGCGGCTGGATTGATTTGTGTAAGCAATCGGACGTGGCCCTTGGCTGTTACACTTCACTTCACCAGTTTCTTGATACCGTCGCATCTATAAACGAACTGTGTTTCTCTATAAACAAGTTGATTGTACTTATCATACTAATATTATAAATGTGAATGTAAGTTTGTTTGTTACGCTTTCACGCAAAAGCTACTGAACCGATCATCATGAAACTTTGTACATATATTCTTGGAGGTATTAGAAGCAACATAGGATTATTTTATTTAAAAAAAAAGAAATTTAATTGCTTCACTGCCAGCGAAGCCGCGGGTAAATGCTAGTAATATAAATAATAAAATTCGGAGGCCCATAATTCGGAAACAGTGCGTCGCAGGGCTTTGCTTCTCAGAACCTTAATGTTTGTTATGGTCAAGGTCAACTTGGTACTGCAATAAATTTGAGAAATTTCCGTAAATAAAATTTCAGTAATATTTACTGTACAATTTTTTTTTAACCAAATAATTTTTATTTTGGTTTTCTTTGCTGCTCATAGTGCCCCTAAGTGTACACTCCAACTCCTGAAACTTCGACCCTAAGACGACCCACTGACCAAAAAGGTAATTAAAAAATTTGATCATTTTTTTTTAAGACAAAGTTGATTTTATTTTTGATTACACTTACGTCGACATTTAAGTCTCGAGCTCTTTAAACCGTAATTTAGTTCCCGAAGGCGACTATTTTCACTTTTAAAAAGTTACTCAATCGAGACATATTTTTATTGTATCTAATTAGTAAGTCGTTATTCGAACAACACAAGCAGACGTGTAACAATGCTATAATGCTAAGCCATGTTTTACTTAAAAAAAATATAAGCTTACCCTCAATCTTCCTCATAATCTATTTTTTATAATATAAAGGTGAACGCGCACCTATCCGCGCCGCAGGAGCCACACGCGCAGCAGTCATTGCATTTTCTCAAAGCCCCGCGCAGTCTGTGCCGAACGCGCCGTACGCATCGTATCCACTTCTGTACGTCTTGAATAATATTTTCTATACCGGATACGGATGGAAGTCTCCACGCCGCCCGCATCGCACTCGCCGCAAGCGTCAACAGCGCCGAATCTGATGACGTCATCCGCACGCGCTTGTGGAATCCGTATACCTACAGCATGTTGCTTAAATATGGCTCGTGCGGCGTGAATAGGTGCGCGAGGCTGCATACGATTTCATATAAATATTTATAAAATGCGATGACAGCGGCGCGTGCGGCTCCTGCGGTGTGTCTAAGTGCGCGTTCACCTTAAACGTCACGGCCGACATGAATGATGTGATGGATGATCCAAAAACATATCGCTGAATTTCACAAGTATAGAATGGTGCAGCGGTATAACAGCGAGTGACTCGTGAGTTTATAGGGTCCAGTTTCGATTAGTTGATCGGCCTAACGATTTTATTAAATTTTAACATTCGGTTGTGAGTTTTAAGAAATTTGTAAAAAAGTATAATGTTTGTAGAACATAATTTGAATTATAAAAATATCAATAGGTAGGTTGCGATGGATATTAGGTCTACCTTTTATAGCAGAACTTTTCATGTCATAATATTATTATGCATAACAAAGGATAGCATAAACTTCATTAAGCAGAAAATCGTTTGGCATACACTGATCTATCATACATTCAAAACTCAATTTTGTAAGTCAGAATCATCTTTAGGCATACTCGTACATATAAATTCATGTTTAGAATAATTTTGTATTTTTACCATAATAATAAAATTGATTGAAAACATTTTTGTTTGGTTTTTATTTCCCTTTATGAAGCATGCAAACATGCAAACAAACATACACCATACATGCAGCAAACCTGTAGCATGCAAACAAGCATACACCATGCATGCAGCAAACAAGCATGCAGCATGCAGCAGGCTTCTATCGCGGCTCCGGCGCTGCAGGGCTCCGGCAGTCCCACGCGAGCTTATCGTCGCAGATGGTTTTATCGCTAACCACCGCTGCTTCGGCTTGCAGCCCGGCTTCACCGGCCAGCCTCAGCTGCGGCGGCGAGCGTTATTAAACCACCTGCTCCTTAGCTCGCGGGCCGCTTCGCCTCTCCGCGCATACGCGGGTTTAAATTACAATCTAGGGGTAGGGCAGACAAGACTACGTGGAGTCGGTTTAGCAGCGATACGTTTCTGTCACTAACTTTTGTAACACTTTTTTTGACTTCTTAAGACAATATTTTTATTTAAGGTAAAATGATATTTTATAAAAAATGTATTTCTGCCATCTTCATAATATGCCAAGTGATATTGTACCAAATAATCGACGCTAAAATAAACGTAACGCTAAACAAAATTATGCCAAATAAAATTCATCTTAAAAGTACGCCATTGTAAGTTCGGACATATAAACATTCAACCCAACAATAATTATGTTAAATTATTTTTATGCCTTAATAATAGTCACTTATAGAAAATTATGCCAAGTGTGTTATACCAAATAAATTTCGGAGCGTCAAAATTCTGCCAGATAGAGGGAACCTCTGTGGAATTATTGATTTATTTATTAACAATTGCTTGCTGTACAGTTTGCACAAAAAAGTAGCAAGTCATGATGAACCGTTAATTTGTATGACATGACTAGTTAAAGTTAAGATGTTATCAGCTATACATAAAATAAAATGATTCCACTTCACCTATTCTAAATCTGGAACATAATACGTTTATCGGAATAGATAAATATGATTAGATTATGTCTTAAAATATAGTCATGGTAATAATTATCTATTAATTAGATATTACATTATAATAATATCATGCTGTAACATAGTAAAAATATGTTGTAATTTGTGGATTTTCATTAATTTCATCATCCTCCTGTTGTTATCCCAAATCATTTGGGGTCGGTGCAGTACGTTTTCTTTTTCATAGAACATCTATTTGTAGCCATCTCAACAGCCCTCTATTTTCTAGCCAACTACATCTAGTTCTAATACCAACTACATTTGTTTCAACTCCTATTTATTTTCTATTCCGAACGAATACCATTGTTTAAACTAATACCAAAATATGTTCAAAGATATAAGGTACAGTCAGAAAAAAATCTTTGTATGTAGGTAATTATAAGACTTTAAATTGAAAAAACGAACAAATTAAACCCAAAAAAAAAAATACCTGGCAGACGTCTAGTCCTTTATTCAAATATTACTAATAATCAACTTTATTATAATTTTTGTTCCTCCTTGTACCTACATGTATAATATTTTTTTGCATAAACATCAAAACAAAAACAATTTACTTACAATCTAAAAATTACAAATTATCTCAGAAAGTCAACCCTTAAATTATATTAAAATTTACCTGACATAGTTTTTATTCGATAGGTACGTAATTAGTTGCGTCTACCTACACTACTGATTACTAATAATAACTACGTCAGGTAAATTTGTCACAAAAAGAAAATACTTTTCATCTAACAATTGTAAAATATCATAGAATCATCAACTTTTTGTATAATCAAATCTGTCATTAATTACCTATTTATTCTTTTTGTTTACCTTTTTATTAATTTTTCGCCTAGTTTTTTGTTGTGACGAGATCTTTGAGTTTTTAATTTATAGTTATTGAATGTGCTAATATTCACGAATATAAAACACCAACAAACATTGGTGTAAATAAAATTGGATAACTATGCCGACGTCCGTAAAGAAACATTTTTGATTATGTTTGACTGAGCTGACTGTACCAAATTCAAGTTGTTAGTATTCGTTCGCTGCTTAAATTTAATTATTTAAAGAGGACGGACTCGCGCACTGAGGGCAAAGAGCAAAAAGAGAGCAAACAAAGAGCTATAATATTTTCTTTCGAAAACTTTTGTCCCCGTACGTCGTCGCCATTGGTTGCGGTCAGTTTACCAATTGCAAATAAGTTCTTTTTTTAGAGTTCCGTACCCGAAGGGTCCAAACAGAGCCCTATTGCCGTCATTCACGTGTCTGTCTTTCTCTCCGTCTATCTGTCCGTCTGTCTGTCCGTCCGTCTGTCTATCCGTCATCTGTCGCGTAGGTTTTACAGCCAAACGGTTGGAGCTACAGTCTTCAAATTTCCACAGAATAAGCATTTTATTGACCCACAGCTATACAAATTATCAATAGTTAATTGTTATACAAGAGTGCAAAGTTGCTTTTTAATCGCGTGCTCAATTTTGATGACCTAGCAAGCGAAAGATTCAAAAATTTGAATCCTGAGCGTGTTGCTTGGCTGTCAATACACTTTCCGTTGCAATATTATAGAAACAAATCGATTGATTGGAGTGTTAGACGGGCGTAAGGCTTGATATTTCTCAAGCATTGTTACGTATTCCTTGCGAATGACGAAGTTGCGGTCTCTTTTTGTCATTATATTAAGTAAATTAATTAATAGTAAGTCATCTGAATGTATCTCAATGTTTTTGACATTAAGTTGTGTTAGTTCATTAGTTCGACATGCTCCGTTTATACCAATAATAAAAACGACCAGTAACGTAAAGAGTATTGTAGCAGATAAATTAATAAAATTGATATGCATTCATAATTATGCCTATCAACATCTACTAAGTACGTATTAGATTATGTTAAGTAATTTATTAATATACTTAAAGAGATACTGCAAGTGCAACTGACTTATTTTTGCTGCCAAATATACGAAATCAGGTACTTCGTTAAGAAACTTTTCAATTTCAGATGGTGTGAAAACCTTCGATTTCTTTGGTTGATGACCAGATGAGGCTCTTTTTAAAATGCCACTAATTTAGGGTAGGTGTCGATATGTATGTTTTTTTGTCTTTTTTCATCTTTATTGTTGCTTTTAACATTGAATACGTACTCCATAGAGTGTTTGATTGCTTGGTTTCGGATAATTCAATAAAATATGCCAGAAAAACGTTTTCTGAGAAAGTTTTGGCTCCTTCAGCTAGTCGCCACGTGTTAAACATATCGTACTGTTTCAAATACTTCTCGCGTGATTGTTGAAGGAGAAAGCTCATTTGCGCATTATTAACAGTTTCAGTCAATTCTGTTGGCGTCAAATAAACTTCCTCGTCGCTAGAATCACTCATTTTAGGTTTTTCACTTGTTTTCAAGTTTCTAGACCTAAGGTTTTAACAATATGACGTGAAAAGTAAATGGTGCGCGCAAAGCAAATTAAAAAAAAAGTACAACAAGAAGGTTCCGACCCTGAGTTTTTAACAAATAATTAAAAAAGGTTGTATAATAAATTCGGTACCACGGAAGTAGAAGTAAAAAGGTTTAATGATGTTTTGAATTCACATACTTAGTGCACACGAGGTTCTAAATTCAATTTAGTTAATCCTCTAGCGGATAAAAACGGCTTTTGCACTCAGATATTGAAGAGCAAAAATACTCTTGCCGAGATGTGTTGATGGAGATGGGGTAGGGTATCTCTGTTTAGAACTCGTTGAGTAGATAAACTGTATTTTTTGTTTTAAAATATATTGGAAAACAAAGGAATTAGAAGCCTCGGAATTTAGCATTCATTACAAAATTTTGTTCCGAAGCATGTTTAAAACTTAAAAACTGGTGATAATTTTATTATTACGTATATTTTACTAACAAATACCAATATATTGATAAATCATTTTTTTTAATTCTCCCATTTTACTTATTACAACCAACTTGATTTTGCGGTTTGGTACAGAAGGAAGGCAGGAAGGTTTGGCAAAAGATTCATCTGGCTGAGTAAAATTTCTAGTACCATTCAGTATGCCAATCGTTTGAGTGCAGTGGTTAGCATCTCGTATGATAGTATGAGGCACTACTGGAACATTCTAATGCACAAAGGAATATTCAAACAAATGAACTTGATCGTTACCAGCCTCCACGTCCAATTTCGTAGCCCAAAGCATATATAAGATAAGTAAAAAAACGACGAGTAAACGAAATCTAAATTTTAGGACATGAAAAATAATTCCACATGTCCTAAAACATAGATTTCGTTGACTGTCTTGTCGCCAAAATAGAACTTCTTGATCTTTTGAGCCACTTCTTCTCTTTCTTCTTGAGATTCATACTTCAATTCAGCTGGCAAAAAATCAGAAACATTTTCATTGTGCTTCCAAAAATCAAGGAAATGTATCCCTAATAGTCCCTCCATTTTGACGTATCCATACAACACAGGTAAGTTTTTATAGACGCCTTTTTTAATATACATAAGAAAGTACTGGATTCATCCATACATCGAAAGAAATATAAATTGTAGATTGTTTGTGGCAGCCAGAGAGTTATCAGAAGATGATTCTGTTTTTCAATCATTTTACCGAATGACTAAAAATACGTACCAAAATTTAGTTTCTATTGTTGGACCACTGATACAAAGACAAAATACTGCAATTCGAGAATGTGTCAGTCCAGAAGAAAGGATACTAATAACTTTGAGGTAAGTTATAATTTAAATGTATAATCGTAGGTACTACTTACCACTTATTGTAGCCAGGGCCTGTTTCATAACAAAATTGTGTAATATTATCAGTATTAGACTATTCATTATTGAGTTGAAATTATCAGTTTCTCTCATATTACAAAAAAATGAAAACCCATAATATTGGTCTGATAATATTAAACTAATGTTTTTTATGTAATTCCTAGGAGCCCAGGGACTTAGGATACCTTTAGCACAAAATAAAATTTTAAAAATATATAGTTAAAAATGTATTTAATATCGAAAAAACTTCAAAGGGTATTTTAAAGTTTCGATTATAAGTTTTCAAAGTTCTCCAGTTGTGACAAATCTTCAGAAACATTTGTATTTACAGAATAATTAATTGGAGATATTGGAGGAAACGATGAATTTGTATTAGAATTTTGTAATACAAAACAACAAGTGTGCGTCTCGCGGGTCGGTCGAGTAGTGACATGCTGCCGCGCGCACCGCATGGCGACCGCATGACGAGAGGTTGACGCGACGTTGCCGCTCCGTGGACACAGTCTTGATTGTTTCTACGCAAGATGCAAGCATTCGTCGTGCAATCGTCAATTGACAAAAGCGTGCGCATGACGTGCGGTTTACGTGGACAATAGGCCTAAAAGGTGCGACCGTGCGAGTACACCGCGCAAGTCCGCGCGACCGCGACGCTGAGGGTTGTGTTTGAGCGCTAGACCGAGACATGATGTGTCGCACACAAACTCACCTCGATTTAGTCATTAAAATCAGTTATATTGTTGAAAATGATTATTCCACATTGCAATGGCAAGCCAAGTTATCAAATTACTGTTGGAGGAAGATGAATACGACTATATGATAATATTATATTAATAGTATAAAAGTAACCAAAGATTGGCTATCAACGAATTATATAAAACAAGAGGTCAAAACATATTGTTTTCAATATGGGAGTCAATCAAAAAATGGCTATTTACAAAAATTTTCGGCATTTCGAACGCGACGCGCTACACTCATTCGTCTGTGTGTGAGATCGGCTAGTGGCCAAAAGCCGCACGTCGCGGTGTCGCGCGCCTTCTCGCGCGCTGTCTCACTCCCATAAAAAGCCTAATAGGACAAGTGATGTCGCGCGTCTCCTGCCTAGGTCGCCAGTCGCGGTCGCGCGGTGATCCTCACACCTTTTGACCGCTTTAACTCAACCATAAAAGGCTGCCCTGAGCACAGGATGAGCAAAAAATGATCATTGATCTAATATCCTCCTCAGCTAATTTAAGATTTGCATCTATCTACAAGACATTATAAAAGTCGTATTAGTATAAAGGTCAAGTTTCTGATAGTTGGATCCGTAACTCAAGGTCAATAATAAACTAAAACGACGTAAATATTATCAATCCATCGTAAAATTTGTTACGTTATACGCTGTATCAATAAACTTATTATGTAATAATCTCTTTCCTCAACAAGTTCAAACGTCAGCAGTCGGAGGTTAACCATACCATAGTTATTTTAATTAAGTTCTATTCTAGCATTGCACTATTCGTGCTTATTGCCACTGACAATATTTAATCTGATACTTATATTTAATGAGCAAATAGCAAAACTCTGTTTTGTTGCCAGTAAGACAAAAGTTAACAAGACCCAATTTTTTTTTAGAATGCAAACACTTTTATAGTCAACTTTTATAGTAACAATCTTAGAAGAGCCAACAAATTCCTTTGAAAATAAGAATTTATTTTACGATTAAACTTGTCTTCACCCACAGCTGGTGCTGTGGCGTAGGGTATGTTGAAGAAAGTATAAATATCTTCGCTAGGATGCTTGCGCCCGCGCACCGGCCCTTGCGCAATTTTCACTTCGTGCATAAATAATATATAAGAAACCCGGCCAAGTGCGAGTCTGACTCACGCGTAAAGAATGAACAACTAAATTCTTCAAAATAAATAGGTAACAATATTAACGTTTAAAAACAATGAAAACACCGAACCTTGCTCTTACGAAGGGACAATATTAACTTTGCCCTTCGTAAATTGTTCGTGTCCCTAAATATATATACATTTTTTTTTACTTTTCCAAGTACATTTTATTAGCTTGTCGACTATTACTCGTAAACTTGTAGACTACTCAGTTGTGATAGTTTTCCTTTATTTTCGTTATATATACTACTGCCGTGATTTTTTTCATAAATCGAAAAGTAACCATTTAGCTGGCGGGGGGAGGGACACTTGACTCTAGCAAAAATTTGTTATTTAAAGCTTGATTTTACGCAAACGGATCCCTGAATCGAAAAAAAGTTTTCACAGACCGGTAATATTATTGAATGGCCTATTCAAGGAAATCCCACACCATAGGATAGACGAAAAAAACATCCACTCTTTCAAAAAAAAAAAAGCTTTTTTAAAAATTTCGTAGGTTATATGACCACATTGTCGACGTGTTTAATATGTACATTTATGCCAAATTATAGCTTTCTATTCCAAGAGTATCTGAGCTAACGGACGAACAGACGGGCATGGCGAAACTATTGTTGACTGCGGAACCCTAAAAACTAACCTAATAATTAAAGAAAATAGATTTTTTTACTTTTTGCCTCGTCGCGCTGTTCTTTACCAATGGTGCCAAATAAAGCATTAATATACTGAATTTAAGGTAGAAATTGTTGTTAGATCGCCCAACCTTTAAAACATCAATTTATCTTAATGGTTCTTAATGGTTTGTGGTATTTTTAGTCTAGGGCCTATACCACATTTCTTGCCCTACTTAAAATTGTTGTACCGCTTCTAGTTACCGCAAATGACAGGACGTAGACAAACGCGTTGCGACAATTCGAGACCGATGCGACAACCAGTTTTCATAGACATTGCTTCTCGTTTATATTATCTGTAGAACAATGTCTGTAACAGACAATTTAAAAACAGCTCAAATTGTTTTTCTTATATAACTTATTTCCTTACCTAATTTGTTCAAGTCATTGAGTTGATACTAATGTAAACGTTTTCTGCCTTCGTAAAGTGACTAGGTATGCTTGTTTAATTTTATTCATGATGAAATATTATCAGCTTCGGTTAGTGTCATGACCGATCAGTATCAAACTCTCAATTTCACGAACTCTGACCTGTTTTAGTATTGTACAATCAAACGAGCTATTTAAGCTATTTATTATAATGACATACGTATTAATCTTTCCATAGAACTGCGAATATCCTTTTTTTTAATGAGTTTGTATTTTTTTATACTTATTATTTTCTTTATTTAACTTCATTTCTTACTATCTATATTTTTATAAAATATATTTTTTAAACATATTCACAAATAACTGAAAATTGCATCAAAATCGGAATAGTAGTTTTGGAGAAAAATGGCAACATGGATTTGCACAAACATCCTCTCACCCCAAACGCAAATACCGTCTTCATTCCGTCGTGGGTAAAATAAAACCGGTCTCAAAAATAAAGCGACACGGTTGGCGTAGTGGCTGAGCGAACAGCTGCTGCGCTGCGTGTGGCGTGTTCGATGCCCGCACGGAACAAATATTTGTATGGCCTACAGATATTTGTTCCGGACCTGGGGGCTTGTATATGTGAGTTTGAATGTTTGTAAGTGCACCCACGATACAGGAAGACATTCCTAGTGTGGGGCAACGTTTAGTGAAAAGAAACGTTTTTTTAAATTTCCTTTATTGGTGCTGTAAGACCTTGTAAGACCTTACTTTTTGCCAAAACGTGATTCTGGGTCAACGGGAACTACCATCATATGGTAGTTAAACCCATATAGGTTTTCGCCCCAAAACCTATAGGGTACTTCCGGTTGACCGAGAATTGTCAATTTTGGTTAAAAGCAAGGTCTTACGGCACAAGTAAAGGGGAAAAACCGAGAAATAAAATATGATGAAAATTAAGGTTAATTTTGGTACTTACAACTTTTCGCGAAAATCAACATTTGCCCATATCTTTTATCGTGTGAACTGATTTACACACCTGATTTATACACCTAATAGGGATTATAGACCTCAGTATCTGGTATAAATTTCAACTTGATATGTCCACCCCTTCCTGAAAGAATCGGTGGTGACACACGGACAGACAGACGGACAGATTGACAAGAGAGTGATCTTATAAGGGTTCTTTTTTTACCTTTTGAGGTACGGAACCCTAAAAACACTAAACAGTGCTAAAATAAATAATTTCGTTTCGAAAGTCGGTGTCTTTACATACCTCTTGTCTTTATCGTTTTGCGAGACAAACTTCCTTTTTTCAAGTTGGTACAAAATATAGGTCCACTGGTATCAGGAGCAGGGTCCAAGCTATCGGTCAGGGCTCCAGAGAGAGAAGTCTCCTAACAATAGAAGCTGTCTCCAGAAGTACTGCTTCATGAATCAAGCCCGAGGCCCTCGAGGCTCGTTATTATTATTATAGGTAATAACAGTGATATTATATAATTACTGAATTGTCTTACATTACAACACAGTTTAAAAGTACGAATAGTTGCGGGTAAGCTACCTACCTGTATAACAACCTCTCCGTTCGACTGTACATACCTACATGTCCCAAGGTCGTCTAATGAGATCCAATTGTGGTAACAGACCGACCGGTCAGTACATGAACTCTAAAACTCATAGGAAATACAGGAAATCACAATTGAGCATAGATTCACATCATGGGATTTATTCTAGTATTACATTTTTCCGCTTGGGTATCACATGTAAACACTTAATATGTGAAAAAATAACAAATTTTATTCGTGGTTTAAGTGGATGACCACTTATTATGTTTTTTGTTGTATGTGTAGCTTCATACTCAGCTGCGCAAATAGCTCGCTAGCTCTTTCCGTTGACTTCACTCCCGTGGTTGCGTCCATTTATTTTTCGGGGTGAATTGTAAGCTATTTGTACCAATTTTGTAGTGTTCTATCAGTGATAATTTTTTCGAAAAAACTTCCATAGGTTACCTCAAAACGAGTTTGAGTTATTTATATTCTAGCATCCAATTTTGTTTTTCCACAAATTACTTCTCAGTTTCTGTTTAATGCAATAAAAATATTACCACCGCTCAATTTATATTCTAGGAACAACTAGACAAAAATCAAATTTCATGTAAATCAATTTAATTGAAAGCATTTCGGAACAACATTCTAAGACAAAACAAGTATCTTGACTGGGCCCGCGAGGTTGTCGACATGTGGGATGTGGACTTAGCGATCATTGTACCGTAGTCGTGTCAGCCAATGGCTTAATAGCCACGAGCCTCGACCAACACCTTAAGAGGCTCTCGTTAGGCAGCTGGGTCAAGGGCCTGATCCAGAAACCAGTATTGTTGGTAATGTGGGGATGGCGGTACTGGCATCCGATAGTATTTCACGCAGATGCTGCTCCAAAAGCTGGCACGTTCTGACAACAGGGCACTACGCAGTTTCACCGACTTCCCTAAAGACATGTATGAAGACCTATTGACGCTCAGAGCTGGCCAAGAAGGAAGAGCCGAGCCCTTTAGCACAGGCTTCCTGAAATTATAAATTAAACAACAAACAGGTAAACTATAAATTAAATAAATAAAAAAAATGAAATTAAGAGATATTTTTTTTAAGAATATCGGTAGGTAGGGTAGGTACCCTACCCTACCTACCCTACCCTACCTACAAGTTAAAATAGATCGTAGCCGATTCTCAGACCTTCTGAATATGCATATAAAATTTGGTAAAAATCAGTAAAGCCGTTTCGGAGGAGTACGGTAACTAACATTGTGACACGAGAATTTTATATATAAGTTTACGTTTTATAATGTAATCTATGGTGGTGAGATTATTTGCAAGAGCATCCCCGAGTTTCTCACCTCTAAATTATCGCAGAATTAATGTGACAAATTGTCAAGCACGCGTTATCTGCTGTTGAAAATTCATTCAAGCAGATAACGCGTGCTTGACAATTTGAAACATTAATTCTGCGATAATTTAGAGGTGAGAAACTCGGGGTATGATTTTTAGACAATCTAATCATTGACGACACGAATGGCGTAGTGATTGAGCGATCGGCTACTGTGCTAAGTGTCGCGGGTTCGATACCCCCACGGAAAAAATATTTGTATGGCCCACAGATAGTTGTGGCGGACCTGGGTGTCTTATGTATGAGAGTTTAATTGTTTGTAAACGCAACCACGCGTACAGGAGTTCCTAGGTTGGGGCAACGTTTTAAAAATAAAAAAAACAATAACTATACATTGTATATATTATGCTAAACAAACGATGACTGGATCATCGTTTGTTTTGACTAGGTCTAGTAGGATCATTTATATCAGTGTGACAAATAGTGACACAGGTGAAAAATAGTTGGAAACCAACTATTTTTCACCTGTGACCACTTCATGTACAATTCGTTGTTGTAAGCTGGTACCAGCTGATAATTCAATCCAAAAATAATCTCATTTCATAAAGTCTATGCTATGCATAGTGATTTAAAATCAATAGAGACGAGTATTGATCTAAAAAAAACCGTCTAAGCGTACCAAGTGTTCCGTACATACATCTTCATTCACCAAAATAATTAGGTGGTAACATTACTTAACTGAATTTCATAAAAAATTAAAACACCGAACATTGCTCGAACAAAAATCCAAACTATGTAGATTGAGATTAAAACTCTTTACTAAATCAGATTTTTGTTCATATTTTTTATTTTAATCTAGCTACAATTGGTGAATCCATAAGCGACCTTCATGCCGCCCGCCGCCGCGCCGCTCAGCCGCGACCTTGGAACTACTTGGGACGTACAAGGGGACAACAGATCGGCGCGCGAGACTGTCAGGACGGGAGAGTGGATAAGATACACCGCAATATTACACTCGTATTTCTAGATCCTTTATCCTCATTAGACATAACATAAACCTGTCAAACGTAATAAAAAAAGTTTCCATCGTTGGTTCAACCACTTCCATAGGTAAAAAAACTTGTAGATAATTAAATCGGTTTAGAATTAACACTCTCAATGCCAAGGATAATGTTGTGCTTTACAGGTTTAGAGTACGGGATAAATTCGTCCCTTAAAAAATCCCTTTCGTGGATTGATTTCGATGGATGGATACGCCGTTGGTTCTACATACAAAAATAAGACGCGCTGATCATTGTAAACAAACGCTGGCTGTCTTAGATGAGTTCACTGGACAAATCGCTTCTCGGACGCTCGTACAAATGAAGAAAATCATAAGAGAACTGTGGTATAATTTTATAGTAACTGGTTAAGATATACCATCACTCCGTTTTTCTTATTTTTCAGAAAAAAACTTTGATGTGGATTCTTCTTTAGGTGCATCAAGAAAATCCCTAGTCTAGTCACATTTGTAAACGATATTCTTAAAAAAAATATCTCTTAATTTCATTTTTTTTATTTATTTAATTTATAGTTTACCTGTTTGTTGTTTAATTTATAATTTCAGGAAGCCTGTGCTAAAGGGCTCGGCTCTTCCTTCGTGGCCAGCTCTGAGCGTCAATAGGTCTTCATACATGTCTTTAGGGAAGTCGGTGAAACTGCGTAGTGCCCTGTTGTCAGAACGTGCCAGCTTTTGGAGCAGCATCTGCGTGAAATACTATCGGATGCCAGTACCGCCATCCCCACATTACCAACAATACTGGTTTCTGGATCAGGCCCTTGACCCAGCTGCCTAACGAGAGCCTCTTAAGGTGTTGGTCGAGGCTCGTGGCTATTAAGCCATTGGCTGACACGACTACGGTACAATGATCGCTAAGTCCACATCCCACATGTCGACAACCTCGCGGGCCCAGTCAAGATACTTGTTTTGTCTTAGAATGTTGTTCCGAAATGCTTTCAATTAAATTGATTTACATGAAATTTGATTTTTGTCTAGTTGTTCCTAGAATATAAATTGAGCGGTGGTAATATTTTTATTGCATTAAACAGAAACTGAGAAGTAATTTGTGGAAAAACAAAATTGGATGCTAGAATATAAATAACTCAAACTCGTTTTGAGGTAACCTATGGAAGTTTTTTCGAAAAAATTATCACTGATAGAACACTACAAAATTGGTACAAATAGCTTACAATTCACCCCGAAAAATAAATGGACGCAACCACGGGAGTGAAGTCAACGGAAAGAGCTAGCGAGCTATTTGCGCAGCTGAGTATGAAGCTACACATACAACAAAAAACATAATAAGTGGTCATCCACTTAAACCACGAATAAAATTTGTTATTTTTTCACATATTAAGTGTTTACATGTGATACCCAAGCGGAAAAATGTAATACTAGAATAAATCCCATGATGTGAATCTATGCTCAATTGTGATTTCCTGTATTTCCTATGAGTTTTAGAGTTCATGTACTGACCGGTCGGTCTGTTACCACAATTGGATCTCATTAGACGACCTTGGGACATGTAGGTATGTACAGTCGAACGGAGAGGTTGTTATACAGGTAGGTAGCTTACCCGCAACTATTCGTACTTTTAAACTGTGTTGTAATGTAAGACAATTCAGTAATTATATAATATCACTGTTATTACCTATAATAATAATAACGAGCCTCGAGGGCCTCGGGCTTGATTCATGAAGCAGTACTTCTGGAGACAGCTTCTATTGTTAGGAGACTTCTCTCTCTGGAGCCCTGACCGATAGCTTGGACCCTGCTCCTGATACCAGTGGACCTATATTTTGTACCAACTTGAAAAAAGGAAGTTTGTCTCGCAAAACGATAAAGACAAGAGGTATGTAAAGACACCGACTTTCGAAACGAAATTATTTATTTTAGCACTGTTTAGTGTTTTTAGGGTTCCGTACCTCAAAAGGTAAAAAAAGAACCCTTATAAGATCACTCTCTTGTCAATCTGTCCGTCTGTCTGTCCGTGTGTCACCACCGATTCTTTCAGGAAGGGGTGGACATATCAAGTTGAAATTTATACCAGATACTGAGGTCTATAATCCCTATTAGGTGTATAAATCAGGTGTGTAAATCAGTTCACACGATAAAAGATATGGGCAAATGTTGATTTTCGCGAAAAGTTGTAAGTACCAAAATTAACCTTAATTTTCATCATATTTTATTTCTCGGTTTTTCCCCTTTACTTGTGCCGTAAGACCTTGCTTTTAACCAAAATTGACAATTCTCGGTCAACCGGAAGTACCCTATAGGTTTTGGGGCGAAAACCTATATGGGTTTAACTACCATATGATGGTAGTTCCCGTTGACCCAGAATCACGTTTTGGCAAAAAGTAAGGTCTTACAAGGTCTTACAGCACCAATAAAGGAAATTTAAAAAAACGTTTCTTTTCACTAAACGTTGCCCCACACTAGGAATGTCTTCCTGTATCGTGGGTGCACTTACAAACATTCAAACTCACATATACAAGCCCCCAGGTCCGGAACAAATATCTGTAGGCCATACAAATATTTGTTCCGTGCGGGCATCGAACACGCCACACGCAGCGCAGCAGCTGTTCGCTCAGCCACTACGCCAACCGTGTCGCTTTATTTTTGAGACCGGTTTTATTTTACCCACGACGGAATGAAGACGGTATTTGCGTTTGGGGTGAGAGGATGTTTGTGCAAATCCATGTTGCCATTTTTCTCCAAAACTACTATTCCGATTTTGATGCAATTTTCAGTTATTTGTGAATATGTTTAAAAAATATATTTTATAAAAATATAGATAGTAAGAAATGAAGTTAAATAAAGAAAATAATAAGTATAAAAAAATACAAACTCATTAAAAAAAAGGATATTCGCAGTTCTATGGAAAGATTAATACGTATGTCATTATAATAAATAGCTTAAATAGCTCGTTTGATTGTACAATACTAAAACAGGTCAGAGTTCGTGAAATTGAGAGTTTGATACTGATCGGTCATGACACTAACCGAAGCTGATAATATTTCATCATGAATAAAATTAAACAAGCATACCTAGTCACTTTACGAAGGCAGAAAACGTTTACATTAGTATCAACTCAATGACTTGAACAAATTAGGTAAGGAAATAAGTTATATAAGAAAAACAATTTGAGCTGTTTTTAAATTGTCTGTTACAGACATTGTTCTACAGATAATATAAACGAGAAGCAATGTCTATGAAAACTGGTTGTCGCATCGGTCTCGAATTGTCGCAACGCGTTTGTCTACGTCCTGTCATTTGCGGTAACTAGAAGCGGTACAACAATTTTAAGTAGGGCAAGAAATGTGGTATAGGCCCTAGACTAAAAATACCACAAACCATTAAGAACCATTAAGATAAATTGATGTTTTAAAGGTTGGGCGATCTAACAACAATTTCTACCTTAAATTCAGTATATTAATGCTTTATTTGGCACCATTGGTAAAGAACAGCGCGACGAGGCAAAAAGTAAAAAAATCTATTTTCTTTAATTATTAGGTTAGTTTTTAGGGTTCCGCAGTCAACAATAGTTTCGCCATGCCCGTCTGTTCGTCCGTTAGCTCAGATACTCTTGGAATAGAAAGCTATAATTTGGCATAAATGTACATATTAAACACGTCGACAATGTGGTCATATAACCTACGAAATTTTTAAAAAAGCTTTTTTTTTTTTGAAAGAGTGGATGTTTTTTTCGTCTATCCTATGGTGTGGGATTTCCTTGAATAGGCCATTCAATAATATTACCGGTCTGTGAAAACTTTTTTTCGATTCAGGGATCCGTTTGCGTAAAATCAAGCTTTAAATAACAAATTTTTGCTAGAGTCAAGTGTCCCTCCCCCCGCCAGCTAAATGGTTACTTTTCGATTTATGAAAAAAATCACGGCAGTAGTATATATAACGAAAATAAAGGAAAACTATCACAACTGAGTAGTCTACAAGTTTACGAGTAATAGTCGACAAGCTAATAAAATGTACTTGGAAAAGTAAAAAAAAATGTATATATATTTAGGGACACGAACAATTTACGAAGGGCAAAGTTAATATTGTCCCTTCGTAAGAGCAAGGTTCGGTGTTTTCATTGTTTTTAAACGTTAATTTTGTTACCTATTTATTTTGAAGAATTTAGTTGTTCATACGGAACACTTTACGCGCGAGTCAGACTCGCACTTGGCCGGGTTTCTTATATATTATTTATGCACGAAGTGAAAATTGCGCAAGGGCCGGTGCGCGGGCGCAAGCATCCCAGCGAAGATATTTATATTTTCTTCAACATACCCTACGCCACAGCACCTGTGGGTGAAGACAAGTTTAATCGTAAAATAATTTCTTATTTTCAAAGGAATTTGTTGGCTCTTCTAAGATTGTTACAGATTCATACGTACCGAGCATAAAATATTATGTTGACTATAAAAGTGTTTGCATTCTAAAACAAATTTGGGTCTTGTTAACTTTTGTCTTACTGGCAACAAAACAGAGTTTTGCTATTTGCTCATTAAATATAAGTATCAGATTAAATATTGTCAGTGGCAATAAGCACGAATAGTGCAATGCTAGAACTTAATTAAAATAACTATGGTATGGTTAACCTCCGACTGCTGACGTTTGAACTTGTTGAGGAAAGAGATTATTACATAATAAGTTTATTGATACAGCGTTTAACGTAACAAATTTTACGATGGATTGATAATATTTACGTCGTTTTAGTTTATTATTGACCTTGAGTTACGGATCCAACTATCAGAAACTTGACCTTTATACTAATTCGACTTTTATAATGTCTTGTAGATAGATGCAAATCTTAAATTAGTTGAGGAGGATATTAGATCAATGATCATTTTTTGCTCACCCTGTGCTCAGGGCAGCCTTTTATGGTTGAGTTAAAGCGGTCAAAAGGTGTGAGGATCACCGCGCGACCGCGACTGGCGACCTAGGCAGGAGACGCGCGACATCACTTGTCCTATTAGGCTTTGTATGGGAGTGAGACAGCGCGCGAGAAGGCGCGCGACACCGCGACGTGCGGCTTTTGGCCACTAGCCGATCTCACACACAGACGAATGAGTGTAGCGCGTCGCGTTCGAAATGCCGAATAATTTTGTAAATAGCCATTTTTTGATTGACTCCCATATTGAAAACAATATGTTTTGACCTCTTGTTTTATATAATTCGTTGATAGCCAATCTTTGGTTACTTTTATACTATTAATATAATATTATCATATAGTCGTATTCATCTTCCTCCAACAGTAATTTGATAACTTGGCTTGCCATTGCAATGTGGAATAATCATTTTCAACAATATAACTGATTTTAATGACTAAATCGAGGTGAGTTTGTGTGCGACACATCATGTCTCGGTCTAGCGCTCAAACACAACCCTCAGCGTCGCGGTCGCGCGGACTTGCGCGGTGTACTCGCACGGTCGCACCTTTTACACGAGAATCTGCGACCATCCCCGTCGCACTACAGAAGCAGGACGGCCCCACCAGCACCCAAAACGTGTTATACGGTACTTGTATTGCTTGTATTGTTTTTTGTCGTTTTGTATTGAACGCATAGAGCGTTGAACGATGTTTGGGCAAATCTAGTCTATAGGCTGCACGTATAAAAAGAGCTGTAGAGGTAGAAGTAGAGGGAGGATTTTGTAGGTTATAGAATGATTGACCGAATTTCGTTCAAGACCGCTGTGGAATGAAGTTGATGCTTAGAAAGCACCACTTTTCGATAGATCTGATTCTGAAATACTTTTCTTTCTTTTTTTACTTTCATGTTTTCACCATGTGTGGAGCGTGACGCAGGTGATGCAGCTTTCCTCACTGAATTCCTATGAGTGTATTAAAAAAGGCGTCTATAAAACTTACCTGTGTTGTATGGATACGTCAAAATGGAGAGACTATTGGGGATACATTTCCTTGATTTTTGGAAGCACAATGAAAATGTTTCTGATTTTTTGCCAGCTGAATTGAAGTATGAATCTCAAGAAGAAAGAGAAGAAGTGGCTCAAAAGATCAAGAAGTTCTATTTTGGCGACAAGACAGTCAACGAAATCTATGTTTTAGGACATGTGGAATTATTTTTCATGTCCTAAAATTTAGATTTCGTTTACTCGTCGTTTTTTTACTTATCTTATATATGCTTTGGGCTACGAAATTGGACGTGGAGGCTGGTAACGATCAAGTTCATTTGTTTGAATATTCCTTTGTGCATTAGAATGTTCCAGTAGTGCCTCATACTATCATACGAGATGCTAACCACTGCACTCAAACGATTGGCATACTGATTGGTACTAGAAATTTTACTCAGCCAGATGAATCTTTTGCCAAACCTTCCTGCCTTCCTTCTGTACCAAACCGCAAAATCAAGTTGGTTGTAATAAGTAAAATGGGAGAATTAAAAAAAATGATTTATCAATATATTGGTATTTGTTAGTAAAATATACGTAATAATAAAATTATCACCAGTTTTTAAGTTTTAAACATGCTTCGGAACAAAATTTTGTAATAAATGCTAAATTCCGAGGCTTCTAATTCCTTTGTTTTCCAATATATTTTAAAACAAAAAATACAGTTTATCTACTCAACGAGTTCTAAACAGAGATACCCTACCCCATCTCCATCAACACATCTCGGCAAGAGTAATTTTGCTCTTCAATATCTGAGTGCAAAAGCCGTTTTTATCCGCTAGAGGATTAACTAAATTGAATTTAGAACCTCGTGTGCACTAAGTATGTGAATTCAAAACATCATTAAACCTTTTTACTTCTACTTCCGTGGTACCGAATTTATTATACAACCTTTTTTAATTTGTTAAAAACTCAGGGTCGGAACCTTCTTGTTGTACTTTTTTTTTAATTTGCTTTGCGCGCACCATTTACTTATCACGTCATATTGTTAAAACCTTAGGTCTAGAAACTTGAAAACAAGTGAAAAACCTAAAATGAGTGATTCTAGCGACGAGGAAGTTTATTTGACGCCAACAGAATTGACTGAAACTGTTAATAATGCGCAAATGAGCTTTCTCCTTCAACAATCACGCGAGAAGTATTTGAAACAGTACGATATGTTTAACACGTGGCGACTAGCTGAAGGAGCCAAAACTTTCTCAGAAAACGTTTTTCTGGCATATTTTATTGAATTATCCGAAACCAAGCAATCAAACACTCTATGGAGTACGTATTCAATGCTAAAAGCAACAATAAAGATGAAAAAAAAACAAAAAAACATACATATCGACACCTACCCTAAATTAGTGGCATTTTAAAAAGAGCCTCATCTGGTCATCAACCAAAGAAATCGAAGGTTTTCACACCATCTGAAATTGAAAAGTTTCTTAACGAAGTACCTGATTTCGTATATTTGGCAGCAAAAATAAGTCAGTTGCACATGCAGTATCTCTTTAAGTATATTAATAAATTACTTAACATAATCTAATACGTACTTAGTAGATGTTGATAGGCATAATTATGAATGCATATCAATTTTATTAATTTATCTGCTACAATACTCTTTACGTTACTGGTCGTTTTTATTATTGGTATAAACGGAGCATGTCGAACTAATGAACTAACACAACTTAATGTCAAAAACATTGAGATACATTCAGATGACTTACTATTAATTAATTTACTTAATATAATGACAAAAAGAGACCGCAACTTCGTCATTCGCAAGGAATACGTAACAATGCTTGAGAAATATCAAGCCTTACGCCCGTCTAACACTCCAATCAATCGATTTGTTTCTATAATATTGCAACGGAAAGTGTATTGACAGCCAAGCAACACGCTCAGGATTCAAATTTTTGAATCTTTCGCTTGCTAGGTCATCAAAATTGAGCACGCGATTAAAAAGCAACTTTGCACTCTTGTATAACAATTAACTATTGATAATTTGTATAGCTGTGGGTCAATAAAATGCTTATTCTGTGGAAATTTGAAGACTGTAGCTCCAACCGTTTGGCTGTAAAACCTACGCGACAGATGACGGATAGACAGACGGACGGACAGACAGACGGACAGATAGACGGAGAGAAAGACAGACACGTGAATGACGGCAATAGGGCTCTGTTTGGACCCTTCGGGTACGGAAATCTAAAAAAAGAACTTATTTGCAATTGGTAAACTGACCGCAACCAATGGCGACGACGTACGGGGACAAAAGTTTTCGAAAGAAAATATTATTATTTTCCCTCAATCAAGTTTAATCTTTTCGATAGAGCAATGTTCGGTGCTGTCATTGTTTATGAACTTCAACAATGTTATTACTACCTAGTTATTTTGGTGAATGTAGCTCTTTGTTTGCTCTCTTTTTGCTCTTTGCCCTCAGTGCGCGAGTCCGTCCTCTTTAAATAATTAAATTTAAGCAGCGAACGAATACTAACAACTTGAATTTGGTACAGTCAGCTCAGTCAAACATAATCAAAAATGTTTCTTTACGGACGTCGGCATAGTTATCCAATTTTATTTACACCAATGTTTGTTGGTGTTTTATATTCGTGAATATTAGCACATTCAATAACTATAAATTAAAAACTCAAAGATCTCGTCACAACAAAAAACTAGGCGAAAAATTAATAAAAAGGTAAACAAAAAGAATAAATAGGTTAGGGTGACAGATTTGATTATACAAAAAGTTGATGATTCTATGATATTTTACAATTGTTAGATGAAAAGTATTTTCTTTTTGTGACAAATTTACCTGACGTAGTTATTATTAGTAATCAGTAGTGTAGGTAGACGCAACTAATTACGTACCTATCGAATAAAAACTATGTCAGGTAAATTTTAATATAAATTAAGGGTTGACTTTCTGAGATAATTTGTAATTTTTAGATTGTAAGTAAATTGTTTTTGTTTTGATGTTTATGCAAAAAAATATTATACATGTAGGTACAAGGAGGAACAAAAATTATAATAAAGTTGATTATTAGTAATATTTGAATAAAGAACTAGACGTCTGCCAGGTATTTTTTTTTTTGGGTTTAATTTGTTCGTTTTTTCAATTTAAAGTCTTATAATTACCTACATACAAAGAATTTTTTCTGACTGTACCTTATATCTTTGAACATATTTTGGTATTAGTTTAAACAATGGTATTCGTTCGGAATAGAAAATAAATAGGAGTTGAAACAAATGTAGTTGGTATTAGAACTAGATGTAGTTGGCTAGAAAATAGAGGGCTGTTGAGATGGCTACAAATAGATGTTCTATGAAAAAGAAAACGTACTGCACCGACCCCAAATGATTTGGGATAACAACAGGAGGATGATGAAATTAATGAAAATCCACAAATTACAACATATTTTTACTATGTTACAGCATGATATTATTATAATGTAATATCTAATTAATAGATAATTATTACCATGACTATGTTTTTAAGACATAATCTAATCATATTTATCTATTCTGATAAACGTATTATGTTCCAGATTTAGAATAGGTGAAGTGGAATCATTTTATTTTATGTATAGCTGATAACACCTTAACTTTAACTAGTCATGTCATACAAATTAACGGTTCATCATGACTTGCTACTTTTTTGTGCAAACTGTACAGCAAGCAATTGTTAATAAATAAATCAATAATTCCACAGAGGTTCCCTTTATCTGGCAGAATTTTGACGCTCCGATTCAATAAAACTTAGGTACTCAACTTAATACATCATAGCCACTGCAGTTTTGTGCGTGTTTTCCTATGCTTCTAAGCTAGTTATTATTACAAAATAGTAGTGAAGCATAGTGACGCTTCAGCTTTGGTTTCGTGCAATGACCACGTTCGCCAAATTAACGCAATATATCAAGAACTTTTCCCTAAATTTCTTGTTCATGAGCCCATGCAGGCTCTCCCTCGTTATTTTCCTGTCCAGCTCACATTCGAGTCGGTAGCGTTCCCTGATAAATAACGGGCACTCTACAAGTATGTGCTGGACAGTCTCTGCCACGCCTGGATCGCAGACGCACGATGGACTCTCCTTACACTTGAAGCGATTCAAGTATTCAGAGAACCCTACGTGCTCCGACAAAACTTGCGTGAGGACGCCTTCGGGCCGCACTTGTTGTACAATACGGAAGGCAGCTATCGCATCCGGAAGAAACATTTTCGTCACGGAAGCGGTCTCGCCCGACACATATCTTCGATTCCATTCATCAAGCGATTCCAAACGGATCTGTCGCTTGATAAATGAAACCGGACATTGGTCGTAGTCCGGCTTCCTGCGTGACGACAATGCTGCCTCCTTAGCCAACTCGTCCGCTCGCTCATTCCCCGGCAGACCCGCGTGGGCCTTGATCCAGAACAAAGTCACAGCTTTGCTCTGGCCCAGGCCAGGGCGTGAACCAGGTTGGCGCGCGCGTGAACCGCCAGGGGATGGAGAGAGCCATGGTTTGCAAGCGTCTGCAATGCGGACATTGAGTCGCTATACAAACCATAGCTCGCCTCTTGCCGCTTGAGGATCACTTCAGTGGCCTTGCAAATGGCCAGGAGTTCCGCCTGGTAGACTGTGCAGTACGCGGCAAGGCTAAGCTTGAGGTTCCGGACCTCGCCTACATTATCCCAAATGGATAATGCGGCTCCTACCTTCCCCTCAATCTTGCTGCCGTCGGTGAATATTCGCACCGTCTGCACATTGTTACTGTCTAGTAACTCTTGGTCTGCCAGGCATATGAAGTCCAGGGGCATTTGCGTAGCCGGATGAGGAGCTTCCGCAAACCTTACCGCACTCTCGTTCTCCCTGTCTCCCGGCACAAACCGGGATGACCCTCTCCTCGCTTCATACAGGGCGGCTGCCTCCTGTATGCGCAGGTCTAGAGGTAGTATCCCAGACAGTGCCAGTGCCGAGTTCAATGAGACAGTGCGGTAAGATTTGCAGAGCTTCTGAGCGAATCCTCGTTGAACCGAGCCTAACCTCTTCCGTATCCCCAACTTTTTCGCAGCGGGTGCCCAGGCGGCGGCTGCGTATGTGACTATGGGCTCAATCGTTGCTGTGTAAATTGTGTGAATGACCTGTGTGTTTAGGCCCCAACTCGCCTTTGCGGCTCGGGACAGCTGCTTATATATGGCAGCTGCCCTCTTGCAGACGTTCGCGGCATGCTCATTAAAAGTGAGCTTTTCGTCTATGGTTAGACCCAGCAACTTCATTTTCTTGACCATACCGATGTCGACCCCGGCCATGCTCAGTATTGGAGTGTCGTACTTAAGCTTGTTGGTTATGGTCATCGCACAGGTTTTGTGCGGTGCAAACCTCAGCTTATTTCGGACGCCCCAATCATGAAAATGGGCGAGGGCTGGGGTAGGTAAGTTAGGGTAAGGTAGGTAGGGTAGGGTAGGTAGGGTAGGGTAGGTAGGGTAGGGTAGGTAGGGTAGGGTAGGTAGGGTAGGGTAGGTAGGGTAGGGTAGGTAGGGTAGGGTAGGTAGGGTAGGGTAGGTAGGGTAGGGTAGGTAGGGTAGGGTAGGGTAGGTAGGGTAGGGTAGGTAGGGTAGGGTAGGTAGGGTAGGGTAGGTAGGGTAGGGTAGGTAGGGTAGGGTAGGTAGGGTAGGGTAGGTAGGGTAGGGTAGGTAGGGTAGGGTAGGTAGGGTAGGGTAGGTAGGGTAGGGTAGGTAGGGTAGGGTAGGTAGGGTAGGTTAGGTAGGGTAGGTTAGGTAGGGTAGGGTAGGTAGGGTAGGGTAGGTAGGGTAGGGCAGGTAGGGTAGGGTTGGTAGGGTAGGGTAGGTAGGGTAGGGTAGGTAGGGTAGGGTAGGTAGGGTAGGGTATGTAGGGTAGGGTAGGTAGGGTAGGGTAGGTAGGGTAGGGTAGGTAGGGTAGGGTAGGTAGGGTAGGGTAGGTAGGGTAGGGTAGGTAGGGTAGGGTAGGTAGGGTAGGGTAGGTAGGGTAGGGTAGGTAGGGTAGGGTAGGGTAGGTAGGGTAGGGTAGGTAGGGTAGGGTAGGTAGGGTAGGGTAGGTAGGGTAGGGTAGGTAGGGTAGGGTAGGTAGGGTAGGGTAGGTAGGGTAGGGTAGGTAGGGTAGGGTAGGTAGGGTAGGGTAGGTAGGGTAGGGTAGGTAGGGTAGGGTAGGTAGGGTAGGTTAGGTAGGGTAGGTTAGGTAGGGTAGGGTAGGTAGGGTAGGGTAGGTAGGGTAGGGCAGGTAGGGTAGGGTTGGTAGGGTAGGGTAGGTAGGGTAGGGTAGGTAGGGTAGGGTAGGTAGGGTAGGGTATGTAGGGTAGGGTAGGTAGGGTAGGGTAGGTAGGGTAGGGTAGGTAGGGTAGGGTAGGTAGGGTAGGGTAGGTAGGGTAGGGTAGGTAGGGTAGGGTAGGTAGGGTAGGGTAGGTAGGGTAGGGTAGGTAGGGTAGGGTAGGTAGGGTAGGGTAGGTAGGGTAGGGTAGGTAGGGTAGGGTAGGTAGGGTAGGGTAGGTAGGGTAGGGTAGGTAGGGTAGGGTAGGTAGGGTAGGGTAGGTAGGGTAGGGTAGGTAGGGTAGGGTAGGTAGGGTAGGGTAGGTAGGGTAGGGTAGGTAGGGTAGGGTAGGTAGGGTAGGGTAGGTAGGGTAGGTATGGTAGGGTAGGTAGGGTAGGGTAGGTAGACTACGAGAAAATAAGATTTAAGCGAAAAGCACATGGAGTTTATATGCCGAGTATTCTTTGCTCAAGGAGTTTGTATCTAGTATTTTTGCGCGTGTAAAAATTGCTTTTTATGCATTATTTTCCGTGAATAAGATAAACTTTTTAGAAGGGGAATGGTATAAAAATATATTTATACCATTCCTCCTCTAAAAAGGTTATTTTATTCACTGAAAACAGTGAATAAAAAGCACTTTTAATCACTGTTTCGGTGTTTGAATTTAGAACACACCAATATATATTTGACCTCCATCTCAGTGCAATACAACCTATTTGCGCATAAATTACTCGATACAAAATTCTTGTGCAAAGAATATTCGAATTTCAAAATCCTTCGTCGATTTAATTTTGAGTTTGTTTATATTTAGGATTTTGATAATGATTTTGGTCTAAAATGTTAAGTGAATACTTATTTGGATTGTAATTCTATTAAATGTGTTAATTGTTATTAAGAAATTAATATTAATTGCATTGGTGTTTCATTAATTATAATTATGTAACGTATGTACGGAGGTGGTCACTGGCCCCTGAAACACAGGTGCTGTTACCTAGCTCAGCTTCAATTTACAAAAAGTGTGAATCCCTGAGGTTACTAATTTTTTGTAAATTTTTAAGGTAATAAACCTTTTATTTATTTATTATTATTCCTTGTGCTATTGGCTTAAATCCTTCTTTTTCTCGTAGTCATGGTATAAAATATAGTATGCAACTCTTGAATAAAACGGATTTATATCGAGGGCCATGAATCACTCACGACGCTCAGGATTCTAACACTTGAATCACTCGCTATGCTCGTGATTCAATCATCATGAATCACTCCCTACGGTCGTGATTCAGTTGTTAGAAACCTTCACTTGTTCGTGATTCATCTATGGCCCTCGCTTTAAAACCGTCCTTTATTCACTAGTTGCATAATATACTATTATACCATTCCCCCTCTAAAAAGCTTATTTTATTCACTGAAAACAGTGAATAAAAAGCACTTTTAATCACTGTTTTGGTGTTTGAATTTAGAACACGCCATTATATATTTGACCTCCATCTCAATGCAATACAACCTACTTGCGCATAAAATACTCGATACAAACTTCTTGTGCAAACAAAGAATATTCGAATTTCAAACTCCTTCGTCGATTTAATTTTGAGTTTGTTTATATTTAGGATTTTGATAATGATTTGGATTTTGGTCTAGGATGTTTAGTGAATACTTATTTGGATTTTAATTCTAATATTGTGTTTGATTAATTATATTTATGTAACGTAACGGAGATGGTCACTGGCCCCTGAAACACAGGTGCTGTTACCTAGCTTAGCTTCAATTTACAAAAAATGAGAAGCCCTGAAGTTTCTCATATTCTGTAAATTTTTAAGGTAATAAACCATTTATTTATTTATTATTATTCCTTGTGCTTTTGGGTTAAATCCTTCTTTTTCTCGTAGTCATGGTATAAAATATAGTATGCAACTCTTGAATAAAACGGATTTATATCGAGGGCCATGAATCATTCGCTATGCTCGTGATTCAATCATCATGAATCACTCCCTACGGTCGTGATTCAGTTGTTAGAATCCTTCACTTGTTCGTGATTCATCTATGGCCCTCGCTTTAAAACCGTCCTTTATTCACTAGTTGCATAATATACTATTTTAAATATCTGAAGGAGGTAAATAATAACAACGAACTGATCGATTGCACGTCTTTTTTTTTTAATTTTAATTCATCCTCATTGCTATTTATAACCAAAAAAAAAGGAGCAGGTTTTCTCAGCTCAGGGAAGGTCAAGTTTTTAATCTGCTCGTGATCCTGCCCGTCGTAGGGCCGATAGCCATTGATTTTTAGTGGGCATTCCTACAAGATTCCGGTTATCGTGAAATAAAAATATATGCAAGGTGAAATGATCATAATTATCAAAACCTCTGTTTATCAAATTATTGCTGTATTATCAAAGCCGCAGCTTACCGAAAACATTGATAAATCACTATCTTGTATGTATATTGCAAACTGAAGTTTACCACAGTGTGTGTACTTTGCTCTTTGAGTTCGCACTTTGAATTACAATTAAATATTAAAAATAATTTTAAGTAATTGAATGGTGCTTATACGAAATATTAATTGACAATGAGGCGATTATTTATAATATTATGTTTAATAGTGTTGGGTTACTGCGATGCCATTGAGTGGCGAAAAGTACACATCCGGCAAGGAGAGGTGCGCGGACGCAAGGACCCTGAAGGTGGACTGTACGCCTTCCTCAATATACCATACGCCACTGTTCCCACAGGAAAGGACAAGTTTAAGGTACGTCTTAGTAGTTTTTATAGCCTTATACTTTTTATTTTTCCCAATTTGTATATCATATAAGTTTTTAAACTGTCATGGTCACTAACATTAACATTAAAAATGGGATATTTACCATGTTTACTGTTTGTTGCTAGTTTCCGATATTTCAGCGCTGTTGCAAGCACCGTCCATGATCACGGATAAACCATATTGTATACCATAATTATCTTACTAGCCAGGTAGCATTAATGCACATCCTTCTATATCTTTGTTTTCAGGCACCTTACCCAGCACCGGCGTGGTTGGAACCACTGGACGCAGTTGACAAAGGCATCATATGTATACAGGCTGCTTCGCCGTTCATAGATCTTTCCTCTAAAACAATGCAAGAAGACTGTCTTGTTGCAAATGTTTATGTCCCCGACACTGAAGATAAAAACCTACCCGTTATAGTATATGTTCATGGTGGAGCGTTTGAAATCGGATTTGGAAACATGTTTACCACCAAAAATTTAGTAAGGAGCAAGAAAGTGATAGTAGTCAACTTCAATTACCGACTCGGAGCACATGGGTTCCTGTGTCTGGGCTCGGAGGATGCCCCAGGCAACGCCGGGCTGAAGGATCAAGTGGCACTACTCCGCTGGGTGAACAAGAACATAGCTAATTTTGGAGGCAACCCCAATGACGTTACAATTGCTGGCTATAGCGCTGGCTCAGTATCAGTAGATTTGCTGATGCTTTCAAAGTCTACTAGGGGACTATTCAATAAAGTTATTCCGGAAAGTGGAGCTAGTGTAGCTTCTATTGCAGTTCAGACAGATCCCCTTGAAAATGCTAAAACTTTCGCTAAAATTTTAAACTTCACTAATGTGGATGACTTTCACGCTTTAGAAGAGTTTTATAAAAATACACCACTTAAAACTCTACAAAAGAGCACTTTTCTTGATAGAAAAGATTCAACTGTTCTGTTTTCGCCATGTGTTGAACGCAAAAATGGCGATGGAGTTTTTCTCGATGATTCGCCGGTCAACATAATAAAGAATGGTAAATACAAAAAAGTTCCTATTTTAGTTGGCACCAGTAACATGGAAGGATCATTACAAATACCTAATATTCAAAAATTTAAAGATCCTATGAATGAGAAGTTTTCCGATTTCTTACCAGCAGACTTGCATTTTGGAAGCGAAGAAGAGAAAGATGAAATAGCCAAAAAAGTGAAAGAATTTTATTTCGGTGATCAGCCAGTAGGAGAAAATACAATCCTACCATACCTTGATTTTTTCGGTGATGTTACTTTTGACTACCCTACGCTGAGATCTGTAAAGCTTCACGTAGAAGCAGGACACGACCAAATATATTTGTATCAATATTCTTTTGTGGATGAAAATACCCCTGTTATTCCTTTCACGGATGTTCGTCGAGCTGGACATTGTTCTCAGACGATGGCAGTATCCGACGGAGATGCTAACTTAACAGAAGAATTCAAACAAATGAAAGCAACCATGAGAGAAATGTGGTCAAACTTTGCCATTCTCGAGTGAGTTACATTTTTACTGAAAATATATTTTCTCTCACAGTAGTTCTAATATAAAAAGTAGCCTTTTAATAGGTATGCTTTTTAAAATACTATAATAGAGTTTGTCATATATATTAGAAACTTTAGTAATTAGAAACAATTTTATCAGTCTGTTCAACTTCACTTTACTTCACTTCTGTTCAGCTCCGTAGAAGTTAAGAGTTCAAACCTAAATTTAACTAGACAAATTAAATGTTTCAGAAAACCAGTACCTGAGGAATCGTCCCTGCCCACCTGGCCAGCAGTAGGCGCAGATGGGAGCCCATTCATGTCTTTGGGAAAACAAGTGAAACTCAACGAAGTATTCCTAGGAGATCGAGGACAGTTCTGGGAAGATCTTTACGAGAAATACTATCGGGAGCCTGTAGCGCCACCACAGCCCCCATCAAAAAAACGTAGCGACCTGTGATCAAGTTCACAAATATGCTCTCATTCTTCTTGTTAAAAGTTCAATAAATACTGTAGGCAAAATGGGTTTTTCATTATGGGTTTCAGGTTCACTCACGAACAAGACACCATGGCAGCACAGCGAGGTTACGTCTTAATAAAAGGTAGGGCCTTAAGCCCGAGTCTAACCAAATAGTTGTAACTGAGTACATTCTTATTTCATGTGGCTAAGGTAAGTGATGCGGCTAAGGTCTCTGTAGTCCAGCTAATAAGTACCGATGGCGTCCTCGATGTATGTCTGTGGCTAGAACAACAAAGTTATAGGTAAATAAAGACAGATCATCCTAAAGTTGCGGTTAATACCTGAAAAAGTCAGTCCAGAAGTGGTGGGGTCTTTATGTTCTAAATATATTCTCCATATACAGAGTTACCACATACTTGTAAGTAATTATAGTCGTCATTTTAAACCAATGAATCCTAAATTAAATAATAGCGTTAAAAAATGAAGAAATTTATAAAGAAAAATCTTCAGTTTATTAGCTCATCAAGTACCAACCTAAGACAAAGTGATTAATATAAGGTTGTCGTAAGTTAAATAAATTAGGGTTAACCCCTTAAGTATACTCGGCAGGCTTGGTAGTGTTTCGTGACGAAATCTATCAAATGTACTATGCACATCGGCTCTTTCCTCGGGCTCGACCCATCCAAGTTATGACAAAATCAATCAAATGTTTCCTTTTTAGGATTCTGTACCTCAAAAGGTAAAAAAGGAACCCTTATAAGATCACTCTCTTGTCCGTCTGTCTGTCCGTCCGTGTGTTACCACTGATTTTCTCAGGAAGGTAGACCTAGCAATTTGAAATTTATACCAGATACTGAGGTCTATAATCCATATTACGTTTATAAAAATCAAAGTCCTGAGTCAACACGATAAAAAGATATGGGCCAATTTAGATTTTTGCGAAAATTGGGTAACTTTGGTAACCTCTTCTGGGTAAGCTCACTCCATCGTCGACTCTGTCTCTGTCATTGACCTAGACTAGAATCAAGAGCAAACCCATCAAAAGTAAAAAAAAAACAAAACTTGTAAGAACCAAAATTTACTTTAATTTCCAACTTTTTTTCGGCATTTTCCTTTACTTGTACTGTAAGAACTTGCTTTTAAGCAAAATTGACAATTCTAGGTCAACCGGAAGTTCCCTATAGGTTTTGGGTCGAAACCTATTTAATAGTACCCGTTGACCTAGAATCACCACAATCTAGATCCCTAGATACGCACTTGGCCAGTTTTTTTTATAATCGTAGTAGCTCGCGTTTGACCCCTATCTCACTTGATGGTAAGCGATGCCACAATTATAAGTCGTTTCCCAAGTAGTGTATTGGCACTCAATCCGCGTTCCGCATCCAGACTTCACCTCATATGTTCCTATTGTTGCGGTAAATGTGTTTAGTTCTGAGTTCAAGTAATAAAATGTATAGATATCTTCTGCGACTTAACGAAAACGTTTTATTGGGTCCGCCATTCGAGTGGTTATAGATGGCTGCTCATCGGACCAATTGGTTATTCATACCGGGGCCCTCAGGGGTCGGTACTCTCAGCAACATTATTCTTGCTGCACATTAACCTTTGGGTATGCAGACGACAGCACTGTTGCTGAGAGATACTTGCCCAACGCACGGGCTACGGTCGTCGGACCGAAGTGTGCGCGTGTACGATAAAAATCATATAAATATAAAGAATAGATGTAATCACAGGCTATGTATACATTAGAAATACTCGTAGTAACTTCAACTGTACTTGCTCAATTTTTTTTTTTTAATTTTTGTTTTTTTTATTTACTTATATATACACTTAAATAAAAATAAGAACGCAACTCAAAAGGCTCATAGTTGTATGTAATGTATCAAGCTGTGCCTATTGCCCTCTATAACTCTAAATGTTTATGTGGAGGCTGTGGCGGTGGCACTGGTGCCTTGTAGAATCTCTCGTAGATGTCGTCCCAAAATTGCGCTCGTTTCTCCAGATATGCTCCTCCCAGCTTCACTTCTTGTCCCAGAGACATATACGGGCTCCCGTTCACGCCAACTGCCGGCCAAGCAGGCAGAGACGATCCTTCCGGTACAGGTTTACTGAAACATTTAATATAAAATATTTTAATACCATTTTAGTACTTGTATCCACTTCTGTCATCATCTTATTCTGCGATATTTTTAAGTTTTTACTTGAATGACTTACATGACATTTTTTTACTTTTGCGAATAAAAAATGGGCTGCCGAGTTTTTATCTAGATCTGCTATTGCTATTGATAACTAACTATGTACCAATCTTATTTAGCACTTTCTACAACGACAGTTGTTAGGGGCTTATTTAATCGAAATATATATAAACTTTGATTGTTGTATATATGACTCACCCGTGTACTACGAAGTTACTCCACATTTCCCTGAGGGTAGATTTCATTTGTTTGTACTCTTCCGATAAGCCACTCTCGTCATTGGTCATGAAAGGAACTCCGTCGAGTATGGCAGCTGTCTGAGCACAGTGTGTGGCACCCCGCACGTTCGTGTGAGGTACTACAGGAGTACTGTCATCCACAAATGAATATTCATACAGATATATCTGATCGTGTCCACCTTCTACGTGCAGCTTCACAGATCTATAAGTTGGATATCCGAAAAGAACATCACTGAAGTACTCAACAAATGACAGTATTGTTTCTTCTCCTACAGGTTTATCGCCAAAATAAAATTCTTTCACTATTTTAGCTATTGCCTCCTTCTCTTCTTCCTTCTCAAATTGCAAATCAGCTGGTAGGAAATCTGAAAACTTCTCGTTCATTGCATCTTTCCATGTTTCCAGATTCGGTATTTGGATTAATCCTTCCATGTTACTGGTGCCGATTAAAATAGGAACTTTTTTGTATTTACCATTCTTTATTATGCTGACTGGAGAGTCATCGAGAATCCTTTCTTCACCTGATTTGCGTTCTACACATGGCGCAAACAGCAAAGAAGCATCTTTTCTGTCTATAAAGGTGCTCATAAGTAGTGACTTTAGCGGCGCATTTTTATAAAACTTTTCCAATGCGTAAAAGTTATCGACATCAGTGAAGTTCAACATTCTAGCATAGACTTTAGCGTTTTTAAGTGGATCGGACTGGACTGAAACTGAACCTACATTAGCTCCACTCTCTGGAATAACTTTGGTAAAAAGTCCTTTTGCAGCTTTCGACAGCACCAACAAATGTACAGAAATGGAGCCAGCACTACCACCGGTAATGGTGACGTCATCAGGGTTGCCTCCGAAATTAGCGATGTTCTTCTTTACCCAGTGGAGTAGTGCCACCTGGTCCTTCAGTCCGGCGTTGCCTGGAGCGTCCTCCGAGCCCAGACATAGGAACCCATGCACTCCGAGTCGGTAATTGAAGGTGACAACAATTACTTTCTTGCTTTTCACTAAATATTTAGGTATTACCATGTTTCCGTATCCGATTTCAAAACCTCCACCATGAACGTTTACTATTACCGGAAGGTTTTTATCGTTAGTATCAGGGACAAAGATGTTTGTAATGAGACATTCTTCCTTCATTGTTTTAGATGAAATATCTATGAATGGTGTAGGACTCTGAAGACATATAATGCCTTCGTCAACTGCTTCTAGTGGTTGTAACCACGCCGGTGGTGGGAGAGGCGCCTGGAAATTGAAATAAAGTAACATGAGCGTAGGTTAGGTTAAAACGGGCTGGTTTCCGCAACTCCACGACCAAGCGCGCATTTTGCGTACGGTAGCATGAGCGTAATATTAGATTATCTTATCAAAGAATGAGTTAAAATTGAATTACAAAAACACGTACCTTAAACTTATCAGTTCCAAGAGGCACACTGGCGTAAGGTATATTGTAGAAGGCGTACAGTCCACCGTCAGGGTCCCTGCGCCCACGCACGTCTCCCTGCGCGGTTTTAACTTGTCGCCACTCACTTTCATCACAGTTACTCAATGCCACTACCAAAAAAACTGATAACAACCACAACATTGCAAAGTTATCTAATCTAAATTAAAAAAAGTGTTTATTTTTCTTTGTATAATTGGCGCGATCCACCGTTGTCTAACTCCTCATACTTACTAACCGTAACACGTTATCTGGTGTTGTCGGTGACTCCCCCCTAACCGCTTACGTCCCGTGCTCGTCGTGAAGACGCAGCCATTGGTTAGTCTGCTGTGTGTCGTCATAAACTCAATACTCATCAATAATTACAGGCACAAAAAAATACTCCAGGTATTTTCACAGTCCGTAGCGTTTTTTATAAATAAATTAATAAAAACAAACATTCAAAAAATTGCCTAAAGCGTTGGATGATTGCAGCTAGGTTGATATTCAATGTTTGTTTGGCGCCGCGTTGGACACAATGTTAGATTAAAAGCTTATTTTTATTTTTGAACCGACTTCTAAAAAGGAGGAGGTCCTCAATTCGTCGGAATCCTCTTTTTTGTACGTTCGGGGACGATTACTCAAAGACACATGAACTGATTTGAAAATCTGATCTTTTTGTTAATAAGTTTTTGCTTTTTAGTTCGTTATTTCGCCGGTTCAATATTTTGTTAAATAGATTTGTTTTTCGCTTTCCAGTTCAGTTTTGAAAAATCAGTGGGCAAATTATAAATAAAAAATCTTGGTACAAAAAACTATTATTGGTATCTATATCATTTATTCATTTTATATACATATTTGTTGCATTTTTAAATATTAGCTTCATTAAAATAAAAAAAAGAAATATAAAACTTAAAAATATATAAAATAGTAGACCACCGGTATCGGGAACAGGGTCCAAGCTACCGGTGGTCAGGGATCCTGAGAGAGGAACCTCCTAACGAAACGCGCCGTGTCCAGAAGCACCGCTTTCTGTATCAAGCCCTTGATCCAGCTGCCCAACGAGAGACTCCTCAGATGTTCGTCGAGGCTCTTGGCTATTATGCCATTGGCCGTCACGACTATCGGTACAAAGACTGCTGTATTCACATCCCACATGGCGACAATCTCGCGAGCCAGATCAAGACCTTTTCTTATCTCTCTCAGCCTTCACGAGGGAGAACCTCGTGAAGGCTGAGAGAGTTATGGGGGACCGCTATATCAACAATCATTGCACGACGTTCTAGTCGGTCTATCACCACTATGTCAGGCTTATCGGCAACAATAGTCCTGTCAGTGATGATAGACCGATCCCAATACAACGTGACATTGCCGTTTTCGATAACTAGGTCGGGCTCATACTTATAGTAAGGCACTTCCGATTCCACAAGATTGCATGAAGCGAGTTGCTGATTGATAATCCTGGCAACAAGGTTGTGTCTATGTAAATAGTCTCCATTAGCCAGACTAGAACAACCGGAGATAATGTGACGGATTGATTCCCCTGGCCGTTGACATGCCCGACAGATGTCAACCGTGCCGTCCTTCACAATTTATTTATTTCCGGTAGTTGTAAGAAGTAAGATAAGATAGTAAGAAGTAAGATAAGATTAGTAAGAAGTAAGATATAGTAGGATATTATTATTATTTGACCTACATAAATAAAAATCAAATGCTGCTAACTAGTTTTTTGTTTGTTTGACCGATGATGATGATGTGATGTTGTATTCCGTATAGTCCGAGTAGAGTTTTTGTCGATCGCTTTCTATTACGTCACCGCAAGAGATGTGAAAAAATTAAGAATAAAAATGGTTATTGGTATTTCTTTTTATGAATAGATTTTGTGGAATGCCCCTACAACAAGCTTCACTGCGGCCGGTCGCAGTTGGTCAAAGTATTTTATCCTCCTTGCGCGAGTCAGCATTGCACTTGGAAAAGAGTCGATGAACTATTCCTTTTTTATTAACCGACTTCATAAAAAGGAAGAGATTCTCAATTCGTCAGAATCTTTTTTTTATGTATGTTCCCCGATTAATCAAAGACTCCGGGACCGATTTGGATTATTCTTCTTTTGTTTGGAAGGGTATACTTCACAGGTGGCCTCATGGTCATCAAGGTCAAGATCTGATGATGGTATCCTAGAGAAATCAAGGGAACTTCTCAAATATATGAGCATACAAATAGCGATTTTGGTATTTTCATCAACAATGAAATCATTTGCACTCAGAAAGTATCATTTGGTGAAATGGAACTGATGAAGAAGACCACAGATGGCCACTGGAACTCCTTAATGCTAAGTATGTCACAGGTATAAGATATGTCGAATAATTAACCGAGTATGATTAAGCAATTACTTATAAATAAGTGATACTGATGTAAATGGCACCATTGAACTGATCTGATGATGAAACCGGAAAGTAGACGCAATCTAAGTTTTGCATCTTAGAATAAATAATGCATCTTAGTCGTGTTTGGGCTTAGTGGAATCGTCACGAGATGTATTTTGGCTTGGCTATAAATAATTAACATGTTTATTGGAGGTACCAAACTAAAAAGAGAAAAATAAAAACTTTACAGTTATTGCCTGTACACACAACAATATTTACTTAGGTGGGTACCCTTTTACATTTGTAGGTAGTTGTCAACAATAATAATAAAGGTTGGTACTTAGACATTTGTCGATAGGTGCTTAATAAATATAGGTATGTATTGTGTAGCAAACCATTGCAACTTAAAAATGAAAATTCATGATTTAATGACGTCACACATGCTTCAAATTCTAACACGCGCTTCAATGATCCTTAGTCTGTGCCGGTAGATTTTACTTTGCCGCAACATGCCTAAGGTGAGGGGCCAGACTATGACAGATACAATCCGCGCTGTGGCGAGCTGGAGGGCAGTGGCGAACCCACGGACCTGATCTCCAGGGAAGTCTTGTCCCTAGACTTCGGCTTGCTTTTATTGGCTGGTCGGAGTGTACACTGACGTGGAAAAGAGCTCCCACCTCTCTCTTGCTTTAATTGGCTGGCTTGAGTGGAGATTCGCAAGAGCAAACCGACCGCCGTCTTGACCGCCCCAGTGTTTTTAAGCTCTGGTTTCCTACAATAGCGGTACCGTCATAAAGCGGCCGTAATATTACGAATACAAACAGGCGGCCGTCTTTACGGTGACGACATGTGGAAAATTCCACGGCCGTTTTATAGCGTCGGCGCTGGATTCCACCGTGGTTCGATGACGGGCGCCTTTTTCTTCGACATGGCGAAACCGTTCGACAAATTTTGGCACAATGGCTTAATTTGACCAGTGACTGAAACCACGAAAGTTGATGACATAAAGTAGAAAAGAAAAAATAATGGACATAGTGACATCTTTCATACAGTTTTGAATGAGGCAATTTTAAATTTATATCAAGAATTTCAACTTAAATTGCTTAATGTAAAATATTATAAATGCGAAAGTAACTCTTTCTGTCTTTCTGATACCTTTTCACGCTTAAACCGCTGAGCCGATATTGGACGGAGTTAGGGCCGATTTCACCATTCACTATATAAACTAAGTTCAACTGAACTAAGTTTAGCGTAATCTAGTTCAAAGATCGGTGTTGATCTCGTTTTACGTCAAACCTATTCCACCAGCACCATTTTAACCGCGTTTACCAAAACCAAGTTTAAATGGGCGAGGCCCCTAAAATGTCGTAACCGCGTTTTGTATTTACATT
Source organism: Orthosia gracilis (assembly GCA_947562075.1). NCBI lineage: Eukaryota > Metazoa > Arthropoda > Insecta > Lepidoptera > Noctuidae > Orthosia > Orthosia gracilis. The sequence continues at coordinate 43,786,349 of OX387268.1, forward strand.
TTACAACCTGTATAAGCGACCTGCTGCGGTTTCAACTGAACGAATCAAACGCGTTTTGATTCATTTACTGTGTTACAAGCTCAGAAAAGTTCTCCTAAAAATGGGTATTTCAATACAAAAATAATTTGAACAAAATTCAACATAATTATCACATGATTTGACTTTATTTAAAGTCAAATCATGTTATTATTATGTTACGATATATTGTTTAGTTCATAATTTAATAGACACTATTTACTAAAAAAGTTGTTAACCTGTGCTACAATGTAGTAAATTATGAAACACTATTATTTTTGAGGATTTTGAATAAACTGTTGGCAATTTTGTTTTTGTTTTCATAAATAAATCTAGAGATATTTTAAATAGGGTAATTTTTAGATAATCCTATTAGTCAATATATTAGTTATCGCATATTATGATACCACACCTATTACTGGATATAATTAAAATTATTATGTCCTTTATTCATTACATTTCTTATTATCTACATTAAAAAATATTTTTATAAAGTAAATAAAAAAAAAACATTTAAAAATATAAAAAATAGAGGCCTAATTTCAGATTTATTTCAGAAAACAAAAAGGTCCACACTGACAAAATAAAATACTTAAAGGGTGTTAGTAACAAAATAAAAACTTATAACCTGTGTTAGTGCTTACATACTAGGACGTTAGTGACAATTTATCTTGTGACCTACGTTAGTTTTTATATACTATGGTGTTAGTAACAATGTGGCTTATAATCTATGTTAGTACTTATACACTACAAAAGACAGTGTTGTTTTGATGAGATTTCCCATTATAGGACTCTCATCAGGCCTGTCAGCTATCACCCTCAGGAGGCTGTTGCTACTGCCACGCAATCTGGCGAGCAGAGACGCACATTTCTCCCGTACGACAGCTGAGAAGCTGTCGACTCGGGCTTCTGCGAACATCTCTGACGCACTGCAGTAACGTGGCAGCCGCATCAGCGCCCTGAAAGCGTTATTATATTGGACGCGCAGAGCATCGACGGCACGTTTGGTACAGCTGAACCATAGGGCGCTCGAGTACAGAGATGTGCAGTATGCTTTAAAAAGCGTGTTTTTGACTGCTGCTGTACATCTAGCGAACCTACGGGCCAACATGTTCGCCCGTACAGCCAATGCCCTGCGTTCCCGTTCAACATCACTGTCGTCAGCAATGAAATGCCCCAAGTATTTAAACTGATGTACCCGACGAATCGGGACATCGTAAATTTTGCTGGTGTCACATTCACTGGTCGTTTCTTGCCAACAGCCTTAAAGACCATGAGTTCGGACTTCTTCACATTATATAGCAACCCATGGCCGGCAGCATAATCCTCACATATTTTGACAAGCTTTCTCAGAGCACAAACCGAGGGAGGCAGCAGCACCACGTAGCAGATGTTGTTAAAACACACCCCGTCAACAAAACAGCCCACATCCGCACTGCTGAGTCTTTCGATCAATGCGTTCAGATACAAGTTAAAAAGATTTGGGGAGGATAAGCCCCCCTGCCTCACGCCACACTTCAGCCTGTACGGTAGAGAACAGTTATTCCCCCACCTTACTACGTTAGTTTGGTTGCCGTACCAGTACCTAAAAACGTTCAGCAGCTCATTGGGTATCCCTGTTGCCTTTAATTTATCCCATAGAATGTCGTATGAGACTAGGTCGAAGGCTTTAGAGAGATCCAGAAACGCCGCGTAAACTGGTGTACTCCTGCCAGCGTTGTACCTGACAGTGTACTTAAGGCACACGATTGCACTTTCGGTGGATAAGCCTGGTCGGAAACCAAACTGCGCATCGTGCAAAGATGTATATTTTTCTAGCTGTTTATTGAGAACAGGGTCCAAGCTACCGACAGTTAGGGCTCCAGACTGCTTTCTGATGATCTTTGACATTACTGTCCACAGGGACAGTAATGTCAACGATCATCAGAAAACAGTACTGCTGGACACGGCTCGTATTGTTAGGAAGTTCTTCTCTCTGAAGCCCTGACTGCTTCATAATTTACTACATTGAAGCACAGGTTAACAACTTTTTTAGTAAACAGTGTCTATTAAATTATGAACTAAACAATATATCGTAACATAATTATCACATGATTTGACTTTATTTAATTTAGTTCAAATTATTTTTGTATTGAAATACCCATTTCTAGGAGAACTTTTTCTGAGCTTGTAACACTGTGAATGAATCAAAACTCGTTTCGATTCGTTCAGTTGAAACCGCAGTAGGTCGCTTACACAGGTTGTAAAATGTAAATACAAAACCAGGTTACGACATTTTAGGGGCCTCCCCATTTAAACTTGGTTTTGGTAAACGCGGTTAAAATGGTGCTGGTGGAATCAGTTTGACGTAAAACGAGATCAACACCGATCTTTGAACTAGATTACGCTAAACTTAGTTCAGTTGAACTTAGTTTATATAGTGAATGATGAAATCGGCCCTAACTCCATCCAAAATCTGTTCAGCTGTTTAAGCGTGAAAAGGTGACAGACAGACAGACAGAGTTTCTTTCGCATTTATAATATTTTACATTAAGCGATTTAAGTTAAAATTGTTGAGATACATTTAAAATTGCCTGCTTCACTTTCAAAACTGCATGAACGATGTCACTATGTCCTCTAATTTTCCTTTTTTTTCTTCTTTATGTCATCAAATTTCGTGGTTTCATTCACTGGTTGATTCTTTTTACTTTTAAATTCAACTGGGTTGCCATAGCTTACGCCTAAATCCAAGACTAAGGAATGAATATTTTGTCCGAGGTTATCCCATGTTTACGAGTATTAATGACATTACTATATCCTCTGGCTATACCTAAGTTATTCCTTAGTTACACCGGGATTAGCTAGTCCAGGAGTAACTTCGGAGTAAGCTGGAAATATGCCATTTTTATTAATAAGACGGTGAGAGACTAATGATAAGTAACACCTTATCCATCTATACGTCACTAGCTAATCCCGGTGCATTGTACACTGATTTCATAATATTTTTATCGACTACAAGGCTCAGCGTTTTGAACACATATATTAGTTTCCGTAATCTGTTACTAAGAGTAGTTAAGTGGTCTTGAAATCTTAGGTCTATGTCAATTTTTATTCCCAGGTATTTTATTTTACATTCTCAGCCCTGGGGAATGGTTTCCACTCACCCGCAGTTACAACTACGGGTGAGTGGGTTTGTGCAAGAGTGAGCTACAATCGTGTTAGGTAATGTTTGAGAGGATCCATTGTTTTTCATGCAGAATGCCAATTTTTGTTATCTTTCATATCTCGTATTGCTACACAGTTATATCTATGTACATTCAAGTGATAATCCTTATTGAGTTAAGCACTGACAAAACCTTACCTGAATGGTCCAAACGGGGCTCCATTGCTGTCATTCACACACCCGTCTGTCTGTCCGTCGTCTATCACACATTTTGTTGCGAAGAATTTTTAACTTCCCATTGATCTATGAACTTTAAATTTGGTGATAAAGTTAATTATTACCTATATTTTACTAACAAATACCAATATATTGATAAATTGGTATGGAACCCCAAATGTGCAAAGTCTGCACACACATTTTGCCGGTATTATTATAAAAGAACCAGATCAGATTGATCCAATTCTATCTATCTAGATCAGATATAATTTTTATCACCAACTTTGTGATCAAAGTCAAAGTCAAAGTCAAATGTTTTTATTTCGACTAGACCATTAAGCGGCACTTTCGAACGTTAAAATTAAAATTAACAAGTAATAAAAAATTATTCTACCGTGCATTCGGAAAAGTAGATTTTTATGGAGAAGAACGCACAAGAAACTCCATACTTACTCTTTTAAAAAAAATAAGCTTTTACAATATTAAAGTACATACATTCATAAATTCATATACGTGAGGACGATGTACCTAGCACTACTATACTACATATAAGTATTACAAGCACTAACAGGTAAATTCCTTCACTTGAAATATAAGAACATGGTTCTCACATACTTACAAATATTGCAAACATAGGTAAATTATTTAATTAAAACAACAACGGAACAGTGTGCGAGTCATATTTTTTTCCAAAACAGAAAGAGTAGATAAATATAAAATATAAAATAGATTTTAAACAAAACAATACTAATTAGGATGTAAAGGAAAGGTGTGATCATATTTTGCACATGTAAATGATCAATATTCTCCCAGGAAGTCATAGGCAATTCCCAAAACAAAAAGGATATTCCATACATCGATGAGTCCTATGTATATGGGCCAAAATGCAAAATTACAACTTTACAGGAGAGGCTTCCAAAGTTTATATTTACTATAACTTCAGATTGATAAAACCGAACTTTACGATTATTTGCTCGTTTGCTAAGGCAACTATCCTCCTCATTTATACTATAGTATTTTATATATACATACATAGTTTTTTTTTAAGTCACATTGGCTCTTTTACGTTAGTTTTTGTTTAAATTATTTTTCTTTAAAAAGACCCTAAAAGGGCCAATGTATCATATTGGCCATTATACGCGTATTAAGTTAATCCTGTGCACTGTTATTTTCATTTCCCAATGGCAAATTCACTAAATTCCGACTCCTAGACAACTTAGTGCGATAATTTAATGCCATCTTTTACTTATTAAACTAAGTTGTAACCCAAAAACACAAGAAATTAAATTATGTATTCATCAATGTGGCCGTTGCTCTGTTCAACGTATAAGTGTCAAATCAGCTGATTGGCCCAAACTACGAAACAAACGCGCGGGAACTCCCCACGTATAAGACTCTAACTACTCTTAGGACCTTGTACGTTTAAATTCACGTAAAAAATCGTGTTTCTATGCAGAAATATTTTTTTTAATATTAATATTTATATTATTTATATATTAATATTTTGTTTACCATAAAAAAGTAAAAATGGCCAAATTGTTAGTTTGGCCCATATACATAAGATCCATCGACATAGTTGTCATCAGCTGATCAAAAAGATTTTTGGGAGAGACATTTTTATTTTTAGAATGGGGATGTGAACTACCATTTTTTCACGATAGGTGGCGTATTGTCGCTTTGGCTATTGAAAGCTGTCAAATCCATACATTTTGTATCCTACCATTAAGTAAATTTTAATTTTCTCAAAATATGTCTCTGTCTGCTGTGCCAGGATTTACCAACCCCAGTTTTCATTTGTTGCGCAAAGATACAACTCTAAAAAAAACTGGGAAAAGGCTATATACATTTATAGGTTATGTTATGAAAATGTCAAAGTAACTCTGATAATGTTGCATGGTAATCTTCGGTGACATAGTGGAGCTATTAACGTATTGATAAAGTTCTACAGCAGAAATGTCCTTTTCTTGGTCTTCAGAAGCTTGAGGGCTTTGATTGCCGAATATAAAATAAAACTTCTAACCTTAAACGTAAAGAATACCAACACATTAAAGTAATGTTCTCTAATTTTTTGAATTTTTCCTACCATAAGTCAAGTAGGAGATAACTAGTTATCACTAAAAAATATCCAAATCTAAAACATATCACCGATGAATTTTTTTTATTATATAAAAGTCTGTTTCTCAATAAGATCTATTTTCTTTCCAGTCATCCTTGCTCCTTATTTCTTTAGTTCGTCTTTCAATTCCTTAAGCTTCCAGGGGCAATACATATTATCAATAACGATGGTAGACCGGTTTAAACACAAAAAATAACAAAAAAAACATGATGTAAACAAAGCAAAAATGATTTGACAGTAGCCATTGCGCCGCCAGCGAAATCTGCGCTAAAGCAGTTTTAAAAATATGGTCACCGTTCAGTTTCATCCTGTATACTTATAATAATATCAAGGCTTAGCATATATATGTAGATCGAGAATCGGTAGAAGTTATCAATTAATCGCCCGCACACACGTAATCGCAGTGATTTTGGAATTAAAATGTGGTATATTAGTTGATAACTTATAATGATGTTTTTATTAATATAAAGCAAAATAAAATGATAATGGAACAAACACAAACATAACATTTGGATTCACTATTGTAGCAGATCCTGGAGTAGTAGGCAAAACGGTAGTAGTTGTATCGGGTGTAGACGAACTGGCCGTGGAATCGTCAGAAGAAGAGGAATCAGTAGTAGTCTCAGTCGTAGCTTCTGTAGTAGTCGGATTAGAAGTAACTGGCATCACAGGACCCCGATAATATTTCTCGTAGATATCGTCCCAGAAAGCCGCTCTGTCACCCAGAATCTCTTCATCATCTTTAAGCTCTATGACTGGACCCAACGACATGTAGGGAGATCTTTTAGCGCTAGCACGTGGCCAGTGTGGCGGATATAAGAAACGATCCGGGGAACTGAAACAAAAAATCATAAGTATTTACTTTGATAGGTGTGCAATTGCAAATAATATATGGTGACCAGTGATAACATCGGAGCATAACTTACGTAGTAAATTTTTGTAAAATTTTAATAATCCTTTTTTGAACCAGATTAACAACAATACAAACTAACTGCAGTAGAATATTTAACCAGATAGTTTAAATTATGGCTCAGCATAAAAGACCCCCAATATTAACGATAAAAAAATTTCATACCCAGTCAAAATAAAATTGTGCCAGTATCCTCTCAAGGTTGCTTTCATAGCCTTGTATTCGTCCGTTTTGTCAGTAACATCTTCATCCATGACTGCAAACAATTGGTGACAATGACTCGCCCCTTGTATGTTGGTGTTTGGAAAAAATGGTGTATTTTCATCCACAAATGAGTATTTAAATAAGTATATTTCGTCATCGAGAGCTTCTACTCGAGTTGATAGAGACCTCAACATAGGGTATCCAAATAAAACATCAGTCCAATAAAAAATATATTGCTGAATATTAGCTAGACTCACAGCTTCAGCTCCGAAGTAAAACTCTTTGACCTTCTGTGCAACCTCCTCTTTAACATCTTCACTCTCAAAATGCAATTCAGCTGGTAAAAAGTCTGAAAATTTCCTATTCATCTGTTCGCTCCAAGAGTCGAAGTATGCTAGTCTCATTGCGCCATCCATGTTAGTAAATCCATACATCAAAGGTATCTGGGTATAGTTACCTTCTTTCATAATACTAAAGGGAGCATTAAAAACAACTCTCTCTTGACCTATATCACTTTCCACACATGGACCGAATAGAATTGCAACGTCTTGATTATTCATAATTACATCAGAACGTGAGAGTAATGTTTCAAATGTTGCAGTTTTGTAGAATTCTTCTAATTTTTTTAAATCATCGACCTCTCTAAAATCCAGTTTATTTGCATAATACTTAGCATTTTCAATTGGGTTGATTTGGGGACCAACAGCGCCATTACTAACACCACTTTCCACTATAGCTTTTTTAAACAGGCCTTTAGTAATTGGAGAAAGAGTTAGAAAATCTACTGAACCCGATCCCGCACTACAGGCTGCTAATGTTACATCTTCAGGATTACCTCCGAACCTGGCAATATTGGTGTTTACCCAACGAAGTAATGCTACCTGATCTTTATGTCCAGCATTCCCAGGAGCACCTTCAGTGCCAAGACATAGAAAACCATGCACACCAAGTCTGTAGTTAAATGTTACTACAATAACTGGTTGTGATTTGGTATTTGCAAATTCTCTGAATTTTTGTCGGTCTCCGTAACCATACTGATATGATCCACCGTGAATGACTACTAAAACAGGAAATCTGGTCAATGCTGTTGCAGTTTGAGGAACGAATACGTTGGCTACTAGACAATCTTCTCGCATATTTAAAATCGATGCACCACCTGGCCCTGGAGCTGCAGTCCCTGGACAGCTGATATCTCTGTCAATTGCATCAAACGTAGACAAAAATATCGGTGGAGGGCGAGGAGCCTAAATGAAATAAGAAAAAACAGAATAAATTAATTTAAAGAAATATAACAAAGAATATTTTTTAAACCCGCACATAGTAATAGCAAACCACTTAGTGACAACAATGTTAATAATTATAAAAACTAATTAAGCTTGAAAATTATAAAAAAATCTATTTAAGCCCTTTTTATTTATTAAGAGACAAACAAACATCTAAACTAAACATCAACTATGTATGCAAGACACCTGTGCATAGCATACATCGTTGCCACATCATGGCTAATTATGGGTCAAAATATTTGGTAAAGAATATAGGTCAAGCATCACCTTAAATCTGTCAGGGCCTGTAGGAGCAGTGGCATACGGAACATTATAGAACACGTAGAGCTCGTTATCAGGGTCCAAATGCCCGCGCACTGTACCCTGAGCTATCGGCACGTCCCGATAAACATCTTGGCTTTGCACCAGTATCGCACAAGTACACAATACAAATACCACACACTTCCACATCTTGACCGAAACGCCAATTATAATAAATGCCATCATGTATTTATACTATGCATCCATTACGGCTATCGCTAATCATGAGAGATAAAGTCAAAAAGTATTGATTGGTTCGGTTTTGAGCACCCTTCGTGCCTTGCGTGAGCGATCATCGACAATGCACAATTATTATACATCGGTGCTTTGTAGCATAGCCAACACGACATCAATCAAGGCCAGGCTGTTGCTTCCATACAGTTATCTATGAGAACATTTTATGAGGTACATAAATGTATACAACCGTAGAAGAACTAGGGTTTTCAGACCACAGCGGAACAATCAAACATACATTTGATATAAAACAACAACCCAAAAAATCTATTTCGGGGACTTTGAAAGACATAAAACTTCTACCGATATAGTGAATAGTAACGAATTCTTTTTTTTTTAATTTATATTCTTCCTTGTGTTAAATCGTTGGTGCATAACTTAGTGATATCGTTTAGGCGCCTATTTTCTGTTCATTTCTGTCACCCTGGTACTTTTCAAAACAGATGATTCAGTTTCAAAAACTGTATTTGTATCATTATTGAACTAAATAGTTATTCGCATAAGCACCTAGTTCCATTTCATTTCTGCTTTTCTGGTAGTTTTAATAAATAAACAATTAGGGCAGTTGAATTTTAAAACGTCTATCGATATCGATATCCATCGGTGGTGCGCTTCGAGGAATACTTAAGGTGCGCTTCATCTGGTGCGCTTCACATTTGGTGCGCTTCGATACCCCTCTATTTGGTTGGCCAATAAAAGATTTTTTAAAACAAGTTATATACAAAAAATTTAATCCAAAATAGACATACAAAACTGGAACAAAATCATACTGCCGTTTAAAAATGTAGATGAGAACTATCAGTCTATGCATAACACGATGACAGATTTTTTAGATGAGTGTATACACCGTGAAATTTAAATGGTTGTTTTCCCGCAGCGAAATGGTTTTGTCTATGTAATACAATCGTTTCGTAGTTATATAAAATTTTAGAAACAAAAACTGGCATATTTAACATTGTGAAAAACTAAACTCGAAAGCGATCACGAACCAATAGTATACCTCCCGATATCTACGGCCGAACGACAGCAGGCCTTTGACCCGGGTGCTAGGTCACCGTCGAAAGGATTAGGTTCGAAGGCGGCTCCGTTTGATCATGTTACGCGCGGGCTAGATTATGCCGTATAATTACACGCGAGAGCTTATTTTACTTTAAACATTTAATAAATCGGTCTTTGCTTTGTCGGCTTGTGGCTCGCTCGTTTGTTTTGCGTGCAAACTTTTATGCCGTATCACCACGTGCGAGAGTTTATTTTGGTTTGACATTATTTTGTGCATCGGTTTTCTTTGTAGGTGGTGACACGAGTAGTACCTAGTACCTACAAGTTACGTCCAGAGTTACTATTGTTACTCACTTTTTCGAGTTGATGAATATTTTTTTAATTATTTTAAAACAGAAACATCGTTATTTATTTACTTTAACTCTATACTTCGAAAGTACTCCTTAAGGCAAGTCGTTCTGCCGCGGGAAAACAACCAATTAAATTTCAGGGTGTATATATCTACACGTAGACTTAAATTAAAAACAAAATATGATAATTATAGGCTAACCGTTGGTATAAAACAATCTTAATTGATTAAAAAAGGCTGATAAAATTCTATCCCTAAAGGTAAATAATCCAGCACTTACGAAATACAATAACAAATATCAAAAGAACCTAAATTAATTTATTTATTACAAAAACAAGCTTTTTTCGTATTTTTCTCAGCAAACTCATTCATTTTATACCCATATCATGGCAGTAAACAAAAAATAACTAGTCCACCATCTTGGGCCGTCCGCCATATTGAATTTAGAATGACGCCACTTATCTAACCATGAATTGTCATCTAAACTAAACGTGTATGCAAAATTTCATCTAAATCGGTGGAGGATAACTGCTTTGATATTCAGTTGCAAGATTTGATCCGACATACATACATTGCAAGTTAATTAAAAGCTTGTAAAATACTGTACAAGTTGGGCGGTTTTAGGGCAACGGAGAAAAAAAATATGCTACACAAATAAAATAAGTAAATGAACAAATTAAGTTACAACCATGACGATATTGTAAAAGAGCGAACAAATAAAAATACCAATGATAACAAAATATAACATTACAAACAACAAACCTAGTAAGTGAACCTAAACAAGTAGCTAACATATTCAATAACTTCTTCTCATCCATTGGAGAATATAGCACCCAACCGGCTTCAAATAATAGACCAATCGCTCTTCTGCCCACAAAAGTTTTTGAAAAAGCAATGTGCGATCGTTTAAACACGAGTATAAATACGTTTTGTGAAAATGAATAAGATATTTAATGATTATCAAAAGGGCTTTCGCAAAAATAGATCAACAACGCTAGCAGTTTTTTAAGTATATCCAAGAAGCTTTAAATATTTTAAATAACACGTATTACTTGTGTACTCAGTAGGTGCACAAGGTGCAATTTAAAATTCTATTAAACAAGCTGTACCGTATAGGAATACACGGGCATCCCATGACTCGTTTGCATCAAATTTAAAGGGCTGAGAGCAATTCGTAGAGGATGAATATCATGATAAGGAAACAAAAGCAACTCAGCGCAGTAGATCAGATGTCAGACTAATATATGCATCAATTCTCCAGGGAAGTTTAGTAGGCTGCCTGTTATTCCCCATTTACATAAACGACCTTTCCAAAACCATAGACGGGCCATACATACATTCATGCTTATGATATTTCTATCCTCACCTCATGCCAAATAAATGACAGTATAAACGAAAAATGTACCACAAATTTAATAAAATTATAGACAGGATGAGCGAGCATAATCTTAAAATTAACTTCATCAGTACCAAACTAATTACCTTCTACCTCCTAAACAGATATGTTATGAGCGCGCGCATTGTTAAGATTCGAATACGTCCTATTTGGGACATATAGTCTTTAGTCTATGTCACGCATGGCGACGAGTGACAGGCTTTGTTAAAACAACAACAAAATAAAAAAAATGCCATCGTGTGTTTTTAAAAAGTGTACCAATTACGATACCGAAGTTAACAAAAAACCCAAGGCATCTCATACCATATATAAGTACGCAATATACATTAATTTACTATTAAGTTCTGTTAGAAAGCTACTAGGGTCATGTGATCCTGTAAAAGTGCCTGTGGCAAAGGCCATGGGAGTGAAGCCGCGAAAAAGCTAGTCATTAATAAACATTTTTCACTGTCAGCCATTGAATTCATTTGCCTATATCAAAATCAGAAGTTGTTTCTTCTGAGCTTGGTTGTAGATTAAACAGAATATTAGTCACTAAAATCTTTAATATTTTACATTAAAAAATAAAATTTGTATTTATAATCTTTGTAAAATCTAGAATGATTCATAATAAAACCAGCCAAGTGCGTGTCGGGCCACGCGTAGTAATAGGGTTCCCAAGTTGCATAATAATGCGGGCCAAGAAGAGAGGGTTTTTTGTTGTTAAATGAACATTAAAACGGTTTCAGTGGCTCACAACATCTAAAAACGGGCCCACATTGGACGATGGTAACTGAAGAAGGAGTTATAAAATCCAACTTCACAATTGAAGTTACAAATAATATTCACTATTTGAGGACCACCGCGGGTAGAGGCAAGCGTTTGTAATTAATATTTATAACCAGCGTCACTTAATAATTTGAATAGTGCAGTATTGCCGTTACGGAGATAGTCTTCGTTAAAATCTCCAAATACTTACAAAACGAAAATAAATATTGAAGTATGAGTATTTTAAAACAACCTACTCAACTATAAAAAATTAAAACCAAATTATTCAATTATAGGAACGAACAACCAACGTAAAGGAGCTGCAATAAATAATCTAAATGAAGGACGTCAATTGCGAAAGGTGCCGATACGAGTGCACGTTAGAGCCTCGGGGAATGGTATGGTTCGTTCCTGGATCCTCGCGCGCACGCTCCTTGTTTATTTCTCTTGCGAAATTTGAAAAAAAAATCGAATGTATTCACCTCTAATCTAAGGTATTCACTATTTCGTTCTAGAAAGTTCTACGCTACTCAATTAGTGATGTAGTCGGGTCGAATATTGACTTCATAGATGGATACCGACAAAAGAAAATAAGTATAAGATAATATTATGAAGAGGCCCGCCCGACTCAATGAGCATAATTAATTTAATACATAATTTCAAATTGATTTTATTTATAAAGGGTTCCCTCTATCTGGCAGAATCTTGATGATCCATAATTTATTTGGCATAACACACTTGGCATAATCTTCTTTAAACGAATATTTGTAAGGCATAAAAATGGTTAAATTACATAAAAATTATGCAATCCTGCACTGCCAAGCTGGTATAGCTAGCTAGCTAGACGTTAGCTACACGACATGCCGCTGCAGCCGCACAGTACAACCTCGAGTGGGTATCGGCAAGGTCTTTGCTGCTATCAAAAACATTTGATAGCTGCGAATCTAGAGCACATACCAGCGCCCTATTTTTCTTATGCATGGGCAGACGGCGTAATCGAGGTCTAAGCTCAGGCGGTGAGGAACGATATTTTCGGAATGCACACTCCAAAGCGCTCCTCAATCGTGCATTGCACTGGGTACTCACGGATATAGCCCCGTTGTCGTCTTTCTCGCCAACATGGTCGGGTAGGGTAGGGTAGGTAGGGTAGGAAACTCACAATACGTGCCAGTTTGGATAGTATCAGGCTCCAACTGACTAAAACCTCCTCCTGCCTTACGCTCCCCGGACATAATCCGAGACTTTTGGGACTCATTTATTCTAAGAATCAATTACACACTACATATTTCCTATTCTCTATTGAATTTAATATCTTTTACATAATGAGTTTCAATTTTTTATTAAATGTCTTCAGACTTAACTAACTATACAGCTTGTTATTAACGATCCTATTTCTATTTTTTCTGCAGATACTAAATCGTTCTGTACGCTTCCTACTATATATATACATATATAATTTTGAGCTTTGATGTTGTACTATTTATTTTTATTTATCAACTTTTGTGCAAAGTTTACACAATATCCAATAAATTCTGTGCTGTATTTTTTATCAAAGATAAGCCTATTAAAATTCTCTGGTCTAATATTGATTTCTAACTTTTGTTCAATTTCATATCTTTCAAGGCCATAGACCGGACAGTCGGTCAGTATGTGGGTCGCTGTCTCGTCTTTGTCAGATTCACATGAACACGATGGGCTTTCCTTACACCTGAACCTGTTCAGGTATTCTGAAAACCCACCATGCCCAGTCATTACTTGGGTGATTACCCCTGTTGGTCTTTTTTTTCTGACGGTTTTGTAAGCATCGACTGCGTCCGGGAAGAAAAGTTTTGTCGTCGCGGCTGTGTCACTTATTCTGTACCTGTGTGTACTTGTTCTGTCTTTCGGATTTGTCGCCTGACGAATGAAACCGGACGCTGGTCGTTATCCGGCCTCTTCTTGAGCTGTAATGCCGCGTCTTTGGCCAAGTGATCCGCTCTCTCATTTACCTCCAGTCCCGCGTGTGCCTTTATAAAAAAAAGGCACATGCTTGTCTTGGATCCTGCACTTTCGCAGGTTCTCCCTGGTTTCGACTGCGAGGGTATGCGAAAAGCAATGGTTTGTGACCGTTTCCAGTGATGATCGTGAGTCACTGAAAATGCCAAAAGACACTTCTTTGTGCTTTTGTATCTCCCGCGTGGCTTTGCATATGGCCAGCAGTTCGGCCTGGTAGACCGTGCAATGGGACGACAGTTGCATTTTCTGGCATTTGGTTTCGGCGCCATTGCTCCAAAGAGACAATGCCGCCCCCACCGCCAATGCCGCGCCCAGTTGTGTGTGTGTTGTTCTTGGTCAGCCAGGCATATGAACTGCAGACTCATATGTTCCGCCGGGTGGGGTGTCGAGGCAAATGCTGTGCTTCGCTCAACGTCCCTATCTCCCAGCGCCGACTGGACCCCCTCCTCGCCTCATACAGGGCAGCTGCCTCTCGTATTCGGAGATCGAAGGGAAGTATCACAGCCAGCACTAGCGCCGAGTTCAGGGATACGGTGCGATAAGATTTTCACATTTTCTGTGCAAATCCTCTTTGGACCGCATTTAACCTCTTCGTTACTTGGTAACTGCGGGTGCCCAGGCACCTGCAACGTACATTATGACCAGTTCGACCACTGCCGTGTCCATGGTGCAGATGACGTCGGGGTGGAGTCCCCAGCTGACCTTCGCAGCCCTCGATAACTGCTTGTAAAAGCCAATCGCCTTTCGGCACACATTCTCTACGTGCTTGTTGAATGTAAGCTTGTTGTCGATCGTTAGCCCCAGGATTTTGATCTCTTGCGTCATGCCAATGGCGATCCCTCCCATGCTCAATCGCGGGGTGTCATATTTCAGTCTTCGCGTTATTACCATCGCATTAGTTTTATGCGGTGCGAATTTCAACTTATTACTGACACCCCACTGGTAAACATGGGCGAGGGCGTCATTCCCCTTCCGCTCGATCTCGATCGCTGAGTCGCAATCAAATACCACCACGTCGTCAGGAAAAGCTTGGCAGTAGTCTCCCCGTTCCTCCAGCCCCTTTAGTGTCAAGCACGCGATATCTGCTGTGGTTGGCTTTTGAAAATTCATTCAACCAATCACAGCAGAAAACGCGTGCTTAGCAATTTGTCACATTAATTCTGCGAAAATTTGAGCTGGGAAACTCGGGGTGAGCTTACTTAATCCGTCTCGCGGGCCCAGTGCGGGTTGGTGGATGTCACATGTCTTCGATTTTGTTTGTTCTAGGAATATCGGTTTCCTCATGATGTTTTCCTTCACCGTTTTCAAAGCAATGGTGCTGAAATAATTTACACAAAGTAAAGCGCCTGCCTGGGTTTGAACCCACGACTTACAACTTGTAAGTTGCGGTCGTTACCACTGGACCACCGCTGGCCCCACTGAATTATATGAAATTAACTTTATACTAAATGTTTAAAAAAATATAAAACAAATATGCAATATAACATTAGATCACATGAATTTAGGTTATTTTTCATTGAAAATATATGCATATGAAAATTATATCATGTGAACGCTATTTCAAGTGACATTAGACTAACTGTTGTTATACCATACATTATACAAAGCAATGAGGCAAACATTTACTACAATATTTTATGTATCATAACTAGTTTTCGCAGCGCACGCCAAATAATGATATTTAAAAGCAAATTGTTGACACCTTGTGTTACATTATGCTATTATCGTAGGGTTTCCAACTTTTTTTTTTAAATACTTTATTCATGTTACTCCTGAATAATGTAGCTTTCCATAGGTGAAATAATTTTTAAATCGGTTAAGTAATTTTTGAGTTTATCTATTTCAAAACAATTTTAAAAACTTCCAAATTTACAAACTTACAACAAACAATCAAATCTTTCCTCCTTATTATATTATATTTTACATGACTTTGACAATCTCGGGACCCTGGGGTCCCGATCCTTTGAAAGGCGTGCGAGAAGCCGAAGCCAACTCGCAGAGGCATGTATCTGGAAATGTGACAAGGCATGTATGACAAAATTGATTTGTTTGTTTCGGATTCTTTATAACATTGTTTATAGGTATGTATGTATCAAAGTATATATTTATTGTTCCTTTTTTTTCGTATCTTTTCTCTATTCATCCTATCATTTAGTTGCGCCTGCCTTGTTTTATCTCTGCACCACCCTAAGTTCGACTGGTAGAAAATGCCTAAAGCATTAAGTCCGCCTTTGTACTTATGCATAAAGTTTTAATAAATAAATAAATTAATAAATTCCCGGGATAAAAATATCCTATGTGCTATTGCTGACTATAATCTATCCTTGTGCCAAATTTCATCCAGATCCGTCCCGCCGTTTGAGCGTGAAGAAGTAACAAACATACAAACACACAAACACTCACAAACTTTCGCTTTTATAATATTAGTGTGATTGTGTGATTATTTTTATGTCCTTTATTTAACTGTTTTCTTATTTCGTTAATTTGTAATATATTAATAAAATAAATTAAAAAAACAAAAACATTTATTAATTATTAGTGTAGAGTAGAATCCACCTACTTAAATCGCTAAAGCGTAAAAATATTTTATTTTATTTTATGGGCATCATTATTCTGTTGGCCTTGACACAAATTATTTGGGGTCTTGACACAATTATTTCGCTATCTCAGAACCTAATGTCTGCGATTTTTATATTTAATTGATAACACCAAGTGGTTTTTCTGTAACAAGAATGGACTGCTACTTTTCAAAGCGACACGAGTACGTGTCGCCACTGTCGTTTGCTGCCTTTTTTACCGGCTTCTTAAGTTTTTAAATAGCGAGCTTCGGACCATCCGAGGCAATCCCTTTTCGATCTTGAAGTTAAAATCATCTAATACTGTAATTATGTTTTATAACTGTGTAGTGAATTAGGGATATCATTTTCATATAGTCCATTTATCGTTTATTTGGTCTTCCCCTTCTCTGTGGCACACAAGCTACACGTTTATGCAAGTTACAGGCATCAGTATTATATCTTAGTGCTGTGAGAAAGGTAGCGGGCTGTAAATCGGCGTTGACCAGCGTATTAGCCAGGCTTTACACTGCTAAGCATCTGCTGAGCCCGCTTCTTTTGCCATACTGAAAGAATATTGTGCTACAGAGCTAATTTGTGTTTTTTCATGTTATGTTACAGTTGGAAATTAATATTTCTTTCTTTCTTTCCTCATATCCGTTCCATTTTATATTCAAAGTTTTTCTCACATCAATATAAGATATATGATTAATATCACCTGAGAAAGATAAAACAAAACTAGTACCATTTTCATCGAAGGACTCAAGTACATAGGACAGTTGTCTTAACAAGTACGAGAAGGTATCATCTACGTTCAAACAATTATTTACATTGTATACTCAGCAAAATTTATATTTTTAAAATTAAACAGTAGTTAAGTAGATATAGTCGAGCTTGTAATTATTTCCAAACAAGTATATTTTAACATCATTATGAAACAATCTACCTCTCTCGAAAAATAAAGCAAAGTGGCTTTTCACCCGACTGCGGGTGGATTATATTTTTTGAGCGTAGTAATAATAGAATGTTTGTCCATTTATTTGGCACGCTCTACATCTTAAACGTCTAAACGGATTATAACATAACAGATCGTTGGATTCGTCTAAATTGCGGGAATGACATACGTTTGATACTTATTTTTTAAATATAAAAAGAGGCAAACAAAGAAAGGAACAGGAGATAATAGGAGATTCAATTTATTTTTATCTTAACACTAAGGGAATCAAATGAATGCCACTAAACAGAACATTCCAAATTATATATATATATCGTAAAAGTTTTGTTGCTGTTTTGGCACAAATTCAAGATAAGCGTAACTTTGATAACAAAATAAATAGGTAAGTAAAACAGTCACATACATTTTTTATTCACTAAAACCATATTATTAAGTATTTTTAATCACTTACCACACAATTTTTTAAGAGAAATCGTTCTAGACTACTTTGGAGAATTTAATAAAATATGCCTAATACTTGTTTTTCTCTATTCCGTTAATCATTTTTTGCAGTCAGGTTTTTTGTTTTTATAATCATTGACAATCGTTGACGACAGCGAGTATCAAAATGCCAAAATGTAAGGGATTGATCTCGTGACATTTCGATAGCGCTTGGCAATCCCAAATATTTTTGACGTATACAATCGCTGTATCTCGTCGCTTTTTTTATCTAAATTCTTTATAGAAAATTCGGATTAAGAATCTGTTGCCAAACGGCTCGAAGTTTTAAATAAATAAGGTTTTTGTTGTATATAATTTATCAAGCTATGCCTCTTGCTCTCTATAACTCTAAGTGTTTCTGTGGAGGCTGTGGCGGTGGCACTGGTGCCCGGTAGTATCTCTCGTAGATTTCGTCCCAGAATTGACCTCGTTTCCCAAGATATACTCCACCCAGCCTCACTTCTTGACCCAGAGACATATACGGACTCCCGTCCAAGCCTGCTGCTGGCCAAGCGGGCAGAGATGATCCTTCAAGTACAGGTTTACTGAAACATTTAATTAAAAATATTTGAATACGACTATAATACTACTAGTAGGCCACCTTTTATTGATAATAACTACGACTCTGTTTGACTGAAAGGGTTAACCCTACAATGCTATTTTTTTCTGTGCTTGTTATAAAAATATGTGATGTTGTTAGTGATTAGAAGTGTTGAAAAAAATAAACAAAACCCATTATTTTACGAGAATATCTGCAGTTTACTGACAGTAATCGTATTAGTAATGAATGACATCTATACGCAGAGCTTTTGCGTTATATTATTGCTATATTCGCTGTGTATCCTTCAAAAACTTAAAAGATGTCGCTAGTATTGCATAGAGCTGTAGGCACCATAAAAGTGGTTGTCCCGCGTATGGCACTAGGAGCTTTGTAGGGTTAATAGCTCGTTTGGTGGCATTTAAGTAGGCTGGTTTTTTCAAGGCGATGCTTTATTGCCATTCTATTACAAATTAAAAGGTTCTGGACAAATAATGAGATATTTAGGACTAGGTGTCAGCTGCCGCAATGGTTGCCGTTAGCGAGTGTTGGCTCAAACGCGCTGTCTCGCCGCCATATTATGCTGTGTGGATCTTGCAGCTATATGTGCTGTGCGGGCCACGAGCGCTGGCCGCCCGAGGTTTGGTAAATCGCTAAAGGACTTCAAATGCTTGGTGTTTCTACTTAAATTACTTAAACATAACCTAAGATCCCACTGCAAAAATCTGTATGTGCAGATCACCTTAAAATTTCACTATTCATAATACTTATAATAAAAATCTCTGTGATCTAAGATCTCCCTAACAGTTATTTGCTTACGCAGATGACACTGCACATTTTTGCCGGGGACCCACATTTAATGACGTGAAAGTTTCTGCAGAAACCGCCTCAAGTAAAGCCATATGTTGGTTTTCCCGTAATTTGCTGACGCTCAACACGAATAAAACTCTTATAATAACCTTCGCCCTTAAAACGTCTACTCTCCCTCCGTTTGAATCATTTTTATTGATTCACATTCCTGTATTGTACCTCCCCATAACTTTTCTTGCCCAACTGTATCTCGGGTGACTCTTGTGGAGTACCTCGGCGTCAAAATAGACTAATCTCTAAAATGTCATTTATCATATCGATAGACTAACTAATATGTTGTTAAAATTGCTTCGAAATATCGCTGTTTTGGAAACTCTTAAGACGACTTATCATGCGGTTTTTTTTTTATTTTTCTATCCACGAATATAAGGTACGTGTTTTTACAATATTTTCTGAATTCATATTTGGAACATTAAGTTGTGAGTGTAGATAAAAATACTTAATAATAATTAAACTTGATGCTTGCCAATGATACTCGTTGTTATAGTGTATGGATAACATAGTCATAAATTAGGATTATGAATTTGATTTTTCAATTTCTTACGTAGAAAGTTGTCGCGGCATGTAAAATGAGAAACGTCAACGGGCTTCTTAGATTGTGACGAATTTAATAAATTTGTAAGTGTGATGGAGGAATAGGAGTC
Organism: Orthosia gracilis; assembly: GCA_947562075.1. Lineage (NCBI taxonomy): Eukaryota > Metazoa > Arthropoda > Insecta > Lepidoptera > Noctuidae > Orthosia > Orthosia gracilis. Next base: position 43,806,297 of record OX387268.1, read on the forward strand.
CAGTGACTGTAACACAGGTTTATTCCTAGTGCGGGATTGGGTCTTGCTGTGCCTTCTGCTGAAACGCACCTCATCCACCTATTATATTTAAATTGTAGTTTGAAGGATGATCATTATACTCAAAATATTGTTGTTGAATAAATTCAAATTTTACTCGTAACATAAATTAAACTCGCGAGCAATAAACTGGAATCACTTCATCGAGCGTTGCTCAAAACCGTTTTTTACAATTTCTATGCAATGAACTATGGATTGTGGTATATCATTTGAAAGGTAATTTTGTTAGCTTTCAATATCATAACCATCTTATGTAATGTATCATTCATAAAAATCAAGTTTTATCAAAAACAATAAACATGCAGTTTTTTGCAGTGGGATCTCGGGTTAACAGTCCCTATTCATAACAACAATCAGATCTGCTATTGAAAACTATCTGAGATCACCAATCCTATTGATAAGATCAATTTCTTCAATAACATTCTGCGATAGTATCTAATGCTTATTTAAAACATGTTGTTGAATTAGCATATCTTATCTTTGAATGTATAATATATTACTCACCCGTGTACTACAAAGTTACTCCACATTTCCCTCAGGATTGATTTCATTAGTCTGTACTCTTCCGATAAACCAGTCTCATCTTTTGTCACGAAAGGAACTCCGTCGAGTATGGCAGCTGTCTGAGCACAGTGTGTGGCACCCCGCACTTTCGTGTGAGGTACAACAGGAGTATTGTCATCTACAAATGAATACTCATACAAATATATCTGATCGTGTCCACCTTCTACGTGCAGCTTCACAGATCTATAAGTTGGATATCCGAAAAGAACATCACTGAAGTACTCAACAAATGACAGTATTGTTTCTTCTCCTACAGGTTTATCGCCGAAATAAAATTCTTTCACTCTTTTACTAATTTCTTCCTTTTCTTCTTCAAATTCAAATTGCAAATCAGCTGGTAGGAAATCTGAAAACTTCACGTTCATTGCATCTTTCCATGTTTCCAGGTGTGGTAACTGAAATAGTCCTTCCATGTTACTGGTGCCGATTAAAGTAGGAACTTTTTTGTATTTACCATTCTTTATTATGCTAACTGGCGCGTCATCGAGAATCCTTTCTTCACCTGATTTGCGTTCTACACAAGGCGAAAACATCAAAGAAGATTCGTTTCTGTCTATATAAGTGTTCATAAATAGTGACTTTAGAGGCGCATTTTTATAAAACTTTTCCAATGCGTAAAAGTTATCGACATCAGTGAAGTTCAACATTCTAGCATAGACTTTAGCGTTTTTAAGTGGATCGGGCTGGACTGAAACCGAACCTACATTAGCTCCACTCTCTGGAATAACTTTAGTAAAAAGTCCTTTTGCGGCTTTCGATAGCATCAACAAATGTACAGCAATGGAGCCAGCACTACCACCGGTAATGGTGACGTCATCAGGGTTGCCTCCAAAATTAGCGATGTTCTTCTTTACCCAGCGAAGTAGTGCCACCTGGTCCTTCAGTCCGGCGTTGCCTGGAACATGCTCCGACCCCAGACACAGGAACCCATGCACTCCCAGTCGGTAATTGAAGTTGACTACAATTACTTTCTTGCTCTTCACTAAATATTTAGGTACGACCATGTTTCCGTATCCAATTTCAAAGCCGCCACCATGAATATTTACTATTACCGGAAGTTTTTTCTCGTTACTAACGGGGACATAGATGTTTGTAATAAGACAATCTTCCTTCATTGTTTTAGATGAAATATCTATTAATGGTGTAGGACTCTGAAGACATATAATGCCTTTGTCAACTGCTTCTAGTGGTTGCACCCACGACGGTGGTAGGAGAGGCGCCTGGAAATTGGAATACTTTATTCAGCATGAGCGTAATATTAGATTATCTGATCAAAGAATGGGCGCTTCTTCATAGTTAGTGATATCAAGTAAACGTATACTTAACAAAAACATGTACCTTAAACCTGTCAGTTCCAAGAGGGACATTGGCGTACGGTATATTGTAGAAGGCGTACAGGCCGCCATCAGGATCCCTGCGCCCGCGCACGTCTCCCTGCGCGGTGCGAACTTGTCGCCACTCACTATCATCACAGTTACTCAATACTACTACCAAAAAAACTGTTAATAACCACAACATTACAAAAGTTTTTTACACTAAATTAAAAAATATATATTTGTGTTATTTTTCTTTGTACGCTTGGCGCGATCCACTATTGTTTAACTCCTCTTACATACTGATCAGTTGTCTGGCGATGAACCCTCTAACCTTACATCCCGTACTCGGCTGAACGAAACACAGCCATTGGTTAGCGCGCTGTGTTTCGTCATAAACTCATCACACATACAGTTCAATAACTACAGGTAGAAAGAATATTTATTTCAGGTATTTTTACAATCTGTAGCGTCTTATAATGAAAAAATATATTTTTCTTCCAACTATGCTTTAATTTCATCACAATCACACTAAAAACTCAGTACAAAAGCGAGTCTTTAATGCTCTAGAGCAATTAAAACGTATGAAATTTCATTATTGCACAGTTTATTTTTTAATCGCACCAAAAGGTGCCAATCTCAATGGATTAGATCTATTCAGCCAGCCGATATCAATACTTTTTTTTACGTACGTATTATTCGTTTCTATCCTACTTGTTCCAAATTTAAAAAATTATTGCTGCTAACTCTGATTTAAAAATGAAAGAAATTTAAAAAAGTGATTTGGCGGGAACTTTGTTAATTTTGCTTGACAATGTTTTTGGAAACGATAAAGTGTGATACTATCTGATTTTGAGTGCTTCGGCTTCGAATTAAAATGGAATCATCTAGCGACACATTAACTCCGGAAAACATTCTAAATGAAGCCGACAGTGTTATAGAAATATAAATTTGCCCAACAAAACTCTTAACCTTACGATTAATAATTGCTCAAGTACCTATAACTTCTAATTTCAATAATTAAACTTCTATTTTAACTGTTTGATATGAGTTTCTTTTATATACTATTCCTATAGGTAATAGTTGAAAGAAAAGCAGATTATGCACCTCGCCTTAAGTAATTTATATTGCCCTCGTGCCTGTTAGATTAGAGCCCTCGCTAACGCTCGGGCACTAAATCAGGCACTCGGTGCAATAATAAATTACTTTGTGCTCGATGCAATAATCTACTAATATTTAAAAAAAAAGGGAAAGAAAGTCAGACAGATAAAAGATGGTGTAATATCAGATAAAAGAGCATCTGTGAAACCGCACTTATCAATTGTTAGGTATTTCTTGGTACAATAATAAACCATTTATTATTATTATATCTACATAAACATAAATAAATTCACTTGGAAACAACTTGACCGACTTGATTTTTAACTGATTTACCAAAAAGGAGGAGGTTCTATGTTCGACTTCTTGTAAGTTTTTTTTTTTTGTATGTTCACCGATATCTCCGTCAATTGTGGACCGGTTTTGAAAAATCTTTTTTTGTTTGTTAGAGTATGTTTAAAAAATTGGTCCCATTTTAATTTGGTGAAGATCTGATGAAGAACTTCGGAGATATACAGCAGAACTCTTTAACAAATGACGGCAAATCTCTCGGGATTGCTGCAACCGCATGTCTGTTTATTGTTTATACCATTCCATAACATAGCATCACGCCATTACGCTCTAAAGGGGTACGCAGATGTGTACAGTTCACCTTGATACACTCTCATTTCACCGGTTATGATCAAGTTTCATGGCATTCGGATAATCTATTCTGGTATTATAAGTACCTCACTAAAGACATGTTGCTTAATAGGTACAACTAAAAAGTGAAAAATAAAAAATCTTTTTTACAAAAAAAATACTACCGACTTCCAACTAAAAACACTACAAAGTGAAAAATAACTTTCTTTTTCGAAGTCGGTGTCTTTGGTAGGTACCAATTTTTTTCGTTATGGACACCGACTTCGAAAAAGAAAGTTATATTTCACTTTGTAGTGTTTTTAGTTGGAAGTCGGTAGTATTTTTTTTGTAAAAAAGATTTTTTATTATATATTCGTCCGATGATGATGGTTTTGTTTTGTTATAATCTGAGTAGAGTTTTAGGGAAAGAAATATTGGAACAATTGCTGGCAAAACAACGAGTGCTTTTTTGTATAAGTCAGTGTACAGTACCAGGTACCTGGTACCTTACCTTAACACCTGTCCTGTTAGATGGTTGAAATAGCGAAGTAAATGATCGCGACGATATTGAATTCGCTAAAGATGTGAAAAGTATAATACAAAAACAGATGGATGATTCTAGGAACGATCCGACGTCCGTCTGTCCGTCTGTCGTCTGTCCGTCTGTCCGTCTGTCCGTCTGTCCGTCTGTCCGTCTGTCCGTCTGTCCGTCTGTCCGTCTGTCCGTCTGTCCGTCTGTCCGTCTGTCCGTCTGTCCGTCTGTCCGTCAGTCTGTCTGTCTGTCTGTATGTATGTCTGGGAGGTATATAAAAAAATTGACATTTTCTCAGGTGATGTATTTTTGGTGCCACTATAACAACAAATAATAAAATAAATATTTTAGTGGGGCTCCTATACAACAAACTTATTTTTTTTGCGATATACTTTTTATGCCTTTAATAATACAATAAATAGATCAGATTTTTTACCATATCATCCATAATATAAGCTTTGCTGTATCTTAATAAGTAACAAATTGTTTATGAATCTTTACGTGACACATCAAAATTCATGATGTGCATCTTAAAATAGATCTTGGTAATAATATATTTATTTGTAATCATTTCTATACCTTCATTCCTGCGCGATAGCTCTATGAACATTTTAGTGATAATCCCGATTAAGCTCAGCACTAACAAAACAGCCAGACTTTTTTATCATTTATTTATTATAGAAGAATAAATATCTACCAGATCAGAAATAACTTTTATCACCAATTACATACTTTTAAACACAATTTGTACTATATACTTTATAATAATCTCAAGGTTTAGCAAAAATATGTAGATTCGGTAGTAGTTATCAATTAATCGCGCACACACACATAATCACAGTGATTATGGAACAAATTGGTGGTAAATTAATTACTTACTTAAAATGTTGTTCTGATAAATATAAAGTAAAATAAAATGATAATGAAACAACCACAAACATAACATTTGGGAACACTATTGTGCCAGATCCAGCATCAGGAGTAGTGGGCAAAACAGTAGTAGTTGAATCGGGTGTAGATGAACTGGTCGTGGAATCTTCAGAAGCAGAGGAATCAGTAGAACCCGAATTAGTAGTAGTCTCAGTCGTGGCTTGTGTAGTAGTCGGAGTAGAAATTACTGGTATCACTGGACCCCGATAATATTTCTCGTAGATATCATCCCAGAAAGCCGCTCTATCACCCAGAATGGCTTCATCATCTTTAAGCTCTATGACTGGACCCAATGACATGTAAGGGGATCTTTTAGCACTAGCACGTGGCCACTGCAACAAATCGTTGCGCGTATTTGGAGAACTGTAACAAAAATTATAAATACTTACCAGAAATTAAAAATATAATAAATCCTACTGGTTATCTCAAGAACTACGATGCTATCAACATGAAATTTGGAATAGTTTTAGATAACGTTTTCCCAACTATTTTGCAAATAAGAAAGATTTTTTTTTAGATTTTTCTCCTGGTACTGAAAGAAGGTCTTTAAAATTTAAAGTGGACATTTTTCTTTTTTTAGTCAGCATAGTTTTCGACTTTTGAGGAAAAACATAAAAAGAAATACGTACCCTTCCCCTCCCTTATCTCCGAAGTTTGCATAGAGAAAATACTAAAATTATTCTATGTGATAGAAGTTCATGTAAAAATTACAGGAAAAATAAAACGATGACTCTAAATTAGCACACTTCTGCAGAAATCAATATAACGATAAAGATATAATAGTAAACTACTGTCCGCCTGTCCACCCATCCAGCTGTCCGCCTGTCCATCTACCCTACTTTTGAAGGACTGTATGTAAAGTAACACATGCAAAATATTTATATAATCATGGTACGGAACCCTCGCTGCGCGAGTCCGACTCTTGACCGGCAGCCGAATTTCGCAAGGGGAAGAGAAAACAAGCCGAAGGATTTGACCGCTATCAAATCGACCAAACACAAGCGAGATGAATGACGCGATGTGGATTGCCTTCTGTGTGATTGGTTGATTGATAGCGGTCAAACTCTTTGCGTTGCCATATTCACTTACGCAATAAGAGTGCGGTATTTTTTGTAAATCATGATGCCAACAAATCAAACTAAGAGCAGTTGATTTATTTAACCAGATAGTGTAAATTACGGTTATAACGCAGACTCTAGCCTAATATATATCTGTCACATAAAAGAGAAAAAAATCTCTTACCCAGTCAAAATAAAATTGTGCCAGTATTCTCTCACGGTTGCTTTCATAGCCTTGTATTCTTCAGTTTTGTCAGTGACATCTTCATCCATTACTGCAAACATTTGGTGACAGTGACTCGCACCTTGTATGTTGGTGTTTGGGAAAAATTGTGTATTTTCATCCACAAATGAGTATTTAAATAGGTATATTTCGTCATCGAGGGCCCCTATCCGAGTTGTTAGAGACCTCAACATAGGGCATCCAAATAAAACATCAGTCCAATAAAAAATATATTGTTGAATATTAGCTAGACTCACAGCTTCAGCTCCGAAATAAAACTCTTTGACCTTCTGTGCAACCTCCTCTTTAATATCTTCACTCTCAAAATGCAATTCAGCTGGTAAAAAGTCTGAAAATTTCCTATTCATCTGTCCGCTCCAAGAGTTGAAAGATGAAAGTCTCAGTGCACCATCCATGTTAGTAAATCCATACATCAAAGGTATCTGGGTATAGTTACCTTCTTTCATAATACTAAAGGGAGCATTAAAAACAACTCTTTCTTGACCTATATCACTTTCCACACATGGACCGAATAGAATTGCAGCGTCCTGGTTATTCAAGATTACTTCAGAACGTGAGAGTAATGTTTCAAATGTTGCAGTTTTGTAGAATTCTTCTAATTTATTCAAATCATCGACATCTCTAAAATCTAGTATATTTGCATAATACTGAGCATTTTCAATTGGGTTGATTTGTGGACCAACAGCGCCATTACTAACACCACTTTCCACTATAGCTTTTTTAAACAGTCCTTTAGTAATTGGAGAAAGAGTTAGAAAATCTACTGAACCCGACCCCGCACTACAGGCTGCTAATGTTACATCTTCAGGATTACCTCCGAACCTGGCAATATTGGTGTTTACCCAACGAAGTAATGCTACCTGATCTTTAAGTCCAGCATTCCCAGGAGCACCTTCAGTGCCAAGACATAGAAAACCATGCACACCAAGTCTGTAGTTAAACGTTACTACAATAACTGGTTGTGATTTGGTATTTGCTAATTCTCTGAACTTTTCTTGCTCTCCGTATCCAAACTGGTATGATCCACCGTGGACGACAACTAAAACAGGAAATCTGGTCAATTCTGTTGCTGTTTGAGGAACAAACACGTTGGCTACTAGACAATCTTCTTGCATATTGAAATTCGGTGCACTCTCTGGCCCTGGACCTGAAGTTCCTGGACATCTGATACCTCTGTCTATTGCATTAAACGTAGACAGAAATACTGGTGGAGGGCGAGGAGCCTAGGTGAAATAAGAAAATCCGAATTAATTAATTTAAAGAAATATAACAAAGAATATTTTTAAGCCCCACATAGTAACAGTATAGCACTTAAAGACAAAAAAAAAATCTCATTAAAAATTAATGCTTTTTATATTATTTAAATAATTAATTAATCAAAACTTGGTATTCACTTCTTTTTATTTATTGAGAGACAAACAAACATCTAACCGTTCAACTAGGTATGCAAGACACCTGTGCATAGCATACATCATTTCCACATCGTGGCCAATTATGAGTAAATATACTAAAATAGGTAAAGAATATAGATCAAGCATCACCTTAAATCTGTCAGGTCCTGTAGGAGCAGTGGCATACGGAACATTATAGAACACGTAGAGCTCGTTATCAGGGTCCAAATGCCCGCGCACTGTACCCTGAGCTATCGGCACGTCCCGATAAACATCTTGGCTTTGCACCAGTATCGCACAAGTACACAATACAAATACCACACACTTCCACATCTTGACCGAAACGTTAAGTATAATGAATGCTATGATATATTTTATACGGCTATCGCTAATCATGAGAGATTAAGTCGAAAAGTATTGATTGGTTCGGTTTTGGGCACATAGGAAAATATAGAATTATACATCGGTGCTATGTAGCATCGCCAACACTACATCAATCAAGGCCAGGCTATTACATCCATACAGTTACCTATGAGAACATTTTATGAAATGAATGAATAGAATCTTACTAATATTATAAATGTGAAAATTTGGATGGATGTGTGTGTGGAAGTGTAGATGTATGTTTGTTTCTCAATCACGCCAGAACGGCTAAACGAATATGGATAAAATTTGGCACAAAGACAGATTATAGTCTGGAATAGCACATAGGCTACTTTTCATCCCGGTTTAACGTTCCCTTTGGATAAGAAAACTTTTTTCACTAGTAAGATTATAAAAAGGGAAAGTTTGTTATGGACGTCAAAGCAAGGTAACATATATCGAATCAAATGACGTCAAAAAAAAATTGTTTATTTGATAACCATATTTGTACAACTAATTTGAGATTGAAGCCTCCTTTTAAGCAACAGATGCCTGTATTAGGAGACTCCGCTCCTTCATAAACAAAACGTTTCTATTAAACCATACTAATACGAATACATAATTAAAAACAAGTTAGTTTGAGTGAAAGTGTGAGTGTGAGTGTTTGTGTATGTGCAGTATTTACGTTAGTATATCTGCTGCAGAAGTGATTCAGTCTCGCTGTAGGTAAGTTTTTTTATCCATTTTGTAAGTATTTTTTTGCATTCATAACTATTCTTAGGGTAGACGTAAATATGTTTATTAATAGCGTTACAAAGCTGTGCACAACGTTTCCAAAGTTGAATACTGGCAAATTGTGTTCTTGTTTGCGGTGCTTTTAATATAATGTATTTTCTTCTTTTTGCCAATATTCTGGTATCGTAGGTTATTGTTTATGTTTTGTGAGAACAACTTGAGTAATGTAAAGTTCCCGGACCGTTAGAAGGTTATAGTTTATCAGTACAATATCTCCGTTTTTTAAAATACATGCACTTGATAAGAGCCCGTTGTGCTCGCTCTAATACTATTTTTTTTGTTTTAGAAGCACCCCCACATATAGGGATGCAGTATAACAATACCGATTGTGCAAGCGCTAAATATATCATATTTAGGAGGTTTTTGTTATTATATGTCTGAGAGTCTTGATAATTCAGCTTAGTTTTCTGATTCTGACAGCAACTTGATCGATGTGGGGATGCCAAGATAATCTCTGGTCGATGATAATACCCAAATATTTGATATGATCTACTCTGTTTATAGTTGAGCAGCTGTAGTGTGAGAGATTACCAGCATCGCATAGGTGAACCTTAAGTTTAAAGTCATCCAGCAATTTCAGACAATCCCAAATCTGCGCAAGCTGAACGTCTCGCCAAGAGTTGCCAGTGAAGACTACTGCTGTGTCATCAGCGTGCGAAAAGATTTTTGCTTCACATAAATAAGGAACAAAGTGGGCCCAACACACTCCCTTGTGGGACTCCGTAAGATACCGCCGTGTCCCCACTAATATACTGACCCACTCTAACCCTCTACTTTCGATTGCTAAGATAATCTTTGAGAAGAATCAACGGCATCCCGCGAACCCCAATATTTTCCAGCTTATTTGCTAAGAGTGGGACAGAGACGGTGTCGAAGGTCTTTTTTAAATCTTGGAACACTGTTGCACTTTTTTTGCCTCAGTCAAGTTGTTCGATAACAAGCTTACTAAGCACCACAACTGCATTCTCAGTAGAGTTACCTTGCCGTAAGCCAAATTGAGAGTCCGATAATATATTAAAATCTTTTAAATATTTAAGTATCGTTATATTAATTAGTTCTTCTATGATTTTAGAAATTGCAGATAGGATGGATATAGACGCCTATAGTTGCCTACATCGTCTCCATCTCCAGACTTAAGTATTGGCGTAATAACAGCCTGTTTTAATGCTGCTGGAAAGATTCCCTGACTAAAACACAGGTTGGCGAGATGAGTAATAGTTGGAACAACATCCTTGCGTATGAATTTCAAAAACTAGTTGAAACGTTGTTCCATCCAGATGCACTCTTAAGACTCCTGAGTATGAGGCTCATTTCACTTATATCAGTGTCAAGCAGTAGGTACAAATGAGTAGTATGAGACACATCTTGGCCTATAATATTAATAAAGGGATACATTTATTGTAGTTGTAATACTTATCTACTCTTCATTAATACATGAAAGATAGTACGTATTCTTGTATACCGCTATAAAGATAAAATATATAAAAACAACTGGCGTTTTAGAGATCTCTGGCCAAAATAAACCTTCTTGTGGCATTTTCGATAAAACTTTGGGCAAGGGCGAATTCATTTTAACCTAGCTTTCCACAATTATGCAATATGTCTTTTTCATCACATCTCCCCCAACTGTCATTTCTTGTCAAATTTATCCAGCATTCATTTGATCGCCTTTGCTTTTTTATTCATCCACATTCACATATACTTACAATGAGATTTTACCAACAGAGACGTCATAGGTACTTATTATGAAGAAATAAAAACATGGCGATATTTTACTTTAGTTACCTACATAGGATCTATGGAACTTCACTTCTATCACTGAGTAGGTTAAAACATCTCAGAGATATAAATAGGACCCCGTTATCAGAAAGAGATAAACATACTGTTGTTCGTGTCGCGGCCAGATGCAGGATGGACTGAGTTCACTCAAACTAGTCAGCTTGTGTTTGTATTGCCGCGCAGATATCGGTAAAACGTATCTACCTTAATAAATAAACAGTTTTGCAAAAAAAAAAACGGGCAATTTTAGACTTTTTCTCTACTTCAATGAAGAAGAACAAGAAAGAGTTTTTATTAATTTGACGATGTATTGACATGTTATTTGAAGCTTCCTGGCATGATTCTTTACGTCCAATTTTTAATTTTACAAAAGAAAAGAAGGGATGTTCTAAAGAGACGGGTAAGATTAGTGCAACCTGCTCCACAAAACATCAGGGAGCTAAAAAGAGTCATTGCAGAAGAGTTGGAGTGTATTCCTCAAAACATTATTAAAGACATCGTGGAAAGCATGCCCAGAATGATTCAAGTAGTGATTTTGGCAAGAGGAGGTCACACTAGTTATTAGGTTTTTACATTTGTAACTTTATTTAATAAAAAAAAAAGTAAAAAAATCTTCTTGTCTTTATTGCGGACCACTTCTTATTGTTTGGCCGTGTACATCAATTTTAAAGAATTCATCGAAAAATAAAAAAGAGTCAGAATTCACTACACGCGTATTTATTAATACGATTATAAGTATACAGACTACGTCAAACAATTACATTTCATTTAATTAACTCAAATCGACCTTAGAATGTAAATTTCCTTAGATGCCCGTTTTTTTTTGGAAAACAACATCTTTGTGTACTTAAAACTTTTCTGTTGTCATGCCTCTTCATTCTGTTGCCCTTACCTCCATTTATTTGAGGTTGTCTTTTTGTCTTCTTTACTTCTCTATTACTAAGTCGATATTTTAGCAAATATGGCATCAAGCAAGATTAGATAGGCGGGGGTCTAGACAATATTTTTTCCATCATTTCTTTGATCTTCACCTATTTTTATACAACACACAACTCAAAACATTCCTCACAAAATTTTTGAAGATATTTCCTACGGAATAGTACCCTGTTTCAAAGACAGGATTACTATTCTAATTTATACATACGGAACACAAAATATAATAATTACCGACATAGCTATTGCGGGTGTTTGACTTACAAGCAATTTCAATTAAGAATGTATTCAATCATTATTTCTTGCTTTATTGTAAATAATCATAGACGGACACATTCTTCAAATATAAAATTTCTAAATTGGTAATATTTTCACCTAACTTGTATTAAGTGGGTAGTTAAAGACAAATGCACGTATTCATTATATAACTGGTATTCAAATGTTACTAAGGTTAAGGGTAGGGAAATAAAAATAAACTTTACAGGGAACATTGGGCAATATTGGACCTAGCTCAGTCGCGGCTGTCACGACTGTCACGAGTGCTTTGTGCGGGCGTTTGTCACGTCATTCATACATAAAGGACTGTAACGTGGTTGCTTTGGATGGGTTACCTTTATTAATTGTAGACCAAAAATACTTTTAACGAATCCTTTAAATTAGTTTTTTCATTCATTTTTAAGTTATAAAAGTCATTACATTTTTCAAGATGACAAGCTAGAAAATCAAAATCCAGGATTATAATAAATTATTTTAAGTCCATAGACGAAATTAGAAAGGCTATGAAAACAAACATAAGGTCACGCCTTTTTGTCTAAATAATATGGTTAAGTCATCCAGCTCACAAATATGTTTCCTCCGACTGCACAGCATAATTTTCTTAATGCTTAAGTACATATTTTTAGTTCGCTTCTCAAGCAGTCGGGTTTTAGGATTTTATTAACATTTTTTCTTTTTACATTTTTATTTTTGTCGAGATTGGTGATTTTAAAATTTTAATGTTTTAAGTGAGATCAATATTACACGACTGTTACGTCTTGTTACTCTCCAATCTTCGTCTTATGTAGGGTCGTCTCTTAAGCATGTAAGCTTAATAAGATGTATGTTTAGACGAATCTATGTATTTAACTTAAACAAACTACTCTTTTTTTTAATTCGGAATCAATATAGTAGCAACCCTTGTGAATCTGTCAAGTTTAGCTGTAAATTTTCGAAACAGCGGGAGTGGCCTTTCTGTATACTTTCTATTTTGTTCCTAAAGTAAGTCAAAATCAAAATCAAAATAGTTTATTTCAAATAAACCTTAGAGGTACTTTTGAATTGTCAAACAAAAAACTAAAAAGATTACTCTAGTTGCAAATTCGCAAGCGTCAGTAGGTCTCATTGGAGAAGAATTTGCAAGAAACTCTACGGACACTCTTTTCCATCAGTTTAAATTACAAGTTTTTGGTTACATCATTCTCGTTGAAAATATATATGTGAGAACGATGTAAAAAGACGTGCACGTAAAAGCGTCTAGAGTAACAAACAATATTAACAAAAAAATGCAATAACAGGCCGAGGCAGCTAAGTTATGACCAATCCCAACTGATGTTCACGAACATGACGAATGGATCGGTACCACTCAGCTCAACAATCATTAAAGGAACCGAATGATCCAGCACATGTGCCACCATCAGAGAGAAATTAGAGAGAGCATGACACACTCAACTGCCAGGGCACACAGAAGCCAACAAACAACACATAGGCACAGTGAATGGTAGATTTACAGTCGGAACGTAGTACTCATACATGTGCTGTGCATTTATATAATACTAAAAGAAATTGAGTTTATACAATACAAATATATTCATACAGTCTTCAGCAGGTCCAACAATATTTCAAAACTTTTCTGCCCATCACTAATTGTTCTTGCGCCCTAGTGGCTGCGGAGCAGGACCAGCATTTAGCCAAGAATTTTTATCAGCGATGTAATCCCCCAACTTGTAATATGCTTGCCATCATAGTGTGCGTTTTATACAAGTTTTAAATTTCGTCTCATTCAGTTCTAGAATGTCCCCACATTCTAGAACTGAATGAGACGAAATTTCATTCAAGTTTAGGTATCAATTTTTGAAACGCCGGGAGCGGCCCTTCTGTATACTTTCTATTTTGTGGTACTGGCCAAGTCGGTTTAGATTGTTGAAGTAGCGAATTAAATGATCCCGAGGTTATTGTATCCGCGCGACGGCGACGCGACGATTCATTTCTATAAGGTCACTTCAAAAGATGTGAAAAAAATAATACAAAAAGAAATTGATGATTCTAGGGTCAATTTTTTTTGGTAGTTTTTGTGAAATGGTTTGGCCGGCTGCAGCTACTCGTAGTTCCGGCCGGGACCAATTGGATTTTTTATAATCATAGCTTAACAGCTAAATTATTCGCCAATATCTTTCCCACTGCTGGGACTCAGGCCTCCACACTGTAAAAGGGAGTGAGCCATTATCTATAACGCGTCCCAGTGTGGCTTGGTGGATGTCATCTGTCTTTAAATCACAGATATAAATGATACTAATTAGATAACGCAAGTCCCTCCATCTGTATGAAAACCAAGCGTGCCACTTTTTCACAAATAATTTAAAAATAAATTTACTTACCAATGAAATAAAACATTTCCAATGCCTCGGCCAACTTTTTCTATACATTCTTTACAGCTCAATAAGGCATAAAAAGGCATTATTCTGAATTTCGATGGATTTCCGGTGCCGATAATGCTAAATGAAAATCTCAGATTACGATCATTAACCGTAATTTTACTCCGTTTTTTGGCACGCGAAGTACATACAATCGTGTCATCTAGTTAGATTTATGTCTGTGGTCTAGCCAGTTTCCTCACAATGTTTTCCTTCATCGTTCTGAGAGTAATGCTGATGACATGTCACACGAAGTGTCTGTCTGGGTTCGAATTTACTGCCTGCGGTACTTAAATCGGAGCCGTTACCACTGGGCCAACACTGCTCGTTTAATTTTGTTTGTTTTATCTTTTTAGTACCGATGAACCTTTTTTAAATCTTAAGAATAGAATATATAGTTCAGATTTTTACTAAATAATCAATAATATAAGCTTGGCTGTATCTTAATAAGTCACAAATTGTTTTATTAATCAGTCTGTGACACATCAAAATTCAAAGGGGTGCATCTAAAAATCGATCTTGATAATATATTTTTCATCCCCCCATCTCTGAAAGAGTATTTCTGCTCTTCGATATCTGAGTGCAAAAGCCGTTTTTATCAACTAGAGGATAAAGTAAATTGAATTTAGAATATCGTGTGCACTAAATTTGTGAATTCAAAACATCACTAACCCTATTTACTTATATTTCCATGGTGCCAAATTTATCATACAACCTTTTTAATTTGTTAAAAACTTAGACTCGGCACGGTTTTGGTGTACTTTTTTTTAATTTGCTTTGCGCGCGCCATTTTCTTTTCACGTCATATTGTTAATACCTTAGCTTAAAACAAGAAACTTGAAAACAAGTGAAAAACCTAAAATGAGTGATTATAGCGACGAGGAAGTTCATTTGAAGCCAACAGAATTGACTGAAACTGTTAATAATACGCAAAGGAGCTTTCTCCCTCAACAATCACGCGAGAAGTATTTGAAATAGTACGATATGTTTAACACATGGCGACTAGCTAAAGGAGCCAAAACTTCCTCAGAAAACGTTTTACTGGCATATTTTATTGAAATATCCGAGACCAAGAAATCAAACGCTCTATGGAGTACGTATTCAAAGCTAAATGCAAAAATAAATATGAAAAAAGATATACATATCGACACCTATACTAAATTAGTGGCATTTTTAAAAAGAGCCTCATTTGTTCATCAACCAGAAAAATCGAAGGTATTCGCAGCATCTGAAATTGCAAAGTTTCTTAACGAAGCACCTGATTCCGTATATTTGGCGGTAAAAGTAAGTCAACTACTTAAGTATATTAATCAACTACTTAACACAATCTAATACGTACTTTGTAGATGTTGATAGGCATAATAATTATCCATGCAAATCAATTTTATTAATTTATCTACTACAATACTCTTTACGTTACATGTTGTTCTTATCATTGTTATCAAAGGAGCATGTCGAATTAATGAACTAACACAACATGATGTCAAAAACATTGAGAAGCATTCAGATGACTTACTATTAATAAATTTACCTAATACAAAGACAAAAAGAGACCGCAACTTCGTCATTCGCAATACGTAAGAATTGTTGAGAAATATCAAGCCTTACGCCCGCCTAACACTACAACCTATAGATTTTTTCTACAATTTCGCAACTGAAAGTGTGTTAGACAGCCTATGGGTGCTAATAAAATTGCCAGTATCCCACGAGAAATAGCAACATTTCTTGAACTTCCAAAACCCCTGTTGTACACGAGTCATTGTTACCGACGAACTTCAGCCACACTTTTGGCTGATTCAGCTGATCTCCTGTCCCTTAAGCGCCATGGAGGCTGCAAGTCCAATGCGGTTCTAGAGGGATACATAGAGGATTCCATCCAAAATTAGTCTAAAATATGTAAAGGCATCATAGGAACCATTACACTGAAAGAGCCTAAGTCAGATCTTTGGACTGGCCCTTCTGCATCAAAAATGAGCCGTTACGAAACACCTAACCATCGCCCTCTCTCGCCAAAATTTACGCAAAAAACAACAACTTTGCACTCTTGTATAACAAATAACTATTTTGTAATCATTCTATTATCTCATATTCCTGCGCGGTTATGTTTATTAACATTTTAGTGATAATCCTTATTGAGTTAAGCACTAACAAAACAACCAAAAATGTTTATCATTTTTTATTATAAAATAATAAATACCTACCAGATCAGAAACAATTTTTATCACCAATTATATTACTTTAAACAAAACAATAAAAACTATATAACTTATCATAATCTCAAAGCTTAGCATAAGTATGTAGATTCAGTATTAGTTATCAATTAATCTCCCACACACACGTAAACGCAGTGATTATGGAATTAATAGTAATTGGTTGTATATTAGTTGATAACTTTCCTACCTACTTACTTAAAATGTTGTTTTTGATAAATATAAACCAAAATAAAATGATAATGAAACAACCACAAACATAACATTTGGGATCACTATTGTGCCAGATCCAGCATCAGGAGTAGGCAAAACTGTTGTAGTTGAATCGGGTGTAGGCGAACTGGTCGTGGAATCTTCAGAAGAAGAGGAATCAGTAGTAGTCTCAGTCGTAGCTTGTGTTGTAGTCGTAGTAGAAGTTACTGGTGTCACAGGACCCTGAAAATATTTCTCGTAGATATCCTCCCAGAAAGCCGCTCTGTCACCCAGAATGGCTTCATCATCTTTAAGCTCTATGACTGGACCAAATGACATGTAAGGAGACCTTTTAGCGCTAGCACGTGGCCACTGCAACAAATCGTTGTTCGTATTTGGAGAACTGAAACAAAAATTATAAATATTTAACAGATAGATAAATTAGCCTGAAATAATATGTCGCGACCAGCGACAATATAAGAGCTTAACTTTCGAAGTAAATGTTTGTAAATTTATAGCTCAAATGACTTTCTTAAGGAACACAACCAGGCCAAAAACAACATACTTCTATAACCATGAAGGCAACAATGCAAACTAACAGCAATCGATTTATTTAACCAAATAGTATAAATTACTGTTTTAACTGAATCTCTAGCCTTATATAAATTAGGAAAAAAATCTCTTACCCAGTCAAAATAAAATTGTGCCAGTATTCTCTCAAGGTTGCTTTCATTGTCTTGTATTCTTCAGTTTTGTCAGTGACATCTTCATCCATGACTGCAAATATTTGGTGACAGTGACTCGCCCCTTGTATGTCAGTGTTTTGAAAAAATGGTGTATTTTCATCCACAAATGAGTACTTAAATAGGTATATTTCGTCATCGAGAGCTTCTACCCGAGTTGATAGAGACCTCAACATAGGATATCCAAATAAAACATCAGTCCAATAAAAAATATATTGCTGAATATTAGCTAGACTCACAGCTTCAGCTCCGAAATAAAACTCTTTGACCTTCTGTGCAACCTCCTCTTTAATATCTTCACTATCAAAATGCAATTCAGCTGGTAAAAAGTCTGAAAATTTCCTATTCATCTGTTCGCTCCAAGAGTCGAAGTATGCTAGTCTCATTGCGCCGTCCATGTTAGTAAATCCATACATCAAAGGTATCTGGGTATAGTTACCTTCTTTCATAATACTAAAGGGAGCATTAAAAACAACTCTTTCTTGACCTATATCACTTTCCACACATGGACCGAATAAAATTGCAACGTCTTGATTATTCATAATTACATCAGAACGGGAGAGTAATGTTTCAAATGTTGCAGTTTTGTAGAATTCTTCTAATTTTTTTAAATCATCGACCTCTCTAAAATCTAGTATATTTGCATAATACTTAGCATTTTCAATTGGGTTGATTTGTGGACCAACAGCGCCATTACTAACACCACTTTCCACTATAGCTTTTTTAAACAGTCCTTTTGTAATTGGAGAAAGAGTTAGAAAATCTACTGAACCCGACCCCGCACTACAGGCTGCTAATGTTACATCTTCAGGATTACCTCCGAACCTGGCAATATTGGTGTTTACCCAACGAAGTAATGCTACCTGATCTTTAAGTCCAGCATTCCCAGGAGCACCTTCAGTGCCAAGGCATAGAAAACCATGCACACCAAGTCTGTAGTTAAATGTTACTACAATAACTGGTTGTGATTTAGTATTTGCTAATTCTCTGAACTTTTCTCGTTCTCCGTAACCATACTGGTATGCTCCACCGTGGACGACTACTAAAACAGGAAATCTGGTTAATGCTGTTGCTGTTTGAGGGACAAACACGTTGGCTACTAGACAATCTTCTTGCATATTGAAATTCGGTGCACTCTCTGGCCCTGGAGCTGTTGTCCCTGGACATCTGATACCTCTGTCTATTGCATCAAACGTAGACAGAAATACCGGTGGAGGGCGAGGAGCCTAGATGGAATAAGAAAAAATGAATTAATTGATTTAAAGAAATATATACAGAACAGATATAACAAAGAATGGAAAGAGACAAAGAGGAAGACAGATAAAGAGATGGGAGGACGACTTGACAAAGGAGTGGAGGAAAACAGCAATGGACCGAAACAATTGGAGGGAATTAGAGGAGGCCTATTTCAAAAGACAACCTGTCCTGCCCCCGTACCCTGACGTGTCAAAACTATCATAGTTCGATTGTAAACAAGTGACAGATGTATACAAGTCACAAGTCATACATCTGTACCTTACGCACCCACAACATAACCTTATTCTAAGAGCTTATGGTCACCCTCCTGGTTGCCGATAGTTAGTTAAGACAAGATTGAATTTAGTTAATTAGTATGTATAATTATCAGTACCTGAGCGACCAAGCTCTGCTCGGGTGAAAATAGAGAAAAAGACGTTTTCTAAAAAAAAACCTAGCTATCATACTAAATTCCATAAAAATTGTTGAAGCCGTTTTCGAGATTCAGATTATATATATATACAAAAATTGCTCGATTAAAGGTATTAAATAAGCTAAATATAAGTTTTTTTTATTGTAAACAGATTACAGGCAACCCACACATATTAACAATAAAGCACTTAGTGACAAAATTTTATCTCATAAAAATAAATGTAACTTGAAACATGTAAAAATAAGTATCTATATCTTTTTATTTATTGAGACACAAACAAACATCTAACCGATCAACTATGTATGCAAGACACCGTGGCAAATTATGGGTCAATATACTAAAATATGTAAAGAAAATAGATCAAGCATCACCTTAAATCTGTCATGTCCTGTAGGTGCAGTGGCATACGGAACATTATAGAACACGTAGAGCTCGTTATCAGGGTCTAAATGCCCGCGCACTGTACCCTGAGCTATCGGCACATCCCGATAAACATCTTGGCTTTGCACTAGTATCACACAAGTACACAATATAAATACCTCATACTTCCACATCTTGACCGAAACGCCAAGTATAATGAATGGCATCATGTATTTATACTATGCATCCATTACGGCTATCGCTAATCATGAGAGATAAAGTCGAAAGGTATTGATTGGTTCGGTTTTTACGCCTAGCGTGAGCGTTCATCGAAAATACACTATTTTTGATGCAACAAAATACATGTCATATTATGAGCTTACGACCTATGATAATTAAAACGTTCTCATCGATAATATAGCATAGTTATCGTAGAAGACTAGTTATTAAGAAGATAAATAAAATAATGATAGAACAACCATGAACAAAACATTTGAGACCATTAGTGAGACAGCGCCGTCAGTCCCAGGAATGGAAATCGGTACAGGAGTAGTCGGTCCGTTAGTAACTGGTTCACAAATAGTCGGATCATTAATAGTCGGATCATTGGGAGTAGTAAATGTTAGTAGTAGCAGAGGACACCACTGGACACTGGACTGGAATTCTTGTAGATGGTGTTCCAAAAAGCCTCCAAAATGTTGTCCTACGTGTTACGTAGTGTACGCGTTGTGTTACTCTACGACTGTACCCAGTGACATATGAGGAGATCTTTAAGCATTTACTTAGGTGGCTTTTGGGGCAAAGTTGAGCCATTTGGCGTAGGAGAGCTAAAAGAAAGATGAAAAGTAAGTTACAAACCCGTTAGATTATAAAAATTAAAATCTGAGGCTGGTCTCAATGAACCTTATGTAGTTTGATTAAATAAAACCTTAATGCAGATCGTATGAATAGCAAGCATCCACGACCATCTGGTACATAAGAACCATATTGCAAAAATACCTTGAAAATATAAACTATTATTATTATTGCCTTTTTGTGATAATCGAAGACGTGAGTTATTTCTGCTATCTCGTCATTTCCACAACACACATATGGTAAGTGGGCAATAAATCCCACGTCAATCAGAGAGCCAACCATGTTTTTGTCTGGTATAAAGGCAGAAATTTCAGTATCTGGGTACATTTTATACAGTTTTGGTCATCGATATAGGTATAACAATATTAAAAGATGTCGATGAGTGCCCCAGAATGGAAGTATAACCCTAAATATCGATGTAACCAATTTACGCCCAAGGGGAATCATTTTATTTCTTATAGGTAAGGGTAAGGGGGTAGGTAAGGTAGGGTTCTTATAGGTAAAACTAGGTTCAATCATTTTTGATAAGTCGCTTGGTTGAATCGGGGTTCGAACTAATGCATATGCACAAAATCGGTATTTTATAGCTCCATTAACAAAGGTTTTGTTTTCAAGCCCTATGGATATTTTTAACTATTTTATCAAAAACTTATAAAGATAATAACATCATGAATTCTTACAATAAGTCATGCATTTAATTGGCCAAGAGGTGGTTTTATTTATGCAAATATACAGATCTTCCTTATAACGTTTTATTACATAAATTTCACACGAGACAGACGTAGTACGGTGACACATCAAGTTAGCGAAAAATCTGATGCATCCAAGAGAAAGTTTCACAGTTATACCTTCTTGTTTTAGATACAATTTTATGTGAGTTCTTTACTAGAAAACTCTAAATTTTCACAGTAAGTATAACGCACTATGCCCTCTGACGGCGCGCCGCTTTGTGCCTGTGTATAAATATTTTCATTTCTCATACTCGGAAAGTAGTGTTTATTTGATCCGAGTAGCGGGTGGAAAATGCTACTTTCCCCATTTGGGCGGGAAAGACTCATAGTAATTGCTCCACTCCCTAGGGAGGGAATAAATTTAAAAAATAGAACTAAATTTGGTTAGGCAGTCGGCTGTAAAAAATCTTAAATAATTAAGAAAAAATGCTGCGGTCTTGTGAGTGTATTAACGCCAGTGTGTTTTTAAAAAAAACTAAGCGCGTCCGCCCGTGGCAGTGACGCGGTGTGTTCTATAGTTAAAATTTTAAATAGACTATATAATTTGGCGGGACACCTACTCTGTAAACTGTGTCGAAATCTCGGATTAATACTAATATCTTATTAAAAATAAGTTCAAGTGATTCGGATGTTGACCTCAGATTCTGTTAAAGACGAGGCAAATACTGTTATCGAAAATCTTTTGCCAGAAATTTTTATGGAAAGATACTTAAATACATACAACGACTTTATGAAGTGGCGAGCAGATAAGAATATAAAATCATTTTCCGAAAGTGTATTTCTTACATACTTCAATGGACTTTCTGGCAAAATAAAGCCTTCTATGCTATGGAGCAGGTATTCATACTCAAGAGTACACTAATAGTAAAACCAATGTCGATTTGAAAAGATTCCATAATCTAACATCGTTTCTGAAAAGACAGTCTCAGAGGTTCAAGAGCAAAAAATCTAAGATTTTCACCTCTTACGAAGTGGAAACATTTATTTATTAACTTTAACATAACATGGCCAAAGGCCAATCACATTAGTTAAAGAAATGTTTATAAAAAAACATTAAAAATAAAAATAATAAAATAAAATAAAACAAATAACAATGATAATATCTATAATTACACGGCAGTCATACGCCCATCTCATAATACACCCGTCCGCGAACACATCACAATCGGGCTTAGCATCCAAGAGAGCGTTGAGCACGGCGAGAGTACGAGGGATGGGAAACTGGGCTCGAGCGACGCGACGGTTCGACTCCCCGTACGGCGAACAATCTGTGCCTCCTACTACGTCTATAATTAACCGGGGCAAAAAGATGGGATAGTTCGTCGTGTGGTTCAGGAGCATCAGTTTTCCCGTGAAAGATTTTACACATATTTATGATTTGATCATTTTTCCTTCTGACCTCGAGAGAATTGTAGCCTAAACAGTCTAAGAGGAAGTTAGAAGGGTTTAACAATGGATAATATCCATATAGACGCTTATACAGATACCTCAGAAAAGCTTTCTGAACGTTTTCCAAAAGTAGTGTGTATTTCTTTTCATGAGGGTTTCTGACACATGCACTAGACTCCAGCTTACTGCGAACTACTACATTAAAAACATTTTAAATGAAGCCGACGAGATATATTTGGCAGTGATGGTAAGTTATAAACGTATATCTAGGTAGGGGTCTTTTACTCTAACAAAAAACGTCGATCCCATCGACTTTACTGTGATATGCATTATAGATAGGTACTATAAAAGAAGAAATCATATCAATCAAACACACTGACCAGATTGTGTAAATTGAGAGTAAAGACGTCGGATAGGCGTGCATTTCTTGAGTAAAAGATCTCTGCTTGTTATGCTATCTACATAGGTACCTAAAAGATTAATAATAATGAAAAAAGTCATGTTTTTCACTGGTGGTGTTGATACTCGGTATAAGGCGCCTACAGAAGCAGTGAACTCACAAATTTAACAATTAACGACTTTGAAAATCAAGGCCAGTTATTACTCGTAAAATTGACTAAAACAAAAACAAGTATTGAGCGCACGTTTGTTGTACGAGAAGAGTTTACACAAATAGTAAAAAATATCAATCATTCAGACCTAATAACATAAAAACGAATCGCTTTTTTTTCAACTACCAAAAGTGAAAATGCTATAAACAAGTGATCGGATAAAACAAAATCTCAGGTATGAAGCAAATAGCAATATATTTGAATTTGCCAAACTGTGAACAGTATACTGGGCATTGTTATAGAAGAACGTCGGCAATCCTGTTAGCCGATTCTGGGGCGAACTCGAATTCAGCACAGTTGCGGAAGGATATCATATCAAAATTAACAAATGAATTTGAATTTGATACATTGAGGATTCTGACCAAAATAAAACTAAAATTTCAAACAAATTAACTGAGACTATAAATTTACGCTCCACGTCGCCTCAACCAACTACTACTCAAGGGAGTCTGCGCCATGGATTTCACCGTCTAATCAAATACTGGAGTCTCCTATTTTTACAGAAATTCAACATAGCCAAATTTGTCATAATATATCAATCAGCGTATATATTCCGTACAAAAATGTAAGTATAAATTTCACAAATTGTTCTAACTCCTCAATTTATTTTAAATATGTAATACTCATGTTACTATTAGATATCAATAAATATTTACAAAAATCTACTATTTTTACTATCCTTATATTCGAAATGAAAAGTAGAGTGCTAAACATGGAGGAAAGACATCAATTCCTACTCGGACTATAGCCGACTATAGTCTAAATACCTCGTAAGGGAATTGATTCCTTTCGACCCTCGTGTAACAATCTGCTATTCCACATAATTGTAAAATAGAATTCATTAATTCTAAAAGCTCAGCATCTTCCATGGTACAGAAAGTCTCGCTTCTGCAGTTTTTAGCGCAAAATTCAGATTTATGGCGAGAAATGGCTCGAAAAGCGAACGCTAAAGCACTCCTGATGGCACTTCGCCCGGTAAGAAATTTTACAATAAACCTACCGAGCAAATTCCCCCAAAGCTTATACAGTGATAAAATTTTGAAAGGCTGTAAGTACATAAATTGTGCAATGATCTGAAAAATTACTTTCAAATACTTCGAGATCTTAAATTTGGCTTTCCGGAAGCTCTTTGTCTCGAAGTTTTTTTTTGAGTAGATTGAACAATATTTTAGGTAGTGTGATGTAGTACGTATGCAACCTCTATTTCAATGTGTGTAACCAATATATAAGTCATAGTATCAACATAATAAAGGCAGTCTTACACCACATTTTGGGATGTTTTATTATATCTGACACCCGACCATACATGGCGACCCTGCCACTAAACAGGGCTTGAATCATGTACGCGATTAGTATCGGTTTTGCTCAGTGTGGCAACTGTTTAAGTGAAAAATATATTAAAAGTGACTTTGAAAAATGTGCAACTCAAAAGTAACTAATGAGGAGGTTTTTCTCAATCAAAATAGCGCCGCTAAAAACACAGCGACGGTAGAGGAATTTAAATTTCATTTATCGGCCATAAGTATCGTGTTAACAATAATTTGCACGATATTATTCATCGGTGCACTATACTCCATCTTTAAAATTTACAAAAGATGTCATGAGTCCTGGGCGCGAGAGCAGATAACGAGACACATCTTAAGGCGTTCTGTGGATCGATCCAGAAGGTGTCGCGACGGTGCTTGTAACGTGTCTGCAGGCGAGGAACGTCGGGTCCACGCTTCCAACAAGAATCCCTGACAACACAGAGGCGTGTAACAAATCATACAATTCGGCTAGTGTTCTTGTGAGTTCCGTGTTCTAATGAATGTGAAAGTGTGGTAATTCTAACATGGGCAGTGTATGCGTGCAACAGTGGAATCATAGTCGCGATATGAACTTGCATTTGGTATATGAACTATAAAATTATGGACAGTTATGTATGACGAATTGTTACAGATATACAATGACCTTGGTAAGATAAGAATATATTTAATAAAAATAGGACCAAGTAGACGAAAGGGTGAAATTGTTTTGAAAAAACTAAAAGAGGCCGATAAATTGCTGAGTAATTTCAATGAGAGCTTAGACCATTTAAGGCTACTTAAAACCGGATTAAAAGACGAGGAATTATGTAAATTTAATAAATTAAACAAAGATTTTGTTAACCTGTATGACAATATTTTAGATTTGTGTAATAATTCATCGACTGAAGAGTCAATTATTGAACAAAATATGGCGAAATTCGATTTAAAAATCGCCTTGAGCTTATTACCAGTTCTAAATGACGACGGCACAAATACGAAACAGCTCATTGATGGCGTAGAATACTATGAAACGGAACTTGACGTAGACGGACAAATTAAATTGATAAATTTTGTTTTAAAAAGTCGACTTTCGCAGTCTGCTAAACTTAAACTTAATGCAAAGTATGACAGTGTTAATGAGTTAGTAAAGGCTATGAAAACATGTCTGTTACCAAAAAAATCAGCAACAGCTCTACAACACAAATTGTACAATTTGAAACAAAATGATCTTACTATAGATGACTACGGTAAGAAAATAACTGATTTGTTTGTTGACTTGACGATTTCCCAATCTGAAGGCAATGAGTCTAGCTTCGATATATTGAAGCCTATTAACGAAAAATCAGCCATTAAAAGTTTTGCCGACGGATTAAGAAATCGTCGACTAAGCACAATAATAGCAGCACGACAGTTTACATCTTTAAGTGATGCCATACAAGCAGCCATCGATGAGGAAGTTTCAACACCGTCCACGTCAGGTGACATTTTATTTATGCGTCGTAATAACAATTACTACCAATATAGGAATTCCAGAGGCCAGGGGATGTCACGAGGACGAGGACAATCAACGCCACCGGCGGAACGGAGGGATGATCGAATATCGCAAACAGGTCGCGGTGGATGGAGATCTCGTGGCCGCGGCACATTTAACCGTGGAGCTAAAGGTAGGATTTTTTTTAACCAAGCTACTATTCACCAGGAACAGCAACAAAATACGCATATTTTGACAGATTCAAATCCGCGAGAAAATCAATCTGAAAATAACAATGATAATAATAATTCAGAAGAGTTTTTTCGTGAATAAAAGCGTTATGATGTCATGTAGTAGCATATATCATATTTCATTACACTCTAAACATAACAATCTTACATATACGTGGCTAATCGACACCGGTGCATCCATATCGGCCATAAAATATAAACACATTGCTGAGTTGAATGAACCCATCCAAAAAGGAAAACTTGTTGTAAATGGTATTGGTGGAAAAATTGAAGCGATCGGTTTTGTTTATCTTGAATTAAGAGCAGGTGAACAAATTCTAAGCCATAAATTCTACGTATTTGAATCCTTACCCTGTAAGGCAAGTGGCATTTTAGGCCAAGACTTTTTGAGCAAATATCATTCGATTATTAACTTCAAAAATTACTCCTTAGTTATGTATAATAACAATAAAGAAATTTGTGTGCCTATTACCAAACATAATGAGACGCTAACTATACCCGCTAGGTCCGAAAGCACACATTACATTACGACCGATATAACAGAAGATTGTGTAGTTTGCGCAGAGCAGATAGGAAACGGAATATTTTTAGCAAGTACAATAGCAAGCCCCGCGGACGGAAAGCTACCAATAAGAATTTTGAACACAACAGAAAACGATTTTTATGTACATAGCATTAATCCTAAAATACATAAAGCAAGAGATTATAATATCTGTATATTTGACAAGCCAAAGAAACATGCAGAACGAGTCAAAAAACTGCTTCCCTTATTAAAATTAGATCATCTAAATAAGGAGGAAAAAATCAGCATTAGGAACATATGCGCAAAGTATAACGATATCTTTTATCTCGAAGGAGACCAACTCACTACGAAAACTATATATAAACATTCAATAACAATACAACCCGGTACTAGACCAAGTTACAGCAAACCTTACAGGCTCCCACATTCACAAAAAGGGGAAATACAGAATCAAATTAACCGCATGCTCGAACAAGGTATAATAGAACCCTGTAATAGCGAATGGTCTAGTCCCGTTCTATTAGTACCAAAGAAATCAAATGGAGAGAAGAAATGGCGTCTAGTCATTGATTACCGAAAGTTAAATAACTGTGTTCAAAATGATAAATTCCCACTGCCAAATATTCATGAGATATTAGACTCGCTTTCTGGTTGCATTTATTTTACGCACTTAGACTTAAGCCAAGGGTTTTATAACGTGGAACTTGAACCAGATAGTAGGAAATTTACAGCTTTTCATTCAGGTCAATATCAAATGACTAGAATGCCAATGGGTCTTAAGACAAGCCCGAACTCATTTGCCCGAATGATGACAATGGCAAAGGCGGGCCTTAATTATGAAAAATGTTTATGTTATCAGGACGATTTAATTATAATGGGACGGGACTTATCAAATCATAACAAAAATTTAATCGAAGTACTAGAAAGATTACGCAGTGTCAATTTAAAATTAAATCCGATGAAATGCGACTTTCTTAAAAAGGAAATGCTCTATTTAGGCCACGTCGTAACAGATAACGGTGTACTACCCGATCCAGAAAAGATTAGTGCTATACAAAACTATCCAATTCCCCAAAACACAAATGAAGTAAAGCGTTTTGTGGCCTTAGCGAATTATTATCGCAAATTTATTCCAAATTTTGCTGAAATTGCAAACAGTTTAAATATTTTGTGTAGAAAAAATGTAGAATTCATTTGGAATAGCGACGCACAAAAGGCATTTCAGACACTTAAAGAATGTATGTCTACACCACCAGTTCTCCAATATCCGGATTTATCAGATAAAAATCAGTTTATTGTACAAACTGATGCGTCAGGGTACGCGATAGGAGCGGTTTTATCCAACGGCAATGGTCGGCCAGTCGCTTACGCCAGTAGGAGTTTAAACAAAGCTGAACGTAATTACCCGACTATTGAAAAAGAACTCCTGGCTATAGTATGGGCCGTAAAACATTATAGACCCTATTTGTATGGTCGTCCATTCAAAATAGTAACTGACCACAAACCACTGGTATATTTATTTAGTTTAAAGGAGCCATCAAGTAGACTGCTCAAATTTAGATTATGTTTAGAAGAATATGACTATTTAATAGAATATGTCAAAGGTCAACAAAATGTAGCCGCCGATGCTTTATCTCGAATTCCAATATCATCGAAAGATTTAAAGAACATGCACGAAAGTTTATTTGTAATGACACGAGCACAAATAAAACGATTAGAACAAACTTCTCATATTCCGGAAGATACCGCAGACAACTGTGTCCCGGATCAAGAAGATCAAGCAAGGATTGTGGGAACAATTAACAAGCCTAGTAATGCAGTAGAGCTGCAATTCATTGATAAAACAAGTCTAAACAGGCTACAAAAAACGAATAGAATATATAAGGGAAATAATATATTTTCATATGATCAAGCAAAAATGATGTTGTATATAAATCCATCTGCTCGATCACAACTGACGCCAGCCGCATTTGTGAGAGCGATGTGCGATTTCTGTAAAGTTAATGATATTTTATAAAGTTATATATTCTGTAAAGTACATGAAATATGTTTCGTGAAAAATAAATCCCATAACTTATTCTTAGGAAAAATAACTAATGAGGTTAAAAGATATACTAAATGGGAAGGACCGCGATTGTGTATTTTAAATAATATAGAAAAAGTAGATAATTTAGAAGATCGGAGAGTCATTTTAAATGACTTTCACTTATTACCCACAAGTGGCCACGCAGGCACAAAAAGAATGTTTAACAACATTAAAAAATATTATTTCTGGCCGGGTCTCGAAAAGGATATAAATAACTATGTTAAAAAATGCCCTATTTGTCAAAAACAAAAGTATACGGTTATGGTAAAAGAACCCATGGTAATAACCACAACGGCACAATCATCATTTGAGAAGATATTTTTAGACATAGTAGGGCCTCTTGATAGAGATTACTATAACTACACGTATATTTTAACACTTCAATGTGAACTATCAAAATATGTATGCGCTTTTCCACTAGTGAATAGAACAGCAGCTGAAGTCGCTCGTGTGTTCGTCAACAACTTCATCCTCGTGCACGGTGTGCCTCGGGAAATCGCTACTGACAGAGGAACGGAGTTTATGTCAGAGACATTCAAAGCGGTATGTACAATTCTTAATATTTCCAAACTGAACTCAACAGCCTATCATCACCAGAGCATTGGTGCACTGGAGAATTCTCACAAAACCCTAGGGGCCTTTTTAAGAATGCACATCAATCAAAGACCAGACTCATGGAGTTCATGGTTTCCTTTTTGGGCCTTTGCATACAACACCACAGTACATTCATCGACAAAATTTACTCCCTTCGAACTTGTGTATGGAAAGAAATGTAACTTACCAAGTAACCTTTTAAGAACAGTAGAACCACTATACAATTATGACAGTTATCCCCTTGAGCTTAAATATAGATTACAGATTTCACAAACAGAAGCACGGGAAAACTTGATTAACTCGAAATTAGAAAGGAAAAACAGATATGATAAATATGTAAGACCTGTAGAATATAAACCAAATGATAAAATATTGATTAAAAATGAAACTGGTAATAAGCTCTCAAACCTTTATACTGGTCCCTACACTGTTATTAGAGATTTGTCGCCAAATGTAGAGGTAAACATTAATGGAAAAATTGATGTTATTCATAAAAACAGAACGAAGTTGTATTACTCATAAAGTCATAATATATTGTATACTTAGCAACAATACCTAGGTTACTGACCTTCGTTGCGATCGTGGCTGTAAAATGATATGCACTCGTGATGCCCTGAATGAATGGTGCCAACAAAAAGTACTTACATGTTTTATTTGTAAACACAGAACTCAACTGTAATCTTAGGTATAAGTTTGGAAAAAAAAAAAAAAAAAAAAAAAAAAAGCAATTCGCTTGTTTGTAAACACAAGCGATACAACAACTGTAATCTTAGTTATAAGTTGTTTATTAATATACTTATATAAAAAAAAAAAAAAATATACCTATAAAAAAAAAAAAAAACCTGCGAGTAACTCAAACGCATAACCATTACTCATAGATAATAAACAGTAATTTTACATTAAATTTGTAACCACATTACGTAGTTTTATATATATAAAAAAAAAAAAAAAGTATCCATGCAAAGGAATATTTTTTTTTTTTTATTGCCTTGGGAGGTGTGATGTAGTACGTATGCAACCTCTATTTCAATGTGTGTAACCAATATATAAGTCATAGTATCAACATAATAAAGGCAGTCTTACACCACATTTTGGGATGTTTTATTATATCTGACACCCGACCATACCACCACACTTGTTTTGATAGTGAGCTGCTAAAAGTTTGTTTAAAATTAGCATTAATAGGTAGGTATATTCAAACACTTTAAAATTCAACAAACAATAATATAATTTATAATTGTAAGAATAACATTTTGTCGGATGGTAGTTTTACCGAGAAAAGCGTATGAGCAAAATATGTGATACATTACATAAGTACTTATAATTTAAAACATTATATTTCTTGTATTAAGGGCATAAAATATCAGAAATGCAATTGCAACTATTGTAGGTAAAGTCAAAGCACAGGCTGAATCTATACTTAGACTTAAGTTTTCAGAAAATAATATAGGCTTGCGTAGCTATTCGTTAAAGATCCCTTTCAACTTAAAGTTAAATGTGTAAGTATACGGAACTATCCCGACGGATTTTGGGATGATACGTTTTATTACCAAATCTAAGGGTTCAATGCTACCATGCTTTTCAGATTATGTTTGTTTTAGTTGAAACTGTATAGTCTTGTCAAAGCAAAAAAATGTTAAAAAGACAACTTAACTATAGAAACTTAAAATAAAGTTAATACAAAAAATTAAAAAACCAGACTTAAACGTGAACAAGAAGAAAATCATGCTGTGCAGTCGAGGCAAACATATTCGCGAGCTGGCTGACCAAACCAGATGCGCAGCATGATTTAGTCTTTTTAGTTCGCTTCAAACGGTCGGGATTTTTTGAAATAACTTTTCAGTTACCATATTTTTTTTTTAAGTACCTATAAACATATAATTTTTATATATTTTTGAGATCACCTCTTAAAACTCTTTATTTTACAATGCACACGATGGGTTAGGAAGAATCCATCGTAGAAGGATCCCACAATATGGCATCCGAAAACCGCCATTTTTCAATTTTCGAATGTTAATGTACCCAGTGACACTCGATTGACGTGAGAATCATCAAAATAGGGCAACGTTTTCGTCTCTAGAAAGCCACATAGGCACAAACATACATACGTAGAATGATAAACACATAACCCTTCTCCGGCAATCGGGTAAAAACAAAAGTCTGCTTCTTTTTTTAAAAAACATATAAGTTTTCTTTCGGATTTCACTTCAATAAGCTTCGAAGCCTTTACAGAATAGTATTTTGTATTTTTACCACGGTAAGCAGTTTCTAAGTCACTAACTACCCGATTAATCAGAACAAATAACAGCAGACTTCAATTATCAAAACAAATCGTTGGAGAGCTTAAATGCGAACCATTTCAACATTCATAGAAAATAGTAATACTCAAAGAATAAGCCGCACATAATAAAATGAAAGACTGTCAAATGCTGAACGAAGTTCAGTTAGACATGACAAAGTTTTCTGAATGCCACCGCAAGTTTTGAGCTAAATGGTAGGAGCCCCGATACCTACTTCTAGGCAGCGGGGCGAGTTCGTTTAGCGGTAAACCTCTTCGAGCGTAGAACTTAGTGTTTAGATCCGAAAGCGTCCCGAGGATTACTTGAACAGACAAACTTAGATCACATCCTGTGATATATGGGCCAGTTACAGACTTGATGGAATCGACCAAAATAAATAGGTTTGTTCTATTTCTGCAACCTAATTTACTGTAGGTACAACATATTCCGACAAATACCGTTTTGTAACGGTATTAATTTGTCGAATACTTCGCCGAACGTAATATGTCACTTTTAATTTATAGGTAATCATTCAGAGGGTGATATTACGAATTGTTATGTATAAACCAATTTTATTATGAGGATGATCACATAATAAAATTGGTTTATACGTATCAATTCTTAACTATAAAATAATCAAAACATACAGGCATCTGTGTTAGAATGACTCGAAAAAAATTATTAAAAGTTGTTCTTATTCATGAAATCATGAACAGGAACTTTCACCCCGTGAAAACTTGCCAAGGAATTAAGTCACCCAGTATAATAAAATATAATCAAATACTTAAGTAAGTACATCTTACTAATATTATAAATGAAAGTTTGGATGGATGTGTGTGTGGATGTTTGTTGCGCAATCACGCTAGAACGAAGAGAAGGGATGCAATTTGGCGCAGACATAGATTATGGTCTGGAAGAGCACATAGGCTACTTTTCATCCCGGTATAATATTCCCTTGGAATAAGAAAACATTTCTCACGCGAGCGAAGCCGCTGGCAGGAGCTAGTACTTAATTAATATGATCGTCATAAGCCTGTTGTTTATTGCATACCAAAACAGGCTATATCATGTTGATCTTGATTCCATAATGATTGATTTTGTTGAACAAGCTATAGAGAATTGCATCCATTAATTATGATTTTTGCATTATAATGATAAGGAGGTAAAGTACCTACCTACTACAAATAGGGATTTATTAGAATATAAGAGTTAGTATGCCTTAACTTCGATAAACATCTGCATAACTAAACTACGGATACCATACATAATATAGATTAGAGAAGACTAAAATCAATTCAATAATTAGCTAACTATAATGTCAAACGCATATCAACTACCTACTGGGATTGGTTGACTAAAATAAGTAGGCGCAACTGACACGTCAGCTAACTGGCACGTCGTTGATTTTATTCCAAAAACCGAGTGTTAGAAACGTTAGGTGGTTCTAGATACTGATATCTACCTACTCAACAAAATTTCTCGATTCATATTTTTATCATAACAGCCAATCAACCTACTTTTAACCAATGTACTTTTCACTCATTTAATATCATTCAATATAGTCCATCCAATTCCGTCTAACTTAAATAAAAAATAACGACAAATAGATAAAAAACTCATTTCCACACGACCTACCTTAAAAATATTGTGAACCAGAAAGCGTATTCGCCGAATCTATTACATAAACGCAATGCGCTCGGAGCGCCCTCTGCAAGTGACCGTCGCTTTTTCCAATTTGCCGCGTGTCCGGTGCATACATCACGCGTTTCATCGCTGGACCAATAAGGGATCGGCGTAATAAACGACCTTTGAAACAAAGCCCGTTGTTTTCAACACAGAAAAGCGCTTTTTGTCGCTAGATATTCGTTTAGTTTTCTTTAGAACATTTTTATTTCAGTTTGTGTGCTTTTCTTAATCTATGGTTATGAAAGCAAGACCTATAATTTTTTAAGCCCCGACGGACAAACAGGGGTGTTATACGTTTGACGTGTGTTGCTGTGTATCTGTGTGTCTGTGTATCTGTCTGTGGCATCATAGCTCCTAAACGGATGAACCGATGTTGATATAGTTTTTTTTGTTATAAAGGTGATTTTATCGAGAGTGTTCTTAGCTATGTTTAAATAAAATTGGTTCGGCTGTTCAAAAGTTATTTGGATTTTACTCTTTGAATCTGGGTTTTTTCGCAAGATATCGTGTCATTATTACGTGTTTCGATAGATTACATTATCAATTACCGCTAAGTAAATGAAATAAACTGCTGTAAACATTGGCGGTTCCCCGACGCGAGTACGAGATTATTTTTTTACTTTTTAGAGGTTTTGTGTCGGAGTTTTTTTTTAAATTTGTTATTTAATTTTTATTGCTGTCAAATATTTTTACTTAGATCCTTAAATACGCTAACATGAACTAAAGTATTTCTCAGGATTACAGATCAGCAAAAAAAATACTTTCTAAACAAGTACATAAATGTTATAAGAAGGTACTTATGACATCATACCTATTTCATAGATATCGTCTTTGTCTCCTTCCTATACAACCAACTACGAGTTGGTAGAGGCCATCCTCGGTACTGGTGCCTTTTTATGCATTAATGCAGTGTTCTATAAAAGAAAATTAAAAATTTATTTACAAAAAGAAACCGAATTCTAAATAAAAACACTACAAAAGGAATAAAAGTGACATAAATCAAACTTTTTCATAAATAAATAAACCGACTTCAAAAGAAAAATACTAAATAGTGCAAAATAACTTTCGTTTCGGAAGTCGGTTTCTTTGGTATCTACCTCTAGTTTTTATAATTCTTCGACACCGACTTGCGAAACGAAAGTTATTTTGCACTTTTTAGTGTTTTGCTTTTAAAGTCGGCTTTTTTTTATGATGAAGTTTTTCTATCTCTCGGATTGACAAAATACCCATTTACACATTTGTGCTATTTGTCGCTAAGGAGTTCGGTTGTATGCTCCATATTTTGAAAACCGCTGGACCGATTTTGATGAAACTTGCACTTTTCACTTCGTTGAGAGATACACAATCCAACACAAAAAGAATGATCAAGATCCGATAAGTGGTTTCGGTGAAATGCGTGGACAAACATACAAATAAACATACATAAAAAAGTCATACAAACCTACAAACATAAATAAACGCACAACATATGAAATTTGGCAGAACACGGACATATGTGAATGTTGTGCAGTTCCAACAATATTTCATACATAAGTATAGAGTTTATTACACACTTAAAAAAAAACCATAAACACACATGCGATTGCAGCAATCCCGAAAATTTTCTGTCATTTATTGAAGAATTGTGTTATATTTTCGAAGTTTTTCATCAGATCTTCACCAAACTTGGAGGGTGTGTTCTTTCTATGACGAGGCATCCGATAAGCAAGGATGTTTGGCAATTCCAACCCTAAGCGGGTGAAAAGAGAAATTTTGCATGAAAAATGTAACTCCTTCAGCCAAAATATTTTAGTATTGGCACAAATAGTAATGTAAATAAATGATTAAGAGCGCCATTATTAGTTTTTTCGAAACTATCCTCAAAAAATGATTTAGTGGCTGTTGAAGTTTGTATGTTAGAATCAGATTTCTTGGGTTAATAAACTTGAAACGTGGCATAAATACCCGCCTAAGTAAACAATAAAGAGTGTCATTATTAGTTTTTCGAAACTAACCCTAAAAGACGATTTAGAGCTTTAAGTTTGTTTGAGGAATCTTATTTCTTGGGTTAATAAACTTGAAAGTTGGCACAAATACCAACCTGAGTAAACAATAAGGATTGTCATTATAAGTTTTTCGAAACTAATCTCAAGCTAAGAATCTTACTGGGCAGGATTTTGTTTTTGACGTAGGGTTCTAGGGGAGCACTAAACAGGAATTTTCGGCAATTCAACCTATAAGTTTGTACGAAAAATCGTATTCCTTGGGGAAAAAGTTAATAATCAAAATAGAAAGGGTGAAGGGGTGTTAAAGTTTTTTGATTAAGCGTACTGCGCAATCTGACTAACATAAACGAAATTTAAAAAGAAGAGAAGAGTGAATAACATATTTGGATTTTTCAAAACTCGACCCTCAACGGGGCAAAAAGAGGTTATTAAGTTTTAGGGGGGATTTTATTTTGTGGCTGTAACCTGAAATATATTATTCTTTAAGTCAAATAACGAATCGTCCCTATAATAATGAGTCAAATAAAAAAACAGTGAGTTTATTTATTTCCGGAAATTCTATCCCTAAGGGGTTAAAGGTGGCAATTTGTTGGGCTTATATATTTGCTTTTTTTATGATGTAGGTGAGCAAACTAGAGATATTTGTCTGTATGAAAAGTCCTATGGTCAAATAATAAAGGTAACATTATTTTTTTGCAACTACCCCCAAAAGGCAATTTAAGCGATGTTAATGTTTGTATAGAAAATCTTATTTCTTTGGTTAATAAACTTGTAACTTGGCACAAATACTAACTTAAGTAAATAATAACAGGATGTCATTAATAGTTTTTCGAACTACCCCTAAAAGATGATTTGAGGAGTGTTGAAGATCTTGGGTTAATAAACCTGAAATTTGGCACAAATACTTAGCCTAATAAATAATGTAGGTGGTTAATAGTTATTACTTTTACGGAGCTTTCCCCAAAATACTATTTGTATGAAAAACTTATTCCTTGGGAAAATAATAAATTGTCATCTTTAGTTTTGAGAAATCAGTATTTGCCCCAGAAGATGATTTAGGGGTGCCAACAGTTTTTTGAAGAATCTTACGGCACTAAGACGACCTCTACCTCGATTTGGAACTACCGAACTGGGCCGTTTTTCTCAGGCCGAACAAACAAAAACAAAACACAACCAAAAGTTTAAGGCCAAACAAACGTATATAGGTAATTTTATGAGTGACCTTTAAGTGTCGCGTAATTTACGCAGCATGCGTTTTCATACAAAAGTAATTTTTGCTCCATCCGAAATTATGTGATTCAAAAATCGCGACCGGTCTTCTGCGCTTCAGATTCAACAGACTTGTGGCCCTCGCCAGCACATCAGTACAACTTTTGCGAGGACTTGCAATGTTACATCTTCCAGTAACGACCTCAGCACTCCAGAACCCTTCAGTCTCATAGGCCATCTGTTCAGCGAACAATCTGGTCTGCTCAATGCAACCAAAGTTTCGCTGTCCGTGTTTCCGAATCGGATTTGATGAATACCTTCTGTAAAGTCACCGATTTTCTTGAGAATGGGTGTTACATGGGTATTTAAAATGACCTTAGTTTTATCCGTATTTATCGTAAGACCCGTGCAGAAGCTCCACTTCACTGTCTTCTTCATAGTATTTCATGGTGAGTAGTATACTCGCTATGGATCTTATTGTGAAGCCTCATGGCTGAGGTTTTGATGGAATAACCGGTGTGACCCACGAGCCCTTTATTTAGCTAAATCTTATCGTCATTTATGTTTCGTAAATCCTAACTTAAACAGTATATGTCTACGATACACCATTTATTATTTATTTAACAATAGCTTATTTTTGGTCGTCTTTACTAACTGCACATAATAAAGTCATTTGTACTTAGTTGAAAAAAATACGAAATCATGCGAACGAATTCTCGGGCGGGCTAGTTTCGAAAAGGAAAGTAAAAAATAGTAGTTTTTTATAAATGTTTATTGATAATAGTAACATGTACCTATTTAAAATTGATTTAGAAGTTACAACAATTTGTGAAATTTAAAGTTACAATTTTGTTCGGAATATTTACGCTGTTTGATATGTTATGACAAATTTGGTTGTGTTGAATTTCTGTAAAAGTAGGAGACTCCAGTATTTGATAAGACGGTGGAATCCATGGCGCAGAATCCTTAGAAGTTGTTGGTTGAGGTGAAGTGGGGCGTAAATTTATAATCTCAGTTAATTTGGTTGAAATTTTATATTTATTTTGGACAGAATCCTCAATGGAGCCTTACGCAACTGTGCTAGATTTCCTCCATGTCTTTCTACCATTGTCAAGTTCGCCCCAGAATCGCCTAACAATGTCACTTACGTTCTTCTCTAACAATGCCCAGTATACTGTTCACAGTTTGGTAAATTCAAATATGTTGCTATTTGCTTCATACCTGAGATTTTGTTTTTACCGATCACTTGTTTATAGCATTTTCTCTTTTGGTAGTTGAGAAAAAAGCGATTCGATTCGATTCTCTGATTTTTTCATATTCTTTTACTATTTGTGTAAACTCTTCTCGTACAACAAACGTGCGCTCAATATTTGTTTTTGTTTGATTTAATTTTACGAGTAATAACAGGCCTTGATTTTCAAAGACGTTAGTTGTTAAATTTGTGAGTTAACTTGCTTCTGTAGGCGCCGCTTATACGTAGTATCAACAACAGCTGTGAAAAACATGATTTCTTCATTACTATTAATCTTTTAGGTACCTATTTAGATAGAACAACAAGCAGAGATCTTTTACTCCAGAAATGCACGCCTATCCGACGTCTTTACCCTCAATTTACGCAATCTGGTCAGTGTTTTTGATTGATATGATTTCCTCTTTTTATAGAAACCTATCTATAATATATATCAGAGTAAAGTCGTTGGGATCGACGTTTATTTTTAGAGTAAAAGGCCTCTCCCTACCTAGATAATCGTTTATAGCTTACCTTCACTGCCAAATTTATCTCGTCAGAGGCTTCATTTAAATATGTTTCCACTTCGTAAGAGGTGAAAACTTTAGATTTTTTGCTCTTAAACCCCCGACTGTCTTTTCAGAAACGAAGTTAGATTATAGAATCTTTTGAAATCAATGTCGATTTGAAAAGATTCCATAGTCTAACATCGTGTTTTACTCATTGTTTTCTCTTGAATATTCCTTATCGTAGAAGGATCCATTTTGCCAGATAGTCCATTGAAGTATTTAAGAAACACAATTTCAGAAAATGATTTTATTTTCTTATCTGCTCGCCAATCCATAAAGTCATTATATGTATTTAAGTATCTTTCCTTAGAAATTTCTGGCAAAAGGTTTTCGATAGCTGTATTTGCCTCGTCTTTAAAAGAATCTTGGGTCAATATTTCAGAATTACTTGAACTTATTTTTAATAAGATAGTCTTTATCCGAGATTTCGATACAGCTTACAGAGTAAGTGTCCCGCCAAATTATATAGTCTATTTAAAATTCTAACTATGGAACACACCGCGTCACTGCCGCGGGCGGACGCGCTTAGTTATTTTTTTTTTATTCTCACTGGCCGTTTATAACTACACTCATAAGACCGCAGCATTTTTTTCTTAATTACCGCCTAACCAAATTTAGTTCTATTTTTTTTAATTTATTTCCACTATGAGTCTTGCCCGCCCAAAGATGGGAAGTAGCATCTTCCACCTGCAACTCGGATCAAATAAACACTACTTTCCGAGTATGAGAATTGAAAAAAAAACATACATTCGAATTAAGAACTACCTCATTTTTTGAAGCCGGTTTGAAACGATGTGTCGGATCGTCATGTCGTGCCCTTCTGTTACCACCATAGAAATATGAATTATTACATCTATGGTAACCATGACCACCAATCATAACCGTTAGAGGATTTGTTGATAAATTAAAATAAAAGACTTTCAGGAGCTTATTATACTATACATGACACACGCCTGCATATTATGACGTGCACAACAAAATATGTTAATAGAAATTCCTTCTGATAGTAATTCTGATATAATTACCCAACTTAAACGCTATCTACGTAAATGAAATCAATTACAATTGATTAATAACCTAATTAGCTGGAAAATACGCGGATTAACATCTAAGTACGGTACTAAGGTATTATCAACCAATAATCAAACGCCTCATTAAGTAGATAGTTAGCCAAGAACTAACTACCTATGGTATAAAATTAGAACCAATTAATAATTTGTTTATTTGGAGATCAATATCAGTAGGTAAGTACTCTTATCATTTTTATTAATGTATTCCAATATGCAGATAAAAATATTTAGCATAGGCAGGTACATATTCGTAGGTATCCCATTAGCATGGTATGCTCGTATTATATTATCTGTGGCATAGTATCGGTAGGCCTATGTCACAGATAATATAATACTAACATACAGATGCCTCATCCCATACAAAGAAATCGTGCCGACGTAACTAGCGTGATTCGTCTGATTAAATGATTATTTTTATAAGTACTTTGATTCGACTATAGATGGTGTTAGCAGCGACTTGCAAGTAAAAGGTTTTCTCGGTTCGTGACTATATTTTTCTTTAAATACAGTGACGATTTGTTTTATAGTATTTTTTGCAAGTTTTTACAGTATCATTGTACCAAAATGTGTAACAATACAAATTAAAAAATCGAATGGCATGTCTCAGAAATTTAAAATCGCGCCACCTATTGGAATCAATTTTAAATGATCCATTAATAAAATCTTTGAAATGTGAATTAAGAGCCCAATATGACATAGTGTTGTGCTTAGTAGAGTTGAATAAAAAGAATAGAATAGAAAATATTTATTCGACATAGACACAACACAACAACAACAATCACAAAGTAATAGAGAAGAAAAAGTACAAACAAGGTTTAAGAGTTATTGTGCCGGGCGTGCTCATACCGAAAGGGTTACCAACTCAGCATTTGCAGGGCGTCAGACACCCAGCGCTGATTTTCAGTTGGCAACCCGCTAATGATACACGGACGAAGGTAAATAAAATAGATACTTAAAATATTGTCAAAATATCAATTATAGTGTCAGTGAATATGTGTGCTTAACTTATAAATTGAAAAAATATGTAAAATAGGTAATATAAAGTAATATAAAAATATATAATGTGATGGTTAAAATTGACTCAAAAACCCCAAATGACAGTGTGGCATAGACGCAACCGCGGCCTATCACATCCAGCCAATCTCTTCCCGACTCATTTCCTAGAAATAGGCACACCATTTGATGGATTAAACTGAGTTTTAGATTAACGTAGACATTTGTCAAATTAAATAATAGGTATTGGATTGAATTAAATTAAAATAAGATGAGGTAAAAATTAGATAAACGATTTGTCAATATTAATGTCATTTAACAATCAAACCGACTTCCAAAAGAAAACACTACAAAGCGAAAAATAACTTTATTTTCCGAAGTCGGTCTCTTTTGTACTCATTGTTTTCCATTATTCGCCACCGACTTCAGATAAGAAAGTTATTTTTCGCTTTGTAATGTGCCGTTTTGGAAGTCGGATTGGTTTTTCGTTAAAATGTGTTTTATTTTTCTCTTTTTAGTTTTGGTAGATACCTCCAATTAACATAAAAATTATTTATAGCCAAAGTACATCTCATGACTATTCCAATAAGCCCAAACATGACTAGGTTACATTGTTTTATTTCGGAGTTCCAGTGGCCATTGTAGTCTTCTTCACCAGTTCCACTTCACCAAATGATACTTTCTGAGCGCAAATGATTGCATTACTGATGAAAATACCAAAATCGCTATATGTATGCCGATAATATTTCAGGAGTTCCCTCGATCTCTAGGATTTCATCATCAAATAGATTTACTTATCATGGTACCACCATAGGGATTATCTCCTTTCGACAAAATAATAATCTTCAAAATCAGTTCATAAACGCCAAAGTTATCCGCGAACACACATAAAAAAATAATATACGGTCGAATTGAGAAACCTCCTCCTTTTTGGGAAGTCACTTAAAAAGAACATACAATTTTTATGATCATTTCTAGAAAATGTTAATTTTACATACAGTTACCTATTGAACAAATCGATGCATATCGTGCCATCTATTGACATATATTTGAACCATATTTTTTTAGAACGATATAATTATCGATTGACCGCACACCAATGGTAACACTTTAAACTGTAACTAAACTAATAATAGAGGCTGGCTTAAGAGGAAATGCGGGCAGAGAGCTCCGATTGAATTTCCTTAGTGAAATCACTCGAGGTTTGACTCTCGCCTATTTACCCCTCCAGTATTGGACAAATTTAAAAGATATTCCATAAATTTAATAAAAAAGATTTTGTTACAAGATAGGAAGTGACTAGTGGCTCCATCTAGTATCGAATAGTGGAACTAATATTCTCGAAAGCTCTTGTCTAATGGAATTTTCCAGAATGTTCGGCTCGAACATTCTGGAAGTTTCTAGTCGCTTCGGGAACAATGAGTTCAAATGTCGAATAAATGTATAAATGTCGTCGTGAGTCAGTTTTTGATTAGGAAGCAACACAGAGCGTTCGGAAAAGAAAAATAGTGCGAAGTAACAGAATTGTTTAAGAAGTGTTTTTGTAATAAAGTAGGATTAGTTAAAGTCTGCTGTTTAGATAATTTATCCCTGAACCCCAGCTCGTTACAATATACAGGGTGTTTGGAAGGGAGCTGTACATACGCCTAGGGTAGAAACTAGGGATAGTCTGCTACCTACCCCCGCCCATTATATTGACCTTGGCCTCAAGGTTTTTTTTTAATTTATTATTATTTTTTATTTGACTTTTTTATGATTTTTTGACTAAAACTACCTGTAGCTCAAAATCTATCCATGGGACCGGTCGGCTAATGGTCTTGTTTTAATCGTTAGAGTCTTAGGGTCCTGCAAAAAATTATTTTACACCAGAAAATTGTGGAGAAGAAAAGTTATGGGGCCTGAAGTACCGTAGTAAGGTAAAGAAATAATTTTAAGGGCAACTTTCTATGGGGTTTAAAAAAAAACTAACAGGGTTGGAGTTCTTCTGATTTTTTTAAAACATCCTCAGTCCATGCCCTTTCTAACGATATGCTAAAAGTGTAATTATCACTTTTAGTTTTAAAGTTATTAATTAATTTCCGCAACTAGGGCACTTCAAGCAAAAATTTCAACTAATGAAAATTAAATGTGTTCGATCGTAAAAGGATGGCAAATGAAACAAAAAATTTGGTAATGACTAATGTCTGTTTTGCCAGACAACCTAAACGGGCAAAACTACTTAGATTTCCTCGAAAACGATTTGCCTGATTTAGCGGAAGAAGTGTTTGACGAAGATCGGCCCATAGTCTTCCAGCACGACGGCTGTCCTGCTCATTGGAGCCTAGCAGTGAGGGAGCTTCTGGACAACTGCTTTCCTAATTCTTGGATTGGTCGGGGTGGGCCAATTCCCTGGCCCCCAAGGTCGCCTGACCTTACCCCACTCGACTTCTACGTCTGGGGAAGGGCGAAAGAGTTGGTGTACGCAGAAGAAGTACCAACAAGGGAGGTTCTAATTAACAGGATCCACGCCGCATTCGATACAATGCGCGAGGAACTGCTGCTTAGAACGGTGACCGTGGAGATGAGGAAGAGGTGCCGAGCATGTTTACAGGTCAATGGTCATCAATTTGAACAAAATTTGTAATTAATTAAAATTAGTAATTAATTAAAATTTGTAATTTAATGACATTAGTCATTACCAAATTTTTTGTTTCATTTGCCATCCTTTTACGATCGAACACATTTAATTTTCATTAGTTGAAATTTTTGCTTGAAGTGCCCTAGTTGCGGAAATTAATTAATAACTTTAAAACTAAAAGTGATAATTACACTTTTAGCATATCGTTAGAAAGGGCATGGACTGAGGATGTTTTAAAAAAATCAGAAGAACTCCAACCCTGTTAGTTTTTTTTTAAACCCCATAGAAAGTTGCCCTTAAAATTATTTCTTTACCTTACTACGGTACTTCAGGCCCCATAACTTTTCTTCTCCACAATTTTCTGGTGTAAAATAATTTTTTGCAGGACCCTAAGACTCTAACGATTAAAACAAGACCATTAGCCGACCGGTCCCATGGATAGATTTTGAGCTACAGGTAGTTTTAGTCAAAAAATCATAAAAAAGTCAAATAAAAAATAATAATAAATTAAAAAAAAACCTTGAGGCCAAGGTCAATATAATGGGCGGGGGTAGGTAGCAGACTATCCCTAGTTTCTACCCTAGGCGTATGTACAGCTCCCTTCCAAACACCCTGTATAATGTGCTCCTATGTTTTTCTTTTTTCATTTATAATTGTCAAATTTGTGCACTACTTGTAGACGCTGAAAATTGCGCTGTCAACAGGCCTCTGTTGACAGCGCAATTTTAAGCGTCTTTTGAAGGCTCTAGTACTTTTAAAGATAATGTATCATCAAAAAAGAAAACATAGGGGCACAATATAGGTACATATAAATGTTTATGGAATATCTTTTAAATTGCTCCAATATTGGAGGAAAAACAAGGCAAGAGACAAACCTCGAATTATTATGATGCGCCAGTTTACACCGTTGTTACTAATTTTGTTTCTAGCGACGTTTGCCCTACAGAGTTGTGCATACATAATTGTGCATAGTAAGTGTTTATCTACTTAAGTGTACATAAAAGTATCTGCAGAAGCCATGTTCGCATGCAAAAACAAACATACAACATAGATAAAAAACAGCAGAGTCGTCGTGAGTTGAGAATAGCTTGATAACAATTAAAAAATGAAATATAATGTTATCGCGACTTCAAGCGAGGACCAACGTATTTGACAACCTTCAGGTTTGGTTGAAATCGATATTTACGCCCATTGGCAACCACTAAGCTGGGCTAAGCTATTTTATTTCATAGTTAACGTATTAAAAGATACCTAATACATATGTAATTATATATTAAAACGAACCAGAACTAAAATTAATAAAACAATATTACAACTCTTACCAACGAGCTCTAAAAATGTAACAATCCATTAATTTAAATTTCATGTCTACGATCCGTGCCAGTTTTACTTTATAAAAAAACAATTTATGAAAATGCTAATATTCACTTTACTTATAAAAAAACATTCATAATGTTACTAAGTACTTCCCGTCACGAAAATATTGTTTCAGCGCCTTATTTAAAAGGTACATGGTATAGTTATTAACATAAATGCTAATAACTACAGCGAATGCACGCTGTTCTCGCGATAAAAAACTGAGCGTAGTGCGGTTGCCATTTTAGTTTTCCATTTTCATTTATTTGCTCTGTCAGCTGTACGCGTCTGTACGTTGGAACAAAGCTAGCATATTCAGTGTGAATCTTCGGCGAGCTAACGTAAAAAGCGCACCAATTCTCTGATACCACCATCTGTCCGATATTGCAATTAAGGCGTTCAGTATACGGTTTTTTATCGCTTTAACTGTCGGATAACGAGAAGGTCATCGTCATCTGCCTAGCCTTTTGCCAACTATGTTGGAGTCGGCTTCCAGTCTAATAGGATTTAGCTGAGTACCACTGTTTTACATGGAGCGATAACGAGAAGGTT
The DNA here is from genome assembly GCA_947562075.1 of Orthosia gracilis. Lineage (NCBI taxonomy): Eukaryota > Metazoa > Arthropoda > Insecta > Lepidoptera > Noctuidae > Orthosia > Orthosia gracilis. The sequence goes on from OX387268.1 coordinate 43,851,159, forward strand.
TATGTCGCTATCCTTTTTTATGTCGGGCGAAACCTTCAAAACGCGCCTGGACTTCTTGGGAAAAGACCAGGGAAGTTCGCGATTTTACTCCACTAAAAACACCCAGCGATCGCCGTGAATAGGCCCTGTTACCTCTCAAAAGACCACCCCGGAACCCTCTCTCTGTGCAACACCTGTAGAACACATATCCACAGGGAGACTGAAAAAGCTTCACCTACACATTCGGATCACGTAGTTCGGTCTTAGATGGATAGCTCAGTAATACGAGTAGCTAATATATTACTTATTACCTAGGTGTAACCCACCGCACTATTCCCAAACCACTGTAGCTCCTGAAAGTCAGAATCAATAGAGGCGACTACCAGAAAAGCTCCGAGGTAATGAAGCTCGACGAACTCAGGTATAATATTGGGACAATGACTTTGGCACAGGGTCTCATTGCTAAGAAAGAAAATTTGGTTCAAATAAATCTCACTAGATGGCACGATATGTACCTATCTGTTATTGGATGTGTGTAAAATTAAATTTTTCGGGAATTGAACATAAAAATTGTATGTTTTTGTTTAATCAACTCTCCTAAGTACAAAATTATGGAATATTGGGCTCATACACATTTCAAAGATTATTTGAATAGATTATTTAAAATTCATGCCAATAGATGGCGCATTTTTAAATATCTGAGGCATTCCACATTTTGGTGCAAAAAAACTGTCAAAACATGCAAAAAATACTATAAAACGAACCTTCACTGAATTTAAAACAAAAAATATTCACGAACCTAGTAAACCCTTTTACTTGCAAGTCGCTGCTAACACCATCTATCTATCGCCGTGAAACAGAACCGAACTTGTTCGATGTACAAAAAAATATCAGATTAATCAGACGAAAAACGCCAACGTAACTAGCGTTTATGGGTTTCCTTGTATGGGATGCTAGTATTATATTATCTGTGACTTGGGAAAACCCAACTCCACGTAATAAGAATTTATTGCCTTTAAATCCCGTAAATTATCAGCAATTATCGCCTTATTGGAACGAAAAATTAATATAATTAATATAGATTAGGGCTCGAAGTGTGAAGACAGAAATATAAATTTGGTACAGTCAATCGCCAATTAGGTATGTTTAGCTTACATTTAGTTAGTTATTATGTTACAGCTGAGAGTGGGGAGCAATTATATGTAGGTGGGCCCTATTGCGATGCAGAGACTCTAGGCTACTATTGAAAAATGCAGTAGGTAACCGACTTGGAGATGGAACTCTATCCGGCACATCAGTTGATCATTCCCGCTTTCAACCAAGATTAAACAGGCTAATATAGGTAGGTACCTACAGAGGTTACAAAAAGCTTTAGGCTTTACACATACGTAGACAAGCCAAAACGATATCGTTCCATACACACAGTACGTGTTGTACTATCCCATGAAGGCGGGTTACGTGAATTTTATGACGTCGAAATAAGAGTCATTCTATTCTATACCTTATTTTACATGTAACGTTTATTATCCCACTGTTTTAGCCCAGTAACAATGGTGACCCTCCCTCGCTAGTGATTCCGCGACATTATCGCGATATCCCTTTATTTACTTTAAATCGACTTTCCAACAATAGCTGAACAATGTTGATCGTGGAAGTGGGTTTTCTGCATAAAATATGAACAGTATTCTCGGATAAAGGACCGTTCCCATAAAACTTATCTATATTTATGATAATAATAATATAATACCAGTTGCAAGTTGTTGGGGGCAAAGAGCTTCAGATCATCCATGTAAAGGAGGTGTGATATGACCTGACCACCTCTCCTAATACCTATCTATGTAACGTTTATTTTTTGTTTTAACGCGTTAAGAAGTCTCTCGGTCCGATAACGGTCTCGCCTTCGGCTCAGGCGTCTATTCCGGTTGCAATTAGGTACATAGTTTGTCCAGTTGCATTTGATAGTTCAATTCTTGAGGAAGGCAACAGGCTATTTAATATCACACAGTGACCCTTATTAGCCGAGAAAAAGGTCTTAGGGGGGAAAGGGCGTTAGAGTCACTTAACCAATAATTGAAATAAACAACAGGTTTATGCATAAATCTTCAATAAAATCAACTCTTAGGGTATTTTAATTAACAAACTATCAATCTCATACAGTTTCATTAGCTTTGGGAACAAAGTTTAGAAATACTTTAAAAAAAACAGCTATGACCACCATTGTCCGTATTTGCAGGGAATTATGGTCACCACGAGGGCAATGAAACTCAACAGTTGTCACAGACGTATCCTCGTGGTGAATCCCACCCAGTGCAATCTTCATTCGCCTATAGCCCACAAGTAGTGCACCTATACCACAACTCATTGTTGCTACCAAATTGTCCACATATCAGGCAGAGATTCCCAGCATCATCGGCATCTTCGTCATCGTCGTCATGTTTTTTCTTGAAGCTCGCGCCTTGTGCCCCTTATTTACCACCTTTTCCTGAGATTATGCCTTTGCCTCTTTTATCTTTCTTTTCTTTTTTTTAAACTCATATTGCCCAAATTTTGCTGACTCTCATTGCTCAATTTTACCTAGTTGAAAAAGAAAATATCAAAGTAAATAGGTGTTAAATTACCATAAAATGGTCTTAAACCTATTGTTTAGGCATTCAGTCACACAATTCTCTAGTTTAGTCCCTTAGTTGTATAAAAATAACGAATTGACCGTTTATTTTGTTCACTAGTAAAGTAGCATCAAATAAGCGCGAAAACGTTCGGCGACCTTTTTTCGCAAACGATGTCGGCGTACGATTGTTGCAGGCGGCGGAACAGGTGTGTGTAGCGAATCTTAGTGTTTGATTTGATATATTGATATTCATTTATATAAACTCTTTCGTTTGAACGTTATGTAGGTGATCACCATTGCCCGCTGACCACTTGCTAGTGTGGTGGGATTCAAAAGCAAAAGCATTCCGTTTTAATGAACCCGCTCCCAGGTTCCTTAAAAGGGAATGCTTTTTTGCATTTCAGATTTCGTATATTAATGACCTCGTTTGATATTTACGGTAGCTTTTTTGATGACATTGAAGCTTCAAAACGATTCCCCAGAGGATCAAGCGAAGCGAGGTCGAAAATTTTGGTGCACTTCCTCGCGTTGACCGCTAACCACTTACTTACTAATTTCTTTTTCATTTAATTGCTTCCCTCCCTAGGCGGGGAATAAATTAAAAAATAGAACTAAATTTGGTTAGGCAGTCGGCTGTAAAAAATCTAACATAATTTAGAACAAAATGCTGCGGTCTTGTGACTGTATGAATAGCAAATGTGAATTTTAAAAAAAACTAAGCGCGTCCGCCCGTGGCAGTGAGGCGGTGTGTTCCATAGTTAAAATTTTAAATGGACTATATAATTTGGCCGGATACTTACTCTGTAAGCTGTATCGAAATCTCGGATTAAGACTAATATCTTATTAAAAATGAGTTCGAGTGATTCTGAAATGTTGACCCCAGATTCTGTGGCAAATAAAGTTATCGAAAATCTTTAGCCAGAAATTTCTAAGGAAAGATACCTACTGAAATACATACAATGACCTTATGAAGTGGCGTGCGCTTAGAAAACTATTGATGATACATAAAAAATATGTGCTACATGATTAAAATACTCATTGCAACTGTCATAAGGATCTCTAATTATAATTGAAAATAAATTAGCTTATATCCCTCGGGAATAATGTAGCTTTCTAATGGTGAAAGAATTTTCAAAATCGGTTCAGTAGATCCAGAGATTACCGCCTTTTATTTTTTTTAACCTGTCGAAATGCTGATGCATACTGCGCTACCACGGGGAGATAGCGCAGTTATGTGGGAATCTTACCCACTAAAACTCCTTGGTGTCCTCCTGTGCCGCTTATGGCAGGAACACGGACACGACCCCGTGTATGGCGTGTCCCCTTGTGACGGGTCAAGGTCAATGGCCCCGCCACCTACCATTTTTCGGCCGCAGGCGATAGGAAGAGCGGCCAACGCAATACGGAACCTCCTCTTCCCCTGCGACCCCACCGCGTCCGCCATCAGACGGTGGCGACCCCATCCAGGCCGCGGAAGGTAGGGAGAGCGGCGCACCGCAATACCGGCACTACTCTCCCGGCGCGGCCTCCAACCCTCAGCCGCGATATCGTATGGGACCTGGGACGCTCCATACAAAATCGCAGCCCGCCTCAGTTGCGATGTCGCCTGTTACCAAGCGGCACCGCAACCTACTAGTTGGCCGCTACGTCGTCGGCTTAATCGGCAAAAGCCCTGACGAGCGACCCCTCCTCGGGCTTTCGCTTCACCGTGGGTGACCAAGATACGGCTACTGAGCCCCCCCGCCTCGACAATGCGGCAACCCATCGGGGGGGGGAGAGATTACCCCCTACAACCTCACAAACTCAAAAACTTTACCTCTTATTAATATTAGTATAGAAGTATAGATAACGATTACAACAATAACAATAAATTATTCAAGTTTAAAATACGATATCTTCGGTTTTGATGAAGCCGAGTTCAAACAGCCGTATACTGCGCAATACATTCGTGGCATTTTTAAAAAGATCGCGGATATAATCTTATACGTGACCACTTGTCGCGACACGGTATTGACAGTACCGCAGAAGTGCCCGAGTGGTCTCTTCGGTGCGTATGTTTGTGTGAGTGTGTCGTTTCGAGCGTTTGTAGATAGTTTCTTGTTTGTATCTGTTTGTATGTTTTTATTATAGATAGGTTTCCATAAAAAGAGGCAATCATATAAATCAAACACACCACCAGATTGCGTAAATTGAGAGTAAAGACGTCGGATAGGCGTGCATTTCTGGAGTAAAAGATCTCTGCTTGTAGTTCTATATACATAGGTACCTAAAAGATTAATAGTAATGAAGAAATCATGTTTTTCACAGATGTTGTTGATACTCGGTATAAGCGGCGCCTGCAGAAGCATTGAACTCACAAATTTAACAATTAACAACTTTGAAAATCAAGGCCAGTTATTACTCGTGAAATTGACTAAAACAAAAACAAATATTGAGCGCAAACGTGCGCTCAATATTTGTACGTAGTTGTACGAGAAGAGTTTACAAAATAAGTAAAAAAATCAGACCTAATGACATAAAAACGAATCGCTTTTTTCTCAACTACCAAAAGGGAAAATGCTATAAACAAGTGATCTGTAAAATAAAATCTCAAATAAGCCGAAGCAAATAACAACATATTTGAATTTACCAAACTGTGAATAGTGTACAGGGCATTGTTATAGAATAACGACAGCGACATTGTTAGCCAATTCTGGGGCGAACTTGACAATGTTAAAAAGACATGGAGAATGGAAATCCAGCTCAGTTGCGGAAGGCTACATTGAGGATTTGGTCCAAAATAAAACTAAAATTTCAAACAAATAAACTGAGACCATAAATTTACGCCCCACTTCGCCTCAACCAACAACTTCAAGAGAGTCTGCGCCATGGATTCCACCGTCTAATCAAATAGTAGAGTCTCCTACTTTTACAGAAATCGAACACATTTAAATTTGTCATAACACAAAATAAATATGCCGAATAAAAATGTAACTTTAAATTTCACAAATTGTTCTAACTTCTCAATTAATTTTAAATGGGTACTACTCGTATATTACTATTATCAATAAATATTTACAAAAAACTACTATTTTTTACTTTCCTTATATTCGAAATGAAAAGTAGAGTGCTTAACACGGGTGAAAGACATTTATTCCTACCCGGACTATAACCGCCCTCGCTGCGCTCGGGTAACTAAATACCTCGTATGGGAATTGATTCCTTTCGACCATCGTGTAACAATCTACTATATCAACATACTTACGCCTAAAACTAACTAACTTTATCTAGAAATTACAGGGTGGCAGCCTCGAAGACTAGAGGCGCCCTTACCGAGCCATTGCTCTTATTTAGGGCCACAGGGAATATATGCCTGATTAAGTGGCCTGAGTGGAAAAAATCTCACAATTAGCCGACTTTCGGCACTTTTTTTCCATAAACTTAAGAAATTGGGGCTCATTCCAAGGCTGACGACAATTTATCAATATTTAAGTAATATAGCTATCCACTAATGAAGGTAGCTTATCTTTGCGTCTAATTTAAAGTTTTAGACTAAGTTTGATCGAGGCCCAGGATGGGGCAATTGCCCCCGTTGTATCCGCGCCTGGATTGATATCCATTTATATAAACTCTTTTGTTTAGACCTAACGAACGTTATGAACGTGACCACTATTGCCCGCTGACTCCAACTTTTCTCCCCTATACGCAAGCGAAGCCGCTAGCAGAACCTAGATGTCGATTGTACGTTGTTTATTAAATACATTCGTAATAAACGCTCTTTGCTTCGTTAAAAATGATTTGTCTTGGCTCGTAATACAATGTTAATAGCGCGTATCCAGCACTCGTAAAAGTGGACGAATATCTGTAATATATCGATGCGGTATACGAATTTACATAATTTCTCGTTCGCCGAATGCGACTTTCACAACGCTTCCGCGTTGTGTGGGTGCTTTTAAACCTTTTCGGTATCCAGTTGGTAGTACCTACATATTTTCATGAAAATAAATGTTAATAATGATCTATTAATTCCTCGATGACTATAAACAATATGCATGCATTTTGAAGTCATCGAGTGGACGCGCGTCGTTGACTACGGAAAAGAGGCAATGTCGCAGTGCTCGGCCTGTCTCAGAACCAACTTTTTCCTTTCTTCCTTTGTTGCGAGTTACTTCAATTGTTGTGATTTTTATCAGAACAAACATTGACAATGCAATCAACAATACTAGCGAGTGACTGGCAGTTGTTTTATATATTAGTAGGTACATAGGAATATGCGGTGCCCTATGGTTGTTGTTGGACTGTTGTATCTGTTCGAATCGTTCGGAATTTGATAGCACGATTAAGATATAATGGGGATAGGTATAATGGGGATAGATGGTACTACGTACGTTTAGTAAAATATTTGAGAAATTAATATTAGAGCAATTACTATTTTTTTTAATAAACATAAATTATTACATAGCAAAAAGTTCGGTTTTACAAGGGGTCGTTCAACTACTGAAACCGATGTTGAGCTTTTAGGACATATTTATAATGCATGGGAAGATAAGTGCGATGCCTTGGGCATCTTTTGTGATTTGTCCAAGACATTTGATTGTGTTCTTCATGAAACGCTAATCAAGAAACTCCGCCACTACGTGATCCGGAACATTGCCCTGGATCTTCTTACTTCATACTTGAGTGTTAGCATTCAGAGCGCTGACGTTAATGGTAAAAGATCCCCCATGATCGACCAACTTACAGAAATAAAATCATGTATCATTTAAGGCAGGGCGCAAACGTGGGAACTTTTGTCTTGTGTCAGATACAAGCTACCGATGAATATTTGATTTCTTGAAATTATCCACTCCCTGCGCATACGTAAACATATTTTGTGTCCAGTTGCTTCTACTTATCACATACTCATGACGATCAAAAAGTGTTCGGTGTCGGTAACTGGAAACTAAGTGTCTACGTTTGCGCAGCGCCTTAAGATTTGTGTGAGCTCTAGTTTTATTTTTGTAGTTCGTATCTGGCGGTATAGATGCCGCTACAGTCTAATAACTTGGTCGAACATTAGGTAGGTATATAGGCACTTTAAAAACGGGTAGTGTTTGTAACGCAGTGGTCCTTCGGGGGTAGTGGGGTAGTAATAAAACATGAGAAATTGGCATTCATATTTATTCTTGCTTTCTTATCACAATGTTATAATAAATAAACATACACACTTGTTCTTATAATTTGTATATTATACATACATCATAATTATTGCAGATTAAAAAATGATTATTATTAAGGGCTGCATATAAACTGTTAATGAGGCATGATCTTTGAGTGTCAATCTAACTCAAAATGTCACCAAATATTTCGATAGCAGTAATTTATCTTCATAGTGCCCTGTTTTCATTCTTGCTTCAAGATATACCCAACTTAAGACGACGACTGTCGCCATCTACCTTAAGCGAACAAAACGTGCGATCCAGAATTTTGTAGTTTTTTGTACTTTCCTTATTATTCTATGAATTAAAAAAAAATAAGCCTCAGAACAAAATGTAGGTAATTAAATTGGCTTTGAGATGGTGTCGATTTCGTGTCGATTTTGGTGCGATTGTAGTGTTTATGTCCGTTTTAAATATAACTTTACAAATTAATTACACTATGTTATACGAATAAAACTCAAAATAATTAAGAAAATGATCAAATGTAGCATATATTTTTCCAATAAATTAAGACTAGCCGTTTAGGCGTGATTCTCATTTTAAAATCAGCTAACTCATGTATCTCCGCCTTAACGCTCTAAGATTATAAGAATAATATAGAAACTGGGTTTTAGTTAATACTAATGATGTATTAACTAAAACCCAGTTTCTGGAAAGGACATAATCGAAAAATTTATAAGACAAATCGTCAATCGCGTGCTAACTATTGTGATTGGTTGAACGAACGTCAATCGCAACACTTAACTTTTTTTTATTTATGACATGTCGATAGTTGCTGAAACCGGGTCCAAGTGTAGCGATAACCTATTCGAAGTTGAGTCAATACCTTTTATTTATTGTTAAAACCTATTTTCAATGAAGGTGTATATCAACAGACTGGTATAAGTTAAAATAAATATTTGTGAAATTCATTCGAAAACAGTCACCTTGACCATCTAAAGTAGTATAAACATCAACAGATCCAAGAATTGATATCGATTCTACAAAGAAACGACTAAATTAGATACGAAATCCTTGTTTGACGTGTCTATCAATTTGTTATGTTTATCAAAAAAAAGGATTTACTCATACAATTATAATTATATAAAACAATTCATGATCGCGTGTCATGTGACTCTATGTCATTGTACTAAGGTATTAATTGGATTGATTAACGTTCTTAACGTCTTCCTTCTCTATCTGGTGAAAAACAGCAATATTTTAATTAATTTTCGGTGTGCCTCAAAATCAACACTATAGATCAATTATTTCATAGAAATTCGTCTATTACGTACATATTCTTATATGGTAGGGATTTACATTTATTTTGTTAAATGAAAAACTATTACAGTGACTTTGAATAAATATACGTCGACGAAAATCGGTGTACATACTTGAAAAATCTAATATTATATTCCATGAATCATGAACCAAATTTCGGTCTCTGCTTCGAAAAATCACCTTTATATGCCAACAGTCCCATGACTCATAAAGCTTATTTTGGTGTGGTCAAGTTTTCAATGCTGTGGCTGACATTGAATTTGACAGTTTCAAACTCTAAATACCAGTCATGCAGACATGATATGAATAAATAGTTCGCCATTCATTCATTCAAACAATTCATCAATGGAAAAAAATATTGAACTCTGAAGGGGTGGAGAGTGCGGTAACCTTGTTCATTCAGTTATTTTTTTTACTCATTAATATTAATGCTCATTTTGCAAATCAAGATATGATCTATTATAGTACCAATGCGATATCAAAATAACTTAAAAATGTATTTTATCTCAAAAATCTTTTATCTCTATTGAATCTTGGCATCAGAATAGCCAATGAAACTATAGATTCAGTGGTATCAAATTTAATAGCGGCTGTGCAGTGTGCCACCTGCGGCCAAGCACCCCACTGTCACATGAATTATACATACTGCACAGCGACTGGCTAGTATTCCGAGCCGCCATTAAATTTGAATCGAAATTTAGTAAATTTTTGAGCAACATCAAATTGTTCTTTTTATGTAATGAATGACTGCCTTTTTGGACGGCAGTATTATTGTCTCATTGAAAGGATACAAGCCGCTTACATAGATTCTAAGTACATTAGCAAAGGCGTATTCTGCAATTACATAGATAGGCATCTTTGATGCTGTTTAGCGTTAGCTGTCCACAAACGCAGCCTTAAGTTAACATCGAAAGATTAATTCAAAGCAGCTTTTACAAGTTTGCTATTTTCATAGATATAGAGAATGGACCGAGTGTAATAACGGAAAGAAAAGTATGAGAGAGATGAAGCGATGGTGCGGCCAGAAGCTTTTTTTCTCTGGAATTCTGTTTGGCCACGTAACAGGCTTGCTGTGTCACCTTCGTCACTAAGACCTATAGATTAGAAACAGTTATTGGCAGTCGCTATGTCTCTCTCTCTTTTATATTTCTCTCTTTGCTCAGTCCAGTATCTACCCCTATGAGTACTTTAAATTCATTCCAATATTAGGTGACGAGACCATATGTGACATCTGTTATAACGCTTATCATTATCACTATCCAATAAATAAGTACCATTAAAAATAACATAACACAAAACGTTTCAAACAGAGATCATAAATTTTGCCTCAGATAAATTGTACACTTATTTGAATAAGGAATGCGTATGTCAACACCTTAACTATACAAAAATGTGGCCATTGAAAAAAATTGTCTTTGAGACCTCACTATTTTTTTTACAATAACTTTACACAGCATTTTTGCTTTATTATCAAAAGTAATTAAACAGAATAAAATTTGGTTCGTAACATACATGTCTTTTCGTAAATTTTACTGGTTATGGAATCAACTTGCGTTTTAATTAACATAATTACCTTTTCAGAGCGTCAAGAATTTTGTACTGCATCAACTACATGTTTATATTTTGAATTTTTTAACATAATATTCGAAAATACGATATATTTTTTGCGAATGGCGTTAAAAACAGTTAGAATATAACTAACATACATCTATGCGCTTCACATAGACCACAAAAGCAAATCTACTTAAGGCTACATAACATATGGAGTTTCCTTCGATCACAATGTAATACTATACAGTGATATAAGTAAGTCATGATATAGATAGATATTCGTAGATCTAGATGCACTGTTAAGACTCGCAGACCAGGCATTAAAAAAACTACGGGAGTGCCACTGAAGGATAGGATAGGAAAGATGCCTCATTGCCCCACTTAGACTCCCATTTGGTCAGTTGTGTTATCAGGCCTCCTCTTCTGGTCTTCAGGCCTTCTCTTTTCCTGTGAGAAGGAATGGGCCGTAAACCAGGGTGGTGGATGTCACACGTCTTCGAATTTTTGGTTCTAAGATATACCGGTTTCCTCAAGATGTTTTCATCACCGTTTTGAGAGCAGTCTCGATGAAATCATTAACACAAAGTAAAGCGCCTGCCTGGGTTCGAACCCACGACCTACAACTTGTTGCCCGGTTACCACTGAGCCCAACACTGCTCTGATTGCCACTGTAAATTTACCTACAATAAGTGTCTTGTCTGCATTCAATTAGTCTCAGTCTCCTCTCTGCTTGTGTCAAATGCAAAGAAAATCAACCCCTACAGTTTGCCCGATTTTGTTGAGCTTGTTGAGAAATTTTACTAGAAGCAATGACTTAAATGGCTGTGAAAGAAGCAAATTTTCGTAATTTAAAATGAGATCTATGGGCAACCACCCAAGCCAGCTAGTTTACCTTAAAATTTATTTGTGCCCCGGTCTTAAGCTTAATTTAAAGTCCCAAAATATTTACTTGAATTTGATCAACTGGACCCGATTTAACAGCCATACAAAGTGGATATGACGCTATAAGAATACTAAAACTGCAAATTAACTTATCTTTCAAGCGAAGTCGGCGAGTTCTAACAGCAATAAAAGATTCAGTATTTAAAAATATAGTTCTCATTCACCCTAGACAGTCTCAGATATAAGTCTTAAGCAATATTCATGATAGCATCCGTCCATTCTGTCCATGGTCCAAGGTCCTATTTACAGCCATTCGAGCCGAGTCTTTAGTTACAATAGGGATTGTTCCACCATGATCTTTTCGAACCCTATCGGAGGAGGGTAGAGGAAATTTTCGAAGATAACATCCAATATAGCGCCGTCGTCAACTGCAAGTAAAAAGAAAAATCGGGTTGTAATTGTAAATGTTAATGAGTAATGAAACTAATGAAATACGCATATCTTTTTTATAGTTTTATAGTAGAGAACAAAATGAATACTCGTATTATTTTCAACTACGGGCCCTTTCAGAATACCAGTGCAACGTTATTCATCCTTTTTTAAATACCACTGGCATGTTGAGATAGGGGCCTATTTAAATTTTTGTTTTTTTTTCTCGGGTCTGATCTCCTGTGAGAGTCATCATAATCATCATCCTACTGTGAGAGTAACTAATAAAATATTTTTCTTTCTTTACAGTTGTACAGTAGTACGTAGCTAATAAAATCAATTTTATGGGCATGCATCATGATTGCCTGACTAGTGTTCGGTTCGCGACCTTGCCGCGTGAATAGTTAATGAACTAGAACTCCGTTTTAGTTTCAAACTGGGCTAGTACCAAATATGCGCGCGAGTTAAATTGGTCATTTCCCGTGTACGGGTTGACTTGGAGGCCAGCTAATTCACATTCTCCCAGAACTCTATCCCTTTCCAGCGATGATTTCAAACGCTCAGAATCCAGGCAGATAAGTCAGTATTAGCCCTAAGAGAATAATATTAAAACTCACCATAAAGAGCAGGATACACCGTTCCCCTAATATTGCTAACAGGAATCTCCATAGTCTTTCCATTCAAGAAGAAGTTCAGGTCTACGTGGTCATACGCCACGCCGATGGTGTCACCCTCTACTGGCATTATGGCTGCCGTGTTTTCTTTCTCACTCTCGGGCTTTTCGTTCTCTGTGTGGGTTGGTGAGTCTGTTGACACGAGCAGATCGGCCGTGGGAGATTCTCTAGGCGCGTGCGCAAGATGGTATAGTTCGATATTTGAATGGCGAACCGTTCCATCGCTGTTGAGACACCATGACTCTTTGTCCATTCCACCTGTAATTAAATCGGTTCCCGATTGAGCATGTAAGTGATCTAAACTAAATAATAGAACCCGATAAAATCGCACAGCAGGGCAAGCGAAAATTAACTCTATTAGCAAATTGCAGAGCACTTTAATTTCAGCACCTTATGTAACAAGTTACAATGACCCAAATATTAATTACAAGGCAACAGAAATACAAAGTCTGCATAGTAATATATTGAAGGACACATTACATCAACAGATGTCCAAACTTGGACTCGGAAATTCTGTACTGAATACCAAGTCACTCAATGAATAAGAATATTATTAGTCATTTTAAATAACATACATTTATGTCAATCTTAAAGAAACATTTTCTGCAGAAAACTAACTATATTTTTGAAAAAACTGTCAATTGCGCAACAAGAACTTCATGTTACTTTCTAAGTAACCTACATTTTTTGGTAAATGTTAACGGACATTAGATTTGTTTGAAAATACATAAGCTTCTCACTTTCTTTATTATTCTAAAGGTGTGAAATTAGTAAGTGTCAACATTAAGCAACAATATGCAAAGTAATTTCTTGGTAATGTTGCTGTAAGTGTTACTACATATTTCACAACATGTGCAAAATTAATTTTAAGGTGAAGTACAGATATCTATTTGATATTGGCACTTGATAATTTGTGTGTCTCTGTGTATCTAAATAACTCTTTGAAAGTATTTATACTACTTTTTATTATATAATAATCTCGTCACCAAATTTTGGTCACAGTTGACAAATTTTTAAGAGACTAGCTATGCACCTAGAAAATGAGGCAATGTAATGTCAATCTGACACAACAAAAACCCAACAACCCAACAACCCAAGCACCATGCTCAGCTCTAATACCATATTTAGTTACAGAATAGTCAAAAATATAATATCGAAGACGAAAATGATCATTTACCATGAACTCTGTTTAGATCTGTCTCCCTGGTAGCAACTCCGACAGCCCACACACCTCCCTGCTGCAACTTCACTTCAAAGTACGATTTATTCTGCACTAGAGGAGCATTCCCCAGGGCGCAGCCAGACCCACACACTCGCTGACCACCTTTTATAATCACCATTTCATGGCCTACAATATAAAAATAAATAGTAAGCTAAAAATTAAAAAAAAAACATTGTTCATTCGGAGGTTGACTATTGGCTATTTTTAGGTAGTTTTGATGATTTTATCCTCAAGTTATTGCCTGGTGTTTGGTAAAAGGACATGGAATTGCTTCTCTGAAACAGACTATTGGCTATTTTTAGGTAGTTTTGATGATTTTATCCTCAAGTTATTGCCTGGTGTTTGGTAAAAGGACATGGAATTGCTTCTCTGAAACAAACTATTTGAAAATATCTGATTGCCCTTCCTGGGTACTGTGTTACCCGTTAACCGGGTAGTGAAAGTGAGATATGCAGTTCCTTTTTGTAAAATATTGTGACTCAGCCCTATCTGGTCAAAGTGAAAGCTGACAAAGCTAGGCAGATTGAATGATGTGGTTGTCCTTTATTCAACATATAACTGATTTTCATCTGATAAACAGTAATAAGCCCTGTACACCTGTAACATATATTTTATTACTATTTTATCTTGTTTTGCAAAACAATTACTGTGGATAAGGTATTCATTTATTATTGCCTACTTTTTGTTATATATATATGAATACTTTAGCCTTGAGATAAGTGGAAAAAGAGTTGTTACTTGACTTAGGGATTAAGAAAACTTTTCACTGTTTCGATTCTAATAAGTTATGAAATAAAAAGGTTTATGTAGAAGGTGTTTATGAGACTGTGGAGTATTCATGACTAACAAGACAAAGGTGTTAAGATTGCCATAGCTCTATAATCTATTACGATAGGTAATGACATCTCATCATCAGGGTACATGCAATCCGATATAGGGGTTGTTAAGGAAACAATCGCTCTACTCTATCGTAAATAGGGACCAAGGAACAACCCACGCAAAATCGATGCGCGCACCAAAGTCCGCCGTTCGCAGTTTCTAGCAAATTCAATCATGTAAAGTTACTTTTTACTAATGTTTATTTGTAAACATTGTTTGGGTTCTATTGTTCAACAGGATGTAATTAAAAATCAAGTATACAAACCCATGTGTAAAGTATCTAATTGAACTGGATTTTCCTTAATTCGTATCGGTACACTGGGTGTGAGCATGAACCCATTCATACAACTTTTCAGACAGCAAAACATGTTTAACTTATTTACTCAAGCCTTTTACACTAATCAATACACGATTTTATTAGATTAAATTATTTTTGTTGTACTACAATTTACGTCATTTTCTTTTGACACATAACTGACAGCAGACAGTAGTTCGCCTCGTTGCCATGACACTGTCATTTCATATCACATTTATGACTCCTTTCCACGAATACGAAACTATACTTTTTCGGTTTCTTAAAAAGACGGTTTATTCTCACCTCTATACTCCTCCGCATTTCCGCCGCGAAAGGCGGTACTTGTAAAGGAGTAATTCATGCAGTTTGTTCGATTTTGCCATGTTTTCGTTTACTTTAGTTTCAGTGTGCAAACTTTTAACATCGCCGGTCTATGCCTATGATATAAGCCCGAACTTACAAGAAGAAGTTCGGATACAGACCCATAAGCCCGATTTAGCCCAGCGCCAATAAATCTATGTGGATATTGTTAGTAAATATTCAAATCAGCAAAGAAATGAATCACAAACCATGCGGACCAAAATAAAAAAAACTGTAGGAACAAATTTTTAATTAAATTTTAGGATTACTTTGCTAAAATCGATTACGACGAACGTATGAGGTGAATGGCTAATGAGAAATTGTAATTCTATTTCGGACCGCAAGCGAACATTGTATTGAACAAGTGACTAGCTGGAAAACCGCGCGCGCTCAAACTGCGTGGCTTTTACTTTGCTACGACGAGCCCATAAAACATGTTTTCTGTGTATCTAAGACGTAAGAGTACTGAGTAAAATCAGCGAAAAACAAATACGTGTTTAAAAATAATACGTGTTTCCTCAAACCCCACATCCAGGGCCGAATTTAAGGGGTCCGAATCGGGGCAACTGCCCGGGGCCTCCAAAAGAGAGGCCCCCACATAAATCGAGTTTACTAAAAAAATAAAATACACAACTATAGGGTATCTAGTATAGTGGAATGTAGGTACCGCTCTATTTGCCACATTTTGGAACGATATTTTGGAGCGATTTAACGCTACAAACAAGATCTTGTAGGACCCGAAGATGACTCTTGAGTCTGCAATGCATGCAATAAAATCACTGAAATTATTTGTTGAATACAAAAGAGACGAGTTTGACAAATACGAAGAAGCTGCTAAAGGAATATCAAGTACTGACCAGTACGTACAATCTCGCACTAGTACTAGAAAATAATGTGAGGTTGGATCCGCTCGATTAGGTATATGAAAGCACAAGATGCTAACTTGTCACCAAAAGATAAATTTAAAGTGTCAGGCTGTATCCCAGTGATCGATCAGCTATGTGTTTCTCTTACTGAAAGATTGCATGCATACGATGCTGTTCGTTCAACATTTAGATTTCTTAATCACTTAGAGGAGACGGATGCTGCAAATTTGTATCTTGTAGCAGATGACTTAGTAAAAGTTTACAAAGACGATTTAGAGCCTAGTCTTGGTAGTGAGTTGGTTCAATTTGTATCTTTGATTAACTTATACAATACAGATTATGAAAAAGACATATCTAAGGACCTGTTCTATTTTCAAATTCTTGAAAATCAAAATTTCAGAGCTTCATTCCCGAACATCGAAATCACACTGCGAATACACATGGTTTTTATGGTATCAAATTGCATTGAAGAGTGCTCATTTTCAAAATTTCTGTTCTATCTTTTTGTGCCATACGATTAGGTATATAAATAAGTTATTGAAACACTTGCAAGAAAAATATTATTTAACCTATTTGAAAAATAATTAGGAGCCTCCACTCCCTTGTTGCCCCAGGGCCTCCACACCTCTAAATCCGGCCCTCCCACATCAATAATTTTCCGCGAAGATATCTGTCTTCTGCTGCCTTACCTTATACCTACTGAAATAATGTAAATATACAGGTGATCATGAGTCAATCGGTCACGCCTTGTCGCTCAATCTAGGCCAAAAGACAATCAGAGATGAGTATTTTTCTCCCAATTAGATGCAAATATTGATTCGCGCTAATAGTTCAAACAAGTAATATTTGTATTGATCCGTCCAATATTGATCGATATAATTATTTTATTACGCAAGATCAATTTACCTTGAAATTGAGATCGAATTTTAAATAAATGATGTTCGCAATACTAAATACCGTACCGAAAAATTAAACGCGACTTTTTCAATGAAAATTGGCATTGGATAATTTGAGCACCCTGCCTTTTACTACGTTTACTTTGGGTCTTTGTATTCTCAAAAATTGTGTTGGTAAATTCTGCACTAACCACGGAATAGATAAAGCGATACCTACTCACGGTACTCACCTTACATGGAATAAATGAGTCCATTATTAATTAATTATTAACTCTAACAAAAACATATCTCTTTTAAGTAATTAAGAATATTATCATGTTTTGGAAGAATTTGTGAAAGTTTGTCCCCGGGGTACATAAGTGGCGCGTTTTGCACCTGAGAAAGCTGGAAATTACGGGATGATGTCATAGCATGACGGAGCTAACTCAAATCCGTGCCCTCTTCGCCTTATCTGGGACTTACAGTATCTCTACCTTTGTCGCAAAAATTTTATAGGCACCTTTTCACTTAACTACACTAACATACTTACCTGTCCGTTTTCACTGACACTATCTTGAATGCCTAAATAAGATCGCACTGTTGGATTTTGAACAAGAGTAAAAAAGCCCGGGCTAATTTAAGCCTTATTCTTAGTACCAGCTGGGCGACCACGCTCTGCTCAGGTGAAAAGAGAAAATGACATTTTCTAAAAATGAAACCTAGCTAAATCGATTTATCGTCCCCGGAACCCCATGCATACTAAATTGCATGAAAATCGTTGGAGTAGTTTTCGAGATTCAGATTATATAAATAAATATATACAAGAATTGCTCGTAAATGAAAGATAGATAGATGTAAGTGAGAAGCGAGTTTTTACCGACTTCCCAAAATGGAGGAGGTTCTCAATACGGATTTTATTTTTATTTTTTTGTTTTCGGGCATAACTCCGTCATAGGTATATGGACGGATTTGCTAAATTATTTTTTCTTTGGGAGTCTTCCCAAAAAGGAGGTTTTCAATTCGGAAGTTTCAATATTTTATTTTGTAGGTATATTAACAGCTAAATATTTTTTTTCCTTTGAAGGGTATACTCTCGAGGTGGTCCCAAATCCCATTGTCACCAAATCAGCATCCGTTGATGGAATCCTATAGCAATCGGGAACTCCTGCAATATTATAGGCCGACATATAGCGATTTTGGCATTTTCATTAACATGGCATTTGCACTCAGAAAGAATCATTTGGAGAAGTGAAATTGATGAAGGAGACCACAGATGGCTACTGGAACTCTCGAAATAGTTAAGCGACTTTGATGAAGCAAAATACATTATAAATAAATGGTTCTGATGAAAATGGTACCATCGAACTGATCTGATGATGAAGCCGGAAAGTAGGCTCTAGAACTCCATAATAAAATTATGCAACTATTCTATGCGTGTTTGGGCTTATTGCAATTGAAATGAGATGTAGTCTGGCTATAAATGGTTTTCATGAGACATGATAGGTACCACCACTAACAAAAGTAAAATAAAATAGAAAACTAAAATTTAGAGAAATAGATTTTTTTTTTACTAAAAAGATTTTTATGCTTATTTTCTGTTTTTTTTTTTTATATATAGATATTACCTGCTTAGGTAGGTGTTAGTCTTGCCTGTCTGGGTCGCGGATAAATTTGAAAAAGAGTTACCGCGGCCCTGGCACAAGCAACTGAAGGAACACGGGTGGGTTTTAGTCAGTAAAAGTCTGACACGCCCTTCCGCTTTACCCAGAGCGGAAGAAGTCATTGGATAATTTAAAAACCAAAAAAAAAAATAACAAAAATAAAAAAAGGTAGGTGTTAGTCTTAGAGTTCTTGATGCTGTGTAGTTCTTGGCCTTAGAGTCTATAAACGATGAACCTGTCTGATCATGATATTGGTATTGTGCGCACGGTCGGAGCCTTAGCCGAGCGAACCTTGGCAGTAGGCCAGGAAGGTGCTAGAAAATGACTTCATACATTACGTAACTTGGGACAGTTTGTCCGGGTCCAGTCATTCAAGTGGCAATGAGCAATAAGGGTACCTAGGTATCAACTGCTCGTTTGTTTATCATCAAAATCTCCGTTGAAAATAAATAAATTATAAGTAAAGTATTTTCCTTCAAGCTAATTGCCTCGCCTTTATGTCAATGTCGACATCTGACTGCGTATATGTACAATCTGCACATCATATCTTAGGGGAGTGTATTCTTTGGCAGAATTAACGCAATATTATGTTGGATAATGTACAGGCTGCATCCGGAGTTATTTATTATACCTACCTACGGACCTTGTGGAAACTAGAACAAATTGCCGTGCGTACAAGTGTTTTTGCCATACCTATTACTGGATTCAAACATAAAGCTCACAATGTTAGGACCTATTATTATTAACGTTAATTTTTATCCGTGGTGCTAGGCGACTGGGATTATCCCAGTTGTAAACGAAACCCTTTGTGCCTAATGCCCTTGTTTGTTCTGTCACCTGCTTGATATGGAGGAAAGTGGAAATTATGTTTTGTTTTTCTACACCTCCTTTATTCTTTTCTGATCAATTTCGTTGCGGGATCCAAGACAGTTAAATATAATCGCCGGGACATCGTCGAGCTTCATTGCCTCGGCGATTTTCTGGTGGTCGCCACTGTTGATTCTGGTTTTCAGGAGTTGCAGTGGTTTGGGAATAGGTGGGATTGTCCCAAAAAAAAATCTCTTTTCACTACTTTACATAGGTACCTATCCTTCTCAAAATGTCATTCATAGACCCTTATTTTTTCGAATGAGCACCGTATAGACAGGCTCAGGCTCACTCAGAGTGACCTAAAAATTAGAAGAAGGCGTAGGTATCAAGCTATATAGTACCTACATCTGAATAAGGTTTCCAGCTGGAAAAGGGGTACTTAGTAGGTATCTATTATGCACTTTAGGCATACTAATATTGAATGTTAATGTTAAGCTAACGGTTTAAATAGATAACTAATTATGTCGTTTTAAGCTTTCAAGTAAGAGCGACATGTTTTGAGTGTGTGAACGTTGTGTAATATTTGCTCACTTTTCCATGATTAGGTAAAGTTCGTTAGGACAATTTGTTTAACCTCATATATTTAAAATTCCAAAAGATTAACGTCTAGATACGGTTAAGTAGAATTCTTGAATGCATCCTTTTCTTTAGAACTAACTAGAAGATAAGGAAATTCCTACGAGACTCCTAAGTTTTTTGTTGATAAGCATGACTTTAATTCTCTGGCTTTTGTTCCTTTCACCTATTTTTGTTTTCGATAGCCTGCACTGAAAAGTGTACTCGTGGGCAAAAGCCTCTCTCCAGTTCTTCCATCTTCCGCGAGCCCGTGCGTCTTTTTGCGAATTCCGACGCAATCTAAGTAGGTAGTTAGGTACTTATCCAGAACTATTTTTAAATTCATTAAATTTAATCTTATCAGCTCCACCGTCTATTGCTGGTCAGTTTTGGTACAGTTAGGCCTCAGTTCCAATGAAAGTTAACTATGTTGATACGAGAGAAAATTGCTCAACAGAATAAGCAGTGATGCAACAAAAAATGCCTATTCTCTTGAAATAACAATACCACCAGATTTCAATTTTGTAGTCTTAGAAACTATTTATTTATTTTTAGTAGGTATACCTGCAGCGGTCATCAAACCTAACTGTTTTTAGCACTTAGGTATTTTAGTATAATTTATATCATAAAACTAAAACCTATTGTCAAATAAAATATCTTAAAACTTGTCTTTTTTATAGGCACCTAAGTATACATTATGCACGAATTCCTTAACACGTTCTACAGGGCACACATGACCACATGCCATCAAAACTAACGAGTTCCGATTATAATTTTTAAACAGTGAATATTTTTATAATACCTATCTCCAAATCGGGACCGGTTATGAGAAAACAGATCCTGTTAGCAGTTATGAGCGATTAGCTAAGGTAGGTACCTATCCATAACTGTCGAGAACTCGAAAGTCAAAGTCCCTACCTACCTGCCCTGTCTACCAACAAACACAGGTGTCTCTCACTAACGCTACAAATTTGCTCGAAAGTAAGGACAAAAAAATGGTAAAGACTCAAATAAAATGTGTTTATTGTCACAGACACCGACATCCTTAACGATAATAAATAACTACCTATTTCGTACGTCCTTAAAGTTTAACTCAGTTTTATTAATTCTGCGTCAAGCGTGGATCTTGCTGCCGACTTACCGGGTATTATGTATGCAAATAAAATTACCAGATCCAGATACGCTAGGTTTTGGGAATCCCAAAAAAGCAACAGGTTATGTATCTTCTAACCTGGATCATACTGGTTTGTTTAAGCAGTCGCTTCGCTAGCGAACTTAAACCATTTGAAGTACGACATTACATTTACCGAATTACGTCTCTGATCTGTCTATCCCTTGTTTACCAGAGGAGACATGCTCTCAAACATCACAAGGTAACCGGAAATCTTGTAAAACAATGTATTTCCAGGTCGAGACGTCGTCGTAAGAAACAGCATTGTATTGTCACGCTCATCATTCTATAACTGTGTCGTACTCACTGTTTACGTTTCCCATACCGGTGGTTTAAAACATATTTAGTGTAAGAATTCACATCATCTGAACACTCGATAAAACACCTAACGCCTTCCTTTTACATATTATAGTGGGTAATGGTACCTGTACCAAGGAATAGGTACCTACGAAATATGCTAAACATTGGCAGCATAATTTTCTCCATTTATTGCCTGATAGGCAAAATACCTGTAACTACCAACCACTTAGGTGTCAGTTTACCAAAACCTTAGTGGAACACCTACACATTCGTGGACACCGTAGGTTTATGTCCCCAGCTGAAGGCAGAATCTATATGCTCTGAGGGGAGACATAGAAATCTCGACGTCCCAGTACAGACACGTCAAACGAAGAATGGCAAAGAAACCCAATCCCAAATAATAGGCTATGGTTAAGAAGAGCGAGAGCAGTTCAGTTTCAGCATTGATTGTTGATTAGATATGTATGTTTTCCTGACTGAGACAAGAGTCTCTAATTTTGCGTTTCGTCACTTCGATCTTCGGTGACTTCTCATTTTGTTAGTTCTATCTTAGCCGCATGTTCCAGAAAGATCATACATAATAGGACGTATTAAGTAGACAAGGTGCCTACGTCCTATAACTATCTTCTGCCAATAAACCTGCAGATCCACCTATCCAAGCCGAAAATACGGTAAATTGTAAATTTTAAGTGGACACGGTTACTGCCTATGAGAAACGTATCACACATTAATTTTAAAAATGATTTCAATTATTCCAAAATCAGTATTTCCGTTGGCCGTATTTCACTCATATTGACAGTAATCGGCCAATTAATCAGAGTTCAATCATCGAGTTGTTCAAGCCCACAACAGGGGCCCATAATACTTTCTTTTTGACACGCGTGCCGACCACCGCGTAAATGTCAACTTATACATTATGTTAATTTATAGAGCCTCTGTATACGTACTTGTGTATGTTATATGTTAGCTATAGTACCTACACATGCGTGGACACCTTGCTGTGCTGTCATTTCGCGACACTACTAGACATAGTACAAAATCTAAAGATAGATTGTCGCACCTTATACCTACCTATTCTTACCAAGTTTTGTCCAGGAATTCGGTTAAATAGGCAAACTCCTTCTTGTACAAATTCCTTTGGTAAATGTACCATTTTCAACAAACGATCATGTCCAATAGTCAGAAATTCAAGGTTTGATGAACATGTAAGGTAGACATCCTATTCTACTGGTGTTTTTAAGACGGTGGACATCCTATTCTACTGGTGTTTTTAAGAAAATTCTAAATTCAATAATTATCCTAATCCTAAATCGTCTTTACATTGGTTCATTCACTGAAAAACTTGACCACTTTGAAGTTGGCTACAATGGCTGCGCAGTAGTAAATCTCATACAAAATAGCACTGTTTAGTGCCTTGAGCATCCGGAAAACCAACTTTAGGGCGGCCCAGAAGTTTAGCGAGAACTGTACAGGTACTTTTGGCTAATATTCTCCTTGATCTCTGACAGCTTGCTCAGTATAGCGCTCATTGAATAAATGAACATGTTGCCTTGAAGAGCCACTAAAGGTTATTTAATATTCGTCACAATGATGTTAAAACATCGTCAATAAATGCTATGTTTTAAGCCCTAAGCATTGTGAGGTCGTCAAGGTCAAATAGGTAACTCCTTGTAAAATACTTTTATCCTGCGTCCTCCAGTTGTGTCGGAAGCCAGCCACATTATAGATGGGAGAAACATTGGAAAATTATGACTTAGGTCATCCTAAGAATTACGAAACGAACATCAAACACTGGGTAAAAATAATGCTAATCTGCATTATTTTTATCAATCTTGCTATCATTTATTTAAGGATTATTAGGAGCACGATGGTACTCGAATGTAGCCGATCAGAAGATCTTAATCATGTGACCCAGGTGACATTAGCAACACCACCCCGTGCAAGGGTGCGCGTGCGTCAGATCACTCGCGCAACGACTTCCTCCATATAAAACGACCGCTCGACGCAGGCGCATCAGTTTGTGACGGCCCCTCCAGACACACACTACACACGGTGAGTGGAATATCCTTTTTCTCTTTTTCGATTTTCCCTCCTAATTAGACGGTGCTTTGTCAAAAATAGTCTTCGAATTTTAATTGGAAATATAAGTGAAAAAATTTGTGTTTTACCATTAGTCCTTGAAAATTAATAGAGGAATTATGTGAGTTCGTGACGCACTTTTTAAATTAAAATTTTAAATATCTAGTTTAATAATAACGTGAATTAATGGTGATTTAGTAAACTCCCCATAATATTATCATAATGTGTGTCGCAACTGACCGCAAGCAACTCACAAATCAACAGCAATAAAGCTATAATCGAGTAGGAATCAATTAATTTGATGGAATTTTGTAATGATAGGCCTGATCGGTCTCGGGAAGTGTCGAGTGGAATGAACTTCTTTTTGTCCCGGGCAAGGTCGCTTTCTAACTTGGGACCGGTCTCTAATCCCGGGATCTTGCGCAATCATCCCCGGTTGTGTATGTAAACAATTCCTCATCTTTTGTGCTTTGAAGACTGCATTCGTTTGTCCCTGTGCCCAAAAAGTTCGAGGTTTATTTCTATTTTACATTAGCATGCAGCCTTTATAATTAATTTTATAGCACGTACTTAAGTACACACTTAAGTAAATGTTACGTCTATTCATAAGTAAAAGTTAAAAAGAAAATTTTCAACGACCTGAACGTGACCAAGGTACAAATTGGTCACAAATAATTGCTTAGTAAAACAGAAAATTAACTGAAATACTTTTGCATAATGTTTTTTTGTTGTGCTTTGAAATTCATAAACATTTGCCTACTATTTTTTGTGGAAAGTGTTTTTTTACAAAACCGTGAAGTTTTTAAACGGATTAACAATAGCAAGAAACAGACTAGCTTTACAAAATAATTGTTGAAGCCACAAGCCACGCCCGATCCAGGACCCAAAAGCCCATGCATTTCATTGGTGTTGGCTTCGATTTTGGCCATAATTTTAAATGGAACTATTTATTTTATACATAGTACTTTTTCTTTTATGCATAGTAGGTACCTATTTTTGTAATAAAACTTATATAGGTTAACTGATTTATTAAATCGATGAAAATATCAATAATTACACCAAGCAAAATCGTTGGAAAAAGCAAAACGATAAGGTAGATATAGAGAATTAAAAAGTTTAATCAAAAACTATAACCCGACTAGGGATTTTTTTTATTTTAGCCTATGTTACCCGGGTCATAATAATGAATCGATTGACACCATATTCATCAAAATTGGATGAATAGTTTAGGCGCTACGGAGGAACATTGACGTAAATACAAACATAACATAAATAGACATATTACATAGACTGCTAAAATCATAACCCTTCATATTAGTCGGGCAGCAAAGAGCATGGTTGCAGAACTGACGATCCCAGACATTAAAATAGACTTTAAAATAGGAACAGTCCTAGTAACTGAAATTTTCAGTAACTAGGGCTGTTCCTATTTTAAAGTTTGTTGCTACCACGGTAGGGACAGGCACTTCAAATACCTGTTACGAATTATTTATTAATGAACCATGACCGCCATTATCGTAGATTTATTTTAAGAAAGCTCCGGGTTTTTCTTTATATGTATTTTACTTCAATAATCAAGTTACATAAACCCGACGGTCTCTGACCTTTGCGGGCTTTACTCGGAATAGTGTTATTAATTTTAATATTGTAGCTTACTTGTTAACAATAAAAAACTAGTTTCTCGGCAAAACCGGCTAATGTACAGTTAGAAGTTAGGATATATTTTTTGTACCTGTCCATGACAATGAACGTATCTGGTGTGCAAAACCATTTCTGTTGGAATTTTACACAGACGCTAGAAGTTTACTTCTTTTGACAATGCGATATTTATTATAAAGCCTTACAAAAAAGCTTGTTCAAATTAGCACCCCAATAAGGGATATAAATAGATTGGTATTGAATTGCGAAGTTAACAAGGGAGATAGCGCATAGGCACAAATGTTCCTAATAGTAGACAAACTTATGTAAAATTACGATTTTACACTTTCATAATTTTGTTGTTAATGGACAGTTAGTTTTACGACTATGTAAATTGCGAAAACTATATGTCCATAATATATTCATAAATAACTAGCAAACGGCAAAATCTATATTTATTCAAACTTATAGTAATATGCCTATGAATATTTTTGCAAGAAATCCAATGCATCCGATTTTAGATCGCAGTATAATATCCTACGTTCGATTTTGGATTTTCCCAATTGCCGTAACGTGTAGCGGGTGGCGGTATCAGGGCTTATTTCTTCTGTTTAAAAAGCCAAGAAACACACTTAATCCTTCAATAGTTATTCACCAATTCACATAGTTTAGTTTAGTTTCGACGGGCTGTTTCCGCAACTCCACGACTAAGCGCGTATTTTGCGTAAACCAATTCACATAATTACTTATTTTGTTTGCCCCAATATCATGCTCTTATGATAAAATATTATTAAAAAGAATTTTATCAATTAAGTGGGCTTAAAGAATTTATGCTTTTGTTGCAGAAAATGAAGCAGTTGGTGTTATTAGCCCTTTTCGCGGTTGCTGCGCACGCGCAGTTCCAGAACGGCAGGATCTTGGAGCCCCCGGTTCCTTCACTATGTGTGCAGAGAAGCATTCATGAGAGATATGCTGACAGTAAGTATTTTGAATTTGTTTAGCTGGGCGGTGAAGAGTCAGAAAGTCAGAAGAGTGCTAAAGATTTTTTCGTTTTAATGTGTTGCGACTGCCTCCTAAGATATTATCTTGTATAGTCTCAATAATTGAAACCCTAAAGCTGTACTATATAATAATACATAAGCATAATATAGCTATATAATAATATGTTATATAGTACCTACAGGGTATCAATTATTGAGACTGGTCTTTTTGTGAAAAGCTGTTTCATTACCTATTGTGAAAAAAAGAAGACGGTACAAAAATATAGTAAACATCCATAAAAATATCTGCGTAGTCTATTCCAAGAACACTTCTTGATCCACACACAATTACGGGTGTGGGGTGTGTTAAATGTTTTATGAATTGTTTACATGTTATGATGATGAAGATGTTCTTAGCGGGTATAAAGCTACTTTAATGAAAAAAAAGTAGAGACCGGCAAGATGTTATTTAAATGGCTTTTTGGCATATTTTAATTCCAACGCATCAATAAAACATCAGGACGCTACAGCTTGATAATAAAGAATCCATAACGATTACTGTCTCCGTATTTGGTGAAAAGAATTTACGAACCATATTATTGTCAAGGTACGAAGTTATTTAACTCCGGCAAAGAATATATAGGTAATGAGTAATTGATTCCGGAAAACTTCATGTACTGCATTATTATTTTAATGAAGGACATTTTTTCGAAGTTATTTATGAAAATTCCTTAGTGATTGATTTTGATTCGCCTTATTCGCTATAAATATAATGTCAATAAGAATTCGTACGAGGACCCCATTTATTCAGAAGTAGGTAGATAGATAGGTACTTTACTTATTCTTGTGAGATTTTTGCACCCACTGCCAAATTTCCATTGATCACGGATAGGCACCGGATTGATGAAATATTGAGTAAAGTTACGACCAATCATCGAAACCTGAGTGCGAAAATATTGAGTAAAGTTACGACCAATCATCGAAATCTGAACTTTCCATTTAGCATTATCGGCACCGAAAATCCACCCAAATCTAGAAAAATGCCCTTTTACGCCATATTGAGCTGTAAAGAATGTAAAGAAAAAGTTGGCCGAGGCATTGGAAATGTTTTCTTTCATTGGTAAGTATCTTTGTTTTTAACTTGTTTATGAAAAAGTGGCACGCTTGGTTTTCATACAGATGGATGGACTTGCTTTATCTAGTTACATTTATGTCTGTGTTTTATCCCGAAAACGGGTTCTGTTGGGAATAGGGTCAGCAAATATAGGACTTAAGAGATGCACATATTTGGAAGAAAATAAAATATACTTACTGGGTCAACTATAAATAAATAAGGATAAAGGCTGACTATCTGGGATTCTTAAGGGCTTCTGAAAAATTGGACAAAGGTTAACGATGATTAGGTTTAGAAAGGAACTCATAGCACAAAAGCGCCATCTACCTGTTACAAGCGACCCAAGATAATCATTAGAAAGCTTCGACTACTATCGTAGGACCTCATCAAAAAGTTACAAGTTGTTCTCTTATCTGAGTGAGATAAGCGGAAACCGGTCCGGCATGCCACCAGCCACCATACGCTTGCGCAACGAGAAATACATGAAATTCTTATGATATCAGTAAACAATACGGGGACTTCCGCGTGCCAATAAGCAGATGTATATGTCACAAGTTTTCAACTAGTTTAGTTCTATTTTAAATGCAGGTACCGGTTGTGGTTTGCAGATTCTTAGAATTTATTTGCATATTTTTTTTTTCAGTTTTTCTTGCTCTGCGCAGTTGCATATTTTGATTGTTTTAAATATAAGTGCTATAGGTCTGCAGCTAAATTGCGTAAGTGAAATCGGCAAGGCAAACGATTTGACCCTATCAATCGACCAATCACATAGACTTAAATCCATATCGCGTCTTTCATCTCGCACGTTGGTCAATTGATAGGATCAAAATCTTTGCCTTGCCGAATTCACTTACGCAATAAGGCTGTTGGACTTCTACCGAAACGCATTGCCAGCACCAGCAAAAGACAAATTAGTTAATCTATGCATAACTACCATTATCTATTCTTTATACACCCATGATGGTTATCACCTCTATGGCTACATCAGTAGCTAACATTACCATCTTTAGCCTAGATAGAGTTTCATATTTCATATCCAAAAAAAATACTGTACCTATGACGTAACTAGAATATGACAAAAAAAAGTTTAAATATGTTGTGTCTATAGTCCTCCCCACTACAGGTGTAATCCCCAATCATCTTCTTCACAGTTTAAAATTGCTAAGTCTAAAAGAAACCTTCTATATTACTTTACAAAAAGCTGCCATCTTAAATACATGTCGTATAGTTAGAAAGTTCTTGCAAATAGTCGAAAACGAAATAGGTCCACATCAAAACACACCGCACGCTGCATTTACTTGGTTTCGGCCCGTAAAAATAGCTTAAACCAGCCTAAGAACTGAATAGTTACAAAACTTTAAAAAAAAATAAAAATAATTAAATTATTGAAAAACATGTTACTTCTAATCTCAACACTATAGAAACCATATCTACCTACTTACGTTTCCTCCATCGCAATATCGAAAGCGAAGATTTTCTATCCGCAGTTGGTTCCCACCAGATTGTAGTAAAATCGCGAAGTATTCTGCACTGTTACGTGCGGAAGAGATCAAAATATCCAATCGTCTGAGGTGTAAGGGTTTTGCCATAAACTTCCGGATATTTGTCTCAGTTAGGTCTTATAACGTGGTTATGAGACTTTGAAATTAGATTAGGATTGGGAGTAAATCATCTGTTATATCTACTTATAGGCCCACTTGCTCCAAAAATCACATTTGGCAGAAATAAATCATCTTCTTCAAACAATTGACTTAAATAAAAAATGATTAAAATTCGTTAAGCGCTAAAATACATATTAGAGGTGCAAACGGGTTTCACTACGCCTTTAAGGTTCATTTCTTTTTGATAGACAAAGACAATATTCTTTGTAAAAATTCTTATCTGATTCATTACAGATACTCGATGGAAATTAGTTTTCTTTAGAAATTTTTCTAAATTCCTTATAAATGACTCGACACTTTAAAAATATTTGTCATACTAAGTCAAACGTATCCCGACATACCTATCTTATCGCTTGATAGCTTAGTGACAGCTCAGTTAACTCTTATGAATTAAGTAGATAACACTTAGTAAGTTCTAAGTTATAAGAATCAGCTAGTATCTAGCATATAAACATCGTTACGTAATTAAAACAGTGTTCTATCTATAGGGCTGCCTGTTACGCTGTTATGTACTTTGAAAGTGAGTTCAGGGGTTAGGTTGTATAACCTTTCATTTAGGTAGATCATCAATTCGTACTTATAAGCATCTTATCATAGTCCGGGTCTAAAGCGTTAACTTTCTCGTTGTTCCCATGCCTCTACAATGGTTCTTAGATCCTATTCTAGATCTTATATCTATCCTTTTTTCGGTACAACGGAGGCTCCAATATCATGTTCTTTAGAAGTGGATTGTTAACATTTTATATCTTTCCAGATAAAGGCTACTTCTTCTCATGGAGAGACCCTGCGCTCCGTGGTGTAGAGGAGGACTGGCTGAGTGCCAGGAATTACTGCCGCCAGCGGTGCATGGACCTCGTATCTTTGGAGACCAGCGACGAAAACGAGTGGGTGAAAGCACGCATTGTGCAGGACAAGGTAAGAATTTGGATAGGTTTCTTCTTAACCAATGGATGAAATCTTAGATGTAAATCTTCTACTGTAGAAACCAACTCTTCTGAAGCAATCGCATCAGCCACGCTAACCATCGACTACAAGCTATTCTTTTCCACCTAATACAACACCAAAATCAATCGTTTTTTGGTAGATCAATAAATATCAAAGGCAAAGCCTTTTATTTCCATTAAATGCGGTACAAAAGATGGTAAAATTAAATTATTAGCACAATAACAAATTTCGTCATAAGTTAGCATATCTATTGTCTTAAAAAAATCTGCAGCCGAATTTCGGCAAGGCGAAGGGTTTGATAGCCATCAATCTCGACCAATCACATGCGAGATGAATGACACGATGTGGATATCCGTCTGTGTGATTGGTCGATTGATAGCAGTCAAATCCTTTGCGTTGCCGTATTCACTTACGCAATAAGGCTGCTGGTCTGATTGAATCGTCCAATGCTAGTCTTGTTATATTTGTGATCGTTTAAATCGCCCAATCTTTTTGATAAACATTCAGTTCGTTAGCCAACTCTCAACAAAATCGTTAAAATGTTGCACAATTTACGGTCTATCTTGTGATTAGATGAAGTCTTAAACAGTGATGTAAGACGGCAGTAAAACATAATCAAGTTCTCATTTCCTTTATTCGAAGTTCATTTACGACTCTGATGCAATGTCTCAAGTTTAAATTAATGTCCGTCAGCGCTGCGTTTGAAACGCAAAGGAAAATGTTGCCTAAATAAAAGATGATGCTAGAACAGTCCTTACTTTGAAACATTCCTTACGTAAAGTCATATGACTCCTCATTGGTTGCCAAAGACTGTAGCAAATGTCCACACGTATTCCGAGTCCAAAACAAGAGGAAAACAGTCGTGACCGTGACGCGAAAACATATCACTTTTTCAAAGCTAAATAGAAAGTGTGGTATTCGTATTCAACACGGAATCTTTCAAAGAATCCATATTGTTACCTCTTTTCGTAATGCTTTAACTCTTCGAGACCAAATGTCTGTCTGTTGCGTGATGGAGTTATTTAACTAATAGGCCACGTCACTTTGACTAGGTACTTTACTTCTCAGTTCGAAATAAAGGAAAATAATCGTTTCAGGAACGCAACAATGGCGGCGTCGATTTTTCCTAAACGAGTTTCACTATTGCTACGGAATGTGTTTCGCACTACGTGAGAAATACGATGTTTTGTTGCATTGTCTGTTCCTCCCGAGAATATCGACACTCGGGAATAATTAGAACTTGTTTTTTACACGTAGAAATCTTCTAGTAAAACTTTTATATTCAAGACGGAAGATGAGAATATCTTGTTAGGTTTGAACTATGACCAAACGGTGAAACTAGAAATGGTAGAACCTTATCTAGCTTTGGTGCTTAGACTGGTCCAGAACTTTCTGTTGCCATTGTTCACCGACACTGCAGAATGACAATTTGTTCAGCATTGATATTAATGCCAATGATCAGTGTTCCGTTGCCAAACTGGCCATTGCCCCTATGACACCGCATTGTTATGGTAATGAAGTAGCGCATTCATTATTTTCATCCAATCTAACGCCGAGTGCACAACGATTCTCGATAATTGTGACAAATTGTTGTATCTCCACGGTATTGTTAAGAATCGTCAAATTGTTTCGCCTTATTCGCTTAACTAATAGACTTCTTTTTTAATGGCCGTTTTGCCATTGTTATTTTTTCTTCGTACCCAACAGATAGTATCAAGTAGCAAGGCAGACGAACAGGTAATTGTTCGTCTAACGTGTTCATACAAATGCCTAGAGGTTTTGTGTCAAGGTACCTACATCCATAATGTAACGACAAAGTCATCAAACATAGCTAGTAGTAGAAAAATACTATTCTTATGCTAATGTGTTTTCTGTAGCAAAAATACATCTGGACATCGGGTCGCCTCTGCGACTTCAAAGGATGCAACCGCCCTGACCTGCTCCCCAACGAGATCAACGGCTGGTTCTGGACCGCTGAGCTGCAGAAGCTGGCTCCCACCACGAACCGTCAGCAGAACGACTGGTCCGAGGGCGGTGGTATCGGCAAACCTCAACCCGACAACAGGGTAAGTTATGCGCTCATTTCCTCGTCTAGAAAATTGTTACCAAATTAAGGAATCGTTCCGCGGCATACAATGGGTGCGTAAGAAAGCATGACATTACGAAATCGGTCATACTCATGACGCAACATAAGGAGCCAATTCCGCGAACAGTTGGGTAACGTTTGTCATACGCACCCGCCGAACCCGTTAATGCATCCGTACGGCGGATATAACGCAATGAAAACGAAAGCGACACGTGAATATTTATGGGCCTGCGAAATATTCGCCGAAGGGCGCACCCGCATGTCGCGGCCACTTTCTACAAACAGCGACCGCAAGCTGTACGAGTACAACAAAAGCTCATCGTTATTCGGGGCGCGTCGTCGCGTTGTTTGCGCGTCACTTTCCCCGCGTGTCGCACGTACCCGCGGCTCTGCTGCGGAACAAACAATACGTAACGTAACCCTCTGCGGTCGCACGCGCATCCTCCGCATTCGTTGTTGTTTGGTGTTCAAGGCCTCGCGCATTATGCGGTTATTGTACGCAACCGACCGATTGATGTACCTAATGTGTTTAATCTTAAACAATACTTTGCCATTTACGTTTCATTCTTAATGATATTCTTCCCAGACAGTTAGCGGGACCTTCGGAATAGTCTACTTAGTTACATAACTAAAATGCACTTGTAGAGGTTCAGACTTTGCATAATCAAGTGTTTTCTTTACAATACTGCAAGCTCCATCAAGGTCTTTCACAGCAGCAAGACAGATTTTTAGCCAAGGACCCTATGGAAAACTGCAGCCTAATTGCGCAAGTGAATTTGGCAAGACAAAGGGTTTGACCGCCATCAATCGACCAATCACATAGAAGGAAATTCACATGGCGTCTTTCATCTCGCACGTCTGCCGTTCTGGGAATCTACACTGTTATGTTTAAATTAACGACTATCTGACCATACACTTTTCTATTAACAGGAGCTGATCCAAGGTGGCGCTGCTGAGCACTGCGTAGCCATCCTGAACAATTTCTACAACGATGGCGTTCACTGGCACGACGTGGCCTGCCACCACCGCAAGCCATTCGTCTGCGAGGAAAACGATGCCCTCCTAAAATACGTGCGATACACCAACCCTAACCTCAGAGTTTGATCAGATCCCCGCACGCTGTCATAAAAATACAATTAGATGTGGAAAAGTATTTTGTAAGTCGTGAGCATGGTCTATTCGACTCGAACAACCTATTTATATTTCATCGAAACACTTCTCCAAGTAAATGTTCGTGCTTACATAAAAAATCATGAGGTAGTAACCATACAATCAAATACTATCGTAAAAGCTACAAAAACTGCTAAAAACACGATTTATAACTTTCGATATCCGAAATAAACGATCCGGTTCTAGCTTTAAATACCTCATTACATAAAATAAATATTTATTGCAGTATTGTACATTACTTTAGTCATGTAACTGATGCAGTCGATTTTAATAATAAATATTTAAGATCTGTCTATAAAGACTGTTTTAATTTTTTAAGTTTTGTTTCATTTACTTTCTCCTAAACGCCGCTAATCCAGTTTTTTAGGATCCTAAACAAGGATACACGGTTCGAACAATTTGTCGGGTGACAGTTTCGGAAGGTGACAAAATCATAATATAAATATGTTTGAAAAAAGAAAATAACTTATTTCACAATTCGCCTAATATCCACCGCACATTATTCTAAAGGTTAATCAATTTGTTTTACAACGCCCTGTTTGTTTTTGAACATATATAAGTTAACTTAAGAACTAAGTCTTAAGTAAGTAGATATCTTATGTCAAACTAGGGGAAACTGCGAATAAACCTGAACGGTCGAACGTCAAGCGACGTTCACAGTTGTGCAGTAACGTATTTAAAGATTTGGCGCCCTTGGCCATATAGGATTTACCACACCTAACTGTACTAATCTAACCAAAAAATAATTAAAAGTATTCGTTAGGGAGACGTGACACAAGTAATAGGAATTGGGAAAATATTTGCACAATGTAATTGTCTTCTTATGCAGAAAAGCATCAAGAGAATTTGGAATGTAAGAACAAGCGATAGCTACAATCTGGAGGTCTTTAAGTCAAGAGTGAATAGGTTACTTCTAGGCAAGCGTGCTCCACCGTCATCCACATCATCGCTTACCATCAGGTGTGATAGTGGTCAAATGCGAGCCTATAGATTCTAAAAAAAGTCGAAATCGATGTATACTCGAAAATTCTACAAAGATGGCTGCCTCGAATAGCTAAGATTTTTCTAATCATTTGCACAGACAGATTGTAGAACTTTCTTTGTCCGACATAGCGTTAAAGATTGAGAACAAGAGCAAGAATTTATAGTACACCGCCCCGGACACGTTCAATTTTCTTTTGACTAACAAGAAGTTACGGGCGCCAGGCTAGGCAAGCATATACTGTCTATGTTGACATACTCGTACCTACTTAAAAGCATGACAACTAAGAATGCAAGAGCAAGCGAAGAGAAACCAACATCCCGATTGGTTTGACAAAAGAAATAACCGCAGCCGGTAGGGTCCATCGCCCCGGACAATGGCCTTCTTGGGCTTTAGAGTTGTGGCCGCATTTGTTGGCGCTCAGAACGCTTTCTGTCTTTTCTGCACTGCCAGATCACGTTGTGGTCAAATTTTGTGAAAAGCCACAACAAGAACTCGCGTTGTGGCCTGTTTAAACTTCCAAGAGGCGGTGTGGCCGGCATTCAAGGTGCCACGATACGAAATTCTCATTGTGGCATTTCCTTTTGTAAAAAGCCAGAACGCGTTCTGTGCAATTTTTTCGCTCTATTTGTGTTTTCGATCTAAGAGCATAACATACATATCTATACTAATATTATAAAGAGTTAAAAGTTTGTGAGTTTGTTGGGGGTAATCTCTGGATCTACTGAACTGATTTTGAAATTTGTTTCACCAGTAGCAAGCTACATTATTCCTGAGTGACAGCCAGAATTTATTTTCAAAAATGTTGCCTATAAAATTATTTCTTGATGCGTGCGCTGAGAAAACTATTGATGATACATATAGATTATGTACTACATGATTAAAGTACTCATTATTACCTACAAAAAGTCTGCAAAAGAATTTATGTAACTATCATAGTTAAGTCACAATAGCAGCTTTTATGTTCTAAATTTATGTTAAATCGCGGGTAGAAAAGTTAAGTAAATACAAAAGTTGGTTACATTCGTATTGTATTATTAATTCTTATTCAAATAAATAGTTTAACAACTTGGTAGGCAGGTTGGTGGGGTAAGTATGGTATGTTAGGTGGGTAGGGTAGGTAGGTAGGTAAGGTAAGTAGCCAGTTAACAGGAGCGAAGCCGCGGGGTCAGCTTGTATGAAATACTTGGACAATGCACAAGTCTATTCTATCTCTGGATGGTCTATTCTATGAGGGTATTTCCACAGATTAGATATGTTACACTATCGTTTAGATCATACATAGGATCACCATGAATAAATCGCCATTATATTTTTTATCAAAGGCGAAATTATTCATATGAAATCATATTATGTTTTACACTATTTTAAACTAATATTATAAATCTCAAGAGTTTGTTTGTTTGAACGCGCTAATTTCAGGAAGAAAAAGGTTGGAATTGATTTTTTTTCTTTTTGATTGTCCATTTATCGAGGAAGGTTATAGGCTATATAACATCACGCTACGGTCAATAGGAGCGGAGCATAAATTAAAAATGTTGCAAGAAACGGGAACAATTATTCCTTTTTGAGAGCTTTCGTTGCGTGCGCTGCGTAAGTGGTTGAAGTTACGCAAAATGCATGTATGTAGGGTAGGTAGGGAAGGGTAGGTAGGTAGCCAGTTGACGGGAACGAAGACGCGTGGGACAGCTAGTATAGTAAATATGACTAAGATCTACGATCGATGAGAGTAATATAAACATGATTCATATGATTTCTCTCTCGAGGAAACGTGCATGCATGGACGCTTGACCAGAGATGCAGCCATCTCACTCCTCCACACTTCATCACTATGGCAGAGCATCTCCCACTGGACACGAACTGCAGCAGAGACCAATTTGGAAGTCCTGGACCCATTGCGGGCCAAGGGTTGGACGCTACAGAGACAACCTGGTAAAATGGGAAATCCCTCACCCATCCAAACACGGTGCCAGTGAGGAGATCCTTCAAAAGATGTGCACCACTTCCTTTCCTGCCCAACATGTACAACCACCGGCACCGTCAACGACTTGAACGAGGCCATGAGCTATCCAGGTGGATAGCTCGTGGCTTATACACTTTGGTCGGACAAAAATTGAGTAGAATCGACTCGTAAAGAAAATGGGCGCTCTTGCAGTTTATTTTCTGTTCACTACAGAAACCACCTTTTCGAACGTATTTTATTCCTTATAAGGTGCAAAGTACGCCCACACCGGTCGAAGTAAAATAAAAATGTCGCAGTATCTTTAGCCTATGGCTTCTTATGGCTCTGAGACGCGATCACTTATAATGGGCCTCATCAGAAAGCTTACAGTCACCCAAAGGGCAATGGAGAGGGCTATGCTCGGCGTTTCCTTACGTGCTCGAATCAGAAATGTAGAGATCCGCAAGAGAACCTGGGTCACAGACAAAGCCCGAAGATTTGCCAAGCTTATGTGGCAGCGAGCAGGGCACATTTCTCGCAGAACAGATGGCCGATGGGGCAGAAATATTCTAGAGTGGCGATCGCGTACCAGAAGACGTTGCGTTGGAAGGCCTCCCACTAGGTGGACCGATGACCGAAGGTTGCGGGGATTCGCTGGATGCGAGACACACGTGACCGGTCAAAGTGGCAACGCTTGGGGGCGGTCTAGGTCCAGCAGTCGATGACTTTCGGCTGATATGATGATGATGAGTATATAGCATTAAATACATACACATCATAAATAACAAAAATACAGTGGCACTTACACTGCCCCCAAACCCAACTTTTTTTCTATACAACTTCTAAAGTTAAAGAATAGGCAATGATGTTTTATTATTTTATTAATGTGGTATAAATTTGTACAAATACTAAAAAATAAACACAAATCAAGACAATATAAATGCATTTATTTCTGCACGGCACTTACAAATAAATTTAACTTATAACATTGTATTGCAATGTTTTTAAACATTTGTATAAATTAGGCTGGTTATCATTTGATTTTACTTTATTTAAAAGTATTGTAGCATTGTCATAAGGTAGGCATAGTAACTTTAAACTTGTATCTGAGAGAAGACTTGGGCGATGGCTTCTTGGTCATTATGAACCATAGACAGATATTGGAGAAATATACAAGAGTCAGGAGCATTGTGACATGCATCAAACGACACAGACGAAGGAAGCTTATTTTTAAACCGAAACTGAAAATAATGCAGAAGGATTACTGTTACTTACACTAGAAAATCATTGTGATTGAGATTTTGTTTAGACACCTGTGGCATGTTTAATTACAACAAGAATCCAATAGGAAATGTGCACTTTAGAATAAATACTTGGATATTTTTTAATCTATTACCAAAGCACAACTTATTGTTACCAATCAATCATAATGCACTTTTTATAAAAATGTATATGCCGTAATGGATTTAAAGATTATTTGTATGAGTAGAACTCACAATAATGTATGGTACTTACTCTCTATTAGCAAAGTCCTCCATATTAACATCGATAGACTCATTGGACCTATGATTATCTGGTAGTATGGAGTAATCCTTGTCAAACTGCTCCTGAAGACAGCAAATTCTTTCCATAATAAATAGCAGAAGAATCGCCCAGAAATATTCAAACTCAAATACCATGTCTGTCATTTTTTACCTTCTACCATTATTATATGATAACCAAACTTTGTTTTTATAGGTGGGTCGGTATATACAGGGCTAGCGACTGTAGATATGGGTAAGGCGAATGCCGCATCCTGAAAAGGGCCCACCATTGAACCACGGATCTGCCAGCCGAGGTCCCCGCCTGACCGCGCTTTGTCTTCACTATACACGGCGGCTACATCCGGGAACTTTTGACCGGCTTTCAATTTCTCCAACGCCTCCAAACATTTTGACTGTTTCTCACACAAAATATGACGTACTTTGACAGCTGACCCGCCTTTTTTCTCTTTTGCTGCAGATTCTAAATTTAAAACAAAAGAATGTATGCAGGTTACATTTCTAGGAGTACTCTCCACGAAAAACTTATACAATATAAAATGCCACCAAACAATCAAACCTTTCGAATCGCCGCCAGATTTTCCCGCACCGGACTTAGCTCCTCCACCGGCTTTACCTTTTTCAGGTTTTTTAGGTGGCATTGTTCTTTTCTTCAATAATGTAACTACTGTTTCTTATTTTTCTCGTAGTTTTTGCACGTAAACAGTAAAATGGCATCAGCTGTTTATGAAAATGAAATGTGAGGTTTCAGGTTATGTTATGATTAAATGTTACAAGACTAAACAAATAAATTACTTGACGTTTTGATTTTTCCAAATTTAACACCTTACTTATTGTTTGATCTTCTGCAGTTTTATCTGGTTTTGTCCAACATGTCACAGTCAGGTTTTAAGTTTTTTGGATAACAGCTAACAGGAAAGACACCGAAAAGAAGAAAGACAATTGTGCGAAACCATTTGCGCGAAAGGTCACTTGCATCCGGAATGGACTTGCGTGAATGGACTTTTGTGCGAAAGACCCTTCCTCCAAAGACACTTATGCGGATGGATTTTTGTCCTAAAAAGTAAAGACAGACACTTGCGTGAATCATTACAAAACCACGGCATGGTTGTCAATAGACGATGTTCTCCAACCTTTCGTCATGGGTGTAATTTTTATGGTTTTTGGGGTCAAAATCTTAGATTTTCATCGCAAGAAGATTCGGGGCAATTTCGTTGGCGCAAGTGGGTCTTGCTCTTATACTCTTTATACTCTTTGGTGTGCCCGATTCAGATCCAGTTTTTTGTTAGGTAGACAACAGAAAGGGTGAAAAACCGTAAACTTCCGATAATGGTGAATAAAATCGACTAATTAACGACATATTTTATCTGTGTCAAGTCTAAAGACCATAGACATATTAAATAGTATGGACTGGAAATACCTACGAAAAAAAGGTGCCTACCTAAACCTTAAAATGTCACTTAAAATGGCTGCCGATGCTAGGGTTGTGTGAATCAAGGAACACACACACTCACAAATCTCAATAATACAATAAGTAAACAACCATTTGACAGCAGGCCTACCACGAACACAAACACAAAAATCGTCACATAATATGGCGGAAATGGCACTTACCTATAACTGTCACTACGTCACAACAAAATGTTGCCATTATGAGCAACAACTGAAATATCGTTGTCTCTTTTATCAAATACGATTACTACATTGGCAAGAATGAAACAACACGATGTTTGACATTCTATATCGTATTTCAGTCATATTTGTATAAGCTAATATATGTATAGAACATCGCGGCGCGTCCATGTTTTTCCTATCTCAATGCTAAAGACGGAACCACACTTACATGGCGTGGCGTGTCGTGGCGCCTTCCGACGTAGGTGATTGGCTACAAAACCCGTTGCGTTATGACGTAAGCTGGAACAAAGTCGTTTGATTGGTGGATCCCGCGCCACGCCACGCCATGACACGTAAGTGTGGTTCCGACTTGATTCATTCATTTATATTTTTTGTAATCATCACGAAGCACAGACATCACAGATAAATCTAACCAGAGAATCTAACGTTTTTATATCTGTGGTAATCATTCATTCATTGAACCAGTCCAAAATTTCTCGTTCAAAAAATGGTTTTTGTTTAGCTCAATCAAAGTAATAATTTGTTTTCTTTTCTACTTGAATTTATGTATGCGTTAGATTTATCTATTTGGTTCCTCGTGAGAATAAAATTATGTGTATTTTGTGGACTTTTTAAATAAATCGTCAACGTAATCAGTTTGATTCGTAAAATATGAGATTGCCGTCGTGTACAATACCCTTGTATATTAATATTTAGTGGTGTTGCGAAATAGATACAATACACCCAACAACTATGGGGATCATGTACGAGAAGCGTCCTTTAAAGAGGCCACGGCTCGGTCCTCCTGATGTGTACCCTCAAGAGCCCCGCCAGAAGGAGGACGAGTTAACATCTACGAATGTAAAACATGGTTTTTCCACAACACCACAGTCCAGCGATGAGTTTGGTACCGCAAGGAATTTCAATTATTCAGCATCCAAGGTACGAAAATATAGCGGTTAAGATACAGCAATGCAAATGTCCCTTCGATTCTGTAATGGTATGCAATATGTTTCATTTGCAAATAGGTCAACTGGCCATGTATGTATAATACATCATAAAACAACCTGGGAAGCTATTCTTCTCTTTCACGTCAGCAGTGATAATACAGTACACTTCCTGTTCCAATGCCAGTATGAATAATGAATAAACAAACCATAAACCTATTTTTAAAGCCATTTAAAGAGATCAACAAGAATGGTTTGATAACATATTGATATTCCCTTTGCAGATAGGACAGTTCTTTTCCAGTATACTTTCTAAGAAAGAAGAGTTGAATACTCTGCCTGATTGTGGGCGGAAGAGGCAGCAAGTGAATCCTAAAGACAATTTCTGGCCAGCCACTGCCCGCACTAAAGCTCAGATTGAAGCTTGGTTCAAGGATTTGGCAGGTTAGTCTGATTAGAGATTCTGACCATGTACTGTCATGTTTGAAATCTATGTACAATGCAAAAATGAATTATTTCAATAATAAACACTTTATTGGTGTTATTTTAATAGTTTTTCAGCTAGCAATTTCATTGAAACAATAAATATTGTGGCATAAAATAGCAAATGGTCATTGCTACTCTTATTATGATAGCATTTTACTGATTGTTGTTGGTAAATCACAATGTATTCATTCATAATTATTAAATGAGAATTAAAAACTACATTATCATTCACAGGAAGCAAACCACTGTCCCAACTAGCAAAGAAAGCACCAAATTTCAACAAAAAAGAAGAGATATTTATAACACTGACTGAGTACCAGGTGTCTATGCCCAGAGCTGCCTGGTTCATCAAACTGAGCTCTGCTTATACTGTGGCTGTATCTGAGGCTAAAATCAAGAAGAGGCAGTTGCCTGATCCCACCACTGGTAAGTAGAGGACAATAATATGTTCAGCTATAGGATTCTTATTATTCATTATGGGACCACATTGCGTTACAGATACAACATGTACGCGCAATATATGCAAACACTCGCTGAACTTTTCCAAAACGCTTTCATCCAGCGTTCACACAACATAAATGTGCTAGGTATTATATTGTCAAGTGTGCTTCGGCATTCCCATGATATCATGTCATGACAACTGAGAGTCATCAAAATGTCATTACTTGTATACTTTGGCACCATTAACTGTCGCCTACAAAATAGTATTGAGCAGTCTGTAATATTTTGTGTTGATGACTCACATCACTGAGAGTCATCAACGGCACAATAATAAATTAATGGTCAAAGACACAATTATAAATTAATGAATATAGTTATTCAGGTTTAATATAAATAACTTATTAGCCTGCTCAGAAGGCTAGATTGTAATTAAAATAAGTTATTGTTACTGCACCTAATAGTAAAGTTAGCTAATGTTTACTAGCAGAGAATTTTCCTAACATTGTTTACGTTCTTGCAGAATGGACTACAACATTGATCAAGTTCCTCAAAGATCAGATACCAAAGTTGGCCGAACACTACCAGAGTGCAGTTCCTGGCAATGTATCTGATAAAACACCTCCCTCACAATCAGGCCAGGGAACTCCCAGCCACAATTCATCTGGCAACCCACCAGGGAGCTCCACACCCAACTCTACTGTGGCTAACTCTATGCACTCTCCAGGAAATTCTAGCAGTAAGTATTCTGGTTACAGTTAGACTGTATTGTCCCATTGCTGGTTTAAAACCTCCCCAATGAATAACTGCTACTGGTCTGATGTTAGTATGGACCATTGCTTGGTAATTTACCTTGAATATACTTTATAATACAACAAAAAAGATACACAATTCTTTTATCGCTAACAGTAATATTTACCAGACAACCTTTGGCTGGACTGAAAGAACTGAAAATAAAAAACCTAGTCTGCAGTGTTCTGCCTACCTGCTACTTGATGTGTTCTCTGTGATCCTAATACAGGTGAAAAATTTAAGGCCTATCCAGATGTATTAGAAACAAGTCTTTCCAAGGTTAGGCTTAATGTAGCTTCAGTCGGACTTAGCCTTGACTGTTCTTTAACATGCTCTGATGCACTCAGACACTGAGCCTGTAAGACCTTGACTGAGGTAACAGGCAAGATTTTATTGAACATTATGTTTGTGTGTGTAACAATATGCCTCATACCCTTGGAACATACATTCATATTTGTATGATCGTATACTTAGTTCGTATACTTAGTTAAAATTGACGATGTTTGTCTGTACACTTGGGGAAAAGTGAGACCAGTCAGGCGAGCACGGCCTACAGATTGGGAGCAAAAACATGATAAAAAGCGTGTCTCAAGCCTATCACAGAGGCCGTGCTCGTCCGGCAAAGATGTTTCAAACCGCCCGTGTTGATTGTGGTTTAATCACTGATTTATTTTACTTAGCCAGTGATGCTGATGTTGCTTAAGCTACTTTAATGTAAGTATATGTTCCTTGTCCAGCTCTGGGCTCAATGACTCCTGGAGGAAGTGAAAGCACAGACTGGCGACAATCCCTTAAGCTCTGGAACTACTGCTGTCGCCTTGCTAAGTATCTGCTGGACGAAGGCCTGCTCGACAGGCATGATTTTCTGACCTGGATTATTGAACTACTGGATAAAAGGGCTCCTGATGATGGTCTGCTAAGGTAAGTTCTAATTCTTAGGAAGCCGATTTAAAAATTGCGTCAATGGCGAGATGAGTGACTTTCGTCAGTGTTTTACTCATATCGTGGATGGTTAAACATTAGCTAACTTATAAGCTGACGTACATGTCTACGAGTATGTCTTCCAAGTCAGTAAAGTCCAGTGGCGGCGCCAGATCTAAATTTGATGTGGGCAGGGTACATTTCGCGAGGCACTATGACGACGTACGAAAACGGATTCTTCGAATAAAAATTAATGGATAAATAGACGTTCCCCTTCAGTTTCTTTTTTAGGATAACTCCGCTGAATTATCTACAGAGACGCAGGAGCGAGCTCGTAAAATTTTACTGCACGGTAGTGGCGAAGTTAACTTTTATTCTTATTTTTTTATATTATTTATTGTACACCAAGACATAACATACACATATCTTTCATTATTTTCTTTTTACCCGACTGCCGAAGAAGGTGTTAATCTGTCTATGTATGTATATTTGTTCCTGTGTGGCGTTCTTGAGACCAAACGCTTTGGCCGATTTTGATGATTCTTACGTCAGTCGATTCGTCTTAATCCTGCGAGTGTCACAGGCTGCATTAAAATTGGAAAATAGAAAAATGGCGGCTTTTGGGCGCCATATTGTGGGGGACCAAAATTTTTTCTTCGAAATGCATCATGTAGGGTATACAAAAAAGGGTTTAAGATGTGATTTCAAAAATATATATCTCTTATGTGTTTAAATGTACATAATTCTAAAAAAGTTATTTAAAAAACCCGGCTGCTTAGAAGCGAACTAAAAATACGTAAACAAGAAGAAAATCATGCTTTGCAATCGTACATCTGGTTTTGTTTAGCCTGCTCGCGAATATGTATCCTCCGACTTGAGCGCGCGTCAATCATTGCAATTTAAATCTTATATCCCAAGAGCCTGCGACGATCTGACCTACGTCATTTTATACTCCTCATTTCTTCCAAAGCCACCCTGATCCAAACTTCATATTCAGGAGTCGTTCTTATCTGTATCGGGTACACACCGAGAAACTTTCAGCTCTTATAAAATGACGAAGGTCAGCAGCCGAATTATTTGAAGCTGGCGAAGGGTTTGACCGCTATCAAATCGACCTATCTATTTATTTATTTAATTTATGGATCACCAACGAGTGCCATAATACAATAAAAAAAGCGAAGCGAGCGAATAATAAAGCGAAGCGAGCGAATAATAAAGCGGAGCGAGCGAATAATAAAGCGGAGCGAGCGAATAATAAAGCGAAGCGAGCGAATAATAAAGCGAAGCGAATAATTAATATTTAAGTATAATATTTAATATGACATGCGAATAAAAAGGAATACGTATTAGTGCATTAAATCAAATAAAAACAGATAGAAAGGGAGTATAACTAAAATGTTAATAGACAAGGCAAATATTGAACGCTATTCCTCTCTCCTAGACACTGACTGTATCTAGAATGTTGCTGTGCCCGACAC
The DNA here is from genome assembly GCA_947562075.1 of Orthosia gracilis. Taxonomy (NCBI): domain Eukaryota; kingdom Metazoa; phylum Arthropoda; class Insecta; order Lepidoptera; family Noctuidae; genus Orthosia; species Orthosia gracilis. The sequence goes on from OX387268.1 coordinate 43,895,587, forward strand.
GGTCCATAATTGTTTCTGTAACTTATATTTACCACCTGTATGTACATTATGGATGCAATAAATTTAATTTGAATTTGAATATCATCTTACAAAAAAATCATACAAAATGTAATTTTCCTGCAATGCACACCCAATTACAGGCAAAAACATCTTATACATTGCAGAGTATACACAGCTCTAGATAACATTTTAAGAATATAAAGATAAATAATGAGAAATGATGTCCATGCGATACATGACATCACATGCGAGATTAATGACGCGATGTGCATTTTCGTCCGTGTGATTGGTCGATTGCTAGCGGTCAAACTCTTTGCGTTGCCGTCGTATTCACTTAATAAAGCTGCCGATCGTCGCAGGCCCTTACTCTATTATATAGACGACAGACGCCACGCGATAGTGATTTACAATGATTATGCCATCAATTACTTTAATCCTCCCCATTTTCCCCAGGTTATTCCTCCCGCTAGCGTTGCAGCACATGTGTGAATTTATCTGCTGCGAGAGCCTTTCGCGAAGGCTGGCTACCTCGTGCGCTAAGAAAGCCGCGGCCATCTGCTCCGTACTATCAGATGCTACGCTGAGGACTCTTAACCAGCCTGCTGTGTTTACTAAGATTGTTGATAGGAATGCAGGTGAGAACTAAAATGGGTTATTTTTATTTATATATGGAGGTAAAGCATGGGGTTTACTACTGATTAACAACTTGTGATCGTTACATTTTATTTAGGCCCAATTATTTCTGTTATATCCATTTAACTGCTGCAGAATCCTTCCTATGCCAATGAACAGCAAACCTTATATATGACACACTAGCACTTCGCCCGCGACTTCGTTCGCGTGATCCGTGTTTTATCCTATAGATGACTTTTTAGTTTCACCCCCTTAAAGTATGAATTTCCAAAAATCCCTTCTTAATCTCCTACATTATAAAAAGCCCTGTACACAAATCGTCTTTTAGGAGTAGTTTCGAAAAAGTAATAATGAAAACCTTCACTATTTACTTAGGTTAGTATCTATACCAAGTTTCAAATAAATTCCAACAAATTTCCACGTTTTCACCTCCTTAGTGGTAAAATTGCCAAAAAACAATAAATACATGAACCTACCTACTAAAACCAAAGAGTCTACCTACCAACCAAAAGAGTGATTCACGTGAATTTCACGTGTCACACTTTTAAGGCGCTGTACTTAGTCAAAATAGGCTTCACTAAACAGTTTTTTAGCCAAATGTATACATATTAGAGCAGCTAAAAAAATATATGTTAATCTTGATCATATTTATGGGTGGACCATTGTGTTCAAAACACGTTTTCGGTAAATTTTCTCGATAAAAAAAAAACATAAAATAACCATTTAAATTGAAATTGTAGCAATTGTAACTGTATTATTTATAAACAAATCTTGATATTAATAATAACAGTGATGTAATATATAATAATAAAGGGAACTGTTGTTTTTATTTATCGATTGGAATAAGATATTTGTTAGGATTAATGTATTTAATGATAAATAACTCGAACAAGTCGAACGAAACGTCGCGCCAACGCGGCGTCTTTTCGCTTCTCTTTCATTTCTACGCGGAGTCGTCTATTCACCGCGCCTTAAAGTGTAGAAGTTTCACACAAACTTTCAACCGACTTTTTACTCCCTTAGGGGTGGAACTCCGAAAAAAAAACCCATTGTTGTTTTTTAACTTGAGCGTAAAACAAAAATTTCAGATGTTTTACCTTCCAAACCGAAGAAATTTCACATAAAGTTTCAACCCCTTTTAATCCCCTTAGGGGTAGAATATCCAAAACCCAATAAATACATGAATTCTTTTCATCAATCAAGAGCTTAAATCAAAAATTTCATGTGTCCTATTTACAAACTATAAAAATTTCATACAAACTTTCAACCCTTTTTTACGCCTTTAGAGTTAGAAATTTCAAAAACCAATAAATGCATAAATTATAAAGGTATTGAAGTCTTGTATATAAAGTTATTTATTTTGATAAGGATTAATACCAAGATACAAATAAAGATTGAAATGCCGTCGCTAGAATAGACTTCTAGCAACGGCATTTCAATTAAAATGTTATAATATAAGATCATTTATTGTGTCATAACTACATTAGTTAGACATATGCTGTCGCGACACTTTTTTTAAATAATGATGTATTCTGCAAAGTCATAGTACATTATTTTCGCAGCACACGCGATGTTAAGAATATTTTAGGTATTTTTTTACACCTTGGGTTACATTATTGGAGTTTTAGTAAGGATCCCTATTTTTTTTGAAAATACAATTTGTTTATTTATCCATTTATTTCAGGCATCAAGGCCCATATCAACATATACAATACTATATTCATATAAACAACTTAAAAATACTATAAATATATAACATAATTATCTAAAAACTAATGCTAAGGTACACGAAGTGTCGGCGTCGTGTTTCGCTGACTGGTGTTACGTAGCTGGCCACGAAACCGGCGGTACATAACAAAAATCTGCCTGGAGGAAGTTTTCGAGTGCATGCGTCGGAACACGCACCACGAACGACTTGAAGTTCGTTTTGTGACGCGGCTCCAACCTCTCGACCCTCAGAGTCCAATTGATCTTGACGCGCAGATACTCCACGACGTCCTCAACCTTCGTGGAGTGGTGCGACTGGACACATACAGCAGCGTCGTCGGGATTGCTGGACGCAGCAGCATGTTAGGTCCTGCCAGCGCAGTACCGCACTGGTTCCGACAAGGAGGCTTCTTCTTCTTCCTCTTCTCCACCTTGATGAAACCATCCTTGTCGCACATGTCCTTCTCAGGACCCTGCCTTTTCAAAACCTGGTTTGGTTTCGACCGGCTGCGTTTACCCCCTTTTGTTGCCTCCGCTCGAGCTACCTGCGAGTTTTGTGGCTCAACAGGCTTTTTAGCGGCTACGATTTCTGCGTAGGCTCGTTTGGGGGTCGCCGAACCTATATAAGCCATCGTCTCCACCTGTGTCGAGGCAGGGACGGCGGCGGCACACGTTGCAACGCATGCATTCTCGACAGTTGGTGACGCATATTAGAGCCCGCCGACTCGAAACTGCAGATGGAGGCGTTTTGCGCCCCACGACGCGTGTTCACGTTTGCTGTGTCGCCGTCGGTAGGTGACCTACTTGCAGAAATTGCATTGCGCAATAATACTACTTCTGCCCGTAGATCACTGATGGTGTTGTTGGACACCTCCAGCTGATGCTGCATCTCGGCCTGGCTTTGCTTCAGGAGTGTAATGTCCTTCAGCAGCCTGGTGACGTCTACGTGGTCGAACGTGACAGGAGGAAGTTTGTGCAGATCCTTCACCACGAATTCAGGCACTTCGTCCGGGTCGATCTTCTTCAACAACGTTACGATGTCCTGGAGACTCTTCTCTGTGCCATCCCTTCGACGAGACGGCATCTGGCTGACTTTGCCAAGCTTTGCCAACTTGGCACTGCTAATCTCATCCTCCTTGAAAGATGACTTGCAGATCTGCAAGATGCTGACCTCGTCCATGTAGTCGATGGCATGTTTGATAAATGCCAACACTTCATTGGCTATGTCACCCGGGGATAGTGTAGCTTCCCAACAGTGAAAGAATTTTTCAAATCGGTTCAGTAGTTTCGGAGCCTATTCAATGCAAACAAACATACAAACAATCAAATCTTTCCTCTTTATAATATTAGTGACACATAAACAAAAATAAATCTCTATGTTCAATTACTTATAATAAACAACGTTCTTTTCCATCCAGAACAAAACGTCCCGCCGATGTCGCCAGCTCCTGAAACTAACGGAGACGTCAAGCCAAACGTAACCCAAATCAAACGAGAACCTGGGACTCCTGTAGAAAGCCAGGGGACTCCCAATCCCAACCACTCCTTAGGCACGCCGAATCCTTCCCATTCTTTGGGGACCCCTAATCCTAATCACTCGCTTGGGACCCCAAATCCCCCACAGCCGATGGACGTACAAGTGAAAGAGGAAAGAGGAGCTTCTCCTGTCAGAGATACGAAGGCTACTCTGACTGCTGTGGTAGCTGCAGCCATGAATCCGGTACAACAAGGTTTTGGAGAGATACTCAACTGTGCCTACCATAGAGATGTTATTATACAGCTGGCTACGGTTCTGCAGGTAAGAAACCGTTTTTATTATTTAAAATCTTAACCTTAATTTGTATCAGACGCAGTCACCGTTTACACCGATGTATTGCGTACATTGAAGTGAAGGTGTAAACTATATTATTGTGTGTGTATTTGCCTTTAAACTATCATTTTAAAGTTATGAACCTCATCTATACGCTTAGTTAAAAAGGTAATAAAAATTCTTGAATATTTAAACTTATCGTCTATGCACTACAGCTCTATAAAAATGCAATACTTAACTGAACTTAATCTCAAAGTTAAATTACAATCAATCCAATACTCTACATATAGTTCTGTATTGGCATTGATTTTCTTTTAGCCATACATGATCTCCAAAAAGTAGTAGGTCTTCAAATCAAAATGTTTTCTCCACAGATAATTTGCATTGAGTGTCCAACAGCCATGGTGTGGTCGGGTTGCGGTTCCTCCTTACAAGGATCTCCACTTGATCTGCTACCATTACCGCCATCCGCTCTGCCTATGCCTCATATGGACACCGCCATCACAGAGGAGCATAGGAAACTAGTATGTATCAACGTTTAAGTAGTTAATTTGGGACTTTTTACCGGACTGCCGAAGGAGGGTAATATGTTTGTTTATCAGTGTATGTTTTTTCATATGTGGCATTCTAGAGACCAAACGCGTTGTCCGATTTTGATAATTCATACGTCAATCGAGTCGCCTTAACCTTGCGTCACACACATTCAAATTAGAAAATAGAAAAATGGCGGATTTTGGGTGCCATGTTATGGGGGCCCAATTTTTTTTTGTTGTTCTTCAAAATCAAAACCATGATGTGCTATCGGAGGATACATCTGGTTTTGTCAACCAGCTCGCGAATAATATATGTATCCTCCGACTGCACAGCATGATTTTCTTCTTGATTACTTTTTTGAGTTCGCTTACTAAGCAGTCAGGTTTTTCGATTTTGTTGAATAACTTTTTAGTTTTCCAGTCGTGCTATGTCTATTTTTGACATAGCGTGAAATAGCATGAAATGAGCCTATAGCGGTGGCTGCTACGGTCACAAAACGTGTGAGTAAGACAGTGATTATTTAGTATGGAGTATCCTAAAACTTTATACAGTCATCTCACTCCCGCCTTTTATGATCATGGCTGTCACCTGCAGTCCAGTTTTATGAACATTGCTGTGTTGCTTTATATTTTGTATCAACTTTGATATTTTTGCGATAGGTGTATGAGGCTGAACAAGAAATCTCAGCCAGAAGTAAAAAGGCTGAAAGCAAATGGTGCACAGACAAGTGGCAGACTAGCTCTCAAGGTATATATTTTTTAAAGATTAACATTTACAAAACCACTAATAATTTGTATTGATTTTATTTAAGCATTGAAGTTTAGACCCTTAGTACTTCCACCCCCCAGTCAATAAATTAAAATCAGCAAGTATAACTAAACCGTGTTCCAGCTCGAGTATTAGCAGTGTTAGAGGCTCTAGACAGGCACTGCTTCGACCGCGTGGATCCTAACAATAATCTGGACACGCTGTATAAAGAAGTGTTCGCGAACTGCCCGCCGCCTTCCAAAGACAACAGTGATGCCAAAGACCCGGTAAGTAATATTCAGCCATATTTCTTTCTACTCCTTTATGTTTTAGTTTAATTTATTCGTTTAATGATCTTTTTGCAATGTTTTATTATTTAGCCTTTAACATCACACTGAAGAAAGAAATCCCGATTCCCACCTCCCAATTATCCCTATCTACTGCTATCTACAACCAGTCATTTAGATAAGAGTCCAATTGATAGGTCCTTCCAATCGCACACCATGTACATCTACTATAAAAATAAAACGAATGACTTATGATTTAGCTATTTTAAAATGAACACTAAGTTGTATCAGACTGGTCTATAATACCCCATTTTAGTAAATTGTGTTTCCAGCGGCGAAAATTGATTGAGTACTTTCAAGTAGCATACTGTGCCACCTTATAAACGCCACTGACGCTGCAATTAATGTGCCCACTTACTGGGCCCAAAATATTCAGAGAGTTTTCCATCGATTCGAAAAGTTCTATATGTTTAGTAATAGTGAAAACGGGGCACAACTGGCTTTAGTGATGTGCCAAACTAATGAGAAAACTTCTATATCCAGGAATGGGCATGTCCCTACTCCGTAGTTCGCGTGATATGCGAGTGGGCAGTGTGTGGTGCACGATGGGGCGAGCACAGAGCGCAGGCGGCCGCTGCGTTGTTGGACCGGCGACAACACCACACTACGCATCATCACCACGATCACCACGCTACAGGTATTCATCTTCGCCTAGGTTTGGAACAGCCTTTCACTAAAGCTTCACGTCCGTGCAGAGCGGCTCCGGTGACACTGACGCTGCCACTCTGGAAATTAAGCAGTTTACCACATTACGCAAGTCTCTTGTGGAACACAATCTCAATGTGGTCTTCATCACTCACAGAAAGGATGTTACAGCTTAGAATATCACGTTTGGCGCCCATGACATGTGTGACCGTGCGCTGTTGCGAAAACAAATACTTCATGAGCTGAGATATTTTTTTTTAATATATTCTATAGGCTCGCTACATTTATAAATATGCTACATTTATTAATAATAGTCTCATTCAGTAAGTTTTGGGGTTTACACGTTTTGCATTCTAAACGATGGTTATTACGAGGAAGCTAAAGAAGAAAAGCTCGAACTGATAACTTCGTTTGTTTTCAGGATCAGATGACAAGGAATCGGTCAGTTCCGGCACTGGGTTATACAACGGTCCACCTATATTCCAGAATCTACTACTACGCTTCTTAGATAATGACGCTCCGGTTTTAGGTAAGACACTGTTTCATATAAATGGAAATACTATTCTATATAACTGATTTAAGATCTTGCCATCATAGAAATTGTCGCCTAAATATCAAAATATCGCTTTATAGTCAGGAATGATAGAGCAGAGCGTTCTCTCCCAGAAAAGTACAGATATGATTACAGGCACACGAGATTTTTTTTTATCTCTTTACTCTCTGGGGTGGCAAAGTACGATATCTTGGTTTTGAATGCAGATGTCAATAGGCGATGTGAAAACTTACCTATTGATAGGCTACTTGCTTGCTTATCACCTAACTAGCTGACCCCCGCGGCTTCGCTCACTTCATCTGACTACCTACCTACCTACGTTACCTACCATGCCTACTCTGCCCATCTACCCTACCCTAACTACTCTACTCTACGCTACCTTACCTACCCTTTCCTACCCTACCTATTTGTTAAACTATTTATTTGAATAACAATTATACTACAATATGAATGTAACCAACTTTTATTTCTACCGGCGATCTAGTTAAAATTTAGAACATAAAAGGTGCTATTGTGACTTAACTATGATAGTTAGATATATTCTCTCACGGACTTTTTTGTAGTTAATAATGAGTACTTTAATCCTGTAGTACATAAATTTTATGTATCATCAATAGTTTTCTCAGAGCGCGCTAAAAAATTAAATTTATTGGCAACATATTGCTACCTTGGGTTACATTATTGCAATATTCATAGGGATCTCTAATTTTTTAAATTAATTATAGCCTATGACACTCAGGAATAATGTAGCTTTCTACTGGTGAAAGAATTTTCAAAATCGGTTCCTTGAATCCAGAGATTACCCCCTACAACGATACAAACTCACAAACTTCACCTCTTTATAATATACTCTTTATAACGTAGAATTAGGGTCTTGTTTCAAAACTCATTTCTCTTGCAGACGAGAGTCCTAACTCTCCTCCGGGCAACAGACAGCAGTTCGCCAATTTAGTGCACTTATTCGGCGAACTGATCCGACGTGACGTGTTCTCGCACGACGCTTACATGTGCACGCTTATTTCTAGAGGTGAGTACTGTAGCAGTATACTAATGTTTAAATATTTTATTTAACAATTCCACTGTATAGGTCGTGTTATCTCATGGGTGAAAGTAAAGTGTACTTGGACTTGGTGGATGCCGTTGTATTCCAATTACTAATTAACTGTCCCCTACAACCAATATGGATTTTATAATGAGAGGTGTCTACTGTCCAGCTGCTGTGAACTGCGAGTGTTGGGTTCAATTTACAACAAGTCGATTCAAACTGAATGAACTGAAGACTTTGGGTTCGCTTTGTGAACTATTTTTGATATAGTTAAATTGTTAGGCAATGCCATGTCACAGATAATATAATACTAGCATACAGATGCCTCATCCCATACATGGTATGATAAGACATGGTATCATGGGCTCTTCTCGTGTCAGCTGGGTCAGGTGATTGGCCTAAGACTACGTCATCAATTGCGTTCCGATTCTCAAACTTTTTTAGCGGGGAAAAAGATAAAAATTATACAATAGGCACTCAATTTTTATAATTTTGTATATTTCGACATATTTGATACTTTTTGTATTTTTATACATTGCTTCATTTTTAATTGATTGCATATTATTGTTTTATTTAGTTACCTTACTCGTAGATAGGTTCGCGTTCGAACTAAACAGGGTACTACCTCATAGTGAATTTGAGGATACAAGTCCTTTGTGGAATCATGAACAATCCAAGTCAAATTTGTGAAAATGAATTTTTCATTGTGCAACGTTTGGCCGTGGTATTTATTAAATTCTTTCTCCATAATATCAGCAACCCTGATCAATTCTTTGCTAGGGTAAGTCAGTTTTTCCGTCGACTCAAAAAAAAAGCAATCACAGGCACCGCTACTAATTACAGGCACCGCTACTAATTACAGGCACCGCTAACTTTTTAATTTTATTTTTTTACCCTGGGGCAATACTCATGCATGCTATGCTACCACGGGAAGATAGCGCAGTTATGTGGGACTGCAACCCACTAAAACTCCGCGGTGTCCTCCTGTGCCGTGACCACCCCAGGTACCAAATCAGCACAAAATCACGGCACACACCAAACCGGCTACTGAGACACGGAATGAAACTACGCTTTAGCTTGTGTGTCGAGTTTTTTATTTGATTTGTGAGCTCGACTGACAAGCTACGGCGTAGTTTCGTTGTACGTGTAATTGTGTTTGTATACGGCAAGGCGTAGTTTTAACCGGCGTGGTAGATAAATGAAATAATATGCAGAAAGCTACATACCAGATCTTTTAGTTAAAGTTAGTTACAATATTGAAGCCACGTACATGCTAGCGTCTCTTCTTTGGGAAAAGAAAAATCTTATTGCACCGCCTCTTATACCTCTGTTTTTACAGTTTAGTACGGCACAATTAACAATTTTTCTTGTGTATCTTTCACTGTTCATGGGTTCACCGCAAACGTTTGGAAGTCACAGTATTTTGCTCACCAAGCGAAACAACGCTATAGATGTGAGCGACACGACGATAGCGATGAAATGGCGAGTTGTCAGCATTACACTTGTCAATTCGATGTGTTGCCACTGTGTGTGATTGAATTTCCCGAGCGAAATGCATTTTTTAGCTTAACAAAGCAATTATGAACTAATAATTCAATATATAAAATAATTTAATACTAAATAGAGGCATCACACGAGTTACTAAATAGTTAAGCTAGTTAGTAATTTATTTTATTTTCATTACCTACATGAGAAAGTACCTAAATTTTCTGAATAGGACAATCAATGGTAACAATTATCATGACGTAGTCTTAGGCCATCGTGGAAAGAGAATATCAGGTGCAGTATGTTATTATACCATGATCACATACAAAGAAACCGTGCCGACGTAACTAGCGTTTTTCGTCTGATTTAACTGATTATTTTTTGTACATCGATCGTGTTCGGTTCAGTTCCACGGCGATATATAGATGGCGTTAGCAGCGGCTTGCAAGTAAAAGGGTTTACTCGGTTCATGAATATTTTTTCTTTAAATACAGTGACGGTTAGTTTTATAGTATTTTTTGCACGTTTTTACAGTTTCATTGCATCAAAAGGTGTTACAAAACAAAATTAAACAATCGAGTGGAAAGCCTTAGAAATTAAAAACCGCGCCATCTATTCGCTTCAATTTTAAATGATCCGTTCAAATAATCTTTTAAATGTGAATTAAGAGCCCAATATTCTATATTTGTGTGCTTAGGAGAGTTGATTAAACGAGAACATACAATTTTTATGTTCAATTCCAGAAAATGTTATTTTTACACACAATTCAATAACGTATCGGTTCATATCGCGCCATCTACTAAGATTTATTTGAACCAAATGTTCTTTCTTATCGCTGGGACACCGTGGCCATGTTGAGAAAAGTTATTAGGCTTTATCAGGTCTTTAAAATAACGTGCTCTACTAATACGAACACCATAAAACGAGTGATTGTAATACAGGTGATCTAATATCGCCAACGGAGCCGACATCAACGGGAGGTAACGGGCACACGGTGGCGCCCCCCGCCAACAGCACCGGTACTAACCACAACATGGACGACGACATCTTTGCTGGCATCGACCTTAAGCCAAAGATGGAAGTAAGTAGGATAATACGGTCACATAGTAATCTTTAACTCAAATAATTCTACCCTTAGCTTTGAAAAGCAGATACAAAACGGACTTGCTCCAGTCGGTTTGTTGGTTGGAGTAGTTGCATTTCAGGACTGCGCGGCAATCATACTAATTTAAATCTTATGTCAATAGAATAGCGAGCGATTATGACTCGCAACAAGTATATGACATGCAACATAATTAGAAAAAAGTAATCCATAATATTGTATAGCGTTAGGCGCAGATGCGTTTCACTTTTCAAACTAAGTTTGAAACTTTTTGGGCGTATTAATCGAATCTTTTTCACAGGAAAATGTTCGAATGGACTTAGACGACTCAAAGATTGATGATGACCTTGACAAGTTACTGCAGCACATCAAAGAAGACCAACAAAATTCTATGGACGCGCCTGACAGTCCGAAAGATCCCGGAGAGCCTTCACATAGGTAAGAAAAGATCGAGAGAACGGATCGGAGAACCTTCACTGCCGAAACCAATAACTTATCTGTCAGTAGATTTGCTTACTACTATACTTGGTCAATTTAGGCCACTTAATGTCCACAAACGCGTAGCATCAGGGACGCTTAAAAATATGCCGTAAAGCTTGTGCAGCCCAGCGTACTGAACTCTTTCCACCAGGCGAATTGCACGCGTACGTTTTCAATAATTTGTGACAATGACGATGAACGGCGAAGACGTTATTTTGGCATATTAAAGGCCTTAACTGTGTACCTCGCTGGAATGCGACCCCATTCCCGTCTATGCGCGGCGCCCCGCATTCGCCTCGTGAGCAAATAACGAGAGTCGAACGACAAAGTGACGTGACAGCGCCAGGAGCCAGCGCGTAGTAGCAACTTTTAGTTGACCAAAAGTTTCATCGCTATAATACGCCGATCGAGAGAGAGCGTAAAATAACCGCCGATTTTATCGCCATATGCGTGCACTTCAATATACCTTTATACTGATTTTCCTGAACGATCAAACTATCGGTCAAGAAAAAGTTGCTGGTGCGCGCTGGCTCTTAAGTTTACCGTGTTGTACTTATGTCAAATTCCTATCTCTATTAGGCAAATCTACTGACAGGTACTTTATTGTGTTTGGTGAGAAAATCACTATTATTGATTTTTTTCCATGTTATGACGATATTAATTTAGCCCTTATTACAGTGTAAACTCGCCAATGATGGGTCCGGGCGGCATGAGTATCCCAGGGATGCCGTCCATGAGTATGGGACCAATGTCTGTGCCTGGTATGTAACCCTCATAAAACATTTAACAATTTCAATTTGTCATTTTAGCCAACTTCAGGGCAGTAAAGAAGATTGGAGAACACTGTAATGCGTTCTCGATTTTTTTCCAATTGTATAAATAAATAATAATATTGTGTTTTTTAAAAACATCATTAATACCCACACATAAAGATTAGTTTGCGCTACAACTTCAAGCATTTTTTACTTGTTCAGTAGGACTTTTTGTCAAATAATTGTATAGATAGTTCAACTCATTTTTGCACGCGGCGCTATGTGTGGGTAAGCATTTGTGGGTGGTTGTTTGCTCGGACGACGACTGTCGCATCAATGCCACACAAATGCATAATTTATAATTACAAGCGCACGCACACATGGCGGCTCGCACATTGATGAGTCGAAATATCTATACTTGAATAGATTTTCAGCGACATCATCGCTTAGGATGGACAAACGTTCTGTGAGAAGACGCTAATTAACGGTAAAATCTTTAAAATATTAGAATAGATGTTTTATTCCACACAACTTATATCTTTACTCATTTTCCTCAGGAATTCGCACAACAAGCTCGGGACCTTCAAGTGGTTGCGGCGGCGTGACTTCGGGATCATTATCCCGTCACTACCACTACACTCTACACTTTCCGCTGCCCCCCGCGGAACCCGAGCACACCCCTCACGATGCAAACCAAAGACATATACTGCTGTACGGAGTGGGGCGGGCCAGGGATGAGGCTAAGCATGCTGTTAAGAAGATGACTAAAGGTAGATATAAAGTGTACCTTTAGGGCGCTTTTATATGAGATGAATTACGGCTGCACGGCCTCTACGCGGCTGCCACATGGTTGACGTCACAGATATAAATCTAACTAGATGACGCGATTGTATGTACTTCACTTGCCATATAACGGAGTAAAGTTACGATCAATGAGCTTTTCATTTAGCGTTATCGGCACCGGAAATCCACCGAAATCTAAAAAATTGCGTTATCTGGTTAGATTTATGTCTGTGGTTGACGTCGAATACCTGCTCGGAAATCACCTTATTACAGCAAAATAGTCTAAAATGCAACCGCGCAGAAAGCCATTTAGTAGATAGAATCCATATTCGCTAATCAAATTTCGTGAAGCGCCGTCAGTGATCGTGTCCGCGGTGTCCCGAAAATTGATTCGATCGCGTCGGAGTGTGTAGTTTATAATAGGACCTCTAGTCCAATTTCCGATTTTGTGATAATTTATTTATCTGTTTTGGGTAAGCTAGAGATCTTATTAGCCGAAATAACGCTGTTCTAATCCTAAAATAATTTACAGTTAGTAGTCCGCAAGCTGTATGTAAACAAATTGATTCTTGTTTCAGAAATATGTAAATTATTCTCCAAAAAGTTCTCGATCGACGTAGCTGAAGGTGGAAAGATAAAGAAGCACTCCCGTAGTGAATTCAACTTTGAAGCAGTTACGCAGAAGTTTCAGGTATCCACAATATTTATTACTATTATCATTAAAAAATACTGCATTCCGTATTTTTATACATTTTGCCCCTATTAAATAACAGCAGCAACAAGGTCACCATAGTAAACATCGATAGCTCTGGTCAGCATAGAAGAGTGCGCGGTTTGGCTCCCGGCAGGCAAAAAGTTTCAAACATAATAGACGACACCGTTTGCGTCCATAGACATGCCTAATTTGTTCCCAGCTTTATCCTGAGGAAATAAACCTGAGATTAGAAATGTTGGCGGTAAAAGCCGAATACTTACGAAGTTGTCCGAATGGCACTTAAAGTGCGTGCAGTAAAAAGCCACGTTATTGGTTTTTGTTTAACTTCAATAATTTCCAAACCTATCTTTTTCTTCTCAGGCTATGTCCATGTTCGAACAAGGCGCCGTATCGTGGGCGGTGGGCAGCGCAGTGTGCGAAGCTCTAGCAGCGTACGCGGCGGGCGCCACTACGTACCTGCCGCAGGCCGAGCACGTGGCCTTCGCACTCGACCTCATGGAGATCGCGCTCAACGTGCATGGGCTCATTGAGACTTGTATACAGGTATAGACAACGAAAATATAGAAATTGATAATACGAGCGTATTATACGCCCAGAACTTGTATGATGTCTGCCGAAAGAACTGTTGTCAGGTTTTTCAGGCCACTACTAACTTCGTTGTGTTATAGTGAGTATTACGAATGAGCGCTAAGAGCGACAGCGAACAGACTTCGGTTGCGTAGAGTTCAAATTAAACAGCATCAATTAGCCTCTTTCTCTTCGATATTGTGTACTTATTCTCTTGTTTTGTAATCACATTTCAATTATTATTTGTGCGTCCCTTCGATCAAGAAGATAATAATTTGTTTATAATAATAATAGCCTTTAATTCCTAAACATAGGGTTACAAGAGGTCCCTAAGTTCGGTGTGCCTTTTGGCATAGGCCTCCTCCAATTCCTTCCAATGGATCCTGTCCCTTGCTACTCTCAACCAGAGTGGTCCCGCTGTCTGTTTCAAGTCATCTTCCCATCTCCTGACTTGACGACCCCTACCTCTTTTGCCGTCTCTTGGTTGCCAGAGGGTGACTTGCTTGCTCCATTTGTTAATGGGGTGGCGTAGCATATGTCCAGCCCATCTCCATTTTTGGACGTCTATCCGGGTAAGAATGTCTGTGAGTTTTGTTCTTGTTCTTATGTCTACGTTCCTGACTCTGTCTTTGATTTTTAACCCTAGCATGCTTCTTTCCATGGCACGTTGGCATTTTGTTAGCCTTTCCCTGTGGTGAAGTGTTATTGACCAAGTTTCACAGCCATAAGTAAGAACTGGTAGAATACAGGTCTCGAATGTTTTCTTTTTTATGTGATTGCCTAGATCCTTACTTTTCACTATTTCCTTCAGTGACCAGTATTTTCGCCATCCTTGGGCTATTCGCCTGTTTATTTCCTTTGTCATTTCTTCTGAAGGGGATATTATCTGTCCTAAGTAAATATATTCTTTGACATATTCGATCTTGTTGCCATCTACCATAACGTCTATTTCACTTGAGTTTGTCATCAATTTTGTTTTACTGGCATTGATTTCCAGACCAACTTCTTTACTTATATTTGCTAGGCTCTGCATCATTTCTTCTATTGCTGCTGGATTCTCTTCAAGAAGCACCAGATCATCTGCAAATCTTAGGTGATTTAGGCGAGCTCCATTAATTTTCAGACCTAAGTGGTCCCAGTTTAGCTGCCTAAAGATGTGCTCGAGTACGGCGTTAAATAGCGTAGGGGAGAGAGGATCGCCTTGGCGTACGCCCTTTTTGATAGGAAATGATTCTCCTGTTGATTCTAGTTTAATACTGGCCTTGCTAGATTTGTATATGCTCTTAAGTATTTCTATATAGTAGCTCTGGACCCCTTGTTGTTCAAGGCTCCGCCATATGTATTGGTGCCTGAGGCTGTCGAATGCCTTTGAGTAATCTATAAAGGCCAAGTAGATTTGTTTATTGTACTCGTTATACTTCTGTAACAACTGTTTTATTGTGTGAATGTGATCTATTGTGCTGAAATCTTTTCTAAATCCTGCCTGCTCTACGGGTTGGCTTTCGTTTAGTGTTAATGATATTCTTTCCAGGATCACTTTAGCAAATACTTTATATATGTTTGATATTAGAGAAATTGGCCTATAGTTCCCAATCTCGTCTCTAGGGCCTTTTTTATGTAGTAGAATTATGTGACATTCGGTCCATTCTTCTGGAATTTGCCTTGTTTGTAAGATTTCATTGAAAAGTTTAGCGAGCACAGGACTGATTTCCTCTAAGGTTCCCTTGAGCATTTCATTAGGTATCTTGTCCGGCCCTGGGGCTTTCTCGAGTTTTTGGGATTTTATTGCCTTGATTACCTCTGAGGCAAGGATTTCTGGCACTTCGTCTACTTTGTTTTCTTTTGCTTCGTTTACTTCAGGAATTGTGGCCAACCCCGAATCGAATTTATCAGAATACAATAGGCGGTAATAGTCCGTACCTAGTTTCTGTATTGAGAGTCGATTAGTTAAGGAAGATTCGCGTTGCTTTAGTTTCGATATCCATTCTTTCCCATGTTCGCTTAGTTGTTTCATAGCCTTTTTTGTTCCTCCTGTTCTTTTTATATTTTCTTCCAAAACTCTATTTCTTTTCTCCTTACGGTCTTTCCTCATATTCTCCTTAATTTCCTTGCTAAGGTTTGCAATTTTTTGGCGTCTTTCCTTGTCCCCTTTATTTGATATTAGTGTTCTTCTTTCGTCAAATAGTTCTAGTGTCTCTTTGCTTAAATAGCTTTCTTTGGATTTTGGATCATTTATCATTTGCTTCTGGGTTTGCTGACTAGCATCTCTTTCAATTTGTTTTGTAATCTCCTGTATTTAATCCCAGTTTCTGCGTCGGAGGTAATAATTTCACTGAGTGATTCTGTTGTGCGGGAATTAGTGGAATGACTGTGTTCTGATATTTGATACAGCTTACCATTATTTATTAGGTTTTTTCTGGATCTTTTGGGTTGGTTTAAGCTTAGGCAGCTTCTTACCATACGGTGGTCTGTGTTAAAGTTGAGGTTTTTAACTATGTTGGTATCTGTGAACGCGCTTGCTTTGTTGGTTATAATAAAGTCAATTTCCGTTTTGAATCTTGCACCTGGGGAGGACCACGTCCATTTGTTTTTAGTTTTTTTGTAAAAACGTGAGTTCATTAAAATAAGGTTATTTTCCAGCATGAATTCTACTAGTTTCTGTCCATTATGGCTTCTTTTGCCATGCCCAAACTTCCCAATTGAGAATTCTTCTCCAGTTTGCCTTTCTCCAACCTGTGCGTTAAAGTCGCCCATGATTATTATGTTGTTGTTGTAGTGCGGTTTCATTGCTTCTGAGATACTCTCATAGAAATATTCTATGTCTGGTTTCCTCGTTTGTTCTGTTGGGGCATATATTTGAAAGATGGCCCAGTTTTTCTTGTAACCCGGAAATTTTAAATGAACTACCGCAATTCTGTCAGAAACTCCTTCAAATCCCATAATGTTCTTCTTCAGTTTAGACTTAATAAGGAAACCTACTCCTTTTTGTCCGGTGTGTTCTCCTTTGTGAAACATGATATAGTCGTTCCTCTCTTCTATCCCTTCTCCTGGCCTTCTCATCTCACTGATGCCCATTATGTCCCATTTTATGTTGGATATCGCTATTTCTAGTTCTTTTAGGCTCTCTTCTGTTCTTAGTGTCCGAGTATTCAGTGTGCAGACATGTATATGTTCAGTTATCTTTTTATCTTGGGGGAAGAAGAGAAACACCCTCCGTCTAGATCAAAATATTATAATTCGAAACACCCTAAAGCAAACCTATCTATAAAAAATATTAACAATAAGAAATCAATACAGATAAACTAAGATAAAAAGATAACTGAACATATACATAATTTATTTACTGTACTCAAACTTGACAGATACTGAAAGAGTTATCAGAGGTGGAAAGTGCGCTGATCGCGCGTGGAGCGCCCAGTAGTGGGCTGGCCGCACCGCGCACCTACACCTCTGCGCTAGCGCTGTACACCGTCGGCGCGCTAAGAAAGTACCACTCCTCTTTGCTATGTAAGTTATGTCATTTTTATTTTACAAGGTCAGCCAATAATAGTCAGAGATTTTCATGATGACACCAAACAATGAATGTTCAATAAAATGTCGCTACAGTTTTAAATACGTCGCTCGAACAGCTTTGAGATGAACCTTTGACGTGTTTTGAAATCATCACAACATCATGACCGTAACCACAACACATGTGTCCAACATAAGCGTGAATCCAAAATATGTCATAAACAGCGTAGACAGCTGGCATAAGACACGTGAGGCGTTCACGCCTACGCTTCGAAACCACCACGCCACGTTTACGCGTCTTATGTTATCCTGCGCCAATAACCAATTCGTAAATCGTCACAATTCTCATTTATCATTTGTCCCCAGTATGCGTCGAACAAACATCAGCAGTGTTCGAGCAGCTCTGCCGCTTAGTAAAATGCGTGGTGAACCCTGGCGACTGCGGCTCTGCAGAGCGCTGCGTATTGGCGCAACTACATGACCTGTACAAGGCCGCCGCGCATCTGTGCCACGCGCCGCACGCCGACACCTTCGCCAATGCATATCCTAAGATCAAGTAAGGATAGTATAAGAGTAGATCCTTTGTTCAAATAGGGTTGATTCCTGAAAAATCCTATTTGGTCCGTCAGATCACAAAAATAAATATAGGTCCCGAATCGAAAAATATTTTAAAAATACGACCATACAGTGTGTTGAAATTTCACCTGACGCCTTGCTAAACTTTACCTAGAAGTGATATCATAGACCCCCCTCCTAAACTTTGACTCGCTTTATTTTTGTCAATTTTTATTGATTTAACAAAGCATAAATACGAAACCAATATTTTTAATTAAATTATTAATAAAAAATAATTATTAAAATGTTAGATCTAAACACAGATTACCGCCCAATAGATACCGCATGCCTACTATTTTGTTTGATTCCGAGTTCACCAAATTTGGCGGCAGGCACGGGTTGCTCGGGGAGTGACAGGTGCGCCTTGATTGGCTATTCAAGGTGCCTGTCGTAATGTCTCATACATGCGCATTAAATGTCGATAAAAAATCGATATTTTTAAAACAGTTTGGTAATTAACTTTTAAAGTAAAATTTCTAAGGCGGCGATTTTATAATTATTTTAATAATAATAAAGAAAAATCATCTATTGAGAAAATTGATTTTAGCCAAAAGTGATTTTTATGAAATAATTTGTCTTCTAAGTCTTCAGTTAGAATCACGTAGTTTTAACAGTGTTGCATAATTCAAGTATTCTTCTACAGAGACGCTTTTAAATCGGACTATCGATACCAGTAAGAAATTGTTTATTAAAAAAAATCCTATGTTAACAGAGCCACACTAGCTCATTGTGGCTCTGTTTACATAGGATTTTTGTTATGAGTAGAGCACAATCAGTTCAAGGTAAAAATAAATTAAATTGTTAATTTTGCCTAAATTATTTTACTCTCATAAATAATTAAATATCGATCATCAATACTTTTCGATAAGTAAAAAACTTATTTTTCTCAACATTTTTACTTTTGTGGAAAAAAGATAGCAATATAATAATTCCTTATAATTGAAAGGGACTTTTAAAAAAGACATTAACGAGTGCTACTGTAAAGTGTGCAATTCTGATTTACTAACCATTATAGCTTGACCTTTTTTTAGATTGGTCAATATTTATTACTTTACATACCGGTGGAAAGACATCCCATCTTTTTTTGAGCTTGTAGAGCTGGATGATTTTCCACACCATTTTACTGAACAATTCTTCATTTTTTCTAAGGCTAACCGTTGATAACTGTTTTTAAACAGAATTAAAACTTAAAAAATAATTAAAACTAACAGTGTTAAATCGCTTGCGACCCTACAGCTCTAATGTCTGGTCGACACTAAAGAGATCATACCGTGCACTGAGTTATATGAGCCTAAATTGGCTGATGTGTGGTGCGCGTAAGTTGTCTTCTATGCCGAATCTATTCGGAAGTAATCTGTGGATCTAACTGATGGCCCGATACGATTTTTAGGAAACATCCCTATTGAGAAGGGTAAATGGACATTTGGAATGGCGTATTTACAGAAGACATCCTCTAACAAAAACCTTTCTTTTCTAGACAAGCACTGTATTCACCACTGCAGCCGACACCATCAAACTATCCGTACAATCCTCAGTTTTTGAGTGAATTTTTCACCAATCCGCGCAAAGGTATAGGTACATTTCAATTTTAATCATTAACTAGCATTCACCCTCGTGAAAAGTGTTTCATCCCAAGGGATCACTATACAAGGATGAAAAATATCCTATATCCTATTCCAAACTATAATCTATCTGAGCGCCAAATTTCAACCAGATCGATTCAGTCGTTCTGGCGTGAAAGAGTAACAGACATCCAACCATCCAACCTCACAAACTTTCGCGTTTGTAGTAGTAGTGGGATTGTCATTAATTGTATTACATAAATTTGCTCTAACCGGAAACAGCTGAGTACAGTAGTCACAGCGGATCTATGCGTCTCTGAAATTGGCTGCAAGACTCTGCGTAGTTACTATTTTTATATCTTTCACTCCCTTACGTTTGTCGCATTGTCCTATCTCGCTTACTGTATGCAGTATATTCGATTACAAATTGTTTCTTGCGCAATGTTTTGGAGAGCATAATTTCAGATACACAAAGATCCGCCGTGAGTATTGTTATGTTCCAGTATAGCGACTGCCTATCTGACCTGCATAACTCAGTAACTGTATAAACACTACAATTTTAATACATATTACTTATTTTAGGTAAAATAGAAATAGCGTGGGCGCGTCAAGTAGCGGAATCGCCGGCTAATAGGTATAGCTTTGTCTGCTCGGCAATGCTCGCTGTATGTCGGGAAGTCGATAATGATCGGTAAGTCAAATAAATGTTACAGAAGCACTGAACCCGAAAACTGTCTACACTGTACGACCGATGAATCGTGGCCCGTCTGAAGTTAGCGCCAATGGTTGCGCAGAACATACATTACGAAGTAAATGGCTATTTTCTTCACGAGTGTACAAGCTCGAAAGTTCGCAAAGCCTTTGTCCAGCCGGTCCATGACTCATCGGTCGTACTGTAACTGTGACTATAATTATTTGTTTGTAGTATGTACAGTTTATTTGCTATGTGGTGACACTGAATATATAGTTAATATGGCAATACCCGATTTTCAATATAAATGGCACTACAATTAGAGCCTACTTATTATTACCTACTCTTGGTGGAGTTTGTTTCCCAATGGCTATTATTAGGCTAATGAAATTGCAGAGTCAAACAAACTGAGACAAATCTTGGCAGGTTTCTTTTGCGCTTATGCAGCTGCCATAAGCATATTGCGAACAGGATTCGTCTGATTGTAAGTTTAGCTTATAAAAGCAACTTTTGAACCCTTAGAGTGAACGAGCTAGGCGTAGTCTGCGCCGAGATGACAGCCTGGTGCAGTGGTCTCGCGGCTGAATGGCTGGGAGCCCTAGTAGCCCTCTGTGGAGCACAACACTATCCTACCTCCGCCCCGCACGCCGCACCGCCGCCGCTGTACCCAGACCTGCTGCTGCACCGCGACCTGCACGACGCCGCCGCGCATGACGCGCTCGCTGTCTTCACCTGCATCCTTGTGGGTGAGTGTCTGCGTGTCACAAGATAAAGTAACGCCATCTCTTGGCTGGTGAAGGAAACTTGGAGCTAAGAGATGGCTCTTGGCGAATGGAATATAGAATGCAGGTGGCCGAACATTTTGGAAAATGCTGATCGTGTGTGTTATAACAAGTGAAAGATGTCAACTGCAGAACTAAGGCCACTATCAGACACAACACGTAGACTCCCAATATTAATTCAAAATATCTTGTTCCAGCGCGCCACTGCTTTTCTCTCGAAGACTTTGTACGCCACGCAGCGCTTCCATCGCTACTAAAGGCCTGTGGAGGAGGTGGCAGTTCAGGCAATGCGCCGAACGCACCCTCGCCTGATACTGGAGCGAGACTTACTTGTCACCTGCTACTCAGGCTCTTTAAGACTGTGGATACGCCGCAGCCTGGTAAGTCAAATATGTTTTAAATAGATATATACTTAATTTTTCGAGAACAACTTTAATTCGTTCAAGTAATTTCTGAATAATGTAAGAGTAGCATAAATCACTTTCGAATCCTGGATGAATCTAAAAAGATTGTCTTTAAACTGAGCTTATGTCCAACATAAACGTCGCGTTGGCGTAGATGTCGCTTAAACGCGTACGCAGCGCTAGTGTCGCATGGATGTGATTGTATCGAAATAACGTAACGTTAATTTAGTTCTGGCGTCGGTTTTCCGCAGCGTCTACGCTGTGTACCCGTTCGACGCACGCTAGACAAGGTACCCTTAGCATAAACCCACCAACGCTTACGTTGGGCTAACGCTATGCTAGCCACCCTTAGCAAAGACGTAACCTGATATACTTTCAGTACAATGCGTAGTGGATTATTTAACAAAAAGAACTTCGCTTACACAGAGCCATCTAGGGATCAAATGCCTTTTTAATAGAATTAAAAAATAGGAGAAAAGAACTTCAGATGAATTGAGAACCTCCTGTTCTCAATTCGTCTGCAGTTCTTTTTAACCGACTTCGCAAAAAGAAGGAGGTTATCAATTCGACTGTATTTTTTTTTTTATGTTTGTTACCTCAGAACTTTTTATTGGGTGAACCGATTTTGATGATTCTTTTTTAATTTGAAAGCGGGTGCTTGTCATGTGGTCCCATTTAATTTTCATCAAGATCTGATGAAGAACTTCGGAGAAATACATCAGAACTCTTCAATAAATGACGGCAAATCACTCTGGATAGATCCAATCGCATGTCTGTTTATTGTTTACACCATTTCATAACATAGCATCATACTGGTACGTTCTTAAGGGGTACGCAGGTGTGAACAGTTCACCCTGGTATACTCTCATTGCACTGGTTTCGTTTAAGTTTCATGTTATTGGGTTAATCTATTCTAGCTTCACTTTGGGCACTATACGCGTAGGTACCTAGCCTATAGAACTGGTCCATTATGTACCACAACTAAAAAGTGAAAAATAAAAAACTTTTTTACAAAAATTACAACCGACTTCCAAACAAAAACACTACAAAGTAAAAAAATAACTTCAATTTCGGAAGTCGGTGTCAAAAAACGAAGAAACAAAAACAGAAACACCGACTTCCGAAATTGAAGTTATTTTTTTACTTTGTAGTGTTTTTGTTTGGAAGTCGGTTGTAATTTTTGTTATTTGTAATTATGTTCTGTGACATTTTTGTCAATTGTTCACCGATTTTCATGATCATTTTTTTCTTTTCTCAGGTCTATATTCAGTATCAACATCTCCCGGCCCTGGGGGCGCAGCGGCTGGCGTGCGATTGTCTTGTGACCGTCATTTGTTAGCGGCCGCGCACAAGAACATTGGTGTTGGACCTGTACTAGCGACGCTGAAGGCTATACTCAGTAAGCAATTACATTTTATTTTTAAAAAGATCACTCAAATATATCCTGCATTAGCAATTTAATTTCGAAAAATGTAAACAAATAAGAGATCTATAAAAAAAAAAAAAACTATTAAAATTTTATGACTTTTCTTTATGAAATCTACTTATTTTAAAGTGACCAAGATGTCTTAAATGTAATTTAAAAAAAATCTTCTTTGCCTTTCTGTCAGAAATATTCAATCGAAAAGCAATGACAATTGCCATAGGAGAAACTAATATTTTTTCCCTAGTGGTGGGTGATTCAACGGCCAGAGACGGTGGCAAAGCAGGCGGCAAGAAATCATGTGAACTGTCACATATACTGGGTACCAGTGACACAGTACCCACCGACGCGCAACTGGATCTTATGTCGTAAGTATACGTTTAATATACTTGCAAATAATGTTCTATACGAGTATTATCCATGCCTTGATGTGTGTCCTGTTTAGTAAACAAACTGTATTGTCGCTGCTATGCAAGATTCAATTTATATCTACCGAATAAGGTCGTCTTGAATATGTATGCCGTTAAGCTCAGTTACAAGATCTAATCATGTAACTGAGCTTGGTTAATGAAAACACACCAAGTCTTTAATTTTTTTAATCGTTTGTTTACTCTGTAGGATACTAACCTGGCACAGTAGCCTACCATTGACATCGAATCGAATTCTCGACATGATCCTTGAATAATATCTAATTTTATACTCTATGTGTAATTATACAGGGATGCTGTTAGTTTGCGGGAATCTTGCTATTTAAGGGAAGAAAAAAAATCGTAATATGTTTCAAACGGGATCCCTTCTTTTCGCATAATGTTTTGTTCCTTATATACTTTGGCATAAGTATTTTGGCATTCAGTTTATGTTGCCATATTATCTTTTATACTAATTTGTTTTAGTATAATTTTGATTCGCATAATGTTACTAGGCATAATGACTATTAGCCTAATAGTATTTAGGCATAAAAATGAGTGGGAATAACGGAAACAAATTTGAGTTATTTTTACGTATTTTTATGACGTGTCATTCATTCCATTCCTCTTGTTGTTCATGACACTTCATGGTTAAAATAGGTCGAATCTGTTCCAAAACCGAATCGGGGCTGCTGGCCGATGGCGAACAGCAAGCCGAAACTGTGGAGGTGAAGGGTTGCACTTCCCGCAGCACCGGAGACGATGCAAAAGCAACTTTAAAGTTCAATAAAAAAAAATAGAAGGAACCATAACAAAATAAAAATTAGGGTAAACAACAGTATGTGTACTATGTCTTAAAATTTTATGCAAATGGAAAGGGATCCGATTCCAACACCTTTTAAAAAGTTTTTTATGAAGCTTTTTAATTTTATAAGCAATCAAGGGTCATTCCACCTAAAAATCATAATATTATTTATTTACTCGCGATGTTTTTTTTATCCTTAGGATGGTAGATTCAGAGATGAGTGGGGGCCATAGAACTCCTAGGTTTGTTTTTTTGATATTGAGTTACACGGTTGCACATCCTACGACCACGGAC
Organism: Orthosia gracilis; assembly: GCA_947562075.1. NCBI lineage: Eukaryota > Metazoa > Arthropoda > Insecta > Lepidoptera > Noctuidae > Orthosia > Orthosia gracilis. Next base: position 43,919,985 of record OX387268.1, read on the forward strand.
TTGGCTTCACTGTGTACTATTGTACATATACTCGTATCATTCTGACATGATATTTATCATTGGCGTAGCTAGGGTAAAAATCAAGGCAAAAAAAACATTGCTATACACCATCCTACATTACATTACTCTTCTGTCTATCCTATCCCGATGTTACTGGTGGTCAGCGCAAAAGACTTTTCTATTTTGTCCCCACCTGTCCACCGTCTCTTTTATATCATTCACTTCATTTTACCCCCTCATACAATTACACCATATTTTGTTTGGTTTGTTTGCCCAATCACATCATACTCCAACACACAATAATTGAAAAAAAAAACTATTATATATGCTACATAGAGATATTATGGGGCCTTAAATCCCAAGTTGCAGAGGGACCTTAACACACAACAAATCGTGCGATGTACTACTCGGTCAAAATAACTCTGCACTTGGAGCTGTCACGTCACTCTGACGTTCGACTCTCGCTATTGACGCACGAGGCGAACGCGAGGCGTCGCGCATGTAGATGGGAGTCGAGACGAAGTGTACAGTTATCTTAACCGTGTTATACTAACAGGAAAATGGCTGCGAATGTTTAATATTTAAAGCACTTCAACTTTGCGTATAAATATCTAAAAGTTATCTGTAAAGGCCCTTTTTAATTAGACTTTTCTCTGTTATTCAATAAGACGTAGCTACGCCAATGCTCACTCGCTTCGCTTCTCTTCATATTGTTTGCTCCTCCATCATGCTCTCTGTGCAAGGGACGTCTCGATGTGTAGTTGCTTCATCCCTTTGTCTGTGAATAGAGGACACCCTATGGTTGTAACGTTGCCCTTACTAATTCAACTCTTTACTTACAAATGTTTACCAATATACTTTTTTTTCTATGGACAAACAGTTTGTAAGATCTACGATATCAGGGCAGACCATGTAACCTCTAACAGAGTTTTATATGGTGTAAATAAGAATAAAGAATATTTGTAAGTAAAGAGTGTTTGTCCCACTCCACGGTTGTGTCGTCTCAGGTTCACGTTATGTGTTAACAATCGACTCTGTGTTTCACCCTTAATGTCTACACTCTACAGGTCTTCACAGCGACTCTTTAACTAATTCCTCATCTGTTATCCTAGTATTTAGTTTGTAGCCAAGAATCTAGCTAATAGCCTCCCTTTACAGGCACTCTTTCAAATCATTGGCTATCTTCAGGGGGGTTAGAACTACTTATACATGTAAACAAATTCTACTATTGGTCCACCTCTTAAATTATCGACATAAACATCATACGATATGACATGTTTCATTGTTTCTGGTTATCATAGTAAAAGTTGTTCACATACAAGAGTAGTTTCACGCTCAGAAAGATTTCCAAGGAATTCAAAGATAGCCTAACAATTAAGGTATGTCCGTCCATGCCAAATCAATAATATCACCCGGTTATAAAACATAATTTTCTATTACATCGGGCAAATGTTATTATAGAAAATTATTCGTTTATTACTGGCAGTAAAACCGCTCGGACAGTACATTTCCTTAATTTAAAAACGTCCTTTAAATGGCCTTTAAATTGGGTGTCAAGCTTCTTCATGTCAATAAACTAAACGCACAACATAAATAACTAATGGGTTAACTATGGCATACATGGGTTACATGTCTGTTAAGGCTAGCGCATATTATGGCCGCATTAGACTCCAGCGCGATTGCATTGCTGAAAAAAAGCGCTCTCGGCCCGCTTTATAGTTTATACCTAAAGAAGTAACTCCACGTCAGTGAGGTCGTTTGACCTAAGAATATTGCCCTTATGCCCGTTTTCACTACCACTAGGTGACATCTAAATTAAATGGATTTTAACATTTCGACACTGAATTGAGAGTTGAAAATACAACAGCGCGTTTGTATTTAAGTCTAGTGGTGTTTCCTGTATTATTGAAAACGGTGAAAGAAGCTCATGATCAAATCCTAACCAAAGATATAGTTGTCTGTACGAAGGTTTTTTTAAGAATTTTTGCAATGCGTAGCGTTGCGTCACGGCCTACCCAAATATGCGCTAGCTTTTACGTCCTTGTCACAATATCTTCGTCAATAGATAGCTGGTAACGATTACAGGGGCAGTGGTGGAGTTGGTTCAACATTATTGGACTCATCGCAGTCTCTTTCATCGCTGGCTCGACGGGTTCTAGCCGATATTTGCTCTGAAGAGTGGGTACTGCAGAAATGCCTGCAAAACCCTGATGAGTTGTATCAACCGGATATGCTGTTGGACCCTATGTTGACACCGAGACAAGCTCAAAGGTATATTAAATGACTGTTATGTATTCGAGCTGCCAAATCATATAAAACTTCAATTTTCAGCATCATCAACCAATAAAAACTTCCTTGTTTTGTCGGCAAAGTAAAAGGCAACAACTTCGTTATTTATCTACTAATCAATATATTTAATCTTTTCGCAACTTAGGGCCGATTTCACCAATGAAACTAATCGCGATTAGTTCAACTAAATTCAGGTTATGCAAGTACAGCATTCTGATTTGTTGAGACCGCTGAGAAACTAATAATAGAACGCTGTATTTGCATAAACTGAGTACAAAGATGGACTTAGATTTTAAATTTTTCCCTCAGAAAATTATTTGTTTATAGTAACAATATTTTCGCTCAGATTACTCCATATGATCTGCTATCCTGAGTCCGCGAGTCACACTCACCCAGATCTCGATCAGAAGACTATGATAACACGTCTTTTGGAGGTAACTTATACTTTAATTACGCTAACTTAAACTTTATTTCAAGTTCATAAGAACTACAAGCCATTCATTTGTTTTTAGAATCTAGAACAATGGTCCCTGCGCATGTCATGGCTAGACTTGCAGCTGATGTTCAAGCAGTTCCCTAGCGGCTCGTCCGAATTGAGCGCGTGGCTCGACACCGTCGCACGTGCTGTTATTAACGTGTTCCAACAGCCAGCGCCGCCACCACCCGATAAAGACAGGTATGGTATATCCAGTCGTTAATATGACACATCGAGACGATAAGACCGTCACACAGGAAAAAGTGACTAAGACCTGGCTGGCTATCCTCCGCCCTGTAGTCAAAAACCCACTCAGGTCCTTAATGGAGTGTACGCCATAGAGCTCTCTATGTAATCGCTCATCCTGGGAAGAACTGTCATCATATCTATTTCTGACAGGTTGAAGAGTATGAAAGTTTAGTATTGTCTCTAGGGTGGTAACGCACCTCAATGCCTCTATTGCAATCTACACTGGGCTGACCACTTACCATAAGGTGAGCCCTTCTTCTTCCACTCATAACGCCTTTCATGTGAAGTTTCTTTCTCAGGACTGGTACCGACCGAGGCGTAGTTAGTACAAGCAAATGGTCGGAGTCTGTATGGTTGGTCGCGCCTCTGGTGGCTAAACTACCTGCTGCCGTGCAAGGACGAGTTCTCAAACAAGCGGGACAGGTTAGTTCATTTGTTCACGATTTTATAATACCTACCTAAGTAATAACGTACACTGCGGTTTTAGTTTTCAAACTACCTGACCAACTCCTTGACAATTCAAAAGTATCTAATGGTTTCCAGCCAGCTTAGGTTTAATTGTATTTTCTTTGTATATCATCAGATTTTAGAAAGCGGTTGGGGTGCTGGCTGTAGCGGTAACTGCTCTAGCGGCGGAGGTGGTGGCGGCAGCTCACACAGAGACTGCAAGAGTCATCAGAGCCCTAGTTATAAAGGGTAAGTCTCGTTTGAAATAAGACTTCAACTCATCTTTGCTGAAAGCTCGTCGTTTTCATGTAAGAGATAGCGTGCACGAGCAACTTTCGTCTCCGTAATACTATTTTTTTTTGTCTTTTGTCAATTATTACATTTTTGACTATGGACTTAAATTTGTTTCTAGAAAAATATGTTTTGCACAGGAAGTGCTTGAAAAAGATTAAGCTGAAAATTGGCGTACTTATACTACTTATGTAACTTTGGAAACATTCAAATAATATGGTATTATAGAGCTGGTCTCACATTTGAGCCGAAAGGTGAAAAAAAAACAACTACGCAACCAGAAAAGATAGCACCATCGTGTTTGGGCTCATTGGAAGTGTAATGTCCAGTAATATTACACTTAGTACATTTCAGTTCAAAAACTTGTTTCAAAAAAATCTTTTATTAATCGTTCTCCTATCTAGAGTTTGTTATTATCTATAACAATATTATAAAGAGGTAAAGTTTGTGAGGTTGTAGGGGATAATCTCTGGATGTACTGAACAGATTTTGAAAGCTACATTATTCCTGAGTGACATAGGCTATAATTTATTTTCAAAAAAATTAGAGATCCCAATCAAAATTGCAATAATGTAAATCAAAGTAGCAAAATTTTGCCTATAAAATTTATCTTTGGCATGCGCTGAGAAAACTATTGATGATACATAAAAATTATTTACTACATGATTAAAGACTCATTATTGCCTACAAATAAGTCTGCGAGGAAATATATCTAACTATCATAGTTAAGTCACAATAGCTTTTATGTTCAAAATTTTAATTATATCGCCGTTAGAAACAAAAGTTGTTTACATTCGTATTCTAGAATAAATTCTTATTCAAATAAATAGTTTAACAAATTGGTAGGTAGATAGGGTAGGGTAGGTTAAGTGGGTATATAGGGTAGGTGGGTATGGTAGGTATGGTACGTATGGTAGGTAGGTACGTGGTAAGTAGCCAGTTGACGGGAGCGAAGCCCCGGGGGTCAGCTATTATCGGATATAATGACTAAGCTTGTACCCTTTAACAGTTCGTCTGGCGGCGGCAGCGGAGGCAAACGTGGTGTCAGTAGTGGAGGCTGCGGTGGAGGGTGCGCGTGCGGCGGCGGCAACTCCGTGCGCCTCGCCAACGAACCGCTACTGTCCCTAGTACTCACCTGCTTACGACATCAAGACGATCAAAAGGTATTACGACAATTCAATTAATGATTGGATTCAGCTGAGTACCAGTGTTTTACGACTATTGATGTGTTTTCTTCTATTTGTTTTTAAGACAAAGATAAATTTTATCCCTGTAGTCAACATTTTAGAATGATTTTGCTTCGAAACTTAACTATACTCAGAAATCGACATACGTGACTAATGCAAATATTAATTCTGACTTGATACGAATTAGTGTCTTATACTTTTTATGTTTTTTGGTTACCTACATCATCCCGAGAACCACTCATCCGATTTTCCTAATATTTTTTTGCAAAGGTGGGAGGCTGAAAAAATAAATCTACAATACTGCATTAGTCGATTTATTGCCGACGCTAGTATAAGTATTCAGCTCTAATCTGGATCATGGGTTCATGTAACCTAATTTATAGCAGTTTGCTGTAATTTAGCATCATATAATATAAGTTCACCCATAGTGATCATGTGTGCTATTTAAGTACTATTAGTGCAATTAGTTTCAGTGTTTGTTGCATATACAGGTGGTAATTTTCAGTTATTGCAGTTCGAATGTACTGTAATAAGTCTTCATGCTAAAGTTACCGATGTTACTTGTGACATCTTTTAATGCAGTTTTGTGCTTATTGGGTATTCAATGACATGACACTGCTTGAGTAGACTAGATATCTCAGAGCGCTCTATAGGTTTCAAACTCTATCTTATGCGCTATACTAAAGCTCTTAGTACCATTTAAACGCACACAGGATTCCTAAGCAGGTTGGAATTTCCAACAAATGTTAACCCAATATTTCTATCCAACAGGAAAGCCTCCTAAGCTCAATCCACGCGCAACTGCAACACTACCTCACGCACGCTCGCGAGCACGACCGCGCCGCCTGCGCCGACAACTGGCAAGACGACGCCGCGCCCGACGCCTTACTGCTTCGCTTCTCTCTCGCGGGCGGCATGTTCGACGCCATCCGACGCTCCTACCAGCTCACCGCCGACTGGGCCGTGCTACTCACGCAGCTCGTCGCGCATCAGCTAATCGATGCCTACAACAACAGGTAGCCGTAGAGACATCATATATATATTCAATGAACTCGGCACTAATCTTTCATTCAACCATTTCAGCCTATCGTGAATAATTGAACAGTGGACATAGAACGGTCCAGACTAAACCAAAAATGCTCATGGCTCATCCCTCACTACGATTTCATAGTCAACTACTGGACATGGACTTCTTCCATGTTGGCCATAACACCAGTTTCTCTGCTTTACGCATCCAGACTAAACCAGCCACATTTTTGAGGTCATCTATCCAACTAGTTGGTTGCCATCCCACATGACGGTTTTCACTACGGAAGTCACTTCGGCCATCGGTCCTTCGGCATAAATTACTTGCCAACTGCTCACACTCAGCTTGCTAACTCTGCAGCTATTACTAATCATCTTTTACGGATTAATGGAGAATAAGTGAATGTCTGGCTTCACGTGCATCTTGCAGATTGATACGATAATAAATTCCAAGTATTGAGTGTAAAATTCTCCTTTCTCCCTTGCTGGGAAGATTTTTGAGGGCCAAAGTTGCCAAAGACTTGCATCGCCACTATTGTGTGGTGAGATTCCCATATCTAATCTGTCAGTGTTGCCTCTGAAAGACAGTAATTTTTTGAAGTAAATTTTTGGAAGACTAGCCTATGAGCTATACACTTATTATGGATGAGCATATCATCCAACTACGTCGGCAACAAGAATGGCCTGACAGACAGTGTCTTACAATAAATTAATATAGTTTGTGTCGCAGCAACCTCTTCTCCACTCTCATCGACATGCTTGCCACCCTGATCCACTCGACATTGGCGGATGGAGGCGACGACAACAACCGGAAACATTACCAGAATCTGATGAAGAAATTGAAGAAGGAGATTGGAGACAGACACGGGCCTTCCGTGCAGTGTGTGAGGCAACTTCTGCCGCTGTCTAAGAATACCATTATTGAGGTAAATTGTTTGTTTATGGTTTTGTCTCAATTTCCTTTTTTTTTAACGTTTATACAAACTGCTCATGGGTTAAAACAAACACTGGTCTGGAAACCAGGTTGATAACCCATCTATACGGGGTGAGCCCGTATAGATGGGTAAAACCGTGATGTCACGTACATAGTATTTCGTACCTGATGTAGTATTTTCATACATTTTCAGAACATTCGTTTATTTGTGTTCTTTGTAATCGTAGTAAATGTGTGTCTAAACTAACGCCTGGTTTCCGAAAACCTATTAAATCCAAAGGTAATCGAGGCTTATCCATTCAAAAGTTATTTAATATAGAAACTGTTGCCTCTGCAAACTAATCCTTACACTGACCATATATCATGCTCGTTAGTAATATTCGTGTGCTGTACATATCAATGTTCTGCAGGTCATCGCCTGCGAATCCATTGGATGTCTCGTCGACCAAAAAGGGAACAAGATCACTGGATTCGATAGTGATAAGAAACAGGTAAGTCGTCATTACATTACGTCATTCTTGATGCTGATGTTCATTGTATAAAGAGTCGCGCGTCGGATATCTTTCATATACCTCACGATAATTTAGATATCTTATAATAGACTCTTTTTTTAAACTTGTTAGTGAATCATTTATAACGACGCCATTTTCATAGTTTCTAGAAGGACCTGGTTTAGAAAGCATTAATGCTTAGTTTTGCTATTGTCTGCTTGGCCTATTCGGACTGCTTAATAGTAAAAATAAGCTCTGCATATGATGAATATTGCAAGGTTCTAAATATTAGGGTCAAAGTTTTTATAGGTCTGTATAGATTCAAATAAAATTGTTCTCAGGGTCTCCGCCTGACAGACAAGCAGCGCGTATCGAGCTGGGAACTAGTCGAGGGAGGGCGCAACCCCGCGCCGCTATCCTGGGCCTGGTTCGCAGCCACCAAGATCGAGAGGAAACCGCTCACTTATGAGAATGCTCACAGGTACAACTAAATTAATCATCATTTCAGCCGACTGACGTCCACTGCTGAACATTGGTCTCCCCCAAGTATCGCCACATTGATTAATCCACAGTGATTCATCACGTGACATTTCGAAAGTGTCTCACATTCTTATACATTTTTGACATTTTAGCAATTGCTATCGTCATGCTTTCGATGATAGACCTCAGGTCATTGGTCCACCTAGTGGGAGGCCTACTAACGCAGCGTCTTCCGGTATGGTATGGTATATTATATATATATATGTAATAAATAAATAAATAAATTTATTTATTTTTTCGCCCCTCAGTTCTGTGAGCAATGTGCCCTGCCCACTGCCACTTAAGTTTCGCAATTCGGGCTGTGTCGGTAACTTCGGTCCTCTTACGGATATCCTCATTTCTAAATTATAGATAATATCTAAACTAATAATAACCTAGATTACTCAAGATGACTGTATCCATGAGAATACTATCGACACCCAGTAATGCAGTTTGGCAGATGATTTGAGTATTACTATAATCTTACATAGGTACTTAAAAATACAGCAAAACCTTCTTAATACGATCACGCTTAATACAATTTATTGCATAATACGCTATATCACGTCAGTTTCTGCAGCTTGAGGCCTGCTTTCATACATATTGTTACAAGACAAGATAGCGTCATCTCATATCGAATAGCGTCAGTTATCTTTCGAATGTTCGTATCATTTAAGACCCAGTTTTTTTATGCGTAGTTATCCAATGGATCCGTGGTTTACTCAACCAATGGTTAAATATATATACCCTACCCTACCTACCATACCCTACTAGCCCTACCTTCCCTACCCTACCAACCATACTCTACCTACTCTACCCTACCTACCTACCAATTTGTTTTTTGAATAAGAAATTATACTACAATACGAATGTAACCAACTTTTGTTTCTAGCGGCGAACTTATTAAAATGTAGAACATAAAAGCTGCTATTGTGATTTAACTATGATAGTTAGATATATTTCCGCGCAGACTTATTTGAAGGTAATAATGAGTACTTGAATCATGCAGTACATAGTTATTATGTATCATCAATAGTTTTCTCAGCGCACGCTAAAGAATGAATTTAATAGGCAATGTTTTGCTACTTTGGGATACGTTATTTCATAAGAATCACTAATATTTTTGAAAAAAATAGAAAATTATATTTTATAGCCTATGACACTCAGGCATAATGTAGCTTTCTACTGGTGAAAGAATTTTCAAAATCAGTTCAGTAGATCCAGAGATTACCCCCAACAACGTCACAAACTCACAAACTTTACCTCTTTATAATATTAGTATAGATAAGCTCGCGTTTGAAGTGGTCAAACGCGAGCTTATCGTTAAACATCGCCTGCTGGTAAAGAATGTTCGTTTTGTTGCAGATTACTGAAATACCACACCCACAGTCTAGTAAAACCGCTGAGTTACTATTTAGAACCGCTACCGCTGCCACCCGAGGACCTCGAAACTAACGACATTAAACAGGTGAGTTAATAAAATTGACAAATCGCAACACTTTATTTAAATATGTTCGAAAATAATGATGTGGAAATAAATTGAAACAAGTTCAGACAGAAACTGTAATCTTCTTATAGTGTCGATGGAAACCGCTTTAAATATTTTGGGCCCAGTAGGCGGCTACGTTAATAGCAGCGTTCATTAGGTCTTCTAAACCCCAATTTTGCGAATTGTGTTGTGTAAAGTTTTAGTATAATAATTGCTTTTTGATCAGGAAAATGGCAGTTTGGATTCAAGCCCAACGGGCGCCGGGAAAACGAGATCACGTAACGCTCCATGCAAGAACATTAAGAAATCGAAGCCAACCACACCGGTAACTATACAAAACCGTTTAACTTTTTATATAATATATATAAAACTTACGACACATTTTTATATAACGCTTTCAGTCTGTGTCTGATATACTGTAAGATGGGTTTCTCATCTCATAAAACCTACACCAGACATAATGAATGTTGTCCGAAAAACATCGGTTATTTTATTTAATTTTTATTTTTTTATTTTAAATGTTGTGTTTGATGAGACTTTTTAACTTTGCCTGGGATAGCAATAGTAATGCACTTTTTTGTTCAATTTCCTTACTAATATAATAGTAATTGAACAGATTTGAATGAAACTTGGATGCAGGTAGACCATGTCCTGGATTACGAAATAAGTAAAATAACACATGTTTTTTCGCCCGAGAATATACGCCCTTGACCATAACAAACCGTTTGCTTGCGCAGACGAACGGCGTTCCGACCCCGGGTGCAGTTGGCGCGGGAGGCATGCCGCCGCAGCCGGCGCAGCAGCCGCAGTTCATGCAGCAGCAGCAGCAGTGGTTCCCGCCGCCCGGACAGAACTACTACAACCCTCCTGGTCAGTACACGCTAAAATATACCGTGTGACACACAGGTTTGAATTCATTTTACAATGTAAGCAATGTAAACAAAGTACGTTTATATTTTGAACTAATATTGTTGGCGCCTCCACCGCTGTTATACTTTTTCCACGACGCGGTGTTGTATACAATTTAGTGTTGCCTATTTATCAAACAAAATTAAACCTTTATGGAATAGCTACAGGGTATACTTTGTCTTTATATCGCCAATTCATTAATTAGGCATTGTAATATTTTATGTATGAAGCCGGTGTAAGTCCTCGCAGCGTGGCTGCGGCGCCACCGTCAAACAACCAGTCTAAGCAGGCGCTCAGCAATATGCTGCGACAACGTGTGCCCTTCAACCAGATGACGCAGATGCAGGTCAATGTAAGTATTTTATGTTACAATACATAACAGTAGCTGTAGGCCTACCGTTTAACTAAGGTGTTTCTTACATGTCACCATAACCCTCCCATCCGTGTTACTTGCGAGGGCACCGTCTCATTTATGCGTAAACCTGTACATACTTATTTTCTCTCGCGTTCATCTCATGAAACCAATTATTTAGAAAAGCATTACTTGACTTCTGACAATAAGGGCGAAAATGCACAAGATGCCCACCATTCAAAAGTTTTATGGCACAATGGTACACATGTTATTGGCACTCTTTTATTTCGGTTGCAAGTTATGGGTACCGATGTGTGTAGTTTCACCCTAGGAGATCGTTATTTTATACAAATAAATTAAATACACAAAGTTCCTCATCATTAAAATCTTTATTTCTTAGATGCATATTTTCTGTCGACTACTGTCGTTGCTATATATCATTTGTTTAGTACGATGGCTTTACTAAAGGCTAATGAGCTGTATTAAAATTCAAAGCAGAGCGGCGGCTATCCGGGCGCTCCCCACACTCGCGCGCAGTTCCCACGGCAGACCATGCGACAGATGCAGCCCAACCAGATGGGTGGCATGCAGTCCGCGTAAGTATACTTTACTATACACCGAACCCGACCTTTTAGCCAAACACACACTTTTATATATTATTTCTTCTTTTCGATGCCATAAAAACCTTTAAATCTGGATCAAAAACTGACTACGCAAAAGTCCCATATGATTCAAGCGTAGCACTTTTACTGATTCTGATTGTACCATAGTTAGTTTAGTTCAACTTATATCTAAACATGAACTAATCAATTCATGATCATTTTATCCATCGCGACTAACTCCAGCATTGTTTTGTTTTTATTATTCGAACATTCTAATAAAAAGGCCTTAGAAAGTATTTGTTGCAATAGACTTTAACTTTGCCTTGTATGAAATATAGTGACAAAGTTTGATAATGATTTCGAATTCTTTATTCAAATATTCGTTGTTTTTGTGATTTCCTCAATTTTATAATTTATTTGTTCAGACAAATGAACCCAATGGGTGGAATGGGCGGCATGGGTCCAATGGGCCAAATGGGTGGAGTACAAATGCCCGGTCAGATGGGTGGCGGCCAGATGGCAGCCAGTCAGATGGGGGCTGGTCAGATGGGAGCAGGCCAGATGGCGGGCGGTCAGATGGGTGGCATGGGCGGGCAGATGTTTGGAGGACAATATGCTGGCATGCAGCAAGGGTATGGAGGCTATGGGCAGCAAATGATGCAGGGTGGACAACAGCAGATGATGAACCAGGTATTACGTCTAATACAGTTATACTTTTTCACGAACGCGCATCAATCATGACAATTTTATACCTTGGCATAAGAGTCACATGAGCGCACGTTAGTTGCTTTATCTATACAAGAAAGTAATTAGAATTCATAATGTAGAATATCACGTTCTTCTTCTGCATCGTCGCCGTGTCGATTTATCATATTTTGCTCGCACGGTAATAAATACATACACAGAAAGAGTTTGCTTGTCTCTCTGTTAAATTCATCTCTTCAGTCGCTGTCTGTAATTTCATCACCATCATACTAAAACCATCTCTCCATCTTCCAGGGAATGGGCCAAAGCGTCAATCAAATGGGGCAACAAGTGAACCCTATGAGCCAAGGCGTGAACTCCATCGGTCAGAACGTGGCTCAAATGAGCCAGGGTGTTGGGCAGCCTTCACAGATGCCTCAGTCTATGGGCCAAATGAGCCAAGGCATGGGACAAATGGGCCAGCCTATGGGACAGATGGGCCAGATGGGGCAGGGTGGTGGCATGTCCGCCATGAACAGTCAAGCCGCGTCTATGGGACCTCAGGGTGGTAACTCCATGGGAGGATTCCCTGGACAACAGACATTCCAACAGGTATTACTTATGTAACGGTTGTCTCATTTAATTGGAATACTTTATAAGTAAAAAAATATCTTGATTAAGAAATCTTTGCACTTTTTGTCATTTTGTTGTTATGATGTATGTGCATATTTTTATTGTGATTTTGACGATCAGTTTTGTGTTTACCCAGAACATGATGGGAGGCCGCGCAAGCCAAGAAGCATACCTGGCGCAGCAGCAGAGACAAAACGCTCGTCCACCTTACATGCAGGTTAGTACAGAATACAGTAATGAGGTATGCTTAACACTTGCCCACTGACTTAGATTTGCCCACTGAGGGAAATTTGTTTTATTCGAATGGAATTAAGGTTGGAAGAACGGAATACTATGCGTTGAAAGGCCACCCACTAGGTGGACCGATGACCTAGTTAAGGTTGCGGGAAGGCGCTGAATGCGAGACGCACGGGATCGGTCAATGTGGCGACGCCTGGGGGAGGCCTATGTCCAGCAGTGGATGTCTTTCAGCTGAAATAATAATAACTAAGGTTGGAATTACAATCCATTACAAATTATGTTAAACCTATTTTGTTTATTATAGCAAGCGCCAAATGTGACAATGGGTGGCATGGGCGGCCCAGCACCTCCGTACCCGCGCGGCATGCAGAACCAACAGAGTTCTCAGTACCAACAGCAGATGAACCAACAGCGCATGCGTCAACAGATGCTGGCCATGCAACAACAGCAACAGGGCCCGCTCGTGCAACATCTGCAGAGGCAGCAGTACCAGCCGCCATATTAGCTGGCCTGAACCTTCTATATTTGCTGACCAGTTGTACACATCCGAACGACTTACTCCCGTCACTATCGTCACATTACGTATAAGTGAGTCTTCGCACTGAATGAAGGCGTTCGTTGAACGAAACGCAACCATAAGGATCAATGCAAATACAACTGCAAACTTCTCAGGCATTGCTTTCATTGATAACGAACTGAATGACAACTTCAATAGAGTATGAAATTGCTTTTTCACAGAAAGGCGACTTAGTAATGGAGGCCACAAAAAAATACCCTATTATGTAAACTCCTTTTAAATGAACTATTCTATTTAGTTTATCAATAAATTAATGAAACTGCTTGATCAGTATGCAGTTGTGTCTACACTGAAAATAAAGCGTGTCAATAGGTTAACGCAATGCAAGCGTAGCTTCTACGCTTCGACAACATGATGTTACCGTCGCTTAAACACAGCGTATACATTCAATTAACGCCTACTCTACTTGCTAAGATTGCCTAAATAATGGACCAAAAGCAATTTTTTTATGTCCTGTCTGTTTATTGACTGAGGAGTACAAACTTTAATGATCATTTTGCCCGTATTCTTTACGTCTCTGATCTTATCTTTTGAGTCTCGATTCTGATAGAACTTATATGTCTTTGCCATAGTTCTTCTCAATATTCGTTATTTAATCGTGGACTATGTAACCGACTTCAAAAAATGAACGGTATTGAATATGACTTCAAAAAAAAGGACGAGTTTTATTTTTTGTTTGTGAGTAAACTTCCGTCAATGCAGACACGATCATTACATCGGTTACAACACCATTCAAATGTAATATGCCGTCCATACACGATAACTAGACGGCTACTTATTTAAGAATATTATTAGGCTAATCCCCGGTTTCTGAAAGGTAGATCAAATACGTCAAATGTCTCGTTAACTATTCTGATCGGCTGTCGGAAACAACGACAGCTAATCATATTACTTGACGTGTGATTTAACAACATGGTTAAAATTGGCTTGCAGACGTTGGGGGAAAATACCACAGAAGTAATAAATGTCTTCTGTGTTAATACTAGAACTACATTATAGATTCCTCATTGAAAACCGATAACGTGCTTGAAAAAGAGTAATACCGAAACAAAATAGATTTGATGAAAAGTGCAGTTGTCAAAAAATACATACTTTTTATAGCTATAAAAATAAATACGTATTGCAAAAAATATGTATAGTTACAAAATCAGTATGGAAATGCATTGTATTGTGAACTGAGTAATCTATGGTGTAGTCCTAACATAATAAATGTACCTATTTTCATAGATGAACGCATTATGAGTGTAATGACAAATTAAAGATAGGTATTTTAACAGCGCAGTCTTTTGATTCAACTGCATATTTTAGTGCGTATTTTCATCCACGAATTACAAAAATAAACCAAAATGTAGCGAAATTACAATTATATATTTTTTATGAATAGAAAGATCTTATTTTTTGAGTTTTTAGTATGTTTTGGGCTTGTTGTCATCGATATTAATTTCGAAATTCAAATCTTCAGCCTCATGGTAAAGAAAAGTGCAACATTGTGTTGCTAACATGCCTTGTGTTACTCAGTAACAAGTTGCTAGCAACACAGCATATAGTGTTTCACTACTTCAATTTTACTATGAATACTGGCTTTTGATAAATAATTCCTTGATCTTTAATGATTATATTGCAACGACACAAGTTGAATGTATTTTATTATATTCTAGTACAATTAGTTGAACTCACAACCACTTGTTATAAGTTAATTGTAAATAGTTTGTCATTTATGTTTATTATAAGGAGAATTTAGAAGATTTTTGTTTCATTTCCTTCTTTCAACCTTACTTCGATGTGTACAGTCGGCGACAGAAGCTGATAATCGTCTCGGAGTTTTTTAGTTAAATATTTTTATCATGGACATATCTGTGGACATACATATGTTTGTCACGGCGCTTTAAAAAAATCACATTATTCCCTGGTTTTACATCCTTGAATATTTTCTATACTTTAGTATTTTTTTAACGAAGAAGGAGCTAGCTAAGAACCTAATCTAAAACAGTTGCTGAATATTGAGTAGTTCTTGATTTTGCATAATATTATTACAAGTACTATTGTAGATGAAAAAAAAAAATCATCTTCAATAATCATCTAAATAATAATCTTCAATAATAATAATCTCCTAAAAAAAGTCGGTGTTCCTGTTTTCATTTCTTCGTTTTTTGCCACCGCCTTCCGAAATTGAAGTTATTTTTCACTTTGTAGTGTTTTTATTTGGAAGTTAGTTGTATTATTTTGTAAAATGTTTTATTTTACACTTCTTAGTGGTACGTAATGGACAAGTTCTATAGTAAGGTCACAGTGATGCCAGAATATTTTACTCGAATAACATGTAACTTGAACATAACCAGTGGAATGAGAATGTACCAGGGTGAACTGTACACATGCGATCACATGTAAACAATAAACAGACATGCGATTGCAGAATCCCGAGAGTCTTGCCGTCCTTTATTGAAAAGTTCTGTTGTATATCTCCGAAGTTCTTCATCACATCTTTACCGAATATAAAATGCATCATTTCGGAATAAACTTCTTTCGAACAAAAAAAGAACTATGCAAATCCAAAATTGTTGTAAAGAATTTTGGAAGTCGGTTAAAAAGCGTCCGAGTTATAATACTAGATACACCCTGTTTATAATTATACTGTTCCTACTCTGTGTAGATACTTCTCTACGCCAGCAGATGCTCAACAATCTGCGCTACTGACATATGCTGGTATTCTATAGTTTTTGAGTTACGTTCCCGAAGGGTCCGAAAGGAGCCCTATTGCTGTCACTCACGTGTCTGTATGCCCGTCGCACAGACATAAATCTAACTAGATAAAGCAAGTCCCTCCATATTTATGAAAGAAAACCAAGCTTGCCTCTTTTTCACAGACTATGAACTTTACTTAACGTTGAAAGAAAATATTTCCATTGCCCCAGCCTATTTTTTTCTGTACGTACGTACGTACAGTTTTTACAGCTTAATCTATACTAATATTAAAAATGCGTAAGTAACTCTGTCTGTCTCTCCGTTTGTTACCGTTTTCACGTTTAAACCGCTGAACTGAATTAGATGAAATTTGGTATGGAGATAGTTTTTATCCCGGAAATCATGCTTTATATGCATGCATATAATAATATTATGGAGAAATCATCTAGTTAGATTTATTTTGGCGTAAAACGTAGCGATATTTGTTTTGTTTGTCTGTCAGCTGTCAAAAAAAAACTTGTTTTGTATTGTAGGTTATGTTATGATTATCGCTCAGTAAAATTTACAAACATTTTGATAAAATGCTTAATTATATTAAACTTTCTAGACACAGTACCATAAAATATTTCATAAATGGTCACAGTTGTGCTTGTAATCATAGAAAAATACACAATGTAGGGTTAAATGATATACCGAAGATAACCACAACAGATATTCGAAAACTATTACGACAAAAAGGCTTAGCTGTACAGGACGGGTTTACTGCACTCACCACCAAGTGTTCTATATGCTCTGGAGACCAGAAATGTGCAGAGAGTAAAGTGTATGTGAACAAAACGACAGGTTGGTAATATTAAAATATTGTAAACATAACCTCTAAATATAATAAAACGACTGCAAAGAAGGTTTATTTAAAAGAAGTCCGATCAAATCTTCGTATAGCGTAAAGTAAGGCGAACTGTAAATGCAAGTCTAAAATAATTAATTGGGTTTCAACAACTATTGCCATATTCTGCAAACAGCATGATGGGCGTTGCAGTTTGTTGTTATTAGGTGCAGTCGATCTTTCTTATCAGCTGATATCAGATGTATTTGTTTTTGTTACGAACAACAATATATGTGCTGCAAATGTAAATTAAGTTCTCTGTATGTACAAAGCAATAAAAGAGCTATATTCAAATAAGTTTCAAATCAGAAAATTTTTGAACACCACTTTTTATTTCAGGTTACTTTGTGTGTCCCGAATGCAATGTGCATGGGGAGTGGAATATATTGGAGAGACTAGTCAAAAAAACCAAAGTTGAAGCCAGCATTAAAGACTTCATAGAAAAATGTCAAAAACAATCAGAAGTATTTCAAAAAGATTGGCAAACAATAGCTAATGATACAAAAACCTTAACACAATTAAATGAGACACAACTGTTAGATCTATTTAGGCTATTTGAATTGCCAGTAAGTATTATATATTTTATTCATGAAATTAATTTATAATCTAGTGTTCTACTGATGTATATTGTAATCTTTACAGTTTGTAGATTTTACCATAAGATAATTCATAAATAGTGCACTATCTACTCACCTACTTTATATTATCTAATCTTAATGGATTTAAATAATGAAGTACAAATGAATGCTTAAGTATACAGGAAAGGTATGCAGTCCCTTGCCTATCAAGTGTAAAGGAAATGTTTCTTTATTACAGTTCCATCCAGAAGCCAATAAAATACTATCAGATGTAAGAGTTTCACCGGACAACACAGTATTATACTTCCCTTTAAAAAACTCTCTAGACAAAGTGGTAGGTTATCGTAAGATACAAGCAGGGAGAGAGGATGAGGCTGAAACCCACGGGTTGCATACTGCAGGCCTGTTCTCGTGCAGAGTGCCGAAGGTTAGCCGTAGTGATCAAGCCATACTTGTACCAACCATACAAGATGTATTACATTTAGCTGCTCAGAAAATTCCTGGTAAATATATTAGGAAACTTTTGCTTACTAAATTTTTGGGATTGGTGTTAAGTTTTAGGGCAAACAAGCAAAACATAATATTACACCCTATAACTAACCAAGGATTGGTCAGAGATGTATTGCACCAGTTGTTTTGATATCAGTATTCCAACCTTCGAATTGAATAGAATTTATTGTACACCAAAAAAAGTTAACTACAATTAGTTTTACAAAAAAACATAATTATATGGGTACAATGGCCACAAAGCAGAAATCCGAAACTACCTGCTAAGAATTTCTCAAAGATAAGACCTGGTAAACCTGGTGGTATTGCACAAATTCAATGTACATGTGGTCACAGATAATATACTACTAGCATAATGTGGTATAGGCGGTACAGTTGTAGTCTTTGTGACCTCTTTTAATGAATGAGCCACCAGTATTACTTACCATTTTTGTACCAAGCCTTAATGTTTCCGCTGTTGCCCATTTTCTACCTTATCTTACTTAACTACCTTATACAAAAGATATTAACTATTTTAGGAACACTTATCTGGCTGAGCAACTGCAGCCTCCCGCCCATAGTATTGCCCGCTCTCGAAGCATATCATAAGTTATGTTTGTGGGGAGATTGGGAAAACATGCGTGCCGTCGCCGAGAAACTAGGAGAAGACAGATGTCGATTTGTCAGGTAAAACTTCAATATTCAACTTTATAGTCAAATCTGTTTATTTGATTGCACTGAACAAACCAAAACCCCGAGATGAAACACTGTTACGTTAGCTGTCGTCCCATTTTTGGTAGGGACCAAAAATGGGACGACATTGTGACCCAGCTATTAAATAGTGTCCTTCCCTGTCCTAGACCTACAGACGGCCTAGTGACCGCATCAGAGGCAGCTGCAGCAAACCTCCCACTTAAGACTTTAGTGTCTGAGGCAAAACCCGCCGCGCATCGCTCCATCACTACCTTTGCAGCCCTCCGTGACGACGTCTACTTTGAAGTTACCAATGTGGACAGGGTATGTTGGATTTTATTACAAAAAACCTATACTCATGCTAAAATTGTTGTGCATGCCGCCGAGTAGTTTATTTTTAGGCTTGGTGTCACCGTCATATACCAAGACGAATATGGCGAGCACGAGCTTGACTACAATGATTACTACTAATAAATTATACTTTAAAAAACACGCTTTATTAGAAAACCAATCTCTAACAGAGAAAAAAAATGTAATAAAGCGTGGGGTACTTTTAAAGATATTTTCAAAATGACTTCTTTTACATCGGTAAAAGAAGTCATTTTGAAAATATATCTATCTATTTAACTATATATCTATCTGTATATATATATCTGACAGTAAAATATTATAACAATTGCCATCAAGCACCCACGCTTTTTTACAATATTTTTTTTTGTTTATCACTCTGTTCTTAATCAAAATTTATTGAAAATCATTTTCTATTTTTTAGTTTGGTTTTCTTTGCTAGTTAGCTTGTTTTTTTAGGTTTTTTAAATTATTATTAATTTTTTACTTTTTAGTCCTACCGTAAGGATAATGGGACAAACTATTTAAATTATTGCATTGTCATCGGTCCTTGATAAGTGTGCAAAGTTTCAAATTAAGCCGACGATTTGATGGGGGTGAAAATCACGACCATATATTCGGTTACATTGATACATACATACCAAGCTACTAAAAGCGTGTTAAAAGGACTGACTCACTTTAATAACGAACAGATTTATATGAAAAATAACGAGGGCGGCAAAAACCACAAATTGGTCATAAAAGGTAACATACCTACTAAGACTAAGAAAACCACAAAGAAGGAAATTGCAACAAACACTACGCTACGTAACAATTTCGAAAAACCGAACTCAACATTAATATCGGCCAACAACACCTTATCAAAACGCATTACAATGGTTTGAATTCCACAATTATTACCTACCGCTATTACCCGTTTACACAATAAGTTCAATTTGCATGGTGTTGGGTATAGAACAGCTCTATTCCAGAACCAGTAGTAAGACAATTCGTACTGTGTACACACGGACTCCTTACATATTTTTCCATCAGGTTCGTGGTATAAAATGGCGCCGTTTTCCCGCGCTAACCCGTCTGCTGGGTGGGCACCGACGCGGAGAGCTGACTGTCCTCACTGGACCTACCGGGTGCGGGAAGACCACGTTGTGTGCCGAAATATCCTTGGACTTGGCGCAACAAGGGGTAACAATTATTATCCTTTGTATTTATGCTTGGCGAGTATAATTAATACAAAGCTTCATCTCAAAACGAGTAAAGAATGACTTGTCCTGTTGTACAAACTGTACGGAAACGCAACGGGATAAAATAAAATACAACCGTTGAAACCACTTAAACCGTCATTCTTTATCGCTCTTGCAAATCCAGTGGCGTTCATTCCTTAAGGATTGTAGATTCCGGCAGGAGTGATCGTTAGTGGATTGGGCCCTATTAAAACACTTTCCTATTCACAAAGCTATCACAATTGTTAAACAGTAGCTGCGATCTGCCCTGCCTACATATGTTCTTAGGCTGAGTGACCATGGATGAAGGCGTATATACAGCAATGGGGGTCTTTTTGCGGCAGATGATCATATACCATAGAAATCTTTACTAATATTATTAATTCGAAAGTCACTCGGTCTGTCTGTCTGTTACCTTTTCACGCCTAAACCAGTGAATGGAATTCAATTAAATTTGGCTAGGGGATAGATGGCATCCTGAGGAAGGACTACGTTTTGAACCAAAAAAAATATTGTGGGTAGGTAGGGTAAGGTAGGGTAGGTTGGTAGGTAGGAAGAGTAGGGTAGGTAGGTTGGTAGGTAGGATAGAGAGAGGTAGGTACCTACCTACCTACCTAGGTAGGGTAAGGTAGGGTAGGGTAGGTAGCCAGTTGACGGGAGCGAATCTGCGGGGGACAGCTAGTATATAAATATATCAATGTCATGCACAAACAAACACGTAGTACCTAACATCGACTCATTCCATCAACACTTACTTATTTTCTTATTCCAAGTAAGATAACTGTATAACATTTAACAACCAGGTGAACACCTTATGGGGCAGCTTCGAGATCCGCAACTCTCGCCTAGCACGGACGATGTTGCAGCAGTTCGCTGGAGTGCCTCTAGAGCAGAATCTTCAAGACTTCAACAAGTATGCCGATGACTTCCAGAAGCTACCCATCTATTACCTGGCTTTCCATGGGCAGCAATCCATCAAAGTTGTTATGGAGGTAAGGCCTGAAAGATAGGTAATTAATGAATAAGGGCAAATTCCCACGCGATCAGTAAGTGTATATTCGAGTTCAAGGGCTGAACTGTCAGCTCTGTAGATATGCTGATCACGTACAGTTTCATTGGTTAAATTCGCCCTTACCATAAATAAAGTGTTTCGTCCGGATAGATAAAATATCTCGTGTTGTTCCCACCAATAATTTCTAAAATTATAATTTATAAACTCTGTTACATCCACAAGCAGCTCGAAGAGTGGAACAGAGTTGCCCGGATTAGTTCCTCCCACTTCTGTGGCATTCCACCTACGTATAGTTGCATTTCACGAGCGCGCATCAATCATTGTAATTTAAACCGTATGTCGATGTTGAAAAGGCTCACGATGTAAGGTCTCGTGAACGTCTAAATTATAACATCTTTTAATAACCCTGAACACTTTCTGAATTGTACAGGCAGTAGAACACGCCCGCTACATGCACGACATCTCGCACGTTGTAGTGGACAACGTGCAGTTCATGCTCGGATTAGGAGAGGACCGCGACGGTGACCGCTACCATAGACAAGACGCCGTCATCGCCGCCTTCCGAACCTTCGCCACCGCTAGACACTGCCATGTCACACTCGTCATGCATCCTAGGAAGGTTAGTAGATTTTTGACACTATTGAATAATAGACTCTATTGTCTAGGACATTAAGTGCAAAGTTGTTTGAGAATTGACGTTCACTTTAACGTCTACTTTCTGACGTTGATTCAACATTTTTTTTTCTTATCCTAATTTATTTGGTGTCGGCGCAACGTTTTTTTAATAAATAGATTTTGTTTTTAGTAGCACAAAGTACAATGTTACATATATAAATTTACGCAGACATTAAAAGGCTCTTCAGGTATTCTCGAGCATGCTACATGGAAATAAAGTCTATTATTCAATGTAATCATCATGTAATAAGTGACTGTCATAATTGTTATTTCTGGGAAGCTTGTGCACAACAGTCGGACAGTAAGATATACGAATATATTTAAACCCAAATATTAATTATACTCATTTACAGGAACGGGAATCAGAGGACTTGTCAACGAGCTCTATATTTGGCAGCGCGAAAGCTTCGCAGGAAGCGGATAACGTTCTCATAATACAGGTAACACTCTTGTTAACTAGCAATTCGATTCAACCTTATTAGTTCTTTTGCATAGCAAAACAAAGAAACACAATGCCGTCGCAAGTGCAAGTACACAAAGCAAATCAGATTGGTTTGCAGGGCACACCAACATAGCACAAAGAGCATAGCGCATTAACGCATCTTTCGTGTGCGTAAAATCAACGAGTATGTTACTTCGCCTATTTATTAGTGTTTGCTTCACAATATATATGAAGCATAAATTTAACCATGTAACTAATTGGTCTCGTGGCAAGAGTGTATAAGCAATCGTCTGGTAAATCAGTCTTAGGATCGAATCTCACCAACGCGTTCACTTTTTAGATTATTAAAAACCATTTATTACAATTTCGTTAAAAAAACTATTTTTGTAATTTGCCTAATAATAAGAAAATTATTGGAGAAAAATATATTTAAGTAAAAATTTAACAATTATTAATAAGAAATCAATAATATTTATTGACTAGGATTTTTAAAATTATAATTACTAATTATAAAGTTTTGCGCATGACAAATATTCGAAGTCGGACAAGAATTAACGTTATTTTTGATACTCAAGTGGGTTATTTATTTATTAGAATTAACATGTTACTAAGTTAGATTTTAAGAAACAGGTATCCTTAATTATTGTAATCTCACTAGCAATAAAATCACTCACATATAACAAATTTAATCACCCCCTGATATTTTTATAAATAGCCGACCACAGTAAAATTTTCTTGGACGTTAAACCAACTTTGCACACCTCACCATCTATTCGCCACAATGATTTGCGGCCGTCCTAGCCTATCTCAAAACATTTTTCATCGCTAAATATAAATATTATATTATTGCACCAATCGAAATCCTAACGTTCTATTGCGAAGCGTACCCGGTTTTTCCTGTGAATATCTGTAAAATTATCTTATTTTTTTGCCTGGCCTACAACATTTCACACCAGTTGCATGCAAATAGTTCCGTACAATTTGTAATGTCTCGTCATGTTTAGTCGACCTGGAACGAGTAGTCAACTAGTGAGGAAGGGCTCAGCCATATGCCAAGCAACTATATCACGGTGCCGCGCTTTGGCATCTGTGTATGCAAATCCAACCTATAGTCCCGGTCTGCGAGGATCAATGTTTCCCGAATCTGCATAACGATGGAACCACAATTGCACAGTTTTTCTCTGTGAACAATAATAAAAAAATATTACAAAAAAACAACAATCAATAACATGTGAATTATTTAAACATATTAAACTTCTAAACATAATAGAAACATTTTGTTACTCACCGATGGCGATATCATTAAACGCCTCGCAATTTCACTAATTATCTCAGCTCTTAAGTATAGTAAAGTGATACATATAAAAGCACTTCTCAAAACTTGCAGGGTATAATGTCTAAACACGTAACGAAAGCCCGATAGTCAATAGCATTATGACGATGAACAACTAATAACTTATATATGATTTGTCATTTTTGGAGGGTACATAATTAATATATTTCAACTCAAATGTAAAGAAGACTTGCTAATAGTTTAGCAATGAATTGAAGAAAAAAATGTAAAATATTTTATTAAAACATACAAAAATATTAGCCGTCGGCAGTCGGATTCGATTTTACGGCGCCAGGACGTAAGATAATATATACCGCACGCTCGACTAATGAGCCACGGAGACGATTGTTATATTAAAGAGACAAGAAATTGCAAGTGTGTGCGAGGACAATGTATTATTATGAAGCAAACACTAGTATCTATTTTGGTGTGACCTGCAAACCTACCTGATTTGCTTTGTGTACCTGCATTCATAATTATGTACTTATTGATTTTTTTATTACAGGACAAACGATTAACAGCAGTGCGCGGCAAAAAGTACCTACAGGTTGCCAAAAACCGTTACAGCGGCGAGTTAGGCATTGTTCCTCTCGACTTCGACAAAGATGCGCTCAGCTATCAAGCGAAGAAGAAAAAAAGCAAAGCAGACGAGCCCGATAAACTATTGAACCAGTACTTCAAAGAATACTCAGTCGATGACCCGAATTACATTGACCATTTCGAAGACAAAAAACCACGCAGAGATTTCTCAAGAAAATCACAAAATACCCGTCACAAAGACCAGCCTAGTAGTTATTTAAGTGATATATTGAATTTAAAATAGATAGTCTGTAAGTGTAACATCCATTCCTTTACAAATTAATGTAAATTTAAATAAAATATTTATTTATGCAAAATAAAATGAGCTGGATGAGTTTTTTTTTGGTCCTTTTACCATAGTAGTCTCAATCTCGAGCTTGTTATTAATTTTCAACTTTATTACATTCAGCGCAAGGTCGTACTTGTTTTGGCAGTGGCAACCACACTTGACCTCGCCTCACCAGATGATTTTATGCCAGCCCTAACAATCGTACGGCGATTGAGCTTCTAATATGTAGGTTGCTAAACTTTATATTACATAGGTATGTGGTAAGTACTAGTCCTACCGTTCATAGCACCGTTGCAGCACATACAAAAGTATTCCTCTATAGCAGAGGCTCCCAAACTTTTTTGTCACGCCTCTATGAAAAATATAGATGGCATCTCCCCCCATTAGTATTTGTGATTGTATTTAGGTAACAAACAGTCATCATACAAGAATTCTTAAGTTAATGAAGAGGAAGGAAAAATAAGGCTTTGATAAGATTAGTTTAGTTCAAGTACTTGTTACCACACATATATGCATAGGACTACAAGATGCCCAGATCTGGGTTGAATAGAAGAAAGTGCATCTCGTAGGTCTTTAGCAATATCAAGATTCTACCGGAGTACGTCACTCGCCCAGCTGAATCGCGCCCCTCCTTTACATGCTATCGTGCCCCTAGTTTGAAAATCACAAATGCTATACTGCCCTATTCGGTATTTATCTATTTCTTATGGTTCTTCTCTATCCCAAAGTAAAATGGAATGTACCTAGTTTTGAAATAAAACAAGTATGTATAGTATTTAAATATATTTTAATGACGAGTGCTAGTGTCTCTCGTATCACCCAGTAATGATATGATAACAAATAATTATTATTATGAGAATATTATGACAAAGGAACACAAACATAGATCATCGTTATAGGACGGCAACGACGTTTAAAAACCCAATCAGATAGCCGTCTTAGAATATAATATTAAGTAATAAAATAGTCGAATCTTATATAGTTACCTTATGTAAAATTTAAGTGAATATTTTTTTACATTTTCAAGTTTCTCCAGTTTTCCGCAATCGGTACCAATTCTATAGCAAGACAAATACCAAGAATGCCCTTAAATTATTCTATAATAACAGCATAACATAGTTAAATTCATAAGAAATTATCGCATCATCAGCTACCGAAGTAAGAAGTTAGAAGACATAACATTAATTGCTTATTGCAAAAAGACTATTAAAATATAATTCTATACATGATGTATTGTACTGTAATCCCCAATCTTTTTGGCCGGGTTGTACTGTGCATAGGCTTGCCGATGCACATGGCATGGCACGCTTTTATTTTAGAATGAGACTTACTACTGTGCAGCCATTTGTAATCATCTTCAGACTGGCCAGAAGATTGAAGGATTACTGTACATATTGATAATATCATAATTAACTTACTTAACTGAAGCTTTAGCTATAGGTAAGTCTATTATAAGGTACACATTTTGTCTAAGTAAAATTATTTATTTTAGTACAAAGTAAAATAGGTAGGTGCCCTAGAACGAAAACAGTCAAATTTTATCTGCTGGGCTATGCTACCCAAACTTGGGAGCGAACTTTGAAATACAGGTTTTTGCAATTTGCACATATGACCATGCCTTGGTGCCTGAACCATAAGACCAGTGAACCATTATTTTAGATTTAGAACAGTGCATCCTTTTTCAGTGAGTTCAGAAAATCCCTATTATCCTCATTTTCCTGCAAGATATAAAATATGAGATAATTATCATACTGATTTTGAAGAGGCCATAATTATTTTGCACACTATTGTTATATCATTTATAAAAATATAGTCTAGGTTGCAACTTATAAAGTATAAAATAGGTCTATCTAGTTAGAATACCATATCACATTTTATTAAAGATTTGTTTGAGATAGAAGTCTACATTTTTATTTAATCACACAAGTTGTTACAAGGGTACGCATAATTTTCTGTATAAATGTAATGTTATTCCGCGTATAAAACATTCCACAATATGTTACCGTATGATATACTTATATCTTAAAATTATATTTGGTTATAATATAGGGCATGTACTTGTATAGTACTTAAAAATAATTTGTAAGAAGAAATTGTTATTGCCCAAAAAAAATGTTTTTACATTGTTAAACAGATAGTATTTTATTTATAAACGGTATAATCAACAATCCTGTACAACTCTGTTAAATATGATAGTTAATAATGGATTTATTATGATCAAATAATCAAATGCAGGTTTTGTACAGAAATTATTTTAGAATTCTATGGGCTTTATCTATTTGACGAGGTGAGAGTGAACAGCTTGAATTAAAGAGGCCTCGTTTGTACGATTTTGCCTTCTTTTGCATTTGGGGCAAGGTATATTGGCATTAAGACATTTAGCATGAAAAACACTTGAGCATTCATCACAGCGGTATGTTGTGCTTGTCTCGAAAGGGTACAGTATTTTAGGATCACGGCATACTTCGCAAATGAAACCCTTTTGACTGCATAGCCAACATTCCAGAACATGAGTCTTAGCAAAGGTTACCACTTTCTCTAGCTGCAATGCTAAGGAGCCATTAGGTATGAGAGCCAAATCTGATATTGTATACAGGTGAAGATGTTCATACAGATACTCTCTTGGCCATACACGTTTTTGTAACTCCTCAATGACTGGTTCTCTACATGTAAATATGTAAGCTCTGAGGAAATTCAGTTGTATCCTGAGTTCCTGTAAATGTGTCATATCTGAAACACCACTGTAAATCTTTGGGTTAAGTTTTTTCATGTCTATCCAAGGATGATGTTGAAATTCCAACAAAAAGAGAGCAGATTTTTTGGAGACGGGGTATCTTTTGAAGTCCCAGTTGTGTATGACTCGTGCTGGAATGATGAACACATTGGGGTCCATACAGTTGCAGCAATAGTACTCTCCGGTATAAGCACATACTTTTGCTTTAGAGATTGTGCTGCCCAGTAAATCTTGGCACCCTTTACATTGATAGTTTTGATGATCAAGCCCCTGTTCTCGTGACAAAGTGCCCAACTGTGATATCATCTTCTGTAATTCTTGGACTGTAAAAGATGTGGACATAGTAGTAGGAACTACTTCAAAATCCAAACCTTGTAGCATGGGGTCTTCTGGGGTTACTGTTTCCGCTTTCAAATCACAAATGTCGGTATCTTCTGAAGTCAGCTTTAGCTCTTTGTGAATATCCTTCATAATGTCTCTTAAATTAGGGGTGGTAGCATACGTTTCCCCAAAGTTATTTGAATTGTCAACTAAAGATGACAAACTCTTGAGCTCAGGTGTTTTTATCATGCTGCTACCATGAGATGAATTGGAAGTGATAGAGGCATTCATTTCATCATTATTATCAGTAGACCATCCTTTTCCACACAAGGAGTTCCCTGTGACTATGACATCAGTTGGAGCAACAAATTCCTCTGAATTAACAGAGGATGGTGACAAAGAAGCTACATCTTTCAGTTCCTGACTGGTAGATGGCTTATCAATTTCTAATGGACTCAATTTTGTTTTGGAGCTTAAAATTTTGTCTTTTGGTTCTTCCTTGTGTCTTGGTGATTTCTGTTCTTCTTTAATCTCCGATTCTAAGTTTTGGCTAGTGATATCTTTTATATCCTTAGAGAGAATGAAATCCAAAGCCTCATCTTCATTCAAAGCTAGCATCCGTCCCAGTCCAGTGATGCTTGAAGTATGCGTGGGTGTAGATGCTAATTTTGGTTTTACTTCCTCATCAGTAATAGTGCTAGCCACATCCAAAGCAGCACTAATGGGAGCTTGTCTTATCTTAGGCACCCATATACCAGCTAGCATCAAGACCTGTTCTGGCCAGTAATTTAACAAGCTGGAATTAATGGGTAAATTAAACTGAATGCATGTTTCAATGCCTTCAACAAGTTTTTGAGCCACTTCTAATATTTCAGAATCACATACAAACGCTGTCCTGTTGTAGAAAGGTTTCACAGCAGATATGTTCTTGAGAAGGGTAGACATGTAGGATGATAACAGGCACTCATTCAAAGCAATGCGGAGCCAAGCCCGACACTGACCTATTTCTGTATTGATCTGTGGCAGGGATGATATCTGGTCAATATTTTGCCTGTGTGATAGCACAAGAATGAGAGGCCAAAAGTTTGGTTGTGGTTGCTGGTCAGACTCGCCTGTTAGTGCATTTTTGGCCTTTCTTAAAAACGTATCTTTCAAGCCATGAAGAAAAACTGCTTCCAAAGCCATACACAAAGTGTTTGTGGAGTCTGTCGAGCCTAACACGCTGTGGAAGTTCTCTTCAAATTGATTGCTGTATTGGATATCTTTTACACTTTCAGACAAATTGTTAATTAGTGCTTCTTTTAACATCGAGTCCCGACTTCGAACTGTAAATCCTGATGCGACGTTCTTGAAGAAAGACATGATTTTAATTACGACTTATCCTTAATGTGAGATGGTATTGACAAAGACAAAACTACATTATCTTGTTCCCGTTTACAATTACTGAACTGCACTGTTTATCAATTCATCAAAAATAATGCAAATCGTAAAACGTAACTCTGTGACTCTGCTGCACTCACTGTAGTTGTCACTTTATCCGATCGCTGTAAATGTAAACATAAATATTTGGTTAGGCTTTTCCTTTTTCAGCGATTGTAAAGTAAACACGTAAATAAAACTATGTTTATTTGTTATCTTACCGCACAAAAATTATCACAATCAACTAGTTTGCTGCCTTAAATCCTTGCTTGTTACGCTAGAATCACGCTCGAAAAAAACTAGAACAATTTGTGTAATCTTTGTTTTATTGAGTTTTAGGTGGAATTAGTAATGCACTCTGTGAACTCTCTTGAATGCACAGAGAAACTTATATATCGAATGTCTCATTGCCCCATGCCCCATCGCTAAAATCTAAACTTCATACAGCATTTTAGTCGATTTTATTTTGTTTGTAGTCAGGCCAATATCGTGATCATAGTATTAGAAATAATACTAGAAACGAAGCTATGATACTAGCGAAGCGTGTTGTAGCATCACGTGGCGTGTTGAATATGTGCACGATTCGCATCGGGTGTCGACACGTCACGTCACGTCGTGTTTCCACCTTAAATCCGGACGTATACACATGGTTTTCACTATTATTGGCAATTTGTCATTCATTAGTGTCATTCTAATTGTTATCGCCTCATCTCGGATTTCTCCGGGGTAGCTATTCAACAGAATTGTATAAACTACAGCAGAGTATTTAAAATCCCAATGTATTTTTTTTTACTTTTTTGTTAGAACCACTTAAGCATCTTGTGAAGTACAATATTTTCTTTGAAGTCGATTTTAGACATTGTTTTAAAAAAACTAATAAGGCATGTTTTATCCCTTACTTATAATATTACTTTCATATTTTACTGGTAATATTTATACTCTCGCTGAAAAATACCCAAGATCGGAAAAAAATGGCCAAGGTATGTGCAAACATATTTTTCAATAATTCTAAAAGTTCACTAATCACTTGTTTACACAACAAGGGAGCCAGGAATGTTATTAATTGATTTTGTTGATTTTTAGAATTACTCCTATGTCGTAAATGCGGTGCTGACGTGGCAGACTCCTATTACTTGTTCAGTAAACCAAGCCCAGGAGCTCATAAAACAGAAAAACAAAATATATTTGGCCAACAGAATGTAACTGTGCAAACATTGGTGAACCCATTTGGCATCAATTTCGAAGTGGTCACTGCAGAGAAAGCAAGATGTGACAACATAGGACCAGTGAGTAAAAAGGTGATGTTAGTTAAATAAATATGATTTATTAAATTAACATTGGAATCATTTTAGAACCAAGGTGCCGATTCATGGTTTCCTGGATACAGCTGGCGGATTTGTGCTTGTAAACACTGTGGTCAACATCTAGGTTGGACATTTGAAAAGACAGATGGTAGTACACCAAAGGAAACTAGTGAGAGTATTAAAACTTTTCATGGACTGATCTTGAAGAACATACTTGGTGAAAATTGTAAGTTATAGAATTTTGAGAATTAATCATGTTAAAGTTGTAAAAAAGTAAAAGGCCCATTTTGACAGCTATTTAAATACTAAATAATAATAAAACTTGATGCTTGCGAATGATACTCATTGTTATAGTGTATAGGTAAACATAGTAATTAATTACGATTATGAATTTGATTTTTCAATTTCTTACGTAGAAAGTTATTGCAGCATGTAAAATGAGAAACATCAATGGGCTTCAGATTGTGATGACTTTAGTCCTCTATAATTGAGATACTTATCATTGTTTTCTTTTTCAGTTACTGACTCCCTAATAATGATGCCGAACATGTACAAAATGTAATTCACATTCATTATTGATGAGAGAATGTGTGCTACCCTATAAGCGTTGTAAATGTCTGATATCTTTA
Source organism: Orthosia gracilis (assembly GCA_947562075.1). Taxonomy (NCBI): domain Eukaryota; kingdom Metazoa; phylum Arthropoda; class Insecta; order Lepidoptera; family Noctuidae; genus Orthosia; species Orthosia gracilis. The sequence continues at coordinate 43,951,009 of OX387268.1, forward strand.
TATACTTGTGGTTTTCCAATGTTTATATTATATTAGAAGGTAAAAAACATGGTAAGGCTAAATATAAAAGACATATTTATGAATTATTTTATTTTTATTTCTTACTTGTCTATGTAACAAAAATACCGAAGTAAAATTAACAATTAAGTCAATTAGAAAAGAAAAACGGAAATTAGTTTTCTTACACAAATGTCAAAAAAAAAAAATAGAAAATGTACCTCAATCTTAACTAATAATCATAATGATAAAGATCTTATACACCACTTCTAAACATTCAGGCCACATGGTTATCCAGTGCAGTGTCTGACAATGTAAGGGTAATCTAGGAAATGTGCCAGATTCTACTTATCCATACTTTACAATACTGCTGGCCTAGCCTGAGTGTGTAAAAGACGACTGACACTTCTAGCCAAAACAATGTGGTAGAGTAATTTTTTATAGGTGTTTTTAGCAGCAAAAGTCCAAGTGTAATAAAAATAGTATAAATATTTTAGGAGTTGACATAAACATTACTTATCAATATTATTCGGCTAGCTTGTTACTTTGTGAGTTTTTACATACAGTATTTAAGTAATCCACTAAGATGATCTTCATATTAGGATATATTTTTTGAAAATGTTATCTATGTGTATTAGCTACATACCTACCAAAACAGCTTAAATTATTTTATGCTGTTTTTGTTAGCAAAAATGCTTACAATACACATTTTCTAGACTAGTAATATTGACAGATTTAGAGTCCATGAGCCATTGCAGGATCCTGTAGCCAAATAGGCTGTTCTTCCGAATGTTACACAGCCATTTTACTCAGAAATTATTTGAAAGGAAGCTGCATATAGGAAACACGTCTTCTTAGCGTGTCCATGACAAACACTCTTTTTAGTTAAATGCCTTGCCTGGCCCAGAATTCAGCCAATGAAATAACATAAGAAACACTGAACAATAGAGGAGTGAAATTACAAAGAAATATACTTATAATTACGAATATACCTTTATCAAGGTACGAAAAAAATATCGGTGCACTGCACGTATCAGTAGATCCCAATATTAATCAGATTATGATTGTAATAATAAAAATCAATTTCACATAAATAAATCTAACAAGATAACGCAAGTCAGTATGCAAACCAAGAGTGCCGCTTTTTCACACAAAATTTGTAAAAGTATATTAAGCAACTAGTGAATAAAGGACAGATTTTGAGGGCCATAGATGAACCACAAGCTAGTGAAGGATTCTAACAACTGACCGTAGGTGACTCATGATAATTGAATCACGAGCATAGCGAGTGATTCAAGTGTTAGAATCATGAGCGACGCGAGTTTTTCATGGCCCTCGATAGAAATCAGTTTTATCCAAGAGTTGCATACAAGAGTTGTATGTTGTTGTATATGTTTATTTTATACCATGACTACGAAAAAAAAGATTTAAGCGAAAAGCATAAGTAACATTATTAAATAAATAAATGGTTTATTACCTTTAAAATTTACAAAAAATGTGAAACCCTGAACCTTGAGCTAGGTAACAGCACCTGTGTTTCAGGGGCCAGTGACCACCTCCGTTACGTAACATAATTAATTAAACACCAAAGCAAATAATGTTAGAATTACAATTCAAATAAGTATTCAAAAAAAGTCCTAGACTATAATCAAAATCATTATTAAAATCCTAAATATAAACAAACGCAATATTAAAATCGAAGGAGTTTGAATCGAGTATTTTTTGCGCAAGGAGGTTATAAAGCATTGAGATGGAGGTCGAATATATTGGTGTGTTCGAAATTCAAACACCAAAACAGGGAATAAAAGTGCTTTTTATTCACTGTTTTCAGTGAACAAAATAAGCTTTTTAGAGTTGAGAGAGAGAGTAGTAGAGGCTACTTTGTTTATATTCCTGGTAAAGAATAGTCACTTTAGTACGATGAAGTGTGGATTTGATACATTTTGTTGTTTTGCTTCATGATGTTGTAATTTGACATGATATTCTTGTAGACAACATGAACAGGCGTGATACAAAAATATATACGATCGATTATGAAAAATCAAAAGGATCGACGATCGACGTACACGTCAACGTTCCGTTAGCTTGTGAACATTGTCGGATTTGGCTAGGAACGACAAAGTGCATTTGATTAACAGCAAGCGATTTTTTTTGGGACAATCCCACCGCCCTATTCCCAAACCACTGCAACTCTTGAAAGCCAGAATCAACAGTGGCGACCACCAGATAAGCGCCGAGGCAATGAAGCTCGACAAAGTCCCGGTGAAAGATTTTAACTGTCTTGGATCCCGCAACGAAACAAAACGAACAAACGATTGTGTAGGACCCACAATACCTACACTGTAGATAAAGGTGGAAACATAAAAGAAAAACACAAAGTTTGATTGTGCGATTATTGCTGTTTCTTAAGTAATAAGCCTGCCGCACTCCTCTTCATGTTTAACATATTTTATTGGATTTCTTTAAAATAATTTATAGCGTAAGCAATCTGACTCAAAGCTCATGTAAAAGCATACCACATTCAAAACTTTTTCGGGATACCAATGAGTTCTGCATAGTTACAAAAATTAAATATAAAATTAAATAAAAACCTCCGACACAAAACCACTAAAAAGCAAAAAATAAGCCTCGTACTCGCGTCGGGGAACCAAGTACATAAAATAAACTGGTGTACACGTTGGCGGTTCCCCGACGCGAGTACGAGGCTAATTTTTTGCTTTTTAGAGGTTTGTGTCAGAGGTTTTCAGAATTTTTGATTTAATTTTTATTTCACGCTTTTTTAACTACATTTATGATACCTAGTAGTAGCAGCTTCAATTGACATCTATCGAAACACGTAACTATGACATGACAGATATCTTGCGGAAAAACCCAGATTCAAAGAGTAAAATGCGGATAATCAAACATAGCAAAGAACACTCTCGACAAAGTCACATTTGAAACAAATAAATCTAAATAAAAATCGGTTTATCCGTTTAGGAGCTATGATGCCACAGACAGACACAGATACACAGCAACACAGTTCAAACTTATAACTCCCCTCTTTTTCCGTCGGTGGCTAGACTGAATAGCCAGACTCTACATTCGCGTCATCTAGTTCGATTTATGACTGTGGTAAATTTTAAGTTCAACTGCATAAATAACTGCGGTTTAACAGTTTTTTGCGAAATACTATGAAATAGCAACTTATTTCTTGATATTGATGATTTATCCCGATTACTTACGATACAATCACTGTTCTTGGTCAGACACGTTTTAATTAAAAGGCAAAAACTATAATTTTCTGTGCCTTTCATTACAAAAATACAATAATTTTTATTTCATGTCACACAAAATTTAAAAATTATTGTATCTTGTTATACAAACGAATAACTTATGTCGCAAATACACACTCTTAAGCCTATAACATATACATTATTGTGTGCTAGTTAGTGATTTTTAGGCATTGAATTTGCTTTATCTTATTGCAATCATTATAGAACTCGAATAACACAACCATTAGGTTTGCAAACTTCCTTATTATATTTTAAAAGGTATCCCACATTAGCAACATTGTATATTAACTTAAAACTTACACAATGGTTAAATCTGAATGAAATTATTTGCTGCTCTAGACCAGCCAATGGACTCACCTCTTGTTTCAACTTGCTGTCACAATCTTCAAAAATTTAATTAGCATACATAGTTTATAGTTCAATCTGTACTTAATAATAACAAATCACAATTTACGAAGCGGCAAACCTTTGATGTAATGACTGTCCAGTAGCTGCAGGTGTTGGCGAAAAATTTATACCAGTGGGGGCCTCAGCGGTTGGTGCAGTAGTACCATATGTTTTTCCTTGAATAACAGCTATTTCTTTTTGCAATTTTGCATTTAGGACTTGTTTTACAAACTTCCGGCCAACCCCACGGTTACCGCCACGGCCTCGTCCCCTCGAGCGGTTAGATCCTCTACTAGCATTTGACCGGTTGGATCGATTTGATCTGTTGGATCGATTTGACCTGTTGGAGCCCATGGATTTCACACTTCCAGGGCCTCTCCTTGTGTTGTAGTTACCAAACTGGTTATTTAACTGTGCTAGACTCTGTTTATTCAAATAGCCTGCACTACCGACGCTGTTGCGACGCCTCTTTGCAAAATCATTGGCAACACTGACAGTCAGTTGAGAAGGTGAATTACTAAAAGAGTTATTTCTGGAGCGAGTGAATGTTTGAGACTTTATAATGTTGTTCCGACGGAGCATGTTTTGTTCTTTTAAAATTTGGTCCGATCTCAAACCTACTGCACTATATTTATTTCCAGTAATTAAACCTCGTCCTCGTTTAGAGATTCCCCTCTTGGCTACAGCCAGAGGTCGGTGGATGTTATTCATTCCTCTGCGTGTTGTTACACCAAGTCTACTGTGAACACCACTTTGAAGATTCGAGTATGAATTAGCACGCTGTAGCCTACCACGCATGCCTCCTCCTGTAAAAAGAAAGAAAAGTCTTAGAATAATTGCCTGACTATTAATTTCATCAATTAGACACCTCATATCCTATCATATTAAACAAGCAATATTTGTATATAAGTATACATATACCAGACGGCGGAGCCCCGATGATGCAACAAAAAATGAGCTCGACTTCATCATGTCAACCGAGAAGCAAATGTTCAATGATGTCCAAAACCCCGAAAGATTTCAGCTCGAACTCCAGAATCGTTTCGAGTGCCTAGGGAGCTCCGTGGACGAATACAGCGATGGGTTCGTGGAAGCTGTCCATACGGTCGGGTCTAATTTTTTCAACACATAGAAACAAAAAGCTCTCTGATTCTACTCTCAAGCTGATAAAGGAGAGGTGTGAGATGATCCTGCAGTTTTCAGATGAGGCGTGCAAATACCGGCAGCTCAATAGACAGATCTTTTACTTCTTGTATTCTAAATCCTTGAAAATTGACCTCCGCCGCTTTAATACTCAGCGAATTAAAGATGCGATTGAGCGAAATAAAGGCTCCGAGGTGTTTTCAAGGGATCTGGCTATCGGGCAGAGCCAGCTCACGAAACTGACGACCGACAATGGCAGGATCGTATCCGCCAAACCGGAGCTCCTGAGTGAGATCGAGACATTCTATGGGCAGTTGTACACATCAATTAGCAAGCCCGTTGCGAGTCTAGCAAACGACTCAAGAGCTAGATTGACCCGTCACTATACCGAAGATATTCCGGACGTCAGCCTATACGAGATTAGGATGGCTCTGAAACAGCTTAAAAACAACAAGACTCTGGGTGATGATGGAATCACGGCCGAAATCCTGAAGGCGGGTGGTTAATCGGTCCTTAAGGCCCTTCAGAAACTGTTTATTACGTCATACTCGAGGACAAAACGCCAGAGGCATGGTACAGGGGTGTGGTGGTACTCTTCTTCAAGAAGGGCGACCGGTTGAAGAACTATATAATCAGGTCAAATTAGACATGACAAAGTGCAATAATTCGCATAGAGCTGAAAAATTTGTACGTATGTTCGGAACATCATTATAAATGAAAATCAATTTTTTATTCAAGGTCAAAATTCGCAAATATGGGATTTTTGCATTTTTTAGGGATGCGAGAAGGTGCTGGATGCGAGACGCACGGGATCGGTCAATGTGGCGAAGCCTGGGGAGGCCTATGTCCAGCAGTGGATGTCCTTCGGCTGAAATGATGATGATATAATATACCTATATATTTCTCGATAACGGCTCTTAACGATTTCGATAAAATTTGCAATTATCGGTTCGGTATTCGATAAGTATTTCGAGGTTCGGGGGCGAAAACTCAATCTAGATAGGTCTCAAATTGGGAAAAAAAAATTGTCTTTTCTTTTTTCACCCGAACTGAGCTCGGTCGCTCTGGTCGCCCAGGTACCTTAACTAAATCAGGAACTCATTTATTATTGCTAATAGGCAGTACCTTATCATAATAACAGATGGTCACGGCTCACAGGCAACAGACTGCAGAAAGTCAAAATGGCTTTACCGAAAGTATACCCACGACACGGGGCCCCAAAGCTTAGAAAAAAATTTGGTTCAAATAAATTGCATGTGAATGTTGTGATTAAAAAATTAAATGTTTGTAAATCTATTTTTTTAAATTGATCATAAAAAAATATGTTCATATTTAATCAACTCTCCTAAGCACAAAATTATGGAATACTAGCTGACCCCCGCGGCTTCGCTCCCGTCAACTGGCTCTCTATCTACCTACCTTCCCCATTAACAAAATGATCCGCCATTTATTGAATTCATTTGTTAAAAAAAATGTGATAAACGAAGAACCGCTTGACCGATTTTGTGCAAACTTCACATAAACCATCTACTAAATAGTCCTAACAAAGCCTAAACATTTGGTTTGGATAGGTGAACCCGTTCATGAATTATAAAATTACAACGAAAAGTGGCATTGATTTTTATATATAGTGATTGAACTCTTAATTCTCATTTTAAAGATTATTTGAATGGATCATTTTAACTCCATTCCAATAATCCGCTGTTATAATTTTTTACGGTATTCTACTCGATTTTGTGTTGTAACTGTTTTGGTACAAAGAAACTGTAAATATTTGCAACAAAAAAATACTATTAAACAAATTGTCACGGTTAATAATAATTTGATTGTCATAAAAACAAATGGTCATGAAACTCTGGTGGCCATGGTAGATTTTAATATGGCTTATGTGAATATAAAAACCGTACGTGACTGTTTTACTTATTTGTTTTGCTATCAAAATTACGTTAATCTTGAATTTATGGCAAAATAGTTACATAAAAGTGTTACGATATATATATTTTTGGAATGGTCTATTTAGTAGCTTTCATTTGATAGCCATATTGTTATGATAATGATAAAAAAATGGTACCACCCCCTTTTTTTCGGAAGAGGCATCATATTCACAATACAATATTATAAGTACTCTCACAATTGAGATGAATCCAAAGACACCTAAGTCATAATCCATCAAACTCTTTGGGCTGTAGGTAGAGCGTGCCATAGAAATGGACATACATAAATATGCTCAAAAAATATTACCTGCCTGCAATTTGGTAAAAAGTACGAGTTATCCGTAGAAAACCCTCGTTACGGCACAACCATTACTTTCTATGAGATGGAGCATCTTTATGCTAGTCATCTGTGCCCCCGTTTAACCAATAAAATTCTTAGCCTAAATAGAAATAACTTTAGAATACTCATAGGGACAATTATTTAGGGCCACACAGAGAGCCCACTTTGCAGGGACTGCTTTAGTGTCATATTTTCTAGCGGTGACATAACTTTATATGGACTTCAGTCTAAAATATTAAAAAAAATTAAGACATTACATGCTAAATTAATAAAATGACTATAAAGACTTCACAGAAAACAATAATCAAAGTGGGCGCTATATATATTTCATTAAGTAGTATTCCCCTTTTAGAAGAATGTACGGAAAGTATGTCCCATTCCTATACAGTTTTGGGTATATCTATGGTGGTAAGTATATTAATTGGATAGTGAAACATTTTTATGAGCTATAATTTTGTTATGGGTACTTATTAAATGGGTAATTATCATTAATAATAATATATATTATTAAAATTAATATATATACTAAAAATCTAATATATAAATATATAGATATAATATATAAATATAATAAGTAATAAAATATGCCATTGACAGATAAATAAATATAATAGTAATCAAGACAAGTTTGAGGTGTTTTTAGTGTACATAATTTTATAAATAATAATTATGTAACTCTAAAATTGCACTGGCTAAAACATTAATTCTGATTGATGCAGATTAAGATCTTATTAAATTGTGACAAAATTACATACATAGGTTTTGATAAATTAAGATATACTAGTTAACAGAAAATTACCTCTATTCATTCGTCCACGCCTCACTAAATGGGGCATAGTTATCTGATCTTCCAAACCCGCTCTCCCTTTTGGAGTCAAGCCTCTCACTCCTCTCAGTTGAGAGCGAGATCTTGAACCCGATCTGGCGCGAGAGTTCGGGCGACGCTGCCTGGAGCGAGAGCGGTTGCGGGATTGAGATCGGGATTGTGACTGAGACCTGCCACCTTGGCCTGCGCTAGGCCCTCGCGATCGAGAACGGCCGCGCCGGGCTCCTGATGGCGTGTTTGGCCTCGACTGTGAGCGACCGCGACCAACGCCTCCACGCCCACGACCTCCTCCGCCTCGGCCTCTGCCACCTCCTCGACCGCGGACATTTCCGCCACCTCTTCCACGAGATCTACTTGATCTATTTTGCTTTATGATATCGTCTGAAAAGCAATCATGTCAAATTAATTTTCACACAAATATTATTTTCGTGTTGTCAAATGGAGTTGGCGGGTACACAAGTAATCATTCATTTTTGAAGGATGGAATCACAATATGAAAAAGATGCTATATTTAATAGCAAGCTTCCATGGTGAAATACATCTAAAAACTGCATCCAAATGATCAAAAATCTTACTAATATCCAAAAATAGACTTGTAATTCAGTATGTTCATTACGTGGTATTTACTTACCTAACGACATATTTACGGAATCGGCCATGGTATATCTTATAAATTATATTCCGGTAGTTTCTGTTTCCTAATGAGCTGTATAAAGTAATAATTTCACATATAAATAGGTTAGTATTTAGTATGAAAAATTACAGACGAAGGCAAGACAGAAGACACAACTTGAAAAAAAAATGCAACGCGAAATCACAAAATCGCACAGATAAATAACCACTTAACCAAAAATAAGATTGACCAAGATTGACTACCATAGAGTTTAGTAACTATTGTGACGATAACCAGTTAACCACAGATAAGATAACTCTTAGAGCCAGCGCGCACTATTGACTTATTGTTGACAGATAGTTTGATCGTTCATTGGATGTAATGCATGAGATGATATTTTTTCTATTTCCATGGAGCTTTGATGTCCACGCATATGGCGAATATTTTTTATTTGTATTTCAATTACTTAAAACATTAACATAAGTGATATGGAGGTCACCTTAGCAAGACGATGCTTGTGTTAGGTGACTCCGCTCTTCCACATAACGTTATACAGTGTATACATTACATTATGCCAACCAGGACAAGGAGCGTGAAAACCCCGGTTTTGAAAAAAGCGCGGGCATCCTCAAATTTGGCGGACGTGATTTTTTCGACTGTTTTTTTATTTAATTTAAAATATTGGATTGGATTAAGTTTTTGTACATATTTTATCTTATAATTTAGTACTTTAGTTAGTTTTAGTGTTGTTATTATATTTGGTAAGTGTTTTTATTTGTATTTATAGTTTTTAGCCATGGATCCTCCGGACGACCCCGGAGGAACACGACCTTCAGAGATTGGTCATTATATTACAATCTCAAATAATGATACTAGTGTTGATACTGATGGTTCAATAAGTTTAGCTAATAATTCTAAACGTAAAAGGTTTTCTGCTCGGCCCACAATTTGCAAAAATTGCAACAAAAAAAGGCGTAAAAGTGGCGGGAAACGCCATAATGATTAATCATGATCCTTTTATTACATGTCTACTTTGCTATAACGAATGTTATAGCAAAGTAGACATGTATATACACTTTTCCTACGTCTATCTCTGTTTTACTTGCATCTAATGATTTCAAAATATACTTGTATTTATCTTCATTTGTCACTCTTAATAATATATTTTATTTATATCGTTCCTAATAATCCTGTCCAATATCCATCCAAATTCCGTATCCTAAATTAAATTATATTTACTACCAAGTTGTCCCGTTTTTGTATGTGGCATTGCGCAAATAGCGATATGCCAAAAAAAAAAAAACCCCGGCTTTTGGAGCTTACAACCCGGACATTTAAACAGATTTTATTTTCATATTTTTTTTTAAACTAAATGTAATTTTAAAATAAACAGTTTTCAAAAAAAAACTTCCAATTAAAAACACTTCAAATTGAAAAATTAATTCAATTTCGGCAATTGGTGTTTATGGTTTCGTTTCTTCGTTTTTTGATACCGATTTTCAAATTTTGAAGTTATTTTTCGCTTTGAAGTGTTTTGTTGGAAGTCGGTTGTATTTTTGTAAAAAGTTTTTTTCACTTTTTTTGTTGTGGTCAATTTCTATAATTATCTTACAAGAAGTAAGATGATGTTTGTTACACAATCACGCCAGAGTGGCTAAACGGATCTAAATGAAATTTGGCAGACAGTTTTATTATAGTCAGGAATAGCACACAGGCTACTTTTTATCCCGGTATAATGATCCCTTAGGTGATAAAAACACTTTTGACATGGGCGAAGCCGCTGGCAAAAGCTAGTGTACAATAAATAGATTTTAAAACCCGGACTATAAATAAAACCCCGCCCGGACGCTCCCCGGACGCCATCTAAACTAGGGTCCAGGGAAACGCGGACGGATGGCAACCCTGTACTAACGAAGCGTGTTGTGGCATCACGTGGCGTGTTGTATATGTGCACGGTTCGCATCGGGTGTCGACACGTCATGTCGCGTCGGGTTTTAATAGTATGTTTCCACTTTATGCGAGTGGGTTTAGAGTGTGAGCGTATGCGTGCGTGACTGTGTATAATAGTATGACTGTACATTGGGTATAAGTTAAATTCGTTAGCCTGCATATAGATATAAGTTTAGATTTCAGTTAGGTTAAGGTCTAGGCTTAGGTTAGCCCTGCGAAAAATATCTTTGAATCGGATGGAGCCAGGAACAGCCTCCTCCACTAACGATTTAGTTACTGAGGACTTATTTATTACTAGTTGACCCCCGGGGCTTCGCTCCCGTCAATTGGCTACCCACCTACCCTACCCTACCTTACTCTACCTACCATACCCTACCCTACCTTACTCTACCTACCATACCCTATCTACCCTACCCTACATACTCTACCCTACCTACTCTACTCTACCCTACCTTACTCTACCTACCCTACCTTACTCTACCTACCATACCCTATCTACCCTACCCTACATACTCTACCCTACCTACTCTACTCTACCCTACCTTACTCTACCCACCATACCCTATCTACCCTACCCTACATACTCTACCCTACCTACTCTACTCTACCCTACCTTACTCTACCTACCATACCCTATCTACCCTACCCTACATACTCTACCCTACCTACTCTACTCTACCCTACCTTACTCTACCTACCATACCCTATCTACCCTACCCTACATACTCTACCCTACCTACTCTACTCTACCCTACCTTACTCTACCTACCATACCCTATCTACCCTACCCTACATACTCTACCCTACCCTACCTTACTCTACCTACCATACCCTATCTACCCTACCCTACATACTCTACCCTACCTACTCTACTCTACCCTACCTTACTCTACCTACCATACCCTATCTACCCTACCCTACATACTCTACCTACCATACCCTATCTACCCTACCCTACATACTCTACCTACCATACCCTATCTACCCTACCCTACATACTCTACCCTACCTACTCTACTCTACCCTACCTTACTCCTACCCTACCTAATAATGTAGTACATAAATGTTTTGTGTATTATGAATAGTTTTCTCAGCGCACGCCTAAGGATGAATTTTATATGCAATATTTTGCTACTTTGGGTTACAATATTGCAATTTTCATGGTCATAGTGGCTTCCACATAAATTATTATTTATTTATTTATTATCACCAATTATAACATATTTACAGATTAATCCAATATGATGCTACAAGTCACAAACACACACAAAATTACACACAATAAAATAATAATATTAATAATACATCAATTAATTACATTAAATTAAACATGCCAAAGTCTATAGCTCAATATATAAATGGCAGATATATGCTGCCAAGGACTTTTATTTAGATCCATGTAAGACAAATAATCCTATGGTACATTACATTTGTGTATCTCCAACGGTTTAGGCAGCGCACGCGAAGATAGCTCTCAGAGGGCAGTATTTTTTCCGACTTACTTGATATTTATCGTTATATTATGACCAAATTACAAAAAATCATTATAAATTGTAGCCTATGTGTTCTTCTGATGTATAACCTATATTACTGTGAAGTTTCATCCAAATCCGTTTAGTAGTTTTTGCGTGAAACAGTAACAAACATACATCCATCCTCACAAACTTTCGCATTTTATAATATTAGTAGGATTAGTAGGATTGGACAGATTATGGAAGCGATGTTACCGTGGCCTCAATGTCGTCATAGGTTTTAGTCTCAAGCCATTCAGTCATAACAAATTTACAGTCACGGAGTTTCAGAGGACAGACGTGTAGTTCTTTATTTAATAGGTTGTATAAGTGGGAAGATTGCCTTGCATACTGCCTCATAGCAAAAACTAATCTAACTGGGACAGTTGGAGCGACTAAGTAGCGTCGTCTGCTACTCATACTCGGCTTTATGATATCATACGGGTGGGATTTGTGTTTTCTCAGGATAAGATGAGTACGTAAAGCTTCCGTACAGTAAGAAGGTCAGAAGCTAGGTAAAGGCTTTGGGTCGGAAATCTATAGGGCTTAAAGAGCATAACTTTGAGCAGAGATCGCTGCGCCCTCTCAAGTTCTATAAATTTAATTTTTGTTGTCCCACCGCAGCATGGCGAACAGTGCGTAAGAATCGATTGGGCCAGCGATAATTAGACTTCCTGTACAAAAAGATTCTTTGAAGCAATGTGTCACAATGTTTTAAAAATCCATATTAATTTACTAACCCTTTTCGTGATCAGTCATGCATGTGCCAGGACAGGTGCTGGTCAATCGTGATGCCCGAAATCTAGTATACCGCAAGCTGTCAATATTTGTACATGAGCAGTCAGGAATTGGAGGGTTGGCACAGCAGTTGATCTTTATTTGGAACATATACTTGGTGAAGCATATGTAGTTGGACTTGGTCACTCCCCTGCTCGACGACGTACGAAGTAGTTTCTTCTGAGCTAGTGAACTCCCCTATTTTTACTGTTTGTTTGCGCTTATTCAGGTAGGATTTGAATAGCTCCAGAGGGGGCCCCTTAAAGCATCGGTACTTTCAAGCCTGTGTAGAAATATGGGGACAGACACTGTGTCGAAGGCCTTTTTGAGGTCAAAGAAAACTGCCAGGCATTTGCTACCCTTATCCACTTTGTCAACTATAGTGACAAGACCTCAGCTTTAGAAGACCTTCCCTGCCTGAATCCAAACTGAGAAGGGGACAGAATGTTGTATTTAGAAAGGTATTTAATAAAGAAGAGTCTTTCTAGGATTATCGAGATAGAAGCCAGAACTGAAATTGGTCTATAGTTTGACGGGTCCGAGTTGTCTCCACACTTGTACACAGGCGCTATTAAGGCTATTTTCAAGGCATCCGGGAAAGCTCAAAGCGGTTTCCCAAATAACATGATTGGGACAATTTGATTGCGTGCAGCTTGAAATATATGAATAAAACAACGTGTAGCTAGTAATTCGGTATATTTGGAACGGCGATGACATGGCGATGACAAACCATCCCCCGTGCCAGACCACCGACAAGACATATCATAAACAATTAGTATAAGGTTACCATACATTACACAGCTTTAAGTAATTGAACTGCAATGTTGTCCCAACCAGGGGCGCTTGCATGGACTTCGCATGGATTAAAATCGTATGATAGATGATAGGTGTATGATAGCGATCAAACTATTGGTCAACTAAAAGTTGCTAGTGCGCGCTGGCTCTAAACAGACAGAGACTTCAAAGAGAGGTTTCAACATCTTTCAACTATTCCGCGTCTGTCAGTGGCAGTCATGGTGCCAGCTACATTTTATTTACTAATAAATGTTATTTTAATTAAAATAAAGTATTATTGTTAAATATTAAATATAAGTATTAAATAATTATTTAAAAAAATAAGTAGTAACGCTCGTCAAACAACACTCGTGTTGACATAAAAAAAAAATATTTGAAGACACGGCCAAAGTACAGTCCTACCAACTTATCTGTGAACTGATAGAGGACGGCACCGTCGATTCAGTGTTGCTAATTAATATAAGGCGCCCAAAATTGAGTAAGTATTCAAGAAGAAAATTTCACATTAGACATACTCCTTTAGTAAGAATTACAGTTTTTACAAATTAAAAACAATGATACCTATATAAAAATAATAAAAAGAATTTGATAATTTACAGTTACGTAAGTACGCTAACAGTTTAGTCTCTCAGCAATAAAAAATGGCTTTATCTAAAAAGTAATCCAATGAAGTGGAAATTCAGCAGATAAAATGTTCCACGGGGGGGATACAACTTTCATTTAATGCGAAGTTAAGTAGGTACCTACCCTGCAAGGGGTACCTGGATATCTAGCATTTAGTTATGACCGTACCTAACCCCTAACACCAGATTTGATTAATTATAATTAGCAGTGGTACCTAGTGGTAGTGTAGTGTGATAAAAAAAACAAATTGCTTTACAATGATTTATTGAAAACCAGGTTTACACTAATTGTGATCTTTAGATGAACCTGCATACACAACTTCATCCTGGTTGTGAGGCCATACTCCGCTTATTTCCGTACCACTATCATCATTATCACTATCGCTTTCGGTTTCAGTGTCACTAACCACTTCTATAAAAAAAGGTTTATCTAAATAAAATTCATGTTGTAAGTATTCTCCTTCTAACCTGCGAACGTGTTTATGAACTCTGTGTGTACTTCGTACAAAGAACTTTGAAAAGTACTATATATTATACAAGAAGAAGCGAAAAATAAGGGCTAAACGATGTCAAAACAGTGAGTACTTACGAATGAAATGATATGTCTGGATTTTTTTTTCACTATCACTTTTGCACTACAAAACACTACACCGCCCCATGTTTCATGCAAATAATAATACAACAGTTAATCACTGATCTTTTACGACAGCGGTAGTCTTCTCTGTATACAGGTATCGAAGTATTTTCGAAATTTAGACGAACAAAAATTCTGTATCAAACGTGAAAGTTGTTTAGCGAAGTAGTTTGCTGGCCTTGAAAAAACCGGCACGCGCCGTGAAACAAAAAACCTTATCATTCTGTCCCGCTTTTTTACACGTCATAGGCATAAGTTGCTCTTTGTCTTGTGTGAGTGAATCAGATGCTATCACGTCGTCTATAGTTTTCTCTGTCTACGTGGTAAATATAAGCATGTGTGTCTAATGTCTTCTAAATTTTTTTCAATCTCATATACAGGTTCAGGCTTGTTTCTGTTAATTATTTCTAAAATCTGAGGTTTAGTCAAATTCTCTCCGTAGTCAATTTTATTTTGGGTCAAACCAACATCAACGCATATCTTTTTTTAAGGAATTCGTATTGGGCACTTTATTCATACAAATACGGTGATAAGGAGAATTATCCATCACTATTATGGATGGCTCTCGTAAATTAGGCACAAGTTTTCAATAACCCACTTTTTAAAGTTGGTACTATTCATCTCGTCATGATAATCACCACTTTTTGAGTTTGATTTAAACACAAGTAGTGCATTTGTAACAAATGCAGTATCTCCTCCCGCATGAACAATAATATATATTTACCCTTTCGAAACTTGTTCTAATACTCCGTCTTCACCCTCCCCTTGCCAACATTTACCCGATGTATACGAAGAGTGAATATAGGTCTCATCTAAATAAATTATGGGCCGGGGCTGGGGAGATTTATTATTTTTATCCACTGCATGCAAGTACTTAGCTCTCCAAGCTGATATTTCATTACGCTCCATAAGAACCTTCCGATTGGATTGAGATTTTTAAAACGAAATCCCACCTTGTGAAGCAGCTTTCGCAGACTCTCTCGCTGTCCTGTGTTATTTATTTCTGTCTTTAAGACCTCTAAAAGCTTTTTAACAGTAGGGACCTCTTTATTAACAGAATCAAATTCATGTACTTTCCTCCGTATAATTCCCATGTCAAAATCGTGCACAAATCCACTTTTACGTTTTCTCTCCTTGCCTGGAGTCCGAATTTTTGTACCAGTTTCTTCTGCTGCGTGCCCTTCCTTAACTATTTTTGAAATTAGTCCTTGACTCACACCTGAAATATTATGATAATAAAATAAATGTTAGTAGAAATTTGAAATCTGGCAGGTTAGTTTGTTCAATCACTTAGCAGGTTACCTAATAGATGTACGTTACCGTTACGCTAAACTGCAGCAGGAATAGAAACGAATATTTCGTGGACTTAAATAATTAGTTAAGTATCGGGTAATTTATTACAAGAAAGTTGACAACTCTACCCTGTCTCTGCCGATATTCGTTTTTATATTTAATTAAATGGAATAATCGGAGACCCGCCCGAGCTTCTTCTTCAAAAAAGGTTTTAACCTTTAGAATAATGTTTCGAGAATAACTTTTAATAGCTTTCGGCATATTTAACTTTATAAATTCAGCAAAATCACGACAAAACAACCAGAGAACCCGAATTTACAAACATGTAGTAGACACTGACAATCGAATGACATTTCAACATGGCGGCCGTAGTTCCAATTTTCGCCATTTCACAGATAAGTTGGCAGGACTGTAGTTCCAATTTTCGCCATTTCACAGATACGAGTAAGTTGGTAGGACTGTACGGACCATTGTTACCATTAACCAAAGATTGTTATTAT
This sequence comes from Orthosia gracilis, assembly GCA_947562075.1. Classification (NCBI taxonomy): domain Eukaryota; kingdom Metazoa; phylum Arthropoda; class Insecta; order Lepidoptera; family Noctuidae; genus Orthosia; species Orthosia gracilis. Next base: position 43,967,607 of record OX387268.1, read on the forward strand.
ATACTGGGTATCTCTATGACGGACTTCAATCCAGGTCGGCAAAAAAAAAACAAATAAAAAAGCTGACGTGGGTGAGTGATTAATGAGACCCAAACTTGATGACCCCGCATAATACTTTCAAATGACGTAATATGAAATCGCATCATTTGCTCGTTAATACTCACACGGATCTTTGTGTCTCTGAATTGGCTGAAGGACCCTGCGCAGTAGCTATTTTTGTGTCAATGCTGGAGGTGAAGGAAAATAGCATTTTATAACTGTCTTTTTCACTTGCTTTCGTTTGTCGCATCGTCCTATCTCGCTTACTCTGCAGTATACGCGATAACAAACTGTTCCTTGCGCAATGGTTGGCAGAGCCAACTTCAGACACAAAAATCCGTTGTGTCGGGGACATACGACACAGGGCGGCTAAACTGAATAGGGTTCTCCGATGCCTTATGAATTTCATCTCGCCTCGGAAAGCTTGCCATCTCTCTCTTGCCTAGCCTTTTCCCAACTATATTGGGATCGGCTTCCAGTCTTACCGGATTCATCTGAGCACTAAGTGTTTTTACGTGGAGCGACTGCCTATCTGACCTCCACAACCCAGTAACTGGGTAACACGGTACCCTTTTGGCAAGACTGGTGTCAGATCTCAAGCTTCTGACTTCCCGTAACGACTGGAAAGCTTGCCATCACTGGCAATAATAATTATATACTAGTCACTGGTGGTAATTGCGTCCGATGTAATCTGGTGTTGTTGACTTGTTGTGGATTTGAACTTTTTTGTGTAGAATTATATTTCAACCGTTCTATCAGTTACACTATTTATTCTCGTATATCATCTGATGATGGTTGCGTGAAATATTCTGGGGCGGCAGTTAAAAAATATCCTCATTGTTAGGTAAATGTTGCAGCCGTCTGGTTAAATTAGTCAGCTAATTGGACGCCGAGGCCGTTCATCCAATAAAATAAAATCCAATAAAAGGACAACTAGCCAAGTCATTCAGCGCAACGTTTAAGGGACCGTCCATTAATCATGTGAGGCTTGAAAGGGCCGGTAATTAAACCCCTCCCCTTTGGGGTTAATAAAAAATCACGAAATTTCACAAAGGGGGAGGCGGGTGTAGTAAGATATCACGTGTATTTATTTTATAAACACATAATAAATATTACAAATACGAAAGGAAAACATATGTACAAAGGCGAACTTAACCCAAAATTGGGTTCTCTGGCAGCATTGGGTTTTTCATTAGAGCTTGCGAAAGAGTGGGTCTAAAAATGAACATGGACAAAACCGAGATGATTTTGAATGCCCATGTTGCACCCATTTCTATCAAAGTCGGAGACTCTACACTCGAAGTTGTGCACGAATATGTCTACCTGGGACAAACGGTCGAGTTAGGTAGGTCTAACTTCGAGAAAGAGGTCAGCTGTCGAATCCGACTCGGCTGGGCAGGGTTCGGGAAGTTGCGCGGTATCGTCTCGTCCAACTTACCACAGGGTCTCAAGACAAAAGTCTATGACCAGTGTGTGTTGCCAGTGATTACTTACAGGACAGAGACGTGGCCGCTCACAATGGACCTCATGAGAAGGCTTAAAGTCACCCAACGGGCAATGGAGAGTGCTATGCTTGGAGTTTCCTTGCGTTACCGACATAGCCCGAAGAATTGCCAAACTTAAGTCCCCCACTTACAACTTAGGCCTCCCTCTAGGTGGAGCGCTGACCTGGTCAAGACTGCAGGCGTCCGGTAAATGCGAAACGCACAGGACCGATCAGTGTGGCGACGCTGTGGGGAGGCCTATGTCCAGCAGTGGATGTCTTTCGGCTGAATTGATGAAATCGATCTAGCTAGGTTTCATTTTTAGAAAAAGTCGTTTTCTCTATTTTTACGAGAGCAGAGCTCGGTCGCCCAGGTACTGCATTATTATTGGTTTACTATTTTGATTATTTGGTGATGACAATAATTAGTTACGAATTTGAGAATACTTTAAAATAAGTCCGTAGTTACGTAATGGAAGTGTTAATCGAAGCTCCGGTGCTCCTCGGTTTGGCTACTCATTAAATATCTGCAATAACGATTGTCGAAATGCCAAAATATTTTAGGGATTGACCAAGCGACATTTCTGTAGCTCTTTCCCATTATTTATTAAGAACTTGCACCCAGTAACAGGTTTTTTGGGGTTTATGGCCACAATATAAAACCCCTATAACAGACTGCCTCTACTATACAGACGTGCACGGGAGGCCAGTTAGTCCACCCAATTTTGAACCACCAGTTTTTTTTTTAATCACAGACAGAGAGAAAATCGGGTGCCCACTTATATTTTTGTTATTGAGACTTTATTACAAAAAAACTTCAAATAATTTGAACTTATGTGGTTTATTAACAAAATGAAAATAGGTGGAAATAAATAACATTATATATTTTCACGTCGTATTAATTTGTACATTATGATTTTTTTCTTATATGTAAATTATTCATCTAAAAAAGGCAATAACGCACGTAAAATACCATTTGAGTTATAAACGAGTAGCAATGCCGTTATACTGCCAAGAAATACTGTTTCTCTTGACATAATCTAGTTTTAAATATACTTATTATTTTAGAATTATTAAAATTACAACAAGTATTTAGCACCAACAGGAGAGCATAGTTTAATTTCTAAGTTACTATTTATAATTTAGTTAGGTACTATAATGTAAATTAACAAATTGAGAAGTCTAAGTGAATCACAACAATATGAAACCATTGGAATTGTTTTCTAAGGAATGGTACTGTCCCCAAACCCATTTATTTTAATATACGGTAGCTTAAACGTAAATTTGCATGCTGTGGCCTTCAGGGGCTGTCGGGCCCACTAGTTCAACCCACGCAGTAAGTGCCTTCGAGAATTATCACAATAGTAACTTGTTTGGCAGTACAACGGCAAATTAAATTGTCTCACAAAATTTATTCATACATAATCATAAAACTAATTGTAACTTCCTGTGTGAATATTCGATACAGTTTTTGATTTATGTTTTATAATTGACTAATTATATAATATTTACAGACTAAAATATTATATCGATATTTTAACATATGAGCTGAGTTTGTAAAGTGAATCACAGTTTAAGTAATTGGTGTTTAACCTGAAGGCCGTTACTGTAGGCGTAATAACACTAAGGCCATAATTTGACATAATAGGTAATATTTAGAATCGTTAATACAATAACAGGTTTATGAGTAGTAATATGACAACTTTTTGATATCGGTAATATCAAACTTAAGTACACTTTTACGGTGCAAAAATTGGAAAGGTAGGAATTTATCAATAAGCAGTGCAGATTTTCTGAGAAAATATTTACAGTTACTTTGTAACAGTATTAAGATTGCTCATAGAACCTGAAATTATTATGATGTATTCCGTTTAACATCGTGTTTAAGCTATTACATTTTATAAAGGTATCCACTATGTTCGCGAACCTCTTGCGCTTAGCGCTCCTGCAAAGTTACAAGCTCCGCGGCAGGCGATCAAGGTTGGTTATTAGCGCGAACACAAAGCGGAGCGCTTGCCATATCCATTGAAGCAGATGCAGGAGCGCGGAACGCAAGACGTTTGCGAGCATAGTGGATACCCACCATAATACATATGATCGATAGTTCCACCAGCACCCGAGCATTTGGCTCTTGCACTCTTTGTTAAAGTCTGAGCAAAACGTTCATTACCATTCACTTAAATATGTATTAAAAGGAGCCGGTGGAAACGATCGATGCACGGAGTCACGATGGGTTGGATGTCAAACGGAGCATATTATATTTTAGTTAAAGTAAAATTTATATATTTAAAATTAAATGTGCGAAAATACATGCACTTTACAACTTGTACCATACTAAACGATTTAAATAATATATAAAAATACGCTACAACGTATCGCTAGGTTTAATTTTAGATAGGACACCGATCATACAAAACAAATAAAGAAATTATGTCAATGTTAGAGTTTTACAATATTATCGTGCTACAGGAATGAGAGTACGTCCGACGTCGACGTAAAAGTCGTACAACACTTGGCACCTTTTGAGTATTTACGCATTAACGCTACCATATCATAATATACTTAAACGTATCGGCTTTCTTCCAGAAATAGGCTACTATCTAGAGGAGGCACACACTTCAGGTCGACGAAAAGGATCTCGAAAAATATAGAAATAAATACAACCTTATTCTAAAAATATACAGTCCGGCCGCGCGTCTTCGTGAAAGTCGGAAGGACGTGGCTCGCAGCACGAGAGTCTAGTCGCAACCCTACAGTCTGGGCCCTCGCTACAGTCTAATATCGTTGGAGGCGGCCGCCAACAGCGACGTGCGGCGCCACGTGGCGTCCTCCGGCGCCGCCTCGCCCGCCGTCTCCTGCGCGCCGTAACGGTGCAGGCTCAGGAACTTAAGGTTGGCCACGATGGACGAGTTGATCGGCCGCGTCGGGATATTCACGGTGGTCGCCGAGCGCTCGATGCGCTTCGTGCGGCCCTCCGGCGCTAGCTCCAGCGACTGTCCCCGCCCGTAGAGTCTGGACTGACCGAAGCGGGGCGTCAGCCGTCCTATGAGATTTTCCTCCTTCCGGGTGGATCGTGGCGCCGTCTGCGCCTCTTCTGCCGGTTTCGACTTTCTCTTTAGAAAGAAGGGCGTCAGGCGCTCTGCGAGCGGCCGCGAAGATGTCGAGCCCGCGTCGTGCACGTTCGACGTCGAGCTGGAGGTCTTCAGTGGTCGCGTCGAGGTCGTCTGGCTTTTGATCGGATTGGACTTACGCTGGGCGCAGACTCGCGAGAACGGTCCTGCGTCCCCTGGCGAGGGCGCGAGCGGCGCCAGGCTAGTATTGGGCGTGGTGGGCTCGTCCTCGCACACCTTGAGCACGCAGTAGGCGTCGCGCTGCAGCTCGTCCAGCAGGCTATCGTCGGTGGAAACGTTGTCGTGCGGCGGCAGGCTGACGGCGGAGGCGCTGCGCGGCGGCGCGTCGTGGTCGGGGCGAGGTGGCGGGCGCTGACCGCGCGGCGGCACGGCGGGCGGGCTGTCAGCGCGCGCGTGGGTCATGAAGTCCGCCATGAGCTCGTACTCCTTGCAGCGATAGGCCACGTCATCCTCGGGCGGATCGTCGGGGCGCGGGCGGCGCTCGGGCGGGCGCGGCTCCACGTGCACGTACTCGCTGTGCGCGACGGGCGGCTGCGCGCGCGCGGGCGACAGTCGCGCCGGCTTAGGCGGGCGCGCGGGCCGCTCAGCGGATGCGTCACTGTCTTCGGAGGGCTCGTGTTTGATGCAGGACATGGTGAGGTAGCCGCTGCCGGTGGACTTGTTTGACTTGCCGGAGGAACGCTCGTCGGCGTGGCGCGCCAGCTTGAGTGACTCGGTGCTGGAGCCGATGTCGAGCGAGTTCTGCAGTGGCAGCGTCTTGCCGTCGAGGTCAACGGTAGGTGAGGCGTCGCTGCGCCAAGGCCGCCACAGGAAGGGCCCACCATCCACGCCTGCGGCGCCAGCCAGGTGCAGGTAGTTGTCGTCGCCGATGGGTGCCTGCTTGCTGCCGTACTTGGTCTCCCTGGCGAGCGACCGCCGGTATATACGGTGTCGGTGCTCGAGGTCGAACATGGTCTCTTGCAATTCGCGCAATGTAGCGGCTTCGGCCTCGCGCTCTTCTACGCTTGTTCCCTCTGTAAAAAAAAAATGTTTTTATATATTTTTTGTGCGTTACTTAAGACAGGGTTTTAAACGAATAATTCGGATGGTTAGGGATAAAGCACATTGACGCAGAGTCGAGTCAAGACGACCGAATTCCCGTGTATTGAAGTAGTTGTGACGGGTGCATTCATTCAAATACGCTTGTCTTGTTTTTCTTATATAGTAATGAGTGCATTATATTATAGAAATTGGGGTCAACATGCTTTGTTATGTTTAAGAGTAACACGTCGCTTCCTTTCGACTGTGTTCGAGTGTGCCGTGAGCGTGCGTACCTTGCGGGCGGTGCAGCCGGTCGTCCAGGCGGTGCGCGTGGCTGACGAGCAGCGCGTGTAGACGCTGCAGGTCCCTGGCGGGGTCGAGCCGCAGCGCTAGTGCCGCGCCGCCGCGCCTCACTTCACGCGCCCCTGACTCCGTCAGCTCGTAGGCGCCGTCCGGCCCACCGCAGCCTTCCGCTGCCGCTTCCGTGCGACCGCAACTAACGAAAAGAAAATAATTTTATAATTAGAAAACGATTGCTTCATAAAAGCAGTCAGAAATAATTATTAATAATAATTTGACGCGCTCAAAAGTAAAGTCAAATGCGTATGCTATGCGTTAAGGCCGCACAGAAGCATTTACAACTATTATAGCTAGATTGCTCTGATCTATTTGTTTCGTACATTTGCGTTCGGTATAAGGTATGATATTGGATTAAGCAAACCAAGAAAAAGGTAAGCCTTAAAACAAATTTAAATCTAAAAAACGGGCCCAGTGCTTGTCGGACTTCGCACATTTAGGGTTCCGTATCAAATGTAGAATATATTGGTATTTCTTAGTAAAATATACATAATAATAAACATTATCGGTCCTCTACTGATAATGTTTATTGGAAATGTCAATCAATGGGAAGTTAAAAAAATCTTCGGTTCGAAATTTTGTGACAGATGACGGACAGACAGACGGACACGAGAGTGGCACCAATAGGGCTTTGTTTGGACCCTTCGGGTTCGGAACCCTAAGAATGGCGAAGTCGTAAGCGTTATAAAATCTATGCTGAATAGATAAAGCAGTTAATAAGAGGGTAGTCTCACCATGTCCACTCGGAGTCGGCATAGTAGCCACGATGGGGCGGCGTGGCGGGAGAGTGGCGGCATAGCGCCATCAGCAAGCGCATCCACTCTGCACGCTCCACGCAGTTCGACGCTTGCACGAATAGCACGCGGTCGCGGTGCACTGAAATATACAAAATTTACTCTTGTACATCATTTATTTATTTATTTAAATTTAATGCAATAATTAAAGTAAGTAAAAGAGTTTATTTGTCACAAAACGTATACATACATAAATAAACATTATTTTTGTTCATTCATTTCACTTACAATTATTTTTACAGGTAGAACCCAAGATAATAATACTAATCTTACATATGTACATGTACCATGCGACACTCAGAGACGCCTCTCATAAACTGATCACACACGTACTCGCGTTCATGAATGACCAGTCCTAAATAACGGCTTCGGGTTTGCGACACAAGTTAAATAGGGGACAACACACTTACTGTCACCCTCTGGGGAATGCCGAGAGATGCTATTAAGAATCGTAACTGCCCGACCCACGGGTGCAAATTTTATTAGGATTGTGCAGGTTACTGGAGTTTTAAACATACTCTCCCTCGACCCTAATCATAGCCTACTGTATACACCGTGAAATTTAAATGGTTGTTTTCCCGCAGCGAAATGGTTTTGTCTATGTAATACAATCGTTTCGTAGATATATAAAATATTAGAAACAAAAACTGGCATATTTAACATTGTGAAAAACTAAACTCGAAAGCGATCACGAACCAATAGTATACCTCCCGATATCTACGGCCGAACGACAGCAGGCCGTTGACCCGGGTGCTAGGTCACCGTCGAAAGGATTAGGTTCGAAGGCGGCTCCGTTTGATCATGTTACGCGCGGGCTAGATTATGCCGTATCACTACACGCGAGAGCTAATTTTACTTTGAACATTTCTAAATCGGTCTTTTCTTTGTCGGTATCGCGGTGATTTTTTGTATTGTTCCGTGCAAACATTTTATGCCTTATCACTACGTGCGAGAGTTTATTTTGGTTTGACATTATTTTGTGCATCGGTTTTCTTTGTAGGTGGTGACACGAGTAGTACCTAGTACCTACAAGTTACGTCTCACTTTTTCGAGTTGATGAATATTTTTTTAATTATTTTAAAACAGAAACATCGTTATTTATTTACTTTAACTCTATACTTCGAAAGTACTCCTTAAGGCAAGTCGTTCTGCCGCGGGAAAACAACCAATTAAATTTCAGGGTGTATAATATACATGCTAAACCTTTAACTTTTTATACTACTTGTATTGTATTAAAAGTAGTACTTAAATTATGCTAGTACAGTCGGAAAACAAAACAAAAAGGTAATCAATATAATGAGATTAAGAATATTTGTTTACCGTGATTTAAGGATGATAAATTAACTGAAGAAAAATGTTTGTCACCCAGTGAAATATATGTGTTCCGCTAATTTTGCCAGTGTGTGACTGGCAAAATTAGCGGAACAAGAAAAAAATATCGTAATACTTTTTTTCACCGTTACTGGATGTTTTTTCTTTTGTTTTATAATAAAACCAATTATGCCTAATTGATAAAACAATTGAACATCACTTTTCATGCGATCGTTTTACCTTTATTCGAACTTACATCATTTTGAGAAAATGTCGCTTATTGCCATTTTATGGATATGTATTAAAATTTCGAATAATTGCCATTAACATACTGAATAATTTGGTTTATTTTTAAGGTTTAGATCTTTTTCGAAGTTTTTTGAAGGACTACATTGTGGCAAACTTAATCCAAATTGAGAGGGGCAGGGCACTTGAGGTGAAGAAAAATGATCAAACCTACAGATGATGTGCATAATTGATCGTTTACCTGTTTCAACCATTTTTTACAGTTTCCAATGATTCAGAGAGACTAATGTTTTTGTGAGAAAATCATGACAAGGCAGAAAACCCGTACTTCTAACAGGAATAATCGTTTCATTCAGCTTCGCATTCGCAAAAAACTGTAATAAATGATAAAAATAAAAATTCGCAACCTGCGTTTGAAGTCTGGTTGGAAACCAGAAATGAGCTGGAGGAAGTTCGAGAGGCGTAAGTGATCTTTCGGTACGAAGAAGGTTGAAGGAAGTTGGTTTTGGTTTGTTCGTGTCCGCCAAAGGTACATAACTTGAGGCACACTCCTTACAAATAGTATAACTTTTGCAAGAAAACATCGACTTTGGCCAACGTTCTAATGGAGTAAAATATTGTTCAGTGATGAGTGTGGAAATCATTTAAATGGAATTGACGGACTGCATTAAATGTTTTATCACAAACAAGAACAGCATAATCTGTATTTTTTTTAACTACCATGGTATATGGTAGAGAAACAATATTGGATTCAGGTAGGATATGTTTTGAAGCGCGTACGGACTTGGTGGTAATCTATGGAGGAGATCTTATTGAAGATCGCAGAAGTGTTATTTAAGAGTAAAATGTGATATTACTATCATGAGGAGTCACTTCGGTTTGATCCAGGATAATGCACGGCCACATACCACATTTTCAACTTCGGTCTATGTTAAAGTGTCAACATCGCAGTTTTGGAATAGCCGGCTATAACAGCAGTTTTGCATCCTATAGAACACGTTTGGGCCCTGATATAACGAAGGGCAAAATTCTTGAAACTACCTGTCAATGTGGATGCACTGCGAAGTGCCTTTCTACAGGAATGATTGAGATTACCACACGAGCCAATGGATACCATTATTCTTAACAGGCGAATTATTCTCTAGGCGGGTGAAAACTTTATTAAAAGTGGAGAAAATACTCGATATTATGTTATATTAATTTTATTGCAAAAATGTTTTTTATTTAACTTTCTTCAGTAACCTTAAAAAACCATTAACCCATCGGGATTTATTGACCACAATAGATTCTAATGAGTCAAAGTGTCCGAGTTATTTCTCGGCCCCTCCACAAGATAAGATAACCTTAAAAAAACAAAAATGTGCAGTTTTCAAATCAAGTTACTCACACAAAATGTATTAAATGCGATCTCATTTTTATTTCAAAAGGTGTATTTTTAAGTTAGGAATCCTGTCCTAAAATAAGTATTAAGAAAAAGGTCTCTTTTATTTGGGTCTAATTTTGCCGGTGTGTGTATTAACATGTCACAATTAGTAATAAACAGATGTTAAAAAACGTGTTAAAAATGTCACTGGTATAACGTTAAAACCTTCATTTTTGTTTTAATAGTGTGGCTTATTTTGGACAGATCCTTTAAAATCAAAGTGTGTTTAATATGGACCGAGTATGGCACACATCAAGTTTCGAATACGGCACAACCAGTAAAGTATGCCCGAATGATCGTAGTAGCTGTATAATATGGTGAGTCAATATCTTCCATCGAACTATGAGAGTGCACATACCACAGGTGCACCGTAGACGCGCGCGCTCCGCTGAGATTCAGTCTTTACTTTAATTTATTTCCAAAAATATTAATACAACATTGTTGGTGCACATTACAATAAACACTTTTGCACTGTCCTACTTACAATTATCTGCTGTCTCACGGTAGGACAGTCTTCCTCAACTCTCACAATCACAACACTTGGGTAACATTTGCCACTTAAATATTAGGTCATTACTTATGAAATTGGCGATTTGTAAGGGAGGAACATAAAGTCGTTTTTTTTTTAATATAATATGTATGTACCATTGCTATTTATGCACTTTTGCCATCCCATAGGTTCATTGACCCCTTTACTAAAAAAACCATTCGGACGGGAATCAATAAAATCTTTGAAGGCGCTTTGGACTGCCCCATCGGAGTTGAATTTTTCCCTAGCAAGAAGTTATCTAAATTTCGAAAAAAATGGTCATCTGTTGGAGCAAGGTCCGGGGAATACGGTGGATGTCTTAAACATTCCAATTGAAGCTCCTTTAATTTGGTAGCCGTCTGTTGTGCAGTGTGTGGTCTAGCGTTGTTCTGAAGCAGCAGTGGCCTAGAGCGATTGACCAGCCTCACAGACCAGGCTGTTTAGCAGCTAGCTTTTCCATCATGGTTTGCAGTTGCTGACAATAGACATCCACCGTAATCGTCTGGCCAGATTTAAGAAAGCTGTAGTGAAAGACACCGGCACTAGTCCACCAAACGCTCACAAGTAATTTTTTTTGAGGCAATTTTCGCTTGGGGCAGGATTTAGCTGGTTCGCCAGGGTTAAGCCATTGCGATGAGCGTTTCCGATTATTGTACAGGATCCACTTTTCATCACAGGTAATGATTCGATTTAAAATCCCTTCATTATTGTGCCGGTTGAGTAATGTAACGCAGCGGTCGACGCGCGTTACATTACTCTTTGTCGGTTTGCTGCACTCAATTCATGAGGTACCCACCTTTCAAGGCTTTTAACCTTACCAATTTGCTTCAAGTGGATTAAAACAGTTTTATCACTAACACCGCAGCCTGCAGCGGACGTGGTTTGCGATGGATCCGTCTCCGGCCGTCCACGGGGCTTCTTCAACGTGCGTGTTGGTAACGAAAACGTTGGAACCAAAAATGTACTGTGTTTTCTTTTGCGACTCCGTCGCCATACACATCATTAATCCTTCGAGCCGTTTCTGTAGCACTGGTGCCACGACGGAACTCGTACTCGTAAATAACGCGATATTTCAAGTTTTTCATTTTGTAAACTGACTGGCGTAAAGAAAAAACCAAAAGAGGAAAAAACAAATGAATTACGGTTTTCCAAACACAAAAGCATGAGTAAATAGCTGTATAAATTTGAAATTGGAATTCCAAACCAAAGAGGAGATATTTGAGATCAAAGTGGCCAGTACGAAAAAACGCCAATTTCATAGGTAAGGACCTAATATAATTACTAATAACGTCAACTAAGGCTTAGAGGGCTATTAATATAACATGGTGCTTGTCTACATACCTATCTGGAAGATGTTGTTAGCGCCGAGCTGTGCTCCGGCGGGCGGACCATCCACTGCAGCGACGGCCAACACGCCAGACAGCGACAAGCGTTGTGCAGTAGCTCGAGCACCCGTACGTGACCATGACAGTTCACCGCTATAACAACACAAAGTATTCATTGACGACGCTCGGGTCACTAGTTCTTTACCTTCTTTTCAAGTCGATGATGATTTAACCCATAGAAAAGAAATAAATAATAATAGTGCAGTACAGAAGCGTCACTTCGCGCAACAATTTATAGAAAGAGCGACTCTTGCTGCGAAGCAACAAAGTGCAATTCAGCTCGCATAAGCGCACAATGCCTAAGAGACGGCTCCAGGAGCGAGAGAACCGCGGCGATATTAGCGATTGCTACGTATTTTATCGCCGCGATTCTCTCGCTCGTGGAGGCGGCCCCTTATGCGATATTCACGTAAACGTTGCCGCTCTCTTCTAACATGTAATTGTCGCTGTCTGGCGCGGAGTGACGCGGCTAGTAAGGATTGTCAGCTTGCTTGACCGCGTAATCTGTTTTATGTTGGATGTTTATGTTTACACGATCAAGTACAAATAGACAATGAATATTATAGTCCCTCATTAGGAGCCGGCCCCCAGGTAAGTGTAGTCTGAGTAAGAAAGTTGTACGCACTTGTAGTGCGTACAACTTTCTTACTCACGACTGTTCGTAAATTCTTACGCCTGGTGTCTCACGCAATATCTGCTGTGATTCGATGGTTGAATTTTCAACAGCCAATCACAGCAGATAACCGGCGGTTATTCGCAGATTACATTAACAGCCCGATAATAAAGTTTTGAGAAAACGGGGGGCTAGGTGGCTTACTATTTTTTTAATTTTAACCTGGGTCCAAAGCGTTTACTTGTATGTGAACAAAACGGTACCTATTCAATAAAACCGGCCAAGTGCGTCCGACCTAAATCCGCATCTTCGCACATTTGGGGTTCCGTACCAAACCGCAAAATCAAGTTGGTTGTAATAGAAAAAAATAGGGAATTTCATAGAAAAAGTTTGATTTATCAATATTGATATCTGTTAGTAAAATATACGTAATAATAAACATTATCACCTAATTTAAATTTCATAGGTCAATGGGAAGTTAAAAAATTCTTCGGAACAAACTTTTTGCAAAAAAAACTGACTTTGGTGGCTTCTCATTTCTTTGTTTACCAATATTAAAAAGAAAGCCGTGTTTATCTACTCAACGAGCTCTAAACAACGATAGGAACGATGGGGTAGGTCAAAATATTTTATAACAATTTGTATGGCTTTGGGTCAACAAGATGCTTATACTGTGTAAATTTGAAGTCCGTAGCTCCAACCGCTTGGTTGTAACACCTATGAGGCAGACAGACAGACATGTGAGTGATAGCAATAGGGTTCATTTGGACCCTTCGGGTATGGAACCCTAAAAAAGGAATCGATTTTTATTTTTGAAACACACATTAAGTTGAAATAACTAAGTAGGTAAGTACCTCATTATTAATATTTCGCACACCTATTCTTTCTTTTAGACACCCCAAAATTGCTTCAATGTTTTTAAATATGTTGTTCTTATTATGCAACTACTACGGAAAATTACAGAGTATTAAAGTTATTATTTAATTACTAATATAATCACTTATTTACTCTAAAAATAATATCGATTTTTGTTCTTTTTTTATTTAGACACCCGTAAACACAACAGTATGTTTTATAGTCATAAGATCGTTTAGGTTTCCCTCTATCTGGCAGAATTTTGATGCTCTGAAATTTATATAGCATTACACACTTGGCATAATCTTCTTTAGACGAATATTTTTAAGTCATAAAAATTATTTAATATAATTATCGTTAGACCGAATGTTTACATGTCCGAATTTACAATGGCATACTTTTAAGATGGCAGAAATTCATTTGGAAAAAATTTATGGGAAAATATTATTTGATCTTCTAGAATCTAATTGATCTATCGTAAATGAGACTTTTAAAAATAAATGATGTAGTTTTTTTATGTTTAGTCTTTATATTAATTATTGCGTCTATATTAGTTGATCTACGCATAAATTATAAATGAACGGCATTCAAGGTAACATGATAATTATGTTTAAAAGTACTCAATTAATATTTGGTATGCAAAAATTATTACGTAATGGTTGGGCAATTTGATAGTTATGGTCAATGAATTAGTCCAAAAGCAATCGAAGCGAGCTCGGGCGCTTAGGGCACCCCGATACGGACGGTTAGGTTACTTAAGACCCTGCAGACAGAAATAGAAGCCCTCCGTAGCTTTGTTGTTTAAATACTAATCGTACTTATGTATTCTATATTAAAACCAATGTCAACATTAAAATAATTAAAAAAAACACATCTGTTATTACCCGGCCCAATAAGTGATGGGCATTATTCAGAAAGCCCGGTCAATTTATTTATTTAAATAGTTTTTATCATATTGCCTACTAATTTTAGTAGGCATTTCTATAACATAGATTTTATTGAATGAACTATGATTTTTTTGTAATATGATGTATGAGTATATATTTTTTTATGAATATGAAATGTATCCCAATAGACGATTCTGACTGTGAACTTTCTGCAATATGATGTTTCTGCCTTTTAATGATTATCGATATGAAATTTATACCAAAAGACGATTCTGACTTACAAAATTATAAGTTTTAATGTATAATAAATGACTGTATGCCAAATGATTTTCTGCGAAATGAAATTTATGCTATCCGTTGTTATGCAATGTAATATTATGACTTAAAAGTTCTGCTATAAAAGGTAGACCCCATTTTGCGGTGTCGTGTGTCGCTTCGTGAACAAACGACCTAAGAGCACGGGGGTCTCACTCCGCAGTTTAGGTACGATTGGCCGGCGCGCGTAGTGAATAGATGTATCGCAGTAGGTTGCCGGCTACCGCTCGGCTCGCACACAAGTCGTGTCGCGATAATTGTTATTTTTTCAAAGAACGATGCTTTCTAAACGGGGTTTCACTTCGTTTGTTCACGACGAGACACACGAACCCGCAAAATATGGTCTTGATTCAGAGCGCCATATATTTCTATGGACCGTTAGTTCATTGCACGACACCGCACCACACGCGACAAGATTTTCATAAGATTTTTCGCCTATGTCGTCGCGGTTTTTTTGCGGTGACGATTTAGCGGTTGAACAAAATCGGTATGCGCTTGTTGACGACACGACATACCGCACCGCACGGCTCACGCATGGTTCGTCACTCACGCGCTTATAAAACAATAGAAGTGCACTGCAGTGTCGTTGCAGAATCGTGTCCAGTGAACAAACGAACGAACGACAGACCGTATGCAGTGTGTCGTGTGTTAAAAATCGTTCGCAAATCTGTCGTGCGGTGCTTCGTGAAAAAACGACCTTAGATAGTTTGGGCCCAGTAGGTGGCGTTTACAGCGGCATCACAAACGTTCATGAAATCCTCCAAAGTGCAAGTCAATGGGCACTCTTACAGGGGCACCACACTCATATTTTGTATCAGACGGATCTGTAAAACCCCATTTCACCAAGTTGTACTTGCAGCGGCCTATGTGGGTGTGCAACCGATTGAGAGCATTCCATAAATTTATGCCTAGAGTGTCAACATTATCATAACATCACGCCTGTTCCCCGAACACGATAGCACACCCACAATTCGTCCGATACTGTGTAATAAATCAATATAGCCTGTTTAATCACAATGAAGCTAAGGAACATATTATCAGTTCTTGAATGAAGAAGGATTATTTACCTGGTGAGTCTAAAATGTCTTCGCTTCGCATAAGCATGAGCGGCGCGCGTCCACCGCCGGCGCGGCGAACCTGCGCCCGCACGCACTCCCTCTGAACGCTTGATCATGGTTCTGAAACATCACCATTACTATAAGTACCTGTTACCTTCTTATTGAAACTTTATGCTTAGGCTCTGAACAAAGAAAGCATATTCACATCGAGCGACCAAATTGTTTTCCGATTAACAGTTTGTCTGTACATTGCTTACATAAAAGCTCCTTTTTTACTATTGCATAGCATAACTTTATTCCTAGCAACATTTGATGTTGGAAGGTGTTCTTTTTTATCATGTATTTGGAACATGAGGGTGTTGCCAACAACACCGCAATATTGTTGACCGCGAAACATGTTGCTTAAACAACTTTGTGCGACATGAAAGTAGCCAAAACGGGCATATTAACATCAGCAAGCAATATGCGACTCGTTGGCTGACTAGCGCAATCGCGCGATTTTACACTGGCTGACAGACAAGTACACACAAATTAAAATTATAACTATACATACCCCACTCTAATCCAAGAATGCACAAACAGTTCAAAATATTGTTAATTGTTCTTTTAGACGACATTGGTACTGATGCTCTTGGCATTTAATCCAGAATCAGCACCAATGGCAAAGAAATATGAGTTCAAATAGCATTACAACATGGTATAAAACTCACCCTTCTTTCAGCAGCACGGGTGTTTCTTGTATGTTATTGTTTTGTGTGTCCGTACTCGTGGAGATTATTTCGAGGAACTGCTTTATTGCTTGCACCTGTAATGTTAAAGTGGTTGAAGTTTGCGATATATTTTGATTCAACACTCGCTGAAATCTGTCTCGAAATGCCTTTTAAGCAATTTAATATTAAAAAAAATCGAATTTAATCGGTTATATGCGATTCTAGAAAGGACAGGGAGTGGAGAACGCGGTAGTAAAACGGGCGAGCAGGACGAAAATGAATTATTGTGGATCTATAATTAATTATTATCTACTTTCATATCGTAATATTCGAATTATCATCAACTTCAAGACGAGTTTACATTACCATCATACTAATATTATAAATGTGAATGTAAGTTTGTTTGTTACGCTTTCACGCAAAAACTACTGAACCGATCATCATGAAACTTTGTACATATATTCTTGGGGGTAATAGAAGTAACATAGGATACTTTTTATTAAAAAAAAAAGGTATCACTGCGAGCGAAGCCGCGGGTAAAAGCTAGTCATGCTATAAAACATTTTTTTTCAATTACGATACAGGGCAAATCCAAGAAGTTAATATCACCAAGGAGTTTCCATCAATCATTTTTTTGTAATGGAAAGCTTATGTGGGGCTGATTTTTACCTGACTGTGGGAGGGAAATGATTTTTATAGTACCTATTATAAAAAGTTTTGATTCTAATTTTTACTTGTCTGTGGCAACGCCCGATTTAGCGCATGCGCGGTTAATGCGGTGAATGGTGATGTGCTTGGTTTTGGCGCCATTCATAAGTTTTGCTGTACTGAATTTTTCTTACTATTTTGACTTTTTCTTTTATTTAGTAGGTTCAATCCCAATGTATGAGTGTAGATAAAGTAGTGCATAAAACAGCACATAACTAGGTATTAAAACATTCGTGTGATACTTTTAAAAACCTCTCCAACGGCTCGGTTTTTAAACACACACTCATGTTTTAATACCCCTTATTATGCAACAGTTTCATAAACTACTATTAATTGCGGGATCTCTAAGACTCTCTGCCCTGTGTACACAAGTCCCATGTCGTAACTTTAAGACCGCGCCTGCTAAGAAAGTTGGCAGACACAAAGTTCTCTGTCGTTCTACAGAATACGATTCAAAATTCGTCGCCGCTTCCAATGTTCCAAACTAGAGTCCCCGGTAATCTGAGTAAAATTGGTACATACATGTCTTGGCGTGCAGAAGCTGCGGTACAGTTCGGCCATGTACTCCTCCTTGCACACCTGCTGCGCCGACCGGCTGCTCACCAGGTTGCCCAGCGACTGGATGGTCTTCGAGATCAGTGTCAAAGTCCGGTTGGTTTGGGGATCCTGCAAGATGCATTACGGATGAGCACTAGAAGAACAAGGTAATACAAGGAACTTGTCCCGGGTGCTCTTACTCGTACGTTGTTGTAAAAGAATGCTTAATGGTGATTTGAGGCGATGGCGAACCGGTACCGAGCTGATATGTCTGCGACGACTTTTAGGGCATCAGCTTTATTATTTTATTGGTATAGTTATAGTGCATGTTTTGGAAACATCTCTTACTAACTTAGAATTAATTAGAATTCTAAATTATTGAGTAACTAATCAAGTTCTTAAAATTGTTAAGTTCAGATTCTGAGTTATGTACTAGAGCTAAACAGTCAAAAAAATACTCACAATTTGCTCCGTAGTGAGATCAAAGAGCCTGGGCCCGAGTATGGCAGGCGCGAAAAATCTCAGGAAGATGAAGCCAGACACGACAGAGTACCGCACTTCGGCGTTGCGCGGGAAATGTCGCGCGGCGCACTGTCGCAACGCGTCGAACAGCCGACACATCGCGGGCGGACACGTCGCGTACGATAAGGTTATTGCTGCGAATACCTGGTAACAGGACAAAACTAAGTCAATCTTCTTCTTGTAGTATTGACATGAGCCTGGGTTACCTCTACCTATACTGGTTCCTCTCACCTAAAGGGTTACCTCAAGTGAGATTGAGATAAAATTACTACCCAGTTAGAAAATTAGTAGTGCAATTGGCTACCTAGGGCGTGTCTAACGAAAGCTTGAAACCAACACGAATATAGGGTCTTTTATTGCACCACGATGTAAAAATGCTGTTTTAGTAAATTCGGATATTAGATTAATAAACTCGATCTTTCAGATCAATTCAGTGAGGTGCAGGTAGCAGCTAGATTACGTTCATCGACCATCTATAAAAATACAGTTATGCAAGTTGGCGAGATTGCCAGTAACAGCAGCAGTGGGCCTGACTCTCGAGTCTAGCGGGATCGATCTCACATGGTCGTCGCCCGGCCTTCGCCGCCACCAACGTTGGCCGTAACACAGACCGCAGGTACCCCGGAGTGAGAATTTATTGCAAAATTAACTCACCCGTTCAACATAGTCCTTTAAGTTGGCGAGGTTGGCCGTAACAGCAGCAGTGGGCTTGACCCTTGCAGGGTCGATCTCACATGGTCGTCGTTCAGCCAACACCGCCGCCAACGTTGGCCGCAATACTGACCGCAGGTACGATGCACCGCTCAGTCGCATCGCTTCGTCCATCATCTTTGAGACGAGGGTATTGCCTCGGAATATTGTTGTTGCGTCACTGGTAAAGATTTGAAAACTATAGTACTAATTCTATTTTCTTAGTATTTACATCTAAATTCATATTATATAAAGGTATTTCTTTTTGTTTGTATTGATGCGTTTACCCAAATTCTTTCACTGAATGGAAGGTACACTTATCATATGCTACTTTTTACCCCGAAAAAATGCACGGTCTTTGTGGCGTAGCATAAAACTAGATTGCCTAAGATAAGAGTCTGTCATAACTTTACTTTTTATTTTCTCATAACGAATTCAATAGAGACATGACAGAATAATAGATAGTGTAAGCATTGGAAAGGCCTAATGGCCGAAGACGGCGCCATAGAAAAAAATAATGGTGTCATCGAACTTATAAAAGAAAATGGCATATTAAAACTACAGTATAATAACGCTATTGACCGGTAGTGGGATGTAAATCAGCTGAGATGATAAGAGATAAGAGTGAAGATGACGTCGGGGCTTACTCACGCACCGGACACTGTTTACAATCAATTATTGTGATTAGGACTGTACAAACTGATAGTAATTTAACATAATTCACGTGTGCCCTCAATCATAATTATGTATTTGTTCCCAATTAATTTGTATCATAGCTAATTCTGGATGCAATTATTCATTTTCAAATAATATATATTTGATGACTCACAATCAGTTTCTTATTGGAGTGTGATTTCGTTATTAGGAGAAAAGTAACTAAACATATTTTTAACTCAGTGTTTGATTAAGTACATACTCAAATCAGAGCATAGAGACCCAAAGTATTTTTTTTAATTAGCATTAAAAAGTCAAGAGACAGAGATTATAACTGAAAATAGAATATGTGGGTGCAACACTCACGTGCAGAATTTAAGCGTTATTTTATAAAGGCAACTACTCACGTAAGTGCAGAAATCTCAGCATCTGCGAGCTCCTTGACGATGGGTACTATGAGATCATGGTGAGTGAATAGCCTTACGAGGGGTTGCGCCGCGTCCGTTTTACTTGATACGATTTCCCCCAGTATGTACACTGCCGACGCTGTTATGGGCTGAAAACGGAATTAGTTTTTTATTATATCATGTCTATAAGTTCTTCATTTATTATCTCCTCTTGTTACTTGGGGTTTGTTTTGTGCATAACGTTTCACTCTTCCATTCTCAAATCTAAGTCGTCACATTAGAATTCTCCTATTCCATTTAAATCTCTTCATCTTTTTTGTCTCCTTATCCATTTAATCACTGTTCAGAATCTCGGGCGTGTATAGAACATTACTATTTTACTCAAAGTTTAAAATGTCATACCTTCTGATGAACGCTCCTGAGAAACAATTCCTCGAGTGTCCTATAGTGTTGTAGCGGGAACACGTGGTCGACTGTGTACTGCAGTAGTAGCCGGAGTGAACCCAGCGTAGCACTGCCCGCGGCCGATAATCGTGTGCCGGGGGGCGTCGCACCTCGGGACAGGGCTCCACCCGCGCGGGATGTAAGGAAGAACCTGGGGATATCACACAAGTATTATAACATATACTTTCAAGAGAATCGGGTGATCTGAAACACAGACAAGGTGTCTTTATTATATTAACGAGTGCCTGTGATCTGTAACCTTATTGCGTAATGAATTCGGCAGGGCAACAGCAGAGTATGAAAAATCGACCAATCACATGCGAGATGAAAGACGCGATGTGATAAATAATGATTTGTGATTAATCTGCATTATTTATTATTTATACATAAAAATCGGGATGTTTAATAAAGAATATAACAAGCACTATCATAATTTCGATCATTAGTACTGGCTGGTGGAACCAATATTCAAGACTAGTAGGAAATCAAAACGTAAAACCAAATATTACAATGCAACTAGCTGACGCCCGCGGCTTCGCCCCTACAACTGGCTACCTACCTACCACCTACCTACCCTATCCAACCCTGCCTACTTACCAACCAATTTGTTAAACTATATATTTGAATAAGAATTAATACTACAATACGAATGTAACCAACTTTTATTTGTAGCGGCCATCTGATTAAAATTTGGAATATAAAAGCTGTTACTGTGACTTAACTATGATAGGTAGATATATTCTCACGCAGACTTTTTTGTAGATAATAATGAGTACTTTAATCCTGTAGTACTTATTTTTTGGGTAACATCAATAGTTTTCTCAGCGCACGCTGAAGAATGATTTTTATAGGCAAAATTTTGCTACTTTGGATACTTATTGCAATTTTCATAAGGATCTCATTTTTTTTATATAATTTATAACCTATGACGCTCAAGAATTAGAATTTTCAAAATCGATTCAGTAGATCCAGAGATTACCCCCTACAACCTCACAACATCACAAACTTTACCTCTTTATAATATTAGTATAGATGAAGAATAGTAGGCGACTGTAATCGATATTGCCATAAATTTTAGCACCAAAAATATGTACTGTGACGAGTAGGAGTGTTTCTGCGACCCAATTTTGTTATAGATATATTTAGGGGGGTGTACCCCATTGCTGCGAAGTTCATTACCGCGATGATGCGGGGTTGCTGATACTGGTGATAGTGGAAATATTATATTGTTGGACATGACTAACAAACATGTTATCGAAACTGCAATCGTCATATTAAAGAACTTTCGCTTCAACGTACGTCGCAATGGTAAACTTTCGCAGTAACGTACATCGCAGTAAAGAACTTTCGTGATAACGTACTTCGAAATGGTGAACTTTCGCAGTAACGTACATCGCAGTAAATAACTTTCGTGATAACGTACTTTGAAATGGTGAACTTTCGCAGTAACGTACATCGCAATAAAGAACTTTCGTGATAACGTACTTCGCAATGGTAAACTTTCGCAGTAACGTACATCGCAGTAAAGAACTTTCGCAACAACGAACATCGCGATAGTAAACATTCGCAGTAACATACATCGCGGTAATGAACTTCGCAGCAATGGGGTACACAAGTATATCTATAACATAATTGGGTCGTAGAAACACTACTACCTAACACCTTACTTAGGGAGATACGTTTTACCTGCGTCTGCGCGGCAATACAAACACAAGCTGATCAGCTTGAGTGAACATAGTCCGTCCTGTGTCTGGCCGCGACACGTCTCTGATCCTGTAACCTACTCATTGATAGAAATAAATTTCCATAGGTCCTATGTAGATAGTTTAAGCAAAATATCGCCATGTTTTTATTTCTTTATAATAAGTATGACGTCTCTATTGGTACAATCTCATTGCTACCACACTAATTTTTTGAATACTTTTGTCTCTTACCAGGCACGTAAAGGTGTTGGCGAAGGTTGCCGCAGTTGTAACCGCACCTCACCGAGAAAGATCGGCGTCGCAGCGTCGTGCCACACCGACACTCTAGCTTCGCAGGCCACCCCCGCCTGGAATATTACATAACATTGAATTCAATTTCAATTACCAAAACCAATTCACATACATTCAAGCATAAACGGAAAGTTTTACGTACCGTTTGTGAGCCATCTTTATCCTTTGGGTCTGCGTCCATAACGAGATCAAAACAAAAAATTTCGTCAAATTGTGGATTTACAGTCTTCTTTCTAGGTTTCGTACGTTTTTCAACTCTTCGTCCGTTCGAATATAACAACGTGACGAGAGCAAACGGGTCACACTGTCCATTCTTAGTGGTTAGCTCAGAGCATTCCATCACTCGGAGGCGTAGGACGTCGTGTCCTGCTCGCTGCGCGGCGCAGTGCCTCTCGGGGTCCGACCAGTAGTCAGCGGCGGTGGGGGTGGGCGAGGCGTCCGACTCGGGCATCGCGTGCATGGGCGGCTTGGTACGCGCCGCCCACGCCGCCCGGTCCTTCAGACTCTCCGAGCGCGACAGCGACAGAGCAGGCTCCGACTCAACTGCACTCAACAGCTTCTTGCTCGTAGAACTCGAGCAAGAACCAAATCTCATACTTTCCTTACAATATTCAGATAATCTTACGAGGTTGTTTCCTTTTGTTTTTGTCGAGCAGTTGTCTGCTGCAGTGAGGTCCGGGTCGGGAGGTTTCGGTTCCATTCGTAGCCTCTTTCTGGAGTCTTCGAGAGTAAGTTCTATGTAAGCCTTTCCTTGGACCTCTGAGTCTGCGTCGACCGGTCGCAACGCAAACCAGTGGTCTTTATTGTTATACCGGTGCAGATCTTCTCGTTTGATGGCCACTTTACCGAGCACTTTGTCCTGTTTGAGATGCTTGTCACGATCGAACACGTATATGGAAAGGTATCGAAATCGTCGCGGCACCTCGAATTGGAACTCTTCGCCGAAGAATGGACTGAAACAAAATAATTGGTTTATGTCGAGCAGGTATGAGTTGTTTTGAGGGTATTTATCCGAGCTATCATTTGTTAAATATTACATCCGACAATCGTTATCAAGTTTAAGACTTCGCGATAATTTATAGCCGGGATGCAGTCTAGTTGTGGACGCGTGGGGTGCCTGTTTTACACGAGTGTCAGTTTTGCCACCCACAGATAAATGAATAATTTTCTGTACTTATGTTTTATTTAGGCGCAGATAACTTTGTATCTGATTTCAAAATGAACATTTTGTCTAAGCTGTAGTCTTGTGATTATGGTGCGATTGTCATTGTTTTGTCCGAATTAGACATTACTTTGCAAATTAATTACCTTCTGTTATACAAATTAAATAAAAGATTTTCACGATTCAATCTATTAAGAAAATGGTATAGCACAATTTTTTTTTCAAAATTTTGCCGTTTATACGTGATGTGCTTTTTTAATCAGTTACAGAGGGATATCGCCACCTTAAATCTTATCAGATTTCGTTATGGTCGTAGAGATGCCATAATGTTCGTGAGCTGAAAATCTTTTTTTTAAAGGTACAGGCATCAAAGTCAAATAGGTTTAGAGTTAAATCGCCTAAAGTAGAATAGATAAAGTTTAATTTACCAATTCGCAGAATCGAGTAATACAAAATGCTCAGACGAAACTATAAAACGACTTAATGAACTGCGGCGCCTAACGCCTCCAAGAAAACGGTTATAAACTTTATAAGTTGTATTTAATCTAAATGGAAAACATTCTAATGTTCCACATGATTGCTCTTGGCCCTTAAATTAACTGCAACTCTAACAACTCAACTAAATAGGTTCGGTATTCGAGAACCTTTATCCTAATAACGTTTTAAATTGATACAACATTCGGATGTATCTTTTAATTAAAGAATTTCATCCGGCCATAGTCTTAAACCGCTAAACATGAGCTACCAATGGCCAAACGTCGGTCGTAACAACTGAATGAAATTAAATTTGGAACACCGGACAACGTATCATTTCCTGGTTTATCGAGTACTGTTGCAAACCTGGCAAAGTCGGGTATTAACAGACGAAGTAATAGGCAAAAGTTATTCAATTTACTAGTATGTAAACAACGCTGGTTTCATGATGTAAGATCAAGTTGCACAGTGACGTATGCGTGGGATTGCCTTATTCAAAGGAGAAAGTTTGACATTCCCGATGAAATCTCATCTCACAGCCTAATAATAAAGCACGTGCCAACACTTGAAAGTGTATGCTTTACGTGAAAGGAATGGTATTATAACTAACGCTATAATTTTTTATGAAAAATGAGAACGGAATAATTGTGAAAATTTAGAATATGGTATTGAGTGTAACTTTTCCTCAACGTCGAAGTAAAGCCATTTTTATGTAAATCGCCCGAGTTCCGCCAGCAGCTGGGTTTCTCGAGAGATTCCTATGCCCAACTTTGAGTGAAGCCAAAGTTTGAGTGAAGGTCCAAAGGGATGGAGCAAATTCGCGTTGAGATTGTCACAATCAGAGGTTTGTGGCAATCTCCACGCGAAATTGTTTTAAAATGGCCGTAGAGATTTGTTCTGATGACTTTTCAAAAGGTCAAATAGTTGTGGCAACCCTAATGAATAAACAATATCTATACTTTCCGAACGAGCATTACGTGTAGCTATTTGTATAACACGATAATAACTCAATAAAGGGGTTTATTGACTCGTTTTGAGTGTACGTAGGTATAAGAAGCTCGCAGTGTATCGAGTCGGTGGCAGGCTCGCAGGCGCATCCGGCGCCGGCGCAGTATTTATAAACCGGAGGCGGAACCGTACCAGCTGAGCGGGGGCGGCCCAAGCTCACTTGCCATTGCACATACTTCACGCCTCTAATTTTAATACGTTGAATTGATTAAGTGCGGCCACTCGTTCAATAACCAGGATACGTAGCCAATAGTATTATTGACTCAGCTATATTTATTACACCTCGTGATGTGCTTTAATCTTCCTCAATATAGGACACGACTGACAGTGCTTTGTTATCTATGAGTCCTGGTATTATGCATAATTTTATAATGATAATATCATATCATAATGAAAACTTATAATAAAATCAATCAATTTAATTTGCACGGAGCGTTAGTAGGTCGAGTCACGATGACGCATTTTTGAATGAACTCCGGAACACCATTATTCGTATACAACATGTTGTCGGGCCGGGCGCACGAAATAGCACATGTTAGAAACCAGAGCAATGCACTTAAGACTGCCGCCACTTCGGCCGGGGACTGCTCAGACGCAGGCGATGATCGTTTTACGTGCCACGAAGTTCCTGCACCAATTTATCACTTAAAAGCTTCCGTTTAATGTTGGAGAGCTACTGACGCGATTTATACGAGTCTCCCGACGAAGTCTCACTTGTCATATTTTTTTGGATGCCGATCTGTTGCCGTTTCGGGGCACATAGTTTTAGTTATTCGTAGTAATTTTATTTATGATTTGTGTTGATAAGGTGTTATTAAAAATTGGTTTAAAACAAACCTTTGAATCATATTGATAATATTATCGGGTTTTTGGAAGTCTATTGAAAGAAGGAGATGTCGAAATACGCTATACTGTGGCATTATTTTAATAATAATTAGTCACACCTACAAGAATTTTATCTTAAACATATTTTGTTAACAGCGGAGAATCCTTATTCCAAGGAGAACACAGTCACAAAGCATATATAAACAACTAATATGTAGGTATTATCAGTACATAGTTAGCAAGGCACAGATAGTTTGGACAGAGGCACATAGTAAGTGCAGTGATAAGGTATCGCGAGACAAAGAACCCATTAAATTAACTCGGCGAGTGACGTGACATTTCCTTCGATATCCGCCAGTCCACTGTGGCCTCACCTCTTGGGTCACAAAATCATTATCGCTTCCGTTCATTAACAAGCAAAACAGACTATCATTAAAGATAAACAATGAAACTTATGGACGTTTTCTACTTCAACGGAGGTATAATCATAACGGAAACTCCAGATTTTAACTGCTTTATTATTATTTACTTTTAGGAATTCCCAGTTCTATTTAAAAATGAATTATGAAGCGGTAGGCATTCGTCAACAATGAGAACCGTAAAAATTATCAACAGGATAAATTAATTCATAGGACACCAGTTTTACTCTTGACTTGTTTTACAATAAATTAGATCATCGTGTCTGCGTGAAATTCTGGTTATGAAAAGAATTTGGTGCGTGGGCCGTTCCCACAACTAATCAGGGGGAGCGTAACCAGCGGCAATAATTAAAATCATTGCTGCGGTGCGGCTGCCTTTTATTCATTCTAAAAGCTGAATGGCAAAGGGGGTGAAGCGGAAGGGACGTTCCGCGTCGGCGCACGCGCACCGGAAGCGCGTCCGGGACGTGGCGCGCCGCAGCGCCGCCCTCCCTTACAGCACAATAGCGCCTCCCCCGAATTATACGCGCTATCAAAAGCCGCGCCGCGACCATGAATTAATAATTGTGACTAATGTTTAATTGATGACAAATCATTGAACACGCGAGGCGAGGCAGCAGGTGGCTTTCAATAGAATGTTTTTATACAGGTTATAGAGTGTTTTATGACATAAATGAACTTCCATGTAGCCGAGTTTGTTTATATTTCAACGTTGCTCATGTTTTAATGTGAAGAACAGTTTTTTTTCAATGAATTCATGTTCCATCGCGGAATGCATTACCTTAATGAAAATGAAAATAAATGATTAATACACAAATTTAACTAATACTATCTGGGCTAAGTACACGTTTCCTAGAAGTATACTAATAATAAATTGTCGCTTAAAAACTAAAAAACACGCTTTAAAGATAATTTTTCACTTTTTAGTTAAATCGCTAATCCTGAAAATCCTGGTAAGGATAATGGGACAAAACATTTAAATTATTGCATTGTCATCGGTCCTTGACAAGTGTACAAAGTTTCAAATTTTATCCGACGTTTTGAAGAGGGTGAAAATCACGTTCAAAGATTCTGTTACATAGATACATACATACCAAGCTAATAAAAGCTTGTTAAAGTCGGGTACAGACAGTATAAACCGATACTTGGAATATTTTATTCCTGAGTGACACATGCTCGTGAAAGCGCCGGAAGTAATCATATCATATGCAAGAGATAGATTAGGAGTGTGCGCCTGCGCACTTTCGTGACGACACATTAATGTTTCGAAGAAAGTTACACATCCATCGTAAATTCGTATTCGTACGTACCTAGAGCATTAGACTACGGTGTTTCTAAATTGTTTAAGAACGTGAGATTAGAGTTTGATGGCCGGTTTTACAACATTTTGTACGCAAGAAAATCTCTACACATGAACCAAATTACTAATTTGGTTAAGCTGAGACACAGGATTCAAAAAAGAACATAAAATAGGTATCTAGCAATTATTCCTGCAATTCCAGGTACCAACGTGGAAACAATAATTTGTACGACACCGTAGTACAACGTACAACATGCATTAATTACTTCAATTAAACGTATCAGCCACTTAAAATGCTTCATTCATGGAGTATAGAAACCTTGACCTATTAAATAGTTTGCTCTCCCTAAATGCTGGTAATCGGTTCCCACACGATAACGGGCGGAAGCGACACCGGACACCGGACAATGGATCCGTTATTATTATGTCAATTCTGGAGCGAATATAACGTTCCTGTTTTGTAGAATTCGTGGAGGGCCCTACAGGAAACTTCAACTAGTAACGGCTAAATCAAGGGCGTGTTGTACATCGGCACAAATATGGTGAAAACTAGATAAATGATAAGAAATGTTTGGCTCTAGGTGATGATGACATGGTAGAAAGTGTGTGGAGCTTAAAAGATTATAGAAGCTAAGGACACTCGACGACGCTAGCCTGTAGGCCGTATCGATCAAACTTCAATACTATATAAATAGGTTCTTGTAAAGTATTTGGTTGTTAGATATCACATGATGCATGTTAGAGTAAAAGTAAGAATCGTGGCTTTGAGTTAGGTGACAGTTGCAGTATGTCGAAATGGCTCGCAAAGATGTTTCGCATAGAGATTTATTTACTTATCTAAACTTCTTGCAACTTCAAAGGTACAAAGCATTTTCTACTAGTCCTCTACCCAAGAGTGATGGAGAAATAACATGGCAGGTGACTCACTTGAGAGTTCTCTCCATGGTGGATGTGCGAAATATCTCTTCTTGGTCGAGCGACAGCACACAGTATATGTCGCGGTGGCACGCCGCCCCATGGCTGCGACCTGGCAAGTTTTTTGCTTCACCTGTAACAACAAGATTTACATGTCATAAAAATCTAATATTGAGAAATTGGTTGAAGGAAAAGAGATAAAATAGACAGTTTTCATGAGGCCAAGTCACCCACCCCACTGACTAACAACGTTTGGTAAAAAAGTTAAAGCATGTAACTTAGGGTCAGTCGGTGCAAAAATTGAACTTTAACCAAAGATAATATGATAATATCAGGCACAAAACCAATGCAATCGTTGTGACTTGTGGTCCATCATCAACATGGCAAGACAAGACGTTTTGTAGCCTCACCAGTATTTTGACAATCTCTAGCATGAATCTAATTACCAACGATTACCATCACCATCTTCACGCAAACGCTATTATCTTGTTTTGTTAGACATGATCAATGTTGACATTAGAGTTGACTAATTACTGTGAATTTCCCATAGTTTGCATCTTATTGCTTGTTCTATAGAGCTTGCGAAGTAGGACCTTGACTGCTTGTAATTTCAATGGATGTTAATGACGCTTTCTAGTTTTTTGGTTTGTTCTGCAATGAGATGGCGTATTGCATAACGTCCCCGAACCAAGTATTTTTCCCAATCAACAAAGATGTCGACTAATGTTCGTTTCTATTATCCTGAACTTCTGAATCCATCTCATTAACAGTTAGTTAGATATTTCAATTTAGAAACCTTTATTTAAATGGGTAATGTTTCAAGTCTACAATATCTGTATCAATGAAACATGCCGTATAATTAGTAGCCGACCACAAACAGCCGATTCGAGGTTTTCTTTCCGTTCGCTTCACATTCTCTAATGTAATCAATACATAAATCTGTAGAAAAGTCGTTTTTGTACATCGAAAATATTTCCAAAAAAAATTGCCAGAGTGTTAAAAGAAAAACAACAGAACCAATTTACAGCATTTTTGGATTTTTTGTCTGTTTATCTGTTTACTTGTGCACGCATCACGTAAAATCTAAGAAGCCAATGTAGATAACTTTTATACATAAAAATTGTGCGTAACTTGAAGTATTACTAAGTTTTTGTTTCATCGCAATCGGTTCATTCTATCAAAAGTTAGATGAATTTAAAGTTAACTTTAGTGTTCAAGAAGTAAAATATCGCTACATACGCAATTCAGATACTCGGATTTCTGAACTCCATATTCGATAGATGGCGTTGTGCATTTTGCGTCATTTTCTGAATGGCGGTGTTAAGATTTTACGCGAAGGAATGACCCTGGAAAAAATGTTGCTGGGTAGTTCGGGACACGGCTCCCTAACACCCGCCCGCCACGACCCTGTGCGGGGACGCAGCGAACCAGGGGAATAACTCTCTATATCGAATCAACGATATACCTTCAAGGGTTATTTCAAGTGTGGCTAGTGTAAAATAACAATTTGGGACCAAATGCACGCGACTAAAAAAATAAGTTGTACGAGATTTTAGGTCTCTAATCATTCTACTAATGTCAATAAAAACGTTGACGTGCGTGCAATGTGGTTCGTAATTTCGCTGCCGCTATTGTTCTTCTGAATAGCCTAATGATAAACGTGGTGGCCGACAACACTTAAGGTTGCAAGATCGAGTCCAAGCCATGGATAGGTATTATTTAACCGACTTTCCAAAAATGAGGATTCTATGTTAGACATTATGCTTTTTTTGCCATTAGTCGGCCCCGCAAACGAAGGGTTTCGTACCATTATCGCAAAAAACGGCAAAAAAAATCACGTTTGTTGTATGGGGGCCCCACTTAAATATTTATTTTATTCTGTTTTTAGTATTTGTTGTTATAGCGGCAACAGAAATACATCATCTGTGAAAATTTGAACTGTCTAGCTATCACGGTTCATGAGATACAGCCTGGTGACAGACGGACAGACAGATCGTGGAATCTTAGTAATAGGGTCCCGTTTTTACCCTTTTGGTACGGAACCCTAAAAAGTGAAAAATAAAAACAACTTGTTTTGAAATAAATACTACAAACTGCCAAATAAAAACACTACAAAGAGAAAAATAACTCCCTATTTTTGAAAAGTTTTTCTTTTTTGTTTTCGTTTCGGTGTGGTGTTCTGGAGTGCTACTAGATGTCGCGCAGTAAATCTGTCCACACTTTTATTTGTATTTAGTCGATATTCTGCTCCCTAGTGAATATAGTATTCTGTGCAGTGAACGTTCGATCTAGGTAGGTAGAAAGGTAAGTAAGGTAGGTAGTCTAGGTAAGTAGGGTAGGATAGGCAGTTAAAGGGCGCGATCGCGGGCACGGCTAGTACCAAATAAATTTTACGATGATAGTGATAGGGATTCCCTTTTCCACATTTATACTCTGATACGGTCCGTTGTGCGTGGGGGTTCTGGGCTCTGGTTAACAAAACCAGCCTAGCTGCGCCCAAAAGCACAGAAGTTTCATGGGAGCTTTACAGGCTTCGCGGAGCGATCTCATAGTGCCGAGTTTTCTTTACGTTGTACGTTGTGTCATTACGTTTTACGAATAACCTATCGATCAAAAACGCATATATAAATTACAGAACCATTAAAAATGCAAACCAAGTGTATAAAAATGTTCTTGTTCAGGCTTGTCAAGACATTCATTTTGTGCTCGAGCATAAAGGTAAAACACTCGTTAGTCATTACTTTTTTGGATTAAAGCCTGAAATAATGATACACTAAAGATGGAGAGCCAATTGGCGGTTGCGCAACGTGTTGCGACCTCGTCTGTTATCGCTAAATACGGAGACACAAGGTGAGGCGACCATCGGCCCATAAGTAACTACTGCCCTGACGCTTACCTGCAAACCAAACCTGTTTGTCATTTTTATGTTCTATTTAACTCCACACTATTATAATATCTTATCAACCATATGTGTTGTTAACGACCTAATTGATTGATGATTTTCTACTGTATAGAACAGCAGTTTTTAATTCACAGTATGACTACATACTTAGATAAATTGATGACTGTACGTTATAAAATTCCGTTCATACATACGCTGCACGATTGCATGCGAGATGTCAAGAAATGTATTCACACTGGTTTTCTTCAGCCGCGTAGACAATACAATTAGAGTACCATGAATGGCCCGTTTGTAAGAGAAACATGACGAAATGTAGTCTAAGTAGCTGCTAATATGAACTTAGATGTAATAGATAAACTAGGAACTGTGCTAGAATAATAATGACAAAACTGTTACTGTTTGGCCAAAACCTCGAGTCCCATTAGTGGATACCGATTTACGAAATGGATATTAGCGATAGGCGGTTTGACGTTATTTATTTTTCATAGACCTTCTTTGGACGGTAGCTAGATTTGGTAATTTATCGTTTCACAGCCTACAACTTCAAGTTTTGTTATAAACTGGACCTAGCTATACCGACAGTGCTGCTGAACTACTTACTGGACTGGCCAAATTCTCGCTACTGGCCAAGTTCTGCAATTCTTTAATGTTTGGATATTTGCATATTTTTGGTTCAGGACTGGGTTCTGAAATATGTAAGGGGTCATTCGGCCCACTATGGAACTCGGACAAGGGGCCAGTAGCCCCTTTTAAAAATTGATAATTGGCCCGAATCACTTTTGCTTTGTAGGTAGATGTTGATGATTTATTATACCCAAACTACCAGGAGGCCAGAATTATGGAGATATATTTGCGGGGCCGGAATCATAAGCGGTAAAGACTACTAGTTCTTCTTAATTCTTGTCTCCTGGTTGTCTTTACCGCTCTTGATTTCAGCCCCGGAAATACTTCCTCATGATTAGTCTCCTGGTATTTTGATAGCCTTTACCGCTTATAATTGCAGCCTCGCAAATACTTCTTCATAATTCTGGTAATTTCGGTATAATAAGATCATCAAGATCTAAAGAACAAAAGAGATCTGGACCGAGATTTCAATTATTTTTTAAAAGGGGCAACTGGTCTCTGGTCCCAGTTCCATAGTGGGCCAAATGGCACCAAACCCTCTGAAATGATTGAAAGAGCCTCATTTGGGTTAGTGTATAAAGACATTGTGACCGACAATGGCCGAATAGGATAGACGATTGATTTCAAAGCATTAGAACAATTAGTCACTGCGTCCATTAACCTTCCCCGAGGACCCACAACATAACTGACGTTATTTTTCCATGTAAAGCAAAACATTAC
Source organism: Orthosia gracilis (assembly GCA_947562075.1). Taxonomy (NCBI): domain Eukaryota; kingdom Metazoa; phylum Arthropoda; class Insecta; order Lepidoptera; family Noctuidae; genus Orthosia; species Orthosia gracilis. The sequence continues at coordinate 44,000,068 of OX387268.1, forward strand.
GTCAGAATTGTAGCAATTTCCACGGAGATCATACGGTTAAAGGGATTGAGATGATTAATGATCAACTAGCGTAAAAGTCGTGACGAATTAAATGGAACTTATTTCTCGGCGCGCCTACTCACCTAAGCGTATTATAATTGTATTTACTGTTTAAGTTTAATTTACTAATAAATACATAATACGTAAACCATGCCCATGTGAAGTGTCATTTACATTCTGTGGTTCTTCTTACAGAGGTGACGTAATGCTTGACAATGATTATAAAAGTGAATTATGTTTTGAAAACAATTTCTGGTTTGAGGAAATAACCAATAGGTGTATCGACCGTGACCGATACTGATATTGTACAGCAGTGATAGGCACTGCACTTATTATTTAACACTCGTTATAACGATAAGAGTACTGATAATCATTGTTTTTAGATATACGTGGATACGTCACTCAAATTTCATAGCACATTTATGTATTTTTTCTTAAACAAATTGGTCAATTAAAACGTTGCATGTAGTTGTTGTGAATTGAGGCACGCTGCGGTAGTTAGGACCGTTAAACAAAGGAAAGACCTTCCTGCGACTCTCACAAATTCGTAATTGTAGTGCTAGAGAAACTCACAACAAACTGTACATAATTGCTGATGCAAAAACAACCGTCATCATCATCAACATGACAGTAACACACGCCACTAAACTGGATCGTGGGAGAGAAACGGGATCCTTTGAATAGCGCCATCAGCGACTGAGGAAACGAATACGCACCAGCTATTTAGCCACCGGCACAATGGCGATCATTAAGATGTTTCCACACGCTCGTATGCGTAGTGCAATTGTTTCGAAATCGAGAGTATTTACCTCAGCTCGTTGTCAGAGCGCATGGGAACCGTTTGAGCAACAAACTGATCGATTTCAGCATTACCGGAAAATAACAAGGTCACAGCGTAGATTACACTCGATTTTCTACTGATAGTAAGTACCATGGCTTCAGCAATGTCCGGAACAAGCTTAGTCAACATTCTCTTGTTCATCGAAGTGTCGAATGAGCGACATTTTCATGTTTCATTTATTGCTTGAAACTGTTGGTCTCTTTCCTAGTCTTAAACTACATTGTTTACTACCAAAGATATTTTGCTAGTGTTGTTCCAATTATAAACACAGAAAATATAATTCTAATAATATGTCCTGAACTTTAGAGCTACCGAGTTACTCTTCTGGTAGAGGAAGGGACGAAGTCCAACACACTTAATTTTTTAAGATTCCCGGGAACAGACAGCTCATGTACAATTATTTAATTCTGCGTATGCGTTCACAGGTCGACAGCCCCGCTGTTTAGTTTTTTTGTGATGATGTGTTTTCTAAGAAGATTAATTTTGTCTGATGAATTTATAATTCTATTATATTAGTTGTATGTAGTTGTAGGTTCAATTCCAATAAACATGAGTTTGTCTAAAATTACTCAAGTATTTCGTAGGTACTAAGTTGATTCGTACATTTAAATCAAGTCGAATACCTACTTAGGCACGTGGGTGGGCAACCTACGTTCGTAGTATAATATCCAGTGGCCCAAGACGTTCACCCACCCACGTCACATAGGATACAATCGCTAAGCAGGTGGGTTGCGAAGTAGAACGCACTTTTTCGCAAAAACGTAATCCGATCCAAGCCACTAATTTCGCAACAGTGAATTTACTTCACATGGCCAACATAACAGTAAGTCATTTGGCTTTGAGAAAATGCGATTTTCTTTTAATTTGAAAGTTAAAAGTGAAAGACGATATCTACATTGTACTCGACGTGTGTGCATGTGTAGGTACTGTGATTACAAAGGCAGGTATAGCTCTCGCCATACTTCTGGGCCGCCCTGAAGTTGGCTTTACGCATGCGCGGGGCACGAAATGGTGCTGTTTTAGTATGGGATTTACTACTGCGCAACCATTGTAGCCAACTTGAGGGCGGCCAAGAAGTTTTGCGAGAATTATACTTTCTCATCTCCGTGTGTGTGACTGTGAAGACGCATACAACCTTGAGTGCGTGCTTACGTTCGTTCCTACTGGTTTTCCAATTGTTATTAATGGCATATGTGCATGAACATTACGCGATTATAGTTCTTGCCAAACTTCTGGGCCTCCCTGAAGTTGGCTTTCCGATGCGTAAGGCAAGAAACTGGTGCTAGTTTGTATGAGATTTACTACTGCGCAGCCATTGCAGCCAACTTCAGGGCGGCCAAAAGTTTGGCGAGAACTATACTACAGAGCATAAAGTCAACTGAACGCCCAAAGACATCCTAAATAACCTGATGCTCTTGATGATGCTAATAGCCACCTAGTTTCAGGTTTTGATATATTGCAAATCTTTTAAAAGTTTAAATCTAGCCTACGTCCCTATTGAAGAGAGATTATTTGAAAATAAAGGCTAAAATGGCAACTCAGACTATTAGTGAATATTTTAAAAGATCAATGAACTTAGATACGCCTCATTGGCCTGGCCTACTTTAAAGTGTGTGTGATTTCGCATTTTCACAATTTTGTTACATGTAAAAAAAGAAACATGAGCTTCAATAGGAAACGATCAGCAAAAAGGACTGCTGATACAGATTTAATAATAATAAATGAAAAATATTTAGATGCAAGTTTTACAAACTTTGATAAGATATTAGAATTTGTAATTCAATTAGCTTGTCCTAATAAAACCATATATCTTATTTTAATAATGAATGGATAACACAATATTTAATCATACTTAAACTACAGGTACAAGTATCTACAACTCAACAAAGCAATTACCATTCACTATCGTATTAAATAAGTACATAATCTTATCAATGGTAATTCGTATTTATGATTCACGATGTATGTGTTTGATTGAATGAAAATATGATATTGGCAAGTGGCGCGGCTCACATGTGGTAGGTATTCCGCAGAAACGGCGGCGATAACGGTGACGATAAACGAGCGCGTTTTTCATAAACGGATCGACGAGTTTCCATGAATGGATGCGTTGAATGGAAAACGCTTGGTTTGCCCCATTCACAGCGCCCCGCCCGCCCCTCGCTAGCGCTGTTCAATTCGAGATAACTATGTAAGATGTACAAGGCGCGACGCGACGTTCGACGCCCGCCGCCGACGTCCGTCGCATCGCGCCTCCCTTATTTGTTTCTAGTAAGAATCCTGCTAATCATTAATCGCCTAAACAACTTAGCCACGTTATGAATATGACGCTGAAACTGATCTCCACTCGCTGATACTATACTATCGCTTGAACCATTTAGACAACATAAAAATTGATGAACTTCCTGTACATGGAAGCAGAATTGGGTTAAAGTATACAAATTACACAGTATGTTCAGCGAGATGATTCAACCTAGATTTGCCTTTTATGATCATCATGTAGTGATTAATATCTTAGGTAATGTATCAAAAGATGCCTAAAATAATACAATTACAAACAACCGTGAATAGTGTGACACAACTGTGAACGTGAAAAATCTATTATATCTGAAAATTTGTCTATAAAGCCAAGTCACTATCTGTTATTCATCCAATAAGGGCAATATAAGTAATTTTAACTCTCCCTGTTGAGATAAAAACTGTCTTTATGCATAAATTACCTATTGTCTGCCTCGACTCAATCGATCACACCTACTTGTTAACTAGTTGCAAAGGGCAGCTAATAATAACATAATCACTATCAGTCAAATATGTTAGGTGTATCATCAATTCATCAAGCAGCCAGTGCTTATCATGTTTGTTACTAACAAATTGTATTATTTAACGCCTTACATTACACAAGTAGGTATCAACACGATATCGCCACTTGTAAATAAACATAGCTCCGAAGATTTGCTACTCGTTCGTCAGGCAGGCGACAGGAGGCACAGTGAGTGAAATACACACTGCTAATCAGAAACCTCTGTTTACCCAACTTAGGTTCGAGCGTGACTCACATTCACATGTTAATGTAGTTGTAAAAAAACATCATTTATATAACACACAGGCGAGACGCCCGCGCCCCCGCGCCTTTAGCACGCACTGCGATTTTTTGGCGCCCATTCTGCGACCTATGGAATTGTATGAAGCTGCACGCGGTGCGGTATAAAATTCGCGCGAATAAAAATCGCAATGCTTGTTAAGCCTAAGAGTGAAAACGATACCTAATGTCGACAGGCTTCAAAAGGCGCAGGTAACCGATTCCAGAGTCATACCACGCATAAAATAAATAATAGGATTCAATTAGCAGTAGCTCTTTCGGGTTCGGCTAAGTGTTGGTATGAACAAAGGTGTTCGATGGCGTACGAGTAGATAAAGGGGAGGCGCAACGGAAGTTGCCATGAGTGGGCATAGTATAAGGTTGTCAAATTATCACTTGTTCAGGACTACAGACACGAGAGCGACTTGGAGGTCCGAGACAGGATGAGACGCCGCTGTCGGCATCACCCATGGCCATAAACATGGTAATCTACTAAGTACAAAACTAACTAATAATTTCCATTCAAAAAAAATAATAGCTCCATAATATTGGAGCATTTAAACATTGTAGCAAACAAAAAAATTTGTCCACATCAATTATTACAGTATCCGAAGTACCTAACTGAAATGATTTGAATTGAATCTGTAAAGTTGATTAATTTTATTTCTTTCCTTGTTCCATGCTCACATAACGAGTCATGGCAAATGTTTAACTCGGTGTCTACTTTGGGGGGTCAGTAAAACTGTCAAATTTAGTCTAATACTTAAGTTTTGAACCTAGTTGGACTTTTTGCCGAACAGTAATTTACAGCATCATGATATATCAACAGAAAGTGATACAATTGAAAGTGTTAGAGAAAAGCTTCTCAGTTCAAGGGCCTGCAACAAAGAGAACTGATGTGCATTAATATGATTTTTTATGTGTATTTAAGCTTTGTACTTTTATTAAATACAGGATTTAAAATTAATTGAACTTAAGTACAAGGAATATTGAATTTAACGGACATGATTTACTTAATTGTTAAAACTGGCGTTTGTCTGAAAGTGCAATCAGTCATCATGAAATAGCTTTTTCTAGTATATATGCCACTCATGTACTAAGCAAAACTTGTTGTTAAGAAACTTTAGTTATTTTGTTCTTCTGTCAAGAATTAAATGATATTCCTTAATGCAGTTTTTAAATACGAACCTAACAAATACATGTTCAAATTACACAGAGGAATGAATGATAAGTACGAAATGAAGTGAACCAAATTAATTCTGAAACTTAAATAAGTCAACCAAGAACTATGTGATATTAATATAACAAAGCAACATAGTTAAGAGGCGAAAGCGTCGGCGGGTCGCGCCCCGGAAGGCATACTGCACCCTTATCGTGGCAGACACACTTCGCGTTATCGTAGATTTATGCGCCCGCGCCGCAACCGCGCGCCGGCTCAAATCAATCACATCATACAGTACCTACATATGGCAATGCATTATTTAGCTCACGTCACCCGATTGTGCAGTGTACATAAGGCTTCGTACCTACATACTGTGTCCAAATCACTATTGTTATGCTCATGGCCATTTACTTGATGAAATAAATAAGTAATTTTTTTGTTTGAGTGTTTATAGGTCCTGGATCTATATGACCATAATGCCATAATTTTATTTTTTCAAATTTTATATATTAAATTACACAAGGGTAGGCTAACGAAAAATACACCAATTATTAGTATTTGAAAATTAATTACCTAATATTATTCTGTATAGTCAGGATAAAATGCAACACATAACTTTGGACACATATGTAGAAACGGAGGCATAAACCTTATTAGGCAAGAGCAACTTGGACAAAATTATTGAATGGAATTTAAAACAAATAAATAAGGATACAAGATATTTTTCCAGTTGAAAGCCCCTAATAAATTCTCAATACCTATACAATTTATAATAGCTAACATGGATCTGTGCTTACTTAATTAAAGATTATGTTTAACAACTCCATCATAGCAAATTCATTCTATATTTAAAGTTTATGCACAACGGTACAATGCAAACTTAATAAAAAGAAAGATAAATGGCAGTTGCAATTGCTTTAGCCACAAAAAATAAAAAAATAAAAATTTGATTTTATGTATAGACTCGAGAACTTAGCTTATCAAAGAGAGTATATTATACAAAGAATTTTACTCAGAAATTTAGTAATAGATTGACTATCTTGAACAACACTAGTAATAACTAGTAGTTTACTAGTAAACAAACATAATTTCAGTCTAATTACAACTAACTAGTGTTATAAGTAGACTGAAATTATGAAATGAGTAGTGATCACAAATTAATTAATACCAAAGACAACATTTTAAATACTTATTTATTTAATAGTAGTAAGATATTAAATATGTATCCTCATGATACTTGATGTGCTTAACTAAGCATATGTATGCATGGATGAATCATTATAGAGCTTGCAGAAGCACATATAGGTATAATCTTTTAAAGTAATATGTAAACTAGACATTTTAGAAAGTTTATCTGTTGGAAAATATAATACATAGGTACCCTATTGATAGATAATGTTATCAAAATGTAAAAATAATCAAAACAAAAACATGGTATACATAACGGATGAGTACTGGTGTTTAGCACCTACTTTGAATGAGTATGTGTATTGTAGAAACACGCATTGTACAAAGTTGTAAAACAATCTCCATACTAAAATCTAGACTACACTACAATACATATTGAAAAGTGCAAGTATATTTTACTAAAGAAAGCTAACAGGTGGGGATTTCCTGTATCAAGTTCGTCTCATAATGAATTAAATGATGAGAGTACACAGCAATCTAATCTAATATGATCTAGGCACGATATTCATTGTATTCACGGCAATTCATCAAATTCATTCATAAAGTTTGCGTGAACTGTCAAAACAGCATAGGACGAAAACAAAGAAGTGGACTTCTGAATAAACGTGAAAGAGATCACATCCGACGCGTAATGTGCACTTGAAACTATCACTTCATTTACTTATTGGGTGATATTCATTCACATCTGGCTCAGAAAATTAAAGAGTTCTTTGGTACCACCTGTTCACCACAATGACAACAATATTTTTCTTACAACACGGCAGGCGTCAAATAAAGAATGTTTATCTAGAAAATAATTTTCGAACGCTTACTAGATGTAAACTGTAAAGAAAGTTAGCAAAACAATACGTACCAATCTTTATTTTCAATCTTTCTTCAACTCGCACTTTACGCATATCGTCCGCCATGTTAAATCCATAACTGTTTATCTCTTTCATCCGCTGTTATCTCTTTCGGAACGAGCCCGTTCGGCCGGCTTGTCCCGCCACTTCCGGAGTGTCGTAATGGTCTACTTGAGCCTGTTTTCGAATTAGCTGGGTAATTGAAATCCATACACAAAGTTCACTCTAAGAATCCACATTTTCGACGATGTTTTGAATATACATTTATTACACACAGTAAACCGAATTAATTCACGCTTGCATTGCGCATGTGCTCAATACATACATGCACTGAGCACTCTTCTATCAATGAATGAACGCACTTAGTCCAACTTCATAGTCCTTTTCTTGTTTTCAATGTAGTTTTGTTAATATACACTTGTCTCACATTTCAAATAATCGCTTCCATGTAACACAACATGATCATGAAAATGTTTTGAAAACTTCATTTCTCAATGAATAAAAACTATGAATGGGCAATTACGTCACGTCAAGACGTTCAACGTTGCGCCTGCGCGGCCACGGGTTTGGTTGGCCACGGGTGAATTCGTTCCGACTTCGAACACCATCGCGCATCGCCTCATTCGCTTTGTACGTAGCTAATTTAGGGAGGGAGATGAAAATATATCTACATCTTGCTCGTCAGAATGGGATGCATAGATTATAAAGATTAGGACATTTATTACATGGCAACTTTAGAGAATGAAAAATACAACGCCTATTAAACTTGTTTACCACGTTTCTTACAATATGGTCATGGTTAGAATAGGTCACAAAATCAGGTGACGACGCGCGGCGGCGACCGTCACTTTCGGCTTTGTCAGGAACATTTTACTAACAACATGGTCAACAAAAGAACATCCTGTCCCTTCAGTATAAAATTTTACTGTTACTCGTATAACAAATGGACAATATTATTTTGAACTTTGGATTTTATCTTTGGGATTACTACTTCCATATTAGAAGGATTTTTTGTCAATGAAGAACAGCAGCGACATCTCGCGTTGAATTGGTCAAACTATTACAGTACCATGGAAGTAGTAAGTACTACTCGATAGCAAGTATGCTGTGTGCCACTGTCAAATTGTCAATGTCAACAGAACTGTTTTCTCTTTGGCTGTACTATTATTTATTTATTCTGTGGTTTTGGTAAAATTATAGTACAATCAAATCAAAGAGTGAAATAATATTATTACAATTGTTTGCAACACAGTTTTTAATTTTAATTAATAATTGCTAAAGGTTGTATACTAATTAATTATTATAGAATCGTTTATTGTAAGGTGTATATTCATTGTTATTTAAACAACCCATAAAAATGAATGATAACTACGCACATGTAGACAGCAATGTATTTTACGTTACTGAAAATATTTTGGGTCCTTGTGAACAGAGTGCTGATTATAAGCAGTTGCTGAATGACTTTAATTCCATCTATGATGAAAATTGCAGTTGCCAAGAAATTTGTTCAGAAGCAACATGTAAGTGCCTTCAAAAATGTTGTGGTGATAACTATCTTGCCTACCAGAAAGATGGTCAGCTGAAGTACAAACTTAAACCTAAATCAAAATCTTATCCAATTTTTGAATGCAATGATAGCTGTCCTTGTTCAATAGAGTGTGCAAATAGAGTTGTGCAGAAAGGACCTGTGGAAGGCCTGGAGATAAGGCATTGTGATAAAGGTTTTGGTCTTTTTGTAACATGTCTGTTACCTTCTGGTACATTTATATGTGAATATGCAGGAGAGATAATAACACCAAACCAGGCTTCAGTAAGACATCATAATAATAAGGTGCAGGGAAAAAATAATTATATATTTTATCTTAAAGAACTGTCTGGCAGCCAACCTATTGTTACTATTATTGATCCGAGTGTGTTTGGGAATATTGGAAGATATATAAATCATAGTTGTGAGCCTAATTGCCAAATTTTACCTGTTAGATGTGGCAGTCCAATCCCAAAGTTGTCAATTTTTACCTGTAGAGATATTTTACCTAATGAAGAGATAACATTCCACTACGGTTCAAATAATAACAGTCATCCCATAACTGAGACAGATCTTACCCGATGTTTATGTAAAAGTAAGAGTTGTAGTGGTTTCATGCCTTTTCAAAAGTATTAACATTTATTTAATAATGTTCTCAGATGTCAATGTATATTTGTATGGTATGCCCTTAGTTCTACCTATGGATATGAAAGCTCTTGTAAATAGGAATATCTGAATTTTATAATATTATTCATCTGGATGTAGTATACTCTAAAAACAGGTCCGTGCCTGTTGGGAAGTCAGATAAAATAGAGATAATTCAGTATGCTCAAATGATAAATTGCTAACAAATGTTTGATACAATACAAAAAATGTTAATATATATGTATATAATAGTAATTAAAAAAACAACAATAAAAATTCACTCAGGCAATTTGAATTTGATTTCAAACACCCTCAAATGTTACACTCTTCCTTTTTCCAGTTTGGAATCCATCCTGTTGGAACTGAATAAGTATTATAATTTTACCACACTTTGTACAAAATCCTAAATTTACACAGAAAAATAATATAAACAGCTACTTTTTCCAACTCCACAATGCATCCTCTCTTAACCTTTAGAAATCTTGGATTTTCAATATTTTTTTTGCTCCTGCAACAGGTCTGGATTGCTATATCAAGCATCATTTTTCTAGCTTAAGCTGCTAAAAATCAAGAGCTCTTTTCAGAATAAGATAAATGTTCCCCATATGAATGCATATTCAAACTAAATGTCAGCTTGAATTCCTTTCACTTGAGATTTTTTTAATTACTTGTCCTATTTTGGGATGTGGAAATCATCATGGTCTCCGCCCTGGTGCGTGTGGAGGGGTATGTCAGGCTCTTATTGACTAAAACTACATGGTGTTCTGTAGCTACTATTGGCCGGGGTGCTAGAGTAGTTGCTTGCGCATTTCGCTGCCCTAGTGTGCCTTGCACCCTCTGCGGCCGCAGTACCTCTTCAGAAGTGCGCGCAGTATAAGGCGCACCAACGACTCGTACCTGAGTCTGTTCAGGCAATGTTGCTTTAGATTACATCCTATGGTAGCCGAAGCCTGCGGTATGAACCCTGCGGCGCTCGGTTCGTCGACTACAGAGAGGGGGAGGGTGGTTATATTCGCCCGCTCCCTTTCCGCCGCCTCCTTTGTGAACATCATTTCCTCGCTAAAGGAGGCTATTGCGTCCCACGCGCTCTTGCTTTTGACGATGAACTGGACCACGACCGGAAACGAGAGAAGAGCATTGGGTTTTTTTCAGTTTTATGTCCTAGTTCGATACTCAAATCAGCTTGAGGCTGTGGCTGAGAACAAAACTCGTAGGGTCCTCAAAAAACGCGCGACTTCGTTTTTTTTAACTTGATATATATAAGTGTGACTGTGCGTTATGTTCTGGACTTGCAGAGATAAAGGCTATATGCTATGTAAATTTTTAACCGACTTACCACAAAGGAGGAGGTTCTATGTTCGACTTCATGTTTGTTTTTTTTTTGTTTGTTCACCGATATCTTCTCAATTGTGGACCGATTTTGAAAATTCTTTTTTTGTTCGAAGATATACGACAGAACTCTTCAATAAATAACGGCAAATCTCTCGGGACTGCTGCAATCGCATGTATGTTTATTGATTATACCATTTCATAACATAATATCACTCCAGTACGCTCTTAAGGGGTACGCAGATCTCTCATTTCACCGATTACGTTCAAGTTTCATGATATTTGGGTTGTCTATTCTGGCGTTAAGGTAACATACTAAACAACTTGCCTATTAGGTAGGTACAATACAACTAAAAGTGAAAAATAAAAAACATATTTACAAAAAAATACTACCGACTTACAAATAAGAAATCTACAAAGTGAAAAATAACTTTGTTTATGGAAGTCGGTGTCCACAACGAAACAAAATGGTACCTACGAAAGACACCGACTTCCATAAACAAATTTATTTTTCACTTTGTAGTTTTCTTATTTGGAAGTCGGTAGTATATTTTTGTAAAAAAGTTTTTTTAGATTGAGGCTTCGACTCTGTTTCAATAAGCCTTTACCTTGACTAGGGACAAATAGGGGCAAAAAAAAGCATGGCCGAGTAGAGATCGTTTACGTTATCACGAGTGAGTAGGTACGCTAAAAAACTCAGAATAAGCACACTGATCGCAATAGAGGCTTGTGTTGTAGTCTTATTTATTACCAAGGTCGAGCTGAGGCTAAGCGTAGCTAATTCTAATAGTGGCAAATTGTATCCTAGGCATTATGTTATTGATCGGCAAAGAAGCAAACGGTATTCGATGTAAAGCAGGCAGGCACCCTATTGTGTAACTACAAAGAACGCAAAAAACCAGCGCGGCCCTGGGGTAGAGCGAGAGGAGCGGTCGCTCTAGTCTAGGCGCCAGATGGCAAGGGGCCGTCATAATGCCAAATGCGAAAGACGATCTCGGACGCAAAATTAAATTTTGATGGCACCTGAAAATTTGGTAATTTCCTATTTTCTGCCAGCGGCTCCGCTCGCATATTATCATCCCAAGGCATATTATCAGCCGTTCTGGCGTGATTGAGTAACAAACATACATCCAAACTTTTGCATTTGTAATATTAGTAAGATTTAACTTAGTTAAATCCGAAGTAATGCGTCGACCATAGGGCGCTGAAAGACAATCTCGTTCTACCCTGATCAAGGGCTAGGGCCGGCGTTGCAGAAATCAACAGAGTACAAACGCGCATTTATATGCACTTGAGCCTACATTTAGATCCCGCCTAGAGCTTGCCGCCATTTTTTAGTCAGTGAGAATATCTTGGGTGAGTCAAATTCTGCAAGTCAGTCTCAATTTTATATTTGAAACAGTCCCGCCTGATTCTAAAGTGATTCCTATATCATCCATCTATATCGCACCATTCAGCTTCTCACAGAACTATACTATCGACTGCTATACTCTTAAGTACATCTTAATGAAATGATTCTGAGTTAATGTAACACCAGCTTGGTACCCAGACCTGGATTTCCTTCTCAAAAGAAGTATGTATGGTTTTTATCACTCACATTGTTGATCGAAGGGGTTGATTATGATCTTGTAAATTTTTAGATATATTTTCTTGGACAAGTTCCTTCACGAGCACACAAATTTTAGCGTTTTTGCTTAACTAGATCTACACGATGATTATATTCCAATTATAGCTAGCTATTAGTGGAATCTTAATTTATTTTCTTGTTATTTATTCTCTAGAATCTAATTGAAATTGAATTGGTGTGCAGCTGCTCACAATTTAAGACCCATTAATATGTCGTTTATTAATTTTTCATTCTTATTAAATTACATTTATAAATATTTCTTAAAAACCTTAAGTTTGGTACCTGATTTGAATCCGTAGTGCTTTGTAAGTGGTCTTTTTCCAGTTGTTCAAGCCCCGTTGTGCCTTTTGCCGTGGCTCTGTTCTTGATGTGGAAGGAAGTAGAAAATATGTATTTCTTTCAAGTACATAGTAATGTTATCATTAATCACTTCAAAACCGATCACAAAGGACGTATTTTTTGCTTAGAACCAAAACAGTGCAAAAATTTTATATGAAATCTCATTGTTGTCCAGTTTTTCGTTAATGCACTGTTTTTGTTTTGATATACATTTATCACAGAGGTTACATGTCTCCCATTAAGTTTAATATAAAATGTATGCCTAAAATCAAAAAGATACTAGCTGAAAATAAAAATCGGCTGAATAAAACCAACAAGATGAAAAAAAAATGTTAATAACTTTTTGCCGCAAAAGTCGTGGAATAAATATTTTGCATTAACTTGAGTTTTTATTTTGAGTAGGTATATTTTATCACGGATCTACTTTTCTTTCAACTTTACTTTTCTTTTATCACGAATCTATTCTTTCAACTACCAATCTACCTAGGTAGTTGAAAGAAAAGTAGATTACGAAGCTCGCTAAAGTGAGTAATGAATGAATGCACTCATGTTAATTTAGTGCCCTTGCATGCGCTCGGATACCAACATAACACTCATGCATTAATAACTCACTTTGCGCTCGATGCAACAGCGATGTCAGCGATAAGGCCGCCTTTGTACCCGTAGTTATAAGTATTATTGTAAAAGAGATGTTTAACTTCATTTTTTGGTGTACAATAAAGTATATTCTATTCTATTTCTTGTTCCTCTGCTGTTCTTCTCTGATTTATTTCGTTGCGGATCCAAGACAATTTAATCTTCTTTTTTTCGTTTCGATTAACTCAAATTTAGTGTTTTTTTTAGTGACCACTATCTCACTTGATGATAAGCGAAGATGTGGTCGACGGTGAATCACGCTTGCCTAGAAGTAACCTATTCACTTGACTTAAAGTCCCCTAGGTTGTAGCTATCGGGAAACAGATTCTGGCTAGGAATTACACTCTTTAGCTGTATGCATAATGAAAGTATTTCCTAAACGTTTAAAGCGTATGCGTGGGATGTCCACCATGTACCGATGGCGCATCGCCGTACGTCTTGTAGTCCGATGATCAAACGGGCTAGATGGAATTAGATCATGCAATACCATCGCACACTTACTATAAAAAACCGACAAGCCGACAACTCGGCGACGATGTTCAAGGCTCAAGCTTTGATTCGAGCTCGTATTTGGCAGATTCGTCCCAGGGATTGGAACAGTACTCCATGCAAGATCGAACTTGCGCTTGATACAACTTAAGCAGTGGTTTTGGCGTGAAATACCGTCTCACCTAAGCTAAGGATCCCCAAGTATTGGCAGCCATTTCTGCCTTTGCCTCAATGTTTGGGTCAAAATTGGGTGTCGATGTCAAAGCTACGCCAAGAAGCTCAAGATGTTCCGTTATCGGGACGGTTACACCCCGGAAAGATGGAACTGGGTGAAATTGGCTCTTTTTAGCGGCAACAAAGTGTGTTTTAGCGGTATTAAACTTGACCAGATTGACATCGCTCCATTCGGTCACTGCTTCCAAGAAAAAGTTCAAACGCTCCACCATGGCCTTACGGAGAGACCGGATCGGAAGCCCAGTAGCCGGTACTTTGGACAAGTATCTCTCAGCTAATGTGCTGTTGTCTGCATACCCAAAGGTTAGTACCGTCGGGGCCGCTAGCCTTAATCACGTCGAGGTTGCGCAGCACCCCTAATACTTCTTTTTAATGGATGCGAATGTACGACATACTCGTCTCGTACCCATCAGGAGAAGGAAGGGGGCGCGCGCCACCAGGATTTGACTTTAATGTCCTAATAACCCTATCTAGGGTTTATAGGACAGAGGGCGTCCACAGATGTCCTCCTTGGCGATCGGTCTTGAGCTTCACGCTCCATGTCATTCCGATGCTCGTCGCTTCTGCCAACACGGTGCGACGCCAGGTTTGACGGGGACGGCCACGCTTTCTTTTCCCTTGGGATTCCAGTCCAAAGCTTGCTTGGGTATGTGATCGGGACCCCTTCGGAGCGTGTGGCCAATCTATCTCCACTTGCGACGATTGATCTGGGGGTCGATCGGGCTCTCGTGGCATTTCTCCAACAGCTCTACATTGGAGCTGGTCTAGGGCCAGTAAATTCCGAGAATGCGACGAAGACAGCGGTTGAAGAAGACTTGTATTTGAACTGCCACGATTCGCACCCGTAGAGCAGCACGGATTTGACATTGGACCCGAAGATTTTGAGTTTAATCCTTCGGGTCAGTTTCCGCGATTGCCAAACAGGTCCCAGCTGCGCGAAGGTGGCTCGGGCTTTGGCAATCCATGAAGCGATGTCATCTTCACTACCCCCAGACTCTGACACGACACTGCCGAGGTAAGTAAATTTGTGGACGCGTTCCACTGCCTCTGTGCCAATCAGCAACGGTGAGTGGTTCTTCACACCAGTTCTCATTGCCTGGGTCCTCCGGATGTTTATTTTGAGCCCCGTTTTTGCCGCTTCCTGACGTAGATCGTTTAGCTTTTCTTGCATATCGGCGTGGGTATGACTCAGCAGGCATAGGTCATCGACGTAATCCAAGTCTTCCAAGACGTTTGATAGTCCCCAGTCTATGCTGCGGCGCCTGTTATCATAGATGCGAAGCATAATTCCATCAAGAACGACTAGGAAGAGGAGCGGCGACAGGAGGCAGCCTTAGCGAACACCCGCGTGCACTGTTACGTCATCTGATATAAGGCCGTTATGAGTAACCTTACAGGAATATTTCTTGTAAATACTCTGCTCTTGTAAATAACAGACGGACTATTTTCGGCAGCTCTCCAATGTCCAGTAGGCGGGACCAGATACTAGACCACTTCAGCGTATCAAAGGTCTTTTCGAAGTCTACAAAGGTTAGATAAATCTCCCGCTGCCATTCTGATGCCTGTTCCAGTATGATACGGAGAGTGTTGATCTGGTCCGTAAAAGAGGGGTTCGAGCGGCAACCAGCCTGCTCCTTGCGTAGAAGAGGATCCACGGCCTTCGACAAACTATCCAGGATGATCTTGCAAAAAAACCTTAGAGGGAATCGAGAGCAACGTTATACCTCTCCAGTTATCGCACTGGCTAAGATCACCTTTCTTAGGAACAGTTATAAGAAGGCCTTTGTGCCATTCATCTGGGAGTTCTTCGGCGATCCAGATCCTTTCAATGAGCGGCGTCAGGACGTCGACTGCGGTGGGTAAGTCGGCTTGTAGCTTTACCGCAGTTATCAGGTCGAGTCCTGGTGCTTTGCCTGTCTTCAAAGAGCGGACTGCCTCCGCAACTTCAGAGGCTGACGGTGGTTCCGTGTTAATGTTGAGAAGCTGGGATGGTGGGGAACTGACTTGCAGCGCGTCCGGCGTCGATGTAGCTGACAAACGGAAGACCTCTTCAAAGTGTTCACGCCACCGAAGAGCTGCCCTTCTGACGTCACAATGAGCTGACCTTCTTTGGACTTCAGCCGCTTTTTCGACTTGCTGTTACCTGCCAAGATTTTGGTATCATTGTACAACTCTTTCAAGTTGCTGGAGTTTGCAGCTTGTTGAGCACGATCAGCACTGCCATGAGCCCACCGTCTCCTATCTTTGCGGGTACTGCGATAGATTTCTTTGCGTTTCTGACAGTATTGCGTGTTAAGGTCTACTCGTTTGGCGTCGTTCTGGGTCTCAAGCAGTCTCAGATGAAGATTCCTTCTATCTTCGATCAGGTTCCTGCCCCTGAGTCGATTTGTGCCCCTTTGTGCCACCGGGATTTACAAACACAAATACAAAAAATACAAAATCGTTTATTGTCACAATTCGCATATTGTACATTAAGACGTGTTTGGAGCCTTGCTTTAAGTAAACAATGCATGTATTATGAGACTCCGCTCTTTCATAACATTGCCGTGTTTACTTATACTAATTGTGAGTATACGAGGCATGTCTTTTAAGTTTTGTCGTTTGAAGAAAAAACACAACTAGAACCTTATAGTACTTTTTATTGTTTTTCAAAGTAGTCACCACATATCTTAATCCACTTTTCCATTCGCTCAAACCAGTTATTATAACATTTATCCCACTCTAAAGTGGGGGTGTTTAAAATGGCTGACTTGAAAGCGTCGACTGCTTCTTCACCGGACTGGAACCTTTAACCACGAAGACTTTTCTTAATTTTAATAAATGTAAAGAAATCGTTAGGGCTTAGGTAAGGACTGTATGGAGGATGGTCAAGAATTTCTACTTTTTCCTGCTTCAAATACTCAATCGTTTGAAGAGCGCTGTGTGAGCTTGCGTTGTCGTGGTGCAGGATGATGCGTCGCTTTGAGTAAGATTTTCGAAGTTCGGCGATGACTTGTGGTAAACAAACTGTGGTATACCACTCTGCGTTAACCGTTCTACGATCTTTAAGTGCAATAGTCGCAACATGGCCGGTTTTTACAACGAACCTGGCCACCATCTTCTTTGAAGTGCTTCGAGAACGAACAACTTTAGTCGGCTTTGGCTCGTCTTGAAAGACGCAGATTGTAGATTGTTGTTTGGAAATAGGATCGTAGGCTTAGATCCAAGATTCGTCACCACTGATGATGTCGTAGACTTAATTTGACTCTCCTCGGTTGAACCTTTGCAGAATTTTCTTACACCATCTGACGCGGGCCGCCTTGTGATCGTCGGAAAGCAGATGCGGTATCCAACGACGACTTAGCTTTCTCACACCAAGCGCTTCATGCAAGATCTTCTGAATGGTTGTCCCTGAGATGCCTAATAGAGCCTCTATCTCTGGATACGTGACGATCTTCGAGAATTAGTTGTCTCACAGCAATGATGTTATCTTCAGTGAAGGCGGATTTTGGGCGTCCTTCTCGAGATTTGTCACTAACACTAGTATGTCCACGCTGGAATTCTAAATACCAGCGTTCGACAGTCCGCAGACATGGGACTACATCACTGAACACAGATGTTAGCTCTTCAATGAAACCGTATCAGGCCTCTTCTAAAGTTGTAGAAAATTATTGCACGAAAATTTACCTTAGAAAGATTCATTTTCGTACGTAACCTGACAGATTCCAATCGACCGACGCTGTGACTAAACAATAGCATTAATCCTAATACTTTCAACTGTTTTGAGATTCAAAATTTAAACACATTCGAATATAGAACAGTTCCAAATTCAAAATTGTCGGGAAATATGGAAACGACAGAACTTAAAAGCCATGCCTCGTATTGTGATGTGACATTTAAAAAATTTTAGTTTGGATTTTGTTGTTCATTAATCATTATTAAAAAAAATATTATTTCTGTTTTTATATATTAAAAGAAAAATAAGAACAAAAAAAGAATCATATTTAATTGATAAAATGAATTTACTAGAAATAATGTGTGGTGTATTGTAGTGTGTTGTGTGTGGTGTAGTGTAGCGTAGTGTGTGTGGTGTAATGTAGTATGGTGGATGTGGTGTATTAGATTAAGGAACCTGCTGACCCCCGCGGCTTCGCTCCACTATCTATCAACCCTACCTACACACCCACCTACCAACCTACTCACCTGCCCTACCGATTAACCTACCTACCTCCCTATCCTACATACCTATCTACCCTATATACCTACCCTATCCTACCCCCAACTGACCTTCATACCTACCTGCAGAACACAAAAGCTGCTATTGTGACTTTACTATGATAGTGAGATATATTCTCTCGCAGACTTCTTCTTAGTACACTCAATAGTTTTGTCAGCGCATGCCAAATAATGAATTTTATAGGTAAAATTTTGCTACTTTGGGTCACACTAAATAATTTATAGCCTTTGATACTCGTGAATAATGTAGCTTTTCATAGGTGAAGGAATTTTTAAAATCGGTCCAGTAGTTTCGGAGCCTATTTGGTACAAACAATGTAACACACAAACAACCTAAACAATCTTTCCTCTTTATATTATTGGTATAGATGAGTTTCGGCTACTCATAGTGTACCAGACGTGCCTCGGTTTCCTCGTAGGATTTAGACGCGAATATTCCGCAAAAAAGAGAGGCATACAAGTTTACCTTGTCCTCAGCGAAGTGGGCCAGCGACCCGTTGGGTTTCAGCAGTGATGATAGTGAAGGACGGCAGAAGTTCGATTTAAACGATTTAGCCAGTGGCCAAAACGCTTTACTACCTGCTGGGTATATGGAAGCAAGTTTGATCCCTATTCGGCTTATTTGGTCGAACCGAGTCCTTCGCAACACCTTCTTGCAGGACTTGGCAGCCCCGTCATAGGCTTTCTTTCTCTGACCCACGTCACTCGTCTTGCGCGTTCGAGCTTTGATGGGTCAAAGCTCGAATACGCAAGACGGTATTCTACGCCTTATGTTTAAGCGTATCGGCACGATTACGCTCGGCGCCAAACCATGGTCGGTCTTCGCTAGACATTCTTACGTAGAGAACGGAATTTAGAACTCCATATCCTGCTGCAACACATCCGTCACGGCGCCCGCGCACGTCATAGGATAAGCAAGTAGGCTGCCAAGGATAGCATGCGCAAACGCTTTCGCGTCTCGCCCAGCATGGTCAGTGTACTGGTACGGGCAGAGACACACCGGCCGGTGGCCGTAGTGGGCATTAAAGTCGCCTAGTATCAACAGTTGGGCGGAAGGGTACCGTTGCTGAGCCTCATAAGCCGCCTCACTTAGGTATTGTGTAAGCCCGGTTGTCTCCTGCCTGATCTTCGCTGTGCGACCGTAGTTAGTCTTAACTATTCAAATTTTGTCCGACCGTAATGATACCATATCCTCACCACTCTCCAAACCACCTGCACCTTGGTGGTTTGGAGAGTGGGTTTTATCATGTGAAGGGGCTCCACTCTGGTACTGTGTTGGCGACGAGTCTATGAGATACCTACTCCAGTTTAAAATAATATACTTTTCGAACAATTTTAGTCCACAACTTTGATTACAGCGGCATTTTTCGAATTGTGTCTAGGCTTTTAAGAAGGTTGAAATTAGAATTGTTACAAAAAATAATGTACATTTGTGTTGCCGGATTTCGAGATGTCTGAAGCGCCTGGCCTAAAAGTCTTGTTTAAGTTTTATACCTAGAGTCTCAAAAACTGTAGATTAAAAATCACTTAGTGGGCTGCACAAAAATCAGTATTGGGCCGTGGATGGTACGGCCACATTATTTACGTAAACAAACAGGTTTTTGTTTTTGCTTTGGCGATTTCTTATGATAAATTATATTTGTTTCGGTTTAGTGTATCTACTTTTCCTCATGCTGGGAATTACGTTCAAAACAGTTTCAATACTCAGAAGTAAGAAATAATCAGTACTTACTTTTAATTAGGTTTGGTATTTCCCGCTTGCGACCATTTTACTTATGATATTGGTTGCAAGCGCGGTTTTGGGTTCGCAACCCCACTCCCAAGCCCTACTATGATATCTTTAAACCACAACGATTCCGGTGTGAGAGAGAAACGGAGCCATACAGATCTAATAGCACCGTCCCTTTTTTCACAGTGGAACCATGGTCTGGTCTGTCAAGCATTGTTATGGTTTGCCATAGTTCCATTTAACATTTCTTAGCAGTCTATCTATCCTCAAAGGATTTCGCTTCATATGGGACTTTCTTAGTGTACTAATCTATATTTCTTAATGTTCTGTCAACCCTTATGTAATTCAGACATGATGTTATGTACCTAGATATTCCAATCCAATGTCCGGGAGGAAGGAACACATTCGGGTAACTACTACCAAAATTCTTATTTACCTGTCAAGAACTGCTGTGTTCTGGTTTTAATGGTATGAGTGCCTGTGGAATTTTAGGTAACACGAGACATTTCAGCTTTGTTTTTGCCAGGTTAACGTTTTTTGAAGCTTTTTAATACGACTGGTGAGTTTTCTGGGGTACGCTTTCTTTTTAACTTGACACACGAGGTTTTGTCTGTGACATAATCGGCTCCTGAAAACCTGAAGGATCCAACATGGAGAGTTGTGCCACACAGTCTGATCGCTCCTTGGCTTTAATTAACTAAAGTACTTTTTTGACGAAGTCAATACCTTTCACAAATCCACGCTTTGTAACAACATTAAAACGGACTGTTAACGTCCACATTCTAATGTATCCTCACTGCTAATCCACTACATCAGATTGCCTTAATCGCTTCTAAAATGACATCCACAGTTCGCAGGAAGTGATGCGGTTGACTATTCTCAGTCAAGGCCAGGCAGGAATAATAAATGATTCAACTATATTTTCCATTGCAGTTGTTGTATCTCTTATTATGTATGAAGATGAGTTTCACAAGCAGACTATTTAAAGTAGGTGTCCGTTTATTTTACCGATTACTTGGGATCAAGAGCTAATATCCGGGATCGGAATTGAAGCAAACAGTTTGAGAATAGTTGTCCGATTGACCCGAAGATCCGTCGAATACGTCGCGGGAAGCCCGCACCGCGGCGGTCAACACGGATTATGTGCACAATATGTGTGTACTTAAGCCGTTCGCGAGTGGCGTCCTATCGAGTTTCGCGGCGGACGACGCCGAGCACACACGCCCCACAGGCCCACACGCGCTCCAGTCTCCAGTGACGACAGACCCATCGGCCATCGCTGAGGGTGAACGTGGAACGTGCCAGAGTTGAGGGACAATTGGTGCAATCATCTCGTTGAGCGTAAACAAACGAGTAAGTATGGTCTGCCTTTATGTAACAACGTAGCGGCTGAGTAGCTAGCCGGTGTTTGAATATATTATTGTTTTGGTGTTGTTTGTGAGTTTAAGTAGGTAAACGATTGATTCCGCGATTAACAGTTTTATATAACTGTCCAAACGGGGACCGGTCCGAGACTTGGATTACGTGTAATCAATTCGAGTTAATGTAGATAGGTGGTAGCGAGATTTATATTTGTATATTTTCTATCTTTCCATTAATTCGGTGCCTTCAGTGACTTGGAATATTCCTAAATATCTTTTCTTACAATCTAATAAATCTCTTTTTGATACGCATCTTTTGAGTCCAAAGAAGTCAAACTACGGGTATTTAAGAAAATTCCTATCCTTATTGGCTTTCTGCCAAAGGGTATTCCTTTACCGATGTTGTATTACTTAAGACCGTATGTGTATCTAGGTGTTAGGTCCACATATTTACAGGTATTAGATTATATATATGGTAGTTATAGATGTTAGTGAGTTCTTAACTAGTTTCTGATGGAGCCAGTGGATGTCAAACATCAATGAATTATTAGCCCATTTCTGTTTATTGTTCGATAAGTGCACGAAACATTTTAGTTTCGCATTGTAATTATCTCAAGGTTTTGCAATCGTTTCATAACTTGGTATTGGTGCTAGATTTGAAATATATGTCCTTAAAATTGTTATTGTCACGAATGTGTTGTCAAAGTGATACAATACATAGATAGGTAACTCGATATCTGTCTTCATCTTCAAACCGGCGTTGTTTATACCGGCTTCTGTCGGGTTCTGCGTTTGAGTCAAGTATTGTTACCTATGTTATGGAAAATTTCTCCTTGAACCGCTAATCCATTGTATCATTTTGTAGTGTACCTAGTTTAAATTGTTGTGCTTTAGCAGCGGATGTTAATGTGCTTATACAACATGATACGATCCAATAGCCGTAGATACGTTGTCATTTTCGAATCCGTATCGACTAAGCGACCTCCTGATGGCACGACCAGCTCGACGCTATTCGAGTTAGGTATATATCACCAATAAGCGATTTAAATTGCAAGTAGGTACGTTTGTATGTACGCAATGCGAAGTAATTTGAGCGATTTGTATTTTAAAATTTCTTAGAAAATATGGCTTAAATGTCCGTAGCTCCTCAATATGTTCTTGCCCTTAACCCAATGTATTATTTTGTCTCTATCTGCGACAGCGACCATCTTTATTATAACCGTCTTTTTTTACTCCTATGTTCACCCACATTAATTCTCAAATCTTTCCTCACGATATCTTC
Source organism: Orthosia gracilis (assembly GCA_947562075.1). Taxonomy (NCBI): domain Eukaryota; kingdom Metazoa; phylum Arthropoda; class Insecta; order Lepidoptera; family Noctuidae; genus Orthosia; species Orthosia gracilis. Next base: position 44,022,630 of record OX387268.1, read on the forward strand.
ATTTCGTCCCTAAATTATAAGATTTAGGGACGAAATGACGATTTTAAGATTTTAAATTTTAAGCAATTCGAGTGTGATATTATCTTGGTTGGACTGTATCCGCAGCTAAAGAAAAATCGCTTTCGCATTCGATCGGTATCAGTAACTTCATTAAAAATATTTATAAATTAGGTATTTTTGTTTCGAGATAAAATAACAAGTGGAGATGGATGCAAGGTCGAGGTCTTTAGGTGACGTTATGACATGTGATGTAATCATGAGAGCTATGCCTTTTGTATTTGTACGTAGCTCGTTTTGCCCTGTTGTTGTAGGCAAAGTTAATGGTACTGGGCAATCGAGACTACAGTACTATATCTGTTCATTAATCTCTATGTACGACTCTCCCTGTCCTGGATTGTCGTTTTTTCATCTAGTCCAACAACATCAGCACTCATTTCATACTTTTTATTCATAGACTAGCAAAATTATTTTCTATAGTTGAATAAGGTCACCTTCACACTATTGCCACCTGCAGATTGTCTAGAACCTGTTCCTTGCTTGACCTCTTTGCTTCACCACCTTTCGAGTTATTTATGGTCAGAGGATAATAGCGATATTTTTGTTCTTATTGCAAGTGTTATTAGCGCCCGTAGCCGCTTCAACATAAACCAGTCTGCAGATTGTTTTCATCACCGTTATTTTCGATCGCTGCTTCGTCGCTAGATGGAACATTGATTTGTATAGTTGTCAATCGGATATTATTATTTATATTGATTTTCATAAACTCAGTATTACATTTGTGCTCAAAAAGTCAAAACCGGAGTAATACCGTTACGGTGAACGACTGCGTCTAATGTGACTTGACTACTTATTGTTATTATTATGTTACATTGGTATATTGGTTATATTGGTAGGAATCTTATCTTGCGGCAGCTCTATGCGCATGTCATAGCAACTTGGCATTTCCCTCATTTCTAATAGCCAACCAAAACTGCATATTTGCCATTATGGCATCGCATACAAGATACATACTATCTCAAAAAAACCAATTTCAATCAGTGGATTTTTATTAGAAGTCCTCCATATTCTTAGCATAAATACCTAACTTTAGTGAATAGCTCTCAACTTATAGACTTTTTTGGTTGCATCTTGTTTTTGGCCCTGCTTTGAGCTGAAGGAAGGGCAAAAGTCAACTGGTAGGAAAGCTTTTTGCAGCTATGCTTTCTAATGAGCGGTCTATCTATTGTCAGCCATATCACTAGGAAGTCTGCACTACGGTAACGTTTAAGATTTTTGGAGTGATACCTACTTACAATAATTATATTAAGCTTTTTTCTGTTAGCAGGAAAACAATACATTTCGATTCTTAGAACCCGTTAGTTCACCTTTTCACATTGTAAATATTGATGCGCACGACTTATTTTAAAAGCGGCGTTTGGAAAAACCCAAGGAACTTCTTAAACGTGATTTAATATGAAGTTCTACGTCATCATTTGTAATCAGTTTTTCCATATTTTTATCCTACATCTCATTGAAAACAGCTGATTATACTCTAGTGTCTGTTTCTATCTGTATCTCTTTGTCAAATTTTGTATAGAACTCCATATTTGCTTGACCTTCACACACCAGCGGTTTTATCAATAGTAGGAAGTTCGTACGAGTCTGGACATTACACAGTTTTATCTATTATATACCTACAAATAAAACTGTTTGTCTTTCGAAGAAGTGTTTTTTTAGATGACATGTTATTGTTCTAGACTCGAAATTAATGAAACTTGTATTACTTATACCAAGAACTAAAGGTATAAATAGATAAATTCGTTCGGTTTCCCCGATGTGTTGATTATGTGTAGCAAATCTTTGAAAACAAACTTGGCAGTCCGTATTATCTTCATTACCTACTTAGCTATACATAACAGCTCATTTACTCAGAATTAAGTTGTTATTGTTTGTTTATGGGTTCACTGGAAGCCAGCTAATTAGGTTAACACAATACCAATTATCTACGAAAATTACGTACCCTATGCCAACTCATAGGTAGATACTTAATTAATCAATATAATAGCTACTGAGTCCTTTAAGAAGGTATTAATTAGTAAATATGTAAGTGTATTAATTTCGAAATTGTACAAATGAATGAGCTTTTTCGATTGAAATACAAATAAAACTTCAACTACAAACGTCTTGATAATAAAGGTAATGGTAAGGGTTGCCTGGAAGAGATCGCAGAACGCGATATGGCCGGATGTTGTAAATATGTTTTTATTATAAGAATGTATTATTGTTTTTCTTGGTGTACAATAAAGTATATATTAATAAATATAAAGTATTTATTTTTAAGGCTTTGTTACAATTTGCTTAAAAACCATGTTAATAAAACATTTACAAAAACAGTTTATAACATCATTTTTGCAAGCTTACATTAGTATCCTTGCAGCAGTGGTTTACTAACAGAAAACCTACTCAGAAAGCTGTTTGCGCTGGCCCGCACGCTACGGCGGCGAACCAAGTATTCGCTTCGCTGGCATATGAACATTATCGTGTATTAGGCACATCATCCTTGACGTGCTGCAGTAATGGAGTACGTTACTGCAGCGTGAGAACGTTATTACGTATTCAGGAGGCTGATGAGGCAATACTACTAGATGCAAAAGAGATAGAGGGTCTGATGATGTTGATGCCAATGATATGCCATGTTGATAATCAAATGATGCACGTTTGCTCTGCAGGAAAGCATCATGAGCCGCTTTCTAGCGGTGTTGGGGTACCTGTGCGCAGTGGCTGCGCTCGCGCACTCGGCTGCGGTGCCCACGCAGGACACCATGGTCGTCGCCAAGTCGGATGATACTGTAAGTTTTATAAACCTTCTTTGAAATTATATGATTTACTTCAGGCGCGAGCCAAGTTTTTCAGCCTGCTATAGTACCTACATTCTTTAATATTTTGTATGGAGGAGAGTAGGTAAATGGTTCTTTCTGGAAGTGGCTCTGAAGAATTTGGGGTTGGTTTTCCACCTTAATAATAGGCGTAGCGGTATGCTATTTAGGTTGTCCATCACGAACTGAAATAAGTTCGTTTCATTCTGGTACGTTATCATCATCGCTGAATATGATTAAAATGAATTTCATTATTTACGGTGATAAAAATATTGCGTATCATCTCAGCTTTCGTGACATAATTTTACCTTGATGATGGCTAAAAAACCTAAGTATTATATTATTCTTTTTCTCGGCTACCTTACGATCGCCGGCCGCCGGTGTGTCCTCTAAGGAACAGAATTGGATAGTCTCTTGCCTGAACTGTCAAAAGTTCTTTAGCCAATTGGGTCGTGGGCGACCGCCGCTGTGGGTGACGGGGACAGACAGGGTCCGCATGGTTTCATGCGGGGCAATAGCTAACAGGGAGAGTATGACGAAATGCACAAGCAGTCCAGCGCCCAGGAAAAAGTGAGCTGAAGAACACCGTGTACTTACTCAATACTCAATACAGTAATTGCTTTCACATGTGAACTTAGTCTAGTTAGTTCAAGTCTGACAGACTTCTCCGCTCACCCCGGGGTGGACGACATCGATGAGGATTTCTCTGAAAAGGTATATCCAATCTAATTCTTATTTTGTATCAACCAGATTGCTACATCGACACCATCGGTAGCTGACGTCACAACAGAAGAGGCAAGTCTTCCGATCAAGCTGACGGAGATGGATGTTGTATCCGATGTGTCGCTTCGGTATGCGCACACAACGGTCGTGGCTAAAGTGCGCAATCCTGCCAAGAAGGCGCAAGAGGCCAACTTCAGGGTACTGCTGCCCGAGACTGCCTTCATCAGCGGATTTATCATGTAACCTTATATTTTTTTCATTGATTTTTTGGCCTTGTTGTTGTGTCAAAAGCATACCCCTCGCGTTTCTGCGAACTTGAATAGTTACGTTGTTGCGTTCTCCAACAGTTAGGTACTGATGTCTCCACCAGATAGCAGTAACTGTAGGATAATTTCTAATTGTTTTGTGACCCTGGGAGTGCTTGAATTAAGTCACACGGGCTATTTGCATAAGCACTTACTTAAGCATGGTATTCGAATGTATACTCCTCATTACAGGACGCTCGATGGAAAGTCCTACAAGGCCTATGTAAAGGAAAAGGAAGAAGCTAAGGCAATTTATCAAAACGCCGTCAACCAGGGAATTGGTGCCGCTCACATTTCTGCCAAGTAAGTACCAACAGTGTACTTTTTCCTTACATTTCTTTGCATGCACCCAAGTAACGACATCATAACTTTAGTTTCCCGAAAAGTGCACGAGACATTCACTGGCCATACAAGTAACAAAATTGAAAGTATTATGCCTACCGTCTATTATATGTAAATGTAGAACATATGTATACAGCTGAGCCGTTATGTGCCAATGTTTAGTGGCCATTGTTTAGACACAACTAGCGTTTGTCAACAACTTTACGCGCGTGGAAGAGTTTATGTATTTGAGTATATCTTTGGAAAACAAACTTTCCTTTTTCCAAACTTCTGCTTTAATATAGTATACAACTCTTACCAATCATACTAATATTATAAATGTGAATGTAAGTTTGTTTGTTACGCTTTCACGCAAAAACTACTGAACCCATCATCATGAAACTTTGTACATATATTCTTGGAGGTATTAGAAGCAACATAGGATACTTTTTATTAAAAAATATATATTTTTTAATGGCTTCACTGCGAGCGATGCCGCGGGTAAAAGCTAGTAATATATATTGCATTATAAGTTTTAGAAAGACACTGTCACACAAGTATGGTGTGAGTATGTACCATGCTATACATAGCCGAACTCTCGTGTCAGATTTACGGGCAGGTACTGTAAGGCCGAAACGAGGAGATCGTGGCTAAGTAAGTATAGTTCTCGCCAAACTTCTTGGCCGCCCTGAAGTTGGCTACAATGGCTGCACGCGCATCAGAAAATCTCATACAAAAATAGCACCATTTCTTGCCTCGCGAATGAGGAAAGCCAATTTCAGGGCGGCCCAGTAGTTTGGCGAGAGCTATAGTAAGCGTTCTATAAGACAGAGAACGGGCACGCGGTCAAGCGTTCAAGAGGTCAGTTTTGCGTTCGAACGGTCAGTTGCTCTCGACCCCACTGTTGGACGATCTACACCACTTTTGTCACCATGTTTTTTGACGATAGTTCTTCATCGGAAAACACAACAACAAATACACAATAGCAAATTGCAGTTTCTCAACGAATCGCAAAAAAATACATGTTCCGCAAATAACAGTTTTAAGACTTAGGTACCACTTTCGGTCCCAATTTCTCTGGCAATTTCGCTCCATGTAAAATAATGTTATTCAGCTATATCTGGTTAGACAGACAACCGATCCCAACACTGGTGGGAGAAGACTAGTGAGATTGGCTGAAATACAAAATTGGTAAAGGTTTTGGCTGAGCATGATCCCAACTCCATTTTGCACTTGCAGTTTGATAGTAGTGCTACTTTGAAACTCCAAGTGCAAAATAGAGGGAAACAGTGAGAGCCGGGTGAAAAACAGTGACAGAAATAATGCTGTCCTTTATCTTCCAGAGCGCGCGACTCCAACCATTTCACAGTATCCGTGAACGTGGAAGCTTACTGCAACGCAGTCTTCAACCTAACGTACGAAGAGTTGTTGGTCCGTCGCAACGGCGTGTACAACCACGCTATTAATCTCCACCCGGGCGCGCTTGTGCCCAAGTTGACCGTCACCGTCAACATCAAGGAGACCGAGAAACTGGTGGAGTTGAGAGTTCCTGAGATCAGGACTGGAAACGAAATTGATGCTACTAAGGATGATGCTCGTTAGTTTTTAGTCTACTACTTATACTGTCATTATGCAGCTGGCTTTCCACCAAAGCTGCGGAGCGTTGAGCGAGGACAAAACCCTCCAGTGGAATTACCCCATTTTTAATATGAAGCGTTCCGGTTGGTTGCGTTTCTGCGCTCACCGCTCATTGCCGAGTACAAGTCGAAAGCTAGCTTCAGTTTAAAACCAGCTTTAGCTTTTAAATTTGCCTCATTCTGGCTGATGTGAAGAAAAACCTCTAGTCGCCGGTGTTGATCTTTAAAAGTCTTATGATAAGTGTAATTTGCAGAAAACTTAAAAGTGGCAATCACTCGAGCGCATGATGACCGCGAGGCGACTATAACGTTCACACCCGACCTGCAAGAACAAGAGAGACTCATCCAGATATACGCGGTTAGTATCATATGGAATATTATTGTATGAAAACTATTTGGGTACCCTGGCCCAACATTACTCACAAAGTTCCGAAACAAATTTAAAATCGATTTGAGTATTTGACACTTTCACTTTACAAAGACAAAATGCATTTCTCTTTTTCATCACTTTCTTTTTTCTTAGGTAATAATAAATGGGATCGATTCCATTTTCTGGCTGTTAGCTTTTTATGTTGTCTTAAGTTTAATAAATAAATGGCGTATTTACAGCAAAAGGCCAAGGAGTCTGCCGCCACGACCCACTCGTATAATTCGTGGTCATCTTACTCCGAGCCCGAGGAGCCTGCAACAGAAGGAGTTCTGGGACAGTTCGTTGTGCAGTACGATGTAGCGCGTCCTAAGGACGGCGAGATTCTGGTGAGTCTACCTTTTATTATCATCATCCTTATTAATATTATTTTTTGGATTTCATCCAATGACTTCTCCCGCTTTGGGTGGAGCGGGAGGCGTGTCAGATTTTTACTGGCTAAAACCTACCCCTATACCTTCAGTTGCTTGTGACAGGGCCGCGGTAACTTTCTTTCAAATTTATCCGCGACCCAGACAGGATCAGCCTTCATACCTGAGGCTGTATCATCATCCATAGCCTGACTTTGCCCACTGATGAGCATATAGGCCCATTATTTCTTGTGCCAATTCTCACGTTCATTTGCTCTATTATGAAGTTTTGATGCCATAATAGTTAATTGCGATGAGGGAATGGCGTTATCGGTCATATATAGCTTCTTGCTCTCGCATTGGCTGGAGTCATGATGGAAAACTGAACCTCAATTTATTTAGGATAGCATGTCTTCTTTCGCTATACATTTTAAAAATTTTGTTGTTTCCATTCTGCCTTCCTAGCGAGACAACCGTTATGGTAATTAAGGTAGCAATTTCATCTAAGAAAAGCAAATATCGTTGTTATTTCTTGCTTGGAAGGAAGTTAAACGGTATTGACTCTTAAAAGAGCTTGGCAGCTCAGATCATGGTTACAGAGTCAAGATCGATTGTTCATCCATTACTTAATATGATTACTTTCACACTGGTGCCCAATTGAAGCTAATTTTATCGGATATCGTACACAGTCAGTGGTGGAATAAAATGCAGCTATAAATCTGATAATTTCTAGGTAAACGACGGCTACTTCGTCCACTTCTTCGCGCCCACGGAGCTGGAGCCTCTGAGTAAATTCGTGGTGTTCGTGCTGGACACGTCAGGCTCCATGATGGACCGCAAGATCATCCAGCTGCGCGAGGCCATGCAGACCATCCTCGGGGAGCTCAACGAGGGAGACTACTTCAGTATCGTCGAATTCGCCTCTGTTGTCACGGTCTGTAGTTCAGAGATATTTGTAAAACACCAATCAACGCATTTTTTTGCCTGTTTTAGTTGTTTAGACCGAAGCTAATTACGCGTTTATTGCAAAGAAGTAGAACGAAGTCTTTTTCTTATTTTCGACTTTAGTTTCACCCGTACTAAGTCGATATTTTATTGCCGACTACAATAATCTCACTACTTTTTGTCAGGTGTCTTCTACATATATATACTAAATATCATCTTCAATTTAAAAGGTGCACGATCTCAAAGAAGCGGAAGGCGAGCCTCCCAAGCACTCGTACTCATACTCGTACTTCGACTACCACGACAAAGCCGCGACTCTCGTGCCGCCCTCTAAGGCTACCAAGGAAAACATCAACAAGGCCAAACTGATCGTTAGTTGGCTGCAAGCTGCTGGAGGTAAGTCGTAATCCTCTGCTTTCTACAGGGCAAATTTACTAACTTTCGGAACTTCAAAGTCAACATGATTATTGAAATATCGATATTAAATAATGCTAACACAAAAAACAGTAGTGGCTCGGCAGCTTATTACGTATCTTGCACGAGCAAAACGATAGCGATTTTTGCGCAATAATTGCTCAAAATATCAATACAGACATTTTAGAGTTTGTGGCTGTTTTTTTTTCGAAATAAAGAGCATTTGACAACAGCGAGCGATATACCTATACTAGGTAATTCCGACATTTATGATATATAGCGTTAGAACTCGCGATAACTGCGCAATTATTGCTGATTGCTGTTTCTTACCTAATCAGCCGCGGGATCAACTGTAATAAGTTTGGTTAATAATAATTTTTGTTGGTTAATTATCAAATCATATTTGTGAACCAAAGTATATATTCGTCAGTTAATTTAATTTGGCCTGCACATTTATTAAATGAGTGGTATAATATGAGACATATTTAAAAGATCTAATTATTTATAGATATATATCCATACAAAGTATGAATACAGATATTCATTTTTTTTCACATGCCATATAGTATCAGCAAAAAGTTCGTACTACTTCACTACGAACAAAGCGTCATTTTGCACACACACATTGACATTGCGATTTTACAAGGATTCTTGGGCAATATTGGACCGAGCTCAGTCGCGGTTGTCACGAGTGCTTTGTGTGGGCGTTTGTTACGTCATCGCGTCATTCATAAAGTACTGTAACGAGGTTGCATTGGCTGGGTTACCTTTATTCATTATTACAGACCGAATATACCTACTTGAAATTCATTAGTATTTATAAAGCAACCCTAGTGAGTCTGTCAAGTTTCAGTGTCAATTTTCGTAACGGCGGAAGTGGCCCTTCTGTATACTTTCTGTTTTGTGGTATAAGGCTAGGTGTCTGTAGCTATGTACGTTTGATGGCAAACGCCTCCCTCACTAATAGATATATCGTTGCTTAAGTTCTAACACCGCGGCAGTATTTTTTTTTTACGTAATCCGTTTTGTACGTCATTCGAAGGAATCACAAGACGCATCGTTTGACGAATCAAAGACAAGAGTTTGAACCAATGGTGAGGAGTTAATCAAAAAAGAAAATCACGAAAAACACCGCGTGTGTCAGTGTTGCACAAAAAAACCACAGCAAAACAGCGTAACTCAGCTGTATTGCCATTGAAACAGCGCGTAACTCAGTTTTTTGATAAACCTGAGTTACGTGCTGTTAGATCGCTTTTTTGCTTTCTTGAAAAGTGCCCGGTTTTGACATACGCGGTGTAAGAACTTAAGCGACGATATGCAACTGGAGAAATAAGGGCGACTCAACAACATGCCTTTGCCCTGCAAATCACATTAGAGTCAAACAAGCGTTATGTTATGACAGGTAACATTACCAAGATGAAACAAGCTGGTGTAACATTGTACATACATAATAAATCACGTACCAACAATTAAAGTAAACTGTTTCTAATCTTTGACCTTACAATCTGAAGAAAGAGAGATAAAAAATTAAAATCAACATCCAGAGTTGGTTTATTATACAATAAAGTAAGCGCAGTATTATCACTTGACCTGCCCAGACGCATTTGATAACAACAATGATTTGAATAATTTAAGTGATATGAGATTTCTATTTTTAGATTTACTTGGAATAACCAAAAGGTAATACGGCAATTACATTTGTGACAAGCGCGGATCCACCGTTGTTGGCACGATGGGCATGCCCACAACCCTAATAGTCTTGTGACGTCACACCTTCACGGTCTGTTGAGGTCGATAGGCTGATAATATTATATCCAGTGGCTTAATAAAATAACAAAATCGTGATCCAGGGCGTCATATATTTTGTAAAATTCTCTTTTGGTAGGAATGCACTATACCGAATTAGCGATCATGAGCGAGTTCTTACTCCGACTCGCACTTGACCGATTTTCAGGTGACTCTGACCACAAACTTTTTTGAGGGCTGGATGCGCGCTTTATTTGTGATATAGACAAGGGGACTTTGGCGACATCCCATTTCTTGATCGCATCGGCTAGATATATCATCCTAACGTTACTTCACATTTATGAAATGAAACCCATTAGCTAGCAGCACTTGCTGGATGCTAAAGTAGCAAAACAACCAGTTATTCTATCAGGGTAGAGACTAGAGACTCTAACTCAGGCTACTCGATTAGAAAGCCCCTGGACCATATACGTCACATTAAAGAAAGAAAAGAAAGAAAACACATTTATTTAACACAAGCCAGAGCACACAACATAAACATAAATAAAGGAAAATAAAAACTTAAACTAAACATAAATATGTAGTATAAAAAAGAAAACAATATAAAAGTAACATTGTGTACGGCTGCGTCAAATAGGACCAGTTCAGCAAAATGTCGGGCATCTAGTGCCCGACGCTGATTTTCAACTGGACCTGTGACCGACAACGTGACGGACGTAAAAACTATACATATAATACACAGATAAACCCTAAGAGGTTTGCGTTGTGTGTAAAAATCAACTGTTATTATCTATATTAAGAATAAAAAAAAAAAATTGTAACTAAAATTAGATTGGGGTACTTTCTTTGCCCACCTATATTAGCGATTAGATTTCTTACCTTAACCCTAAGACCCTTCATCTTTAAACCCAATCAATATCTGGATTTTACCACGTCTCCATACGAGAGGACAGAACCAATAGGTACTGCTATCGCAATCTACATTGCAGGCACGAACATCGGCAAAGCCCTGGACGTAGCAGTAGAGCTGATCAACAAGGGCGTGGACTGGAAGGTGCCAGTCACCGTCGTCACCGCTAACGTTACTGACGCATCCGGCTCCAGCACTGAGGCTGCGGTTACTACTGAAGCTACCACCACCACTACTACTACCACCACGGTAGCACCAGTTGCCACTGAAGTTGGCGAGAAGACAGGTAAGCCGACAATATTGTGCTGCAATCATTCCCCCATTCCAAATGATGTCCGGAATAGATTTAAACCTGAAATCTGGCAATAGGCCAATTTAAAGAAGACCACTGCTTACCCTTCTGGGAATACAGGTCTTTCGAAACTGAAATGTTCTTGTCATAAGCAAAAAATTCGAAGACATTGGGCTGGACCCGTGTGGTATATGACACCTCAGACTCCCAAGAGGAGGCTAAGTCCCAAGTGGTAACAGTATAGGCTGATTTATAATCAACAGCATATAAATGTGCCCACTGCTGGGACACAGGCCTCCTCTCTGTGAGAGGGAATGGGCCGTAATCCATCACGGGTGCCCAGTGCAGGTTGTTGGATGTCCTATGTCTTCGAATTTTGGTTATAGGTCATGACGGTTTCCGGTGCTCACGAAGTTTTCCTTCACCGGTTATGAGTGCAGTGGTGATGAAATAATTTACACAAAGTAAAGCGCCTGCCTGGGTTCGAAATCACGATCTACAACTTGTAAGTCGCGGTCGTTACCACTGGGCCACCAGTGCTCTCACTACAGGCTGATTATGTTAAGACTCAACTCAATAAGTTATTCAGATTACTTTTTAACACCAAGAACCTGTTCTTTCTTACAGAAGCCAAGAACTTGGAGCCCATCATCATCTTCCTGACTGACGGCGACCCAACCGTGGGCGAGACGGACCCCAAGCGCATCATCACACGCGTGCAGGAAAAGAACTCCGGACCTAAGAAGGCTACCATCTTCTCACTTGCTTTTGGTAAGTAACAATACATCTAGCTTTAAAGCTAAACGTAACGTAATCTTAGATAAAAACTAGTCACATATAATATAATACTTGCATACAGATGCCTCATCCCATACAAAGAAACCGTGCCGATGTGACGTGCTTTCGTCTGACTAAACTGATTGTTTTTTGTCCATCAATCGCGTTCGGGTCCGTTCCAGGGCGATAGTTAGATGGTGTTAACAGCGACTTTCAAGTAAAAGGGTTTACCCGGTTCGTGAATGTTTTATTCTTTAAATACAGTGAAGGTTTGTTCTATAGTATTGTTTGCACGTTTTTACAGTTCGTTTGCACCAAAATGCGTTACAATGCAAATTTAAACAATCGAGAGTTATGCATTAAAAATTTAAAACCTCGCCATCTATTGCCATCTATTTTAAATGATCCTTTCAAATAATCTTTGAAATGTGAATTAAAAGCCCAATTTTCCATAATTTCATTTTAGACCTCGTGACCTAGTTAAGCTTGTAGTGAATATGACTTTAGAAAGAAAATGTCACACCTATACTGTACTAGCTTCTGCCAGCGGCTTCGACCGCGTGAAAGTCGAATTTATACCAAAGGAAACTGCCCGGACAAATAAGTATCATATTTGCTATTCCTGGCTATAATCTATCTCTGTGCCAAATTTCATCCAGATCCGTGTAGCCGTTCTGGCATGATTGAGTAACAAACATATGCACATCCATCCAAACTTTCGCATTAATAATATTAGCAAGATTAGCATGATAAGATAGTAGAGACAAGGCAAGGTCGAAAGTTTACAAAATTTTGATATTTGCTATGCCTAATGAAGTATTCATTAGGCATAGCAAATATCAAAATTAACGAAAACGTTGACGAAAACTGATCAAAAATTTCGACAGTTACGATACAAGACACTAGATTTTACGCGCAGTTTCACTTCCGTAATCTATCCTGCAAGAACCAAGCGGATAAAATTCAGCTGTTCCTACATTTTCTTGAGTAATGGGAACTCAAATGTAAAGAGCGGCTGTCGCGATTTCAGAGTTGGTCACATAGTAAAAATTGTTCATTATGATGAGTACTATGGCCGGCTAAGAGGTCACTAATTTCAATGACACCTTACTAAAATATCAATACATATATTTTATTTTATTCAATATTTATTATGCACCATTTTGACTTTAATTTCGTATTTAGGGTAGAAACTTACTATTTAAATGATGTGCCTTATTCTAGGTAGTCAGGAAGTACTCGTAGTTGAGCTTAGCCATGTTGGTCTGAATGCCACACGTCAGTTTCAGTGCTCCGGCCGACATTAGATAGAGTTTAGATGTGTGTATGCTTTATAGGGGTATTTTGAAAAATTAACCTTCATATTAAAGTACTTTATATACTTTTTATTATTGTATATTATGTACTTTCTATTTATTTTATATTATCTAAGTATTTTACGTATTTTTATTTTTCGTTAGTTCAGCACTTCAACATTATATTTAGTATCTGTTTTATTTACCCACGTCCGTGTGTCACTAGCGGGGTGCTCACCGAAAATCAGCGCTGGGTGTCTGACGCCCAGCGAATGCTGAGTTGGTAACCCTTTCGGCGTAGGCACACCCAGCGCAGCTGTTCTTGAACCTTGTTTTTTTTACTGTTCTTCCCTGTTACTTTGTAATTATTGCTGTTGTATTGTATCTGTGTCGAATAAATTGTTTTCTATTCTATTCTTAAAATGTCTCTTGTTCAGGTGAGGACGCGGACCGCAAGTTCCTGCGCAAGCTGTCCCTACGTAACGGCGGCTTCATGCGCCACATCTACGAGGCCGCCGACGCCGCGCTGCAGCTGCGCGACTTCTACCGCCAGATCTCCTCGCCGCTCATCGCTGACCTCAAGTTCACGTACCCTTCTGGACAGGTATGTGTCATCATCATCATTTCGGTCGAAATACGTCCACCCCTTAACACAGCCCTCTCCCAAGTGACGACACCACAACGACCGGTTCTGTGCGTCTCACATCAGATCGTTGCACACAGTGGGAGGTCTTCCAACGCTGCGTCTATCGGTACGCAGTTGCCGCTTCAACAGCCTTATTGCGTAATGAATTCGGCAAGGCAAACAACAAAGAGTATGAAAAATCGACCAATCACATGCGAGATGAAAGACGCGATGTGGATTGCCGTCTATGTGATTGGTCGATTTTTATACTCTTTGCCCTTTGTCTTGCCAAATAGGAACATCATCATCATCATCAGCCTTTTTAGATTCCCACTGCTGGAAAATAGGCCTCATCTCTGTGAGAAGGAATGGGCCGTAATCCACCACGCGGGCCCAGTGCGGGTTGGTATGGTGTGAATAGCATAGTTGAGAAATAATATCTATTTAGTCCGTCAGTTAGATAACCTTAAAATATATTGACACGTGTTTTTTCTTTTACCAAGTAAACAAAAAATAACGATCATACAGTGCGCTGAAATATCGTGTGACATCACAGTATGCTACACTTTTTAATGAAAAATTGACGTCACAAGCCCACTCCTGAACTTTGATGCGCTTTATCTTTGCTATTTTTTATTTATTTGATAAAGCAAAACATACGTGTCCATTATTATTTGATAATCTCACTGATGGACATAGAATTACCATTTTTCTACCCAGGAAACGTCCCAATTCATTACGCAATAAGACTGAGAACTTCTTTTTCCCATCGACCATCCGCTCTGCACTGCGACTGCGAGCAATATGTCTTTTATAAGATTACGAATTTGATAATGTAGAAAAGTTTTGCAATACTCGTAGCCACCCATAGTTCAGTAGTGACAGGTTTCATTTAGTAAAAATAATAATAATTGCCGCTAAGCTTACCAGTTCCGAGTACCTATATAAATTCACGCTTTCACAAGTTGGGAATACGGTTGGGAATACTGTGGCAGGCCATTGTTTAACCTCTAGTGGTGTTTAGTCTATTCGAATCCTTTTTCCAAATGTTGTTACCACTCAAATAAATATTAACTTTATTACTGTACAAATTAGGTTGATTTCAGAATTACTAGTACCATTAAAAAGCCATAAAATGTTTTTAAGTTCCGAAATAAAAAGTAGTATCTAAAATTGGTAGTGACTCTGAGGTACTCAACATAGTTTGATGTCATAGGTGAAGTCGGACTCGCTGACAAAGCACTCGTTCCGCACGTACTACGCAGGCTCAGAGCTTGTGGTGGCGGGGCAGCTGCAGGACGACGTGCCTGAGTTGCAGCCCACCGTGCTCGGCTTCTGTGGCGTTGAGGATGGATACGGCAGGGTGAGTCCACTGTACTGTATGTGAACTACGCGGGCTAGGAGCTGGTGGAGGCAGAGCAGCTGCAGGACGACGTGCCCAAACTGCAGCCCACCGTGCTCGGCTTCTGCTGCGTTGAGGATGAATACGGTAGGGTGAGTCCACTGTACTGAATGTGTAGCTTAAAGGCAATGTGTAGCTACAAGGAAGACGTGAGTAGGGGCCCTAAAATGATATACACGGGTTTTATTGGTGAGGCTTACTTTATAAAGCCTAGGTACGTAATACTTATACCAAGGTACGTGTATGACCAGTAGCTTCACTGCGTAAGTGAGCTCGACAAGACAAAGGGAACAACTCCATATTACCCTTAAATGTTTGCGGTATTGCGTAAATAATTTAGAAAAAGTACTTCCTCCACCCTTTGAGATGAATTCACATATCCTTTCCATGACCTATCCCCTTTCGAGTGTATTACGCAAGGCGAAAGTCTCTATTTAAAAGTTGTCGTCACCCTTAGCCCTTACCTATACGTGTTCTTTGCCGATTACGCAATTAGGCTGCACATGTATCAACGAAGCAAAAGAAGTATGTAAGGATCGATCAGTTAGCATTCTGAAGTGCCTGCCTACCGCCATGGAATAAAGGAGTTAATTTATGTATGTAATCATTAACTAATTTCCAACCAAAATAAATTCCAGAAACGCTACGAGGTGGTCCCGAAGGTCCCCGTGGAGAAGAAGAAGGCGGGCTACCTGCCCCTGGAGCGCCTGTGGTCGTACCTCACCATCAAGCAGCTGCTGGACCAGCGCGACGCCTCCGACGGAAGCGAGCCCGAGGATAAGGAGAACACTCCCGAGAAAAAGGCGCTTGCACTTGCACTGAAGGTATGACTACCAAATGATTTAGGCCTCAAGTTGCATAATCTGCAGCATAGGCAGGTGGGATTCCGGGCTCGCGGGCGTTCAAATTGATGACTCTGTCCGCCCGCCAAGAGAAAAGACGGCACAGTGATCACGTGCTGCCAGGCACAGCGAGGTTCAGGGGAGGAGCTTTTAGTCTCCTTAGGGATGTGCCATAACAGGCGTTGCTCAGGGAGGGACCGGGGTGGTCTTTAGAGAGGTCACCGGGCCCCTTCTACATGCTGATGGTGATCACCGGGGTGGTTTTAGAGGGAAATGCCTACACTCCCTGTCCTCTTTTCCCCAAAAGTCCAGGCGTTTTTAGAAGGTTTCCACCGAAAAAAACCATGTAGATATTATTATTTTCAACCTGTTCTGTTCTCACTGCAGGGCTCCCTTTCTTTCTGCCAATCCTCGCGGTTATAGTTATTGGGCCAGTTTAAATATTTCTGGCGTATGAATAAGAAGATTCTGGTAGCCGAAACTTTCGCTTTAGTCGGTTGTGTAAGCTTTTATTTATGTTAATTTTATGCTGTTTTCTGACTATCACTTAAAATTACCAATTTGTTAATTACCAAGTGTTTAATTTACGTACATTACATTTGACCGAATTTTCTAGAATCGCGCGGAAAAGTGATCACTTTCTATTAGAACACCCCTTGATTATCCTTAGGGCCGATTTCACCAATGAAACTGATCGCGATTAGTTCAATTAAACACAGTTTATGCAAAGACAGCTTTCTGATTGGTTGAGACCGCTGAGAAACTACCAATCGGAACGCTGTTTTTGTTTAAACTGTGTTTCATTGCTGAAATCGGTTATGTTGTACATGTTAATGTCCTCCTTTTAGGCGATTCAAGAATAATCTGTAGGTACGTAATCAATTTGTTTGTAATGATTGTGTTATCATTTCCAGTACGAGTTCGTAACACCCTTGACATCGCTGGTGGTTGTGAAACCCAACGCCACGAACGCTGTTAACGCCGAGTCTGTAGACAAAGCAGGTGATTACCTTATTCGATGTGTTTCTGTGCCGAGCATGAGGAAAATAGACAAGACTTTAACGAGTATGCATAGATTTAAGTAGTAAAGATGCGGCCGCCCGAACCTTAGTTTATACGACTGTGTAGCGCGTTTGCTTCGAGCTAGTATAACATAGACATGATCAAACACTGGCGTCAGAAAGACGCGGTCCGCCCCAATCACATGTGAGATGAAAGACGCAATGTGGATTTCCGTCTATGTAGTTGGTGGATTGATGGGTTCAAAACCCTTTGCCTTGCCGAATTCACTTACGCAATTAGGCTGCTGTTCTTACTACAAACGTCATTTCGAATATACAGGTAATATATTTATAATAATAAGTATTTCAAGTAACAATAACTATTGATATTTACAGCTGGTGTCGGTGGTTACCCCAGCAGCATACGTAAGTACTTTTAAAGTTACATATTTTGTATCATTCTTGTTTATAACAAAAAAAAAGCTAGAGTTTCAATTTAACGGCTTCTCACACTGGGTTTTCATGATAAAGAAAAGGGTCGGAACATTTTTGTTTTGTTCAATCCTGTCTGTTCAGTCCTAGGCCTTACCTACTGTAGAACAAGTGTGCTGTTTAATTTAGTTTTCCACGCGATTTGAACATATACACACCCGACACCATCGGGCAGTAGCCCACCAGAAACAACACCCGTCTGGTAGGAGAATCCTCCCTTTTCAGTGGAGATTGCGGGACACCGTGTTCCGCATACCTCTATAGGTATACCTGGACTAAGAAGGATGTCGATGTGGCTCTATTGTGGTCTAAGCCACTTCAGTTTATATCGGATAATTGACACGACGGTTGAGATTGAAGTGTCTACACAGTACATAGATCAGGGATGTTATGGATATCAAATTCCGGACCTGGATACAGATACGACTATAGAAATAATATTGTTTCGGATATGAAATTATTCCGGATTATCCATTAGTTTCGGATATTTTCGGTTACGTATATTATATTTTTAAGAAATTGTAAGTCAAAGTCAAAGCCATTTGCATTAAATGTGGTACAAAAGACACCATCTTTTGTACTTACTACATTTAATGTAAAACCACATTCTTTTATATGACACATTTCGCCATAATAAGTTGGCATGCAAATATTAAGATATGATTTAATGTAGTTATATTAAGCAAATCTCTATCTATAAAATAATAACACGTTATTTTTATTAGTATGAATACTAATGATAGTAACCTATTATAAGAACCTATAACATATTGTAAAAGACAAACAGAAAGATTAGTTATAACTAAGCAATAGAAATAATAAAGAAACATATAAGCACGCGCGTGGCCGGTGGCTCGGCACGGTCGGGTAGGAATGCATTTTATAACGGGATTCATTTAGACTCCGCCCCTAGCCGAAATTATCCGAAACTATTATATCGGCTTCGCTTACGGTTACGGATAGAATTTTATTTCGGATCCGACAGTTTCGGTTACGGAGCTCCTTAACATGCCTGATATAGATAAAACGGTGAAAGTTTTCTCTAGCTCTGTCAGTGAGCCTCGCAAGCCGCCCGATGGCGAGCCACGCCAGCCAAGCGTTCAGCAGCTCCGGCGGGTTCGCGCCGGCACTAGCGTACCCCGCCCCCGGCCTCCCAGGCCCCTTCGGACCGTATGGAGGAGGCGGCATTGCCAGTAAGTGCTTTTAATAACCAGCAAGCGGAACGCGTAGAAATTATTAGTTTTTAATGAATACGGGTTCAAACACAATGTTATTCAGTTCCATTACGTATAGTCAGCAAAGAAAAAAAGTTTGACCGCGTCACTTCAGAACCGTCAATTACTCATTATTTTGAAATAAATGGATAAGTTTGTGTGTGTTTAAATAAAAACAACATTTTGTGTAATTATTGATGTAAAGTCTATTTTCGTTGCTGACCGTACCTTATAAAGTAATCTATCTTTCATCTTGGTATCTTCACATTGACTTAGGGGTTTGCATCAGCAGAAATCAATAATCCTGATATTAAGTTCTTCATCTTTCATACTTCTTTCTTGTTGATCGATTTAGTAGTTCTCTTATCTAAATCTTTCTAAATCCTAAAAACTTAAACATAGAAAAAAATACTTATTTTCTTCAGCACAGACTAAACATATCGTAACAAATTTTCCTTCTTTTCCTAAAATATTAATTTCTCACTATTATTGTAAGTTCATGACAAATCTGTACTTATTTGTATATAAGGGCACAAGGTGAAGGCATGTCGTTACCTTTTCCTACTTGCTTTAAAGGGCAAGCAGCTAAAAGGTGATACTTGTACAGTGTTAATAAATACTATTAAAAAAGTATTTTAATCAAAATTTTGTCATGTCCCAGGCGTGGATAGCTTGTTACCGTCTGTAGACTTCATGGAGGAAGACTTAGAGGAATATGCTCTCGAAGGTGAGACATCCGTCATCTGTGTCCATAACATAATAATTTAAAAAATGTTTTTGTTGTGAATTGTGCTCTCGAAATATTCGTCACAGTTAAAATATGAAACGCCCTTTAAAATTCATAAAGATTATTCGGTTCAGTATATACGGAATTAATACTTTGCGGAACAAATTGTAGGTAAGTAGGTACCAGTAGGTGTTGTTCTTCTAGGCAAACGTGCTTCACCGTCGACCACATCATCGCTTACCATCAGGTGAGATAGTGGTCAAGCGCGAGCCTATCCTAAATAAAAAAAATACCATATGCGTTGCAGTACTAGGACTGTTAGGTAGGTATTTTCCATTTATTCATCCGTAACTGTCATTTTCAGCAGCATGATTTATGTCAGCAGTGTATGTACTTCTGCTGCGAGGATTTCACAGGGTTAAAGTAACGAAACGATAATGTAAGGGGCAATTGCCCTTGAGTACAAGATCTTCAGTTGTATTCCTAAAATAATCTTACAACGTTTGTGGTTATACTTAGCATTACTCTGTTATTTGCTGTTTTTGGACTGTGTGTGGCTCTCACTCATAAGGGGTCCTGAAATGAAAGTGCCGTTCATGAAGGTTTAATTCGCTCCAGTAAAGTTGGTTTAGTGTCACGTTTACCATGATCACCATGCATGCGGGACGTCACATCAAACAATTGCTTTAAATAGGTACTTCATACCTAAAAAACATTAAACATTTTTTTAAATGCCACTTGAAGTTCTGATGTTAATTAACATCTTTTAATCTGTGATAGGTACTGGACTTGCAGGAGTTGCAGGAAACAGTTTCTCGTACAATAGGAGCCCCGCCTACAGTGTCTCGAACAATAGGAGCCCCGCCTTCAGTTACAACTCTGCTCAAATTATGCCGATGCGCTCCCTTGTCCCTTGGGGCTTCAGCGCAAGACAAGGTTCGTCGTTTGTGTCTAGGAATTACCTTCGGCCGCATCAATTCTCCGCTCCGAGCGACTCCGATTACGATTACGATGTCGATTATAATGTCGATTCCAGTCCGTTGTCATCCCGCGGTGGTAAGTATTTGATAAATACAATAAGCCACACGTCCAGTCATCCATGTCAAATCAAATCGTTATATTTATTGCCGAGAAAATACATTCTTCAAAGGTGATAGATCAGCCTAAAAGTCACTGTATTTTGCCTGCTAAATAAATTTCTCCCATTTATCATACAAATTATATTGTTATGTAGGTACTAGCGGCCCCGCCCGCGTGGTATTACTCCCAAAATCTTTATAAATTAGAGGCTTTGTGTTATTCTGATGTACCTGTAAGCTTTATTTCCCTAAAGTTTCAACAAAATCCGTTCAATAGTTTATGCGTGAAAGAGCAACAAACATCCATCCGTCCTCACAAACTTCCACGTTTATGATAGTAGTAAGATTACATACAATTATCATACATTCATTTACTGTTTATTGATTATTAATTTTCTTAACAATTATTTTTATCGTCTATAAATCACTAAACGAAACAACTCTTTTGTAGCCACTCTGTCAATCTTATTCTAAATACCACAAATTACCCTGCAGCTATTTAATTTTTTTTGATAAAATAAATATACAAGTAATGTAACTGTTTGTATTTGACAGCGCTTTTATGTCGTAGATATACGGGTGGTTTTTGTAGTTCAACTGTTATTACTGACGGACGTGCGGTTAACCAGAGTTCTTAGTTCTTTCTTACACGCATTTCATTTCGCAGCTGCCATTCGCCAAAAAAGAAGCATAAATGTGCCATATCCTGTATGTCTTAGTGTAGGGTTCCGTAGCAAGCTGCCTTTACCTATAACTACGACCAATACTTATCGGTCTCTCTCTCTTTTTTATTAGTCACAGAGTAGACGTGGATATTTACTAGAGACTGAGATACTAGACGCGTAAGGTGTGGTGGACCGTATTTACTGACCCGAATGAAATAATATAATTTTTTTATTTGCAAATACTTATAGTAAACAAATAAGAAAGATTTTTTTTAAATAACTCGAACAGTGACAAAGTTATAAAGCGTCAAAGTTGAGAATTAAGAAGAAGAAGTCCGACGTGCCACATAAGGTCAGATGGCACGGCGCCCATACAGCTGCCATAGAATACGGCGTTTTCGTAGAGAGGAACAAATATATTTATTTAATTTGTTATGTTTCTTTCGTTTTTCGATCAATTTCGATTTTGTTCTCTTTGTATTCTATTTATCGGTAAACTGATCAATTAACAATAGTCGATTGTTGCATCGAGCGCAAAGTGAGTTATTAATGCATGAGTGTTATGTTGGTGCCCGAGGTGCGCATGCGAGGGCACTAAATTAACACGAGTGCATTAATTACTCACTTTAGCGAGATGCGTAATCTACATTTCTTTCAACTACCAATCTACTTGCCGTGATAAAATATATCTACTCAAAATAAAAACTCAAGTTAATGAAAAATATTTATCCTGCGACTTTGGCGGCAAAAGTTTATTAACAATTTAATTTGTAGCTGTATTTATACTGAATTCATATCGCTATCGCTGTCTATTTCCATTTTTTTTAACTTTTCTTGTTAAATATGAAGTATCAAAATTTTACAATGGTACAAAATACGCGCCATTTGTTTTTTTCTTACATCAAATCAATTTTATCCAGCCGATTTTTATTTTCAGCCAGTAAGTATCTTTTAGATCTAATGCATACATTTTATATTGGAGACATTAAACCTCTGTGGTAAATTTATATCTAAATAAAAAATAAAAAGCAGTGCATTAATGAATAACTGCGCAACAATGAGATTTCATATAACATTTTTGCACTGTTTTGGTTTTAAGCAAAAATTATAACCTTTGTGATCAGTTTTGTAGTGATTTATGATAACATTACTACTACGTAGTTGAAAGAAAATACTTTTCCATGCATATTCTCTATTCTGAATAAGGCCCGAATATTTGTGGCACTCTTGTGCAAACAATATGCATAGGTACAACTTGCGACGAATACTACAGTGCACAATTTAATGCAAAAACATTACATCACGTCCTTATTCTCCGAATGGGGTAAGCAAACGTGTATAAAAATAAAGTCCCACGTAAAAAGGCTGCCTTTTTGGTCTAGTATTGGACACCTGAGTCGGGCAAAGTATAATTTGCGTTACAATCTCTCCGTAACAGTTCGGATTCTGAAATTATGACTAATTGATGACCAAGGCTGGCAACTTGTTACCTACATGGGATTTTTTTTATAACTTATTTTTTCAAATCATTCTTTTGGCAACATTTACATTTTCGTACCTCGAAGTTGACATCTTATTTTGTATGTTCCATAGACGCATACATAACGACACCGGTCCCCCGCATACCTTACGTACAAACAACGGAACAACCTTCATCGACCTCGTCTAAACCAACCCTGGCTGAGCTGCACCTGGAAGGCTTCACCTGGGTCGAAGCCCTACTGGACGCCAGTGCAGAGAACATCGTACTACCTACCAATGACACATCCGTCACTTTGAAACTTTCTAAAGATTCTGTTGTAAGTACCCACTTATAGTAGTCACAGCGGATCTTTAGTGTCTCTGAAGTTGGCTCTGGCAACCACTGCGCAAGAAACAGTTTGTTATCGAGTATACTGCATAGAGTAAGCGAAATAGGATGATGCGACAAACGTAAGCGAGTGAAAGAGACAGTTATATAATGCTATCTTCACCTTCAACATTTACACAAAAATAGCTACTGCGCAGGGTCTTACAGCCAATTCAGAGACACAAAGATCCGCTGTGAGTATTATACCCACATTATGAACAAGTCAGTTTTACAGATGAGTCAAACGAGCAGGATATGAACATAATTCGGACAATACGTTGGTTTTAAATTGAGATAACTTTAAAACCATCAGCCCCTTATGCATATTTTCTGACATTTATGCAGATAAATCGAATAAAACGTGCATATGTATTTTCTGGACCACAAAAAGCTCGGCTCATGTAATGCGGTCGATTGACTACATAGTCACACCGGTTTAAATCAATATCAGTATATCATCTGGAAATCAACTACAAAGACATTTACCACATTTTTAGGCCCCGAAAGAGGCGAGTGACGCGGAGTGCGCCAGCGCAGTAGAGGGTGGCGCAGGCCTGTGCGTGTACCTATCCCGGTGCGACGCCGCCAAGGACATCACTGTCGACGTCTACAGAACCACCTACTGCACTGTCAGCTCAGGGTACGTTATGCGCAGCTTTTTACTTTACTAACTCTGTGTTTATGGAAATCAGCTAAGGTATCCGACGTAGACAGAAGACTTGTTTTAATAATACCACAGATAATATAATACTAGCATACACATGCCTCATCCCATTCAAAGAAACCGCGCCAAAGTAACTAGCGAACTCGTCTGATTAAACCGATTATTTTTTGTACATCGTTCGTGTTCGGTTCCGTTCCAAGGCGATAGACTTGCAAGTAAAAGGTGTGCATGCAGTGCATGAATGTTTTTTTTTGTTAAATACAGTGAAGATTTGTTTTATAGTATGTTTTTTCACGTTTTCACAGTTTCATTGCACCAAAATGTGTAACAATACAAATTTAAACAATACCGCGCCATCTATTGGCATCAATTTTAAATAATCTGTTCAAATAATTCTTGAAACGTGAATTAAGATATTATACCCTTAATTTGTGCTTAGGAGAGTTGATACAATTTTTTATGTTCAATTCCAGAAAATGTTAATTTTACACAATAATTTAATAACAACACAGTGCATGTCGCGCCATCTAAAAAGATTTATTTGAAACAAATTTTCTTTCTTAGCGCTGGGACCCCGTGATAATAGCTCTTGGTGCACTCAGCTGAATCCGGTTGGGATGGAATGTCTAGTCAGATTGTTTGTGCGCCACATTGGTCTAGTTTAGACGTTACCAAAATCGGCAATGGTTGCAGGAATCCTTTGAGTGCGGGAGGCACTGGGTGGAGGCCTATACTTTCAAATACTTTGGAATTAATATTTCCTAACCGTTATTTACCTTATGAAAAACCATGTTTGGAGTTACACCAGAAGCCGGTGGTTGTTTCTGGTTCCTTTAAATATAGGTAACCAATGAATATTTTCAAATTGCAGATATGCGGGAGTGTGCTGCCCACAGAAGAAAATCGACTTAACACATTAATATGTACGATATTAAACAAATAAGATATATATATAATGAAACCATGACCATAGCGAGAGTTGTTTTGTGATCATAGACATGGCGAGCATGCAATTAATTATATTGAATAATTAGTTCTGTCACATAAATAAGCGACTGTTTAAGAAGCTAAAGAAAGAGTATGATCTAAGAAAGAAAATAAATAAAGAAAGTAAGAATATATTGGAAATCATTTTCAGTGACAAACGTATCAAGTTTTTAAAGTTTATTTTTAAATAGGAATAGTTAGGTACTATGTAATTAAATGAAGTTGTTTTAAACTAGTTTTGAGCAAAAATTAATTGCCGGAAACTTAAGGTGCTAGATATTTTCAATAGTGCCATTATATTAGAATTATACATGACCTACTGTTGTGAGATGTACCTAGTTCTCGTTTTTATACAATTGAATCTTAAATAAAGATAAGATTATTTTTCACTGTAAAGTTTTATTTTGCGAGATTTCCTCTATATCCTCTACACATTAATTCCTTCATAGGATCAAACCTGCGCGATTGCTGCTTTTCTTCGGGACTGTCTGTGTGTCCTTTGACCCTTCAGACATTCCTATCAAGATAAACAAATGACTCACGCATTCGAGCGCGAATTTGCGCTCATCCTACTGAATTTGATGTGTCGGTTTGACTTTACCCAGTGGGTGGTCGCCTGGCGTACATACCTGGCACCTGGCACTGTCACGTCACTCTGACGTTCGATTCTCGCTATTGGCGCACGGGGCGAACGCGCCCTGCGCCGCGCCGACGGGAGATCCAGCGAAGTGCACAATTATTTTGACCGTGTAATAAGTTAGTAATTAAAAATTAAATATTGCGCCGACCCCAAATAAATTGGGCTTACAGCAAGACAATGATGTTATTTTTTAACCGACTTCTCAAAAAGGAGGCGGTTCTATGTTCGACATTAAGAATGTTTTTTTTTTTTATGTATGTTCTCCGATATCTCCGTCAACACTGAACAGATTTTGAAATTTCTTTTTTTGTTTGAAAGATGTTCGGAACATTGGTCCTATTTTAATTTGGTGAAGATCTGATGAAGCACTTCGAAGATATACAACAGAACTCTTCAATAAATAACGGCAACTCTCTCGGGATTGCTGCAATCGCATGTCTGTTTATTTTTTATACCATTTCATAACATAACATCACGCCAGTATGCTCTAAAGGGGTGCGCAGATCTCTTATTTCACCGGTTACATTCATGTTTCATGATATTCGGGTAATCTATTCTGGCGTTATAGGTACCTTACTAAACAACTTGCCTATCAGGCAGGTACAACTAAAAAGTCATAAAAAAAAACTTTTTTTTAACACCGTTGCTCGTAAAGCTGATGTAATTCCACCGGTTTTAAATATGTAAAGCGGGTCATAAAAAACGCGTGTGTTACCAAAGCAAATAGCTAAGTTATAGTCCACACAAATTCCATAACAGTATTATTTGCCATTTCGCGCGCTGTTGCTATTCAAATTTCGAACTAATCGCCGCGCGGCGCCAGTCAGTAGGCAGCGCTAGCGCGCTGTTAAAATGGCGGGAAAGCAACAGTGTGCATTCACAGATTCAGTTTATTTAAAATAAAAATAAAAACAGTTTATTCGGTAATTTAAAAACTTGGCTGCATGCTCTAACGTCTTTGCCAACATTTTCACGCAGCTACGGCAGAAAATAATCCTCGCGCTATTTTTCTCAAATTTTCTTTTCTTTGTACTTGTATTGTGAAAATTTAAATATGACAACTTTCAATAATGAAGAAGAGCCATATATTACTTCAACTCCACCGGATATACTAACAGAAGCGCGAACCGCATGCGACAGCTTGCTGCCGTCAATATCCAAAGACAGATACATAACCACGTATGAAAATTTTTTGAAGTGGAAAAACATGAAAAATGCCAAGTCATTTTCCGAAAATATATTTTTGGCGTATTTTAATGAACTAGCTAGTAAATATAAGCCTAGCTCGTTGTGGACAACATATTCGATGCTGAAAAGTACCCTCAAGATGAAAAATGGTGTCGATATTAATTTATATTCAAATCTCATTGCATTTTTAAAGAGACGCTCTGATGGTTTTTTAAAGAAAAAATCTAAGGTACTGTCATCAAAATAATGACCTCGAAAAGTTTCTAAGAGATGCTCCAGATAGCCAGTACCTGGCAACTATGGTCAGTTTGCCTCTTTATTTTATGTATTGATCTACCTACTGTACATACTCTTTTACATATTTTTTAACGACCGTCTGTAAGCTAAGTACCTATACCTTATCTTACACATTTTTATTTCTTTTCAGGTTGCGTTAATATTTGGTGTTAATGGTGCATGTAGACGGCAAGAGCTTCACAATATTACCACAAATGACATTGAAACTCAAGGCAAAATGCTTTCAATTAAAATCCCAAACACTAAAAACAAAATACCCCGATCTTTTATTATCAACGGCCCATTTTATGACGTGGTCAAAAAATATGAAGCTAAAAATAATCATTTCTTTCAGAATTACCAAAAAGGTAAATGTACTGCGCAACCTATTGGCATAAATAAATTCGGTGCCATGCCAAAGGAAGTCGCCAAGTTTTCAGGATTGCCGGACGCTGATTGTTATACAGGGCACAGTTTCAGAAGAACGTCAGCTACATTACTTGCTGATTCGGGAGCTGATATATTGACTTTAAAGCGGCATGGCGGGCGGCGTTCTAACGCAGTAGCAGAATCTTATGTAGAAGATTCCATCCAAAACAAAGCAAATATAAGTGCCAAAATAACTCAGGCAATAAATTGCTCTGGCTCCACCACAAACGAAGAAGTTTTGCCCTGAGCCGCGCCCCTCTACTTCTACTAGGATATTTTTTTTTACAACTAATGACGAATTACAATGCTCTTCTGCCGCCTTTCAAGAAGTTTCGTCGTCTCCTACATTTACCCTAACACAAAACAATGACATTATGAATAGTAATAATAATAATAAAAACATAATTAAAAAACCAACTACAACTACGTATCATTTTAATAATTGTAATTTCACTAATGTTTCAATAATTAGAAATGAACAAAATATATATTTTTTTTTTCTGTTTCCTCGCAAATGTGTTACAAAACGTCGTACGATATACGTGCGTATTGGTTATAACGCACTAATATCGTAATGTACTATTACAAAAAAATGTACGCATAATGAAGGTGTCCCCAAAACGTTTGTTTTTGACATCCCAAAAAGGAGGTTATCAATTCGAATGTATGTTTTTTTTTATGTTTGTTACCTCAGAACTTTTTACTAGGTGAACCAATTTTGATGATTCTTTTTTTTATTTATTTGTCATGTGGTCCTATTTAAATTGCATCAAGATCTGATGAAGAACTTCGAAGATATAGGTAGGTACATCAGAACTCTTCAATAAATTACGGCAAAATCACTCTGGATCATGTCTGAATAATACTCAAGTGATCGCATGTCTGTTTATAGTTTACATTACACCATTTCTTAACATAACATCACATTGGTACGCTCTAAAGGGGTACGCAGTAGGCAGGTGTGAACAGTTCACCCTGGTATACCTACTCTCATTATTTTTATGCGTTTCATGTTAATCTATTCTGGCATCACTTTGGGCAATATAGGTACCTAGCCTATTGAACTAAAAACAACTAAAAAGTGAAAAATAAAGCTTTACAAAAATACAACCGACTTCCAAAAAAACACCACAAATAAAAGTAACTTCAAAATCGGGAGTCGGTGTCCGTCGGTGGAAACGAAGAAACGAAAACAGGAACACCGATTTCCGAAAGTAAAGGATTTTTTCAATTTTTTTTTTTTGGAAGTCTGTAGTATTTTAATAAAAAAGTTTATTTTTTATAGAGATATACTTATGAACGATACATTATAAACGAACGAACGATTTGGTGTACCTAGCAACGACTAAAATAGCTACCTAATGCGAACGCATTACGCGAAATGCCGCAATAAAAACTGGTTATCAAACCCGTCCGGCAATCGGACTGAGCCATTACCGTGCCATTACCTAAACACGAACGCTTTTTTACCGCGCACTGTATTCCCAACACTCTATTCTACAGTGTTTTTTGTTACTTAATATATAACTTGGAACTCTGTTGGGTTGCTCCGGCAATAATGACGTGTTTAAAAAAAACCCTCTATATTAATACATATGAGAGAGAGAGAGCAATCTTTATAATTTATATTTGCACCAACCAAGTGCATCATATTTTTTTGTCCAGCCAATCCCTTTTCATTCCTAGAAGAGATCGCAAAACCCGCCCGTGGCCGTCAATTAATTGTACAAGTGCCCGAAACGTGTCTCGTATCATGGACCAAGTGATTAATTAGTGCTCTATGTATAATGCCAGGGCATTATGAATCAAGTCAATTAAAATCGGACAATGTAATGAATACTGACATATACTACAATATTTAGCACATTGTCTGGTCATTATGAATATTGCTAATTTGCTACGTAACGGCAATTCGATAATTATGGTCAATAAATAAGTCAAAGACTGAGCGAAGCGAGCTCGGAAGCTTAGTAGGGCAACCCGACACGGATAGGTTAGGTGTGAAGGGGATGACGTGGGCTGAAGTGAGCGAGCAAAGCGAGCGAACTCAGTTCCCGTCTTCTCCATAATGTCAGGTGCGGGGCTCCGACGGCTTTGTTGCTTAAATAGTAATCGTACTTACCTATTCTAAATTAAAACCAATCTCAACTTATTAAGGGAGGACCTAATAAATACTCAAACTCTATCCCAAACTGGCTGTGCGCCCGCTCGGTCCACCGTATCAATATTAGACCTGCTTTTGGACAGTTTTGTTGGAAAAATGTTTTTTGATTTACATAACCTATTTAGGTTAAGAAGAAATTCCAACCATCAATTTTTCTGTGGTTAAATATTTTTAAACATCTATGTTGTTTTGGAGGAGACCTATACAAAAGAAGCGAAAAATATCGTGTTGTTATTTTTTTTTTAAAGCTAAAGTATTAGTCTCACGAAATACCATGTTGCACAAATAATGAACATGAATTAACATTAAAAATATTATTTTTTTCAAACTTTTTAACCTAAACCTTACTACCGTTTTACGGCATTAAAGCGGAGAGGGCATTATCCGATTTGTTGCGGATGGCCGATGGATCAATTCACTGGAAATGAAATACTTCTATATTACTTGAAATAGCGTATCGTTCCATTTAAAACTGAGGTTTGATGTCAATTGTCCGTTAGTTTATATAATAAGTTTCTCTGTGATGTCAAATATCTATACAAAAAAGCACTCCGTGATGTCAATTTAACATAATAAAGGTTTTTTTTTACACATGGCTGTTGGCGCATTAGGCGTGTCATCAACTTCTATGGCGTGTTACACAACAGGCGTGCCACGATATATTTTTTCGCCGCCTTAGCTAAAAGTTTTTGAAATCTGGAGTCGTAACATATCGCTGCGATTTAATTCAATGATCAACTCGTTTTTTTTTTTTTCAGAAATCGACTAGTATTTACTACATTTGACATCTCTATTAGTGATGCTTTTATTATCTTCGTTTTGAATTTGACAGCTTTTTATCAATATTGGTCGTACTCATCGTTTCTCCGGATTTCTTCAAGGAATATTTTTGTACAGTAGAAAATAACTGTAAAGGTATGGTAAATTTGGCCGACGCATTTATGATAAATACGGTGACGGACGGAGCTATGAATTTGTTACGTCAAATTGTAAGTTCCAATTTCAGCTCTATAAGTTTCTTCTGTTCATCGCATCCGATAAAAGAATTCATTGTTTACTGACAAAATTGATCGTTTTGTTTTCATACCACAGGGTATTTTCAAGCCTCAACAAACTCCTGCACCACCTGCACAAATAATGGTTAGGATGCCTTTGTGGCAACTAGCGCAGGAGGCGGGCCCCTTTGTGCGCCTAGCCGGGCTGAGCGGTGCTGCTGCTGTAGTGCTCGGTGCTATGGGCGCTCACCGCAATTTTCCTGAGCCCGAAACCAAAGAAGACTTAAGGAAAATATTTGACACAGCTAACCGATTCCATTTCTTACACACCCTTGCACTTGTTACAGTTCCTCTTTGCCGGAGACCATTTATTGTAAGTGAAAAATATCTTTATAGAATTTAATAAATTTGCTAATTATGTCATTGAACATTGTAATCTTGTTTAGTGTGAATGATAAGTCATGAATTTGATTAGCATGTTGTATTGAACAGATTACATTGATACTGATATCACTATGAATTTCTTGATCATTAAATTTCTTATTCTTTTCTTAAATAATAACCTTTACTTTTTAAGAAAAGAATAAGAATTACCATTATTTTACCATTATTTATTTTAAATGTTGCACAATAAAATACCTTTTTTCAGTATTTTAATCTTATGCAACAATACATGACGACATTGGTAAAAATAATTTTTCAGGCTGGTGCATTCTTCATTGCTGGGATGAGCCTATTTTGTGGCACATGCTACTACCATGCCTTCACTGGTGACCGCTGCTTCCGCAGACTCACTCCCGTCGGTGGGTCCTGCCTCATCCTTGGCTGGGTTGCAATGGTGCTGTAAACCCTTGTGACTATTACCTAGATATTCTTTCGTTTATAGATGGTCAAGTGTATATTTAGTTTAGGGTTATGTTTTAGACTATTGCACGGTTAATTTTACTATAAACTAGTATTTAGAATTACAGTTTAGAATTTTATTATGTCTAATTCCCGTTTGACTTTGACCCTGTATGTACTACATTGAATAGGTATATAGTAAAAACTATGCTGTAATTTTTAAAGTCTGTTAGTATCGGTGTCAACCATTAATAGACATTTATTCATGTTTTACTATGTAACAGTCATAGATGTTATAATATAAATTAAGTATATGAGTTCAATGCAAAGTAACATATTAACTTGTTTAGGGATTTGTCATATTTAGGTGGACAGTTTGGTGGCAGTGTAAAATAATATAAAGGTTAATACTATTGTTCAAAATCTATGCTGTGTTTTATTTATACTATGAAGTGTTGCAGGACCTCTAATTACAAAAATGCCAAAAGGGGGGTATGTTGTATGTATAAGTTACGATTTTAAATGTGTTCAACAGGTCGAAAATGAAGATTGGCTGGATTTAATTCTAGCATCAATAGCACCACTTCCTATGTGAGATATGCTGTTGGATATTAAAAGTAAACCAAGGTGAAAAATTAAACACAGTGTTGATCAATATTGTTTACATGGTTTTATTGAAATTGTTAAATATTAAATTTTGCACTTTTTACTCATTTATGATACTTAAAACATACACCGTTTGGTAATAAATGCTATTATAATTCTTAGGACTCTCAAACAAGTTTTAGTGGTCCTTCAAATAGCTTAAATATAAACGTGCCAATCTAATCAGAAATACATAAACTGTAGGTGGTATTCGAGGAATAACTCGCGAAGTGAAAGTGAATGGGCACTCTATTATTATAATGTAGGTTCAGCAGACTTGGCAGCATGGATGGTCAGTCCTGAGGCTTGTGTGACTCCAACTCGTGCGGTCTCGTCTCCATACAGTGAAGCCAACAAAATCCATCCATGTTACATATTCGCCATAAGCTTTATATTGAGAGTCAGCAGATCTCTGATGTACAGAGAAAGTAATATACAAAGTTATCACATTAAATTAACACAAAATATAATTATAAACATATTTCTGTAATCTAAAAGAATCCAAATAAAATCGAAACTATAGAACGCACAGCACTTTAAGTGTCTGTCACATTAAGGTTAATAAAATCACTTTGATTGCACATGAACAGCAGTCGTCCGGGGCGTGCGCACCGTCAATAAAACACAATTATAGGTTTCACTAACCGCATTCACACATGTATACAAACAACTTTGAGGGGTCGATACATAATCACAGTAGTGGGAGAGGACGCGTGGGCGCTCACGACAAGTGGAACGAGTGCTGGCCCTCAGAGGCGGCCAGGCGCAGCTTGGCGCGCATCACCTCCGCGCTGGTGTAGTCGGGCAGCTTCAGGTAGTTTACACATGTCATCACAGACGGCAGGTACTCGTCTGGATCCAGCGACGACTCCAGCGACTTGCGCACCACCGTCAGCGGTGGGTTTAGAGCCTTGAAACCTATGGGAAATACCGTCATTATGAATGTGCTAAGTTTACAAGGGAAATGTCAGATGATATCAGACTAGAGAAAATTGGACAGATTTCTGTAAGGTCTCAGTCATATTTACCTCCTGTGGGTAGCCTTGGACTTCCAGTCACGAACTGCAAGAATAAACGCTGTTCCTCGCGGTTATATGAAGCAAGTATGTCGATGAGCATGCGGATGGCGCGTGACTCCGCGTTGTACCCGTGGTCGGGACGGATGCACTCCGTCAGCATACGCGGCTCCCAGCGCTGGTCACGACCCCCTAAACGTTTACAATAGTTTCATTATAATTTGTGGTTAAGTTTTATAGTCGGAATAAATGAAGAGAAATTAGAAAATATTTAAATTGTAGTTTAAATTTTTGTGTAAAAAATATCGTAGATTCACTGGTAAGAACAAATGTTGCTTACCAGACGGACTGCCGCAGAATACTTGTTCCAATTCTTCTGGATAAAATATCTTGAGGTTGGCTAGTGGGAATACTGACTCAAAACCTTCTCGGAATGCATCCATTTGTTTGGTAACACCTGTGGAGAAAACAGAAATCATTTTGTAGGTAGTTATGAAGTATGTGAACTGTAGTTCTTGCCATGTTGACATAATTGTGTGTCATCAGTTCATCACTCATCAAAAAGATGAGTGATGAATTGATGACATGTACAAAGTAGTGATGAGATCTATTAATACCTACAAGCACTATTTTAATCTGGCTTGTGATCAAATATTTGTTCACATATTTCGTTTAGGGGTCCTAATCCAACTATAATGTCCAACTCGTTAGACTACGGGTTTTCGGTAGGGACAGTTGTCCAACTAGAAATAATGATTGGACAACTGCCCCTACCGAAGACACGTAGTCCAACTGATTTATTTTAATTATTAATATTCATCATTTCACGATTTTGACAAATTCAGTAAGTTGATAAGCGTGCTTAGTGAAAGACACAGATCAAATAATGTTTTGGAAGGGTCACATGTAAAATTGAGTCGTATACGATGTTGCGGCTTCTAAACGTGTTAGAAAAAATAACAACCCTTGCAAAAATAAGAGAAGTTACAAAAAAAGTAGCTCTCAGACGAAAATGCCAAATTAAAAATGATGATTACATCTTGGGGATACAGTTGCAAGTGTTAACTGGTAAAATAACTGTTGGCATGCCCAATGAAGAAAAGCTAAGTAATTTTTTTAGAGTTAATTACAGTGTTGATTTGATTGATCTTAAATGTATATTTATAATTCAATATCATTAATATTGTTATGTTTTATTTATCACACTGCTGGGTCAAGGCCTCCCCCATATCTTTCCAAAGTGCTCTTTTCGATTTTAGTTAATATATTAATATAAATTAACAAAATAAGTCAGTTGGACCACGGGTCTCCGGTAGGGGCAGTTGCCCAATCATTATTTTAGTTGGACAACTGCCCCTACCGAAGCCCCGTAGTCCTAATAGTTGGACCACGACCCCTAAAAGACATATTTGACTGCCGGTTTCACAAGTTGTAACACAGCATTCACCTGATCAGGCTCAGGATAAATGACCTAACAATGACATCTTGTAATAATTTGTTAATGGCCAGGTGCATCATACTCATAACCAGCGTACTTCTATGACTTAGATGTACTGCTTGGTCAAAATAACTGTCAACTCGCTTAGACGTTCTACTTTCGCTATTGACGCGACTTGGCTGGAGTGAGTGCGAGGTGCACAATTATTTTGACCAAGTAGTATGAACGTTACAGAAACAAAAGGAATATAATTAAACGAATGGATTGTAGCAGGCTCTGTAGACATTTCATCGTGAGAAGTTCGGTGAAGGGAAGTGAGCTGTCAATAAACGACCTTCGACAGAATCGAACACGAAACTGTAGTTTCTGCCTACCCCATAGGAAAAGGCATGAGTTTATCTCTTTACACTTTTTCCCTAGTAAAACCACTAGGTCGATGTGTATATGAGGCGAAGAACGTTACCTTCATAAAGCAGCCAGTGGGTAACGAGATCAATGTAGTTGTGCAAGTTATGCGCGGTGACGGGCAGGTCGCGGCCGCCGCGCCGAAGCTCTGTGCAGCCGTCGCCCGGCAGGATGAAGTCCAGGCCCAGCTCCTCGATGGGGCAGCCGTCCAGCTCCAGGGCGGTTATCTGTTATGGATACAATATGCTTTATAGTACATCAACATTTTGGCGGCTAATATGATAGGTTTCGGCTGTCTTTGAAAATTTTTTACAGCCAAAATTGTTTTTATTGATTGAATATGGGGTATTGCAAAAATAACAAATGTATAACATTAATAACCATATTTCACAATTCAGTTGATAAATACCCTTTGTAAATTTCTTGATAAATATATTTGTAATGAATTATATTAACTTGTCCTGTAAAAAGTTCCTTTTGAAAATTCCAGTTTTTGTTACCATAGTTTCTGTAATATCCGTTACTATATGTTAGTAAACATATTTGAAAATATTGGCAAACACTTATTAAGCTTGACATCCATCTTGTTTTAATTTTGAAAGTCTTTTCTGTGCCGTATGCGGACGTTGAAAGTCGTTAGTTAAGTTAGAAAAAAATCCGAGCTTTGTTACCGAGAAAATACAGGTAAGTGCAGCTTTTATTGCTATTTCACTGAAACTACTATTAAAGCTCTCAATCTTGATTTCGTTAATCAAATCATAAACCAGATTAGTATGGAGTATGCAACTCCAAACTAATCTGGTTGTTTACAATTTGTACTTGACTTGTTACCTCCTTTTTTGTTACTTTTGAGTGGTAACCTGTTAATGGAAAAGAGAGTAACAAAATAGGAAATTATTAGGCAGAGTATTGGCTGTCTGATTATGAAAATTAAGAATGGCTGTGGGTTTATTCCAGGTCCGTACAAATTTGCTGCATTTTGTATCCACTATGAGTGCTGAACAAATAGTGATTAAATGAAGAAACTTTTGATATGATATTTGAGTTAAAAAAAAATATTAAAAGTTATGTACCGTGTATCGAATCAAACTATTTCTATGATACTAATTATTTTTTTAAACTGTTAAACTTATTTTAAGTTACTTTAATGTACCTACATCATATCGCAATCACATAAATGTTGTACGCAAAATACGCGCTTAGACGTGCAGTTGCGGACACCAGCCCGTCTTAACACATAAATGTTCTTATTATCTTTTTTAAAATATGTTTGAGTATAAATTTCCCTTGACAGCAGTATAGGCCAATAATTAATAATGATTTGAACTGCTGTGAACATTAGGCTTAAAAGACCCTACTTTGTTACCAGAATTCTATTTTTGTTACTGTCCCATACAAGTGGACGAGTATTACTTTTCAATATTGTTATATTTTTTAGTAATTTAGATATTTTTATGATAAAAACACAGATATGTGGTTTATTTTCGCTTAGGTATACTATAACATATTATTAAACAACACCATAATTGCGTTACTGTAATTTTGAAACAGAGGTGTGGCCAGAAGGTAACGTAAAGGATTTATTAGAGCTTTTTAAGTAAGGTTATACTTTTAATGTTAAACTGATTTTCTTAAAAACACGTAAAGTTTTATTATGACATCCTTTATGATCAATTAAAACTTGTCGAAATTGATTTGGTGATATAATTTACGTAATAGTTTGAAAATAACAAAAAAGAATTTTTTTCAGACTTGGGTTTAGTTTTATACATTAAACTGCTTTTTTACGAATTAAATCTTAAAATAAATCTTATATACCTGAATTTTTAGACAGTTATCTATTACTTTAAATTAAAAAAATATTTTTTATTTCAACATTTTAGTGCATTTCTGATCTAAGGTACATTTTTTTTGAGAAATGCTCTTAAAAAATTTCGTGCGTCGTTTTCGTCCTAAATCATCATTCATTTCAATACAAATCTGCAAAGTGCTAATTCGTACGCGAACTAGCTTCTTACTGCTCATCACAGCATTTATCTCTTTCGCACGTGTTGTCAGATGAGATAGCAAGTATTTACAAAATATTTCTTGCAGACGACTAGGGGAACCTTAAGCGGCACTTTAGGACTTCAAATTTTTTAATTTAATTGTAATAATAATTAATTCTACCGTCCATTCGGAAAAGTAGCATATTATGTCATGGCCGTCATGGCCGAAGCAATAATCTTACTATAAAATAGTATTTTTATGGTATAAAATGTTACAAGTAGTAAATAAATTTTTATTATTGAATATTTCACAACACAAGTAAATGCAGCATTCTGCCTAAACAAATTACCAAACCACAACTATTCGTTTGGGGTTGTAATCGAATGGTTGTGAATAGCAATTCTTGTTATAGTTAGGAAAACGCAAAAATGGTTGGGAAAAGGCTAGGCCGATGATGAATTTGGGAGCTTATAATTGGGTTAGTTACCAGTTGCGCCTTCTGTTCGGGCGAGTGGCGCGTGTCAGCAGCTATTAGGCGCGCGCGCTCGGCCACGCGGCGCAGGCGGCATAGCGAGCGCCACAGCTCGGGCGCCACGTGCCGCACGTCGCTCAGCGACAGCCACTTCTCCTCGCTCACCAGCCAGCGGTACATCGACACGGAGAGCGGTATGTCCACCTGCGCAACAACGACTCTTTCTTACTCTCAATTTTACTTAATAGCAGCTTTAACTGATGCCAGAATGCACGATCAAAAAAAAATGTGCTAGTTTTATCACAAGATTATTCTGATTGGTGAAAGTCATTAGGTAGAGTATAGTTAAGTATCAAACTTACCATTCTAGAATCCATAACAGCCTTAGCCATAAACTTCCCGAGGAAGCGGAACTTGGCCTTAACCCGAGAAACGTGCGAGGCACGAGCGTTGCGGCCCACAGCCTGAGGGAACAAGCCGCAAGGCCAGTTCACGTACGTAGCATCGGGCGCCGGCGAAGGGATTGACGTCTCCTTCTCTAACTCAGAAGGCTCGGGGGAGCGTTCCTCATCTAAGTTAAGAGCATCACGGACAGAGGAGGCGAGACGTGCCGCCGCGTCAGATGAGCGGTCAGTCACGACTGGTGGCTGACTCTTAACAATTTCTCCGCCGAAGGATGTGGGTTTTTGTTTAAAGTTCTCAGAACCGTGCCACAAGTCGAGATCAGCCCGCTGGAGTTCTTGTGAGACGAGCGCGTAGAACTCGAGCGTGGGCCCGAGGCCGGTGCCGACCTCGTTCTCGTACTGGATCTCGAGCAGCGCCTTGGAGTGCGCGAACTCGTGCATGACGTGCTCGGCCTGGCGCAGCACGTTGTGGCGCTGCACGGTGCGCTTGCGGCGGTCCAGGCGCGGCGCCACGCGCTCGTCTGCGCCGCCCGCCGCGCCGCCTGCGCCTCGCTCGCCGCCCGCTTCCAGGAGACGCTGTAGCGCGCGATCCCGGTCGAACGACACCACGTAGAACAGCAGGTGCCGGCACTCGAACGGAAGCACGAATGGGCTGGAGGACAAAACATTATGTGATCAGCTTCACGTCAATTGAACACCGAAAATCTGCTACAATATAAAGGCGTTATCAATATCAAATTGTAACCGAAGATGAATGCCTTATTGAACTATAAAACGTCACAATATTACAAAGCCCATCCTAACCGTATCTAATAAAAACATATAAAATTTAAAACAAATTCATGTATGTGTATTGAGAAAAAAAAACAATAAAAAGTAATCATGACTGTTATTGTTATGTTGTACAAATAACAATACGTTATCTATTGATCTGAAAAATATGAAAACTTACCATGCATAAGCTATCTTCTTGAGCCACGGTGGTAGATTTCCGGTCATTATGACAAGTGGATCTTGAAGCTGGCGATTGGCTTTGGCAGCGAGCTATAACAAATACGAACCATTAGCAACGAAAACATTACGACAACTTCAATAACTAACATCAATTAGAATCCACAACATAAAGACCCGATAAGAACCAATGAGGCATTACACTCGAGTCTAATTTGTAAATTCTATTCAACAGGCAATAGACTAGAGACATCAATACTAATAAAATATAAGAATCCGCACTAACTACGCCAAAACAGGCACAGACCACATCGCTTGTGTCTGAGAAGCTGACCAGCTTCCATGGGAAATCAGAGATAGATACACTTGGTGTGTGTGAGCGTTGACAATGCCATCTCTAGTAGCGGCCGCCGAGCCGTCTCAGTGGTCAGTGTCTTATTTAGATATTTAAACTTCATGCACAAAAGTACAATGGCCGACCTAACGCATAAGTCTTTTACTACGAGTCAAACAAGGGTGGTTTTCTTCTTCGTCGAATCGATGATTCCAAAATTAATTATCATTTTATCAGAATTCAATTACGTCAACAGGCGCGTTGCCGTTTTGCCTCACAAAGATCTTTCAGGATACAGGTTATTTCTTCACCAAGGGTGGCAGAGGAGATAACATGTGTGGTACAATAACCGTTTTCATGGCACATACCTTAGCGTTAATGAAGTCCTGGTTAGGCACGAGCGGGCGCAGGTCGGGCAGGCAGGCGGCGCGGTACAGCGTGTGCCAGTGGCGACTGAGCGCGTGCAGCGCGCGCAGCAGGCTGAGCGCCGGCAGCGACGCGTCGCGCACCTCGCCCGCCGTGCCCAGGCCGGCCGCGCGCACCATGCCCACCAGGGGCGATGAGCGGAGTGGGACCATGCCCTCTGGAAACAAAAAACACGGTTATTATCCACCGGTAACACAATTTAAAATCAAAGTAACTTTACATTGCAATTCCCCGTGCAATTCTTGAACCTTCACTGTATTTTTACACTATTCCTCTCTGTTACTTTGTGATTCATATACCTTATTCTTCTACATTACCTATGAATACAAATAGCTGCTTTAACAAATTGATGTTGTTTCAATCAGTTAAAAGTTTACTCAATTATAACCAACAAAACGATTACCCGACTCACTTCTAGTTTGCGCGATTATTCGTAGCAACCGTGGTAATAAAACGCGAGAGCGAGATAACACGAGACTGTTTACTCCCTAAAAGTACAGTGAATGTTTAGAATGGACGTGCTATTAGAACACTGACGATACAGGCATAAAATTAACTTACCATTCCACAAGAGATCAGGTTTGCGGCGCGAGGAAAGCTTGGTGGGCTGCCCCTTGCCCTTGCGCGACGTCGTGGTATCGGCGCGTGGCTGTTCGCCGGCCTCCACGGCACGGTAGTAAATCGTGTGCGTCTGCACCCAGATACCCGCGTTTGCTGCAAATTAAAATACAGTTATAACACGCAATATAGGGTTGAAGAGCGACAACGAGAGTGGTCGCGTCAAAGATAGACCGTCGCGCATGTCACAAGTTGAGTAGTACGACACTGAGTACAAAATATAATAA
This sequence comes from Orthosia gracilis, assembly GCA_947562075.1. Lineage (NCBI taxonomy): Eukaryota > Metazoa > Arthropoda > Insecta > Lepidoptera > Noctuidae > Orthosia > Orthosia gracilis. The sequence continues at coordinate 44,062,634 of OX387268.1, forward strand.
TACAGTACCAAGCCATGAAACGGCACAAAGTTTAACAAAATATTTGTCTTTAAACATCGTCTACCAATCGTATTTATGTTGTAACAATTAATGTACACAGAAACAGTTATATAGTATATCAACTTACCGAGCGGGGTCTCAGTATCGGTATCGGCGTCATTCTGCTCGCCGAACTGGCGCACAGCTTGGTACACCGTCATGTTGTACGGCAGCACTGTATCGCCGATCAGGAACTCCAGTTTGTGGTCAGAACTGAAACAAAAAGTGTGGTGTTGTAATATACAAGCAGTTATAGCTGACAAGAAAGTGATCGCTGTACCGGTTGGATTCGGAACATATATCGCAATTTTATACGGACGTAGCTAGTGAAAGTTAAGTTTAGGTTGCGACAACTCTTTAAAAGAATTTACACCATGTTGAGAAGTCAGAAGGTTTTTTGTTGATCCGCAAAATGAAGCAATTCCAAGGACGAAACCGGTATGCAGTGGCGGAGCTAGGCTGGCTTTGTTAGCCAGAACCCCCACGCGCAACGGACCGAATGAAATGCGGAAAAGTGAGTCCGCATCATCTTAATCATCACCGGTAGGCAGTACGCCGACAACTGACTGCGGTGTCTGTGTGTGGATATGAAAACACAGCTCGAAAAACTGATGTCGCATATGGCCAAACACAGCAGATAACAGATAAACGCAGTTTCACCGTTCGATCTAACGAAGGTTGATGAACCTAACTGTACACGGGTAATAAGGGACCGAAAAAAATAAGAATAATTATTATATGTCTAGCAGCTAGAGTTCAATAGTAACTCACTCAGTGGGATGATGCGGCGGCGTGGCGAGCGAGTCATCGACGTCATCGTCGGAGGCGCCGTCGTCGTCCGAGTGCGGCCCGCCGCCCGACTCCGAGCGCGCGCGCCCGCTGGCGTAGCCGCGCTGGGCTAAATACCTAAGGAATCGTAGCAACACTTTAGACTTGAATCAATTTTAATTAACTTACGTCTGGCGTCAGCGTTAATATCACACAGTATTACTTAACAGACGCTCGGTCTTGGTATGAACCAAACAGCGAACTTGAATTGCACTGTGAATTTGTTCGATTACCGTCTGCAGTCCACTGGATAGCTAGACTAGACTTTCCAGCACGTATAAGGTCCGAGATTTTGTTATAATTAAAATGAGCGTGTCAAAAGCCTGCTACAGCCACGACTTCAAATCTCATGGAACCAGGTAGCTCGGTACATACAATATTTTATACGAAAATTATGAATGATCTTTACGAGATGTTGACGAATGTTATCGTACCTTTCAATGGCTTGGACTAAAGCTAGCGGATCAATCCGCACTACGCCACCTTTCCATTGCTTCAGATTTGAGCAATTCGGGTGACGTTTGAGATCACACTGTAACAAAAAAGATAACCATTAGATGAAATGCAAACACCAAACAACAACGTAATTTTTGTGCGATTGAAGATTCAATATAGCAAAATTTAACACCGCAGGGGTCTTACGCGTAGGTATTTGATTTTGAACTTTACATTGCTAGCAATAGAGTATAAAAACGCTTTTATACAAACCATAAGCTGATGGGTGTTGAAGAACTTAAGCGCGGACGTGGCGGGACGCGCGGGCAGGTCGTGCACGCGCACGGGGAACTGTTCCAGATGCGACACGCACGCGTTCACCTTGCTCACCAGCGCGGCCATAGCCACGCCGCCCGAGCCACCCGAGCTGCTGCCAGCGCCCAGTACGCCCAGAGCACCCACGGCTGAACTCCATTCAGCGCTGCAAATATAACACATTGATATTCTATCCACATAACAAAGTCTCAATGAAATTCGGGCTATATGAAATTATGTCGGTGGCCATGGGTGGTTGGTGGGATATCCACATAACTATAACATCGCTCCGCACATTGGTCCCAACGCCATTTCTCCGACATTTTAAGAGATAACAGCATCCATCGTTGGGCAGTTACATAGTTTCTTGATCCACTGATGTAAAACATCTCGTCCAAGGAAGCTAATTAATTCGACGGATCAAAGAAATGGAACACAAGTAGGAATTGGGAGCCCACCAAGTAATTTTCGTTGTGAGTGTTGGTGAGATCTCATAGTTTTTCTTTACAGGTGTAAACTTCCAAATATAGGATAGAAATACTTTTTGTTTTGTTTCACGCTTGTAGTTTCACAAAATAATTAAAAAGTTCTTGATATTTAATTATTTTGTGAAACTAATTCTTGATACACTATTTGACAAAATAATAAATAAGTTGTTGGTGTAAAATTACTTACTCGACAGTGAGCGGCATGTCAGCGAAGACATGCAAGAAGAGCCTCAGTCGGTCCTCAGCAGCGGCCACGTAATCGTCGCGGCCTTCACCGTCACCTTCTCGAGCTTCTCCCGTTTCACCCTCGGGCTCCACGCCCGTCAGGAACTGTAGTAATGCGCCGAGCACGCCCGAGTGGTTCACCTGGAGAGTTAACGAGGGGAGTGAATAGATGGATTATTTTTAGTGGTCTTCAATGCAGCTGAAAGTTCCCCATCGTTTGACGATTGCATCTTATATTGCGTCGTTTGAGATTGCGCGGGTTGCGTGACTTTGATTGGCTCTTTATAGTTCTTAGCGCTATGGGTCATAGCTGCTTAATTAATCTCTCACTTACTAAAATAGATGCAACTTTTTCAATCTTGGACATCATTGACTATGGTGAAGGAAAACATCGTGAGGCAACCTACACTTACAGTTAGTTTATTATAAGTTTATGCACCATCGGCGTATGTGCTGCAAGACGTTCCAGTGCGAATGAAGTGAATGAATCAATTTGAGCTATGTCTAGATACAGATGCATGTGTGTATACATACCTCGAAGGGCGAGACGTCGTGGTGCAGCAGCGTGTCGCGCAGTGTGTGCAGCGCGGCACGGCGGTGGTGCACGGAGGGCAGCGCGGCCGCCAGCGCCGCCAGCTGCTCTAGGGCGCCGCCGCAGCCACCCAGCGCGCCCCACGAACGCACCACGCGCGAAGCGGTCCACTGGATCCACTCCCGGACTTTCTCTCTGTGGACATTACGAAGCAGTTAAGCACGATTCAGACCGGCGGGGTTATAGCGTACCGTAACCGACCTTAATACTAAATGTAGGATAATCGTAGCAAAAACTAAATATTTATCAGTCTAGAATAATTAAGGGACAGTCACATGTAGAGCAATTCATGCAACTCTTACATTTTATTGCTAAATCGCATTATGCCTTGTACTGTCTTGCGATAGGTTTATCAACATGGCTATTATCTTTCCCATTATATTATGCATTTATCACTTATTATGTCTGTCTTGTAGTTTGTTTACTATTACATAAACTGAACTGTTATGATTATGGTCAACCTAACCTAAATGACCAGACTTCTGACCTATATGATCTAACTTTGTTTCTACACAGTAAATTGATTGATAATATAATATTATTGCAAGTTTTCTTCGAAAAAGTTATGTCAATTCGCAATAGATAAGCAAAGCAAATTTTCAATAGACCTGCATTTTCTTTTCTCTCGCATTTGATACGAGTGTAAATATTTGTGCAAAATTACAGCTGAAGTTTCAAAACTATAAGTTGCTTGGTATTTTATTTCAAATAATGAATGACTTGGGTTTCGCGGTAATGCAATTTTTAATATAAAAGTTTGTTTTTAACCCTACTATTACTTATGTTATAAGTGTGAACGTTACAGTAAGACACAATGAAATTGAAAGAGAAAAGCCATGAAAATAGAATACTAACTTGTTCTGTACGGAGAGATTGGCTGAGGTGTGCGGTGAGGCGAGCAGGCCGGAATCCTTGTGTGCGTGGGGAGAGCGTCCCCAGCGCGACGGGTTCAGCGACGACAGGAACGACGACGTCTTGGACGCGCCGCCCACGCGAGTCGCCGAGCGTGCGCCCACTGACACGCCAGAGGCTAAACAAAGAGACGCTAGCATTTACACACACATACAAACATAATCATGTTTTTACAGGTACTATCAATAGTCACAAATGGCTCTACTCAGAGGCGCCATTCACATACTCACCATCTAATCTCATGCGTTTATGAGGTACACTTTCGCTGCTGATATAATACCTCTGCAGTATCTCTGCAGAAGTAAAAAAAAAAACTCATAAAAAAAATTAGTATCACTTATTTTTTTTCGATTGCTGCGTGGCCTGACTATACCTTCTTTATTACTGTCAATGTAAACTCAACACTTGATCGATATAAGTCCATTATTTATTTAGCCTAGTACACATCCAAGGAAAAGCATGAAATTCTGGGTGATTACATGTTCATGCAATAATTCTTCTTAAATCCCGACGGAAAAAAAGAGTGTCATAAGTTTGATGTTTGTATCTGTGTCTGTTTTCATTATAGCTCTTAAACGGATGAACTGATTTTGATTTAGGATTTGTTGAGTGTTCTTAGCTAGGTTAAGCGCATTTTACTCGTTGAATCGGGCTTTTTCCGCAAGATATCGTTTCATAATTATATGTTTCGATAGATTGTCAATCAAAGCGTGTTTATTATTAGGTACAAGAAAATAAAAAAAAGCTTAAGAGATATATTAGGCTTTTGTTTTACACTACAAAAATTAAGTTAATATTAAAACCCCTGTCCCAAAAACCTCTAAAAATAAGCCTCATGTTCGCGTTGGAGTACTGCTGAAAATTTGAATTATATAGTCATATGCTAGTCAGTCGCTAAGCAGCGTCGAGATTTGAATATATACAGTACTCCCCAATCTTGTTGGCCGGGCTGAAAATAGGCTTTCCGATGCGCAAGGCATGGCCTGCTGTAAGGCATGGCCTTGTAGAACTTCAAGGGCCCAAGAAGATTGAGGAGTACTGCACATAAGCGTGCATGAGTGTATGACATACCGTGCGCCATGGCGTGTTGCTCGGCGGCGCGCTGCACCTGCGCGTACATCTGGTTGGTCTGCTGCGCCATGCTGAGCGGCGGCTGCGCGGGGTGTGCCTGCGGGGGCGGCGCGTGCGCGGGCGCGGGCTCGTCGCGGCGCCGCGCGTGCCGGGTGCCTGTGCCGCCCGAGCGCTTCACTGCGCGCTTGCGCTTCAACATCTCTGCCAGTTGCAGGGGACTGCCAGACCTGCCACAATAATAAAATTGCTTTATCAGGTAATTTCACATCAATATAATAATAAAGTAATGGCCAAGAGGCTCGATGACCATCTGTCGAGGATGTCATTTCGCGGTTGGATCAAGGACCTGATACAGAAGGCAGTACTCCTCGATACGGCTCGCGATTTGAGGAGGTTCTTGTCTCTGGAGCCCTAACCACCAGGAGCTTGGACCTTGCGCTCAACACTGGCGGAGAACCATTTTTTTTTTATAATTTCGATTGTTTTATTTTTAATATTTGTTTTGAAAAATATTTAAAAATGTGAATGATGTGTATTATAATGAATAAAATAATACCAAATGATAATGGTGGACAATATTAATAGTTGTAACTGTTTCGTCCGCAGGCCTAATTTTACCAACGCCAGATTCGTTTATCCCAGTTATAATTGACTTCTGAGATTTTCTTCATACTAAATGTTTTGTTATCAGACGATTTTTATGTTGCCTCACCCAGGGTTTCAAAATCTTTTTTACATTGTGACTCCCTTTACACAGCTTTTTTTTTTTTGCGACGCCGTTGTATCCATAACAAAAGCGGACCTACCGGAACCTCATGGAAAAAGGGGAAATAAAAATTTGTTGTGTGCTATACAAGCAATCGGATTAAACAATCATGATACTGTTTATTTTTTATTATGTCTTTAGTATTAATTAACATGAAGTATATTAGGTATGTGTTTGAAGATAATAACTTATAAGATTTTTTTTATGAGAACCCGGTAGTAGTGTGTTTTTCTTGTTCCTTGAATAATTACTGTTTACTAGGAAAAAATGAGCTCGCTTTTTTTAGGCGTAACTTTCAAACTGGAGCTTGAAGTTTTGAAATAGTTGCTCCCCAATTTTCTCAATTGATTTGTAAACAGTACTACGAATTAATTACTGCAACTGCAGAATAGCCCGTTTCACATAAGTGCGACGCCGATGTATGATAGTGAGTCATCGTTGTTAGCCGGCCTGTCGACCAATCGGGTCGCAACTAATTAGAAAGCTAGTGACCTGCTTGGTCGAGAGGCTGGCTTTCAACGATGACTCACTATTTTCTTAACGTGAATGGACTATAGAATCTTCAGTACTCAGAGTTGGCGAGGTCAGTTTTTGAACCCCTTAACCTTCTCGGGAATACAAGCGTGGTGTTATATAACGTCTTAGAAAACTCTGTACTTGGACAAAGAAGACCAACATGGCTATCCTTTACTGCAATTAATTTACATTACGCAACCATTAATAAGACCTAAGTTCTAGAAAAGGCTCGGATAAGCCTCAGATGCCTGTGTGAGTTTCTTTTAAAAGCTTTTGATGCAGAGGAAAAGCCGTTCTTTAATTTGAAGTAGTAGATATTATGTACTATTATTATATGTCTAAACATACGCTTACCTGTGCACTGAAGTAGCCGCCATCTGAGCATGTGTGGACGCTGATGCTTGTCCAGGCTCAGAGCCACTTCCATCGCTGCTAGTGGCTATTACAATAAAACAGTTATTTAGTAAACAATCTTTAGTATTCATATTAATTTCATCCTAGGATGTATGATATAATAATGGTTAATTAAATTCATGAAAATATCCTAGTCAGAAATGTAGCTAAAACCTTTGCTATTTTAGCACCTAACTTCACAGATGCATGATACATTGTTTCCAAATATTAATACCCACATGTTTTCAATTCTACATAAAGATGGAGCTGTGTATACCGATTGCTTCAACCCTTTTTCTCAGCGGGAATGATGGTGGAATTTATACTTCATAAAACAGTACACATAATCATCACCTATCAGCCGAAAGACGTCCACATTGACTGGTCCTGTGCGTCCCGCATTCAGCGGATCCCTGCAACCTTCACTTTCGCGTCTACCTGGTATGAGGCCTTCCAACGCAACGTCTTCCGGTTCGCTATTACTTAATATCCTGATAGTTACTTACGCATAGCACTGGCGACGAATGATCCGGAGGCGGAAAACGCAAGAGAGAGATTATTCTGATGTTCGAGTGATGTAGCCGATGTGGAAGCGGGTGGAGATGAACCCTCAGAAGAGCGAACACTACCCCCGCCTGGAGACTGTGGGAGAAAAGAAAGAGATGTTCGTCAATACTTGAATTATTGTATAAATATAGCACAAAAGGCATTGCCTCTGTTTGGAATGAAACCATCAAACCTGTGTTAGTCTCTTTCTAGAGCTACAAGTGTCATAGTTAACCTCGGCCCCAGGTACTGTTCTTTCATCGTATTGACAAGAAACGAGTTTGCTGTCTAGTATATAAAAAGTTATCTTATTTATGTGAAATCGTCTTCTTTGTGTAGTGCTCAAATAAGTCACTATTGTTTAGATCATCATCACAATTTGGGACCTCTTTGCTGAATTGATGATGACTGTTGCTCTCCCAAGCGTCACCATATTGATCGATCCCGTGCGTCTCGCATCCAGCGCATTTCCGCAACCTTCACCAGGCCATCGGTCCACCTAATGGTAGGCTTTCCAACTGCTTATATACTCATCTTACTAATATTATAAAATGTGAAAGTTTGAATGGATAGATGTGTCAGTGGCAAAGAGAATATAACCACTAGAGAGCTTATAGGCCGATTTCTTCTAAGCACACAACTCACTACTGCGGGCCGGGGGACGAGGAAGATTGCGCGGCTGCAATTGGTCAGTTCAAAGTAAGTTGCGTAGGTATGGCTATCGTTAGGGTTGATCAACTCGATTAAGGGAAAATTGTCGATATCGATAAAATGGATTTTAACATTATTAAAAATACTCAATTAAAATCATATAAATATTATTTAATCAAAATCAATCAATTACAAAAATAAATATGTATGTCGGGGACATAGAGAAACAAAAAGTATTTTTTCAAATCGGTCAAGCCGTCTACGAGTAATCCGGGAACATAATACATAAGAAAATTCGACGAACTGAGAACCTCTCCTTTTTTAAGTCGGTTAAAAGTAGATAGATATTTTTTAATACATTTTTTATTAAGTTTAATTTTATTATTATCGATATCGACTTCAGCTATTAAAAGTAACAGCACAGATATTTACGATAAAAATACAAAGGGGGAGAAAGGGATAGAAGCATTAGAATTGTCTAGTGAAAGAGCGAGACTTTTCCAAAAGACATCAACGCGGGACTCAAAAGTGTGCTCGTTTACCCCATCCACCATTTTAACTTGATCCCTGGGGTGTCTCATAATACGATTAAATTAAAAATAATTTTCGTACTGTTTACTTACCGATGAAAAGTTATGCCATCCTTTTTGTAACTAGATGTCTTGGCATGTTTACCATACCCCTTTACCGCGCATGAGGCATTTTGATGCGTTATAATTGCAATAAAAAGATAAAAACAATTTGTATTTATTTAGCGTGCATACAGGTCTAATAACTGGACATAACTAAAATGGTTACTAGTACCGAAGCCTTTACATAGGCGACAAAATACTAATAGTTTTCGAGCGTCGGGGCACTGTATGCGCCGTCAAGTGGTTAAATCGTCGTTGGTCAGTGGATATGTTTTTACTCAAACACGCCAGAACGGCTGAACGGATCTGGATGAAATTTTGCACAGAGATAGATTATACGTCTGGAATAGCACATAGGCTACTTTTCATCCCGGTATAATGTTGCTTTGGGATAAGAAAACACTTTTCACGCGGGCGAAGCTGCTGGCAAAAGCTAGTACTTATATAAATAAAGAAATGTTATATTACCTTGACTGGATGATGCCTAGGCGGCTGCGCGGGTGGCACCCTCTCGGCTAGCTGCGCCACTTGGTGCAATACTCCCTCGCGCCGGAACTGCACGCCCATCTCATCGGGCAGGCGTTGCATCAGTATCTCAGCTAGCTGAAGAGATCCCACCACGATGCGTAGGTCGCTTGAGGCCATCATGCCGGCGATGTGGGATGATATCACCTGTAGGAAATACAGGTTTGTAATAACTTGTGTTTTGAATAAATACTATGTTATTTTTTGGCTAAAACTAAACCAGAAGTAGGTGTTTAGATTCTTCTTGAATTTTGGGCAATCACCAGGTACAATAAAAGTATTAAAAAAAATATTGATTTTGTAATCTACTACATTCTGCCAACTAAAGGCTTGTTTTACCAGGTCACGACAGGCTTAAATTTTTCAGAAAAATAAAATGAAACATATTTCAGTAAAATGATCTATCCGAGACTTATCAGAAGTTGATGAAACAGGCAATTAGTTTTCCCACAAACCGTGTGTCAGGGTGATGATCAGAATGGATTTTGTTTTATTGGGGAAAGTTTGCGATGTAGTTTCAGCATGATGCACCCGTATTATGCTGATTACCGACACGAAGCCATCCCGACCAGCAAGAAATTTAAATCCTGATGCAAAATATCATTTTCAAGGCTAGTTGTGTTTCGATCGACTGAACAGCACATATTCAGCATGCTATATTTGTAAAAAATTAAAGTCTTTTACAAATTTTCATAGTTTTAGTTACATACCTGCATTTTCAGCACTTGTCTGAGCAGAGACGCGTCGGCATAGTAGACGGCGCGCAGGATGGCCTTGAGCGCCTGCGAGCGCACAGCCGGCCCGGCCGAGCTCCAGTACACCTCGTGCAGTACGGCCAGTAGGGCGCGCACCAGGCCAGGGTGCGAGCGGACCATGGCGATGCGCGGATCTGCAAGATACAGCAACAGTTAGACATGTTGTACGCAATTGTGCGACAAGCTCAGTATTTGAGAAATTAAATTTGTTATTCTATACAACTCAGTAATTTCAAAGAAAATTAGGTGTTATGGTGCATTCATATAGAAATCAAGCAGTTGACGCCGGTCGACCATCATTTGCTGATAGTTGACCTAATAAGCGCTTACACGCATCCAACAGTATGAATCTGTATTGGAATCAAGACTTTGCTTCGCGCTGGCAAACCAGCACTAACTACTTGCTTTCTAAGTGAAGAAACCCTTTTTTTACATAGTCGAGAGATTCTGATTCTGAGTTAAGCTCGCCGGTGTACATAATCTGTCCAAATAAAAAAAAAATGTATACTTTTTTTGTGTGCAATAAAGGATAATATAAGAAATTCAATAGTATAAAATGTCGTGTTGTACTGACCGGGAGCAGGCGCATGTGAAGACGCAGGTTGATCGGATGGCGCGGGAGCAGGTGCAACACGTTGCACCGGGCGCGCCGTGCCTGTGTGGTCATTGAGCTGTTGCATGGCAGTCAGGTCCACGGTGTAGGAGCGTCCGAACGTTGTGAGGCACACCTCTTCTTCACCGGCAGATGCGCCGGCTTCCAGAGCGCGGCTCTCGGCCCAGGAGTATGAGCGCCATACGCCTACGAAAACACGATGGTTTTTTAATTGTCCCAAAATATGACATACGCCTAATCAATCGTACGTCAGTGGCATTGCTTGAACAACGAAATGATCTGATCTTTTACTGCACAATAATGTTTGCAAAGCCAAAACAAATGTTTTGCGGTTAACTGGATGTCATGAAAAATAGACGCAAATATGTTGTTGAAATCCAAAAACAAGATTATTTTTAATATTATAAATTCATTGGATATTAAGAAGGACTTTAAGAATGTTAGACATTATACCCACTTATAATCTAAAAGTCAAAAAAGCCTATAAATAAAAACTTAGATACGGAAGAGTTAGAGTAACGTTGAATTTACCTCTATCATCTCTCCACTGCCAGTGCGCAGCACGCTCTGTAGAAGCAGACCAGGGTCTGTCCAGATGCGAGTCGACGGCGAATATGCCGTCAGTCGGCAGACGTGGCATCAACTCGCCAATCAGACAAGTGATTTCGTATAACTCTTGTGGTAGACGTGGGATTAGTTCCACTTGCTGTAAAAGATTGTTGTATTAGGAAAACAGTCGTCGACGAATCCAAGCTTTAATCAAAGCGACGAAGCCAAGAACCATTAATCATTGTATGAATTACCTAAGTTCTAGAACTCGAATTATGTCTATTTTATAGTGGCTTATTAATAACAAAGAAGTTAGCTAGTTATCTCGCGATTTCATTTATTGGAAGTCGACATTCGATACGGTAGTAGCTCAGTGCATTTTAGTAGTCTACGGTCGGTAAACGCGATCGTTTTGGCAGAATAATTTGTTCGCAGTTGCAGAGCTGATGCACCAAACTGAAGTATAGAAATCCCCAATCTTTTTGGCCGCACTGAAGTTTGCTACAATGGCTGAGCAGTAGTAAATATCATACACAAAAAGGAGATTGTCGTGCCTTGCGCATCGGAACGCCTATTATGGCCAATAAGAGAGAACTGTACTATACTTTTAGGACATGAAAACTCAACAGATTTAGACAGTTACAGATTTGATATTTATGCAATCTTGTGTTGTTGTTAGCTTACCTCCTGGTGCAGGCTGGAGCCGGTGAGCAGACATAGCAGCGTGTCGGCGATAGAGCGCTGGTGCAGCGCTAGCGCCAGCTGCGGGCACGCCGCGCACATCACCCACAGCAGACGCAGCACCGTGATGAACGTGGCGCCCGAGATCAGGGGGGGCTGGACTACCAGCTGTGCAATAACACAATACAGTTTGCCACACAACCTTATACATCAGGCTTTGAATGGACTTTACAAAGCATCGACAGTAACGAACGACGTCCGCCAATGACAAGTAGGTGGCAAGATTCGGCAGTGGTTCACACCAGTCACGCCCATCATCTTAGCCCCGGTTCGTAAGGGCGCTTTTCTAAAGCGGTGATTTTTTTTACTCCGAAGGTTGAGCACTAGGCTCGTTGTAAATACGCATCAAAGCGCATTAATTAGTGCACAGTTGGCATCTCAATTCGTATTAGATCGAGCATTGATAATATTTTTTTCCAAGCTAATATCGATGGAATATCAATTTTATTAAAGAGCATGGTCTCATAACTCACATATTTTCGCTACAATTTATTAAAAGAAGTAACACAAACATACAAAACAAGATAAATACTCACCAACTGCTGTAGATTTGTGAGTAATTCTGGAGTAGCGATCTCTTGGAGACGTGCCGGGTCATGTTGGAAACTGTCGACGAGGCGCGAGAACGCCAAGCACACACACTCCACAGATTTCTTGTCTTGTTGGGTAAGTCTGATGCAAAAATGGTGGTCATTAGTGATTGGTATTCATTTCGTTTGATGACAACTTGTGGTATTTAGGAGAGGTTTAGGGGCAACGTACATGTAAACAGACTGTTAAACTTATTCCCCGCTTAATTAATAAACACAGAGTAAAGTTATGCAAAGCTTAAGAAATATATGGTTAATACTTAGTTGATACTGGTTGTAAATTTACTTAGAGTTAATTATTGGAGGGTAAAAGGTTATGCTCCCAACTACTATTTAGCTTTAGACGCCAGACGCTTTAAGCGGCAGATTACTGTCAACACATCTGACTGCATCTTTTTATTGGAATAGTAGCTAACAAGGTGTCAAGAGCTTAAATACAAAAGATGATGGACGCTACAACGTAAATTGCACAATTATTTGGAAAGGTTTGGATAACATCTTCTGTTGCAACACAAAGTTATTATATTTCTTGTTTAATCTGTGACTATATATTATCTGTGTTAGGAACTGACATCTGTCTCTTCTCTTATTCTCTATATGCTGTCGGCTGTTAGCGACACGTTTCATGTGAGTTATAGTAAAATATTAATAAAACAAGCAAATTGTATCAATTACCTGCCTACATCATCTAAAGTCTATTTATAAAGGAAACAAAATAATTAAAAGGCAAATTTGAGCTTTTTACAACATCTGGCGGATGTAACAGTTCAACTATCAAACTTCAATTGCCTCGCTGATCATGATGCTTCCATGGCAAGTGATGATTTAAATATAACTTGACATGAAGTGTGATAAGCTCATCATGACTAAGTTGTCTGTTGGAGTACAAATTTAGTCAAATAAACCAAAAATAACTACGCAAATAAACCTAAAAATAACACCTGCAATATGAGTAAGGGTTAATTACCTGTTAGCTAGTAACTGCAGCGACTCCCTCACTAAATGGAACTCGTCCGGTGTGAGGTTCTGGCAGCAGTTAGCCGTGATAGATAGCGCGGCGCGCTGTGCGTTGATCGAGAAGAAGTCCAGGTACATGAGGCACGCTGATACTCCGCGCTGTAATAAAACTTGGCGTTAGAGGAGCAGGATCTACATGCGCTTTTAATTATATGTTGTCTATTGATAGTGAATACGGCCATTAGCATGTATTTCGATAAACGTAATTAGTTTCTTAGGGGTAGAGGCACATGCTGGAAAGGTCTCCATTGAATAGTCAGGTTTCTCCGGACATACAAAGAATGCCCAGTAGATCGCTGGAGACCAGTGATTAACAGCTTGGAAGAGTCAGTCTCTAAATATTGGCCAGATTAGTAGATGACTCGCAACACTACGCACAATTCTTCAGCAATGAGTAAAATTAAGGGCCTATTTATCAGGCAAGCTTATAATACGCTTTGCGTTCGTTGTTGCTAGATCTATGTGCTTACCGCTTGTAGTATAGCCTTGGAGTGTCGTCGAGACAGCATGTCGAGCGCGGTGAGGCTCTGTTCTGCTACATCCATACATGTGATGGCTTGCAGCTTATCGAGGAAGGCGGGCACGGCCAGGGCCACGGCGCCGCTGCTGCGAGGCAGTGCCTCCAGCATGTATGTGAGTGCACGACATGCGTGATTCATCTGGGGGAGAAGAAAAACGTTAAAGCTTGTTTATCTTATATGTTGGTTTGTAATGGAGAATCTCTGGAAGCAGTAACCCTACTTCCAAAATTCTTGCACTGATAGAAAGCTAAACAATCGCTGAGTGTCATAAAGGGTATGATTTGTATTGGCTAAAATAAGCAAATGTTTAGACAAATACACGCAGTTTACAGGCTCAATTCGCAATTCGCATATAAATTGTATAGAATATCGAGATATAGATATGAATTGTATAGAGTGCGTGCAACTCTACGGCCAAGAGCGTAATTTATGATGAATGAAGGAAAGTGTCACATTTATTTAATATCACATCGTGGTATGAAAATATATAACTACCATGTTGTTGCTTGCTTTGAGATTTGATTTTATTTATAAGAGATTTTGTTTGAGGGACTGCTGTGTCCAGTAATTGATGACAATTCTTATTCTCTATTGTACTCAAAAACATACAAACAGACATAAATACAATAGGACAGCTCATGTACAAAGGCAGGCTTAACACAGAATTGGGTTCTCTAACAGCAAACCTCAGTGTCATAGAGAGATTTCCAGATGAGGATAGTGGGAACAACAAAAACTTATGCAATGCAATGATGATACACTTATTATATTTATAGTTTTAAGTTTCTTTCGTTCCTGTATTTTCTGGTGTACAATAAGTGTATATAAATAAATAAACAAATATACTGACCATGTCAAAGTTATGCTCAGCCGCGAGCAGGTTGACGAGCGCAGGCACGACCTGGCGCACGGGGAAGCCGGCCAGCGTGTCCTCGTTGCCCATCACCAGCAGCTGGCACATCTCGATCACGGCCTGTAGCTGTTGCCCTTCGTCGCCCGTCGCTTGCAGGCCGGCCAGCAGTTGGGCGGCTTTGGATGCGGCTGTGGGACACGAAAGTTTTATTGATTTGAGCAACAAGTAATATCAACAAAACAAATTTGTACTTCTGTCACACATCTTTTGGTGATGCTGTTAGATTGTTAACTCTTGTGTTAGCTATCCCGACCACTGTAGGATAGAAATTAGAGAATTTATGTCAGTGTTTGAGCAACAAGTTCGCTCAACAAAACTCTATATATAATATTCTATTCAAAATAAAACTCAAAATCTGTTGATAGATTTTGAGTTTTAATTTGAGTAGAATATTTTTTATCTGGTTTCAATTTCTTTTTTATGACAGCATTTCAGATTCTTTACAAATTCAAAGATCAAATTTACAGAGAGATAAATTTAATTTTATGCTCAATAATGCTCATCTACTTTAAATACGCAAATATAAATGACGGAGGTGGATTTGTATCCAAAACGTTGTCTGCGTCCGCATTATTGCACGTGGTTATTATGAATTATATAAACTCACGAAGATTGGCATGGACTTTTTGTACATGAAGTTCAGAGCATGACAACACATTTTCCGTTTTGCTATTTCGTCTCGTGCTCAATTTTTTTGAAGATATTTCTGGTGACGGTTTAATAATTGCTGTACATAGAGATCAGTGGGCTAAGTACGAGTTCTTATTCGTGATCGATCGCGTTGACGTAACATCAATTTGTATTGAAACTGCATAAGCGCCGTCTGGTGACAAATCAATTTTTACGTATACAAATTGACATAAGACAACGTTTACGTTAACGCGATCGAGTACGTTAATAATAATAATGAGGCCTCAGAATCCTTAACTAACCCGAGTTGGCAGTGACAGTCCTGTGCAGCAGATGCTGCATGCGCGGGCCGAGCGCGCCCAGCAGGTGTGGCGGCAAGCCCCTCGCCTCCAGCAGTGCCTGCAGGCGGCCCACCTCACCCTCCTCGGAGGAGGACTCCTCGGCGCCGGCTCCCGTGGAGCCACTGCCACCTACGCCGCTACCGCCGCCGCCAGCGCATTCTTCTGACGATGACGATGCTGTGAAGGAAAAACGTTCTTGAATAATTCGGCCTTTTTACTGTGTTTACTAGGAGGAGCTAGTGGCTAAATAATAACAAACGCACAGGTCGAACTTCAAATCCGTGGATGGGTGACCATCTCAAAACCCGTGCCTCGGAAAGCACGTGAAGCAGTTGGTCCCGGCTGTCGTTTGTACTTCTTTGACAGTCGTTATGGATACTCAGAAGCCAGGATATCTGACACCAGTCTTGCCAAAAGAGTGTTGTATACCCTAGTTACTGGATTATGGAGGTCAGATAGACAGTCGCTTGAAGTAAGATACTGGCACTCGTCTGCATCCAGTCAGTCTGGAAGCCAACCCAAACATAGTTGAGGAAAGGCTAGGCACATTGATTTTTCTGTTTACTAGCTCCATCAAATAGCTATCAAAAAGAGCAGAATGCCCAGGTTGTGAGGATTGAGATTCTGTCACACAAAAAAAATCCTTTTCTAAAATTTAAATTTTGAGGTAAAGACCAGAGCTGGTGGGATTTTTACCTCACTAAAACTACCCCGGTGATTACCAGCACATGGAAGCGGCTCCGTGACCTCTTAAAATACCACCCCGGAACCCCCTCTGTTAGTTACGTTGGTCTAATGTAAAAATAATTTTCCTCATGTCAAGTCAAGATATGACTTGCTTGATAAACAACTTTCAAAATTTTGTCTCAAATTTAGGAAACACTTTATTTATTATCCGAGAATGTCTTATTAATAAAACGACGTCAACAGTTTTCAAATCAAAAATTGTCAATTATAGTGTTTTATAGAGATCTGCCAATGCGGATTTGAAAGAGATATGGAACTATTGTACAGTACAGGAGAACATAATATAACTACATCATCTTGTCGCCGAGAACAAAGAAGCATAGGACTAGATAGAAGAATTTATTGAAGTAGCTACGGACATGAAAACTACTCTTTTCTTTTAACACAGGAAGGCAGTCTTCATCAAACTTGTTTACATAATATTTGGTATTTACCAATTAAATTGCTGTTTTATGAAACGTGTCACTTTGAACTGTGATAAATACGGTTCTATTTGGAATTATAAGTTCAACAAGTAAACTTTATCTTTAAGGTAATCCAATTTCTTTACACTTTTGTCACGCTCATCTTGGAAACTATACGTTCAAATAAACTGCATAGTTTAAGACATATTATCCCTTTTTCAAGTATTTTAGTATTTCTTTTTATTCTGTAAAATCACTATAATTATTTATAACATTTTTATTAGTTATTTTTAATTTGGGTTTGAACGTATTGTTTTTGAGAATGCGCCAACAAAGCGTCTCACACGGTACGCTATATCAATGACGTATAAAGACCTATTACTACATATTAAGGAACTGTGCATTATTGGTCGAATAGCTTCTTTCGGGCGACTTTATCCCGTATCCGCCCGGACAAGAAGGATGATTTGTGATATTTTTGTTGATTTGTGAATTTCCCAAATGAAACGATTGACACAAAAACACTTACTTTGTTTGTTAGCAGTTCTAAGTCCGTATACTACATTGATATAGCGTACCGTTTGAAACGCTGTATTCCACGTTCTCAAAAATAACACGAGTTCAAAATCTTTCAAAAAATAACACGAGCTTTCCTAGACTTCATTAACATGCTGTAAATATTATGACGATTTTACAGTAAATACTAAATCCTAAAAAACGAATGAGTATCTTTAAAAAGAAATAACATGCCTTATATACATTCCTAGTCAATTCATAGTTATCATAGTTCAATGTGACCCGTTTAATAAATAGGCAATTTAATAATTAGGTCTTTACCTAATAACATCTTTCAAATTTAAATTTATAATACAGTTATGCTCGCCACTGACGCAGCGATTAGCGTGGCCACCTATTAGCCCCAAATTAATTTAAAACAATTGCATCGACTCGAGACGAACAATGCCATAAAGACATAAAATTGTGCGTTTGTTTGGAATGGGTAATTAATCTGTGGGAGTGCTGATCCTATTTCGAAAATTCTTTCACTTGTAGAAAACTTCACTGTCGCTGGGAGTCATAGGCCACGGGGGCAAACACTAATAATAGCAGCCTGTGTCACACTGCAGGGCAAAGGCTACTTCTCATACAAATGTGGTGATTCAACACTCGGGCCGACATAAATCACCACGCTTTGCTCTGATGTCTTCCTTCACCGTTGTCAGCGATGTCCAAGACAAACTTAGAAAGTACATATGAAATGAAAAAGGCACACTAGCCTTTCAATACAATTAGAACGAGCGACACTTACCTTTGCCCTTGGGCTTAGCATCGTTATTGGCGTTGTCAGGCATTGACGCGGACGCTGAAGCCGGCAGGGTCGACGACGTGGATGCCACGGCACCCTGAGAACACATACACGTTCAATATACACCATCTATATCACGTGTTATATAAGTAAACAAACACGGCACGAAAATGTAAGTTTTTACGTATCAATCATACATTGAATAGCACTAGTTTTAATTTTTTAGAACACAAATTTGGTATGAATAACATCAAACACTTCGTTCAATTAGCCGTTTAAAAACTTTTCCTTAAAATCGAAATGTCAGTACGCCATACCTATTTTTTACCAATAATAAGAAATGTAAATCAAGAAGACACCCTATTGATAAAAAGTATGAACACTTACATCAAGATTATTATTTGAAGACATTTTTTTCTTTAGATACCTAAATAAAACGGTAGAACCTAAAACTACGACTAGAACTAGACTTAGAAGACTTTTAGGCATGTTACCTCTGAGACGCGAAAGTCACAACTGAGCAAAAACTAAGAGAAACATAGGTTTTATAACAATATTTGTAATATTTACCGTGGTTAGAGGCTGGGGGTGAGACCGGCTGGACGCACCTCCAGTACTGGCGCACGAACCCAGGCTGCTTTTACCTGCCATGACAAAACAATAAGTTATGAATGTACCCTTACACTAAGTCGCATTGTTATGCGTCGTTTTATGGTCCATTGCTTACACAATATGCACTAGACTTTACAGAAACAAAGGTCCGGCCCGTGTTCAGTAACTTGACAATTTGAAAGTATGAGTTCCTGACAAAAAAAAAAGTGTTAACAAAACAGTATGTAATTAAACCTTAAAAAAACATACTGTGTCCAATATGGCAATGGTCACTGGTAATGGTAAAAATGAGCATGACTGCAGAAACAAGTAGGATATTTCTTTGCAATCCTTTTCTTTGTAATACTCTAAAATCTAAATTGCAAATTGCTTTGCAGTTCATTCATTTTGTCTTTGGGCTGCAAGTCATTTCTTTCTCTGGCGTAAATGACTTAGGTCGGACTCAAATCGTATTCAGTGATTTGACAATAGGTGAAAAAAGAAATAAGCGAATTCGACTACCTTTACTTTATTTTCACAAACTCGTTCAGTAACAACACTATAATTTGTTTTTTGGCAACATTATGTTGCTTAGCAGGGTCAAGTAATAGTGCTAACACACGTCCGGATTTGGTACGGAGCAGACATATCTAATGTGTCTGTGTGTGTGGGTCCGGCGGACCACATTACACACGCTCGGATATGGTACGGGCGGACTAACTCCGCCGACAAACCGTGGTCAGGCCGTACCAAATCCAAGCGTGTGTTAGCAGTATTACTGAATACAATTATGGGTTGGACCTTACAAGACGGCGTTTTTGTTATTTTTCATCATCGATACGAATTAAATTGTATCACTGGCCCCAACTGATGGTAGCGGTAGGAGTTGTGGGGTTTTAGTCCGTAGGAGTCCGACATAATCCTCCGTATTCCCCAGACAGAGTTTTTGAGTTTGCTTGAAATAAAGGCTAGTAAAACTTAAATAGTTAGAGTATTTTAATTTCAACTAAACCATTCACAGGCACTTCTGAGTTGACAAAGAAATCGGTCAATTTGAAAGAAAATTGAAGCTGAAGAAGAAAGTGCAAGAAACCCCATGGATGCTTTTTTATTTTTTAACGATAGGTTCGCGTTTAGCAACTATTTCGCTTTATGGTAAGCAATGATGTGGTCTACGGTGAAGCACGCTTGCCTAGAAGTAACCTTTTCACTCTTAAAGACCCCAGGGTTGTATCTAATAGGAAACAAAGACTGGCAGGGAACTTCACTCCTTAACTCCAATGAAATTGTACGTATTGTAGTCCGATGATGGAAAGGGCTAGGCGGAATCAAAAATTGAGTCGCGTAACATATTTGGGAACTCTTTATAAAGGCATTTCCACTTTCGCTAACAATCGTCCACAGGAAGCAAATATGAATAGGATGTTTTGTTTGGTGTTATTGCACGTAGGTACAGTCGGCTTTACAAACCTTGTCATATCATACGATGCAAATGAAGACGTCAAAATGACGCGACGCGACGTAATTAACAAGAATCGATAAAGACAGCAACATCAATTTATTGACTAGTAACGAGAGTTATGTGGCGAAGTCCAGAAGGGATCGATGTGTTCGTAAGACTACGGTCTACTATATAGCTTTACGCCACACCGCGCCGCGCCCATCTTTGATATGCGAATGTACTGATGTGGTCTCTTTGCCATCTTCACTAAACAAAAAATACTCTGTGATGTTTACGTTGACGCCTGAAGTCATCTGTAGCGTTTAATTGGAGACGTACTAAATATGCCACAGTTCAGCGTTCTTTTTGCCATTATCCTCCTCTAGCAGTATCCATTGGATCGTATCGGTTGCTCCTCTTATCTAATATTAAACCTTTGTACTCAACTGTCATGTTGTGTTTTCCCTATGTTCTATATTTTGAGTACATAAATGATAAAATAAATAAACAAACCTCCGATCAGAGTAAATTTCGTAGGGGATGCTTACAATAATTATATATTAGTTTTGACAATCTCGGTGCCCTGGGCTCCCGGTCCTTTGAAAGTCGTGCGAGGATTCGAAGCCAACTCGCAGAGGCCTTGTATGGCTTGTATCAGGAATTGTGACACCACCGACGACTATCCCTGTATGCACTACGCAAGTGCACCCAAGGGGAATCCCCGGTTTGTGCATGACTATTGCAAAATATGGAGTAAAAATGTATAGGGCTATGGGTTTGGCAGGTTTAGTGGATCGATTGCCTAAAACTAAAGGACTACTGGCCCCTGACTGACCACTGTGTGCTGAACTACACAGCTATAAAATGTCAGGGGCACACTCAATTAATGGGCCCCCATAAAGGGTCGCTTGCACTTTGGTGACGAAGCGCCAAGGGGGCAACATATCCGAAGGTGATTGAGGAGTGGAGAGGTATACCACGGCTATCAAGACAATCCCGGAAGTACGGTCAAGATCCCTACCAGCATCTGACTGGGTTAACTTCCTTCCTCCGAGTACCTTTGATTTTGCAAATCTCCACACAAGCCAGCCAATTAAGGCAAGAGAGAGGTGGGAGCTCTGTTCCCAGTCAGTGTTAAATAAAGGCAAGCCGGAGATGAGGGACAAGACTTCTCCCTGGAGATCCGTGAGGTCACCACTGCCCCCACCAGTTCGCTAGAAAGCTGCTCTGCGGATTGTATCTTAGTCTGGCCTTAATTAATTAATTACTACTATTTATTATAATTAAGTAATTAGTTTTAAATGATTAAAACGATTATGTTTCATTATCGAAATTATACCTAAAGTAAAAATAAATAATGTTTTCCTTCGCGAGGTAGTTTGACGCCAATAAGGATGACCTCGTGGAACTATTATTAATTTTCTCGTCGTGCTGCTTTTGTAATATTCTAAGGGGATGCTTACCTCGCTTGTCTCGACGCGTGGACGCTGGCTGCGGCTGCGGCATGTCGCGAGCTCTCGCCCGCCGCCCGCCTGCCGCGCTGGTGCCTGCGCCCTCGCTGCCCGATACCTGGTGACAAAACATTGCTGTTCATACTGCCCTAACACCCATCAATTCAAATGGCAAATGTGCCTTTCATCACAATCAGCCTACGGCTAGCAGTCCACTACTGGACATAGATCTCTACAATCGCACGCCATTCCCTTGGTTACTCTCATTAGTCTGCTATCCTGCCAAACTGCAAAGATAGACGCTCCACCAAGCATGAGAACGTCTCTATTTCTAGTTCTCTACTCCAATTTATTTATCTTCTTCCATACTATACAAGTCTAAATATATCCCTCTTGCCCGCCATCTTACTATTCACCGCTTTCTACTTCTTTCACACATCAGGCTGCTCCAACATTCTTGTGTTTTATTACTGTTATACTGATCACTACAGTATGCAAGCGGCTAAGACGTGGTGAAAATAGTGCAACAGGTTACTTCCAAATTGAATATAATTATTCTTCAACATAAACCACAAACTGCAGAGCCTGTCAGTTGGAAGTACTTTCTTATCTAAGAAGCGTAACCTTAGCATTTATATTTTGAACTTATATCACTATATTGAACAGTATTCGATAGTGTATGTAACTTAGTTTACATCAATTCGGACAAATTTATCGAACAGAAAATGGGTCAAGTACTGTTGCAGGAAAAACCAAATACCCTATTATTAACACAACATTGAGGAAACCTTTTCAACATGGAAATAAAAACAAAATAACAAGTAGTAAGTTTTATAATATCGACCGAATACACAAGACCATAGGAAGCGCAATTTAATTTACTTGCATTATTGCATTTATTAGTATCGTGTGCGTGGGCCTGAAGATCAGCAAGGTTACTCTTTTAAGTAGCAGTAAGACACATTATCGATATAGATAGGTATATTATAGATACCTGTCTTTTAGTCGCAGTGTCTTGTCGCTGACGCTGCGAAGTGCTGGCTCCCCTCGTCAAGCAAGCACCCAGGGTCGCCCCCGTTGCAGCTGCGATACTCTGCGCACAAGTACACAACTCAACTCTCACTTACACGATCACAACACCTCGCACATTTTTACCACCAAGCAATGCACATATGAATTATTCATAATGTAATCTATCATGAATAGCTATATTTTCGCGAAGATATCAGCTCTGACGTATACGTCAAGACCGAGCGATCGCACGACTAACACTGATAATGATATTCGATACAACGTATTTATTAATTATTACTATTGAGATTGGTTGAACGACATTGCTATATTTCCGTTTAATAACATTCGTGGTATATTTGGTAAACGCAATACACATAATTACAATAATCAAGTACGTCATAATTAGTAATATTATTAACACGCTAAGTCGTTTTAAATTATTAAAAATATTAAGTTTCGTTCTCCAAATTATACCTAAAGTAAAAATAAAGAAGTTTACCCTTCGCGCGTTAGTTTGACGCAAATAAGGAAGATCTCGTGGAACTATTAATAATTTGCTCGACGAGCCGTGTGCTTTGGACGAACTTGCCTCTGTAAACAAAAACGTACACGCATTACATGAAAAGATTATTACGAGTGAATTGTTATCGTGGTAAGCAATGATCGATAGCGATAATCACCTTGGATATCTTTGTCTGGTAGAGGGGGAGTACTGGGGTTACTTGGGAAACTGCCGAGGCTCTCGGAGGCACTACTGATGCGGCCCGCTACTGTTTGACTGTGTACCGCGTCGCCGGGCGGATTGGCTGCAATATCAATATGCATTATCTGCGATGAACGACTACGCTTGATACACGTGATAACACCACCTGATAAGCTGCGCCTCGAGACCTACATTATGCTCTAATACGTTTATATAGACTAGTTCGTAATTAATTCATTGCTCTCATTTCAACATTATTTAACTCATATTCGCCAATGGAGTTAAACGTTAACAAATTATCCAAGTTCCAAATTATAAATCAAGTAAATAGTACAGGTATAAATTAAATTACCTGAATCACTAATGACCGTAGATGTTGGAGGTTCAAGGTGACTGTGTCTGTTCCGCAGCAGGTACGTGCACGAAGTGAGAGTGGACGACGGAAGATCGACTTTGTCGAGTTCGTGTTTGGATGACCTTCCGGTACTGCTAGAGTCTGTCTCGTCTTTGCTGTGAGAATCTATTTTAAATTTCTTTCGGCACTCGTCTACGTTGAGCAGAAAACTGCTCTTTCTGCTCGATAGAGAGCGATGTGTTGAACGCTTTCTCTTCTTCCCTTTTCGCCGACTTGCTGTCGGACTGTACACAGAATAATCCGAGTCCAGTAACTCTGTGACAGTGGACGAGCTGTACGGCGAGTAAGCAAAGTCTCTCTCGTCAAGTGGCAGTAATCCGCCTTCCGGTTGATTCGCTTGAGCGGAAGTGGCTGTAGCGTTCTGAGTCAGGGGCTGCTGAGTTGATGTATATGGTTTTAAATTATTCGATATTTGCTCACAAGCACTCTCACTGGATTTAAGAGCAGTCCGTGAGCGTGTGCAGTATGCGACGCACTCCTCTGCACTGTTGTTCGATATAGTCTTGCGTTTTTTCGTGTCATGCGAGGAAGTCTGTCCGCGTTTCGGGTGAACGCTGGACTTGTTGGCGTCTCCGCCCTTGAAGTGGGTGGTATCACAGCGTGTCTCGTAGACGTCTGTGCCGTAAGACCAGCGCTCGGTAATGGAATAGTCGGACCGGGGCAGAGTGCTGATGAGGCGCGAGCTCCGGCGCAGCTCGACGTGCGAGGAGGGCTCGGCGTCGGACGCGCGGCTGCTGGAGTGTCGGCTGGTGGAGCGCGGCAGCGGCGACGTCACGTTGCGTCTATTCCGACGGCTGTGGCTCGCTCGACGCACCTGACGCAACCACCGACCGCCCACCACCCTGCTAGGAGAAGACCTGTCACACAACACAAACTTCGCCATTATACTAATTTAACCATCAACCTTTCCTACAATGACAATGATAACAAAAAACCGGCCAAGTGCGAGTCGGACTCGCGCACGAAGGGTTCCGTACCATTATCGCAAAAAAAGCAAAAAAAATCACGTTTCTTGTATGGGACCCCACTTAAATATTTATTTATACCATTCCCCCCTAAAAAGCTTATTTTATTCACTGAAAACAGTGAATAAAAAGCACTTTTAATCACTGTTTTGGTGTTTGAATTTAGAACACACCAATACATATTCTATCTCCACCTCAATGCTATACAACCTCCTTGCGCATAAAATACTCGATGCAAATTTCTTGTGCAAAGAATATTCGATTTTCAAACTCCTTCGTCGATTTAATTTTGATATTGTTTATATTTAGGATTTTAATAATGATGTTGATTTTGGTCTAGGATATTTAGTGAATACTTATTTGGATTGTAATTCTAATATGAATTGCACTGGTGCTTAATTAATTATAACTATGTAATGTAACGGAGGTGGTCACTGGCGTCTGAAATACACCTAGCTCAGCTTAAATTTACAAAAAATGTGGAATCCTGAGGTTTCTAATTTTTTGTAAATGTTGAAGGTAATTAACCATTTATCCCTTGTGCCTTTTTGCTTAAATCTTTCTTTTTCTCGTAGTCATGGTATAAAATATAGTATGCAACTCTTGAATAAAACGAATTTATATCGAGGACCATGAATCTCACTCGCGTCGCTCAGGATTCTAAAACTTGAATCACTCGCTATGCTCGTGATTCAATCATCATGAATCACTCCCTACGGTCGTGATTCAGTTTTTAGAATCCTTCACTTGTTCGTGGTTCATCAATGGCCCTCGCTTTAAATCCGTCCTTTATTCACTAGTTGCATAATATACTATTAATTTTGTTTTTAGTATTTTTTGGAATAGCGGCAACAGAAATACATCATCTGATAAAATTTGAACTGTATAGCTATCACGGTTCATGAGAGCCTGATGACAAACAGACAGACGGACATTGGAGTCTTAGTAATAGGTTCCCGTTTTTACCCTTTGGGTACGGAACCCTAAAAATATTAATAAGGCATTTCAAGATTATTTATATTACTGCTATTTGAGGTGGAGTATTAATTTTGTAAATCTATCAGCATTTAAGTCATTAACTATAGTGTGATTTTTAATTTCGTAGACTAAATTGACATTTGGGGGGTTGTCATTTATCGTTACATAAAAATAGTGTAGTATCCTGACTATCCTGAGTGCTCGAAAGTTAATCGAAAATCGAAGTAGATCGAAAATGAAACTAATTCACGCCAAAAAAGAAAAATTGTTTGGAAACTAGCTGCCCTTATTTAGTTTCTACTCATTTATGTCAGACTTCATTTTATCGATCGCATTAATTTTAATGTTGATTTCATATTTAACAGAATAAAAATAAAAGTATTACTTGACACCAATTAGTAACATTAAATTGAAGAGTCATGTCACATCGATTCGATGAATCACGTATGATTGACCTTACCTACTATGCTCCACGCTAGCAACATTAAAAAAAGAATAAGGCCATTGGCAGTCGTCAGTTTAGTCTACGAAATGAAAAATCACAGTATAGAAATTATTTTCTAGTTCTTTTATGAATTGGGCTCTTAGAAACTAAGAGCCCAAAACACTAACAGCGTTTTCTAACAGACTAGGATAGTTCCTGGCATCTGTATTTAAATGCCACAAAGCTGAAAACACCACAGGATGGCAGTACCCAGATCATTTTAATTCTATAGTTAATTGCCATAAACCATTATTTAAAAAATGGTGACAAAACCTTGCAGGACTCCTTTAATCTTGAACAAAAGCTAGTCTCGAAGTTATTATACTATAAGTCCTAAAGACAAATTGATTGTGTTCCATAGCTCACAATTTAAGATTTATAGCAGTACAAAGGTTTGCAAAAATAGTTTAATTGTTGCTGCAGTCATGCACCTCTCATTAACAAGTTAAGAAAAAACTTTTTGTTTTATGTTTATTAATCGATTATACAAACAAGATTATGCAAAGATTGCACAAAAATGTAATGAAATAAGTTAAATCCGGTAAATTACATTAGATTGTGGATAAAATAAAAAGTGTTGCCATTTACTAATTTCATTCAAAATAAAAATCCTAAAATCTGGATGTACATAATTTGTATTATGTGTGGGCCCATATGCTTTGGGGAAAAATGTAGGGTTTAAATGTATTTGACTTATTTATTACATACTAGCTGTCTCCCATGTCATTTGACAGGATGAATCTTACCTACCCAAGTAACTTAGGCTACTCTACCTACTTACCCACGTACCTTACCTATAAACTAACCTTACCTTCCCTACCCTACATACTTACCTACCCTACCCTGTCCTACCTACTACACTTATTCTACCCTCCTAACTACAATTTCATTTTGAGACTATTAGTAGCCTATGTCCTTCCCCAGGATGACATCTATTTCCTTGACGAATTCCATTGCAATCCATTCAGTGGTTTAGACGTGAAAGGATAACAGACAAACAGAATTACTTTCGAATTTATAATATTAGTATGAATGTCTCTGTTTCTGTGCAATACCATCAGTAATGATCACCATCAGGATATTATCATAGTATCTGTGAGATAAATTGATATTTTGTCAGTGCAAGCCATCTAGACTGTCCTACAGTCCTGCAGTCACCTTCATGTATGGCTGGGTACTATTGTTTGCTATTCAGTTCTTCCAGTACAAATTTACACTTGTTGGAACTTGATAGACAATTCAGATGTAACCATGTATGCAGATGTCATAAATTAATTGAATGATGTTGTAGCTTAGATGTTTTCTATACTTATCTATACGAATATTATAAAGAGAAAAGAAAAGTATTTTTGTATGTAACAAATAAACTTAAAAATTTCTGGACCAATTTCAAAAATTCTGGGTGACATAAGCTACTTTTTATCCATGTATTCCCATGGGAACGGGAACTACGCTGGTGAAACCGCGAAGCGTACACTAGTCTTTACATGTAAATAAAATTGGAGTGCCTGTTTTTAATATTGAAATAACCGTTTTTTACTACATGTATATGAATATATATATGGTACATACACCAAAATATTTTTTTTTACAATATTTGTCTGTCTGTTTGTTCTGGCTAATCTCTGAAATGGCTGGACCAATTTTGTCGGGACTTTTATTGGCAGGTTGCTGATGTAATAAGGAGAACTTAGACTATGTTTATATAAGAAAAAATCATTTATTTTAGAAATTTGTTTGGCGGAATGAAGTTCGCCGGGTCAGCTAGTCATCAATAAAAATAACCACTTTAACCTTCCTGTACCCATGTGATAGTCTGTGAGACAGACGAAACAAGCTTTCGTGATTTTTTCTTTGTAATCAATGACAGCGTTTTGTTCTTTCTGTTAGCTGCCCGATTTGTCACTACAATCATTTTAAGGCGCAAAATGCGATCATGCGAGTAGCAGGTACAGTAGTATTTGGCGAAAATTGGTCTGTAGGACCGACAGGTGTTGTGTGCGCGTTTTTCCGTGATTTTTTACCAAAATTGGTATTATTTAAGTGAATTTTTTGTGCTTCTTACTAATAGCCTTCCAATCTTTCGGTCTGTGAGACCGTGCGTGGTATAGTTCTCGCCAAACTTCTTGGCCACCCTAAAGTTGGCTACAATGGCTGTGCAGTAGTAAATCTCATACAAAAAAATACCACCAACTGCCCAATAAAACACTACAAAGTGAAAAATAACATCAATGTCGGCATTTGGTGTTCCCCTTTTCCTATCTTTGTTTTTTGACTGCTCTGCCTAGCCTTTTTCCAACTACGTTGGTGTTGGCATCCTGTCTAACCTCATGCAGTTGAGTACCAGTATTATACATGGAGCAACTGGCTGTCAGAGCTCCACAACCCAGCAATTGGATAACTTGGTACAACTTTGCAAGGTAGGTAGTTTTAATAATTATCTGACTAGCCTTTTTCCAACTACGTTGGTGTTTGCATCCTGTCTAACCTCATGCAGTTGAGTACCCGAATTTTACATGGAGCAACTGGCTGTTAGAGCTCCACAACCCAGCAATTGGATAACTTGGTACAATTTGGCAAGGTAGGTAGTTTTAATAATTATCTGACTAGCCTTTTTCCAACATGTTTGTGTTTGCATCCTGTCTAACCTCATGCAGTTGAGTACCAGTATTTTACATGGAGCAACTGGCTGTCAGAACTCCACAACCCAGCAATTGGATAACTTGGTACAACTTGGCAAGGAAGGTAGTTTTAATAACTATCTGACTAGCCTTTTTCCAACTATGTTGGGGTTGGCTTCCAGTCTAACCTCATGCAGCTGAGTACCAGAATTTTACATGGAGGAACTGCCAGTCTAACCTCCACAAACCACTAATTGGTTAAAACACAGTAAACTTAGCAAGGCTGGTAGTTTTTATAGATTATTCCAAGTAAAAATGAAAATGATGTCAATACATACAAAAAAAAAATTCCAATTGACTGATAATAAAACTACCTATCACCAAATTTGATTTGCTTGTTTTTGTTTCCTCTGAGGCAAACCTATGATTCATAATAATGATGATAAAATTCTGGAATCTTATCCCTATGATAGATAACATTATTGAAATTATTATTTAGGGGATTTCTTCAATTCTCTTCAGTCAATATTTTAATCTCAAATCACAGATGATGTAAATTTAAACCATTATGCATTTTCATTAGTAACAGCATATGGATTGTCAATTTGTTATAATCAACATATCTATATACTTCATTGTAGTCTCAAAAACCTGTTATTTCTACAGTACTTTGTTTGGAACAATAGTGACTAGAATTTTCTATAGAGATTTTTTATAAATAATAATATCATACTAGTGTGTGGGGTAGTTTAAAAAAAAGACTGCACCCACAGGTGTAATTCTTTAATTACTCCTGCGTTTCTACTTTTAAGAGTACCATGTGCCAGTTACATATAAAGTACATTTTACGTCAAATCATAGATGTCAATTTAATAGTTTTAACAGTAGAAACAAACAAAATTTTGTGGCTGTTCTAGATAAGGCAGAGGTGATTAAATGTCAAGTCAGTTATTGAGCACAGAAAACCACAATATAAAATTAGGTCAGTGTTGATAGTTGATACATGTGTTGTATATCATGTCATAGATAAGATAAATGTTGAGAATTGATATCACAGAATTAGGCATTACTATGTTGTGCTCCCAAAAACAGTCAGCTGATGACAGTGTGTACAAATGATTATTGTTTATTTTGTAAATCAATGCCTGTTTTGTGGCATTCTCACAGTTGGACACCTAAAATCTATCTCTTGCCCAGTAAGTGACTAATCCGATCTGACCTGTCTTAACCGATGCAATAGCTACAATAGATTGGGAGAATAAAATATCATATTTGTTACCCGCTGGACTCTCTCGTGAGTGCAGAGTGCGACGACGGTGTGATGTGTTGCTCGGCCATAGACGACGCTGAGGGACACACGCGGCTGCTTGTGTGGGGCCTGCGCAGGCCGCCCGCGCGCGCTACCTGCCCCGCACCATGCCAGGGCGAGCGCTATGACGCTGTCTCTGCATCCACTGCGATACACTGACGCACTACCACATCACCAGTCCACACTCGAGTCCACACTCGAGTCTCACCGTCCGCTTCGTACTCGCTGTCCGTATTCAACACGTATCACCAAACGACAAATGACACACCGTGAAGCTATCTGGAACAAAAGATGAAATACACAGTCAGCGATCGAACAATGCTGCGTTACATAAACATTTTAACAATTAGCACTACCTGTCACCGAAGCAGGCAAATTGATCAAACTTATAATCGAGCACGAATACACTGATAAATAAACACGATAATTACTAAAATTTGCCAGACTTTCAAGCAACACGTTTTGAAGAAATTATTGTAATGGATGACACATCAAGGACAGAGCTACGATTTTCGAGTTATTTTTCAATCTATTCCACACAGCTGGCTGTCATGTTTAGTATTGCCATTAAGAAATCTGAACTACTACCATTTATTTTTCCTTTGGTAGGATTTCAATGGTAAGTTTTCAATATTAGGTAGACAAATCGTATTTTCATTATTTTAGATATTTTAAAGTATAATAGGTATTACGATATTTTTGAGTATGAAATAAATCAAAACTTGAAAATAAAAAAGAAAGTCTTACAATTACTGCCCGTGAGCACACCATATTGTGTTAGTTTGTCCAGACATACAAACTTGAGTCATGTTATATAAAGCGCCGTCCACACATTTCAGGGTGCCCTTCCCTGACGGAACACGACAAGGACGGAGAATGAACTTGTTCACATATCTCCGTATCAGGAGGATCCGGATCGTTCATACAAATCGTATGTAACCGATTTGCCGTGTTCCGTCAGGGATGGGAACCCGGCAATGTGTGGACAGCGCTTTAGACGGATATTTTTAATGTTTCAATAATAATGTTTAAACGCTAAACAAAAAGAATGCTTAAGATTGCGTACGTATGCATGCAAGCATCAGCAATTTTTCTAAATATTTTTAACTATACCGATAGTCGTTTATCCCCTTGAACGCTTATTAGCAGACACAATAGAAAAACAATTGTTTTAATTACGATATTTCTCTTTTAGCGCTCAAGCGCTACATAACTTGACGTGGCTAAGCTTGAATTTCAGTTGTCATTTACAATTTTACACGATGACAAATTGATTGATTAAATTTTACTCAAATAAAAACATGTCATGGTAGAAATTTTGTACTTTGCAACATTTTGGTAGTAATTCTAACTAGAAGTATGTTGTGTGAGTGAGTAGGAGCGATAACAACAACAAAGCGAACGAAGGAGACAAAATGCTCATATTTATTTATTTTTTGAGTTGGATTATATTATAAATTCCATTATGTGGAATTGAGTGCAGAAAACTTCCGCTTACCATATGTGTTTCTACATTTGTATTATTCATGAATTCAGAATAGTGGCACAAATTGTATTTTTATATTTATTTACCAAATGAAATGGTATGGCCGTAACCTAACGTGTTCTCATAAAGCGTGAGCATCTTTTAGCCTATTGAGTAATCTGTGTTTTGGCCGATGACAAATACACTACAAAAATAATTAGTCTTTGGTTTTTGCGATATGTTTTAAAATATATAGGTACGACCTTTGGGGAGATTAGCTTAATACCCAATTAATGATGTTTTTTTTTTGTAATAGATAGATCTTTCGACAGCACTGACAGCAGTAGGTACACCACGTGAATAGCACATTTCCACGAAGGCGACTGCTAACAGGCTTACTACATTTTGTGTAGGACTTATATAGATATTCAAATATGTTTTATGTTTATTTCCTAGCCAGCATTGATTTTGATAAAATACCGCGACTCTACCGACAAACAAGTCTCTCAGAACATTCGAGATAACTCAAGTTATTTTAGCAATCAAAAAGTATCGCAGTAGGCTTAGCACGATATCCGTGGTGGGTTTGCCCTAATAGCTTTACCAGGGCAGCAAGACAATAACGAAAGTACACGTCGTAGAATAAAGCCACTGAAAAATGGAAAGAAGGGAGTGAGGGGAATGATAAAAAAAAACATTTACCCGAAAAGCAGGATATTGTGAAGGCTAAAAACGTTTTAGTCTAGCCGCCTTTGTGCTGAAAGTGGAAATCCAATCACCAGACCTCTAGGTAGTACACTATCGATTCGCGGGGCAATGTCACCCTATGCGCGTGAACGTAAAATATCTGCGTGCTAGACTGTCGCCGTGACCGGCCAGATTGCGAGGTTGCTCATAACTAAACTGAATACTAGTATGACAAAATGCACTTTACCCATAGGGACAAAAAAAATACAATATCCATTGCGTAATTTTAGGGACAAAGCGCTGTTTCTTACAAAGCATCAATTAAAGATAGGGAAGACCCTTTCCTTGATTGGTGCTTTCATTTACTACAAGCAGGTACAGGAAAAGAGAGGTCTTATCCTACCTGCTTATAGCACAATTTTATCAACCGGATGAACTTCAATTGGATGGACACCGCGATCGGAGACTAATAAAGGTTCTGGCTATGTTTATATAGGAGGCACTGACATAGATTTTTCTGATGGAAATAAGTACTTTTTGCGAACAAAGGTTACCTAATCACAGTACTTCCACATGCATAATTTATTGCACTTAATATCGCAGTTTTATTGCTATTATGTTGTTATCATCGTAGAAAATCCTAACAACAAGCAAGGCCAAAGGTAACGATTGATTTAGAGCTGAATAAGTGGTCATTATCAAATGCAGATGGAACTTCAAGGCTAGGATGGATCGGATGACATTCGT
The DNA here is from genome assembly GCA_947562075.1 of Orthosia gracilis. NCBI lineage: Eukaryota > Metazoa > Arthropoda > Insecta > Lepidoptera > Noctuidae > Orthosia > Orthosia gracilis. The sequence goes on from OX387268.1 coordinate 44,095,566, forward strand.
AGAGTTCAACCAGTTCAACCTTGATCGTTGCCGACGATAATGTTTTCTACTTGTTAGGTTTCATAAATAAGCACACAATTCTGTGTTCTGTGGAACTTAATGTCTATGTAAATTCAATCTCTCTCTCTCTCAGATCTCAATATGATAGTGTAAAATAGACAATAACTTAACCCTCGGCTTTCATAAACGGGCATCCATAAAAACCATATGGATTTGGCTAGTGACACGAAAAAATGGCAATGTGCCAAGGTAGCAAGATTGCTGATGACAATATTATCATTGATTGATTCATTGCACGTAGCCTTTCCCACTGCTGGGCAATGGCCTCGTTTCCGTCTCTCCATTTTCCGGTCTCGTGCTACATCTGGCCAATCCTTCATATAGGAGTCTAACTCTATTTTCATTTTCAAAACATAAAATGCATAATGGTAATTACAAATTATGCAATGTAAGTTGCGTGGCGGCCTGGCAACACCAGTTTGAAGTTGTACTCAAAGTGATCAAGAACGTCATTGTCTGGCTCATGACCTTATAGACACCAAATCTAAATAATAATATTATTATGTAATACATTGTAGACAACAACTACTAACGTATGTATTTTGTAGACAACAATTAAAGTTGACAGTATGAATGGTGTTTATGGTCACTTTCACCATTTTAAGTTTGCTTTATAGGTGAGTGGGTAAGGATGTAAGTATACAAGCTATCGCGGTCTCGTAGGCGGGGCAAAGGGCCAGGGCAGTGGTGAACGACCGCGCTGTGTCCGCCGTCCGGTTCGGCGGGCGCGGCCGTTGCTCGCTAATAAGGAATAAGCTTCAAAATGATTCTGTATGTGGAAACCCAATGCAACTACGTGGACGTGTCATACAAAGTAAACAGGTACGGTCTTTGTTTATAACGGTTGGTGATTAACGGCACTTGACTTTGGTGATCAACTGGGTAAAAATGGAAGAACGCGGCAGAAGTGCTGGCATACTATTCTCAGTACCTATCAGTACTAATACACACTGAGATTGTTTTAAACTATAGGTTTACTAACCTCTGATAAAAATCTTTAGGTCTTCTGAGGTCTCAATCAGATTCACCCGTCTTCCGTCTCTCTCGTGGCTTGGTAAACACGTAATGAAACGAACAAAAAAATAACAACAATGAGCTAGTTAGATAGCGAACTAAACCAGTCAGGAAATAAACAAAAAATCGTCGCGTGCCCAATACACATAAGGAACGTCAAAATGTCAGCAAAAACCACAGTCCGCGCCGAAAAATTTGCCAAATTATGATTTGTGATTCACAAGGTCATAAGTCACCAACACTTACCACAAAGTCCACAAATAGGTAACTGTTTTGGTTCTTAAATAGGTCTATGTTAAACTTAGTTAAGTAAAAACATGTTAATATACAACAACTAATAAATCAGAAACACAATCAGAACAGTAAAAGTAATTCTAACCAAGCAACACCAACACTTGTTCGAAATAAACCTGTCTATGAAGGTAGTTATAATAAATAATTCAATCGCATCTCAAGGAACTTGCCGTGGGGCGAGACCTGTGAGACAACACCAGCACTCACCAGGTGCAGTTGTCAGGTAGCTAAACAACAATAAATTCAAGTTTACCTTCTTTGAACTTGTGAGCTTTTTCATCACTCAGGTACACGAACTCGAGGATGCACCCAACGCGAGATCCTTGTCACGTGATGCCTTGTTATTGAACTGCGCATGAGTGTACTAAATAAAAAAAAAATGGTTGCCTGTAAAGTCGGTTTTACGGGCGAAGATTTTACGTGACAACGTCTTTTTCTCGGTAGAATATTTATTGATATGAATATAATTAAATTGCACAATAGGAACAAGGAATTGAATGAAAATAAGAATTGCACAAATTTTAACTATAGAAATATATTTTGTTTACTAAAACATTGTACATGTAAACTTAAACTTAACTAATTCCTATTTGACCGATCATAGTTGAGTGGGAGAGAGACGCAAGGCATTCGGCGGGCCTCTCTCTCGTTCGGTGACTCATCGTAACGTTACCGAGCGTTACACTTTTTCATAAGTGCCTCCCAGCCACAACCTAATTTAAGACGTTGTCACGTCAAAACAACTAAAATCGCCGTCGTCGTCGTCGCCATTCGGCGTAGTAACTAATTTGTTATTCCAACATGACCTTCCTTGACTCTGAACGTTTATCCTCTCCTCGACAAAAATGTTACCGGCTCATTGTCTTAAAACGTAACATTGCTCCGTATACCTACTGTAAATGTCACGGATGGATTGTTACATTTTTATTGTTTGGGTGTGTAGGTATAATTTTATATGTTTTATTTGTTGCTAATACTAGGTACAGTATGGTTGATATTAAATAAATAAACACTAGTGCAATTAAGATAAAAAAAAATCTGAGTAATATACTCGAATTGGATATAGTTTTCTGAACTTTAATTCGGCGTCAGTTTTTGAATGATATCCCACAATGGTTTGACCGAATTTGTTCTTTGACAGTATTTTGGTAAGGCCTATTTTGGTGTGATTTCGGATGCCTATCGGGGGGCTATGCCACAAGGCCGCGGGTCGACAACCGCTCCGCTGCAGCCACGTGCGAAACCAGCTCACCTCGACGACAATGCTGCGGGCTGAGGACTGTGAAACTGAGTAACATGATTTTATTTTGGTAAGTAAAGAGAATAGTCCATTTCATTTTGTATTTATGAGTTTCACTTTTTGTATCAATTGAAAATACATCATGTTGGTTTTTATTTTCTTTCTAAACTAAACAAATACATCCGACAAAGTGTGCCATTAAGGTGGAATATGAAATTGCTTAATAAAAAAAATGGTTGTGTTATTATTAGAGCAAAATAGTACGACGATCAGCTGTTTCGAAACGAATTGGGGTGGCACGGTTTGCTCAGGTAAAACATCCGGTCGTATTTTTTCTGAAAGACTTGTACTTGCAATTTTCTTTCTCCAAGTCAGAAAAAAAGGTTTAGCGGAACTTAACAAATGGAAGTTTCTAATAACATTTAAGTACTCGGGTACACACACTTCTATTTACTGTCGGCAGGTACAGCAGGGAATGAGATGAGGGAACCATGAAACACAAGAAACAAAAGAAGAAGAAGTAAAAGATGGTTAATTCAGTACCAGAATTTTTAATTCACTCACAGACGGGCGCTTTTAGCGAAACAAAACAATCTTAGTAAAACTTCAAAATAATAGTGGAAAAATTAATTCAATAGTCAGCAGGACTGCAACTGAATCAATGTGCAATTGAATTGGGGTGCACGCTGTACCCTTGGGGAGCCAACGCCAACGCCCGGCCCGGCGGTGTGGCGTCCGCGCCCCCGAGACCAAACATACGCGACTTCTCCAGCGCCCTAGCGGATCAACGACCCCTCTACGAACCCCCCGTAAAACCTATAGCGAGCCAGACAGATCAAATCCCGTTCATAAATAATCGATAAGGGGCACAGACAGACAGGCAGGTATGTGGCTACCTATTTAATATGATTTGTACTGACTACTTGACATACGGGATTGCTATAGCCATCGGCAGCGTAGCAGTCACAAACGTCACGCGATCTTTGTTTTCATGGAGACAGAACAGATATGGGAAACGGAACGGACGTTGTTTGCGCAGATAAAAGTAAGCATTGTGTTTGTGCGTATGCTTTGCTACACGTTCGAGGTCTTGGTGAGTCTTTACAGAAACACAAACAACGCACCTACACAAAATGCAAGACGTAAAATGTTAGAATAACCAGCTGAGATCGAGTAGGTTGGTTGCATATAAAAAGTTGTGACTATTTCTGTACAGCCAGTAGCAGCCACAGACACACTATACAAGAAATAAAACGGCGTCGTTCGCCATGTCGCCGAGCGGTCCCGACAAGTTTGTGAGAATGTGTTTCGCAAGTACTGCGACCATCCATGTCCGCAAACTTCAGTCTTACCAAGCTGAAGCCACGTTATAAAGCGACGATGTAATGCACATGAAGCTTGAAGGAACACGGGCCACAGCCGAAGCGAGGTTCGAAACTCGGTAAGCGCCGACTGCCACACCACGCGCGACTGAAATAAACTGCGCTCAATGAAATCGATTTGTGCATATTAAAGTTCTGTTACAAGCGGATTTTTCGGCTATTTGCAACGGACATATTCATATTTCATTGTATTCGAATTTCTTATTTGAAGGAAACCGTGACTAGCTAGAAATGGAAAAGGTGAATCACGGAATATAACGTAGACTGCACATTTGGCCCAATTAACTCGCAACTTATGAAATGCAAATGTTGCATCAAGAACGCAATTCAGATTTTAACAAAGAAAAGAACGCCTTAGTCATAATGTAGAACATATTTTATACAGGGTAAACGTGATCTTTCGCTAGTAGCAGAATATCGTATCTTCAATAAATATATCGATCAGCTTGCGTCTCAGAGCTAGAGATCAAAACAAAATAAGTTTAACACCCATTTAATCTTGTGCTCTCCACTAGCTCAGAAAAAAGCAAATGATGCAGTGTGGTTATATCTGAAAAACTATAAATATCGCTTTCGGGTCGATACGAGCGGAGAAAGCTATGGTGTTGCAACCGAGTCGACCGACGTGTAGCCGAAAGGTTTCGTGACGACAATCTGTGTCTCTTGCATAATTTTCCGCATTCACCACGATCACGATCAACGACTGCGAGGCTTAATATCGAATATAAACGATTTCTCCAGTTGGGAAAAGTAAAGATTGACTGCTCTCACTGAACGAATTTTTACATGAAAGCAATTGCAACGCCGGCTTTAGCCACATCATAGAAGATACAGATACAGGAATAACACTTCCACAAGTGAAATATTTAATTACGAGTACCAACTTAAACTACATAATAATTATGAGAACTAATAGCATTTTCCGAAAAAGATATTAAGTACGTATGAACAAAAGTGTGTCAGCGAAACGAATTAGTTCAAGTGTACGGCCGTTTACGCAACACGCGCAAGTAGGCCAATATTGTATCTGCTTCTGCGAGCTTGTTTTTACCCAGCGTGGTACTTGCCACACGTTGCAATATGATCAAGCATATGCGATGAGATTTTGTCGTAGTTTCCGTAATAATTACTGCTATTAGGAGATTGAGACGTTTTTGTTCCAACTAATCTAACCGGTACGAAGTGGGTGTAAACGTGAAACAGAAATGGATTTACATTTTTATTCAGACCATCAAACATAGACAACTGACCATCAAACTGTGTCATCATATCTTATTAAAACATCTTTTTTTTGTGAATTAACCAATGTACCAATTTTGTGCTACATTGAAATCTGATTCTGGTACTCTCAGCAACAGGTGAATAATCTGTTATCACCGAGCACTCCTGAAGGTAAGATTTCTCATACAGATAAGTACGTCATCACAGACAGAGGGTGTTTTGTTACATTGAGACGTAGAATGCGGATGTGTTCCTGATGTGGGATGTCATGTCAGTACGGAGTTACGGACAGGTGCTGTGCGCCTATTTCTGTAGCGGTGTGATGTTACGTAAGACCGTCCACGTGCTGCCTACACACAACAAACCAATGGAGCGTGTGTAAATAACACAGATATTGTGTTTATTTTACTTCCATAATATTATGAATTTATTAAATTGCGTAACAGCGGGACTGTGTCACTGTGTTAAGTTTTGAATTTTAGGAAGGACCAAAATTGCGAGGTATTTCTTTTGCGCTTCATCAGTTTTTGTCCAGCTATGAAAATTTAGAATGCATGGAATGGAAAGCAAATTTTCATTTGCCTTGCGTAAGAAAATCTGAATAACGCAGTAAAATGGTAGAAAATGCTACGAAAGACACCAACTTCCAAAAATAAAGTTATTCTTCACTTTATAGTTCTCTTACTTATTTGGAAGTCGCTAGTATTTTTTTGTAAAAAAGTTTTTTATATCCTAAATCGTTATTCAGATTTTCTTACGCAAGAATCTTTTTCTTAGGCAAGTTGTTTAGTAAGTTACCTTAACGACAGAATAGATAACCCCAATATCATGAAACTTGAACATAACCGGTGAAATGAGAGATCTGCGTACCCCTTAAGAGCGTACTGGCGTGATGCTATGTTATGAAATGGGTAATCAATAAACAGATATGCGATTGCAGCAATCCCGAGAGGTTTGCCGTTATTTATTGAAGAGTTCTGTCGTAAATCTTTGAAGTTCTTCATCAGATCTTCACCTAATTAAAATGGAGATATCGGTGAACGTACATAAAAAAAAAATACGTACATGAAGTCGAACATAGAACCTCCTCCTTTTTGGTAAGTCGGTTACAAACTTAAAATGCAGTTCGAGCTCAGTAACAAGTAGTTAGTATTTTTTACCCCATCTTTCATATTTTTGCATTTTGCCCTGAAGTCCCATATAAAAATTAATTCCTGTTTATCGGAAAAATTCATTACAATGACAACCTCCAACAGTAGTAGATTTTTGACACCTTACTCATTTTAACCCTTCTCAAATGTACTGTAGTTCGATCGACTATTTTGATATAATTGTAGTCCAACTATGTAGTCAGTCTTCGTTGTCAAGCAACAGAGAAAAATTCAAGGGGAGTGCAGTAAACCCTGCCTTGGCGCCTGAATTAAAATAACATACGGAAATCATACTAAACCTTTATGAATAAGGAAATGGAGAAATGTCTAGCGGCACGATTAACACTTACGTACAGAAATAGTTTCAAATGTTGCAACAAATTGTTCAAGATATGACAGGGTACTTGCGGTTGGACTGGACACTAACGATGTTGTTCAACTTCAAACCAGCTGAGGTGGTTTTGTACCGCGATCATCAATAGTCCATTATGTATTAACCGCTAAATCAAACAAGTGTTATGAGTTATAACCTTGTCCTCATTTACACGTATCGATTGTTGAACGGTTTTATAATGTACTTTCATTCTTTGGTTCTTACAACCACTAACAGCCATTTTCTTTCCGCAGTATAGACTGCAAGTAGAAGTTTTCGAAACCTCGAGATTAGCAACCAACCTTAGGGAATGCCAAAATTTTCACTACAAGAAATTGGAGATTTATACACCCAACAACACATATTTTGCTTCACACGATAGCGACTAACGACGCTCATCATATTCCATTTTCTAACAAAGGAAAAAAGGCCTACGCAGTTGCATGGTTGACCTATTAACGACAAAAGAACGACACCAACTAATGTTTATTTTTTCAGAGACCGTTTTTGTGTCCCTCAAAGAAATCTAATCTTCTCAAGATATATTTAATCGTCAAAATAAATAACGTTAGCCGGCTACGGCGATATGCGGCATGTGTATGAACGATAAGGACTCCAATTTTACCTATATTTTATATCAATGTCAGTGGGTTAGATGTACTTAGTAACAAGAATACCTATATAAATGAAATATAGTATAATGCATGTAATTGGCACTGCTGCATTGTAACAGTAGGTAATGAGTGGTGTTGGGTGAGCCGCGTCCGGGCGCCCGCCGCCACCGGATCGATACGGACGCGGCTTGCCACCGCCACTGCCCTGCCACCTTGTACCCCTGCCAAGTTAACAGACCCCGCTCAGCTCCAGACACCCAGACAAATGAACACAATTGTATATCAAAGGGGAATATGGGACGAATAATGGCGATGATGGACTTACATAAAAACCCGAATATTTGTAGGCAAAGACATGGCACATCATTCAGAACTACCCGACAACGCAATCACAATGTTGGACTTGGTAACTTGTTTTCAATATTAATCATTATTATCTCGAGGGGCCTGTCGTTAAACAGAGGCTGAGATGCGCAAAAATACTCACTTAGCATAATTAATGCTGACATAAGGTACTTAAATGTAATGAAACCGTGGTTTACGTTGACACAGTCAGTTGCGACGAGGCGCTGGCTATTTATATACCTCTGTAAATTCGGTCCACACTCAGCAGAGGTAAACAAAATGGCTGCACCGCTGACGATAAGTTATCGCTTCGTTTAATGTGTCGAGATACGTCGGCGAGCGCGGCGTAACGCAGAGTGAGAAGTGGGCGAACACAGGCGAAATGCGTCTTGCCAGTCAATAGATGACAAAGGTCGGGTACTTGTCTTCGTTAATATTCTACAGTGGCTATAAAAAATATTCTATAACGATAACAACAAATCGTCGAGCACAATAAAACGAGCCACAGCACTACTGGGACGGAATTCGTCCGGCCGTCAAAATGTTGTTGTTAAACGTTGAACATGGTGTTCTTCATGTCGATGAGATTCCAATTAATCGGCAAGATCATTCAGGTCTGCATCTACTTCTCGGATATAGGTGAATCGATACCACACTGGGAACGCAAATTCGACAGTCGAGAAGCAGTACAAAATACATGAAAAGAGGCGCCCCAGGCTGTGGATGTTAGACGACGGATTAAGTAATTAGTAGCACCTAGGTAGACTGACAGTGTTATCTTTGTGCTCAATGTCAGCGTCATACCATGTTTTATATTAAGTTTACTGATGTCCTGACGATTTTTCTGGTGGAATAAGCATGATTTTCGGATGGTTTGGGCTTTATTAGTTCATTGTTTTCGTAACATTGACAGATTCACCAGATCCATTTGAAGGTATGCTTCGGCATCCTCGAAGTTTATCGTTCTTTTAGCTAAGTCGTCCGTGTTCGTCGATTTGCGGAGATCTTTAGAGTAGATGTTAATGAAACTGGGAATCAAAACACTGCCCTGGAGGTAAACAATTTTTCAAAATATGCCACCTGCTCTTGTCCAAATTTTAATTAGACACTAATTTCGTAGCATTTTACGCATAAGTCGTATGAAATCTTGACCAAAATTCAATGTTAGAGCTATTACTTTAAATAGGTAACAACCATGTGATACTAACGCGGCACACAACTAGATAAGCACGATCCCGGTTATTTGGTTGTCTTGCTATTCCGTCATCGATAAATGAGCGAATCGGCGCCTTTGCTTAGTTTAAGACATTTTGGGACGAAAACCAGCTTGTTCTAGGATAAACCGAACTTTTTACAAGGGTTCTTGTCATTACAGCGAAATAGACGGCGACTTGAGAGACTGATACTGGGATGTGAATATGGGAAAAACCCATTAGCTAGATGCAAATAATTTCAGGTTCTCAAATAATTTTTCTGGACAGCGAAGTGTTCTAATCGTCTCGACGATATTCTTTTTCGATATCCGGCTTTTTGTTTACCAATGCCTATATTTTTCTGGATGGATTCTGCAAATGGCTGGCCCACTCGTTCCCATTTTAGCTACGTGGACTTGTTGCCTGCATCGATCGGCGATACCGGTCTCGGAGTGTATCTTTACAAATCCGGTCTGCCTTATTTTTAATATCATTCGCTGCATGGCCCTATGCAACTATGACTTCGGATTTCTGAGACACGGTAAGTTCAAATAATAGAGCGAACATCATCGATAGGTTGGGGCAAGCAGATAGATATCGTGATGGGTTTGCTTTCCGTGATTTGGGAAGGCCACTTTTTGGAAAAGAAAACCACAAAAGAGTCAGTTCCAACGGACATCCTACTTTTCGAGGAACGCCTGTCATACGACTGCAATAAAATATGCTTTTAATCAAGCTTTACTTATCGCCAACCTCCATGACATGACATGAGCGTAAATAGAAGGTACATAGAAGCGTATTATGACTATACGCGCGCCTTCTATGTACGAGAAGAGCCCTTTGACCTGCAGTGGCACAGATACAGGCTGAAATTATTAATATTTAAACAAAATATGTCTTTGGGTGACAAAAAAGGGCGGAAGATTGCTGTATGCTGTAAAGATGTACTCTACTTATTGTCCAATAAGAACAATAAACCAACACTTAACGATGGCGAAAGTGTGCAATGCGATGAAAAATCCAACAGCGTTGTAGCTAAAATCGCCTGTTTGCGACTCATCACATATTCGGATAATTATTTCAATGACTCAGCATGATAGTCTATTGTCATGTCTTAGCAACAATATTTAATATCCTGTATTTTTATTTTTTTAAGATATTTTATTGTAAAATGTGCCTTATGTTATAAATAAACGATATAATTATTATTTATTTATGTGTAATAGTATCCAATTGCAATGGTTACAAAGGGGTTGCTAAAAGATCTAAATTTGTTAATTAGGACTTGTGCCAGAAAGATTGGCCGGAGAAGATAGCTGTGAGATAAAGTTAGCTGGAAAATATGTATGGGGAAGGCATATATACCCAGCTGTGGGAGAAAGTGGGCAAAACAAAGTTTTTTTTTAGAAGTAATGATTTAAAAAAATTCTTTCACTAATAAAAATTTGCACTATTGCTGAGTGTGACATAGACTACTTCAAGAGCAGTGGTGGCCCAGTGCTTGCAGCCTCGACTTACAAGTTGTAGGCCCAGGCAGGCACTAGACTTTGTGTCAATTATTTTATTACTACTGCCCTCAAAATGGTGAATGAAAACTTTGTGAGGAAACTGGCTAAAAATTCGAAGACATGTGATGTGTAATACACCGGCTTGGTGGATTATGGCCCATTCCCTCTCACAGAGAGAAGGCCTGCGCGCACAAAGGACCAAATGGCAGCCTAAGTGCAGAAACAGGGGTCCATCTATCCTATCCATAGGTTACTTTTATCCAGGAAGAATTAACGGTTTCTGTACTCCAAGTTCATTTTATGGAATCCTATATGATGGGTCTTTTACATGCTATATTACAAAAAGATGTATTTGTCTCCTGGTACAGTAATCTCTCTAGAATGCATCAATACATCCAATGCTTATTTTTCTAATTTCCTAGTAGTCTTTAAAAGGAATCCTAGACTTGCAAGTTATGAGTTTTCTCTTTGTGAGAAGAGGCATTTGAACTGTAGTCAGGCAGTTCAGGCTGCTATTAAAGTTATTTGCTTTTAAGAGTAGCAAACATTGAACACTGTTCAGCTACCTGCTAAATGAAGAGCAGACAGCCCTATTAATTAACAACACAGAATCTGTAATAGTAATAAGCAATAAAAATTATAAGTTTTAGGTTTTCCAATCAATTGAATTTTTAAACTGCTTCCTAAATTGATGATCTGCTTGGTAGCTACACCAGTTGTGGAATGGTGAGGCTCACTCAGTATTAATAGATATTTAAGTGTAAAGATAAGAATGACAATCCATAAAATAGTATTATTCCAAACTACTTTGACAAGGGTGATGTGGCGATACTTGGGGGAGAACTTTTTTCAGCAATGGACATCTTTCATGAAATGATGATAATGATACTCCTTTGGAAGTGGTAATGCCACAAGTATTTTAAATAATGACAAAAAAGTCTTTTTTGTTTTATACTGTGGCCAAAAGAAGAAATCAATCTAATTAAAGAATTGAACAACAAAATCTTATTTATTAGTCACTATTATCAAGAAAAGTTCTACAAACATGATAACTTTCAGTATGAGATTCTTGTGTGGAATTTTTCAAAATGGCTGAATATTTGAATGATGAATATGTGTGTTTTCTGGGTAAAATTTATTGTGTCCAGGAAAACTCTTTGTTTTTAAATATGTTAAAGAAGTGTGTGTATTTTACTTTCATCGGATGCATTAAAAAAGCAACGGTATAAGATTATTAATATTTTAACTTCATTTAATTACCCAGTTCATTGCCATGTCACGCAGTAACTGGGTTGTGGAGTTGGGTTCCATGTGGTTCCATGTAAAATACAGGTATTTAACGCTGCTTTTGATTAAACTGAAACACAGTCCTACCCATACTTTGTTAAATTTAAGGTAGATGATGATGACACTGCAGTCAATATGAATACTGCCTCAATATCAGACTAGTAGTTTTGGAGAAAAATAGCAACAAAGACATCATCTCACCCCAAACGCATATACCGTCTCCGTCCGTTCCATCATGGGTAAAAAGAATCATGAACATCATCATCATTTCAGCCAAAAGACATCCACTGCTAGACATAGGTCTCCCCCAAGCGTCGCCACACTGATTGGTCTTGTGTGTTTCGCACACACCCGAATAAAAGTATAGGTAAATAAAAATACCCTCGCTTGTATAATCGTGACAATCTAAGAAGTCCGATGATGTTTCTCACTTTTTACATTCCGCTACAACTTAGTATGAGCATCTATTGAAAATCAAATTCATAATCCTAATTAATGACTGTGTTACCCATACATTATAACAATGAGTATCATTTTTAAGCATCAATTTTAACATATTTTTATAGCTGTCAAATCCGACTTCTTAGATTGTCATGACTTTAGTCATATACCTATTATAGAATAAATTATTGGTAAAACACCACACATTCAACTAATCCAACAGCCCAATGACTGGTTAATCTTGTTACCATGGCACCAGGCATGTACTGTTATTGTATAGCTCATGCCAACAAAAAAGAAAACCAGAATATTAGAATTGGTTCCACATCATATCTATGTATCAGCATATATACCTAGAACAATTTATATTTCTAATTAAGCATCCTAATTCTAATTATTATGATCTGACTGGCACCAAAAATCATAAAACTAAGAGAACAAATATAATTTGTATGCAGTGCTTTTATTTAATTTCATGATGATTAATATTATTCAAAAGTAATAAAACTCTACCACAATACTATTCTTTTAGACAGTTAGTTCCTAAATCAGAAAAACTTATTGCTCCAATAAGTTTTTTGGATGATTCAGTAAATTAATTAATTCAATAAAAACAAAACAAAGGATCACTTACAACAAACCTTAATTTGTCATATTTTATTCTACTCATTGTCTTTGCATCAAATTATGCTAAAATTTTCCTTAATATACTGACGAAAAAAAAATCAAAAGCAAAATCTTTTGTCTAAAACGATTTTCATTTTGATCAAGTACAATATTCTCCATGTTGCAAGAAGATAGATGCACAGCGTGTAAATGTAGGTAGGTAGGCATATAAATTGAGTTACGTCTCACAATAGTTCTATACTAACGATACTTTACTAACGAGGAAGTCATTTGAATCCAGAAAATTTATCATGACCTTCCAATTCCTTTATGTATTCTCCACAACTCAAACGTAGGTACTCGTATAATTGTATGAAAATGAAATCAATATCTAAGTTTTCATCTCCTAAAGAATAATAAAATTACTTACGTTTTTATGAAGTTCTGATGCAGCAGTGAAATGGACACAAAAACTTAGCCTGATGGCCTAAATCAACACATTGTAATGTACCTCAACTAAGACGTAGAATAAAATCACTAACGCAGTCCATTTATCGAGTGATGTTTGACAAAACTTCAAATCGATTAATTTTTCTACACTACATGAATTTTCAAGAATTTTAATAATTTCACATTCAGTTCACAAAATGTCACTGACTTAGGATGAAATGACACTATTTAATTTTGATTCTTAATGATTTTCACCAATTTTCAAGCGCTTGGAGAACAAAAACAGCTGGTTCCTCATTTATGTTTTTTTCTGCCACATAGAACAGAGAAGTAAGCAAAAGCATAGTGCATCGACTGCTTTTTTAAAGGCAAAAACCGATTAATCCCGATAATTTACCGGTAAAATAAAATATCGTTTGGTGTGATTTTCATTATGATTATTATTTCCTAAATTATTCGAAAATTACTAAGCGAGAAAGAAATGTAGTAAAATTTTGAAGTTGTAATCGATTGTTGAAAACAATTGAATTCGTTGACAACAATCAAACTAAGCAAAAAAATACTGATTTCTTCTTTTTAACCGATTTCAAAAAACGAAGGAGTTTCTCAATTCGTCGGCATCTTTTTTTATGTATGTTACCATGTGTGTGAAGTTAGCATATCAAATGTTAGCATCTCACAAATTAACACCATATATGATGGCATCCCACATAGTTCCACAGTTCTTGATAAGTTTTAACAATAGTTCCGTCGATTTTACTATCAAAATTGCATTTTGAAAAAATGAGCTGCTAACTTCACAATACATATCATAGCATCCCATCGAATTTCTCAAATAAACACACATATAAGGGCATTTCACATAGTTCTACAGCCCTTGATGCGTTTTATCAATAGTTCCGTTGATTTTACAATACAATCTTTGCATACCAGCATTTTGAAAAAATGAGCTGCTAACTTCACAGTACATATCATAGCATCCCATCGAATATCTCAAATAAACACACACATAAGGGCATTTCACATAGTTCTACAGCCCTTGATGCGTTTTATCAATAGTTCCGTCGATTTTACAATACAATCTTTGCATACCAGCATTTTGAAAAAATGAGCTGCTAACTTCACAGTACATATCATAGTATCCCATCGAATTTCTCAAATAAACACACATATAAGGGCATTTCACATAGTTCTACAGCCCTTGATGCGTTTTATCAATAGTTCCGTCGATTTTACAATACAATCTTTGCATACCAGCATTTTGAAAAAATGAGCTGCTAACTTCACAGTACATATCATAGCATCCCATCGAATTTCTCAAATAAACACACATATAAGGGCATTTCACATAGTTCTACAGCCCTTGATGCGTTTTATCAATAGTTCCGTCGATTTTACAATACAATCTTTGCATACCAGCATTTTGAAAAATGAGCTGCTAACTTCACAATACATACCATAGCATCCCATCGAATTTCTCAAATAAACACACATATAAGGACATTTCACATAGTTCTACAGCCCTTGATGCGTTTTATCAATAGTTCCGTCGATTTTACAATACAATCTTTGCATACCAGCATTTTGAAAAAATGAGATGCTAACTTCGCAATACATATCATAGCATCTCATCGAATTTCTCAAATAAACAACACATATAGGGGCATTTCGCATAGTTCTACAGCCCTTGATGCGTTTTATCAATAGTTCCGTCGATTTTACAATACAATCTTTGCATACCAGCATTTTGAAAAAATGAGCTGCTAACTTCACAGTACATATCATAGCATCCCATCGAATTTCTCAAATAAACACACATATAAGGACATTTCACATAGTTCTACAGCCCTTGATGCGTTTTATCAATAGTTCCGTCGATTTTACAATACAATCTTTGCATACCAGCATTTTGAAAAAATGAGCTGTTAATAAAATGTTGAGAGGTACTGAGGCCAGGCATCTCATCGGTTTCTAGTACCCCTATAACTGGACTTTACAAGAACATGCTACGGAAAGCCACAACACTCACTTAAGTATCTATTGAGCCCGGTCGAATATTTAGTTGAGCAAAAATAAGAAAACTTTAAGAGTTCATTACAAAAAATTCAAAACATAATATAAGAGATACTGAGACCCGGCATTATATCGAATTCTATTATTTCTATAAGTGGTCTTTTTAAAAACATACTACAGAAAGCCAGAACTCTCACTCAAGTATCAGCAGAGCATGGTTGAAGATTTAGGTTAGCAAAGCTCAAGGTAATTTTCAGTGTTCGTTATAAAAAATTCAAAAATAATATATCAGAGGTACTGCGGGCCGGAACTCCTCGTATTGTACTACAACTGTATATGCACTTTGTAAAAGTATGCTACAGAAAGCAAGAACTCTCACTCAAGTATCAGCAGAGCATGGTTGAAGATAAAGATGAATAAAAATCAAGACATTTTTCATCGTTCGTAATAAAAAATCCAAAATCAAAATATCAGAGGTACTGAGGGCCGGGAACTCCTCGTTTTCTACTACAACTGTATATGCACTTTGTAAAAATATGCTACAGAAAGCCAGAACTCCCACTCAAGTATCAGCAGAGCATGGTTGAAGATAGAGGTTAGCAAAGATCAAGGAAATTTTCAGTGTTCGTTATAAAAAATTCAAAAATAATATATCAGAGGTACTGAGGGCCGGAACTCCTCGTTTTCCACTACAACTATATAGGCACTTCATAATTATATGCAACAGAAAGCCAGAACTCCCACTCAAGTATCAGCAGAGCATGGTTGAAGATTAAGATGAATAAAAATCAAGACATTTTTCATTGTTCGTAATAAAAAATCCAAAATCAAATATCAGAGGTACTGAGGGCCGGGAACTCCTCGTTTTTACTACAACTGTATATGCACTTTGTAAAAATATGCTACAGAAAGCCAGAACTCCCACTCAAGTATCAGCAGAGCATGGTTGAAGATTAAGATGAATAAAAATCAAGACATTTTTCATTGTTCGTAATAAAAAATCCAAAATCAAATATCAGAGGTACTGAGGGCCGGGAACTCCTCGTTTTCTACTACAACTGTATATGCACTTTGTAAAAATATGCTACAGAAAGCCAGAACTCCCACTCAAGTATCAGCAGAGCATGGTTGAAGATAGAGGTTAGCAAAGATCAAGGAAATTTTCAGAGTTCGTTATAAAAAATTCAAAAATAATATATCAGAGGTACTGAGGGCCGGAATTCCTCGTTTTCCACTACAACTATATAGGCACTTCATAATTATATGCAACAGAAAGCCAGAACTCTCAATCAAGTATCAGCAGAGCATGGTTGAAGATTAAGATGAATAAAAATCAAGAAATTTTTCATCGTTCGTAATAAAAAATCCAAAATCAAATATCAGAGGTACTGAGGGCCGGGAACTCCTCGTTTTCTACTACAACTGTATATGCACTTTGTAAAAATATGCTACAGAAAGCCAGAACTCCCACTCAAGTATCAGCAGAGCATGGTTGAAGATTAAGATGAATAAAAATCAAGACATTTTTCATTGTTCGTAATAAAAAATCCAAAATCAAATATCAGAGGTACTGAGGGCCGGGAACTCCTCGTTTTCTACTACAACTGTATATGCACTTTGTAAAAATATGCTACAGAAAGCCAGAACTCCCACTCAAGTATCAGCAGAGCATGGTTGAAGATAGAGGTTAGCAAAGATCAAGGAAATTTTCAGAGTTCGTTATAAAAAATTCAAAAATAATATATCAGAGGTACTGAGGGCCGGAACTCCTCGTTTTCCACTACAACTATATAGGCACTTCATCATTATATGCAACAGAAAGCCAGAACTCTCAATCAAGTATCAGCAGAGCATGGTTGAAGATTTAGATGAATAAAAATCAAGACATCTTTCATTGTACGTAATAAAAAGTAAAAAAAAAATTAGTTAATTTATTTTTGAAGAAGTATTTATTATTGAAAAATTTTAGAGTTAATTACAAACATTTCAAAAAAAAGGTTAAGAGGTACTGACGCCAGGCATCTCATCGGTATCTATAATTACTATATTACGAACAATGAAAAATGTCTTGATTTTTATTCATCTTAATCTTCAACCATGCTCTGCTGATACTTGAGTGGGAGTTCTGGCTTTCTGTTGCATATAATTATGAAGTGCCTATATAGTTGTAGTGGAAAACGAGGAGTTCCGGCCCTCAGTACCTCTGATATATTATTTTTGAATTTTTTATAACGAACACTGAAAATTTCCTTGATCTTTGCTAACCTCTATCTTCAACCATGCTCTGCTGATACTTGAGTGGGAGTTCTGGCTTTCTGTAGCATATTTTTACAAAGTGCATATACAGTTGTAGTAGAAAACGAGGAGTTCCCGGCCCTCAGTACCTCTGATATTTTGATTTTGGATTTTTTATTACGAACGATGAAAAATGTCTTGATTTTTATTCATCTTAATCTTCAACCATGCTCTGCTGATACTTGAGTGAGAGTTCTTGCTTTCTGTAGCATACTTTTACAAAGTGCATATACAGTTGTAGTACAATACGAGGAGTTCCGGCCCGCAGTACCTCTGATATATAATTTTTGAATTTTTTATAACGAACACTGAAAATTTCCTTGACCTTTGCTAACCTAAATCTTCAACCATGCTCTGCTGATACTTGAGTGAGAGTTCTGGCTTTCTGTAGTATGTTTTTAAAAAGACCACTTATAGAAATAATAGAATTCGATATAATGCCGGGTCTCAGTATCTCTTATATTATGTTTTGAATTTTTTGTAATGAACTCTTAAAGTTTTCTTATTTTTGCTCAACTAAATATTCGACCGGGCTCAATAGATACTTAAGTGAGTGTTGTGGCTTTCCGTAGCATGTTCTTGTAAAGTCCAGTTATAGGGGTACTAGAAACCGATGAGATGCCTGGCCTCAGTACCTCTCAACATTTTATTAACAGCTCATTTTTTCAAAATGCTGGTATGCAAAGATTGTATTGTAAAATCGACGGAACTATTGATAAAACGCATCAAGGGCTGTAGAACTATGTGAAATGTCCTTATATGTGTGTTTATTTGAGAAATTCGATGGGATGCTATGGTATGTATTGTGAAGTTAGCAGCTCATTTTTCAAAATGCTGGTATGCAAAGATTGTATTGTAAAATCGACGGAACTATTGATAAAACGCATCAAGGGCTGTAGAACTATGTGAAATGCCCTTATATGTGTGTTTATTTGAGAAATTCGATGGGATGCTATGATATGTACTGTGAAGTTAGCAGCTCATTTTTTCAAAATGCTGGTATGCAAAGATTGTATTGTAAAATCAACGGAACTATTGATAAAACGCATCAAGGGCTGTAGAACTATGTGAAATGCCCTTATATGTGTGTTTATTTGAGAAATTCGATGGGATGCTATGATATGTATTGTGAAGTTAGCAGCTCATTTTTTCAAAATGCGATTTTGATAGTAAAATCGACGGAACTATTGTTAAAACTTATCAAGAACTGTGGAACTATGTGGGATGCCATCATATATGGTGTTAATTTGTGAGATGCTAACATTTGATATGCTAACTTACCCGATTACTCAAACACGCCTGGACTGCTTTGGAGAATTCTTCTTTGGTTTGAAAGGGTATATATGTAATGGCCCTTGTCAGTATCTGATGGTGGGATCCCATGGAAATCGAGGGAAATCCTTAAATATTATTTTAGCCTTACATATATTACGATTTTGATATTTTCATCCACAATCATTTCACTCAGAAAGTATCATTTGGTGAAGTTGAACTGATGAAGAAGACCTCAGATGGCCACTGGAGCTAATTAATGATAAGAATGTCACGGGGTAGTATAAGATAATATCTCGAATAGTTAACCGACTTTGATGAAGCAGATACTTTTAAATAAAAGATACCTACTGATGAAAATGGTACCATCGAACTGATCTGAATCTGATGATGAAACCGGAAGGTAAGCACTGGAACGTCGAGTACGGGCTTATTGGAATCGTCATGAGATATACTTTGGCTATAAATGATTTTCATGGTAATTTTAGATCTACAAAACTAAAAAAAAAGTAATTAAAAAAATCTAAAAACCCGACTGCTTAAAAAGCGTACTAAAAAGACGTAAACAAGATGAAAATCTTGCTGTGCAGTCGGCGGATACATATTCACGATTTGGGTGACCAAAACCAGACCTAAGACGAATCGATTCAATGTAAGAATCACCTAAATCGGCCTAGGCGTTTGGTCTCTAGAACGCCACGTAGGAACAAACATACATACATACATAGACTGATAAACACATTACCCTCCTTCGGCAGTCGGCAAAAACTAAAAATCAAACTGACTTTCAAAACAAAACACTAAAATGCAAAGCACTAACTTCCTTTTCCGAAGTCGGTGTTGGAAAACAATAGTTATTTTTCGTAATAGCTAAGTAAGTGATTGATAAAATTTGTTAAGAGTCATTGTTGTTTTAAAATTAAACTACTATTAATATGGAAACAAACCTGCAATCTCGAAAAGTCTGCTATTTCCATCATTTAGCATTTTTAATCATGGGAATTCGCAGATTATTTCAAAAGTTATTTCTTTTTCCAGTTATTTCTAGTAAACTATGTTTGCAGAAGATAAGAATGAATTAATAACAAGAATAAAAACTAAATAATATTCTAACTCTCACTCTCTTCTGTTGTAAAAAGTCTGATGTGCATCAAGAAAATCAAACGCGTGACGAGTTATTATAATAATTGTACAGTACAATTATTATAATAACTATATCAGTGTGATTTGAGTCAAAGTTGACACCAAAAGGTTATCAATCTATGATCCTGGTACCCTGTTATAAAGAAAAATACTGTAATAAGTAGTTTATTTTATTTTTATAAACTTTCTTCTTAAGAGTAATTTAACATAATATTAATAAGTGTATCACATATTTATTTATTTTAATTTTGCATAATTCATAGAAATACATTAAAATCTTTGCATATTTCGTAGCTTTTCTCTTCATCTGTCTGTTGAAGAATTCCAATGTAATCTTCTTCCTTAGATAGGCACAAGTTTTTAAGAATTTCCGAAGGTGATGGCATGTTCTTATCTTGTATAGGTATGGAGTCTATTAATTCATCTATATTTTGGCTGAACATACCGTGATCGCCTTTATCCGATATCGTGCTATGTATATTTCCTGTAGTGGGTGACTTATTACACACTCCATTTTCATTAAAAGATTCAGCAATCAACGAAAAGTGTTCTGATTCCATGTCCTCTAATGATAACTTAGCTCCTTTTCGCACTAATTCAACATTTGCTTCAGAAACATCTGTATAATTCAAATTTTCTATAATTGCTATCTGTGTATCGGATGGTTTTGTATTTGGTTCATTATGTTTCTGTTTCAGCTTTTCCACAAGTTCCCCTGTTTGTCTCACCACGGTCCCAGGAGGTTGCGCTTGACATTTATGAGTTCTCTGCGATACCTGAAATAAAAAATATTAATTTATTCAGTTATCTAGGTACAACATTAGATAATAATTAAAGTTTTACTTATAATAAGTACATACTTTGTACCGAAAACTTTTTTGGCAAGCTGTACATTTGTATGGCATAACACCTGTATGAATGCGCCTGTGCACGAGATACGATACCCGTTGACGAAAACATTTACCTGAAAACACAGGACTTTCTCTAGAAATCTGATTTTTAACTTAATACTGTTTAGTCAAATCGAAATGATGATTTTTACCACATGTTTCGCAAGAGAAGGGTTTTTCTCCTGTATGGATTCGTTGATGATTGTGAAGCGTTGAAAGCTCTTTAAAAGCGCGCCCACAGTAAGTACACGTGTGAGGTTTCTCATCATTATGGTAGAGAAGATGCTTATGATACGACTGCTGAAATGTAAACGTTTTATTGCATTGTGCACACGCGTAAGGAGTTTCACCTGTAACAAAAATACTGTTTAAGTCATTTTTTACATTTTTCTTAACATAATCCTACATTTTTGTTCTAACTAGATTTCATGGTGATGGATCGATAGCTGAAAAAAGCAACAATATCGAGATGATTTTAAGCGTTACTGTTAGAGTTAGCCAATGTAAATAGTTATTTTACCGAAAATGTACATTCTGTAGCTAAAATGGCTTAGAAGTCAGTAAATATTGATTTTCCTCCTGCTTCCCTAATAAATTGTAAATTATTCTGTTAGTACGAATTACCTCAACAACTAACACCAATTATTAATTTAACCTGTATGAAGTCGTTTATGTTTCTTCAGGAAATATTTGGTCGTAAAGCATTTACGGCATACTTCGCATTGCCACTGTTTATTATCATTTCTTTCCATGTGAGATAATTTTTCATCTTGTTGATCTGTGTTTCCTCCGCTGGTTTTATCCGTATTAGCTTCAGAATGTGAATTTCCAGACAAAAATCCAAAGTGCGCTACCCTCAAATGCACCATTAAAGAGCCTCTCATTTTAAAGTTTTTTGGGCACAAATGACAGTGATAGCGGGTAAAATTTTGATTTGAATTTTCGTCAATATTGTGAATTAAACACCTGTGCATTCTCAAAATGTTGGCATCGATAAACTGTAAGCCACAAATGTTACAAGTGGTGTTTGACTGCACTAATGTTGCTTCCGTTTTAACAAACATTGTTTCAGCACCTTGAACACATTCTTTACTTCTTGATATATCTAAAACAGGGACTTTGTTGACCACTGGTAGTTTCGGGTAAATTTTTACAAATTTAACAGGAGCATTTGTTGCAGATGATGGAGTTTTATTTTTAACCACGGACGTTTTTGGTTTCTTCTGCTGCGCCGTGGATTGATTTTCCGTTTTACATTTTTCATTGGAACATTCATTTTTTTCCTTTTCTTTACAATGTTTTGTTGTCAATAGTTTCACATGACTAAACAAGTGTATCGTCAGTTTGTCTAAACCAAATACTTCGTCCTGGCACACTGGACACAGCATTTTATTTGTTGACACATGTATTAATCTATCTCTTAATGACTGCACTGATTCAAAAACACCAACATGCGCACAAATTGGACAGGGTAAAGAAGCTGCATTAGCACTCATTCTTGTATGAAAAAAAGAACTTCCGCAATTATGATATTAATGAAAACTAAACAGTCTTAGCACGCCACATGTGAGCACGATTACGCGAAACTAAAGCTCAGATGAGTTATTTTTGGATGCTACCATGGATGCTACGTATCAAATCTTTTGGCGGGATTTCAAGATATTTTATACAACTGATTTATGAATTTTGTGAAGCGGTTTTGATACAAATGTCTAGTTCCTTCAATGAAAAAAAAACCTTATTAAAACGTTGATGTATAGTTATTATATTTACTTACCTAATACTTAAGTAATTCTAAAATTACTCATGAAATGTGTGGCTCTAAGGGCTGCTACATATCTGATATCTGCTATATAATTATGTTAAACGTGTTATTGATAAATAAGGCTGTACTTATTTAAATTAATCCAAACAAACTGGTACTTCAGCTTTACTTACAGGACCATCTTATTCCTATGGGCGGCAAAAAATCTGTACAAAAATTTGTTCCACTTTTTAAGGGAACGCGGGCTTTCATTAATTTCGTTTATGTAAAGCGTGAAGAGACACTTTTATTTCGTGGTCTCTTCTATATTTATATGAATCGCGAGTTTTTGGCGGGATTTTTTTTTACTGAAGTTCAGCTGTTATTGGGATATAAAACTGGTGTTGATTGTGTCTCAAATGTCTATGCAACTGGACAATATGTGAAATCGATATTGGATCGGCGAAGTTTATTGTATTGACTACCTCCGCATAGCTTACTGGGAAGGCTGACTCGATACAATTTGTTGCCAAATACTTTAAAAAACATTAGAATCTGTTACACCCGCATTCTAATGCATACTAAACCTATTAATCTAATGAAAATGTATTATTCTGTCTAAACCTTTAGAATGTAAATTGAATGTACTGTATGATTATTGGGCTGATGGTATCCCAATGCCCGTGTAAAGTCATTAAAAAAAATCCGATTGATATAATCGGAATTTTACGGTTTGCACGTTACTGTAAATAAAACTATTAAAACTTCAAGAATCTTTCCGATTCCCGATGTCATTTGCTCATTTGTTATTGTTTGAAAAATGGCGGTGAATTTGTTTGTTATTGTTATTGGTGATCATGCCTAGTGATATACAAAACATTTTATGATATCGATTTAACAATACCGTGCGTATAGCTTTGTTAATTCGGTTTTGGTTGGCTGCTAATATATTTTGTACGATACTTTAATTTATATTTTTACCAAAAATGTCTCAAGGAGCAAAGCCTCCTGCATATATGGCTCAACTTTTAGATGCTTTAGGATGGAATCAAGGAACTAGAATTCCTCTAGCGGATGCAAAAAACAAAGAACTAGAAACTCAACTCATTGACAGGTACCCTTTACTAAGACAATAAAAATGAAAGTATTTCAATGAAACCAGTGTTAAATTTTATGATTTTTGTAAATTATTTCAGACAAACTGAGTTGCAGCGCTTGAAAGAGGCTTTTAGTTTGCAAAAACAAAAACGCGATGATCTCAACAACTACAAGAGCCATGTCCTCACTGAGTATCAGGAGAATACTGTAAGTATCAACTAAAATACCAGAATTGTTTTAATTTTTAATTTATTTCTCAGGATTAAGATTAATTGCATACAATAATGTTTTGCAAGTAATTTGAACTGTTTGTATGCTTGTTTTCAGCGTCTTCTGTTTGCTCACAAGCAGCAGATGGAGCAGGAAGTTAAACTGCGGCAGCTGAGTGTCAATGTAGCGGACTCACTGGATCGTGATTTGGTTGAGACCAACAAGCAGAGCAGAGACATCGAGACTAGGATAGACAGGTTCCAAAGTAATGACTGACTGCTAAACTTATGCTGCTTTCTATGTTTTACTTCAAAGAGTTGCTATTAACAAAACTACAGCATTGGTTTGATATTTATTTCATTAATTGTAAAAATATGTAATGAAGTTTATCATTTAGACAGTAGGTGAAGAAGCAGGAGAAGCAAACAAATTTATTATTAACATGAACAAATTAACATGAATGATTATTTATTTTTATTTATTTATTTACCTTATCACTTAAATCTTTACAGGATTTCACCCAATGCGATAAATGCGCTAATCCTAAGTTATTTCACCTTATAACTACAGTAAACCTAATCTAATTATACAAACTAGCTTCTGTCCACGGCTTCGCTCGCATTAAAAGTGTTTTTACATCCCAATCCCTTTACCTCTTTTAATATAAGTATGGATAATATATAAAGTTATGTAAACTAATTATATCTTAACTATTTTAGATTAATAATTTTATTTATAACAAATATTAGGCAATGCACTCCTTGCGAATTCACCCAGACTACAGCATAATTGGTCCGTCAGTCCGTCTCATTAGCTATCAGGTTGAGCGTGCGGAGTGCACGCGTCAGCGACGCCTCTCTTAAAAGATTGGTCCGACTGCGCGGCTGCCGGCTTCGCCAGACGTACCTGTCTGGAACACCCAGTATCACCTGTCCAAATCAATGGAATTATTCACCTTTCCTCTCAATATTTTGAAAATATAAGCTCATTGTATCCTACCATACCTAAAATAAATAAAGTAGAATACATTAATGGATAAACACGGTAATACTTCATATACAAATATCTTATAAATTTGTTTTGTACCTTCTCCAGCAGTAGGCCATATTTTGACCCAGATGACTGCATTACATTCTAGCTGACACGTAATCAATGCGTTGTATAACACTATAATGGCTTTCACATTCGTGAACCCTCGGACTGTACGAAGCATGAAACCTAAATTTCTAAACCCTCTTGCAGCAATGCATAATGTGATCAAGAAAAGTTAAGATTTTGATTTGTATTTCTAACCACAATGTTGATTTGTATTTAATGACTAACTTGGCCTTGGACTTGACATTAGAAACAAACCTGATGTACTAGATAATTGATCATCATATCATCATCACATCAGGCGAAAGACGTCTACTGCTGGACATAGGCCTCCCCTAAGCGTCGCCACATGGACTGGTCTCCTGCGTCCCGCATCCAGTGGATCCCTGCAACCTTCACCAGGTCATCGGTCCACCTGGTGGGAGGGTGAGTGATGTACTCGCCATTGACGTTGATGCCTAGCCTTCTCCAGAATCTTGAAGACATCCTCCAGTGCAGCGGTGAACAGTTTTGGTGATATGACGTCTCCCTATCTCACACCTCGCTGCAGAAGGACAGGTGCAGAGGTCTGATCCTGAAGTTAAATTTACATGGTGGCGTTTTTGTAACACTTCGATGTATCGGTAGTCGATTTGGCACCGTTGAAGACACTGCAGTACAGCCCAAGTCTCGATCGAATCGATGGCTTTCTCGTAGTTCACAAACGCTAAGCAGAGGGGCAGGGTAGGTCTCTTCGGTCTTCTGTATAACCTGCCGCAGCGTATGTATGTGATCTACGGTATTAAAACCTTTATGGAATCTGGCTTGTTCGGGAGGCAAGAAATCGTCAAACCTGCGCGCGAGACGATTCGTGATGACTCTTGAAAACAGCTTGGCGAGGAAGTGAGATGGGCCTATAGTTCTTCAGTAGGGCATTGTCACACTTCTTGAAGAAGAGTTCCACCAAAGCCCCCGCACCATGACTGTGGCATTTTCCTCACGAGTATGACGGAATCAAACAGCTTCTGGAAGCCCTTAAGTATTGGTTTTGCACTCGCCTTGAGGCGTTCGGTCGTAACTCCGTCATCACCCGGTTCCTTGTTGTTCTTAGGCTGTTTAAGAGCCATTCTAATCTCGAACTGACGTCCGGAATGCCTTCGATATAGTGACAGGTCATTGTAGCTCTAGGGTCTTTTGCTATATTTGCTTTTGCGACGGGTTAACTGGTTGACGTGTACAACCAGTGTACAACATCTCTCTCAGAAGCTCCGGTTTGGTGGATAAGATCCTGCCATCGTCGGTCTTCAGTTTCGTGAGCTGGCTCTGCCCAATAGTCAGATCTCTTGCAAAGACCCTGGAGCCCTTGTTTCGCTCAATCGCGTCTTTAATACGCTCGGCATTATAGCGGAGGAGGTCGCTTTTCAAGGCCTTTGAGATCCGTCTTTTTAGCTGCCGGTATTTCAACGCATCGTCTGAAATCTGCAGGATCATCTCACGTCTCCGCACACAGTTTTTTGTTTATATCTGTACGGCGGGTCTTGAAAAACTTAGACCCGACCGTATGGACAGCTTCCACGAACCCATCGCTGTATTCGGCCACGGAGCTCCCTAGTCAGTCGAACGAATCTGGAGTTCGAGCTGAAAGCTCTCGAGGTTTTGGATCTGGATCTGTGCTGGACGGGGCGTAGACTTGATCAGTCGAGACCTTTCAAGCTTGATATTAATGTTCAATGTGCCTCTTATCATGCGGTGGTAGCTCCCGGTTTTCACCGAATTGATCACAGAGACATCATTGAACATATGCTTCTTGCTTGACATGATGAAGGCGATCTCGTTTTTAATTGCACCAAAGGGGCTTTGGCAGGTAAACTTCCTGCGCTCACGCTTTTTGAAGAAGGAGTTCATAATATAGAGGCCCTCCTTCTCCTTAAAACTGACCAGTCGGTGACCCCGGTGGTTCCGCCGTCCAACTCCAAATTGCCCCACTTGCAGCTCATCCTCGTCTCGTTTGCCCAGTTTCGCGTTGGAGTCCCCCATGAGTACGATGAAGTGAGTTTCAACATACATAGTCTCTACCTCGTCGTCGTTGTGTGCAGATATCGGGGCGTAGACCTGTATGACCTTCAGCGAATATCTTGTAGATATTCTGAGTATAAGATACGCCACTATGTTCGACAAACTCGATCTTCACAAGGGACTTGTGGACGATAAACCCGACATCACTCTGGGACTGCCGGTCACCCTCTCTGAAATAGAGCAGGTTACCGGATTTGAGGATTATCGAGTCCTCTCCCTCTCTGCAGACTTCAGATAACCCTACAATACTATGGAGTATTATAGGGTAACCTGCTCAATTATTCCTCGAGTTCGTCTATCTTTTCGTCGGTCCGGAGTGTTCGCGTGTTATATGTTGCCAGGTCCAGTCGTCGGTGTTTATTGGGGTAGCCGGGTCCACTCCGGGGATTCTTCGCTTCCGTTGCCAGACCACTGCCTCGACCGCTACCGTAGTCGAGGATAGACGGGCTGCCGGGCACTCGGGGCCGTTTTATACCCGACTGCCGAAGGAGGGTAATGTGTTTATCAGCCTATGTATGTATGTTTGTTACTATGTGGCGTTCTAGAGATCAAACGCTTTGGCCGATTTTGTCTTAACGCTACGAGTATCACTGGCTACGTTAAAATTGGTATTGTGCGCCATATTGTGGGGGCCCAATTTTTTTTGCTTTCAAACCCCTCGTGTGGGGTATCAAAATAAAGGCTTTTAAGATTTGATTTCAAAAATTTGTAACACCTATGTGTTTAAATGTACCTAATTCTAAAAAAAAATAACTAACAAGTTATAAATAAAGAAAGTTACTGTGGATTGGCTCCATGGAGTACCGGGACTTTTCCCGGTGGGCCGGTCCCTCCTTGGTCCGGGCCATAGCCTGACAGGCCCACTGAGCGACCCGGAGCCGGACTCCTGCTCCATTATTATATAGAGCCGAGCCGTGATTAGTGAGATAGCGCTAGGCCGCACAACGGTTAACCGTTCGCGGCTTTGGACCGGGTTATTTTGTGATGTTCCTATAACATCAATACAAGCTACCGCACTGGCGGTATTTTTACTGGACTGTTATTTGAACCGCAGGTTGCTACAAATTAAGCGCGGTCAGGCCAAAGCCCAGGCCGGTCCGGCTGGCGGACCAGACCGGCCCGGGACACAGCCTGACCGGCCCGCGGAGCGGACTGGACCCTGCTCCAGCTCCAAAATATTTAAATATTTTGGGCCCAGTAGGTGGCCAGTGTGCCACGCGAATTGCGGCTTCAGTAGCGAACATAAGGTCTTCCAAAATGCAGTTGTATGGGCACTTGGGACACTCCAGCAAGTGAGTCATAGTCTCAAAGGGGCACCGCACTCACACTAGGTATCAGACGGGTCTATAAAACCCCATTTGCCCAAAATGTGTTTGCAGCGGTCTAGCTGGGTGCGCAACTGATTGGGTGCTGCTCCACGGGTGCGAAACGTGGAAGGTTACAAAAGTCATCTCACGCCAAATTCAAGTTTTCGTCAACCGTCGCATAATCGAAATTTACTGGGCCGCGAACATCTCCAACATAGAGCTTTTCGAGAAATGCCTTGGGAGCCCGATTGACCGCTAGATCAAGCGTCGCAAGTCTATTGGCCACTCGGTCCAAAGGGGTTTCGATCACATACCCAAACAAACTTTGGACTGGAATCCCCAGGGGAAAAGAAAGCTTGGCCGTCCCCGTCATACCTGGTGTCGAACCGTCTTGGCAGAAGCGGCGAGCTATCGAGCATCGGAATGATGTGGAGGGAGATAAAGCGTGAAGCTTAAGACTAATCGTGATGGTGAACATCTGTGGAAGCCCACTGTCAATTTTTCGTTTAGTTACCGGGGGATACCTTCAAAAGGCGCCTGAACTTTTGGGGAAAATACCAGGGAGTGTGCGCTTTTTACCTCACTAAAACCACCCCGGTGAGGCGGTGATCACCATCAGCACGTAGAAAGGACCCCGTGACTTCTTAAAAGAACACTCTAGGACCCCATCTGCGCAACGCCTGTTAGGGCCACATCCCTGGGGACACTGCTGCTCAGGGGGCACTCCCCGAGCGTGTTCTGTGCAGATTCATGGTCGCCTCTGCAGTGTTGGCCATTTCCCGTGGTCTCTCACCCATTCGCGCATTTTTTACAGGCACATTCAGGTACACGCCGAAGTAACCGTGCTCGGTCAGTACCTGAATGAGCCTGTAAAAAATGCGCTCCTCTCTTTTCAGCCAGGCTTTGAAGTGCGGCAGGATGGCTTACACAACGCACTTGCGCGAAAATTGCGATTGCTGTAGCCGCTCGCGCCATCGTTCGAGCACGTGTCGCAGTTTCTGCCGCCTCAGCCTTATTATATTGATTATTGTTCGAAGTTTTCCCACCCGGCTAACACTAGGGTGTCGTCTGCATAACAAACGATATTAACGCCGACAATTCGCAGAGAGGTTCAACAACCGACCCCGGTCCTGCGGGATCCCACACGCAATTGCCCTCCGATGCACGCTACCATCTCGACCTACATAGCGAATTTGCCGGTCGCGTAGGTAAGCCCCGACGATAGACTGCAGGTAAGGGGTTACTATGATATAGGTACTAGTAATGCTACTAGTGTCGCCCTAATCGCAACCCAGGGCAGAGAGTTAAAAGTATCGATGTTATACAAACATACCGCTATCGCCACCCCACCCCGGCATACTATCAGTTCCAACAGCGGGCGGAAGCGTAGGATCGCATACACTGTAGAACGCTGCTGTCGGAAGCCTTACTGGCAATCAGCTAGACCGGGACCATCACGCGACAGGTGCCCAACGAGCCTTTCGGCAATTATTCTTTCGAATACTTTGGAAATCTCGTAGAGCAGGCAAATGGGACGGTATGCAGAGGGTCCTCTTACATAGGTCATTAATTCAAGTAAGTCAATGTAATCATTTGATTTCATGGAGGAGCTCGTGACTAAATAATAACAGCCACACCGGGTATATCTTTAATCTTAAGCAAAGCAATGCTTACTAAGTTTGGTCCGTGGATAGGTGACCATATTTACTTGGTGAGATTCTTCCGTGCCTCAGAAAGCACGTTAAGACTTGGTGCTTTGACGTTCGTTAGGGATAGTCTGATTCCAGACAGATAACCTGACACCAGTCTTGCTAAAGGGGTATTTTATTACCCAGTTATCAGGTTCTGAATGTCAGGTAGGCAGTGGTTTCATGTAAAATACTGGCGCATCCGGTTGAGTCTAACCGACTCCAACATTAGTTGGGAAAAAGCTAGGTAGATTGATTTGATTTAATATTAATAATTATTAAATTTAACTCTTCATCTCTATTTTTGCCTAGTGTCGGCCGCAGTTTTATAAAGTCCCAGTAGTTTTTTGGCAACCAGTCCGACGCTGGCTGGCAGCATTGTCACGTTGATTAGCAATGCTGTTTCTCTTGCTGAAGAAAAGCCCTGCTGTCTGGTCATGTGAAGAGTTATCTAACTGTTTACTGATGTCTCGAACACTCGGACACTCATTCTGAAACATTATGTCCATGGGGACTTAATGTTTCAGCCCCAAACGGCTCAAATATATAACTTCCAATAAGGTATAGTTATTCGCGAGCTGGCTGACCAAAACCAGATGTATCCTCCGACTGCATAGCAAGATTTTCTTCTTGTTTACGTTTATTTAGTTCGCTTCTGAAGCAGTCGGGTTTTTTTTTATTAACTTTATTATTTATAACTTTTTAGCTAATATTTTTTTTTGAAGAAATTTTTTGAATTACCTTTCGAGGTACATTTAAACATATAAGTGTTTTATATTTTTGAAATCACCTCTAAAAATTCTTTATTTTGATACTGCACACTATGGTTTTCGAAGTAAAAAATAAATGGGGCCCACAATATGGCACCCAAAAGCCGCCATTTTTCTATTTTCAATTTTAATGTAGCCAGTGTAGTGACACTTGCAAGATTAAGACGAATCGATTGACGTAAGAATCATTAAAATCGGCTTACGCATTTGGTCTCTAGAACGCCAGATAGGAACATACATACATAGACTGCATTCGGCAATCGGGTAAAAATAAATAATTGTACTATTCCAGAACTGATCTCTAACCACTTGAAAAAGGCTGATTCCTTGAAGGCTGAGGTGTGTGGTGAGCGTGGAGCCTTGGCAGAATGGCGAGCTGCCCTCGAGAGATACGCCTGTGACATCACCGCTATTGAACAATTTACCAAGCAAGATGTTTCCAAAGCAAAAGTAATTATCAGCAAAATTTGCAAGTTGTGTTGTGTAGTTGTGTGTTTAGTTTTGTTATTTTTTAAATATTTTTTTTGATTAAAATCAAATTTTGCTTACCAGAGTTTAGACCCACGCGCCAGGCAACCATGACACTATTTTGATCTTTATTGTTTTACTCATAGAGTTGCTTCTGATGTGAGCGTTTGCATCCTTGAAATTCTTTTATTGCTTGTAATCGTAAATTATTTTTAAGGTAAATTATAATCAATCTTCATCTTTCTAACCTTTGCCCACATCATTGGCGTACCCAACATTTGCTTAGAGTTTGGGGCAAAAGTAAGGCAACTCGAAATATATTAAATACTTCAGATACGGACTAAGCCTGTCGGGGATTCAGGGCAGCAAAGCCAATCAGGGCAGCGAAACCAATCAGGGCTTCTCGAACCAGAATGCAGATAAGCAAGAGATTTATTTTGCACTCATCTCATAGTTTGTTCTCTTGAACAGTTAATTTTTGGATTTGAGTCAGGATGAAGGGTGGGGCAGGCTGCCCCATCTGTCCGCCGTGGGTAAGCCTGGGTGGGGTCGGCCCTCCTTATGTCTCGGCGCCAAGATGCTCTGTCGAGGGATGTCGGGTCAGGCAATTTCTTCTTCTTGAGTAGCTTCGTCATACTGGTCCACCATGTTAAAGGAGGTCGTCCTCGGCTTCTTTTGCCTTCAGGTAGGTTCAGAGCCGTTCTCGCGAGTTCACGATTCGTTCTTCTGTCTTTCTCATGACATGTCCGTATCTACTCTATGCTAACTTATCCTGTATTGGAGCCACCTTTAAAGTTCATTTGATGTATTCGTTGCGGATCCTATCCATGCTCGTTAGTCCTCCAGACCACCTCAGCTATTTCATTTCTGCGGTGTGTAGTTTTTGGAATTGATTTTTTTCACGGCCCAGCATTCGGTACCGTACACCATTGCCGGCCTAACTGCGGTTTTGTATACTTTGGCTTTTGTGCATATTGGCATTCGGGTGTCGCATAAGAATCCCGTCATACTTCGCCATTTTAGCCGTGCAACATTTACTCTGTGAGTCTCGACTGCATCTACGTCCCCGTTTTCGGAAATTACTAAGGCGAGGTATTTAAATTTGGTTACTGTCGGTTCTGGTGTGTTTTCAGGGTAAAAGACTCCCTTAGGTGTGTTGTCTTGGCTTCCACTGAAATGATAAGCAAGATTTTCTCGTCTTCATTCTGCTAACCCTAGAGACCAGCATTTTCCAAGGAGTTCACCCAACGTCAGAGATTAACTTGAATATCTACCGCATTCCTGTAAACCAGAACGATATCGTCTGCATAGAGAAGATTCCATTTAAGTGGAGCCTGGATTTCTTTGGATATAAGATTCATCACGTGATTAAATAAAAGGGGACTCAGTGCAGAGCCTTGATGGACTCCCACCTCCACTCCGAGTTCTTGGCTCAAACCAGCCGCGCTCCTAACTTTAGTACGTACATCACGGTACATATCTTGTATGCTACGTACATATACGGAAGCTGGTGTGCCCTAAGCGTTTGTTATACTATCCGTGGCACTCGGTCAAAAGCCTTTTCAAGTTATATGAAAATTAGGTGCAGGTCTTCCCGATGAATACGGTGTTTTTTCGACCAAGATTCTGACCGCTTGTATAATATCTTTTATACCATTCCCCCTCTAAAAAGCTTATTTTATTCACTGAAAACAGTGAATAAAAAGCACTTTTAATCACTGTTTTGGTGTTTGAATTTAGAACACACCAATATATATTTGACCTCCATCTCAATGCAATACAACCTACTTGCGCATAAAATACTCGATACAAACTTCTTGTGTAAACAAAGAATATTCGAATTTCAAACTCCTTCGTCGATTTAATTTTGAGTTTGTTTATATTTAGGATTTTGATAATGATTTTATTTTGGTCTAGGATGTTTAGTGAATACTTATTTGCATTGTAATTCTAATATTAATTGCATTGGTGTTTAATTAATTATAATTATGTAACTTAACGGAGAAGGTCACTGGCCCCTGAAACACAGGTGCTGTTTAGGTAACTCAAACAAGGCTCAGCTTCAATTTACAAAAAATGTGAAGCCCTAAGGTTTCTCATTTTCTGTGAATTTTGAAGGTAATAAACCATTTATTTATTTATGATTATTCCTTGTGCTTTTGGCTTAAATCCTTCTTTTTCTCGAAGTCATGGTATAAAATATAGTATGCAACTCTTGAATAAAACGGATTTATATCGAGGGCCATGAATCACTCGCGTCGTTCAGGATTCTAACACTTGAATCACTCGCTATGCTCGTGATTCAATCATCATGAATCACTCCCTGCGGTCGTGATTCAGTTGTTAGAATCCTACACTTGTTCGTGATTCATCTATGGCCCTCGCTTTAAAACCGTCCTTTATTCACTAGTTGCATAATATACTATTGTAAACCTGGTGGGTGTGAAGCCAAATTGGTTTTGGCTTATGCAAATAATTATCTGGATGCGGTGATTCAATTCACAAATTCTCTTGCCCAGATTTTCAGGGTATGGGACGGATGAGTTTAATGCCTCTATAGTTTGCGCATTGTGTGACATCTTTGTTTTTATAGAAAGGTATTTTCTTCGTTCGGAGGATGATATTAAAAAAATTGGTGAGCCATTCTATGACTATATTTCCTAACATTTTCCATATTTCTGAAGGAACATCATCTGGCCCAACAGCTTTTCCATTTTTTATTTTTTTCACAGCATTGGTCACCTAATCGTATCCAATTTAATGCACTGGACCTTCCACAGGATCGAAAAGTACCTGATATTGGCTTGGGAATTATTCGTTCATGAGTGCACTATAGAATTGGTACCACCTATAATTTGTCTCGTTATCTGTAGTTAGCAATTTGTGATTTTTGTTTTTAATGTATTTATTAAATTTTATGTCTTGAGTCTATGTCTTTTTTTTGCCAATTTTGTAAATTTCTGTACCTGTTTCTGTTCTTTAAATTTTGTCATATAAACTCTTTTTCGCCTTTGCTCTTGTTAATGCAACACTCCTCTTTGTTAGCAATTTTGATTCTTTGTAATTGATTTGATCTCTTCTAATTTTAAGGCTTGCTAGATCTTTAATAGTATTTTCTTGTTTTTAATCTTGTTGCTAATACCTCCTTTAGAGGTAATAGAAATTAAAATCAATATCTAGTCAAAAATAAATAGCTTATATTTTAATAACTCTGTTGCAGGCTCTGGAGACAAAGAGGCAGAAGCTGAAACTGGAACATGATCGCATGCACGAGCGCCTGGTCCAGCTGGTGTCCAACCTAAGCGCTGAAGAACGCGCCTGCGACAGGATTTCCGTCCAGGTACCACTATTAGTCCGGTCAAAATAGACATTACCCCTTGCATAAATTTCAAAGAAGCTAAAAACTTACATGAACGTTAGGGATACCATTATAGTGAAATTGTGAAAAATCCTCATCGATTATGTGTGCATATTTTTTTATTCAAGGTCAAAGGGCACAATAACCAGATTTTTGCTTAATTCTCGACAAGTTATTATTTTACTGCCATTTTTTAGGGTTAAGTCCTACTTAAGATTCACTATTGTTCATTAGTTTTCGAGATACGAGCCAAAATACATTTGTTTTTGTGTCCATTTTTTGTATTTAGACACGCGGCAGCTTGTCCCTATTTGCTTAATAATACTATCCACAAATCACAAGGCCTTAACGGCCTTGACAGCGTTCTTCTCGACATAGAAAATAAGTATATTAGCCAAATATAAGATAACTTGTATGTGAAAACCAGCCAAGTCAAATCTTGATCTACAATTTATCCTTAGTTATCTGCTTTATGTAAATAATTTGATTTTTCAAACTTAAGAAGTTATATTTTAAAATAGCAAATATTGATGTAGCAGAAAAAGCAAGAAATTGTGTTTTTAAATTTATTTTATAATGTTTTATGTTCTTTTAAATAAATTTTTAGGATACAAAACTTGGCACCCATTAAAATCTCAATTACTTTGTCGGTGTTATGTGGTCAAAAACCGCGCATATTAAACTTGGCGCCCTATTTCACATTTATGTTTTTGATGGGACTATATTATATATGCGTATTGTACGTAATTTAGGCTAGCTAAAATAAGTTTTTATGCTCAAGCCAAAGCCATTCAACATTTGAATTGACGTTTTCTGGTATGTTTTCTTGTTTTTACACCAATATTTTGAATTTTGGGTACTAAAAATCAGGGACCGTAAATCTTTATAAATAAATATATATTTATTTATTTATTTATTTATTTAACCATTAATGTACACACACATAACAAAGAGACAATAAGAAGGAACATAAAATAGGTACAAAGGTACGCTTATTTCAAAGAAATCTCTTCCAGCATACCTGCGAGAGGAGAGCTAATAAAAAAGATATGTAGACACCGTGTGTAGAGGGGCCATATAAAGAAAACATAACAAACAATTTCCTATAAAATAGAACAAAATATAACTAATTAATATATACTCTCAAATATATGCATATCAATAAATTAAATAATATAATAATAAATACTAAATAATATAACAAATTAATAACAGGTAAAATCAGGATTATTTGCAACTATGATGGAATGGAAAGGTAGTGTTCCTTCACTCTTTTTTTAAAAACAACAAGAGTTTTGCAGTCCCTAATTTCAGACGGCAAAGAGTTCCACAACCGAACCGCGTGCACAGTAAAGGAGTAGGAGTAAAAGTCAGTATTGTGGGAAGGGGTTTCTAGGAGAAGCTTAAGATGCGACCTGCACAGGGCATCGGAAGGACGGGAGTAGGAGAAACGTTCGCGGAGGTAAGAAGGCGTTTTAGGGTTGTGAAGGATGTTAAATAACAGACACAAAATCCGAGAGTTCCTGCGAAGTCGAATAGGGAGCCACTTGAGCATCTTGCGAAAGCCTGAAACATGATCATACTTTTTAAGATTGAAAATAAAACGAATACATATATTTTGCAAACGCTCAAGTTTATTTAAAAGCTCCTCGGTGGCATCCAAATAACAGGCATCAGCATAGTCGATGAAGGGCTGAATAAGAGTTTGGGCAAGAGAAATTTTGGTGTTCAAGGGCAAAAAGCTCTGGAGGCACCTCAGCGAGTGGAATGTGTAGTGCACTTTGCGACTGACTTCAGCGACATGAGCAGTCCACGATAAATAAGAGTCCATGATCACCCCCAAGTTTTTGACCGTCCTAGCGTATACAATTTGAACTCCATTCAACCTAAGTGGAGATATAATGAACTTTTTGCTTTTTGATACAACTCTTTAAGTATTTCAACAGATGAAACTGCATTTGCACTGCACGCCGACTGCATTAGAATGCAAGGGAGAAGTCTCCTTTGCCTTGCCCTCATCCCGATGTATTTATTAGAGGTCTGTGCAACATGACTTCTTTTGCCGTGCTACTCTATTATTCGGCATCTCAGCAGTCAGTTCTAATTTAGACGTTTGATAGTTTCGATGCAGTTATGTCAGCTGCAATAGAACTCCGTTCAAACTGCAATATTGTACCTGAAATGCAATCCGTCTACTTAGAATTCCTAATCAGAAATCAAACAAAATATGATTTGTAAAAAAATACCAGCCTGAGTTTAAGCTGCAGTGTGGCTGATTGATGTTGACAGGTGATCCAAGGCATGGAGGAGAGGAAACAAATCATGACTATGTGGACATCCGCCGTCGAGAACTTGAGGCAGCGCGACAATGACATCAGGCACATCCGAGAGGTAAGTATGTGACATAACATGACGCTTGTATTTCCCGAAAGGTAAGGCAGCACCTGTACCTACCTATGGTACCTCCACCCATATTTCGTCAGTTACTAGGCCCTATTTCATGATGATGATTACCTACGTGATGTAAGACCGATGAAGGTATGTTGGGGCAGACGAATGAAAAATCGAACAATCACATGATTTCAGTCTATGTGATTGGTCGATTTTTCATACTCTAAAGGCAGATCAGGTAGGTCGCAATTTGGGCAAATTTTAGGTCCTTCAGTATCATCATCATCGTCATCAGCCTTTTAATTGTACACAGACCTCCTCTCTGTGAGAGGGAATGGGCCGTAATCCATCACGCGGGCACAGTGCGGGTTGGTGAATGTCACATATGTTCGAATTTTTTGTTCTTGGACATACCAGTTTCCTCACGAAGTTTTCCTTCACCGTTTTGAGAGCAGTGGTGATGAAATAATTGTCACAAAGTAAAGCGACTGCCTGGGTTCGATCCCACGACCTACAACTTGTAAGTCACGGCCATTACCACTGCTCCCAGCGCGCCCCACTGCTCTGCGCCAGCAGTGTACCTACTACTCTTATTTTTACTATCCGCAACCATTTCTTATAATATCCAGTTCCCCACTCGTCAACCCCGCAGTGTCACATATAATTGTGTGTTACTGTACAGCGACTTGCGGAGTGTTCCCAGCCGCAATTATATAATTATGATTCTATCTGAACCACGCATTTCTTTTTGTATTGCCAGGACTATGCACTATTAGAGACGGAATCGAACAACCTAGCGGAGCAGTGTCGCGAACAACAAGCGTTCTGTGACCAACAGCGCGGGAATAACAACGATGCCTTGCAAGAGAACATGGGGCTCGCCAACCAGCTCAGCCAGATCCGCATGTCTTACCAGCGGCTGCTCGAAATCAACGCTTCGCTTGATAGCGAGGTAACCCCCTTCATTAATAAAATTCCTTTCCACGGCGATAGATGGTGTTAGCAGTTACTTGGTAACTAAAATGGTTTACTCGTTTCCTGAATATTTTTTTCTCTTAATACAATGACGAATTGTTTTATAGTATTTTTTTGCATGTTTTAACACTTTATTTGTACCAAAATTATACGAATTTAAATAATCGTGTCGGAATTCTGAAAAATTTAATTAGTATGGACAATGGACATGATCCGTTGAAATGAAAATTATGAACGCAATATTCCATTACTTTGTGCTTAGGAGTGTTGATTAAACAAGATATACATTTCTTGTGATACATTCTAGAAAACCTTAGGGTGTTACCAGACCAATCGATCGATCATTGATCGACGGCATCGGCCAACGTCGATCGAACTTGATCGACTGGTCTGGTAGCTTTAATTGATCGACAGATCAGACCAATCGATCGATCATTGATCGACGGCATCGGCCAACGTCGATCGAACTTGATCGACTGGTCAGGTAGCTTTAATTGATCGACAGATCAGACCAATCGATCGAACATTGATCGACGGCATCGGCCAACGTCGATCGAACTTGATCGACTGGTCTGGTAGCTTTAAATTGATATTCCATCAGTTTCTTTCAAAATGTATTCAGAAGAGGACGCGTTGTTGTTGGCCAGTACGGTGTTGCTCGTACTATTATTACGGAGACGTAAATGCAGAAGATTCTGGATGCGACCATTTTTTAAAGCCAAAGATCGCTTATCTTATCCAAATGACATTTTAAATAGCGGTTTTTTGGATGCTTATCGAATGAGTAACAGTGATATTGAAAAACTATTAAATATGGTGGCACCAACAATTGCGAAAATGGATACCAATTACAGACAATCAATTTCACCTAAAAGTCGGTTGCTTATAACACTCAGATTTCTAGCCAGTGGTGATTCATATCAAAGTCTAGTGCTAACGTTTAAAGTTTCACAACAAAGTATTTCTTGCATAATTCCAGAAGTGTGCAGTGCGCTTATATCCTCTCTCAGGGATTACATACAAGTAAGTAAATAACTCATCAATCTACTCATTGCCGTTGCATTTTCATTTTTCAACTTTTATTACAATGAATAGAGATCCGAATAAGGGTGCTACCACACCAATCGATCGATGGCATCGATCGACATTGATCGATGGGTGTGTTTTTAGCTTGCATATATCATTGACATAAGCTACAGGAAATAAAAAATATAGGTACATTATACATAGTATTACAAGTTTATTAAATCTTTCAGAGAAACAGTAACCATATAAACATATTGTTAATTTTCTTGCAAGTCGGATGAGAGATCTCCAAAGTTATCCAACGATTGTAATGTTGTATTATTTCCACTTGAATCTCTTTCTTATTGAGATGTGGTTGAAAGGTTGGTATTATCCAGTGGAAAGCTATTTCTAATTGAATCTCTTGCATATTGAGAAGAGGATGGCGAAGGTTGTGTATTTGTAGAATACGCCGCCGAGGTGTAGTAGCCTGAATTTTGAGTTTCTGGATAGTCATATTTACCAAGTTGAGCTTCGTAAATTAGGTTATTTATATGATGCTGTACGGTAATCCGCGCGTAGTCCGTTTTCAATGACCTCAATTTAAATGCTATTTGTTCTCCAAACAAGTTATACTCATCAACATCTTTTCTATTGCGAATGAAAGAATCAACCATCTCTATTGTTTTTTCTATTGCGGCATCATTTGGTTTGAGGTGTCTTTTACGACTACCGTCACTATCAACGGAACTGTCCATCCACCCATCAGATGTTTGTGAATTTATCTGAAAAAAAAAATATTTACACATATTTTTAAAGTGGCGCGGTATGAAGATAGTCTAGGGCCAGGAGAGTGATATAGGCTACTTTTCATTATCATCATGAACCATTAGACCACGCGGGCGAAGCCGCGGGAAATAACTAGTAATACATAATAAAAAAAATGTATTAAATGACTTAAGTTACACTAGCAAAGCTGCGAGTGTGCTCATGTTCAATATTATATATTTGTTTATTTTACAGGTGCCAAGCACGGAAGAAGGATGGCTCAACATTGCAAAAGATTTTGAACTGCTGTGGAATTTTCCCCACTGTCTGGGAGCATTAGATGGCAAACATATAAATATGCGCGCTCCAAATAACAGTGGGAGCACATACTTTAACTACAAGGGAGTCCACAGTATTGTCCTAATGGCTGTAGTGGATGCGAATTACAATTTTATATACTGCGATATTGGGTGCCAAGGTCGTATTTCTGACGGTGGTGTATTTGGAAATACTATTTTAAATTTCATGAATCTACGAGGAATCCCAAAAGAAAGTGCATTGCCTGGAAGAAGTTGTCTTACACCATATGTTTTTATAGCTGACAATGCCTTTCCTATTTCTGAAAATTTAATGAAGCCATTTCTTGAATTAGGGCGAAAAGGATCAAAGGTGCGAATTTTCAACTATAGGTTGAGCAGGGCTCGCCGAATGGTAGAAAGTACATTCGGCATTTTAAGTGCAGTATTTCGTTGTCTTCGAAGGCCTTTCCATCTTCAGCCGAAAAATGTGGAAAACATAGTGTTAGCTACGACTTATCTTCATAACTATTTAAGAAGGAATTGTGAGAGTTATAGGTCCTTACAATTGCGCTATTCAAATATCACAAATCAGAGTGCCGATTCCGAAATAATACAACCGCCAGAAATTCAGTCACCTGTACAATTCTACAGTTTACCAACTCCAGCTGAACTAGTGAGAGAAGAGTTTGCTGAATACTTTTGTTCTAAAGATGGTATGGTTACATGGCAATATAAGTATTGTTAAATAAACGACTTTTAGTAAGTCACTTCGCACTTTGTTTTGGACTAAAACCCTGTACACAAGTGACAGCTACTGTGTAATCTGTATCAATAAAGGTTATAAGTATGTACTTATAAAATTGTATTATTATTTTTAAGACAAACGCTACTGGAAAAAGTTTAATGTGCATAATATTATTAATATTTGAGCATGACTTGCCCGCGATTTGAGATAGACCGCGACATAGGCTACCTGTCACATCTGACAACATTTATCACAAAGTGACGGGCAGTCAATCTCACGGTCTATCTATACAACAGACTGAGAAAGCGATATCTACATCTCGTTCTGCTGTATAGCTGCGTCCCTACAACTTACGTAAGAACTTACAAGTGTAATTCGGCCTAGTGTAATATGAAATGAATGTATCATCCCGTAGTAGAGTACCGTTACCTTAAATGTGTATGTAGGTACTTACATCAGTTGACATGCTCGAATGAGGCCGATCCTCTGTAGACACTGTAGATCGTGGACGATTCTTTTCTTGTAAGAACATCATAGCTTGAAATGCATACCATTTCGAAACGTATATTTCGTCTCGTCCGGCACCGCTTCTTATACTATCTTTCACTTTTTTATTTTCTTTCGAAAACGTTGTTTGTAAATTTTTTATCTTTTGACGTGACAACGTCTTAAATTAGGTTGTGGCTGGGAGGCACTTATGAAAAAGTGTAACGCTCGGTAACGTTACGATGAGTCACCGAACGAGAGAGAGGCCCGCCGAATGCCTTGCGTCTCTCTCCCACTCAACTATGATCGGTCTGGTGGAAATCGATCGGATGAACGTAAAATCAGTACAATTTAATTATATTCATATCAATAAATATTCTACCGAGAAAAATACGTTGTCACGTAAAATCTTCGCCCGTAAAACCGACTTTACAGGCAACCATTTTTTTTCTACTTCCTCTTTAGTAATTTCAAACGAGTTTGCTATTTCGAGAAGTGCATCATGACGTTTTATTTTATTACGGTAATCATTGTGAACAATGTCCCATAATATTGGTTTGTTTTTGTATTGCTCGATAAATTCCAAAGTTCTTTCATTCGGCCACGCGGTCGCCGCCATTTTGCGCGTCACGAGACAACCAGTATATTCACAACTGCGAGCTTCACACTACTGACTGAACAAATAAACACAAGCAAGCCAGACAGGTAGCGCGCGGGGCGCGGGCGTGCAGCGCGTGACAAATGGGGAGCGGTCGGCGCGGGGCGCGGCTGATCAAGTAGCTCGATCGACATCGGCTATTCCATTCTACCATCGATCGATGCCATCGATCGACGAACGATCGATTGGTCTGGTAGCAACTATCGATCGACGTTGACAGTTCCATTCTACCATCGATCGATGCCATCGATCGACGAACGATCGATTGATCTGGTTGCAACTATCGATCGACGTTGACAGTTCCATTCTACCATCGATCGATGCCATCGATCGACGAACGATCGATTGATCTGGTAGCAACTATCGATCGACGTTGACAGTTCCATTCTACCATCGATCGACGAACGATCGATTGATCTGGTAGCAACTATCGATCGACGTTGACAGTTCCATTCTACCATCGATCGATGCCATCGATCGACGAACGATCGATTGATCTGGTAGCAACTATCGATCGACGTTGACAGTTCCATTCTACCATCGATCGATGCCGTTGATCGACGATCGATCGATTGGTCTGGTAACACCCTTAATTTCAAACAAATCGATGCATATCACACTGTCTAGTGAAATTTATTTGAATCTAATTTTTTTTCTACGTATGGGGACCACGTGGTTGGCTTACAGATATTTGTTCTAGTCTGTGTGTTTGTGTATGTGAGTGTGGAATGACTAGTGTCTGGAACGTTAAATAAAAAACAAAAAGGAACCATGAAATATAAAATATAATTAATAAAATATTATCAATTCTGTCTAACCAAAGAGGATCCAGTAGATAACACCATACGGTCGCTATATGCCGCTCTATCGCCACCTTTGTTAAATATATTATAAATTAAATAACGACCTATTTTGGATTTACCTCTTATTTATATAGTTCGATCTTCAACAAAGGATACAAAAATACATAAATCAAAATGATACAAGTTTTTTTTACGTGTGCTCCTTCGGTTATTGGAAGACCAATGTTATGATGTAAATCTGAGAAGAACTTGACAAAATAAAATTCAATTCAAGAAATTCAAATCACTTTAATTTTTATGAGTTGCATGAAACTACAACACACGAAATTGTTGTAGTGGTAATCTGCTCAGCAATCAAGTTTTCGGGATTGTAAAATTTTTTGACAT
This sequence comes from Orthosia gracilis, assembly GCA_947562075.1. NCBI lineage: Eukaryota > Metazoa > Arthropoda > Insecta > Lepidoptera > Noctuidae > Orthosia > Orthosia gracilis. The sequence continues at coordinate 44,138,668 of OX387268.1, forward strand.
CATGGGCTACCCTTGGTCGTATGCACGTCCACCTGAAAATTACATTACAACATTATTACTTCAAATCAATAAAAATAATTGAAACCAGTCTCTGCCAGCGGCTTCGTCCGCGAAAACGTGATTTATCATCCCAAGGGAACATTATACCGGGATACTGAGTAGCCAATGTGCTAATCCAGACTATAATCTATTTCTGTGCCAAATTTCGTAAAGATCCGTTCAGCCATTCTGGGGTGATTTAGTAACAAACATACATCCATCCATCCAAACTTTTGCATTTATAATATTAGTTAGTTATGATGTAGTAATATTAATAAGAAGTAAGATGGTATACTAAAAAGTTAACACCTTGGATGGGAGGAGACCTTTAGATGGCTTCCTAGAGCATTGGCATTAGCGTGATGAAGTACGAAACCGAAAGAAATGGGGGTGGCATTTGGTTATGAGTGGGACAGACCAGGCTAAACAAATATGATTACGCACTGTCGATTATTTGTTCTAACATAATTTATGTCTATTCCAGGCTAAAAGTCTTCACCGTGAACTGAGCAACATGCGCATTACTCTGGAGAAGCTGCACTGTGAGAACAGGTCGATCATGGACGAACAGTTCCGTAAGGATACGGCGCTACAGGCCGTGGAAAACAAGGTAAGTGATTATACTAAAAAAACAAATAATATCACACTTCAGTAAATTCCTAGAGCCCTAGTCCTTACAGTTGCAAAGCGAAAAAGTTATGTAATTTCAAACACTTTAATCAAATGCAGTCGTTATTTTGGCATTTCAAGGACAAAAAGAAATGAAGGTCTTAACGGTGTTTAACAATTTTTTCCACTTCTGTAATTTTATTTATTTATTACTTTCAGATCAAGGAAAATAAAGAGAAGTTGGCTGAGTCCCTGGACAAATCAAAATCATCAGAAAAGAGGGCTAAGGAGCTTCAAGATATACTAAACGTAAGGCTTAACACGCATTGCGATTTATATTCGCGCAAATTTTTGTCCGCGTACTGAATCTAACACGCACTGCGGATGAAATTTCGCGCAATTTTTGTATCTTTCTATCTGTTCATAGAGTTCAAAATGTTCGAGCTAATTTAATCCGCGCCGCGGTGCGTTGGATTCTGTGGCAGAGCACGGATTTCTTGCGGTATTACTTCCACGCGAATTTTTACCGCAATGCGTGCAGCTTCATATTCCGTAGGTCGCAGAATAGGCGGAAAAAATCAGACAGACAGCAAAACTGGAGGGAAATGGCCTCCTTCTGTGAGACCGTGATGGTTCAGAAGGAAGCCGCCGAGCGGGATCTGGAGAGAGCTGATCCCGCTCGGTGAAGAAGACGTCGGGGTGGTAATCCCTCTGGCCGCCTACCAAGTGACTTTAGGCAAGACGGTGGCACAGTGATCACGTACTGCCGTGGACAGCGACGCTCAGGGGAGGAGCTATTTCATCATCCCCAGCGATTTGCCATAACTGGCGTTACACAGAGCGGGCTCCGGGGTAGTCTTTTGAAAGGTAACGGGGTTCTACATGCTGATGGTGATCACCGGGGTGGAATTAGTTAGGTAAAAATCTCACAACCCCTGGTCTTTTCTCCAAAAGTCCTGGTGCCTTTTGAAGGTGGCTTTCAGCGTATTGCGTTGAAAATAACAAATGATACGCTGCCTACCCTATCTTATTGGTATGTGTATGATTCTTTCAATCATGAACGATAATGAACGAGGAAGGGCACGACCGCCCGCCATCTCGAATCGCTGTCGAGTCTACAGTGGAGTATTTTGGTCCCCACTTCCGACGGCTAGCGCCCAAGTTATTGGACGCGGTTAGGGCGCTGCCAGCGCTGCTTGCCAATCTGGGAGGCCCGAGCGCCGCCTGTAGGCGTGTGAGACGCAGGTGCTCTCGGGGCATGGTTGCTTCGGGAAGTACCTGTGTCGCATAAACAGCGAGCCGGAAGCCCGGTGTCACCACTGCGTCGTCTGCCGGGAGGACACGGCGCGGCATACGCTGGCAGAGTGTGCTGCTTGGGAGGAGCCACGCCGTGCCCTCATCTCAGAAGTAGGCAGTGACCTGTTGCTGCCGGCCGTTATCGAGTCTGGTCGACAGCGAGGAGTCCTGGGATGCGGTGGTATCCTTCTGCGAAACAGTCGTCTCGCAGAAGGACGCTGCGGAGAGGGAGAGGGAGATTTCATCCGCTCACCCGATCCGTAGCAGACGCGCCGGGCGTCGGTGGAAGGCGGACCACGCCCTCTTCTAGCCCCCCTATATGAGTCCAGGGGCGACGGACTCGGGTATGTCCGTCGCCACCACATCAGGGCCCGAGGTGGCTGTGCTTTAACCGTAATAAGATGAGTTTATCGTGGTTTTCTTATAATTAGGAAGAAGAGCGCTACGCCAGTCAGATCACGACGAACCAACAGCGCGCGATGCACTGCTCCTTCAACGAACAACAGAAACTCTTGGCGCTTCAGAACGAGGAGAAACTGTGCCATATGCAACTTAAAGGTATGCGTCTAGAAATCGGCTGATTTTAGGGACAAAATGTTTAACACGCTTCATGTGACCAAATATCAGTGCAGCCCTGGGGGTCTTGTACCAGTAGGTCCTGTATTACAAGAGCCCAAAAAATTATGAAGATGAGAAAATGATCTGAATAACATAGAAAATTAGACTTTATTTAAATGGCGTTAGGGTGAATTCATAAATGAATAAAATTTATTTACTAATCACAACAGATGTTGTACCTAAATTCATTGCAAATACGTACATTTATTATTTAGATTTAGGAGCACATTATTTTTTAAGATTAATTTAAAAGTATAAGTTAACTATGGGTTTTTTTTCTACAGCTTCCAAGGCGGTGTATAGTAAGTTGGAATACAAACAGAAATGCATACAAAAAATGGCGCAGTCTCAGAAGGAATCACTATATCTCATTGTAAGTAAGATTTTATATCATCATGATCTACAGCCCGACTTTACCAACTTCTCGACTCTTGTGCCTTTCCCCACACACCGGTGTCAATCTCTTCCAGTTTCTGCCCGCGACGGTAACAATGTCGTTTCCCAATCCTGCCACCACAATCCAATTTTATAGGTAAAAGGGGACGTCAGCGCAGTCTTACTCTCCCAGTACCACAGATTACCTCCCAATAGATACCGCATACCTACTATTTTGTTTAATTCCAAGTTCACCAAAGTTGGCGGAAGGCAAGGGTGTGTAACAGTGTTGCCTATTGCCTAAGTAAAAATAGTGTTGCCATAAATAATCTAAATTGTACAATATTATGGGGAAATAAATAAAATAATAATATTTATTAATCAATTGGAAATCAATGCGAATTAAATAATTAAGTAAACTTAATTATTTGATTCGCATAAATATCTAATGAAATATTATATATACAAAATTTTTACTTACGCGGGAAAAAGATAACAATATAATAATTCCTTATGAGTGAACGGGACTTTCACAAAAGACATCAACGAGCGCTACTGTACAGTGTGCTATTTTGATTTACTAACCATTATAACTTGACCTTTTTTAGATTGTTCAATATTTATTACTTTGCCTACCGGTGGAATATTATCCCATCTTTTTTTGGACTTGAAACGCTGGTTTATTTTCCACACCATTTTAATGCATAATTCGTATTTTTTTTAAGGCAAACCGTTGATAACTATTTTTTAATAGTATACTATGCAACTAGTGAATAAAGTACGGATTTAAAGTGAGGGCCCATAGATGAATCACGAACAAATGTTGAAACACGAGCATAGCGAGTGATTCAAGTGTTAGAATCCTTAGCGACGTGAGTGATTCATGGCCCTCGATATAAATCCGTTTTATTCAAGAGTTGCATACTATATTTTATACCATGACTACGAGAAAAAGAAAGATTTAAACAAAAAGCACAAGGGATAATAATAAATAAATAAATGGTTAAATACCTTAAAATTTTAGAAAAAATGAGAAACCTCAGGGTTCCACATTTTTTATAAATTTAAGCTGAGCTAGTGTGTTTCAGACGCCAGTGACCACCTCCGTTACGTTACATAATTATAATTAGTTAAGCACCAATGCAATTAATATTAGAATTACAATCTAAATAAGTATTCACTAAATATCCTAGACCAAAATCAACATCATTATTAAAATCCTAAATATAAACAAACTCAAAATTAAATCGACGACGCGAAGGAGTTTGAAAATCGAATATTCTTTGCACAAGAAGTTTGCATCGAGTATTTTATACGCAAGGAGGTTGTATAGCATTGAGTTGGTGGTAGAATATGTATTGGTGTGTTCTAAATTCAAACACCAAAACAGTGATTAAAAGTGCTTTTTATTCACTGTTTTCAGTGAATAAAATAAGCTTTTTAGAGAGGGAATGGTATAAACAGAATTAAAACTAGAAATCGCTTGCGTCCCTATACCTCATGTCTGGTCAACACTAAAGAGATCATACCGTGCACTGAGTTATATCAGCCTAAATAGACTGATGTGTGGTGCGCGTAAGTTGTCTTCTATGCTGCATCTATTGGGAGGTAATCTGTGCCCTACACTCAAATTGCTAGTTTTTGTAAGAAGTTATATTATCCACAACTGTTTCTAGAAATAACTGTGCAAGCTGTGTCAAAAAAAATGCATTTCTTTTGTGTCAGAAACTTATATCTTGTTTCTCGATTACCTTTTCCTGCAGATAATATCATACTTATTCTTATTACTTATCTTATTATTTTTAAAATAGGTATACAGTACATGTAGCTGGCCAAAATTTAATAAACTTGAAACGTCTACGAAGTTTCACCAGTATTTTTTGGTTCATCAAAACATTTTTTTATTTGCATACAATAAAGACTATTCTGTTATATTTGTATCTTATATTTTAGTGTTACCAAGTGGAGACGATTGGTTCGCGAGTGGCTCATATGGAAGGCGCACAGTCTGAGCGCGAGGTCTCAGCCGAGCTCGCTGAGAAAGAGAACAGGTAATGTAGGCAATACATTATTGTTGTTCGTCATTGATTTTGAAAAGTAATTCTACACTCTTTTGCAAAAAAATCTTGCACCCAAAGAAATTTACATTCCAAGGTCGATTTGAGTTAATTAAATGAAATTAATTGTTTGACGTAGTCTGTATACTTATAATCGTGTAAATTAATACGCGTGAAGTGAATTCAGACAATTTAAAAAAAAAAGTCGACGAATTCTTTAAAACCGATGTACACTGCCAATCACTAAGAAGTGGTTGGCAATAAAGACGAAAAGATATTTTTTACTTTTTTTTGATTAAATAAAGTTACAAATGTACAAACTTAATTACGAGTTTAGCCCCCTCTTGCCAAAATCACAGCTTGAATCCTTCTGGGCATGCTTTCCACGATGTTTTTAATAACATTTGGAGGAATACGTCCCCACTCCTCTGCAATGACTCTTTTTAGCTCCCTAATGTTTTGTGGAGCAGGTTGCACTGATCTTACCCGTCTCTTTAGAACATCCCAGACATGCTCAATTGGATTGAGGTCGGGACTTCGAGCTGGCCAATCTAAACGACGGATCCCAACTTCTTGCATGTACGCTCCCACGTCGCCAGAACGGTGCGGGCGAGCATTGTAACATAAAAATGGAATCTTCCCCAAGTGCATTAAATGTGGGTTGTGCATATGGAATTAGGACTTCCATTATGTACCGGTGTGCATTTAATGATCCAATTTCTATGAAAACTAACTCATAAATCATACAAAACATAACGGTGCCTCCGTCATAAGGAGTGATTTCTTTGAAACATACTTACGCATAGCGTTTCCGTGATCTTCGCAGCACTCGCCGGCGTTGGTCCTCTCCACACAAAGAGATTCTATCTTCATCAGAAAAAAATACTTTATTCGAGTCCTCCAGAGTTCATGAAGCACAATTTCGAGCAAACTGAAGTCGAGCAACACTATGCTTACGGAGTAATTTAAGGCATCGAGCCGGGCGGTAAATCCTGATATCGGCAGCCAAAAGCGTCCTCCTGACCGTCCTCAAGCTAACTTCTACTCCTCTTACTTCTTCAAGGCTCTTCTTCAAGTCTACACTTGACGCCTTATGATTCCGCTACGCCTGACTCACCAAAAAGTGGTTATCTCTTGGTTCTGTGCATCGTTTTCTTCCCGAACCGGGTCTTCTTTTGGCCGAAACGGTCTTTTGATACCATTGTCAAGTCCTCTGGACAGTTGAACGACTCACATTTAGCCGCTGAGACACGTAAGTTTGCGAACAACTTTCTCCAAGAAGAACAACCTTCTCAAAGTGGTAAAACTGCTATAATTTTACAGGCCGTTATGGCCGGTAAATTATAGCCATTTTACCACTTCATCGCTTTATCAGTCATATCAAAAAGTGGTATTTAATGTAAAAAGAAAGATTAAATTGTTTTATTTGCAGAAAATATCCAAAAAGTTTTAAATTATAATAATCAGTAAAAAAAGGCGTTTCAGCAATTCGCGCCTTTTTTAAATAAATTTTTCAATAATCAGTATTTTTCTTTTGTTAATTTCAAAATTTAAATTTGGAACGTAAAGAATCATGTCAGGATGCTTCAAATAACATGCCAATATATCGTCAAATTAATAAAACCTCTTGTTCTTCTTCATTGAAGTAGAGAATATAATCTAAAGTGCCCGTTTATATTGCAAAAGACTTTATCTGACACAATGAGTTTTAGGTACTACCTAGTTTTAATTGCCGCGCGTTATTTGAGAAATGTACTATACAAGCCTTGGCCACAACTAGGCATTGATGGAGTTACGTATGTGTGCCTCGGCTTCGCCTATGCTCACATTTACACGTTCGTCCATCAATGCCTCTTTTGCTGGCCGCTATAGCAATGTACTAATTACTTCAAGGTGATCTCAAAAATACACATTAAGACAACTTGTATTATAACGGCCATCTTTGTTCTCTTATGAACCATATACACCCACTGCGCCCTCGGCAACTATCTAGAAATTCGTAGCTATGACGTTTCTATTCTTTATTTTTAGAATCATTTTTAGCATAATCAGCCTTGACCATAGACACAGAGAATAGACGGAGCAATAGATCCTTCAAAATAAACCACTCTGTAGATTGCGAATAAGCAAATAGGTAGCCGATACCTCTTATGGCGCTATACAGGGTGTTTGGAAGGGAGCTGTACATACGCCTAGGGTAGAAACTAGGGATAGTCTGCTACCTACCCCCGCCCATTATATTGACCTTGGCCTCAAGGTTTTTTTTTAATTTATTATTATTTTTTATTTGACTTTTTTATGATTTTTTGACTAAAACTACCTGTAGCTCAAAATCTATCCATGGGACCGGTCGGCTAATGGTCTTGTTTTAATCGTTAGAGTCTTAGGGTCCTGCAAAAAATTATTTTACACCAGAAAATTGTGGAGAAGAAAAGTTATGGGGCCTGAAGTACCGTAGTAAGGTAAAGAAATAATTTTAAGGGCAACTTTCTATGGGGTTTAAAAAAAAACTAACAGGGTTGGAGTTCTTCTGATTTTTTTAAAACATCCTCAGTCCATGCCCTTTCTAACGATATGCTAAAAGTGTAATTATCACTTTTAGTTTTAAAGTTATTAATTAATTTCCGCAACTAGGGCACTTCAAGCAAAAATTTCAACTAATGAAAATTAAATGTGTTCGATAGTAAAAGGATGGCAAATGAAACAAAAAATTTGGTAATGACTAATGTCATTAAATTACAAATTTTAATTAATTACTAATTTTAATTAATTACAAATTTTGTTCAAATTGATGACCATTGACCTGTAAACATGCTCGGCACCTCTTCCTCATCTCCACGGTCACCGTTCTAAGCAGCAGTTCCTCGCGCATTGTATCGAATGCGGCGTGGATCCTGTTAATTAGAACCTCCCTTGTTGGTACTTCTTCTGCGTACACCAACTCTTTCGCCCTTCCCCAGACGTAGAAGTCGAGTGGGGTAAGGTCAGGCGACCTTGGGGGCCAGGGAATTGGCCCACCCCGACCAATCCAAGAATTAGGAAAGCAGTTGTCCAGAAGCTCCCTCACTGCTAGGCTCCAATGAGCAGGACAGCCGTCGTGCTGGAAGACTATGGGCCGATCTTCGTCAAACACTTCTTCCGCTAAATCAGGCAAATCGTTTTCGAGGAAATCTAAGTAGTTTTGCCCGTTTAGGTTGTCTGGCAAAAAGTGCGGCCCTATCAACCGATTACCGATGACGCCTGCCCATACGTTCACGGAGAACCTTCGTTGAAAACCTCTGTGCCTCTTGACTCTCGGGTTTTGATTTACGATCGAACACATTTAATTTTCATTAGTTGAAATTTTTGCTTGAAGTGCCCTAGTTGCGGAAATTAATTAATAACTTTAAAACTAAAAGTGATAATTACACTTTTAGCATATCGTTAGAAAGGGCATGGACTGAGGATGTTTTAAAAAAATCAGAAGAACTCCAACCCTGTTAGTTTTTTTTTAAACCCCATAGAAAGTTGACCTTAAAATTATTTCTTTACCTTACTACGGTACTTCAGGCCCCATAACTTTTCTTCTCCACAATTTTCTGGTGTAAAATAATTTTTTGCAGGACCCTAAGACTCTAACGATTAAAACAAGACCATTAGCCGACCGGTCCCATGGATAGATTTTGAGCTACAGGTAGTTTTAGTCAAAAAATCATAAAAAAGTCAAATAAAAAATAATAATAAATTAAAAAAAACCTTGAGGCCAAGGTCAATATAATGGGCGGGGGTAGGTAGCAGACTATCCCTAGTTTCTACCCTAGGCGTATGTACAGCTCCCTTCCAAACACCCTGTATATTGGCTATTATTTACGAGTATTACCTATACCAATGTGTCTTTTCTGTCGTAGTGACTTCGGCATTACCCTGTGACGTGCACGATCATAATGCTAGAAACAAAAAACTTTTATTTTGTTAATGGGGGGGCAACCTACAAAAACCCCAAACACAGGGCACATCCCTGGGATAGAAAAAGAATAGATGGGATGATGGATAGGAAAAGCTTAGATACTTCATTTGTGTCCATTGGCTTTCCCTTTTTGAATAGCTTGGTCTGATGTGTGTTCAGGATGAAGGAGGTGTGCGCACGCCACGCGGCGCGCGTTTCGTTGCTGGAGCGGCACTCCGCCAAGCTGCACGACGACATGCGGCGCCTGGTACACGAGGTGGAGGCACGCAGTGCGGAGCACACCAGGCTGGTTAGTGCTGTTCATGTTCCCTTCGCTTGTCAAGTGTTTCAAATTTGAAACAGGCCCTCTGAAAAACACGATAAGTTTGTCTCGACATTGCTGCTGTAACATACCGGTCAGAATAACAACCGTCATAAAAATTAAGATGTAAGTCGACTACCATCTTGTAAAAACACCGTAATGCATTATTATTCGTCTGTGAAAACGTGATTCTCAAACGAGTTTTTACACAACACTAACACTACCTCTTCTGTCTTCTGCAAACTTAATTTTATTACAGCAAAATCGTTTAAAAACCGCGATGCTGAACGTAGAAGGCGGCGAGAAGGAGCTGTCGTCGTCCCGCACGCAGTGGCGCCGCATGCGCGTGGAGGAGGCTCTCATGCGCCTGCGCGTGGCACATGCCGCTCGCGCCGTGAACCGCCTGGACGACGCCGCCTTCGGGCTGGACGAGCAGCGGCTACAGATAGACGCGGTACGTAATTTGAACTAATAACTAATAACGTAAATAGCAAAGCTCACAGTAGATAAGTTAGACATAACATACCTACTATCAGTTAGAGGTTGATTTGGGAAAGACTTCATCGTCTTCCTAACCTTTTCCCAACTATGTATGTTGCCTATCTTACCACGTAGTTACCGGGTAACCCTTACTTAATTTTGACTGACGCAGATCCAATTTCAAAATACCTAATCCCTTGAAAGCGTTAATTTTGTTAACACCAGGCCATGAACGAGCGCATAGTGGAGATACAAACTCGTCGCGAAATGTTCGCCGTTCAGAAGCGCGCGCTGTTTGAGGACTGCGGCAAACTGCGCTCCGAGATACGGGAGAGGGAACAACGCATTGATCAACTTATTAAGAGGTACTGGATATTATGGATATACCCTTCGATCAATAGTACACTAGATGACCGGTAAGCTCTTCAAAAACTGGCCGAAATATTAAGGTTACAAATACGATTGTGGTCTTATTTCAAATTAGTATGGTCCAATCATAGCCAACATTGAGACGTCAAAATGCCGCAGTGTGCGTTCAAAAATTGTGCAAATAACCATCTTAAAACAGATTTTGGAAGGAATAACTTTTTTAGGTAAGTTTATATCAATAAGTGTTTTTCATGAAGTAAAAACCGAATTGAATAGTAAATTTGAATTAATTACCAAAATATATTATGATTGTTTGACCACCGTTTGCGTCGACAACGCGCTAACTATTCTAACAAACATCGACTGTTCTGGAACTTTGTAACAGTGAAGAAGTGTCTTAAAATTTTTATTGCTTTTGTACATAGCTTTGTGAATGCAACTTTAAAGGCATAGCTTTTAAAGTTGAATTTGTTGATGTATATTTATTTCAACTAGAATTATTATAATTACGTAGGAACACAATTGGCGACAGTTTTAAAAAGAAGTTTTGTATGGGATTGTGCATCTAGTGTATTATTGATCGAAGAATATACCCTCGTTTTCTGAATTGAAGTTGGGTATTTGTCAAACTCTATGTTATCGTGAAAACCTGTCAATCTTCTTTGCGATAACTTAATTTAGAAACCAGCGGCAACTTATTAATTACTTAAACTAGCTAAATTGGGTGTTACAAATCTATCCTGAACACTTTGAGTAGTGCGTTCCTTCACAGGATATGCACAACCACCTGCACTTTAGAGAATTACCTACTATAAAAATGTTATCTTACGAAAATTCAGGGGGTTAAGCTCTTAGAGCAAGGTTATTTTGAGTGTGCGTAAGGGACAGATGTATGTGACTTGTATACATCTGTCCCTTTTTTACAGTCGATCTATGATAGTTTTGTCACGTCATGGTAAGGGGGCAGCTCGTTAATTTAGTTGGAAAACGTGAAAAATTGTTTATTGTTTCATCTTAAAATTACGAGATTTGAAAAAAGAAAATATATATTTACTTGTGACCCACCCACGAGATAAAACACGAGGGATAAAAGATAAAAAAGTACTGAAATTAAAAAGAATCTCAGCATATGCAGCGATATTTAAAAATAATAAATAACGCCGCGCTGGTATTCTGTTAGGGCCCACTGTTAAAGTAGCTGATTTGGTAACTCATATTTTTGTTTTTCTGTTTCAGATACGAAATATTCATTGACTCGCTGGGTAAAGACGATTCTGGACAGCAGCTCACGGTGACTTTCTTCAAAGTCAAGGTATTTCTAACTATTTGTTAATAATTACGTTTCTTTTTAACCGAATGCCCAAAAAGCAGGAGGTTTCTCAATTCGACCGCATATATATTTTTTTATGTGTGTTCGCGGATAACTTCTTCGTTTATGAACTGATTTTGTTGATTAAATAAATAATTTATTTAATTAAATAAATTAAATAAATTATTTATTCATCGGCTTGATTGGTAACCCTTTTGTTTTTTTTATAGTTAAAACCTATGCTATACGAGCGTATATCTATTATATTCTGCATGAATTATGTTTAATTTATTCAATTTCAATAATATTAACATTGAATTGATTAGCTGGAATATTATAGCTGCTAATTTATTGATTTAAACAAAAATGTTGTTAAAACTACCAGATGGTAGCTTTTTAACATATAAGAAACTTTTCAGTTATACATATGTTGCCAATGTACTTGAAAACGTCATTATTAGAGACCGAAATCTTTAGGTCATACATAATAGAGGAGAAGTTGGCAACACAGGTCTAGCCCCCGTAGGTATGCCAAGATTTACCCAATGAGTTGACCCCCCCTGGTCTCACTGTGTTGAATCAACGACAACTTATTTACATATTGCGCTTTTAACAAAAGTTTTCAATTTTCTTTCATTTAGTTTTAAATTTTAATATATCACAAGGTAATATAGAATTTAACACCGTACCCCATGCAAGAAGTATGTACTTAAGCTTATCTATAAGATGTTTGATCTAACCTTTTTTTAAATAATTCCCTAAGAGATTATCGATGACTTAATTAACAAATGGCTCTGACAGCTCTCTTTTGCAATATAAACATGGATTCAATGTCAGCCGCCCGACCCATAGCAAAATATACTATATACTATAAATAGGCATATTGCTGTGAAATTAACTAAAATAGACCACTGCATCTGTTAACTGTCTTATCTTTCTAACAGCATAAGCGACTGAACTTAACCGACCCGCAAATGATGTTATGTGAGGACCCCATTGTAATTTGTCGTCTAGAGTGATTCATAGGAAATCTTTTTGTTTTATGAAATCCAGCTTTTCTCCATTCAATATGATGCTACTTCTAAAAATCGGTATTGTGAATCTAATACGTTCGATTTTTTTTTCACTTAGTACCAAATTGTTTGCTGTGAATCAATTTTACAACTGATTAATAGAGTTATTCACATCATCAAGATCTTGTGACCGCCGTCATCTATTTGAAATACAACTTGTAATCTATTTAAAATATCAGAGATGTGTCATCAGCAAATACCACCATCTTTAGTGGATTTTGTAGTAACAAGGGTCAAAGCATTAATGTAAACAAACAAGAGGGATGGACCCAATATGGAGCCTTGAGGAACGCTTCTTTATTAGGCGCCAGCGTACGTTGTGCAACGCCCTTTGGTGAATATTTGTGAATATGGAATATTTAATAGTTTAGTTAATATGAAATATGGAATATTTGTTAAAATGACGCAACATTTGGTTGACCATTAACTTTTCGAGGAGATTACTTAGAATAGGCAGAATTGACACAGGCCTATAATTATTGGTTACTTTACTATCCCCAGCTTTAAGCAATGGAACTACTTTACTGTGTTTCATGAAGTCCGGCAAAACTCCCCGATCGACACTAGTGTTAAATATTAATGCTAAAGATAAAGATAAAGATAAAGATATTTTATTTTGCAAATATGGGTACAAGTCATGGTGGTACACAATAAATAAATACAGAAACAGCCATATTTTGCCAATTACAAGGCATGCAAAAGTACAGAGTTTAAAATTTAATACTATAATTCCATTAAATAATATAAATTTGGTTCATCATTTACTAATAATAATATCAATGTTCAACCATTCAATTCATTCAATAAATAAAATAATTCTATTTCATCAGTCAATAATATCATTAATGTCGCAATTTCTAATAATTATTTAAATACAATATATAAAATAGTCAAACAATTTCTTTCTCCAATAAAAAATCTGCAATACTATAATAAACCTTATCTACTAAAAAATTCCGAAGTCTTTTTTTGAATAATGTCAAATTATATTCCTTCCAACAACTTGGTATTTTATTATATATCACCGGTGCCATGCAGCAGACACCCTTGCGCATCAGAGTTGTTCTAGCACTGGGGATACACAGACTAGTATTGTCACGTCTATTCCGTGGAAATACATCAGCCATTCGTGCGAAGCGCTCTGGGTTTAATTTAACAAATACTGCCATTTCTAAAATGTACAAACATGGTAGGGTTAAAAGTTTATATTGTTTAAAATATGGCACGCAGCTATCAGTACTTTTCAATTTAAAAATAGATCGTATGCATCTTTTTTGTGCCTTAAATGCCGTTTCTTTTTCTGTTGAGTTGCCCCAAAAGATAACTCCGTATCGCAGATGGCATTCAACTATACCATAGTACGCAGTAAGGCATGCATCCAGATTTACAATATACGATAGGGTATATAGAGCATATGCAGATGTACTTAGTTTCTTGCAAAGTACCTCAATGTGCTGTTTCCAGCTAAGTTTTTTATCTATTTCCAGCCCTAGAAATTTTGTACTAACTACCTCGCTAATTTTATTATCATTATATTTCACATTAAGATTGTCCATATCTGTCATGCGTTGGTTAAATTGAATTATTTTTGTTTTACTTAAATTGATTCTTAAGTTGTTTTCCTCTAGCCATTTTATAATAGTTTTTAACGAATTATTAATGTCACTTTGGTATGTATCAACGCTTCTCGAAGGTATTGTCACGGTACTGTCATCTGCAAATAGAGTCAATGGTTGTTCAATCCATTCTGGTAAGTCATTAATATAAATTATAAATAACAAGGGACCCAGCACACTACCCTGTGGTACCCCATAACTAACATTTCGCTCTTCTGATCTAAATATCTCGTCATGTTTATTAATTAAATTTATCCTGTTGATTTCTGTTATTTGCCGTCAATTTTGTAAATAGGATTGAAACAGTTCTAAAACATTACCCCTTATGCCATAAGCTTCTAGTTTTTTTAATAGTGTAGTATGGTGGACATAATCAAACGCCTGCGTCATATCGCAAAAAATTGCGCAGACTGGGTTTCGTTTATCGACATTATTTATGATATTATGAATAAAATCGTAAATCGCCATATAAATTGTTTTTCTTGGTCTAAATCCCTTTTGTTGCTCACACAGAATATTATATTTGTCAAGGTATTTAATTAGCTCTTTGTGTAGATATTTTTCAAATATTTTTGAAATAACAGAAATCAATGAGACTGGCCTATAATTTTCCACTAGCTCTCTATTTTCCTTTTTAAATAATGGTTTAACAATGGCAATTTTCAAAGCATCTGGGTACACGCCAGCACCTATACTGAGATTAAGTATATAACTTAAATGTACACATAGTTCCTTAGCCACTGATTTAATAATATTTGTGGAGATGCCATCATAACCAACGCTATTTGTGTTTTTTAGTGACATTATAATTTTAAATATATCATCTGGTAAACTTGGTGCCATGAACATTGATTTACATCTTGTGTATATCTTACGTTGTGGGTTAGGCTGGCTACAGTCATTAATTATGGGCTGTATTTTGTCAACAAAGTAGTTGTTAAACGTTTCAGAAATGTCTTTAGGATCTAATATATTATTATTATTATCTTTAATTTTATCAATTTGCTGGTTGGGAGTATTGAATTTCTTTCGGTTTATTAATTGCCACGTAGTTTTTGCCTTGTTTGCAGCTTTTTCTATTCGGTAGTTGTTTTGTGCCTTTTGTGTCAGATTTATTATTTTTTTATATAATTTAGAATAGTTGACCAACTTTATTTTATTGTCACGGCTCGGGTTTAATCTCAGTTGCCATAGAAGGTTCCTTTTCTTTTTACTACACAATTTAATACCCTTTGACACCCAATTACGTTTTTTTACTAAGTTAATTTTTACTCGAATAAGCGGGAAACACAAGTCATAAAACAACTTTAAAGTGTTGATAAATGCATTATAGGCTATATTAGGATCGTCTGTATCGTATATCTCTGAGAAAGAAATATTTTGCATACAGTGATTGAATTTAGCTATGTTTTCTTTATTGTAATCTCTTCTTGTCCTATACCAATAGTTTATGGCACACGCCTTTCTAACGGGGCACTGAAGTAGCTGTGCTGTGTGATCCGATAACGCAAACTCTAATACTTCACTTTTACATGTTTTACTAAAATTATGTGCAAAATTATCTATGCATGTCTTGCTGGCCATGCGAGTCGGTTGTTTAAATACTAGTTTTAGATTATAACTTAATAGTAGACATTCAAACGTAGCAGAATGTCTATTAGATTTTAGTAAATCTATGTTAAAGTCTCCTGCTATGACAATCTTTTTAGAAGTCGTCTTTGATATTATTCGTAAAAGTCTCTCAAGTTTATTCAAACAATCATCATAATTATTAACATTCGGCACCCTATAAATGCAGACGACAATTATCTTATAGCTTATAAGCTCAATGGCGCAACATTCAAAAATACCAGAAGTCGACAATTTAACAATTTTAGGCAGTTCTTTCCATTTGTGGCAATTTTTAACAAGAATACATGTACCCCCTCTTTTTTTCCCTTTTCTGCAATAAGACGACGCTAAACTATAATTAGGTACATACAACTGACTCTCGTAGCCTTCCATAATGAAATGTTCGGTGATGCATATTATATCAATACATATTTGATTATCAGCTAGTTGATCCAAACATACAGATAAATCATCCGATTTTTTTAACAAACTTGCTATATTTTGATGTAAGATATTAATATATTTATTCGAGAAAAAACAACTCTTTAGCATTTGACTCTGAGTTGTTAATGGTGTCAATTATTATCGGAAATAACTCTAAGTCAATTTTGATCCTATTCATTATATTTTTAAATATGAAATGTATTCCAGCTTTATTCAATAGCTATTTAATATTTAGCTATATAAATAGGACGCAATAGTTTTATTGATTGATTTACATACTTTTACAGATCCCAAAGATCTTCTGGTAATTTAATTTTAAGATGTTTAAAAGCTTTTACATATCTCTTGCTCTGTAAGTACACCCTTACACCCCTGAATGCCGGGGTGTATGACTATCATTACAGCATAGGTTTTGGAATTTGAAAAAAGAACTGTCATACTCATACTGCACGAAGAATATTTTTAAAAAGTTAATATTTTTTTTCTCGGTATCGATTAATTACTCGAATCGGAATCTAGACAATTTATTTTATAAAGATTTTATTTTAAATATGGAACTATTTGTTTCCACATCGTATGTTAGATGGAATCGATTTAAAAATCAAACTGGCCAGCAAGATTTGACGCGCTTGCGTGCGTGAAAAAAAAAGGCAGTCTACTAGTAGGCGCGAAAGCATCGCGAAAATAATTAATTTTCTTGTTTGAGTTCTTTTTCAAAAGTTTTAAACATGTCTAGTGACGAAGACATAGATCTAACGCCCGATTTTATTAAAGAAAGGGCAAAAACAGTTGTCGAAAATATATTACCGCCGAACTCGAAAGAAAGATATGTAAAGGCATACGACGAATTTATGAAATGGCGATCAGAAAAAAAAGTGAAATCTCTTTCTGAAAGTGTTTTTATATCATATTTTGATGAATTATCTAAGAGGCTACAACCTTCTAGTTTATGGTGCTTTTATTCCATGCTAAAATCTACAATGATGACAAAACATGACGTGAATTTGAAAGATTTTTCTAAACTTACTGCTTTCTTGAAAAGGCAGTCTGACGGCTTTAAAAGCAAGAAATCGAAGGTATTTACTGCAGAAGAAGTACAGAAATTCTTAAATGAAGCTCCGGATGAAATTTATTTAGCAATAAAGGTACCTACGTATTTACTTGCCCTTTTTAATAAGTTACCAAAATATTTCACAAAAATACTATGCGAATTTGGTGCCTTTAATACAACTTATGTCTTTTTTACAGGTTGTTCTAATTTTTGGGATATCGGGAGCCTGCAGAACCGTGGAATTGACAAACTTGACAATAGAAAATGTAGAAAAACATAACAAATTACTACTCATAAAACTGCCTAACACGAAAACTAAAATTGACCGGTCATTTGTTGTGCATGAAGAATTTGCAAATTATGTTGAAAAATATCAAGCTCTTCGGCCTGAAAACGTGGATACAAATCGTTTTTTTCTTAATTACAGTAAAGGAAAATGCCACAGACAAGTAATAGGAAAAAACAAATTTACAGGCATGCCAAAGCAAATAGCCACATATTTAAAACTGAGTAACGTAGAGTTATACACCGGGCATTGCTTTCGCAGAACATTAGCGACTCTATTGGCTGATTCGGGAGCCAACCTCACTCTGTTAAAAAGGCACGGCGGCTGGAAGTCCAGCAAAGTGGCCGAAGGTTATATCGAAGATTCGATGGCAAACAAAAGCAAAATTACTTCTAAAATAACAGAAAATATAAACTTAAAATCACCACGTCAAAGCACATCATCTGAGCCATTTTTTAATGAAGAAAATAGTACCAGTCAACTGCCGCCATTTACGATGCAAGAACCTCAAGTCACTCAAACTCAAGTCTTATCATCACAAACTCATATTCAAACTATAAATATTCCTAAAAAGAACGTGACCATATCTCTTACAAATTGTAATAATTTTACTATTAATTTTAATTAAATACACATTTTTTTCTTCTTAATAAATGTTCATTGAAACCTGCTGTCTTGTTGTTTACTTACCTCACAATCGATATGTAAAGCAGAGTATTGATCTCGGGCGTAAGCATCAATTGCATACTCGGGTTAATTAGCGCCTTCGCTTCGCTCAGGCGCCAAAAACCTCGTATGCAATTGATGTCATACAGCCCTTGGTTAATAATCTACTATTAAAATAGCCTGGGGGTTAGTATGTTGACACTTAAACTCGGAAGGCTCCTCAAGAGCAGTCCGTGGCAACTGGCACAAACTCAAGGCAGTTTTGGTGCCACACATGATATTGTTACAAGATAGGACAACGCCATCTAGTGACGAGTAGAAGAGCTAAGTGGTAACTAGTGGCGCCATCTAGTACAGAATAGGGAACTAATCTTCTCGAAAGTTCGTGTCGAATAGAATTTTCCAGAATGTTTCGAGCCGAACATTTTGGAAGTTTCTAGTCGCTTCGGGAACGATGACTTCGAATGTCGATTGTTCTGGAAGATTCTCGAATTGTCTGTAACAGTATGGAACATTCTAGAAACATCTTCCGTGCTATATAAAGAGCGGTTGGGTTCGTCGTGAGTCAGTTTCGATTTGAAAGCGACACAGAGCGATCGGAAAAGGAAAATAGTGCGAAGTAATAGAATTGTTTAAGAAGTGTTTTTGTAATAAAATTTGATTAATTGAAGTCTGCTGTTTGAATAATTTATCCCTGAATCCCAGCTCGTAACAATATCAATTCCGCTGTCTCTGGATGCGCTTCCACGCTTTATTATTTTGACTCTAATATAAGAGTGGATTCTAACACAAACTACGCTCTTTGACTTGGAGTGACGGTCACCAACCCGTTTAACCTTCTCTCTCTCCTTGTTTCCTTAATCCACAGTTCGCGGCGGAGCGAGCAGAGCTGCGGGAGCGTGGCGCTGCGCTGGACGCAGACATAGGGCGGCGCGAGCGCGACGTTTCGGCGCTGGAGGCCACGCTGCGCGTCGTGCACGCCGCGCACCAGCACTTCATTCACCACATCTCGCCGCTTAGCGAGCAGTGTACGTACTGCCCGAGTAAATACAGGCAAAATTTTGGAATTTTACGTTTGATTTACTGACATAGTCTATAAACTGTGTTACTTACACATTATGGGTTTTGATCTAACAAAAATAATTGAAATTTCCCTTATATTGGCAGCACCTGAAATAGAAGAGCTGAACAGCCTAAGGAACCAGTTCCATGAGTTGCGCGCGGAGCTACAAGCGCTGCAGGCAAACATCGCGCGCCTCAGTGACTACAACCGCGACGCCGACGCGCGCCTCACGGTCCTCGCCGACAAAAACAAGCAGCTCGACGCTAGGAAGTATGTCTAGTTTTTGAATAGTAATAGCTATGAATCGATTTTTATGTTTAAGGTTGCACTAGTCGACGGCAAGAACTATTATGTGCGCGGGGTTAAAATGCATGCTATCTCATCCGACAATACGTGCGAAAGAGATAGATGCTGTGATAAGCAAGCAGTAAGAAGCTAGTACGCGTACGAATACACTTTTTTACAAATTGTAGCGAAATGGATGATGATTTAGAACGAAAACGAGAGCGCGAATTTTTATAATACTAGCTTCAGCCAGCGGCTTCGCCCGCGTTAATGTCGAAAATTATCCCAAGAGAACATATGCCCGGGATAAAAACTGGGAAAGAAATATCCTATGTGCTATTCCAGACTACAATCTATCTCTGTGCCAAATTTCATCTAGATCCGTCCACCGTTTGAGCGTCAAGAAGTGACAAACATACAAACACCCCCACACACAACACACTCACAAACTTTCGCCTATATCATATTATCACATCGCCCCTCGCACCGCTCCCCCGCTTTACCCGCCGCGCGTATTTATGTTGCTCGTGCTCCATTCAAGTCAATCTTATCGTGATGACTTTTAAACTATGCGTTCAAATTACTTAGTGTAAAAGACAAAGTTTATCTACATACCCATTACCGCCCTCTGTACCTGCACAGGTACAACTACTTAATCGATAAATTATGTATTTTATCTGTGGTAAGTGTTGAAGGTAGTTAGAAATTACAAATCTAGATGACACTAGTTACCACATAATAAATAAAAATAGGCGGTGGCGCGAAAACAAATGTCACTTATTTTGTAATAAAATACGGAGTCCAGACACGACATACAAGGTAAGATTATTTTGTTGGTTTTTATCAAAAATAGTGAAATATTTCAACTTCTTTTTTTATTTTTATGGAGACTATTTATTTGTGTTGGTAATAATAACATAAGAATGAAAGTTTATAACAAAACTTGAAAAGTAGGGTTTGTTTCATTTGTTGTACACAGGCGGGTACAGCGGGCAGATTCGTACTAAAATTTCGTTTTGTTTACAGTATTACTTATAAGTTGAAATGGCCAATCGGAACGTATTTACCAGCTATAAGAGACTGGAGGAAGCCTTGGAATCAATTTTGGCTGATGAAAGCAATGATGAAGAGTACGATATGGTATTAGTGCCACCAGATCCGGCTGTGGTAAGTGATGAGGAAGAAGGTAATGAAGATAATTTGGCGGCTTCAAGTTTCCCTAAGGACGTTCCAGGGACTATTGAGGTAGGTCGGCGTCGTCCTGACTACGATGTTTCGGAATGGAGCGACAGTGATGATGAGCCGCTAAGACCTATGCCTGCAAAACGTGCCAAAAAATGTGATGTAGATTTACCTGTATGGAGGAAAACTCAGCCAACCTATAGTTCTACTTATGAAATTACCGATATCGTACAAAAGAGACAAAAATACGTTGTTGAAAGCTTAGCAGACTGCAATCCCGTAATGTTGTTTGAAAAAATATTTGATCATGATGTAATGGATTTGATAACAACTAACAGTGTCTTGTACGCTAATCAAAATAATAGGCATGGTTTTGAACTTGATAGTGCAAGTTTGAAAAATTTTTTTGGTGTACTGATACTGACCGGTTACCATGAATTGCCATCTGAACGTGCTTACTGGAGTTTGGATGAAGACCTTGGTGTTCCATTGATCAATAATTGTATGTCACGCAATAGGTTTTAGGAGATAAAAAGAAATCTTCATTTTGTGGATAACGGTCTAATAGATGGTTCGACAGATAAAATGATCAAACTCAGATCATTATGCGATTTGATTCAGCGAAACTCTAGTCAGTGGGGTGTATTTCATGAAAGCTTGTCTGTGGACGAGTCCATGATCAAATATTTTGGGCGTCATCCATCAAAACAATTTATACAAGGAAAGCCTGTAAGATTTGGTTATCGCAATTGGGCTGCGACAAGTTCAGATGGTTATTGCTACGCGTTTGATGTTTATTGTGGAAAATCCACAAAACCTTCTGATGATACCCTTGGTGCGAGAGTCGTGAAATCTTTATTGGCTAAAATGCCTGTAGTTCCTAAAGAGCATATCGTATATTTCGATAATTTTTTTACCAATCATCAATTGTTGCTCGATTTGGGTAGACTAGGTTTTAGAGGTACTGGAACCGTTCGAGAAAATCGGACGAAGAAATGTCCCCTGATCACAGTAAAAAATATGAAGAAGAAGCCTAGGGCGGAATATGATTATAGTTTTGATACAAAGAATGAGATAACTATGGTACGTTGGAAGGACAATAATGTCGTTACAATGGGAACTAATTTTGATGACATAGAGCCTCTGGGCAAAGTCAAACGATGGTGTAACATCAGAAAGCAAAAGGTTGACGTAAATATACCTAAAATGTTTTTCAACTATAATAAAGGAATGGGTGGGGTTGACCAAATGGATCAGTCTATCAGCCTTTATCGGATTTCAATAAAAGGAAAAAAGTGGTGGTGGGTTATATTTACCTATTTTTTAGATATGGCGATATCAAATGCTTGGCGACTACATGTTTTGCTCAGTAAAGCTAAACAAGAGATAACTTACTTGGACCAGTTATCTTTCAGGCGAATTATTGCACGGACTTATTTACGTCCAACGAAAACTAAGAGCCGTCCGTCATCCTCAGCGGCACTAGGGGGTCGAAACAATAATGGTCATAATCCTGAACGGATGGAAAACCCACTGCGATGTGTTATCTGTCACCAAAGAATTCGCTGGCGTTGCGAAATATGTTTGAAAACGCTATGTGTTGAACGACCTTGTTTCAAACAATTTCACTCCTAAAGCGCCCACTGTACACGGCTGAGTACACCCCTAAAACTTGATATGTACATTTTTTTTTTTCATTTTATCTTCTTATATAGCATATTTTATCCCTTATGGACTAATAAATAGAAAAACAATAGAAAAATATACTGCAGTTTCATTTTGGGCGTTAATGGGTTAAATATTTAAAGCGACAAATATGTCGATTTTGATAAAAGTTTGATAAATATTCTAAAATGTGCATTGTAAAAAAGTATCCAATTTAATGGTATTTAAAGTTCACTATTATGGTCATAGTGACTTCCCCATAAAAGGTCCCCATATGCTGTCGAGGACTTTTATTTAGAACTATTTAAGACAAACAATCCTACGGTACATTATATTGGTGTATCTCCAACGGTTTAGTCAGCGCACGCGAAGATAGCTCTCAGAGGGCAGAATTTTTGCCGACTTACTTGATATTTATCGTTATATTATGAACAAATTACAAAAAAAAACATTATATATTGTAGCCTATGTGTTATTCTGATGTATAACCTATATTACTGTAAAGTTTCATCCAAATCCGTTTTGTAGTATTTGCGTGAAAGAGTAACAAACATACATCCATTCTCACAAACTTTCGCATTTATAATATTAGTAGTACAAGATAGTAGAATTAGTAGGATAGGATAAACAGACCTGTGGGAGTATGGATATCATGAAAAAACAACTAAATGTATCTTTTCCAAATAAAATTATTTGCATTGTTGAACTACTAATCTATCTCTGTATGGTGACTGATTTGCAATTTTTCTTCTTCCTATGGTGTTTATTTGCGCCTAAAGATGCGTTAAAATTAGTGTTGAAATATGGAACTTTCCACGCTCATAACTTTCAAATATATATTTTTTAACTTTTTTGTTTCCATACAGGGTTAGAAAATGATGAGACAAATTGATATCATTTTTAACCGACTTACCAAAAATGAAGAGGTTCTATGTTCGACTTTGTTTGTTTTTTTTTTATGTTTATTCACCGATATCTATGTCAATTCTAGACTGATTTTGAAAATCCTTTTTTGTTTGTGAGTATGTTCCGAAATAGATCCCATTTTAAATTGGTAAAGATCTGATGAAGGACTTCGGAGATGTACATCAGAACTCTTCAATAGATAACGGCAAATCTCTCGGGATTGCTGCAATCGCATGTCTGTTTATTGTTTACTATTTCATAACATAACATTACGCCAGTACGCTCTAAAGGGGTACGCAGATGTGTACAGTTCACCTTTGATACATTCGAATTTCACTGGTTATATTCAGATTCATGATATTCGGGTAATCTATTGCCTATTAGGGAGGTACAATAAAATGAGAAAAATAAAAAAACTTTTTTATAAAAAATACTACCGACTTCAAAATACCAAAACTACAAAGTGAAAAATAACTTTATTTTTGGAAGTCGGTGTCCATAACGCAAAAAAATTGTACCTGCCAAAGACACCTACTTCCAAAAATAAAGTTATTTTCACTTTGTACTTTTGTTATTGGGAAGTCGGTAGTATTTTTTTTGAAAAAAAGTTTTATTTTTTATTTTGTATGTACATCGTCAAACAGTGGAGAAATCGTTTGTATGGAAAAACGATCGACAAGGGCAACCTCAGATACACATCTAACTAGATAACGCAAGTCCCTTCATCTGTGTGAAAATCCACTTTTTTACACACAACCTAAAAACAAATTTACTTACCAAAGAAAGAAAAATTTCCAATGCCTCTGGCAACTTTTTCTATGCAGTCTTTACGGCTCAATATGTCATAAAAGGCAATTTTTTTTTTTTTGGTTGATTTCCGGTGCCGATAATGCTAAATTAAAAGCTCAAATTACGATCATTTATCGTAACTTTACTCCGTTATTTCGCACGCGAAGTACATATCTGTATATGCGTATACAATCGCGTTATCTAGTTAGATTTAGATATGTGAGGGTAACCTTAAGCAACGCTTGCCGCGGTCGATCTGTGGATGAGTAAGTTCACCATCCCATACAGGTTGTAACTGAAAGTTGCGATCATACTTTAAGTTCAGCTTCTGCCCATGTAAGTGAACATCTTTCTCAAAGGAAATAGCTAAAAAAAAGAAAATGTAACTCCGTCTTCAGACATCATCATCCCATCAGAACTCATAGGAAATGCCTAAAATCCATTTTTTTTTAGGGATTTCCTTCGAGGTCCTTGGAGATTGTTCATATACATGGGCGGAAGCAGTATTTAAAATATGATCGCACCTTTCCTTTACACCTGTATAGCAAGGATAGGGTGGACCTCGCGTTTTAATGACGCCTCAACTTATAGTAGCATACAGATGCCTCATCCTATACAAAGAAACCGTGCCGACGTAACCAGCGTTTTTCGTCTGATTAAGATGATTATTTTATAAGTACTTTGATCGCGTTCGGTTCCGTTCCACGGCTATAGATGGTGTTAGCAGCGACTTGCAAGTAAAAGGGTTTTCCCGGTTCGTGACTAATTATAGGGTTCCGTACCTCAAAAGGTAAAAAAGGAACCCTTATAAAATCTCTCTCTTGTCCGTCTGTCTGTCCGTGTGTCACCACCGCTTTTCTCAGGAACAGCTGGACCTAGCAAGTTGAAATTTAAACCATATGCTGAGGTTATAAAAATATAAGGTCTATAGTCCCTATTAGCTGTATAAAAATCAAGGTCCTGAGTCAACACGATAAAAAGATATAGGCAAACCAACCAAACCAACTTTTAACCAAAATTGACAATTCTAGGTCAACCGGAAGTACCCTATAGGTTTTGGGTCGAAAACCTATATGGTAGTTCCCGTTGATCTAGAATCACGAAATTTGGCAAAAAGTAAGGTCGTACAGCACAAATATAGGAAAAATTCCAAAATATAAAAATAGTTGAAAATTAAGGTAAATTTTCGTACTTACAAGTTTTCGCGACAGTGTAAATTTGCCCATATCTTTAAAACTTAGCTACCAATAAAAATGATACCAATTTCATAATGGCGGTATAATGGGTAGGTACGGAACCCCCGGCGCACGAGTTCGACTCACTCTTGACCGGTTTTTTCTTTAAATTCAGTGACGATTTGTTTTGTAATATTTTTTGCAAGTTTTTAAGTTTCATTGTGCCAAAATGTGTTACAATACAAATTTAAAAGATCAAGTGTTATGCCTCAGCAATTTAAAACCGCGCCATCTATTTGAATCAATTTTAAATGATCCTTTCAAATAAACCTTGAAATGTGAATTAAGAGCCTAGTGACATTTATTCGAACCAAATTTTCTTTGTTAGCGCTGGGGCCCCGTGGTAATACATAGGTCTTACTGGAAGAATTCGCCACGAGTTTGGCTATCTTTGGAAGCGGCTGCGTGCGCGAGATATTAAAAGACGGCCAAATGCGTTTCGGACTTCGCACATTTAGGGTTCCATACCAAACCGCAAAAACAAGTTGGTTTTAATAGGAAAAATTTGAAAATTCCAAACTAAAATCTGATGTATCAATATATTGTGATGTGTTAGTAATATACGTAGTAATAAACATTGTCACCAAATTTGAAGTTCAGAGGTCATTGGGATGTTCAAAAATCCTTTTTTCAGAACAAAATTTTGTAAAAAGCTGACTTTGGTGGCAACTCATTTCTTTGTTATCCAATATTATTAAAAAAGAAAATACAGCATTTATCTACTCAACGAGCTCTAAACAATGATACTCTACTCGATGGGGTAGATCAAAAAGTTTTTTTTCGCGCCGCCCTTTATTTGTATGGGAGGCCCCCCCCCTCCCTTAAAAACTTTTAAAAATATTTATACCCGACTGCAAGGAAAGGGTTATTGACAAATAGTATGGCTTTGGGTCAACAAGATGCATAGACTGTGAAAATTTGAAGACTAGCTCCAACCGTTTGGCTGTAAAACCTGTGTGACAGACGACACCAAAATGACAGCGATAGGGCTACGTTTGGTCCCTTCGGGTACGGAACCCTAAACACAGTGATTTACCGAAAGGCTCCATTCTTACGATTTAAATCTACGAGATCCCTCCATGTCCCGGAAACCACGTATTGTACATCTTTTACATTCGGTAAGGGTAGAAGCTCGAAAGTTCGACATCGAATCGTAAAGATTGGATGTCTGATGACGGGGTACCGAATTACCCAGTAACTTGGTTTTGGATGTCAAATAGGCAGTCGCTCCAAATAAAATATTTGTATTTAAAATATCCGATTAGAAGCCGATCTCAACATGTTTGGGCAAAGGCAAGAGTTTGTTCTTCTTTCTTGCCATTTCTACGACTGGTCACTGTACTGTTCGTCTGTAGTTAAAGTAAATTGAAATGTTGTGTCATCAGAAATGAAACGGAGCAAGAGTTGGAGACATCTCGCGAGCGCATGGAACGGCAGCAGGTGCACCTACAACACGCGCGCGACATCGTCATGACCAACGCCAAGCGCGCGCAGAAACTGGTGGAGGGAGCCGACGACTGGCGACTTTTCCAGGTGAAGTATCCATCTACTTCCTGACAAGATAATTATATTACTGTTTAAATGGCAAGTTTAGATAAATGACAGTGGCTTGTGTTGTAACCGATGCTTTTTCGATAAACATCATGTTTTACGGTAGGGTTCTCGTGTGTCTTCTCCATAAGAAACTACCTTTGCGAATACGTACACGTCTAAATCAATTACATATAAAAAAATACTATAGACATTCAAAAGTGCCGTTTAGGGCTAAGGTTCTAAGTATCACTTGCACGAAAATCTTAACTCAGCGTTTGTTGCTAACGCGAGGTTAAATTGACAATATAGCATACATTATTGTGAAAATAAATTACTTTGAACTAGGGTTTGTGATCGCCAGTAAAGCGCCGAAGGAAAGATGTGAAGCATCTTTCCTTCGGCGCTTTACTCGCGGCGCTCTACGAGTCCCGGAGACTCAACTCTGTGCTGTGTTCTCAGGTGGCGATGTGGACCCGTGACTTCACGGAGGCAGCGTACTCGGCGGTGTCAGCTTTATGCGCGGCGGCAACGCAGAGCCCCGAGTTGGCGTCGCGCCTGGCCGCGCTGGTGTCCGCCTCCGATGTCAGGCGGCACGTGCCCAAGAACATACGCCGGCTGCACATGTTACTTCAGAAGTCAGTAGCATTTATATTTAGCACCTACTTGTTAGCGTGTCGATCGCAAACATAAGTACTCTTCTTACTTGGGTATTACAGGACCAGACATAACAAGTTCTTGCTAAATCTGCCAAAGTATGCTTTTCTTAATTTTGACAACGTAACTTAAAAAGTTAGAGTAAAATTTCTTATTGGTCTTTTGACTAAATTGTTAAAACATATTAAGTACTCAGTCACTTCTAATAATTCCTATTAAATGAACTCAGTCCATAAAAAAAAACATAGATAGGTACTTAGCCGGCATATCCGACCTTAGTTCTGTTCGCTACAGGAAAGGGGATTATTTTACTCATCGTTATGAACAACTTTTGGGCCAGGTTTCCACCTACAACCAGCTCACATGCAAGTTGCATTACATTGAGTTCTACCGAGATATAGTTGTCCCCAAACATCTTGGCCGTCCTGAAGTTGGTTACGCTGGCTGCGCAGTAATAAATCGCATACAAAAGCAGCACCGATCCGTGCCATGCGCATCGGAAAATCAACTTCAGGGCGGCCAAGAATAAGTTTAGCGAGTATAATGATGTTCGTGACCACCAACGCCAATCGCTTCCATATTTGGTAGATAATAACTACTCATGGTAGTCACGTACATGCTCGATCTTGACCCGCAATATAATTAAACCTGCATGTGAGTGACTTTTAGGTGGATTCGTGGCCTTCGCCGTGCAAATTACTTGCTGTTGCTAGCAGCTTCGGCCGCGTCAATGTTGAAAATTATAGCACCGGAACGTGTAGGTAGGTACAAATCGGTCTAAATAACGCCCCTTGTGTCTTATAGACCAGTGCCGAAGCCTTCAAAAACGGTAAAAAGTGAAAAAAATAATAGTAGGATGAAACCCATTAGAAAAGGAGGGCAATGTGATAAAAATGAAAGGAAAAATAAATTACGGGCGATCCGAGTTCGGGAAGTGGGAGTAGTTTCATTTTCGATCTACTTCGATTTTCGATCAACTTTCGATCACACGGGATGGTCAGGATACGACACTATTTTTAACGATAAAGTTACAACCCGCCAAATGTCAGTTTGGTCTACGAAATTAAAAATCACATTATAGGTCCGTCCCCACTTCTCTATGAAATACCTTACAGTGGGCTAAAATTTACCGTAGGTCACTCAGGTATATTAAGCATCTTAAAACAGCAATAAATATGCATCTACTCGTACAAATATTATTTAAAGAAGATTCTACAACTATTTCAAAATATTGTAGATGTGTTATTAAATATGAACTTTATTAACTTATTTGTTTGTTAATTATAGTACTTAGTATATTTCGATTTGCTTTTTTTTCCGTTTATCAATGTAACATGAAATCTTACGTTTTTTGAGTAATTAAAGAGTAAATTTTAATAAATAGCTCAAAATTGTACATGATGATTACAAAATTTCGAAATCGAGATTTTTTTTTATTTTTTTTTTTTGCATTTTGTGAGAACTTTTACTATAGTAATGTATATTTTTTTTACACCATCAGAAAGTAGAGATTTCGACGAACAAAAACCCACCGACTTTTTGAAAAAAGCTGATATTTTGACGCGAGACTTTTCGATTGAAAATTAGGGTGCTTTTTTGATATTTAGGCAAAATAAGGCGAAAAAATAAATATTTTAAATCGAATAAATTACAGTGTATTTGGGACATAATAAGGTAAACTTTAACCAAATTTCCTAGAAAAATAATTATTTTTGAAAAGATATAAATAATAAACCAAAAACGTGGTTATTTGAATTTTTCACATAAATTTTGAGGTTATGTTAAAAAATTGTAAATACAAAAGTTGTAGATCTTCTTATTACCTACAACTTTGCCATCTATCTTTTTTCCATAGGACTTGTAGTTTTGCCGGAAATCGAGATAAACCATTTTTACCCTTAAAAACTCACCCTCTCCCACTTCCCGAACTCGGATCACCCGTAATTTATTTTTCCTTTCATTTTAATCACATTCCCCTCCTTTTCTAATGGGTTTCATCCTACTGTTATTTTTTTTGGTTTCAAAAATTATCGACCCTGGTCAATGAATTCAGTTCATGGTCTACTTATATGACAAATGTCATCCAAATCTATTCAGTCATTGAGGCGTGATTTTCGAAGAATCAACAAGACTCCAGTCCGAATGACTTAAAAGCAAAATATGTTTTCTAGCTAGCACATAAATGCTCAAATACTAGTCCAATTTGTAACTTTTGAGGTGTCCGTAAACTTGTTTTTTTTTTTTTGATAGGCTCGCGCTTGACTACTATCTCACCTGATGGTAAGCGATGATCAGGTTGTAGCTATCAGGAAATACAGACTCCGGCAGGGAATTCCTCTCTTTAGCTGTACGCATAATGAAAGTATTCCCAAAACGTTTGGTGCGTATGGGTGGGATGTCCACCATTTACCGATGACACATCGCCGTACGCCTTGTAGTGTAGAAGATGGAAAGGGCTAGGAGGAATTAGTTCATGCAATTCCAACGCACACTCCCTAAAATGTAACCGATAAAAAACCGACAGATTAGCAACTTGGCGCCGATGTTGAAGACTCTGGTGCCTAGACTCGACCAGTATCTCATTGCAGATGCGCCTCTTGGCCCGTTTTTCGATCGACTCTAGAGCATCCAGCTGGTACTTGGCAGATCCGTCCCAGAGATGAGAGCAGTACTCCATGCATTGCCAAACTTGCGCTTGATACAAATTGAACAACTGTTCTGGCGTGAAGTACCGTCTCACCTTTGCAAGGATCCCCAACTTTTTGGCAGCCAGTTGAGCTTTTGCTTCAATTAATGATCCAAAATTAAGGGTCGATGTCAACGTAACGCCAAGAAGCTCAAGATGGTCCGTTATCGGCACGGTCACATCACGGAAAGAAGGAGCCGGGTGGAATTGGCTCCTTTTAGCGGAAAAAAGACACGCCTGGGTGTTAGCAGCATTGAAACTGACCAGATTTGCACCCACTTCGAGACTGCCTTCAAGGAGAGATTCAAGCACCCAACCATGGCCTCCCGGAGAGACCGGATCTGAGGCCCAGTAGCGCGCGCGTCGGATACGTATCTCTCAGCAACAGTGCTGTCGTCTGCGTACCCAAAGGTATCGGGTTTTACCAGATCATAAAATCTGGTTTCACACCTCGCGTTATTTGATTTAAGTACGTGATTATTATTTTTGTCAGTCATTGATAATATTTAAGATTTCGTGGATGAGTTTTGGTGAGTAGGAATTTAATTACGTATCATTAGTTTCTGAATTAGGGGGCGGAAACCGGTGTTCGATATCAGCCGTTCGGTTGATATAGCACTCGCCTACGTGACGATTTGTCCATCGGTTTATTTTAAGTTACCTACTCTTCCACCAAACAAACATTTCTTCACGTTGCTGTTGATAGGATTTCTTACACTTGTCAAAGAAACAAAAATAATATTCTTGTAGAAACTAAACTGGCCGTAGTAGGTATATTATCCTTATGCCCCAAAACTGTAGCGTAGCGAGAGTTTCACTTCCATAAGAAGTATTACTTAGATATACCGGGTGACGCCGACGCGAAAAGGAGTACCATGAAAAATAACTTCAATTTCGGCAGTCGGTGTCAAAAATCGAAGAAACGAAAACTGGAACACCGAATTTTGAATTCAGTTGTATTTTTTCCTAATTTAGTTTTAAGAAAAAATCACGGTGATTGGCTGGTGGTTTACCGACCGAACACAACATGCTTTTACACTGTAGATTTATTTACCAGACCCTCTTTTACAGGATCGTGACAGATGCAGAAATCGAAGTCAAGAAGGAAGCCAGCATACTTGATGGTAAAATAATTTAGCTGAATTCATTTTATACTGAAATAACGGAAAGATCACCACTTTTAAATGGTTTTCATACTGCGTCGTTGGACTCAGCTACGGATCTTGGGGTTTATACTCAGGACAGAAGTGGTAGATACTATCGCATGTTAATGTCTGGCCTATACCCAGCACTGGGTGACGTTGGTTTGTGGACGATGATGATGACTTTTGTTTTCTGACAATATAGTTGGTCCCTGTGATACATTGAACGTATAGCTAGCTAATGACGTGATGGAACTGACAGCTTGACAGTCGCTCTGTGGCTATATTGTAAGCGGTCGCTCACATAGCGCTGTTCTGTACTATATTGTCTTCAAGATCACCCCGAGATCTTACTTGTTAATATTCTGGTAAATCGCCAGATAGCGGGCCCGACGACCGGTCTTACTGATCATTGACGGGCCCTTTTCACCCGCCTTTATGTTTTGCGCACAGAGTCAATATTCCCGTCGTCATCCTCGTCTTCGAGGAGTGGTGTGAGCATCGCCAGTGGGTACACCAAGCGACTGCTCGGCTTCCGCAGGAGTCTCGCGGCCAAAGTTGGTGAGGATGCGGTATGTATTCTCTATATTCATTCAGCTTGATAAAGATAATAGTAGATTGTTGCATAGAGCGCAAAGTGAGTTATTAATGCATGAGTGTTATATTGGACTAAATAAACACGAGTGCATTAATTACTCACTTTAGCGAGATTCGTAATCTATTTTTCTTTCAACTACCAATCTACCTACCGTGACAAAATATAGGTATAGGCTCAAATATAAAATATTTATTACGCGACTTTTGCGGCAAAAGGTTATTTACTTAGAAGCCAACTAAAAAGATGTAAACAAGAAGAAAATCATGTTGTGCGGTCGGAGGATACATTTTCGCGAGCTGGCTGACCAAAACCAGATATATCCTCCGACTGCACAGCATGATTTTCTTCTTGTTTACGTCTTTTTAATTCGCTTCCTAAGCAGTCAGGTTTTTGATTTTTGGATTTTTTTTTAAATTAGGCACATTAAAAATACAGGTGTTATATATTTTTGAAATCACCTCTTAAAACCCTTTTATTTTGTTATCCCAAACGATGGGTGTGGCAGAAAAAAAATCGGGCCCCTACAATATCGGGCCCAAAATCCGCCATTTTTCTATTTTACAATTTTAATGTAGCCAGTGACACTCGCAGGGTTAAGGCGAATCGATTGACGTTAGAATCATCAAAAATCGGCCATCACGTTTGGTCTCTAGAACGCCACATAGAAATACATACACAGACTGATAAATATATTGCCCTCCGTCGGCAGTCAGGTAAGAATAGGCAAAGGTTTTGATCGGAAATACTCACGTGGAGCTACACTTGCTCGTTTTTCAATCGAATCGTTGCACCGTAGGTATGTTGCGTCAGCCAATGCCTTAATAGCCACAAACCTCGACTAACACCTAGGTTCTCGTTAGTCAGCTGGCTTGATTCAGAAAGCAGACTTCTGGACACAGTTCATATTGTTAGGAGGTTCATCTCTCTGCAGACCAGACCAGATATAACAATATATTATAGAAAACGCGAGGAGAGGTACGAGCAAGATATAATAGTGAATAATAATACTGGTAGGTAATTAGGGTGTGGATTTAGGACACACGATACGTAATTCGACATCAATCTAATGTAATTATCATTCAGGCAGACGGAAAGAAGCCCAACAAAATTTGGCACCAAAAACGTTAATATTTTTACTCAATGTTCAGGTATAGAATGAATTGTTCTAGTTGGCGTGGGTGGCTAAATCTAAAACTGTGAAGAATATCTAAAAGTATGTAAAATAATCTTTTTGATGAAAACTAAAAGTGCATAGTAGGATTTTTGAAAAATGATTATGCCTAGACAGGAATCGAACCCGTTCATTTTGTAAAAATAAACACTGTATTATTTGACCATCCGATAATAGGGATCATATTCTGGTACTATCCAACGGTGATTTGGCCATCCAGGCCCACTTGTCAAATTGACCTGTACAATTTAAAATTGTTGGTAGCCATTTGGTCATAGCTATCCTCCACCAGCCGTCACCACGGCCAGCTGTAGATTCATACCTTGTCGGTCGCCTTCACGGGTGGAAGTAACTGTTTCCATCATCATGGGCCGAATTGCCTTGATGTGACTGGCATAATCAAAGTCCGACGAGCACTTGCCCGGTTTTTTTTTCAATTAGGATTATATGTTTTGTACATTAAGCAATCGTTTGGTTTGTACCAGTTTCACATTATGTTAATTATTTTTACAGTAATAGTGTATGATGTACAGATATTTTCATTATTCCCATTGTTCTATACACAAGCATGAGCTATTCTAATTTTCTAACTTTCTTTTTTCTGTTCCAGTTGGTTGACGATATTTGTGCAGAAGGTATTTATCATATTCCAATCCTAATGTACAGATATATTTTTTATTTGAAACATTTCCCAGTGCTCTAGATTAACCATTCACACATATACCTACAATACATACACATACTGGTGATTCGATGAATTCCTTAATAATTCCGTGAGAACTATAATCCACTCTTCATAATAAACTAATACTTAACTACTTTTCTTTGATAGCTCGTAAACGAACCTTGAATAACCATTAATAAAAAAACCTTTATCTTTGGCAATTTAGCTTCTTGATACTATAGTTTATTATCCAGAATGCAGAAGATGTCTTACAATTAGCAGTTTTGGTCGTAGTAAAATGTGTTGAAAATTTCCAAAATACTTCAAAGGTTCGATAACTTGAAAACAACCCAAAGGTACCAGTTACCCTTTAGTATAGTAATAGTAGACGAGAAGAGAGGATCAAGAATACAAATTCTCACCTTGACCTACCCTGAATGATTATTTT
This sequence comes from Orthosia gracilis, assembly GCA_947562075.1. Taxonomy (NCBI): domain Eukaryota; kingdom Metazoa; phylum Arthropoda; class Insecta; order Lepidoptera; family Noctuidae; genus Orthosia; species Orthosia gracilis. The sequence continues at coordinate 44,172,835 of OX387268.1, forward strand.
GAGCCCAATGCCATCATAATTTCGTTGCTAAGTCGAATAGTGTTATTCGTCCTGTATAGCTCCATCCCTGTCTCACACTGGAAACATGATGGCAATTAAAGTTGTCACAAAATAAAAGGCCCGTTTTGACATTTGGACTTTTGGACATTTATTTAAAGTTCACGATTTGGACTCGATTTTCGTGTTTGCCCCTCAACTGTGATGAAACCTGAATCAGGTGTTTAACAATAGAAAATCAATTGTTTCCTGATTGCCACATACCACAGTCATCGTATGAACTCTTTCAACATGTCGAAAAGAGGGCGTACAATCAACAGCCAGTCACGCGAATTGGTAGTGAAGTTAACTGAATACTTCAAACGCGAATCAGTTAATGGTGGACCTTTATTGCCCGTAACGCAAGTGCAAGATCGCGTCGCAGAAGCTCTTGGAATCGGCAAAAAATCTATTCGAACCATCTTGAAGGCAAAGTATGGGCCTTCCGATACTGAAGAAGATGTATTACGTACGCTTAAAAAGAGGAAGAAAAGCACTTTACAATACATAATCAAATCGATCAAACACTCATACAAACTCGAATCGGTTTATTGTGAGTATCGAGTACCGATTTTTTCACTAGTTACGTCGCGATGACAATTGTGAAAACGAGCCTTAAATTTTAGACAACTTTAACTCAGTAAAATTAAATACAAAAGACAACTACTTTATTGCAAATTAAGTCACCCTGAATGAAACAAGCTACAGCGAAAGCGATGTTAGTGGTAGCTGTAACACAAAAACAAGACCTAATTAAAACATAAAAAAACTTTTTACAAAAATTACAACCGACTTCCAAACAAAAACACTACAAACTAAAAAAATAACTTCAATTTCGGCAGTCGGTGTTTCTGTTTTCGTTTCTTCGTTTTTTGACACCGACTTCCGAAATTGAAGTTATTTTTTTTACTTTGTAGTGTTTTTGTTTGGAAGTCGGTTGTAATTTTTGTAAAAAAAGTTTTTTATTTTTCACTTTTTAGTTGTGGTACATAATGGACCAGTTCTATAGGCTAGTTAAATACGCGTATAGTGCCCAAAGTGAAGCTAGAATAGATGAACCCAATAACATGAAACTTAAACGAAACCAGTGCAATGAGAGTATACCAGGGTGAACTGTTCACACCTGCGTTCCCCTTTAGAGCGTACCAGTGTAATGTTATGTTATGAAATGGTGTAAACAATAAACAGACATGCGATTGCATCTATACCGAGTGTATTACTGTCATTTATTGAAGAGTTCTGATGTATTTCTCCGAAGTTCTTCATCAGATCTTGATGAAAATTAAATGGGACCACATGACAAGCACCAGCATTCAAATAAAAAAAGAATCATCAAAATCGGTTCACCCAATAAAAAGTTCTGAGGTAACAGAACAAAAAAAAAAAATACTTTCGAATTGATAACCTCCTTCTTTTTGCGAAGTCGGTTAAAAATAAGTTTTGTTATGAGAGTAGATAAGTACCTATTTCAAAATAATAACCACCTTCCTTGATACAAAACTTTATTGACCAGTAGTAATTTATTATTCTTTTAATAAGTTTTAAGCACTTTCTACCCTGAAACAAAGATTCAACTTACTTTGTTCAGGCAAATAAGCACTTGTGCTCTTTTATGTATTAACGATATTTTACTGTATGGGAGACTGGGGTGACTAAACGTAACTTCAAAATGCTATTTTTGTGTTGTGGTACTTACTAGTCACTGATCAAGTTATTTTACCTAAACTATCGCACATAACAAAATTATGGCGACTTCTAAATCGACGCCAACGCCATCTATTAGGTTCTGTGTTATTAACTCATTTTTTAAGGTTCCCTACCCGAAGGGTCAAAACTGAGCCCTATTGCTGTCACTCACATAAAAAGTCCGTCTGCCTGTCCGTCATCAGCAGCTTACAGCCAAACGATAGATCTACAGTCTTAAAAAAATCACAGTGGGTATAATCTAAGCATCTTGTTGATCCAAAGCCATAAAAATTGACAAAAATATTTTAATTTATTTAAGGGGCTCATTCGCCTAAGGGGAGCGCGATAAAATAATTTTGTGACCTACCCCATCGAGTATATCATTGTTTAGAGCTCGTTGAATGGATAAGTACTATATTTATTGTTTAAAAAAAAGAATGGATAGCAAAGGCATGAGAAGTCACCAAAGTCAGTTTTTTGTTCAAAATCTTGTTCCGAAGAATTTTTCAACTTCCTTTTGACCTATGACTAAGACCTATAACTTCAAAGAACAAAGGCGAAATCTTAGCTGACTTAAATTTGAGCGTCTGAAAGAGAGTTGTATACGAAAGAAATTCTATTAATTGTCTACGTTTTTTAAAGTATAATTGGGCTGGTTCAAAACGGATAAAAAAGTGATAATAAATAAAAAGTCATTTGCTTTTTTTTTTATTTCTTTGGCTTACCTCTTGAATGTTGAGTTCCCGAAACGTATATCCGGCTTTTCTCTTGTTTCGGTAATTACGGGCCTACCTGTTTTTGACCTCAACCTGTTAAAACAACTAATAACATAACTACATACACGTCTATAATGAGAATATAATCTCCGGCTCTTGTATATATGTATATAATCTCCGGCACGGCGTCCGGCGGAAACGGCTCCAAAGATTTTCATGAAATTTAGTATGCAGGGGTTTTCGGGGGCGATAAATCGATTTAGCTAAGTTAGTTGCATTTTTAGAAAACGTCGTTTTCTCTATTGCCACCCGAGCAGAGCTCGGTCGCCCAGGTACTTACTGCTAATAATAAGAGACAAAATTAAGTATATTGTCTAAGATTCTAATGAGTCTTCAAAATATGTCCGTCAACAGATTTTTTACATTTTTTTACCAATAGATTAAACAGAAAACTAAGTATCTATAAATTAAATTATTTTAGCTGTAGAAAATTAATCGGCAATGTTTACTTAGTTTCTCTTAAGCTGACACAGAAGATCTACATGTTTGCCTGCTACTTCGTCCGCGCAAAACTCTTAATTAAATCAAAAAAAATTACACGTATTAAAATTGCAGTGTGTATATTTTTCGAATTAAGAGGTAAACATTTAATTATCCAAAAAACTTTTTCAAAAAGAAACTGACTTCCAAAGCAAAACACTGAAAAAGAATAGAATTATACTTTATTGTACACCAAAACTAATACACACAACATTTGCTAAAATAAATTTCGTTTCGGAAGGCGGAGTCGAAAAACTATAAAAAACCGGTCAAGACAAAGCATGTCAGACTTCGCACAATTAGGGTTCTGTACCAAAGAAAAATCTGTTTCTTTTTTTGTATTTGTTAGTAAAATATACGTAATAATAAATATCACCAAAGTTCATAAGTCAATAGGCAGTTAAAAAAATCTTCGGAATTAAATAGTGTGACAGACGACGGACAGACAGACACGTGAGTGGCAGCAATACCCAAAGGATCCAAACGGAGCTCCCGTTCGGACCCTTCGGGTACGGAACCCTAATTAAGAGGTAACAAAGACACCAAGTTTCGAAAAGATTTTTTTTTATAAGGGCGTTTTCTCCACACGGATACACTAACCCTATTGTACCTTATACTCTATTTACACATACCTATACATATATAATTATACTATATTTGTATAACCCACTACTTGGCAACACACACTGGACATAGACTTTCGTCTTGAGACACTGTGGAAAGTTTTACGAGAAGTTACCGTCGGATTCGACGGTTGACCTCTTTCTCGAAGTTGGACCTACCTAAATGGACCGTTTGTCCCAAGTAGACATAATCTTCCACAGCTTCGAGTGTAGAGTCTCCGACTTTGATAGGAGTGGGTGCAACATGCGCATTCACCATCACCTTGGTTTTGTCCATGTTCATTTTTAGACCCACTCTTTCGCAAGCTCTGCTGAGATCATCGAGCATTGTACTGAGGTCCTCCATGATCTCAGCCATGACCATTATATCGTGGGCAAACCGAAGGTGAGTGATGTACTCGCCATTGACGTTGGGCCCTCTCCTGTCCAGAACCTTGAAGACACCCTGCAGTGCATGTCATAATGGCATACAAGCTATTTGCACAATTTTATGCTATTTACAGTCATGTGTATTTGCATGCGCCCCTTTATGTCACTGTCATCGTTCACTGCAAGCATTCTGTTCCAGCACTACGCTCGACTGTGTCGCTGCGCGTCGTGACTCTGGGTCTCGAGTCTGATCAATTGGCGATGCCCAGTAAAACGGGCCCTGGGCCGCGGAAAGGCTCCATGTTGAACTAACCAGGTAAATGTGAATGGAGTCTAGCGTTCACTAAACGCCTGCCACCTGTGCTTATCAATGAAAAACTATTGTTTGTATTTTGAATGTTTTTGTAGTCAATTGTGGAATGGGAAGTTTTTGTAAAAATCCGCGATCGCAGGTATTGTATGTACCTACTTGACAGAAATAACTTTATATATTTAAAACTATATTATTTACTATGCACCTTTGTAATGAGAATATTTCTTGTAACTGTAATTTTCAAAGGAAGCCAGAATTGTTGCGGATGGACTACTTACTTGGGTTTTATTGGAGTTTTATGTTGTTGATAGGTTTTACCTAATAATATTGTTTTCATTTCTAATTTATTGCAGAATATGATAATGTCATTGTTGGTTTAATTTATAGGCATGTATCATGCTCGTGTGGCTATATTATTAGGTTTAAATTGCTATGACGGACGCTCGCTTATGAAATGCAATGACGCTTTATGAACTATTACTGTATAACCTTCGAGATTGGACTTATGGTGCCACCTAATTACTTATTTATTTTTTAATGTGGCTTTTGCGGAGACAGAATTGCCTGCTTGAAAAATCTGCCTTGCAAATTTTATGGAGTTATACGAGACTTAATGAAATAAATTGCTAACATTTCAATATTATTTTAGTTTTATTTATTAGTACCTACCTTTTTTTAAACCATGTTCTTTAAGAAATGCCGTGCACTAGAAGTTACAGTCAGCCTAGTTAGCATAAACACGTCAGGATTAATGTAGATTCAAATTAATCAGAACATTAAAATTTACCTTAAGAAAGTTAAACCGTATGTCAAAGGCCCTTGCACAGTAAAAAGACTGTTCATCCAGATACTTTTGTTGCTGAATGTACAGTACATAACTGAAGCTAAGCTAGTGAAGGGCCACTGAACAACACAGGTAGACTCATAGAAATATAAAATACTTGTTTACTATATCTATGGGTAAGACTGGTCAGTGACGTCGAGTTGGGTGCCAAACAGCACTATCTTATATACGCGCTCAACTATGGCGGTATTAGGTCTATTGTTTTCCTAATTTCAACAGATGAAGGCATTCTATCTACACAATAGATGTTTCTTTAACGTGAGGAGATTTTGACGATTTTGCGACACCCACTTAGTGAGATTAATCTCGACCTCTCCCACCACCTCTAACCACACGTGAGCTTTTTTTAGGGTGCCGTACGCAAAGGGCAAAAACGGGACCCTATTACTAAGACTTCCCTGTCCGTCTGTCTGTCACCAGGCTGTATCTCATGAACCGTGAAAGCTAGACTGTTGAAATTTGCGTAGATGATGTATTTCTGTAGCCGCTATAACAACAAATACTTACTAAAAACAGAATAAAATAAATATTTAAGTAGGGCTCCCATACAACAAACGTGTTTTTTTGCGATAATAGTACGGAACCCTTAGTGCGCGAGTCCAACTCGCACTTTTGTAAATACGTTACTCCTTGCTTGATTTCGTTGGATTTATTAAAACAATTTACTTAATTTATTTTTATTTAAGACTCTTAGAACGTAGTCTAGAATCTTCATTAGAAAATCGAATAATAAATCACCTAAATAGGAACTACTAAAATTCGTAAAAGAATATTCATTCTAATTCAGTCCACGGGTTCTCACGTGTGGTTTACACAGTCTAAACCGTTGTCGCTTGCATACAGAAGCTCAGTGTACCTACCAACAAACCATGAGTCGCACATTGTGCCATAGAGCGGCTGGTGCACTGTGGACACTTCTGGTGCATAATTTCTCACAAAGGACCATGGGCGGAATCGTCCCCACCCATCAACAAAAATGAAATGTAGCTTAATTGATATATCTTAGCAAGATGATAATTTCTTACTATGGGGACGTTGCCCAAATGCATGGGATTCTCATAGTATCTAATGTTTTTACAAATATTTCGTTTACGTATTATTGACGAGTAATTGTAAAATACCTACTCATTTATCTATTCATTAGTACAAAGGGGCGGCGCCATGCTCGTAAAGTTACGCGGTTACAAAATAAACCGCCCTCCTCCCCCCCGAACCACACTCCTATGCTTGCGACCGATCTTATCAGCAGACAGTCTGTTAATTTAACAATGTGTTAAGTATCGGTTTTTACTTTACATCTACGACTTCTGCTTGCTTACTGGACTGATTGATAGCTTTTCGATTGACCCTGGCACGAAAAGAACTTTGTGATAAATGGATTGGATTCTGTGTATTATGGAAACGGGACGGCGGTGTATAATGTGCCCCAGATCTGTCTTGCGAGAAGGCGGCACGTATTGCAAGAGGCGTTTATTGAAAATGAACCTGAATCGTACTGATTAATTGTCAAGATGCAATATTATGATAAATAATGCGTGGCTGATGAGAGCGCGAATACAATCCATACATGTAAGATCACGCATATATTATTCGTATATACTAATTGATGGAAATATTAATAATAGACATGCACACTATTACTGAAACTGCTTGACAGGCAGTCGCACTTTAGGAAGTTGTGCTAATGTCATATCAATTATATGGTACATGGGAATAAGTCGTCATACAGATTTAAATCTGCCAGCGCAGCTGCTAAACAATATTGTTACAAGATCTAGTGACGAGTAGAAGAATTAAGTAGTAACTAGTGGCGCCATTTAGTATCGGATAGCCGAACTAATCTTCTCGAAAGTTCGTGTCGAATAGAATTTTCCAGAATGTACGTGCCGAACATTCTGGAAGTTTCTAGTCGCTTCGGGAATAATGAGTTCGAAAGTCGATTGTTCTGGAAGATTCTCGAATTATGTAGAACAGCATGGAACGTTCTAGAAACATCTCCCGTGCTTTATAAAGAGCGGTCAGGTTCGTCGTGAGTTTCCGAACGGATGGTAGAATCACTTTATTAAGATCCAGCCTTAGTTGTGTTGTCCCCCCAGCGACGCCCTGAGCCGAGGTCCGACCCCAACTGGGGTAGCCCTCAGCGCAGTCGCTTAGTTTTAGAATTTTTGCAAGCCTGGCTGGAGGCTATAATATAGCTTAGTCTCCACAGGGTAGTCCGGTTAAGCAGTATCCGGTCACTCTGACCGAACTGTGAGACACCACATAGAAAAAAAAAAAAAAAAAATCGTCGTGAGTCACAGACCGATCTCGTTCCGTCCTCGCCGCCGAGGCCCGTCGCGAAGTCCCCGCCAAGATCTACAAGCCAGCCCGCGTGCTGTGCAATAGTAGTTAGATTAACGTTAGTAAATATCGGCGTTTCTTGTCCGTTCTTCTCCACGTAGGCTTTTTCCGAACGGATGGTAGAATCACTTTATTAAGATCCAGCCTTAGTTGTGTTGTCCCCCCAGCGACGCCCTGAGCCGAGGTCCGACCCCAACTGGGGTAGCCCTCAGCGCAGTCGCTTAGTCTTAGAATTATTGCAAGCCTGGCTGGAGGCTATAATATAGCTTAGTCTCCACAGGGTAGTCCGGTTAAGCAGTATCCGGTCACTTTGACCGAACTGTGAGAAGCCACTTAGAAAAAAAAAAATCGTCGTGAGTCAGTTTCGATTAGGAAGCGACACAGAGCGATCGGAAAAGGAAAATAGTGCGAAGTAATAGAAAATGTTTAAGAAGTGTTTTTGTAATAAAGTGTGATTAATTGAAGTCTGCTGTTTAAATAATTTATCCCTGAACCCCAGCTCGTAACAATATTATAATACGAGGGCTGCACTAAAAGTATCGGGCATGGAATATTTCTACTGTTCCTGTCATATTAAAATCTTTTTAATTGAAAACTCCTTGGTTTTAAAAATCGAATACCATTTATTTATTTTAAAAAAGATTCTCGGTCTTGTCACAAGGTTATGTCAGACTCGAGAAAATTCAAGAGCGATGATTTATTATGACTTTCGAAGTGGTTTAACACAAAAACACTGTGTTGACCGGATGATTTCTGCATTTGGTGATGAAGCCCCATCCAAAACCACAATTTATCGCTGGTTTGCTGAATTTCAACGTGGACGTGTCAAGCTCAGTGATGATCCCCGTCAAGGTCGTCCAAAAACTGCAGTCACCCAAGAAAACGTTGATGCTGTGCGTAAGCTGATTGAGGAAGATCGACATGCGACATACCGCGAAATTCAGGCAACTTCAGACATTGGCATGAGTCAAATAAAAATAATCTTGCATGAACAATTAGGTGTAAAAAAGTTGTTTTCCCGATGAATACCGCATTCGCTCTGTGAAGAGCAAAAAGCGGCTCGCGTTACTTGGTGCGTCAGAACTCTCGAAAGATTCTACGCAGGATCCTCAAATGCTGTATACAACATCGTATCAGGTGACGAATCCTGGATATACGCGTACGAACCCGAAACAAAAAACCAGTCATGAGTTTGGGTGTTCGAAAATGACTTAAAGCCAACAAAAATTGTTCGTTCACGGAGTGTTGCAAAAATAATGGTGGCCACGTTTGTCTCCAAAACCGGCCATGTTGCGACTATGCCTCTTGAGGGATAAAGAACGGTTAATGCAGAATGGTATGCTAGCATTTGTTTGCCACAGGTCGTTTCTGAACTCCGTAAAGAGAACTGCAACCGCCGCATCATCCTCCATCACGACAATGCGAGTTCTCACACCGCGCACAGAACAAAAGAGTTTCTAGAGCAAGAAAACATAGAATTATTAGACCATCCGCCGTACAGCCCCGACCTAAGCCCTAATGATTTCTATAATTTCCCTAAAATAAAGAATAAATTGCGTGGTCAGAGATTTTCATCACTTGAAGAAGCTGTGGACGCCTACAAAACGGTTATTTTGGAGACCCCAACTTCCGAATGGAATGGTTGCTTCAATGATTGGTTCCATCGTATGGAAAAATGTGTCAAATTTCGCGGAGAATACTTCGAAAAGCAATAAATAAATTTTTAAATAGTAATGTTGTGTCACTTCCTTGATTCCCGAAATTTTCAGTGCCGCTCTCGAAGACGAGCAATGACGCGTCGTTCAGGATTCTAACACTTGAATCACTCGCTATGCTCGTGATTCAATCATCATGAATCACTCCCTGCGGTCGTGATTCAGTTGTTAGAATCCTTCACTTGTTCGCGATTCATCTATGGCCCTCGCTTTAAAACCGTCCTTTATTCACTAGTTGCATAATATACTATTAATTAATAATTACAAATTGATTTTTTATTGATATAGTCCTATGGATTTATATAAAAAAAGGATTTAAATCAAGTAGTGGATACTTTAGGAACATAATGGCATGGGTGTTGGTGGGTGGGGACGGAGCCCATAGATTTTGCCCATGGTCCTTTGCAAGGTGCGAAAAAAAAGAAATATTTGTTGAGACGCTCTTTCTCCCCCACGACCACGAGCAGCGTCGGACTGGCCCGATTTAGTACCGGGATTTTTCCCCATGGGCCAGCCGGGCTGGCTCATGCCTCAGCCTGACTGGCCCACGAAGCAAGCTGTTGCCGCACTCCAGCTCAATTTTCCCTTCATTTTTATACAGAGCCAAGCCGTGATTAGTGAGATAGCGCTAGGTCGCACTGTGGTTACCCACTCGCGATTTTGCGCCGCGTAATTTTGTGATGTTCCTATAACAATACAAGCGCACCGCCGGTATTTTTCTGCAACTGTCTTTTAAACTGCAGTTAGCTACAAAATCTGCGCGGTCAGGCTATGGCCGAGGCTGGTCCGGCTGGCGAACTGGACCGGCCCGCGGAGCGACACGGAGCTGGACTCCAGCTCCATTTTCCCTTTGTTTTCATATCTTTAAATATTTTGGGCCTAGTAGGTAGCCATACCAATTATCAGTGGCAAACATAAGGTTTTCCAAAGTGCAAGTGTATGTTGTATGTTTGTTTTAATTTTAATGTTTCTTTTTGTATTGTTTTATCTTGGTATACTATAAACTATATATAAATAAATAATAAGTGTATGGGAGGGCACTTGGGACACTCCAGCATGTGTGTCATAGTATGCAAAGGTGGACCGCGTTCACACTAGGTATCAGACGGGTCTATAAAAGCTCATTTCGCCAAATTGTGTTTGCAGCGGCCCAGCTGGGTGCGCAACCGATTGCGTGCTGCTCTACGGGAGCGAAACGTGGAAAATCACAAAGGACATCTCACTCCAAATCCAAGTTTTCGTAAACCACTGTCTTCGTCGCATTGTCAGCATTTACTGACCCGTGACAATTTTAACGTAGAGATTTTGGAGAAGACCGCTAGATCAAGCATCGCTAGTGTAAATGGATTGGCCACACGCTCCAAAGGGGTCTCGATCACATACCCAGACAGACTTTGGATTTAATTCCCAAGGGAAAATAAAGCGTGACCGTCCCCGTCAAACCTAGCGTCGCAACGTGTTGCCAGAAGCGGCGAAGATGCTCGCCGCTTCTTCGATTGATGATTCGAGGCCAATTCCCTCCAGTTTCGGTCTCTGCCAACATGGCCCTCATAACTGCTGGCAAAGACAGGTCTCGCCCGGTCCTGGCGACCAATAACTGCCGCTCAAAGGCCCACACAGGGCATTTCTCGAGCGTTTACTGTGCAGAGTCAAGGCCGCCTCTGCAGTGGTCTCTCGCCCAATCCTATTCAGGTACTCACCGAAGCAACCGAGCCCGGTCAGTACCAGGGTGAGCCTGTAAGAGATGCGATCCTCTCTTTTCAGGCAGGCTTCGAACGCGCTTGCGCGAAAATTACGGTAGCTCTAGCCGCTTGCACCACCGCTCAAGCGCGTGTCGCCATTCCTGCCGTCTCAACCTAGCTACAGCAATTCCTGGCACGCTATCACCATTCTGGCGGACAGCGCGAATTGGGTTATTAACCCTCGCGTCCATGTCCGCCAGAGTGGCCAGCGGAGGAAATCGTGCCAGGAGAGTTGCCGCCTAAAAGGATAGCGTTCGGTAACCTCGTGCGATACGAATGGCTATTATCCGCTGCAGTCTATTAATTTTAGTCCTGCAAGGTATTTGAAAAGATAATGCTTAATTAAATGCTCATTCATTTTACTAAGAGTAACATCTTGCATGATAAACAGTATGGTTTCACCAAAGGATGTTATACAACTGACGCTGGTGTCAAAATACATCTTTAATGCGTCGGAAGACGCACAACGCGTTTGATTGCGTTAATCATGAAACATTACTTCTGAAACATGAGCATTATGGGCTGGGCCAATCAGCGTTAAGTTTGGTAAAATATTATTTGAATGATAGACTAGATAGACAGCAATTAGTTCAAATAAACGGTGTCAATTTGTTGGGTTAAACGTGAAAATGGACCTAAAATTGAGCCCTGGGGTATCCCACCCCAGGGCTCAATTTTAGGTCCGTTCTTATTTTTAAAATACATTAACGATTTAGCCCGTTTATTGGAAAACAAACTAAACATGGTGTTATTTGCTGATTTGGTTGACGATGTAAATAACGCACTCTTCAGGATTGGTTCACTGCCAATAATTTAATTTTAAATGGTAAAAAACCAAATGCGTAAAATTTGCCTTGCCGAATGTCAAAAGTAGGTACTGATTGTGCCATTATATTAAAACAAGGAGTGGCTAGAATTCGTCGTTAAAAAGATTTTCCTAGGGAACCACGCTAGACTCAAGGTTACAATGGGGTCATTTAATAGGTATCACTTGCAGGGCGGCTAAGTTCGGCAGCTTATGCTGCTAGAATAATTCGTCAATTTACTGATGTAGATACCCCGAGGATGGTCTTTTTAGTTACTTTTATAGTTTAATGTCTTACAGTAGGTATCTTACTATGGGGGAGAGCTGCAGACATTAAGTAAATTTTTATTCTGCAAAAACGTGCCATCAGGGAGATATACAATCTTCGTCGGCTCAATTCTCTAAGGGAACTGTTAAAGGACATTAACATCATGACGGTTTCTTTTCAATATGTATATGAAAACATCATTTACGTGAGAAAGAATTTACATCTTTTTAGTAAAAACGGAATAACGTTACTAGAAATAGGGATCAATTAGTTCAACCGGGTTTCAGACTGGCTAAAGTAGCCTCATCTTTCATGGGATACCTACTGTACAAAATGTTTAAATAAAATTCCTCTCCACATTCTAGAACTGAATGAGACGAAATTTATAACTTGTTTATAACTCACAGTATGCAGGCAGGCTTATTATAAGTTGGGGGATTACATCTCTGATAAAATGCTTGGCTCAATGCTAGTCCCGCAGCCGTATTGCGTAAGTGAATACGGCAACGCAAAGAGTTTCACCGCTTTCAAATCAACCAATCACACGGACGGAAATCCACATCGCGTCATTCATCTCGCATGGGATTGGTCGATTGGTTTCATACTTTATACCTGTACGTAGTATAGTGTGTAGTGCTATTCTGGGTGCATCGTCCTCGCTTAAATGAATTTATTAATGTACTTACATATGCAAATATTGTAAAACACTTATTGTTTTAAAAGAGTAAGTATGGAGTTTCTTGTGCGTTCTTCTCCATAACAAGCTACTTTTACGAATGCACGGTAAAGCAATTTTTATTAGTTACTTGTAAATTTGAATTGTTGACGTTCAAAAGTGCCGCATAATGGCCTAATTGAAATTAAAATATATTTGACTTGACTTGACCTGCTTGTCCAAACAGGAGCCCCATAAAGGACCATCGATTGCACGACACTCGCGTAGAGGCGGCGAATTTCTTCCAGTGGTCCCCCGAGGTTTGCCAGCAGTCTATGCAAAGCACCCACTTACCTTTTCAACGCTCGAAATGCTCTTCAAAGCCCTACCGACCGTTAGGCCAAGATACTTACTGTATCGGCCCATCTGGACTTGCGCATCCGTAACTGTCACTGTCGAACTGGGGGCTCTCTGCTTGTCGGCAGTTTATGGAACTATAGCGCCTCAGTTTTATAAGGCGCCAGCTCCAAACCCAGCTCGTAGATCGACGCGACCACTCTTGCCACCCGATCGGAAAGCTGGATATCTCGTCGTAGGTGTCAGCTAACATCAGGGTATCTTCTACTTCTAGGGGAATCGTTTCATGAATAATACTTACTCAAAACAAACATTTGTTGGAAAAAGTCTAGGCAGATTGATTTGATTTCATGTCAGTAAAGTGTATACTCGTAAGTATATAGTAATTCAATTTAACTCAAACATAGCCTCCGATAATTATTACATTCACTCCTATTTTTCGTTTTTGGCTAGTGTGGACCGCACAGTTTAAAAAAGGGCCGGTATTTTTTTGGTCCCAGTCCGAAGCTGACCACGAGAGATTTGGCTGGAACCCCAGCCTACTAAACGCCTCAAGTAATTTATGGACGCCCAAACACACGATTGCTCAAGAAGCGGATGTTTGTTAATGCATCGCGGGTCCAAGGCTATGTGAGACAAAACTCTCACCTCTCTAAAAAGCGTCCTTTGTCACTTGACTCAGGCGGCGCGGCGCACATACAACATCGAGGCGCGCTTATCACTGTAGGTACCGTTACACAAATATCAAAATATTGCGTTCGTTCTGTCTGTAACCTAAAACGCGCGTATCTGTCCATTTTGATATTTTTTCAAGATTATTTTACTATCAACTTTATTTTAATTTGCGAAAGGTCGATATTTGTTTGGCAGTGACAACCGGGCCTGGTTGCACTTCGCATCCGGCGAAGTGGCAGTCCTTAAACAGATTAAGTTTTCCAAGTGGTCGTGGATAGACAAATCAGAAACTTTGAGGAATAGCGAAAAACACTAAGGACTCACGGCGCCGATTTTGATGAACCCTCAAACTGCATCATAGTGTTTAAAAAATAAAATTCCTAGCCTGTTGATTTTGGAAAAAAAACACACGCGCTATTATTACACCCCGGTTGGTAGTGTTGCTAATAAGGATTAAATTCTGGGAAGTAATGTCATACGGGAAACTTAAGGAAATACCAAATTCTAACAAAGTAGTTTTTGTACAGCGGAATCTACACGTATGAAATTGATGACACAAAGGCGTAGATGGCATGGTGACATTTTGTTATCATCAAAATCGACTCCTTTGGCCGTTTTTCGCTATTCCTCATAGCTTCGAATTTGGCCATCCACGCCCAGTTGAAGACACAACCCTGCTGGCGGGCGAGCACGGCCTCTATGATAGGCTTGAGTCACGCATTTTATCACAGTTTTTATTACCAAACTGTGATAAAAATATGTAACTCAAGCCTGTCACAGTATGCCGTGCTCGCCCCGCTACTGTATCTATAAGACGTGTGTAGGTTAAGGCGCATCACTTCTGCCAATCCATTCAAGATTGTAAATGAAAAGCTGCACATATTACTTTCAATTTTATTACAACATTTCATTTTTTTCATATTTCAGTTTTACAGATAGCTTGTCACACATACTTACTTTTGTCTTTATATTTTGACTTAACAAACACTATTGGCAAGAAATTATTATTTCATACATTAAACAAAATCTTTATTTTTGGTGGGATTGTCATTTCAAAGTTATTGTCGAAATACTAAATACGATTAGGAAACTATTGCGCAAGTCACTACAAAAGCATCTGGTTTCTACTTTACACTATGTGCTAAATTCAGTAAAAATAAGTACATTCTGTGCTTTCAAACTTCAATAAGTCTAAAGAGTTCAAATGCATTCATTAATTTGGATATTTACAAAGTAACACCTGTGGTTATACAGATACACATAAATATTATGGTTATTTATGTGGCAATTGACTATATTGTTATTTTAAACATGATACTATTTTTTTTTTACACAAATATGGGAAAATGAGAAGAAACAATTAAATTATAACAATATTTTAACACAATTATTTAATGCTGAAAGTACAAGGCTTAAGTGAAATGGTTTAGCCTTTAAAACCTTAGGTATATACTACATTAAAAATTGTCAGTGAATTTACTTTATGATGATCTACCTTAAGTAATATTGTATAGCATTACTAATTTACAAAACCTCCACACAAGCTCCAATCTTTAAATGAGCATTGTTATGTTTCAAAAACATTAGGTAGACACCTACTTGAAAATCTCCAGTTTGCAACTTTAATTTAGCTAAATTAGTACCTAAGTGATCATGTACCTTATACTGGTTGTAGTGTAGGCCATGAACTACGTAATAGATTCTAAAGGCCTACCACTTAATTGAGATGGTGCCTGATGTAGCTGCAAGGTGCTCCAGGTGTGTTGACACCAGCCAGTGAGGTCCCTCAATGACTGAGGTACAGTGATACGGGGCCACACCTTTACAGCACCCCACTATCCGCAAGCGTTGTCTCAGTTAGGCATGAAAACCACCGAAAAACCAAAACCCAGATAAAATATTCTACTCTTGAAGGCCAGCTTTAGAGTGATTTTTACATGATTTAAGATATGATAAAATTCTGAACAAATAATATACACCTATTTCAAGTTTACAATGAACCTCAACATTATAAGTAACACATAATGTGAAAATAACATAATGGAAATTACTTAAAATATAAGTAATTCCTGTCTGAAATGAAATCACAAAATTTGTTTTATATTAAAATATATAAAAGTAAAAATAAATTAAAAACAGTCTATATCAAAACATGAGCCATTTCTTTCAATTTCTAAAAACAATAAAGGAATAATATTACACATTTTCATTCTAACACTGTTGACCAGAAATACTACATACACAGGACAATTCACCATAAATTTAACATTCCTACATTGAAATTTAGCTATTCAACGAAAAGCACACAATGGCTGGAATAGTAGCTGCCCAGACCCATTGGTATTGGGAATTCAATTGAAAGTAGGCTATTCCTGAGGGACCTATTTCGTGTTTTTCGCTTTATGCATCGCCTTACCTCACATCGCCAATTAGGCCTTTCATCAATTGCAAACAGTGTTAGAATATCAAAGCGTCATAAATCAGGAAACCGCAATGGGTCTTCTATAAAGTCATCTGGTATCACAAATAGATCAGGCGGAATATTATCACGAAAATCGAATTTTTGAAATGTTATTTTAGCGGTCACTGTTGGCAAAATTGGTATATCAATTTTAACTGGAAACCCCCTTGGTAATTTCATTGCCACAAATTGTCGTAGCTTAGCAAAATGCTTGAAGGGTGCAATCACTTCCAGCACATTTAATAGCATGTCAACACTTAGCGGGAAATCATCACTCATGGCAATTGTGGCTCGGAAATTCCTTGATGATTCCTTGTAAACAAGCTCTCTTCCCAGGCTGGGGTACAGCCCAGGGGGAGATGATATGTATGAAACCCAATCAATATTTTTCTCAGGAGGAGGATTCAGTGATGCACGGCGAGTAGGCTCCCCATTTGTATCTAAACTTTGTGTATTTCCTTTAGTTAAGCTTTCAATGATAGCTTTATTTTTTTGTAGGTCATCAGTTGACAAATGTTCTCGTCTTTTACGTGACTCTAGTACAAGACCAGTGATGGTATAAATATCGCTCTTGTATATACCCGCAACAGTTTCTTTACGATCCTCTCGAAATATCCAGCCAGACTGAGCCCTTGTAAATGAAATTCCTTTGGTTGACATCTGAGCAGCGAGTATATCACTTGACATAAGAATATCTACTTCATCTTCTATTTCATTTTCTGTTTCTTCATAGCGGACTCTTTGATACACTTTAGCCTTGTTATCCAAAACAGTTAGTGACTCACTAGGCGGTTTCTCTCCCTGGAAAATAAAAGATATGTCTCCTCTTTCCCATTTCATGTCAGTGAAATCTACTAATGTGGTGTCCAATCTGATTCCAGAGCCCGCTTTGTAAATCTTGCATACGTCTGATGGTAATATCCTGGAGACTAGAGGTACCCATGAGTGGAAGTCCCATTTGAGTTCCATATAGAAATCTTGTATTTGGGCAAGAGCTCGAATTAGATCAGGTCTACGACGTTCCATCTGTTCGCGAGCTTGTTGCTTCAATTTACGCACTAATGATGATATGGTCTGACGATCTCCGTAACTGATAGCTTCGGCCAGAGGTGACCAGCCTGCGAGGTTTTTAACTTTAACGGGCGCACCATGCGCGAGTAGCAGCTGCACGCACTCCTTGCGGCCCAGCATGACGGCCAGATGCAGCGCCGTATTGCCGTGTTTGTCTTTTCGGGCCACATCATGATTTCTTAGTAATGACGAGAGTTTCCGAACATCACCAATAAATATACACTCATGGAGTGGATACCCATCGTCTTCATCGCTACAGTTAGAAATAGACATCTCGCACACACAGTTGTTTCTAATTCATTACTCTCATTGATAACTAATAAATAGGAACTTGAAGTGGCAACAATTTTGATTACAATCTAATCAAGGAGATAAAAAAACGGCTTCATATTTTTACTATTCTTTGCTGTACTGAATAATTTTCAAATTAGTTCTTTAAAAAACTTATTTCTGAAACCATAATATTTACTTATAGGTACACTGTACAAAATTATTATAATCTTTCTTTTACGAAAAGTAATGTGTCCATCATCGTTTTTAGGTTCTGTTCCATTAATCAGGACGAAAATGTATACCTTTGACATCTGTTTCCTATGATTGCTTTTACTCTTGCACAAATATACGTCATGCTGTTTTGCTGTCAGAAACTAAAATGCTAAATAATGTTAGATATTGATGTTTTGGAACGTCCGTGTTTTTTTTTTTTTTTCGTAATCACGTACAGGTTGTAGAACACCATAGTCGATTATTTCATAAAATCGATTACACTTGACCCTGACTTGACCATTTCTTTCAATCTTGCTATATAAACATTATTCTGCATTTTCTTTAAAGCTAAGCATTGTTACATTCGAGAGATTAAAGGAGAACGATCTCTGTGAATGAAACATTGTCCGTAAAATATACTAAATAGTGGCGCTACAGTAGCCACCGGGTAAATATTTCATCATATTACAATAAATTCTTCTTAGAATAAATATTTCATAAAAAAAATATGATAAATACTGTGGATGGAAATAAGATGTAGTCTGAGGCGAATCATGTTTCTTTTTTCAATTAACGGCCACTTGGACAACTTGTCACCACGCAAATTTGCCCAATTATTATATTGCCCAAGATATTCAAGATATTTTTACTGCATTGTATATTGTGCTTAACAGTTTTGGCGTATTCATCAGGTTCAAAAAATCCAACACCTTCTCTTCATAATAACATCAATAGAAGTAACGAATACATAATATCTTTACGGCCGTGGTCGCGCTCCTTAATAATAATCCGAGGTCCGGGATGACATGATGGTGCTACCCTAGCTAGGGTAGCAAGTGATCGAAATGAACTTAAAAATAAAAAAAAATATGATTACGGGTGCTGCATACAAGAAGTTAGGGTGGAAACGAGAAAAACATATTCTTTTATTTGGTTTGGTAGATAATAAATAACACATAAGTTTTTGTAACTATATTTTATAGTATTTTACATTAGATCT
Organism: Orthosia gracilis; assembly: GCA_947562075.1. Classification (NCBI taxonomy): domain Eukaryota; kingdom Metazoa; phylum Arthropoda; class Insecta; order Lepidoptera; family Noctuidae; genus Orthosia; species Orthosia gracilis. The sequence goes on from OX387268.1 coordinate 44,191,537, forward strand.
CTTCAATTCACAGATGGACAACGCAGAGCCTACGCCCAGCGCTGAGTAAGCAAAGTGTTAAGTGAGCAATACGGTAGTTTACTGAAAATTAGTTTTTTTGTCCGTCGGGTAGATTAATAAAAAATGTTTGACTCGTATTCAGTGCTGCCAACTCGTTTAAGCAAAAACGCGCTATTAGCTGTTTAAAAAAGCGCTAGAAAGCGCAATAGACACTGTCAAAAATAGCGCTGTATTCGGCGCCAAATTTAAAACGCCCAATAACTTGAGATTAGGGATGTATAAACGTTTTTAGTTGTTTTTATTTATAAGGGCACATCCATTTTTATATATGAAACGAAGTTAGCTTCAAATTACAAAATAGTTAGCGAGGAATCAGTGCTGCCACACCTGTCAACTTTTGTTAGTAAACTGTCTAAATGTTTCACTTTGTTCCCTACTCTTGAGTGACTGCTGAGCGGCTTTCTGAGACAATGTTTCATCATCTTAGTTTATAAACTGTATAAAAAGATGATGAGACACTGTTTATAAACAAGTGTTAACTATATGAATACGAGACTTCTTGCTGTTGGGTTTATCAAATAATAGCTCAACGATCGACAACTTCAGGAACCAAGTCAAATCTTCATACAAATATAGTTTAATAAAAAATAAGCATGTATGCCCGAAACCCTTAGGCTGAGCTGTGACAGAACATAAAACTTTAGTTACTTACCTAAGGCGCCAATAAAATTGAGAAAAGAATTAAAACTTTCGTCGACATTTCTTCTATACTGTAGGCACCCTGAGAAAGTAATGGATATGTAAGACAAAGACCAAAATAAGAGTTTCATAAATTAATTAATAACGCTCTGCATTGTATCGCTTTTTATACCTGTACTAGCACTTCGCAACTCGCGACTTCAAAAAAGCCCAACAAATTTTTATCTTTTTACCTCCTCAGTGGCAGAAACTCCAAAAACTAAAAAATACATGAATTCTTTTTATCAACCAAAGCGCTACTAGAAAAAAAATCTTTAATTTCACGTGTCACACTTAAAAGCGTAGAAATGTCACACAAACTTTCAACCCATATTTTACCCCTTTAGAGGTGGAATTTCCATAAACCTATGATTACATAAACTCTTATTATCAACCAACAGCGTAAATCTAAAATTTCACGTCTCCATCTGAAAAAACTGTAAAAATTTCATATAAACTTTCAATCCCCTTTTTACCCTCTTAAGGGTAGAATTTCCAAAAACAAATAAATAAATATTTTTTTTTATCAACCAAGAGTATAAATTTAAAACTTCAGCGATCCAACTTACAAACTTTAGAAATTGTTTACATAATACTTTCATAATATTTTTACTCCCTTAGAAATACAACAGCAGAAATTTAAAAAAAAAAATCGCAATGTTTTTTTACCAAGAGTGTAAACCAACAAATTCAGATGTTTTACCTTCCAAACCAAAGAAATTTCACATATAGTTTCAACTCCTATTCTATCCCTTGAGGTGTAGAATTTCCAAAAACCAATAAATACATGAATTCTTCTTATAAACCAAGAGCGTAAATCTAAAATTTCATGTGTCCAATTTACAAACTGTAAAAATTTCATACAACTTTTCAACCCATTTTTACGCCTTTAGGTGTAGAATTGCCAAAAACAAATAAATTCATAAATTGTTTTTATTAACGAACAGCGTAAATCTAAAATTTCACGTGTCCAACTTACAATCTGTAGAAATTTCAAACAAACTTTCAACCCTCTTTTTACCCCTCACGGGCGGAATTTCCAAAAACCAATAAATACATAAATTATTTTATCAACAATAGCGTAAATCTAAAATTTCATGTGTCGAATTTACAAACTGTAAAAATTTCATACAAATATTTAAGCCATTTTTTACCTCTTTAGGGGTGGAATTTCTAAAAACCAATATATACATAAATTCTTTGTATCAATCAACAGCGTAAATCTAAAATTTCACGTGTCCAACTTATAAAATGTAGAAATTCCATACAAACGTTTTACCCCCTTAGGGTTGTAATTATCAAAAATCCCTTCTTAGTGCGCACTTAGGTAACTTGAGGAACCTCCCTGCCAAATTTCATCTTTATACGTCAAGCGGTTTTTGATATTTCGTGATAGGTGAGTGAGTGACTATTATTATAGTAGTGAGTATTATTAAAGTGATATCACATGAACCATTCTTATCTGAAGCACGTTCGAAATTACCAACCGTTCTTTATGCCCACAAATAGTTACGAAAATAGATAGAAGAAAAAAGAAAAAGAATTATAATATTATTTTGTAACGTATTATTTTATTATTTTTTGTGCTGTGAAAACTTTTGAACTATTAATTCTCAAATTAATTAGTTTGCTCATTGCTGACATTTTGCTGACACTGAATACAGATTGCGTTTGCGAATAACATCCATTAGTATGCCATGCAGCAGTACTAATTATTTAGTTCCATATTTTGCCACTTACTAGAATCACTAGTCGCTATGTACCAACAATACCAACCCCCGGCATTGGGAACAATTTTATTTTCTATTGGGGCTCTCCGCTATATTCTGTGGGCGGGTGGTATGCGTCGCCGTCTGGTCGCCTTCGGATGGTCGTTCGGGTTTCGTCGCTTTGGTTGGCATCGGGCACTTGGCAGATTTCAGTAAGTTCTCACTAGATGGCTCTTAGAGCATTGTTTTGTTTTTGACCGAGTTTGATTTGAAGCGCAGAAAAAGTTGACAGATGCGCGCACCAGTGAAACGCCTCGTAGTCTTTCGACTTTTATTCACTTTTCTACAAAAAATATAAGTAATTCATAATGTTCGTTGACTTATTTATAAAATGTTTGTTCATTTTTTTTCCTGCTAATTGAAGTGCGTATTATTACATTGATTTCGTACAACGCTGCACCCGGGACTGACTGCTCGATTGTATCGGTATAGTTTTAAAGATAAGATTAGTATTGATTGAAAGTTCTGTTTGGTATAAATTGCCGTCGATTGCTTTAAATCTGTAAAAAAAACTTTTTATACTCTATCAAATAATATCGCAATAACTGAGACCTAAGTTGTTATTGTGATTTGCGGCGTCATAATAAATAAATGAATTGACTGTACACCTGAAGTTTCCGGCTTATAGCTCCTGATTTAGCGAGAGCCGACGAAAATTCTTCGTAATGTGAGTATTTTTTTATTATGTACCTATCATATGTAAGCGAGTGGAATTTCATTGAATGGCGTGTACACCTGAATACCTAACTGTATTCACTACAAACCAGGGTATGTAGGTTGAAATTGCATTTAAAAATAAAAATATAGTTCAATTTATAAAATTAGAATGAATGTATTATTTGCCAAGAACACAAAAGAACAGAACATTTCTTTATGACTTGGTCATTGATTCTTGACTTTTTCATTTGTATTAAAAATATAATGTAATATTATTATTCTATTGTACCTACCTGATTCATCATCTTACTGCCCTTATCCTATGTTACTTAAATGGGATTGGCCGGTATGGACGAAGCTAAAAACAGGTCCTTTGTGGCATGTAATAATTCCTACATAATCTTATGTCATATTCATTCATCATCCTTCCATCTAATCATAAAATGTATTTGCTTATGGTCTGTTGACCAATAACAAATAGAGAAAAAGAAGAGATTCCATTAATTGGGATAGATACAAGGAGAAAATAAGGTTTTTAAATGAAAGTGGAATAGAGCATGCAATATGGCATCTGTCCTATATTTATGAATCTGTGTTCGCAATCATACTACAAGACAGCAGAATATATGCACCTATGCTGCTTAGTTATTGCTGCATACAGGGCAAAATACTTCAATGACCCAGGTACCATACAAGCGAAAGTCGGCAACATCAAGATGCTGCTGGTCTTCTTAAGGAGGTAGATTGAATGACCAAATATCCAATATATAAGTTTTTAGATGTGGATTTGTAGACACCAGCCCATTTAACTTAATTTAGCAATCATTCTGAAGAAGTTGTTTGTCAAATCAATATACCTAGCCTTTCATCCCTATGCTGTAAAATGAATATATTTTACTTGGAGCAACTGTCTATCAGAACACCACAACCCAGTCACTGCTATACTTAGTTCTTTATATCCTACACTTAAGAGCTTGGAAACATGACCATACAATAATTATGAAAAGGTGATGCCATTTCTAAAGTTATTATCACATATTGTCATGCATTTGCATTTATGAATTTCCTGTGAGGACTAACAATAGCTATTTTTAAACCTAAGCTATTGTCTTACACCCATTTATTGGACATTATTCTTGTACATATTGTTAACTACCCATAAACAGTCTATAAAATGGTTTTATTTCTTAAATCTTACTGAATCACATGTCTGTCTTCATGCTGATTTTGTATCATAAATTTTTTATGAAGGCATGTTGTTGTAAATAATTTACAAATTCTTATAAGAAATCATAATCTGCAAAATATAAGTGTCCCTTACGCATGACTTTTATTCTGTTCTTGGTAACCCGTTAAAAGATTTCTTGCTCCCTATATCCAGTGGGCTAGTGATGGCAATATTGCTCCCTAAGTAAACATATAAAAAAAAACACTTAAATCATAATTTAAAAGAATCTTTGTTTTAAGTTATCTTTTATTCCCGTTAATATAAAACTGTGTCCACATTAATTCACAATGTTTCTGGAAACAAATTGGGATCAGGATCAAAACAGTTTATAAGTAAAACAAGTAGGTAGTTGATTTTGGAGTAAAACATATTTTGTTCATAAAATACCTACCTATTTGTTAGGAAGTATAAATCTGGGATATTCTTGCTGCACACAGTATTCTATGAAAATGATCATTATTATTCTTAGCAGAACTTTGTGTTCAAAAGCAATGTAACCAAGTGTGATGTTAAGAATTTTAAACATAACATTAAAGCATTATCCTATTCTGTTGTGATATTACATCATCTACCTATAGCTGAATGTTGATTTTGTTATATTTAAACAGGTTGCCAGTATACAATACATGTGTTAACTACTCGTAGAATAACACTGCAGAACAAACTCAAAAGAGCAGTGGTGGCCCAGTGATAACGGCCGCGATTACAAGTTGTAGGTCGTAGGTTTGAACCCAGGCATGCGCTTTACTTTGTGTAAATTATTTCATCACCACTGCTTTCAAAGCGGTGAAGGAAAACTACGTGAGGAAACGGCATGTCTTAGAATCAAAAGTTCGAATACGTGTGGGTGTGACATCCACCAACTCGCACTGCGCCCGCGTGGTGTATTACGGCCTGATTATGCACTCGACTCTAGTCGTTTTCGGCTCCATCGAGTTTCCGTCCTGTGAGTAGCCTGCTGCAATCACTGCTATTGCTATTTAACTGGTTTAATCGATTTTCTTCTTCTCCTGCTGAATTCCCCATTCAAAATTCGATCGCACAAGGTCAGGGATCTCCAAGCATAAACCTCTCTCCATGCCCCTTTTGTTACCAAACACTTTCTAACTTTTATGCTTCCGCGCTAAATTTCTTGGTCTTCTACATATTGGGCAACTTGTACTGGCGTCTGGCGCTGACGTGTGTTTGCACAGTATGATTAATATTATATGAATTTTATTAAGGTACTGTTGTACCCAAAGGCAAAAGGGTTCTTATGGCTGTGCTGTGGCAACTTTCAACTCATTCTCTATTTCTACTAAATAACAAAGCAAACAAAGCAACTTGACACAGTATACTTCAGTTCTCAGGCCCAATAAAACATGATCGGCGGATGCGACCTCTCGCGTCCGGCCCTGGTTCAGGCCATGATACGGGGCGAGAGGGCATGGGAGCAGTCCTTCTTTCTGCGAAGCATTAATGCTTAAATGCAGGACCGAGGAGGAGGAACGCGTGAGGGTGACGCCCTCATGCCCCTAGCCACCGCAGGAGACGCCCTGGGCGTCGGGAATCGCAAGCCGATGCCCGGCCACAGTAGGCGCGGGCTTGCGGACGGCGAGTAATGGGTAGCTCGCCGTCCGATAAGGACGCAGGCCCGAGTCGACGGCGATTAGTGTTTCACGCGCGTCTCAAAGCTATGTCATCCAAAAATGACGGGGTCCGCTAGAGCCGATGCCTGTCTGGTTCGCGGATAAATTTGAAAAAGAGTTACCGCGGCTCTGGCTCAAGCAACATTAACAAAGATACGTTTTCAATTTATTCATTCGTTGCATTTTGGATGATTTATTGTACTGTGTACCTAATCTTGATGTCAAGATTGATATCCTTCAGTCCTTACATCTTTGTAGATATACATAGGCAACATACACGGCTATACCTAGAGTCAGTAATTTTTATCTGGGATAATAGTAGGTCAGCTTTGCCACTGTGGAAACAGGCTTTTTAATTTTTAGGGTTCCATAGCTGACGGTTGCCCTATTGCTGTCATTCACGTGTCAGTCTGTCACACTGGTTTTACAGCCAAACTGTTGGAGCTACAGTCTTCAAATTTTCACAGTATAAGCATCTTGTTGACCCAAAGCCATACTAATTCTCAAAAAATGTAAATATTTTTATCACATCTATTCAAAAATAACTAGTTTATTCTTCGTAAACAGGGACTAAAATAGCTTATTAATCCCTAGGGACTAAAAGTAATTTGAATTTGGAATGTGGATATTGTTAGTAAATGTTCCAATCAGCAAAGAGATGTATCAGAAACCATGCGGTCTGCAAATACGATTGCATCGCTAGATCCATTACGACGAATGTATGAGGTGAATGGCTAATGAGCGATTGTAATTCTATTATGGACCACACGGGAACATTGTATTGAACAAGTAACTGGCTGGCAAACCGCGCGCGAGCCAAATTAAAAAAATAAATCTACAACTGTAACGGATGGTAGTAGGTTAGGTTAGGTTAACCTAACCAGTACCATCCATCCATAAATGATGGTACTAATAAAATTATTACGATGCACTTCCATTATTGTTAAAATTTAAACATTAGCCTCTAATTATTTCTATGTTATGTCTTATGGTTCCTAATTGTATGTATAAATAAATAAACGTACGTTCTTGTGCATAAGTTGCACTTAGTTATTTTCTGATAGAGGGTGATAAAAAGTAGTGTCCGCCTCGGGAGTAACCTTATTTTAAGCTCGAGTGACGTACTTTGATTCCCTCGCTACGCTCAGGATTCTACTCTAGAACCCTTCGTTCCGCTCTGAAAAAAAAAAACACTCGCCTTTAAAATAGTTGTTTGTTCCCCAGATAAACAATCTACTATTTAATGTTTTAAGGAGGTATCATTGTATAGACTCGCTGAGTAAATAAATAAAGTAAAGTAAAGTATTTAAATACATTGGAAAATAAAGGAATAAGAAGCCACCAAAATTTGCTACTTTACAAAATTTTTGTTCCGAAGAATTGTTTAACTTCCCATTGATCTATGAACTTGAAATTTAGTGTTAATGTTTAATATTACGTATATTTTACTAAAAAATATCAATATATTTATAAATCAGATTTTTTCAAGATTTTTTTTCTATTATAACCAACTTAATTTTGAGATTTGGTACGGAACGCTAAATGCGCGAAGTCTAGCACGCACTTGGTCGGTTTTTTTATTGATCGAAACAAAAACCGCGCCGTAAAGTCTTTTATTTTTATTGGGTCTTGCCCTCATAATTTTGATTCAGGTTCTTCTTGGCTCTTTGTTACTGAATGCGGACAAAGATTTTGTATTAAACAGTATATTTTGTGTAGTGTCTTTGTCATGTTTGTAAAGGTCAGTGTGAAGATTACAGTGAATGGAGTTATTTAAATTCAACATTCGTAATTTTATGATTGTTAGTCTTATTCAAAACAAACTTATTGACATCATGGACAGATTTTGGCCTTATCTCGGCATAAATAAAGGGTTATCTTCTACAACAACTTATCAGTACTTGTTTTCTCTTCGTTACTGACAGACTGACAGTTTATTGTAATACATTTTGTAGTGATATTTCAAAGACACACCTGTGCGGTTCAGACTCCAACTGATCAAGTTCTCCAAGCGTGAAAATAATCGCTTGCTCTTTTGTTTTATTTACTGTAGTCATCGCTGTTAAAATTATTGTCCTTTGCATTAGCAAGCTGGCAATATCTAGTAAGTAATCTTTTGATTTGTTTGCTTAGTATTTACCTGTTTTTGTATGTGCGAGTATGACGATGAGTATGCTCAGTGCTGTAACATGAAAAGGCACGTCATAATATTAGTCAACAACCAAATGTATAAAATCTGCAAGGACAAAACTATTGCGTTCATAAATGAAAATTTAACAAGAATTCCAAGAAAATACATAAGTGTGTTTGTGGTGTCAATTAGTCTTAGATGTATTGGCGATGTATTCAAAGTGTGAAAAGCTAGACACACTTGTTACCAGACGAAGCGCATAAATAAACATAACATAAGCGGGGGCCAAACTGCAGGCGCCGTCGGGGCTAACATATGCTTTGATAAACATGTTATTGATTGAGTGTCACATTTAAATTATTAATCACATTGTAAAAATGGAGCATATATTAATTTTAACTCTAACTTATCATCATTTCGACCTGAAATCACCCACTGCTCTAAGATTCATCCAGCCAGACCTCTTATCGTCTTCAGCCTCTATGCCCTTCTTCTAGCTGATACTTCTCACTTTATTTCGTTATGTTGTTAATCCATAGTGTCTTCCTCTATTTTTTCATGAATGAATGAACACCCTACAGATCTCCACTTGCTTGTCCAAATCGGCAGGATCAGTTTTAGATCTTCAAAACCTGGCACAAAAACTTCAGGCACACAATTAACTCTACGATAGTGTGAAAAACTGTAAAATATGGCCGTGATACGGCTTACAAATCATAGTGGCAAAAATCTAGACCAAATTATAGTGGCAAAAATCTAGACCAAATTATAGTGGCAAAAATCTAGACCAAATTATAGTGGCAAAAATCTAGACCAAATTATAGTGGCAAAAATCTAGACCAAATGATAGTGGCAAAAAAAGTGTCAAAAACAGCGATGACATATTGTGATCAAATCTTAGACTCGAAAACAATGCTGAGATCAAATCACTACCGTCATCACTAGACATAACCGGAATTATGTCATGCGGTTATGCTGCGCTCTGTGCACAGCAAATATTTTAATAAATTTGTATTGTTTTAAGTACCTATTATGTAGAGTCTGTCACATGACGTGTGTCTTAATGTAAGTCAGTTGGAATCAAGTGACATGGAGAAGAACGGTAAAAAAACTGCCTTGTCCTCCTCGTAGGTTTTCAGGATTTAAAGCCAGATTTCTCTCTAAGATTCGTCATTCGTAGTTGGATAAACAATTTGGGTGATAGCCGCTATCATTATTTCTTTTTTCCTCATTACGTTTCTGAGAAGTTGTGATAAAAATGTCTTGTAACTATATAAAAATAAAATAAACAAAAGACACAAATAGGTATTCATAACAATTATTTTTATTGACGTATTGTTGTTTATAATGATGAAGCATAAAAATCTAATTTCATTTATAATAATCTGATTGGGACAATGAATCCAGGCACTGCAGTTAGTATCGTCTGGACTGGACGTTGACTCATGCGCTGTGCAGGATCCTGTTTTGAAAATAAAAGCAACCTTCACTGGCCATTGAACTCTTGCAAGCACTGACAGTCGTTTGACTCAAATCTTGTGATAAACGATATTTTTATTACAGAATTCCATTTTTGGCATTGGCAATTCTTTTATAGTTCCGTTTTGTGAGACTCGTGCATTTATTCACTCCATTATTTTTCTTACCATCATTGCATTTTTAGCAATGAAATTTTTTAAATCTTGTTTTCTAAAACCTATATTTCAATAATTTGTTTACTTTCAAGAAGTTAATCCTATTTAACCCAACATATTAAATTGTTTAACCCACCCAGGGTTAAACAATTTAATATGTTGGGTTAAACAATTTAATATGTAGTAATCATTTTCGAAATGATGTACTTGAAAGTTCATGAGAGTAATTCCGTGGGGATGTTGTGCTTCTGGCAAGTATTTCGAGGGGCGCCTAAAGAGAACGCGGGTCAAGGCCAACCCACGGAATACGATGTTCTACTTACAAAACCAGTTAGCTCTCGTGTAAACCTTTTCGCTCATAGAAACATGAAAATTGGCCACGATTACTTAAATATTTTGATTTACATTTAATAATTAATAACTTTTTCATTATAAATATAGTAAAAGAAGATTGGAGCATGTCGCAGCTGGAATGAATTGGCCGCTAGTGTTTCCAACTATGTAGGTACATAATATAAGTAGATACTCGTAGTAACTGATTTCTTCGCACACATCATGTGGTGAATTTTTGGCTTGATTAGTTAACTCTACGGATGTTTCCTGGGTAGAAAAATGCTAATTCTATTAGAGATTATCAAATAATATTGGACCGTTATTTTTTGCTTTATCAAATAAATAAAAAATTACAAAGATAAAGCGCTTCTACGTTCAGGAGTGGGAGCTTGTGAAGTCACTTTGTCAGTATAAAGTGTAGCACAGCATGACGTCACACGATATTTCAACGCACTGTATCGTCTTTAATTATTTGTTTACGTGGGAAAAGAATGAAAGAAAAAATACGTGTCCAATATTTTTGGGTTATCTAACTGACGGAATAAATAGATATTTTTTATCAACTACTCTATTCTAAAACATACAGTTCAATCTAGGAAAGAAAAATGAAAATTAAGTACTTTTTTTTCGATAATTTTGATTTACTTTTTAATATTGGATAATGAATATAACTTTTTGATTATAAATATAATTAAAAAGCTTGGTCCTCATATTTTATCTCTATATTGCCACATTGCAAGTCGCAGCTGGGAGAGATTGGCTGCTAGTTTTTTTCTAATATGTGCCTACATATGAGTAGGTAGTAACTCATTACTTCAGATTTCAGACCCAACATGTGGTGGTCGTATAGCCCACGCTCAACTCCATAAAAAAAATTCAATCTAGCGCATATGTATGATGCGTACTCCCTGTAGATAATTATAATATAAGCTGTAGCATTCTTAATAATTATGGTGCCCTCAAATGCACGCCTTTCCAATGCTTGTCATACTCAGTACTCCGCTAACCCAGATTCCGCGAAAGAAATAAAAAAATATATTGAACTTATTAGAACTAACGTGGTTAATCACTCAGTGCAATTTACTGCTAGTTTCTAATTGCTAACGATGTGAAGAATTTTTTCTTGTATGTAACTAATTTTTGTTCCTATGAAAACCCATCTTGCATATTGACATCAAGTTTTCGGTTGGATTTAAAATCATAGCTGTAAAACATGGGATACAACCGACCTTGTAAATTTTCATTTATTTTCCATAGTGAATTAATTCCAGGGTCGACACGCCAAGTCAGAATTTACCAGTTCCCGTTAATCACGCACAATTTCTAGATCCCATTTACCGTGCCGGATTTTCGATATTGTATACCTATGCGATTTATTGATCACAACAGAGCACTGATTTGGCTTGGTGGCTACGTAGAACATATATCTCATTTAATACGAGGTACGACGGATTGTATTTGAAAATACTGTTATAGGTTTTTCTTTGAAGAGGAGACATTTTCGTGCGAACGTAATTCGCTTGTATTTCTGAAAATTGCTTTAAACTCAATCTTATTGCTGAAAATACTTAAAATGCCTCATTTTAATTTCTGACACAGACCGAATACACACTAAAACATAAGCCTCCGACGTATCGCTACGGAGGTGTACAGAAATTATCCTGTGATTGTATGAAGGAGGTGTCGTTGGGGTAAGCCGGGCCCGTATTGGGCGCCAACTCAGTGCGCCCCGCTCCGCTCCCGCTCCAGATACCCCCCGCCCAGCGCTAGTTCAGTTGCACGCTTTCAGCCTTCGGAGTTAACCGCGTGCGCGTTATGTCACCCAACCTTTCGTCAGCGCTCCTTCACATGAATTTCGTACTTCTTCCTCGGTTCGTTGCAATATATGCATGGACCACACTTAGACGCTTATGTGCACTATTCATTCATTAGTCACAATTAAATTATCATTAAAAAATCACTGTTTTTATAACCATGCCTCATTTCACTCTTATTTAGGGTTTCTAGATACATAATTTGCTATCACGGAAGTGAAAGGATTGATTGTTCATTGTGTGTCAAATCATTTGTTGCGATCAATTAATTGGAACACTGTTATGCTATTGCCGTGTAGGTGTAACTAGATTCACATGTAAAATCTAGATTTCATAGATGGTTGTCTGTTTAAAAATTCAATGTATTTTAGATGAATTCCTTAAGACATTTAGAACCTGCCAGTGTTTATTAATTGTCCATTTGTGATGTTCATTTAGAAAAGCATTTGGTTGTGTTTTTGAGACACTAGGTACTAAAATGTGAATTTCACAATATATCATCCCCGTATAAAATAGCATCGTATAAATACTGCTATTTAGTGCCCTAGGTTATTGTTGACAAAAGTAGTAACAGCTGATCGCTAGGAGCACATTCGGTAGCGAGCAAGCGCGACGCCTCGCGGCCGCAAGGTCGTTCGTATTATTGAGCGGCACCGGTCAAATATTTAACGAATCGTACGCGTCCGACCCATCACTTCCCTTCAGACAAATTTACGGAACCCTTAGAACTGCCCTTATTTGTACGGCCTCCTCCGATCTCACTCAGTTCCTCGTGAGACACTTTTTCTACAATGTTCGCTGTGTTGGTAGCAGTTTGTACCTTCATGATAAAGAAAATCATGAGTACATTGTGATCTGTGGAATTTTTATTTTCTCCCTTACTTCCTAAATCTTCGATGGGTACTTCCTGTGCTTTAAAATGCTGACAAAAATCTCGCCCAAGTGCTTCGTCTCGCCCAAATGAAATACGAGACAAAAAGCTCTATCCTGCAATTATACTCAATAGAATATGTTATCAAGAATAAAAAAAAAATCTATCTTGTTTTCCATGTAGTCATTAGAAACTGTATTTTTATTGCTCAGTCATGTTTATGACCGCAATGTTAGTTTTCCTGTGGCTGCTGTCATTTATTACAGTCTGTTAGAAAAATATTTTAAAACTTTTTGGAATACGTTCCAGCACCGAGTTCGAAATACGATGTTATGACCATAACTTTGTTTAAGATATTTTGTTTAGATTCCTTTTGTTCTTTATGTGGTGCTAAAAAAACTCGGTATTACGGTTCTATGTCACTTTTGTTTATACCATGTATTACTTTAATATTTACTGTTATTAACAAGCGTTCAAATGAAGTTTATCGCCATCTTCCATGCAAATGTATAATATTTCCCAAATATTCTGAAGCAGTTTTCAGATTGATAAATAAAAGAAAACAGTGTTTTCTATGCCTGTATACAATTCCACGTCTATAGAATTGTTACACATGTAGCTTATTGGCAGGTGGGTGGTGGGTCACTTAGTTGGAGGAAATTAACAAGTCTACGTGCCGACCAAGAATGTGGGCCACGGCTGTCAGAGAATTTTCCCCTCAGAGTATTAAATGGTAATCAATAAAATTATAGACTGCCCAAGTATAACATATTTGACAGAATTCTTTAGAGTTTGAAACTAATTTTAACCGATTTGCCAAAAAGGAGGAGGTTTTATGTTCGACTTTATATTTTTACTGCACGTAATGGAACGTGACACATGTCATTCGATGTCGTGACAGTAAAATGCGCCACGTAGGCAATCAAATCATGCATTGATAATGTTTTACAAAAAATGTACAGAAATGCGTGCATAAGGCTCGTTGCCAAGGTTACAGGGTGGGTGCGATCAGCTGGACTTACGTAAGGTGAGCTGGGACGGCGGGGAGGCGCGGGGTGCGCGCGGGGTGATGTTAGGGCCGATCGATAGCCGCTTTTGCCCCTTGCTATCGCCCTGTCCGTTTCAGTGTATTCTCCACAAAAATTTTACTGTTCCGAGGGATCTTTACTAGTTACCCGAAAGTTACCCAACCCAACAAATAAACGTTTTCTATTCAATTGAGATTGGTAAATAAAATTGCGATAGCTACTTTTTTTACGTCCCAGAGTAATTTCCAAGTTTCCTATTGCTTTCTGTTAGCACAAGATTTCGCTGCAAAGAGTGTCCAATCCTATTGATCATCTTGAGATTGAGTCAATTTCAGCTGAATCAAATTAGTTCAAGGTACAATGACATTCGATTTACCTATTCATATTCTTGTCTTCTGATATTGTCACTGTCACAGAACTGAAGAAAAGAAATCATATCTGTGTGCTAGGAAGATAACCGTGAAGTAGGTATTGTTTGTTTGCCAACGAGACAGTCAAATTTTAATGTTAAGTATGCAAATGGAATTGTAAGAGGCACAGCTTTCCTGGTTATCGACATTTAATTAGTCAGTGATTACAAATTGTTTTCTGAAAAAAAGCCTATTAGTTTTTTCTTTATATGTCGAATTCGACGCCATGGGCTAGGCTGCAGTGTGGGTACGGAGATACGGACGTACTAAACATATCTTGCAACGTTGGAACTCCGCAAGACCTGCACATGACCATAAGAGGTCATAATGAGCAAACGTGACACATATCCTTTCAGTTAAGAAGGCAGAACGATTAGATATTGAATTATTGTTTCTCTTCAGTTCTTACTGAGACTCAATAAACGTATAAAATAATGCTTAAGTATTAATAACGATTCAGAACTGTCAGATTTCTTATTTTATTCGTACTTAACTCTCCTTAAATCCAGTTTTAAATCGGGCTTCATCGCTGGAGGATTGTTCTAGATTACAAACATTAAGCGAAGACTTAAACTAGACTACTGTTAACACACCTTTTGGAATACGGCTATATTGTTCAGTAGTCGGTACGACAGGCGCATGCGGGATGCGTGTCGCCTGATGCGATGCCACGGCAGTCGTCGGTGTCACGAGACCTGCACGTTACTCATTTCTTGCATATCGTTCAATTTATAAATTTCAAATAGTTTGACCGGGGTTAAGGAAAAACATTATGAACTTGGTTTTACTTTTGATACGTTTTCTTGAGAGACTGACATTTTCAGAGATTTATTGACTGAATATTTTAGACGAAGGCAATCTTATTACATAGTTAGACAGAACATGTTATTGTATTGACAGTACAACACGGCACTTACTTACAATGTAAGATTGTAAGCACTGCTACTATGCCAAGGGCGTTATGAGACGTTAAACATATCTCTTTGCTTATAACAATAATAATAAATAACTAACTACTGATATGAATACAATACACGATATAATATGTTTTGTTTGCTTTGAGCGGCTTCGTTATATGGACGCCTGATGAAAATATTACAAACTCCCATTTAGTCGTTGCTTTTATAAAATATTTAGGCGCACAAAGCAAATTAGCACTCGCTTTATATTATACAATTCTATTCAACTATTATTTTTACAGCGTTGTATTTCAATGTTTTTAATTAGATATTTACAGGTTTCAGAAAGACCAAATAAAAAAAGTATTTTGACTCTAAGTCATTTTGAAACCTCTGTAGTGAAAAGAGATAGATGTAAATCGATTTTTCTATATTCACTTTTATAAAAAATGTTTATTATTGACACACTGGGTCAGAAACCTTTCTTTATTTTTCACCTATGCGCGATGTGCTACTATAATTTATGTGAATATTTGATTTTGCAAATTATATTTTGCGTTTATGGTATCGCTTCGCTTTATTTATGTGGCTTTGGTTGTTTTTGCTTTGTTGCAGCTCGCGTTAGTAGTGCCGTGGTGTGATGTTGAGGGCGCCGTGTTAGTGCGCGTGGGCCGCGTTTCGTAGTGATGTCGTCGCCGGCGCGTGCGCCGCCTCCGCCGCCGCCGGTACCCGTGCCGGCCGGGCAGGGCGTGCTGCCCCCAGGGCCCGGGCCTGCAAGACAGCGCTCCTTAAAGGACCGACTTAGAGACGGGATTACCGGACCCTTCCACTGGCAGTGAGTGCTTCTTTTTATTTTCCTACAAACAATTTTCAGGTCTACGTGTCTTCGGCTAGCAGTATTTAAAAAATGTAATATAATTGCAGCTTATTTAAAAAATATTGCATGCTTTTTATTATTTTTGGGTAACAACACAGTATTTATGATATTGAAGGTGCGTTTTCACTGTGCAAGTAGCGTACTGCCAGGTTAACACTGCAAAGGTCATAATCTACCTGGAACCGAAATGTAATTTATAGTAACTTTTTGGCAAGACAATGTTTCTATCGCGCCAGCCACTTGTAACCTACAGTCTGCAGCTTGCGATTACGCCACTTGCAAAATGTAATTAGCTTTATTATATCGTGATTGGATTTCATGTTTGTGCGTGACATAATAATTATAATTTGCGTATGTTTTGAACAGTATATTGTACGCGCGCGACTTCGGCAACGCTTGATCTCTTACATTGATGGTTATTTCATGAAAGCTTGACTTCGTAACTTCCCACGGCATTAAGTTTGTAAAGTTCGTCATTTTAAACTTACCTAATAATAGGTTTTATCGGAGAGGTAGATTAGTAAATTTCTTGTCATTGTATGCAAAGCAGCCGTATGGTGCCGAAGATAAGAAAATTAGCCATTAAAGGTCAATGTCAAACGTAAACCTTAAAAAATGTAGAATTGCCTTTTAGATTGTATCACTGTAATTTATGTTGATGGTTGTCGTTTCTGACCTTAAATTACACAAAATTGATACTGAAGCGGTCACGAAGTCTGTACTATTAAATGTCATCTTGATAGATCATAATTACAAATGCGCTGCCGCACTGTCTCGCTCTGAGTTTTCAATTTCCTGTAAGAATTTCCATCAGGTTGCTTTATGGAAATCTTTGGTTAAATAGACACAGTGCTCGTCTTCACATTTCCCCAGTATTGCTATTTGTTAATACATATTTTAGTTAGTCTATGTGCATTATACAGTTGTCATGAAGCCACGATCTGTCACGAAGTGGTGTGACGTGGGACACAGTTAAGCAATCATTATTCATAGAGTTGTACGACGCGTGCACGGACACTTATCACTAATTATTATAAACTTGATTGGCATATTAAGCACAAATAATAGCCGGCCAATATCCGTGTTGAATTGACGTAAAATAAGTAGCGGATAAGCAAGAGATTCCGATCAGGTGCAAGTGTTATTTTACGCTGAAATAAAAAAATAATGATCCCGGCAATTGTTGTGTATAGTTCTCGTCAAACTTCTTGGCCGGCCTGAAGTTAGCTTCAATGGCTGCGCAGTAGTAAATCTCATACAAAAACAGCACTGCGTTTCGTGCCTTGCGGGTCGCAAAGCCATCTTCAGGGCGGCCCAGAAGTTTGGCGAGCTCTATAATCAAATACACCTTATATGGCAAAAAGTCACTGGTCTGTAACAGTAAACACGGTTTGATCAGCAGCAGATTCTGCTATTATTCGGAATCGTGACGAACTGGGCATTACTCATATTAACATGTGATACGAGACTGATGCATTTTATTTACACATTTAGTAAGAAAACATCGCATCACTTTAATTTGACCACTAGATGATTTATTTAAGACATAGTCACCACATAATAGTAGTTTATGCAATGGTCATATAAAAAGTGTTTTAATACCTAATTATATGCCGTTGCATACACTACTTTATCTCCACTCATACAATTGAAATAAAACGAAAGTGGAAACGGAAAAAATATGTGCTATGGCGAGCAATTTAGATTCTCATTGGGTATGACAGCGCAGCGCGCGCTTCCATAGACACTACTACATGGCAGTACTTTTCTACATTAAGTTAATGAGCCCATACGCGCCAGTATATTAAAAAGTAAAAGTATGCTATAAAAATTAAAAAGTCATTTTATGATGCAGTTGTTTGAGAATAGAAGGAAAATGTTGCACTGTAATGGTTTTTTTTTTTAATTTAACTAATCACGAATATAAAGTACGTGATTATACATGATTTTTTGAATTCATATTTGGAACATTAAGTTGTGAGTGTAGATAAAATTAATTATGATGATGGGCAAAATGTATTTAGGTTCTGCAAAGTAACGACAGGACGTGGACATTGCTCTCAGTATCATTGAGGTCGACAGTGTACATGAACATATATATCGGTTACTGTTATTTAACCATTTGATACATAATTATTTTAAACGGAAATATAGTATCGAAGAAAACTATACTAAGGTTTGTGTCTCCCCGAGGAATGGAAGTTGCAGCCGGAAAACATGTGTTTTTATCGGACGGAGCGAAACAGCAAAACTCTAACAAAGTATAAGTTGAACACTCTCTCTGTCGTGGGCTCCCGACACCACTTTCAAACTTTACAATTGAACGCTCTTGTCAAGGGATTCGACAAGGGTATTTATGAGTATATGAACTAGGCGAAAATAAAGATGGATTGATTGGGCGAAAACTGATACGGCCTGAAAGGAAGCTGAGGACTGATAGAGACATATTAAGAGTAAAGAAAAATAAATTGTGATAAGGAAGGAGGAGGATGGAAATGATCTGATACTTAGGTATTGTTTGCTCCGGTCTGGAACAGTATACCTGCCTACTTATGTAAATTGTGTCTTATTTCAATGGCCGAAAATTTACTCAATTTCAACGCGTGTAAGACAAGTATTTAGAATTTACAGATAAATCACCGAGCTTGTGGCATCAATAGTACGAGCGCTCATTACCAAATTTTTTGTCTCATCGTTTTACGGCCAAAAGCGGATACACTCAATAGATTTGGTGGTTCTGATTACAAAAATACTGATTTCAAATAAAATGCCGCGTGACCGCATTCTTTTAATTTCATAATCAATGAATTACCGTGGTATTCTATAGCAAACTGTCGTGATTTTTATGGTTCCTATGATGATTTTTATGAGCCCTATTGCTGTCATTCACGTATCCGTCTGCCCGTCGTCTGTCACACAGCTTATACAGCCTTCTCACACCATAAGCATCTTGTTAACCCAAAGCCATACAAATTTACCAAAAAATATTTTTAAATGTTTTTAAGGGCCCTCCTCCCATACAGCAAAGGGGGGCGTAAAAAAAAAGAGGTACCCCATCGAGGGGGTATCGTTGTTTTGAGATCTTTGAGTAGATAAATACTGTTTTATTTTATTTTTACTATACATTTAAAAAAATATATAGGTAAAAAAAAGGAATGAGAATTCACCAAAGTCAGCCTTTTTCACAAAATTTTGTCCCGAAGAAGTTTTTAACTTCCCATTGACACGTGAACTTTAAATTTGGTGGTAATAATTCAATTTTATAACTTATATATTACGAACAAATACCAATATGAAAAAACTTCTTTTCGTATGAGGATTTGGCGTTAATTAGGCCGCCTCTAGGATTTCTCCGAGGCGCCAAGTCAGAGGCCAGTGGAGTTCCCGCCCCACAGTCCTCTGAATTGGTTATTTCAGACTAACATTAACTATATAAGTCCAGGTCTCCGTAAAATATACGTAATAATAATCTTTATCACCAAGTTCATGGGTTAGTGGGAAGTTAAATAATTCTTCGGAACAAAATATTTAAAAAATATCTGACTTTGTTGGCTTCTCATTCATTGTTTATTTTTTTAAACAATCTACTCAACTAGCTCTAAAAAACGGTTAATTTTTTTAACATATTTGAAAATGCGTTCAGGCAATATGTGACGCGCAAAATGTCTGTAAACGAAGTTTTTCATGACAAAATTACGAAGCCCATGAAAATTTTTAATATCAGGCATATTGTAATAAAAGCGTCTGTTTATTTTTTTTTGACATAGCAGAAATGACTCCTCCATAACACTGTGACGTTTTGGCCGGTACCCACCTAGTTGGGTTCAGATTCATCTAGTCTAGCGATTTGATAAGGTTTTGACCAAAAAATTAAGTGACATGGTTTTGATCGTGGGCACTCGTACTACAATGGATTGTGGCGCAGGTTTGGAAGATTTTTATGGCTAACTTGATTGAGAGGAATTTCATAAAGTTAATTGTTGTAGAAGTTTTTGCTGCACCGCTACAAAACAGTTGCTGGAGAGGAAACAAAAAAATATAGTATTGATCGTACGGTTTTCAATTTGCTAGACGTAGTGGTCCGGCCGCACAGGAGTAGCTCTGGCGTCTCGTCACCGGAAATCTAATTTGTTCCCAGCTGGAACGCGAAATTTGTGCGAATGCATCACGGATTAGCCGCTTGTTGCCTTACGTTAAAATTATTTTTCCTATTTCCCTCGTGGAATTATTCCACTCGGCATACTTATCAAAAGGTCGCGGCGCCGGCGCTTTTCACTCGTCATTTATTTACCTAATTAGTATCTAACTACGATAAAGAAATATAATGCATGGCCGTCTCGTTAATTAATATTATTATAGCAAATGGTAAACGCAGTAATATTTGCAGCCGGTTGTTTTTATCCTTCGTCGATAATCTCATGTTTCGCCTAAAATGTTGTGAAAACATTAGGTTGATAATATTCTTCTGAGTCTAGTGAGACATGAGAATACATTATTTATAATGAATTTCTTGAGAATTAATGTTCATGATCACAGAAACACACCATTTTTGCGTGGGAACATTTTGATTAACGAGAAGAATAGCGTCTCGATAGTTGAATGTAAGCCAAAAACGAGCATTTCTTTAATTAATAACATGTCAGTCGGAACGTTGAGAGGCAGCCGTCGGTCGGGGCGCAAATATTTGCCTTGTGCAACATTCTCTATCTCGCTGTGTACATTACCTCCACCTACTGGCTCCTTATCTTCACTTGAGCAGCCTCAGACGGTAGCGCTGGCCTTCCAAACTAAATCTCGCTTGTTTACCGCGCCCCTTTATAACGTCATATAATTAAAAAGCTTGCGCCACGCCGCGCCGTAAACTCAGAAATTATACCGTGTTGTCGACGTCTTGCTATATCTCCTAAGTGCACTTTAATATCAAACGATATGACTCTCTGCCTTCCTTGTTTGATGTAATTTGCTACGTAAGTAAAGATATCAGTCAGCATACACGCACTTAATGCTAGTGTAATTAGATTTTTATTTTCGATCAGCTTAACGTAAACAAAGTAAACAAAAACAACAAAAGACTGCTAAACAGAAAGGCAGAAAGAAAAACACAGTTACTCAAGCCGACACTCAATGAGTCTAAAACATTGGCACAATAGCAGAGTCGACTAATAAAATTATTTCATCGTGAATCACAATCTGAGTAGCTAGCCAGCTAGGCTTTGGCGACCCAGTTTCGGCGAGCTAATTCATTCTCGTCAGTCTCGCATATTTGGTGAGCTGGTGGAATCGTTGCATATTGCTCGGTTCCACTGTGCATGTCGCTGACGTCGCAGCCGTCCTTGGCCGATATAAAACGTTTAGGCGACAACACCATCGCGGTGTGGGTGAGGGTGGCGGTGGACCGGGGGTGCCAGGCCGGATCACCCAGTCATTGTTTCCTTTTGTGCTATCTATTCTAAACCGCCGGCGGAGCATGTTTGCGGTTGGTTATAGCCTCTTAGTATAGGCTGTCTGGCTCTTGTTACTTACGTTTACGATAGGCGGTAGGCCCTTCCACTTGTGTCAAGAGTTTTTGATTGCACAACGGTATTGATTTTGTTCGGATCCTTTGCTAGTGGTTCCTATAATACCATCTCTCGGATTTTTGGTAACTTTTAAAACGATAGATACAACGCTAATTAGATGATTACGAGAGATGCAGCTATTCTGAAAAGCTTTACACAAAAGTAACCAATATTACGTGACGTTAGGGTATGAACGTATGCATATTTGAGAAAGCTATAAGTTCATACAGTTCCTCCTCCAGTAATCTTTTTATGCTTTCTTTGTTCCGCACAAAGAAAAATAAATAAAATGTAAATGTCTTTTATTATTGTTTGGCCTCTTTTTTCCTCTTTATTAAATTATTTATTTTCAAAGAGCTTTCTGACTGCGACCTCGCAGAAATTTGCATTTACCTACTCCTCAGATTTTTGACGGCAATGATTGTTTTTGAGTTACAAAGGTTTAGTCATCGAGTTCCGTTTTCTTAAGTTATCCGTTGCGAGCGTTTCAATGATTCAAGCGGCTATTAATGGGAGGCATATTGAGTGTGTGCTTGATTTCATTGGGTATTGTTGTGTGGACAGGCAGTACTATAGTGTTTTGCAGCTTGGGTCGTGACGGTGATGGGTGCACGAGGCCATGTGATATTGTACGCGTAACCGTGTTGTCACGCGTCCCCGCGACACACACAACGCATCGCTTTGTCATCGCATTAGCGCGTTCAAATCAATTTCACAGCCCAACGTTTGCTGGCTACAAACATATCTATTTTCCCTTTTCTTATTAGCATCTCAATGTGGGTTTATAGGATGGCAACTATTGTTTCATCGCGATGATTAAGTACTGCTTGTTCTCGCAGCTGGCGGTTCTGGCAGCTTTCAGGTTGAATACTTACATTTGATATAGTGGGTACATCCGTCGTCTTCAGTCTTTATTTATAAGGTGCTCTTATCAAAGTGTTATAAATATTTTATCACTGAGGTTGGAACAAGTCTGTGTAATGTACCGTATGAGATGATTAGTTTGGTGTCAGATACTTATCAGGTTATGGGTGTCTTTGTATCAAATATATGGATATCCACTACTGTATTGAAGCTTATGCTGATAGCATTATCATTACATCTAATCCGGCACTCATTTCGTCAAGAGTCACTCTAGATGTATATGTTCTCAGAAAATGTCAGGAGAGTGATAAAATATTACACTGCAAATGATTCCGATTTAAAATTACTCGATATAAAATGATGTCTGCAGTAGTATAATTTCCCACAGTTTTCCTTCCTGGTTTCACTTTTTATTGTTATTCATTTGAATTGTCTATTGATAAATTTGAGGAACTGCGCAGTACTGGGAGATAGACAACAGACAGATTGTCGTAAAGTTAGATAATAGTCGAGCTCCCGCTTATTGTTTGTCCCATCACCAAGTTTTGTTTGGTCATTTCAAGTGAAAAGGATGAGATAAGTTTGTTTTGTTAACAACTAATCTTTCCTAAATTCTGTACTGTCATGTGTCGCTTTTGTGACTAGTATGCAAATATTTACGAGAAGCGAAGTACTTGTAAAAATAATCATAATTAAAAATAATTTTGCCATTTCTAAGGGAGCAATTCGCATGGCTTTTGCTTCAGCTTCATCTCATTTCTATTACTATCAAGTTCGACAATTGGCACAATACCATTTAATAGTGTTTATGTAAAGGCAAATGTGCGCAAAAACGTTTTATTTGATTTTAATGTCCACGGCCCGTATTCTAAATCGGTGCTCAAGATAGAATCTCGATTTAAATCCAGATTCAAGTATAGATTAGTATGAAATCTGTCTGGTTTAAATCGAGATTCATGCTTGAGCATCGTTGGAAATTCTAGACTACGGTTCCGAGAAGATAACAAAGAGTCGAACTAATGTCTTGTTATTTGTCTTGAGTCAATTGATGAAAACCGTTTCCTGTTTTCAAAGTTTGTATTCCAGCTACCTTTTTTCAGGTTCGTATATTGCTTGGATCTGTTTTCTGACAGAATAAATTGACTTCATTGACCGAATTAGCCTGAGCGCACCTTGACGGATGCTCTTAATTAAGTGACGCCATCGTTGAAATGACCGCTCAAAACGCACGGGCGTTTATTAGTACAGTTTTAACATTGTCGGAGCGAATTCCGCAATTGAATCGTTTATGCTCTGCATGTAATTGAATGATTGGCGGCGGCGCCAGCTGGACACTTGACGATGTATGATGCTGCACAGAGCTGCATCCGACAGTAATGCATCACACTGTAAGCCAAGCTCGAGTACATCCCGTTTACATTGTACATTATGTGGAGGATGTCCGAAACAGAATTTTACGGATTTTTTCGAAATTTTCCTCTGAAGCTTCCTGTTTTTTAATCGTGCATTGAAATGACTCACGAAACGAACGAAAAAGGTACTTCTATTTCGGTGTAAGTATTTACCTAATTTGTTGGTTCTAGCTAGACAGTCCAGTTAACGTAGAACTTAATGACAGTATGTTATATACTGTTTGCAATTACTGCCATTACTATCACCTTTAGTATCACAAGTTTCCAGATGTATAACACATATACATTTGAGGATAATACGATATTGATATTTTACGAAAAACTAAATATCGGTACAATTAATCAACTTTTGTTATCATAACTAATTTCGTATAGGTAATGTTTCCAAGATAAGTGTTGGTTCCTTCGATATTGTTGCCGCAGTTGATTGCAATGCTTTGCTGATACGCTATTGTTTCCATTTTAAGTTTTTTTTTGTGGGTTCCACTGTTGCAGTGGCCCAAATTGTTGTGCCAATCAACACTGAGGAGTACACTCGTTCTCAATGAGTTTTTTTGGTTTTTTCTCCAGGTATGTACAGTTTTTTTTTTGATAACTACATAATTATGTTCTGACATTGTGGGTAATATAATTTTATTGACGCTAGCAACGCTGAAAATATCTTAGATTGTATAATATTCTGACATTTTATCTGATAAAATTCAGTATTAAATACCTATCAATGTCAATGGGTTATTATTGTAAAGCTATATTTCACATTTAATGAGAACTCAATTCTGATTTATTCTTGTAAAGTCACAAAAGATTTAAAACAAATTGCGCCGTCCGCTGTTCACGTTGGATGAACATTTTTACGTCACGACCAATGAAAACATGAGTTATTGAGCCAATTAAATGTTCCATTGTTAAAGATGCGATATAACACTTATATTTTTCAAGAACACCAATTTTGGTTGCAAATTAATTATGCATTATATGTTAGTGGCTAAAGCTATTTTTTTGTCAGAACTGGATATTCATATCATAATATGTGCGTGTGCTTATTGATGACATCATCACGCATACAGAGCTTAAACTGGAACTTTACAAACTGTTAAACTCCAAAGATATTTATCTTTGGAGTTTTGCTTGATTGGAATATGCAAGCGCTTTTCGTGCTTTGGTTTATTTAAACTCAGATAACCTTTGAACCAACGTGATACAGATGTTAGTTTCACAATGCCAGTTGCATTGTTCAAGCAGCTCAAGTCGTCAAGTTTTTTATTCTCTAAGAAAACACTGCACTCAAGCTTATAGCAGGCTCCTGAAAAGTCTAGCTGACTAAAACAATCGACTAGGCGAGTTACGTCAGTGTGCAAACTTCCTAACACGTTAATTCATAGAAATTTCTCTATATGAATGGCAAATAGGACGAGAAATTGCTATAAATACATTTTGATAAATAAGATAGCATCGGCATACCTATTTTCAGGTGTATCGAATATTCCAGGCGCGAAGATAGAAGTATTTAAATTAATTGTTAAATTATTAAAATGCAAAATAACGAAGACGACGAGGACGAACTGTGGAGTGCCGAGATCGAGTGAGTACTCGATCGTATTATCATAACACTGTACAGAAACCACTCGCTGGCATCCCCAATCTGTCTTTCAATTGCATTCATTGTCCATAACTTGTGACCTTCTACTGATCATCAGATAATTTTAATTACCATTATATCAGTTTAATTTTAATAATAGACTAACGTATGTTTCTAAGAAACTTATTTATCACATTGAAGTAAGTAAACCTGTCAAGATAAAGTTGTATGTTTGTACATAACGATCCGCGGTGCTATTGTTCGGCTGCTGGGTACCGTACATCTTTATTTTAGTCATGTCATGAACATCCTTAAGGAAAATATGTTTAACATAATTTTTTATTGTTACACTGCTGAAGTTATATGCTAATTAATATACAGTAATGTTTTTACATAAATAATATACGCGCACGGAATTGTTTTTGTCCCGTATACATTGTGTTAAGTAAAGCAGCGAAGCCCTTCCTCGGGCCTCTGACCGGAATCCTTATCAAAATCAACGAACTCTTGGCGCGCTCATCGCTCACATGTCATGTGGACGTGTTTACAGGCATTTTTTCATCGACCGAGATAACTCTTCTCTTCTTTGTATATGTTTTGCGTTTACTTCGTGGTATTCAAATACATTTATGTAATCAATCTCATTTTAGTTCGGGAGCGAGCGAGTGGTCTTCCGTTTTTCTTCGGATCGCAATGAAATCCAAGTTTGTTAACATTTCAGCTATGTCTCTCTGTCGCCGCCGACGACGCCCACCCCGTCACCAGCCTGGCTGCGTCGCTCCTCTAGCATAGCGTACGTTTGCTTTACTGCCACATTGTCATGAATATTCATATCATCAACCCGAGCTTGCCGAACAAATAGGTAAGCGACAAATATTATTCACAAAGACGAGTGAATAAAATATATAATTCACGAAGCGCTCATAAATCCCCAGATGTGAGTGAGTTTTCACCGATAATATTAGATTTAGGGGCATTGTACCATCGAAGTCTCCATTTTTCCTCGTTGATATAAGCGTAACCTTCACAACTTTTTCTGGTGTAAGAATTTTCCACATGAAAGTCTGAGAGATGTGGTTGTGTACCTTCGTGTACATGTATTTGAGTCGTCGTTTAAGTGCGTCACGACAGTAGTACCTATCGAGTCGTTGTTTAAGGTTGGTTTACAGTAGACGAAAGTAAACACATGTGTTGCAGTCGCACAGATGACTCGCAGTTGTAGTCTGTTTAATAAACATCTCAGTCGTTCTTCCTGATCAGTAGCAATTGTGATTCGTTATTTACTCACTCTTTACAACGTGAATGTGATGAGAGCAGTGATATGAATGATTAACACTGTCAAAACGTCGCATTATCTAGAAATAATACGCAGTAGCATAATAAGGAAAACATCTTAGTAGTAAAAGTGTAAGGGCACTTTCACAATGAACGTTGGTGTAACGAACACTTAAACTATAAAGATGCAACTATTACAAACGTGTTTAAAGCTTTTTTTATTGGTCCTCTTTTAGCAAGACTATGAATGGGTGAGCAGTGGTGGCACAGTTGTAACGGCCGCGAATTACAAGTTGTAGGTCGTGTTTTCGAACCCAGGCAGGCGCGCTTTACTTTGTGTAAATTATTTCAGAACGGTGAAGGAATACATCGTGAGCAAACCGGCATGTCCTAGAATCAACAATTCGAAGACATGTGATATCCACCAATCCGCACTGGGCTCGCGTGGTGGGTTACGGCCCATTCGCTCTCACAGAGAAGAGGCCTGTGTACCAGCAATGGGGATATTAAAAAGGACTAATGATAATAAAGGGTCTAAGAGACGACAACTTCGCAGCCCTCTACGAAGTGTTACAAAATGTTAATGAGACGCCTTTTAAGGCTACGACACTGCTAAAAGACCCCTATGATTTGCTACGGCGAAATTACGAATTCTACGACACGGCTAACTGCCTACTTCTAAGTGCTACGACATGTCTACGAAACGACTACGAGGCTACGACATGGGTACGAGAGCTCTATGAAAAGTATGAAGTGCTACGGCACGTTTAAGAGACCTCTACGGAGTGCTACGACACGTCTACGAGTAGTCTACGAAACGCCTATGAGACTACGACACGTCTGCGTGGCCTCTACGAAGTGCTACGGTACGTCTAAGGGACCTCTACGAAGTGCTACGGCACGTAGCATGTAAAAAGTAGTAGTAACATGGATGTGTGCTCAAATCCTTGTCAAATAATTTTTGATGATTGAAGATTGTCCCATTGTGGATTCATGGTTCTTAGGCAGAATTATTGTTTATTCCTTATATTATTATTATCTGCACCTGTGACTCACGGCAGTAATATCACAAAAGATATGAATTGTGTCTCATAATTCCAAAGTTCAGAAATTACATGACAGTTACATGAATATTTAGATACTGTACTGATATTTTATGATTGGTATAAAATATCAGTACAGACTTTAACTAGATTTTTGACTTCAAGCCAAATTCCTTTTTCCTGCTTCTTCGCTTCCGTAGCCGTACCCGTTATTGTTTCGGGCTATATGACACTTTAAGTTAGTGTAGCATTCTAACAGTGAAATAAATTTCGAAATTGGATCAGTCGTACTTGAAGTAGTTTACGCGATTACAAGTTACTAGCAAACATACAATTTTACTTCTTTATAATTGACTACCCTTTTTTCTGCGATTTCTCTTCCGTGGCCCACCCCGCAGGACCGTTATTTTTTTGGGGTTAAAAGTAGCCTTTATATGGTTAAAGAATTTTCAATATCGGTTTTAGTAGATCCAGGATTACTTCCTGCAAACAAACTTACAAAATTTATCTCTTTATAATATTATAAGATTATACTAGTGACTTAATGAATATTAACTTACGTATTTTATACCAATACCTAAGCACTGTTTTAACCATGATGTTTTCGTTTACTGTAAATCAAAGAGAGCTTTCATAAAGAGTTAAAAAAAATAACTCGGTCACTCAAACATTTATCTACAAATGAATCACTGTTTTCAACAGTTTACACGAATTATAAATTTGCCATTATCAGTGTGATTTGTTCCTGCACTAGATAATGTACTTTAATTTCGTTATAAAAGCAACGATTGATGATTTAGCTTTTTGGGTATTAGCCAAAACATCGCATTTTTTTATGAGCACCGTTGCCGGATTGCGAATCTCAATAAGTAAATTTAAAACGTTATCTGAACACGGATTTTCGTTGAAAATAAATAAAAAATGTTATTCATTCTTGTGTAGTAGAGAAATAGGAAGAGGGTGTGTACATATTGAGATGAAAGTTGATAAGACTATGAAAGATGACCCCAAATCAAATATGACACACATCAAATCTAATTCGAGCACGTTTCCATGTAGTGAAAATAGAATGCCTCACCTTCTCGATTTTCCATATAGAATTTCCTGTTTCTGATAATGGCGTCACACGACGCCGCGATAATGCAATGAAACATTACACCACGCGTGAAATAGATTTATCTTTGATTCAAGAACAGAAGCCTTCGTAGGAGCCGTATTTAAGTGGAAGGTTAGAACTGTGCCTATACGATATATGCAAACAATAGTGACGTAGGCAAACACGTAATAGAACGTTTTCTAATTACTTCAGTGCACTTAGAAACTGCTCGTAAAATATTGTTTCCTGCTAAACGTGTTTAATCTTCCAGTTTGTACGCCATTATGCATATGATCATGTTTATTTTCTGCCTGTATGTTTGTTTAAAGTATGGTGATACTTAGTGCTCTTCATACATCTGAAGCAAAAAAAAATAGCGTTTAATCGTTCCCTTGTCAGTTTCAACAATTGCATAAAACCTTATACAGTAATTTAAAAGGTTATCTACAATGATCAAACTATTCATGCACACGTTGCCGCAAAGTCGTAGCCACTGTGTTTCTCTGAAACATGACTTGCTTTGTGCTTTTGTGCATTATAATAATATGTAGTACTAAATATAGATGGAGTGTAGTTTGTCTATTTCACTTCACTTTGTATCCTCGTTCCGCTGCTGATCGATACTAATGTGGTGTCTGCGGGAATTTTTCAAAGTGTCTATAGATAGATTGGAATTGTTGGGTTATTTTTGTCTAACCTATGATGCACCTACTTACCGTTAAATTTACTGTTTTACAGTTCGCAATACAATGTTTTTGTTAAACTTCCTGATGTCACTGTTGTTATTTCTAATAGTTAACGGACTAATGTAGCTCAAAGTTGGAATGGAGTTAGTTTTTATGGTTCTGTACCCACTGGGTAAAAACGGGACCCTATTACTAAGACTCTTCCGTCTCCGTTTGTCTGTCCGTCTGTCACCAGGCTGTATCTCATGCACCGTGATAGCTAGGAAGTTGAAATTTTTACAAATGATGAATTTCTGTTGCCGCTATAACAACAAATACTAAAAACCGGCAAAGTGCGAGTCGGACTCGCGCACTTAGCGCTCCGTACCATTATCGCAAAAAACGCCGAAAAAATCACATTTTTGTTGTGCGGGAGCATTACTTAAATATTTGTTTTATTCTGTTTTTAGTATTTGTAGTTTCAGCGGCAACAGAAATACATCATCTGTGTATATTTTTTATTTTTTTATTTTTTTATCGGTCTAGCTACCACGGTTCATGAGATACAGCCTGGTGACAGACAGACAGACGGACCGCGGAGTCTTAGTAATAGGGTCCCGTTTTTACCCTTCGGGTACGGAACCCTAAAAACAGAATACAATAAATATTCTAGTGGGGCTCCCATTCAACAAATGTGATATTTTTGCCGTTTTTGCGTTAATGGTACGGAACCTTTCGTGCGCGAGTCCGACTTGCAGGTCCGCCGGTTTTTTTCACCTATGTACCAGTCATCAGGTATCATTTAAATTCCTTCTTGACGAGACGGTCACTTGATTAGTGCTATCATCTCATCTATTGAATAGTATATGTTACCAGTATTAAATTCTATGGTCCGTGACGGCCCCATTAGTTCAAAGTTTTGTTACAATCGGAAGTACCGTTGCGAACACTTTCAATTGGAAGCAGCGCAGACCACAAATACACCGTTATTCATCCGTGACGTGGCACTAGTCTCGATTAGGCAAATTAGTCTCTGTGCCATTATTTACGTAATGCTTTGTTCAGCGGAGACACATTGTAACTAGTCTTTATACCCCAGTTTCAGTTGCCACGCGTATCATGTCACGTTATTTAGAAATCATGAAATTAAAGTCAAGTATTGTAATTTATGGTGCAGCTGGACCATGCAAAAGCAACATATTATAAGGCTCTTGCATCACTGTAATATGTCAAAGTCAGATGAAAGGGCAAGGATTGCGCAATATGCCAGTTTAACCAGAGTCTACTTACAATTATGATGTGCGAACTACGGGTTTTTATATCCATTACGTTTCATGTCTTTTTTCGTAAATGTTTACGTACTATTTATCAGTAAAAACGCAATGGAAGGCACAGGGAATCCTTTATTACGTGCCGTGTTATATGTGCAAAAATTATTCAGATCAGATTAACCGCACTGAATGATTAATTTATGAGAGATATTTATTAAATGCGGTCAGAAAATACGAGTATGAATGGAAAAAGCTGATTAAAGCGATTCTACCGTTCGGAGATTAATATTTATGTCTTGAAAGCCTTGGTTTTAAACCAAGCATTCCAAAAGTTTTTGTCATTGTAGAATATTGACAGTTGCTGCAAAAAGCTTCATGATTATGAGAACTTTGCCTGTATTCTACAAGTTAAATATATATGATTGTAATAAGGGAAACAGCTTCTAAAATAATAATATTTGTCCAGAATTACATGATATCTAACATCTACTATTGCATATGGTTTCAAAATCTACTGCGCATTACTTTATCCGAGTTATTGCCTGATAGGTTCCTGAACATATATGCCATCAACCGTATTTTCTGTTGTGGACGCTGATAAACAAAGATCAACTCAAAATAGCTGTACCTTTTTCTATTTAATCCGCTTCAGTTTGAATGACTTCGCTAGAAATGTTTCGTAGAATTGTATGTAATCATACATATATGACCGCGTTTCAGTTATCTATTATCTATTTCATTGTTTTTGTACTATTTTTACATTCTGTCTTATCACATTGAATCAGACAGCAAAGAGAAATGTTGAGCAGGAAAATACATTAATGATAAATGACAATACATTGTCTGTCTTAAATTCAATGTCGGACTAACGAATGCTATTCTTCTCCCAAAGCTTTATTTGGTATGTACGTACGTTTCATTTAATTTGTAATACCAAGACCGTGTTAAACCAAGTTAAAATCACGGCAACCTACCTATGTTGTTTTAACAACGCTTTTTGTTCTACTAGAAACTGACTCAGTAACCAGCACATTTATTATTTAGTAAGAAAATCAATACCTCCTTCTGTATGATTCCAGTGCAGGCCGTCAAACTGCTCGATTTGCGGCAATATTTAATAATGCAAAGGTAGGGCACCCTGCCTGGCCCAGTCAGCCCACTCGGCCC
Organism: Orthosia gracilis; assembly: GCA_947562075.1. NCBI lineage: Eukaryota > Metazoa > Arthropoda > Insecta > Lepidoptera > Noctuidae > Orthosia > Orthosia gracilis. The sequence goes on from OX387268.1 coordinate 44,223,484, forward strand.
ACTCGCAAGCAATCTACAGAACTAGGAGCAGATGTAATTTGAATACAATAACCGCAATTCATTTGTGTGGGTTGCCATATTCATCAAATCTCATATTATTACGGTTTTACGTGATACAAATATTATACGAGTTGGTATTACTAAGAGGCGTGTAAAAATTAATTAGTACAAAGTTTCTTAAAAAAAATAGTTCCAAAAGAAATATTTACATACTCGCATATTTCCTTGCGACACTTTTCTTACTGATGAGTCAAAATGTGGGACACGAAGTGACATTAACGATAAAGAAATTGGCACATATGAGCGAAACGCAAATCTAGGCTTTGAAAACAGATAACGCTGTCAGTAGTGAGGGGTAGGTTTCAGTGTTTATTATCAGAGATGTTGACGATAGTCATCCAGCTGCCCCACCATCAGCCCGAGCGGCGGCCGCCGGTGTTTGTCATCAGTAGCATTCACAGCGGCGCACGATTCGCACGCTGCGCAGAGCTCGCGCTTACGGTAGTGAAAGTCGCGCGCGCAGGTTCCGCTACGATTTCGTACGCCGACATCTTCGTCTAGTTATTCTGTTTGTTCGTTGCGCCAGTGCAACGGGGAAAGGAGGTCGGTGCTTGTCCGAAGCCCGTAACACTACCGTGATTTGTGATACTGAAGTTTTAAATCGATCCCATGTTCGTGTGACACTTTAAAATATTTTAATTTCGTTTACCCTACGTTCATCTATTTATAAGTTTTGTTTATATACATTTTGCAAACATTTGCCCAGAAAATATCTGAAAATATTTTCAATTCGGTTTTGACATTGGATACCTTTATTTTCAAAAGTATTTTCAATTTACCGTCTAAACTTTCTAAGTTTAAAAGATCACTGAAAGGTAACAACGAAGATAAATAAATGAATATAAGTTATGAGAACATAAATACTAAGAGCTCGTAAACATCTCGTAGTAGTAGATAGTTGTAGAAGTTGCGGGTTGTACTTGTGGAAACTTGAGCGACTGTCTTGGACGGCGATGTTGTGGAGAAACAACAAGCTGCGAGAAGTTGGCAGTTGTCGGTAGGCGTCAGTTCGACCGCTGAGCTGCCTCAAGTTGCACCTGCAGACTACTGCTAAGTGAAAACGAAAACCGAGTGTACGTCCGTGACCCCTTACGCCTTGCCCGCATTACGCACCTTTTCTTTAAGTTTTATTCTTTCATAACGTCTACACATTGGCCAATTATTAAATTCCATACTAAAATAATATTCGTTGCGAGCTTTTAAATATCATTGTTGTTTTTTTTTTATATCATCATTGCTAAAAAACCTGAGAAGACAACAAAAAGATCATTCATTATACATATTAATTAATGTTTTATTACAAAAAAACATTAAGTTGTATGTATATCATGCTCTGTAGATGCCTCTCCGGATAAAACTAAAACTTGCTCGTTTTGCTATACAGAAGGTAGATCCCCTTTTATCAATACCTATTTCTGGGCTTTTGGTAACTTAAAGTCATAAAAAAAAATATATCGTTTTCCCGTAGTCGAATCCATGAACAGTCTAAAAGCAAGAAATTATTGACCGTAACTAAAATTATATTTAGCTTAGGATATAACTTCCGTGCATAATGATTGCCAGTTGCTATATATGTCCGTAATCCGGATGTAAGTGAGATTTAAATTCATTCCTTTATTGACCATGAAATCTGACGTCGATTTCAAGCCGATAGATAACTCATGCAGTGATTCAATCGAAGTACAGATTCGATATTTTATCTAATCGCCGATGTACAATAAATCGGTGGAGCGCAAAATATAACTAAACACTAGAATTATCGAAAGTTTGTTGTTGATTTGCTATTGGCAGTTAGAAGTAAGTTGTGCAAGTCCCGCTGCGCTTTGAAATCGGACACGACCTACATTTTTCTTAGCTATAGACGTAACTCGACTATTGTGTTATGCGCAGCACCGCTCTTGGTTGCAACTTGTAAGGTGCTGGTTGTGCTCTCGATAAATTCTTTCCTATTTAGTCTATGTTGTTATTTCGCGCAAGTAGCATCGTTTTGCCTAAGTATAGTATCAAGTATAAGAATGTGGTCTCCTCGTGCTCAAATTCAAGTCTCGTTTTCCTTAAGTTCCAAAACATGTTTGGTAATTTTTACACCAAGTTTGGTGTGTAGATGATTTGAGGAAGTAATCCACATGTTTTCTTTAAGTATCTAATCAAACACGCGGGTATCTAAAGTTCGAAATGATATGCTATTGAGGACACTGATTTATTGATCAACTACCTAAGCTGCAGAGCACAATTAATAAAAATAATAATAACTAGCAGAGGCCTCGCGGTTTCACCCGCGTCGTTCTCGTTCCCCTGGGAATACAGGGATACAAAGTAGCCTATGTCAAACGGGAATAGTGTAGCTTCCCAACGGTGAAAGAATTTTTGAAATCGCTCCAGAAGTTTTTAAGTTTATTCGTTATATACAAAAATACAAATCTTTCCTCTTTATAATATTAGTATAAGTATAGATAAAATGTTTATTGGTGCAAAAAAGGTTGCATTACACTTTACGTTTGTACGTAATCTGTAATGTAACATATTAGCTGTCTATATTGTAAGAATTATTCCATTGTAACCATTTTGAGTAATGGAACCTGCCTCTCAAACTAGGGCAACCTGTATCTTGAGAGACAATTAGGTATTTAGTATGCTTCACTGTGATTCCAATTCCGTTTTTATAAAATTGTTCATAACTAATGCATGAATAAACAACAGACAGAAGTCCATAATTCTGTTTATCCACGCCCACTTGAAAAACTAACCCGTAGGTACTTTTATCACTTTTTCTATATTTTTTTTTTGCATTTTACTAACTGAAAATATATTTATGTCAATGTTTCACTGGGACGGATTCTGACGCGATCATTTCTATAATATTCCATTCTTAATTCAGAATTGGGTCACTGCGGATGCAAACGCGACAGCAATGAAAGACGAATATATTTCTTTAAGTCACCTGAAGCGGTTACCCGAAGCTTGATTTATTGAACGCAAAATCGATAACCCTAATGTTAGTAGAGGAACAGAATTCAAGGAAAGGCATCTTCAGAATAAGTATCACTTGTATTTGGTGCTCAAGCACGTAATATAAGATACTAACACTACAAAATGTGTGTCCGAGTATCTTAGGATTTAATAGTTTTGAATATCTTTCCTGTTATAAATAATCTTAAATTAGCTTTAACGTAGACCGTGTAATAACTATAAAATTTAGCATTTGTAATTGTTTCTTTTTGCCTCGAGAGAATCCATCTCACTGTCAGTTCATTATTTTCTAAAGGAATTAGCATACCGAAGATCATTAATCAGTTCTTAGTTTAACTAAACGAGAAGTAAATAATCTCCGTGTTAATTTAATTTGCATTGCATTCTACTTGTTCATTTTTGTGACCAACGTCAATTGTTTTAAAGGGTGTGGCTCGATCGGCCGATGAAGCCGGGGCATTGCTGGCGAGTTACATACCCTTTGCTTTACATATTCGTTTTTGCCAGAACTAATTCCGCATACATGCTATGTAATTTAAATTAAATACCAGTAATGATTTAAACAATGTGTTGCGTAAATGTATGGTTAAATCGCAGTGTGCCGTGTAAGTACATTATCTCTGTTAATGCCGTGGAGCCATTTCAATAATACCTTGTTAGTAATATCAACACACGACTCATAAAATAATATTAAAATTGAAAACATCAACAGTGTGTTATTAGCGTCAATTAGTGACATGTTGGTCAATGTTATAATTTTTAGTAATTATCTCTTATGTATTCGCTGCAGCTTTTGCGGTGGCATCAGGAAAATTTACATCCGCTGCCTGCATATAGCGCACCGTTATTCGTATAGGTGTATTTGGATATGGTTAATTAAATAGGGTATAGTTATTTTCAATATTAATTACTCCATTTATTGATTAGCAAAGTATCTAAACATGGTCGATATTTGATATATAGCAATCTCCTTTATTGTATGTAATTGGTTTTGATTTATGTTATTCCGGTGGTGTTAGATAATATTAGTTTCCTCCTAACGGTTGCACATGTTGTTGTCGTGGACGTTTCTATATGCTTTTTTGTTAATCAATCAAATTAAATCTGACGTCATATATTCTCAAATGTATTTGTTGGTTCTAGCTCATTAGTCATTCATGGAATAGTCAGAATCATATCAGTCTGGAATATCCGATAATTTTGTAAATGAATGTTTCTCGTCACGTACGCAGTACCAATGCCGTCGCAGTGCCGAACTTCGCCGGCCCGGTGCTAAAACGTTTTGGTATTTGCCATGTCTTTTTAAGCGTATCGTTTTCAATATTTTCTCTAAAGCAAAATATAATGCTATGAGTAATATCCTTAAATCCTCCATGAAATACCCATAAGCTTTACCATGGGGTTTGAGAACTATTAAAAGGCCAATTAGTCATCTCAAAAACATCAGCAGGCAGTTTTAAACAGGAATCTTTGTCCACATCTCATTAATTAATGGACTCTGTATTTCTTTGTCTGTAGGTTTATTTATTGTTACCAATTAATCTGTATTCAGTGCGTTTGCTTCTGGCTACCATCTTATTATACATGCGACGACGTTTGTTCTACGTTTCAATTATATTATCATTGTTTGTGTACTTGTTGTTGTATCTAGCTCTCGTAAATGCATTCTTGCTACATTAAAACTAATGACCCATGACACGGAGATATCTATTCTCCTTGCATGTTTATGTGAAGATAAATCTGCATACAGTTGAAATGAATATTCTTTTGTTATTCTATTCGGTAGATATATTACTAGCACTTCTTAAGACGACGACTAACGCCAACGACCTTGAGGTAACAAAACGCGCACTCGTTTCACACCCGCGCCATTCAAAATTTAGTAGCTTTTTGTACTTTCCTTATTATTCTATGACTTTAAAAAAAAGCTTCAGATCAAAATGTAGATATTTAAATTGTCTTTGAGGTGGTGTCAATTTCATTAAAATGGGTGTATTTTAATGAAATTTCAGCAGTTTTAGCTCTATTGTCATGTTTTTGTCCGTTTTAGACATAACTTTACAAATTATTTACACTATGTTATACGAATAAAATTCAAAAATTTCTAAGATCAAATTATTAAGAAAATGGTCTAATGTAAGATTATATTTAAAAAAAAAATTACAACGAGCCGTTAAGACGTGATTCTCATTTTAAAATCAGTTACTCAGGGGTATCTGCGCCTTAATTTTGACACTTCAACTTTCATATTATTCTTTACCGTTTCTGCATCTTGTACGATTTCACTGTTTTCTTCCAATTTAGTAAATCTCATGTGATAAATAAAGCTAGACGAACCATCTAGTTAAATACTATTACAAAATGACTGTTTCCTTATCTACCTAAATGTCCTGTTGACTCGGCGCTCTCACCACTTAAATTCACATCAATCCAAAGTTTAAAGAGGCATCATGACCATTTCTGAGAAGAAATCGTAAGCATATCTAAACGAATTGTTTGTCACGGTAATCGTGTGGTAGAAATTTACACGGGCGTATACTACTAAAAAGGCAATTTATATCTCATATTTTGAATAAATTGTGTATTCGATATAAAATGAAACTGATCTAGAGAGAACCAGATTCTGTAATCTTCATGTTCGAAGTTCAGAATTTACAAATTTCCTTTTTTATTAAGTTCTCTTGTATCTTTAGTATATCTTTGAGAGGTTTCGTTTAATCATATTGCATTAGTTGGAATGTGTCTGATATAAAATCTGGCGTCTCCGCGTGCACTGACCTCTTAGCTTGCCCGACGTTTTGACTTTGAGATCGCGCATGCTTTCCGTCGTCGTGACCCATCGACGTGTTCGATCGTATCTGCATCGATTCCTTTGTTTCCAATTATTTATCAAGCAATACGAAAACGTACTTGCAAGTTTTCGTTACTATTGATGCACCACGAATTATTCAATAGTTTGCCTCAGTGTCATTATTAGAGCTCATAGCAGTGGTCGTTACATTGATTGTCTTAAGGTTAGAACCTGTTATGAAAATAATTTTCTTAACGGTGATACAGAAGAAGGTCTCTTGAACACGACGTGAGATAACTACTAAGTAGCTAGAACAGTAATGGTGCCAACACATTTATGAGCGTTTGTGCGTGCTTTATCACCCTTTACGTTATTAACATAAACCGCGTAATGATTTAGCCAGACATTTTCCACTGCGAGTGAGACTATGTGATGTTTTCAAGGCTTTTCTGTTAGTCCCACCCTATCTGTAAGATTTATTTAGTATCTCGAATGTGTAGTCACGTGTTTATTGTTTTAATTATCAATGATAAATTTCCTATCTCCTATTGAATGTCATTTCTGCTATCTTTCACCTCGTATGCTTATTTCAAAAAGGTTATTTATAAATGTAGGCAAATAATTCTGCTCGTGCTGTCACGATAAATTTTATTTGTAAGACGCAGCACTATGGGCACCACTTTGCGCAAAAACATTGTACCTAATTTTCATCACCATCTTTCAGAAAGATCTTGTTCGACTTACTGATGGGTAAATTCAATTAAACAAGTAATTTCATCAGAAATGAGCACTCCAAAAAGAAGTGGACGATCATCAAACATCAAATTTGAATTACGACAACTCGAAACGACATGGTTTTATAACTTGTTTTCCTGTTTTATCTCTTTTTCTTAACAACGATGATTTGTATACGTCAACAAATAGCAATGTGTTTTATGGGACGACTGTTTGCCTCGAGATAGAGAGTCAAGTCACAATTAGCCAATTTGTGATGTTCGATCAAGTTTCATAATTACCGAGTATCCTTGTTTTGAAGTGGTACGTAAGGTCGACTAGTTTTGATTAGAAATTGTGATATGTAAGGGTCGGATGTCGAGCCCTCTCGCAAGAGGTTAATCTCCTCGTCGACATTGAGCTAACATTTTGCCGCTTGATTGACGTTAGTGGGTTGACTTTGATACACATAAAGGCCATATATATACTAATTAGTAACACTTTATTAAAATGAAACGTTTTTGCTTCATCATATAGACTGCTCGAGTCCTAGACTATATTCCGAATCTCATTAATTCGCACTTACTTGACCTAGATACCATGTTGCGAAATGGTGGATTTGATTGCCTGTGCACTGTTTACTTACCATACCTACTACCTGTGTCGTATCGTATGTTCGCTTTAGCTAATTTAAACATTATGGTTTATTAGACTTAATGTTGTTTGTCGTTCATTGCAATGCAACCTTGATGGTGCATGCCGGATGTCCCATGATGTGGTTTATATTTCTTTCATCATGTCAGGACATTTTAGCATTCGGTATACGTCAAACAAAATACATAAAGTAAATATTTATTGTCTATTCTAGGTGAATACAGCTATGAGAGGATACAAATTTGTCTATAAATATATAATTTATAAAGTTAATGAATAATGACTGTGATGGGACTGGTTAATCGTAAAATCCAAAGCAGACTCGAAATTTTGGCCACGTTCCAAGTGTTTAGACGTATAAACTTTATGAGATCTGAATCAAAATGATAATGAAATTGATGGTGATTATATGAGATAGCCAATTCGTATTTATGCAAGTCGGTGGCAACTTTCCCCGCGGTCCGCGTAGCCGGTGTGCGCGTGAGTCGATGACGGACGGCGCGCTGTTACGAAAGCTGCAATCACCTGCTTATATGGCATAGCGCCGACATTTGTCTCTAAGGTTGCTTACTACTAAACAACCACTGGCTATTTACTGCTACACGTTCTATAAATAGCATATTATTTTCATAAATAAGGAAAATTTTATAACTCGATTAATACTGCGGCTACATTTATTGTTTTGCGATGTAGCGCTAAGTCCTACACAGATCCGTCTTCATGTACAGCATTATTTTGATTCGATATATTTATAATAATTTATTAGTTGTTTATTGCTTTGTTTGTTTTGTACCTATACTTGTGTCTCGGAAACGGATTTCTCTAGTGTTAGAATATTCTTAGCATTTTGATGACAACTGTCTGCTATGGCCAATATTTTTTTCTACAAACCAGTCCCCTTCATCATGTTCGAAAACATCTCTGTGGACCCTGCGACCAATGTGCACTTTTAGTTAGCCTATATTTTGCCAAAAATAACATTGTACGCTTGTCCGTGCCCGTATTTTGCTTTGCCGAATTCAAGACAGTTGTTTGTGCCACAATTTCCTAGGCCATGCCGTATTTAGATCGTTCGGTATCCATTCGATATGAGTTCACATCGATGCGCGATCGATAATAATGAATTAGTCAATGGTGTCACTTGAATCGGGATTGATTTAAAATCCTTTTTCCTATATGAAATTACAGTGTTGGTGAGCAAAAGTTAAAAACAAACGACGACTGATTGAATAGTGATCTGATATTTAAATTTTTCGATAAAATGGGTCCGAAAATGAAGGAGCCGTGATTGTCATGTTGGCTTTCGTAAAATAAAACAAAGTGACAGTTTACGAGAACTAAGTTTTTGCAAAATGAATGTTGAACCGACATTGACCGAGTCGCCGGTGCCGCTGGCGCTGTCGCGGCTGCAGACGCGGCCGGGCCGGCAGCCGCGCGGCCTGCGTTCGCACCGTCCCAGCCTCACGCTCGCCAGCCTGCAGGAGTCCGCCGACGAGACGCCCAGGCGGTACAGCGGGGAACTATACGCTACTCCCGCTGCCGATACCGACGACGACGAGGCCTTCACTGATGATGTAGTCACAGAGGAACCTTCTCTTTCCACGGCCAACGGACGCAGGTCGTCCGAAGCTACTTTTGCCGAACGATACAGACAACTGACCGACTTTGATAGTCCTCCTCAGGAAGCCCCGCGACGTGCCTCCCTGGCTGTGCCGGTGGGTGCGGAAGGCTTACCTAACGATAAAGGTCGACGACGCTCATGGGCTGCGAGACTGCAGTTAGAACGCAAAAAAAGAAGGAAGTCGGGAGGAAACGACACCGACGAAGAAAGCGACACTCCGATAGGGTACATTCGGCAAAAACGACCCTCCTGGTGGAACGTGTTCGTGCCAGATAACATGCTGAAGAACAGGTACCGATCTCTAATAAACTTATGCGTTTTAATTTCAACCACTCATTCTAACTTCTTTGTTTCAACATCAACCCTTTGAAAAACTCATTAATTTAAAAGAGCCGGCGCTAATCAATGCAATGTGATATAATGTTTGTATTCCTTTTACGGGATTAAAATGTGTACAGCTAGTTGTGGGGCTAGGGCACATGATTTCCTTGACCTAATGCTCGGAGTCCGATTGTTTGTTTGTGAATTAAGCGTGCAACTCTCATGGTTGGTTACTCGACGTTTTATTTATAATGCATTAGCCATCATCATCATCAAATCAACTATGTATAAGCTTCGTACCGAATGCTTTCTAAACGCCCGTGTTATGTAGTTTTCCAACAAAATATTATAAGGTTATTGCTCAAGGTACTAAGTAATCTCTTCGTGCGTGTGCGTACTGCGTACTATACGAATCAGTTTCTAAAGCCGTAAATAATAGGTTATTCAACACCGAAAAATTCCATTATCTACGTAAAATTATGTACACAGGGAGTTGACAAATTTACAATTATTTTGCTTTGATAAATCAGTAACAAACACTATCTAGATTTACGTGTATATTACTTTTATCAGAAAAACATTTTTACCTAGAATATTAAACAAATATTTGTTGAATTTATAACTGGTAGTATCATAAGTGTTAACACCGCTAGAGCCTGTGCAGTTTGTTTTGTATCATCTCATATCTCGGCGCCTATTCCACCAAACCATTCCATGCCGAACTACGGCTAATAAATAACGCACTACGTCAGCTAGACGCATTTGCAGGTATACGTAATACTTCATCAATCAAACCTTTGCTTTCCCGAGAATGGTAGTAGCCGCCTACACGTTATCGTTTTAAAATAAACTCGCGATATCGCAAAATTAATTTAGATTTTATCGCTTTCTGCACTGATTTGAAGAATATAGTCAAATATTGCTGTACGATATTATGTAGTTGCGTTAATAAAATTGACACGACCCTGTTGTAAAATTTTCAAACGTTTTGGAAACGTCATGGAAAATAAAGTCTGAATTTGTAGTTAGTACATATCTATTCCAAATATTAGTATATTATATACCAACAATGTATAAAAGGTTCGAATAGCTTAGGAAAACATGGTTTACCGTCATATTAAATGTTGCACGTATGAAATAAGTCCTGAAAATAATCGTCAACAGATCTGTAGCAACTGTTTTTGATATGATTGATATGACTGGTGGTTGTGAGAGAATCGATTAAAGCCAAACGATTTATATTTGTGGCGAAAGTAATCAAATATCGGCAAAATGAAGTTAACTAAAATATTGATGAAATGTTTTGAAAAATTCACTTGAAAATCATCAGTCATCTAAAATGTTATAAGCAATCTTTTCAAACTAGAAATTTTGAGCCATTCGTTCATATGTTTGTTCTATGAATATTAAAACAAAAACAGGTGAATTTTTCACAATCTCTCTAACTGATATCGTCAGTTTATAGTCTGCTAGATTTACCTAACAGCTTCTTTATTTCTGGTATCTAACATCTCACGTTACAAGTCTTATTATTTGACGCAAGACTGGAATTAATTTATATTATAAAAAAAAACAACTATGACCTCCTGATTTATGTTAGTGGGCGATTGCTGTTAAAAATAAAACCGCAGCAGCTAACAGAAGAAAGAATGAAGGAAACAATTTGGTCATGGCTTAGACAGCAATGGCGACTCTGTGTCTTTTATTTTATTGCATTTAAGTGTATCGTAAATATTTCAATTTCTCCTGCACTGAAGGTGTTTAACATTTCATCATCATCATCTTCCTGCCCTTGTCTCTTATTACTTGGATTCGCTCAACACATTTCTTCTTCCATACCGTCCTGTCGACCGTCACGCTACGTCATAGCATTCCTCCAGCAGGCATACATAAGATGCATTAGATTTACTTAAGTTTTAAACAAGTTCAACACTGCTGAGATTACTGCTCTGTTAATTTAAACCATCTTATTTAGCCTCACAGTCTGTCGATAGTTTAATAATACCTTTAGCGCTAATATTGACTCACGATCTCTAGCTAGATCACCAGATGTGTCGAATTTACCTTGACTTCTTGATATTTCGTTATCGTTAAACATAATTATGTATTATAATGCTACGTAGGTAGGTACATTTCTAATAGAATAAAATCTCCTTCTGCCTGTTAGTAAACTCGGATAAAATGCTTTGTCCATCATACATGTTATTTTTCTCGGAATGTTTAAAAACACAGTGCTAAATTTAAAATTAAGTATGTATAGTTGTGTAACCAAGACTTTCACACGGAAATCACGATAGATTTTTTTAATTACAAATGTCAGTTGGTCTTATACAAACATGTCCTAATCGAATTTTGTGTAAGTACGTTAGCTATGCACAATATTAAACAACATATAATTACGAATGAAAACAGAAGGAAATTCTGCCGAATATTTTCAATAACGTTACAAATTATTATCAAATTATACTAACGATCCGATCAAATTCATAATTGCTACTTTGTAGCGACCTCTAATATCTACCTACTCGCAAAATATGTTCCGCAAACACCCAACCGATTGTAGACAGTTTGATGATAAACAGAAGTAAAAGGTTGTGAGGTGGGCGTTGTATTACCTACTCGTTTCGTCTTAGTCATGCGGAAATCTGAATTAAATTATAAGTATAATAGTGTTTTATACGCGTCGCATTCGTCGCAGGCAGTGGCACCATGCTACGACGCGGTGCGAGGTGGTTTCATCATGCTCGTCATGCAGCCGCCGCGCAGCTTCCGCGATCGTTCGTTCACCTTTGTCTGTCAAAAGTCAAAACCCTTTGTTTTCTCTGTCATTTTGACATTTCATAGTAGGTACCTGGAAAAATCGTTCAAGCAAATTGAGTTCTCATACGCAAATGGTGTTAAATTTGATTTACAGTTATGCGCACGACCTTAGTAAAAAAAACTCAACCGACGTTTCGCATATTACCGGAAACGGCCGGGCAGTAAATGTGTCTTGTGTCCACTTGATATTCTCAACACATGGCTTATTAACATTTAATGTGTTTGCGAATGCAAAATTATAATTCCTGCAAGTGTTTATGGAGCATAAAGGCTATTTATGTCTCTGTCTAAATATTCTTGTTTTTAATACTTCATATGTCTATTTTGCTAATAATTATGATGGGAATAACGGGTGTTGCGAAGTTCATTACCGCGATGTACGTTACTGCGAAAGTTAACTATCGCGACTTTCTTTTTTGCGAATGTTCTTTACTGCGATGTACGTTACTGCGAAATTTTAGCATTGCGAAGTATATTATCACGAAAGTTCTTTACTGCGATGTACATTACTGCGAAAGTTTACCATTGCGAAGTATGTTATCACGAAAGTTCTTTACTGCGATGTACGTTACTGCGAAAGTTTACCATTGCGAAGTACCTTATCATGAAAGTTCTTTACTGCGATTTACGTTGTCGCGAAAGTTCTTTAGTGTGACGATTGCAGTTTCGATAGCACGCTATTGTGATTTAGGTCATCTAGGAGGTTTGCTGATACTGGTGATAGTGGAAATATTATACTGTTGGATATGACTAACAAATGAGCAAAAACTGTAAGCAAATTTAACAAATGTAACTTCTGGAGACGCTTCAGAGATCGAAACGAGAAAAACACGATCCTACTTACTTCAACAATGTGGACATTCCAAGATATGTTGCAGTCTAAAAATCAACAAAAGCAAAATTCCATCTCTGATGCGTCTCCAGAAGTTCTTGCCTTTAAAGTTACTCTTGCTCAGTTTCTTCTTATTCCTCTTCTTGATGCGACTGAGGAACTTCTTGATAAGCTCAAGCTTTTGCAGAATTTATGTGCCGCTTCATTGCATATTTTATTTGCTGTTGGATAACCCAATTATTGGTTAAGCCTTTGTACATAAGTTGTCCTTCTGTATTAGTATATGTTTGTTTTGTGAACAATAAAGAATATGAATATTAATAAGTTGACTAAGATATATAGGTTCATGAATTTTGTTTATGTTTATTTTATTATTATTATCTTTTGGTTCAAATGTAATTAAATTTGGTTACAATTTTTGTTCATTTGTTAGTCATATCCAACAGTATAATATTTCCACTATCACCAGTATCAGCAACCCTCCTAAATCACAATAGCGTATTATCGAAACTGCAATCGTCACACTAAGGGAACTTTCGCGACAACGTACGTCGCAATGGTAAACTTTCGCAGTAACTTACATCGCAGTAAAGAACTTTCATAATAACGTGCTTCGCAATGGTATATTGCCACAGTAACGTACATCGCAGTAAAGAACTTTCGTGATAACGTTCTTCGCAATGGTAAACTTTCGCAGTAACGTACATCGCAGTAAAGAACTTTCGCAACAAAGAGCGTCGCGATAGTAAACTTTCGCAGTAACGTACATCGCGGTAAGGAAGTTCGCAACAATGGGGTACACCCGGGAATAACTGCGACTGTCAAACGGGATATATTTTGTGTGGTATGTACAGCAACATAGGCAAAAATACCACATACGAATTCGATACTAACCGCTTTTATTGTACATACAATAATAATAAATTTCTTAGCACCACAATATAAATTATCCTTGTGTCCGTAGTCTTTATTATCTTGCTGCATATTGAAGAGAGTTGGAAAAATGCCAATCAGACCACAGTAAACAAATAATGATAACGATGACGATGACGTACCCGCTGAAAACAATACGCAGCAATAACTGAAACAGAGAAAGAAATTGTTTAAATAAGCAAAGCAATTGCCATATAATGATGAAACTAAGCAATTTACAACTAAAAGCAAGTTCGTGACTAAATATGCTAACGTTGTTTTTGGTACAATATGTAACATTTAGAAATGATTTTAATATAGTATATAAAAAAAATCTATTGGCATTATCTTTTTTTTCGAACCAGTCGGGCATAGGATTTGTTGGATTTCCCTAATATCCTCTTCACCCTAATCTAAAATTCTATCAAAACGTACAGCATTCAAGTACTTCTTTCAAAGTATTAGTTTTGCCTCCAAAATGTGAATTGGCAGAACTCCAAGGCAAAGCCCCAAGGGTAAGGAGTCCCTTGTAAAATACACAGGGAAGAACTTCACTACAATACTATCTAGGGAAAGACCAAAGAAGTACTAGGATTGTGTAAATGGAAGTATTACCTAGCTTGAACGGAGTTGGTAGATGTTTTTTCAATAACTTGGATCAGGGCAGGTGGAGGAGAATGTATTTCATATGCTAGATCAGTTTCCATGGCCTATACCCAGTAAAGACTGACAGCTCCTTGAAAATTCGGTTGGTACACCGTTTTGTAAGCAAGCTACGGTAAACCACAGGTCGAGTCGCAGTCATTATGTACTTATGGAAATAACAGGATAAACCAACGTCTATTTCTATAACGAGAATTCAAATAAATAAACAATCGTTAGGTGGCCAATAAATTTTCCTTAATTCTTAATACCTTTGCAAGCTTGATACTATGACAGGATAAAACAAAATTGATGGGCAGTTACCTATTTATATAAATATATTTCACAAAATTTTAATATCACCGACTCTTGTAAAAACGCCTTTTCTCAAGATTGTTAACTTGACTTAATTTGCGCAGTACGATGAGTATCACTGCATAATTTTATTTTGGGTTTTTTTTTTTAATAGCAATGCCTTGGAAAAGATTTTGATTTACATCTCAAGGCTGGCTAGTGGCCAGAAGTACTCGCGGTCGCGTCGCCTCCCCACGTCGTCGTGTTGTTATTAAAAACTATTGTGAGACAAAAACACGAGCGTCTCGCAACTGTCTCGTCCCGCAGATTCGCACGTCGCCCCCTCTCGCCTATTGTTGCACAATTGTGTTGTCGTATCAGATCACTGCAAATGATTTTACTTCATTTAAAATAGATATGAAATGGTGGATCGATCGATGGATTTTTACAAGCTTTTATTTAACATGCAATGTTGGTATGTGTGTTCGGATCAAATCTTGGAACTGAATTTTAAAACAGTTATCCTCAACCGATTAAGATAAAATTTTGCATACACCTTTAGTTTCGATGACATGCATGCATGCATGGTTGGCTAAGTGATGTCATTTTAAATCCAATATGGTGGACGGCCCAAGATGGCAGACTAATAAGTTTTGTGCACTGCCATGATATGGATATCAAATGAATAGATATAAAATAAAAAAATATTTTTTATGAATAATTTTATTATATAATGTAGCCAGGTTTAAACGTCAACTAAAGCTGGACCAAAGCCTATTTGTATAGTCCTATTGATTTAGAGTAACATTTGTATTAGTTTCGTTTGTTCAATTTATTATTAGATTTAGTCGCCAGTAAACGAATTCTAATGATCATGCTGCAACGTAAACTAGCGCAATGATGCATTATTATTGTCTACATTACATACACAATACAATTTTATTTAACGTATGCAATATTATTTACTTACGATCAAATTGTTTCTCATAATCATAGGTGTTCTAACTTGTTTAACTTTCATTTCGGAGATAATTTATTGTAATCTGATTTCAACTTTTCTTTCCTAATCATTTTAATTGAAAATTATGACAAAGTCTTAGCGCATAGACAATTTTGTAACAATATGCAAATTGTACATCAGCGATATGTAGAAAACGAAAATCTTATGCACATGGCAATGTCTGTGAAAATGGCACAGACGATAAAAAAATAAAGAAAATTGTAATGAGTTTCGTTCAATTTTATGACCTGCTAGTAAACACGTAGAACGTTCTTGTTTTGAAAATTGGCGAGAAGCAAAAATCTTGATGACGGAATACATTAGATCTTCTTATGTTAAAGTCACGTATAAAAGTATTAATAAAATTAAAGCAAAGATAGCAGAGCTCTATGCATTTACAAATTTTAAGGCACATTGTACATTGTTGGGAATAGAGCGGGGCAACATAACAAGCAACATTTTTTTTTATCGCGCTTCTCGTTGTACAAATGGTTAAACAAAACTAAGGAATGTATATTTGTTTTAAGGCGTTTCATAAATAATAATCTGCAAGACTGGTGACTGACGTAATGACCACGCCCACTCTGACTTTGGCAGCAGACATGCTCGCACAAAAACATGTTTAACTAATTGAAACCAGCTTCATTTGTTATACTCATTGCCTTATGTTGTATCAATATTGATATCCTATTAGCTATGACTGTTTAAAAATTCTGAAAATCTTTTTGGAAACATTATTTCATCGCCATATTCGTAGGCTGTCGATAGGCAGACTTGCTCTCGAGGGAGTTACGAATATATGCGAGTATGGCCCTCAGGAACAAAAGCTATTTAACAATATGGCAATATCCAAAGCTCTCCGCACATACCAAAATTGTCTCCGCCTTATTGGTTTCAGAGATTTTGCCCCCCGCCGCCGCCGTGTCCTTATTTCTACTCTTTTTATTTATTTTTTTTACTTTTGATGGGTTTGCTCTTGACTCTAGTCTAGGTCAATGACAGAGACAGAGTCGACGATGGAGTGAGCTTACCCAGAAGAAGCCTGTTCACTCTAACTTTGAAGAGATTCGGGTTAAATGCGTTCGGAAACACAGACGCAGGTGGTGAGTTCCATTCCTTCGCTGTGCGCATTATAATAAAGGATCTCTTGTTCACGCCACTCTCATTTTATTCGTGTCATATGAATTTTATATTTTCTACTCGAGACACCCTTTGTACAATAGTGCTGATGTGATTTTATAAGTCATTTGCAGCAACTTGATTGTTGTTGCTACGTCTTCATAAAATAGAATCAGGTTTGCCAAAGCTGCATTCCCCAATCTTGAATAGTGTTAATTGCACACTTAAAACAATGTCAGATTCTCTTAACTATTGCTTTAGTCTAGAGCATTGCTTTGTGTTAAACATATCAAACTATCTATAACCCATATGTAAGACGTAGTAAATCGGGTACTTCGGATAAATGCAGCATATCGTGTCAGCATTTCGCGTTTATTTTCATGAATATGTTGAAGAGCTTTTAGTGTCCACGTGCAATCCTCCTTGGCATTGATCTACGCTTCATATATAGTATTCCACGAAATTGTTTCAAATAAATATCCAAACAATTTGCGTATCGTGTACCATATGTCTTGGCATCACGTAATACTGTTCAATATCCTATTATCGCCATGTCTTTGATGTCTCATGTCTAGTTCTAGTAAAACTTACATTGCTTGCACATTGTCGTCTTATAACTTCCAATTCAAATAAGTACTCAGTAGGTTTAGTAAGCGTTGTTCATTTTTTGACGATTATTCATGAAAATAGTATCGCTAGCATTCAAATCGATTAAGTATGCAAAAATTGAAATAAATGTGGTCTAAGTGCCATTCACGTCAATCCCTCCATTGTATCAGCTGATGCAGTATGTACTGCTCCCTGTATTCTCTATGCCACAGGGTCATCAGACAAAGTTGTTTATACGAACAGAAATAGCGGCAGGATTAGGTCGTCCACATAATGCTTAACAATGTTACTTTTTGTGGCCAGATAATAATGAAATCTGCTGAAAATTTATCTAGTCGATTGTTCGTGGTTTCCGCCCCGTCCGGAAGTTGAGAAATAGGATGAGCATACAAAACAATTTGTCGTAAGGAGAATTAGTCTTATTCGCTTAGCAATTTAGCATCTTAGTTATTTACCAAGTTCGTTCAAACCGGAGTAAGAACACACACAGTCGTTAATTCTGGCCGCTCGTTTACCTCGTTTTCTACATTGATAAATAGATACTATCAGATGAGTTTCAATTTCAATGTTTCTAGTTTTCTATAAATGCTCACTTCCGAATGAGGTGCGGAAAGGGACCTGACCCAGATGAATGCGCAGTGCGGCCGCACGCCGCGCCGGTCGGTGCCGTGACAATGTTTTCTTGCACAAGGACGGTCACATTCATGCACTGCTTGCTTGATGCCGAGATGTGTGGCACTCGTATTTATTTTATTGCACATTAACACTTGCTCACGGCTCCACTGCCGTACTCGTTACGATTCATTTACACTTATGTTACCGAATATTGCCTTCCTTTCTTTACACTTTCACTTGCACCTCTTGCAGGTGCCACGCCTTTACGCCTTTAGAATATGAATTTGGTTTTGAACAAACCGGGGCATTAATTACTATAGTTTAGTTCTTGAGTCGTATACCGGTGCACTTTGAAACATACCTAACAATAGGGATGTTGACAAAAAATATCTATTTAGTCCGTCAATTAGATAACCTATAATATTAATCACGTACTTTTTCTTTTGTCCCGTAAACAATAAATTACGACGATACAGTGCGCCTGAACTTTGACACGCTTTATCTTTGTCAATTTTTATTTATTTGATAAAGCAAAAAATACGGGTCTAATATTATTTGATAATCTCACTGACGGACTTAATAAAATTATCATTTTTCTACCCAGGAACATCCCTATTCTCAATTCACCCAGTTGCCTGTGGCTATCCTCGTCGTCGTCGGTCACGTTTTCATTATAATATATCCAGCCGTTTAATGCACGCACACAACATACCATTTTTAGCCTGGCTCAGGTGACAAGTGATGCAATTTTATTATTAATATAAAAGCAAAATTTTAATGAGTCATTGCACGACTGATAATCGTTTTATTTCAATCCGAACATGATAGTTTATCAGAGCTTTCTGCTGGCGTTCAGGCTGGGTAAAATTTCTATGAAATCCGTGAAAACATCCCAAAAACTCATACGTATTCGATAATTTCTTTCGTTATTGTAATTTCATATCTATCAAAAAATGACTACGGATTACGCATGAGAATTGATTTCGATTTAGACCTTGGTGAAATTTAATATTAAGCATTTATTCAAATAGATCTTATTTGAATAAACGATAACAACAAAATGGTTTGCACCAATACGTTGCTAACATAAGAAGCACGATTGTGATTTCCTGTGCCAAGACATGACTGACGATGGATTTCTTAAGTTAATCATTATTCATTTTAATAATAATCCTTAGGGAAACGGAAGCTGTGCTAATCTATATCTATATACTAATCTATACTAATATTATAAAGCTGAAGAGTTTGTTTGTTTGTTTCAACGCGCTAATCTCAGGAACTAATGGTTGGAATTGAAAAATTATGTTTGTGTTGGATAGTCCTTTATCGAGCAAGGTTATAGGCTATATAACATCACGCTACGACCATGCAATAGGAGCGGAGCATAAATGAAAAATGTTGCAAAAACGGGGCAAATTATTCCTTTTTGAGAGCTTCCGTTGCGTGCGCTGCCTAAGCGGTTAAAGTTACGCAACATTCATGTATGTCGGGTGGGTAGGGTAGGATAGGTTAGGTAGGTAGCCAGTTGGCGGGAGCGAAGCCGCGTGGGACAGCTAGTATAATAACAAAGCTACAGAGTTTGATTTTTTGTTTGTTTGAACGCGTTTTATTCTGGAACTACCAGTCGAATTTGAATATTTTTTTTTGTGTTGGTTAACCCATTTATCGAGGAAGGCTATAGGGTATATAACATCACGTTACGACCAATAGGAGCGGCGCATCAATGAAAAATGAAAAACCGGGGAAAATTTATTCTTTTCGAGAGTTTCCGTTGCGCAACAATTATGTATGTAGGGTAGGTAGGTAGCCAGTTGACGGGGCTATGCCGCGAGCACAGCTAGTATTAACATATAGAGGACTAGGTACTTAAAACTGTAGTTGTTTGTGCTAGTGCCACTTCATACGAGTGTTTATGTGCGTATAATATAGGTGTTCGAGGATGGATGTCTATTTCCTCCCCTTTGCGCCAATTGCGCTCGTTTGTGGATGGCACTCAACTAATTGTGAGCTCCGCAATTAACCAACGAGTCTGATGGCCGACTGCGCACCTCACGACAACCATACATCGTATATGAACATTAAATTCAAGCGAAAACTAGACCGGTTTCATAAAACTGTTCTGCTGGTCCAACCAAGAAACTATTGGCAAAGAACATTCATGAATGAACATGACTAATACTTGTAAGTGAAAGTAGAAAACATTTCATTTGTTTAGCTAATTTAGAATATTGTACGTCTACGTAGCAAACAAAACGCGGCTAATGATCCCCTGGCGTAAACACAATGAAAATAAACACGGCCCTTAGAGCCTAGGCGTTGACAGGTCCAGTGTGACGGACTCTGTCTGGGCAAACCAGGTGGGCCGCGTCCTTTGATGACGGTCTGACGTTTTCTCGACTAAACAAACGGTTGCTGATGAAACTAATGACGTTATTAATAGAACGCATTTCTACAACACTAACATGTTCATATACATGGATTCATTCAAAGTCCTAAATGACAACTCCGGCTTTTCCTTATAGTGGGCAAGGCTCATTAACGTCTTATACACTTAGCCTCAACGGCCTTTATAATTATTCATTATTATCTGTTATTATTCATTGTTCTGAAATCTCATGTTATCTTATGAAGTCATCCCGTTGATTTCTAAGAGCGACATTTACGAATAGCGCGCATAATCAATTTTCAACGGATTATTAAGAGTATTCACGATCATCTTCACTGTAATTAATTTCAGTTTGTCTGAGTGTAATGAGGCGACAGAAGGATATTTATTTAAATCATGCATTGAATGCATTGTGTGCCCGTACCTAATATGAAATGAAAATATTAAATGTGTAGTGCTCGCTCATGAGTAGAGTTCTTTCAATATGGTGTTGTCGCGTTTCTCGTACTTATATGTGTAGCGTCAGAAGGCCATTGTAGTCATTAGGGTCAACTAGCATCTAACTTTTAACACCGACCGCCAACGACATGGCGTTACCTTCGACGTGGGAAACTTATCTCAGATCTTACGTCAAACTTGTCTCATTACAGAAAAAAAACGTGATTGAAGCTTCAAAATTATGAAACTGCCACGAATTTTGGCTTCAAAGAAATGAAGCGGAAATTAATTTGTTTTGCTCGAGTCTATTAATATGCTTCCATTAATTAAACACACTACTAAATTAACACATGATTGGCACTGAAATTGGTTGGCGTTTACGAATTCGGGCTTTTCTAAAATACTAACAGGCATTTCGTATTTGTTACGAGTATGTCTCTATGCTAAGCTTCTATTTGACGAAATAACGAACTAAAAAGCAAAAAATACATCTTTTAGTCTAGCAATTTGAGTTGGCGCCTAACAAAAAACATGCAAATTAATTACCTAAAGCGTAGAATGGTTGATATTCGTTGATAGTTTGTTTGACGCCGCCTCAAAATGATAGACTTAAAGATTTTTTATTTTTTTGGTTTCAGTTCATTATTTCGTCGGTTCAATTTTTTGTTGAAAAGGATTTTTTCTCGCTTTTTAGTTTATTTATTTCCAACAGAATCGGTTCACAAGGGGTAGGTATTACTTTTCAAATGGGACCTTGAGGTATAGTCTGTTCAAAATAAAAAAAAGAACTTATGAAATCGGACCACTCTTTACACACTTTATAAAGTTATGCGAGGTCATACATAAAAAAAAACATGTCGAATTGAGAACCTCCTTCCTTTTTCGTTGGTTAAAAAATACTTGTAAAATCTGACATGATGCTGTTTGACCCTAGCACTAATTGAGGACTGTGCACAGCTGTAGTAGTTGCAAAAGTAACCTTAAACCTGATTCATTTATTCGTCTTGCTAAACCAAGATATGTATTACAATCTGTTAATGTTGTTGCATAATGAGCGTAATTTAATATTGCGAATCTGCAACGCATACACATTTTAAGTGTTTTATAATTGTGTAGGTATAATTCATTATACTCGGCTGGCTTAACATGCCTACTCCACTTGTACGCGACGTTTGCTTCAGTGATTTTAGAACAAATTGTATCATACACACGTTCAGGCTACTCGAGATAATTTATCTAACGATCCATGGAGAGGCCCACTGTTTCAGATAACTTAGGTGAAGTTTTTACTCACTTACGATTTAGGATCAAATTATTAAGAAATCACCTGATGATGACACAATATGACACGAGTTTGTTATCTAATCAGATATTTAACCGACTTTCCGAAAAGGAGGATGTTCGAGTTCATGTTTGTTTTTTTTTTGGGTATGTTCACCGATATCTCCGTCGATTGTGGACCGATTTTGAAAATTCTGTTTTTGTTTGATAGGGTATGTTGCGAAATTGGTCCTTTGAAACTTCGGAGATATAGGTACAACAGAACACTTCAATACGGCAAATCCCTCGGGATTGCTGCAATCGCATGTCTGTTTATTGTTTATACCATATCATGACATAACATCACGCCAGTAAGCCCTAAAATAATATGCATATGTGTACAGTTCATCTTGATACACTCTCATTTCACCGGTTATGTTCAAGTTGCATGGTATTCGGGTAATCTATTCTGGAATTATAAGTACTTTACTTAAGACTTTCCTATTAGGTATTACTAAAAAGTGAAAATCTTTTTACAAAAATATACTACCGACTTCCAATTAAAAACACTACAAAGTGAAAAATAACTTTATTTTTCGAAGTCGGTGTCCATAACGAAAAAAATTGGTACCTACCAAAGAAACCGACTTCGAAAAGGAAGTTATTTTTCACTTTGTAGTGTTTTTAGTTGGAAGTCGGTAGTAGTTTTTTTGTAAAAAAGTTTTTTAATTTTAAAACATTTTGGCTTAAATTAAATGGTGGTTTTAATTTTAGAAGCATTTCGGTTTAAAAATATTAATTAATTTAATTTAATTTTATATTATCACATAAATACGGATTAGGTGAATATAAAAAGGTATGTAGGTAGCCTACCTACCTTTTCATAATCCAGTAGTTGTATGACTGAAGTCAATGTTAATATTATAATATTTTAATAAAAATATTTAACTAAACGCCCGTGTGAACCAAATGAACGAGGTTTTTTTATTATGAAATTAATAATAAAAAAGTAAGTTGTGCGACTATGCGTATTGTTCAATATAATACACACGGTGCAGTATCATATCACGGACGCGCTTGTGCAACCATGCGCAGGCCACACCCACTGCAGACGTAGTGTGTTGCCTACAAGAAACTAGCTGTCGCCGTACGGTCTCAAACAAACCACGTTGTGTATTCGAGCAGGTATACCAATGTGTGCTAAAATACTATATGTAGGTAGAGATTTAGTTGACGCTGTATGCGCCACCGCGAAAGATCTTAAAAAAGCTCTAACCTATAAACAAGATTATTATATTTATACGGGTATACCATCAAAATTTCCATGCCCCTGAAATCCCGCACCTGGAAATTATTCAGAATTCAAATCGTCGTTTCGCAATGTATCAGTGCACTTTATTTCATACGCTCAGTCAAACAATCAATAAATCGTCAAGATTAATCTTTTAACGTTAAATTGAGCACTTGAATGTGTTTATACAACAACAATAATAAATCTGTAACTTTAAATTTTAACTTCGATAAACCTTTCACTGAAGAGTGACTCACTTAGACTCTGGACTGAGTAATTTTAAATCTTGCTTGTATTTCCGATTCTGATAAGGCAGATAGTATTGCAATTACAATTGTCATTTTAATCTACGTGTTGCAATAAGTGATGTGCGTTCGTTGACTGGTACTTGGTACGTGCGTCTGCGCGCGTATGCTCGCACACATTTCAAAACCACAGCACCAGTACAATGACCTCGCCACGGAATAGGTTAGTAGATTACTACTCCTATTTCCTCTTGCTACTAAACTTTTATGACAACAGATAAAAGCAATTATGTATTTAATGGTTCGACAATCTAACGTCTTTAGGCAAAGTCGTAACGCATGAAGGAAAAGTTGGAGCTGAGTGACGTACTATTTCAACGTTTATCCAACCCGTAACCACCGGCAAAAAACCTTATAGGTTTGTAAGCGTGACTTAAACCTATAAGAAAACTGAACTAGTTGTTTTTCTGCTTTTATTGATAGAACACAAAGGCGGTGTCAGAAATAGATTCTTACATCTTGCTTACTGAGATGTTGAGAAGCGGTGACGACTGCTATTTCTAATGCGTATTATAAACTGGTTGTTATTGCATATTAATTGCATTTTGGTCTAATAGATAGTCCATAATTAGCTACTGGTTATTAAAAATGCTAATTTGAAGGCAATAAGATTACATGAGTAGTTGTTATGTTGTATTTAGTTCGTGCATTGTAATTGCGCGGCTATTTGTACTAAAATTATTTCCGGCCCAAGTTTCGTTCCGCCTTGGCTTTAATTATAATCAAAGTATTTACATATACAGTACCTATGTATTACACAGAGAAGGTAACTAATGCAATTGAACAAGATAAGTTCAAGGAGTGCTTTGAGAAAACATTGATATCATTTGTGTTTTCAATAATTTCGTGGCAACCTAGAAAGTACTGATGAAAACTGTTCTATTGCTGGAAAAGCCACTTGATCAAATATTAATTTCGTGTTTTGCTGACGTTGAATGTTTCTTTTAGTGGCAAAAAACAATTATTATTTCATACGCATTTCGTGACCTTGTCAAGCTGAAATCTGTCTGGAAACTAATTACGATGTTGGCATCATAGGCCGTCAGGATAACTCTCTTGGAAAAATAATGTTTGGATCGAATCGCTGGGTGGCGGCTGGGCCAATTGGGCAATGATGTCATCGCCATAAACGAGGTGTTATTGTTCAATCATCCGAGAATACCGTTAATTTTCCCTTCTGACAGGCCTGAGTTGAGTGGGCGAGATATTCTTAGACGGGGATCAAACAAATTCATAAATATTAAATGTATATTAGTATACAAAATATTCTGGATCATCGATAAAATAAAACCGTGCTCTAATTTAGGTTTATTAATGCTGTGTAGGTACCTAAGCGAAAATGTGTAGCAAAAGTGACGGCCCAACCCTTTACCTACGCATGGCGGCTAGAAACTTTCCTTCAGCGTCATCTACCCCTTCTTTATAATAAACTTCGCATATATGCCTAAGTTTATACGGAAAAGCCATAATGGTTAAATAGAGAAAAATACTCGCAATTTTCATCATAAATAGCAAGGATTTCTGTAATATAATCAACGCATTGCTACACACATCGAAGGCTTCTACATAAAAGGTTGTCACAGTATCTGCTCATGTAGATCTTGTTACAGACTGCTAACTACCCGTGCCTTGTGTGAGCATGATACTCTTGACTAGCGACGATAACATACTACGACGCACTATTTACGAGTATTACGTGTATTTTAGACAAACATTTGGCTCCCAAGTCGTGTAAATTTAAGAATTGTAAATCTTTCATACTATTGACACGGTAAGAATTTAAAACCAAAACCACAAAAACAATTTAACGTATTAGAGCGGATCGAATTCGTAATGATCGAACGGGGTCGCCCAAGTTGATTGCAGTTTCATACTCGTATAATTAATTAATGATCCCTTGTATTAGAAAAGAATTTGATAAATTGAGTAATGGTACGTTGGTGTGTCAAGAACATAATTTGTGGAAATAGTGCTACGAAAAAATCTGACAGGCAGACGCGGAT
Organism: Orthosia gracilis; assembly: GCA_947562075.1. Lineage (NCBI taxonomy): Eukaryota > Metazoa > Arthropoda > Insecta > Lepidoptera > Noctuidae > Orthosia > Orthosia gracilis. The sequence goes on from OX387268.1 coordinate 44,249,141, forward strand.
GTTGGTAAATATGTAAGTGGCTGTCGCCCACCAGTGTCAAGGGCGCTCACTCCCCGCATTTGCTTCGCTGTCGAGGCCCGAGAAGCAGCCTTTGTAAAAGAATCACTACATTGTTCGATAGCCGAAAACGAAGCGTACGAGCTCGTTCACAAGCGGCCGCGCCGCTGTCATTCCTATTATATATTAACCTATGTATAGGACCAGTGAACCATCGCCCCGCGACCTGGGCGGGGCTGCGGGCCGCGCTCTGCTTGCATTGCGTTTATATAAGCTTAAACTTAGACGTATTCTTTAAATTAACACTAATTATTTACATTATTGGCTTTTAGCAGCGGATTACCGTGAGGCCGTGAGCCCTGTAATTAAGAGACATGATGTAATTGGATTCTCATTTCAAGTTTCGCTTGCCCAAGTATTTGAATGTTTTTTAATTGGCAAAGTTTTATTTGAATAAAGCTTGATGTCTTTATTTTATCTGACAGGTAGAAACTTAAAACCCATAAGAAAATCTTACATTATAGAAACAGGATGACTGAAAGCGTAAGCGAAAATGCACAACAATTATTTTAAATTTTCAGTCTAAGAAAATGCGGGCACATTTCTGCCCGAAATTCCCGAAAACTTGCAGAGATGTTCATGACTGAATAGGAATGTTTCCTGGCTAAAAAAATGATAATTCTATTTAGTCCGTCAGTGAGATAATCAAATAATATTGAACTCGTATTTTTAGTTTTATCAAATAAATTAAAAATTGACAAAGATAAAGTGCATCAAAGTTCAGGAGTGGGGACTAGTGACGTCACTTTGTCAGTATAAAGTGTACCACGTGACGTCACACGATAATTCAACGCACTATACGTCGTATTTTTTTTGTTAACATGGCAAAAGAAAAATACGTGTCCAATATTTTTAGGTTATCTAACTGACGGACTAAATAGATATTTTTTGTCAACATCCCTTTTGTTTGTGACAGATTTTGCCCAAAGTACCAAGTATATTTAATTACAAATACAGATTTATGAGAGCTGTTCGAATCTGTTTCCTGATAAATATTTATGAGCACGCAACTCTAACGTATTTATCGAGAGCCCATAGCCGATGGGTATCGATCACAACAGCCGTGACGCTAATTTGATTGGCGGCCCACACTAACCCTATTCCAACCGCTGAGGACTTCAATTAATTTATCCAAGCCTTTGACACTAATAACGTACGAACAAATTAAATTTTGTTCATAAGACAGCAATCCGATATACGAGTAGCAATATTTTATGATTTGAGTAACTTCCGGCAAGGAATATGAAAATATTTTTAACGAGAATAGTTTCGGTACTTGTTAAATGAAATATTAACACAGTTTTCGCCGCGAGAGTAAGTGCGAGCATGTAACTATATTACATATTGGCAGCGCTGAGAGATGTTGTCATCCGACGATATATCTCCAAAGTTATGAGGTCAAGTGATTTCCAGTCGCAATTAAAGTCACAATTATTTAAAAAAACTGTTCGTACAAATATCTGTAATGTCAGTGTCACATACATTATTCACTACGTGTCATTATTTACACATTGCATGATTCGCAAAACGACCCATCGCATGGATCGATGTGGCATTTTTATGGTTTACTTTTTATTTGCTGGTTTATAAATTTTTACGTAAATATTTTTGTTTGCCAACCGCACTGTTAATTTTATTTAAGTTTCCACTCTGATGTACTGTTATTTTTAGAAAAAATAATTTATCGCACCTGCTTGTTTTTGAAGTTTTCTTTTGATGAATCCGAGTGGAAATTTAGTTATTTATTAAATGTCCAGACAATTCAAATAAATCAAAAATAAGTAGTCAAAAAGTAGTGACTCATCTGATTCTCAACGAAATATACAGGTCATTTACGAGTTGTCTGGACAATTTTAATGTTGCATGCGTATGCCTGTGTCTAGCGTGGTCTCTGTTGCATGCAGGTCTAGGCGAGCTTCGCAGCAGCTGTCAAGGAGCGCAGAAAGCATCGACCAGTCGTACAAAAGGTATGATCACGTTTTGCACATTACATTATCTCACACTTAATCTATTGGCAAGCCCATAAAATAAATCACGTCTAAAAGTGCTTAGTTACACTTTTATCTTTACCATCTTTAGAAACGATAAGAAAACGATAAGAACCAATAATTTGATTAACGCAAACACGACAACAATGTTATCTTATGGACTTGCCGACAGATTAGGCACCTAGATATCCTTTAAGCATTAATTAAATGTATCATTAACTTGCTCGGGGTTTTTATTCACACCTAGTACTACTTTGATTATTTTGTGTTTGGCTTAAATTGTAAAATCTTTAGTTTGGGTAATAATACATACATATTTACATAAAGTTGTTAATATCATTGTAATCAGATAGGTTTAATTAATTGGCATTGCCAATTAATCAGCAGGAGGTACAATAAAATATTTCACTAATGACTTATAAGTATGTCGATACATGATTATGAATTTGTTACTCTGAACTTTTTTGGATCATCTCAATATCTGTGTGTCTCCACAAAATATTTTACATTTCAATAATTAACAGTTCGATTCGATAGATAAAAATTGACCCAATTATATAATCCCTTCGATATTCATTGGAGCAGTTTACAAAAAACACTATCTCGCTATAAATTATGACTCACACCATACGGTGAATTAGTATCAAGTGATCGGCCTTCAATGGAGACACGAGATTGACCTTAAATAATGCTATTCAAATAATTAATGCAGAAATGCGCTTACTGGCTTAAGCCAGTGCCAAAGAAATTGATGTGGTCGTGAGTACTCGTGGCCACCTCAGACTATGAAAAACAATGCCACTTCCTATCTTACCAGTGACATTATATTTAATTTTCGACTTTGTGTTCAAGTTAATGGAGAAAAGGAAACTTCTAGAATGTGCATTGTTTTTTTATGACTTATTTAAGACGTAGATAATTTCCTGTGAATATTCAACGCTGCCGCCCAGTTCAGTCCATTTACATAGTGAACACCTGAGTATATAACTATGACAGTTTAGCATAGTGTTGTGCATATAAGGTGCATTTAGCCTTCCCCTCACTGGCATCGTATTTAGGTGAGTCGGGCAGGCCTCGGTTCATTCTATTTGTATCAGTCTTACGACAGTTATTTAGGACGACAGCTTTTGGGAGTGTGGACAATTACACGTACGTTGACCCGTATGTTTACGAACTCTGCGCATGCTTCGATGATAAACAGATTGCTTTGGACGGACTGGACTCTTTTAAACACACCCAATGACTTTGTAAGACTGAGTTTTCAATACCCGCTGACTCATGAAAATGAGCTTTATTTTCAGGCAAGCTGAAAATGAACTAAACTACGCACTGACACCAAGGACTCTTTTCTCATACATATTTCTTATGTTACAGGTCGAAAAGTCGTTCGGTTGACCATGGGTTCTCGCCGCCCTTCGACTTGGAAGCACTGCGCTCGAAGGTCGAAGGCAGATTTGATGCTGTACATAGAGGTAATGATAACTTACATTCTTTTTATCTGGGCCGAGACCCAAATAGCCGAATAAGTCCTTCTGTACCAAATTAAACTGAAACCGAGTCTTGCGCATTCCGGAAACATGTTATTAATGACACGTCATACGATTAATTAAATGGTACTGGCTAATCAATATGTTCATACTTATTTCGGTTTAATTCCGAGGGTGAACATGTCAACTAATCTAACATATTCATGGCTCTCTGAAATTACAATGACGTGAAATAAAATACTGGCCTATTTGAAAACACTACGAAAAACTTGCGTTTCCTTTTCTTGAAACGAAGGTATCGCAAAAACCACATAGAATAGGTACTAATTAAATTATTACTTTTATAAACTCTAGGAATCTACCTCATTATCTTTTAATGAAATAATCGTTTTCAATTCAGCTGCACATATTCCCACGAGTGGCCAGTTGTAACAACAAACAAATAGAGAATAACATTAAAGTTTTGTCCATTTGTGCGACAACACGGAGCGGTTTTATTGGCCATTCGTTGCGCAACCCCTACTTAAACCAACATTAAATTGTCGTGTTGTGACGAAATTAAAACCATGTTAAAACTTAAAACCCTTTCATTAACACACATAACAAAGCTGGGCGATTATGTTTAGTAGCGGGTGACGGGCCCAGGAGCAGACACTTATGAAATATTGTTGTCATCATCTCCAATTATGCAAATAGCGCTGTGGAATTATTTCGCAGAACACAGTTTGAAAAATAGTTGATTTAACTATTTATAATCTTCGCTCATTAAATAAAATAAAAGATTTCAATACTTGCCAGCTTTATTGCAGTGCATTGAAAGACTGATATATTTTATTACCTTACCAACTATTGACATTAACCGCATTAAGGAATTCGAAGTATTCGTACTGTAGGTAACTTGCCTCGGTTATCGCACTGGCCAATCGACCTACGGACAAAACTTGCACTAAGCTGTGTCTCGAAGGCTGTGACCTCCGAGGATTTCATTCACGTTCTATAGAGTATACAGGTTGAATTTTTTAAGTGGCCGTGGATGGCCAAATTCGAAACTATGAGGAATAGCAGAAAACACTCAAAAGAGTCGCGAAGGCGATTTTGATGGAAACAAAAACTTCATCATTGGATTTGTGAAAAATTAATATGTTCCTAGCCAGGAATTTAATCCGTTGATTTTGAAAAAAAAGGCACATGATGTATTATTTAACACCATTCGATAGTGTCGGTAATAAGGATCAAATTCTGGAAAGTCATGGCATATGGCAAACTTAAGGAAAAGGAAAATTTTTAACAAAATACTTATTTTTCCTACGTTAAGTATAATACTCACAACGGATCTTTGTGTCTCTGAATTTGCTTCAAGATCCTGCGCAGTAGCTATTTTTGTATAACTGTCTCTTTCATTCGCTTACGTTTTTCGCATCGTCCTGTCTCGCTTACTCTATACAGTATACTCGATGACAAACTGTTTCTTGCGCAATGCCAAGCCAACTTCAAAGACGCAAAGGTCCGCTGTGACTATTATACATCCCTATTAAACCTCAAGTGATGTAATTATGGCCATTTTTTCAATCGATTTCCGAATTCGATAACTCAAGCATTGCACTATATTCATATTACAATAATTTTGATTCAGTTTAGGATATTCTCCAAAGACCTTTTCATGTCATCAATAGCATGATACGAGTCTTTGTAGATCCTTTGCTTTAATTTTGCCATATGCCATTACTTTCCAGAGTTTGATCCTTTAACCGACACTATCGATTTACGTATTAATACATCAAGTGTTTTTTTTTTCATCAATTCAAATATCAACTAGGTTCGATTCCCGGCTAGGAATATTTATTTTACAAAAAGCCAATGAAGCGTTTTACTTTTCATCAAAATCGGTCTCTTGACTCCTTTGAATGTATGCCGCTATTCCTCAAAGTTTCGGATTTGACCATCCAAGCCCACTTAAAAAACTCACCCTGTATATCTGACAGCCGGAGACACCAAGACGAGTTGAATGGTGACAGGATTTAATAGCCGACTCTTTATAATTATAACAGTCATATAACACGAATGTAGGTGAGACTGATACGGATGTAATGTATCCGCTGACTCGGTTTTAGATATAATATATAGCTGTTCTCGTGCTAAATAGCCTTTATTTCCAGTATTAATAAATAAACGTCTGCAGACGAATGTTTTAATAATACAAAGTTTAACAACTATTTGATATACCGTGACTTTATTGGATTATGTCTGATAGTTATGACTTGCGCTGACTTAGATATAAGTAGCCGTAATGTTTACTTGTAATAATAAAAGTGGTATGACGGGCTGCAAGCACCGCATATGACGTAATCTGTGACAAAGAACGATCTCACGGAGTCACGTCATCCCCGGTTGTCGCGAACCCATAGATTTAGAATTTTTTTGCTACGCAAAAAGATACACGAAGGGTGCGAGCGAGAAAACCTAATCAAGTACTAAAAGCCCAAGAGAAAAAGAGAGAGTGAATGAAGTACCAATATGTCATTTTTTTCGCGAGAAGGGGTCCATAGCGTCCCTTCTGTTTTACACAGCGGTGAATTTCTTGCATTTAAATAATAATCTTTAGATTTAAATTGATAATATTAATTATGCAACTATGTTGGCTTATTCTGTGAGTGAATGTGACGTTACAAGACCAAATAACCCCAATAAATGCATGTTTCATAGGTAAATACAATTTTGTCCTTGGATTGTTTCGAACCATATTTTGACAAATTTCTGCTAGTAATCGGCTCAGAAAAATATTCTTACAATAGTATATTGATTTCCATTGTTTTATAAAAGTATATTTCGTATATTTAAACATAATTTGCTAAAATATAATGTAAAAGAGAAAATTGTTTGTTTACGCTAGGGCTTGACAAAGCGGTGACGTCAGGAGTATCGATAAAAACTTAATCTTTTTATAGTGACATCATGGCATGGCAGCTTGACTAAATAAGTTTGTATTCACAAACTTATTTAGTCAAGTTTTGTTTAAATAGATTTAAGTTAGGATTGAAAAGATGTGTTCATCTAAACTGTACTTTAACTTGCATGTTTATTATATTAGCCTTTGTTTTTCAAAATATTTCGGAGAGTTTTGATGTTTTATTTCTTTGAGTAGGTTTAGGAATGTCATATTGTTTGCATTTATTAGTTTTACAGTGTCTTGAATACATGAGTGCTCTGCTCACCAGCAAATTGTTCTGTTGTGTAAACAATAATTTGTAATGTACCTAAAGATGCCCAAATAATTCTGTACTAAGAGAAAAATGGATTCGAAAACAGAGATGGATGGTCTCTACAATATGTAGTAAACATTTCGTATTGAAATACCTACTGCATACTAAGAAAACATCGACGAATCCTAATGAAAGAATCTATACCTAATTTATTTGTGCCTATAAGAATGACACTTCCTATCGTATGGTTAGTTAGTGGCTAACCTAGATAGTATTCTGTATAAGCAAGCATGTATTTTGCCCAGTTTTTATAACAGTTCAATATAAACAACAACGGCAACAACCCTTTAATCTTGTTTCTTATTGTGTTCACCAAGTATCGATATCGATACTGAACATGGACTTTTTAACAACACTTTTTTAACTAACACATGGACAATTTCCCTCACACATGGATTTTATTTTTTTGGTTTCGCTTTTCATCTGACTCTGTTTATCTTGTACATACTATATCTATGCGCGAACCATTCCCTGTCAGTTGGCATCCACACATATTTTGAAAATAAACCGCCCGATTATAAACCAACATCCGGCTTTCAAAACATATAATTAATTCAGTAAATTCTGTGAAAACACTGCACTGTCTGTTTATGTTTCTACTGGTACGTTTTTATTCTATCATCATGTTGATTTATGGTTTCGTAACCAGAGATAAATCTTTATGTGCAATCTTTTTATAAGCAACACGACTGTTACATTTGTTTTGAACTAATGATGCTTATTAAAATTCTGATTAGCGGACGAGATTTTTAGCGAAGTGTATAGCTTTTTGACAGTTAATTTATCGATAATCAACGGCCAATGGTTTAATGATTATGGTGTGCTATATTTGTTTAATAAATATGATGAGGTAATTGATCCAAGGGCTGCTATTTGCATACAACCATGATCTTTGTAAACGTTTTCGACTGCAAATAATTTATTTTACTTGCCGTCTTCTTGTTCAAGACCGTACAGTAATTTATGAGTTTAATCGTTTCCAACCTTAATTGGATTTATGACTAGTAACGACTTATGAAACTGCCATGATTACCGAATCGATAAATTCTTGAATTATGTAAAGGACTTTTTGGAATTCACTCTCAGTACAGTACTATAGCGGTCTACAATCCTCCACTACATAATCAAACTACCGAGAACCAATCAATGCAATAAACTTTCGCAACAATAAAAATCGTGTTGTTATCGAAACCTATCATAAATCATTCTGCATAAATTATTCTTGACCAACGCAACGCCGATCATTGCGCGCGGAGCAATTTGCGTATTCTCTGAACATCTACAGTTTTGTAAGGCGCTTGTTGAAAAGGCTAGGTTATTGATGTGTTATCCAGCCTAGCCTTTCACAACACTGCAGTTCAATATCAGTATTTTAATAGACCGACTACCTATCTGTCCCCCACCAACGATATTCCCATAACCATATTCCAATATTTATCTTTCATTGTGTAAATAATAAATAACCGTTTTAATTATCTTTTTGTTTGTTGCAGATGAGGACGAGCATGCCAAGAGACTACCGCCTCCTCCACCGATTAAGACAATGACTTATACGGTAATTTGTGTACATAATATTTAACGAATCGCTTCGCTTAGAAATTTGGTGATAGGGTACCCAGCTGAAGCAGAAAAAAGCAATCGTAATTGAGTAAGATTTTCAAAGTTTACCGCCTACAAACAATTTTGCGTTTTTACAAGGTTTTTACCCTACCGCCGAAGTAGGGTAATGTGTTTATCAGTCTATGTATGTATGTTATACCTACTGACTATTTATGTTGGTCCTACTCATACAGTAATGACAGCTTTAATACACCTTCACTTTTGGTCACTTATTATGTAATCCAGTTCCCACAGCTGAATGGACAATAGGTCACTGTGAAGCATTAACCCGATCAGCATGGAAATGTGCAAATAGTTAGATTATCTGAAACTAGCTGAGCGTACGACTCCACTAACGTTGATTTGTAATAAATACTAGCGAAAAATATATCTGCGAATTAATAACAATCTTATTTCTTACTAATATGTATTTATGCGAAAGTTTAGATGGATGGATGTATGTTTGTTACTCAATCACGCCAGAACGGTTGAACGGATCTGCATGAAATTTGGCACAGCGATATATTGTATTCTGGAATAGCACATAGGCTACTTTTCATCATTAAATCGAAAAGACTGATAGACAGACAAAGAGAAGTTAAGTTTTATACTATGCAAACTAGAATTCAAATCGCCTATGTTCACCAAAAAATGTTTTACCTTTTCAAATACCCACAGTATTATTTCCTAAGCTCTCCTGGGAAAATGTGGGGTAATAGAGTGTCATGTATTCCAGAATACTATTACCTTTGACCCGAGAGAATTGTAGCGACCTTTCTTGCTTTGAAAGTGGCGCGGCGTCCAGTTATTTTTACATGTGTTGTTTTTTGTTGTTCATAAATAATGGACCTGCATGCAGAGATGGGGTTTCGTAGGCGTAAGTAAGAGGGAATTGTTCAATGGGGTTCAATCGTGAATATAATACATTTATATGTGGGTTTGCTGTCTGCCCAACCCTTCAGGGAATAGCGGCGTGATGTTATTTCAGTCTTTTCATATTCTATGTACCTGACATAGAATATGAAAAGACTGAATTTTTTTTTTTTTTTACATACTATCGACCCGCGTTGTTTGGTGTCAACAAATGGCGGACCGCGGTCCGGGTCCGGACCGCCAATCTATTTTGTGCGGACCAAGATAGATACCATCATAATTTCAGCCGAAGTTAACTTTCAAGATGAACTTTCTGATGAACATATCCAAGATTTAATGACAATATTTCTTTTTTCTTTCTTTATTATTTAATAAAATATTATAATATTAACAAGACCGTGGAGGGTGAAGAGGATTTGGCGGCCTTGCGGACCGCGACGGGCATATTATTTTTATGAAACGGACTTCAAGTGAAAGTCTGTCGTCGGCCTGTCTTATGTCATTTCTGATTTCGTTGAATAACATCTATCATCTTATCTTGAATGCTTCAATGCTCTAGTTGTCGGAATCTCTCGACGTACTAGATTTTAGTGTTACTGGGGTTTTTCATTAGATATTGATGATTTGAATTGATTGACTACTTAACTGGGGAAAGGAGTTCAACCCGTAGCTATCCCTATACAGGTATGAAATGAATACGCGTAGACAATTGTGAGAGGGATAAAAACATCGTGTGGCCAGTAGTTTTCTTTTTATAGTATTCTGATTGGGCCACGTCATAGGTTTGTAGGTGTCACACTCGTCACTACAACCTAAAGAAAAACGGTTATTGGCTGCACAGCAATTTTGTTTGCTTTTTCTCTTTTTACAGAGTGGTAAATTTTGTTAGGGGAATTGCTCAGTCCATTCTCTATGTCCTGGTTCAAACTTTCAGGAAGTACAGACATGATAAGTGATGTGATCTATTACAAAAATATTGATCTTTATCCAGGTACGCGACCGTGACACCCTGACATCGCTAGCGGCCCGGTTCGACACTACTCCCTCGGAGCTCACCAAGCTAAACAGGCTCGCCACGCAGTTCATCTTCCCGGGGCAGACGCTTCTAGTGCCCGATAAACGGAAAGGTGAGAATTTATACAAAATCTTATAGGTATCGAGTGCTTCGCCCACCATAGAGCAGTTCGGTCTAGGACGAATAGCACTATACCTTTTTCTTCTAAGAAGGCAAGATAGCATTAAGACGTCGTAGTAAGGCTCCAGTTCCTGTGAGACACGCGCTCTATGATCGGTTATGAGACTGATGAAGGATCACCAGGCTCATGTCTAGAAGATGACCTAAGCAATGATAATTTTAACGATCTTTCTATGCCATTATTTGAGGAGTCTGCCTATATCTCGTTCTTATGAACCCCTAGCCAAAGCTGTAGGTACTTCAATCTATGAAGGCTTAGGTTATGTATATTTGGAGAAGGTACTTAAGCGTTTAAAACTGGACTCTAAATGAATAAGATCGCGGTTAACTGCTGAAAGTCAAGAGACTATCAGCAGTTTACCGCGATCTAGTCAAGAGATTTGTATAATTTAAAACCCTGTCACTTGCTAACATGTTTGGAGTGATATTCCAATAGAGGACAGCATATTGTTCTGTAAAATGTATAGACATTTCTATTCTCTATAAATATCGAACGCCTGTACGTTTCAAAAAGCGAAACATTTTTTGCCTCTGGCGTTCAGATGGCTACAGTTTTAGTGTTGTGCCTGTTTTCTATTTCACAAAAAACAGGTTTCGTTATGTAATGTTCGGGTAGACACTAGGATAATATGGATGGGAAGGACTTTTTACAAAGCGAATAATTTTTAGTCTACTCGCTACAGACACTTTAGCATGATTTCTTAGTTTCGGTCTCCAATTTGGGATAAGTGTTATTATGATCAACCCTACAATAACACTAGGCGTCTACGACTCCGACGCAGTCTGCAGTTTTTAGTTCAAAAATATCATACGCTTAAATAAAAACGATTGTTGTTTATTTATAAAGGTAACGTAAATAATGCCTCGGCTATTTTAAACGTTTCCATTTCATAGAGTTTTGAAGTTATAATATTAAACCTTTCTGAAGACTCCCTTTTTATAGCTAAACGCCTTCATTTATTGAGGCATAAGGTTCGAATTGGATATTTTTAAACAAGCACCAAGAAATCGAGACAAATTTGATACTTTTATTAATAGCTATTTTATTAAAAGTTCGCTGTAAGTGAGATATGGTTCTCTTAGAAGCCTGATGGAATTTAAAAGATTTCATTGACAACAAAACTTAGACTAGTTGTAGAGCGGAATATTATGCAACTTGCAGTAATTGCCTACTTGACCTGCTAGTATGCCTTTATATGTCTACTTGTAGCTACAACACATTCTTTTCCTTAAGGTTCCCCTAGTCGATGGCACGAACTATTTTGCGCGCTGTTTTAAAATGCCTGATATCTGATACGTCAACACGTGCGAAAGACATAGATGTTGTGATGAGCAGTAAGAAGCTAATTCGCGTATGAATTAGCACTTTTGCAAGTTTGAAGCGAAATGGATGATGATTTAGGATGAAAACGAGCGCGCGAAAATGTATAAAAAGACCTTTGGGAGCCGAGATGTCATGAAAAAACGACTAAATGTATATTTTCAAAATAAAATTATTTGCATTGTTGAACAATTAAACTATCTCTGTATGGTGTAATTTTCCTTCTTCATATGGTATTTATTTCCGCTCCGATGCGTTAAAATTAGTGTTGAAATATGGAACTTTCGACGCTCATAACTTTCAAATATTTTTTAACTTTTTTGTTTCCATACAGGGCTAGAAAATGATGAGACAAATTGATATAATTTTTTATTTTGAACGAACATCGCCAAACAGTGGAGTAATCGCCAGACTACGTTTGTATGGAAGAATGATCGACTAGTGTAACCTTAATTGATAAAACTAGACAGTTCAGGCTGATTTATAATTACAAATGTAATTATTATAAAAATGCAATTGAGTCATGTATGATTGTTAGATACAGGAATTTATTATGTGACACGGCGACAGCTTCATAGCTGCCTTAATTAGTAATCAATACAAATAATGGTAAATCAATTGATTTGCTATTATCAAAACATTGTTTGACTATGTAAACACTGAACACAATGGTATATTCGCTTCTGTGCGCACGTGTGCATGAATGAATATCATTATATGAACGTGTAACATAATATATCATGAAAGCTACGTTGAATTTCTCTCTACGGGCAGGGAAAGGTCGTGCAAAGGCTACAGACTGTTTGCACAAAATTAACATTAAAAATAATTATGTTAGTACAGAAACATTTCGGATTAAAAATGCAATGACGACGCAGTGCAGTGCGCACGGCTGTATCGTTAATCGTTGGTAGACAGAATCTTAAATAATTGAGGTTTAGCCAACTGTAATGTATACTGTTTTTCTTTTATTAAAGAATTACATACTAGCAAACAATAAAGTTACAATAGCAGTATATTTGACATTTAGCCAACACAAAATGTGGAAATAGTTTTTCTTGAATTAAAGAATTGCATACAAACACTAATAAAGTTACAGTTTTTCTGTATATATTTTTAGACTGTGCTTATTTTTCAACGCTCTAAGTGTAAAGCTCATTTAGGAATGTAACATAAACATTACAAATGATGTACTTATTTTTTGGCGAAAGAATAAGTGGTATCTCCAAAAGAAAAAAATTGGTAGATAAAGATCAGAGTAACATCTTTATCGATAGAAAAGAAGCAAATGCTAACGTGTCTCGTAAGTTTACTATTCAATTTAACGATCTCAAAATATATTACACGGAGAGTAGTCATGTTCGATTTATATCAAGCTTAGGTCAAGTGCTAAGAAACACATAGTAATAACAACCGGTTTCATGTTTACAAATTTTAAGTGTTGTCAGCTAAGGCCAATAACCAGTTGACTTATGTCATACATGTCTTTCTACATGTAATTCTTAGTGACAAGACATTTTGATCATTGAAGTCGCAAAGATATCGCGTAGAAGTCACGTTTCAATCGCGTAGCAGTCTTGTTGGCGGCACTTTGCAAATAGGTATGTAGGCGCCGCGTAGCAATCACGTTGGCGTGTCGTAGGCGTTGTGTAGCGCTGGCGTAGGCGTCGCATCACAGTCGATAGTTTCACATAGAAAACGTGTAGGCGTCGCGTAGCTAACGCTGGTCTCGTTAAGAAAAGCCTATAACAAATAAAAAAAAACGAGTGGGTTTCCCGTAGACCTCCAATACAAGATGCGTAACCGTCGAGTAGCACTCGCGTAGGTCTCGCGTAGCAGTTGCTTAGACGTCGCGTAGATGACACAGACGCCGCAGCACGATATGTTGTTCCTATACTATCGACTTAATTTTACATATTTCCTCATTACTTATAATAATTAACCAACTTGAAAATGAGGTTCTCAGTTTGACCTGTTTTTATGTTTTTCCGCAATTTTCTCGCGTTTGGCTGAACGAATTTTGATAATTCTTTTTTTTATTGGATTAATTATCGCTCAACTTAGTGCGAAATCGGTTTGGCAGTTTTCATGATATGGATTATATAACTGAACTCTTTAGCAACAAACAGCATGGATGTGTAAATTGATTTATTATGGGTATATTGTCAATCGTTTAGGTACCTTACTATGAAACTTGCTCAATTTGTAGTGATGGTGAACCAAAACTAAAAAGAGAGAAATAAAAACATTTTCGGCAAAAGAACCGACTGAAAAACAAAAAAAAAAATGAACCGCCTTCAAAAAAGTGCACAATAACTTTCCACTTTTAAACATTAGGTAAATAGGTAACAAAGACACCAAGAGAAAGAAAACAAGACATTACGGAACGCCAGCTGCTTACATACTAAGACAGGAACCCTATAAGGATACTCACAACTTACAAGCAACGATAAAAATGTAGTTGCACTTGACAAAATACGGCGGTTAGTCAACGATGAAGTTCTGATCGGTGCAATAGTAACGGATCATTTTAATGAGAATATTCTGACGAAACGCGACCTTCGATATTGTACAGTTATTTGGCAAGTACGGAACGGAAAGTATTGCTTCTTGTTCATTATTTAGTTAGTTTTAAACTGTGGATATGTCTTGTGTTAAATTTATATTTAGTGTAGTTTTAATATCAAATTCTATATAAGTGTACCTATGTTGTACTGAAAGTAGTACATGAAAGTAATTGAGTGTTATCTTCAATTTATCGAAATTATATTATAAGGACGTGATTAAATCAAATTCAAATGTGCGATACAAATCTCTTGTCATTATCTACTACTTATATATGAATAGTTTTCACTCGAATGTTTATCTTTTGGGTTTTTCTGTGATTGAAAGGGCTTATAATATATTGAATCAAATTTCTTTCCTGTGAAATATTTATGGCGGTTTCAAAAATCAGAATTTATATCTTTGAAGGTAGGTCTCCATAACGATATCAATGTAGTTTATACCGAAATCGTTATAACTAAGAGATATATTCGGTTTATGTGTTTTAGACATGTGAAAAATGCTAGCTCTACCTATTACCAATTCCAATGTTTGTGCATCGTGTTCAGGAAATATCTAATAGGTTATTTACGCAGACGGTAATCTGAATTCTGAATACCTAAGGGTGTTTACGTACTGCATCCGATCCTTACCCGAATTGGAAAAGTTCTGAGTTCGGACGGACGGAATTCGGATCTAGTGCGTAACCAACAAGAAGTACTAAGGCTTCTTCGGACCGACATTTCTCGGATTCGGATCGGATGCAGTGTGGAACCGCTCTTATGCAGCTATTTATTTTCAATAACCTCTTGATGTCGACGTCGCCTGAACTTCAGATTTTTCCACGCTCGTCCTATTGTTATTCAGACATCACATCGCCATTTATCAATTACATTTAAATTGAAGCATGTGGATCCTATTCAGTTTATATTTAGATACAGAGATGATTATGATGATTATAGAGGATTACTTATGCCAATAAGAGACCACAGAATATAGCATTAGGTAGTAGCATCAAAGCCTGCACATTATGCGTACAAGATGCTGCATTGTCAAGGCGTGAAACAAAACAATAACATTCAGCCTTGGTGGTTGGTGTTATTCATTCATGCGTGACGTAGTCATGGAACAAATTTTTCTCCTATTTGCACGGCAAACAAAAGTTACAACATTGGCCGCGCCGGAGTTGTGTCGCGGCCGCCACAGCGAGCGAACGCATTGCGCTCATTCATTCTATTTTAATTTGTCACTAAATTACGTTTCGTCCTACATTTGTAATTACGCCACTTTGGAATCAATTCTGTGGCCACTCGGCTTCTCGACTACAGCTGTAGGCGCCAAGATAATAATGGATTCGGTTTATCACAACCGATAAATGTGCCGATATGGGCCTAGTGTCGGTTCAGCTCGACAATGTTCAGTTTTGAATTCCTGAAGCGGTGGTATCACGGTGTGTTTTCGTGCTATTTCTTGCATTATTATATTAATATTGTTATACGTCACCGCGAGTACATGACGGTGGGTAAACAAACAGATGTAAATAACAAGTGCTGTGTCGATTTGCAGATGGCGATAAAGACTCTGATGGCCCGTCGGAGAGCGGCGATAACACATCTGAGTCAACACAGGGTCCGCCGAGCGAGCCCGCTAACGAAAAAGGTATGAAATAGTATTAATGAAGACAGTATAGAAAATCAAGAGCATTGTTCTGCTTTAGGTAAATATCAAATGCCAAAACAACAGGTAGAGAAGTCGACGAACTATGAACAGCCAACATGTAGCGATCTGTTATCAGATCACGTTAAACTCCACTCGTTATCGTGCGCTAACAAGTGTTTGCAATATTTTTAACGACGCACAACACACTGCACAACAGTGGAATGCTCCATAAATCATTTAACTTTTATTGTGGTGTATAAGAATGGGCCTTGCGGCTTTTATGACTAAAACGCATTAGGTATATATTCTTCTACTATGCTCGATTCAGTAAAAACCTAGACATAAAATAATAAGAATGATTGCAACAAATAAAAGATTATGTTGATGATATGCAAACTTGCGCAATAAACAATTGAAGCAGTAAAGTTTATTGTAGCGACGATACCACTTTAACTGAACCTCTCAAAAAACACTACCTACATGAATTCAACTTTTAATGATGTTTTAATAACAACATCATTATAAATATTCCATAACTGTAATCTCTTGTGGTTTGGTTTATTTCCCACGAGAGGAACACAGAACATTGTTCATGCTAAGACAAAATAAACATAGGCACACTATGACACAAAAATGTCTTGAAATCCGCGGAGAACAAAATAACATGCCTAATCTATATAGGTTATGTATTCAATGGAGGCGGTCTGTCACTGTCAATCTCAAAGAGTGATGATGAATAGATAGATGCACCGGAGGGCACGGCCGTGACAGATGATTTACCTCGGGCTCGCGGACTACATTACAGTCGTGTGCTAATTACGTGGCTCATCAAATAATACAGCAAATTAGACTAATAAGAAGACTATTGCAGCTGTTTAGTTAGCCTTTTCATGGCTAAATGTAATGAAATGCGAAACGTGACTCGCGAATTATAGAGTTCAAAGTCCTCATAACTGAACTATTTTGTATGTTATATATGTCCTTAATAGAACAAAGAAAAACGAGGTTTCACTCGTGATAACATATAGAAGCAGCTGTTTTGTACTGCCAACAAAGCGGAAAATCTGTAAACATACGTCATGACGTTACTGACTGGATCGTTCGATTATAACGAGCTGTAGATACTAGATTAGTATAGCTCGACGGTCACGCGAATAGAAGACGATTGAACAACAGCAAAACGTTCGGGATAACCCTAAGTTTTCCAGAGACAATTACCTAAATAGCTATTCAATTTAAACTGCACTCAACTCAAGTCTGTTTCTATTATTGGGTGTTGTTACGTTAGTTAAAGAATCACAAGAGTTATCTTGGGATTCGACACACTGTTTTTCGCTGCCGAAATTTTGGTGTAGACTATGTGGTGGGACTATGTGGTTGTGGTTCTGACATTCGCGTATGCTTAGTGGAGATTATTTTTTTTTTTGAACAATGTTCATTTACAGATTACATACGAGTATGTAATGTTAGACCAATACTAACGCTCGTTGATTTTAAAATCAGGTTGTAACAAAACTTCGAGCGTCATGTTCGAAGTGTGGTTCGAGTAAATTTAAAAACAGCGAATTTTCGATGTTCTGTTACAAGTAAATGCTCTAGCCTATACTCGCCTTTAGGATTCAATCTGCCTAGCCTTTTCGACTATGTTGGGGTCGACTTACACTCTAACCGGATGCAACTGAGTAGATACTAGTATTTCAAATGAAACGACTGCCTATCTGACCTCCACAACCCAGTCATTTGCTAATACGATACCCATTTGGCAACACTGTTCTAAGATTTTCTTGTTGAATGTCAGAGATATAAAAATGACAGCCGTCACCAACGGGTTAAGGGCTGTCCACACATTTCCGAGTTCCCGGTAGGGACGGAGGAAAAATGGTTACATACTATTTTTACGAAGTTGTTCACACACCTCCGTATCAGGAGGATCCGGATCGTCAGTGCTCCGGAGCACGCTCGGTCGCACGGACGCCCTGACATTGCTATCCGATTTATATATTCAGTGCTGCACCGATCGGTGGACCTACCGCACGGATGCGTACAGTGTGTACTAGTCCGGTCAGTTTGTTGGACAGGAGAGCACTGAATAGTACAAACTGACGGTCAGCGTACGGTCAAGACGGAACGTAAGTACTGACGGTGTGTTGCAAGTACGCACGTGTTACTGTTATTACTTAGCCACGAGCTTCTGAATCTGACAACTTTAACTCCATACACTTTTTGTGGCATACATTAAATATTTACTTTTGTTGGTATCGCAGAGATGCTGGACAGCTTACGGCCAGGGTCCCCCGAGGCCAATAGCACCACAAGCAGCAACGCGCCGCAGCGCTTCCTCAAGATCAATGTGAGGCACATCACCGATGGACAGGTCAGTTTTAGTCTATTGGACCTGGTGGATCATAGACCGCGTTTCCACCTGCAAGCAACTCGCATGCAAATTATATCGGGTCACGATCGAGCGATTAATCACATTATACCTCGCGAGCTCGCAATTTAAAGCAACTTACATTTATTTATTTATTTAAACTTCATGTACAATGGTGATACATAGGCGGACTTAATGCAGCAAGGCATTCTCTACCAGTCAACCTTACATGTTAGCTGATTGCCGGTGGAAATGTGGCCATAGTCTAGAACCAGCGTTTTAGCAGAGCAATTGCGACTATTAGGGATCTATGTGTCAAGCTGCTCAACCATGGATATGGTGCAGCATAGGTTAGAGCCAGCGGTTAAGCAGAGCAGTCGATGGATTAATTATGGACTTATATTTCAAGCTCATTAATATTTTCAAGAGTGAACAAGTATTTCCAGATGCCTGTTCACTCTTTAACATCTTAGGCCTCGTCCTCGTCCATCGCGACCTTGGTAAAGAACTCGAGATCAAAAACAGGCACAATTTTATTATAAACCTGCCATACCTCATCTGGGACATGAAATTTAGGTTAGCATAAAGCTATTTTGAATGGACAATAAATTTAAATTACTATTCGTATTTTGTGACGACCCTGTAGACATGGTAAAATGGCAATGAACTGTCCATATCAATGTCGATGAACCGTCAATTGTGGGTGGTATCATAAGTTATGGTTATCTATGAATACTATTTTTTACCACCAGGCTGGTGGTAATGTAATAATGATATGCTGGTGGCACCAGCATATCATTATGCTAGCGAGTATTATTATTTGTAATATTATAATTAGAATGTCTAATTGTTTATTTTCATATTGTGCGCAGATTTATTTTTACCACATACTTTTTTCGATATCATTCTTGTAGCGTTCCGCTGATAAAGTTATTACAATTGACACATTACTAGTGAGTAATGTTGTGTTAAAACGAATTAATGTTTGGAAAAATAATGGCCATAGCATGAAGGTATATGATATGAATTCCAAATATTTGTTTGTGCACTAAGGCAAATATTTCAACTGCGCCATAGATTCTAATAATAACTATAGATATATTCTAATAATATATATAGATGTTTTCGTATTTTCTACCAAAGATTCTATTTATAATTTAATATTTATTCTTTATAAATAAGCTTGGTAAATATAGAATGAACAATGTCTCTCTTTGCTTGCAAGTATGTCGGTCAAGTGTATTTATGCAGCCACCACTGCAAGTATACTCGTCAACAGTGCGTTACGTAATAGCCCAGTTGTGCCAATAAAATCAGTCCTTGAAATTCAGTGACTCAATCCTTAAGTAGATCATTCAGAAGTTCTATAAACAGCAATAAGAGCTATTGTCCTAACCCAATCCTACATATACATGTATAGAGAGATCTGGTTAAACACTATTTATGTTCATGACTAAATAAGCTTATGATAGAATTAGGTTCACGTTAAGCAAACATAGCTTTTCGTTCGAGTTTCAATGTTTTGCCAGATTACTCACTGTCATGTGCCTGGCCTTTTCCCAATAAGTGTTGAAGTCGACTGCCAGTGGCTGGATGCACCTGGATACGCCATCTTGCATGGAGCGGCTACCTGCGAGCCTGCCTGTCTGCGCTTTACGATCCAGTAACTGGGTAACAGCGCACATCCTTGGGCAAGCCTAGTGATGGGCCTGACTCTATTTGGTGATGAGCTTGGTTCTATTTCTTGTTTAGAGAGATTACAATATTATAGCAATCAACAAAAACCTGTTTTTCTCTTCTAGGGCGTAGTATCCGGCGTCCTACTCGTAACGCCGAACGCGGTGATGTTCGACCCGAACGTGTCGGACACGCTAGTGATGGAGCACGGGCCCGAGTCGTACGGCGTCATCGCGCCCATGGAGTACGTCGTCAACGCCGCCATCTTCTACGACATCGCGCACATGCGTACGCACGGACCCGACCACAACACGCACAAGTACGTATACTCCTTTCGTGGTCTGAACATGTAAACGGATAAGTGTTTTTGGAAAAAAATACTTTAATACCCACGCATAAAGTTAATTTTGCTCTATATATTTGTTTTATAACAATTTCAATGGGACTAGTCATTCTGAAGGCCTATTCTAAAGTAGGCATTATTTGTTTTTCTGAATATAGTCAAAATTAGAAACGACAATTTAAATAGACTTTATTATAAACTTATTCAAGACAGTAGCCCAAGATTCTTAGTAGCAGTCCCTGAGTCGTGTTTTAGCTCGCCACATTTCAACCTACCCTTTTTGAAGAAAGGTGTGATGGTTATATTTTAAGATACGGATTCTGGAAGGCGCGTATGATGCAGTCGCCAAGAAAATGAAATCGTAGAAAATCAGAGATAGGGAGAGCCACGAAATTTCAATTAAAACAGAAACTAAAATGATCTTGAGTAACTTGCAACCGCCTGAACCGAATTATCGAATTTAACAAAACAATTCTATTTTCTGTGTGTGTATAGGTATCATAATAATATAGATATATTTTCCTGCTATTTGATGTTATTATGAAGTTAACAGTGCTGATAATGAATATAGTATTTATCAGGATTTCATTGTGTAACTTTTCCTGTTCAATCACTCTTTGTGTATATTTTTTGATAAAAATTTTAAAATATTATAAAATATTAATACAAACCCAAATAAAACCGACTGAAATCTAACTTGTTGATTGTTAATCTTACAGCATGGCTAAAATGTAATAAAGGTTAACAGATTTCCAGTCCATATTGTGTAACTGAAGCCAAAGTAATTTTCACGGTTACGTAACAGTTCCAATGTTTTATAATTTCTTCAACACCATAACATAGTTATAAGAAATTAATGAATCTGATGTTGTTTGTTTATTTTGTTTTCAGAGCCGAGCAGGCTGAGATTTACTACATGAATAAGTCGGAACTTTCACCAGGAAAGGATTCACTTCTAGTCAAAGTAATACATGATTCTATTAAGACTCATTTTTCTTTGTTTGCATTTGTCTCGTTTTACTGTCTTTGTATAAGTGTTCAAATGTATGAACCTATATTTGACCCTGGTTTAATAAAATTCATAAATGCTTAACTTGCATATGTAATTGCATTTTTTTTTAAGATGCCGAAATTAAAGAGTTATTATGAGCCTGATGTGGGACACAATCCAGAACAAATTCATAATTTAGGACAAATGTCTCCCTATTCTTGTCTCCAATAGTGCTTGTATATCACAGGATGAAACATTCCCCGAGCTGCAAGCGGCGACGGGTGAGGGTGCGGAGGGCGAGACTGCCGCGGATGCCCGTCCCGGCGACGAGGCGGAGGACCGCGGCGGGGCTGCCTTCCCTAAGGCTTTCGATAGGGAGCTCGTCACGCCTACCAATTTACAGGTAAATACTGGAACATAACACTCCACTGGGGTCTTAAGCCTCGTTTCCGGAGACGCGGGGCGTCGCGCGCCACATTAGGCGGTGCGAACCGCTCTAAATTCAAACATATGGCGTTGTATGAGCGTTTAACTAGAAGCGACGCGCCGCGAGAGGTAAGTACCTCTCGTCTCCTTAAGGTTGCACTAGTCGATCATCCTTCCATACCAACGTAATCTGGCGATTACTCCACTGTTTCACGATGTACGTTCAAAATAACAAATTATATCAATTTGTCTCATCAGAAAAAACAAGTAAAAATGATAAATATTTGTAAGTTATGAGCGTCGAAAGTTCCATATTTCAACAGACAACGCCCAAAGATGCGTTATAATTAGTATAACGCATCTTTGGGCGGAAATATAATACATACGAAGAAGGAAAATTGCAAATTGATATACAGGAATAGATTAGTAGTTCAACAATGCAAATAATTTATTATGAAAATATACATTTCATGATATCCATACTCCCAAAGGCCTGCGCGCTCTTTTTCGTCCTAAATCATCATCCATTTTGCTGCAAATTTGCATAAGTGCTAATTCGTACGCGAACTAGCTTCTTACTGCTCATCACAGCATCTATATCTTTCGAACGTGTTGCCGCATGCATTTTAACCCCGCGTACAAAATAGTTCGCGCCGTCGACAATGGCAACCTTAAACAAGGCCTCAGTAGTGAGTCTGCCGACGAAGTTGATTGTTCTGATAAAAAAGTTCTATAGGGAGTTTGGTACACTCACTAATTTGCAGATAAACTTTTTTCGTACAAAACACAAGAAAGCGGTGTTCAAAAGTAATACACCTATTTGAAATTTGAGTCATTCAATAATCATAACGTCTTGTTATATTTGCAATATGTTTTTTTTTATCAATACATGTGCATTATGCTAAGCTTTGTTTTCTCTTCATTTTAGCAACAAACAACTGAAGATAGGCGAAAATCTCTACTGGATCAACACTGGGCTATACCGAGCAAGGACAGGATGTCCATCGATCAAGGAAGTGAGGTAAGATTTGAGCTTCATCATCATCATTTCAGCCGAAAGACTTCCACTGCTGGATATAGGCCTCCCCCAGGCGTTGCTACATTGACCGGTCTCGTGGGTCTCGCATACAGCGCCTTCCCGCAACCTTAACCAGGTCATCTAGTGGGAGGCCTTCCAACGTATCATCTTCGTCTTCTTAAGATTTGAGCTTATAAAAACAAAATAGTAAACTACAACATTATTATCAAAAGACGAAGACAAAGTTCGTACATAAGTAATATAGGCCATCACTGTGTCTGTAGTCGCATTTGTATTTCGTCGACGTTGTATTGCGTTGACGCCGCGTAGACGTTGTTAAAGCGTTGGGTAGACGCGGTTGAATCGCAAACTTCACGCAGCCACGGGGTCCCAGCGCTAAGAAAGAAAATTTGGTTCAAATAAATCTCACTAGATGGCGCGATATGCACTGATTTGTTATTGAATTCTGTGTAAAGTAAACATTTTCTGGAATCGAACATAAAATTTGTAGGTTCTAGTTTAATCAACTCTCCTAAGCACAAAATTATGGAATATTGGGCTCTTAATTTATATTTGAAAGATTATTTGAATGGATCATTTAAAATTGATGCCAATAGATGGCGCGATTTTATATTTCTGAGGCATTCCACTAGATTGTTTAAATTTGTATTGTAACAAGTGTGTAGTGCAATGATTCTGTAAAAACATGAAAAAAATGACTATAAAACAAATCGTCACTGTATTTAAAGAAGAAAATATTCACGAACCGAGAAAACCCGTTTACTTGCAAATCGCTGCTAATACCATCTATCTATCGACGTGAACGGAACCGAACGCGATCGATGTACAAAAAAAGTGCTAGATACATCGGCACGGTTTCTTTGTTTGGGATGAGGCATCTGTATGTTAGTCTGTGACGCAGTATATTCGCTTAACGAATGCGTAAGCTAGACTGATGCTGTGGTTGCGTTTAGTCTCTGTAACATACAAACAACGTTTCGTTACGTCCATAAGGGTGATTTTCATAGTACCAATGACTTATTAACAAAACGTTGCCCCAATGGACTAGCAGTACATTTTGATGTCACGTCCTCAGGTATCATCAAGCGCAGACGCTGGCAAGGACGAGAGCGTTGGTGGAGACGTGGACCCTGGTGCTGGTGCAGTCGCCGATGGCTCGGAGGGCGAAGCCCCCGACGACGATGCGCAGCACCTCGTGAAGCTGTCCTATCACGATTCTGGCATTGACATCCGTGATCCTCTACTGCATGTGACGCCCGCCAATTCTAAGAAAGTGAGTATTACATGAAGTTATAATACCGGTCCTTTAATATGGCACATTGAGCGTTAGTGACACCGCGACAGAGATAATGCTTTAGAGAATGTACGGCTCTACAGAGCCCCGAACCCCGAAGTGCCATATTTAACTTACGACCGGATAAACATAGGACAGCTAAAATTATTCATGAAAGTAAATGCAAACAATTTACCTGTTTCACGTGTATTTGTAAAGCCCGAATCTAATAAATCAACAAATAGGTAGCTGAACATTGTGTTAGGCCCAATTTCGTTTGATCAGATTGTGTTGTGAGAAAATAATCTGTTCGATAGATTCTTTCCACTTTAGTGGAAACTGTACTTAGTTTGGGGGTTCGACTGTCCCACTAACACTGACTAATATACATTTCTTCTAGCATTACTAGCACACAAAACTAACCCGCATGCTTTTCTAGGGCTGCCTCATAGATTGCGATTGCGATTACTATCACGAAATAGATACGATATACGAGTCCATGGAGCTCGAGATCCAGGACGCAGCACAGGCGCTACAGTGCTTCGTCGTCATGCATAGGAATGCTGACGCACGGTCGGATTCCGTTTATTCTTCGTGCGATGAGGTGAGAGGTTGTTAGGAAATGGTTCGTGTTTCTTCAAGTTCGTGACGTCATTTCATAGATTCTTCGTTGAAAGTTTCTGAAGAAGTACCTTTGTGTTCTTTGTCGTTGGTTCGATGCTAAACGGTACTCTGTTGTTGAATTCAACTTCAATATATAACATCCAAATTCCTCATTTCTTGGATTCTTCGCCGACGCTCTCAGATATTATGCTACTTTCTCTTTCTTTGACGATAGTTCTTTGATAAAGAATTGGGTCTTCTGTGGTTGTCTTTCAACTTCTTTTCTTTTATTTTAGTTTCTTGTCCTGTGGTTTCTTTCTTCTGTTAAGGTAGAGGAAATCTATTTAGTGTTTAATTATTCATGTTAGTATATTAAGAAAAATGGGGTTGATGATAAATGTAAAGGAGTCTAAGTCTCGTATTTATGGATAACAAAAGTGCCGCAATATTGATACAATCACATCGTTGTGTTAATCGCTACATGTCCCAAGGTGAAAAAACACAACCTGCTACGGCTTAGCAGTATAACTTTTGTTTCCCATGAAAACGAAACTTTAAAAAAGGTGTAGAAGTGCTTGATGAGCAATTTATCAGCTCTAACATCAGATTTAAGAGTCAGTATGTGGGCCGGCAGGTATACAGCGACGCGGACATCGTGCTGTCTGCGGACTGGGTGCCGCCCGTGTGCCTCGCGCGCGGAGAGCCGCCGCTGTCCGCGCCGCCGCACTCGGACGCCGAGCGCGCGCGCAAGCCGCACGCCGTGTCCTTCTCGCTCGACAACTCCGCCGGAAAAGACGATGTCAAGCCTGATAAGAAGAATAAGGTACGATCAGCAAGCAAACGGCACTGGATTACGATACCTCTTACAGTAAGGGGGAACTAAGTCCCAGCTATGGGAACGCTATTGGCCGATTATGTCTCTTACAAACTGGTGTCGCTGACAGTTTGGAATACCAAAAGCATTACAGACATTTAACCACTTTACAGACTTGAATTAAAATGTATGTGCCTGTAGCTGAACAAATATCTACACTGTCAATTAGGATACTAGCTGGAGCTAATTCAAATAAAATTCGCAGATGAACAGTTGAAACTGCTTCTTTAACAAGTTAGTTCAAATAACCGATTAGGTAACTGATTAGATTTGCCGCCTTTGTCAGGTATCTCTCTGCAGAGGTTTGGTATATTGAATGATCGGTTGCAAAATATGAAACAAGACGTCTAACTATGATAAAACCTCCTCAGATGCTGAAGCGCCTCTCGTACCCGCTATCCTGGGTAGAAGGCCTGACTGGCGAAGCCGCGGCGCAGGGCTCTCAGAGCGACTCGCTGCCCACCTCTGCCGACAGCCACAACACCAGCGTCTTCTCCAAGGTTTTCAACAGGTACGTCATCGTAGTACACACAGAAATTAACACGATCTGACACTGGAATAGTGAAATCTGACGCCTGTGTGCTTATTCCGAGTTTTATATAACGTACTCACTCGTGATAAAGAAAACTATCTCTTATGTCAAAATGTATAGATACAAAAAAAGATGTTCCTCCTTACCGTCACCAGATGACGCTTATCCAGTTTCAATTAGAATTGACGTTTACGTTAACGCGATTGAGCGTGAGTAAAAACTCGCACTAAGGCCTCTGAACTCTTTTGTGCCTTCGCATCTGTCGTTGGTGGTCGCATTTACGTATTGAAACTTACGTCGCGTTGACGTGACGTGAGCGTCACGTTATCGCGAATACCGTATACCTTTGAAGAACGCTCACGCTAGATGCAAAGGTGCTTTATACTCAACTTAGCCGAGGTGGAGCAAGGAAAATAAACCAATAGACAATAAGTGCTGATATGGTTCATTTTCCTCCACTTCGTTTTGGAGGAGTCCAATACTTACGTTTATTTTATATGAATTAATTTAATTATGATCTAGTAATACCAGACTTTCATAATCATTTGCTAGGTAGGTACTTAATAAATCAAAATCCGTACTTTCTAGTAGATGCGGAGCGACATGCGGTATGAAAAATTTAGCTACGGTCAGATTTTATATAACTGACCAAAAAGTATAACCGTATAGGCATAAATGTGAGACAATGATTCTCAAAGACATACCTAATATCTTAAGCAGTTTTACTGACTACTCTGCTCTATTCCAGTGTATTGCTTGATTGAATGGAAAGTCGATCACAAAGCTGTAATTCTTACAAAGAGAATTGTCCAAAACTAGACACACCATACAATAATTTTAAGCATCACTTCTACGCGGTATTTAGTAAGTTGAGATGCCTCTCACAGTATACGTAAACGTAAATATTTGTCAAGATAGATACATTTGTTCTGCTACAATAACTTGCATTCACTCTAAACTACCTAACGATTGTAAACATTTTACGTTGTTTACAAAATAGTTCACCGATTTACTCACCAAATAATTCAATTAAAATAAGTTCAATTTTACATGAACACTCGTAATCTAAGATTTATTTAGCATTAGTCATCCAACAGTATTTAATTCCAGTCTTGGCAAACAACCCTTTTATTGAGATGTACTGAGTATTTTACGAGCATCGCGCTCATCTGTGTGTTTGTTCTGTCTTTACGATGTTTGCACAGACTCTAATCGCTACTGACTACTATAAACCGATGCCACTAACATCGACACACATATACACATGCTGGAAGTAAAACAATTAATATTGCAACCGTGAATTTTTCCTTTGCTACCGTGGATGCTTACCGGGACGTACCGACGTTATACTCCGCTAAATTCATTGATAGTTCGCCAATGAACCTAGTGGAGTTCGGTACTGGTTTGTTCCTGAGTAAGACCCCTTCTGAAGAGGCGCCCCAGGACGTGTTTTCTGCATCGGGGTACGTGACGCCACGTTCCGCTGCAAGTCTCGATGTGCCCAATTGTAATGTGTTGCCTTTGACCAACCATAGACCACAGCGCCGTATATGTTTATGCTAACTTTAATACTTTGACATTCTCGTGCACTCATTACGTAAATTGCTTTCTATTTAAAAATAGAACGTGCTCGCGTTTGTTTATTGTATTTACGGTAAATAAATACACGTATGGAGCGCGGCGAATGTTTTGTAACCGTAACACAGTAAATATGTTTATACTACGATAAGTTATCGTGTGATAAACATCATTTGTTATTTTCAATGCCTTCAAAACCGCTTATGGAATATAAACGTCAAAGTATCGTCTTAGATTGATAACGTGTGATGAATGTATTGACTGGCCGGTGATGCTAGTCATGAGTCAAAGTATTAAGGTGTTTGTTATGACGCCGTGGTCTCACTGTCTGGCCTTTTATTCGTTATCACTCTTCTAGGCATTTCCACCGGCATTAATGTGTTTGTTTTTAATTTACGTCTCGTCAGGCGGATTCTTGAAGTTTTTTTGGGGTTGAACAGCCAACGATGGTTTCATGTAGGAAACTTGCATTGCAAATCAATAAATTATACACGTATTTTTAAAATCATTTTTTGGTTGTTTTACTCTATAACTTCAAAGTCCACATTTGTTCTCTATTAAAGCTAAAGAGCATGATGTATATGTGTTAGGAAGAACTTAGTCATCATTTCCAGATAGAACCTATAGTCCTATATAATCTGTATCATGTCACCTCCATTACTATAGGAATATGGTGTTCTAGGTTCACTGACACGCCCATCACTTTCTTACCGGCACCCTTTGATATGTATTATGTACTGTTTTCGCATGTTTAGCTTAAGACGTCTTTTATGTAAGACTTGCCTTGCGTGTCTCTTCCTATTTGCTGTGAAATTTATTTAAAAAAATCTTTGGATTAATTGATCTTCAGTTTTGATTTTTGCAGGTGCAGGAATATTTAACTTTTCGGTTTTTATTTATCTTTAAAGTAAATTTTAAGGAATATTGTGGAACCTAGCTTGTCTATGAACAGTTTTATTAACATTATGTCTATGTGTATTGTATGAAACTTAAATCTGAGATGGTTTGATGTTAGCCGTATAGGTACAATATATTAGCCCCATATCAACATGGTAAATATAATAGCTTAAACACATAAGCGGCGGGCCAGGGTCTTATTATTATGTGACCCATCATTTCAGCCAGTTACCTGCCTCTTATGGATTCGAGCTATAAATTTAGACCATACCGCGAGCTGAGCTTTCTTAGTTTAGCATTCATTTATAATATTGAAACGTAACGCGTTTGTTTTAAACGCTAATTCCAACGGTCCTCTAAGCTAATAAGCAAGAGTAGGTAGCGTTAGTTTTCTTATTTAAACTGGCGCGTAATAACGCATTACGACTCAATGTTGTAAATGAATAAAGCGAAACAAACCCTTAAGGTTACCGATTAAGTGAGATGGTGCCCTCGCATTCACCCCTTTCCGCACCGCGCAGCTACCGCAGGGCACCGCCTCAGCTAAACGGCTGAGGGTGACAATGCCTGTAACTTACACAAAAATGTGCAAGCTTGCATGTCATTGAGACATTCATCAATCAGAAGTTATTATGGCACAATGTCATGCAAGCTTCTTCCACACTTTTAGGCATGTGTATTTTTGCCCTTATAGTTCAGGTCGCGGTGTGGCTTGCGCTTTACGATCAATATCCGAGCTATCTCCTAAACAACACTGTATGATATAGACGCAGTTCCCTGGGCGGGTTCGGTCGCTCGCACACCAAGTCAACTTCGAGCAGCGGCAGCGCCCCTCCCCCGCGCCTCGACTACCGCAGCATGGTCTCTGTGGATGACATGCCCGATCTGTTCGCGTCTTTTGATAGTGAGTGTACTCCTTTATTTATTCATTAAAACTTCATGCAACAAAAAAAACCCAAGTTTTGCGCCATTTAGTATTTACAATTGTGTCAAGGCACACCGGTTTGTAAAGCTTAGGAATCAGGGCCCTGGTGGGAAGTGTTTGACGCTGTCTGACCACAGACCTGCGTCATCGCAAGAGCGTTACTGTCCCAATACAAAGGTGAAATGTATCACCTGTCTTGGATTACGTGTCAGTGCCTGTAGTTGCATCGGCCTACATAATTATAAACTTCGCACCGTTCATAATTTGATAGTGTCAATCAAGTCAAGCTGGAGCCTAAAAGGAGTTCGATAACCTAACCTACATAGTCTGGTGTTTTGACCCAACTCTCATTTCTACGTAACGTTATGAAACAATAACCATTTCCTTATCTTTATCTCTTAATCCAAGTGGCAATAAAACAATTAATCTTATTTCAACAATGTTAAACCCAGATTAACTTTGTGCCCCCAAAAATTATGATAACACAAGGAAACAACAAGTACAATTGATCGGACATCCATAGATTAAATACTGATTGATTTCGACTATCTATTTTTCTAGTTTAAATATTCATTGTCCTTCTGCTGCAAGCATGTCTAACGAGTATACGGTCCTGGGTCCAATGCCAGAATCTGGCAACATATTGTTGTATTTCCTTTATGAAATTTGCTGTAATAACCCAGAGTCTATTAGGTCTACTTTATGACAGTAGATAAGCTCTACTTCTTTAAGATGAGACACTAAAACGTAAAAGGCGGCACTTTTCACAAACGTCTACACTCTACCCTTTGTACCTTCAACATACCATTTCAAACTGAAAACCTCCACCACATAACACAAGTTTACCCTACCAGAATTGATCCCTCGGCCGGCGCGTCCAAGCGACGACCCGCCGCTGTACCTGCGCCTGCGCATGGGCAAGCCCATCGGCCGTCCGTTGCCGCGCACCACGCCGCTCATGTCGTACGGCCGCAAGCGGATGAAGCCCGAGTACTGGTTCGGAGTGCCCAGGAACAGGCAAGTACACTGACGAACATAGAGTCTTGGTACAAGTATAATCAAATCTAATGGTGGCTTGGAACACCCTGCGTGTCACTGCGCCAGTAGAAAATTCACGTCACAGCGGGGGTTAGAAGTAGGGTTCTAAGCAGACATCATTAACTTTGAATCGGCTAATAATAGAGTTTTTATGAAAACAAGTCGCTATTAGAATCTTTGATTTGATTTGTTATGAAGCTTCTACGATAATGTTATCATTATTATTATTTGATGACTGCTGTACGTCATAAGCCATACACAGTTTGGCTAATATGACTGGTTCGATCGAACTGCCCGCATCCACCGGATCTCTGCGGCCTTCACTAAGTCGTCGGTCTACTTTATGTGGCCTACCACTGCCACTTAGTTTAGTAATTCAATAACATTGTGTTCATGCATATAATTGGTCCTTTTTGCGACAATTAATACTCGTGGATTATTAAATTAATGCGGCTGTCTCCACAATTACAATCAATCCAATGTCATTTTAATTAACTTATGTTTATTTGCCGCCCAAATGCTTATTTGTGAATATGTGGTCATATTTACTAGTAAAACCACTGTTTATAATCTCTATATTTTTTTTATACCCTATAGGCTCGCGCTTGACCACTATCTCACCTGATGGTAAGCGACGATGTGGTCGACGGTGAATCACGCTTGCCGCCTAGATACAACCTATTCACTCTTGACTTAAAACCCTAGATGGCCTAGGGGCCTTAGTTATAAAAATCTCTGAGTTGCTTAACAACTGATTAGAAGATTCTAAATTCAAATTGTCTAAAGAAAATTTTGAGGTTTTTACGAGTAAAAATAGGGGCATAAGCATATTATTATTACTACACTAAAAATAACTTTATCGTGTTCGATTATATACTTTATGGTTTCTAACCGTAATATTTGTGACAGGGTGGATGACCTATTCAAGTTCCTAACGCACTGGGTGCCGGACCGATACGGTCCCCTGGGCGACGTCAGTGCCAATGGCTATGAGCTTATTGACAGCGACACCGAATGGGACGACGATGAGGCTAAACCTGGACAAAAAGTACGTTATAATCTAAGATTATGTCTGTAAACTTTTGCGCTGTTTGAAGGTGCAATAACCGTTGGTCGTAAGTCATGAGCCATTTATCTAAACTAATATTATGGTTATAGTTTATCAGTTATTTTTTTCCTAGAAACAAAGAATTTTACCAGATTACCTCCTGGTAGTACTTATTAAACGATTCTTAGACAATTTTTATTCCAAAAAATGCATTTTTTTTTTGAGGTAGGCGTCAAGAGAGAAGCCGTTGGCGAAAGCCGATTTGAAATAATTTGCTCGTCAAATTGATATAATGTCCAAATTTAAATGAAAGAATTCGGACAGAGTAATTATACGAATTCGGGTGAACGAACAAGTGTTATTGCGCCACTACAGTAGAACACATATTGCTGCTGGCACCAAAACGCCTCTGAATTTATATTCATTCTATTTTAGTTTTAAACAAAGATTTATCTCGTCTCCTGTCATCACTCATTAAGATAAGAATTTTCCTAGCATGTTTTATGGTGATATTTTGTGTTGATTTCTAAACTTGATAATTAACGACGAATTATTCGTAGGACGAGAGGACTGGCAGCACCGGCGACGTGTCAGACCTTACCCGCGAATCCTGGGAGGTAAGTCCTCACATTTTATACGAAAACAGTCTTTATTTACATAACATTAAACACCTTTTATAACTAACAAACGCTTTTTTTGACACACTGTTATATCGACGACAATGCATCTCACATCCCACATTACAGTACACATTGAACATGGATGTTTTTTTTTATATTACAAATGTACCTTTATTCAAATCCTTTTTTGGCACCGTCAATTGTTATATTTATGGATTTCATTATCATACAGACTTCGTTTAGAAGCCGCATTAGGTCGAGACAAACAGAATATTCATGGTAACTCCTTATTGGTAGACGTGAAACACGTCGACACTACCAGGCTCTCATGACGCTGCAGGAGCGTTAACTATTACTAATCATAACATATGCAGCTTATGACGTAGGCAGACTAATGTTTCCCATAAAGGTACCGCTGGTCAATATTTTGAAGAGCGACTGCCATTTTACCCCCAGTATCATAATAACTGGGTCTGAAACTCAATACTGGCACAGTCGTATGTTCAAGGTTCGTCATGTAAGACATAATACTAGTGACTTGTTAGCCGTCGCTGTTATGATAAGAGCCTATTCCGCAGTGCGTACCAGATAATTTTCAGTACAATACCCGGCCGTAAATAAAGGGTCGGCCCATAAAATTTTATAAAAGTTTGGTGTTGTAGAAATAGGGAATATGCATGGCATTTTTATTATTTGCTAAATAAATTACTTATTATAAGCTAAAGTAAACAAATATGAAATAATTTCTAAAACAGACAGCGACGAAGTAATAAAGCTTCTAAGTTGACAATTAGAAAGAGAAGTCCGACATAGATTTTAGATCAATTTTGATTCTGTTTTCACTGTTTGTATTATATTTTTATACATTTGTTGATTAAGTAGTGAGATAACGTATATATTTTTCATGCATATTCCCTCATATCTGTGTGACAGTCTCATTCTGAAGCTCGATGCGTAATATTAACGCTCGGATACTGTACTTCTACTTATCTATCACAGCACACGGTCGATAAACTGCCTTTTGATTGTTATTGTTTTCTATATCTTATCAGTTTCTTTAAAGTGGCGGATCAGTTGGGGGTAACTTTTGGTTAATCAAGTCTGTACCTACAGCTTTTTCAAGATAATGGCTGCAATATTAGATTAACTTATCTAGCCGGCACTTCTGAATTCGATAATGTGTTTTTAAATTTTGTCTACCTCAAAACTTGTCAAATACTAAATAATATTTCTCACAATGAATGATGCTTATTTCTCAACAGAAAACTAGAAAACGTAGTAGTGTAGTACTTGGTATTCTCACGTTTAGTTCCCAAAAAACACAAAAGACAAAACACGACGGCATACAATACAAACAAAGTAACAAATATACATATGAGAACTAATGCACGGTTACGCGTAGCTGCTGAAGGCGCCCTACGTGAAAATATATTCGATAATGAAGAGCCAGGCAGAGGCGCTGGGCGACTCGCTGGGCGAAGAGCCGCGCCCGGAGGTACCACGATGACTACATCGGCTGAATATGACCTTGTTACCTATGATAGTCTAGTACTTGAACTTGAACTAACTCACCTCGTATCAAATAAAGCAAAACATATTACCGCGACGTGATGATGCGACATACCACAAATTCTTCTACCGGTAGAACAGTTTTAGAATTGTTCCTGCGGTGTCGCATCCTTTGTCGCATTGTCGCTTTCCAACTGTCTTCGGGAGCCTTAACACGGGTTGCACGCAATTTAAAGTAATCAAAAGCATTAAAGATTCTCATCAAATTGACATAATCTTTGATGAAGTGCTGTTCTAGAGTCTAGACTAATTAATAGTCTCAAATTGTAATGATAAAAATGAGACTAACGATTGTCTGTCTTTGGAAATACTACCTACTTCGCGCGTCGATAACATATTTCAGTCATTTTGAATGACGGGAAACTGCTAGTATTTCCTAATTTAACTCTATTGTGCAAGCAACTATGCCTGGCCTTGACCGACCATGATTACCTTGTTCGAGAACAATATAATAAGCACACAAGTCTCTATTTTAGGCAGGTGACATTATTCTATAAGTGATTTCGAGAAAAACACACAAAGTCATATTCAGCCTATGAAAATACCTCGTAGTGCTATTGTGAAGCACATATTAGTGAAATGTTGAACGCACTGCCCTTAGATTGCATCCGAAACTATGTAGCAACCTGCGATGTTCAGAATGTTTTTATCATAAGAAATTGTATTAGGCTAGAAATGTTAATGTCAAGCCCCTCTCTTCATGGAAAACAAAAGAGCACAACAATGTTGCAGCAACATGTTTCAACGTTGCGAGAAATACATATCTCGAAACTTTCCTTACAATTTGATTTTGAAACATGTTGCGAACAGGACAAAATGGTGGTGCTGTAACGTTGTTGTACAACTTCCGTTTGCCATAAATACGGGGATTTAGTATGCACATTAGCTGTGTACGTTGTTATTCATAGAATGTTTTTTAGGAATATGCACTATCTGTTTAAGATAAAAACTATTTTGTGTACATAAACTTGTGTCTAAGAATAGTTGAGGTATAATTTTGTTTTTCATCTCAAGAGAAATGCCTTATTAGCCACACTGATGGCGTGGGCGGTAAAATTAGATTCTATATGCGGTTATTATCCATAATACCAGTGGTGTCTCATCCCATACAAAGAAACCGTGCCGACGTACTGCACCTACTGATTATACTGATTATTTTTTGTACATCGATCGCGTTCGGTTCCGTTTCACGGATATAGATGGTGGTCTATCAATCGCCGTGGAGCGGAACCGAACACGATTGATTTCCAAAAAAATATCGGTATAATCAGATGAAAAACGCTAGATACGTCGGCACGGTTTCAACTGTATGCTAGTATTGTATTATCTGTGATAATACCCATATAGCATCGATATTAAATAAAACCATACGACTACTGCAAATGGCATGTAAATGTGATGTTATTAAAACCAACTATACGGTTTACATTTCTTGCATTATTCAAGTACAAAACATAGGTCAGGTATTACATAACAAACATGGAATTACGTTACTGAAACACCTATAGTTAAGGTGACGTAACAATAGGTGACGAACAATAGCCGTACGAATGGACGCTGTATTATCATCCCTCGTTTATTAGAAAACTATAGTTCAGTAATATACTAGCAGACTAGTTGCGTAAGTTAATTCGACAAGACAAAAGGTTTTGACTCCGTCAATCGACCAATCACATGCGAGATGAAAGACGCGATGTGGATTTCCGTCTATGTGATTGGTCGATTGATAGGGTCAAACCCTTTGCGTTGCCGAATTTACTTACGCAATTAGGCTACTGAACTGCCTATGATATTGTACTGGTATTTGGTTAGTTACCAATGTTTTTGGTACAATATAATGTTTATTGAAAAATGTACACAAAAAATACGTGAATGTCGAATAGCGGATGTTGTTATGCGTCCAACGACCATTGTTTTCAAGCGTAAAAATTGCTAAATATAAAGATTGCAAAATTCCAAACATCAGACAATAAACAAACGTGTTTAGTAAAAAAGCGCCTTGTATTGTATTCTAGAAAAGAGTTCCATATGATGTGCTATCTATTGGTGCCTGGATGATATTATTTGGGGGTGCTGTTGGTAAAACATCTGCTCTGCCTTTTCCCAACATCATAAATATTGGGGTCAGCTTCCAGTCTGCGCATGCAGCGATTGCCTATCTGACCAGTAACTGCGGAGCACGAAACCCCTTGGTGGAGGGTCAAACAGCGCCCTCCTCTCCCCCAAGGGGTATCGTGCAAAATTTGAAAAATATTTGTGAAAATTTTAATGCAAAAACAAAATGGCGGCTGTAGTTCTAAAAAGACCTTTGTAGAGCTAAACACAATTTTCTTAAAAAGTTTTATAGAAAAAGTTTTGTAGAAAGCCTCATTAGCATTGTAATAGTTGACCTACGTCACCGCCCGTTCCAAAATCGTCGTTGATGTATATAAATGTTGACGCGGCGTTTGTCCACTGCGTTACAAACTGTGTGTTAGCACTAGAAGCGACACTACGTGCTCGGCTACCTGATGTTGCATTATTCATAGCCGGCATACAGCCAGCTTCATACATATCCAATTAGATATTATGTCTAGGTATATTGTCGTTATTTATTTATTAATATCAAATAGGACAACATTTTTTCATAACTGTGATTTATTTATTTTGGCACCGTTATTTCAATAAATGTTCAACATCAAGTTGTTCAAAGAACCTATTAACCCGCCAACCTACTGTTTAAAAATTATTAAGATATGAAATAAATTCTTAAAAGAAAATTTAGCTTTGGATTACCACTTGGTAGGACCACAAATAACTTCGATATCGA
The DNA here is from genome assembly GCA_947562075.1 of Orthosia gracilis. Classification (NCBI taxonomy): domain Eukaryota; kingdom Metazoa; phylum Arthropoda; class Insecta; order Lepidoptera; family Noctuidae; genus Orthosia; species Orthosia gracilis. Next base: position 44,285,737 of record OX387268.1, read on the forward strand.
AATTAAAAAGACAAGCTATAAAACCTTTGTATAACATACTCAAGGTGCTTGTCAAGTAGCAAAATCATTTGACATTAAATTCAAATTGACAGTGAATGTAAAAGAAGAATTAAATATTGCCGCAATGGAGTTAGATGTAAGCACCAGACAAATTATCTTCTCAAGTATCGTCAGATACGCAGCAACATGGTTCATGCCGTGGTAAAATATTTGCCAGTTAGTTATGTGGTAGTGGGGTGCCCAAGGTGCCCTGGGAACATCGCCAGACGTAAAGGCTCTCATGCAAACGCAGACAAATTATTACAAGCACATTCATTCGTTTAATATCTTTAAATCAATGAGCAATAAATAATAAAAAGATCTATAATTCGATAGTCTGGGCGTTACTTGATACACATTGCTATTGTATTGTATTTGCAAAAATATGATAAGAGCATTGTAAATAGTATGATAATTATGATAAACTGTCCACACCCAGATTGTAAAACAGCATCATTCATCGTATTCAATTTCACATCCCTATATTATAATGTTGTACTCAAGTTAGTTCTACTTATTTCAGTTTACCTTGTTTATTTGTCTCTGAATTTAATTTCCTCAATTTGAATCGAAAATATAAATAGATTCTTGATAATAATATTAATGGAATTGCAAAACTGCCGTTATGGAATTTTTCGATTTTGTTTCATATTAACATAATCACTTCTTAATGATTTAAATAATCAGCCAATTTCCCAGAACTTGTTGTTTGGGTAAATTGGTTCATCGAATAAGTACAGTAGATAACAGTTGCAATGATATTCAGGACCCAAAAAATATGCAACAGCGTGCTATAAAAATTTACAAATACACGTAGATAATTGTGTACAGCAAGTAAATCGAATTAAAGGTGAGCCTTTTGCGACTGATAGCTAAGTAGTACAAACGTAACGTAACGGAGTACGAGATTATCCAATTGTGACCACCGCTGTCCTCGTGATGGATAACTGCAGGGATATTCCACAATCGCACATAAAGACTCAATTGTAACCAACCAATTACTTAATGCTGGGCGACCGGAACGATATTATCCCATTTTAATACGACTTCGCGACAATTCGTAGATTGTACCGAATCATCACATTGTATACAAAACGATAATGATCATGGCTACAGTATGCTCTTATTTCAGTCGCGTGTGTAATAGCAATAAACAGACAATTTAATTTGACTTTGATCCGTATCGTTTGAAATTGTAACAGATTCTGATAGGGCAGACGTTTCCGCAACGAAATTGGTAAAATTCCGCGATGACAAAAGTATTATACCTGCTTACCTTGAAAACTTTGAATTAAATTATTATGTATTAGACAGCTTTCAAAATATTGAATTCAACAATCTAGGGGTCTTAGTCAAAAGTGAATAGGTTACTTCTAGGCAAGCGTGTTTCACCGTCGACCACATCATCAATTACCATCAGGTGAGATAGTGGTCAAGCGCGAGCCTATATTAAACTAAAAAAAAACTGCCACACTGTGGGTGATGATCTGCATAAAGGAACCTCGTCCTTGAGCTCTCATTACGGTTTTAGAATTAGGAGAAACAATGAATAGACATTTGTGTTGTCTTAACTCAATACACGTGTGTCAAAACTCTTGATTTGTGCCTACAGCGTACTGTATCTTCATAAAAAAAAATTCAATTCCATTATCTTGCGGTTTATCATTTCTGTTCAATCAACATATTCGGGTTCGGGTGTTATTTTAGCACAAATACGAAGGCTAAACGAAGTATAGTTACATATTTGTCTCAATTGAAACCGGAATCATATTCCTAAACCTGGTATAGTCTAGCTTCTAATTATCATAAGACTGGCGCCTAGCAATTCAAGTTCCTACTTACATATTATGAACAAGTTTTGATATTGAGAGGAGCTACTATATGTTCGTGACGTGACAAAAACGTTAATCTAAGAGGTCTTATTAATAAAAATGCAACAAATGCATCAAATAAATTAAGCAGCATCACATGCCAAGAGATTACGCTTAATATAGCTGGTGTCGATTTCACTATATAAGAAATGTCATAAAGTTAATAGATGTGTCACCCCCCAGTTATATCATACAATATATTTTATGGTGCGTTCATTAATTTGCATGTAGCTCTGTGCGAGACATTTCAATTAAACCCGTCCCAGTTGACGTCGTCGTAATCGCCGCGTTTAGCCGAGATGTTAATCGCGACTAATTGTAAGCTCGTTGTTGTCGACATGCATTATTATCTGAAGATTTATGCAACGCAGCCTGTCACATAAGTTATTCTGTACCGAGAGTCCACAGTGAGCCACATGCTACTGTGCACGCATGCACTTCTTTCGCGCTAAGAGACAATAATAACTCGAGCATCGCAAGGCTGGGCGGATACATCTGCATACTCGGTAAACGCGGAGCCCAGCCGGCCGGGCCACAATGTGAACGAGTCTTGCAACCATTAACAGATTTAAAATTTAAAAAATAGTGAATGTTTGTCGACCTGACAATTTCATACAGTGATTTTATTTTAACGAATGTATCCTGATCCAAGATCGCTGTCTACTTTTGTACGTAAGACCTTCCAAAGTAACAGGTAATGAACTCTTAATATCTCATAGTTCTATACTTATTTTGAAATAATTATTGGACTTGCATTTATAATTGTGTCGTTCTTTGCAAAATGTTTATATAATAACGTGCAATAGGCCACATCGCCGAGCTAATGCGACACTATTGTGTGACAAGTTTCTCTCGAAAGATCATCGCACCATTATTTATGAAATCCACAATATTGTCAATCAAGGACTTGTGTTGGCCATTTCAGAAGGCTGTATCCCCTTTTCTTTAAAAGTAGAGCTCTACGTTTCTTGTGCTTCCGCCATGTAATGTTTATGACTTGCAGGTGGTTCATTATCATCGTCTTTTGTAATTAATGAAATAATTCACCTGTTTGTTGAAAATTCGTGTACACGGGGCACAGTATCGTTGCCGTCAACCGCGGGTCGAGCCAAAGCATTGACATTACTCTCAAGGTTAATATCCCTACTCCTGAAACAGTTAATTTATTGTAACCAGTATTATTACTATTTATTTCAGCCGTAGCGCTAACTATATACCAATTTGGAGATCTGATAACTAAGCAACAAAAAATATCTTATACACTTCATTATTTATTAGCGGTGGAGTCGTAATGATCTCGTATTCTGGCCAGACTCCCAGAGTTGCGTTGTTAGTATCGTAAAAAAGTATCTGTTTGGTGTGGTCAGTTGAGTGTTGTCTTCAGTTTACAGCAAATTAATTGGCTGGATATAATCGTTTCCGCGCGTGTGGTGCTGGTGTTCGCTCCGAAGCCGCGCATATTTGTCGCGGGCCGTGCGGCGGGGTCGACCGCGGCCGCGTGTTGCGCTCCTTTCTTTTAGACTCTAGTTTCCCAGCGACGTCGCTTCGCCGTGCTCGCCTCGCGCACCACAAATGTTTGATATTCTTTGATCCAACTATTCGAGCATTAATTACGACGTGAGCTCGACCGGCCGTCAACTGACCATACGGACCGTTTCCGCGATTAATACATACTCATTGTAGCCGGCTGGCACGTACAAACGAATACAAACCACTTTTGTTTATAAGCAGAAGCCCGCGACGCTAGTGTTCAGTGTTTAGTTATGAAACCTTGTAATCGCGTGGGTGATTTCTAAATTAAGCGCTGGGAATTGTGATGTGGACGACGTGTTTTTTGTGGTGCAGCGATCGTGTGTACTGATCTGAGCGTTCATGCGCTCCAGCCTTCGTTTGTTTCGTAAATACGTGTGTACTCGATGCAGACTGTTAAATGGATAGAGATGGTGCGGCTCGGTCCCACTGCTACCGAAAGGTCTTCCACTTTCGACAGCGAAAAGGTGAGCTGAGCAGTGTACCGTTAGCTTTACTTGCGCATGCACGCTCGTACAAAACTTTTTGGTTAAATATATTTATTAAAAAACAACGATTCAATGTCATTGTATTTACGTGGAGGTGGGGGTTACGTCAACAACGTATCGTTTATGAAGAAACAAGTTTTAAAACATATAATTACTTAACATCGCGCATGCAATTAAATATTTGCGTTGCTGGCTGTGTAAACTTCATCTTTGCGATATCTGCTGATTACAAGCACGTTACTAATCAATAGCTATGGCATAGCACGCTCTTATCTTTAAAGTTCAACATGAACATAAACTACATGATGATAGACTGATTATCTCAGTGGTTACGAAATACATCTTGCGTTCTTAAAATTCCACTTTGCTAACATGGAAAAGCATTCCGTAGTGACCTTTCCATGTTAGGTAAAACTGGTTGACTATTTATCTTACGCATCTCAATTAGCAAAAATTAGGCTACTAATATCTCGTTTCAACTCGTTTGATGTTAATTATTTTCCAAGAAAGTTAGTCTACATAAATACTTCAAAATCAATAAATCCAAAAATGCAATAAAATAACACAATATTAATAATTCAAACTTGAAAAGTCTTGCAAGAGCACACTGGTCCTAAGATATCGCCTTGAGGTAGCCCCTTATAGAGCGGATCCCAATATCTTGAACAAGGTCTTAGTAGCAAGAGGCATTAATATCATTAAAACATGGTCTGTTTTTATGCTTCTGTAAAAAATAAAACTACTGACTGGTCAAGTTTCCTAACAACTCTACCGAGTTGACTAAAAATAGATATTTCTTAATAGCTTGATAGCTAAATACAGAATTAAGAGTTGTTGTACATTCCGAACGCTTTTGGTTAATAGATTATTCTAGTTATTTTTTTATTTGATTCCGATCACGACGATGACGCATAGCGTGTGAGTTAACTATGTTGAGTGTAAGCAGACTAGCCACGTGTTCCCCAAGCCACTGGCGAATCGGTGTTTATCACGGAACTAGACTTGCTCCGCGGTGTTTATGCTCCGATAATATCGTTTAGAAAAAGGCTCGATAACTTTTCAATACTCTGTTGCGTTGATAGATTGGAAACGTTAATCCACGCTATTGTTGATTATGGTGACGTACTATTACCTGAGAATGACACACTTATTTTATTTTTAGAATGCCTACGTGTAGTCGTAGTTTGCCAACGTCTTGCACAACCGTAAGCTGTCTTTGAGCAGATCCTTTATACCACATTTCGTTATCCCACCTGGTAGCAAATTAGTAACAAATTCTTCTATAAATAGAGAAAGAGGCGACTAGCCGGCGTAATCGCAAGGTCTAGGAACTATTTATTTATTCTCACTATAATCTATTACTCCAGATACGCCTCTAAGGGTCAGCCGGATCATGAAACACCATGTATAGAAACTGATGGGTGATGGCGCATTGTTTTACATAAAATAGTTTATGCATCAGACATGTTTATTTATTCAAGTTGTTAAAGCCATCGCAATGTCGACGTCAACGCTTTGTCAAAAAACATTCGTGCGTTGAAATCGGCGCAAGCGCAGTTTAGAATCTAGCTTGATCTTTTTTTTCGTTGACTTGCGATACTTAAAATAATAAAATTTACATATATTATAAGGGCGATGGAATTTCAATTATGGAAAACTACGAAATTTATGAATTATTTATAACTTCTATAATATAATACCATCGAAGATAGACAAGCTTGTTTACACTTTTGAAAGTCAAGATACACATTATTATATACTTTATATTCGAGTAATAAATTGTACCGAAACCAACAATAAGAATGATCTAATCATCTAAACACCTACATATTATTATGTCCCGAGTTCAAAAAATAGCTTATTGAAAAGAACCTCCTCTTTTTTAATTGTTTGGATATTTACTGATCTTGGGAGACAGCAATACATGATGGGAACACATAAATACTTAATTAATCACTAACACCAAATAAGTTACTCAATCGAGATTTAGAATAGTCCTAGTTCAGAAGCCTACTGGCCAGTACTTTAAAACTGTTCTTGTGAAAAGTATTCTGCCAAAATCGACGCAAAATACAATTGTTGTGTTAAATTCCTTTTCTTAACCGCCTGACCGTTTCGGTGAACATCTGGATTAGTGTGGAAATAGCTTCCATAATTTTATAACAAAATGTTAATTTCTGTTTTGCATCCCCCGGTAAAAGTAAGCATCAAAAGATGAGATCACAGCTAAATATTTAGTGGTTTACGAATGAAAATGTAGGTGTTTGTTTCGGTTTTAATATTTTACAAAATTCTTTACATAATGTTTTAGTGATTGAAATTGTAAAGATACCTATACAAAATATCGTTATTTTTAATTGGATTAAATATAGATAGTATTTTTATTAGGATTATGTGACTACACAATAATTATTTCAAAAATATATACCGAGCCGGTATAAGCTGTTTATTATAAGCTTGGATGTTATTAATAACAGGAAAAAAATACCTGTCAACGTGGATGTAATTGTTTACCTATGTTTATTCATCCTGCGGTAATTACAGTTTGTATGTACGTATATAATAAAACAGGACAACATTTCTCAATAAATGACGTTTGAGAATTACCCATTTGCCCCCTTAATTATCCTCTGTCAATTATTAAAACAAGTAGGTCTTTACAATTTCGTGCCTCGGAAAGCACGTTAAGCCGATGGTCCTGGCTGTCAGTTGAAGATCTTTGACAGTCGTTGCGGGTAGTCAGAAGCCTGAGATCTGACACCAGTCTAGCCAAGAGGTATCGTGTTAGCCAGTTTCTGGGTTGTGAAAGACAGATAGGCAGTCGCTACATGTCAAACTCTGCTACTCAAGCTAAATCCGAATAGACTGGAAGCCGACCCCAATATAGTTGTGGAAAGGCTGGTCAGATAATGAGGTCTTTAGAATTCCAATTTCCACAACATTTGAAGTACGAAGACCCTATTGATAGTTATAAGGTCTGAAAATCTAAATAAACACTATCAAATCGTGTCAATTTATAATTTTAATAATTGTGATAACCTTGCTCCTTTTACCGCTTATTATTTTCTTATTGCGGTCTACGCTCATTAACCAGTTTCGTCATAATATTTTTCTTCTGCAGAGTAGATAAGTTTTACTTTAGTTGTTCCGACAATCGGTCTCAATTTATTTCACGTTGTTGTTTTTGTTTATTGGCTAATATATTTGAAACCATCACGAATTCAGTCAAGTATGTTACTCTTCTGTCTACGGTACTTTGTTACCTTCCGTCTCAAGCAAAACGTATAACATGCGCGCACGCACAAGCACTGGGTTTTCTTTTATTGCCCATTTTCCTTTCTAAGTTAGGTACTTTTGCATTACGTAAGTGAACTATAATCTTGAATTAATTTACAAAATATTATAATCCTGATTATAATTTTTACAATCCTTATTTTAATAATTCATAGAGAATGCAGTCATGGTTAATGTTAGTAAAGTTTATATTGTGTGGTTGACGTCAGTAAGCTCTCAACCGGCTCTGCCTATCCCCCACCAAAAATGTTATCAGCACATATTTATTGGCGATTAGCTGCTATAGTAAATAATCCGTAATCCCAGCTTTAAGCCACAGATAGTTGTGTACCACAATGATGTTTTATACATTAAGATAAAGGCGATAAATTGAGATTAGGGCGACATTACTTTTTGGACAAGGTGCCAACAGGAAACAGTTAATTCAACGCCGCGAATGCAATCGCTCGTTGAAGCTGCATGCCCGGTTCATGCTATCGCTTGAGACAAGTTAAAAGTGCAATCATAAAAGGCCATCATGTCCCCCGTAGGTATTCAGCCTTAGTTTGCAATCTATATATAAATAACAAGGAATCTCAAGAAGCCAAGTAGTCCGGTGCCCAGTAAACAATTACCAACAAGTGTTCAAGGTTTTAATTAACAAGCATTAAAAAACTGAAAATGTTTCGCCTTTTACGCCGACTCGCGCGCATAATCGCCGCGAAGGTGCGGAAGATTGAAATCATTGTGTTTAATGCAAACTTGAAAAGAAGGGGGACTATTCATTCAGTATGCGATCGGGGAACACTAGGACACGCCGCTCGCAGGCGCGCAACCATACACTCCATACGCGAGGTGAGAAACTACCAACATTATAAAATAAAACTACCTACTCCCAAAAAAACTGATTTCCATAATACCAAGTTCATTGGCAAGTTTTTGTTATTCGCAGTGTCTACGGTTGTCTTATTTTCGCATTAAATAATTAAGTGTAGCACGGTCGAGAACAGTCTCATTATGACATAAATGTTATTAGCATAGTGATTTGACTTGTGTTGGCCAATTAACATTGCAATGAAAATTGTGTTGAGTAATTATCTCGAGTTTACTAAACATTTTAACCAGTGAACCGGTAGGTGCTAAGCAATTGAGCTAGTTAATTAATATTTAACAATTCATTTTATGAGAAAACCTGTGTATATTATTCAGCACTTAAGTATTCATTGTTAAAATTGAATTATACGACATTGTGAAAAATTCAACTCCAGAAATGGCTCGCCAAATCTTATTAAAGCTTTTGTGATTGGCTGACGCACATGACAACTGAATAAAATTATTTGAACAGGCTTTCAGGAACCTGCGCCCTATTTGCATAACAATAACATTCTCTGAATGATAATCCCTTTCATTTCTTTTACAAGCTTTTAATTAACTTGCAATGTATGTATGTATGTAAGTGTGTTCGGGTCAAATCTTGGAACTGAATTTTAAAGCAGTTATCCTCCACCGATTAAGATTAAAATTTGCATATACGTTTAGTTTGGATGACAATGCATCTAACATAAGCAGTAAATATAGTTAGATGACGTCATTCTAAATCCAATATGGCGGATGGCCCAAGATGGTGTACTAGTTATTTTTTGTGCACTGCCATGATATGGGTATCAAATGAAAGGGTTTGCTGAGAAGAATACGAAAAAAGCTTGTTTAATAAATTATTTGGCGTCAAAGCAATGGATTTCGTTGTATGTATAACCAAAATACAACGGGTGTGCTGTTCGTCTAAGATGCTAGGGACAGTTTTCTATACAGACCCTATTTGTGTATTTACTATATTACTTATGTTGTAAATGATTGTTTGCCCAAACTAAGGATTTCCTTGTTTCATAAACTACTGAAGCTTCCATAGGTTTTCAAACACACTTTCATTGGATTTTTAAATCAAATATTAGTAGATAGTACCGATTGCAGCAAGAAGTAGAAACTTTGTTAAGGATCGTTGGACACTGATTATGTTGTGTATATAAATATTATAATTAGCTGAAGTAGTGCGCACGAACTCGCACTGTTCACTGTGAATGTTGAATGTGAACTGTAGCTCGGGAATGCATCAACTGCTAGTGCATCTTGTCGACTGTTCATTGTACCATGGTATTGTTCAGTGTTGCCACTTTTACGATCTTTTTATATCCATTTGGTAGCATTAGCTACAGTATCGGTAGATTTGGATCCAAAATCGGCAACACTGTAAACCACTGTTCACTTCACTAACCATTGCAATATTTTTATCACATTTTATGCATTCAATTTTAGCATGATTTACAAAAAAATTCACATTATGATAATCACTGTACAAATGTAAAGCACTGTAAGTATGATAATATATTACATGTGTATTCATGTGAACGGAATCTCAATTATAAGCCCTCACAGAGTAGATTTCGAATTCATAATCAGTTAATCGAATTTCCTAATCGCATAAACCAGAAATTTCATTTAGAACTGCACTTGCATTTTACCTAATCTCCTCATTAAATTGTAGTTGATCATTTTGTAAACCGAACTTTATCGATTAATTATGCAATCTGAAGAGGCATATTATTTTCGATACGGTTATTTCATTATAACCTATCTATATTTCTATTCATAATCTCAGATAAATAAACGTATATCGCCAATTACTCAACAATAATATTATAAATTTTTGAGCGACAATTGCAATACATGGTCCAAAAACTTGTTGCAATGGATTTTGAACTTCATATGAAAGGAGTTTGTTATTTCAAAAACATGATAGGTACCTAAATCTGAGATTCTGAATTCAAATATAATAGTGATCTCAATAACTTGTACAATGTATAACTAACATCTTTGTGTTGTGTAGGTGTTGTCCATGAGCGATGAGCTTCGCCGCGCGCTGTACTCTTCGGGCGCCTCCATCGACATGGAGTTCTCGCCGCCCGACCTCATCGGCACCTCCGAGGTGTTCACCATGGAGCACAGGTGAGCCACAGTTTTGTTTATTAACAAAGCGACCTGGATCTCTCGGGAGTCTCGTAAGTTGTTATGGTTGAAGTATCTTATAAACGTCATTGACAGCAAACACGCCAGCTTCAAGATGCTTCCTATTGGAATGCATGCAACTACGACTTTTCAAGCTATGACTTATTGAAAGGAAATACTATAACTCCGGTGTGAAGTCAGCTTGATCGTGGGTGCTGATTTGAATTATCTTTGCATCTAAAATACTATGTGAAGTTTACACTGACACCAGATGTCACCAATGGCGTTAATAGGAGACGCCATCTTTATGACGCTACTACCGACTTTTGTTTTGCCATACTCGCTACTGGCACAGTATGGCACGAAATGTTAGCGTTCGGTTGTAATAGGTAAGTGGGAAATTGTATGCCTACAACAAACATTGTATAATTTTACATTGTGCTTGTATTTCTCTTTGAAATAAAAGAAACAGAAACTATATCCTTTCAAATTATGCAATGACAACTGTTTATAAGAAATTTAAGTTTCGCAATAAAGATTATAATTTAAATAATACGACAGCGATAAATCTTTTAGTACTTATTAGGTATAAGTTACATATCACGCTTCGACTATTGCCAGTAAAGTTATATATTTACTTAATCTAAACTAATAAAACAGGTACAATTGTTTATTTATATGCTTATAAATGGAAATAGCCGGAATATCCTGTCCGATTATTAAAAATGTTATTCTCATAGAAAGTTGCACTATCACCACTTGCCACAGGCTACTTTTTACGAAAAATACATGGTTATTGTGGGATAGGCCAATGGAGCAAAGCCGCGGGCAAAAGCTAGTGCTTTATAAGCACAAGTTAAACTCTGCACAAAGGCCTTTTTACATATATACGTTGTTCTATATTATCGTTACATTTTAGAGAGAAAATGTTTTGGGATTTCTTTGGCGTTCTGTACTGGTTTTCTTTCATAATTTATTGACTACTACCTGTGCCCGCGGCTTCGGTCCCGTCAACTGCCTACCCTACCCTACCCACCTACCTACCCTATCCCACCTACCTACATACCTACCCTCTACCTACCTATCCTACCTTACTTTCCCATCCTACCTACCTACCTACCTACCTACCTACATACCTAACCTACCTACAAACCTACCCTAGATACATACCTACCTACTATTTTTATTCTTTATTTTTTCTATCTAAGAACCTTCTAACTATAACAAACACAACAAAAAAAGAATAATCAAAATCGGTAAAGTCGTTCTCAAGTTACGTGACTAGAAGACATAGGGGTTCATTTTTATATAAAACATATATATAGGTACTATCGTTACCTATATTCCAGAGAATGTATGGTTAGTTTTCCTTTTTTTATTCTCTAGTTTTTTCGATATATTTCAGAGAGAAGCTATGCTCGGTGCTGCCGGCGCGTGCGCAGGGCTACATGTGGCAGCTGGCGTTCAGCACCAGCCAGCACGGCTTCTCGCTGGCTTCCATGTACCGCAAGATGCAGCGCGTCGACAGCCCCGTGCTGCTCGTCATACAGGACACGGATAACAACGTGAGTATTCATGCTGCTAATAAAAGTCGCTGCATATGTGCCTAACGCGCATTTATTCCGGACGGAACGTTACGATAAGTTCGTTTCATACAAAATGCCAAGAACGCCACTTCGCCGTCTCGTCCGTGCATCCATGATGCATGCTCTTTCGTATACATTTTGTATGAAACGATATTTTCAAAACTTATCGTCCCGTTCCGTCCTGGATTAAAAAACGTTACGTATGCAGCAAATTTTAATTATTTTGTTTCTTTGTAGTAGTAAAATCAAATTAAAAGATTTTCTGCTAAGAGGAGTACGAAAACGCATGTTTAAAAAAAAATTGTTTCTTGTTACGGCTGGGCGCCAAATATTACAGTAATGGACCATTCTTGTCGCATACCAAAGACATTGTAAATATGACGAATCGATCTCTAGATAGATATCACATAAGCATGAGTAATAGATACGTTGTTCTATAAAGCCTCCAGCGTGTAAGACAATTAGGACATACATCCACGACCTCTCTGTAAAAATGCTTTTCGTGGCCTATTGTTATGAATGGGGTCTGTGCCACTACGTCGCGGTCGTTCAAATTACAGACATCTTTGTTACGCATGTTGACAATTGCTAGCGTTTCTTAAGTCCGTTGCAGACATCTTGCGCTGATTGCGCAAAGTGTTCAGTTGTATCATGACTCATAAGGTGAAGCTCTTTCTAAGAGGAAAGTCGATACTCTACCTGTTTACGAGTATGTTTGCTCCACAAACTTTAGCAAGTAAGTTGGCCCCATTCTACCTGCCAGGCAGGTACCGTAAACCGATATAGAAAACATCTGGTCATGACTAACCTACGCATGATTAACAAAATATTTAAAGTACCTAGACTTCAACGCTACTGTCCCTTCTAACAAATTGAAAATAACAGGGAAAAAGTAAACTGTTTTTGATAAAACGCAAAACACTTGAATTGCCGCACTTGAACTTCATAGCTTCGTTGACTCATTAGGTATATTATTACTGGAGACAGCTATTATCCCCCGTGAATAATATTAACTCATAGCGGATTCATTGGGCTTAGGATGTACTCATCCAAAAAATTATGAAAATATAATTTTTTCTCATATTTATCACTATTTTAATAACACAACAACATTACTTCAAGTTCGTTTTGCGTTTTACATCTTAATTCATATAAACAAAGTAGATATTTATTTGAGAAAATTAGGTTAACGGTTTAACTACCGAATCGAAATAAACATTATCTATCTATGAACCGTTTATAGACCAGGGTATCAATGCAAATATTTGTATGTTTTGGCATTATTAAAATTTTAAATAGTGGTGTCAACATAACAAAAACAATATAATATCTCGCCTGTATCCTTCGAGAGCGTAGCAGCGGTGCACTACTCTAATTTGGCGAAATGCAAATCGTATTATAGCCGGACTGATTTAAGAACCGTAATTTAATCGCAATAAGCTTCGCTGCCTTCAAAATATGCCTGAATATATATATATATATTGGTGACCATAACATCTTAGAACAAGGTTATTTTGAGTGTGCGTAAGTGACAGATGAATATGACTTGTATAAATCTGTCACTTTTTTACAGTCGAACTATGATAGTTTTGACACGTCAGGGTTCGGTTCTTAAAAAACTATGTATTATGTTATTTTCAGAAGACTAGAAAACACTTAGGTACATGTACCTCCCAAAATATTATTGCGCTGTTGGATTTCCAACACTCAGCGTTAAAATCCTAAATTGCTTTTCATTTGGGATTTATTGAAGTAAGTAGTCAACTTATACGTAACCCAAGTGAAAACGGGCGTAAGTGCCCAATGTATCTAATGAAATTGTCTTTCAAGGATATCTATTTTATTTTTTTAGGACATTTGTATGTATGTATAATAAATTATTATTTAGGTACTATGAGGAATAGCGGATAACACTCAAATGAGTCACGAGGCCGGTTTTGATAAAAACTAAAACTATATCATTGGATTTTTGAAAAAAAACGATATTTCTAGCCAGGAATTTAAAAAAAATACATGCTGCTTTATAACACCATTCGATAGTGTCGCTAATAAGAATCAAATTCTGAGAAATAATAGCATATGGAAAACTTAAGGTTAAAATGAGCAAAAGGCTCATTTTAACCTTAAGTTTTCTCAGTGTTTCTTAATAAATGTTTTTGACTTTGTTTCTAAAAACCTCTATTTACCCGCAGGTGTTCGGAGCACTGACATCGTGTGCACTGCACCCGTCGGAGCACTTCTACGGCACGGGCGAGTCGCTGCTGTTCTCGTTCCAGTGCTCCGGCGACGAGGCGCGCCGCCAGTCGCACGCCGCCATTGAGCCCGCCAAGGATAAGGACTCTAAAGAAGAAGCCACTAAGGATGAAAAAGAAGGTAAGATCAGGCTCTAAGAGTCTTAAATGATATGCGATAGTAACTGGTCTCAATTTTCGACTATTCGGTGGCCGATTCTACGCTACCGAATAACTGTTAGTCGTCTCCTGTAGCGATTTTTTTCTCACCTGTTATATCTTTACTTCGGACATGCCATCGACAAGCAAGACTTGCTCCGATTTTTTGTGATCCCTGTAACAGGATTTGCACTCAACGAATGCTGTGTGTCTATGGTAACCAAGATCGAGGAACTTTAACAAAACGAGCTCTATGGTTCAAGCTGAAACCTACTAAACAGTTCAAAATACCATAGCTGGCTTGAAGTTTTGTGCTTGGACTTAATTTAAAAGAAAGCGGAAATGGACGTCAGATTCCATGTATGTCATTTTACAGAATAAAAACAAATACTTACCTTCCTACTTGGCTTTGTCTCTAGATATTGAGTTCTAAAAACTGCTTCTAATTTGATAAAGGGAATTTACTAATTTCTATACTAAGAGTCCGTGCCACCAAAGAAGTCTCGCAGACGATGCGATGCAGGTGCGATGAATATAATGTGAGTTAGTGTACCAGAAACCATTAATAACACAAACTCTGACTTAGTTGGAAAATGACGTATATGGAATCTGACCTACATGAATCTGACGTCCATTACCGCTTTCATTTAAAACCCGTTCTGTAATGGAAGGATTTTGGTTGTGCTATCTCAATGTGCTTGGGTCACTCTCAACCAATTGCAGTAGGTATTAGCTTTATTTCTTACTGACTCATATAATTTAATTCCAGATCAACCAACTCCACTGAAAACCAAATTCAAGTATTGGGGCTGGACCGGAGACAACATGTATTTTATTCGCGGCAGCAACGATAACATATCCATCGGCGCCGGCGAGTGAGTATTGTTACAAGTTAATGTTAACAATTGAGCCACCTGATAAGTCTCTTCTACAACGCATTATATCGATGTACTAATATGGTTTTAAAATTTGCAGCGGCAAGTTCGGTTTATGGCTGGACGGCGACCTGTACCTGGGCCGCACGCAGCGCTGCAAGACGTACGGCAACGAGCCGCTCACCACGCGCGAAGACTTCATCGTCAAGATCATGGAGTGCTGGACCTTCATCTGAGCGCCCTCCCCCTCGCCCGCCGGACTCCCCCGGACTCGCCGTACGCGCCGGCCACTACTCTACTTTCAAATCAAAAAATAAGCTTTAGATTATCTTATGAAATTTGCTATGAAGATTTGACACTTTTACAAGTCAGTCTTTTCGACTTTAGTACCGATGAGTCTGAAAACGATTTTGTACTCGCATTGTGACTCGAAACGTAGCGGCGCGGATCAACACCGATCGGCCGACATGAAGACAATATTATTGACGTCTACGCGCATTTCTAGTCAAATGTACTGAAACCTGACCAATGTTTTCATCCTCTCCGAATTTAGAGGCGTGTTCGGATACGAGTGCTGCCGCTCGGGCTCGGATTCTACTGAGCAAGTGCATTATCCTAGTCAATTGTCATTTGTATGTAAGTTGAAAGTTCCGGAGTCGACAGAGCAGCTCGCCGCGCGCTCCACGAGGACCGAGGACGGCGACCACGACGTGTGCGCCAGCCGGGCCACACGCCCGGCCAGGCCGATAATTATTACGTGTCAATTCATACAATTAATATTGTGCATTGTTGTTAAGGAAATTAAACGCATATTTGTAACTATAAAATCTGTATGTTATGTAGAACTTTATATATTAACGAATCAATCATTACCTATATGTTTAGAGGCAGACTTATTGGCGTGTCCACTACCGAGCAATGTAACACACATTAATTTTATGAAAGTGATTCTGTTTCATTCATGATTTGTTGGAGGTAGCTCGCTCGTATCTGGCAGAAGGCGCAAGCTGCTGGTTCTTGCCCCGTGACGAGAGCCTCGAGCAATCCCGTGTAACCCGCGCTGGGTTCGGTGACACTGTCAGTATCAATATTTTATTTATTAATAATTTGTGTAGATTTTGTATGTTATGTTGTCGTGTTTGATTGTATTGAGTCATAATATTTAAGTTAGTGAGCATAATTATGTTCTACGTGTACTGTGATTTGATTATTATGGTTGCATTTTTCACTTATTGGAGCGTTGTCACTGATTACTTCCATTAACATTGTCACAATAAGCTGATCGGTAGTTTAGTGAATATCTAACATATCTTCATTCATGTCACACATTTATAAGATGTTTACGATAGTTCACAGATTACGAACGCAATCAACATAGTTTTCAATAAACCATAGATTATTTTCGTGATGTGACGCTTCAGTACAGAGATGAGTAGCCAATATATGAATATTATTAAATAGTAAAAAAAAAATCTTAATAGTTATCTTAGAATGCTTGATGAATGTAATCGTCATTGTGCTTAGTAATCGTTAGCATGATGTTACTCAGATCTATCTGGTCGTATAACATTATTTATTTGTCCTATGTAAGCACGCGAGCTAGAGCCGCCGCGCCGCGCATCTATTTACCGCTATGGCCAGTATAATGGTGTCGTCTTTGTTTTGTTTCATATATCTACTGTATATACAACATATTCCTATGTGAGATTAGAAGAGATATATATTTTTGTGAAAGGCCACGCGAAATAACTTTTGTGTATATTGATGGTAGAAAGTACAAGTACCAAAATGTGTCCCAGCTGTTAATGAAGTATAAAATATAGCGCGTGCGTCTATTCAAGCAGAATATTTTGACGTTGTTATTGTTTGTTTACATCAGGAATGTAATAGATGAACTTAGGTTTTAAAATTATATCGGCATAATTATTGTTATAAATCTATAATCATTAGACTTGTTGGGTAGCAGTGAGAATTAAAATATTTATTTATTCTGTTATGGTTTCCATCTTATGGTTGCTGTAGCTACATTACTTTATCGGTGATGATTTATTATGTAATTCTAAGTTGTTAAAATGTAAATCAAGCCATAATAATTGAGAATATATTCTTTTGAGAAAGATAATGTTTTATTTTTTTTATTATTAGAACAATACACTTTTAGATTGAATAGAGACAAGAACATGAGGCATTAGTATTGGTATCTGTGTCGGGGGCGGTACCCGGAGCCGCTGTCGTCGTAGCCCCTGTTGTAGTCGCTGTACCCTCTGTTGTCGCGCCGCTCGTAATTCCTGTCCCGGTTGTCCCGCTGATACGGTTGGTTGCGTCTGTTACCGCGCCGCTCGTTGCGACGCCCAGAGTTAGGCACCCACCATGGGTCTAACACAGGCGGCGTTGAGGGCAACTCATTGTATACTTTCATAAAATCTTCATCTTTCTCAGTAAATCTATCTTTCAGTTCTTCCTCACATTTGGCTAAAAATTCTTTATCTTCTGCTGATAATGTATCGGCAGCCATATTTAATCTGATAAATTTCCAGGGTACTTGATCAGGGAATTAAGAACTGGAAATAAAAGATAGCCATTTTATGTTCATTTTAGGAACCCAGTTATCTCACTTGGATAGACGGCAGCAACAGAAACAAACGGACAATGACAACAAAGACTTACCAGAACCATTAATTAGGACTTATACAAAATGTTAATATTTTAATACTAAAATTGTATGTGTTTTAGTTATCATAAACAATAACCCATAAACCAAAGTAAGCTATGCAGGTGTTACATTAAAACAAAAGTACCTACAAGTAGAGTTTGCCATACTTTAGTAAAAGTTTAATAATGATCAGACCTAATTAAAGAGTGAAAATCAAAAACATTGGCAGTCTGGATATTTAATATAATTTTTGATAAGGTCTGCTGAACATATTTCTATAGGATTTTTGCTCTGATACCAGAAACATGATAAAAAATGGCTTACACCCGGCTTCTGAGTTGAGTATTTGAAGAAAGTTGTCAAATGCTACTTGAATGCTAGAATTAGACAAGCTCACAAATTCTGAATCAATACTGAGTGTTAGGTTTGTAGTTGCCTATTAAAGTAAATATCAAATTACACACACACAATTTCAATTTATAACAGAAATACCCCCAATTCAATGGACAACACAATACAGCCAAGTTACAATAAATATGCTAAGGAACTTGACATACAAAACAATCTAAAACCGCAAATATATCCCAAAAATCCTAAAACAGTTTATATTTACAGTGTTCACCAATTAGAGTTGTTAGGATGATACCATAGAATGTTTCATATGGCTCTTCCAAACTACGGTTGATAGGTTCAAAGACATATCCAATATAAACTCCACAATCTGGACATACACATGGCTTCCAATTATAACCAGGAAACCAAGTTGTACTTTCCTCCCACTGCAATGATTTTAGTATGTATTACCTATGTTGTAGGCGTCATAATATCGTGAAATTAAACATATTATTAATTTTGATTGAATAAATATTACCTCCCCATTTGGAACACAAGTCGAATGTGTAAATGAAACCACTTGATAATAGAAAAGTGCGCCAAAAACTTGCACTAGAACATCTTCTTTTTGAAACAAAGTATCATTGAAAGAAGATAGAGATTTTGAACTCGACTTAGAAATTAGAGTATCACTTAATGCAACATCACAGCCACAGTTGCGGCATAGAATATTTCCTGAAATAATAAAATGTTCAGCAATCCAATCCAATGAAGTATATATAACCACGTAACAAACAGAAAGAGTAATCTATTTTTTATCTACCCTTATTTTGCTGCTTCAGGTGAACGTCTTCAAATGCAATTACAGAAGCTATAACAAAAAATAAATACGAAAATCTTAAATTAATTTTTAACGCCATTATACCTTATTTTTGCACAACAGAACTTTTAATTTGATTTTAGTACAGAATGAATTGTATAAATTAATAAACACAATCCTTGTGAAGATTAGATTGAAGAAGGAATGAACAAGCCGATTGTGTATTTGTGTCTGACACACGTGACACTGACATGACTGACAGTGACACATAGATATATATATTTTTTTTTTTTGGCTTTGCGTACTTTGCATTAGCCAATGACAAAGGTAGGGAAACCAAGGATATAAAAATAAAAATTGGAGAATGGGAAAAGGATTGGTTTCTATATAACTAAATACATAATTATAATTACAACATTGATATTTGATAAGATTGAATATTGGAATTTAGTTTCGTTAGGGAAATTTATTACTGGCTACTGAGGTCTTTAAGTCAAGATTATTTTGAATTTTATTTTAACTATTTTCTAGGGGCGGTCGCCTGTGGCAAATTTTTGCACAGATTAGATGCGATGCAGTCGCTATGCTATCGCAGTTCCTATGCCATCGCCCACGTAATTACAAGTCATCTTTGTAGCTGCATTTACGGCAGCAGCAGACACAGGGTAAACATGGGCAACGTAATTGGATGCATCCATATAATTAAGAAAAATCACGTGGTAGAAACGATATGCCTTTGCAGCGATACAGAAGCGATGCCTAATTGATAAAGCCCCGCGTTGCAAATTCAACCAATCATAGCTGCACAAAGCCGTTGTGGGCGACCGCTCAAAGTAGCATGTGCGTATTCTCTATGGGAGCCGCACTTAAATATTTATTTAATTCTATTTTTAGAGAAATACATCATCTGAGAAAATTTCAAATGTCTAGCTATCACGGTTCATGAGACACAGCCTGGAGACAGACAAATAAACGGACGGACCGCGGAGTCTTACTAATAGGATCCCGTTTTTACCCTTTGGGTACAGAACCCTAACAATCCAAACCCCCATACTTCTAGAATACCTTACATGAACTTTACTGCCTATCACAACGAACAAGAATCGTCAAGAGGAAACCAATCGTTTCTCTTGACGATTCGTTCTCTTTCATTTCAATACATTCTCTTTCCTTCTGCTCAAAAATCAACAAATAGTGCTCGCCAAACTTCTGGGCCGCCTTGAAGATGGTATGCCCGATGCGCAAGGCATGAAACGGTGCTGTTTTTGTATGAGATTTACTACTGCGCAGCCATTGTAGCCATTGTAGTAGTTCAGGGCGGGGTGGCCAAGAAGTTTGGCGAGACTTATAAAACAAATTTTTTGTGCAAAGGGACTGTATTACTGTATAAAACTAAAGGAACTAAACGTGACCCTGGCTAATGCACAAACTGTGCGAAAACAAAAAAAAAACATAAATGTGACAATGACTTTGATTTGACAATGACATTCCGATTTCCGTCCGACTATGACTATTTGTTGTTGTTCCGAAACGACGTCGACGTAGCGATAATTACAGTAAAGCTCATTATTTCTAATAATTTACTACTATAATTTGTTTTCATAATGTCTGAAAATGTGAATATTGATCTCTCTGGAGAAATTAATGCCACCACAGAAAAGAAAGGGTTTCAAAAGTATGTCAATGATATGGAATTGTAAGTCTAACACAATGCTACGTGGTGTTTTCATTGCTCTGATATTTGTCTACGCCATCATTTGTTACCATTACTGGCTTTATATGAGTACAATTCTGATTGGATCCGATATATTTGTGTAGTGGTGCAATTTCAATGTTATCAAATATTTAGTTTTACTTTTCATAACAAACGATATAAACGACATGTTCTAGATAAGTTTTTGTGAAAATGATTCATTGAATAAAAAAATGTTAACCACTTGCTATTTTGAAAACTGCTTCCATTTTCATGAAGTTAAATAAGTTATGCAAACACACCACCTAGTGCTTAATTATGTATTTCTTTCATACTAACAAACCTTCCTTTGTACAGGGTGCATTTTCCAAGTGGGCATGGGTGGCCAAATCTAAAACCATTAAAACATTGAACGCCTTATGGTAAATAGAGTATTTTCGTTCAGGCCAAGGGACTCCCCGGTGAGCACTATTTTACTGAACCATTTGAGCCACAGGCCTTACCCGTAAGTCATGTGTGAGGTTCAACGTAAACACTTCTTACAAGCCACAGATTGAACTTCTCAAATAAAACTAGTATGGAAGTGAGCCGCACGGCCCAGCAGACACACCGGGTGGCGTGGTTTTCAAATACAATAGAAACTTGTTGTTTTATGAATGAAATTGTGATGATTCTAGTTTTGTTTTTATTTTCGGTCCAAAAAAATAATGTAAATTATCTTTCTTTGAATCTTGTTAAAATGAGGTATACAAAGGAAAGGTTTAGTTGAACAGCTTTGACAGTAAATGGAGACTTTTTCAGACTTTGTTTTAATTTATTTGCTACACATTATTGCAACATTATCTGCATAGGATTGGCAACATGTCCTTCTGACTTTTCTTGCCATACCCTCTTTTCTTTCCAGGGATTGTTTCATTCTCTTCAGTCTCTCTACAGGTACATTTTTGTTGAATTTTGCAAAGATTTGTCATAATAAATCATCGGTAATATACAATTTGTATGTTTTTTTGTCACTGATTTGTACAGAATCAAAGCATTTACAGTTGCAGTATTTAGTAGTAAACTAACAGCAAGCTTCTTGTACCACTTTGCAGATTTTCGCAATGGGGACGAAAATCCTGCCATCTGTTCTGAAACTCGACTGCTCCTTTGGCTTTATTGTAGTCGATTATGAGCTGCGCTTTCTAAACAACATTGCCCTGTCGCTTTTTTATCTTTCCAAATCGGTTTGAAGGTTTGGTTGGTAAAACCAAAATATCTGTCATGACCTTCCATTTCATGGCAGTAATACCATCGAGACTTTCTCTGACCACCATCTTGTCACTATCTTCACTGTCTGACAATACAACGCGGCGGCATCTCCTTCTCGTGGGTTGAACTACATCTTCATCTGAACCTATTTGGAAACTATGGTTCAGAAGATTTATCTCGATGTTGTCTAACCGCTTTATCGCCTCTTGTGGTAACTCGAAATCTTTAAAATTACTCATTTTTGGGCAGTAAAAGCATAACATCTTTTGCGGAGTGGATCGAAGCGTGACCCCGTGGCTCCCGCCAACGGAAATTTATAATCCTTAGTAATAGGCCACGGGACCCACCCATGAACATTGCTGTATTTCTAAAACCAGACTTAAAGTTTCTATTTTTTATTTTCCATAAATATTACCTGATTTTATAAACCTTTGAATGAAAATCTCAAGTTGATGAAAATGACTGATCTGGTTTTGGCTTGGCTCGAATGGAATAGTACACTAGGCCCACCATAAAGCATACAACGTGTTAATTATATTGAAAAACACTCAAATAAGTCACGGGCCCGATTTTGATGAAAACTAAAACTGCGACAGTGGATTTTTATAAAATCTGTATTTCTAGCGAGGAATATACCCCTTGAACAAAATACTATCAAACGAGTGATTAACTGCTCAAAATGGTATTTTTTTCAAACACAAAGTCAGAGTACACAACTCAAAATTCAACATTACAATAATTTTAATTCTGTTTAGAATATGTTTTTTTCATGTCTATAGGTACTAATTATTATAAAGAGGTAATGTTTGTGAGTTTGTGACGTTTTCGGGGGTAATCTCTGGATCTACTGAATCGATTTTGAAAATTCTTTCACCAGTAGAAAGCTACATTATTCCTGAGTGTAAAAGCTATAATTTATTTTCAAAAATATTAGAGATCCTTATGAAAATTCAAATATTGTAACCCAAAGAAGCAAAATGTTGCCTATAAAATTCATTCTTTGGCGTGTGCTGAGAAAACTATTGATGATACATAAAAATTATTTACATGATTAAAGTACTCATTATTACCTACAAAAAAGTCTGGGAGAGAATATATCTAACTATCATAGTTTAGTCACAATAGTAGTTTTTATGATCTAAATTTTAATTAGATCGCCGGTAGAAAATAAAGTTGGTTACATTCGTATTGTATTATAATTCTTATTGAAATAAATAGTTTAACAAGGTAGGTAGAGTAGGGTAGGTTAAATAGGGTAGTTAGGTGGGTGGTAGGTAGGTAGCCAGCTGACGGGAGCGAAGCTGCGAAGGTCAGCTAGTCTTTACTAATATAAACAGAAAGATTTTTTTGTTTGTTTGTGCCGAATAGGTTCCGAAACTACTGGAACGATTTAAAAACTATTTCACCAATAGAAAGCTATATTATTCCTGAGTAACATAGGCTATTTTTTTATCCCGAAAGCAGGTCCTGTGGGGTAGTCCAGGGGATCGAAGACGCAGGGAACAGCTAGTCCTCAATAAAATTGCATAATAAGAGTTTTTGCCGATTTCCTCAAAAAAGTATTTTGTTAAAAATAAAGAGGAATTTTCATAAGTTAGCCTTATGACATAACTTCTTAAAATGTTTATCCTTATAAGCGACATTATCTGATGTAATAATACAGCTTGTGTTTTTTTTTCCGAAATCAATGGTTTCGATTCCTGGCTAGTAATATTGATTGTTCAAAAATCCAATGATGCAGTTTTAGTATTTATCAAAGTCGGGTCCAGGGATCGGGGGATCGGGGAACTCCTTTGAGTGTTTTTACTGTTCCTCATAGTTTCCGATTTAATAATCCACGCCTTCTTGAAAACTCACCCTTTATATCATTCAGTGTTAGCTTTTAAATGTGTTTGTTTTTTGTGTTTCATAATTTATAATGCATTGTTTGTGAAGGTTGCTCCAGCATGTCCGCAGTGGTGCTGGACCGGCGCTGCTTATGGGAGTCCTTGCAACGCGCAGACCATGGACACAGTTTGTGGCTACTGATAACTTTAAGGTAGTTATTTGATCATTTCAAATCAATAGCACTCAAACCAATTATTACCAATTTTACACTTCTTTTTGCCCCAGTATTTTTTTACCATTAACCAGTTAGTATTCATCATCATCATTATTATTGTAATAATTATATAATTTATGTTATTACTTTAATATGTTATTTTTATCATTTTAAAATCTAAATACTTGATTTTATTTAAGTGTTATTTTGCTATGAATACCTAATCTGCACTTAGTGGCATTTCATATTTGTGATATAACTATCTAATGTATACTTATTCAATAAGTGTTTTATTTTAGCATCTTTTTGTTGTAGGCTCCACCATCAATACCTCGGTTATCACGACGTTTTTATAAAAATGTGGAGTACTTTCAAGCCAACTACTTGATGGTATTTCTTGGATTGTTTGCGTATTGTCTGTAAGTAGAAGTTAGAACTTTATGTCCTACTCAGGTCAGACTAACTAAAGCTACCCTAGAATTTATTCCAGAAATTTTAACCATTTGATTCGTCTTTTTAGAATTACATCGCCTCTTCTGTTGATTGCTATGGTGGCGAGTTTCTTTGGATATAGAAAACTAACATCAGGTCCGAACACTTGGAAGGTGAGATTAATTGGCATACTGTAGAATTTTTTTTAAATTGCGGTACCTATATTTTATCCCTTCATCCTATAGATCCAGCGAATAACTAAAACTTCTGGAAAGGAACCATGATGTTTTTACGTTTGGTTTTGAAGTTATTTTAAAACTCGAATAAACTCCATAATAAAAGCCATAAAAATACATTATTTCGTTTCAATGATTTTATGATTATTCTATAAAAGTACTGTTTTAACTATTAGTGGAAAAATAATAATCACTAGCAGGAAAAAATCATGTTTTTTAAAAATTCAATATGTTTTTTATTTGGTTTTTAAAATAATCAATAGAAGGAGTTTCAAGATTTTTCTAAAATTAAATATATTTTTATTTGGTTAGTCTCTTTGTATCCACGTTTATTTTAACATGAATAGTTTTATACCTATCATAATAAGCAAAATTATTTAAAAAAAGAAACAGGTGTGAGTAATGCGAGAATTTTTATTTTGGGGGTAAAAAATAAATGAAAGTGAAATAAAACGGCTCAAACATTAACAATATGATTTAATAATAGGTACAACTTTCCATTTGAATAAAATAAAAGATATATGTAATGAGTATATGTAATTTGACTAGGTACCCTATTTCCATAGAAATTCTATGGAAACTTTAGAAATGTAGTTTATATTTCCGTTTCTGTTAACTTATTTGCTTTTTATTTTGTGTTTTTAATAACTATATTATTATATATTATTGCATGCTCAGAACTACAAGCAATCGGAATCGATAGTAATACGGAGTACCTAAACCGCAATTTAATGAAAACAGAAAAAAAACGGACTCTGTATGGGTACTTTATACATCGTAAATGCAATACCTAAACTTTGTATGGAGTTAGATATTGTATTATTACTGTAATAAAATAATGGTTTATGTAAATCATATTATTATTTTGCAATTGTACAAATAAAAACAGTTTACGCTGACGTCAGCATAACCTAAAACTAAATATAGTAAAATCATGGTTCTTTCCCAGAAGTTTTAGTACTTCGCTAGATCTATAGGATGAAGAGATAATATAGGTGACCGCAATGATGCAAAATTCCAGTTTGCTTGGTATATACCTAAAATATACTAATATAGTAGAATAGAGAGAATGTGCAAAATGTAATAATATTCTTTGTTGTTTCAGCCGAAAGTAAGTTGCCTAGACGATTTCCCTTATTTCCATTTCATGAATGGTTTGGTTTCTCACAACTTAGAAACATATTATTTAAATCAAGTCCTTGTAAAATAATAAGAGGTTTATTAACTATGACTATTGTTTATCCCTTTTGTTCCTTCTCTATGATTTTAACTCTTCTGCTATCACTTTGCTAGATTGCTGGCTGGGAGTTGAGCAAAACTCAGCAGTATGCAGTGGCGGCGGCTTGCTCAATGGCTTTGTGTTGGCTAGCCGGAGCTGGAGCTGTTCTCTTCTGGGTTTTAGGTAAAGAACTAAAGACAGCTGTTTACTTTTAACTTAAGCTTACCATTTTGTGATTATTTTTCAATCCATAACTATGTGAACCACATCGTTATTTGCTTACCAACAGTGGTGTCAAATGCAATCCTTTTATAAATGAAAAAAAATATGGTCTATATAAAGGCAATTCCACATCGGCGAGATGCGAGCTTTGGCGAGAGAAGTTCAATCCTTCGAGAGAAGTCCAAAGCCATCGAAGAGCCTTCAGTCTGGATACGCGCTGCCGTGGCCGACTTAGAAAAGTTCAAATAGACTCCGCACTGTATATTCCCCAGCAGGAAAGTGGCCCCTAGAGAGAATTATATGAGTGGAACGTATAATTAGTGCGTAATCTGCTGCGAATGTTCGCCACATAAAATAATTGTGCACAATTTGTTACGCACTAATTATACGTAATACCACTCATATCCAGGAGCCACTTTCCTGCTGGGGTAACGTCCACCTCCGCACTCGGATCGGCCGCAGCAAAAACGACATCATCCACAGGAGGGCTCTTATCTTCAGTGGTCGTGCGGCATCTCTCCGCAGACATGGCGCATAACTCGCAGCATGCCCTGTCACCTGTACGTGTAAAGACCTTATTTATTTACTATATGACTGCGTCACCGAGTGGTGTTGCCGTAGCTGAATTCTGAGCCAAACATTTGGCATCGACTCACTTTGAAGAATAAAAAAAAACTTTAAGTACCATTTTCTGTTTTATTGTTTCAGGCGCCACCGTAACAGTAGTAGCTCTACACGCTAGTTTCTTTGACGCGGAGGCTCTCCCTCAGTCTGAGGACCCCGAGCAGTTCCCAATGATAGAGCAGGTTTGACACGGACACCTGCCGCTGTTCCTGCCCCCGCCCGATCGCAACACACAATGCCTTAACGAACCCAACTGACGCAATACACTCTATGAAAATATTTGTGTATTGTATATTTTAAAAACAATTTACGATTTATAAACATGATGTATGCACTTGTGGCAGTGTTAAGTTTTGAGCTGGAGCTCGTTGTACTTACAAAATTATATATACATTGTATTAACAAAAAAACATATATAATTTGGCAATGTCTCATAAATTAATGGGGGCCACTACACTGGCCCAAGCTTTCCAAGGAGTTAGACTCCTTTAAAAACTTCTCATATTGATGCTTTTATTTGTTGTATTTCAAGGAGTTAGACTCCTTGGATAATTTATCACATTGTAGCATACCATCAGCTTTTGCTATAAACATAAAATGTGTGTAGTTTTAAACATTTTGAACTAATAATCAGATATAATTAAGGACTGTTTTGTAATGTGGGACTGTCAGTGACGACATAAATTATGAGGCTAGTGCCACTGCATAGGACCAGATTTGTACCTTATTCTAAGAGATAAGATATTATTCATTCATTAAAGAACGGATTCTCAATTTGTAATTGTAGGTACATAAGCGGGTTTTAGTTTTTAATCCTTCGATTCCAATAAATTCGATTTGATTAATAATTTATAGTTAAGATGTAATAAATATTAAATAAGCTGCCATAATTTTCAAACCATCCTTCTAAAAATACTATTTATATGTATGCATGTTAGTTTATTATCCGACTTTAAAAAATAAGGTCATGCATTCGGCGTTTTGTTTTTTCGTTTATGTAGGTACACCAATATTGCTCCATGATTACTAGGCCGATTTAAGTGATTATTTTATCATCTAGAGGAGGAAGCCCATCATGTGTTCCTATATTTTTTTACCGACTTTCCAAAAAGGAGTAGGTTCTATGTTCGACTTCATGCCTTTTTTTGTATTTTCTCCGATTTCTCCGTCTATTGTGGAGCGATTTTGAAAATTATTTCTTGTTACAAAGAGTATGTTTCGAATATGTCCCATTTTAATTTGGTGAAGATCTGTAGAACTCTTCAAAAAATAACGGCAAATTTCTCGGGATTGCTGCAATCGCATATATATCTGTTTATTTTTTATACCATTTCATAAAATAACATCACCCCAGTACGCTCTTAAGGGTACGCGGATGTGTACAGCGCCTTGGTACACTCTCATTTCACTGGTTATGTTCAAGTTTCATGATATTCGAGTAATATATTCGGGCAATTCAACTTTATAACGTCATAAAATCTTCCAATTTAATGACGTTATAAAGTTAATGTCTATTGAGCTATGAATCTGAAGAGTTCCTACCAGGTACAGGTTAAATTAAAAAAAGAATACAATACATAAACCACCAACATAGTAAAACGCGTCTTATAGTGATAGTACCTAAAATATATATATTGTGTCTGAAGTCGGTAACTTTGGTTTGTTTGTTCTTTTGTGTATTATCAGTACTTAGTAGTTCTTTTTTTATTCTGTGTTATTTCTATATAATCTTTTCCCCTATTTTCTTTATATTTTACGTGTGTAAATATTTCATAATGTATCTTAATGTAAATAAAACCTAATTTCTATAACAATATTCTTTTGTCTTTAATTAAAACTTCTATTAGGGACAATTTTTAATTCCTAAAAAAATCTTATGTCCGTGACTATCCAATCGCTTCCATTGATTGAAAATTACTACTCAATTGGTACCAATTAGTACTCGAACAACAAAATTGGTACCCTAGTAGTTTTCGAGAAAATCGACTATGAAGGTAGTCACGTGCCCTGCAGCAGGACCACCATGAGCGCCGAAAAGGTGGCATGCTAAAGCTATTCTAAGTATACAAGTAATTACTACCCATATATGTGATTCATTTCGTAAAAAAAAAACAGAACTGAAACATTTGTATTGCCGAGAAATCAGTGAAGATAACTTTCGCGCGCACGTTCAGCAGGACCGAATGTTGATTCCAAGTTTGAAGAGCTTGTAGCTTTTCTCAAACCTACATAGAGAATTACTCCCATGCAAGATAATATTAGTACCCAAAATTCCAACACTACTATATTAGATTACGAGATATACCTACTTTGCCATTGGTGGGGTAGCGGCCGTCACGATAATAATTTTACATTTCAAGATTTCCCTATTAAAAACTCTGTGATTTCTTCCCAACTATAAAAAATACTACTCCTAAAG
The DNA here is from genome assembly GCA_947562075.1 of Orthosia gracilis. NCBI lineage: Eukaryota > Metazoa > Arthropoda > Insecta > Lepidoptera > Noctuidae > Orthosia > Orthosia gracilis. The sequence goes on from OX387268.1 coordinate 44,314,735, forward strand.
AAGTTATAGCGACCAAAAATGCAGATTCCTAGGTGTTGTATTTTAAGAGAAATTAGCTTTCATTACTGTTCCATACTGAGGCTTAGCACGCACTGCAATTTTTACAAGCGCGTATTTTTTCTGCCTATTCTGCGACCTATGGAATTGAATCTAACTAACACGCACTGCGGATAAAATGCCGCGCGATTTTTGTATCTTTCAACCACTTCATAGAGCTCAAAATGTTCGCGCGAATTTAATCAGCGCCGCTGGGCGGTGGATTCTATGGCAAAACATGGGTTTCTTGCTGTATTATTTCCGCGCGATTTTTTTACCGCATTGCGTGCAGCATCATACAATTTCATAGGTCGCAGAATGGGCGGAAAAAATCGCGCGAATAGAAATCGCAGTGCGTGCTAAGCCTTTATCACCGCGTATAACCCGACCAAATTAAGTTTTCAATGAGCTGCTCAACACCATTGACAACTTAATTTGGTCGGGTTATACGCGGATATTAAAGCGCTTATTACACTACACAGTATTCAGGACCCTGAATACCGTGTCGCTCCACAATTCCGGGTCGCTAAATTGGGGACCCTAGCTCCCTAAGATTTATTACACCATCCGAAATTACGGTTTAGGGCCCTGAATACCGTGTAGTGTAATACGCACTTTAGTATGGAAAAGTAATGAAAGCTGATTGCTCATAATATACAATACATAAGAATCTGAAATTTTGGTCGATATAACTTCTTTAGGAGTAGTAATTTTTGTTTTAATTTGGACAGAAATCATAGTTTTTAATAGGGAAATCTTGAAATGAAACACCGTAGCTACCGCCACCCCACCAATGGCATGGTTATAACTCGTAAACTAATGGAGTACGAGTTTTGAAATTTGGGTACTAATTTTATATATATATTTGTTTTTTAACCTTTGAAATCTGCTTTCACCAAAATAATTTGGTAAGTAATATTAATGAAGTACATAAACAATGAAGGCAAATAAAGATTCAGGAACAAAATTAAAATGTAGAACATAACTCTCGGTCAGTTTACCAACTGCAAATAAGAATAACCTTTTTTTCTTTCTTGGTAGGTACAAATTTACAGATTTCGGATTTTGTTTCCTTTACTTACCCCCAGTTTCCCAGCTCAAAATTATCGCAGTATTAATGTGACAAATTGTCAAACACGTGTTATCTGCTGTGATTGGCTGTTGAAAATTCATTCAACCAATAACAGCAGATAACGCGTGCTTGACAATTTGTCACATTAATTCTGCGATAATTTTGAGCTGGGAAACTGAGAGTTAGACACTGCTTCTTGCCAAATTTCATGATTCTAGGTCAGCGAGAAATACCCTGATTCCCATGAGATTGGTCTAATTTGCGACATAATCGGCAGTATCTTTCGATTATGTTGATCCAGCACTATGTAAATAATTCTGTGCCCAGAAAAACTACAACTGTGCACAAAACAACCAGCGAGTAAGTAGGAAGGAGGACATTTTGGTTGTGAAACATTTTTAAATTTTCATCGGTGGGGCCTATATTCGTAAGAGAATTTTAAAAGTGAACGCGCACCTATCCACGCCGCAGTATCCGCATTTTCTCAAGGCCCCGCGCAATACGGGCCGAACGTGCCGCACTCATCGTATCCGCGTCTGTACATCTTGCATAATATTTTCTATACGGATACGTATGACGTCTCCGCATCGCAATCGCCGCAAGCATCGAACGCGCCGAATCTGATGACTTCATCCGCACGCGCTGGTGGAATCCGTATACCTACAGCATTTTTCTGAAATGCGGGTCGTGCGGCGCGGATAGGTGCGCAATTCTGGATACGATTTATATAAAAATTTATAAAATGCGATGACTGCGACGCGTGCGGCTACTGCGGTGCGTCTAGGTGCGAGATCATCTTAACGCTGCGGTGTAGAATATTCAGTGTTGCTACCTCAAAAATTATCTTGTCACTAGATCCAGTGTAAAATGTCGCCATATTTTGGCAATTCGGATTGAAAAATATCACCAGTTTTCGCTAGTTTTTTTGTTAAAATTAAGTACTTTAAATGTCTGAAATAAAAAAAAAGTAACTTTGCAACAGTCAAAAGTGAAAAAAACAGACTTGATTAAAATTCATGAATTTGAAATATGATATGTAGCGGACTGCCCATTTTGTTTCGTAATTTGCTTTTAACGATGCTCATAACCCGGAAATTCTTTCAATTTCAGCATTTATAAGTGTTTCCAAACTACATATTGAAAAATCACTAAAAATTTATTAGTCGCTAACAATGATATTTTAGTAAACAGATACGTTATACACTCACAAAACAACCGAAAGTGTGCCGCGCAGCAGCGGCAGCACACATACACACTTTTAATTCATCTGACATTTCACTACAAGTCGAAAGGGATGGCTTGATAAAACCAACAAGAAAAAAGAGACAGCTAGTGTTCGCCACTTGCGTGTAAACAAACATTATACTGGCCACCAATGTATTTACCATCTCTTTCTTTTCCTAACCTCCAAATATCAGAATATTAGCACAGAATATATAATAGATATCAGGAAAATAATTGAAATAAATTTGTAAATTGAGGTGTATTGCGTATGAGATCCCTTCTGTTTTATGTACTTTGGTACCATAATTGGTACACTTTTTAAATACACACGATGGTTTTTTTATTTTTTTTTTGTTTCAACTAAGCGTATCACTCTTCGCCATGCGACACAAAAACTAAACGTCCCAATTAGAACGTATTCGAGTCTTCACAATGCGCGCGCTCATAACATATCTGTATACTAGAATATCATTGGTCACTAAACGATAAAAAAATGTCGCTAAGAGATATAAAAAATCGCTAGATCTAGTGACAAAATCACCAAGGTGGCAACACTGAGACTATTGCAGTTCTAAGTCAGCGCCATCTCTTGACCGATAGTGAAACTAATGTAATTTTTTTTTTGATGATTTCTGAAAAAGGTATGCTATTCAGAGACATCGTTTTATTTTTCCAGTAATCGTCACATAAACTTCTATCACATAGAATAATTTCTGATGTTTCTATATGCAAACTTCGGCGATAAGAGGGCGGGAGCGGTATTCTTTTTACATTTTGCTTCAAAAACTATGAGGCCTAAAAATCAAAGAAAAAAATGTGCAAATAGCGCTCTTTCATATGATACCCCACAGTTTCCACACTTCGAATTTATAAGAATACTTTCAAAACAATCTTTCTGCCTAGCCTTTTCCCAAATATATTGCGGTCGGCTTCCAGTCTTACCGGATTTAGCTGAGCACTAGTGTTTTACGTGTTTTTAAGGAATCTCTGAAAGGGTTCTTAAATATGGGTTATAAGGGTTCTACATGGTGCAAAAAAAATATCTTTTTTGCAAAATAGTTGGACAGCCGACTGAGTCGCAACATATGGGTTCCTTTTTACTATTTTGGTACAGAACCCTAAAAAAGTGCACATAGAATGGGATGTGGCGTGAGCCTAAAGCTAATAATGATCCATCATTATCGTTTTACCAGGGGTTATCAGTGGTACATTTTGTGCCTACACTGGTTATCTATTATACTCATTATAAAAGTCATATTTCCTTACCCACAGCCTGAGTGATCCTAGCAACAATTCTACGTAAACAAGGCATTAGTCAATTTAAATCAAAATAATAAATAAAGGCCATTTCATTTATTATCATTACAGGATAAACAAATAAAAAATAAAAGCATACTCTATAAAAATCCATGTCCACAGCTGGTGGCCAAGCTATACATACTCCAGATAAATCATGATAATTTTTTTGTCAAAATAGAATTTACAGAAACATGATTTCTAGACATAGACACCAGGATTAGATAATTATATAAATAAAATAATAATAAAAAGGAGTCCAGTCTAATCTCTCACTCATGAACATAATTTCTGCACTGTACAACATGCTCATAGTCAACACATCTGTGTATTTATTAGAATAACCAGAGGCAATTCAATATTATTGCATCAAATAAAATTACTCTGCTCTAAGCAACAACTGAATAAAATTTAAATATAGGAACAAAGTACATTATAATTTTGTCTATATAATAATTAGTCACTATGACATTCTATAATAATTCCTGGAAGACAAAAATAGAATAAAAAAGAGCTATATAAAATCTGAATTATTACAATACATTTGAATTTAAAATAAATCACAAGACTACTCCTTTGTTAATTCTAGTCAGTTCCATGTCAGCCACAAGCAGGATCTCATCCCACTTGTGTGACGGTGTGTGAGGTGGGGTTGTGATACCAAGCTTCAGTTCTTTGGTGGAAGTTGGAGTTGTGAACTCCAGCTTCCGTTTGGACCGCCCAGCAAACACATGGCAAGCTGCACTCCTCTGTTCACTGTCAAGTACCAACAGAGGTGTGATAGGGGACGGAGTTACCACTACTGCCTTGTCACACTTCTTCATCTTGTGTGGCCCAACATATTTAAAAACTGGCTTCTTTAATATTAAATTACCTGATACTTTTTCAATGAGACCAATAGAAATAAATACATTGGCAATGTCATAGAGCCTCCTCACTTTAGACTTGTGTTGGCGGTCCTGCTGCTCCGGAGTGAGGATTGTTTTATTTTTACTGGATGTGTCTATCAAGACTCTCACAGCCATCTCCAGGTTTATTAGAGTATTCTGCAGAGGAAATACAATATAGATAAGTCTAAAAATATAGATACTTTTTGAACAACTTAACAACAATTATGCAATTGCTATTCATAGCAATTAATTTATAACCATTAATATTCTATAAATTTAAAGGAAACAAATATGTAGGTATTTAGAAATTGGTTTAATCCTGACCTTATATACTTACAGGAGGTTCTACTAAAAACAGCATGAGGAATCTCTGTGCTAACACTCCCAAAGTCTTATGTTTAGGTGTTGGAGGCTTGGGAGCCTTCCCACGCAGTGCCTCTGACAACTTGAGATGCTCGCCCTGCTTTTTCAGCATTTTCAAAAACGAATTCAGCCGGGACCCTCCATGCCAAAGATATGTATTCTTTCTTTTATGAACTGCACACTGCATAGCTTCAAGTATGTTTATAATGTCATACATTCGGCGCTTCTCCACTCCTAGCCGGGCTGCCGTGCTATCCAGTTGTATTTCCACTGGACCATCGCCATGAAGAGGATACAGATTGAGAAATCTATAATAATTTACAATAAAATCATTATTTAAGTACATATTTAAAATTCAGTGATCTGTACTTTAAGCGTATGTATGTTTACCTGTCACATAGTATCTGAAGAGATTTTTCTTTTCGGTGTACAGCACTTGGTGGCGGTGTGGGATATTGTAATGCGACATTAGTCAGTAACTTGAGGTTAGCAGTTGGCGACACATAGTTAGCTGAGTTTGTAACTTCAGTAAGCACGCAGCGTTTTGGAGTACAAGTTATGTTGTCATCTTCATACATCGTGTGATAACATTATGTAAAACTCCTATTTTACAAAATATTCGCGTACTTTTTGACAATCAATCTCAAATCCAGTTGGCTTATTTTGTATTAAAACTTTAATATTAACAAAGCATCTTAATTAAAAAAAACATAATATAAGTTATATTTAGAGTACGAATTTTAGGTAAATAATTTAGGAAATTCTACAAAAGTAACCTCACTGTAAACAATTTTGACAGTAGTAAATTGCGCGCGAGGCTCGAACTTAGAAACTGGAAAAGCCGCTTTATAACGTTTCGTTATTATAAGATGTAAAAAGAAATTAGTTTTCAAAAATAGTTTTGCTTTAATAATACGTTGAAAGTTATTTTTATTGAAAGACTTAAAAACCTTTCGTAAACTTCAAAATATAATGTGTTACGAGCCTATGGAAGCATAAAACAAATTATAGTTTTTGTCCTTGTAAAATACAAATCTCGATATAAAATAGTTTTTCTTTAATACATTAGAAAGGTTAACTTTGTGTTTTCTAATATTATGTTACATTGTCGCAATCAAATAAAGAAAAACCCCTTTGGGATATTTTTGATATTTCCTATGAGTTCTAAACAAGAAACGGAAGTCTCGATGCGATAGCGATAGTTTATGGACTTTATGGAAACAATTCTTTTTTTTTACTTGCGTCACGCCATGGCTGGCATGAAGCTTGATTACTTTTCTTGCAAAAGTGAGCTTGGTTTTCTTTGAAAGTGGAGGATTCTGCCAATGTTTTGACTTTTATTTACGTTTCGACCAGTTTCGACTCGGAACTTAACTTTTATGGTTATTTATAATTAAAGGAAGTGTTCGTTTGAGGATATGTTTCGTTTGCTCTATAGAAAGGTGTAAATCCAATACAAAATGAACGACGGGGATTGGATATGCAGTGATCCGAATTGCGGAAATATCAATTTTGCACGCAGGGCTTCATGTTATCGATGTAACAAAGAGAGACCCGACACTTCCAAAGCGTGTAAAAAGAAGCTAGGCACAGAAATAGGGAAAACAGCAGCTGAAAAGTCTCGTGGTTTATTCAATGCCGATGATTGGCAGTGCAACAAATGTGCTAATGTGAACTGGGCCCGGCGTCAGACTTGCAATGTTTGCAATGCACCTAAATACGGAGAAGTAAGTATCTCCCTGTTTCAACACCGGTACTAGTGTGATAATAAGATATGTGATATGATTCTTGTGCATGATTCCAGGTGGAAGCTCGCACCGGTTACGGAGGAGGGTACAATGAACGAGGAGTAGTGGAGTACCGAAGGCGCGAAGCATCCTCTGACGATGAATATGACGAATTTGGTCGAAAAAAACGAAAACGTAAGGCGGACTCCGAAGATAGAGATCGTCCAGAAAAGGTTTGTACTTCTATTACAAGTTTTCCTTTTTTTGTAGATATTGCCACTTTAATGCTTGCAATAGTTTAATAACATCTCCTTTGATTAAATATGAATACAAAAATAAAACAAGTTATATTTTTTTAAATCATTAACACCATCTTGTAATACAATATCTGTCTTTTCATTTAAGTTCAATAATGATAGCTTTTTTGTGTAAATTTTTTTCTTTTTTAACAAATATTCAGGGAGTAATGGATTTTGAAGCTAAGAAGACTTGATGTTATATTATAAGTGCAATAACTTTTGAAGCACATCATTATTAAAGTGGAGATAATTTTTCCTGCCTTCAGGTTGGCATCACTGAAGGAGCAGTATTCAAAAATTTGCCACCAACAGTGCTGCAGAAGCAATCAAATAACGAACATATCATGCCCATTTTTGGGCCAAACTTGTTGATGAACACAAGTAATATGAAAAGAAACGGCAGTCTTAGTGACAGCTCAATGTGTGAACTTCCTTCACTCACAAAAGCAGCAGTCAGTAAATATCAACAGATTAACAATTCCAGACAAGATTATATGTTGCCGGCTTGCAAGAAAAATGGTGCACAATTGAGGAAACGGTTTCTAAGCTCTAGCGACAGAGACCTATCAGGTTCATCAAGCTATGACGGTAACTCAAAGAAGAGTAAACGTGAAAATAATGATTCTCTTAAACCTAAAATGTGTAATCCTGTTATGGAAAATAGTGTTTCGTCTACAAAAACTGAGATGGTTTACAAATTAAGCAGATCCATTCCAGCTGAAGATTTGCAAGTTACCTACACTCTTGAGGAAAAAGTAAAGTGTGCAGCTTTAGCTATTGTTTATAATAACTGCAAAATTACCACTGATAAGTTTGAATCAAAATATGAAAAACCTGCTCCAGATTTTAAGACAATCTTTGAATGGAGACAAAGGCTTATGACCAAAGGCTGTTTAGATGATTCACATTTAGAAACAAAGAAATCAATAAAAACTAGTTCTGCAACTAATACTGACAACACTGATACTCTAAACAAAAAAACAGTTTGCAGGTTGCCAAATCCTGATGAAATAATAATTTCTTCAGAGAGTGATGAAGAAGAATCTAGTAAAAATTTTGAAAAATCAGGACGAAGTATGAGTGCTGAAACTGTGTTCATTGAAGGTAATACAGATTTACGAGCAGCAGGAAGTTCTGTGGATGGGAGGGGTTCAGGAGCAAGAAGTTACTCGCAATCCACACACCAACGGACTCGTTCAAATTCTCGTGACAGCCAAGATTCTCACTATCCAGATACTGATTCAGAAAAAGGCTCTAAATTGGTAAATGAAAGCAATGCTTTGAAATCAACAAATGTATCAGCAAGGCAATCAGTCCATGGTTCTGATTCAGAGTCAGTGTCATACTACAGCGGGGAAGATAATTTCTTATCAAGAGTATTTGGCGAAGGCAGGAAGAGACGGAAATTAAAGAAACGGACTGTTCCTGCTGCCGTCCCTAAACTTAATGAATATGTTTCAAATGATATCAAAACCTTTGAAGGATATAGTACTTTTAAAAAGTCAGAACAGTCGCCTTTGGTGACTGGCAACATCTACACCCCTAATTTGCGCAATATGAATTCAAGAACTCGCGAAAACGTTGATATAGATGGCTGTTCCAGTGAGTACGTGCCTACCAAAATAGGTGCCACAGCTAAAAAGAACTATCAAGAGTTTAAAGACAATGTTCGAAAGAAAGGTTATTGGGCCAAAGGTAATGGATCTTCTCTGACAATAAATAGACATAACATGTCAATGAATGTTATTCATCAAACAACAATACCAAATCAAATTGTTGAAGAACCAGTCAAAACTGTGGGAAATCACCAAAATGCTACTGTATGTGCTAAACCTTTGCAAAATCAAGTTAATGATTTGACTAGAGTTGATGATAACAAAAAAATTACCAGCGCAACATCCTATTTGGTTTTTGATAAATCAATAAAGACAGTTGGAGATAAGGCTCCTGAAAACACGGATCGCATTTTTGCTCTAGTGCAGTCAAATAATGTTTCAAAAAATAGAAGCATTTTGGATATTTTTGATATCAGTGACCCAGCACAAAAGAGTCCAGAAACAAATAATGATTTGGACAAGTATGATAATATAAGAAAAATGTATGAGAATGAGTGGGATGAAGATGATGAAGCACTGTACAAAAATACAGATTGCAATGATGAGAAATCAGCGTCGCATAGAGTACCCTCGCCAACTATCTCTAACAGAACTCAAAGTCCCACTTCTGACATGCTCTACACAGCAGAGAAGGAATCCCAGCCGAAAGGCACTACTGAGAACAACTCAATACCAGACTTCATCAAAAACAAACATGATTTGCTTTTAGATATGCTAAAAGATTTTCAAAATAAAGAAATAAGTCAAATGGTATCACCACTGAAGCATGGGACATCCCAGTTGCAGTCTGCAGAAGCCAACATTGTGTATCAGAAGCCCATGGCAGATACAATCCCAAATACTGCCATGTTTGGATTTGAACCAATCCCTGATCTGCCTGCAAATAGACCTGATCCAATGCCAAATCTTCTCATGCCTAGACTGGACACAATTCCGAAACCTTCCATGCCTAGACCTGATAGATTCACAAATCCTGCCATGGACAGATTTGAGCATACAAGTTCAAATCACACTGTTAAAAAAAGTGATATAATTTCAAAATACCCCATGAACAGACTTGCTAGAGTTCCTAAAACTATAAAAAGATCTGAATTGATTTCAAATCATAACAAAAATAGGCCTGTACCAGAACCTAATCTTCTCATGCCTGAAGTTTCCCCTATCCCAAAGCAAAGCATAACCAGTCCTGACGGAGTCTCAAATCTCGTCATGAACATATCTGATTTGACACCTGATCTCATGACTAGACCTGATCCAATTCCAAACCTTTCCAGACCTAATCAGGCTCTAAATTATAAGATTTCTGGATCAGACTTTACCCAAAATTTGACCTCTAATAGACCAGAACCCGTTTCCAAATCCAACCCAAAGTTCTCAATGTTAAGAACAGATCGAGTTCCTGATCATGCCATGGCTGGATCTGAATTAAATCCAAACCTTACTATGGACGTACCTGATCCCATTCCTATAGAATTATCGAATGAAGTTTTACGTCTATCAGAAGAAAATGTTGATTGTGAGGGTATACATGATGATACTAAAACTATAAGTCCAAAAAATCGCGTGCATATTCTTGAAAATATCACAATTCAGCCAGCAGGTTCAGTTCGCCAGAATATCACTCCATTACACCAGCAAAATATAATTCAACATTCAAGCCCCACTGCAGCCCAAGCAAATAATTCAAAATTTGTTTCATCAAGTCCAAAAGTTGATGAAAAACAAGACACACATGAAGAAATAAGTGAAAAATCACCAGGAGAGGAACAGCCCGTAGGCCAAGTTGATTTTTCAAATTTATTAGCTGGTATAAATACAAACACTTTAATGTTAGCATTGCAAAATCTTCAGAAAATGTCACAAACTTCTTCACCAAAGAATAATGAACAAATGAATACTGAACAACAAAGTACAAAAGAACAAGCTAAAGATGGTCAGATGGAAACTGCGATTAACTTAACAAATGATGAAGAGTGGGAGAAAGAATCCAATAGAGATGGGAGCATTGAAAGACAGTTGGAACAAATGGACGGAAGTACTAGCGACACACCTTTTTTAAGCGATATTTTTGACCCGGGCCCAGTTGTTGTACCCCCAAATGTAGCAAGAAAGTTAAACTTGAATGTACCGACCCTTGAAGGAGATGGACCTGACACAAATCCAAATGAAAATGCACCTGTTATAGGGAACTTTAAAAGTTTTGCTTTGCCAAAACCTATATTATTGAATAGGTTAAAACTGACTGTGAAAACTGCCGAAAAGCCTACGAAAAGCTCTGGCAAAAGGGTGAAACGAAAGAAGGTTTGTATTAAAGTTCATAAAATAAATATTCGGTAATTAAGGGAAGTAATTAAGGGTTTAACAGGTTATTTTTGCACGCACATAGTAAGTTATACTTGAATTTAACTAGCGCGGGTTGGCACAAAGCATCAGTGTTGTGCTGGGCAGGTGGGCACGTTGATGACGATGGTACATGCTTGTTGCAGAGCAAGCCGTCCGCGGCGTCGGCGCCGGGCCAGCCCGAGGGCGAGGAAGATGACGACGAGGAGTCGGGAGACGAGGCTGACCTCTCCAAGTATGACCTATGGGGCAGCGATGCTGAACAAGGCAACTCTTCTAAAGCTGGTTAGTAGTGTAAATAAACTATTCTGAGAAAAAGGTTATCTAGTTCAATGTGGAAGCTTATTTTTACATACTTTATTTGTCTTGAATGATATTGAATTGTTTTCGATCTATTGCTGCCACAAGCCCCGTATAAAATGTTTGGTACTATTGCGATTGAAGCGAACGCCCCTATAGGTAATTGATATACGTGGTTTTCAGAAAATGCGGAACAATCAAAAGATGGTGAGGGTTCCAAGGAAGGAGCCGACGGTCAGAATGATAGGGAGTCGCCAAACAACAAGAGTAAGAGAAGGTTGGTCCTAGATGTGGGTAATTATTTAAAATTATATTCAATCACTCCCAAGGGTCTATAATTTGCATTATTTCAGTATTTTTCTGCACCGTTTAAAACATTGAATGTATATTTTTTGTACATGTTACCTTGTGTAGTTTCTTCTAAATAAATATTGCAATAACTTCCAATTTGTGTCTTCCAGGTGTAGAAGTTCCTCCTCATCATCGAGCTCGTCTTCGAGTTCCAGTTCTAGTCACAGTTCCACAACCCCTCAAAACAAGTGAGTTCTTGCTATCAATTCAGTCTTTGTTGAAATATTGTTTTGTATAGGCATGCAATTTGTTGTAAAAACATGATTGTTATGAACGCTGCTATATGGAATGATGGTAAGTACATTCCTCATTTATTAACACTCCAGTACATGCGCCCCTGTCCCAAACAGGTTCTCGCGCGCTTTTCATATGTAGAACTATTTTGTGTAAAGATTTTACAGGGGTTAGTAAAAAGATTAAGAAATACTTCAACATCATAATGAATATAAGCTTTATTAAGATACTAAATCAAGTAAATCATAACTGTTAACATTTGTTAGGAACTTAATATCAGACTTCTTGAGAAACAAACAATTATTTTTTTGCATCAAACCTTCTCAGTCTTCTTTTTTTACTCACTCATAATATCCTCCAGTCGGTCTTCATCACTTTTACAACAGTCAGGACATTGAAGAACCTGATTTTGAAGACAAATCCACCTGTGTGAATTTTTTTCTGGTGGACTTATTGCGAAGGTAAACTTTCGACAAAAATGTCACGCGAGTGCTCGCGCGTTCTACTATTGTGTTTTAGGTTTGACACGATATTTCTTACACATGCGGTCGCGCAGGTCGCTGCAAGGACATTAATAGAAACCGCCAATTATTACTATGAGTGTGTGCGTTGGGTATCCACAATACATGTTTAAATTCCACGAAATGCATGCGTATTCTACAATATGAGAACGCGCGACTAATGGAGTGTTAAATAAACAAACAACTACTAATTGTAAAGCGAATTGAATTTCTTTGAAATTGCTACAAACATTTTGAGATTAGACGGTAGGTTTACTGGATATTGGTATTTAAATACAACGTTGTGTTTAACAGATTCGACGATTTCAACTTGAACAGTGAGCGCGAGTCTCCGCCGAAAGGCCGCAAGTCGCGCTCGCGATCGCGCTCGCCGCGCTCCACTCGCCGCAAGTCACGCGACAGCCGCTCTGCAGGAGAGGCCAGGTAAATGGCTTAATTTCCTTTAAAAGTTAAAATATAGTTTACATAACGATGAAGAAAATACCTGAAAATTTTGAGCAAATTTAACATCTGTGTTAAATTTGAAAACAAAAAAAAAACAACACAGAAAACACACCTTGATTCGCTATATATTAACTAAGCTCCAAGCGCGTTATTTTAACATAAGTGACTTTTTTTTTGAATGATCTTCATAAGTTCTGCAAAAATGCTTGGCGATAACGCTTGCGCCCACTGAAATCTCGTCCGACCTGCGAACGTTCCTTATAGTCAGCATTTTTACAAGCTTATATTTAACTTGTAATGTATGTGTGTTCGGGTCAAATCTTGCAACTGAATTTTAAAGTAGTTAAGTCCTTTACCTATTAAGATGATATTTTGCATACACGTTTAGTTTGGATGACAATACATGGTTAGCTAAGTGACGTCATTCTAAATCCAAGATGGCGGACGACCCAAGATGGTGGACTAGTTATGTTTTGTGCACTGCCATGATATGGTTATCAAATGAAAGGATTTGCTAAGAAGAATAAGAGAGAAGCTTGGTTTTTAAAAAGATTTCTAATGAATAATTTTATTAGTGTTTACTGCCGTGTTTTTCAGTTTTACGATAGACCGTAAACAATAAATAAATAAGTGGGGTGACATGTAATGGTGAGACTGTTCCTCTGAAATTCCTATGGGAAATACAGGCGAGATGTTAAAGTTAATAGTTACATCGTCATCACCAGGAGCCACGAGTCATCGCGCGACAAGGAGACGTCGCGCGAGCGCGAGCGCCGAGACAGGTCGCGCGGCAACCGCGACGAGCGCAAGGAACGGCGCTACAGCCGTGACGGTAGCAACCACTACAACTCGCGCGGCCGCCACCGCTAGCCGCCGTGTGGGGGACGCCGCTGTCAACGCATAGGCCTCGGAAGACACTAGTGCAACTATAAGTGCCACCCATCTTTTGCCTCGTACGCTAAGTGAGTCAGTCGATGGCGCGTGCGTTCGAGGCGATCGACCGCTACACGTATTTTACGAATAGTCGTAACTCATAATGTAAGCAGCTCTTGTGAAACTGATTGTATGTCGTAAAATAAGTCTATAGTTAACCTAACAGCAGTACCGTTTGGTAACAATTGAACTTTTAAAACTGTGTGTTCGTTCTACGAATTCATAAATAATGCAACTGAATCTTGTCTAATGTGTCTCCTAAGTTAGTGACGGATTTCTTATTTTTCTTTATTTGTAGGTCTCTAAGTAATAATAAAAATATTGTATATAGCCCGAGAATGTGGTGATATCCACACAGTTTAGACGTAGTGCATTGTTGTTAATCGCAAGTCTAAATGATGAATTTTTTTGATGTAAAACATTTTAAGTGTTTGTGATACTTGCTTATTAGAAATTCAAGGAATAACATTGATCAATTGTAGCGCGCTTAGTAGGAAGAGATCTCAAGATATGTTCATGCAACAGAGCATGCTGAATATATTCTCTACAAAGTAGGGAGTTTGATGCATTAAAATTTGTACCCAACATCCAAATATTTTTTAGAAAGCTATTAATTATTATTCGCAAGGTAGACGTACACTATAGAAATGTCCAAATTTTAAAAAATGCCCAAATAATAACAAAAAATAAATACAAACATTATTGAAAAATTAACAACTCGGGAAATAAAAATGTAAAAAGTAGAGTTGATATTTAAATAAGTATTATAAGTATTTGAGTTTGGCATTTTACATTGACTCTGAGGGACCTAGACAATCACTCCGTATCAAAATTTCGTATTCGCGAAACGACATAATTATGAGCAGATCTTCTCATTCTCAAAATTATCTAGTAGCAAAAGATCTTTAATTATCTAGAAGAAAAGATAAATAAATGGGAATGGTACAGTCATACCGCACATAGATAGTGTGACCCAGACTGCGACAAAACTGAGACCTACTTTTTTTTTTTTTTCTTAACTCTAATCCCCGCCAACAAAATTGGCGCCTTATGTGCTAAACCTCAAACATTCCGGTCAATCTTTCATGCCTCTCGTACTTTCATTCTTCATATTATCTCTTTCTTTCATACATCATCTTGCATTCTGTGGGTAAGAGTCCCACTTAATCTACTCTAAGGGTATGATTTAATAACTTATAAAAATACGGAATGTGTAAATACAAAAAATACATTGTGCAATAAAAGGTGCAACATAATATATCAGGTTGAGCAAAAAGTGCCATATCACTATTGAGCCAAAAAATGCTGTTATCACAGGTGTACAAAGTGCGACTTATCACAGCTGATAGTATATACATAAAAAATCGGGATTAAACCCACACGCACAGTTATTAAAAAAATATCACAGTGAATTTTACACATTTAAAAAACTTAGGTACTAACATGAAGTACTGCCGGCTATAGGTGTCCTTGCTGCATTCCGTGCTTACATTTAAATATTATACAAAATACTAATGAAGCACGGTGCGCTTGAGGTTTTGTGCCGACGTATAACCGCAGTGGCTACTCTAATGCAGTACTCCAGAAACTTCTCCCTTGTTTTCTTGTCCATGAGCCCATGCAGGCTCTCCCTCGTTATTTTCCTGTCCAGCTCACATTCAAGTCGGTAGCGTTCCCTGATAAATAACGGGCACTCTAAAAGTATGTGCTGGACAGTCTCTGCCACGCCTGGATCGCAGACGCACGATGGACTCTCCTTACATTTAAAGCGATTCAAGTATTCAGAGAACCCACCGTGCCCCGTCAAAACTTGCGTGAGGACGCCTTCGGGCCGCACCTGTTGTACAATACGGAAGGCAGCTATTGCATCCGGAAGGAACATTTTCGTCACGGAAGCGGTCTCGCCCGACACATATCTTCGATTCCATTCATCAAGCGATTCCAAACGGATCTGTCGCTTGATAAATGAAACCGGACATTGGTCGTAGTCCGGCTTCCTCCGTGACGACAATGCTGCCTTGTTTGCCAACTCGTCCGCTCGCTCATTCCCCGGCAGGCCCGCGTGGGCCTTGATCCAGAACAAAGTCACAGCTTTGCTCTGGCCCAGGGCATGAACCAGGTTGGCGCGCGCGCGAACCGCCAGGGGATGGAGAGAGCTATGGTTTGCAAGCGTCTGCAGTGCGGACATTGAGTCGCTGTACAAACTATAGCTCGCCTCTTGCCGCTTGAGGATCACTTCAGTGGCTTTGCAAATGGCCAGGAGTTCCGCCTGGTAGACTGTGCAGTACGCGGCAGGGCTAAGCTTGAGGTGCCGGACTTCGCCTACATTATCCCAAATGGATAATGCGGCTCCGACCTTCCCCTCAATCTTGCTGCCGTCGGTGAATATTCGCACCGTCTGCACATTGTTACCGTCTAGTAACTCTTGATCTTCCAGGCATATGAATTCCAGGGGCATTTGCGTAGCCGGATGAGGAGCTTCCGCAAAACTCACCGCACTCTCGATCTCCCTGTCTCCTGACACAAACCGGGATGACCCTCTCCTCGCTTCATACAGGGCGGCTGCCTCCTGTATGCGCAGGTCTAGAGGTAGTATCCCAGACAAGGCCAGTGCCGAGTTCAATGAGACAGTGCGGTAAGATTTGCAGAGCTTCTGAGCGAATCCTCGTTGAACAGAGCCTAGCCTCTTCCGTATACCCAACTTCTTTACAGCGGGTGCCCAGGTGGCGGCTGCGTATGTAACTATGGGCTCAATCGTTGCTGTGTAAATTGTGTGAATGACCTGTGTGTTTAATCCCCAGCTCACCTTTGCGGCTCGGGACAGCTGCTTGTATACGTTAGCTGCTCTCTTACAGACGTTCGCGGCATGCTCATTAAAAGTAAGCTTTTCGTCTATGGTTAGACCCAGCAACTTTATTTCCTTGACCATACCGATGTCGACCCCGGCCATGCTCAGTATTGGAGTGTCGTACTTAAGCTTGTTGGTTATGGTCATCGCACAGGTTTTGTGCGGTGCAAACCTCAGCTTATTTCGGACGCCCCAATCATGAACATGGGCGAGGGCTGCATTGGCAGATCTCGAGACTTCAGTCGCCGTGTCCTCATCCACGACCAAGACGATGTCATCGGCGAACGCCTGAACGAAAAGTCCACGCTGTTCAAGGTCCTGCAGTAGTGGGTCGAGAAGGAGGTTCCACAGGATTGGACCTCCGATCGACCCCTGAACACAGCTCTTGCTAGTCTCTCGAGTGCATTCCTCACCGGCATACCGAACCCTGACCTTCCTACCATCGAGGTAGCTGTCTAAAAGCCTCCTGATGTTGACCGGGCACTTTTCTTCAGCCAGTCTGACTCTAATAGCTGGCCACCAGGCGCTATCGAAGGCGCCCTCTATATCCAACGACACCAGGACAATTAGCTTCTTCAACCTCAACTTGTCCTGTACGTGCTCCATTAGCGTATAGAGGGCGTCCTCGGTGCTCCTCTGGGGCATGAAGCCAAACTGACGAGTACTAAGCCGCGGTACAAGCTGCCATTTTAGACGCGCTACGACCATCCTCTCCAGGAGCTTCCCCAGAACCGGCAGTAAACCAATTGGTCTGTACGCCTTGGGGTTGGTATAACTGTCCTTGCCCGGCTTCCTGAGGACTACAACAGTAGCCTCCTTCCAGATGGTAGGGAAGTGTGCCAGTTCGAGGCACTTGTTGTAAAGGGCAAGGAAAGCGTCCGGGTCCTGGTGTCCTATTGTAGTTTTTCTTTTTAACCAACTTCCCAAAAAGGAGGAGGTTCTAAATTCGGATGTTAATATTTTTTTTATATAACTTCGTCATATATAGCCGGATTTGCAAAGAGGTGGTTCCATTGTAACCAAATCAGAATCTGATGATGGAATACCGATGAAAATGGTACCATCGAACTGATCTGATGATAAAGCCGGAAGGTAGGCACTGGAACTCAGTAATAAAACAAAATACATGCGTAATGTTAAGTGTGCGTTACTTTTAAAATAAATTATACAATGCGCCTCGAAAGGAAAAACCGAAAGCTTTTGCTAATCGGAAATTTTGCTAGTAGGTCATTTTGAGAAACGGTCATTCTGCTCATTTGTCGTTTTGCAAATCGGACGTTTCGATACGGAGTCTCCCAAACATAGAATACAGTTTGATGTCCATGTTTGATAATATTTATCAATAAACATTAATATTTTTAGACAATAATTTAATAATATTTTGCTTCTTCAGATTCCACGTGTTCTTTTTGAACCCTGCCTTGTCTAGGGCACAATTCACAATATTTATTAATTTATAAAACAGACTTTTTAGTAGAACCAAACAAATATGCTGCATAAACGAGGCTTTGGTTACGTCTGTCTCCACCAACTTAGCGTTCTAAGGCGATTCTTAAGATGAGTAGCCGAATTTACGCGAATCCTCGCAAAATTGCAAAGCTAAAAGAAAAGTCATTTACCCCAACAAAACGACGGAATTTATAGTCTGGTCGTGCGTTATAACTTATAACGCCAGACCAGATAATTTGACCGTATTTTTTATATTACCAAGTATTTCACAGACATAGGCCGCACCTAATAATGATAAAAATAGATGTCCATCGCTAAATCTGGACTTAGATATGGGGGCAGGGTAAATTCTGTGTGTATGCTATGCTTGTACGAAGGAAAGCTCTGTATAGCTGTAACTGGATGTAAAATATTACGCATATAATTAGTTATTTTATATCGTGTAATGACGAGAAAGACTGATTGGTGGTTAAGAGCCGTGTAAATGAGTTACCCGACGCGTAGTGGGATTTATACTGGGGTTATAGGTGAAAAATGACGTTACTTCAGTGGCAGTCTATCCGTACGCTATCCTTTGACGTGTGATAATTGTGTTAATTTTGTAAATATAATTAATTATAAAACATAATCGCTTGTTTACGACTAAAATGTGTCGCATAAAATATGCAATGCTGGTACTAGACCTGGCATATTTTACCAATATTTGCGAAATTTGGACAATGCTAAACATATAATACTGATGTTGAAATAAAGTTCATTTTGTGTTAGAGATTTGGAGCAAATATTTGAACAAATTCGCCATTTGTAGTACCAGCGTAAAACAGGAAATTAGTTTGTCTTCTATTGTCAAGATATCTTTTTTCCAGAGGTGCGCTGCTCTCAATTATATAATTTTCTTTGCTGCTGGTGAAATGACAATGGTTTTTTTTTTTTGCATAATTAATGATACGAATTACATCTAAGCCAATATTGTATGGTAAATGATTTACCATTAAAATCATTATAATAAAAGTTGTTTTTAATTTTATTATAGATTTATTATAGACGATTACAAAACTAAAAATTTACAATAAATCTTACAAAGTACATTAAAATGATTAACAATTAAGTACACGATATATAAATATATTTTTTAAATGAATTAAAAAAGATTTCATAAGAAAATTAATGAATATCCATTTAGTTCCTTGGTGGATGAAAATCTGAAATAGAAATATGAAATCAAATCACATGCATGAGTGGAATCGGTATAAAAGACAGACGGAAAATAGGGTATCGGAGTAATAAATGATTTTATATCAATACTTCATGTGGTTGTGATAACAGAAATGAAAGGCATATATATACCTGGAGTCTGGCTATTATAACTATGCAGAACTCATAATTGGTATTCCCATGAATATTATAAAAATGGTATATTTAAAGTAAATTTGAAACTAAAAACCTTAATAACACGAAGGTAACAAAATAACAACCAAAAAACTTAACCACCGCACATAACACTGCTTGGTGTGAGGTGTCAATGTCTTACTAACTTATTTTTTTAGTGTTGCTAAAACGTTGAAGTCATTCTAGTATCGTGATTTCATTTGATTCTGCGTTTTTATAATATTATTTGTAATTTTTTCAATTAGTATTTGGATCATTTGGATCAGGGGGGAGCAACCTAGCTCAACATCAGATTTATGCGGAGAAGATTGTTTCAGACGTGATCATCCCTTCGTTTCGACTAATGCACGACAATGTACATCCACACACGGCTAGAGCAACGCATGCACGTAGTCTTGCCGATACTCGCATCAACGTTCTGCCGTGGCCTGTTCATCGCATGGGATATGCTCCAAAGAAGGGCTCTGCCGAGTATGAATGCCGTGCATAACGCACACCAACTTTTTGAGTTGTTAGAAACAACGTCGGCGGCCATGCCTCAGTGATTTTGATGAACTGATTTTAAGCATGCCAAATAGCACAGTTTTTTTTTTATCTTTACTATAAAAAAATAACTAATGTTTGCCTTTTTGCCATTTAATTGAATACATTAATTTAGGGTAAATGCCCACAATTTGAAATAATTGTAGATATTCTTAATCTTTACAAAACATGGGGATAAGTTATTAACTTATACATAGGAATTAAAATAAGAAGCCAGTCTGGAAGACTAGATTTTGTAAATATTAATTAGATATCTACTTTTTATACTTGGTTAAAATGTACTTGATCCCTAGACGCAGTGGTGACCCAGTGGTAACGGTCCCGACTTACTTGTCGTAGGTTCAAACCCAGGCAGGCGCTTTACTTTGTGTTAATTATTTCATCACCACTGCTCTAAAAACGGTGAAGGAAAACATCGTGAGGAAACTACGTCCTATGTCCTAGAACCAAAAATTCTTCTTGGTACAGACGGCGTTACCTTCCTCATTGAGTTAAGCATAATTGCATAGTTATATCTAATAGCCAGACATTACGTGAAAAAAAAAAAAACAAAGATTTCGCACCAGTAGTGGGATCCAAACAGCGACATTCCTGGAAACATACGTACCATATTAAGAATGTTACTAATAATAAAATGCATAATAGCTAGGAACTAATGTTTATATGCCTGTAATCTCTGGGTGCACTGGTGAACTGTACGAAGTTTCAATTAGTGATAGAATCCCGGCAAAATGGATCGCGGTATAAAGCTAGTTTGGATTTAATTGTTAAAGGAGATATAGTGTCGCTTGAATAAGTGCATACGCGCGGTTATACCGAAGTGAAAAAAAAAACTAAAACCAATTTTAGTAAGTTATGGTCACAAAAATAGTGAAACCCAGTACTAAAACTTACAGCGCTGATGACTATAGGCTTGTCTTGGCCTTTGGGAGGCTCGGGTTTCTTATATGGATGCCTCGGCGTACATACCGCCGCGCCTACCGCTCCGCCTTTAAAACAAAAACGATTATATTCCGCACATGGCGTAAACAGGTTGACAAGTCGACTTGCATCTAATTTCAAAGTTAAACTTAATCCCTATTCCAATTGTGAATAATTTTAAATTTTTTTGACAAGTAACAGAACACAATGTCAGTCATTTCAATAAATTGGAGTCGGCCAGGATTAGCAATAAGGTTTTAACCCTCCAACAGTTCTGTAAAAAATATTTTTTATGGTGAACCTTAAAGTCTGTGTATTAAGGTTTAATTCAAATCTAGTACATGTCGATATAAACTTTAATCTCAGCTCAGGGCTCTCTCCCTAACTCCGTCAACAAAGTTAGCTACAGGCCCGTCCGAAAGTATTCCGGATTAACTTCGGAGAGAACACTACTCCGTGTTGATTCAATTTTTCGGACACCAACAAGTCGTTTACAACCACCGAATTGTATTGCCATTCATTATTAGTTCGGGCCCCGAACGAATCATGCGTCCATATGTGATACGGAGTAGTAACGCCCGTAAAGTAGGCAGAAACTATACGGACTTCGTGCTTAGGGAATATAGACCCCCTGAACACGAGGCGAGTCACTGCGCTGGATAGCCTGGGTGAGAAGCCCCCGCCTCTACTACTGCTCAATGTATAGTACACTCCTCAGCTGCATTTTAGGCTCTGAAGGTTAGTTTTATTTCAGCGATTTTCTATCTTCGAACTACGTAATATACTTATTTTCTGTTGGGATTCGGTTTCATATTCTGCGCCGAGTATAGACTTTTACATAGTGCCTGCCATCATTTGTATGTCAAAATCCGAACAGAATGGCAGTTTAACTCTAGCCTTTCATTTAAACTGGTATCTACTTCTCAGTTCAGAATCTGCATCAAGACAGAACGCACCTGGACCAACGCCAGCGCCTTCCGACACGCTGATTTTATAGAGCTGGAAGAAATAAAAAGAAAAACTAAATTAATCCATTGGCGACACGGTTGGCGTAGTGGTTGAGCGGTCGGCTGCTGCGCTGCGTGTGGCGGGTTCGATTCCCGCAAGGAAAAAATATTTGTATGGCCTACAGATATTTCTTCCGGATCTGGGTGTGTGAGTTTAAATATTTGTAAACGCACCATATACAGGAAGAAATTACTAGTCCGGGACAAAGTTTAAAAAAAAAAACAAAATAATCATGTTTCACCTCGCCCAGAGCTATTGAGCCTCTACGTTTATTTTATAATTAATGTATATACACAATTTAATACATAAAGGCAACACAATCATACGTTTGCCATTGCTTCTATGTATTCAGAACATGCTATTGTTTAAATGCCTGCCTGACGATTTAATTTGAAACTCTAAAATTGAGATTTATTCTTTGACTGTCCTTGGTGACGGAAGGAAGAGGCACAGTTTCTTATATCTCTGTTCGAAGAGCACTCACGCATTCGGGTTTTCACCACCTAGAAAGAACACTCGTTCCACTAAAATCCCCCAGAACGGTCCCACCACAGGGGATTATACAGCACTCAATGTTCCACTACAATCCCCGACTTTATTCCCAAAAGTTTTGTAAAAATATATGAGACTTACCCTGCCATCATCACCAGCTGCGAATCCAGAAGACAATGGGAGCACTTCCGGCCCCCACTGCTTGATGAAGTGTCCGAGACGAGCGACGCGCTGCGCAGGAGTCGTCACAGTGTGTGACCCGCCGCAGTAGCGGTTGCACAAATGCTTGTCCGTTTCTGATCTGAGTACAGACAGTAAAAAAAAAAGAGGTGTTTGGTGTTCCATGTCACGGATCAAGTGATTGATCAGGGCACCATGTATAATGTCCGGGCATTATGAATTTAGTCAAGTCAAATCGGGCAATGTAATGAATACTGATTTAAACTTCTATATTTATCACATTGTCTGGTCATTATGAATATTGCTACGTAACGGTTGGGCAATTTGATAATTATGGTCAATGAATTAGTCCAAGAGCGAACAAAGCGAGCTCGGGAGTTTAGGGCACCCCGACACAGGCAGGTTAGGTTCGAAGGAGATGACGGGAGCTGAAGTGAGATAGCAAAGCGAGCGAATTCAGCTCCCGTCATCTCCATTCATCATTCTTTTGCTTGATTAATACGGCATTATGAATAATGCCTCATTAATCACTTGTTCCACCATAACATTTATACCTATGAAGCACACCACCCGTGTGAGATATAAAACCCAGAGGAAACGGAACGGAAGAAAACGGTGTAACGGTGCATTACATAGTATACTTATATTGTTTTTTTGGTGAGCTTGTCGCTTTCTACTTCAACCCCTTCAACCCTTCCGTGATTTGGTTATTTAGAAAGTCTCAGGTGCAATAGAGTCTACGTCATAGCAGTTTTTTTGGTTAGCTTTCAATTTCTACCTCAACCCTTCCGTGATTTACTTATTCTCAAGGTCTAAGTTCTCGCTCCCGAGTGGATAATCCCGAAACAGTCTTTTCCCACCAGTAGTGACTGCTGAGTATAGTAATGAGTATAGTATGTCTCCTCCCTTTCGTGCCGTGCGTTCGTGGTACGTGCCAGTTTCACCCTGGTCTTACCCGCGGTTCCCTTTCGGGGCCATCCACCTATCTGGCTGCTGTTTGAAAAGCTTTTAGCGAAATCATCCCGCATAAACATGCTACCAGTACTTAAAAAATCTAAATTATTTTATTTTTTAGGATTACGATAAAAGTTGGCACTCAGTATATCACGTAGGTACTAAGTTCCAACTTTTATCGTTATCCGTTTGACCGCCGTTTGATAGATAAATGGATCACCATGGTTGTATTTTTACCTGACTTTGTGGGGTTTCGTAGGCTGCATCTGTTGCTGCACGTTTTCCCAGTCGTGCATGTTGCGCTGCGGTAAGCTGCTCGCTTGAGTCTTACGAATCGCGTCTGCAACGAAATATCACCATACTTCAACACATTACTTGCAGGAAGCTAGTCTATCTACACACAGTTTCAGGTCCCGATTTAAATTCACATAGGAACTGTTATTGTAAGGATTAAATAGGTAGCTTAGGTTACTCCCATGACCACTCGTGTATTATACACCAAGCTAATTGCTGGCCCAGTGGATTTACTGAGATCGTCTATCGGATTAGGCGCACAATGCCACATTCGCAAAATGACAATTTGAAATTTCGCAAAATGTCACATTCTCAAATTGTCATATTCCGAAAACGCCACATCGCAAAACGTCACATTAGCAAAATGCCATTTTCGCAAAATGTCATTTTCGCAAAATGCCTTATCGCAAAATACCATTTTCGCACAATGTCACTTGGGACATAGTCGATTTTTTTATATTCAAACATTAAATGTTTTTATGAATAACGGCACCTAGCTATAACTTTAAGAATCACTTGATTAAGCAAATAGCATAATCAATGCTGCAAATCAATTAACCCTAAAGGTACACTGGCAATAAATGGCGCATGCGGAAAAATACTTTACAAAAACCCAAGCCAATTTTACAAAAAATTAAGCTTTTTTGAAAAAAGTTCAATTTTTTTGTTAATTATGTTTATGATTCTCAGCGACATATATTATTTCAGTTTACATTTTAATTTATTTTATGTTAAAATTAATGAAAATTAATAAATAATGTGATTAAATACGTAATTAAATTAATTTATTTTTTATTCATAAATCATCGGCTCAGAAGTCACTAAGTGGCTTTAACTTTTAAGAATGTGTCATTTTGAGAATGTGTCATTTTGCTAATGTGGCATATTGAGAAATGACATTTTGCGAATGTGTCATTTTGCTAATGTGGCATTTTGCTAATATGGCATATTGAGAAATGACATTCTGCGAATGTGTCATTTTGCTAATGTGGCATTTTGCTAATATGGCATATTGAGAAATGTCATTTTGCGAATGTGTCATTTTGCGTCAATATGTCATTTTGCGAATGTGGCATTGTGCGCCTAATCCCGTCTATCTACTTTGAAAGTGTTGTACAAGGATTCAATCAACCCCTGGTCCTGTAGGACACTGTTACAGTAAGGAAAACTATTATGACACACTAGTAAGCTGATGCGTGATTCAGACAGCTGAGATATCTAGTCTGTCCAATCTTTTCTTGAGATGCGTGATTCAGACAGCTGAGATATCTAGTCTGTCCAAACTTTTCTTGAAGGATCTCAGTGTGGGAGCTATCACAATGCTTTACCGGGAGCCTATTCCATGTCATTACAACTCGGTCTGGCAGGAATTACTTCAAGGGCTTCTTCATAAAACTAGAGGGTACAAACCTAATTCATAACTGAGGTAGGGTTTCATGGACAAGCTGGCTGGCAGAGGCTTAGGAGGTTGCGGTGGGACCGGATCCATGGACATCACAGCTTTAGCATCACATGATATGCAGTTGACATCCCTGGTGAAATAGAGCACAAGTAATTTTACAACTGCCTTTAAAAGGATGGCATTTCTGAACTATTATGATTTTGTGT
Organism: Orthosia gracilis; assembly: GCA_947562075.1. Lineage (NCBI taxonomy): Eukaryota > Metazoa > Arthropoda > Insecta > Lepidoptera > Noctuidae > Orthosia > Orthosia gracilis. The sequence goes on from OX387268.1 coordinate 44,340,067, forward strand.
TGCAAAACTATTTGCACTGTGTAAATTTGTAACAACGCATCCCGCGCATTGCGGGTGTTTGGCGCAGAAGGACAAGGTTCGAAATTACTTCATTTAACTGTCAAGATCTACTGACTAGACGGTCATTTTCTGGAGGAGTAGTACACAGCGGCGTCTTGCAGTTCAATCAAAACGATTGGCTACTGCTTGAACGGGCTATCCTGTGGAAACTAAACTAGAGCCTGCAGCCAGGCACAAGAAACCTCGGCTTGCGTGTATTTCGTTTTTTTTTGTTTGACACCTTTAGTTCACGGAAAGCACAAAGTCACCTCAGTAGTCTTCTCTTGGTACCCGCAGCTTCTGCCTCGCGGCGTAGCGCGGCCATCGCCTTCAAATTCTCCTGGAGCTGCTTCAGCTTGTTATTGAAGAAGTCCTTCACTGGTGACAGCTCCATCTTGTCTAGTTTCTGCTCGATCTCGCGCTGAATGTCGTCCAACGCTTGTTGCCATAGAGATTCCTAAAGGAAAAGAACAAAGTTTTTCAAGATATTGGCATAGGTAGGTATGTTTGTATGATTAATAATAGGTTTGAATTGGTGCTGGGTACAGTTTTTGATCACGAACAATAATCTGCTATGGCTGAATGGGTTCGGGTAATGAGCGTCGTTGACCTTACACAATGTAACATTCAGACGCTTGCCCCATCTAAATACCGGAACGAGTTAGAGGTAGCACACTGACCCTTGTTAAGCGTAATATACAATTTTCTATGGTCTATATAGGAGCCTAGTTAGTGAAATCGATGGGAATATAATCTATATCCTACAGATTTTTCAGATGTGCAATTTCATATAAGCCAATTGTCTTATATTTACTACATTTTATAGCGAAGCACTACTGTAATCATGTCGTTGACTTGGGTACCTACTGTTGGGAATATAATAACAAGAATGCACCCCTCATTGTTATCCCCCACTTATCGAAGGCAAGCCAATATCATATTTTATCCTAAAGCTCGAAGAAAATACGCCATAATCACAAACCTGCACGTTAAGTTTTCCGAGGGCATGTTCTAATCCCTTAGAGAGGTCATCGCAAGCGTTCTCGAATTGGTCGTGCGACACCTTTCGCGCCAACATACGCAGGTCAGCCTTGTCCGCTAAGGCTTCCACCATGTCGTCGCGGTCTAGTTTGATGACCTTCAGCAGTTCGATTTGTTCCAGAAGAGCCTGAATGATAATTGATGCTTTATTAGAACTACATTATGGACTTAAATCGGACAAACGAGGTTAAGTGGTGAATGTATCCCTATTTTCCGAACTTTATCCTTACAAGTTGTTTCAAGAATTACTGTGACCGTCAATGCGCAGCCTAAGAGATAGAGGTCTTTCTAGACTTATAGCACAGGCAAAAGCATCTGAAGGCCTAAATCTCCTTTTTAACCGACTTCGCAAAAGGGAGAAGGTTGAATGAAATCGACTGTATTTTTTTACGTTTGTTACCTCAGAACTTTTTATTGAGTGAACCGATTTTGATGATTCTTTTTTTATTTGAAAGCTGGTGTAATGTGGTCCCATTTTATTTTCATCAAGATAAATAATAAATGACAATAAAATATTCGGGATAGATGCAATCGCATGTCTGTTTGGGCACTATACGCGTAGGTACCTAGCCTATAGAACTGGTACATTATGTACCACAACTAAAAAGTGAAAAATAAAAAACTTTTTACTAAAGTTACAACCGACTTCCAAACAAAAACACTACAAAGTGAAAAATAACCTCAATTTCCGAAGTCGATGTCAAAAAACGAAGAAACGTAAACAGGAACACCGACTTCCGAAATTGAAGTTATTTTCACTTTGTAGTGTTTTTGTTTGGAAGTCGGTTGTAATTTTTATTTCTCATGTCAACTGATACAATTACTCATACTGTCGTTTTTAATTATGTTGGGTTTCCATACACCGTAGGCTCGGCGAGGGTGACTAAACACCTGCAGCCTAATTGCGTAACGTAAGTGACTTCGCGGGCAAGGCAAAGGGTTTTGATCCCATCATTCGACCAATCACATAGACGGCAATCCATATCGCGTCTTGCATCTCGCATTTGATTGGTCGATTGATGGAGCCAAAACCCTTTGCCTTACCGAATTCACTTACGCAATTAGGCTGCAGAGTTTCTAAAGCAAAGGTAAGGACTGATTAAATAGGCCTTGTGGCTCGTAATTACGTCGGTGTGGTACTGGCGGTCCTCCTTCTCAGCGGCCAGGTTCATGGCTGTCTCGTGGACCTGTTTCAGCTGAGCTTGCATGTTCTGTACCGTCTCGAACAGCTTCATCAAACCTGTAGCATAGAAAAGTGGGATCCCAAGTTTAACATCACAATAGCTTACATTTTGTTTTTAGTCATGGATACTGTTATAAAAGTTAGGCGGCAGGCTAGACAAATATAGTGCTTGTATCTAGAAAATACGGAGCAACAGACCAGGAAAAAGTAAGACTATACTCCATTTGTTTAGGTAGTTAACTAAATGTAAACAATCTTAACATGTCTTTTATCTAAAAAAATGACTAAAAATTGAATCTAAAAATGTTTACAATTAGGTATTTACTTAAACCGATGTTAGGTAAGTAACTAAATTTAAATAATATTTGTTGGTCTTTTATACGATTTATTTTATATAAAAAGACATATCAAGATTGTTTACCTTTAGTTAACTACCTAAACAAATGGAGTATAGATGTCACGGCAGCTCTTGCCTATCCTCGCATTCTGCCGTCCATGGCCATGCCCAGTGGCGTATTGTAAGTAAAATAATGTTACGAGTTCAGGGATACACTATTTAAACAGCCGACTTCATTTAATCACACTTTATTACAAAAACACTTAATAAACAATCCTATTACTTCGCACTATTTTCTTTTGCCGATCGATCCGTGTCGCTTTCAAATCGAAACTGACTCAGGACGATTTTCATATTTTTTTTCTACTAGGCGTCTCACAGTTCGGTCAAAGTGAACGGATACTGCTTAACCGGGCTACCCTGTGGAGACGAAGCTATATTATAGCCTCCAGCCAGGCTTACAAGAGTACTAATCCTAAGCGACTGCGCTGAGGGCTACCCCAGTTGGGGTCGAACCTCGGCTCAGGACGTCGCTGGGGGGACAACAACTAAGGCTGGATCTTAATAAGGATTGATTCTACCATCCGTTCGGATAAGCCTAGGTGGAGAAGAACGGACAAGAGACTCATGACGAACCCGACCGCTCTTTATATAATACGGAAGATGTTTCTAGAACGTTCCATACTGTTCTAGAAAACTCGAAAAACTTCCAGAACAATCGACTTTCGAACACATTGTTCCCGAAACGACTAGAAACTTCCATAATGTTCAGCTCGAACATTCTGGCATATTCCATTGGACACGATCTTTCGAGGAGATTAGTTCGCTATTCGATACTAGATAGCGCTATTAGTTCCTATTAGTTCTTCCTCTCGTCAATAGATGGCGTTGCCCTATCTTGAACAATATGTACCTACCTAACTGCTTGGTAGCTTGCTTCTTTTTACTACCTAGACCCGCTAACGATATTAATTATCTGTTCATTAGCCTAATTGCGTAAGTGAATTCGGCAAAGCAAAGGGTTTGACCTCATGAAAGAGTATGAACAATTGACTAATCACATGCGAGGTAAAAACGCGATAGTCCGGTCAAATTAGACCGAAAAAAAGGGGTAGGTTTATAGTAGTTCGCATAGAGCTGAAAATTGGTATGGATGTTCGGAACACAATTCTTCAAGGTCAAGTTCGCAAATATAGGTTAAAAACGCAAAAAACCCATATTTGCGAACATTGGCCTTGAATAATTTTTTTTGCAATTGTGGGATCGATGGGGATTTTTTACATTTCATTTATAATGGTGTCAGAAATATTCGTACCAACTTCCAGCTCTATGCGAATTAATGCACTTTGATATGTCTGACCGGAATAGCGATGTGGATTTCCGTCTCTGTGATTGATCGACTGTTCAATGCACTTACGCAATTAGGCTGCTGACTAACTATGCTACCTAGCTCCGTACGCCGCTCAGCCTCCTGGATCGCGATAACTTCTGTATATTAATCCCCAAATCAATCGTTCCACTTTCATCAGACAAGTACTATCCCCGACAGGTCTATTAAAATCTTATTAGGTGATTTCAACAGCCACAGTATCGCATGGGGCTATAACATTAATAATTCGGATGGTGATGCTGTGGAAGAATGGGCCGAGGCGGAGAACCTCACCTTGTTACACAACGCCAAACACCCAGCATCCTTTAACAGCGGCCGATGGCGCCGTGGCTACAATCCTGACCTGATCTTTGCCAGCGATAATATCAGCCATCTTTGCACTAAGATGCACCATGCAGCCTCAATACCAAGAACCCAGCACAGGGCAATTGGATGCCGCGTTGAAGCCGCCGTAAAACCTCAGATCGTGCCTTTCAGGCGACGATTCAACTTCTCGAAGGCCGAAGGCAGATGTTTTCCGATTGCATTGACTCAAAGCTGCTCGAACTAGATCCCGTGCCGAACAACTACGAGAAGTTTGTTGAAGTTGAATGGGTCATATGTCGACAGTAGAATTATTGCGCGGAGTTAGTGATGCCCACAGGAAAAAATGGATGAGACTAGTCACTGAAATAGTTATGACACACAATAGCAAAAAGGCTTGGCATACTATCCACTAACTTACTGACAGCCAGAGAAACCCGAGCGAGGTAACCGCCAATCAAGTTACCCACCAACTTCTGCTTAACTAAAAACCCCCGCATCGGTTACCCAAAACAAAAAGGCTGATTGAGGTAAATGACACTAACACAAATCTAACCAAGCCTATTACACCGTCAACCATTAAATATAGGATTAAAACTTAAAAAAGTAAGGCTCTGAAGGGGCGCGAAGCGAGTGTGGGTGTGGGAGCGAGACAGAACATGGAATGAGTTTATGTGCCCTGAGTTTCTGCGGGTGTAATACTCGCACTTTATGTTTTGTAAAGTAATTAAATACCTTTTCTTTCTTTTTTTTTTTTAAAAAAGTAAGAAAAGGTATTTAATTAATAAGCAAAGCCGCTGGTTTCGACGACAACTGAAACCAGTAGCTGTATCCCGGATCCTATCACTTATCAACACGTGCCTTGAAGATTATAAAATCCCCAAATTGTGGAGACGCGCTAAAGTGATAGCTCTATTTAAACCAGGCGAAAAAAATTAAGACCCTAAAAGTTACCGACCCATATGCCTCTTATATCATACATTAAAACTCTTTGAAAGGCTCCTACTAAATCGCCTTTCACCTGTAATCGAACCACACCTTATACCTCAGCAAGCTAGCTTTAGGCCTGGAAAGTCGTTTACCAACCAGACCCTCAAACCTACTCAATTCATCGAGGACGAGTTTCAGGCGAACAAAGTCACAGATTGTTTTCGTAGACCTTTCAGCAGCCTATGACACAGTTAACATTAAAAAACTTCTATTAAAAGTCAGCGAACTCACAAAAGATACACGTTTTGTCCAAATTCTCAGCGCCATCCTAAATAACCGTAGCTTCTAAATACATCATAAAAACACCCAGAAATAGGTGGCGTTGCCAAAAAACGGGCTACCTCAAGGCAGCGTGCTGGTCTTTTCAGCATTTACATAAACGACCAGCCTAGCTCTCCACTAACGCAACACTTTCTATACACAGGCGACCTTGTTCTTGCCGTCCAGACACCCAGTTTCGAAGAGGCCGAAGAAAAAGTGACGGAAGCTTAGGAAACGCTCGGAAAGCACTATGGTGAAAATGCTCTAAGGCCAAACCCATCTAAACCCAATTGTGTGCTTTCCATCTACACAACCGTCAGTCAAATAGGACCCTTGAAATCTCGTGGCAAGGCGTTGTCATACTCGTAGAGCACTGCGCTCAACCCCGCTACCTGAGCATAACCTTGGATAGGTCCCTGAATTTTAAATTACACTGCTTAAAAACTAAGCAAAAAGTCGGGACTAGGAATAATGTCTTTCGCCGCTTAATATCCACTGGGAGTTCGCCTGCCCAGTATGGCATCGATTCGTTCACGCTAGAAAAGTCGACATAGTGCTAAATGATACCTGCCGCATCATAACTGGGTATTTGAAACAAACCCCAGTTGTGATGTTGTACCCAATGGCGGGTATAGCTCCAGCAGAATTTCGTCACGAAGTAGCCTATCGAATCGAGAACCGTTCCTGTTTGTCCTTCCCGATGCGGTTGGCACCAACTATATGAGCATCAACTCCAACCTACGTACCTGAAAAGTCGAGAGAGCTTCTTGAGACATACGACTTCTTCGAAAGCCAGCGCCACAACCCTACTCCACCACACTTCATCACTCCGGCAGAGCACCTGCCCTCTGGAAACGAACTGCAGTGGCCAATCTGGAAATCTATAAACCGATTACAGACCCAGGTTGGCCGCTGTAGAAACAACTTGGCCAAATAGAGTATTATAGACCCATCCAAAACACAGTACCAGTGTAGAGCCCCTTCGGAAGATATAGCCGCGTCCGAGTAGCTACTTACCAGTCGGACAAAATCTGAATGGTTGAGACTATATTTTGAGTCAATCGACACGAAAGAAGAAGAAAAAGGTGACAAGGACGTGTTGCGATTTACCTTGCAGATCCTTAACAAGATCTGGCGATAGCTTCCCGTCACCCTGGCCTTGCATGATCACCATTTGACTCGCCATATCCTCAAGTTGGTCTTGGAATGAGTTGAGCTGTAACAGAATTACAATTTGTTCAACTCTAGCGTAAAGATCAGTTTAGTTTAGGTGCTGCCCGCCACACGTTATAGTAAAACTTGAATGTCGAAAACCGCCTCCACTTAGGTAGGTTCTACGACATTAAACACTTTCAAGGTCAAACTGTTCGGTTTTAATACATCTGAGTTAAATAGGTACCTGATCTTTAACGAGTCCTTCTGACTTATGGAATTCGTCGCAGCACTTATGCATTTCCTTCTCCAGTTGGGCGAGCCTCTCCATTACACGGCCTTGTATCTGAGGTGGGTGCGCTGTTTCAGAAGCTAGAACAATGTATGCTTTCGATTACGATGAGACTGATATGAGTTAAGAGTTACGAAGCACTATTTATAAATATGATTATTTTTGTATATCCAAAGGATCTCGCGCCACGAGATCATGGTTGTGTTGACTACTGATCAACGTTGGTCGCAGAACGTCCAACCGAGATGCGGAGATTCATGGTAAAGTACCTGCTCCATACAGAGTTTGACCACAACTATTCCGACGGCAGTTTGATTCGCCAGCCAGTAGGACGTTGCAGCCAAGTGCGTGACGTGGTTGTGATCACATAATGTGCGACTTGAGCGAGATTCCGAAAGAATATTAAAAATCGACCAATCACATATACGTAAATCCACATCGCGTCTTTCATCTCGCATGTGATTGGTCGGTTTTTCATACTCTTTGCGCTTTGCCTTGTCGAATTCACTTACGCCATTAGGCTGCAGGTAAGACGGTGGCACAGTAATAAGAGGCTCTAGACAAGTGGCATGCGATGTCAGCGAAGGCGACAGTCGAATCAAATGTAAGGGATTGATCACGTGGGAGAGAGACACGTAGAGTGTCACCTGTCTAGGGCATTTGGTTTAGGGCGACTAGTGACGAAGTTTAGGGCAGACGCTTTTAAGTATCCCCAGGGGTGTACCCCTCTTAAAATAACATCAAAAAAGTAGGTACAAATGGGTACATGAGTAGGTTTTATTACCTGATACTGATGTTGCAGCAGCAGACGCAGCTCGCGTAGTGGCTGTAGGTGCGGCTCGCGCAGTGGCTGCAGGTGCGGCTTGTGGAGTGTCTGCAGGTGCGGCTCGCGAAGTGGCTGCAGGTTTTGCTGCAGCCGGTTCAGGTGGCGGCGGAGGCGCCTTCAGTTCTATCCTTGAGGGTGGAGGAGGCGCAGGTGGCACTGAAAAGTAGGTATTCCTGATAAGTTATCTGCAGTGTCGCTGGTGATAGATTCATTCACAACTATCAATTATCATTTTTGACAGAAAGTACCTAGGGTAGGTGCTCCAGTGAATGAACATATCCCAGTTAGTGAACAAAACGGAGTAATTTAAAAAAAATATGTGTGTTAATGATTGTCACAGATTTTGTGGCAGAGGATTTATGTTTTTTTGTTTAATTGATTGTTGGACCGCATTTTCTATAATAATAAGGATTTTTCTGTAATATAAGTTAAACAAAAATTGTGTTCATTTACTGTTTTCATTCAGTTCATTTACTAGAAATTTTGGTTCCTTCACTGGGGTTTTAAGTTATTTTTCAATATATTGCAAATATCTAAGATATTATAAAGGTTACGCCATAAACCCAAATTAAAAAATATTTTTGAATATATCCTTATTGACAAAATATACCTTTACACCGTATCCCATAGAGGCAACATACTGTAAGATTTTTGAAGTTCGATGATTATTTAAACGTTTATTCACTGGGGCACTTACCCTACAGATTACGTTAAATAGAGTGAGGTTAAAACTCTGTTAAAAAGTTTTAAGTAGGTATGTATGTACTAGCTTATGCCCGGGACCGGCCGGGGCGTCGTCGCAGCGCTTGACGTTAATATCCGAACTACGCCGGACGGAAACAATGATGTTAGTTACGTGACGATTTCTACCAGGCAACTCCTACAGCAAACCGCTCCAAAAAGCATTTTTTGCTACAATCGTTGAAAGTCGCGTCTTCTATGAAAAATTGGCGTCAGTATTGCATGATGGTGGGCCTGTCTGTGGGAGCCTTATAAGAAACCTTTCAACTAACCAAAGGTAGGATTTATATCCTTCATGGCATCAGCGAATGCTTTCGAGAGCCCGTCGAGGTCATCTCTCAAAAACTGTAAGTGAGCCACCAACTGGTTGAGCTCATCTCTTGACGCGAACTTGTCAGAGTCAATTAAACGCCATGACTCTATCATACTCGGTGAGGGGTAGAACGGCATTGGCTCAATCTGTTCATATTGAGTTTGTACAACAGGCTCAGCTGGTTCGTATTGACTGGGTGCAGGCGCACCTGGCGCCGGCTGGCTCGGGGCAGACCTACTTGGCGCTGGCTGACTCGGTGGAGCCTTAATTCCATGACCACTAGGAGCCCCTGATGACAACGGTTGACCATCAAGTCTCTTCTGCATATCAGCTGTCTCTGCGATTAGATCTTCAATAAGCGAGCTAAGCTTTTTAATGCCTTCTTCAGCCGCATCCAGACGTGATGCCACGTTCATATTGTTCCACATGTCCGTGATGGCCTTCAGATTGCCTTGTGATCTGTGAAATATACGTAATTAGGTTTATTACCTAACCTAGAGCTGCACAGCAGGTTATAGACGAGTTTGAAGTCATTTCGTCACATAAAATTTGTCCTGGAAAAACAAACTGGCTTTTTAGCTAATTAACATAATCAGAGTGTGATTAGCGGCAAGCATCTTACTTATTATAAAACAATAATAAACAAATAAAAAAGAGTAGGATTTAGTCAGATTAAGTGCATTTATTTCGGCGTTGATTGGAGATTTTGCAAACGCGATCCCATGCCTAGTGCTCAGTAGCCCATGAATAACTGCAGCCGTATTGTATAAGTGCGCGAAGAGTTTGAACTCTATCCAACCGTCCAAATCGATCAATCACAAGCGAGATGAATGACGCCCTGTGGATTTCCGTTTTGTGTGATTGACCGATTTGGTCGGTTGGATAGAGATTAATCTCTATGCGCACTTACGCAATACGGCTGCTGGTCTGTGGTAGTTAGATCAAGGTGCACTTGCAGCAGCTCATCGTTGTGCACCGGCCGCCATTACTCTCGGCGCCGCGTGGCCTCTAAATGCCAAAATCAGTTTAATAACACGAGAGGTCGTCAGTTCAGTGTCATACTGCATTTTTTTTAAATATACGTTGTTTAGTAATTAATTATGGGTATAATTTAGACGGTCATCAAAAATATTTTTAAGACTCTAAGCTTAGGCACCAAATAAAATAATTGGTTCCCAAAATGGATCAACGGTCACCAAATTCTATCCAACTCAAAGATTAATATACCGGGTGTATTCGTGTTTTTAACGAATTAGTCCAAGAGCGAGCGAAGCGAGCTCAGGAGCTTAGGGCACCCCGACACGGACAGGTTAGGTTCGAACGAGATGACGGGAGCCGAAGTGAGCGAGCAAAGCGAGCGAACTCGGCTCCCGTCATCTCGTTCGTGTTAGGTTACTTTAGACCCTGCGGACGGAAATAGGAGCCCCGCGCAGCGGGGCTCCGTCGACTTTAAAGGCGTCCATATATTTTTTTGGCAGTCAATAATACGAAAAAATGGATTTATTTCATAATATTTTAGGAAACGTTATTTGGTGACCATTTATCCATTTTGGTAACCGTTTAGAATTTTTTTGGTAGTAAAATAGGTACTTTTTTGGGCGGTGTTTAAACACAAGCCATTAATTATATTATTATGGTTTTAAATGTAAATTTTGAACAAAAAATGAATTGATCATCTGCCAAGCAATTGCTAAAATCTCGTAAAACGTCACGTTTTCGAGTTCGATCCCCCCTATGTATGTATGTAATAAATGTACCTACCTGACTTCTTCTAATATAACCTCATTCTTGGGTGAGGTTCCATAAACGCGGTCCTTTAGGTCTGCAACAGTGTTCTCTAACAAGTTGAACTTGCTGAGTGTGACGAGGGACAACTTCTCCACGGAGCTCCGTGCTGGTGGAGATGATGGGGGACGTGCTGCAGGGGCATGCGCTGACTGTGCAGGAGAAGGGGCATGCGCTGATGTTGCAGGAGCAGGGCCGTACGCTGACGGTGCAGGAGCAGGGCCGTACGCTGACGGTGCAGGAGCAGGTTCAAGCGCTGACGGTGCAGGAGCAGGGGCAGGCGTTGGAGCCTTAGATGTAGGAGTTGGAATACTGCCATCACTTCTCTGACTAGCGGCGGTTGTACCCTTTGTTGATTCAACTGAATGCCAAACAGTAGACAAGCATAAACAGGGTGAAAGACGATCATGTAAAAGCGTATTCATATTCACAATTATCTCTTTTTTAAGTCGGTAATATTCAGTCTTAATTATAAATATCGCTAATCATAATACATAATTTAAAAATTTATCAGAAGATTCTAAATTGAAATTCTTCATAGAAAATTGGAATTATTTGTCTAGTCAATAAGACGTGCTTTCTTGTTCAACTTTTTTCAGCAGTCTTGGAAAGATATGAGCAGGTGTCATTCGATTCGGAATAACATGATTTAGGAAAAAAAACGCTCGCTGAAGTGAAAGGTGCGCTGACTTCACTGACAAAGCTTGTGAGAGTCTTGGAGACAGAGGTGTGAGGCTTATGAGGGAGCTCTGTAGAAGCATCTTTGTAGAAGAAAAGAGGTAGACGGCCTAAAGACTGAAAGGAGTCTCTCTTGATACCGCTGCACAAGAAAGGGTCAGCCAAGAAATGCTTAAACTATCGGACAGTGGCACTCTTCTCATGCTAGCAAGATAATGCTCTATATAGTTAACGGACGGCTCCAATCGTATCTACAGCGACATATACCAAGTGAGCAGGCTGGTTTTATCAGGGGTCGAGGCACAAGAGAACAAATTTTGAATATAAGGCAAATTATAGAGAAGAGTCGCGAGTTCCAATGCTCTTGTGTTTTATCGACTACTCCAAGGCGTTTGATTGTGGTGAGGTTGGACTGCCTATGGAGAATACTCGAGGAAATGGCAGTATCTTCACACTTGACAGCATTGATCGCTAACTTATACGAGGATGTAGAGTCGATGTGTAAGATTAGTTTTTACTTACTTTCCAACTTACCCAGTGGTAGTGAATGCATGAGACTTAATAGGGATAGTTTCGTATGAGGTATTGATTAAAGTAAAGGCTTAAACTCGATCTTCTTAACTAATTTAATCTTCTCACAAATACAGTCTGTTACAGAAGTTTGCTGATGAATATTATTAAATAAGCACAACTTACATTAGAAGGCATACATAAACCCTAACAGCATCGTTCAGCCTATGCAGTAGTATCTACGAAGCAAATACACCATGAGGACTTCGGTATTCGGACCTCGCTGCTTAAGTCTTGCGATGTTGATATGTTAGGTTAAGATGACCACATTTATGTTTATATTAATTTATTAAAATATCCTAAAGAAGAAAATGCCAAGAATAAAATTCATGATGAGATTCACAAAACACATGGTTGATACACGTGTGGATATTCAGACAAATTAAACTGATACTCACAGCGCCCATTAGTTCCTCAAATCAATGGAATGTTTCGCTTTAACGCTGGTCCTTTATCCCTCGAGTCATTAAGATTGATTACGTTTTCTAGTATTTATTTTTGTAAAAAGCCGGATTTGGTTTTCAGTCAATTGTTTACAACTTTGCAATTTTTGGAAACGGAATTTTTTTTTTGCTACATGCTATGCCGAATCGAATGACACCTTGTTTATCAAATATTATGTAGAGACTGCTGAAAAAATGTGAACAAAAAAGCATTTGTTGACCAGACTATAATTTGAATCTGCTTACATCATAATCAGTGTTTATTTAGCCATATTTTTTTTTTTTATAAATACGTTAAATCTTACTCATTGCAGCAAAAAATGGATCATTCTTCCGTTTGCGCTCAACTGAAAAGAAAATCCAGATTTTAATCCAGAGCCAGTGATTAATATAATTACCTATAGGATTCATAGAAAATTTTAAATACTGCAAGCTTACCGACCAGGACACTTTCTTGACCCGCTGGAAAAGGGCTTGCAGCTGAAAATTTAATCAACACAAAACAGTTAACTTTTGTCTTGGAACCATTAATTTATAATACTAGGTTTTGGCGGTGGCTTCGCCCGAATAAAAGTCGAACATTGTCCCACAGGAACGAAAAAGCGGGATAAAAAGGATCTTATGTCTTAATACAGACCATGTTCCAAATCCATTTAGCCATTGAGCCAAAAGTAAGGATCCAAACATCCAACATTGGTATCAATAGACTTGCACATGAATGAAACGCATGTTACTAAAAGAGTTATGAATATAAAAAAGGTGGATGGATGGAGAGGGAGAGGCAGGCCAAAGAAAAGATGGATGGACTGTGTTGAGTGATATGAAAGAAAAGGGAGTCAATGACAGCGTGACGGGGACAGGACGGTTTGGAAGAAGAAAACGTATCGCGCCGACGCCAAGTAATATGGGACAAGGGCAGGAAGAAAGACAGGATATTATGTGTTAGCCTTGATATACTATAATATATATCTACTGTCCCACAGTTTGGCAAACTTGAAAAACTTCCCCGAATGCTATGGATGCCGAGATGACCTGCACGAGGCTCTACTGGGTGCGTCGATTGCGAGATTGAAGATTTTCTTTCCATTATGAAATTTCTATGATTACCTTGAAATCCACTAACCTAATTCATACTTTCCAGGAGCCTGAAAATACAAAAGAAGTTAATAAAAATTTAGCGTGGAAGGGTAATTTTAACACTGGTAGATGGTAGATACTAGAGATGAAACGGATATCCGGCAACTATCCGGTGCCTTATTACCATCCGGCCCCATAACAAGCGCCTATCCGGCTAAAAACCGCATTAAAAAAAACATCATATTAAGGTAATTACTTTATTTATATGACTCAACAAATACAATTAATAATCACAAAATTTTCATTATACTACCTCTCATGCTGCACTAAGAATGAATACTAATTTATGTGTATTATAAGGTAACAAGAAGCGGTTGCTTGTCTTCATAAACAAGGCCAGCTTCAGATATTGTTAACGTTAAATTTATTTTAGAACTTTAAAAATTCTTCAGATAACAAAAGCGCGTATTTTAATAACATTAAACGATCACGTTTGCAATCAATTCAACAAGTCAATAAAACAATAAGGAATATGGGAATATGCATGTATTTTTATATTTTAAATGATAATTTACATCATTATATAAATGTGAATAAAACCAATAACAATTGGTTCAAATAATAAAATTTTAAAATAGTAGGAGATATCAGTTTTTTAAACGACCGCTATTTTGGCGCGTTTGTCGTGACATCAAAGTCTATACAACAAACGACTACTGAATAGCAGCAGAAGTGTTTTGGGCTGTAATCTATTAATATTTTGTTTTTTACTTCAATAAAATAATGCAACAAGACAATAAACCGACTTTACAGTACTGTATGTCAGTATGTATCTTGTGTAAAAACCCAAACACTTTATTTTATTGTTGTGTGATATTATTTGAATCATATGCATATTCGCTATTCGTTTTATTATAATGTCCCTTATTTATAAAATTTCTTTCTATCTATAAATTTTAAAATTTATATAAAATAAATCAAATAAAAACATTTAGAAATATAAAAAATAGAGGCCCACCGGTATCGGGAACAGGGTTCAAGCTACCGGCGGTCAGGGCTCTAGAGAGAGGAACCTCCGAACAACACGAGCCGTGTCCAGAAGTACTGCTTTCTGAATCAAGCCCTTGATCGAGAGCCCTACGGGAGCCTCCTAAGGTGTTGGTCGATGCTTATGGATTCTTGCTTGGTCTTTATTATAATTATCGTTACAATTTTTATTGATCGAGTCCACCCGATCGTTCTTGCCCCACCAACGCAAGCTCGCTTTTTGCGATGTACTAAAACGTAAATGTTCCGCCGGATATCCGGCTATTCGGCTCCAAGGTTGTCCGAATATCCGCTATCCGACAAGACAGCTATCCGTTTCATCTCTAGTAGATGACCTACCTATGATGTAGGTACTTAGGTACATGATTTTTGTACCCATTTTCCAAATCAGTTTAATGGTAGTCAGCCTCGACACGATCGACGTAGGCCTGTCTCAAACTGCGCTGCAACACGCCGCGTGCTGCTCGGCCTTCCACGTACAGTTTGTTTCATTGAGGTTTGTTATAAGGTTGTCGGTAGGTCCACCTGACTGGAGAGCGTCTCTCGTTACGCATCGTGTGCTCAACCATTAAACAGTCCGTCGTCAATGAAAGCTGAACTGGCATTGGGTGGCCGGCCGAATGCCAGTTTAGCTTGCTAACCCTTGCTAGGTGGTTATTTAAAATAAAATGAAATACCCCTGTGTCAATGACGTATTCGCTGATGGCTATGGTCTGGGCGTTGTCTACTTGTCGCCCGACAGGTAACGTGGCCATGCTGCCCCGCAACTCTACATTTTTGCCCAACACCCGCATCTGCTGGGCAAGGCAGTGCAGCACAGTTTGCAGCATGCAGAAGTCCACCACGCCTACCTAAACAACATAATGAACACAAAAAGTATGAACGTTATTGTATCCAAAATTCTTGAATAGTTTCTTAAAACTTTTAAAGAGTCCCACTCCCATCCCATAATAATCAGAGACTTGGAGGACTCCCAACTCCTTGAACGCAAGCTAACATTTATTCCTCACATGGAAAACATTATAAAAAAAAAAGCCTTCAAGACACTCGTATTACGGAATGCCAAATGTTTTCGCAAGCCCAAAGAAGAATGGCGAAATCTTAGCTAACTAAAATTTGAGCGTCTAAAAGGGAGATAAATATGAAAGAAATTCTTTTAATTAACTACGTTTTATCAAAGTATAACATTAACTAGTTCACAGCGGATAAAAAAAAATTAATGAAAATTATTTGGTTTTTTCGTTAACTCTCATTAGCTTAGTTATGCCATTTTACACTTATTCTGCCAAGTGACAAGTAGTGTCTATAGTAAGTATAGCATTATTGTATTTGTTATTATAATAAAACGAAGTAAATGAATTAACAATACCGTTTATTTCTAAGTGTAGGTGTCCTTACAGGTAGGTAAGAATACCGTAGTGTAGTAGAAATAAATGAATTACTTTCAAAAACGCTAGGCACAAAAACTAGGATCCAAGTTAAAAAAAAATATAGCATGGTTGTTGACGAATACCTTTTTTGTACACGCCAAAGTCGCTTAAAATAAATAAATATATTTTCCGAAAGAGTATAATTTACATGTTGATGCTGAAATAATTAGGACAGGGAAATACTAAAGCGATATTGCCCTTTTACTTCCACGAAATTGAATAATATTACCTATTGAACACATTATTAAAAGTTAACCGGACATAAGCTACGAAAGTTCATGACTGAATATCTATTATTCTCGGCGTTCTTGAACAAAAATTTGCATGCCCATGTGACGGCAGAACATGGAGAGCTAACTTATAAGACAACATCTATATACCAATTTTTACCCATGTTTGCAAACTAATAAATGATTTGATTTGATTTGAAAAAATTCTTAGACAAACTAATTCAGAACATCAGAACATGACCCTAAATTAAACCAGATATTTTTCATTTAGAGTCGTAGGCATTTTAATCTCAGCTAATACAATGTATGGGCTTCTGCCATTGTCCTTTAAAATTTTCCTTTTCAACTAACTGCCTCGTCCGTAGCATATTGGAATACTGCGTGGATGTGTGGCGTCTCCACTATGCAACACATAGTCTTAGGCTAGAGCGGATCTAGAAAAGGTTTATAAACCACCTTGCCTACTCTGCGGGATTAGCCAAAAAACTTCGGAGCTACGCAATACGTCTTAAAATTTTTAGCATTACATCACTTGGAAAAACGAAGAGATGGTATTGATGGTTAAACGAACTTACCTTAAGTGATGTTCGACCATAATTATACAAGACGTCACATCCGAAAGATTTATTTGATTCACTTGGTAGTCCACTTTCTAATGTACTAGGCATCGCACAATTTTTTAGAGCTAAAGAAATAAAATATATTAAAAGTAAGTAAATATCCTTCCCCCACTATGTTACCTGCACCCGCGCCGCCATAACTCCTGTCATTGTTTTCAGAGAAGAAGAGCCTATTTCACGAAATAATTCGGGTAGATTCATGATTGACCTTGGAATCATAGGGTTTGGGTGGGTTATAAATCTTTCGGATGTGACGTCTTGTATAATTATGGTCGAACATCACTTAAGGTAAGTTCGTTTAACCATCAATTATACTACGACGTCACATCCTTCAGATTTATTTGATTCACTTGGTAGATGTTTAGAACCTGGAGTGAAATAGGTGAGGCATATAGGAGGAGCGTGGAGGATATGAATAGAAACTCAGTTATGTTTTCAAATCAGAAATATTATTCATTAATAATTAGCTTAATTTCAAAATAACTATATCTTTCTACTAAGATTGTTTGCTCATCAATTATAAATGGCCGTTGCAAAAGCCTCATCATCATTATTTACAAGTGGTCTGTCGTAGAACTTTGCAAACATTAATGAGTTGCCAGACCAACCCGCTGATTTCTTAATAAGATCTACAGATATGCCTTTTCTTTTAGCCGCCGAGGTAGACGCGTGGCGCGTACTATGCGCGGAGAATACGGTCGTATCTACCCCACTTTCAGTAAGTACCAGTTTAATCCAGCGGCTAATAGAGGAGACACTTGCGTTATGTATAGGTTTTTTAATAGTTAGAATGAGTTTATCAGTCTGTGGAGAATGTCTAAATTTCTGAGTTGCTTCTAGATATGAGGTCAAAGTCTTGCCCGGGCAAATTTCTACTTTATGCGGGAAAAAAGGTATGGTTAAACGTGGCATATTCCGCCCTGGTGCAGAAGTTTTAGTAACGTCAGTAATAATTATTTCAAAGTTTGAGTCATTGGCTCTTACATTACATAAACGAATTAATGATAGCGTCTGCACACGTTGTGCAGTCGACAACGCGAGTAGAGCTACCAGCTTTTTTGTAAGTTTATCTAGTGGCAATTCATCGTTTGGATACCAGTTTGAGATATAATCAAGGACCAGATTTGGATTCCAGGTTGCCTGATATTTAGGGAAAGTAGGGTTCTTTTTAAATACTCCCTTAAAGAACCGGACAACACGATCATCGTCACTTAACTGCCTGCCTAATATAAGAGCCAACGCTGAGCGAGTGGAATTAAGGGTGGAATAGCTCGCCCCCGCTTCGAGTTCCACCGTAAGGAACTTTAGGATCAGTGGAATATTTGCACTATAGCAGTTTACATTATAATTGGTACAAAAATGCCACCATTTTTTATAAGCGCAGCTGTATTGTTTTAAAGAATTTTTTGCCAATGACGCAATCATAATTTCGATAGTTTCGGGTGTTAAGTCTTGTCTTGCATATGCTGCCCTGATAATAGGGATGACACCAGGGTAAGTCGTGTCCAGAGTGGGTGCTTGGTTCTGAAAGGAGACAGTAGTAGGTCAGGATCAGGTTTAAAGTAAACAAGGTCGCTTTGTGACAACTTCAAAAAAAGTGGGTACCAAGGCTGACTAGGCCAATGTGGTACAACCATTATTACTGTAGCTTTATCATTGACTATTTTCCGTAAACATCTTAAAATCAATGAAAACGGAGGGAACAAGTAAGAGAAGAATGATCCCCAATCTACAGTGAACGCGTCGATGTTGAACGCTTCCGGGTCTCGTTGCCATGAGATATACCTGTCACACTTAGCATTTATTCTAGTAGCAAATAAGTCGATTTCAGGGCAACCAAACTTATGAATGATTTTATTAAAAGCTAACGAGGACAGGCTCCATTCGGTATCGATGTTTTTCCGCCTTGATTCTTCGTCTGCCTCAACATTGTCTTTAGATTTTATGTATGACGCGAATACATGCAATTGCCTTTTTTCGCACCATTGCCAGATTTCGCGAGCTGTTTCATTTAGATCCGGATATTGTATTCCACCATATCTATTTATATAAGATATTGCTGTTGTATTATCTATGCGCAGCAATATCTCTTTATTGCGTTGTTGTTTGGCAAAGCACTTAAGTCCAATAAAGGCGGCTTTCAATTCTAACAAATTTATGTAATAATTGATTTCTGTATTATTCCAGAACCCACTTGTCTTTTCACCATTACAGAATACACCCCAGCCAGTCAGAGAAGCATCCGAAAATATTTCTAATTCATAACGTCCGTTGCGTACTAAATTTTTTGTATGCATTATGTTGTCTATCCACCATAACAAGTCTGCTTTTAGACTAATAGGTAACTTCATAGTTTTGTCATAATCCTGATCAGAATTTCTTAAAGCTAAAAACTTTTCGCGTTCAAAGAGTTTGGTATGTACCCAGCCGTAAGAGACTGCCGGACATACAGAACAAAGTATACCAAGGAATTTAGCAAAATCTCTAATAGAAATTAGGTTTTCTTTAGAAATATTTTCGACACACTTCTGAACTTTGACTCGTTTTTCTTTCGGCAATTTTAAGCAATAATCCTGCGAATGAAGTTCGAAACCAAGAAAAGTTTGGGATTGTTTCGGTTCTAATTTACTTTTACCAAAATTTATGACAAAACCCAAATGTTCTAATAATACCTTTGTGTCATTAACGCATTTAAGGCATTCTTCATAATTATTACCCATACAAATGATATCATCTAAATAAATAGCCAGTATTAAGCCACTTTTTCTCAGTGTGGCGACCACCGGTTTCATAAGTTTAGTGAAAATATACGGTGCTACGGACAAACCGAACGGTAAACATTGAAATTCGAAAATTTTTCCTTCGAACATGAATCGTAAGAACTTTTTACTAGCTTCTTCGATTTTTACTAAAAAATACGCTTCTTTGAGGTCTATAGTAGCCATATAGCAATTTTTTGTAATTAATTTTGTAACCGTTCTAATATCCTCCATTTTAAAATGTTGTGTAGTAATAAAACTATTTAAGTTCTTTAAATTAAGGATAAATCGGAAAGAGCCATCACTTTTGTTAGCCAGAAATATTTTTGACAAAAATTGGTCAGTCACGGCAGCACGTTTAACGACAGCACCAGAAGACTGTAATTTTGATATCTCGGCCTTTATATTGTTTATTTCGGAATTACTAAAATTTTTATTTTTGGGTATAATTGTTTGAACGACTGGTTTTGTGAAGGGGATTTTTAAACCCCTTACGTAACTTAAAACCGCCGGATCATCGGTTATATTACACCAGTTATCAATAAAGTGACTTAGTCTACCCGCATGGGGTATAGTTACCTCGTTTAAGGTTTGTGTGTCCTGAAGTTGGTCTTCGATGACGGTGTCTGGCGATGTGCAGCTGACGTTGGCCGTTTGTTCGTTTGAACGTGGAAACGAGGTCGCTGCCCACCCTGTCTGCGTGCCTGTTGACCTTGAGATCTGGGTGGGCCCCGCCAGTTTCCCTGCTGAGTGAACCTCCGGGATGTTGGTGCAGGGTCACTTCGTTTTATCTGGAGTCCAGACCTTTCAGCAGTTTTTGATGCCTTTATTTTCTCGCCTAGATTGACTCCAAAAAGGTAAGTGTCTCTTTTTACGTCTGTAATCAGCTGTGTGAATTTTTTATCTAGAGATGTAATAACCAGTTTTCTTCTAGTTTTTGTATTTTCATAATGCAGATCTAGCAGTATTTTATTGATATCCGATATCTTCTTCAAAAGTTCTATTTTGTCTGTATGCCCATCAATAATGGAGCATGCCAGATTAGTTAAACCTGCAATTCCATGACCAAGATGGTTTTGTGCCTTTTCCAGTAACTTGTCTCTGTTTTTTACAGAGTCACTTAGAACTGGGATGATTTCCGGATTTAACAGAGGTGCTTTGGCAAGCTTGAAGTTTTCTGGTACTAGTGACCTTTCCAATCCTTCCTGCTTCTGTTCTCTCGTCAGGCCATCGACTAGGATACACCCCCAACGTTTAGCAATCTCGTCAGGGATCGGTGGTCCAAATACTTCGTCCTTTCCCTTCAGTTCGCCGAGCGCTTCTAAAATCTGCTGGGGTAGGGATTCCTGGGTAGTGGCAAGCTTATTCGTATCTTTACTAGTGCTGGGACCTGGTTCTGGACCTGGCTCAATATCGCCATCCAAAGCGGAGATCCTGTTAGCATTTTCTAACGAAGGAGCTACCGCGGACCTGATCATTTGTGTTGGCACCTCCGGATCGTCGGACTCCGAGAGATCCACCTGAGCTTGTTCATACGGCGGTGAGGCGCCTGGTGATAATGACCGTGAGTCACCTGGTGATAATGGCCAGGGGTCGGAGTCTGCAAAGAACAACGTGAACGTTGTTTTCAAATCACACGAAACAATTTTAAACTGCATTTGCAGTTGTGTATTTTAGAGTCATTGGTTATAATCACGTTACAACACGAGACTGTATGGTTATCAGCCATGATCACGTCATGGAGAATAACAGTGTCACATCATGCCGTCATAGTTATCTGTTGCGATCGCATCGCAGAGAATAACTGGCAGGTAAATAGAAATCTATCAGCCGTGATCGCGTCGTGGCGAATAGTTTGAGAAAAATAAATAGTAACATAATATCACCTATATTACAATCGTTAACGTATGTCATAATCATAACGTTAACTAAGTACCTACCTTAGGATAGAATAAACTCAAGAAAAGAAAACAAAAAAATAATCACATTGAATATCATAATGACGGTAGATGTACTTAAGTTGTGATAGAAAGTTTTTTAAAACATCTGGTAACAAACATTATTATTGGTAGAATAATGAATCGTACGTAAAAGTAATTAGGGATAGTTCTAAAACGTAAACAAGTAGGTAAGACTCACCTTCGCTCGTTTCCGAGGAGTGAAGTTGCTTTTGTAACCTCTTTATTTTCTTCCGAATTCGCGATTCCTTATCTCCGTGTTTTCGTTTACCCATTATTGTAAACCAAGAATCACGGTTTTCACTAAATCGCACACGAGTTGAACACAAAATAATATTACAGATGTCGCGATGCCCGCACAAAAAAAGCGAATGACAGGAGTTATGGCGGCGCGGGTGCAGGTAACATAGTGGGGGAAGGATATTTACTTACTTTTAATATATTTTATTTCTTTAGCTCTAAAAAATTGTGCGATGCCTAGTACATTAGAAAGTGGACTACCAAGTGAATCAAATAAATCTGAAGGATGTGACGTCGTAGTATAATTGATTTAATATTGCTATCACAGTCAAATAAACTACCCGCATTTGTTAAGTAAGTTTAATTTCAACCTACCCTACAACAATTCGCGTCACCCTATCTAACTATTACGTCCCCCATTCCGCAAAACTGTATCAGGATCCAACTCCCCCATTCCCAGACTTTCTAAGTTTGCAGGCTTCTTAGTAATTGCGTTGAAGGAATTGATATTTGTTGCACGTCACTTCAAAAACTCAATCGTGAAGTCAACAAAAAAAAATCACCATACTGTTTTTTGTTTTGTATCTACCTAGATAAAATTTATTCGACTGTATTATTTTCTAAAGACTTCGCTGTTTATGAGTGTTATTTCTGCACTATTATTGCGTCTATCGCATCATATTGTACACTTAAGGCCGGTTTCTGAAGTTGATGTTACATCTCAAATCTGCTGACAATTTGTCACAAATTAGCCAGCCCTCAGTTGTCAGTGGGTTTCTCAATACTGAATCATCGAAAAATTACGTTATCGCTTGTTACATTTAATTTTCGGCACAAATTTATTTCGGTTGGCTACCATAGCTGGTATTCATTCACTTTATTCACTACTATAACTCTAAACTATAACTTTAAATAGCATTTATCTTGAGCGGCTGGGTTGGTGTAGCCGCCAAGTTAAGCAAGTCTCACCAAGGACGGTTCTTGGATGGGTAACCACGTTTTTTTTGGTTTACTTGTTTTTGGATATTTAGTACTTAGTATAAGGTACAGTCAACATTAATGCGCGTGAGGAAGGTTCGATTCCCAGATCAATAACAGTTTTTGTTTTTTATTTACATATAAAATAACTATTTTTGATATTGTGTCAGGTTTTTATAATGTAATTAATTTAAAAAGTTTGTAATAACCTATTATTTTAATTTTGATAATCAACTGTAACTGTTCTAATTAACATATTTTTTAACTGAAGCGATACCAAAGATTTCGCCGACCCCTATTTTTTTATCGTAATAATAAGCATTTAAAATCATAATATTGATTTTAATCTGCGAATAATCGACGAATATCCAACAATTTTAAATGAGGCTCGTTAACAAGAGATTAATATTGAAAAAGGTTCTCAGAAACCCAAAACTGTAACAGATGGTTAATTCGAGATTTTTCTCAAATGTGACTAATTGTGAACCGCTTGTCACACTTGGTGTTGAGAAACTGAAAGTAGAATTAACCGGCGATATTTTGTCAATTACGTTAACAGCCTGATAATCGAGAGCTAGGAAACCGGGTGTAAGTGTGCTAGAAAAATTAAAAAGTTATTTTTGATGCAGTTGTTTGTAATGTCGCACTGTAATGGTATTTTTTAAAATTTTACCTATCCACGAATATAAGTACGTGTTTAAACAATATTTTTTGAAGTGCGTAAGGGATAGATGTATACAAGACATATACATCTGTCCCTTACACACACTGTCACCTAACTCTAACAGCTTTTGGTCACCCCCTATTAGACTAAAGTGATGATTTTATATATTAGGCAATCCATTTCTAGCTGCTTAGTCAACATCAGCGTTCGCTCGCTGATGTTGACTAAGCAGCTAGAAATGGATTGCTGATTGATTGATTGATTTTTTCTTCGCTCACTTTGGCTTTTAAAATAAGAATGTTACCGCGATTTTCTAATCCAAGAAATGATTAAAGAATAGGATCTTGTTCTTTAAAGAACCCTGTTTTTGTGCAAAATATTTCTACTGTCTCCGATTGTTTTGACGTCTCCCGACATTTCGCCTTTTTCGTTCGTGATTGTTGATTATTGCTATTGGAATAATGAGAAAATTCACCTGTATTCATAAGTTGTCAATTAAAGTATAAATAAGCGTCATACGAATGTGGTAGGCGGGACGTCTATCCCCATTCACCGGGTACCGTTCCAATCTCTCGATATTAGTATATAAGGATTTTCAAATAAGAAAACCCGATAACAAAATTGTAGCCAAAAGTACTAAATGCAGATTCAGGCGAAAGAAAGATTCTGTTATTCTTTAAATTAAAATCCCTTAACGATACGAATCAAATTATTATTATACAGACCGGAGGGTCCGGAGGCTTATATGTCAGAAACATATCCAGTCCAGCAGCCGTATTGAAGAAAGAGATTCAAAGAGTTCAAACTCTATCCAAACGACCAAATCGACCAATCACATGCGAGATGAATGACGCGATGTGGATTTCACTAGGTTGATGAATAATTAGACTTGGTTAGTGATGTCAATGGAGAGTGAACACTGTATTACTTTATGCCAATCGTCGCTGCCTTCTTCAGAAACAAACCCCTTTGCAAAAAAAAGACGGGCACTTTTAAATATTTTCTCTACTTCAATGAAGAAGAACAAGGAAGAGGTTTTATTGACGATGTATTTGAACCATCCTGGCATGATTCTTTACGTTCCAAACTTAAATTTTGAAATTAACAAAAGAAAAATATTGATTATTTTTATAAAATTGCTTTACTAATGGCGCGAATTGCTGAAACGATATTTTTACTGATTATTAAAATTTTAAAACTTTTTGGATATTTTTTGCAAATTAAACAATTTAATCTTTATTTTTTTTGAGTGATAAAGCGATAAGGGCCGGTAAAATTGTAGCCCTACTTGAAGAAGGTTGTTCGCAATCTTACGTGTCTCAGCAGCTAAATGTGAGTCGTTCATCTGTCCAGAGGACTTGGCAACGGTATAAAGAGACCGGTTCGGTCAAAAGAAGACCCGGTTCGGGAAGAAAATTGATGCACAGAACCAAGAAATGACCGCTTTTAGATGAGTCAGGCGTTGCGGAATCGTAAGGCGTCAAGTGTGTACCTGAAGAAAAGTCTTGAAGAAGTAAGAGGAGTAGAAATTAGCTTGTGGACGGTCAGGAGGAGGCTTTTGTTACCACCCGGCTCGGGGCCCTGAATTACTCCGTGAGCACCGTGTTGCTCGAAACTGTGCTTCATGGACTCTGGAGGAGTGGAATAAAGTATTGTTTTCTGCTGAAGCTTGAATCTCTTTGTGTGGAGAGGACCGACGCCGGCGAGTGCTGCGAAGATCACGGGATTCGGGAACGCTATGCGGCAGTGTGTTTCGAAGAAATCTCTCCTTATGGCGGAGACTCCGTTATGTTTTGGACAGCAATAAATTAGACGGAGCGGGATTTAGTTTTCATAAGAAAATGGAACATTAAAAGCACACCTGTACATAATGGAAGTCCTTATTCCATATGCACAACCCGCATTGATTGCACTTGGGGAAGATTCCATTTTTATGTTACAATGCTCATCCGCACCGTTCTGGCGACGTGGAAGCGTACATGCAAGAAGTTGGGATCCATCGTCTAGATTGGCCAGCTCGAAGTCCTGACCTCAATCCAATTGAGCATGTCTGTGATGTTCTAAAGAGACGGGTAAGATCAGTGCAACCTGCTCCACAAAACATCAGGAAGTTAAATAGAGTCATTGCAGAAGTATGGGAACGTTAAACGAAGGCGAACGTTAAACGAAAGCGAACGTTTCCTCAAAACGTTATTAAAAACATCGTGGAAAGCATGCCCAGAAGGATTCAAGCTGTGTTTTTGGCAAGAGGAGGTCACACTCGTTATTAGGTTTTTACATTTGTAACTTTGTTTAATTAAAAAAAGTAAATAATCTTCTAGTCTTTATTGCCGACCAGTTCTTATTGTTTGGCCATGTACATCGGTTTTAAAGAAACGAATTTAAAAAAAAAATCCCTGAATTCACGTCACGCGTATTAATTTACACGATTATAAGATACAGACTACGTCAAACAATTAAATTTCATATAATTAACTCAATTTTTTTTTATTGCACCCTGGAAATGTGGGTGCTTTCAAGAAACTGGATGGCATTCAATCGAAGGCTCTGAGGATTATTACGGGGTCGATGAAATCTAGTCCAAAAAATTGTCTTCAAGTGGAGTGCTGTGGACCCCTTTTATCGTTAAGAAGACAGTACCTAAGTGATCGTTATTATTTCTGTAGTTTGCAATTGAAATGTCATCCGTTACATTCTAAATTAAAACAGCTAGCTGAAGAGGTAGATTCATCAAAGTATTGGACGCATAAGGATGCACCTTGTCTTGTTAAAAGTCTGCGTAAATATAACAAATTAGAAGCTCCAACTTACCAAAGTAATCAATTACCATTGTATTGTCATAATTTCAATTCTCTCATTGTACCACCACGAATCGAATTCAATATAGGAGTATCAAAGAGCGATACCAATCAAGATGTCGAATTTAGGCGCATTATTGACAATGACTGGACTGGTTGGCATCAAATCTATACTGATGCGTCTAAACATTCTAATGATAGTTGTGTTGGCGTTGGGGTTTACCATTCACAATATAAAATTGTACAAAAAACTAAGTTACCTCCCGAATCTAGTGTATATACCGGTGAATGTTATGGTCTTTTAAAGGCCATTGAGTATGTACTCCTACTGAAGCTATCAAAAACAATATTTTTTTGTGATTCGCTGAGTTCCTTACAATCGTTACAACGATTTCCCTTCAAGTCTCATAAACAGTCTCCTATTGTCTTTGATATTAAAAACCTTTTATACGTATGCTCATCAAGGGGTTATGGAATCGTTTTGGCTTGGATTCCAAGTCATGTGGGTATTTCTGGTAATGAAAAAGCTGATCGGTTAGGTAACGAAGCTATTCGTGTCGGAGATGTATGTCCGTATAGTAATTATTGTCATGACTTGGTTTCTCTGCCCAAACTTTATTTATATGATACGTGGAGTAGTCTCTGGGTTGATGATGTCACCAAAGGGAAATATTATCGATTAATACAGAAGTCTATTCCACGTAAGCCGTGGTTTAACAATTTTCAATTTAGCAAAAGAATCACTTCTGTTTTATGCAGACTCCGTTTGGGCCATGTTTGTACCCCTGCACACTTGTTCAAATTTAAAATTGTTGATGATCCTATGTGCTCTTGTGGAGAATACGGGGACTTGAACCACATATTTTTTTCCTGTACATTGTATGATAGGTCTGCTTTTACCTCTCAACTCCTGGTGATCCATATCCCATTTCCTACCTCTATTATTTGTTTACTACATTATAACGATGCAGATGTATATAGCATATTAGCCAGATTTATTGATACTAATGATATCAAACTATAATTGTTCCTATATGTATTGTAACTATATGTATTGTAAATATATGTATTGTAATTATATGTATTTAGTTATATAGAAACCAATCATTTTCCCATTCCATATTTTCCAATTAATAATTTTTATATCCTTGGTTTCCCTACCTTTGTCATTGGCTACTGCAAAGTTAGCAAAGCCAAAAAAAAAAAGTCGACCTTACAATGTAAACTTCCTTAGGTGCGCGTGTTTTTTGCAAAACCGTGTATTTAGTTGCATAAAAGATAATAAAATAATGTTCATGTTCACCTCCGGCGTTCCGATGGCCAGGTCGATCATTTCCGATATATTCGTAAGAACTGGGTCAACAGCTGAAAAGAGACATCGGAAGTTTTGAGATTATCAGGTAAATAGTAGGCAGTTAGTAAACATTTATATTATTTTACACAGATTCGTTCTGTAGTAGATTCTGCCAGTGGCATGATGGTCCGTGTGAAAACTGTTTTATAAGGGATGTCAAGGTAACATAATATGTAGATATTATTCAGGATAAAATGTATTCTATGTCCTAATGCAGGTTATGGTCCCGTGTGTCATCCGAATCCGATTAGCCGTTAAGGCGTGAAAAACCAACAAACAGACAGACATTCATTTTTGCATTTATAATAAGTATTAGTATGGTTTGTATAGTAAATGAATGGGAGATAAAGATATCTGATGTTATATTTGAATATCTTTGGCAGTCTACGACCACAGTTTGTTGCATAAACATGAGGGATTTTGTAAACACATTGTATACTTACTAGCCATTGTTTTTAATGTTATATGTAATTATATATAAGTTTATTGAAAAAAAATCAAATTCAATGTAATCATACAAACAAATATAAATAAAATTTAAAAGTATAAAATTTTAGTAAACATAAATCGAGAAAATTTATTTGAACCATTTGACGTTTGACGCTATTGTTTTTTTATTGTCATTGAAGTAATTTGTTGCAAATTATATTTGGACTTTTTCTTATATAACTTATTTATTATAAACACAATAAATTCGGGTCAGCTGGCCCGCAATAGCAAAATTTGCAGAAAATGTGCTAACCCGGGCAGGCGTGAAAATATCCCATAAAATGATTACGAAATAAGGTTTTCTTAAGGGTCCTATTCTTATCCACCTCGCCGCTGGTCAACGAACTTCAGACTAGTTGGATTTTGGTCCAAACCAATTTTGAAGGTTATCTTTAAGTATTGTTTAAGAAGATATTAGTGGATATGACTTATTCTTTTATTTCCAAACCTAGAGATTTTGCTAGAGGGCCTGTCATTGTCGGTGTGCGTGATCCATAAGAAGGTGTGTTCAAACTCTTCGTCTTTTTACTTCACCGCCTTCCGATAAGTGCCTGATAACATACATCTTGTGAATATATCATACTGCCCCTTTCTTCTCTGTATGATTTGTACTGCCTATTATGATAATTTTGAAATTTCATCATCATCATCATTTTCAACCGGAATAGGCCTCCCCCAGGCGTCGCCACATTGATCGATCCCGTGCGTCTCGCATCCAGCGCATTCCCGCAACCTTAACCATGTCATCGGTCCACCTAGTAGGAGGCCTTCCAACGCATCGTCTTCCGGTTCGCAAATTAATTAATTTGTTTCGAGATTTATTTGTACATAAAATGCGATTGTTGATTTTTAAATTAAGCTGACAAGGATAACAAGCAAACAATACGTTCTTTGCCATATAAACCTAACGAGGTACGCCATCAATTCCTTACGTTTATTCGAGCCTAACCCACTCTGCACTAAATTCTAGTTTGAACAGGATACCCCAGACCGCTTTATTTCAAAAATAAAAAGAAATGTACAAGTATTAGTGCGCAGGCTTGCGGAGTGCAAGCCTTTTTGCTTTTACAGACCTACACAGATTGAGGAAACTGCGACCAGTATTTATAGCCCAGTTTTAATATACATTTTCTCTGCTTTAAGGATTTGTGGGTGGATTTCGTTGATCAATTTAATAGGTGTTAGTAATACACTCTATGACACGGCTAAAGGCAAGATTAGGCTTGACCACAGCCAGAAAATAAAAATGGTTTCTGGACAGTTTTAAGACTTTTCTCCTATTCAATGTGTGTGATTGAAGCAATGACCAAACATACCACAACACCAAACCATTTTATGGTATCATCGTGTCGCAAGAACAATAATATAATAAAATTAAATGAATGGAAGACACCTGACGCCAGCAGTACATCACGTAGTCCTCGGTCAAACGTCATGAGCATATATTATGTGGTAATCTTATCACGTAAGCGACCATGCCGTTACAGTTTTCCAACGAACTATTGCATCATTCGCTATAAATGCTGCGGTCATTATTGGAGGAAAAATTTGTCGTCCAAATCATTTATCGTGCCAGTGCGAACCCGACGTTAAGGAGCGCTGTTAAATTATTGGTGTAGTCTATGAATAAAGGTGCTCCCGAGCTCCTTTAGTAGGATTTAAGAGTTGCGAGCGGTTTGCGGGTGCTCGGACTCTATTTTAAGCCTGGGGGTGCTGACTTTCTGAGTGCTTTGCCGTGTCATGCCGCGTCGTGTCGCGTCATGCTAACTCTGTTTCGTCTTACTTTGAGCCCAAAAAGGAGCGAACATTTATATTAACAACGTTGCGGCTATACATAACTAAGTATTTAGTAGAAGGCTAAAGTAAATTTCAGTGAATTGCCGCCGCCGCCGCGGTGCTCGCTGATGCTATCAGACCGCAGAGCACAGAACTGCGAATGTTGTCGGTTCAACATTCAAAAGTTTATCATTACAGATTTATTTGCATGTACTCGCTAACTTTGCTCAAGTTGTAAGCTCGGATCTCAAATTAGGACATCGTAAAATTTAACGGACCTGGCGTCCGTTTGCGTATTTGCTGAATAATGGTCGACCTAAATTGATTAATTGTTGGAATTAAACCGAAATAGTTCTACGAATTAATTCGCGCCGTTACCATTACAGCAGGATGTAATCTCTCAGGGTGGCATATCAGTGAAATCAAGTTTGTTTATCTGCCGTGCTCGAGTCAACAGAACACCGTGCTGGCTGCTTTATATTGTGCCTTCAAATATTGACGTAGGATGTTCTTAGCGGAGATAAAGCGGGAAAACAACGAGTAATTGAATTTACTACTGGGAAACGATGGGTTAGTTTGTATCGGTGATTACTGGAATAGCGCTAAAATGTTCTCTTTGTTTGCTCGGCTCATTATCGACGACATGATGTTTCCTCTGCAGTAGACTGACCAGCCACAAATCTCTCGCGGCGATGCAGTAATTTACGAAGCTGCAATAATAGATAATCTAGCAAATATGCCGTCTGGGCGTGCGAACACGCACGCGTCTACTACTCTCAGTGAATACGTCAATCAAGTTTCTCGTGAACGTATCTGAACGTACATAGTCCATGTAGTGGACTCCCTCACATAAAGAAGTCTCGTACCTGTCAGTCTGAATGAAAAATATTTGGTTTGGTTCACATTTCGCCGAAATGTGAGGCTTCTCATATTTTTTTAACCGGCAGGTGACCGGCTGCGAGAGCGGGACGGGCGCCGCGGCCGCGGACGAAAGCTCGAGGATCGAGTGTATCCGAGCCCGAGCCGAGGATAGGATAGTCTTGCGTCGGCTCGAACGGGGACCGATCGCGTCGCGCTACGTCGCAGCTGTCGCCGCAACTTGAAACGTCAAAAACTTTACGTAAATATTTAAACCACCTGTGGTTGTTAGCTAAAACTGTAAATATTTTATCAGTGTATTTAGCGACTTTGTAGCGAGCTGTTCGCTTACGATTAACTTTGTTCTCCTGACCAGTTTTGATAGGAATAAGATCGTGTCTTCAGTTTTGTGGAAAGCATCGGTATCGAGTGCATGCCAGGGAGATCCTGTTGCACCTTTAATAACGGTGAGTATTTTAAACTTTAAAAAGCTACACTTATTTTCGGGCGGATGTCGGATTTACCTCGCATTGCTTTTTCTTTACCGGGAAAAGGTCATCTTCTGAATAATGTGCTAATTGATTTGATAACAATATACATTGATGTAATATAAAGTAAGGTAAATAGTACATAATGCGATTACACGTTTAATGATCATACGATAGAATTTGATCTTGCAAAGAAGGTATTTCTAAGTTTTGTTTATTTTGATAAACTGCAAGATATGAAACAGCACAATACATATTAGTGCTGTAAATGTATCAACACCCGTTTTCTGTCTGTAAACCATGGTGTGGAATATTTTGGAATATAGGTTCAGGAAACCTATGTCTTCACATAGAAAAGGTGTCAGACTATGATTGTTGATGTTATCTTCTCCGTATTATTGTCAAGTGCCGACTTACTCATTGCGGATAATTTGTCACGATTATTTACGACCTCTGTAGTTGTGTCTACATTGCTTTTACTGGAGGTTTATATTCTATTGAAAAATTTTATTTGATGAGATCTTTTAGATCTTCAGATTTGTTTCCTACAATTCGTACCTGAAGGGTAGGTGAGGATATTGCGTCGATTAACCTTGTTCCGTCTCATCCATTACCCTATGTACCGGAATAATTGCCAGAAAATCTCATTAGCATTCATGGCTTCCTCTATAAAAAAGATTCTGCGATAAAGGACGTTTTGGAGTTAGGACGAGACCATATACTTATGAAATTCTGAAACCGGGTACCTAGAAAACTAGTTTCAACGACAGTATTTGAGAAACTGATCGGACTAGATAGGGACAAACTGCAGATTGCTCCGAGCGTCGATCTTATCAAGACGGTATGCGACGTGGTACGCGTAAACCGTGTCCTATGCAATAGATAAAGTGTCAGGTTTCACAAATGTGTCATATTCGGAACGATCGAGGATATACGCTTCACCTTGTAACATTGTCAAGTTTTTATGTACTTATTTAAGTTTGGGTACCAAAACTTTCCATTTCCTCTGATTATATTTTGACGTGATGATATAAAATTTCGATTTTTTAGGTTACCGTTTGTATATTCTTACAAAGATTTTGTCTCGGACTTTTCTGGTTTTATGATAAATTCTTGATAATAATAGGTGGGTACTTTACTCACCGCATAGGTATATATTAAGTACTTAGATTATTTTGCTTTTTTAATGATTGTCCCTATTGACTCATTGTATTTGGCATCTATCTTATCAGAAAATAGTTCTGCCTTTTTATGTATTGCATTACTTCTTGAATAAGCGGCATACCGGTAGATTTATATTAGAATTCTGTAATGAATTTCGTGTTTTCATTTTGATCGTAAACTTTATATTCGTAAGTTCTTTTTTCAGATCTTAAGATCTTTCTCTGAATCTCAGGAATTCAGACCATAGCCATAGGGATGTTCTAACAACCAGACATCTATTTTTAGGTCCCCAAAATCGGTAGATTCACGAATGTGGATTTCAATGCTTTCAATAAAATTTTAATGATATAATTCATCGAATCCAAACAAGACCAGAGAAACTGTTTCTCCCAAAAGTAGTTTCGAAGAAGTGTGGTCATTAAAAAGATATATTAACAAAGAAAACAATTGTGCCGCCTAAGTGTCTAACAACTGTTAACTTACTTAATCATAAGAAGCACAACAAGTCCTTGCATTAAAAAAAGTTTTTTTGTGGTGTCTGGTAAAGCAGGTAGGTACTTTAAATGTAGTTAACTGTTACCGGGGGCTGGCGAGGAATTCCTTGTGAACGAAGACTTTTGGGAATCGGGCTTAACCCCACCCTACAAGATATATGCCCTTTGTTCAACTATTTAATTATTGTTATCAATGATATCGCGTACCGCTGAGTATGCTAATATTATATTATCTGTGCTATGGAGTAAAGAATTTAAGAGAATTAAAATGAGACCATTTCGGCATAAATTTATTTTGAACAAAATTTTTTTTTCATCAATCCGTTTGTATGTATATGAAGGAGTTATGCCCGAATAGACATAAGAGATATATATATTATATACATCTGAATTGAGAACCATCTCCTATTTGGGAAGTCAGTTAAAAAATAACATGCGTCAGTAGACTCAAAATTACTAGTATCAAAAACTCATTAGGGTTAGCAACAAAATTCAATATAAACTGAGTCATCAAACACTCGACGTTTTCTTCGAATCCAGGCTGGAAGGTAGGAAGGAAGTACCGTTTTCATTTATTTTTGACCCGGCAACATTGATAAAAAAAGGATAATATGCAAGAGTAGTCATTTATGAATGAACATGATTCATTATCTTTCGTGAATAATATGGCACCGGCGCGGGAGCAAAGACATAAATATTATTTTTGGATATCATATTTTTTTACTTTTCTTTTTAATTGTATTCCTTACGAAAGAGACATGATTAAATATATTTGATTCTTTCATACATTAGTTAACCACAGTAGTATCAAATCTTCCTTTGCAACCTTTGTGCAGAAATTAACGTCGCGTTGCCATGAACGCGGTCAAATTTTGGGCTAGTTAATTTTTGGTAAAAAAACATGCTTTTTTCAAACGATTAAATAAGAAAACTCTCTTCGCAGATCTAGTAAAGATATAAATCATACCTCGCATACGCATAGTGTCGTGTCAAGATGCGCAAACGCAAGTTTTTTTCGTCGTTCTCACGGTGGATGCATGGACGAGTTTAAAAGCGGCGGCCACTAATTGCGGATAATGTGCGCTTAATGTGTTATGTTACATGCATCATAATATCTTTTGTGGATGATGTTATGTAGGAAGACACGCCACTGGTTGGATGATGTTATGCGGTATCTAGAAGGGCTTGAATCTTGGTTGTTTGAAAATAGAATGCTTATTTTACCAGATGCACTAGACAAGTGACATTCTATTATCGAAAGCGTGCCCATAGCGATTGTCAAAAAGGTGAAATTGTATGTGATTGACAAGCGATGTCGAAAAATCACTTGATCGATCCTTCGCTGACATCGAATGCCACTTGTCTAGAGGTTCAGGATTGCCTGCCTTCTTGCCTTTCAGTATTCGAGTTCCTTAGCATTCTTCTCCAAAGATGGTCCTAAAATGGTTGTTCCAACTTATTTGAGTTATGAGTCTTTTTGCGAGGAAAACCTTTGTCTCCATCGGTATCAGTAAATATTTATTGAGGACATGCAATTTTATAGACAGTCATGGTTGATAGTTTAGATAAAAACTTTTAGATAAACGATTATAATTAATTTTAAATCCAGCAACACTGCTAAATACAACTAAACATAAACTGTGCTGAATAGTTCTACCCTTTGCTTTTAATTTAGATGCATTCAAATTGCACCTCGCTCACGAATTCATTAACCGTTCGGCTACATTCCAAAAAAATTACATATTTCAAGTCCCGCATCCCCATGTCGAATGACCGAGGCAGGACTCCGGCTGCGGCCGACAAAGAGCTCACAATGGCCCGATTGAATGACAATAGGCGTCCACGGTCCACCGCCGCGCTCCGCTGCGACCCTGGTACATCGACCCATTAGATAATATCAAGCTGAATAAATTTATGCTCATTCTGACCCAGTTTTACGTTGAAATAATTTTAGATTGTCACGGTCGTAGGTCAACTCGGGATGAGTTTGTCATAAGAGATCAGAATGGCCTACTTTGTTCAGTGTACCTTGTTTAATGGGCAGCGATTGACAAGAAACTTATTGATAATATCAATAGATATTATCCATAGATATGTTGGAAACTATTTAGTACTAACTTTATAAAATCAACATTATAAAGTATTAAACTAAAGGCAAATTAAATAATCCATAGGAAAACTTCTCGAGCAATTTCTATTTTAGGATGTGCCTTGACACTGGCAATAACCTTCGAGCCAGTTGCCAAGGAAAAAAAAGCGTTCTAAATTCAATATTTAAATTACTTTTCTATACATATTTCAACATGGCGAACTGTTTATCCTAAACGTTTTTACCTGGAAATCTGCCTGGTATCTACAGTAAGCAGACGAGATAAGAATAATATGTTTGTGTACATTTAAGACGAAAGTGAGGCGAGAAGTTGTAGACCTATATTCTGAGATCAGATAATTGCGTGTTGAACCGCATTACTTAACGTTATCGCTTTAGCATGCGTTGTAACTCACGCACGATTAGCAAATGCAAATGGCACTTGAGAGTTCGTAATCAAGTGTCGCAGTAATCGCAGATCGTATATTGTTTGCATTTATGTGAGCAATTGGTGAATTATCATGTCCAGGCCTTAGTGCGAATTTTTACTTACATTCCTACCAACTTATCTGTGAACTGAAAGAGGACGGCACCGTCGATTCAGTGTTGCAAATTAATATAAGGTGCCCAAAATTGAGTAACTTTTCAAGAAGGAAATTTCACATTAGACATAATCGTTTAATAAGAATAACAGTTTTTACAAATTAAAAACAATGATCACTATATCAAAATAATAAATAATATATATAACTCCCATGTCAAAATCATCAACATGCACAAATCCACTTTTACGTTTTCTCTCCTTGCCTGGTGTCCGAATTGTTGTACCAGTTTCTTTCGCTGCGTGCCCTTCCTTAACTATTTTTGAAATTAGTCCTTGTCTCACACCTGAAATATACTAACTTACCAGATTTCAAATTTCTACTAACATTTATTTTATTATCTTATAAGATAATAAAATAAATGTTAGTAGAAATTTGAAATCTGGTAAGTTAGTTTGCTCACTCACTTAGCAGGTTACCCAATAGATGTCCGTTACCGTTACGCTAACCTGCAGCAAGAATAGAAACGAATTTTTCGTGGACTTAAATAATTAGTTAAATATCGGGTAATTTATAACAAGAAAGTTGACAACACTAACCTATCGCTGCCGAAATTCGTTTGTATATTTGATTAAATGGAATAATCGGAGACCCCACCCGAGCTTCTTCTTCAAAACAAGGTTTTATCCTTTAGAATAATGTTTCGAGCATCACTTTTAATAGCTTTCGGCATATTTAACTTTATAAATTCAGCAATATCACGCCAAAAAAACCAGAGAACCGGAATGTAGTAGACACTCACAATCCAATGACATTTCAACATGACGGCCGTAATTCCAATTTACGCCATTTCACACTATAAGTTCGTAGGACTCTACGCTCAATTGCGTTAACGTAAACGTCAATTTGTATTGAAACTGGATAAGCGCCGTCTGGTGACAATAAGGAGAAACCTCTTTTTTTGTATACATTTTGACATAAGAGATCGTTTACGTTAACGTGATTGAGCGTAAATAAAAACTCATACTAAGGCCTTTATCGATTGTATGTGTGTTGCCAGGGCCAGAAATTCTGAATAACGGCAAATTGACGACAGTCTCGAAATTATATTCGTAATTTATGTGTTCAGCGATAAGACCCGCGATAATTTTTTTTACATGCCTCGGTCGCTGCATAAAAAGGATTTCAAAGAAAAATGTCTGTCATTCGCTAATTGCTTCGTTATCATATCGGCATTACTTCTCATTGATAGGACGGGACATGTCGTTGACGTGGCTCTGACTGTTCCTGACTTCGTTGAATTCAATTACCTACTACTATCTAGAATTATCATGAAGAAGACCTATATTCTTGACTTGATGTTCTGATAGTTAAAAAAAACATGAGCACAAAAAAATGATATTGATAAAAAAAAGCATTATGTTTAAAATTCTAAAATTTGATTTTAATTTAACATCTAGGTCTGTAGGAAGATTACACTTTTTATGCCGGCTAGATTATTTTCTTCGCAATGCATCAAGTCAATGGCCACTGGCCAGGACTGCCAGGTGGGTCGATTGATGCCGCGCGAAGTCTATGCCATAAATAATTATTTATAAATTATAGCCGTTTTATCTTATGATTAACGGACACCCAGCGGGTGCCTTATTAAAACTCGATTAAAAATTCTGAATTTTATAGTGAATGGTTAAAAGAAGGCATTTGGTATTTTGTTTTACCTACACCAAAATAAGTATGACCGCAATGCATATTATGCGCAAACGGCCACTACTGGTATGATTCTAAACCACCAAAAAGAGAATTAACGAACTTAAAAAATATTCAGATTCAAGACTCCATCATCTGAGTGACAAAAATTAATGTCAAAAATTTGTCAACGCGCATTAAATTGGACGTATTTTTAACAGATGAGATAAGAAAAAAGGATTGCACTTCTGAAGATCGCCGCAATGTCCATTCATTCTATTTTGGCACAACAGTGGGTCTAGTCAGGAGGAGGTAGTCCCAAACTTTTCGATAAGAAGTATTACAAACAGTAAGGTGCTATTCTCAGACAGAAGGATACTGCAACCAAACCTCTCGACACAAATGACGAATAACTTTGTATAATTGCCCGCAAAACAATTTACCTTTTCAAAACGCCACTTTGTTTCTCTAACCACACTGCAATAACAAATATTCTGTAAAGCCAAGTGCAAGTGCGTTGAGCAACAGAACGGTCGATTGTTAACTTATCGGTAGGTACCTACTTGATAAACGTCATCGCTTAGCTTTTTACGACCTAGGCATACCTCCAGGGATGTGTCTTAACAGGCGTTACACTGAGGAGGTTCCGGCGTGGCCTTTTGAGAGGTCACGTGGCCTACGTATTGATGGTTAGGGTGGTTTTAGTGAGGTAAATATTCAGTACTCCCTGATCTTTGCCCCAAACCTCCAGGCGCCTTTTGAAGATTTCCCTCCGTTAACAAAAAAGTAAGGATTTTTGAACCTAATAGGGTTCCTAAAAGGTCAGAATACATATTTTCCTCTCGAAGCTATTCCTAAGCCTTTTCAGGGCAGATTTCCTATCCACGATCCCAAGGAATGAAAACATAAAATTACTTATTGAATGGCCTTTCACATAAGCTAGGAAAAGCTATCTAATTATTTCATTATCTGTGGTCACGTTTTGTTAAAGATTTTTCAGGGAACTTCAGGTACTTAAGTAAGTAATATCTTAGTTATTTTCTTTGACTGTTAATACTGCAAAACGAACTCGCTGCTCGGTTGGGTCTAGCTGATGACTGATGTTTCTTTTCAGAAGAATATAAAAACAACCAGCAGCTTTTACAGCACAGAGAGCTATCAAAACGAATTTTGCCAGGGTTTCATGTTTTGAACCGCCGCCGCCGACGGAAAAAGAGGGGTGTTATAAGTTTTACGTGTTCTGTGTGTTTGTGTGTTGATGTTTTTGTTTGTAGCATCATGGCTCCTAAATTTTAGATTATGATTTCGTGTTTTTTTGTTTGAAAGGTGACTATCTAGGTGGTTATCGAGACTGTTCTTAGCTATGTTTGACGAAAATCGGTTCAGCCGTTCAAAAGTTATGGGCGTTTTATTATTTGAATCGGGGTGTTTTTGCAAGATATCGTGTTATAATTACGTGTTCAATAGATTGACGATCGACGCGTGTCTACTACTAGATATAAATTATGCAGGGTTGGACATTACTTGAATTTCTTACTTGTAATTAAAACACGAAATTGAAATACAAATACGTATTTTGTATTTCAATCGTAAATGTATCGAGATAGTATTTTGTAATATGTATTTTAATTACAGCGAAGCATGTATTTTGCCCAGCTCTGATGTAGGGATAAAATTTTAATTTTATAAATTTATTTTTTCCATGAGAATCAAACTTTAGGTAGATTCATACGTAAGTAGTATGCCTAAGTACCAACGTATTTATGGGACAACGATTGGGTTGAATAGCGAAAATGTCAGGGATTCCGTAAATAGAATATCTTATACCTTCATTAGTTTTTTTACCAAACACTTCTGTCGGTTACGTTGTTTATGCGACTATTAGTTTTTTGTCCGTCGTTTTTTAGCTGAGTAGCTGCTACCTGCGTTCAACGTAACTAATAAAGAAGAACTAATTAATTAATTATGGATCGCTCTGGTATGAGGAAGTTACATGTTATCTTGGTAAAAACTTTATAGGTTTATGGCCTTTTCATTAACATTTTTTTAAACCTTGTTACTTATATAGTATAGAAAATGAAATCCTTAATAAATATAAATGGAGTTTCTGTGCTGGGTAGGCAAATTGTGATAAAATATACCATAGATGGCTCCACCATCTTCCTCGTTTTCGTGACCTTATGTTTTACTACTTAGGATGGCATAATGTCATTCACTCCCCTTTCTTTCATGTCATCCCTCACCCACTGTCTAAATTTTTCTTTGACCTTGGCCATATATGGCTCGATCGGTTTTATTATTTAAAAAACAACTCACTCCGGGGCAGTGAATGATGATCCCATTTCAAGTCAGTCCATAGTTGTCGCAAGCTTATGTTTGTATATTGCAAGGGTTTCTTATCTGTGTACACACGCCTTATCTTGTCTATGGATGGCAACAGTAGCACGACTTACGTCCGTTTATGGGATTTCTCCAGCTTATCTGATGCTCTGATCTTCTCTTATTTCTCTGGGCACCCATTCATGTTGATATCTGTGAATATTCATGTTTGGGAAAACTTTACGAATAACACAGTCTGTAATTTATCTTGATGTAGTTTTGTTTGTGCTTTGTTTACGTACATAGTTTTTATTTCGCACTTATTCAGACTTTCTTATGCATTTTTTACATATTTAAGTTTTTATTTGCGTGTTTGTAAATCTCAGTAGCGACTTGTGTCATCAAAGTTTGTTAAACAAGTAACTAATATTTTAATGCTGTGATCTTTAAACTAATTAACGAATTATTGTCTTGCTTGCGAGTGAATCTTACAAGTATAAAGTAGGTATCT
This sequence comes from Orthosia gracilis, assembly GCA_947562075.1. Classification (NCBI taxonomy): domain Eukaryota; kingdom Metazoa; phylum Arthropoda; class Insecta; order Lepidoptera; family Noctuidae; genus Orthosia; species Orthosia gracilis. Next base: position 44,379,982 of record OX387268.1, read on the forward strand.
GAATTACGTAGACTTAAAAGAACTTAAAATCGTTTAGTTAAATAAATTATACTCAATAGAACTATTTATGTCGTTAACTTCTTACTTCAGTCTCAGTTTGGTGGTCGTATTCCAATATGTAGTTTCCGCTATTATTTACTGTCTTAATAAAGAACACAGTATAAGAAAATATATACTTTGTAGAGCAATGAAAAGCCATAATTTTCACAGTCGATCGCATCCAAAATATTAAAACATAGTCCGAACACTGCCATGACGCAGAAGAATATTATTCGACATATTATTACGTATTTATGAAGATTGTATTCATGAATTCCCGAGACAAAGGCAACGGTTTTTTGGTGGATATTAGATTTTTTTCATATCTTCTAACGTGGCGCAGTATTTTAGACATGTTATGTATGTGTGTGATTAACATGTTTGCAGCGGATATTAAACTGCATGGAGCGAATATTTGTAACTTATTTACACAAGGAAATGCCGCAAAATGTAGGTCAGAACAATATATTCAAAGCACACATATTTTTTATATTTGTGTGTATTGGCATTTTAATCGATTGCGACTGATTGATCGATAGCTGTTGATCAAATTTATAATAGCGAAGCATGTCTAGACAACTGAAACTATATCTTTTAGAAAAAATATCATCTGATATTTTTAAACGAATAAACTTTCTAAGAAATCCTTTACGGGCAATGTTTTGCCATAACTGGCCATAATGGTGATCTTCGTGAGACCGTGTCGGTAAGGGCGCCAACCCTTTTTTATCTCGGTGCTAGCGGCGGATAACAAAAGAATACTTTGGAGTTATGAATGACTGGCATTCTCTCATTGACGCTGAACTGCCCGTGGTATCTACTGTCTACCTTGCTCGGTAACTCATTTGTATTGTGTTATTACCGGCAGTGTTTTGCCACTTTATGTAGGTAAGAATTATAATGCATCTTAAATTGCGCCTTGTCGTCAATACTCTTTCTTTTCATTGAAAGGTGTAGATAAAATATTTATATCACCACCAAAATTACCTAGTACCGGGATTAGTATAGTTTTAAGTACCTGCAGGTACTAGTATTGTATTTAGATTCTGAATACATTTTTTTCTGGAGAATTTGAATTAAGAATATGCTATTTAAATTATGGTCGTGACAATCTAAGAAGTCGGATTTGACAGCTATAAAAATACTAAATAATAATTAAACTTGATGCTTACGAATGATTCTCGTTGTTATAGTCTATAAGTAACATAGTTATTAATTAGGATTATGAATTTGATTTTCAATATTTTACGTACAAAGTTATAGCGGCATGTAAAGTGAGAAACGTCATCGGTATTCTTAGATTGTCACGATTATAATCAAGTGGTTATATTTTTTACCATGCATGTCCTCGGAAAGAGCGTTTTCCAAGCAGCCAAACTGTTGCGAAAGTGTCACTTTTTTTCACTAGTGCTTTTTACTTTTCTGTATTTTTTTAAGTTTTAACTCCGTCGTCAGCCAGACTCATAGTTTTTATTATTTGAGAAATGGTTTTACAAATTAGTTAAGTACAGATGAATGAAAAAGGTAAAATATAATTATTTCTTCATTAAAGGCGATGTTAAATTACTCTAGATTTAGATTTGAACAATAAATTAATTAAATATGTTTGGAAGAACGTATATTTTGCTCGTGCCTTTTTGCGTTATGTCGTGACAGCTATTTGCACATGCGCAGTAGATATGCACGAGGAACTATTAGTTAATCTGTGGTTATGCTGAGCGCGCTTGAATACGCCCGCCATTTTATTAATTTCTTGCTTGGTTTAGATATATTTTTTTATTGCCTCGCACCTGCATAGTGAAATGTTGTATGATACAAGTACGCAAGATGATTCGATGATTATCGCTTCGCTCGCTCGTGAGTAAAAATACCGCTCATCGGGAATCACCTATCTTCCGCACTTGTAGCATAAATAACTATTTTATAAATATGGTCCCTAGTGATAGATTTATAAATAAGGTTAGTTATAGAACCTTGACTTTTCTTCTACAGAGCCAGTTAGTCTAGCACAGCTCAAGTATACTCACGAGTATCAAATTATAGTAAACTTATTCCTCATTTTTTTTTAGTTTTTTTTTTTTTTTGTTTAGTATGTAAAATAGAAATTTTAAATAGATTATCATCTAATCAGGTGTTCTGATTTCATTAAAACGGAAAATTATATTTACATTAGCTTATCTTATCTGTATAAATAAAATGACTTGGCAAAAATTGGGGTTCGTACGAAAACACTAAGTTGTAGTCTATGGTTGTAGTAGTGTAGGCACTGTTAGGGCCCCTTGCGCCGCCCTGGTTTGTCTTACTAACTCTGAGTTAGTAGCTAACCCCGAGTTATTTATGACATTTAGGTATAACAAATATTAATTTAAGCTAGTGTTAGCAACTAACTCAGAGTTAAGTTTTTCACGCTAGTGGTCCCTTAATATGACAATAGTATTTATTTAAGGGTTAAGGAAGCTTGCAGCAAATTTGCGATGACATCTGTGGATGATTTTATGATCATACCATGTAAGTATAATTTAGTATGTAAAATCGACGTCGTCAACAATTTAAATTTACAAGTAATAATAATTGATTCTACCGTCCATTCGGAAAAATAGCTTGTTATGGAGAAGAACGCGCAAGAAACTCCATACTTACTCTTTTAAAAATAATAAGTGGTTTACAATATTTACATAGTACATACATTAATAAATTCATATATGTGAGGACGATGCATGCAGAATAGCACTACAAACTACTTATACTACGTATAGGTATAAAGTATACCTAAATGTATAAAGTCAAAATGCCCAGCAATTTCCCAACTATTTTGGGGTCGGCTGCCAGTCTTACCGGATGCAGGTGAACACCAGTATGGAATGACAGTCTATCTGACCTTCACAACCTATTAATTGGTTAACACGACCACCTGTAGCCAAGTTGACAATCTACAATCGATAACGCTAGTAGAAACCGAATCAATGTATGGAAATGACACATCTGAACGTTAAGTCACTTGGTCAGACCATAGAAATAGAAGGCGTTAACGATTGTAGAAAGAGATTCGATACGAAACGTTTGTAACTTGGCTAGGGGCGCAGGGTGTCAGATGTTGTGACTATCTGTAACGATTGTCTAATCTAAAGAATGACAAATGTCAGCCGGGACCAACGGGTTAACGTACTTTCCGAGACACGGAGGAGTCTTGGTGTGTAATGGATGGTTAACCATCCACAGAACAATCTCGGCAAGCGTTGCTTTACCTTGTAGATCGGCAATACATCTGTTAATACTTAGTCTTAGAGCTACACCTGTACCTATTTGTAATCAATCCAGTCTATATTTGTTTGTGTGAACAATGGTACCCTGTCGGTCGGGCCGGGTCGCATTCTGTTTAGACTAGAAGTAGTGGCGCCATGCGCTCGCGCCGATAACCCTGCCAGTTCAATGTTACTATGTTAGTGACCCGAGTCCCGCGGATAGGTGATGAGATGATCTGTGCAGCTTTATGTGTGCTATGATTATAGGGGTTTTTCCAGCGCGAATTTTTAGTAGCTGTTTAGAAACTGGATTTGTGTGGTTTGTTTTTCGTAGGATTTAAATATTAGATCGGGACATAACTGGTGAAATAAGAAACACTTCTGTCCACCCCTTGAGATAAAATAGGTGTAATATTATTTCTGAGCCTAACAGAAAGATAACGCACAGTGTACAAAACTGCTGAAGACAGATAGATGACAATTAGTTTGTATCTAATACCTGGTGTACACGGGTAGAGTACCGTACTAACAATGCTACAGCTATTGTTAATACTATACCTGAGCAAGGCTTAAGGTGCAGATGAGCATTTAAATTTTTTTTTTCGAAAGTTAATCTTAATTGGGCTAATCCGAGCTGGTTCTAATATAGAGGGGTTTATTATCTTAGTAGACATACCTACTGTCTGAAATTTTAAATGTTGTAACTAAATTTCGATAAAGTTCAAGGTACCTACTAAACTCAAAATCAGTGTGCAAGTACAAATATTGTTAAATTCATGTATATTCACCTACCGTCTGTTTTTGTATTTTTATTTGAGTGCCCAATTATAATAGAATTCAAAATAAACGTGTTTTGCATTAATTAACGAAGCTTTTTGCACAGCGAGGCACGTTCTGAATAATGACATGACATACTCATTGGATAAAAATAATGTGAATATTTAGTCATCAATTTATCTTAAGAATGCAGGCAAAAAAATATCTATGCATTTATTTGACAGACAGTTAAGTTCTTCATCTTATCTCTGCTTCAGCTAGCCAGCCAGGAATGTGCAATTACTGGATATATTTTTTCTACAGCATGCAACAGGTTTTTTTGAGGTCGGTGCTATCACATACATCTTATTAAAGGTTACAAGAATGTTTCACGCAAAATTTGCATCATAATAAACCTCTCTGTTAATTACTATGCAAATTGCCGGCGCCAAATATTATGACGGATATCAAATGTGGAATGCAGTTTATTATACCTACATAGCATAGAAAGCGGTTTGATTTTGTTTCAGTTATGTTTAATGACAGCCATTCGATGTTTAATGAGTCCGCTCCATCGATTTATTAGTTGACCTGACAACGATATCATCAACTTTTTATTCGGTTTTTTGTGTGGACTTTTATGTCTCTCCCAGGAATAGTGGGCAGCCTTATGTGGCAGAACTGGTAAACAGTTTTTTGCATCGTCATAGGAGAGGGTGACCGATATGGTACTGTGTAAGGAACGGTGCACTATATATGGTACATCGGCGCACTTGAATAATTAATTAATTCCGACTATCGCAGCCGCTACGATTGGATTTATTTAGACTGGGAGCGGATGCTACCGGAGGATTTTGTATTTCGGATTTCGGATTGAAATGGGTGGTCTGTGTTTGACTAGTTCGTTCCGTTCAGCACAGGCTGCTATCAGACTCGCACGGTAAATAATGTATAAATTGGAAGTAACATTTGAATGCTGAATAAACTTTTGCAGTTGTGTATTGACAATTTATCTGATACAGTTAGATATCGAACTAAATTTGTGTTAAAGTTGTCTAAATTAAAATGAGATAATTATGCAGATTTAATGTTTGCTAAGAATGTAGCTAATAAATTAACAAAGTCTATTTAGTTAATACTAGTCTGTCATGTTTTGATCAAGTCGCTGGATATTAAGATTAACCAATTTCTTCATTCGATAAGCCATAAAATTATTTCATAATTTATAATATTTCTGGCAGGCGTAACACCAAAAATTTTATGCAACAAATTGGTCAATATATTTATCATAATTGTAAGTAAATTTGATTAGACGGATCAGAGTATTATGACAAAAATTCTTACGGACAATCGTTAATTACAATTGCACATGTTCATACACTAAATTGTCTACAGCATTGGCCAACACACATTGTCTTTCTAGACACTTCGTCTTTCTAGACACACCGTCTTTTTAGAAACTTCTTTTTACTAGATACATCATCTTTCTAGATACATCGTCTTTCTAGACATTTCGTTTGTCTAGACACATCGTCTTTCTAGACACACCGTCTTTTTAGATACTTCTTTTTACTAGATACATCGTCTTTCTAGACATTTCGTTTGTCTAGACACATCGTCTTTCTATACACACCGTCTTTCTAGACACACCGTCTTTCTAGACACACCGTCTTTCTAGACACTTCGTTTTTCTAGACACATCGTCTTTCTAGACACATCGTCTTTGTAGACACTTCGTTTCTCTAGACACATCGTTTTTGTAGACACTTCCTTTTTCTAAACACATCGTCTTTCTAGACACATCGTCTTTCTAGACACATCATCATTGTAGACACATCATCTTTGCAGACATACCTATCATATTTCTAGACTCATCGTATTTCTAGACACGGCATCTTTCACACAGTCCATTCATCATCCACGTTCATACTCGAAACTTTCCTCAGTCGTTCACAGCACATACTCGTGTACTATGACAACCTCTTTAATACAACTTTTCAGTAACCGAATTCACCCAAATTCTAGGTACAAACATAGGTACATTTGGCGGCGAAGCACAGTAACTAGTCATCCATATACGTCCTAGGGCTTATCCCTTGGAGCGGTCGGTACTTATCGGGCGATGGATCGTCGGCCATCGTAATGGAAAACCGTTGTAGCCCTAGAGCCGTACGTCTCGCAGAGAAATAAAGTCGTTTATGTGCACCGCGAAAAGGGCTATTAATTTCTTTACTATAGCAAAGGTCAAATTAATGAAGGTCCAGTCTGCCTAATGTTAGAAGTAATGATAATTTCGATAAGCGTGGGCTTTCTATAGTCTCTTCTACTGATGACAGATATCGATAATGGTGTCACATAAATACACCCTGTGAATGAACTGCTCATAAAAGTTTTTGACTAGAGTCCACCTTTTAAAGGTACCACCCCCAAATAAAAGCATAGAAATATTCGCTGATGCAAATCAATAACATTTTAAATTAGTCATGTGTTCTTACAATGCAGTTTTGGAGTCTGTTAATACCGAAAACTTAGCCATCCGTCCGTCACACCCTGGCATCCATCAAATGATGTTGGTTCTCTCCATTACAAACTGAGCTGAAAGATTAACAACATTCTCAAGACATACCGACCCGCAATATAAACGAAATATGTTAAACATTTCTGATTCGTTCCAACTTGGAATAGGCGCTGACGAAAATTTAAATTCCCATTCTGAATAATCCCACGCCGCCTCGGAGAAAATTACATTCCATTTTGCGCGTTAACACGTACGAATATTATTATTATAGATAATCATCAAACCTAACAAACCAATTACACGATTACCACGCTTCGCAGTGGGTCTTATCTTAATCCAGCGGCTATTTGAAGGCGGTAACTTATTCAAACCAGTGTTTAATTGGATCTCGGCGCTTACCTCGTTCTCTACACGAACCATGACCATCGAGTTTATTCCGTATACATTCCAAATTGTACGTTGGAACGTATCGACTACTGTGAGTGGGCTATAAACAGGGGCAGGCTTGCCAATAAACTTTTAGCATTTTATTATTCGTATCTTTATACAGACATCAAACTAACACGAGCAGTCACGAGCTTAGTTCTGTGGTAATAAAACCTACGTGTTTTTTTAGTCTTTAAAAACAGTCTCGTGTTGTACAAAGGAGTGAAAAATGTCAGACAGGACGACAATGTGGATTTATGCCAAACCGTGCTTTTACTCACGAAACATAAAATTTGTAACCATTACCGTGCGGTGTTCACCTTAAATACACCGTGGAAAATATTTTAAAGTAGAGGCACGTCTTCAATAGGCAAGCTTTGCAGAGTATGGTCTCTGGTTGCTATTGCAACTTTTTGTCTTTGCTTCGACTTTGAATGTTTATGTTTATTAGTTAGTAAGTATAACTTAGAAGGACTTGATATTTTCTAGCTAAGCTTTTTGCTGTAGGTGCTCCATTTGTAACATTCTGTGAATAAAATAAATAAGTAATTACCTCTTACCTCTAGGCTTTTCTTCGGTACTTATGTAACCCATCATTTCTAGTTATCTATTTTATAATTCCTGTTAGGTTATTGGCAAAAAAATCACAACTTCCGTATAATTGTTATTCGAATCAGTCTTATAGGAAAGGAAGTAGATATATTTAGATTTCAGACGTTATCTAAAGATAAAATGTATTCATCGTTTTGCACAGTATTTAATGCGGATTTAGCTGTCATGACATGAATTTATTACACTTCATTATAAGTTATGGACACTAAATTAATATTTTTTGTTGCACACATTTGGCCTTGGTTAGTGACAGTGGTGTTAAGGTCTAGATGATGTTGTATATATGAAGATTAAGGTATGGTTTCTGACAAAATACTAAATTTCATTGCGGAATTGCGGCAGAATATTAAAATGACGAGCCCGCGGGACATATCGATACGCAGGCAGTCAAACTTACTGCTGTTGCATTATGATCTTTCCCGGGGCGGTGATCAAACGGGTGTATTATAACTACATACAGCATTGACGTCATGTTAAGTCAAAATTATCAAGTATGTTAATCTATCATAAACGGATAGATACTTATAGGTAGATATAATGAATCGAAAAATACGATGGTTCCCTAATCGATATTTTATGCGGTGTGGTGTGCGGTGTATGCAAAAAATCTCGTAAATATTTCCTAAAAATGTCCCGTAACATTTTTTGCAAAACAACGCCAGTGTGACAAAACATACGACATCAATTTGTCAAGTCGTGTGACGTGCAAACTCGTATAATTGCAGGTTAAGCTTACAAAAAGCCCTCTAAATATAATCTGGGGTGTAACCGTAAACTGTAGCGGGTGTAAAATTCCCTCGGCCAAACGTATACCTACGTAAGAGGAGAAGCAATGTCTTGAGAATTTATCGCCAGACGAACCAGACTTTAATGAGAACAGCAGGTGGTCCTCGGAATGACTGCCTTTCAGTGCGACCAGTATATCTTGGCGGCTGACGATTTAAGAGAAGTTATTATGGATGTAGGTACTTAGGTAGTGTAGGTAGGTACTGATTTCGACATAATTAGCCTTTGCGATTGCCGCTGTGATTTGTCAAGATATTCTGGCTATTTGTCATTGTTGTGAACGACTTGATCCCGGTCTTGTTTTACTCTAAAAGATACCTAGTTGCTCAGGTAGGTAAAATACTATATAATACTTACATAGTTCTCGCTAAACTTCTTGGCCGCCCTGAAGTTAGCTACAATGGCTGCGCAAAAGTAAACCTCATACTAAAAAAGCACCTCGCCGTGCCTTGCGCATCGGAATGCCAACTTCAGGGCGGCCAAGAAGTTTGGCGAGGACTAAGTAAGTATTATATGTAGCAGGTTTTTGTTACTACGCGGTTGCTTTGCAGAAATTTGTGCGTATCTTAGAACGGGTGTCACAAAACTGGAAATGACAAGTTTTTCTATTTCTCATATATTTTTTTGAGTGATTGTCTTTTTCCATTGTTCTTATATTTACCTAGCGATAGTTCCTACCTGCGTAAGAAAGTTCCTATTGTACGCACGTAGGATATTTACTCACGTTTAACAAAAAAAAGTATTTTTTTTTATTATGTTTTCATGAGCCGTTTAAATCGACTTTCTCTAGAACATAACTCTACTCTCTAGTACGGCAAATATTTCAGCGAATAGCGCACCTAAGTCAGTTAACTCCACAATTTCTCTCTAAGAGCGCTTGGCATGTTTAGAATACCTTGATATAATTACCGAGCTTAGAAGCAGGCATTCATTAGCGCCTAATCTCGATTTATTTCCAAGATAAACTTACGTACAATAACTTCGTAGATGTCACTGGCAGAAATCCCAACGCAAATATTTGGAGAAGTCGACAATACAGATATTAAATGGCGACCGGAGTCCGTGAGGGGTCTCCGGACCCTCTCAAACCTCACGGAACCTTGAGGGGTTTCACTTTGACGAAATATACCATCCATGAATATACGCAATACGGCTTTTAAAGGATCAAATATCCTGGATTTGGCAGTATGTGGTTGACCGGATTTTAACATGTGATGGAGTTTAAAATGCTTTGAACCTTACGAGCGACTTGAAAAGATGAAGTCAAAACCGATGCCCGACTTTCGGAATTCCAGTTACCAAAGCTTTATGTGTAATAAATTAACGTTAATTTAGCTGGTGAACTTGTGATTGATTGCTGTTGCTGGTGTTTGGTTTGACAACAACAACGTATATTTACGATTAAAAGCTTCCTATAAGAACAACAAAATCAAGTTTTCTGTTGCTTTATTCATGAAACAACTTAGTATTTTCAGTAGTTTTATGTACATATTTTCCATAAGCCCGTCCGTTGCCTTCGCTTCGTCAGTATTTGACCACTTCTACACTTAAAAAGTTAAAGCACTTTATAAGATTCTTAACTTATAAATGGACTTCAAGTCAGTTTTATAGCACATTTATGAAGTTATTTGTTCAATTAATGGGCACTTACGTCGAACTTCTGCGGAAAGTTCAGTTATTTAGAACATCACTCTTATTTAAGACGGTTTTTAAAAGATGACGTCACATGAAGGTGTTTAAGTAGGTACATACAGTCGATTGCAGGACGACTAGGGGCTCCGTCAAAGTAACTTTATTTCAGAGTTCAGTTACACAGTCAACAAAAATCTAAAATGTTGATTGACTTGCGCTACTGAAATTATACGTGGCCATTCCGTTACATTTTGGCATTTCAGAGGCTTGGAAACCGGATAAAAGCATCACACCGGTTAACGCCTAAGTACCTGCATAGGGAACTTTTCTTTCGGTTTTGTTCTACCTTTAATCACAATTAATCGGTTTTTTGGAATAAACCGGCTATGAATGATTTTTGTCGTCTACCTTCAATGCGCAACCGTGCTGAAATACAAAACCGATTCTGTTTTAGGCGAGCACCCGACCTAAACCAGTTAATTGGGGATTTGAATAACGCTTTTTTAACATTAAGACTCCAAACAAAATAAATGATAAAACTGAATAAAACATATAATAACCGGTTATTTTAAACCGGTTCCAAGCCTACTACAACTACTAGTACCGCTATCGCAGATATAATTACCCTTTGACTACTCTATAGGTTTTAGGTATAGGTCGGCCCTCTTGAGCTGGCCTAATGAAGCTTCAAAAGAATTCGAGGTGAACTTATATTGCCTTTGTTGGCTTGCTGTCAGCTGTAGGTCCAGCAGGTATCGTATGTATCATCAAAAATGATTTGCAATTGAAATGCATTGCTACAGCTACTCGAAAGGACGACAACTTAACTTCGCAAAAATGCACAGTAGAACACTACTACGTTTTTTGTTGCGGAAGTAACCAGAATGGTCTTATTGGAATGCATAAATAATCACGTCCGGCAGATGGTTTGAGGTTATCAACGTGATTATTATCGTACAGGTGAGGACAAAATACTTATATGCAATACATATTATTATCTGGATAAATTCTTGATTAACTATTCATTGTTTTCACGAGTATACGAGTATTATGGGTACGATTCTGAATAGAGAATATAGAGTTAAGAACGTGTCAAACCCTACTTTTGGTTATTGGTTCTTCTACTGAAGTAGAGACAAATACTCAACTTGGTATTCGTTATTCGCAAATGGGGCGGAGAGTCAAAAATGTGAATAAATGTTGCAACTAAACGTAAGTCAACATAAAATCGCATATTCAGTTTCACTAACGGATATGCATATAGTTTAATAATAATATAAACGTCACTTGCTTATTTACAACCAAAACGGTAAACGCAGATTAAGTTTCGCCGCCAAGTTAATCGTTCGGATATAAATTATTTGCGATTAAAACGGTGTTAACGTCGGAACATGATTATCTAGCTAGAGATTTAACTAAATTAAGCTTTTCTATGAATTGCTTCATCGACTCGTTCTAAGACTTACACAACTCTTATATGATTATGAACTAGCCGTTAGCGGAACTTAAATGATTTACTTACAAATGCCTATTTATGAAATCAGTTTAATTGAATAATATTTCTGGATAAGCACAGATTTCAGTAGCAATTACACACATATTATCAAGAAATGAGATAATAAATTTCACAAATTAGACAACATTGTGCGTACTAATTCAAAATAGTAGTTTATGAAACTATTGCATAATAATAGTATTAAAACACGAGCGTGTGACTAAAAACCGAGCCGTAGGCGAGGTATTTAAAAGTATCACACGATTTTTTAATACCAAGTTATTTGCAGTTTCATACACTACTTTATCTACACTCATACATTGGGATTGAACCTACTAAATAAAAGAAAAGTCAAAAGAGTAAGAAAAATTCAGTACAGCAAAACGTATGAATGGCGCCAAAACCCAGCACATCACCGCACCGCATTAACCACGCATGCGCTAAAGCGGGCGTTGCCACAGACAAGTAAAAATTGGAATCAAAACTTTTTATAATAGGTACTTTAAAAAAACATTTCCTTTGGATAAAAATGGCACGCCCCGCATAAGCTTTCTAATAAAAAAAAAATGTTGGTAATTCCTTGGTGATATTAACTTCTTGGATTTGCCCTGTATCGTAATAGAAAAAAAAGTTATATAACATTATTTTGTTAGAGAAAAAGTGTTATAATAATATTATATTTTTAAATTTCAGTATTGTGTTTATAAAGTATGTCAATATAAACTCGTTTTGAAGTTTATAATTCAAATTTTAATATATGAGAGTAGATAAATATCTTTATAAGCCATGGTATATAAATTTAAAAAAAGATTGTAATCGCACATAGAAGTCTTAATTGCAATTACTGAAATTGTCTAAATTATGTATTAACCAGCAAAAAGCTTTAAAAGAAACTGGCCGGTAACAGTGTGGCAATAACATACCGTATTAGAGGAGCCAAGAAGAAATATAATTTGCGTCTGAAGTATGAAAGCGCGCCCATGTTTGGTGTAAGAGCCTTGCGTTCCCGGCTGAACGTGTTTGACGACTGACTGATATTGCCTGCCCCCCATATAAGGCGCAAATAAATAGTTCCTACCCTCGCCTTATCCCAAAGGAGGGGCATCAACCATAAACATTGAAAAGCATTCTCCAAGTTCGTTGCACAAAAACCAGCGATGCCGTGTTCGATAATATTGCGATGGTGTTTTATTACTACCTAGTATAGTAAGATGATAAAGTTTAGTTGCAGTGAATGATGCATGTACCTAGTAGGTAAGTCATTTCGTGTACTACGCGATACAGTTACAAATAGTATGAGATTAATGTCGTTTTCGTTACCGCAATTTGGTTGGCAATCGGTACAACATTTGTGTTTTTATATTTGTATCTAGAAATTTAGGATTTTATTTAACCTTTAATGGGTTATTTAAGTTTCCTTTCGTGATCGAATCGAAATGCAGACATCCGCAAGAGAACCAAGGCTACCGACATAGCCCGAAGAATTGCCAAACTTAAGTGGCAGTGGGCATGGCACATTGCTCGCAGAACGGATGGCCGTTGGGCCGAAAAGTTCTGGAACTGGAGTTCTGAAGACGCAGCGTTGGAAGGCCTCCCTCTACTTGGAGCGATGAACTGGTCAAGACTGCAGGCGTCCGGTGGATGCGAAACGCACAGGACCGATCAGTGTGGCGACGTTTGAAGCCTATGTCCAGTAGTGGACGTCTTTCGGCTGAAATGATGATGAATGATGAACCGCATGCCAACCAGTATGCGGTCGCTAGTGAAAATCGCGTCCTATGTTATTAGGACCCACTGAAGGCAAGTTTAGTACCTCTTATAACAAACACACGCTGGTTTATTTTCATGATCAATGGATTGCCCAATCGTCTCCGCCGGTGGTCGCTAAACGTCAATGCTCTACATAATTACGTCAGCAGACATGCACAATGTGTCATAAACGTATTGTAGACATGCGATTGTCTATTGTCTCTTGTTAAGCAGTGCTTAACTTTACTGACTCTGATTAGGGTTAAGTGTAACCGACGTTTATCACCAGGCGACTTGCGAGGTTTCTTGCAGCAATGCATTGAAATGTTAAATTTCATAATTTACTGCAATCGTTTTCTACATGAGGCGCCTTCCTCATCGTGTCGGTGAGTTTTCATTTCTGATTCCGTACAGATGTACTGTACGCGTATGAGTTCGGTAAAGAATATTTACCGAAACGACTCAACTGAATTCAGTCAGCAAGACGCCCATTTTTTCTGAAAAAGATTTTAAGGTTATTGAAACGGTGGTACAAGAATATTCCGAATTTATTTCAGAAAACTTGGGCAGACCAGCTGTGTTTATAAAATGTTTTGAGAAAATCCTCGTATTCAATAAAATGACGTTAGTTATGTGTCTGTGTTAAGGCATCGCTCAAAAGTTTCGACTTGAAGGCTTTTTCGTCCGGGGCGGGCGGCAGGCGGCGGGCGCGCTATTTGTATCCTGTCTTTACAAGGATTTGTGATAGACGCGCCGTCTACCTAAATTAGGAAATGCTTTCATATAAATTGACCCCTGTCTCGGATGGGTTTATTGACTTACAGCAAGGTCGTCAGAGGCCTGACCCGCCGTTCAAGGCAAGTAATAATAACACGGAGCTTCAATAAATATAAAAATTCGTCACCTGGTCGGTCGGTACACGATCGTAACTGGTTTACTTCATCAGCATATTAATTTATTAAAAATATTTTTTCGTGATGTTCTTGTTTGAAGTTACTTTTGCAAGTATTTAATGTACTTAACAGATAGATGCTCATGATTTGAATGGTCCATCAAACAGAAACATGTCAATGATGATGAAACATGACAAGTTCGTGGGCGCAGCAAAGATTTGCCTATATTTGCTTTGGAATCAGTTAGAATGATTTACGTCAATGTCTACAACGTGTTATAACGTAAGAGGTAAATACATAAACTTGTGAATTCATATTTGAATAATATTTATTTTTCTGTCATCTTAATGCGACATAATTAATTAACGATTACGACTGAACATGTCATCATCAAATTAAAAATATAGCTATAATTGGGTTTTACGATCCCACGCAGATTCGAGTTTCTCGAACCTACAGGATTAATAATCTCTTAAAAAATTGCAGGATTAAATGCGTAATAAAAGCTCTAGCTAGTAGGTCCATATTTCATGTGAGTAAAATAGAAAATCGAGTTTAAAATTTTCATTGACGCTGCAGCTATACGAGCGAAATAGCGAATTTTATTATTGCTATGTTAAACCTCGAGGATTTACTACGGAATGCCGACAGACTGGTCCTCGCATCCACGGGACACGGCGCACGCACAAAATGTCCGATTAAAACAATGCAATGGGCCGCACAACGCGCAGTTTAACTTAGAAGTTTCTTGATTACTTCTGGCTAGAAACTAATGACTCAAGATGTAGTAAACTATCAAACTTTAATAAGCTTAGTTTTAACAGCTTTGGTTAAAGATAAAGATAAAGATAAAGATATTTTATTTTGCAAATATGGGTACAAGTCATGGTGGTACACAATAAATAAATACAGAAACAGCCATATTTTGCCAATTACAAGGCATGCAAAAGTACAGAGTTTAAAATTTAATACTATAATTCCATTAAATAATATAAATTTGGTTCATCATTTACTAATAATAATATCAATGTTCAACCATTCAATTCATTCAATAAATAAAATAATTCTATTTCATCAGTCAATAATATCATTAATGTCGCAATTTCTAATAATTATTTAAATACAATATATAAAATAGTCAAACAATTTCTTTCTCCAATAAAAAATCTGCAATACTATAATAAACCTTATCTACTAAAAAATTCCGAAGTCTTTTTTTGAATAATGTCAAATTATATTCCTTCCAACAACTTGGTATTTTATTATATATTTTTGGTTTGTGTGTGGTTTGGCGTGTGTTGTTCTCGTGCAGAGATTATTTTATCAACTAACTAGCTTTTGCCCGCAGCTTCACTCCCGTGGCCATTTCAACAGAAGATATGCATTTTTGCGGGAGTAAAGTAGCTTGTGACATTAGACAATGGTGTACCTTTCTATGAAAGAACTTAAAAAAATATCGAAATAACCTTTTACAATCATTATCAAACAAACAATTTTAATTGTTTTAAGTTTAGATATCTCCGATTCCTGCGAAAATTTGACGGAGAGCAGCTGCAAGGCTTAAATCAGTTAATAGATCGCGTTGATTATATATACTGATCTACGAGTCAGATGTGAATACTTCCCTTAATCTTGCAAATGTCATAGGGCTGACATTCCGCGCGAAATCACTTGGCACATTAGGATCCACTGAAGGATGCGCGTACGCAGTGTACGCAATCTAATGAGTGCACGGCCGTTCGACCGCTTCCTCTAACCGGAGCCGAGCCTGGCAATACGCCGAGACGATGCAGCTAGGTGTGAAGACCTGCCTGCAAATTATAAGTGGTCAAGCGTTTTGAAGGAGTTTATTTCCAAAACAGTTGAAAGGTTGCCAAATATTGGCAGGAATCACAAAGGTTAGCAGGAAGCAAAATTTGAAGATCTTGACTTAAAATGTCCTATTGCAGAGCAAAGATCTTTTATCATGCAGAGATGACAGAGTATTAATCACCATGCAATTCTAGGCGGATTGGCTATTTTGACTTACTAGATTCCCTATAGATACCTATCCCCTAGATGACAGCAGTCCTCCATCGCAAAAGATCTTATACTTACGAGCTTTTTCTGCCTGGGTGGTCTGTGATCTTTGTAGTCGCCTATGGTGGCCAGTATTATGACATCAGATTTGTTTCTGTTAGAAACAGACCAAATGATCTGACATCAGTGTTTGGGCTTTGAAATGTTGTGTGAAAGTCGTGCAGATATCCTAGCTAATGTTATTGCTATAGGTCTACCGGAATTTCATGACAAATTAAAAATAAAAATTTGTTGTGTGCTATACTGGGGCAATTGGATTAAACGATCTTGATACTGTTTAACTTTTAACCGACTTATCAAAAAGAAGGAGGTTCTATGTTCGATAATTTGGTGAAGATCTGATGAAGGACTTCGAAGATATACGACGTAACTTTTCAATAAATAACGGCAAATCTCTCGGGATTGCTGCAATCGCATGTCTGTTTGTTGATTATATAACATAACATCTATCATATCTACACATAATCATCATAACATAACATCACGCCAGTACGCTCTTAAGGGGTACGCAGATCTCTCATTTCACCGATTATGTTCAAGTTGCATGATATTTGGGTTACCTATTCTATCGTTAAGATAACTTACTAAACAACTTGCCTATTAGGTAGGTACAACTAAAAAGTGAAAATAAAAACATTTTATAAAATTGTTTTTTATTTTTATTTATATCTTTAGTATTAATGAACGTGAAATATATTAGGTATGTGTATGAAGATAATAAGATATAAGATTTTTTTAGCCATGAGATTCCGGTAGACCTATAGTAGTTCAATCAGCGCGTTGCAGCAATCTGCCTGATCCATTCCCAGACGAGTAACCACTCATACACAACAATTACCGGAGCAGTGTGTTTAGCTCTATAAGAGGGAAGCAAGTGAATCCGTCACTGACATCATTCGTCGTATGCACATTTGTGAACGTCTAATATTAGCTCTATGAGCGCTCAAACGTGTATTTTACAGTTTTGGCGACGGATAGCGACGCGGAGCGAAACAAGACAAAATAACATCGGTATTCTCTAGGATTTCAGGACTAAACCGTTCACATCTTCCCATCTAGACTGATTTCCTGGTATTATTGGTTCACTCTGTTTGTTTGGATTTCCCAGATCTACCTAAACTGGTGAGAAAATTTGTGTCCCGACAATGTTGCTTGAAGACTTGATGTTTGTGGGGATTCAGATTGCAATGCGGAACTTTCTGGTTCATCCGGGATCGTAAATGTGATCGTGTTTTGGTTTTCTCAACGTCTAGACCTAAAGGATCACCAGTGTTTGATTTATTATACTCGTATATTTAGTCCTTTGAAGCGGTGAATTTGCTAGGTCAATATTTTGTACTAAGTGCTTGTATCACCGTTCTCTTAAAATTGTGTAGAAGAGGACCCGAGGCCGAAGTGTGGTGCTGTAAACAGAAAAATACATACCTAATTACATTATATAATTTAAAAGTATTCATTATTTATAATATTAAAGCAGC
This sequence comes from Orthosia gracilis, assembly GCA_947562075.1. Classification (NCBI taxonomy): domain Eukaryota; kingdom Metazoa; phylum Arthropoda; class Insecta; order Lepidoptera; family Noctuidae; genus Orthosia; species Orthosia gracilis. The sequence goes on from OX387268.1 coordinate 44,397,687, forward strand.
TAATTAATGTTAATTATAAAATATAATTCAAATAACTATTAATTAAATCCTAAATTTATTGCTATGAATTAATACAATGATTTATAAATGAATACATTTAACCTATTATTGTTGGTTATTGTTAGAGTTACGTATCAAGAACCCAGTTTAGCTCTCTTTAACTAAGCCAAGATAAAACATTATAGGATATGATTGAGGCAAGATTCAGGCTATCAAAACGGCTTCGATAGTTTACTATACAACTATTTGCATAGTCTGTATTTAAGCTAGACTTTGAGTAGGTATTTGAACAATAAATTCTACAAGCATAGACACTAGACAAACATGCGATGACCTCCTTCGTCTATTTAAAAACAAATGTTAAACTTCCTGCAAACAGCAAATGTGTAAAGTTGTTTAAAAAAGGAACAGCTAATGATGTTCAGTTTTTAATTTGGAATCAAAAAGTTAAATAAAAATGCCTCTTTTTCGATGAGCGAGTTTTCCTGCACTCGAGTATCGGCCAAAAAACTTTACTGCAGTTACTATGTTTTACATGTTGAAAACTTTTGGTATAAATACCTAAACTATTTACCTGTCTACTTATTTTATGTGTGTATTTTTTATTACAGCCTTTTATTTATTCGAAGTATGCCTAGTTAATGAAATTATAGTTTTTTAGATGGGTACTACGCCGCAGACTAACTACGGCGTAGGCGCCACATAGCAACGTAACTGGGTTTGCTTAGGTATAAGTTATTTCACTCATTTTCCTTGTTCTCATTTTCTCTGATATCGAAGAGTGCTAGCCTAGGTAGGTAGGGCGTCTGTGAACAGCAATTATAACTAACTGACTATATTTGTGTAGGTAGATAGGCTAACTACTAGCTAGAGCCATTAGCTAGTATTTCAGGAATAGGTCGTCCATGATAAAACAAAGCCAGTAAAAACAAACAAACCAGCGTGCCTAGAAGTCACATTATTGTTTAGTCTATGGCGCGGTATGACGTGTGCGGCGCCAGTGTTGCCAAAGTTGCCACCCAACTGTGTCAATATATTGGACATATTTATTTACTTTGGCAAGATTAAATCTCTATGATTTATTATTAAACGATTCAAAGCAGCTCGCAGCTCACATAAAGATTATAATAGTATGATTAAGTTTTAGAGTATTCTAGATCTAGTAGTGGCGCTAGACGCCATATGGCCTGCGCGCGCTCGCAGCGTGGGAATGAACAAACACACTGTTTACATGCTGCAGATTTGTTCACATTGTTTTTTTGTGATGATTAAAGATTCAAGTACGGCGTAGTATGCCGTAGACATTACAGAGATACTAAAATGGCCGGTCGTAAAATATATGAGATATTTTTATTGCTTAACTATTTAGGTGAGCTAGTAAACGTAGTGTTTAACCCATTTCATGTGGTAGAACGAACTTGAAATACTTGAGTTGATACTTGGAATCTTTTAGCTTTCGTTGTAGGTATATAAACCTAAAAATATGCCTGACTTTGCCCAACAAAGGTTTCCCCATAGCCTTCTTCTCTTCCCGGTGTTGCCTTCTCCGCCCAACTTATCGTTACAACGTTGTGTCATCACGCCAGCATTGCCTAAATCTGCTAATTTTTAAGTTCCTAAATCTGTTCATTAATTTTAAATACGCCGTTAACCGATTTTCAACAATTTTCAGAAGGAAATTAAGTAAAATGCGAGCGGTGCATAATGAAGCGCCATTTCCTTTAGGCGTTTCATTTCCTTTAAACTTTGATAATTTGCGAGAATCGTAATGAGCAGCTGTTGTCATTAATTACTGGGGAGTCTCATTGAGTTCAGCATAAATCGTACGTTACTGCAGTCACTCCGGTGTTCGTCTCTTTATTGAGCTGTTCCAAGCTCCGGGACGGTTTCTAGGACGACGAAGTCTGTGAAGATTTACCTATACGTTAGATTTATATGAGTAACTTATTGCAGCTGAATTAAAATTATCTTTTTATTGTGATGAAAACTGTTAGGCATGACGTTTTCATTTTCTTCTATTTGTGAAATTCTTAACGCGGTTTTTGGATTTTGACTATCTCACCTGATGTTATGGTAAGCGATGATGTGGTCGACGGTGAAGTATGCATTTTCCAGGGACAAAAAGGATCCTATCACACTCCGCGAGAGTGTAACTTTTTATCGCTGAAACAATTATTATTTTACACTTTTTTCTTTTTCGTGTGAGGATGTGGCCACCTCTGGTGATTTGGCCATCTTGGTCCAAACCTTCAGTGTACACAGGCGTGATATTTAAATAGTTACCTACCACATTTGTTTAGCAATTTACTTCTTAAATAGTTCATTCATAAATCCCTTAGAGCTCAATTAGTTGCCGACCGTAGCCACAAACGAACGATTTGCTGCACGTTACCAACAACATCGGCATTCCAAATGCCAGTGTCATTAAAATTGACATTTCATAATTGGTGTGGTCAGTTGAAACTGTAATTATGAGTAGTTCGGACTTTTTGGCGGTGTGAAGTGGTTTTAGTACGGTGTTATGATATTTTAGATATCTATTTGAGTGCCTTTGAATGCTCGTGCTTCGTCACCACGTGCGTTCATTGAATGCTCATTTGCCCTAAGGGCAAACAAAAGAACCGATGCATGCGATGGGTGGATTGTGTGGTACGATGAGATGAGATGACTTCAAATTCCTAAAAGTGCTCCCTCACCTGGAATGTTCGCCTGTAATGTAACATTGGATTCGACTTTGAGCATTTAGTTAATGCACATTGTTTACAAGGTTTGCATTTGGTTTGTTACAAATTGTATCAAAATATTACACATTGTGTCATCAAGTTGCGCACTGTAATGCTCGGTTCTCTTCCCTCACCAATATAACATTGCTTCGATCTGTAACATTACAGGTTGCGCACTATATTGCTCGTTTTTCCTCCCTCACGAATATTACATTGCTTCGATCTGTAACTTTACAGGTTGCGTACTGTATTGATCGGTTCTCCTCCCTCACCAATATTACATTGCTTGCTTCGATCTGTAACTTTACAGGTTGCGCACTGTATTGATCGGTTCTCCTCCCTCACCAATGTAATGCTTGACTGTGTAACGTTACTTTACAGGCGAATGCGCTAGGTGAGGGAGCTCCTTTAAATGTATGAAATTCAACGGGAATGTATGGAGGAAGACAAAACCCTATTGTGGGTTAAGAGCATGAGAATGACGGACTGCTTATGGTATCTTAAAATTGTTCTCATAGTTTAAAGTGAACAATTATAAAGTATGAAGAAAAGCTGTTCTTGCGAAAAGCTTTATTTTTTAACGGAACCTTTAGATTTTGAATTTGCCGGGACTAGTTTTTCACACCACAATTAAAAAGAACCAAGGAGTTACTTGCTTCGTCACGTCGGTACGACCCATTTACACATTAGTTTTTATAATCTCTGCCTTGCCTTGTCTTCAGGATTTCTCCAACTATGTGTGGGTCAGCTTCCAGAGTAACTGGTCGAAGCTGAATAATTCTTGCCAAACTCCTTGGCCCCCGTAATGAGATTTACTACTGCGCAGCCATTGTAGCCAACTTCAGGGCGGCCAAGAAGTTTGGCGAGAACTATACCAGTATTTTATTTGGAGCGACTGCTTACCTGACTTTCACAAACCCTTGACTGAGAGATTCGTGACACGACAGCCTTTGGCAAGACTTTTTTTGGGACAATCCCACCGCACCATTTGCAAACCACTGCAACTCCTGAGAGCCAGAATCAACAGTGGCGACCACCAGAAAAGCGCCGAGGCAATGAAGCTCGCCGAAGTCCCGGAGAATGAATTTAACTGTCTTGGATCCCGCAACCAAATTAATCAATAAAAAATAACGGAGGAGTAGGAAAAATACAAATTTCCACTTCCCTCCATATTAAGCAGGAGACAGAACAAACAAGGCCAAGAGACACAAAGGGTCGTTTACAACTGGGTAAGCCCAGTTGCCTAGCACCACGGATAAAAATTAGCATTAATATTAATGGGTCCTAACATTCTGAGCTGTTTTGATTCCAATAATAAGTATGGCAAAAACGCTAGAGCGCACGGAAATTTGTTCTAGTTTCCACAAGGTCCGTATAGTTAACATCTCCTGATGCAGCCTGTACATTATTCAACATAGTATTGCGTTCATTCTGCCAAAGAATACACTCCCATAAGATATGACGTGCAGATTGTACATATTCGCAGTCAGATGTAGAACACTGACATAAAGGCGAGGCAACGAGCTTGAAGGAAAATAATTTATTTTTAAAGTTAGGTACCATGCTTTGTGACAAGTTGGGCAACACAGTGATCCACCTCCAGCCACTTCCTGGCCAGCCGCACGCGAACAGATGGAAAAAATTGGTGGAGGTGTCGGCCCTTGATGTAATTATCCCACCAACATTGCCATTCGGATTTATATAATCTTGCCAAGACTGACAGATGTCATGTTTTCTGGCTTCTGACTACCCGTAATTACTGTCAAAAAAATCACACAAAGTAAAAAATAACTTCAATATCGGAAGTCGGTGTAAAAAAACGTAGAAACGAAAACAGAAACACCGACTTCCGAAATTGAAGTTATTTTTTACTTTTTAGTGTTTTTGTTTGGAAGTCGGTTGTAATTTTTGTAAAAAAGATTTTGAGTTTTCACTTTTTAGTTGTGGTACATAATGGACCAGTTCTATAGGTTAGGTACCTACGCGTTTAGTGCCCAAAGTGAAGCTAGAATAGATTAACCCAATAACATGAAACTTAAACGAAACCGGTGCAATGAGAGTATACCAGGCTGAACTGTTCACACCTGCGTAACCCTTAAAAGAGTATCAGTGTGATGTTGTGTAATGAAATGGTGTAAACAATAAACAAACATGCGATTGGATCTATCCAGAGTGATTTACCGTCATTTATTGAAGAGTTCTGATGTATTTCTCCGAAGTTCTTCATCAGATCTTGATGAAACGGACCACATGACAAGCACCCGCTTTCAAATTAAAAAAGAATCATCAAAATCGGTTCGCACAATAAAAAGTGCCGAGGTAACAAAAAAAAACACAGTCGAATTGATAACCTCCTTCTTTTTGCGAAGTCGGTTAAAAATCTATAATGACTGTCAACAATTTAACGTGTTTTCCGAAGCACGGAGAATTCTCGGTACGTAAGGGACGGTCACCCATCTACGGACCGACCTCGGTTAGCGTTCCTTAAACTTGCAGATCAGCCCGTGCGGCTATTATTACCCACTTAGTCACGAACTCCTCTACGAGACTATAATGCCGGCTGTACACTCTCGCGCGAGAGTCCAAGGAAACGCTATACATTGAGTTTTTAAACAAAATACTTCATGATTGAATTCAGTACTAAGAGCAATGTATATCATCCTCGTGGGCGCCCACGCGAGAGTGTACAGCCGGCATAACACCTCTTTATCAGTATCAAAACATAGACGCGCAGCCGCATCTTTGATCACTTTGAAGTAAAATTTGTAGTGTTATTAGTAGGTGCTTACTTAACTATCTGAGATAATGTTGACGCAAGCCCGTCCTAAGCTTATATAAATGTCAAAGCTCCTTTTGTTCGTCCGTCTGTTTAAATGGAATATATCGCGGGAAACACTCGCTTTGAAACAATCGCGCTGACGCATTAGTTTAAGATTACAAGTGGAATTCGCTTTAAAGTAGGTAAGTGAAATGTATTTTGTGGGAATTTAACTGGGTAGCGAGAACTTACCTATATAGAACCGACTTACTATCGTACTTATTTGATGTTAAAGAGTCTTTCTTAGTTATAATTATCAAAATCTTCGGATTCGGCAGAAAGGGCCAAAATACATAGGGTTCTGTAGCTGTAGTAGTGTTTGTCCCGGGCATTCTTATGTACAGTTAAGGGTCAAAAGTGCTGTCATACTGCCAAAACAGTAGCGGCATTTTTTTTTACCAGTTGAATTTCAACGTTTCACGATTAGTTTAGTAGATATAATCTTTACTTTAGTTGTGGATTGATGAATTTAGTTTATTCTACAAAAACTACCCATCTGAGTTTTGGTACAATAAGACTACACTTTTGACCCTTGACTGTACAATGTGGAAGAAAATATATATCGATGTTTGTATACACCGATCAGTTTTTTTAACTGAATCAATTCAAACTGAATTAAATAACCATCTACCTACGTGCCTGCACATTAAAGCAAAGTTAAATCCTGTTAACTTAGGTATTTACCCCAAGAAGTAATCTTTAAACATCTCCTAGCCTGATCAAAGGTCGTCTACTTATTCTGCAAGTTCATTGTGCAATCTTTACTTCGTTTTAACATGGATAGATGCTCGTTGAACATACCATTGGCCATTACCATTTTGTCTCTAGCTCATAACCACAAGTTGTTACAATAAACAAAGCATATTTAACCTACAGTAAGTGAGTAGTTTCCTTGAAACTGTATCTCTCAGACGTGCATGTGCCTAATGGCTTCTTCAAACAGATTTATTCCGAATCCATTGCGTCGTTTCTACACTGGATGCCTTTCAAACTAGTGCGTTACTTATCGATGGATGTCGCATAGCAGCCATGCCCTGGGATAATAGAATTTCCATAAAGAGACAGTCACGTTTTGTTACTATTTTCTTCCATTATTTAAGTCTGAGTCTGCTTGCTTTTTGAGTTCAAGTCTTATCCGTTCTGTGCTTTCGATGAATTGTCGTGCTCGTCCCAAATATCTTGGCTAAAAGCTAAAATAAAGGTATCACAATATTTTTAAAAGGTAAAATTGCGAGGTAATTTTTGGAAGTAGGCTCCTCTACTAATGCGTTTATGAAAAATATCTTTTAGTTATAGAAGCTTTCTGTAACTGAAGAATGGTGACGATGGTGATGGTGGTATAAAAAGTAGCAAACCAGCCATTTTATATCTCCGAAAAATCATATGTCCTATATTATAGCCTTGGGCGATAGCTATTTATAGGTCTTGGGTGCGAAGCCGCGGTAACAAATAATGAATAATATAATTGGACCATTACTACGAGAACCTACCAACGTTTAACACAAGTCAGTTAAATAACTATAATTTCAACAGTTAAATAGCAGAAAGGATACAAACTAGCAGTTAAGGATAATTAAACTTGAATTAAGTTGTAGGCTTGTGTACGATCACTATCTTTATTACAACTCGTGGTGCTAATAACTACCCAGCTAGCGGCTAATAAATACAGTCACACAGCATTGCCTAGTAGTGTGAAATATTACATTTGTCCAGAGCCTTATTCCGTTTTAATATGGCCGTTTTGAATGAAAAGACAGCAAACACTTGGCTGGCTTCATGTGGACTTTTCGACAAAACCCTCTTTTTGCCTACTTCAAAAAGATGACTTTATATGTAACTAGCTTCTGCCAGCGAATTCGCCCGCGTGGATATCGAAAATTATCCCGTGGGAAGAGAACATGTTCACGGAATAAAAAGTATCCTACGTGCTATTCCTGACTATAAGCTATATCTGTGCCAAATTACATCCAGATCCGTTCATCCGTTTGAGGGTGTCATAAAGGCGAAAGTTTGTGAGTGCGTTTGTATTTTTGTTACTTCTTCACGCTCAAACGGCCGAACGGATCTGGATGAAATTTCGCCAATCATCACACTATCACGCTAAAATGATTAGTGTGATGATTGGCGAAAATTATACTATGTCTGGGTAGATACATCTTCGCCGAACCCTTCCAAGAATATATCATCATCTTCCTGCCCATGTCCCATGTTACTTGGGGTCGGCGCAACACGATTTCTCCTTCTATACCATCCTGTCCTCCGTCACGCTATCACTGTCTCCCTTTTCTTTCATATCACTCCTCACACAGTCCATCCATCTTTTCTTTGGCCGTCACATCCCTCTCCTTCCATCCACATTTATATTCATAACTCTTTTAGTAACATGCGTTTCATCCCTTCTCATCACATGACCATACCAGGACGCCTTCCAGGATTATAGGCATGACCATAAGTTAAGTACCTATCAAAGAAAGTGGAGGTTATGCAACTGACTAGTTTAGTTTTTAGTTTCCTCTAAGCAACCGTAACATTTTGTGAAACGTAATTAAAAGCTAGAATGTGTTTGTCTATTGTCTTGTGTGCCACCTGTTTCAGCAAGTTTATTTATAAGTTAATTAAAAAACAGGAAACTAGCTATCGATTTCTACGTCGCCGCGTCGTTTACATTTGCACATAATTAAATATTTGTATGACGTATAGAATCATACAAAAATGCGCAATACATAGGTAGGTATACACAGTAATGTACAATACAAAGATAATTATCTTTATAACCATGTAATAGTAAGGCCTAGGGCCTACACTTATAGGTAAGGTTTGTAACACTAGACTTTAACAGCTTTAAAAACACTGACGCCATAAGCACCGCGAAATTTGTCTTTTAGACGTACCTACTCACTCCATGAAGCAGAATAACATGCTCAAATGCATCTTTCATAAAAAATACCATAAAACTTGAATATCCCATCCATTCCAGCAAATTATGTCTCTCGGGCATGATTGTGCTCAATACTCGTCAATTATGGATGACTCAATGAAAATTAAACTCATAGACACTGCGTCTGCGTAGACGATGGTGTCATTCACGGAGTGGGTAGCTAATGGAGCCATAATGGTATTGATTCTGTTGCTAACTTATGCACATCAGCTACCTGATGAAGGTTGGCAACAGATTACGGACCCCCCTTTGGTCTGTTGCAAACCTGCGTCAGGTACTAAGGGCAGACAGTAAAGAGTGTTGGTTTTAGAGCCCGAAAAATAGGTTGTAGTTATTCTAATCTTTGAAAATACATAAATAGAAATAGATGATTGATAGACATGGATAGTTTAAGTTATTTTGTGTACAATAAAGAATTAAGAATAGAATAGAGCTATGGCAAGATGTCGTTGTGGGTTGTTATTACTCCTGTCAGTGTGTGTAAGGGACAGATGTATATGACTACTATTTATCTGTACCTTATGCACACTCAAAATAACCTAACTCTAAGACCTTAATATTATGGTTACCCCCCTGAGCTCTTGTAATAAAGTTTTGATCGGTAAAACACCATTCAAAACCGGTTATCTGCAATAGTCAAAGTCGCCAGTAATTTTGCAATATGATTTGCTTCTTTCTTTCGTGCGTTTAGTTTGAGCTGAGATATGTCGCAAAGATATGCGCATGATAACTCCATGTTCTATCTAATCTGTGTAGTTCTTGTAATATGACACCACCCGCGCCGCACCGGCTGCCGGCGACCTGTCAGGTGTTCAACCAGTTCGTTTTCATCTACACCGACTATTCTAGCATTCATAGAATATTTTCACGCATCAGTAGTTTCTCAGTAGGTAATGTTTTTCATAACATTCTAGATTTTATATCTGCTTTTGATGAGATGAGTAATTCTCAATTGTAAAGTTACGTAAACATGTTTGTTTAGGTCAAGTAGTCTCTTAATAAGCTTGTAACTTAAGTGCCTCTCCAAGGTTTTGAAGTAATGGTTAGAATTTCAACAAAAAAAGGTTTTTAATGAAGTACGCTTTTTAGTTGGTGACTAAGTAGACGTCAAGAACGTTTTTTCTGTTCTCGTCAAGCGGGTTTTATTTGGTATTAAAAAAAGTTATATATTTTCCTAACCTAACATGTAAACAAAGCAGAAATCTTTTCATTAAATAAATTAAGGTAAATTTACTCCTGTTTACCTGTTCGTGTAATAAGGCAGATTGCACCGCGGTGAGTTATTAGCGCTCACACCGACCGTTGTATGTTTACCACGGTTTACCGGCTGCAGCTCTGTTTGGCCGGACGAGGATTAGCTCATTTTAAGCGCAGTTATCGCGCACGATGGCTCATGGGTTGGCAGTACCTCACGTCTAATGAAATTCTCGCACCATTTAAGGGGGACCTTAAATCCGGGAATCTCATATACCTACTTACAGTTAAAAGTAGGAAGAAAAATACCAGCCAAGTGCGTGTCGGGCCACGCTCAGTAATAGGGTTCCGTAGTTGCATAATAATGCGGACTAAGAAGAGGGCTTTTTGTAGTTACTTGAACATTAAAACGGTTTCAGCGGCTCACAACGTCTAAAACGGGTCCATATAGGACGATGGTAACTGAAGAAGGAGTTATAAAATCCAACTTCACAAGTGATGTTAGAAAAGATATTATCTATTGGAGTACCACCGCGGGTAGAGGCAAGCGTTTCTAATAAAGATTTATAACCAGCGTCACTTAATAATTTGAATACTGCAGTACTGCCGTTACGGAGATAGTCTTCGTTAAAATCTCCAAATATTTACAATCCAAAAACAAATATTATAGTATGAGTATTTTCAAACAACCTACTCAACTAACAAAAAGTAAAATCAAATTATTCAATGATAGGAACAAACAACCAACGTAAATAAGCTGCAAAAAATAATCTATATGAAGGACGTTAATTGCGAAAGGATACGATACGAGCGCGCGTTAGCGCCACAGGAAATGGAATGGTTCGTTCCTGGATCCTCGCGCGCACGCTCCTTTTTGATTTCTCTTTCGGACACTAAATAAAATAAAACAGGATTTAGTTTTTCTCCTTCTTCTTTAATGTAATTAAAATTGCAATGTGTTATATTGCAACGATGTAATGTCGTAACACGAATTTCAACCTTACGGCAAACGCAATTAAGTTTATAATTGCGACTACGACGGTTAGCGGAATTTGACTGTAGATTAAAAAACGTCGAAAATACTTCTGCACTAACAAAAAATAGACTCCCCTGCGTGCATGCGCCGTATGGACTACGGACCAGTACTGCCAACGACACCGCCCACTGCAATGCATTATTCGAGCTTAGACATTATTAATTTAGAAATCATTATTATTAAGGATGTTATGATTTTATTTTTGTATATTTTTACATGGTTCTTAAGCATATATTTACCGTCTGTTTTACACAGCTAACAATGTTATTTAAGTAATTTTTCAATGGCATTTATACAAAAATTTTACTGTTCCAAGTACATTTTATAAGTTGGTCGACTATTACTCGTAAACTTGTAAAGCCTACTTTTCTGTGATAGTTTTCCTTTTAATTTCGTTATATTTACTACTGCCGAGACTTTTCACATAGCCAAGAGCAACCATTACGCTGGCATGGTGGAGGGACTTTTGACTCTAACAAAAATTTGCAATTTAAAGCTTAATTTTGCGCAAACGGATATCTGAATCGAAAAATGGTTTAAACAAACCATTTTTCGATTAAATTTTTGAATGGCCTATCCAACGATACCATACACCATGGGATAGACGAGAAAATAAATACATCCCCACTTTACGTCTATAGGAAGAACGACAAAAAACAAAAAAACATGATTTTAGTTTACCACTTTATCGGAATTATTAATATATATATCCATGCCAAATTATAGCTTTCTAGTACTGAGAGTCTCTGAGCTAAGCTGCGGACGGACAGACGGACAGAGCGAAACTTTAAGTGTTCCTTGTTGACTTCGGAATCCTAAAAATTGCAATTTTTTATTCAATTAACGTTAGAATTTCGTGGAATATTTTCTGCTCTGAAAAGCTTTTTCACAAAAGCTCGCTCATTTTTTTGTTGTGTAGCGGTACTGTACTAGATATTGCATACCAAAAAGAATAAAATGAATAAAAGGTTTTATCCAGTTACAGTTTTTTTTTCTGTGAGTTAGCTATTGCGAAATGCGTTACGATTGGATACCTATTTGTTTATTTAAAACAGAGGCAAGATATTTACGCCTTTATAGCAATTTCATGACTGATAAATTATAACAGACGGACAATACACGGACTAATCGAATAAGGGTACAGCGTGTTTTTGAAAGCAAAGGAATTATTTTTTGAAATTCTAACCCTGATTGGCTCCAGTGGGTTGTCAATGCCTTTTTCAATCGCAAATAGGATGGTACGTACATAAAGACCATGTATGTACCTTCTATGCATAGTATTAATAAAACTCATGAAACTAAATTTGGTCAATTACCGAAGCAATAGTAAATGACAAAACCAATAAGGCCAATGATATACAATGGTAAAGACAAGGCGAGTGCACACTCGGGTCGTAAATATACCTTAAACGAGTGTGCACGTCATTACCAATCAGTTAGGATTGTGGTGCGTTCGGGCACTTGACATTGATATCTTGGCTCGAGGCTAGGGATGTCAGTGATGGAGGCCATCTTGAAGTAAAAAAAAATTATAGTTTTTTTAAAAAACGTTCTTTTTTCAAAACTTTCAATAAAAGTTATCTTATATTATAAGATGCATTGTATACTTTAGAAAAATGCGGCTGAAATGCGGCTTTGTCACCTTCAACTACTCAAACTACTATACAGTTGCTCCTTGTTTGTAGGTAGATTCTATACCTGGCTATAGCATACTGAACATGTAAGCAAAATATGAAAGTCCTTACAAATCATTCTAAATGGGTGGTACGATTCCATGCGGATGTTCCATACATGCGGAGGCAGATAAGAGGTTCCAACAAACTTACAACCTTACTCCAGACATTATTTTTACGACTTTTATATGAAGAGATAAATTATTAGATATGGTTACAGATATGTGTAATGAGAAGCTTGTAACACGTCTGTGTTGTTAAAGTATCGTGTTTCAAGTGTTTGATGTTGCTGCGAACCAATTTGACCATAATTGGAGTGACATTTAACTTTCAACTTGTCTTTGAGTTTGAGCTTTTGATTTAGTTATAAATAGTTACTTGGTTTACTTATTGGAAAACTTTTTTTAAATGCTATTAATATTTAGCTTTTAGGTTTTGTGTAATATTAGCCCCATAGCTAATTGCAAGGCAGGATTGTATTCTAACAGCAGTAGCATAATTTTAAATAATTATAGCTATATCTACTTTTACCCAATACAACGGATTGTAGGTGGCTAAAATTCCATGTAAAATTAACTTTTATATTCATATTGAATTTGTTTAAATTTGTTTTAGCATTTTAGGATTCATTAATCATTAAAAACTTATATGCGTTTTTTTATGAGACTTTTAGTTATTAAATTTGTGTTTTGAAACTGGAATATATAACCTGTTGAAAAAATTATCGAAATCAAAGTTAAAAAAAGAACGTCGTCTGTAAAACTTAATTAATATTGTAATCAACCTAGTTTAGATTGCTTCTTAGAACAAATTGCACTACATACAGAGTTTATTAGTTTATCATAACGAGTTAATCGAGAATCAGGTAGGATTGATAGATTTATGGAGCAACCTCTGACAAGTCTATACTTAGGAAACAGTTAGCGAACCTGTCATTAAATGCCAGACATCTATGAGTTATTGGTTCTTGATAGACGAACCAATTATTGTTAACTAGGTTCTGCCAGCGGCTTCGCCCGCGTGATATTCGGCAATTATCCCACAGGCACATTCTACCGGGATAAAAGCCTATGTGCTATTCCAGACTACTCGTATAATCTATCTCGGTGCCATATTTCAACCAGATCCGTTCAGTAGTTTTATGTGAAAGAGTAACAGCATCCATCCATCCTCACAAACTTTCGCGCTTATAATAGAAGTAGATAGGACTGCCTGGTTTAAAACTTTATCCTCCATCCGGGGCGGTCGGATAAAAATAGGCCTCTATTTTGAAATTTGATTTAATAATGGTGAAGTAGGTACCTAAGCTTCAATGTAGTACTTAAAGAAGGATATTTTAAAAGAGGTAAAAGATGTTGTTTGTGGCCTCTTGACTTGCTCCCTTGTCTTTGCCCGCAGAAACGGGATAGTCTACTTTTAACGCAGAAACAGGGTAGGCTACTTGCCCAGAGAACAGGATAGGCTACTTTTTCAGGATACTCAGCGACAGCAGTGGTGTCTCAGCCCATACAAAGAAACCGTGCCGACGTTCTATACTGATTATTTGTACATCGATCGCGTTCGGTTCCGTTCCGTTCGGTTCCACGGATGTAGGTGGTGATCTCTCTATCGTGGAACGGAACCGAACGCGATCGATTTTCAAAAAGTAATCGGTAGGTACAGTCAGATGAAAAACGCTAGTTACGTTGGCACGGTTTCTTTGTATGGGATGAGGCATCTGTATGCTAGTATTAAATTATCTGTGGCGATAGTGTAAGTAGCTTTATAGAAGAAAATAACTTTATAACCTTTTTCAGATTAAGAATTTATCATAATCTATAGAAAGAGTAGCTTACACTAGCACTGCACTGAGTGCTTTTTATCCTGATAAATTCCCGGTATAAAAATATAGTGTGGGATAAAGCAGAGGAGCTAGGATGCGGGCAAAAGCTGATTAATAAAAAAATATAACCATTGATTGCCAAGCTTTCATCAGTATAGGGGTGATTAAGTATGCATACGAGTATATAGGGATGTTGGATTTCGATTTTGTAAAACTATTGTAGCGGCACCAACGCCGCCACGTAAGGGCCTTCCACCGCTTCAGTGTCGTAAAACGGTTACTTTCTAAAGCATACTCCGCTAGTAACGGCTAGGTTAAAAGGTTTGAAAAAAAAATGGTATTGATTCATGTACATTATTTTTGCTTTAAAAAAATAATTAACAACACGATATTTTTTCGATACTCCTCCAAAACGACTTGGATGTATTAAAATATTTTTACACAGAAAAATTGATGGCTGGAATTTCTTCATAACTGAAATAGCAGTAAATCAAATAATATTTTGCAAACTAAACTGTTCAAAAGGAGGTTCGATATTGATATTTTGGCATCGAGCGGCCGCACGGCCAGTACAGCGTTAATTTTGGGTCGTATATATCGCCTTAAGAACTAATGACATTACGTCATACAAATCCTGCATCGCGCAAGCAAAGTTTTCGGCGCGATTTGAACGCAAACAACAGTCCGACATCAACTGCTGGGCAGTTGCCCTAAGCAGACACAACACCCGTCTGATCGAAGGATCCTCCCTTTTCTATGGAGGTTTCTGGGACTTTACATCCTGTTCCGCATACCCCCAAACAATTAACATTCAGTATTTATAATATATACAGGTACCTACTTGTGTTAATGAAACTATTCACAACATTATAGTTAACTCTATTTATGGTTTTTAAAGTGTAAATTAAATTAGTGGCCACATGTCATGGCCTTATTGATAATATGTTTTCATTGACATCAAAAGGCACCTGTGAATTCAATGAGTTATGAGTCGTTAGCACTTGACTGATAGTTAGTTCTAATTAGTTCAGGCGCCACACCTAACGAGAAATACCTACTCTTACAGGGGACTATTGACCTTTTTGGTGTTCAAAAAAACCTAAAATCGTTCGACGACGCAACAATGCAACAACGCGTTTTTTCAACAATTCATGGAACAGTTTTCGAGCTGTCGAATTGTGCCTGTCTGTGGGATCCTAAAAGTGTGGTAGTCTGTCAACGCAAGTGAGTTTGCTACACCACAGAGTTTTTTAGGAGTTTTTTTTTCGGCTTTTGTTTTTCTTTCAGCAACTTTATAACGTATAAAGGAATGAAAATTAAGGAAAGATGATACATGTAACAATATTGCACACGTGTCTTATATATTAACTGTTGCTCAATCAATAGCACATTGTTATTAAAACATTGAGCATATATTTCAAAATAGAAAAAACCAATAACATCCAGTCCTAGGACTTCCCAGGCATTGTTTAATGACATACACAAGACCATCAAACCAGTATTCCCCAATGACAAAAATAATAAACAAAAAAATATAACCGACCTCCAAAACAAAACACTACAAAGCGAAAAATAACTTCTTTTCGGAAGTCGGTGTCTGTGTTAGCTACCTTCTTCGTTTTACACCGTCTTTCGAATAGAAAGTAATTTTGCCCTTTGTAGTGTTTTGTTTAGGAGGTCGGTTTATTTTTTTTTAAGTTTTTGTTTTTCTCTTTTTTTTGGTACCCATTTCCATGAAAATACGAACTATTAAGAATAACTAAAAAACTACTCGTTAGATCTTGATCAAATTTAAAAGGTGCCACATGAGAATCACCAGCTTTCAAAATCGGTTCACCTAATAAAAAGTTAACTATAGTTAACTATATAAAAACATACTGTCGAATTGAGAACCTCCTCCTTTTTGAATTCGGTTAAAAATTACGCTAACTAAATCATTATATTCGGGCAAAACAAATGCACTGCCTGCGCAGTTAGTTCTACAGGCTGTTATTTAAAAAAACATCTCCATACAATATTAATTACGACGATGACACAACAGCAATTGCATACAATGACGATGTACTTGACGATACCATGATGCCTGCATTTTAACAGCAATAAAATAATATTTACCATCATAATATTTACGTGTCTGCCCACACAAGGTCACCATGACAGATAAAGGATAATAAGCAACAATGTGTTTTTAATTATACGTGGAATATATTGAGGCACATGTGTTTGAGATTATTGTAACAAACTGCGGGTTCCCATCATCATATTGGGGGTTTCCACGTTGAAATCTGCGGAAGTTACTAGACTGTCAATTTATTTATTTTAAACAGTGTTTATTATGATTTATTTGTTAAAATGTTAACACAATGTTGTGTGATTTTTTTTTTTTTTAATAAAGGAATAGAACACGTCTTATCGAAAGATTTATTTAAATACGAAAGGATCTTTTATACAAAAAAATCTATTTAAGCACTGACTCTGTAGATAATACATTTTCTATGGATAATTTAAATTTAGAATCTAGTAATCAGTTGTTAAACTAAACATATTTATGGTTTTTTTTTTATAAATTATAAGGCTCGAAGAATGGATTTCCTTTACCAATAAAATATTGATTGATAATTCTACAGGCAATACAATACTTGCTTCATGAATATCCACTAATGTCCTTTGTTTATCTACACCATTATCAGTATTAAATCCAATTCAGAATACATGACACTATCAATATTTTATGCTTAACGAACAACATAACACCAACTAAGTCAACAAATTATGTAAATATCCTTTGACGACCACGCCTTTAATCTTATTTATTGCTCGCACATTTGAATTGAAAGTATTGCCCACTATTACCCGGTACGGTACAAAAGTCTATCTGGGCAACTGAATTATATGTTAGGGATAAATAGCTGCAAAGAATGGATTAAGATTTACTTGCATGAAATATATTGAGAAATATGGTAACTAAGTCTGATAATGGAAGCTGATTAAAATAGTACTGATCAAATGTAGTAAGATGACTAAACGGTTAAGAATTTAATCGATTTCGTGGAAATACCGGTGACTTAATTAGTAGCAATGGTACTGCTGTTTACTTAGATTGATAAAAATACCTAAAAGAATGTACAGTTTGATGGAATAAAGGTACTAATTAAATAGTGAATACATAAAGAAGAATACAAAGAAAAGTGGTCCAACCTTATTCGTGACAATTTAAGAAGTCCGATGACGTTTCTCATTTTACATAGCGCGGTGACTTTGTATGAACTAAACATCTATACTCCATTTGCGATAAAATTAAACGTTTAAATTAGCCCATTTTACAGCACGTTCAACCGATTTTGACTTCTATTGCGTTGGTGATACGACAAATGGTAACTGTAGTAAACAGTTGGTTTTGGTAACAGGTTTATGCTTTTTATGTGATCCTGAGATTTACGGGATAGAACTCAAAATCGGTTGAACGGACTTTAAAATATTTGGAACATGTCTAATGTTATTTAAAATGGAGTTTAGGAAAAAACAAATTCATAACAATATAATCCTAATCAAGTATTTATTATATTACCCATACACTATCTATAACAACGAGTATCATTCGTAAGCATCAAATTTAATTTATCTAGCGTATTTTTATAGCTGTCAAAGCCGACTTCTTAGATTTTCTCGACTTTAGCAAGTATATATTTGCGTCAGAATACACCCCTAGTGTATGAAAAATTCGAACACCCATAGCTTATTTATCCGAAATTTTAAACTATGTTGTTACATCTGAAACTTCAACTACATGATACCCATGTAGCTTTATAAGAAAGCTTTCATGTTCCTGTAATTCAAAACATTTATTATTATTATGACATTTCTTTACATTATTTTTCACTCAAACGTATAAAATTTAAAAAATATACATAAAATATGGAGTCGCGATTAAAATATTATAACGATGTCTCGTTCAGACGCCATCCCGCCAGGTGAAGATGTTGCTAGGGCCCGCGAAGGTAAGAAAAACGTGTCAGAAACCATATGAAGCCAATTATATACCCTACTGGAAGTTCTCGTTCGAAATCTTGTAGGAAACTAAAAATCTAAGAGGAAACTGAAAGAATAGATATTTTCTTTTCGAATCATTGTTTTGGTTCAAAACTGTTTTTTTTAATTAATGATAATTATTTTGTTGAAGAAAATAAACTTAATAAAAATGCTGTAAAAAATACAAAATGCAAATATTCAGTTAGAAAGAATTTTTAACTGAAACTATACCTTAGGTATACCCTGAGAGTAAATACTAAAGAATTTTGTTATTCGCCCGCATCTTTGTAACTTTATAAGAAAAACAAATGGAATAAGTCAACCTTTATAGCGATACTTCATAAATGTCATAACTCAAAAACTTTTAACATAAAAAATACGATTCCCTAAATTAATTCACGATTGAACGCGGCCTCTTTCTCATACTAACATTAATAAAATGTTCAAAATAAATGTCCGTTTTATTTCGTTCCGATTATTCAAAGTACTGGGTTCACACGGACCGACCGGGCGCCTCGGCCAGGGTAACCAACTTTAGCCTCATTGTCGAAGTAGAAAAATAGAGTATGTCTGATTTTAGAGAGGGTAAAGGCTGTGTAAGATTTATAAAAAAGAGTACATTTTATTTGTAAAAAAGGTGCGTTTCCCAAGCAGTTTTCGTTGTTTTGAAAATAAGAAACTACAATTGCTAGACTCTTTCGCTTTGGGCCTTTGAGAAATAATGACTGAAAAGACAAAACTTTCAGTCAAATGACGGGTATTCATTCAATTAAATTTAAAGTCAGAGTCAAACACATAGAGTAGGTGGTTAGCGTACCTTATTATATTTCAGATTATAAAGTAGGTACGCCTATGCGAAATAGAGTACAATACTCTATATTAGAGTACGGTTGGCAACCCTACCTCGGCCGTCCACTACAGTACTTCTATAGTAGTATCTCTTTAATAATAATCGTAAACATTTTATGTCGTGTACTAATGAGAACAAACTACGTATAATATTTTAATGTATTAACATTCTGAACTAGAACATGATTGGCGACTAGTTCTCTAACTGATTTCAATACTCTGATGTTGTACTGTGGGCGTTGGTAATCCAATATTATGAAACGGGAACTAAAATAGACGTCATTTTACTATATCATACGTAAGTTCTAGTTTATGGGCGCGAAATTACTATACTTGATTTTGCTTTACATTGTAGGTAGAATCTGGACTCCATTTACTTTGTAGGTAGTGACTCTGCAGCAATCAGAGATAAAACTAGAATCGACCAACGTGCAAATTTTCTGTGTTTGCTTCCTGAAGGCTTTTGATAATCGTCACATTCAAAGCATTTCTCAGGCAGTATTACAATTCCTGGGAAATTTACGTGACACAAATTTTATTAGTTATGTAAACCATATTTCAACAACCTCGCTCTTAGTCGTAACTTACAAACTAGGGGTGTCACGTAATTAGCATGTTACATATTTGCACTTAATTGCTTAGTATGCTTTTAGCCTAGAGTAATGTGTTATACTCTGGTTGGAATGCTAAAACGTGAGACACTTCGAAGCATACTCCATAAATGTGTCTGCTAGAGGCAATTTGCATTCAGCTTTTTCCGATATCATGCAGACATAACGGTTTGCAGCATGTATTTCGTAATATCTGTATTAATATTTGTCGTTGGCGCGGCTACAAACTAACATTATATTCGTACCACTTCGATGCTGTTGGATTATCAAGATAGTTGTTTTCATGACTTGTCTCCATGAAGATATCAGAAACGGTATAGATTGCTACATGCTGCGATCAGAAAACGCTTATGGATTCTAATCTTTCGTTACAGGCCTACTTGTAGGTTAGAGTTATATTTTTTTTTTTTTTTATTGTAAATAGGCTCGCGCTTGACCACTATCTCACCTGATGGTAAGCGATGATGTGGTCGACGGTGAAGCACGCTTGCCTAGAAGTAACCTATTCACTCTTGACTTAAAGAACCCAGATAATATGATACTAGCATACAGATGCCTCATCCCATACAAAGAAACCGTGTCGACGTAGCTAGCGTTTTTAGTCTGATTAATCTGATATTTTTTTGTAGACCGAACGCGTTCGGTTCTGTTACACGGTGATAGGTAGATGATGTTAGCAGCGACTTGCAAGTAAAAGAATTTACTCGGCTCGTGAACTTTTTTTCTTTAAATACAGAGTAGGTTCATTTTATAGTATTTTTTTGTACGTTTTTACAGTTTTTTTTGCACCAAAATGTGTTACATTTTTTAATTTCTGAGGCATTCCACTCGATTATTAAACTTTGCATTAGTTTAACAATCGAGTGGAATGCCTCAGAAATTAAAAAATGCGCCATCAATTTTTAAATGATCCGTTCAAATAATCTTTGAACTGTGAATTAAGAGACCAATATTCCATAATTTTGTACTTAGGAGAGTTGATTAAACAAGAACATACAATTTTTATGTTCAATTCCAGACAAAAATAATTTTATACACATTCAATAACAGATAGGTGCATATCGCGCCATTTAGTGAGATTTATTTGAACCAAATTTTCTTTCTAAGCAATGAGACCCGGTGACCTTATTGAAGCAGTGATATCTCTGCATGAGTTTCAGTTCTTTCACCATAAAGAGGAAACACGGTTTTCAAAAAAGAATTACTACACTTGCCAATACACACTCATAAATAGGTGCCTATCTACTTCTATATTTTATACGGATAGAAACTAGGTAGGCACCTATTTCTTTTACCTACTGCATCAGATAATATACAGAAGACTGATAGAACACTACCCTAAAAAAGTTGGCAGACCAACCATTAGGAACAAGTCCCTTGAAACTTAAAAGAGCTTGTTCTAGTTTTATCTGCACCTCTGATCGGGAGACAATGGTAACCGACGACGGTCCGCATTGTCGGCGACTCGTTAACGGACAGTTAACGACTTACGACAGTAAAATGAATTTAGATTAAGGATGCATTTGCTCCTCGAGTTCGTTTCGCTTTCGAGGAGTTCTGGCGCGCCGTCACTGGCTGAGCAGAATCTATGGAAGAATATCTTCAAACACAAATTTTTGTTAGTAAAAACTTGATTGGTTGGACATAGAATTCTAGGGTCCTTTATGTTCTGCCTGGACCACTTTCGAAGTTAATGCTGTCATCATTAGTAGGATTCTTAGGTATATTACTTACCTACCCATTGTTTGATGCCATCCTGCTGATTTTTCTTTCAGTGTCCTCATGCAATTTTCTTAACGGTGGCGGCGACATCGTGTGCTGGCAGAAAATCCAAACGAATGTAAATAAAGATTAAAACGTTAATCATCTCCAAAGGAAAATTTTATCTCAGTAATTAAATAAGCGGCAAAAATCCCGCTCATTGCAACTTTACGAGGGTTTTAATGTTATCAAGAGAGAGTAAAGAATAAAGTTTGTCGCGGCGCCATTACACAGCTTTACATGGAACGTTGGCGCAGGGTTGGCGCGAACTTCGCTGATCGGCTGATTACCTTCTAATTTATAAGAGCTCATTAACAATGTTTGCGCAAAATTTGACTGCCTGATTTTAAAGCAAACACGATATAATTATGAAGTTTATCCCATGTTTTAATTAAGGAGTTTTGTTAATAAACGCTAAAGAAACTTGATGAGATGAAAGCTGTTCTTCGAGATGCGCCGCTGATGTATAAATCTGTAGTATTATAGAAATGCGATATTAGCGAACATAGCATTAACTGCTAATAAGCAACCCAAGGATCTTGATGAAATCATTAAAGGAGGTTTTATGATAACTTATCTAAATTACGGTGAAGGCAAGAAGCATAACCGGTTCGCAGGACGTAGGTAATCGTCACTAATCTAGGATGTAAAGAACACAGCCTTATCGAGCTGTTATTATAGACATAAGACCCTGTAGTTTTACGAGATAAGCCTTCGCTAAGAGAGAAGTAGACAAAGGTATCGAATAATCCTATCATAACGTCGGTATTTCAGCCGCGAGCTACGCGAACTAAATCCTCTAAACGCGCTGATCCTGAAATTGAAACTGGCAGCCTAGTCTTGCGGCGTCGCGGGGAACCCAACGAGGCGCTACATTCCCACTGTAAAGAAATATTATAATTCGGTATTTGGCACATGCTTCGCATAACACGCACATAGCGACATACCCACTGTTTGTGTTTCTACAACGTGGGCGAAACATCAAATCAACACAGCCATAACAATCACCGTTTGCATATTATTTTCATATTATGTTATAGGTTATTGCACTGTTTGCTAAAACAAAACATAGAGAATGTTCTATTAATGCTGTAGCTTTGAATTCTGCGTGCTTTCTTCTCATAAACAACGAAAACGCTGAGCGAAAACGTCGGCACTAAAGTTTACAGAAATGAAACGTTCAGCATTCTGAATCAGGCTAATTAAAGTCTCGGTAAACAAAGCCGTCATCTGTGGATAAATTAATTCGCTGTACACACCACAGGTGAAAAGGTCAACGGAATAAAAATGCTGAATAGCATACTAAGCCGGGGTTGGCATTGTTCTAACTTGTATGAATTGTATGAGCATTAGTTATTAATGCGGACCTTAATCCTGAGAGCGCTCGGACTCGGACACTCACTGACGCTCTGCTCACTCGCGAATACTCGACCTTTTTGTGGACAGCACTGGAAAATTTAAAATTAGAAATCTAATTTAATTGAAGAAGCTTTTGTGCATTTATAGTAATGGCTGGCTGACCTAATAAAAATTGACCCAGATACTCGTATAGTTCTCGCCAAACTTCTGGGCCACCCTGAAGTTGGTTTACCGGATGCGCGAGGCACGAAATGGTGCTGTTTTTGTATGAGATTTACTACTGCGTAGCCATTATAGCCAACTTCAGGGCGGTCAAGAAGTTTGGCACGATCTATAACCGCACTGGATTACACCTACCTACAACTTTTCGTTTTGGCGAATTAAAACGGAAGAAAACATAGCGAGCCTTTTCTTCATCCAAATGTTCATAATAAAGTTAACAAAACTTAAACAATTCCATGAAGAGAATTATTCCGCTGATGATATTCATTTACATTTCCAAGGAAAACAACGACAATTTTGTATGCGGAAAATTACATTGCAGTGGAGCACGGAGCCAACCATTCACACTGCACTAAGTATTCAAATCGTTGGCATCTTAAAACACAGGACTTCAGCATTATGCATGTATTTCAACTTAACGCAACTCGTTCAGTGTTCTGACTACATATCGCACGCGTGGACTTGAATACAGCCATTCTCATTTAGAGTGAATTGTTTTACGGACCCTGCGAGTAATGCGAGTTGCGACTAACTATCGAATGGTATATGGTGTAGAGGGGCAATATCCCGGGGTGGCATGACGTCATCGATCGCATCTCGTCCCCTATCAATTAGGCGGGGGATATAAATCAAGATGAATGCCGCCGTGTGCGTCGGCCGCGTGCCCGCGTGCTCGGCCGGTCGTCGCACGCGCGCTAACGCCCCGCGAATTAATGAACATTGAGCTCGGAAAAACCGATACTAACGGTATTTTGTAAACAACAGAGTTTTTCCGCGGAATTACTAAAGAGGTACTTTTTAAACTGTATTCCCAATTGGAAATCCCATGGGAATGGTTTCTGTACCTAACTCTCCGTCTGCATGTTTTGCCTATCGTAAACCACGATATTTATTGTTTGGTAAATGAATGGGCAAATTTATTACGGATTATTAAGTAGAACTTTAGAAGTACTATTCACAACGGGTATCTCGAATACGATAATTATTTCAGTAGGTAGACAGTTAGGCACGGATGTAACTGTGTAACCTGCTACGAATTTTGCTATTGTATATCCCCCCACAAATGAAGATTTTAGGGAATGTTGTCTGCACGCCAACTATATTTTATCTCTATTACGCACACTGTACGAATGTTTGTACTAACCCTTTCAATATTGTTTTCAATTCACACAGAAACAGCAGCAAAAATAACTATTATATGGTAAACATAATTTCGCCCACAAACACTAAACTTCCCTATCAAATGTTAAAGTTATCCATAAATACTGCGCGTATTTTAGTACTAGTTTATAACAGCATTACACTTAAGCTATCTATTCAACTATTCATTTCTAGTGTCGACATACGTAAGTAATATTCTCGTTTATTAGATGAGCTGTGTCTGCAGGATTTCAACTATGTTTAATGAGAACTCGTTCGAGATGTCCTATGCATCGTCAATGCTCGTAGAATGACCAACATCTATTTAAAAAAAAACCTCGTGCAGGGAGTTGAACATTCATTCAGTCGCCCCGACCGATACCAGTCCAATTATGTTAAAAGCAATTCACGATTGATGCTCTGGTCGAATGGCATTAAATGCTCCGGTATTGATTGCGGAGCAAACGAAACATATTTCAATATCCAGAGCAAACACGGAATAGGCGTCCTCGCCAACATAATATAAACGTCCCAAGTTATTGAAACGACTTTGAATCAATGACTAGCTAATTGCGGTTTATTATTTTGCCTTTTGTATTAGATTGTTTGAATAGCTAAGTATCTATTCTAGAACTAATTCCTTGTCTCTTTTGTTGCAGTTGGTGTACGAAAATGGTTATTCGGAGCTCGGGGCGATCCTTCAAGTCGATAACTTACGTGGAAACGTAATTAATTTACAGTCGAAAATTTAACTTACTTAATATCCAAAAAGTTATATTCTTAACTTTAAACAATATGAATTTTAAGTTTATATCGCTAGTCTTAACATGGAATTTCATACTTATATCTGCAAGGCGAGACTCGTATGAAGACGAAGAAACATCGCGATCTAGAGAATTGAGGAATAGAGAAAACAACCGAAACAGAACAACATTCAATGGCACCCTCACTGATATACCCGAAAGGAGGAATCTTAGGCACAAAAATAGTTCAAGGTATCGTGGAGACAGACGCAGATGGGACAGAGATCATGAAATAAGAAGAGATAGGCGAAAAGGAACTGACGCCCATTCATTAGAAGACAGTGCTAACAGGACGATAGAGCCGTACAGTTTGAGAAAGGATGAGAAATCAAGGAAGGCTGAGAAACACTGGAACCGAAGTAGCGTGGAAAAACCGTGGAACACTGCGAGGCGGCCGATTCCTCAAACTAAAGCACCTGAGAGGCCACACGTGCCTGTGCGAGAGAATTCGACCCGATCGAAGCTGAAGTCAGCGAATAAATGGCAGACTGGCGGTTACATCCCGTACCCGCAGCAGAGGGAGAGGAAACCGAATATCATTTTGATCCTGACTGATGATCAGGACGTTGAGCTGGGGAGCTTGAACTTCATGCCGAGGACTATGAAAGCCGTACGAAGCGCTGGAGCCGAGTTCCGTCATGCTTACACTACCACGCCCATGTGTTGTCCATCAAGGTACAGTATTTTATTGCAATTCTTGAGCTTTTCTTTACGATATTTTAATAACCACTTAGTTTGACATCTCTAAAATAAATCTTTCAACATTCAAAGCTAAAATAACTCTCAATTCATATCCAGCTTTATATTTCTCACCACCTCTACTTAATTCTTATTGGCAATTGCGGTAAAATCTACTAGCAATTTCGATTAGTATTGGAGCCTTTCAGCAAATAACGACTTAACTAAGTGCCATTATAATTGAAATGACATAGATCCCGCACCATTATCGGTTGCACTGAAATTACTCGCTACATTGCTAGGCTGACTGACAATATTGCTAATTGGAGGCTAATGCGGCTGCTTTCACGCAGTCCACCGTCAGCCGTTGCGAAAATCCTGTTCTGGTGTTTATGTTGATTAGTTGGGACTTCCTTTATGGCTGTAATAAATTCAGATAGTGTAATCGAAATTCAAAGGCTATAACTGTTATACGGTACTCTAACTCCTTTTTGAGACAATGGTTTAGTTTTTTCTTGATCATATATCTTATGACTGCTTCAGCGGATGGCGTATTCGAACAGCAAGAAGCGGTGTTACACTGGGATAAATACATTAAACTATTTATTATCGATAGGTTACGTAGAGTTTTTCTTATTATTTAATTGTTTCAACTGACTCAGACTGTCGTGCGCCCACGCTATGTTCGACGCCAATATGTTTACGAAGTCTTAATTTTTTCCTTATCTACTGCCTGTTCTTGCTTATCAACTGCTATCTCTTCCTCAGGAGTTCATTGTTGACTGGCGTATATGTTCACAACCACAATGTGTACACCAACAACGACAACTGCTCGTCTCCCATGTGGCAGGCTACGCATGAGACAAACACCTTCGCTACCTATCTCTCCAATGCGGGTTACAGGACTGGTGAGTCATTGTGTTACATTTACTTACTGTATGAAGTTCTTTCAATATCTTCAGGCGATCTTCATCACATTATAAATATCAACAGTCTAGTAAGATATTTGCCAAAGTGATTTTGGTAAACTGGACTTCTGTTTTCTTATATATTATTAGGAAGCCGAATCGGAAAGTGTTGTACTCCAAAATCGTCCTTCGAAATTACAATTTTCCTTCTGGATATCGTTATATAAAAAAGTTACAAACTATAGAAGACAAATACTACAGTTTAGCATTTTCCAGTCCTAAGATTTTCTCAACAACAGGAAAAAAACAGATTGGATGACCACGCACTATGCCACGACCACGCGCTTCCAATTTGCGGTAATGACGACAAACTTACGTAAAAGTAAAATGTCACGTCAGGCAGGCTATGATTTACATAGTAATTTACCAGTTGGTAAGCACCTCACAGCCTGGAACTGTTCATGTAGGCATAGCTCATGGTAATTAGTGCCATTCATCATCCGCCTGCAATCACTAAACGTTTCATACATTAATGCTATTCAGGCGGTGGGAACTCGTGCATTATTTATTGTATGTGGAATATTTTTTCACTTAATCGACGATTTGATTAAGTTTTTCTAGACACACTTATTACTGTTTATATGCCATTAAAATTTAGTATGCAAACTTTATTTTTAGTATGGGACTGATTCGAATACTTAAAAAAGTAAATATTCTAATTTTTTGTTTTCAATTTTATTAAAACTTTGTTAATTTGATTTATATTTTGGGAATGGAGCCAAATAATTTACTTCAAGTTGTTTTGATAGAAGTTAATACTCTACAAAGTTAGAATTCTGATAAGAATAATGAAAAAAGTTGTATATTAATATCTGTGTACAAAAATACACAAACACTGGCAAAATACACACTTTGTGTATTTTGCCAGTGGCAAAATAAGGTAGGTAGATAGCAGAAAAAAATGACGATCTAAATTACAGTCTACCATTGGCATTCTGAAATATAAGTAGTTTGAGTTGGCACATATACGGTGCAAATTGCTGGCGCTTTTAAATTCGAGACAGATTGGTAGCTGCGAGCCCAATAGAATGAGAACTATTGCAATTACGTGTGCAGTTTCAGGCGCATTCAGGTTTTATTAACTGCACGGCGTTCGTTAATCCTTCATCATCAGGGTAGATTGCTTTCCTATTGAGCAGTTTTACGAAATTTAGTGAGATGTCAGAAGACATGCAAAGTTTTTACTGCCCATATCGCGTTGACATTCTATCACTGTAGCCAGCTTCTACGAGTTCGTCTTAAAATTCCCTTATTGTTGGTCGTGTTCGCACATTGAAGTTCACAGAACTCTTTCTATACAGCACAGCGTTGGTATTTTAGTCCATAGCCTTTCGCCGACGTATACGATGATCGACGGTACGTCTGGCAGAGTAGTTGTTTTATTATGTAGAGTACAGGCCATCGTAACTCGACACCCGACCACCTGGGAATGCAATTCGTCTAGATACTTATAACGTACTTTCGAAGAACAAAGTTTTATGAGAACCCCCTCTAATGTATTTATATATTCAGTGAGGTGCCGTTAAATAAGGCTTTATTTTATTACTGTTATAAAATGTTATGTTTAAGCACTTTGTGGAGGATCTATTAGTAGCATTTATTTCATAGAACATGGTTTTACATGTGAGCTTAGATTTACAATCGTAGATATAAGGAAGATATGATCACAATTTTTTTAATAAATTTTTAAAGACATGTTTTGTAAAATCTTAATTCAACATTTACATGCATTTTGTCACTGATTTTATCGTAGGAAACTGTTAATTGCTCTTCTCAATGGATTTTAAGATAACATACATAGATAAAATTAAGAGTGAAAGATTAAAAATATCTGACTTAACGTTTAATTTTATTAAAAAAATATAGAGCAGATGTTGTCTGAAATTTTATGTGATACAGAATGATGCTACGAATCGACCATATTTGGTAAGTGGATATGATAAAGAATCCGAGTAAAGTTAGGTAAGTGCCCTGTTGTAGCTATTCTATCAATAATTTCAGTATCAACAAACATTACATCTGTACAGTATAACTGAAATATGGAATGTGTCGCTCGACAGGTAAGCATATTACCTATGTACCGAAAGTACAAGATTTTAAAAGCTTTTCTAAACGATAAACATTTTCTTCCCGACCGTACAAGACGGTCGGCAGTGTTCAAATGAAGACGTAATACTCCCGGACCCCGGTAATACCTGCGGACTCGGAGCGATGAACGCTTATCCGCCAGATACCGCCATGATGCAATAAGGTCAGGAATGCCACTGACACACCGCCTCGAACTTGTAACTTGCACAATTTGTTAAATATTAAAAGAATTGGTACGGGGCGGTGAGAGAGAGTGAGAATTACATATAGGAACAAATTCGGTGTTGTAAGCCCCAACTATGACTAAGTTTCTATAGCTGGAAATCAGGGTATTTTATTGAATGAATCTTTGATACAATTTCTTAGAAGAAATTATGTCACTTTTTTCGACGACTCAATAATAACAAGAGATCATAAAGGAGATGTGTTTAAGTAACTGCAATATTTTATCGAATGTTATCTCAACGGTCCATTGTCAAACAGATATGATGGAGTTTTTGAAAGAAAACTTTGTCAGGCGAATAAAGAAACAACTCGGTTTAGATTGACCTTCTCTATAGGCTTATGAATATTTACTAAAATAACGTATTTCGTTCCAAAATTCGTGCTCTAGTTAACTAACCTACTTGCAATTTTGATATGTTTGGCATTATCGGGGTAGCCTCATTAAAACTGGAATGCCCGATCACAGTCATTTTCGACAATGAAACACAAAAAAAGTAATCTAAAAAGTTTATCAATGAGAGGTTCTGAAGCTCGGTCAAGATAAGTGAGCACACGAAATGTCAAACGACCTCACTCTCGCCTACCCTCGCGGCGCACCGCGTTCGCCTCGTATGCCAATAGCAAGAGTCAAACGTCAGAGTGACAATGACATTTTGGGTGCTCACTTAACATGACTGAGCTAGATTTATGGTACATTATTAGTGCCGTGAAACCGCAAGAACACAAAGGAGATAGCTGGTCGAATGGTTTGACGGTTTTCTTCAGAATTCGAAAGAAGTGATCAAGTGACGCAGAAACTAAAACGATACAAAAACTGTAGAGATGCCTTTGCCCAGCAGTGGAAAAGAACAGGCTAGCTATAAGATGAATAGATGAAAGATAACATCTTCACACGAGAGAATGGCACAAATGTTCAATGGTATGGAGTTGGAGATTTTTCAATTGTCATGCATAGCTGGGTCTTGTATAAAGTGCAATTTAATTGATCAATAGCCAGGAAGGATTAGTGGTATAATCACGGCTAGAGCCGGCTGTTTGAGATATGTGCCACTTTCTATTTGTGTTAGATTAATGAGCGCAGGGTGGTCGGTGGTCGGTTGTCGCACAAACTATTCCTGTCCTGCGATATTAATGTATTTGTTGTTATACAGCTTTTAATAAGCACAAGTAAGTACCTAATATTTGTCATGTTTATCATGTTTGGTTATGTTTTAATATATTTCTCTAAGCTCTACGTTGTTTCCAGAAAATTACAGTTTGACGAAAGACTAGTACCTTAGCTACGAGCCTTGGTAGTTTAAACGAGTAGAACTCCCAAATACCAATTCTTTTTCATAGCTGATTATTGTCCTGGGAATGTTTCTGGAAATAAATTATGTGGCTATTTGAGGCCAAGTGTCTAACTTTAGCAACGATGAAATTATCTCATATGAAGTTCAATTAAAATATCCCACGAATGAAACTAGGCCGTAGACAAGATGACTTCATCTTTACAATCAACTCTTTTAGACATACTCTGTAGGTTCACAAATATTATGCTGAATTATCATACTCTATGATACTCAGTCTGCATTACAAATTGTTGAATTATGCAGCTCTTAATCAAAAGAGTCTTGTCCAGTGATGGGCAAAGTACGGCCCGCGAACCAGCTGTGGCCCACGAAAGCATTTAATCCGGCCCGCCGACGGTGCTTCGACATGAATAGACTATGGCTCGCGATAATTATATTTTGACGGTCCAGAAATATAAAGTTGCTTCTATTTAGTAGAAACTGGAGATTTCAAGATTTTAAGAACATTAAGTCATCGCCAAATGTTTTGTCGATGCCGTTTAATATAGATCCGGAAAGTGTATCTTCATAATTGCAGTTGGAAATTATTGAAATGCAGCGCAGTACCCATTTAAAACAACTGTTCTTAAATTCCACAAAACTAGATTTTTATAGACCACTGCCGAAAGCTGAAATCCCAAAGATGATTGTGCACGACCAGAAAGTTTTGGCGATGTTTGCGTCCTCGAATGTGAGCGAACCGACTTTTTCGACCATGAAATTGCGGGAAAACTCAATCAGAAACCGACTTACTGATGAACACCTTTGGCGCTGCTGAAAGTTACTTCGTCACAGCTCGAACCTGCATTCAAAAATATTATGGCAAATAAAAAGCAATTCCATATGTCTCACAAGCATATCATGATCTTCTGGAAACTTTTCAAAATGTGACAAAGTTTAATTGAGATGAAAGCTTCATCAGTTTTGATAGATTGCTAACCAGTTTATTCTCAAATACACTTACAATATTCAAATAGAAGCCAAACAACTGCTAGCTCTTCAGTATCTTAAAATCGCGGAAGCATCTTGTTGCGGCGTAGAGCAAAACATCTAAATAGAATCGTACCGTCCTTATCTCCTACTTAACATCGGGCATAAATCAATAGCACACAGCAGAGGACAGCCACAATTTGTACAATGCACTATGCATCTTCTCTAAGATTTGTTCTAAATAACTTATGTTTGCGGCGTGGGTGCACGTGGGTCGCCGGACGTCGTTCATTTGATCGCATCACTCGTTGTACGAATAATGTAGATGGAAGTGTCCTTGTCGGTATTTGGGGAGACCGATCGGGCGATCTATCTCCATCCGGCTAATGTACCTCAGATTTGTCCAGCGCGTCTTGACCTACGTCTGCTGAGTTCACTTCCAGATCTCTTCTTGCTCGAAATGTCTTGTTTTTTTAATAACATTGATAAAGTGCATTAAAAATAAGTGTGATCATTACAATATGCACGAGATTGCCAACAGAATTAGCGATTGCACCATTTACAAATTAAGCAAATATGGCGCGTAACATTTATCATGCTAATTGCTGCTAACATTTATCTCAGTTGAGGGAAGATTTGTTAATTGCGCTTGACAACGAATAAACGGGATTGTATGTCAAGCATCTACAATGATATTCAAATGGAATTAACGCAGGTGCGAACTCCGAGTGTTTAACATGTGCTCAAAAATGTGCACTTTGTACAATTCTAGGAAAATGTTCAGAGCAGTGCCTTTTAGGACACAAAGCACGTGTTGGCACTTTATCACTGTTCTTTTAAGAATCTATTTGGCTTGTAAATTTATGCTTCAAACGAGGTATCATAAATTCGTCCCTTTACTTTCCCTTCCGGGCTAGTTGATAGGTGCGGTCGGTACACCCACGGGCTCGGCAGCTTTGCTCGGCTGCACGACGTGTGGCCGGTGATAGAGCCTAATCACTTATATTGCCCCTTCCGTCCAGATATGAAAGTTGAGAAGTGTGGGAGTGCAAATTGTCGCTGATTGCTCGGCCACTCTTTCTACTAAGATTCCTTCCTCTTGCTCAACTGTCGCTTCCGTCTCAATTTGGTCTACGTTTAATTTACTGAAGCCTCTGAATTCTCTTGATTTGTATTTAGGACCTACTTACTACGCGTAACTTTCTGAAACTTGAAACCCCATTACACCGATTCTGCGCACCAGTAATCCAATTTACTCACACTACATTAGGTCCGACATTGATACGTGCTCTCCGGGAACAATTTAGCAGATATCGCTACAAAAATCAATACAATCCTGTGATAAAAAAAGTAAGTATTGCTACAAATAACCCAACAGATTTTCCAGTGAAATGACACTTCAAAGGACACTTACGCAAAACGGAATGCGGTGTGCTCGCTGCCAACAATACTGTAATGAATATAGAGATTAGCAGCTGCAAGTAACGGCCGCGGCCGCTTGTTGAAACTTCACAACTCCGGCGCAAAGCCTTGATTGAACTTAGCGGTAACTTGGTAATTCTAACTAATAACTAAGTTAGGATACCTATGTTTAGCAATCTGTCTAAACAAGCAATTTGCAGCGCTTTGTCTTAACGGCATCGGCAGGGACTATAAACTTAATTTCTTCATTAAGACCTGTGGTATTATTGCTTTCGGTTTATAACCCAACTCCATATTTTGATGTCTGTATTAGAATTCCTTCGGGAATTCGTCAAATGTTAATTCATCTGCAATTTGCTGTACAGTCGGATAGTAAAACATGTATAATCGCCAAAGATAGTAAAATTCCAGCTTTAAAATTGAAGTGGTCTATTAATACTTGACTAACAGCAGCTAACAATGGCGGTCTTCCTAAATGAGTCCAATCTCGGCATCTAACTAGTTAACAAGATGTGGTTACTGAAATGATCCCGCCCATACACAGACACGCGTAGACGGCCAGGAATTACTTTTTATTGTACAGAATGGAACTTGAACACTTTGTCGGTGATGTGTAATGTTGTACTAACATTTACTGTGTGCATTATCTGTTGAACGAATCCCTTTGTGTAACAGTTAGCGCCTTCTCTACGTTACTGCTCATTTAATTATACAAGTCTCCAAGTGCACGTCTCGCTTTTAAATTGCCAGAGCTGCAACAAAGTACTGAGTTACTGAGTGTACAAAGTTCAACACAATAAAGAGGTTTATTATCTGAGCCTGCGGCAGCCCAGCCGTGCTGCAGCTTGCCACGGCCACGGTACACTCCATTGTGTTACTCGGAGGTACAACTTGCTAACACAGCCTTGTTTAGCTGTTTATTCAGCCAAATTAGTTTATTCAAGAAGGAAACACGATTGTTCTCTCGAATTATCTCGTCGTAAATTTTCTTAGCATTTCGCCGAATAATTTTGTGTTTGGATTAGAGGAATCCAAGCAATCTAAGGCATCTAAATAAGCTGAATAAATACGCTAGGGTGAATCCACCACAATGGACTAGACAGCGGTTGAGGTTTATATTCACGCTCTCGTTATTCAGGCTTTAACCTCAGCTTTTGACTAAAATGTAATATATCATATTTACGCCTCTTGATATGTTTCCGGCGATTGTTAGAGAAAGCCGTTTATCGCTTTGATTAGGAGTTCTTATAATTGTGATCACAAACCTGTGAAATACACACTATTTTTTGCTTTTGTTGCATTTTAATTCGAATCAAATTCGTTTTTTTGAAAAACTTTTGTAGCTTCTTCCAATTTCTATTTCTTTCTTTGTCGTCTCATCTTCGCTTTCGCTTCTGTTATCAGCTAGTTGGCACCAGAGTTTGACATTATATATTAAAAAAAAAGTTAGATGTATGATAAGTTGCTGCCGTTGCAGTGCATAATTATCATCATCATTCATTATACGAGCATCTAATTAGAAACTTGGTTGAAAAGAAAACGGATTGTGTGTTTTCCCCCAGAGTTGTTAGATATCTATCAAAGTTTGGAAAACCAGAACTCGAAAATAGAAATACTATTACTGTATCTACATAATTAAATCCAATAATACCTCCGAAAAGTCACCGTATCTCGTATATAAGTGATGAAGTGAGGATGACGTGGATAAGTAGTTACCTATCTTACAATATTACAAGTATCTAATAACACTTGAACAAAGTAAGCTATATGGCTGCATTAGCGACCGACAGTATTCATTCATTCAAGGCTACCTTCAGGACTTTGTACCTCCTTGAATATTATGTAGCATGGTTCAATATATTACAGGTTTAGGGCCATGGATACCACGGTAGTGCTCTGATGCTAGGATAAAGGTGGCCTTAGAGAGCATCTGAATAATAAATCAACGTCGGAAGCCTAATACATATAAATGGCGATCGTAATCGATGTATTTGTTGAAGATGAAATGAAATAAAGTTCCTTGCTGCCAATTTTGGGTGACGAGAGATTTATGTAGCAACTTTGTTCGCCCAGTATATGAAAGTTTATTATTGTTCCTTCTCCTCCGTCAAGTTCATTCCCAAAACAGACTCCATCGTTATCAAAGTTTGATTTTGTTTTATATCTATCAGCGCCATCATTCCTCACAGACATGTTGATGGAATGGAGCCAATAAATAATCGTTATAAATAGTGTATTAGCGAGTGTGCGTGGATGCGTGGGCGCCGCGTCGGACTGTCTAGGCAACCTGCGGAACATCATGGCTTGTTGAACAACCTGCTGACACAGAATGGAGATGGAAAGACATGGTGATATTTTATTGGCGTTATTAACGGTGTCGAATGCCGATTGTGTTTTGTTTTTTATTGGTAAATTTGAATTTCGATTAGAAGATTTTTTGTTAGATTTCCTCTTTAATCTTTTTTGTAAGTTGAGACTTTGCTTGTCTGTTTTAAGATTTTCTTCTTCTCTCATATCGGTACGAAATGTATGAAATCAGAATACATGCTTTGCGTTTATGGTAGTGTACCGCATGCACCAGGGTTGTTGCTGATGCATCACATCACACCGCTGATGCTGATTTTCTACTTTAGGCAGAATTTTAATTTTCTTAAAAAAACCAGGAAGAAAGTTAGTTGCTTTTCGTTTTCACTGGTTAAAAACATTTCAAATTCATCACGATGTTCACTCTTCAAATGATTTTTAAATGAAGTATTGGTAGGTACGTCCTTTAATAATCATTTTTACTTACATAGGTTACAGTTTGCGGTTTCTTGATTCAGCAAATTAAAATTTATGTTAGTACGTATTTTACTTTTCGGGATTTAATTAGATAAGTACTATCTTTTTATTGTTGTTAATATATTCCAAATATGTCGAATTAAATTAGATACGGGTTAAGCAACCTCTGCTTTAATAGAGTTTTATGTTGAGCGCAAATAAATACCATAAAAAAAGGAAAATTCCGCGCGCTCGTTCTCGTCCCAAATCATCATCCATTTCGCTACAAATTTGCAAAAGTGTGTATTCGTACGGGAACTAGCTTCTTACTGCTCATCACACTCACGGCATCTATCTCTTCGCAAGTGTTGTCGGATGAGATAGCATGCATTTTAACCCCGCGCACAAAATAGTTCGTGCCGTCGACTAGTGTCGTGACGTGGCGTGGCGCCTTCTGATGCAGTTGATTGGCTACAAAACTCGTTGTATTATGACGTAGGCTGGAACAGAGTAGTTGTATTGAAAGATTTTACTCGCCAGTGGCGCCAACTTGTGAGCACAATAACGGTAGCCCTCAATTATAGTAATGACGGAATATGTTTGTTTATAATCGCAATCGGTGCGATCATCCTCACGACTGGTCAAATCTCGCAACCGGAAAGAACACGTGCCATAAGCCTATCTCCCTCTGCACTCATGTCACGACTTGAACAACAGCATTTATAATTAGCATTTATCAGTATCAATGCTGATGTTTGCAACAACCCTGGTACATACCACAAAAATATTTCACAATGAGAGAAAACCTAATCGAGTTGTGTATTGACCGACTGATTGTCAAAGCTATTAGTTTTAATTAGAGAGAGATTTAAGCAATGTTTAGTAAAACCGTGGTCTTGTTTGAATAAATCCGTGTTCCCATCAAACCACTTTAATGCCGTTATATTATAGTGTTTACTGAAGCCGCAGTTGTTTACCCAAACTATTAGATTTCGCTGATTGAGTTATCCGACGTATTTCACGGAGTATTCACTTATTTTGTAACTAGATATCACATATAATATAAACTACCTAAGTTTGTGTTTAATAATATTATCTGATAAAGCGTAAATTCCTATATACAAACCTGGAATTAAATAAATAAGTATGTATCAAAGTCTTACAGTTTTATAGAAGAAGTTAAATTATCCACAACTGGTTTAAAATGTTGTATAGAAATTAAAGTATAGATAATGCCTACTAACAATGAAAAGTCAAAATTATTCTGCCTAAAAAAAATTTCGTTGCTGTTTTTGTAAAGTGTGACTGCACTTTTGACCCTTACCTTAACTGTAACCACATAATTATTCAAACGCAGATTCTTAAGACCAAGATGTCTATGATACAGGTACATTGGATGAGTTCTATACTACACTGAAAAAGGGAGAAGAAAATTGATGAAAATTTGAAAATTTATTTTTCTTAAAAAAATTGCTCAGTTCTACTCAGCTCTTACTTAGAAATAACAATCATCCTAAGTTTAGCGTTCAGCATGGATGATCTATCGTTTTTTGATGAAAGCTTTTCTTTCAACCTCACCATTGAATCCCATATTCATATCTAGTTCAGATCTTATTGAACATCTAGGTAAGCCCCGAATATGTTAGCACGAGGTATTTGCAAACAATGAGGAAGAGTAAATGAATGTCGGCTGCGTTGCGCAGGCGCAGGTCGGCGATACGATAAAATGGCTAGTTAGTGGCGCGCCGCTCCGTCTGCCCGCTCCGGGCAAGTACCTCCCATCCTAGTTGTATAGGGCTGTGATAGGGTACCTATCCTATACCTATATGGTATATTGTACGTCACAAAGTAGGCATATAGGCATGATGTAGCTGGTAAATAAATAGGCTGAATATTTATTAAGGGCACAGAAAATAGTTTTGTGGTAGTGACAAAGGCCTTGATGATCTAGAAATAGAAGAGACACCCCATCTTGACTTCTAAACATTTTTGAAGTATATTGGATCGTGTTTCTTATAAATGAATTATCAGAACTCTTAAATTTATAAGTGTTTAAAACTAAATAAAAGTGCAAGTATGTTGCTCATGCATACGCAAAATACGCGCTTAGTCGTGGAGTTGCGGAAACAGCTCGTCGAAACTAAACTAACTATGCTGCTCATGCTTGATATTTTTCCAAATTGTTAACACTTGTGATTTTCCTCTATTCTTGCATTACTTAGTACCTACTGTAACACCTGTGAGCAAGTATTTCATCACACAGGTATTCGTAACTCCTAAAACAAATAAATGTTAAACAATAGGCATTCAGTCTTAGAATGATGTATTTAATTACAGCTACAATGAAATATGTCAGTCATACTCCACGTCCTGTGGCTAAATAAATTTTCCACCTAGTGTTGATAATTACCTATTCCG
This sequence comes from Orthosia gracilis, assembly GCA_947562075.1. NCBI lineage: Eukaryota > Metazoa > Arthropoda > Insecta > Lepidoptera > Noctuidae > Orthosia > Orthosia gracilis. Next base: position 44,435,485 of record OX387268.1, read on the forward strand.
CTGTGTCGTAATATAAGCGAGCATAAAGCTAACTTGAAATTATTATATCTTTGCTGTGATGATGCTATAAATACTGAGAGGTTTTATAAGCCTTTGGTCATAAAACTGGTAATTAAATTTATTAGTCTATGCCATGTCTGAGCTAAGCCCTTTGACTACTTGTATAGACATTTCCTGGACAGTGAATTATAGCTTGACAACGATCGATAAATCAGAAGCGGCTGCCTCTTTGTATTATAATCTTGCTTACACAAATCTATAACTAATAAAATGTTTACCGACACAAAACAATCGCACATCAAATCTTCCAAGCACAGCTTTCCGTTCCGTATCAATCGCAGAACACATTGTGTTGCCAGCCGTTATTTCAGCGGAATATGATAGACATCGGCAACCCTAACGGTGTAGTAAGGAGCATCTCTAGATTCTCTAGCGAGTCTGTGACCTCGTTGTGGTCTCGTTGAGCCGGTGTGTGTTACCAAGTGTTGTCTATACACCTCAAGCGTCTAGTTCTAGTTCACCTCCCTACCGCCTCGAGTGGAGAACGTAAGATATTTGATAAGCACACGTTTTTATTACCCGTTACAAACAATAGTGTCGGCTGCCATGGGAAAGTGTTTATGAATGGAAGAATATCTTGCGGTTACTATTATTAAAAGAATTTGGAATACAATGCATGAAATTCTTTTATTTTCTTCGCCACGCTCATTTCGTTTCATATTTTTAAATGCTCGACAAATACGGAAAAGCAGAAAGTTGGATATCGCAGTAGGTATGATAACCCTGTATATTTGAATAGGACATCTTATAGAACTTCAAGATGGCTACCAAAAGCGACTCTATTATTCAGAGTTCCAGGTGTTTACAAGACACAGAATGGCACTTGACTTACAATGTAACTAACTGGAAACCGCATCGGACATTCAAATTAGTATTGAGGCGAATCCTTTTGAATACCTATTGAGTACCTGTACCAACTGGACTTATTGAGATGTTAAAAGGTCGCTTGCTTGCGCGTGCATAACGTGTAACTAAAGGTTGTTTGCATTCAAGAGAGGAACTTTCTCGCGCCGTAGGTACAGCTTGGAGGGAAAGCGGCCAGGTGTGTGAACACCCGCTAATTATCCCGCTGAGGGCAGGCCCTCCGAGAGTGATTATCATCTCTTGACACCGCCAGTGTGGGAGGGCCTGACCTTTCCCTCCAGGTACTCATTCAAGTATTTGCTAACAATGGAGCACTACCTTTTTAATCGTTATATCGTTAATATTCAGCTGTTTAAGTGCAAATAATGCTATGTTTATCAAAGGTAAAGCTCAGGAAATTATGGTTACGTTTTACGAACTAGTCGTAAATATTAAATTATGAATCATCTAAGATGGAGAAAGACAAGTCAATATCTATCGTAAAATATTAAGTGTATACTTTATTATTATTAATTAATAAAAGAGAGAGTGCGAATAATGTGACTTTGTGTATTTGTGGCGGGTAATCTTCGGAATCACTACATATATATTAGGTAATTGAAAAATCTTTCACCATTTAAAAGGTACATTATGAACATAAGCTATGTTTAGTGTAGATTTTATTAAATGAGTATTTTTGGTATTTTATTCAACCCGGGCAAAGCTGGGGCGGGATGTTATTTGCTTAATTAGTTAATGTTTTTCATACTGATTTTGTTTAAATACATTGCAAGTTAGAAATCATTATCGTCATAGCGGGACTTATATTCTTCTTTAATTTTACAGAATTAGACATAATTAATTACGTGAATCAGCTTATTTTAATGTGTTGAGGTTGTCGAAGAACGACAGATCGTGAGGGATCATAATTTTCTTCGAATATGATCAATTGTGGTGTCCGTTAATCTTGTGTATTGCATCTGTGTTCACCTAACGGAAGAAATGTTGGCATTCTTTCAATTTTGAGCTTCACTCTTTGACATTTATACATTCTTGATGCTGATAAACCTCGACCAATTTCTCGTATTTCTGCATGCCAGTGAAAGTGTTATATTGTGTCGCAAATATAATCACCGTTTCTTAACAAAAAAGCAGATTTATATATCTGTTTATAAAAAATTAGAGCGTCTACTCAAATCGACTTTGCTGACGTAACAACTCCTAGAGTTAATCTAGTGACAACGAGTTGTCACTTCGTTGTAGCAGTGTCGCATCGTGCCTTTATATCTTTACGTACTAATCACCCTATCTAAACTAATTTAACTTAGGCCCCATCTATTACTAAACAAACAAACCTGTCACGAATAAAGCTTCAGTTATTTACGATATCAGCGTTCGTATCACAACATGGCCGCCGAATTCCAAATACCTTGAGCAGTATGCATGAGAAACGTTTAGTTGCCACGAATCGTTTCGCAAGACTCTAGCTTTGCGTGGGGCGAGGCGGCCCTTCCCAGGTCGTGGGTGCACAGTCGCGGGTCAAAGACGTCGCGATCATCAAACAGCGGTGATGATTTTATACCTATGTCAAGCTTTTGGATGTCCACTATTGACTAAGAAACTTTTCTTAGTCAATAGTGGACTTCCAAAAGCTCTATGATGTCATTGCAGGGTGTAGGCTTTTTTTTAAAAACAGTCAAGGACATGGGCGTATTCAGCATTTGCTTAGTGGTGGGGCAAAAGTAAGGAATCTCGAAAAATAAGAGAATGTTCAGAGGTGGACCAAGTCTGTCGGCAAAAATAAACAGGGAACCCATGAACCGGTACCTACGCAGAAAATCGTAAATTTCTGTACCCGGTATGTAGTCTTCAACAGTAATCTTTAATTACGAGTCAGTTTTTCTAGGTAATGGGTAGCGTATTATCACACTTTGGTACGTTACCTAATCCTTAATTATTGCAGAAGACACAGACTCCCTTGCGATGTTTTTCCACCTTCCGTCGTTGGTTGATTATCCCGTTATTTATTTAAGCAAAAAGAGGATATAAGGACGCGGCACAGGTGACGTCCCGTAGTTTCTGCCTATTCTGATGAGGAAAAAGGCTTGACTTTTTGTAAGGAGGTATATACTGGTTTTATATGTTATAAAATTTGGTAGTTAGGTACACTATTATGAAAAAGACGCATTGATTCTTGGACGGATACAAAAAACTCCGCAATGTATGATGCTCAAAAAGCTCCATCTCCACTCAACTCGAGGTCTATCTTAACTCGTCTCATCTCACGATTATTTAAAATTACGATTTCCAATTAATGATCTAATTGGTGCTTGATATTCGTCTCTCAATTCCAATAGAGTCAATTCCAATAGAGGTTTTATTTTTAGATTGGAATGTCCGAAGAGTCCGTGAACTTGAGTAGATTTTCATTACAAATGTAATTAATGAAGCGGAAGTGACGCGTTTGGTATTGTCAGACCCACTTTTGACGCGTGGAGCTCATTAAGATGTGAAGATGTCATCAAAAAGGCCCAGTAATTGTTTCATTGGAAACTTCTAATAGTATAGAGAACTTGGAAAGCTCGGGCGTAGATAACGAAGTACTAGACTTCCTAGTTATTTTCTTGGGGTACACTAGACTTCTCAGAAAGATTGGGTATTAAAACAAATATTGGCATCACACTAATCTTACTAATATTATAAATGTAAAAGTTTGGATGGATATTGTTTGTTTCACATCACGCCAGAACGGCTGAAAGGATCTGGTTGAAATTTTGTACAGAGATAGATTTTAGTCTGCAATAACACATAGGATAATTTTTATGCTGGAAATATGTTCCCTTGTGATAATTTTCGACATTCACGCGGAGAAGCAGCTGGCAGAAGCTACTAAATATAGACGAAAGGATTATTTGTCCTTTTCAATCGGGGCTGATAAGAATAGGCAGGGCCTGATTTAGAGTTCAGACGGCCCAGACTAACTTCCAATAAGAGCCCCCCGCAGTCAGATCTAGCCTGTGCTTGCCTATCCCACGAAAATGCATTTTCTTTTTTTACTCTATCTACGTGTTTACGAGTATTCCAATCTCGATAGTGTAATAAGAGATCGTCACTGAGACAGTCTTCATAAGCACGTTAGAGGCTGTCCAGAACAAAAAAGAAAAAGAAGAGTAAGACAAGTAGACAAAATCCTTACTCTCGCTTCTTCCGTTCGCCGTGCGACCATAGATCTGGTGAATACACAGATTTGGCGCCCGCGTCATGGAGCTATGCCAACCCAAAACCAACAATAAAAAACTGGCCAAGTACGAGTCGGACTCGCGCACTGAGGGTTCCGTACAAACAGTTTAAATAACATTACTGAAGTTAATAAACTATGAGGGCACCGATCATTGCTGTAACGATAAGATAAACAGAATTGAGGAACAAAATTTTCTTTATGTAAGTAAAATCTTTTTTATGTAAGTACATATTTACGGTTTTCAATTTTTTCCTTTACTTGTGCTGTAAGACATTGCTTCTTGCCAAATTTGACAATTCTAGGTCAACGGGAAGTATCCTGTAGATTTTGATTCCCTTGCGAGTGTAAAATATGCATCATTAACGGCTGTATCTCTTGATTGCGTTGATCTAGAATTCTCTTGATTTTTTCACAGCTGCTAGTGGTTGCAAACTTGAGTATACGATATTAATTTCAACTGGATACTGCCACGCGCTCCCGAGATGAATGGTCTTGACAGACAGACGGACAACAAAGTGATACTATACTAGGCTTCCGTTTTTTTTCTTTGAGGAACGGAACTCTAAAAAAAGAAAAGTTGATTGAAATCGGAACCCTAAAAAATAATTTTCGAGCTCGCTGCTCGAAAGTTTTCCACCTACGATTGATAACATTGTCGACTTATGCAGAAAAGCTACAAGAGAGTCAATGAAAAGAATCAAGAAAATTTAAAATGCAAAAATTCACGAAACTTGCTACAAAATTTTGCCTTGTCAGGGATAGGTTTTTTATTAGCACTAAAGATTATCTTTTACCATTAATACCGATAGATATAAAAGCCAATTGTACCTATCATAAAAGAGTGAGAGACATGGATGTAAGAGCGAGCGAAGCGAGCTCGAAAATTTTAGCACCTCGCCTCGGATAGGTTAATTTTAAAGATATTTGAGAAACCGCTTCTCTCACTCACAATGTAATACGGACGTAGTATTTTTCGCGCGAATTTGAAACTAAATTTAATTCTATAAATAAAGTGGTGCTTGCAAAGGCAAGCTCGGTGCCCTCTCAATCCTCGCGCCCTAGGCTATAGCCTGATTAGCCTGTGGGTAAATCAGGCCCTAAGAATAGGTAGTAATGTGAAATATTGTAACGCGTAGGTAGATGGCGGGACTTCATACTTATAGGTACGCAGGATTCAGTCCACATTGGCATGAGATCGATTGAGGAGTTAAGTGGAAAAAAAAAGGGAGGCTTTTGCCCTGGGACAATACATAATGAATTATAGGCAAAATATAATCTTCTAACCACTTAGTTTGTAGTACGAATTCATTTTGTCATCATAACATTGCCTAAATCACTCAAGTAATTAAAATCTCATCACGCAATTAAACATTTAAATTATTAAGTGGGTTCAAAAGCTAATCGTATTAATTATATCTGTCTTATTAGGAAAGCCATGTGGGCTGATATCATGAGCTTGATTAGACAATCGTCACGCGATACTCAAGCAAATGTAACACGATGTATTAGTGTAGGTTGGAATATAAATAATTACAGGAAATAATTGATATAGGGGTGTACCTTATACGAATAAGAACACCGTTGGAAAAGAAAATCAACCGGCGAAAAACAAAAAGCAAATAGAAGTCCTATGTAATTCAAATGCAAGCCTAGTCTATGAAAGCATAGACAACAACTGTCATTAAAGATAAAAATTCGTAGCAATTGAATCCCTCATTAAAAATGAGCGAGAAAATTAAGGAAGCTTCATCCCACATAACGGTCACTAATTGAATATAATTCTACTTTTTCATAATTGCGGCTGTCTGTTGAAGATTTCTCGTCGTAATATTACGACACGCCAATTGTAGCAATTGTTCTGTTAAAAATATAGCCCTCTGGATGTCCTGCTTAACGACCGGATACAGACTAATTCATTGTCCACACCATCGTCAAATTAATGCTATTAGACCATTTTGAAAGATTTCTATTAGACATGACTGAAATAATCGCCATCTTGTTTCAGTAGAATGTTCGTTGAACTCTTCTTGTTGTGATGTTGCCAGATGTCATCACTCGATGTTGCAAATTAATTAAACGATAAGTTATCCTATTTTGCGCTGTTCATGTTAATTGAAGTCTGTGCCAGATAATCCATCAATTAGTCTACCTCGCACATTGCACGTGTTCATATACACACAAACAAAGATATTTTATTACTTCAGTCCATATTTATCTAACGTAGAAAATGATACTATGTGCCCTTTAAGGTCTCGAGCCACATAATGCATTAGAAGACACATAATATTATGGAAATAAATGTAAATGACGATCAATAAACGTTTTATTTGGTAGTTCATTCATTGATCGTGATAAAGTATGAATGAACAGCGCTGGCCCGCCCACACCACTCAGCAGTTGTAAAAAATAAGTGTATGCGGTATAAGTAGGTACCTACTTAACTTAACATGAGGCAACCGTTTAGCGACACATTTCTTAAGTATCTTTAAAACAAGCAAATATCATTAATAAAACAATATTGCTCGAATTATGGGCAAATTACTTATTTAAATCAAGCTTAACGAATAGGTACTGTGTTATTTAAATGAAGTACTTATTGGGACAGTTACATTAAATACACGTCTGTGGGCCAGTCAATATGCAAAGTAGTTTGATCGAATAGTTGAAATAAATAGCAGAAAATATTTCATTTATAAGTTGAATTTATTGGAGCAGAAACAGCCGATGTTATTATTGGCAGCTCTGTCCAACGGAGCCGAAATGTTACAGATTGCGGAGTTAATAGAAACGTGTCCACTGAAGGGAAATAGAAAAAGTATTTTCAGGTGACATGACCGCGCTGTATTATGTTAGTATTTTAGCAATATCTGGTGGCGCGAGTGGTTTTCTGCAATGTATTTTGCGTTGCTAAAGCTCTTAGCTTTTAATACGTGATGGAACGTTTGTAAAGCTTTTTACAGCAACACCATCAATTTGAAGACTGTCAAATTTGAGGAATTACTAACACGTAGCTTAGAAGTGATTTTCAACATTACAAATCAAATCAGAAACGACGTAATTACTTACAAATTCAATGACAAGCTCGTTAATCGTTTGATACAAATTAATGTCTGTGATTGATACTTGCACGGCAGCCGCTGCTTGTGCCACTTGAGGCAAGATCCAGTTTTTATATCAGGTCGCCTCTCATCTACCGGCTCACTATTGTATTTCTAATTGACCTGTCAATAGGCGACCGTCCTTGACGAGCTTTTCATGGATCCCCCGCGGTATCTCGTCAAGTCGAAAGCCATAGACAATTATCTTTTTATATTTGGAATCACTTAACAACTCACGCAGATAACTCGTTATAAACGGACGAAAGAGAACGGAAATACATTACACAGTACATTACATGAGAAAATTACAAATCACGATATGACTTTAACGAGAAATTAATTATGATTAAGACTATTATTCATTTTGCTATGTTGCAAAATGGCGTGACGTGTTTATTGATTAATACAATAACAATTATCCCTATTATACTGGTAATATTTCATAACGAGTACAAAGTACATGTTGTCACGATAAAATTTATATTGGTTAACAAAACATTATTCAAATGGTCGGTGTTGTCAAAGGCGTGTAAATAATTCAACGATTTATAGCGGCTGCGCCCACGCAGGTCACGGCACGCAATCACATGCAACTTACACCTTTGGGCGGCGTACGGTCTGAAGCAAAGGCTGAAGGGGAAATTAAATATTAAAGTTGAATCAATTTGACACTTAAAAGTTAAAACTAAATAGTTTTTGTAGCTATACCTATAGTCGATTTATAGTAAGTACTACTAATCGAATTTATACGAACTACTTGCTGGATAGTTGTTGTCATTCTGCAGAAACATCAATAGTTTTGCCGCATTTAAATTGGTTCATAAAAAAATTATATTGGAGAAAAATACGTTAAATATTCAAACGTATTAAATTTCCTTTCTGAAATGCAACTGGCGTTACTTGAAATAATTCCAAAAAAAAAGACAAAGAAAAACGTAAATCGCTATCGCCTATGATATGGCATCCTCGATACCCGCCTACAGTAGCGCAACGGAGGGACAAATCGGACGGCACTTCCGCTCCGCCTCTCACTAGCCGCGGATCATCCGTGGGCGAGGCACGTGGCTCGTGGCTAGTGGCCCAGTCGCCTTACCGCCTCGCCGCCTCGCTTTGAAGCCATTCATAAACAGTTTGTCAATGAAAGCCCAACGGCTCATCAATAAACGTATTATCGTAATGTGATTCCTACGACATTCACTATTCACTTGATAAAACGCGTTCTGTATGTAATAAAATGGAGAAAGTCAATTTATGTTTGCTTTTCATGTCGGTTTTGGACAATAAAGACGGTGATATGGTTTTATCTGGCTATTGATTTTATTTTAAAGTAGCTTCTGCCCGCGGCTTCGCTCGCGTGAAAAGTATTTTATCATCCCAATGGGAAAACAAACTATCCTTTGTCCTTCTCAGGGTCTCAAACTATCTGCATGCCAAAAACCTCACAAACTTTACCTCTGTGTAATATTAGCATAGATGAATAACTGACAAATGCGACTTAACGCAATAAAAAATGTTTCCGTAATTATTACCTTCAAATGGTTACTTAAAGGTGACAATTACGGTAATATTTTTATAGGGACGATAGTTTCATTGTCCTTTTAAGTTTTGTTGCACTTTTCATTTAATGCATGACTGATTGATCTCACTCATGATGAGACATGATGTTTTCAAATTAATTGTCACACTGCTCACCTGCTCACTTATAAACACTATATAGGGCAGTCATCTCACTGGCCAATTTCCTTAGTATCAAAATCATGACATATTTTTAATCAACAAGTATTGCAAAAAAAGGAATGCGGCTAACATGTTCATTCTCAGTAGATTTTTTTTTTCAGAAAACCAATAAAACCTGGCAAGTATTATTCAAAAGTTTGACTGAAGTAAATATTTTTTTTTAATAGGTATTTCAGTCTTTTCTTAATTTTTTTGACATGCTGCGGCCAGTGTTTCTACATTCCCTTTGCACCAAAGAAGTGTTGAAAAAGAGATTGCTTAGAACTCTGCTAGTGTACAAATTGAAAAGTATCTGTTCCTGAAACAGAGAATTTTGATACTACAGCTTTAATAAACAAACAAAAAGAAGACTTACAAAAAGTATTCTAACAGGAAAGTCATTAGTCAAAATAGAATCAAAGAGAACAGAAATATTTTCGAAAGTTACTTTGAAGTTTGTGAACGCAGACCGAGTCTGACCACCATTCGTCCGTCCGACTGTCAGATGAGACGTAATTAAACCAATAGTTTATCATGTTTGTTCTAAAGACCATAGAATCAATATTTTGTAGACAGCGATGATCGGATTGAACAAGCAAAAGCATATTAGCACTAAACAATTGCTTGTTAGTTACGAGTATATAACAATACTAAGTATACAATACAAAACAAAGAAAAATCGTCCTGCAGGTAATTGTCTCAATAAGACAGGGTTGAATCTTCTCTTACAGAGAAGGAGCATTGCTACCAAGTTGGCAAACAGTGATTAAAGATTTAAACTGTCCGATAATCAGGTTTTCCACAATATTTTGCTTAACCTATTTGCCTGGTTTCTAGCCCATCAAAAATTTTAGGTACACAACCCATCAAATTGCATTTGTAAAATGAAAAGACACAACTGTCAGAGAATTATTCACGCCCTCATATCAGAAAAGACTGTTTTGACGTGTCCCGCATATGAGTGCAAACCCCTTGTCAATTAAGTTTCCATTAGCATAGCGAATTATTTTATTGGCCTGCAGCACTTGGAACATTGTTATATCACTCCTAATCTAACCTAATCAGTGTAGTACAGTTGGTTGGAGTTCCGAAATATGTAAGTAATGTTACTTAATGGTAATTACTTATTAATCGTTTTTAATCAACACTTTATCACGTTAAACAAAAAATAACTACAACTAAATGATGTCAGTGTCAGTCCAGACATTATCTTGGTGTCTTAACTGGTCTTTGAAGAATTAACCACAGATTTGAGTGGACAAGTCCAGTCAGTGCACGCATTTTGTCAGTAATCGAGTGGCTCAACTCGAAACAAAAGGAGCCCAACGATTCATATTCATGTTTCATATTTATCTGATTTACACGCTTGTCTCATTTGGGTGTTAAAAATGTCTACACTTAAGCCTCGTTTATACCGTGCTAGTAGTTAGCATGAACAAGAAGAAGTCTAGACGTTCTTAGCCGTAGGACACAGTGCACACTTGAACCCTAATGAACTCTCTCGTGTATTTCACAGGTATTTACATCCTTAGACCTTTCCCACGATTGTAATCTTGGCTAGATGTCATGAACTCATGACACATTAGTTGATACTTAGCGTAGTTATAGATCTGTTTGAAAGTGCCATTTCCGGGCTCTATAGTTACAAGATGCGTGGGAATTCTAATTCTCTCCCTACTAACTAGAAAGCAATTTATTCAGAATTTTGTCAATTGTTATTATTCTATATACACTGTTTCGTTGAATGCAGCAATGACTGTTGAGATTGGAGTCCTGAGTGTTTCCAAGATGAGCACTGCATTATTGGATTCTCCCAAGCAAGACTGGACTTGCGTTCGGCTTAAATTTTATAGCTTGTCCTGAATACATGGGACCTCAATGTTTTTGGCGAAATGTGGAGGTATTCTTTAAAACTCTGTCAGTCTCTGAAAAATATACGGAGTACTCGGTTATGTTTTTGTTTAGTAACTAAGTACTATATTTAGATAACTATCCTTACTATCCGTACTATATATATATAAATTCGAAAGTAACTCTGTCTTTCTGTCTGTTACCTTTTCACGCTGATGAAATTTGGTATGGAGATAGTTTGAGGCCTGGGAAGGATAAAGAATAGCTTAGTGGAAAAAGGGGTTGAAGTTGGTATTGTGAATCAAACTAAGGCGGTCCATATAGGTACCTACGACATTATTGCGCGGTTTTAATATTTGCCTTTTTTAATCCTTTTTCTCACTAGGAATTTCTTCCTGTATCGTGGGTGCGTTTCAAAACATTTAAACTCACATACACAAGACACCCAGATCCGGCACAACTATCTGTAGGCCAAACAAATACTTGTTCCATGCGGGTATCAACCCCGCGACACGTAGCGCAGCAGCCGATCGCTCAACCACTACGCTATCCGTGTCGTCATCAGGCTAAACGAAGTACTAATGCTACACAGACGAAGACGCGAGCAAAAGCTAGTAACTTTATAAATTGATATTGCATTCTGACTGTGCTCTAAATATTGCAAAATAAATACTAACAACATTGATAATGCATAACAACTTGAATGGCCGGTCCAGCAATAATAAATAACTTAAAATCTATTTCAGTGTCTGGGGTTCCATAAATTACTGCCAGCCTAGTGGTGATATGATTAATGGCAATCTATATGAAATGAATCAACGATGGCAATTATGTAAGCAGGTCTGTGTCAAATAGTCCGCCTACGGACTGATACGCTGTTTGTGGAGAAACTATGTTTGTGTATGCTTGTTACAAATATTATTTTAATACATAGACATATACAAATTTATGATATGATAAGTTATACATTTCTTGCGTAATGTGGGTGTACTGTAGGTGCACCTCTACCCAATCATCATCAAACTTTTAATGATCCCACTGCTGGGACACAGGGCCGGATCTAGGGAAGAGGAGGCGTGAGCGAGCCGGGAAAATGCCCAGAGCGGCATAAATGGGGCTGGCCAAACTGCACTAACAGCACAATTTCATTTCATCAGAAAACCTTACTTATTCATGTTGTGGTGATAAAATTTTCAAGCTCGCTTCGCTGTCGAATGTTATTGGTTCTTGTTGTAAACCCACCTTTAAATAACATTCATATGAAGCAAAAAAATTTTGGTGAAAATTTCGGGCTCATTTCGTTTTCACTTCGGACACACTCGCTCGAAGTTGTCAAAAGAGCGACTTTATCCGATCCGTCGGTTTTTTTTTTTTTTTTTTTTTTTTTTTTTTTTTTCAAATTATACTACCGCGGACCAGTTGTCCGCGCCCTTATTTACATTATATTTTTAATTTTCGCTACTAATGCATTTCTGCTTTTTTATTTTATTTCAGAAACTCCGCTCTATTAGAGCCGTCACAATTCTTTTCTTTTTTTTTTTTTCGTTTTGTCTTAAATTCTAAACATAATCAAGTAGGGTCCATCACCCTGAGTGAAAAGGAGAAAATAAAATGAGGAGTGCAATGAATAGTTTCTTGACAAAAATTAAGCTAAGACCAGCCCCCAGCCTCTCGGCGCCCGATCCCATCGACTTCTTGATAGGACGCCAATGGCCGGGAGTAACAAACTATTATACACTTAACCTACAAAGATTCTTAAAACTTAAATTAAGCTTAATTATGTATTATTATTATTACTAGTCTCAACTTAATTTTACAGGCATACTAAATATATTGTTAGTGAATGGGTACTGAAGAGGTTAGGGTTTTATGGAGAGTCAACAACGCCTCCACGATCGCCATGTTTCGGTGCAGCATAGCTGTCTGAAGATTGTAGTCGACAACTATTTTTGTTGGTGCACCCATGGCTTTCTTAATGAACCGACCGATGGCGTCACTTGCGTCATCCGTGTAGTAGACACAGCTGGATGTGTGCCTCGACACGGAGTTACCGCGTGGGGGACGCTGTCATGGACACGAATTCTGTCTTTGCGGGAGTTGATGATGACTACGCGCTCATACGTGAGACCCTGAGATTCGTGTATGGTCAGAATGCGGGCACCCTCGCCAGATCCGTATCCCTGGTCACCCAGAATGGATTTCTCCTCCTGAGTGTGGACCAGGAACAGCGTGTTCTGCGAGTTTTTCGGGATGTCCGCACCCGTGAAGCCACACACCCTCAGGGAGTGAATCTTACTCGTACAGGTCTTCGACGAGTAGATCCCACCGTAGATGTCACTGAGCGCGTATGCTACGTCCATAGGGCTCCGGTGAGTACAAAGCAACTCCTGAGTGATTGTGGCCACCATGCCTGGACGGGTATACCTTAGTGGAAAAAGGTTCTCTCTGTCCAAGTATGGCAGTTGGTTAACATCCCCGATGAGGACAACTTCGTCTGCACCCGACAACTTAACAGCCATAACTATGGCCCCAAAGTGGTTCATGAGGGCTTCGTCCACCAGCAAACGCTGGCATTTGTCTCCCCTCCTGAATCCACTTGCTAGGACGGAGGCCATAGTTCGCACCTTGGTCTTGGCTTTCTCGCCGATGCGGTGCGAGAGCTTTCCTCTCAGATCCTTGGCCGCTTCAGTTGTCGTGGTTACCACCACGTCGTTCTCCCCATCGAAGTGGCTAACCACCCACGTCGTTTTTCCGCACCCCGGAACCCCGTTTACCCACTTGATATTTTTGATGTCCCAGTCCGTTATGGAGTCCGTTCCCGAGATAGTTTGGGCCATCTCGAGAATCTTGTCGTCTAGCATTATCTCAGTACATCGTGCAACCACCACTATTGGGTCCTCGTCAGGTGTGTAGAAGACTGGCTTTCCCTTCTTCGCCGTTTCTGCCTTGTTTTTTGTCACAAAGCCGACAGTTGCGTTGTATGCCGCCATATACGACTTCGTCATGCATCCCGTGATGACTCGGGATTCGCGGTTGTCGTATACAGCAGCCTCGGCCTCCTCGATCAAGACCCTCAGCAGTCCCTCAGTTTGTAAGTTGAACGATTGCAAGATCTTTTTGCAGGTCAAGGTGTTGACCTGTTTTGTAGCTCTTACAATCGCCAAAAATTCGAGGAACGCGTTTTGTATGTGGTCAGAGGGTCCTGACACCGAGATGTAGTTTGGAGGCCTGACTTGTCCCTTGCCGGCTCTTGATAAGGCTTTTCTCGGGCACGACTCTCCCGCCTCCCTCGGAGATCTCCTCAGGATGTTGGAGAGAGCCTCTCCCTGTGACGGTCCGGAAGTGTCTGAGTGGGCTAACCCACTGCGTCGGTCTGTGAAGATGTTTTTGATAAAGGATTTGATGCCAATCTTTATCCCGGAAAGTCGGCTTGACTCCTGTTCCCGTCGCGTTGGAGTGCTTCTTTTCAGCGCTACCCGTTCCCTGTCTTCGGCGATTTTTTGTTGCATCCGCGCTGAGCCACTAAGCGAGGCTGATGGCGATACCGTGCACGATTTCTTTGGGGACTTAAGGTAGCTCAAAGTCTCCCCTCTGTCCTCGTACACGATAACCTCATGCGCCTCCGCGGCCTTTATGCACCCAAGGCGGTCTGCAACTTCGCCCCTCTCGCCATCGATGACCATGGCGTCTATGCTGATTGCTCGAGCCGAGTGTTCTACGAGCGGTCCCAATCTTTGGAGTAACGAGCTTGCTTGAGCGAATGGAGTCTCCTCTCCCCACTCGAGCAGTGCAATTCTTTTGTCTTTAAATTGCATTACTCGGCATCGGATGCTGAGGATCTCCATTTTCGGCAATTTGGTGTATTTTTTGCCCGTGATGCTCGTCTTGGTAGTACTTCCATTGATCAGGGCCGCAAGGCCAGGTGGTATGGCAACTTTGGACTCACTCGGTCTTACCCTACAGAAGCTAACTCCCAAACTCTCTTGCGGCCGGTTCATAAACAGGGCTACTCCTCGTAGTCTTATGCCGGGATCACCTGCTGCTCCCCATGCCAAGAAGCACGGTATGGAGCTAGGTTCGGGATCCATTTGCTGAGTGGCGGTTGTGTTGTCCATTAATGGATGGTCCGTTGATGTAGTTGGGATACTTGAGACAATGCTAGTTTCTGCTATCGACTGGTCTTGTGTCGTATTAGGACTGGGTTGTGTCAGTGATAGTGGTCGGGGTTGTGTCGAGATTTCTGTGTGTAATTGTCGTGTCAGTACTGGAGTTGGATTTGAAATTGATGTTGTAGTCGATTTTGTGTTAGTCATATTGATAGTAGGTGTTGTTGGGGTTTGTGTCAGTGTTACAATTGGATTCTGTGTTGTCATGGTAATGTGTGTTATCGAAACTGAAGTTGGTGTTAGTGTTGTGGTCATATGTGTGTCTATTGGTATTTGTATTGGTGTTGTGGCTATTTGGGTAGTTGTCATTGTAGTGGTCTGTGTTCGTGTATGTGTTGTCAATGTGTGAGAGTTGGTTGTTTGTGCGATTGTTGATGTTTGTGTTGGATGAACGGCGGTCGACGAGTTTGCCCTTGCGGCGACTGAGACGATCCTCTGAGCGAATTCCAAGAAAGGTGGTCTGGTAGCCTTTGCTTCTAAGATGGAGCTGAGAGTCGACGAGCTCAGGGTAATGTCCAGCTCACTCTCCAGCCTCATCCTATCGTGGCTAAATCTTGGACATTCGAACAGAAGGTGCCAGACTGATTCCTCTGTGAATGGGTCACACACGCATGCGGGACTGTCCTTCAGATGGAAGCGGTGTAGATATGCCGAGAATCCTCCATGTCCTGTGAAAATCTGGACCAGAGCTGGAGTGAGGACCATGTCTCGGATAATTCTTTTCGCGCCTAGGACGCTTGGGAAGAATACCTTTGTCACGGATCCTGTGCTAGAGGATTCATATCTTTGCTGCCACTTCTTGACTGTCTCCTCGCGTATGCGCTTCTTCACAAAGGAGATTGACACTTTGTCGTAGTCCGGCGCCGTCTTTTTGGTGAGCGCCGCTTTCTTGGCCAACTCGTCCGCCCTTTCATTTCCTGGTGTTCCAACGTGTGCTCTCAACCAGAAATAACGCACATCTCTGCCCTCTTCTCGGATCCCACGCACAAGTTCCTTGAGATCGAAAGCCAATTGGTGGGTTGCCAAAGGACACCTCAGCAAATCCAGCGACGATCTCGAATCACTTAGAATACTGGCCGTGTCCACTTTGCTTTCTTTCACCAATTTTGTTGCTCTGAACAGCGCGTAGAGTTCCGATTGGAAGACAGTGTTGTGCGGTTCCAGCCTGAAGGTTCTGTATTTCGATTCCCTGCCTTCACTCCACCACGTTATGGCAGCTCCTACCCTCCCTTCTATTTTGCTGCCATCGGTGTAAATGTGGGGACCGTTTATGTGGTGGGTTTCTGGGGTTTCGGGATCGAAATCCTCCAGTTGCTGGTATTCCGTGATTATGAGTTTCGATGGGTGTGGTTGTTGAAGGTGTCCCACTTTTCGCTCCACTTCTCTGCCTGGAGGTAGGAACTCGTGGGAATGGCCTTTTTTTACGAGGAACAAGGTTGATGCTTCCTTTACCCGGAGGTCGAGAGGCAGCTGCCCCGACAGGACGAGAGCCGATGTTAGAGACACAGTGCGGTGCGCCTTGCAGATCTTCTGCACAAAGCCTCTCTGCAGTGAGTCTAACTGCTTTCTGACCATCAGTTTCTCAGCTGCAGGCGCCCATGCGCTTGCGGCGTACAGCACTATTGGCTCCACCACCGACACGTATATGGTCCTGATAATCTCCCGATTGAGACCCCAAGTCACCCTCGCGGCACATGCAAGCTGTTTGTAAATGTCCGCGGCTTTCTTACAGGTGGCGGAAACATGTGCGTTGAAGGTGAGTTTGTTGTCTATGGTCAGTCCTAGAAGCTTAATCTCCTTGACGAGACTCAGCCGGACACCGGACATGTGAACAATCGGGTCGTCATACTTACGCCTTCTTGTCATCACCATCGCGTTCGTTTTGTGCGCGGCGAAGCAAAGCTTATTCTGACTACCCCAATCGGACACAACGCCCAGCGTCCTTTCTGCCGTTCGCTCCAGGGTTCTGACCTCGCGGTCGGAGAAGACCAAGACTACATCGTCCGCGTAGGCCTGGCAAAACACTCCCAAGCTGTTAATTTTCGACAGAAGCGAGTCTAGGATTAGATTCCAAAGTGATGGTCCCGCAATGGAACCTTGGACGCATCCCTTGGTGGTCTCCTTCTCGCTTTTCGCTCGGGCGTAATTCACCTGTACCTTTCGATTCTCCAGGTATGATGTTAGTGTGTGGTAAAGGTTTTTTGGACACCTTCTGGTGAGTAGCTGGTGTTTTATGGCCGGCCACCACGCGTTGTCGAAGGCACCCTCTATGTCCAGTGATACCAGAAGCACGATCTTTTTTGCTACTATTTCTGCACGTATGTGCGTCACTAGGGCGTAGAGGGCGTCCTCGGTGCCGCGCTGCGGCATGAAGCCATATTGGTGTGTGTTGAGTGTAGGCATTAAGTGCCACTGAAGCCTGTTGACGAGGAGTTTTTCGACGATCTTACCTAAGACAGACAGGAGTCCAATAGGTCTGTAGGACTTTGGATGGGTGTAGTCGTCTTTGCCCGGTTTCCGGAGGATGCATACGTGGGCCACTTTCCACTGCCCCGGGAAGCACGATATTGCCAGGCATCTGTTTGCCAAGGCAAGAAATACCTCCCTGTTGCAGTTGATAGCAGCCGCACATATATCGGCCGTCAGCCCATCCGGTCCTGGGGCTTTCTTTGGGTTTTGACTTTGTAAAACCATTTCAAGCTCCGCAGGCGTAAAAGGTGGGTCGTCGGCCGACAAACCTCGGAGATCGTCTGATCCCTCTCGTATTCGGTCTCTTAGCTGGGTGTGGTGAGATGTTTCCACTAGAGTTGAGTCTTCCGGGTAAAAGGTATTCGCAAGAAGTTCGGCTGACTGCTCGGGACTCAGGGTCTCTCCCGCTAGGTTTCTGAGGAGCGCGTCGTTTTCCCTTCTTGCGGTTTTCCTTATAACTCTATAAATTCCGTCCCACATGCTTTCTCTTTTCTGTGTGGAACAGAACTCTTTCCAGCTTGCCGTGGCGGCTTCAGTGGCTTGCTCTGTGTAGTGTTGTTTGGCTAAGGCGTATTCCTGGATTGTGTGAGCTTTCCTTGATGGTGCCGCATTTCTTATCCTCCTCTTTTTTCTGAGAACGTCTCGTCTGAGTTGTTCTAGAGAAGGGGACCACCACGGAGGCTTGGAATCAGTTTTCCTTGTGCCAATTTTCGGAATAGACTTTTCGCATGCTTGGTGCATCGCAGAGGTATACTCGCCGATCAGGCTCTCCAATTCCTCATGAGTCGAGGTTTGCGCAATTTTCCCGGGTGTGATGTTACCGTCAGCTAGACAGGCGCTAAAGTGCTCCCTAAATTCTGGCCATTTCGCCTTCTTGGTGTTATAGATGCGTGTTGAGACTGGTCTCAACGGTTCCAGGGGCTTCCCCAGACGCATCGCGAAGGTAACCGCGTTATGATCAGATGAGGTGAGGCCTCTGTCTACTTTCCAAGCCTCGATCCTGTCAAGAAGCGACAAGCTGCACACTGTGACATCGACTATGCTAGCATACAGCCTGTCCCCCCTATAAGTCTCGAAGGTCGGAACCTGTCCTCGATTGAGAATTTGGAGATCCTGTTCGTTTAAGAATGAGTTATACTCTGCGCCGCGGTGGTTTTTGGAATTACTTCCCCACCACTGGCTCCAAGCATTGATGTCTCCTCCGATGATGGTGTTAGGTGTGTGTGTGTGTGTTTTAGTGAGTATAGTTTTGAGTGTGTTTATGTATGGTGTTAGTGGTTGGTCACCCTCGAAGTAGACCGACACTACTCCAAACTTGATGTCGCCCACCTTTATTATTACCGAGGCAATATTTTCAGTAACGAGCTGAGGGTCATGAATGACCTCCAACTCGTCCCCGAAGACAACTAAGGCTGCCTTTACTGGTTTTTGACGGCTCAGGGTGCACTGGATGACTTGAGTGCCTGGGTTTTGTTTCATGGTCCCCGTTCTTCCTACGTAGGGTTCTTGAACGAGTGCCACTTTGATCCCTTTTTCCTGAGCCGCAAGGTGGAATTCCGCTGTCGCAAGCTTGGAGTGTTGAAGGTTTGCTTGGATGAAGTGCAAACTTTTAGTCGGGCCACTGCGAGTACTGACCGTGGTGGTGTTTGTCTGGTTGTCCTCCTCTTCAGCAATACGAGACCCGTGACCTGGCTATGCCGTCCCACTTCTGTCGCTCTTGACAGCTGTCGCTGTACGTGGTGTGTGCCGTGTCCGAGCTCTCCCTTTTCGCCCTTACGCAGTTCACGCAGGTCGGGTTTCTACCGTCTCTTCTTACGGGACAGTCCCTCCCAGAGTGCTCGCCTGAGCAGTAGCTACATGTCTGCGTCGTTTCTTTGCACACTGTTTTTGTGTGACCGTACGCCAGACATTTGCTGCACTGTACTAGAGGGGACTGGTCCTCGACCGGTACCCGTTAAAGGCCAATGAAGACTTTGGCCTCTCCCTGCGTGACCCGCTTCCACAACTCTGGGGAGAGCTCAAGCACGGGGTGGCAAACCAGCAAGTTCCGTGCCTTCTTCCTGAATCTGACTTTTAAAGTCTGGCTAGCCATGTCGACACCGCTGAAAAGACCCTGGTTCTGCGCTTTAAGCAGATCCACGATCTCCCCGTCAGTGTAGTGAGCCTGGACTCCTCTAATACAGATAAGAGGGTTCGAAGGTTTCGGCTCCTGGATCCTAAGGTCATCTTTCTTATCGAACTGTTTTTTAATTATCTCCAGATCGCGTTTGGATGCACAGTTCAGTACGACCTTTTGGTTCCTCGCCTTCCGAACCTTGTTGAGTTGGGCCCCTGTTGTTTTTAGGTCCAACGCCACCCTTACCCTCTCCAAGACGTTTTCTCCCGTGTGTTTGGGGTCCGTCGAGGAGACAATAAGGGTGTGGCTGGACTGGGCCGGCTTCGGCTGGGTTGGTTTCGGTTGTGGCACGTGAATCACCGGCTTAGTCTGGGGCTGTAAGGTCACTGGTCTGCCCCTCAGTCCATCCATGCCCTTTACGATTTCCGCCAGCGTCTTCTTTACCTCTACTACTGCGAGTTCGGCTTCAAGGTTCGTTGCTGGCGGGGCTTGGGGCTGGGGCTTGTCCCTCAGGACTCTGATGTCTGACGATACTAGCTCCAGCTTCTCTCGGACAGGCTTTAGGTGTTGCGAGATGTCCTGGGGGGGGGAGGGGGTGGTGTGTTTGTGTACTTGTGTAACACCTGTGCAATTTTCTGAATTTCTGCCTCCATCCTTTCCGTAGTGGAGGCCGCCTTTATTAATTCAACTGGGACGCTGCAGTGGTGTTCTTGGACAGTGGCTGGGGGCGCCGGAATGTCGGTCTTTAGGCGCTCAACCTGCTTCCTCAACAAGTCCAGCTGGTTCGTGATGCTGGCTATGTTGAGTTCGAGACGCATCAGGACCGGGTTAGGGGATTCTCGTCCCGGCGACCCTGAGCTTGTCCTGGCCTCCCTGCGGGTCTTCTCGTGTTCTTTCTTGACCGCCTCTTGCAAGGCCAGGACCCCTTTTTTGAATTCGGCGTTCTCCTTGAACGCCTGAAGGGTCTCGGCTCCCAACCACTCCCGTATCTGCTTCGTAGCCAGCAGAGTCTCTCCTATCTCCTCCCTCGCGCGACTCAGTTCTAACGCCAGGGTCTTTTTTGAGGCCTCAATCTCCCTCGTGTGAGCTCTCTCGACACGTACAAGCTCTTGGGCATGGCGTGACCTTTCTTTTTCCAAGTTATACTTGTGGCGCGCTCGGGAGTCAGACAAGGATAGGACAGTCTCGTACAGACCCTGCAGGCTTTCATGAGCTCTCTGCTTGCACTCCCGCTTCATATTTCTTATAGATCCGTCGGTTAAAAATCGCATTGTTTACAATAGATAATAATCTGAAACATTTATCTCCTTATACGTTATTTAGAAGGGTACCAAGGGCGGCAAATTCTTATTGTCAATGCCCAGAGCGACGAAATTGCTAAATCAGGCCCTGCTGGATCACAGGCCTTCTCTCATAGAGGGAGTGGGCTATAGGCCATAACCCACCACGCGGGCCCAGTGCAAATTGGTAGATGTCACATGTCTTTGAATTTTTGGTTCTAGGACATGCCGGTTTCCTCACGATGTTTTCCTTCACCGTTTTGAGAGCAGGGGTGATGAAATAATTTATTCAAAGTAAAGCGCCTGCTGTTTCTTGTCGGTTCTTCTCCATAGGAAACGACCAACCCGAACCGTGTACTTTTTGTCAACTTTTTATAAGTGCCCATGTCTCATTCAACATGGGAAATAAAATAAAAAATTGATTTTGAGCGATTCAGGGAATATAAGCGTGATGTTACGTATGTATACACATACCTACCTATGTTTAATATCGTTACCTGAACTGAGCAACTCCTGGGCACAGGCTTCCTCCCATTCCTACAAATTCTCTGTTTTTTGCTCCTTCACTGCCTCACACACAAAAAAAGTAAATAATATCTATATGTAAACTTCCAGGTCAGCCGCTTTTCAACCTTATTGCTAAGGTTGTAAGGGCAAAAAAAAGATGCTGACGAATTGATAACCTTATCCTTTTTTTGAAGTTGGTTAAAAAGGACAAAAATAATTTCTTAGATAAATAAAAAGTGGCCTAAAATAGCTCAGTCCTATTTATAGATCCATCCAAAGATGAATGATATGAGATCCATTACCAAAATTATATACTTGCTTCTTCTGTGACGTCTAATTTCCTCCTAAAAGATATTGGTTTATTTATAGAAAACAACTTTCCAAGTTGTTTTGTGATATTTTTATAAACATAAAAATATCACACAGTCGACAAACAATAAATAATTACCCACGTTAGTCAACTTTTGCTTTTCACTGTGTCTTCTATAGTGAGAGTACCTACTTAATCTCATGGTAGACGAAGTATACGGAGTATATTATTATACCATGCCTTAACTAATATTTAAATAACCATAGCAGCTTATAAATAAAAGTAGGTACCGACAACTACAAAAGGCAGCGTTATCATTTGAAAGATAAATGAGAAAGCACAAAAAAGACAGAATATTTTATTTAAAAAAGGTTAATTAAAAAATCAAAAAACTTTCTGCTTAAGAAGCGAACTAAAAACACGTAAACAAGAAGAAAATCATGCTGTGCAGTCGGAGGATACATTTGGTTTTGGTCAGCCAGCTCGCGAATATATATGATTTTCTTCTTGTTTATGTAACGTTACTAAAACGCCACATAGGAACAAACATACATGTATATATAGACTGATAAACACATTACCATCCGTCGGCAGTCGGGAAAATACAAATGAATTGTCATAACTGTTACATAATTAGTCAAAAACAACATCTTTTCAATGTTGTGACCTCTTTTTACCCGACTGCCGAACGAGGGTAATTATCAATTTTTATTTTATAGAAGGCAAAACAGAATTACAAATCCTATTTTTTCGGATGTCTTCATTAACAAATTCTTTATTTAACTTTGTATACCTTCGTTTTAAGCTGTTCTATACACGATACCTACTCAGAGCTATGTATCTTCGCGTGCTAACCACCAGTATCGGGTCTTCGCCGAGCTTTGGTTGTGAATGGCCCTCTAACTTAGCTAGATAACGTGCAGTTTACCGAGACATGACACGACATGAGCCTGTGCGATGGATTCTTGTAACCACCCGGCTAGTAACCACAAGGAACTTGTAGTACCTCTCCACGCTACTGACTGTACTTATTCGATGATGTCGATGTAATGTTGTAGTCTTTAGCGCATCCAAGTTTTCATGTTCAGTTTTCAGCTCTTATTTTTACAGCTTATTGATCAAACAATCTCCCCAATCCCAACTAGCTTTCAACTGGAACCCAGTTACAGATAAGCTTTTTGTTGAAGAATCAAATTCGTACGGTAGATACGAGTTTAATATTTCCATTAATTTATTTCCCAACTATTCAATTGTTTATCTTTGGCAAAAAGTCATAATATATGTAGTTTTGCTTGTCTTAGACCTCTTTCATTCATTAGTAATGTCAATGTGTATCTTAGGACGACAAAAAACAGTAATGGGAAAAGCTTGATCATAATTATTTCCTAGGTTCGTTCAAGTTATTAAGCTGACTATTCAAAATTCTATGTCGGCATCGGTTTAATCTGTTAATACGAGTATTTACACAGCCTGTTCCACTAAAAGCTTCCCACTGTTCAGTGAAGTACTAATGCTGCACAGACGAAGACGCGAGCAAAAGCTAGTCACTTTATAAATTGATATTGCATGCTGTCTGTGCTCTAAATATTGCAAAATAAATAGTAACAACATTGATAATGCATAACAACTTGAATGGCCGGTCCAGCAATAATAAATAACACTTAAAATCTATTATCAGTGTCTGGGACTCCATAAATTACTGCCAGCCTAGTGGTGATATGATTAATGGCAATCTATATGAAATGAATCAACGATGGCAATTATGCAAGCAGGTCTGTGTCAAATATTCCGCCTACGGACTGACACGCTGTTTGTGGAGAAACTATGTTTGTGTATGCTTGTTACAAATATTATTTTAATACTTAGACATATACAAATTTATGATATGATAAGTTATAAATTTCTTGCGTAATGTGGGTGTACTGTAGGTACACCTCTACCCAATCATCATCAAACTTTTAATGATCCCACCAGATACGAGTTTAATATTTCCATTAATTTATTTCCCAACTATTCAATTGTTTATCTTTGGCAAAAAGTCATAATATATGTAGTTTTGCTTGTCTTAGACCTCTTTCATTCATTAGTAATGTCAATGTGTATCTTAAGACGACAAAAAACAGTAATGGGAAAAGCTTGATCATAATTATTTCCTAGGTTCGCAAGTTATTAAGCTGACTATTCAAAACTCTATGTCGGCATCGGTTAAATCTGTTAATACGAGTATTTACACAGCCTGTTCCACTAAAAGCTTCCCACTGTTCAGTGAGCTAAACAATCCGCTGGAGAACCAAACTACTGGAACCACAAACAATCGTAATTCATTAGTACAGTGAGGGAAGTTAATTGTTTTTCACCTTAATGTTGAATGTCACTTGCAGTCACAAAACGACAAGAGCACCTTGAAAAGTGACTTTCTGTTTGCGGCAACGGTTGACGAAAAGTCAAAAAGAATTACTGGCAACTGGAATTACTGATATTGACTGGTAGGTACTACCGAAATGTCAAAATCAATCCAAAACGTAGAATAATAACTAGTTATTGTTCTAAGATCCAAAACCATTATAAACTTTTCACAATGTCATTTTGACCAGAGCCTAACCTCTATTGTCTATGCAACAGTTACACAGTTTCAATCTTAATTAATTTTCAATTTACTGACAACTGTTGTCACAACTGTATCCTGACAGTATATACATACCTACTTATCAATCATCTGTCAAATCATACAAACTCTGCGATGAAATACCTCGTTTGTCTTACTAGCTAACGTAATTTACTAACAGGCCGGCTGGTTGCGGCGGCAACCAGATTAAGGTTGCCGACAACTAAATGAAATTCCTCGTAGGAGCGTGGCCCACGGGTGACACGGGCCCTGTCTAACTATGTATGTAGGTAGGTACTTTTGAATCGATTCCGGGCACATTTATTTTGAAATCGACTAAGTAGTTAGAAAGGTGTTAAAAGCACAGACACAGAAAAGCTTAAAAGGTTGAGAAATTTGTTAAGACACGCTGTAGGTACTTTTAATGTCATCATGTTCTGTCAAGTCTTATCACAACTATGTTGAGGTCGGTTTCTAGTTTTAGGTACTCTAAGCAGCTGAATACTAATAAGAACTGAGCTCTAATCCATGGACGCAAATAGATTTGAAAAAGAGTTGCAGCGGCCCTGGCTAAAGCAACTGAAGGAACACGGATGGGTTTTAGTCAGTAAAAGTCTGACACGCCTCAGTTTCATCCAGAGCGGGATATGTCATTAGATGATTTCCAAACAAAATAAGAAAAAGCTTGGTGACCATGATCTTAACCTCTTAGAGCAAGGTTATTTCCAGTAAGTAATGGGCAGATGTAAATTTCTTGTCTACATCTGTCCCTTTTTCACAGAAGAACTATTATAGTTATTACACGTTATGGTACGGGGACTGTTCTTCTTCTTGACAACCCAGTTTTTGGGGAAACGGGTAACACCTTGGTTAGCACCAAAAGCGGTTTTCATACTTTCAGGCTTCTGAATACCCGTAACGATAGTCAAAGATCTCGGAATGACAGCCAGGACCAACAGCGTAAGCCTGTGCTACACGGTTTAAGACCAAGTTAAAAAACAAGGCCACCTTTCTGTGGCACCGAGGGGTCTCGGTAAGTAATGTTTTGTTGCCTATCCACGGATCAACCCCAGCAAGCGTCGCGTTGTCTTGCAACCTTGAAGATCGACCTGTGTCACGGTAATGATATCTAACAGTGACTCGGCCCTATACTTGAAATAATTACCTACAAGCGCGCTTCACGTAAACCTACTTGGGTTTCTTTCTAGTTTTGTGATTGTAAATATTATATTTTTAACTATTTTAAATCTTGTTAGGAAGGTACTTACCATTCATTACTCTCATAGGTAATCATTTCATAATGATATTTCGTCTAATTCAATAAAACAACTATGTAAGTAGGTAAGTACATAAGTAAGTAGTTAACCTAGCCTAAGAAAGTACATACCTACTAGTTTTTTTTACGCGATCTTAGGTAGGCCTTTCCACTTATTTATTTATTGACTTAATATCCTATAATCCATAGATGGAGCAGAGGGCGTCCACAGATGTCGTCCATCGCGATCGGTCTTGAGCTTCACGCTTCACCTCGCTCCATGTCATTCCGATGCTCGTCGCTTCTCCAAACATGGTGCGACGCCAGGTTTGAGGGGGACGGCCACGCTTTCTTTTCCCTTGGGGATTCCAGTCCAAAGCTTGCTTGGGTATGTGATCGGGACCCCTTCGGAGCGTGTGGCCAATCTATCTACACTTGCGACGCTTGATCTGGCGGTCTATCGGGCTCTCGTGGCATTTCTCCAACAGCTCTACGTTGGAGATGGTCTCGGACCAGTAAATTCCGAGAATGCGACGAAGACAGCGGTTGACGAAGACTTGAATTTGGCGTGAGATGTGCTTTGTGACATTCCACGTTCCGCAACCGCTACAGCAGCACGGATTTGATATTGGACCCGAAGATTTTGAGTTTAATCCTTCGGGTTAGTTGCCGCAATTGCCAAACAGGTATCAGCTGCGCGAACGTAGCTCGGGCTTTGGCGATTCATGAAGTGATGTCCTCTTCCCTACCCTCAGTCTCTGACACGACACTCCCGAGGTATTTAAATTTGGGTAGTATTTAAACGAGCGACAATAAATTCAAGTTAAAGATGTAAAAAATACTGAATATGGCTTACTGAAATACTAAGTGGGCGACAAACAGTGGGCGAATACAAATGTTTAAAACAGCGACTTGATTAGTACTTTGGCAACATAGTCGACGGAGCCCTATTTCCGGGGCTCCTATTTCCGTCCGCAGGGTCTAAAGTAACCTTACACGAACGAGATGACGGGAGCTGAGTTCGCTCGCTTTGCTCACTCACTTCAGCTCCCGTCATCTCGTTCGAACCTAACCTGTCCGTGTCGGGGTGCCCTAAGCTCCCGAACTCGTTCCGCTTGCTCTTGTACAAATTCGTTGAAAACACAATTATACCCGAATTCCCGCGCTGCACAGCGATGTCGCCTTCATTTACGATGAAGAATAATATGCTTCTATAGAAAAAATAGAACCCCAAATACAATTATAGTATGTCACAATATTATTACTGCAGCTCACAAAAACCTCCTAAAAGGTATTCCTCAAACCGGATAAATAGTTGCTTACTTAGTATAATAGTCGCCCATTCAGTATATTTTTCACCCGGTTAATTATTTCTCTTTAAATTTGTGGACGCGTTCCACTGCCTCTGTGCCATCAGCAACGGTGAGTGGTTCTTCCCACCAGTTCTCACTTCCTGGGTCTGCCGGATGTTTGTTGTTTTTGCCGCTTCCTCACGTAGATCGTACATCTTTGCTTGCATTTCGGCGTGGGTATGTCTCAGCAGGCATAGGTTATCGGCGTAATACAAGTATTCCAAGACGTTGGATAATTCCCGTTTCATGCCGCGGCGCCTGTTATCATAGATGCGAAGCATAGCTCCGTCAAGAACGACTAGGAAGAGGAGCGGCGACAGGAGGCAGCCTTGGCGGACACCCGCGTTTACTGTTATGTCATCCGATATGAGGCCGTCATGAGCCGTCATAACCTTACAGGCATATTTCTTGTAAATACTCTTCAACAGACGGACTATTTTCGGCGGCACTCCAATGTCTAGTAGGCGGGACCAGAAAGGTACTAGACCACTTCAGCGTATCAAAGGCCTTTTCAAAGTCAACAAAGGTTAGATAAATCTCCCTCTGCCATTCTGATACCTTTTCCAGTATGATACTGAGAGTTGTGATCAGAGGGGTGACCATAAGCTTTTAGAGTAAGGGTACTTTGAGTGTGTGGAATGGACAGATGTTCATGACTTGTATACATCTGTCCTTTACACACACTCAAAATAACCTTACTTTAAGAGCTTATGGTCACGCCCCTGGTCCGTACATTTGCGGTTCGAGCGGAAACCAGCCTGCTCCTTGCGCAGAAGAGGATCCACACATTTATTAATTGCTCCAGGTATATTACTCGGTGGAAAAAGCGAAAAACCTATTTTAAAAAAAAAGAAACAAATTACGTACTAGTGGTTTAGGTATATATTTTTTTTTATAGTCTTGCCTTTCGGAGGTTCGAGGTAAATTAAAAAATGTATTATCCCTGGGTGCGTTATAGAAGAACTCAAGTGTACATTATTTCAATCAAATATTCACAAATCGTAAGGTTACTGCTTACAAAACCGTCACAACGTTCTTGACTGTTTGCGAAAGCATTTTCAGTACCACCAACTTAAAGTACCTAAGGACACTTACTTAAAGATGTTTACGTAAGTACAACCATAAAAGGAGATTATTGTTGTAAAAGGTCTTAATGTGCTTGCATACTTTAAGGTTTTTATGGGCACCATGATAACATGAACAATTTGAACTCAAACTTAATGAACAACAGAAATTATGAGCAGTTGTAAACTTTAAAGCCTTCCGCAGACGTAGCAACTTTGATCTGCGAGTTGTGGAAAGTGGCAAATCGCAACTAGTTGTTTATTATGATTTCTATGTAATTTTGAAACACCACAGACATAGGAACTTTAGTTGCGAGATTCGGAAATGGACATCTGTTTTCGTTTGGTGCACTCGATGATAAAATCAATTCCAAATTGCCACAAGTAGTATCTGACTTTGTACATCTAGTGTGAAGTTGCTGGTGTCCGCAATGAGCCAGCGGTGGCTCATTGCGGACACCAGCAACTCACAACACGTCGAACGACTTTAATCCCTCTTCGTTCCCTGCAGAGCCTTGACTGAGGCAGTCTTGCTCGACGTCAATAGCCGCTACCGTAAATTGCTCCCTTTTTGCTGCAACTGAAAGCCGTCAACGGAAACTTTAAAAAAGTTGGTAGTTTAAACTGAAGTTGCTCCGTCTGCGCAGCGCCTAAGTACTGTCACTTTGACTTATTAGGTACCTACACGTTTAGTTTTAGTAGGTTCACGTCTGGTTCAAAGGTATTTCAGATATTCAGGTCAAATCACCTCAAAATTTACAACATGCATGATACAATGCCTTGACTTATGTAAACGGCTTCAAGCTTATATTTAGGGACTGAATATAACAATAGAATTCCAATATTGCGTTAATAAATTCTAATTTGCATGACGCTAACATTGTCAGCCGTAAACATATTAAATTCCTAAGTGTTGACGATGGCAGAGGTATCTAAATTACGCTATTGAATGACAATATAAGCTTCTTTCAAATTATGAATTTGATTATTTAGAACTGTCAGAAGCCACGCGGCGGTAGATACCTAAAAGTTTATTAAACTGTCACTAGTCATGACACTTCCTATTACTTTAGCTGCGAAAGGAAGTATTTTCTTATTCTTTTCGTGAAGTGGTACCTATATTTCATTAATCATCATTCTAATCCCAATGGGCAATTATATGTAGGATGAAAGTATGTATGGAAGTTCAGGTTTTTTTGCCAATAATAATGACTTTTTGCTGAACTTGTCCATGGACGGCTTATACGTAGGTATACAGCAAAAGCTTTATATTTAACCTTAAATGTATGATTTTTACCTTTTCGGCGAAAGAAATATGTGATAGGCATTCATGTACACAAAGCAAATCAGATAGGTTTGCAGGGCACACCAAGATAGATATTAGTGTTTGCTTCACAAAAAATCCGTTGTCCACGCACACACTTGCAATTTCTTGTCACTTTAATGTTGCGGGGAATATGAAGCATAAATTTAGCTAATATAACAATCGTCTCCGTGGCGCATTAGTCGAGCGTGCAGTATATTATAATATCTTACGCCCTGGCGCCGTAAGATTGAATCAGACTGCCGACGGCTAATGTTTTTGTATGTTTTAATAAAATATTTCACATTTGTTTCTTCAATTCATGTCCAAACTTTTAGCAAGTCTTCTTCATATTTGAGTTGGAATATATTAATTGTCTACCCTCTAAAAGTCACAAATCATATTTAAGTTAGTAGTTATTCATCGTCATAATGCTAATGACTATCGGGCTTTCGTTACGTTTTTAGACATGCAAGTTTAGAGAAGTGCTTTTATTTGTTTATATACACTTTACTATACTTAAGAGCTGAGATAATTATTTTCCATGAGCAAAACGTTTCAATTAGTGAAATTCTGAGGCGTTTAATGAAATCGCCATCGGTGAGTATTAAAATGTTTTTATTATGATTAGAAGTTTAATATGTTTAAATAATTCACATGTTATTGATTGTTGTTTTTTTGTAATAATATTTTATTATTGTTCACAGAGAAGTACAGTGCAATTGTGGTTCCATCGTTATGCAGATTCGGGCAGCATTGACCCTCGCTGACCGGGACCTAACGCTGGATTTGCATACACAGATGCCAAAGTACGGCACCGTGATATAGTTGCTTGACATTTGGCTGAGCCCTTCCTCACTAGTTCACTACTCGCTCCAGGGCTACTAAACATGACGTGATATTACAAACTGTACGGAACCACTTGCGCGCAACTGGTGTGAAATGTTGTAGGCCAGCCAAGAAAACAAGAGAATTATATTACAGATATTCACAGGCAAAACCGGGTACGCTTCGCAATAAAATGTTATGATTTCGATTGGTGCAATAATATATTTAAATTTATGGATGAAAAATGTTTTCAGTCAGACAAGGACGATCGCAAAATATTGTGGCGAAAAGATGGTGAGGTGTGCAAAGTTGATTACTATGATTTATTAGGCTATCAAAAAGTCGTGCACCAATCGGCTATTTATAAAAATATCAAGGGGTGATTAAATTTGTTTTATGTGAGTGATGTTATTGTTAGTGAGATTACAATAATTAAGGATACCTGTACATTTCTTTCTTTCTTTTCTTAAGTACATATACTTTTTTTTTCTTGTACCTCGATTGGAGGGCAAAGCCAGTATCTGTAGATTACCACCGATGCAGAAGGTACCATTTTCTTCCACTTGACCGTAGACGTTATATTAATTATGTATGCTACTTGTTTAAAATCGCTAATGTTTCAGTCGACTGTCCTGAACTTGTTTCTAAATTAACGATGGTCACTAATCAGATGGGGCTTCGACAGCGACCACAACTGCATGTACCTTATGCAAATACTAATTATTGGCGCAATGCATACATTCCGAGAGCCAGTCGCAGTTTTAACGAGATTTATTGTAAACCTGGGATTGATCTATTCTGCACCAATGCAAGCACAGTTAGGAAAATTTTTAGCAAAGGCTTTTTTCGTACAAGAGGAACCTGCATGCACTTGAACCTTTATTGTCCAAATTGTTAAATAAAAATTAATAAAAATAAAGTCAGCTAACTTTGATGAATATTACTCGTAGCTTAGATTATAGGGAAGTAGTATTTTTTCTTTTTATTTTCTGTTAATTATATATTATTGTTATTATAATGTTATTAATCGGTAAATTTTACTAAAATGTAAAAAATGAAATAAAATTAATAAAAAATCCTAAAATCTAACTTACTAACATGTATATTCATATCACTAACAAATAAATTACCCACTTGAGTATTTAAAAAAAACGTTAATTCTTGTCCGACTTCGAATATTTGTCATGCACGAAATTTTATAATTTATAATAACTATTTTAAAACAACCTAGTCAGTAAACATTGTTGATTTCTTATTAAAAATTGATAATTTTTACTTCAATATATTTATAAAACTTTTACAAAAATATTTTTTATTTACGAATTAAAAAAAATGGTTTTTAATAATGCAAAAAGTTAACCCGTTGGTGAGTTTCGATCAAGCCACGAGACCAGTTAGTTACATAGTTAAATTTAGGCTTCATATATATTATGAAGCAAACTCTAATAAATAGGCGAAGTAATACACATGTTGATTTTACGCACACGAAACATCTATATTGGTGTTCCCTGCAAACCTATCTGATTTGCTTTGTGTACTAGTTTTGGGAAAATAAAAAAAAAAACATTAGAAAACTATTTTACGAAATTTCAATAGTGTTTCCACCGAACAAAAAATTTAAATCTGTTTGTGCTTAATATACAACACCATGAATCAAGCACATATTCTTATTTATAGTCGGTTTGAATGATATGTTGCAGTTTTA
This sequence comes from Orthosia gracilis, assembly GCA_947562075.1. Classification (NCBI taxonomy): domain Eukaryota; kingdom Metazoa; phylum Arthropoda; class Insecta; order Lepidoptera; family Noctuidae; genus Orthosia; species Orthosia gracilis. The sequence continues at coordinate 44,467,254 of OX387268.1, forward strand.
CAACAACACGCATTTAAGGGTAAATTAAATAAAACTTGTTCTACAATTTATACATCTAAACCTACCAACTAAAAAAAAAAAATATCATGTAGTTTAAGTTACAGAGGTAGCTAACTGTGCCAGATTTATTGAAAACTTATCAATTTATTTACCGGTCCGTGCCAACACTGCCAACAGACAAACACTTTGATACAATAACACCATGTAAATAAAATATTTGATTTCATAAATTCTACATTATTTTAGACCGTGGTATGGTTGATTCTGTCATATTTTAACGTTAGGTTTTAGTATAGTTCAAGCTGTCATTAATGTGTATTGTAAAAGGGGGATGCAGCCAGAGGCTAATAAAATACTATCCGACTTCTACGACGTATATTCATTAAAACGTGCCGCTCGTAGGTCGGCCCTCACAGAAGTGCCCGCTAAACAAAAACTACACGCGTTCGATATATTTCAAATATTCTGTATTCGATTTCCTTCCAAACTTAAAATAAATATAAGTCGCCAGCATTAGGTGTCAGCGGCCGAACAGGTTGCTTGTCCTATGTGGAAAGCCTCTACAGTATCTACCGTGAGACAGACATTGATCGCTTGATACGCTCATGTCACTGTTAGATTGGATATACTGATCATAAAATTAATGCAGTACAGAATATCTATTCTTAAATGAATAAAAAAAATGAAATCTGTTTTTAGAGTTTTTAATTCAATTGGATACTTCAGAGTTCTATTTATAAGTTTTTCTTCACAAAGTTATGCAATTTCAAATTATTGAAATTTTACTAAATTTTTTATTCTAAATGTTGAAACTTGTAATTTTCAAAGATCTTTGTTAATTGAGGGGGCTAAAAGCAAATGCGCCATTGTCCATAAATTGTATTTAGGTCATTCGAAGAAACTTTAGCAAAGCAACATTATATTCGATTGTCTATAGCAATGCATGTTTTTAATGTTTGGGAAGATATTTTAAATAGAAATCAATATGCATTCTATTCTAAACTAATATAAATTCGATAAAAACCTAATAAACAGACATGACATTGGTGACTTTGCATCTCACATTGGACAGTGGTGAATCTGCGTCTAACTGACATTGGACAGTGGCGAATTTGCAGCTAAGGGAAAGGACAGTAGTGCATTTGCTTCTAAGCGTATTATTAGTAGATAAAGTACAGTCAACGAAACAAGGCAGATTGTTGTATTTTTTTTTATTCAATAAAGACGTTTATTTTATAAAAACCAGCAATACAGTAACAAATTAAGTTTTATTACGCAATTGAATTCGTAAGTCCGTAAGTAAATTGATTGATTGAGTTCAATTATGTTGGTAATTAAATTCTTAAGTCCGTATCAGGCACTGCAACTTCACAGACATCTTCATCTTCACAATCTTCAGTTTCGTTATCTGCTCGTAGCATTACCTTCTTGTAGAAGTTTAAATCATCCCTAGAATCCCAATTATCGCCAAAGTGTTTTTTTAGTAGAGCGTCAACATCTTTTATTTTATCTCTCTTTACTGCAACTTTGTCTTTTTCTATCAAATCCGGATTCAGGTCAATAAATGTTTTTCCTCTCTTTAAAACTGACTTGTAACTTCCGATATCAGCGTTATAGTTAGGCTCCCCTCTTACATAAACATCATTGCTTCTGTTTCGTTTTAAGAAAAATCTTTTGCATTGGTTAAATTGGAAGTGCCAGTTTCCCGGTGGACGAATTATATTTCCGTGAGCAGTTTTCCAATCCTTAACATTGTTCAGTAACACAACAGTCCCATATTTATTAAAGATTTCTATGTATTCCGCAGGTTTTAAAATGGTCTCCATACGTTTTATTTCCTTCTCAACAAGACCGAAAACCCGATCAGGTGGAATAAACGAGTGACCGGGAATGGGGAAAACTAGTTCGACTGTTTTAATATGGTGCGGTGCCTGAGTTAACCATTTGGAGCACATACCGACCATAATACTGTTTTTGTTCTGGGCGCCGCATCCATCCGCCACCAGTCGAACAGTTTTGACATTTTCATTAAGCATTGTATTTTGAAGCGTGTTATAGACGGCTGACGCTATTTCATTTGCGCCTTTACGATATTCATCTTCAGTCCAGGTATACAGCGTTACGTTGTCCCTGTTCAAGGTATTTTCTGGCACCGACTTTACGACTCCAAAATTATATATATATAATTGGCGACTGTAATATGCTGCCTGATCAGATATTTTAGGCAAAACCTGATTTTTCTGACAATCAAAAGAAAGCACAACTAAATCGTCCCTTTTTTCTTTTAGCAGTCGATAAAATGCTCTGGCCTTCAATGCCCTTTTCTCTGTCATTAAATTTACTTTTTCAGTTGGATCTGTTGACTTTTTTATGCGTTCAAGCAGCTCATTGCACTTAGAACAAGTGTCTGTACGAGGGCTTCCAAATCCCAGATTGTAACATGTGTTGAAGATTGATCTAAAATAACATTCACGTACTTGGAGTTCTTTGCTCTGATTATACATTCTCCACATTTTCCGAATGTTTAGAGTAGATGGCAAATATTTTCTCATAATGGTAGATCTGCAATAATGTGACTCCAAGCACTGAAATGATTCTATAAATCTTTTGACTTCTCTTAATTTATGCACATTTTTGGCCGATGTATGATCTCCACCCCTTTTTTCTTGAACTACGGTTCCTGTGCTGGCAAATGTTCGAGATACTTTTCTTATTCTGTGCTCGGTAACCCCCAAAATAGTTATGAAAGTTTTTTGCCAAACTCGTAATAACTTCACAGAATTTCTCTTCCGAACAAATAGTTTTGTTATATTTCGTGTTGGCTGGCGCTGACCTACTCTTGGCCGGCGTCTTTTCACCATTGACACACTGCAGTGCTTCAATAAAAATGCATCTTGGTCCTTTTTATTTTTTGTCCTATAAAATTCTTCATGGAAATTTTGTACATCGAGCATCGTCAATTTACAACATTTAAACTGTTTATTTTCCGCATCATGATTACAGCGTGGCAAACCTGGTGGCATTCTTGCAGAGTACCTGTAAACATAAGTAGTCTGAAATAACCTGCCTTTTATGAGACCTATTCAATAAATACCCACACGATGGGGTCATAAAAGATCCACGGATAGACAGATGGGCTGAATAAAAATAATAAAAATTCTTTTTTGCCGCTTAGTGCTGGATTCCTAGAAACAATAATTAGGTAGGTACCTATTTATTACAGAAACAAGGATTATTTTTATCTGATTTACACTCTTATGGAGTCATGGGCTCAGGTAGTAACCAATAAAAAAAAAACTTGGAATATTTAAGAAAAATCGTGCATTACCGATCCAAAAATAAGATTCACTTTACGTGCTGATTGTACAAACACACGCCATTGTAAGGAAAAAATGCTTACCTTTCAAACTTTGCTCTAGCCCGTTTCCACGTCTCTGGTGCTCTTTTCTTTTTGCGAGCGCATTCTGGAGTCACTTCTACTACATTTTCTTCCATTTTTTACACGTTTTATCACGAAATGCAATTTTAAAACACAAAATAGTCCGACACAGTTTCACAACGAAATCACAGTCACGATCATCTGCGGCCATCTTGAATATGCCGATTTTAGCGGTCTGTGATTGGCTAAAATGGACAATGGCGCGTTTGCACCTGATTTGTTAAGGACAGTGGCATTTTTGCTTCTTACCTCAATTTTTAAACATCATTTACTATGGGACAGTGGGAACATTGCATCTAAATTGTTAAATGTAATAAATTCGTTTTAACGAGCTCTACTAGGTGGCGTTCATACTTAAGTTTTCGTTCATAATGGACAGTGGCGGATTTGCTTGACCCCTCAATTTATCTAGGTATTTATACGAGGGCTGCACTAAAAGTATCGGAAATGGAATATTTCCACTGTTGCTGTCATATTAAAATGTTTTTAATTGAAAACTCCTTGGTTTTAAAAATCGAATACCATTTATTTATTTAAAAAAAGATTCTCGGTCTTGTCACAAGGTTTTGTCAAACTTATTTAGTCGTTGAGAAAATGGAATTGACTCGAGAAAATTCAAGAGCGATGATTTATTATGACTTTCGAAGTGGTTTAACACAAAAACAGTGTGTTGACCGGATGATTTCTGCATTTGGTGATAAAGCCCCATCCAAAACCACAATTTATCGCTGGTTTGCTGAATTTCAACGTGGACGTGTCAAGCTCAGTGATGATCCCCGTCAAGGTCGTCCAAAAACTGCAGTCACCCAAGAAAACGTTGATGCTGTGCGTAAGCTGATTGAGGAAGATCGACATGTGACATACCGCGAAATTCAGGCAACTTTAGACATTGGCATGAGTCAAATACAAATAATCTTGCATGAACAATTAGGTGTAAAAAAGTTGTTTTCCCGATGGATACCGCATTCGCTCTGTGAAGAGCAAAAAGCGGCTCGCGTTACTTGGTGCGTCAGAACTCTCGAAAGATTCATCCTCCATCACGATAATGCGAGTTCTCACACCGCACACAGAACAAAAGAGTTTTTAGAGCAAGAAAACATAGAATTATTAGACCATTCGCCGTACAGCCCCGACCTAAGCCCTAATGATTTCTATACTTTCCCTAAAATAAAGAATAAATTGCGTGGTCAGAGATTTTCATCACCTGAAGAAGCTGTGGACACCTACAAAACGGCCATTTTGGAGATCCCAACTTCCGAATGGAATGGTTGCTTCAATGATTGGTTCCATCGTATGGAAAAATGTGTCAAATTTCGCGGAGAATACTTCGAAAAGCAATAAATACATTTTTAAATAGTAATGTTGTGTCACTTCCTTGATTCCCGAAATTTTCAGTGCCGCCCTCGTAGCTAACACTAGTTTTTTACAAATACAAGTATGTTAAAGGTCATAAAATCACTTTTTAATTATTTTTTTCTTATTTTCAGAATGATCACAACTTTTTAAGTTCAAGATGAAAATAATTATCTATAAATAAAATGTCATGAATACAATTCACAAAGGTGACAATTAATTAATTCCGAGCCAAAATCTTAAGTTTACGAGCAGACCGATTTATTTGTTTGGGATCAAGGGGTTTGATTTCAACTCGGAAATTTTCGTTGAGATTCCATTTCAATAATTACTTGTCTCATTTAATAGAGTGCCTATCCAAATATGTATTAAGTACATTTTTATTTGATAAACTGTACATAAAATAAAAAAAACTTAAAAAAAAATACTACGTACTTACAACTAAAAACACTACAAAGTGAAAAATAACTTTCTTTTTCGAAGTCGGTGTCTTTGGTAGGTACATGTAGTGTAGTGTTTTTAGTTGGAAGTCGGTAGTATTTTTTGTAAAAAAGGTTTTTTATTTTTCTCATTTTAGTTGTACCTATTAAGCAACTTGCCTTTAGTGAGGTACTTATAATACCAGAATAGATTACCCGAATGCCATGAAACTTGATCATAACCGGTGAAATGAGAGTGTACTAAGATGAACTGTATACATCTGTGTACCCCTTTAGAGCGTACTGGCATGATGTTATGTTATGAAACGGTATAAACAATAAACAGACATGCAATTGCTGCAATCCCGAGAGATTTGCCTTTATTTATTGAGGAGTCCTGCTGTATATCTCCGAAGTTCTTCATCAGATCTTCACCAAATTAAAATGGAACCAATAGTAATGGCCTAAAACCTATTTTCCACTTTCCAGAAAAAAACTTGCAAGACTACCTAATTTAAAAATTGGGTAATTATTATTGAGCGAAAAATATTCTGATTGGGCGTCTAATAAACTAAAGTGACTATTTATCCGGTTTGAGTCTTTTAAGGAGGTTTTTGTGAGCTGCGGCAATAATATTATTACATTCCATTGTATTTGGGGTCCTATTTTTCTATGTTAGCATATTATTCTTTTGAAAATAGCATAAAAACCGACGAGGCGACATCGTTGTGCAGCGCGCGAGTTCGGATGTATACGTGTCTTCAACGAATTAGTCCAAGACCGAGCGAAGCGAGCTCGGGAACTTAGGGCACCCCGACATGGATAAGTTAGGTTCCAAGGGGATGACGGGAGCTGAAGTGAGCGAGCGAACTTAACGTCATCTCCTTCATGTTAGGTTACTTAAGATCCTGCAGACATAAAAAAGAGCCTTTTCAAGGCGCTGTAGTAGACATTTGTATTCGCCCCCTGTTTATCGCCCACTTAGTATTTTAGTAAGACATATTCAGTATTTCTTACACCTTTAATTTGAATTTATTTTCGCTGGTTTAAACCATCCATAAAAATTCTAGAACAAAACTCTAACAACATGGAAATTACAGGTAGCCAATTAATAACTTTTTTGAACACAACATCAACGCAAGTTGTGATAGAAAGACATATAGCTGTATTCGGAATTTAATTTCGATAGTAGCGTAACAGCTGCGTCGTCGCCACATCGCTTCTCAGAAGTTGCTCTCATTTGGCAACACTGCCGCGACATATCCCGTCTCCCGACTCCACACGTCCATTATTCTAACGTTATCGCGACATATTAGAAACTAAGTGAAACTAATATCAATTAATTAACTGAACCGTGATTGGTGATCTAAATTAGCATGTGTGTGTCATTTCTGGAGCACAATGAGCTGTTTGTTTATATATCGGTTTGTTATTTTAGGATAGTCGCACTTGCACTTTGGTTGGATCAATAATAACTAAACGTAGACAGACAGCGATGTTGCGACAAAGAGATACTTAGGCTAATAAATTCTTAACGATCGGTAAACATGTAATTGGCACCTACTAAGTCAAAACTGTAATGAAACTTAGTTTCGAGAAGTCGGGCACAGATGAAATGGGTTTATAATGATATCGATAGGTTCTGCTTTATTTAAGCTCTTCAAATAAAATAAAGCTTTTTGCAAAAATATTTTATATTTAATTTTTCACTCGAGATCGACAAAAAGTTTTAATGACACTCACTGCAATTAATATTTCAGCCTAAAAAAAACTGAAAACGCTGTTTTTATAGAATGATTGCACTACAGTTTACTGGATTTTAACGACCGTTATTGTAAATAAAACATCAATACTAATGAGTTCATGTTCCCTTGTAAGTTCATTCTCAACGCAGCATTTTCTTTATAAGTATTTCTAGCACAAGCCCCTAATTCGTGTTTGCCTTGACAAAAAATAAAAGAAAATCCTAAAGCATTTCGTGAAGCTTTCGTGTTTGCGTTACGTTTACAGCACCCTGTTGTCTTACCGCCAACAAAGAACCACAATTTATGACCTCTCCGCGACTTTCTCAATGGGCAATCCAATTTTTGGGCACAATGAGGAAATATTGTATTGTAAACGGAGCTAAAAGCTCTGATAATGGTATTGGGATTTCCTTGAATTTATGGTGTCTTGTGAAAATGATTTATGTAGCGGCTGAAAATCGAAATTGGACTTGTCTGTTATAAAAAAACATTATCCCATCCTTGTTTTTGACTACCCCATTCAAATCAGGTTAAGGTTCACGGTTTTGTCGGACATTTAGACGCACTGCGAGTTACCATCCTTACCTGGCTGCCATTCCACCAATTCGCACCAAGCGCTTCCAAAAACCCTTTGCAAAAGAGTGAAACTCACTGTCTGCATCTGTGTTTCCGCACGCATTAAACCCGAATCACTTCAAAATTAGAGTGAACAGACTTCTTGGTAAACTCAATCCATCGTCGACTTTGTCTCTGTCACTTCTGACCTAAACTAAAGCCAAGAGCAAACCCATCTCAAATAAAAATTTGCATAACCCTGAAAATTCTACTCGTTACAACTTCCTCGTGTTACACACATCATGTTACATATATCATGCCACTCCCAAGCCAAGGTTTCTCTTTTGGCTACTAGTCTTAGCCTACGGGTCATAGGTAGCTCGTAGGTTTTGTAAAGTCACCACACCATCTATAATGTGGTTCACCAGTCCTTACGCTTTTCGCTGTGTCAGGCCTCAGGCCTCCACATGTATGGAATTAACATGATGACTAAGTGCAATTCATAATATTGAGAACAAGATGATGACGAAGTGAGAAATGTAATGTTTACCTGGCTAGCTGCCAGGTGACTATGATAAGGTCTTGTGCTATATCAAGCGGTGTTGCTTCGTCCTCGTTGCCGTGAGTCTGCAGTTTTCTCAGTCTTATTAGCATTTTACATACGAAATTGTATTGGTTTCATCTGTAATAGAATAATCACTACATTCATATCTTCGTTGATTCTTATCTCACCTCAGTTTAAGGGTTTTTAAAGTAAGCCTTCGTCAAAGTGTAACAAGCTAATGCTTATCAGTGTTTCTACTTTATTAATGAGGCTCTAGATATGCCATATATTTGTCCTATAGTGTGATTACGTGTGATTTAGTGTGATCCATCCAAAGGTTGTCTTGAAAAGATCGCTTTTAGCGATAAGGTCGCCCATTGTGTCACCCAGTGTAATGTTTACTTCTTCTATACTTTCTGTAACTTTTATGGTGTACATAATAAAGAGTATTCTATTCTATTCTATTCTTAATTTTAAACCACAACAAAAAAAAAATGTCGAAGGTGAAGCCAGCTTCTCCCTTACACCAATCGCGTGCACATCGCGGGCGCGAGTAATCATCGTCTAAGACTCACTTCATTGGAGATGACGGCGCCACCCCGGCTGCCACGACGCCGGCACGGGACGCCACTGAATTAAAACCCTCTCCGTTTCCCTTAATGTCGCCGAAATTAAAATTTGAGAACTATTGTCTCCCCCGAACAATGATCCCTTGTTACAGCACTTTTCATTCTGAGCTTCGTTCGCGCGTTGTCCTCATTCATTATTTGAAATGTTTGCCGTTTAAATTATGATTTATTATTCTTTTTTGAAGTTGTGGAAACCAATTAAAAGTATTATTCTTTTTTGAAGTTGTGGAAACCAATTAAAATGCCTGATGGTGCTGTAACGAGAAAATTGTCGGCAGTCATAAAAGGTGAAGTTCTGAACGAATTGGTTGCTTTCTACACACGAGGTCTTTTATTTTCTCTTAGTAAATGCCCGTTGTCTGTCTATTCATAGTACCTATTTTAAACCACTGCTTTATTAGAAGAGAACCGGGCTAACAACGTACTTTTCCTTATATAAACTAAGCTATGTCCTTAACTACGGACAAGAGAGAGCAGTGAGTTTGTTTTGAAACTTTTTATAGTGGTGTATTAAAGTTGGTGTTGTGTTTTGTGCAGGCTACTTCGGCAAATACTTGAACAAATACAACGGCTCGTACATCCCACCCGGCTGGCGCGAGTGGGGGGGACTCATCATGAACTCCAAGTACTACAACTACAGCATCAACATGAACGGCAAGAAGATCAAGCATGGTGACGATTATATTAAGGTAAGGTGATTCACTTCAGAGTTCTAAGATTGTTCCAATTGAATTCAGCTGTCTTCACAAGGATGAAAAAAACTAGATCTTAAACTATTTACAAGGCTTTTTTCAAAACATTCCAGAAGAATTTAAAGCCTAGGTAAAGAACAGAATCATACTAATATTGCAATAGAAAAAAATACTGTCCGTAATTGTAAATGTAAGAATTATGCAAACCATACTCGCTTTTAAGGAATCATTGCGTAAAGGGGGTTCCAACAGTGCCCAATGGGGGCCGTGTATGATTTCGCCGCTAGAGGAGCTGGTGTAGCGTTGCATTACTTCAGATAGTTATGGCAAATATGAGTTACGGGTCAATGAATGTCAGTGTTTCAAGGTATTAAATATGATTTAAATGTACCCAAACTTGGTTTTCACGTCCGTAGTAGGTGTAGGTTTGATACATTGCAAACTTAGATCGCTTAAAGTTTCTAAACTCAATAACCTAAATATTTCAGGACTACTACCCAGATCTGATCGCAAACGACTCGATAGCGTTCCTGCGGGCGTCCAAACGTCGTTTCTCCCGTAAGCCAGTGCTGCTAGTGATGTCTTTCCCAGCACCCCATGGCCCCGAAGACTCGGCGCCACAGTACTCGCACCTGTTCTTCAATGTCACCACGCATCAGTGAGTACCAACATATTCTAGCTCTAGAACCTATTCATCCTAGTATAGCATCGTATCTCGCAAGCTTTTCCGCTAGTTATGTTGTTCCTAGCTTCTCAAGGGCCCGAGGGATCACCGTGACCACGCATCAGTGAGTACTCTACTGTCTAAAGACTTTCTTGAAAGGTCGTCGAGGGATTGCTTTCGATAGAAAATGTCAAAATCTTTAGGTAGGTATAGCTAGGCTAGGTACCTAATTTAGTTTTCAGAGCCCATTTATACATCAAGATGGTTATAATTGGTTATTATTGCTGGTCTAAGTTATCTGGATATCATTGTCAAATTCTGAACAGCAGCCTTATTGCGTGAGTGAATTCAGCAAGGCAAAGCGCAAAGAGTATGAACAATTGACCAACCACATGCGAGATGAAAGATGCGATGTGGCCTATTGCGCCCGCGATTATCTTGCCGAATTCATTTACGCAATGAGGCTACAGGAGAGCGCAATATAGGTTTTGCTGGCATCTTTGAACTTGGCCCAGGTTTTTGATCCGTCCCCCCCGGTGGGTTCCCGCATTGTCGAGACGGGGGGGCTCAGTAACCGTGGTTTGGACAACCACGGTGAAGCGAAGAGGAACCCGAGGTGGGGCCGCTCGTCAGGGCTTTTGCCGACAAGCCGACGACGTAGCGGCCAATAAGTAGGTTGCGGTGGCGTATGGGCGCCATCGCAACTGAGGCGGGCCGCGATGTGGTACAGTAGGCATCGTGGCTGAGGGTTGGAGGCCGCGGCGGGAGAGGAGTGCCGGTATTACGGAGCGCCGCTCGCCCTACCCACCGCGGCCTGCGCGGGGTCGTCACCGTCTGATGGCGGATGCGGTGGGGCCGCAGGGGAGGTAGGTGGTAGGTGGCGGGGCCACTGTCCTGACCCGTGACAGGGGGACCAAGGGTGCCATACACGGGATCGTCTGGCGCCCATGTGCTGGTTTGGTCCCTGAGGTGGTCACGGCGTACAGTGTGTTCTGGTGCGCCGGTGATGGGGGGTAAACCCCAGAGGAGGGTCCGGAGACGGACAGCCGCGGCGGGTCCGCGGTTGTATGCTAACGCGTTCCCGTGTTCCCGCCATAAGCGGCACAGGAGGACACCGTGGAGTTTTAGTGGGTTAGAGTCCCACATAATTGCGCTATCTCCCCGTGGTAGCGCGGTATGCATGAGCATTTCTCCAAGCTAAAAAAAAAAAAAAGTTTTTGATCCGTAGTTAACTCAACCAATAGTTGAACTGGATCTTACTATCTTTTTCTTATCCAAAACTGCTGATGCTTGCAAAATTGGCCTTAGCGTCACTCTTGCAAGCATCACCAATGCAAAACCAAAAACAGATTTAATATAACACCTCTATACTCATTCGGATTTATTTTTAGCATTGTTACAAGATCAGATCAAATATAAAGTCATTGCAATAATATAATTTACAGAAAGCTATTGCCGTAAGCTTTAAAATTCATTAGCCTAATAGGCCTAGGTTGAAATTGTCACAGATAAGCTCTCCTGTCATGTCAAGTCATAATGACCCCATGCGAATGGCCGGTGGACGATAACGTCTGTAGACCCCTCTAGAGATTATAGAGTGACGGTAATGTGTGGTATGTGCTCTGTAGCAGTGTAGAACATCCCTGCGTCGGCACTTTATCACGCGTGATTTATATCGTCCGAGTTGTAAGAGTAGCAAATAAATCATGAAAAGGTGATGGGTTATCGTTTTATTTGTTGAAGCCGCTGCAGTTGTAGATATCGTTTATACCCCCGACAGAAAAAGTGGGGTGATATCAATTTGTGTACCTGTGTGCTTTTGTATCTTTCTGTGGCATTTGTAGCTCAAAAACGGATGAAAGATGTGTTCTTGAATGTTTGATGAAAATCGGTTCAGCCATTCTAATGTTATGGGCGTTTTACTGTTTGAATCGGGGTTTTTTCGCAAGATATCGTGTCATAATTACGTGTTCAATAGATTGTCGATCGAATCGTATTTACTACTAGATAAATTATAAAGCATGAAATAAAAATGAGTCGGCGTTTTTTTTCTTTTGTAGCTATTGGTAGCAATACACTTCGACGTAGTACGCAAATACGTATTGTAGATCGTCGAGAAAACAAAATAACACTAATATTTTGAACTTTGTTAAGATAAAACAAAGGCGACACTGGAAGTTCGCTGTAGGATTTTAGTACCTACATATATAGATACCGGCACTATCATACTCGTACTGGAAAGGTTTCGACACAAAGAAAGTTTCAACTCGAGACACCGTTAAAATCATAACTTTAACACTGTACGTGAGTCGAAAAGGTGTTCAAACACAATTAAGAAGAGTACAGAATACTGAAATGAAAAGTTTCAGTGCCGCACTCATCGCTTTTCCAATATAACTTTTACATTACATTATTTTTACTCACGTACCTACCTTCTAAATATATTCGTATACCTAATGTTTGTATTTTTCACCGACTCACCTCTGAATCAAAAGAACTGAAAAGGTCGTTCCCCTAATCGATAAAATTCAATTTCATAATTTAGTCCTCGGAGGGTATACGATTCACTTCTTTCGTCGTCAGTTGAAATTAAAAATATAAGTCTGTATTCGGTTTGAAATCTCGGTGGACTTGCGTCGTCTAAATATCTCAACAAAAACACTAATTGCTGCAGCGCTATCGCAACAGCACCGGCCATCTTTCTCTCTTTAAATATTTAAGGACTTGGCGTTTTTGGAGCTCCATCGAAAGTAAATAGCTTTTAGGATGCCACTCTGATGTTTGTGGTCGACCCCGCTACATTTTACTGCAAAGATACGCCAAAGGATGTTACGAGGTCCTTAGCAAATGAGCACTGGAGCCCGAGAGTGATTAACATTGAGGGGGTCATTACTTCGTTACTCACACATTAACTTTCTGACAAAATATACTTATATTAAAGCTTTAACGAGCTGCAAAATGCGTCTGTATACAAAATTGTATCCAAAGTTGTCCTACTTAATAATTCGTGCCGACATAAAAACTGCATAGAAGTTTCCACACATTATAACATCTGCATGCGAGGTAATAAAAATCTGTCCACTTTTCACTGCGGTGCATGTACTCGGGATCATAATCACGAGGGGCTTTTTTCGCGGGAACTCTCCGAAAATTGTACGTGCAGTTACGACGGACGGTGCCCTGAATAATTTTACTTGCTCTCAGGCGAGAGGTAGCGCGGGGCTGATTTATGTTGCATAAGAATGTTTAGAGGAAGGCAGGCGGTATATTCTGGTGTCTTACGATTTGGGGACGTCAGACTCGGTCGCTTGCTCAGCGGAAGTTGTAGGTGTGGTCGTGTAATGGGAGGAGATCAGTCAGCGTTTCGCTCAGGTGTCGCCCCGTCTAGCGTCTGGTTGAGCCGTTCAATTGTCTACGGCAAGACGACGACGATCACGTCGTTTTCACATTTGCTGGCGTAGATATGTACCAATTCTAACCTTTTTGGTGGTGGAAAGATTAGTTAGTGTACTAAAATATCATTTAAGACATTTTCAGTGATGAAAATCTCTGCTTTAATAAAGAGTACACCGGCTCCTTTTAGCGCATGGTTGCACTAGAATTGCACTTATTGATATGTAGGATATTATAAAGCAGACGTCATTGATTGAACATATGTTTATTTTACGATTCCAGCGAATTGCAAAATAAACATGAGTGTAATTAAGAGTGCACTTCAGAAAAAACTCGATCAATTGTGCTCCTCCAACCAGCTACATAGGTACCCAAAAGATATTGTTCTTCCTTTACTTTCATTATTTCTACCGGTTACAGATATGTATCCGGCTTTAGTTGCTAGGTGGCTCATAAAGGGTCATCCAAATTTTGTTTAAAGAGATATCACAAGTACCTAGTAGTTACCTAGATATTAATTAATTTCCCTTAGCTTTATAATTGAAACGAACATGTCAAGAAATTGAGCCAAGTTATCATTTCATCAATTAGATTATCCTACATACAAAATAAGGACTAAGTACATTAAGTGATTAAGCGGCTAAAGGAACATTTCTTCGCTATGTAGTTAAGTAGATATAGGCACAGATATAATACTAGAATACAGATGCCTCATCCCATACAATGAAACGGTGCCGACGTAACTAGCATTTTTCGTCTAATTGTGCAGATTACTTTTATAAGTAGATACCTTGATCGCCAAAATGTGTTACAATACAAATTTCAAAAATCAAGTGTCATGCCTCAGAAATTTAAAAACGCGCCATCTATTGGAATCAATTTTAAATGAACCGTTCAAATAATCTTTAAAATGTGAACTAAGAGCCCAATATTCCATAAATTTGTGTTTAAGTGAGTTGATTAAGCAAGAACTTCCAATTTCTTTGATCAGTTCTAGAAAATGTTAATTTTACCATAGATACTAGCATAGTACGAGTATAGGTGAGAAAACACACAGGCTTAATCTATTTAGGTTTACTCACATAAAGAGGTGAAATATTTGACGCTTTCACGTTTTACGATACTGCATAGTGAGAACAACGAGTTTATTGAAAGCGTTTCAGTTATTTTATGAGGCAGCTTCGCGAAATCGTTTAGATATATAGGTAGGTACATATGGTGAGACACATTAAGTACGTATATATCTTACTTTATAGTGTACTAGCACTCCGCCCGCGACTTCGTTCACGTGACTTCGTTTATCCTATAAATGATGTTCTTATGTGCAGTTAGTGAAGGCGACCAAAAATAACCTATTATTAAATCAATAAAAAATTGTGTATCGTAGATATACCTACAGGGTTTATTGGATTGATAGGTACGATTCGTTATTTGACTTGAAGAATAATAAATTTCAGGTTACAGCCACAAAGTAAAATCCTCGCCTAAAACTTAATAACCCTCTTTGCCCCGTTGAGGGTCGAGTTTTGAAAAACCCATATATGTTATTCACTATTTTCTTCATTTTTTTTTTACGTTTATGTTACTCAGATTGCACAGTACGCTTCCTCAAAAAAACTTTAACACCCTTTCTGGGGGGTAGTTTTAGGTAAATTTTGATTATTAACTTTATCCCCAAGGAATACGATTTTTTATACAAACAAATTTTGCCCATTTTCACCTCCTTAAAGATTGAATTGCCGAAAATTCCTGCTAAGTGCTCCCCTAGAACCCTACGTCAGAAACAAAACCCGGTCCGGTTAGATTCTTAGCTTGAGGTTAGTAGTTTACTCAGGTTGGTATTTATTTCAACTTTCAAATTTATTAACCCAACAAATAAGATTCTTCAAAAACACTTTTACATCGCCTAAATCACCTTTTGGGGAGAATTTCAAAAATAGTAATAACAACTTTCAATAATCATTTAGGTTAGTATTTGTGCCAAGTTTCAAGTTTATAGACCCAAGAAATCAGATATTTCAATACAAACTTCAACACCCTCTAAATCATCATTTGGGGGAAGTTTCGAAAAACAAATAATGGTAACCTTTATCATTTACTTAGATTACTATTTGTGCCTAGTTTCAAGAATTTTCAACCCCCTTTTTACACTCTTAGGGGCACAATTTCCAAAAATCCTTTCTTTGTGCTCACCCACGTCACTTGAGGAACCTTTTTGCCAAATTTCATACCCCACATATCCTACATGCCTACCCACCCTACCCACCCTATTTACTCTACCCTACCTGCCTACATATCCACTTACCCTTCCTACCAATTTGTTAAACCATTTATTTGAATAAGTATTAATACTACAATACGAATGTAACCAACTTTTGTTTCTACCGGCGATCTAATTAAATTTTAGAACACAAAAGCTGCTATTGTGACTTAACTATGATAGTGAGATATATTCTCTCGTAGCCTTTTTTGTAGTTAATGATGAGTACTTTAATCACGTAGTACATAATTTTTATGTATCATCAATAGATTTCTCAGCACACGCCAAATAATTAATTTTGTAGGCAAAATATTGCTACTTTGGGTTACATTATTACAATTTTCATAAGGATCTCTATTTTTTTTTAAATAAATTATAGCCTATGTACTCGGGAATAATGTAGCTTTCCATAGGTGAAAGAATTTTTTAAATCGGTCCAGTAGTTTCGGAGCCTATTCGGTACAAACATACAAACAAACAAAAAAAATCTTTCCTCTTTATAATGTTGGTATAGATAAAGACAGTAATGAAACAAGAATGATTCAGATCGATCAAACACGTTTCGTTTCGTTCTCTTTGTGTTGATTTTTTGACTGTTTTTTTTTTTAATAGTGTCTAATGATTTCTGAGGCTAGAATGTTTTGTTATAAAGCTCTAAAAAGTTTTTCTGCCGCTCAAGCAAAAGCTTGTTTCGCTAACTGGACAAAACAAATAAGTATGGACTGCGTTGGGTGGATGTCGCAGCTTATAATTATTCTTTTTTTTATGTTATTATAATTTTTATCTCGCTGTGGAGCACTTTTATCCTTATTCTTATCTAGTTATTTCCTCCAATTGACTTTAACTTCAGCATTGGTATTTATAAATGATAGCTTGTCATTTATTGTCAATAACCCCTAGGATTTTTCCGTTGTCATGTGGCGACTTGGAATCAGAGTTGGCAGAAAGTTAATCTGAATAACGATTAAAAACTGAATCGTGATTAACTGTTAAAAATAGCTTAATATTAATCGTTATCAAATTTTAATAATTATGATTCGGTATTAATAGTAATAATTAATTTTAAATCACGATTTAAAAAATATGATTGTTGAAGTTTGGAACAGAAAAATCGATCACTGTAATTGTACTGTAGCATGTATAATCCCACTGCTGGGCAAAGGTTACACCTCATTAGTGTCACAACGCATTAGTGTCATCGTGGCTATAATTATTTTATCTGAAAATGTAGGCTGTTGGTTTTTAAAAAAACCCTTAAACTGCTTAAACAAATTACCGATTGGCTATTAATGATTATTTTTATTATATTCGCGATTACGTTTATTATATTCATCGTGATTATTTAAATCATAATTATTTTAATCACGATTATGTTTAATTTAGGTAAAGATTAAATTACCAATTATCGATTAAAATATAATCGAATAATGCCAACACTGATTGGGGTACCTATAGGATAAGATATAGATACCCAAAAGTTGGAAGGTGTTTTTGGTTTTGTTTCTTCGTTTTTTTACACCGACTGCCGTTAATTGAAGTTATTTTTCACTTTGTAGATAGTGTTTATATTTGGAAGTCGTTAATTTTTTTTTTCACTTTTTTGTTGTGGTACCTAGTGCTCTAGTAAAATTAACAATAACCTAACATACAATTACAGCAATCCCGAGAGATTGAAGAGTTCTGTATTTATCTCCAAAGTTCTTAATCAGATCTTCACCACCGGGTGTGATGCGGGTTGCTGTATCTACGACTGTTACCTACAACAGCTTTGATTTGGTCTAGCGAAGTACGTTAGCTTGGCGAAAACTGACGTACCTCCGACTTCGTAACGAATACTTAGCCCTAAAACACTTCGGAATATGGATAGGAAGCTTTTTCAACCATGCTATTCCCATTGGCAATGGGCGAAAAGTTTTACAAATAAACCCATCTAGGTGAAATACACTGTTCATTTCTCTTTATCCTAAAATATATTTCACATTAATGAACACGAAAGCTTTGAGAATGTTCAACAGAGGAATTGTTTCGAACGAATTTCAGGATTAAATTGAAAAGTATTAAGGTGGTTCGGGATTAGGAGTGTAGGAATTAAACCGTCTATCAAGTTTCTAATACAGTTGCTAAACCTCTCTGAAACAGACTCGGATTGTATGACGCTGAAGAATTTTCACTTCGTCAAACCAATTACGAAGAAAACAACAATGTTTTCCGAAATTTGGCGAGGATAAAGTTTACTCCTTTGCTGAGTTCATAAACTGATAATAATTGAATATTGAATTATGTGGCTGACACAATAAGTACTTTGTAATAATTTGTGCTGAGGTAGGTATAGAAGTCACAGTTGAATTTATCAATCTTTTAGGTGGCCAACCTTTAACAAAAACAAGTCTAGCGAGTTGACGACGATCGTGACAGATAACAAGGAAACAGGAATCGGTCTCGGAGTCGAAAAAAAATCATCTGAATTTCCTTTCGATAGAATGAATTTAAATATTTTCCTTTATAAACAGAAAATAAAAGGAGCGTTATTTTTTGTGCTCAATTATACCAGGTTTTTATTTTCAGAAAAATGTAAAACTGAGCCGCAGCTCAACATAAATACTTACATCAGAATGTATGTATGTGCATATCTTACGTTATTTTTTATACGGACGACTTCCTTGCATGATTTTATTTATCGTGCAGTTGAAACATTCCATGGGTAGGTAGGTATTCGTCTCTGGTTGCGTCCGATCCCCGCATAAATTATACCGGTCTGAGGAGCCTTCAGTGTGTGCTTGAAAGTCGCCGATGCAAATAAACGAGGCGATCTTTATCCCAATAATTACTAAACATTAAATGTTAAGCTGTTTATTTGTAATCGTGCATAGACAGCGGGATAAAGTCGGTGTTTCGTTAAAATATTAGCGGCTTAGGGCTGTTACACGCTGTCTTTGATGTTAGAGCCAATGGAAAGTGAGCACTCGCACGTAATGTGTTCAAGCCCTTAGTTTTTCTAGACTTGCAACCAATGCGACATTACATGGGTAAATTATGGAAAAAGCAGATGTGATAGATCTATTTTTAACCCCCGACGGAAAAAGAGGGGGGTTATAAATTTGACATGTGTGTGTGCGTTTGTTTATCTGTCTAGCATCATAGCTCCTAATTCGAAAAGCCGATTTTGATTTTGGTTTGAATGGTGGCTTTATCGAGACCGTTCTTAGCTATGTTTGAAGAAAATCGTTTCAGCTGTTATAAAAGTTATGGGCGTTTTACTGTTTGAATCGGGCGGTTTTCGTAAGATATCGTGTCATAACTACGTGTTCAATAGATTGTCGATCGAAGCGTGGCTACATAAATTATGTAGCATGAATTAAAAATGTGTCGGGGTTTTTTTATATTTTACTAGTGAAATGTTACTTATGCCCTTGAAGGCATCTTCACCATCGCTTTTCGGTACTTAACTACCGTTTTAATCTCTGTGAAAAAACACTTATTTTTTATTATTAAACTTCCTAGAAGTAGAGAATTTGGTGACGCTTGATCCTTATATCTTCTTAGAATAATTTTCCTGGAAGCTTTTACATTAATTCCGAACGCATAAAGCAAGACACGAGACCATTACAAAAATCAGCTTACTAACGACATATTGTTGATTACGATTACTAAATATTGCATAATAATAAACATGGCCGTGCATAGTCCATTGTTCCATGGCTACTATAAATTTTATACCACCATTCAGAAAATTGTTTTGCCGTACGGCTTTTACTTCTAAGTGCATTACATTCCTGTATGTTTATAGCTTCCCTGTAATAAATCTATAAACCATTATGATCACTAAAACTGTTATGACTACGATTATTGGTATTCGTGTAACCGAGGAGGTACTTTAGTAATAAGTCGTAAAGTTCGATAGACTTAGTAGATCTAGGTAGGTACTGCAGATTACCTGCTAAATAAGATTGGTTATTTGATTTAACTGCACTTGCAGGTCGGTGATGGTTTGCCTCTACACAATTAAGTTTCCTAGACGAAAAGCTTATATCGTGCGTGACAAAATAGACTAATCAGAAACGTTGTTTACAGAGTTGGCTGTCCTGAAATATCGTTTCCTACCCCCTAAATGATCAAATGTTTGAATATAGGTACATAAAATATCTATGTCTAAATGTATCAATATTGAAGCTCCTTTTGAACAACTTTGTTTGCAAAATATTATTTGATTTACATATGCTATGTCAGTTATAAAGAAATTCTAGCCATCAATTTTTCTGTGTAATTTTTTTTTTTTCAATCCAAGTCATTTTGGAAGAGGATCCAAAAGTTGCGAAAAATATCAATCAATCTGCCTAGCCTTTTCCCAACTTTATTGGGGTCGGCTTCCAGTCTTACCGGATTCAGCTGAGCACTAGTGTTTTACGTGGAGCGACTGCCTATCTGACCTCCACAACCCAGTAACTGGGTAACACGGTACCCCTTGGCAAGACTGGTGTCAGATCTCAGGCTTCTGACTACCAGTAACGACTGTCAAAGATCTTCAAATGACAGCCGGGACCAACGGCTTAACGTGCTTTAAGTTGCGAAAAATATCGTGTTACTAATTATTTTTTTAAAGCAAAACTATTTGTTACACGAAAAAATCATGTTTAAAAAATAATGTTCGTGAAACAATAATAAATATATATTATTTTCAAACCTTTTAACCTAGCCATTAGGGTGAGGTGTCCAACAGTGAACCATGAAAAAGTTGCACATTCAAAACTGAAGTGTTTCTAAACATAATAAAGATTTTTTTTAACTAAAATGCTTCTCATGTATCTGACTTCAATTTAGCATATTAATTTTCGACCCAAACGTAACAGGATAGGATATATTAATTTTTTTTTTAAAGATGGGAAATGGCTCACTGAGTCCACCTCGTGGGACACTCTGAACCGGGGGCTAGGTCAACAGTGAACCAACATGTACACAGTGAACCAACCTTACTTGTACACAGTGAACCATCATATTAATGCTACAAAACTAAAGGTAGGTAAAGCATTAAAACGTCTTGTATACGTTACCAAATAATCAACTTTATTAAACCTAAATTTTTTTAACAATGTTTTTAAAATATTTATTGTTATAAAAAAATTAACAAATATCTTAGGCTCACAGAGATCAATTGCTCAGTCGACTTTGTACTAATCAGTCTTAATAATTACAATTATTATTCTTACGAAAGAAAAACTTAAATACAAAACACAAAAAACAAAAATTCAAAAGAAAAAGCATCTAAAAATTAAAAAGGGAAGTTCAAAAGAGATAGATTAATTGGAAATTTGAATATTGCTGTTCGGCGACTGCTGTCGTCTACCTTGGGGTTCGGTAATATATATTTTATATAATTTTTTGTAACCATTGCGATATCTGGCTCTATAGGCTCACAAAATGTGTGATAAAATTTGAACATTATATTTGTTGAATGACATTTGGTAAGCTAGTCTTCGTGTATCTTTAGCAGTAAGCCCATAAAATTTTAGTGAACAATCTATAAGGTATTCTTTTAATTTTATTTCCTGGTTACGTGTAAAAACAGCATTTACTTCATAATTGGGTACTAAATTTGTGGTTTCGTCGGACTTAAATTTTTCTACGTATCTCCGTACAGTTGGGTAGGGTAATTCGCATTCTTTTGCTGCTTTACGAATTGATTGTCCATTTTTTACAAGCATGATAGCCTGCAACATTTCTTCTTTTGTATGACCTCCAATTTTCCTTTGCGCTGTTTTAATTCGCCCCATGCTGAAACAATAACATTATAATACAATGTAATGTTTCAACTCAATATAAATTATGTATAAATTTCAAAACCTACCCACATAAAGTAGCAATATAGAGGTGGTACACAGTGAACCGGTTCACTGTTCAGTCTACGTTCGTGGTTCACTGTGTACTACACCCACCATTCAATATTTAAGGTTATGTTAAAAACAAGCAAAAAGAGTTACCGTAGTAATTTCAGTTTTATAGGATACCCCAATAAACACTATAATAAGTATAATAAATGTCACACAGAAAAACTATACATAACAGAAGTAATAAGAAAAGATAGTACTCACGTTTTATTTTGTTTTGTCGCCGAAAAGTATAATGCGGTCCGCCACACGGACGTCTTTGGCGCTAGCTCACTCGCGACTGGGGAGCGGGCGGCGCGGTTACAACTGAGTACTTTCGTGTCCACGACACGGTTTGGCAACGTCGCGTTTACAAAGTAGGAAGGGTGGCTCAATGTGTACCACTGGTTCACTGTTGGACATCTCACCCTACTAAGGAGTAAGTATGCTTTACAAAGTTACCGTTTTACGACACTTAAGCGCATGTAGGCCCTTAACTTAGAATGGAAATTGGGAGGCATTAGTTCCACACAGCTTGTGTCAGTTGGGTCTTACATACATTTGATTAGTGCATGTGCATGCTGCATACATTCTGTGGTGGATCGTTCGCGACGCAATGGCGCCAGTAACTAAAGTCGAACATGAGTCTGAACGAAGCTGCAGGGTTGCGAAATGTAAAATGAAGCTTTCTTTTGTGAACTACTGATAACTGTGATTTAGGTTTGACAGGTAGAGTTTCTGTTCGAATTTGGAAAATGACCGAAAAAACGGAAAACCGGGTCTACTATAATCTCAAAAGAGTAAGCGGCGCGGCGGCGCGCTTTACTGATACCGATCAGTCTTATGTTAAATTTAAACAGAACTAAAGAATCGCTCGAAAAGCTTGCTAGGTTCCTACCACAAAGGGCTATCTTCTGATCATCATTGGCAATTTAATTATCTATCTTTTATTTATGGATGTATGCGTTCGCAATTAAAATAGTTGATGGCCACACTAAATATTTACAATACTGATTTTACTAGGTATCAATAAAATTTATCAGGCACCATTTAAGCAATTAAATTCTCCCTGAATGTCTGATTTTGATTTAGGTCTTCCAGACAAGCGGTATTTCCAAACAAGTGGTATGAGCAAAGAGTCTAGCGTCTTTTTCTTTTTTTATATACCGGTATGGTTACCCTGGTCGCTTTTATATTCAGCCATCGGCGTATTGTGTGGTCGGGCGTATCGCAGGAACCTGTCCTCGACCCGAACCGACAAACGAAAATTAAAAAATGTCTAAAATGGACCTTAATATGCAATAATGATGTAGAATGAATCCTTTTAAATCTTGATTTTAGTTCGATAATAAGAAGTATGTGATCAATTTTGTATGCGGCCTATAAATTTTTGTTGATTAAAATGAAAAATCTTTTTGAGAGCTAAATTATTAACAAAATGTTTTCCAAAATTCCTATAAATTACTAACAGTTTTTAGTATTCTACTAATATTATAAATGCGAAAGTTTGTGAGGATGGATATATGTTTGATACTCTTTCACGCAAAAAATACTGAACGGATTTGGATGAAACTTCACAGTAATATAGGTTATACATCAGAATAACACATAGGCTGTATAATAACACAATTTGTAATGATTTTATGTAATTTGGTCATAATATAACGATAAATACCAAGTAAGTCGGAAAAAAATCTGCTCTCTGAGAGCTATCTTCGCGTGCGCTGCCTAAACCGTTAGAGATACAAAAATATAATATACCGTAGGATTGTTTGTCTTAAGTAGTTCTAAATAAAAGTTCTTGACATCATATATCTATCTTTTATATGGCAGCCACTATGACCAAAAAAATTAGAGATTCTTATGAAAATTTTAATAATGTAACCCAAAGTAGCAAAATGTTGCATGTAAAATTCGTTCTTTGGCGTGCGCTGAGAAACACATGATTAGGTAGGATAGGGTAGGTAGGATAGATAAATTAGGGTAGGGGAAGTAGGGTATGGTAGGTAGGTAGGTTTGCCAATAGACGAGAGCGAAGCCCCGGGGGTCAGCTAGTTTTTCATAATTTGACCTTTCAATAACAAATCGACACATGGGCCATTTACCATAAGCATTTATGTAGTTATCTGCCCTTATCACTTTTTTTTAGTTCGGCTCAGCTTGTGTACTTTTTAGTACCTACTTTTTAGGGTTCCGTACCCAAAGGGTAAAAACGCGACCCTATTACTAAGACTCCACGATCCGTCTTTCTCTCTGGCTGTCACCAGGCTGCATCTCATGAACCGTAATAGCTAGATAGTTGAAATTTTCACAGATGATGTATTTCTGTTGCCGCTATAACAACAAATACTAAAAACAGAATAAAATTAATATTTAAGTGGGGCTCCCATACAACAAACGTGATGTTTTAGCCGTTTTTGCGATAATGGTACGGAACCCTTCGTGCGCGAGTTCGACTCGCACTTGGCCGGTTTTTTTCATCTCTATCAGCCATTAGGTTTCTCCGTAGATTATTTAGGTAAGTACCTAATCTTGCAAAATTTAGGATGAGGGTAGGTAGGTACCTACCTATTTCACAATATCTATACCTACTACCAATGTCTTTACCTATACTTTGCCGTGTTATATAACATTATTTAACTACCTATGTATAGCTACCTATTATGCATATCTACCTACCTTCCGACATGTAGGTTCTCATCTTACCCATCTAGCTATGTGATTAAACGACCTTTTGACCTCAAGCTAACACTTTGGTCATTGCCTTTTGTAGAATTTATCATTAACACACTCGTAAAATGAACATAAATTGTCTGATTTATCGCGTGGACAGCATGGCTTATCTCAAATAATAATTAGCGTCAAAGATGTTTATAATTTATAACCGCCCTGCATATAATTTTCTGCCTTCTCTTTTTAGTAGCATACCTATGATTAGAACCTATTTGCCTAGATATAGACGTTTAAAACCGTTTAATGACTGAGAAGAGTGCTTGCATGCCGATTCAAACTTTATGTTCCTACCTACGTAGGTAAGCAGGTACCTATATACATATCTACTAACTATGAAAAGCTTTACTTAAACTATTATTAATTAAAGCGCTGTACTAATCGCAATTATTTAACATTTATTTACTTACACTTATATTCCTTAAAAGGAAATAAGTATCATTGAGGGAAACATTTTGTCTAGGTCTACTGGAGAATAAGTTAGGTAGGTAGGTACGTAAGTGAGGTATATTATGTTATCTGTAAGTACCTAGGTACTCAACCAAGCCGCATAAAGAGTTCAATAACATAATTTTACAGCTATGAAGTGCTATGAGTACTTGGATAGAATTCAGGAACAAATTTTCGAACTATGGTAGATAAAACTTCAACGTTCAGAAATAGTTCGTTGATAACTTTATTAGCAGTCATCGGCTCGCTCATTTTTAGGGTTCCGTACCCGAAAGGTCCAAACGGAGCCCTATTGCTGTCACTCACGTGTCTGTCTGTCTATCTGTCGTCTGTCACACAGGTTTACAGCCAAACAGTAGCTACAGTCTTCAAATTTACACACCAAACCAACCTACAAATTGTCAAAAAATATATTTATTTTTTTATTAAGGGGGGCGCAATAACCTGACCCAAAAAAAACCTAAGCCATCGAGTGGGGTATCGTTGTTTAGAGCTCGTTGAGTAGATAAGTGCTGTATTATTTGTTTTAAAATATTGGAAAAATGAGAAGCCACCAAAGCCAGCTTTTTTCAAAAATTTTGTTCCGGTGAATTTTTTAATTGCCCAATCACCGAGCTTCAAATTTGGTGATAATGTTTAATATTACATATATTTTATTTACTAACAAATTCTTATTAATATATAGATCATTCAGATTTTTCTTTGAAATTACCTACCTATAATTCTTATTACCAAATGTCAAATGTTCTTATTGCCAAATACCCTAAATGTGCGAAGTCCGACACGCACTTGGCCTGTTTTATATAAACTGCGGCTAATGTAATCTAATAGACGCCAGCGATACTACTGAACATGAGTTTCCTCCCCAGGTTGAGTAGATACAGTGGTTTGGGTTCTTTCATTAGGAATTTCTCATCCTGGCGTCACAATTTGTGTCAATGAATTATAATTATAACACAATTGGCGACATGTGGATTTCGAGTCTGCCTATCCTGGTCCCTTTATACGTACAATCTAATATCTCCAATCATTCCACAGCACGCCGACGTACGACATGGCTCCGAACCCGGACAAGCAGTGGATTCTCCGCGTGACAGACAAGATGAAGCCCATACATCGTCAGTTCACGGACTTGCTGATGACCAAACGTCTGCAGACGCTGCAGAGTGTCGACATGGTACGTCATAAACTATTACAATAGGTACTATGCTTGCATGTTTTACTGTGGTTAAAATTCCAAAATAACATTGAATTTGTTTGCAGACTACTTCGTTAATTTATTTTGATTTAATATTTGCCCGAATTGAAAGTGTAGGTACTTCCGTACCAACACTTACACTTATCTTTAGGTAACTTATTATTTTTATACTTTTACAGGAAATATAATCTATTTTAATTAAACGCTATAACGTAGATAGATGACAGACATGCAAAGAAAAATAATTAATTATAAATCTAGTGATGAAACAGACCTCTGTTTTGTGCCCGCAATTACGGAAGTTCCGCTCGTTTTCTTACATCCGTTTCTGATTCTGCAAGTTTTAAAACAGATATTTAAATAATGTAAGTAGGTAATTTTCACGACGTACGTTGGTGCGACGCGTGGTTGGGCAAGTGGACTAGCAATTTATAAAGAGCTCCGAAGGAGATTGCTGGTTACAAAAGCAAGCAAAACAAATATTTAAAATATTAGGTATTACGTATTACCTTCATTTAATTTTGAATACCGGTTTATAAAAAAATATAGGTACTTAAATTATTTATTTTCGTTTCCACCAATATTTATTCTTAACATATGTTTCCGTTAAGACACTTCCGTTTCATCACTAAACATACTACTTTTCCTATGAAGTAAAGATACAATAAGAAAAAAAAACACTAGAGGAAAATCACGTACATATCTTTTGCTCTTTGATATAATCTGGAATTTTCTTTTTCAGGCTGTAGAACGCGTTTATCAAGAGTTGAAAGCTTTGGGTGAACTGGACAACACGTACTTAGTGTACACTTCGGACCACGGTTATCATTTGGGCCAGTTTGGCTTAGTCAAAGGAAAAAGCTTTCCCTTCGAGTTTGACATCAGAGTTCCCTTCCTTGTAAGAGGACCTGGAGTGGAACCCGGCACTGTGTAAGTAGTAAAAATATAATCAACTTCTTTATGACATAGTCACTTCTTCCGTTGTTATTTTTGTTCATGCACTGGTTGGATAGATATTATCATAAACCAAAACTGACATGACATTAGAAAAAAAAACGACGCTTTACTTTTTATTTCCAATGGCATTTTAATTTACATTTGATTAGTTTTAGCCAGATAACCGAGGCCGTAAATTTACCAACCCGCTTGATAAGCAAAACTTGTATTGATCACGTGATCCACAATTAGAAGGGTTGTAAGTGTGAAATATTAGACTTTGGCCTCTCAGATCACACAGCCCAATTGCTTACTTGCCCAGTTAAATTTAATTCCAGAATTGACTATTGGTTTATAGAAACGAGACTATAGTTTGGAAAATATGGTAAAGTTTAAAAAATTATCTTAGTTCTCTTAAATTTTTAGAAGTTTACCATAACAATGATCCCGAAAGTACATAATGTTCATGAACTTGTCTGTCTTCTCTATAATTTATGTTTTCCCAAAATAAAAATCAAACACACATTTCAAAGGCGGCCAAAATGGATTAGTAAAGGACTAAAATATTGCCCCAAGCGAAAACGAGTTCTACTGTGAATATATCGGCAAACAAAGTCTGTCGAACACAAAAATACATTTAAAATGTACTTTTCTAGGCTTAACAGAATCATTAAACAAACACAAAAGTCTCAAAATAATTATCACATAAATACTGCACCTAACAAATCTAAAACTAGCTGGAGTGTCATTAACAAAAGCAAGAACATTCCAAAGAATTACATCTCGCAAATAAATGCTCAACATATAAAAAATTAAAAACCCTATTGATATCGCACACAATTTTAATAAGTATTTTATTGACCAAGTCAGACCTTTGAAACCAATTAATAACAGTAGTAATAGCAACCCACATAAACCGACATGTATACTAAATAACTCATATTTGTAAATCCAGTTGCACCATTTGACATCCACAGAATCAAACAATCGCTCAAAAATACAAACAGCACCGGCTTTGATGGCTTAGCTACTAAAATAGTGGAATATGTTAAGCACTGTAATAAGTCCAGGGGGGTGGCCATAAGCTCTTAGAGTAAGGTTATTTTGAGTGTGTGTAAGGGACAGATTTCTATGACTTGTATGCATCTGTCACTTACGCGATATCAAAATAACCTTATTCTAAGAACTTATGGTCACCCCCTAGTTCTTAGTCATATGTTTAATCTCTGCATTGAGCATGGTCACTTCGCTAGTATTAAAAAAAAGTACTTTACGTAGGTAATGCTTTGGATGCAATTTATTTTATTTGTTTATCCTCGTAGGTACCTACTGGAACGCCTTGTAGCAATTAGACCAATTATTATTATGTATGTATGCATGCATGTAGCAGAGATGAGAATGTTGAGATGGATGTGCAGCGTGACGAGATTGGATAAAGTGAGAAATGAGTATATTAGAGGCAGTTTGAAAATGGCGTCAGTGGCAGAAAAGTTGAAAGGAAACCGTTTGTCCTGGTATGGTCATGTGATGAGGAGGGATGAAACGCATGTTATTAATAGAGTTATGAATATAAATGTGGATGGCAGGAGAGGGAAAAGAAGGCCAAAGCAAAGATGGATGGACTGTGTGAGGAGTGATATGAAAGAAAGATGGAGATTACTAAAAATACATGTATAACATCTTTACCCCTACCTATGTGTGTAGTGGTAAATAAATAATTTAAAATTTATTGAAAATATTATGTTCGATGTAAGCAACTACTTCCTCTTAACTACCAGAAAGTTTCTTTTCGTCGACTATAAGCCAGATATTGAATCGAGTTTATTGAAAAATAATAACTTTTTTCGACCTTAAATAAAGCTCTCAATGCATTCTGAGCGTTGTTGAATATGATCTACCAATGTCGAAACTGAATCTATTACTTATCTACCTATAATCAATTCTTAGCCAGCCTTTGAAATAATTAAATGTCAGGTATTTTTCTCCACAGCGTGGATGACATAGTTCTTAACATCGACCTGGCGCCAACATTCTTAGACATGGGCGGCGTGGAGCCCCCAGCTCATATGGACGGAAGGTCTCTCCTGCCATTGCTACAGCCACGTCGCCGCCGCCATGCTGCTGCACACTGGCCAGACACATTCCTTGTCGAGAGGTAGGTAATAATTAGAACCTGCAGAGAAAGAAATATCTTACTTAAATCTGGAACCGTATTGTCAACGCCACCATGACTCCGTTGTGAAAAAGGGAAAGTTCTATTCATCCTGTATAGCTTTGTTTCTCTTTCTTACGCCGGAACAACGATGGCTTTAACACGTCATAGTACGATCCCTTGTCTAGATGTCTACCCATGACTACGTGATGTCACCCTGTAAATTTATATTCAATTGATAATGTTTTCATCCACAGCTCGGGTCGTCGTGACATCCCAGGTCTGGGCCACCGCTCCAGGGAGAACAAGTACAGCAGAGAGATGAATGAGAACATAGCCACTACATCAACTCCCCAGTCTTCAGAGAGTGGAGACTTCGACGAGGATACGGACGATGATGACTTCCTGGAACCTGATGATGACGATGATGATGTAAGAATTGTGTTGATGGTTTGACTTCGATGTTATTAGGAACTTAAAACTAGTCAGTCATTAATGCTTGAACTGAGAATATTTGAACATACAATATGTAACAACAATATGTAAGGATACACTTGGGTACCTGAGACACTTCTATGTTATAAAAATTATAAATCCAAGGTAGACAAAAAACATAATAGCATTAGCATTCATGTTTTGCCATACCTCATTAGGTGTACAGTTTTATCATTTAATTATATGAACCTATATTATATAAATATAAAATTATTACATTTGATAACATAATCCACTTATAAACAAGTGTAGGTAGACACAGAACATCAAAGTTAATCATCATCATCTCAGCCGAAAGACGTCCACTGCTGGACATAGGCCTCCCACAGGCGTCGCTTGACCACACCCGATTTGACCGATCCCGTGCGTCTCGCATCCAGCGCCTTCCCGCAACCTTAACCAGGTCATCGGTCCACCTAGTGGGAGGCCTTCCAACGTATCGTCTTCCGGTTCGCGGTCGCCATATCAGAACTTTTCGGGCCCATCGACCATTCGTTCTGCGAGCAATGTCCCTATCCACTGCCACTTAAGTTTGGCGATTCTTCGGGGTATGTTGATAACTTTGGTTCTCCTGCGAATATCCTCATTTCTGACGTGATCACGTAAGGAAACTCCGAGTATAGCCCTCTCCATTGCCCTTTGAGTGACTTTAAGCTTTCTGATAAGGCCCATTGTGAGCGACCACCTCTAGGTCCAAACTAGGGCAACTCATACTGGTCATAGAATCAAAGTTAACACTTAAAGATAAAGTTTTGTTTCGGTTATACAGTGACGTTCTGTTTTTCTGTAACATCAAATAAGACTTTTATACAAATAGATATGATTATATAACATTAAAACTGATACTTAATCCACTTAACATTAATCGTTGTTAACAATAAAATTGTAAAGTTACATATTACACAGTGCCGTAAATAGCCTTTTCTGCGCCCTTTGCGAGCTTCTATGACTGCGCCCTTATGTTTTTGATATTACACGAGTAGGTACCCTACAGCAATGCTATGTATAGTGGGTCTACTTTATTTCATTCAGGGTGATAAAATAAAGCACAAGGAACTTGGTGTTGGTGGACCAAATTATCTAATATTTTGGAAGAAAAATCTATTTTTTTAAAGAACTGATGTGGGCAAATAAGCAGACGAGCCATCTGATGTTAAGTGGACCCTTCGCCTATTATACATCACTTACTAAAACTCAAACGCAAGTTCACTAATGCAAATGCGATGCCCACCCTGATGCTTAAGATTTAATTTTTGGGCCATTATGGTCTTCATAATTCTATAATCAAATAACACCCTGCAAAGTTTCAGTAAACTGTAAATTAATTTTATTTTATTTACGTATGGTAGAGTTTTGAATAAGGAAGGTAGAATAATTTAAATTGCGTTTAAATATGAATTGGTGAAAAACGTTTTTTCGAAAATATTTGCAAGATTATACACAACACAACTACAAAATAAACAAAAGAATGAGTTCATATAGTAAAGATTTATTAAAGCAAGCCATAAACTTTTTTAATGATTTACTTTTCGCACTTTCTTCATTGCGAAATCGTTGATAACCTTTTCATACGATAGGCAACATCCTATGTCACGTTCAATCGATAAAATCGGTGCCTATCGTATGAAAAGGTTAGGCCAGTCAACCTTTCTTGGCCAATCGTCGTGCGCTGCCAAAGAAATGAGCGCAATGTTTTGTCTAATTTAATAGACGTTATTGATGATACTGGTATGTAGGTACGTATGTGTTGGAATCGAGAACTAGGAGCGCAGCGGGAATATTCAGGAGCAAACCGAAAAAATAATAGTACTGCCTTGTCTGGCCCTTCTTGCGCCCGCAGCGTCTACGCCCTGTGCCTGGGCACCGGTGGCACCGCCCTATTTACGGCACTGAATTATTACATAATAAAACATCTTAAACTTAACTTATGAATTTATAAAAGTTTACATAAATATTTTGTTCTTGTGACTAAACTAATTCACTATTGTTCTATGAAGGAAAGCTCGGAAAGTGACTCGACTGATCTGAAGAAGTCATCGGAGCCGCTGATAACAAACGAGAGCCACAACCCACTGCTAGAGGCAAGCCTTGAGAAGGTGCTCGATGCTGACGAGCAACCCAATTACCTCACACCAGGAAGCAAACTAATCGACCGTAAGAAATTGTTTATTTAAATACTAAACTATAGATTCCAGACTAGGAATTTCGCCTGTCCTCCTCTTTCTTCCTGAGACTTTAGCCCCGGAGTTTTACCCCCAATTTTAATCACCCTCTTGTCTTAGATCAATTATTACTTACTCTTTCTAATATCGCTATTAATATGTTGTTTGCTTAGATTGTTCTACACCCAGAACTCTAATCCAGTAACCACCCAGGCCTTCATTTTTTTTTCTTTTCGGAAGTCATCCAATGACTTCTCCCGCTTCGTATCTGACTAAAACCCACCCGTGTTCCTTCAGTTGCTTGTGCCAGGGCCGCGGTAATTCTCTTTCAAATTTATCAGCGACCAACCATCCAGGCCTGATCATTAATTTTGTAGTTGTTTTTTCAGAAGTAGCGGATGCAACCGGGTTAGAGGGAAAAGCAGCTCGCATAGCAGCTGACTGCTCAAAGTCTGAACTGCGTGCACCTTGCTCCGCGGGCAGAAAGTGGAAGTGTGTCCTTGTAAATGGACGGTGGCGACGACACAAATGCAGATATGAGGTCAGTATTTATTGACAAAACAACTTTTAAACCATAGGTACGTACCGAGCTCGATTAGTATTAGTCAAATATTTCTGATTTACAGGCTGAACTGAATTCGCCACAATCGAAGATGAGCACAAAGAAATGTGCCTGTTTCACGCCCAGCGGACTTGTATACACAAGGCTAGAGACAGACGGAACTATAGCCAGGCGACTCGCCGAGTTCTCTAAAGAGAATGGTACTCGCAGTCGAAGGTCGATAGACAATGAGGTTTACGAACCTAACACAGTTGATAGTATCCTAAAAGAAAACCCGAGTATTGGTCACTTGAACTTCAAGAACGAGCCGATAGATGAGTTAGAAAGTAGGAATACAAAGGACAAAATCGACAAACTTATAAAGGAAACTGAAGCATTCCTTGAGGCTTATGAACGTACCAAAGAAAATATAGAACATAAAAGAATTAAACGTAGGGCCCAACATAATTGGAACCATAATAAACATAAGAAGAACGACGCCATAGTTAACAGCAATGAGTCTTCGTTAGAATGTAAGATAGAGAAAGATGGAACAGTAAACTGTTCCCAAACAATTTACAACGATCTCAAAGCTTGGCATACAAATAGATTGAGCTTAGAAGATCAAATAAGGCAATTAAGAACCAAGTTAGAAGATCTAAAAGAAATAAAGAGACATTTAAAGACTGCTAAACCAGTCCTTGAAACACAAACAGTTCATCCTGCCTTCATCAGCAATCACCTATTTAACAAGAGTTTAAGTCACGAACACAATACTTCAAAGGAACATTTTAGAAAAGGCAGACCTCATAGACTCAAACCTAAACACAGGAATAGTACGGCTCAGGAAAAGAAATCCAGACATTCCAATGAATATGTAGTGCCTACACTAAATGCTAAAACCAAAGACGACGTGTTTGATACTCAATTAAAGAACGAGACGAAATCTGAAGCTTCTACCTTACAAACTCTTATACCATCAAATATTAATATTACCAGCGAACCGGATATAGCCCTGAATAAAACCGAAGATAATATTGAAATACAAAAGCCTCAGATAACTACAGTTATTATAGAAGGGAACTACGAACAGAACAGTGTCGAAGAAGACAAACGTACTCTCCAAAATGTAATAACAAGCACGGATACGATAGTCACAACAGATTTCGCGATAAATGTCGATGTTACTACAAAACGTGTTCCGGAAGAGAATTCAACGGATGAAGGATATTTTTCGCAGAATGTGAACTATTTCAGTTCTGCTATAGATAAGTTCCTGTCGACGGAGAAATCGACAAGTACAACAAGTAAAGCAACTACTGCTGAGGCAACTACGACGAGTAGACCGACAACCACGGCACCCAAGCATACGACACTTAGTCCTTTGAGTCTTGGCCCAGCGCGGTTAGACGCCTCTGAGTACGAACAAAGGAACCCTAACAAAGCCACGTCGAAGAATATGGGTATTTTCGATAAGCCTGTTGACGTTTTCCAGAGAAGACTCCACCCGCTTTTCATTGAAAATGAAGACAAGCATGTCTGTTACTGCGAAGAAAATAGGTAAGTATTGCAAGTAAAGATCATTTTATTGTTTCTGGCGTGCCTGGTTAAGGTTGGATGCAGGGTTATATAATGGTTTATTTATATCTTTTAGGAAATTGAGAGGACCCGGACACAGCTATTTGGAAGCAGCACAGAAAGCGAGAGAAGAACAGAGAAAGAGGAAAGCACAACTGCTTCAAAAGAAACTTAGAAAAGCTAGAAAGCGGGTATGTAAACCACACCACAGTTCCTTCCTAGATTTACCCTATTTTATTATCAAAGTTTTTGCTCTTCTATGACATTGACATAATTTCATCATAATTTTTTGAAAAAGAAAATTATTTTGTTATTCTTATTGCAGGCGGAATTAGAAAAGCTATGCGAGTCTGAGCGTATGAACTGCTACCGACACGATAACGACCACTGGCGGACGGCGCCCTTCTGGACGGCGGGGCCCTTCTGCTTCTGCATGAGCACCTCCAACAACACCTACAACTGCATCCGGACCATCAACGCTACGCATAACTTGCTCTACTGCGAGTTTATCACCGGGCTTGTCACCTACTACAATTTAAGAATTGGTAGGACCACCAAAGAAAAGAGGGTCTAGACAAGTGAAGTGACATTCGATCGATGTTGAATGATAACGTGATATTCCGATATCGCATGTCAATCATATAAAATTTCGCCTTTCTTACAATCGCTATCGCCACGTTTTCGATTATAGAATGTCACTTGTCGTTTAGGGCCTTAGAACAATAGCTATTTTACCTGGCAAAAGTTTCGAAATAAATTAACGTTTTCGATTGTTTCTTTCAGATCCTTTTGAAACTCAAAACCGAATCAAGTATCTGACACCAGCTGAGAAAGATTACTTCCACAACCAGTTGCAGCAACTGCTCGGTTGCAGAGGTCCATCTTGCCGACGGTTCTCACATTCCAACCCAAATGGTAAAGTTAACGTCTAACATATTAAAGGAAAGATGAAAAAATACACATGATTATTAGACGTGTTATAATTAATGCCAAAATATTGGGATTCCAGGCAGCAGTGAAGAAACTATGAACAGACGTTTTGACGACCGATTCGACGACCACTTGTACAGGGGTGACTCTGTTGGATATAATGAGAGGTAACTTCTAATGTACGATCTTCAAGAAAATCAGTCCTACCTACCACCGTATTTATAGAATGAGTAACTATGTACATTACTAAGATAAGATTAGTTTCCCTATGGCAAAATTTAATTAGTCGTTATTTTGAAGTGGATGGATGAAAGTGTACTTACAAACGCTAATAAAATTCTTTCCCCAGGGCATGGCGATGGAGCTACGGTCGGAGATACGCGCGAGCGAGGGAGCTGCACAGACGCAGGCACATGACGCCGTATTAGTCTACGCACTGTAAATTACCTTTGGAAAATGACGCGACAAGCAGATATGAAAACTGCTTTTTTGTAAAGAGAACTTTAGCAGGCAGCACGGGGCGGGAGCAATAACGATAGTTTGTTAATTAAGGACTCAAGAACTTTTGATGAGAAAGCTATGAAAACAGTGAAAAATGTAATAAGTAGCATAGACGTCGTGGACATTGTTTATATCCAAACAGATCAACTTAAAATCTTTTTACGTAACGATATAGATAGTCTGATTTCTGATATTTCTAAGTGACTATATCATTTTTTAATATTTATTCTAAGGTATTCTTACTATACATCGAAAGTAGTAGGGCTTCCTATGTATTCTATATTATACTATCTGGCTGTCTTTTTTGTCTTCAGAATAATTGATTAAAATATGATGTATGTCTACAAAGTGTAGACTAAATACAAGTTTGTCAACATTATGAAAAATCTTTAAAAAATATTCCACTGCCTAACACTCTCTAAGTTTTTAACATAAATACTATGAACAGATCTAGCATTAAGTGTGACCAGCTCTTTGTAGAGTCAGTTGGTACGATAAACTTTTATAGATCTGTCTTTCTATGAGTCTGTGAAAGTTTAGCTTTAAAAAAAATATTCTGCAATTATAATTATCAATGTAATATTATTGTTATTCTTAGCTTCAGGCAGTGACTACACATTTTATGATAGTGCTGCCTACTTGTGGGCGATTAGCAGGATAAATTTATGCAAACATATAAGGTTGGGAATGATGACCCTCCATGGGATGTAATCATTGAAGTTTGTTGTAGATGTTATGATGTAAAAGTATGCCTGTAGAACATTCGCTATTTATCTAGTAGAAATTAATGAAAGTGATATTAAACTGTTGCCATTGTGATGATAATGTGTATTGGTTGTAATAATAAAATTATTGGAATACTATTGTCTTTTATTGAAATGACATCTACCAATTATACTCTTTTTAAATGGTTGGAGTCCAAACATTTTATATTTTACCTATACATGCCATTAATACTTCAATATATTATGTAAATATTGTAAAACACTTTTTTTTTAAGAGTAAGTATGGAGTTTCTTGTGCATTCTTCTCCATAACAAGCTACTTTTCCGAATGCACGGTAGAATCAATTTTTATTTTATTTTTTGTTACTTTTAATTCTGACGTTCAAAAGTGCCGCTTTTTGGCCCAGTTGAATAAATATATTTGACTTTGACTTTGACTTTGAATAACTAAACAACATAATATGCAGATGAGATTATTTATTGTTTTATCATTAAGTATTAAATATATATTTTATTTAAAAACTTAAAATAGAGTCAACATCAGGTTCATCATCACACCATGAGAACAGTTGCTCCATCTTGATTTTTGTACACAGACCATCTTTATTTACCAAAGGTCGTAATTTACTTGTCTGATCAGGTAAATCTGGTAGCTTGATTTCTGTACACTGACCATCTTTATTGTTGAACGGTGTTAATGAACTTGCTTGACCAGTTAAATCTGGTCGCTCAATCTTGGTTTCCATATATGGTCTATCTATGTTTTCAAAAGGCGGTAATGAAGTTGCCTCATCAGTTAAATCTGATGCATCTGTGAATTGAGCCCATTTCGAATTTTTATCAATTAGAGGTAGAACAAACTTATCTCTAGGTTTATTTTTTTTGGAGGATTCTTCTGGATGATTCACTTCCAAGTAAGGCCTTGGGTTTGGTGTTTTTGACTGCATGTTGGACAGATTTATAATAGGATTGGGCATGCCGGGTGAATGTGATGAAATTGATTTGTTATCATGAATTATTTCATGGTCAACAGTTGATAATATAGGATTTGTTTTACAGTTATTAGTATTTAACTTTCTCCTCTTTTTGGGTATCTCTAACACCACTTCTGCACCTCCTAAACTCATGTTTGAATCAGTATCTGGTTCAATAGTTCCCATTTTATCAACATATGGCAACCATTTACTGTCTTTAACAGGTTTGTCATCCTTTAAGTTTACAGGCTGTGTTATGATTTCCTCATATTTGATGCTGCTGACATTAACTTGCTCTGTGTTGTCCATTTTTCCGTCTAGCTCACCTCGAATTGCATTAAGTTTTTGAACATGAAATCTACATTCTTTTGCTGTGCCTAATCCATAGAACCTTTTGACTGATTGCTTTTCACCGCAAACCTTACATGCCCATTTATTTGATTTGTTCGTTTGGTGGACCTAAGATAATGTAAATAGAAATATACCGAATAGAAAACATAAAACTAACTTATTATAAAATTATACATATGAATATAAGCGATTAATTAAAACTTTTGCATTTAAAATTATACATAGGTACATAAGCTATTAATTAAAATTTTACATACCTGAAAGACGAAACATTTGTAACACCTTAAAACTTGAAATATCTGCGGCATCGTAAGGTTTAGGAGGAAACTTTAGTTTTACTGATCAAATCAAGACGGTCGAGTTTCTAATTTTAACATTGGTTGTTTGGCGCATTTTTAGGGGTTTGACGTCTTGACTTAACGACAGTTTTTTTTTTTTTATATATATTAGTTCCTCACGGAACAGGCTAAGGTCTGAGACCATGCTGCCTAGTCATCAGTATTTTTCTCTTCTTGAATTCTTTAGTATGCATTAGAATGCGGATGTAACAGATTCTAATGCTTTTTTGGAGTATTTGGCAGCAAATTGTATCGAATCAGCCTTCCCGATAAGCTTTGCAGAGGTAGTCAATACTACAATAAAATTCTCCGCTCCACTATCCCGAGATCGCTTCTGTCAATGATTTCACATATTGTCCAGTTGCATAGACAGTTGAGACACAAAACTACACCAATTTTATATCACAATATCCACTAGGAATCAATTTGCAAATATTATTAACAGCCGCTGAACTACACTCGAAAAAATCCCGCCAAAAACTCCTTAACGACAGTGACGAGTCGACACTGACAGATAGTGAGTGGACCGCACTAGGCGTAACGAGTAACGACGCGTCAGCGGCATAGACTAATATATAATTGGTCAGCGGAACGACGCGACAAAATATACTAAATCGCACTGGCGTGACATTATGCAGCAAATTTTGCTCGTCACTCGTCAGTCGATCGACAACTTCTGAGCAAAATGGAAGAACGCTATCTGTGCTAAGTTGTACGAAAAACACGAAATTTATTTACCCCTACCTCCCAATTGCTTGGCAATTTCATTCCAAACGTTGTTTTTTCTGGTATTATTCATGTTATGCTCATTTCGGAGGTCTCATATTTCTGGATAATGATTAACAAGAATAATTAATTGTGCCTCGTTTAATGCCATTTTCACATAAAAAAATTAAAAGAAACAGACGGATTATTTTTTTATAATAATTTGTTTTATTTCAGTCTTTTAAGTTTTATTAATTAACGAGTTCTCCAAAATAGTTATGTGGTAAAAGATTATATAATTTGCTATTAAAGTTACGCTTATATTAAATTTGTGCCAAAATAGTTAAGTAAAAGTTTAACTATACTTCATAAAAGACAGCTTGATCTCTGCGAAAGCTGTCAGTATCAATACAGTAACTATAGCACTTGACTGACTAACAATACCGTAACAATAACGTATAAGTCAGTTTGGCAAATGTTTGGCTTTCATTATAGCATATTGTTAAGAAAAGGAAAAAAACATATCAACCCTTTTGTTAATGGAAGGAGACGACACCTCATATGTCATAATCCGTCAAGTCATTTGGGTTGTAGAACGTGCTATAGAAATGGATATACATACATACATGTGTTTACATACATATAGACGCTCAAAAAACATTACCCGCCGCCACTCGGGTAAAAACTTTTCACGCACCAAACACGTTAAATTTGCTTATGCTTGCAGTGTGGCGCCGTTTGCTATACTGCACTACCGGCAGTGGAACTAGAGTCAAGTAGGCACTCGAATTATTTGCAAACTTTTTATATGGCAATGCTATACTAATATCAACTGATCTCAACCTCAATTTTCCAAAACAAGAAGGCGTGTTGTTGTGATCTTGTTAACAGCATTTATTGTGTGAAAATGGAAAATGAAATGTGGATATCTCTTTAACCATGGGGCTCCGAGTGGTGGTGATGGTACAGGATGGTAGCCAAACCTCCACTCCTGTCCCTAACCCACCCTACCCGCGCCAAAAATCAGCGGCCAATAATGAAAATTTTATCCAAAATGAGTGATCATGTCATAAATGTTGAAAATAAATATAAAGAAAGAGACAGAATTACAGAAAATAATGTAGGAAACAGTGATTCCAGTGACTCTGTTGATGTATAATCATAATTCGGCGCAACACGTTTTCTTCTTCCGTACCGTCCTGTCCCCTGTCACACTATTATTGACTCCCTTTTCTTTCATATGACTCCTCACACAGTCCATTCATCTTTACTTTGGCCTTCCTCTCCCTCTCCATCCATCCACAGTTATATTAAAATTCATAACTATTTTAGTAACATGCGATTCATCCCTCCTCATCACTAGACCATACCAGCACAAACGGTTGCCACTTTTCTGCCATTGGCGCCACTTTCAAACTGCCTCTTATATAATCATTTCTCACTTTATCCATTATCGTCACGCCGCACATCCATCTCAAAATTCTCATCTCTGATACATGCAATACATAATAATAATAATTGGTCTAATTACTGCAAGGCATTCCAGTCCGAGGATAAACACATAAAATAAATAATATCTAAAGTACTTTTATTCAGACGAAGTAAAATAAATAATGCTAAAGTATCAAATTAATTTATGCCAAGTAGTAGTACCATTTTAGACTAGTTTTGGGGTTGCTATGCCAATATTTTTTTAAATTTGCCGCGTATTTTCAGTCTCTACTTTCGTTTGCCCGACCCTACGCGACGCGCCACGGCGCGTCTAAAGTCGAATCCACAATTACGTGTCGTGGCGTGGCGTGGCGCGGTATCCACCAATCAAACGACTCTATTCCAGCCTACGTCATAACGCAACGAGTTTTGTAGCCTATCAACTGCGTTGGAAGGCGCCGCGACACGCCACGCCACGTAAGTGTGGTTCCGTCTTAACTAGGGAAGTAGGTCTACTTTGTCGCGACAAAGTAAAATACTGCGCGCAGTGCCGTTACTCGTAATTCCGCTGCCGCGTAGTGCGTTATATCTCATACAAAGTATATTTGGTCGTTCGCATCGCGTCGCTCCGCTAACGCGCAGTTACGCATAGTGCGGTCTGACCTTTACTGACCGTCGGTCTGTATCTTTTGGTTGGTCCTTTTGGCCAAAAACAAGTGCTGCCATCTAATAAACAATAGGTGTACACAGTAAACTTAGGGGCATTACACGGTATTCTGACTTTAGGGTCCTGATTAAGAGTGGTATTAGGGATGGGCAAGTGAAAATTTTTATCGATATTTATCGTATCGATATTTATCGTATCGATATAGTATCGATAATTATCGAGTGGAAAATGTCGATATATTATCAATATATCGTAAATCGCATGATTATTCATACATATTCCCAAAGCATTCAAAATTCGTAAAAAAGAATAAACATGAAGAAAATAGTATTTTTTATTAATGCTCGAACGATAGAGTTAACGATACTCGAGGAGCATGCAAGGGGTATCTAGTAACATTAAACACGAAACCAAATATGCGTTAACAAAAATCGAAATTGATACGAATTCGACACTCTAATATAAATATCGATATATCAGGCTGTAAGAGTGATCCCTCTAATTATAGACCTATATCCGTGTTTCCAGCATTGAGTCAAACCTATGAAAAAACCATGCTAAACCAGATGTTGTCTCACTTAAATTCAAATGGGATCCTGCATAGTCAACAATTTGGTTTCACGAAAGGTAGATCGACAACGGATGCGGACGTAAAACCCATCAGCCACATCTTGGAATCTTGGGAGAAGTCCCAGGATGCCATCGGTATTTTCTGTTATCTCTCAAAAGCGTTCGACTGCGTCGACCACAACACACTGATCTGTAAATTACACTACTACGGAATTCGAGGACAAGCTGCTGATCTTGTGCTTTCCTATTTATCAAACAGACAGAAAAAAGAAAATGTTAATGGGGCGACGTCCTCCGGGTCTCTAGTCAAGATGGGCGTGCCCCAAGGTTCAATTCTCGGCCCTTTCCTTTATCTTCTTTACATTAATGATTTCCCTTTTATGATGGCCAAATTATCGAATATTGATGATATTTCGCTAATTTTTAAAATACTATTGATATCTTTTTAACATTTGTTAACTTTTTATCTCGTTTTACTTTCTTTTTTTTTGTTTATATATTATATAATCTTTTTTTTAGTTTCTTACGACATATTGTCGGGCCTACGTTGTCCTCCCATATCTAGGTACTAATGCTGTAATATGGAAATATTATAAAACCAAACGAGTTTTTAAAAGAGTAACCGTAAAGTTTCTTGCCGGTTCTTCTCCATAGGACACGACCAACCCGAACCGTGCACCTATTGTCCACGATTTATAAGTGCCCATGTAGGTCTATGAGAAAAAAAAAAAAAATTTTTTTTTTTCGCGAGTATCGACGACATATATCGATAATTTTATGGAATAATATCCATATTTTTGCCCATGCCTAGGGGGTATAATAACAGAAAAATGGGTATTGCACAATACGGTATTCAGGACCCTGTGGAAAAGGAGGGCGGGGCGCCTAACTATGGAGCCGCTTATTACACTAACTGTTCGATTTGGCCCTAACTCATTTGTGAAGTGACCATCACAAGTGTTCCACGCCGATCGAAGCTACAAAAAATTGCTTTTGCTTTAGCCGCTGTAGTTTCTAACATGACAAATAAAAAAATTAAAAAGTGAAATATCTGGGTGAAGGAATAAATACAATTACAAGCAAAACTTTCTTATATGCAGATACTTAGTGCTCTGGAGCCAAGATCTAAAAAATTATAGTTCTCGCCAAACATCTGGGCCGCCCTGAAGTTGGCATTCCAATGCGCAAGGCACGGATCGATGCTGTTTTTGTATGAGATATTTTATTACTGCGCAGCCATTGTAGCCAACATCAGGGCGGCCAAAAAGTTTGGCGAGAACTATACCTAAGAGTAAGTGGTGTTGAATTTGAAAAGCTATTAAGTTTAGTAACTCCTTATCAACAAAGACACAATTTTAAGACAAAGTATAAATGTTAGAGAATGATTGGTTGTCACATTAAGCTTTCTAGCCACAGGAAACTCTTACCAAGATTTGACATTCAGAGAGACATAGCGCAACCACTTTTGTACAAAATCATCCCAGAAACGTGCCCAGCTATTTACAAATGTTTAAAACATTACATGAAGTTTAGCAAGAATAAAACTTTTCATTGTTCATTTCTGTTCATTTATTCTTGATTATACGACACGTACCTACAATAATTAGGTACAAATAAAATAATTATGTAGCGTATAGGTAGGTATCTACTAGGTTTATTTCTTGGGTTTCTTATTTAGAAATTCTTACATGACGTTTCCAGTGCTGTAGGAAATGGTAAGTTCGTGTCAGATGACTTTTCTTCAGGAAGGAAAGTCAAAAATTCTTTAGCATTATTAACGACTAATAAATCGTCAGACGGTAATAATTGTTGTTGCGATGAATAGTGTGCTTGTATTTATTTGGGATTTGGTGATGATTGGCGTGATGGTGATTGTTGATGAGTTGAGTGGTTTGGTTGAATAAGGAATTTTGGTAATGGTTGATGAGTTGACTGGTATGCTTGAAATTGAATGTCTGATTACGGTTGGCGTGTCGATGATGATTGACGCGATGAATGGTATGCTTGAACTTGGAAGTTTGGTGATAGTGATAGTTGTTAAGTTGACTGGCATGCTTTTAATTTTAGGCTTTGGTGTTGATTGGCGTGATGGTTGATTGGTACGCTTGAACTTGGTCTTTTGGTGATATTTGATGAGTTGACTGGCATGCTTGAATTTGGAGGTCTGATGATGATTGGCGTTTGGTGAGGGACGCATTGGAGGTTTGGTGATGTTTGGACATTTGGCAATGGCTGGTATGATGTTGATGGTTCATAAAGTGAATTTGGTGCCGTTAGCTGTGATAATTGCCTTGTTTTTGTGGCCGTTGTTTGTAACGGTTTGCGAACTGATTTTGAGTGATAACGAGGTCACAGAGAAGTGAGCGGTTAATTATTTTGTGGTGATGGTTATGGCGACGGATGATAAGGTGATTGAGATTGGTGTGGTGACGACGATGAATAACTATGATAAAGGTGGTGAAGGTGAATTAAACTGATTTCGGCGTTCATGGAAACAATGATGTCTAGATTTATATTCTTCTGCTGGTCAAGTAACGACGTAGGAGTCTTCACAGAGCTTATTTAGTTTGGCGTAAAATATCACATCTGATATTAATTTCTGAGAAATTATCAATTGTTGCTTATTCAAATCCTTCATTTGGAAGCTAATTGATCGGCCAAATGCTGCCCATTCTTCATCTTTTTGAGACTTCATTTTTTTTGCAGAGTTAAGTACTTTGGCTTGTCTCTGTATAAGTGATATTTCTTCCTTTTTCTTTCTTTTCTGTGGGCCGCTGATAGATACCACACTTGCGGCATCCTCATCTGACGATGACAAAACCTGAGAGCAATTTTAAAATTATATACAAAATATGGCCATTCTATGAATGCGTTTTTACATTTCCTTATGCCCTATGAATAAAGTTCATTTCCGATTAACAGATATAGAAAATGAGATTGATACCTGTCAAAACGGCCGGAGTACCCATGTTTTTTTTAATTTGTCATAGGCTCGCGTTTGACCACTATCTCGCCTGATGTTAAGTGATGATGTGGTCGAAGGTGAAGCACGCTTGCCTAGAAGTAATCTATTCATTCTTCACTTGAAGACCTAGGTTGTAGCTATCAGGAAACAAAGACGCCGACAGGGAATTCCATTCCTTTGCTGTACGCACAATGAAAGTATTTTCAAAATGCTTTGTGCGTATGGGTGGGATATCCACCATATACCAATGGCGCATTGCCGTATGCCATGTAGTACGATGATGGAAATGGCTAGGCGGAATCAAATTGTGCAGTTCCATCGCACACTCTCTGAAATGAAACCGATAGAAAATCGACAGGCTGGCAACTCGTCGTCGGTGCTCAAGGCTCTGGAGCTTTGAGTCGACCAGCGCATCGTTGCCGATAAGTCTCTTGGCCCGTCCGTCAATCGACTCACGTGCATCAAGTTGGTACCTGGCAGATACGTCCCAGAGGTGAGAGCAGTACTCCATGCATGACCGAACTTACGCTTTTTACAAGTTGAGCAGCTACAGGCGTGAAGTACCGTCTCACCTGCGGTAGAATCCCCAACTTTTTTGCAGCCAACTGAGCCTTTGCCTCAATGAATGGAAATTGGATGATTGAAAAAAAATTAACAAACATAAATTACATTTTAATATTTAAGTAGTTTTTTACGTAATTACCTGGTCTGCTAATGGGTCGGTCAAAACAGGACAAGATTCTGGTCTGGACCCTAGAAAGCTGAAGGCTTCGAAGTACCACAGAGAAGGTATGTACACTTCCTCAGTTCCTGCGCCCGTGTGCTTTGATGATATAACCTATGAAAATATGTACAAAAAAATGAAGATATTTAAAATATTAGATATCGAGCTTCTGCCAGCGCCTTCGCCCGCGTGAATGTCGAAAATTATCCAAAGGGAACATATTCCCGGGAAAAAAGTATCCTATGTGCTATTCCAGACTATAATCTATCTCTGGTTTACTATAGACAGAAATAGGAGCCCCGCACGGCGGGGCTCCGT
The DNA here is from genome assembly GCA_947562075.1 of Orthosia gracilis. Lineage (NCBI taxonomy): Eukaryota > Metazoa > Arthropoda > Insecta > Lepidoptera > Noctuidae > Orthosia > Orthosia gracilis. The sequence goes on from OX387268.1 coordinate 44,512,249, forward strand.
CGTCTTTGTTGCTTAAATAATAATCGTAAAAACTTTAACCATGGATATTTCCATAACGGGTTCTGAGTGGGGATGGTACAGGGGGATAGCCAAACCTCAACTCCTCCTCCCCCACCCTCCCTGTACCAAAAATCAAAAGGCCATAATGGAAATTTAAACCACTTTCGCCTTTATAATATTAGTGTGATGCCAATTTTTTCAAATTGTTGTAATAAATTTTACCAAATTAATTATATGAATATATAAAAATATTAAAATCATCAACATCTGCAAATATTAATTTATCGGAATATTGGAGATAATAGTAATCCATTGAATATTGTAAAAAAAACAACATCCACGAAGTGTTGCATTTTTGTAGGCGAGTAACACAATCAAACGATCATCATCTTCCTGCCCTTGTCCCATGTTACTTGGGGTCGGCGCAACACGTTTTCTTCTTCCATACCGTCCTGTCACGCTATCACTGACTCCCCTTTCTTTCATATAACTCCTCACACAGTCCATCCATCTTTGTCCCCTCCCTCTTCGTCCATCCACAAACGATACATTTTATTAATCATTGGACAGGTAGAATAGCTTCTGTTAAAAGTGTCAAAAATTTTAAGACCTGACTTAAAGGCCTCATTAGCCAGGTAATATGGATCGCTCAATAAATGATTACTACTAGCTGTTCCTTACTAGCCCGCTGTTCAGCCGTTTGAGCGTGAAGAAGTAACAAACATATAAAAACACACACTCATAAACTTTCGCCTTTATAATATTAGTGTTAAGTGTGATGTGTGTGTGTGTGGTAGTTCAAGTCATCTTTGCGCGCCGCTCTATGAGTGAGTAAGCATGTGTGAGTGGTTTTTTGCACTGCCGCGTCACTGTCACACAAATTAAAGCTGTATATTTATAAGCGAACGCACACATGGCGTCGCGCACAAAGATGGGTTGAACTATCTATACCTACCTTCTGTTTAATTTGAAAAGTATCTAACAATTCAAGTTGGTACGCACCTTTTTCAATTCTTTGGCGTAGTTAGTACGCATATTCTCGATTTTTTTTTTTACTGTTTTCATGGTAGCTTCTTCATTATAATGTTTGTAGATTTCCAATAAAACTTTAAAACCTTCAGATCTCATATCTTTATTTTTATAATCTTTATGTTCTTTCTGCCATAAATACGTCATTTCTTTATAAATTTCAATGACGTGGGTTAAAGTCTCCTTTTCTCTACTGCACGACATCACAAACAACTGCACTGACGACTTGACGAGGTACTCGATACGTCCGTCTCTCCCCTGACCGCTTGTCTAGCGACGACCGACGACTGAAGCTCCCTAGTGCTAGCGCCCTAAACGTTATTATATTACACTGCCCGGTAGTAAGTAAGTCAGGGAGCTAGGGTGACCGACATTGAACGAGCCGCTCCGGTCGCTCTGATTAGGAACCCAAAGGACCGGTTTCTGATTTAAGTAAAGCATCAAAAATCAGATAAAATTGTTAAATAAGTTAGGATGGGTTAAGGTAATTTACGTTTCACAAGTATTCACAACTGAGAATCCATCTAAATCAGGTAAATATACTACTGACTACAACAGTATAGACCTGTCAAAGTTCCAAATTCCAATCACGTTCTCAATCTCATTCACCATTACGTTCCGTTTTAAAAACGAAACGAAACTACAAGATTGCTTAAAATTTACTAATATAAATTTTATACAGCTATAAAAAGTAAGTTAGTATTATATTACATCATCCAAGATTAAAAATATTAAAGATATTATAATCTTTAATAACCTGTTTTTTTTCATATTTAAGCAATTTTATAGGTACCTATTTGAAATGTGTGCGACCTTATTATGTAACTATGAAACGGATCATCAATGACAGTGACTTGCAATGACTTCAAGATTGACATGGAAAGGAAACCGTATTTGTTTTGGATGTCATTGTCTAGAGATGGGTCGTACTAGGCAAATCTTGGACTAGGTGCACCTAGTCCAAGTCCGTACAAATACTCGATCCAAATACCTGTTCCACCTAGTCCATGAAATACGCATACTTTATAGATGCTTAGTCTTTGCGTAACAACGATAGGTACGTGTAGTACGTATTACGTACGCAGTAATGAATTGTAATCTTCCCTTCATACTTTACACAGGCTTAGGACTGTCAACGTATAGATTTATCTACATTAAAGATTGTTGGCGTATTTAAAAGATTTCAATTCATTTTTCAGAGTACTTCATATTTTTTTTTTTTTTTTTGCATCATAATTTACAATAATTGCTTTTTGTTTTGTTTTTTTTTTTAAATCACGTAACTATATACAATCATTGCTTTTGTTTTTTTTAAATCACATAACTATTTACAATCATTGTTATACACTACATACAATAATTGCTTTATTGTTGTTTTTTTTTAAATCACGTAACTATATAGGTACAATCATTGCTTTTGTTTTTGTTTAAATCGCATAACTATTTACAATCATTGTTTTATTTAATTACGTAACTATTTACAATCATTGTTTGTTATTTTTTAAATCACGTAACTGTTTACAATCATTGTTTTTTAAGATACACGTAGAAAATCAGAAAATCGAGATCACATTCGCACGAGTCCGTACTTGATACTCGACTGCATCATATAGTCTTCATTCGCATCGAGTATTGTCAAAGTATCTATTCTACCTATTCTTAAAGTCTGCCTAGTGCCTAGTCCCGACTAGTCTCGATCTCGAGTATTGACAGAAAAGGATGGAAAGACTGCGGAATAGTGTAGTTAAAAAAGGACAGAATGTATTCTTCTACAACACGGTGCGCGTCGCGTAACTTTTATGCCATTGAGATATGGTTCAAATTCAAACGACTGGCACACGTATGATCTATGTAAATACGAGTGCGCATCGCGTTACTTTTATGCCTTTTGAATTAAGGTTCAAATTTAAGTGACTGACTCACGAATGATTTTGGCAAACATGGATGAGCTAGGACTATGCTGCTATCTCGCTTCACCGCGTCGTCGGGACGCGGTGAAGCGAGATAGCAGCATAGTCCAGTACAGTCGGACGTCGGTACTTCGATTCGCGCGGGCCGCGGGTGCCGTGCACTGCGTAGGCACAGTGAGACTAGGTGGATCAAGTATTTTAAAAGTTAGAATAGGTGCAGCCTAGTCTCGTTAAATACCTAATCCCTGGATCTATTCTAGTATATACGCTTCATCTCTATCATTGTCAAGTCAACTAATGGCGCCAAATTTTTTTTGATTTGATTTCGATTTTAATAGTTTTTCACTATAGAGTTGATAATTTTAGCCTTTTTTTTGATAGTGTTGTTGGGAAAGCAGTTAGTTTTCGAGTTTTCCTTGATTTGAGTGTTTATATTAGTGTAATTCCAAACGGAAATTTTTCTTGGTGTTTGTGTTCTAACATCCAGGGTTTGTATTAACCTATTCCTTTCTTAGATTAAAACTTTTTAACCGGTATCCACCATGGATAACAAGAAACCCCCTGATCCTCCCGATCCCTTTGATTACTCTCCGATTCTAACCATTACTCTCCCCGATGACAAAATAGATAACGTTATGGACTCCGAATCTGCGCAAAGAAAAAGACCCGCTGCCTCACCCCCCGCTACTCCGATCAATCCGCCCAAACAATCCAAGCATACGATAGGCAGACACACCTATAATTCAAAGGATAACGCGCCATATGTAGTTCACGTATCACTGAAAGATGGACAGACCTCTGGCACTGTTCTACATCCTGTTAAGTTTGGAATGTTTCTCACCTATAATAACTTTGCCAATGTTATACTCGGAAGCTTGAAACGTTTGGGGAGAAATAGACTCGCAGTTAGTTTTAAGACTCACCTGGATGCGAACAGTTTTTTGATAAGCCCAATACTAACATCCCATGGCTATATTACTTCTGTTCCTCTATACAACGTTACGCGCATGGGTCTCGTTAGAGATGTACCTATCGAGTGGACAGAGGAAGAGATAATTGAGAACATCAGGGTTCCCACTGGATGCGGCCCAGTAATTAAGGCCAGGAGAATGAACCGTAAGGTGAGTTCTCTGGGCGTTACGGAATGGAAGCCCACACAAACCGTTATTCTTACCTTTGATGGCCAAGTTTTGCCAAATCGTGTATATTGTTTCTACTCTACTCTCCCAGTTGAAAAGTATATGTACCCAACTATTCAATGTTTCAACTGTTGTCGTTATGGTCACACACGCACTGTATGTCGCTCGAAACCACGCTGTTTTAAATGTGGTGAAGACCACCCAGGTGATGGCTGCCAAGTCCCAACTGAATGTGCCTTTTGTGTTTCCTGTTCTGGAAGTCACTATGCCACGGACAAGGCCTGCCCGGAGTTGGGTCGGCAAAAGGGAATAAAAGCACTGATGGCTGAGAAATCCATCTCATATGCGGAAGCAAGCCAGGTATTCCCACAAGTTTCAAGATCTTACGCTGAAGTATTTAGATCATCTCCAAAAACAAAACCTATAGACAGTCCTCTTCTGTTTCCCAGATCAACTCCCCAAACTCCAAAATCACACCGGAAAACTGTATTAATCAAACCAAAATCCCATGCCCCCCTGTCACCTAGTTATGATAAGCAAGCTCACCAAGCCCTTATTCAAAATTACTCATTCACTCCTATTCAAAATGGTGGTGCTTACCCTCGGGAAAGTACTAGCAGTCCTATTTCCTCAGAAAGTATTTTAAATATTATATCCAGTATGCTAATGGCTATATTAGCAAACCCTGCTCATTCTCTACCCGACCACGTTGCCAACAAATTGACATCTATCATGAATTATATTCACAATGCTCCCCCTTCACCTTCTTCAGTGGAACGTCAGGAGTATTACTCCCAGGAAACATGATTTACTTTTCCTCATTAACAAATTCAAACCATCAATCTGCAGCATCGCTGAGACATGGCTTCGTTCTGATAGTAATTTTAGGATCCCATGTTTCAATGGTATTCGACATGATAGATCAGATGGATATGGGGGATGTGCTTTGTTCATCAATAACAAAGTATCATTCTCCCCGATTCCTCTTCCCTTTGTAGATGACAACATCAATGTTGTTGCTGTTAAGGCTGAGGATATAAATATTTTTAGTTTTTATATTGCATACCCACAAATTGATGATCTTGATATCATAAAAAGTTTGTTAAGTAATGTACAAGGCCCATTACTTGTTATGGGTGATTTTAATGGTCACCACTATAGATGGGGGTCAGAAACCTGCGACAATTTTGGTATAGGCCTAGTGGATATATTAGATGAACTTAATTTATGTGTGATAAATGATGGGTCTGCCACACGTCGGGCTGTGCCAGGGCAGAATAATAGCTGTGTTGATTTGACATTTTGTTCATCTAATATAGCCAGCCTTTTTAATTGGAGTCGCTTGAATATGACCTATGGGAGTGATCACTATCCCATCATGGTGGAAATCCCTTCCAAAACTATCCCTGATAGAACCTCTGCTCCTCTTTTAAAATACCAATTGAACTCAGTTGACTGGGACCTTTACTCAAAAATTCTAGATTTACGTGTCTCCTCTCTTCCTTCCATTAATGATGAAAATGCTCAAGAATGCTTTTTGTCATTCTCCAACATAATATCAGCTACAGCGGATGATTCCTTTCCTTCCAAAAAACTGCCAACAGGCAAAATCCCATCTCCGCCATGGTGGGATAGGGAATGCTCTGCTGTGATCAAAGCTAGGAATGAGGCCGAAATGAATTTCAACTTGGATATGAACTTGGAGAATATCATAGCTTTTCAGCATATATTGGCTAAGTCCAGAAAACTACTTAAGAAAAAAAAAAGAGAAGGTTGGCGTAGGTATTGTGAGTCACTGAGTCCATCCACTCCAGTTTCAGTAGTATGGCGTAGGTTGAAATCCTTTAGGAATAATTTGAGGCCTCCCTCCGGGAGCATAATGTCTGGGGAGCTAAGTCACCAGTATTTTTCTAAGTTGGCCCCAGCTTATGTTCCTGGTAAATATGAATGCGTCTCTATGAACCACCAAACAGCATCAGATGATCCGTTGGACAGACCATTTACACTGGATGAACTTAAATCTGTCCTCGCCCATGTAAAGGACTCTGCCCCTGGAGTGGATGGATTCCCGTATTCCTTCATAACCAAAGCTGGGGATAAGACCCACCAGTATTACCTGGACTTGGCCAATTACTGCTTTTACTCTGGATATATTCCTCCTGATTGGAAGGTTCAAATTATTATTCCAATATTAAAACCTGGTAAAGATCCTAGTGATCATTGTTCCTACAGACCAATTGCTCTATCGTCCATACTCATTAAACTCTTGGAACACCTTATTAAAAACCGTCTGGAATGGTTTGTGGAGAGCAGGAAATTGCTACCAACGACTCAATTTGGCTTTAGGAAAAGTCTGGGTACAGCTGATAGTGTGGGTACCCTCACATCAGAGATCCGGCTGGCCCTTAGTAGGAATGAGTCTGTGGTAGCCGTTTTCTTAGACATTTCAGCTGCATATGATTCTGTCCTCATCCCTGTTCTCAGGCAGAAAATGAAAGAGCTGGGAATCCCGCCAAAAATACGTCAGATCATATCAAGTATGTTTTCAGACCGTAATCTTAAATTAAGAATTCCTGGGGAGGAGTCTGCACCAAGATTAGCTTGGCGGGGACTACCTCAGGGATCCGTTCTTAGTCCCCCTCTATACAATATTTATACCTGCGATCTTCCTTCCTGTTTAAATTTTAATTGTAAAATCCTCCAGTATGCTGATGATATTGCGTTATTGGTCTGTGGCAATTCCATCGTGGATGCTGCTCAATCTATGAATGTTTCTTTGTCCTCATTAAACCAATGGCTGTTAGATCATGGGTTATCTTTAAGTGCTTCAAAAAGTACATCAGTTATTTTTACTCGCAAACGTATTATCCCTCAAGTTGACATTAATATTGATGGCCAAGCTATACCAGTCAAAGAGAAGGCTAGGTTTCTGGGAGTTATCCTGGATTCTAAATTGTCGGGTGTGGATCACATTAATAATACAGTTAAAAAATGTGAGCGCTCAGTTTCGATTCTTAAGGCTCTGGCAGGTGTCTGGTGGGGGGCTCACCCATACACCTTAAAACTGGTTTACAATGCTCTGGTCAGAAGTGTGTTAGATTACTGTAGTTACTTAATTGAGCCATGTAATAAAGAAGCCCTACGTAAACTTGATTCTATCCAGGCCAAATGCCTTAGAATCGTAATTGGCGCCATGAAATCTTCCCCCATTAACGCTCTCCAGGTTGAATGTGCAGATCCTCCCCTTAACCTTCGTAGACAGTACTTAGCAGATCGTTTCTTGTCAAAAGTTTTCTCCCTCTCCTCCCATCCCTTACTTCCCATTTTGGAGCAAATCAACATTTCTCTGACTTTCTCTTCTTACTGGAGTAATAAATGTATTCCATTGATAAATCGGTACAGGGAGCTTAAACAACTCTCTTCGCCTGTTTGTCAATACCCTTCTCTTCCAGTATTTGCTTCCGCATATGAGGTGGTCCATTTCAAGCCAAAGATTGTCTTGGACCTTGGTATCACTAAAAATTCCCAAGACGTAAAAGCGGAGTTTGATCGGGCTGTTGAGAGATTCTGGAAGGGTTGGAATTTGTTTTATACGGATGCATCTAAATTATCGACAACGGGATGTACAGGTGTTTCAACATACTTCCAGAACTCTAAAATAGCTCTTTTATTCCAATGCCCGCCAGAGTCTTCAGTTTTTACAGGGGAATGCATCGGTATCCTGGAAGCTATCAATTTTATAATATCGCACAATATCCAAAATTCCGTAATTTTTTCAGATTCGCGTAGTAGCATCCAGGCTCTAGGTCAAAATCAATTAAAATCTAAAATTCACAGCAAAATTGTTGTAGATATACGTAATTTACTCTTCTCTTGTCACAACAAAGGTTTAAACATTGAAATAGTTTGGGTTCCCAGCCATTCGGGTATATGTGGCAACGAGTGTGCTGACTCTCTGGCAAAATTTGCTACATCCAAACCTGTGGATAGAAAACACTATCTGATTCATAGTTACGACTTACGCTCAGACACCAAACATAAGTTATTCAGCTCGTGGTCAGCGGAGTGGCAAGCAAGCTCGAAACTCAAAGGGGCGTATTATGCCAACATTCAACCTGACATCCAGCGGAAACCTTGGTTTTTCAAATGCCCTAAATTGTCTAGAAGAGCTGTTTCATCCTTGTGTAGGCTGAGACTTGGTCACTGCTGTAGTCCAGTATTCCTAAATAAGATCCGTGTTCGTGATTCTTCCTTGTGCGAGTGCGGCCTTGATGATGGTACATTAGACCATATCTTTTTTTCATGTCCTTCGTATTCCCACTCCTTTGACTTGTATCATATGCTTCCCAACATTAAAATCCCCCTCCCTATCAACTTCCATTCCCTTTTGACAAATTTCTCTCCTAAACTTATCAAACTCCTTTCAAAATTTATAAATGACAATGACATCAAAATGTAGGTTTTTTTTTTTCGTTTTTTTTTTTTTTTTTATCAATGTCTATCTTTTTTATCTACCGCAAAGGACAAAGTTCGTCAGCTCATCTCACCCCGCGCTGTCGCCTCTACATGAAACTGGAAGTATAGACAAAGTTCGACGGCTCGCCTCACCGTGCTGTCGTCTCTACATGACACCGAAAGAATAAGCATATTTCGACGGCTCGCCTCAGTGCGCTGTCGTCTCTACATGACACTGGCAGAATAGTCGGCATCGGCTCAGTTGCCAAAGAAGAAAAAAAAAAAAAAAAAAAAAGTATTTGTTTTGTCAATGTCGTATCATAAGAAAAATATTATTACAATTTGTTGCCGAAATCAAGAATTGAATCTTATAATTACTAAAAGTGAATTTGTTCAGACCGAGCAGTTGCTGGTTCTTGTGATACCTCATAGCACTACAGAATATTTTACTTAGTATTTCGCAAGATCTCTCAAAAGGGAACAGAACCGACACACAGAATTTGTGTATCTGCATTGGAAAAATTGTGATTTACTAACAAATAAAATAATGACTGTGGAATTTTGTGATGCAATTTTTATTGAGTAAACTGGTTTTCAAGACCAAAGGTTTTGCAAGCCATCAAAGAGTCTCATCAAAGGAATACAATATTGGCCAGGGTCGGTGCCATTGGATATGTGTCGGCTATTATGATGGAGGACTGTGTTAGAATGTGTGCTAAGAAATATTATCTGCCTACGTACTAAGTGAAGTAATAAATAGTAATAATTAAATGAGACTAATCATGTTGTTTTTATCATCTTTTTTGTACTTGTACCAAAATAATATCATACCAAAGTTACTTCTTCTTTATTCACTGTTGTAATCTTTTCTTCTTGTGGATCCTATTAATATTATAGATAGGTATGAAAATCTGTATGTTTGGATGTTTGTTAATCACACTTCAATAGTTGAACGGATTTGGAAGTGTTTACAATAATTTGGAATACAGTTACACAATGACCAGAATTAGAACCTAGGATATAATGATAAATAAATAAACATTATAAAATAGACATAATATAAACAGAATAACAAAGCCTTTTATTCTGAAATCAGAGGTATAAAACTAAGTCTATACAATACATCTATAGAGTTAATAAAATGTCTCTAATCTCAGTGTGACTCTTGACTTAGACTTAACTAACAGTATCCACTGGGGTCCGTCCTGAGCTACTCGCCTGCACCATGAACCAGCAGTCCTTCTGACACTATCTTTCCCTGCTCCATTTCCCTTGGTTATAGTGCATCATATGACCGGTCAATCATCACTTTTAATGGTCTTTGTTTCGTCTTGTTTGGCATTTCTGATCCTGTTCAGACCTTTGAACCCTGTAATGCTGTGCTCCATGGCTCTTTAGTATTTGGCAAGCTTGTCTCTAAGGCATTTGGTTAGTGACCAAGTTTCACACCCATAGTTCCTGTAAGACAACTCTTGTTTTTCGCGCAGGCAACACGACTGGCAGCCTCAAGCAAAAAAATTGCCACATTTTAAATATTTTTGTTGAAGATCTCACTCACCATCATCATCATTTCTGCCGAAAGACGTCTACTGCTGGATACAGGTCTCCCCAAGCGTCACCACTTAGACCGAACGTGTGCGTCTTTCATTCATAGGATTCCAGCAACCTTAACCAGGTCATCGGTCTACCTAGAGAGAGGACTTCCAACGCTAGGTACGTATTCCGCTACGCGGTCGCTACTCCAGAACTTTTCAGCCCCATCGACCATCCGGTCTTCAAACATCTGAGCGTGAAATAGTTGCATCCAATCCGGCAAGTCAGTAATGTTTCCGAGGATTCAGAGCGAACACTTTCTCTTCGTTGAGGCATATCCAAGGAAGACAAAGATGTATATTCGTCACTCGTTTTATATATACCTATATATATATTTTATATAGCGCGATCTCCGTTTAACGGTTTAAGCGAAGGCTTGTCAACAGTAGTAACTAAAGCCCCGTATTCATGGTAAACATTTGTTTAGCAACAAAGTTGAATCAACGTGTTGCGGAATTGCTGTCAACATGTTGCTGGCAACACTGCGTGTTGCAGAGTTGATAGCGTCATGTTGACAAGCTCTCGCCCGACAAGCGTAAACATCAGTTTAGCGACAATTGTTGACGTGTGTGAACGTGTTTGCAACAGTTTATAAACATGGCAGTAGTGTGGAGCAATGATAAAATAATGCAACTAATAGAATTATTTCAATCAAAACCATTATTATAAGATTCTTCTATAAAAGAATACAAAGATAGAAACAAAAAGAACGATGCATTCGAAGAAATTTCTCAAGCCCTAAATATACCCAAAAAAGATGTGGAAACTAAAATACATGTACTGCGCACTCAATTTACAAGAGAGAAAAAAAGTTGTCGGCAAAAAAAACTACAGGCAACGGCGCAATAGAAAAATGTAAGTAAATGGATTTATTACGAGCCATTGGAATTTTTGTTATTTGGTGCAACTACTTCTGGTGAAACGGATACTATGAATAAAACAGTAAGTTGTTATTGTATATAATTTTTATTGTACTATTGTCTGTAAAATTATTACAATTACGCTACATTATTTTGCCATGGAACACTTCCCTCTGGAGTTATAAAGTAATCGGCAAACTGTTCTCTAATACAAAAAGCTGATTGTGATGCAGGCCTGCCCCGTCCTTGCAAATCAATCATAGGAAACGAACCTAGTTCCCTTCGCCATGAACCTTCTAATAGGTTACCTTCAGAGTCTTCAAAATCAAAAGTTTGTGGAGGTGTATATATGGATCTGGAAACTGTGTTACGTCTTAAGAAGTTGTGTAAATATACACAAGCAATTACTACGAGTTCACAATTGGCTGGTTTTAACGGAATAGGTTTAGTGAATATGTTACGGCTAATACCCGAAGTGCGGCTACACCTAGTATTAGCCGGTTGGAGCTTAGCTACACCTAGTTTTAGCCGGTTAGAACTAGGTGTAGCCACGCAACATAGTCGACGGAGGCCCGCTGCGCGGGGCTCCTATTTCCGTCCGCAGGGTCTAAAGTAACCTAACACGAACGAGATGACGGGAGCTGAGTTCGCTCGCTTTGCTCGCTCACTTCAGCTCCCGTCATCTCGTTCGTACCTAACCTGTCCGTGTCGGGGTGCCCTAAGCTCCGGCTAATACTAGGTGAAGCCGCACTTCGGGTATTAGCCGTAACAAATACACGGAAAACCACACATAAAATGCCAAAAACATTTTCTATAATCCTCCTAGCTCTTGATAGTCTGTAATTGATTATACGCTTTTTGTTCCCACGTTCATGAATGCCAGGATATGGTTTCATGATGTTCTCCATTAGCGCGAAGGCACTGTCACCTACACTAACATAAAGAATTTCTGGTCCACCTTGTGTTATTGGTTCAGGACGTGGCAGTTTAAGTGAGTTTTCTAACAATGCATTATATTTAAGGAATATTCAGGATTTATGCGGAATATTTCAGGAAACACCGTTTGGTGTTTCCTGAAATATTCCACTGTCGGACGACCGTCCCTTAGCTCCACAATTTGCGTATATAAAGTTATAATTGCCATCTGCAATTGCCAGAAGTACCATGCTGAACTGATTTTTGTAATTGTAGTATTCACTTCCAGAAGTATTTGGCGCCACAATCAAAACGTGTTTCCCATCAATGGCTCCAATACAATGTGGAAAATTCCATCGTATTTCGAATTCACGACTTATTTGTTTCCATTCCTGCTCCGAACTTGGAACCTACAAATATAAAAATAATAATAAGATGATAATTTAAAGGTAGATGAAAACAATGCACTTGAATGTGGTATGGAGTTAGAGCCATCTCAATCACCAAGTCTTACATCGAATGCTACAACATTTACATCTTCGAGGAAAAGAAATAAGACAGATGAATCAAGTGAAATATTAGAGGTTTTGAAAAGTGCGAAAAAAAAAGATGGATGAAAAGGAGAAGAAGGATCCATTTGATATTTATGGTGAATATATTGCTGCTGAATTAAGAAGTGTTAAAGATGACCAAGCCGTGACACAGGCAAAGTACCATATTAATAATATACTGTATGAATTAAAAATGGGACGATATACAACATACACATACATACATATGGATATCAAACGGCATCTTCTCATCCATCATCAACACCAAATAATGTCCAGGAAACAGAAATAGGAGAAATTGAGAGACAGGAAACAAATATACTAGATGCAATACAAGACGAAACAGAAGATTCGGCTATACTAAACTTAGTTAACTATCTCAGTGCTGAATAAACAAAATAGCCTATACTGTTTTTTGTGTTTTTTTATTATTAAAATACTTGATTACACAAATAGTGTTCTTGTACTTACCTTGACATATGCTGATAGTGAGTTAATTAGTTCTTGACATACATCTGGTATGATTTTGCTAATCAATTGTTTTGATAATCTGAATGTGTATGAAAGAGAACTGTATGAATCTCCAGTTGCAAGATACCGTAATGTAATAGCCAGCCTCGTTTAAAGTGAAACTGGCTGACGAATATTTGTTTCCCTTTTGGCTATTGATGGACCAATCATTTCCAGAAGATGTTCGAAATCACTTTTCGACATTCTCGTAAAGTTACCAAATGATCCATCCCCCATTCTGAAATCACTCATCAAATTTCCTCTTTGCAAAAGATAGTTTCGAATCCACCATCTTTTTCTCTTTTTTTATTAGAAATCCTATACATCAGATACAGAGAACACAACAACACTACCTCCTCGGGCAACATTTTAACGCAGACTGGCATGTGGACAACCTGTATTGATTTAAACATAGTTGCTAGCAACATCCTCGCCGATCACCAACGACGTTGATCAACTGTTGCTAAACAAATGTTTACCATGAATACGAGGCTGATTGATATTTGTAGTTGACAACTATCAAATATCAATCATATCAACTGATGCACAGACTACTTAGAGATAAACTGATGTAACGTTGTCAACGGTTTGAGAATAATCAAACTTTTTTTTTCTCAGTTGTGACACGCAATGAAGGTTTTTTGTATGACTAAGTGCCTTTCTAATTTGACACTACGTAGCTACGTAGTAATTTTTGATAATACGGACCCAAATTTTGCAACTAATCTTATGATTGGTGATTTACAGACTGTAAGACTGTCATAACTAAGCACACAAAAATTGTTCGCACTGCCTGTAGGAAAACAGTTGTTAAACCTTGGATGACTAAATGGTTTAATAAGATGCCTTCATAACCGAGACAGAATACACCGACGGGTTGGGGAGTCTCCCAATGATTAAATACTAAAGACGTCACATACCGGATACCGCAACTTTTGCAATTCATGACTTAAAAAATTAAAACGTGCCTATGAGAAAGCCGAATTTCAAAAAGCTAGTTACAACCCGAGATTTACGTGGAAAGTCATTAAGTCTATTACACATAGCAACAAACAGAAACACCTGCCTAATGCTCTGCTAAAATCCTCTATTAATTACGTACGGCTGCAGTCGAGGATGCAAATATACCTAACCGATATAATTTACTTAATGAATTTAATTAAAGTAATTATTACATTTAGATCGGTAAAATTAATATGCGCGACAATTGTTCGATGTGAGAAACAAGAGTGATTCACTAATACACTAAACCAATATGCATCACTGCTATTGCGCGATCTTCGGTCCCACGCCATAGAATTGCTGAGAAGGCGAAGGCGAATCTGACGGTGCAGAGCGCAATGCGGTGTTAGTCATTTTCATAAGAATTTAGGGTTTCGCAAGTGGCGACATAACATATTGACCCTATCGAATCAGTAAACAAAGCTAATAAGTATTTTGTAAATGTTAGAAGGTACCTTGCATCATCTTCTTCCCCGTCTCCAATGGACTGTCTAGCTAGCTATTCCATTGATATATGCAACACTTATAATAAGTAGAACTAAAAGGCTGCGCAGTGATTGTGCAATGGGATGTGACAACATCCCTTCTAATATTGTCAAGCAATCTAGCAGAATTCTGGCTCCTTTCATTGCCCATATTTGCAACTGCTCCATCAATTCGGGCATTTTTCCAAAAGCGTTCAAACGTGCGGTTGTCCATCCAGTGTACCAAGGTGGAGCCAAGGACAACGTGTCCAACTATCGGCCAATTTCAGTGCTTAGCTCTTTATCCAAAGTACTTGAGCGAATCCTCAACACCAATCTGTCTAATTTTTTATTAAAAAATTAGCTTATCGCAAACAACCAGTACGGTTTTCGCTCAGGAGTCTCCATGGAAGACGCTGTCTCTGATTTGTCAAATGCCTTGGTCGACAAGCTGGACAATCGCCTTAAATGCTATGGTGTCTTAGATTTAACCAAGGCTTTTGATACATTTCCCATTCCCAGACTTTTGGCCAAAATGGAAGACATGGGAATAGGTAGTGTGGCCCCAAATTTTTTAAAAGATTACGTCAATGGGCGTAGCCAAAGTGTTAAGATTGATTCCGTTTTTAGTGACGAAGAGTTTAACGGCTACGGCATACCTCAAGTAAGTATTTTGGGACCCACGCTATTTAAATATAAACGATCTCGGTCAATTACCACTATTTAATGTAACAATTTTACTTATGCAGATGACACAGCGCTGTTGATATGCGATAAGGAACTGAACTTACTTTTCGAGCTGTTATGAACTGGCTTTCCACTAACCTACTGACGCTCAATATATCCTAGACCAAAGTTATTCAGTATCTACCACCAAATGCACATAAAATTCTAAATCAATAATTGCATATATTTGTCACGATGCAGCGTCTTGCAACTGTACCTGTCTGACTATGGTCCCAAGCATAAATCAACTGATTACTCCCTTTGGAAAACAACAAGAAATCTAAAAAGGCCAATTAAACAAATACCGCCCATCAGAGATAGCGATGGAAAATGGGCCTTAAGCCATTAATGATCAAAAAGCGTTTGCTCAGCACTTAGAAGAAACTTTTCAACCCAATGAGAGCTCGATATAAATACTTGAGAGTGAAAGATTGTCACAAAACCAAAGAATTAAGCTTGTGACTTCTTTTTTTTTTTTTTTTTTTATTGATTATAGTCTTGCGCTTGACCACTATCTCACCTGATGGTAAGCGATGATGTGGTCGACGATGAAGCACGCTTGCCTAGAAGAAACCTATTCACTCTTGACTTGAAGACTCCCAGGTTTTAGCTATCAGGAAATACAGACTCCGGCAGGGAATTCCACTCCTTTGCTGTACGCATAATGAAAGTATTCCCAAAACGTTTGGTGCGTATGGGTGGGATGTCCACCATGTACCGATGACGCATCGCCGTACGTCTCGTAGTCCTATGATGGAACGGGCTAGGAGGAATTAGTTCATGCAATTCCAACGCACACTCCCCGAAATGTAACCGATAAAAAACCGACAGGCTGGCAACTCGGCGCCGATGTTCGAGGTTCTGGAGCCTAGATTCGACCAGTACTTCATTGCCGATGAGCCTCTTGGCCCGTCTTTCGATCGACTCAAGTGCATCCAGCTGGTACCTGGCAGATCCGTCCCAGAGATGAGAGCAGTACTCCATGCATGATCGAACTTGCGCTTGATACAAGTTTAGCAACTGTTCTGGCGTGAAGTACCGTCTCACCTTCGCGAGGATCCCCAATTTTTTGGCAGCCAGCTGAGCTTTTGCCTCAATGAACGGACCAAAAATTGAGCGTCGATGTCAACGTAATGCCAAGGATCTCAAGATGGTCAGTAATCGGCACGGTCACACCTCGGAAAGAAGGAGCCGGGTGGAATTGGCTCCTTTTAGCGGAAAAAAGGCACGCCTGGGTCTTAGCAGCATTGAATCTGACCAGATTGGCATCGCCCCATTCGGAGACTGCCTTCAAGGACAGATTCAAGCGCCCGACCATGGCCTCTCGAAGAGACCGGATCTGAGGTCCAGTAGCGCGCGCGTCGGACACGTATCTCTCAGCAACAGTGCTATCGTCCGCGTACCCAAAGGTGCCAGGTTTTAGCAAGTCATTTATGTGCAGCAAGAACAATGTTGCTGAGAGTACGGACCCCTGAGGGACCCCGGCATTAATACCCAGTAGGTCAGAAGAGCGGCCATCAATAACCACTTGAATGGACCGGTCCCTCAGGCCAGACCCTATCAAAAGCCTTCGAGATGTCGAGGGAGACGGCAAGCGCTTCCCCGTGCTTCTCGATGGCCTCACTCCAGATGTGTATGGCATACGCTAGAAGATCGCCAGTTGACCGATTTTGGCGGAAGCCATATTGGCGGTCACTGAGGATGTCGTTAGCTTCTAGGTATGCCAGGAGCTTGGAGTTGAGCACTCGTTCCACACTCTTGCAGAGGATGGACGTTATTGATATGGGTCTGTAGTTGGCCGGGTCAGCCCGACTGCCCTTCTTGGGCACAGGCTGAACGTTAGCTTGCTTCCAAGCATTCGGCACTTTTCCCGTCTCATACGAAAGGCGAAAGAGGCGTGTCAGGATCGGAGACAGTTCAGGCGCACAGGTTCTGAGAACAATTGCCGGAATCCCGTCGGGGCCACTAGCTTTGTTCACGTCAAGGTTGCGCAGCACCCTACGAACGTCCTTTTGATGGATGCGAATGTCCGACATACTCGTCTCGCATCCATCAGGAGGAGGGGGGGGCCGCGCGTCACCAGAATCCAGACGTGAAGATTCCGCAAAAAGAGAGGCAAACAAGTTAGCTTTTACCTCAGCGGAGTGGGCCAGTGACCCGTCGGGCCTCAGCAGTGGTGGTAGTGAGGGACGGCAGAAGTTCGATTCAACCGACTTAGCCAGGGACCAAAACGCTTTACTACCCGCTGGGTATGAAGCAAGTTTGGTCCCAATACGGCTTATGTGGTCAAACCGAGATCGTCGCATCACCTTTTTGCAGGACTTGGCAGCCCTATTGTAGGCGCTCTTCCGCTGACCCATGTCGCTTGCTTTGCGTGCCCGACTGTCGACCCATGCCAGGTACGCCTCGTGTTTAAGCGTGTTGGCGCGCTTGCACTCGGCGCCAAACCATGGCCGGTCAACGCTAGACATTGCTACGTCAGAGAACGGAATGTAGTACTCCATTCCCTGACGCAACACATCCGACACGGCGTCCGCGCACGACGAAGGATCAGCCGAAAAGAAGCAAGTAGGCTGCCAAGGATAAGATGCGAAAAAAGAACGCATCCCATCCCAATCTGCTGACTTGTACCGCCAAACCCGCCGAGCGCCTCTTGGGCTGAGATCGGGTGGGGAGTGAACGGATACAGACTTCACCAGACAATGGTCGGAACTACCCAAAGGTGAAGATACCGACACCGAGTAGCGGTCTGGATCTGTTGTCAGCAGAAGGTCCAAGCAATTGGCTGTGTGCGAATCAACATCCGGCACCCTTGTTGCCTCCTGGACCAGCTGGGTGAGATTTAAAGCAAGCGAAAGCTTTCTCATCTCACGCCCAGCATGATCAGTGATCTGGTACGGGAAAAGCCACTCCTGGTGGTGGGCATTGAAGTCCCCCAGTAATACTAATTGGGCAGAAGGGTACCGCTGCTGTGCCGTATCAGCCGCCTCACTAAGATACTCTGTGAGCCTGGTTGTCTCCTGATCGCCGCTGTGCGAGCGGTAGACACAGGCGTAGACAATTTTATCAAGGCCCGTGTCCACCATGGCCCACAGCACAGAGAACCTAGAGTCCTCAAGGTTTCGGAGACGCCGATAACAGATGTCGTCTCGGGCGTACATGCATACACCCGCGCGTTGCTTAAAATTGTGCTCCAGGGTATACCCTGGGTAAGTTAGGTACGATACTTCTGATGGACATCCGATCTGCGTCTCCGAAAGGAAAAAGAGAGCCGGCTTATCAGTCTCCAGGTGATGATGGACTGCTATGAGGTTGGAGTGCAAACCTCTGATGTTCGTGAGGTGCACTTTGAGTGGGAGGGGGTGCAGCCGCTGTTTAACTTTAAACTTTTTTCTCCTTTTCATATTTCGATGCGAGTGAAGTTAGGTGAGGAAAAGGAAGTGAGATGTGGTTCCACGCTGCTAACCTTCAGACACGCACTGAAGGGACGCTATCATTGGGGGACTAGTCTGGAGACTGCGGGGACGCCCGAGCCCCCCCGGAAATGTCCATCGGGCCCTCCCTTCTGGTCGCCAACCAGCACGATGGTGCATTCCGGGATTTTTCGTCAGTTGGCGGGGCAGCCTTTCGTGTGGGGCTGGCATACTACTTGGGCCCCCAACTACCTGCGGTCGGCCAGCGGTGCACCGTGCCTCGGATCCCGCTACCCTCCGCGACCAGCCGCCCGATACGCCCCTAACAGCGCGCGTCAGGCTGGTCTGCCTGCAATAGAACCGCCACCTCGACCCATCTCCTGAACTGGCTACACCGAGCATCGCACCGGAACACGGCTAGGCCGCTTGGCGGTACGTCTTTGCCCGGTGGGTGGTCGCAAGCCTTCGGCCGAAGCCTACCACCAGTTATTGTCACCTGATTGGCACCACCCGGGGACCACGTGTAGGGTATCGAATAGGGTACTTTCCTACGGACGTGGGTGACTCGGCCCCCAAAACTTCTGTAAGTAATGAGAGAAATCCAAAATAACATTAAATCGAAAAAGTCCCGGGTTACGACCTCATTACAGGGGAAATTCTAAAACACCTCCCACGCAAATTATTGTATTGTGAAGCTCGAATCTCTTTGTGTGGAGAGGTGCGACACCGGCGAGTGTTGCGAAGACTACGGGAACGCTATGCGGAAGTGTGTTTTGAAGAAATCACTTCATAAGGCGGTGGCTCCGTTATGTTTTGTATTCCTCAAAACGTTATTAAAAACATCGTGGAAATCATGCCCAGAAGGATTTAAGCTGTGATTTTGGCAAGTGGAACCTCCACTTGCCAATCGTTATAAGGTTTTTACATTTATAACTTTATTTAATTAAATAAAGTAAAACAATCTTCTTGTCTTTATTTCCGACTAATTCATACTGTTTGGCCGTGTACATTGGTTTTAAAGAAATAATGTTGTTTTTTTTTTTAAATTGGCAGAAATCACTTCACGCGTATTAGTTTACACGATTATAAGTATGCAAACTACGTCAAACAATTAAATTGCATTTAATTAACTCAAATCGGCCTTAGAATGTAAATTTTCTTAGGTGCCCGTTTTTCTTGCAGAAGAGTGTAGTAGTCTATGCAACTGACTGTTAAGGTGGAAACATACTAATAAAACCAGACGCGACTATCGCCAAGCGATGCCATCCGACGCTTTGCAGTACTAATCAATCCCATATATTTTATTCAATATGGTCAGAACCACATAGACTACACGCCATGACATGCGATCACACGTATTCCCACGCGGTAACATCCAGTCGGTCTGGATCAGCGTGTTGTCACACGCAGTATGTTTCTACAATAACACCCGACGCCGCGCGTCAGTCAGTCGAGAACAATTCTGGTATAAAGATATTTTTTGTTAGTTTTTAGAGTTTCGTACCCAAAGGGTAAACACGGGACCCTTTTACTAAGAAACCACGGTTCGTCTGTCTGTCTGACTGTCCGTCTGTCACCAAACTGTATCTCATGAACCGTGATAGCTAGGCAGTTGAAATTTTCACAGATGATGTATTTCTGTTGCCGCTGTAACATAATTATACTAAAAACAGAATACAATAAATATTTAAGTGCGGATCCCACACAACAAACGTGATTTTTTGTCGTTTTTTTTGCGATAATGGTACGGGACCCGTCGTGCGCGAGTCCGACTCGCACTTGGCCGGTTTTTATTTAAAATGTCGGATGAACAATTAAAAGAATTTGTGAAACGGTACTCAGTATTATATGATATGATTTCAGGCCAATACCGTGATCATAGTGTTAGAAATAATACTAGAAACGAAGCTATGATACAGGCGAAGCGTGTTGTAGCATCACGTGGTTTGTTGTATATGTGCACGGTTCGCACTGGTTTTGACACGGGTTTTTGTAGTATGCCACGTGATGCTACAATAAGCTTCGCTAGTATCTTAGCTTCGTTTCTAGTATTTTTTCGAATATTATCATCACGGTATTGATCTGAACACATATCATATAATACTGAGTAGGTACCGTGTAAGGGTCCGTTCACACAGACCGGCTCGGAGAGCATCGGCGCGCATTTTTCTTTTCACACAGACCGGATCGTATGCGCTTGGAGTTGGTCGGAGCGGAGCCGCCAACTATTTCACATAGGCCGGCTGGAAGCGACCTGAAAGCGGATGCGCTCGGAGCCGGTTGGATGCGCTCGCAGCCGGTCGGAATCGCTCGCAGCCGGTCAGGATACGCTCGCAGCCCGTCGGATGCGCTCGCAGCCGGTCGGATGCGTTCGGAGCCGGTCGGATGCACTTGAAGCCGGTCGGATGCGCTCGGAGCCGGCTTTCGCTTGGTCGTTGAAAGGATTGTGCTATCAAAATGGCGGTCGGCGTGGAGAAGCGCGGACGCAATCGGAACCGATCGGCTGCGCGAGCGAGAAAGAGCACGCAATCGGAGCCGATCGGCTGCGCGAGCGAGAAAGAGCACGCAATCGGAACCGATCGGCTGTGCGAGCGTTAAAGAGCATGCAATCGGAGCCAAACGGCTGCACGATCGAGAAAAATTACGCGATCGGAGCCGGTAAGCTCCTCTTATTATTTCATACCAAGCGCATTCAAGCATTCTTAATCACAAAAGCAGTGCACATGCAAAAATAAACCTTAATACAAGTACTAAAAACTCTGTTTTCAACGTGATAAGAATCTGCTCTCCTCTCCGAGCCGGTCTGTGTGGACGGACCCTAACTATACTTAATTGTTCATCCGACATTTTGAATAAAAACTAACATAAAATATCTTTGTACCAGGTATGTTCTCGACTGACTCACGCGTGGCGTCGGGTGTTATCTAGAAACACACTGCGTGTGATAACACGCTGATCCAGACCGACTCGACTGGATGTTACCGCGTGTGATTGCGTGTGGTCACATGGCGTGTTGTCAATGTGTTTCTGACCATATTGAATATATGGGATTGATTATTACTGTAATGCGTTGGGTGGCGTCGTGTAGCGTCGTGTTTTAACAATATGTTTCCACCTTAATACGCGTAGTTTTAAACAAGCGGCTACAAGGTTTCAAACAAGTTTTAGGCTTAGCACGCACTGCGATTTTTATTCGCGCGTATTTTATCCGCCCATTCTGCGACCTACGGAAACCTTCTCCTGATTCTTTTATATTTCTGTTGTCGTCGCCGTCTGCCCTTGGTTGATGGAAAGCTTAGCTAAAAGTAGCGGTTGTGTTAAGTTCGCTCAGTGATTCAGTATCGAGATGAATTCTCGCCCGTCACGTACAACATTAACAGTAACACTTGCAATACATGATTGTTCATCGGTCCTTATGTGCCGTTTATGAAAGGTCAGTTCGGTATAGTGATTGCTGTATTTTAGGTATGTGGTTAAAAAAACAAATAATGTCTCTTAATACGTATATTTCTGAGCCACATTCATCACAGTTTTAGTAAATTTTAAGACATACCTACTAATATTTACAAGTTTGACACATTTTGTGAATATTTATATTATTATGATTAAGTAATATGTATTATGATAGTATTAATTAACAAATCAAACATTACATTGAAGACATAAATCAACAAAATAAGTCAATAAAATAAACTTGAAATAAAATAATTTCAACCCTGATGCAGGATTTAAATTTTCATTTCCTATACAATACCTAGCTAGACGGTAGGTACCAACTACAGATAAATAGTTTAATTAAATATTACATTCACATGTTACAACAATAACAGTTAATTTAAAATACTTAAGTACCTATATAAGAGGACATGACGTGACCTAAGTAGACAATAAAAATACCGCGAAAACTTGGTTCAAATTGCTGATCAATTAATTAATTCCCTTACACTTGCTAGTAATGTAGGAATTTCAAGAGATTCTAACTTTTACTCTCAGTCTCAAATTTCGTTCCTATATAATTTATAGCCGTTATATAAAAAAGAACATAGGCGAATACGGGACAGAACTTGTTTCAGTTAGGTACCAACGCAATTTTTTGAATTTTTATTTTCGGTGAGAAACCTTCAAAAGAGAAAAGACGCGGGTTTTAAATAGATACCTAGTATCTACTAGTGTAACGTACTTATTGATCGTAACTATTCTGAAGGAATGGTATAGAGGAACCAAAGTTCTTTATTGTAACAATAATTGGGAAGAAGATGGATAGAAGTTACTGTGAAACTTACAATAGTGTTTTCAATAGGTGCTCATGGCATTTTTAATTCCATGTAGCACGCAGCATGTAGATTGATATGATTTTTTGATGGAACGAAGACTAACACGTAGGAACATAATGAAGATTTTGGAAATTATTGATCTTTATTCTAACTTCACTATTAAAAATACATCATAAAAAATATTAGTTAGTATTATTAGTATTTAAAATTGAGTAGACACTGATTTAATACTTATTGTAAAATAAGTTTATAATGAGTATTTACATGATAGGAAAACATCACATCAATTTCGTTAATAACTATTGGCACATATTTACGACATTTGGCACAAAAAAACAACTTGAGAGATTATTATATCAAACATTGTACTGCAATAGGCTTACCCCGAGTTTCCCAGCTCAAATTATGAATTAATGTGACAAATTGTCAAGCAGGCGTTATCTGCTGTGATTGGTTGAAAGAATTTTCAACAGCCAATCACACTTTAACATCATAACGGTACCTTTTCAATATATTTACGAAAACATCATGTACGTTAGAAATAATTTACATCTTTGTAGTAAAAACAGCGATAGAAATAATTCTGTTACTAGAAATAGGGACCAATTAATTCAACCAGGTTTAAGGATGGCTAAAGTAGCATCATCTTTTAAGGGGTACTGTATGAAATTTTACAACAGAATACCTTCCCGCATTCTAGAACTGAATGAGGCGAAATTCAAAACATTTAAAAAGCGCACACTATGCAGACAGGCATATTATAAGTTGGGGCATTACATCGCTGATAAAATGCTTGGCTCAACACTAGTCCAGCTCCATAGCCACTAGGGCGCAAAAAAAAAGTGATAAGCAGAAAAGTTCTGAAGTATTTTTGGACCTGCTGAAGGCTGCATGAATGTATTGTGATGTATAAACTCAATATATTGTTTGTTTTTCTCTAGACGCTTTACGTACTTACACGTTTTTTTACATCGTTCTCACATTATGTATATTTTGCCAACAAGAATAATGTAACCAGAAACTTAACTTGTAATTTGTTTTTTTTGAAAAGAATATCTACCTATGGAGTTTCTTGTGCGTTCTTCTCCATAACAAGCTACATTTCCGAATGGACGGTAGAATCAATTATTATTACTTTTAAATTTAATTGTTTTTTGACGTTCAAAAGTGCCGCTTAATGGCATAATTGAATAAAGAAATTTTGATTTGATTTGTTTTGAGTCACATCAGATAATGCGTGCTTGACAATTTGTCACGTTAATTCATGATAATTTTGAGCTGAGAAACTCGGGGTTACAATATAGCCTTAAGATTGCCAATCAAACAATCCTTGACTGATTGACACAAAAAACTGAGCACATTTTTAAATTGGCCTTTCCGTTAGGCCGTATCTTACTAATACTATGTACCTACCTATACGGGCGGGATTGCTTAATATATTTAAAACCCCTTATAGGGATAATATTATAATAATGAGTTATGATCGAATGAAGTTCCATATATTGCCGGACGTTAAGAATTTCAACATCCCATATCTGCCCGTGGATGTCGTAAGAGGCGACTAAGGGACATACCAGAAAATGGACAGCAGCATTCTCTGTGCGCTTCATAACAAACTGCGATCGCCAACCCGCCTGCCAAGCGTGGCGAAGAATTCCCGGACGGGAACCGGCTACCAGAATACAAACCGACGACTGGCCCTGGCAACATGCCATGTATACTCCTCCTCCATGTATAATCTCGCGCGCAGGTTTGACGATTTCCAGCCTCCCGAACAAGCCTGTTTCCGAAAAGGCTTTAGCACCGTAGACCATATACATACGTTACGGCAGGTTAAACGGAAGACCGAAGAGTATTTCGTGCCTCTTTGCTTAGCGTTTGTGAACTACGAGAAAGCCTTCGATTCGATCGAAACTTGGGCTGAACTGCAATCTCTTCAACGGTACCAAATCGACTACCGGTACATCGAGGTACTGAAGTATTTGTACAAGAACGCCACCATGTCAGTCCGACTTCAGGATCAGACTTCGGAACCTATCATTCTGCAGCGGGGTGTGAGACAGGGAGACGTCATATCTCCGAAACTGTTATCTGCTGCACTGGAGGATGTCTTCAAGGTTCTGGACTGGAAAGGGCTGGGCATCAACGTCAATGGCGATACATCACTCACCTTCGGTTTGCGCGCGATATAATAGTCATGGCGGAGACCATGGAGGACCTCATTTTAATGTTCGATGACCTCATTAGAGCTTCCGAAAGAGTGGGTCTAAAAATGAACATGTACAAAACCAAGGCGAAGTTGAAAGCCCATGTTGCACCCACTTATATCAAAATCGGAGAGTCTACACTCGAAGTTGTGGACGAATATGTCTACCTGGGACAAACGGTCCAGTTAGGAAGGTCCAACTTCGAGAAAGAGGTCAAAGAGGAGAATCCGACTCGGTTGGGCAGCGTTCGGGAAGTTGCGCGGTATCTTCTCGTCCAGCTTACCACAGTGTCTCAAGACGAAAGTCTATGACCAGTGTGTGTTGCCAGTGATTACTTACAGGACAGAGACGTGGTCGCTCACAATAGGCCTCATCAGAAGGTTTAAAGTCACCCAAAGGGCAATGGAGAAAGCTAGGCTCGGAGTTTCCTTGCGTGATCGAATCAGAAATGAAGACATCCGCAAGAGAACCAAGGTTACCGACATAGCCCGAAGAATTGCCAAACTTAAGTGGCAGTGGGCAGGGCACATTGCTCGCACAACGGATGGCCGTTGGAGCCGAAAAGTTCTGGAGTAGCGACCGGTACGCGCGTACCGGAAGAAGCAGCGTTGGAAGGCCTCCCTCTAGATGGAGCGATGACCTGGTCAAGGCTGCAGCGTCCGGTGGATGCGAAACGCACAGGACCGATCAATGTGGCTAAGCTTGGGGAAGGCCTATGTTCAGCAGTGGACGTCTTTCGGCTGAAATGATGATGAATGATGAGTAATGACCACCAAAATATACTTTAAGACCCAAACACTATTTTTCCACCCAAAATAACAACTACCTGTCAACAAAAACAAAATGATTACCAAGTAATGAAAGCTCTCCTGAAAGTCTAAAGTCTGTAGTATTGATAAGAGGTATACAACTTATTTTTATAAATTTTCTTTTACATAAAATGGAAATGACTAGGTATTTTTTCAAAAATATTATACATATATAGGCTTGGCAATTACGTATGGAAAATAACATCTGCCAAATGTCCACCACTAGCAGCGCGACAAATGTGAGCTCTTTCTATCGCGTTTCTCATCTCATTTTCGCACATTCCGGCGCTATCCAACTGACTGCGTCTCGGATATTCTGTTTTAAATGTTGAATATTTCTCGGCTTGTTAGCATAAACAGGTACCTTTAGATAGCCCCACAGTAAAAAGTCAGGAGCTGTCAATCCGGTGATCTTGGGGGCCAATCAATAATTGACATTAAATTTTTTTTTCGATTGTGTCTCTCTGGCCGTATGACATGTGGCCCCGTCTTGTACCATGTTTTTTATGCCCAACTGATTCTTTTGATGTAACAAAAAATTGTTGATCATCTCACGGTAACGATCTCCATTCCCTGTTACGGCGGCAGCGCCCGTAGCATGTTCAAAGAAGTAGGTAGAGTCCAATTACTCCTCCTACAACACGTTGCTCAATCAAAAAACGCTCCATATCGAATTTGACGAAATAATTTTTATCAAATAACTGTCAAATATGGCGTCAAAACAAAATGGCGGCGAAAAAGGGTCGTATATATCTAAGTTGGCCACCCTGTACCTACAGGCTAATATTCAAGAAATCTATTGCCACCCACCAAAAAAAAACTGAGGCCGAAAATAGGATCTCTTTCTTTGACCTGATTGCGGCTGAGCCCAAAAAGAGGAATGTACAGCCTGCAAATTTTACACTTTGAACAGAGCTCACGGCGACTAGCAAAGCATCAGCGGGAGTGTTGCGGCCTGTGGGTTGTTTAGTAGCCATCCATGAGTCAGTGGACGGGAGTGCAGCGCGCTTTTACGGTTGAGGCGTATTTCGCGAACAATAATTGGAATAATTGTAATCCAGTGACTGCCTTATTTTTGGAACCTAATTCTGCGTAAATCGCATATGTGAAGTGCAAATTTTTGCGATGTCTCTGTTCACCTATATAATGAGGCCTTTTATCGTAGGCTTGCACGTATACACATAGGTATTGTTATAACAGATTCCGTTTGTTTTAATCTTAAACCTATATATCCTACAGGAACTTCAAGTGTCTCGTGCTTATGTCAGTGCGTCTGCTTGTCGCATGGTGTGCATTGCAACTGTGGCCGCGCGGCGTCCATAGCTTCGTCGGACTGATGCTGGCGGGGTCGGCTGAGCCTCGCACTCGCGACGCACTCGGTCAATGATATCAGCCACCAATTTTTCTTCTCTAGAACGTTTTTCCGCCCAGTCTGCTTGGTTCACCGCTGGTTCTGAAAGCAAATACAAATAACTGTCCTTGAGATATTTAGATACCTTTTATTTATAATTTAGGTTTTACACTGGAGGAAACAAGAGGCCCAAGATAAACAGTTTTATTTTACGTTCTACTTCTAAATCGCCGATGCCACCCAAAAATCATCCAAGCTGGCCAATAGTAGTCCCATTGGCTCACCGACCACATTCGCCGTATATCGAACGGTTCATGGGTTACAATGTGAGTTTTGGAAAATGTATGGCGGCATCACGGCAGACACAGACAAAGATGGCGGGACGAACTTGACACGTACAAAAACGACTGGTCTTCAGGGATTCTTGTTTCCGACGAAATGGAAACAAAAAAAGGGAGAAAAGGGAGCCTTGCAGTGGAACAACTCAGTCTAAAAATAAATAAATCTACTTCTAATAGGACAGTGATTTACAAGATTCATCCATCGTTAAGTTTTAAAAAATATGCATCGGCAGAAGATTACCTTGTTTACGATGATGGGTCTTCTTTGTTTCTGTCACCTTAGCCGTGTGTTTCACGACGGATGTTTGATAGTTTGGGACACTGGATTTTGGTATCGCTAATTCTGGATCGGATTCGCTCTTCGCTTCCTGTGTAACCGGCTGCAGATTGTCCGCTACAATAGCTTCTACTAGTGTGTTAGCTGATATTGGACTGGTGTCTGATAATGCTTCGTTGTGTCTAGTTGCTATGTGTCCGATGTACCCTAAAAATGTTGTTTAAATGATGTATACTATTCGATATTATTATATGTGATTCCCATACTTTATAGTCGCAGCTTTTGCGACATAGCCTATGCCACATAGTACCATATTCCAATACACTTTGAAGAAACTCCCCTAGACTCAGATAGACAAAAAAATCTCGAATTTAATGATTCGAGGTGGAGTTGAGTAGGAGGACATGCAAGCATGACTTGGATTAAAACTCTATGCAAAAGGTGTTGATACAATAGATCCTGGATAGAAAAATGATAATTCTATTACGTCGATGATATTATCAAACTAGCTGTACCCGCGGCTTCGCTCCCGTTAACTGCCTATCCTACCCTACTTACCAACCTACCTGTACCTACCTTACTTACCTACCTTACTTACCTTTTTTATGCTATTTACTCTAAGGAGAAGAATATCCACTTCATACAAAAAAAGCAAGGACAGATTTGCGGCGCGCTATTTAGTAGCACTCCAGAACACCACACCGAAAAAATACTACCGACTTCCAAAAAGAAAGTTATTTTTCACTTTGTAGTGTTTTTATTTGGAAGCCCGTATTAAGTATATATACGGCCAAATTGAGAATCCTCCTCCTTTTTGGGTAGTCGGTTATAGGAACATTTATAGTATGGGAATTAACTTGAATTCAAACGAGTAATTTCATTCCGGCAGGAAATTATACTCGTAACATTAGTACTAGTCATTTTTTCCCAAATGCCTAAGAACTCTAAATGTCAGTCGCTCCAGTATCGGTGAAGCATTAAGTTACGGAAGGTTAAATCACCCAATAAAAAGTGATTTATGTGGTTTCATCATTTTCATCCCCTGCCATAATTCGTGAGATGGTTCTTCAGATCATTTTGAACTAAAAAGCAGCCAGTAATCATTGAAGCCGGGGGTTTTACGTCGGACAACATGGATATATTCTCGGTTGCTTATGCCTTTTGGCTATACTATTGGCGCTTTTGCTATTCTATATGCAATATATCGCACGCTTAATAAGAAACTGACCGATTACGGTTCAGGTCCAAAAAAAACAAAATTTCTTCTAAATATCATTTCTCTATCAATAATCAGTTCAACAACTATTCCTACGATACAATATTTAATTATTATTATGCTTTTTCACTAAGTTATAAGCCATTATGTAAGACAAGTCATGATTACCAAAACGTGTAATGCGACTTCCCAAAAAAAAAAAAATTTTGGTCTGTATATTATTAAGCGTGCGATATTTTAGTAAAGCAACATTTAAAAAAATATCATTGGCGTTGATATATCGTTACCAAAAATATCAATTAATGTAACGGACAAACCACGGTTCTTCAGGAGAGCCAAAACGATATTTTTTAACTTCTTTCTGTTTTTACTAACTACTCCAATTTTAATTGTGTACTTATTACAATAAAAAGAAAGTTTCTTAGATATTCCTCATCTTTCATGCTATAAACGAAAGATTCAGGAAAACTCAGTTGTTTAAAATATAGCATGTCCCTTACATTAAAAAAAGATATTTGGTTGTGCCTTACGTTACTAATTTTTTTTGTGTAAATGTGAACGGCCACCTATCCGCACCGCAGGAGCCGCACGCGCCACAGTCATCGAATTTTTTAAATCTTTATACGAAATCGTATGCAGTCTCGCGCACCTATCCGCGCCGCACAACCCGCATTTCAGCATTGACTAAACTATATCGAATAGTGAAATAAAATAACATTGACTGTATCAATTACTGAAATAAAATAGCGAGTGTTTATGTTTAGAATTTTTTGCTGGGTCGATTCCCGGTTTAGGTAAGCTTGTCGAGAAATCTGTAAATGCAGTTTTGTTTCTTTAAAAAAATAAAGGAATGTTTTCTTTAACTAGAATAATCTTTCCCTTCAGGGCCCATTGATTTTTCCTACTGTATTAACTCATTTTTGCCATGATGTCCCTTGCATTAATTGATCCTTCTGGTATCGATATAGGAATCAAATTAATGTAAGTACTCGGTATGTTAGCAACATTAAACAAATAAAGCAGCTGCTCGAACCCATAATAAATAAAGGAGAATTGAAGTCAGAGACGCCGCAAAATTTACTACGGCAATTGAGCAGAACTGGTCAAAATGGACCGACGCAAACCTGACTAACGCAAAACCAGAAATGTTAAGGAACCAAACAAAACATCTTATTCAGGAAGCAGTCGCAGAATCAAAGGCACCCACTGAAACACATCAACGGCAACACTGGATAACAGACAGTACTCTTGCTTTAATTGAGGATCGCAGGCAGAAAAAGACGAGAGGAGAGGACGTTAGAGAGCTGAACAAGCTATCTGCTCGAATTCAAGCTAACGAAGTAGGCAGGAATAGCAGACTCTACAATCATAACTCATATATTCGAAAAATTTGTGAAGAAGTCGAAGCACACGCAGGGAAACATGAATCTAGGAATCTTTACCGTAAAATTCGTCATATCACAAGAACTCTACCTGCTAAAACCTGGGCTATCGAGAACGATAAAGTTGAAGTTGTAACAGAACTAGACCAAATCTCAGAAACTTGGCAGAACTACTGTCAATCACTGTTCCAGGATCCACAGTCGCGTCTTTTCCCGTAATACAGAGGTAAACAGGGATGAACTGAAACCGGATATTCTGCTGTCTGAAGTAAGGGCCGCCATAAAACATCATAAAACTAAAAAAAACACGGGACTGCATAACTCCAGCTTCCTCATAAGTGGACAAATAATTCTATCTATGTCAATATTTCAGGCATAGTAGCAGCAATCAAAGTTCCGAATGTTAATTTAGGTGCCACAAAATGTCGTAAATATGAATCGTTAAGTATGTGTTAGCTGGAGTGACGTCACCCTAGCTTCCTCATTCAATACAGGCAAACCAGTGAGCCGCTCCTTACCTCCTCCGAAATACGAGTAATAATTTGATGATTTTGGCGCGAAAACTATTTATTTGTTTATTTCGTGGAAACTACAAGGACTAGAGATTTGAAAATTTCGCTGCCTGTGGCAGCTATTATGTCTTACTTTTTGAGCTATAATACATAATCATATCTTCTTTCGTTCGGAAGATATGACATGAGCAGCTGGGTTGCCGTCGCTCCAGCTTACATATATTTGTCGGTTTAATAGCTTATAGAGTGTTTTGACCAAAGATTTGAAAATTTTGCTGCCAATGGCAGCTATTATGCCTTAATTTTTGAGGTATAATACATAATCATATCTTCTTTTGTTCGGGAGATATGACATGGCAGCTGGGGTGATGTCACTCCAGCTTACACACACGTTTTTTGCTCGTAATTTCAACACTTTCTAAGCGTTACCATTCAGTTCTTATCTTCCATGTGCAGCTATTAATCCTTTTTTTTACTATAGTCCAAAACCCTAACCTCACTGGTTTGCCTGTATTGAATTTGGAAGCTGGGGTGACGTCACTCCAGCTAACACATACTAAATTACTCACATTAACGAAGTTTTTGTGGCAGCAAAATTAAGACTCTGAACTTTGATTGCTGCTATTATGCCTTATATAATGGCAAAGATATAATTATATTAACACTTATGAGGAAGCTGGAGTTATGCGCATCGGGAAGAGGCCGAATTCCCATAGAAACCATATAGGCTTTAGGAGAACGTGGCGTCTATATCTTCCATGCCATTGGTAACACAGTATGGCAGACAGGAACTTGGCCATCTGAATGGACTCATACAGTCTTCACCCTTTTACATAACAAGACTCCATAAAGAAATGTAAAAACTATCGCCTTATTGCACTGATATACGCCAGCAAAATCTTGTTAAATATTCTAAATGAGCGGCTGTAGGCGTATCTGTCCAAAGAAATCACACCACAACAGGCTTGATTTGTGAAGGGAAAGGGTACACGGCAACAGATTCTTATTGTTCGCCAGATTATTGAAAAAGCTCGTGAATTCTACAAGCCAAGATATATCTGCTTTGTTAATTTCTTCAAAGCATTTGATTCGGTAAAATGGCCAATTTGCTCTACGCAGATTTTACCACTCTTTTTGCATCTAGTGCTCGCCATATGGAAGAACTCCTAAGCAAAATGGAACAAGTGAGCCTTGAATTCGGATTAAAGATTAATCGCAGCAAGACCAAAGTGATGATTGTGGACCGTGCTAACAATAATTCGCCAGAAGTTACTTAGATCGCAAACTGCGACGTAGTCCAATCCTACGTTTATCTTGGAGCTTTAATCTCGAATAACTGCGGCTGCATTGACGAGATAAAGAGGCATATGGTGATCACAAGAACTGCAATGGACTAGAACAGCAATGCAATGAAAAAACATATGGAGGAACAGAGACATGACCAAAGCCACGAAGACCAGGCTCGTGCGCACTTTGTTTTTACCCATATTTCTGTATGCTGCAGAAACGTGGACGTTGCGGGAGGTGGAAAGAAAAAGATAGACGCTCTGAAGATGTGGTGCTGAAGAAGAATGCTCGAAGTATTGTGGACCGAGTTCCACACAAATGTCTCGATACTTCAAGAACTGCCCATAAAGCAGCGTCTGTCCGCAATATTATAGTCCGGAATACTCACTTTCTTCGGACACGTTTCAAGGCGAGACAGTCAGTCCATAGAGCGGTTAGTCGTCCAAGGAAAAGTGGAAGGTACTAGACCGCGTGGTAGGACCCATGCGTTGGACCGACCAGATCAAGTCTGCTGTGGGCGGTCCCGTGCACGAATGTACCGGGATGACATCTAATCGGGCAAGGTCGCCACCTTTCCCGATTAGATGTCATCCATGTCATACGTTGTGAGACGCATTACGTCTGCCGCATATGCTACCAATATTTAATGACGACCACGACCGCTCTGTCCAGAGCGTAGCGACTAAGAAGAAGAAACAAATAAAGTAAAGCAATTACGAATTTGATTTCTATTTGTTACGTAATAGGCATATTACGGTAGGAAGCATGTAATATAGATACTTTTTTGTGATAATAATGTAAGAGAATAGTTCTGAATAACTCTAATCATGAATTAAAGTAAGGAACATGTTATTTAAATTGACTGATTTAAGGATTAAGATAACGGTGTAAATGATTTAATACGATGACTTATTTTTCGGAGAAGAAAAAATGTTACTGACTGTTAATTAATTTTTTTGTCTTATATCGTTTTAAGCAGTCCAAAAATTTGTACAGTAAGGGGCAATTATTTTAACGATAGAGAAATGTTCATAACACCAATCTATAGTATTTTCGTATGTTTGTATGTAACGAATAAACTTAAAAACTACTGGATCGATTTCATAAATTCTTCCTTTTTTTTTTTATAAATTCATTCTTTCACCGTTGAGAAGCTACACTATCCCCGGGTGACATAGGCTACTTTTTAATCCTGTATCCACAGGAACGGGAACTACACGGTTGTAACCGCAAGGCGTCCGCTAGTGATATATAACTAACTAGCTGTGCCCGCGGCTTCGCTCCCGTCAACTGCCTACCCTTTCCTACCTTACCTACCTTACCTTACCTTACCTACCCTACCTACCCTACCTTACCTACCCCCCCTACATACCTTCCCTATCTACATACCTACATGCCTACCCTACCTACATACCTACCCTACCTACATACCTACCCTACCTATCTACAACCTTAAAAAAAAAATTCTTTCATAAGAACCTTCTCCTAGCAATAACAAACACAACAAAAAAGAATTAGCGAAATCGGTCCAGCCGTTCACACGTGATGCCGTGACCAAGGGAAATAGGGATTCATTTTTATATATATAGATTGTCGACAAAATGTCCCTTACGTTAATTGATATTTCTGGTATTTCGTGATCAATGCAGTTGACTATTTTATTTTTAAGTCGAAATGATTTGAAGAACGCTCTCATGAATTATGGCAAGGTATAAAATCACTCAAAGTAGTTACATATTTCGTCCAAATTTAAAATCCTGTTACTTTGAATTCCACCGTGGGTGCGGTGACTGACGCTCATTAAGCTGATTATTTATTGAATGTTAGATCTTTTAATATGAAAACTATTCGGTGTAAAAATATCAGGATAAAATGCCGCTCTGCCTGCCGCACTAATATATAAAGGTGCTCCCTCACCTGGAGTCTGTAATGTAACATGAGATTCGATTTTGAGCATTTATTTGATGCCACAATGTTTACAAGTGGTGCGCATTGATGTTACAAGTTGTATCAAAATATTACACATGGTATCATAAAGTTGCGCACTGTAATGCTCGGTTCTCTTCCCTCACCAATATTACATTGCTTCGATCTCATATCATTACAGGTTGTGCACTGTATTGCTCGGTTCTCTTTCCTCACCAATGTAATGCTCGACTCTGTAACGTTACCTTACAGGCGAATGCTCCAGGTGAGGGAACACCATAAGTTCACCCAAATCAACTGATCATTAGTCTAACCGGATGCAGGTGAATCACAGAATTTTACATGTAGCCACTGCCTCGGCCTATCCGCACCGTAATGCGTAACTACAAAGTCAATCGACTCCATGAAGTTTATACGTTACGCGATTAGGCTGCAGGTCTCACTAACCCAATTGCCGGATCAAGTGGATAAGTTTGATAATTCTATGCTTAAACTAAAAAAATAAATTGAGTAAAAATTGAGAAAATAAAACGCCAGAGAATAGTTACCGCACTTTGACATGCTTTCAAGAGTCTTACCTTTTCTACTTTTGAAATAGCCAAAGCATTGTTCGCATTGGAAAAGTGGCGCAGGAGTGACCGGTTGTGCGGCGTGCCGCTTGTACTTGTGTCGGTACCAGTGCGTCCGGCTTTGCAGCACTTCCCCACACACCTTACAGATGACGCTACCGTCAGTCCTCAGCAAGTACTCCAACAACTCATGTCTCCCTCTTGTATTATCTTTACCTTCTTCTTTATTCCCCTCTTGTTTAGTCCGTTCTTGCATCGGCTCTGTTAGAAAATGAACTCCAGCATCCTCACAAGGGCCGTTAGTGTTGTTAGCCGTAGTAGTTGTAGCGGTTTCATAGTTCGCTATTATTGGATCAGAATTGGATGAATCCGACATTACTTCTAGTGTTATGATAGGAATGCTACCGTTGTCACCGTCATCTTCAAATGTGTATTGATAATCTGGAAGTTCTGACAAGAAAGTAATTAATTATTAACTGTATTATTACCAAAACAGACAATTCAATTAAATGGGATAGGTGTAGTAATTAAAGCCACTTAAGTATTTTTATCATTTTATTCGTAGTGTAGGTAAATGTTTTTCACAATAATTACTCAATACGTGTTGGTAAGATCCTTTTTTTTATAATATAACTACTATATTTTTGTTACAATAAAAATAAACTTTTGTCTCGTTCTCATCAATTTATTGTTAAAGCTTTGATGTTTGCAACGATAATTATTACATACCTACTAAAATAACCTATTAAAATTATCAGTTAGACTGTGGTAGTAATTTTGTTAATAGCTATTGTTAATATAGACTATCGAATATCTAACGTTCTTAAATCACTATATCATTACAATATTGTAGGGTAGTCGAAATAAAAAAAAAAACATATTTTAGTATGGCCCATCTTACAAACAAAAGATGTATTACTGACGGTTTCTACAAAGTACAGAGGTAATAGTTACCTTGCATCGGTATAAAAATGATAATTTTGAACGACTAATTGGTAAGGAATCTCTCAAAATATTGAAACAAGAATTTTATAGAATAAGACAATTAAAAATCAATATAGATAAAATATAAATGGTATAGTACTTTATATGTGAACGATAGTAAACTATTAATACTCGACACCATTAACTTATCAAACAGGAATAATTCCGGCCGTAGGAACCTAATGGTTAAATTGTTAATTTTCCATCAGTCTGATAACAATCAAATAATCACGAGCTCCTGGCATCGAGTAAGAGTCAATAGAATATAGAAAAAAATCAACACTTGCATATAATCATTGCACTTGACACGAACCTAAATAGTAAAAACCTTTCTTGCAATATTAGTTAATAATAAACATTTTTTAACTTCTAGACGATTTTTTCATATAACATAGTTTACATTTAGCAAATTAGGTATTGCTATTACAAGTAGCCGTAATAATTAACTTTCTACAGGACCTACCTATCTGAACTCTTTCCAAAGAAAATGCCAAGAGAAATTAAGCCAGACGAAGAAAATTACAATCATAAGAAAATACTTTATATAAAATTACCAAATAAACGTTACCTATGTTTTTGTGCGGGTTAAATCCTCGTAATTTTGTACAAGTAAAAATAACAAAATATTCAATCGCCGAAATTTAATTATACCAAATTGCGCATTCTATCTTCCGTAATACTTTATCATAAAGTAAATATGTTTTGCGATGGTTTTTTTTTATAAGTTATAAAATTACGCTGCCTTGCAGCATGTGTTTATAAGTGAGAAAGTAAGAATTACAATAACTCAACAATGAACATGATTGCCAACTTAGTTGGCACTAATATCACAAAATAAAATACTACAAAAAAAGATAAAGGGTAGGCATAACACTTCACCACTTCAAATAATAAACACAATATGTATGAAACAATTCTCCTCCAACTCGAGAAAGCTTATGGTCTCAATAAGTAACAAAGTATAAGATAATAGAAAACGAAGTGGTGAAAAATAAAAAAAAATAAAAGAAAATACAAACAAAAAATCTAATCCTTGTCAAAAAATATCAACGTTTCTCTACGTTGAGTTAGTTTGTGCAATTGACTGGCGCTGACGTACCTACTTAAATAAAAATCACACTGCAAATTGTTAATACCTTGTCGGCGACTATCATACATATCCTAAATGTTTATGTAATACACAGTATAACTATATACAAGAACGTTATCTAACAAAATCTTATTAATTTAAACTTAACATACGTAGATGAAAACTATATCCAAGTTGTGCGCTAAAATTTAAAATACAGAAACTCAATTTTTTACCGGTTAATGTTTTAAGTTGACATTGAATTAATACTACTCTATTTTCAGTATCCAATCAGTAAAAACATTAACCGATATCATAAACGAACCTTCTCTTCCAAAACGTGAACTTACAATAACGTAGATAGGCTTAAATCATTCCGAAATGGAACTTAACGATATAATGAACATTAGGTGTTACACTAACATTACCTAACAAATATTATTTCCCTTATCAATGGAAGAACTGCTGATTTTGTTATAGTTTCTAGTATACCTAGAACTTCTTCGCTATCCACTAAATATAATCTAAAAAAGTGAAATAATAAGAGTTGGAAACTTTAGTAATATTAAAAATTATACAAAATGAATAAAAATTGCGCTATGGCACTATTAAGTTAAATGTTAACATATTGATATTTTTCCACTATACTTCTCTTGTTAAAATAGATTCAATCAAATAGGTACATATTGTACATAACAGTAGGCTCACTAATAGGTAGGTAGACAAACAGTTTTAATATAATCTATTTTATAAAAGTCTTTAATAAGATAGAAAAGATTTTAATATTATTAAATATATCTATTTTTATTAATGCTTGCGAGTGATATGATATTGTCGCAATATACTTATGTCATGGCCTAGAGGTTTGCCCTGGCTCGGCCCGCGAGTTCCGATTACATATCAGCAATGTTGCAATTTGCGCACATAGACAACATAAAAATAAGATTTATTTGTAATACAGTCTTTGGTTGGTGTCTTGCGGTATCTCGAATAACTATAAGTATTAGGCACTTTAGGCGACAACTCATTTATTAATATAGTTCAATAAACTGCGTAAATGGAAGGCACATTTCAGACTTTTGTAGCACCTACAAATGCTATAATTTCAAAAACAAGTTAAATTCAACACGCAGTAACTGGCCTCAAATATTACATTGTATATTATTGTCTAATATTTGCACAACCATACTTTTAAACAAGATAACATAATGAGCTTTATTTTATGTAACAAACATTCTTTATTAAATGCATAACAGTATTCCTGGAAATATTGTAATACGTACAATGTAAAAATGTACATGAAAATTTAACTCCAAAAATAGAACGAATACTATAATCGAATCCTCGATATCTTCACGACCTACAAACTAGCCAAAGGAAAAGTTTACTTGTTTACGTGGAATCAATAACAATCCAGCGCAAAACGATCGCTCAGACTTGCGCGGGGTCAGGCGAGGAGTGCGAGGGCGTTGAGCCGTGCGGCGATCCCGAGCCCATCGCCTCCAGCTTGATGCCGGGCGGCAGCTGGCCCTCCATCCCGGGGATCAAGAAGAATGCGTTCGGTGGATACACGCAGTCTTTGGGCACGTAACAGTCGTGCGTCGTTTTCATGTGGTTTTTCATTTTGTCAGGCCTAGAAAATTCTTTGCAACAAACGGGACACGGAAATACTTTCCTTTGATGGCCCTCGTGGTACAGGAAAGCGTGTCTCTGGAATGAATATTTATTTTTAAAGGTTTTCTGAATGTTCTCTTTAGCGCACTCCGTGCACTGGTACACCCCTTCGTTAACAGATGCGTATCTGAAGAGATTGAGGCCTCTGACAGACATTTCAGTCAGCTGTTCGGCGGGGTCATTCGATGCTGAGTTAGCTCTTCTTCTTATCCGTCTCCTGACCGCTGGCCTTTGCATTTGACTGCCGGTCTGTAATGTGTTATTATTTAAGGAGTCATTTTGATACTCATTTGAAGTTGAAGCTTGTGTTGCCGGATTAATGCGAATTTTTCCTGTTCCATCATTTGAGGGTGACGATCGAGCGTATTTCATGTCCTTATGTTCCGAATCAGGACTACCACGTCCTGCAAAATAAGGTAGATTTATAAGTATTTTTCATTTTAACTTAGAAGATTGCAACATTGATGATGAAAATTTCAAAACTATTTTACAAAAAGACAACGCCATAGCTACAATTCAAGGTGATTTTATGACGTAACTTTTATCAATTCTTGTTGAGTTAGAACACTAAAAATAATGCTGAGCCGTATGGAATTGTCCTTTCAACCTACTTACTCGTAGGTTATTCAACTTACTGTGGTGATTATGAGCACAAATGCAAAATAATGATAAAATCGTGTGCTAGCAGGCGAATAAAAAAGGAAAACAATGAAAAAGAAAATAAAAACAAACTGAAAATATATTAACTTTATTTGTTCAAATTGAATGACGAAATTTTATTACACCATGATTAAAATGAAAACCACGATTCATAGAATCATTCCATGAACAAGTTTACAATATAATTTGAAATAGCTGCCGTTTAGAAATAGATAAAGAAATACCATCAGTATAATAATTATAGCACCAGTATTACTAGAAGATATTTAAGATGGTAAACTTGTCCATGAGATACATTCAAAATAAAACATTTAAAACTAGAAAAATGTGAAATAATATCAATTTTGGAATATATGTACTAAGTGTATATATATTAACCAAAATAACATCAGTCCTAAAAATTAAAACTCACTAAGCAAATCAATAGAATTGTGTTCAATGAAAATTTGATGTTTTATTTAAAACATGAACTTGTAGCAAAGTCAAACTGCTTAAACTATTTTAAAATAACCATATAAATTAATAAATTAAAAAATAATAACAAAAAAGAATAGATTTCACTATGATATAATAGGACTCAAGTGTTTGCATTTGGAACTATTTCGGCAAGTTCAGTAGTAGGTACATAATTATAAAAATAACACTTCAGTTAACTTAAGCTCTTAAGATCACATAAGGTGGGTTGATAGTTGAAAAGTAATATTAAAGTTATAGCAGTTGACTGTGTGTTCGTTACACACGAAAACTTATTTAGGAAAAATAGTTGCCAATATATCGTATGTGAACATACAGAAAAAAATAGCCGAAAGATACAATCATGTTTGGATAAAATTATAAGGAACATGTAATTAGCCTCATTAATCAATATCTGGATAATATTGCATCAGAAATATCTAAGAGTATGGTATAAATAAAAAATAAAAAGCAACAATTTGTACTGGACCAACAAATCAATACTTTGATCATTGCAGAGCATCAATTTGAGCAACATAGAAAGCATTAAACATAATCTAGCTCTAACCACACCATCTACGAAACGTGAGAGTAGCGTCATAGGTTAACGTACCTGATCAGTCCTCTCTTCGTGACTTATTTAACATTCTATACAGTGTCGCCAATGTCACTCCTTCGTTAACAACACTATTTATGTCTATAATATTATAAATAACTTAACTTTTAATCTACTCTTTACTAATAACCCGTGTTGTTACTTTGCTACTATTTAAATATAAAAAAATAATAAAATATTGTTGAAATCGTTAGTGTTCGTCATCGTTGCTGCATAAATCACGGGTGACAGACTATGTTAACATAACTAAATCATGTCACCAAGTTTAGTATAAAACAAAAGGCAAGACAAGACATTCAATATCAACTATTACAGCGTCTAGCGCCATTCGATTAGCACATGTGGGCACGGTGCTCGATGCACGGACTGCACGCACTGCACGGTACACTAGGTACATGAACGTTTTAACAATAATTTTAATAATGTTTAACAGACAAATCATAAGTAATTATAGGCATAAAATCATAACCACGTCAAAGTCACAATAAATAAAATCAAAGGTGAAACTTAAAATAACAATAGCGAATCAAAACAAAATAATAAGTAAGAATCATTAAAATATTGGTTGGTTTGCTGTAACTTTTATTATTTTCTTTAAAGTTTCTAAAAATAGTAATTAACACCTTATTGTATACCATTGTATTTTGTTTCATTAACAAATATTCTATGTCGTGTAACTTTCAATTCTAAATTTATCTAAACATTACTCTTTGCATTTTCTATTGTCTAAGTGCAAATAACAAAAAAATATGGATTTGCTTAACATTTGGCTAAGTTCTAGAATTAATAATTATTATAAATTGTCGTGTGAATTTTAATTAGTATATAATTTAAATATTATTTATCTGCAGTTTTTAACACAACTTTTGTGAAAGTTAACAACTTAACGATCTTGGTAATGTTTGAGGAATTGGCATTAGGCAATTTCAACTACATAAGCTTATAACTGTCATGCAATAAATAATGTTAATTTGATTATAATATCCATGAACGATGAGCTGGTATACGCCGAAGGTGTATCATTTATCCCTGTAGATTAAAAATACTTCTCTATATTTTGTAACCACTTGACCAATCCCTCAAAAACCCTTAAGTACATACTTTATAGAAGAAACTATATTCTTTTATTCTGAAGTAATTTATATGAGATGAAAATGATGATTAATTTGAACCCAAATACGTTCTATGCCATTAATATTCAATAGTTACTTGTAATTATATTTATTAATATTGCTTTATGATTTCATTGTAAACGGTAAGTACCTCGATATCCTTATTATTTTGTTTCAATCAGAAATAAAATAGATAAACATTTGAATTGAACTACATAATTGCGAATGTTTAAGTCCCATGATAACTATGTCAACGGATAAATGTAACGATTGACTATAATGTAATTACATACATGCTTTTTAAAACAACAATATCAACAAACAATATATAATATGTATATTTTAGGGACAATCCATTTTTATGTCACATCACATGTGACATTTCTTAAGTATAATTTAGCACCAATTATGATATAACATTAACAAATAATAAAATTATTTATTAGTGATGATATTATTATAATATATATACGGAGCTCCATTAAAGAAAAACATGAATTTTACCTGAATTTTGACTAACAGCAGAAATAGATGATATAAAAATAAACAAAACAAGACTTAAATATACGTAACATTACAAGAAGATGTTCAAGTAGTAATAAGGTACACACAAACAATGAACGGGTTAAGCTTAGGCACTGGCTAAATTGACTATCATAATGTAAGTGATTTATTTAATCGTTCAATAATAGCCTCACCATTTTAAGTCTAAATTTCCTCTTTAAGTACCTATCAATGTTCAAGGTAAATTTCGTATAAAGATTATGAAAGGTAGGTACAATAAATTCGTTTTTATGAATTTTAACAGTCTTAATATTGATTATCAAGACCCGACGCCTCGAAAATTACACGAATTTTATATTCATTTTGTAAATAACATTCACGAGTTGTTCCGATTTCCAAACAAAATGGAAAACATGAGATGATATATTCTTAATTTTAAATACATCTTTTAATTTAACTACTTGGGCCTAAAAGGTTTCTAAATTCCTAAGGAAGCTTCTTAAAGTAGACATTGTAAACTCTGAATAATGAAAATAAATAATACATAACATTTTGAAATTTCTTAGTAATCTAGTAGTAGATAAATATTAAACTTATTAATATACAAGTAAAGGCACACTAATAGGCAAGCGTTCCCTGGACCTACGTTCATAACATTGGAGAATTTGGTTTTTGGGTCGACAACGTAATTACGTACCTACCTGTTGAAGTAGATACTACCCACATAACTAAACTCATTTTATACAATATTGATTAAAACAATTTAGATTTTGTCGTTATAATTGAAATATGAAAACGTGTCGCTATCATTACATGGAAGACTACTTTTGCCTCTAAATTTAACTAAGTAAATAATTTATAAGTACTGTTCCTTACTTTACATTTAAGGCATTTTGTTTTCTACTAAAATAGAATTTACAAATCATCTCATGATTCCAGTTACATATAAACTTCATTCAAAGCACCTTGCTAAGATCACTTTAACAACAACGCCTTGTTGTATCTTTTCAATATATACAATTTAAACGTCAACCTTTAAAATATATAATATGTTACATTTTTATAAAGTTGCTTTAGATAGTAACTCAAATATGAATAAGGTAGATGTGTTTGTGATACGATTATAATACCGCGACTGCACCCATTGGCTTCGATCATTAAGTTGATAATAAGCACAGTGCACATTTAACTTAATTCTCAGCACGGCTGCATTGAAGGCAAGCCGAACAATAGATGTAATACGCGATCTAATAACCTCTAATTTATTAACTACAGTAGGTATTTGTTATATTGTCTTTGACAAATAGATATTTCACATGCGTAAATAATTTAATCATTTAATAAAGTAATATAATCCTATTATATTATAATGTTAAGAATTTAAAACTTTTATTAAAATATCTAAATGATTTGGGGCTCTGTTGATTATTCAGGAACTGAACTTTTAATTATAATCTGTAGGCATACTACAAAGATCGCCCTTGATACTGCTTTACCGACTATTCTATAGATTTTATTTTAATATATTATTGTATAATTTAAGAGATTTAAATAAGTAATATTTGAATAGTATAATAACATTTACAACCAAATATTTCAACATTGATAAACTATTTTAAATTAATCTTAACAAATTCTAGAAAATAAAATCATAGCCTGTGTTGAGTTTTACTTCGGAGAAGTCAAATCGTCATCTACAACTAAGATCACTATTAAGGCAAGTTAAATGAAAATGCATTTTTCCGCTACTACAAACGCAATGGCATTTTGTTTAAGTCTTTTTATAAAGAGTTCGT
Source organism: Orthosia gracilis (assembly GCA_947562075.1). Lineage (NCBI taxonomy): Eukaryota > Metazoa > Arthropoda > Insecta > Lepidoptera > Noctuidae > Orthosia > Orthosia gracilis. The sequence goes on from OX387268.1 coordinate 44,555,835, forward strand.
TTTGCACTTTAGCCTCTCGTGATACTTACCTGAATAGATACCTACTGACATGCCCAGCATGTCTCCTAGCACTACACTCGATTTACAAAAAGACTATGCCATTGCTATAATTCATAAATATATTAACTAAACTTAAACTAACTAATTCAGTTCAATGAGAATTGCATTTTATATTCAGCACATAAAAAATTACACTACTTTTGAATTTACGATCACCATGAGTAGTTATTTTGTACCCTGAAAATGTTGTAACTAATAAAATTAAGTAACAAGTTAAGTGCAAAATAACAAGTAAATCATAGAAAATTTTATAAATCTCTTTGAAGTCAGCACTCTGAGAAACAAATGGAACAAAATAAATAAATAGATAAATATTAACAACAAACGACTGGCGTCGTGTAATATCAACAAACTTATTGATATATGCATGAAACTTAGAGCTCGAACGCTTACTCAATACGCAATCTACGCTTTATAAACTATTGAAAATCCAAATTTTAAGTTAAATAACGTATAACATGAATAAATTCTACTCTGGCTAATCAGATCTTAATATATCTGCGACAAAGAGTACCTACTGAGTGTTGCCGACAATCTAAAACTGCTTAATACACATTAAGACTCCTGCTTCGCCATTTGTTCGTTAGCATTCGGTTGATTTTTGTGAATGATCTTTAAGTGAGCGATCATGTTATCTTTTCGAGTGAACTCTTTGAAACAAATGGGACATGGGAAAACTTTCACATCTTTCTTGTGAGAAGTGACGTAGTGCCTACAGAAGTTACTTATATGCGTGTAGACTCTTGCGCATATTTTACATCTGAATACATTTTCTCCTTCCTTGATGCAATAATCTCTAACCGACTCATTTGTCTCCTCGTGATAGTTACCCACACTACCCATGTTGGCCTTCCTTATAGGCGAGGGAAATATACGATGTTCCCAATTGGTCTGCGCTAAATCGGATACGTCGTTATTAGCCAAGTTGAGGTTATTTTGCTCTAGTTCAGCGGCGAACAGCTGTGTGGCGAGCGCTGGCATCAGAACCGGGTCTGGGGAGAATTTATCAAACGTACTCAACGCGGGATTCAAACTTGATAGCCCGGAAAGCTGATTGAACAAGTTTCGAGCTCTAATTTTGGACATTTGGGGTAGCAATTTTTTATTATTCTTTGGCTTTAAGTTACGACCTAGTCTGTTTTTGTCTTCTGTGTCTTTGATAGGACCATCTTGCGAATTGGAGTTCTCGCGGCTTCTGTCAGGATTATATTTATATTCGATTGGTTCATTGTAACCGTCGTTAAGCTCGGCGGGTTCTTGTTTAATAGATCCATTTTCTACAGAAAGTACTGGCCCGTTTGTTGTAAAGTTTTGTTGTATTTCTTCTTTTGGCGGTTTATCGGTATCTGAAAAGTTTGTTTCAGGTCTCAATTTATACGGAATTGAAGAAATAAACAAAATATTCATTTCAATCGATATCGTCATTGGAAATATTATAGTGAGACGCAAAAGTATTTACTCAGGACTTAATATATAAAAACAATCATATAAACTACGGACCTATTTATTTCTTAAGTTTATTGTGAGTGGCAAGCCACCAGAATATTTCCAATTGCTTTATTACCAAGGAAAGCTATTGGGAATAAGCCTTGTTTGTGTTCCCTTTTCTTATTCGTAATAATAAAATATTTTTATTTTATAGAAGTTTAAATAGAAAGAAATTTAAAATCAAACCATTAAGTACCACACCGAGTTTGCCCCTGGCCATTCCTCTAATAGCTCTCCCCAAAAGCAGAAAAGCAAGCAATAGTTAAAATTGTTGATTTATAGAAGAAAATAAGCATCTGTTACTCGTATACGTCAAAAAATTTCATAGATAATCACTTACCCCTTTTCAATAAAGTTTAAATATGATTAAATATAAAGTAGGCATTCGTAATACACTTCACTTTTCACTTATAGAATCCTAACATCAAAGCTTATATCCCATTAGCTTTTCCCTTTTTTATTAAAATTTTACTTTTCTAAACAATGTTAAATGTTTGGAAAGGAAGATTAATACAGGTATTTACAAATAGGAAGCGAGTATAAACAAAAATATCTTCATTTATTAACTTTGGCGCGACTTTTTTTTTACAGTTTATAATTCTATACATTGATACAATAGGTAAAAGGTATTTGGAATCAAAAATATAATAAAATAAGATTATTATTTTATTAACAAGTGAATAGTTTCTACCGACGTAGCTGTAATATTATCAAAGTGTAATGGGGATAGCCACATACCTGCCGACTCGGAGTCTTTGCCAGTCATCGGCGCTTCAGTCGATTGAGCGTCATCACCTTCATCGATGAGCAGCGCCTCGCCAGCCTCCTCACCCCCTGACGTCGCGCCATCCTCAGCGTTGAAGCCATCCATGGACATCTTCACTTCCAACATTTCCGGCGAACCTCTAATCAGTTGATCGCCAGGTCTGTTCAATGACCCATGAGAAGCAGGCTCAGGAATAAACTCTCCGGGGGGACTAGCCGCTGTGTTCAAAGCATCACTTGAACTGCCACTGAGTTTTCTAGGCCGACCTCGCTTTCTTTTCGGTTGCATCAGTGCGTTACCCAATAAAGGCATTAATAGATTGGGAGGCGCCCCTCCTGTGGGCATCCCGGCTGCCGGCCGTTTCTGATGCATGTATGGGTGAATCCTGTGAAGCTGAGGGGGAGGTGTATGCGCATTCGTCTGCTGCTGTATTAACGAGTTAGTTAAGGCTGGGATATCACACTTCTCCTCGTTTACTTCAGTAAGTCCTTTTATTCTTAAGCTCTCAGCTACTTTTAGGAAAGCTGTTAATCGTTCCTGGTCCACACTTACTTCCCCTCTGTACATGAAGTCTAGTAAACTCTTCATGTCTGAATATGGAACGTCCTTCAAAATAACAATGGGATGCTTTTCTTGGTGATTAACGAAGAGAGCTTGAAAGTAAGGGCTGCAAGCCGACAAAACCATCTTATGAGCTTTCAGTAGCTGGCCATCAACAGCGAGAGTGACATCTGTGAACGTCTCCGCATGTAGTAGTTGGTCAAACACAGATAACATATTAGATTGGTGGTTGTTCCACCGCAAACAAAACCTCTGCGTAGCCATTTTCGCTTTTGTATTTTCTTCTTTGGAAGATATGATTTTTGCCAGTCCAGGCTTAAAATCTAATTTTACCAACAACTATTCAATCCTGTATACATAAGTATTCTCTCTTGTTCCATGAACAATACAACAAAACGTCAACAATAGATAATGTTTACTTTTTAAAAGCCATTTTCAATTTGTATATTTCATAGTGCAGTTTGTTTGACGGGCGCAGGGGGACCTGTAATGGAATAACACTAAGTTTTAGAATTATGGTTATCTCACTTAAATCCTTATCAATATACCTATTAACTATGCATAGTCAACTTCTGTTTAAGTAAAACAGAAAGTCGAGGATTGCCTTGATTTCTCTGCTGTCGTGTCTAATAGAAATGATTAGGTACACTGCATAAGTGATTACTGATTACAGTATATGCACGCATTTGAGCACACTTGCTTCTGACACGCCATTTTCTATCCTCTTAGGTTATTTCACGTTCCATCTCTTAGGTTGTTCACGCGTACTTACTACTTTCCCGTCTTCATAAGCTCATAGTGATACTAAACTAAATAATTAAACCTTCTTTAATAACTAGTAAAATTAATGATCTTTTCTTTTAGTCTATTAATTGCACTCGCAAGCGTTCAAGCATTTATGAAACATTATGGTTTTTATACAATCAGGGTTGGCACTATTTATGTATAAAATAAAATATGTTGAACCAAATACATTTCCTTGATCATCTTTGACAATTGATGTGTTGAATCACAAAAGTAGAGGTCGCGGCCGTCGACGGCACATTTATTTAGTAGGTACTTACTCGTTTAAAAAAACAATATGCAAATCTAACATATTCAAACGCATAATAAAAGTGAATAGAAAATAGGTAGTGTATTTCACTTCCTGAGGGTGGAAAAACACATAAAGCCGTCGCTTTTTAGTAAAGAAGGTAATACATCATTGCTTATTATTAAAAAGTTGTTAAGATGTAAAAAATATTTATTAGGTGCCTACAGCATCATTGCTTATTATTAATTCTAAAGTTATAAATTGTTATTTCTAAATTACATGTAGTAATCATAGGGATACCAGTTACCCACATTCATTACATTATTGTACTGGGTTGTGAACAAGACCAATAGCTACACAATTCAATCAAGGTTAAAAAAATCGAGGGCGTCTATAGTCTAGCGCGGCGTGGGGAGCCTGTGCATCGCGTCGGCGAGCGCACTGCAGTACGAAACAGAATTGTAAGCCAGTGCAGCCATGCCAAACACCGAATATTCATCGTGTCCGTAACAAATCATGTTTTGTACAACACCATTCATCATTATTATTTGCATTTAAAATAATCCAGATTTTATTTAAATCCAATAAGATTCCAATTGGAATGCTCTCGAATTTATTAAAAAGATACAGAAACGCGAACATTTGCTCCACATCCACAGGTGCTGACCACAAATGTTATCGCGGTATAAACGGGCGCTCGAATTATTACTACGCACCCAGTCGAGCGCGTTACATTACGTCATCACAATGGCATTATTACCTCCGATATCCACATTAATTCAACCGATACGTCGAGATAAGCAGAGCTTGAGAATAATTATATCACTGCACAAACATAAGAGAACGTACCACACGTATCTGCACCACAATCAACTCGACCCTTTTATGGGAATGAGGATCAGCCCTTCCGCCATAGTCCGAGTCCGCGTTTACGTCGCACCCCGCTCACCCGACGACTGACGGACTGACGGCCGCAGCCCGCAACCCCGCGCGCGACGAACACCGACTCGCTCCGCGACTCGAATATCTCTCACAAAAAATACGCCGTCATCATCGAAATGGCGGCAGCGGATATATTCAGCGCAGGGTGCACGGTAAAATATTGATTTATTGAAATTTATTGATTTACTCTTGCGAGGAACGGCACCCCCGTCAGGATGCTATGTTATCACATCGTTATGGTTTTAGTTAGAGTATTATTTCCCAGCATAAATCAAGCTGTATCTTGAAACTCCTGCGAGCTGAAGACGAAAATAAGGGCAATGCCGGTACCCTGGCAGGTCATAGCAACATAACAAGACCCAAGTAATATTGCTTTCATTAAACACGTCGAGCTGTTACATACACGGAACATTTTATTACTGTGGCAATGCAAAATAAAAATGTAGCAAATAAGTACTTAGGATCTAAAGATACAGGAATATTTTATGCAGCGTAAATCATTAGGCCTACAACTACTCAATACTTGCTTGCTTTTTAAAATTAAGGGCAATTGAATACTTTTCTACATATAAAATTATAGTACAATCGCTTTGGTTACATGAATCATCATTATAAACCTACCTTTGCATATACACTCAGGGGATGAGTTTTCCACGTGAAAAACATCAATCCATTCGTGTTGTCGCCATGTCAGCAGTGTTCGCTGTCTCTGTCCCGCACGGGCGGGGTTGGATGGACGCCCTCTACACGGCGAGCGCCGCCGATGATGTCCGAATGCCGCCACTTTTCGCAACCGAACCAACCCGAGTCCACACGGAAAATAGATCGCAGGGCGCACTAGTATTTTTTTAAGTTTCCAATTCACTTGAACAAACACCGATGTTTTTGGATTTATTTAAAATAGGTCCGGCAAATATATCGGTATGGTTTTTTCGAGAAATCTACCACCTATTTTAATTTTCGTAGTTTTTGAACAAAAATAGGAAGAATATCAGGACACGAAAAAAAAATCCGCGCGCGATGTTACTCGGAAGTATTTTTATTAAAAATGGCCTGCCGCCTCGGCGGGAGGAGTGGCAATGGGCAATGAGGTCGGTACCCTCTCTCTGGCACCCGCGCGCGCCCCTCCCTGCCGCTACACTCCGGTACAGGGTTAGAAAGTTTCAAAAGTGAATCGTGGAAAACACGAACACTGATTCCTGACTGTAATATAATTACCAGCAAGCGAAGGATTACAGGAACGAAGGAATAATCGTCATTCTTTGAAATAAATTATTAATAATTTTGTAGGTTTAATAAATAAATTGTTATTTTCATATAAACGTTTCCGATAAATAGTATTTAATTCATATCACTGAAAGGGGATCAAAGGAGATAAACCCTCTCAAATAACAAGTCTTCTGTTTCCTAGTTATTGCATTATGATTTTCGTTATCGATGACACCCCTCTGCTGTCGACAGACCCACAATGACGCGACGTCCAGAACTGTTGCACATCAGTCATTACTATCATTTTCAAATTACCTATATCCTATTTCTATGACAGGCTTGTCAACTGACGTAAATCAGGATAACGAAAACGCATTATTTATTCCACATGGCGTAGCTTCATCGCTTCCACGTAGCGCTGAACGTTTTCATTCTATGATTTTTGGCGCGAACCCAGAAACTCCAGTATAAAAATACAAACGCAAGTGGTTTCCTGTGCACCCTTACCACTGAAATGATTTTTGCTATGTTTATTTTTTAGAGAATAGTTTATGTTAATTAGCCAAAATAAATTGACAGATTCCATTTTTAAATTAGTTTTTTTTTATTTATAAGTCCATGGATAAAATTCCACCTTTACTTATAAGATTCATAGACAGAAATGCAGAATTTACGTATCAGAAAATTTGTAAAATATTTATAGGCCACAAACAGACATTTAATTCAAATAAAAGACATCGCAGCTAATTTATGTTATGTTACTTATCTAGGTACTCGTAGTTATATACATATACCTGAACTGAGCTATATTAAAGTTTTATACGAATTAATTCTTTCGAGAAAAATAAAGTACATAGTATTCATATTATAACAACTTTAAAATTAACTTTTTAGATACAATAAAAATCAATAACTTTCTTTTGTGTGTATTTATAAACTCCTTTCAGCGACAGCTCAGGGTGCGTAATATGAAATCTAATTTTTAAGAAAACAATGTATTATTCTCTTTTTAAAGTTTGTTTTTTCTTTAATGCATGTCATGCCATATGAATTTATTGTTGTTAGCAATTCACCATGCGATATACATTTCAGGTTTGATTATGAGCAAAAGCCGGTATATTTCGTGTAAAACGCTTGCTATGCGTTTGCAATTTCGTTTGCCTACTGCGAATATGGACTTTGAAAAGGGCTTCGGTTGCAACAAATCAAACAGTCAAGCCCAGTTTATATAATGAACAGGCAATTTTTAATTTTTATAGCACGTATGATGTGCATTGTTTATTCACTGCTTTGCATATTATTTGTTATTTTTCAGTCATTTTATGAATTGCCTTTTAACTAACGAGAACGTCCTAGTAGCTAGGAATCTTAATAAAGTTCTATTCCATGGGTGTATCCAGCATTTGCTCAGGGTTTTGACAAAAGTAAGGAAACTCGAAAAATAGTAAGTAGAAAGTTCAGAGGCGGACCAAGTCTGTCGGGACCCAGACTGGCAAAAATAAATAGGGTCCATCGAACCGGTACCTACGCAGAAAATCTAAAATTTAAAATGAATGGCCGATTCGCTCGCGTGTTCGAAAAGTTCTGTACCCATCTAGTAGACTTTTCTCTTGAACAGTAAAATTTTAGTTATGAGTCTGAGTGAAGGGTGGTGCAGGCTGCCCCATCTGCCTCACCCTGGGTACTCCCTGTGTGGTAACGTGGTTAAGAAAACTTCAATGTTATTTGGGTTTATTTGTCCAACAATAATGTCTATTATGTATGTTCACTGAAGCGTTCTCACATTCACATTGGTTTACAGGGAGGCTTACGTTCAGCAATGCATGTTTACGAGTTGATAATTATATTATAATAATTACTCAGTCAAATGACATTTCTGCTTTATAACAATGTCGTTCGCTTACATTAGCATTAAAATAATTAATTTGAATTTAGTATCTGCTTAACAGTTCCAGGATTCTGTCTTAATTGTCACTGTTCAGACCAGGTTCAGACAATAAATATCTGAAAAATAGTGCTTTGAAAACACAGATTCAGATACTCATTTTTTTCTAAGAGAACGTAGATTATACGCCTAAAAATATTAATGGGGTGTAGCTACGCTAGATCGACAGAAAAAAATACAATATTTCTCCTACATACGACATGTTATCATAAGCATCCACAAGAATATGCCTTGAATTCATATCAATCAACGTATTGAATAACATTTAGATTCACACGTGAATATTATCAGGGAATTAGCACACCTGCCTGTAAACGTTCTCGTATCGATTGGGCGGAACGTGCGCTATAATTCAGCACTGACCTGACCTAGGTCATCGTGCCCGTGTTAGCTGAAGTCCTTACAGCCAGCTGACCCAGTTTTCAGGCGGCGCGGCTGATGCATAAAAGCTTGCCAACACACTTTCCCTCTAATAACAAACACGCCCTGGAATAAAGGTGGCACGTTTTGACAGTCAAGCGTTCTCGGGGAAGTCACAAATATTCGTAATATAGTTTCACCTACACTGCTTTTTGATAAAAGTAGTACAGAAGCTTTCTTTGTAAATGTATATTTGAATTTATGCCGCAATGGAGTTATGCCCATTTGTTCGCGATATTTTGCTAATTACGACATCACATTTTTTAAATCTTCTAAGGTCAAAACAACCAAATAGTTTTGCTTGAATGAACTCGATAGGCCGAGGTTTCGAAAGAATTGGGCTATTTTATAGTTATTGTAAGTAAGTATAGAAATCTGCCTATAATTGTATCTCAGTTTTGATGAGTTTCGTGCCCCGTTAACTTCGTACAACTTATTTTTCATTCATTTGTATTATTGTAGACAATTTTTGAGGAGAATCTAAGCATTGACGTGATTTATTTGCGTAAAAAATTTTTGACTTCCATTGGCGGTATGATAATATGAATATAGATACGAATGTCTAAAAAAAGCCAATCTCACAATCAAAAGTTTTGTTGGGATGAGACTTAATTATTGCATGTTTACCGCCACTATTCGGACACCACCAGTAACGGTATAATAATATGTTCTATTTCAAAATAATAGACTCTTTTCTCAACTTTGGGTCTTTGAGTGTCCAATGAATAAGCAGATTTTGCAGTAACGGCCCACGAAGAACGGTCGGCGTTAACTGTTAAACTACGAGAGTGGTAAAAGCTACGAACAAAAAGAAATCCTTCGGCTTTCTACTGAGACGTGTGTGCACATCGTGGACACCGGCAATCTCATTCACTACGGGATGGAATATCGTCTTTCAAGCAAACTTGACAACTATCTGTTTCTAGGTAACCTAAATTTCCCTAGGACTACTGAGTTCCTAATGTCTGCGTTTCTATGATAGCGTCTACGCTAAGTTTTAATTATTTTGAGGAAATCATCAATACCAATGCATATAATAAATCTGTAGAAAAGTCGTTTATGTACATCGAAAATATTTCCAAAAAACATAGCCGGGGTGTTAAAGGATAACTAGCAGAACCCATTTCCAGCATTTTGTCTGTTTACCTGTTTGTCTGTTTAGTTGTGCACACACCACGTAAAATGTACGAAACCAATGTACATAACTTTTATTCATAAAAATTATGCGTAACTTGAAGTATTATTTAGTTTTTGTTTCATCGCAATCGCTTAACTCTACCAAAAACTATATGAATTTAAAGGTTTTAAGAAGTAATATATCACAACACACGCAATTCAGATTTCGGACAGTTGAACTCCATATTCGATAGATGGCGTTGTGCATTTGACGTTTTTTTCTGAATGGCGGTGTTAAAATTCTTCGCGGAAGAATGACCCTGCAAAAATACAAGTAGGGTAGGTAGGTAGATAAGTAGGGTAGGGCAAAGAGTATAGTAACTATAACAATGGGGTAGGGTAGGCTGTAGACACTAGGCAGACGACGGGAGCGAATTCGTGCCCACATCTAGTTATTTTTTATTAATTTATAAGATTGTTACATCATACGCTCATCGTCGTATACTATGGTTTAGTTTTGCAGTAAATCTGCAAATCATCAGTTATCTCGGACTCAACGAACTATATACTCAGTAAATAATATTATTTCCCGAAATACTTTATTTGTGAGCTATGGTACTTTTTCAGTAAACTGCATCATTCAGATTTTGAAGCTGTTTTAATTTTGGCCCTATCTCGTCGCATTTTAAACCAAAGCAATGCATTTTTGGTTTCTCAATATGATCGTGCATCAGTGAGTAGGTGTAGGTAGAAGGGCCCGTCCTGCTAGAATCGGTGCGTCTAACGGTCGGGTTTCGGTTCAATGACTCGATTCGGACGCTCAATTTTCGCTGTGTACTGTTAGATATCTCACGGCAGCAACACTACAACGACCAGACGAACCTCTCCCGAGGCGATGATGTGGATGTAGAGTGATGTCCTCTTTTGCATGTTTATTTTTCTATACAATGTTCTTCATTTAAACAATGAAGGACATTGTGTTCAAACGTGTTCTTCCAAGGTCTCAATTTAGGATTAAGATTTAGTTCGTTATCCGGTAACTTTTCTTCACGCTATACGTAAATACAGTTACAGTAAGAGGTTCGGTCAATTTTCGAGAAAGCTTTTCCGAATTCCTAAAGCTCCGACAGAAGAAAGAGGCCGTGTTTGACTCATGTGTCTTGATTTTTGAGGATACTGCAAATCGTTTTGTAACTGGATGCATATCAAAAGCTTACATATGCTTACATGTACCGTTTTGCATGTAAATATTTATTTTTTAATACTTTTATTTTTTTTATTAGATTGTGCAATTTAGGATAAAAGTACGCAATGTAGACACACCACAACAATTTATAATAGGTTTGATTAAATGTTAGATGCGTAGGTCGCTTTTTAGTCATTATCCTTTTTTGAACCCTACTGGAACTATAGTTGGTAACGCTGGGTAGGTGAGGTAGGTATCTAGGTACATAATTTAATGTGTTTATTTTCCTGTAGCGAAATTATTAAAGTTACTCTTAAAATAAACATTTATACGGTTTATATAGGTACATAAATGTGCGGGAACTTCCTAGTTTTAAGGTCATCTAGCTAAGTCTCCTATAGAATAACTATGGTAGTTACTCATATTTAAAATAAATTCTTGGTAAACCTGTGTGTCAACTGCATGAAGCAAGGGGAGCGGCTGATTCCTGCCGACCAACTCCCATTTCCGAGAAGGTCTAGCTAGTGGGTTAGACACAATCACACAACCATCTTACTTGACCTTCTTATTTCTCATGCAACTTATTTTAACTTCGATTTACCTTTGTAATATGTCGTCGTCTTCAAGTCTGCAAAGTTTATGAACCGTTGTTTTTTAATAATTTCGAAAATATTCATGCCCATCACTTTTATAATATTATACCGGTTCTGTAGATAATTGCGAAACAATGTCATATTGTACTTAATGATAATAGATATTAATATGCCTAATCGATTTCCTGTCTAAATGTGAACTTAATTGCAATTTACTGGTGAACATTAAATTGACCCTTGCATTAGTACCTAAGCCTTAATTTTGCTCAAATTTAATGACCGAATCATGGATACTTGTCAAATTTATTGCCCAATTTTACCGAGTGTAAGTAACATGAATTCCGATATTATCATGATAAGCCATGTCTTCACACAGTTTATCGGGCCGCAGTCGCACAATCAGAGACACCTGTCTGAGCGCAATGTGACGGTCCCCGTCTAATCTGTTACTCTGTACTTAGGCACATTTCTTATTCGATTCGACATTTTATGCGCTTTTTCTTTCATAGTTGCAACGAGTGAGCAAGACGACATCTTAGTTAAGTCGAATGATCTATTCGAGTGGTTTAGAATTGTAGGCAGATGGTGCAAAGCATCAACAGCAGCCGTTAGCTGGCGAGGTACCGTTACTACGCGGCTCATCACTAATTCCATCTCACGAAAGCACAAATTTTGGCGGTGAATCAATTAACCCTAAATGTTAACCGGTACACGAAGCCGCCTTTGCCACGTTTTTTGAAGTTTTCTGTAAAGGGGTTATTTATTATTCGTTTCGTCTTAGTGGTTGACCAAAACTTAAACGACGTAGGTAGTAGACGAAAGGTTTTGCTGAGATATGCCTAATAACAAGTTAGTGGGTACTTTAATCCCTTAAACCCAACGTTTTAAAACTTCAGACTTTCAGAACACGCGTTATGTTATTCTATTCAGCTATGCTTATCATGCTTACATATATATTAGTCTATGATGCTTACTATTAAACTCGACTTCATTATACTTAACCTAAAAATGCCATAAGTACATAACTAGGTAGAGATACTCGTGTTTTGGTATTCCGTGAGCAAAAAACGAGGTAAAAATAACATTATTATACAAGTGTGCCTAAAAAAAAGCACTTCATGTATAGGTATTGATGTTTAGAGGATAACGTGGAGTGGTAATCGGGCGCGTTGAGGCTGGGCGTGCAGCGAGCGTGTCGCGCTGCGCAGGCGCAGTGGTGTGAACGCGGAGGCGCGCGCGCGCCCGAGTGGTTGTGATTGCGTAAGCGCACGGGGCCGATTTCTAGCGCGGCTCCCACGCGGCAAGGTCAGCGCTTCGGAGGATTGCTCCCACTTGCCGCCGCCATCAATGTAAAAATATTACCGAGGCAACATTTCAATATTGAGTACCTAACTATTATGCAAAGCTACCCCTTTTTGGTTACGACAGCGATCTGTGCTCCAAGAAGCACACAATACGATAGTCTTCAATGAGTGCGTTTGTAGTTCAATGAGAACAACAAACGCACCTACCTAGATAATTTATATCTATGTAAGTAAGTTTACGAGTAATGTAGATTTGCCTTCGCCGCCGATCCTTGCTTATCACGGAACTTCTGCTTGTGCAATTTTTTACAACTACTGGATTGTAATCGCTGGTTTAGGTAATGTAAGTTTTCCATTGCCCGAAACATGGACCGAAAGTTCACCATTAGTGCACACCCTCGTTGGTGCACACCCTATCGTTAGATTTATGAGATCGTTTTACCTACTGATCCTTCATTATCTATAGGTAACAATGTCTGTCCTTTGTTGTAGGAAAGGTATATACAGATGTAATTATAGACTCCTAATATATCGGTAAGTACTATTACAATAAATATCTACTCTCTCGTAACATTCGAATTAAGTATAAACTTCAAAACGAGTTTATATTGACATACTTTATAAACGCAATACCGAAATTTAAAAATATAATCTTATTATAACACTTTTTCTCTAACATAATATGCTGTAATTTTTTTCTATACGATACAGGGCAAATCCAAGAAGTTAATATCACCAAGGAGTTTCAATCAATTATTTTTTTTTGTAATGGAAAGCTAGTGCGGGGCGCGCCATTTTATATTCCAATTTTTACTTGTATGTGGCAACACCGGCTTTAGCGCATGCGCGGTTAAAATGGTGATGTGCTGGGTTTTGGCGCCATTCATACGTTTTCCTGAACTGAATTTCATGAGTTTTTTTAATTTTTGCTTAAAAATGTCTGATAACAGTGAATGTGAAGAAAATTTGAACAGCCCGACATTATAGATGCGGCGACGGCAATTACTCATAATTTATTACCAGCAAAGTCGAGAAAATTATAATATGATAAATGCTATCACGACTTTATGGCGTGGAAAATGCAAAAACTGGCCAAGTGCAGGTCGGACTCGCGCACAAAGGGTTTCGTACCATTATCGCAAAAAACGGCAAATAAATCACGTTTGTTATATGGCTTCCATATAACAAACGTGATTTATTTGGCGTTTTTTATTTGCCCCTTAAATATTTATTTTATTCTGTTTTTAGTATTTGTTGTTATAGCGGCAACAGAAATACATCATCTGTGAAAATTTCAATTTTCTTGCTATCACGGTTCTTGAGATACAGCCTGGTGACAGACGGACAGACATACAGACAGACAGACGGATCATGGAGTCTTAGTAATAGGGTCCCGTTTTTAACCTTTGGGTACGGAACCCTAAAAAAAGACTAAAAATAGTGTCATTGTCTATGGATGCGTGCACTGCGCAATGAGAATCTAAATTTTCCGTCATACCACATGTTTTTTTCTATTTCCACTTTTGTTTTATTTCAACTGTATGAGTGAAGATAAAATAGTGTATGCAACAGCATATAATGAAGTATTAAAACACTTGTGTGATTCTATTATAACACTCGGCTTCGCCTCGAGTGATAAACCCACACTCGTGTTTTAATAACCCTTATATATGACCGTTGCATAAACTACTATAAAACACTATTATCAATAGGCATTATTTGATGTATCTTATAATTAAATTCGGAAACTGTATTGTGTTTATATATGTATCGCTCTAAACTTGTGGGAGAGTTCCTGTTCATTTATCGAACCATTGCTTTTCACAATATTTCATGATGTAGTAAAACGAGACAACAGCGTTAATTTCTCTAAGATTTTATATGACTTTCGCGCACATATGAATTTTCTTTAGTGTCTGCTAAAGCACTTTAAGCGTAAGAAACCTTAATTTCTCTTGTAAATACCCGAGTAAGTATCGCTAGAGGTGAGCGTGCAGTTTGATTTTATCGTCATTTTACGATTCGGCGTTTTGATCAAAGGGCTGCAGCTGCTAGATCATAGCTGCACGAAGCAATGTATAAATTATTGAAGCTATCTAACTCGTTACTATTGTCGTATAGGTATGCACATGTAAACAGAGATTATCTCTGCCACCACCATCGCAACGTAAGACCTTGAGCGGCGACGACGCCTACCCAGTGTTGCCACCTTAGCTCTTTTCGGGCTAGATCTAGCACTTTTTACAGAAGGTAAACTCGTTTTTTCATGCTTTAGCCCGAAAAGAGCAATCTAGCCCTTTTCAAGCGATACGAAAACTTCATACCGCGATTACCAAGTTATGAAACAATGCGCGTCATGTAGTATAGATTTCTTCAGTTCATTTTATGATCACTAATTGAGTATATTTTTAGTTTTGCTATGGTAACATTGTTAACCCTACGTACTCTTTCTGCTTTTTTACTGGGGAATTCCCCAAGTTTGTTTCTAAGTATAAACCGACTAATTTAGGATGTAGTTGCAATTATTCATAGTAATCTTATTTATGTATCAGTTTTTTTTCGCAGTATTATAATATCACTAAGGCAATGAGAGCGAAGCGAACATTTGTTTTTGTAACTTGTTGAAATAATCGAGCGCGAGTGAATTGAACACTGTGGTGTCTTCAGTTTTGATATAGAAGGTGTGTGAATATTTTGAAAGTTCAGTAGGTACGTAACAAACTAAAAATGACGGATCTACCACTCCAAAAAAAGACTGTTTACAAACAACATTATAAAAAAGAGTGGGAAGCGGAATTTAAGTGGATAAAGCCAGTGCCAGGAAATTCATCAAAAGCTTTATGTTTATATTGCAAAATCGAGATAAATGCGAAGTTATTCGATATCCAACGACACAAAGAAACGAAAAAACATAAAAATAGTTCAGCTCCTTTCATGTCGTCCTCACAAACAAAAATAGTTGTAAGCAAAGAGGATACCGCAAGTGCCAGTAAGTCTGAAACTTATCTTAGCTTATATATTGCAGAACACTCCTCCATCAACAGTGTTGACCACCTTACGGATTTATGCAAACAAATTTTCAGTTGTGACTGCGTCAAAGGAGGAGCAAAAGAAATGAAGATGCATCGTACTAAATGTACCCATGTTATAACCGAAGTTTTGAGTCCATATTTTAAAGATCTGTTGGTAAAAGATATTGGCACAGGTCCGTACAGCTTGATTATTGATGAATCCACGGATGTATCTGTCACAAAACAATTAGGAGTAGTTATAAAATATCTGAGTGAAGAACGCAAGGAAATAACTTCAACATTTCTAGGTCTTCAACAATTAACTTCCGCAAATGCTAGAGCTATAGTTGATGCCATCATCAGTCTTCTTAATGAGCTCAATTTAGATATTAAAAAATTAATGGGAATAGGAACCGATAACGCTTCCGTGATGGTGGGGATAAACAATGGAGTGTTTAAGATTCTCAAAGAAGACTACAATCTTCCCCATTTAATTTTGAATAGATGCGTATGCCACTCTATACAACTAGCTGTTTCGCATGCTTCCCAAGAGACTATACCCAGAAACATTGAGTTTTTAATAAGAGAGACCTACAATTGGTTTTGTCTATCCCCATCAAGACAAGATGCATACAAAGAAGTGTATGAAACAATTAATGTGGGTGAAAAACCACTGAAAATTTTAAAGATGTGTGCTACTCGTTGGATTTCTATTGAACCAGCAATAGTTCGCATTCTTGATCAATGGGATGAACTCAAACTACACTTTCAATTGACACAGGGGGTGGAAAATTGTTATACAGCCACATTGCTTTATTCGATGTTCCAAGATCAGAGGAATAAGTTGTATTTGATTTACTTAAAATCAGTGCTTAGCGAAGTCCAACAAACATTAAAAATATTTGAAAGCAAGAGTGCAGACCCAGTACTTCTTCTAGATACGCTAAAAAGGCTTATTGAAAGTTTGTGTCATAAAATTATCAATTCGAATTCCAGAGTAGACTATTGTGTTGAAAGAGTAAACGACTACGTTGATACAAACTCGTATATGGGATATTCATTTGAGGATGCTTTGAGTAAATCAACACTGGAAAACGCTGAAAAGAAAGCGGTCAAACAAAGATGCATTGATTTTACATTAAAATTAATATGCGAATTGCAGCAGCGCCTACCCGATAATTTTAAAAATTTAGAGACAATGACTGCTCTTTCTGTTAAAGAGACACTTAAACGAAACAAAACTGTACAACGCATCGTTCACCTTGCAGAAGCATTTTGTTTGATACCAGAAGATATTGATAAAGTTGTAGTACAATATAGAAATATCGGAGAACACGAATGGGAGAACAAAGACGACACTATTAAATTTTGGTGCGAAGTTCTCAAATACAAGGATGCTGCTGGAAACAACTTGTATCAAGAGCTTGGAAATTTGGCGAAAATAATTTTGTCATTGCCCCATTCGAACGCGGATGTCGAACGTGTTTTCAGTTCTATGAACATAATTAAAACTAAAAACAGGAATAAAATGGGGTTAAAAACAATGACATCCATACTACATATACGATGGGGTTTGAAACGATTGAAAGAGTCTTGCTGTTCCCACAAGGTGCCAACTGAAATAATACAAAAGTGTGGGAGTAATTTGAAGTACTCCTTCAAATTGGCTAAGAACACAGATGTCAATCAGCCATCAACTTCTTCTGCTTCGGCAGAAATGATTTTGGGAGATTCCGATGAAGACTCTGATTTTTAACAATTTAATAACTAAATATAATAATAATTACATTATACATTTCAAATAAACAATTTTTATCTCTGCATTTGCATTTATGTTTTTAGCTCTTTCTAGCACCTCTTTTGATGGCAAAATTTGCAAAATCTAGCTCTTTCTAGCTTGACCGACAGCCCCTTTTCGAAAACCAAGGTGGCAACACTGCGCCTACCCACCTCATTTGTTACGAGACTACTCGACCCGTACAGCGCAAAATTTGCGCATCATTTGTAAAGACTCGTTAATCAAAGACAGGTACCTACTCGCTGTGTATATTTGTGTTTGCAAAGCGTGTACATTGTTCATGGGTAAAGCAAGTACATTGTAAAATTTCCATGTATGTATATTGTTCTATTTAGTAAATAAACGAGGAGAACCAATTCATAAAAAATATCGACTACGAGTAGGAAAAAGTTTAAATAAACTTTGACATAACCTAAGTACGTAACTCTAAGCTCCAAACAATATAATTGTAGAAAGCATATGCCATGTAGTCTTTTGGATGGGTACTTTTCTTGTGCACGAATATGCATATCTACCGAAGAAAATGCTCTGATTTCCCATATCATAAAGGTTGCAACGATTTGACACAGGATTTTTATCAAATCTTACTGCCTTTCCAAAATGCAAATTTCTTCAAAAAGTCGGCCATATTTTTTGGCATGCAATATTTAAATGTACATTGAAAAAAATCTTTTTTGAATTATACACAAAGGTAGGCTACGTTAATATTAATACAGAACAATGTAAGAATGATGTTATCTTTATAATTACTTTTGTTTTGATTGTTCTCATCTTAAACTTTAACTCATAAAATAAAACTCTAAAGCTAACGCTGGCGAATTGAACCGGGACTGCGTAGCGGTATAAAATGCGTTCACAGAGCCCCGGGCGGCCAAATAAATTAAAAACCATGAGACAGACAAGTAAACGTTAAAAAAAGCAATTTTCTCATTTCCTACATAGGTATCTACTTTTAATTATGGCGTCCAAATTTGATTTTGCTAACAGAGATAATCAGTTCCGTGCATAAGGATAGACCAAAAGTTCTACGCGCAGAAAATATAAATTGTGTAAGCCTCAAACCGACTTGACATAGTTTTTCAGAAAAGTTTTTTTCACAATCAGGCATCACCATTAAATTCGAATTCGATAAAAGAGTCCTCGCGCCTTATACGGCGTTGCTGCGCAAGTACTACGCGCTTACTACGCTGCTACGCGGCTACTACGCTGCTACGTAGCTTCTACGTTGCTACGCAGCTTCTACAGCAATGCTACGCAAGCACTACGCGATTACTACGCTGC
The DNA here is from genome assembly GCA_947562075.1 of Orthosia gracilis. Lineage (NCBI taxonomy): Eukaryota > Metazoa > Arthropoda > Insecta > Lepidoptera > Noctuidae > Orthosia > Orthosia gracilis. The sequence continues at coordinate 44,574,548 of OX387268.1, forward strand.
TACGCGCCCTGTACTGCTACGCGGCTTCTAGTTACTACGCGGCTTCCACGCTGCTACGCTGCTCCACGGCTACATCGCTTCTACGCGATTCCTACGCCGCCGCTTCTTCGCTGCTTTTACGCAACGTAGACTGCATTCAGGCTGCCCCAATGCCTACACCGGCGCTCTAATCACGTGTGTGGAGACATAACACTGAACTCTAAGAACTAGCGGGTAGTTATTTCTATACTATACGAATACTTTTAAAGACTTGGATATAAATAGACAGTCAGGAAATAAACTTATTTTACTATAATAACGTTCTCTTCTGATTCTTTTATTTCTGAATCCTATCCTAGACACGAGTATAACTTTTTGATAGGCGCCCGCCGCGTGCGACATAGTGCAGCGTGCGCGCACGTGAGAATGAGCGGAGAGAGCAGTGCAGCGATACTAATCATACGTACGTTAGAAAGAGACTCACAATGTGAAATCAGGGTGGTTCCACAAGGGGTCAACGACCCACACGCGACACGCGTATTGGTGATTTTTATAATTTGGATTTTGGGACAAAATTTCAGTTTTAGTACCCGGAAGAGATTCACCTCCCAGGTGACTACAAAGAAACTGATGGTTACAGGCTTACTATTATCCACAAACCCTGGAAAATATACACGAATACTCTGTCTATAAATTAGTACCTAAGTAGTTACAATGACTGTAACTTGCTCCTTATCAATATTACAATCCATTAACTATTAATTGAAAGGGTAATCAATTTGCATGTTGTTTTTCGAATAGGTCTTTAAGTAATTGATTACTCTCGTCAGCTCTTTCAATGTATTGATGAAGTTACGTTATAAGATAAGGTGTAATTATTTAAACTATTGTGACTTTTATTTCTAAATCAGCAGGAAATAGTTCAGTTCTGGCCGGACTCTGCATTATTGTTTTACAACGTTGAACATTTGATAGTGAACTGTGGGGTCTAAGTGGATTTGTAGAACGATTTCTGTCGCATGTCTGTGATATCTCTACAATTTTTCTTCTTTAATTGCTTTTTGTTCTATTGCGTGTTGCCAATACACGAACACTGAATAGATCTGATTCTCAATAGGCGTACAAGCTCACGGCGGTGTACAAAATGTTCATTGTTTTTTTAAGAGGTTTTTCTCTTTGTTTAGGTATAAGTATTTTAAACGTGTTAGGTTATTTTTATTTTAAACGAGAAGTAGTGTAGGTACTTAAACACTAAACAAACAAAACAAAACTCCTAAAAAGCGATAGTCTGTCGTCGTTCAATCACATAACTGTAAAGTCGTCCAAAAAGCGAAGCAAACGAGAAGCTTAGTAAATATTTAAATAAATTGCATAACAACGATTCTGTCACCGCCGACGACGCACCGACATACAAATCGGTTCGTTGCCATTGTATGATAATCGTGACCTTCACTTTATGGCCGACTCTTTATTATCACCCCTAATATTTGAAGAAATATCTATTTCACGATCTAGACTAGAATGTATTCTTTATGCAATTCTGCATGCAATTGCTGCTAAAGTGATAAATATGTATACAAAAGTGCTGTTCTATGAAGTACTGCAGCAAAAATATTCTATTTGCAAACAATGCTTTTGAATAAGATGCGTAATTTAGATTCTAATATTGTAGTCGGCATTGAAAAAAGTGTTGAATGTCCCTCCGAGAAGGGTAGTGACCGTAAGGAAAGTAGCGTTGCTTTGCTTGGAGGCAGGCAAGCGTTGCGCAAGCCTTCTCCACGTGTAACAGTCGGCTCCACGGACCACGGCGGCGGCGGCGCGGCAACTTGCCACGGCGGGGAAACGAGCCACCCGTGAATGTCCGTGATATATCCCGAGCAAGTACAAGTACATTTAGGTTAGCTACGTCATCGTTGAAACATTTGAATGTTAGACTAGTAAGAGCAAAGGACTTAAATGCCTTGATAACGAGTTAAAGGATCTAATTAGGACCGATATGATTATGTTACGTAAGTGGGTAGGATAACGTTGGGACTGTATTGGAAGTTTGGAACCCTAACCGTATTGTTGGTTCCATTTAATTTTTGTCGTCATTAAGAGACTACAACCGCGTGGATCTGTTATTTAACATTATTTAACCAAACACAAGCGGAGCAACTTATGTAAATATTAAGTAATCCGAACAGCTCTAAGTTTACTAAGGTGGCATTTTGACAAGATAAAATGCCCAAAATTCCGTGTTATATTGTATCGCATGACTTGCGTGAATCCACCTTTCTCTGGCTGTGTCCGCGGTGGCGGTGGTGTCGTGGCCCCGATGGCCGCGGTTTGGGAGTCGCCTTGCGCAAACGCGTCCCACACGTGTGCATCCGAAAGCCGCACTCATCATTCTTTGCACCGTTAGTTTTTCCTACTTCTCAGCAGGTATATTATAGCGATGCGCATTTCGTAAAAGTAGGAATGTTTAATTAGAGAAAGGGCTTCACGCTACTCGGAGTGTTCGAGATGGTTCGTAGGGATCTAAAGGCTGCAGATGAATGGACCGATTAGATTGATCGGTAAAAATTATTAGTGCGTACCTACCTTAGCAATAGTCAATAGACTTCAATCGGGGTGACGTCAAGCGATCAGCGAGTAGTCCCCCGGAGAGTTGCCCTCGCGACGACGCCGGCGTTGCAGGCAAATCGGCGGCTGCGCGGGCGGTGATCGAGAGGCCCCGGCGGGTGCGCACCGCCCGCCGCGCCCTCTGCGCCTTGAGCGCGCGCCCGCACCCCCGCGCTCCGCACACCCCCGCCCTCCCCGCCGCCTCGCCTCCCTCACACACGAGCGCGCAGGAAAATTTTATAATAGGTACTGTTGATGACACCGTCAACTCATGACATGACGTGGACGCGACCAACGAGAAAATTGTTATTGGTCGTTGCAATAAATCTAGACTCTGTGTCTACTTTGTACCACGACTTTAGAGTAAATGTACCGACGTATTTCCTTGTCTTTAATTTAGAACTAGGCATCTAGCTTATTTCTTTATTTAAAATACATATAATTAAATTGCAATGCAATATAGGTATTGACAGCAAGACGTCAAATAGCATTAAGTAAGGAGACCTCCTATCCTCCACTTAGGACTATGAGAGCAATATCTACTTCAAATCCGGAGTAGGTTGATAACTAAGATGGTCTGAGGTTGATAAGTACCGAGGTAGGAACAAAATCTACTGTTTGCTTTTTTTGTTTATGATCATACGTGAATTTGGAAATCTGGGCGCAATTTTTTACTAGGTATGCTATAATTTTTTTCGTTAATAAATATTTACTAGATATTTACTAGATATTCCTATATCTAAGGCACCTAAGAGGTAGTAAGAATTGAAACTAACATGTAGGTATCTACCTATTATTTTCTCGCCCTTATTAGCCACAGAGACATTGCAAGTTGCTATAAAATTATAGTTACCTACAAAGGGAAGCTACTTAGCGGCAAATACATTTCTCAGAAAAATGAGCCAAGAAATTACTTCACAATAGCTCAGCGATTTCTGTCGTATCGCGTTAAATAACATTTTCTTTATCACAGTGAATTACAAAATTAATTAAAAGAACTAAATCTGAAAGTTCTGCATGTTTCAATTGAAAACAGAAATTGAACACTGGATGCTGCCCTCTTTTGTGATCTCTCTGTATCTCTAGGGTTTGTTGTAAGAGAACGCAACATTGAGGTTAGCTCGCCTTTGTACATGTATGATCACACTGCATTAAATGTTGTTTTTGGTGTACAATAAAGCATTAGGTATTAAAAGAAAAATATATGCGAAGAGCGACCGTGTAATCAGCATCAAATGGTTGAGTCCGTGCGTCGTAGCGTCTCTCACGTGGGCCCAGCGAATGTGCGATTCATTAAAGATGGCGCCATCGTTTGAGCCAACGCTGGGGCCAATCATTTGGCATAGAAATCGTAGAACAAAGATCACGCAGGACGCGAGGGGCGAGCGTGTCCTACAATAATGAGAAGGTCATGGCAGGGTCTGCGCTGCGGCACTCCGCTCGCCACGATAAGCCGTCCACTCTACTAACCTCATGGAGCGCGGTACAAGTACCTGAGTTAAAAGGCACATTACGTATCTACTTATTATTATGTTAAACTTACTAACATTATTGCCAAATCGTATGTTGTTATTAGTATGTCTTTTAGCACACAGTCGTGGGTGGGATCTATGTTCACAAATAACCTACAAATTGATTTTCCAGAGTGCCTGCAGTTTAATTTGGGTGAGGTTAAGGATGGATCAGAAATATAGCGACTGCTTGTTTTTGATAACTACTACTTTCTTGTAGAGTTCAAACTCACATCGATCGCACAGAGTAGTTGAAAAGTGATTGTATTTGACGGTTTTCCGATGGAACATTCTAGTTTTGCCCAGACTTGTAACATGATGTTATTACTCGCCATTTTGAGTGCAGTTCAGTGGGTACGATGTGGAACTTGTGGACTTGTAGTCGGTAGTAACAACTCCACAAACATCTAGAATAGTGTGGAAACCCATTTTTTATTCCCAGAAATAAAACATCCTTACGATTTTCCTCGATTCCTATAGAGAAATATCAGACCAGAAAATGTGACCGGAAATGATCATTTGCGGTAGAAATATTACTATTGGGGTCACGCTGCGATGCGACGCCACCAGGGGACGAGCGAGGGTACGTTTGATTGTGATGCAAATTTCCAACATCCGGCGAGGGGGATCTCAACAGGTGGGGGTCGAACCTACCGATTGTCAGCGCGCAATCACTGCTAATCATGTTTCGATGCTCTTTTTACGTTGGTGGAGTAACCAGGATGAAACAGCAGACAAACACCTTGTAGGGTTGCGTATCATATTCGGAATAACATAACTAATTTTTATTTCGTTTAAAGATTACAACATTTTAGCATTTGTTTCCAAAGGCACATCATCGCCTACCATCAGGTGAGATAGTGGTCAAACGCGAGCCTATTAAAATAATAAAAAAATTGGGGGACACTACTGAATATGTTAGCTTTCAGGAAAAGTTCTGTAAAGTATTGAGAAAGAAACCACAGTCAGTCAATCCGTAAGAACACGTAGCGTTTTTAGGATAGCACCAATTTAATCAGTTCCATCCATTTCGAATAAGATTATTAGGATACAAAATGAAAATGATCGTTTTGAAGGCAAATTTCTGTGACAATTAAACACGCACCTGTACCACGTTTTCCACAAATATTTATACGTTCTAAATTATAACATACCTAAGTATTTAGTAAGTAAGTACTCGAATATTCTTTCACATATACCTAGAAGCACTTACTGCAGGCTAAGCTAAAACAAGGACTCGGCCATAATTTATTGCAAAAATTAAACTTGTACAACATGAAGAATGAGAGGTAAATAATATGATATTCGCTTGCAGCGTGCAATTACGGTTGTAACCGTAAAAATGTTGTGCCACTAGATATCATCTCATTCTTTGCATTACCATAAAAATAGATTGTAAATTACTGCTAACAAGAGCAATATATATAGAAAATAAAAAGTTGTACTAACTTCTGCCAACGGCTTCGTCTGTCTGTAAGCAAAAAAATATCCCGAGGGAACACATACCCGGGACAAAAAGTATCCTATATGCTATTCCTGACTATAATCTATCTCTGTGCTAACTTTCATACCGATCCATTCAGCCATTTAAGCATCAAGAAGTAATAAACATTCAAACACACACTCACAAACTTTCGCTTTTTTATTATTAGTGAGATATGTGGAGTATTCATAGTTGATGTCGGGCTTCCAGTCTTACTGGATGCAGTATTTTGCATGGAGTGTGAGCCTCAGTTCTCCACCTGGATAACTCGAAGCCCAAGACCTTGGCAATTTTCTAGTTTCTGACTACTCGTAGGTACCTATAACGACTGTCTAAAATGTTCACGTTTGATAGCTGGACCCAACAGCTTAAGAGAAAATACGGTCGCAACATCTGACTGCATATCCTAAGTAAAAAATTAAAATTGAAGTTTATTTCCTCCTCCAATATTGGACCAATTAAAAATCACACTAATATTATAAAGGCGAAAGTTTGTGAGTGTGTGTGTTTGTATGTTTGTTACTTTTTCACGCTCAAACGGCTGGATGGAGCTGGATGAAATATGGCACAGAGATAGATTATAGTCAGGAATCGCCGATAGGATATTTTTTATTCCGTGAATATGTACCTTTGGGATAATTTTCGACATTCACGCGGGCGAAGCCGCTGGCAGAAGCTAGCATTACATAATCTGAAAAAGAAAGCTATATACTGTTCGCCAAAATTTTCCTTTTTGATGATACATTATCTTTAGAAACAATATAACCTAAAAAAATGCTCAAAAATGCGATGTCAACAGAGTCACTTTTTAGTTGTAGTAAGTACATAATGAACAAGTTCTATAGCAAGATACCTATAGAATAATATAAAACTTGAACATAACCTGTGAAATGAGAGTGTACTAGGGTGAACTGTACCCATCTGCATACTCCTAAACCAGCGTTATGAAATGGCGTAAACAAGCAGATATGCGATTGCAACAATCCCGAGAGATTTGCCGTTGTTTATTTATTTAGCTATTCATTTTTTTTACTTATGCAAATCAACTAAATACACACAATGACGTTCATAATACTTATCATTAACTAAATTAAAGGTAAGAAAAGCATTTTGTTTAGATCTCACTATATAATAATAATTAACATTATGGTGGATAACAATATTATCATCAATATCAATAATCTTTTATAATTACAATCAACCTGATTTTAAATTAAATTAGATAAGATTGACTTAAATAACAAATTAAAAACAATAAAAAAACTTACACACAGGAAAAAATAAGTACCTAAATAGAAACATTGCTGAGCAAGAATTACAAATTATTGACCATAGCTCTTTTAAACTCAGTGATGCTGCCTGAAGACAAAATCGTGAAAATGTCTTTACGTAAATATGGCAAAAAAGAACTCCCATACTTGGTTTTGCGACTACCAGTACCAGGGATTTTTTTTATTTTTTCTGTTTGCTTGCGTTTGACCACTATCTCGCCTGATGGTAAGCTATGATGTGGTCGACGATGAAGTACGCTTGCCTAGAAGTAAACTATTCACTCTTGACTTAACGACCCCAAGGTTGTAGCTATCAGGGAATAAGGACTCTGGCACGGAATACCACTCATAAGCTGTGCGCATAATGAACTTATTAGCAAAACGCTTTGTGCGTATGGGTGGGATGTCCACCATGTACCTACCGATGTCACATGGCCGTACTTCTTTAAGTCCGATGATGGAAAGGGCTAGGAGGAATCAAATTGTGCAATTCCGTCGTCGCACACTCCCCGAAATATAACCGATAAAACACCGACAGGCTAGCAAATCGGCGTCGATACAGCATACATGACCGAACTTGCTTTTTATACAAGTTGAGCAAATTGTCAAGTGTAAAGTACCGTCTCACCTTTGCAAGAATCCCTAATATTTTTGCAGTTATTTCGCCTCAATTAATGTTATTAATAACTGGTGATAGAAGCTGTGAGCAATCCACGCCTTGATTTAATATCTTGGATATGATAATTAGACCAGCGAAATCTCGACGCCAGTGTTAAGATTTCATTTTAAAGTAACTCAGTCTATCTTCATAGTTTTAACTGTATTTCTTATACCTGCTTTACAAGATAGACTTTTTTTTTAATTTATTTGAACTTTTTCGATGCGTTGAATGTGGATATACTGGGTATCAGACGATGGAGCAGTATTCTGTTTGACTGCGAACGAATGCAGGAAACAAAATTTTCAGTGCCGCCAAATTACTGAATTGTCTTGTTATATGTATTTTAAAAATGCTAGCATACTATTGCTTTTATTAACTATGGTTTATGAAATTTCATTTCAGAGTCGATATCTAATGTTGCCCAGATCTCTAACTTCAGACACTTTACTTAAAATTTGGTTCCTCATTATGTAAATATAATTAAATTTACGTTTTTTACGAGAAATTTTGATATGATAACATTTACGATTATTAATTTGCATATTCTTCTTCTCATACCACTCGCACACCCTGTCAATATCCCTTTGCAGAAGAGTTTCATCATTCCTTCTCGTTACAACCCTTTAACATGTCAAGTCGTCGGCATACGTTTCAAAGTGAGAGTTTTCTTTGGAATATTTAATGTCATCAAAAAACATTATAAATCATATTGGGCCAAGATGTGTCCTCTGTGGTACGCCAGACGTGGGCGTGAAGGTGTTGGATAAATGCCCATTCACTACTACCCTTGCTGTTCGGCCAATTAAGTAAGACTGGAAACATTTTAAAAGTGACCCATGAACACCGAAAGTGATTTTGAGATTGAAGAGTTCTGTTGTATATCTCCGAAGTTCTTCATCAGATCTTCACCATTTAACGGAGCAACCGGAGACGGAGCCACGGAGAAGCACCATCTTTTAAATAAAAAAAGAATCACCAATATCGGTACACTTAGCAAAAAGTTTTTTTACACTTAAAAAAATACAGTCGAATTGAGAACCCTTCCTTCTTTCTGAAGTCAGTTTAAAATGAAGATTTGCTTCTAAAGAGTTGCATAATGCTATATTGTTTTCCTTGTGCTGGTAATAAATTGAGAAAATTGCATTGCATTACAGTTTCCTTATCTCAGTCGCAAGCTGTAAATGTCGATAATGGAAATAGAGTCACTATGTTGGCAATTACTTTCTTGCTGTTCGGGGACAAACGTGACAAACTGTTGTTTCTTATTTATTGTTATGTAAGTGACCACTGATTTAAATAGAGTAGTACGATCACAGCAAGTCTTTGAGTATTTTCTATCGTACCTGTTCGCATCAGAAGTCTTTGTCCATTTATTTGGTGATCCAAAATAATATTACTTATCTACCCTTTCTTTCTTAAACTCTAAATTTCCATTGATCAACAATAATATGTTACTTATCTACATTAGTATGTAACTTATCTAAAGCTAAAAACTTTTCTTTCACCTTTTTTCTTTGAGCAAGAAAATACGTTGCGTCCCACAAGGATATTTTAAGCAGCGATTTATGCGACCGGAACTCTAGATTTTAATAAATACTGTAGGAATGAGGGACGTTACAGACCGCCGGCCAACCGTGCGTGTGCGCAGGGGGCGGCCACCCCGGCGCGCGGTCATTCACCCACGACCCCCCCTCCTCACACGCTTCCCCGCGCCCTGAATCACAGCCCTTTGTGAGACTCGTGAGGGCTATTCGCTGAGGGCAAGGACTCCGTTTCTTTGTTTTGAAATGCCTTCTAACTTTAAGAGGGCTCGCTCTCAGGTAGGTACGTATGTACTTACAGGCTCGGACACAACTTGTTTTTAAAGAAGAGATGGTTCTTGGGTCAATGACATTGGATATGCATCCCTTACCTACTAGTCCCTTTACGGAACTGATTATTTTATTTTGGGTGGGCCAAAGATGAGTTGTAGAATTTGATGCAATGAATTTGTTTTGTATCGAAAATAATTTAATGGATTTATGTTTGGCATGCAAGTATAAAAACTAGGTCACCAGAAAAAGAACATCCTGTATGTTTATTCTAATTTCTTACCCCAATTTTGAAATCGGTAAAGATCATCTACATAGATATTAGAAATCCATTCTAATTATGCTTTATCCAGTATAATATCGTTGATATCTACATTTCAATGTCTCAAATAGGTTTGTGCCCAAAGCATGCTAATTGCAAAGCATGTTTTTAAATATCAAAGCAGGCTGTAAAGTTAACCTAGTTGAAACTCATTGAAAGACATATTAACATGAAATATGACATAAACCTGTTCATTTATATTAGTCATAATTTGAAATTGTAGTCTCGGTATATGTGATAGAAAATGAGGTCTGAATATTAAACAGAATGCCTCAAGCACCCTGTAACTTAAAAAACTTGTTCGAGAAATAATTAAAAATGTTAACTTTGTACATATTCAAATGTGTGCGCAGACGCACTATTTAATAATGGCCGGCAGTTTTTAAATTCCTCATCGAAGATCGTTATTGTAGTAATTTTATCTACCCTTCAATGAATACAAAATTAGCTTTTGGTTCTTTTTAAACTGTTGTAACCACGCAATGTTGGTAGAGGTTATCATGGTCACACGTGGTTTCGTCCTGCTCGATGTAACGACAACAATTGCTCAAATTACGTCCATTTCCTTAATTAAATCAAGGAGCAAAGCACCCTCGCTCCCCTAAATGATTCCTGTGAGGGTACCAGAGCGTATGGCTCGAGTCATTCTCCCATGGAGGCACCCTCGGTATTGTGCATGTTAAACGTTGTAACCGCATGCTTCGGAACGACAAGTGCATCGTTATGTAAATTGGAGAGGATATTTGATATTAATGGATATAAAAAAAAAAAACTTAGTAGAAATAACAGTGGCAGCCCAGCAGGCTTATTACGAATCTTGCAAGAGTAAAACGATAGCGACTTTTGCACAATAATTTCTCTTCAATACAGAAGTTTTACAGTTTTTTTTTGTTGAGTGGCGGCTTTTTTGTAAATAATTGCATTTGACAAACAGCGAGCGATGAGCAAGCAAATATGTAGAACATTGTTTTTTGAGAAAAATAAAAAGAAATGGACCTACCATACCTACGCTGTAGGTAATTCTGACTTTTATGACATAAAGCGTTTGATGCGCGATGATTGCTGATTGCTGTTTCTAATATAATAACCGCAAAGAAAATTGAGAAAATGATAATTTTCGTCGTCTATTACTGAAAATATCAGAAAAATGTAGCGCACGAGGACCTTAGTAATTTCTTTTATATAATGTTCTTTATTTCAATAAACGATAACATATCTTTACATATTACGGCACCAGGCTTTATTAATAAAGACAGTTTATTTCGAGAAAACCAATTTAGAAAGTCTGGCCAAAAAGCATTGAGCTCTTCCTTACGAAATCACTTAATCCAGACCAGAGTACTTAAATACTAATAGACGGACAAAAAATAAAATGCACCCTTCGATCGAATCGTCGGGTATATGGACAAATAAAAAATAAAACAGAAACACCCACCCGCGGCCCGCATGCCAGGACGCTGCACCCACTCCATCGTGTCAAATTGAAGGGAATTTACTGCATTACAATCCTAACACTTACCAGTACAAGCAATAATCAACCTTATTATCACGCAGATACCGACGACATTATCAAACGGAAATCGTGAAAATTATGCTATGCGAGGGTGAACCATGAGGGTAGTTTGTTTCTATCAATGGTTTTATTATTTCAATCGTAACAATAAAGGCAGTCGTCGAAGCGGAAAATTGTTTTTGTGCGTGTAATTAGTTTGTGTTTGTGTACTGCCTGTATAGGAATTCGAAATGTTTAGTGGCTTTTCACATTTTTTTAATTCTCTATTTTTTACCCATCTACGACGAAGCCAAAAAGAAGGGTTCTGATTTCAGCAGTCTATTTATGTATGTTTGTATTTACTTATGTTCCTCAGTAGCTCCTAAACTATTCATCCGATTTTAATGAATAAGGTGTCAATCGATTCCTTACTAGGCCCCGAGTAATACAGGCTACAAAAACGGTATTCGGGTTACAGTTTTCAACCTGTTTTTTATTAAAAGTTAAGCAATCTTTTTCTAATGATGACAAGCTTATAGCCGTAATCATATTTTGTACTTGGAACCTTGGAAAACACAAATAAGTCGGGAATAGAATTCAAGTAAATAATTCTTTGTAAGGATAGCGACAAAACGGACCTAGAAAATCACATAAGTATACTGTATTTGTACGTAGAGTACTTTTTCGATTGCGTTATATTTGTCTACAAAACATAGAAATCCTGTTTATTATATATTTACAAATTAATATGGATAACAGTTTGCACCCTTTTTCTTCTCGGAATTTTACAAACTCAACACTTGCGGTTAGTGTTGGGTAAATAGCCGGATGCTTTGAGTTATTATCGATTATAATCCATAAGTGTCCATTAATAGCCTTGCAATGGATGATAACCCTGCTATTAATGTATTGTTAAAAAAATAAATGTTTTTTTTTTGTTTAGTGTAAAATCTGTGGGTGTGAACTTAAATTGGGTGCGTGTACGCAGTGTGATTCAATGTATTGTAATTCTTTATATTTATTTTCACTTTTTGTATGTGAAAAAGTGTTAATAATAAAATAAATACAAATTTTTTGGGAAATTCAGTTTTGTTAATTTAGAGATTCAATACTATAAAAACCATAATTACTATTGACACTTCGCTTTGTGATTTAACCATATACCTAATTAATTACTTGATTTAACAAAGCGAGCTAAATATGTAAGTGTATGTATAGCTACAAATAAATTTAACCGATACGTAAAAATGTAAGGTACAATAAGTAAGTTACTTATTAGCTCTTTTCAAATTATTTTTGAGCAACAAATATAAAAAAAAAACAACTAAAAACAAAAAAAAAAAAAAACCCCAAGAAAATATCCCAAATAAATGACTGATTAAGAATAAAAAAAAAACTAAGTACATAAAAATCTAATTATCAAAAATCAATGTAAATAGCTGATTGAAAATTTTTAAATGGGCCAGATTAGTTTTAAATAACACATTTATTTACAACAAAGAAAGATGATGAAAATGAAGTCTAATCTGACAGTCCTAAGCCTGAAAACCATGAAGGGAAATTTTCAATCACTAAAATAACATTAACAGCAGGGTTATCATCCATAATTGCTATTAATGGCTACTAACTGACTTTTATTCGATTATTAGCCAAATGATATTAACCGGATTATTATCATTGCCCAACACTACTTGCGGTCAAACTCAGCACTTGACTTCAGTCCGAATGGTCGTTTCTCCACGTTTTGCCCTGAAATCAAATTTTAAAAATGTTTTACTTACTCAGTTTTAATCGCAGAGCAGCTACAACTCGTTTAGAGAACCTATTTAGAATAAGTCAGTAGATATCTATTTCTAGAAAACTCAAATAAATCTAATTCTCTAAATGAAACAAGACTGCGGTGGTCGTCTAGCAAATAAAAGCATCGTACAATACCTATAACACGATATTGACAAATCGTGCAGCGCAACAAAAAATAAATAGTAAGTAAGCATTTAGTTGCTAAATGAAAATCCCAATAATATAGGTATTAAACGTACCTACCTTTTCATTTGGTGAACCTATTATATCCGATGTAGTCATAGATAATAACGTCATCTTTTTTATTTTGATAGGCTCGCGTTTGACCACTATCTCCCTGATGGTAAGCGATGATGTGTTCGAAGGTAAAGCACGCTTGCCTAGAAGCAACCTATTCACTCTTGACTTAAAGACCCAAAGTTTGTAGTTGTCAGGAAATTCAGACTGCGTCAGGGAATTCCACACCTTAGCTGGACGTGGCTGTACGTACCTACAATGAAAGTATTCCCAAAATGTTTAGTGCTACTGTATGTACCGATTGATCAGACTTAATATTGTTCCACTAGGTACATTTCAAGAAGTGTTGTTACTACAGAACCTAGTTTGAAAACTTTAAAAGATTGTGTTGGCAGAGATCTCAAGACCATTTGGCAATCGCCACCCACGTAGCTATCAACAACGTAGAACCTTCGTTACTATTTAAAGTTTCCCTCTTGCTACATAGCGAGAAGTCATATACTTAACATTATACCTTACTGCTTCTACAAACGATTTCGCCCGCTTTAAATTATTATTAGGGAACGTTCTAGGTACTTACGGCATAAATAATATACTAAGGCACACTTGCGCGAAAAACTTCATTTTGAGTTACTTGCTAATACGAGGTTGAATTAAAATATACTAACTCGGATTTAATAAGATGACCCAGGGTGTCAAATCCGTTCAGCCGTTGAGGTATGATTTATTGACAAACACTTTCACACGAATAATATCAGTAGGATACAGTGAAAACATTTTACATTTGTTAGTACTGTGTGGAATTGTGGACTTAGCTCAGGGAGCTCAAATGATTAGCAAACAGAACTTTAAACTTGTATTTATTACTTCGGCTCTTACAAAAGTCTCTAGAAAAACAAAGTTTGTAAATGTGTGTGTTTGTATGTTTGTTACTCTTTCACGCAAAAACTACTGAACGGATCTGGATGAAATTTGGCACAGAGATAGATTATAGTCTGTAATAGCACATAGGATACTTTGTATCCCGGGAATATGTTCCCTTGGTATAATTTTCGACGTTCACGTGGGCGAATCCCGGGCAGAGCCGCTGGCAGAAGCTAGTCTTCAGATAATTTCTAGCGGTTGAAATTATGATTAATCTTCCAAAACCAAATATAAGTTGTCATATTTCAATAGATAAGGCGGTAGTTCGTCCTTTCAGTAGGTACGTACTTTATTAAAAAGTCTATAAATAAACGTACCTACCTACGTATTCACTCTGACTCTGACCCATTTTCCGCGCGACTTTTCATTCCACTTCAGCCTCGCAAACCTCCCTTCATTACACAGCGCACGATATGAGCCTGATTGTTTATCACTATTAATATAGAAATAAAACAAACACTCCCCCGCGGGGCCGGTTTAATATCCTGTGGCTGGAGCCCCTCGCTCGCCACTTATCGCGGGGCTCCGTGTCAAACGACAAGTGCTCGTGGTTTCCACACTTTGTCAGTACTCTATAGTTTGCTGGATATGACTAATGAGACCAGTAAGCGAAACTAGTCAGTTTGTAATGTAATCACGGTGTCTTACGCAATATGCGATATTAAAACATGATTTTCTTAGCGATATCCAGGCAATAAATTTTGACATTACAAGCCTATTCGGCTGTGGGTCCGAGTTCCGACACTTGCAGTTTAGTAAAAAAAAACACCTTCTTCATTTCTGGGACCCATGGAAAACTAGGCAAATCCATTTTGCTTATTCATAAGAAAAAAACAACTGAAAGGCGTTCTTGTTTGAAAAAAAATATTTTTCCTTAAATAGAATCGAAAACCCCAGCACAAAAACGCCAACCTCGTTCTGTCACGTCTCTTCCAGCGTAGGTTGCCGTTGTCATGTGGTTGCCCGCGAGTTCGGTCACGACATGCCACGTGAAAGATCCACTGGCATGGGGTCTGCGTTCATTCATGACTTTTATTTGCTCTAATGCCCGACATAACAATGAAACTAATTCTAAACATTCGTTAAATACTGCTGCATAAATCATGGACTAGCCAGGAAATATAAATTGGTACGTTTTTGTATGATGACATTTTTACGTGATGGTATCAGGCACGAATCTCGTGTATTATCATGTTAAACCACTTCCTGCCTAACTTAACTATATATACTATAATTATCTCAACGTAATTATATTTGAACCGGATCTGCCAAACGTGCGTGAAATTAGTTAGCTTCTTAGATACCTGTAAGATTCTTTCACCCACGAGATACGAACCATCTGCAGAGGGTGAAGTATATTTTACATGTAGGTAAGTTTATTCTTCAATGTTCTAAAGCAAGGTAGGAATCTTATTTGAGATATATCTGTATTTATGGACTTGCTACATTAGCTTCATTTTCCACATGTCTCAATCAGTAAATATTTAAGTATTCAAATAAACAACGTTTTTAAAAGGACATCATCCGATCAATTTATAACTAATTATATCCTGCAGCTGCAGTAATTTTGATAGAAATAAAAATCCAATGAACTACGGAAAGGGCAGATGTCCTGGCGGTGGACGATCATAAACAATATAAAATATTAATCCAAGCAATTAAACTATTGTAAGACTTAACTAGACTCTGCCTCTGACGAAAGGCTTTAGCGCAAAATACTACCCTCAAAAGTCATCTTCACATTTCTAAGAAATCAAAGTAGTAAATACAAAAAGTTTAAAAGGCATGGAAGATCATGAAAACTCTCCCACGAGATGAAGTCGCGCCGTCCGTCCCTCAGAGGGAAGGGGACGTGGAGCATTCCTGGGAACGGCGGGAGGTGGCCGACTTTTGTACTTTTTGCTGCCGTCCAGAGGGGGATGACCGGCTCACTTTTTTGTTCGACTTTTATTTCTCTTATTTCGGCCTTCGGAGGAACGCAGTCGCTGGTCAGTCCACGGCGCAATAGCTTATTATGTTCATTTGTTTTTTATTGCAACTTGCAACTGAACAACCTCAGTTTTAGTTGTTCTAGCGCCATCACGAGAAATAACGTAGTTGTTATTTAAAGAGCAACAGTACTCAATGGAAACAGTAATTTGAAACATAGTTGCTTTGTTATAATATCAGAAAGTTGCATGTTTTCGCTAAAACATTTCGTACGATAGCAACTGAAGACCGGAAAGTGAATGACAAACGCTACCTAAAATAACATCCGTGCAGTTTCAGAACGGGAACCCTTATTGATTTAACTCACAAATGTATACAGTGCTGTGTATTCTCCCAACAATTAGCCGGCGGTGCATGATGCGGGCTGTATCGACATATCGCGGGGGGGAGTGGGGTGGCCACCCCCGCCAGGACACAGCTAGTTATCTGCGCCGATCGATAATAGCCATGGAAAACTACCTACATGAAAATCCATACCTAGATATACCACCTATGTATGTAGATGGTGGAAGTTGCTAGCGGAAATATGGGCATATTGTTGCAGATTTTCTTGCTGCTTGTAGTGTTGGGTACTTTTTTCAGTAGATGCTTACATATTTGGTATGCATACGTAGGTAGCCTAGTCATTATGTCATAGTTACCAAAAGTATTGAAGAAAGAAAATAAAGACTTATAGTTAAATCTCTCCCTACAAATAGTTCCTAAATAAAAAAAAATAACAAAAAAATTAACTGACTTCCAAAACAACCACTACAAAGCGAAAAATAATGTTCATCGCCGAAGTCGGTGTCTTTGGTACCTATTTTTTTTTCGTTTAAGATACCTCCAATTACCTTGCAAATTATTTATAGCCAAAGTACATCTCATGGCGATTCCAAAAAGCCCAAACACGACTAGGATACATTGTTTTATTTCGGAGTTCCAGTGACTAGCTGCCGGTTTCATCATCAGATTAGTTTGATGGTAGGTACCATTTTCATCAGTATCATTTATTTATAAGTATAAGCTACATCTTAGTCGGTTAACTATTCAAAATATCTAATTCCCGTGACATACTTATCATTAAAGAGCTCCAATGATTCATCAGTTCCACTTCACAAAATTATAAATTCTGAGTGCAAATGATTGCATTATTGATGAAAATACCAACATCGCTATATGTATCCTATAATATTTGAGGAGTTCATTTGGATTTCAATGGGATTCCATCATCAGATTCTGATTTGGTGACCATGGCACCACCTCGAAATTATAACCTTTCAAACACAAAAAGAATTTTCAAAATCGGTCCATGGCAGAGTATTCGCGTAACAATCATACAGTCGAATATAGAACCTCCTACTTTTTGAAATCGGTTGATAAAGAAAGAAAATGATCAAGAGGTGGGAAAGTCTGCCTTCCAGTGATAAAACAGTTACGATCGAGTAGGTATTTTCCAATTAAACTGAGTGGTTAGTCCGTCTGGCTTGGGAATAGGGCATTAGTCTGCGAATTCAATCATGGGAATTATTTATAGATGGGTGAACAATGTATGCGGCTGCATTGTAGACGCGGTACGACGTCAATCCTAGCTATAAACTACCCTCCTACAACATAGATACAGGTACCTATATGTAGACTGCGGAAATATCGTTCAAATAGAAAACTAGGTTACAGAATTTTCGGGATTCGGGTCAAACTTTAAATTGTGTGTCAAAAATATCATTGCAACTTCTTCCTAGCACGTAGTACATACGTTCTGCTCTAATCGTAGACAAAAGAAAAGTGTTGTTGAAGGTCTATTAGACAGTTCATTGGTAGAAAAGAAATTAAAAAAAAACGCCTGACTCATTTTTATTTAATGCTACATAATTTATCTAGTAGTAGACACGCTTCAATCGACAATCTATTGAACACCATATCTTGCGAAAACACCCCGATTCCGCAGTAAAACGCCCATAACTTTTGAATGGTTGTACCGATGTTTATAACATAGCTTATACACTCGTAAAGTCAACTTTAAGAAAAAAAACGAAATCAAAATCGGTACATCCGTTTAGGAGCTATGAACCACAGACAGATACAAATACACACAGGTACACACGTCAAACTTATAACACCCCTTTGTTTCCGTCGCGGGTTAAAAAGAAAACTAATTAATATGGTGAGGCCGGCCTGGGAAAAGGTGGCGAGACGTCCTAGATACCTTCCGCAGGGCTGGTTCAAGGTGGCTCAGGCAAAGAAAACTTGTTTTGAGTGTGCGTAAGGGACAGATTATACAAGTCATATACATCTGTCCCTTACACACACTCAAAATAACCTTACTGAAAGAGCTTATGGTCACCCTCCAGGTATTCTTTTCCTGAGCCACCTTGAACTTTTGGGGGAAGAGTTTGCATAGCAGTGGGACAGTGTGCGCTAAATAAAAAGAACTAATATGGTTAAAGAAATAATAAATCTTAGCCCCACTTGCACCTGGGTTATCTTACTAACTACAAGTTAGTATCTAAGGCTCGCTTGCACGAAAAGCTTAACCTAGAGTAAGTTGCTGACACAAGGTTAAATTGTCAGTTTGTCATACAATATTGTCAATTTAACGTAGTGCTCGTAGCAAGAAGAAGAACTCTGAGTTTTTGGCGCATGTGGGTTTTAGCTGATAAATATAAAAACTCGAACTCTACGACATCGTCTACGAAGTTTTAGTTATTTTGTACGTATTAAAACTGACAATGCAATTTACGTCATACATAAAAAATGTAACAGGTTCAAAAAGTATGTTTGTAAAAAATCCTAGAACTTATATAATTTACTTTAAAATATAGATTCTATGGAGAGTTTTATATAATTTTCAATTAGCTCTGAGTAAGTTATGAAATCCATTAATGGCACAGATGGATTTCATAGCTCACTAAAGAGCTTTTAACTTATAGACATGCTGGTTCTTTCATTGACAAAAATACCACCATTCCTAAAATAGGAAGTTGTCTTTCCCAATATCGCAATTTCATTCGTATGCTTTTACAATTCAATATGATAGTACCTATTCGTTATTTACTATTTTTGTGTTGGAAATACTTATGAGGTAATACTTTTACTTAAATAATTAAAATGATATGACTATTTAGCTTCGATAATCAGGTACTAACCTACCTTCTTCGGTTCCTGCCCACATATAAGTATGCTAGTATTATATTATCTGTACTATAATTTAGTAGTATAGTTTATTAACTTGTCAAAATTATAGAAAGTAGGCAAATGTTATGAGCCTATAAATAACTATGTATTATTAACATAATAACATATTCTAGTGGCTTGTTCTCACAGACGTGATCCCGTTCGTAAGGGCCTCACCCGGCATTCGGAGTCTTCATTAACCTCAATGTTCTAGCCGGCGCTATGGATCCAATCAATATTGCAATAACATTAATGGTGATATCTTCTGATATCCATTAGGTATTAGGCGCAGCTTGATTACTTAAGCTTTAATCTGTTCGTCAATTGGCTGTGTATAATATTACCACTACCTTTCGAATGTAAAATTATTCCGAATATAAAAAAATATCAAGTTCCATTTTGATTTTCGAACATTAGGTTCAACGCCTCAATCAGCATCGAGGCACACGGTCTACGGTCTATATGAAAAAGTTTAATGAAAGTTGTTTTAATTAATTTACAAAAAATTAGGAGGTAATAAGGGTAAGTGCTCAAGCCCCTCCACATTACAAAGAACAGTGATAAGTGTGTAACGTCGCGGCGATGGTGATTTTGAAAGGTTGTGTCAGCTATGGGTGGATGCCGGAGTGGCGGTGAAGCCGCGCGGTCGGCCACCTGTGCCGCGGACATTCTCGCCGCAGCAATAGCCGAACTTATCGCCATGCGCTGACGCAACCCAAACAGGATCCACCTCCCAACAAAAAGTTCCACGGCCACTATTTCGAAACTCGTGCGCACCTAAATAGAGAAAGGCATCTATGTGCTTGTACATCATTTGTAGAGCCGCTAGTCGCAACCCACGGGGTACGGGGTGAATGCCCTTAACGTCCTCCGTCCTCGTCGAGCATAGCGCCCTCTCGTTCTGGCGTGCGAGAGTCCCTCTTCTTTCGACTTTGAAAAGAGGGCACGACGGTATGGCCGCTGAGCGATTTGGAACTGATGACCGTTGACTTTAGAGTCGTCATTGGTTCGTCGGGTTGGCTCTGTGTACAGTTAAGGGTGTGTGCGCACGCGCATTGCGTTTGTATTCAAATGAGGACAGTGCGTTCCGCGCCGGAGAGCACTATGATTGTACTTTTTTAGTCCGTGAGCCGTAATCAGCTACAAGGAAATGGGCATCCTTAGGGGTGGCGCGCCGCTCGCGAGCTCGGCTATTGAGGACACGATCTTGTTAATGCGCGACAATTAGGTGCTCTGAGAACAGACACAATTTGTAATGGCCGGGTGGTCGACACTATTAATAGGTACCTACTTCGATAGATAAGCGTGTCCTACCTAATAACCCTGTATTGTCACAATATGTCAAACATTTCAAATTTTCACACAGACACTATTTATCTACTTAATTAATTATTATTATTTAACATACGATATCAGAATAGACTTTCATATTAAAAATACAAAATGAAGCAAGATTTTGAATGAACCTGTTTTCCTCTGACCATCAATACAATAATCTCGCAATGGCTGCTAGCCATCGGACAATTTACAACTATCTATAGATTTTAGGAAAAAATGAGGTTACAGATCGTTTTTTCTGCGTTAAACAATCATGATGGTTATTATCGTGACGGTCGACTCGGCAGAAATTATTATGGAAGTACATAATCTGTTCATCGTTTTCTATCAATTAAAATTTCTGTCAACACTCCAATGTTACCATAAACTGTGTCCATCATTATAGGTAATTAAAAATTACAGTTATCAAAAATTGGCTGTTGTAAAAAACGTAACTTATTAAGTATTATAAAGTGATTGTTTATTTCATACATGAATCTTTATCTCCTTAATATGTAAAATGACCTTCGTCCGTGGAGATAAAAAACTTTGTGGTTGAGACTTGTTCTAAGGATTTAAATCGAAATATCAGTTTTTCTGTTATCGTAGTATTTTATAATAACTAGGTACAGCTTTTTGATAAAAGTAAAAAAATACAAGTATCTGTCCATAACTTACCCAGTTAATAAGTAGGTACTAACTAGGTATTTTTACGAAGATACAAAAATGAATGCTGCTTAATAGGCAATCACGTACTCTAAGTACAATTCTTCCCCTTCGACCAGCGGAACTGCGCTATGCCTTCGCCTTTGCAAAGGGACAATTACGTTCAGGAAATAATAAGCGAACCTTGCGCTGATGAAGACGTATAATTAGTACCTACAATAAAGATCGCAAGTGAACACAGGTAGCGTTCGCCTAGTCATCAGAGACTTCGGAGAGGCGACGTGGGCGGTGCCGACCTTCACGTATCCTGCGAACTCCGCTGTTTTCCAACTGTCCACACAATCGAAACTGTGTTCAAACGTGCTAATATTACGATGACACTACTCGGTTAGATAAACGACGCTCGTCGGACTTTTTTCGAAACTACGAAGAGCTATGAAAAACACGTGCTACGAATTTGTGTACAGGGTCTATAAAAACAAGGTATTTTGTTCTTAATGACACTCTGCATGATTCTCGGCGTGTTTTGCTGCTAGGGTTGCTACGGCACTGATCTAATGATTGACCGGTACAATTGAGCTTCATGATAAAACTGCAATTTTCCCAGTGTACAACTACATACTTTGAATATATATTAGACTTCTGTGTTTCTTGTTTTACACAAGCCTGCGAAATACGTGCATCTAAGTACTACATAAATATGGAGTCATCTACAAAATTTGGACGTCTCCGCTAATACGTCGGCAAACTCACAAAATTTTACGTTTAATATGAGGTGGAATCACATAAGTTTTATCCTTTTGTGCTTGTCTATTCTTACGCCTACATCACTGTAATTTATTTTATTCATGTTCTTAAACTCCATTCATAGAATGCTAAAGTGCTGTCTCATTTCAATCTTAAAGAATTCTTTTAAACGGCAGCTTTTATTTCCTAATATCTTTGTTGCCGTAGCATATTCCACGCATCAAGATGTTTACGTCATTTGCTGCTCCACAGATACTTAAGGATATCTACTGGATGTTCATTGTTCGGATTGTTTTACAATACAGTTAAGTACACAGTAGAATGTACTACAAGTCGGTCGACTAGCAATGATTGATGTCTCACGATAATCGCAGCACCTACCCGGCGCGCGCCGTAGGAATCCGTAGCCTCGATGAAGTCGCTCATTCACGACCTTGGGGAGAACGTGTATTGTGACAATAATACAGAATGGCAAAAAATAATCTTTAGATATTTGAGAAGTGCTAATTAAACAAAACACATTTTTTTTTATTGGCTGACGTTATCCTTGCCATTTATCAAATTTTACCAAAGTTCACGTCGAGGTTATCGACAGTTTATGAATAAATAATACTGAGTGCGCACAGTCCCCTATTTCGATTTGTGAGATATTTTAGCTCCTCGGTTGGTGGTCACTTCACCCCCTATGATATGGTTGATGGGGCAAATACCACCATCGGTGAAGTGTGAGAGAATGACGGAACCCCTTGGTAACTGAACCCTCCGTGATTCTCAGGCGTGACGAACGAGTGTTTCTGATAAGTAGAAGGTGTACCTACACTGATGCCGAGTGTTAATGATAAAGCAATAGGTAGGTATCTGTACATACGTGTTCAAAATAGTATCCCGATAAGAGGGCTATAATAGAGGGATTAAATTCAGAGAAAAAAGATCTGCAGCCTCTCTGAAATTTATGAAGCTGTTCCATTACAGTGATCCAGGGCCAGTAAGCCACAACGACATAGATTTACATCATGACTGTGTGTTAAGAAGGCAGTAGTACATCGGAATTAATACCTAAAACAATACAAATTCTCGTAAAATCTGGTTAAAGCTCTGCTGGTATACTCATCTAAGATCATAAAGAGGGTATGGTTTGTTTGTTATAGAGTGGTAAATATAAATAAATAAACTATGGAAGTTGATATTCATCCGATTTCGAAAATTTTTGTTTCTTCATTCACTGCTAGTACTGTATCGGTGAGTGCCATAGACTACGTTTTAACCCTAAAAATTGCAAGAAGTGTACAAAAAGCACAAGTAGTCGGTACACCTCGACGGTTCTAAACACGGTGTGACTATGCGCGTGCGTGCTGCGCAGGAGTGCGCGGCAGCGGGCCGTGGCCCTGACGCGGTCACGCCTCCGTCGCAGCACCGATATCATTATATGACGATTCTGGAAAATAGCTGTGCATTATTACATATTTATATGACAATACTTTTATCTGTTATGCCGGAAAATACGGCGGTATTCGACGGTATTTGATGATTTAGTTATATAATCTAGCCGTAGAGGTAGAGGTACCTCGTGGACGATGGGCGCGCATTCTTACTGCGCGGGAGTGCACAGTGGCAACGAGCCGAGCATGGCCCTGACGCGACGTGCAGGGATTACGCGCCTCCGTCATAGTTCTAATTTGATTCGATGCCGTTTGTGGAATATGGCGCTGAATTTGTAGAAGCCCGCCGTTACCTCTTTTGATTATTTCTGTTTCTATAACTTTCAGTTCAGCCTTCAGCTTGGAGTCTTGGGGAGACACAAAGTAGGTACATTATATAATTATATTACGTGGATCTTTCAGAGCTTTACAGTTGCAAAAACAGTTAACCTTTCTTTCATCCTATTCACCAAGATTATATTTTCAACTAGCTTCTGCCAGCGCCTTCGCCCGCGTGTAAAGTATTGTCGTATCCTAAGGGAACTTTATACCGAGATGAAAAATGGGAGCCAGACTATTAACGGTCTCTGTTCCAAATTTCATCCAGACCCGTTCAGCCGTTTTAGCGTGATTGAGTAACAAACATACATCAATACATCTAAACTTTCGCATTTATAATATTAATAAGTAGTAAGACGCTCTCAAGAGTTCCGTTACGCAACTGGGAAAATGTAATATACTGCGGTTGAATACGTTTATTATTCACAAATTACCCCTTTCTAAAAGACAGATTTACCGTATAATTAATTAATAGCATAATACTAAAGAATCGATTAATAAACTTGTGTAGATACATCCCGTTTTGCGCTTTACGACGCGGCGGCATTTAAATGATGGATTTCATTTGCGCCCACGCCGGCCGCGCCGCTCTAATGTACGTAAGTCCCAAGAGTTTTAGAGGTACCGGTGTGGCTCACTAATAAAATATTTCTTTTTATGTCTTCCCCGAGCAACAACACGTTTGTGGGCAGGCTCGGTTGCGCAAGCGACGACGGTGCATTCCGTGTTTCCGTGGCTGTGTCCGCGCCGGTCACCGCACCAAAACGTGTCAATATATACTTTATAAGTACGTATTCGATACTCTAGTATTAGACGCTTAGCTGCCTGCTGGCTACCAGCCTAGCACTCTAGTTCAAGGCCACTCTTTATGTCTTTTCGTTTGATAACTACATAATTTATGTCTGACGTAGCAGTTAACATAACTGGCTTCTTTCTGGTTTCGTTAAATTCATCTGCAGGCTGCACTGACTCCTTTCTCCTTTTAATGTTTTGTTGACAAAGCCTGCATAAGTGTACCTTCTTACTAAACAATTAGAAAGCCGTGTTTAGCTTATTAAATGGTGTGAGCTTTGGGCTCCGTGTTTTATAATAAGTACCCGGGCGACCGAGCTCTGCTCGGGTAAAAATAGAGAAAACGATGTCACAGATAATATAAAATGAAACCTTGCTAGATCGATTTATCGCCCCGAAACCTTGCATACTAAATTTCATGAAAATCGTTGGAGCCGTTTCCGAGAATCAGATTATATATATACATACAAATATAAAAGAATTCCTCGTTTAAAGGTATTAGATAGATAGATATGACCGATAGTTTGTCTGTATCTGCTGTTAATGCCAGGATTCTTCTGTTCTATTGGAACCCTTTACATATTCGAAAGGCTTGAGCATCGATTCGATGGCAGCTAAAACAATTTTTTAACAAAACTATTTTTGTTAGCGCAAGTTATATTCTGTTGCCTAGTATTAAGATTAATCTAACGTCCGCATAGAAGCTTTGTGCGTGATCATCACAGAATGCATCCCTAAGAGCTGAAATGGCCAGAAGGAGATAATTGGTCGATTTGAACCCGCATTATCGCACATAAAATTAACAATAATGAAGATACATAGAAAACTAGAAGTATACGATACATAGATAGCCTATGTACATTCACATACTATAAATAACAGGGTCCCGATGTGTCACGCTGATCGCCAGCTCTTCCTGTGGAAATATACAGGAATTAGCCTAATCTGTGACATCCTGTGCACGCTGCAGTAGCCTGTGATGCAATCATCACCTTTAAACGACCTCCAGATTGACCAGATCACATTGTCAAGACGTAATACTGGCTGTTCTGGTGACCCATAAACTTATTTGTACCCTGCTAGGGCTTAGTAAGGACTGATGGGGGTTTCCTTTATTAGGTACTGTGGTTAGAATATTTATAAAAGAAGAAAATATTTCTCCGGGCCCTTTCCTCTTTATTGCTCTTTTGATGCTAAACCTTTTTTTTAAATGAAGAAGAAGCAAGCTTAATTTTTTTTTAAATGAAGAAGAAGCAAGACCCTTTAAGAACAAATACATTTCCCTGATTAAAGGCAAAGTAACTAATTCTTAACGGATATCATGCAGACAGTATAGTCACGCATATAAGCTCGTCCAAAAACAAGCTGATGAACTTGCCGCATTTTTGATTTGAAGCCAAGGAGAATGTGATAAGTTGATAACAAGGAGAAACCGAATCGAATGATCGAATCTCGAACTATTCAGCTTCAAACCTAATTTACTCCTATTATTATCTTGATACAAACTTCATTAGTTCCATAATCATCTGCTAATATAATATTTGGGGCTTCTTCATTACATTTTTAAATTGAGTCTCCAAATACAGACAGTTTGTTGGGTGGACTTTCCAACAATGTACCAGTTTGATCTACCTAAATTATTGTCTAGATTTTTTTTGGCTCTACACGAGCAGCACGTATAGAAACCTTAATCAATACTACACTGCTGTGGTGATTGGTTTCGTATATTTTTGGGCTACTTTCATAGATAGGAGCCGCACCAAATGATGTACTCGTATTCAGGCTTCTAACCGGAAGTTCTACACGTGCCTCACGCGATTTTTTTCTTAATACAAAACAAAGTCGCTGCCCGCCGTCAATACGCTTAGGTCTTTTGTAACTACGCAACGTATTTTCATGCAGTTTTTACCAATAGAAAGAGTGTTTAATGTGGAAGGTTTTTGTCACGGGCGAAGCCGGGGCCGGTTGCAAGTTCAACTATAAGGAAAAAGATTCAAAGATAGAGCAGTCAAAACTAGGTAGTCGCCGTAACAAAAATGCAAGAAATAAAGTTATCTAAGCTTTTGTAACGTAAGTAATATTTACTTTCAACTGCTTTAACGGTTAAGAACACTGACGCTTGGTTAATCGTCTTGGTAAAGCAATACACGTTACGTTGGTGTTAAAGCTTAAAATTTTATGGATGTAATAATTAAAAGAGAGATTAGATATTTACTGTTAGTATTTATGAAGAGACGTTACGTAAACACACGTAAACCTAGTGCAACGTGAACTTTCGGTGCCTAAGCCAGTTATAACCGTAAATTTGGTAGTTCATCAAGTTGGTGTTTTCTCTAATCGCGCTTGTCAATCGACATCATTTCTGAGATCGTAGGGTAACGTCGGTGTATCGGCCTCGATTCACCCCACTGTCTCCGTAGTTTCCATTTGCAATAGCAAAAAGTTGTGAACGGTGGAGCGTCGTCGGGCGGGGCGACATCGAGTGCCATTACGGGCAGCCAGCGCGCGCAGGCACGGCAGCGGCGCAGGCGCAGCGTCGCGCGCGCCCGCTCGGCTTGCGCGCGCAGGGGTGGGCAGGCCTGCGCTAGCGGCGAGGTTTTAATGATACATTGTTGGTCGCAGACAGGGGAACGGTTCGCGATATTGAGAAGTTCTTGCGCGCTGACTATACCGACGCACTGCGCCCGCGCACACCGTTATCCTATTTCCTCTCCCTCCTTTATGTTCAACGCATTGTGATTGGCAGTATGTAACTATCGCTACGGTACACGGTAGTTCGTCAAAGAAGCGGTGTTAAAATGTAACTGCATTTATATGTTCAGATAGATTTATATGAATGAATTACTAGATACTGCAGCCAATGCCTTCAGTTGGTTCACTTCCGCGAGAGCATTGTTATTTAGGCACTAGAAAGTCAATACTTGAAGTTTTCCGTTTATTTTCATAGGGTGGGCAACGTGATGTTCTCTCTGCCCTTAAGTACAAATGTTCTCGATGAATCATCTCATCATAAATCCACTAAAGACAGCTATACCAATCCCAATCTGCACGACTACACTCGAATCTTCGCCATCCACTTCCGCTACGCCTCAAGCTACTTCAGATCGGTTGGCCCAACACGTTGGGCAGTGGGAAGGGATATATTAGTAGCAGCACTTTAGCTCTTTGATATGATTCAGTTTCTTCAGGATCCTAGTATTAAAGATCTCGATTGTCTTTCAAGTCCTGTGAGTCACTGGACGTCTAATGGTTGCAATTTCCGGTGTCCCATTCCTTACCGGCGGTGAGAACCACATAATGTAGTCTGAGAACTACCCATCAGCGCACGATGATACAGCTAGCATTACACTGTCATACCCGTATTATGTTATGAACCTGGAATTGTTCTCTGGATTCTGGTGACGGAGTACTTGCACCTAAGTTTGCGATTCCGCTGAAAATGCAGCCAGCAACAACGAATGACCAGACTGAGAAATTGTTCACAAAGAATTCACAGGATAGATAGGTAGATTACTTCCACAGTAACAAAAATCTATTGCTCAGTCGCCAAGCTGGCACTCCCTGCACCTAGTAGGTACGTGAGATAACGTTTTTGCTTTCAGATAAAGATTACGAATTGGGGTATCGCTCCGAACACTGATAATCTTTGTTACTGGGATTCGCGATATGAAAGACTTGGACAAAAGTACCACTACCTTCGGTATCAAGAAAACGTTTCTTCAAAGAGAATATTTCTTCCTTGTTCGATATTCCTTTAGATTCTTGTGTTTAGAGACTGGCTGCAATATCAAGTAGACAAAAGTGATATTAGTTCTATCTAAGCATGTAGGCATAGACCCTAAACACTAGCGATACCAGGAACTATAGAAAGTTTCTGTACTATTCATGTGAAACTGCAATGAGAAGGATTAATGAAGCATTAACTGCCATGATTCTGTCGATTCCTAGCGTAGGTATGCAAGCGACCTAGTTGGAACAGCCAACAGGGCATTTAGTGCCAAACATGCGCTAAATCTTTTAAAAAAGAAATCTGTTACATGACTGTTTCGCTTTTTCCGGCTTTTTCCGTCATCGACATGGGGTAGTTTAGGAAAAGATGTATCTAAAGTGCGGTAAATCTAAATGGGTACCTCATTGGTGTTTAACAGCCTCTGCCAAACGAGCGTAGATTATCCTTGTGGTGAGTGTGGTTGGTAACTGTACAGACTGCAGGGTCAGTTTCCTATAAATTTTATAACGCGTGTCAAAATACCTGTGTAATGTATCCTTGCGGCATGGCAGCTCACAGTACCGCAAGCGATTAGGATGGACTGCGGCCAAACGGAAAATCCCTGGTTTGGCAATGTGCAGACTTTTATGACAATTTGATAGCTGTTATATCTATCTGTCATGGTCAACCTCGCCGAGCTCGAAACGACCGCGAAAAGGATTCCCATGAAACGATATAATGACCAATGTTTGATACGTTTCGTTTTAGCAATTACGCAGCTTTCTAAATCAGCTTTGAAAAAGCTCTCTATTTTGTCTTCAAACGCGAGGGTTAACAGCTAAATAAATCAAAAGGTCTACGAATAGATGGTCATAAAGGCCACAAAAGCCGGAGTTTTAGAGCCCTTCAGAAAGTGTGTCGCCGGGGCGGGTCCCCCCCGCCTGCAGCCCGCGCACCTCATCCCGCGCCTGCCTGCGCTCGCTGGAAAACGTCCATGTATGCATTTTATAGTTTTCCGTTGAACTGTGAACGTCATTATTGCGCAGGTACCTCACTGTAGGCAGAGCTCGTAAACACACGGCACACAGCTAAAACCCAAACATCCTATGGTACTACTTGTTCCTACGTTATAGATTTTATTGATACTAAGTGCTGCATTCTATTTATGTGTAGTGCAAGCCTGCGGTTACGCTCCCCTTATTGATTTTCTTTTTATAATCCAGTAGCCATTTTCCACGGAACATGTATTAAGTATGCCTGAATTTTAAAGTCAGATCGATTTATTGGAAACCGGGTCATTCCATGTAGTTTTAGGTATTCTTAGTTGCATTTGCATAGTCAAGCTTGCCATACAACATCATAAACATCAGTAATATGTGGTATAACAACTGCAATTTCTGCAAAGGTAAGCAAATTGAAATTTTCACTCGAGCGTCACGTCTGTGGGTGGTGAGTACCTACGACGATAACGTTTCATGTGATCGGGGGCGCAGTGCGTACTACTTCTTTCTACCATGACTTAAGTGTACCTACCTATATAGAATGCACTTTGGCTTGAGAACTGCTAACTGAAAATGACCTGAAAATAACATAATATCACGCGTGTATTCCCCGCAGGGTTGGGCAAACTACCTGAATCTTTAAACGAGTCATTTTTGTTTATATATTTATATATAGTCTGAATCTCGGCAACGGTTCCAACGATTTTCATTAAATTTAGTGTGCAGGGGGTTTCGGGGGCGGTAAATCGATCTAGCAAGGTTTCATTTTTATAAAACGTCGTTTTCTCTATTTTCGGTCGCCCAGGTACTGTGAATGTATGCGATGATCCACATAAATACGTCACTATTGATTAAGTCATTGCTTTTAGTTTCAGGCATTCTTGGACTCTTATGTAAGCTCGTGTACAACGTGATGGTGCACCTATTCATAAAAACATCTTGATAAGTTTGTATGCCTTCGGTAAAACTATTGTGTTAGGCACTAGCATAATATCAATTTTGTATTGTGTCCATTATGTACCCATTACCCATACACGTGGTAAGTATAAATAATTATGAGCCATGCCGGGTACTTCTAATAAGTAGGAGAGAGGAAGGGAGACGAAATTAATTTATAAGAAAATTATATTTTCATGAACTCGTAGCACTTCGAATTACATACTGCTTATTGCATTATTATGTGGTCATTATAATAATATGATTGTCCGATATTATTGTGTTTTATTAGTTGACATGTGTTTTGCATATTTATTTCGTACCTACTAGTGTATAAAGCAATTACTTACTTCAGGTAATTTATTAGCAAGTATAATATAGATGAAAACGTTTAGTGGCAAAAGTGACACGTCTTTCTAGAATGCAACACATATTGGAGTCATATTCCTGTAGGTACCTAAAGGAACTTACACAACCAACCAATAATACATAAAAGATTGGCGACATTCCTCCGATATAGGTAGTTTCCAAGCGAATGCAATAAAGCTCAGTAGTTCACATACCTTTAAAAGCCTGTACTTAAAATTTCAACCAATAAGTCACAGTTAGAGTTCATTGGAATTAATACCCCAGCAACGGAGGGCAGTGCTGGGCATCAGAGGTGAGGGGGGGCGGGGTGTAGGGGGGGAGGGATGTTGCGCAACGCATTACAATAACGCGACGCTACGTGCGCCCGGCGCCCGCGCAGCCGGGGTCACGCGACGATTCGGGGAACACTCGCGCTCCAACTTACACCTCGCTAGGGTTGCTAATCGAAATAGATGTGATCACGCGACAGAAGCAGACTAGCGGACGGCTTGCATAGCTGTACATTGTAATTACAACATTCTGGCAACTTTTACGATTCGTGAAATGAAGTTCAAACTTTTACGGTTGCGTGACTTTATCCAAAGAACTTCACACCATCCCTTGACAGTTAGACGTAGTTGAAAGTATTTCTCATAAACTAAGTAGGTACAAATATACTGGCATTCACGTTATACAATGTAACTCACAAGTAAACAAATCTCTGCAGTCCATAATTACATTGTAATTACACTGTGACATTGTCCTTAATTCGTGCGTCATTGCAGCCCTATGTAATGATATGCACGGATTGCAAAGCATTAATCAAGTGAGAGAGTAAATATCGTCACAGTACTAGCCGTGAGGCTGAGTCCTTATCAGTAGTACACACGCGTGAATCAGGATCCGGGAGTCATGTGTACGCATGACCTCAGGTTTATCTATTTTATCTATGGTGGATTGGATTCGCATTTCGTATTTTACATCAATAACTTCTATGAGGATATTATTATTTTAATACTTTGGTACTCGATGAATGTGTTTATTACGTTTTAAATTAGAACCTATTATTTTTTTTTCGTCTAATGACTC
Source organism: Orthosia gracilis (assembly GCA_947562075.1). Lineage (NCBI taxonomy): Eukaryota > Metazoa > Arthropoda > Insecta > Lepidoptera > Noctuidae > Orthosia > Orthosia gracilis. Next base: position 44,606,147 of record OX387268.1, read on the forward strand.
TCAGTGACTGGTGAGTCACAAGAGACAATTTTGGGTCAAATTGGTGTAGACGGAACATAAACAAATTTTGACCCAAAATTGTGTCCCTTGTTGTTTGTTATGTGATTTTTCAGTTTTGTCAGGGCTCAGACACAGGTCAAAGAATCCTTTTAAGGTGTGTTAGCCTTCCATTCAGAATAATAATGCGAATTTCAGAGAATGGACAAACGAAAACATAATTGTGTATAAAATCTACATGCTTTTACCTCAGGCAGTCGCGGTTTGAACATGAGTATGTTATTAGAATTCAATTAAAACTCATGGATATGTATAAATAAATAATTAATTTAGCAGGTAGGTACTAGGTAACCAGATGTTAGGTGGATACTCCACATTGTTTACCGCGATTTACATATTTAGGTAATGCTCACAGTATCTATGACGTCGTTTTACGTCATTTATTAATAAGCACCAATGAGCTTAGACTTATACACAGGCAGATTGATCTATTCAAGACGAGAAGAAGTAGTAAACTAAAGGCCGAGTAACATCTTATTTCGGTCGAAGCAGGTTGTTTGAATAAGGAATAAGTAATTTACCTACGATAGAGACGCTTGTGCTATTTTTAGTCGGTCGTTAGGTGCCAAAACATTTTAGTCTTGTAATAGAGAAGCAGCCAGTGTCCCAGCTGTCCACGCAAGGATGCGCGGGCGACGCGCGTTTCTTTTAGAAAGTGGCACGTGTCGGGGTTGTTCACCCTACGCGATCCGGGTCAGGCGCCGCGCCCCGCGCAGCCGCGCCCCTCCACCCGCGCCTCACCGCGCATCTAGCTACAGAACATACACAACATCACATGATATGTACTAGTCCTTGATAAGGGAACTTCATTGACACCATAATCCAGAACCGGGTCAGCGGATAAGGCACTCATCGGCGCGCCCAGCGAGCGCAGGACCACGCCGGCAAGACGTGCGGAACCGCGTGCGCGCGCTAAAATAGATAAAATATGCTAAAACATGCCACAGGCGCATAAATACGATCCTTATGATAAATTAAAACGTGGCCAACTGAATTAATTACGTTTAGTTCAGTTAACACGTTCTGACAAATTATAAAAAAAGAAACAAGAAATGAATAGGCAGCTACGGCTTTATTGATAAAAAATACTTATAAAACAATAAATAAACTAGGTTAATAAAATAACATACATTAATTATGCAATGTATGCATATGTCAAAAATGCATTTAAAATTCCATTTAACTGAATTCATTACCGACTTCTAAATTGTGTATTATAAATCAATTAACTGCGAATTGTAATTACATGCATTGTTATAGTTAATTAATGAAAGCAGTTTATAAATAGTGCACTAACTAGTAACTATGAAATTAACTTAGTTTGTCGGAATTAATTACAAATATTAATTGGATGTTAACTAATGTGATGTGATGAGCGCGCTTTTCTTACCGCTATCCAGATATTTTGATTTTTATCTAACGTCGAACTTAGAATCATGTTGTAAAATTATTGCTAGATGATGTACTTAATTTACTCTATATCATAAGGAACTTTATTATCGTAAAACAGATATAGGATCTAAACATCTAAGGAACTTATTTGTTAAAATCTCTATGCTTAGCCGATTCTTAATTCAATATTTCTTTAGAGAATTTATATTTAGAAACTGCTAATCAGTTGGGTATAATATAATAATTATGAAAAAGTACAAAAGGGCCAATTTTACAGCATTATTTTTGTACATCCTGTCCGTACCCTGATGCAGTCCACTACTCAACATTTAATATGGTTCAAATAGTCCGCTACACAAACAGGCCAGATTCAGACATTACACAAATACATACATAAAATCATAGACAATACCTACTAAAATATAAACTAAAGCCTATAAAATATACTATACAAGGAAGTATACATTCAACTTTGGTCCTCAACAAATGATTCTCGTGTTTTGACAAATTGACTTCATGATTGACTCCGCCGACATATTATAATTATCACTTCGTTGCCGACAATTGCTAATATTCGCTATACATATGTGTTGAGAACTCACATATCTATATACACAGTGTAGAGTGCATGACGATAAAACTGATTTCAGAGAAGCAGACGCAATAGGGACGCGGGATGAATCCTATGCAACCATTACGTGACTCTAGGCCCAAAATAAAAAGCCTTCTACACTAGAGCAAAATATGGGCTCAAATTAAACTATGTAGTCGTAACTACAACCTGTCTAATATTTATGTAATGTCTAATTAAACCAAAAATTTACACAAGTAACTAGCGGTCGTTGACCTCGCAGTCAGCTGCAGCTATTTAAAATTAAAAGTTTAAATCGGTAACTAATTTAACTTGACTAAAGCAACAGCCTCTATCAGTTGCCAAGAAATTACTATTTTCTTCAGAGAAAATCCAGGCAGAGGGCTCCGACTGAATTGCCTTAGTATATAATTCGAGGTTTGGCTCTCGCCTATTTCCTCCTCCAATATTGGACAATTTAAAAGATATTTCATAAATTGACTAATGTTGTGCTTCTATGTTTTTCTTTTTCATTTTATAGGTCTCAAATTTGTACACTATAGGCCTCTGTTGATAGCGCAATTTTCAGCATTTTTGAGGGTTCTAGTGCTTCTAAAGATAACGTATCATCAAAAAGGAAAACATAGGGGCAGATTATATGTTTCTTATTCAGGTTGCGGAATATCTTTTAAATTGGTCTAATATTGGAAGAGGAAATAGGCCTAGCTAGAAATAAAACTTTTTACTTAGGATATTCAGTCGGATGTCTGCGACCACATTTCCTCATAATATGCAAACTTAACTGCAGAAAACATTCTCATTTGCCATCTGTTCCACAAAATTCACCGTCATCATTTGTCATCCAATCTTCCCTGACCTGACCAGCACAGCTTTCAGTATCATCAGCACTTGTGGTGCTCTCCATCGGTACAACAGAACTCCTTGCCTGCCGAGAAGCTGGTGGGCGTCCACTCTCCGCCGCAGTTCTTTATGAAGAGGAACGCCTTTTCCCTGTGCACGTTGCGCTCCACCGCCCCACAGATGACGGGGCCAGCGCGGGGAAGGTATTTTAGGATCTAAACATGATATAGTAAAAAAAAACAGTTCTATAGTATCGAAAAACATGTTTATCTACTCGCATATCGTAATATTCGAATTATAAACTACAAATCGAGTTTATATTGATATACTTTGTAAACAAAATAGTTACCGAATTAAAAAAAAAAATCTTATTATTACACTTTTTCTACAGCAAAATAATGCTATAATAGTTATTTATGCTACAAGTGCGGAAGGTAGGTGATTCCCGATGAGTGAATAAATCGACACAAGTCGGGAAACATCTTACGTACAAACGTAAGATGATTCGCGATTATACGTGTATCATACAACATTTTACTTTGCATTTTGCGAGGCAATAAAAAAAAATATCTGAACCAAGTAAGAAATTAATAAAATGGCGGGCTTATTCAAGCGCGCCAATGATATTCTAGTAAACAGATATTTTATGAGCGCGCGCATCGTGAACTATTTTTCCAAATATGTATAAGGTGATCATTTTTATGAGTTAGGTAGGTACTTAAATGGCCTACCTTCTCCCAAATATGTTTCAGCCTCTAGTCTAACGAATACCAATATTTCACATGGAACGACTGCTTATCTGAACTTTATAAACCAGTAACTGCATAGCACGATACCCCTTGACAAGACTGGTGTCAGATTTGTCGATATCTGACTACCTACACTTAAAGCCTATAAGATCTATAATGACTTTCGGGACAAGGCCTTAACGTGCTTTCCTAGGCACGGAGGACCCTCGGTATGAAATAGATGGTCACCCATCCTCGGAATGACCTCGGCTAGCGACGCTTTACCTTGATGACCTACCCGTGCGACTGGTATTACTTAGTCACGAGCTCATCTTCTTATTTTCATGAGTAGATGACACCTGACTGTCCTACTTTTATACTAAGATACTGTACCTAGCTGTACATACAGGTACTTACCTCCTTGCATTTATTCAGTTAGGTACACGTTGTTTATCGTTAATATATTATTTTATACGTAATTGTTTACGATCAACCTTCATGTAAGCATTTGATTGCCATTGTTATGATTACTTGCGACAGCGGCGACCTCTGTGTGTTATGGCAGCTAATTACAATAAAGGGCCGTGAGGTTACGCATATGAAGCCGTGTTAACTTGTGCAAAATTAATCAACACAATAAAATAAGCAAATAAACCATTCAAAAGTACCTATTTCTGAAATCGGCTAGAAGTACCTATTACCTATCCTTCAACACGCCTTCATCGAACATTTTAGATTTGACATTGCGGAGTATATCAGCAACGTCTCATCATTATTTAATTATTTATCATTGAACTCGATTTGCTTGACTTCAATGAAAATGGTTATTTTTGTTGTATTTTACTTCTTTTGCTAAACTATGTTGTGGAGTGAATTATTATATCGTCGAACTAGAGTTAAATCTATAAACTAAGTGTATTTCCTTCTAGAAATAGAAATGGAACACCAACAGTCAGTAGGTTTAAAATCTGACCTCACCTTAGAAGCGTCGGCCACACAGCCCTTGTTATTTTTTTTTTTTAAAGCATGTTTCATCCGTATTCTAAGCCTGGCTATAGAATTAAAACGAGATATTTGTTCAAAATATATATACTGACCACATCAAGACACGTGCTGACGCAGTTCTTGAAGCCTCCCAAGCCGCAAGGCAGGCTGGGCGAGTCGGTATCATAGGTGACCACGGGCTCGCCCTGCGGAGGACCACGCGGCCGGCTGCGGCGGTTGTTCTCCTTAATGCCGACTTGCTGCGATAGGAACACTCCGCACTGGCATGGTTCCAGCTGGAAATTCAATAGAAAATTCGTAAGATCCTTGGACTGTAGAATCGATAGTAGTTGCTGTCGGGCTGCAGCTGATTTAAACACTTATCAAAGCTGGATACGAGCGTTGCGTATAGTGTTCTTATTGAATCTTGAAATAGTAAGTAAACTTGTCAATTGCCAATGTTTTAGAAAACAAGTTCCAAAATCTTAATTTTACGTAGTACGGTTAAGATTTTGGAACTATTTTACCTTTGATGGAAATTATTCAAAAAGCTCGGTCAATTTAATAATTTCAATAGTTTTTAACCCCCGACGGAAAAAGAGGGGTGTTTATATAAGTTTGGCGTGTATATATGTCTATTAGTGTATCTGTCTGTGGCATCATCGCTCCTAAATGGATGAATCGAGAGTGTTCTAAAATATGGTTGATGAAAATCGGTTGAGCTGTTCTAAAGTTCTGGGATTTTACTGTTTGAATCTGGATGTTTCGTTAATTACGCGTGTTCAATTGATTGTCGATCGAAGCCCGTCTACTAGATAAATTATGTAGCATGAAATATAACTGTGTCGGGGGTGTTTTAAATTTTACTTGTTATCATATTGCCTACTCATAATGGACATTTTTCTAATTGCCCGGGCTTTAATGCTGTGTTAATCATTTGTTCCATAACACATATATTGACTTATTTAACATCTATGCCTATGTACTTACCTACTACAATGTACATCTTACTAATAGCCATGCGTGTCTTTTTCATTACTGACTCTGGACCTAATGCTAGCCTAAGCGCTAGATATAATTACAGAGGATAATCCTGACGCAATGGCGACATCATAAGCCTTGACCACAAAGCAAGGTCAGGTAGGTGCGGGGAAACAAAATTATATAGAAACCAGTAGAATTATGACATAGATAAATGATTCATATGAGTTCTCCACTACCACGCAGTTATATCTAGTGTTTAAGTGCAAGTGTCCTACCTAAAAGTCCTTAACTACCTGCATGATACAACCGACAGTTCCATGCAATGAGAAGGGTACAAACAAAGACAAGTAACATTTAAAAATCCCCGACACGATATCTTGCGCAAACACCCCGATTCAAACAGTAAAACGCATATATCTTTTGAACGGCTGAACCGATTTATCAAATATAGCTAAGGACACTCCCGATAATGCCAACATTCAAACAAAAAAAAACTATATCAAAATTGATTCATTCGTTTGGGACTATGATGCAACACACATAAATACACAATCACACAGGTACACACGTCAAACTTATAACACCTCTTTTTTCCGTCGGGTTTAAAAATAACATAAATTGGATAATATCGAACCCGCAATACGCGGCGCATATACAACCACTGCGCCAACAATACCTACCTATCGATAAGGCAAAGCCTTATTCTAAAGACATTTAAATTTGATTACTGAGTAGAGAATTTGAAGATGAGTATTGTTAAAATTTGATCCAGCAAGTTATTAACTCAATTCAAAAACCGACCTTTAGACAGCTACTCAAAAACCTATAATAATATTAGTAAGAATTCAGTCTGTGTTTCTCTTCATGAAAGTCAATAATCCTTACCTCCTCATTATAATCATCCTCATCGTAGGTGTTCTCCTCTTCTGATGGAACACTGACTTCATAGTTCTCTCGTTTGGCCTTCCTCTTGCCCTCAGATGTTACCGTCAGGAATACGAACACGGCGAGGAGCAACCAGCTCTGGACCCCGCGCATTTTGAACAGTCGGCTTTTGCAAATTTCTTGAATCAAATGAATGACATAGAGCAGCTCATAAGATATTTACCTACAATTAAACAGATTTCAAGGGCGTTAAATATATTTGATTACAAAGATGTTTAGCAAAGTTGTGCATTGGCATTATTAGGACCGAGAAGGGTTTCACTGGATACCCCAAGTCAGTAAAACTGAACAGACAAATGGTTTACATGGGTCAAAAAGGTATCAAAAATGAAGAATGTACTCACTCCACTAAAATCTTCAGGCTTCCAGTATCCTTAGTACCACCGCGATGCTTTCCAGACAATCACATCACTGATCCACCACAATCACTTAAAGTGTCACCTATCCATGATTAACTTGCCATATATACACTATCCCCAGCCCATATCCACGTAAAAACTGTCTAACTCAGCATTTTTGTCGCACATCGATACGTGTCTAAATTACTCTTTGATATATTTTACGTGAATATATCTAGTTATCTTTCTGGGTACGAAACGTGATTGAGTATTGTTTGAGATAAGTTTCTCCTTATTGAATAATATATCGGATCGTTTATGGGGAGTTGCTATAAGGGGGAACACGTGACTCTTTCATTTATTGTCATGAGGTGAGGGTGTCTTTTAAGGTGTCATTTAAGAGTATGAGAAATCGAACAATCACATGCGAGATGAAAGACGCGGTGTGGATTTCCGTCTATTTGATTGGTCGATTTTTCACACTCTTTACCCTTTGCCTTGCCGAATTCACATACGCAATTAGGCTGCTGATTAAGCTCACCAATTTAAGGAACACTTTTAACAAGCTAAAAGCCGGCGCTTATTTCACTACTCGTAACAACAAAGTGATCTGCACATTGTTTTTTACCTACGTACCTACTAGTTTTCATTAATCAAAGTTGCGTTTACCTATTAAATCCCAAGAGACCGCGTCGATTGAAAATTGTGATGAAAGTTTCATCACAATTCGTCATACTTTGTGGGTGCCTGACAGGGGGTTGCCACTGTACGAAGTACCTATCTGACAATGGATAACGTGATTTCTAATTTTATTCCAAAGCCACGCTGATCGAAACTTCATCAGGGATCGTTCTTACCTTAATTGGGTACATACACAGTACACAGACAAAATGACGAAGGTCAGATCGTCGCAGTTTCGTATTCTAGGTAGGTACTAGTATTCCTAACCAGAAAAAGACTCTTTCAACAAAGCTAAATTCATTTATTGGCAGTAAACTGTAACTAAATATTAGCCGTGTTGCCACCAAAATTGTAAACGGGATCTCGAACCACACGATAGCATAGTCCTCAAAAGTTACCGCTGCTGGCTGGTATGACTTGCAGCGTGTGGTTCTGTTCTCGCGTAGGCAGTTTCGATCACAGCAATCGTGTTGTAGGAGAACCTCTGAGATAGGATTTTTAGAGACTCTACGTGATTGTAGGTAGCAGGTGGTCGTTAATATCCTCAAAATGGCATTAGTTGTTCCAAAAGTCTAGTATTAACATATCCTATACCGACCTATCGTTCAATGTCGGTTAGATAAAAGATTGACAAATAATTATGCGTTTTATGATATAAAAGATATAATGGTTTTAATTCACAGTAGGTACTATTCATACCCAGAATGTATCGGAAAGGTAAGATACCTAATATTTTAACAACTGCTTTTTCACATTATAGGAACAACTTTCACCAAGGAAGTTAGTCAATTCTCCAAAAAAATTGTATCTCCCATACCAATTTTGGTCAAATGACAACAACTTTGCAAAATCCATATTTTTTTGGGAATTGCATATGACTTCTTTGGAGAAAGTTGTTCATTTACATGGGAAGATGCTTATTACGCATCTTTCAAGAGCAAAACGATAGTAATATTTGCTCTTCAAACATCAGTTTTAGAAATATTGGGGTCTTTTTTAGAAATAATTGCATTTGACAAACAGCGAGCAATAAGCAAATGATTGTGTAGGACCTGCCATACCTTCCCTGTAGGTAATGCCGACTTTAATGACATACAGCGTTTGATCGCGCGATGATTGCTGTTTCTTACGTAATAAGCCTGCCGTTCCTGAAGCGACGATGTTAGCTGCTGTTGAGAAGTGACAAAGACTGCCGTTACATCTGTCGCCGGTCAAGTGCTGTTCGCTTGTAAGAGCCCTAAGTAAATCCAACACAGAGTCAAAGCACATTGACACAGAGTAGTGTCGAAGCGACGCGACAAATTCTCTAGGATGTTCGCATCCCGCGATTCTATGTAGTAGTGAGGGATTTGGATGTTCGTCTTTACAGAAATGTATGCATTAGGTAGGTACCTACGTGTTTGAGATAGGATTAAGACCGAACCCGTCGCTGAGTCTGACTTAGGTGCTTTGACCCTAAAATACTGTTGAGATAGGTACATATCTGACGCGAATGTTCTGTGACTACTAGGTACAAATCAAAATGTACATGACTATTAACTGCTTTTTTTTAAGGAAAGCGAATTGCTTAGGGTTTACGTTAAAATTGGGTATTTACAACAAAGTATAGATTAACAACATGGATTTGAATGAAAAAAACACTAGGTATGATGCAGTTTTATTTTCTACATTAATGTAAGAAAAACTATCAGACGAGAAAATTTACCAAAAAAGGAGTCTACCTTGATCTTATCGATTTGGCTATAACTACGCAGCTATTACGATATTTTAATAACTACGCAGATAATTTTCGACACTGTTTTTTACAAAAAAAATATTCACAGCCTTCCCAATAAAAGTTCTTTTAGTCTACAAATTAATGAAGCATGTTCCATCTAGCAACTAAAATAATTATATTTTTAATAAAATTTGAAAATCTTTACGCTATAAATACTTAAAGTACATTTTAAAAGACTACAAAATCTTTAAAATACATAGAATCAGCTCAAGATGGAAAATAAAACTACGACACGAGGCCTATTTTATCAGCCACTAGATTTTCGACGCTCGGGCTAGTGCTGAGAGTTGAAAATCCAACCGTGTGATTTAATCGCGTTAGGTACGTGTGCTTTCTTCAACGCTGAGGCGCCCCTGCGTAGGGCCTCAATGTTACAATAGCTAAAAGTACTAAGCTATGCATCCTACTTTGTTAAAACTTAATGAAACAAAAAAAAAACAAATTAACAGGCAAAAGTTTAATAAAAAGAACTAACATGTCTGTAACAGATCAAGAAGTTATATTAAACAAAAAAAAAGGTTTATTAGACGAAACTACAATATAAAAGATCTATAAAAAAGTAAAGGTGGCATTATATGCATTTAATGCGATGTGGTGGTACAAAAGAAAACAAGGACAAAAAATAACAAATATTTTACCAATAACTAACAGAAAAGTAAAATAAAACAATGGTCGTAACTACACATACAGCATCCCTTCCAGCGACACGTGGTACATAACAAGTTCTAAAGTAATGAAAGAACAAGGACATACCCAGCGCTAATACGTTATTTCTAGTTTTAATTACAATATAAATTCTATAAAAGTTGTTTTGAAGTTACCTTTACAGAAACATCATCAAACCAGATTTTTATGCATTCATCACTTGTAGTACTTATTAGAATTATGATGACACCTAAATATTCGAGCATATCAAGTTATACATTATGCAACTATCGAGTCAGCAAAAAGCACAAACTAAATCTATATTATAGATGCTTCAGAAAATGCTAGCTTTTAAAAATGGCAGTGACGCAAAATCAGCAATTGTAATATCGTCGAATTTTCAAATGTACTTTTATTTGCGTCGGCACTTCTTTACATTGGCGGAATTATAGCAATAATAACCATTTGGATGCATTTACTATTTTGTGAAATATTGGAAATTTTATTACAAATTGTCCACCTTATAAATTTCCCGAGATTTATTTTCAACTCAATTAAGGAGAGTCATCTCACCTTCTTCTTTTCTGTTACTTCATAAATATATATATTTATACAAGTATGTATTATATTCAATATATATGTACGTTTATTTTACCTATCTTAGTATGTTAATAACAACTTTTTTAAAAAATTGTATAAGCAATGCACCTGCCATGTTATCTCGTCACCACCCATGGTTGACTGGTAGAGAATGCCTAAGGCATTAAGTCCGCCTTTGTACCTTTTGTGCACGAAGTCTAAATAAATAAATAAATATTGGGTTCATTTCGCTGTCTTGAGCCATTCCTCATATGAAGCCGTTATTACGTACAGTAACTGTGACGACCTTATTTACTTATACTGTAACATTACGATTGCTGATTCAACAAATACAAAATTCATATTAAATGCATTTAGGTGAACCATTACTTCTACCAGATAGCCACTGGTAATAAAGTGATTGCGATAAACTGTTTATTATGTCCTCAAAAATACATAATGACATGATATTGGCAAGAAGTTATCACATTGCTGATGAATATTATGCATTTTGTTAGTAATGTGATTAACAATTGTTTATTTACGAAAATATGGGACAAGACATTGCAAGTAGTTATATGCATCCCTTGAGCAGGTGTGTGTAAGTAATGATCTAGTTGCTATCAGTCTTAATTAATTTATAGACTATGAAAATTGTATAATAATGGACATTAACTGGACAGATTTGGAGATACAACTGCAGCATGCTTGGTGTTGTTACTAAATATTAAACTACCTTGTAGGTAATGAATTATCTATGAATAACACTAAATAATTGTACTTTATAGTTTATATTATTATTTAATTTCATGAATTTATTGGCACATAAGACAGACTATCATAAATCTATAGACTTTCCAATAGAGCTTTCCTTTAATCTTATAACACACTTTAGAGATTTCATAAATTATTATATGAATTTAAAATGCCGTATAGCATTACTATAAGTTTTGCTTAGTATTAAATACTTAAAATCTATGAAATAAGTTACTATTAAGAATAAACTTAAATATCTAACAGTCTTTGGCTAACACCAGTTTAGCCTCGCCTTCAAACACAACCTTCTTTTCTTCCTCGACAATGCAATAAAATTTCACTTTGAGAATCTTTCTCACATCAACAAGTTCTACACTAATAGTTAGTTTCTCTCCAACAAAGCACTTGTTCGGGAACTTCATAGTTTGTGATACAAGTACTGTACCCGGGCCAGGCAGGTGAGTGCCAATCAGTCCCGCCACTAAGCCATTGAGGAGAGCTCCATGCACTATTGGCCTCTTATTTCCATTATTCTGGTGCAAATAGTTGTGATCACTTGTGAGGTTCGAGAATGTATCCAAATCCTTCTGAGTTAATGTTTTTTGTATGCGGATCTTATCTCCTGCCTTGAAAGCTGTACTACTGAATGAAGTTGTATGAATTTTGCATATCTTCTGATAATTCTTATTATTTACAACAATGTAGGGAAACCTGTTTGACAGCATTTTGTTCATTTTAATGTGTCTGACTTTTATTTATAATATCTCATTTGGACTGCATACATCTTGCAAATAAATAGTAGCTAAGTTAGCTAATGTTTTGTCATTAGACTTTTGTATTTCATGAATCTGTTGAACAATCTCTGCAGTGGTGATTTCAGATTTTGTTTGATTATTATGGAGATAGAACAAAGTAGTAATTGTGTCAGCTAAGATATCATTGTGGTTTGACTTCAGTAATTCAATGAGTGGCTTCAGTCCCGACTGTGTTATTATATATTCAGCATTCAGTGGATCTGCAAACAATAAATGTAATTTTAGAAAATAAAACATACACAATATATTTTTTAGTAAAATATATGAAATATTAAACATCAAGGTCAAAGTGAAGTTAAAATATCTTCAGTACAAAATTTTGTAAAAATAAAAGCTGACTTTGATGGCTTCTCGTTCCTTTATTTTCCAATATTTTTTAAAACAAAAACACAATAATTATCTATTCAATAAGCTCTAAACAAGGAATCCCACTGGATGAGGTAGGTCAAAATTATTTTTCCACTTCTCACTTTATCTGTATGGAAGCGAAGAATACAAAAAAAAACACAATTTTCATGGCTTTGGTGCAACTTGATGCTTATACTGTGAACATTTGAAGACTTTAGCTCCAACCATTTGGCTGTAAAACCCATGTCACGGACGATAGACAGACAGACAGACTGACACGTGAGTGACAGCAATAGGGCTCCGTTTGGACTCTTCGGGTACGGAACCCTACAAAGGATGACAGAATCCGTTCTCAAGTTTACATCCATTATAATATCAAGTTACTTTTTTACTAATGGCTGCATTGACTGCACTGCTGTTTCAGGATGAGATTGTATACAGCGCAGCGCATGTTACAATCACATACAAAAACAGCAGCAGGTTTAGCCTGGCTAAAGAGATTACGGATTACTGAATTTATTATTTGTTTATAGGGGATATAGCCCTCGCCAAACTTCTGGGCCGCTCCGAAACGGTGCTGTTTTTGTATGAGATTTACTACTGCAAAGCAATTGTAGCCAACTTCAGGGCCGCCAAGAAATTTGGCGAGAACTATAACTGTATTTATTATTTAGGTCTGTTTTTAGGCTTTTTTGGTCCATACATTAATATAGAAGTAAAGATATCGTACCGCAGCTCAAATTGCAGATTCCAGCAGCAGCAAAATGTAGCAGTTGATGGCTGCTTTCATTCTTTATAACGTGAAGAAAAATGTCTAGCACTCCAACATCTCTGATATACTGATAGTTTATGGGATCATATGCAAAATTAGCCAAATTAGCTAGAACTTGGCATTTGGCATCTGTAAATAAAATAAGATTATGATAGGTCTGGAAATTCTTTTATTAAGTAAGTGCACCAAGTTGTACATAAAAACTACGTACTACTCAGAGCAGATACTTTTCGTTTTTAATATTAATAATAATGCATTACATCTATTTTTACATTTTATAAAGATATTTACCGTAGGAAGTGGAATGCAAAAATTCATCCACTAGAAGCGATAAAAAGCTTTCTCGATCTGTCCCATTTTCAGGAGTACGTTTCTGAAGTTGAGCCTTGTTACTAAACATCGAAAAGTTAAATGCTATGTAATAACTTTCAATGCAAAAACCACTCAAATTTATAAACAGACACAAAATTTTCACGCGCCCTTCTGAAAAATCTATTCCACCATCTTGAATTCTTTTCTTTCTTTTTTTTTTTGAGTTTTTGACTGCATTTTGACAGTTTGTCTTTGACTTGCTTTGGCACTGGCACTTGGCAGTTGGTTCAAGTTACCAATTACAATATTTTACACAATATCTCGCATGTATTTCCCGAAGAGTTAGGCAGAGGTGCATCTATAATATTTCGAAGTTATGTTTTATGCCGTGTAATAGAGAAGGCAGGCTTATCGCCTATGAACCGGGCACAAATCCAAATGCCAGGCTGCTACTGAGAAATTCCAGATGAAAAACACACAAATTCTCGCATATAATTATTTCTCGAAGAGTTAGGCAGAGGTACATCTACAATATTTCGCAGTTATCTCCAGTTTGCTGCTACTGAGAAATGCCAGATGAAAAAACCCAATAACATTTTGCCCGACTCAGGAATCGAACCCAGGACCTTATTCTTTTCAAAAAAATCTAGTCAAGATTTAAATCTTCATCTCCATTTTTTTTTTAATTTTATTCAGTTTTTGGCAGATATGATTGAAACTCATCCCAGTTACGAGAGAGCTTGTCTAATGTACTCTGTGGCGAGAGCTAAATAAAAAATTAAAACTCTTTATTTTTTTATTGTCTGTACTTGTAGTGAGGTGAATTTCGTGCGGCAAGTCGTGACGTGAATCCCAAATTCCCAACACAACTTATTTTCTTGAAGATAATGAGTTTTTAGATACTTTTGTCTGTAAATATTTTGTTTTGAACATGAGTACACCGTATATTGCTGGTAAACGTTTAAAATACCTCGATACAATTTTTGTAAAAAAACAGTATGATATGGAGGTTATAATTCTCTGAACCATAACATTATTTTTACAGGTTTGACCAGCAAAAATATATTCTTAATTGACTTCAAAGAGCCTTATGAAGAAACAAATCTCAGGGATGAATCAACTACGAATATACGTAGCATTATATTTAGTCCAAAAGGCACCTACTTAGCTTATAGGACTGATAAGAAGTAAGTACATATTATCTGAAAATAATATGCATGTCAATTTGTATTGACCCTACAATTAATGTAAATAGTAAAAAATAATAAAATCCTTTAGTTTTAATGCTGTATCACTTTTCTTATTTTCTTGTCTTGAATGATACAGCTGTTCAGATGTTACACAAATAAAGTAAAACAAACAAATATCACGCCTTTACCTGTATTCCATGTAGCGGTAGGCAAACGTGTGCAAATAAAGTACCCCCCATTTTGCCAGTTCTGTTTTTAAGTCCCATGTAATAAGTGGTGTGACTATTGCCACAAACTGGCCGCAAAGCCAGACTCTACCGCTGCTACGGAAAAGGTCCATCCGTCTTGAAGAGTGATGTCTTTCTGTTTGACCATGATTTTCTTGTAATCATTGAGATTTATTCTAAAGGTATATGTATCATTTAATCTCATATAAATCATACAAATATAAAGTAATCACCATGTTTTTTCAAGTGGTAAAAACTGTACGGCAGCTCCCTAATATTTATAAGTTCAATTAATAAACTGCACCTGTATGAAATTGTTTGTCTGATTTCCAGAGTTGATATAGTAAGATGCTCCGACTGGTCTGTAACAGCAACCATTAATGGAAATATCAAAGATATGTTCTTCTCACCCCTCGACAACTATTTTACTGTCTGGGAAATGTTTTTTATGACAAAAGAAAACCCTCAGGTAATTATTATAAAGGAATTTTTTAATGATCCATAAATTAAAGGTTGGATGTAAGCTTGTGGATGAAATTAGTGGACTGTATTTTTAGGCGAATGGTTTAATGCCATTGTAGTTACAAGTTTAAACTGTCCCGGACAAACAATGAGAGTTTAGGAAGAGGTGTTGATTGGTGCGGTGGAGTCCATGGTAGCGTAGTAGTGTTGCGCACTCACACACCAGTGCTGTGTGGGTCACGCAGATGTGTGTGAAGCGTAGACAATGCCATCCGACTGCCCGAAGTGTTGGTTAGAATTCCCAACATTGGATATTCCACAAACAAAATTAAAGCAAACAATTTGGTTTTTTTTCAGGGCAAGCCTAATCTTCATGTTTATAAATCAGCTGATGGGCAACTTGCAGGCAGTTTTATACAAAAGAATCAAACTGGATGGTAAGCCTCATTTTAGAACCCAAAGTTCATGATAGTAGTAGGTATGCAGCACTCAAAGGAGTGAGTCATTGAGGTATCAACAAGCTGCATAACTACTAGATTTATACATTCGCTGCTGTAATTACTGAAACAAAAAGCCATTGTGTCGGACACGGGAGCCGAGTCATGAATGAATATGTTAACAGGCGATATCTGATTTGAGTATTTGATATTAAGAAAGTGTCAAACCTTACTTTAGTGCTAAATTTTGATAGGTTTTCGGGCCAAAATACAGTTTGAGAATTACTCAACTTCAAATGCTTACTTTAGAAAACGGGTAAGGCTATTACAGATACAAAATGTATCCTGTAGTGAATTAATCTGCTGAGCCTTTCTCAACTATGTTGAAAAACCGGATGCCATTGAGTACCAGTTACTTGAAGCAACTGCCTAACCAATATTGACTCGGAACAAGCAATAGATATTGCTTACATTTTAAGATTCTGGCCACCTATCGTATGTTGCTATATAATAATTTCCTTCACAAACATATAATTTTTCTTAATTTCAAGGGAACCCAAGTGGTCATCAGATGAGAAGCTGTTTGCTCTGCAAGTGAACAACAGGGTGTTGATCTATGAGGATGGCGTCCTCGACAGATTTGTGCAACAGTTGCAAGCTGATAAATTGCAGTCTTTCAGTGTCTCGCCCAGCCCAGCCCCTACATACTATTTTTCTGCATTTACTGTAGGTAAGCAACTAGGTACCATTTCATAGGATATTTGTATGATGACAAATAGTAAATAAACACTAAAATAATATTGAAAATACAGAATATAAGTTAAAATGTAACGTTACACCAGCTTTTTACCTTGAGCATAGAAGCCAACTTGTTACATATTTTAGATTAGGTGAATTTCAAGTTACAAGGCTATTATAATGGACTCCTGTAAAGATTCTTTTCACAAATAAAAATCAGGATTAATTTCAGGCTACAGACTCGTGTTATCTACTCTTTCCACTGTTATTTTCCAATTAATTTTGCTGCAGAAGCCATGATAGTTGAATAATTTCTCTGGGACTGTTGAACTTTGGCGCTTTTCTGGTGGAAGCCACTGCTGATTCTGACTTTCAGGACTCAGAATTGGATAGATGTACCCCTTTTCCGCACTTAGCACAGCACTATTTGGTCCATTTTGGGTGCAGGCCTTGTCTCTGTGAGAGGCAATGGGTCGAAATCCAGTACGCGGGCCCAGTGCGGGTTGGTGGATGTCACATTTCTTCGAATTATTGTTTCTAAGACATGCCGGTTTCCTCACGATGTTTTCCTTCACTGTTTTGAGGGCGGTAGTGATGAAATAATTTTCACAAAGTAAAGCGCCTGCCTGGTTTCGAATACACGACCTACAACTTGTAAGTCGCGGCTTTTACCATTGGACCACTACAGCTCTTGCTTTCAGGAGTTGTATTGGTTGGAAATAGTGTGGAGGGCAGGCCAACTTATGTATTCCTTTGCCTTAAAACAGTGGAGTCTTGAATAAAAGAAAAGATACTTAAAAGACCCCACAGTTTCGTACAAATGAATATAACTTAATGATAGAATCAAAATAACTTAATGATTACAGGTAAACAAGGCCAGCCGTCATTCTGGCGCATACACAAGTATCCTGAGTTCGATCAGAGCCAGGCAGTGGTGGCGCGCTCCTCGTTCCAGGCAGACAAGGCCACCTTCTACTGGAACCGACGCGGCACCAACGTGTTCGCCATGACGCAGACTGATGTTAGTGACAATATATTGAACATAAATTCTAAACTTAAAAAAATATCAGTGGCATCATTATCCCAAACAAGGAAAGCAGCCAATTTACAAATTAATACCTGTTATTGGTTTAGTTCATCAAAATACAGGTAGTATCGGATAGTGCCTAATTAATAACTGAGAATGTTGCATATCAGATAAAAGCTACCTCACATCTCTGATTGATACTGTCTCACTTTTTTACATGGATTTACAAGTAACATTTTTAAAACCTCCGGCACGTTTTTATTGCATGCTACATAATTTATCTAGTAGTAGAAGCGCTTCTGTCGGCAATCTATTGAACACGTAATTTTTATACGCTATCTTGCGAAACACCCCGATTCAAACAATAAAACGCCCATAACTTTAGAACGGCTGAACCGATTGTCATCAAGCATAGCTAAGAACACACTTGATAAAGTCGCCTTTCAAACGAAAAACAAAATCAAAATCGTTTCAACCGTTTAGGAGCTATGATGCCACAGACAGATACACAAATACACACGTCACATTTATAACACCCCTCTTTTTCCGTCAGGGATTAAAGATGGTTCAAATATAATTTTAAGTTTCTTTTGTTCTGTATTTTCTGGTGTACAATAAAGTATATATAAATAAATAATATATAGATAAAGACGTGATTGGAGTATTCTTAATATAGGGTAATAGTTAATTGCTTGTTGTTCTAGGTGGACAAAACTGGTGGTTCTTACTATGGAAAGCAATCACTGTCTTATGGTGATGTCAAAGGCAACTCAGAAAATGTTACATTCAGTAAGTTTTAGGGATTACTAAATTGCTTTAATACTGAAATTTATCCGTCTGCACCGCACTCTTTCCCATTCAGCTTTAACCTACTTTTGTGGAAATCTTCATATATGTCTTCCGCCCTGGAGCTGGTGGGAGAGGTTTGTCAGAACTAAAGCCTTGCGGTTTACTGCAACTCCAGTACTTGCGCAATTCGTCAGGCTTCCGGCTAGGATTCAGATCTAAAACCTAAGATTGCTTTCAGTACTAACTTATTTGTCGAAGCTTCACCAATATTGCAATATTTCAAGTTACATTTTGCACAGGCAAGGAGGGTCCAGTGCACGCGATCTCTTGGAACCCGGGCAACTCCAACGAGTGGGTGGCGGTGTACGGACACGCGCCCGCTAAGGCCACGCTCTTCAACGTCAAGTGCGAGCCGCTCTTCGAATTCGGCACCGGTGCCTGGAACTCCATATACTTCCCACCTGAAGGAAACCATATCCTTTTCATATAAGATAAAAGAAACGTGTCAGTCATACATAACATTCATAAATCACGTATGTTTGGTTTTGGAATCCCAAACAGGCGTGATGTTATGTTAAATAAGGTCACCGATTTCTACCACAGATAATAATTATAATACTTGCATACAGATGCATCATCCCATACAAAGAAACTGTGCCGACGTAACTATCGTTTTTCGTCTGATTAAGATGATTATTTTTGTAAGGACTTCAATCGCGTTCGGTTCCGTTCCAGGGCTATAAGATGGTGTTGTAGCAACTTGCAAGTAAAAGGGTTTTCTCCGTTCGTGAATATTTTTTTCTTTATATACAGTGACGATGTTTTTTAAAGTATGTTTTGCACATTTTTACAGTTTCATTGTACCAACATGTATTACAATAGAAATTTAAAAAATAGAGTGGCATGCCTCAGAAATTAAAAACTGCACCATCTATTGGAATCAATTTGAAATGATCCATTCAAATGTAAATTAAGAGTCCAATATTCCATAATTTTGCCCTTGACAGTTAGTTAAACAAGAACATACAATGTTTATGATCAATTCTAGAGTATGTTAATTTTACACACAATTCAATAACAAATCGATGCATATTGCACCATCTAGTGACATTTATTTTAATTTTACTTTGTTAGCGCTGGGACCCCGTGGTTAGGTAGAGGTGCAATTATAGTCATTAGTAGATAATCCGTTTGCGTCTCGTATAAATCAATGAAGTTACAGAATCTATAAAAATAAAATTTAAAAAGATTCACGGTTGGCGCAGTGGTTGAACCATTGACTACTGCGCTGTGTGTAGCAAACGGTTAAATAAAGTCTCGGTTACATTTTTGGATAAAATATTAATTAACTTAGACTATAACATAGGCCTCTCCCAAGCTACATCACAAAGCCTGGCTCAAAGCCTTTTTCATACAGTCATCCCACCCGATTTTTCAAGACTAATTTAGTTGGGCGTCCAACGCTTCAAGGTATCCAGTTCTCCACTCCTCCACTCCAGGACTCTCACACAAGATACCATTTATTTATGTATGCATTTGTTTTACTTTACCGTAAAAGGCTACACACCTATTAAATTAGTTCAAGAAACGAAAAATTCACACACTCATCTCACTGAACTCCAAGGCATACTGACCTGATCGTTTTCCATTCATCCGCGAACACCATTCCAAACGCTTACAAAATAATACCTTAACTCCGTCATACGTATGCTGCTGGGTGGCTTCGGTAACATAGCGTCAGGCCATATCGAGGTGTGGGAGCTCCGCGGGTACAAGAAGGTGGGATCCTGCGCGGCCCCGGACACCACCAGCCTCATGTGGGACCCCAGGGCCGAGACCTTCCTCACTGCCACGACCTACCCCAGGCTTACTGTTGGCAATGGGTATGTATAAAGAACCTCTTTCTTTGCGTGTCAATTATACTCCAAGAAGACATTTTTTTTTTGTAATGGAATAGGTCCATCACACAAATTGTGGCTTATAATAATGAAAATGCATGTTGGTTTAATACTTATATTTCTCTTTTTTTTTGTTTTGGGATTTTTATTTAAAGAAATATGGCAACCCCATCATGCCTTATACCATTGTAACATTAACACTTATAATTAACACATAAACTATACTAAACAGTTAAACAATATCTAAAACGCTTTGTGATAAATATAGAAGTCACCAATGAAGGACTATAATTGAATAACATAACTTTTTGGCACCTTCTGAAGTTGGTTGGGATAAAATTGATTGTATTAATCCCACGTTATCCCTATTAAAGTCTAGGGCCGGGTTTCTTACCGCTAAATTATCGCAAAATTAATGTGACAAATTGTCAAGCACGCGTTATCTGCTGTGTTTGGTTGAATGAATTTTCAACAGCCAATCACAGCAGATTACTGGCGATTATTCGTCGATTACGTTAACAGTCCGATCATTGAACCGAATGTTGAGAAACCGGGGCGTTATTCTCTCAAAAGTGACTCCATCTCACGCCTGTTGCGGACACAATCCATCAGCAAATGCTGCACGTCCTCAATCTGATTACATTCTCTGCAATTATGCATATTATTATTCCTTATTTTGCTTCTGCAATTATTATTATTTCTTATAATCTCTAGATTAGTGGTAATATTAGCAAAACATTATGTAACTGGTGTAGTGTGAAAAACAACAACCAAAACATGACTCACAATAACCATATTATAATCAACAGGCATTTATTGTCTTATAACTTTTTTATCATTAGTCTGGTAAGATATAATCTTTGATATGTTTATTTTAATAAAATGGTTACTTTTTGTGTACTATGATTAATAAACATTATCATTTACAAGTGGGCCCAAAAACATTATCTCCTTTTGTAACCACCTGGATAGCTCTGTCGTTAGTTTGTTTGAGAGGAGTCTCCCCGAGCTGCGTTAAATATTTCGTATTGAGATTTCAAACGGAGATGGATAACTTATTTATACAAGAATGCATGTTGAGGCATTGTGAAAGCCCAGATTTTACCAACCCTAGTCTTAAACGTGACGAGAAGTTTTTGCTAAGTAATAATTGCAACGCCATATCGTGGGATTAGAATTCTGATAAAACATCGGATGAAATGAGCAGTCCTGCCTTTCTTATTAGCCTGAACTTTCCTACTCCTAGGCGAAGGCGAAAGGCCTTCAACCCTACTTGAGTCAACTAATTTATCTAGTACGGATTGAGATCGGCCAATCGACGTACCTTCGGCCTTTTGACCCCAATTAAACGCGTGGTCTATCAGTCTCAATTATTATAATAGCCGTTTGAACTAGATCTCTTAGGTACTAAATATTCATATATGGATTCGCTTACCTATATCGCCTTATTTGAATGACCAATCTATAAATATGTATGAGATGAAGTTTGAATAGAATAGAATTTTGAATCATCTAATGCACAATACAATCGGCACGATAAAAAGGGGTTCCGTACCAAACCGCAAAATTAATTTTAAAAAATTAATTAATTTTAGGTTTTAATCGGAAAAAAAGAGGAATTTTAAAGAAAAAATATATTGGTATTTATTAGTAAAATATACGTAATATTAAACATTATCACCAAATTTCAAGTAAATTTATAAGGATTTTTTTTTTAAAAAAAAAAGCTTATTGTGGTGGCTTCTTATTCCTTTGTATTCCAACATGATTTAAAACAAAAAATACTATTAATAGTATTTATCTATTCAACCTTTGGGTACGAAACCCTAAAATGACAAAAACCGTAGCAAAACTAAACAATACCGCACCGAAACCGAGCCAGTCAATAAGTGTCTCTCGGACCCTGTACAGAAACGAAAACAAATGCGGCTTAGGGCCGATTTCACCAATGAAACTAATCACGATAAGATCAACTAAACCCATGATATGAAACTAATCACGATAAGATCAACTAAACCCATGATAAGCGTTCTGATTGGTAGTTTCTCAGCGGTCTCAACTTGTTGTTTATAATGATGATTGTTATATCTTACGATGGTGATTATAATTCAACATGAAATTACTCATTCTAGCTACAAAATCTGGCACTACACATGCACTCTGATGCACAAACGTGTCTGCGCTGAAAAGGAGAACCTCCTGGCTATCAGCTGGCAGCCGGGCAACTTCCCCAAGAGCGAGCTGTCTAGGAGTGCGCCCAAAGGCATTGAGGACACCACGCCGAAACCTGCGGGGGCCTATAGACCTCCTGGAGCTAAGAATAGGCCTTCGACCTTCACGCTACATGAGCAGGAGAAACCGCATAAACCTGGAGAAACACCAAGTGGTAAGATTTGAATGCTGTGTTATAATGTTATCTATATGATTTATTTTATGGATGTCAGAAGCCCGAAAATCGGATAACCAATGTTACCACGGGGTATCTTGTTACTAGAGATGTGCCGTGACTATGACTTTGGCCGACTAGCCGATTACGGTTTCGGGGGTATTCGGTAATTTCGGTGACGCTTCATTTACAGTTGATTCGCGCGCAAGTCGCAACCTGCCGCCTGCGAGCGTGTTCGTTTACTTTACATTGTTTGTTGATTTGATTTTACCATCGTGGTGAAAGGATTGGTCAGTTAGACTCTGCGTTACCGAATGCTAGCTGTCCAGGGTGCATTGGGCGTTTGAAATCGCACTACAATTTATATTAACGCCACTCGGGGTGGCTTCTTTCATGCACCCATGGCCACTTTCATGCAGAATATGACACGCATGCTGGAGTGCCCCAAGTGCGCATACACCTGCACTTTAGAGGACCTAATAAACGTCACTGATACTGCTGTTGGCATGGCTGCCTACTGGTACCAAAATATCTAAGGAGTTTTCCATCGAGAAGAAAAGAAGAAGTTTCTTGATTTTTTCTTTTGCATGGGTCAGAGAGGTGTTTTTGTGTAAAAAATTAATGACAATACTGTTATTCTTACTGTTCATTAAAGTGAAAGAGCTCGATTAAAATTTAATCATGTCAAAAATAAAGTCTCGTGTATAGATTTTTTTTGACCAATTGGACATTAATAAAGTCAAGTGTAATCAGTGCCAAATTTCTCGTGGTGGGCAGGGAAAAGCAGCAAATACTACGAGTATGAACAACCATATCAAATACCGACATCCAATCCTGATACCTCAGTTAGATTCTGTGATTTAATGATCGACCACAGACGATTCCTCTCAGTCGCAAATCCAAGTAGAAGAACTACCTACAAAAGTGCCGGATAGTCGGCGCTCTTTGCCAAATAGTCGCCGACTACGAAAGTGGCCGGATAGTCGGCTTTACCAAATAGTCGCCGACTAAACGAAACATCCCTGCTTGTACTTCTATTCCTTGGTAAGACTGGATGGATATTTTTTTTTAGTGGATGTGGTTTGCGGTGATCAGATAGGCAGTCAAACCATGTATACAAATAATGATACTCAACTGCATATGGTTAGACTTCAACACATTTAGGACCAAAAATATTCTGTCGACAACAGGTTTTAAAAGTTATGTAATTTTTAATTATTCAGTCACTAGCGCTCTAGTAGTATTAAAGATTTTCTCAGAAAATTAACCTAAACTATTTAGCGGCGCCATCGAAGCAGGCGCTAAAGCAGAAGGAAAAGCGTGAAAAGGCAAAGGCCCGTAAGGCTGAAGAGAAAGCCCGCGGTGACGCGTCTCCCCCGCCGCCCGTCGGCACTTCCCGCGCGCCCTTCGTGTCCACCGGAGACCCCGAGAAGGACAAAAAGATCAAAAATCTCAATAAGGTAATGTTCAAAACTGTTATCAATAATTTGTTTCTATCATTTATTATATTAAACTAGCTGCTGCCGAAGACTTTCTACTTTTCCAATATCTTATATATAGCATATATGTTATTCTAATGTATAAACTATACTAGTTTCTGGCAGCAGCTTCACCCGCGTGAAAAATGTTTTATCATCCCAAGGGATTCCCTTGGGATGATAAAACATCTGCCCTTGATCTTCCCTTGAAGGGAACTACTACTACAGACTAAAATCTATATCTGTGCCAAATTTCATCCAGATCCGTTCAGTCGTTTTAGCGTGATTGAGTATCAAATATACAACCATACATCCAAACTTTCGCATTTATAATATTAGCTGGCACCTGCGGCTCCGAGGTATTAGAACTTCGACCAATATCTTTATAAATTATAGCCTATGTGTTTAGTAATTTTCATGTGATATAGTAACAAATATCCTCACAAACTTTCACATCTATAATGTTACCTAAAGTCTCCGTCACGAGAAAGCTATATGTAAATAAAGACTTCTACCACAGATAATATAATACTTGCATACAGATGCCTCATCCCATATAAAGAAACCGTGCCGACGTAACTAGCGTTTTTCGTCTGATTAAACTGATTATTTTTCTAAGAACATCGATCGCGTACGGTTCCGTTCCACGGATGTAGATGATGTCGTCAGCGACTTGCAAGTAAATGGGTTTTCTCGGTTCGTGTAATTTTTTTTTAGATACAGCCACATGTTGTTTTATAGTATTTTCATGCACGTTTTTACAGTTTCATTGTACCAAAATGAATCAGATTTTTTTTTAAAATCGACTGGATGCCTAAGAAATTTAAAACCGCGCCATCTATTGCAAGCAATTTTAAATGATCCAAATAATCTTAATCTTTGAAATGTGAATTAACAGCCCAATATTCCTTAATTTTGTGCGTTTTGGGAGATAGATTTTTTATGATCGTCTCTAGAAAATCTTAATATCTCACAAAACTCAATAAGAAGTCGAAGTTTATCACGCCATCTAGTGCAATTTATTTGAACAAAGTGTTATTTCTTTGTGTTGGGTGCCTGTGCTTCTACCAAGTTACGTAGAGACAATTCAATCAACAACAAATTATCCCAAATTAAAATAAATCGCTGTTGTCTAAAGTTTTGTGGTAATGGAACGTTCCATTAGTCAGACGCGTTCCAGTACTACATAAAATTAGACGAAAGCGCTTTATATCGCTGAAATATAACCCGGCCAAGTAAAATTGCCCCTTAGTTTCGTATTACACTTACCTTTCTTTGATTTTATTGAATTTGGGATTATTTGTTGTTGATTGAATTGTCGCTACGTAACTTAGTAGACGCTCTTTATTTACAAAATTTATAGCATCTCCTGACGGGGACTTTAGTTTAAAATATGGACCAGCTTTTGCCTACGGTTTCGGCCACGTGCCTTGCAGATCGGTCATTATCTCTCGAGATCGAATACCGAGGTTAAAACAATTCTAAGTATGTTCAAATGCAGGCCTTGGTTTTGAGCCATGGTTGATAACATTATAAGTAAAATTTAAAAACCCCCAACGCATTTTTATTTCATACTTCATAATTTATCTAGAATTAGAAACGCTTCGATAAAGTCACCTTTTAAACAAAACAAGGAAATCAAAATCGGTTCATCCGTTTAGGAGCTATGATGCCACAAACAGATACACACGACAAACTTATAACACCCCTCTTTTTCCATCAGGGGTTAAAAATACAAACTTTCACATTTATAATACCAGTTTGGGGGATTGAAATGTAACTTACAAAAATGTAGGTACAGTTGCATTCTTATAATGCAAGTATGATGTAAGTATAGGTAACGTATGAAAACATTAGCAATAAAAAATATAAAAAAAATGTAATTCCCCATAAGATCACTTTTTAGTAATGACCTCCTTATATTGATTGAGATCAATACCTTGAGATATTCGTTATTTTTTGTTCATAATTATTTATTCTTTTCATTCAAGGTATCGGATCGGTCGTAATGTTGAGTGTACAGTTAGCAACATAGGCTGTTAAAAATATGTTTCCTAAATAAACTATAGAATATGTTATTTAGAAAAGGCCTCTATTAATTAGCGTTAACCTGATCCTTACGTATGTTATACGACGATATGTATTTATTTTTTTTCTGCTCTCATCTCATGGTACGAACTACGAACGTACCTTGTACTCGCAGCTAGTCCGACTGGGACTTAGCCACAATTATTGCAAAAACAACCACTTGTTGCTGATCGTACATATTTTACTATATTATTACAGGCACGTGTAAGAATGCACACGAGTTTACCATAAACCGGAATCCACGGCCATTCTAAATATATGTAAAATATCTGTTAAGCTTTTTAATCTGACTGATTAATGACGTCAGATATTAGCATATTATTAAAATTATACAAGATATGACGTTGGTATACTTATAAGCAGAGATGTAGTAGTACACTTACTAACCAGTTGTCATCGAACGATCAGCTACTGCGAAATTCCTAATCGAAGAAGCGAATAACAATTTCCTAGACCTGGAGATCCAGCCTAAGATTCAACTCTTATTTTTAGGCTGTAGCGATGACATACATTTTACCGGTAGACAAGAACATTCATGGAAAAATTGTTCGAATGCTGGTGAGTTAGAACTAGAGTTCGCTGCAGCGCTAAAATGTTTATGTTGTCTAATCAAAATATTAAATTTAAAGCATGCAGTCCTAGATCGCTTACAGAATTTAGTTTACTAGCGATCAAAACGTCGTAAGCGCTATAAAATTCATGGCACTTACGTGTTTCGTTCAACAAATTTTAAAGTAAGGTGTAAGGATTGCAGTACAGTTAAGGCGAACAGAGTGGATGTTCGGTTCGCCAAATCTAGAGCTTAGTATATATCACGTATGTTACGAATGTCATATTTTATACATCCGCGAATGCGAATGCGAGTGTTTAAAAGGCGAATGTGCGAATTTTGAGAAGAGACAAAAAAACAATAGATCACTGCTTTTTTACCTCTTTCAGTGGCGTTTCCGGAGGAAATCACGGATGTTACGAATGTCATATTTTAGACATCCGCGAATGCGAATGCGAGTGTTTAAAAGGCGAATGTGCGAATTTTGAGAAGAGACAAAAAAACAATAGATCACTGCTTTTTTACCTCTTTCAGTGGCGTTTCCGGAGGAATGATAATTTTAGAAGCCTGGTCCTCTGTTTCAGCACGTATTAACAATTCGAAGTCCTCGGCATGAACGGCTTTCAAATGAGTTCGCAGGCCCGAAGTAGTACGCCCAACGCGTGAATATATTTTTTCACAAATATTACACTTCGCATGATCTCGATCAATAGGTGTGAAATATCGCCATATTTCACTTTTCTTCCCCGGCGTCATAATGGAAAAATGAAGTTCTAAATAACTATTTACAATAACTTATCCTAGCTTAAAATAACCCACAACTCGAAACTGTTTTAAATCATTTAATCACAATACCTGCTTACTGATTGATCGATAAGTGACAACTAGAAACAAACTCAAATTAACAAACACGCGATGATGACCCGCTAAGCTCCGCCCAGTCCTACATGCATTGTTTGATGCGAATGCG
The DNA here is from genome assembly GCA_947562075.1 of Orthosia gracilis. Lineage (NCBI taxonomy): Eukaryota > Metazoa > Arthropoda > Insecta > Lepidoptera > Noctuidae > Orthosia > Orthosia gracilis. Next base: position 44,633,932 of record OX387268.1, read on the forward strand.
AGTGTTGATGCGACTTTTCGAAATGATGCGATTTGAGTGTTTGAAATGATGTTCGAATATGCAAATGCGATCGCGAAACTTCTTAACATCCCTGGTTTAAATATTGCGATGGTCTGTATTCACGCTTACGAGCCCAAGACCAAATGATAGTTTCCTAACAATTTATGTTCTTTTTTACCAGAAACTGAGCGACATTGACAAGCTGAAGCAACAGAAAGCATCTGGCAAGCAGTTGGAGCTGAACCAACTAGCCAAGATCGAGCAGGAAGCGGCGCTGCTGCAAGAACTGGCCGTGCTTAGGTTATGATCGTCCTAGCTAAAGACAAGGCTACGTTGAAAAACCACTTCGCGTGAACTAGTAGTGTTAAGGACAGCTTTATCCTTGAACCAGTCCAGTGGAACAGGTCGCCTAATAAAAGTCTTCATGACGTTAGTTAATTAACATTATTTTTCTTTGCATTTATAATTTAACACAATTTTATAAATCTGTTCCACGGGAGTGGATCAATATCCGTTAAACAGTTATTTTTTATTAAAAGACTTAAAGAGAATAAGCTATTAATACGACGTGAAATATAAATTATATTATACGTCTGTATTCACGTCATTACTATAGAAATAAATGTGTTTTGTTTTACTATTTTTGTATCAGAGTTTGTCGTTAACGTAATCGTTTGCATAATATAGGATTTCAGAGTCTTTCTATTTACTTACGCATGAAAACCGGATTGAATGGATGCAAAGGACATGCGAACTCGCAAATTAATACTTATTCGATTGTTCGCGAGTGCAGTCATTCTTGAAAATGCAATATATTTTCAAATAAATCTGTTAAAAATGTCAGAATAATTATATTCGTTATTTCTAATGATTCGAAATCGTAAGTGTACTAAATCGCTGAAATTATAACTATAATACATAATAATATTTTTCTTTATCTTAGTGATTGTTGGTTGGTTAAACGTGTAATAAACATGTTCGTTTGAAATAAAAACATCAATACAAATCTGGTTACTATATTTGTAAGTGGCAGTTTTATTATCTTATCTCTGTTTACGCTAATGGGTTTTATCAGTTTATTATCTAATCTTGCACGTTGATCTGAGCGTAATGTTACAAGTGTGAAAATAGCACATGTAACAGTAAGTTTAAAAATGTGCTTCCACTTAACTTTTCTTATTATTAGCCTGGATTGGCGTCACTCCTGGGAATCCTGGGCAATGACCTCCACTCATATCTTCCATTTCTCTCGGTGTTGTGCTTCATCTCACTAATTCTCTAGGAAGACCAAAGGCTTCCCGCCATCTTTTATTCATGATTATTTACTAACCTAAATTTAAATTGTTGTCATGCTAACCATGTTTACATCATCTTAGATAGAGACTGTCAAAGTCTAGGGAATGCCAGATTCCGAATATAAAGGACAAAATAAAACAAAAAAATGTTGTAGAAATTCTAAATCCGAGAGAACACTTGCATAACCCCATAAAAATGCTTTAAGCATGGTTGTTGTGATTTCGATCGTCACCTATTAGATGCAGTTTTGGCATGGGCACTTGTCTCTCCGCCGACGATCAGTTAGCAGCGAGTAGCGCTAGAACTTTACGAATCAGGGCCGATTTCACCAACGAAACTAATCGCAGTTAGCTCAACTAAACTCAGTTTATGCAAATACAGCGTTCTGATTGGTAGCTTCTCAGTGGTCTCAACCAACCAGAATTCTGTATTTGCTTAATCTGAGTTTAGTTGAACTAATCGCGATTAGTATAATTGGTGAAATGGGCGCTTAGCGAGAAACGAGTGAGTAGTTCTCATAGTTTTACCGCTCGGCTATGAGCGAGTGTTTTTGTGCAACGAGCGATTATCCGCACCACTTGCTCGAGCACGCAGTGGTCTGAAAATCGAGCTCCAAACTCATAGAAACTTAATGAAAGGAAATAAAAAAAAAAGTAATGTCTCTGGTATACCTCCCTTTATGTTATATTAAAGTATGGGCGGTATCAGTAGCTCCACGCGTGAGAAAATAATATGTTTACCTAGGGCGCAAACAACTATTTTAAAGGCGAGAGTGTTTCTTTGAATCCAGAGCGGAGCGAAGGATTCTAGAGTAGAATCCCGAGCGTAACGAGGGGTTCTAAAGTAGAATCCTGAGTGCAGCGAGGGATTCAAACTACGTCACTCGAGCTTAAAACAGTGTTGCTCCCGAGGTGGACACTCTACTTTTTATCACCCTCTATGAGAAAATAAGTTAGTGCAACTTATGAACAAGAACGTTATGTTTATTTATTTACATAAAATTAAGAACCATAAGACATTATACAAAATAATTAGTGGCTTATGTTTATATTTGAACAATTGTGGAAGTGCATCGTAACAGTTTTATTAGTACCATCCGTTACAGGTAGATTAATACAATTCTGCATGAATTGTGGGTGCCGCTTGGCGCGAAGCAAATTTTTGAAAATTTGAATATCCGATTTGTGATTTTTCAAATCTGACGTGGTTAAATGAAGTTGCCGATCAGTTTAATCATACAATCGTTGGTGTATAGCCTGCTTATGACCTTTATGATGACAATAATTAAAAACGATATTGATTATACACTTTTTTTACAAAGTTGCATTCTAAGAACTAAGTAACTCATTAGTCAATCACCGTGATTATGGTTGAGTTATAATTATATACTAATGACATGACTATTAATCAGATAAGCTCTAGCGGGGCAAAATGGGTCCTCGTCCCAATAAAATTAAAGATAATGAAGGATTGGATTCCCGTTTAATCCAAAGATTTTCAACGTTTTTGCGTGAAGTAGTCAGTGGGTAACCTATAATATTGACGGGAAATATTGGTAACCTATAAATACTGATTAATAGTCATGTCATTAGTATCTAATTATAACTCGACCATAATCACGGTGATTAAATAATGAGTTACTTAGTTCTTAGAATGCAACTTTGTAAAAAAAAGTGTATAATCAATGTCGTTTTTAATTATTGTCATCATAAAGGTCATAAGCAGACTATACACTAACGATTGTATAAGTAAACTGTTTGGCAACTTCGTTTAGCCACGTCAAAGATTTGAAAAATCACATAGCGATAATTCATAATTTCAAAAATTTGCTACACGCAAGGCGACACCCAAAGGTGCATGAATTGCATTTCATCTTGATTGCCGTGTATGGTACATTAGCTCGTGTGAGCACCAGCCCTTCAATTCCATTAAGTTTCATAAAAATGTACTTTAAGACTTTTTTTTCTCACTTGAGGAGCTACTGATACCACCCATACTTTAATATAACATAAAGGGAGGTATACCAGAGACATTTTTTTATTTTATTCCGTACATCAAGTTTCTATGAGAATGGAGCTCGATTCAGACCACTGTGCGGTCTGTCCTGCACGCGTTTATTGGTTGGTCTCTCGGCGTGAATTCTGACCGCCAAGCGAGCATCGCCGAACCAGTATCGCTGAGCAAGTATTATCTTTGATAGCTCTTGTCGCTGCGACAAACTTGGGTGAGAGGGTATCTTTTGTTCGTTTCTTCATAGAGAAAATAGTCGATAGCTAATCGCTTCGTCGCCGGCGGTGGGACAAGTGCCTATACCCACTCGTATCAAGTAATGACGTTGAAAGGTACCTAAATAAAATTACCACGAACACTGCCACGTTGGTGTATTGGTCGCTAGCGACTGCTGAACATGGGGTTCGATTCCCAACTCGGACAGTGCTGTATATTGACTATTGCTGTACCCCTTACCCCGAGTGCCCAAAAACTTAATACCACTGCTCAACCTGGCTCAACGGGATCAAAACCGACAGCCTAATTGCGCAAGTGAATTCGGCAAGGCAAAGGGTTTGACTGCCATCAATCGATCAATCCATAGACGGAAATCCACATTGCATCTTTCATCTCGCATGCCGAATTCACTTGCGCATTTAGGACCGCACACTGCTGTCACTGTAAGAGGTGTGACTGACACTGGCATATATATGTAGCCCTGATGGTGGCCATATATGTATGGCCACCATCAGGGATTTTAATTTTCATAACACAACAAATTTGTCGTTGAGGTGTATCGGGCGTGAGGAAGTGTCCGCCAGTGTTTCCTTTCTAGCGACTTTGTCGCTAGTTCTAGCGGATTTCATGAGTATATAGTTAGACAAAAAATAATCCAAAGTCAACTACCCTATGGTTTAAACGTCGCTAGAGGTCGTTGAATTATTTTTTGTCGCTAATCACTCTTAAAATCCGCTAGAACTAGCGACAAAGTCGTAAGAACGGCAACACTGCTCGCGTCCGTCCCTAGCACATATCCCTCGCACACATCTCTCGCACACATCCCTCGCACACATTTCTCGCAACACATCCCTCGCACAAATCCTTCCCTTGTTTTGTATGCACAAATTCTACTAGAGCTGCGCTGAGAGAGGTCAAGTCAAGTATATTTATTTCAACTAGGCCATTAATGAAGTGATTCTATTGGTTCTTAACAATTACATCCCTCGCTACCCATCCTTGCACCTCCTGGTTAGTTAGTATTATTATTTTGCACTGAAAATAATAATATTAACTAACCAGGAGGTACTACTCACCAATCTCATTAGCAACACTTGGTTAATGAGATTGGTGAGTAGGTAATGGTAAAAAACTTTGTGTTTATTCGTAGGAGCACAGATTACTTAATGGTTGAGCAGGAGGCTGCAGCCTGAGCTGAGATTATGCTCGCCCTATTAGCAGATGTTTCACCACTCTGTCTTATATACCACTAGTTTTCTTCTCTGCCCACCCTATTATTCTTCTCAGTTTGTCCAAAATAATTTTTGATTTACGATTTTCTACATAAAACTATTACAGAGTCAAACACGTTACCTAGCTAGAGGCAATAAAAAATATCGTTAATAAAAGTAAATTATTATCCTAGTTTTATATGAAGTTTATTTTAGTTTCAGGCAAGTATAAAAACGTTTTCGCTCATACATGCACATGCTTCCCTCTGAAAAGTAATTCGCTTCAACGCTAGATAGAAATGGAACAATTCGGAGTCCTTCCACGACTTTCTTTGGTTATCTACATGCGATAAACTGCTTTCTGACATGGATTGTCGCTAAGCAAACATGACGTACGAGTACCTACATACCAGGTACCTACATATAAATAAATCAAAACCTGCCGCGCCTACACTGGCTGGAAAGTGTACTCTATCCAGGAAATTTGTATTTGAACACGATAAGATATCGGTAATAAATTGATATATGCGAGGTTGGTTTTTAATTGTTAACAGTAGTAGTCGGTGCGCTCGGTGTGTTGACACGCCGATAACTCGGTTTGTTTACGATCGGTTATTATTGCGACGACGGCGGTGGCGGCAGTGTAGTGCAATCTAGCATATTCGTATTGAGCTGCTCCAACGAACCGAGAAGCAGTGTGGCCCTTTAATATGGACAGAGAGTGCGACGATGCTGATGATATCACGCATCTGCTAAGTGAAACTGATCGTGAACGGACTACAAGTGAATCGAATTTGACCAGTGCCGTCCGCGGAACAACTTTCCAGGACACGATAGTGTTTGATAGCAAGATGAGGAAGACATCCACGCACACGGAGGAGCTGGGAGCGACGTGGGGCGGGCGTCGCTCGCTGCCGGACACCGGCCGGCTGCGCCGCGTGCACTCCTGGTCCGGAGGACTACCAGACGACCTCAGCTCCGAGATCATTATTCTAAGAGAACGGTAAGTAGACCATTTCCCTATCAAAACAATATATTCGCAGCATACCTTCTTATAATTCGCATTGAATACGTGCACATAACTGGGTAATTATTAGGTAAACCACACGTGTTGCAGTTTGTTTCTATTATCAGTCTATTGTAAATGTAAGATAACAGTCGTTGTTATTTATCTCTACAATAATAATAATCAATGTTAAGCAACTATATCAAGTATCGCATGTAATCCAATATTAGATTGATCTTGGATTCAATGAAGAAACACGATGATTCGAGATACCTACCTTCATATTGTCAGCCTCAATAAGTAATGTCTACTTATCTATAATAAATAAATAATCTGAGTGGAGGAGAAATCCAGGAAGGAATATACCGAAGACATTACCTTGAATCTTATTGCAGTTAGTTATACAAATAAATGATATCTGATCGCTTTATTATGATTGGTTTAGATTCGATTACAGCAGCCATCATGACTCGTAAGTTGTAAGACGCTTAATCGACCACTGAATCCTCAACCAAAAACAAACAAAGCTGAATTTACTGAGCTACCTTCACGTAGGTGATGGAACTTTTGTAACCATATTTATCGGCAAATAAATCTTTGACTTTGACTTTAACGTATCCAATACAGTATATTGCACGAAGGCGATAGGTAGGTACCCATTTGTTATCCTACGACACTATTGCATCTCCTTATGTTTATATCGTAGGTTGGTGCGAACTCAGACGCGCCTCCAGCCGGGGGCGGTGCGTCATCTCTCCAGCCGCCAAAGGCTGACCCTGGCTTCCCTAGCCCTGGTGGACTTCATGAGCTTCTGCTCCATGAGTGTGATGGCGCCGTTCTTCCCCCGGGAGGCAGCTGCCAAAGGCCTTTCCGAGACCATGTGCGGAATTGTGTTCAGTTTCTACGCAGTCGTCATGTTCCTAACATCGCCTTTGTTCGGCAAATTCGTAAGTATTTTGTTTAATTTGTACCTACAGTTGTGATTATATAATTAGGAATGACTAATACCGAAGTCACTTTTGGATAAAAAAGTTACTTTTACATTTATATATCAATTTAATGATAGCAACTTTGAACCACATAAAATAATAGCTTATTTAATAGGTTTTTTAAGCTTGATGATGAGCTTAATGATTGATACTCATAAAGCAAAACAATATTGCACTTCCCTATAAAAACCTATTTATCGTAAATTAACATTTTATTTCAAAAGAACTGGCCGCTGGACAAATAATTAAGAACGGAAATAAAAAAACCTTTTTACTAAAAAATACTACCGACTTCCAAATTAGAAAACTACAAAGTGAAAAATAAACTTTATTTTTGGAAGTCAGTGTCCATAACGCATAATATTGGTACTTACCAAAGACACCGACTTCCAAAAATAAAGTTATTTTTCACTTTGTAGTTTTCTAATTTGGAAGTCGGTAGTATTTTTTTGTAAAAAAGTTTTTTATTTTAAACTTTTTAGTTGTACCTACCTAATAGGCGAGTTGTTTAGTAAGTTACCGTAACGCTAGAATAGATTAGATTTATAGATTAGTTACCTTAACGCTTGAACATAAAGGTTGAAATGAGAGATCTGCGTACCCCTCAAGAGCGTACTGGCGTGATTTTATGCTATGAAATGGTATAAACAATAAACAGACATGCGATTGCAGCAAACCCGAGAGATTTCCCGTTATTTATTGAAGAGTTCTGTTGTATATCTTCGAAGTTCTTCATCAAATCTTCATCAAATTAAAATGGGACCAATTTCGAAACATACGCTTTCATACAAAAAAATAATTTCCAAAATCGGTCCACAATTGACGGAGATATCGGTGAACATACATAAAAAAAATAAACATAAAAGAAGTCGAACATAGAACCTCCTCCTTTTTGGTAAGTCGTTTAAAAATGTTCGCTATTTTGAATTTCCGAAACCAGTATATCTTTTTTTATTTCCCACTTATGCTATAGTTACTTTTTCTTACGTTTTCAGTCAAAATAGCATAATTATTTTTAGATCATGGGTAAAAACCAAAGCTCATCGATCCGAAATACGATTATGGCACTATATGAACGTCATTGGTCGTATATAAAGATTGCTGATCACTTGAAGTGCTCCAAAATCAAGGTTTATAATGCTATAAAACACGTAGAAAAATTAACACTGCCAATAATGTTCTTCGAAAACCAAAATCTGCAAAAAATAGGCTGCGTGAACATGCTTTAATCGTTCGTTCAGCGAAAGCTGATCCATTTAAGTGTTCTGAATTATAAGAAGGGAAGTTTTTGGCACTGGAGGATTTTCTGCGCGTACAGTACGAAGATGCTTAAAAGATGCAAAGATATTTTGCAGAATCGCTCGGAGAGTAGATACCAATTCTCAAAAAGGTGCACCGAAAAGCAAAATTAGATTTTCCCAGAAAGTATGGCGACTGGACAAAAAGTCAATAGAAAAACATAATATTTTCTGATGAAACGAGATAAATAAACTAGCTCCTGATGGTAAGCACTATGGGCATCGAGTGGTTAAGCAGGCTTTGAATCCTAAGTTTACGAAAAAATAGTCAAGCATGGAGGCGGAAACATAAAAGTTTGGGGATGTGTCTCAGGACATGGTTTAGGGCCGGTTAAAAATATTGGAGGAATTTTAAATCAAATTCAATTCCATGTAAATAATGGAAGATACTGTTTCCTTACTCTGAGGAGATGTTGTCTGTAGTCTGGTCATTTCAACATAAACATGACACTAAACACATTGTCAGTCAATGAAAAGGTGTCTTTAGTGATTATCAAATCACTGTGTTATATTGGCCTGCAAACAACCCAGATCTAAATCCCATCCTAAATTATTTGCGAGAAGAAAAAAAGAGTGTGGCTACTAAGAGGGCGAGTAATTTGAACGGTCTGTATGATGCCGTTGTCGAATTTTGTAACACTACTTCGGGTTGAAACGTCTAAGAACTTAATAGATTACATGCCATGTCGCTGCAGAGCAGTTATTGCAAGCAAAGGTCATCCTACAAAATATTAATATTCAGTTTTGTAAGCAGTGGTGAATCATATTTAATAAGTATTGTTTATTTCTTAAAATAAATTCACCGTTTTTTAAATTAAGTTATTTTAGCCGTTCCTAATTATCTAACTATAGCTGCATAGCCAGGAATTTTCAAATAAGTAGTTCAAATGGACCATTGATATATTACTAATATAGTTTAACTATTTTTCATTTATTGTATGTAGAATTAGAGCCTATTAAAATAGCTGTCTATTTAAATCAGATCAAATCAAATCATTTATTAGTTTGCAAACATGGGTGAAAATTGGTATATAGATGTTGTCTTATAATTTAGCTCTCCATGTTCTGCCGTCACATGGGCATGCAAAACATAATCAATTAAATATAATTCATTTCAGATAACAATCAATAGTGTTAGAAAATTATAGAAATCCATTATTACAAATTACATGTCAAAACATTTGAAACACAATAAATAGAAAAGTCAAAAATATTACATCAAATGTCACTGGTTACAATATTAAGTATGTCAATACAAGCATGTCAATTTAAATAAGAAAAATAACAAGTAAAGAAATAATTTATTTGGTCAATCAATTCACATTTTAATTTTTGTGTGCATGTCAGAAATAATAATGATTAACAAAAATAATACCAAAAAGTCTAACATAAAGCCAATACAATATTGCGACAAAACATAGATATTAGATCCCACTTAAGTCCCACAGTTTTTTTTCCGATAGGAACTCCGAAATATTAAATATGATTTAGAGATTAGAAACTTTTTAGGTGGCTTTTAAACAAGTTAACATTTAAGGTTTTAATTGACTCTGGTATGTGATCATATATAATTGGTGCCATGCATAAAACACTTTTATGCATCATAGCTGTCTTAGACTGTCTTGCACATAACATATTGGCGTGTCGTCTACTTCGGTTATTTAAGTCTGATAACTTGGGAAATAATTGTGAGTTGGTTTTCACAAATACCGCAACCTCAAATATATACAAAGAGGGCAGTGTCAATATTTTATACCGAATAAAAAATGGTTTACAAGTGTCTGTGCATTTCAAACCGAACATCGCCCTTATACACTTTTTTTGACATTTAAATATTAGTTCGTTATTTGTTGAGTTTCCCCAAAACAACGCCATATCTTAATATTGACCCCACTATTCCATGGTATGCTGTCACAAGAGCATCCGTTCCTATGACTGGAGCGAGTTTATATAACGCATACGTCGATTTACTAAGTCGCTTTGCCAATTCTTCTAAGTGTGCTTTCCAGTACAAGCGTTGATCTATTGTTAAGCCTAAGAATTTAGAAATGCTGACTTGATTATGTGGTATAAAGTTATTATCAGTATGTTGATACAAAGTTTACAACAACTTATTTAACCAAAAGTAGGCCACAAGTGTATATTCCAGATTTCCAGTAATTATGTCGTGTTTTCCAGTGACTGGGGAAGTCGGATAGACTCTTTCTTAAATACTGGTAGACTGGAAACCAATTCCGCAGGTAGATGAAGGCTAGGCAGATTATAGATCTTTGTTTGATTCAGCTGTGTTCTTCAAGCTTTTTGTGCCGATTGATCCCGACTAATGATTCAGAGCTTAGTTGATAATCAAGCTGATTTCATCATCGAAATTAGCTGTAACAGGCAATTTCGATTACTGGATAAAGATTTAAAGTCTGGCTATCACGGCTTGGTTAATCCCAAAGTGGATCAACCACATAGTCGCAGGAAACGAGAATCTGCAGGAAACGCGGGACCGCCGTTGTCCTGGCGTTGCTTGAAAGGGTCCTATTTCCAGCATTGGGCGTATTACAGCTAAATTATGTTTCTGGCATAAGAATGTGGATAGAGAGGATAGGTATGCAGCAATTTATCTATACTTAGTGCCACTAAACCGTTGAATAAGTAAGTTCACTTGTAAACTAACTAACTTCGGCAATGATGCGCTGGTCGACTCAAAGCTCCAGAGCCTTGAACACCGACGACGAGTTGCCAGCCTGTCGGTTTTCTATCGGTTACATTTCGGGGAGTGTGCGATGGAACTGCACAATTTGATTCCGCCTTGCCCTTTCCATCATCGGACTACAAGACGTACGGCAATGCGCCATCGTTACATGGTTGATATCCCACCCATACGCACAAAGCGTTTCGAAAATACTTTCATTGTGCGTACAGCTAAGGAGTGGAATTCCCTGCCGGCGTCTTTGTTTCCCGATAGCTACAACCTAGGGGTCTTCAAGTCAAGAGTGAATAGGTTACTTCTAGGCAAGCGTGCTTCACCTTCGACCACATCATCACTTAACATCAGGCGAGATAGTGGTCAAACGCGAGCCTATAACAAATAAAAAAAAAAAAAAAAAAAAACTTCTCATTTGAAGGGTATCCTGTTTTATTACTGGCATAAAAGTCGAGAGAACATTAGATACGTAAACTTTCTCTTAGAATTAACGTACGTAAACGGTATATTTATAGCCATTAGGCAACCATTAAATTTTCCTTTTGCGTCATTAATTCTAGTTTGTTTGTTTTATATATGGAAGAGATTTGTCGTTCTATAACAAACACGTGCCTACGCGTGTGATGCTGCCTTTTGACGTCGAACGTATTGATTTTACTTTTGACCGTCCAGATCGCCGAATTGGCAAAAGACAATGGTAATTTCTATTGTGTCTGCTATTTAGCGCTAGACAGGAATATCATAACTATTGTATAGCTGTCTCGTTAGTCTAGTGGTCACAAGCGCCACTGCTGAGCATGTGGTCCTGCGTTCGATGCCTGGGTCGGGCAAAGTGTTATTCGGTTTTTCGGAATTTGTCAGTAGCAGCTGTTCGTCAGGCTTTGAACCCGGTTGATAGCAATAGTCTAGCCCCCTACTACACTGGGGCAAAGTGAGCGAACTATAGGTACACCACTGCCTAACCTTTCGAGGCATACAGCTTTTTAATGTTCCCACTGCTAGGACTAGGCCTCCTCTCTTTGAGAGAGAATGGGCCGTAACCAACAGGTGGGCCAAAAGCGGGTTGGTGGATGTCACATTTATTCGAATTTTTGTTTCCAGGACATGCCGGTTTCCTTACGATTGTTACCTTCACCGTTATGAGAGCAGTGGTGGTGAAATAATTTACACAAAGTAAAGTGCCTGCCTGGGTTTAAACCCACGACCTGCAACTTATAAGTCGCGGCCGGTACCACTAAGCCACCACTGCTGCACTGTTATGTGCTTAAAATTGAAAACAAAGTGCTTAGTCACAAACAAAGTTATTTTGCTAGAGAATTTATTGTTGTACTTCCTTCTAACTCAAACTCTAGATATTGGTGGAGGATGGCCGTATTGTGCTGCATAAGTTCTTTTCATATTCTAAAACCTAACTAACATTTAAATTCCCAAGAAACCTATTCAGGTTCACCAGGGAGTTTCTATCCTTATCACCTTTACTGTCTATCAAAACAAATGAGTGCATGCTTAAACAAATATTAACCCATAGATATACAAACACTAGAAAGTGTACACAAAACTTAGCAATATCTCATATATAGACTTAGGTACCTAGTCTAATGATCTTGTGTAATGTTTGTTCTTGCAGTTGCCGATGTTCGGCGCAAAGTTCCTATTTACAGCGGGCATGTTTGTCGCTGGCGCCTGCAATGTATTATTTGGGTGAGTTTTAGAGTAATACGATTAAAGATTTGTGTACCTAATAATTATTGACCCAAATCCTGAATCCTCTTCCTCTTATTCCTAATTATCCTTGTTTACATACAATATCGAGACGTGGTAACAAGGTTATAGGAAACTTGAGTGTGATTTTAATCTATTGATTGTAAGTATTGCTAAGGTATCTATTGAGTGACATTACATGTCGTTTGTTAATAACCAATATGGATTGCATTATTTGCATTCAACTATCCTTGAGACTCTTTGATGTCGCTTCTTGTCTCGGTTTTGAGGCAAAAGACGCTACCTAGTGCAATTCTATTGATAGGTGATAATAGCTGTTGGGCAGATTATACAATATCGGCCATTCAGTAAGTAAAAACCGGCCAAGAGCGTGTCGGACTTCATACCTAAAAGGAAAAACGAAGGAATTTTTAAGAATACTGATTTATCAATAAATTGGTATTTGTCAGTAAAATATACGTAATATGAAACATTATCACCAAATTTCAAATTCATTAGTCGAAGGAAAGATAAAAAATACTTCCGTACAAAATTTTGTAAAAAATAACCGCATCTTGGTGGCTTCTCATTCCTTTGTTTTCCAATATTTATTAAAACAAAACATTCTTTATTTATCTACTGAACGAGCTTTATACAACGAATGGTTTTTTTCACATCCCTCTTTAGCTGTATGGGGGCCCCCCTTAAAAATATAAAAAAGATATTTTTTGCCCATGTCATGACTTTGGGTCAACAAGATGCTTATACTGTGAAAATTTGAAGACTGTAGCGCCAAACGTTTGGTCGTAAAATCCGTGTGACAGACAACGGACAGACGGACAGTCAGACGGACACGTGAGTGACAGCAATAGGGTTCCATTTGGACCCTTCGGGTACGGAACCCTAATAAATGAGATAAGTAGGTATTTAGTTAATAAGCAGCAACTTTGTAATTTAGGTACCTTCTAAAGTTACAGTTTCAGGGTGACAATTATTTAATCAAAAGGCTATGTTACGTGTTAGGTAGGTACCTATTTTAAATCAATATCAGATAAAGGTTTCTCGTATAACTATACCAAACAGTTCTTGTATTACAATTTACGTAATAAAAAGTCGACGGCAGCGGGTTACTTCATCAAAAACGTGCTCATTTATGCGCCATCGTTCAGGATTCGCTTTTCGTCATGAAATGAAAAGGAACCAAAGTTTCTTTTTCACTGCACGTTTTCACATTTTCTACGCCAATTTATCGAATTATTAAATTTTCCGATAAAGCGTGGGACGTTAAAAACATGTGCATTCTCGTAGAGATAGGCAGTATGAAAACGAAATCTAAAAATAGGAATTACCTACCTATTCTTGTAACATCCTTTTTGGTAGCATCTATTTTTAACGCTACTAACACTGTCGACTTTAGTTAAAAAAATATCTAAAAGGCCATTAGCGTTTTTAAACTCTCTGGCGTTTTTCTTCTTTTTATTTTTAATTACTTATATAGCTTTTTTCGCTTTTTCTTCAAAAACAGCTAGTATTTTTTAGATAAATACTATTACAATCTTTTTAGTGAAATTAAATATCAATAATTTTAATTTTAGTACTATGCCAAAATAGGATAAAAAACTTATTAGTCCAATATTATTTTCAATTAGTTAGGCCATGTTTTGCCTTATTCCCATGTATGTTTTGCCTTATTCACGTGCATGTTTTGCCTTTTTCCCATGCATGTTTTGCACGATGGTGTTGTTAGTGTAAATTATTGACAAACATATTTTACATTATATTCTATTAAGTAAGTTAGCTATGCGCTACACCTACTTACTCTTTCTTTAACTCTTTTAATTTCTAGCACTCTAGCTTTAATTGAAGACACAACAACGTTCACGACACTATGCTTCGTGGTGCGAGGGATGGAGGCCCTCGGCGCGAGCGCTTATTCCACGGCCAGCTACGTGTTCGTCGTGAACACGTTTCCTGACAGCATCGGCTCGGTCCTCGGCATTCTGGAGACGTTCATTGGTCTCGGCATGTCCGTGGGGCCTGCAATCGGAGGCCTCCTGTACTCGGTAATTGTATTTATTTTATGAAAGACATTCCTAGATTATACAAACAGACAGACCGACAGGGGCACCGAGTGTTTGTCTAACGCCACAATTTGGCCATAGTCGGTTTGGGAGGACAGGACCTGTCAATATGGCGACGTTTAGGGGTGGCCTATGTTCAGCAATGATGCAGATGATGATGGATGGTGTGTGACTTCTGGATGGTTAACAGTTTATCTTAATGTTATTGATTACGGGGCGCATCCATGGACGCAGATGAGGTTAGGATTAGTTGGGACGCAGCTTGCTGTGGTGCATCCCTTACGGTTGCCTTCCTCATCGCATCCTTGTAAACTTTATCTATTTCTTCCTTTATCCAAAGTAAAGGGCTGTTTTCAGTATGCTGTTGCTGCTTTCGATGGACTACAGAAAATTTGAGTTTTTTTGGCATAGTTATGTATTTGTTTTTGCATTAATTGGTAAAATAATGTACCTAGTTGTTAGTGATTTAATTTAATCTCTGTAATGAGAGCACAATGCTCAAGCCTAATTATCTGTATCGTAATGTTATCGCAACGGGTTTAATTAACACTCCCATACATCGTCAAAACAAATAACCTTCACTGCATGATGGTGATATGAAAACTAGGGCGATATGTATACGTAAGAGAATTTTGAATGAACAATATTCGACAGGTCCTTATTGGGTAATTGCGTTTTTGGTCTCGTGGTCGCAAAGTGCGGCTGCTGACCGTGAGGGTTCGATTCCCAGGCTGGACAACGTGTTATTGGGTCTTTTGCCATTAGGAGTTTTTCAGCAGTAGACTGGAGTTAGCAAGTTGGCGGTGTGAAGCCGCCATGCCTCGGAAAGCACATTAAGGGTGCTTTAGTCGATCATTCTTTCATACAAACGTAGTATAGCGATTACTCCAATGTATTACGGTGTTCGTACAAAATAGGAAATAATATCAATTCGTCTCATCTAGCCCTGTATGGAACAAAAAAGTAAAAAGAAACATTTTAATTTTAAAAGTTAGTTGAAAATTCCATATTTCAACGCTAATTTTAACGCATCTTTGGGCGCAAATAAATACAATAAGAAGAAGGAAAATTGCAAAACTGTCAACATACAGGGATAGATTTAGTAGTTCAAAAATGCAAATAATTTTATTCTGAACAAATACACTCAGTAGTTTTTCATGATATCCATATTCCCAAAGGTCTGTTTATAAAATTTCGCGCGCTGATTTTCGTTCTAAATCATCATCCAAGCTCTAGGAGTCGTACGCGCACTAGCTTCATCCATAAGCTGTTTGTTGGTCCTAAGCGCTGATGGATAGTCCTCTCTGAAATTAACCGCCTTGGCCGTAATTTAGCTTGGCGAACGACCTTACTCCGCTTCTTAAAGAAGATGAAGTATATCGCTCTTATATAAATACCTACCTTATACTTTTTATGAGAATGTATAATGTACTTAAGTAAATGTTCCAGGTAGATCGGGGGCTTCGGGCTACCATTTTACACTCTTGGCGTAATCATGGTGTTGACTGTACCCATCAACTTCTTCTTGCTCACTGATTGTGAAGGTAATTCATTATATTTATATGGGATTGATTTATGTTTTAAAGTGCGTGATTATAACTATTTGTTCTTGTGACTCAAGCACACCAGCTGTTGAGATGAAGTTCTGCGGAGTGAGTAATTGCGTAATACATAGTCAATGGCGATGACGTCAAATCAATTCATTGACTTATGTTTTTCACACATATGATGCGCAATGGATCAGGAATGTTTTTCAAATTCGTTCGGATCATGATAGTGTGTCTCGCAATTAGGGTGCCGAGTAAGATTACCACGAAGAACAGATTGAAAAATCTGCCGAATCCGATTTCGGAATGTTCAAACCATTAATATTCATAATGATCTTTATTATTCTGTAACCATTCGACCTTGTCTAAAACATTTTCCTCCGCAGAATATGTATCCGGATCCAAGACAGCATCCATCATCGGTCTGTTTAAGATCCCCTCGATAATAATAACGGGGCTGGTGATCGTGATCGTATCCAACACGTGGGCCTTCCTCGACCCCACCCTGGAACCTCACCTGCGCCAGTTCGACCTGTCCACGGAACAAATCGGGCTGATATTTCTACTATTCTCCAGTCTCTATGGAATATTTAGCCCTATTTGGGGATGGGTTGCAGATCGGTAAGTAATTTTATATTCATATTTACTGTTGCTTGGGCGGATCTTAAGGTTAAGTAAACCTTGCCGTGTTCGGTCCGTGGATCTTTATATAGCTAGATTACTCCATGTCTCAAAAAGCAGATTAATAATAGTATAATAAGAGAGATAGAATTAGCAGGTCAGCTTTGAGGCGAGCTGGTGGGCAGTGGCGTCTCCCCCTATCCATAATCCTTCATCTCCGGCTTGCCTTTATTGGCCAGTCGGAGTCAACACTGACAGGGTACAGAGCTCCCACCTCTCTCTTGCCTTAATTGGCTGACTTGAATGGAGATTTGCAAAAGCAAACGCGCTCTGAGGAAGAAAGTTAACCCAGTAAGATGCTGGTAGGTATCTTGACCGTACTTCCGGGATCGACCGCATAGCCGTGGCATACCTCTTCACTCCTCAAGCACCTCCGTATACGCTGCCCCTTTGGCGCTACGTCACTAAAGTGCTAGCGACTGTTTATGGGGGAGGGGCATTAATTGAGTGTGCAAGTCATCGCCTGCCATTTTATGACTCATTATATCAACAGTGGTTAAGCAGTTTTAGGTAATCGATACATGAAACCTCTTAAACCGATAGCCCAATGTGTTTTGTCTCCATATTCTGCAATAGCCTGCACCAGCCGGGGATTATCCTTGGGTGCTCTTGCGTAGTGATTAGTGCATACAGAGATAATCGCTGGTTGGTATCACATTTCATCATACATGTCTAACAAGGCCTCTGCGAGTTGGATTCTGCACTCGGTACGCCCTTAAAAATAAAGGCAGTCAGCAAAAGCATTATAAAATAAAGGCAGTTACAAACAAAATGTCAAATCATATTAAAATTTAAAACAAATACGTTGGAACAACAAAAACAAATAAAATCAATTACGAGCAAAATGTCTATACATAATATAAAAAAAGAAAAAGACACACATGTACGCATGTGTATTACGCACATGTGTGTTATAGTCCGGTTTATGGCTCTAAGCGAACAGAAGCGCAAGCGAAGGAGATGACGGGAGCTGAGTTCGCTCGCTTTGCGCGCTTTCAGCTCCCGTCGTCCCCTTCGAGCCTAACCTATCCGTGTCGGGGTGCCTCAGCCATTTTTATTTTGAATTGACATTATTTATAATGTCGTGTATTTATAATTTATAATGCAACAGTGTCGTAAAATAAATTCAAATATGAGCTGAGAATCAACACTTTTGGACGTCAAATATTACAAAAGATTGTCCTCCAAATTATTCGTCCTTCACGACTTCCAAGTGCTTAAGCTGGTAAAAAGAAATGGCACCACAAACTCGCCAACAACATAATTCTGTATGTTTAGTTAGAAGAACTTGATAAACACGCTTTTATTTGCGATCATTATTTTATTAGCGTAGTAGACACTAAACAATTTCTCTGCGAATCTTATTTTGTAAGCGTAGGCAGTGATTTTGCCAGGTTTTGTTAGAGAACCAGCTGCTATTAACATCGTATTTGTAATTTTTTTTCCATTTGCAGGGTACACAATCACTGGTGTATGATGGTATGGGGCCTGTTCTTATCCAGTTTTGGGTTGTTACTACTAGGCCCGTGTCCCTTCATTCTAGGTTTACCAAGGTAAGCATGAAAGACAAATTAAGAAAGAATACTCTTTAGAGCTTTGTGATGCACACATTTAAATAATTTGGGTGTTATTATGACCTTTGTTTTTTTCAGGGACTTGTGGTTGGATCTAGTGGCGTTGTCTATCTTAGGCATGTCTGTCGCGTTGACGCTTCTACCTACCTTCCAAGGAGTACTCACTAGTTCTATGTAAGTTATTATTAATTACTTCCTAAAATTGCAAATGGCTACCATGTGTTGCCATTATTTCAGTTTCCGACTGTTCCAGTAACGAAAACTACGAGACCCGTATAATTTAATTTACCTCATCATCATCCTATTAATGTTCCCACTGCTGAGTCACAGGCCTCCTCTGTGTGAGAGAGGGAATGAGCCGTAATCCACCACGCGGGCCAGTGCGGTTTGGTGGATGATCACATGTCTTCGAATTTTTGGTTCTAAAACATGCCGGTTTCCTCACGATGTTTTGTTTCACCGTTTTTAGAGCAGTGGTGATGAAATAATTTACAGAAAGTAAAGCGCCTGCCTGGGTTCGAACCTACGACCTACGAAACGTAAGTCATGTAGTTTCATGTCAGTTTATCTAAGAGATATTAAAAAAATATTTTGTTTTATCTGCGATCTCTTTAGGTTGTTTTGTCCTACAAACTCAAAACTTCTTACAAGAAAATAAATTACCCAAACTCAAATATTCTATTTTTGCGTATGTTAGCTATGAAGGTGGCTGTCCCGAAGCCCTGGCGACTTACAGCGCGGTTGCGGGCGTGTGGTCGTGCTGCTACTCGCTGGGCGAAGTCCTGGGGCCCGCGCTCGGCGGAGCCCTGACCGAGCGCTACGGATTCCCACTGTGTGCTACGCTATGTGCTGCAGCCTGCTTTACTATGGTAAGTTTCTGTACCCGCTGTTTCCATAACATCAACTTCATTAAACCTGTAGAGCACTAACAAACAGAAGGTCGAGAAATCACTGATTGCGAACATAGAAGAAGATCGTACATACTACGGGACTCTTCTTTGCGCTACGAATTCTGATTGTGTGCTACGTCAAGTTTGCGTAGCTGACTACGAGCGTAGAAGAAGCTCCCAGTGCTACGGGATTCTTCTGTGCTCTACGGTTTCCATGTATGTGCTACGCCAAATTTGCTTAATGAACTTCGAGCGTAGAAGAAGGTCACTGTGATACGGAACTCTTCTGTGCGTTACGCTTTGTCTCGCGAATTAAACGCTATTAGTTTATTCGATTCCCATTGTGTTCAGATTAAAGTCAGATTAAAAATAAATTACAATGCATTAAGGTCAACTCTTCCTATTTCTTTTCAGGCCATAGTAACGCTAACATTCTTCTCCCTGCGCGAGTCCCGCAAGTGCGTGCGGTCGGCGTCGGGCAGCGCGTGCGACTCCATCCCCTACACGGACACCACGTGGAACAGCAACAACTTCTGCCACACGCGCAGCGCGCCGCAGCACCTGAACCGAGCGGAGCAGTCGCCGCTGCTAGCCCAGTGTAATTGCTACAATGGTGAGTACAACATTATTTACATGTGATATTAGGAGTCCTAGGTATTGCTACTGTTATCTCACCTGCTAAATTTGTGTAAATACATGATGAGCGTTGTTACGGTGGTCAATGTTTATTTTTTGTTTTGAGAGGATGTATTATAGCAGTAGGTACCAATAGTTAATCTAACTTGAATCCGTCTTCCAAGTATTATATATTTAATACAATTACCATAACTCATAAAATGATTTATTTCCTCAGGCTTCAAATACGGCTTATCGCCACCCAAGAACATCTGCATGTTACACAACAAGAGCAACAAAAGCGGGTACGCAAGCATCGCAGAAATAGCCGCGTACATCCTCAAGTTTCAGTTCGTGACCAGTTTCTACATCAAGATCAGGAGGTCCAGGCGAAAGGCCCTCACTGCACCAGTCTCCGAACCAGTGCTCAACGAACAACTCTACCAGAACTATCTCGCCAAGGAAAATGACGTTAAATTACGCGTCAATTCCAATCGTTACATTAATATGACAAAGAAAAGCGACAAGTACTGCACATTCTTAGAAGATGCGATCTTCGGCAGTCCCGATATCATGGACAATGTTACTGCGGAGCACTTGAGGGTTAAGAGGTACAACACGGGACTGGTTTCGACGGAGAAGCGCTGCGAAGAAGAGAGAAGAACCACATACGAAATCATTCGACATAATCTTGAGAAGGTCCAGTTTTATGAGCAGGATGAGTGTCCATCGTTTCAGGATATATTTGTAAGACTATACTTTAACTTGCAACAATTTTCAGTTTATGTTTTTAACATTAACAAAGTCATCTCCAAACACTACAGAGCTAAATAAATCGGAAGCTTACTTATCTTTGGTTGAGTCTAGCTATTATCAGATATTCATATCTGAAGGAATAGTTTTTCTATAATTTTTCATTCGTTTCGCAGGATAGCTGTGCTTGCAGAGATGGTGTAACCTACGTCAGAGGAACGGTGACGGTCTCGTCAACGGGCGCCTGTGAAGTTTAAGATCTTGTCGCGCCCTTACATATTCTCAAATAATATATTTTAGTTTTAATTCATACAAATTCAACCAAATAAAATGCGCAACTTCAAATAAAATTAACGTTTTCTTTTACTTCCCGACCCTTTTCAACCCCTGGCGAAAGACAATAGCAAAATATTTTACGAATTGCGCCGCATACTAGGGTAGCAGAACCTTGTGAAGCTAAATACCCTGCCGCCAAACTTTGGTTTTGGTATTTCCTATCGATACGCGACTGCCTACAGTTTTTGCTTTCCTAGTACCAACGACCTCTGCTGACGATTTCGCGACGTTGTCATGGAGATTTCGCAAGTCAGCTTGACCACTGTCCATTCGGGAAATCGGAAAATCTGAAATAAATACTAGATCTCTTTTTATCCAACGTACCTACTGCAACGACGGCAACCACCAGCCATGGTTTTTCACGACCAATACCGAATACACTCGTACCCGGATAACATGAGTTGACAAGACATAAGAAAATATTGGCGGGAGTTTGTGGAAATTTTGTAAAAGGTTTTGTATCGGTTATGAGTTAACTCCTGATATTTAACCGATTTCAAAAATGAGGAGGTTCTCTATTAAATTATATTTTTTTATGTGTTGCACCTCAAAACTTTTTACTAGATGAAGGAACCGATTTTAATTATTCTTTTTTTATTTGAAAGCTGGTGCTTCTCATGAGGTCGGAGTTAAATTTGAATTTCCAAGAGCTTATGAAGAACTTCGGAGATATACACCAGAATCAATAAATGATAGCAAATCTTTCGGGATTGCCAGAATTACATGTCTGTTTATTGTATTACATAACACAACATCACTCCGGTATGCTCTCAAGGGGTACGCAGAGATGTACAGTTCACCCTGGTATACTCTCATTCCACTGGCTATGATCATGTTTTATGTTACTTTGGTAATCTATTCTGGTATATCTTTGGGCATTGTAGTTATCTAACTATGGACCTGTTTTGTTATGTACCAAAACTAAAAAGTGAAAAATAAAAAGCTTTTACAATCAACCGATTTCCAAATAAAAAACACTACAAACTGAAAAATATTTTTATTTTTATTAATTATAATGTTTTCGGCAAAGGTTTTTTTTTTGTGTGTGACGTAGTTGTTGTTATGTTTATTGTAGGTATTACACCTAATTTGTAATTAGAATCAACAAATTAACAGTATTCCTATGTAAAACATTTCTTGGGAAGAGTTTATTAATTTTCTCAGGGTTATTTTTCTCCTTTTTGCCCATTTAGGTAAACCGAGCCAAATGACTCCAATTACCTAACTTCGATGACGGACGGACGAGTCAACGAAATATTGGCAACGATGCACTTCTTGTAGGCTTTGGGCTCATGACGACTGTTCAGGGTGGGATTCTGCTCGCAATTACGTGTGCGATATGTATTGATCTCCAGTGTCCACATGCTGATCACCATTGCCAACCGATGCTGACAATGGGGATCGAACATGTTTTTTTTTTCCAATAGTTGATCTAAGTACTTACAGTTTATTATAAGAACAAAAAAATACGTACCTAGTTGATTAATAAGTAGTTTTGTTCTATTTCAATTCTCCCTTAGGTCCTCATTTTCTACAACTCTCCTACTTTTTTGAAAAAAAGCTCGCTTTGGGTTCATTCGACAAGCATCGATATTCGCAAAATGCGACACTGGGCGTCGATATTATTATCGTTGGCTGTTCAATAGATATGGCGACAATAACACCAGGCTAGCATAAGGTTACAAGATATTATTGCTTATCTGCCATGAATAAAGTTTCAAATGCTTTGCGCGGAAACATTTGTTTTTACTAATATACCCATATTAGTAAAAACAAATGGGGCTGGACCTATCGATATATCATTGATTTATTATTAACTTTATTATTTTTATGTTATTTAAATTGGAAATAGTTATTTAAATATAAGTTTCGGCCCCTAATTTTTGAAGAGCTTTGTATTTACATACGGGAGTAAGGATTGGTCGGCATACAGACGGTTGGGGGAAAAGTACAAGAGGGCGCGACCCTCCAACGCGGAAGCGAGATGGGACCGAATGTCCTGTTCTTTTAAAATCATATCTCCAGAGTCCTACTATCCTGGTACCTCATGCGTATTGCTGAAGTAACAATATTTTTTTAAAACGGGTTTTAGTTTTCTTGAAATGACTTTGGTTTTGTTCAGAATTTTATTGAAAGAATACATATTAATAAATGAATGTTATTTGAGAAAAACATATCAATATAATTGTAGTACTTCAGTAATTATTTTTTTCAAATTAATTACTACTACTAATAAAGGTTTTACTTACAATCATGAGGTAACAGTTTCACTATTTCATGGGGATTTGAATAAATGATGTTATCCGAACTATCGAACGTTATCCCGAAGATGTTCTTGATGCTCGCAATTTCGATGAGCGTGTGGTTCTCCTTGTGCGCCACGTAGATGGCACTCTTAGCGCAGAAATGCGCGACGCCTTTATGATTGACTTCAATGGCTCTGAATACTTTAGGCCCATTGTATGGGATGCGATGATTCTCACCTTTCTTTACCTCGAATAAACCATCCCTCGTCGTTATAAATGTGTCACCATCTCCATCAATAGCGAACTGGTATATTTTTTCCTGAATATGTTCCTGAAGTGAGACATGTTTTTCTTTGATATCGTATTTGTGTAGCCGCTGCGACGGGTACTGTATAAAGTACAAATGGTGGTTAAACATCTGTACGTCCCAAATGTCACGGTCTTTAACAATGTGCTTCAAGCCATGGGATTTCTCGAGATTATCCGCGTAGATTCCGTCATTGCCTCCGAAATACGCCGTTTTATTGTGTTCGTCGACGGCGACGGCGAATCCGTTTTTAATTCCATTTATTTCGGTGGGCATTGTGTCGTTTATCTTTACGTAGGCAATCCCGAAGGTGTCCTGGGTGTCTTCTCCGACGTTGTAACTGAAGAATATCTTATGTTCGTGGTTGTACATGGCTAGTTGGTAGGGGCGATTGATTCCGTTCATTAAGACATGTCTCTTGTGCAGTTTCCCGTGTACGTGCACGCCTTCACATGGCATTTTAGTAGTATCGTTGTGTGGTTTGTTCGTTGATTTACCAAATGTTCCAATTATTAAACAAAGAAGCACTAATATTTTCTTCATGATTCCAGTAAATAATACAAATATACAGAGAGGCGACTTTCACGTTGCTAAATGTGTTCAACACTAACTGTAACTTTATATGTCTGACTAATTATCTATTATATTAATGACAAAAAACAGTAACGATAAAAAACGAAGCACATGTCGATAACCCTTCACCTATATTGTTGTTTTATTCATTATGATCTCTAATCTCACGACACCATGACATGATCCTAGTGCGGGTTCAAGGAATTTACACGAATTTAACACATTTAAATGTTATTTTCTAAACAATAAATTATAACCGTGTCTATTTAAAATAAAAAAGTAAAGTCTAACAACCCTTTCATAAAACACTAATTCATCTCAATATTTTATCTATGACTAGCACTACGCCCGCGACTTCGTTCGGATGATTTCGTATTTTATTCAACTAAGTACAGATGAATTTATTATGTGCAGTTAGTGAAGGTGACCAAAAATAAGCTAAGTATTGTTAAATCAATAATGAATGGGATATCGTAGATGTAGTAGTTTAAGTTAGAATTTACAAAACTTTAATAACGTGTCCGATATGTTTTAGCTTTTAATAAAAGCCACGAGCCTTTTAATAAAAGGCTCGTGGGTAAATAACAGTCACACCGGTCATTCGATCAAAACCTCAGTCATGAGGCTTTACAATAAGATCCATGGCTAGTACACCACTCACCATCTAATACTATGAAGAAGACAGTGCAGTGAAGCTCTCGCACGAGTCTTACGATAAATATGGATAAAACTAAGGTCATTTTAGATACCCATGTAGCACCCATTCTCCTGAGAATCTGTAACTTTACAGAAGGTATTCATCGAATCCTACTCGGATACATGGACAGGTAAACTGAGATAATTCACATAGCCTCAAAAATGACCAAACTTTGGTTGCATTAATCAGACCAGATTGTTCGCTGAACGCTGAAAGGTTCTGGAGTGGCGATGTCGTTACTGGAAGATGCAACATTGCAAGGCCTCGCACAAGTTGGACTGATGTCCTGGCGAGGGCCGCAAGTCTGCTGAATCCGAAGAGTAGAAGACTGGTCGCGATTTTTGTATCGTATAATTTCGGGTGGACCAAAATTTTACTTTAGTATGAAAACGAATGCTGCGTAAATTACGCGACACTAAAACGTCACTCACAACTCATAAAATTACCTACCTACGTTTATTTGGCCTTACACTTTTTGTTGTGTTTTGTTTTTGTTAGTTTTGCCTGAGACAAACGGTCCAGTTCGGTAGTTCCAAATCGAGTAAGAGGTCGGTTTAGTGCCGTAAGATTCTTCAAAAACCGTTGACACCCCTAAATCATCTTCTTGGGGTAATTCTGGAAAACTAATGATGTCAATTTATTATTTGCCCTAGGAATAAGATTTTTCATACAAATAAATATCTCGCTTTTAAGCTCTTTAAAGGTTGGATTTCCAAAAAGCCCTCCTTAGTGTTCCCCTACATCATAAAAAATGTCTCCCTTTTAAGCTCTTTAAAGGTTGGATTTCCAAAAAGCCCTCCATAGTGCTCCCCTACATCATAAAAAGAAGTTATGTGCTGTAAATACTTCAAAAATCTTGATCACCCCCTAAATAATATTTTTGGGATAGTTCCGAAAAACTAACAACTAATTACAAGACAACCTACATTATTTATCATGATTAGTATTTGTGCCAAATTTCAAGTTTATTATTCCAAGATCATCAGAACCCCCCAAATAAATGCGCGCGGTTGGGGCAGCGGTTGAGCGATTGACTGCTGCGCTGCGTGTCGTGGGTTCGATTCCCGCACGGAAGAAATATTTGTATGACCTACAGATAGTTGTTCCGGCTCTGGGTGTTGTATAGTTTATATTTTTGTAAACGCATCCACGATACAGGAAGAAATTCCTAGTGTGAGGCTAAGTTTAAAAAAAGACCTCTTTACTAATAATGACATCCTTTATTATTTACTTAGGTTAGTATTTGTGCCAAGTTTTAAGTTAATTAACCCAAGAAATAAGAATTTTCATAAAAACTTTAACATCCCTTGAATCGTCTTTTGGGATAGTTCCGAATAACTAATCCTACCTTTATTATTTTGCCCACGGAATTAGAATTTTCATTCAAACAAATATCTCTCGTTTGCTGCCCTACATCATAAAAAGAAGCCTTGTACAGTAAAATTTTTCAATAATCTTTAACACCCATCCCCTAAATCGTATTTTAGGAATCGTTTTAAAAAACTTGTAATGACAACCTTTACTATTTGCTGTTAGTATTTATGCCAAGTTTCAATTAAATTAGCCTAACAAATTGCCACCTTTAACCGCATTAGGTTTAGAATTTTCGGAAATCAATAAACTCATTGTTTTTTTTTATCAATCAAGAGCTTAAACCTACGTATTCAGATGTTTTACCTTCCAAACCGAAGAAACTTCATATAAAGTTTCAAACCCTATTTTAACCCCTCAGGAGTAGAATTACCAAAAACTAATAAATTAATTAATTCTTTTTATCAACCAATAGCGTAAATGTAATATTTCACGTGTCCAACTTACAAATTGTAGACATTTCATACAAACTTTCAAACCCGTTCATAACCCCTTAATGGTGGAATTTCCAAAAACCAATAAATACATTAATTATTTTTATAACAGATTTGCTCGTAAAGGGTCTCTTATTTCACCAATTTCAATATCGTAATGTAACTCATTACGTACTTGCGCGTTATTGTAATGTAAAACGCACGGTTTATCAAGATGCTCCGTCTAAAACGAACGGTACGATAATAAATTTTAGCAAAGAGTTTTTATGTCAGAAAAGTGGTCAACATTTTATGAATAAAAATAACTTTGGGAGATAAAATATAATAAATAAACATTTAATTCTTTAATTTAATTAATTTTGACCATAAATTACAACCATTTATCTGTAACAAAACACAAAAATGTGTATTTACTTTATTAGTAATACTGGTTATTTTTTGTGCCTTTGCTTTAAAAAAAAACGTTGATGCGCGCGCATCGCTAATTTGTGAACAAGTAAAAATTATTCCCGGCGCTTTTTCTTTTCGCTGTATTGTTTCTAATTGAAAAAGTCGTCAAGTAATCTTCTTCTTCCTGCCCTTGTCCCATGTTACTTGGGGTCGGCGCAACACGTTTTCTTCTTCCATACCATCCTGTCCACCGTCACGCTATCACTGACTCCCTTTTCTTTCATATCACTCCTCACACAGTCCATCCATCTTTTCTTTGGCCGTCCCCTCCCTCTCCATCCATCCACATTTATATTCATAACTCTTTTAGTAACATGCGTTTCATCCCTCCTCATCATATGACCATACCAGGACAAACGGTTTCCTTTCAACTTTTCTGTCACTGGCGCCACTTTCAAACTTCCTCTAATATACTCATTTCTCACTTTATCCATTCTCGTCACTCCACACATCCATCTCAACATTCTCATCTCTGCTACATGCAATCTCTTTTCATCCATCTTTTTCACAGCCCAACATTCTGATCCATACAGTACGACAGGTCTAATCACGGACTTGTAGATTTTCCCCTTTAACTTTAGGGGCATCCGTGGGTCGCAAGTTGTTCCAGTGACCTGTCGCCATTTCATCCATCCCGAGTTGATCCGGTGCGTTACGTCTCGGTCTATTTCGCCATGCCCTTGGATAAGCGACCCTAGGTACCGGAAGTCGGAGCACATCGGTATTTGTGTTCCAGCGAGGGCTAGAGGCACGGAACTGGAGAGACCGCCAAAATCGCAGAACAAATATTCGGTTTTAGATCTGCTCAATTTCAAGCCAACACTCTCCAGTCTGTGCCACCACATCTCCAATCTACTCTGGACCTCTAGGCCACTCTCGGCAACCAGCACAATGTCATCGGCAAACAGCATACACCAGGGTGCCTCTTCCTGTATGTCCGACGTCAGCGCGTCCATTATCATCAGGAAGAGGTAAGGACTGAGAGCCGACCCTTGGTGCAAGCCGACTGCCACACTGAAGCTGCCAGTAGTTCCCACTGTAGATCGGACTTGGGTACTGCATCGACTGTACATCGCTCGGACCAACTGTACATACTTCCCAGGCACACCTTTCTTCTTAAGGGCCCACCACAAAACCTCACGGGGCACCCGGTCGTATGCCTTTTCGAGGTCAATGAATACCATGTGCAAGTTTTTATGTGCACTTCTATATTTCTCGCACAACTGGCGGATTGCGAAAATGGCATCCGTTGTACCCCGACCAGGCATAAAACCGAATTGGTTCTGCGATATTTCACTCTCTTCTCTCAGCCGCCTTTCAATCACTTTCTCCCATGCTTTCATACTATGTGACATTAGCTTTATTCCTCTATAGTTGCTGCACTCCAGCACATCCCCTTTGTTTTTAAAGATGGGCACTAGCGAACTATTGCACCATTCATCAGGTATGGCTTCTTCCCGTAACAACTTATTGAAGAAAAAGTCGTCAAGTAATGATGAATTTATTAATTCAACACCGCCAGACGTCTCAGTGGCAGCGAAAAAGGCTACTCTAAGCCTCTTTCCCGAAAAATCAACCTATAGATACTTTTGATACAAGCGTATCAAAATTTCATCTTATGGAAAACAAGTAAAGATGCAAAATCATTTTCAGAAAGAGTGATTTTAGCCTATTTCATGGAACTTTCTCAAAAATATAAGTAATGGTCATTGTGGTGCTACTATTCAATGCTAAAAAGCAAGGTGAAAACAAAACATGGTATTGATATCAAGTCATACTCCAACTTGCTGGCATTTCTAAAAAGACGCCTAAGTGGCCATTTTCTCGCACATATGTTATAAAACATCGTATGACATACGTGCGCTTTGATACTGTGCAGCCTCTGCTTTCTTGTAGCAATATCTCCTCGGCTGTAATTTTTAACTTACCGCACTTATATGTACTATTATCAACCAAGAGCGCAGTAGTGCTCACTTACGTCACTTGAGGAACCTTTCTACCAAATTTCAGGCTTCTAGGTCTAGCGGTTTTGACTGTGCGTTAATCGATCAGTCTGTCAGTCATTTAGTTTGGTTCTTCTTTTAGATATATAGATAGATTAATCTTGAAGGGTGTGTGATACACAGCACGAGTCTTGACTATAAAATATACGTTACGTGGGCCACCCTCAGGCATTCCTGCTCGGGTGGCTGAGTGACGTCAACGCTGAATCACCGAACTGAACCTTGAAATCCTATCTTACAAAGAAAATTGAACGTTGTTCATGTTTGAATAAAGTTAAAAGTGATTTATGAAGGTGCTAAATTCGGCTTGTAAATGGGCAGCCCGGTTTAATTAGATCAACGGCGTTTACAACTGTAAACAATTTGTTGGATTTGTTAGTCGACCTTGGAGCTGGCTCTGAAATTTAAAGTGTTACCTAAACAGGTATATTTTAACTTAACCCTTTGTAGATGGGCGTCACATATTACACGCTTGAATCCTTTTTTTATCTGTATAAGTTTTCGTTATGTTTTCTCTACTTACGTTGCTATGGATGGATTCCTTGTTATAATTTCCGTGATGCTGTGGTCATATTCTGGACATTTGTTTGATATAGCGAGGTAACACTAATTCCAGTAATTCCATAATACATCACTATTAATAAGATCTGGTTTAACATTTGGACAAGTTTTTTTATCAAAGCATATCAAGATGTTAATTACTCGTAGGTATGCAAAAATAACTCCCATTGCTGAATGAGAGATGTCGAGAAACATGACTTGCTATTCAAGGGGGAATGACCAGTATAATGCTGTAGTGTAAAACAGTAAGCTAATGATGATGATGAATTTACTTTACTTTTAATTTACTTTACTTTACCAAATTCCAAGCTCGACAGTGATTAATATTAAGGTCTACCAACATAAAATAAAAATAATTTTGTGTTGGTAGACCTTGATTACACTACATTTTATGGATTCATTGATTGCAGAGCAAGGTAAAGACAGCTAAACTCACAAACAAATTAGATTTATTTTTGGTAACTCACGTGAAAGAAGCCTTGCGTGGGCTTAAATAGGTTTCCAAGGGCATGTATTACTTGGTCTCTAAACTCACGTGTGCCTACGTCGAAATTGACCTGATTTTAACTTGAAGTATGTTATTATCTTCAATGGGCTATGGTGTTGCAGATTGCGTTTAATAAAATAACATGAATCCGTTTTAAGATTTTATTCTTCTTAAGAATAGGTAAATGTGGGTACTTAAAACTATAATGCATTAATAAATCTTTGGTATTAAAATAAAATAAGAATTGTACATATCTACTTAGAAATAAAGTGAGGATTCTGAATGAAAAAGAGATTACAACAGTTATAAAGACGGTCATTCGTTTGAATGTACCTATGGCCATTTCTGAACATATAAACACACTGATATATCTAGTATAAGTAATAACAACTTAAATACACAAGATTGCCATTAGAAGTAAATATAGGTACGGTATAGATACCAAGAAGTTTGTACAACAAATTAGAGAGTAGCGAAGCTCCATGACGTCGGTTGTGTAACCCTAAAATATCAGAGGCAAACTGCCTAATGCGCTTGCAATGTTGGCAACAGTTGCACCCCAGTTACGAGTTCACTTCCAAATAGATTATCTGCATACATTTTTCAAAACATTGTGCTAGTATGACGTCATACGAACATTACTTATTATGAATTCAACATTGAAACAACTGACGGCTTGTGACAATAAGAAGCATCATTATACTAGACATCTAATTGTGTTTATATTGCTACTTATAGAGCAGCAATTTAACATTGTTTGACTGTATTACATACTTATTATAATTTGCAGCTTCATTCGCAGCAATTTGTGGTCTAGATACCATCTTGCGTCGAATGAAACCGCTAATAATTATGATCAAACTTAACGTTGTCAATTTCAGTTCGATCATCAATAATTTTCACATTACATGAGGACGGATATTACGAACGATATAAGTAGATATAGGTACTCGTTGTTCTGGAAGAGAAGTCCTTTTCAAATTCTCAGATCTTTCAAGTGCAGACAAGGACACGCGAGATGGAACCGGTTTAGTATTTTGAAGAATGAAATAAGTACGTCGAGAGTCTGACGTACACAATGAAACATTTAAATATTTACTGCAGCATTTCACGTCACGGACATTTTGCAGCTTTGTTTGCCACAAACAGTGTGCTCCAAAATACAGTCTTAAAGTTTTTATGACGGCATTTAACATTTAACCGCAGAATGCAGCTACGAGCGTGGTGACTTTGAAATCGTTCGTGACAATTGTTTTAGTACGGACGCTAACAGCATGGCACTCTCAATGTCTCAGAACTTCCGCGCCACGTTTTACGCAGCGCATGTAAACTACTTCCAAGTTCAGTAAGCGTCACGTTGTCATCTTCGATAGTAATGTGGTTAATGTGTGGGCGTTAAACAGTCTGTCGGTGATGTCATCTTGTCCGATTAAATTAAATATATTTTCGTATTTGTATAAATAGAACTGTCCCTAGAAAAGATAGCCTTAATAGGACCTTAACGTGTAGGCTAGAATTATTAGGATGAAGGACGAAGCTAGGCTAAAAATAGGTCTGTCTGCGCTGTTTCCACAGACCATTCGTCTTGAAGCGACGGAAAGTTTCTTGTTCTGCAGGAGAGCGTGCACGGAGTCCAGCTCCCATCGCTCCATGAAGCCAGGCTCGCGGGAAAATAGGACGGAGTACAGCTGAGGAGACTTTCCGTTGACTTGATCTTGGCAGAAGTTCAGTAGAAGGTGGTCGTTGACCGCTTTAAGAACTTGAATGGTACCGCTGAACTGTTGATATCTAGTTGACGCCGGCAGCGTTCCTGTAATGTGAAAAAGGAAAACATTAATTCTGTGGTCTGAAAAAAAAACCCGCTTCTAAGAATTTAATTGAGATGATAGGCAGCAATAAGTATCTCTTTTGTCTTCATACTTAATAAACCAGCTATTGCTGATTGTGCCCCTTCATAAAACTCATTGATCTTTGGGCGGTATATGGTGTACATTCATGATTGTTCCATTCATTGATGACAAACATCATTTTTTTCCTTGAAGTCATTCGTTTTGTTAATGATTAAGAGGATGTAACGATCATTTAGATATAATTTTGAAAAGTCACCATGGAGTTTCATTATTTTATTTGCTCATCCTCGCATTGGAACGCCTTGCAGCAAGTGATATGGCAAAATGGCAAATGGAGCACAAAATAAACTCACTATAAGTCGGTTTCCTCACGATGTTTTCCTTCACCGTTGTCAGCGATGTCCAAGATAAACTTAGAAAGTACATATGCATTGAAAAAGTCACGCAGGTACTTGCCCAGATTCAAACTCACGACCTCAAGCTGGAGAGGCAAGGTCTGGGTCTTACGTTATAACCTACGACTAACGAGCTAACGACTTTCGTTCAAGTGCGTTCTTCTACCTTCGCTTCGATACAGTTTTGCTGGCTGACCGAATCCTTGACCATTGAAAAGTGGCTGTAAATAGTCTGACTTACCTACTTGGCTTGAGTCTTGACTTAATGTCCCCTAAATGGAGCAGAGGTTTAATTGATATATAAGCTTTGAATTTGGTGCAATATAAAAACTTTAATTATTGATATTCTCGCGTTTAACCACTAATCTATTATCTCACCTGATGGTAAGCGATGATGTGGTCGACGGTGAAGCATGCATGCCTAAAAATAAACCCATTCAGGTTGTAGCTATCGGGAAACACCGACTCTCACCGTTTTGCCCGTCGAACACCTGCCAGTAGCCGGCGGAGTCGTTCTTGAAGTACAGTGAGTACTCTATGGTCTGGCCTGCCTCGTCCCACAGCAGCCGCAGGTGCCTGTACTCCTGGCGGAACTTCGCGTTGATGTGCTGCACGTGGAATAGCTGGTTCTCTGTCGACGGCTGGAATAAGAGGAGGAAAATATTAGGTATGATGCAACTTCAAGAATAAAATAAAGTATTGGGCGATTCTAAAAGAAGGTTAATAAGGTTAAGAAAGGGCATTGTAACATGGGGTACATACTTGAGTCAAATAGAGAATTTTTGAGTTTTGAGATATCATCTATCTACATATTTCATATAAATCGCAACGAAGGAGCGACGCCCGTGCGACTTACTTTGAATTTGGTTAAAAAAATAACAGAGTTCCTTTTACTCAAAACTCTCACAAGTAGTTACTTAAGTATATACTTACAGAGACACAATATACTTAAGCCTAAAAGTATAGAATATTAGGTAAGTACTCGTACACCATAATGTCAATTACTGATAACGTTAGTAAGTGGTCTGATAATAAACACATTTGACCGTTAGTTAGATAGTTATCAAAAGACAGTAATTGATCGCGATTAATTGTAGCTCACTTAACTTTTAACGTATTTTTATAAATAGAATATTCCCTTGATACGACGGCGGCGTTGATAAGACCCTTATCGCAGACTAGCATTAGTATATTGAAGGAACTGGACATAAATAGAAGTAGGACGTCCTTTTCTTTGTAAGCGAAAAATCTAAACACAGATTTCTTAATTTGAACATTGGCACAAACAATGGATGCCCTAAGCACACGTGCAGATACAGAACTTATAAACATTCTCCAAGAGATTCCAAGAACTTGTAAACAATTTCTACGTTTATCTAATTGAGCCTGATCTTAGTCATCGCGTTCTAGAGACTTGCATCCTTGGAGATTAAGTGGGTCAGTACGATTGACCCCTGATGGGTCAGGATGCGTCATCGTGGGTGTACCGCTTACAGGTCACATTAATTGTAGAATACATCTCGAAATTCGACAATTAGTACCTTAGCATAGTAGATATAAACTGGGCGCAGCTAATTGCCCCATTGTCGTATGTAAGTACATATGAGTCAGTAAGAATTACTAAAGATACGGAGACTCGTTGTTAGAGGTACTCGAGCGAGAACTCACAAAAAACCGTTTCTAAGTTTTCTTCAGATAGTAGAAGGTGCAAATAGTTTTAAGTTAAACAAACATAGTAAGCATGAACATCTACTTAACATAATGTAGGTGGGTGCTACCACGTGACACTTACGCATTTTCAACATAAGATATGTTAAAGCATAGAATATTGTCAGTGACACATATTGTAGGTACTTAATTGACACGATCGGGAAATTACAGTTGGAAAACACTGATGAGTTATTCTGTAACCATAACATTGTTCTATAATAATGTTATTAAACAATTAACAAAAACATTATACCTACTTATAGCTTACCCGACTGCCGAAGGAGGGTTAGTGTTTATCAGTCTATGTGGCGTGCTAGAGACCTAACGCATTGGCCGATTTTAATGATTTTTACGTCAATCGATTCGTTTTAATCCTGCGAGTGTCACTGCCTATAATTGGAAAATAGAAAAATGGCGGATTTTGGGCGCCATATTGTGGGGGCCCATATTATTTTATTCTTCCAAACCCATCGTGTGGGGTATCAAAATAAAGGGTTTTAAAAGGTGAATACAAAATAGAATACTTAAATGTTTAAATATACCTAATTCTAAAAAAAAATAACTATAAAGTTGTAAATAAAAAAAATGTATAAAATAACAAAAAACCCGACTGCTTACAAAACGAAGTAAAAAGTCTTAAACAAGATGAAAATCATGCTGTACAATCGGAGGATACATCTGGTTTTGGTCAGCCAGCTCGCGCACAGCATGATTTTCATCTTGTTTACGTCTTTTTAGTTCGCTTTATAAGCAGCTTCACTGCTTTTTTGGTATTTACCAAGACATGTTATAAGAAAACGATGACACATGACTGTGACAAAGATATAATGAGAACTAGGTAATTGCAGTGAACAATGTTTTTTTTTATTTTCATTTTATCTGACACTGTACACATTTACTATCTCTTGTGAGAAGACACCTTTGCTAATCATTGATCCTGGAAAAGGTTAATTGTGAACGCGGGCCTTTTCGCAAGAAGGTGAACATAATCAAACATCAACAACAAACATCACAAAAAACAACAAATAAACCAATTTAATCTTTATTTCATGCTGTATATTGTTATTGTACTAGGTTCACACTTAGTATTTTATTATAGTCTTATCTACTTAGGTACAATAGGTAGTTACTACCAAACTATCTATGCCTATAAAATTCAGCGCTAGTCCGGCAACAATATACATATAGGAGTTTCAATCATTTGGTCTTCTGAACGAGTACGCCGACAACCCTGATTTTTAATTAAGTTATATCACTAGATATGATAATTGAATGACTAGTTTTGTCCCGCGGTTTCGCTACTGTGGCTTAACCCACATAAAACATAAATTTATCCAGGACAAAAAATAGCCATGGCAGTCAGCGATGTAGCTTAATGACGGTGAAAGAATTCTCGAAATTATATGCGAAAGTTTCAGACTAGGCACCTACAGCCTCAAACGACTATCTATTGAAGTTCTTTTTAGTATAGATTTGTCGGTAAATCATGTTCTGCTAACATCATATAAGTATTTAGCAACCGTGATCATGGATCCTGGGGACTCGGAAGTAGTTCGTTTCAATCTGCCGGATGGAGTATTGAGGACGGAACCCGCTCCCTACAGCATGCGAATCGACACACCTGTGTCACTGAACCCGAGTGTCTAGACTGCACAAACTGAGCCTAACTGAAAAAAAGAAAAACAGAAAAGGAGAACATCCAGAAAGGAGTTTACTGTGCGCTTGTCTTTGCAAAGAAAAAATTAAAATCTTCAAAACATATTAACAATTCAATTTAATTTGACAAATATATACATATTTTTTTAATACCTAATAACTCGCTTGATAATATCGTTTAGGTCCATATACGATTTTGAAAAATTACCGATTAATTATACGTATAACGATTACCCGCCTTTTCCTCAGAAAACAAGGAAAACAACTCTATATTAGTTAACCTATAGGTCATCGCAATTACCTCGTGTCGTTGTTATATATTTATTTTCTAATACTACCTTATTTAAGTATTATGCAAGTACGGGCTCATCTTAGGTTAGACCAATATCCTAATCATTTTCGCCCTATCAAGAACATAACAGAGATCAAGGATTATCAGCTCTAACTAGAAGTCATAGAGCCCATACATTAGTACAGCAAACATGAGATAAGATCATTTTGAGTAGCGGATTGTCTGTTCTTTAAAGAGAACTACCGCGAAACGATTCGATATTTAAATAAAATATTTTAATATAACAACTTTTCACAGTATTTTCCTTTAACTTGTGACCGGTTGTGCAATATTAACTCACGGAAAACACGATTGTCATTTTAAGGAAAACCATTCTGTAATTCCCAGGAATTATGCAATTTATTTGTTATCCTATCTATTATTTATATTTTGTCATACAGTACTAATTTCTCTATATCTTTATTTATCAGAAATAAAATTTTGTTATTTTTATCTTTTAACTTCCCAAATTCCATAATCAAAACAATAACTATCAATAGGATTAGAAATGTTTGTGTGTTCGTTTGTTACGGATAAATCATCTGAACGGATGATGTCCACGTTTTTTTTTGTATGTTTATTCTACCGCAGACATGGTCGTCCGCGCCCTTTTTCATCGTGTATATTTGTTTGATTCTTTTTCATAAAATTTCAGTTATTTGACTTCTACGTCGGACATCATTTCTAGGCTTATTTAACTAACTTAAGTCTAAGTGAGTTCATCCGTCACTAAATACTATAAATAGATGCTTTTTATTTTTTATTATTATATATTACACACTGGCATTACAATTTATATTTCTATTTTGTGTTCATGTTAGATGAACACATGTTCACAAGATTCAGATTTAGGTACCCGGCTACAAGAAATACCTAATTTATTTAGTAAGCCAAACAGAAAACGTGGATAGCAGCAAGTTATAAGTGGTACTTATTATGGACCATAATTTGATTTATGGTAAACTCGCTTTGTTTTGAGGTTCGTTGACACTCGTTGATGTCTCGTATTTGCCAAATATGTACCCACGGTCATACATTTACCAAGTAGGTAATATTTCGGAGAAGTCATAACTTATGCTTTATATTATATATGTCTATGCCTAGAATTTGAGTGACGAGTAAAATATCTAATAAATGGAAAGCATAGAGCGATATTTGTGCCAAGTGATTTTTGCGTTAGTTGATATAATAACAGAATTTTCTGCGGCAGTTTAAGCAAGAAAGTGTCCTCATGCTCTGCTCACTTACTTCTTCGAAGAATTCTGTCTTGTTTAGATCACGGTGACAGACGAAGATTGTCAGAATCCGTGTTTGGTTAGCTTCTTCTTAATACTTAGGTACCTACTACGGACTTTCTACTACATCTTATACCTGATTGTAATCAATTGGATTGAGGTGCATCACACTATAAAGTCCACTCACATTCGATTATGTATATTGGTTGCTTTTTTCACAAGATATCATATACTCTAGAAAGAAATAATTTGATCAGAAATGCATTTTTTATGCCTTTTGCATTTTTATGTAAAAGTAACAACATACATTCAATGTGCGTTTGCGGATTGTTGGTTTTATTACTAATACAAACTTTTATACTGCGAGTTATCTAGGAGTGAACCATGTCGATATTGATTGCCAAAGATTGCACAAGTATAAAAAATACTATAAGCTGTGTAGACAGCAAGTGCAAGTTTCGTGTATTTTTGGTACATTTTCTAGAGTATTGTGTATTCAGTTTTATAATAACGTTCGCATTTGCTAGATTCTTTTGTTAGTTTGAAAGAAGTAAACTCTTGGAGTAAGTACTGATCCTCGCTGATTACAGCAATACTGTGAGATATGCCATCTCTCAATTTATTCCAATCTCCAACTAACAAATTGATTTAAATGGAGAATTGGTTGCCTGGTGTTGTTAACACATTGTGAAGCAAGTTTCGTGTATTTTTGGTACATTTTCTAGAGTATTGTGTATTCAGTTTTATAATAACGTTCGCATTTGCTAGATTCTTTTGTTAGTTTGAAAGAAGTAAACTCTTGAAGTAAGTACTGATCCTCGCTGATTACAGCAATACTGTGAGATATGCCATCTCTCAATTTATTCCAATCTCCAACTAACAAATTGATTTAAATGGAGAATTGGTTGCCTGGTGTTGTTTACACATTGTGAAGCAAGTTTCGTGTATTTTTGGTACATTTTCTAGAGTATTGTGTATTCAGTTTTATAATAACGTTCGCATTTGCTAGATTCTTTTGTTAGTTTGAAAGAAGTAAACTCTTGAAGTAAGTACTGATCCTCGCTGATTACAGCAATACTGTGAGATATGCCATCTCTCAATTTATTCCAATCTCCAACTAACAAATTGATTTAAATGGAGAATTGGTTGCCTGGTGTTGTTTACACATTGTGAAGCAAGTTTCGTGTATTTTTGGTACATTTTCTAGAGTATTGTGTATTCAGTTTTATAATAACGTTCGCATTTGCTAGATTATTTTGTTAGTTTGAAAGAAGTAAACTCTTGAAGTAAGTACTGATCCTCGCTGATTACAGCAATACTGTGAGATATGCCATCTCTCAATTTATTCCAATCTCCAACTAACAAATTGATTTAAATAGAGAATTGGTTGCCTGGTGTTGTTTACACATTGTGAAGCAAGTTTCGTGTATTTTTGGTACATTTTCTAGAGTATTGTGTATTCAGTTTTATAATAACGTTCGCATTTGCTAGATTCTTTTGTTAGTTTGAAAGAAGTAAACTCTTGAAGTAAGTACTGATCCTCGCTGATTACAGCAATACTGTGAGATATGCCATCTCTCAATTTATTCCAATCTCCAACTAACAAATTGATTTAAATGGAGAATTGGTTGCCTGGTGTTGTTTACACATTGTGAAGCAAGTTTCGTGTATTTTTGGTACATTTTCTAGAGTATTGTGTATTCAGTTTTATAATAACGTTCGCATTTGCTAGATTCTTTTGTTAGTTTGAAAGAAGTAAACTCTTGAAGTAAGTACTGATCCTCGCTGATTACAGCAATACTGTGAGATATGCCATCTCTCAATTTATTCCAATCACCAACTAACAAATTGATTTAAATGGAGAATTGGTTCCCTGTTGTTGTTTACACATTGTGAAGCTGTACCAGTAACTTAATTGCGTAAGTGAGATTGGCAAAACAAAGGGAAGAAATCCATGAAAGAATATGACAATTTTTCTTTAAATGTTTTCAGTACTGCGTAAATAATTTAGAAAGGGTACGACCTACATTCACATCCTTTCCATGACCCATCCCCTTTCGAGTGTATTACGCAATACAAAAGTCGTTACTTTAAAGGTATCGGCACCCTTACCTATTCGTGTTCTTTGCCGAATTCACTTACGCAATTAGGCTTCTGGTTAGCCAGGCTGTGAGGCTGAGACCCGTTAAAGAGCTTATACGGGCTTAATTTTGAGAAGTTTTAAGAGTTATGGCATGTGCCTGTGTGAGCTTCAGACACAGCCAATTTTAGAAAAATTGTATCATTGTTTCTAGTCTTAACTGGCTATAAAATTATGATGAATCGGTGCGTAGGTTAATATAATATCCTACACACGATGGACTAATATCGATTCAAGGTGGTACTCATTTAGATGGAAGAAGAGGTTTTCAATTCATACAAACTCTAATTCAGCAAAAATAATTGCTTTATTTTTAAGAAATGTAGACACAAATAAGTTGCATTGGTAAAACATAAGTACAATCTTCCGCAGTTTAACTTTGGGCCACAGATTACCTCCCAAGATTATATTACGTATACAAAAAAAAAACATGTCTAACAAATAATGACCAGATAATATTTTTTTTACTCTAACAAGTAAATACCTAAAATAAATACTAACTGGGTTTTTTGGCAGTCAATAATCCTGCCTTCTAAAATCAAAATACTAGTACAATACCGCTGTTGTACTAACCTAGATACTTACCAATCCTATATCGATTTGTACGCAGCATAAATACAGAAAATATTCAGCGTTCTTCTAATTATAAGTATTTCGTAAAGTACGCTACTTCTATTTTCAGTCTTATTGCTAGAGCAACAAAGTGATCAGAATAAACAGACACCTATGTTTCAATCATTATGGCATTCTTTCAGTCCGACATCCATTATACAGTGAAATTTGCTCAATTGGAGGCGTTACACAATACAATCACCAAGTAACTTAGGTAGTACTCAACGAACAAAATGCACATGAACTTAAATAGAAATAAGTACTTAAAATTAATAGTTTCAGACCTAAATAAAATAAAATAATTCATTTGTACTTGTTTAAATACCTTATTAAAAATGAGGTCATAGTGTAGCACTGAGAATAGCCGAGATCATCTCAATAATTATAATCTATTAAAAGCATAGCAACTATTGAGAAAATACTTCATGTGTAGTAGAAGCACCAATCTCTCTTTCAGCTGTCGAAATTTGTTAGTCCGCGTAAATTAAGCGTCTCAAATTGCCAAATTGAATATTGAAAATCAATAAACCTACCCCAAACGTGGTAGTGGGGAAATGATCTTCTGCCCAGATGGTGACTTCGGGACAGCTGTTGTACTCGTTGACACCTTCCTTGCTCAGGTG
Source organism: Orthosia gracilis (assembly GCA_947562075.1). Classification (NCBI taxonomy): domain Eukaryota; kingdom Metazoa; phylum Arthropoda; class Insecta; order Lepidoptera; family Noctuidae; genus Orthosia; species Orthosia gracilis. The sequence continues at coordinate 44,674,512 of OX387268.1, forward strand.
CAAGTACAGCTCCCGCACCTTCCACTTCCCCAGCACTTCCTTGATGTCCAGTTTGTCGTACAAGTGTTCTCGAGTACATATCACATTAGTTGCATTGTAAACTCCACTCCCAGTCTTTTCGGTATGGTTCCCGTCAAGGTCGATGTCATAAATTAAGAATTCTTCAGCAGCTAGCGATGTAAACAGAAGGCACATCCAAGGGAAAACTCGACAAAATAGCTCCATTTTCCTAAGTTATGTTTTTGTCGTATTCACACACACACTCCACTATTCTGAGTGCTTCAGTCTTAAATTAAAACTCGAATATCTCGATGAGAATATAGTTCGAGATATTGCGCTCGCGAATAAATATTGCGCTTGTAAAGATCGGAGCCGACTGAGGCGAAGCGGCGCGCGCGCCTGACTCACGCCGCTTGATGTTATCAAAGTAGTTCCGACGCGGCGCTTTTATACCGACAGACATGGCAAAATCCCATGATAAAAAATCGTAAACAAGATTTTCTTCAGTATGTATCAAAATTGCACAATATTATAATTGAGATAAAATATTGTCTACAAGTAAAGTGTGTCTAGAGCCTGCCCAAGTGGTGTCGGGAATTATTATTAAAACGTTTCGATATTTTAACACTCGTAATATTATTATGGTAAGTAGTTACGTAATACTTCTTAATTAACTATGTATAGTTGCAACTGCATTTTATTTTATAACAAAGACGACTCAAGAGGATACTGATCTAAACAAAAAAGATAGGTAATATGTAGTTTCAAAATCTTAGCATTTAAAATTTTTGATTTAGTGGGTCGGCAATCATCAGACTTATACTTTGTAAACCGGTAGGTACATCGGGTTTCATCTACACTATAGTTATAATATAAAGAGGAGGAAAGATTTGATTGTTTGTAAGATAGTTTGTAATAGATAAACTCAAAAACAATATAACCGATTTAAATAAATCCCGGAATATTCAACAGTTTCTAAGGGGCGGGCTCCAGGAGTGAAGCCGCGGGTAAAGTGATAGTTTTAATAAGTTATCCCCCATGTGGTGGACAAGACTGAATAAGCGATCAAAACTCTGGGCTACTTCTGTGGCGATCGCAACACTTTACATTCTTTGGTTAGCTATAGAAAATGATATCATCTTTAAAACAAATCCAATCCCTCAAAATGGACCAGGAATTGCCAAATAACTACGAATCGCGTATTTACTGTTGATTTCTATTTTGCAATTCCTCGTAACAGTGTTATTCAAGCTATCTTAATGAACCCGTGAACTTTAAGATGAGAGTTATCTTGGCTTCGGAATTGTTGCACTAATTGAGTTATACTTTTTTAACATTTACGTATAATAAAAATAATGAAAACAAGACTCTCACCGATGGCGATAATCGTCGACGCAACGACGACGGCGTCGTAAGTGGTGGAGACCACGCCCTACTTCATATTACGAAATTTATATATTATATATATTGAAAATATTGTTGACATGGCTAGAAAGGAGCTGAATACTGAATATATGGAAGAAGAAGACATGCTGCCTTGACCAACCCAACAAAACAAATTGGGAAATGAGTATCATCTGAAGAAAATATCAACTAAAGTAGAATCACCAATCCGTTTTGCTAACCATGACGGTTAATGGCTACTGGATGGCTGGGCATAAAAAGTGCTTGTGTACGTATTACTAGGTCTGTGGCAAGGAGTAATAAAGCTGGGTGGTATTTGTCACAACAATCGTTTAATGTGTGGGCACGTCACTAATTGACGGACCGTCAATTGTTCCAGCAGCGATCATGCTTTCCCAATAGTAAAGCTTCAATTGCAAACTTTGTTTCGTTTTTGAGCAGACAGTTCACTTTTAGTGTTACAAAAATATTACACATAATATATACATACAATTTCAGTGGAGGAAATCATAGCATATTGATTTCGTGTACATTTTTTTTTAATTTTAATATAATATGTAGGAAAGCTTTGATAGGTAATTTATGCGCCATAAATTTGCAACAGCTGTGGGTTGCAGATTTTTCAGTGTTTTACAAAAGTTTTCAACAGTTCGGAAGTCAGATTGTTTGTTGGTATAATAGAAATTCACTGCTATTTGTCACGTATTACTGAGATAATATATAATTTGTCTTTAATATTTTTTACTCAGATCATTTTATTGGCAAGTTATCTGCATATTTCGTATTTAAAATTGAGAAACAAAACTAACCTGATCTACTGGCTCTGAAATGTGAATTACGATGCAGGTTCTGGCGTAGTCAACCCTGGAATCTCCGGCTAAATGCTGGACGAACTCCACGCCGTACCACATGCCCATCAGGCTGTCCACCCAGATGCCTTGCTGCGGCGACCGGTTCACGCAGTAGTCTCTTATATTCTTCATGAACGGCATCTCGTAAGAACTGTAGCCAGTACCATAACCCTGTCCAGATTGCCCGTATCCCTGGCCGTACCCTTGTCTGTAAGTGTCTCCATATCTCGGAGTGATGTCACCGCCCGGGCCCGGTGGGTAGAACTGGTTCGATCTTTGAGTAGTGTAGGTGTCGTACTTGCTCGTCGAAACCCCAGGGCTGTAGTTCGGGTACCTGGTCACTTCAGGAAAGTTGGATATGTCGCTCCCGTAAGTAGCGGATTTGTATGGGTATTGATTTTGACTGTATGAGCTCGCTGCGCTGGTATAGCTGTTACTCCAGGAGGAAGGCGTCGCATATCTTGCATCACCAGGTTCGTTATATCGTTGGTAGTTCCCGCACGCAACTGTGCCCCACAAAGCAATTAAAACGACCAGGTTTCGGTACATTTTTAGTTGATTTTTTGGTATTCGATGTGTGTCGTCGCGTGATGGTAAGGTTGTGGCCACACTGCGTGGTGCTGCGGGCTCGCGATGGGAGTGGGAAGTAAACTAATTACGTTTAATTCACGACCACTGGTGCCGGAGATGAGAACACGTCTAAGTCACATTTATAATTTCTTGTGTCCACTTAATATTAATTACATAATACCGTGTGAGAGATTAAATGAACTTTGACGTCAAGAGTAGGTATTTCATTTTTGTTACCTATTATATATTTCAAAACATTATGTCCCTTATAACTGGTGATAATTCATGCGACCGTCGTCAAAATATAAATAGGTTAACAGTTGCTTGATTAATAAGTATCTACCTATTCGCTTCTTTTTTCGGGTAAATCCGCGGTGCGTCTGTGTTTCCGAACGCATTCAACCCGAATCTTTTCAAAGTTAGGGTGAATAGGCTTCTTCTGGGTAAGATCACTCCATCGTCGACTCTGTCTCTGTCACCTCTGACCTAGACTAGAGTCAAGAGCAAACCCATCACAAATAAAAACAGTTACATACCATTCTTTTCCGAAGCGATGTGGTACAGACTTTTCGGAATGCTGATCTTTTTTGGAAACCTTGGATGACACATCCCTGCAATGAAAAACCATTACAGCTTGATGAAGGCTGTAATGGTTTATGCCGTGTGTGTATAAAATAGACTTACTGCAGTTTGCATGCAAGCTTTACGTCTCTTCCCTTCCCAAGCATTCAGGGTACTTGTATGAGATAAAAACGTAGACGTATTACGTTTCGGTCTCATACTTCAAGGTTACACGACCTTTATAGAGATTGGTTTAAACAATAGGAAAGTTGAAAATGTTGAATTTAGTCTAGCCAAACATGAACGAAGAAATTGATTTGAAGCTTAAGCTACCGAAACATCTAAATCTTGATTAGGTTCAATATTCTTTGCATTTGCATGCTCTTCTACTCTTGAAATCCTTGGGTCCGAGTATGAGAACCGTAACGAGACTCGACAAATAAATGACTAAGTAATTGGGGCAAATAAACGTTTTTATTTATTTTTATAAATAGGTAGTTATTGCGCTTATTATCTTGTTGACACCAGACACAAGTCACTACTGTTATGAAAGATAGTTTAAAAAACTAATCACCGTTTAATTATAAAGCAAAGTTGCTTTTGTTTTCCAATGCAATTAAATAAAAAATTAAAATATATCTATCAATCTAATACCTTTAAACGAGCAATTCTTGTTTATATATATAAATCTGAATCTCGGAAACGGCTCCAACGATTTTCAAGAAATTTAGTATGCAGGGGGTTTCGGGGGCGATAAATCGACCATTTTTAAAAAACGGCGTTTTCTCTATTTTCACCCGAGCAGAGCTCGGTCCTCCAGATATTTATATAGAATAGAAACGAATGCAGGAATATATGTTGCCACTTAAATTAAATATTACAAGAAGGTAAAATAACAAACATAACATGTAATACACAAGAGCGCACGGTTGGCGCAGTGGTTGAGCGATTGACTGCTGCGCTGCGTGTCGCGGGTTCGATTCCCGCACGGAACAAATATTTGTATGACCTACAGATAGTTGTTCCGGCTCTGGGTGTTGTGTATGTGAGTTTATATGTTTGTAAACGCACCCACGATACAGGCAGAAGTTCCTAGTGTGGGGCAACGTTTTTTTTTTTTGAAGATAAAATAAAAATAAAATAGGTATATAATATGTTTGTTTGGTGGTAAAAGGTAATCTGTGGAAGACAGATCTGATCTGACTGATTACAAAATTAATTTCAGTGACAGAAAGCCCACCACACTACTATACCCAGCTACACTATACTACTATTGCTGAAAGCTACTATTCTTATTGCATCTGGCGAAAAAAATGACGGTTCCTGTGGAAAATCGTCGAGTGTACTTCCTACTTGCAATGCACTTTTCAGCTACCCTGCCGACTGCCGAGCTACGCGCCATCCAACACTCTTATTTTATTTCCATTCTTATTTTAATTACCGAAGTAGAAAGTTGAGGTTTAGGACTCGCCTATTTTCTCCACCAATATTGGACCAATTTAAAAGATATTTCATGAAATCAAATAAAAAAATGTATACCTATGCTATGCCCCTATGTTACAAGGTTTATTTAACTTGCAATGTATGTATGTAGTATGTATGTAAGTGTGTTCGGATCAAATCTTGCAACTGAATTTTAAAGCAGTTATCATCCACCGATTAAGATGTAATTTTGCATACACGTTTAGTTTGAGTGACAATGCATGGCAACGAAACAACGCATGGTAAGCTAAGTGACGTCATTCTAAATGCTATATGGTGGACGGCCCAAGATGGCGGACTAGTTGTTTTTTGTGCACTTCCATGATATGGGTATTAAATGAAAGGGTTTGCTGGGAAAAATACGAAAAAGCTTGTTTAAAATAAAAACATTTTTTAATGAATTACTTATTTTCCTTTCCAGGAATTAGGCGAGAGCCAAACCTCAAATTATGACTTTTTACTTAAGGAATTCAGTCGGAGCTCTCTGTTCACATTTCTCAGGTCACACCGGGTGTGCAAGTTTGATATCACTGAAAAGCTCCTTATTTTGCTGACACCAGTCATTCCTCTCCTCTTTGACATGGACATTTTATTAAGTTACTGCCACCACGAGCAGCTTTTTTACGTATTTTCCAGTCTAATAGGTGCCTAATACTACTGCTGAATTAATAATAATAACCGCACAATTTCTCAAATTAATACATAACTAAGTACCTACTTATGCAAAGCTGATTCATAAAATCCTGTGTGACGAACGGTTAATTGATATAATTCGTTAATGTCCTGTCGCCACGGCGGCTACGTGACCCTGTCTCCTGTGCTGGTTCACAGATCAGAGGCCACTGGTACATCCTCACGCACAAACAACTCTATTGCTGCTAAGGACCAGTAGTTAAGTTTCACGTCTCGTTAATAAATAGAAGTAGGTACGTGCTGGTATGTAGCAACTAGCAATTGCTTTTTACTGATGACTAATGTAAGAAAACGGTCAGAGGGTCATCTCAGGTTGTGGGAAAATGGAGAAAAGGCGATGCTTTTTGTTAGACTCAAATCGGTGATCATTCGGTTTGTGTGCTTGCAAGTTAAATACACACTTTTTAAAAAAAGAGTGTATTTGAAAGTCTGAAATCTTCGCGATAAATATTTATTTATTAATATTCTTGATAAATATCACTATTTTCCCTTTATGAGGTTGGTTATTTAGTCGAAATCCTGAAAACGTGATTTATATTTTTTTTAAATGACTAGAATGTATTTTTAATTACTTACATAAAGAAAATCTAACTTTCCTTCTTCGTACCCAGAGTATGAAAGTAACTAAAAGTCATTATTAAATGCTATATTATGCTTATATTAGGTTGTTGTGCATGTATAACATTTTTTATTAGGACAAGCAAGCCAACCCACTATTCCCAACCACTGCAATTCCTGAAAACCAAAATCAACAGTTGCGGACTGGCGATCACCAGAAATGTGCCGTGGCAAGATGCAATGAAGCCCGAAGTTTTCTGGAGAATGTGAATGTAGGTGTACCAACCTAATAGTACGTAAAATATAGTAGTAGATATAAACAGGAAAATCACACTTTTTACGTAAGTATGTTTAATATTGCTTAATAGGTACATAGTTAACAGTTATCAAGTACTGTTGTTTACCTATGTTTACACAACTATTATCCGTATCTATGTCAACTTATCTAGAGATCAGACCCCAATGTCCATTGATTAAAAAATATGGCGCAAGCCGAATAAATATTTGCGAATATGCGGTATTCGGTTAACGTCTGACACTATCAGACTTTGATTACAGTGTTTTTCTGCAGACAGTAGGTAATATCTGCGTGTAAAATATTTCGCAAAAATTGCTTAATAATTACGCAACCTTTTCGTTGTTTTGGAAATCCTTAAACACTTAGCAATAGTAGATTATACACCAAGGGGATAAAGCAGTGTCTTACGTCACGGGTGGCATACCTATTGAACCCTGAGCGTAACGAGGTACCCTAAGCGAGGGAGTTATGTAGAGTCCTGAGTGAAGCGAGGGATTAGATCTGCCCAAGACGAAGACAGGCTTTATCCAAGAGGAGCATACTCTACTTTTCACACCTTCTGCGAAACAATAAAAAGCTATTGTATGTATTGATTTGAATATTGTATTTGTTGCTGATAGTAGATCTGAGCATTGAATAAATGCACCATAGGCTGCTTGACTTTCGAGTTTATTCTAAATGTTGTAAATAAACTTAAGGGACGACTTCCGACACAGTTTTGACTCCTACTTTTGTTGTTCTCCAATGAACAAAATCTTGATAGACTTTTGATTCTTCCGGTAGTAGATTTACTTTTTAATAATCTCTAAAGTTTCTGTTTTGATAAACTCTGGAGTAGAATCTTGAATAGCTGGACATTTTTTTGTAAACACGATTATTGCAAAAAAAAAACACTGAAAATCACAGCATCAAACATCGTCTTTTGTTTCACGTTTTTGGAAATCGCGCCTTTTCTTTTTGAGTTCTGCGTATTGGTGGCTAGTTTGATTTTCGAACAAACCTCTTTATAAGGCTATACGGGCATTTTTAACTTACAGTTTCCACATGAATTTGATGTCCCAAATTCAAATCTCTTTACTCCCTTGAAGTTTCATGTGGTTTCATACAACTTTACCTCCCTTGGGAGCTAATGCTTTACTTCACGTTGAGATTGCATGATAGGTACTTGGTCATTATCTAGCAGGTGTTGTGAAAACCCTTTCACTTTCAAGTCGCTGCTAAAACCATCCAGTTCGATTCCGATCGCATTCGGTTCCGTTCCATCATAGCCGTGTAACGGAACCGAACGCGATCGATGTACTTGCAAAAATAATCACTATAATCAGACGAAAAACGCTACTTACGTGGACACGGTTTCTTTGTATGGGATGAGGCAACTGTATGCTAGTATTATATTATCTGTGGTATTACTAAGTAGCTAGGTATGTGTGACTCACAAGTATTTTAAGTGAAGGTCACCTGAGTTGATCTTCATCAAAAGCTAGCAAAAATGACGGTTTCTCAAAATCTATCGATACTGCTAGTCGTATAGCTTATTACTAATAATGTGAGTGTTTCCTCTCGCCCCAGTGAGTGAAGTAAAATTGTGCAATAGGTAATTTGGCATGAGGAACAATCATGCTAACTGAATATATATTAAAGGAAGTAGTGTTACCTATCTACTTTAACTATATCTTAACTAACTATCGTCTGTTGAGAAGACTAAGTACATATTTATTTACTCATATATCGTAATAGTAATATTGTGACAGTTTCCTCTTGCCCTAAACAGTGAAATAAAGTTGTGCAATAATTTCGTACAAGAGGAAAATTCGTAGTAACTGATATTGATGCAAATTGTGTTATTATCGCACACCGACATGGTCGTTGCTATCGTACTATCAAGATTTAAATATTATGTAATATTTTTCAGTACTTAATTAACTTTGCAGAAGACACCGCAGCGACAGTGCGGGGGAAAACTCCTATCCAAGTCAGTAAAAGTCGCAAAGAAAAGTGGATGAACACCATAAATGACAAAAAATACCAAAAAAGCATGGTCCACATTCCGTAAGCTCACCTGTGATAACAACTCTCGCTACTCTGCCACACATATAAATTGTTTGAACGGCTTATCCTAAACCTTAGGTGGTTTAGGATAAGCCGTTCGAACAAAGCGGCCCCTTATCGATCCTGAGCTAATCCCAGAACAAGCTGGTTTCCGTCCTAGAAAATACTCCGTCTCACTCAACATATAGATACCATGGGTACGAGGCCAATCAAATATCTGGTGTTGTCCTTGTTGACCTGTCGGCAGCGTATGACAATGTTAATGTGAAAAAACTATTATTTAAGATAACAGCTTTATCAGACGACCAAGCATTTATACAACTCCTGGGTGGAAATGCTACGCAACCTAACCTAACCTAACCTTGGCAAAGAACGGATGGCGTATTTGGAAGAATTGTTTACCTCAGGGCAATGATCTAATTCCCATTCTATTTAATATCTAAAATAATCATCAGCCAATTACACGGAAAAGTTTATCTTCGCAGATGCAAATTATCCGTACCGTGATTAAGTACAGATGTTGGGACAATTGAAACTAGGTAATAATTTATTTAACAAATATATAATACTGATAGTTTCCTCATTGTCTTACACGTTGAAATAAAATTGTGCAATCATTTGTTATCTTTATTATTCTTAAATCCAAATTAAAATTAATCTGTTAGGAGTTTAGGACAGGAAAAAAAGAAACACGTTCACAGATCGGCAATGAAAGGAGGTGGAGGTAGACAGGGACTAAAAGTAAGAAATGAAATCAAGATTTGAAAATATGAGTAGAGAATAATTCCCAATAACTTACCTTTAGACCTAATTCATTTAAGAGCTGTTTCTGAATTGGGTATTTGAGTTTAAGAACGTGTAGAAACCAATAACACCACATTCCGACAAGTTTTCAGCAAATACTCTCTGACTCAACTGTAATTCATCTAATTTGTCAATTCAAAAATCGGGGTTTAGGTATTCATGTTAAATAATAACCTTAATCAGCTATTAGTCAAATCATTTATTTTGTACCGTATTTCATGACTTTCAGCAATTCAACAATATCAGAAATCTTATCATACAACCATAAAAACAGCCATACACGCTAAAATAAAAATAAGCGAGCTGGTTTCAACACAGCCCGCACAGACAGCCGAATATCGAACAACATTAGGTAACTCGAAGTTGAAGAACTGCCTCTTGTAGTCGAACCACTCCCAGCGGTCTACCCTGGAGGGGGACCTTCGGAGGATCAGAGAGAACACACCCCCACTGATCTCGGAGCAGTGGTTGATGATCATCATTTGTGGCGACACCTTCAGTATTCGTATCACTTGTGGATGCCTTGGAGGTTCGTCTGGATTCCACACGTCTGAAACAAGATGAAAATCATATTATTATTGGTAAAACACACTAGCAACTGTTTAGCTGATGCGTATTTCACATAACTTGGAGATGTCTAGTCTATCCAATCTGTTCATGAGCCAGGTCAGTGTGGGAGGTGTCACAATATTTTCTGGAAGCCTATTCTATGCTGTGACTTCTCGGTTAGGCAGAAATTGCATCAAAGACTTCTTCCTTGCCCTTTTTTCCCCATAGCTTGAGGAAGTGTCCTCGTAAGTGTTTGTTGGTATTCAGTGTGTAAAGGTCTTGCAGGTTGGGCCGGCATGGTATTGAGTACTTTAAGGTTCCAATGAGCCTTCCCATATATGACTATTTATTTTAGAAAATTTCCGATGAAATCGCCAGAAGATGATTATAGACGCCTTCATGGAAGTGGTTTATTTAAGTCGTTCGGATGATTTAACGCTAGTTTTTCAAGATGCTCTGACGACAGAAACGTGTACAATAAATGGTAAAATGGTGGGTAGTTGACATTGAAAAGGGTTTTGTGTTTTCAATTACTGTAATGACAAAACCAAGTTAAGGTACGACTATGGCTTTTAGATATTATACAAAAACAATACAATTATCTTTTAACCCAATGTAGGTATTAGAGGTATTTGAGGAAAAAAATATTTTGGCCAACGTCTCATTATTAAAATAAAAGGTGAGCGCAACAAAGTGAGGTTATTTTTTGGAAAAGAAGTTTCTAATCCTGTCAGTAAATTTATATAAGTAAGTTTAGGGGCCCCAAATTGTTTAGCAACTTGAAAAGACAGCTACAGAAATGATCTTTACGAAACTACTAAGTAGGTACAAACACGTCGTGCTTTCCGTCAAATAAAATTTCAAAATTGGTACAATATATAGGTAGGTACCTATTCCTCGGGCCATCATCTCCCTCTCCAGCGGTCTCCGCTGGTCAGCAGTCCAGAGCCCCGGCGCCTCAGGAGTGTACAGGTAGATCTGTTCCACCGACTGCCCGTCCTCATCCCACACCACCCGCAGCCGTCTCTCGTTGTAGATGTCCCTCTTCACGCGTATGTCCAGCCAGGAGCCCGACAGGACGTTGTCCGACCATGGGTTGCTTTTGTATGAACGCCATTTTTCGTCTGAATAGTTGTGTTTTTGGATCTACACAAGAATAAAAGATTAATAAAATGTTATGCTCTCTTTATTTTATAATTATGTTATGGATGTAAGGTACTGCGGTTTATACATTCAACGTCGACACTGTAGGCGGATTACTGATCGACATGCCATTATGACATATCCTTTTATATGACATATTCATAGCTTTTGGTGTTTTAACATGAAACAACAAGGTAAGTACTGCTAGTACCTAGCTGATTTCTGACACATACGTGCTTGTACTAGTACAAGCATATTTACATAGCTACATTCACCAAAATAAATAGGTAACATTAGGTACTAACGTTCAACAATGAAAGCACCGAACATTGCTCTAACGAAGCGACAAAATTAACTTCGCCGTTCGAAAAATGATGTCCCCATGACATCAATATACTTAATTTTTACTTTCTCAAGTATATTTTAGAAGTTGATCGACTATTTCTCGTACACTTGTAAAGTCTACTTAGCTTTGATAGTTTTTCTTTGAATTTCGTTATATATACTACTGCCGTGATTTTTTTTCACATATTCAAAAGCAACCATTTAGCTGGCAGGGATACACTTGACTTTAAAACAAATAATAATATAAAACTTAATTTTATGTAAAGAGTTCCCTGAATCGAAAAATGGTTTTACAGACCCGTAATATTTTTGAATGGCCTATCCAACGACAGCCCCACCATGGGATAGGCGAGAAAAGGAAAAAAAAAAACATTTTATGTGTCAAACATGATTTTATTTTAACACTGTCGGTGTGATTAATATGTAGGTACATCTTTTATGGACCAAGTCATTAATACGGCATTATTCATAATGCCCGGTTAATTTGAAAAATGCCCAATTTGAGTAGGCAACATGATAAAAACTAATGAAATAATTGGGCTTTCTGAATAATGCCCCTCACTTATTGGGCCAGGTAATATCTATTTTTAATTTTTTTTTTATGTTGACGTTGATTTTACTATAGAATAGGTAATAAAGATTTACTATTTGACTATTTTGCAACAAAGTCGACGGTGCTCCTATTTTTCTCTGCAAGGTCTACAGTGGAATGAAGGAGATGACGGGAGCTAACTTCGCTCGCTTTGCTCCCGTCATCTCCTTCGAACATAACCTATCCGTGTCGGGGTGCCATAAGCTCCCGAGCTCGCTTCGCTCGCTCTTGGACTAATTCATTGACCATATAATTATCGAATTGCCCAACGGTTACGTAGAAGTATACATAATGACCAGACAATGTGATAAATAGAGAAGTTCAAATCAATATGAATTACTTTGGCCGATTTGACTTGACTAGATTCATACTCGTAATGAAAAATATACATATCAAATACATAAAAAAATGAAAAATATACATATCAAATTATACATAGTGCCCTGATTAATCACTTGGTCCATGACATATCCATGCCATATTATAGCTTTCCAGTGCTAAGAGTATCTGAGCTAAGCTGCGAACGGGCGGACGGACAGACGGACATGGCGAAACTGTAAGTCTTAAAAGTCACATAAGTACCAACCTCGAATAAACTAGCTTAATTATATAAGGTTTATAGCAGCCTTCATTCTTTACAATTCATCCTTATACAGGCTTAGGTCAGAAATATTAACAGCACCAGGAAAACAAACTTTAAATTATAATTAGTACTTACAGACCAATCAAGCCAATCATCCTGAGGTTCGGTAGTGACGTCGGTGATGTGAAGAGTAACACAACCAATCGTATTCGGCTTATTCGTCATATCCGGGGTATGTTGGGCGTACCCAACGCCGTACCACATCCCGTACACATCCTCTAAGTTGAAGTGGTGGGCCCAGCGGACGTTGTCAGCACAGAAACCGTGAACTTCCACGAGTAAAACAAGACACAGAGAGACGGCAGTCAACATGTTCGGAGTAGACTCACAAGTAATATGGGACAAGGCGTCGCGTCGCCCGCGGATCCAATTAGCGAATTGGTGCAGGTGATGATGCTCTCTGGCGCAACTGCACTGTGACTCAGAGAGTCCAGCCGGCTTAGGTGACATTGATTGACGTGGGCCATAATCGCACTGATTGTTTATGTCTATCTGATTACACAACTAATGGTCTACTCGTCTATAACTCATATCTTTATATGGGATGATATATAGCCCATATAGGTTATGGGATAAATTAATGCAGATAGGTATAATTATAATAAGGTGGATAAGATCGAACATGGCACGGAATGGTGGATTTTAAGTTTGTTAAATATCTATCTTGTTTTTTGTGTGTATGACTAGATGTATGAATGTGAGTGAAGCAAAAGAAGTATGTCATGATCGTAGCAGGTGGCATTCTGTAGTTTCTGCCTACCCCCACGGGCAAAACGCGTGAGTTTGCAATACAGGGGTTTTCGGTTTTGTACTTACAAAAATCTCGACGCTCAATTTTGGCCCATGCATTGAGGCAAAGGCTCAACTGGCTGCCATAAATTTGGGGATCCTTGCGAAGGTGAGACGATACTTCACGCCGATCAGGTGCTTAAGTTGTATCAAGCGCAAGTTCGATCCTGCATGGTCAAGAGTGAATAGATTACTTCTCGACGATCTCTTCGTCGACCACTTCATCGCTTACCATCAGGTGAGATAGAGGACAAGCGCGAGCCTATCTACACTTAATAATAAAAAAAACCTACAAGTGCCTTATTCTTTCAGCTTCCAGCTGTCTCGGCTCAGTCTCCTAGTAATTCTTAGCTATTTATGGGCGCTGGGAGGAGCATTTGAGCATCCTGGCTTTCAATAAAATATACAAAAACAATTAAATATTCCGAAACGAGTTGCTAAAATTTTGGAAATCGCTTCGCTCGCTCTTAAATCCCTATTTATATCTCAAGCTTTAGTTCATAAGTCCACGTTAGAACAAATGGGAAAAAAACCATACTTTTCGAGGCGGGTTGTTGGAGAAGTGAAGATTCAACCCCCAGAATATAAGTTTGCTACTTTTTATATAGCTAGAAACGATCATACTTTTCTTATCACATCACAAGCTCCAAATAATGAATGAAAAGGAACATCCAATTTTCCCCCAAATAAATAACTGTAGGTACACAAAAGTGTTATTTTCCCATCAAGGTACCAATCTCATCGAAATCTTTCTTACTTATTTTCGATAACTTGAAATACTTTTTCTGTCTGAACAAATATCTTGAGACATAATAAAAATTGTGTGCTACAACGTTACAAGCGTATTGTACAAGAAGGACCCAAGTTCTATATATTTTATGCATGACTTACTTTAATCCTCATTGAGGCAAGAGATGAGAATATATCTTTGTGGGTTGGGTATTAGGATTAGACTGTAGTCTAAAGATAGGATAGGATACAGGCTTTAAGAAATTGTGCCACAACAATACGTGTATAAATAATTTATTTTTCATTGCTCATACAAAAATATAAATATCGATTGCTTATCTTTTGGAAGAACTATAATGCTATTACAATATCATAGTAATTTATCTATTTCAATTAAATTCGGGATCCCCAAATTGCGTAAGAAATTATGAAGATTAGTAATGCCGATGTGGTCATTTTTGTAGCTGAGTTTTCACAGACTCTCTGTAACGCAGAGGTGGAAAGGTGTTTGATTGTGAACACGTTGTGGATGCTGGCCAGGTCCTCAGGAGTCAGCTGGTTCTCGTTCCTGGAAAGCACGACGCTGAAGAGCTGAGAGTTCGGCAGCCTCATGCAGAAGTTCAGCACCAAGTGGTTATTAGCTACCTTGAGGACCTGGATCACGCCTCCGAAGAAACGATACATATCGCCCACCGCTGAAAAGAAAACAAATGATCTTAATATACAACAAATAGAATGTTTAACAACGAAAATGCTTGAATGAACATTTTCAAAATTTAAGGTATTATCATGTCTGCTACCATCAGATCGGATCTTAAAACTTTTTACTTTCAAATTGGTCCCTAGTTCTGCAGTGCGTTCATAACCTTAAAATCCATTAAGGATTTCTCATAAAATTGTTCATTTCCTTACATTTATTAGGCACATCCGTTGCCCAGAATCCTTTGTGCGAGGTGTTGACCTTGATGTGGTAGTCGTCCTGCCACAGACCCTCGTGCCACTCCAGCACGAAGTGTCTGATGCGGTACTGCTCGTGCATATTGTACTGACGGTTCACGTAAGGCGAATTGGTCAGCTGAGGGTACGGGGTTGGTGGAGTTGGCTGGAAAGCAAACAAACGTTATAACAATAAAAGGAAAAAAGTAAAAAATAAATTACAAAGGAACCAACGCCCGTCGTGATGAGATTGACATCTATGCGAAGAAACGCGGTCGTAATTCAAAATGCATTAATAAAATACTTATTACAATAGACACAGTCACTCACTAAGTTATGGTTCAACAAGCCACCTTCAACGTAATCTTCAAACTTTCTAATTTGAACAATAGGGCAGTAAGGATTAACATCAGTTCTGGTTGCATTTTCTTTGTGGTACACGTACTCGTGAACATACCACATTCCTAACACTGCCTCCTCATCAAAATCATGCGTTGGACCTAAGTTTTGGCAAAAATTTACGTTGGCTGCGAAAGTTGTTAATAAGATACATGATAGGACCAACACAAAAAGGACCATCATTGAAGTGTATGCAAAGGTACTTGTGAACGGTCTGTTTCACGACACCGGGATTCCTAATTAACATCCCAGCCCCACTTGGGTGCATTACGTCTTGTTACGTACTCACGTGGACAGTTATTACAATTAACCTATTAATTGACACGACTACCCTGCATCCTGTTATGAGTAGGCCTTTTAAAGTTTTACCTTGTCATAAAGGCCCAGGCTAAACTACATAATTATATGCACATAACCTGTACCAAACCAATGATAAACTATATAGGTACGCATTATTTAATTTGGTAAATATTGCAATTTTGTTATAAGTATGAATAAACAACTTATCAGCATAACTGCTCGCTGACAACGGCCATGATGGCCATCTTAAAAATACAACAACAGTTTAAAACAAAAATCATATATAAAGAAAATATTAATTGATAATGGTCCTAGTAAATTAAAACAATTCTCATTATCAGATACATACCCCATTTTCGTTTTATTGCTAGTGGGAATTTCAATATTTATATGCAAGACAGTTACTTTTAAATACTTATATTGTCTGCTTGACTAAACATGAATATCAGCCGCGGGACGGAGTGATTATAATGTTACCCGTACCTGTTGCAACTAACAATATTCAAAAATAGCGTGTAATAAACAAATCAGATCAACAAACCTCAATATTTAGCTCCTTGATATCTATATAAAAACAATCCTGTGTGTGTTCTATTTTATATTCCCCTCTCGTGTGAGGTATTTTTTCGACACCATACCAAACACCAGATATTTGATCCAAATTGATATTTCCATAAACAGGTGACAGGTCGTCACAATATTTGTGACTTTCGAAACTGTACTGACTGTAACATTGCACCAAACCAAAACACAACGAAATCAAAATGATACTACTGCACGCCATTGGATTAACCGCTGTGGATAACCCGGATATTATCGGATAAAGTTTCGGATAAACTGAACCGGCAGTACTAGGAGACAATGCGCGAAAGAAGATGTTTTACAGATTAGCCCGGCGGATAGAGTGAAGGCGAAGTGGTGAACACGTGGGCGGGCTCCCAAATGAACAGCACTCGACTGGCGTTGTACAGTCGTGGTAATTTACTACTTATGCGAGAATACTTCCTTAATAAACTTTATCAACACGTTGACAGTCCCCTCTCATGTAAGTCAGGCACGTATGCATCTATATAAATTATCGCATACAATAATTTTCCTTTCTGTTTACGGCTAACTCGTAGCCAGTTACGGCGATAGAACTGCTGAAACCAATGCCATTAATGACGACATGAAAATGGCAAGAAAGGAAAGGAGATTTCCTTAAGATTTTCCAGTGCCTTCTCAAATTTTCCATAAACGGAAGCTTTCCTCGGCATACTTAGATGCTAGGATTGCAGAAGTATTAGAATATGGGGTGGAGAAAATCAATAAAACGCTCTGACGTCATGGAGGGTGGTTATCGAGCGGGCCACGCTCATGATACGACACGTAGTAGTGTGAGTAAATATCGATTTGGCCCACGCTTTTGTGTGTATTTGCGAAGTTACTGTGTGACATTTTTTTATAATTTATTCATATTGCGAAAAAAATAAAATGCTAAAAAGGTCATTAAAGACATGAAGTACCTAATCTTAATTTTCGTTCATTCTAAAACTTTCCCAAAAGACTTGATGCAATTTCATTGTTGAACAGATACTCACATCTACCTAGTGAAAACCCTTTGCTATGTAACATTTGATGACGTAGGCGAAGACGGGTGCGCAATAAGTGACGTACTACGCCATGGCTAAGGACGACACTATGTGTACTAAGGACTCAAGTCTTGTAGGATGTGTAAACTTATAGGTAAGTGCTACTGCGTGCTCAGGAGTCATCATAAAAATAAGTTTCTTAATAAAAATAGTTAGCTAAAATGCTATGTGACAGTGCTGATAGGCAATATTCTGAATTATATAGCTTCAGAACAGTTTTTGGCAGATTAAAGTTTGGAAATCCACCGAAACATTTAGGTACTCTTTTATTTGGGGAGTGCAACTATTATTCTTTATTTAATATTTATTACGAAAGTCTAGCTCACAGGTTTTGTTCCAATTCGGATAGAGACTTTCTTGAAAAGTCCTTGTTTAACCCTAAAATTGTTTGCGTAGGTACTTACTACAGTTTACCAACTCACTGAGTCATTTCATTCTTTGTAGCCCGCCGTAGTACTAGTAACGCGCCAATACTTCATGTACCTAAATACTGGGACAACATATGAATGTTAGGAAATTTCAGACAGAATCTAGGCTAAACATTTGTCTAACATCGGCTGGTGTCTTAGTACTTAGGCACAGGGGAATCTGCGAATTTGAGATAAACCGTGATAGTTTGGTGGATTAGTTGGTTGCTTGGCCTTATTTACGACTATTTGCGAGCAAACTAATCTTATATATGTGCATACCTACATACATAAAATGACTATAATGCTTTTATTTATTGTTTTTTAGGAATATTACTTAACTAAATAAAATACTACATTAAGTATAGTTGATGACCTAAAATAGCACTAAAACTGATGAATTAAGAAATAAGGTACATTGTAAACTATAACGTACAAGGGGTAAGGTACATTGTACTGATCACATCAAAATAATAAACTGATCAACGTCGTACAATGTTGTTATAACTCACATTTGGTTACCTACAAATGAAACTTCTATTCAGATTCCGTCCGCAGTACCATCGCAAAAGCATGGGATGATCCCATTACATGCCATTGAATTCTGATAATACCACCCCACAGGCTTTGTGGTTTTCTCTACTAAGGCTACATAAGCGTCGCGTAGTGTCTCGAATGCTACGTCACGAAGGGGTCGATACTTCAGGCTCGGAGTACGTAGCGTAGAGCCTCTACGAGTGCTACAAAAACGCCTACAGCGTTCTACACTACGCTTTCGTCGTAGCGTGTCATAGTTACGGATTGCTCGTAGCATTTTGATGCGTCGCCGTCGCTTTCGACTTCAGCAAAACAAAATCCAGTTTGTCAAAAAATTTAAATATTTTTTGTAATCTTTTTTTAAATGAGTCACGAAAATATATCCTTATTTTTTTTGTTATGTGTTTATTGAATATTAAAACAAACTTAAATAAACATTTCTGTTCAAAATATAATTATTTCTTAGTTTACAAATCCTATACTATTAACTTAATCTTCTTCTGCCTAGCCTTTTCCCAACTATATTGGGGTCGGCTTCCAGTCTTACCGGATTCAGCTGAGTACCAGTGTTTTATATGGAGCGACTGCCTATCTGACCTCCACAACCTAGTAACTGGGTAACACGGTACCCCTTGGCAAGACTGGTGTCAGATCTCAAACTTCTGACTACCCGTGACGACTGTCAAAGATCTTCTATTCTATTAACTTAATAATCGGCGAAAAATCGATGTCGAAATTGATCCATGATTTTTCTCATAACTGGGAAAAATCGTTTTCTCGAAAAAAGTGTTTTCTCTGTTTTCACCCGAGCAGAGCGCGTCGCCCAGGTTCTAATAAATATACAAACAAGTGCAAGTTCGGACCTTATTCAAAACTTTCAGCTGAAAATACGAGGCCGAACAGGCGACGGGATTCCAGAGGTTATTTGTTCCAGGAGAGCAGGAACAGGAGGGGATAACATTTTCAGGCAGCCTTCCACTACTTCTATCAAACTTTATACAGCACAAAGTTGCTATCAAAACAAAACTATTACAATTGTGTACACTCCATATTTTTGTAATTTATAGTGATGTTTATTCGACCAAGGAGTATTTGGAGTAACATACGCTGAAAACATGTTTATTAACGTACTTTACGACGTGTTTACTCCTTCGAGGTACATATATCAAGTACATAAATAAATAATAACAGAAGAATACATAACCATGTAAAATAACTAAGAGTATAACGTAACTAAGAATGGTCTCGTTTCGCTTATATCGCTCGTGGCTCGAAGGACTAACATTCAACCTCTTGGGTTTTCTTGGTATGCTTTGGGAAAATCAGTAATCATTTTCATGAAAAAAAACCAAAAATGTTGAGATAAAATGAGAGAACCTATCTACCGTTGTTTGACGAAGTGGCTTATTTTGTGGAAACTAAAGTATAAATAAAACGTAAAAAGAAAACAAGTTTCAAATGGATTAAAGTTTTCTGCACTAGATGTACACAAGTTCCTCATTTAACTTATCAGGAGAAATTTACTGTTAGTATCCTGCAATCAAACTAAGAATCATAGTGATAAAGACAATTACAAAATAAACGTCAGTAAAAATGACATAAGTAATTTAAAAAAATATAGTTAAATATAGTTTAATTTATTTATTTTATTAAATAAATTGAATTTATTTCATAAAATAAATTCTGTTTATATGTGTTATTGTTAATTCGTGAAAATTAACAGCGTAAGTATTCGTAGCGCTCAGTAGCAAGTCGTAGACATTTTCGTAGCTGAGCGCTACGAAAATGCCAGTGAGGGCGAATTGACGTAGTCGCTTAAACTCCACCCCTCGTACATTTTTCGTAGTGACGTAACGCCCTGACTACGAACGTACCAGGGCAGCATGACCGGTGAGAAGGGTTGTGCAGTTTAGTACAATCTACAAGTTGACAACTAACGCGAGCGCCCCGCGCTTGCTAGTGTAACACAATAGGACAACATGATAGTGAGAAGGTGAAAATAGTTTTGTCTAACTATCGGGTGGTGGTGGGTGGGACGCGAGGGGAGATGACGTCATACGTGATAACCACTGGGGTGGGCAATTCGCGAAGGGCAAGTGACTGATGATTGATAAATAAACGATAACAATGTTTAGATATGAGAATATATTGGGGCTATACAAATAACTAAAGGGCCGGGGGCCCCTTGTTTACTTTGTACCTATAGGACGTCAATGATAACGTGATTTTATTGCCTGACTGGCCAACACATTTATTCCCTGAAGTTTTATCTAAAAACGAAAATAATGTAAAGTTCTTAAAGAAAATTATTATTTAAAATTATTACTTTTAATTTTATATTAGTTTCTGCAGCACGGTACATATTTTTTTAAGTTATATTGTTATTCCAAATAAAATATATAAAAATTTAGCTTTATACTTTAACAAAAGTGAGGTGCAATTTCATACACCTTTGGTTCCTGATATCTCCCAAAGCCATCTTTATCCAAACATCACATTCGGTGATCGTTTTTACCTGTATTGGGGACATACACAGATAAACTTCCAGCTTTTATAAAATGATGAAGGTCAGATCGTCGCTAGCTCTTACTTAGGTTACGAAACCACTTATTTCAAAATCATACATTAACTTATTTCTGAAACTCATAAACGAAGAACAAACTTTTTAACACCCCTCCGCCACCAACTTTAGGCACAATAAATAATATTATAAAATGTTTTCAAGTAGAGCTTAGTCGAATATGTTATTTTGTTTAAATGTAAGGTATGTAGTACATAGTTTTTCAAACTATGGTAGAATTATGTTTCTAGTGGATTTCATACATACCTAATTTACTAATATACAAGTTGTAAAAGCTCCTATAAAGTTACAAACTCATTAAATAGATATTATGATGCTTTTTTTTTTAAAGCAATTAGGACGAAACTATTAAGTAGTTAGTTACACTTAAAATCACGAGTAAACCAGAAGATTCAAACATAATAACGTATAATGTAATTAAGTTCATTGATCAAATGAAAATTTTAATCATTTTTCTTCACTGAAACCGAGATTATGCCAATGAACAAGTTTATAAGCTAATCCAGTCTGGTGCACTATCTCGCATTTGTGGCCAGACGTATGCTGATCGATAAATTACGTCCGCGGCAACTGTAGGGGTGGGTTTAACTCCATTATTCTATAAAGTCCTGGTACTAAGGGTCACGAGACGGCGCTGACGTCGGCCGAATACGAGGGGTGAATCGCCGGGGGTGATACGGGTAAACGGCTACATAATTCTGACGTCATAGTAAGTTGACGAGTGTTAGGGTTACATAAAATTAATCTGAACCCTTGCTTTCATAACATGTGATTTACTGTCAGTTAAATTGATTGGAATTTAAAACTTATCTCCAGATCTGTGTTTTGCAAAACCAATTAAGTAGTTACCTAAAGAAGCATTATTTTGAAATGATGCTTGGTAAGAAAGACGTAGTGGTAAAACATTAATTTAATACTTCGACGAATGTTATCTCGATAATGTACGAGCACCGATGTTCGTTACATAACTTTCAGAACGCAGGGACCTTGTAAATTATCAGCACGTGCCAAAACTGAGTAGTTATCTTTGGCATTTCGTGTGACCTTTACCCCCAGGATGACGCTGTTCGTTGGGGACGTTTTGTCCGCCCCAGAGGTCGATTCTACCAGGAGAACAGAATACTCGAAGATGTTTCAGAGACGCTATCTACACGGACAATTTGGATCTAATCTTTTGATTTAATATAAAAAGTGTCGTGATTTAGAGGAGTCAGTCAATTGTAAAGGATTTATTGATTGTCAAGAGCGAAGCAAATTATGATTAATTTGTTATTCCATACATTTATTCGCTTTTATGAATCGAAATTTCTTTTTGGTCATAGTAACTTTACAAAAAGAATCTCTATGGATGGATTTGATTAAAGTTATAAAATTTAACGTCACAACGACTGCAATAATTCGTTATTTTGGCAAAAAGTTAACTTATTTTATCAGTTTCTACATATAATTTATCATTACTATCATTTTTTATCAACCCAGATAAGATTTTGCATGTTTATCAATGTATTTGTCTACTGCGCGAATGTAATAACTTCTAATGGCTATTTTATATAAAGTGAGCAAATATTAAATTAATACGAGGTGAGGTCCAAAATCCGCGGCATATTTTCCTTAAAAACTGGTTTATGAAAATTTATGTTTGGACCTCTATATGTATGAGGATGTTGTGACCTTTTAAACTTATTCAGAGGGTTGTAGTTTAGTTTAGTTAACTTATTGTCTATGATTAATATTTATCGTTCCCTTGAGCTTATTACTCTTTTGTTACTTCTACATTATTGCTAACTAAATAAGTACTCAAATTCCATACTAACCGCACTGAGTTGTACATCAATGGTTGCTAGATTCGTTTAAAAATAATTCTACCAACACTTACAAAATTTTTGCTAGGTACTACCTACTACAAAAAAGTCAGGATAACAAAGCCTTAGTGCCGGCGTTAAATGTTTAAGAATGTTTACCCTATCAATCAATACATATCTTAAATCTGTAGAAAAGTCGTTTTTGTATTGTACATCGAAAATATTAAAAAAAAAAATTGCTAGAGTGTTAAAGGAGAACCAACAGAACCCATTTCCCACATTTTTGTCTGTTTATTTCTGCACGCATCACTTAAAGTGTACAAAACCAATGTAGATAACTTTTTATACTGAAAAATTGTATTGATGTATTACTTAGTTTTTGTTTCATCGCAATCGGTTCACTCTATCTAAATATAAAAGTAAGATGAATAAATTTAAAGTGTTCAAGAAGTAAAATATCACAACATACGCAATTCAGATACTCGGACTGTTGAATGAATTTAAATTCACCGATATCTCCGTCAATTGTGAAAAGATTTTGAAAATTATTTTGTTTGTGTGAAAGATTATGTTCCCAAATTGCTCCCATTTTAATTTGAACTTCGGAGATATACGCTCTATAGGGGAACGCAGATGTGTACAGTTCACCTTGGTACACCCTCATCTCACCGGTTATGGTCAAATTTCATGATATTTCGGGTAATCTATTCTAGCATTATAGGTACCTTACTAAAGAACTTGCCTATTAGGTACAACTAACAAAGTGAAAAATAAAAAAAGGTTTTCTGTGTGGTGTTCTGGAGTGTTAATAGATGGCGCGCAGCAATCTGTCTTTACATTTTTGTATGAAGTCGATATTCTTCTCCCTAGAGTAATTCGTATTCTGTGCAGTGAACGCTTGATCTAGGTAGGTAGCAAGGTAAGTAAGGTAGGTAGGTCTAGGTAAGTAGGGTAGGTACAGGTAGGTGGCTAAGTAGGGTAGGATAGGCAGTTAACGGGAGCTAAGCCGCGGGCACAGCTAGTTTAAAATAAACTTAGTGTAAAACAAAGAATAATGTTCCAAAATAAGTACTTTAGTACTTAACCTACCTCCAACATTTATATAGGTTACTTAACTAACTTTAAGATAAGACACTTTAATATTAATATTAGGTATATTTATAACCGTAAACTTTACTCACAAAAACTAAACTTAAAATGAACTTTCAACATTCTTAGAACAGGTAGTCTGCTGACATAGTCGGGCGCTTCTAAAACACGTCGTCCTTATTTATTCCCGTATTTCAAAAATGTACGTCAGAAAATCCGTGGGATTTCCAGGAAATTCTCTCCGCCCACCAGTTGTTTCGGAGGGCGGAGAATTGATGTCACGTGGCTTCATTACTAGGGCTTCATAGCAACAAAAGGCATAGCGGACTGTTTGTGCGAGTTTAGAGCATTAACTGGGCTTCTTTTACAATCACGCCCGACTTTGATAACAATCTTTTAATTAAGATGTTCTTAAAATAGACGACCTTTTACCAATATTTAATGAAACTCCTAATGCTTCTAGTACATGCTCAGATAATTTAGATGTTATGCTTTTAATAATGTTGAATCGTGCCAAGAAAATTATTTGCCTCTAGCTGTTTGATAAACAGAACAAATCTAAGTACACAAATGTATCCAATATGATTGCAACATATTTATAAAATCTTGTTTCACATTAATATTACACAATTTATTTAGTTGCACCTAATAGTTCTAAGGCATTGTTAGCAAACTGCTGAGGGCGGATATAGCCGCTCCGCCCAAGCCCGCCCAAAGTGGTCGGTTAGGGCGGCGACAATTTTCCAGGGCGGCTATTATACTAGGCTGACAGAAGACAGAAGAGGCTACGCTTAGAAAAGACATGACAAGAAATCCGAAAGGGTATAGAGAATCCACGCATGCGCAGTAGACGGAAAGGTCAGGTGCTTTTCATATCCTCGGAAATGGCAGTTGGCTACGGATCTTAGGGCTAACGGTTAGTGCATGGCATAGACGTTGACGTATTTTGTTATACTTTGTTTAAAACATCTTTTAACACTATTTTGGTTAGTTGAACAAAACATACATTGTTTAAAACTACGGCAAAACTTATCGTGACGTGAGCGATTTAGTTTGTTTTTAACTATTAGTTTTTTAAAGTAAACGGTTGAATACTGAATATCAATCATCATCAATCTGTACATTCACATCAAACTCAAAATTAAAAAGTTACGTTATAGGAAACCGCTAGGTTTCTTTTTCGATTCGATTCGATTCCTACTCAGGATAAAATTAATAGGAAAAGTTTTTCTCCGCGAAGGGACTGTAGATAATATCCACTCGTATTGGATGCTTTAGCTGACCCCCTGAGTCAGTACACGAATTGATGAGACATACTTAATATCAATATATACGATACACCAAACATGTGCTGATAAAATTTGAACGTCAATTGATTCATCAACGGTAACTCACGACCTTAATTGAAAATCACTCACTCACGATTTCAGTGTAGTGTGGGCGATAAACAAGTAGGTTGATACAACAAAATATATATAGTTCTATTCTTCTAGTCTAGGTATTTTAAGTAAAAAACGCAGCCATCACTGTCTAACTACCGCATTCTAATTTTAGAGACTATCCCTACTGAAAAGGCTAGATCACAGAGAGTACCTATATTATTATATAGGCAAGATTCCTGGGTCCTGGGTGCTTACTACATTTTTAAGCTGCCATCTATTAAAATACATAGATACTTAAAATTCTTAGGTTAAAAACTTTAAGTAAATTAGAAATGTATTGTGATGACCAATTTGAGCGGCTAACAGCAATCGGGCATCTGACGAAATAAAAAGATTCTTATTTCAATCAGCTTTAGTTTTGTGTTTTGGGATAGTTAAATGGAACTCTGGAACTTGAAAATACGAACTGATCCTTAAGTTTTTATAGTTACATACGTACATTTAAGTGAACAAATCTGTTTAAGTAGATAGACATACTCGTAAGATTACTATTTCAATTGATAACCGATCAAACCATCTCATTAGCTTCGCAATTATGAACATAAGTGGGCTCAGATATTATCTTGGAATGTATTGAAACTAAAATCTATATTTCTCTACTAACTTTTACCTACAAACAAGATAACCAGTTACAATATAAGCATAGCTAGAGGAGTTATATACCTCCATAGCTATAGGAACCGACCTCGAAGATTTGCA
The DNA here is from genome assembly GCA_947562075.1 of Orthosia gracilis. Taxonomy (NCBI): domain Eukaryota; kingdom Metazoa; phylum Arthropoda; class Insecta; order Lepidoptera; family Noctuidae; genus Orthosia; species Orthosia gracilis. The sequence continues at coordinate 44,700,395 of OX387268.1, forward strand.
TCTCATAAAGAAAAATAAACGGTGTAAGCAGTTGAGTTGCTCTTAATACCTTTAATTTTCGCACGAAGCGACCTTAACCGTATGAAAATTATGTAGTGTGCTGACGCAGGCTGTGGGTACTTTCATATTTCATTTTACGTAACGTTTCGGGAGCAGCAGCGACATTTCACGAGGCGTGCTATTAGGGAGCGGGGTAGCGAGCATCGGGTGGCGGCGTCGTACGGCGTCGTAGGTCGTGACGCGCCCGAGTGACGTCACTAGCGAGGGTGGAGGGTGCGACAGCCGGCAGGGCAAGGGTAGTCACCCCCCAGTGAAAGTCGCCCCGACGGCGTCAGTACAGCCTGGCTCGTCGATGGGCTCGTACACTTTGCTCATCGCTCCTCTATTTACGCCGATCGCTAACCTCTAAGCTCAGGCATCGGGATCTGATATTAATATAAATCCAAGAAATATTAATTTAGTAACTAGACATTGATATCTACATCAATGTTCTAATTTCGTACAGTGAGTGAAAAGTTGTTACAAGTTTCGACTGTAGAGGTTTCGCTCTAGATATTGTTTTGACAATATCTGAAAACGAATTCTGCGCTAGGATTTCATTCTGATATACCTAAATAAATAAGCGACCAGCAGCAATAGTGGACGGTATTAGGTACGTTTCCCCAATTTTGTTAAAACTCTTTGTTTACTGTGTAGAATTTACAAAAAGCGCTTTTCGTGACAAATTCAAATCACAAAATACTATAAATAAGCGTATAACCTACTTATAACGGCCATGAAGCGGCAGATTGTGGCTTACTAACTTTTCTGAAAGCGCGACACGAAACAATACAACAGCCGTGGCAACTTTAATTACAAATTAAGCCGAAACCTTCCAGGTGCTAGTTTAAGTGATGACCTACAAGACCGAATAATGAGGCCTTCGACTCCTGTTAACCCAAACTTTTTATTTACAATCTAATTTCAGCGCCGATGCACGAAATCAGCTAAAAATAGTCGGGGTTTGCGCGCTCGTGTCTGCCCGCAGCCGGCCCGCGTTTCTCTCTACACTATTTCTGTCTTATAGAAAAGCAATAAGATATTCTACATGCTAAGGAATACCAGTGGACCATTCCCTTGTAGATAATGAGAAAAGTGCGTAAAAAGAAGCCGGTTGTCGCGAAGCGACAGTGACTGATGGTGTTATTAGTGTTTACGAAATAATTATTGTGCCTCAATTGCAACGCATTCGCTATAAGGTAACTAAATACTTACTATTACCTACTAGAGATATTATGAGTATTCTTTTACCCGAATGTATAGCTAGTATGCAATGCTTTTATATTATGTTTACGAAAGTATTTCAGACTCATCGAATTTATTGCCTTCGTCATGCTATGCCGTATCTGTACTCAACTTTATTGCTGGCGATATTTCCATGTCTACTCAGCTTTTTTGTCCTTGTATGTAAATTGATGAATCTTTACGTATTACATATTTGCTTTTGACGTAGCTACAGCGATAATCTCTGAAATTGATGACCGTATCGTCTCCGCTGCTGGTAGATATTGAATCGTGATTACAATAATTCCTTGTCCAGGCCAAAGCAGACGGAAGTAATCGCACTGACGTAGATTAACATAAACAAATAATAACTTACTACCAACGTAGACAACATCGTTACGTGGTGGTTTCCAACAGCTGGAAAATCAAATATAGGTAATGGGGGAATATAGTTGTTGACTAAAAATGTTTACGATTATTTTTGGACTTGCATTATTTATTTCTATCAACAAAAACATTGTTACGCATTACAGGAAGGTGATGAATAAGCAAAAGAAAATTGTAGAATCACTGATTTGCTGAGTTTTTTATTTTGGTACAGTTTAAAATGAAACAATTTACGTAAAACCATAATAACGTTTATTTTTCCTTCTAACAAAGAAAGTCAACAAAAAATTTAAAATATAATTTTTAACAATAACAAAAACAAGTCATTAACTTTGTGAGTTTATTTGAGCTCTTATGGCATTTGTGATAAGTCAGGAACTTGATTTTAAATTAAATTCCTTATCATTAAAATGTATAATTTTATTATATCTTGTGAGCCCTTTTAAGGCACTAGTTTTCTATGATACATATTAATTAATAGCTACTCCATAAGTACTACACTACATAAGTACATATCAACAAGGAAGACTAGGAAAATAACCAATAAACTCTACAACTTTTCGGTAGGTACACTTGTCTTTTTCTATCACTATGTTTCTATATTGCACACACAAAAAAACTTATGGTATAATTTTTTAGAAAGGTACTCTTACTATTAGGATTTATAAAGGCTAAGGCCATTATCAAAAAAAATACTACAAAGCTAAAAGATACATGATTGATAACAATTATAAAGTATAAGATAAAATGTGTGTTCAAAAAACAGTTAAACATGAATAAAATGGCTCTGCTTTGCAAATAAAAATTAACAATCATAAAAATTCTATAAAATTCATATAATTTCCATGAATGTTAAACTTAATTCTATTGTTCCAAGCACCAGTACAATTCCTATCAGGCTAAAATTAAACTTCCGCAGCCTAGTCAACATTCTACTGATAACTTATCTGCACTTACTTTTTAAAAATCGGGTCTAAATAAGCAGTAACTTTTGGCCAAATCTCATCAGAAGTGCGTCCGTGAAACTCTTTGAGTATGCCTTTCTGTTTGTAGAACTCTATGACAGGTCTTGTGATACTGTCATATATCTCTAAACGCTTACGTACAGCTTCAGGTTTGTCATCAGGCCTCTGAATCAAATCCTCTCCAGTTACATCATCTTTACCTTCCACTTTGGGTGTGTTAAAACCAATATTGTATACCCTTCCTGAGGCCAAGTGGACCCAGCGGTTCTTCACTCTGTCAATGATCACTTCAAATGGCACTACTAGGTTTAGCACAACATCGACAGGCTGTACCTTCCAAAGAGCATTCCCTTGACCCACTGTCCTAGGGAATCCATCCAGCAACCAGGACTGGTTCTCAACTTTTTTCAATTCTGTGATCATAAATTTAATCATCACATCGTCTGGTACCAGTTTTCCTTCATTTAAATACTTTTTCACCTCTTTTCCTAGGTCTGTTTGTTTTTCAATGTGGTCCCTCAACTTGTCCCCACTAGAAACATGTGCTACATTGTATCTCTTGACTATCCGAGAAGATATAGTGCCTTTACCTGACGCAGGAGCGCCAAGGATTAAAGTTCTTAATAATTTACTCGTCGCAGTCATAGTTACTGACCTTTGTACTTTGATATTGGCAGCTAATGTTGTGCGCACCGTATCTCTACGAGTTTGTCATATATCCATACGTACTTCCGTATTCAATCGGATTGTAATAACCTCGTTTGTTTATACGGAATATATTGATTAATACACTAACCGAGGATATCTGCATTTGTTAGTTAAAACTAGTTACCGCTAAACACGTAACATTAGTATTTATTTCGTAATATATTTTCATTGGTTTCATGTATGAAACTGGACTAAATATTAGTATGTATAAATTATTTGTGGCTTAATCAAGTTTGTGCATGACTTCACTCTTTTATTATTCGTAAAATAAAATAAAAACGGGCAAAATTGTATTAAAACAATACGCATTGAACCCAAGAACCACCACTGTGCGCAATCGAAAGTCGAAACTTCAAATCGAAATGTCATATGTCAAACCGTAACGGGAGCGTTCGTGTTACACAGCTGCCGCTACGCAATCGTGCTAGAATTTCGTTGCCAACTGGTTTCATTTTGCTGTTAATTTAATTACAGGTTCTAGTACTAAGAGCAATTTCCAAATAACAAATAGCTATACGAATTATTATGGTATTTAATCACTTTTGTATTAGAATTAAGTTACTGCTAAGCATGAACGCATTCTTTACGAAGACCGAACATTCTCTTTAGCGAAATATGAAGACCGCGATCTTTGAATCTCTGAAACTATAATTCGGTGTTGTATTTCAATATAAAGTAATAAGAATATAATATTCCAGCATGGCGCTTGTAATGTTACCTTGTGATCTTCCCTGGTGGACGTCGGTGCAGCGTCACTTGAAGCACCTGCTGCTGGCATCTTCGCCGGCAAAACTTACAGCCAGCATGTTGAAAATACATGACATGTGCAAGTGAGTATCTATTAAACAACAACTCAAAAATAAAATAAACAAATAAATGTTACTTAACTTTTGGATGAATAATTATGCACATTTGCTTAACCCTTCGGGGAATACAGATAGTTAATGTAGTTGCGAAGCTAAAATTTATTTTAATTTGAACATACCTTTGAAATCGATTACATTTCTAGATCAAATGGAGTATTTATTGAAACGATCAAATTAAGGCGATATATTCGCCCCAATGTTAACGCAGTACTGGTCGTGCGCCCGCTCGGAGCCAAAATATTAATATTGAACCTCCTTTTGAACAGTTTTGTTTGCACAATATTATTTGATTTATATATGCTATTTCAGTTATCAAGAAATCATTTTTTCTGTGTAAAAATATTTTTAAACATCCAAGACCTTTTGGAGTAGTATCCAAAAGTTGCGAAAAAATATCGTGTTGTTAATTATTTTGTTAAAGCAAAACTATTAGCTACACGAAAACACGCTGTTTCGAAAATAATGTAAATGTATAAAAAATAAATGCATTTTTTTTTCAAATCCTTTAACCTAGCCGTTACTATAAGGAGTTTGCTTTAGAAAGTAACCGTTTTACGGCATTAAAGCGGTGGAAGACCTTTAAGCAAAAGTTCTTAGACAGTTTGTTTTTTTTTAATAGTTTGTTTAATTAATTTTCCTAAATGAAGCGATATCCCTTTATCTCAACAGCATAGGAATAGATCCGGACGACGATATCAAGGACCCGGAGCTCATGAAAGGACTGGAGGCGTTTCTTGAAGAGGAGATGACGGAGGACGAGCGGAGGCATTTCCTCGACAATACTATCAGGATCATGGTGAATAAAGCACTGCACCTCAAGCGCTGGCGACCACCCAAGGGACTCATGTTCAGCTTGCAGCAGCAAAGTACGTCACGCTTCTTTTTACTTTTCGTACCATACCATAGACTCGCGTAGTTTTTACAGCCTATATTAATAGTCAATTAAAAAAGTTAATTCACAAAATAAAAAAAATACCCGAATACTTATTCGCGAGCTGGCTGACCAAAACCAGTTATATCCTCCGACTGCACAACATGTTTTTCTTCTTGTTTACGTCTTTTTAGTTCGCTTTTTAAGAAAGCGGGTATTTTTTATTTTTTGAATTAACTTGTTTTATTTATAACTTTTTAGAAATTTTTTTACGAATAAAATTCCACAATATGGTGCCCATAAGCCGTCATTTTTCTGTTTTCCAATTTTAGTGTAGCCAGTGACACTCGCAATGATAAGACAAATCGATTGACGTAAGAATTATCAAAATCGGCCAACCCGTTTGGTCTCCACACAACGAACGCCACATAGGAACAAACACACATACATACATAGAATGATAAATACCCTCCATCGGCAGTCGGCTAAAAAGGGTACTTAGCTGTTTCCTTGCTACGTTGAACGTTCTGAACATCGTCTTCAGTTAACTAACGAAGATTGAATGACGTGCTTGAATGATGGATTTTCAAGCATTAACGATACTATTAATATGAATAGGTAGATATTTGATCGTGTGAAATGAGTCTGCTCCAATATAATTATTTATCTATTACTGCGGAAGCTTGGGGTTTTAGGCAAGACAAAGTTCAATAGCAGCCGAAAGAAATCTTACTCTCCTGAAATTACAGTAGACAAGTCTTTCATTGGCATTGTCACACCCGTAAGGAACCTCTACTTACATTATTATTAGGCAAAAACAATAACTACTCGTACGTTTCATACTTACAATAAAGCAGGAGGTTTATAAACCCTAATGTTCAAAGTCTTCGCTTTATTTTGTTCTAACATGAAAGCTGCCTAGGTTTCTGTTATATAATAATCTGCATTATTATCGGGCGCCGGGAAAGTACGCATTACCTACGTCAGTAAATGGAAGACACTTGTGGGGCAATCCGGGCCGAGAGCTCCGACGAGGTTTGGCTCTCGCCGATTTCCTCCTCCAATATTGGACAAATTTAAAAGATATTCCATATATTAATAAAAAGATAAATGCTGTGGTTGGTGTTATATGTTTTTCATTTTTCATTTATAGTTGTCAAGTAGGTACACTATAAATAAATGAAAGTAGGTATAATAGGGTATACCAAGTAATTCCACGCGGGCGAAGCCGCGGTCGGTAGCTAGTGATTCCTATATGTAGGTACCTGTCAAGGTTTAGTTAGGTTTCTTCTAGATCTCTACATACCTATGTTTAATGCTTCTATTATGTACACTCGTGACTTTATAGTTTCAAGTTAGTTTATGGTAGTCGAGTAGGTACATTAATAAGTATCTGCCTCATTCCTAACTAGGTAACACCGCAGAGGACTATCTAATATCCGAACTCAGGGCCGCGTAGGTTTGATTAGAGTTCAAATTAAAAACTTATTTTTAGTGTTCCGTACCCAAAGGGTACAAACGGCACCTTATTACTAAGACTCCGCGGTCCTATCTGTCTGTCAGTCTGGATAGGCAGTTGAAATTTTCACAGGTGATATATTTCTATTTCCGCTACAACAACAAATACTAAAAACAGAATAAAATAAATATTTAAGTGGGGCTCCTATACAACAAACGTGTTTCTTTGCCATTTTTTGCGATAATGGTACCTACAGAACCCTTCGTGCGAGAGTCCGACTCGGACTTGGCCGGTCTTTCGTTTCAAGACTCTGTAATTGGATTTTAATAATGGCTGTAGAGGTGATATTAGTAATTTAAGTCTTTTTGTTCTTGTCTTGTGTTAGCACGACCCAAGCACGACCTTTTCAGTTTACACAGATACCTATTTCAAATCAAATTTATTAAATAAATTGTACATTAACAAGTAGGATGGTGACCCCCAAACTAGGCATTTGCCTGTATCTTGGGGCCGGAAAACTTTATTTTAGATATACTTGAATACATAGCATGGATCTTTAAATAAGTATTATAACAAGATCTCCCATTTTTTGCCATGAATGGCGTGCAAAAAGTTAATTATACCACCGAGGCGAAAGCCTGCGTTAATGAGCCTGCCGATAGATTGTTTAAATAATGACATCACGCCATGAGATAAACCTGCATGCAGCTCAGATGAGAATTTAATGATGTGACTTGTGACGAGAATAGATTAGATAAGAAATGATTGAGGAGGGCGCTTGTAGTTTAGGAGCCTAGATACCCGTACACACAAACATACACACTTGTATAACTGAAACGAAAAAAGGAGAGTGAGAAGAGAAGAGAGAAGTAGCAGATAGCCGATGTATGGACTCATGCCCATTTACGATTTAATAACGGCTACAGTGCTTCTTTTTAGGGTTCCGTACCCAAAGGGTAAAAACGGGATATTACTAAGACTCCACGGTTCGTCTGTCTGTCTGTCACCAGGCTGTATCTGATGAACCTTGATAGCTGGACAGTTGAAATTTTCACAGATGATGTATTTCTATTGCCGGTATAACATACTAAAAACAGAATAAAATAAATATTGAAGTGGGGCTCCCATACAACAAACGTTATTTTTTTGCCGTTTTTTGCGATAATGGTATGGAAGCCTTCGTGCGCGAGTCCGACACGCATTCGGCCGGTTTTTTTTACTTAAACTGTGATGCGGTTGTATGAGGATCTTGAGCCAAGAAATGTGTTAAATGTGAATGTCGGTAGAGATCGGCGGATTGATTGAATGGATTGCGTTAAAAATTATAGGTCTAGGAAAGCGATGAACACTGTGTCGACGGGAAATGGGGGTCTAGACAAGAAGTAGATAGATACTTACTATACTATAGTAGTGCGTGTGGGACTTCGCACATTTAGGGTTCCCTACCAATTGTAGAATAGGTATATTGGGATTTGATAGTAAATTATACGTACCTAATAATAAACATTATCACCAAACTTCAAGTCCATATGTAAATGGGCTGTTAAAAAATTCTTCTAACAAGATTTTGTGACAGACGACGGACAGACAGACAGACACGTGAGTGACAGCAATAGGGTTCCGTTTGGAACCTTTGGGTACGGAACCCGTAAAATGGACTCTCGGCAAAAGGACGAAGACGACGGATAATTATTTTTACAAAACTATTCTTCTTTGTAGGTGACGTCACAGAGCTAGAGTACAACTTCGTGTCGGCGCTAGTCGCGCACGCCTTCTTCTCCACCAACCCCAAGCGGACGCTCAAGACACATCCCACCTTGCAAGACTTCAACTTTACACATTTTTTTAAGAATTTACACAGGTATGTATCAAGTAGAAGAACATGGTATAGATAGTTCAACTCATCTGTGTGCGCGGCGCTTCTTCTTCTTCAATCGGTCCCTCATTACTGAGGATCGTGGATACTGGACCCCTTTAAGCGGACAATCTGCCTCCATCGATTCTGGTCCAAAGTTGCCATCACCACCTGCTAAAATTTGCTCGAGAACGTAGCTTCTTTTACTTGACATCTTGTCGGCGACCGGCCTCGTGCTCTTTTCCCTTCGTTATTGCCAACAATGACCAGTTTTTCTAGACTTCTATCTCCTCTTCGCATTAAGTGACCGAAATAGGTCAAAATACGCTGTATCGCTGCATCAAAATACTGTAGACAATCTGGTCTAGTGTTGTAAAAAAACGGTTTTTTTTCTAAGATGAAAAAAAACGTTTAAAAAAAACATGAAAAAAAACAGTATTTTTTCTGGAGCAGGTTTTTTTTCATGAGTAGGAAATTAAAAATATGGTAAGGCGGTTGTCGTATATGAGTTGATATTATTTTTTATTTTTTTGTTAAATAAGAAAATACCATTTGTTTTTTTGTTAAATAGTACATACATGTCTTAACATAATTGGCAACACCAAATATAAACTACATTTACGGACGGGGATTTCCCTAATCCTCGTTTGGTTTATGTTTTGGTTGATTTGCGTGCAGACTGCAGAAAGCTTGAGACAGTGAGAGTTCGTTTTTTTCGAGTCCCTGATAGTATAGTTGTTGATTCAGAATCAGATGAAACAAATACAGACACAGAACGTTATTCCGATGCTGATAAAACAAGCGTAGCCGTAGCTACTGATACTGATACAGATGAGTGTAACACATTAAGTATTTTTTAGTGGGTCCGCGCCACAGACGACAGATGTTACCCATTGATTTAAACATAATTTGACTTGAATAAAAACAAAACAAACAAATTTAGTGTTTTATTCCACTTTAGATATAGTGTTTCACTTTTTCTGAAAAAAAACCAAATGTAGAAAAAAAACAATGGTGCCAAGTTTTTTTTCATGTTTTTTTTCAAGATTGTGAAAAAAAACATTTTGTTTTTTTTCAATTTACATCTCTAATCTGGTCTTGATAATGAGTTGGGCAATGATAGATACATTTGTGCGTTTGGCTTTCCATGGTATTCGGAGCATCCGCCTCCAGCACCACATTTCGAATGCGTCTTTTCTCTGTCTTTCCCTTGCTCGGATTGTCCACGTCTCAACTCCATAGAGGAAAATGGGGAAAATTAATGCTCTGACTAAACGGGCTTTGGTTCTATAACTTATGCCACGATTTTGCCAGATGTTCTGCAGGCGTGTCATAGCATCTTTAGCCACAGATATCCGTCGTTTTATTTCTGGGACGCAGCTGCCCTCGGTATTAATAATAGACCCCAGATAAATGAAACTATGCACAACTTCGATTCTCTTCATTTCTCGCGTTCCTTTGCTTTTAACGAACCCTGCTTGTTCCTCTGGAATTTGTGGTTCGAGTAAGTGTTTCAGCCTATTATTTATTATGTACAGGAGTATCTTGCTGACATGTGGAATAAGTGCTAAGGTCCTGTAGTTGCTGCAGTCTTTCGTAGGGCTTTTTTTTTGCGCGGCGCTATGTGTGTGTAAACCTTGTTAGTTCGACGACTGCCGCGTCACTGGCTGTATAATTACATGCCTACACGCACACATGGCGCCGCGCGCACATTTTATGATTTGAACTATCCATATCATATTGGTCAGAGTAACGTATGGCATGGATCGCCAAAAATCGCAGGTTAGATTCCTGCTTGTTGCGATGGTAGGTAGGTATTTGATGACATAGTTAATCTAATCTTCAAGAAAATCGGCAAAAACGAGGAAGAGAAATATAGAACGCCACGTAAACTGCACCACCTACGAACAGCCAATAACAGTAGCTGACAAAACAATCAAGAAAACTAGTCCGGATTGATTTGTTGAATTGTACCAATCATAGCCGAGCGGAGCTTCATTAATCGAACCTTTTTGTTCCAGAAAATCGCAAAGAAACAAATTAAAAAGCTTGCTCCACTACTTCGAATGGTTAGACAAGAGTAGCAACGAGGGATCCATTAAATTAAGCAGACAGGTAAACTTCGTTGGTTATACGACCTAGGACGGTTTTTATGAGCGTACAACACGCATATAAAACGCTCCACAGAATACCTACACATAGTAATTATGTCCATTCATAAAATTTTAACACCTGTGACTAGGTGTTAGGTTGTTTCAAGTTAGTATAGAAACATTTAAGTACCCATATCTTATGTAGGATGTATGCCGTAGCCCGTACTATGATCCCAAGCCCAAACCAACGACAACAGTCGTGGAGGCAGTGATGTAGGTGTCTTCTATACCGTACTCTTGAATGATTTATTGCCGCAAATAACCTCAAGGGCCGAGACATAAGTCGTGCTACGTTCACTGTGTACAGTACAGCCCATATCAATAAAAATAGTCATCACGAGTCTACCTCAAAACCAGATACGGTAATCCACGGCTTACACCGAGATTTTCCCTAAAATCATGTGACGTTTTAGGTGATGACCTCAAAACAGTGGCTGACGATAGAGGACTGGTTAGAATGCACACTCCCCCTGTGCAAGCTGCTAGTACGGCACGAGGGTCGCCCGGAGAGGTGTGAGAATGATGAGGCCATCCGAGTGTGCTTCGCGTCCAGTCGCGTCGGTGGGGATACGCTCATCGATGGAGAGTCACAGGTAAAAGTTGAAGAGAGAATGTTTTTTGGCATATATCGTTGCGGGACCCAACACAGTTGAATTGATTCTATGGCACTCGTCGGGCTTCATTGACTCGAAACATTTCGGGTTCTATTGATGCTGGCATTCGGGAGTTGCAGTGGTTGGAAATAGTGTGACGGGCTTGTCCCCTTGGTAAAACTTCGCGTAGGCCGTCCACACGCCCAACTCTAATGGCATAAGTGCAGTATGGTAGTAATTACTTTATACTGCCTAGCGAAGTTTTGGGCTTACAAAATCTAAAAATCTGTCATGTCATTGTATCGAAGAAGAACAAATTTCCATTTTTGAAGATCATGGATTTGGTTTCGGATCTTCGATAGGTACTTCAACAATTTTTCTTCGTATTTTATTTTTTATCTATCTCAATCTCGTTTTCCAGGAATCCCTATCAATGTTCATGATGCCAGAACTTCTGCCAGCGATGTTGTCGGTAGAGGCGCTAGAAGATAATGAGGTGCTCAAGGTGGAAGGCGTCAGACTATTCAGCAGGATCTGCGACAAGAGGCAGAAGACCAAAGTGGAACTGCTTGATGAACCTAAGACGGTAAGAGTGATGACCATTTAAAATGAGCTACTTCAAGAAAAATCAAATGAAAGTAAGAGATGTGGAAAAGAAATATATAATCGACAGGAAATGCAGTAAAAAATTGGACTTTCTCATTTATTCACTTACACATACTTTCGTTCACAAGGTTCAAAAGATCAAGCCGCTCGTATACGAAGAATGGGCCATCGTAAGAACTAATTGGGGAAACACAAATCAATCAAGATAGGTAGTTATGTAGATAGGTCTTCCGACGTACATCATTTCATTGGACTCCTGTTTGTTATGTTTTATTGAAATCAGACAAAAAAGTAAAAAAATAAATCCTACAGGTAACCGTCTGCCTAATGGACGCTGAAGACTACAGCAAGCTGCCGCTCAGCCAGTGGGAGGAAGACAACGTGCTGCGAGAGCTCAACAAGTGCTTACTGGCCTTCCAGCAGACGCCCATGAAGAGCAGAGAGGGCACGAGGCATGAGAGGAGACTCTCACCAATAGGTAAGAAGTATTACAGAATATTTGATGATGGAGGATTGGAGTAATAGTGGGTCACAAGAACTTGAGGGGTGAACAATATTCTACTCGAGAAGCATCTTTAGAGACAAAGATTAATTACTAACACCTTGAACAAGGGATGACTTGAACTTCATAATTATTAAGAAGGTAGGTCATATTCCAGCAGAACCCGATGAAGAGCAGAGAAGACACGAGGCATGAGAGGAGACTCTCACCAATGATGATGGAAGTTTGGAGTCTTCCACTCATAGAGTAGAGTGGAGAGAGAGTAGTAGTTGGTCACAAGATTTTGAGAGTTTTGGAGTGAACCCTGTTCTACTCGAAGAGCATCTTTAGAGACAGGGTCACTAACTCCTTGAACAGGGATAAACGTGAACCTCATAATTATTAAGTAGTCACCAGTTCCAGCAGAAGCCCATGAAGAGCAGAGAGGGCCCGTGGCATGAGAGGAGACTCTCATCAGTAGTTAAGAAGTATTACGGAATACATAATAATGGAAGTTTGGAGTCGTCTCCTCATAGGGTAGAGTAGAGAGTAGTAGTAGGTCACAAGTAATTGTCATTGGGGAGTGAATCTATTCCATTCGAGTAGCGTCTTTAGAGACAAAAAGCTACTGAAATTCCTTCAACAGGGGACAACTCGAACGTCGTAATTCATTATTAAATAGGTGACCTTCCAGCAGACTCCTATTAAGAGCAGAGATGGCAAAATGTATAAGAGGAGACTCGCCAATAGGTAAGATTACTTGATGATGAAACTTTGGAGTAGTAGTGGGTCATAAGTACTAGAAGGGATGAATCTGTTCCATTCGAGAAGCATATTTAGAGACAACTAGACTTCATATTTATTGATGCTGTCTCAGTCTTATACCTCACAATGAAGGTGTGCCTCATCAGTAATAAATTCGGCCTGTAAAGGTATTGCTACCGATAACTTGACGTACATTATTGTAAGAATTAGCTAGAGTAGATTAGCTAAAAAAGATGCCTTGAAGTTATTGTAACTCTGAGACTGGATTGAAATGGCTAATTGGCTACCTTACGTAAAAAACCGCGCATCAAAAAACTCTTTTTTTAAAGATTCTTTATTTTTCTATGTTCTTTAAAGGATCTGCTTCACACTTGGTTTCAGGAGAGTCCTTCAGCCACACGCCGCCTGAGGTGGAAGCCACGGTGGTGATAAAGCAAGCCTCTTCGTGCAGTACGCTTAACAGCTACAATAGTCGCAGTCCCTCTCCGCAGAACTACTGCGCGGCTACACTCAACCTTAACGATCCTAGTTAGTACCCTATACTTTTTAGAATACCATCAATTAATAAAAAAGTTGGTCGGCTGAGCTATACCACGTGGATAGATATGACCCCTTCTTAGTTATTGTTTGTTTGTCCCTAAGCAATCTAGGGTTAACAGCCCAGCAGAGGGACAAAAGCCTGATACTCGGTCATGATCCTCAGCCCCCAACTTTTACATTATTTGAACATTCGCGTTTAGTAAAACAGGCTATCAGCTCACCTCATAAAGAAGTTGATTTCGCCAACTAATGTAATAACAACCCAAGATTTCCCAATGCATTGCTGACTTTAGAAACCAAATTCAACCCTGTCCAACTGAAACACAACCAACAGAATAGATATGCGTACATCCCTGGACAAGTCCTTTACATATCATTTCATATTTCATCCATCTTTCACTTTCTTCCAGGTGCAGAGTTCACAAAGAAGAAATGCTGGCTGTCTCCAGACGGAGGCATGTTGAACAACCGTCGCGGAAGGTTCATAGTACTAGGTTCCTCTGGGGAATGCTTGCCGGTGACGCGGTCTACCGGAGCCAGCTTGCAAGATGGCCAGGAAGACAGCCTGTACTCCAGTTGTAACTCGAGTGATGATGAGTACCACAGTGCTAATGATAGCTTTGATTATGGTAAGTCTGAATGAATCATAGCTTTTATGTTTTTACGTTCATATATATTGTACCTCGATAAGATTACTAAGTGGAGCAGTGGTGGCCCAGTGGAAACGGCCGCGAATTACAAGTTGTAGGTCGTGGGTTTGAACAGGCAGGCGATTAAAGTTGTGTGAATTATTTCATCACCACTGCTCTCAAAACGGTGAAGGAAAATATCGTGAGCAAATCGGCGTGTCCTAGAACCAAAACTTCGAAGACATATCATGTGACATCCACCAACCCGCACTAGGCCCGCGTGGTAGAATATGGCCCATTCTCTCTCACAGAGAGGAGGTCTGAGTCCCAGCAGTGGGAACATTAAAAGGCTAATGATGAAGAATACTAAACAAGGACCTGCCCCCGTACCATGACGTGTCAAAACTATAATGGTACGACTGTGAAAAAGGGGACAGCAAGTCATATACATCTGTCCCTTACGCGCACTGGAAATAACCTTGCTCTAAGGGGTTATGCAAGTCACTCCCGTGCAATCTCTAGGACGGGCAGAATATTTGGATTTTCCATACGGTAATTGCTAAGGATAGTCCGTAGTCTGCATTAGTCCCCTGGCACAATACTCGACAGTTACATGGGATGGGACTTGCGAAATGTGGGCATGATGTGCAATACACCAGTTCCTTAATATTTAGCTGAAGAAAAAGCAAAAATAGCAGTCCTAACCACCAATCTTTACTCCATTCCAGGCAGCGAAGACGAAGGTCGCGGCGAAAGTGCTCGTCCCAATTCTTTCCAGTACCTCAAAGAGTTATCAACCGAAGAAAGACGGTTGAGCTTCGCAGACCGACTGCGAGAGGCTCTGAGGAGAGAGGCCGAACATTCTACCACCACCAGTACTGGGGACTGGTCTACTGACAGTTCGAGCTACGCCGTGGGCATTAGCATATCTGGGGCAGAGGTGCAGGACAATGATATCAGGTCAGTGCATAAGGGTCAGAAACCTATTCCAGAATGAATGCCATAAGCGCATGTTTTCTGATCGCAAACTTCTAAATCCTAAAAGCTAGAGGAACCTTAATGAGCATTGCGACTGGATTTGCCTTTTTCATGCTTTCAAAAGTTCTGTGTGGTATTCATCAAGCTTCACCATGTTGCGACTTGAATAAAAAGCTTGTAGACCTAACCAAAGACGCAGCCGCAATTTAAACATGTTTTCTTTTGGCAGGGTCAAACGCGGCGGTTCCGTAGGCTTCGTGCTAACGGAGAAGGAGACTGTGAGCAACGGCGAGCCTTCTCCGAGACACCGACCGCTCGGCCGGAAGGACACCGGCAACAGCTCCAAGTACAGCTTCAGCACTGAATATACGTAAGTCATTTCGTCCTCCAACTAGGTGGACCGATGATGCAACCTTATTGCATAATAAATTCGGCAAGGCAAGGGGGAAGGGAAAAAACGACCAATCACATAGGCGGAAATCCACATCGCGTCTTTCATTTCGCATTTGATTGGATGATTTTTCTTACTATTACAATAAGGCTGCTGGTTCAGTTTACGTGAATCCGCTGGATGCGAGACGCACGACTGGTTGATGTGCCTTTGGCTGAAATGATAATAATGAATTTTAGAATGGTCAGAAACTCTTCTTTTCTAGCAGACATGCCCCACAAAAACCTGGTACTCGATTTGAATATAAGGGACTACTAGCTAGAGGTAGCATCAAAGAGGGTAGCATCTTTAATAAGTTTCTCTGTGGCATCTATACTGTGATGATTAATTTCGTAGACTAAACTGACATTTGGGGTGTTGGCAGAATCCTGAGCGACACGAGTGATTCATGGCCCTCGATATAAATCCGTTTTATTCAAGAGTTGCATACTATATTTTATACCATGACTACGAGAAAAAGAAAGATTTAAGCCAAAAGCACAAGGAATAATAATAAATAAATCAATGGTTTATTCAAAATTTACAAAAAATGAGAGACATCAGGGTTTCACATTTTATGTAAATTGAACCTGAGCTAGGTAACAGCACCTGATGTGTTTCAGGGGCCAGTGACCACCTCCGTTACGTTACATAATTATAATTAATTAAACGACAATGCAATTAATAGTAGAATTACAATCCAAATAAGTATTCACTTAACATCCTAGACCAAAATCATAATTATTATTAAAATCCTAAATACAAACAAACTCAAAATTAAAACGACGAAGGAGTTTGAAAGTCGAATATTCTTTGCACAAAAAGTTTGTATCGAGTATTTTATGCGCATGTAGGTTGTAATGCATTGAGATAGAGGTCAAATATATATTGGTGTGTTCTAAATTCAAACACCAAAACAGTGATTAAAAGTGCTTTTAATTCACTGTTTTCAGTGAATATAATAAGCTTTTTAGAGGTGGAATGGTATAAAGTCCTTGTTTTCCAAAAAGTGTCGGCACCTCTTTCTGAAGAAAGGGTTGGTTTAATCCTATAGTTCGCTTATACACGTCAAAAATGCATGCCCGTCCTCCTGGAAACAGTTGGCTTTTTGCCGTCGAGACTATTTTTATTTTTTTGAATTGCGCCACATCAACCGTCCTGTGTCCTGGCATCGAAATTGTGTGGTACTTTATTGGATTCTATGTTTTAGTTCGGAGTTAGAAGAGGTGTACGAGCAGTTCAACCAGTGGCTGAACGACCCCATCGTCGACTCAGAATCTGGCGAACACAAAAATCGCGAGTTAGACTCCCGAGACTTGGCTGTGATAAGGTAAGCTTTAACAATATCAAAGTTGATTAGCGGCAGAATCTAGCAATCAAGAGATTTTAGAAGATTATGGAAGTCTTCTCTATTTATTAACCGACTTCAAAAAAGAAGATCCTCAATTCGACTGAATGTTCTTTTCGCTTTTCGAGAACAATATGACTAGGCAAGTTAATGTCCAGTAGAGCCCCATTTTTATCATTATGTGTATTTGAATTAACGGTTCCAAAGTAGTGTTTTCCACTTACTAAATCTTTATACCAACCTTTCGTTAATGCGAATTAAAACTTAGTTCTTACTTACTAGGCAAGTTAGGATTTTTTAGAAGACTCCTCTTCCCTTTAGTAGTAAAGGTCCTGAGTTGGTGCATGTTGAGGCGGCGGCAGGATCAAACTGGGCAGATACTTCAGTCTTACAACAGCAGTCCCTTGATGAACGATACTTCTCCAGGTAGAACGAAGCCATATTTTTGAATAACGGTCACCAACAATTTTACGAAATTAATATCTTTTGGGCTGTTAACCCCGCGACACACTATCAAAGATTTATTTGTGTTTTGGCTTATTGTTATGTCCGTTTCGCTCTGTTGCAAATGTTCTATTATTTATGACGAGGAGTTGTCTTCCTTTTCAATCTTGGACAAAATGCGGCGCAGTGACCGAATGTCCTTCTTCGATAATAATAAGATTGTAACCAATTGTAACTTCGACTTTAAAGATCTATGTGTGCCAGTCATTCTTACACAGTGTTATTCTTCCTGGGCAGTTGGTGTGTGTTGGGTCTGTCTTTTGAAACTTATGAAGTTCAAAAAGTGCTCATTTACACCCTCATTTGAATAGCTGGTTTTCAATTTCCTACACCGTGATCGTACGTTTTTTTTTTAACCCTTGTCCCACATTAGGAATTTCTTCTGTGACGTAACTAGGTGCGTTTACAAACATATAAACTCACATAGCCAGACCCGGAACAACAATATGCAGGCTATACAAATACTTCCACTGCACCAGCCGCGCCCCCTGACACGTTGACTCCCCCAGGTTCGCTGGCTCGCTGCTCAAGCGCACGCTGTCGGAGTCGCTGGCGGTGGGCGCGGGCTCGGGCTCGGACGCGGCCGAGCTGTACGGGCGCGAGCCGCGGCCGCTGCCGCCGCGCCCCTTGGCACTGGCCGCACGCTCGCTGTCGCTGGAGCTCGCCAGGCACAAGCATCGGCTGGCAGCACATCTCGTACGTATTGCAAAATCATCTTCACACACTATTTTTGTAGCACCCGATCTTGCCATCAAGATTTCAGAAATCGTTACCAGCAGCCGTACTATGATAACTCAACGCCAGCATGATCCCGTTGTGAACGAGGGATAGAGCTATGCGTCTTGTTAAACTCCATCTGTCTCTCTCTGACAAGGGAACAAGGATGGTTTGAAGGCGTTAGAGTAAGGCCCAGGAGCCGTACTGTGACAAGTCAACGCCATCATGATCCCGTTGTGAACGAGGGATAGCGCTATTCGTCTTGTTAAACTCTGTCTCTCTCTGACAAGGCAATAAGGATGGTTTTAAGACATCAGAGTAGGGCCTCAGGAGCCGTACTGTGACAAGTCAACGCCATTATGATACCGTGCATTCATGATGGCAAAGACACGTCATAGTAAGGGGCTGATTGGTAAACCTACAGTTAAATCTTCACCACCATCGTCAAGTCGAAGATTAAATGGAACAAGGCTTTCTGGAAACTAGGTGTATTCACTTTTCCACAGCATTCGCGGGATGGCCGTGAGCTATAATTTTTCTTTACAAACTGGGCTACTGGCCAAGGAGAGAGGACAAGGCACGTCTTGAAAATTTTAATTAATTATCTGTAGTTCTTAATTTTTTTATTTTACGATTTAAATCTTTTATCATGACTCTGACTATTGTGCTTCATATAAAATATAACAAACTAAGCAGATCGATAGCTCAGAGATTTCAAATGTATTTGTTTGTTTTTTTGGTTTTACGCAGTTCTAACAAACTTAATAACATGACTGATGTTAAATCAATAACGAATCTAGGTAGGTACAGTACAGAGTGTCATGTACACTGATGTTTTAATAGTCAAATATTAATAGTGCTCGCTGTAAGGCTGCGAAGCAACTCTTGATAAAATAATAGAAATAATAATTATCAAAATTAACTAATCAAATTAAACAAAGCATTAAGGAAAATAAACCAACCGGGGACCTAAATTGCTATATGTTTTGACAGAAACGTAAAGTAAAAGAATCTATACCGGAGGAGTTTATAGAGGGGACGCGAGCGAACGCCGAAACGAGACACGGCGCCGAAAGCAAAAGTACGGACACATCGACTGAAACTGACACAGTAGTGTCCAACTCCGACACCGGTCTCAGGAAGAAAAAGTTGAACTGGATGATCAACATGATCGTAGAGACGATCGAGGAGACCGTCGAATGCGAACCAGTCACTGTAAAACTAAAGAAACCGAAACCGAAGGTCAGACCGCAGCGTGCACCCGGCTGTCGCTAACTTGTAAACACTCAGTACTACTAACATAACATCACTGATACAATCGTCTTTGCTTTCTGTCGAAACATATACTTCTGTGGTGTTGCATGTAATAAGCGATGCTAAAAAGAGTGCGGGTTTAGTGCGTCCATGTAACGTCTACGTTTTGATTGGATAGCCCTCAGCCAATCAAAATGGATAGCAGACGCATGGACGCAACGTATGCTAGTTGCACTATGATCCAAAACACACTCTCCACCTATGCGTTAAACGTTGTTCAGAAGCTAATCTGTAAACGCTAATTTTTGATGTTCATTTATTTCGTTTGTGTTCGATGTCCGTATAAACTGACCAGCTAAATATAGCGAGCTAAAGTAGTCCTACATAACGGTTTGGTAGATAATACCCTCTAATTTTGAACATTTCACTCGTACGGTGACGGTGCTAATCGCTTGAAATTACCTTGGTAGGTGTGCATTTTTCAATTTGACCCGCGTTTTATTACTACCTACCCAGCAATCGTTAATAAAATAGGTACATAACGTTATTTTAAACTAATACATTTGCTCTGACCCTGGGCTTTTGCCTTAGAAGCCCGATCAAGTCTGTTCAGTAAACCCGTTGTCAAATGTCATCTGTTAATTTGTTAATTGTCATCAAAAGAAATATCAAGAGAGACTTGCCACTGATTATTAAGCTTTCAAAAACCCAGGGTTAGTATGCTTTCGGCTCCACGCAGATCGATGGAGTGCGCAGAGGAGAGGATTTAAGATGGCATTGATTAATACACTGTATTGTTAGCTATGATTGTCAGTATAACAAAAGCAAAAACTTGTGCGAACATCAAGCTTGGTGGCGCCAACCCCATTTTGTACTTTAAAACACAGTGAATATGGTTGATTATTCAATGTCACAAATAATTCTCTACCTGAAGTAAACTTAAGAAAATTGAATGAAGTTGATCGCTACACGGTCCGCAGCTGTCGCAGTTGGCGTACAAGATCGTGTCGGGCGGGACTTGCCGGCCGGTGGCGACGGGCAACTGGGGCTGCGGCAAGAGGCTGAGGGGACACCCGCAGCTGAAGCTGCTGCTGCAGTGGCTGGCGGCCAGCGTGGCCGGAGTACCTGCGCTCATCTACTATACCTTCGGGAACGAGAAACTGTTTAAGGTTAGTAAAAGAAGGTGGTGGGCAACTTGAGGGCAGTGACTGATAATCAAAATTGAGAGTTTTGATTAAAAATATATTTTTAAGAACAAGAGCTATCCGCTCACTACCAGCCTTACCTCAAAGGATGTTTAGAATCCTTTGTCAGCTTAAGCCGAGATTAATAAACACATAGGCCCGTTTTACAAGTCCGTTTTATAGTATACCTATGGCGTAGGGTAGTTTTACCTATGAGCGAGTTCACACACATGACAGTATTCTAGATCCAGTAAAAAATACCGATCCGTCAATATGTACAGCCGTTCCTTTTACAGGTCCGCTTTATCGGCGGTTCGTTTTTATTCGGCAATGGCGTAGGTAATTGTATGAGCGAGATCACACACACAACGTAATTAAAATAATTATCCGATTTATGGGATCGAAGTTACGCGGAGCGTACCACGGGGGTGCGGGGAAAACAGAGCGATTGGTGATATGAACTGTGGTGTGGACATTACCCCCAGTAGCGACGGATCCGTTAAAACGATACTGTAAATGCAGTGTGAACATCACCTCCAGTAGCGACGGATCCGTTAAAAACGATCATGGAAAAACGGATGTTCTGTGTGAACGTACCCTAACGTGTATAAGTCACGGCCTTAGAATCCTAACTCTCTTCGACGATCTGAACAACACCGTACGGTACAAGGAGTTAGAAGTACTGTCGCCAATACAACAAACCATTCTAAACTAATTTTATTTTCCTCCACAGTTAGACACGCTCGTCCGAGTACTAGTAGACAGAAAATGGACAGTGGGTCAACTAGCGCGCGCCGTGCTCAAGTTCGCGCGACAAACGCTCAACGAACCGCACGTCATACCAGACAACCATTCGCTGTTCGACGAGCTCATAGGCATCGAGAAGATACCCGACGACACATAGCTAACACTCGCCAGAAGAAAGGCTAGACGACAGCCGGCCACACCCAGTGCTTGCCACTAGTTTGTTTATCAAAAGACTTCGATTATAATGTAACAGCGTCATACCATGGAGTTGTAAGCAAATGGAGTGATTGAAGGTCGTAACCGACTTATACGACACCGGTCCCACTCAGCAAAATAATGTTCATTGAAATGTGAGCTTCAGGGCGTCCTCTGTAGACATACTTTACATTGACAACACAAACTAGCAAACTCTCGCTTACCGCATGGTTACCACGCGCTTCAAGCGGGCGGCCTGCGCGAAGTACGCGCACGCAGACTGCTCGCTTGAAGCACGTTGCTAGCTTAAGCGAAAGCGATCGGCGTGTGGACAGTGTAGTTGCCTGCTAGATGTGAGCGCGGGGACAGCTGGTTGCATGCTAGCGGTCGGCGCGTGGAAAGCGAGCAGTCAGCTCCCTTTGAGGCGGTGTTATGCGAGAGCGGTTATAGAGCTGGTTCGTGTGAGCTACGACCTTTATTCTCCAATCGGTATCAATCAAGCCGATTGACGTTACCGTTGAGCTTCGAAAAGTGAGCGCTTGTTAGCATTCTCTTTGCTCACTACTCTGTGACACAAATGTTAGCTTCGTTCGGTCACTCCACTATAACTCATTAATGCATTTATGTTATTCCGTCATCATACTCAATAGTAAGGTGGTTCAACTGTGTCTTATTTTAAATAATGTTTGTGGACTTTTAGATATTTTTTACGAAATCGTTACATAAAAGCAATATTAGCGTTTGATTCGATATAAAATACAAACTTAAATAAAAGTATTTTTATACAAAACTATCGATTATAGTACAATTATAAAGTTGACCTAATGTAAGTTTTATCAATTCATTGTTAATAAACTTGAATAAAAAAATTATGTAAAGATGATTTTTAATTATTACAAATTTTAATAAATATACATAATTTATAGGGCATTGCTAATATTAAGACTGTGTACTGTTTATAAAAGATTTCCAAAGTTTACCAACTACAAGTTTTTTACTATCGCCATACGTAATCATCCTAACGAAGTTAGCAATCATATATTTGTAAATATTTGATAACGAGTTATTTCTAAAACCATCACATACATGTATGTAGCTTTACAATATACTTATCCTGTTAAAGTCATATAATTGACGGCACTTCCGGTTCTCACAATATGGTGTTTTACAGTGTAAAGACTTGATCTGACAAAGTCTTCCATAGCATGAATCTCAATGTGTCCAAAGTTGTTAATTTTGAAGTGAAACTAATTTTCAAACGGGATGCGAAAATAAAATAATGCGTCACATATTTGTGTATTATTTTGCTTATTTTTTATTGAAAAGATTTTAAGTCTAAGGTACATGTTTAATTTTATTATAAAAAGCAACATTTAAAATAAAATCAGTCACTA
Source organism: Orthosia gracilis (assembly GCA_947562075.1). NCBI lineage: Eukaryota > Metazoa > Arthropoda > Insecta > Lepidoptera > Noctuidae > Orthosia > Orthosia gracilis. Next base: position 44,723,287 of record OX387268.1, read on the forward strand.
TGTTAATTGTAGGACGTGATATTCACAATCAAGTTAACATATCTATGAATGGATATGAATTAGTATCATACATTAAGAAAATTAACGCCAATATTAAGGACCTAAGCACATGTTAAGATTTGCAATAGTAAGCTCATAAGCTGTACACGAGGCCATTGCATTTGTAACGCTACTAGCTGTTAATAAGGTTCAAATTATTTTAACTGTCATTTAAAAAGGTGAAATAAGTGAATCAATGTTAAAGTAATAAGTGAGTGTATTTAATGAGATCCATTTTTTTTTATTTTGAATATTATTTTATTTAAATGTCTTTAGTTTTTCAGTATTTTCTATTATTGCCACCATATCATATACACATTTTTTTTTAGAATGCGGCGTATGTCAATATTGGCAGTAGAATCACAATAAAATGCCACATAGTAATCAAGATTTCCTTAAATTGTACCAAGTAGAAATTCATGGAAAAACAAAACTCCCACAGCTGTGAAATATGGAAGCATAAAAATATGTCTTTTTTTTCCACTCACTCTATGGTTTTAGTTGCTGTACAAAAGAGGTAACTATTAACGGGCGCCCTAAAAGAAAAGGCCTCGCATGCGGCGGCCCATGCCCTGTCTATCGTAGAGGACATTGAACCTGTTGACTAGCTGATTGATGGCGTTGCAGCCCTTAGTGATTGTGCCCAGGTATGTCATCAGCGCTACATCGTTGCATTGCTGGAAAGAAATCACACACAAGATCAGAGTCTATACCAGCCAGATAACTTATAAATATTGAAAGTTACAGTTAAAAAATTAAAATAAAAGCAAAAGACCAATCTAGACAGTTAACTTTTCAGTTATAAGGGCGCATTGGTTGAATTAATATTCCTAAAATAAACATTTAATAATACGGTTTGGTCATTATCTGTTTTAGAATAGTCTTGCGTTTGACCACACCTGATGGTAAGCGATGATTTGGTTGATGTTGACGTACACTTACTTAGAAGTAAACTATTCACTCTTGACTTAAAGATCCCCAGGTTGTAGCTATCAGGAAGCACAGACTCAAATCAGGCAAATTGAAGTGTCTAACAAAGTATACATACATTATAGAAATGTGTGCGGAACTGCTGGGAAGTGAGCAGAGGGAGCCTGTTAGATAGAGCGCGCGCCTCTCGCAGTAGCGCCGGCCGCGGCGGTAGCGACCCGTCGCGGATAGCTCGCACCGTCGCCAGCACAGCGCGCACCCGAGACACCAACATCTTTATAGCTGAACGCTGAGCTGTTAGGTGTTCTGCCACTAAAATACACAATTAATTGATATCAGTTCATTGACCTTATTTATTCCTCAATTTAGTAACTTTCGTCAGCAATAGGAATGAGTCCTGGATAAAAAAAAATATAATTCTATTTAGTCAACATAATATATAATATTGAACATTTTTTCTGTTTTTTTTTTTTATTAATTATTGGCTAGCGCTTGACCACTATCTCACCTGTTGGTAAGCGATGATGTGGTCAACGGTGAGACACGTTTGCCTAGAAATAACCTATTCACTCTTGAATTAAAGAATCCTAGATTGTAGCTGTCGGGAAACACAGACTCCGGCAGGGAATTCCACTCCTTAGATGTAGGCATTATAAAAATGTTTCTAAAACGTTTTGTGCGTATGGGTGGAATATCCACCATGTACCGATGGCGCATTGCTGTACGTCTGGTAGTCCGATGATGAAACGGGCTAGGTGGAATTAGATCGTGCAATTCCAACGCACACTCCCCGAAATGTAAGCGATAAAAAACTGACAAGCTGGCAACTCGGCGACGGTGTTCAAGCCTCTGGAACCTAGACTTGACAGTTGGCAGCCAAAAAGCCGCCAAAAAGTTGGGCTTTTTGGCTGCCAACTGAACCTTTGCCTCAATGTAAGGGCCAAAATTGAGAGTCGATGTCAATGTAACACCAAGAAGCTCAAGATGGTCCGTTATTGGCACAGTCACATCTCGGAAAGATGGAGCCGGTTCAAATTGGCTCTTTTTAGCGGAAAAAAGACACGCCTGGGTTATAGCAGCATTAAACCTGACCAGATTGGCATCGCCCCATTCGGAGACTGCCTGTAAGGACAGGTTTAAACGCTCTTCCATTGCCCCACGGAGAGACCGGATCTGCGGCCCGGTAGCCCGTGCTTTAGACAAGTATCTCTCAGCAACAGTGCTGTCGTTTGCATACCCAATAGTATTTTAGTTAATGTGCAGCAAGAATAATGTTACTGAGAGAACCGACCCCTGAGGGACCCGGGCATTAATAACCAATTGGTCTGATGAGCAGCCATCTGTAACCACTCGAATGGACCAATCACCCAGGAAGTCTGCAATCCAATCTCATAGACCACAGGGCAGACTGAATGAAGGAAGCTTACTAATAAGGCTTTCATGCCAGACCCTATCATAAGCCTTCGAGATGTCGAGGTAGACAGCAAGCGCTTCCCCGTGTTTCTCGATGGCCTCACTCCATATGTGAATGGCATATGCTAGAAGATCCCCAGTAGACTCATTTGCTGTGCCAAATCCATAAAAATTGACAAAGATTAAGCACATCAGAGTTCCGGAGTGAGGGCTCGTTACATCACTTCTAAGTCAAAAGAGTATCAAAGAGTGATGACAACGATGATACAGTGTTATCACACATTTAACGCACTGTATCATCATCATTAATTTTTTCGTGATGATAGTAAAAATATGTGTCCCAATATTTTTGAATTATCTACCTGACAGACAAAAAATAACTTTTATCATTATCCATATTATAAATTATTAACTTTTAAAGAAACATTGTGAAACATTTTTTTTTGTTTCTATTGTGCCCGCTAATTGACGCTCAATGGGACAAGAGCTCTCAACAAAAAGTATTTGAAAATATTCTCTAATGCTATAGCATCTTGTCTCCATCTCATCAGTCTGCTGTCCAAGGCAAAATCCTTGTTCTAAAATATGGAATGATTTTTTTCTATTGATTATGAAATCTATCGAAGAATAATACTACTAATTATGTTACAGTTTAATTTTGAGAATCATAAGGAATATCATAGAGCATTTTAAGACAATTGAAAAATATCCTTACCTAAACTGTTAAGTGCAGCTTCACCAGATGACACTCTGGCCACATGGTCCACACCAATCCTCTCAGCCTCCTCGGCCGCAAGTGTGTATGTAAGTGGTGCCAGCAACATTGTGGCTCTGCCATTTACTACATCTATGACAGACTCGTATAACACCACTGGAAGTTGCTGTAACATATGTAGTTTAAGTAAAAGATGAACATTTTACTGAGTATGTGTTTCAAGCTTTTGCTTTGGCTTTTCTATTGTTTTGGTAATGATGGGCTCACAACTGGTTAAATTACATTGTACAAAGAAATTACAAACGTAAAATAATGATGGTCACTTAGGTTAGTTTAGCCACAAAAATTATGCGTATATCAATATTTCCATAAAACTGCTTGTCACTGAGATCTCTAACCAAAATCATAGCAAAGTACAATTTGCACTCGTTTGCATTAAAAAAAAAAAACATGAATACAATACTGTCAGTCCACTCACTTCTCCATTCCTGCCGGCTGGGTTTAGCATCAGCATGACTGGGCACTCGTTGATATCACAGATCTGTCGGTGTATGGCAATGTCCTTGTCTGTTGGAGCGTCCCCAGTAGTATACCAGCCGAGGAAATCCATGTCAGAGAATACTTGTTTGACTGTCAAATGATAAGAACTAAGTTGTTATATTTGACAAAGACAATAACACCACATGATAAGTATTAGAAAAAAAACTATTGAGCATGAGACACTAAGCAGTGATTTTATCTAATACTCACATTGTTCTTCCTTCAAATTGTAATAATCTCTATCAATTATTATGTCTCCCTCGATTACACTGAACATTAATTCAAATGAATTCATAACTTCTATGTTTCGACCTTTTTGCTTGCCAATCAGAGCTCCAATAACTGAAAGGAAAGTATAGATATGATAATTAGTTTCAAGGAATTATTTTCTTCGATGATGAAATTTATAATTCGATAAGTGCATACCTATCTGAGGGGATCCTTCCTGTGCTCGCAATCTTGTCCAATGTTCAGATACGTTCATTATTACAAGAGGATGTAAAGACACTGTGACGGAACCGGACGTGGTCGTTGTGACCACCACGCTCTTCGCGCCTCCAGGCACTGGAGCCGCAGGTGATGTGGGGTTAGGAGGATCCACAGCCGGCCCTGATGAGGCACTCTCCACCTCAACTTCCATTTCAAAGTCAATTCTATCGGCACTTGACATTGTTGAATACACTATTTGAAGTAGCTAGATTGTGCTACAGTAGCTGGAGTCAACAATGCACTCAGCGATAGCAACAAATAAATAAATAGAAGATGCTAAAGATGAAAAACAATCTGCTCAACGCATTGACGTTTTTGACTTTCTATTTTCAGTTTGACAGTAATGACAGTTGACAATTTGACATCACCTTACTGCAATATGTTTAAAGTCGGAACCACACTTGCATGTCGTGGCGTGGCGTGGCGCGATATCCACCAATCAAACGACCTACGTTTCAGCTACGTCATAACGCAACGTTTTTGTAGCCAATCAACAGCGTCGGAAGGCGCCACGACACGCCACGCCACGTAAATGTGGTTCTGTCTTAGACTACCTGCGAGATAAACCCTTTCTACACTGTCAACAACCCCCGCGGGCTTATTACATGGAACAGTAACATAGCGTATTACAAGCAGCAATAATTGTACAATTATCGCGCGATCAATTTAATAACCTAGCTACTGATGCCTTTAACTCAAGTGTATTTTTTTTGTCTGTCACTTTTAACAGAAGCTATTATAATGCCAACAAACCAAGCCCATGATTTAAAAAAAATATTGTTTGATTAAGACCAGCTTATGAAAATGCAATACTTCTTGGACGCTTTTTTTTACAATATTCAATTGATTCATTTTTAGCGCCAATATTCTGATAAATTAATATTTGCAGTTGTAAAGTATTTGTGTAACAGTAAAATATCAGTGAATATTGGATATTTACATATTAAAATAATTAATTTGAAAATTTATTGAAACTATTCGAAAAATTGGATGACTAAAATGCTAAATGTGTCAAATCAATTAAAATTTATTCGTAATAGTCGATTGTTATAAGAAATCGAATAGATAACGCTTTAGGACGTCACTAAATAGACTTAATCATCTCGTATTTGAGCTATGAAACGTAAAATAGATCTTTGTACACACTTGTTTTCTAATTTACTCTAGACATTGGCAGAATAGTCGACATCGGTGCATGTCATACAAAAATAAGAATATAAATAATAGAAGATACTTATTGCGGCCATAACACATTCTAATGTGTTTGTAAGTATTTGCCAGTAAACATACGCGACATTTGAGACACAAATCGACACCAATTTGTCATTACTAGGAAATAATTTGCGGATAATTAAAATAGCCACAAAAAACACGACAAAATGCCGCCATAACTCAAAAAATTCTGTACCTACTCAGCCATTAGCGAGCGATGTGCAATCGACCAACAACAAGAGAAAAAAATATCGCTACAAAGTTATCACAATTTGACAGCCACATTTGCTCGCCGATGGCTCTCGCTATGCGGTCAAAAATCATGCTTATTATGATATGATCGCGATCAACTTGCGATAAATGCACATTCTGGTTAGCAGATTTTTATTGTTAGCAGTGCTGTCGTAAAATCTTTATGGTGTGGCTATCGCTCATACATAATGCAGATTCGCGATATAAGAGCAGTTTTTTGAGCAAAAATAAGCATGCCGATTTTTTGACGTAAAGCGATAATCGCGCGATGATTGTACAATCTCTGCGCAATTATTGCTAATTGCTGTGTCATACGTAATAAGCCTGCCGAGCAGCGCCGACCAAGATACCCCTGGTTGGATTAACTAACTGGCACGTTTGTTCTACGTGGTTGAGTGATTCAGGAGAGTGTCTCAACTTTAATTATTTTTTTATTCGCGGGTAATCATATAAGCAAGAGATGGCGTTTCTAATGGCTTGTTCCAATCACCACGTCACGACGACGACTTCAACGTGGGACGGTGCGATGTCGAGACGCGGTACGTTCCCATGACGTGCTAATGCACGGTACGGCAACGTCACCGAATAACGTCGCGTCATACGTCGTCGGAAGCGGTACGTGGCGATGCACTCGCTCATTTGATGTTTAAATGTCTTAGCCATTAGTTGTGCAAAAAATAGTCAGGCCTTCGTCGACATCATCATCCGAATCCGAAGTAAACATTATTTACGTCTACACGTTGCAAAGTTCGATGTATACTCTACAGAAACAGAACAGAGCGCACCACGACACGCCGGGTAAGTGTGGTTTCGCCTGTCCGGCCGTACCAAATCCGCGGGCTTATTATTAGAGCTGTAGAGTACACATAATCTTTTATCTGTCTATTTATGATTTTATGTCTATGGCCGTTGGCCCTCTAGGGTAGGGTATATATCATAGAGTAAAATAATAATATATGTTCTGTGGCCGCTGGCTACGATTAATAGGATTGGAGTTCTTGTTAGGTTTGTGAATTGGTTAAATTGGTGAAATGAAAGAAAACTAGTATTTTCAGCCAACAATACAAATTGCTTGCAATGAACAGTTAGTTGCAAATAAAAGCTGTATCTGTTTCATCATCCGAAACACAAGAATAACATTCAACTTGCCATCGTGTGCTCAGCGCGGTTTGCTGTTGTTCTCAGGTCAGCAGATAACTCTTTTTCTTCACTAATATACAAATGGCAGCGCCAAAAGTGTTAAAAACTATGGCAGGTGTGGCCAAAGACATATCGCCGATATATTACAGGATATTGTCGAAATTTCCACAGAATTTTACATTCTGTTTCGCTTATGGATCTGCTGTGAAACCACAGATGGGGAACAATAAAAAGCAAAACATGATCGATCTAATATACTGTGTGGACAACTCGTATCGATGGCACGCGGCTAACATTGAAATTAACCCATCACACTACTCTGCGCTTCGATTCCTGGGCAAAGGGTTTGTTGCAAGATTTCAGGAGAACTGGGGTGCTAAAGTTTACTTTAACACTCTTGTTGAAATGAAAGAAGAAAACATTATGATCAAGTATGGAGTTGTGTCACAAAAAGATCTAATTGCTGATCTACTTGATTGGAATGATTTGTATGTGGCTGGCAGATTACACAAACCAGTTGAGATTATTAAGCAGACCAATAGTTCACAATTACAGGGGGCTCTGCAGTCCAATCTACGCTCTGCAGTTCATACAGCTCTCCTCACTTTGCCTGAAACATTTTCTGAATATGATTTCTACTTTGCTATATCTAACCTAAGTTATGCCGGTGACTTTAGAATGACATTTGGAGAAAATAAAAACAAAGTGAGGAACATTGTTCAGCCACAGCTTTTAAATTTTCGAGAACTATACCGACCAATCTTGCAACAGTTCCACGCCTATGTTGACATCCCAACTGGAGAGGCTCAGTGTCATCAGGATATAAGTCCAGAGACTAAATTACATCACTTGATGCAGTTGCCTATGGTGCCTCAACAAAAGATTGTAAAATTCTGGAACCATGGTGGTCTTCAACAAGATATGGAAGATGTTCTGCGCGCAGTGGCTTATGATATTGACTGTGCTGTCGTATTAAGACAAATACTGAAGGATATAGTTTGGCAGTCCAGTGTGAGGCAATCCTTAAAGGGAATTCTTACTGCTGGTCTGCTGAAGTCTGTTCGTTACAGTGCTAAGAAAATAGCAAAAATGTTTTAATTGTGACTGTAGTTTTGTATTATATGTATATAATAAAGGTAGTAAGTAAATTAGATTTGTATTATTCCTGATTTTAAAACCTCTTTTTTGTTTTTAGATACCAATATGATATCAGATGAGTCAAGCAGCGATTCTGAAACTGGTAGATTCAAGGGTCGACCAAAAACTCAAGAAGATAAATCTTCTAATCAAAGGTCTGACCATGTCAGAGATTCAGGAAGAAGTAGACCATCTGCACCAGACAGATTTAATAGAAATTTTGACAGAAAAAGGGATGAAAGACCTCGTCCTGATAGACATTCTAGAGATAGAGAAAGGGATAGACACAGGTATCCTAGACATTCACCTGTGAATAGGAGAAGACAGTCGAGGGACAGAAGCCCTAGCAGGAAATCACGTGAGAGGATTAGGCACAGAGACTCTAGTGATAAATCAAAAGTTAAAGATCATAGAAGTAGTAGTAGAGATAGACATAAACATTCTGGATCTACTTCTAGATCTTATATAACTTATGATATTCGAAAAGAAAGGGAATTGAAGGATAAAACAGATCGCATTAAAAGTCCTGAGAGGCCCATAAAGAAAGCAAAAACAAAATCACCCTCTCCTGACCGTAAATCTAAAAGATCTGAAGTATATATACCCCCTCCGATGGTAGTACCTGAAAGAAAAAGTGAAAGTCCAATCATCATTGAAGAACACAACAACAGTGATGCTTCTGAAGAAGTGCAGCCTGGCTCTTACTATAACATGATACCAGCTGTTGTGAAAGAGAAGTCTGATGAATCCAGTGAGATAGACTCTTCTGATGATGAAAGACTAAGGGCGAAACTGTTAAATCTGGAGAAAGAACTCCAAAAGACGAAAAAGAAAAAACATAAAAAGAAACACAAAAGAAAAAGTTCTAAGTCTAGTAAAGATAGGGACAGAGATGCAACAGTATCAGTAGAAGTAAGTAGCACAACTGACATTGATCTTAAAGCTGATATTTCAAAAAACTTGATTGAGGTTGTGGAAGAGGTTTCTTCCACACAAAAGAATGCTCAAAAAGAAAGTTGTGAAGAAGGCGAGATATCCAGTGATGATTCTCAGAGTGAGATTGAAATTGATCCAACAGACTTGAGACACAAGTTGAGGCGCACGGCTCCGAGGGGCGAAGACAAATCCGCGCCTGACGTGTGTGGACCGGCGCTGCCCCCGCATCTTGAAAAACGCTATGAACGAAATGCCTCTCCAGAAATTGAGGGCCCTGCTTTGCCGGCACATCTTAAAAGAAATCCGAAAAATATAGGTAAAGTATAAATATTGAAATAATCAATGTGATTATACCATCTTTCTTGTTCTATTTTATCAAGTCCTCTTCTTCCTCTAAATTTAGTTGTAGTAAAGTTTTGGGCTGCAACAACTTTTAGCGACCTTGTTTTCCAACCCATAGATGAAAAAACACTAATACATGATTTACATTTAGGTACATGATACATGATTTTAATCTATATTTTTAATTCAGGACCATCTATTCCTGAGGACATGCGCAAAGTATTAGCTGAGAAGGAAAGAGAAGTGATCAAATACGAAAGTTCTGATGAAGACTTAGGTATAGGACCTCTGCCCGCCGGCTCGGAAGAAAAATGGTCAGACGCACATCGGAGGCTTGAGGAAAGGGCCCTAGATATAAAAATAAGAAATTTAGATGGACAGTCAGACACAAGCAAGGTAAAATCCAGAGAGCAATGGATGTTGGAGCTGCCACAGGGTAAAGCAAAGATTATAGGCTTAGAAGCAAGGACCTTTAGAGCTAAGGAAGGCCCAGATATGTCAGATAGGTATGTTGTATCCATGACCTTATAATTTTCCTCCTTTAAAATGCTTCTGTAACTATACAATCTTTTATCTAATAAACCATAGTCAAGGAAGTAGTATTCTTACTTTGATCTCAAATCAACAGCTCTGGAAAACTATGAGACATGATTTTCATATTAATTATGAATAAAAATATGTGTTGCACTGACCCCAAGTAACATGGGTCAAGGGCAGGCAGTTAATGATGATGATGACTATGTATTTAGCGCTTTGGAAATATGTTTCAATAATTAGATTCGTAATGCCTGTATCCACAGATCAAGTTGGACAGACACACCTGAGGAAAAGGCAAGGAAAGCGGCTGGGCTTGCGAAAGAGGAAGACGTAGAGCTGTCTTTGAAGCAAGAAGCGAGGATGCGCCACATCACTAACAGGGACGAAGAGCAAGAGTCGGCAGTCAAGTTAGTAACATCACAGGGTGTCAGCGCTAAGAGAATTTGGTTAAAATAAATCTCACTAGGTGGCGCGATATGCACCAATCTGTTATTGAATGTGTGTTAATTATCATTTTCTGGAATTGAACATAAAAATTGTATGTTCTTGTTTAATCAACTGTCTTAAGCACAAAATTATGGAATATTGGACTCTTAATTCACATTTCAAAGATTATTTGAATGGATCATTTAAAATTGATGTCAAAAGATGGCGCGGTTTTAAATTACTGAGGCATTCCACTCGATTGTTTAAATTTGCATTTTGGTGCAAAGAAACTGTAAAAACGTGCCAAAAAATATTAGAAAACAAACCTTAACTGTTTTTAAAGAAAAAATATTCACGAACCGAGTAAACCCTTTTACTTGCAAGTCGCTGCTAACACCATCTATCTTTCGCCGTGAAACAAAACCGAACGTGATTGATGGATAAAAAATAATCGGTTTAAACAGACGAAAAACGCTAGTTACGTCGGCACGGTTTATTTGTATGGGATGAGGCATCTGTATGCTAGTATTATATTATCTGTGGTAACATCGACAATATTTTAAATTCATGATTTGCCACAGATTATAATATTGAGGCTACAACTCATTAAAGATGTAGGTATGCATGGGTTCTCCCGTGCTCACCCAAAATTTGCTAATGTGCTGGCGTCACATTTCAAAGACTCATGAAGTTTTCTGCTTTTGAAGGCAATTGCTGAGTGTCATAGGCAATTTTTTATCCAGGTAAATTCACGGTTTCTATGAGATAGGTAATGTGAGGTAGTGTCAATGTTCTTATTAAGTTGTACTGTTCATCAAAGCTGTTGTAATAATCTTATTTGTCATATCTTTACAGAAAACACAAAAAGAAACACAAGAGAGAAGAAAGTCTTCTAGATTTGCATCAAAAGAAGTTGAAAAAGAAGAAAAAGGTAATTCATTGTTTTATTTAAATAAAACATAAACCCACCGATTTGCAGTAACATAGAGCAGTCCAAAAATTCGCGAAATTTTTGTCGCGCTTTTCTGGATACACATCTCTCGTATAAATGCTTCTTTATTTTAAACTTGCTGTCCCACGGGGCGTCGCTCCCGTCAACTGTTTACCTATCCAAGTACTTTACCTACCTACCCGGCCTATCTATCTACCTACCAACTACTACCCTACCCTACCTTTAAAGAGATAAGGTAAAGTCTTTCTCAAGTTATGCGCGTACATACATTTCGGCGATGCATTTATATTTAATTAGATAAACCGAGAATTTAATATTGGCATAACCCATTTAAACTTTGCCACCAGCAGTCTTATTGCGTAAGTGAATACGGCAACGCAAAGGGTTTGATCGCTATCAATCGACCAATCACACAGACGGAAATCCACATCGCGTCATTCATCTCGCATGTGATTGGTCGATTTGATAGCTGGCAAACCCTTCGCCTCGCCGAATTCACTTGCGAAATTCGGCTGCAGGAGATAAATTGCTCAAAAAGTGCTGTATGCCACTGGATCACCGAGACAGTCATTAAACTTATTTCTTCTATCAACAGAAAGATGAAAAAGAGGACGGCGACAAAAAAGAACGGCGCCCTTTCAGTCGAGACGTGGACCTTCAAGTGAACCGTTTCGACGAAGCGCAGAAGAAGTCCATCATCAAGAAAGCCCAAGAATTAGACTGTAGATTTTCTCGAGGAGAAGCTAAATATTTATAAGGGTATTCGGCGCCATTATAGCGCGATTACTAATACGATCACGGGATTTTGGACCGTAAAGATAAAAGAATTAGTGATGTAAGCTCTTATTTTATCATGATTTTATTTTACTACGCCACAATATTAAATAAACTGAGTATGTTTGTTTACTCGTTTCTGCTAATTCATTACTAGTAGGCGGTATCGCAGAAATGGGCAACGGCTAAAGCGGCGATCAGTGAAAGGTTTAAGGTGAGTTGAGCCTAGCCTAGTTGAGTGAAGCCTGCTTGTGCACTATTGACTGGAACCCACATCTATCTCAATCAGCATATTATTTGGTTCAGTTGGAAGGGTAAACGCATCCCTTAGTATCTGTACCACTGCTGGATAGACCTATCAGTACAAAAACCTAATGTAAATACACGCCTACTTGTAAGGAAAAGGATGGATAGAACAAATTAACGTTTTTTAATTCCCGCCAACTAAATATTACCCACAAAAGTAATGCAAGATATAGGTAGATAGTTGAACGCATCTGTGCGCGCGGCGCCATGTGTGCGTGCGTTTGTAATTATACATTAGTGTGGCAGTGACGCGGCAGTCGACGTCTGAGGAAACAATCATCCACATGTTTACCCACACAAAGCGCCTCGCGCAAAGCTTAGTTGAATTATCTATACCTACTTTTAAATGAATATTTTCTATATCAATAAAAATATGCCGTCAATGGATTGTTTTATCGTTTTTAAGCAATTATTATGTATTCTTTGTGTTTGTGCAATAGTGCCCTGTATTACTTGTGCACTGTAGTTCCTTTGAACTTCCTTACTTTTAGTTAATTTTATATACACCATATTATTTTGAGTATTAAAGACAACTTTCAGGGGTCAACATGCACATACAGGTGCAACTTGCACTTTTTATGTAATACTTTTGAAAATACAACTTCGTCACAAATGAAATCAAACAAAGATCAGCAAGCTATCACAAATATTAATTGTCGAATGTATTTTAACCCCTGAACAGTTTCACTTGCTACCTGAAATATACGGTGTATAGTTTTATGATATTAAACACAATCGCTTGCAAATTAAATATGTTGACTGTAAAATTAATGACCATTGTTTTAATTTAATCATTATTTATGAGTTACTGAAAGTAGTACCAATTCCGTACTTTTGAAGCACATTTGTAACGTGTTCTTTCCAAAGAATGAAATAAGTACAGAATTATAATAAGCTGAAATACGTATTTTATTAGTTAATTCAACAATTTTACGGAATTATGAACTTTTAATTTATGGTGTCATTGGAAACCGTTAGAAGTGTCGTAGAAACAGGTTGATTTCATACATTTTAGTTTTTAAAGCATGAGTCACGACGAGTCTGTTCTAGAAGAGTCTTCGTCACAATAAAGGCCAACGTGGTTACGAATGTTGGTTCCGACAAAATATGTTATGTATTTACATTTGGCCTCACCTGCGCGACCAGAGTGAATGTTGTTTGCAAAAACATCCGCCTGGTACATTCAGCCGATTTGTTGAGTAAATCGTCAGTTCAGAAGCGTTGGTGATATGGAATGAAACCAGTCGGTACACTTCTTTAAGTCCAAGTTGGTTTACGTAATGACATGCATGTGAATCGACAGACCTTACCATTTCACATCGCCATGCTGCTAATCAGTTCATTTTAAAATAGCTAATAAAGCCTTGGGCAGCCCAATTTATCACAATGGCCGCGTAAGTGCAGGCGTTTGCAACGAAATCATACGTGTAATATCTGATATTATTATGCTATTTTTGTAATTCGGCCTACTTCGCATACGTTTTGTTCGTCAAATCGTAAAACCTAATTTTATTGGTTCTATTAGAACGATGTACAAATCTAAACAGACATAGCAGAAACTAGTTGTAAATATACGATTTTACCCCTTACTTGCTTGTTTTGTTTTATTAGGAACGCTATACTCCTGACTTTAAGCAGAGTAGTCCTAAGTAATAGAGAGGACGTTGAAAAACTTTGGAGACATTTGCCCTGGGGCCCTACTATGACGTGTTTAAACTATCATGTATCCATTATGGCAGAGAGACTGAGCTATTTGTATAGTTCGGTCTCTCTCTCACAGTGGAGCTATGGTAGATTTGACAAGTTATGGTAAAGCCGCTGAAGGGGGACAAAATAGGCTTACTATAAAAAAATCTGCAACCCCATAGCCATCAACCGGGTACGAATCCAGCCTTCATGATTACCTACTTTTAACTCTTGTATTACCATGTCGATTGATTGTTTCGGTAATTACGGCATTCAACCGGTTAAAAGGAATAGATAGCGCCCTCGGAACACGAGAGCGGAGCCGCTATTTATTTATGTGTGCGTGAAAGCGGAAAGCGGCACTGTAGAGACAGGTACATCTGTGTGCGAGTAAGGATGCCATACGTGGGTAAAAACTCGATTTTTTTTCAATTTTTCTGAAGTGTACTTTTTATTAATGTTACAAAGTGTAATTTTTTATGTGAAGATCCAGGCCGGATATATAAAAAAATCCCCAATATTTTGTAATCCGAGGGAGCCGTAAATATTAGTGGGTAAATCAACAACAATCTTCTTTTTTGTTTTTGGGCACAACTTTTGCAATGTTTAAAGATACAAGATGGCATTTTTTACCATAACAAAACTTTTTTACAAAAATATACAACCGACTTCCAAATATACACTACAAAATGAAAAATATCTTCAATTTCGGAATTCGGTGTTCCTGTTTTCGTTTCTTAGTTTTTTGTAACCGACTTCTGAAATTGAAGTTATTTTAAACTTTGTAGTGTTTTTATTTGGAAGTCGGTTGTATTTTGTTGTAAAAAAGTTTTTTACTTTTTCCTTTTTAGTTGTGGTACACAATGGAACAGTTCTATATGCTAGGTACCTATAATGCCCAAAGTGATGCCAGACATGAACTTACATGAAACTTAAACAAAACCGGTGGAATGAGAGTATACCAGGGCGGAATGTACACACCTGCGTACCCCTTTAGAGCGTACCAGTGTGATGTTATGTTATGAAATGGTATAATCAATAAACAGACATGCGATTGCAGCTATCCTGATTGATTTGCCGTCATTTATTGAAGAGTTCTCCGAAGTTCATCATCAGATCTTGATGAAATTTAAATGGGATTACATGACAAGCACCAGCAGCCTTATTGCGTAATGAATTCGGCAAGGCAAAGGGCAAAGAGTATGAAAAAATCGACCAAGCACATGCGAGATATGAAACGCGATGTGGATTTCCGTCTTATATGACTGGTCGATTTTTCATACTCTGCCCTTTGCCTTGCCGAATTCATTACACAATAAGGCTGCAGCTTTCAAATAAAAAAGAATAATCAAAATCAATTCACCTAGTAACAAGTTCTGAGGTAACACACATAAGAAAAAAACGTGTGCGTCACGGAACGCTATAAAATACGACTAGCGCTGTGGGTTAGAGTGAGAAAGGAAGAGCCTGCCTACCGCTGCCGTATGGGTGAGAAAGGGAAGCCAGACAGACTGTCGCCGTAACGCGTTACGTTACGAAGCGGTTTACCCTTCCTTAAGAAGTTATCACTTCAAAATACAGTCGATTTGATAACCTCCTCCTTTTTGGGAAGTCGGTTAAAAATTAGAAATCACTTGTGACGACGCGTGGTTTCGTACTAACAGTCTTTGATACTCGTAACAGTATATAATAGTAATCTTTGGTACTAACTAATGCGAGTTTTGGAATATGAATTTGCATTGATGGTTGCGCTCTCATGTTCCCTAGGCGGTATCTAGAGTGGTTAAGGTATAAAACGTAAAACAACAAATTCTCTTATAAATATAATTCATTGACTATAATGAATGCATGACTAAACTAACACAAACGAGTGTATTACATGGCTATCTTAGCGTCGACTTTGTCTGTGGTATTCTTCTCCGCAGAGGGACAAGTTTTCACCTTGGACGCCTCGCAGCAAAGTACCTCGTCTGCTGTGATATCGGCGTACGTCCACGGCTTATCGCAAATTTGGTAAAATGCTGATAACTGCAACAAAACGGAATTAATGCAAACATTAGGAAAGCCAGGTGCTAGTTACGCCTTTTTAATGTTGGTAATATTCGGTCAACAGTTGAAAGTTTACAAATGCATTTTATGGCTTTGCCGTGAACCCACAGGTTCAACAACATCTACAGTTACAGTTTATACAGAATCATTAGCGATTAACCTTCAATTCCTTCGCGTTCTTCAGTCTAGTGCATAGCACTTCTGGTCCTTTGGCCTTTGTTGCAGTGGCCAAGGCGTTGCAAAGGCTCTTACAAGTGGCAGCGCCCTCGTCGCCGCACTTGACGACCAGACCCGGGTTCTGTGAGAGGAGAGGTAGATTGCCGGGTTCTATAGTGCTCGTTGGGAACCCTCCGCACGAACAGTTGCCTTTTGGTCCATCATCTGCTGGAGCGCTGTGGATAGTTTACAAAACTAAATTGAAAAATGCAGTTTTTAGTGCAAAGATTGGGAGCAAAGTTTAGATTGGGTTGAGTTTTAGATGCCCACAACTATATAATTCTGTAGAATTGGTTTTTTTCTTTACTGTTTCTCGATTTCGCCACTTCAAAACAGACCCCGGTCTTGATCAACTGTTGCTACGTATCTATTGTACTAGTTAAGAGAAATAAAACCTTAGACGTACATGTGACTCTTCTCCTCGGCCAGTATGAAGCTCAGTCCGCCCAGCAGGACGACGCACAGTTCACACAGCAGCACCCTGGAAGACATGTCGACTGCAGCTGAGACGACTTACTGATGGAAACCATCGGTTCCGCAACATTTATATAGGTAACCAGGTATTTTCAGTGTTCGCCGAAATAAGGATTAACACGCTTTCTGATTAAAAAATCAGGACAAATGCTTTTTTCCGTGAGGTTAAACTGAAAATGTTTAGGGGACGGATTTAATAAATAGTTAGAAGGATAGTTCAGGTTATATGTGGGTCACGGGTTCTATTCGAATAATTGGTTAATGATGTATCGGACTTTGCTTGATCAAGGTATTTTGTTGCATTGCACTAGGACACAAACATTCAAATTTATTGCTTGCTGTGCTCATAATATGCATAGCAATAACATAAGAAGAAAACCCTTTAAATAGTAGTTTGATATTTAAATAATTTGACGGTCTCGCGGTCGCAAGTGCGACTGATGAGCGTGAGATCTCAGGTTCGATTCCCGGGTCACACGGGTCAAAAACAAATTTAAGAACTAAATAAGTAAGCCTGTTTAACATTATTTTAATTTACAAATTTTTTATTGTGACTTATTTCCAAACTACTTTTTAGGATTATCTTGAAATAAGTGCTAACAGTGTGGACACTGCAGTAACATGAGTAAATAATGTTTTGATAAGTGACGATCAGTTTTGTTATGGTTGCTCACATAAACAATAAGCCGTTACTGGATTGCTCGGATTTGTAATTATCCATACAGGTATCAACATTTGATACCAGTATTTGGAACGGATACCATTATTCAGCTCTTCGTAGCCATTAGTTACATGCAAATCTAAACTACTTATGCATTACTAAAACTGGTGGCTGTTATCATCTTTAGGTACCTTTCTACAGTCCTAAGTAACAAGTTTTTTTTTTCTGTTGAGATTTAGAATAATTTAGTTCGATGAATCTATTATAAGAATCCTTTTGTTCGCCATTGCAGAAAAAATATTTGATAGCTAAACCATTGCACAGAATAAATAATAACAATACATCCAAAATATTATTAAACATTGGGCTAATGGCATAGGGACTATAACGACCACAAGGAACTATTACATAACTTCCTAATCTAAACGCAGAAAATTAATTTATAATTTTGAATGGTAACCAGATATATTCATACCATCTGATGAAACTAAATCTGAGCATCGCCAGCTGCAGTCATTCTTCTTAATTATTTATTGTACTCAATAATGAAGTACAATAAAGAGTGATTATAAAGTTAATGTACAAAGGCGAGCATAACTCAAAGTAGAGTTATCTACCAGCAAACCTTACAGCGATATAGTTTACAAAAGGATGAAGAGATATAGTCCAGTGTACAATTTTATAATAATTTAAAATAAATCATAAATAGATTTACATAGCTAAGTACAAATATATATATTATATACATATGTACTTACTAGTTAACTATATACATTAACTAATATTATGTCATCCGAAAGAAAATGATCCTTGATTTTCCTCTTGCTTGAAGGCATTCAGAGAAGGGCTGTCGCTTTGGGAATGTGGGAGAGAGTTCCAGAGATGCACTGCAGTAACGGAGTAGGAGGTGGGTAGATAGGGTAGGGTAGGTAGGTTAGGTTGGTGGGTAGGTAAGCAGGTTAGGGTAGGCTATTCTATCCTACCTACCTGCCTGAGGTAGGTAGGATAGAATAGAGCCATCATAGCGGCTGCAAGTGTTTGACGTGGAGTAGGTACGAAGGAGAAGAGAAGTGGAAGTGGATCGGCAGTCACTTTAATTTAGTACGAAACTCCAACACATGGTCGTATTTGCGGTGGCCAAAAATAAAGCAGATGCACAAGTTCTGCAGTCGCTGAAGTTTATTTAGGAGTACCTCCGCTATATTTCGAAAACAGATATCCGCATAGTCTATGAGAGGTAGAAGAAGAGATTTAGCAAAAGTGACCTTACTGTGAAATGGTAAGAATATTTGGAGAGGTTTAAGAGACTGAAAAGAGTAGAAGACAGAGAGTCTTCTACTTACATCAGCAACATGAAACTCCCAAAGGTTAGTGTCCATATGGACGCCTAGGTTTTTCGCGCGTATCTACCACCAACAATGAGCGCTTGAGGTTTGGTTGTGTTCAGTAACAGTTCAAAGGATTTAGCCCACATATTAATATTTTCAAGTTCACTATTGATCAAAGATACAGCCCCAACTAGATCACTCACTACGGTTCGAGATAACTGCAAGTCGTCTGCATAGAGATGACAGTTAGGAGTTAGGACCTTAGTCGCACCGCCGCCGCCACTTACATAGGTACTTTGTGCATTAGTGATAGTATTATTAAAATGGAGAAGAGGAGAGGAGAGAGGACGCCATCCTGAGGAACGACCGCAGTCAAGTCACACCATTCAGAAGAATCCTCATCGGATCGAGCAGACTGCGAGCGACCCCGAAGGTAAGATTTGGAGGATTCTTGTGACGATTAGATCATATATCCTCCGACTGCACCGAATGATTTTCTTCTTGTTAACATCTTTTTAACCCCCGACGGAAAAAGAGGGGTGTTATTAGTTTGGCGTGTGTTGCTGTGTATCTGTCTGTGGCATCATAGCTCCTAATCGGATGAACCGATTTAGATTTAGTTATTTTTTTTGTTTAAAAGGTGACTTTGTCGAGAGTGTTCTTAGCTATGTTTGATTGAAACGGTTCAGCCGTTCAAAAGTTATTCGCTCTTTGAATCTGGGTTTTTACGCAAGACGATGTCGTAATTACGTGTTTTGATAAATTGTCGATTGAATCGTGACTATTACTTTGTATATTATATTTAGCTTAAAAATCATAAAAAAAAAATTAAATTAAAAAAAACCCCGACCCAAAATCCTCTAAAAAGCAATACATAAGCCTCGTTTTCGCATCGGGGAACCGCTAAGTAAATAAAATAAACTGTGGTACCGGGAAATTTGTTATTCCCCGACGCGAGAACGAGGCTTATTTTTTGCTTTTTAGAGGATATTGGGTCGGGGGCTTTTTTAATTTTTAGTTCGCTTCTTAAGCAGTCGGGTTTTTTTAATATATTTTTTTATTTATAAGTTTCCAATTATTATTTTTTTTCGTATTATTTAAATTTAAACATATAAGTGATATATATTTTTGAAATCACCTCTTAAAACCCTTTATTTTGATACCCTACACGATGGGTTTGAAAGAAAAATAAAATGGGCACCCCCATTAAGGCGCCCAAAATCCGATATTTTTCTATTTTCCTATTTTAATGTAGCCAGTTACACTCGCAAGGTTAAGACGAATCAATTGACATGAGAATCAAAAAAATCGGCCAACGCGTTTGCTCTCTAGAACGCCACATAGAAACAAACATACATACCTACATAGACTGATAAACACATTAACCTCCTTCGGAAGACAGCTAAAAACAGCACCAATCCGTGCCTTGCGCATCGGAAAGCCTATCACAGTCGGCCGTGCTTGCCCCGACTGTGATAGGCTTGAGTCACACATTTTTATCACAGTTTGGGAGCAAAAACCGTGATACTCGTAAAATGCGTGACTCAAGCCTATCACAGAAGCCGTACTCGCCCGTCACGGCGGCCATGTAGACAAGAAGTAGGCGAGAACTATAAGCTCGGTTCCTACCGAGATTACTCTGGCAGCTGTTGCTCTGTCCTCTGTGATAGTTGCTATTGCAGGTGAAATGGAAATGTAGGTTTAGGTTCTAAAAACCTCTGCTTGACTCTTTGAACTGTAGTTGTATTGGCGTTAAGATAAATATGTTAGGTATGTTGCTATTTAACAGGGATCGGTAAAGTTAGTGTAGGTTATATTAAACTAAACTTGAGAAAAAGAAGTTGGGTCATTATCCAACCCCTAGGCATAAGAGGTTCCTGTCTGGGTCGCGGATATATTTGAAAGATTGACCGCGGCCCTGGAAGAGGAGCACTGAAGGAACACGGGTAGGTTTTATTCAGTAAAAGTCTGACACGCCTTTCCGCTTCATCCAGAGCGGGATAAGTTGTTGAATGATTTCCCACCCAAAACAAAAGATGGCTTAAGAGGTTAAGATTTAAATTTTATTCATTTCAACAAGAGCTTCTGCCAGCGGCTTCGCCCGCGTGTATGTCGAAAATTATTCCAAGGGAACATACGACAAAAGTTTCCTAAGTACTATTCCAGACTATAATCTATCTCTGTGCCAAATTTCATCCAGATCCGTTCAATAGCTTTTGCACACACTCACAAACTTTATAATATTAGTGTGATTGGTTGTGCAGGTACCTTACTTTCTTAAGCCTATGCCTGGCCGAGCTCCCCGTCCTGTGCGTTACGAACGCAACAAAGTACGCCCATGCTTGACATAAATCTGTCGCTGATGCAATCACCTCTACCATTGGCCGACACGACCGGAATTCGGTAAACAGGTCTAGATAAGCACATAGGATACAAAAGAAGAAAACTAGAAAAGCATAATGGAAAGGAAATAGTTTTATCCCGGATATCATCCTTAAGGGTTGGCAAGGGGGATAGAAGTTTGTATGGTGAACTAATCATTTCTCAAGTAAGGCGGCCCACAAACCTACAATACCATTTATTTTTTCGCGCGTAATTGCGCGTAAAATCGCGTATTTGCGCGATTTAAAATTAGGCTATTCGAAGTTCGTAACTTTGCAGACGAAGTCGCGGGCAACAGCTACTTCTACATAATTATCTATTTGGGAATTGGAAGAACAAAATATACTTAAAACAAAAAAAATATTTTATTCAAAGATTGAAAAATATTTATTTCTGTAAAATCATACATGTAGGTATTCGTGAAGTAGTATGAAGGCTGCAGTTCATGTATTTACAAAATGTCAATGTAATAAGTTGTATTATTCGATTGCTAACTAAACTACCAGCGAGAAATCCGATGGCAACATTAATTAGAGCTTTCACACTTATTTTAGTTCAATTACTGTATGCACATTTAACCAGTTAACTGTCCAAATAGCCGAATGGTAATTTCTTTTGTGTCTGCTAATTAACGTTTGACAGGTTAACTGTATCAGAAATAATGCACCTCAATATGTTATTATTAACAATTAATTAATTGATAATGTATTCAGTTACAAATTTTACAAATACTGGTAAGGAATAATTAGGAACATACACTACACATAATAAGAAATACAAAGGCATATTATTTTCTATACAGACACTTATTGTGCATATTAAAAATATTTTTCCTTGTAAATGTTATTATACAGTACAGTACTATAGAATCTTTTATTTATTTCAGAAAACTGATAGTGAAAAGATTGGAAGCTCCAGTTTAATACAAAATTAGTGTACTATCCATTAATTTGTTTGAGTAACTCGGTTTCTGAAAGCCTCTGAAAACTCATTTCAACTGAACCAATTGGATGTTGTTATTACTCACCCTATCAACAGCTAACAAGCTAGAGCAACAGCTAATGAGCTTATGCAGTGGCATTCAGAAACAGGTCACCTTCATTTTGATGAATCCAGTCATCATTAACATAACCTTTAGTCTCTGTTTCCACTCTCGTGAAGTTCCTTAAGGTATCTACACTATGATAATTAAGAGTATTATTATTAATTATTATCTTTGGGGTGCAGGTTTTGGTTTAGGCATTTTCACTAACAAAGCCTGTATTTCCTTCTTCTCATCATAACTTTTCCACATTTCATATAAGTTAATTATGGACCTCACAATCTCTTGGATCTGAAATGAAAAGAAAAATATGTGAAGTTACAAAATTGCCACATAAGTTGGTTGGCTATTATGTGCCTACCATATTGTATTTTTTAATTAATATTGTAACCGGCTGATTACAGACATATATTGAAGAAAAAAAAATTACAGTAGTAGACATCTCTTACCTTGTCCATGTCAACATTAAGTTCTGCAAACCAAGGTTTGTGACTTTCCTTCCCGAGCATCACACACGCAATGTGAAGGGCAGCTATTGCTATCTGAAACATAATCATCACCGTTTTGGGTCAAAACATATATAAGTATATAAGTCACAAAGTATTTGCAATCATATCACCAATGCATTTTGCAGTTAGTAAATATATTGTAATGATTACCTGATATGGAGGGTAGAGTAAACTAACATCAGTTCTCAAAGAATCATTAACTATTCTCCACGCATAAGTCAACAACTGATCATCTTGTCCAATGTCTTGTACAAACAACAGTAAAGGTCTGTATGGTTGGAACACAATCAAACAGCAATCTAAATTCTCCAACAAGTAGAACTCACACTCTAATATATGATTAGTTCTGTATGGAAACTCTTGCTGCCCGTACGCATAGCTAAACTTATTCTTAATCACAGTCTGGCAGGTGGTTATGAGACGAGAGTTTGAGATCACTCCAAATTCTTCTACCTTAGAAGCAAGGAACACACATGTGGGTGCTAAAAGCAATGGGTCAATACATTTTAACGAGTTCCTTGCGTAAAACCTCTTGAAGTACACAGTTGCTGTGGCTATAACTTGTTGCCGAAGCTTAAGCTGTTCTCCTAAAACTTGAATTATGCTGGCGAAGAAGTTGAATATTTTTTGATACTCTTCCTCAGACAATATTCCCAAGTCATGTTGTCGATCTCGTATAAGATCCTGTTTATCTAATATCCACTGTTGGTGATGAGAACTTTGCCAGAAATTACCTGCCATTTAAATAATTGAAATATAAGTTTTATTATTTAAATAAATACACTCTCTTGGTGTTGATACAGTCTATAACGAACGAATATCAAACTTTGACGAAACGTCAGACCTGACAGTTGTCTGTCAGCTTGACATGATACATTTTTTTTTATGTTAGTTCCTGGCGGAACAGGCTAAGGTCTAAGACCATGCTGCCAAGTTATTAGTTAGTATTTTTCTTGAGTAGGGATATCCACTTCAATTCATCAGTATGTAAATTCATAATAAAGGGAAATCCAATAAAATTTATTAGTTTAATTTTTATTCATAGGTAAGTAATTCCAGCTTAAGTCATTAGTATTTATCCATAGGTAATCAAATTCAGGTAAATTCATTAGTTTCTTATTTTCCGGTCTTCAGTTTATTTCAATAAAATCCATGCTTAAGATTTGTTATGCCACAAAATCTTAAGTAAGAGTCAAGACTAAGTAATTTCCATTCAAAGTTTATGTTATTTAGTAAAAGCCGAGTGTCAAGTACTTTTTTTAGTTTTAATTTACGTGAAGCAACTGATAACGTTATCAGTATCTAACCTACACAAATTAATTTCCATCATTTTAAATTACAAATTATATTTAAGAATAGTATTATACAAGTTTTAAACAATACACATGACAGGGGGGTGAGCTCTTAGAGCGAGGATAATTCATTTGAGTCTGCGTAAGCGACAGATGTATATGACTTGCATACATCTGTCACTTTTTACAGTCGAACTATGATAGTTTTGACACGTCAGGGTACGGGGGCAGTTCCATATCTTTAGACACCATGAGTTAAATTTGTCCAATTGTATTATTATTAAAATTACACATTCATAATTTTGGTTTTTTAACGGTTAGCTTTCGTATCCGTTCGCTGGATGAACGCAGGGGGCCAACAAAAGGTTTGAATTAGACCGAAAAATATCTGAATGACAAAAATTAAAAGGTCTATTAAAAAATACCAATGTTCAAAATACCAGACGGACGAGCCGGAAAATAAGGATGAACAGAATAAAAATTAATAAGCAGAATAATATCTAGTAAAATCATTTATATAATAGTGTAAGAAGAAACATTTTGGATGTGTTACTTTACTTACAGTTCTTCAAAAGTAGGATAGATGGAAAGGCGGACAGGTGGATGGGCGGATAGGCGGAAGGGCGAACAGGCGGACAGTACTTTACTATTTTATCTTTATTGTTAATTTTGATTCCTGAAAAAGTGTGCTATTGAGAGACATCGTTTTATTTTTCTGTAATCTTTTCATACACTTCTATCACATATAATAATTTCAGATTTTTCTCTATGCAAACTTCGGAGATAAGGGGGAGAGGAACGGTATTTTTATTTAATTTTTCGTCAAAAGCCGCAAAATATGTGCCCTAAAAAATGTTTAAAGAAAGAAGAAGGAAAGAAAGAAAAAATATTTATTTGTGACCCGCACTGGCAGCACGAGATAAGCAAAACACAA
Organism: Orthosia gracilis; assembly: GCA_947562075.1. Lineage (NCBI taxonomy): Eukaryota > Metazoa > Arthropoda > Insecta > Lepidoptera > Noctuidae > Orthosia > Orthosia gracilis. The sequence goes on from OX387268.1 coordinate 44,748,000, forward strand.
ACAATAATAAAAAATAAAAATAATAAACCCCGTGCGAGACCAAAAAGGCTCCTATCTCAGCATGTGCAACGATATTAAAAAAAAATTTGCTGCGCTGATATTCTGATAGAGCCCACTGTTGACGCCACGGATACATTCACGGAAACGGAACATACTTGAATATTTAAATGAATAAAATAGGATAAGATAAATAAGAATAAAAAAGTATAAACACAGAAGGTGAGTCACAGTATGTAAGTGTATAACGTAGACAAATGTATAAATAAAACGCAATAAATATACGACCAAAATCCCGACGGTCCACTGATCATTTGTCGTACCGTAGACAAAAGACAGAGCGCGCCAATCTTTGTCTATGGTCGGCGTCGGGTCGGCTGTCAAAATTAAAAATTAAAAAAGTAATGGTGAATTACGTAAGACATTTCTGTAAATGGTTAAACTTTGGATTATGGGCCGTTGATTTATGACAAGGGGAGGAGGGGAGGGTGGAAGCGGGGCTACAATATTACTATTTAACAACAATGTCGACGGAGGCTCCTATTTCTGTCTGAAGGTTCTAAAGTAACCTAACACGAAGGAGATGACGGGTGCTGAGTTCGCTTGCTTTGCTCGCTCACTTCAGCTCTCGTCATCTCTTCGAACCTAACCTGTCCGTGTCGGGGTGCCCTAAGCTCCCGAGCTCGCTTCGCTCACTCTTGGACTAATTCACGATTTTTTATCTCACCAATTAGGTATATTTTGTTAAAGTAGATATAAGTACTGTGTGATCGAATCAAACCAGTTATAATAATTATACGAATATTACTGACGTAAACTGTAGAAAATATTTTAGTCAAGTACAAAGGTGACATCGATGACAATCAACAACCTTTTGCTTGCTATGGTAACATCTAAGGCTGGTGATAGATGTTAAAGGAGTATCTATTCCTAACATTATAATGCCAGCAAACACACCTCTCTATATAATGCCAGCCATCTTCTTGAGACTTTCAATTCTAGGCCCATAAAGAGGTTTGGTGAGCATATCAGCAATTTGCCTAGCTGCTGGCACATGGGAGATCGTAATGCTACCGATCTTGAACACATTCTCGTATAACGAATGATCGTATCCTTATGTGCTTGGTCTTCTGGTGGATTCTTAGCCATCTCAATTGCTGATTCGTTATCAACACATAGGGATGCTGGACATTCACCATTGATTTCTTTCATAATATTTCGAAGCCAAATAATTTCTCTAGCAGTTTCACATGCAGCCACTATTTCTGCCTCGGTGGATGAAATCGTTACTGTGCTCTGGCGTTTACTATTCCATGATATTAGATCTTCAGCAATGCAAAAAATGCCTGAGGTAGACCTTCCAGTTTCTAGATCACCTCCGTGGTCAGCGTCACTGTAACATTCTAAGTTATGACTATTTCCTGGCTTGTAAACGATGCCTTCATCTATAGTCCCTTTTAAGTAACGCATTATCCTCTTGATATTAATGATGTTCTCGGGATTGTAGGTTTATCTTAATTTCGAGATACAACACTGACAGCAAAGGCTATGTCAGGCCTCGTGCTTGTCATCAAATAAGCTAGTCATCCAACAGTTTCACGGTACGGGAAGCTCATCGAAACTTCATTAACATCTTGAGCATTATTTGCTTTTAAAATTGGTGTTGGCACTGGCTTACATTTCTCCATGCCAAACCTTTGCAATATGCGAGCGATGTACGATTTCTGATGCAGTAAAATAGAACCATCAGTGTACCTTTCTATCTCCATTCCAAGAAAATAGCTTGCTGGTTTTTCTGTTATTTTGAAATGTGCCCTCATTTGTTCTAGGAAACATTTAGCTAGTTTCTCGCATCTATTCAATTCACATGGAATTGCTTCCATTTACATGGAATGGCTTTCCGACCTTTTGGTAGTTCGACTAGCTCCCACGTCTGGTTTTCTTTCAGCGAGTTCATTTCGCTTTCGATAGCCTTTTTCCATTCTTCTTTAGCCTTACATGACATTGCCTGTTTGAAGGTTTTCGGTTCGAACAAATTATCAGCTTCTAATGCCATAATAAAGTCATTGAACCGTACATGAGGTCTAAGATTTGCTCTATCTCTGAGAATCATCCGATTTCCTTCTCTTTCATGGTTGTCATCAGATAGATCAGGATCATCGGCTTCATTACCTTCGGCGAGTTCTCCATTTTCTTCCTCAGAGTGAACGGATTCAAACATTGATTCATCTAGATCATCATCTATCTCTTTATTGGCTTTGTAACGTGCCCTTGATGAAGAAGGTTCTTCAAAAACTTGAGAGCCGAACTCAGTAATATTTATTTCGTTGGTTTCGAATTCATTATGTAGACTTGGAAAATTATGGAATAAGTTTTTCTGGAGAGTTTTCGGCTTTTCTGATTTAGGCTCAACCTCTTTAGATTTTCCCAGTAATGGTACCTCTTCGAATATCACGTCTCTGGATCTAATCAATTTGAGTGATTCCTTATTCCAGATTCTATAGCGTTGCAGCTTCTTGCGGTTAGCTTTAGGAACATGGGCATAGCACGTGCAATCTAGGATTCTTAGATGTTTGGTCGCTGGCTTCTTTCCGTACCACAGTTCATGAGGTGACTTGCATGGCACACTAGATGGCCCTGTGCGATTCAACACGTAGACTATTGCATTTACTATCTCTGCCCATAAGCCATCAGGAATCTTCTCATGTGCATGCATGATGGCTCGCGCGGCTTCTACCACCGCTGCACCGTCCTATTTTCTCTTTCAACGCAACCTGCTTGCTCCGGGGTGTGGGGCATCGTGAACCTTTGCTTGGTTCCGTTTTCAGTTAAGATATTTTTGAACTTTTCGCTGATAAATTCTCCACCATTATCGCTTAATATTTCTTTGATAACGTGTCCCGCAACTTTAGCTTCTTTTAAGAAAATATCAAGCTTTGAAGCTGCTTCAGACTTTTCTCGAAGAAAATAGATGCAACGATGGCGTGTAAAGTCGTCCTTAAACAGTACATAATATCGTAACTTCGAAATTGAATATGGAAACGGTCCACAAATATCGGTATGGATTAGTTCTCCGGCTTTAGTGGCTCTAACCCTTGTACCAAAAGATTTCCTGTGAGCCTTTCCATAAACACATCCTTCGCAGATGTCCGATTGCTTATCCTCCACTTTAAACCCATGCTGGTTTTCGATGACTTGACTAACATGTCTTTTGTTTTGATGTGCTAGCCGATTTGACAGTAGTTGATTGATTTCTCGATTTTTGGGCAACGCAGGTAAGCTCTAGCTTAAATAGTCCACCTTTAATCGCTCTAGTCCCAATTACTTTAATGCCTCCATTTACTTTCACCATGCATTGTTTAGGTGTAGACTCAAACGTACTCATGGATGAGTTATCGTGCACAGAAAGAACTGAGAATAAGTTTCTTTTGATTTTTGGAACATACCAAACGTCCTTCAATAGAACATGTTCTATGTTTCCATTGACCTTGGCTTCAGCTCGAATGTTGCCCATTCCAATGGCTTCAATGGTTTGCCCATTCGCTGCAGTAACCGTATGTGAACTCTTAAAGTGTTTGAAACTTTCGAAGAAGTCACCTGAATTCGTAACATGGCTTGTCGCTCCGTTGTCAACGTACCAGTAATTTTTATCTATTGGCATTCCATCATCGCAAGCTAACACTGTCAGGTTAACATTTGAGGTTTTACTGTCATTTGACGGCTTTCGTGGACGTCCATCATTTATCCATTTTTGACATTTTCGTACAAAGTGCCCAATTTCTCCACAATAATTGCATTTAAAAACTTTTTTCTTCTTCTGTGTTTTCACGATTAATACTTCTTCAGTTTTCTCTGTCTCATCTTTAGTACTTAACGCTTTTTCATATGCACTAAGCTGCGAAGTTCTCTACTGTCCGATCCTTTTTTTTTATAAGGAGCCAACTTGACTTGAAAGCGAAATAATCTTTTGGTAAAGTTCCAAGTATAATAACTCGGGCAAAGTCGCATCAATTTGACTGTTCAATTCATGCCAAACGTTTTTTAACGCAGATATTTATGCTTTCTTATGTCATGTTCAGGATCCTTTTTATAATCAAAGTATACAGTCAATTTTCCGGAATTATTTTAAATCCGATTCGTATTTTATTTTTGCAGATTCATTTCTAATATCTACAGGTTCAACAGGTCTACAGATCTTCCCTTCCAAAATATCTTCAGCACCGGGAATTGCTCTACATACTGTCTCGATCCTATACTTCCAATGCTTAAAGTTCTTTCCATCTAGGTGCATTATTTGTAACTTTGAGGCCTCTGCAATCGGGCGCACGGTTGGCGCAGTGGTTGAGCGATTGACTGCTGCGCTGCGTGTCGCGGGTTCGATTCCCGCACGGAACAAATATTTGTATGACCTACAGATAGTTGTTCCGGCTCTGAGTGTTGTGTATGTGAGTTTATATGTTTGTAAACGCACCCACGATACAGGAAGAAATTCCTAGTGTGGGGCAACGTTTCTTATTTAAAAAAAACTCCTCATCCATGGTGACGTCAGACCGGGTACAAATTCTTGCAGGAATATTTCACAACTCTATCCAAGAGGTAAACTTTTTCGCATCCACTACTATTTTGTAACTCAATCAATTGAACCACGCTCTGCTGCCATGTTAAAGTAGATATAAGGGGATCCCTTCTTTTCGCATAATGTTCTTTAGCCTAATATACTTCGGCATAACGATTTTGGCACAATTTGTTTTGGCATAATAATACTTTGCCATAATTTTTTTAGGCATACATTTTATGTTGGCATAATCATCTTAAAGACTAATTTGTTTTGGCATAAATTTGATTCGCATAACGTTAGTAGGCCTAATGACTATTAGCATAACGTTAGTAGGCCTAATGACTATTAGCATAATAATATTTGGGCATACAATTAATATAAATAACAAAAACAATTTTCATGCAAATGATTTATTATACAGAACATTATGTAACTTAAACAATTTTTCAATCGCAAGATAACTTTTATCTGAAGAATATATTAGATGTTTTGACAGTTTTTGTATAAAAAAATATGTCAATCAGTTAACTTCTATTATGAGAAATAAATATGGAGGTTATTCCTCAGATAGAAGTTAACTGATTGAAACAGTGGTCCTTAATTATGTATGATTATTTATTTAAGGTGTATATTTTTAGCAATTGCTTGTAAATATGCTAGTTTAGAAGTATACTCATCTTTTTTACTAATAATTTTTTCAATTCTTTTGGTTTTGTCCGTGTATTTTTCCTTTTTTTTGGTATAAGTGATGTTCCGACATCCAGTTTATCTATTTCAATGGTTTGATGTTTTATTTCTTGAACGATCTTTTTTGCCAAAAAATAAAATCCAGGATGGTGTTTTCCCACAAAATGTGCAAATCTATTGTGCCATGCCTCTGCATGATTTTGTGTCCTAGGTCTATTTTCCTTTTCTAGTAGATACGTACTCTAGACTTTGGGTGGAAATGGTGGTGGTGAACTTGTAGTGCCCCATACATAATTCTGATCAAACCAATTTGCTATAGTTTCTGTAACAATTAAATAATATTGTTGGTTAAAAATTTAATATGATGTGCAACAAAAGTTAGTGACAGAACCGAATTGTTGCAAAACCGACTCTACGTAGTCTTGTTTGTCCTACCCCTAGAGTGTAATTTAAAATCGCGTAGGCGCGTAGGGTCGAGGCGGCCCACGGGCTGAGGAGCAGGCGGCTGCGAGCGAGGCGCCGCGGCTGAGGCTGGCCGGCGAAGCCGGCCAACAAGCCGAAGCTGCGGTGGTGAGCGAAAGCCGTCTGCGACGATTAGCACGCGTGGAGCCGCCGGAAGCCCGCAGCGCCGGAGCCGAGACAGAAACCCTGCCTGCTGCATGTTGCCTGCTCGCTTGAATGCTGCATGCGTGCTTGCATGCTGCATGCTTGCTTGCATGCTGCATGCTTGCTTGCATGCTGCATGCTTGTTTGCTGCATGCTTGCTTGCATGCTTGCTTGCATGCTTGCTTGCATGCTTGCTTGCATGCTTGCTTGCATGCTTGCTTGCATGCTTGCTTGCATGCTTGCTTGCATGCTTGCTTGCATGCTGTATGCTTGCTTGCATGCTGTATGTGTAAATAAATTTATGCTTTAGGATATTATGCTTAAAAAAGTTATGCTTTAGAACTTTATGCTTAATAAATTTATGCTTTAGAATATTCTGCTTAATCATTATTATGGTTAGAGAAATTATGCTTAAAAAAATTATGCGTAAGCTGTTATGCGTATTATATTATGCGTAAATATAATTATGCCAAACAAAATTATGCTAAGATATATTAGGTCTTAAAATTTTATGCAAATGGATAGGGAACCAGATATAAGTACTGTGTGATCGAATCAAACCAGTTATAATAATTATACGAATATTACTGACGTAAACTGTAGAAAATATTTTAGTCTAGTACAAAGGTGACATCGATGACAATCAACAACCTTTTGCTTGCTATGGTAACATCTAAGGCTGGTGATAGATGTTAAAGGAGTATCTATTCCTAACATCCACCTCTCTTTATAATGCCAGCTAGAGTAATTTTTTTTCTATGATCTATTCCTAACATATTTAAGTAAAAAATATGACATAAAATTTAATAAAATTTCCGAGTCTTGAAAATATGTAAATAGCTTTCTATTTATGAGTAGACTATAGACTTCCAAATCAACGGCCCATAATGGAAAGTTTAGCCCTGTAAATAAATAAAGTAAAAAGATTGCTAGTATTCAATAAAACTGGGTTGTGTGAATATAACTGTGTGTGGTGCAGTGTTCAGTGTAGTGTTCGCCAGAAATCAGTTGACTGCTTGTCTTGTCTACGCGAGTACCTTTATTCCGGCAATGGTCGCCAAATCATACAAGATGTTCTCGATAAGAAACATCTTAAGTCTTGTGAGTGCGCCGAACATCATTGTGGAATGGTCGGCGGAAATAAATGGAAGACAGCGGCATACGAGATTGATTGTGCCGAAAGGGGAGATCCAGTATTTCGATCAGAAGGCGTGTCACTTAAGAAGGGTACGATGGAGTGGTGGATGCAGTTATTCAAGCCGATGACGGTGAGGAGGGAACATCCGGATATCAAGTACCAAGCAAAACAAGGCAAGTTTTGGATGGAGAACAAGACGGTGAACAATATAGCCTTATCGCCCGAAATGATTGCGAAAGTAACGGTAGAAACACAAATATTATTATGGCATTATGTAAAGGAGGTGCTTTCACAGAAGCCGAAGCTATGGAACTATTTGCAAAGTCAACTGAAGGGATTAACTTTGTGTGTACAAAATTCTATGTTGAAAAAATCCGGACCCACATCCAGCTCGCAATAATTTTGTTTTTTTCGGAATCGGTAAAGCAGCGATTCGAACGAGCGAAGGCGAAATACGAGAGGGACAACAGCGACCAAATGAACGAAGAAACGCAGGACGAAATAAATAAAAAGTTTAAGGACATCTTACAAATTAACAGTATTAACGAGGCGAAATTCTTTGACGACACGTACAGGCAGTTTATGCGTCAAGGCAACAAGAAGAATAACCGGTTCTTCCTGGGACCATCTTCGACGGGCAAGACGATGACAATGCAGAGTGTAGAGTGTCACTTTAATTATTGTAGATTGACTGGTTTAATGGCGAATAGCAGTTTTAATTTTAGTGGTTTGTTGAATACGAATGCTTGTCTGATGGACGAATGTAAGTTGACGGAAAATCAATTTGAGCAGTGAAAGATGTTGGTGTCGGCCGTTCCAATGTCCTCAGATGTAAAGTATAAAGATAGATGTGTAATTAAGGATGTGATATTGTATACCTGTAGCAATTATCCAATAGAAATGTAAGGTGCCAATGGCAATGGAAGGTCTCGTACAATTGAATACGAACTGACAGTGAAATGTCCTTGGTACAATACGAACTGACAGTGAAATGTCCTTGGTACATTAAGATAAGTCCACATGTATGGGAATAATGTTGGTTAGAATACGATAACGTTATGTAAAAATAAAAGAGTACAAAAAAAAAAAATTAGGTTAAGTTAAAAAAAAGCATATTTGTTTAATTTTTTTCCCATCCAGTAAAATAAGAAACTCAATACATTGAGTTAGGTCATCTTGCGAATTTAGTTGTTCAATGTATTGAGTTGGTTAGGTCATCTTGATTTTTTTTAGGTTTAATAGAATGTGTTACCTCACATGCTCTAGTAGCCCCATTTCGAATTTCAATGAACACTACCAGCACCAGCATCAAAAAAAAAATCTTTCGTATTTGCAAAATAGTCTATCAAACGTTATTTAAAACTATTCCTGTGACAGACGGACAGACAGACTGAGTCGCACCATAAGGGTAACCATAAGGGTTTTACAATTTTTGTACGGAACCCTAAAAAAAGGAGGTTATTATCAATTCGATACGTATGTATGTAATATTGTTGGAATTGCACAATAATCACATAAGTTACTGTACGTGGGCTCTAAACATGAGTGCCAAATTTCATAGGGATGTATATGTATACAAAAATACAAAATTACATTAGCAGCCCCAGTAAGTTACAATAGTACTTGTGTCGGAGCTGTCTCACTCTTCCTTTAAGTGGTACCTTAACAATGAAATTAATGAAACTTAACTGGCATGTATGAAAAAAAAATACGAAGTTATATAAAATAAATTGAAATATTAATACAGAATTATAAAACTGCTAAATTATTACAAAAATAAAAAAATATATTACGGATTAAATGTCAATAAAAAAATATTATTACGGATTAAAATGTCAAATAAAAATATATTTAAGAAGAAATAGACAAAAAAAAATATGTTACGGATTAACATGTCAGCAGAATTAACTGTATAAACAAGGCGTCAGCAAATTAAATTAAATTATTACTAAACAATTATTATTAATTAAACATTTTTGTTAAAATTATTAAAAAAACAAGTTTTTTTTTTTTTTTTTAAGAATTAAGATAAACTACGAGTCACTAATATAAACAGAATTCACTTTCTCACAAACAAGGCGTCTATATTTTCCTGCTGAAACAGCGAAGATGTCGATATCTATGAAGATCTTATTATACTGATCAGCAAGGCGAAGTAAGGGTGCCCGCAAACCTGCGTTCGTACGACTAGATGATACAGCAAACAGAGATCGCACACGCACCCCACGGCTCATGATATTTCTAGGTACTATATAGTTAATACTACTTACAATATCAATACAGTTAAATGTATTATTGCAGAGGTGAGAGAGAAAAATTTGTAGCTTGTATTTGTTCAAAAGATTACTATAAGATGCGTAGGTACGATAACAGCGGTACTGCATGGCTTTCAGAAACTTCCTTTGAACTTTTTCAATTTCGTCTGAATATTTACTGTAGAAGGGACTCCACACCGCAACAGCATACTCTAACTGAGACCTGATTAACGACTTGTAAAGATATAAAAATATGGGCGGACAGATTTTTTGGCTGATCTCATGACAAAACCATACATACGGAATGCATTACTGAAAAAGTTAACCTATGTGAGCATCCAGGTGTAACTTGTCATCCAATAGAACTCCAAGATCGCGAACCAGTGATTGTCTTGTAAGGATTCTATTGTTTAAAGCATAGGGATGGTTTTATAATATTTTTGTTTTTTGTAAAGCTTATACAGCAGCATTTGGATATGCTAAGTTGGAGCTTATTGTCGGAACAGTATGTTGTGAACCTGTCTAGGTCCTCTTGTAAGAGAAGACAATCATGCAAATCCCTGACAGGCCTAAAGATCGTCTGCAAACAACAGCAATTTTGAATTTTGGAAACATGTGTTTATGTCGTTAATAAAAATTATGAAAAATATATATGTCTGATAATAGATGTCTGTTGTGGGGAACCTAAATGGTTTGAAATACATCACCTTAATAAGTCGCTGTGCTCTTTCCAGATCGAGGGATTTCATTTTGGAAGCTCCTCCCCATATCGGAATGCAGTAAGTTATTACGGATTGCGCCAGAGCTATATAGATCTTGTTTATAAGTTGGGCGGACATTACTTGACGTAAACTTTTGAAGACCCAAATCAGCTCCCTGATCCTTTTCATGAGAATCTCAATATGAGGGTGCCACGACACGTGCATCTGGACTGAGGGCCCATTTTTAAAATCCTTGCGTAACGAAATAAGACTTAAAGGGAAATTAGTTAAAAATAGTAAAAACTTAAAGCAATGGGCCTAAAATTTCTTAAACGTAAATTAAAACTGTTATGATGAAATTACTTGGGCCCTCAATCCAGACGCTTGCATAAACTGGCATACCCTAAATCTCAGAAAGTACTATCTCTGGGTTAATCATTTTAACTTAGGAATTTAGTTAAGAATTTCTTAAATATTTTAAGAAATTCCCAAATCTGTAGAATAAGACATTACAGATTTATGGCGATATATCTATGGCCCTCAATCCTTTAATGTCTTTACCGAGGAATCTGCAAAACATGAATTTATCTGAAGAAATACATGAATAGGACTGTAATATACTTTGCTTAGATACCTCTGTGAATTAGTTAAAAAGAAATAATGACACAAAAGTGAATGGTTAAAAAGTAAATGAGAATCGAATTTCACTTAAACGTCTGAACTGAGAGCCCAATATTTTCGGCTTTATTGACTAGGCTCAACCTCATAGATTAAGTCAAATTAAACTAAGTTTTTTTACTATTTTTTAACTAAAATGTCACATATCGTCCGTTCTTCTAAATGCAATACATTAAGAGAAAATTGATTTTTATTTTTTTATAGGAGAAAGTTTTGTAGGGTACACATGATTTTGTTACTTTTTTGGACTGATCAGTATATATCCTCATATAAGCTATTTTTTAAGCGACTAAAGTAAATAAGTATTTATGGTTTGAACTGTCGGAAGCGACTGTGTTTTTTGTGGTGCAATATTTTGAAGGGAACACAGTGCAATTGTCAGGCAAAGCTATTATTGCATGGGTCCTTTTTGGGCGAGGATAAAACAAATGAACGTCATTCTTGGTAATGTACCGTAACAAAGTAAATAATCGCATTATGTAATGGAGAATAATGTAAAAGTTTATTTTTTTTATAACACTAGGCACGTATTTTGATGTACACGCACAATCTGTAACTATAACGATGGTAATACTCTTCCAAGTTTTATCATCAATTTACCACCGATCAATGAAAAATAACTTTCTTTTTCGAAGTCGGTGTCCATAACGAAAAAATAGGTACTTACCAAAGACACCGACTTCGAAAAAGAAAGTTATTTTTCACTTTGTAGTGTTTTATTTGGAAGTCGGTAGTATTTTTTTGTAAAAAAGTTTTTTTTTAGTTGTACCTACCTAATAGGCAAGTTATTTAGTAAGTTACCTTAACGCCAGAATAGATTAGCCGAATATCATGAAATTTGAACGTAAAGGGTGAAATGAGAGAATTGCGTACCCCTCAAGAGCGTACTGGCGTGATGTTATGTTATGAAATGGTATAAACAATAAACAGACATGCGATTGCAGCAATCCCGAGAGATTTCCCGTTAGTTATTGAAGAGTTCTGTTGTATATCTTGGAAGTTCTTCATTAAATCTTCACCAAATTAAAATGGCACCAATTTCGAAACATAGTCTTTCATATAAAAAAAGAATTTTCAAAATCAGTCCACAATTGACGGAGATATCGGTGAATATACATAAAAAAAAAACATACATGAAGTCGAACATAGCTTAACTTCTCCTTTTTGGTAAGTCGGTTAAAAAGATAGATTGATCTTTGCGACAGCTGTCAGTATCAATTCAGTAACAATAGCGCTTGTGACAGGCTAAAAATAACGTATACGTCAGTTTGACATACGTCGCAGACATCAAGCTATCTTTTATGAAGTATAAGTTACTTTTAGGAGTCTAATATAGTCTAGTCCCAATTGCCAAGAAATTTAAGTTTACGCGCAGCCGTAAACTCCAATTTCTTGTCTCTTCTATTAATATGCACTTACTACCGCTAGATGCTACTCACATGGCTCCTCACTCTTCTCCTTCTCTATAAGATCTCATTCTAATTTCCGACCCTAACTAAGTAGGCACACATGGACAGCTACCTTCTCCTTTTTCCTACCATGACCTCATTTATCTTTCCTACAATATTCGACCTCCTAAACGCAAGGCCAAATTTCTTTCTCTTCGTTCTTTTAAAAACATTGATTTGGAGCGTTTGAGAGCTGATGCGGGTGGTATTGACTGGTCTCCTGTATACGCCTGGGAGTATATGGACACTATGGTGTAAATATTCAGCAAGACAATGTTGGATTTATATGAGGCACACGCGCCCTTAAAAAAGGTGAGGGTCAAACACCTTCCTGCACCATGGCTATATCCAGCAATAAAAAACCAGATGGCTAAGCGAACAAAGCCAAGTGCCTGTACAGAAAGTGACTGACTAGGGAAAACTGGGACCTTTATAAAAGGATGCGAAATCGCTGCAGTCATCTGTGTAGGAATGCGAAAAGGCACCACATTCCAACTCAATTAAAAACTTCAACCCAACACAAGTATGGCAATTTTTAAAGACTGTTAGTATTGGTTAAGCCTCTAGCAAGAGTTCTTCTGATAAGAATGAGCCTTAATGCACACTTTTCTAAGGCCCCATTACCCTCGATGACCATGTTAAATCTTCCACTCTCAACGATCTCTTTAATCTTCCTTCGCCAGCAAATACTTCTTTCTCTTGCCACCAAATTACTGAACTAGACATTAAGAAATGTATCCTTTCCATATATATAACATAATAGTAACAAATTGTTTGTAATTAAATTGATGTTACGATATCAGACTATTTTTAGATTACATAATATAAGTGAAGTAAATAGTTTTCATAAATTTATATCGATTGTGTTTTATTCATCGAAATGAATTTGATTGATTTGCGTATTGCAACGTCTGTGGTGCTGCATATACTGTCCATAGAAACGATGACATATGATATGATTTTCCGTCCCAAAAAGTAACAAAATCATATCTACCCTACATAATTTTCTCCTACAAAAAATTAAAAATCAATTTTCTCTGTAAGTATTAGAATTAGAAGAACGGACGATATGTTACATTTTAGTTAAAAAATAGTAAAAAAAATTAGTTTAATTTGACTTAATCTATGAGGTTGAGCCTAGACAATAAAGCCGAAAATGTTGGGCTCTCAGTTCAGACGTTAAAGTAAAATTCGATACCCATTTACTTTTTAACAATTCACTTTTGTGTCATTATTTCTTTTTAACTAATTCACAGAGGTATCTAAGCAAAGTATGTTACAGCCCTATTCATGTATTTCTTCAGATAAATTCATTTTTTGCAGATTCCTCGGTAAAGACATTAAAGGATTGAGGACCCTTGATATATCGCCATAAATCTGTAATGACATATTCTACAGATTTGGGAATTTCTAAAAATATTTAAGAAATTCTTAACTAAATTCCTAAGTTAAAATGATTAACCCAGAGATAGTACTTTCTGAGATTTAGGGTATGCCAGTTTATGCAAGCGTCTGGATTGAGGGCCCAAGTAATTTAATCATAACAGTTTTAATTCACGTTTAAGAAATTTTAGGCCCATTGCTTTAAGTTTTTACTATTTTTAACTAATTTCCCTTTAAGTCTTATTTCGTTACGCAAGGATTTGAAAAATGGGCCCTCAGTCCAGATGCACATTGCCACGACAGTCTAAAATTATGCCCAAATATTTTGTGGATCTGACTTGTTGTATATTCTGGCAGCCACAGTTATTTACTCGTATATTTATAGAGGGAATAATTTGACAAACATGAATAGTAATGCCAAGTCAGTTCTTTGGTTTGAGAAAAAACAAATAAAATTTGTTTTGTTGGTATTTAGGGTTAAAAGATTTGCTCTTAGCCAGCCAGCTATCTTAATCAGTCCCTGTTCAGCGACAGTTTTGACAAGGTGGCATGAGTTTACCGAAAAAACAATCACTGTGTCGTCTGCATATGAAAAGATTTTCCCTCCATTGATCTGCATATTGCAAAGGCTGTTAATATAAATTAAAAACATTGTCGGACCCGAAACGGTTCCCTAATAGATGTCCGCGCGTGGCACTCCGTAATAGACGTCCCCCTCGACACTACACAAGTTACTTATCTTTACCATTTGTTGTCTACCTTTGAGATAGCTCTCAAAAAGAAAGAGAGCCGTGCCTCTTATACCTATGTTTTCTAACCTGCGCAGAAGGATCGGGACGGAAACGGTGTCAAAAGCTTTTTTTAGATCTAAGAAGACTGTTAAGCATTTATGACCCCTATCCACTCTATCAACAATATCAGATGTCAAAGCCTCTTGAGTTGAACGTCCTTGTTTAAACCCATATTGTGCTTTTGATAGAATATTGTATTTCTGTAAATAGTTGATTAGTCTCTTATTTATAATTTTTTCTAAGGTTTTTTGAAATTGCTGGCATAACTGATATGGGACGATAGTTGTTGACATCGTTTACGTCGCCACCCTTGTGTACAGGATTGACCAACGATCGCTTTAAATATTTCGGAAAAACACCAGTTTTGAAACATAAGTTAGCTAGCTGGCTTATAAGTGGAACCACAAAATCCCTGGATTGTTTTAAATATTTTGTAGGAATACCGTCCCAACCTGGTGCACTCTCAGAATCAAGACCCATAAGAATACAGTCCGCTTCCTGCGGTTCAGTCTCCAATAACACAAACGAGGAAGCCCTAGAGTCAATGCAGCAGCTTGTCACAACAGGCATGCCAGTTTCAGCTACGATGTATTCTGCTAAGGATTTGCCTATAATTATACAGAACAAGTTTACTCTATCTAGTGAGTTAGAGGCCGTGTGGTAATAATGGTGAGTATTTGAAGTTTTGGGTGGTTTAAAATGTGTGATTTCATTTATTGTAGACCAAAGATGTCTCGGACTTTTTGCTGAATCCTCTATTTGTTTTTTTATTATATTTTCTCTTTGTCTTTCTTATCGAATTGGAGCAAAAGTTGCGGAAGCGTTTGAAGGTTACTATTAAAATTGAGTTGAAAGGGTGTAATGCTGCATTTTGTTTTTAAGTCTTATGCACCGCAGAGCTCCCTCAGTGATCCAGGGCTTCAGTTTTCTTTAGCCACTTGAAACGGATTTAGTTTTTGAATTGTTTATGAGGGACGATCGAATCACCTTCACCAATTTAGTTGCAAAGCTATCTGGGACCGTGAAAGTATCAAAAGTTGATATATCTATATTTATAAGGTAGGTATGCCTTTTCAAAATCTATAATGGTTGTTGTTTTTGAACAAGTTCTTTGTCTTTTACTTGAGCTAGTTAAATTTAAAAGAACCATAGCATGATCCGTGATTGTTGTATTAAGCACTGCCACAAATGCTGAAGACTTAGTTTAATCAAGCTTCAGGACGGTACGGTCAAGGCTCAAGGCAATTCTGTCTCTAGTGGGAAGGCAGTGTCCCGGAAGGAGGCCGTGCACCGATAGCATATTTAGGAAATTTAGCCTATTTGATCTTTGTTTTGTTATTTCTGTGTTTTTTTCTGTTATATTAATATTAATGTCACTCATGACAATAATATTTTTGTGTGTACTACAAGCTTCAAGATGGGTGTTTAATGAGTAAATGAAATTGTCAGCACAGGCATTAGACGGGGAACGGTATATACCTATAATAGTAAGTAAAATCAGACACGATGACTTGGAGAGCAGACGCATGTGTTAAGGTTAGTTCTGTAACGAGAGGCATATGCTTGTTGCTTACATAGACAACCACACTATCGTTTTGATTCAGCTAAATTGAGATTAAATAAGAGGTATAGTTATTAAGTAGTGGTATTTGTTTATTATTATTATTTAATCTACACTCAGTAAGAATAAGAACATCCACGTCGAACTTCTTGAGAGCCAAATTCATCTGCAAATCATCAAAATTACTGTAAATACTCCTCATGTTCTGAGTTACTACTGTCAAGCACGCATTTTCGAGTTTTAACAACGTGGACAAATCTTCGAAGTTTCCTTTGCAGTGTTCGCAATTTCAATCTCGTCCAATTCATCAAGCGTATTTATATTAGGTACTATCCATTTTCGTATGAGAAGTCTAATAAACATAACTCACGGGGTATTGTTAAAAGTAAATGCCGAGGTAAATCAATGTTGTTCAGAATTATTACATAAATATGCAGAAGTCTTGGTTCAAAGATTATGGGTGTATGTATGAATGTGTGATGTAAATGAGAGATAGTTGTATTATAGATCTTTGCTTTGATCTTTGGTAAGTGATTGATAGAAAGTTTGCATTGAGTTTTGATAGTTGATGAGCATGCTTTATACAGTAAAAACGTTACATAAAAAGATGAATTTAATATTTTTTAACAAGTCAAAAGAAACAACATCATCCAAAGGTAAAAAAGGCTAGTAATAAAACCAATAAAAATAGACATACAAATAAAATAACTATAATTAGTCATGCACTTTGGAGTAAGCCATGCACCTGTGTCTCACTCTTCACTCATCCTCGTCCTTTTTCAGAAAAATTCGACCAAATGTAGTCCAGCAGAATTTATACTGCTTTGAGCTAGGTCCCTGGCTAAGAAAAATAGACGGGCATTTCATGGAGTGAATTGTTCCGAGATAAATACAGGAGTGTCCCCGTTACTAGTGATAGTAAGGTGCTTAGCTTGAAGTTTCGTTTTGTTTTTTATGTTGAAGGACTTGGTGTGTTTCAACAGATCCTGTTTTTGAATGGCAGAGTCCAGTTCCACTACGATGGGAGGGCTATTTACCCCCTCCTTCTTCCCGTGCTATCTAAATATGTCCCTTATATCCCGCTTACTCAAATCGAGATTGATATTCTTAGCTAAACCGAGTACCATATTTATCAAATCATCTCTGATTTCTTGGTTTTTCCTAGGTACATTATTTATTTCGATATTATCGCGCGAGCATCGTTGCAGGTCCTCAATTCTATCCTCCAACACAATTATATAATCTTTGTCTTTTTTACCTGTAATTCCAACTGTGTTATCTTATTTTGGAAGTCATCATTTTTTTTAGTCAAAAACGCGATAGATGTTTCTATGTTTGTATTTGTAAGTTGAATCTCTTTCAGATTTGCAGTGATGGAATTTAATTCTGATTGCTGGGTTTTTATGAAGGACTGAAACAACTCTTTCATATCCTCCTTAAATTAGTCCTCGTATTTCTCCGAAACTATTCATCGGATCGTGATTATTCTTTTTAGTCATGCAGCATCGAGACGTGGTCGCCATAGAGGCCTTGCTACCGAAGTCCCTGGTCAGCAGACATCACCAAAACACCACTTATCAAGTCCCATCCAAAACTCCAACCCACACCCTACCCAACCTACTCGTGTGACTCCATGTCCGTCTGTCCGTCCTTCCGCAGCTTAGCTCAGAGATTCTTGGTACTAGAAAATTATACTTTTGCACGGATATATACGAGTATATATATATATTAATCACGCCAACAAAATGGTAAAATAAAAAATA
The DNA here is from genome assembly GCA_947562075.1 of Orthosia gracilis. Lineage (NCBI taxonomy): Eukaryota > Metazoa > Arthropoda > Insecta > Lepidoptera > Noctuidae > Orthosia > Orthosia gracilis. The sequence continues at coordinate 44,765,566 of OX387268.1, forward strand.
GTAAACTTTAATTTAGGCTACCTCTGTACACTTAAAGTCCCATGTTTATTTTCGTCTTGCCCATTGTGTGGGGTATCGTTGGATGGTTGAATGACATATTATATTCAAAAATATTACGGATCTGCGAAAACCATTTTTCGATTAGTCAAGTGTCTCCCTAAAAGGTGGCTTTTGCATATGTGATGGATATGTGTGTGTATGTCACAGTAAAGAACTTTCGCGACAACGTACGTCACAATCGTAAACTTTCGCAATAACGTACATCGTAGTAAAGAACATTCGTGATCACGTACTTCGCAATGGTATATTTCCGCAGTAACGTACATTGCAGTAAAGAACTTTCATGATAACGTACTTCGCAATGGTACACTTTCGCAGTAAAGAACTTTCGTGATAACGTACTTCGCAATGGGAAACTTTCGCAGTGACGTATATCGCAGTAAAGAACTTTCGCAACAAAGAACTTCGCGATAGTAAACTTTTGCAGTAACGTACATCGCGGTAATGATCTTCGCAACTATGGGGTACACCCAAAAATCGGCCCTTAGTAAAATAATATTGTACCTACCTAGTAATTTTATTTTTTCTAGGCATTTAGGACCTAAACCTTGCGAGGGTTTCAGTTGTTTAAAATAAGAAACACGTTTGTTTTATAGAGAGTTATTCATTTAATTAACAAAAACAAAAATATTGAGTATTGAAACTACGTTGTGCACCTAATGTTTGTCGCTTTCTTACAATCCTAAGATATCGTTGATAGTGTAATCCTTCAGGACGTCATTGACGACATCGAAGAGCTCTTCGCTAAGCATTCTGCTGACATTCTCCATCTCAGACTGGATCAGTTCCTGCGTTAAGTTCTGGACATAGTTGTTGATGAAGGCGTTGATGATGTTGGAGCCAGTCATGCCGTGGAATTGGATCTAGAAAATAACAAAAACAACATTGTCATCAATGATGTCAATTAATCAAGTAAAACTATCTGTCGTGGCATCACTTGAGGACGTGGTATCGAAGGTGCTTGCGTAATGAATTTCATCCATTTGTTTGAAAGAAAGGACCTGAACTAGAAATCACAAAAACATTCTGTTCTGACTTACAAGCGTGTCATGGATATCGATGTGGATGTTTAATTCACGAAGAATCAGATGTCCTCCGAGGAGGTTGGTGCCCATTCTCATGTCCATGCCGACCTCGATGCGATGGGCGAAGATCCTGCAGGGTAATATCAACAATTTTACATTATTAAAGACACCAATTCAGTCCTCGTGAAGGTCGCAATCTTGGAATGCTTTAAAACGAATAGTATCTACGGTAAATACCTGAATCCACCGCCAGCTCTGTGCGTTATAAGACCCAGTCTTGCGCGGGCGTCGTAGTTACCTGATAAATAACAATCTCTGAGTTAATACCGTATTGCGGATTATAGCGCAAATATGCTTACATGGTCAGGAATGTATTATCACAGATTATTTTCATTTTATCAAACTACTCGTATTATGTTTTGCTTTTGGTCGTATGTGACGTAGAAAGGATACGAAGTAGATTAGCGATAAACACCCACTATTAGATAAGGCCCATAGAATTTCCGTAATAATAGACGGTCACCAAAGGAATAAGGTAGACTTCTTTGGCAGATGAATTATATTGGTGATGTATCTCGTAGTTTTTATGACGATTGGGGACGAGTTTACGGCGTATGCGTGGTCTATGTACGAGTCTGAAATATGTGTTATATTCTGTGATAGACCTTTTTCATTTTATCGTGTGGCAATCCTCATGGATTTTGTGTGGAAATGAGCGTGCTATCCTGGGGTAGAGGATTCTTTCAGACTCTCATTGACTAAAACCGCAGTGGTGTTCTGCAGATAACTTTTTCCGGGTCACTGGAGAGCTACCTAAGGGACACCGTCTCCCTCGCACGTACCCTCTGGCGGCCGAATGTAGGTATTTGCCCAGTACCTCTCTCGCTTCAGACAATGGACTGAAAGGACCGGAACCGAGAGATTATTATCCGCAGCATATTCTGTGATGGACCTGGAGCCAAGTCATATACATACATCTGTTCCTTACGAACAATCGAAATAATCTTAATCTAAGAGCTCATGGTAGGGCCCCTGATTATGATTCTTAAGTATAAATAAGTAAGTAGTAATTTGTAATATTTACCAGTGACCGTTATCCAGGGAATAGTGATATGAGCTCCGAAAGAAAGTCGCAGCGCGTTGAAGGTGATGTGGTCTAGCACGTACCAGCGGAGACCGTCCATCTTGAAGTCGGTTATCGATACGGTGGCTGTCGTACTGCACATGTAAAAACATCGTTAGAGAATACAAAAATTACTGTTGTTGGATATTGTAAAGTGAAAATGAATATAAAAAAATACACATACGCAGGAGCTTGGTATTCGAAAGGTCCAATGAGAGGTATGTCAAGAGGGTCCAGCGGGGGTACGTCATCGTTTCCATTAATGACGACATCCCTGAAGTCTTCGATCATCTCTGCGATGGCGTCAGTCACCACGTTGCGACCTTGAGCCTCTAAAGTCTGGAGTTCTGATATAAGCAGCTTGTCGCCTTCAGTGACGGCATGGTCAGCTGATAGAAGGTCAAGTCCTAAGTGGAGGTCTTCGAAATTATTTGCCGCATCTTCGACTAAAAAGGAAACAATTTTAATTCGATGTACTAAGTACTTGGCTATTTCACCTTATTTTCTGAAAAATGCTCATAAATCCACACAAAAGAGGTGTCATTCATAAAATTCAGTAATTACCTACAACTATTATTGTGCTTTCAAATATAGCGACACCTAGCGCAGGTGAATTATTTATTTATATGTATTAACGGCTGACTTGTGAATGACTTAGGAGGGCCATAGGTTTCACTTTTAAGTCCCTCTGTTCTATTCGAGCTTCGTGTTACTTACCTTATTTCATCAACTTATGGCAATGTCTTTTTATGATGCCGTTTTCAAACAATAGCTTGGTTTTATTGTTAAACTAATATTTATTATTATCTTACCTAGGGGAAGGTCTTCATAATCCACATTAGCGCCTTGCGCAAGTGCGCACACAAGTAACGTCACAAGGCACAATATTTTCATCTTCTGTAATAAAAACAATAAAATAATAATTATGTAAATTAATTTAAAATATAGCAATTAACTTAAGAGTAAGTTACTACCATTGTCTTTTTTGCAATTTGACCGGTCTGGGTTATTCGCACTTCTATTTAATATCTCTGATTATGTTCATTCATCATAATTAACTGCTAATCCCAGTATTTATAGATTAAAATGGAATAATCTTAATTAAATTATTTTTTATCAATCTGTGATTTGTTTCGCAGCTGCTATAGCTCTTTGTTATTTAGATTGTAATCTAAATCTGCAGATGTTCAAAATACCTGAGCATGACGTGTGGCACAAGTAGGCAGATTTGAGACGAACTTACTTTTTGTCATATTGGGCACATTGCTCGCAGAACGGTTGGCGGATGGGGCCAAAAAATTCTGGAGTGTCGACCGCGTACAGGAAGACGATTTGTTGGAAGGCCTTCCACTGGGTGGGCTGATGTGGCGACACTTGGGAGGGGCCTATGTCCAGCAGTGGATGCCTTTCGGCGGAAATGATAATGACACTTTTGTTTATCTATTGCCGTCATGCATTCTAATACTCTGCAAATAATATGTGTTTACTATATTGTTGAACCCCTGCAGCCTTATTGCGTAATGAATTCGGCAAGGCAATAGGCAAAGAGCAGGAAAAATCTACCAATCACATATACGGAAATCCACAACGCGTCTTTCGTCTCGCATGTGATTGGTCGATTGTTCAGACCCTTAGCGCTATGCCTTGCCGAATTCACTGTTACATTCTCAGTGTAACTGGCGTTTTACTTTTAAGATTTTCTCAGAAGTTTGGAAGTTGGCGGTAAAACACTCGCGTGCCCGGCAAGCACATTAAAAGTGGTTGGTTTTGAGGGCTAGGCAAGTGACATTGTCGACTGAAAGCACGGCGAGAGCGATTGCAGAAATGTGAAAAATACATGGAATGTCAAACGCTGTTGAAATTTCACGAGACTAATCCCTTAAATTTTCGCATTTCGACCATCGCCATAGCTGACCTCGAATTTCACCTCTTAACCCCTTCTATACAATAAAAAAGACCTAAGGCCTCTGCATGGGCTAAATACTCTCCGGTCGCGTCGAAGAACAGAGAATGAACCTGGGTTTGCGCAGACACTGGGATGCAGTATAACACCTCTACTGTCGATGTGTAGTCTCTGCTGGGAATGGCCACCGAAATCAGTCAGAGAAACTATAATATTTTTGTGGTTCCACAATCAAGACTATTATTAAGAGTAGGTAGGTATTATAGTTTTGTTGTTAATAAGCTCATTTGTTCTGTCAATTCTTTGATGCCCTCGTACATAATGATGTCTCATACTTTTGATCTTCTTTTAACCTTTTTTAACCGACTTCAAAAAAGGAGGCGGTTCCCAATTTGAGGTTTTATTCAAGTGAAAAATAGAGTTTTTTTTACAAAAAACAATACAACCGACTTCCAAATAAAAACACTGCAAAGTGAAAAATAACTTTAATTTTGAAGTCGGGGTCGATAACGCAAAAAATGGTAGGTACCTACGAAAGACACCGACTTCCAAAATTAAGTTCTTTTTCACTTTGTAGTTTTCTTATTTGGAAGTCGGTAGTATTTTTTGTAAAAAAGTTATTTTGTGAATTTAGAATCAGTGTGTCACTAAAATGTTTGGCTTCTTTTAACCTAGACCAATTATCAACAGGGCCTACACCGCCACATGGCTACATAGGTACTAGGTTTTCAAATTTAAAACTTTGCTAACCTTATGATTTCATTATCAACACGTTTAAAAAAATCTTATTCGAAGTTGTGTTATGTGTGTTCTCTGTTAGCATCTTTTAGGAAAAGCATAATATATAACTTTGGTAATCAATCAAATATTGATTAATGGTATTTTACACAAATGAGCTTGAACTTAAAAAATTAAGTTAATTAATAACAATGTTATAGTAGATACCGTTGACACAATCGTAAATAAAATCTACATGGTATTATAGTGTCAAGATTGTGATCTTTATGCAAGTATGTGACGAACAAACAATGTGTGCTTGTACCTACTTGCATAGTAGGTTCATGGTTCTGTTATAATCATATAGATAATTAATGAATTTAGTATTGGTAAAAGAATACTAGTGATGACGAAATAATTTACACAAAGTAAAGCGCCTGCCTGGGTTTGAACCCATGACCTACATTTCTTTGGCTCTTTCAATTCTTACCTACTGTATACCCGTATAATGTGGTGCGACCATAGATATAATAAACAAGGGTGCGACGAAAACGAATTTTCTTGAGCTAGAGCGAGCACAAGATCTCTTATCAAGGTCATGTATACCAAACCGTACAGATTCCAGATTTTGATACAGGTAATTGGGTCAGGTTGACTGGTACAGATACAGATTTTATTGTGCACTTGGATGTACTGTACTCATACGCAAATTTCTTAATACAACTGAGGTTTGCTGTAAGAGAACCCAATTACTAATTAAGCTCGCCTTTGTACATAAGCTGTCCTATTGTATCTGTGTATTTATGTTTTTGTGTACAGTAAAGAATAAGATTCCCATCCAATGAGTTATGCTCCCTTAGCAGAATTCTCACAGTCAGAAAATTATACATACTCCATGTTGTCTTAAAATTACACAAAGGCCTGCCCTATGACCCTCACCTTCAGGCAAGAAGGCGAAAATACAGTGTTGAACCAGTAAAGTTCGTTAAATCTGCATATGCCAAAAGACAATTCCATACAAATGCCGCTATCCAATGATCAATTTTCCATATAATATATTAACATAAATACAATTTAAAATTTAAAAAAAAGACAAACCTATATACAAATACAAAGAGGAGAGGGGAAATCAATAATCACATCGATGTCAATGGGAAACGTGCCCAGGACTCTGGCGCGAAACACACGCTGGCACGCTGGCTGGCGTTTCTCTGGCCGATGAAAAAGCTAGCCCTCTGGTCACGTGAAGAGTCGACGAGCTTTGTGCTAATTTATCGAAAAACTCGATGCTCACTCGGACCCCATGGACCTAATGTTTCAACCCCAAACGGCTCAAACAAATAACTTCCAATAAGGTTGTTATATTTGCGCCGTTAAAGGTTTTCTGCACCGGCAGCAGCCGCCCCAGCACAGCCCGCCTTGAATATTTAATTCTTGTCCGACCTTGAATATTTGTCATGCACAAAACTTTTTAATTTGTAATTATAATTTTTAAAAAACCTAGTCAATAAATATTGTTGATTTCTTATTAAAAATTGTTTAATTTTTACTTCAATATCTTATTACGTTGCGGATACCAGCCTGTTTTAACCTTTTAACCTAAATTAAATATTATCAGGTAAATTACAAAAATATTCTTTTTACGAAAATGAAAACAAAGGTTTTTAATAATGCAAAAAGTTAACGCGTTGGTGAGATTCGATTCTAAGACCTTTGATTTACCAGACGATTGCTTAAACACTCATGCCACAGGACCAGTTAGTTACATATTTAAATTTATACTTCATATTCTTTTCTTCATACGAGTGTATATTGTGAAGCAAACACTAATAAATAGGCGAAGTAATAAACTTGTTGATTTTACGCACACGAAACATCTACGTTGGTGTGCCCTGCAAACCTATCTGATTTGATTTGTGTACATCACTTTTACCATTTCATCATTTGTCCAGTTGCGCGCGAGCGCGAGCCGCCGAGTCGAGCGCACGCGTAGTAGATTGCTATAATTCGTGTAGTTGAATTTTTTTTTTCTTTCTACCTACCCACATCATATAATCTAAATGTTAATCGACAATGGGTGATGTAGGAAAGACTTTTGATTTATTTGACTCGAGTGGTGATGGGCAATCTATGAATGCAGCTGAGGGAGATATATGCGAGAGAAGTACAGAATTAGCGGCATTCCTAAGAACTCCAGAGAAGAGAACAAGATCCGATAGTGAGGAAATAGTTGAAGATGATGATGGCTTTATAACAGTTAGAAAAAACAATAAAAGACTAGCAACGAGGCTATCGAAAAAAAGTACAGAAAATGAGGCCAATAATGCAGATTTGGAAGATATCGACAAAATTATTGTGAGTGTCACATCCAAGGAAATTTTACCAAAACAATTTGGTTTAGCAAAGAAGTTAAGAGCTGAAAAAATCGATAACATCATTAAAATTTCTTATAAGAACCCCTTTAAAGTATTAATTGAATTTGAAGACAAAACCAGTGCGCAGGAATTAATAGATTGCGAAAGCTTTCATGCTTTGGGATATAGATGTCAATGGATGAATGAAATAAGTTTATGTTACGGTGTTGTAAAGAATATAGATTTGGATATAGAAGACAAAGAGTTTCAGGAAAGTATAGAATGTGAATACCAAGTAGTATCGGTGAGACGGTTAAAAAGGTTAATTGAAGGAGAATGGGTAAACAGCGAGACTGTACGTCTATGAATGCAGCTGAGGGAGATATATGCGAGAGAAGTACAGAATTAGCGGCATTCCTAAGAACTCCAGAGAAGAGAACAAGATCCGATAGTGAGGAAATAGTTGAAGATGATGATGGCTTTATAACAGTTAGAAAAAACAATAAAAGACTAGCAACGAGGCTATCGAAAAAAAGTACAGAAAATGAGGCCAATAATGCAGATTTGGAAGATATCGACAAAACTATTGTGAGTGTCACATCCAAGGAAATTTTACCAAAACAATTTGGTTTAGCAAAGAAGTTAAGAGCTGAAAAAATCGATAACATCATTAAAATTTCTTATAAGAACCCCTTTAAAGTATTAATTGAATTTGAAGACAAAACCAGTGCGCAGAAATTAATAGATTGCGAAAGCTTTCATGCTTTGGGATATAGATGTCAATGGATGAATGAAATAAGTTTATGTTACGGTGTTGTAAAGAATATAGATTTGGATATAGAAGACAAAGAGTTTCAGGAAAGTATAGAATGTGAATACCAAGTAGTATCGGTGAGACGGTTAAAAAGGTTAATTGAAGGAGAATGGGTAAACAGCGAGACTGTACGTCTATGTTTTAAAAGTTCCACTTTGCCCCCATATGTATGTATATATGGGTACAGGTTTAGAGTGGAACCATACACTATTCCGGTGACTCAGTGCTCCGCATGCTGGCGATATGGTCACCTAATTAAAATGTGTCCGGCAAAAAAGAATCTATGTCCCAAATGTGGTAAAGAACACGTTAACTGCGAAACTAAAGAGTTTAAATGTTTAAATTGTAAAGGAGCACACACATGGCATTAGATAAATCCTGCCCTATGTTCTTAAAAGAAAAGTAGATACGGATTATTATGTGTCAAGAAAATTGTACATATAGGAAAGCCTTGTCACTTTACATAAACAAAGCCAGAATAACAAGGGAGCAATACTCAAATGAACTTACGGAACCTACACAGAGGATACCTTATACTATTACTAATGATGTTAACAAAAAGAGTTTTAGAGACGTACTTATGACAGATGCACCAAATAGCAATAAACAAAAAGATAATTCGAATTGTGAACAGAACATGGATAATGATGAAGACCAGAACAGAAATCATATTGTGCCTACAACCTCCCCGATTTTAGGCAAAAACAAGCCGAAGAAAAAGTTGCATAAAGCTAGGAACCTACAGGATGAAATGGATCTAAGTGATGAAAGTTTCCACATAAATGAAGAATCCACTTCACAGCCTACTTATAATAACAAACAAAGAAAAAGTCAACAGAAAACTTTTGTGTTTAAAAAGATTCTAGAAAAATTACAGAATATTTGTTTATCAGAAAACAGTTTTGAAGTTAAGATAAAATCAATATGTAGCTATGTTTTTGAAGAAATCATACAATTTGTTATAAAATTATTTAAAAGTACAGACATTATGAGTAAAGCATTTGGCCTCTTCACAAATGGCTAATTGTAATAAAGACTTTCTGTTGAACTTATTGCAATGGAATGCACAGAGCTTAAAGCCTAAATTGGAAGAATTCAAACTTTTACTATTGCAGGAACACGTGCATATTGCACTAATTAGCGAAACCTGGCTAGCCCCAGAATTTATGCTTAACATCAACCAATATAATGTGTATAGACGCGATAGGGACGATTCTTATGGAGGCATCGCCATAATAACACACAAGTCAATTAAAGCTCAAGAACTTTCGGTAAGTGTTAACAATATAGGTATTGAAATTTTATGTCTTAGATTAATCAATGGTGGAATTTTAGAATTCATTACTTTAATCTAATGTCAGAGTTCTGTGCCTACGACTCAGGCTGAATGGGATCAAATTTTTTCTATGTTTCGTAAAAAATGCGTAATCTTAGGAGACTTTAACGCACACCATACAGACTGGTCTTACAAAGACGATTGTAGAGGCAAACAAATTCACGAATCGGCTTTAGAGTTTGGTTTTGTTTCTGTTAATGATGGGCAGCCCACTAGATTGAAACTTGTTAACGGTCAACTGCAAAAATCATCGCCGGATATAACCTTTGCATCGTCTGATGTTGCAATTAATTGTGATTGGTCTGTTTTAAGTGAGAATTTAGGGAGTGACCACATATTCATAAAAGTAAAAATTAAATATCAGGATCAATTACATGTTTCCAAAACAAGAAATTACAAATTAGCTGACTGGAACACATATAAAAACATCATCTCTGAACATTTATTGCATCCTCAAGAACAAAAAGATGTCCAAGGCATGTACGATTATTTCATTCAACAAATTAACAGAGCTGCGGATAATAGTATTCCTCTGAAAAAAAAATTTTTTTTTTTTTTTTTTTTTTTTATTGATTATAGGCTTGCGCTTGACCACTATCTCACCTGATGGTAAGCGATGATGTGGTCGACGATGAAGCACGCTTGCCTAGAAGAAACCTATTCACTCTTGACTTGAAGACTCCCAGGTTGTAGCTATCAGGAAATACAGACTCCGGCAGGGAATTCCACTCCTTTGCTGTACGCATAATGAAAGTATTCCCAAAACGTTTGGTGCGTATGGGTGGGATGTCCACCATGTACCGATGACGCATCGCCGTACGTCTCGTAGTCCTATGATGGAACGGGCTAGGAGGAATTAGTTCATGCAATTCCAACGCACACTCCCCGAAATGTAACCGATAAAAAACCGACAGGCTGGCAACTCGGCGCCGATGTTCGAGGTTCTGGAGCCTAGATTCGACCAGTACTTCATTGCCGATGAGCCTCTTGGCCCGTCTTTCGATCGACTCAAGTGCATCCAGCTGGTACCTGGCAGATCCGTCCCAGAGATGAGAGCAGTACTCCATGCATGATCGAACTTGCGCTTGATACAAGTTTAGCAACTGTTCTGGCGTGAAGTACCGTCTCACCTTCGCGAGGATCCCCAATTTTTTGGCAGCCAGCTGAGCTTTTGACTCAATGAACGGACCAAAATTGAGCGTCGATGTCAACGTAATGCCAAGAATCTCAAGATGGTCAGTAATCGGCACGGTCACACCTCGGAAAGAAGGAGCCGGGTGGAATTGGCTCCTTTTAGCGGAAAAAAGGCACGCCTGGGTCTTAGCAGCATTGAATCTGACCAGATTGGCATCGCCCCATTCGGAGACTGCCTTCAAGGACAGATTCAAGCGCCCGACCATGGCCTCTCGAAGAGACCGGATTTGAGGTCCAGTAGCGCGCGCGTCGGTCACGTATCTCTCAGCAACAGTGCTATCGTCCGCGTACCCAAAGGTGCCGGGTTTTAGCAAGTCATTTATGTGCAGCAAGAACAATGTTGCTGAGAGTACGGACCCCTGAGGGACCCCGGCATTAATACCCAGTAGGTCAGAAGAGCGGCCATCAATAACCACTTGAATGGACCGGTCCCTCAGGAAGTCTGCAATCCAATCGCACAGACCACCGCACCGGGCAGACCGAATGATGGAAGCTTACCAATAAGGCTTTCATGCCAGACCCTATCAAAAGCCTTCGAGATGTCGAGGGAGACGGCAAGCGCTTCCCCGTGCTTCTCGATGGCCTCACTCCAGATGTGTATGGCATACGCTAGAAGATCGCCAGTTGACCGATTTTGGCGGAAGCCATATTGGCGGTCACTGAGGATGTCGTTAGCTTCTAGGTATGCCAGGAGCTTGGAGTTGAGCACTCGTTCCATACTCTTGCAGAGGATGGACGTTATTGATATGGGTCTGTAGTTGGCCGGGTCAGCCCGACTGCCCTTCTTGGGCACAGGCTGAACGTTAGCTTGCTTCCAAGCATTCGGCACTTTTCCCGTCTCATACGAAAGGCGAAAGAGGCGTGTCAGGATCGGAGACAGTTCAGGCGCACAGGTTCTGAGAACAATTGCCGGAATCCCGTCGGGGCCACTAGCTTTGTTCACGTCAAGGTTGCGCAGCACCCTACGAACGTCCTTTTGATGGATGCGAATGTCCGACATACTCGTCTCGCATCCATCGGGAGGAGGAGGGGGCCGCGCGTCACCAGAATCCAGACGTGAAGATTCCGCAAAAAGAGAGGCAAACAAGTTAGCTTTCTCCTCAGCGGAGTGGGCCAGTGACCCGTCGGGCCTCAGCAGTGGTGGTAGTGAGGGACGGCAGAAGTTCGATTCAACCGACTTAGCCAGGGACCAAAACGCTTTACTACCCGCTGGGTATGAAGCAAGTTTGGTCCCAATACGGCTTATGTGGTCAAACCGAGATCGTCGCATCACCTTTTTGCAGGACTTGGCAGCCCTATTGTAGGCGCTCTTCCGCTGACCCATGTCGCTTGCTTTGCGTGCCCGACTGTCGACCCATGCCAGGTACGCCTCGTGTTTAAGCGTGTTGGCGCGCTTGCACTCGGCGCCAAACCATGGCCGGTCAACGCTAGACATTGCTACGTCAGAGAACGGAATGTAGTACTCCATTCCCTGACGCAACACATCCGACACGGCGTCCGCGCACGACGAAGGATCAGTCGAAAAGAAGCAAGTAGGCTGCCAAGGATAAGATGCGAAAAAAGAACGCATCCCATCCCAATCTGCTGACTTGTACCGCCAAACCCGCCGAGCGCCTCTTGGGCTGGGATCGGGTGGGGAGTGAATGGATACAGACTTCACCAGACAATGGTCGGAACTACCCAAAGGTGAAGATACCGACACCGAGTAGCGGTCTGGATCTGTTGTCAGCAGAAGGTCCAAGCAATTGGCTGTGTGCGAATCAACATCCGGCACCCTTGTTGCCTCCTGGACCAGCTGGGTGAGATTTAAAGCAAGCGAAAGCTTTCTCATCTCACGCCCAGCATGATCAGTGATCTGGTACGGGAAAAGCCACTCCTGGTGGTGGGCATTGAAGTCCCCCAGTAATACTAATTGGGCAGAAGGGTACCGCTGCTGTGCCGTATCAGCCGCCTCAATAAGATACTCTGTGAGCCTGGTTGTCTCCTGATCGCCGCTGTGCGAGCGGTAGACACAGGCGTAGACAATTTTATCAAGGCCCGTGTCCACCATGGCCCACAGCACAGAGAACCTAGAGTCCTCAAGGTTTCGGAGACGCCGATAACAGATGTCGTCTCGGGCGTACATGCATACACCCGCGCGTTGCTTAAAATTGTGCTCCAGGGTATACCCTGGGTAAGTTAGGTACGATACTTCTGATGGACATCCGATCTGCGTCTCCGAAAGGAAAAAGAGAGCCGGCTTATCAGTCTCCAGGTGATGATGGACTGCTATGAGGTTAGAGTGCAAACCTCTGATGTTCGTGAGGTGCACTTTGAGTGGGAGGGGGTGCAGCCGCTGTTTAACTTTTTTCTCCTTTTCATATTTCGATGCGAGTGAAGTTAGGTGAGGAAAAGGAAGTGAGATGTGGTTCCACGCTGCTAACCTTCAGACACGCACTGAAGGGACGCTATCATTGGGGGACTAGTCTGGAGACTGCGGGGACGCCCGAGCCCCCCCGGGAATGTCCATCGGGCCCTCCCTTCTGGTCGCCAACCAGCACGATGGTGCATTCCGGGATTTTTCGTCAGTTGGCGGGGCAGCCTTTCGTGTGGGGCTGGCACACTACTTGGGCCCCCAACTACCTGCGGTCGGCCAGCAGTGCACCGTGCCTCGGATCCCGCTACCCTCCGCGACCAGCCGCCCGATACGCCCCTAACAGCGCGCGTCAGGCTGGTCTGCCTGCAATAGAACCGCCACCTCGACCCATCTCCTGAACTGGCTACACCGAGCATCGCACCGGAACACGGCTAGACCGCTTGGCGGTACGTCTTTGCCCGGTGGGTGGTCGCAAGCCTTCGGCCGAAGCCTACCACCAGTTATTGTCACCTGATTGGCACCACCCGGGGACCACGTGTAGGGTATCGAATAGGGTACTTTCCTACGGACGTGGGTGACTCGGCCCCCAAAAAATATGTTATAGTCCAAGTAACAATTTCAGACCAAAAGGGTATTGGTGCCAATCCATTTCCAAATTAGTTGGTGAACGTAGGCTAGCCTTAACCAAATTCCGAAAGAATCCTACTCCTAATAACTTAAATAATCTTGAAGCAAAAATACTGGAAGCTAGGCGTGCTATTCAAAAAGCTAAATCAAATGATTGGCAAACATTTTGTGACAGTATTGACCACACATTATCGGTTTCGCAAATGTGGAATAAAATGCGTTGGATTAAAGGATATAAAAGGTCTAAAGTTTACGTTTCCCTGGAGTCACAATCTGAATTATTGTGTTCTCTTACCCCTGATTATGTCATGCCCCCACCCCCATGTTTTACATCAGTGAATCAGTCACTTGAGTCGGAATTTAGTATGGGAGAGATGCGTGGATGCTTTAAGAAAAAAGATACAGCCCCAGGAGAAGATATGATAACGTATTCGATGATTTCTCACTTACCTGAAACTGGTCAACTTTATCTGTTAAATTTATACAATCTGATATTAAAGTCGGGTGACGTTCCAACTGAATGGCGTAATGTCAAAGTAATAGCTATACCTAAACCAGGTAGTTCTTCTAACTCTAATAATAAACTTAGACCTATATCTTTAATATCCAGCATTTGTAAGATTTTTCACGCAATGATTGCGAAACGTCTTGAGTGGTTTGTAGAAAAGAATGAGATCTTATCCCCGTGTACAACAGGCTTTAGGAGAGGTCAATCGTGTCTTGATTGCTTAGCATGTTTGGTGACTGATATTCAAATTGGCTTTACAAAAAATTCCCCTACCTTAGCATGCTTTTTAGACATTAAAAGCGCATATAACAATGTGTTAATCGAGAAAATGTTACAAACCCTTGATACTCTGAAAGTAGGAAAGAGTATTTGCCAGTATCTATGGAATTTCCTTAGTGAACGCCGACTTAAAATTACTGATGAGTTTGAAAAGTATAATTTAGTTAGGATTGCAAGAAATGGTTTAGCTCAGGGTGACCCTATCTCACCACTCCTTTTTAATATAGCAATATTTAAAATTTGTCGAGATATAGCTGCTAATATAAATGTATGCCAATACGCAGATGATTTTGTTTTATACACAACCGGTAACAGTATACTCGAATCTGCAAAGAGAATGCAAGCCTCCTTAAATGTGTTTACAGAAATATTGATAGATTTAGGATTAGAAGTATCCACTAGTAAATCGCACTACTGTATTTTTAGCAGAGGTCGAAGAACTCATCAGCTTAGTCTTGTAATCAATGATAGTTCACTCGGAAAAGTATATACATACAAATATTTAGGAGTATGGCTCGATAACTCATTAAAATGGAGCAAACACATAAATGAGATAGTTGAAAAAGTACTTAAGTTTGTGAACTTGCTAAAAATACTTGCTAGTTCTTCATGGGGATTGCATCACAATCACTTGCGTAGGATATATATTGCTATTATAAGAAGTAGATTGGACTATGGGAGTTTTTTGTTTAATAATTGTTCTAAAACACTTCAGTACAAATTAGAGAAGGTACAAAACCATGCATTAAGAATAATAGGCGGTTTCATCAGAAGTACTCCAATACATGCAATGGAAAGTGAGCTCTGTGTTCCTCCACTGCACGTAAGAAGAAAATGGTTAGCGTTTAAGTTTTGTTTAAAATCTCGCTCCATAACAAAAAATCTAACGAATAACTTGTTAGACGAACTGTGCACTCTTGGTCGCAATAGATATTGGTCAAATAAAGAAATGCCATTATTAGCTACTACATTCGAATTAGTAAAAGAAGAGGTTATGGACTCAAAAGCTACCCTAGATATGTTTACTTTACAAACATGGGTAACCAATTTTAACATTAAAGAGTTGATTGAATTTAATTTAGATATAGTCAATATGCCTAAGAGAACATATAATCCAACCTATCTCCGCTTTTCTGTAATCAATGAGCTACGTGAAAAATATTTAGAATAATATGTAATTTTTACAGATGGATCCAAAAATATTGTAGGTGGAGGTGCCGCATATTATGATCCTTTAAAACCAAATCATAGCAATTCTTATAAGCTAAATAAATGTTTTAATGTTATGTCATTGGAACTAATTGCAATTTCTGAAGCGTTATCTTATGCTAAAACTATTGCAAGGAATAAAATTTTAATATGCGTAGATAGCAAGAGTGCTCTGCAACATATAGCTCGATGCTTCTCTGGTACCAGAGGTGCACCGATAGCTTATACAATTATTTCTAAAATAGATGAGATGACCAGCTATGGAAAAATATTGAAGTTGCAATGGGTTCCATCACACATAGGCTTGAGTGGTAACGAGAAGGTTGACAGTCTAGCGAATAAGGGAATTTTAGAAGGCAAAGAATAAATATCAAACCAGCTTTTTCCGAACTTTTACCAAAATATAAGGAAATGTGTCATCAAATTTGGAAAGAATATTTCAATTTGCGATCAAAATCTAAAGGTATCTGGTATAAAACGATAGTCTGTGAACCTCCTCGTATACCATGGTTTTCAAATTGTAAAGTAAATAGAAAACTGTTGGTAACAGCTCTCAGGCTGAGATCCGGACACATGCCGCTTAACAACTTTGCGTTTTTGATGAAAAAATGTGCCTCCCCCAACTGTGAGGAATGTGATACGGTGGAAGATGTTATTCATCTCTTAACGGAATGTGTCCGGTATCAGACTGAGAGGGATATACTGATTAATGACTTAGGTTTAATCAAAAGTAATATAGGTTTATTTAATGTAATTTTATCTGCTCCTTTATCTGATGCGGCCAAGAAGTTGTATAGTTTTGTAAACCTTCGTTTTGTTAAATAGATACTAAGATTATAATTATTTTTTTAGTTAAGATAATATTATAAGGTACAATGGGACTGACATGTACCTATGTACAAAAGTTCCTAAATAAATAAAGAGAGAAAAAAAATCATTTGTCATTGAAGAGCGGGTTCTCCTAATACAGGTATATCTTTTACTTAAACGGAGGTCCCTATGTAAGATTGACTGTAAATATTGCACAAGGTTTTCCAATAGTCCTTTTTTTATTTGTGTGTGTAATGTGTAATTTTACTATGGACTCTGGTCTGAATTATTTCCTTTATTTAATTGTCTTTCTTATGCCATTACACTTATAATATTTTTATAAAACACATACAAAAAAAAAACATTTAAAATATAAAAAATAGAGTTTCAACGGTATCGGGAACAGGGTCCAATCTACCGGCGGCCAGGGCTACATAGAGAGGGACTGCTTTCTGAATCAAGGCTTTCATCCAGCCAACTAACGAGAGCTTCCTAAGGTGTTTAGTGGTGGCTCGTGGCTATTAAGCCATTGGCTGAGACAACTATCGGTACTATGATCGCATCCCACATGTCGACAACCTCGCGAGCCAAATCAATATTTTGATTTGCCTCGCGAGAAATCTTGATTTGCTTATCTTTCTCGGCTTTCACGAGGTTCCTGTCGTTATCCTTTCTCGTTATTATTATTATACAATCAGCTATCCATGTTGATTTTATCTTTACAAACACAATACAAATTGTCAAATCTGAATATAAATAGATCCATCTGATTCATCACCTTAAGTACCCTATATATACCTAATTGGTCTCTTAGGTAGCAATCACTTGGTTCAATACGCATGTTATCATAAATTTAGGAAAACCTATTTAATTAACTGATTTCAAAGAACGAAATAAACTATCACTCCGTAATAAAACATGAAAAAACTAAACAATAAAATGATATTATTACACAATAAGCAATAATGAGTAAAGCTGTGAACAATTGAAGTAATGCAAATTGTTTGTTTTCAGGCATTTAATGCCTTCTTACAAATTATTGCAGGTAGGATTTTAGCGAACCGAGACGTCATATAATCCCTATTCTAATGACAATGATTAGACGGTGTAATTCTTTGTCCTGGTAGAAACTGAGTATTAATGTCTTGCAGGAATTGTTAATATCAATATATTCGTTCGGTTAATCCCACCTCTATTCTTATCCATTTTTTACAAAATTGCTAGACTTCATGGTTACTTCTTTCTATTGTAATTATTAAGAATGATTGCCAATAACATTCGCAAAAAATTTCATAATTGGATAATTAAAAAAATCTGTAAAAACAGAAGAGGTCCAAGACACAACCCTGTGGCACTCCTGCTTTGTTGTATTGAAAATACAGGTCTTTTAAAGTTGTGTGATATTAAGTTTCGAGGTGCATTTCCACTGTCTTTTGTCAACTGCATGTGTTATTTAGATCAGACAGTTTAGCAATGTACGAGTAGGCAGAACTTACCGATATCATTTGAAACGAGGATATATGTATATTTTATGATTCACTAGATCAAAAGTCTAGCCCGATTCTCTTGGCATGCTTGTGAGATGCTTCTTTTTAATAAAGTATGTATTGTATTGTAATATAGAGTGACATTTTATGTGTATAGATATTAGATTTGCACAAAAATCATGAATGTTGTTCCTTCCATAGTTAAAAACTTCGTAATACCATTGCTACTTAGTTTTAAATAGCATTAAATTATGTTTCAATTTCAAGAGCATGCCTGTGTGATTTTTGATTTTACGGTTAAAGTAACGAAAGTTACTTGCTTATAAAATTATTGTTACCTGCAACGGAAATCGTTCGAGATCCCATTAGAACGGTTGTTCTCGTAAATAACGGAAAAGAGTATATTTTTAAGCCTTTTATGTGGTTAAACCATTTCTAGCATTCGTACAAAAGATCTTGAGTTTGAAAACTTTTGCAAATATTGTGTATCTACGTTACGTGTAGCAATTTAGTCCTAGCTAGATTCCTTTTTTTATACAAACACATTAAACAACTTCAACCTAACTGGTAAATGCATAAATTATGATCTAAAAAAATCCAAGCTGTCACTTTTGTGTTTCCGTTATACTGATTACATATTAAAATAGAAAAACAATTGCTTTCTCGTGTAATATTGTCAATTTTTTCAGTGATTTTTTTTCGAATAACATGGTAATACTTATGGAAATTTTATGGCGTGTAATGCATTGTGCGAGTGGAAAATCGATTTTTTGTGACTAATGTGCACAAGCATTTAAGTCCTAATTCAACAACAGGAATTATTTAAGAAGTTAATTATCCGTGTTATATATTTGAAATTGGTGTACTTGTTATGCAGTTGGGCAAAGGATTTGGTGCAAAAATGCGGGTACTTTTCATAGTTACTTTGTACACCTTACTAAATGTTACACGAGCACAATTTGATATAAGTGAGTAATTAGTAATGATGTTTTTTTTACCCGACTGACGAAGGAGGGTAATGTATCTATCAGTCTATGTATGTATGTATGTTTGTTCTTATGTGGCATTCTAGAGACCAAACGCGTAGGCTGGTTTTGATGATTCTTACGTCAATCAATTCGCCTTAACCTTGCGAGTGTCACTGGCTACATTAAAATTGGAAAATGAAAAACCCAAATCTTTTTCTTCCGAACCCATCGTGCGGAGTATAAAAATAGAGGGTTTTAAGAGTTGATTTCAAAAATATATAACACGTATATGTTTAAATTTACATAATTCGAAAACAAAATGTTAACTAAAGAGTTATAAATAAAAAAAGTTAATTCAAAAATTCAATCTGGTTTTGGTCAGCCAGCTCGCGAATATGTATCCTCCGACTGCACAGCATGATTTACTTCTTGTTTACATCTTTTTAGTTCGCTTCATAAACAGTCGGTATTTATGATTTTTTAAATTAAGTTTTAGACACAGTTTTGAAAGTATTCCTGAATTAGCAATTCCAGTCCATTGACCTAGAACTCAACCACTCCAAATGTGAAATTTTTATCTGTGACAATACGGACAGACAATCGACCCTTCAAAAATTCAATACAATAGCACCAGGAATCAAAATTGCAGAAAGAAGTTCACTGCGCCACCTAGGAGGAGGAATTTTGGAAGATAGTTTTTCAACTATATTTCGGACAGTCTCTAAAATTAATATACATTCGGCTATCGCCCTCATTCCTTATTGTTGTTTTGGTCCAAATTTCAAGTACTTTCTTCGCGCTTCGCCATTATGGAAGCATTCACAAAATCTTCTGGATAAAATTGACCAGATTATTCGTTGCACGCTATCATCTAACCTAAATATGGTCCTGGATGACCGAGCATGGCTGCAAATCACACTATCCATTCGCCTTGGTAGGCTCGGCATCTTCAAAATTTCTAGTATAAGCCTAACGGCGTTCCTGTCTCCAGTCCACGACATTGAAAAGTTAACCAGAAAAATCTTGTTGCCATCACTGGTTAACTGTGAAGTGTTGTACGCGACCGATGCAGTAAATGCCCGGCAAGTGGCTTGCCCGAACACAGCATTGCCCGAGACCCCTTTTTCCAGAGACAGTGGGATGAGCCGCTCTGCAGGTTGGTAAGGAATAAACTTATAGATACGTTCATCAATACTGTTGAGTGTGCCCACCTGCTGGCTGTGGTAGAGTGGGAGTCATCAGGCTACAGGCACTACAGTTACCCATATAGGTACTATGTTGAGTGACAACACCTTCTGGATCGCTATATGTCTGCGTTTGGGTGCTCCCAGCGGAGCTCCACATCGTTGTCATTGTGGTGAAGCAGTCGACCGCCTCGGACACCATGGCCTATCCTGCAGTAGGAGCGCTGGTCGGATAACACGGCACGCCAGCATTAATGACATCATACGTCGGGCTCATGTCACCGCCGGGGTGCCAGCTGTTTTAGAACCCAATGGCTTGGCGTGCGACGATGGGAAGAGACCAGACGGAATGACCATAATGCCTTGGAAGGTGGGTAGGCCTTTGGTGTGGGATGCAACATGTGTCGACACCCTTGCGCCATCCCATCTTCTTAGCACGGCGGGTGGTGATGCGGCAGCTGCTGCTGGTGCAGAAAACCTTATTGGAAGCTACATATTTTAGCCGTTTGGGGTTGAACCATTAGGTCCATGGGGGATTTTTCTTGGCCAGAGAATCAGCATTGCCATCCAAACTGGCCATGCTGCCAGCTTTCTGGGCACTTTTCACGTTGACAGCGAAGTAGACGAATTTTTTGACGCCCAATGAGTGCCCTTTTATACGCGTAGTTTTTTTTATTTTTATTTAAATATATAGGTAGTTATTGTTAATTAAGCATTTTATACCACGTAAATTTATAGTACCTGGGCGACCGAGCCCTGCTCGGATGAAAATAAAGAAAACGACGTTTTCTAAAAATTAAACCTAGCTAGATCGATTTATCGCTTCCGAAAGGCCCTGCATACTAACATTCATGAAAATAGTTGGAGCCCTTTCTGAGATTCAGTTTATTTAAATATACATTTATACAAGAATTGCTCGTTTAAAGGTATTAGATATTAGTATTAAATTACTAACCTACTTTGTCTTATCTAAATATTAATTTGTAGTAACTACGGTTGTTACCATAAATAAAATTATTATAAGTATTATTGCTAGCCTATTGTGTGCAATAAAGAATTTATTAGCCACGGTTCATCACTCAGTCAGGAAAACTGGCAGTCTCCTGAAACCTTGCTTTGAGCAATGTTACCTGAAATTTACATTATTTTGAAAGCAAAACATTTTTTAACTTGAAAATGGGAAAGTAGATCATTTTATTTTTGCTTGCTCTAGTCGTTTGTCATATCGAAGATTTTCTGACTAACATTTCGATATTTCTCCAGTTTCTTGAGTTTTCGTAAACCACACGCAATTAACACCAATAAAGTTTTAATGCCCTCCATTTATCCATAAGAAGTGCTTCCTTGCCGTGTCAATTCTTAGTCTTATCAGATATTGAAAGTGCTAATGGTCTACACTGCGAAAATATCAAATCAATCTACATTGTAATCTTCGTTCTTAATCTCAAAAGTCCTTCACACGTTTTCATTGACAGATTGATTACCACCTGTTGTGCATGTTTATTGAACGTGCCGTTATGTTTTATTGTACCCCGTGTAGGTTACACTTACAAGTAACCGACTTGTCTCAGTAGGATATTTTTTTTGGTACAGTTGCTGAATAATGTGATGGAAATCCTTAATTATTTTGCCGACATTTCTATCCGGTTCGCTTTTTATTATAACTCTGCTAATGCAGATCTACTGCATGATGTTAACGCTATGCAATTGACCCAATAAGTCACTTCTATAGAAGTTTGGAAAAAGACGAGAGAACAAAAAAAAGATATTGTCACCGAAACTACCACGCCAGCTGTCTCACTTTAGATTAATAAACGCTTGCACATCTCAACACCTATTTGATATTATGTAATTAAGGTACCTCCGCTTATACTTTAGCCAACCTTCCTCCCTCAACTCCTTCCATCTTTCGGCCTCGACTCGACTAAAATACACATGAAATTCTAACTGTACACTTTATTATAGTAAATGAAGACATCGGTGATTTCCACTTGCACGCCGAGGTTGGGAGCCTCCCACTGAAGTATACCCCGATGTCTGATCAGGATCAGAAGGCCAGCGACAAAGCTGCTGATGTCATTGACTTCATACAACTCGTGCCCGACATCGATCCCCTTGTTATACCAGTGATAAATGCGCTAGGCATTGACGTTCCTTTTCTTTGGCTAAGGTATGTACTGTATGTATGTTATGGAGAACTTAAATTAAAGAGAAGATGATTGATTGGATTTGTAGATAATGGTAGAAAACTGGGAGTGATATAAAGATTCGAATGGCGTTTTTGCGAGGCACGCTATTTCGAAAACTTTACGAGTGGTACGCCTTCGAAAACACATTAAGTCGAAAACCGATATATCGAGTGACTTGGTCGCGAACACGCTGATTCGAAAAACTGTTTGACTGGTACGCTAGTATGAAAGTCTTGATATCGAAATCCACTGTTGCGAATAGCATATTCCAATCTGAATATGTCTAGGGATCGAACTCGCGACCCAGTGATTACCAAGAACTATCTAAGCTACGATGATAAAACTGGCAATGAGTTGTTTGTGAGATATACCACTAAGTATAAATGATTAATATGAGAACTTGGGTCATTTTACAGAGACAGTAAATTGATATTCGATTGAAATAATTATGTCCTAGCCCTTCAGTTTTTATTTCTTTCTAATAATTATTTTATAAACTTTGTGCACAACAACAGTTTACATAGGCATCGCAATGTTTTTTTTTTTATCCATTACGCACACGTCCTGCCGAAGGTTCGCAACGCAGTTTACGAGCATTAAGATGTCTCTAAAAAATATTTTAAAATATTGCATGCATAATCATATCACATGAAGAAACAAGTAAAGCATGTAATAAAAAAGCGATAACTTAAATGTAAATGTTAATTAAACGATATTTATAACATTATTCGGTGGATGCGAAACGCGCAGAACAATCAGTGTGCTAACGCTTGGGGAAGGCGTGTATCCAGTAGTGGACGTCTTTCGGCTGAAATGATGATGATGATAACTTTATCTAACATTCTACAATGTTCGTACAAAATAATCACTCGTATAGAATTAAATTGCAAAGATAGGCATATGCTATTTCAGACAGTGGATATCGATACCAAGATTTTCATACTAGCGTATCAATCAAACAGTTTTTTGAATCAGCGTGTTCGCGATAACGTAATTCGATATAACGGTTTTTGACTCAGTGTGTTCGCGATAACGTAATTCGATATAACGGATTTTGACTCAGTGTGTTCGCGATAACGTCATTCGATATAGTGGTTTTCGACTCAATGTGTTTTCGAACTAGCGTACCACTCGTAAAATTTTTCGAAATAGCGCGCGTCGCGATAACGTCATTCGAAACTGCATATCACGCGGTGTCCTGCGTGAGCGACGAACGCGACGCGACGCGACGCAACACGGCGCGACGTAATGCGACGCGATGCTATACGCGACAAATGTCCTACGTGATTTTGGTCATTACTTCTCGAATCATGGAGAAGTACAGTACAATTTTGCTTGAAAGTTCATATTTAAAGTACAGACTTTTAAAAAAATATCGTAAAAAGCACAGAAAGAAAACAAATATAATATTTTTACAAAGAAACACATTTGGCGAGTTCCATCATTTATATCCAAAATTAAGAAACGATTCTAAAATGTTTAAACAATATTGTGGAGTGTTACCGTCTACTTTCGATTACATTATTGCTTATATTAAGTCTGAATTTCAATTAAAAACAACAAATTTTCAAAAACCTATTTCTATTGAAGAAAGATTACTCTTGACATTGCGGTGAGTACATAGAAATGAAACTACATAATATTGTATTATTGAAAATATTTATTTTAATTATTATGAAATTATCACTGAGATGAATCACCAGAAGTGAAGTAACCCATCATTGAAGATTCTGTGTTTGATGGGGTATTCAGTTTCGATATTTCGTTGATGAGCATCTCCTGAACCTGAGTCCGAAATAATAATTTATTCAGAGATGGTAGCTTTTTCATATACGGCATTATAGACTTGAACCAGTTCAAGTCGTCGTCGTCTTCATTTAAATTTTTCTTCATTAGGTCTATCTTTTCTCGTTCGAGTGTTATTAAGATTTCTTCAATACTTTTTGCTGCACCTTCTTGTACCTTTTGGTTAGCCAACGTTCCAATAGCTCGCGATGGGGTATACGACGGTCCAGGTGTCGAGGTATCATGTAGTATCTGTGCCGAAATAGCATTTTGTGGAGTTGCAGCATCAGTCGTAGGGCTATCAATTGTTGCCAAATTGGTATCATCTGTATTGAGCTGCGATTCATCGGTTTGCGTATTGTATGCCGATTGCTCAGAAAGAATAGACATCATTGTATCATCATCAATAATGTCGTTTTCATCTAATATTTTATTTTGAATATTACTCGTAGTTTTACGAGGTTTCAAAATTGTCTTTAAAAATTGCATTGATTCAAAATGTGGCCAATCGCCTTGATATTGACCATTTTGATCTGCGTCCGAACCCGATCTTGGCTTTTCTACTTTTTTAAGCTCTCTGTTATAGGAATCTCTTAAATTCTTCCACTTCTTTTTTACATCATCAGCTGAAATTAAAACAATATTAATATTTACAGATATTTGGTTACTGGAACACCATATAGAAAGTTATCATTCAATTTCCGTATATCAAAAACTGCCATTTCAAACATAGTGAAAGAAGTGTGTACTGCAATTTGGAAGACTTTAGTAATAAAACATATGCCTATACCTACAACTGAACTGTGGAAAAGTATCGCAAAAGATTTCTGGGAGAAATGGCAATTTCCTAATTGCATTGGTAGCCTTGATGGCAAACACGTACGTATTAAGAAACCAAAAAAATCTGGTTCTATGTACTACAATTATAAGGGATTTTTCTCTATTGTATTACTAGCCTTAACTGATGCTAACTATAAATTTATAATGGTTGATATTGGGGCCTATGGAAAAGATAACGACGCTGGAGTTTTTGACGCATGTACTTTAAGACAAGCAATAGAACATCAAAAATTACAAATACCGGAACCCGACTTTTTACCTAATACCCTCATTAAAGCGCCTTTTGTATTCGTGGGTGATGCTGCATTCCCATTAAAAACATACCTTCTGAAGCCTTATGCACAAAAAAATGTCAGTGAGGGAGATATTAAAGAGCGGTTCAACTATAGATTGTCTCGAGCGAGGATGGTCGTTGAGTGTTCTTTTGGTTCAATAGCGTCAAGATTTGGATTACTTAATACGCCAATTGAGACAGATATTGAAAATACAATTAACACTATAAAAGCTATAACTCTACTTCACAATATAATACGTGATCTTGAGAGTAATTGCGAAAATTTTACGTCAACTTCATCCCCTGATCTTCGAAGATCAAGAAGATATAATGCCTCAAGTCAAGCAGCCATACATACAAGAGAGATATTCGCGAATTATTTTAATGAACATTGAAGGTTTCGTCACTTAGCGGAAGTGGCAGGCCAGAAGAACAGCCAGCCACCTAACGATTAACAAAATGATTGCAAGAGTAAATTACTATACTTAATAATAATGTAAATAAAACTTACCTGTGCATTCTACTGCTTCGGCAACATTCTTCCAACTTCTTTGTACTAATAAACGATTCCTATAATGTTTATGTTTTTTGTCCCACAACAATCTTTGCTCACGCACTGCGGCGATCAACGCTTCTGAATCAACCATTACATATATTAATTTTCTTCTTAGGGCGAAAAATGTTATACCTAGTTCGTGTTGTCGCATCTGGTCGCCCTCAAAACAAGTGCGCGTTACGTCGTGTCTCGCCGCAGACTGTCATATAGGCCGCATGTAGGGTATGCCGTTGAGTTGATCGCGTTCGTCGCGTTCGCAGCGTCGCGTCGCGTCGAGTTCGTCGCTCACGCAGGACACCGCGTCACTCCCTAGAAATTTTTAGCAAAGTGACCGTACATCGAATATACCAATTTTTAAAGCACGACAGTGTGACATTATTTGGCCCCTCATGATTTATAGGTTCAACTTTTATTAAAATACTCAACATGCTTCTTATTCATTCCAGCGGTAAAGTTTATTTGGAGAACTTCGCCCTGGCTGGAGTCAAGCAGCTCCAGCTGAATGATTTACAGCTACGTCTCATTAATCTTCGGTCGGACTTGAATATCACCATACCTCAGTTACATGTTGAAGGTAAAGTCGCACCCGTACGCAATAAGCGTAAGTTCATAGAACGGCGCGGCGGCGCACGCATGTTCTGCTTGCATTCATTACTTCTTAAGGCGCAGATACCTCTGAGTAGCTGATTTTAAAATGAGAATCACGTCAAAACGGCTAGTTGTAATTTTTTTGAAAAAATATATGTTACATAAGACCATTTTCTTAATAATTTGATATAAGAAAATTTTGAGTTTTATTCTTATAACATGTTGTAATTAATTTGTAAAGTTATGTCTAAAACGGACACAAACACGACAATCGCGCCTAAACCGCTGGACGTATTTTAATCAAATTGACCCCATCTCAAAGACAATTGAATTATCTACATTTTGATCTGAAGCTTTTTTTTTAAACTCATAGAATAATAAGAAAAGTACAATAAACTACAAAATTTTGGGTCGCGCGGGTGTGAAACGAGTGCGCGTTTTGTTCCTTCAAGGTCATTGGCGTTAGTCGTCGCCTTAAGTTAAATAATCCGTTTACTCGACAGCGTAAATTCGTAATGAATACTGTTAAGTTGTCTAAGTGAAACAGAACGCGCGCGCTTCGTGCTATCAAAACAGTTTTGCAATTATGGTGCATTTACTTTTGGGCATGTGCAAGAGTTCATGCACAGTACATCATCTTGATATATATTATGTACTTTTTATTTTTTCAGCTGACTTTAACCTGAGGGCTACTTTGAGCTTCATTCCTCTTATGTTCAGTTGTCACATAAGGTAAGCAATAATCGTTTAATACGGGTGTGCAAATTGGTTTTTTTTAACGTTATTTGCAAGCGAACATCTATACTGTTTACCTAAAGGGAAAAAGAAACCCGAGTTTCTAAACAAAGTGGGATTGACTGACATGTTGTTTTTTTTTCAATTGTTATATCACTTGTCTGGGCGTAGCTCTGCTGTGGTGTCCATTGTCCCTCAGGACATTGTCATTCAAAACTAATTTATTTTACTTACTATGTTCTGTTCTTCTACTGTTGTCAGTGCAAACTTGTTTGACGTGGGCGTGGTGGTATCGTCAGGCGGTTACAAGGCACAGTCGCCGTCTAAAGGCGAGGTGTTACAAATCGAGAGTGCGGCGGTCAAAGTCGACATAGGAAATGTTGTGGTAAATATTTAACGTTGGCTAAAAGTAGGAATCGGAAAGAGCAAGTCCAAATCTATATAATCACCAATTTTCAAAACTGCCGGCAAACTACCAAACGACGTACTGTTAGTATTAAATCTACTGAATGGTCTCCTTTTGGTCCCAGTATGTGATCTGAGTTTGATTTATTTTTATAAAATACTAGCTTTTACCCGCGGCTTCGCCCGCAGTGAAGCCATTTTTTTTTAAAATGTAATTTATCCTTTGTTACTTCTAATACCTCCAAGAATATATGTACAAAGTTTCATGATGATCGGTTCAGTAGTTTTTGCGTGAAAGCGTAACAAACAAACTTACATTCACATTTATAATATTAGTATAGATGTATGTCGTTATATATACCTGTGTGTTTTATAAAAATATTGACACTGTTTAGCAACTGATTCGTAGATTCCAAATTCAATTTCTCTATTTGCTAAACAGCGTCGAGATTTTTTTTATGTACGATAATCATGGATGTTGTTTTCCCTCTGGTTGCCCTGTGGGTCCCTTATACTATATTATAGAATGAGAGTTTCTGACAAACTAAACTTGGACCGTCTTGGTACTAATCTTAATACCAATAAATACTTTTGTTAACATGATACGCAAAGAAATAGAACTAGTATTATAATTTTACAGTTGCAGCAATGAAACAAAGCTTAAAAAACAGAAACACAATACAGGCTGTGCTGTAAGTTTACAGGACATTTGAGGGGCTTTAAAACATCTCGTTTGCACGGAAATGAAAAAAATTGCGACAAGGTCTCATTGAGACTATTACACAATTTCTTCTTTTGTTACAGTTCAACTTAACTAAAATGGTTATGGGCGAAGAACTACAAGACGACTACGAAGACGGCAGCCCTGCTACACAAATATTTAATAGTAGTACTAGCGCTAGTAGCGGTAAATCAGATGGCAACATACTCAATGGCTTGCTAAGAACAGCTATTGATTTGGCGAACAAAGAACTTTTTAATATTTCCATCGAAGTATTTAGAGATTATTTGTTGTCTGACACTTATTAATCAGATAGAACAAGTTTATTGATCAAGGATCCAGTTTATCATGCCGATATGGGAATTTAAGTTTTTTATGTTATTAAATCGATGAGAGAGCAGCACTAAACGCCAAGACATTCGCCTGAAAATAGTATAGCTTAAATATTAGTTTCTAAATATCCAGAAAACTAATTAATGAATTAGCTTATTGCAAGTAAATTATCAAATTATTAAAAATTACATTCGCGATTTTATTATACCTGCCAATAAATGTATATATTCTTATTGCTTAAAACGTTTTAATTTTAAGAGGAATTTTGTAAATAAATAAGAATATGTTTCTATCCCATTCCTTCACGTGTTTTATTCTCCTTCAACGTCTTGTGGTTAAACGAGAGACGAAGCCTGCTACTAACATTGGCAAAAAATCACTCAAAAGATTTAAACTTGTCATCCAGAGTAGCCGGATAAAAAAGGAAGTGATACCGCACTTTAAAAATATTTTTTGGTCCCAGACCGATGCTGATGGAGCTGATCTTTTGACGTTATAAAAATAAAAGAGTTATTAAAAAAAACTTAGAAAAAGGATATTTGGAATAGATTTTTAAGGACTGGCTTCACACGTCGTTGGTTGATTTTGGTCGACAGCTAGGCAGGCATCAGGACGGGCAGGAAGACGTGGTATGCCCGAGGTAGGCAGGTGAGCAGAAACCACGACGGACAAGCAGGCAATCGGTTAGGTAGGCAGCAGGACGGATAGGCAGGCACACTGATAGATAGTCAAGGCAGCTAAACTGGTAGACAGGCTATCGGGCAGGTAGGCAGTAACACAGGTAGTTACGCAGGTAACAAAGGGTGTGGAGGCCGGGCTGTGGTTTCATACGCCATTCAACGAGCCCTTTAATCTGAAGCGGTGACCGACGTGGTTAATGAAGTCAGTAAAAATGCTCACATTAAGTTCCATACTCAATAAATAATATTTAATGCACTTCAAAGATTCAATAAACATTAATAGGCTGAAGATATTACATTTTAAAGAGTTTTTCAGATACTATAGTCCACTTGATATTATTAAGTAGTCAACCGACTTTCGGTGTTCAAAAAGCTGACGCGCGTTTTTTTCTCGTTCTGTCATATCTCTGTAACTAACTAACCCTTCTAACTAACTCTTCATGTCAGCTTTAAAAATTTCGCGTTTTTATAATTGAAAAACAGTATGTCACGGGCATTAAACAACAAAAAAAGTCGCGTAACTCCCGTGATATATTGTTTTTCAACTTGTATGTCAGGTTCAACTGCTAGAGCCACTTCAATGAACAAAGTCTTTATTCAAAAGCGCAATTATCCAACAAATACAAAATAAATTAATGAATTAAGTTGAGGAATTTAAAAAAAATCAGAGATAACAAAAATGATGATTTTCAGGTGCTAGCAGTATCAAAAAATACAGAAAAGTGAATCACATGAGTTGATACAATTTCAAAAGATGAAAGGTGTGGTTTGTATAGTATTATAAGACGTAAATTGACTAAAGGATGTGGATCTGCATAGCAGATCACCACAAAGTTGAAGGTGGCCATAGCAACTCCTCAACTAGACAAGATAGCAACATCGTGTTTGGGCTTATAGGATGTGTAGACATGTGATATTATATTTAGTATCTTTCAGTTCAAAAAAACCTTGTTTTATTAATATTTTATTACTTAATACTTACTGTATAGTAACTTTGATTTTTCTTGCTGAAATCAACAACAATGGCAACGATTTTCTGGAGCAGGATATTGTGAAAGAGTGTTACTACTATGCTCTGATTACGTTTCTGTGGTCCATTTTTGTCTACGAAGCACGTAGGAGTATTTCAAACTAAAATATAGCCAACAATATTTTTTTATCTTTTCTCAGCAAAGTCGATTGAAAATAAATAAAACACAAAATAATAGAATTATACTCTTTAATTGCATAGAATACTATGATATACTACGAATTTTATAAACGTCTCTAATATCGTCCAAAATACCTCCGCTTTCATCTCTAGTTACTCCAAATACCAAAGGGGCGAAGCAGTTCAATAATTTCACCACAAAACGGAACGGAAGATGTTGCGGAAATGAATATGCAGAAAAGGTATACCTTTTATGCATTTATTGACGAAAAAATTCATTAAAATAAACGCTTTGTTGCCGCAACATCTTTGTTCTTATCTAACTTTCCAGAATATATCTGATTATGAATCTATCACTTTTTCTAATCTGACTAGCCCGGAAATATAAGTAAGTATCTCATTTATTAAGCTAGATTGATATTTTTTTTATAAATTTTGCTGTTACTAATTTAAGCCATAAAAAATATTCAAAAGATATAAACTTAAGTAAAGCAATGTATAAAATAAGCTACATACCTCTATCACCAGGAGCCATCATCAATACTTGTCAACAAAGCTTAATTACTTTGTTATATCACCGTGTTATGCCTGATTTTTTTAATGCGCCGAGAACAGCTCGTGCACCTTAGACAATAGCTATGTGCCGACTGATGCTACTGATCAATCGCTAACTCTAGCGCATTGAGATAGCCACCATAACGTGCCCCATGTATAAATAATAATTTGTTATAATAGCACACTTAAAAAAAAATGATTATTGGTCATGTTTTAGTATCAAATACCCGTACGTGCGACGTACGGTTCTGGAGATAATGAATTATACGTTCCACTGACATAATCACATCCGATAAAGTTTCTATTGTTTGTTGTCGAGGATAAACCGTTCATTGTTCTCCGAGCTAATAATCCCGAGGACTTTTATTGTTTGCCCGTTCTTATCTATCGTGCATTGTTAGTCGTTCGCTCGCCCAGTTTTCGGTTTCTTTATCTATGGATAACAGGTATTTAAACGATCGAAGATAAATTCATATTAAAGATGTCAAATTTACTGAATATGTCTTACGGAAATACTACTAAGTGCATGTTTAAAACAGTGACTTGAAAATAACATTTTCTCGACGAAGCCCCCGTCATCTCCTTCGAACCTAAAACATCCGTCTCGGGGTGCCCTAAGATTCCGAGCTCGCTACGATCCTATATAGGCAACTAGCTGTTACCCGCAGCTTTTCCCGCGTTAATATAGATTTTGTCTATCAATTCTGGTTGTCGACATACAGGATGAGAAAAATCCAATGTTGCAGTTTTAGTTTTAATCAAAATCGGCCCATTGACTCCTTTGATTGTTTTGTGCTATTCTTCATAGTGATGATTTGGCCATCCACACCCACTTGGAAAACTCAGCCTCTATAGGTACAGGAAGCATTAACGTAAAAACTATCAACTTATTTAATTGAAGTCATTAGTCAATACAGGTATAGGTTAAATAATTACAAAAGGAAACAAATAAACTGCAGACTCATAGGTTCTGCTTTGCTGCAAATTTAAGATACCACTATATATCATAAATAGTATCTATAGTTAATTGACATTCCTTAATTATGCCGTTAATGATGGGTACAACATTTTAGGACGCTACTATATACTATATTGTCATTTGATGCACATACACATTCTGCGACCCTGGTCATACAGACGAACATCAGCAGCTACGTGTAGCTGGCTTTTCCAAATGCACCCCTGCTGTCCCATGCTTCACCTAGTGCACCCCTGCTACCTTCTGCTGCTTTTTTAATAGTAATCGAAAAACTAAGCTTGATTAGAAACTGCAGTCTTATGAATTGAAATGATATGTTAGTGGGGATTATTTGGATTCGACGTATGAACACGCTTTCCCCTTTTCTCATACTGGTTAATATATTCGCACCTATTATATTTTGCTCATATTATGTAAAACGAAGCCCCATCCCATTAGATGATCTAAATAAATATGTAGATCTCAATCATTTGTTATCAAAAACATGCCTGCAAAGTATCAACCAAATCGGAATCCGCAATAAAAAGTTTCATACAAAGTTCATCTTTCCCCATTCACCCCCTTAAAATTCGAATTTGCAAAAATCCTTTCTTAACCAACGTTTATTATTTTTGTATTACCACCTGCCAAAATTCTGCTTCATGAAGAAAATTTGCACATTTTATCTTTACAATCCTAACTCTCTATTAGGGGTAATTAAAAAAAACAATTAACTTTAATTATTTGTTACGGAAGTATATAAGTTGGTGGACGAGAAAATACCGCGCAACTTCCCGAACGTAGCCCAGCTGAGTCGGATTCAACGGTTGACCTCTTTCTTGAAGTTGGGCCTACCTAAATGGCCCGTTTGTCCCAGGTAGACATAATCGTCCACAACTTCGAGTGTCGATTCCCCGACCTTGATAGGAGTGGGTGCAACATGTGCAGTCAAAATCATCTTGGTTTTGCCCATGTTCATTTTAAGACCCACTCTTCGGAGGCTCTACTGAGGTCATCGAGCACTGTACTGTGGTTCTCCATGGTCTCAGCCATGAACACTATATCGTCGGCAAACCGGAGGTGAGTGATGTACTCGCCATTGACTCTTCACTCCAGAACCTTGAAGACCTCCTCCAGCGCAGCGGTGAAAAGTTTTGGAGATATGACGTCTACCTAACTCATTCCTCGCTGCAGAAGGATACGTTCCGAGATCTGGTCCTGTAGTAGGACTGACATGGTGGCGTTTTTGTGCAAACACTTCAATACCTCGATGTACCGGTAGTCGATTTGGCACGGTTTGCCAGACTGCAGTACAGCCCAAGTATCGATCGAATCGAAGGCTTTCGCATTTTTCACAAACGCTAAGCAAACAGACAGATTATACTCTTCAGTCTTCTGTATAATCTGCCGTGGCGTATGTATGTGGTCTACGGTGCTAAAGCCTTTTCGGCAACCAACTTGTTCGGGAGGCTGGAAATCGTCAACCTGCCGATTCGAGATGACCCTTGAAAACAACATGTAGGCATGGCTAAGAAGAGAAATGGGTCAATAATTCTTCAACCGGGCATTGTCCCTCTTCTTGAAGGAGTACACCCTGCACCATGCCTGTGGCGTTTTCCCTTCGAGTATGACGTTTCAGCTACTGAAGGGCCTTAAAAACTAGTTTTCACCCGCCTCCGGGAGTTCGACCGTAATTCCATCATCACCCGGCGTTTTTTTGTTCATAAGTTCTTTCAGAGCCATCCTAATCTCGTACAGGCTGACGTCCGGGATATCTTTGGTATGTGTCGTGTCAATCTAGCTTTTACGTCGTTTGCTAGATTCGCAACAGGTTTACTGATTGACGTGTACAACTGGCAATAGAACCTCTCGATCTCCTTCAAAAGCTCCGATTTGGCGGACATAATCTTGGCATCGTCGTTCACATTTTTATAAGTTGTGACAAAAGGCATTAAAAAAGTTATTGCTTGACGAGCTAATTTTTTGTATTATTGACGATAAGACAACCAAAAATCTATCAATGGTCTTGTGTCGAATATATTCTTGAGTGCTGTGTCAGATGCCAGTTCAATTAACGAATCGAAGACTTCGAGTCGTTGCACATTAATGTTATTTTTAAGTTTATCTTTTCACGACTGTAAAGTACGTGTTTATACAATATTTTTTGAATTCATATTTGGAACATTACGTTGCGAGTGTAGATACAAATTATTTTAATCGGGGAGCGATGTTAGGTTTAAACTATCATTATACTTCGTGCCTCGTCTCTCGAGATTAGTACCTTAATTAATATTGATTATTTACAATGTAGTAACGCGTAGAGGCGGCTACCCAATTCACTATGTTTTAGAGAAAATATTTTTTTTTTTTCCTTCCATCTCTTTATTTGTCCACTTGTCATTTAGTTTAGAGTTACTTATGTTTTATAGATATTTCCAGAACGCTTCTGGGTTATACCTTAGGGTTGGGAGGGTGTTACTAATCTCTTCGGACGAGGCACTTCGTATAATTATGATAGAACTTCACTTAGGGTAAGTTCGTTTAATCATAAATTATACTTCGTGCCTCGTCTCTCGAGATTAGTACCTTAATTAATATTGATTATTTACAATGTAGACTTTGAGAGTTAAGTTCTGGAATTATCACATAAACTATGATGAATTTTTGAAGTAAAAACTTTCTTTAAAATTCTTAATTATATTTTTATAGACTAACCAGCATGGTTGTCCATAGGTTTCACACATAGGTTCTTAATCAGTTTATTAAGATATGTTCTTAATTATCTGTTTTGACAAATTTATTTTTTACATTCTTATTCTCATTGTTACGAGTAAAATGTTTATAGATTAACAATCACAGTTGTCATTAGGTAACAAAGGTTCATATTCAGTCATTTTCTTAATTATTATTCTTATCTTAATTATCTTTATTAACAAAGTATATTTTTCCTATTTATTGTCATTAAGTATTAAAGTTTTTTATAGACTAACAATCACAGTTTATTTTAAGTAATATTGGTTCTTAACCAAAATGTTTATATATATTCTTAATAATCTTTTTAACAGAATATTTAATGCCTACTTAATAACAATATTAAAGTTTGTTTAAAGAATAACAATCATAGGTGTCATTGGAAAACTAAAGTTCTTAATTAACCATTCAGATAATATTATAAATATATCTGTTTTAATAAAATGTAGTTTTGCTTTCTTATTGCTATTGTTAGTTTCCTTATCAATACATTTATACTCATACTCCTTCCTAAGTTAAATAAGATATCTTTAATCACAGCTAAAGATTTATCTTGCTAAATCATTTTGATCCTTTACACTAAAGGTCTGTTATAAAGTTTACCAAATGCACTTGAGTTTTAACTCCAGCCTGCTGTTTTTAGTATCTGATAAATTGTCACACCTGGCTTTAGAAGTAGTAGCGTGGCGTGTGCTGTGAGCTAAATATACGTGTACATCAATACTGCTCGTCTTTAAAGTACACTTAATCCAACGACTGATAGTCTGTTTGGACACTTCTGTGGTATGGTTTCTTGGTGCCTAAAATAATTATTTTATGTTTATGGTTAGAGGTTTTATTAATGTAGGCTATAAGGGTTTCAGCTAGACATATTTTTGTTCTTTGTCTGAAGTATTGATTGATTATTTAGTTCCTATAAAAGAGATTTTTTGAGGTCTGAAATTTTGATGGTTATATGCATTGATTGTATTTCTATACTTTGATTTTATTTATGACAGTTGTTCTAGAGACAGCATCTCATTTGGGTATCAAATTCCTAATACTTCCAGTATCTGGCATGTTTCCCAGGTGACATTGTATTTTTGGCCATGTGGTCGTAGTCTGAACACGCCCTTAAAACTAATTTTTTATCTATCATCAGATGACATTCTAATATTTATTATAGTATTAGCAGTGATAATGCCGATTTGTGACAGTCAAGCATTTGTTTTATTTTTTACTAGAATTAGAAAGATCTGTTAAGAAATTTTATTTTTTATTACCGTTGGTGTTCAAGATTATATTTTCTAAAAAGTTAAACCAGTTTATTAAACATGTGTCAATTGTTTGAGAACTTTTCTGATAGAGATGCTATCAAAATTTCTATTGATTTTGGTAGTGTGCTTCGTCACAATAGATTTCACTACCTACACATTAGACTCCGACAGCCAGAGTAAGGTTGGTATGGATTTTTCCCTTGCTGTGAGATACTTTATTATTATATTTTCATTAGGTTTGAGTATGATCTCTGAAATATGGGAAGTTCCTTGTAAAGGGAATCAGGGCAGAGTTGGCTATGGTGACCACTATGATGCCCTTAGCTTTATGCATTATGATTTTTCATAGATCTTTTAATATGTTTGAGAATGGTGAGAACACATAAAAGAAAATTGGTTACCTGTATACTGTAAATGGGTCAATTGTAAAGGCATTTTGGTTGTTATGTATTTGTCTTATTTTTTGTTAATGTGTCTTACAAATAGGTAAATTTCAGAATTCCAAATTTATCTTTCAATAATCTTTCAAAAAGTCTTTCATATGAATTTTCTTTCAGTTCCCAGTCTACATCGGGATGTGACATCTGCAATAAAGTATCAGCTACTTACGTAGATTTTCAATCGACCTAATGTAAGGAGCGAAAATGAAATGGTTTTCACACCAATGCTGCTGGCTAAGTTGAAGAGACGCAGATTTTGAATTCCACTCCTTTGATTAATGCAGCCTATATTGCTATTGAATTGTCTATGCATAACAGTATTTCATAATTATTGAAAAGTTTGCCAAATTTTTTAAATCAAAGAATGATGTTAATAAATCCAATAAAATTCATTAAATATTCATATTCAATCTCATCCCCACAGACAGTACCCCCCCCCTTGGTTGAGGCGTCCGAAAAGATTTCGGTTACATAATTAGGTTTGATTTTGTTTACAAAATTTTGAATGGAATATGGCTACCATTTAGGCAATTATTGTAAGGATATCTATGTAGTATATATAAAGACATCCATAATAGTAGGGCATGCTGATTGCAGTCCTACAAAATATGTAAATTGTCTGATTTCATAATTGATATGTGTTTTCTTATCTGTAGGTAATGTTACATGACAGTTATAAGTCTTTTGTCAATAATATATCCCAAAAATGTACCAGTATTAGTGGGTGTAAGTTTGTTAATTACTAATTGAGATTAACTTCTTAGTATTTTGAATGTTTTCAGTTAACAATCAAAAGCCACAGGATCTTAGTAATTTGTTGGCAGATTTCATGACTTTAGTGAAAATGTATCCTCCTACAATTTTCCAAAAGGGAATTATAGATATTTGCTAGAGTTTTTGTGATATTTTATAAGAAGCTATGCATCTTTAATGTATGTTATGTAAAGTATGGCCATGGAACTATCATTTGATATCATCTTTAACTCTGTGCACAAGTCTTCAGGTTAGAAATGGCTTGCATCAATGAACTTATTAAGGCTTTATTGCCATTGGGTTTTTTGTCTTAAGAAACACTTGAGACAAATTTCCCTTTTCAATGCTGGCACTTAGATAATGCACCAATGGTTAGATCAATTAGTTGATTGTCTCTAGTGTTGTAGGTACCCGTGAAACCCTCAATCCATGATTATATGGTCTTATCGTCAGTGATAAGTTACCAACGTTTTTAAAAAAAAATTATAAGCGACCGGCGTACCTTATTGAGTTTAGCGGCGTCAAGGTTGAGATGTAACAACCGCTTAAAGGGTATTGTACAGCTGGCTCAGGCTATATACACCCTGTTCTCCTGTCGCTCTTGTGGCGCTGGTGGAGCTTTCCAGTGTTTAGCTTGGAATGTGTTGAGTTTTTTCTTGTCATGGGGTGCTCTTACACCACCTGATTTAGAAACCGCTTTACCAGCTCGAAGAGTTTCAGCAAGTGTTTACCCGAACAGATATTTTTCTATCATTGTTTTTTGAACTTGGTCCTCAAGATCCTTTTTAATTGAGCTGCAGCTAAATTTGCATCTAGTCACATAAGGTGCAAGTGGTATTATTTAACTTAGTAGATCTGTATCATTTTCTTTTGTATCCAGTAGTTTGGATAATGTTGCTCCTAGGCAGGAGATGGTGCTGAGTAGTCTTTGTTTTGCTTCTATGGCCTTGTTTATCAATAATTTGCGAATTTTGCTGTATGGTATAAGAACCCCAAGTTTTGTCACGTTCAATGTCAGCGGTTATTTGCCCTGCGGAAGGAGCTGAAGGGGAAATACCCGCCTGTGGTCTCTAGGGAGACAGGCCTCATGTTACAAGATGTTCCAGACAGCTGGCCACTTCCTTGAGGAGTTCGGCCCCATCACCATACTCCGTGTTCAATGTTGAGTCAACCCCAAAATTTTGAGAACATCTGTGTTTTGTCCAGGCTGGGATTGTGAGGAAGATTACTAGTGTTTGTGGTTATTTTCTTGGTCGTATCCGACTTCAATTGTTTCTATTTCATTTGTGGCGTCGTCGTCTAGGACTTCGCCTGGAATGATTACAAACCATTGTTTTACTTCCGGTTGATAACCGAGTTATGCAATCTGGTGGGTGTAGCAATTCCAAAGAATTGATCGAAACCAGTGAATTATTGAATGTTGTGAGACAGTCCGATGACCTGTTCGAGTACATTCGTTTGATAAAAGAATTGAATTATATTTCATGATCTCGTAAGTATGCGGTGAGACAGCCCGATGGCATGTCCGAATGTATTATTTGTTTCAGAATTATTGAATGTTGTGAGGCAGTACGATGACTCCTGCTCGATTACATTCGTTAGGTAAAAGAATTAAATTATGATGATCTCGTAAGTATGCGGTGAGACAGCCCCAATGCATTATTTTGCTTTTGGCTTGCCCGAAATGCATTATTTGTTAGAGATGCAAGATTAAGGCGTAGGATTGGTAAAATAGTAGTAGATATATATAATAATATATTTTAACAGATTTAGGTACCTTGTGGGTCTAAATATGGCGTCGACTCTTGAGACGATTTTGTTTTACTTCGAGTCGAGCACTTTTTAAATTGTTCCCAAGCTTTTTCATTTTTCTCCTGATTCTCTTAGGTGTTCCTCGGTTGACGATGATGTGTCCTTTTTGGCATTTTTCCACTTTTAAAAACTGTTCTTTTTATTTAAAAGTTTAGATATGTGTTGAGTAGCAACGCACTATAATCGCGAATGACAAGTGGACAAATAAAGTGTTGCAAGGAAAAAAAAAAAAAAAAAATATTTTCTCTAAAACATAGTGAATTGGGTAGCCGCCTCTACGCGTTACTACATTGTAAATAATCAATATTAATTAAGATACTAATCTCTTCGGACGAGGCACTTCGTATAATTATGATAGAACTTCACTTAGGGTAAGTTCGTTTTATCATAAATAATTAGTCATAAATTCGTATGAATAAACCCCTTTCCGTTTTAAACGAATTATATCTTCATTATTAGGGCAATTTCCATGTAATTCTTGAAATTGATCATTGCTAAGATGAATCTACGAATCTTAATAAAACTTCATGGTTATTTATCATCATTATATTTATTTTCATCATTTTGGAAAGGATATATAGTTTGCTTTATTTTGGAGGATAACTTCAACTTCACCATCACAAAAGATTAATGCATGAACAATAAAATGAACATTGATATATGAACTTCGAGCTCGAATCATGAGCAACACCTATCAAACTACCAGGGCACCCATCAAAGTCATAAAAAAGTTCTGTTCACAAATATGACAAATGGTTGTATTTGAAATTTGGTATTTTTCTTCATTTGTTAACGGAACTGAACATTTTTAAAATCTATTTTTCTACATATAATTTTTAAATTGTTAGATATATTTTCCATGAACAGTTGTGTACAGTTGGTTCCATTATATGTTACATATTTTGTAAATTAGTCATCTTAAGAACATTTTATATATTAAACAAAACTATACAGTTCATGTTTCAGAACATTATGTGTAAATGGTTTGGATGGATCGTTAGAACATGATCCTATTGATTTGAAAATGCTTCAAAATCAGCATAAACTACGAATGTTATCTTTAACTTTTTTCAAAACTATAAGATTTAATTTTATCATTTGAAATAGGTTGATCAAATCAATTATTTTTTAAAGTTTCAATGTTTGGTAATTCTGTACAAATGTGAATACAATCGTATTGTTCATGGTTATTCAACCTCTCCTCAGATGGAAAATGAAGTAATAGCCATCGCAAATGTACATGACGTGACATTCTTTTGAAATTTGTTTACTAACTAACCGTGATAAATTGTTTATGTTACAATAATGGTTATTCGTACCATTAGACAAAAAATATAAATTGATAAGTCTAGCTTTACGACATTATGTTAAAAATAATGGACCTACTACAGAATTACATTGTTTTTCTTTATGATATTCTAACCCAAAAACTTTAATACTTACAAATATAAAATACAAATACAAAATGTTTATTTCTGTGCCAACTAGTTTACATTAGTATCAATACTTATATCATTCAACTTTTGCTATGTCAGAAATTTTAACAGGCAAGGAAATACCATCAAATTTAAATTTATTTGCTTGTATAGCGTACTATACCCGAACCGCGTTTTTGTTTACGGGGTATAACGCTGAGAGTAATGCCCATTTAAATCAAAAATAATCTTCGTTTTTACATTTACAGCAGCCTTTTTACGGTTCCGAAGTCAACAAGGAACCCTTATAGTTACGCTCTGTCCGTCTGTCCGTCCGCAGCTTAGCTCAGAGGCTCTAAGTACTAGAAAGCTATAATTTGGCATGGATATATAAATTAATAATTCCGACAAAGTGGTACAATAAATCATCAAAAAATCATTATTTTTTCTTCAATTTTTTTTTTCCTCCTATAGACGTAAATGGGGATGCTTTTTATTCTTGTCTATCCATGATGTGGGGTATTGCTGGATAGCCCATTCAAAAATATAGCGGGATTGTAAAAACCATTTTTCGATTCAGAGCTCGTTCAGAGTTTGCGTAAAATTAAGCTTTAAATTGCAAATTTTTGTTAGAGTCAAGTGCCCCCCCCTCCCTCCTGCCAGCGATTTAGTTGCTCTTGGCTATGTGAAACAATTTACGGCAGTATTATATATAACGAAATTAAAAGGAAAACTATCACAGCTTAGTAGGCTTTACAAGTTTACGAGTTTAGTCGACCAACCTATAAAATGAACTTGGAACAGTATAAATTTTGTACAAATGCCGTTGACAAATTACTAGAATAACGTTGTTAGCTGTGTAAAACAGAGTAAATATATGCTTATGAACCATGTAAAAATATACAAAAATAAAATCATAACAGGCTTTACAAGTTCACGAGTAATAGTCGACCAATTTATAAAATATACTTGGAACAGTAAAAGTTTTGTACAAATGCCATTGACAAATTACTAAAATAACTTTGTTAGCTGTGTAAAACAGAGTAAATATATGCTTATGAACCATGTTAAAATATACAAAAATAAAATCATAACAGGCTTTACAAGTTTACGAGTAATAGTCGACCAATTTATAAAATGTACTTGGAACAGTAACATTTTTGTACAAATGCCATTGACAAATTACTAAAATAACTTTGCTAGCTGTGTAAAACAGATTAAATATATGCTTATAAACCATGTAAAACTATACAAAAATAAATCATAACAGGCTTTACAAGTTTACGAGTAATAGTGGACCAATTTATAAAATGTACTTGGAACAGTAATATTTTTGTACAAATGCCATTGACAAATTACTAAAATAACGTTGTTAGCTGTGTAGAACAGGGTAAATATATGCTTATGAACCATGTAAAAATATACAAAAATAAAATCATAACATCCTTAATAATAATCTACTATATAAAAATAAGTCGAGTTTTCCTTCCTGACGCTATAACTCCAGAACGCACGAACCGATTTCCACGGTTTTGCATTCGTTGGAAAGGTTTCGGGCTCCGTGAGATTTATAGCAAAGAAAATTCAGGGTAGGGTAGGTAGGGTAGGATAGGTAGGGTAGGGTAGGTAGGGTAGGGTAGGTAGGGTAGGGTAGGTAGGGTAGGGTAGGTAGGGTAGGGTAGGTAGGGTAGGGTAGGTAGGGTAGGGTAGGTAGGGTAGGGTAGGTAGGATAGGGTAGGTAGGGTAGGGTAGGTATGAAGGGTAGGTAGGGTAGGGTAGGTAGAGTAGGGTAGGTAGGGTAGGGTAGGTAGGGTAGGGTAGGTAGGGTAGGTAGGGTAGGGTAGGTAGGGTAGGTAGGGTAGGGTAGGTAGGGTAGGTAGGGTAGGGTAGGTAGGGTAGGGTAGGTAGGGTAGGGTAGGTAGGGTAGGGTAGGTAGGGTAGGGTAGGTAGGGTAGGGTAGGTATATCGCTTTCGCTTTGTACACGGTTCTCCCCGATATTGCGGTCGGAGGCTTATTTTTCTGTGACAATTTTAAAACAATATTTATTTTTCTTTATCATCAATAGAATAGTAGACGCAGGATGATCCACTGACTTTGTAACTGAGATGTTAAAATTAAAGTGCAAGAAAATAATATTGTGTGCATTCCCATATTATGAACAATTATCTAGTAGGAAAAATAAGTATATTCATATGCTTAATCAACATATGCATTTCTTAACAAGTCACTATAGTGACAAGTTTATGTTTTTTGACACCAACATTTTTGTTGGTCATTTAAGGTCGACTAGAGGTACAGCGTATCTGCCAACTAGTATAAGACACACAAAAGCTAAGCTATTAGTTTATTTTATTAACACAGACATAAGTAGTATGTCAAAGTCATGTTTAGTTAAAATTAAAACCACAATGTTTAGTATTAATACCAATGATATTCTAATAAACAGATATGTTATACACTCACAAAACAATTGAAAAAAGTGTTCCGCGCAGCAGCGGCAGCACACATACAAACTTTTCATTCATCTGACATTTCACTACATGTCAAAATGATGCAAAAGGGATGGCATATCAAAACCAACAAGAAAAAAAGAGACAGCTATTGTTTGTCACTTGCGCGTGAATGTAAACAAATGCATGTTGGCATCAAAGACTAACATTTTAACGAGACAGAAGGTACAAACCGCCTGTTTTCTATACAAACATTAGCATAACCTAATAAATAGTACTAAAGGTAGGTAGGTGAGAAATAAAACACGATATAAAAGGAAAAATATTTATCTTGTATTAAAAACAATTATACACCTTCGAAAAGATTCAATTTATTTCTTTTCTGTCTCTTAGAGTTTCTTTATTTCGAATTATATTTATGAGCGGAATGGACGCGAACTGTTGTGTATCTATTACGGTTTTAATTAAATGTATACGATGATTAAAAGCAGGTGACTGTTGTTTCGAATGTTCAAAAAGTGGTTCAAATATATTGGTATTTAAAAAAGTTTTCAAAATATTACATTTTAGTCTCTCAATTTCTTGATTATTAACAAACTAGGTACCGTTTTCATATAAATGAGATTTTATAACCATCTCTGATTTTATGCACACTGTAAACAAGTTTTCTGATGCATGGCATAAACCTCCCATGTCCCTGATTGTGTCTAATTTGTGGAACCACAATTTTTCATTAGAATATAAAGTATCAACACAGATTTCACACCTAATAACTTTTGTTAATTTTCGTG
The DNA here is from genome assembly GCA_947562075.1 of Orthosia gracilis. NCBI lineage: Eukaryota > Metazoa > Arthropoda > Insecta > Lepidoptera > Noctuidae > Orthosia > Orthosia gracilis. The sequence continues at coordinate 44,808,958 of OX387268.1, forward strand.
CAATCCAACCAGAAATGTAACCTATAATTTGTTTTACTGAGTCTGTACCTGACCTCATAAGTTGGAAACCTTAACGAAGAAAAAACAATCAATAGTTAGACTCGCTATTGGCGAACAGTAAACAATATTAACGATTCTGACTTGAAATTATTTATAGACAGCCTATAGATTATTAAAAAAAAAAGTTATACAAGGCTAGAAAAAAGGAAAACAGAACTGTGGGGTAACTATGACTTTAATGCCTAAGATATTCGCATCTGTACTTTTAATCTATGTCCGGAGTGCACGCGTCCTTGTCGCCCTCACGGCAAAAAATGTATTTACCATCTCTTTCTTTTTTCTTACCGCCATATTTCAGAATATTAGGAAAAAAATAGAAATATATCATTAAATTAACATGTATCGCATACTTACACATGGTATGAGATCCCTTGTGTTTTATTAACTTTGGCATCATAATTGGTACACTTTCTAAAAACACACGACGGCATTTTTTAAATTTTGTTGTTGGTTCAACGAAGCCGCTTAGGACTCGTCGCCATGCGTGACATAGACTAAAGGCAGAAGTCACAATTATGACTTATTCGAGTCTTCACAATGCGTGCGCTTATAACATATCTGTTTACTAGAACATCATTGATTAATACTAATAACCCTGTGGACAGCCAAATTGACCATAGCTTAATTGCTATTAATTCTTTTGTGAACTGTACGAAGGAGGTTCCATGTATCACTATGGAAAATTCTTTTGTAACTCCAGATAGTAGTTTAAACTAATTCATAGGACAACAGAGAGTACCAGTAACACCATAGTTATACCAAGTAATAACGAGGTATTTTCTTGCTTTCAAAAAGTTAAAAGCCAAAAAGGGGCTCAGCAGCATGTCTTGAAGTTATTTCATCAAAATATTCAGGGTATCTCTTCCAAATTATTAGAAATTGAAATGTTTTTAGAAAAAACAATGTTTGATGTCGTATGTTTTACTGAACATTGGTTGAAAGATTACCAAATGCTACTTAGTTATGAAAATTATAGTGTAGGCAGTTGTTTTAACCGTAAATCTATGCTGCGGGGTGGTTCCCTGATCTTAATAAAAAAATGCTTAAAATTTAAACAACGTAATGATATAGTTAGCTTGTCAAATGAACATTGCATTGAACTGTCCTGTGTTGAGCTAGATGAGCATGTTGTAGTGTGCATGTACAGACCCCCTGACCCTCAAAACTTAAGTTTATTTGAAGCAACAATGGAGGATATTCTAACAAAACTTGCAGGCAGTAACAAATCCATAATTGTTTGTGGGGATTTTAATATCAACATTTTAGAAAATAATTCAAATAGCTGCAGATTTTTAAGCCTTTTTAAATCATTTAATCTGTCTAATGTTTTTACAGAACCAACTAGAGTAACTCCAACCTCTGCAACTTGTATTGATAATATTTTCTGTGATTGTGATTATTTAGATAAAGCCATAGTAAATTATCTTCCGTCTGATCATAGTGGACAAACGGTGTCTTTTAAGTCTAAAGCAATTTTGGAAAAAGCTCGAATTCAATTTAGGCCAATTACACTTAGCAAATTAACAAAATTTAATAGTAACATACAAAATAAGTTAAATGTTCTGGGCCATAGTATTGATGATGCCAATAAATTTTATAATAATTTCTTTTCAGTAATACTCAATGAATTTAATAAAAGTTTTGAAAAGAAGTCAAAAAGTGTTTTCCCTAAGTTTGTATTTAGTGACTGGGCGACTAAAGGTATAAGGATAAGTAGGGAAAAACTATATGAACTATATGGCCTTAAACCATTTTTTAACTCTGAAAGCTTTAACAAGTATGTAAATAAATATTCTAAACTCTTTAGAAAAATTTGCAAAGTAGCGAAGGCCCTTTTCATTAGCACAAAAATCAAATCGGCAGACAATAAAATAAAGACCGTTTGGAAAGTTATTAATAGTGAAACGGGTAGAAATAAGGTACGAAACACGGATTTTTTATTGGAGACTTCACATGGTCCCATAAATTCTAACATAGAAGTAGCCCAAGAGTTTGTGAATTTTTTCACCAACATACCTCTTAAGACAACGGAAGCTTTAAATTCCTCGCCGAAGGCCTCAATTGCTTTATTGAAAGAAAACGTGCCAGGCTGTTCGGCTGAATTTCAATTCAAACATATAAACCCTATAACAGTCCTAAAGGCTTTCCGGCAAATAAAAATAAAATTAACCGAGGACCTATGGGGAATGTCTGTTAAAGTTTGTACATCTATGATCGAGACCGTAGCACCATACTTGGCTTTAATTTTTAATTTGTGTGTGGACCAAGGAGTCTTTCCAGATGTAATGAAATTCAGTAAAGTTATACCTCTTTTTAAATCCGGCGACCATAATGACACCAATAATTATAGACCTGTTTCCGTGTTGCCGGTTTTCAGTAAGGTCTTTGAAAAAGTTATGCTTAGTCAAATGCTTATTCATTTTAACACTAATAAAATCTTACACGAACAGCAGTATGGTTTCACCAAAGGACGTTGTACAACTGATGCTGGTGTCTCCTTATTAAAACTCATATTTGCAGCGTGGGAGGAAGCCCAAGATGCTATTGGAATCTTCTGTGACCTCTCAAAGGCTTTTGATTGTGTTAATCATGAAACCTTACTTTTAAAGCTGGAACATTACGGATTAGGTAAACTTGCACTAAGCCTAGTGAAATCTTATTTAAATGACAGGCAACAGCAAGTTCAGATAAATGGTGTAAATTCACGGGGCTTAAAAATAAAAATAGGGGTACCACAGGGCTCTATATTGGGTCCTTTCCTCTTTCTGGTGTATATAAATGATCTACCGCATTTATTGAAAAAACAACCACATATAGTATTGTTTGCTGACGATACGTCCTTAATATTTAAGATCAATAGACGTTCCACACGTATTGATGACGTAAACAACGCTCTACAGCAGGTCCAAAACTGGTTTACTGTTAATAATTTAGTATTAAATGGAAAAAAAACGAAGTGCATAAGATTTGCGTTACCGAATGTTAAAAGTAATAACTTGGAAATAATATTGAACAAGGAGAAACTAGAAATCGTCGAAAACGCGGTTTTCCTGGGAATCACGCTCGACTCGAGGCTACAATGGGGTCCTCATTTAACATCTCTGGCAGGACGGCTTAGTTCAGCAGCATATGCTGTCAGAAAAATCCGTCAATTTACTGATGTACATACCGCGAGGCTGGTCTATTTTAGTTACTTTCATAGTATCATGTCTTACGGTATTTTGCTATGGGGACGGGCTGCAGACATAGAGTCTATTTTTATTCTGCAGAAAAGAGCTATCAGAGCCATATACAATCTTCGCAGGCGCGATTCTCTTAGGGAATTATTTAAAGATATCAACATCATGACGGTACCTTGTCAATACATTTATGAAAATATAATGTATGTCCGGAAAAATATTCATCTTTTTACTAAAATAAGTGATAGGCACAATTTTAATACTAGAAATAAGGACAAGTTAGATCAACCTCGATTCAGGGTAGCTAAAGTAGCTAGCTCTTTTATGGGGTACTGTGTAAAATTTTATAATGAAATTCCACTAGAAATTCTCCAATTAAACGAGTCAAAATTTAAAACATGCATTAAACGCACACTATGTAGACAAGCATATTATAAATTGGAAGATTATCTCCTTGATAAAAATGCTTGGCTAAATGCCGGTCCTGCTCCACAGCCACATACATTTGTAGCTATAAATTAGTTTATATTGGAAGAGATGCTGCTGCCCTTTTCGTATTGTTGTTTTCAGTGTTTTATTTTTATTTCATTTGTTTATTTCAATAGGACTTAGGATTCTTTACATGTTATATTTAGAAATAATAGCATTGTATAATGTAGAAGCACTTTTATTTTTCAAATTTGTGAATGTGAAGTACCATGGAGCATTTTTATTAGGTTACAACTTTTTATTTTTTTTATTTTGACATTGCGAGCATGGCAGTTGAGAGTTTGTCATGCTCACTCAAATGTCTCGCTGTTGGTGGCGCGTGTTATTGGGTCATTCGGTTCCCTTCAAAATGGTTGAGCTGAGTGGGGTTGATGCACGCGTCATGCTCGTGAACGGGTGCCGTCAGATGAGACTGGTCATCTCTTAGCTGCCAGTGACTTAATTCAGTTCCTATCTTTTAATATTTTTTTTTATTATTATCTACATTGTGCTCACATAATAGAAGCAACAAGAAGTACTTATGTAACCAAACATTATATGTAACACATATTATTTAAAAGAGTGTCCATGGAGTTTCTTGCACGTTCTTCTCCATAGAGATCTACTCCTTGGAATGTGCAACTTAGCTTCACTTGTTAGTTTGACTGACCGACATTTGACAATTCAAAAGTGCCTGTAATTGGTCTATTTGAAATAAACGTTTTTGATTTTTTGATTTTGATTTTGATGGGACTACTGAGGTTACAGACTATATAAAAGACTATTTTTATTAATCTACTTAACAATATTATTGGACATGTTATCTTCATCTGCTCAACAGTATTAGCTTGTACGGGCATTTATTTTTTTATCATTGGTTTTTTATTTTCTTTTTAATATTTTTTTTTTTGTATACATATAACTTTCTTTCCTTTTCTTTTTTTTTTTTTTTTTCATTTTTTTTTTTTTTTTTTTTTCTTTCACAATTTTTTTTTTCTGGCCTCTGTTACAATACATTATATATTTAACACTTTGTACAATATAACTCACTATATTTACTGTGTTAATTTCTTAATCTAAGTTTTATTTCTATCTATTACATTTCTTATTATTTTTAAACAAAAATCTAAAAATTGACTTCGTGTGTCTTTATTTATCATAATTATGTTTATGTTATTTTCGTTTATTTTTACGTTCAGTTTTTGTTCCAGGTTGAATCTGGTTAGCCCATACACTGGGCACTCTGCTATAAGGTGCAAGATCGATTCTTCTGCGACCGGGTCGCAGATACATGAAGGTGAGTCTTTTTTTTTAAAACGGTAAAGATATTGGGAGAAACCCCCGTGCCCTGTGAAGAGTTGTGTGTGTAAGTATGTTAGTTGTATCTTCCTACTTGTTCTATAAGCTTCTGTGGCTGAGGGAAAGAATATTTTAGTGACACTGGCTTTGCATTCCCTTTGATATCTTTCCTCCCACTCTTCAATCGAAGCACTTCTTATGGCTTGCTTGACAAATGAGATAGGACATTTATCGTAATCTGATTTCCTTTTCAAAGTCAGTGCCGCTGTTTTCGCTAGTTCGTCTGCCCTTTCATTTCCCTGTATCCCAACGTGGGCCCTGACCTGTGAAATTGGATTTTGTAACTCCTTCTTCAGTTACCATCGTCCAATGTGGGCCCGTTTTTAGACGTTGTGAGCCGCTGAAACCGTTTTAATGTTCATGTGATAACAAAAGACCCTCTTCTTAGTCCGTATTATTATGCAACTTCGGAACCCTATTACTGCGCGTGGCCTGACACGCACTTGGCCGGTTTTTTACATTTTATATCGCTGCAAAGATCTATGTATGAAGTACCACGTAGGGGTTTGAATTTATTGACATTCATGTCTATAGATTTTATGTTTTTTAGACTCCACCCACTATCTTTTCTTTCGAATACGCTAATTTTACTAGTTAATGTATCATTTAAAGATGAAAACGAAATATTTAAGTCATATCCTTGAAAATATTGTTAAATGTTTGAAAATCAAACGTATCATGATCTTTAGTTTGTTGAACAAAATCAGTATGCATTATGAAATTAACTTTAAAAATTGCATGTTGATGATATATTGTAGATACACCATCTCTAGCGGTCCGTGCTACTTTTACGGTTGACGATACCAATTTCCTCTTCTTTAATTTTGGAACCACTTCGTCAATCGCCTGCAATTTCATTTTTCTGGTACCACATATATGTCACCACTCTCTTCTTCATGTTGATGAGATAAAGGCGAATAGTAATATTACTTATATGTATTTTCATCAATGTCTAAGAAACTGAATGATTTCTGCAACAACACAGTTATCATGTTAATACTAATTTGTTTACACTTAATCAGTATCACATAACAGTAGATTGTATCATAAGGGAGCAAAATAATATTTTTACGGCGAGAGTGCTTTTTTGAATCCAGAGCGAAGTGAGGGATTCTAGAGTAAAATCCTGAACGTAGCGAGTGATTCAAAGTACGTCGCCCAAGCCAAAAAAATATTTTGCGCCTGATTGATATACTCTACTTTTCATCACCCACTATGAGAAAATAAATGGCGCCTTAAATTTTATTTTTATATTATTATTTAATAAAACATAGAGTAACAACTAAATTGAAATTATAAAGTCGAATGTTTGACATATACACTGACCACCGACCTTTATTATGGCTCCGATCTCTAAAAGATCTAAGTAGTAAACATACACGTTGGGGTAGTAAACTTAGACTATGGCAAACAAAATACCAATGCCGACGCCTTTTCTATGATTAATATAAATGCTTTAGACTCTGACGATGAATCACTTGCAGTTAACGGTGATGAAAAAGATACAGAATTCCATTCACCATCGTATTTCTGTGGAGTTAGAAGTTATGGAGAAGATTCCCATTGTCACACTACCCCAGTTGCACGTGAATGTCATTCTCTCCAAATCAAGTGTAGTGGATATGAAAGGAATCAGTTTAGACGAAGTGAAATATATGGGCCTTTTCGTTAAAGCATAGTGAAGTATTCAAGTATTTTAATTGTTTATGTTTAATCAAAATTAAATTACCTACATTGTTTAATTTTCTCGTTACTTACTATTTAATAACTAACTAACGAATCAAAATATTTTACCTACATTTACAATACACGCAGTAGATACAGTTACGTAAAAAAATGGAAAAGAGTCTCATAGATAATCGCTATATTTATTACAAGACTCACCATCACAGAACAATGCTCACCATGCATAATGACAAAAACTGCTTACGACGATTAATCATCTATATACCTATGTTATAATAGAAGATACTGACTGACTGACTGAGTGATCGATCAACGCACAGCCAAAACCGCTAGGCCTAGAGGCATGAAATTTGGCAGAAAGGTTCCTCAAGTGACGTAAGTGAGCACCAAGACAGGAACTTTTGAAATTCCACCCCTAATGGGGTAAAAAGGGGATTGAAAATTTGTATGTCATTTCTACAGTGTGTAACTTGGATACGAGAAATTTTAGATTTTCGCTCTTCCTTGATAAAAAGAATTAATGTATTTATTAGGTTCTGGAAATTCTACCCCTAAAAGGATAAAATATGGGTAGAAACTTTATATGAAATTTCTTCGGTTTGGAAGGTAAAACATCTGAAATTGAATTTAATTATTTTCAGAAATTCCACACCTAATATTATAAAACATTTCATACAAACTTTTAACCTCCTTTTCGGGGGCAAAAGGGGGTTGAAAGTTTGTATGAAATATTTACAGTTTGTAAGTTGGACACGTGAAATTTTAGATTTATGCTCTTGGTTGATAAAAATAATTCATGTATTTTTGGTTTTTCGTAATTCTACCACACACAAATCTCGGACATGGCCTCCCGGAACCACTCCGCCCCGTCGTTGATGTCAGCAGGCCTGTCCGGTGATGACATCCAAGCCTGCACGATCGAGGCTTCCAGGAGGAGCTTCCTGTCCAGCTGTTTCAGCGCCCAACGCGGAGGTAATTCTACCCCTAAAGGGGCAATTTGGGCATATATATTTGAAACTTGGCATAAATACTAACAGCAAATGGTAAAGGTTGTCATTACAAGTTTTTCAAAACTATTCCTAAAATACGATTTAGGGGGTGGGTGTTAAAGATTATTGAAAATTTTTACTGTACAAGGCTTCTTTTTATGATGTAGGGGAGCAAACGAGAAATATTTGTTTGAATGAAAATTCTAATTCCGTGGGCAAAATAATAAAGGTAGCATTAGTTATTCGGAACTACCCCAAAAGACGATTCAAGGGTTGTTAAAGTTTGTGTGGGAAATCTTATTTCTTAGAATAATAAACTTGAAACTTGGCACAAATACTAACCTAATTAAATAATAAAGGATGTCATTATTAGTTTTTCGAAACTAGGGGTAGTTTCGAAAATCTAATAATGAAATCCTTTATAAAAGAAGATTTGGTGGGAGTTGGAGATCTTAGGTTAATAAACTTGAAATTTGGCACAAATAATAAATAACTAACCTTAATAAATAATGTAGGTTGTTATTAGTTATTACTCCTATTTTAAACTGTATATATCTACGATAAACCATTTATTATTGATTTAACAATATCTTATTTTTGCTCGCCTTCACTAACTGCACATAATAAAGTCATCTGTACTTAGTTGAATAAAATACGAAATCATGCGAACGAAGTCGCGGGCGGAGTGCTAGTCTATAATAATCTACATTATGTAAGTATTTGTTATTTTCTGAGAACCTTCCAATAGTTATCTATTTAAAAAAAAAACTTCCTAACGCAATTCTAATCTCAAATATTTTCCATCCAAATATTTATAATCATGATAAGTTTGTGTGAGATCAATGTTTTAGTTAAATATATTAGGCACACACATTATATTTTCATGGTTTATTAAAGTTTTAGATTATACACACATTTAAAAACTATGTAATATAAATTTCTGGCCAATTCATGACTTAACGGTGGTACAAGCACATGCGGCTCCAAAACATTAAATCTAAATAAAAAATGATTATTTATTTCATGTTAAGTACATAAAAATGAATTTGAGAATAAAATGGACTGTTCACCGCTCTAACGTTTTCATCCTGAAAGAGCTACGTATCAAACAAAGACTTTCGTCTATTATTCAAATAATAATACTTTAAATGTTCGGACATATCATCTGCATGAAAGCTCAATGGAACGTTTAACAAGGAAGAGTGAAGGCCAGCGTTCTCGCAGCCTATCACCCATAAGACGGGCAGGCCTCATCAAATCTTCTATGAAGTGTTCCCTCGCTGAGTGTAATCGCAGTGCCACAAATAGAGAGACAGAGAGGACTAGCAATAGCCACAACCAACCTTTTTGACTGATTCACCGAATTACAAAGAATGTAATCAGATTGATTACGTGCAGCATTCGCTGATGGATGGTGTCCACAAAAGCGCAAGAGGGAGTCACTTTTGAGAGAATTAGACTTAAATAGGCTTAAAGTGGGATTAATGCAATTAATTTTATCCCAATCAACTTCAGAAGGTGCTAAAATGTTATGTCATTTAATAACAATCCTTCATCGGTGACTTCTATCTTTATCACAAAGTGTTTTAGATGTTTAGTATATGTTAATGTGTTAATTATAAGTGTTAATGTTACAATGGTAAAAGGCACGATGGAGTTGATATCTTTGTTTAAATAAACCCCGAAACAAGTAAAGAGAAAAAGAGAACCTTTCAGACGATTCACGACCATGACCACTGCCAGGAGTGCACGACTAAGAAGAAGAATGTATTTCAGAAATATTAATTCTGGAAATGGCCTGAATTTGATTTTACTACGATAACCCATGTTAGATTGGTTTTCAAAATGTTGTTACGAACAGGTAACATGTACTTTCAAAATAAGCCACTTATATCCCTCAACAATACAATAAAAACAAAACGTTTTCAGTGTGAAAGACTTCGAGTTTGTCGCTTGTTTTATTTTTGATGAGTAGACTAACAGACAGGATGACTCCGAAAATATAGCAGCTTCAAAAACTAGGAGACATACCTTAAAAAAAATACTAGCTTTGCGAAAAAGGTTGAGTGGTAGAGAATGTCTTGTGGCATTAAGTCCGCGTATGTACCACTATTGTACATGAAATTTAAATAAATAAATATTGTACCAATAATCGGAAAACAAGCAAATATTAGACATGGGTTCAATAATGTTTTGTAATTTGAAGCAACTGTAAAATTGATTTTCCGTGACTAAAGCCCACAACAAGGTAATAATTAACTAAATGATTGCATATATTGTTATATATTTCCATCTCATTGCTTTTGTCACGCAGTTCTACAGGATTATTGGCACTTTCCGAACATGAGGGGAATCCTGATTGTAGTACTCTGCGCCGTCTATTCAGTTCAAGCGGACGAGTGTGAGTAACAGTATTTTAACTAACTTGCTTATCTAAACTAATTTAAAACTGTAGATATTTATATTAAAGCTTTTTGGAGAGCAACGATATTTTAAAGTTTCAGGGAGAAATATTAAGGGACTGAAAGTAAAATGTTGTCCGCGTCCCGACTCCTGCGCGTTATCTACTGTTTAATGTATTTACGTTTTCTCTTTTGATGATTTTAATTCAAAGTTGAAATAATTTATTCCGTTTTATTACATGTTTTGAGCAGCTAAGTACCATAATCGATTATTCGAAGATGGCCAGAAAACTGTTTTTGAGAAATTGATTTATGTAATCTATTGTATATTCGTATACAATATTGTACCGTATGGTGACGTACGTAAAAAAATTCACCATCCCATGTCATCCCGTGGGTGTCGTAAGAGGCGACTAATGGAGACACCAGAGAATGGGTAGCAGCGTTCTCTGTGCAATTTAAGAAAAACTGCGATCGCCAACTTGCATGCCAAGCGTGGCGATTACGGCAAACCCCCCCCCCCTCCCCATAACCAAATAACCAAAATGAAAAGCACCAAGGAAAAACGGTCCCGAGTGCTCGGCAGCCCGTCTACCCTCGACTACGGTAGCGGTCGAGGCGATGGCGTGGCAAGGGATGCGAAGAATCCCCGGAGTGGACCCGGCTACCCCAATAAAAACCGACGACTGGACCTGGCAACGTATAATACGCGAAAACTTCGGACCAACGAGAAGATAGCCGAACTCAAGGAAGAATTGAGCAGGTTACGATGGAGTATTATAGGGTTATCCGAAGTCTGAAGAGAGGGGAGGACTAGATAATCCTCAAATCCGGTAACCTGCTCTATTTCTGAGAGGGTGCCCGGCAGTCCCAGAGTGGTGTCGAGTTTATCGTCCACGAGTCCCTTGTGAACAACGTGGTGAAGATCAGTGTGTAGATCAGGGTGGCGTACCTTATACTCAGAATATTCTCAAGATATTCGCTGAAAGACATACAGGTCTACGCCCCAACATCGGCACACCTCGACGACGAGGTAGAGACCATGTATGAGGATATCTCCAGAGCCATGCATGGTTTCAAAACTCACTTCACCGTTGTCATGGGGGACTTCAACGCGAAACTAGGCAAACGAGGCGAGGATGAGCTGCAGGTGGAAAGTAACAAACCTAAGAACATAATCGTGAAATTAGCCTCACGCAAACTTCGCCATAATGTTTTAAGCGCCTATCGTATGTCTAATAATGTTACGTCTGACCTAATCGGTATATTAGGTACCCGTTGTAAAATGTATATTAACGAGCATCTCACTCTTCATAACAAAAAATTATTTCGTACATGTCGTGATATAGCTAGAAAACATAACGTCAAGTATGTCTGGATTAGAAATGCTACTAGCTCTAAAACATTTGCTGTACGCTGGCAAAACGATGTCAGCAAGATTGCGCAGTGTAATCGTCATAATGTATAGCTTATTTGTTTGTTATGTTTACATAGATATCGATTTTAAACAAAGGCTTACACAGAGATTTATTATGAAAAATTGTTTATATATAATAATACTCTTAATGCACGCCTTCCGTGCGTCCTACTTCTTTTAGTGTCGAAGGTCGATTTTATATCATTGTTTTGTAATGTTTCCAGCCTTAGTTGTTCATAAACGATACTGCCCTAGATTGTTTGCCGCACATGTCAGTAATTTGTCTACAGAAGTTGTTATTCAATACTCGCTCATTAGCTGTTGTTAGTACTCATAACCATGAACTTTTATGTAACTCAACTTCACACCGTTACCCACTTCGAACAGAATTCAAGTTTTTAAATATACCCGAATATAGAAATATTTGGTTTTATTTTCATACCAAAACTGTAAAGGGATCCGCACTAAATTGCACATACTTTATACGAACATTCTTTCCTTATCGTTTGATGTGATCATATTATCTGAGACATGGCTAACACCTAATATAATGGACAAATAATTCATTGATGACCGCTACTTAGTTTTTTGAGACGACCGTGACCGCATTGCTATATACAAGCGCGAGGGCAAGGATGTTCTGATAGCCGTATTGCGCGAGCTTCGGCCGGTGAGGTTATCGGCGTGTCCCTCTCCCACTGACATCGAGCACATTATGATCCAAGTGTCTGTGTCACGCTCCAACACTCACCACTCTATTAGCACTGCCTATATACCTCCAGGCGCACAAGACGATGTTTACTTGTCACATCTATCCACATTAGAAAATATTCTTACGGCTTTCTGTATAGAATCATTTTATATAGCCGATGATTACAATCTGCCCGACATTGAATGGTCAGGCAGTACAATTCATTCGAGTATCAGTCACAAAATAATGAAGGTCGATCTTTATTGGATTTGTATTACGAATGCTTCTCAATTCAATACAATAAAAAATAATTTGGGTTGTGTTCTAGACTTATTCATTAGTAACACTGAATGTCAGATACAGTCCGACGTTTCATTGTTGCAGCCTGACAGCCACCACCCTCCATTTTCTGTATTAACTTCCCTGAGAACACCACTCACACCCATGAAGCGTTATTCAACAATAAAATACAATTTCTTTAAAGGTAGTACCAAGAAATTAATGTTTTTTCTAAATACGTTGAACTGGGACGAACTGTTTCTTAATCTCTCCAGTGAACAGGCCTTAGATGCTTTTTATGACTATAGGTATATATGGAATTGTCAGACTACAAGTTCCATCGTCACGTCAAAAATCAACCCCCTTTCCCGTTTGGTTTAGCGCTTCCCTAATTAAAACTTTCAAAAATAAAGAACGCGCGTGGATAACATGGAAAAAACTGCGTAACTTATCTGATTATGAAAAGTTCTCTATTCAGCGTAAACTTTTCAAACTACTTTGTGAACAGTGTTACAATAAGTATATGCAAACTTTTGAAGAAAGCATACCTATTAATGTCAAGCACTTCTGGACGTACATCTCTAACCGAAAGAAAGGTTCTGGAATCCCAACTAACATGCAGTACAAAAGTAAATCATCTAACTGCCCTCCTGAAATATATTCACTGTTTTCTGCCTTCTTCAACTCGGTATATGAGTCTTCAACTTTTGACCCTAAAACCTGGATACCCCCAGAAACCCTTGACGAGAATTCTGTTACTTGACATAATATGCTGCGTCCCCTGGATGGGGCAAAGGGCGTCCACAGTAGTCCTCCATCGCGATCGGTCCTGAGCTTCACGCTTCACCTCGCTCCACGTCATACCGATGCTCGTCGCTTCCGCCAACACGGTGCGACGCCAGGTTTGACAGGGACGGCCACGCTTTCTTTTCCCTTGGGTAAATGACTAAGATCTCCCTTCTTGGGGACAGTTATCAAAAGACCCTTGTTCCATTCGTCCGGAAGCTCTTCGGTGGCCCATATCCTCTCAGTGAGAGGCATCAGAACGTTGACGGCGGAGGATAAGTCAGATTGTAGCATTTCCGCAGTTATCAGGTCGAGTTCTGGTGCTTTGCCTGCCTTCAATGAGAGGACTGCTCTTGCAACTTCCGAAGCTGACGGTGGTTCCGTGTCGCGTCAGGTGTTGATGTTGCTGACAAACGGAAGACCTCCTCAAAGTGATTACGCCATCGTAAGAGCTGCCCTTACGACGTCACTATGAGCTGACCGTCCTTAGACTTGAGCGGCTTCTTCTTATATTTGCTATTACCTGCCAAGGTTTTGGTAGCTTTATACAATTCCTTCAGGATACCGGTGTTTGCAGCTTGTTGAGCACGATCAGCATTAACATCAGCCCACTGCCTCCTATCATTGCGGGTGCTGCGATAGATTTCTCTACGTTTCTGACGGTATTGCAAGTTAAGGTGGGCTCGTATGGCGCCATTACGGGTCTCAAGCAATCTCAGACGAAGGGTTCTTTTGTCTTCGATCAGGCTCCAAGTGTGCTGTGACATCCAATCTTCGCGAGAAAGAGTCTGTTTGTGTCCTAGAACGTCAGAGCTGGTTTCTGTATTTCACTTTGATGCGATTCCACTCCTCGTGGAACCGAACCGGTATCCAGTCCCGAAAAACGTAGCTCAAGTTGGAACGTTTTACGGATGCCCGGGTCACGCGGTTTGCTCACGTCGAATCTTCTTCCTATCTTGCCGGGTCCTCCAGCCACAGGGGCCACTGCAACCTTAAGCCGGATTTCCGTATTCTGAATTCTGTATACATTCCGGATATTTACCTCGAAAAGAGTGTCATACTTAAGGCACTCACTTCATTAGACTTAACTAAAGGAGCTGGCCCGGATGGCCTGCCCCCTTCGTTCTTTAAGAACACTGCACTAACCATCTGTATCCCGTTACACATAATATTTAATAAATGTCTCAGGGAAGGGATTTTCCTCTGTGTTTGGAAGAGGGCCTTCATTACGCCCATTTACAATAAAAGTGGTGACAAAGGTAACGTTGATATCTATCTTATCCACCTTGTCTAAGCTCTTTGAAGGTCTAGTGCACAGCCACTTAATTCCACAGTTAAATCACCTAATTATACTCGAGCAACATGGCTTCGTTAAATCAAAATCTACTACCACAAACTTAATCATTTTCACTCAAATCTTATTTGAAAACATGGACATGCGCATACTATATTTTTATATTTGTATTTAATCTTAAACATTTCATTCAGAAAAACTGTTTTACTTAAGTAACACAAACAAAAATTGTTTGCTACGACGTAGAACCTTTAGAATCCTAGCGCGCGTCGACAAACTACGAGTGGTACACACGTAGTATATATCCATAGCGCCGCACGCCGCCGTAGCGAACTGCCTCTACTTTAGAGCTAGATCACACTTGGGGATGTGAACGCCCATTTTTTCACGATAGGTGGAGCATCGTCGCTATGGCTATTGAAAACTGTCAAATCCATACATTTTGTAACCTATCATTAAGTAAATTTTACATTTTCGAAATATGCCTCTGTTTGCTGTACCAGGATGTACCAACCCCGGTGTTCATTTTTTGCCCAAAGATACAACACTAAAAAAACCTCGGAAAAGGCTATACATATTTAAAGGTTATGTTATGTACCTATCAAAGTAACTCTGATTATGTTGCTTGGTAATCTTTGGCGATGTAGTGGAGCTATTAACGTATTGATAAAGTTCTACAGTTGGAACGACATTTGCTTGGCCTTCAGAAGTTTGAGGGCTTTGATTGCCGAAAATAAAATAAAACTTCTTACCAAAAAAGTAAAGAATACCAACACACTAAAGTAATGTTACCTCATTTTTTGTAAATTTTTCAACCGTGAGTCAAGTAAGAAATAACTCGTTGAAACTAAAAAAAAAACCAAATCTAGAACATATCACAGATGAAAAATATTTTAGTCTGCCGCTTTAAAGATCTGTTTTCTTTCCAGTTATACTTGCTCTTCATTTCTTTACTTCGTCTTTCAATTCCTTAAGCTTCCAGGCACAATACATATTAGCAATAACGATGGTAGACCGGTTTAAACACAAAAAGCAATAAAAAAAACGTGATGTACAAAGCAAAAATGATTTGACAGCAGCCATTGCGCCGCCAGCGACATCTGCGCTCAGCTTTGCGTTCACATCCCCATAAATCGTTCTGAGATAATCACGTCTTTGTGCAACAATTGCACATACGTAACACATTGCGCGATTACAATCACATTTTTTTCGTATTTTCTACATGAAATTCGTTATGTGGCTTAATGAAACGGAGAAAAACAAAGAAAAAAGTTACTCGGTTCATACTTTATTAACAGAATTTTATACGTTTTATAGTAATTTGTTATCAGTTAATATTATCCCGAATTCGTCGATACTGATAGTTGGGTGCCACCTCAAGAAACTATGGATATTAAATATACCAAACCATATCTCATACTTTCCTGGGGTCCGTGCAATATTTGATGATGATGATGAATTAATTGCAAGTGTGTTCCAGCTCTTACATTTTTCGTTTAAGGTTACACTAGTCGATCATTCTTCTATACAAACATAGTCTAGCGATTACTCCACTGTTTGAAGATGTACTTACGTTCAAAATAAAAAAAATATATCAATTTGTCTCATCATTATCTAGCCCTGTATGCAAACAAAAAAGTAAAAATATAAAATATTTGAAAGTTATGAGCGTCATTTTCCATACTTGACAGTCAAGTTCCATATTTCAACACTAATTTTAACGCATCTTTGGGCGGAAGTAAATACCATAAGAAGAAGGAAAATTGCAAACGACATCAACAATGCAAATAATTTTATTTTGAAAACATACATTTAGTTGTTTTTTCATGATATCTAGACTACCAAAGGTCTGTTTATAAAATTGCGCGCGCTCGTTTTCGTCCTAAATCATCATCCATTTCGATACAAATTTGCAAAAGTGCTAATTCGTACGCGAACTAGCTTCTTACTGCACATCACAGCATCTATCTCTTTCGCACGTGTTGTCGGATTAGACACCATGCAGTTTAATCTCGCGCACAAAATAGTTCGTGCCGTCGACTAGGGGAACCTTAAATATGAAATGAACAAACGGCCTCTGATTTCTTTTTCTCATCAAAGGGGTTGAAAACTTCGGGAATCTGCGCTTCTTAACATCCACAGGAAAGGTCCCAAAAAAGTACAATCCGTTGACAGGAAATGACAAGCATGCCACTCACAAAGCTGGTGCTTTTGTAAGCTTCATCAAAATCGTGCCTCAAGTCAACCCTCTCAAGGTACCTTCATTGGGACCGTACAATATTGCTCTGCCTGATGTCAACTTCCAGTAAGTATTGAATATAGAAAATTGGCAAATTATTATAGTATATAGTTGTAATATTTTATAAAAATATAAAATGCAGTTATCGTGTAAGCGCACTATACACGAGTCTAGATATTTTCGTCGCATTTGTACATGTAGTGTCGAAATTTTCTCAATTCCGATATTGATTTCCGATATTAGATCTCAATATCGGAATTTCGATATTAATATCGGAATTGCGCACATTTGACAAATATCGCATTTTTTTTTGTTAATTTTGGTACGTGGTTGGATTAGATAGAATAAAATATAAGTTTATGCAGCGACATAATAGGATTATCTATTGTGTCGCTCTCTAATCACCAGTGACTGGATAATTGGGCACTCATTTACCTTAACTTTACATTTGTTCCCAAGAAATAATACTAAAATCATGCCTTTCTGAAAAAAGGACAATGCTAAAAAACTCTAGAAAATGAATGTTTGTCGATCAATCTGAAAGTAGTCCCGATTAGCCCGATTAGTGAGTAATAATGATTTATAAATTTAGTCTATGAATCACTAGCTGTGATAGATGTCTAACAAAATGTTGATATGTTATTTTTGCTTATTCCCAAGATAATTGTTTATAATAGACTAGGTAGACTAGAATAAATTCTGAGCACGGTCCTCTTTTTTTTATTTGATTATTCTACCGCGGACACAGTCGTCCACGCCCTTTTTTATGGTGTATTTTTGTTAGATTCTTTTTCATAAAATTACAATTATTTGGCTCATACGTCGGACATCATTTCTAGGCTTAATTATCTTACTTAAGTCATGGTCCTCTTCATTTGATGATTTCTAATCAGGAGCATTGTGCGTGAACGAACAATTTTGATAGTAACAGTTTTGAGAACGAAAGCCAGTCATTAATTGGTATAGGTATTATAGTGATCGATATTTTTGTCAGTACACCTTGATCATTATTATTTAAATGAATCCTGGAATACAGAGATGAAGCTTATTGCATAAAACAATGATAATAAACTAGTTATGTAACTAAATATAGAAATGGTTATATATAACTATCCCATCTTTATTGTATTCAAAACCTATCGAATATCAATGGACAAATTGGTAATGTAGTCATGTAGTGGAAGTTGATTTTTCCAATAGATTAGTGATCGGATAGACTAATTTGTTGTATTTATACAAGCAGAAAACTTAAAAATACTAAGTATTAATTTATTGAGGTTTTCAAGCAAGTAGCATATTGGCAATTTGAGATAAATTTTAACAAGGATAGGCACTTGTGACGAAAAAGCCCTCTCAAAAATATGAAAAAGTATCTAAGCATTCGTCATCAGCATCTTTTCAGTCGAAAGACGACCACTGCAGATCATAGGTGGCGTCCTTCAAGTGGCCACATGGATCGATCCTGTAAGTCTCGTATCTAGCGGATTAAGCGTTATTAAATGAAAATAGCATCGTTAACAGCTCTATGAAACTGTGTATTTACTCTTATAGGTAACATTTTTAGCAATATCAGGACTCTAAAGCCGGGATACATCAAGGCATGTCCATTTTTTATGAAGTCAAGTTTAAATAAATAAGCGCCCAATTTATATCTGATCACTGCTAATCACCGTAGTCAACGGGTTTAACCGCGCTACGAGTATCTCGCTCGGCGCGTCACAAGGAGCAAAATATAAGTTTTTTTCTGATCCCGATATTGGATCACTCAGTATCGGAATTAAAATATTATAAATTTCGTGCCGAGATTCCAATTATTACGAGATTCCAATATTCATGCCCTAATTTGTACAAATGAGTTTTAAAATTGGAAAAACAGCCAACAGGTGTTGTCATAAAATGCAAGCACACGCAAAATGAATTAAAAAAAATACTTGTACTAAAAATGTCTAATATTTCAGAGGAGACTTGATTTTGAGAAACGTTGAAGTTCACGGAATCAAGGGCTTGTCCTTGTCTGACCTCGAAGTGCGAATGACTCCTACTCGGCTCGACTTCAACGCCACATTGCCACAAGTAGGTGTTGAAGGTAAGAATTTGAATAAAATAAACATTTCGATAACTTAACTCAGAGTTAGTTGCTAACACGAGGTTAAATTGACAGTTTGCCATACAATACCGTCAATTTAACCTCGTGTTAACAACTAACTTTTAGTTAAGATTTTCGTACAAGTGGGTCTAAGATAACTCAAAGGCGCAAGCAGGCCTAATAAACTTTACCATGGCCATTTACTCATGGTAAACTTTATTAGGCTCGCAAAATATTTATTTAAAATACGTTGTATTTACCAATTTTTCTGCTTCGTTTAGTTAATTTCGAGCTACAAGCAGTGTTGTCCAATCAGCCCTTGAACGCCAACGGCCAACTGAGGTAAAAACTTATCTTATTACTAGCTTCTCCCGTGGCTTCACTCCCGTGGCGCACCCCACACGACCCGTTTTTGAAGTCTGGATAAAAAAGTGCCTATGTCACTTCGGAATAATGTAGCTTTCCATAAGTAATAGAATTTTAAAAATCGGATGGTATAGTTTTTGAGTTTATCAATCAAATATTTCCTCTTTATATCATGTCGCTACTATTTCCTTTGTCATCCGGTAGAAATCGTACACTAGCAGAAAAAAATAGAAAACATAAAACTAAACAACAACAACACAACAACAACATAAAACATTACACTATTACATAACATGACACCACACTTGTGTTACCCAAAGGGTTATGCAGAGGTGCACTTAAAGCACAACCACATTTCGCCAGTTATGTTTAAGTGCCATGTTAAGGTGTGAGTTCACCGCGCGACCGCGACGCGAGACCGAGACATATATATCTCGCACACAAAGTCTCTTCGATTTTAGTCGTTATACAGTTATATTGTTGAAAATAACCTGAAATAAAAATCTGTATAAATAATCTCACTACCTACGTCTGTGTTTCCGAACGCATCCAATCTCTTCAAAGTTAGATTGAACATCCTCCTGCTCGGTAACCTCACTCCATCGTCGAATTTGTCTCTGTCACCTCTGACCTAGACAAGCGTCAAGAGCAAATCTAAATTTAATAAAAACATATTGCAATGGAAAGCCAAGTTATTAAATGATTATCGGAGGAAGAAGAATACGACGATATAATATATTAAAAATAATATTGGCTATCAACGAATTATATACAACTAGAGGCCAAAAACGATCGTTTTCGATATGAAAGTCAATCAAAAAATGGTTATTTATTTAACACTCGTCCGTGAGCGAGACCGGCTAGCGATTATAGGTCGCGCGTCACGGCCTCGCGTTCTTTGTCACTCCCATACAAAGCCTAAAGACAAGAGGTGTCGCGCGACTCCTGCCTCGGTCGCGTTTCGCGGTCTCGCGTCGCGGTTGCGCGTTGTATTTGTACTTTTATAGTGGGCGAGCATATTGCTATCAACTGGGCACAAATCCAGACTTCTGGCTGCTGCTGAAAATTTCCTGAAGGGAAAACTGAAATAACACTCCTTATAGCCCGACCGGGGCTTCGAACCCACGACCTCATCCAGCAGTATGTTGCTTCTCATACGTTTGTGACAAAGGCACACACATACTACATTACACAATTGTTTCTGAATTATTTTTTTTCTATGCACAGTATAAATATCAAAGATCTGGTCCTTCTGGCTGCGATTGGTACCAAGGTAGTACCTTTGGACAACGGTAAACAGGTGTACCAAGTGAACGCCGCTGAAATAGACCTAGGAATTGGTTACGTTGAGGTAAGCATTCAAAATGGATCTCTAATATTTTTCACATTTTTTCCAAACACAATAAAGTACCTACATTTCTCGCCTGTACACATGGCACATTAAGTTTGAGAAATAACATTATTTAAAACTTCATGCCCAAAAATACAATGGTTAACTTAATACCTAAGAAATAAACAGTTTTGTTTACCGTTTGACTACGTTATACAATGCCGGACGTTTTCTCAAATTACTGATTCATAAAATATATTGGTCTAAGATCCGAGTAAGGAGCGACCTTCATCCATTTGTTTAATGGATGAAAAGCATTTTATATCAATTTTATTATGTTAAAAACATATCGTAAGTGGGTTGTCTGAAAAATTCTTGTCAAGCCTATAATTAATTATAAACTCAAAAATGAATTCGATGAGTTAAGATAAACCAAGTAACAAAAAGCAATGTGGCTCATATTTTGTCAAAGGACTACTTATTTTCTTAATTTTATGTTAAAGTAGTTAAAGTCAAATGTGTCCTAGTTTTAAAATATAGAGTAAACATACACTGAGTATATTCGATGAGTTAAGATAAACCAAATAACGAACAGCAATGAGACTAATATTTTCTGAAAAACCTTCTTTTTTCTTTATTTAATGCCATAGACACTACCGTTACCTACACTATTGTTAAACATCTGCATTTTTTTGTGCCTACAGTCTGTGCAAATAAATAATTATTCTATTCCCAGTTCTAAAATATTACGATAAATGTATACTGATATTCAATTCATTTTTGAATTTTTAATTATTTATAGTCTTGACAGGCATTTTTCAGACAATCCACTCGCGATATATTTTTAACATATTAAATTTGATATAAAATGCTTTTCATCCATTAAACAGACGTGTGAAGGTCGCTCTTTACCAGATCTCCCAGCATATTTATCCACTCATTCGGTTATTTATGTTGCAGCTCGGAGCGGTCATGAATCAATACGCTGAGGACTTCAGAGGTATTTTAGTAGAGTTCTTCAACAACACCAACTACTACTCTACTATAGTGGATGACCTTCTGCTGGCTGTTCTCCAGGCCATCAACAAAGAGCTCACGATAATCTCCGCCAACGAGATCCTTCAGTATCTGCTGGGGTCGGCGAGACCATCCCTGTCAGGCTAGGCTATAACTGTAATAATATCATCTACGAATTGTGTATTAAAGTCATAACGGTAGATGAAGTTAAATTATTATTAGTATTGTTTTTATTTACCTGGGTCTATAATCAAAATATTATCAAGGGCGTCGCCAAAGGAGAGAGGTATAGGCAGTTGCCCCCGCCTAGAGATTTAAATGTAATGAAATCAAATGCAATATGCCCTATAAATAAATATAAAAAGCCAAATGCAATGAAATCAAAGTACTAAGTCAATATAAACCCACCCATCAAATTTAGCCGGTCTTAATGCCCAAAAAGAGGGAAAAACCTGAAACGGGTGAAGCGTTTTATATTTTGATCGCTCAACCGTGCGCAACGTGTGGACAGCAGCCTCTGGAGACTAAAAACCTGGTTAAGAAGCACTATGGTGGAAAATCGTCTCAATGATCTGGCCATGATGACTGATGAATGTCCACAGAAAATTTATTAATGAAAACTTATAGGTTTTTCATAAAATAAAATGGTCAAGAAGTTTACAGAAATTGTGTTTAACTTAAACAAAACAAAAAAACTTAATTGTCAATGGACCATTTCACTGTCTCTAATTTCTTTTTTATTCTTTTATCCTATATTTTGTCTCAATTTTTTTATAATATTATTCTAATAAACATAATAATTTTGTTTACAAGTTTTATTTATTGTATTTTTATTGTTATAATTTTATTTATATAATAATATAGATATAACAATAAAAATACAATTATTTGCAGATAAAAAAATATAAAATACAAATAAAAATACAAATACATTTTTTTTATTATTATCTGCATTATTTCTTATTTATATTATTATTGTTTTTATTAAAATTGCCTTAGGGATAAGACACGCACTGTCAATAAAAAGCTTCATATGCTTCTGACTGTATTTAAAATTCGTATTTTTCCTATCCTCAAAATATCAACTGCCCCCCTCCGCTTCTTCTATCGGCCGGCGATGCCCATGAATCTTATTGATAACGTAACTAAACATTGCCATAAGTAAGCTGGTTGCGTGGTTTTTGCCGTACCTGCATCGCACGCTTTCAAGGCAGAAGGAGGGAAAAGACAGTTAAATTCGTTTATACCATTCCCCTCTAAAAAACTTATTTTATACCATTCCCCCTCTAAAAAGCTTATTTTATTCACTGAAAACAGTGAATAAAAAGCACTTTTAATCACTGTTTTGGTGTTTGAATTTAAAACACACCAATATATATTTGACCTCCATCTCAATGCAATACAACCTACTTGCGCATAAAATACTCGATACAAACTTCTTGTGCAAAGAATATTCGAATTTCAAACTCCTTTGTCGATTTAATTTTGAGTTTGTTTATATTTAGGATTTTGATAATGATTTTATTTTGGTCCAGGATGTTTAGTGAATACTGAATGTTTGGATTGTAATTCTAATATTAATTGCATTGGCGTTTAATTAATTATAATTATGTAACTTAACGGAGGAGGTCACTGGCCCCTGAAACACAGGTGCTGTTTAGGTAACTCAAACTCAAAGGCTCAGCTTCAATTTACAAAAAATGTGAAGCCCTAAGGTTTCTCAATTTCTGTAAATTTTGAAGGTAATAAACCATTTATTTATTTATTATTAATCCTTGTGCTTTTGGCTTAAACCCTTCTTTTTCTCGAAGTCATGGTATAAAATATAGTATGCAACTCTTGAATAAAACGGATTTATATCGAGGGCCATGAATCACTCGCGTCGTTCAGGATTCTAACACTTGAATCACTCGCTATGCTCGTGATTCAGTCGTTAGAATCCTTCACTTGTTCGTGATTCATCTATGGCCCTCGCTTTAAAACCGTCCTTTATTCACTAGTTGCATAATATACTATTATACCATTCCTCCTCTAAAAAGGTTATTTTATTCACGGAAAACAGTGAATAAAAAGCACTTTTAATCACTGTTTTGGTGTTTGAATTTAGAACACACCAATATATATTCGACCTCCATCTCAATGCAATACAACCTATTTGCGCATAAATTACTCGTTACAAACTTCTTGTGCAAAGAATATTCGAATTTCAAACTCCTTCATCGATTTAATTTTGAGTTTGTTTATATTTAGGATTTAGATAATGATTTTGATTTTGGTCTAAAATGTTTAGTGAATACTTATTTGGATTGTAATTCTATTAATTGCGTTTATTGTTATTAAGATATTAATATTAATTGCATTGATGTTTCACTAACTATAATTATGTAACGTATGTACGGAGGTGGTCACTGGCCCCTGAAACACAGGTGCTGTTACCTAGCTCAGCTTCAATTTACAAAAAGTGTGAATCCCTGAAGTTTCTCATTTTTTGTAAATTTTTAAGGTAATAATTTATATAATTATTTATTATTATTCCTTGTGCTATTGGCTTAAATCCTTCTTTTTCTCGAAGTCATGGTATAAAATATAGTATGCAACTCTTGAATAAAACAGATTTATATCGAGGGCCATGAATCACTCGCGTCGCTCAGGATTCTAACACTTGAATCACTCGCTATGCTCGTTATTTATCTATGGCCCTCGCTTTAAAACCGTCCTTTATTCACTAGTTGCATAATATACTATTATTCACTGAAAACAATGAATAAACTTTTAATCACTGTTTTGGTGTTTGACTTTAGAACACACCAATACACATTCTACCTCCATCTCAATGCTATACAACCTCCTTGCGCATAAAATACTCGATGCAAACTTCTTGTGCAAAGAATATTCGATTTTCAAACTCCTTCGTCGATTTAATTTTGAGTTTGTTTTATTTAGGAGTTTAATAATGATGTTGATTTTGGTCTAGGATATTTAGTGAATACTTATTTGGATTGTAATTCTAATATTAATTGCATTGGTGCTTAATTAATTATAATTATGTAACGTAACGGAGGTGCTCACTGGCGTCTTAAACACACCTAGCTCAGCTTAAATTTACAAAAAATGCGGCATCCTGAGGTTTCTCATTTTTTGTAAATTTTGAAGGTAATTAACCATTTATTTATTTATTATTATCCCTTGTGCTTTCTGCTTAAATCTTTCTTTTTCTCGTAGTCATGGTATAAAATATAGTATGCAACTCTTGAATAAAACGGATTTATATCGACGACCATGAAATACTCGCGTCGCTCAGGATTCTAACACTTGAATCACTCGCTATACTCGTGATTCAATCATCATGATTCACTCCGTGCGGTCGTGATTCAGTTTTTAGAATCCTTCACTTGTTCGTGATTCATCAATGGCCCTCGCTTTAAATCCGTCCTTTATTCACTAGTTGCATAATATACTATATCCGGGACTTCGTCGAGCCTCATTGACTCGGTCTTTTCTGATGGTCGCCACAGTTGTTTCTGGCTTTCAGGAGTTGCAGTGGTTTGGAAATAGTGCGTTCGAATTGTTTCACGGCGTCATAAATAAGTTAGATCTACTTCAGGGTAGCAATAATGCACTTCTTTAACAATTCTATTACTTCGCACTATTTTCCATTTCTGATCGCTCTGTGTCTCTTCCAAATCGAAAAACTAACTCACGACGAACCCACCCGCTCTTTATATAGCACGAAAGATGTTGCTTTCTAGAACGTTCCATACTGTTTTAGATAATTCGAAAAACTTTCAGAACAATCGAAATTCGAACTCGTTGTGCCCGAAGCGACTACAAACTTCTAGAATGTTCGACTAACACAAGAAGATCAGTTCCGCTATTCGATATTAGATGGCGCTTCTAGTTACTTCTAGTTCTTCCTCTCGTCATTAGATGGCGTAATGTGCGCTGACAAAGTGTCAACTGTCACTTCAACGTCATTTTGGCACTGACAGCTACAGTCTGTAGGTACGCCAATAGACAAAACAGAGTTGCCACTTACGAAAAATGGAAAAGAGCATGGAGTTATTGCTGTCAAAACTAGACGAAAAATTAAAACAACAACCAAAAATAATCACTGCATCAGTGACAAAATGCGTTATGGAAGAGTTAGACGAAATACTTAAAACAATAACAGAAGAAAATATTCAACTTAAAGTGAAAATATCTTCACTCGAACAGAAAATCAGCGTAATGGACAATGAGAAACGGAAATACAATCTAGTGTTCTTTGGATTAGAAGAGATAGGCAAATCAGAAGCAGAGCTGATAGACTACGTTAAGGAAAGAGTTATAGGAACAGGAATACACCACGATAGCCAAGAAATCAGCAACATATATAGCATTGGCAAAAAGGAGGAGGCACACGCAAAGCTCTCAAGGAACTCCGAGAAAAGGGAAAAGAATGGATACCAAAATTAAGAGACAAAGATCGATTTACAACTACACGCAGTACGATTCTAAACATTGCAACAGACTAATATCGCCCGTTATATTATATTCAGCCAAACATATAGTCACCCAATAGAGAACCTAGACTGGGAAACGCAATAAAACATACCGGCGAAGTACCATAAATACTAAAATCAGAAGTAGTAACAGCTATAAATAGTCAAAAGATCCACATGAACTGATGCGAGAAACAGTCGAACTAAGTCCGATACTATCGAAGGTGTTCAATGAGATACTATTTACTGGCAACATCCCAAGCCAATGGGCAGAACCACACATACTTCTATATAAGAAGGGTTCAAAGGATGATTTTGAAAATTACAGACCAATATCTCTCATCTCAAATGTGTATAAGGTTTTTACGAAAGTGATACTGAACATAATATCGAACACTCTTGACGAAAACCAACCCGTGCAACAGGCAGGGTTCAGGAAAAACTTTAGCACAATCGACCATATCATCATATGACCATCAAACAGCTTCTACAAAAATATAAAGAGTACAACAAACCTATCTATCTAGCCTTCATAGATTATTCAAAAGCCTTCGACAGCCTTAAACATAGGTTTGTATGGCAAAGTCTTATGGAGCAGGGAGTTCAGTATGCTTACGTAAACGTCATCAAAAAGATCTACCGTGAGAGTAAAGCAAGCATCAAGTTGGAATCTCTGGGGGATACTTTTCCAATTGACAGGGGACTCAAGCAAGGTGACCCTCTCTCACCAAAGTTATTTTCAGCAGTACTAGAACAAATGTTTAGAAAATTGGATTGGAAGAATCTAGGGCTAAACATAAACGGATCGCAAATAAACCATCTAAGATTCGCTGATGACCTGGTCAAATTGGAGGGGAACCCAAAATTACTGGAATCCATGATACAAACACTCGCAAACAGAAGCCGAGAAGTGGGTTTGGAAATGAACTCGATCAAAACAAAAAATGATGACAAACGCAACAGCTGCAGACATAATTGTCAACGGACAAAAACTTGAATATGTTGAGGAATATGTATATCTGGGTCAGATCATATCTCCAAGCGACCAAATGTGCAAAGAAATTGATAAAATATCGCTACTGGGTGGAAAAATCGGTATCAATATCAAGAAAATACTTTTGATACATGCATTCTTCCTTGCATCACATATGGCTGTGAAACCTGAGTTTTGACAAAAAATCAAAGGGAAAATCTTGCAAAATGTCAACGAGTCATGGAAAGGAGCATACTGGGGCTAAAGTGAAAAGATAGAGTCAGGAATGTAGATAGCAGACGCAAAACTAAACTAACAGACATCCTAACACATATTGAACAACTAAAATGGAGCTCGATAGGGCATAATTATGCTCCGTTGTAAGCATGAAAAATTGAGGTATCGGTCTAGTATCCAAGAGACGGGTCAAGGAGCCGTGGTCGCTAAGTGAGAAGATGGGAAGATGATCTGAAATTGACTCTAGGTCCCCTTTGGTTAAGAATTGCAACCGATAGGAAACAGTGGAAGACGTTGGAGGAGGCCTTTGTCGTAAGGCACACCGAACTTAGGGATTTATTATGATTAGTTTTTTATAAATTGTAAAATTTCGGAATAAAAGGCTTTATTATTATTGTAGGGGTAAATAGCAGTGCTCCTAGGGGCGGGATGAGACTTATTACGACTTCACACGTGGATGCCTGGAAGTCCAACTTCGTCTATATGTAGCCTATAGGAAAGACATGGGGGACCATTCGAAACGAAAACCAACGAGAAAATTGAAAATCGCTTACCGATGCTGCTTTAGGGTCAGTCGTTCCAGATGCTTGAAGATTCCCGTTGTTCTTGTCTTCTTGGTGGCCGCCAGTGTTCCAAATATCCAGTCAAACATACACTGTTGTTATCTAGGCTGTTGCGGGTTAAAACGAGCTCCAAAAATTGGAGATGATTTTCAAGTAGTAAGAAAACCAAATTCGACGCCCAAAAGAGCGAGCATTTGCAGCGCGGTGAGCTTTTAGACTAGCGAGTTAAAGAGGGCGTCACAATCACACATATACGAATCTGCTAGTGTGGCACCCTCGGGGAGTTATCGGTTTACGATAGCAAAATCTCGCAAGACAGATGTCAAATGTCTCCCAAGCCGTCGCATAGGATATTACTAATAAATGTTATGCTATAAGCTATTGGGGGGCGAATATCTGCCACACCAATTATTATATTATTATTATTAATGTGCGCTGAACTCAAGTTTTGATTGTCATAACCATATTCAGACTTAACCATAGTTAGAATTGTCACAGGGCTTCAATCTCTATGAGTAAACTCGCTGGCAAGGTTTGTCTTTAGAAAGTTTTGAAGACATGGCCTATGATCCGTCCGAGTAAGGAGCGACCTTCACCCATCTGTTTAATGGATGGATAGCATTTTATATCAAATTTAATATTTTAAAAATATATTATATATAGGCCAGATGCCGATGGGCAGAGGAGCTCGTGGCTAAATAATAACAGCCACACGGATCGATTTTCAAGGTTAAGCAACGCTTGACGAGGTCGGTCTGTGGATGGGTGACCATTTACTACTGAGTTATTTATACTGAGTTTCCTCCGTGCCTCGGAAAGCACGTTAAGCCGTTGGCCCCGGCTGTCATTTGAAGATCTTTGACAGTCGTTACGGGTAGTCAGAAGCTTGAGATCTGACACCAGTCTTGCCAAAAGGGTACCGTGTTACCCAGTTACTGGGTTGTGGTGGTCAGATAGGCAGTCGCTCTACGTAAAACACTTAGTGCTCAGCTGAATCCGGTAAGACTGGAAGCCGACCCCAATATAGTTGGGAAAAGGCTAGGCAAGAGAGATAGGCCAGATGCCGGTCATAACCGGCGTGCGTGTATGACTACATGTATGTACGTGAGTGAAGCAAAAGAAGTATGTAAGGATCGTAGCAGGTGGCTTTCTGTAGTTTCTGCCTAAGCCCATGGGAAAAAGGCGGAGTTTGTGTGTTGTTGTTATGTGTATGTAAAATTTGGCGCCCCAGACTAAATAGGTATGATATTTTATTATGACTTTCCAAGAAGAAAATGACATCATGCTAGAGCGAGCGAGAAAATTTGGCAAATTAATTTATGTAGGTTACATTTTCTTTTTACACCGATATACGATTCCCTGTCGCATTAACCATAAAATAATGAAGACTGTTTTAGAACACCGCCTCTGATAGATTAGATTTTCATTTTACTATTAATACAGTATGAGTAGTCCACCTGTAAACCTTGAGAAGTTAAAAAAAAAACTAAAAAGGGCGCCAGTTGTTTGTTTTTTTTTTAAATAATTTCGTCTGCTGTTAACATAGTTACTCGTACAAAACGGGGCGAGTCAAATATATACGGGTTTTATTATCAATTGCAAAATTTGCTATATTGTCAGACAGTCCACTTTTAAAAATAATTAAATGATTGTTAATTTACAAATATGGCTATGTTGCGCAGAGACTCGTGCATGAAGAACAAAATTAAATGGGTATGATTTAAGCTGTCACCAATTTAATTCATTTTGTGTTTCTTAAATAATAGGGTTTGCCCTCAAAATAGTAGATTTTTCACCAAAATGTAGTCACCAAACAATATAAAATCAATTCCACAATAAATTACCGAAAATCATGGAGATATGGGGTCAAGTACCAAATAAATGGTTTTGTATGTATTATAATAGGTTTGTCCTAATAGTATTTAAGCAAACTAATTTAAAGAGATCACCAATAAATCATATATTAGGTCACTAGAAAATTTCATAAAGTTAGATTGGTGTATATGCAACAGAGTCGACGGAGCCCCGCTGCGCGGGGCTCCTATTTCCGTCCGCAGGGTCTAAAGTAACCTAACACGAACGAGATGACGGGAGCTATTATAGCTCACGTCATCTCGTTCGAACCTAACCTGTCCGTGTCGGGGTGCCCTAAGCTCCCGAGCTCGCTTCGCTCGCTCTTGGACCGATTCATTGACCATAATTTGTTATTTTAATGTTGACATTTTCATTAAAATTATAAATTGATGTATTAAATTAGTAACGAATACTATTATTTTAATAACTGAACGAAATAAAATGTAACAAATAAAAAGGAGTCGCAGTCAGGGATCGATAATCGATTTATTTGGTGACAGATCTACCATTCTGAGCACCAAGCTATTATTTAAGTAATAAAACTATTGTTATAAGAACGAAGTTTATATTCATGTAATGCACTACAATTTTATTGGTAATCCATCTCATATTTTACACATTATATTAACAATAATTTGGTAATTCATACCTGGGAACACTCTTTGTTTATCTGAGAACGAAAATATTTCGTGGCGATAGATCTATTTATTAGGTGATACAACTTGATGACAAATATAAATTTTGGTGACAAAAAATATAGTTCCCAAATTAAATTTCAATAAACTTTATGTTAATTTCTTGCAACTCCAAACATGTCTATTTTAAGTTTTCTTTTGCAAAACTCTATGTTTAATTTAAAAATGTAAAATTAAATAATTATTACCATACCGATATGCATTTTTTATTAAAAAAAATATTCCAAAGGCCACGACTTAGCAATTGTATGTAGTAAAATGTATATTTATAGCAAAATTTTCAGACTAAATGTCTTTACAAGCTTTTATTTAACTTGTAATTTATGTATGTATGTACGTAAGTGTGTTCGGGCCAAATTTTGCAACTGAAAAAGGTGTAATGAGGGGCAATGCAATTTCTCTTATAAAGTCTTATTTAGACAATAGAACGCAATGTACGCAATTAGACGTATTTCTAAAACGGAAAAAAAGACCTCAAATATATTTCAGGCAAACGTAAACTCACTTTTGGCGTACCATAGGGCAGTGTATCCGCCGTTGTTTTTAGCTTACATAAATGACTTGCCAAAATACGTCGCTTTCCCTGGGGTTCTTTTTGCTAATGATAACATACAATAGAAACTATAAACGTGACATCAAAGATGCATTGGAACAATCTATTGACTGGCTTGAACATAATATTTAAAATTTAATTTAAATTAAACTAAAATTATGCAGTTTCGACAAAAAATACCACTCCTAACATAAATATAACTTTTGGCGATAACTGAGTTGAAGAAGTAGAGCATATAAAATTTCTAGGCTTGACAATTGACTCAACTTGAAAACAACATGCATAAATTCTTAAAACAAACTTAAGTAGATTCGTCTTTGCTCTATATAAACTTAAAAACATAGTTAATCAGGCAGCTGTTGTAGCTGCGTATTACGACTTTGTAAATTCCGTATTATGTTACGGAGTACTTTTTTGCGCAAATTCCAGTGATAAAATAACATTTTTAAAGCACCGAAGAGGTGCATCAGATCGATAAGTAGTCTTAAATCAACGGCAAGTTGCAAACCGCATTTTAAATCTCTTAAAATACTTGCATTACCTTGTTACAATTACGAGACCGCATTGTTCGTCTAGAAAAATAGTGAACTGTTTAAAAAGCTTCAGAGCAATGCTATAGATCGACAAGACCAAGAATATCGTCACGAATTATGTCTGAGAGCCTCAAAGTCCGCGCTTATGCACAATAGCATACTCTGCATGGCTCCGAAAATATTTAATAAAATATCAAATGACATTAAAGATTTAAACTTGACACAATTTAAACGGAGACCAAATACTTTTTTTAAAGAAAAATGCTACTATACCATTGACGAATTCCTTCTTGACAAAATGTAACAAACTAAATGTTATTTATTTTATTTATGCTTGTCAATTAAAATACTTGACTTATTAATCGTGTTCTGTATATTTATTACAATAATTAATTGTATTCTAAATGTTCATTATAAAAATTGCTAAACAGCCCAAATCCATTTAAGTTGCATTTAGCAGGCTAATCAAACAAGTTTTATTTTTCTAGCTTTTTCTTTACTATAGTTATCTACCATAAATACTTCGATTTCGCCTCTCACAAGATCCCAGAGCACTAAGACATTATCTAATTATTTTCGCCTGAATTAAATGTGTAGTGTTTTTAGTGGAATGAGGGAGGAAGATAGAGGTCAAGAGCGAGCCTGCCAATTATAAAAAAGGCCCGCAAACCTCCATTGAAAAGGGAGGATTTGCCGACCAGCTCTGCTTGCGTGATGCAGGATTTTGAAACATCAGATCATTAGTTCATTTTTGGCGGCGTAGATGAAAGTACTATGATCGTACGCATTTGTGATAGAACTGTGGTGATATCGATACTGATTGTTTTCTTTTTAGAAAATAACCAAGAGTCGGTAAATAAAGAGATTTGAGAAAGAAAGAAGTGTACGTATAAGAAGTGGAAGGTCACCGCTTATATATATGAACTGGTTTTGTTTCAAACTAACAAGAAGTTTTGCAAGTGAATTTGTAGATACGTCACTGCGCACTTCATGTTAAAAAATTGCATAAAATCAAAAAAATAACATTTGAATTGAGAACCGCCTCATTTTTGGGAAGTCGGTTTACGTTTTACTGGGCAATACTTAGATTTCGACTGGGGCAATATAATAGTATTGGTCTGAAAACAATGCTATTCCTACTCGTACCACAGAATCAGTTAGAAGTGTGAATAAAATGTGCGGGTAGACAAGTTCCTAAGGACCTAAAGTTAAAGTTACTAACGACATAATGTTAAACACTGTGCGAAATAATATTTAAGCTATTAATATAAATTTATCAATAATTATGTAAGAAATATTTTAATTGTATTACAATACGTATTCAATTGGTATTTGTTTTATGTAAAAAATATTGTATCATACTATTTAAATCGATGGTTATTGAATTTTGAAATAATAGTAAATATTTAATATTGTTGAGGGCAAGCTTCAATCCTCTTTTCCTTGTGAACATGAATAATTAAGCTTTAACCTAAACAAAAATAGTCAATAATATAATTAATAATAAATTTATATAAAAAAAATATATAACTACGATTACAGGCATATTTTATGTAAATTCAATTTTTCCTAGTATTTAAACCAAAGGTATACGATACTTAAGAAGTTAAATTTTTATTTCATACCTATCTATAGTTTGCATCATTATTGCGCAACCTTTTTGCATTGTTTCTAACATAAAATGAGCGTAGGACACAGATAAAAAAACAAAAAGTGGTTTGGGCTGCCGTGATTTGAACCCAAGCCACCGGTTTAAAAGTAGCACAGCCTCAGAACTCTGCTACGACTAGTTCAAAGCTAGTGACGAATTTGAGGACTACGTTTGAACAGGCTCGCGAACGCCATTCGCGTGCAGGAGATTATGAACATTGTGTGACTGCAATTTTGACCCTCGACTGTACATACAACGCATTTAAAATATGTACCAGTGTACCAATTTCTTTCAACAAACGAAATTTCACAACTGGATGTACTTTATTAATTTTTTAAAATATGGCATTTGTTCCGCAATTGTTCATAACAGTAACTATTAGGGCCATCATGCAGACTGCTCCTCTTGTTATAACATTTAACGCACTATTTTTAGCTCAATCAATTTCTTCTGAGATTGGTAAGTCCATTATATTCCATTAAAAAAAAACCGGCCAAGTGTGTCGGGCTTCGCACATTTATAGTTCCGTATCAAATGTAGAATATATAGGTATTTTGTTAGTTAATAGTAGTTTTTTGTTAGTAAAATAAATGAGCACTTAAAAAAGCCTTCGGAAGATAATTTTGCGACAGACGACGGACAGACAGAGAAAAGATAAGAATTATTCAAAATAAATGAGTCTCCCATCGTCATATCGTGCTTGCCGCCAAGCTACGCCCTGTGATGTGTTGTCTGAAAAGTAATATAATATATTTAAATAAGCGATAAAACCAATAAAATAAACAAATGAGCCCAATTAGTCATTCTCAAATGGATATATAACTATTTCTCGTTTATTTATAGTAAAGAAAGACCTCGGTCCCCTCCATATCCATGTGAATACTACAAAACTGCCACCTGAGCAGTACACCCCGAGATGGGATGACAGACATGCTACGCTGAAAGCGACCCTTCTCGTAAACTTCGTCAAAGCTCTGCCTCAACTAAACCCGTTCAAAGCAGACATTATTGAACCCTGTGATGCAAATTTACCGGACCTGAAAATTGATGGGTAAGTTACAGTTACGATATCAATACCTACATGTAATAAATCTGTAGAAAAGACGTTTTTGTACATAGAAAATATTTCCGAAAAAAAAAATAGCCAGAGTGTTAACGGAGACCCATCAGAACCCATTTCCAGCATTTTTGGAATATTTGTCTGTTTATTTGTGCACGCATCATGTAAAATGTATGAAACCAATGTAGATAACTTTTATACACAAAAATTGTACGTAACATGAAGTATTACTTAGTTTTTGTTTCATCGCAATCGGTATCAAAAGTTAGATGAATTTAAAGTGTTCAAGAAGTAGAATATCGCAACATAATTATGCAATTCAGATACTCGGACCGTGAATAAATTTATATTCACCGATATCTCCGTCAATTGTGGACCGATTTTGAAAATTATTTTATCATTTGAAAGATTATGTTCCCCAATTGGTTCCATTTTAATTTGGTGAAGACCAGGGGGGTGACCATAAGCTCTTAGAGTAAGGTTATTTTGAGTGTGTGTAAGGGACAGATTTATATGACTTTATACATCTGTCACTTACGCGATATGATCCCCCCTGATCTAGAACTTCGGAGATAAACAATTGAACTCTTCAATAAATGACGGCAAACCTCTCGGAATTGCTGCAATCTCATGTCTGTTTATTGTTTATACCATTTCAAAACATAAAATTACGCCAGTACGCTCTAAAGGGGTACACAGATGTGTACAGTTCACCTTGGTACACCCTCATTTCACCGGTAATGTTCAAGTATCATGATATTCGGGTAATCTATTATTATCTATTGTTATATTATTATCTAGTATTGTAGAACTTGCCTATTAGGTACAACTAATAAATGAAAAATAAAAACGAAAAAAATTGGTACCTACCAAAGACACCGACTTCCAAAAATAAAGTTATTTTTCACTTTGTAGTGTTTTTCTTTGGAAGTCGGTAGTACTTTTTTGAAAAAATGATTTTTTTATGTTTTCATTTCGGTGTGGTGTTCTGGAGTGCTACTAGATGGCACGCAGTAAATCTGCCCTTTTCTTTTTTTCTATAAAGTCGATATTCTTCTCCCTAGAGTAAATAGTATTCTGTTCAGCGAACGCTTGATCTCGGTAGGTAGAAAGGTAAGTAGGTCTCCGTAAGTAGGGTAGGTATAGTGAGGTAGCTAAGTAGGGTATGATAGGCAGTTACCGGGAGCGAAGCCACGGGCACAGCTAGTAAGTAATAAGATTGCTAAGTTTGAACTAAGCCACTCGCAAAGTATCTTTAAAATTGTAGAGATTTGGTCAGAGCTCCTTGTGAAGGGGCTCGTCTGGGGAAGTTATTGGGTTAGTCAGGGTTATCTACCTCGACTACACTGATGACCCCGATGACGAATCCACCATAATTATAATCTATTTGAACGGGAATATTCAGTTTGAAAGCTATGGACCAAGCTTCTTTAGGTTGGTACTCGTATCACATCTGTTATACCTTTTCCATCGTACCTATTACAGATAATCAGTTGGACCGTATGCTAAGTTGAAAATATGGTAAAAATTATAAATCTTTTATTTTCAGGACAAGACTCATTTTCGAAAATGTAATTGTAACTGGAATCAAAGAAATAACACTTATATCTTCCAAAAGTGTCGACGTGCAACTATCACCTCCCAGACTTGATTTTAACGTCAGTATTCCAAACATTACCATAGAAGGTAAGGTTTTTAAAAGAAACGTCCAGAATATAAATTCTTAATCTGAAATTAATTCAATATAAATCAATAAATATAGCCTAGCATAAGCCTTTATTTCTAATATTTAGGCAGATGCTTAAAGTATCTACGTTTCGCTAACTACGTTTAAGAGCCATTTATTATATTATATTAGTAACAATCCTATTACCGATTTGGACATCGTACCTTGAAATATTTACAACACAATTAACTTTTCCATAATTTCAGCTGACTATGACCTGACCACCACTTTCGATAATAATTTACCTATTCATGACGTTGGTCACTTTAAGTAAGTAAGTTCTTATTCGTGGGATGGCGATATTTTGGC
This sequence comes from Orthosia gracilis, assembly GCA_947562075.1. NCBI lineage: Eukaryota > Metazoa > Arthropoda > Insecta > Lepidoptera > Noctuidae > Orthosia > Orthosia gracilis. The sequence goes on from OX387268.1 coordinate 44,845,241, forward strand.
AGGAACATAATTATTCTTTTCCTACCGCAGAGTTACGTTACTGGACTTAAATGTGACTGCAGTTATAGGCCCTAAATCTGTAAAGTTGCCAACCGGTAACGCATATCAACTCGAAGCTGCAATAATTACTATAGACCTTATGGGTGTTCAAGTAAGTACATTATATATTACAATAATATTGTTTATATTAAAACAGCAGGGGGGTGACCATAAGCTCTTAGAGTAAGGTTATTTTGAGATGGCGTAAGTGACAGATGTATACAAGTCATATACATCAGTCCCTTACACACACTCAAAATGACCTTACTCTAAGAGCTTATGGTCACCTCCCAGCTATGAACAATCTAATAGTGCTGTTCGGGAAGTAAAAAGACTCTTGTGAAAATTTACTGTCATTTTTTGTAGCTGCAAATAGAGACGATTTATGCTGAAGAAGTCAAGCTAATATTAGATGAGTTTTACAAACATTCAGAAGATATAATTGTCGATAATGATGTACTGAACATAATACTCGAAGCAATTAACCAAGAACTTGCGAAAGTTCCAGAGAAGAAAATAAGTGACTACTTGTTAGGTGCTTCGGAACCGAATCTGAAGCAATTCGGACCAGATAGAAGGTCTGGTAGAAGAAGATCTGGTCGTAAATATGGATAAATAAAATTAAACTATGTTTACTGTAAATAGAATGATACATTTATTTCTCGTTTTTTAGAAACAGCCCGAGCGAAAACAAATTTTCACCAATTAACCAGACCGGTTGATTATATTGTATGACCTAAAAACTACTTATATTTAATATAATTTCGTGTACCTATGTTTATTAGTGACAGAAAGAGCGAAATCTCTTTTGAAAAACCTACAGTGGTTGTGTTGCCGGTAGCCGGTAGGATCGAATCAACGTACTCGTAAATGGTTAGCTGATAATAGAAAACAAGAGAATATTCGATAACGATATTTTCCGACATGGTATGTTTGTAAAATTAATTTCTCGTGATGTGAACAAAAGAAAAAGTTAACTAACTCATTTTATCGTCTTAAAATCTATGTTTGCTAATGATGTATCAGACACGCAGTATAGAGGTATCGGAGAAGCCATGTGGACCATCCTAGCACTGGTGTTTTGCACTGTGTATGCGGCACAAGCCGTCATCTGTAAGTTTGTTGTTCATTTTTTGTCCTCGCCCGAGTGCCAGTTGTTTGGCATGGTATGTTTTGGTTTTTATTGGGAATTAAACGTGGGGTCTAACGGTCAATAGTTTGCCTACCGAAGCTAAGAATTACCGCCTTCCCTAAAAGATCAACTGTTAGTTTTCCCGTTGATTTTCCACTGACTTGTGAACACAGACATAAATCTAACTTTTTTGTAGAATGGTACTTATTAGGCGTTTTTCTAGTTTTCGATTGATGAGTGCCGATAACGCTAAATTAAACAGCTCAAAGTAAGAGAATGCTCTTACTTTGAGCTGTTTCATTTAGCGCTCTCAATTTTACTGCCCTTTTTGAAACCCGAAGCACAATACCATTCGAGTCATCTAGTTAGATTTATGTCTGTGCATGTGAATGACTTAATGGTGTCTTGAAAGTACGAGTATATAGCAGGCGTTCTACCTATAGCTCAAGAGCCGACGATGATCTGACCTTCGTCATTTATTTATTTATTTATTTTGTACTTTATTGTACACCATAAGTTACATTTATAAACGAAACTTAAAATTAAAAACACATACAATGGGCGGCCTTATCGCATTCCGCGAACTCTTCCAGGCACTTCGGCAGTCATTCGACACACTTTGAGGGTGTCTGACAGGGAATTGCCACCGTGTTTAGTGCCTGACAACGTACGACGGGATTTCTAATATTATTCCAAATAAAATATATCAAAACTGAGTTTTATACTTTAACGAAAGTGAGATGCAATTTTATACACCTTTGGTACCTGATATCTCCCAAAGCCACCCTGATCTTAAATTCATATTCGGTGATCGTTCTTACCTCTATGGGTACTTACCTACACAGACCTACTTCAGCTTTTATGAAATTACCAAGGTCAGATCGTCGCAGGCTCCTACTTTACAAGATTTTATTTAGTTTCATTTGTCCCGTATCTGTAATAAAATCTTGTAAGTTGAATTTGACCCAGTTCGTGTTTGATTGAGCTGAAATTTTGTACACACGTTTGTTGCCCGTGATAAAACATTATTGTTTAAATAAAAGCTTGTTTAATATATATATAACATTGGATCTACCTGAATAAAATAGCACCTATATTATTTTTCCTGAAATCTATTTTGATCTGTAAAGTACATCAAGAGACTGGCGTCATCCACATCCACAAGAAGTCCAATGTCCCCCCTCCAGCGGAGCCTCCACTGCAACCAGATGATGTTGAGGCTACCGAAACCGCGACGACGTTCGTTAAAAACTACCTGCTCAATGTCCATTTTGCCACAATCGAAAAGAGTGTACACTCTATCATACTACCAGAGCTTAATGCCGTGTAAGTTCAGTTTACCTAATATTAATATTAAAAATAAATAATGGACCGATTTTCTCAGATTATTTTAAAAATAATATGACGAACCCCAGGTTCTTTATAAATCTTCAATGAGCTTTAATGAATAATTTCAGATTCACCCTAGCTTTGTACAACTTCTTGTTGAAGGGCATTCGCCGCGCTACTCTAGACAAGTTAGTTGTTCGTATGAGTAACGCAAGGGTTGACTTTAACGCCAGCCTTCCTTTCTTGTCTGCCGAGGGTAAGATTACCTAATGCTAATATTGTCAGAGTGATTTGTAACATTTTTTTTTTATTCACGATCTCTAAAATTGGCTCTCATTGCTTTTAAGTAACAGCTTCAGCAAGCATTGTCCACTTGTATGTATTGTACTATTTAATACACGTCTTTGAATTTATTGGTTCGATACCTTCTGAACTGTTGGTCTGGTTTGATCTTAAAAAAGAAATAAAATAAAAAAGAAATTGATTCTAAGAAAATTAACAGTATCACTACTACAAATTAAGTACCATATTTATTCGCGAGAGACTTTATCTCTGTTTAGTATTATGTAGCAATGGCAGCACTGTTTACCATGTTTATTTTATAACTGGCTGTTCCCCGCGGCTTCGCTCCCGTGTACCACCCCATAAGACCCGTTTTCGGGATTAAAAAACAGCCTTTATCACTCAGGAAAAATGTAGCTTACTATTGGTGAAAGAATTTTTTAGATTGATCCTGTAGTTTCGGAGCCTATTCGGTACAAACAAACAAACAAAAAATCTTTCCTCTTTACAATATTATTTTAATAATATAATATTATGAGTATAGGTAAGGGGATATAAAAGAGTAGGTCTCTCTACTAATGTATTTAATGTCAGTCTGTTATTATTACAGGAACCGTCTTTTTGAATGGAATGATAGATGATAAAAATTTTGCTGTTGTTGGGAACTTGAGGTGAGCACATTCGACAAGTTGTTACTCAAGGACAGTTTCTTTTTAATTCGTTTAGCATAGGATTATAGAAGCTTATGCGAAAATAACGTGAAACCAATGAACTCGCCTTGCAACATATCACTTCTAGAAGGCCTTGGTCAGCTCGGGCTTACACAACTTACTGATTGATCCAGGAAAACTAAGTAAGATATTCAGAATCTTAATCTGGATCCTTAAACCTTGCATTCAGTGTAGTTTGGTCAACCGTGCAGCAGAGAGTTACAAAATTTATCAGACACAAGAAACAACGATATTCGCTATCAGATGATTATTATCATTGTAATGGAAAGATTTATTTTCATAGGTACAAGTATATACAGTGTATAAAATACTTAATTAACTATTGCCTACAAACATATAGGTACTCTTAAACCAAAAAATACTCAAATAACTAAACCTCAAAAAATATACTAAAATATGGCGTCGAAAAACTCCTCCACATCGATGCGCACTGGTAATGTACCCAAAAGACTGGCAGCATTGCCACGTTGTATGGCAATGCTTATTCTCTGATCAAGGTAAAAGCCAGCCCTTGGTAATTGTAATTAAATATATTATTTATACCGATACATATTTTTCTCTTTCAGCACATTTTCAGATGACGTTAAAATTGCAGGAATACTTGATATCCAAAAGCTGCAATTACCTTCACAAGTTTATGTGTTACAAATCACGGACGCTGATATCACCATAGACATAAGGAACATGATGGTAAATACACTGGCCTTCAAAACTTAGTACCGTACCACATTTTATAAAATTTCAATCTCTCCTAAACTATAGAAGTTAGAGTTTTGAAAGAAATCGTTTTATAGAAATGTTTTATAAACTAATAACTGGTATTGCTTCCTCGGGCTGTGATTACGGCTTCGAGCCGGTTTGGCATACTGAAGATGAGGCTTCAGAGGCGATGTTGAGAAATTTCTTTTTACATGTTTTTTTAAAACCTATTTAAATCCTTGCATCTATCTGTATTCCTTTTGCATCGCCAATAGCAGCTCAGCTTGTTAGTTGAACGAAATTTAAACGTTGCCTTCTCCTTGGAGCAAAGTGAAATGTTGACACTATTCAGAGTAGTAGCATTGCGTACCTTTACGATTTTTTCGTGGTTGTTGTTTTTAATTAATACTTAGTTATTTAATTATTAATGTTCTAGATGGAATTTAAAATAGTTGAAGAAGTAGTGTTATTCAAAAATACATTGGCCAAATTTATGAACAAGCCTGTGGACGACATCGTCAAGTCTGTATCTAGAGCAGCTGTCAGGCTGGTCAACGAGCATTTGGCGAAGATTCCAGCGGACACCATCATTGATTTCCTGGTACCACTGGACTCTCCAGAACCTGTCCCTCCGGTTCAGCGTCGTTCGCCATATCTTGGGATGACATATCCAAATTAACGCCGATATGGTTATAACTAACAAACATGACTTAACACTATTCGAATTAAATCTACATTATGGATTATTTTATTTTTATTTTTAGGGTTCCGTTGCTCAAAAAGAAAAAAAAGGAATCCTTGTAGGATCATTCCGTTGTCAGTCTGTCTGTTCGTGTGTCAAGACTATTTTCAAAAAGGCTATCAGAGGTCCCAAAAATCTATTAAGATTTAGTATTATTTCTCATATTTCACTGTGTTCATAACTGTTTCATTTCTTTAGTACTGTAAGTGAAAAAGTCTGCTTAGGGGTGTATACAGTACCGTAACTTTCTCTTTTGCCGTATTTTAAGTATCCAAAAATATTGCTGTCAAAACATGAAAACATACAAAAAACCATCAATATGAATGTTAAACGACTCTCTTGAATATTAGAACATAATTTAACTAGCCTTGATTACCATATATGTAAAGATTTAGTAAAAAAAAAACTGATTTTTGGGTCCTTTGAGAGCCCATTTTATTGCTGCAATCAGTCAACGGCATGTTTATTTCCTTTCACTGGATGCGATGGAATTTTATGAACTTTTCTGTGATCATTATTAATTCCGGTAAGTACTCGTACTTGACTTGTTTTTTGGGCTAATACGGCAGACTTTCAATGTGTTTCAAAAAAGTAAACGTATAGGCTACATAATTGACAATGGGCTCTATATTAACATGGATAATTAGAATTAGTACTTACTGTAATAATTAGGATATTCAGAATTATTACAATTTAAAGTTATTTATGAAAAAACATCTGAAGATATTTTTTTTTTGATATATCTGTAAAATTGTTTCAAACGTACTGTTACGAACTGGAGTTCAGGGATAAACTATTTAAATAGCAGACTTCAATTAATTACTCTTTACTACTGAAACACTTCTTAAACAACTTTTTACTTAGCACTATTTTCGCTTTGATCACTCTGTATCGCTGCCGAATCGACCGACCGACCACCATTTATGTTGTACGGAAGATGTTTCTGGAATGTTTCGACGGAGACAGACATTCGAGGAGACCTTTCGAGAAGATTAGTTTCGCTATTCAACAGTAGATGCTACTAGCTACTACTAGTTCTTCCTCTCGTCAGATGGCGTTGCTATATCTTTTCATCCTTCATCATTTCAGAATTCACAGAAATTGTATTTTCCTTAATGAATGCAAAATGGTGGGATGACATTAGAGCTTCTATTGATATAATAAAAAAAAACAGCCAAGTACGTGTCGGGCCACGCGTAGTAATAGGGTACCGTAGTTGCATAATAATGCGGACTAAGAAGAGGATTTTTTGCTGTTACATGAACAGTAAAACGGTTTCAGTGGCTCACAACGTCTAAAAGCGGGCCCACATAGGACGATGGTAACTGAAGAAGGAGTTATAAAATACAACTTCCTAAGTGAAGTTAGTAAAATATTATCTATTTGAGTACCACCACGGGTAGATGCAAGCGTTTAAGAATAAGAATAAGAATAATTTATTGTTAATAAATTACATCCAAATGCGTTGTATCCTGGAACTCACACTAGGATTCCCTGTGTCGTGAGATCCAGGCTCCTTCGTTCCGTTTACATTATTTTTGTTCATGTAATAGGTGATTACGTTACAATAAATTTCTTAATTAAATTTAATCTACTTGTAATTTGCAAAAAAGGAATATAAAATAAAAAGCTAATACTAAAAGAAAACAGAATATATAGATTGTGATGGTGTGTATGTATGTGTGGTGATGTGTGTGTATGTGCGTGTGTATGTGTGATAGTGTGTTTTTATGCGTGTGTATGAAATAAGATAGTGTGTTGGTGTTGAAAGTGTGTCTGATATAATACCTGAGAATGTTATGTGGAAGTTTGTGATATAGAATAATAAACATATAAATAGAGATATGTTTTAGTACCCAGCAAAGGTATTTTTTTTTTTTTAGTTTATTAAGTTTTCGGTCATGTCATAGTCCAGAGTAAGAAGCCATTTGGTAGACCGTAATTTTGCATTTAATTTGAGTAAGTTTTAGAATTTTGAGTTGGTTATTGAGTTTAGTGTACAAATGTGCGGTCCCATAAAACCGTACGACCTTCTACCGATTGTTTTACGGCATTGAACCTTTTCCCATTGTACCCTTCGACTCGACAGAATACAAGTGCACATGGAGGTTTTGTGAAATCTTAGAGTGACAGATAGGATGTAAAGCTGTCTGACTCGAAGAACTCCCACTTCGGTGTAGAGTGTGTTAGTGGGGTACCGGAATGGTCTTCCGTAGGCAACCTTAAGCAGAGCTCGTTGAGCTCTTTCAACCTTTATCAACGCTGTTTTACCAGCCGCACCCCATGCTATAATACAATAGTTCAGGACTGATTGACAGAGAGAGAAGTATATCATCTTAAGAACAGAGTCATCTGCAATTTTACCCAGTTGCTTAAAGATACGGAGCATCTTTCGAACCCTACCCCTTAAAGCAGTCAGATGTGTTGACCATGACAAACGGTTATCTACAAAGACTCCCAGGTATTTAATCAAGTCAATTTAGTCGTTTGTAATAAAGATTTTTGTTTTTAAAACTGCAGTCAGTGCAGTAGCACTGAAGTGACCTTGGTTGGGTAGTAGACCTATGACACGAATGTCAACTTTAGGGCAAACGCAATTCAGTTTATAATTGCGACCACTGAAAATACCCCCGTCTATGGTCAGGTAGCGAAAATTGCTTGGCAATCGAATCTATTTTGACTTTAGAATACAAAATGTCGAAAATACTTCTGCACTAACACAAATAGACACGCCCGCGCAAATGCGCCATACGGACCGGTACTGGCAACGACTCCACCTACTCCAATGCGTTATTCGAGCTTAAACATTTATTTATTATATACTTTATTGTACACCACAAAAAAACATACAGGACAAGTTATACAAGTCTAGTGCCCATTGTACATGGGCACTAGACAATCTCTTACAGTAAACCTTTGGATGGACTGAAAGATAGGAGAAGAATTTAGGGCTGTCAGTTTACAAAATATAAAAAATAATATTACTTAGACTTAATAAATTACAATACATACATAAAACATTACATAATATACTAATACATATCAAATATATAAAATAGAAAGGAGTAGAATAAAAATTATAGTGACAGGTAATGCTCCTACACCATATTCTTGAATGTTAGCAGTGTTTGAGCACATCTTACTTCAATAGGTAATACATTCCACAACCGAGCTGCTTGAACCGTGTAATTTTTGTCAAAGAAGGAAGTGGAATGCGTACGAATACTTAATTTTACATTTTCCGATGATCTCAAGGACCTAGAACGGATGTTACAGAGGAAATGAAAGCGTTCTTTGAGATAAAAAGGAATAAACGGATTAAATAGCACATTATAAAGCAAAGAAAGTATATATATGGGCATTCCGGCAAAGGCGAATAGGAAGCCATTTTAGCTTATTACGAAATTCAGAAACGTGTTCATACTTGCGCAAGCAAAATATGAACCTTATACAGAGATTTTGAAGTCGCTCAAGCTTTTCCAATTGGTCTTGGGTGAGAACATTAACATGGGAGCATTATTAATTTAGAAAACATTATTATGGATGTAATGACTTTATTTTTGTACATTTTTACATCGTTCATAAGCATATATTTATTATCTGTTTTAATTTTTTTTACTGTTCCAAGTACAATTTATAAGTTGGTCGACTATTACTTGTAAAGGCCACTTATCTGTGATAGTTTTCCTTTTAATTTCGTTACATATACTTCTGCCGTGAATTTTTTCACATAGCCAAAAGCAACCGTTTCGCTGGCAGGAGGGGTGGACACTTGATTCTAACAAAAATTTGCAATTTATAGCTTAACTTTACGCAAACGGATCTCTGAATCGAAAAATGGTTGTAACAAACCCATGATATTTTTGAATGGCCTACCCAAAACCATGGGAAAGACGTGAAAAAAGAAAAGATTCCCAACAAGACTTAACGTCTAAAGGAGGTACCCGAAAAAAATATTTTTCATGATTTTAATTTATCAGTTTGTCGGAATTATTAATATGTAATACATGCCAAATTATAGCTTTCTGGTACTAAGAGTCTTTGAGCTAAGCTGCGGACGGACAAACGGATATAGCGAAACTGTAAGGGTTCCTTGTTGATGAACCCTGAACCCTAAAAATGATAATAAATTGTGCAAATTGCTCCAGAAAATCAAAAAAATTAACACTGTTTTTTTTTATAAAATAATGCTCATTTTATTTCTCTAACCTTAATATACTTTATCTACACTCACAACGTAATGTTCTAAATATGAATTCAAAAAATATTGTATAAACACGTACTTTATATTCGTGGATAGATAAAATTAAAAAAAATACCTTACAGTGCAACGTTTTCCTCACAACTGCATCACATACTGCATCATGAAATAACTTTTTAATTTTTATAGCACACTTTTACTTTTAAGTAGTGTCATTGTCTATGGAAGCGCGCGCTGCGCAGTCATGCGCAATGATAATCTAAATTGCCCGCCATACCAAAAATTTTTACGTTTCCACTTTTGTTTTATTTCAACTGTATGAGTGAAGATATAATAGTGTATGCAACGGCATATAATTAGGTATTAAAACACTCGCGTGTTATTATTATCACATTAATTCAGTGTAAAACCGCCTATTATATGACCATTGCATAAACTACTATTATCTACTCTCATATCGTAATTAGGGCATGCAGAACCACATCCGGTTCCAGGTTTTTGAGGCGCTGGTTTAACGATTTCCAGCCACCCAAACAAGCCGGTTTCCGAAAAGGCTTTAGCAGCGTAGACCACATAAATACGTTGCGGCAGGTTATACAGAAGACCGAAGAGTATTACCTGCCTTTTTGGTTACCTTTTGTGGATTACGACAAAACCTTCGATTCGATCGAGACTTGGGCTGTACTGCAGTCTTTTCAACGGTACCAAATCATAAGCTAACGGTACATCGAAATTAAGTGCGTTTACATTTTCGCTGGGAACTAGTATCACAGATCATGAATCAGTCTTGTTCAGCTTAAAAACTGACACATCTATAAATAAATCAACTAAACTAAAACTTATTTGTAAAATTGACAAACAAAACTAAAATCCGACTGTGACAATTATAATTTTGTGGTAGTTTATCAGGAAGTTAATTTAAATGCTGCAATGAGCAAGTTCATTAATATAATGCAGCAATTAATTGCAAATAACTCGATAAGACGATTAACTCCTAGAAATAAATTTATAATAAAACCATGGATAAATGCTGGTATGTTACGTTGCATACGCACTAGGGATAGGATGCACAAAAAGTTAAAATCAAATACAGACAATGAAGTTTTAAAAATGTCGTACTTTAGATATCGAAATTATTGCAACAATTTATTAAAAAAGCTTAAAAAACAGTATGAGAGAGATCAATTAATAATGACTAAAAATAATTAAAAAAAGCTTTGGACCGCTATTAAAACAATGACTAACAACAATAACAAAAATCAACAAACACTAGAACTTTTAAAAATTGCTGACAATCCCAAAGAGGCTATCAACAAAACTAACGAATATTTCTCAAATATAGGCCCACTATTATGCCCACTCGCTTTCCAAACTTCCAGAAAGTTATTGAGCCTCCCGTGAAATCATTTGTCCTCCTACCAACCGACAACGTAGAAGTTGAGAGAACAATACGGTTTCTAAAAAGTGACTGCGCTCCAGGCTGGGATCAAATTGGTGCCGAGATTCTTAAGATTGCATCCAAGTCAGTAACACCAGTACTTACTGATTTGATAAATCGCTGTTTTGAGGCTGGGGTTTTTCCGGATCCACTAAAAAGAGCTGTAGTACACCCGATATACAAGGCAGGGGATAGGGGCAGTGTCAGTAACTATAGACCGATTGCAATTTTAACTTCACTGTCAAAATTATTTGAGCGCATAATTAACACCAGGCTTACTAAATACCTAGAAGACGGTAATCTACTTTCAAACTCGCAATATGGTTTTAGATCTGGCCGCTCAACTAGTAATGCTGTGCTTGACCTTGTTAACTTTCTGGTTAATAAATTAGATAATAAAAAGAAATGTTTAACTATATTCTTAGACCTTGCTAAGGCCTTTGACACTGTTTCCGTCCCCTGCCTTGTAGAGACACTGGAAGACCTTGGTATAAGAGGCATCCCACTGGCATTGTTATCTGATTATCTGCACAATAGAACACAATGTGTTAAAGTCGGTGACAACATCAGTGATGAGTTGCCAATTACTTTCGGGGTGCCACAAGGCAGTATACTCGGCCCAACACTCTTTCTCTGCTACATAAATGAGCTCTGCACTCTTAGTAGTAGGAACTGCGGCATCTCAGCTTATGCAGATGATACAGCTTTAACCTTTTATGCCGATTCGTGGGATGAACTTTTTAATCTTGCGCAGGAGGGATTTGACAGAATCTGTCATTGGCTAACATCACACCTTCTCACTTTAAACGACGACAAGACCAAATTCATTGTGTTCTCTATCTAAAATAGAACAGAGATAAGTAACCTTACAAATAACCTATATGCGCATAAGTGTAATTTTCCTCCTACTCCAAACTGCACATGTTCCAAAATTACCTCCATTAAATGTATTAAATATCTTGGAATCGAAATTGACGCTAATATAAATTTTGAAAATCATATACAAACTAAATCCTGTTAGAGGTTGTAAACCTATAAGTTTAATATAAACTACATCTTGTCTACTGCTTAACGGTATTATAATAGTAGTATATGGCTTAACGGTTCCTAGCAACCGTAGTAATAAAAGTCGAAAAATTATTATATTTTTCTGTTGCACTACAAATAAGTTTCTGCAACCGTATCCCATTCTCTAATATGGTAGCAAAGCGTGAGGAAGCAGAACGCGTATGATATAAATAATTATATTATCAAGTAAAAATTACGAAATCGCGAAAATGAGTAACCAGTCCGTCGCAATTGAAAAACTCTCCGGGGTAAATAATTACACCACTTGGAAATTTCAAATGAAGATGTTGCTTATTCATGAAGACTTGTTTGAGTGTGTCAACGAGGTCGATAAGAAAAATAAACCGGAATGCGAAGAAAAGAAGAAACAGGAAAAAGCGCTAGCACGAATCAGCCTCAGTGTTCAGCCATCTGTTTACTCCGTTGTCAGGAATTGCAATACTGCGTTTGATGCCTGGAAGAATATACAGAAATCGTTTGAGGACAAAGGTCTGTGTAGACGATTAGGTCTCCTCAGAATGCTATTTAGCTTAAAATTAGAGCAGTTTGAGAGTATGGAGGCGTATGTTACAAAAATTCTAGATACTGCCCAACAACTGCAAGACATAAATGCTTCTCTGGAAGACGAGTTCGTTGCTATAATAATGCTCAGTGGGCTTCCCAAGCAGTTTGACCCACTCATTATGACGTTAGAGCATAGTAGCCTTTCTCTCTCAAGTGAACTGGTGAAAAGTAACCTACTCCAGGAGGCACAGAGACGAGGTGATGCAGAAGGTACGGAACAGAATGCCCTAACTACTTCTAATTCCATCTCGAAGCGCGTCCCAAGTGCTTTCGATGCAAAAAATTAGGTCATTACGCTAGAGATTGCAGACAGAAAGCACCGCATAAGGATAAGCCAACTAGTTCCAGTTGTGAAGAGGAAGAAAAGGTTCAGAAAACTCCTGGTAGGACGACTATGTTGTCGGCTCTGACGGTGAAGCTGGATCGAGATGTGTGGTACGTTGACAGTGGTGCAACTTGCCACATGACCAATAGCAAAGACATTATTCATGATTTTGTGTGTGATACGCCAAAGGAAATAAGCGTTGCGAACGGTGAAAAACTTTTTACATCGGGTCGTGGTAATGTGAAACTCTTTTTACAAAAACAATGGGTAACTGTCAGTAATGTAGTTTTCATACCGAACTTGTCATGTAATCTGTTATCTGTCAGTATTTTGACACAAAAATGTTTAAAAGTAAAATTTACATCGATTTTTTGTAAAATTTACAAAAACGGAAAGGTAGTAGCTGTAGCAAAACGGGATGCATGCGGTCTTTATAAATTATAAACCGGGGATGCGTATATAAATTCCGTTTCGCGCGTACAGTATGCCAGTAAGCGTCTCCTTGAGTACCCAGGTAGATCTTCCATCTCAGGGTTTATGGCATCGTCGGCTTGGACATCTGAATAGTCGCAGCATGAACCTACTCAAGAGTGGTATGGCGGCTGGTATCGACTATGATGTATCCACATACAAGCAATGTATCGCCTGTATTGAAGGTAAGGTTACTTACTAATTTACCTTTCCCTAAGAAATCCTTTTCACGTGCAAGTGAGGTGTTAGGACTGGTTCACACGGACGTGTGCGGCCCTATGCCAGTGAAATCTATAGGCGGTGCGAGATATTTGCTAACATTTATTGACGATTTTTCTAGGAAGTCGTTTTGTTATTTATTAGAATCGAAAGACAAAGTTTTTGAGTGTTTTTGATTTTTAAAGCTCTTGTAGAGAACGAGACTAATAAAAAAAAAAAAATCCTGAGAAGCGATAATGGTGGCGAGTACATCAATACGAGATTTAATCAGTATTTGAGTAAGTGTGGAATCCTGTCCATAGCAAAATGCAGTTGCCGAACGTGCGAACCGAACGATTATTGAGGCGGTGCGCTGTATGCTTCTGGAAGCAGGTTTGGATCAACGATTCTGGGCTGAGGCTGCGAACACTGCGGTGTACATAAAAAATCGTTCACCTACAAAGACAGTTAGAGGTGCAACTCCAGAAGAGATTTACACTGGACATAAGGTAAACTTAGATAACTTACGTGTATTTGGTTGTTTAGCATATGCTGTGCAAAATAATCGTAAAAAGCTGGATCGCAAATCTAAACCTTACATATTTGCGGGATATTGTGAGAACACAAAGGGATATCGGCTCTTGGATCTTGAGAGCTATAAGCTAACAATAGCGAAAAATGTTAAGTTCATTGAGAATCAATTCCTCAAGCATCTGAATTTCACTAAAGTGGAATCAGATGTGATTATAGAACTTAAGACTTCTTATGTATCCGAGAATAGAACAGAGTCAGAACAAACTTCTGTGACTACTGATGATGCTAACGATAGCGAGGCTTCGACCAGTAGCTTGGTCACAGATCATCACTCAGATGCTACTTATGTTCCAGATGTTTCATTTGAGACAGATGACTCGAGAGCAGAATACGTGGAAGCTGATGAGAACTCCTTCCTGTGTGGTTTTTTGACGGGAGAAGCGTGTGGCAGTGATGATCCAAGAACAGTTGAAGAAGGGTTGAATAGTTCTGAAGCCAGGCAGTGGCGAGCTGCTATGAAAGACGAATATCAGTCCTTTTTGGACAATAAGTACTTTACCTTAACCGATTTGCCGAAAGGTGCAAAGCCAATAAAGACCAAATGGATATTTAAGAAGAAAAGAGGGCTTAACGGTGAACTATTACAATACAAAGCATGTCTAGTGGCAAAAGGATTTACACAAAAGTATGGAGTGGATTATTTTGAAACATTTTCAGCTGTAGTGAGATACGAAACCATAAGAATGTTATTAGCTTTGGCTGTGGAGTACGATATGGAGATTGACCACATGGACGTAAAAACAGCTTTTCTAAACGGTGATTTAAAAGAAACCATTTTCATGGAAATACCAGAAGGTTTTGAAAAAGGTAGAGGCAATAACAAGGTGTATCGACTACACAAAGCTGTGTATGGTCTAAAACAAGCGCCTAAATCATGGAATGAAAAGATCAATCATATTCTTGTCAACAAACTCAAGTTCAAGAGATTGGTCTCTGAACCAAGTGTATACATAAAGCAAAATGGCGAGTTTGTAATTATCGCGTTGTATGTTGATGATTTAGTAATTTTCAGCAATTGTAATGCGGAAAAAACCAAAACTAAATCATTACTGATGAAAAAATTTGTGATGAAAGATCTTGGTCCTGTAGAAAGAGTTCTAGGATTAAGCATCAGGAAAGATCATGGCAAGATCACTCTAGATCAAAGTGCCTATATTAAAAAGATATTAGAGAAATACAACATGCAAGACTGCAAATCTGTTGAAACTCCAATGCAGTGCCAAAAATTTAACAAAGCTGATAAAAAGGATGACAGTTTGGAGTATCGAGAATTGATCGGTTGTCTTATGTATGTAGCGGTCTGTTCGCGTTCTGATATATGTCACGCTGTAAGCGTATTAAGCCAATTCAATAACTGTTTTGCCGATGTCCACTGGAAAGCAGCTAAACGCGTGTTGCGTTATCTTAAAGGTACAGTAGATTACTGCATTACCTATAAGAAAACTGGCTTATCTGTGACAGGTTTTGCTGATGCAGACTGGGCTTCTAATGAAATCGATAGACGTTCTTATACGGGATATGTTTTCAAAATTGGGAATTCTATTACATGTTGGGAAAGTAGGAAACAGCGTACCGTTGCGTTGTCGAGTACTGAGGCGGAGTACATGTCACTCTCCGATGCTTGTAAAGAAGCACTGAAGTGTTTGTTCAAAAACGCTACCATGTCAGACTTTGGAACCTATAATCCTTCTGCAGCGAGGTGTGAGACAGGGAGATGTCATATCTCCGAAACTGTTCTCTGCTGCACTGGAGGATGTCTTCAAGGTTCTGGACTGGAGAGGGCTCAACTTCTATGGCGACGAGTACATGACTCACCTTCGGTTTGCCGACGATATAGTAGTCATGGCTGAGACCATGGAGGATCTCAGTACAATGCTCGATGACCACAGTAGAGCATCCGAAAGAGTGGGACTAAAAATGAACGTGGACAAAACCAAGATGAGATGTGCAACATGTGCATTCAACGAATGCCCATGTTGCACCCACTCCTATCAAAGTTGGAGACTACACTCGAGTTTGTGGACGATTATGTCTACCTGGGACAAGCGGTCCAGTTAGGTAGGTCCAACTCCGAGAAAGATCAACCATCGAATCCGACTAGGCTGGGTAGCCTTCGGTAAGCTGCGCGGTATCTTCTCGTCCAATTTACCACAATGTCTCAAGACGAAAGTCTATAACCAGTGTGTGTTGCCAGTGATTACTTACGGTATAGAGACGTGGTTGCTCACAATGAGTCTCATCAGATGGCTTAAAGGGCAATGGAGAGGGCTATGCCCCCTAGTTTTCTTGCGTTATTGTACCAGAAATGAAGACATCCGCAAGAGAACCAAGGTTACCGACATAGCCAGAAGAATAGCCAAACTTAAGTGGCAGTGGGCAGGGCACATTGCTCACAGAACGGATGGCAGTTGAGCCGAAAAGCCGCGTACTGGAAGACGCAGCGTTGGAAGGCCTCCCTCTATGTGGAGCGACGACCTGGTCAAAGCTGCGAGCGTCCGGTGGATGCGAAACGCACAGGACCGATCAGTGTGGCGACTCTTGGGAGAGGCCTATGTCCAGCAGTTACTGTATCATCTGTAATTTTAACAGATGATGTATTTCTGTTGCCACTATAACAACAAATACTAAAAACAGAATAAAATAAATATTTGAGTGGGCTCCCATACAACTGGTTTGATTCCAATTTTACTTGTCTATGGCAACGCCCGCTTTAGCGAATGCGCGGTTAATGCGGTGTTATGCTGGCGCCAACGCCATTCATACGTTTTGCTGAACTGAATTTTCTTACTCTTTTGACTTTTCTTTTATTTAGTAGATTCAATCCCAATGTATGGGTAAAGATAAAGTAGTGTATAAAACTGCACATAGCTAGGTATTAAAACATTTATAAGATACTTTAAAAAAAACCCTTAATAAGCAACAGTTTCATAAACTGACTACCTCACCATCCTCCTGCATCGCACTTTCACACATCGTACATTTGACCTTTGAACCACTACACCTACGAAAACTTCATTGACTGCTATCGAAATAAACGCACTTTCATAATTCATCAAATGTCATTATTACCATTATTTTTAGGACTAGAGCTAAATAGAGATATGTCGTGGAAAACTCACATTGACAGTGTGTAAACGCCTGAGCCAGCATTCGTATGCTTTACGCCATCTCGCAAAGGAGGTACATGAAAAAGTTTTGGTTACGGCGTACTATGCATATGTTACATCTACGTTACGCTACGGGATCATATATTGGGGTACACAGGAATGGCTCCACAAATTTATAATAAATACCAAATACTTTGTAAAATATTAATGACATCAACATAATTTAAGAACAATTGAATAATTTACATTTACTCTCGATTATAGGACTGTTAATGTAATCGACGAATAATCGCCAGTTAATTCTACTTTCAGTTTCTTAACACTAAGTGTGAAAAGCGGTTGACAATTTGTCACATTTGAGAAAAATCTCGAATAAACCACATGTTACAGCAGTTTTGGCTTTCTGAAAACCTTTTTCAATGTTAATCTCTTGTCAACGAGCCTAATTTATAATTGTTGGATATTGGTCGATTATTCGCAGATTAAAATTAATTCTACGATTTTAAATGCTTTTATTACGATAAAGAAATAATAGGAGTCGGCGAAATCTTTGGTAACGGTTCAGTTATAAAAATATGTTAATTAGATCAATTAAAGTTGATTACCAATATTTAAAACAAACTGTTTTAAATTAATTAAATTATAAAAACTTGACACAATCATTATCAAAAATAGTTTTTTTGGATGTAAATAAAAATAAAAAAACAAAACTGTTACTGATCTGGGAATCGAAAATTCATCACACGCATTTATGTTGACTGTACCTAGTACTTAGTACTTGCGGCCGGGATGGCTGATCCCACCAGAGTAAGCAACACTTTCCAAAATCAGTCTTTAGATGGGTCACCACTTTTTTTGGTCCGCTTGTTTTTGGATAGGTGACCCCACCAGGGTAAGCAACACTTACCAAGGTCAGTCATGGGATAGGTGGCCATCGCCACATAAATTTTAGTCAGCCATCCTAAAGTCACCCCGCTAGGTTAAACAACATCTACCAAGGTCACCCAACCAAATACTGACCTTGGTAAGTGGTGCTTAACCTGGCGGAGTCACCCATCTAAAAAACAAGCGAACCCTTAAATGTAGTCACCCATCCAAAGACTGATCTTGGTAAGTGTTGCTTAACTTGTGTTGGGTCTCCTATCCAAAAACAAGCAAGCCAATAAAAAAACCCTCCAAAAAAAAGGGGTCACCCATCCCAAGACTGACCTTGGTAAGCGTTGCTTACCCTGGCGGGGTCAGCAATCCATAAACAAAGGAAACGTAAATAAGGTCACCCATCCAAACACTGACCTTGGTAAGTGTTGCTTACCCTGGCAAGGTCACCCATCGAAAAACAAGCAAACCAAAAAAGTGGTCACCCATCCAAAGACTATCTTAGTAAGAGTTGCTTTACCTGTGCCGGGTCACCTATCCAAGAACAAGCAAATCAAACAACGTGTTTACCCATCCAAAAACCGTCCTTGGTGAGGTTTGCTTAACTTGGCGTCTACACCAATCCAGCCGCTCCAGATAAAATACTATTTAAGTTACTGAATACCTTACAATAGTGAATGAAATTAATGAATACCAGCTAGGGTAGCCAACCGAAATAAATTGATGCCGATTATTCAATCTAACAAGCTATTAGGTAATTTTTCGATGATTCAGTGTTGAGAAACCCACTGACAACTGACAGTCGGATAATTTGTGACAAATTGTCGGCTAATTCGGCATGTAACAATCGACTAGGAACTAGAAACTAGGCCAATGACATTGCATAATCTGACATTATTTATCAATTTTAATATATGACATTGTTTACGTTTTAAAGTGTTAATATTAATTTATGCCATTGTGTACGTTCAAATTTTATCTATGACATAGCATACATTTGATTTCTTTAATTTATGACTTGTAAAGACTTTTTTTTAATTTATTGGATGCATTTAATTTTAAATTTATGACATTGTGTACGTTTTAGATTTTTTTATTTATTTATGACATATACGTTCAAATTGTAATTTTAATTTAATTTAATGATAAATGATTTATTTCTGTAAGTTGCTTTGTACAAACAGTTTATACTGTGCTGACAGTGTAACTGACATTTTCTTTTTTTGGGTCGTTTGTCATCCAATGACTTTTCCCGCTCTGGGTGAAGCGGGAAGGCGTATCAGACTTTTACTGACTAAAACCCACCCGTGTTACTTCTAATTTATCCGCGACCCTTTCACCTAACATCTGTATTTAATTATATACGTTCTAGTATTTAATTATAAATAATGTTCTCCGTAATCGCCACGGTGTTTTAATAAAT
The DNA here is from genome assembly GCA_947562075.1 of Orthosia gracilis. Lineage (NCBI taxonomy): Eukaryota > Metazoa > Arthropoda > Insecta > Lepidoptera > Noctuidae > Orthosia > Orthosia gracilis. The sequence continues at coordinate 44,864,460 of OX387268.1, forward strand.
GAATCCATTCAAGGCCTGATCATCGAGCTAATAATCACATCATTCATGTACGTTGATGTTTAAGCGGCAATAAAAATACCAATTTACCTTAGGAGTAGTTACTTAAGCAAGTATATACACATGGTGCATAATTAACTTAAAATCAAGTCATTCTAAATTCATGTTAAGATAAAATCAATTTTCACGACTGGTACCATTTCCAATTGCTCAAAGTAAATCGTACTTGTGTACAGTTGTGTAGGGTCATTGGTAATAACATGTTTACTTTTCTTATTGTGGCGTTCAGCGCATTTTCTTCAACACAAGCCATCGGCTGTAAGTTATAATTATTATCATTATTTATCATAGACGAACGTCATAATTGTACAGAATTAAAAAAAAACGAGGCTCATAATCAGTTTGACACGTATGTATGTATTATTGTTGGAATTGCACATAATTCACATATAAAAGGGGTTAAAGTATAAAATTGCCGTTTTATTGTAATAGGTACTTCGAATTGACATAGAACCTTCATGGTTTGAGATTTTTGTGTGAAACTTTTTCCACATGGTACCCATGAAGTTCTTCTTTTAAAAAATGTACAACATTCGATTATCGACTTTCAGTTGTTTTTTTTATTCAGCTAATACAAGAAAGATGTGTACTTTGAAACTTCGAGTGATGTTTAATACGAGTTCCGACGCGGCAGAAACAGCTCGCAATATCAATGTTGTGTTTGATGAGGGGACTACTAATGAACGCACCGTGCGATTTTGGTTTAAACCCTTTCGTGATGGAAACTTTGATTTGAAGAACGAACCACTTGGATGACCGCACACACAGTTCAATAACAATGAAATGAAAGAAATGGTGGAAGCCGATTCGATAAAAACTACCCAGGAATTAGCGGCATGGTTTAACGTTACCTTACCAACAATATTGACTCATTTGCGTCAAATCAATAAAATAAAAAATATAAAACATGGGTGCCTCATGATTTGACTGATCTGTAGAAAGAAACGCGTGTTGAAACTTGTGTTGCCTTGTTTAATCGATATAGAATTGAAGGAATATTGGGTCGAATTGTGACATGTGAAGAAAAGTGGATTCTTTACGATAACCGTAAGCGAAAAATGCAATGGCTGACTCCAGGTCAGGAATAAGAAGGTAATGGTAACTGTTTGGTGGTCTCAGCATGGTGTTATTCACTAAAGCTTTCTCCGATCTGGTCAAGCAATAACGGCAGATGTCTACTGTGCCGAACTCAAAACAATGATAGCAAAACTAGCAGTGAAACAGACCCGACTTATGAATCGATCTTCACCATTATTGCTCCATGATAACGCGAGACCTCATACAGCACGAGAAACCGTTTTAACTCTACAGGAACTGCAATTAGGCACAATTCTTCATCCTCCGTATTTTCCAGACCTTGCTCCAATGGACTACCAATTTTTTCGTGATTTGGACAATTTTCTACGTGATAAAAAGTTTTCTTCTCAGGAGGCAGTACAAAATGCTTTCGCACAGTTTGTCGAATCTTGATCACCAGAGTTCTATCGCAAATGCATAAATGTCCTTCCTATTAGATGGCAGCAATGTATAGATAATATTGGTAATTATTTTGATTAAATAAAAATGTTAAATTAAAAAAAACTAATTTCAATTTTTCAGTACAGATCGGCAATTTCATACTTTAGCCCTAATATGTTACTCTGTAAGGGCTTCTAAACACGTGTGCCAAATTTCATAAGTGTACATATGTCCTTGTGTTTTATGTATGTATATTTGTTGTTTGTGTTTGTATATCTGAATGTGTGTACATTTGTATGTTTGTATGTGTGTATGTTTGTATGATTGTATGTTTATATGTCTGTATGTCTGAACGTGTGTATGTTTGTATGCTTTTATGCTTGTATTCTTGTATGCTTGGATGCTTGTTTGTATGTGTATATGTTGGTATGTTTGCATATTTGTATGTTTGCATGTTTGTATGATTATATGTTTGTATGTATGTATGTTTGTCCACGCATTTCTCCGAAACTACCTATGGGATCGTGATCTTTTTTTTTTATTACTTATCTCTCAACTTAGGGAACAGAGCAAATTTCATCAAAATCGTTTCAGCAGTTTTCAAGATATTGAACCGAATTCCTTAGCAACAAACAGCACGAATGTGTAAGTTTAGTCGTTATGGGTGTTTTGTCAATCCTTTAGGTGCCTTACTATAGAACTCGCTCACTTTTTAGTGATTGGGTAATAAGAATAAAGTAAAAAAGAGAGAAATAAAAACATTATTACAAAAAATAAACCGAGTTTTAAAGCAAACACTAATATATGGTAAATAACTTGCGTTTCAGAAGTCGGTGTTGAAAAACAATAAAAACAAGAGGTACTAAAGACACCGACTGCCGAAACGAAAGTAATTTTTGCACTTTTTAGTATATAAAAGTTGGTTTATTTTTTGTAAAAAAATTTGTTTTTTCCGAATGTTCCACTTGAGACGCACGCAGCTACACACTTCAAGACATGTACCGCCACCGAAAATTATAGAGAACTCTATAATTTTCTAAGCTTTTTCAATGGCGGTACGGTTAGTTTACAGAGCTATACTTAACAGATCCGATAACGATTAAATCTTTCCGAAATAATTCTTCGTGATAACAATAGTAGGTAGGTGGCGAACCCTAAAGAATGGACTACCTCAAGTGAAGGGCAGCAGACAATTTCGAGCTCGCTACGTTTACTCTAAATCATCTTTAGTTTTGAAGCTTTTCTGCACAAATCATCAAAGTTAATTAAAATGATGACGATGATGGTTGTTGGTTAGTTGGTTAATATGACCAAACACATTTGGCACACACAACATTTTTTTCCGTACGCCCTAAACGGCAAAACATGTAGATCCTATCACCAAAAGTTATTTAAATATCATGCAAACCTATTGTATACCTACTCATGTTTTACCAAAATAAATATCTTATCATATCTCAGTCGAATCTGTATGAAAGGACAAAAGAGAACGTTTTTTAATTAGAGACGTGAGACTATAAGATTTTCGAGTTCGCTTTGCTCACTCTTGAATCCTGCATCTTCACTTCTGTCTTCTAAAGTGTTCGTTCTGCATAACTAGGTGTTACACTTACAAAGTTTATCATTTCTGTATGATTGGATAAAGGACGACCATTCGAGTTGAGTTGGTTTCTGACCTCGCTTCGCTCTCTCTTGCATTCTTACTTCGCGTAATTCTCTTTAACTTAATAATGTTGCTCTTAATTCTATTAAAAAATCCAAATGAATGGACAAAGGGTGTCTAATGAATAGGCGTCCTTTATCCATCAATTTGCATTTTTCACTACACAGATTAGACTCTCTGTTTCAGTCGGGTTTCTAAAATATTCGAATTCGCTAAGCTCGCTCTTGCTTTTTTAGATTGTTTAGTTTTTTCTGTATCAGCAAAATAGGTAACAGCTATATAAATTCTGAATGGTCAAAAAGAATCTTCTTTTGACGATGCCTATGCAAAAATTTTCGAGGTCGCTTCGCTCGCTCTTGCATCATATATTCTCTTGAGTCTAATTAAAGGTTTACTGCATAAGTGACGAAGCATCTCCTATTTCTATGTTAATGGTAAAATACGACGCAATTTAAAAAGAGTGAATCTGAAAAGGGTGGCGCTAGCAATGTTTCACTCCTCGCTACCGAATATGCTTAAGACGGCCTTAGGTGGAAATTCTCTTCACTGTTTGTGCGACGTCCCTTCGCAGACCTTAGTCCCTTTCATCTTGCAACACATGCTCTGTTATCTGTTTACTTGGCAGCATCAGCGGACAGCAATGCCGTTGCTAACTGGGCCAAGCAAGGGATTTAACTATGTAGAAACTATGTGCGACTAATAGATTTATAGAAATAGGATACAGAGAAACACATAAATAATTTACAGTTAGCCAGAAAATCGAAGATCTTCAACTGCATGCAAAGTTTGGAGGGCCTTTCGAAGGGTAATCAACCAGCTGAGAACTTGGACCAGTTTGACCAACATACCGCCAAAGTAGCTAGAGAGTATGTGACGGAACATATCCCGAAAAATCCGACTCAGTTCAAGGCGATGTATGGACCAATCGAAAACGTTGTTATACCCGGAGTTAAGTTTCTGTAAGTTACCGAAGGTTTTCTAAGATTCAATTGTAATCAGAATCTGCTTTATTTTGTAGAAACTCTCGAAGTTTTTGATATACTTATGAGTCGACAATAGTAGATTATGCACCAAGGGGCTAAAACAGTGTCTTACGTCACGGGCGGCATATTGCATCCTGATCATAACTGAGGGACTCTAGAGTTAACTCCCGAGCGAAGAGAGGGTTATGTAGAGTCCTGAGTGAAGACGCCAACTGAAAACAGACTGGCTGTATCCCAGAGGAGCATAATCTACTTTTACATCTTCTGCGAGACAATAAAAAGCCAGGGCTCCATAAATTAAATATTATTAATAATCTCTAAAACGTCTGTTTTGATACTCTGGGGTAGAATCACTATCGCGCGATATTTTTTGTGTTATTACTTTATATTTATTATGTTTTATACGAATATTGCAGTAAAATTGACTGAAAATCACAGCCCCAAACGTCTTTAGTTTTACATTCTTTGAAATCGCGCCTTTTTTTCTGCTTAGGTTGGCCAGTTCGATTTTCGGAAAAATCTCTTTACAATGCCATAGGGGCAATTTTTTACTTAGAGTTTTTCCGCGAGAGAATTTGAAATCACATCATCAATGAATTCCAAATTCAAATCACTTTGCTCCCTTGGGTGTTTCATACAGTACAACTTTACCTGCTTTACATACTTTGAGATTGCATGATATGTAATTGGATATTGCCGAGCATGGATTTTTTGCCCTTAAGACTAGCCACAACAGCGATCTGGGTGAAGAATATAATAAAAAATAATTTAAACAAGGTAAAATACCTTGTTTTTTCATCAGAGTTACTATTGATTATTTCAGACGTCCAATCAACTTAACGGACATCCGTATCACTGGCCTAAGGTGGTTACAATTGGACGATCTCCAATTGAGCCCGAAGTCAAATTATGTGACGTGTAACGCCACCTTACCATCCCTCCTATTAGAAGGTAAGACTCGTGGGATTTAGTAGGATACGTACCAGCATTATAAAATATGTCCGGACTTGTAATAATAAAACTTTAATGCTGTAAAATACACATAATTTTATCGATAAAAACAGTTGTCCTACACACTGACATAAGAAATCACAGCTCTTAACCAATTAATTTTAATTTTATTGTTGCCTTAAAAGAACCCGTGCGGGTTATAGTTTTTGGAAACTTTTAGGAGATGCAATAAAAACGTGTGGGCATTAAAACCCTTATGTTGGGTGTATTTATCGATAAAAATATGTATATAGCTACCTTAAAGTTTTATTACTACTTTCCCGGTCGAATTGGTTCCCATGAACTTTATCACCCAATATACCATTTCAGCCATTGAGGGATTTGTCAAGGGTTAGTCAGCACCGGACCTAAGGATAAGGCGCATAAGAGTAAGTTGGCTGGCAAAAGTAAGATACGTAGAATCATCAATCTACTATCGTTTATGGCCAAACGTGGTCGGAACTAGCTAAAAGCGAAAATATAGTAGGCACAGTGGATCTTTGTGTCTCTGAAATTGGCTCCAAGACCCTGTGCAGTTAATGTGATGACTTTTCGTCGCTGTTTTTTATTGTAGCATTGTATAACTGACACTTTCACTCGCTTAGGTTTGTCACATCGTCCTGTCCCGCTTACTCTATGCAGTATACTAGATGAAAAATTGTTTCTTGTTTCTTGCCCTATGGTTCGCAGAGCCAACTTCAGAGACACAAAAATCCGCTGAGACTACTGTAACTGGGTAGAGGTCAGGATCTGTTCTATAACTTCAAACGCTACAAACAGAGTACATATGTACCCACTTTACAAAAAGTTAGGATATTGCATTCAATTCTAAGGCATTGCATTCCTCTTTGTATTAAACATCGCAGAGGAGTATTGTAGGCATACTAGCCTATACAAATCTCCAGTCTTTTGGAGTGGAGCGGACCCAAACAGTTTATAAAGAGTACTTCCAATATTACAGTAACTTTTGACAACGTGCTAATACAACTAAACGAAAAATTTGGGTATGAAGAATTCATTACCACCATTAATTTAAGGTGAGTTGTTATGGCATATTCTTCTACGTTGCACCACCAAGGATAGGATACTCGTAGGTTTCCTTTCACCATTAAGAAATAGGAGTTTCCACTTTGTCAAATAAGATAAAAAATTGGGGATATCGAAAATTTTTGCAGTACACTTGGGACAGGTTAGGTTTTATTTGTAAATTCATATAGAAATTACTGAATACCTATGCTTGTTTAGATTTGCACCAGTAAGTATATCGTAAGGTGTGTGGCAGCATCTGCAGGGAGGAGAGAAAGACATCTGAAGGAAATAGCTATACTTAGCTGTAGTTGCTCAATAACCATTTAACCAAAATCAAAATCAAAATCATTTATTTATTTGCAAACATGGGTACAAATATACATTGATGTTTTAGTTTATATAGCTAAGTTCTCCATGTTTAACCATCTCATGGGTATGCAAATAGTTAATAGTATGTAGTTACAAGATAAAATTAAATTAAATATGTCAGCCTTATGAAATAGTTATAGCAATATTCAAATGTCAGAATAATAAAATAAAAAAAAATAGAAATTTAAATTACACATAAATATAAATTAAGGTCGAAAACAATTGAAATACCAATTCAAATGCCTGTTCAAAATAATACATTACAGTCAGATTTAAAACGAATACAAATCAAATTAAAATTAATAAATTGATAATTCATAAGACTAGCATTGAATTTTCCCCAACATAGTAAATCGGATGTAGTAGGCCTAGCATTTTTCATTTAAATAGTCATTAATATGATAGTAACACTTCGCAGCTAAGAATTCGTGTAGTGTTTTTTTTTTAAATTGATCCATATTTTTAATTTCAATTATGTGTTTTGGTAGCTTATTAAAGATTTTGGGTGCCATACCAAGAAATTTTTTATTAAAAATTGCTTTTTTATGTGGTATTGTGCATATTTTATATTTGTGACGTGAACTCTTTGGGTGATTGTATAGGTGTATATTTGTCTTAACATAGTTTGCTACTTCGTATATGTAGAGACACGGAAGTGTAAGTAGCTGGAGCTTTTGGAAATGTGGCTTACAACTGTCTGTGCTTTGAATGCCACATATTGCCCTGATGCATTTTTTCTGTGCTCTGAACGCCATTTCTCTATCGGGCGAGTTCCCCCAAAATATAACACCATATCGCAAAGAAGATACTACATATCCGTGGTACGCCATTAATAATGTTGACTGATTTGAAATTTTCCTTAAGTTATAAAGGGCATATGAACACTGGCTAAGTTTCTTGCATACACTTTCAATATGTATTTTCCAGTTCATCTTTTTATCGATCCAGATACTTACCTAAGAATTTTGCATTATCAGTCTCCTGAATATATTTGTCACCATATCGAATATCTAGTTTTTTATTGTTAGTTCTTTGTTCAAACGAAATGTAGGTTGTTTTTTCTAGATTTATTTTGAGATTATTTTCAGTGAGCCAGTTTATTATGTCATTTAAGTTATTATTAACTAAAACGTTTGAAAAGTTATGTAGTATATTCGCCATTACCATTACATCATTTCTGTGTTTTGTGGATTATGTATCCGATCATAAACTTTAAATAGTTATTGGTTATACAAGAGTGCAAAGTTGTTTTTTAACCGCGTGCTCAATTTTGATGACCGAACAAGCGAAGGATCCTAAAATTGAATCACGAGCGCAGCGAGTACTAAAAAGAGCACGAGGTGAAAAATCTTTGCACTCGAGTGCAACACGTAACTTTTCATCCCACCCCAGCGAGGAAATGTCTAAATACAAAAAAAAAAAACATTTACAATCACAAGATACTTTTATTTCAGTTTAGGTTTTAACTACTACATTATGATAGATAAGTATCACAGAATAATCTTTAAATAATAATAAATAATACAGGTATAATTAAGAAAAATTGAAAGTAACGTTGCTACAGTTATTTAAGTTGAGTGTAATATTTTTGTTAGGTACTGTAATGTTGGTGTTAGTGACTTGTGTATTGTTTTTCGGGTAAACTATCTGTCATACTTAATAGTTGTACCGATTCATCGGCTTCTCTTGACGTAAATGTTGTCGAGAGAGTGCGATGGTAAGGTGTTTCGTAACGGCTCATTTTGGATGTAGAAGGGTCAGTCCAAGGATCTGACTGAGGCTCTTTCAGTGTAATGGCTCCTACGATGCCTTTACATATTTTAGACTTATTTGGGATAGCATCCTCTAGGTATCCCTCTACAACCGCATTGGACTTCTAGCCTCCATGGCGCTTAAGGGACAGGAGATCAGCTACTGAATCGGCCAAAAGTGTGACTGAAGTTCGTCGAAAACAATGACCCGTGTACAACAGGGGTTCTGGAAGTTCAACAAATGTTGCCATTTCTCGTGGGATACTGCCAATTTTATTAGCACCCATAGGCTGTCTAACACATTTTCCGTTGCTATATTATAGAAAAAATCGATTGATTAGAGTATTCCTAGTGAATGACGAAGTTGCGGTCTCTTTTTGTCTTTGTATTAGATAAATTAATTAATAGTAAGTCATCTGAATGTTTCTCAATGTTTTTGACATTAAGTTGTGTTAGTTCTATAATTCGACATGCTCTGTTTATACCAATAATAAGAACAACCTGTAACGTAAAGAGTATTGTAGTTAATAAAATTGATATGCATGTGATAGATTCATGAAGGAACTCCATGTAAAAGTATCGATACAATATGTCAAGATGGTCACTGGTTATTTACTATGTATCAGAGTTACTATGTATGTGGTGTATAAGGGAAAGGTTTTATGAATAAAAGCACAGAAAGACAAGACTAGGTATTTATTTCAATTAGGCTTGTCAATTAATTCATACTGAGGCTCAAGAGAGCTTACCGCCCGTTCGCTAAACCTAGTTCTCGTGGAGAAGAAGGGCAAGAAACTCCACGGAAGCTGTTCTATAGTATTTATAGATATCTTTTACAATCATATAAATATTGTTTATCACAATAAAGATCCAATTCCATTATTACTATTATATGATGAATCTTATAACATTTCACATGACGCATTAGGAATAAATACCATAATATGAAACGGACAGATTTTCAACACAATCATTAGCAATAATCAAGTTATAAAATGAAATAACTTACGTGTAGCTTGTGTAGTCCATCTTTCACAAAATATAACAATTCAGGAAAACAATATCACAATATAATAACTGGTCTATACTGGCTTGTAGTTCACAACCAAGTGTCCAGTCAACTTACAAATTACCCACTATTTATAGTAACGAGTCGACTTGTCTCAATACGTCAAATGCTAGAAAATGCGCGGTATCCCCACCATTTTCCACACTGCTATAAATAACCTCACAATTAGGTCAATAATCAATTCTTAAGTAATGAAACCTTTTTAAAACGTATCAAGTCAATTAAGGAATTTAATATCGCCCATGTAGTCATTCTTAATCAATATTCGAAAGAATATTGATACTAACTGACAGTCTTGTACCAATTGTCTCAAATGACTTTTAATACTAAAATAGAAATATAAAATCCAGGATATATCATAATGATCATTACAAATAACTTAATACTTTATAGGAATATCATGACTGTGGCTTTAATGTAATTTTAGAGTTATTTCCTGTCCACACAACAATATTTACTTAAGTGGGTACTCTAACAATTGTAGGTATTTGAAAATACAATAATAATTTAGATAGGTACTTCGACATTTGTCGGTAGATGCTTAATAAATATGACAGTTTGTACTTTGTAAAGAAAGAAAGAAAGTTCTGACTCTCGCCACGAGTCTCTTGGCTTACACGTGTGTTCCGAGTGCCTAGTGGTGTTTTAATCAATTTTTGCTACTTTTGTGACGTGTTTGTGTATTTTAAGTGTGTCGTCCTTTTTGTAAACAGGTTTGTTCTGTGACTGTCTTCCATACATCCGTAAATATGGATAAAAATAAACCACCCGACCCCGACCCGCCTGATATCCCAGCTTCCTTATATCCTCTTCAACCCTCCCCGAATCCTCTCTCGCAATTTGCTGATGTTGTCTGCAGCGTATCCGAAATGGAAGTCCTGCAAACTCAGCAAATCACGCGTAAACGACCTGGGAATTCAGAATTGTCCACTCCGTCTTCCAACAAGCAAGCAAAGAGCCAAATTGGCCGACTTAAATATTCAGCCATGGATAAGGGTCCTTATGTCGTCCACGTTTCTCGCGTGGAAACGCAACAAACTTCAGGCACCACTCTTCACCCTGTTAATTTTGGCAAGTTTTTAATAGGCAATAAGATTGCAAACGTTGTACGCGGTGGAGTCAACAGAGTGGGTCGCAATAGGGTATCCGTGGAGTTTACATCCCCTCAGGATGCAAACGCCTTTTTAGTTAACTCCTTGCTCTCTAAACACAGCTATACTGCAGCAATTCCAACCTTTAACATCACCAGGATGGGCGTTGTGACAGGTGTACCTGCAGATATAAATGAAGAAGAGGCCCTATCATACTTATCTGTTCCCTCAGGTTGTGGAGGTATTTTAAAAGTACGCAGAATCAACCGTAAAGTTCATAAAGAAGGCATAGTAGAATGGAAACCCACAGAAACTTGTGTACTGACTTTTGACGGACAGGTGTTACCTAAACGAGTATACTGCTGCTACACATCCCTCCCTGTCGAACAATATATCTTCCCTACCATCCAATGCCGGAAGTGCTGCCGTTTTGGACATATTGCTAACTTATGCAGGTCGAATCCACGCTGCAGTAAATGTGGCCACGATCACCCCGGTGATGGTTGCAACATTTCAGAGGGCGAGGCCTTCTGTGTGCTTTGCTCGGGAAACCACTTTGCTAATAGCAAGTCTTGCCCCGAGCATGGTAGACAGAAAGCTATTAAGACTGTAATGGTGGAGAAATCCATTTCTTATGTTGAGGCTAGCAAAGTCATTCCGATAGTCACCCGTAACTATGCTAATGCCACTAAATCACAGTCTTATCGTAAGACTGTCACCCTCAAGCCCAGGACCCATGCCCCTCTTTCTCAATCTTTTGATCAAGCTGCTCATCAGCAGATAGTAAGCTCTCCCCGATCCTCACAGCCTAATGGCTGTGGTCTTAATAGTAATGTCCCCAGCAATAATACCGTTGCAGTCATCGAACTTCTAGTAAAACTCTTACCTACTCTTATTTCCTCTTCTAATAACTCTCAATTACCGTCCAACGTCGCCGATCAACTTATTTCTCTTTTACTATCCATTAAAAATGGCGTCCCGCCAAACATTTCTTCAGTGGAATGTGAGGAGCGTGTGGCATAAAAAGCACGACCTCATATTCCTCTTGAACAAATACAAGCCATTGGCTTGTTCCATAGCTGAGACTTGGCTTACCCCAAGTCTCAGCTTTCGTATGCCACACTTTAACATCCTTAGATGCGATAGATCCGATGGGTATGGAGGGTCGGCTCTCTTCGTAAATAATCGGGTCCCACTTTCCCCTTTACCCCTTCCTCCCCTTCAGGGTAATTTGAGTGTAGTAGCAGGTATGGTTGAAGGTATCACGGTGTTTTCCATCTATATTGCACACCCTCACCCAGATTTCCTAGTCATATTAAAAAACATTTTTTGTAATGTTCACGGTCCATTGCTGGTTATGGGTGATTTCAACTGCCACCATTATAGATGGGGGTCTGAACGCTGTGACGCCTTCGGTATAGCTTTAGTGGAGATCCTGGATGACCTAGATCTTTGCATCTTAAACAATGGCTGCCCAACCCGTAGGTCTCTCCCTGGACAACAGAAGAGTTGCGTTGACCTCACTTTCTGTTCAGCTGATCTAGCAGCATCATCTCATTGGGAATGCACATCCTTGTCGCATGGTAGTGATCATTACCCTATAATTATATCTTTTATTAATAAAACTTACTTAGAAAAAACTTCTCCTCCACTTTTGAAATATAACTTGTCCAAACCAGATTGGACCAAGTTTGTATCATTATTGGAGCAGAAAATTGATAATCTTTCAAATTTAAATTCAAGTTTATTTGATTTTGATGATCACCGCCATGCCAAGAGCTGCTATGAAGGTTTTGTTGAGGCTGTAACCTCTAGTGCAGATTCCTGTTTCCCTCTGAAAAACAGTGCCCGGAATAAAATCCCTTCACCCCCATGGTGGGACCAGGAATGCACTTTGATGGTCAGGTCGAGGAATGAAGCTGAAAGGCAATACAATCAAGAAATGAACACCCAAAACCTGTTGACCTATCAGCAGGTTTATGCCAGATCTAAACGTCTCCTCCGTAGGAAAAAACGTGCAGGTTGGGTTAAATTCTGCACTGCCTTATCTCCCTCCACCCCAATCTCAGTTGTGTGGAAGAACATTAATAGGTTTAGACGTGGCTGTTCACCATTAAACTCTTCACCGATCACTAGGGAAACAGCTGAACTTTTTTTTGACAGAATTGCCCCACCATATGTCCCTCTCTCTTCTGAATGCATTGGTGTTCCCACACATACTAATTCTGATGACCCCTTTGATGCGCCTTTTACTTTGAAGGAATTAAACATAGTACTCAGTCATGTCCGGGACTCAGCACCTGGTATTGACGGTATACCATACTCTTTTATTACTCATGCTGGGGATAAAGCTAAACAATATTTTTTAGATTTAATTAATTTTTGCTATAATCATGGTTGGGTTCCAGACCAGTGGAAACTACAAATAATCATTCCCCTATTGAAACCAGGCAAACATGTGGATGATCCGAATGGCCTTAGACCTATTGCTCTGTCTTCAGCCTTAGCCAAACTAATGGAACACCTTATTAAAAATCGACTGGAGTGGATAGTCGAATCTAGAGGATTACTGCCGAACTACCAATTCGGTTTTAGGAAGGGGCTCAGCACAATAGACAGTGTTGGTATTCTACTAACAGATATTCGCTTATCTTTTTCCAAAAACGATTCTGTTGTAGCAGCCTTCCTGGACATTTCTTCCGCATATGACAATGTTCTTCTTCCTGTCCTCAGGCAGAAACTGCACCAGCTGAGTATTCCAGTCAAGATGATCGAATGCATATGTGGTCTTCTTTGGTCTCGCTCCTTGGTTCTGAGAGTCCAGGGCGAGGATTTTGACAAAAGGCAGACTTGGAGGGGACTCCCGCAGGGCTTCGTCCTCAGTCCGTTACTCTATAACCTGTATACAACCGATATCGGCTCTTGCCTAAACAATAACTGTCATATCCTACAGTACGCTGATGACTTAGTTCTGTATGTGTCAGATTCCTCCATAGTTGACGCCGCGTCTTCTCTTAGCCTCTCTTTGGACTCTCTGAATCATTGGCTTTTAAGCCATGGACTGTCGCTATCCGCGCCTAAAAGTTCGGCAGTAATCTTTTCTCGGAAAAGATTAATCCCTCATATATCAGTGACCATTTCAGGCAACATTGTTCCTTTAACAAATAAAGTTAAATTTTTAGGCGTTTTTCTCGACTCTAAACTAACAGGTAAGTATCATATAAATTTCTTAATCCAAAAATGTGAACGAGTCATTTCGATCCTAAAAGTTCTTGCGGGTGTCTGGTGGGGTTCCCATCCCTACACTTTAAAATTAGTTTATAATGCCTTAGTCCGTAGTATATTAGATTATGGGACGTTCCATCTGGTTCCATGTAACAGAGGAGCTAGACTAGATAGGATTCAATCTAAGTGTCTTCGGATCATCTCTGGTTGTATGAAGTCCTCTCCCATTAACGCGTTGCAGGTCGAATGCGCTGAACCTCCCCTGGCCCTAAGACGGCAGTATCTAGCCTCCCGTTTTTTGTCTAGGATAATATGCAGATCTTCCCACCCTCTTATTGCAAAACTGAACGAGTTAAATGCCGTATGCAGACACTCAAATTATTGGAAAAATAAAGAAATCCCTTTGATCCTAAAACATTTTCGCTTAATCCATAATTTAGTATGTCCGATCGTCCAGTACCCCAAATTACCCCTTTTTACTTTCGAATATGAAGCTTTATGCTTCACCCCAAAAATTATTTTTAACATCGGCATATCCAAAAAGTCCCCTTCGGCGAATTCGGCTTTCAACGCGGTGGTGGGCGAGCGATGGAATGGTTTCCAGAAATTTTTCACCGATGCTTCGAAGTTCTCTGACTCTAGTTGCATTGGGGCTGCAGTATACTACCAAAGCTCCAGGATTATTTTGCAATATAAATGTCCCAAGGAGTCCTCGGTGTTCACGGGCGAATGTGTGGCTTTATTGGAAGCTTGCCTTTTTATAGAGTCACACCATAACATTGATAAAGCCGTTGTTTTCACTGACTCCCTTAGTTGCCTACAGGCTTTGGTTCAAAGCCCCTTCAAAAGCAAATTGCACAGCTCCCTAATTTTAAAAATTAAAAAATGTTTATTTTCGTGCGCTAATAGTCAAAAAGAGGTTCAGTTAGTTTGGATTCCTAGTCACTGCGGTATTAAGGGTAACGAATGCGCTGATGTCTTAGCCAAGGATGCTTGCTCGTCAGCTACAGCTAACCTCTCCCACTATTCTTACCAGGGGTATGACTTACTGAACATGCCAAAAGTCAACCTTCTGTGTTCATGGCAGAAACAGTGGAATTCAACTGGTAGGAAGAAGGGTAGGTTCTACTATGCAGTACAACCTACTATAAAACCAAAACCTTGGTTCTACCCATACAAAAAAGTATCTAAAACCGTTGTATCCGTCCTTTGTAGAATCCGCTTAGGCTTTTGTTGTACTCCAGTTTTCCTAGAAAAAATTCGCGTTCGTGACTCCTCTCTATGTGAATGCGGTTTGGAAGACGGTACGTTAGACCACATATTTTTTGAATGCGCCAATAACATCCCTTCTTTAGATTTATATAGCCGTCTCCCTAAATTCAAGATCCCTCTTCCAATTAATTTTCCATCTCTCCTAACATATTCTTCCCAAGATCTGCTTGTGGCGCTGATGACCTTTATCCGCCACAACAATATTAAATTATAATTTCTATACTCCATTTGTTTGGGTGGTTAGCTGGAGGTGGGCAGTCTTGATATGTCTTTTTATATAAAATAAATCGTATAAAAGACCAACAAATATTATTTGAATTTAGTTACTTACCTAACATCGGTTTAAGTAAATACCTAATTGTAAACATTTTTAGATTCAATTTTTAGACATTTTTTTAGATAAAAGACATGTTAAGATTGTTTGCATTTGGTTGGCTACCTAGACAAATGGAGTATAGTTCCGATTGTTGCTTCTATGGTGTGGTGGTAGCTATATGTATTTTAATGTTTTAACTTTTAACAATTTTAATATTTATGTATTCTTATTTTTTGTTTGTTTCAGTCCCGTACTAACTCATCAAGTGTTCAACTGTATCAAAAAGAAATTAGTTTTCGTCTACAGTTTCTCCTCTTATAATTAAATTATCAATCTCAGACACACTTGTTTTCCAATTTACTTTGGACATTGGCAGAATAGTCGACATCGGCTTTGCTTGCCATAAAAAATATAGAATAGAATAGAAGAAAGTTCTACCAAACCCATTGTTCTTAAAAAGTGAAAATTAATGATTTAATGACGTCACACGTACTTCATATTCTAACACATGCATAATTATGTATATCAACATCTACTAAGTACGTATTAGATTATGTTAAGTAGTTGATTAATTTACTTAAGTAGATACTAATTATGCAACGGACTTACTTTTGCCGCCAAATATACGGAATCAGGTGCTTCGTTAAGAAACTTTTAAATTTCAGATGCTGTGAAAATCTACGGTTTTTGTGGTTGATGACCGGATGAGGCTCTTTTTAAAAATGCCACTAATTTACGATAGGTGTCGATCTGTATGTCTTTTTCATCTTTATTGTTGCTTTTAGCATTGAATACGTAGTAAATAGAGTGCTTGATTTCTTGGTCTCGGATAATTCAATAAAATGTGCCAGCAAAACTTTTTCTGAGAAAGTTTTGGCTCCTTTAACTAGTCGCCACGTGTTAAACATATCGTGCTGTTTCAATTATTTCTCGCGTGATTGTTGAAGTAGAAAGTACATTTGCGCATTATTAACAATTTCAGTAAATTCTGTTGGCGACAAATAAACTGCCTCGTGGCTAATCACTCATGTAAGGTATTTCACTTGTTTTCAAGTTTCTTGTTTTTAACCTACGGTTTAAACAATGTGACGTGAAAGGAACATTGTGCGCGCAAAGCAAATTAAAAAAAAGTACACCAAGAAGGTTCCGAGTCTGAGTTTTAACAAATAAAAAAGTTTGTATGATAAATTCGGCACCATGTAGGTAGAAGAAAATAGGTTTAATGATGTTTTGAATTCACAAACTTAGTGCACACGATGTTCTAAATACAATTTACTTTATCCTCTAGCGGATAAAAACGGCTTTTGACTCAAATATCGAAGAGCAAAAATACTCTTTCCGAGATGGGAGGATGAAAAAAATTTTGTTTTGCAAAATGCTTATCTTTTTTAGTGTGCATCTACTGGATCTGGCAATTCATGCCTCTGCACGCTTTAACGCGAAACTGGTGCACTACGAACCAAAGTTTTTCATTGAAAAGGCTAAAGTCGACATCAACGCAAGACAAATACTGGTAACTAAAATATTATATATTTTAACACGTTTGCGGAAGCTTCTACTTGAATCTATTTTCTAGAATGACACAACAAACGTCCATAAATATTTATTCGACGTATACATACGTAGTCATCATCATCATCATCATCATTTCAGCCGAAAGACGTCCACTGCTGGACATAGGCCTCCCCCAGGCGTCGCCACATTGACCGATCCCGTGCGTCTCGCATCCAGCGCCTTCCCGCAACCTTAACCAGGTCATCGGTCCACCTAGTGGGAGGCCTTCCAACGTATCGTCTTCCGGTTCGCGGTCGCCATTCCAGAACTTTACGGCCCCATCGGCCATCCGTTCTGCGAGCAATGTGCCCTGCCCACTGCCACTTAAGTTTAGCAATTCTCCGGGCTATGTCAGTAACTTTAGTTCTCCTGCGGATATCATCATTTCTGACGTGATCACGCAAGGAAATTCCGAGCATAGCCCTCTCCATTGCCCTTTGGGTGACTTTAAGCTTTCTGATAAGGCCCATTGTGAGCGACCATGTCTCGGTCCCATAGGTGATCACTGGCAACACACACTGGTCAAAGACTTTTGTCTTGAGACACTGCGGTAAATTGGACGAGAAGATACCACGCAACTTCCCGAACGCCGCCCAGCCGAGTCGGATTCGACGGTTGACCTCTTTCTCGAAGTTGGACCTACCCAACTGGACTACATACGTAGTGAGCAAGAATAATAAATGTCGCTGAGAGTACCGACCCCTGAGCGACCCCCGCATTAATATCCAATTGGTCCGACGATCAGCCATCTATACTACTCGAATATACCGATCCCTCAGGAAGTCTGCAATCCAATCACACAGACCACCGGGCAGATCAAATGAAGGAAGCTTACCAATAAGGCTTTCGTGCTAGACCCTATCAAAAGCTTTCGAAATGTCGAGTGAGACGGCAGGCGCTTCCCCATGTCTCTCGATGGCTTCACTCCAGATGTGAATGGCATACGCTAGAAGATACCCAGTAGACCGATTTCGTCGGAAGCCGTATTGGCGGTGACTAAGGATGTCGTTAGCATCTAGGTATGCCAGGAGCTTACCGTTGAGTACATGTTCCATACTCTTACAGAGGATGGACGTTACTGATATGGGACTGTAGTTGGCCGGATCATCTCGACTACCCTTCTTGAGCACGGGCTGTACGTTGGCTTGTTGCAAAGAATTCGGCATTATTCCATTCTCATACGAAAGGCGAAACAGTCGTGTCATGATCCAAGACAATTCAGGCGCACAGATTCTAAGAACAATTGCTGGTATACCGTCGGGCCGCTAGCCTTATTCACGTCGAGGTTGGAGCACCCGACATATAACTATTCTACGTCCTTTTGATGGATGCGAATGTCCGACATGCTAGTCTCGCATCCACCAGGAGAAGGAGGAGGGCGCACGTCACTAGGATTCAAGAGCGAAGATTTCGCAAAAAGAGGGTGGCAGAAGTTCGATTCAACTGATTTAGCCAGAGACCAAAACGCTTTACTACCGGCTGGGTAGGAAGCAAGTTTTGTCTCTATTCGGCTAATGTGGTCCAACCGAGCTAGTGTGGTCCTTTGCATTAGCTACCTTCTTGCAGGACTTGGCAGCCCTGTTGTAGGCTTTCTTCCTCTGACCCTCGTCACTCGCCTTGCACTTTCGAGCGTCGACCCAGGCATATGCCTCATGTTTAAACGCATCGGCGCTAGGGCATGCAATATCGCAATGTTCTCAATTCCGGAACAGAGTTTCAATAATGAAGATCTGATTCCGGAATTCCGGAACTGGTTCCGGAATCGGTAACTATTTAAGTTTGATTCAAATCAAACAAGATTTATAATCAAATCAGTCTTTTAACAGTTGTTAGTGAGAAATTAAACATATTTGTTCATCTCTGTCCCTTATTACTCTAAGTAAACATTTTTTCAACAAGGTTTATCTTCTTGTCGCTGGCTCGACAGTCTTTCAAATTTGTTTGGCCCAAAACTAAGCCACGACGTCATCTGTGGCAGCACATTGATCACCCTGGTTGCATGTTTTGGGGTGCAGATGACAGGACAGGAGGTGGAGCATGGTGTGCGACTCAGCACCACATGCTCACCCTGCCGCTGTTCCGTCGAGGTAACCCCATTTTGCGAAGTAGGAGTTACACCTTCCTACCTGGTTTCTGGGGCGGTTCAGGATCTTCCATGTAGACCCTACAATACATACGGCTGCGTTATCGGTACATGGTGGACATCCCACCCATACGCACCAAATGTTTTGCGAATACTTTTATTATGCGCACAGCAAAAGAGTGGAATTCTCTGCCGGAGTCTGTATTTCCTGATAACTACAACGCGTGAGTCTTTAATAGAGTGAATAGATTCCTTCTAGGCAGCGGACTTCATCGTCGAGCACATCATCGCTTACCATCAGGTGAGATAGTGGTCAAGCGCAAGCCTATGATTAATCAAAAATAAAGCTAATGTCAAAAAAACACAATAAACCAAGCAATCACAACTGTCCATTTTGAGTTGAGCATGGAATACCGACCTATGTGCCAGTAAAGTTTCAAGTATTTGATATGTTGTGACTCAAGGTACATTTATAATTGTTTCACTTCAAAGGAAATGAAAGTAAATAATATTTTGTATTTGAACATCAATATATGTTACGCCGCACTTAGGGGTATTTGATACTAAAATATGGCCACAAATATTTTTCAAACTTTTCGCAGCAAAATTGTTATCAAAGTCGATTGGTATTAAATAAAACACAAAATAATACAGACACACACTTTAATAAAAGCATAAAATACTATTTTTTAATCACTATATTAATCATTTTCCGGATTTTCCTCGTCCAGAATGAGAGTTGGGCGCACGGTTGGCGCAGTGGTTGAGCGATTGACTGCTGCCCAGCGTGTCGCGGATTCGATTCCCGCACGGAACAAATATTTGTATGACCTTTAAATAGTAGTTCCGGCTCTGGGTGTTTGTTTATGTGAGTTTATATGTTTGTAAACGCACCCACGATACATGAAGAAATTCCTAGTGTGGGGCAACGATTTAAAAAAAATAAAAAAAATATGTCCACTTTCATCTCTAGTTATTCCAGATCCCAGGGGATGAACCAGTTCAATAGTTTCACTACAAAACGGTTGAGATTTTTTTGTAATTTTTACTGTTTCTAATTTACGCCATGAAACGGATTCAAAAGATATAAACATAAGTAAAGCAATGTATAAAATAAGCTACATACCTCCATCACCAGGGGCCATCATCAATACTTGTCAAAAAAGCTTTATTACTTTGTTACATCATCGTGTAAAGCCTGATTTGTTTAATGCGCCGAGAACAGCTCGTGCACCTTAGACAATAGCTATGTTCCGACTGATGCTACTGATCAATCGCTAACTCTGGCGCAATGAAATGGCGTGCCACCATGACGTGCCCCATGTATTATACTATTCTACGAAATAATAATATTGTTCTAATAGCAAACTGCAAAAAACTGATTACTGGTGATTATTGGCTATGTTTTAGTATAAAATACCCGCATGTGCGCCGTATCAAAATTTCAAATTATGACGTACATTATTACCTCAATGATTATGACGTATATTCACGTTATACCACGAACGTTTTAAATTCCCGTAGCAACTGCCGGATTAGATGAGTCTCATACTATTCGCGTTTATGCCTACTATATAAATATTATAAATGCGAAAGTTTGCATGGATGTACGTCTGTTACTCAATCACGCTAGAGTGCTGAACGAATCTGGATGAAATGGCAAAGTTTTATCATTGTATAATGATCCAGGCGCAGGCGACGCCGCTAGCAGAAGCAGTACTATAATAAATCACTATATACTCGTACAAGCTAAACGATTCACCTTAATGTGCTTAATGTAAAAGCTACAATTAAAGGAGCTCCAGACATTTAAAAAAGTCCTAAGTTGTAAAGTAGTGGTAGTACTACTTTACAATTGACATCCATGAATACCGTACAAATCGCGTGTTCGAACCCGGGCAGATGCTTATCTTATTGAATGAATTTCTGCGTGCCGTTTGAAACGGCAGATTTGACTTTACCTAAGTCTGTGACCACTCTTCTTTAACCCGTATCCACCTAATGCTGAGCGTCGGTTTCCTGTTATCCCTTACACTCGTTTACTCCCGGTCCTGCATCGGCCTCTAGCATCCAACCCTACCTCCGCCTTTGACCTAAGTAGTCTCAAATGATATATATTTACCTACCTATAATCGTGCTTTTTTTTAGTTCGTAATCCAAGTCCTGCAAAGTTTAGAGGAAGTAAGATACGTACTGGCGGAAATATTTCATAACTCAATAGACGATATAATGGATGCTGTACTCAAAGTGATTGTCAATGAAATTAATAAAGAACTGCTTCTTAAGGTGGACGCTAACATTGTTATGTATCACTTGATCTCGAAGTCGAAGGTTCATACCGAAGTCTCTTCGGATCCCGAAGTCTTGAGTTCCAAGCAGCTCATGGAACATATAGAACTGATCAACCAAATTTTGTAACAAGCAAAGTGCTTTCTAATTTTGAAATATACCTATGCTTACTGAAACTAACCCCTGCTTTTATTTTTATTACTAATTCAATTAACATCGTTTTCACACATGTACTTTGTTTCATACAGGGTGTTTTATTTTGCAATTAAGTAGCCTTGTTCAAAACTGTTCATTGTTTCTTAAATAATGTCGAAAAAGTGCTAAAATGTTCTTAACAAGTTTTGTTACATTTGTACTGAAATTATTTTTAAAACGCAACGAAGAAATTTTACCAGTTTAAATAGAAAACCGGCCAAGTGCGAGTCGGACTCGCGCACCGAGGATTCCGTACAAACAGTTACATTCACCAAAATAATAAGATAACATTAGGTACTGAAGCTCATAAACAATGAAAGCACCACACATTGCTCTAACGAAAAGGTAGAAAGGATTGAGGGACAAAATTAACTTTGCCGTTGGAAAACTGTTGTCCTCATACATCTATTTAAGCCACAGTCAGTTTTTCAACAGCAAATAATTCAAAAATCGTATTTTTTAGATATTTCTACAAATTTACGGTTTTTGGAGTATTGACTTTACTTGTGCTGTAAGACATTGCTTTTAGCCAATTTTCATGTTTCTAGGTCAACGGGAAGTAACCGTTGGTTTTGATGCCCTTGCGAGTATCAAAGTGGCATTTCCGGTTGTATCTGTTGATTTCGTTGACTTAGTTTGATTTTTTCACAGCTCTAAGGGATTGCAGACCTGGGTTTATAATTTTAATATATGTTATATTTGAACTTTACGCGTCCCTAACCTTCACAGACGGAATATCGTCTTCTTTTTCTTTCTTCTTTTTCGGTACACTCTTGGCAGAGCGGTCGCGGTCATCATGTTGCAGTGAGACTTCGGGCTGCCTTGGATTCATAAAATAAATAAAGAGCACAATACTTAAGTCAAAATATACTAAAGTCATGCATTTTCACCAGAGGTTACAGCCAAAAAAAGTAATTACTGAATATAATGGCCAAATCGTAGACACAACTTCAGTGACAAAATTCTTATTATAGGAGTGCATATTGACAATAAATTGTCATGGAAATCTCATGCTGAAAATGTGTGCCAAAAATTAAGTAAATCTTCATATGTACTTTATAATCTCTCAAATAAAGGAAAAATAGAAACATTAGTGATAGCGTATCATGGATTAGTAGCTTCATTGTTGAGATACGGTGTTGTATTTTGGGGTAACTGCAGTGAGAGAGAAAGAATATTTAAGGCACAAAAACGATGCCTTAGATCAATGACAGGTCTTAAGTCTACTGAAAGTTGTCAACCCGTATTTAAATCCCTAAAAATTCTGACATTACCTTGTTTATATCTATCAGAAGTTGCCCTATTCGTTAAATCAAACAAACACTTATTTACCTCAATGGTTGAAATAAGAAAACGCACAGTACCAAATGAGATCGCAGTATAAAAACCAATTGTACACAGGTGGTTATAAAACAGCCTTATTAAAAAATAACATCCTTTCCATGGGACCGCTTATATATAATAAATTATCTGAAAATTTAAAAGACCTACCCATAATTTTCTTTAAAAAACAAATAAAAAAAGTATTGCTGGAGAAATGTTATTACACAATTAAAGACTTTTTAAATGACAAAACTCTGTAGTAAAAGGTTGTTTTTTTTTTAAATAAAATACCTTGTCTTTACAATTTTGAAAGTTTATATCTATTAAGATAACATTTTTATGCCTATTATTATTTTTCTGTTTTTTTTTTACGTTGGTGTAACTATGTCAACTTCAACTTCAACTCTTATTAAATGGCATTTGTGGAAGGGACACCACAAGTAACTATGTCGGCATCAAACATAATTTGACTTTACAGTAATTGACATTACCTTCACATCACGACATTATCTTTATTCTATAATTGTGATTGTTGTTGTTTTAGAATATTTTGACATTAACATTTTGACATTGAGCTTTTTGTCAATACACAATATGACATTTATTTTATGTTATTCATTGCATGATAAGCGACATTTGCATGACATTTCATTAATTCATTTTTTTTATACTCATCTGTACCTATCTATTAAATTCTGTCTGGTGTTAATAATAATCGTGATGTTTATAACTATATTATTAAATTCAAATGTGATATTTTGCATGCCGTAAGGCAAAATGTATGGGGACAATTTTCTATATTCCAACTTTTAAGTATACCTACATTATCAGCAAATAAATGATTTCTTTCTTTCTTTCTTTCTTTCAAATAAATATGGAGAATTCCAGAAAGATGTATTTAGTAGCACTGTCGAACTTCGCGTGCAAGTGAGTAATTATCTAATAACATCGCTTAAATTTCGCTGATAATTGTATGTAGCCGATGCTGTGATTACATTACTGTTGTTTCTATCGCTTTAACAAATCAAATATCGCTAGTAATATTCGGTATTCAGTGTAGCCATAAACGTGAATTTTAATTATTGGTTTTAATAGCAGGTCGCGTCACGGTCTAATGTAGCCTCAGCTTAAGTGTTGCTATTATGTCCCAAATTTACAATTGTATGTGTTTTCCGTTTGGTTATAGTTTAGGGCAGGGGTTCCCAAACTTATTTTGTCTACTGCCCACTTTGAGAATAAATTATTTTTAGCGCCCCCATTTTTGCACCTACTTAAAAACCACTTTAACTTCAAATTAAATTAATCAATTATTGTGAGCTATATTAGCGGAGATTAAACATTAATTCTAAACGAGACTTTTACTATAACTCGCAAGAGTTCATTTGAAACCTGATCGCAGTAGGTAATAAACAACGACGCTCAGGTCTCAAGTTAACTCTTACGGGCTACACCTGCCAATGATAATGATTATTGAAACGCAACTTTATAGTATTCAAACAGACTATCTTTTATTCAAAATAAAACAAACATAATCGATTCTTATATAAAAACTAATGTGAAGGATGAATCTGATGCTGTTTAATAAGTTTTTTAATATCAGGTTCCAATTTACTCAAGAACAGTCGCAAGTCGCCACGTTCGGTAACATGCAAAGGATTTCTCTTTTTAGTAAGCAGTGTTGCCACAGCACTAAATCCACGTTCACACAAATATGACGATGGGTATGCTATCAAGAATCGTTGAACGATTGACCACAATCCAGGGTACAATTGCGGGATCGGTTTTTGTAGCCAAAATTCTTGGTAACCATTTTTGTACTTGATTTTTATTTCCTCCTTTGTTGTCAATTCTATAAGTTCTTCTTCCAGCTGCGGTGACATTGCTGTGTTGACATTTGATTTGATTTGAGAGCTCATGCAGTCGGTGTCTAAGTGGGGTGATTTTTAATTTCATTTAGCTAGGAGGCCTTCCTAGCTAAATGAAATTACAAATCACCCCCCAAGCCTCTACACAACGCCCCCATTTTTTTTCTGGGTCTCTTACCGCTCCCCTTTAGACCTGCAGCGCCCACAAGGGGGCGTTATCGCCCACTTTGGGAAAGGCTGGTTTAGGGGATGCAGCCATTTAAATATATTATTCGTAAAACGTCTTAAGGCACCTATATTTCTACTGTGAGATTAGAATTTTGGATAGAAGTAGGGCTCAAAAAATGAAGAGTGACATCGATCCCATTTTAACTTTCTGAATGAAAGGCGGGCCAGTTCTTTGGCATCCTTGAGAGAGCGTATTAGTGTCGAAATGATAAACAATTAATTGCCTCACTCGAAGGACGCTACATTCCGAATACAGAACATCAGTTGAATACCGCCAGGTTTTCGGAGACGTTGCTATCATACTTCATTACTTATTGATATTTCAAAAATCCAATGTGATTTCTTAAATATAAATATGCCTAGCGATTCGAGGAAACGATCCCGTTCATTTTGAAAAAAGAACACACGCTGTGTTATTACACCATTACGATTAAATTCTGGCCAGCAATTAATCAAAAAAGTGTTTTTTGGGGTTCCGTACCTCGAAAGGAAAAAACGGAACCCTTATAGGATCACTTTGTTGTCCGTCCGTCCGTCTATCTGTCTATCAAGACCCTTTTTCTCAGGAACGCGTGCTGGTATCAAGCCGAAATTTATATCAAATAGGTCTACTGTCCCTTAAAGCTGTGAAAAATCAAACTTCTAGGCCAACGCAATCAAAAGATACCGCCGTTTATGGCGCAAATTGCCGCAAATTTTCGCATCTCGCAAGGGAATCAAAACCTACAAGGTACTTCCCGTGAAATCAGAATCTTGAAATTTGGTACGAAGCAACGTCTTATAGCATAGATAAAGGAATAATTGCGAAAACCGTCAATTTTTAATTAAATCATATAATCAAAATATGTTTAATAATTTTAAACTTACTACCCCTTCCCTCATGAACGCGTAAAAGTATTAAATTGAAATTCTTATCAAATACTCAGGTCTATAATACCTTTAAGCTGAGGTTTGTACGGAACCCTCGGTGCGCGAGTCCGACTCGCACTTGGCCGGTTTTTGTTGACCAGTGTAATTTCATAGTGTAGGTATGTATGATGTTATCATTTTACATTAAAAATACAAATCTTGTTGTCATTCTCATCATTTATTTATTAGATCAAAAACTACAAATGACGACGCAACAAATTTTATTACTAAATGACAAGTGTAGTTGGTAATGAGGAGGTACAATAATCTTTGCCGGCGATTTCCAACAGCTGCGAGGGAGTAGTTGTAGCAAGATAATCATTAATAACTTGCTTCAACATGTCTTTAGCAGCCGTCACTAATTCGCTTCGGTGCTTCTCTACAATCTTCATAGCACTGTTGTTCAACACTGTGTTAATTGGCCACGAACTGTCTGCTAAGTCAACCTGCAAAACATTTTATAAAAATTTGTTAGTTTACGAATGAAAGAATCGTAGCGGGTGGGGGGTCCTGTAGTTTCTGCCTACCCCATATTAAATTTAAAAACCGGCCAAGTGCGAGTCGAACTCGCGCACGAAGGATTCCGTAGCATTATCGCAAAAAACGGACAAAAAATGTTGTTGTATGGGTGCCCAACTAAATATTTATTTTATTCTGTTTTTATTTATATTCCCCGATTACTCAAGACGCCTGGACTGATTTGGAAAATTCTTCTTTTTTTTGAAAGTGTATAATTCCCAGGTGGTCCCATAGTCATGTCAGGATCTGATGATGGGATCCTGGAGAAATCTTGGGAACTCGTCAAATATTATAGGCATACATATAGCGATTTTATTAACCGACTATGATGAAGAAAATACTTATAAATAAATGGTACTGATGAAAATTGGACCATCGAACTGATCTGATGATGAAGCTGTCAGGTTGGCACTGGAACTCCGTAATAAAACAATGTATCGTAGTCGTGTTTGGGATTATTGGAATCGTCATGAGGTTTACTTTGGCTATAAATGTAATCGTCATATAATAATAAATTTGCATAGTAATCGGAGGAACCGCCTTCCAAAACAAAACACTACAAAGCGAAAAAAAACTATTTTCGAAAGTTGGTGTGTAAAAATGGGAATCAATAGGTACCAATAGACACAATTTTTCGCATTATAGTGTTTTGTTTTGGAAGGCGGTTAGACTTTTTTGTTAAAAAAAGTATTTATCTCTTTTCAGTTTTGATAAGTACCTCCGATCACCATGCAAATTTATTATTATATTACGATTTGGAAGTGGGTCGACAAAGTCACTTTTAAAACAAAAAAAAACTAAATAGGTTCATTCGTTTAGGAGCTATGATGCCACAGACAGACACACAAATACACAGGGACCCAGATACACAGCAATATTCGCTAGCTCTGTATGTAGTAGTAGCACAGAATAAATGGTAGTGGTAGTAGGTATATCATTCTCAGTAAACAGAATAGACCACATTCATTCATGAAATTAATAAAAAATGCTTTTCGTAATAGGTAAGTGCTTAGGTTTGTTTACGCAAGGTCATGCGTGTTACAAAGGTGTCGACAGAACCGCAACGCATGCAGCATGCAATAGATTCGAATAGCTTTGTTTTATTTCCTACTTGACGCATCATTGTTACACTACCGGTACCGCCTGTGTCGATAGATCATTGAACAATAAGGCCATTTCCGTAATCTTAAGGAACGTTTGAATACTTCGCATTGGCATCGCATTCTGTCAAAATGTGGCGAAATTAGAGGAAGCCCAGTAGATATCGACATTAAAATCGCAAAGCTTGATGTAGATCTGGATTTTTAGTATATTGTGGGCCAGTTGATCCATCTTAGAAAATGGATGAAAAGTACAATTTCCATTTCTATTTTGACGCTTTCCACAATGTAGAACCACCACCAGTGCTCAAGTCCTACCTGGATGCCAGAAACACTAAAATTCAGGTCGACGTCATCAACTTGTATGGCAGAGCCTTTCGGCACTAACTTTGTTCCAACTGTTACTTTTACGTTTTGGAATGTCGCCCTGAAACATTAAATACATCAAAAATGATTGAATTTCAGTATACAGATCCACATACAGAATGAGTTTTTCAAGTGGGCGTGGATGGCCAAATCTTTATAAAAACTAAAATTGCATCAGCAACTGCATTTTTGTTGAAAATGAGCCCTTTCCTTAAGTTTACCGTATGTCATTCCTTCACATAATTTGATCGTTATTATGGACACTGTCGAATTGTGTAATAATACAGCATGTGTTTTTTTTCAAAATCAACGGGTTCGATTCCTAGCTAGGAATATAAATTTTTCAAAAATCCAATAATGCGATTTTAGTTTTCATCAAAATAGGCCTCGTAACTCGTTTAAGTGTGTTTCGTTATTCCTCATAGTTTCGGATTTCACCATGCACTGGCAAAACTCACTCTGTATAATAACCTTAATTTTCTTGTTACTTACTTCATCAATCCTGATCCTTTTAACGAATACATCACGTATGCACGTCCTTTTAAACTATAATTTTCTGAAAATAAAATTGAAAGAAGGCATTTATGTACCTTTAAAAATTGAAACATGACAGTATAACCTTGTTAATGATGTATTAGAGTGTTGGTAATGATACTATAATGTCACCTTCAGGATACCCACTGAGCAGATAAGTCGAATAATACTCAAGGCGAATTTTTGGGGTTAAGTTCAAAACGCAACAAATGCATGCTAAACCTGCAGCCTAATTTGCGTAACTGAATTCTGCAAGGCAACGGGTTTGACCGCCATCAATCGACCAATCACATAGGCGGAAATCCACATCGCGTCTTTCATCTCGCATGTGATTGGACAATTGATGGTGTCAAAACCCTTTGACTTGCCGAATCGACTTACGCAGTTAGGCTGCTGCTAAACGTATCACAGTCGTCCACGTAACTACATAATATATTGTAACTTTCAAGAACTGCTTCTATAGTTTACCCAGGGTTTGAATATTGTAATAACACTATACCTACTTTAAAATGAAGAACTATGTACCTGCAGTTAGCGTCAACAGTGGGAAGTGAAGAGCGGTAGAGGCTTGCAAGTCTGTTACAGACACAGACAGCTCCTCAACTGCGAAGTTATTTACACCAGCCAGTTGCATGTCGCCAGTCGTGTATGTTATTCTAAATAAAGAATACACTTATATAATAGAGTGTGAGACAATCCCACCGTACTATTCCCAAACCACTGCAACTCCTGAAAGCCAGAATCAACAGTAGCGACCACCAGAAAAGCGCCGAGGCAATGAAGCTCGACTGTCAAAAATTATTACATTCGTTCGAAAAGAGTATCTTAACCATTCAAAGCGTCTAATATTTTTTGGCAATACCTAATTATTTAAAGAGATTTATTATACTCTTTCATGGGGTCAAACCCTTACTCTTGAAGAGTCTCGATTTGTTCCCGGTTGATGGAACCTATTTAAGTCATAAACTTAAGCTTAAGAACCTATCGTAACCCTTGGCCTTGCAGAATTGTCAAATACCTAATTGGCAGGTATTAACGACATTTTTTTTTATCGGATGGTACTCCAACCCAGTTTTAATTGGGTTTGCCTTGTTAGTTGCCGCGAAATAATAAGAGTTGAGTGCCACAATCAATCGATATTTCTTCTTTGATAAAAGTGTAGGTGAGTACTTACTTTATACCAAAGCCTTCGTATACGCCATTCACTGATGGTATACCTATCGCTTCTAACGATGGAAGTGGTGAAGAAACATCTCCTTTCCGCCATGTCGATAGTAAGTCTAGAAGTTGGCTCTCCACGCAGTTCTTAGCTGTTAATTTAAAACAATACCTATTTAAGGTTATGACACAAGAGCCAAATCACAAACTTCTACGCATCATCACACATGCCTAATATTTACCTGAACGATTATCTATTAATAGCATATGTGTTATGTTAGTAGTGCAATGTGTGCACATAATACGGTGCGAGTACGACAGCGGTACTGAGATTACTCAGATTCCTTACAGAAAAACCGAGTCTGGAATCGAACCTGCACTACTAAAGACAGGACAACAACTACATCACATTTGTCGAGTATGTTCTGTGTTCTGCGGATTAGTGGATACCACAGTGGATACTATTTGGTGACAAAAAAAATCACAACTTACGAAGGACTTCTGCCCCGAATGTTCGTAACCCTGCTGCAAGGGCACATATTACTATGAAACTAGTAACGCACTTCATAATTAAAACTTCAAAAAATAATGTAGAACTATGCGACCGACAAAAGGAGCGCAACATTTATAGTGTTGCTTTTGATGTTCGTTTACAAATGACTGGCCTTGCTCATCTTAAAGGTATATCTGATAACGCAGCAATAAAATAAAAGGATTGCATAAAGAACATCTGATTACTTAGACAAACCAAACACACTAGAACAGTACTAGATACCGTTCAAGGCGCTCTAGTTGTCTACAAGATAAGCTTACCCCACTGTAGCGTAGTGTTGTGTACCCTGCAGTAGGGTAGGTACACCAATTTCCAAGTTTATCTTGGACATTGCTTACAAAAGTAAAGGAAAACATCGCGAGGAAACCTAAGATTGTGCTCCATTGGTGTAATTGCTGCAAGGCGTTCCAGTGCGAGGATAAACTAATAAATAAATTCTGTACAAGTTCAAGTTCTAGTGTAAGTCCGTAGGTACCTACATAGTCTTAGCTATTGGATTAATGTCAAGAACAAAACGTGCGCAGTTAAAGTAAGCCAAGGGAAACCTAAATGGTCTGATTGTAAAGGTACCTTCGTAACGTAGGACGTCTAATACTTCCTAGTTGTTCTTTTTTTATCTATCAACTAGCTGCCGCGTCTAATACCTACCCCGTGGCTCCACCCGTGTGAAATTAGTTCTTCTCCCAATATCTTTATAAATTATAGCCTATGTGGTATACTGATGAATAAGCCATATTTCTGTAAAGTTCATCAAAATCCGTTCAGTTCATTTGCCGTGAAAGAGTAACAAATATCCATCCATCCTCACAAACTTTTACGTTTATAAATACAATAATAATAATAATACCAGGCAGCCTTAGAGTCTGGTTCGCTACCCAAGTTCCTTACAACAGGAATTACCCACCTGCTCCACAAGGCTGGTAGCACCGCGGCACCCAAAAATTATAGACCTATTACATATTTACCGACGGTCTATAAGGTTCTTACATCCGTTTTGAGAGTTAAAATTAATAAACACGTCGATAATAACTCGATCATGTCGGCCTCTCAGAATGGATGTAGGAACGGGTCCCACGGTACTAAGGAGCTACTCCTCATAGATATGGCCATTAGCCAACAAGTTCGACGTTCCCGAAAGGATCTGTCGACATGTTGGATAGATTATAAGAAGGCCTATGACTCGGTGCCTCATACATGACTCATGAGGGTGCTAGAATTGTATAAAAAAAATACAACTGTACGCACCTTCTTGATGTCGTTTATGGGGCAATGGAGCACAGTCCTGCGTTATCCAGGATGTCGAAATATCCAGAAGAATAGCGAACCTGTAAGGATCGAGCGAGGTATATTCCAGGGCGATAGTTTGAGTCCACTTTGGTTTTGTCTAGCCCTGAAACCTCTAAGCATGCTGCTGGAGAATTCAGGGCTGTGCTATCGGTTGAAGAGAGATGGTCAGGTATATCTCACCTCCTTTACATGGATGACCTGAAGCTCTTTGCCCCCAACAATCTTCAACTGATGGAGCTACTAAAGGTAACTGAAACTTTTAGTAGCGCCATCAGGATGGAGTTTGGTGTGAACAAATGTGCGGTCATGCATGTAAAGCGAGGTGAGATTGTGGAGTCCGTAGGAGTTCAACTCGCGGATTTCATAAACCTGAGATCCCTCTCTCCAAACGAAACCTATAAGTATTTGGGTATGTCGGAAGCGTTAGGTATCAGTACTACTGACATGAAGCAATCGTTGAAGGAGCGCTTCTTTGGCCGCCTGAAGAAGGTATTCAATAGCCTTCTTTCGGGCGGAAACAAGGTGCGCGCCTTCAACGGTTGGGTCATGCCGGTATTGATGTACTCTTTCGGTATACTCAAATGGACTCAAACGGAACTTGACGCCCTGGATAGTCGGGTCCGTACACTGCTGACTGTATATCGAATGCATCACCCACGATCATCGGTCATGAGATTGTAAATCCCGCGGAAGTGTGGAGGCCGAGGCTTTTTAAATGCCAAAAACCTCCACAACCGCGAGCAAATCAAGTATCTTGACTTGGCTCGCGAGGTTGTCGACATATGGGATGTGGACACAGCGATCATTTGTACCGATAGTCGTGTCGGCCAATGGCTTAATAGCCACGAGCATCGACCAACACCTCAGGAGGCTCTCGTTAGGCGGCTGGGTCAAGTGCCTGATCCAGAAAGCAGTATTGATGGATACGGCTCGTATTGTTAGGAGGTTCCTCTCTCTGGAGCCC
This sequence comes from Orthosia gracilis, assembly GCA_947562075.1. Classification (NCBI taxonomy): domain Eukaryota; kingdom Metazoa; phylum Arthropoda; class Insecta; order Lepidoptera; family Noctuidae; genus Orthosia; species Orthosia gracilis. The sequence goes on from OX387268.1 coordinate 44,896,660, forward strand.
TGACCGCCGGTAGCTTGGACCCTGTTCCCGATACCGGTGGGCCTCTATTTTTTATATTTTTAAATGTTTTTTTTTTTGTTTTTGTATGTTTTATGAAAATATTTAAAAATGTATTAAATAAGAAATAAGTTTAATAAAGGACATAGTAATTAGTGGGATAGGATATAGTCTACCTTTTCGTCGTTACAGTCTTGGGAGACCATCAGAAAGAGAGGGAGAGGAACAATGGGGGTGACAGGAGTAATAGAGGGTCAAACAAAAGCTTTTAGATATATTAAAAAAGCGTCTAAAAGTATTAATGTGAAAAAAATTGTAAAACTGCGGTGTCATCATCGTCATGTAACCAGCATGTAACGCAAAGGACTTTCATTCAGCCATACAATCTAGCTTAATACAATATTTTTTCCGTATTATTCATTGAGGTAATAATGTACTACGATATTATTATATTACTCTTTGCAATAATTGTAATTATTACAATGATCATTGCTTAAAAAGTGCTACTGGAAACAGCTGCGCCAATATTCAAATCAGTGCTGCCAACTCGTCTAAGCAAAATCGTGCTTTAGCTCTTTAAAAAAGCGCTAGAGAGCGTTAAATGGTCGCTGCCAAAAAATATCTGTATTCGGCGTCAAATTCAAACAAAACATCCAATAATTTGAGATTATGGATGTATTAAAAAAAAAAAAATAGTGAAATATGTCATACTAGCTTCTGCCCGCGGCTTCGCCCACGTAAAAAGTGTTTTGTCATCCCAATGAAACACAAAGTATCCTATGTCGTTCCCAGGGTCTCAAACTCTCTCCATGCCAAACTTCAACATTCATCTAAATCGGTTCTGTAGATCCCGAGACTACACCCTACAACCTTACAAACTTTACCTCTTTATAATATTAGTATAAATAAAAGAGTTACATGTACTATGTATGTGTTGTTTAGTAATAATAAAAAAGTGTTAACGTGCTAATATAATTAATTTATAAAAAGGAATTAAATTAATTTATTCATCATCGTCTGATTCTACTACAGTAAAATTGCTTCTGCCGCCGAATTATATGGTTGGCCCTCAGTTTTGTACTTGAATTTGTATTTATCTGTGGATGAAATTTTCCATAACACGTCGTTTGGAAGTTGATAGTTTGAGCAGTTACTCTTTTCTACAATAAAGTCCAAGTTTCAAAAAGGACTAGATTTAGCGCTAGGCGCTAGACCATAGAAAAAAATTTACTCTAGCGAGCGCTAGACCACGCTATTGAACAAATAAAGCGCTAGATCTGGCGCTGAAAGCGCTAAGTTGGCAGCACTAATTCAAATTGCCAATGACTGAAGGCGTCTATCAATTGTCAAAATGTCAATTGTCATTGTCAACGTCAGGTGTCAATGCTGTCACCAGTTACAGAATGTCTCCTGCTGCTGCCGCCGGGGACCGGTGCGGTGACCTAATCCTAAAATAGAAATAATAAACGGGAGTCTGTGAAGCTGTTACTACACCTGCTAGACATCTACATTAATTTAATAAGTGGTACGGTTAAAGAAACTGCCTTCATCATGGGCGGTAAGAGCAAATTTCAAGATTTTTACCACGATTTCATGAAGATGTTTACGTGGTCTTTTATGAAGGGTTTGGTTGTAAACCCTGCACAGTTACCTTTCGTTGCCTTCCTCCTAATCGTTGCTGAACTAATTATTAACGTGCTGGTGGTTGAACGTGTGCCGTATACTGAAATTGATTGGAAGGCATACATGCAAGAATGTGAAGGATTCCTGAATGGCACTCTCGACTACAGCCAGCTCCGCGGAGACACCGGACCTCTCGTGTATCCAGCAGGATTCGTATACATCTACTCTTTATTCTACTTCCTTACAGGTCAAGGTGAAAATATCAGATTTGCACAGTACATATTTATTGGAATCTATTTGCTTCAGTTATGTCTTGTTCTTAGAATTTACATCAAAACAAAGAAAGTTCCACCTTATGTTCTTGTTATAACTATATTAACCTCATACAGAATACATTCAATCTATGTATTGAGATTATTTAATGATCCCATTGCTGTACTTTTCTTGTATGCTGCTTTAAATTTGTTCATGGACTCCAAATGGTACCTAGGTAGCATATTCTACAGTTTAGGTGTATCAGTAAAGATGAACATACTTCTTTATGCCCCTGCATTATTCTTCTTTTATTTGACTAATTTAGGTTTCAAGGGTACCATAATACAACTATTTATTTGTGGTGTGATTCAAGTAGTATTAGGTTTACCATTTTTGTTGAGCAGTCCAGTAGCATACTTGAAGGGAAGTTTTGACATAGGCCGTGTTTTCAATCATACTTGGACTGTAAACTATAGATTTCTGGATATTGATGTGTTTGAAAACAAATGTTTTCATTTCTCTCTATTAGCAATACATGTTATTTTGCTGATTATATTCATTCCAATGTGTGTCAAATATTTTAAGAGCTATTGTCGTCTAAAGTATGTACAGAGACAGGTGCAGCCTCAAATTGATGCTAAAAATTTAGAAAATAAGAGGAAGAGTAAATTGAAGAAGGAAATGAAGAAAAAGTTAGGGAAAAAGGTTGATGAAGCAGAAAACTTGACCAAAGAACAGGAGGATTTCATCAATTCATTTGAAACAATGTTGCAGAAGTCTTCTCAAAAGGGTGGAAAGAAAGCAGTTAAGAAACCTGCTGAAGTTGAGCAAGATCCTCATTATAATATCAATTTTGATATTTTATCTCAGTTGTTTATCCTACCAATGTTTATTGTTAACTTCATTGGTGTAATGTGTGCAAGGAGTCTTCACTATCAGTTTTATTCATGGTACTTCCACAGTCTGCCATACTTGCTATGGACCAACAATTACTCTGTTATAGTCAGGTTCCTGCTTTTAGCTCTTATTGAAATGTGTTGGAACACCTACCCGAGCACATACATAACAAGTGGTTTATTACATGTATGTCATGTCACTGTACTCTATGGAGTTTACAGAAAAATATCAGCTGAATTGAGAATGGTTTCTAAATTAGAATAGTTTGAATAATTGTATTATGTTTCCCCCATGTGCTTAAAAGATTGTAAGGTATAAAGAGATGAAACCAAGTTGAGTTTAAAATTTAATCAACATAACATTTAGAAGTATTTATTTTACTAACCTACTTAAGGGTGTTAACTGAAACAATAGCCCATAATCACTTAATTGCATCATAAATTAATAAGTGCCCTACACACTCAGCTTTTTATGTCTTACATGAAAAACTTCGTAAACGAGTGTGTTCATTTTGTACAATTACGATTTTATGACTGTAAATATTGTTACTTAGAGTACGTAGTTTTAATAAAAGATTTTTACTTGACAGTTTTGCTTTTTAATGTTATACCCATTTTGAGAGACCTTTCCCGGAACTTATGCAGTCACGGCGACCCATTGCTGTATTACAAAATGTGCATAACTGGCATACTGCCTGCACCTTTTTGAGACTATAGTTGTGCTCAACTGTAAGCTTTTATCATGCATCGTATGTAAGAACAACCAGTTAAGGCGTAATTCCCCTATTTCAGTTATGAAGATATTCTAGCCATAAATTCTTGTATCCAAAAGTAGCAAAAAAAAATATTGTAAAGTACATGAATCATTAATAAACATATATATTTTTCAAACCTTTTAACCTAGCCGTTACCATACTTAATAAAAGATAGCTTGATCTCTGCCAATATGTTTCTCTGTGATCTCTGCGACATGATTATTTCAAACTGCCGTATACGTTATTGTTAGCTTGTCAAGCGCTATTGTTACTATATTGATACCGACAGCTGTCGCAGAGATCAAGCTTTTATGAATTAAGGAGTATGCTAAAGCATACTCCTTAATTCAAAGTCAACAAAAAGTGAAAGTAACAACATTGCCCTTAACTCCTTTTGAGTTTTTCGCTATTCCTCATAGTTTCGGATTTGGCCTTCCACGCCCATTTGAAAAACTCGTCGTGTAAACTTCTATCTAAATGTGATAAATAGACAACCACATATATCCAAAGATAGATTTATTTCTGACTATTTATAGTCCATTAAAATCCTAACATTAAACATTTTATTTTAAGGTCAAGTCACACTCAGACAGGACTCATAGGTTTCAAAGGATATTTTGATAAATGTGTTATATGGACATAGAAATAAAAACAAAAATATAAGCGTTTTGAGATTGTTTATTATGAACCGTATTAATACAACTAATCAAAGGAAATCTAACTATAATCTTAAATTTAGAGATTGAGGCGCAAAATACTTCCTCTGATATCACAATACCACCATTGCTCGGATCCGACGCCTCTCCACCCAAGCTTACCCAAAGTATTATAGCAGTATACCCATCATACTGTATTATCTTATATAATTTTTACTATATAACAAAGCTATATAAACAATAGACATATTCTTGAATATTTTCTCACGCTGCCGTTGCTTGCCATCGAGCGATAGAAGTACAATAGTGTAGATGAGGGGAGCAACCAAATGCATACAATGCTTAGGCCTTATCAAAATAAGTCAAAAAAAATAAGTAAAATAATTTAGAAAAGCAGTATAAAATGTGATGATCTTTGATTAAAATCACCTTCCAACTAATATTGGTATGTATATAGAATTTAGGTTCTTTTAAATAACAGTTAAATACTTATGGTCTATGAGCTTAAAAGTTTAACAATTACTATGTACTTGTGCAGACCATTCTTGGGCCTTTTTCTAACAAAAAATACGGCATATTGAATATTACTATTCAGTCAAATACACCCAGTCATATAGAATAAAAGATTCGTCAAGAAAAAGTTCAAATAAATAAATATACACCAGTATTAAGAAGTAATTTACAGCACAGTATCTAGAAGTAGATAATACGAATTATGGTTTTAAATAAAGTAAGCTCTATGATGGTACTTTATAATGACACGTAATTTCTCAAAACTTTTACAAAGTGACAGAATACAGCGGCAGTCATACATGACTGGGCTTAAACTTAAGGATATACATAACAAATAGTGGCGAGTGTCTAGACAAAGCCGAAGTTCTTGGTTTTGATGGCAAGCAGTAATTTATGCTTGAGCACGTGTCGCGAGGAGTAGAGCGGGATGTACAGGCGCGAGATGCACGTGTTGGCGGTGGGCAGATGCGCGTCGTCCGCCGGCCGGATCGTCACTGATGGCATCGGCTGGAAGCCTTCCTCCGACGCGGGCAGCGCGGGCGAGCCGGTCCAGAAGTACACCTGCAAACCACAAAATAAGGTACATTCAAAATAGAAATTGGAAAGATCAAAGCCTACAAAACAGCACATTCAAAAGTCCCTATCCATAAATAGTGATAGTATTCAAGATAATTGATTACACTGGTAAAGAAAATTGTAAATTTTTGGGTTCTGTAACCAAAGGGTAAAAACTTCATAAAACAAAATTAGCAACGCAAAACTTTGTTGTTGAATAAATAAATTCCAATTTATACCAACTTACCAAGTCTTGTCGTTCCAAATGCGTCATCTTATCGACGATGGCCCATAGCCAGCGCTTGAAGCGAGCGAGTCGCTCAGAAGGCTCTCCGCTCTCGTCGTTGAAACTGGTGTAGGAGACCAGCGCGGCAACGTTTATGTCACCCACGCCGTTCAGCAGCAACCGCAAGTCCTCCGCGGTCAAACCTTCTAGCGCCGACTCGGGAAGCACGTCAAGCACACCGACTCGCATGGCCTGACATAAAATTAAATTTGGTTATAATTTGCCCCGTTTAGTAATCCACAACTGAACACCTATACATACACGGTATAATAAAAGTGGCTCAAATATTAAAATAGGAAGAGGCATCGTTTCAAATTTAACAGCAACAAATGCGTCTTACAAAGCCGCGGCGGTTTAGTGGAGTTTCAATATTAAAAATCTACAAAAATGTTACCTCAAGGGCCTTCTCCTGTGAGAGCAGCATCCGATGCTGTGCGTACTTGCGCACGTAATCGTACACGTTGAGCGCCGTCACCTCGATATCGCGGCCGCCCGGCACCAGCTCCACGCAACCACCTCCTTCCTCTTCGCACATTTCCAAACTGCAAAAATAGTACATTTCATGTCGAGCATAAAAAGTCGAGATTTGAACACGAGCGATGTAACCAGTATATATATATATATATATCGAAATCTACATGCGAGTGTTAAATAAAGCCTTTTTATGCGAGACAAGAACGATTCTTTTTCCAATACCTGATGAGCTTACATAATTAAATGCAAATAAGTCCCACAACAATTTATTAGAAACGTTCAGACTAAAAACCATAGACTATATACACAATCAACGCGCGCTTTTTCGAGAGGTAACAGGTTCACTATCATTCTGCCGGATGGGCGGTGGAAAAAGCGCGGGTATAGCGGCAAAATACGTCTACCAACAGTAGCCTATTCAGTTAAGAAAAATAATTACGTTGTAGTTACGTAATGATATCAACGGTCCATACAAGTCATTTCGTAACTGTTATTATGTAAATTTGATTTTTTTATTTTAATTTTATAATCTTCATATTTGGAAACGAATTTCTTAGGCAATGTGTTACATAATAGACGAGATAGTGGAAAACGTAAATTACTAGAGAGAGAGTTACTTTTATCTTTCTGTGTTTATAACCAATCGGCCATGCAACCTTACGAAATACGAAAGTTAAGAGGAACTATAAAATGTAAACTCCTTACCTAAAGTTGAGATCTAAAGCAGCAAATAGGGAATGGGAGTCTCCGGTTTCGGCATCTACGACTAGTTGCCGGAGACTCTCGTACACGATGGGATCGAAGAACGCGAGATCATGGAACCTCACTGGTCGACCCAGGATATATTTAAGGACGTGTCTATTTAAGAACATCGGGCACAGTTCGTTCTGCAGGAGACATAAACCAATTATTCTGAAAATATAATAAACATAACATTAGTGAAGTTCTAAAAGAAAAACATTATATGAAGGAGAGGAAAAGACCAAAGAAAATATGACTTGAAGGTAGTCCCTTCAAGTCATATTTTCTTTGGTCTTTGAATGAATTAAAAAGGACTGAATGACATAATGTAATGTGAAATATGTCATTTCGTACCTGCCGACATTTCTAAAGGCGTTGATCCGCTCGGGTGTGGCGCGTCCCTGGCGCGGCGAGTAGTAGCCGCGCTTGCCGGGCGAGTAGAACAGCGGCGCCGCATCGTCTGCTGGTGCGGCCGCGCTGCCTGACGTGCCAGCCGCGCCCGCGCCAGTGCCCGCACTACCCGCTGCACCGCCGCCGCCGCCGCCGCGCTCCGAAAGAGAGAATACGTCTAAATCTGGAGGAGAACAAAACTTTTGTAATATTGTTTGCAAACATAAAAAAAATCACGACCCTGACACACAGCTTCGCATATGAAATTTTCTATTGAGAATATGAATAAAGAATCTGCTAATCAGTTCCTACATAAATAGCTCACAGATATTTTTATATATAAGGCCATCTACGAGCACCGCTGACTACTACTTTCAGTTACATATCAATCAATCACTCAAAATAGTTTATTTCAAATAAACCTTAGAGGTACTTTTGAATTGTCAAACAAACAAAAATAAAAAGACTACTCTAGTTGCAAATCCGCAAGCATTAGTAGGTCTAAATGGAGGAGAATTTGCAAGAAATTCCACGGACACTCTTTTCCATGTTTCAATTTAGAAGTTTTTGGTTTAATTTTTTTTTTTTCTCAATGTCTATGTCTGAAGCCCTTCTCCATAGTAAGATACCGTCAGACATTATACTATGAAAGTAACGAAAATAGAGTAGCCTCGCGGTATCTACATCAGTAAACTGACGTATTTTTCTAACAACGTAAGCTGCCGAACTTAGCCGTCTTGCAAGTGATATAAAATGAGGAACCCATTGTAACCTTGAGTCTAGCGTGATCCCCAGGAAAACCGTTTTGTCGACGAATTCTAGCTTCTCCCTGTTTAAAATAATGCCACAATCAGTACTTTTGACATTCGACAAGGCAAATTTTACGCACTTAATGTTTTCAGCATTTAAAACTAAATTATTAGCTGGGCACCAACTTTGAACCTGTCGCAAGACGTTATTTACGTCGTCAACGTTACTCGTGTGTCTATTTATCTTAAAAATCAAAGAAGTGTCATCAGCAAATAAACACCATGTTTAAATTGTTTATACATGGGGTAAATCGTAAATGTAGACTAGAAATAAGAAAGAACCCAAAATTGAACCCTGGGGTACCCCCATTTTCACGGTTAACCTGGACGAATTGACACCGTTTATTTGAACTAATTGCTGTCTATCATTTAAATAAGATTTCACTAAACTCAACGCTGATTGGCCTAGCCCGTAATGCTCAAGTTTCAAAAGTAATGTTTTATGATTAACGCAATCAAACGCTTTCGAACGCAATCAAACGCTTTCGATAGGTCGCTGAAGACACCTATGGCATCTTTTGCCTCTTCCCACTCATCAAAGATGTGTTTTAATAAGGTGACACCAGCGTCGGTCGTACAATGCCCTTTGGTAAAACCATACTGTTTATCGTGTAGGATGTCATTCGTATTAAAATGAATGAGCATTTGATTTAGCATTATCTTTTCAAATATCTTGCTGAAAACCGGCAACACGGATACTGGTCTATAATTATTCCTTGGATTTAAAAAGTGGTATAAACTTACTATGTTTCATTAGATCCGAGAAGACTCCTTGATCTACACACAAATTAAAAATTGAAGCTAAGTACGGCGCTATAGTCTGAATGGAGGAAAAAAAATGGAGGTACAAACTTTGATGGACATTCGCCATAGATCTTCGGTCATTTTGATCTTGATTTGCTTAAAAGCTTTTATTACTGTTATTGGGTTTATATGTGATAAGATATATTCAGTCAGGCAGGCTGAAACGTTAGCGTTTAATAAACCAGAAGCAAGCGAGGGCTAAGAATTAAAGGATTCAGTGGTTTTAATTGGGATAGTGGTAAAGAAATTTACAAATTCTTGAGCAACTTTTTTGCTATCTCTAATAAGTGCATATGTATTTTCAAGCGTGTAATCAGTATAATTTATTTTTATACTCAATTTGAATGCTACACATTGCTGCAAATACATGATCGATTGCGCCAAAAGGTCATGAATGGTAACCATTTACCGGAAGTAATAGTGCTGCTAACTGATGTGGGGGCACCACATATACCACTAACAAGATAAAAAGTCATCTGAGACGTTATCGACCATTGCAATGGCTGATGAGGATACCTCGTGTGAATCATAAAATTGTATCATTGTAGAATTCGTCCTAAGCATCAGTAACGAATCTATAAGTTCACAACTTACAGTTTCACATTCCCCGAGCTATTAAAATATTGAATGGAAAACTAAAATTTGTGTAACATTGTTAGAACTTACCTAGTATCGCTTCAGAAGGATGCATGACTATGAGATCCATGGCCTCGCGTACTTTCTGCCGCAGCGCGTCCTCACTCGCGAGCAGCACAAGGAGCTGTGCAGGCGTCAGTTCCAGTAACATTCCGGTTATCTTGCCCGCGAAAGTCGGGTGTAGTGAGTGAACCTACAAATAAAATGTCATATTAAAGACGAGAAAATAATTGTTCTTTGGCTTAGCACTTGATACCTAAAAACAATTACGATTGAAATTAATATGAGTTCCTTACCCTGGGGTAGAGTCGTTCGCCCAGTTGTGCCTGGTGGAGCGTGAGATGTTCATTGTGTCCACCGGGCCTGTCACCGCTGTAACCAGCGCCTTCAGTCCCTGGAGCAGCCTGTATCCATACATAGATTAGCTTAATATGAGTTTTATTTTACAGACTTAAATCACCAACATTACTGGTCAAGTAACACTTCTAGTTACTGCGTATAACTAATTAATCTCCATTGTCGATACAAATTTGTGAAATAGGTCAGGTCATAAAGCACATACCTGTGGCGAATACGGTCTGGCGTCCACACTAAGCACCCTGCGCGGCTCACGCGAAGCTGGTGGGCGCGGCGCGGGCCGGCCCGGCGTGCGGCGCGCCGCGTCCTTAGAGCGCGCGCGACTCGCTGAGCTTCTGGAGCGACACGTTGTTATGGTACACAATAAACATGAAAGCATAATATGGACTATCTTGACTAACTTTTAAAATAAACGACACCCGTAGCTTGGTGTCGTATATTTTAAAAGTTAGTCAAGCTAGTCCATAATTACATTTACACAACTTAGATGTAGCCTCAGCAAAATTCGTAAAACCGTTAACATGCGAACTAATAGCAATAATTGGTTATTGTTATTATTGTTAGATGAATGTTACCAATTATTGGTATATAACTTACAACGCTGTCTCGGCTTGAACTTATGCGGGAATATATAGCACGAATAGCGTTGAATTTCGCGATAGTGAGCGATTTTTTTTGGTTGTGTGAATAGGAAGTGATCGGTTTTACGAACTTTGTCGACGATACGTATAGTTGTGTCGTACTGTAATGAATTGATTATAGTTACCGTGCTCCGCTATTACTGCTCGCGCCGGCCGCGTTCGTGTTGGCAGAACCTGCTGTGCCGTTGGTGCTGCTACTAGTTGTGCCGCTGCCGGTCGTAGGCTCCAATGGCGGGAGTTTCTCGTTGGCTAGTAACGCCTACAAACAAATAACACTTTATTGAAAACCTGTACTCAAGGAAGACCTCTCTTAATCAATTTAGTATAAAAGTTGTCATGTGTATGGCCATGTTAAAGCTTGAAATAAAACAGAAAACTGAATTGATTGAAATAGAATAGAAACACTACTATGAATTTCGGAAACCACTATAATATTAGTTAAGTAAGAGTTATGAAATAAAACACATTAGTTTGAATTAAAAATAAAAATAAATTCAGAGTATTGCAAAATTGCTTTCGATTTTAAAATCGGTTATGAAGAAAATATTAATTATACATATTTACAGAACAAAATCAGATTTCTCAGGAATCGTATTTATTAGTGTACCCTGATCCTTTACCTCAGCGACACTGGTGTAGAAGGAGCGTGCGACGCCGCTGCCCTCTCCCGGCTCGTCTCGGAACGTCACCTTGACGCGGTTGACGGCGAGTGGCGGCTGCGCACTATGAGCGCGACGGTTCTGACCGGCGAACGCGGTGTTCAACTCTGAAAACGTCTGCTGTAGCAACTTGGCTCGTTCGCGTTCCATCTGTACAGTGAATAATGATAACACTCTATAGTTTTCTAGTAATAACAACACTCACTTTTGAATCCATTTCAGTTACGAATAGTTTAATTTGAGATAAATATTTAAAATAACAACTATCACAACGGATTAATTATACCCAACACTAGCTAGCCATCGAAAACATAATATACCCGTTAAGATTGTGTAGTACGAACCTTGTGTAACGTCAAATCCCTCTGTTGTGAATTCCTTAGCTTTTCCATATCCCGGCGGAACTTGACCTCTTTGAGAGGGAATCCACCGAGCTCAGCGACCACGGAGCCGGGCTCTAAGCCGACGTCCTCCGTGAATACTCGTCCGAAGAGATCCAGAGACAGGCGCCACCTGCCCAGCAGGAGATCGTGCGACACTGACGCGCCTAAGGATGGGCACGCGCGACTGGAAAATAAAATTTCGGTATCATCCAAGATCTGTGCAGAACGCGACGAGAAGTGTATCGAAGGTAAACCAAATATAGATTGCTAAACATATTATGTCTAATAACAGTGTCGGATGCGAATTTTGTATGACAATAAGACATCTTGTCGTTTTACATTCCAAATGATTACACATTGGATATGAAGTTTAATAATTCAGCTCATAATACTTACGGCTGCGCTGGCGCACTGAGTGTTGGCAATAGTGGCGGAGGTGGTAAACCTGTGGTCTCCACCGTTACATGCGCTGAAATCTCCTGCGATTCGAGAGGATCTGCCGCGCTTAACAGCTCACCCTGAGGTTATAAAGGAATATTAGATAAATAATTAAATATATTGACGTATGATCGTCAACCAGATACCTTGGGCACATTTACCTTACCAAGGAGTCTGGCTATAATGATCAGTTTAATCAGAAACAGTGGCCACACGACCCGAGGGTGTTCCTTGGGCACGTATCTACTAGTGGCGAATAGCTAAGCAGGTTTTTTTGTAATTTGGTATGCAAAATTAAAATATTTTTTCAATTGTTTTAGAAAGTTGTAAACCAATTGAAGAGTAGGGTATAATTTTGATAAGAAAAAGTCCCCCAAATAAGTGGAGTGACTTACAGCACGTACAATAACAGTCTTGCCGGGGCTTCGAGACGATGAGGCGCGTGCTTCCGCTACCACCGTGTTAGAGCCGCTTGGTCCTGAAACAAACACACACATGAGAGCTGATCATAAGTACTTTTATTAAAACTACTAATTCAACACCTAGACACCAATAACAAAGCGGCTCCTTTTATACATGATGTATTTTTTGTAGTCCAGTTTAGGAGTTAAGTTAGAAGATGAAATGTACCTGGCGACGGCGACGCAGATATATTCTGTTGCTGAGGCGCGTCCATGATGGAACATGCTGTATCAACCAGTGTGTGGAACTCAGACGGTTGCGCCAGAGAATCATGCATAGAACTGCTTCCAGCCGACATATTGATCGAATGTGGATGTCTGAAAACCAAAAAAAAGCATAAAACATGGACTTTTTTACTATTTGTTTATTGATACAGAAATGAATATCTATAAATACCTGTGATGCTTCTTCCTTGGTATCTTTCGGGATTCGTTAGAGTCAGAGTCAGACAGATATTCAACATCTGAGTCAATATCCATTTTTGTGGAAACATCTTTAGCGCAAGACAAGTCCTGGAAAAAAGGAGACACATTCACACATGATTTCAGTAAGACTACTAGTTCAAGTTCTGAGATAATTTGATGACGGGTGGATTTTTTGAGTATATGAGGAATGGCTCATTTACATTAGGTCGTTTTGACCAATTTAGTTGTAGCCCGTATTCGGTCACCGACTAGTGTAAAAGGGTTTTCCGTTAGCCGTATTCGACCACAGCCCGCATTAGGTCACAGTCTAGTGTGAAAGGGTTTTCGGTTAGCCGCATTCGGCCGCAGACCGTTTTCGGTGACCGAACACGGCTGACTTGTTGAAACGCGCCACTCATTCTATAATCAAAGAGCGCGGACGGCGCACGCGTTAAATATTGTGTTCCTTTTTTTTTCGTTGTGCGTTTTTGCATAATTTTCGAAACACAATATGTCTGTCCATGATGATGCTTTCAACTCGAATGTGCACAGATCGGCTGAATACAGGCGCCGAATCCGGTAAACCGAAAACATAAACGAATACGGTCGCCTTGTTCGGAGACCGATTTAATGTAAACAGCCCAATTTGATTAACCGATTCGGTTCAACCGAAAGCGGTCGCCTTATACGTTGATTTTTTTCTTTAGCTCTATCGAGATGCCTTCGAATGTGAATAGAAAGTTTTTGAATGGTGTTTTTTTTTTCCTTAGATAATGACTGTTACAGCCACCTATCAATAAAGTTTAAGGCGACGACTAACGCCAACGACCTTGAGGGAACAAAACGCGCACTCGTTTCACACCCGCGCGACCCAAAATTTTGTAGTTTATTGTACTTTTCTTATTATTCTATGAGTTTAAAAAAAAAGCTTCAGATGAAAATGTAGACAATTAAATTGTCTTTGAGATGGTGTCGATTTGATTAAAATACGCCCAGCGGTTTAGGCGCGATTGTCGTGTTTGTGTCCGTTTTAGACATAACTTTACAAATTAATTACAACATGTTATAAGAATAAAACTTAAAATTTTCTTAGATCAAATTATTAAGAAAATGGTCTTATGTAACATACGTTTTTTCTAAAAAATTACAACTAGCCGTTTTGACGTGATTCTCATTTTAAAATCTGCTACTCAGGGGTATCTGCGCCTTAAATATGAGCTACAAACCTGTGGTTCATCTCTCGTCATAGTGTGAGAGTGAGTGGGCGGCGCAGAGGCGGGGCGCGCGGGCGGCGACCAGCCGCGCTCCGAGCCGCGCGTGGACAGTCCGAGGCGCCGCGGGACCACTGCCGAATGAAACACACTATGCAATCGCCGCCACGATAAAGGAGTACATTTCGAAAGTGCTTTTGGTTTCATGATTTTATAAAATTGGATTATGTTGTAAACTATCTTCATTCTTACAGGATAATTTGAGTTAAATACTCAAAGTATATAAAAAAATGCAGTTAAGTTCTTGAATTTAGTATTTTTTTATGTAAAGCACTATTTACTTAGTCTAGTAAATACATAAAAAAGTGAATATTTACGTGCAATGTTACCTTCTAGCGGGTTGTTCACACCGGGCGGTGCGTCACCAGAGGCCGGCACGGTTACAGGCTGGCGAGGCATTCCGAACAATTCTTCGCGACGAGCGTTTGGTTGAAGAAGTTGTGGCTGATCCGCTAGCGGTAGTGCGTCTTGCATAGTCACTGTTTTATACAAAAATTAAGTAGCACAAAATCGTTAAAGACCTCCTTCGACCCCTTTACGAAAGAAATGGTTTCTAAAGATCCACCAAATCCCTGTAGGAGACTATTACAAGAACCTTGGACTACAATTTATGAATATAAATATTGTCGAAAATATTGACGTGTTGTACGCGGTACATCCTGGGTATTTACCGAAATCAGTAAATTTATGGGTTTCTTTTAAAGTAATTTTGCACACAAAAATACGACATACACCACCTAAAAGTATAAGAGTATAAAATATGCAATCCGTGATTTTAAGTTAAAATACCGAAAACTTGTTGAGGCAAGTTGCGTCGTGTGACAATAACGTATAATGTACTGACTGTTGAAGGGGTCTGGCGGCGGACAGCCCAGGCACAGCGTGGAGTCGGAGCGCTGGAAGAAGGCATGCGCCCGGCCGCGCGCGCCCTCTCCCTCCCCGTCCGACTCAGCTGCGGCGCCTCCACCGACCACCATCTCTTCGTCGCCTTCCTCGTTCTCATTCTCATCCTATTTACACAAAAATATTTAACAATTCATTTTGTTTAACAGTGTTTTATAGGAAGACAGTATGCTAAGTTACTGTAGTATAGTTCTCGCCAAACTTCTGGGCCGGCCTGAAGTTGACTTTCTGATGCGCAAGGCACGGATCGGTGCTGTTGTATGAGTTGTGTATGAGATTTATTACTGTGCAGCCATTGTGGCCAACTTCAGGGCGACCAACAAGTTTGGCGAGAACTATACTGAATGTTGACCACATCAATTATATGAATGGATGGCAGGCAGAAGTAATCTTTTTACATACTTCTAATAAAATAGTTCTAAAACGCATTTTATTGCTAACTGTAATCTACTATCTAATAAAAATAATCATGTGAGATGTGAACTGCAAAACTAGGCAACACACAACCTATAAAATTGATTAAACACACATTATCGTTTTCGAAATTCAACACAGGTGTATGTGGTGGTCCACTAGATAAGGTATTGGGTATTGTTACCGGTGTCCAGAGATGTTGGTGGTGGTGCGGCTGGGGCTGCGCGGCGCGCATGTAGTACACGAGGGCGTCCAGCACGTAGGCCACGTGCTTGAGCGCCGCCACGTCCAGCACAGGAAGCTGCTCCGCGTGCTCAGCGCTGTGCGCGCGCAGCAGTGACAAACAGTATGCCAGGAACTCACGCCGAGCACTGCCGGCTTCGACACCTGTTTTGAAATCACAATTTAGTCTTTATGTTTCCTTTGCAAATTAATAACAAGAACTAAGGGAGTGCAACTGCAAACTATCATAAAATCCAGTAAGAATAGAACAACATATTTGCGACGTACAAATCTTTAACGTATGTCAGAAAGTGACTGGAAAAGATTTAAGTTAGTTTCGCTTACTGGGCATTTCGAGTGTCATTTGTTTCAAATACATGAAGTTTGACACTAAATAAATAGGATAGATTATTAATACTAGTACTGACCTTGTTCGCGATCCCTTGCCCTAGGCCCTTCGGAGAAGCCAATGATGCGCGTGGCGGGAGACGTCAGCGACGTAGTGCGACGAGTCGCCGGCGCGGCTGATCGACTGCTATCACCGGTCGAAGAGCTCGCGTTATTTGAAGTCAGGGACGCGCCGAATCTGTTCAGAACATTCAATTATAATCCGACAACACGATCTCATCAACAAACTTCTTGGTTTTATTTGCAGACAACTGGCAAAATATGTGGTTAATTTAAAAAAAGTCCGTTGACTCAAAAGAAGTAAACTGTAAAGAAATAATTAGAGGATGTTTCTCTAACACGCATCACACTTTATTACCTGAGTTGTGCTTCAGTGGCGTCCATAACAGTGACCAGCCAGTCCCAGGTGGGTTTTAGCTGCCGTTCGAGGTAGCACTGCAGACGAAGCGCTTCACGATACGCCAGCGGCACCATGCGAGGTAAAGGTAGAGTAACGCGCTCATACTCCCAGAGCAAGTCCGCTATCTGGCGGATGACAATGCCTGTAAACAGATATTCGGTCAGAAAGAGTTCAGGCAATACAAAATTGACTATAGGGCTTTTTCTTTTATTTATCTTGAACATTCTTTTCCATCGAGACCTATTGATGCTTGCGAATGTGCAACTAACTTCCTTTTTTGCTTGACAATTCAAAAGTACCTATTAAATGGTTTAATACAAATAAATGATTATGATTTTGAGTTTATCTTAGAAAGAGAACCTAAATAATTATGAAAATTGTTTTGGCACATCAACAGCTATAAAACTACAGAAAGATTTAAAATAAAGGGTTTTTATAAATCTTATTAGTGAAAAAATAACAATTGAAATGTGTTACCAAAAGCCCTGGCCAGGCAAGAAGCCGTAGTAGAAGTAGAATGCGGGTCGTGTGCGCCCGCAGCGGCGGCGGCGGAGCGCCTGAGTGACGCGGGGTCGATGAACACCAGCGACGAGCTGCCCGTCAGCCGCACGCCGCCCGCGCTGCCCGACGCGCCGCGCGCTGATTCACGGGACCTGCTGAGAGTATGAGTGGTCAACGAACCGATCATTACTACCGATACTACAACTTTTTGAATAAGGTTATAAAGAATCCCATATGCAAAACAAACAACTCTTCCTTTAAAGTTGCTAAAAATAAGGTTAATTTCGCGCCCTAATATAACAGCCTATAATATCTCATAACCACCAATCCTACAAGGAGTACAGTGTCTCTTGCTTGTGGAGGTCAAATAGGCAGTCATTGCATTTAAAATACTGGCATCCAGTAAGACTATAAAAACTGACACCATAATTGTTGGCAAATGATGATAATTACATAAGCCGGATATGAATAGGTTTTTTATACGATCGCTACATGATGAAATCTAGGCGTACTAACCACATCTTTCTTACACTGTTTCGGTAAAACGGGTAGAATATTATATCTTGTTGCACTACACGTACCGTATGGCCCACTGCATGGAGTGCGGCGCCAGGTTGGGGCGCGCGGGCGGCGCGGCGCGTCTCTCCAGCGCCTCCGCGTCGTGCAGCGGCGGCTCGGCCTCGCCGTCCTGCTCGTCCGTCTCGCCCGCCTCCGAGTCCTCGTCTTCTGGCTGCGTCGAGTCGCCGCTCTCGTCCTCTGGATATAGAAGTAGTGATGCTATGCCTGTTGCGATGTACGACATCGTTTATTACGTGGGATGTTGTGCAAGTAGCTTTCGGCTTTCCGAATCAGTGCAGGCATTAAATTATTGACATATTTATGTATATAGGACTAAAGCATTAAAACAAAAAGTGTCGAAAAAATCCCAATTTCAATGTTCTTCTCATTGTCCTTCCATGTGCAAAATGTATTAACAATTTTCTGCTTACCTGCATCGGAGCCCTGCGTAGCCCCGGTCTGTACGCTACGCTGCGCAGACTCCGCGTTATCCTGATCGTCAGAGTCGCTCTCGGTCTCCACCTCGGCCAATAAGTCAAGCTCGCTCTCGCTCTCTCCGCCCTCTGCACGCTCCGTGCCGTTCTCTACTACGACGTGTTGTTCTTGACCCCTATAAAAATGAAATTTTGAATGAGGTTTTGTCACAGTCAGCTTATAACGCGAGTACCAGAAAACCTTTATGTTACTTTTGATAAACCATATAACAGGGATGATGACAAAAAATATATTTAGTCCGTCAGGTAGATTACTTAAAAATATTGGACACGTATTTTGTAGTTTGCAAAGGCTATCTTAAAAAATAACCGCTGTTTATAAAAGAACACTAAAATCTAAAATATCAACAAGAGCCAAAACCAAGAATCACAAGAAATTAGCGTGGCTTTGTACCTGTCGGCCATAGCGTCATCATGGTGCTGGTTGTCCTGCGACTGCGCACCGTGCGCCCCGTGCGCGGAATGCGAGGGCTGGTGCGGCGCGCCCGGCTCGTCGGTCTCGGACGCGTCGTCGTCGTTGCCCAGCGCCTCGCCCGCCACGTCGTCGGCGTACTCGGTAGCCACCGGCGTGGACGAGCGGTCCGGCACCAGTGTGGAGCTGCCCATTGATGTGCCGCCCGCCGCCGCGCCGCGTCCGCCACCCGCCGTCGACTCTCTGCACCAAGTAAAGTCAAACATATGATCATCTAACTGTTGCTTGTAAAAAGCATTATCAATTGGACCGATTACGAGATCTCTGCTTGTATTGCAATACCCGTTAAAATAATTCGGATCAATGCGACCGACAGCAGCTTTAACAATAAATAAGGACAGGACTCTAACTGGATGTAAATCAGCTTAATAATTTACCTTGATTTGATGTATGTCTAGAAGAAGACAATTGCGGCATTACTTATTTTATAATTACTTTAAAATATCAGAAACTCATAATACAAACCTGCGCGCATGTGCTAGTCTTGAATGTCCAGTGGAAAGAGGTTCTACACCGAACAAGTCTTCGCTGCCGTTCACGAGGTCCACATACGTGGTCGCTAGCGGGAACGGAGCCGTGGGCCGGACGACACCTAGTCTAACTGGGGCCAGCAGCGCGTCGGCTGCTTCTACGAGTTCTTCTACAGCCAGGGCAACGAGAGCCGCGAACACACGACGACAACGGACCAGCGATGATGTTATTGATAGAGGTCTGTGAACAAAGATGAGGTTTAACCACAGATCAGAGAAAGACAGTAGAAATCGCTTAGCACTTCATTCGTACCCAAACTCACACATTTAAATTTAATTTTATTTCGTAACACTAAGAAACTTGTGGTGTGATTGGTAGTTTAAAATTAGGATATATATCAGTCTTCGTTTGTTTGAAAATAAACCACAATTTTATGACCATGGAGTTGTTTATTGTCTACTCTTTTTAGGTATTTAACACTTTTCCTTTCAAAGCGCACATGGAATAGTTTAATGCATTCAATTTAAAGCTGTATTTCGTTACAGATTAGATTTATATTTTGCGTAATGTGGTTATTACAAATCGTCCTCCTCTAGAGATGTATCACTATCGTTGACTTATTTATCGATATTCCGCTTTACTCCCAAACAAAATACAATCAACAGCTAGATTCGATAAATATTATTTTGTTTGAAATCAACTGTGATATATAATGATGGCTACACTCGTAATATGTTTAGCTTTACTAAACGTACTTTGATGAAATTTTGGTATTTAGGTACATCATAGATGTCAGACTAACACATAAAACACTTTTTAACTGACATCAAAAAAAAGGAGGTGCTATGTTAATCTGTTTTTATTTTTCATTTTGTTGAAACTAAATATTACACTTAGTAGATTTTGAAGGCTGTTGTCTTTTTTATCATGATACTCCATGTACGAAATCGCGTCTACTCATTCATATTTTTTTTTTTGAACCTTATGACCTCCTTTGATAATAAACAATGGTTTTATTAATTAGCTATAATCTGATTTTTAATTTCGTAGACTAAACTGACATTTGGAGGTTGTCACTTTCTCGTTACGTAAAAATAGTGTCGTACCCTGACTATTCTGAGTGATCGAAAGTTAATCGAAAATCGAAGTAGATCGAAAATGCAAAATTTCCCAGTAAAAAAATTACATTTGTTAAGAAACTACCGGCCCTTATTTAGTTTCTACTAATTTATGTCAGACATTATTTTATCGATCGCATTTATTTTATTGTTGATTTCATATTTAACACAATAAAAGTTTATGTAATATGTGTATGAATACTGTAACATTAAAATATATAAATGTAATGTACATTTATATTCCTAAAATATTTATTTGCACTAAAAAGTAAAATTAAATTGATGAGTCATGTGACATCAATTCGATGAATCATTTATGATTGAGCTTTACCTACGACACTAAATGATAAATGATAAATGATTTTATTTCTGTAAGTAGGTTTGTACAAACACTTTTACATGTCGATCATATTTTTTAAAACTAGATGAAGTCGGCGTTTCCTATCTGACTACTCTGAGAAGAAAGGCCGAAACAAACTCAGAGGTCACAGTCTCTTTTAAAGTCCAGACAAAATCTTGGTTAGATCATGTGAAGACCATGTAGACTGAAGTCTGAAATGGTCTTTTGAGGAAAGAACCAGCCAGATTGAGTGGAACTGTCCAGTCAGTGCACGCATTTGTCAATAACCGTGCAGCTCAACTCAGAAATTAAGGAGCTCAACGATTCGACGAACAATACTAAAGAAAGGACATTCGGGTAGGCCGCACAAACTACTCAAACTGCCAGACCATGATTAAAACTAACTTAGATAAAAAATTAAAAACAAACAAAAAGTATGATCCACATAGTCTTCACATTCACAACAATTAGAAAAGAAATTAAAATAAAATAATATAATACTTTAAAAAGTAAATATTCTTGTCATTGCAAGAAAACAAAAAAAAACAAAATTCACGGTAAAAAATATATAAAAAAAAAAACAAAATTTACTGGAGCAGCTCAATCCCAAGCCTGTTTGTCCTCAACGTAATCTTTAATTGTATAAAACGCTTTCTGGCACAACTTACGTTTAATGAATGTTTTGAATTTATTAAGACTTAGATCTTGTACGTGGCTTGGAAGCTTATTATAAAAGCGTACACATTGACATCTAAACGAGCCACCTATTTTCGTGAGCCTTGTTGCAGGTACTACAAATTTCTGTTTGTTCCTAGTGTTTATGTTATGGATATCACTGTATTTTTTAAACAATTTTATATTTTTATGGGCATATAAAAGATTTTCATAAATATACTGAGAAGGCACAGTCATTACATTAATCTCCTTAAATTTCTCTCTGAGAGAGTGTCTCGGGCTTAATTTATAAATTGATCGGACAGCTCTTTTCTGCAAAACAAAGATAGTCTGGATGTCGGCGGCATTTCCCCACAACAGAATACCGTACGACATTACACTATGAAAATAGCTAAAATATACTAAACGGGCTGTCTCTATGTCAGTTAAATTACGAATTTTCCTAACAGCATATGCTGCTGAGCTTAGCTTTTTTGACAATTTATCTATATGTGGGCCCCACTGAAGCTTAGCATCCAAAGTTAAGCCTAAGAATACTGTGCTATTTTCAGGATTCAATTCTTCGCCTTTTACCAACACATCAGTTTTCACCTGCCTAACGTGAGGTAGGGTAAACTTAATGCATTTGGTTTTTTTTCCATTAAGTAGTAAATTATTAACATTGAACCAGTGAACTACTTTTGAGATCGCGCTATTTACATCGTCAGTAACCAGCTGCTGACGTTTAAGTTTAAACAAAAGTGAAGTATCATCCGCAAACAATACTATATCATGGTTATCCTTTATGAGGAATGGCAAGTCATTAATATAAATAAGAAACAAGAAAGGACCAAGAATCGAGCCCTGCGGGACGCCCATCGTTACTATAGATCCAGGAGATCTTTTTCCATTAACGTCAACGCTCTGAATCTTCATACTTAAGTATGAAGTAAGAAGATCCAGAGCGCTGTTCCGGATTCCGTAGTGGCGGAGTTTCCTGATTAGCGTTTCATGAATAACACAATCAAATGCCTTGGACAAATCACAAAAGATTCCCAAGGCATCGCACTTATCTTCCCATGCATTATAAATATGTCCTAAAAGCTCAACACCGGCATCAGTAGTTGAACGACCCCTTGTAAAACCGAACTGTTTGCTATGTAATAATTTATGTTTATTAAAAAATCTTTGCAATTGCTCTAAAATTAATTTCTCAAATATTTTACTAAACGTAGGTAGTACTGAAATAGGTCTATAATTTGTAGGGTCTGATGTACTACCTGATTTAAACAATGGTATTATTTTACTATTTTTCATAAGGTCAGGAAACTCCCCACAGTCGATACAATTATTAAAGATAATAGCTAAACTAGGTGCGACAATATCAATAATAGATTTAGCAACTTCTACAGAATGACCCCACAGATCTGCAGTCTTTTTAAAATTTAAAGTGTGAAAGGTTTTAATTATGTCTCTACAAGTAATATGTTCAAAAAGAAATTCCGAATCGCAAACATTAACATTTTCTTTTAGCAAAGACTCAGCAACAGAAGGTGATGAGTTTAGGGATTTAGTAGTTGAAATGGGAATATCCGAAAAGAAATTTTCAAAGGCCACTGCAACTTGTGAGTCTGATTTTATGATTTTGTCATTAATTGACAGGCTGTAGTCAATATTTCGATTACCAGATCTTCCCGTTTCACTATTAATAATATTCCAAGTCGTTTTTATAACGTTACTACTGTTTTTAATCTTTGAACTCAAATAACGCGACTTGGCCAAACAACAAACTTTTTTAAATAATTTTGAATAATTTCTAACATATAAATTAAATTCAGCAGTGTTGACATAAGTCCTTTCATTGTACAACTCATAAAGCCGTTTCCTACTTTTATGAATACCAATGGTGGCCCAATCACTGAATGATGCATTATCTTTAACCGAGATAGTCTTGGGAATAAAGGTAGAATTAAATTGTTTACAAAACATATTAAAAAAATCATCATATAGATGATTTGGATCAGCATGAGTTGACAAAATTGGTAATTTTTTAATGAGTTTAACTTTAAACGCTGCCAAGCGACTTGCAGTTTTGGGGTTAACAGTGATATCCTTTTTGGCCACTTTGTTGTTTTGGTTAGGTATAGTAATCCTCTGCCTGCAGTGATCAGAATCTAGTAAATTTATAATTTCTTTGTGGACTGGTATAACATTAGTATAAATATTATCTAAACATGTGGCACTAGTAGGGGTTATTCTTGTGGGCTCCAAAAATAGGTTTACAAGATTGTAGGACTGAAACAGACTTATTATTTTACTACAAGAACCTGAGTCCTCTAATAAATTGACATTAAAATCACCACAAGTGATAATGGATTTATTTGAGTTACAAATCTTGTGTAACACTTCATCCATTACCTTTTCAAAGCAGTCATACAATCCTGAAGGGGGTCTGTATACACTTAATACAATAAACTGCTCCAATTCTATACAAGCTATTTCGACTGTCCGCTCAACAGATAGGCTCACAATATCCTTACGGTCTTTAAATTTAAGCTGGTTACTTACTAAAATCAATGAGCCACCATGTATAGCATTAACTCTGCTGAATGAACTACCAACCTGGTGGTTATTAAAATTGAACAATAACTGGTGGCTTTTAAGCCAATGTTCTGTTATACAAAGAATATCAATACTGTTAAAGTTCATAAATAATTCTACTTCTAAATCTTTGTTCATAAATCCTTGAATATTTTGATGCACCAGGTTAATACTATTTACTGATTTTAAACTTTTATGTGATTTTATTTTGCAATTTTTATTCTGTAAACTTTTGCAAGAGGTTGTCTCTATTGTCTTAATTTCTAATTTAAATTATTATCAATGTCAATTTCTGATACCAAATTATTGGCTGAATTAAATAACATGTCTTGGCATTGCTCAATAGAAGCAAGTTGTTTAGCCAAATTCTTGGCTGTAATAGAAAAATAATATGATAGCGACACAGCTATCTGTCGTTTACAATACTTTGAAAGAAAGTACCTATCAATGAAAAATCTATCTTTTGTCAAACAAAAGTGGTTACCAACATAATTGTTAGTGTCAATTAAATGGAATAAATTATTACTATATGTTAAATTATGTAATGTCCTATTCAAATCATATCTAAGATTGTTTTCTTCCTGTGGCAAACTTTGGCTGTAAGGGAATGTGAACATCACAATTTTTTTTAAACTTAGGTTGCACAATGATCTATAATGTTGGAGTAATTCTCCTTTGTTCATGTTACCCCTATTACCAATAAACATTAACAATGTAGTTTCCTGGTTAAAATTGCATTTTATAACTTTTTTCATTATGTCAAATAAAGAACAACCTGGCATACAATAGTTCATTATTGAGTGTCCTGGATAATTATTTGTTAACAAGTGGCCTAGATCCTTTCCAATTTCATCACAAAATAATACTATTTCTGTATTTACACTCTTTTTAGGCAAACAGTTAGTAATTTCTAATGGCAAACTGGCACTAGACTGCGGTATGGTGACATCACATATTGTCAATGAATGGTCCGGTGTGGGTACAACAGATGGTGGTTGACAATGAGCACATTTGTTAGTTTGTGAGCTTACCAGCTCATTCATTGCCAATACATATTCCCTCATTTGGTTTTCAGAGGCTGTATATTTGATAGTCATAGAAGTTAGTTTCTCCTGTAGTTGGTCAAGTTCATACTGCAAGTCTTCTGTGTCAGTTTGGTATTTCCTAGTACTTTTTTCTAAGTTAAATGAATACATATCTAATTGTTTAAGTAAATGCAACCTTTCTCTATTGAGTTTAACATTTTTGATGAAGAACCTTTGTTTCTTGACCATTTTCTTTGTTTTAACTATGTATTTGTTAATTTTTATGTATTTTTTTATTTTATTTTTACTAGTAACTACCCTCAATGATTTAATTGATTTTGAATCATCATGACCTGTTAAATCTATTGTGTAAGAGGGATTTATTGCTGTAACCATTGATGGGGCAACAGGCACCAATTCACTGAATAGACTTTGGTTCAACGAGGCAGTGATGTTAAGATTTGCAGTTTCAAGTTGTTCAATATGACTTTGAGCCTCATGTAGCTGATTTTGTAACAAGTATTTGTGACTAAGAGCTTGTTCATACTCACTGCTACACTGGCTGAACCCATCCACAATAACTTGGAGCCTGTCCCGGGCTGCTATAGCATCAGTGTGTTGAATATATAACTGAGCCATTTCTGTTTTTAATTTGCTATTCCTGTCAAGGACACTAAGGAACTCTATTTCATTTTCATCTTTTTCCCTAATCAGTTGGTCACAGAGCTCTTGAGACGCCTTTAATTCGCTCAAAGCCTGACTGAGTTTGGTCTCTTCTAGGCGAGCCCGCGCGGAACGAGTCATAATCATGATTAAAGAGATGAGAGAGGAGGTTGGAATCAAAGACCTTATACGTATTTCTTACTACTAGACTGTGTACCAAAATTTTTTGTTTAGCTAAAATGAAATCTATCATCATCCACCTAGGTTAGCTATTTCCTTATAAGCGGTAGCTAATCAAAAGCGGTCCTGGCGAGAGGGTTTCCGCTGGTAGTGTGTCCTTGTCTGACTTCTTGCAAGCTCAAATAATCATTGGGTTTGGTAGAAATTATAGAAAATTTAAAATGTTTCTTTTTATTTTATACCAAAACAAACGATTCATAGACTTTGAAACGTATTTAAATATTTCTACAGTTCCTATAATTAATCAATTCGTTGTATTTAAAAAATAATTAATGAATACTTAGTAAGAGTAGTACTTTTAAATATTTGGGCCTGGTAATACTAAATGTTAGATGGTGGTTTGCGGAGTTTTTGGCAGGCTTTGTTCGAGTGAAATTCGGCGGCTGTTAATATTATTTGCAAATTGATTCCTAGAGGAATAAAATTGTCGTAGTTTTGTTTCTCAACTGTCGACGCAACTGGACAATATGTGAAATCATTGAGATCCTTTGAGGTATATTTAGCTGCCGGTATTTCAAAGCATCGTCTGAAGACTGCAGGATCATCTCACGCCTCTCCTTCATGAGCTTGAGAGTAGGATCAGAGAGCTTTTTGTTCCTATCTAAACGATGGGTCTTGAAGAACGAGACTTGAGGAGACTTGGGATTTGAGGATTATCGAGTCCTCCCCCTCTCTTCGAACTTCAGATAACTCTATAATACTCCATCATAAACTGCTCAATTCCTCTTCGAGTTTGGTGATCTTTTCGTCGTACCGGAGTGTGCGCGTTTTGTACGTTGCCAGGTCCAGTCGTCGGTATTTGTTGGGGTAGCCGGATCTCGTCCGGGATTCTCAGCACCCCTTGCCATACCGTAAACTCGACCGCTACCGTAGTCGAGGGTAGGCTGGCTGCCGGGCACTATATTATACTATGTTTTATTTGTGCTATTCATGGGGAGTGCTTTGTAGGCGGGTTGGCGATCGCAGTATGGTTATTACAAATGCACAGAGAACGTTGCTGCCCATTCTCTGGTTTGTCCCTTACTCGCTTCTTACGACACCCACGGGAAAACATGGGATGGTGAAATTATTTATGCCTGACATCATACGATAAATGTTGTAGATTCCAAAAAATATACATACTATTTTTTTATTTACAATAAATTAGGTAGGTTTAGGTAGCGTATTAAGGTAGCATAAATATGTCGGGATACTTACACTATCTTTTTTACAATCAATTTGTCCCGTGTTCTGTTTGGTCATGGTCACCTCATTAGACAGAGACACACTACCAACGGGAGCCCTCTCACGCGGACCGGTTTTTGCGCCATAGTGCACAGTCTAGTAGTAAGAAGTATAAGGTCTTTGGTTGGAATAGAGTATAGGATTGAATAACAGTTGATTAGTTGAACGGAAAATGAAATTTAGATCATAAAGAAAGAAGTTCTGTCACCAAGCTAATTAGGGTTATGTTTACGTTTTATAGGTCACCGGCATCAACTTGTAACCGTAATAATAATGATCCAATGAGTTGTAGGCAAAAAAAAATACAACGCAAGCAATCCAATTTCAAGTAAAATATATAATATAGTACCTGATACCGAGACGAAAAAGAACAATCGCTTGAGCCGGTAACTGTCAACGAAACACAATTAAATTTTTTCACTTATTTTGCACTTAGTGCCTAATAAATTTAACCCAAAACACTAAATATACTTTGAACTAGTTATTAAGTTGGAAATAGGCCTTATTATAAAAGAAATCTAATATTTACAATTAAATTTATGAGGATAAATTCAAATCAGCTGTTAGCTGTAGTGTTGCCACAGGAGGAAAAAAAATATTAATATTTACTTACTATGCTCCGCGTTTGCAAAATTAAAAAAAAAATGGTCATTGGAAGCTGGTAGTCTACGAAATTAAAAATCACAGTATAAGTAAAAACAGCTAAAGACAAAAATACACAGATTAATAAGAAGTTATATTAATTTTAAGTAGATGGTGTATCCCGCATTAATTTAGCGTTCTGTAATTCAAATTCAGTTACATGGTTTGATGTGGGAAATTCTCTAATTTGAATTTTGTATCTGCGAACAATTTTTCTCCAATAAAATTTCTTAATATTTTGGTGGCATTATTTCTTCTATTTAATAGTTTTCCATAGTTTAAATGACAACTTGAGCCATTTGATTTTTTTATCATGGCCCTTGATGGTTATACAAGCAAATATGTTAAACTATGTAACTGTAAATATTACCAAATTGCCTGTAACTGCTTGCAAATTTAGAATTTTTTGTTTTGGCACTGCTGTGTTGACTAGGTATTTTTCCCTGCTTTTAATTAAAAAAATCTAATATAATAATAATAGTTCTACGAAGTGATCTGACAAATTGTATTAGTTTTTTGTAACTTTGCCTTCCAGTCGCATAAACCACTTTTCTTTTCTGTTTGGATCCTTAGTGAAACTTAAGTAACAAAATAATATCCAACTACCCACCCCACCTACTCTTTTATAGATTTGAGACTTTGTCAATTACACTTTTTCGATAAAGCTTTTCTCAATTAGCATATTACGAATGTTTTAGTTATTTCAAACTTGGTTAAGGCAGAATAAGAAAAAAAGTGGGGGTCACACACGCGTGCCCCGCGTGTGTGCCCCCTCCCCTGTGGATTTAACAACCATATTATAACTTCAGGGGTGTTTTCTTAGACTGTGACTGCAAAAAAAACAT
The DNA here is from genome assembly GCA_947562075.1 of Orthosia gracilis. NCBI lineage: Eukaryota > Metazoa > Arthropoda > Insecta > Lepidoptera > Noctuidae > Orthosia > Orthosia gracilis. The sequence continues at coordinate 44,924,860 of OX387268.1, forward strand.
ATGTGTATTACTGATTAACAGCGAAAATGCAATCTGAAATAGTTTTTATTGACTTACCCTTTCTTCTTAGCTGCGCCTGGAGCCATCTCAACACTGAATATGACGAATATTCTTGCGACGGAGCGCACGAAGCGTCGCGCCACTTCCCGCGCACGCTCAGCGCGTCCGGGGATCGTATCGTTTTGTTGCTCACGAATCAAAGTGTGAAGCAGAGTGTCCAGCATCTGGAAAATGATAAAAAGCAAAGGAAAATGCTGTTAGAATAGCTCTAAACATTTATATTTCGATAGCAGTGATATTACAGTATCCGGCCGTGGACATGGCATCAAAATTATCCTCATATGCCTAGCCTTTGCCCAAAACTATTACGGGTTAGCTTCCAATCTAACTGGTTGCAGCTGAAGAGCTTAGGAATATCTGGCTGGTGGATACGTAATATCTTGTTTAAGAAAAATTTCGCCTTTCTAGAGCGTCGTGTCTGTCGCCCCAAAGTTCGATGTTCTTTATTTACACAAGAATACGTTCCTATACTCTCTGTATAAGAAGTTGTCTTGGCATTTTTCGCCACTGCTGATACTACCAGTCTTATATACTAACCTCATTAGTGCACTTAACAATAAGCGCATGTGTAAACTTGTCAAGCAGCGTGGTGCCTGACTGCGAAGGCGCGGGGCTGTTGGGCCGACTCTCGGTCTCGCCCGGAGTTCCACTGGCGCCGCACATCACTGCCGCTTCAACGGCCGGCCAATCACCTGAAAATATATTGCGTCTTAGTATCATGACCGTCTTACCTTATCTCGTCAAGGAATCCTTCACGGGTACAGGCATTAGAACTAGTCTTTGCAAATTAAGAGCCCGCTTTTATTGTCATTGACATATCAGCTAGTTATGTGTAACTAGCTGATATGTATGCGCTATCCTGTACGATATGACGCGGCTTGGAATATTCCGCGAGTCGCTGCACAGTAACAATTTAATTAGTAATCTGCGCCCTGTACACTTCTTCTGTGTGGCTATGAGGCGTACATTTCAAATCGCCGCTGCGCTTTCAATAATCGCTATGTGATTTTTACACACTTTACAGGAGACGCAAAAAACTGATTTTCTCAGAAAATACCCGGAGTATTCAAATAATTTATTTTTTCTTTAATGCATATAACAAACTTGCCTAGTTTTAGAATACTTTAGGATAGATAATATTATTAATAATGCCAAAATTAAACATAATAGGCTAATTTGACACATAGCGTTAATTATTTGAGTCGTAAATACTCGCTATTATTATTATTATTATATACTTTATTGTACACCACTTAAATAATTACAGGATAAAACATTATAAAGATCAGTGCACAATGGGCGGTCTTATCGCACAAGGCAATCTCTTCCAGACAACCTTTGGATGGACAGAACGAGAGGAGATAGACATAGGGCTGTCAGTGTACAAAAACTATATTAAATAATATTACTTAGATACAACATAAAATACATACATACAAATAAAATAATATACTAATACATATAAAAAAAAATAGGGCAGAGAAAGGAGAAGAATGGTTACAAAGAAAGGAAATGCTCCTTCAACATTTTTTTAAATGAAAGCTCGCTATGTGCATTTAGAACACATAACTACTATAAAATTCTATGGAATTTTAAAGAAACTGACTGTACGGTGACACACATAGCTATTTTTGTGGAAAGAAATAATTAAAACAAACTCAATAGAAACTAATATTTTTTTTATTCAAAATGAAGTTTCACGTTATTAAATCAAACAAATCAATTATAATCAAATTAAAAAACAAGTAAAATCAAACAATAAGAGGAAAGTTACTAATGGTTTAAATTTTCGTAAAATAGGTGATAATCGCGGTGCATGTATTGCTTTAGACTTTGTAAGTGACTAAATTTGGTTGAATCGATTTTTAGTGGGCCATCATATAGACTCATAGGTTCCCTTATGGGTGCTGTGGTTGTCCTTCTGCGGAAAAGTGTTCCACTCTTCTGTGTGGTGTAATTTATATTGCACATTACCGTTGAAATAAAGAAGACCTCTTATATTTGTCACCGTTGGATCGGCTGTTTTCCTTCCAGGTCTGATACTTGAAAAGCCACCAGGTACATCTACATAATTTAAAAAAAAATGTGTAGTCTAGATGATGGACGATGTAAGGTCGTGATGGTCTAGCATGTCTCATCCGCGATATATAGTCAGATGGAGAGTAGATGGGGCCTTTAAACTTATTTTCTAATGTTGAATGTACGCTGTCTACCTCCATCTTTGTGTGACCTTTTTCTAGGATAATTTGCTCTATCATAATGCCCTTCGCAGTGCTGAGGTTAGATAATGCATTGCAAAGTGTTTTATTTTTATTTTGGTAGGCACATCCGTCGGATATCAAAATTACTTTCTATCCAAAAAACTCTCTATATGACGCTCGACCTATGCGTTTTGTGATCGAACGAGTCTGAACTTGACCGAAAAAGTCGCTATGTGCAGTAAAACACATGTGGGGCGCAATTTTTGATTCCACTTTAGTAAACTTATTTTAGCTATGTGAATTATAACACTTAGCGTATTTATAAGGAACTTTCTATGTATGAATGTCACATAGCGATATTCCGTAACTAGCCGTAAGTCTTTAAATATAGCATCAATCACATAGCTGTTTTTACAGTATGAGCGTATTGAAATAACGATTAAAACTGCCTACAAAACCGAAAATCAAAAAAACACACAGCGACTTTTGCACGCGCAGCGACGAAATGTAAATGAATGAATTGTACGAAGATCCTATAACAAGTTAAATTCGCAAGCAATAACTCACCCAATAAATGCAGCAGTGCCCTTCTGGCGAACTTGGGCGGCTCGAGATCATGGTCGGGTGCGTCCACCTCGGCGTCGGAGCCGGGCTGCTTGCGGGGGCCGCGCCCACGTCCTCCACCTGCGCGGAATTGCCGCTGCTCCACAGCTTGACGGCCTACGGTCTGCACTAGGAACAGGAGGATTGATTCGCCCCTGTAAACAAACATAAAAATTGTAAAACCTCTAAAGTACCTTTCAAATGGGGAAATCATTTATCAAACAGTTGCTCCACATAACACACAGTATCACAACATTCGCTCATTCTATAATTATTGCGTAGATATTTATTGTGTTGATAAACCTGTGATTTAGGTCTTTTAAATCATTTTCGTACATACCTTGAATTGAAATGCGTGGCTAAAGAAGTGTCTCTAGCTAGTCTAGCAAGAAGATCGCAGCGGGCGGTCCAGTTGCCACCGACGAGTGCCTTGCAGCGGCACTTCTCCCAACAATCGCAGTATGCCGTTGGAGACGTGCGCTTCAGCTTGCAGTCGTGGCCTTTGTGGCATACCTAGGACACAACATTGCATTAGAAAACATTACGGTTATCAAGACGCGTTTTAGCCAATAAAACGCAAACTATCAGCGAATAAGCTAACAAAACCCAGGGAATAAACACAGATTCAAAATAATACTTCGTGTTATAACTTTACGCCTCATTTATTAACAAGGGGTTTAGTTTCGAATATTAGGCCTTACCTTAGCACATTCTGTGCAGCAGCAAAGTGATCCTGTCAGGCCACATGTCTTGCACTCGAATATATCCTGTAAGCAAATAATATTATCAGAATAATGTCGTGTGTAGGCAAATGCTGATTTCTACAGTCAGATTAACACAACAAAAGAGAGTTTGTTGAGAGTGGAATAGCCACTATGTTGATTTTTGAATACATAATAGTACCTGATTGATATGCTCCTGTCCAGTCCAGGTGAAGCTACAAGTATCGTTGCAGCAGAGTACCAGCAAAGGGGAATGGTCTGGGCTCGCGTTGGGCGGGAAGATGGCCGCCGAACGTTGCGTCTCGTCCGCATCGGGGCAGGCGCGTATGGAGTCCAGTATGACTAGAGCCGCACGGTAAGCGCGCTCCGCTACCGCTGCCATCAATGGCGTCTGACCCATTCCGTCCCTGTTATTGCGTACATTGTTTGTGTAAATAAATGTAGACATGAGGCAAAGCAATTCAATAGTCAGATGTTGTCTAAATACTTTGTTGTCAGATGAATAAGCTAAACAGGTGCGAGACTGAGGAAGCCGCGTGCATGGTAAACAAAACCAAACCACGTCTAAAACGAGGAAATCGTTTTCTTTCTACTGTTGTTTGTTTGTTTCCAGTTATAGGCGTATTGTTTAACTAAGATGGCAGCTGTATGGTGCGGGAATGGCGTTGACGCCCGTCAGAGTGCGCCCTATTCCGCGCGTGCTTCTTTCGAGAGCAGCCTCAGTCCTAGTGAACAGGTAGGCATATTGCCGATTTGTTGCTGGGCAACATTCCTTTAAATGAATACGATAGTGCATGACTTACTTGGACATGAGCAGCTGCATGAGGAAGGGCTGCAGCACAGGGCTCTCGCACAGCGCGCGTAGGCTGGCCAGCGCGTTGCCACGCCGCTCCGCCGGGTCCGCGCTCACCGCGCCGCCACTGTTACCACGGCCAGACAGTTTACTGTAAGTGTTTCAAACATCATCACGTTCATCACAGCTCCTCAGAACTAGTCCAGTCTTTGCTACTTTATTCAAGATATCTAGAGCCTTTACTTCAAAGGGCAGCAAGTCCAAGAATTTATACCATGCGGTCACCAAATTGGTTTTTCATTTCATTGGAGACCCATTATGTATAGTTATTAAAGGGAAAAAGGTACAATTGGTAAATTATTGGGAAACATAAAAAGACGGAATACTAGACCAGAAACTGACTCAAACTCTCGTGGAAAAAAGGTGATGATGATAAGAAACAAATACAGATAACACAATAAAGGAAAATATTAAGACACATGTGTACAGTACAGGCAGAAAGTCGTACTCATTAACAGTTATTGCGTGACGATTGCTTGCAGCTGCATCGAAAAAGCATTACATCAGAGTGCAATCACAAAATAATTCCCCTGTAAAGGATGTCAAGCTCTTACCCGTTGTTAGTGAGTCCCATCAAGCTGTCTTCATCTCCAGACGCCTCGAAGGTCTCCGGCGGCCACGAGATGGCCGGCACCGACTCTTCCGCACTGGCACCTCCACCTCCCGTACCACCCGCTAAATTGGGCATCGAAGCGTTTTCCACTATGATATCAGTAAATAATTTCAAGTTAGAATTACACCTATGCTACACACTCACTATTTTCACACTTTATCTTCAGTAAATACATACCTATATCGGGTTCCTTGTTAGAAGTAGGCGCGCACATGTGTACACACGCGTGTAGAATGTTCCTGTTGCCGTCACAACACTCTTGTAAGATAGCCAAGACTTGTTGCTCTGTGAACAATTATTAAAATCATGAAGCATACATCTCTTAGTAGTTAAGTACTAGCAGTCATAGGATAGTAGTAGAACTTACTGCTGGTGTCAGATTCAAGTTGGTGCAGTAATTGACGCACGCCGTCAAGGTCGCAGCGCAACACACGCGGCATCATGATCTGGGGTTCCGGCACCAAAATAATCAGTGCGACCTATACATAAAATATTTATGAAAACGACAATCAATTGTCAATCAAATAGATTTAGGTCTACTTGTATGATATATTATGACTAAATCCGTATAGCGCTAAAACAATTTAAAATATTGCTCTGTTGTTAATTATTTGTAGCTATTACCAACCTGAGGCCGTACTATAAACATGTCAACGCCATCATCAAATCTGAATCCGAATCTGTACCGATTCGGTACAGAAACGAAAACGCACAAACCCGGTGAGGAAGGCACCTAAGCATTGTACAGTACCTGCGATTTGAGCGCGGTGTGATGCGGGTGCGCGGCGGCGGCGGCGGCGGCGTGCGGGTGCAGCGGCAGCGCATGCGCGGTGATGGCGCGCGCGGGCGGCAGGTTGAGCGGCGGCGGCTCGCGCACCATGCCCACGCAGTCGCGAGACACCGGATACAGAGCGCCGTTACCGTCCACCATCATCACTACCGGTTCACTGCCCTGTACACAAGAAAAACATTTAAATGACCACCAAATAGCACAATAAATTGCCCTAATTGCTCAGCCGACAACAAACAACACTACTAGCAAATCTTATCCAAGCTGACATGATTTTAGTGTTAACCTAACTCGTCTCACGGCTGGGCAAAAGGCCCCATTATATTCATTCTCTAGCAAAAAACAGTCCAAATCGTCACACCAGCGTCAACCTTGGTAACAAGCGACGACGCCCATCTTCGTGCATCCTTTAACTGTAAGCCACCACCCAATTTTTCTTTAGCTTCACAGATTTATCATGGACATGTTTGGGCCGCAAAGATAACAACGGAATGCTCAACTCCTGACTCGAGATTTGATCATAGCAATGCAAACTTACTACAGCCGTGACTGTAGTAAGTTTGCATTGCTATGATGAAATCTCATGGTCCCAGCGCTAAGAAAGAAAATTTGGTTCAAATAAATCTCAATAGATGTCGCGATATGCACCGACATGTTATTAAATTGTGTGTAAAATTAACACTTTCTGGAATTGAACATAATAATCATATCTTGTTTATTAACTCTCCTTAGAGCAAAATCATGGAATACTGGGCTCTTAATTCACATTTCAAAGATTATTTGAATGGATCATTTAAAATTGACGCCAATATATGGCGCGGTTTTTAATTTCTGAGGCATTACACTCGATTGTTTAAATTTGTATTGTAACACATTTTGGTGCAATGAAAATGTAAAAACGTGCAAAAAAATACTGTAAAACAAATCGTCACTGTATTTAAAGACAAAAAATTTCACGTACCAAGTAAACCCATTTACTCTCAAGTCGCTGCTAACACCATCTATCTATCGCCGTGGAACGGAACCGAACGAGATCGATTTACAAAAAATAATCAGTTTAATCAGGTGAAAAACGCTAGTTACGTCGGCACGGTTTCTTTCTATGGCAAGGCATCTGTGGCATGATCTGGATGAGGCATCTGTATGCTAGTATTATATTATCTGTGCTACAGTTTAACGAATAAGTAAGACTAACCTCAGCAGCTGTAGCTAGTTGTATGGCCGCTCCATTAGAATAGCCGAGTAGCGCACTGTTATCGGTCGGGAACGCGCTGTCCGTGAGCGCCCGGGTGGTACCCACAGCGTATACAGCGTACGCTAAAGCACCTCCCGGTCTGCGCACTACTGCGTGCACGCCGCGACTGTCCACCTAGGGTGAGAAAGTTAGCTATTACTTATAGATACTGTCACTAATTCTTGCCGTAGAAAGTAAGTCTCACATAAAATCTAGATTACTTACAGCAATAGTAATAACTTGCACATCAGGAGGTAAAGCAATCTTCCTGGGTGAGCGTTGCAAACAATCCGGTCCGCGAGGCCCGGCGGCCCCGCCCACTCCCCACTTCACGGCAACCAAATCATCTTTGCGTACAAGCCGACAGTCTTGCAGCAGAGTCGACAGGTCATCAGGAGTTGATGGGACAACCTCTTTGCCGTCTTTACCGATGGTAGGGAATCGCACGGCGGCGTAAGCCCCGTCAACTTTGAGTACTCGTCCTAATGGGACGCTCTTGACGTCTTCTAGGAAAACAACTTCCTTTAGCGGCCATTCTTCCTCATCACGCTTGGAACCATCGTTCGAAGAACCTTCCTCACCACGTACAGTTACGCGCTTGGCACGTTCTGGGAAAAAAGCATTATCTTTACGCAAGCATTCTAATTATTGTGGCGTAAAATTATAACAACTTGTATTATCAGTAACGTCTCGTATTGTAAACTATCAACTAAAAGAACTCACTGTGTGATGTGCTGGTGTCACTACAGGTGGAAGAAGCCGGGCTGGGTGGCGGCGGCATATCGAGCCGGTCAGCCATATCCTTGTTGCTGTCTTTAGCACCGTCTTTGCTGTTGCCGCTGGATGACGAAGCTTTCACAGACGACACTGTCAGTGGCGACTGATTCTAAACGAAACAAAAGAATAATAGTTACAGCTTTTAGAACATTAAACATCAATAACAGAAAAAGACACACAGAAGTAACAAGCCTGTACAGAAGCCATACAAACATTTTCATCCTACTTATTTTTGCTTGTGAGTCGTAATTTACCCATGAGTCATCAGATGCCTAAAGTGAGTGCATGATCAATATGATGTTTACCTGTAAATCTCTCTTGTCTTTATCAGATACAGAGCGGTCCGGTTGCGGAGGCGGCAGAAGCTTAAACCGGCACATGTCAGAAAGGTTCCAGGCAGCGTTTTGCAGAACCCCCACTTTCGGCACTCCAGTGGACATGTTGAAACCTGTTTGTAACATCAACAAATCATGATTATCATAGGAGGATGAACTAATATATAGTACGAATAATTCAATAGGTATGTTAATTAAATATATTTATTGTCCATCAGGTAGGATATTAAAAAATATTGGACACGTATTTTTTCTTATTACAAGTAAACATAATGTGACGACACAAGTAAATATAGTGCGTTGAAATATCGGGTGACGACACGCGCCGTTAGTACATTTATACTCACATAGTGACGTCACAAGCCCACATATCATAATTATTTCTTCGAATTTTTGGTTCTATAACATGCTGGTTTCCTCACGATGTTTTCCTTCACTATTTTGAGAGCAGTGGTGATGAAATAATTTACACAAAGCAGTTTATCTTTTTCAATTTTTATTGATTTGATAAAGCAAAATATACGTGTCTAGTTATTTGATAATCTCACTGATGGAGTAAATAGAATTATCATTTTTCTACCGAGGAAACCACTATTCTACATTTGACTCAATTACAACTACCATTAAGGAAGTAGTAGATTTATTTTTTACCATTTGATAGACACTAGCTTGCAATATATTATTCACAAAATTTGTAAATGAATATTATCTTACCGACGGCGCCAGGTTGGTACATGGGCGCGTTCTTCATAGTAACGCTCTGCCCAGCTTGCAAGTCCTGCGGCGTTGTGGAAGAGTGACCGCGCTGCTGCTTGCGGGAGCGGGCGCGATGTTTCTCCCAAAGGCGAGCGCGCTGGCCCAACGGAAGGACTCCCCTAGAGTTTAAAGGCGTACAATTCAATGATTTTGCTAAAACATCACTGATTGACTAAACAGTGATTTCTAATACTTTCAGTCTGTGAGGAAGACACAATTTAAAGAATAATGTTATAGAATAATAAGTCTCATATTATGTGGTTCAGGAATTAATAAACATAGTCAATTCTTTAATTAAAATCTTTGCTGCTTATGGATGCAAAAAGAGGCAGAGAAAGGTACGCAGATTCAGTACGTCATGTCCAGCAGTGAACTGATACGCCCTGAAGATGATTACTGTGAATTAACTTACCACCAATAAAGTGCACCAGAGTCCAATCTCGCGACGGTATACAGAGAGCATACATGTAGAGAGATTGCCTTGTCAGACCCAAACTCCACAAATGTTTGCAGAGGATGCTCCAGACGTGAAGCCCCAGGAGCATGAGCTGAATAAAAATAAAATAATATTATAGAGATAAAAATGGTCAGTCTTCATATTTGAATGCAACAGTGCAAAAACAAATACTACTTCATATAGAAGCCTGTAATTTGGTATCCAATTGATTAAAACAGCTCTGTTGGGTTAATTGCGCTTTGGCACTTCTTTAGTAAATATTATTTTATGTATTGAATAAATTTCAGAATTTTACAATGAAGAGCTTACCAATAGATTCATCGAGGAAGGTAGCAATCCTTCCGCTGTCAGTGAGCATAGATATGCGTATGCCGGCGGCGCTGATGTTGACGACTCGCTCTCCGGGAGTCATGCCCAGCCAGGTGGAGCGCGGGTGATATGCGCTCACAGATCCGGACGCCTTATGGTGATAAGCATTAAGAATATAATAAAGTAGGTTACATTCCATTTTCAATATATTTACCATTTTCCTATTTGCATGCAACTACAAAAACACTGTCATCTATTTTAAAACTTAAGACAACTTAGATTCATTGATAATAGGACAAGGCATATTTGGCACTTACGTCATTGCGCTGATAAGGATGTGCATCAGCCCAGCGCCACTGGTGCAGCTGGCCTTGAGTGGAGATCGCGATAAGCTCACTGTATGTGGCCGCGATATGAGTGAAACGGATGTTACTGTCCCAGTACTCCAACTCTTCAGACACCCACAGTGGTGACGCCGCAATCGACGAATCTTTTTTCTTGCTCTCAGCTAAATCATATACAAAAACATTAGGAATTAAATATATTTTAAGCTCAACATGCAGAAATTACTAATAATTACATATGACTTATAATTTAATAAATATGTTCTAAATTCATTAAAAAATAATAGGCATTATATATAACAAATTCGTCACTGCCAAATTACGGTTGTTATTTTTCTTTAAAAAAATATTTCTGCATTACAAAACCAGCTCATTTAAGGAAACAGATTTTATACTAATAACATACACACTCATTAATCTTCGACCGCTTACCAATCTTGGTCACTGTGGATATTTTGGAAATATTTAAATCATCATTATAAATTTGAATTTCTAGACAAAAATGCCTACAGCAGAAATATTAAAAAGACCATTGAATATTTACCTCCATCAGTGTTACCTCCGTCCTTGTCCCAAGAAGTATCGCGCAGTGCCGACTCGAGCCACCTGCGTGGCCCGAAGTACTGACGTTCGCGCCAGCGACTGAACTCAGACGGACGCTCCTGGGTGGAGCTGCTGCTCTCCCGGCTTGCACCGCCGCGTCCGCTGCCACTGCTACCACCGCCGCCGCCCCCACTGCGACTATTACAACACTATATTTTAATACCGTCTTGACATTGAGAGTATCCACAGATATAAAGAAAGAGATTTACTCCCGCACTGAAAGACTGACGTCGAAGTTCCTCGTTCGGTTTGTTCAGTCGCAAAATTCTGCTTGACAGTTAACGCACTTCCGTGTCTGTACAATTTCACAAACTTGCATAAACTTTTTAACCTTTCTTTATATCTGAGATCCTACCACCACTACTACTACACTGTACACAGACATAGAGTACATAATACATTCGGGATCGTGATCAGTGCAGGGACCAAACAATTACATGCACTGTTCTAGAGTAATATGTAGTCTATGTACAGAACTAACATCAAATAAACACCCAATCACAACATAAACGGAAACTGCGTAAGCTTGACAGCGTGCCAGAGATTGGGTCAAGGACTATATTTATTACAGGCAGGAGTGTGTGTAGAGGCAGGAGCGTAGCTTGACAGGTATACCTTCTGATAGCCGCGTACCCGAAGATGTCCTCAGAAAACATAGTGTCCGCGTCGATGATGACGGAGTGGTCCTGCTGCGCGGCGTGGAAGCCGCCGTCCAGCAGCGAGATGAGGTCCTCGGGCACGTAGCCGTCGCCGCCCTCGCCACCCTCCGGCTCCTCGCCCTCTTCGTCGTCGCGCGACAGCAGGTTGTTCACCGCCAGATTCACGTCCAAGTTTGTTCGCTACATTCGTTCACAAAAACATATATCAAAATTTTTGTTGATCATTATTTCAAAACTAGCAAAATCATATCTAGTTTCAGTTAATCATTATTTTAAAATTTATGAAAAATTTATAAGCTTTCTAAGCAGACCACCATCTAGTTTCAAGATGTTGTTTTATATCTTACCTGTAACTCCCTTATAATGAGACTCCTGCTCTTTCCCTGCAGAACCACTTGTGCCTGTGTGACCAGATCTTCTGGCACAAAAGGCGCTGGAACTGATACTACTCGTCCTGAACCAGATGCTCCGATAATAACACCAGTCGCGCGGCTCGTTGATCCTGTACAAATCAAATGGATTAAACCTCTTTATTTCTGCCCTCCTTTCTCCATTTGTATACCATTTATAAATAGTAACTTAGCCATAATAGAACCATTAAACTGAAGTGCATAATACCGAGAGAAATTGACTAAATAAGGGTACAACTGCGAGATGAATACCTTGAGAGTTGGGTGTAGCACGAATTGAATTCCTCATAATCCGGGCCCTAGTGCGCGGCTGCTGACGCGAGCCGCAGCCCCCGCCACTGCCTCCTTGCTTGCCCCCACTCGTTCCTCCGCCTCCGCTTCCTCCTCCGCCATTGCCCCCATTCTTACTAGCGTCAGTTTTACTTAAGTCCAAACGATCGGGTATGATAGAGAAAGCGGCGCGGCAGATAGTGCCATCTTCGAGGAGACAGGCGATGTGAGCGGGACCGGCGGCCACTGCTCGCACGCCTCGCAGCGAACTGAGTGCCGAAGAACCAGCACCTGTCCCATATCTATTCCAACGATCAGCTACTTCCTTTAACCTAAAACAATGATAGATTGAGTTAAGAACATATGGTTTCATACCAAGCTTGCTAGAAGAGCTTGGTGTGTAGCAACTGTCCAGTAAATATAGTACTATAGAGAGATATGATATGAAGAAGGGTTACTAGTTTTGTTTGTATCATAATGAATGAATGATTAACCTTACACCAAACACCTTACTTTGCAAAATCGGCCTGACCCGTCAACCAAGTTTCATTATATTATAATCAGTGCACTTTTGTCTACCGCATTAGCCGGATGTATTCGAACATTTCATTAACATTTTAGTCATTAAGAACATTTGAGTGTAAAGAAATAGTGTTTCATGTCAACTTTGTTTCACCTCAAAAACACCGACACCTCGCGAAGTACCCCAACAAAAGGTGAACTTATTTGAGAAGGTACTGAACCAATTAAAAATTTTCTTTCACTGGTAGAATGCTGTGATATTTCTGATAGGCATGTGTTAATGTCATCTTGGAAAAATGCATGATCCCTGTGGGATGCCACTGGAGCAATGCACAGGAGAAAGCGTATAGTTAAATTTATAGTGCAGAACTAACAAACAGCTTGAAGAAGCTGTTTGTTAGTTCCATAAGATAAGGAACAAAAAATAAGCAGTAAGATCCAATGCAAATTGTTGTCCAGTATTCCATTTCCATTCAGAATGAGGACACGTTTGTTGTTAATATTGATAAATATAAATTTCAGAGAGCCAAACAAACATACAGTCAAGTAACAGATTGAAACAGTACTCCCCAATCTTCTTGTCCGCTCTGAAGTTGCGCAGTATTAAATATCATACTAAAATAGCAATGCACCATACCATGTGCATTGGGTAGCTAACTTCAGAGTGACCAGGAAGATTGGAGAGTACTGTACTGTTACTTAACAGGTGTTCAACCTGTCATTTCTATTTACAAACACTGTGATTCATCTATGAAGTTCCATTTATAAGAGAAGATTGAAATTAAATAGGACAGCTCATGGATGCTGACTAGGGCATGAGTTAGACTAAATTTTTTGTGTTATTTTCACTAATCATATGAGGTGTGATGTTATAAATTTACACGATGTACCTATCATACAACCTTCATCTCTTAACCCCAATATGGGGATATATGAATTTAAAAAAATCTTTCCTTAGCCTAAACTTTTGGGTAAAAATTTTAAGATAGAGAAATGCTTAACAGATAGAATAGAAGCTTAAAAGTTTAAGCTATGAGTTTTCTGTTAATGAATTAGGTTTTTATTTTTTTGTAGTTTGGGAATCCCCATCCATATATTGCATCATATTTTTTTGTCTTTCTGGAACTATCTTTAAGCAATTTTTTTATTAGTTAAAATTGGATAAATTTGGTACTAATTTGATGATTTATTTTATCCATAGGTTGGTCTTACTTGTGTGACAGATAAATGTTTATTTTGTTACACTGTTGCAAGCTCAGGGTACACTTAGTATTGTCAGAGTAACCTTTATAAAAGTAGAAAGAGAGATTTTATTATTCTTTACAAGCACTCACAATTAAAATCAACCTGCCTAGTGATATTAAACATTTATAACCCTAACAAAGAATAATTCCATCCTCTTAATGTTTAGATATTGAACATAAAATTTGACAAAAGATACAAACAGTTGTGCACTTTAGGGTTTTATCAGATTTTGGCAATTATATAAACAAAAAAGATCTAGATTTACTAAACAACCAGTAATTATTTAGATTTGGCACTTTTTAACTTAGATCTAAGCCTGGTCAAATTATAAAGTATTATAATCAAAAATACAACTATATTGATAAAGAAATCCTACCAACTAAAAGAGTATCAAGATTAAAAAATAGGCAACTTATTATAGTTTGCATATCATTATTGCTAAAAGTAAACAACCTCTGATGAGGTCTACTAAACAAAACAGCTATAATTAAGTGTGGTTTTGATAAATCTAATCAGCTTTTTTTCATATGTACATATTTTATACAACAACTATTATTTTCACATGTAATACAATATTTTTTTAGAATGGTTTCTTAATTAAGTAATGAATCGAATGTTATTATGCTTAGACAACTAAGGAAGAGGTACTGAACAATTATGTCACAGTTCGAGAATTAAGAACTCCAGTAGCGGCTTTGACAATGCGAAAAGCAGGTTTGCAAATTTAGCATCGTCGTTTTTAACCAAACAAGATTACGCCATCCGATCCAAATTAACATTAGACGGTATGCATTGCAACTGCAAGCAGCTATATCTAAATTCTACAAAGAAATGTCATGCAATGGAAATTCTCCCATGAACGTAAAATGATACGGGAAACGTGGCCCTTGATGCTATATCATCAATAAATGACTCAATAGAATTGTATGATCATGGAATGTCGGATTTCACAACATGAACGAAATGGAGTCAATTAAAACGATAAAATATGTTTACCTGTCTATCAATTGATCCTCTGTACCAGGCAAAGGATGGACCACAAAATGCATTGAAGACATTTTCCAAGGCCTTATCCTGTGTTTTAACAAAGATTTCAAAGAACACACTTAAACATTTGTTAAAAATCCACCACAATAAAGCGAGAACAAAAGAACACCATCTAAAATCCTCTTCCAACCACCATATTTCTCGTGGTTTCTTTCGTGTTCGTTTCTCGTTCTCAAATACATGTGAGTCGGTACATGACGAAAAAAGAAAGAAAATATCAACATGGCTTCTCCGCCCAGAATGTTGGTACCCCTGACATAATCAACTATTTTGTTGAAGACAAAAATCTTTATCCGCTTTACAGCTATTGTATAGGTTTTTTTTACGTTTAAATTATTTTAAAACAGTTTTGTAAAAAAATCGGCTATTTTTATTATTTTCATAGCCTTACACAGTAAGAGCGGAACCACACTTACGTGGCGTGGCGTGGCGCCTTCTGACGCAATTGATTGGCTACAAAACTCGTTGTGTTATGATGTAGGATGAAACATAGTCGTTTGATTGGTGGATACCGCGCCACGCCACGCCATGACACGTAAGTGTGGTTCCGTCTTTAAGCTTCTAAGAACTGGAAAATATTAGTGAAACAATAGTCATCCGTCTCAAGGCGGAAACAATAGTCATCCGTTTAATGTTAAGGTTACACTAGTCGATCATTTTTCCATACAACGTAGTCTGGAGCAGTTCTGCCAACTCGTCTAAGCAAAAACGCGCCGTTAGCTCTTTAAAAAAGCTCTAGAAAGCCCTGAATGTCAAAAAATCGCTGTATTCGGCGCCAAATTCATCAAAACGCCAAATAATTTGAGTTTAGTGATGTTTAAACGTATTTTTTTTCATGAATCAAATTACTTACAGAGAGTAGCATACATTACAGTATTTGTTTAGTTGTAGTAAAATAAAGTAATCACATGATTATTTTATTAAATAAAGGCATTAAATTAATTCATCTTCGTCTGGTTCTACTACAATTGATTCTGCCGCCGAATTATATGGATGGTCTTGATCAGTTTTGGACTTGAATTTATTTTTATCTGTAGATGAAATTTTCCTGAACACGTCGTTTAGAAGATGACAGTTACTTTTTTTTAAAAGAAAGTCCAAAGTTTCAAAAAGAGTGAGATTTAGCGCTAGGTGCTAGAACGCGTTGTTGAACAAAAAAAGATCGAACTAGATCTGGCGCCGAAAGCGCTAAGTTGGCAGCACCGGTCTGGCGATTACTCCACTGTTTGACGATGTACGTTCAAAATAAAAAAAATATATCAATTTGTCTATTCCTGTGTGGAAACAAAAACAGCAAAAAAGTCAAAAAGTAAAATATTTGAAAGTTAAGAGCGTCGAAAGTTCCATATTTCAACACTAATTCTGACGGAATTAATTTTACCATAAGAAGAAGGAAAATTGCAAAATGGCCACCATACAAGGATAGTAATAATGCAAATAATTTTATTTTGAAAATGTACATTTAGTCGTTTCATCATAATATCTTAGACACCCAAAGGTCTGTTTATAAAATTTTGTGCGCTCGTTTTCGTCCTAAATCATCATCCATTTCGCTACAACCTTGCAAACGTGCTAATTCGTACACGAACTAACTTCTTACTGCTCATCACAGCATCTATCTCTTTCGCACGTGTTGTCGGATAAGATAGCAGGTATTTTAACCCCGCGCACAAAATAGTTCGTGCCGTCGACTAGGGCAACCTTAAAAACGAAACCACATTTACATGTCGTGGCGTGGCGCGGGATCCACCAATCCAGCGACTCTGTTCCAGAATTAATCAACTGCGTCAAAATCAGAAGGCGCCACGCCTCGCCATGACACGTAAGTGTGGTTCCGTCTTAAGTCTATGTAGCCATCTGGCACTGTTGACAACAATATTGCCGTTTGTGCTTAATGGGGATGTGAACTGCCATTTTTCATGATAGGTGGCGCATCGTCGCTATGGCTATTGAAAGCTGTCAAGTCCATACATTTTGTAACCTATCATATCATCCAGTAAATTTAAATTTTCTCGAAATATGCCTCTGTGTGCTGTACCAGGATGTACCAACCCTGTTGTTAATTTGTTGCCCAAAAATACAACGCGCAAAAAACTGGGAAAAGGCTATGCATATTTATAGGTTATGTTATATACCTCAATAACTCAAATAACTCTGATTATGGTACTTGGTAATCTATGTCGAAATAGTGGAGCTATTAACGTATTGATAAAGTTCTACAGCAGGAATGTCATTTGTTTAGCCTTCAGAAGTTTGAGAGCTTTGATTGCCGCAAATAAAATAAAACTTCTAACCTAAAACGTAAAGAATACCAACACATTAAAGTAATGTTCTCTCATTTTTTTGTATTTTTTCCTATCCAGAGTCAAGTAAGAAATAACTAGTAATAACAAAAAAAATGACAAATCTAGAATATATCACTGATGAAAAAGATTTTTTTAAATAAAAGTCTGCCGCTCAATAAGATCTGTTCTCTTTCCAGTTATCCTTGCTCCTCATTTCTTTAGTTCGTCTATCAATTTCTTAAGCTTCCAGGGACAATACATATTATCAATAACGTTGGTCGACTGGTTTAAACACAAAAAATAACAAAAAAATACGTGATGTAAACAAAGCAAATGATTTGACAGCAGCCATTGCGCCGCCAGTGACATCTGCGCTCAGCTTTGCGTTCACAACCCTATTGCCAGTGTTTGCCTTTGCTGTTTACAATTAATTTGCGATCTGTATAAACATTGTAGTGTGTCCTGTTTTTTAGAGGTGGCTATAAAATTATTCACTAGAACAATGAAAAAAGAACTCCATGTCACAGCAGGTTCAAACTGGAGAAGAGGTTCAAAAGACAATATTAATGGAAATCGTTAAAGGAGTCCTGTGCCAAGAAATATACTTAACGCCGAGATAGATTAATACTCAGGGAAAGTAAAAAAAACAATGAAATTAACAGAAGAGATGAGTTTCAGGCTATTGAAATTGTAGAAAAGAGAAGATAATGCCTAATATTTCCATGGATTCAAATCAATAGTTCAAATAATTTCACAAGATGTTGTAGTGTTGAATTCGACTTGACGGACTTTTCGTATAATGGGCGGATGTATAAGGTTTGTTCGCGAGTCCGCGTGCCTTAAACCACTTCTATACAGTCGGAACTCTGAACCAAGGTGCCCTTGGTTGAGTCAAACAACTGGCGCGTTTGTTTTACACAGTGGCATGATTGGCACAGATTTTTTTTTTATTAATGGGGCAGTCATACAAGCCAGTGATGACATCGCATAGCCTTTCTAAATATCAGAAAGTTGGGAGTTGCAAGCGACGATTTATAAAGGAATGCGAACGCTGACCTAACGTCCTTGATTTAGCCTTGGTCGCAAGCGCATGTCTCCCAACCTAGATTTTTGGAAGGTCAATTCAATTTGGTTGGCCAACCACCGTACACACGATTAATTTTCGCCACAACACAACCAGGGTCATGGTGTCCTTGGTTGAGTTAGACCGTTGTTTCGACTTTATAGAAGGCCTTTTAATCACACAAGCCACCGACCTGCTCCTGTGGTATTTGCTAGTCCAAGAAGTAGTGAATTCTGTTAATATAAATGTGTAATAAAACTTTGCTGCCATGTATCACATGCCAACAGAGTTAAAGGCTTAAGTTCTATAGTTTTCATTCTTGGAAATTAATCCAAGAACTGTTACAACTACATAACAGGCCCTTTAAGTGATTCAACCCCTCACCATAGTATTTTTTTTCTGTGTTCCAACCAGTGGAATCTGTTTGCAGTTGAACGCTGTGTTTTCCAATAGTTCCAGAGTGCACAGTTTTTGACAGGTAGGTATCCTTTTTTGATGTGTGATCAAATCCAAAATCTGCATTAGGGGAGATGTGAGACCTTTTGGAAATCGAACTTCTCCAACTGCTAATAACGTAATCAATTTGATTACTATAGTCGATACGGATTTTTTTGGGAAAGAACAAAGCGTGATCTCAGCGCGTGAAGCATGGGCCAACTGGCGAACAAATAGCGTGCGCGCAGAAATATTAGCGGAGCATTCCACCGTCGCTCTCTCTTCATACTTCACCACCCGTTTGGACATTTGAACGATAAATCGCTCAGTGCGCAGATTCAAGGCCAGCGTTCTTTTGACGTGACGGTACCCGTAGTAAATGTCAAACAAAACAGGACCGTTTCGCGCTTGGCCAACTTCAGGGCGGCCCGGAAGTTTGGCGAGAACTATACCTGGGGACTTCCACGGAACCTTGGACAGTGCTGAAAATAGGTGTTCATTATAGTATTATTTCTAGCGATGCAGTATTCCAGTAATCAATCTCTCTCCTCTCTCATTTCTTTTACCCAGCCCAAACTGCCCAATCATGGTTCTGATGAGGTCATCCAGGATCGTGCTGCCCACTTTTGCATTCCAGAACGTTAACTCACGATTTGGAATCTTGGATAATGTTGCCTCTAACAAGGTGTAAAATTCGTCTATCTTTTGTAGCTGTTGATGGTGCACGACAATGATCCAGTACAAGCCGCTATGCCGCAATTTGGTAGAAAAACTCAGTAACAAAATAAAAAAAAGTTATTAGCAATTATAAATAATTACCAAT
The DNA here is from genome assembly GCA_947562075.1 of Orthosia gracilis. Lineage (NCBI taxonomy): Eukaryota > Metazoa > Arthropoda > Insecta > Lepidoptera > Noctuidae > Orthosia > Orthosia gracilis. Next base: position 44,944,276 of record OX387268.1, read on the forward strand.
AATGTCACATCCTGGTACTAATAATTCGCTTACCATGATAGCCAACAGCGATTACATGGGCTCAAAAAAAAAATAAGCGAAATCATTATATACTTTATGTGTCTACGGTCTACCCACTGGTTTACCTATTGGCTGGCAAGCGATGCTAAAAATATGAACCTTGCATGCAACGAAACACAAGCTCGTGGTGAAAGAAAAAAAAAAACAATAATGAAAAATCAAAAATGGCGGCCAAGTCAAAGAAGCGGCTGTCTAAAATTGAAAATAAGATATTAAAATTAGAAAAATTAGAAATAAAAGATGTATTTTGTTCAATTTGTCAATCTATTTTAATAGAGCCTGTTACCTTGCCGTGTTATCATGATTTTTGTCAACGCTGTTTTAACGGCAGCATAGAAAATAATGCTTTGTGTTGTCCTCTGTGTCGATTGCGAATTGGATCCTGGCTGAGAACAGCAACAAAACAAAAGAATTTGGTGAATGTTGAACTTTGGAATTTTATTCAATCGAAATTTCCTCAAGAAATTGAAATTAAAACAAAAGGAGAGGACATCCATTTACCAGAAGGTAAATCTAATCAATATTTGTTTATTGTTTGTAAAATATTGTTTGTAGTTTTTAGAAAAATCCTACCATCTGTAAAGTTTGAATGTGATGAACAATTTTCTGTTTTGTGCCACATTTTTAAATTAGCCACAACTGAAACTAAGGCCCACTAATACCTACTAAGGCCCATAATATACATGGTTTGAGTCAAAATTGTGAACTTAATTTCTTTCCAGCCATTTGACACGACAAAAACAAATTATGCTGTTAATAAAAAGCGCGGGAAACTTCGTAAATCGTTAATAGGTATAAAGGATCGGTATTAGTCAGTTTGTAGTTAATTTAATTGTATATTTTATTCATAAGTGTATAATTTGCTGTACATATTTTTGGTAAGTAAGTTTATGTAAATTATTAAGATGGGTGATCCGCCCGTCGACCCCGGCGGAGGGACATCTCCTTCAAAAACGCCCATGGACATGCTGATAGGAGCGCTTGAGTCCTCCATGGACACTGATTCCTCAATTTCAGACTCCAATAAACTGAAACGTAAACGGGCCGACACTATACTTTTATGTGGGTCATGTCATAAAAGAAAAAGGAGACATGGAAGTAATAACGATACAACAACCCTGCATCCTGACAGGATGCAGGGTTGTTGTTCTTTCCTTCGGGCGTTTCCTGAGAAACAATGAAATTAGAGGTATTGTGAATGGTAGTCTCAAACGAATAGGACGAAATCGCATAAGTTCGGCATTCTCAAACTTCCAAGATGCAAATTTTTTCTTGTCTAATAAAAACCTTGCATTAGAAAAATATAAAGCTTTCATTCCAACTTTCAATATAACACGTATGGGAGTTATAAGGTGTGTTCCCACAGATTGGTCAGATGATGATGTTATGGCAAACGTTAATGTACCAATTGGGTGTGGATCGATTCTAAAAGTGAAAAGAATAAAAAAGAAGATTGTGGTAAATTGTAACAAACAATTTGAAAATACTGGTACCATTGTTGTAACATTTGATGGTCAGGTACTCCCAAAGCGTGTATTCATGTTTTACACAGCCTTGCCAGTGGGCTTATATATTTACCCAACTGTGCAGTGTTATAACTGTTGCCGTTATGGCCATGTTAAAAGTCAATGCAGGGCCACACCAAGATGTTTCAAGTGTGGTCAAGGGCACTCGGGGGATAATTGTAATAATGAAGAAGATGATTATTTTTGCTGTTTATGTAAAGGTCTTCACCAAGCTACGGATAGAAAGTGTTTAGAAATTAATAGACAAAAAGGTATTAAAGAGACAATGAGCAAAAGTTGCATCCACCAGTATCAAAGATTTCATACTCTGATGCCCTATTACATACAACTCCATCCTCATCCCCCAACAACATTCATTCTTCTCAGCATGAATGTTGAATTGAATTCTTCACATTCTTAAAAAAAAACTGTTTTTTTGAAGCCTAGGACACCCCCTAGTTTTTCCAAAGCGTATTATCGCGCAACCCATTCTGCTATTATTAAAGAGCCTATATTATCTGAATGAAAACCCATAGTTATCAAAAATAATGAAAACATGAAAATATCTGACATAATCAAAATTTTAATTCAGTTATTATCACAATCAAGCTTAATATCACCTTCCAACGTTGCAACAGTAATTGATGATTTATATCAAATATCTAACAATCACAATGGCCACAGCAATTCAGTGGCATTGTCAAAGTGTTAATAATAAGAAACATGAACTTATTCATTTAATTAACAAATATGACCCATTTCTTATCTGTCTTCAGGAGACATGGTTAAAACATGACTCAGTGTTTAAAGTCACTGGATTTTCCTGCCTCAGGGTCGACAGACATGATGGTTATGGTGGAGCAGCTATGCTTATAAGTAACCATTTTTCATTTACTCCTTTATCTGTTCCAGCCCACAGCAACAATTTGTCTATTGTTGCTGCTGTTGTAAATAATATATGTTATGTTTCTGTATATAATCCTCGACCTAGTATCGAAATTTTTAATGAAATTAACAATTTATTTAATTTATTACCAAAACCCTTTGTATGTATGGGGGATTTCAATGCTCGTCACCAGAGTTGGGGTTACTCTTCTTCTTCTTGTCACGGAGAACAGCTCTTGGATCTTCTTGATTCACATAAGCTATGTATTTTGAATACTGGTTTGCCAACACGCCTTGGTGGGCCTAGGGAAGACTCTAGTGCCCCAGACTTATCCATTTGTACACCCGATCTTGCATCCTGCCTTTCTTGGAGCCCTCTGACATCCAGATATGGTAGTGATCATTTCCCATTATTAATCACTTTTCCTTTTAAGAAACCTCCAAGGCAGTTAAAGTCACCACATATGAAATATAAATTGGATGATGGTGACTGGGGTGTGTTTAAAAGGAGGGTTGAGCAGATGGTGTTAGAAATGCCTCAAGTATCTCATGAAAATGCATCCATTTGCTCTGAGATGTTAGCTAAAATATTAATTGAGGCAGCTATGAAACCTTCCCCTTGAAGAATTGTCAACCTAGTAAGATACCATCTCCACCATGGTGGGATGAAGAGTGTACTAATGCAGTTAAACAGAGAAAAGAGGCAGAAAGACAATATTGTATTCAAATGTCTGACAATTACTTTATTAATTATATACAAATTGCAAATAATACCAAGAAACTACTTAAAAGAAAAAAGTTTGAAGGCTGGCAATGTTTCTGTGCATCACTTTGCCCTAATGTTAAACCGTCCATTGTGTGGCAAAATATTAGAAGGTATAGCTCTGCTTTCAATGACACAGAACAAAATAAAATTACTCCCACTCTTGCCGAGCAGATCATGGATCGTTTGGCTCCACCTTCTGTTCCTGAAAATTATGTTTTGATTCCATCTTCAGTACCAGCACCTTTAACAAATATTAATAACAATAAAATGGACCTTAATTCTCCTTTCACTTTGTATGAACTGAAAGGAATTCTTTCGTATGTTAAGGCGGGTGAAGATGGTATACCATATTCATTTTTGTCTAACCTTGATAATAATGGTCTTAGTTATTACCTTTGTCTAATTAACACTGTAATCTTCTCCGGTAAAATGCCCAAACCTTGGCGAACTCAAACTTTGATATTGTTATTGAAGCCAAATAAAACGAGTTCAGATCCGTCATCGTATCGGCCAATAGCTTTGTCTTCGGTACTAGCTAAAATTGCAGAGCATTTAGTCAAAAATAGATTGGAATGGTTTATAGAGCACAATAACTTATTATCAAATACTCAGTTCGGTTTTAGGAAAGGTAAATGTACTTTTGACAGCTTAGCCATTTTTACCACTCAATGACTCTGTGGTTGCAGCCTTTTTAGATATAAGTGTGGCATATAATAAAGTTAATATTTCAATCCTACAACAAAAATTAATGTTACTAAATATTCCAATTCTTTTAGTAACTTTTATTTTAAATTCTTTTTAAGAAAGATTCATTAATTACCCAATAGATTCAAGTGACAGTACATGCATATGTCGAACAATCTGGAAGGGATTGCCTCAGGGCTCCGTGCTTAGTCCTATATTGTATAACATATACACATATGATTTAGAGTGCTCTCTTATTAGATATGCTAATGTTCTTCAGTATGCGGAAGACTAGCTTCTTTATGTTCCTGGGTACAAAATAGATGATATTTGTAAATCTTTAACCACGGCTATGACTAAGTTAAAGGTCTGGCTAGATTACAATGATCTTGCCCTATCACCAACAAAAAGTACTATTGTACTCTATACTAGAAAACGGAAATTGCCAGCGGTTAATGTTGAGTATGGAGGTTTATCTTACAGGTGAAAGACCAGGCAAAATTTATGGGACAAATTTTAGATTCCAAATTAACTGGAATTCCTCACTGTGAATATATTTTGAAAAGGTGTGAGCGTAATTTAAACATTTTGCGATGTCTCTCGGGTGTCTGGTGGGGAGCACATCCTTCTTCCATGAGACTTTTATATGATGCCCTGATAAGAAGTGTGTTGGATTATGGAACTTTTTTATTGAACCCTGGAAATGTGGGTGCTTTCAAGAAACTGGATGGCATTCAATCGAAGGCTCTGAGGATTATTACGGGGGCGATGAAATCTAGTCCAATAAATTGTCTTCAAGTGGAGTGCTGTGAACCCCCTTTATCGTTAAGAAGACAGTACCTAAGTGATTGTTATTATTTCTGCAGTTTGCAATTGAAATGTCATCCGTAACATTCTAAATTAAAACAGCCAGCTGAAGAGGTAGATTCATCAAATTATTGGACGCATAAGGATGCACCTTGTCTTGTTAAAAGTCTGCGTAAATATAACAAATTAGAAGCTCCAACTTACCAAAGTAATCAAAACCCTTGTATTGTCATAATTTCAATTCTCTCATTGTACCACCACAAATCGAATTCAATATAGGAGTATCAAAGAGCGATACCAATCAAGATGTCGAATTTAGGCGCATTATTGACAATGACTGGACTGGTTGGCATCAAATCTATACTGATGCGTCTAAACATTCTAATGATAGTTGTGTTGGCGTTGGGGTTTACCATTCACAATATAAAATTGTACAAAAAATTAAGTTACCTCCCGAATCTAGTGTATATACCGGTGAATGTTATGGTCTTTTAAAGGCCATTGAATATATACTCCTACTGAAGCTATCAAAAACAATAATTTTTTATGATTCGATGAGTTCCTTACAATCGTTACAACGATTTCCCTTCAAGTCTCATAAACAGTCTCCTATTGTCTTTGATATTAAAAATCTTTTATATGTATGCTCATCAAGGGGTTATGGAATCGTTTTGGCTTGGATTCCAAGTCATGTGGGCATTTCTGGTAATGAAAAAGCTGATCGGTTTGGTAAGCGAAGCTATTCATGTCGGAGATGTATGTCCGTATAGTAATTATTGTCATGACTTGGTTTCTCTGCCCAAACTTTATTTATATAATGCGTGGAGTAGTCTCTGGGTTGATGATGCCACCAAAGGGAAATATTATCGATTAATACAGAAGTCTATTACACGTAAGCCGTGGTTTAACAATTTTCAATTTAGCAAAAGAATCACTTCTGTTTTATGCAGACTTCGTTTGGGCCATGTTTGTACCCCTGCACACTTGTTCAAATTTAAAATTGTTGATGATCCTATGTGCTCTTGTGGAGAATACGGGGACTTGAACCACATATTTTTTTTCTGTACATTGTATGATAGGTCTGCTTTTACCTCTCAACTCCTGGCGATCCATATCCCATTTCCTACCTCTATTATTTGTTTACTACATTATAACGATGCAGATGTATATAGCATATTAGCCAGATTTATTGATACTAATGATATCAAACTATAATTGTTCCTTTATGTATTGTAACTATATGTATTGTAAATATATGTAATGTAATTATATGTATTTAGTTATATAGAAACCAATCCTTTTCCCATTCCAAATTCTCCAATTTTTAATTTTTATATCCTTGGTTTCCCTACCTTTGTCATTGGCTAATGCAAAGGTCGGAAAGCCAAAAGAAAAAAAAAATTATTCTGACTTTCCCTAAATGGTATCAAGAAAATTGTTGACACCAAACTGTGACTGTTAAACCTGTCTTTTGCCTCACTTACACAAGCCTTTTAATATTTCAGAGACACCCTTACCTCGTCTAAGTGAGCCTGGGGAAATTAGATCAGAATATGAGGCTGAACTGAGGCGTTTAAGAGCTGAGAGAGTAAAATTAGAGCAAAAGCATATACAGGAGACTGAGTTATTAATCAAGTAAGCTTTTTATTTAGCATTACTTCAAGTGTCTGTGGTATAACAAATATTTTAGCTCTATAATCTATGTATAATATAAAAAGTGAAATTTTGAATTGATTTGTTTCAGGAAAATTCAATGTGAAGAAGAAGAAGCGCACAAGAAATATTTAGATAACTTAAAACAAGATGAAATTCTAGCACAACAAATGCAACAAGATCATTTTAAAGATAATGTTCCACCACCTAACACTCCTAGAAAACTCAATGTTAAACCATCAGCTGCAAAACCTAGACTTAAAGCCACAAAAATTGATAGTTATCTGTCTAAGTTACAAGTTCCCACCACTAATGAGTAAGTGATATTTTATAAATCTAATCTTCAGCCAATGCCATAATTTTGTGTAACCATGTGTTATTTTTATTATGTGCTTCATCTGCAAACTGCCACAATCATCACAGTGGAGATGAAAGGTGATATTTCAGAAATAACCAATGGTATATTGTTTTTTTAAGCAGAGATGTGTAAAAAAAGATGCATACCTATTGGGTCTTTGAAACATATCTCTTTTACAATTAGGTGGAAACTACTCTTAACCAGAAGCATTATCTTATTGCAGTAGTTCACAAGTAAATAATGAAACTAATGAAAATACAAGCACTGATGAGTCGACTCCTAAAGTACCAACAGTCAAGCCCATGAATGGAACCTCACCAGAAATGGTCCCAAGTTATGGAAAATTAATTAAAAGTTTTATAGATAAAAAAAATAAACTGGGTCCTGGTTTATGGAATAAAGAAAATGGGGAGAGTGTTAAAGAAAAGGTAAGGTAATATTTATCTATTAATTGATATTGTTTTTATGGGCACTGCATATGTATCTTAATTTGATGTCTAAATAGACCAGATTTCAATTTTACCACTCAGTAATATGACATTTCAAATGCGAAAGCAAACTGTCTGTCTGTCAAGACTTAAAATCTGAACGGTTTTTGTATTAAACAGCACATGGGTAGACAATGCCTTGAATTAGTATGTAATGAGTTCTATGTTAGGGGGGTTTGGTTTCCGCAATTAATGTAATGAGTATGTTCCCTTGAAATAATTTCCGACTTTCACAGGGGCAAAGCCGCTGGCGGATGCTAGTCCAAAATAATCTTCCTTTGAGATGTGCTAAAATTCTATTCTTCTATAGAGTACAAGCTTTACAGATAATCCTTCTTTTACAGAAAGACGATCCTAAAAACGGTGATAAAGAAGTTGATACTTTAGAGGATAAGGTCAAAGTAAAAAGCTCCATTCCTTCCCTGCTTGTCTCATTGCCTCTGCCATACACAGGAATACTCCAACACAAAATCAACTTAGCCGAAAATAGAAACATGGAGACTGGAAGTGTTGACTCTATGCGTCAAGAGTTGTGTTACTTCAAACCTATTGAGTCAACTACTCCCACAAGGTATAGATTCTGGTACTCTTGTGTAAACAAGCTTGCTAAGCTCTTGCTCAGCGCAATTTTTGATTGAACTTTTTTACTATCTCTTAATTTGTCATTGTTATTATTGTTATGTGTAAATGTTTTATATTCAAATCTTAGTCTGAAGCTGGCATTGGGGGTAACTTTTATTAAATTAAAAAAAAGTCATCAATTTCATATGTATGTATTGTATTGTTGTAACTGCACAATATTCACATAATGTTACTTTATTTGGGCTTCTAAAAACGTGTGCCAAATTTCATAAGTGTATGTATGCGTTTGTTTTAGATTTTTATGTATGTATTTTTGTCCACCCATTTCTTTGAAACTACTTATTGGATCGTGGTCATTCTGTGTTGGATTGAGTATCTCTCAACTTAGGGAATAGTGCCAGTTTCATCAAAATCGGTCCAGCAGTTTTCAAGATATGGGGCATACCAAACTCCTTAGCAACAAACAACTTGAATCTGTAAATTGAGTTATTATGGGTATTTTATTAATGCTTTAAGTAACGTACTATAGACCTTGCTGATTTTTAGTGATGGTGTACTTAAACTAAAAAATAAACAGACTTCTAAAGCAAAAAAGGAGAAGTACCAAAGACACCAACTGCCGAAACGAAAATTATTTTGCAATTTTTAGTGTTTTTCTTTTGTTTAGTTTGTTATTATGTATGGGTTAAATCTTACAACAGAATGTTAAAAATGCTATCCCCAAATGATTGAGCTGAGTTTTCCATACTTTGGTTTGGGTGACAATGTATGATTAGCAAAGACTTAGCTGCTAAGTGATATTCTAAATCTACTATGGTGGACTCCCAAAAACAGTTTAAAAATTATTTTCGGTGGACCCCATGAAACAGTAAAAAAAAACTAACGCAAATGCTGAGAGAAATACAAATAAGTTTGTTTTTCTAATAAAACTTCAGTTTTATTCAAATTAATCATTTTATTTGTAATATTCTTATTATACACTACTACATTCGTTTATTTGAGTCCTTTTTCACATGAAGCTGCAGAAATATTTAAATCTCTTGACATTGTTCAGTTTCAGTACAGGCAAGACTCTTCCGCTCCGCGTTCCAGGGATTCGTGTTGACAAGGAGTCAGTATTAGCCCACAATGAGCCTACGCCGACCCGTGCCCAGTATTTAGAGGGACTCTGTCGTCTCAGAAACTTGTCCCTAGCTAAGAACTTACCATCTGCTTTTGTTATTGCACTAAATATACTTCAAGTTAAAAAGGTAAGACTTTGTCTTATTCATGCTTAAAGCAAACTGTCAGAATTGAATTTACATTTGTATGCATATTCGCCGTTTTTGCAGGCAACTCCTGGTAAATGTGAAAGGAGGAGGTCGAAAGTAAAGAAAACTGCATCTACTAGCCCTTGTGTTGCACCTTTACCAAACAAGAGAAATGCCAATAGAAATAAACAGACTATACATATTGATGGTATTAATAAATTAAATAATGAAACAAATCTTAGACGCACAAGATCCATGGGAAGTATTTCTAAAGATGAAAATGAAACAACACCGAAAAAGGGCAAAATGAAACAGAGAAAAGTATCGTCTGAGAGAAAGCCATACTTACGAAGTGATTCCAAAAAGTCAAGTACCAAAAAGGAATTAAACAGTCCACCATTAATTCCAGAAACAATAAATAACAATAAGGTCGATATAGCTGTAAAAAATTTGTCTAGTCCATTAAAGAATTGTGATGTTACGAAAATACTGCAACAGCAGCTAAGAATTGAAAAGTTGATTGAACAGGAAAAGAATGATTTTGAATTGGCTCGAAAGATGGAAGCGGAGTGGAACGGACGGAGAAACCCCCGACGGGCGACCATCAAGCGACAAGTGACTCTTAATCACGCTCTCAGGCCCGCCAAGAAACTAAAGGTCTAAAGTAACACTGTAGTCTTATGAAAGCATTTATTTTTACTTAAGTAAATTTCTGTGGTTTTTAATGTAATTCCTTTTGTTATATATTAACGCCAGATGTCTGGAAGATTGATAACTATTATCATAAGAGCACAGACAATTAATCGCTGAGATTCAATTGTTGCATAGTCAATACAACTGATTTTTTTAAGACAAGGCGTACATTTCAAGAAAAACTAAGTTGCAGCGTTACATACACAATATTAAAATTTACCTTATGAAATTTACCTCCAAGCTTTATGTTTCCTTATTTTTATATTATCCAGACTGTTAGAAACTTCGCAGCTTGTATTTCTCACCGATTATTTTATAATGTAAGTAAATTGTATGTACATTTTTAAGTAGATAGATTACTAATATTGTAATTGTATTAAAAAGAAACAAAAAATATGATTTCAATATAGCACTCAATGAATCACTTACAAACAAATAGAACTTTATTTCAAAATCTAGAATTGGTATATGATGCAAAGAGATTAGACATTTATGTTGATATTATCATCAGTAATTTAATTGAAATATGGATATATATATATAATTAAAATAATAGAAATCAAGATTATTATCCGTGCATAAATTTAATTGTTTTTGTGTATTTATTTTATTTAATGTTTTAACAATTTTATTTTGTTTTAAAAATTTTATGTTTCTGTGAAGAGGAACAAATAACGTACATCGTAACAGCACATTAGATCAACTATTTGGTTGGAATATACATTATTCAAGTTAATTTTTGCGGAAACCATTTTTTGCCTTTGACCTTGATTGTGATTATTTCTAAATAAGTTATTTCAACATGCCAACTGGTGTGAAATATGAGCTTACTTACATTCATTTTATTATAAGGCAGTTTAAAATTCTGCAGGTGACGTAGAACTGATTAAATAGGTATGTCGCATTCGGAAAACTACCCGAATCCGATGTATAAAATTGACCTATGTAAATTTAGACATGTGTCTGTCTAAATTAATATATAATGGTCAAAAATTAAATACCGTCGAATAAATTAATATATACTTAACATGATTGAAAATAATAAATCTGAAAATTTATTGCTGTCCCACGTTAAACATACTATTATACCATGTAGTGTATCAAAATGTCTAATCTCCAAATTAATAGGTATTAATTATTAGGTACTCTAAGCTTTACTCTCAAATTCGAAATAATATGTAACTAGGATGTGATTATTCGTCGACAACCGGCTGTTTGGCTATTTTGTAAAGCATGTAAGGCCATAATCGCTTGGCAAATTATGCAGGTGAAAACATGTTTAAGCTTTGTTTTAATCTAATAGTGGTCCTAACAGGTCGAGTCGACTGCGAGTCAAACTCGCATTGTAAATGTTCTGTTCAATAACTGTGAAACATGTATTTTTTGTAAGAAATACGCTAGAAAATATAAAATTCTTTTGTATACAAAAGTGTACCTTATTGTGCAGCAATGGATATGATACAAAACTATTTTTTCCACTTTTATGTGAATAGGTTTTAATACTGTTATACATTTTCATACAGTCAGATAGTCGGTTAGAGCGACAGATAGTAAGAAAATTGTATGTAGATGCAGCTTCTACTAGCTACTGTCCATCGTAAACAATGCGTAGGAGTCATATTTGATATAGTCCTCATGGTTCGATCGTAAACGACTTTCCATGGATCTCATGACTTGTGATTAACTTGTGATGTAAGAATTTTAAGTTTAAAATGTATAGGTTTACGTATTTATAATGTGGTGCTCTTGAATCCAATTATCGTAATAGAAGGCTTCCACACTTTGCAAACAATATACTATGGAAAGTAAATGGTCGATTTATTTATATGTTCGTCACTATCACCACATTGTATAAAATCGCTTTTAACTAAATTGGCGGACATCATCTCATTTTAATTAAATCTGAATTAACCAATAAATAATAAAATTATTCCATTATGTCCATTAAAAATGTGCCAGAAAATTTATTACATGGTGCATATAAAAGTTTTACATAATTTTGATAATACACAATAAACAGAATTTCGAGAAATCTCTCAGCTTTAAATCAAAACAAGTTTTTTTTATATTAAAATTGTTTCTTTGCCCGGTTATTCAATCCAAAAGAAACTCACTGTGAAGACATGACTGAATTCAATTGAGGTATCTTCGAAATGCTGTTGGTAAGATGAGGTTGAGGCCGTTGAGATGCGTCCGTCGTCATGGTGTTTAAAGTTAGTGTTAAGGTTTCTTTTGGTACAAATTCGTTCTATGTAGCTCCATCTATCACACAGGCACGAAAATGGACAAAATGGTGTATAGTGCTCGCCAAACTTCTGGGCCCCTCTGAAGTTGGTTTTCCGACGCGCAAGGCAGGAAATGGTGCTGTTTTTGTTTGATAACCTACATGAACCAACTTCAGGGCGGCCAAGAAGTTTGGCGAGAACTATACCGGGAAGCCAGTTTTCAATACTACATACACACTAATTCTCTTTACCCAGTTAACTTCATGAACAAAATATAGATAACAAAAGTTTAATCTACATCCTGCTCTAATCTAATTCTGTCCCAATGTAGGAAAGTACAAAAAAATCCGGCCAAGTGCGTTTCGGAGTCGCGCACAAAGGGTTTCGTACCACTATCGCAAAAAACGGCAAAAAAAATCACGTTTGCTGTATGGGAGCCCCAGTTAAATATTTATTTTATTCTGTTTTTAGTATTCGTTGCTATAGCGGCACCAGAAATACATCATCTGTGAAAATCACAGATAATCTATCTGTCTAGCTATCACAGTTCATGAGATACAGCTTGGTGACAGACAGATGGACAGTGGAGTCTTAATAATAGGGTCCCTTTTTTACTCTTTGGGTGCGGCACCTTAAAAAACGGGCAAAGAGCGACTCGTACTCGCCCAACAAGGGAAGGGGGTTAATGTTTAATTTTATGCGACCATAAACCCAAGTTTTTAAAGATTGATTCCAAAAATCCAAAAAAAGGTTAATTCCAAAAATCTCAAAACCCGATTGCTTAATAAGCGAAGACGTAAACAAGAAAATCATGCTGTGCAGTCGGACCTTGCGAGTGTCATTGGCTACATTAAGGCCCGGACTCCACCAAAGCGGAGATGTGCGGAGACGAGAAGAGATATTTTTCAGCTCGTGTGTATCCACCGAAGCTGTGCGGAGATGCGTATTGTCGTTGATGTGCGTTGGCTAGCGTTGCGAGTGTGCGAGGCGTTGAGTGCTCAGTACGCGTTCTGACACGAAAGGTAGACGTTATGTCGCTATTACAAAAACAGTATCTTCTTTTACTTGAAGAAAAAGAACTACAGTCTGAAGAAGCAGAATTGATAGCTTTATACTACCTAAACCAAAGGAGGCACATCTTCTCGTCTCCGCTGCGAGTCATCGAGGCACAGCTCACTAGTGTTGCCTAACTATCGATAGTTGACCTCGAAAAATAGTCACAATATCGATAGCCCTATCGATAGTATTGAAATTTTACAATACTATTGATAGTATCTATCCACGATATCGAGCAATACTATTGATAAAGTGCAATAGTATCGATACTATTGTGTATTGATACTATCGATAGTATCGATACTATCACTATCACTATCGGTATATTTTACTTATATTATATTATATTTATTTTTATTATTGTATTTTATTTGTAAAAATGTTTTTATCTTTGCCTTTTTTGTTGTGGCACCTAGTTAGTGTTCAATTTCTATAGTAATCTTATTTCTTACTAATATTATAAACGCGCAAGTTTGGATGTATGTTTGCTACTCAATCACGCCAGAACGGCTAAACGGATCTAGATGAAATTTGGCATACAGATGGATTATATTTAAGAATAGCACATATGCTACTTTTTATATCCCGGTACAATGCTCCCTTGGGATGATAAAACACTTTTGACGCGGGCGAAGCCGCTGGCAGAAGCTAGTGTACAATAAACAGACATGCAATCCCGGGTGATTTGCCGTAATTTTTAAAGAGTTCCGTTGAATATCGTCAAATTTCATCATCAGACTTCACCAAATTTAAATGGAACTAATTCGGGATCGTATCATACCAAACAAAAAAAAAATCGGTGAATAATTGCCGTAGGTAATCTGAAGACTTAAAAACCCGGACTACAAATAAAACCCCGCGCGGACGCTCCCCGGACGCCTTCTAAACTAGGAAAAATCCGGGGAAACCCGGACGGATGGCAACCCTACTTAAATGGTTCTAAATTGTCTGTACCATCTTCGCCTAAAACTTTGCACCCAACTTCCAATCACCTTGTATTATTTATTGTCATTGTAAATCCAAGATGGCCGCCGCCACAAAATGGCGATTCCTTCAATATGGGTATCTATCAAATGATAGGGCTTGACTAATTGAATTCAATACCACAGAGGACTATTATTATATGAAATAGAGTTCTATCTCGGCGACAAAATTAAGAAACTGAAAGTGTCGCCCTCTGGACACAGGTTTTGGAACTATTGCCAACATACTTGTTTTAATAAATTAGGCAACAAAAAGTGCCATAGTTCGTGAGAATCCATTGAGAATCTAACCAGGACTCAATCGCACGTCAGCCTGACTCAGTATGAATCACAGTTAAAATGTACTCTGTGATGAATCAGCTACTCAGACGTTGCGAACGACAATGAAAATTAAGATTACTTGCTGGTTCTTATTTCAAATTATAAATCATAAGTACCGCCATCTCTGTGCTGGTTCTCTAGTTAATTTACGAAATAACGACAACAAATTAAAATGTCATTTAAATGTATGGCGTGGCAATACTTTTGCTGTCCAACCTAATTTTATACACTTATATTAGAACGATTACTCGTTTGCCACTATTAAGATTGTCACCCCTGATCCAATACCTACACTGAAAAGAATCCAAATCAATTAAGGTCACCAAAAAAATTAAAACATTTATTCTGCTCAATTCTTCTTCGAGTTCGTGGATGGTCCGGAGCATAGAAAAAAAATTACTCTAGCGAGGTCCGGAGTGTACGCATGTTGTATGTTGCCAGGTGCAGTGTAGGTATGTAGATATGAATAGATCGCGCTACAAGCCGATAACAGTATTAAGACGGAACCACACTGACATGGCGTGGCGTAGCGCGAGAAACGAAAGTTCGTTTCGTTTCAGCAGTCGTTTCAGCCTACGCCATAACACAAGGAGTCTTGTAGCCAATCAATTGCGTCAGAAGGCGCCACGCCACGCCACGACACGTAAGTGTGGTTCCGCCTTAGTTGCCTCGTGCGCATACATCGCTCGGTTATAAATACAGGTCCCAGTGGTGGGGGCGATCTTGTGCCTGGCTGGAGGCTATATAGCTAGTCTCCACAGGATCGCCGGGTTAAGCAGTAGACGATCACTCTGATTGAATTGAGAGACGCCATTCAATAAAAAAAATGGGGGCGATCAGTCGTTATTGGAATGTCGGCCTGTGCGGTGGTGCGTCGGCGAGTCAACTATTAATATTGATGAATGAGCATATTTTACACCAGGTCCTACCGTAATCTAGGTTAGACAGGCTGCCGGGCAATAGGGTCCATTTTTTTCCTTGTGCTTTTCATGGGGGTTTTGCCATAATCGATCGGCGGCTGTATGGTTGCTTTATACAGTGCATATAGAATGCTGCTGCCCATTTTCTGGTGAGTCCCTTAGTCACCTCTTACGACCCACATGGGAAGATATGGGCTGGTGCTATTCTTTACGTTCGTCCCCATACGGTACAATGCAATTCAAAATTTCAAATCAATTTATCTGGGAAATAACGGTCCAGTTAGGTAGTTAGGTCTAACTTCGAGAGAGAGAGGTCAACCGTCGAATCCGATTCGGCTGGGCAGGGTTCGGGAAATTGCGTAGTATCTTCTCGTCTAACATACCACAGTGCCTCAAGGCGAAAGTCTATGACCAGTGTGTGTTGCCAGTGATGACCTATGGCTCTGAGACGTAGTCGCTCGCAATGGGCTTCATCAGAAAGCTTACAGTCAGACAAAGAGCAATTGAGAGGGCTATGCTCGGCGTATCCTTGCGTGATCGAATCAGAAATGTAGAGATCCGCAAGAGAACCAGGGTTACCGACATAGCCCGAAGAATTGCGAAACTTAAGTGGCCGTGTGCAGGGCACATTGCTCGCAGAACGGATGGCCGATGGGGCAGAAAAGTTCTGGAGTGACGACCGCGAACCGGAAGAAGTCGCGTTGGAAGGCCTCCCACCACGTGGACCGATGACCTGATGAAGGTTGCGGGGATCCGCTGGATGCGGGACGCATGGGACTGATCAATGTGGCGACGCTTGGGGGAGGCCTATGTCCAAAAGTGGACTTCTTTCGGCTGATATGATGATGATGATTGATTAAAAGTGTACTAATAATCATTTTGTTGGAAGAAATTTGATGTCCGTTTGTCATAGAGTGTTTCTAAAAAACAATATGAGAAAATAACATGCGAAATATGTGGTTTAAAAACATGCCAGGTTGGTGATAACAAACGTGTTTTTAGGGCTAAATTTCAATAAGATGAAGAACGGTAAGCGTAGTTAGTTATTTATTACCATAAAGAAGTCAATTCCATTGCAATTTCTGAAATTTTAGTGCATTTTATATAAAAAATTATTGATATTTTTGTGTAACTGTTTGTTCGCCTATACTTACTAAATAAATAAATAGTATGGGTAATTCTTTAATTCGTTGTTTAAATATGTATTAAACAATCTGAGTTTATGTTTCCTTTTATTTATTTATTACCTCAAAATAAAATAGAATCCCAGATTCGCTGCTGTAGCCGATATCGAAATATATACTTTTCACTAGTCACCACAGTCCCATCACTAATAATGTCATTATGTTGGCAGTATGTATTACGCCGTGATTTTGTAAGGTTGGTATTGGTTTAGGATGCACGTTTCATACATTTTGTCGGATCCTGTTTTTTCTATGGCAGTCTCGTCTCTTAAATGTAGTGTACAATAAAATTGTCTTTGGTGGACGTCTTTCAGCTAAAAAATGAAATCCGCCATTTTGTACCGGTGGCCATCTTAGATTTGGAATTTTTCATTGTAATAGACAAACTCTTACATTTGATACCTACCTACAATAATTGTAGGGGTTGTTAGTATGCATGTTGCGAAAAAGAGCGTTCCACAGAAACAAAAGTTGCTGGAGCAGCCAAAATTTTCAAAAAATTGCTCCTAATTTATTTTTTGAATATGAAGTTTGCCATCACACATCTAGCTTGAATTTTTTAGCTGTTTCCCAAATAAACACTTTACTCCATAATCAGTGCCGCATTTATAATCAGACACTTCTTCGAACAGTTGTTGAACTGGAATAATGTTTTTCAGTCAAGTTAACCATAAAGTTAGGGGCGGGTTCACTTTGGGGCGCGAAAAGCATACCTCCGCTGGCTCAATAGTGGTTCATTTTGAACCCCAGATTTACGTCATACGACCTCCTAAATATCATTGTTAGTGCCAATTTTTTTTTAGGATTAGTCGAGTAAGTTTATTAATTTACCATATGTCGATTAAACTCTGATGGCTTGTTTTTTTTTTACATAGTTATTCCTTCTTTTAGTCTTCTTGAATATTTGGCTATTCGAAATTATGATAAATCGATGCTATGGAATTTCGACGATTCGGATGTTCGATCTGCGGGCTTATTACGTAAGGAACAGCAAATCGCGCGATCAATATAATGACCTGGCTACTGAGGCCTTTATGTCAAGTCTTTTTTTTTGACAGTAACTTTTAACAGAAGCTGTTATATCTGTCCAATGACTTATAAAATTTCTTGTTTGGTTAAGTAACCAGCTTATGAAAATGCAACACTTCGTGGACGCTGTTTTTTTTTTAATTAATTATTATTTAGCTCCAATAATCCGTTAAATTAATATTTGCAGATGTAAATGTGCGAGCAAATGTGGCTGTCAAATTGCGACAAATTTTTCCCTTTATGTTGGTCAATTGCCAATCGCTCGCTAATGGCTGAGTAGGTACAGATTTTTTTACAGTTTTTGGCGGCATTTTATCGTGTGTTTTTGTGCCTATTTAATTATCCGCAAATTAATTCCTAGTAATGAAATATAGGTGTCGATTTGTGTCTCAAATGTTTACGCAACAGGACAATTTGTTGAATCATTGAAACAGATGTGATCTCGGTAATGTGGAGGAAAAATTGCCAAAAAGGTTGGAACACTACGTATGTTTACTGCCAAATACTTACAAACACATTAGAATGTGTTATGTCGGCAATAAGTATCTTCTATTATTTATATTCTTATTTTTATGCGGCATGCACCGATGTCGACTATTCTGCCAATGTCTAGAGTAAAAAAAAAAGAAAAACAGGTGTGTTCAACGATCTATTTTACATTTCATAGTTCAAATACGAGACGATGATGTCCATTTTGCATTTTCATAACTAGCTTATGAAAATGCAATACTTCGTGGTAAGTAGCTAATCAAGCAATAAATTTTATAAACCATTGGATAGGAATAATAGCTTCTGTAAAAAGTGACTGTCAAAAAAAAACTTGACTTAAAGGCCTCATAAGCCAGGTCATTGAATTGATAGCGCAATAATTGTACAATTATTGCTGCTTGCTGTTCCTTACGTAATAAGCCCGCCGATTTTTTGACGCAAAGTGATAATCGCGCGATAAATGTACAATCTCTGTGCAATTATTGCTGATTGCTGTTTCATACGTAAGCCTGCTGATGACATCGGGGATATGATATTCGGAAACAAGAAGTAAACCCGAACAAAAGCAATTGCACGGGTCGATCTTCAAGGCTATGTTTTGCGTGGCGAATGCAGTTCGTGGATGGGTGATCATTCATTACTTAGGTACCGAGACTGCCCCGTGCCACGGAAAGCACGTTAAGATGAGTAGGTTCCGGCTGCCATTTGTTTTATGTACGGTAATCCGAAGCAAGAAAGTCTGACACCAATCTTGTCATATCGTATAGCCCAGTTACAGTACGCCCGAATCATCTTGGCCCTTCTGATGTTGGATACAATGGTTGCCTGCGCAATAGTCAATATCATACTAAAACAGACGCGCGATGCCTTGCGCATCGGATAGCCATCTTCAGAGCGGCCAAGATTAGGTAGTACTGTACTGGGTTATGGAGGCAGTGGTTCCACGTAAAATACAAATTCAAATTAAGCTGCATCCGGTTAGATTAGAAGCTGAGCCCAATATTGTTGGGAAATAGCTAGACAGATTTTGTATCACGCTGGGCTGGGCTCCGTAAGGTCTGCACCAGGCTTTTATTGCGGTGGCCAGGTCTTAAAACCGAAAAGCCAGACAGACCAGTCAGTTTAGCCGGACATTGGGTAAAAAGGCCGGACATTTGTATATTTTTATTCTTAGTATAACATGACAATTTTTTCAAAGTAATTCATATTTTTTTTTATCATTTACCATAAAATCTTTTAGTGAACCAACAATAAATTTGAAAGAATCTGTTTTTAATCTTTATTATTAATCATTATATATTCATTACAACATTAATTTCAATAATTGCAACAGTATATTTTAATTATTGCTATTGCAATGGAAAGCAAATTAAAACATATCGTTTATTTACCATAAAATCCTCTTAAATTTTAATGAAATAATAAAACATTAAATTTATAAAGCCGGACACGCAAACACAAAACCTGAATGTGTACGGCTTTAACCGGACGCCTAGCCAACCTAGTTGCGGATCATGGCACGTAAGTTGGCAAGGTGTTGGCGTAGTGGAGGTTATTTCGTGCATATATACCGCGTACCGACCAACCACCAAATTGAGCGAACGGAACGTGGACGCGACACGGTTGGTCAGTCTGACCAACCAATCACGCGCCCGGAACGGTACTAAAATTTCCCCGCGCCCCGATTCACTACCAAAGACAACTTAAAAACTACTTCTGTGCATATAACGATTCTTGACAACTTACGTGCCGGCCTGCCGGGGAATATATTATATTTCATATTCATACGAATGTCAGGGATGGTAATTAATGAAAAAATAAAAAAGGTTTGATTTAAAAAAAATCTTTTATTGTTTATCTTTTAAAGATAAGTCATATTTCTCACAAATATTTTAATTCCGATAACAGGGTTTATTTTCAAGCGTTTATCGGTACGTCATGTCGTGATCGTGACTTTGTGAGGGACTTTTTGTTATCTTGCAGTGCCACTCTTGATTTATGTTTCATGAAAAGGTATACTATAAAATAGATCAATAGCCTTTTTTCAATAAGACTGCAAGGTCAGCAATATTAATAAAATAAATGGCGCCAAAATCCACCCTCGATTGACACGACAGATCCACCTCAATACCATTTCTGCCTGCGAAAGGCAATTTTTAATTTATTTCTCGTTGGAAGACTGTCCCTGAATGCCTATCTTTCTTTTCTTGCTATAAAACTTATGATCATCAGCGATAGAAGTTTCTAGGAATTAGTGGTCATAACATTGTTGATTATTAAATATATCTTCATCGTTACTTTCATTCAGGAACTTGCAGACCTGTTGAAAATCAAAAATTAAGTCTCAGGATAAAAAACGAAGGAGGGCGTCGCACTGCTTCAACGCACACAGCGTAATTAAAAAAGTTAAGGGCCAGTACCAGTTGTCAGCAAATGACCCAATCTTTTTGTGATCCCAGAGAAGGAGTAGTTTACACAACTGACATGGACACATGGACATGACTTATCAATCTTGAGCAGTAGGTTTGGTCTTGGAAGTTCTTTCGGGTTTTAGCCTAAACAAGGCTGATAAATAATACTTTACATTCCCTATTTATAAATCTAGGGTGAGACACTAATCAAATTCACAGTTTTATACTTACCTCCTCATTACAGAAGACCAAATTTTAGAAGTTCAGATTTATGTAGCAAACACAAGCAAGTTTCTTAGCCAGGTAAGTATCTTCCTAACACCTGTAATGATAATAATACCAAAACTACTTAATACAAATCTGATGAAGGTAACAACCAAACAAAATATTTTACAAATGCACCTTGTCATTAAAAAATAAATTAATAGTTACCACAGACTTATCAGTCAAACTCACACTGGTAATTAGCACTCTTGATAAGCCATTTAACCATAGGTACTGCACAGAAAGAACAAATACTTATGTCATACATAATTGAACATCATACTATTGTTTGCACTTCCACCACTTACCGCAGCTCCACAGAACGCAGAACCAGTTCACTTCATTCCAACTTGATTGATTGCAGCAGACTCTCGCAAGATACACACACAGTTGTGCACACCTAATGAAAACTTTGGCATCCTAAACATTTCAACCATATTATTTATTATAACCCATACAGTCAGATGTTCACTCACACCATAACAGTTTTTTTTTTAAAGTTGCTTTCAGTCATTTTATTTTGATGTACATTAAGATGTCTAAGCCTTATGAAAATATAAGCCCCATCTAGACTTATTGAAATTAAACATCCATCTCATAATGACATACACCTTTATTGAACATAAATCCTCATCTCACACATCACATTATTACACACAATACTCTATGTCACCTTACATCTAATACATCATCTTCTGGATTTTAATGCATCCATAAAGCGTCCTGTGATAGTCCTATCACATCAAAGTTTTTCTTCAGTTGCACATCATTACATAGAAATATAAATTTACTTAGACTAGAATTTAAACTAATGTTACCATACAGACATCTCTGATACAAGCATTCTCCGTAGTGCTCACCTCATGTCTGGGGCTTGTTGTTATTCCACCCACTAGAGCCAGAAGCTGAACCGGAACCACCCCCACTGCCATTACCATTCCAGTTGCCCTGACCATTAGGCCAACTTCCTTGATTCCAGTTGCCACTTCCACCTTTGCCACTACCATTCCAACCTTGATTGCCACTTCCACCACCTTGATTCCAAGTTTGCGGTGGGCCATTTTGACCCCAGTTTTGGTTCCCATTCCAATTTTTTCCAGAGTTACTCCCCTGTGGTGGGCCACCCTGCCAATTATTCGGACCAGAATTACCAGGACCTCCTAAAAATCCTCCCCAACCTGCTTGATTGAGTGCTGCTGCTACTAGACTTATGGGTAGGTTGAAGTTAGCAGGTGGGCCTCCATTGGGATTGATGCCCAAGTTTTGCATATTAAGGGAATCAATGTTGCTATTGCCTCCATTGTTACTTGACCCTCCAGATGGTCCACCAGAACGGTTGCCCTCCCAATTAGGCCCATAAGAATCATCTTTCCAGTTCTGAGACTTAGTTTTGATTTTTGGTGCAGCACTTGACACCGACACTGATGCTCCTTTAATGACATGATCTTCTCCACAGAGACTTTGAGCCACTTCTGGATCCAAGAAAGTAACAAATCCAAATGCTCTAAATGGGCGAGGAACAAAAACATCAGTTACTTCTCCAAACTTAGAAAAATATTCACGAAGATCATCAGCAGTCATATCTTCAGTGCACCGTCCAACAAATACTTTGCAAGGCATCTGAGGAACTACTCCTTCCTTTGAATTAGGAATACGGACATCTACCCAGCGCCCATCAATGTTGTGCCTCTGAGCTAAAGCTCTCATCTGAGATGCATAAGTAGCAAAACGAATAAATCCAAAACCTTTGAAAGATCCATTTTTATCTCTCTTTAGCTGTACCATTACAACTTCGCCAAACTGCTCAAAGTACTGCTTTATTGAATCTTCGGACGACTTCCAGGGCAATCCAAGACAAATTAAATCTGAGCATGTCAGTTTCTTTTCCAAGCGTTTGGTTTTAGCGGCCGAATTTTCAGGAGAAACATCTTCCATCTTACGTTTGTTCTCTTTAGGAAACACACAAATATACAGGTGTTTAGCCCATCCTGCTTCACTCGGTGGATGCAATTTGCCATCGCTTAGGCGAATACCCCGGATTGACTTGCTGTCCGGGTGCCGGTATTTCAGTCCACAAGCTCCGGGAAATTGGGCCACGAGGGTCGATAGTAACAGCGTACCATCTAATTCACACGGAATTTCGACTGCATTAGAGTCATCTTCATCTTCACTCACTTTTATATATTCGAATAAGTCACCATTATTGTAATCGCCACCCTTGGAACACATGGTGGATTAAGACTGAAGAATTTATAACAATATTCAATGAATTATATCTATTGACGACGGAAAATCCCAATCATTGACAGCTTACCCAATTTACCAAAGACTAAAGAAGCTTTCGGGGTCGGTGTCGTCGTCGCGGAAGCGTCATTTTTGGTTCGTGCTTTTGTTTTTTGCTAATCTGACTATTAGTCTTTTTAGGACAAATTAATACAACTATAGTTTTCGAATTTGATTTACAGATGTCGCTGCTGAAATAATTCACAACAGCTTACGTGGATGTGACAACTTGGCTGATGACGAAAATACAATTGTGCGATAGTTACAAACTGGGAGGACTGCGCTGAATTTATAAAACAATAAATACCGGCCAAGTGTGTGCCGGGCCACGCGCTGTAAAAGCTTTCCTTAGCTGCATAATAATGCGGACTATGAAGATGGTTTTTGTTGTTACATGAACATTAAGACGGTTTCAGCGGCTCACAATGTCTAAAAACGGGCCCAAATAGGACGATAGTCACTGAAGCAGAAGTTATAAAGTTCAACTTCACTAGCGAAATTAGAAAAATATTATCTATTTGAGTACCACCGCGGCTAAAGACAATAAATAAAAATAATAAAAAAAAGTTAAAGAAGATAATAAAAATTTATAACCAGCGTCACTTAATAATTTGAATACTGTAGTTTTGCCGTTACGGAGAAAGTCTTTGTTAAAATCTAATTTATTATTATTAAGTCTAATTTGACGGTTGACCTCATTCTCGAAATTGGCCCTACCCAACTGGATTGTTTGTCTAGGTAGACATAGTTGCCCACAACTTCGAGTGTAGAGTCTCCGACCTTGATAGGAGTTGGTGCATTATGGGCATTCAACATCACCTTGGTTTTGTCCGTATTCATTTTCAGACCCACTCTTTCGGAAGCTCTACTGAGGTCATCGAGCATTGTACTGAGATCCTCCATGGTCTAAGCCATGACCACTATATCGTCGGCAAACCGAAGGTGAGTGATGTATTCGCCATTGACGATTATGTCGAGCCCCCTTCAGTCCAGGACTTTAAAGACATCCTGCAGTGCAGCGGTGAACAGTTTCGGCGACATGACGTCTCCCTGTCTCACACCTCGCTGCAGAAGGACGGGTTCTGAGGTCTGATCCTGAAGTCGAACTGACATTGTGGCGTTTTTGTACAAACACTTCAACACTTTTATGTACCGGTAATCAATTTGGCACCATTAGAGGGACTGCAGTACAGCCCAAGTCTCGACCGGATCGAAGGCTTTCTCGTAGTTCACGAACGCTAAACAGAGAGGCAGGTTATACTCTTCGGTCTTCTGTATAACCTGCCGCAGCGTATATATGGCTAAGAATGAGATGGGCCTATAGTTCTTCGGTAGGGAATTGTCACCCTTCTTGAAGAAGAGTACCACCACACCCCTGCATCATGCCTGTGGCGTTTTCGCCTTAAGTATGACGGAATCAAACAGCTTCTGAAGGGCCTAAAGTACTGGTATACAACCTCCTTCAGCAGTTCGGCCGTAATTCCTTCATCACCCGGTGCCTTGTTGTTCATAAGCTGTTTCAGAGCCATCCCAATCTCATACAGGTTGACGTCCGGCATGTCTTCGGTATAGAGTCTGGTCAATCTAGCTCTAGGGTTACGAGCTTAAACATTATTAATTTATAAATCATTATTATTAAGGATGTCATGATTTTATTTTTGTATAGTTTTACATGGGTTCATAAGCATATATTTACTACCTGTTTTACACAGCTAACAACGTTATTTAAGTAATTTTTCAATGGCATTTATATAAAATTTTTACTGTTCCAAGTACATTTTATATATTGGTCGAATATTACTCGTAAACTTGTGAAGCCTACTTGCTATGATAGTTTTCCTTTTAATTTCGTTATATATACTACTGCCGTGATTTTTTTTACGAAATCTAAAAGCAGGAAGGGGGACATGTTCGCTGGCAGGAGGGGGACACTTGACTCTAACAAAAATTTGCAATTTTAAGCTTAATTTTACGCAAACTGATCTCTGAATCGAAAAATGGTTGTAACAGACTCGTAATATTTTTGAATGGCCTATCCATCGATACCCCACACCAAGGGGAAGACGAGAAACATCCCAACTTTACGTCTATAGGAGGTATCAACCCGTAAAAAAAATGTTTTTGATTTTATCTTACCACTTTGTCGGTATTATTAATATGTATATCTATGCCAAATTATAGCTTTCTAGTACTAAGAGTCTCTGAGTTATGCTGCGGATGGACAGACAGACATAGCGAAACTATAAGGGTTCCTTGTTGACTTTGGAACCCATAAAGAGGGTAAAAAGGAGAAGAAGGAGGAAGAATCCGAGCAGTCCAACATCGATGTGAGCTGCGAGTTTTCATTGTAAGCTGTATGAAGTTTATTTAATTATAAGGACTAAAGATTTTATAATTTTAATTAAAGGGATACTACTTGATCTATTTTTAGGCTTGACTTTTTTGCTTTCCCTTCATATGAAAGGGTACTAGAGAAAAATAATCGGAAAATACATAGAGCAAGACACAAGGGTGATGATGTTATTTGGAGTATTTTGGATTGTTTTATTTAAATTACCGTATCCGTAACCGTAGGGTTTAACACATACTTTTAGATTAATATGTGCTGTCTAAACTATAAATTTATTCGCAACCGTCACGCGTTGCTATTTTTATTGTATGTGGCGTGGCCCAGCTTCAATTTTTTGTCTGGAAAGATCTCAACATAGATAGGTACGAAAATAATCAAATTTTTATAGTCTTTTGTTCTTGAACTATGACTTATTAGACTTGTTATTGATATATCAATTCTACATAATCACACCGCAGTGTCCACTGTCCAATCTAAATATACATAAAATGTTGTTATAGCTGTAGAGTCAACTGGAATGGTCCCGTCACTACCTGTTCACCTTGAATCTTGACTTTTACATTTGCTAAATTTAAATGCGTTAAATTCCTAATATTATTTGATTTGGTACATTATCTACCTATATCCGTGTTCAATACCTGCCTAGGAAACTATTTTTAATTCGTAACTACCTACTTATCTAAAATTAAAAATGTGAAATGAACTTACCCAGAATAGGCTGACGTTATTTTAGGTAAGTAACTACATACCATTGGCATTATGCAATATACCTTTACATAATATAGCAGTTTTATTGAATCATAAGCAACACGTGTTAAAAAGATAAGGGTAGGTAAAGGTAGGTCCAGAATTTATTTCTGGAGGGTGGCTAAAATATAAATATTTAATTATTTTTGCTTTGATCTCTTAGTATCGCTTCCAAATAGAAACTGTGTCACGACGAAGACGACCGCCCCTTATATAGCACATATGATGTTTCTAGACACATCGAGAACCTTCCAGAATAATCACCGGAGACAGACTTCGAGGAGAACTTTCGAGAAGATTAGTTCAGTTATTCGACACTAGATGGCGCTACTAGCTTATACTAGTCCTACCTCTCGTCACTAGAAGGCGTTGCCCGTAACACTACGTGGAGACTCAGGTGGGATACCGGGCGGTGATTAGATCTGTAGGTAATCGTAGTTCTCAACCGAAATTAGAAAAAGCTGGTGTAAAGCGCGAAACACATGTTCCAGGGGCGCATCGCCGTATAGCTTCCAATGCTTCCAGAAGCTTCGTGACGTCTCGTCCCACCGCTTCTAACACAGTCAAGGCCTGGTCGCGAAGACCCAAAGTTAGACCAGTAAATTCTTTGGTCAATCTATTCGATGCATGGAGGCCTCGAACTGTATCTTGTAGGCCGCCAAAAAAAAAGAGCCGTCGAATGGTGGCACTTTAAAACCTCGTGATGAGGGTGCCACTACCACAGTTGCCACGGTCCCATTTCCACACTTGAGCCCACGTAATTTCTTCCCAATCTCGACGATGCGGGTCCCATGTTGCTGGAACTGGTCCTTAACCTCCTTCACCTCTTTACCGATGGCTGCGCTGATGTCCTTAACACTAAGGGCTGCTCCTCAATACAGCAAGGCTGCTCCTCCTTGTTGCGCTGCAGCTGGTCTTTCAAGCGGTGAACAAGCTCCTCCCGACAAACCTGCTTCTCTTGACTAGAGCCTGCTCCTCCTGACGGCGAGCCTGCCCCTCCTTGGCGCGCTGCATCTGCTCCTCCAAGCGGCGTGCCTGCTCCCCTTGACGGTGATGGGCCTACTCTTGCATGGATGTCATATGGGCGGCTAGGTAAGGCGACGCTGACGATTGAGCTGGTTCCACTGGAGCCGCGGAGTCACTTGGTCCACCTGATGACGCTGAGGGAGCGTCTCCAAAGCGCCTCTGATCTAAATCTTGCTGGTGCTGACACCTGGTGTGCATCCTTTCGGTTTCTTCTTTCGGTAAACCTGGCATAAAATATTCCGCACTTCTGACACCAGTTTATTACAAAGCTGGTGTTCAGGGATAAATTATTTGAACAGCAGACTTTAATTAATCACTTTTATTAGTCAAACACTTTTTAAACAATTTTCTTAATTCGCACTATTTTCGCTTCTCGATCGCTCTGTGTCGCTTCTAAATCGAAACTGTCCCACGACGAACCCGACAGTTCTTTATATTATACGGAAGATGTTTCTGGAACGTTCCATACCGTTCTAGACACGTCGAGATCCATCCAGAATAATCTGACGGACATTCGAGGAGAATTTTTGAGAAGATTAGTTCCGCTATTCGTCATTAGATGGCGTTGCCTTATCTTGTAACAATATTTTAAATAATAATATACCCCTCACTACATATTCAAAAATAAACGTATGTTGTCAGATCGCAAACAATCGCCAATAATTAAGAAGAGGAATTTCATTATAAGTGGAGTATTTCTAAAAATTACCGAAGCTTACGGCCACCATTTACCCCGCAGACAACTCAACATTCATCTTCACTTACTTATACATTTAATTACATCACACTAATATTATAGGTAAAGGCAAAAGTTTGTGAGTGTGTATGTGTGTTTGTATGTTCGTTTCTTCTTCACGCTCAAACGGCTGACCGGATCTGGATGAAACTTGGCACAGTTAAATATTATAGTCTGGAATAACACATAGGTTACTTTTTATCCGAGAATATGTTCGCTTGGGATAATTTTCGACAATCAAGCGGGCGTAGCCGCTGGCGGCACCTATTTTTTAATAAAATAAACTGTTTAATATTCTATTGTATTATTTTATTTTCTCGCAAACTGTGCAACGTAGAGTGAACTCGGCGCTAAAAACCCATCATAACTCGGTTTCTATCTGCCCAGAATTGTATTCTGGGCAGATAGAAACCGTGTAATAATAATACAGCGTGTATTTTTTCCAAAATAAACGGGTTCAATTTCTGGCTAGGAATAATACTATTTGCTTCTCAGATTCAGGTAACGGTATCATATTTTTGGTGTAGGTAGATATTTAATTTATATAAAAATCTAGACTGCCTCGAGTCTTTGATACTTAGTACCTACAAAATAAACTGGTTTAGAATCGAACGAATAATGAAAAGCCCCCAATATGTTATTAGGTATTTATATGGTACACTTGAGTTCACCTGACTTTGAGAATTATAAGCTTAAAATGGCCATGGAAATTAGTATCATTGCCATTCTAGAATTTCCGTAAAGATTACAAATCTGCTCGAATCCAAAATGTCACGGAATAAACTTTCAATCTCGTCGACAACACAGAAACCGGTTGGTTTGGATCATCAAACAACTTAAAGTTTACCACACAGTATCCTACTTACTTAATTTTACGTAATTTATTGATTAGAATAGGTAGTTTATAGTTGGCCCGTTTGTTTTTACACTAGAGTGCTAGCGAGACAATACTGCACCACACAAAATATTGTCTGAAACCATAGATATAATGTCTGAAACTTTACCGAGGTAGATAGTTACGTTTTTTTTTGCTAGCTGCTCTTGACCCTGGGCAAAAGCTTCACTCCACGCCTTCTAAGATAAACCTACCTACTTATTAGTTCCTGAGTGGCCCTAGCTGGGGGTCTAACTTAGGTAGGTATCTCTATCATTTAGCCAAAGGTTGACTCAGGAAAGGCTTTTAAAAATAAATTGAAAATCTAAATAAATTTTGAAATATTTCAGAATTTTCTTGGGCTTCAGCAGTAGACTATATGAAAATTAATTTCATATGTAGCAAAAACCTACCCCTATCAAGTAGGTACCCTTCTTTTTTAAACTGCCTGTTAAATTCTAAAAAGGCAGAACAAAAGTAAAGTACGAAACAATATACCACAACCCTGGCCATAATAATTATAAGGTCATATACCAGTTTCGCAACATTTCTCTGTTAGTTAGGAACAAAGAGTTGCGAGTCCCTTCACTGCGGGCGTGGCTCAGGCGCACCGATCTGCAGGAAGCCTGTCCAAGGCGAACGCTCGAACAGCATTCCCTTCTTCATAGTGCATTGAATAATAGTTTTAAAGAAACGTACTAAATTGTTTCGTCTAATACTTCCGAATACGTTACCATGTTAGCAACGATCAGGACTTGCTTTAGTTTTCTTTTATTTTGGTAGTCTACCTAGTACCTACCCCGAAGTTGATTAGATAGTCAACCTTAAACGCAGTTTAAGTGTTCTTTTGTGTCCACTTCATAAGCTCCAGTGTCAGGCAGTGTCTACCTAGGTACTCAGACAGGAATAAAATTGGAATCGAGCCGCCCACTCTTACTTCAGTCCGGTTTCAATGGCCACCACACAGTAGTCAGGAAATTGTGTCCTTCAGCGAATCAGATTTTTCGGTCATATATCTCTTTTTAATTAAAAGAACTATGATTGGGTAGGCAGAACTTAGGAGCTAGGTAGATAGGGTTTTAATTATTTTTTTTGGGAGTAAGTAGGTAATTCACAGGTAATGCATTCTTCTATAGATATTTTAAAAGAACCAGAGTGTCAAGTCATGGGTTCAATCGACGGTGGTGGTTTAAGTATTATTAACAAAGAAGCGTTGTTATCTTGAGAGTCCCTGTGTTTTATCTAACTCACTTTAATAATATACCTACCTAGTACCTAAGTAAAACAAAGTTTTCACAAATGTGAATTTATAAGTCAGTAGATGTTATCGGAACTGGACGATAGAATCCTTTTTCGAGGTCACATCCAACTGCTTACTATGCGGTGTGCGTCAGATGGACCGTGGAATTTCGCCGCTACTGCGGTCGGCTTGGGGCCACTGACACCACGGCTGCATTGCTTTTTTTTCACAAAACTCCCGTACTTAGAGATTTTTGAACCGAGTCAAAATGAGACAGCGATTACGGAAAATTATAAAAAATATTCTGCCAGGAAGACATGCCGAAGATGGAAAATATTTTAATCGTTCTTATACATAGATACAAATTGTACTTAACTAATTAGGTCTTAACCAATCTTAACCAATCTGGCGTGGCATGTATGTTAACCTGCCGTTCAGTTTAATTATTGCTTTCTAAAAAGCAATAAAGTGCTGATAGAGCTGGATTTGCTAGGCGATGGTTCATTATGATTAGTGGTAGATTTCATTTCCTAGATAGAGTCCAAATGTGTCTTGTTAGCCTTCACGACCGGTAAGCCAGCCGCTACTTTTATAAAAGGTGACAAGTTCTAAAGGCTAAACAAAGAAAAATAAAACCAGATTTTAGAATTGCAGACACAGGTCCGATTTTAGTTTCTTATCTTATTATTGGCAACGATGTTTATGCAGATAAAAAGTTTATCACAGGTAGACTACAACTGCACATGAAGGAAAACAAATTAGATTAAAGTGTAAGAGCTCTACCACTAAATACGTGGCATGGTTTTCTACAGTTTTCCGTTCTATAGCTTTCAACACAGCTGCTCACTTGTTTATCAATTAGACACAGATTCATTGATCGATGTGCAGACGCAACCTTGTAATTTTTGAACCAGTTTATTTTAAAGTTTGCACCTCAGTTATTTAAAAGTTGTACCTATCTACTTGCAAAATTGAATCCAGCTCCAAAAAAAATGTCATGTTCATACATTACATATTTATTGGCTAATGGCTACCACTAAAGTAATGAATGAAGCTCTAATCACGGTGTTGGGTGGGAATAACCACTTACGGCTTGTACACAAAACTGCGATGCGATGTCGCATCTTAAATATTTACGAGCTTGTTGCTTGTTACTGCTTAGCAGTTTTCTGCGTTGCGAATTCACATCGCGCCGATTCGCAGTTTTGTGTACAAGCCCTTAGCCAGCGAGATATCCAGTCCAATGTAGAGTCAGAATCAGGGCTCGTCAAGCATATTTAACAGACAGCCCAAAAATTAGGAGATTCAATGATCGACTGTATGTAATTTTTTTTTATGTATGTTCTGATTTCTCCGTCAATTGAATTTATTCCGTACTAAGTACCAACAACTGATACTACTTACTGGTATTTGTTTCAAGTCATATTCATTTTCTATTCCGAACGAATTAGTTCAAACAATGGTATTGTCTGTGGTATTGTTTAAACTAATACCAAAACAAGTTCAAAGATATACCTAAAGTCAGTAAAAATGATTTGTATGTAAGACCTTTATTTAAAAAAAAATATAAGTTTAGTTAGCAAACGTCTAGTTCAATAATAAAATATGATTAATAATCAACTTTATTTCTTATAGGTAATTTTAGTCCTTGTATCCAAAACAAGAATAAATTACTTAAAATCTAAAAATTACAAAATATCTTAGAAAATCAACTCTTAATTTATATTAAGATTTACCTGACAAAGTTATTATTCGATAGATACAATAGATACGATACGATAGATTGTACGTGATTATTTTTGTATACCTATCTAATAATAAATAAGTCAGGATTATTTTTACAAAAACAAATCCCTTTTAATCTAACAATTATAAAATATCATAGAAAATCAGCTTTTTGTATATTCAAATCAGTCATTCATCACCTATTTATTCTTTTTTGGGGTTCCGTACTCAAAGGGTAAAAACAGGACTCTATTACTAATACGCCGCGGTCTGTCTCCAGGCTGTTTCTCATGAACCGTGATAGCTAGGCAGTTGACATTTTCACAGATGATGTATTTCTGTTGCCGCTATTTCAACAAATATTAAAAACAGAATGAAATAAATATATATGTGGGGCCCCCATACAACAAACGTGATTTTTTTTAAGTTTTTTTTTGCGATAATGGCACGTAACTCATCGTGCGCGAGTTCGACTCGCACTTGGCTGGTTTTCTTTTACTTTTTATTTATTTTCGCCTCGTCTGTTGTCGTGACGAGATCTTTCGAGTTTCTTATTTCTAGCCACTGAATTACAATTTTTTTTTCACGAATAAAAAAGACCAAGAACCATTGGTGTATCTACATTAAATTCGATAATTATGCCGACGTCCATACAGAAATAATTTTGACTAGGTTTGACTGAGCTGACTGTACCAAATACAATTTTTTAGTATGCGTTCGCACATTAAATTTAATTATTTATAGAGTTCGAAAAAGAAAATAAATATGAATTGAAACAAAAACGAGTGGTATTATATGTTGGTATTAGAACGGAATAAATCGTCAATTGTGGATCGATTAAATTATTTTTGTGTTTGAAAGGGTATCTCCATTGTAACAAAGTCAGAATCTGATGATAGGATCCCATGAAAATCGGGGGCACATATTAAAGGAAAGCATATTGCGATTTTGGTGTGTTCATCAACATGGCAGGCATATGTAGTCAGAAAGTATCATTTGGTGTAATGGAACTGATAAGAAGACCACAGATGGCATCTGGAACTCCTTATGGATAAATAGTTATGTCACGGGTATAAGATATCACGAATAGTTAAGCAACCATGAAGAAACAAATACAATGGTACAATTAAATGGTAGGTACAGATGAAAACGGTACCATCGAACTGATGGGATGATGAAGCCAGAAGGTAGTCACTGGAACTCCATAATAATACAAGGTATCCTAGTCGAGAGATGAAAAACACCACTAAGTGTAAAATAACTTCAATTTCGGAGTCCCTTTGTAGGGATGAGACAGGCTTTCATCTGTGAAAGAATGAAGAAAGCTATAATTTGGCATGTACATCCATGCCAATATTAATCAAAAAAGTTTAAAAAATGTATTAAATGTGTAACTGTTTGTTATTCCTAAATAAATAAATCATGCCGACAGAGTGATAAAAAAATTTATGTTTTTTTTTTTTGTCTTCCTCCTGTATGTACTGCCTACACGTAAAGTGTAGATGATTTTTTTTCTCGTTTATGTTTAGGAAGGCCATTGAAAACTATTACGGGCCTGTGAAAACATTTTTAGATTCAGGGATCCGTTTGCGTAAAATTAAGCTTTAAATTGCTCCCTAATTAGCCTTCCTAATTATTCCGTACCTCAAAAGGTAAAAAGGAACCCTTATAAGATCACTTTCTTGTCCGTGTGTCACCACCGATTTTCTCAGGAAAGGGTCGACCTAGCAAGTTGAAATTTATATCAGATACTGAGGTCTATAGTCCCTATTAGGTGTAGTAAAAATCAAGGTCCTGAGTCAACACGATAAAAAGGCATGGGCAAATTTAGATTTCGCGAAAACTTGTAAGTACCAAAATCTACCTTAATTTTCGACTTTTCTTATTTTTCGGAATTTTCCCTTTACTTGTACTGTAAGACCTTGCTTTTAACCTAAATTGACAATTCTAGGTTAACCGGTAGTTCCCAGTAGGTTTCGGGTCGAAAACCTATATGGTAGTTCCCGTTGACCTAGAATCACGAAATTTGGCAAAAAGTAACCCTCTTACAGAATAAATTTATACCAAGTATAAACCTATGAAAATGTATGGTTATTCCTGGTATAACTTTATTCCGTGTTTATTAGTAAGAGGGTAAGATCTTACAGCACAAAAAAAAGGAAAAAGTAAGAAATAATTAATGGGTGTTCCCATACATACATAGTTGACGCCACCCCTGGGTACGGAACCCTTCGTGCGCGAGTCCGACTCGTACTTGGCCGGATCTTTTTTTAGAGTCAAGTGTAGGTACGCCCTGCCAGCTAATGGTTGCTTTTGGATACTTATGTGAAAAAATCAAGGCAGTAGTTTATATAACGAAATTAAAAGGAAAACTATAACAACTAAGTACGCTTTAAAAGTGTACGAGTGAAATTGACCAACTTATAAAATGTACCTGGAAAAGAAAATAAAAAATGTATAATGATGTATGGAGACAACAGTATTCGAACGGCTTAATTAAATTAGACATTTCGTTAGAGTAATGTTCGGAGCTTGCACTGTTTATGAACTTTAGTAATGTTACCTATTTATTTTGGTGAATGTAGCTATTTATATGGAACCCTCTGTGCGCGAGTCCGACTTGCACTTAGCCGGTTTTTTTGTAAAAAAATGTAGTATGAGTTGTGTACCTACCAAGATAAAATATATTAAGAATGTGCTTATTAGGAATAAGTACATGCTTCATACAGTAATTTTACACATAACTTAGATTAGAGAGAGGCAGATATGAACTATATATACCTACCTATATAGTACCTACCCATGTGATAAAACAATTCAGCAGACCATAGAACATTGCATCGTATTGTTGCAGGCTAGTGCAATACATGCAACGACAACACACAAAACAAACTGTGTAAACGCATAGACGATGAAAACAAAACACTTTCAGGCGAGTAAAACGAGTCAAACCTATCGCTCTGACGATGACGCAAGGAATGCGCAATTTAACATTTGAGTGGGTGTTGCAATCCAGCTTGCGCAGGGTGCGCGCAAATGAGATTCAGCGGTCAGGTTAGGTCTTTAATTTCTCATTATTGTACACTTAGTGCACAAAGTTTCATAATATCGGCTGTGCAAATCAAGAAGCGATCGTCTGGAATGCGGCTGTTTTGTAAAGTTCTGCATAGGTATTATTAATTAGGTTTATCTTTAAACTTTCACTTAATAGTCTTTCCAATTGGTTGTCTAATATTTCCGTTGAATATCATGATACTGAATATTATACAAAGAAAACAGGTGGAATCTTCTAAGAAATATTGTATCTCAAATCAAATCTAATCAAAATCCATTATTTTAAGAGATTTTTTATGCGGTATGGAACTATCCGAAATGCTATCAGTAAAATAACTGACAAGCAGATTTATCTGAATAGATGGATACGAAGATTAACTTGTTTTGTCACTGCAGGGTGCATACAAAAAAAAAACAAATGAAAGAAGGCAGTCCCTTTTAAAATATAACGAGAAGGACTGTGAGGTGCAAATGTACGAATGTGTAGGGTGTGGGCCAGTGACCGCGTGTGACCGGAGCGGCGCCCGCGCACTTCGGCCTTCCCAGCAGCCGCCAAGCGCGGCCGCGCCGCCGACACGACGCCGACGCGCCGACGACGTGCGCTTGACCCAATGTTTACCAAATTACATTATTACCACGAAACCATAATTATTGATGTGAGCGTACTTTTATTTCTGCTAGCTACTCGTTATCCTCTACTTTTGCTGTAGGAAGCCGTTATCAGAGGTGGATAATGCTAAATAATATCCGTTTCAAAAGGAAAATGCTATCAAAAGATATTTTCTGCGATATTGTTATATATGGAATGATATTATTATTCTGAGAATACTATCGAATCATTTCAGAAAATCTAATAATTATATTGTATTTTGAAATCAGCCTTATCTTTATCCGTATTATTGTGTTCAGAATTCTGACTGCTAGTCTTTCACACCTTTGCCTCTGAAGTAATGTTAGGTGCCTCTCATAAATAAAATACCTACTAATAAATAGTTACGGGTGGTGTTACATGGCGGAAGGATAGCTTTTATTGTCGCGGTCCCACTACCCTCGAATCGTTGGATAGGTATTGTTACGGAACATAATATCATAGGTACCTAGCTAAATAGTTTTGGATGCAATTCCATAAAAAACCAACAAGGGATGGCGCCTTTTTTACTTGGTTCAGAACGTAATTATTTTGGAGCATTTCTAGTGATTCCGGTTTTGTGATGAGTCCTGCTGAAGCACACGGTATCCAACGAAATTAAGCAACGAATTTGTGTCATTTCAAAAGGCCTAATGTAGAATTATAAAAGGACAATGGCTGAAGCCCATACATTGTTTTAGCTGAGGTTAAATTCCTACGACTCTGAATAAAAAATATCTGGTTTAAATCAAGGTCATGTTCCGAATTAGTTTGTGCAAGAATTTTTGTTCAAAAACGCCGAGAATAATAGATATGCAGATGAACTTTTGTATGTTAACTTTTAATAATGTGTTTAATAGGTAAATACTATTACAATTTCGTGGAAATGAAACGGCAAAATCGCATTAGTATTCCCCTTCCCTAGTTATTTCAGCATGAAATGTGAGTTGTTGAGCAATAAGTCTTTTTGCCTATCATTAATTGAAACTAACTAATTCATTTATTTCTACTATGCTTATCTACCTGCAAGGACACCTACACTTAGACATAAATTGTATTGGTAATTCATTTACTATGTTTTATTATAATAACAAATACAATAATGATAAATGATAAATGATAAATGATAAATGATAAATGATTTTATTTCTGTAAGTAGGTTTGTACAAACACTTTTACAAGTCGATCATATTTTTTAAAACTAGATGAAGTCGGCGTTTCCTATCTGACTACTCTGAGAAGAAAGGCCGAAACAAACTCAGAGGTCACAGTCTCTTTTAAGGTCCAGACAAAATCTTTGTTAGATCATGTGAAGACCATGTAGACTGAAGTCTGATGATGGTCTTTTGATATACTTACTACAGTCACTACTTGTCACTTGGCAGTTTAAGTGTAAAATGGCAACACAAGCTAATGAATGAGAGTTAACGAAAAAATCAAATAACTTTCATTTAATTTTAATGTTTTTTTTTTATTCGTGATGAACCAGTTAATATTATATCTTGAAAAAACGTAGCCAATTATGGAGGAATTTCTTTCGTATTTATGTCACTTTCAGACGCTCCAATTTAAGTCAGGTAAGATTTCGCCATTGTTCTTTATGAATCTCGACGGCGAAATGGCGATTTCTATCTACCTCAAAGCTTCCTCCAACGAAAACTCGTTGGTTACAGAAGGCCAAGATCTAGAACCCAATCACCTTCACATTCGTACGATCTGCACCATAAGCGGTCGTCGTACGAGCGGCGTTGAAATAGTTCAAGTGTTTTAGCAGCCCCAAATACTCAATGACATTATTTTGCAATAGATATGAGTTGGTATTAATTTTGAAAGTCATTATGTCGCAAGGACAGAGTCTATCATATTGAAGGATTGTTGTAAGCGTTGCGTTGCTTAATACCAAAGTTTCAATGTTTAACTGGTATGCGCTTGTCTGGCGTGTGTTAGGTGTTGGTGGCGGGGGTGCAGCTATGTGTGGCGGCCTGGCTGACAAGTGGGTCGTGTTGTGAAACAGAGAGAGGTGGTTGGTGACGACGTCTGCGCAACAGCTGCAGCGGCGCGCGCGCTCCTTCTCACGCTCACCGCTTGGCGTTTCTCTCAACGCAACTTGAAATTCCCAATCGTGTGTGGCTTAATATTATCACCGGAACTTATATTAGTCATCTAATTGAACTCGACCCTAGAAATTATCTAATTACGAAATAATTATTAATATAATACTATTACTTACTTACTTATTCTGTGTCTTTCATCAATACATCTACATTATGTAGATATAACAAGGTATAGACTTCCGGAGATAATACTACTGCTTTCCTGTTTTAGTTTTAATAACAACAGTAGATATCTTATCAAATAAATATAAATCGTAAGTATCGTAACATATGAAGTCCTCGTCCAGATTAGCGCGAGTACGAGGAACAGCTTTGATCTTCAAAAATGATCGAATTGATAATAGGAGTTCGATAAGGGTTATAATCTTGATTTACTAAACGAGGACTATAATGTGAACATTGGGGATTCACCAGAAGTACGGCGACTCATATCCAAGTGCGGATATGAGTGACTGTAATAAGTACCAGCTCTAGTACTATGGGAAGATTGCTAACTATTTAGATTTGTTTCCGGAATGTGTTGCAATTATTGGTATAGGCTCATATCCTTTTGGAAAATAAGGCACCACGTTTAGGCATTTGTATAGATCTACTGAACGCTCATCAACAGCACTTACAATCGTCAGGATCACATAATTTTAAGAGGTGTCAAATAAAACTGCCCCTTTTTATCCGACTGCCGAAGAAGGGTAATGTGTTTATCAGTCTATGTATGTATGTTTGTTCCTATGTGGCGTTCTAGAGACCAAACGCGTTGGCCCATTTTGATGATCCTTACGTCAATCGATTCGTCTTAAACCTGCGAGTGTCACTGGCTGCATTGAGATTAGAAAGTAGAAAAATGGCGGATTTTGGGCGCCATATTGTGGGAGACCAAATTTTTTTTTCATCTATACCTATCGTGTGGGGTATCAAAGTAAAGGGTTTTAAGAGTTGATTTCAAAAATATAAAACACTTATAAGTTTAAATGTACCTAATTCTAAAAAAAAGAACTATAAAGTTGTAAATAAAAAAAGTTAATTCAAAAAATCTAAAAATACGACGGCTTTAAAAGCGAACTAAAAAGACGTAAACAAGATGAAAATATTGCTGTGCAGTCGGAGGATACATCTGGTTTTGGTCAGCCAGACCATGAATATGTATCCTCCGCCTGCACAGCATGATATTCATCTTGTTTACGTCTTTTTAGTTCGCTTTTAAAGCCGTCGGGTTATTTTAATTTTTTTTGTTAGAGTAAGTTAGTAAGTTAAAGTACTGAGTAGTTAGTTATTGCATTATGTGAGAGTAACGAATACGATTAACATAAGTTTGAACCAACGACGATATAACCACGTGTTATATTCTCTTTGGTTTGAACCGACACATCCGACACCGACACATGAGTCGTGGCTCATCGGTCGTAGTTTGGGCAATAAGTTAAATTTTCTTTATCAACCGACGTACCTACATAATATACAGCAACCAGGCTGAAACAACACAGACATATGTGCAATTTTTCACATGGAACAAATAGGTAAACGTTTACACCCCCATCGTAACAGCTGAATAAATACCTATCTATAATACCTTTAACATAATATAAACAACTAATTGTACGTAACAAAGAGTGTTACGATAAGCCGTAAAACTGTAATTAACTGATAAATTAGTAATAAAACCTCTATTAGCTTTAGTTTTTTAAATATTAGAAACACAAAAGGAATGAGTACTTAGATACCTATGTTTCTCGAAGGACTTCTCGTGGCGGGTTGTTGCTCCAGTTGGCTCTGCCTGCACCCTTTAAAAAAAAAAAGATTAAATGGAAGTTAAACGTATTTTAACCGAGTTCCCAAAAGGCGGGATATTTCTCAATTCGACCGTATATATATATATTTTTTTTATGTGTGTTCGCGGATAACTTCGTCGTTTATCGATTTTCGTGAATCGATTTTGATCATTCTTTTTTGTTGGAAAGGAGATATCCCAAGGGTGGTACGATAATAAGGAAACCAGCATCTGATGATGG
This sequence comes from Orthosia gracilis, assembly GCA_947562075.1. Lineage (NCBI taxonomy): Eukaryota > Metazoa > Arthropoda > Insecta > Lepidoptera > Noctuidae > Orthosia > Orthosia gracilis. The sequence continues at coordinate 44,983,672 of OX387268.1, forward strand.
CATCCCAGAGAAATCGAGGGAATTCCTCAAATATTATAGGCATACATATAGCGATTTTGGTATTTTTATCAACAATTCAGAAGGTGTCATTTGGTGAAATGGAACTGATGAAGAAGAGCACAGATGGCCACTGAAACTCCTTAATGCTAAGTATGTCACGGGTATAAGATATATCCGATAGCTAACCGACTATGATGAAGCAAATACTTATAAATAAATGGTACTGATGAAAATGGTAACATCGAACTGATCTGAAGATGAAGCCGGAAGGTAGACACTGTAACTCCGTAATAAAACAATGAATCCTAGTCATGTTGGGGCTTATTGGAATCGTCATGAGATTTACTTTGGCTATAAATGATTTTCATGGTATTTGGAGGTACCTACCAAAAATAAAAAGAGATAAATAAAAAGCTTTTCAATAAAAAAATCAAACCGTCTTCCAAAACAAAACACTACAATAATATACTACTACAATAATACTGTCGCTTTGTAGTGTTTTGTTTTGGTAGTCGGTTTGATTTTTTTGTTATAAAGTTTTTTTTGCAATAATGACATACAGAAATACACTTTTCTTGGCACTTTGCTCCTATGATGAAAAAGATGGATTAACTGTGTTAAAGTAGAATTCTGTCAATGAAGAAAGGGAATTCTTAGATGAGAGCTAGTATAAATATACCTACGAAACAAAAAAAAAATTAAAAATATCAAGAAACCCGACTGCTTAAAAAGCGACCTAAAAGGACTTTAAACAAGAAGAAAATCATGCTGTACAGTCGGAGGATACATGTTCGCGTGCTAGCTGACCAAAACCAGATGTATCCTCCGCAGTCGGGTTTTTTGATTTATTTAATTCACTTTTTTTTGTTACAACATTTTAGTTATTTTTTTTTTAATTAGGTACCTACATTTAAACATAAAAGTGTTATATATTTTTGAAATTAACTTCTTAAACCCATTATTTTGATAACCCACACGATGGGTTAGAAAGAAAAATAAATTTGGTTGCCCACAATAAGGCGCCCAAAAGCCGCCATTTTTTTATTTTCCAATTTTAATGTAGCTAGTGACACACGCAGGGTTATGACGAAACGATTGACGTAAGAATCATTAAAATTGGCTAACGCGTTTGGTCTATTTCGCCACATAGGAAAAAACATACATACATAGACTGATAAACACATTACCCTCCTTCGGCAGTCGGGTAAAAACGTACTAGCTGATCGGTAGAAATCGAATCAGTTCTTGATGATAAGATCTAGGACACTCGTGTTTGTCCACGAGTGTCTGACGTGAAAACAAAATCTTTATCTTGCACTTGCTAACGTATATATATTGCACTTACTTGTATGGTTTTTGTCTGTATTAGTACCTGGGTACTTCATTAATTGTTGTTGTATGCTTCGTGTGAGGAAACATGAGTACACTATAGTTATTAGACCAATTAAAATGTATGAACATCGTGTCACAAAAGCCTATAGAGCGTTTCTGAGAAATCGTGCCGTGCGAATAGCGTTGCTTCTTTTTACGCTACTACACTACGCCAACAAAACAGATTCGATGTTGCCGGTTCTATTAGGTAAAACAGTGACAGTTACGACACAGCATCTTCATCCGGTAGAATTTATTATGTCACATTGTCAACAAATGTTATGTCCATTTTTTTCATTAGTGTAATTTTATTCACCGTTTGGCCTACTAAATATATTTTGAGCCCAATACAAATGGTCTCTGATCATGATTTGGCGTTATATGATTAGGCCTATAATAGAGAACCTCGGCAAGGCTTTCCGTGAGGTTCTACGAATTGGTTACCAGCAGCCCAATTGCGCAAGTGAATCCGGCAAGGCAAAGGGTTTGACCGCCAATCACATATCACATAGACGGAAAACATCGCGTCTTTAATCTCGCATGTCATTTGTCGATTGATGGCGGTCAAACCCTTTGCCTTTCCGAATTCATTTGCGCAATTATGCTGCGGAAGTATCAATTAATGTAAGGGCCAAACCACGGTTTTTCAGAAGAGCTAAATAACGATTTAATTTTTTTTAATCTCTATAAAAAAGTTTCTTAGAATTTCCTCTTCTTTAATGTTATAAACGAAAGATTTAGGAACACCCAGTTGTTTAATCAAGTCAAATATAGTATGTCCCTTACATTAAAAAATATGTTTATTTTATGTGTAATGGTGTAAACCGTCGAGCCTAGTGCAAGCAGCAAGAAAATTATTTAAAATATTGTAAAAGACTTTTACAGTGTTGCAATTTGATGTAACCATAGATTATCTTCTAAAATTGATGGTACTTATGATAATACATTAATCATTCAAAGCAAATCTAGACGTTATTTTCAGGTTTTACAGCTTAGCTATCTCAGATTTAAATGAAATTTAGGGATACAAAAATAAAACAATTTGTTAATTTTTTTTTTGGGTTCTATGTCTACGTATGAAAAAATGGAATATGAATTGTGTGATAATGATCAGTATGATGACTGTGAAAGCTGAAATGGCGATGAAACGAATAGATGTAAGGGAAGAAGATCGAATAAGTGGTGCAAGATTTGTGTGAAATATGAATGAATAAATATAATTGATATGAATATAAATACAAGAAATATACATATTGTTGCGCCGATTACAATACTAATTAATGGGGAATGGGCAGACAGATAATGATGATAACTATTAGTCAATTAAGCTATTTTAATGGTGAAATTGACATAGTTGGAACATCATTTACTATTTGGTATTTTATCTAGTTGTCATCATTAGCTGATCACATCTTCATCGTCGTCGGTTTCATTGAGGGTATGTTTAACTGGCGATTTAGTCGGCAGTTTCCAATATTCACCATGAAATCTTTATGTCATACCGGTGTCGCACAATTTTTTGAGGTCATTGTATTTTGGAATCGAAATTGGCAGCCTCTCTTTATATAGAGATGGCAAATTGTCTGTGTTCCTTTGACTTATTTAATTACTGGTACCTCTTATTCGATCTTCTTCCCTTACATCTTTTATGGACCAAGAGATTAATACGGCATTATTCATTAGTACCTGGGCGACCGAGCTCTGCTCGGGTGAAAATAGAGAAAACGACGTTTTCTAAAAATGAAACCAGCTAGGTCGATTTATCGCCCCTGAAACCTCCTGCACACTAAATTTCATGAAAATCGTTGGAGCCGTTTCCGAGATTCAGATTATATATATACAAGAAGTGCTCGTTTAAAGGTATTATAATTATTACATTAGATAGATAGATTCATAACGCCCGGGCAATTTGAAAAATGCCCAATATGAGTAGGCAATATGATAAAAACTATTGAAATAATTGGGACCCCTATTACTGTCTGCAGGGCCCAAAGTAACTTAACATGAAGGAGATGACGGGAGCTGAGTTCGCTCACTTCAATCTCCCGTTATCTCCTTCGAACCTTACCTATCCGTGTCGGGGTGCCCTAAGCTCCCGAGCTCGCTCTTTTACTAATTCATTGACCGAATTATCCAAGCAAATATAATATAAAATAAATAATTGCCCAACCGTTATGCAGCAATATTTATAATGCCGACTATACTCGACAGTTTACATATAAAATATTAATAACGAGCCGCTTAGTGTGGTGGCCACGATCAAAACTTGCCTCGTGCAAAGCGCCACTCACTAGGCTACAAAGAACAGATTGTCTCGGAATCATGGGAGCTTTCAGGACAACGCATACGGCAGCGATTGAGATATACCTCAATATCCATCATCTGCATATGATGGTTGAGCTTAAGGCAAGGAAGACATTACATCGTCTTGGTGTTGCTGGACTATTGGATGCCTCTAAGCCAAAGACTAACCATAAAAAAATCGATGGCAATGAAGACTCGGATCGGGTAACAAGCATGATATCCGATAAAATGCAAACTAGTTTTTGTGTTCGAAAGGTCTTTCAAGGTCCAAATCCCAACAATAGATGACTGAACGAAGGGACTCGATCCACCAGAACAAGATAGTCTGGTGTGGTACACTGATGGATTCAAAATGAATCAGGTACCTACAGGAGCGGGAATATGCGCAAAAGTTTACAAATGTAGCAAAAGCTAAGGGAAGATGGCAACTGTATTCCAAGCAGAAACATATGCCATAATAACCTGTACTCAAGAAAATATAGATACAGGAACCAAAGGTAAATCCATATATATTCTTAGTGACAGTCAGGCTGCAATCAAAGCCATGGCATCCTACAAAGTGGACTCCAAACTTGTTCTGGATGCTATCCAAACCCTAAACAGGTTTGGGAAGCATAACAGAATAAGGCACAAAGGAAACCATGGTAACGATGTGGCAGATGAACTGGCAAGAGAGGGCTCAGCAAATGATTTTGTGGGTCCATAACCATGTGTAGGCATTTCGAGTGTCTCGTAAAAGCTACATTTAGGGAGTTTGTAGATCACAGACAACGAACACATTGGCTGTCTAATACCGGTCTGCAACATTCCAAGAAATTCCCGGGCTCTACGTTTAAAGGGCAAATCCGCTACTTGCTTGGGGCCTTTACTGGGCACTTTAGAACTAACGACATGCTCATGAAGATGGGTCTAACTGCGACACCCATTTGCAGGTTGTGTGGGGAACATACGGAACGCATGGAGCACCTTCCGGGTTTGATATCCGACACCAGAAAACTATAGGTTCATATCTCCTAGTCTCATTGTAAAACTCATGAAAAGACTTTCATTTATTTATTTAAACTTCATGTACATTGGTGATACATAGGCGGACTTAATGCAGCAAGCCATTCTCTACCAGTCAACCTTTGGGTAAAAAAGGACACAAAAGTGGTAGGTGTACAAAATAAAAATTATGAATAATAATTGTAATCGGATTAATAAACTAGGTACCTAACTAATAAAATACATAAAAAATTCTATAACAATAGACTAATAAATATTATAATAAATACTAAATACAACATGAAACTGAAATTTAAATATAATAACTATGACGAAGACCGAGTTATGTATGAGAGGACAAATAATAGTTTCGGATTCTACGCTTGAAAGAAAATTTTCTCTCAGCTTTTTTGATGTCAATGAGATTGGGGAGCAGTAGGTTATCTAGGGGACCACAATACGTAGTCTTATCTCTAAGTAGTCTGTGGGACCACAATAGATCCCAATGGGTCAAAGTGTCCGAGTTATTTCCCGGCCCCTCCACAAGATAAGATACTTTATTTTAAAAATTAAATTGTATGAAAAGGTAAAGTAATGACGGCAATAGTAGTTTATGCAATGGTCATATAGTAGGAGTTATGAAAACACGAGCGTGGGTTTATCTCATGAGGCGAAGCCGAGTGTTTGAATACCTAATTATATGTCGTTGCATACACAATTTTATCTTCACTCATACAGTTGAAATAAAACAAAAGTGGAAACGGAAAAATATGGCGGTCAATGTAGCATGACTGCGCAGCGCGCGCCTTCATAGACAATGACACTACTTTTCTACATTAAGTCAATGAGCTCATAAGCGCCAATAAGTTAAAAGTAAGTGTGCTATAAAAATTAAAAAGTTATATTATGGTGCAATTGCTTGAAAATGGAAGGAAAAAATTGCACCGTAATGGTTTTTTTTTAATTTTACCTATCCACGAATATAAAGTACGGCTTTATACAATATTTTTTGAATTCTTTGGAACATTACATTGTTATTGTAGATAAAATCTTTTTTTTTTGTCATAAATTGTTTTACTCAAAAATGCATGTAATGTGGTCATTATTTTGACAACTTTGTTTGAGCAAAGTCGACCTAGCCGTTCTGTTTCAAGGAGCGGCCGGCAAAGTTTTGCTGGCCGCTCTAACAGGCCGGCAATGATTTGCCGGCCGCTATTTTAACGTTCCAACGTTTTAAAAAATCAAATCCAAAAAGATTTAAAAAAATTACTGCGTAAGGGACATTTTTTTAACGATAGAGAAATTTTTAATCCAATCGATATATAACTAATTTTTGCCAAGATGTCCCTGATGTTAATAGATACTTATACTGGTATCAATTAACGTTAGGGACATTTTGGAGTATGGACCTATGAAGTTACAGGGCCCTTGCACCATAGATTCACCACATAATTGAAAACCGCTAAAGGCAAGTTAAACTTATAAACGTCAAGTTTGGTGTGTTTGTTCTTGGTACTATCTAGCTAGCTGAACCAACTGGTTTTGTAACTAAGATTGTGTGAAATATTTTTGCACTATCTTACAAATTATTAAATGTCAAAGCGAAGCGAATTTTTTTTTAGATTTCAAGACTGGTATTATTATTATTTTTGTCTTAGATACTTGGTACCTACAACTTTATTATTCGCCTTTCAGAAAATCTACATACTTGTTTAAAATATTCAAATTGATTTAGAATTTAGCTGTTCTAGCAACTTTATCAGTTTGAAGGTCAAATCCGGCGACCATCAGCATGTAATTTTATCATAGTATTAATAATTATTAACTTTAATATGTTACTAGCCATGTTATGTGTGATCCTTAAATCTAAATAGATTTGGTGGAATAAGAAACAAATTAATTAGATATTCATGTTTATTTTAATATCATGGATGAAGGCCAAGACCAATAAAATTACAACTTGATCATATTCTGAACAGCTGCATTTCAAATAATGGTAGTGATGTCAAATTGTAAAATTAAATAAAAACATTATGGAGCACACACATTGCATCCGATTCGAATACAGAAAAAAAGAACGAAGAAAAAGGTTTATTTGCGCCAGGTCAGAAAATTAACATTACATTATATAAAGGGATGTAACTATGTTACAAATCCGAAATCTGTCAGTCCGATTTTAGAAAAAAAAAGCAATGCGAAGTCTGATTGTGAATTTACATAGATTCAGTTCGGATGCAATGCGTAATCGCTCTAAGCACTTTCCTGCGTTTATCAAATTATATTATTATTTCCATTGTTTAAGAATGGATGTAGGTACTACTGTGCTGGGCAAACCTCAGAGATAGTCAACACAGTATTAGGTAGGTACAGTATTGACTTGTAGATACAATTTATTTAAGGGTTACTAAAATAACAAAAGATAAAATAATAATTCTAACGAATATATATGTTATCCTTTAATATCGACGACTTGGTAAATAAATAAATAAACAAAAGTGTTTTTTTATCGGATATTTAATATCAAAAATAGCTAAGCTAAAGATTTTGACTAGCGATTAATTAAGAATATAAAATTAAACAGCAGTACCTACATGAACGATATTTACAAATTTTTACTTATATAATTTTTTCGTAGATTGGATTTTGTTTTTTAATTAGTGCACTTGAGTACCTACATACCGAGTATTTTATGAACCACAATATATTTTACAATACGAAAACCATATCATGTGGAAAGATTAAACACATTACTTATTTCACATTTTCAACTACTTAATGTTCTTCGGAAAGTATGTACGACGATGAAAATTCAATCATAGTGGGTAATCGCTTTTTATCTAGGTAATAATTCATGAAGTGCGAACTTATCTCTCATTTCCTTGTTTTAAAACCTTATCGATAGCCAGATTTAAATGATGAAAGCATACCTGTAAGTTAAATATTGCAAACCAATTAAGTAGGTATAAATATAAAGCATGATATTGAACTTTACTATATTAACTAAAAAATTAAAGTAGATATCTGTCAACTTCGAATCAAAGGTTTAGAAAACATTACCTACCTATTTGATGCATTAAAATGATTTACATAATATATACTTATTCTAATCAGATAGATTCATGTTATACAACAGTGTTTAGGATGTATAACATATACTACATCTAGGACATAATATTATCAACTCTAATTATGTATATACAAATCCTACATATAAGTAGGTATATACTAAGAATCTCAATACAATGTGATAAACGACAATCAACCCTTTGCATTCCGGGTACGTATATGGAGTGACAAAGCTTTGTAGACGAATCATATTCGCTCTCGTTTGTCCTTACACAGGAAGTACTTAGGGCCATATACATAGATAAGCCCAGCAGGCTGCAGGTTGGGTATCACTATATTAAACTCTATATATAAAAAATATAATTATAAAATTCAAAGAATAATAACAATCTGATAGCAATAAAACGTTTAGACTTTCGACAATCTGATGCTGATAATTAAAACATTTATCAAATTATAACATCTGTAAAAATAAATTTTAGAACATGAAAAATACATTTTGTTGCTGTAAGTACCTAAGTAAGTAGAGATAACGAAAACTTTATCTTAGAATATTATTCCAATACAACAATTTCAACGTAATTTTATGAGTAACAAAATAAGATTTACATTAGTAGGTAGGTATGTACATTTGTATCAAATGTACGTACGTACGAATCTGCAATAATTCTTCTTTTCGCTTATTGCCATAGATAAAATGTACCTTTGCATTGAAAACACTAGCTAGAGCACAATATTGTAGAGCATGTAGTAAAATATTATAATCTTACTAGTTTTACGGACCACTAATAAAAATGTAAACCTAAAAAAACTTTGAAAGTAAACGCATCAGCAATATTACAGCTAAATTATATTACAGAAGGTTTATGATCTGTGTAATATAATTTATTTAACGACATTAATAGCTAAATAAAATGTTATCAACGTGGCAGTAAGCACAAGTCAGCCGGCAAGCGATGCCTTCAACGTATCCTCTTTAAAATTGCACCAAGATCGCGAGATTGCAAATCAAGAAAATTGGGCGTGTTGAATTTATTAACAACTTAATGACTGCCTGTCCTCAGTAAGCGGAATGCAAGCGAGAGGCATGGCCTTGATACGACAATACTTAAGTCTGGTAGTTGTAAAATCACAATTGTTTTAACATAGTACACCCAAAACATTTAGCTGTTGACAAAGTAGTGGAATGTCAATGGAACTTTTTTTAAGTTATAAAACAGAAAAAGTATCGGAATGTATGGAAATTAACAGGAAACAAAACATATAAAATATTCACACACATGAGGACAAAACTAGTTCCCAAATATAGCCAGCGGTAGTTGTATATTATACGTACATATCAATGATTATCAGGCGTGATCTAAAACCGCTTTCAGAATAATATAACCAAAGTATTGTCGAATTAATTTCACAACAATAATCCACAACTTTTTGGTCCATTACTGAGTAACAATATCTTTTACTGACAACAATTAACATTAGTTAATTTTATCGATGACTTAATTTTAAAGTGCTATCAACTATAGTTGTGTGAAGACTCTTACAACAGTATGGAGTTACCTACTCAACGGTAACCGATTTAGCGAGATTGCGTGGGCAGTCGACGTTGCAGTCGCGCAAAACGGCGATGTGGTACGCGAGGAGCTGCATGGGGATAACTGTGAGGACTCCCTGGAGACAGTCCACAGTTTTAGGTATTTGGAGACATCTCGACGCAAACGCCATTGTTTCTTTATCACCTTCTTCACAAATGAGTATGGGGCGACCTTGACGGGCAGTGACTTGCTGCAGTGCATTCATACATTTTGTGTAAACAGGGTCGCGCATTACGATCATCACAACCGGCATCGAGTCGTCAATTAGCGCCAGCGGGCCATGTTTCAGTTCACCGGCCATAATGCCCTCGCTATGCATGTACGTCAACTCTTTTACTTTCAAGGCTCCCTCAAGGCAAGTGGCGAAGTTGTATCCGCGGCCCATAATAAGCAGAGATCTTTGACGGAACAGGTCTTCAGCTAAAGTTTTTACTTCATTATCAAGGGCTAGTACATGACGGATTTTGGTGTCCAACTCATGAAGTCCTTCAATTATGTCAGCGCGGCGTTTTTGTAGAGAGATACGATCCTCGCTGATTACGAGAGCAAACATAACTAACGACACAAACTGAGAAGTGTAGGCTTTTGTCGATGCCACACCAATTTCAGGACCAGCGTTGATGTGCACGCCGCAGTGAGACTCGCGACAGATGGAACTGCCCACTGTGTTGGTGATACCGACGATCAGAGCGCCGTGACGCTTGCAGTACCGGAGTGCCATTAGAGTGTCAGCAGTTTCTCCAGACTGTGAGATGAAGAAGCACACGTCATCACGGAACACTGGAGTATTTCTGTCCAGGAAATCAGAGGCTAGCTCCACCATGACTGGTAGCTCTGTTAATTCTTCCAGAAGCTGACGAGTAGCTACAGCACTGTGGTAGCTGGTACCACAGCCTATTAACATTAACCTTCTGCATCTTTTGATCTCGGGGATATAATCTTTAATTCCTCCCAAGGTAACAGTGCTGTCAGCGAAGTTGAGACGGCCTCTCATAGTGTTTACAATGGATTCTGGCTGTTCAAAAATTTCCTTTTGCATGAAATAGTCATAGTTGCCTTTCATTATTTGTTGCAGTTCCAGTTTGAGAGTGAAAATTTCTCTCTGGTGAGGGTCAGTGCTGCTACCAGACAGGCGATGAATGCTAAGTACACCATCTTTGATATGAGCAACATCATCATCTTCAAAGTAAAGCACTCTGTTGGTATGTTCAATAACTGCAGAAGCATCAGAGGCAAAGAAATATTCAACTTCCCTTTCTTCTTCAGGCTGGAAGTGAGCATGGCTGTTCACACGCGGGACAGATGGCACTACACCACGGGTGGCCTTGTTGTTGGTGTACATGATGGGTACATGATCACTGGAGAGGCGACGGCGAGTCTTGATGCCCACGAGCAGTGGGCTACCACGGCGGGTTGCCACACATTCATTTGGGAAATAACGAGACTTGAAGCACAAAGCAAAAGCTCCTTCCAACTGTTGAATTACCTGTTCTGCTAGCTCTTGGAAGCTGAAATCTTTGTGCTGGTTGTATAGATGATGAATCAACTTGGCAATTGCTTCGGTGTCAGTTTGGGATTCAAAGATGTAGCCTTTGTTTTCAAGGAAAGTTTTAACTTCTTTGTAGTTAGTAATGATTCCATTGTGGATGACAACGAAGGCGTTGTCCTCGCCGGATCTCTGCGGATGAGAGTTGACAGCGCTGGGCTCTCCATGAGTGGCCCATCTCGTGTGAGCAATGCCACAGTGCGAGTCCACACTATCTTCCACTGACAGTTCGACACTGCGCTCCTGCAGAAGTTCCTCGAGAGCGGCTACTTTGCCGCGTCGTTTCAGAACAGCTATGTCTTTCTGGTCAGCGGCGTCCACAGCAACGCCTGCTGAATCATAGCCTCGGTATTCCAAGCGTTTTAATCCAGTTACTAACAATTCCAATATTTCTCGCCGAGTTTTAGGCGTTAGGTGATTAATATATGCAAAAATTCCACACATCGTAAACGAAGCAGAACGATTTAATGGATCCAAGCGTACAAAACCACGGCTCGCGGTTGACTGCAGTTGCTACAATACACAACAGATATTGAAGGCCTACGCGTATTGCTCCTACCACTAATAAGTTACTTTCACTTACGGCAAAGCACACGTCATCGTGTTTCGTTATCAACAACTCTGTGGTATCGTAAGTAAATATAAGCGGCGAAAACTCGGATCCACCTCACAGAAACTTGATAACATGAGCTGTCAAATCTGCCGTGTTGACAGTTGATGTTACTGTCAATGTCAGTTGTCACTGTCATAGACAATGAAGTTATAGTTAAATACATAGGTTAAATACTATATATTTTTTGAGTAGTAGTATTTTTAGCACGGAATATAAAAAAAAATATGCGACTGTTAAAATATGGTTGATAACTGCATTTTATAAATTTTTTGTTAGCAAATGTTTATTAAAATACATGACTACGTCTATCGTCAGAGCCAGTCTACACGGCGCATTGCGTTGGGTTACGTTGGGTTTCAATCAATCAATCTAACTAGCCTTGTTCCCAACTAATGTTGGGCTCTTCTTTCAGTCTCACTAGATATAGCTGAGTACCAGTATTTTACATAAACACAAGGACTGGCTATCTGACATCCACAACCCAGTAACTGGGTATTACGATACCCCTATTATATCAATATTGGTGTCAGATTATTTGGCATCTGACCACCGATCTGATCTGTCCGCTGAATGCGAAACGCACGGAACCGGTCAATCTGGCGACGCTTGGCAGAAGCCTTTGTCCCGGCGGTGGACGCTTTGCGGCTAAAATGATGACGATAATGACTATCTTGCATAAGATGTGATCCTAAATGTTGACCTACACGTCAGCGTTAATATCGTCATTTACGAAGACGACACCCTGGTGTAAGCCGACGGGGACAGCTTCAACGAGACCATCCAGCTTTCCGAGCTCGGGGTGGCAAGAGTCGTGGCGTCGATCTGCGAGCTGGGTTTGGAGATAGCGCCTCATTAAATTGAGGCTATGATTCCATAAACTGCAGAGGGGCAGATTACCTGGAAGTGATCGCGGTATGCGTTATGGTCGCTCGTTGTATATTTTTTAGTTTTAAGTTTCTTTTGTTCCTGTATTTTCTGGTGTACAATAAAGTATATATAAATAAATAGCCACCCAGCTCGTCAGTAACAGTTGCACATGCGCAAGCCCAGTTGGTTCGATACATTAACTGTCTTGGATTAACCCTGGATGGTCGGAGGGGCTTCGAAGAGCATTTCGAGCGCAGCTGCAAGTCAATCGCGTTGAAAAGGCATTGGGTCATGCTTTGCATAGACTGCTACTCAACTTCGCGGGATCATGGGAAGAAATTCGCCGCCTCTTCGCGGTGTCGTGCGACCGATGGTCCTTTATGGGCAACCTGTTTGGTCAAGCAGACTATCCGGTGTTCGACGCTGCAGGACTAAATGGTCATTCGTATCGCACGAGGTTACGGAACGGTATCCTTTGAGGCGGCAACACTCCTGGCACGCTTTCCTCTGCCAGATATTCTGGCGGATATGGAAGCGAGGGTTTACAACCGAATTATCGCGGTATCGACCAGAATGTTGATATCTTGCCAGAAATCGCTGTACTCAGGTAGAGGCGGCAGGAACAGCAACATGGCTACAGCAGCCGCAATTTTCACGCAAGCGCGTTGTCGCAGCCGTCCTACCGCATTTCGAAGCATGGCTGAAAAGAGAGGAGCGCATCTCCTATTTTCTGCTCCTATTGGTTGCTTCAGTGAGTATCTGAATAGGATTGGGTGAGACACCACGGCAAATTGCCACCACTGCGGAGGCGACCTTGACTCTGCACAGCACACGCTCGAGGAGTGCCCAGTGTGGGCCTCTGAGCGGCATTTCTTAGTCGCCGGGATCGGGCGAGACCTGTCTTTTCCGGCAGTTGTGAAGGCCATGATGGCAAAGACAGAAAACTGAAGGGAAATGGCCTTTTTCTATGAGACGTGATAGTCCAGAAGGAGGCCGCCAAGCCGGATCGTAAGAGGGCCGATCCTACTCGGTAAAGAAGGCGTCGGGGAGCCAATCGCCCCGATGCCTAAATCGTCGAAACCCTCCCTGCATCATAAGCAGGCAGGACTCCGGGGTCGCGGGCGCTGAGATTGGGGACTCTGTCCACCCACCAAGTAAACCCAGGAAAGACGGTGGTACAGTGATCACGTGCTGCCGTGCACAGCGAGGCTCAGGGGAAACGCTCTTTTAGTCTCCCCAGAGTTGTGCCGGGGTGGAAAGCCCACACTCCCTAGTCTTTTTCTCAAAAGTCCAGGCGCCTTTTGAAGGTTAACAAAAAAAGAAGGAGCAGAGGGCGTCCACAAATATCCACCATCGCGATTGGTCTTGAGCTTCACGCTTCATATAGCTCAACCGGAATCTCATAGCATAAATTTTGTTTTAAAAATTGTGATTTTCATATGGCAACGTCAATTGTAGGGCTATCATAACAAATTAAGAGATTTGTCAACCGCTGCTGAAATTTTGTGTTATATTCTTGAAAATATATTGTTTTTTTGAAAATGTCGAAAGAACCACTTCCATCTCAAGCGATACATATTGTTTTTAATGTGTATCGTAAAATAAGGGAAGAAGAAGGCGCAAATCAAACTAAACCTTTGATTTTAAAGCGCGTCGTAGAGTGGCCCGGTAGTTTGGACTGAGTTATTTTGATACGTTTAGTTTATTTTATATTTTTCTTACTTAATTGTAGCTTCTTTATAGGGGGTTTCAGTATTACTATACGGTGAAACGTAGGTGAGGGCACATCGAATGATGGTCGGAAGAAAATGCCAACAGTATTGAAACTGTTACAAATTCTTCGAGAAGATATTGATTTCAACGATGGTTGAGAATCTTTGAGGTAAGAAAAATATTAAGTAAAAATCTGTACCCTGCAGTGGGACGTACAGTCCTACCAACTTATCTGTGAATCTTAAAACATGATTTGTCATTTAGATAAACCTTTTATTATAGAAGTGGTAGCTGACATTGAAAACGAAAGCGATAGTGATAATCATGATAGTGGTACGGAAATAAGCGGAGTATGGCCTCACAACCAGGATGAAGTTGTGTATGCAGGTTCATCTAAACATCAAAATTACAATTACTGTTAACCTGGTCTTCAATAAATCATTGTAAAGCAATTTGTTTTTTGTATTACACTCACTTAGCAGATTACCTAATAGATGTACGTTACCGTTACGCTAATCTGCAGCAAGAATAGAAACGAATATTTCGTGGACTTAAATAAAGTATCGGGTAATTAAGTTGACAACATTAACCTGTCGCTGCCGAAATTCGTTTGTATGTTTTATTAAATGGAATAATCGGAGACCCTTTAGAATAATGTTTCGAGCATCACTTTTAATAGCTTTCGGCATAATTAACTTTATAAATTCAGTAATATCACGACAAAACAAAGATCCGCTGTGACTACTATAATATAGGTACTTCATGTTCATTAATACTAAAAACATGATAAAAAAATACAGTATCAAGATCGTTTAATCCAATTTCCCCAATATTGCACACAACAAATTTTCATTTCCCAATTTGCCATGAGATTCCGGTATACCTATAATTATTGTTAATTCTTTATTGAACACCAAAAAACAACATTACATACATTAAGAAAGAAAATGTACAAAGGCCACCTTACTGCGCTTCATCTCGCTCCACGTCATTCCGATGCTCGTTGCTTCTACCAAAAAGTGCAACGCCAGGTTTGACGGGGACGGCCATGCCTTCTTTTCTCTTGGGGATTCCAGTCCAAAATTTGTTTGGGTATGTGATCGAGACCCCTTTGGATCTTGTGGCCACTTGCGACGCTTGATCTAGAGGTCAATCGGGCTCTCATGGCATTTCTCCAAAAGCTCTACATTGGAGATAGCCGCGGGCCAGTAAATTCTGAGAAGGCGACCATGCGACGAAGACAGTGGTTGACGAAAACTATGAATTGGCGTTAGATGTGTTATTTTGTATCCTTCCACGTTTCGCATCCATAGAGCAGCACTCAATTGGTTGCGCACCCAGCTAGGCCCAGCATGGCGTGTCCACCTACTGTGCCCAATATATTTAAAGATGTAAAAATTAAGAGAAAATGAAGCTGAAGTCCGGCTCCAGGGAGCACCGCGGGCCGTTCATGCAGAGGCCCCTTGAGGCATTAATCTTCTTAGATTCTCACGATTAGACAATCTAAGAAGTCCGATCAGTGAAGTCCGATAACGTTTCTCATTTTAGATTCTACGATAACTTTGTAGTAGTTTGTATTCCCTTGGGATGATAAAAAGCTATTAAAGTACTTAATATTTACGTTTTTAAATATAAAAAATGTCATAGGTCGTCTTAGTATAAAAAAAAACCCGTATGGTGTCGGACGTAAAGAATACGAGTATCATCATCCCATGCCTGCGCGGTGTCGTAAGAGGCTACTACGGCACAAACCATAGAATGGGCATCAGCGTTCTCTGTGCATTTGTAACAACCATACTGCGATCGCACCATCGCGATAGCACAGAAAAGTAGCCCCTGATGCCCAGCCTACCTTCGACCACGGTAACGGTCGAACTTACGGCATGGCAAGGGGTGCTAATAATCTCCGGACGTGATCCGGCTACCCCAACAAACACTGATGACTGGACCTGGCAACACGCTCACACTCCGGACCGACGAGAAGATCACCGAACTTGAAGACGGATTGAGTAGGTTACGATGGAGTATTATAGGGTTATATGAAGTCCGAAGAGAGGGGGAGGACTCGATAATCCTCAAAGCCAACAAATTGTTTTTTTACCGAGAGGGTGACTGGCAGTACCAGGGTGGTGTCGGTTTTATCGTCCAGTCCCTTGTGAATAACGTGGTAAAGATCATGAGTGTGTCGACTAGGGTGGCGTACCTTATACTCGGCATATGCTCGTGATATTTGCTTAAGGTTATTTTTCATCATTTCCATACAATCTCTAACGCCACGCTTTCGTGATAAAATATAAAATGTCAAATATATATGGGGATGTCCGTAGAAATAATATCTATGGGGATGTCAAACGGAATCTAAACAATGTTATCGTGGCCGACATAGTGAACGACTGCATTTTGAGTTTTGACTTCATGCGAAAACATCACTGAGATATCAACAAATAATAAAAACTGAATAAAATAAATATTTAAGTGGGCCATCCAAGCCAAAAACCAAGGTCACCTTGGTCTGAAGCGGCCGTTGCTGAGGCGTGCGTTGCCGACCAGTTGGTTGGCTACTTGTTTGAAGCCGTGTAGCCGCTTGTTGACAACCACGCGTGCGTCTGCGCGCGTGAGGCGAGCGCAGACGCACGCGACATCATATTTTCTGATGCTTCCATATTCATTGCTATTAGCCCGACAAAATAAAATTAAAATATGTACTTAACTCTTAAAATAAATATACCTAAACATGTCAAAGATAAATAAGTTTCAAAACAGAAATGCTACCAAGAAAGAGGTTGGGTAATAATAAGTTCGTATAAAGTAAGGAGAATATATAAGCGTATAGTAGTGTATCTTGCTATGATACCTAGGTACTTTGTAAACTTTTTTACAATTAAAGATCTTTACATTAATAACCGAACTACAGAACAAATTTCAAGAGTTCGGTTTGACGTCATAACCGAACTAATGAGACAAAATCAGGCTAACTATTGAGACTAGAGGCAATCAACAGTTAAAAAGAAAACTCTTTTTACCAGTAGCTTCTTTATTGGTTTATCAGGATCAAGGTCTTTACAAAATTATTGAAAAAATTACAAAGTTACATTTAGCTTAAAATGAGTCTCGAGTTTGTTTTCCGTACGAATGCCTAAACAGTAAGATTATGAAAACAGTAGGTATTAATGGGTTGATTAATATTGAATATTTAAACCCTCACACAGAAGTTCAAATTAATTCATTTTATTTAAATACTAGGAACCAAAATTCGTTACCTACGCCTTACAAAGTTTTCAAAAATTTCTATCATTACGTTTATAACGCTTTAGTCATACTGCTAACTACAGAGGAATGATTTACAATCAATTCCCTCAATAACTACGCTGATGTTAACTTTACAATAATCTTCAACCGTACTAATAATGTAAAACAAGCGGATGCGATAATACTTACAACACCTACGTATTAGGCTTAATAAAATACGAGATACAATGAATTTTATTCATCAATTAACCTGAATAATTATTATGAAAAAGTGTGTTTTTAATAGCCAATTTTAAAATATTATTGAGAATAAAAACAGACAATTTTAAAACAATAATAAATACAAATAACATAGCAATGATCAACAAGAACCTACAAATCGACAGGAGTACCAGAATTAGTTAGTTGACACTCACAAAGTAATTAGTATGTTCTGTGCAGGGAAATGGTTTAAAATTCAACGACCACACCTTTGCTTTTCCTCCTAAACTCCTTGCGATGGAAAAATAAAACGTAACGAGCTTTCAGATACGGAAACTCAAACTTGGCGAGTAACTTACGACTAAAATAATCACAAAGATATAAACTTAACACGTAAGCGTAACTAAAACGAACTAACTTTAAGAATATCGTGCTATGATAAATGCATACGTAGAGGACGAGCGTGATGTCACCAGTGAAGAAGCTCCGATTGTAGGGAGACACTAGGGGGCTAGGTACAGTGGGTACACGGCTAGGACTCAACAGCGACGAGTGGCGGCAGCGGGCCGAGCGCGCGCACGTGGCGCACGCGCCGCACGGGCCGCGCGCGGCATGCGGCACGCGCACGTTGCTCGACGGTTGCACTACATTGTTTAGGATGCCCCATAGTTATTTTTTCTTCTGGGCCTTCTCGGCAGCCTTGGTAATTTTACCCGTTGTGACTTCCTTGAAGTTTACGCTCTGCAACAAAAATATTACTAAATATTTGAACGTAGAGACCGCTAAACACCAAACAAAACAAATCATGTCCAGATGTTCATGACTTCAGCCGGACCCCGACGCCATTCGCTTCCATATTTGGTAAATAATCACTCAATTGGTACCAATTGGTACTCGACCAACAAAATTGGTACCACTTGGGTCATTTCGTCTAGGTGCGCGTTCACCTTTAGGTATACCGAAGGAAGGAAGCTTACCAATTGAACGTAGAGACCGCTAAACACCAAACAAAACAAATCATGTCCAGATGTTCATGACTTCAGCCGGACCCCGACGCCATTCGCTTCCATATTTGGTAAATAATCACTCAATTGGTACCAATTGGTACTCGACCAACAAAATTGGTACCAATTGGGTCATTTCGTCTAGGTGCGCGTTCACCTTTAGGTATACCGAAGGAAGGAAGCTTACCAATAAGGCTCTCGTGCCAGATCCTGTCGAAGCCTTCGAGATGGCTAGCGCTTTCGCGTGCCTCTCGATGGCCTCAGTCCAGATGTGAATGGCATACGCTAGAAGATCCCCAGTTGACCGATTCGGCGGAAACCTTATTGGCGGTCACTAAGGATGTCGTTGTCTTCTAGATATGCCAGGAGCTTATAGTTCAGCACACGTCCTATCTCTTACAAAGGATGGCGTTACTGAGATGGGTGTGTAGTTGGCCGGGTCAGCTCGACCCTTCACCCTTCTTTGGCACGGGCTGAACATTAGCTTGCTGCCAAGCCTTCGACAATTTTACAGTCACTATCGAAAGGCGATATAGGCGTGTCAAGATCGGAGTCAATTCTGGCACACAAGTTATATAAGTACAAATGCTGGTCAAACTCGGCACCAAAACCATGGTCGGCCGTCTATCACATAATAGTGCGAGCCAAACCAATTGAACTTGGTTCAGCGTGCACTCGTACGGTGATCTGCTAGTGACCGACGTAGCTATGCCAATGGACTTTTAGGGTTCTATTGATGACGATGCCCTAATGATGACTAAAGGCGATGCATTATTTTAAGAGCTACTTTTGAAGCTATAATAATGGGCTGACGTAGTTTACCTTGATGACGCCGACGGCGACGGTCTGACGCATGTCGCGCACAGCGAAGCGGCCGAGCGGTGGGAACTCCTGGAACGACTCCACACACAGCGCCTTGGTCGGTACCAACATCACAATGGCCGCGTCGCCCGACTTTATCGACTTCGGATCCACCTCCGTTGTCTTGCCTGTGCCAATTTGGAGACTTGATTTATGGATGGTTACGGAGTCTTGATTTAAAAATGATTTTTTTAACTTAGGTATTCAACTTTTTGGCCATCATTAAACAAAGAAACCATCAAGAATTGCTGTAAGTATGTAAGTAATGGTTAATTTAGACAGAGGAACAATTATTCATTGTTTTAAAATAACGTAACACAGTTATCAAAACGGAATATACCTCCACCTACTGGGCCCAGACAATTTAATTAAATGTGCCATCGAATCGAAAAGAAGAAGAACCTTCACGTAACTAATTGTACCTATATAGTGTGATACGCACCAGTACGGCGGTCGCACTTCTCCTTGATTTCGGCGAACTTGCAGGCGATGTGCGCAGTGTGGCAGTCCAACACGGGCGTGTAGCCGTTGCTGATCTGTCCCGGGTGGTTCAGCACGATCACCTGGCGATAAAACATTATTCAGAAGCAAGAGGCAGTGCGTAAATGAGGAGCGGCCAAACTGCACTAACAGTCCTTTTCATTAAATCAGTAAACTAACTTATTCGTGGTGTGGTGCTAACATTTTCAAGCTCGGTTCGATTTCGAATATAATTGTTTCTTGTTGTAAACCCACCGTAAAAAGCGGCCTTATCCGATCCGACAGTTAAAAACCGCATTTTTTTCAATAATAATATCCTGAAACATTTACCTCATTATAAGGCGTCATTATAAAGGGCGCCAAGGGCGGCTAATATTGTCTATGCGAAGTAATTGCTAGATCGGGCCCTGACCCTCAGAGTGGAAAAGACAGATGCACGACTGAGAGACGCGACGATCTTTATGTAATAGTGGTATCTATGAACTCCATTTTCACTTACTCTCATACGGTCTTTTGCGCGAGGCAAGTACAGCGACCTTCTAGATTGTGCAGGGAGTCAGGGGCAGAGCCTGTAAACTTGGAACAGTAAGGCGGATGATATACCGCAGAACATCCTGCAAGCGATCTACAAGGTCGCGGATAATGTGACCCTAGCGAAGACGAGTCCCGTACGGTATATAGAAATACCCTTTTAACGATATAATTGTCTACAGAAAGCATGGTTTACCGTTGAATGGTAATACGAAAAAACTGTTAGTCAATACCATTATTTAGAGATTATTTTGTTCAAGTGTGTTCCGATGAACCATGCTATAGGCAAATCTTGGTATAGTTCTCGCCAAACTTCTGGACCACCCTGAAGTTAGCTTACTGGATGCACGTGGCACGAAACGATGCTGCTTTTGTATGAGATTTACTACTACGCAGCCATTGTAGCCAACTTCAGGGCGGCCAGAAGTTTGGCGAGAACTATATCGGTCAATCATTCTTTCTTTGTAGCGTTTTTAGGCGAAATGTCTGTTTTATGTGTATAATGGTATCAACTAATAGTTTTTTCGCATTACCATACAACGGTGAACCATGCTATCTATATCGTTCAAGGGTAATAATAAGAGTTGTCAATTGAATCAAAGTGTAGCTCTTAATAATTAGGGGTTATGTTTACACTGAAACTAGCTTTATATTTCTTGACAAACTGCATGTTTCTCTACGCTAAGAGGTGTTTTTCTGAGATGGTGAGCGACAGCGTAATCATTACGTCCCATTGTTTTATATAAGAGTTATCTCAAATCGATATCGGCATTCCAAAGCATTTTGTAAAAACCTAAATTAGACTATCATCATAGTTGATGCGTAATATGAATCTACGCGTTTACCTAAATACTTCCTAAAGATCTTTTTTTCCTGTCTTGAACAGCGTTGGATTTATATTTAATTGGAAGTCCAAATTCGTATCACGCTGTAGGTCAAATAGTAGGTATGTCATACCTTTTATGCGGATTAGATTTTATCCTACCTGACTTCCTTAGCTCTGTGAAGTTCAAATTAATGTAATACCTATAGTTGTCAGAAAATTTGCTCACTCCCCGATTCCTGCAACTAATGAATTGGTCGCATGAAAGAAAGGATCGCAGGGCACTCTGATAAAGTGCCATATTAAAGTAGGTACGATTGAACCTCCTATACCTAATCAATGTTGCCGCGTCAATTTTATGCTCCTCCAGCAATCGAGAGCCGATCATTTGCAAGAATTATTTCGCTCGCATGTCGATACAAAACCTAATTACCGTTAATGTCCCATATTCTATTATAGCCAATGACTAATTTCGCAGCAATGTAGACATGCAATAGTCATAATAGGGAACTGCGTATAACAATATAGGCACAAGGTCAGTCGATAACGTTCATTACAAAACTTGATAGGCGACTGGAAATTAGGGGACACGATATTATTACAAGTACTAATGATTACATTTAGCAATGCACCTAACTGGAGTGTTAAGTTTTCGCAACGCTGCAGAATGTGTGTCGGCATTTTAGGCAATTTCTAACATGTTGCAATAGAGTGTGCGTGAGTTATAATAATATCATGTAGACAGAATTCATTTATTAAAGAAATTACACAATTAACATCTCTAATTATTGCAGTGTTTCCATTGTCTGGCTCTAAGGACGTTCAACTTCACTAACTACGTCTAGGAGTTTCGCGAGGCCGATTTTGAAATACGGTCCGAGTGAAGATCGCACGAGGTATTTTTTGTAATAGCCGATGATGTTTCTGTAAACTGTAAACATTCGCTAGTGAATTGAAGAGAATACTTTTCGTTTGGCTGATTTGAATGAATTTGGAAGTAGCTTCATCAATACCTGTCTAAATTGAATAGATGGCCCTTGACTTTTAGTTCCGTTGAAATCGTTTCATGGATAAGGTCAAAGATGATTCTGATCAAGTAAACAGGACCAATAAAGA
This sequence comes from Orthosia gracilis, assembly GCA_947562075.1. Taxonomy (NCBI): domain Eukaryota; kingdom Metazoa; phylum Arthropoda; class Insecta; order Lepidoptera; family Noctuidae; genus Orthosia; species Orthosia gracilis. Next base: position 45,005,996 of record OX387268.1, read on the forward strand.
ATGCCACTATACCTGGGCCGTAAAGTCGGCAGCACCTTTGGGCGGAGCGTTCTTGGAGTCGCCGGCCACGAACCCACGACGGAGTTCCTTAACGGACACGTTCTGCAAGCAACCAACATATCAATGTAATTTTACTTTTTTTCTCTACAAGGAGTGACTGAAATAACTAAGACGCCGAAAGAGCCGAAAGAACAACTTTTACTATGTAATTGACAGCGTCTTGACACTGAAGTCGCGCAAAAATAATCTATGTTAGCATATCTTTTTTTAATAATTATTGATAGGCTCTCGTTTGAGCACAATCTTACCTCATGGTAAGCGATGATGTGACAAAATCAACAAACGTAGGGAACAGCTCTTTTTTTCCCGTTACCATACCTTAACATTGAATCCGACGTTGTCACCGGGCATGGCTTCCTGCAGCGCCTCGTGGTGCATCTCCACAGACTTCACCTCGGTGGTGATGGCGGCCGGCGCGAACACCACCACCATACCTTCACAAATCATCAACACTTTCATTATGTACCTCTAATGCTTTGCCCTTAGGGATTTGCCCTGACAGGCGTTGCCTAGAGGGGGATCTGGGGTGGTCTTTTAAGAGGTTACAGGTTTCTTATGTTCTGATGAATATGTATGAATGCTGATGGTGATCACCGGGGTGGTTCCAGTGAGGTAATAATTTCACACATCGGTCTTTTCGAAGTTAGAATTAGAATTACAACTATCATAAGAGGCAAAACTCACACAACCTTCTCAAATAGTGGCCGAAAACTACCCTGGATTATGTATGTAGATCTATACACAACTCACCACCAACAACACCTTTTTCTCTTTGGTAACGATAGGCTCGCCCAATATTTTATAGGACTAGCAAAATATCAAATCAACTGTCAAAATCGTCAATCCTTTCGGGACATACAATAGTGATGTCAAACAGCGTAGAACCCTTTCACTTTGCTGCACTTCTGCTGAAACAAACGAAACTCTTACCAGGTTTAAGGATGCCGGTCTCAACTCTTCCTACAGGCACGGTGCCTATGCCTCCTATCTTGTACACGTCCTGCAGAGGCAAGCGCAGCGGTTTTTCCGTGGGTCGGGATGGGGGCTGGATGGCGTCCAGAGCCTGTACCAGCAGATATTCTTATAACCCGCTCTAAATTCCTACATGGTATTATATTCCTACATGTGTTGTTCGTAGTTTATTATTCTAGCTTAAAGAGCCTTTATGCTAGAATAATAAAATACGATCAAATTCGTTGATCTTGAATTTTCTTAGGATTTCAACCTTGATTAAGTCTATGATCACAACTTATTTGCGATTTGATAAATTATACAAGGAAGCGATCATGAATTTAAATTAGTTTCCTATTAAGTAGGAAATAGTCACAAATGAAAGGTTGAACAACGTTTCAACATTGCAAAAATGTCAACTTGTTTTTATTTTCTAAATATTTCCGTTGATCGAGATGTTGCTTCAGTTCGGCTGCCCTTTCAAAGAGAGAGGCTTCGATCGTAAAGACTAGACCGAAAGGTTAAGGACTTAATCGAAAGGAACGAGATGAAAGTACCCATTCGAACATCTTTACGCTTCGCTGGCTCTGTTATGTTTAGGTCAAAGTTTATTGTATACTTGAGTAACCAAGCCTATGGCGTAAGCAATACTGTTTATTAAACACGGGCGGTATATTTTTATGTCGGTATAGTTTTATCGCAATTTGTTTAACTGAATATTACGCTTGAGTTGGTTTACAGTCGCCTCAAATTCTAATAAAATTGCCAAGGTGCATCCAAACAAATTTGTGCCATGTGGTGTGTTATATTTGTAATGCGTACCTCAATAAGACATTTGCCCTCGACCTTGCCCTCCTTGCGGTCGATGGTCCATCCCTTGAACCAGGGCATTTTGTCGGAGGGCTCCAGCATGTTGTCTCCGTGCCAGCCCGAGATGGGCACGAACGCCACCGTGGCCGGGTTGTACCCTGCCGTATCGAGATTATGTAAGCATTCGACCTCAATGTCACATTGCGTTTTACTTAGGTAAGAACGACCCATTTCTACTGACTTCAAAAAAAAGGAGGTAATCAATTCGATACGTATGTATGTACAGTAATTTGTTATATTGTTGGAATTGAACAATATTCATATTTGTTAGGTACTCTATATGGGCTTCTGAACATGTGTGCATGTGTATTGATTGAAGTTGAGAGATACATAATCCAATAAAAAAAGTTTCAGAGAAATTCGTAGACAAACATACATACAAACATACATACATACACTGTCTAATGCAATTTGGCGCACATGTTTATAAAAGCCCAATTAGAGTACTAACATATTATGGGAATATTGGGAAATGCCAACAATGTTACATACATACATGTCGAATTGATACTCCTTTTTTTTTTTAAAGTCGGGAAAAATAATCCGAATCACAAAAAAAGGAAAAAAAAATTTTTTTCCGTAGTCAGTGTCTTTGGTACCTATTGTTTTTGTTTCTCGACACCGACTTCAGCAAATAAAGTTAGTTTTTGCTTTGCAGTGATGTTTTAAGTCGGTTTATTTTTTTTGTATTTTTTTTTTATTGTTCCTTTTTTAGTTTTGATACCTCATATTATTAACATGAAAATCATTTATAATTAGAGTACATCTCATTTCGATACCGATAAACCCAAACAAGACTAAAACACATTGTTTTATTTCGGAATTCCATTGCCAACCTTCCAGTATGTATTTACTTCATCATTGTCGCTTAACTATTCGAGTTATCTTATACCATCGACATACTCATTAAAGAGTTCCAGTGGCCATCTGTGGTCTTCATCATCAGTTCCACTTTACCAAATGATACTTTCGAAGGGCGAATGCTTGCCATCTTCATGAAAACAATATGATTGCCTATAGGTAGTATTTCAGGCGTTCCCTCGATTTACATGGGATCCCATCATCAGATTCTGACATGGTGACAATGGGACCAACCTCGAAAATAAGACTTAAAAATAAGACTTTCCATATCCGTCTTTAAATGACGGAGTTAAACAAACATACATAAATAACAAATTAAAATTTGGAGAGTCTGTTAAAAAGTGCTAAAATAACTTTCGTCTCGGCAGTCTAAAAGAATCTATAAAAACAAGAGGTACAACAATAAAAGATGTTTGCTGTTGCGCTGGATAGAAGTTCAAAGATCGGTTAGATTAACCTGACATTGAAAATTACTTATATTACATAAGACTATTAATTAAATACCTTTTTTGTGGCTATGCGAGTATAGACAAAATTGGCAATGAAATTGCCACTGTTTGAAGAAGAGTCTTACGCAGTTAAGAAATTGAAATTTACCATTATATATATAGGATTATATCAATGTACCAAGGTAATTGGGTATTAACTAGGTCATCACTTGCAGTCTATTCAAAGTAAACTTACCAATCTTCTTGATGTAGGAAGACACCTCTTTCTTGATCTCCTCGTAGCGTGCCTCGTGGTATGGAGGCTCGGTGGAGTCCATCTTGTTGACGCCGACGATGAGCTGCTTCACGCCCAGGGTGAAGGCGAGCAGAGCGTGCTCGCGCGTCTGCCCGTTCTTGCTGATACCCGCTTCGAATTCACCCGTGCCCGCGGCCACGATCAACACCGCGCAGTCAGCCTGACAGATAACATTAGATACCAAATACCAACACGACTGTAATAATAATAAGTATACTGAAAGTCTACATGGTAAAAACGTAGCTGGGTTTTTGGCCCAGCAAAATAACTGTATAAATTCCATCTATCTCCTAGGCACTCAAAAGGCTAGGTGTAAGCCTACTTACGACTCCTAAAATAATATGATAAAATTCAGTTCAAAATTTAAGACGACACAGCAAATAGGTAAAATACTAGAAAAATAATGAAGACCATCCAAAGGAAAACAAAAGCGAACCGTTAAGCCTACACAAAAGCATAGGATTTTGTGGAATTAGAACTATCAGAAGTTACCTGGGAGGTGCCTGTGATCATGTTCTTGATGAAGTCCCTGTGTCCGGGCGCGTCGATGATGGTCACATAATACTTGCCCGTCTCAAACTTCCACAGCGCGATGTCGATCGTGATACCGCGCTCACGCTCTGCTTTTAATTTGTCCAACACCTAGCAATTAAAAATACTGTATAAAAACTTGCTAACACGAGGATAACAATATTGACAATATTGTATGAAAAACTGTTAATTTAACCTCGTGTTAGCAACCAACTCCAAGTTCTTCGTGCAATTGGGCCTTAGGGTCTCATTAATCCGGCAAAGTCCACATTCACCTACCCCACTATTCCCTTCGTATTCCCGTATTTTTTATCTTGATATTTTCTGTAGGTACATTTCAGAAAACCCAACATTGATAATAATCAACCCTGTTTTGAATAGTTCCGGATTAAAAAGACTACTGTAAGTAATATAAAAAAAAACTTTAGGTTTGAATATTTATAGCATAGCTATATCCGTGGGTTTCATCTAAGGCAAAAATAAATAAGAAGACTGAAGAAGCCAGCAAACCGGTAGAAGGTACATAATGGTATTCCATAATGTTAACATAACACTGTATTGAACAAGTGAAACATGAGAAAATCTCTAAAATAACTTCAAATAAATTACCAATGTGCATATCGCAGTCACCTTGAACTTTTGAAAAAAAATACAAACCGGCAAAAAATTATGCCAAATACGTACCCAGGCATACTTGAAGGAACCCTTGCCCATTTCCTGGGCCTCCTTTTCGAACTTCTCGATAGTTCTCTTGTCAATGCCGCCACATTTGTAGATTAGATGCCCAGTGGTGGTGGACTTGCCCGAGTCCACGTGGCCGATCACCACGATATTGATGTGAGTCTTCTCCTTACCCATCCTTGTAGCGTTAGGCGAAACGTTAGTGAATCAACTTGCAACCTGCGCAACAAGAGATAAAACTGTCTTAAAAGGTCAAAGAAGTATATAGCCATGTACGTTAGCTTTCACATGTGCCGGCGTAATTTGTCTGGCATGCGATCGCCGATCGCCGGAAGACGCCGGAACCACCACGCCCGGTCGCCGCCTACTGGTTAGCCGGCGGTGGAACAGTGGTGCATGGAAGACGCACCATGCTTTCATACGCACCGGCTGGCGCCCAAGTACAACCACAGAGAGAAGACGCACATGCAGTTTTTTCGAATACCCTCTATATATATATGCTTTGATGTATTTTTGCTTAATAAGGTATATAATACTCCACACTGTTCTCTTTTATTTATTTATTTAAAGTTCATGTACAATAGTGGTACATAGGCGGACTTAATGCCACAAGGTAAATTTACGGGAATATTTTCTTGTTTCATACTTTATAGAGCTTAATTTTTTTGTAGTAGAGTTTTAGTTTTTGAACTCATTTTTTATTTAAAGTATTTTGGGGTTTTTGCAGAGCTTGAGGGATTAGATTGATTTTCATGACTGACGGGATATGTCTCGCAAATGGTGCGCTTGACAAAAATATGATGTACCAAAAACCCTACCTTCATTTTAAAATCACTGTTCAGTGATTCCACACATGACGCGGGGCGGAGCGAATATTATTTTTTGTTCTCGACTTCGTGCCCCCTAGAGGGCGCCACAATCAATTTAATGTGATGTCACATAATATAGCCTCTACCAGCGCAGCGGACAAACAAGACGCTTCCAACGACACCTCATTTGTCAAATTGTGATAAGTAGTTTAGAAGTTATGAGGGAACAGATTAACATACATACACACACACATACCGGTTACAAACATAACCCTCCATTTTGCTTCGCCGTAGTCGGATAAAAAGGAGGAGGTATTCCTCAATCAAAATGCTGCTGGCGGAAACAATGACGCCATTCTGAAAGACAGCGGCTGAGCACGATCATATAGCACCGATATAGCTTTGTTTCGGTAATTCGAAACAAAGCTATATCGCTTCGTTTCGGGTGGCGGCACTGGTGTGTGTGTATACGCAGCGCGAAGCGTTGGGTTGAATTCCCAAAAACGTCATACAAATGGTAAATAAAGAAGAAGTTATCGCCTTATGTGGAAGGCACAATATTTATGTCACTAACAGCAAATAACGCGTGCTTCACAATTCGTCACACTAATTCTGCGATAATTTTGAGCTGGGAAACTGAAGGTAAGTGTCATAATCGAGACCTAGGTATAGCTGCACATAAACATAACACATACCGGTCAAAAACATAACCGTACCGTACACGTTACCAAAACTACGATAATCTGTACCGTAGTTGGGTAAAAAACTAAAAAAGTCATATATACATTATCATAGTGGATAATCTGAAGAATAGACTGTAAAATCACTTCCGTGTGTAGCTCTTACGGATCGGCAGACAATGTATTCAGTAAATTTTATAAAGGTCAACGAAGAACCTTATAACGCGTTACCTAATACTGCCTGAAGGTTTACCTACCCTTACCTAAATGTTAACATTTTTACAACGACCACTAAACTTATTAAATAAAGTTAGATTTAATTTGAAATTAAGTTATACCGAAACAGCTGCCGCTTTGCCGATTGTTGCCAAACATTGTCGATATGTCAGCGAACATTTATAGCTTTTACTGCAAATCTGCAATGTATGCCTTCCTTAAACGGCTCCTGATTTTATTTACGGCATTACTAGTTACCTACTTTACATCTAATACCTTTACACGAGCAATTCTTGTAAGTATATGTATGTATATATATATATGTATAATCTGAATCTCAAAACGGTTCCAACCATTATCATGAAATTTAATATGCAGAGGGTTCCGGGCCCGATAAATCGATCTAGCTAGGTTTATTTTTTAGAAAACGTCGGTTTCTCTATTTTCACCCGAGCAGATCTCGGTCGCCCAGGTACTAAAGATTTATAAAATGCGATGACTGCGGTGCGTGCGGCTCCTGCGGCGTGTTTAGTTGCGCGTTCACATTAAAGCAGTTACTGTTAAGCTCATTTCTTGGTAACTACAACGCTCTAGCTGCACTTAAAGTTCACTAACGTTGAGTGCCAGATTGAATTAATCGCATCGAAACATTCCCGAAAGAGTAGCTCCTCCGAGCGTGCGCATAGAATATCCGGGACCGATGTCCTATTCTATCTTATCGATATATAAAGCGTAGCTATTCGGCCAAATAAAGACTAGACCTACTCACGCAAATTAATTGTATTTCAGCCAGACGGCAGTCAAAGCACCTTGATAAAAAGACCTAATATGTCCAATTCAAAACATTTCACGAATTGCTGACACAAAAAATAACGTAAAGCTTTTACATCTTCGACCTTTCAAACCTGTAGGTAGAGGTAAATTAAGTAACTTTCTCACCCAGGTAAGATGTTATTTATGTCAGAGTACGTGACGGGTTTATTCTGGTAAATTCTGTCAGCCGTAGCTATGTAGGGTGTTCTTGTAGTCTCAAAATGTAGGTTCTACCTGTCGATCACCCTTACCAACCGGTGACTTGACAGAAACTGTAGAAAGATTTCGACGCAGTGACTGTGTATTTACTATCTATCACAAGGATAGAGTGCATTCAATCTAATTTTAGTAGGCGTGATCTATACAAGTACTTAAGCAGATGTATTGCAACAGTATGATTCAAAATTAGAATAATCGCATGTCGCACTACGTAGCATGCATGTGCACCGGCGACGCACATGGGCTTCGCAATGCGTCCATCTTGAGCATGTTTGTCTGCATAAGATAAATAATTACGATCAATCGCCATGCGCCCGGTTTTTATAGAAAATTAATCACGGTGACATTAACATGACATTACTTTGAAATTGGAAAAAATACATTTTTCACTTCAAGCACAAAGGACCCACGAATGATTGAAACAATAACCTTTCTGAAATAAAACATTTAAGAAAACCTAATAACTTTGAGCAATAAAGTATAAAGTTAAATTAGTCGCAAAACATCACAAACGTTGAGGATCATGATGATTAAAAGCCAGAAACTTTATTTCGCTATTAGAATTTAGGTCACATAAAGATTGTTCTAACAAAAACATAAAAATTGCGTAATTTTTAAATCTTATACCGGCAGAATACCTTTGCCCAGGTGAAGTCGATTTTTTTCAGGCAAACACTATCGTTTTAGTTTTTTGTTGATAATATTTAACGTAATCACACAAACGCCATTAAATAACTTATTTTTTTATTTATTTTACAATAAAACACAAGAAAAGCTCACCTTTGCAGCCGCCGTCACGAATTTTCCGAGCAATTTTCGAGCATGCGCTGTAGACAATTCGCCCGGGAAATGCAATCAATAAAATCAAAACCGTACTGATTAACTGTAGTTGTTCGAAATGGAAAACTTATTATTAGATTATGTTATCTTAATTCATCCTATAATTATTGAGATACTTAAAATAATACAATAATTACCTGTTAGCTGATTAGTTTTATTAAATCCATCGGAAAAACCGGAACCTCGGAACTTTCTTTTTCTTCGTGTTTTCTTCGAGCCAAGCATTTATCTTCACTCGTATGAAACCTTTTTTCAACAGTAGAGTAATATTGATTATGGTTTTTACTTTTGAATCAATCGTTTTTATATTTTTAGTTTATAGGTTTGGACCATTGCTGCATTGCACGACTGAAAATAAAACATGTATAAGGAAAATAGATTCTTATTAATAGTTAAGTTTATTTATCATATCTAATGAAAGAGTCGGAGATGTTGAGTCAAAGTATGTAATGTATAGTATGTAGGTATAGGACATTTTTTTATTTAATTATAGAGAAAATCCATAAGTTCCATGGAGTTCCATACCGTAGGCTGTTCTATCGACATAATAGGTATAACATATTATTTCCGATGCTACATTTAAGGTCGACGGCACGAACTATTTTGTGCGCGGGGTTAAAATGCATGCTATCTCATCCGACAACACGTGCGAAAGACATAAATGCTGTAATGAGCAGTAAGATGCTAGTTCGCGTACGAATTAGCTCTTTTTCAAGTTTATAGCGAAATGGATGATGATGTAGGACGAAAATGAGAGCGCAAAATTTTATAAACAGATCTCTGGGAGTCTAGATATCATGAAAAAACGACTAAATGTATATTTTCAAAATAATATTATTTTGCATTTTTGAACTACTAATCTACTTATGCGTGTATGGTGGCTGTTTTGCAATTTTCCTTCTTCTTATAGTCTTTATTTGCGCCCAAAGATGCGTTAAAATTAGTGTTGAAATATATCCAAAAACAACAACATGGATTCGTCAAAAAGAGGTCTAGTACAACCAACCTGGTATCTTTTGTGGATTATTTGTTTACCAACATGGACTCTCGTGTTCAAGTGGACACTTTAAACACCGTTTTTCGTAAGGCTTTTGACAAGGTTGATATCAGCAGCTTTTAGGAAAGATTGCATTCAGTGGTATACGTGGCGATTTTTGAGATGGTTTTCTTCCAACGCATCAAATAGGAATCAGAGAATGGTGATAAAAGGTTTCACTTCCAGTACTTTAAATGTTACTTCCGACATCTTAGGAATCAATTTTAGGACCACTTTTATTTATGAACTAAGCACATGTTTTCAAGATTCAAAATTGCTGCTATATGCAGACGATCTTAAAATATTTGGTATAATTCTCTTCTCTTACAAGACGACCTAGACAGGTTCACTACATACTGTTCCGGAAATAAGCTCCAACGTAGCATATACAAATGTTGCTGCATAAGTTTTACAAAAAACAAAAATATTGTAAAACATCCCTACGCTTTAAACAATAGAATCCTTACAAGACAAGCATTGGTTCGCGATCTTGGAGTTCTGCTGGATGACAAGGCTGCAGGGATGCTCACATAGGTAAAATTATCAGTAATACATGCCATATATATGGTTTTGTCATGAGATCAGCCAAGGAATTTGTCCACCCACATCATCATCATTATTTCACCCACATCATCATTATTTCACAGCTAGACATAATCCTCCCCCAAGCGTCGCCACACTGATCGGTCCTGTGCGTTTCATCCACCGAACTCCTGCAGCCTTGACCAGGTCGTCGCTCCACCTGGAGGGAGACCTTCCAACGCTGCGTCTTCTGGTACACGGTCGGTGCACGGTAGAACTTTTCAGCCCCAACGACCCGGCCTTCGTTCTGCCAGCAATTACCCACTGCCACTTAAGTTTGGCAATTCTTCGGGTTATATCAATAATCTTGGTTCTCTTGCGGATGTCTTCATTCCTGATTCGATCACGCAAGAAAACGCCGAGCCTCCCTCTCCATTGCCCTTTGGGTGACTTTAAGCCTTCTGATGAGGCCCATTGTGAGCGACCACGTCTCTGTCCCGTAAATAATCGCTGGTAACACACACTGGTCATAGACTTTTGTCTTGAAAGACTGTGGTAAGTTGGACGAGAAGATACCAAGCAACCTACCGAACGCTGCCCAGCCAAGTCGGATTCGATGGTTGACCTCTTTCTCGAAGTTGGTCCTACCCAACTGGATCGTATGTCCCAGGTAGACATAATCGTCCACAACTTCATAGAGAAGCCGACTTTGATAGGAGTTGGTGCATTATGGGCATTCAACATCACCTTGGTTTTGTCCGTATTCATTTTCAGACCCACTCTTTAGGAAGCTCTACTGAGGTCATCAAGCTTTGTACGGGGTCCTCCATGGTCTCAGCCATAGCCACTATATCGTCGGCAAACCTAAGGTGAGTGATGTACTCGCCATTGACGTTTAAGACTAGCCCTCTCCAGTCCAGAACCTTGAAGAAATCCAATTAGGAAGCTTAGATAAGGAAGCTTAGATTAGTCTCCGTAGGATAGTCCGGTTAAGCAGAAGCCAATCACTTTGATTGATCTGTGAGAAGTAAGTTAATAAAAAACATCGTAATCTCGTAGAGGCTGACTTCCGGGATGTCTTCGGTATAGTGTCGGGTCAATCTAACTCTTGGGTCGTTTGCTAGATTCGCAACGGATTTGCTGATTGACGCGTACAACTGCCCATAGAACCCCTCTATCTCCCACAGAAGCTCCGGTTTGGCGAATACGATCCTGGATCTTGGATCTGGATCTGTGCCGGACGGAGCTTCATCAGTTGAGATCTTTCCAGCTTAATATTTAAGTTCAATTTGCCTCTTACCATACGGTGATCACTAATTAATCACAGAGGAAACATCATAGAATATTCTTCGTCGACATAATAAAGTTTATCTCATTTTTCGTTGCACCATCGGGGCACTTCCAAGTCCACTTCCTGTGCTCACGTTTTCGGACGAAGGAGTTCAGCATATAGAGGCCCTTCTACTTCAAAAACTGGCCAGTAGGTGACCCTGTCGTCCAAATCCAAATTGCCCCACTCGCAGTCTCGTTTACCCAGTTTCGCGTTGAAGTCCTCCATGACCACGATGAAGTTAGTGTTATGACCATGCATGGCTGTGGAAATGTCCTCATACGTGTTCTCTACTTAGTCATCGGGTTGTGCCGAGGTCGGGGCGTTGACCTTTATGATCTTCAGCGAATACCTCGAGGATATTCTGAGTATAAAGTACGCCACCCTGGTCGACACACTCTTGATCCTCACTACGTTGGCCACAAGGGACTTGTGAACGATAAACCCGACATCATCCTGGAACTGTCTGACCGGTCACCCTCTTGGATGTAGAGCAGGTTACCGAATTCAAGGATTATCGAGTCCTCCCCCTCTCTTCGGACTTCAGATAACCCTATGATACTCCAGTGTCCGCGTGTTAAATGTTGCCAGAGCCAGTCGTCGGTTTTTATTCTGGTAGCCGGATCCCTTCCGGGGATTGTTGATGCCGTGACCTCGACCGCTACCGTAGTCGAGGGTAGACGGGCTGCCGGGCACTAGGGGTCATTTCTTTGTTGCGCTATTCATTGGTTTGCCGTAATCACCACTCTTGGCGTTGGCGACCGCAGTTTGTTATTAAGTTCTCAGAGAACGCTGTTGCCCATTAAGTTCACAGAGCACGCTGTCGCCCATTCTCTGGTCTCCAACTTAGCATACACATGTTGCTGTATAAGTTTTTACAAAAATCTAAAATATTGTAAAACATCCCTACGCTTTAAACAATAGAATGCTTACAAGACAAACATTGGTTCGCGATCTTGGAGTTCTGTTGGATGACAAGCTACACCTGCTCACAAAGGTAAAATTATCAGTACCTAATGCACTCCGTGTTCCGGTTTTGTTATGAAATCAGCCAAAGAATTTGTCCGCCCATATACATATTTATACCTTTACAAATCGTTAATCTGAGTCTAACTGAGAAGTTAGAATATGCTGTTGCGGTGTGGAGTCCCTTCTATAGTATATATTCAGAAGAAATTGAAAATGTTCATAGAAAGTTTCTGAAAGCCATGCAGTAGGTAGCTCTGTTAACGTACCTACGCATCTTATAGTAACCTTTTAAACAAACACAAGCAACAAAATTTGAATACCAGACTTATCTTTTTGTAGACGATGTTTCTATTTCACCTCTGCAATAACACATTTGACTGTATTGTAAGTAGGATTAGTTATGTAGTACCTAGAAATATCATGATCCGTGGGGTACGTATGCGACCCCTGTTTGCTGTATCATTTAATCGTACGACGCACCCTTACGTCGCGTCGGCGTCGCCTTGCTGATCAGTATAATAATATCTTCATCAATAAATATTGACATCTTCGCTGTTTCAGCAGGAGAATTTAGACGCCTTGTTTGTGAGAAAATGAATTCTGCTGATTTCAGTGACTCGTAGTTTTCTTCTTTTTTTAAATAATAAAATAAAAGAAAATATCAATTTTATAATAAATTGTGTAATAATGATTTAATTTATTTTGCGTGCCTCTTGTTTGAACAATTAATTCTGTTGACATTTTAATCCATAATATATTTTTAACATTTAATCTGTAATATATATTTTTTTTGCTTTTTGTTTGTAATAATTTAACAATTTTAATTTATTTTATATAACTTCGTATCTTTCTGAAAATACATGCCCGTTAAGTTTTATCAATAGCACTTAATTATATTTTTTTAAATTTTAGTTTCTTATTGTAAGAGCAATTAATTTTGTAAAATGATTTTATACTATATGGAAAATGTCGCTGGGTGAACATTTGTTTTCATCCATGCTCAAAATTTATTTATTGCTGTAGTGTGTAGTCGTTTGTTTTCCCAAATAAAAAAAAAAAAACATAATAGGAACTGTTCACAATACACGATATTGTCTTAGAATGTCTCTTGTTAGGTTGATTGCAAAGGGATCATACTTTCCTAGCAGTTTCCGCCATCAAGTTTGTCGTAAATACTAAAATTAGTGGATGAATAATAATAAAAAGCAATAAAAATAATTTAATATTTTCAATTTTATTGTTTAAACATGCATTTTAAACAGTTCTTAAAATTAAATTCGAAAATACTTAGTACTTCAATTATAAAGTTTAACATATTGAAATTATTAATGTAAATATATTATGAGCATAAATAAATTATTTATATCGTAAAATACATACTTTTCATTTACACTCCATTAGCCATAAAGGGAAGGTATATCAAAAAAGAACAGATATTATTTCACTGACAAGAATTGGATACTCGATCTTATGTATAGACAAATTTAATTTATTAAAGTATACGGAATGTCCTAATGATTACAATAATTCAAAGTAATAATTGTGTTTTCAATGAGAATTTCATTGCAAAAGAAAATGTTAAGTTTACTAATATAATAAACAGGTCATAAAATCGTTTCTGAGTAGCAATTTAACGCTTGCAATAAATATCACAAAATTAGTACACACAATGTAATTAACAATTATTACCAGTGTAACCATTAATCACATAATGTTGTTTCTGGAGAATTCTTTAAGAGGATGATGTTATTAGTTCCGTTATACAAGCGGAAGGTGAAATGAAAATAATTACCAACTTGACTAAACTTTTGATATTTGTTTTACAAAAACACCAACACCAAGTACATAAAGAGACGAGTCTGTTACAGCTATTGCGAGTTTTACAAAAAAAATCTTAACATTATACGTATGCAATAAAGTTACGCAATAGTCCCCATCTCCGGCTAGATAATATATTTAAAGTCACCGCTAGAAAACAAAAAAATAAAAGTCGTTAACACATGTCTACTGTCACCAATGTATTCCAAGATTTCAAAACGTAACGAAGAAATTTAAAGGCAGTGTCGCTAACACGATCAAAATAAACGTATCGCGGTAAAGGGCGTCCAGGACACTTTCACTTGGCATTCAGTAATTAGTTAATGTCTCATAAACACATGGACCCATTTACAAGATATAAACGGATAAAATGGTAGTACGCCTACACTTGTAATTTGAGACGAAATTATCAAAATATCACAATAAACAAATAATCATGTTTTCAAGTTACGTATTGTAAGGTTCAAGTAGGATCAATGACTTTTTTGTTATCTGGCGGAGACTTAAGTAATAATAATGTATGCGCATTTAATAATCTTCTACATTTTCTCTTTTTATCAAAATAACTCATGGCTATTTTAAATTCCATAATAAATCAATTGTAAATAATCATTATGATGTATGAACGAAAATTGTATTAAAATTAAAATAGCCTAAATGCAATAAGAGTTCTGAAATCATTGAAAAGGCATCCGTCAATTATGGAATCACAGATAATTTACATTTTACTATTGCTTACATTACGACTATCGTATTTTTACTGTCATAGTCTTATAACTAGTATATTTATGTTTATTTCCCTCCTGGCCAGGGCAGGTAGCTCCCCCATCCTTTGCTTGGGTTTGGATCCAAACCTGTAACACATAACAGCGTAATATAAAATTCTACAACGAATTCAGTCGTCCTCCTATTAGAAAGAATCATTACGTAATACACTTCACACATGTAAGTCAAATTGTCTTCTATGGATGAGAAAACGTTTAAAAAACGCAAACCTTGTGATTACATAGTATATACCGCGTTTTTACAAGCTTTTATTTAACTTGCAATGTATGTATGTACATGTAACTCATATAAGTGTGTTCGGGTCAAATCTTGCAACTGAATTTTAAAGCAATTATCCTTCACCAATTAAGACGAAATTTTGCATACACGTTTAGTTTGGATGACAATGCATGGCAGCTAAGTGACGTCTTTCTAAATCCAATATGGCGGACGGCCCAAAAAGGCGGATTAGTTATTTTTTGTACACTGCCATGATAAGGCATTATTTAAGGCCCTGTGGCAAATAATTTATTTCATTATTAAGCAGTATCATGCCTTGGTCCTGGAATACTTTTACTTTCTTTCTTGCCACTTAATGAATCCTTAGGTAGGTACAGCTTGCGGCGGCGGAATAGAAGTGCCGGTATTGCGGGTGCGCCGCTCTCCCAACCTTCCGCGGCCTGGACGGTGTCGGTATAGCTTTGGCCGCTCACCCTATCCCCTTCGGCCAAAAAGTGGTATGTGGTGGGGCCACTTACCTGACCCGTCATAAGGGGCCAAGGGTGCAATACACGGTGTCGTCTGGCGCCCACGTGCTTGTTTGGTCCCTGCGTGGTGCGTGGTTGGTGGTCACGGCGTGCAATATGTTCTGCTGCGCCGGTGATGGGGGTACTCCCCAGAGTGCTAACGCATGCCCGTGTTCCCGCCATAAGCGGCATAGGTGGATACCGTGAAGTTTTAGTTGGTTGGAGTCCCACATAACTGCAATATCTCCCCGTGGTAGCGCAGTATGCATGAGCATTTAACCACGCAAAAAAAATTCGGCGGGGACAGCTTTAATCTCGGTTCTGGATATATAGCCTTACCTTTGGCGACGGCATTAATTTTTTGCGTCTCTTCGTGTGTGAGTGTGAGTATCTTCTGTAGCACTGGCACCAGCCTGCTGCGCTCGTCACCGGGGGGCAGTGTCAGGAACTACGATTAAAGATTTAATTGTTAACGATAAAATAAGCACCATTTTTGTTGTTGTCGAAAAAAGGAAGACTTGACTGCGGATAGTAGGCTATTGTACAGAATACGGTGTTACCAGCCGAATGTTTGATATCATGTCTGTAATCACCGAAGGGATTGGAAGTTGCGTATTAGCACAAACAAGCAAGCCTTTTTGCACCAATCGGGCTCAGCAGTCGTGCTTGTGATCAGTAGACTAGAGAATCCTGTCCTAGTCCTCGAAGTTGATCCATTGTTTACCCCTTTCTACAACAATTCTCAGTAAATCGAATCTTCCCCCTTGTTGAAATCATATAATTTTCATCACTGACCTCTATACAAATACGTACGTACGTAAAAGTGCGTAAGTACGTACTTGTTTATTAGAGGTCAGTGATTTTCATACACCATTATGATGGGCAAATGACATTTAACCCCTTTTTATGCGTCAAATGCTACGGCATAAGTTGACTCGAAATTTCAACCGAACCTCATATATTCGAACTACTCAGTCGCCGTTACTCATTGGTATCTTAGGCTTGTCACTCAAGACGTTACCCTGCGTGTACATACCTTAAGCGTAACGTTCTTCATGTACTCGGTGTTGTGCGCGTTCTGCGTGGCACCCCGCACACGCCTTAGTTCCGCCTTCAACAGTTCGCTCAGCTGAGCCATGCGCGCGCACTCGCGCTCCGACTCTGCCAGCAGCACTGTTACGTGTTTCACCCTTTGTATACAAGAGAAAAGGTCAAGATTATTTGTGGATATTTAACATTAAAGGCCCAGTTTTTTAATCGGTAGTTAACTAAACCAATGATTAAATAAAATTCGGTAAAAGCGGCACCAAACAGACAATCAAAGAAGGTTAACCACCTGCAATCATTCTACGCTTTAGGTAATTAATTTGCATGTTTGTTTGGCATTAACTCAAAATGCTAAACCAAAATTTCCATTTTTATTTTTTACTTTTCTGTTAGTTATATCGTAGTCAAATATTTTGTTAAAAAGGCTTTTATACAGGTTTCTTACAAAACATTACATTTTTTAATTCTTTTCAGAATTTGAGTATTTAAATGCTGCAACAACATTTAAATAGCGTCAGGGGATTTCCTCTTCAAAGTTTTGTTTCTTTCCACCCCTACATTCCGATTGTCAGTCATTCCTAAGCTTGAGGTTACCTTAGTTGCTGAGCTTGAAGCCTCCGCTTAAGTTCAGCGATCTCCTGGTCAGGCGTGAGCGCGAACGAGGAGGTGTCCATGGCCTCGTCATCCGGGACGCCTTCCTCCAATAGCCGCTCTAACGGCACTGGCGACCGACCGCTACCTGCGCTGTACTGCTTTGACGGAGGCGGCGATGGTGCTGATTCAGATCCCTGAAACACGTTTTGATGAAATGTTATTTGATGGTAATAATCGAGCTCTTTCTTGCAAGCTTTACTGTTTCTTTTGCTTAGATTCAGGCTTAGTCTCTGTTAAAGGGAGGGTGTCCTAAATGATAGTGCAGGCCGAAGCAAAATGTTTATATTTTGTGCTTTTAAAACCAATGGTGTACCAAATTGCGAGTGGGTATAACCAGGAATCTATTATGGCGGTGCTTATTATGTTCTCTCGCTTGCACACTATAGACGGCACTAGTTTGCAAGCGAGATAACATGAACCGCCGTTTTATATTAGTTTCTTTAATGAACCGGGTTATAGTGAGAGTGCGAAGATCTAAAGTAAGCTGGCTTAATTAGACGCATATGGTAGAGGTTCGTAGTTGTCATCAGCTCACCGAAAGCGACATTACGTCAATTTTAAATACAAGACGCCTTTTCCGTATCACAATATAACAAATGTACATAAATATAGCTTCGTCACAGTGTTTCATTGCGTTCATTATTCACGGCCAATTATACACAGCCATACAGTGCAGTAATTATTATTCAACCGTTTCTCGTTAATTTTATTACATAGGCACGTATTTAGATAAAGTTCTTGCGTAACATGCAACGATGCTTTTTGCCCGACTGCCGAAGGAGGGTAATGTGTTTATCAGTCTATGTATGCATGAATGTTTATTCCTATGTGGCGTTCAAGAGACCAAACGTGTTGGCCGATTTTGATGATTCTTACGTCGACCGATTCGTCTTAAGCCTGCGAGTGTCACTGCCTGCATTTAAATTGGAAAATAGAAAAATGGCGGCTTTTGGGCGTCATACAGAATTTTTTTTTTTCTTTCAAACCTATCGTGGGGGTATCAAAATAAAGGGGTGATTTCAAAAATATAAAACACTTATACGTTTAAATGTACCTAATTCTAAAAAAATATCTAAAAGCTTGTAAATAAAAAAGTGAATTCAAAAAATCTAAAAACTCGACTGCTTAAAAAGCGAACTAAAAAGACGTAAACAAGAAGAAAATCCTGCTGTACAGTTGGAGAATACATCTGGCTTTGGTCAGCCGGATAGCGAATATAGGGATTTTAGATTTTTTGAATTCACTTTCTTTTTTTGTGTAGTTTATTTTAAGTTTAGAGGATAACTGATATTTCAACGTAGGTAATAACATTGCCTGTACAGATCGCTCGTTCGCTAAAAATTCATCATCATCATTATTTTAGCCGAAAGACGTCCACTGCTGGACACAGGAGGCCTGTGTTGCCCAAGTGCCAAAAATAAAAAAAAATGATTTATTATTAATTAATTATTAATTAAATTAAACAAAAGAAGATTCCTTAGTATACAGTTCTAGCCCCACTCTACTAAAAAAGGAAAAGCGAGAACAGACAACGCTAGATCTGTAGTGATTTAGCACTATTCTAACTTTATTTGATTAACAATCTTAGTTGTATTGCAATATGGGTCCTTTTTAATGCGTTTGATTTATTATAATGTTACTTACCTCTCCCTCCTCCCTCGGAATCATAGAAACATTGATATCCATCTCGCCGTCACTGTTCTCATCTTTGGGTATAACTGGCAACATGTACTGGTTTCTATTGGCGTCATCGAGCGAGGAAACTGCGACGTTGCCAGACTTCCTCATCTCCTGAGCTGCGGATAGCTGCTTCTTTAACACTTCCGTCTCCGTCTGAAGCTTCGCCTCAAGTTCACTGATTTGTGTCTTGTAGCATTGTGTTAGAGTTGAGACCTGGAAAAACCAAGGGATTCTTGTATTGTATATCGGGTTGATATCCATAACTCGAAGTCTAAGCTCATATTTTGCACACAATTCTGGTTACAATAAGACGCTTATGTGTAAATTGGAAATAGTATAGATGGAGTACAAAGTTCTAATACTTTGTTTTACAAAGGTAACGAATTAAATGCCAAATATATATGGGTTGCAAATGATTCATAAGAGCGTTTGAGCACTGCATGGTTATTCTCAATTGGCCAGCACCCTAATTATGTGGGTAAATAGCGCGCATTATACTTTCCTTGCATATGTTCTAAGATCAGTCTACTCGACAGCGTAAAACACGCGATGAATAAAAATACTCTTGAGTTATCAAAATGAGAGAGAAGGAATGTGCTTCGTGCTGTTAAAATAAATACTCTGGCAACGATAGAGCACGCGAGCAATCTCGCGGCTTCTCGAGCACGCGCGGGCTTGTTTTGCTCGAGCATGCTCGCGCAACTACCGATCAGTCTGCGCTGAACCTAAGCCTCCCATCCATAATTACAAGTTTGGTCTAGATCTAGGCGCCATTACTAATGCATGTTGAATAAAAGGTCACGTCGTTGATGGGCCGCTATGTGTGGCATCTGACCTGCAGCTTATTCTGTGTCCTCTCCGACTCAATTTGTTGCGACAATCGCGCGAGATCGGCTTGCAGGCGAGTAGTCCGCTGTTGCGCCCGCGCAGCCTCGCTCGTAGCCTCACTCATACGCCTTCGAGTGCTCTCTGCTTCCGATGTTTTTTCGGCAATCTGTTCCCTAAAACGTAAATAAACTATTATTGTTATCTGTCCTCAACTTAAGCTTAAAGACTAATGGAGAAACCATCCCTTGTTAGGGCCTTTACAATAGCCGAAGCTTGTTGTTTTAAACACTATAGCACCAAAGTCAATGAGCAGGTAAATTTATACCCAAATACAAGTCGTGATAAAAATATTATGTTAACTAACATTTTAAAGCTTCTCGAGTCTCCAGTCTCATACTCATGGTAAGTTAGAGAATATCGCCCAGCATAAAATTTTGCAATGTTACGCGATGGTTACTCAACCGGTATATAACACGCTTAACAGAGTATTTGATCTACTCATTTTAATTGGCAATTATTGAGGTGCACATGCAACAGTCAGGATATATCACCGTATAGATTGAGTCTGTCACGAGCTTAATGTGTCTACTATTTCAAGAGTTTTTGTACCATATCATTCATTTATTTATTTAATTGTTATAACATACAGTCCCTTGACAGTTTCTCTTTCAATAAGAACACAAAACAAACGCTAATATTGATCTGCGTAAATAATAAATGACGACATAAAGACGTTTGTAATACAAGTTGTACATTTGTAACACATGTTTTTTTTGTTCTGCGAATAATTGAAACAAGGAAAAATATTGAAAAGGCGATTACGTTACCAACAGACCAGAATGAATATTATAAATTAACAATACCTATTTATACAAAAAAATTATCGCTCTTTACTTCCGCCTAAATAGATAAAAACTACATAAAGTAATAATGTTTCCTAAATTCCGATTTGAATACTTTTAGTTAACATAAGACGATTCGTAGTAATTGCGTCGCTATAATCGGTTATTCGATATTGACCACATAAACATACAAAACTTTTTGTTTTCTCCGAGGCTACAAGGTCTACCTAGTACATCCATATAATGCCAGTAATAACGAAAATATAGGTACATACTGTGCCGTTGCTAGTTTCGCTGTTAATATTTCTATCTGTGCTCTAAGGGCCGCAGCTTCTTCCTTCAGTTGCTCTTCTTGAGTATGGTCAACAGTTTGGTTTTGACGTAACACAGCTTGAGCCCGCACCTAAACACAAATAGTCGAATAAATAATACAGAAATTAGCATTTGAATCAAGTCCATTTGTAAAGAGAACGTACCTTGTAGCTAGTGTACTCAGTTTTTAAATCCGCCAATTCTATGTTAGTAATTCTTAATTTTTCATTCAGTTCTGAGCACTTGAACTCCAATTTCTTAACTTTATTGTTGAGCTCAGCCTTGTCTTCGCCTAGTGCCATTATAACTTTTTCTTTGTCAGTTAGCAGTGACGTCATTTCTAGGTCTGACTCTTCATTCTTTCTCTTTTCATCTTCTAGGTCTTGTTCCAGTTTGGATACAATGGTGTTCTTCATTTGTATCAGGTTGTCCTTTTCTTTCCCTTCTTCGATGGTGTGCTGCAGTTCTTCTTTGGCCAGCCTATTTTGTCTCTCCTCAGTCTTTATTTGTTCCTCCAACAGTTTTATTTGTGTCCTCATTGCTGTGATTGTTCCTTCTTGAGTGTCTATCGTTGATTCCATCTACAATTATTTTTTTATTTTTTACCCTAAATTAGTTTTCAAAACAAAACAACTTTGAAATTTCCATTGCCACAAACTTACCTGCATCATTTTCTTCTTACTCTCTTCCATCTTTGTCGATAGTTCTTTCAAGGATCTTTCATAGTCCTCCATTTCAAGACTCAATACATTTTTCTTCTTAACATCGCGTCGAGCTTTCTCCAGATTATCTTTCGTTACTTTGTGTGTTTCCATTTCAGTTGCTAATTGTTGGGTTTTCAAAGCTAATTCCGCTGTTTAGTCAAAATAAGAAAACTTTTAAGTCTAGTTATTATATTTTGCGATATATGTTTACCAGAAATAATTAAATAAACACCATTACCTTTCAACTTGTCTAGTTCAGTTGTAACGTTTTTCGTAGCTTCAAGAGCAACAGTTAAAGATTTGACTTTTTCTTCAAGTTCATTATTATCAGTTACATTTACAACTGTGATTTCTGTTTTAGAGCCATCAACTTCGTCTGTTGAACTACCAGACTTGGTCTCACTAAGTAATTTCTCTAGCTTAGCTTTATCTTTTTCTGTTTGTTGCATCTGAGTTATGGTCTCATTTAATTTCTTCTTTAGCTTTAAAGCAAATATCCTCAACTTTGTGTATCTGAAACAAATAAGGCAATTAGTGGGAGTAGCAATAAAATTAAGGATACCATTAAATAGTTCTGAATTGGTTGCATACTTTTCTTCAAATGTTTCATCTAGGTCTTTCATTCGAGAATGTTCTTCTGCTTTAGATATTGTAGATGTGGACATATCTTCATTAGGTAACTCTGCTGTAACACAAATTAAACATTTATGGTTTGGAACCTGTTTGTTTAGTTACAAAAATAAAAGAACTTTGTGGATGAATTAATTTAGAACTATTTTATATTACCTGCAGTAATCTGTTGTTGTTTCAGTTTTTCTATTTCTTCTTTCAAAGTTGATATAATCTCATCTTTTTGTGACAAACTTTTCATGGCATTTTCCATATCCACATTCAGTTGATTGGCAGTTTCAGTCTTTTCATTAGTCTTCTGCTCAGCATTCCTTAGATCGCTTTCAAGACCTTCATTCTTTTTAAGCAGTTCTACTTTCTCCTGGTTCATATTTTCTCTATCTTTCTCCAAAGTCTCTACAAGCTTCTCCATTTCAGACACAGCTTTCTGCAGTTTAGATATGGCCTCACCACGCTCTTTTAGTACCTGGTTGATTTCTTTCATTTCATTCAACAGTTCTGTATTTTCAGATTTATAGTTTGCCAATTTAGATTTAGCTTCTTCGTATTCAGCAACAAGGCTATCAAACTCCTTAGATTTGTTTCGTGCATCTTTTATTTCTAACAAGAGTGAAGCATTTTCTTGTTTATAGGCACCCAGTTTTGTCTCTAATTTCACAATATCAGTTTGTAAAGACACATTCAAATCAGATAAATTGTCGTCTTTTGGCTGCTCCAATGAAAGTTTTAACGTCTCCACTTCCTCTTTCAACAGCCCATTCAAATCTTGTAAACCCTCATGCTCTTTCTTAAGCAAGTTGAACTGTTCCTGCTGAGCCATCAGATTACACTTCAACATGTTAATCTCACTCTCTTTTTCAGATTTGAATTTAATCTCAAAAGCAGATTTCTCTTGTGTAAGCAAATTCAGTTCAGCTTTTAAAGATTGTAATTCTGTTTTGTTTTTAGATAGTTTGTCTGATAGCACCTTATTCTGATTCTCAAGCTCAACAACATTATCTCTTGCGTTTAGTTTTTCTTTTACCAAAATTGATTTTTCACTTTCTAATGCTCTAACTTGTAAATTCAACTTATCAAGCTCATCACTATTTTGTGTTTGATTTTGTAGTTTGTCGTTTAATATTTTATTTTCTTTTTTCAAAGTATGCATGGATATATCAAGTTCATTGAATTGATGAGTAATATTATTTAATTTTTGAGTGCATTCATTTAAGTTTTCCTTCAGTGATTTATTTTCATCTATGTGACCTCTCTTTTCATCCAAATCTGCAATGAGTTTTATGTTTTCATTTGCACTGTTTCTTAGTTGTTGTTCTAAATCAGACACTTGGTCTTTTAATAACAAGTTCTCATCAGTTAAGACATTTATTTGGGAATCAGTCACACTATTATCCATTTTAGATTGTGTTACTTCAAGTTGTTTTTCTAGTTCTGAAAGCTTGGCTTTCAACGTTAGATTCTCACTGTTTAGCTCATTTATTTGATTATCAAGTACTTTTGATGCCTTTATGATATCATTTTGCCATTTAGGAATATTTTCTGAATATTCTTTGACTGTTTTAGCAAGAATAAATCTGGAATTCTTTAACTGATTGATGCATGCAGCACATTTCAAAATTTTGTCTTTGTAACTCCTCAACTTGACATTAGCTTTATCTTTTTTAGCTTTTTCAGACTCATATAATTCATTTGCCTCATTCAATTTAGCTTCATAGTCTACATTGCTTTGAACTTTACTTTCTAGTTTATGGATTTGAGCCTTTAATTCTTCAATTTGTTTTATATAGTGCTCTTCTGAAAAAAAAATGGTACTAATTATAAAACAAAAAATAATAATAAGTAGAATATAAAATTTAGTTCTTCATACTTTGCACAAACGAAAATATAATTTTTGACAAGGTTTACCTGTATTGACACTTTCTTCTAACTTTTTAAGTTGTTCTCTCTGTTGCATTCCAATATTGTTAAACTCAGCTGCACTAGCTTCAAACTCAGTGAGTTGATTCAACAACTGCTCATTTTCTTCTAACAGCCGATTGTTTTGTCTTCTAAGTGAAGTGACTTCTATATCAAGATCTGATAACTTCTGATTAATATCTGCTATCTTGTTATCTTTTATAATCAAATCAGATTTATAACTATTAATGGTTTCCTCATAGTTTACACACTTAGTGTTGAGTGCTTTTATCTTGTTTTGAGCAGAATCAACTTCAGTTATAAAGTTGAGTTTTTGTTCTGTTAATGAATCAACAAGTTCTTGCAGAGTCGTTATGTTCTCTGTACTTGTTTTTTTTTCTTTCACACATTTTTCAAGTTCAGTTTGCAACTCTGTAAACAGTGAAAAGGTTGTTATAAAAAAAATGTATTTGCAATGTCTTATACACCTGTGCATACTTATACAGAATATTTAAAAGTTAATAAATGATTATAATTTCATTAAATTTAGAACAATAATAAATATACCTGTTTTGGCTTGTTTAGCTTTTTGAGCTAACACCAGTAAGCCTTTGCACTTGTTTATAAGTTCTTCTCTACCCAAATCATCAAATGGGGTCTTTTTAAGACCACCGTCTTGGGGCTAGAAAAGTGAAAAAACTTATAAGATATTATGAATATAACTTTGAAGTTGTTGTTACACGGTGATTATATTTTGCTGTAGATCTTTATTAGTGAGGTCTTTATCATTAACGGATTAAAAATGAAAGAATTAAGAGAAGTGTACATACTTCTAAATAAATAAATGTTTATTTATCAAGGACAGGATGTTGTCATCGTATACGTAAGCAGTAATGGAACTTGAACGTATACAAAATAGTTAGAAGCAAGAAAAGAATTCCATATATCAGGCACGTTGTAAGTCCTTGATGTAGTACATACTGTACTTGAAACATGAGTTTACGTGTAAGAAACTATAGAGTCCTACTATATAATAATATGCTTGTTAACAAACCGATGAGTCTGGTTGATCCATGGTGGAATGCTTAGAAGTTGTATCTCATTCTTGAAATGAATAAAGGACTTAATAGTTTAGCAGTAGCACATTCAATAAATTATTAAGGCTTTCTGTATTTTGTAATAAATTCAGTCCCATCACAATCACAATCAACTCTCCAATCCAAAGAGCACAAGTATGTCAAAATAATGTCAAGTGAAGTCATTGTCAATCACGAACACTTGATTGTCAAGACGTACGTCACTGCCAAAAACAATATGTATAGGGTAGCAACTCTACTCGACTAAATAACCTGCCTAAATAAAGAAAAGATGAAAACGTCTAGTTCTGATTAAAAGATTCTTAATGATAAATTTAGCGCCACTGGAGCCGCTAGTGGCGAGTGAGGTCCTCGAAATGTCAAATGTCTGTTTCTGAGCTGAACGCGTGTTTGTATATAAATTTTTCATTATTGTTGTGAAGATTTTGCATTAAAATATTGACTTTAAGTGATGATACTGCAGAATAAGATGCGCTTCGATTTTAAGAGAGTTTTGTCTTTCCGAAACTTATCTGTTCCTTTTTAACCGACTTCTGCTACAAAATCGAAACTATGTTTATTCGCATTTTTAAGACATAACAAATGTTTCTTATTGAGACTTTGTTTCCGTACGCGTAGTAACAACTTTTACTTTGCCTTACTCACGACTGGTGCCAACTGGCGAGCATTAAAAGAGTATCCCAAGAGATAGGTTTCCACTCGGGTTAAAACCCATAAGTGGGTTATAACCCAATAATAACCCATTTCAACCCAATGATAACCCATTTCATCCCAATGATAACCCATTTCATCCCAATGATAACCCATTTCATCCCAATGATAACCCATGTCATCCCAATGATAGCCCATGTCATCCCAATAATAACCCATTTCATTCCAACAATAACCCATTTCATCCCAATAATAATCCATCTAATTCCAGTTTGAAATATGCAGCGATTACAGCCGGGTCGAGGGATGGCTGGCACTTGCGGGAGGAGATAATGTCAGTAAGAGAATACCTAGTGCGATAAGACAGCCCATTGTACACTTGTTTTTGTAAATGTTTGTCCTGTATGTTTTTGTGATGTACAATAAAGTATAATAATAAATAAAGAAATATGTTCAGCAATGGACGCCTTTCAGCTTCCCCCAAACGTCGCCACATAGACCAGTCTTGTGCGTCCCGCTTCCAGCGGTTCCCAAAACCTTCACCAGGTTATCGGTCCACCTAATGGGAGGCCTTCCAACGTAATGTGTTCGATTCGCGGTCGCCACTCTAGAACTTTTCGGCCCCATTGGCTATCTGTTCTGCGTGCAATGTGCCTGCCCACTGCCACTTAAGCTTGGCAATTCTCCGGGCTATACCGGTAACCTAGGTTCTCTTGCGGATGTCTTCATTTCTGATTCGATCACGCAATGAAACTCTGAGCATAACTCTCTCCATTGCCCTTTGGGTGACTTTAAGCCTCATGATGAGGCCCATTGTAAGCGACCACATTAAGGTCCCGTATGAAATTACTGACAACACACGCTGGTCTTAGACTTTTGTCTTGAGACACTGCGGTAAGTTGGATGAGAATATACCACGCAACCTCCCGAACTTTGCCCAGCCGAGTCAGATTCGACGGTTAAACTCTTTCTCGAAGTTAGACTTTCGAGTACCTAACTGGACTGATTGTTCTAGCTAGACATAATCGTCTACAACTTCGAGTGTAGAGTCTCCGATCTTGTTAGGGTCGGGCGTCACATAGGCATTCAACATGACCTTGGTTTAGTCGATGTTAATTTTAAGACCCAGTCTTTCAGAAGCTCTACTGAGGCCATCGAGATTTGTACTGAGGTCATCCATGGTCTCAGCCATGACCACTATATCGTCGGCAAACAGAAGGTGAGTGATTTACACGCCATTAAAATTGATGCCATGAGAACATCCGCCAGTGCAGTGGTGAAAAGTATTGGTGATATGACGTCTCTCTGTCTCACAACTCGCTGCAGAAGGACAGGTGCCAAGGTCTGATCCTAAAATCGGACTGACATGGTGGCGTTTTTGTACAAATACTTCAACACTTAGATGTACGGGTAGTCAATTTTGACCGTTGGAGAGATTGCAGAACAGCCCAAGACTCGATCGAATCGAAGGCTTTCTCGTAGACCACCAACGCGAAACAGAAAGGCAGGTTATACTCTTCAGTCTTCTATATAACCTGCCGCAGCGTATGTATGTGGTCCACGGTGCTAACCCTTTTCGGATTCCAGTTTGTTTGGGAGGCTGGAATTCGTCGAATCTGCGCACGAGATGCTTCGTGATGATTCTTGAAAACAAATTATAGACATGGCTAACAAGTGAGATGGACCTATAATTCTTCAACCAGGCATTGTCGCCCTTCATGAGGAAGATTACCACCACACCACTGTACCATGACTGTGCGTTTTGCTCTCGGGTATGATGGTATTAAACTCGGAAATCAAACTGGTTATCTTATCAATTCGGCAAATTCCGATATCCTGATTCACCGCCTGAAAATATCTGTTCGAGATATATGGAACCCCTGCATGCTGCTTGCGATGATGAATTATTTAGTTTTACAAATAAATGTATGTGATTCAGTCTTTCAATTTACAGTCTAGCAACGGATACAACTACTCACCGTAAAAAAAACTATTTTCATTTTCACTCATCAAAATAAGCGAAAATGGAATAAAATTGGGTTATAACCCAAATAACCCAGTTACCCAATCGGGTGGAATGGTTTTTAACCCACTACCCATCTGCCCTAATTTGGCCCATCACTGACAAAATAAATCGAACTGCTCGGTCAATCTGATATATTATAATATGATAATAATGACGTATAATCATTATGTTCGATTTACAAGACATCCCGTTTGGGTGGCATAATCAAAGTAATATCAGAAAATACGGATCCAGACAAATCCGTTATTCAGACAGAGATGGTGGCTCGGTTCTTATCTTATCTGTGATTGGAACAAAGTATTATCGTATTATCCTTGTATTATCTGATCATCACTGAACATATGTTCCCTAACGCTGATCATTGTCAGACAGCCTGCCTAGACCAGTACCGCTACCTCCTTGGTCTGAACATTGCCTAACATCAAGATGTCTATTCAGTAAGTCGATTATGTCACTAGTGTCATAAAATCCACTACGTAGTACTACTCTAATCTATAGTGTAATGGCGGCTCTAGTCATCACTGCTATCGTTTCATGTGTGAATGATTAAATTAATAAGTTTTGTAGAAAATATGTGTTTTAAGTGTTGTGATTAATTGAAATGTGATAAAAGCTCGTATACTTTTATTTCACGGACCCATAGAATTCTATAATTTTCCAGGTAAGCGAAAAATGTATGTTTGTTACTCAAGCAATATCTTTTTGTCGCATTCGCAAACCTTTACGGGGCGCGTCCATGAGTAATATTGTGGCTTACTTTGCTTTTATTTTATCACAATGTAAAGTCTTGTCAAAAGTCCCGCTTGTTATGTCCATAAATCATAATGAAAATGTACCTCGCTTTGGATGAAAAGTGTAGCGTGATACTTTTATAATACGTTCTTGCTACGATGAATGCTCATAGGATATTGTCACGATTATTGGAATATTCTCAAATTATGATATCTTCTGTATGAACGTACATAACAGTTTCATGTTAATTTCTTATTGTATGACTCGGTTCTTTTTTACGCATGTAGAACGGGCAAAAATAAGACGAAATGTCGAGTGATGAGGATAAGCCACCTGCGCCGCCGGTCCGGCTCACCAGCAACCGGGCCACCGACCGTGGCGATTCTGTAGCCTCAGTGGACATGAGGCCTCTTCCAAAAGGTATCAAATCTTGGCAGCTGTCCAGTTAATTCATGTGTAATTTAGATGTGTATTGTATCCACCAACTAATTGTGCAAATGAGTTTGTAAACAATAGACAGACCAAAAGATGAATCAACAACAATTAGAATCACATTGTCTTATTGGACTGACTTAGAGGTACTCTTACTTGTACTTATCTATTCACTTCCCCAAATCATTATTACATTACATTTTAAAATTAAAGGAACACATTTCACAATTATTGTTGATTGTTTCAGAACCTGATGATGGTGGTGATAGGAAGAAGAAAACATTAAAAGCTAAAATCAAAGGCTCTAAAAGTACTGCTCACAATGACAACAAACCTAACATTAGCTACCCAACCAACTTTGAGCATACAGTTCATGTGGGCTTTGATGCAGTCACAGGAGAGTTTACTGTAAGTAACATTATAGTATTTGCCTTTCTAGTTTGTTATGATAATAGTCACCATGAAAAACTATACTTCCATCCATATTGGGTCTCCGGGGAAAACCCATGACACATCAGTGTACCTACCCATACCCCACATACATAATATTTGTTGCACTAATATTGTTATGTGGACATTCTTAGGTAATGATGGCTGTAATTAGAAGCCAATTTTTATATTACAGTCCTGTAGTTTGGGTACTATAAGAATCTTTTTATAATCTGAAATGAGAGTGCATAGAGAGAGATTTTTATAAAACCTCATGAAAATTCCGGACTGCACTGATGCACCTTTGATGCAACACTGTGACTGTCATATTCTTATAGATTTTTTACTGATTGTTCTGAAGTCCCTATGCAAACCAATAATAACCTATATTTAACCCCGACCCTTATATTAAATAATGCCTTTAATAAAAAAGTGTGAGCTTTCTGCCTAAACACAATGCCTCACAGCTTTAATGCTTTGCTTTCTTACAAAAGTGTCATATCAAGTATTTTTATTTGACATTTCATTTTAATTATTCTTATTTGTTAACAAATAATTCATAGCTGAACTGGAGCATTGTAACTTGAGGTCAAACTCCTTCTTATAACAATAATTGTAGCTGAATTCAAATTGAATGGTACTTATAATTTTTTATGTAAATTTCTTGGTAATAAAATATTCTATCAACAATTAGTTTGAAAAGTTAAATACAAGCATGTTTTAAATATTAGAGAATGTACCTATATTTAGAATTAATAACTTATGGGTTAACTCCATGGAATGTTAATAGACCATCATTGTTTAAAACTGTGTGATGGTGGCGTAGCTGTCTGTTTGTAATAAAATGTATTTAAAACTAAAACAGTCCTTAAGGAACAAGTAATGATATCATGTAATTGAGTTCCATGTATTACCGCTTTTGTTTCAAGCTGCCTATGACAGTAAGTAATAGCTTATATTATTATATGTTTAGTACTTTGCCACATTACACCCTGTTGAAATACATAATGTGATAAAGTACATCTTTTATTAATATTTTGTTTACCCACTTCTTATGTTATTTATTTATTTTTTGTTGTTTTCATGTTTAAGTACAAAATTTTTGTATAAATGCAAATCTAGTGTAGCATGCAGTCTACTCTCTGTATATCAAAATACCTTTAGTTATAGGATGCCATAACATTCATTTCTTGCTTTCATACATCCTTAGATTAAAAACATTATGATAGTATCATTGTGTAGGTACTTTCAGTGTTTTGTAAAGTAATAATTTCTTTTGTTTAGAGTTATTTCACAGATGATGCTTGGAAACCATTCATTATTCCTAGCTGTTTACTATAAACTTTAGTAGTATTTATTTTGTGTATATAAAACTTTATATTTTCTTGATAATTTAATATTGCAGGCAGTAGAAGATCTATTACTATCACATAAAAGAGATTTGAGAAAAGCATTTTGCATGACTTATCTTTTACTTCAAATTAAACTTGTTGATCTTTATATGAAATACAAATTACAGTTACACAAATGTGTAAATTTTATTGTGCTTGTACAAGCAAGAGCAATATTTTTTTTTGTCAAGTTATGGGGTAGTTTTACATGTTCACTTATATTTAATTGTTAAGGCCAATGGCCTTGTGTAGAAATGGCACTAAAAAGAGTTCTGAACTAATTCTATGTATAAGCGCACTTACGCTTTATAAATTGCTGCAAACTATACAAGTTTTGATTGAACTCTGCATGTTTAGTGTATATTGTTTAGGCCCCGTTTTGAGTGTGTGATGATTGTTCTTAGGGCATGCCGGAGGCGTGGGCGCGGCTGCTTATGGCCGCCAACATCAGCAAACAGGAACAGAAGAACAATCCTCAGGCCGTGCTAGACGTGCTCAAGTGGTACGATGCGTCCGCCACGCAACCGCCGCCTTCCAAATACATGACGTCTGCGCAGATGCATACTACACACTCAGGTAGACGTTACAAACCAAATTTCATGCAATAAAAAATAAAAGTTACGTGTATTGTTGCCTTAAATGGAAACTGGTTTAATTTTTGAAAACATTTAGGTCGCGCAGTATTGTTGTTTGTGGCTAGTGCCCAACCAAAGGTCGATTTCTGACAGAAACCGACCCCGATTAATCTGCTATGCTTCAGCCAAAACTTCGGCCCATTTTGTCCGAAGTCGGCCTAAGCCGAAGGATCGATTGGTCACTCATTGAGGCTTTTTATCTGATAGCATATCATCTGTGCCGCTATTCCGGTTATTTATTTTAACTTTATGACATTATTGTTGACAGGATCGTCAGTATCCCGAGTTTCCTCCAGCAGCCCTTCGTCTTCAACCCCCACGGATACGGAACATCCCGAGCCCCCACCACCGCCACCTTCCCGACCCGACCGCACCAAGAGTATCGTACGTATCACTTATTAAAAATGGATTGGATACTAGTAATTTTTAATTAAAGTTAGATTACTCAGTCAGCAAAAGTTACCAAAGGCAGCCCAGCTGCAGCAGCACAAACCACTTGCTAGTATTGCAGCTGAAGAAAAATTACCCAAAAATCACATTGCTTGCACAATGCTGCAATCGTTAAATAGGTTTTATTGTTCAGCCAGAAAAAGTTTCATACATATCGCATTAATTCCCTTTTTTTTTTTAATAATTTATATGAACAATCCTTGAAATGGATGTGTAATAGAAATCATAATTACATCTAACCTGGTAAGACTGCGATTGTCTCTCTACTAATCAAACTTCAAGTTGAGTGGTCCTGTTTGCAATGTATTAAAGTGTATGTGTGATTCCAGTACACAAAACCGATCGAGGAGGAAGAGGCTCCGCCCCCGCGGCCCGCACCTGCGCCCGCGTCTCCCCCGCACGTCCCGCACCCCGCCCTCACCACGCACTCGGTAAGTGGTCATAGAAATACCATTACCATAATTTACATGGAATTATGAATTAATACAGGATAAATGATTCGTTGTACCAAATAACGGCGAGTAGTACAGTAATCCCCAATCTTTTTGGATGGTCTGATGTTGGCTAGAATGTGGCTACGCAGTTGTAAATCTAGTACAAAAACTGCGGCGCGCCGTGTCTTGCGCATCGGAAAGCATATGTTCAGCTCAGCCAGTAAGATTGCATAGTATTGTAAGACATACTGCGCCAATCCCAGATCAATTTGAATAAGGAAAGAAGGGTGACTAGAACTAGATTTTAATTCGCTATACCAATTTCAACTACATATAATAGTATATTATGCAACTAGTGAATAAAGGACGGTTTTAAATCGAGGGCCATAGATGAATCACGACCGTAGGGAGTGATTCAAGTGTTAAAATCCTGAGCGACGCGAGTGATTCATGGCCCTCGATATAAATCCGTTTTATTAAAGAGTTGCATACTATATTTTATACCATGACTACGAGAAAAAGAAGGATTTAAGCCAAAAGCACAAGGAATAATTATACATAAATAAATGGTTTAATACCTTCAAAATTTACAAAAAATAAGAGACCTCAGGGCTTCACATTTTTTGTAGCTGAGCTAGGTAACAGCACCTGTGTTTCAGGGGCCAGTGACTACCTCCGTTACGTTACATAATTATAATTAATTAAACACCAATGCAATTAATATTAGAATTACAATCTGGATAAGTATTCACTAAACATCCTAGACCAAAATCAAAATCATTATCAAAGTCCTAAATATAAACAAACTCAAAATGAAATCGACGACGGAATTTGAAACTCGAATATTTTATGCACAAGAAGTTTGTATCGAGTATTTTATGCCAAAGTAGGTTGTATTGCATTGAGATGGAGATCAAATATAAATTGGTGTGTTCGTAATTGAAACACCAAAACAGTGATTAAAAGTGCTTTTTATTCACTGTTTTCAGTGAATAAAATAAGCTTTTTAGAGGGGGAATGGTATAAAAGGTGTTAAAGTATTGTTTTAATTGGGACCGGATTTGTTTCAAAGCCACTGTGGTTTGTTTTTTATAGTTACAACTAATGATTCCGACGTTTTGTGTTTAATATTTAGACATTGTTTTCCTTCTGTGCTATTTCTAGTCATGTTTGAACTTCCTACTATGTTAGATTTCCAATAATACTCAACGTTGGATAATATTTGGTTTCGTCAAATGTTGGATTTTTAACCACCAAAGCAGAAGACAGTTGATGGCAAAACAAATTACTACTAATTTCGATTATCAATATCCTCATTTAATTATTTAGTGACTTAAGTGTGGAGTTTCTTGTCCGTTCTTCTCCATAACTTGCTACTCTTCCGAATGGACGATAGAATCCGTTATTATTACTTATAAATATAAATTTTTGACGTTCAAAAGTGCCGCTTATAAATGGCCTAATTGAAATAAAGAAATTTGACTTTGAGAACACAAATAACATTCTGCAAATTAGCCTTCAAATTATAATGCAATAGGCTAGCAAATTTTCAGACCGATTGACTTCTTTATGTGCGAAACTAACGATGAGGTTTGTTCGTCTTTCTCGTAACAATACAGCATCGGGTCGAAGTTATTTTTTTTATGAGCCGGATAGTAATATTGCTTACTGTATATCGCGGAAATAATCCCTACAAGAGTAAAGCCGCGTAAAGCAAACTAGTAAACACACCATGGAGAAGCTTCGGCGGCCGTTACTTGAGACGGTGTTGTCAACACTTCCCATATAAATCAAATGGATCGTGACAATTCTGATTCTGACACTGCGCATGGAACAGCCGAAACTTGTGCTTATCGCAATTCCTGCGGACACGAATAATATTAATAATGGTGTCTGTAGTAGCTACCGGCGACCGTTGACAGTAAATAATATAAATGTTCCGCTTCAGATCTGCAGTCGAGCCGAGGTAGGCTCAGCCGCGGTGCTAGACCGCAACAAGAACCCGGCCGGCGCGCCGCACACGCCGCCGCCGCACGCACCGCATGCCCCGCACGCACCGCACGTGCCTCCGCCGCCTGCTAACGGCGCGCAGACCAATACAGATACCGGGTATGAACTTCTTACCTTCAGCTGTCCTAAACTGGTCATAGCAAGCCGTGTAATGTAACTAAAGCTTCGTCGCCGCTGACCGGCAAGCGACAGTGGTTGAGCGATTGGCTGCTGTGCTGCGTCTCGTTGGTTCGATTCCCGCACGGAATAAACATTTGTATAACCTAGCAAATATGAATTTGTTCCGGGTCTGGTTTGTTGCGGTTTGTTTATTAAGTTTAAATGTTTTTAAACGCGATACAGAAGTAATTCCTAGTGTGCAGCATTTTTTTAAATTAATCATCATAAGCTGCTCCAGCCGTATGCTTTGACTTTATTAAACTCTGACACGAGGCCAGTCGTAACAAATTCTTGTGACATCAGTTGCCATAAAGTTTGAGTAGAAACGAAGATCTGGTGGTACCACCATGCAAAAATCTTCGTTTTCACTTATCCCTGGTTTCTTCCTGTTGATCCAATATTTCCACTTTACAGAAGAGCAACAGCGCAGCAGCAAAGGAAAAAGAAAATGACTGATGAAGAAATATTAGAGAAATTAAGAACTATTGTTAGTGTTGGCGACCCCAATAGAAAATACACCAAAATGGAAAAGATTGGTCAGGGGTAAGTCTTACAATAATAGTCAGCATAACTTTCATATACCAACTCAAGGCTTAGAAAAAGATAGCAGACGTGTTCTGAAATCTAAACTCTGCCACATTGATATAAATCATAATTTACTTTGTTCTTTCAGTGCGTCAGGTACAGTGTATACGGCGATAGAAACGTCGACGGGTATGGAGGTAGCGATCAAACAAATGAACCTTAGTCAACAGCCCAAAAAGGAGCTGATCATCAATGAGATCCTCGTCATGCGGGAGAACAAACATAACAATGTAGTCAACTATCTCGACAGTTATCTAGTTAATGAAGTGAGTTTGAGATATTATTTTTCTTGTAATAGGTGGTCCAAACTATACGATCATAGGTACCGATACGTAATGCTGTATTTTCTCGTGTGTAAACCATAAAGCCTGGTGTAGACGGGTAGAATTAACGGTATAGTATCACGGTTACGTACTTACAATTTGTTAGTACTCTACTGTGGTACTATACTTTTTTATTTACGCCAGTTTGTAAGAAACAGAGCTATACAAAACGCATATCCTGTTTTCACAACAGACTCATGATTCAAGAAAAATTTAGCGCCTCAGGTTAGCGACGAGGACCTTATAACAAATGCCTTACCTACCATCGCAAAGTATATTTGTTATTATTTTGTATCGTATGTTTGATTACCATATTGTAGTCACCGTAACATTGTTTGACGTCAGTTGCTGAATTAATGTGGTGTGGGCGTGTTGTGATTGTGACGCGTGAAATATAACATGAGGAGACGCTGACGTCACAAAATATGGGTATAGTTTAAATCTGTTAACAGCAAATTCATGAACTTGATATGCATCAGATGACGTCTTTTAATGCATCATGACTAACACCATAAAAATTATAATCTGGCTTTATTTTAAACTCTTATTTGTCATAATTTATAGTCTAAATTCGCTTGTAAAGATTTGTGTCTCGAGCCGATAGTTGCTCTTTGAAACGTTAACATTTTCGATCTTACTTTTTAGGAATTATGGGTGGTAATGGAATACTTAGCGGGTGGTTCCCTTACGGACGTGGTGACAGAGACGTGTATGGACGAGGGGCAGATCGCCGCCGTGTGCCGCGAGGTGCTACAGGCGCTACACTTCCTACACACCAACCATGTCATACACCGGGACATCAAGTCTGATAACATACTGCTCGGGTTAGATGGACAAGTGAAATTGAGTAAGTATCACAAAGCATTAATAAAAATAATTATTCTATTTATCTGTCAGTTAAATTATCAAAATATATCGTATGTCATGCGAGATTTCAACGCACTTTATCATCGTCATTCATAGTTTAAGTGACAAAAAAACGTGTCTAGCTAATCAACTGACGGACTAAGTAGATTTTTTTAGGAATCTACCCTATTATTGGAGACGTCAGTTAATTATGCCGTAGAATATGTGAACTCCTACAATCTTGGTTACATTTTTTTTTTTTACTTTTTATAAAAAGGAATGTTATGCCCTGTATTGACAGCTATATTATGACATTTCTGAAATCATTGAATAGAGCCACTAGTTTACCCATAGATATAGTATGTACAAGATAAACAGAGTCAGATGAAAAGCGAAACCAAAAAAATAAAATCTATGTGTGAGGGAAATTGTCCATGTGTTAGTTAAAAAAGTGTTGTTAAAAAGTCCATGTTCAATATCGATATCGATACTTGGTGAACACAATAAGAAACAAGATTAAAGGGTTGTTGCCGTTGTTGTTTATATTGAAATGTTATAAAAACTGGGCAAAATACATGCTTGCTTTTATTAAAATACAAATTACAAAATACTATCTAGGTTAGCCACTAACTAACCATACGATAGGAAGTGTCATTCTTACAGGCACAAATAAAAGGTATAGATTCTTTCATTAGGATTCGTCAATGTTTTCTTAGTATGCAGTAGGTATTTCAATACGAAATGTTTACTACATATTGTAGAGACCATCCATCTCTGCTTAAAATTTGAATCTATTTTTCTCTTAATACAGAATTATTTGGGCATCTGTAGGTACATAAACATTACAAATTATTATTTACACAACAGAACAATTTGCTGGTGAGCAGAGCACTCATGTGTTCAAAACACTGTAAAACTAATAAATGCAAACAATATGACATTCCTAAACCTACTCAAAGTAATGAAACTTCAAAACTCTCCGAAACCTTTTGAAAAACAAAGGCTAATATAATAAACATGCAACTTAAAGTACAGTTTAGATGAACACATCATTTCAATCCTAACTTAAATCTATTTAAACAAAACTTGACTAAATAAGTTTGTAATCATGCCATGATGTCACTATAAAAAGATAAGTTTTTATCGATAGTCCTGACGTCACCGCTTTGTCAAGCCCTAGCGTAAACAAACAATTTTCTCTTTTACATTATATTTTAGCAAATTCTGTTTAAATATACGAAATATACTTTTATAAAACAATGGAAATCAATATACTATTGTAAGAATATTTTTCTGAGCCGATTACTAGCAGAAATTTGTCAAAATATGGTTCGAAACAATCCAAGGACAAAATTGTATTTACCTATAAAACATGTATTTTTTATTGGGGTTATTTCGTCTTGTAACGTCACATTCACTCACAGAATAAGCCAAAATAGTTGCATAATTAATATTATCAATTTAAATCTAAAGATTATTATTTAAATGCAAGAAATTCACCGCGGTGTAAAACAGATGGGACGCTATGTACTCCTTTTCGCGAAAAAATGACATATTGGTACTTCATTCACTCTCTCTTTTTCTCTTGGGCGTTTAGTATTTGATTAGGTTTTCTCGCTCGCACCCTTCGTGTATCTTTTTGCGTAGCAAAAAAATTCTAAATCTATGAGTTTACCTGCCGATGCGAATTGCGAATCTGCTAATGAACCCCTACTAACGTAACTACCGATCTCAGCAGTTTTGTTATGTATGTTAAATTTTAAGGTTCTTAGAACTACCCTAAATGATATAAAATTAATCACCTCCATAATGTTATGTCACAGCTGACTTCGGGTTCTGCGCTCAAATATCCCCCGAACAAAACAAGCGGACTACGATGGTCGGCACGCCTTATTGGATGGCGCCCGAGGTCGTCACGCGGAAGCAGTATGGGCCTAAGGTTCGTCATATTTCTATAATAGTAAAAATAATAAGATAGTAATATTAATAAGATAACATAATTTTATAAATGCGAAAGTCACTCTTGTCTGTATTTTACCTTTTCACGCTTAAACCGCTGAACCGTTTTAGATTACATTTGGTTTGGAGATAATTTGTGACCCTGGGAAGGACATAGGATAGTTTTTACCCGGAAATCATCTTTGAGGACCCACACACCTATAATATTATTGCACAATATAAAAACCGACAAATTGCGAGTCCGACTCGCGCACGAAGGGTTCCGTACCATTATCGCAAAAAAATAACACGTTTGTTGTATTTGTTGTTATAGCGGCAACAGAAATACCTCATCTATCTCATGAATCTATCTAGATTCATGAGATACAGCCTGATGACAGACAGACTGGGTAATAGGGTCCCGTTTTTACACTGGGTATGGACCCCTAAAAACAGGCTATTCGAAGTACTAATGCTACGCAGACGATGTCGGGGTCAACAGGTAGTAAACAACAATTAGAACGTACTTAGATATGTTATACTCTTATTGTTGTTAAAATAATATGTTCTTTATTTTTCTTTAAGTTATATGACAGTGACAGGTAATGTTACTGTACAAATGTTCAAGTATACTGACCCACTATGTGCTGTAAAAAAACGTCTATCAATTTTTTGTTTAATATTGGTTTGCTCTTGACTCTTTTCTAGGTCAGAGGAAACAGAGACAAAGTCTCGACCTTAATTTGAATCCGCCAAGAACATGAAATAAACCCTCTCATGCCGAAAAGCCCGATGGCGTGCACACAATCCTTCTCATAAGTGAAGGACGTTTCTAAGCGACAAAAATGAAAAAATTACGGGCAAGTGCGGATAGAACCTATTCAGCCCTCGTGGTCATGACACAAACTAAACCTTTGATTTTCACCATATCGTGTTTATGGATGTTAATATTTCTACAGAAGTGTTAATTCACAGTAATAGATGTCCATATTAGCACCCCACGCCACGTGTATTCCATTAACACTTGGTAACAACCAGAGGGAAGAATTTGTTAACACTTCAGCCTTCACTTCGGCCTGTTTCACGATCTCCGAATAACCGGTACTTACTTAAGGCGCAGATACCCTTGAGTAGATGATTTTAAAATCTCAAAGACAAATTAATTATCTACATTTTGATCTCGGGCTTTTTTTTAAGTCATAGAATAATAAGGAAAGTACAAAAGTCTACTGAATTTTGGGTCGCGCGGGTGTGAAACTAGTGCGCATTTTGTTCCCTCAAGGTCGTTGGCGACTATCGTCGTCGTAGGCCCAGTTATTTGTTCCGTTGTTAAATATGCTAACCAATGGTTGCAAATTTCGGTAAAATACCAATCTTAGGATTCCATACCTAAAAGGTAAAAAAGGTTAAGGCTTATAAAATCACTCTCTTGTCTTGTCCGTCTGTCCGTGTGTCACCACCGATTTTTAAGGAACGGGTGGACCTAACAAGTTGAAATTTATACCAGATACTGAGGTATATGGTCCCTATTAGGTAGGTGTATAAAAATCAAGATCCTGAATCAACCGATAAAAAGATATGGGCAAATTTAGATTTTAGTACCAAAATTTACCTTAACTTTCAACTTTTTTTAATTCTCGGCAGTTTCACATTACCTTGCTTTTAACCAAAATTGACAATTCTAGGTCAACCGCAAGTACCCTATTGGTTATGGGTTGAAAACCGATATGGCAGTACCCATTAATCTAGAATCACGAAATTTGGCAAAAAGTAAGGTCTTACAGTACAAATAAAAGAAAAAGCCCAAAAATAAAAAAGTTGTAAATTAGAGGTTGTCCCCTATACATACATAGTTGCCGCTACCCTGGGTACGGAACCCTTCATGCGCGAGTCCGTCTCGCACTTGGCCGGTTTTTCTTCAGTTCATTTGTCACAAATGGTCAAATAATTAAGGGAGTTAATTATTTAACCATTTGTTAGACCATATTACATATTCGAACAATTGACCTATAAATTCGTTTTACCGAAATTTGAAACCATTGGTTGCAATAACTACAGATAAAAACTGGACCTTAATCAGTTCAATAATGTACCAGAATCTGTATGAAATTGGCAACATTTGTCTGCTAAATCTCAGGTGACACTTAACGGTGGGAGTCCTTAATGTTGGAGATCTTGCATCTCTAGCTATTGTGACGCATGTGTTCTTCTCCAGACCCAGGCTGCCTCTGTCAATTTCCTATGGCTTTTATGGAATTTGAGGTAGTAGATAGACGGACCGCTGATTACTTAGCATTTAGAAAATCAGTGTGCTTAATGTTTTTATTAACTATATTCAGGTGGACGTATGGTCATTGGGTATAATGGCGATCGAAATGATAGAGGGTGAGCCGCCATACTTGAACGAGAATCCTTTGCGCGCGCTGTACCTAATAGCGACAAACGGCAAGCCGGACATCAAGGACAAGGAGAAGCTCAGCACGGTGTTCCAAGACTTCCTCGACCAGTGCCTCGAGGTGGACGTCGACAGGCGCGCCACCGCACTCGACTTACTAAAGGTAAAGCCAATACCAATTCTTGTACCAATCCAATTAATTTATACTTCTTATTTCTATGTAAACAAATATCAACTTTATCAATTGTGCAAATTAAGTTGATATCTGAATGACAAGTTCCAGCGGGCATTTAAATGGTATAGTTCTCGCCAAACGTTTTGGCCGCCCTGAAGTTAGCTACAATGGCTGCGCAGTAGTAAATCTCATACATAAACAGCACCGATCCGTGCCTTGCGCATCGGAAAGTTAACTTCAGGCGTCCCAGAAGTTTGGCGAGAACAATACTTAGAGCCTATTGAAATGGTACTAATCGCGATTAGTTTAACTATACTCAGTTTATGCAAATACAGCATTCTGATTGGTTAAGACCGCTGGGAAACTACCAATCAGAACGCTGTATCTACATAAACTGAGTTTAATTGAACTAATCGCGATTAGTTTAATTGGTGAAATCGGGCCTTAGTAGCTGTGATCTAGTAAGTAGTTAATACTAGACTTGATAAAGCTCTAAAGAATGTTCACAACATGAGTTGAACCTGTTGTTCCAGCACCCCTTCCTCAAGATGGCGCGTCCGCTGGCGTCGCTGACGCCTCTGATCATGGCGGCTAAGGAGGCGGCGAAAGGCCATTAGCGGCGGCCGGCGGCGCCGCCCCCCGCGCCCGCGACGAGCTAGCCTAGCACTAGCGCTAGCCCCTCAGTGCCTCTGTGGACTACACGCAGGACCACGACTGTGTGACCGTGTAGACATCTGTGACGATACCTTACTAGAGCAATACCTATTTTAAATGTAAAACTGCTGCCCGTTGAAAATAATAGAGGTAATATTTTTACAAGAAAGAGATCGATACTAAAGTGCAGTCCACTAACTATAAATCAGCGTAGTGTTGTGTAGTAAGCGATATTAAATGTTCTTTTAGCGAGGTGATCTCTTATTGACGTGTTTCTTTTGACTGCTATATGGTAAGATCCGATAGTGTAGATAGATATTAGAAGTTTAGATACGAATTTTTGAAATAATACGAAATATTATAGCTGCAAACGAAGACTGGCAGATGTTTAGGCGACCTTGTAAAGTATAAATAGTAGAGTACAGTAGTGGCGTTACGTTAGTACCGGTTCAGCTTATTCACTGTGATGGTAATTGTGAGGCAGTTGTCGGAAACACTTCAATACAGAGCGGACGCATCAAACAGGCGGCGCGCGCAGATTGCAAGGTGACGACTGAATGGAACTTTC
Source organism: Orthosia gracilis (assembly GCA_947562075.1). NCBI lineage: Eukaryota > Metazoa > Arthropoda > Insecta > Lepidoptera > Noctuidae > Orthosia > Orthosia gracilis. The sequence continues at coordinate 45,047,980 of OX387268.1, forward strand.
ATTTGATTCTGTTTTCTGTGTATTCCTATTTCGAAATATTTTTATAATTTAATGTTTGTTAGAGCATTAATCGGATATTAAGCATTTTATTGTGAACTCGTGCAGTTCGTATAATTTGTATCACATACTAAATGTAACGAGACACTGACGGCTTCTGCTTATTTGCTTTCAGTAGTTATTAGTTAGTGATAGTTTTATGTATGATAATTGTTAATTTATTTAAAATCGCTTATGGCTTCTAATTTACGTTTTCTGAGATTATATTATTATTATTGGTAAAGCAGTTAATTCGATATTCTTCTAAATTGATTATTATTTACTTGGTATATTGTTAAAGAAATACGCCAAAAATATTCTCATTAGACATTTGACGCGTGACGTAATAATTATTTTACATTGTCATTTTGAAGAGCATTTTATTGTTAGTCATGATGTGAAGCATTTACATAGTATTAAGTTTATAAAGTCTATTCAGCTGATTTATACTAGCAAAGAGAAAGAGAAAATATATCGGTGATCGTCTCCTTTATGGCACAAACAAGTATTTATTAGATCAGGGAATAAATAACTACATATACGTGTGCAGAACAATAGATTTTAATAAATCATAGACTTAGATAATTCATTTATCGATAGAGATACGTCATTACGCATTATTGTTAAGGCAATAGTAGGGAATATAGGATTCAGTAATATCCATTTATTTGTATTACATCATTGAAGTATTTTATTTAAATTTATTAGTAAGACTTGCAAGATGTCTCTCTGCTTTTACTGTTTAGGTTGTGCCGACAGACGCTGTTAAATTTTGTTTTATTCTGATATGTATTCACTATTTTAAGTGTGTGAGAGTAGCGAGTGAATGGGGACGTGTATGATACGCATTTGTGATGTGAGGTGGCGGAGGCTGCGACACAGGCAAGCCTCATGTAAATTGTACAGGCACAAGTTAGACGAGTATAACTACTCATTGACAATATGAACGTGACCAATTTACGCTATGTAGAATCTGTGCAGTCCAGGTTGGTGCATTGTGTATGACTTGCGTTAATTTTAAACATGTATGTTATTTTACACAAGTACTGTAATATTTATATATACATCAGTACAGATCAAATTAAATTTGAGTTGCCTGATTTAACAATGTCAAAGAGTCTATTGGTATGTTTTTATTTATTATACAATGATAATACTGATTTTAATTGTAAAACTAACTTAATTTACACGAATCCATTCGTGTAAATTCACACATTTGTTTATTAAGGCGATATATACGCCCCAATGCAAACGCAGTACTGGCCGTGCGCCCGCTCGATGCCAAAATATCAATATTAAACCTCCTTTTGAACAGTTTTTTTTTGCATAATATTATTTGCTTTACATAAGCTATTTCAGTTATGAAGAAATTCCAGCCATCAATTTTTCTGTGTAAAAATATTTTTAAACATACAAGTCTTTGTGGATCCAAAAACGGCGAAAAAATCAAATCATTAATTAATATTTATTTCAAACCTTTAACCTAGCCTATAAGGAGTATGCTTTAGAAAGTAACCGTTTTACAGCACTAAAGCGGTGGAAGGCCCTTAATTCTGAAATATATAAATTTATTTTTAGTATATTTCATTTGGAAAGGTAAAATATATCGTCCACTGACCATTATAACGCAGTTATAAGTAATTCGCACAATAGACTCATTAAATATTGTAGATAGACTTCAAAATTGTATGATAAGGTTATCAATCACTAAAATACGGCCTAAAACAACATGTTTTAATCGTGATGAATGTTGAAAAGTGATTATTTCTTAACAAGTTCATAACAACCAATACCGACTGCACCAACCCATACGAAAATGTGCAATAATGTAGAAAAGTATAAATTGTAGCCAAAACTTCAAGAGAGCTTGAACAAAGTTATTCAGTATCTATCTAAAATTTTGTAAGAAGTGTATTAAACTACATAATGTGATCATGAAGATGAATTTGAGTATGCATAGAATGTTATGTTGAGAAAGTAATTGTAATTATGTATGTAGTCTAAGTTAAAAATGTATTAATTATTGTAATAGGTAACTGAACAAGACATCTAATGTGGTTACAACATTTTTCATGTTTTTTGACAGTTGTAAAACACCAGTGCCATGTATGAGCAACTTGTGCATATAAATTACCTACTACCATACTATAATAAAAGACTCACCATGATTACTTAATCGTTTTATTGGACACTTAAGACACACTGTCTGTCACCTTCAGTGACTGAAGGTTGACGCAATGGTTGAAAATATGGATGCCACCAACATTTAAGGTGGTATACTGAAACAGGGCAAGGGCGTTGCAGGTACTTGAATACATATTTGGGATAAGAAAAACCAGGTAAGAGAGTTACAAAATATTTTATTCATTATTGTGTATAATTATGTTTAATATTAATATCTATGTGACTAATAAATAATCTGCAGCTACTATGTGAACAAAGATTTGTACTCAAGTTCAAAAGTACCTCTATGTTTCTTGGTAGAGATTAAATTAATAACAAATCAAGATCCTCATCAGAAATAAGCTCCCAGACCACCTTATGATTTTATATAAATTAGCGCGTCGTAATATACTTTGTCCTCTGCATTCTGTCATTACGTCATAGGAGATTGTTTCGTGGTGTGGACATAAAATAAAAATAATAACAAATGACTTGATATGGTAACTAAATTATTACAGAGTTCTTAGTTAAAAAGCTGCCTCGTAGTAGCGGTACGACGATATAATTACCCGTCTGGTAGATACGATTAACAAAAATAAAAGACTAACCGTCTGCGATACGTGGTTAGGCACACAAGTTTCTGTACTGGCACTTCGTACAAAAATACAATCTTTAAGTTCTATTTTACAATAAAATATTCGAAACCTGATAAGCAAATTAAAAATCAAATAATAATATTATTATTTAAATAATATAATATCAAATTGATAATTGGGTATGCAATTCTGCCGAATAATTTGACCAAAGCATTTCCTTCTAATATTTATTAGTTATGTATGACTATTCACATGGTACTCGTTAGTCTTTCCTCTCTTCAGCTGGTGTGAAGACCAAGGAGGCAGAATTAATGCAAAAACGTTTTCGTGTGGGCGGTGGCCCGTCATCGAACACGTGTCCCAGGTGAGCGGAGCACTTGGAGCATCGCACCTCAGTTCGCACCAAACCTGGCCGTGTTAAAACCAGTAATATATTTCCTCCAACTTTATTTCACACACCAGGTCCATTCACCAAAAAGCCATTTATTTACATTATACATTGAACAATGAATGACATGAATATCCGAATATGAGGTTAACAGAGTTCGTGTCGTGAGGATGTGTCGGAGGCGCGTCGTCACAGGGCCGCACGCAGTCCAGCCGGCAGGCGGCAGCCATCCAGGAGGAGCACAGGCGGGACGGGACAAGACGGGGCAGTTCAGGTTGCGAGGACAAATGCATATTATTTATCATGCGCATTCCAGAACAGTTATGGTGATGTCACAAAAAGGCGTGTAACAGTCATGTAGCGAGTGATGCAGTAACATAATGTTACGGCGGCATCCAAAATTGAATTGTGTGATCATTTGTGTATTGTTTGTGATCGCCCAACCAGAGCGGTAAACGAGATTAAAATTATGTAAAATAGCATGAATACATTGCGATATTATTTAAGGGTGAGGCGTATTTTTGTGATGAATAACGAATTGACACACAGTGCATTTCCAAATTGTTAAACGTAGATAGACGAAGCATCAAATTGAAGTTACCAGTGATTACCAATCAGGGCCGACTTACGTTTGTTGTGGAGTCAGGATTGTGTCGGAGGGTGGTCAAGGATATAGGGAAGACAGAAAAAAGATAAAATGTATTAGCACCAGAATCCAGTTTCCCATCACCAGGTATTATGTCGGGCATAAATACAATACTTAAGTACATATATTTACAAACTGCATATCTATTATTATCTTAAGAATATCAAGTAGATAAATGCAAATAAGATACCTATTTCAAGTTATTTTTGGTCTGCAGATGTAAGATTCAGATATGAATGTCTAATAAGATTCATGTTCATGGTATCTTTAAACATAAATGTACAAGTTTTGAATAAAACACGTATATTTAATATTATTCATTTGTAATTCATGCCTTTCAAACAGTAAAAACCAAAGCACATGCTGTTATGTATGTTAATCTATTCGCATGCGATTAGGGTCTCGAATTAAGAAATTACTAGTAAAATATTAGTTTAGAATGGTATTCAATTTAAATTAACTATATTGAGTTAAACTGGATGTTGTGTTAATTTTGTTTGTGATATTTAGGATATAAATACAATATGCATTATTATTAAATAGACTTAGTCACAGCAGTGAGAGCCAACATTGCTCCTAAAGAGAGTGTTAGCGTTATGGGGAATTCGAATTTATCATCGAAGTGGGGCTAGCGGGGAAACATGCGCGATTCTTAAGGCGTATTTATTCCCCAATGTATATAACGCAGTACTGGCCGTGCGCCCGCTCGGAGCCAGAATATCAATATTGGACCTTCTTTTGGACAGCTTTGTTTGAAAAATATTTTATTTACAACAAGTAGATTAAGAAGAAATTCTAACCATCATTTTTTCTGTGTATAATTTTAAACATCCAAATCGTTTTGGAGGAGTTAGCAAAAGTAGCCAAAAAATTTCGTGTTGATATATTTTTTTTAAGCAAACTTATTAGTTACACGAAAAAACAGTGTTTTAAAAAATAAAGCAGGTTATAAAATATCCAGAATTAGAATTTTAAGAGCTCTACTTAACCTTGACAGCGACTCGTGTCGAGAGACGATCTCTCAGCTGTCGATTCTTCTGTAGTATAATGGTTTTTTACCGGTTAGGGTAACATCTCTACATTCGGTTTAGGAAACATTAAATATTAATGCTTTTCATAATATTTACATTTGCGACAGGATAACAAACTCGCTTTCTAATCATGTATTTTGGTAAGTTAGTAGTGAAAATAGATGCACATAAGAGGTATCTGTTTAACAATTCTGGGAGCATTAAATTACGTGCTTTTTGACGTCTATTCGCATGACTACAAAAAAAAGAAGATTAAAGGTCAAAGGTATATAGTGCACTTACGATAATATTATTTAAGTAACACACGAATGATAATTTTCATCACGAAGTTATAATAATAAAGCTATGCTTGGTGCCTCATAAAGATAAATTTAAAAACATCAAAAGAATTTCGGCTAATGGAAAAATAATAATTACATCTTTATATTTAGTGCACTTCTCATGTAATCATAGCATCTTGCTAACTAATTGGCTGACTCATAGTGAATAAGTTTTTCACTACTGCTGTACCTACCCAATGTTTTTCATTATAAAAAAGAGGACTAAAAAAACTAGTCTGCCCTTTTTTTATGTAAAAGCATTGTAAACTATTGTAATGTACTGTACATAATACTCTGTTCAAGTTGAAGGCCATGGTCAGGATCACAACACAAAGCGCGTATAAGGCAATGTATCAAGATATGGAAGTAGCATTGCATGTCTATATAAGTATGTTGCTCAAGGTAACTTTATAGCATAAGGGTAAGTGTCACAATCTCATAAAACAGTCTGAAGCATATCATGTGATGAAATCGTATGTGTAATTAGTTATCAGGTATTTGATAAGAATTTTAAAAGATATAGTCATAGGCCATGACTTGCAGTTTGATAACGAAATTTGAATGACTGGACAAATCTATGAGCATATCAAAGACCAATGTCCAATTACTTATTTACTACTGTTTATTTATGCCAAAAAACGAAACTTGATATTAATTATTTTCATATCTACTTCTACTTTCTAAAATTAAATGCCAGATCAACAAAACAATGCCCAAAATAATTAAACATTAATTGCACCTGTGACATTGCTGCAAAAGCGATGATTTGTCAAGGAAATGGGTAAGTCTCCAATTCTATTTATAAATGACAGGACAGGTAGTAATGACATTAGTACATAGTCACTATGCAAGGAATATTAAAGAGATGAATATCATTTACCATATTAGAAAATGTTGTTTTTTAATTTATCTATCCAAATTAAAACTTAGCAGTAGTTTTTAAAGTAGAAATTGTACTACTTATTCTGTCATTTACTTCTAAAATTGGACTGAAGGATATCAGTACTGGAAGGAATTAGACAGCAACCTTGAATGGAGGCCTGCTTTAGGAAAACTATTGTTGTGAGTCTTTTATGTTGAATGCTCTGTGTGCTACCGAATGGCATTGAAAATTTGTTCCATATTGTTCATTCCAATGAATGCTTTAAAGGTTATTTAAACAAGCATGGATAAAAAATACAAGTGATTTTTGTATTCAAATGGTTAATTTATAAAGGCAGTTAATAAAATTAGGATCAATCTAAAATCATCATAAATCACTCAATATTTTCTATCCATTTGGATGATTTTTTACTCAAGACAAAACATTCAGCTAGCATTTAACGGAAAACCATTATTTTCCATGCTTTTAGTCACATATTAACACTGACTAGACAAAATAGCAAGTTGTTGCATACCTGCGCTTGCATCCTTGTGTAAGGTAACTTTTTCTTTGGACAGAACATCATTGAATGCAGGCCAGCCACATGCCGAGTCATACTTCGTCTTAGAGGTAAATAGTTCTTGTCCACAGACTACACAACTATACATGCCCTCTTCATAGAATTTGTTGTAACATCCTGAAAAACCAAAGAAACCCTTTACTAAAAAGGAATTAGTTTATTTTATTGAACAAAATAAGAATAAATGCGACATCCTTAAAAAATTTGTTAGCCAGCTTCTGTTATTTTATGTAAACAATTAAAATCAAATTCACAAAGTAAAATATTTGACTTAAATGTCTACTGATAGTCTAACCTGTGTTAGGTCTTTCGGTTCCAGCTTCTTGAGTAACATGATACTGCAGTGGCGTCAATCTCTTCTTCAAAGACTCTTTATCCTCCATGGCTCTCCACACTAAGGCTAAAAACACGAATCAAGTATGTATGTTTAGTTTAACTCGTCGAATCTAACTGGCACGTATCCAAAATAGACCGTGAACGAGGTCCTTCCGTATTTATATGTCGGTAATAAACACGCGCGCGCTACGAGCGTCGTACCTGTTGTCAATGGATGCTTCAATTGCACGCCGACGCTCCTGTTCGCCTGCAGCGCCTGTCTAGCTATAACTATCGGCCTCAGTAATAAACGCATTACTTAAATAACCTAATGCGTTGCGTAACTGGATGATAAGACTATCTAATAATAATAATGTAAAAATATGATAGCACCGCCACTGTACGAAATCGATGCCATGCCACACGAACACGATCACTCATCAGCTGCTGTTCGACTTTGACATTTCTTTCTTTTTTTTTCTTTTGCCCTACTCGGGCAGGCTAAGGTCTTGGACCATATCGCCTCGTCTTCAGTGCAATTTCAACATTCTTTAGCAGAGTACGATATTCCTTGATTTTTAATATGCATTAGAATGCGGATGTAACAGATTCTAATGTTTTTTGGAGTATTTGGCAGCAATTTGTATCCAGACAGCCTTCCCAGTAAGCTTTGCGGAGGAAGTCAATACTAAAATAAAATTCTCCGCTCCACTATCCTGAGATTGCTTCTGTCAATGATTTCACATATTGTCCTGTTGCGTAGATAGTTGAGACACAAAACTACACCAATTTTATATCACAATATCCACTAGGAATCAATTTGCAAATAATATTAACAGCCACTGAACTTCACTCGAAAAAATCCCGCCAAAAACTCACTCCTTCTCCTTGACATTTCTTTCTTAAGTTTACGTCATTTTTGACAATGACATCTTTGCATTTGACCAAAGACCACTAAAGACGGATCCACAGTTACGAGTCGTGGCGTGGCGTGGCGCGGGATCCACCAATCAAACGACTCTGTTTCAGCCTACGCCATAACACGACGAGTTTTGTAGCCAATCAACTGCGTCAGAAGGCGTCACGCTATTATTGATTAAGATAGGTCCCTAACGAATCTTATTTGAGGGCGTTAATTAAAACAGTTGGATACGTGGTTGGATACATTTAAGCAGGGCTGAGCCGCCCATGTGCGAAGTGTGCGGCGCACACATGCGCTAGGGCAATATGCGCCGCATGAAATGTCAGCGCCAATTATTGAAATTATTTTACCCCGAGTTTCTCAGTTCTAAATTATCGCAGAATTAATGTGACAAATTCATTCAACTAATCATAGCAGATAACGCGTGCTTGACAATTACTTAAATAAAAACATATCCTTTACAGTTTAGTGTCGACAAGTAAGTAGGTAGATACAATAGTCGGGACAATATTGACGTTTGTGGTTTAATTTTACATTATTTCTATGTGGTCGATGCATTATTTGAACCGCCGCGCGCCGCAGTCGCTGCAATAGCCGTATAATAACTGTTATATTACAAAAGCCATGCTGTGGATGAGTTTATGAACACAACCCGAAGCGATGTGACGCGAGCGGGCTGGGGTCACTGGGGATTACCCGTTTTCAAAATGTCACGGCTCTACCGTCCACGTTTCGAAACAGAAATCAGTAAATCTATCGATGAATGTGTTACAATTGATCCAAAAAGCATCGGTATTATGGAACTTTTTATGTAATTTCGTAGACAAATAAAAGTGTCTGGTTTTTTGAAATGTCAAATGAACAGCTTTACACTAAATGCGTCATGGCGGAATATGTGGTACCTACATAAGTATAACGTAAACATTTTTTATACCATTCCTGTTTAGTGAATACTTATTTGGATTGTAATTCTAATATTAATTGCATTGGTACTTAATTAATTTATGATTAAACGAACTTACCCTAAGTGAAGTTCTATCATAATTATACAAAGTGCCTTGTCCGAAGAGATTAGTACCTGTAATTAATATTGATTAAGTATTTACAATGTAGTAACGCGTAGACGTGGCTACTCGATTCACTATGTTTAAGAGATATTTTATTTTATTTTTTTTTTCCTTGCAACCCTGTATTTTCCATTTGTCATTTAGTTTAGAGTTACTGATGTTTTATAGATATTTCCAGAACGCTTCTGGGTTATACCTTAGGGTTGGGAGGGTGTTACTAATCTCTTCGGACAAGGCACTTTGTATAATTATGATAGAACTTCACTTAGGGTAAGTTCGTTTAATCATAAATTATACTTCGTGCCTTGTCCTCGAGATTAGTACCTGTAATTAATATTGATTAAGTATTTACAATGTAGACTTTGAGAGTTAAGTTCTGGAATTATCACATAAGCTATAATGAATTTTTGAAGTAAAAACTTTCTTTAAAATTCTTAATTATATTTTTATAGACTAACCAGCATGGTTTTCCATAGGTTCTACACATAGGTTCTTAATCAGTTTATTAAGATATGTTCTTAATTATCTGTTTTGACAAATTTTTTATTTACATTCTTATTCTCATTGTTATAATGTTTATAGATTAACAATCACAGTTGAGATTAGGTAAAAAAGGTTCATATTCAGTCATTTTCTTAATTATTATTCTTATCTTTAAACAAAGTATATTTGCGTATTTATTGTCATTAAGTATTAAAGTTTTTTATAGACTAATAATCACAGTAGCTTTTAAGTAATATAGGTTCTTAACCAAAATGTTCATATATATTCTTAATTATCTTTTTAACAGAATATTTATTGCTCACTTAATATCAATATTAAAGTTTGTTTAAAGAATAACAATTATAGGTGTCATTGGAAAACTAAAGTTCTTAATTAACCATTCAAATAATATAATAAATAAATCTGTTTTAACAATATACAGTTTTGCGTTCTTATTACTATTGTTTGTTTCCTTATCAATACATTTATACTCATACTCCTTCCTTATAAGTTAAATAAGATATCTTTAATCACAGCTAAAGATTTATCTTGCTCAATCATTTTGATCCTTTACACTAAAGGTCTGTTATAAAGTTTACCAAATGTACTTGAGTTGTAACTCCAGCCTGCTGTTTTCAGTATCTGATAAATTGTCACACCTGGCTTTAGAAGTAGCAGCGTGGCGTGTGCTGTGAGCTAAATTTACGTGTACCTCAATACTGCTAGTCTTTAAAGTACACTTAATCCAACGACTGATAGTCTGTTTGGACACTTCTATGGTATGGTTTCTTGGTGCCTAAAATAATTCTTTTATGTTTATGATTAGAGGTTTTATTAATGTAGACTATAAGGGTTTCAGCTAGACATATTTCTGTTCTTTGACTGAAGTATTGATTGATTATTTAGTTCATATATAAGAGATTTTTTGAGGTCTGAAATTTTGATGGTTATATGCATTGATTGTATTTCTATACTTTGATTTCATTTATGACAGTTGTTCTAGAGACAGCATCTCATTTGGGTATCAAATTCCTAATACTTCCGGTATCTGAGATGTTTCCCAGGTGACACAGTATTTTTATTATATCTATCATCAGATGACATTCTAATATTTATTATAGTATTAACAGTGATAATGCTGATTTGTGACAGTCAAGCATTTGTTACATTTTTTACTGGAATTAGAAAGATCTGTTAAGAAATTTTATTACTGTTGGTGTTCAAGATGTTAATATTATATTTTCTAAAAAGTTAAACCAGTTTATTAAACATGTGTCAATTGTTTGAGAAGTTTTCTGATAGAGATGCTATCAACATTTCTATTGATGATGGTAGTGTGCTTCGTCACAATAGACTTCACTACCTACACATTAGACTCCGACAGCTAGAGTAAGGTTGGTATGGATTTTTCCCTTGCTGTGAGATACTATAATATTTTCATTAGGTTTGAGTATGATCATCTCTGAAATATGGGAAGTTCCTTAAGTAAAGGGAAACAGGGCAGAGTTGGCCATGGTGACCACTATGATGCCCTTAGCTTTATCCATTATGGTTTTTCATAGATCTTTTAATATGTTTGAGAATGGTGAAAACACATAAAAGAAAATTGGTTACCAGTATACTGTAAATGGGTCAATTGTAAAGGCATTTGGGTTGTTATGTATTTGTCATATTTTTTGTTAATGTGACTTACAAATAGGTAAATTTCAGAATTCCAAATTTATCTTTCAATAATTGTTCATATGAATTTTCTTTTAGTTCCCAGTCTACATCGGGATGTGACATCTGCAATACAGTATCAGCTACTTGATTTTCAGTCCACCTAATGTAAGGAGCGAAAATGAAAATATAATGGTTTTCACACCAATAACGCTGGCTAAGTTGAAGAGACGAGGGTTTTGAATTCCACTCCTTTGATTAATGCAGCCACATTTTTTTTTTTTTTTTTTTTTAAACATTTAATGATGCTAATAAATCCAATTAAAATTCATTAAATATTCACATTCCTTGTCTGACCACTGGCCTCTAGCAATCTCATCCTCACAGACAGTCCCCCCCCCTTGGTTGAGGCGTCAGAAAAGATTTCGGTTACATAATTAGGTTTGATTTTGTTTACTAAATTTTGAATGGGATATGGCTACCATTTAGGCAATTATTGTAGGGATATCTATGTATTTTTCATAATTTACTTGACCTTGGAGGTTTAGGATTTTATAACATTCTAGTAGGGCATGCTGAGTGCAGTCCTACAAAACATGTAATTTGTAAGGTTTCATAATTGATATGTTTTTTCTTATCTGTAGGTAATGTTACTTGACAGTTATAAGTCTTTTTGTCAATAATAAATCCCAAAAATTTACCAGTATTAGTGGGTGTAAGTTTGTTATTTACTAATTGTGATTAACTTCTTAGTATTTTGAATGTTAACAATCAATAGCCACAGGATCTTAGTAATTTGTTGGCATATTTCATGACTTTAGTGAAAATGTATCCTCCTACAATTTACCAAGAGGGAATTCTAGATATTTGCTAGAATTTTTGTGATATTTCATAAGAAGCTATGCATCTTTAATGTATGTTATGTAAAGTATGGCCATGGAACTATCATTTGATATCATCTTTAACTCTGTGCACAAATCTTCAGGTTAGAAATGGCTTGCATCAATGAACTTATTAAGGCTTTATTGCCATTGGGTTTTTTGTCTTAAGAAATACTTAAGACAAATTTCCCTTTTCAATGCTGGCACTTAGATATTGCACCAATGGAGATCAATCAGTTGATTGTCTCTAGTGTTGTGGGTACCCGTGAAACCCTCAATCCATGATTACATGGTCTTATCGTCAGTGATAAGTTACCAATGTTTTTAAAAAATTATAAGCGACCGGCGTACCTTATTGAGTTTAGCGGCGTCAAGGTTGAGATGTAACAACCGCTTAAAGGCTGACTCAGGCGATACCCCCTGTTCTCCTGTCGCCCTTGTGGCGCTGGTGGAGCTTTCCAGTGTTAGCTTGGAATGTGTTGGGTTTTTTCTTGTCATGGGGTGCTGTTACAGCAGCAGTGTTAGAGACCGCTTTGCCAGCTCGAAAAGTTTCAGCAAGTGTTTCCCCGAACAGATATTTTTCTATCATTGTTTTTTGAACTTGGTCCTCAAGATCCTTTTTAATTGAGCTGCAGCTAAATTTGCATCTAGTCACATAAGGTGCGAGTGGTATTATTTAACTTATTAGATCTGTATCATTTTCTTTTGTATCCAGTAGTTTGGATAATGTTGCTCCTAGGCAGGAGATGGTGCTGAGTAGTCTTTGTTTTGCTTCTATGGCCTTGTTTATCAATAATTTGGGAATTTTGCTGTATGGTATAAGAACTCCAAGTTTTGTCACGTTCAATGTCAGCGGTTATTTTCCCTGCGGAAGGAGCTGAAGGGGAAATACCCGCCTGTGGTCTCTAGGGAGACAGGCCTCATGTTGCAAGATGTGCCAGACAGCTGGCCACTTCCTTGTGGAGTTCGGCCCCATCACCATACTCTGTGTTCAATGTTGGGTCAACCCCAAAATTTTGAGAACATCTGTGTTTTGTCCGGGCTGGAATTGTAAGGAAGATCACTAGTGTTTGTGGTTATTTTCTTGGTTGTATCCGACTTCAATTGTTTCCATTTCATTTGTGGCGTCGTCGTCTAGGACTTCGCCTGGAATGATTACAAAGCATTGTTTTACTTCCGGTTGATAACCGAGTTATGCAATCTGGTGGGTGTAGCAATTCCAAAGAATTGAACGAAACCAGTGAGCGTGGCGTCGTCGTCTAGGACTTGGCCTGGAATGATTACAAACCATTGTTTCATTTCCGGTTGATAACCGAGTTATGCAATCTGGTGGGTGTAGCAATTCCAAAGAATTGAACGAAACCAGTGAGCGTGGCGTCGTCGTCTAGGACTTGGCCTGGAATGATTACAAACCATTGTTTCATTTCCGGTTGATAACCGAGTTATGCAATCTGGTGGGTGTAGCAATTCCAAAGAATTGAACGAAACCAGTGAATTATTGAATGTTGTGAGACAGTCCGATGACCTGTTCGAGTACATTCGTTAGATAAAATAATTGAATTATATTTCATGATCTCGTAAGTATACGGTGAGACAGCCCGATGGCATGTCCGAATGTATTATTTGTTTCAGAGTTATTGAATGTTGTAAGGCAGTACGATGACTCCTGTTCGAGTACATTCGTTAGGTAAAAGAATTAAATTATGATATTCTCGTAAGTATGCGGTGAGACAGCCCCATTGCATTATTTTGCTTTTGGCTTGCCCGAAATGCATTATTTGTTTGAGAATTATTGAATGTTGTGAGACAGTCCGATGAACACATTCTTTAGATAAAAGAAATAAATTTCTTTTGATTGATAATCTCGTAAATAAAAGTGCATTATTTGTTTGAGATGCAAGATTAAGGCGTAGGATTGGTAAAATAGTAGTACCTAGATATATATAATAATATATTTTAACAGATTTAGGTACCTTGTGGGTCTAAATATGGCGACGACTCTTGAGACGATTTTGTTTTACTTCGAGTCTAGCACGTTTTAAATTGTTCCCAGGCTTTTTCATTTTTCTCCTGATTCTCTTGTAGGTATTCCTCGGTTGACGATGATGTGTCCTTTTTGGCACTTTTCCACTTTTAAAAACTGTTCTTTTTATTTAAAAGTTTAGATATGTGTTGAGTAGCAACGCACTATAATCGCGAATGACAAATGGAAAATACAGGGTTGCAAGGAAAAAAAAAAAAAAAAAAAATATCTCTTAAACATAGTGAATCGAGTAGCCACGTCTACGCGTTACTACATTGTAAATACTTAATCAATATTAATTACAGGTACTAATCTCGAGGACAAGGCACGAAGTATAATTATAATTATGTAACGTAACGGGTGGTGGTCACTGGCGTCTGAAACACACCTAGCTCAGCTTACATTAACAAAAAATGTGAAACCCTGAGGTTTCTCATTTTTCAACCATTTATTTATTTATTATTATTCCTTGTGCTTTTTGCTTGAATCTTTCTTTTTCTCGAAGTCATGGTATAAAATATAGTATGCAAATCTTGAATAAAACGGATTTATATCGAGGGCCATGAATCACTCGCGTCGCTCAGGATTCTAACACTTGAATCACTCGCTATGCTCGTGATTCAATCATCAGGAATCACTCCCTACGGTCGTGATTCAATTGTTAGAATCCTTCACTTGTTCAGGAGTCTATGACCCTCGCTTTAAATCCGTCCTTTATTCACTAGTTGCATAATATACTATTTTGTCTGTCTGTTTATTAATCTTCGAAACGCTTGCACTGAATTTGACGGGGCTTACATTGGCGGATAACTGAGACGTAATAAAGAGTAGGTACAGATACCGGCACGGTTCTTGAGCGCTCGGCGGAAGAGTGGGGATCGCTTTGCGCATCGTACACTTATGACAAATAAAACGCACACCCGTTTATTATTTATTTTTTCTAAGTTACGGTCTACGTAATTTCTAACTTATAAGATTAAATAATGATTTATTAAATTGAGAAATGGAAATTGAGATCAAAAAAAAAGGTAACTAACAAAAGTATTTCTAATTTAAAATTATAACTCAGTTCTTATAGTTTGTCAAAAATTACTAAAAAATCTACAACGTACCTACATACTTTTTTTGTTAACATTTTTGATCTCTAATTTCATTTGTTCATTAATGAAATGAAAAACAATATAGTTTGTAAGTATAGTAGTATAGTTAGTAATGAAAAATAATAGTTTTGCTATAATTACAAACTGACATTAATTTTTTTCCTGCTATATTTTCGATAAATATCACCTTTTATTAATATAACAAAGGTCTAATTAATAAAAAACTCACATAAGATATTTGAGTTCTAACTTACCAGATAATTTAAAATGATGCAGTATAAAAATTTGTAGCAATTAAATTGGCCGGAATTGTAATCGTCGTCGTGAGGTACGTGCAACAAGAGTAAAGAACGAATCACGACTGACGGCTATGACGCGATACGCTACGGGCCAATCACTGCACTTTCCCCGCCCCCGCGCCTCACTTCATACCACCAGAGGGACCCAATAATTCACTTTTGCGCACATGAAGCTCAGCGCTCAAGAACCGTGCCGATGATTGTACTTACCTACTATCGGGCCAAAAAGTATAGTAATCTGATTTTGAAAGCTTTTTGCTCGGGCTTATAAAATCATTTTTTATTTATTGAATATTATTTGTCAAACGATTATTGAAAAAAGAACAAAGAAATATTTTTTTAATTCTATAAAAAAATGATTCTATTAGTTATTAATTTTTAAAGTAAAAAGAACCGTTTTTCGAGGTACTATTGAACATAGTAAACTTTAGAGGTTAATAAATTGATCAATAATCATCAAAAAAATATGCAGATTTTTTCATTAATATTCCATGTTCCATGCATCGAATGCATTTAATTAAATTTTTGACGGTATCCTTTTTGGACGCCTACATATAGTTCTGTTTTCAATTCTAAGTAGGTACCTATTTTCCACTTTGTCTCAACTTTATAGATACGTTTGTTAGAATCAAAGATAATGAATTTGTGGAAGTATTTAATCAATAAAAATATAAGTTTAAAAAAAAAACTTATTTTTCTTTAAAAAACTGGAGAACTTATTACATCAGCCAAAATTTGAAAACTAAAAAAATAGTAATGTCGAAACACGACGACAAAAACAAAAAACCGGTCTGCTTAAAAAGCGAACTAAAAAGACGTAAACAAGAAGAAAATCATGCTGTGCAGTTGGAGGATACACTTATTCGCGAGCTGGCTGACCAAAACATGTATCATTCGACTGCACAGAATGATTTTCTTCTTGTTTACGTCTTTTTAGTTCGCTTTTGAAGCAGTCGGATTTTTTGAATTAACTTTTTTTATTTATAACTTTTTAGTCGACCTTTTTTTCGAATTAGGTACATTTAAACCTATAAGTGTTTTATTTATTTTTGAAATCAACTTTTCAAATCCTTTATTTTGATACCCCACACGGTGGGTTTGGAAGAAAACAAAAATATGGGACCCCACATTAAGGCGTCCAAAATTTAGCCAGTGACACTCGCAAGGTTAAGACGAATCGATTGACGTAAGAATCATCAAAATCGGCCAACGCGTTTGGTTTCTGGTTCAAACATACATACATATGTATGAATAGACTGATAAACACGTTATCCTCCTTCGGCAGTCCGGTGAAAAAAGGCGATTCATAGGTTTCGCACACAGGCGTTGCCTTCGAACTGCATGTGCGTTACCGCGCGGGTGGCGATGGAGTACATGCAAGGGTTTTAGCGCGCCAACATACCGTGCTACGTGGCCAGACTAGAGTTGTTCATTTCGGGCGTTGTTTTCGATTAGTTCAGACGCGCGCGCCTGTAAAAATAGAGTGGAGCGATGAAACGGTGCTGGAATTCCTCCAAAATTATGAAGCTGAGCCATGGCCGAAGCATTATGTAAAACCAAGTGGGGTGCTCAGGGGTGCCTTTTGAGAACTTTGGTTCCCAAGTCAATTGTTTTTTCTATTGTGTCTGCTAATTATAAATAGGCTGCCCCGCCTGCCCATCGTGCTGCATGGCGACCAGATGGGAGGGCCCGATGGACATTTCCGGGGTAGCTCGGGCGTCCTCGCAGTCTCCAGACCAGTCCCCCTATGATAGCCTTTTTTTCAGGGCGTGTCCGTAGATTAGCAAGTAAGCAACGTGGAACCTCATCTCACTTCCTTCTCCTCTCCCTATCACTCGTAACAATGCAAAGGAGAAAAATGTATAAAGCTGAACAGCGGCAGCAGGGCGTGATGCCGCTGTTCAGCTTTATACTTTTGCCCACACAAAGTGCACCTCAGTAATATAAGAGGTCTGCACTCCAACCTCAATGCATACCATCACCACCTGGAGACTGATAAGCCAGCTATCTTCTTCCTTTCGGAGACGCAAATAGGATATCCGTCAGACGTATCGTACCTTACATACTCGTACCCAAGGTTTACCCTGGAGAAAAATTTCAAAGCACGTGCGGGTATATTCATGTACGCCCGCGACGAAATCTGCTATCGGCGTCTCCGTAACTTTGAAGACTCCAGGTTTTCAGTGCTGTGGGCTCTGGTGGACACGGGTCTGGTTAGTATTATCTTCACCTGCGTCTACCGTTCGCACAGCAGAGATCAGGAGATAACCAGGCTCACGGAGTACATCAGTGACGCGGTTGATGCGGCACAGCAGCGGTACCCTTCCGCCCAATTAGTATTACTGGGCGACTTTAGTGCCCACCACCAGGAGTGGCTCGTCTCATACCAGAGCACTGATGATCATGCTGGGCGACAGACGCGAAAGCTTGCGCTTGCGTTAAAACTCCTCAGCTTGTCGAGGGGGCAACGAGAGTGCCGGATGTTGATTCGCACACAGCCAACTGCTTGGACCTTCTGATGATAACAGATCCAGATCGCTAATCAGTGTCGGTATCTTCACCTCTAGGTAGTTCAGATCATTGTCTGGCGAAGTCTGTATCGGTCTACTACCCACCC
This sequence comes from Orthosia gracilis, assembly GCA_947562075.1. Taxonomy (NCBI): domain Eukaryota; kingdom Metazoa; phylum Arthropoda; class Insecta; order Lepidoptera; family Noctuidae; genus Orthosia; species Orthosia gracilis. The sequence goes on from OX387268.1 coordinate 45,065,968, forward strand.
GATCCTAGCCCAAGAGGCACCTGGCAGGTTTGGCGATACAAGTTAGCAGATTGGGATGGCATGCGTTCTTTCTTCGCATGTTATCTTTGGCAGCCTACCTGCTTCTCTTCGGCTGATCCTTCGTCATACGCGGACGCTGTGACGGATGTGTTGCGTCGGGGAATGGAGTACTACATTCCGTTCTCTGACGTAGCAATGTCTAGCGTCGACCGACCATGGTTTGGTGCCGAATGTAATCACGCCGAAGTGCTTAAACACGAGGCATACCTGGCATAGGTCAACGCTCGAATGCGTAAGCTGAGTTACGTTGGTCAAAAGAAGAGAGCCTTCAACAGGGCTGCCAAGTCCTGCAAGAAGGTGATGCGAAGGGCTCGGTTTGACCACATTAGCCGGATAGGGAACAAACTTGCTTCATACCCAGCAGGTAGTAAAGCGTTTTGGTCCCTGGCTAAATCGCTTGAATCGAACTTTTGCCGCCCCTAACTACCACAACTGCTGAAACCCGACGGGTCGCTGGCCCACTCTGCTGAGGAGAAAGCAAACTTGTTTGCCTCTCTTTTTGCGGAATCTTCACGTCTAAACTCTGGAGACGCGCGGCCCTCTGCCTATCCTGATGGATGTGAAACGATCATGTCGGAAATTCGCATACACCACAAGGACGTCCTTACATACCAAGAAGCTAACGACATCCTCAGTGACCGCCAATATGGCTGCCGCCAAAATCGATCAACTGCGAATCATCTAGCAATCTGGTTAGTTTTAATGCTGCTAAGACTCAGGCGTGTCTTTTTCCCCAAAAAGGAGCCAATTCCACCAGTCTCCTTCTTTTCGGGGTGTGACCGTTCTGATAACGGACCATCTTGAGCTTCTTGGCATTACGTTGACATCGACCCTCAATTTTGGTCCGTACATTGAGGCATAGGCTCAGCTGGCCGCCAAAAAGTTGGGGAACCTTTGAGATAGAAACACGGGCCAAGAGTATCATCGGCAATGAGAAACTGGTCGAGTCCAGGCTCCAGAGACTTGAACATCGTCGCCGAATTGCCAGACTTTCGGTTTTTTATCGGTTAGATTTCGGGGAGTGTGCGATGGAACTGCACAATTTGATTCCATCTAGCCCGTTCCATCATCGGCCTATAAGACAAACGGCGATGCGTTATCGGTATATGGTGAATATCCCACCTGTGCGCACAAAGCGTTTTGGAAATACGTTTATTGTGCGTACAGCTAAGTAGCGGAATTCCCTGCCGGAGTCTGTAATTCCAGATACTCACAACCTCTCGGGAGTCTTTAAGTCAAGAGTGAATAGGTTACTTCTAGGCAAGCGTGCCCCATCGTCGACCACATCATCGCTTACCCTGAGGTGAGATAGTAGTCAAGAGCGAGGTGTAAAAAAATCTTTGTTCGCATAAGGACAGATTCCCATAAAGACAGATTAGCAGAAGGACAGATTCTCATAAGGACAGTTTCGCATAAAGACAAAGTACAGTTAAGTCGAAGAGAATATATATATTTAATTTCTTTATTACATAACAAACTATAAAAAAAAATACTTTTCTTAAACCTATAGGTTAAGTACGTCACTATAGGTTTGGTACGGTTCAAATTTTGCACGTTTCAGTATTGCGAGGCGTTGTAAATATAGATATTTTATATTTTGTGAAATCCAAAACAATGTTCTCAATTTTACTGTCAAACAAAATATCAAAATTACTTTTTTTTTTTCCTGCACAATTTGAATGACATGTCAGCATGTAATAAAAATAACTGATAGAACGGAATAGGACAACATCTAATTGTTCCATCGACGTACACAACATTAATTTTTTTAAGAGTTGCTATTTTGGAAAACATAAATGTTTTACTTCTTTTTGTTTTCAGATAATCATAAGGATATGCTACATATACTTTTATTATTGCATCGCCAATCAGTTGTACCGGACATAATTGTCTTAACAAAATTATATTTATGACAAGCGTGGAGAAGCACCATCCCTTAGTTCGGCCACCTACCTGCCTTTACCTGTAATCATGAATATATCAGACTTAATGCAAGCTCCGACTAATGTTTTTGTTCGAGAAATAAAAGCAAAAACATATTATATACATACACCTATAAGATTTTGCATAGGTATTTATTTGGAAGCCCTAATAAAAAAATACAAATACTTTTTGTAAAATAAATTCGTTCTCCCTTTATTTCCTTCAGTAAAAACGACATCGTTTTTGTCAGAACTAGGGCCCGCTTTATCCATTCGTAAATAACAATATAATTACTACTTTTTTTTCTATAACTTTATTTTTATGGGGTTATTGAATATATTTATGTGTGCATACTGCTTACCTACTTTCTAAAAAAAATAATCTCATTCACATGAAAGGGCAAGATTGTAAGTAGCTAGGCCTGCTGCTTTGGAAAAGTGTATGAAATATATGCGTGGCGGTGAGAGTGTTAAGAGCCTAAAATAGTGTGCAGAACTGTACCTTTTCTGTCTTTATGCGAAACTGACTTTATGAGAATCTGTCCTTCTGCTAATCTGTCTTTATGAGAATCTGTCCTTATGCGAACAAAGGCTTAAAAATCGTATACGGAGGCCGCTCCAAAATAGTTCCAAATATGCATCTATGTAGAACGGAAACTTGCTTATTATCCCGAAATAATTAAGTTTTTAGTAAAATGTAATAAGTAATAAAATATACTAGTGCTATAGTGTTAGAACTACACACACAGGCATAATTAGCGGAACAACATAAAAAATGCCGATTTTCTTTTTTATTAAGATTTAATTTAAAATTTATCAAGACATTTTTCCGTAATTAAAAATACACCTTTTGAAATAAAAATTAGATCGCATTTAGTACATTTTTTGTGAGTAACATGACTTAATACGAAAAATGGAGATGTGTTCTATCGGTTGCATGTCTGATGATCTCGCCGGCTACGCCAAAACTGCGATATTGACATTGTTAAGATAGACTGGAGTTGAAAAAGTTGTATCCGGCCGAGCATTATCCTGGATCAAACCAAAGTGACTCCTGATAAAGATGCAAATGGTACCACATTCTATTTTTGAATTTATACTTTTATAGCGATCTGAAATAAGGTCTCCTTCATCGATCACCACCATAGATATAATAAACAAGGAGATATGCCCGGTAGACGAAAATATATCGGAAATCTGTGTCACCCGCATTTCTTAAATCAGAACGTATTACACAATAAATTATAAACCTTATCCCTTCAAGCACAGCGTGTATATACCAATCACCGTACAAATTACGCACACGAAAACATCGGCGGTATCGTTGTACTATGCAAAAGCAATTTATTTTACATACACGTTAGTGATTGACTAAATCAGAAAGTTATCGATTCGCCCGATTTCTAAATAAAAAAGGTATGTCCAGAAAATGTTGTAGTCAAAACAAATATGCAGCTAAAAATATAAATTATTAAGAAAAAAAATTAGGCTTCCATAGCGTATTGAAACAGAAGGTATTGTTGAACCCTGCTAGTGCTATGTTGTTTAATCACTGACCTGTAAAGTGGAGGTATTTGTGCAGTACTTGACACGTTGATATTATTGGGGTTGCATTTTTGTCAAAAAGTTGGTTACGCATTTCTCTACTACGCTGTAAAATAATCAAAATAAGTAATAAACATTATTTCACATCGATCTTCCAACCGGGTTAAAACGGTTAACAATTTGAAAAATAAACTATAATAGCAATATATCATTCGATAATCGACATTGTTGTCGATAGCCTACGTTAGTGGATCTGCACAAGCACATCACTAACTCGTCGCAAGAAGCAGCGGCCGTACTACGCGATGCGTCCGCTTAATAAAGTATCGTTTTGTGATTTTTACATTGCTTGTCCAGTCACTTAGCGACAAACTTAGGTAGTGTTTAAGAAGCAATGTATTTAACGCAAAAATAGTACAGTCGTTGTGATATTTGAAAACAAAATAACATAGTAGAACCAAGAAATATTTTACGATTTGTTGTTTTTTAGGAATTTAAAGACAAATATAGAAAAATATTTGTACTTACTTAGGGTAAGTGATTCCATGATTTTTAAAGTTTTGGTTTAGGCTTCGTTTTTTACAAGAAACCACTGAACAACACGGCATTCTTTTAATTTTTCACGATCACGGTCGAAAGCGCACTAGTTCGCGGAGACGGCCATTTGTCTATGACATGCACAGTCAGACCACGTCGCGCGGACACCGACACGCCCCCTTGCCACTTCTCCTGTATTTTATATTTCTATGATCACCACCAAGTCCGTACGAGCTCGCTAACATATTTTATTAGAATCCAATATTTTTCCTCTACCATATGCCACAGTAGTCTAAAAAATTGACAGATTATGTTTTTCTTGTTCAGGATAATACATTTATTACTGTCGTTTAATTCAATTTAAATGACTTTCACACTTGTCACTAAACATTATTTTACTCCATTAGTCCGTGAATCTGCCAAAGTCGATGTTCCCTAGCAAAAGTTATTCTATTTCTAAGGATGTGTCAACCTTCCTTCAAACTCTTTCTGACGAAAGAGGTAAAGTAAAAAAGTGTATTGTTGCACCTCGAACTTCCTCCAGCTCATTTCTGGCTGGATGGCCATTGAATACGGGTTTTTGCGAACGCGAAACGTAATGAAATGTTTATTCCTGTTAGAAATACGGGTTTTCTGCCTTGTCCGGATCTTCTCACAAAATCATTAGTCTCTTTGAATCATTAGAAACTGCAATCAATAGTTAAAACAGGTAAACGATGACGATGATTTATGCACATCATCACTCCGTAGGTTTGATCATTTCTCCTCATCGATCAAAAATTCCTGGCCCTCGCAGTTTGGATTATGTTGGGCATAATGACGTCCTTAACTTCGATAAAGATGTTAATGTTACAAACAAAACAAATACCTCAGTATGAAATTTTATCAAAATGGTGTAAGTTCGAATAAAGTTACAAGAATCGCTTCAAAGGTGACTTTTAATTGTTTTATCAATTAGGAATTATTGATTTTATTATAAAACATAAGAAAACCAACCCACAGAGGTAAAAAAGATTTGCGAATATTTTTAACCAACTTCCCAAAAAGGAGGGGGTTCTCAATTCGATTGGTATTTTTTGAATGTATGTACACCGATTACTCAAAGACGCCTGGACCGATTTGCAAAATTCTTCTATTGTTGGACGAAATGGAAAGTATACCCTTTCAGGTATACTTTCCATTTCGTCCCATAGTCATCAGGTCAAGATCTTATATGTCACGGGTCTACATACTTAGTCGATATAGTTAAACGACTGTGATGAAGAAAATACTTATAAATAAATAGTACTGATGAAAATGGTACCATCGAACTGATCTGATGATGAAGCCGGAAGGTAGGCACTGGAACTCCGAAATAAAACAAAGTATCCTGTCGTGTTTGGGCTTATGGGAATCATCATGAGATGTACCTACTTTGGCTATATATGATTTTTATGACAGTTGGAAGTAACCTACCAAACTAAAAAGAGATATTTAAAACACCTTTTTAACAAAAAACACAAACCTTTTTTTTGTTCAAAAGATTTTTCTTGTTCCGCTAGTTTTGCCGGTGTGTAGTGGGTACCTACAATAATCGAAATACTTCGTATTTTGGCTTTATGAAGAACATTTTCAACAGTCAGGGCTTCGATTTTTGCTTCAAAATCTGCAAAGGAAATTAATATTTCGGAACGTAGATCTGTAGAAAAAAAATGTACGAAACCAATTTAAACAACTTTTATAGACAAAAATTGTACGTAATTTGAAGTATTACTTAGTTTTTGTTTCATCGCAATCGGTATCAATAGTTAGATGAATTTAAAGTATTCAAGAAGTAGAATATCGCAACATACACAATTCAGATTCTCGGACTGTTGAATGAATTTATGTTCACCAAAATTTCCCATCAATTGTGGACCGATTTTGAAAAACCTTTTTTTGTTTGAAAGATAATGTTCCCAAATTGGTCCCATTTTAATTTGGTGAAGATCTGATGTAGAACTTCGGAGATAAACAATATAACTCTTCAATAAATGACGGCACATCTCTCGGGATTGCTGCAATCGCATGTCTTTTTATTGTTTTAAATACCATTTCATGACATAACATCACGCCAGTACGCTCTAAAGGGGTACGCAGATATTTACAGTTCACCTTGGTACACCCTCACATCACCGGTTATGTTCAAGTTTCATGACTTTCGGGTAATCTATTCTGACATTATAGGTACCGACTGCACAGCAAGATTTTCGTCTTGTTTACGTCTTTTTAGTTCGCTTTTTAAGCAGTCGGGTTTTTAGATTTATTGAATAAACTTTTTTTATTTACGACTTTTCAGTTCTTTTTTTTAGAGTAAGGTACATTTAAACATATAAGTTTTATATATTTTTGAAATCACCTCTCAAAACCCTTTAAATACCCCACACGAAAGGTTTGGATTAAAAAAAAATGGTCCCCCACAATATGGCGCCCAAAATCCGCCATTTTTCTATTATTCAATCTTAATACAGCCGTACAGCCATACACTCGCAGGGTTAAGACGAATCGATTGACGTAAGAATCATCAAAATCGGCCAACGCGTTTGGTCTCTAGAACGCCACATAGGAACATACATACATACATACATAGACTGATAAACACATTACCCTCCTTCGGCAGTCGGGTAAAAACAGAATAAAATAAATATTAAGTGGGGCTCCCATACAACAATAAGCGTGATTTTTGTGCCGTTTTTTGCGATAATGGTACGGAACACTTTGTGCGCCAGTCCGACTCGCATTTGGCCAGTTTTTTATTTTATTTTCGAACAGCAGTTCGAAACTTGTTGGGAATTCCCCTGAATTCTTTCAAATAGGCTATGATGCAAGTCGTTTTGCAACCTATTTTATTTAGATTCCAAAGAGGTGGGGTAATTTTTCACAAGTTAAACTTGAGGTATGCTGGTCAGGATCTGTGGGCTCCCTCCGATAGTTATGCCCCTGGTCAGCTGTAATTTTTCCCTTTCATTATCCACTGTTAGCAACTACAAATGGCTACCAATTCATTTTAAGTCTTCAAAATTATCGAGTATGCACTGTGACTCGTTGGTCTAGTGGTCGGAAGCGCTTCTGCTGCGCATTCGAGTTCCTGGGTTCGATATCCGAGTGAGGCAAATTGTTTTTGTGATTTCCATCTGCAGTAGGTACTCTGATTAACCTTTCAGGGCATACAGACGTTATGTTATATTATTTGTATAAAAATAATAAGTCCCGGTTTGACAGAAGACAGAAAGCCAAAACAGTTTTATATCTGGCCTAATTGCGTAAGACAATGCGGCAAGGCAAAGGGTTTGACCGCCATCAGTCGACCAATCACATAGGCGGAAAACAACATTGCGTTTTTCATCTCGCATGAGATTGGTCGATTGATGGCGTCAAAACGCTTTAAGTTGCCGAATTCTCTTACTCTAGGCTGCCTGGACAGTTTCGAATCAAAACAGGGGACGCCTTGATGAAAAAAACTAACCGTGAGCGATTCTCGACTCTTCTGCATCTGAGCGATGACGTAGTCGGTGTCGTCTTGCTCGGAGTCTGCGCACGAATCGGGCGCGTCGCGCTCGGCCGGGTCGGGCCCGTGCGGCTCCGCGGGCCGGCTCTCGCGGAGCAGTGGCCGCATCTGTTATCAACTGCTTTATTAAAAAACTACATACAACTAACACCAATAGCTACGGAAGTAGTTAAGTTTTACCGTTTCGGCTTTCGAACTAGCGATCCGCCCCGGCTTCGCCCGTGACAAATTATACACAAAAACCTGCCTCGTTTCTCACTTTTTTTATTGGTGAAAACTGCATGAAAATCCGTTAATTAGTTTTTAAGTTTATGGCATACACACGCGGCGGAGGACTGTATTTTATAATATGTTGTGATAAAGTAACAAAATTTTGTTCCCACTAATTTTTTTTTAATTATTCAAGAGTCCACTTTCTCTCTTCTTATTTACTCCGTCCATTTGATTAAACCTTGCCCACCTTTAGATACACTACATATTTTGCGAATATTCAAAAGTATATGTTAATACAGCATTCTTCACATCTAACTCTTGCGAAAAATAATTGCTGAAACTGCGAGACCCTACACTGCTTTCGAAATTAAATGCAACTCAAATTCGTCATCGGCATTGTTTACTAAGTTACCGTGACCGACAGTCACTATTGTTTAACTCTCCGAGGATTAGTTAGATATGTATGTACGTACCTACACCTATCCCATATTTTCATGCAACTATATCATAAATATCAGATCTCACAAATTCGCATTGTACCGACGCTGACGGCAAGAGGCCTTTTTCCCAAAGCTCTTTGGAGAGTTCCTGTGCCTCAGGTGTCATCCACTTACGGAGCCCACTGCGACGCCGTCGGTATCGCAACGCCACCGCCTACAAACAGTCAGGAATTGCACTTTACTATTGCTCAACCAGTGTCAGAAGAATCTATCTACAATAACAATAGACAAACAAAATTTACTGAAAAGCAAGTATTACGCATAGGTGCAATTCCTTACTGTTTACAAGAAAGAAAAGTTCGCACAATCCAGTACCTGCATGTCCTGTGTGCTAAAACACTTCTTAATGTTCTTGGCCAGCGGGTAACACTCATCCGTTTTCGGTTTTCGATAACTTGTGTACAACTGCTTGATCACATCATATACGATCATGCAAGGAACGGCCACAAAGAATATCACGTTGAGAGCGAATTCCATGGATCTGAAATTTAAAGTAGGTTATTAAAATTATGACTGGTGCAAGGCTGTAATCGTACCACTATATAAGGAAAAAGGCTCACAGCAGGAGGGTATAAACTACAGCGGCATTAGTCTTTTGAGTGTTGTCGACATATGCCAAAGTTTTATTAAATAGAGTGGTAAAATTGACGGACAAACAATTATGGGACGAGCAAGCAGGATTTAGAGAGGGGATAGGCTGTATAGATCAGATCTTATCATTGAGGAGCTTAGCCAAAGTGTGTGGAGGGATAAACTGTGTTCGACGCAATCCGGGTACGGTGTGGACTCGTGCTTGGTACGGGCACTGAAACTGTATATAGGGATTCCAGTACTTGTGTTAGGATTAATCGGGCGTATACTGGTCGGTTTTCCATATCAAGGGGTGTTAGATAGGACTGTGTAGCGTCACCGTGGCTGTTCAACTTGTACATGGATAGTTGTCTGATAGGTTTGAAAGAGCATGAGTGCGGATTAAGAATGAATGAATTGCCTGTCAAATGCCTTCTCTATGCAAATGATCAAGTTCTACATCTGCATCGTCAGCAGAACTGTTACAAGATATGTTGACTGTGATGAATTAAGCTTTTAAGTTAAAATGGATGAGTATAAATGAGAACAAGACTTAGGTAATGGTTTTTGAAAGAGAAGACGATGTATCGGAGTGTGAAGTGAAAATAAATGGAGAGAGTAAGAGTGTGGAGCAAGTGAACGAGTTTGTATATCTGGGAAGTATGTATACGAGGGATGGAAAGATTGAAGAGGATTTGGAAAGGAGAGTGAATGCAGGGAATAAAGTGAATGGTGCTATACATGCGGTTGTGACCAGCAAGTCGATGTCTCCAGAGGCTCGACTCGCCGTTCACAGCAGCGTGTTGGTGCCTACACTTATGTATGGAAGTGAAGGTTGGGTATGGCAGTAAAGACATGAAAGTAGGGTTAATGCAGTAGAAATACGTTCCTTGCGAAGTATGTAGGGTGTAAATTTAAATTATAGATTGGAGGAATGACATAATAAGAGAACGTTGTGGTTTAATAGAAGATGTAGTGACTAAAATTGACAAGAGTATGTTAAGATGGTTTGGCCATGTTGAGAGGATGAATGAAAGGTGTCTTTGGTAGGTACCAATTTTTTGCGTTATTGACACCGATTACCTAAAAATAAAGTTATTTTTCAATTTGTAGTTTCCTTATTTGGAAGTCGGTAGTATTTTTTTGTAAAAATGTTTTTTATTTTCACTTTTTTTTGTACCTACCTAATAGGCAAGTATTAGTAAGGTTTAACCCTCGCCAAATTCTGGGCCGCCCCGAAGTTGGTGTACCGGATGCGCGAGGCATAAAACGGTGCTGTTTTTGTATGAGATTTACTACTGCGCAGCCATTGTAGCCAACTATACGCGAAGGTTTTAAGGTCTGCGGCAGCTACGCGCCGCGTACTAGCTAGTCCTAATATTATAAAGACAGAGCCCGTATTTTGTGAGTTTCTTCTGACGAGTAAGGTATTCTTTGGAACCATACACCTATACACAAAAAAAATCGCCATTTGAAAAGATACCTACAGTACACTAGAATGTTATAAGTAGGCTATACTTTAGTATGACCCAGGCCAAGCCGGGGCAGGTCACTAGTATATTATAAGATAAAACACTTCTCATCATGCGGATATAGCCGCGGGCAGAAGCAAGTATTGCGCGTATGTGGTCGCTGGCGCGTAATCATTACCTGCTGAACACTCGCACAGTCTTCTGCTTCGTGTCCGGGTGGATAGGCCAGCCCTGACAGTCGCACTCTACCTTGCGATCCTTGAGTTGTGGCTCCATGTATTTGTCGAAATTTCGCGGCGACTGAACCAACTTATCTAAGCCCCACGTGCCAATACGACAGAATACCTGCCCTAAAATTGCCTTAAGCAAACCTGAAAAAAAAAAAATTCCGGTTATACGATCACTAGGAGTATAGTCGTCGTCGCAATTGCTTTACAACTTTTGACTACAATCCTATCTAATACTATGAATGCGAAAGTTTGTCTTTCATTCACGCAAAAACGACTGAACGGATTTGGATGGAATTTTGCTGCCCGATAGTTTCACCTATAAACTGGATCCTGAAGAAGCCGCGGGCAAAAGCTAGTTCCAAATCAATTAAATTAATTTAGTAACCAACCAAAAATCATAAAGATCTTGTCTTTTATCGACGTGCAACTGACTTTCAACCTAAGGTAGGGTGGTTCAGCAGTCACTAGGTCGATAATTATCTCGTAACTATTACAGTTAATAGTGACTATAGCCTTATTTAAATTCTGTCCCTGCCACTTCTCTATGCGCTACCGGCCATAAATAATTCCCTAAAGTGTATTTTACATACTGCCCTAAAACTCATATCGCTTACGAATTTCGGCAGTGGCAGGCGTCGAAATAATTACAGCGTCCGCGTTGTCTTCTTGCAATAAGCACATAATTATATTCATTAAATTCCTCTTTAAAAGAAAGAGGAGTATCTTCTAAAGCTTTACTAATTCTCTATCTCTTCCAGGCCTCACGTCGTAAACGTTGTGAGCGACGGAGCTGAATGTAAACACGCACTGCCGCTAGCGCTGCCCGTCCTTTGACTTCCGCACAACAAAACCGCTCATTTGGGAGCGCCAGGTCGCGGGAGTAGCAGGGATAGCCAAGGGCGTTGCCAGCCGATTCCCAGGGAGGGGTAAGTTGATATATGGACAATGGGAAAAGTATGAATTTTAACAGTTTCATCATATCAAAAAATTAAATAAAAAATGTTTATTTCGTTATTAGGTACACGTAATACAGTGATATACAGTTGGTGGCGTCCCACAGTGGATCGAAAACGGTTCTAGAAGACAGGAACTTATATTTAAAAGTGTAGGTTTTTTGCTTAAAATGGCTTCTAATAACCAATGCCATGCTTATATATTGCATAGGATGCAATCTGGTAGGCAAATTGGCAAGTTTTTTTTTTAATTTAGCTCTGTTAGGGTCTCAACTGAAAATAGTCAAGTAACTCAAAAATATCACAATTAGTAAGTTCCTAACCACATCACTAAAAACGCGAAACATCACAGGTCTTCCGGGGACGCTAACGCTCTGCCATTTCGATTCCGCTTGCTTAGCTGATGAAAGCTTTCCCCTGACCCTCAGGACTCTCGTGTGCCCCGACCTAGGGTGAGTTCCACATTAGTTAGGTAATTATACCAGATTCTCTGCGCTGGATATTGATTTCATCACCTAAGTAGTATCTGATTTCGCGTCTGTCAATGTCGGACGCGCGGCTGGGAGTTATCCAGCGCACAGGAGATTGTAATATATGTATTGCTACTACATCGAGGTGGTGTAGTGCCTCACTGTGTTATTGTAAGTGATCAGTGGGGCACCTGCTATGACCACGTTTACTTTGTGTTTATGCTCGCGTGTTCACACTTAACCTAATTTTGCATCTGTCAATGTGCACGCTATGTTGCAAACACTTTACCTGTAAACCGCTGCGATGTGCTGAGCTTTCACCTACAATGCTTCCCACATCGTTTCTTGGCTTAAAAATAGAAAGAAGCTGGTAAATCGCATGCGGCTTTCTGCTAATTGCACCGTATCTAACATACACTCCTTATGGCGCTTCCAGGGCTCTTCGTACGGGCTCAAGAACCCTTGGACCATCGGCGCGCTACTTACGCACGCTGCGCAGGTCTTGACCTGTCTACTTGCGGATTACCGCCACGCGACCCGGTGCTTACGGGCAGTCTCCGAATACTACCTGTTGGAGATACGATGGCCGTCCGGCCTACTGCTGAGCCTGTGCTGAACAGGCTCGGAACAGAACAGTGAGCTTATTTACCCGCGACCTAGCTGTGGATCTTATCTACTTAAATGTATGTATTAACTTGTCCAGCTGTTTCACTTATCATCTACCTAACTACCTACCTATCAGTAGCGGCCAGCGCAGCCTACCCTGCTAAGCCCTAGCCGTTACAGTAAAAAAAAATGTATGGAGCTGATTTAAAAATTGCATAAACCTTCGGCACCGCAAGACTAACCGTAAAATCCTTGCACCCGGTTATAGAACTATGTAGGTATTTATGATATTTTGACATACTTCGTATAACGAGATATAATGCGTATTTTTTTTTAATCCTTAACTTTTTTTTAACTTACTTATGCTATAGATAGAAATATACTTGTTATGTGATGTGTCTATCTAACTAGCATATGAAATTTACGATAGTTAAATATATTTTGATGTTTATTAACCGACTTCAAATAGATGTTTATTAACCGACTTCAAATAGAAGATATTTTGATGTTTATTAAAAAACTTCGATCGTGAAGAATTTTTTTTCCAAGTCATTTTGTAGGAGTATCCAAAAGTTGCGAAAATATCAAAGTCAAAGTCAAATCAAAGTCAAATGTCAATTTCAACTAGGGCATAAGGCGCCAATTTCGAACGTTAAAAATTAAAATTAACAAGTTATAAAATTTGATTCTACCGTGCATTCGGACAAGTAGATTGTTATGGAGAAGAATGCACAAGAAACTCCATACAAACTCTTAAAAAAAAAAGCTTTTACAATGTTAAAGTACATACATTAATAAATTCATATACGTGAGGCGATGCACCTAGCACTACTATACTACATATAAGTATTACAAGCACTAACAAGTAAATTCCTTCACTTGAAAAATAGGAACATGGTTCTCACATACTTACAAATTTTGCAAACATAGGTCAATTATCTAATTCAACAACAACAAACACCAACAACGAACAGTGTGCGAGTCATATTTTTTTTTAAAACAATAAGAGTAGATAAATATTAAACAAAGCGTTAGTATAATTATGAATATAATACCTACAAATCAACCAGTTTGACTTTGTCCACACTAAAGATTGCTCTACGGAGCAGGACCAGCATGTTTCCAAGCATTCTTATCCTGAGTATAATCATCTAATTTGTAATATGCTTGTTTACAAAGTGTACTTTTAACTATTGTTTTAAATTTTCTTTCATTTTGTTTTAATATCTCACAAGGTATTTTGTTATAGAATTTTACACAGTATCCCATGAAAGATGTGTGTACTTTAGCTAATCGAAGATGGTTGATCTAAGTTATCGTGTTGTTAATTATTTTTTCAAAGCAAAAATATTAGTAACACGAAAAAACCTTATTTCAAAAATAATGTACATTAAAAATCAAAAATAAGTATATATTTTATTCAAACCTTTTAACCAAGCCGTTACTGGGTGTTATTCACGAAAATTGTACATAACGGATATGAAAAAAATATGAAAACAAATTTAATGTAACAGAAAAGATAACAGATAGGAATTGTAAGGACTAGTACATAATACGTATAAAAATAAAATTTTGTTTAATTTAATGGGTCTTAACGTCATTCATTTTATTCAGGTGGTTAATAAAAAACTATTATTTTGTTTTTTTAAATTTTTCTTCGTGATTATGCAACTCCTTAAATTTCTGAGAGTTAATTTTATAACACCTTATATATGCAGCTTTACCTTTTCATATCTGTTACGTATCAGAGAAAAGTAACGGAGAAATAACATATATGAACATTTAGCTCGTGTCTAACTTACAAACTACTTTGTAGAATCGTCATTAATTAGTTTTAAAAAATTCCTTCTACCGATTTCACTTCTGCAATCACGATTCTTTTCTCATAATAATATAAAACCTGCAAAGTACTTACCGAATTAAGATAGACCACGAAAACAAATATCACAAATAAATGTCGAATTATAACGTTACGCACAAAATTGATCGCACTGAGTGAAAAAACAAAATGGCCGAATTCACAGTCACGCCATCTGTTTACAGTGTTTGTTGTGTAATGTTGCCAGTAAATAATTTTATTTCTAAGTTGGAAATAATGTTGTAATACTGTAACCGAGATGAAAAACAGAGATGAATAGAATATTGGACTTCCATTTAATTATGTAAATAAAATATATTAAATACTCTTTGTTTTATTTATTATAAAGAATAATCAATTTTAATGGATTAACATACTAAAAAAATACTAATTTTTATACTAACACGATTAGATTTTATTAAATATATTTTTAATGTTACTAAAGTAAAAATGGACATGATGATTTGTTTATGAAATTTCTGTGGACACAATATAAAATTTGAAATATTTTAATATCTTCTACTTTCGATTACTTTACTGAGTATTTATAAACTATAGTTCTATACTTTTAGAATTAGAGCGAATAAAATTGAGCTAATATTGAAATGGCAAATAAAAAATAATCGAGCTGGACGCGGAAAGGGAAGCAAATGTACAATTTTCGTGAATAACACCCTACTAAGGAGTATGCTTTAGAAAGTAACCGTTTTATGGCACTAAAGCGGTGGAAGGCCCTTAATAAACAAAAATGCTATGCCCAAATAGATAACCCCATTACAGGGAACTTGGAACATAACTGGTGTAATGAGAGTGTAGCAGGGTGAACTGTACACATCTGCGTACCCCTTCAGAGTCTACTGGCGCGATGGTATGTAATGAAATGGTGTAAGCAATATACAGACATACGATTGCAGCATTCTCGGGTGGTTTACCGTCATTTATTGAAGAGTTCCATTAAAGTTCTTCATCAAATCTTTACCAAATTTAAAATAAACTAAAATTAACAAAAATAAATTTACCAAATTTAATACGATTGCAGCATTCTCGGGTGGTTTACCGTCATTTATTGAAGAGTTCCATTAAAGTTCTTCATCAAATCTTTACCAAATTTAAATTAACCAAAATTAACAAATATAAATTTACCAAATTTAATACGATTGCAGCATTCTCGGGTGGTTTACCGTCATTTATTGAAGAGTTCCATTAAAGTTCTTCATCAAATCTTAACCAAATTTAACTGGGACTAATTCGAAACCATAATTTTGAAATAAAAACCGAAAAATAAAGATCGGTTAATAGTTGACGAAAATATCGTTGAACAAACAAACAAAAAAACAGACAAATTTAGAAAGTTTCCACCTTGAAGTCGGTTAATAAACACTCAAATATCTTTAATTATCTTAAACTAGCTGAGCCTCGCGGCTTCGCTCACATCATCTATCTACCTACCTTACCTACCTCAGCTACTCTAGCCTACCTACCCTACCTAGCCTACTCGTCCCTACTATAGTTAGATATATTCTCTCGCAGACTTTTTTGTAGGTAATAATGAGTACTTTAATCATGTAGTACATCATTTTTATGTATCATCAATAGTTTTCTCAGCGCACGCCAAACAATGAGTTTTATAGGCAACATTTTGCTACTTTGGGTTACATTATTACTAGGATCTCTATTTTAAAAATATATAAACTATCACTC
Source organism: Orthosia gracilis (assembly GCA_947562075.1). Classification (NCBI taxonomy): domain Eukaryota; kingdom Metazoa; phylum Arthropoda; class Insecta; order Lepidoptera; family Noctuidae; genus Orthosia; species Orthosia gracilis. Next base: position 45,082,131 of record OX387268.1, read on the forward strand.
AGGAATAACGTAGAATTCTACTGGTGAAAGAATTTTCAAAATCGGTTCAGTAGATCCAGAGATTACCCCCTACAACGTCACAAACTCACAAACTTTATCTCTTTACAATATTAGTATAGATATAAATTTATTTTTTGAGATAACTACACACATCACAAAATATGTCTATTTCTATCTATAGCATATATTGGTTAAAATAAGGTAAGGATTAAAAAAAAAACGCACTCGATCTCGTTATACGAAGTATGTCAAAAAATACATATGTATGTAATGATACAAAAAATATAAATCTTGCCCATTTGGCTACCAGATTGCATCGTATGAAACATATATGCATGGTATTGGCAATTAGAAGCCAATTCAAGCAAAAAAACCGACACTTTTAAAATTAAGTTCCTATGTCTTTCAAAGCCGTTTTCCGATCCACTGTGCGTCCCTTTTAAGCATATAGATGACTGTATCAGAAGGCGCCGCTCTTTTATATCTTACGAGTGTAATAAGTTACAACACAAAAGTGCAAAGAAAATGTATAATTAAAAGTCTTTATTTAGTTTTTATCATTAGTCTGCTGGTGCATATGCACCTTTACTTAAACTGGTAGTGCGAGTCCTACCCCTAGGTACGGCGATTGTGATAAAACCGGCACAAACTCTAATGTCTCCACGAGCTCAATACAATAAACAAAACTTTTATTCTAATATATGTATTATATTAGAATAATAGAATAAAAAGAATTTGGAGGTAATCAAAACGTCTATTGACAATTACAAGATTTCAATAATAAATTGGCCCAGCGAGAGCCTTTTTTTATGTTATTCATAACACAATCCAAAGATTTTGTAAATTTCTTGACCACTTTATTATGAAATCTTGTAAGTTTTTTGTGCACACATCAAAGATCTTCAAATGACAGCCGGGACCAACGGCTTAACGTGCTTTCCGAGGCACGGAGAAAACTTGGTATGTTGAAAATGGTCACCCATCCACAGACCAACCTCGTCAAGCGTTGCTTAACCTTGAAGATCGATCCGTGCGGCTGTTTTTATTTAGCCACAAGCTCCTCCAGGTTTTTAATCTCCTGAGGATGATAAACGATCTCTCAGTCTATCGCACACGTTTGGCACGGACGCACGATAGAGCGATCAGACGCTTAACCCGTTTCGGGAAAGAAGATTTTTGTCTCTTTTTGGACATCAAAAACGTTTAGATTTGTTAAAATAAGTGACTGGACCGAGTGGACTTAGGGCTTTGATTTCTTTACATTTGGCTACATTTTTTTTTAAATCTCTAGGAGGAGGCAACTGTCCCCCTTGCCCCTCTTGAGGACGCACATGGTGGTAGCAGCATGAGAAGTATCGTGTTTACATACTCGTCCTGCCCACTTTCCTGCTTACGCCGTGGAAGTGAGCTGAATGTAAACGGGGTATTAAAAATCGTCAATAGTGGGTAGATATATAGGCATGCCCATGTAAATAGGATAAGATGTAAACAAGATAATTTTTTAATGGATCTTACCAAGCGCCAACAGCGCTAAAATAACGCCAGTAACAATAACGAATAAGTTGAGGTAGACAACGTCTTTGTAGCAAGCGGAACGAGCGTGGCGCGTCCTCTCGCGGCTCGAGAGTCCCGCGGCCGACTGCCGGGACTCCGCCATCTCGCGGCACAGCAGCTTGGGATCGTCAGCTATAAGTAAAACCAAGAAGATGGTACATACAGCGTTGGCCAGGGACTGATATATCTGGTTGGATCCAACAGAATTGAAATGATGCGATAAATAAAAATGAAATCGGTTAAGCACTGAGAGCCTGTGCAGACCAGCACCCTTTCATTTTGACAACTCAACAGTATATATTGCGCGTTTTACGATGTGGATTTTTGAACATAATTATGAAGTGAATACAAGCAAAAGCACGTATTTGAAGTTGCTCAATTAGGGTGCATAAGAAGCGGCAGCGCAGCGCGATGTCCGCTGCCAAAAAAATAATAACATTTCGTTCCTTTAAATATGTAAAGAAGAAACTATAATCTCATACAACAGAACTAGGTGAAAGTGGCCAATGATAGATTTCGAAAAACAGAAACCGCAGATGCGATGGTCCAGAAGGAGATGGCGTGAGTAATTAAGACTCCTGCTAAAGATACTGCAATAAACCGACAAAAATTAAAGTACCGAAAGGGAGGCCATGTCCTGCCAAAAATGTGACCTCGTGTATGCTCTTATGATGTATGGGATTTTTTTAATTTCGACTTTATTTTAATCATGGCAACGTTGATATTTGTTTGGCAGTAAAAGCTGCACAGCACCGGCCGATGCAAATCCGAAACTTACGGTACAATACGTATCATCACTATCTGCCTGGCTTTGCCTATGTAACTTGGGGTCGGCGCAATACGTTTACTTCCTCCATTTTGTCAGTCAACTGCCATGCTATCACTAACTCTCTCTCGGAATGGTACCTGCTATACTTAAGGTTCCCCTAGTCGACGGCTCGAACTATTTTGTGCACGAGGTTAAAATGCATGCTATCTCATCCGACAACACGTGTGAAAGAGATAGATGTTGTGATGAGCAGTAAGAAGCTAGTTCACGTACGAATTAGCACTTTTGCAAATTTGTATCGAAATGGATGGTGATTTAGGACCAAAACGAGCGCGCGAAATTTTATAAATAGACCCTTGGGAGTCTAGATATGATGAAAAACGACTAAATATATATTTTCAAAATAAAATTATTTGCATTGTTGAATTACTAATGTATCCCTTTATGGAAGCCTTTTTGCAATGTTCCTTCTTTTTATGGTCTTTATTTCCGCACAAAGATGCGTTTAACTTAGTGTTGAAATATAGAACTTTAGACGCTCATAACTTTCAAATTCTTTACTTTTTTTTACTTTTTTGTTTCCATACAGGGCTAGATAATGATGAGACAAATTGATGACATTTTTTATTTTGAACGTACATCGTCAAACAGTGGAGTAATCGCCAGACTACGTTTGTATGGAAAAATGATCGACTAGTGGTACCTTAAGTAAAATAGAATAATGCAGTTAAAATGATTGTATCAAAGTGAACTTACAAAGGCAGACACATTCACAGTGCCATACGCAGAAGCAACGATCGCCCTTCTTTATAGCCACTTCTCGAACTGCTACAGACTTTTCATCATCGTTCACCAACGACACTGCAACACAATGTTAGGAGGTTTGGAGTAGGAAATGGCAATAATTCGCAAAAGAAAACACTGGTCGAAACCGAAATGCTGTGCGTTTGAACGAAAGAGACCGTCTGGAATTTATTTGCCCTTCAGTAAGGAATAAAAAAACAGTAACTACTTTGTAAAAAACCTAAAACAATATCGTACAGTACCGGAACAGTGAGCCATATCAACAGGCATCTCGAGCTGCAGCTCTAGTCTAAGAGACTTGATATGACGTGGAGGGATCAGTACAGGTCCGGCCATCATCGACTGTTTCTTCTTCTCATTAAGCAGTTCGGCCAAGGCTGGCCCACAGTCCCGCGTCATAACCCTGGACATTTATTTTAAATCTAGTTAGCCAAGCTTTGTAGCTATTTATTTAGGCAAGGTTTTAATCGAATATATCATTCAGTACGGCCCAAGCTAAGCCATTTTCAATCGCTTGAGAGCCCGAAACATGAATCCACACGAGACACAAAAGCTCGTTTGTTTCGGTAAAACAGATATGACATGTATGGACAAGTAAAGGATTCGAATGTCTAATAAGATCGCGCGAGCTCTCCTGTTAACCACATCTAAACACATCTTAACAATTTTTTTTAAGAACCTGAATCGCGCAGCAGCTAATCCCGTATTTCCGACCTGTAGCGTTAGAATCGTACGCGTTCTTCGCGTGCTGTCCGCTACAGCGATCGCGATTCGTCCAGAAGCGCTGCGAGTAGAAAGATAAGTAGCATGTAAAATTATTCATTTATTGTAATAAATGAGTAGTTGTGTTGTAACTAATAATAATAGTAATTTGATGCTGGTACCCAACACGAACGAGCTCGTTCTCGTCGGCTCGAGCTTCTAAATCAATCTGTGCGTGATGCGGGTGTCGATGTGGCATCGTTAAATATTTTTCGCTACCTAGGTTGGCAATATTAACTTTGTTCTCATTCCCGGTCAGCAGGGCTCTTGATGTGCGGACTACCACTGTTCGAGGTCCCTGCAATATATTACCGACAACTCAGTTTTATCAAGTGGTTGCTGATAAACTGTCAAAACGAAGACAAAGTAGTTATCTACAATAATTATGCACCTGCTCATTATGTTCTTCAGACTTTGAACTAGATTCTGAGTCAGTATTATTATTGGTCCGTTTGATTATGATACCGTCTTCATCTTTCAACCCCATCACATCCCCTTCAGGAAGAACGATGTAGCCTCCATCTTCAGATATACCTTATAACAAGTTGATATAAGTTTTGTCGTGAGAAAAGATTTTGCATTAAAACTACACAAAAAATAAACGAGTTCAAAGTGTTTTGAGTACCTATTTTGGGATGAATGAGAGGAAAGTAATGCAGCGCAGACCGAAAATAAATTGGGATAAGGTCAGGAGGAGGATAACAAAAAGGTAAATTTCATTATGTTTCCTTACCATTTACGTTTCTGATGTTGTCGCTGTAACTGGGGCTGTCCGCACCACGTATTGGAGCCAGAAGGCACAGGCTACTTGAAGGTAAGGAGAACTCTTCTCTGGGAATCCACTCAGCGGGACGATATCGAACGTTCATATCCGGGCCTGTCCATTCGGGTTTCTTTGAACTTACACTGGAATATAAGTATTGCTGTATCAAGAGCTTAATTTGTCTACATAAAATAAGAAATATAGGTACTGCAAATTGTTAGAATGTTATAATGCGACAGATACCTGGCGTGTTCGCCTTTTGTAAGGTCGTTCCATACAGTTTTTCCTTCAGCGGTGCTTAATTTTTCAAACAATTGGACGTGGACAGTGTACCACAATTCTGGATGACCAATTTCATAGACTGCAAAATCTCTCTGAGGCGGTTTATCATTGGTATTATTAGTCATTCTCACGTTTTTATTGTCATAATTTTCACCATTCTCATTTCTGTCATTGTTTTCATTGTGATCATCGAAACGCTTGCTAGCAGAGCTATGACTTTTATGGTCCCTCGTTTTCAAAGACTCTTCTTTCGTCGTTTTAGTTTTATACGTATTTCTTTTTCTTCCTGCTCTAGACTCTTTTTCTTTGGAATGGTGAATTCTAAGATGACGCAGTTTTTTCAATCGACTTCTTTCATCGGGCTTAGTTATTTCATTAGTCAGTGGATTAGTGCCAGACAATTCCGTGGATTCTTTTGTATGATCAAAGTTCGCTGCTCTATGATGAGGTTGATGACTATTAACAATTATGTCTGCTTCGTCAATAAGATCACGATTTATATCAGATACTTTTACTGGATCCGATATTCGGTAGTACTGTTCCTTGGAATCCCATTGCTTACCGCCATCGCTGGCTTCTTCAACCACAATGTTATGTTCACTGCGCTTTTTGCGTTTGCTTAACGTTGAATTAGTGCACATATAATTTTGAACTAGAAAACAACGTTAAGATTAATAATTAAATTATCTTTACAGGTAAGGTATAAGCCCAAGTGGGTTTAAAGGTACCTAATTCGTTACGTAAGAAGGACGTACAAGGTAAGGTTTTAGGAGTTCTTAGGTAGGTACTGGACCCTCCCGGTGGGTTCCCGCATTGTCGAGGCGGGGGGCTCAGTAGCCGTGGCTTGGTTTCACCCACGGTGAAGCGAAGAGGAATCCGAGGAGGGGCCACTCGTCAAGGCTTTTGCCGACTAAGCTGACGACGTAGCGGCCAACAAGTAGGTAGCAATGCCGCTTCAATGGCGGACTTTAATGGCGGACGCGGTGGGGCCGCAGGGGAGGTACCTATCCCTTGAGGGCGAAAAGTCGTAGGTAATGGGGCCACTGACCTAACCCGTCACAGGGGGACCAAGGGTCGTCTGGCACCCATGTGCTGGTTTGGTCCCTGGGGCGGTCACGGCACACAATGTGTTTTGGTGCGCCGGTGATAGGGGGGTACACCCCAGAGAAGGGTCCTGTAACGGACAGCCACAGCGGGTTCGCGGTGAGTGTCACGCGTGCCCGTGTTCCCGCCATAAGCGGCACAGGAGGACACCGTGGAGTTTTAGTAGGTTCGAGTCCCACATAACTGCGCTATCTCCCCGTGGTAGCGCAGTATGCATGAGCATTTTTCCACACTAAAAAAAAGAAATAAAAGGTAGATACTGGAATTTATCAGAAGCTATTAAGTTTTTTCTGGGATTTAATCCGTCAGCAGACTAATGGCCTTCTACGTCTTATGCCATAATGAGCTGCTGGTTTTCTAGCACCTCAGGCTCCTTCAGTTGCCCAGTGCTACCAGGATTGAGTGACTTTGGTAGATCAAGTTGCTTAGATCAACATACGAGATAAATTGTTTTTGTCAAAGACTCAAAGGATTGGCCATGCCACAAACACTTTTGTTTTTTTTTTTATATTTCTTGTACTTATACCCCAGGAGAATGAAGTGCCTATATTCAATTGCATTAACGGATTTTCTTTGTGCTCAAATGAATAGCTGTGTCCTTTGAATGAGATCGTGTACATATTAATACAGGTACAACTACAAACAGATGGCAAGTAAAGCTGGGCTGTTAATACAACGTCAGTGTGAAAGCGTTCTAACTGGTTTTGTAATACTGTTGGCCGGCGTTCAACACAAAAACCGGTTTGATTGTAAAGGGAGGGCTCCGCACGACATGCAGAGCCAGTCCGCACGCAGGCACGTCGCTGTAGCCCTCCATCGCGCCGTGTTATACACTGATACGACTCCGGGCGAATAAAAATAATGGAGAAGTTTATAGAAACAGTACGAGCACACCCCTGCCTGTGGAACCCACAGCATCCCGACTATCCCGAAGTGCATGCAAGAGGCCAAGCCTGGCAGAGTGTCATCAAGGAAGTCGACGACATTTCTATACCAAATAGTGAGTATTATCTACTTGTATAATTCGTACCTAAAGCCTCTTAATTGTTATTTGCCGTCCAGTAAATATGACAATCTACTGCGTTTCACGTAGAGTACCTACTTGGAGACGATTGGTGATACCTGATAAAAACCCGTTTTTGTATGGCAGTCCGCCGCCTAATGTTGTTTACTTTGTTTTATCTTCTGAGACAAAATTGTAGCCGATAAGTAAAAAAGAGATTTGACGCAGGTGTAACACATACAAAAATAAACGTGACTTTTTTCTGATATTATGTTATTCTTGTTATTTTCCGATCTATGTATTACAATCTAACTCATAAAGACGTTACTTTAGTTAGTTCGTAACCGAAAACCGGTTCTCACTTGAGTGTCGTGTTCACTCATAAACAAAACATTACGCCTGTGCCGCGAAGGAGGAGGCAGAGTTCTGTTCTACTTACAGTACACGCACATTCAGCCAGTTGTTTTTATGTCAGATAGACCAATAAAAGTCAATCAAAAAACCGGCAAAGTGCGAGTCCGATTCGCGCACCGAGGATTCCGTACAAACAGCTACATTCACCATCAAAATTAGATATCAATACTGATGTTAATAAACAATGAAAGCACCGAACATTGCTCTAATAGTTTAAAAATCGAACTAGAAACGACCTTCACCCATCTGTTTAATAGATGAAAGTATTTTAAATCAAATGTAATGTATTAGAAAATATATCTCGAGTGGGTTGTCTAAAAAAATCTTGGCCAGACTATGGTTAGATAAAATTGAAAAATGACTTTTTATTAAATATTGCCCTTATGAATTTAACGAATAAATTTAATACCAACAGAAAGTATGAAGCCTATAGATAGAATATACAAATGTTGGGTTGTATTTTTTTTTTCTGGCGTAACTACTGGGTTGGCAGGTATAAACAGGTAAATCGATATAGTTATTTTCACCTATTTGTTTAACAAATAAATCTTATATCAAAATGAGCGCTACTTAATTGCGAATACGATGATATAGGCTGAAAAAATGTAGCCTGAATGACGGTTGTCGACTTTTGAAAGGTTAAAATTTTATGCATTTGGAAACTTGTGACGAAGAGGTCCGAGCTAAATATCCCGTGCGATAGAAAAGGACACTAAATTGCAGCTGCGCGCGAGGAGACCGCTAGATGAAAGAGAGTGCGTATGCTATTTGTTCGTGAAAAATGGGAATAATTATTGTCTTTTTGCCATTAGACACGCGATATTAATGTTCTTCTGGATATAAATATGACAGCGATATGTACTTACTAAATTTTGATTTACGCTGTTGGTTGATAAAAAGAATTTATGTATTTATTGCTTTTTGGAAATTCCATCCCTAAAGGGGTAAAAAAAAGGATTGAAAGTTTTTATGAAATTTTAACAGTTTGTAAATTGGACACGTGAAATTTTACATGAACACTCTTGGTTGATAAAAAGAATTCATATGTATTTATTGGTTTTTGGAAATTCTATACTTAAGGGGATAAAATAGGGGTTGAAACTATATGTAAAATTTCTGCCTTTTAATTTAGTTACATCTAAACCTACCACTGCCGTGATTTTTTTCACATAGGTATCCAAAAGCGGGCACTAGCCTCTAACAAAAATTAGCAATTTAAAGTTTACTTTTACGCAAACGGATTCCTGAATCGAAAAATGTTTTTCACGGACCCGTAATATTCTTGAATTGCCTATCCAACGATAGATACCTCACTCCATGGGACAGACTAGATAAAAAAACAACAACCAATCTAAAACAAAATTATTTTAACCATTTTATTTTACCAATTTGCCGACGTGATAATCGTGATAATATATCCATGCCAAATTATAGCTTTCTAGTACTAAGAATCTCTGAGCTAAGCTGCGGACGGACGGACAGACGGACATGACGAAACTATAAGAGTTCCTTGTTGACTACGGAACCCTAAAACATCTTCGTTTGCATTTGTCTACCTTTTTTAAACAGATCATGTTTTTATTTTTCAGTTAAAGTGGCGAGAACGGAATGGAGAAAGTTGCGCGACAACCATCGGGAAGCTTTAAAGAGAGCCAAATTAGGGCAAAATAAATTGTTACCAGCTCAAGTTACTACTTGGAAATATGCAAAAGCTATGCAATTTCTGGAACCACATATGAAATACCGCATAACAGAAAATATAGAAATGGAACCACCGGTGATTATCCCAAGAAAAAATTCCGAACACGATGTTACTACAACAAATGCTGTCGAGTCTGCAAAATCAGATGCTCCACCACACAAACGACGCTGCGTCGAGCATGCCGAAGACACGGTAGCTATACCTCGTCATGAAAAAGAGGTTGATGCACTCGAATCGTTCTTCAACTGCATCTTAAAAAGCACCAGAGATATGCCACAATGGATGCAAACACAAGTAAAGAAGAAAATATTTGCAGTTATTATTGATGCCGAAGAAAGCTTATCATCTCAAACTCAAGCGCAAAATGCACCACCACCTGAAGATTACGGAAATCATTTTGTCATTGAAAATAAAATTAAGACAGAATATTTTGAAAACACCTAGACACGAAGTGTGCCATGCCCTGTGTAAAGGAGACATAAATATATTGGAATGATTGAACTTGAGGGTTAGAATCTAAACATGGTGATAAGTGATTGAGAATGTGCAGTTTAGTACTGGAACATGATTTAATTTACTATTGTTAATTTCGGTTTAATACTTTTGTTTATTTCGAGTTTTTGGCAAATAAAATATATGCTAAAAGTAAAAGGGGGTATGTTATGGACCAAGTGTTTAATACGACATTATTCATAATGCAGTTTGAAAAATGTCCAATATGAGCAGGCATTATAATAAAAACTACTGGAATAAATAAATTGACCGGGCCTTCTGAATAATGCCCATCACTTATTGGGCCGGGTAATAAAAAGATGTGTTTCTTTTTATTATTTTAATGTTGACATTGGTTTTAATAGAAATGCGGTCGCAGACATCCCACTGAATGTTCTAAGCAAAATGTCGTAATTCGAGGTTTGGCTGTCGCCTATTTTCTCCTCCAATATTAGACTTCCAATATTAGACATCAATTTAAAAGATATTCCGTAAACTAAAAATAATAGTAGATTGTGTTGACACGAGGGTCGAAAGAAATCAATTCCCATAAGAGGTATTTAGACGCCCGAGCGCAGCGAGGCGGCTATGGTTATAGTCGGAATTGATGTCTTTTACCCGTGTTAAGCATTCTACTTTTCATTTCGAATACAAAGAAATTAAAAAATAGTAGTTTTTTGTAAATATTTATTGGTAATAGTAACATGAGTAGTACCTATTTAAAATTAATTGAGAAGTTAGAACAATTTGTGAAATTTAAAGTTACAATTTTGTTCGGCATATTCACGCTGGCTGTTTGATGTTATATGACAAATTTGGCTGTGTTGCATTTCTGTAAAAGTAGGAGATGCCAGTATGTGATTAGACGGTGGAATCCATGGCGCAGAATCCCTTGAAGTAGTTGGTTAAGGCGAAGTAGGGCGTAAATTTATAGACACAGTTAATTTGTTTGAAATTTTAGTTTTATTTTTATCCTCAATGTCGCAACTGAGCTGGATTTCCATCCTCCATGTCTTTTAAACATTGTCAATTTCGCCCTAGAATCGGCTAACAGTGTCGCTGACGTTCTTCTATAACAATGGCCAGTATCTATAGGTACTGTTTACAATTTGGTAAATTCAAATATGTTGCTATTTGCGTCGGCATACCTGAGATTTTATTTTACCGATCACTTGTTTATAGCATTTTCCCTTTTGATAGTTGTGATAAAAGCGTTTCGTTTTATGTCATTAGGTCTGATTTCTTACTATTTGTGTAAACTCTTCTCATACAACAAACGTGCGCTCATTATTTGTTTTTGTTTTAGTCAATTTTACGAGTAATGACTGGCCTAGATTTTCAAAGTCGTTAATTATTAAATTTGTGAGTTCACTGCTACTGTAGGAGGAGGAAATAGGCGAGAGCCAAACCTCAAATTATGAATTTTTACTAAGGAAGTTCAGGTATGTTGACGCAGTACTGGCCTTGCGCCCGCTTGGAGCCAAAATATCAATATTGAACCTCCATTTGAACAGTTTTGCTTGAAAATATTATTTGATTTACATATGCTATTTCAGTTATGAAGAAATTCCAGCCATAATTTTTTCCGTATAAAAATATTTTTAATCATCCAAGTATTTTAGAGGAGTAGGTACCCAAAAGTTGCGAAAAAATATCGTGTTGTTAATAACTTTTTAAAGCAAAACTATTAGTTACACGAAACAACCTTGTTTCAAAAACAATGTACATGAATCAAATTAGGGCCCTTATGGGCCTACATCCGCTTTAGTCCCGTAAAACGGTAACTTTCTAAAGCATGCTCCTTAGTAACGGCTAGGTTAAAGGTTTGAAAAAAAAAAAATTGCAAGACGATATTTTTCGCAACTTTTGGATACTCCTCCAAAACGACTTGGATATTTAAAAATATGTTTACACAGAAAAATTGATGGCTGGAATTTCTTCATAACTGAAATAACATAGTTAAATCAAATAATAATTTGCAAACAAAACTGTTCAAAAGGAGGTTCATTAATGATATTTTGGCATCGAGCGGGCGCACGGCTAGTACTGCGTTTACATTGGAGCGTATATATCGCCTTAAGGGCCTTCCACCGCTTTAGTGCCGTAAAACGATTACTTTCTTAGTAACGGCTAGGTTAAAAGGTTTGAAAAAAGATGTATTTATAATTGTTTCATGTTTAAAGGTTTAAAAAAAAAAATATTGCAAGACGATATTTTACGCAACTTTTGGATACTCCTCCAAAACGACTTGGATATTTAAAAATATGTTTACACAGAAAAATTGATGGCTGGAATTTCTTCATAACTGAAATAGCATAGGTACCTACATCAAATAATATTTTGCAAACAAAACTGTTCAAAAGGAGGTTCATTAATGATATTTTGGCATCGAGCGGGCTCACGGCTAGTATACTGCGTTTACATTGGGGCGTATATATCGCCTTAAGCAACAAAGTATATCTGTCTGCAGGATCTATAGTAAACTAACAAGAAGCGTGCCCTAAGCTCCCGAAATCGCTTCGCTCGCTGTTGGACTAATTCATTGACCATATTATCGAATTTCCCAATCGTTACCTACGTAGCAATATTCATAATGACCAGACAATGTGATAAATATAGAAGTATAAAAGATTATTCATTACATTGCCCGATCTGACTTGACCAGATTCATAATGCCCTGGCATTATACATACCTAACGCCCTGATTATTCACTTGGTCCATGACAGGTACATAATATTACTATTTTAGTGTAAATATTTTTGTACGCAAAATATGCGCTTGGTCGTGGAGTTGTGGAAACCTTTTAACCTAACTTGGTGTAAATATTTTAATGACTTACCGTAACGCCCGGATGGATGTGAAGCTGCTTTTATAAAAGGTGGGTGTATCGCTTGAGCAGTAACTGGGCTGGTTTGTAGAAGGAAAACCTCATCGTCACGGGTCCCAATCTCCGAACGTTCTATGTCCCGCTCAATACGCTTAAAATATTTGATACATAATAAACATCAAGACTGCCGTCATCATATATTAATTAATGTTTGTAAAGTTGGTAGGGAGGTACTCACTTTTTGTTTTTTTGGACCGACAGCATAACTTCTACCTGAAGAGTCTACCAATATACCACTTATAGTCTGGAATTACGATGATGTAATATAATGTAAATATCATTTCTTTGTACTTACACCTAAATGAAGAACTTTACTAACTAGGTGTCACAACTTAACTACCTGCAACGGGATTGCAAACAACATCTGGGACATTGAAGACTGAAATAACTTTAAGGAAGAAACTTCAGCTTTTATATGACGTTGGCTTGTGTCGGCAGTCGCCAACTCTATTCTAGACCTAATGCGTCTCAATTCGAGTATTATTACCTACTAATGTTGAAATTGATTCTAGGTATAATCTAAAAATCGCTGAAGACCCGGCGGGATAATTTATTCAGGAATATCACCAGTGGCTGGCCCACTCAAGAATCTACATTACACCTAGAAGTGCCTCTAGATAAACGCTACAGGAAATCGCTTACACACTAATTAGTAGAACATTCGGCATTTTGACTTGATCGAGAGAGACTATGAGAAAACACGCACAGCGATCTTTCACTCTCTCTTTGAATATTCCTTAGTGTGGAAGTGACGTTCCCAAGTAATAAATATACTCAAGGTCTCCTACATCAATTCTGCGTAGTTTGTAAGCCTGGAGAGGTGTTTCCCTGCGCAGTCGCAGTATGTACGGGTCGAGCAGACGCACGCGCTTCTTCTCCGGCCCCTCTAACACGTGCTCGATGGGTAAGTACTCATCACCTGAACTCTAGTTACGATAGAAGTTGAGTTACTAAGAATTAGCTAGAACTATAGTAAGTCTTTGGGCTTAACCCTAAATAAATAACCCTTGGTGAGACTAGTTGCCTCCCCAAGGGTTATTTTTTACCCCAGCACCTTGTGGAGGTTACCTAGATAGGCGATCCATTTATGTTGGTATTGCAGCTGAATACCTTCTGGAGCGACTGCCTCCGATTAGATTGAGAGCCGATCCGATGATTACGAAAAGGCTAGACAGACTATGAAAGACAAATGTAGATAGTTGATAGTAAGTAGAGGTCTAAATATACTCAGTTGTAAATGGAGTAGGTAATGCTGTCGAAGATGATGATGATGAAGTTTGCCATGCATGATCAAAACAAACCAAAAAAAATATTTCAATAAAAATGGAAGTTGTAGTACATGGGACATATACAAGTTTGAACCATTGAATTACAATCAGGTTGGTGAAGTTCTGCTTTTCTAGCTAGGTTACAGAATAACCTGCATCAAGGTTGCCCTAGTCGGCGGCACGAACTATTTTGTGGCCGGGGTTAAAATGCATGCTATCTCATCCGACAACACGTACGAAAGGGAAAGACGCTGTGATGAACCGTAAGAAAATAGTGCGCTAACGAATACGAGTACACAGTACACACTAGGGCATGCAGTTTCGAACATTTTCAATTTCGAAATTAGCTTACGAAATCGGGCTCCTCAGTTTCGAAGTTTCGAAACTGGGGAATATAAAATATATATCTAGGATTTTTTTGTGTATTTTCACTTATTTTGACAAATTCAAATCTAGGTTACAAAATGTTCAGACCTCTGCGATGCTTTTTCAGCGAGATATCGGTGATAACGAGTTTTCACGTTTTCAATGGCGCGGCCATGGGGTTTTAGTCTTATGGCTCCGAAATATAAACCTAAGACTTTTTGTTGTATTTAAAAAAAAAATTACAAATTCAAATCTGGCTTTTACAAAAAACTTCAGACGTCTGCGATGCTTTTTCAGCGAGATTTCGGCAATAACGTGTTTTTCACCGTTTCAATAGCGCGGCCATGGGGTTTTAGTCTTACGGCTCCAGAAATATAAACCTAAGACTTTTTGTTGTATTTAAAAAAAAAAATACAAATTCAAATCTGGCTTTTACAAAAAACTTCAGACGTCTGCGATGCTTTTTCAGCGAGATTTCGGCGATAACGTGTTTTTCACCGTTTCAATGGCGCGGCCATGGGGTTTTAGTCTTACAGCTCCTAAAAACCTAGGTCTTTTTCTATATTTTTACAAATTGAATCTGTTATTTACCTAAAATATCAGGTTTCTGCAACGCTTAGTTTTAAAGATATCCTTGGCCGCGCGGTTCGCCGTGTTTCAATGGCGCGGCCACGTTCAAACCCTTGAAACTTTTTAACCATAACTTAGACAAATGTATAGTTTTGGGAATCAACTTTTACAAAATCTTGGCAATTTTTTTTTAAATATCGCCGTGGCCGCGCCATCGAAATGCACGTATTTATGCGGCGGCGGCGCCGTTCCGCGAGCCGGGTTTACAGATAGCGACTCATAAAGCTCACCCAGCTCGTTAGTGACAGTTGGAGATGCGCAAGTCCAGTATCTTGGCCTAATCATGGACGGTGGGGCTTCGAAAAGCACATCTAGCGCCTGGGTCAGTGCCAGATCAGAGGGTTCCTTGCATAGACTAGTGCACATTCTCGGAGGACCTCGGGCAAAAGCTCGACGCCTTTACGCGGAAGTAGTGCGATCTATGGATATTCATAGAGTAATTTATGGAGCGCCTGTTTGGTCAAACCGAATGTCAGGTGTCCGTGGCTGCAAGGCTAAAATCTGCCTGTAGTGGAAAATGTCTATTCGAGTTGCACGTGGCTGGCTGAAAAGAGCGGAGCGCATATCTTACAGGCTCACTCAGGTCTAACCGGGTCCTGTTGCTACGGTAAGTACCTACCTGAATAGGATTGGACGAAAGGCCACAGCAAATTGCCACCACTGTGGAAGTGACCCAGATTCTGCACAGCACATTCTTTACGAGTGCTCTGAGCGGCGGGTCTTGGTTGCCAGGACCGTGTGAAGGTTTCTGCCAGTACTAGTGAGGGCTATGCAGGTGGAGAAAGAAAACTGGAGGGAATTGGCCTCCTTCTATGGGAGGCATCGTGGAAGCAAACGCCTCGGCACCTAAAGTTCGTTTGTTCACGAGGAACCACACGACACGCTGCATATGGTCTATCGTCCGTTCGTTTGTTCACCAGACACGATTCTGCAACGACACTGCAGTGCACTTGTATAGTTTTATAAGCGCGTGAGTGACGAACCACGCGTGACCGTGCGGTGCGGTGTGTCGTGTCATCAACAAGTTTTGTTCAGCCGCTAAATCGTCTCCGCAAAAAAACCGCGACGACATAGCGACATCGACGACATAGCGGAAAAACCTTATAAAAATCGTGCCGCGTGTGGTGCGGTGTCGTGCAATGAACAAACAGTCCATACACATATATGGAGCTCTGAATCGCGACCACTTTTTGCGGAGTCGTGTGTCGCGTCGTGAACAAACGGCCCAACACGCCGAAACCGCTCTATCATTTAAGGCAGGCGGGATCCGCGGTTCTAGGTATTCCTCTCGCTTGCCACTATCATTATAAAGCGCCATTTCCACATGTAATAAATTTTTGAGGCTGTTTTGAATGCCCGATTTTTTTTCACTTCTCATTTTAATTTCACACCATGGTTATGCATAGTTACATCATTTTGAAAATAAAATAATAATATATTATTAATAAATTAGATTCGAAATTTAAGGGTGTTAATTTCGAAATGAATAAACAGGCAAATATGGTCCGAAACTATGAAATTTCTAAATGCATGTCCTAAGTTATTTTTATACTATGAGTGTGTAACTCGTGGTATAAAAATAATAAATGGTTGATGATTTAGAATGAAAAGGAACGCGCGAAATTTCTTAAAAAGTCCTTTGGGAGTATGAGTATCATGAAAAAACAACTGAATGTATTTGTTTAAGATAAAATTATTTGCATTTTTTTACTGCTTTGCAATTTTCCTTCTTTTATGGTATTTATTTCCGCCCAAAGATGCCTTGAAATTAGTGTTAAAATATGGAACCCACGACGCTCATAACTTTCAAATACATGTCTTATTTACTTTTTTGTTTCCATGCAGGGCTAGATAATGATGAGACAAATCGATATCATTTTTTATTTTGAGCATACACCGTCAAACAGTGGCGTAATCGCCATACTACGTTTGTATGGAAGAATGACTGACTAGGGCAACCTTAAGGAATAACAGCCCTGTCACTTACAAAGTATTAAAATGAAACTAGTACAAGAAAATCTAATACTAGAGTAATTTAATGATGATTGTACCATCCTTGCTATTATTTTTAATATCTTATCGCAATCTTTTAGTAGTCCATCGTGCAGTCTATTACGGTTCCCGAACCGAGCAAGGCAACTACATACTTACATCGGGCTCGCAGGATATTTTCACAGTTACAGCCAGTTTTTTGTTGCAGTCGCGTAAATAACTGTGCTTGAAGAGTTCCTCTCTTTCGAACCGTATCAAGTCACTGTCAGGCGCAACGCCTTCTTCCTGTAAGCTTCTTTTCTGAAATTTCTTACTAATACATAAAAAGTCACATTTGTTTTACTCCTGACAAACTTGATACGTCTAGAACATAGCAAATCGTGTTGTTCTGTTACTAACTACCAAAGAGCACTTACAGTTTCACAATTGATGAACACAGCCCTTACTTCAACAAGAGGACTCTCTTCAGGCTTCGCATTCAAATGCTCTTCAGTTTCATCGAATGCTGTTGATGTGTTCATTTGCCTTAAAATTATCAAGTAAAGTAATCCTATCCTGAGGACAGAAATTATGATTCAGTTTGAAGCTATGCTTATTGACCACATTGTGGAGTAAAATATTTTTTTTTACCATTTACTATTTTTCATGTTATTTATTCAAAGTAAATAGAGAAAACTATAGAAGTTATCAATCTGAAATCATACTTAAAACTTGTCAATTAAATGACAGGTGTTATTACCAAAAAGAATTTTAAAAGAAATAGAACTTAGAAGTGACGCATCCATACGCATTGCTGCAAAGGAACATGGCATCAATGCTAATACCACGTGCAACTAGATTGACTACAAACTGAGAAGCAAAATAGACAGATTGGGAGTGATGGGAGAAAAACTTTGCGCAAAAACAACAAGAGGTTGTCCGCAAGGCGGAGTGCTGTCACCATTATGGTGCTTGGTAGAGACTCGCTACTCACCAAACTCAATACCGGACCATTCTACACAGTAGGCTATGCAGATGACATAGCTATAATGGTTAATGGTAAATTCATGGGAATTCTCATGAGGAAAATATTACGACAAAGGCCCTACGCCCGTTCGGCATGTGTCGTTCCACCTACGGTAAAGCTTGGGGGCTAAAGCCCAAAGTGATACGATGACTGTATGATTTGGTATATGAGCAGGGAGCAAATCCGCTATCTGCTTGGGGCCTTTACTGGCCACTTTGGAACTAACTACATGCTCATGAAGATGGGTCTAACGATGCACTGGCTGGTAAGTGAATGAGTCTCCTAGGGGTTGGATATCTAAGACCAGAAGACTAGAGCCTCATATCGCCTCGTCTCGTTTTAAAATTTTTGAAGAGAGTTTTCAACGAGATTGGGGAGGAGTAGGTTATCAGGGGACCACATGAGATCCCAATGGGTCGAAGTGTCCGAGTCATGTCTCGGCCCCTCCGCTAGATATGATAAGATAGAAGTGACGCAGCGGCGATTTTCTTTTATAGCGAAAAAGGTCGTATTAAAAATGTAGCTCCTCGCCTTCTATTCACCCACATATTTTTTAGCATTGGTAGAGGTATTTTCCATGATTTAGAATTTGTCTTTAAAAGATTTATAAATAGAAAGACTTTAATTTTAGATCAATTTTCATTTATTACACTTGATTCATCAGATAAAAGTTTAATAATAAGATCACAGTTTAAATGAGAAAAGGAAATATTATTACCCTTTCAAAGGTTTCCATAACTTTCTATTAAGTATCATAAAATTAACAAAATTACTACAGCAACATGATCCTTTGCTCATTTAAAAACTATACTTAAAATCAATATTCTTAATTCAAGAAATTCACAAACATCTATAATATCTTCATATAGGCTGGATCACATTCAATTTATTTGTTTTACAAGAAAACTTATGTTAAACATTGTTCAAAATTTTCGAATAAATTATAATATTATACGATGTGAGAACTACATGAATCAAGTTAGCACTGCCAACAAACAATGAAGCTACGAGTGATAATATTCATTTAAACCAGTCGCAATCAGTCGTAGCTCCATACCGACGCGGACGTCTAAAAAGACCTAACCAATTAGGAACATTTGCATCCATATCATTACATAATAAATATAATTCGTCAAACAAAGTGATCATTTACAATAAAAATGTTAACAAGTGTTGGTTAGATCTCTTTTTGTTGTCGCTATATTATAATACACTTACATAATTTTCATAAACGTAGCATAGATATAATTAATAAACACTTAGTTAACTCGGTTGTCTTATGTAAGAATATTTGATGAAACTACATATGCACTGCACTCTATGTAATTGAAAAGATTTGTATGATTGATTGTACCAAAAGTTATTAACGACCAAGCACTTAAGTACTATCTTTCTTAATCTTTACTTTAGGCATTGATTATAATGTTAATGTCATAATTGTTTTCATTAAATAACCATTCCTGTGATGACAAAATAATAAAAACGTATCCAGATTTCATGAGATCTAAATAGCAATAATAAAAACAGGTAACAAAATTGGACTCTCAATCTCAACAAATAAAAAGGGTCAATTTATAGTCGCCTAGACTTTATAACTTCGTAATAAAGATATCGTAAAAAACCGGTCTACACACTTACTAAATAAAACAAATACGGAGTTTTAATCTACAGTTGATGTCAAAATACTTGTTTAGGCGTTAGAATAATATATTCCTACGACTCTGGATCCGTGGACGCGTACGTGGCACCTTTACTCGTCTGAAACAACACACACCGAGTTACGTGACGGGCGACTAACACACATCAGGCGTGATTGATAATGATAGAAATGATGCTCCGTGGCTCCTGCATAATGTGCCGGCGGCCCGTTATTGCTCTCCAGCTGGGACAGTGGCACACTCGGCGGCCGTGCCGCCGGCATAGTGTGTAGCAGCCTGAAGACGACATTATAACGGATAAAGAATCTAATCATCGAGGTTCTATAACTACGATTAGCCAATAAAACGGAATTTAGATGATGCTTGAAACGGTGCCAATATCTTGGAAACTCAAAAGAAATTAATATACTGGCAGTAACCAAACTTACGTCGAGGGTGTAACAGTAGAAAAGCAGAGAAGTAACAAACCTAGAAGAAACTTTACTGAGTGGTATTGAAGTTCATTCTTACCTCACAACTGTCATAGAACTGCATGGCGGTCTCGCTGTCGTAGAAGTTTACGGTGACCGTCTTGTCCACAGGGTCGTTGCTGGTGTAGTCCGTGCCTGACCATATGCACGAGTCGCCGGTCATCTGATAAAAACATACAATTTGAGTCATTGGTTTCCTAAGTTGGCAGTTCTTAAAACTAGAGTATGTTGGAAAAAACATACACGATAGTTTATTGTTGACATGCAACTAATTGGGGTGGATCAAATGACATTATGTATTGTGGACATCAACCATTATAACACCATCACAATTCGCGTCGTTATGAAGAACAGTAACTGTTGTAATTATACAATAGTATTAGTTGGGAATCCCTTTTCCGCACTTTAGAATCTTATTTGGTCCATTGTGTGTGGTAATTAAACAATATATTTTACAATGCATGTCCTCGAAAAGAGCGTTTTCCAAGCAGCCAAACTGTGCGGCAAGTATAAATTTTTTTCACCAGTGCTTTTTACTTTTCTGTATTTTTTAAATTTTTAACTCCTTCGTCAGCCAGACGCATCGAGTTTTTATTATTTGAGAAAAGTTTTACAAATTAGTTACGTACAGATTATAATTCATATAAAAGATAAAATATAACTAAAACTACATTAAAGTCGATTTTAATTACTCTACATTTAGTTTTGGTCAATAAATTAATTTTAAATATTCAATTATATATGCTTGGAAGAACATATATTTTGCTCGTGGCTTTTTGCGTTACGACGTGACAGCTATTTGCAAATGCGCAGTAGATATGCCCGAGGAACTATTAGTTAATCTGTGGATTTGCTGAACGTGCTTGAACTTATACCCACCATTTTATTAATCTCTTGCTTGATTCAGGTATTTATTTTTAATTTCCTCGCACAATGCATAGTAAAATGTTGTATGATACACGTACGTAAGATGATTCCCAACTTATGTCGATTAGAATAATGCCACACATCGGGAATCACCTACCTTCCGCATTTGTAGCATAAATAACTATTTCCGTCGTCTATTGCAGCAATGATGATGTAGTCAAGATTGATGTATTCCACGAATCGACACTTTATCAATATTGGTAAGGGTAATGATTCCTAAGAGAACTAATTTATTTATCCCTTTTAATTGTACCTAGAAGACTATAGTAGTGCAACTAGGAAGAGTTCAGGGATCTAATATAAAGAACACTATTCGCCGTCCAGCCTGTAATTTATTGTACTTTTGACAGCTCAAAAAATAAACAACTCAAAAAATTGATGAACTAATACGGTACCGATTCGATTACATAAGGAGCGTCCTCACACGGGGCATTCTTTCGTAAGCATTTGTAAGCAAGCAATCGTAGGCTAGCTACAAATGCTTCCCAGCGAGCCCAGCATTCACTTTCGAGCAAAACTATGAACGTTCCAGTCGAAAATTCCCTTGCGAGCTTGGAACATTCGAATACGATCTCGTTAAATGTCATTCATTCGATAATACAATTGACCAAGAAGGACATAAACACTTAAGATCAAGGAACGGTTCCTTGCTTTACAAATGGCCAGTAATATTCTTACATACATACTGATTGATTTTATTATCTGAGTGTTTGTTTTCGGGCGTTTTATTTGTGTGAACATTCGAATGCGAACCGTTTCCGCGAAAATCGTTGCGACGTCCACACCGGCCGAAGTTCGCGCTTGCGTGCAAGCTTTGTAACGCTCGGCTCAACTCCCACACCACTCGAATATTCGACGTCGAATGCAAATTACACGTGAATACTCTCAGTGAGGACGTTCCTTTATAACAATCGACTTGATCGATGATGAAATTTTAATCGATTTAATACATTGTTGTTTTATTATTACTTATCTTTATGTATTGTTTGAAATCAAATTTATTACATCCATAATGCACATACAGATGGTAAATAACAGTAACAATGTATTTATTATTTTGCAACATCAATCATTTTTGCACTCGACTAATTAATGTTACTGAGGATTCAATTGATGATTCCAGTTTATATGGAAAAGAATAAAACAATTTATCATAATAAAATCGTAAGTATTTTAGTTATATTATTAGATGTTTTTTCTATTTTTATATATCCAATATAAAACACTTGTATTCATGAATTGTTGGCATCACAAATAGTCAAGAAGAGTTAATTATTTGAGTATTTTTTAAAGCAACATTTGATGAATAAACGCGTTTTACCGAAATTTATAACCATTGGTTATCGTATTTAACCATTGGTTGAGTTAGCTGTGGATCAAAAACTCACTCGTTCCACTAAAATCCCCTAGATCAGTCCCCCAGGGGATTACACAGCACTCTATGTTCCACTACGATCCCCTATGCTGGGGATTCTCTAAGTACTACGTATAGTATAGTCTCTAAGTACTACGTCTAGTAATACGTGCTATTCCTTTATAGTACCTTCTAATTAAAAAAGCCACTTACAAAATAAAAATATGTAATATGTAGATATAATTAAAAATCTGTCTACAGAGGGGATAACAATGACGTAATTAACTTTTCTAAAATAAGATGTTTAGAAAAAAAGCGTTGAAGAATTTCGCAGGTTCGACCATTGGCAGCGTCTCGGTGGCGTAGTTGGAATCGCGTTTACCAAGGTAGTGAAAGACGTGGGTTCGAGTCCATATAAGGCGTTCGATTTTTTTTAAAGTTCAACTTATTAAAGTTTATTTAACATTATAAACGCAAAATATCAAAGTAAAACTTTTCTACTTCAAAAAATTAAGTTTGCAATTCTACTTAATGAACTAAAATACTGCAGGTTGTTTAACCCAGAATTATCATTTACTTCATCATTTCTAGAAAATGACCGATTGATATTTGCCCATTCAGCTATTTCAGTTGTGACTCTTGAATCCACTGATCTTTGTGTACTTGGCTAAACAACGAAGATCAAAAGTCTTTTTTGTTGAGCCATTGGGCGGCACTCTTTTTTTAAACGCATTTAAAACAATTTTTTATTCAGATGGGAACGCCAGTTTTCCGCAAAATTTGTAGTTCTGTGATGTTAGCTAGTGAAAACTGACCCACCTTCTAACAATTTTTTATTTTGTAACCAGAAGTTCATATACCTTTGCAGTTTTTTGGTTAAGAACCATCTCGTAATACCATTATATTTTTTTTTATCTTCACCTTGAAGTTTTCACAATTATTTCCTAAACTCTTCCCTTATTTATTACCCTCTGTAGACAGGTTTTTAATTATTTGTAGATATTACATATTTTTATTTTGTAAGTGGCTTTTTTAATTAGAAGGGACTATAAAGGATTAGCACATATTAGTACTTAGAAAATCCCCTGGGGGGACTGATCTAGGGGATTTTAGTGGAACGAGTGCAAAAACTGGGCCTTAGGCGTGCATCTGTCAAATGTAAAATAACAGGCTGGACGGAGAGTAGCTAGGCTAAACACGCAACACTGCAATCACACATGTATCTCATAATATGTCTTAAAATGTTTGCACTAAATGGAAAAGAGGTTAAAATAAAAATTCAAAACATTGGTATAACGCGGGCGCGTAGCAATTTCACCTGACCAGTCATATAGCTATGATTTTCACTATGTAAATCTGTGGTGAAATTATCAAAAACTTGATAGAATCATACCTGAAACTCAGTGTCAGTGTAAATAAGCATATCTGCGAGTATTTCTCCGGTGTTCGCGTCGGTGACGAGTATCTTAGGCGAGTAGATCTCTTGGTCGAACAGCACTTGAATGTGTGCGTTTGAGCAGGTGGTCTCGTTGTTGCCCTGGCGCACTATCGCCTCGCCGTCACACGTGTAGTATGCTGCAGATTCTTCTTCGTCCTAAACAATTGTAAGTTGTTTTAGTTTAATTTTGTTCCCTGATTGAATTCGTAAAATTATATGATATTAATATGGCCCATTGAGTTTGAGAAACAGACTGTAGCACAGTGATAAAGAAAATGTTATACAAAGCCGAACATTTTCTAAAATCTGATAAGCCATGTTAGCGGTGGTTAATACGAGGCATGCCTTTTAAGTTTTGTCGTTTGAAGAAAAAAACACAACCTATAGTACTTTTTATTGTTTTTAAAGTATTCACCAAGTAGCTTAATACACTTTTCCATTCGCTCAAACCAGTTATTATAACATTTATTCCACTCTAAAGTGGGGGTGTTCAAAATGGCTGACTTGAAAGCGTCGACTGCTTCTTCACCGGACTGGAACCTTTGACCACGAAGACTTTTCTTAATTTTAAGAAATGTAAAGAAATCATTAGGGCTTAGGTCAGGACTGTATGGAGGATGGTCAAGAATTTCTACTTTTTTCTGCTTCAAATACTCAATCGTTTGACGAGCGCTGTGTGAGCTTGCGTTGTCGTGGTGCAGGATGATGCGTCGCTTTGAGTTAGATTTTCGAAGGTCGGCGATGACTTACGGTAAACAAACTGTGGTATACCACTCTGCGTTAACCGTTCTACACCACTGATGATGTCGTAGACGTGATTTGACTCTCCTCGGTTGAACCTTTGCAGAGTTTTCTTACACCATCTGACGCGGGCCGCCTTGTGATCGTCGGAAAGCAGATGCGGTATGGCAAACTAGCTTTCTCACACCAAGCGCTTCATGCAAGATCTTCTGTATGGTTGTCCCTGAGATGCCTAATAGAGCCTCTATCTCTCGACACGTCACATGACGATCTTCGAGAATTATTTGTCTCACAGCAATGATGTTATCTTCAGTGAAGGCGGATTTTGGGCGTCCTTCGTGAGATTTATCACTAATACTACCTAGTATGTCCACGCTGGAATTCTAAATACCGGCGTTCGACAGTCCGCAGACATGGGGCTTCATCGCTGAACACAGATGTTAGCTCTTCAAAACACTGAAGCCGTGTCAGGCCTCTTCAAAAGTAATATAAAATTATTGCATGAACATTTTCCTTAGAAAGATTCATTTTCGTACGTAACCGACAGATTCCAATCGACGCTGTGACTAAACAATAGCATTAATCTAATCTAATTACTTACAACTGTTCTGAGCTTCAAAATTTAAACACATTCGAATATAGAACAGTTCTAAATTCAAAATTGCCGAGAAATATGGAAACGACAGAACTTAAAAGGCATACCTCGTAGTATGGCATTGAAAGTTTTACGCAAGTCAGAGATGTTTAGTTTTCCAATCACAAATAAATACGAACCTCATTATAATAACCATCATAATCGTAATCTTCCTCTTCATCATCATGGTCTTCTTCGGACTCCTGGAAGTGAACTTGTTTGAATAATTCGTTTACCGACGAGCCTGTGCCGTCGCTCGTCGTTTTGCCGGCCGCTTCCTGTCCCGACGCAATGGCCGACGTTCTTTGGAACACTTGTGCCGTCATCGCGTTGTCCGCACGCGCACTCTCTGCCAAGTGTTTTGGTAACCTCAACTTTGATACGGTGTTAACGACAGCGGGTTCTGCTTCTTTTTCTTCTCTTACGGCTTGGGCAGCAGATGCTTGTAATTTCTGTTGAAATGTAGTAAAATTAATTTGATTTCGGTAACATTGTAATATGTGTTGTTCTATTTAGGTATATAGTCAGATGTCAGAGCCACTCTAAATTTTGCGTTTGCGTCAGCGCCTAACACTTGATCTAATACATCAAAACACTTCTGTCAACCAGCTGAGGTACGAGGAACGGGAAACTGCGCTCTGATTGATCCCTACTTACGTCATTACGCCTCACTAGGGATGGGACAGGTTTATATAACCAGGATGATATCGATATTTTTTTGAAATAGTAAATGTAATTATTTTTATAATTAATTATACATTTTTAATTATTATTTATACTTAAATAAATAACATAAAATTTTATAACTAAAAACAAAATAATCAAAATTCTAAGGCTGACATACTTTTTTCGGAGGTTGGTTCTTACATAGTATATATTAAATATTAGTAAAAACGTAATCAATTTATTTAAAAAATTATAAACTATTTAATTTCATGTCGTTTTTTGTAAAAATAGTAGGCATATAGGTTTTTAGTTCTATCGATAACGGATTTGATAATAGGATATGATTCATCACTACTCAACTAAGTTACCAAATTATAGGGAAGAGATAGCGAAAAAATTACTTTAAAAAGAAAGAGACGCAAACATGCGGTGGGTGTATTCACCTACAAACATGACCAGTATAATATGAACTCCGATTAATAATATCAGAAAATCAATCTTATTATGTTTATGTAAATAATTATCTTATCAATAAAATGTTATACCATTTTTCCGGAAACTCGAAGTCTGGCTGTTGTTACAACAACAACGTATTGTACAAGGGGCCATTATAATATTTATTTTATCAATTTTTTATTGAGTCACGCGGAAGTGTTTATGGCTCACAGAAGTGGTTGCTAATATTTCGAAATTATCGAGTGGCGAGCTATATTAGATCTTTAAGTCAGACGGGTTGACAGAAATCTTATTAGGGGGCTAGGGGTTTGCGTAGATTAGTCACAATGAAAATAGGTAATCTTTGTAACACCTTTGTGGTAGTAGCGAGACCGTGCATCTATTCATGTTCAAATTTGTGCTGCAAATAATCGTAAAGCAAAGTGGGAATATCGCGCGTACTAACAGGATTCGGTTCGTTCACATATGAAATTAAAACGTTCAAGCTCATTGATGTGTGTCGTCGCGTCTGCTACAAGTATAAAATCTCAATGCCTTACCCTGACACATTCAACAATCTTATCATGGAACGCGGTAGCCTGGTCCACGGTCTTGAAGCGGACTGCGAGTGTCTCCTGCTCGCCGGCGGAGTTTTCCGCGAAGTTGCGGCCTGCCCACGTCCACGCGCGGTCCGAGTTCTTCATCGGCAGCAGTTGAAGGTCCATGTATAGCAGCATGTTCAGCACAGCTTTATGTACCTGATGATGGAGTGACACGTAATTGTCTGCATGCTTTTCCATTATTAAAAGCCTAATAGAGTCTATCCGTCCGAGTTCGCAGTTTCACACTCTTTTCCCTTCGGTTCCTCATAAAGGTCCTTATGCGTTACAATACAGAATCGGCCAAAAGAATGCGAAGACTGGTGGAAAGAAATACGATACACTATCACTGGACATCTGATAAGAATATTTTGAAGACAATGTTAGAAACCAGAAGAACTAACTGATGATGATAAATTAAGCATGAGGTTATTGAAATATTGATGTTTTGGTAACATTGAAAAGGTTTGAAAGTACATACCTGTTCACGACGCAGTAGTAGCCTATAAGTCTTCCTTTCTGGGTAGTACAATACTTTCATTTCACCAACACCTCGTTCTTTCCACTCGCGGGACTTCTCATCGTAACGGTACAATTTGCACCGCTCTCCATATATTTTTTCCTAAAATAAAGAGATAATTATTAAATAGATTTTATTTTTCTTAATAACATTTATTAATTTAATATAGAGAAATTAATCAATTGATAGAAATTGTAAGGTTTCTGGCAAGATAAATAATCATATAAGTGTTACAAAGTAGACAAGAGCATTCTCTTCTAACTAGAACATACTGCAATAAAGCCCAAACTATTAAGACACCATGTTACCTCATCCTCCTCTCCTGTGGTGACGACGATCTTGTCGGGCAGCGGTACAATGGGCTCGTAGTGTGGATCATACTCCTCGTCAGCGCCCGCGCCTGCGTCATCGCCTTCGCCGCTCTCATTCTTTGACTTGTCTCCATGATTTCCAGGTTTAGCAACAAACAGTTGTTGCCCGGCTCCCTCCCATTTGAAATCAGGTTGTTCTAGAAAAATTTGCGTATAAATTAAAAAAGCAGATCTACTGAACTTAATCTCTCAGTAATGATACAGTTGCTACGATCTATGCTGTTGTTTCAAGTTTACATCATGGACTTGACTATTGATAGTGAAAGTCTGACCCATTTTGAGCTATTTTTAACTTATTAGATTGTTTAAACTAGCAGTAAAATTATGCTAACTTACTTTGGATAGTTTTAATATCGAAGCCAGGCCCTGTGCCAGATGACAAAGCAGCAAATGATAGGCTGTTGTCAACACTGAATAGCGCTTCTTTTTTGTCTGGCTGCTGCACAGCAACGGTTTCTTTAGGTTTGTGGTCACCACCAGCGTTAAACGAAACTGGCTGTACTTGTTGTTCTTCCGAATTTGCGGTTATACTTGGTGCAGGAGCATGGTTTGAAGACCCAAATATTGATTTCCCATTTCCGAATATCGGATTTTGAGACGAAAGCGAACCAAATGCTGACATGCCAGCAGAGCCAAAGAGGCCGATTTCGGCTTGACTGTTTGCTAAGGCACCGGGTCCGAAAATACTTCCTTGATTAACACTAGCAAATAAGTTTTCGGCCTTATTATCATCTCCAAATATAGATTTTACACCGTTATTTTGATTGTCTGTTTTTGTGTTAGCAACAGAAAATTCCAATACAGATCTATTAAAAGACAATCCCTTGTCTGTAGTACTATTCGTAGTCGGTGGTGTCTGTTTTGTATCACTAAATACGAATTTTGTGGGTGCTGTTCCAAAGTTTGAGTTAGGTTCGCGTTGATTCTCATTCGAAGTATTGATGTTGCTGAGCTTCGGCGGCGCCAGTAGAGAATTCTTAGCGCCAGCTGACACTTGAGAGTCACCACTGCCAAAAATGGAAGCTGTTTTATTTTGTGGGGTTCCAAATAACTGTTCTCCAAATCCTGCGAATATACTAGGTTTCTGGATGAAAGTATTTTCCTTGTTAGTCGTATTACTACCAAAACTGTTCTGGGATGTAGATGTAGGTGTCTTTGCATTTGACGCAAGTGATCCCAGTGGAGTGCGGAAAATAGATGTATCAACCGTTTTTTCTAAATTAGATGGCGTTCCATATATTGAAGTAGTAGGACTTTGGACAACAGGTACCGTTGATTTTACAGGTGTGCTAGCATTCACCAATGATGCCTTTAAGGTTGCGACTGTGATAGGCTTTTGTTCTGCAGTAGGCGCGTTTGATTCGGTAGTTAATGTTACATTCGCGTCATCTGCTACTGTTGAAGCTTGTGAATCAATTCCACAAGCACTGGACTCTTCGCTATCCTGGCACCCACGGCAACCCTGACATGGTACCTTGTTTTTATAAGTAAAGTAGTTTTCTGGCAGCATGAGCTCCTTAGCTTTTTGTTTTTCTTCTATCGTAGCTTGTATTTCACTTACAAACACAACATCATCACTTTCGTCTTTTTCCTTCTTATCATCAGTCAATAATTTCTTACTGACTGGTTTGCCCTGTAGCGCATTATCAATTGCATCTTTAAATTCCAACGCTACCTCTTTACTTTTAAACCTTAGGCAGAAATGTTCTAAGTTTAGTTCACCTTCACTGAAGTCATTGACAATAAATTGCCAAGATTTTTCATCTTTCACATTGTAAATTATCTCAGGAGTCAAAGCATGATTCAAACATATTTTAAGCACCTGTTCCCTTCGCATAACAGCCCTGTAAAACAAAACATTTGATGTTAATCTATACTAATGTTATAAAGCTGAAGAGTTTGTTTGTTTGAACGAGTTAATCTCAGGCACTACTGGTTGGAATTGAAAAATTATTTTGTTTTGGATAGTCCATTTATCGGGGCTATACAACATCCCGCTACGACCAATAGGAGCGGAGCATAGGTGAAAATGTTGCAAAAACTATCTTTTAAGATTGACTCACTATAGCCTTATAACCTTTTTTTATGATAATCAATAATTTCTGCTACACCCGAAAATATGCGACATAAAAATCGCGACCAGATTTGCTGCCCTCGCTAAGACATCAGTCCAACTTGGGCGAGGCTTTGCAATGTTGCATCATATTGATTTAACAATAGCTTATTTTTGGTCGCCTTCACTAACTGCACATACCTAATAAAGTCTTCTGTACTTAGTTGAATAAAATACGAAATCATGCGAAGTCGCGGACGGAGTGCTAGTCATCAATACAAAATAATCTGTAGAAAAGTCGTTTTTGTACATCGAAAATATTTCCAAAAAAAATAGTCAGGGTGTTAAAGGAGAACCAACAGAATCCATATGCAGCATTTTTTGAATTTGTATATGTTTGTCTGTTTATTTGTGCACGCATCAGGTAAAATCTACGAAACCAATGTATATAACTTTTATACATAAAAATTGTGCGTAACTTGAAGTACTACTTGTTTTATCGCAATCGGTTCACTCTATCAAAAGTAAGATGAATTTAAAATTTAGTGTTCAAGAAGAAAAAAATGACCATAGAAAAATAATTGGTAGGTAGCTAGGGTTCCTAAAACCAGCCCGCCGCGACCCCGTGCGGGGAACCAGCCAACTCTCTATGTAGAATCAACGATATACCTACAAGGGCTATTTCAAGTGTGGCTAGATTAAAAATAATACGTTTAATGAGATGTTAGGTCTCTAATCATACTATTAATATCAATAATGACGTTGACGTGCGTGTAATGTGGTTCGTAATTTCGCTGCCTCTATTGTTTGTCTGAATAGCCTAATGATAAACGTGGTGGCCTACTATACTTAAGGTTACAAGTTCGCCAGCGTTCGGATATGTATTATTTAACCGATTTTCTAAAAAGGATGAGGTTCTTTGGTCGACATTGTTTTTTTTGTTTATGTTCACTGATATCTCCGTCAATAGTGGTCCTATTTAGATAATATGTGCCCAAATTGGTCACATTTTAATTTGGTGAAGATCTGATGTAGACATATACAATAGAACTTCAATAAATGACTTCGGACATATACAATAGAACTTCAATAAATGACGCCAAATATTTTGGGATACCATTTCATAACATAACATCACGCCAGTACGCTTTAAACGGAGAACGCAGATGTGTACAGTTCACCTCGGTACACCATCATTTCACCGGTTATATTTATGTTTCATGATATTCGGGTAATCTATTCTGGCATTATAAGTACTAAAGAACTTGCCTATTAGGTATAATCCCCGGCACGTAAGTTGGCAAGAGTCGGTCGTTTTTTAGGTATCTTTGGTAGTGAAGCGGGTCGCGGGGAACGTTTAGGACCGTTCCGATCGCGCGATTGGTTGGTCAGTTGACAAATCGTGTCGCGTTCACGTTCCGTTCGCTCTATACGGTGGTTGGTCAGTTAGCGGAATATGCGCGAACTTACCCCCACTACGCCAAAACCTTGCCAACTTACGGGCCGCGCACTATACAACTAAAAAGTACTTTTTCCAAGTACTACAGTCTTCCAAATAAAAATACGATGTAAAATAACTTTCTTTTTGGAAGTCGGTGTCCATAACGAAAATAATCGGTACTTACCAAAGACACAGACTTCCAAACAAAACATCTTAAAACGAAACATTTGATGTTAATTAAAAGATAACAAAAAACATCCGTAAGGAAAAAATATTAAACATTTGCTGCTGTCCGAGACTTCGTCCGCGTCAAACTCAAAATATTTACGCAGAATCCTATTTTTTTCTAAAATTAATGAGCCTCAGTTATTATTTATAATATCAGCAATCGACCTGTGAGAGTCCCGTCAAAATCTATACAGTCATTGCGTAGATTAGCCGGAACAAACAGACAGAAAAACAAATTTTAAATTGTTTTTTTGTTAAGATTACCGTTTACACCGACATATGCATTTAGTAAAAAGCTCTTATTTTGACATTACAAACTTACACTTTAATTATATTTATTAGTATAGATAGTCTTGAGATTACCTCAATTTCCCAGTCTCCTTGTGTTTTAGTATTTTAACAATTCCTTTCCCGCGTTCTTTCCATTCACTTGATGCAAATCTGTATAATTTTGCTAGTTGACCATATAGCTCAGTTTCATTTTCTTCGCCAGTTACCACTTCAACCTAAAACATAACAGGTATGATACAAAATAGAAAAGATATTTTATTTCATCATTATAGATTAGATGTACAGCCACATTGAAACAATTGCCCCAATTGGCCTTATAAAATAACATAATTTAAAAAGAAGAATAAAAAATAAAGACAGTAAAAATATTGTTACCTTATCAGGCAGAGGAATCACAGGAGTGAAGGGATGGTAGCATTCATCTTCTGCAGCATACTCATTGTCATCACTTTCATCGCCATCTCCTTGACTATTTGGTGACTTCACAGGGCTTTTACCCTTGGTTGGTGTTTTAGGTTTAAAAACAAAATCAAATGTGCCACTCTCTTTGAACCCAAAGGATACATTAGAGGAACTGTCTATCTGTGGTGTGGGAAGTAGTGCTGGTTTCACAGGAGTACTTAGTTCTTCATTCTTTTTGAAGCTAAAGTCAACAGCGTGACTTTCAGAGGTAGTCTTTGGTGCATTAAACACGATATTATTGGGTGGAGGTTTCTGGTCCCCAAAGGATACAGGGCTTGCTGATGTTTCAAGGTTATTTGACGGCGCACCAAAACTAAACTTATGTGCACCAGTGCCATCAAAAATACTGGTAGCTCCCGAATTTGGTTTTTGATCACTTGCTGCTGTTGGAATACCAAATCGGAATTGTGATCCAAGTGAGCCAGAACCAAAAATAGATGTTTTATTATTAACTTCAGAAGTTGGTGCACTGCTTTTAAATATATCTGCTCCAGTACTAACTGACTGTCCCAGAGTTGTAACAGGCAATCCTGATGCGGGCTTCTCGTCATTATTTGTAGTTTTAGGTATACCAAAGTTAAATTTAGGTGCATTATCAGAAGCAAGTTTAATGCTTGTCTTAGCTTTTGTTGGATCTTTGGAACTGTTACAAGCACTGCAATTTTCAAGGGAAGGTTCGTTTCGAACCAAGCAATCCTTGCATTCCCAGCTACCTGCCTTAGGTTTAAATTTGTCACCCCAGCCTACTGTAGCTACAACTGACTGTCCCTGAGTAGCAACAGAGAATGCCGGTGTGGCCTTCTCTTCACTACTTGGAGTTTTAGGTATACCAAAGTTAAATTTAGGTGCATTATCAGAAGTAAGTTTAATGCTTGTCTTAGCTTTTGTTGGATCTTTGGGACTGTTACAAGCACTGCAATTTTCAAGGGAAGGTTCGTTTCGAACCAAGCAATCCTTGCATTCCCAGCTACCTGCCTTGGGTTTAAATTTGTCACCCCAGCCTACAGTAGCTACAGGTTTCTTCTCGGTGTTTGTGTTTGTGACAGTAGCAGGGGCAGTGGAGCTGTTCGGGTTAGGTGTATCACAACACGCGCACTTGGTGAAACTTTCCAAATTATTTGTGTAACATGCATCACAATGCCATGATCCAGCTTTAGGTTTAAACATTTCTCCAAACCCAATTTGAATGTTTTGTTTTGCAGCATTCTTTACTTCCTTTGCAGCCTTAGATTCGTCTTTTATTTTAGATTGTGCAGATTTAACAGCTTCAATAAATTCATCACACAACTGAATTGTTTTAAATCTTAAACAGAAAGTCTCTGCTACCAATTCACCTTCCGAAAAGTCTTTAGCACACCAAGTTACAGCTTTATCCAAATTGGGCATTTTTTGGAACACCATTTCGTTAGTAATGGCATGATTACAGCACACCTTCATAATCTGTTCACGCCTCATTAGCAATCTCACTTTTTGGATATTATCTTTATGAACAAGTAATTTAATATTACCAAGGCCACGCTCTTTCCATTCTTTGGCCGCAGCATCAAACCTTAAAAGTTTGGCGCGATGTTCAAACAGTATAGTTTCATCTTCTTCGCCTGTCTTCTGATCAACTAAAGCAGGCAAAGGCACTACAGGCTTGAACTCAACATTTGGCTCATATTCTTCTACCTGGTCTGAAGTATTTAATTTAGTGGGTTCTGAAGTATCATAAGAGTCGTTTTTTTCGGCAGAAGGAGTTTTACCAAACAAATTAGTGAATGGAGAACTTGTGTTAGTTTTAAAGGATAATCCACTAAATACATTAGCCTTACTAGAGGCAACTTCTGGTGAATTAGTGTCAGGCTTCACATCATCAGACACTGGTTTAAATGTTGGTGTGCTGCTAAATGTGAAACCACCAACCACAGCCTTAGCTGGAGTAGACTGTGTGACGGTGTCTTTATTAGGAGTAGTCAGCTGGCTGGAAATTATTTTAGGAGCTGCTAATTTTGAATCTCCACCTTTAGGTGCAACTGGACTTAAAGTTTTATTCAACATAGATTCCTGTCTCGCTTTTTCAAAGGCACTATAGAAATCTTGAGCTATATCAGCTGTTTTAAAACGAATACAAAACTTTTCTAAGACCACAGCCTCATCTGCAAAATCATTTGCAACCCAAAAGTAGGCTTTAGCTTCATTCATCATTTGTTTTATTTCCATTTCCGCGGTAATGATATGATTAGCGCAAATCTTATGTACTTGCTCACGTCTCATGAGAACTCGAACTTTTCCTGTGGTCTTATGTTTCAGTAACTTCATTTCACCAAGTCCTCTCTCTTTCCATTGCTTATCGACAAAGCGGAACAATTTGGCTCTAGAGCTAAATATGACATATTCATCTTCTTCGCCTGTAGTTACTTTCACTTCAGCAGGCAGGGGTACAATAGGCTTAAAATCAGGACATGGGTCATAATTTTCCACAGACGTGTTGCTTCTTTCTGACAAAGTCCTTGATTTATTCAGACTTGTATTGATACTTGTATTAGGAGAATAACCACCAAATAAAGGTCCATCAACAACAGATCTTGAAGTATCAAATGAGTCACCACCAAGTTTAGGTGCAGTAGTTGTGGGATTAAGTAAAGAACTAAAAGTAGATGTTGAACATACAGGTGTTGTTTTGAACACTGAAGATTGATTCCAATTAGTCACAGGGTTAGAAGTAACAGTCTTATTATTCTGTGCTGGGAACACAAACACTGGAGGAGACATCACTTTAGTATCAGTTGTTGAAGGTAGCTGTATTTGATAATTATGTGGAGTGCCTTTAATATGTTTTGGAGGAATTGTCACACTTAGTATTGGTGCTGGAGTTGTAGTGCATGTAGGCAACGGATCTGAAGATGTTATCACTACATTTACAGGCAAAGATCTCGAAGTGTATTTGGATTCCGTGGAAGAAATCGTTTTAGACATGGTCACTGATGTAACTGGTGGTAGCACGGCTCCAGACGATACGCCTGGCATCGTGGGTACAGAAGATAAAGTAGGCGCTACCGGCACTGTCGGCGCCGTAGGAGCACTGGACAAGTTAGGGGGGACAAGGTGAGCTACATCCAAATACATCTGATCTGGTGTTGGAAAGACACCAGGATAGTTTACTTGAGTTCTTGTTGGATCAAAAATTGGCTGCGTGCCTGGTACTGTAGGGGGCTGAGCAAATTGAGAATATTGGTTGTAGAGATTGTATAAGCTTTGATTATAAAGCTGCTGATAGGGATTAGGAGGCACAGGGAATGGCGGTACAAGTCTTTGATTAAAGGAAGGAATCACTTGCGATGGCGTGAATGGTAACTGAGTTGCAAATGATGATGTGCTTTCATTTGTTCTGTATTCTTCTTCCAAGTTATATAAATCACTGTCATCTATGGCCTGTTCAGAAGAAGCTTTTTTCAACTTGCCCACTTCCTTTTTGAGCTCTGCAACTTGTTTTTTCAACTCACTAACAT
Source organism: Orthosia gracilis (assembly GCA_947562075.1). Lineage (NCBI taxonomy): Eukaryota > Metazoa > Arthropoda > Insecta > Lepidoptera > Noctuidae > Orthosia > Orthosia gracilis. The sequence goes on from OX387268.1 coordinate 45,117,709, forward strand.
CTTTACATTCATTTCTACATTCATCTATTTGGTCTTTAACTTGATCTACAGATATCTTCAGTAATTTAAATTGATCTGTAGTGTTTTGCATATTGGATTGAATAGTGCTTATTATCTGATTTCCCATTTTACGATTTTCATCAAACCAATTCCTCGTTTGATCCATAAAATCACCTATAGTAGTATCCCTTTTCTGCAAATTTTTTATTTCATTTTCTATTCTTCCCAAATATTGTTGATCAATTCTAGAATTTTCAAGTATTTGGGAGTCCATAGCAGTTCGATAGTTTGTAGCATTAGCGTTGTGAGCAGCTTTTGGTGTAGAACTTATATTACGGAAGATATGAGAGTTGCCCCTGATTGGCAATTCACTTTCTCCTGACACATTTTCCTCTGGTGAGTACCTGCCGTCACCGTCGTTCGTGACAGTAGAAAAATCGGAATCTATTTTATTCAAATGGGTTTCTATATCTTCAATCAGTTCTTGAGTATCAGAGTATAAAGGATGGTTTTTGTTTGATTCACTATCCCTGAGCCTATCTAAAGCTTTGTATGCAAACATTTTAGCTTTAGACAACAATGCTACATATTTTGATCTTGTTTCAGGATCTCTGGACAAATTATTTTCTTCAGAAGCAATTTTTTTATAAGTTTGGCTAAGGTGGTATAATGCTTGCGGTGACTTTAAATTGGAAAGAATTTCAATAACTTTATCATATTCACCCTCACTGAAATGATTGACTGCTACATATAACTTGCTTTCTTCAAGTAATGCATTAATTTCTTTGGTGCCAAGGTTTTTGTGTGTGTAATCAAACATTCTTTTGTCATGGAATTTAACCACAATTTTGCTTCTCAATTTTTCTAGTAACGGTACAGCTGAGGAGTAATACAAACCAGCCCGTATTTCCAGTTGAGCCTTTTCATCTACATTCGTTGACATGTTAGCTTTCTCACTGAATATGCGTCCAAGAGTGCAGAGAAGCTCCGGGTCAAGACCGTGACTGTCAATGCATCGCACAACTTCAATGCCGCGACTCAATGTAGCGCGTATGTCCGTTAATTCAGTGCCTAGCTCATTTTGGCTGAATTTGTAAGCACAGTCCCACCATTTCATCTGAGTTAATGAACACAGCAGGTCAGTGATGTTGGCTGGAAGTGTGGGAGGCTTATCATTGGTTACATAAGAATCTTTCTTAGATATTTGTTGATTGGCAGTCAGCGTCGCACAGAAAAGAAATGCATGAATATCTGATCTGTTCAATGTTTCAGGGCCACATGTTGTTGCATTATAAGTAAGCATATCAAAAAGTGTACATTTGAAGTGTGCATAATTTTTATAATTTAACAATGTCCAAACAAAGTGGTGAAGGGAACTACCATATTCCCGTTGAGCATCACCATCATAAGATTCAACTTCAATCTTTCTTGGAAGTCTCAGCACTGGTGCAGTAAATGCATTTGATGCAAAATAAGATGATTTAATTTTATCCAAATGACCTTTACTGGAAAATATCATTTTATATAACTTGTCTCTCCAATGAGTACCAGAATAACTTTGAGAAACCTGATCTAAGAATGACTGGTTTTTCTCTTGAATATTTGAAAGTAGGTAATGGCCTGCCTGAGAGCACCTGTATGTTCCTTCTGAGTACCAACGATATACTGCAATTTTTTGCTTTTCAGGAGCATTTCTCAGCCAGTTCACTTTTGAATCCAAGGGCACTGTTTGCCAAGCAACTAACATCAGTGGAGCAGCAAGCTTAGTAGCATCACGCCAGCTCATTTGGTCTTTTTTAGCCTTTTTTAGTACTAATGTTGCAGCATGAAAAGCAACTTGTCCTCTATGATGTTGTAATAATGCACTGTGGAAATCTCCGAAGCCAGGCGAAGCTGCCAACTTGGCTACGGTCTCAATGGCTTGGTCATAAGCATGAAGGAGTTCATTGGACTCAATTAAACTTTTGGATGGACCACTTGGTGTTTCAGTTATACTCAACAAACAAATACGCTCCTTGACAGTGAGGACAAGTAAATGGTAAAGCCAATCGCTGGTGTTATGCGAGTTGTGCTTTAGAAGATCATTAAGGATTTCATACCAGCCATAGTTATTAATAAATGTTTTGCCTCCAAACTCCACATTACATGCATGTTCAAAGGCTTCTTTGACTTGGTTGATGTTAAGGTAGTGGCTCAATAAGCGAGCATGAAGAGATGCATCTTTTGGTCTTATTGACAGTTCAGAGCGTAGTAAATGAACAAGAGCTTCAGGATCTGGGTTAGACACAGCTATTAGTCTCTCTCGTAGTCTAAATGTAACCGGGTGTCTAGGGAATATGGCTTCTGCTTTTTCACACCAGTATTTGGCACGGCCAGGTTCAATGATAACTTCATCATCAGCAAGGAGTTCACAAACTGAAATAGAATAAAAAATTATCATAGCAGGTATATTCACTTAACATGATAGAAATTAAAACAGGCCAAAGCATGGTCATAACTAGTTTGATCCTAAAAAAACCAATGATAAGTTTTAGATTTAATTGGAGTAGCATGCAATGGTGAATATTTTTAACTCTTCAATGCTTTTTAATTTAGATTACAGCATCATCTGTTGGAGTGAAGAAAAACAAATCTATCCTATTTTAACACTAAAGATTGTATCTGTCTAACCCATATATACTGCTTTTAATGTATTGACCCCCATAGGATAGAATAGATGTACTCCCATTTGGTCCGTTGTGAGTGCAGGCCTTCTCCCTGTGAGAGGGAATGGGGAGGTAATCAACCACGCGGGCCCAGTGCGGATTGGTGGATGTCACAAGTCTTCGAATTTTTTGATCTAAGACATGCCGTTTTTTCTTACTATTTTTTCCTTGACCGTTTTGGGAGAAGTGGTTATTAAATAATTCACACTTAGTAAGGCGCCTGCCTGGGCTCGAACCCACAACCTTGTAAGTCGAGCCCCTTATCAACAGTTTAATGAAATTCCTAGTATAATGATGATTATTTTTATTTTTTGATTATGATTGTTTGTAGATGATTTATGTAACGGTTAAAACACTCGCGTGATACTAATATCACACGAGGCGAAGTTTTAATACTTCATTATATGCCGTTGCATACACTATTTTAGCTTCACTCATACAGTTGCAATAAAACAAAAGTGGAAACGGACAAAATAGTTGTGAGTGTAGATAAATAATATCATTATGCGGTTATATCATAGATATAATAAACAAGGAGATATGCCCGGTAGACGAAAATATATCGGAAACCAGTGTCTCCAGTTTGCCCCTACCACACGGCAACTACTACACGTGCAGTTCAGTAAAGGCAATAGATACGCAGTCGCGCACACACCCGCATTTCTTAAATCAGAACGTATTACACAATAAATTATAAACCTTATCCCTTCAAGCACAGCGCGTATATACCAATCGCCGCCGTACAAATTATGCACACAAAAACATCGCCACTATCGTTGTGCTATGCAAAAGCAATTTATTTTACATACACGCTAGTGATTGACTAAATCGGAAAGTTATCGATTCGCCCATTTATTATTGTACAATTTTTTTTTGGGAGCTTGAAAATAAATAAAAACGGTATGTCCAGAAAATTTTATAGTTAAAACAAATATGCAGCTAAAAATATAAATTATTAAGTAAATCAAAAAATTCAAACAATCTAAAATCCGGTTACTTTGGTTTAGGCTTTCATAGCGTATTAAAACAGGAGGTACCTATTGTTGAACCCTGCTAGTGCTATGGTGTTTAATCACTGATCTGTAAAGTGGAGGTATTTGTGCAGCACTTGACACTTTGATATTATTGGGGTTGCATTTTTTGTCAAAAAGTTGGTGCATTTCTCTACTACGCTGTAAAATAATCAAAATAAGTAATAAACATTATTTCACATCGATCTTCCAACCGGGTTAAAACGGTTAACAATTTGAAAAATAAACTATAATAGCAATATATCATTCGATAATCGACATTGTTGTCGATAGCCTACGTTAGTGGATCTGCACAAGCACATCACTAACTCGTCGCAAGAAGCAGCGGCCGTACTACGCGATGCGTCCGCTTAATAAAGTATCGTTTTGTGATTTTTACATTGCTTGTCCAGTCACTTAGCGACAAACTTAGGTAGTGTTTAAGAAGCAATGTATTTAAGGCAAAAATGTTACAGTCGTTGTGATATTTGAAAACAAAATAACACAGTAGAACCAAGAAATATTTTAAGATTTGTTGTTTTTCATGAATTTAAAGACAAATATAGAAAAATATTTGTACTGACATATGGTAAGTGATTCCATGATTTTTAAAGTTTTGGTTTAGGCTCCGGTTTTTACAAGAAACCACTGAATAACACGGCATTCTTTTAATTTTTCACGATCACGGTCGAAAGCGCACTAGTTCGCGGAGACGGCCATTTTGTCTATGACATGCACGGTCAGACCACGTCGCGCGGACACCGACACGCCCCCTTGCCACTTCTCCTGTATTTTATATTTCTATGGGTTATATCATACTAATATTATAAATGTGAATGTAAGTTAGTTTGTTACGCTTTCACGCAAAAACTACTGAAACGCTCATCATGAAACTTTGTACATATATTCTTGGAGGTATTAGAAGTAACATAGGATAATTTTTATAATTTTTTTTTTTTATTTCTTCTCTGCGAGCGATGCCGCGGGTAAAAGCTATTTGCTTTATAAAATTATTTTATTTCATTTTATTTTATTTGGAACAACAAACAATTACATAATAAAGCATAAAGACATAAAACTTAAAATTAACAATTATGTAATCAACAGCGTTATTCACAGCATACAATCAAAATATTAATAACAAATAACTTCAAATAATTATGTTGCATTATTATTATGCCTACATTATTTAATATAATAAACATTTATGCCTAATATTGCATAGCTTTAGCATCTTCCTCAAGAATATAGATCAGGTGGTTGGTTTTACATTGAATCTTGAAAATTACTCAATTTATTGATTATTTTTTTAATAGCTGGTTGAATGAGAATGCTTATTTTTAGCAAAAATGGTATTTTTTTGATATATATCACAAAAACAATAACGCCATCGAGGCTTGTAACTCGCGTTTCAATAGCTTGGTAAGAACTACACCAACCATTGTGTGAAGTTTTTAGATACTTTACGCAAATATTCCAATTATTACTTAATACTTTATAATAAATATCAATAAGTTTACTTCGATTTAAAGTCCTGAGAGAAAAAGGCTGCAGAAAAGATTCAAAGATATCCTAGATATCTTTGTGTTAAAATAAATATACAACTTTGTATCGAAAAATTAAGAAATTAGTCTGCTGGTAATCTATACTAATATTATAAAGCTGGAGAGTTTGTTTTTTTGAACGCGCTAATCTCAGGAACTACTGGTTGGAATTGAAAAATTCTTTTTGTGTTGAATAGTCCATTAGGAAGGTTATAGGCTATATAACGCTACGATCAATAGGAGCGGAGCACAAATGAAAAATGTCGCAAAAGCGGGCAAAATTATTCCTTCTTTCGCGTGCGCTGCGCAAGCAGTTAAAGTTTCGCAAAAATCATGTATGTAGTTTAACTGGAGTAGGCTAGGTAGTGTAAATGGGTAGGTAGGTAGCCAGTTGACGGGAGCGAAGCCGCGTGGGACAGCTAGTATTGTATATAGTTAATATTTACTGTTATTACTAACAACTGTGATTTTATTAGTGATTAAAGCTAAATATCTATTTCTATACTAAGTTTAAATTTTAAACTGTGTGATAAATGAATTAGAAGTAGGTATTATTGTTATATGTTGATTTGTTAGTTATATATAAGGGCTTAGCTACGAAAATTATTTTTGTCTGTAGTTGTGTGTTGTCACAGATAATATAATATAGCATACAGGTGCCTCATTCCATATAAAGAAACCGTGCCAACGTTTTTCATCTGATTAAAAATATTTTTTTTAAGAACATCGATCATGTTTGGTTCTGTTCCATGGATATAGAAAAAAATTATTTAAAAATAACAAAAAACCCGCCTGCTTAATAACCAAACTAAAAAAAACGTAAACAAGAAGAAAATCATGCTGTGTAGTCGGCGGATACATATGCGCGAGCTGGCTGACCAAATTCAGATCAGATATAATATTAAGGATATGTTAAGGTCTAGGTTTTATAATTTTAAGAATGTGTTAATTGTAAGGATAGGATAATTATAATTATAAAAACTAGGTTATGTATAAGAATACATTGATTATAATGGTTTAGTTATAATTTATAAAGAAATTTTAATTATAAGAACTTGGTTCATAAGGTTATGTTAATTGTAAGAACTTGTTTATAATAATTATATGAATATTGTTATAGTTTAGTTGTTTGACTGATCTAACTAGGTTTTTCTGGGTTTTCCCTAATCCTGCCAAACAAAATATTGAGGCACTATGATATTGTATTAACAGAGATAAATTGGAAAATGTGTTTTTATCTATACTAATACTAATAATATAAAGCTGAAGAGTTTGTTTGTTTGAACGTGCTAATCTCAGGAACTACTGGTTGAAATTGAAAAATTATTTTTGTGTTGGATAGTCCATTTATCGAGGTAGGCATATATAACATCACACAATGACCAATAGGAGCGGAGCATAAATGAAAAATGGCCAAAATTATTCCTTTTTGAGAGCTGCCGTTGCGTGTGCTGCGTAAACGGTTTATGTTACGCAAAAATCATGTATGATGGAATTGTTCCTCTTTATAAGTGCTAAAAAAAGGTCCATGATAGTATATGTCTATCTTTTAACCTTTTTTTATGGTAATCAAATTTGTTCGTTTGCCAAGGAGTTTTATCAACATCTATACTAATATTATAAAACTGAATAGTTTGTTCGTAGGATAGGTAGGTAGTGGAAGTTAGATAGATAGCCAGTTGACGGGGGCGAAGCTGCGGGGGTCAGCTAGTAATTGTATAAAGATGTTTGACACAAATTATTATGTAGTAATTAAATTGTTTCTCTGTCTAACCCTCAAATTTTGTTTTTAATGTTTCAAGCCCCTTGTCAATAATTGAATGACATTCATGGTTGATCTTTGTACTGTATCCCTTTAGACTTTTTTGGGACCATACATCTCATATAAACACACCTGAAATACACCTTCCCGTATACAAAGTTTAGGATAATAAATTGTTATTATTTGAATCCCTAAAACAATTTTTTTTTATTTTCTAGTCCTTAACTTTAACATCATCATCTTCATGCTTTAAAATATGTACAATTCTAGAGTGATGCAGTTAAGACTTATTTTAAATCACATCAAACAAATAAAATAATCATTTACTGAAGTAAATTTGTGAAAAATGGAGTTGTAATTAATGAGTGCATCTTTGATGCATAAATAATAATTGATTACTTATTTCAAATCCTGGTCATACATCATACAAGCGATACAGGCTTCTGAATCAAACTCTTCTATTGGTAGTCTATCTTGATAACCAAATATAACCAAATATTTCAAATGTGAAATGTCATGCACATAAAAAATTATATTTATACTTACTCTCCAGAATAGTGCTAGTTTGGGCCGGGTCGATGTCTAAAGATGCTATGTATTGTTCAAGAGCTTTTTCTTTCAGCCCCATTTTCTGCAAAGCTTGTCCAAGCAGTTTGTAGGCTGCAGCGTTGTTGTCTTTTTGCGTGAGGTATTGCTCGACATATTTCTGGCAATTCGTATAATCCCCCACTTCGAAATATAGTCGAGCTACAGAATATGCTCTCGATTTAAACTGCAAACAATCAAGTTGTATTAGAAAATAAGCCGCACCATAGGTAATCCTTGAAATTGCGGTCGTGGTCCTGTTTTACTTACTTCTTTCGCAGACAATTTACTTAACAAAGTCTCCACGTGCTTATCAACGTCTTTTTTATTTCTATACATTTTTACGAACTATTCACCAATTTACTAGTCTTTTAGACCTCGAATCACCTTACACAAGAAAAAATCGCGTGGGGCAAATGGATCGGCATTCGGTGTTCGTCATTTTACATTTTCAGGGTTGATAGTGGCAAATATGATTTTCCCGAAATTGGTTATAAATCGGATCGGTCAATGTGGCGACGCCTGAGGGAGGCCTATGTCCAGCAGTGGACGTCTTTCGGCCGAAATGATGATGGTTAAAATGCAAATTAATACTATGATGAGGAGTTATCGCATAAACGTTTTTGATATTTTTTTAATTATAATATGATAATTTTAAGAATAGGCTGAAAATAATAAATAGATGAGAATAACGCATCATATTATTAAAGATTACAAGTTAAAATGGAAAAATCCAATCAAAAAAAATATTGTCTTTCCCGTTATTGTGGGAAATTAAATACTGGCAATAATAATTCTCTTTTACGTTATGTTGGCTACATTGACAACCATCAGAAATTTAAAAAACAACGTAAATTTTGAGATGTTGCCATAGGCATACAGCCGTTACACAATAGAATTTTATTTTCATGCAACTACCCCGATTTAAGGTAGAACGTGGGCCAATCCGCGAAAAATTGCACCGTTACTAAGTTGGACAAAATGGACAAAAAAAAAAAAATATGTTTCTGGATGATTTGATGCGGCATTTAGCAGAATTTAAGAAAACTATATAGTAATATAACTGTATACATATAGCTTTGAAAAATCGGAGTTTCGAACATTCGAACATGATCCATGATGAGAACTGTCCATTTAGTAGGTAACGAAACGATCACTAACATAATATTTTATCAGCAATGTGATCTATCTTTTACACAATTTTAACAATTTTGAGTTAAAATAAATAAACACAATACTGAAATCGATTTCATTAGCTGTATCTGCAATATATTTCTAGGTTTAAATCAGGTATTAAAATATTTTCGTCACGTTTTAGGTTAGCCCGGCTTATATTTTTAAGTTTTTAGTTAAGTAGCGCCTTTAAAATTAATCCAAATTATTTTAAATGAAAATGTGTATGGCATTGTACTATATTTCATCCCAAATTAAATCTTTACTAGTAGTAAATTCCATTTAACAGACGATAAATTGGTGTAAAAATTTGTGACAGTGACTTAGTAGGAAATATCATCGTGACTAAATGGAAACAAAGGCGGTGTTCATAATAAACCTTTAATATATTCAAAAAATATTTAATAAATCAAAAACAAGTTTTTTTCACAAAAAACCCTGTAAATAAATAAAGATTTAAAAAAAAAAGTTTTTTTCACATGCAATTGGTTGGCAAAATGTGATTGTAAAATTAATTAAAATATTTTGTTTTCAGTAAACAAAACCATTTTACTTTCACAATCAAATTTTGCCATATGAAATTGTTCATACATAATTCACCTATTAATTTCTGTTACATTCACAAATTTTTTGGTAAATCAATTAAATAGGAACTTAATATTCTACGTTTAAAGATATAACAAATTTTCTCTTGGAACATATTGTAAGTTTTTATGCATACCTGCATCTCATAAAATTTACTTAAACCTGCTTGTCTTCACACATTTTTTGATATTAATCAAGTAGTTCACGTCGATGGAAATCAGTTTTTACAGAATTATACACACACAACATTTTAGCATTTTACGAGACCAGTAATAGACGAAGTCCACCATCGTAGCATTTTACGAGACCAGTAATAGACAACACTTTGTCGATATCCACCAATATTCCCATTCTTAATGAAATATTAAAAGGTACGCGTTGTTAATCTGAAAGGGAAAAATAATACTTGAACAATTAAGTAGTACGAATAAATTGAAAAAAAGAACAGAAATCATGACCGCGTAATAAATGAACTAAATAAATGGAAAGAAGATCATGTAGAATTAAAATGTCATACAAAATGTAGTGAACATAGCAAAATGCATCCAGTCAAGTATAAATAGTAAAATGCAGCCGGAATCTTCAAGATTCTTGTTCAGTCCTCTATATTTCCTATTATCTCTAATACTACTACTACTTGTTCAGTACTCTATATTTCCTATTATCTCTGATATACACTTTTTAACAATATATCGTATCTATCAATAAATCCTTTATATTAAATTAGCTTCTGCCAGCGTCTTCGCCCGCGTGAAAGTCGAAAATTATCCCGAGGGAACATATTCCCGGGATAAAAATTATTCGATGTGCTATTCCAGACTAAAATCCATCTGCGTGCAAAATTTAATCCAGATCCGTCCAGCCGTTTGAGCGTAAAGAAGTAACAAACATACAAACACACATAAACCTCACTTATAAGCTTTCGCCTTTATAATAAGTGATAAAACTTATAACTGTGACTATAGTGGACTTTTTAACTGCGACGTGTCGTCGATGGCACATTTCTTCACCGATCACCGCGACACGAGTTCCCAATCTATTACTATACTCTATGGAATGCCCGATGGTTAAAAATAAATGGCTGATCAGGCTGATATATACCATAATAATGTTGCCATGAAATAAAATAACATCTTTTTGTAGTTTTTGTATTATTGAAAGCAAGTTAATAGTAGTGACTAAAGTGGATTATCCACCTTAGTGCTAATTTGATTATCATTTATTTCAAGGATTTTATTGTAATGTAACAAGGTTTGTTTAAAGAAATAATGTTATAGTTAAAAGAAAGCAGTATTCTTTAAAAGCACACAAACAAACGCTGAAGTGTGTCTTAAAAAACCATATACTTTGGTTAGTTATAGTTGCAACATGAGGTGTGACACGCTAAAATTACCTTTTCTGTTCCTTATTTTTATTTTTTAATCAGTTAAATTAGCAACAATTGTCACCGTTTTACATTTATTTTTAAAGCTAATGACCTAAACAGAACATTAAAAAAATGCATTCAATAGAGAATAAGATGGTCTTGTAAATTGTTAATATTAAGTGACAACTACTTTTTCCGTATGTTAAATTTTTCGCGGATTGGCCTACGTGCGCCTAGACGCGCCGCAGGAGCCGCACGCACCGCAGTCATTGCATTTTATAAATCTTTATATGAAATCGTATGCAACGTCACAACGTCGCGCACCTATCATCGCCGCACGGCCCGCATTACAGTAAAATGCTGTAGAAGAACTTAACTTAACGGATTCCACCAGCGCTTGCGGATGACGTCATCAAATTCAGCGCGTTCGATGCTTGCGCCGAATGCGGTGCGGGCGCCACGGACACATCATCCGTATCCGTAGAGAAAATATTAATGTAAGATGAAGTGGATACTATGCGTGCGGCGTGTTCGGCGAGTTTGGCGCGTTTGGTGCGTCCGGCGCGTATGATGCGGATTGCGCAAGACCGCGCGCGTGCGGCTCCTGCGGTTCGTCTAGGTGCGGTATGTCGATGTTACTTGTTTAAAGATAGGTACACCTTTAAACTTCCGTAACATCGACATGACTCCAAGCACTAACTTTAGTTTTTGCGTGCTATAAAGCTGCGGAATCGGCTCATGCATACTGCGCTACCACGGGGTGGAAGCGCAGTTATGTAGGACTCCAACCCACTAAAACCCGCCGCGGACTCCAACCCTCAGCCGCAATATCGTATGGGAACTGGGAGGCTCCATACGACATCGCGGCCCGTTTCAGTTGCGATGTCACCCATGTCACCTCGGTTACCAAGCGGCACCGCAACCTACTTGTTCGCCGCTACGTCGGCAAAAGCCCTGACGAACGGCCCCTCCTCGGTTTCCTCCTCATTTGACTACCGTGAGTGACCAAGCCGCGGCTACTGAGGCCCTTCGCCTCGACAATGCGGGTACCCACCGGGAAGGAGTCAACGAGACACAGACTTCGCATTTTTTTCCGTTGCTAAAACATATTACAAATAGTTAGTCAAGCCGCCTGGGAGCTTTCATTGACAACGCTGCCTTATCCCTTTGAGATATAACAAAACAATGTATGGTGGGATGTTCCACTTTTATAGGTCAACAGAAAAGTCCGCTTGGCTTATATCTATTCCTTAAAAATTTAAACAAGTTAGTTCAAAGTACTCGCCAAAGTTCTTGACCGCCGTCAAGAAGTTTTGCGAGTACTATACATACATGCACATTATGATAAATATGATAATCCTGTTAAATGAATATCTTAGGAGTTATCGCAAAATAAAAACAAACGCGCGCGAAAATAAATTCAAGCACGTGATGCGATGACCCTACGACAGAATAAACATGTAGGTGGCTCACAGCATTCCTGGAACCGAAGTGTAAACATACCCATTTTTTTTTGTCGGCGGCCGGTTCAAGTACCTGAGGCGTAATTTTGTAAAGCTTGTGTTTTGAAAAATATTTATGGGGAGGTGTGATCTAATGATTGATTTATGTAAAAAGGGTGTTCTTTTGTAAATAAAATAAAAACTTAATGAAATAATGGTTTATTTTTTCATTTCTAACTACTTTTGTACACAAAACTGGGAAAAATGCCCTTCCGCTGACTTTACACATTTTAACGAATACAAAACAAGTCCAAACATAAAAAATCCACTTGAAATCTGATATCTTAGTTCATTGACATTACAACAAAAGTTTCATGTATAGCTCACATACAAAACTTTCGAGATAACGGCGTTTTAGTGGCGCGCGAAATCGCCCGACCGACCTGCCACAGAAATTGCTTCGGGCGTTTTTTTTTGCCACTGTTCAGGGACAGATACGTTACACACTCACAAAATAACTGAAAAAAGTTTTCCGCACAGCAGCGGCAGCACACATACACACTTTTGTCTATACCATATTTTGTACCAGTGTGGCCGAGTAGGCTATATATACTTCTATAAAGATAGATAGTGTAGATTTTGTCCCGATCTATAAATTGTAAAGCTGGAGAGCCGACGCAGTTGATTGGCTACAAAACTGTTACGCAGTTGATTGGAACAGAGTCGTTTGATTGGTGGATCCCACGCCACGCCACGCCAAGAAATCTAAGTGTTGTTCCTCAAATACTGTGTTTTAGTTACTAATGTATGATCTATCTGCGCCTTATGGTGAGCATTCTGTCTGGTCTGTAGTTATCTGTGCTCTTTGTCCTTTGGTGTACCTACAGCATCTGTGCAGCATAGAGATACAGTCCTACCAACTTATCTGTGAAATGGCGAAAATAGTAAGAAATACGTATAAGGTCTTTGGTGAAAATTGGAACTACGGCCGTCATATTGAAATGTCATTCGATTGTCAGTGTCTACTACATTCGGGTTCTCTGGTTGTTTTGTCGTGATATTGCTGAATTTTTAAAGTTAAATATGCCGAAAGCTGTTAAAAGTGATGCTCGAAACATTATTCTAAAGGTTAAAACCTTTTTTGAAGAAGAAGCTCGGGCGGGGTCTCCGATTATTCCATTTTATTGGATCAATTTCCGATTATTCAATTTCCACTTCATTGGATTACTTTTTAGATAAAGCCATAGTTTATTGCTGAGAGACTAAACTGTTAGCGTACCTACGTAACTGTAATATATCAAATTCTATTTATTTATTTTATTATTTTGATATAGGTATCATTGCTTATAATTTGTAAAAAACTGTAATTATCCTCTCCGAAGTCTGACCGCCCGCTTGCGGAAATCGTTATAATGTCCATGAACCCCAGCGCCATTTTGCTCTATGAGCGCGGTGTCAGTAAAACGCCGATTTCTCGAAAGCTTTTTATAGGAACCATGTATGAAACTTATGTTGTTAGAATCTCTATGAAATAAGCTATTATTAGAAATCAGAAACGAATTAGATTAAAAAAAAAACAAACTTTAATTAACCTAAAATTATCAGAATTCACAAAACAAATTCAATCAAAATATGACACAAAGGAATGACTCGAATACAGTAAAAATAACACAATTTTAAAGACTTACGACCTCCTCGTACGACGGATGACAGTAGAAAAAGAAAGCGAGCCTTTTTTTTTTTTTTTTTTTTTTTCTCAGTGGCGTCTCACAGTTCGGTCAAAGTGACCGGATACTGCTTAACCGGACTGCCCTGCGGAGACTAAGCTATATTATAGCCTCCAGCCAGGCTAGAAAGCGCGCCCATTCTACACCGCTTTTATACCGTCATCTGCCGTACCCCTACCCTTAACCCAAATAATAGCTAACACGGCCTCTCCTAACACCCTGACGTCCACGGCAGGCTTGGTCGACTGATCCAGTTACAGCTTAGTCAACTTCAGGCATATCCAGGCCTCGTGCTGGTCCTTCTCTCAGGTCATCAGGTCTAATAGATGGTCCTGGTGTTGGCTCGTCTAGTTCAGGCTGATTTGGCGCTGGCGAAGCTTCCGATTGGTCCTGGTTTGGGTCATTATTTTCATCATCATCATTCGCTGAAATCATATCGCAATATTACAATTTGAATCGTAGTAAGTTTTTAAATTAGTTATATTGGTTAGAGTTAGTTTTAGTTGTACTGTTACGGGATAAACATTAATTGAATGCCTGTGTTCTAGAGTAAAACTTGAAACATTTCGTTTAATAAAACAAAATAAACTATTCCATGGTTACATCTAACTTAAGTTCTCTAGAACACTACACATTCAGACAACCACACCATAAAACATAACATGCTTAATAAAGAACACTGTGAGCCTACACTGCACAGCGACTGATCGGTTTGCAAAGCCGACCAGCTTCCGAGGTCGTGGGTACACCCCTCTGGGTGTACCACACAGACAGACAAGGATCCAATAGCACCATTCATCAGAATAGATGCAACACTTCCGGATCAGAGAGATCATACAGATCTGAGACCTACCCTCAAAGAAGGCAGAGCAAGACTCGGGAGTCCATTCACCTCCCCAGGGAACCATAAACTGAGCAGCAGCATTGTAGTCTTCCCGTATGATCCAGCCAATAGCCTCAGCTCATAGCGGCCGTGAGGAAGAACACGGACCACTCGGTAGGGGCCGCGCATTCCATGGTCAAGTTTGCCTGTGGACTGAGCATACTTGATAACGAAGACATGGTCGCCTTCCTGAAACTCACGAGGGGGCGTCTGTCCCGGTTAACATAGGTGTCCATTGCTGCCTGGTTTCTAGTTAACCGTTCGGCCGTCCTTTGCCTGGCGATTTCTTTTCTTGCCTCACGACGACTTGTAGCAGGCTCCTGGGCGATATCTCGCACCAGAGCACGAATCGCTGGCGTAGTGTTTTCATGGCCCACCAACAATTTTAGAGGCGACGTTTGTGTAGTCTTGTGCTGTGTTATATTAAGAATTAGTTGCAGACGCCATAATTCCTCAGCCCATTCATGTCTTCTGTGATTTGCCTCAATTCGTAACATGTTTAAGACAGTTCGAGCGTACCGCTCTACTTGCCCGTTAGCGTGATGCATCTCAGCAGTAATGTGATGCAGCTCGATTCCGAGGACTTGCGTCCACGTTTTGAACCCAGACGACTCGAACATGCGGCCTCTGTCGGTCACTATTAATTTCGGTGTTCCAAATAAGGATATAACAGTCTTACAGACCTGCTTTAGTTCGTCCAAGTCTTGGCGGTGGATAGGAGTGAAGAGGCAGAACTTGGTGAAGGTGTCAACGACCAGCATCACGTGCTTAAATCCTTTCATTCAGGTAAAGGGCCCAGCACGTCGAAGTGTAGGGTGTCGAACAGGACGTCAGGTTTAGACCAGGAGGAAATAGTTTGAAGAGGGGCTCTAGGAACACGTTTATGTGCAAGACAAGTTATACAATGACGTATGTATTTTTTTACAAAAGCCCTAAGGCCAGGAAACCAAAAATGCCTAAGTATAAGCCATAATGTTTTATCAGCGCCTATATGGCTGAGTTCATCGTGAAAGACCCCAAGGAGGCTTAAGCGTAGGCCCTTCGGTATATAGCAAAGGAGCCTCGGCTCCTCCCCTACCTGACTGTACCGGTAATAAAGAACATCTTTTTGTACTTGATAACGTGATGGGTCTAACTCTCCCCGTTCTACAGCCTCGATTATGTTACGGGTCTCTTCATCACCGGATTGCGCCATTTGGGCCCAATTACGCGGCCTTTCAATGTTATTAATCGAACTAATGGGGTTGCGACTCAGATAGTCCGCGTGCGGCAACATGGCGCCTTTTCTGTATGAGATGGTAAAATCAAAATCTTGCAAGTAAATCCACCATCTTGCCACACGCGGTAACAAATCTTTCTTACTCTGAGTAGCTTTCAGTGCGTTACAGTCTGTAACTACTGTGAAACGCGAACCAACTAAGTAGTGCCGGAATTGCCGCAGTGCTTTTACTACAGCCAGGGTCTCGAGCTCGTACGAATGATATTTTGGCTCAGCACCCTTAGTCACCTGGCTGTAATAAGCAACCACGCGCTTAATGTTGCCTTGGTGGACTTGCAACAAAACAGCACCATAGCCCAAACTGCTGGCATCGGTATGTACCTCCGTGGGTAAACTTGGGTCAAATATAGCTAAAACAGGTGCGCTGGTCAGATTAGCGATTATCTCCTTTCTGACACTCTCTTGATCTGATCCCCAACTAAACTGAACTTCCTTGCGGGTTAAACGTGCTATGCATGCTGTCTTAGTGGAGTAGTTTGGGATGTATCTACAAAAATACCCTGCTAACCCGAGAAATTGGCGCACCTGCTTGACATTTTGCGGGGGACTAGAATTAACTAAGGCCTGAATTTTTCCGGGAGATGGTCGTACTTCGCCATTTGATATAATCCGTCCTAGGTATTCAATTTCGGTACACAAAAACGAACACTTTTTAAGGTTAATCGAGAAACCCGCCTGGGTTAACGTAGCCAAGACCTCTCGCAAGGTTCGCAAACACTCGTCAACTTTATCAGACAGGATCAGACAATCGTCGATATAAACCAAAACTTTTCCAGCCTCTATGCAATCGCGTAACGTAGTGCTTATAATGCGCTGATACACTATGGGTGCATTAGCCAAGCCATAGGGCATCTTTAAATATTCAAAATGACCCTCGGGCGTTACGAAACCGGTCAATGGCACAGATTCGTCATCTAACCGAATTTGGTGAATGCCTGTGGCCATATCTAGCGTGGTGAAGAATCTACACTTACCCAAGCGATCAATGTGGTCATCAATTAACGGTAGTGGATATCTGTCCTTAACAGTTATTTGGTTCAAGGCGCGAAAATCAACACACATACGGTCTGAGCCGTCCTTCTTTTTGACCAACAGAATAGGGCTAGAATAGGGCGACTCCGACTCCCGTATGATGCCTTTAGACATAAGGTCTTGAACAATGTCGCGAACTTTTAACTTTTCACTGTGAGACATTTTATAAGGGCGATAATGTACAGGGACATCGCTGCTGAACTGAATGCGCATACATCCGGTATTGACAGTTGATGTAGCTGTTCCCGAGATCATGTGTTCTGAATAATCTTGCAAGATAGATTTTAACTTAGTCAAATCATCACTGGTTAAAGGAGTATCGATAACGGGCTGCACGTTCAACGCCGCAGTCGATACAGCCGACGGATTTGAATCACGGATAATGCGTTGAGTATTCTTAGTTTGTATGTAAACAACGCCATCTCTATTAAGCACATCTGTCCCGATAATAACAGGGGCGTTCATACACTCGCTCGGGACTACCAACAAATCTACTTGCAGTGAGATAACTTCCAATTCGATTGTAAGCGTGACATATGAATCAATTTGAGTAACTGACTCGCCTACCCCCTTTATTTGACAGTTAGTAGTTTTCTTGGCACAAGAAAAATATGTCACAATATTGACGATATTAACGATACACCAATGGCGCCACTGTCGATTAAAATGTCTACTGGAATGCCCTGAATGACACCTACGACAATATCACTGCGCTTTTGCAAAGGAGCCGAGCAGAAGTTAACCTTTTTATTATTATTACGTTGCTCATTAACACGTTGTCTGGCAAAACATGATTTTATATCATGACCCGGCTTTTTGCAGTAAGCGCATGTGATTTCAGTTGAAACTGGCTTACTTTCAGATGGAGATGGTTTTGATTTTGAATCGGTATTGACACTAGACTTAGGTCGTTTTGGGCACGAAACTTGCCTGTGTCCGGGCTCGCCACAACCATAACACTTGGTTAGAACTTTCTTAAAACCCTATGATTTGTTCTTGTCCCTATTGACGGTAAAATGGTGATTTGTCCCTTTACTTGTATGGTGATTTATCCATAGTTTTGATAGGTTTCACAAAAGTAGACAGATAATTGACAAAATCAACGGATTTTAAGTTAGCTTTGGTCGCTGTTGCCTTTACTTGAGGATCAGTTAGTCCTCTCAAAACAATCTCTGTGATCAGATCATCGCTAAGACCTTTTACGATACGCAACCGCAATAGTGACTTGCGTGCATACTCGGCATAAGTACGGTACTTATCCGAGTTAGTCGACATTACCTCAAACAAAATACTCGCCGAATCTATTCTTTTAATGCACAACGGTTTAAAATCACTTTTAAAGTTTGTCCACGTTCTATCATTTGATACCCACTCATTGAGCCATGATTTTGCATCACCTTTTAGACAGTTCCCTATGCGTGAAAGACATTCGTGGTCACTCCATTTATTGGCAAGTTTGGCCCTATCGACTTCACTAAACCATGAATCAACGTCGTGAATACTGGGATCGAAATTTGAGACGTAATAATGACTAGTACCTACAGATTTTAACGAATGTATCGCTTCAACAATTTGTTCCGTGCCTGGTCCAGCGACGGGCTCAACTGACACTTGGGCATGCGAACGCCTCTCCAGCACCTCCAAACATGAGAGCACTGTATTTAAAGAGTCACAATTTCTCTGCAATGGCGGCAAGGGAGGCGTACGTACAGATCGTGAAAATCTCTCTCTGCGGTTTACATTAGTGGTACGATTTGGCGAGTACCTATCACGACGACCATCACCAGAACGGCGGTCTCGCGAGTCACTCCCCTGAGAACGTCGTCCCCGCGAAGCCGATCGACGATTGCGTACACGCTTAGCATGCGGCGAACGACTGCGCGAGTAGCTACACGAGTGCCGGCCTCGGGAACGCCGATCCGGAGAGCGACGGTTACGCCAGCGTTGATAACGCGGTGTGAAACTACGCGAGTGATTGCGCGAGTGCCGAGATTCAGGAGTTAGATCCCGCGAACGGCTATGCGAGTGTTTACCACCGCGTGAATGTTTATTCGGAGAACGATTATTACGCTGGCACCTGCTACGCGATTTCGGCGAGCGTCGATTACGAGAACGTGAACGTTCCGGCTTATCAATGTTCCAAGCTCAGTTATAAATAACAAAACAAAACGTCAACACAAACCTAGTCAACGTAAATGACTATAAAATTAAAAGGAATGTAGGTAAGCAAAGGAAGACGTTCGAAATTTAGTTAAAAACACCAAAACAAAGCATCGACACCAATAGAGCTAATGTAAATGACAGTTAACGAACAAAACCAAAGAAAAGTACCCTCATAAAAATATTCGAAACTTTTAAATTAACGAAAGACAAATTTTGTTCTAAGAAAATGGATGAGAACAATAATCAGGATGAAAGTGGGAATGTTTTCTTAATCCCAGTTCTGATATTAGAAATCAGAAACGAATTAGATTAAAAAAAAAAAAAACTTTAATTAACCTAAAATTATCAGAATTCACAAAACAAATACAATCAAAATATGACACAAAGGAATGACTCGAATACAGTAAAAATAACACAATTTTAAAGACTCACGACCTCCTCGTACGACGGATGACAGTGGAAAAAGAAAGCGCGCCTTATTTTTTTTTTTTTTTTTTTGAGTGACGTCTCACAGTACAATCAAAGTGATTGGCTACTGCTTAACCGGGCTACAAGAAAGCGCGCCCATTCTACACCGCGTTTATACCGTCATCTGCCGTACCCCTACCCTTAACCTAAATAATAGCTACCACTATCATATTTCAAATAGATTTATCCAGTTTTACCTTGTAATGTATTGGTAATTGTTATGTAAAGTCAGTGTAAAGGAAATTATTCCAGTTTTTGTGTACAAAAGTAGATAGAAATAAAAAAATAAACTATTGTTTCATATTTTTTTAATTTTATTTACAGTAATCAAAGACCTTATACGTATTTTGGTTTAGCTAAAATGAAATCTATCATCATCCACCTAGGTTAGCTATTTCCTTATAAGCGGTAGCTAATCAAAAGCGGTCCTGGCGAGAGGGTTTCCGCTGGTAGCAACGACGATATAACCACGTGGTTATATTCTCTTTGGCTGGTAGTGTGTCCTTGTCTGACTTCTTGCAAGCTCAAATAATCATTGGGTTTGGTAGAAATGGTAGAAAATTTAAAATTTTCCTTTTTTATTTTATACTAAAAGACTAGACTTTGAAACGTATTTAAATATTTCTACAGTTCCTATAATTAATCAATTCGTTGTATTTAAAAAATAATTAATTAATACTTAGTAAGAGTAGTACTTTTAAATATTTGGGCCTGGTAATACTAAATGTAAGATGGTGGTTTGCGGAGTTTTTGGCAGGCTTTGTTCGAGTGAAATTCAGCGGCTGTTAATATTATTTGCAAATTGATTCCTAGAGGAATAAAATTGGCGTAGTTTTGTTTCTCAACTGTCGACGCAACTGGACAGTATGTGAAATCATTGAAATCCTTTGAGGTATATTTATCTGCCGGGATTTCAAAGCATCGTCTGAAGACTGCAGGATCATCTCACGCCTCTCCTTCATGAGCTTGAGAGTAGGATCAGAGAGCTTTTTGTTCCTATCTATACGATGGGTCTTGAAGAACGAGACTTGAGGAGACTTGGGATTTGAGGATTATCGAGCCCTCCCCCTCTCTTCGAACTTCAGATAACCCTATAGTACTCCATCATAAACTGCTCAATTCCTCTTCGAGTTTGGTGATCTTTTCGTTGGACCGGAGTGTGCGCGTGTTGTACGTTGCCAGGTCCAGTCGTCGGTATTTGTTGGGGTAGCCGGATCTCGTCCGGGATTCTTAGCATCCCTTGCCATACCGTAATCTCGACCGCTACCGTAGTCGAGGGTAGGCAGGCTGCCGGGCACTATATAATATTATATTTTATTTGTGCTATTCATGGGGAGTGCTTTGCAGGCGGGTTGGCGATCGCAGTATGGTTGTTACAAATGCACAGAGAACGTTGCTGCCCATTCTCTGGTTTGTCCCTTACTCGCCTCTTACGACACCCACGGGAAAACATGGGATGGTGAAATTATTTACGCTTGACATCATACGGTAAATGTTGTAGATTCCAAAAAATATACATACTATTTTTTTTATTTACAGTAAATTAGGTAGGTTTAGGTAGCGTATTAAGGTAGCATAAATATTTCGGGATACTTACACTATCGTTTTTACAATCAATTTGTCCCGTGTTCTGTTTGGTCATGGTCACCTCATTAGAAAGAGACACACTACCAACGGGAGCCCTCTCACGCGGACCGGTTTTTGCGCCATAGTGCACAGTCTAGTAGTAAGAACAGTAAGAAGTATAAGGTCTTTGACAGTAATACACCCTAGTCCACAATAATCAACGAAAATATCCAATCAACTGCGTCGTAAAGCACCACGACACGCCACGCCACGTAAGTGTGGTTCCGTCTTTAGTTGGTAGGACTGCATAAATATGTGTGCATTCTGTGGAGCAAGGACGTAGACAGAGAAGGATAATATCGGAGCTACAGGTTCGCCAACTTTGGGCTTTTAGCCCCAAATTTAGGGTAAAAATATCTATGTTGGGCTATTTTTAGGGGCATCAATAAAATTTCATGAATTACTAACGAAATCGATTGTCCTTTGAAATGCCGCAAAATTTAATGATGACTCGATTCATTTTAAAACGAGATGATGAGTTTTATTAAAAATATAGTGACAAAGTAGATCTTTAATTCAGTATACTTAATAAGTGGAGATACCCATTTAAACAATACCCTTGAATAGGTAGGTATTCAACACAGGCTTTTTTTGTGCGTTTGAATTTTGCATTTATGGCTACTTAGGGGTATTTCATCTTGATCTTAGGGGTATTTTTTTTAGTAGTTGGTAGTCCTGGGGAGCTGTGGAGCATAGAGGAAAATAAATAATCTGTGTGCGCAAATGCTTGTGTATCTCTGACTAGTATATTATACTCCCATATTATTATTTTACTCTTTGATATTATAGTTATCTGTGCTTGTGAATGTGAAGTGTTTACTGTATTCGGAATTTCAATTTTCTATTATTTATCCTAAAATTTGGACGTCGGGTCCCGGATTTAGTGACCTAATATATCTATTCATTTATTATTTTCCATAAAGACACACATTGTGACTAACGATTTGCAATTTTGGTTTATATAAACACTGACGGAATGTTTTTTATTCTTTGAATGGATTTCTCCTCATGTATTTAGCACAAAATAATAGTAGTATAATTATCGTGATTGTGATTTGTTGTGCAGTGTTATTAATTTACTAAATAAAGCTTGAAGATGGGTGATTCCGATTTCGCATACGGATCATCCGTGTCAGTGGATTCTATGAAAACCATAGCAGAAAGTATAGGAATTGCAAGTTTGGGAGATGATGCTGCTAAAGAACTGGCTGACGACGTCACTTTCCGATTGAAAGTTTTAGTTCAGGACAGTATGAAGTTCATGCATCACTCCAAGAGACAAAAGTTATCAATAACTGACATAGATAATGCTCTGAAGATGAAGAATATTGAGGTATGGTATGGTATTTACCTCGGCATTCTTTTACAATATTACCATTCAGAAGAATGAAGCAGGCTAAACATAACTGTAATGACCACAATAAAAAAAAAAACAGAAAATACTGTGCTATTGTAATGTCGTCCATCCTACAGTGGTTTTAATTTGAGACATAAGCAATTTTTCTGTTTTTGTTTCAGTGTCAATATGGATTCATTCAACCAGATTCATTACCATTTAGATTTGCATCTGGTGGAGGCCGGGAACTGCATTTTGTAGAAGAGAAAGAAGTGGATCTGTCTGACATTTTGTCTGCTCCTCCACCAAAGATCCCTCTAGATGTTTCTGTTCGTGCACATTGGTTGAGTGTGGACGGTGTTCAGCCCACAGTGCCAGAAAACCCTCCACCACTATCAAAGGAAGCACAGAAATCAGAATCGGTTGATCCTATCAGTAAATTGAGCAAACCCACTAATAAGGATGCTGCAGGTATTCATTCAGTTACATTTTTCTTTTATCTTTTCCATCCTATTACTAGCGTCACTATCAGCCAAATTCGTATTTTGAGTTAGGGACAAAAACCATATAATAATAAAAATGTATGCTATTTATCAATTTTTTTTTATGAGAGTTACCGTTATCAAAAATTTGATCTATTTGTGCACTTTAAATTAGGCATGTTTTTAGTTTAAACAATTACTTATTTACTTACTCACTTTTACTTTACTCTTTTAATTTACTTATTTTCTTATTTGTTAAAAAACTTGTTGTTTGAAAATACTGCTTAAAGAGATCAATAGTGAATTTTTATGCTTATTACTGAGGTTTGAAAACTCGAAATCAGATAAATGTCATATAGTGACACTCTGCCTATAAGGCGGCAATATTGTTATAAAGCGTTTTTTATGCACATTCAATTTGAGCATATAATGTTTTTTTGATATTTGGAACTCTACTTCACATGTCTACATGATGCATACAAATAATGTAAGTTTTTTATATAGTGCACGGTCTCTGGATGGCATATGCAGAAAGTTAACAGAAAATAAACTGTAATAATATTCTAGATTCTGAAAAGATTAACTTCATAGTTAATGTTGAAAATCTTCAGATTTGGTGATTGCCAAAACTATGTGTTTCTTCTTTTTTCTTAAACATTACCTTTTTAGTTTTTCAATTAATTCATATTTTGGACCAAAATCCTGTTTGCCTTCTCCTTGGTCATCCAGTGGTTCTTTTAAATATATTTTTGCAAACTTCAGATTTATGGAAATGATTTTATGCTTGTCTATATTGTCTCATGCATATTTATGCTACTCTTCAATTTGGTGAAAAAATAATCACTATTCTATGAGCCATATCTTTCTCAATTTGAACTATTCAGTAGTTAACAATAAGCTGGTTAAATAAAGGCATTGCATGTTGTTATGTTTAAAATTACAATTTTCTATAGTTGTAATTTAGTTTGAATACTAAAATATTACTGGTTGTCATGTACAACTGCCCATAGAATGTCTCGATCGAGACTTGGGCTGTACTGCAGTCTCTGCAACAGTGCCAAATCGACTACCAGTACTTTGAAGTGTTGAAGTGTATGTACAGAAACGTCACCATGTCAGTTCGACTTCAGGATCAGACCTTGGAACCTACCCTTCTGTTCACCACTGCACTGGAGGATGACTTCAAGGTTCTGGACTGGACAGAGCTAGGCATAAACGTCAATGGCGAGTATATCACTCACCTTCGGTTTGCTGACGATATAGTGGTCATGACTGAGACCATGGAGGACCTCAGTACAATGCTCGATGACCTCAGTAGAGCTGTCAAAAGAGTGAGCCTTGAATTGAACATGGACAAAACCAAAGTGATGTTGAATGCCAATATCTTCTCTTCCATCTTACCACAGTGTCTCAAGACGAAAGTCTATGACCAGTGTTTGTTGCCAGTGATGACCTATGGCTCTGAGAGGTGGTCGCTCACAATGGGCCTCATCAGAAAGCTTACAGTCACCCAAAGGGCAATGGAGAGAGTTATGCTCGGCGTTTCCTTGCTTTAGCGAACCAGAAATGTACAGATCTGCAAGATAACCAGTGTTACTGACATAGCCCGAAGAATTGCATAACTTAAGTGGCAGTGGACAGGGCACATTGCGCGTGCAACGGATGGCCGATGGGGCAGAAAAGTTCTGGAGTGGCGACCGCGAACCGGAAGATGTTGCGTTGCAAAACCGCCCATGTCCAGCAGTGGACGTCTTTTGGCTGATATGATGATGATTACAATATTTATTTTTACTAACTATAAATTGTCAATCTGCCTCGAGCAAGTGTGGTGATCAATGCTCATGCCTTCTCTGTATGAGAAGAGGTCTTTGCTCTGTAGTGGGACAGTTACAGGCTGTATTATTTATAACTAAAATATTTACATTTGAATGAAATTAATGTATTTGTGTAATTGCTTATTGAATAAATCGACTATCTATGGAGCCCTACTGATAATTTAATATTTCAGGTAAACCTATGTGTGGCAAAGCTGCGCGTCTGAAGGCGTCTGAGTCAGTCCACGTAAAGCAGCTGGCCACCCACGAGCTGAGTGTGGAACAACAGTTGTACTACAAGGAGATCACTGAGGCCTGTGTTGGCAGCGATGAAGGTCGCCGTGCGGTATGAATCTATTTATTTGATGTTTAAGTTCTAGTTCTTAATAAATAGTTTTGAAACCTAGTGGGGAATTTATGGATTTGACATGAATAGGTTTTTTTTTGAAGAACAGTGACAAAAAAACAATTCGAGTGTACTTTGCATATTTTCTGAACATCCTCTCAAATTGTAAGACTAATCAAAAAAAAACGTAACTTGACAAACGCCGCTGGTACCGCTATAAACGTGGCCACCTACTGGGCCTGTCAATTAAATCACTATCAACTCGAAAATAAGGAATAGAAGAATATTTAAAATTGTGTATATTTATAAAATATAGTAAAAATCTAGTTTTGACACAAAACCTAAACATGGTTATATTACATGATTAGGTTTTGTGTCAAAACTAGATTTTTTTATGATTTAAACATGTAATATAACCATTTATTTTAAAATTTTCTTGCAGGAGGCACTACAGTCGTTGGCCTGCGATCCTGGGCTACATGAGATGTTGCCAAGAATGTGCACATTCATATCAGAAGGCGTCAAAGTGAATGTAGTACAGAACAATCTCGCATTGCTCATTTATCTTATGCGAATGGTCAAAGCTTTGCTTGACAACCAGTCACTGTATCTAGAGAAGTATGTAAGTATCACTACTCCTGCATATCATTATAGTTATTTTTTGAAGATATAACGGTCAAGAAAGTTATCACCAAACAGTACTGTCATTTACATGCAATCTACTTGCTCGCTCTGGTGGAGACTGTTTTTGAGTGACAGAAAGGGATAGAGTTATGGAAAAACAGTGCGGGAACAGGTTCACTCCGCCTTTAGTAAATGGCCCAAATTCTATTAATGCTGGGCAAAGGCGTCCCCATAGCCTTCCAATACCTTGGGACAATATAGGCTAATAAATAAAAATAATAAAAGTATCAAATGCAATTGTATTTTGGCATAACTTTTCTGCAATTTTAATGATGGTGTTGGTCATCTTTTTTCAAAACAGTTACATGAGCTGATACCGTCCGTGTCGACATGCATCGTGTCCCGACAGCTATGCCTTCGTCCAGAGATGGACAACCACTGGGCGCTGCGTGACTTCGCCGCCCGCCTCATGGCACAGATCTGTAAAGCGTTTAACACCTCTACTAATAATCTGCAGACGAGAGTCACTAGGTGAGAACATGATTAAATATGTTACTGTAAGAATAATGGGGCAGTGGGGTAAGCCATGGTGTACAAAAAAGCCCGCATAAAATGATTCAGGTTGTCTACGTACGTAGACAAACTGTATCATTTTATGCGGGCTCTCAATAATTGGCGTTTAGTTTAGGCCAGCTATTTCAGCTAACACTGCATATCTAACAGAACAAGAAAAAGCGTTACATCATCTATTAAAGAATACAAAAAAAAGCTTAACGACACGCAAATTTTCCATCGCGCAATCAAATTTCTCCACAACGAAAGCAACGACCCTGTTCCGAATACCTCTACAGATTGATGTATTGTAACATTGCAGTAATATGTTCAGCAAATGACTGTATTGTATGTATTATCTCCAACTCCTAAGATACAGGTCTGCTTTCCTAGTTTAGGAGCCCGGAAAGCTGACAATAATTTTGAACTTGATAGTACAACCCACTGCTTCCATATGCTATGTACTGTGTTGTTGTTTTTTATGTACTAATAAACTAAAGTTTTAAAGTTATAGATTGCATCAGTACCATGACTTTTATACAAATGTATTTTTATCCATAGGTTATTCGCTAGAGCCTTGCAGTGTCCTTCACAGACTAACAATGAGACTGGCGTTGGACCATCCATGGTCACAACTATGAAAGAATCTGAGAAAACGCCACTAGCGTCCTTATACGGCGCAGTTCAAGGCTTGGCAGAGCTTGGTCCAGAAGTGGTGAAAGTGAGTACACATTTAGTTTCTAAATCATCGTGGAATGTATAACAGGGGAATATGAACAGAGGTCTTGTGCATTCACAGTGCCAAGTTCTAGCCCTTGGTATGTAATATCGCAAATTGCCTGTGAATTTATCTAGTGTAAACAATCACATAATGTGTTTCTTGGAAAAAAATACTTCAAATCTCACACGTAAAGTTTACCTAAACTTTTTATAAGTATTCAATAGTACCAATAATTCTGAAATCTACCTAATTTACACTGTTATAAAATTCATATTTAGCAATACATACTCAAAGCTTGAAGATCTTCTCTACCAAACTTTGGATTAAAAAATCATGTGACTTTGAAGGACTTGTTTAAATGAAAATAACAGCAATTGGAAAGTCATTACTTGAGGTTCTATCTAAATATGTCATTCCCCGTCTAGGTATTCATCCTGCCCCGCGTGCGATGGCTGGGCGAACGCGTGGAAGGAGCACTAAGCGGGTTGGGCGGCGCCGATAGGCTGGCGGCCAGTAACCTGAAGCATCAGCTGTTGAAAGTACTCGCGCCCGTCGTGCGACAGCTGAGGCAGCCGCCTGACCTCGCTGATGAGTACAAGTCAGTAATATTTTGTGGTGATTTTACAACACAGTTAATGTTCATATTTGTATAAAACACTACGCTTAATTACATTTGATTGTAGTAATATGGACTTTATTGCCACAAGAATATCTCTTATTGCCTGGCTTCATAAACAGTTTGATGGTCGCGTGTTTTCTTCAGCCTAGGTTGGGCAGTGCACCGTATTATTGTGAAGAGGTGGGTGGAAGACATTGTTGTTATCGTAGAGAACCGGGAAGAAGAGACAGGAGCCTGTATAGCACACAAACAAAGAAGACATTGATAAGCCATTTTTCAGTTTTTGTGAAGCAACTTTCAATAGGCGCTTGAATTTTTGAAGGAAAAACAAGGAGTGTGTTGGGATTTTTATTTCACTAAAACCACCTGGTGATCACCATCAGCATATGGAACCTCGCAAAATCCGTTAACCATATTTGTGCAACGACTGTTAGGTCGCATCCTTGGGGATAGGTCGAGCTTACACTCTAGTTTCGGCAGTTGATGCAAGTTTAACAAAAATCACAATACATCTGTTGTCCGTGTGTTTAGTATGTTGGTACTCCTCAGGCGTGACTACGGCTACCTAGGCCCGAGCCTGCAGCAGGCTGTGAGCAAGGTGCGCCAGTCGCCCGCGGGCAGCGGAGGCGGCGGCGCGGTGGCCGTGGTGACGTGCACGCCGCCGCTCGTGCCCGCCGCGCCCTCGCCCTCTCCCTCGCACCACTCACACACCTCGCACCTCTCGCACGCTGCAAAAACTGTCGGTGAGTGTTTGAATTCAGAATATCATTATTATCTAGTTTTTGGAAAATATGAAGTCTATATCATGCAGTTCAAAGTTACAATTCTGTTGAAACCGAAATTGACTTAAAATATACCAACAGCTAATCGATTTTCAAAAGACTTATGTTTTAAGTATAATGTATTTGCCTAAGTCTCCGAAGTAAGTTTTGAGCACTTAAAACGACCACTTAATTTGACCATTTAAAACGTACTTTTTAAAGACTATCGTGGAAACGGCATTTTCGCGCCACAGGAAAAAAAACGTGTATCTTTGAAACGAAATTTTAGATCTATGTTGAGATCTACTGTTGCTAATTAGCCTGATTTGAATCAGGCTAATTAGCAGCAGTATTTCTTCAAATGGGTTCGTGTTAAGCCACCTCCATACGCATGGTGTTTGCTACAAACAGTGGCAAACACCAAACACTGACCACAATCATCCAACACAAACACGGCATCCACAGGCTGGGCGAACGTGCTAGTATATTCCGGATTGCAAACATGGCACACGACGAGCTTGTTGCGGCAGCGATTACTTTCGGGTTAACCTCCTCAGACCAATCAGACATTTGTCCTTACAATTTAGCTTAGGATACCCAAAATGTCACGATTCGTAAATTTGACCACCACTATTAACTCCGTCGCCGCCCGCGCGCTCTACTCAAGCTCGCGCGTACTACTGAACTGAACAAACGTCTAGGTACATCGCAAACATGTTTGTCAAACACCCTTTGATTTGTGCACAAAAACCGACACCGATGCCGAACACGGGCAAACACAAACAAAAACAAACACCCATCCACATGTTCGTGTTTGTGGTTTTGTGTTTGCTGTTTGCCATTGTTCGCCGAGCGTGTGGAGCCGGCTTTACATGTTTCAGCTCAATTTTCATCATATGAATTATTTATACGGATGCAATGTCACTGGATTACTGCAAACAAAAGTTTATAATAAATCTCATTATATTGTAAACTCTTTCCTCTCAAAAAGACACGGATGTATTTTAAACTGTCCAATTTGGATGGCATTTATTTATTTATTTATTTATTTATATATTCTTTATTGTAGGTACACCAAGTTAAGACATAGAAAAGGAAACTTAAAAATAAAATACATACAATGGGCGGCCTTATCGCTTACCGCGATCTCTTCCAGGCAACCTGGAATGGATAGTGATAGCCTGGACATGAAATGGGGTTGCCATTGGTGTAACACACAAAATTACGAATATTTACTTTAATAATTATACAATAATATTATTACAGATACACAAATACATACATATGTTGTATAATATATACATAAATACATACATATTCAATATATATAGGCAATGTAAGTAAATGTTGACTAACGACAATCACAGTGACAGGTAATGGTCTTTTACGAGTCTTTTAAATACAGGCAATGACTGGGCGCGTTTTATTGGGTCGGGCAATGCATTCCACAGACGAGCAGCTTGGACAGTAAAAGATTTATCCAAGAAAGAGGTGGAATGCATTGGCATTTTAAGTCGCAAGTTATCCGATGACCTAAGTGATTTCGTGTGGGAATCGCAGATAAACTGAAAACGATCCTTGAGGTAACGAGGGGTGGAAGGAGTAAAGAGCACATTATATAGAAGAGAAAGAATATGAGCATTCCGGCGAAGGCGAATTGGCAACCACTTGAGCTTCACACGGAAATCGGAAACATGGTCATATTTGCGCAAACCGAATATGAACCTTATACAAACATTTTGAAGCCGCTCAAGTTTATCGAGTTGTTCTTGAGTAAGGTCAAGATAGCTGGCATCAGCATAATCAAGGATGGGAAGAAGAAGAGATTGTGCAAGCGCAATCTTGGTGGCAGTCGGAAGAAAATTCCGCAGTCTCCTCAAAGTTGCAGCAGATGCAAATAACTTGCGGCTTACCTCCTGCAGTTGGGCAGTCCAAGAGAAGTTCTTGTCGAAGAATATCCCCAAGTTCTTAACTTTCTCACTGAAGGGAATAACTGAATTGTCAAAAAGAACTTGGGGAAGAGACGTCCAGTCGATCCTTGAAACCATTCTCGCACTGCCCACTACTATAACCTGCGTCTTGATAGGGTTGACCATAAGCCCGTACCGCTTGCTCCAATCACAAATGCGAGCCAGATCACGATTGATGGCAACGATAGCCTCAGACAGATTTCCGAGAGGAGCTCGCGAATAAATTTGCAGATCGTCTGCATAAAGATGGTAGGATGAAATGAGTTCATTAGAGATTGAGTTTATAAAAACTGCGAAAAGTAAAGGGGACAATACGCCACCCTGTGGTACCCCGGCAGAAGTACTACACCAGGAAGATAAGATCTCTCCGATGCATATACGTTGCCGGCGGCCGAACAGGTAACTTCGAAACCAGTCAACCACCGATGGAGATACATTAAGAGAGCGTAGAATGCCAAGCAAAACATCAAAATCAACAGTATTAAAAGCATTACTAAAATCTAGCAATGCTAAGACAGTTAGATTACTGCTTTCCATGGCTGATCTGATATCTTCCGTGATATTGAGTAGAGCAGTGGAGGTGCTGTGACCAGGACGAAAACCGGACTGGAAGGGGTTGAGGAGATTATTTTTGGATAGGAAAGTGCTAATTTGATTATGAATTAATCGTTCTAGGACTTTGGACAGGAATGGTAAGACGGATATTGGACGGTATTCAGCATAGGATGTAGGATTGGACTTTTTGGGTAAAGGAATAATTTGCGCATCTTTCCATGAGCTTGGGAAGACACCGCTAGACGCAGAAAAGTTAAGGATGTGGCAAATAACAGGAAGGATAACGTCCAGCACCGGGAGTAACATTTTGCGGCTGATACAGTCACATCCTACTGCATTGGAAGTAATCGATAGTATGCTCTTCTTAACATCACATGCGGAGAATTGACTAAAAGCAAATGGAGAATAACTGGGAGTCGTAAGAGATGAAAGATAATTCAATGTACTTAATTTTAATGTCCGATCGAAATTGGACGAAGCTGTAAAATGATTATTCAATGCATCGAAGTCTAAATCTTTAGGGATTGACTCTTGCCGGGTTTTACCGACCCCCAGTGATTTTAGAAAATTCCAAACTTTGGATGTGTCTCCGTTTTGGACAGAGTTATGAATGTATTGGCGATAAGCATTCCTACACACCTTATTGCAGAGATTGCGTACTGAGGCATATTTGTCCCTATTCGCATCAGTAGGTCGACGCTTGAATTTGGACTTTGCCGCAACCTTTTTGTTCATTAACTTTTTGATCTCATCTGTCAGCCACGGCGCCGGCAAATGTTTAACTTTAACTGCTCGTACAGGTGCGTGAACATCATACAGATCGACAAGTTGAGCAGTAAAGATTTTCACTTTCTCATCGACCGACGTAGAGGCAAACAGAGGATTCCAATCAATATTGCTGGCATCTTCGCAAAGACTGTCAGCGTTCATACCACCAAAATTGCGTTGCAAGAGAATTTTGGCTTTAGCCTTAGGTGGACGAATTTTATAAGAAAGAAAAATCAAGTCATGATACGAAAAGGCGTCGGCTGAGCATTGGCCATGCTTAGCGACGTGATCAGGAGAGGAGACAAAAATCAAGTCAAGAAGCGAAGGGGTACAGTTTGGAAAGTGGTGAGTAGCACTTAGTGGCATAATGGAAAGATTACTAGAAGCTGCAACATTATGCAGGGAAGAAGAGCGATGATCTTTTTTCAGGAGACAAGTGTTAAAATCACCCATGATTATGCTATGACTGTAAGAAGGGATGAGATTTTCTAAGAGTTTTTCAAAAGATGAAAAGAAATTGATGCGTAAGGAGGGACAGTAATACACGCCAAGAAGTAGTTTTGAGTGATGTAGTTCGACTTCAAGAAATAGGTGTTCTCCAGCATTTGATGGCGGTGGCTGCGCTGACACATTGACTACAGAAAAGGGAATGTGCGCACGGAGATATATGGCAACACCACCACCACCACCAATCGTCCTGTCGTTTCTAATGAGCACAAAGCCAGGAAGAGAGTAGCTAGTTGAAGGGAGACAAGGTTTAAGCCATGACTCGGATACAAGAATAGCATGAATGTTTTTACAGTCAAAACTTGCCAGCATATCGTGGAAATGGGCCGGAATACTCTGGGCATTGATATGAATAACGTTAAAATTTTTAGGATCATCAGAAAACTGCGCCTTAAGACTGTCTGCAAGAGAAGGAATGGACACAAAACTGTCATTGTCACTTGTTAGAGAGAAAAAACTATCACCATCACTGCTCAGATCGAAACTCATAAATATTTACCTGACAAAAAAAATAAAAATAAATATATTCTATATATGAAGTCCTATCTTAAATCAAGTCACACCAAATATCAGGTCCACCTGCCGGTTGCGCTATTATGTTACAAATAATAATACATTATACAATACTAGCAGTCCGGGTAACAAAAAAACAAGATCAATTACTTATAAAAAATAAAAAACATATGAAAAAAAAAAAAAAAAAATAAAAAAAAAAAAAAACGAGAAATTTAATCCAACTTTTCAGGCAACGGTATATTAATGCATCGTTACCTGCAACGGAACGGACAAATAACATGAATGAAGTGACAGTGACACTGACAATTAGTCATTTGTCAACTTCACCCGTCTCTGTTTGTTGACAAAGCTAAATAATTATGATTGTTGTGTGTTCTTTACTGAGCTAAGACATTAAATTGAGTAACGGGATCAGAAACAGACCAAAGCGTAGCCAAAACAAAACAAGTTAAAGTGAAATATAAAAAGAAAACATTATCCGGACATTGCATCATACACTACACAACACATCACTTCTTTAAGGCTCCAGCACGCTTTAATCTTGCGGTCTTCACAGTAGCAGCGGTAGCTGGCACAGCCGTTATTGGATTGCTCAGCCCGAGCTCACTGGGAATCGACTCCACCGGCGCAATCTTGTCCAACTCTGCCAGGGACTCCACTCGGTGCCGCGTATCGTCGGGTGCAAGAACATAGACGCAGCCTGCCTTAGTCCAGCTCTTGGTGACGCCGAATCTTTCCCTAGCAGCCAGGAAAACGTCATGCCGCCCCTTAGTAAGGAACTCTGATAAAGTGACGCCCGAAGCCCTCAATTTGGTTTTGGAGTACCAAATTTTGTCTCTGACTGCAAGACTGCTAACCTTAAACAAGATAGGTCTTGTTTTGTTGGCCACCGCTCGCCCCATCCTGTGACAACGACTGATGTCAGCAACAGTGAATTCGCTCAGCTGCAGCCTATTTCGGACCACCTCAGTGATCAACTTGGCGGTGTCCTCTTTTTGCTCTTCAGCAATTCCATGCAGGAGCAAGATCTTTCTTCTGCCTCGCATCTCCATCTGGTCGACACTTCGAGCTAGAAGCCCCACCTGCTGCTGAAGACTGTTTAGAGCCTGTGTTATGAATGTCCGGAACAGACTAAACTCCGCAGCCAGGCCAGTAGCTGTGACAGGTGACTGAGGGGCGGTTCTCAGCAACTCTTCCTCAAAAGCAGCCATTTTTGTGTGAAACATCTCCTTTAGTTCACTTACAGTGTTTGATAGTGAATTCATCTTGGTGCTATGAAGTGACTGTAGTTTGTTATTGTGAAAAATGTACAGAGATAACGCTACTCCAGCAGGTATAGACTGTTAACTTTTATTATAAGGCATAAAATAATTATAAATAAACTTTTACTATAATATATTAAAATTAAAATACGAGCAAATTTTCTTTGTCTTACTGTTACAACTACCCACCACCATTTATACCCAGCATTTATTGTTATTGAAATGATGTTCGAGAATTTATGATCTCGCAAGATTAATTACGGTACGGTTAAGTACGGTTCTGCAATAATCTGGTGACATGGACACTGTATGCAGAGATTTGACGAAACTTTCAATGTGATAGCAACAATTACTTGTTCTGACAGAAACAATGGCTACTCGTAACGTAGTGATCAGCGCGTCGCCGGCGCCACAGTCGCCTGCGCCCTCCACGCCGCCGCCGCAGAAGTTCGTCATAGTTTCGCAGCAGAAACCCCCGCAGGTCAATGTAAGTAAATAATAATAATACCAACCTGTTACTCTCCAACTGCAGGCCAAAGGGCTCTTCTCTTCTTTCTTCTTCTCTCTTCTAGACAAGGCATTCTCTCTTCTAGAGATGGGTCTTCTCTATTCTAGAGATGGCTCTTCTCTCTTCTAGAAATGGTATTTCCTCTTATAGAGATGGCACTCTCTCTTTTTGAGATGGCTCTCTCTCTCTTCTAGAGGTGGCTCTTTTCTCTTCTAGAGACGGCAATCTCTCTTCTAGAGATAGCTCTCTCTTCGAGAGATGGCTCTTCTCTCTTCTAGAGATGGCACGTACATTAATCATCATGCTTGCTCAAAGAGTGTTGGAGATTTCAAAATTGATTTAAGTATTATTTATTAATAATACTTAAGTCTCAAAGTTTAGGTACGGACATAATGTAGCATTGAAGAGAAATTGACGGAGGTCTTGACCGGATAGTGGCAAAGAAATGGAGAACGAATGGGATCCCGTTCTTCGTAAATACAGAAGATAGTATAGGATTGGCGAGGATGGAAATCTGGGTTTGATCATTTCGTTCGGTTTTCTACGAATTTCTAAGTAGATTTGTGGTAGTTACGCGGACTTGGGACTTATATTTGTAGATATCTGCCGCAATATACCCCAATGTCCTTCGGCGGATACAGATGGCGTTCATAATCATCATCAGCTTGCATCAGTCCACTGCTGGACATGCGCCTCTCCAAGCGCGTGCCATCTATTTCGATTTTCGGCAAGTCTCATCTAGTTGCTACCAGCCACCCTTCCGAGATCGACGGCGCTATGTGCATAATATACATTGATAAATAATTGAAATTGTTTTAACAACAGACGCAGCCAGCAAGCGGACCCGGTCACATAGTTGTCCACAGCTCACAGCCGACCATCGTCCGAAGCCAAAACGTTCAGGTACAATATGAATATCATACTTACATATCATATAAAAGTATATGCTGTTATATTGGTAGCTCTGTTGTATGTTTGTGAGAAGTGAGGCCTTAGAGTATGTTAGCATGGAGGACATTGCATGTTTCAATTACCAAGTCTTAGCACAAATCAATTGTGTTTATGAAAATTCTATTATATGTTTATTTGGCAGGCGGTAAATAACGGTTAACGTTATGTGATGTTATTAAGAGCATGAATTGTATTAATTTTAATCAGCTAAAAATAATTTTGTTGTACACTAAAGCACATTGTCACAAGCTATCTAACCTAATAAAACAGAACATACATAAAAAGAAAGATTCCGACGAATTGAGAACCTCCTCCTTTTTTGAAGTCGGTTAAAAATACACATTAGATGCTGTCTTCCATGAAGCTTACTCAGTATCAGACAGGAGACCTTACAAAATTATAGCTACTTACCAGTGGCTTTGACAATGACAGTTACACAGTTCCAAACTATCAAATATTAACTTGTCTGGCTTTTCGTTCGGCGCACATCAGTTCAGTATAATGTTTGAATTAGTTCGCATGACATAAGTACAGAAAAAATGTATTGGTCTATGTAATACCATGTAGCTTAGGCACTAATATTGTACGAGTGTAGTTAGTTAAGTATGTTCGTTTAGCTGTTGCATTTCAATCGCGCCGCGGACAGGCACAGTTTCCACGTCCATTACATTGCGCATTGTTCCAATACCTTAAGCGTCGTTAAATCAATTAATGATACTTGGCAAGATGACAGTCAAGGAATGAAAAGGCTACGCTCCTTTAGCTTAACATTTACTTGTATCATGCATGGGACATTATTTTTCGTACTGGTAACACAGATGTCCATCGCCGGTGGCGATCACTTACAATCAGATGGGCTACCTCCTTGTTTGACACTTTATGGCATAAAGCAAGCCTGAAACTGTCATGCGCCCACTATGTGGGTAATGATGTGTTTTGAATTTTGCTTAACCGTTTTGCTCCTTACCCGTATGCGTAGATTTCGGCGTCTTGGTTTTTTATACTATGCTAAGTAAGTAGGTGGTAGTGCGGTAGTCGTAGCGTTGTGTGGGCGTAGTGATAGTGACGTAGATGCATGTGTCTGCGTAGTCGGTGGTGGTGACGAGCGGGCCGGCGAGCGGAGCGCCGCCCCCGCAGAAGGTGGTGGTGGTGGGCGTGCAGCCGCCGCACCAACTGGCGCCCGCCACGCAGCCCTCCGCCTCGCCCGCAGCCAGCGTAGGTCTCACCGCCGCACATGTCAGCCAGGTCGGTACATATTTTGTTTTAGTGCTATCCCTGATCTGTTGTCCGCATAAACATAACTCTGCCCAGGCTCCTTGTACACGCTATCCTGATCTGATGTCCGCCTAAACATTATTTAGCCCAGGCTCCATGTACACGCTGCCCTGATCTGTTGTCCGCCTAAACATTACTTTGGCCAGGCCCCTTGTAAACATTATCCTGATCTGATGTCCGCCTAAACATTATTTAGCCCAGGCTCCATGTACACGCTGCCCTGATCTGTTGTCCGCCTAAACATTACTTTGGCCAGGCCCCTTGTAAACATTATCCTGATCTGATGTCCGCCTAAACATTATTTAGCCCAGGCTCCATGTACACGCTGCCCTGATCTGTTGTCCGCCTAAACATTACTTTGGCCAGGCCCCTTGTAAACATTATCCTGATCTGATGTCCGCCTAAACATTATTTAGCCCAGGCTCCATGTACACGCTGCCCTGATCTGTTGTCCGCCTAAACATTACTTTGGCCAGGCCCCTTGTAAACATTATCCTGATCTGATGTCCGCCTAAACATTATTTAGCCCAGGCTCCATGTACACGCTGCCCTGATCTGTTGTCCGCCTAAACATTACTTTGGCCAGGCCCCTTGTAAACATTATCCTGATCTGATGTCCGCCTAAACATTATTTAGCCCAGGCTCCATGTACACGCTGCCCTGATCTGTTGTCCGCCTAAACATTACTTTGGCCAGGCCCCTTGTAAACATTATCCTGATCTGTTGTCCGCCTAAATATTACTTAGCCCAGGCTCCTTGTACTCGCTGCCCTGATCTGTTGTCCGCCTACACATTAACACTATGTATAATTTAAATAGTGCACACACACGATGAACTATTTTAAATAATGATACATTGGGCACCCAGAATTTTAAACCCCTGAAATATTTTTGGTTTACATTTAGTGCTAACGAAATGTTTTCTTTTTTTTGCCATCAACGTCCTAGTCATGGAGACACCTGGTAAAGTCTGTTATTACGATACCTTTGGGTGACGCGGTTTTTGAGCTTCAAACAAACTAATATTCCTCAAACATTAAAACCCGTTTTTTTTTAATTGCATTTAGTTATTTTATTTGGTTTTTTTTACAATTACATAAATGAAATTAAAAATATTTTAAAGTAATAATACGAGGCATGTCCAGAAAGTAAGAGTATAATGATATTATATTGGTCACACTACCGGGTAGGTCCTCCATTACCAAAAAGCCAAAAAACTCATCATTACGTTTAAAACTGTGGTCACAGCAGCGTTTCCCGTGAATCATGTTCATAGTATCTGCCGCTAGGTGCGAAATTTGCAGTAACCTCCAAAGGGTTTTTGGAGCGGTATGAACTTGAAGGTGATCCTTTTATGCTCTCTATTGTTACAGGGATAGAAATTTGGGGTACCCCACTGTACCCCTGAAACCAAAAGACAATCCTCCCAATGGTGTCACCACCTCATCACCCTGGATTCATTAATAAATAAGTGGATAGGGTGATAAAGTCACACACGATAGGACCTACCTACGCTCGGGTTAAAAAAAAACTAGTAGGTAGTTTCCTAGGCTAGGCTATCTACTTTCTTACTTATGTGCTTATCTACTTACATATATTATTGAATTAGACGAAATATCATTATGAAATGATTACCTATGAGATTTATAAAGGGTAGGTTACCTACCTAGTAAGATTTAAAATAAGTATAATAAAAAAATATAATAGGTATTTACCTCAGGTTAGAGAAAAGAATCTGAGATATTTACAATCACAAAACTAGAAAGAAACTCAAGTAGATTGAGGCGGGCAGCCCTAACGCGTGTTTACGTGACGTGTGCTCTTAGGCACTTATTTCAAGGACAGGGCCGAGTACTGTTAGATATGATTACCGTGATCTAGGTAGCTAGAAAGGTAAGTAAGGTAGGTGGTTCTAGGTAAGTAGGGTACGTACAGGTAGAAAGGTAAGTAGGGTAGGATAGGCAGTTAACGGGAACGAAGCCGCGGGCACAGCTAGTTTTTAAATAAACTTCACATAGTTACAAAAATGATATCATTGACGAATAAATTGATCGAATTGATACAATAAAAAAAAAAACAAACGACAAAAAGTTAAATCGGAAGACACATGTCGAGACTTTCAGTAGGCAAATAAGTACCTCAGCATATGCTTTGTATACACTCGCTGCAGTAGTTAGTGTTGATGCTTTGCTCACCGCATACTACGGCCTAGTGGAGTCCATCTTATGGTACGGCATCATCTTTTGGAGTAACTCGACTGATAGGGAACTAGTTTTCAAAACCCAAAAGAGGTGCATTCGGTCGATGTTTAAACTTGAAACCAATATGAGCTGCAAGCCTTATTTTCTAAAACACAAAATTTTGACAATGCCTTGCCCATATATATCAGAGAATGCCATGTTCTTAAAAACTAATCCTTATATATTTTCTCGCATGGCAGATCGATTTCCTCGTAACAGACGGGATAATACTCAAATTTGTCAACATCAGCACAACACGGCACTTATGCGTAGAAGTGTATTTTGCATGGCTCTAGAAATTTACAGTAAATTTCCAAAAAGCTGGAAGCAGTTAAATTATTTAGCATTTAAAAAGAAAGTTAAGAATTTCCTAGCAGATAAAGCTTATTATAACCTGAATGAATTTTAAATGAAAACATTTATAAAAGCAAATAGATTATTGCTTTTATTATATTATTATTCTTGACATTTTTAATAATTAACTGCTATAGTGATAATTCTGATTTGATTTATTATTTTATTATGTTGACATTTGTAATATTTCTTTAAATTCTTATTTTTTTTTTCTGACGATCTAGAAGGATAATTTTGAATTGACATTTTTGACATGAATCATTTATATGACATTTTAAATTTATTTGACTAAACGTGACAAACTAGAACTGTAATTTGATTTAATATTTTGACATTTTTAGTAATTTTATTGACATTCTAGAATGATAATATAACATTTGCACATTTTTTTGTCATTGATTGACATGATATTTTGGAATTAATATTTTGATTTGAAATTTATTGTTTTGTTTTGCATTGTATTATTTTGATTTGAATTGTATTATTTTGATTTATATTCAATTATTAATATTTGCATGCCATTATAAACTAACGCAAACATGACGCTCTGTATTATACTTCTTTTTTTTAACATCTTACATACTGATAATTCGTTGTGTGCACTGTACTAACTAACATGTTTGAGCAAATAAAGAATGATTATTATTATAAATCGATGGTTAAAATATGTTTAATTTTCTATATTTTAAAATTGAGGTTGTTTCAGAAGTAAAAATTTATTTAAGTGGCACATTTTTGTTTTTATCACGACACCTACATTTATGACATTGTTGCGCAGGAGTTTAATTAAAAAGGCAGCAATAACGTCATAAAAGTCGAACTAGATAAAAAACCAACTAACTTAATTTATAAAATAGCACTGCCATTTAACTTTTTCAGTGGTTAACAATAATCAAGATTATTATTAAAATAGATGGGATATAAAAATATAACAAAATTATGAATAATTTCTTATCTAGACACACGGCAGCGAAGCCAAGTTCAAGCAAAAAAGGAACTGGCGACGCAGCAGCTGTGTGTAATATTACACGAACCATTAGGAACCACTTTTGTCACCTTAATAACTTAAAATTTATTAAACATAAACACATGAAATTTGGTTTATGTATTAAAATCCCTAAGATGAACTATAAACCAAAATTTCAAAAATATAGCTCAAACGGTTATTTAGATATTAACGTCCAAAAGCCGTCGTTTTTGTCACTGACTGACCTATAGGCCAAAACTTACCCAGTTCCAGATGAACTAGTTCAAATTTGGCATCCAGATAGGTAGTTGGGTGAATACAAATATAAATCAGAAACTAGTAATTGTTTATCATTTTATTATAATTTTTCAATGAATTGATTATTCTAGGAACACTTACCTAA
The DNA here is from genome assembly GCA_947562075.1 of Orthosia gracilis. Taxonomy (NCBI): domain Eukaryota; kingdom Metazoa; phylum Arthropoda; class Insecta; order Lepidoptera; family Noctuidae; genus Orthosia; species Orthosia gracilis. The sequence goes on from OX387268.1 coordinate 45,158,589, forward strand.
AGTGCCTGTAATGTAAGAATAAGCAATCAAAATTGATGACAGTCGTTCTTTATGTGGATTTAGGCTTGACAGCGCTCTTTTCGGCATAGGCTCTTCTATATTTAGTAAAGGGCAAGCTTACGTTGGACTCTCCAGAGATAAAAACCTTAGGTTTTAATCAAGGCACAAGAGAGCTTAATTGTAGAGTACAACCACCTGCGCACGTTATACCGCCCCAACTAGGCTAAATAAAGTATAAACAGAAAACGTGTAAAAATAATCTGGATACTGAATGGGCAATTCACTCGAACATTTCAAAGACACAAGAAAATGTAGAAAATAACATAAAAAAGACAATTATACCCCGTAAACGTAGGAAAATACAGTAGTTTAACAAAAACCATTTGGTATTAATTTTATTATGAATAAGTATCTACTAATAATTACTGTAAATAAAGTAATGATATCTCATCAAAAACATAAATGTGAAAAAGAGAGCCAAGTTCAATACTAATAATATGCGCGGTTGTTGACTACACCGCCAAAATAATTGAGATCTAAATGTGTGCCACGACAAGAACATAAAACATTCTAAAATAAATTGAAAAACACAATTTCATGCTTGTTCAACAATATTTGCTATTTTAAAATATAACTTCTTAAATTTTGAAAAGTCGAATTATTTACATAAAGCAGATAACTTAGTATAAATTGTAGCTCAACATTTGATTTGGCTAGTTTTCACATACAAATTATCTTATATTTGGCTAATAAACTTATCTTCTTTGTGTTAGTTTAGTTTCGACGGGCTGTTTCCGCAACACCACAACTAAGCTCTATTTTGCGTAAAATATCTTCTTTATGTTACATGCAATTTAAGTTTTATGGTAAAAACTATTTGACACTACACATCGTCTCCTACTAGCTTCCTACACATTGATTCATGTATCTGTTTAGTCATTATCTTTAGTGTATTCTGCTTTTTCTTATCACAACTATTGTTTTAATTAACTTATGTTTTAATGGGAAATTTATGTACCCGTAATTCGACTTTTATGAGTAAAAAACAAGCTAGAAATCAAATTTGTAGAAAAACAATCCAAAAGGGGTTTTTTTCACCATACCACGCATACCTAACTGTACAAATCTATAACAATTCGAGGATTCTTAATGTTTTTTGTTGTTGTACGTAGTACCTTATTACTCTAACATCTAATACTCACGGTTTTCATTTAAAAAACTTAGCAATCTGAATAAATAAACTAAAGGCCGATTTCACCAATGAGACTAATCGCGATTAGTTGAACTAAACTCAGTTTATGCAAATACAGAGTTCTGATTGATAGTTTCTCAGCGCTCTCAACCAATCAGAACGCTGCATTTGCATAAACTGAGTTTAATTGAACTAATCGCGATTAGTTTCATTGGTGAAATCTGTCCTAAAGCTGGTTATAAAAATGTTCATAATAGCGAGTGGCGCAATATTTTTTGAACCATTTTTAACAGATCTCGTTTTTTTTCTATCATGGTATCTTATACGTATAAGCAGGCTTTAAATATATTTATATTATCTTTTTCAATTAAGTACTGAGTGAGCCTCATCTCTCTTATTCTGAGTGTGGCCCTTAATTAAAAATTAAACATCACGGCCTTTTTCTTTACCTTGTTAACAGCATGTAGCACATACAAAACATGTACCTGAAATAATATTATGTTTAATTGATAAACAGTCAAAATAATTTTATTTTTGCTAAAAATAAGAATTAAATGTATTGCATTTTGTATGTACCGTAAATACACGTGTAATTTATAATGACAGTGGAATCTAGATAACATTAAAAATAAATAATGACCACGGTTTATAGATTATCATTAGTACCTACATTTCTGGGACAATATTGACATAATTGTAAAAAATTACTGTAACATGCTTTATACTAAAAAAAGAACTACAAAGTCAGAAATGATCACTTATGTCATTCTTGCCCCAACATTTTTATGAAATATATATCATAATTACCTTTATGACGTTTTTGCTCCTACACACAAAGACTTCTAGTAGAGGCTCGCGATCAATTGACCAATAAGAACGTCCTCGCACTAGCGTTTACAAAAAACCGCCAAAACCACAACGTCATTTACGCCCTCAGTGGCGCATTTTTAGAGTTACAGTCATGATATTGTTGCAACGGATGACGCATGTACGACATCATATGTGACCAAAAACTCATTTTACCAATTTTAGCATTTCTGACGTTATTGCACCAGGTGTACAATATGTACTGATGTAACCATGTAAAACATTTTAATTAAATCATATTTTGAAAGCTATAAAAATCTAGTACTCTCAATTTCTGGACTTGCCTCGTAGGCTCGTATTATAAATAACAGAAAATGCCGTCAATAACTAATAAAACCTAATAAAAATGGCGTCAAGACAAAATTGAGGTTTGAGAAATATTTATTTGTGATAAAAAGAGACAGAACGGCTCTCCCTTATGTATTTAGGGGCATGCTAATCACAATACCAGCAAATGTTGTTGTTGATGCTAAACTAAATACCAGCAACTGACTAACTCTCAGTTTTTAAAGCTTTCTAACTCAATAATAACAAGAGCATGTTAATTGCTGTAAATGGCTAAGAAGACAACAGCCAATCATTTACAATTTTCAATTAAATTCTCCAGTGCGGCCTATGAACAAACAGCTGTTTCAAACTATGCATCAGCACCAACAGTAGTTGTATTAGACACACTGTACTAGAGTAAATATCTACACTTTTGTTGGTCTCTGTACGTCTGACCCTGCAGTGACGATCCTCAAATGATGTAAACACATAAGATGAGACATATGAATGTATGTTTCGTTTTGGAGATTTAATCATTATATATATTTGACTTTAATAAGTTAAATATCTTAATGCAGATTTTGAAAACTCCTTAAGTTTTGGAGTGCAGTAGATAACTGTGGAACGAATAGCGCCACTGTCGTATGTCGTTTGGAGATGTTATAAATTTATGTTTTATTTTATTTTGTGTTCAGTGACTGATATAAAAATTAGCACCACCACAACACTGTTTTAGAGAAAGCCATATCATTAGTGTGTTGTCCAAAAATTTGATACTTTAAAAAAAGGGTTCACTACTTCAGTAAACTAACAAGACACTATAAAACAGCTTAGATGTTCATAAGTCCTGGTATTTTAACTATGCGTGTCTGATTGAGTTTTCTTATACATAGGCTCCTGTGTCGGTGGTGGCGAAGCCGGCGTACGCGCGCCCTGGCACGGCGCCCCCGCCGCCCGAGCTGGACGACCTCTCACATCTCGCCTGACCCGCACTCCCCCGCACCTACAGCGTGGCTATCATCAAGCAGTATGCCGGCAAAAAGAATCAGTGAACTTTGTTTTGCTAACAGTTTCCGTGACAATATCCGAGTGGGGACTAAATGGATTTAGAAGTAAGATGCACTGTTTTCTGTTTAGTAGCTAGGCTTTGATGATTTGTATATCGTTACTAAACGGGGTTTTGTTAATCGTAAGGACTTATAATTTAATATTAATGTGCGTGTTTAATACATCTAAGTCCACACGTTTGGTCCCCTAGTGGTTAAGTTTGTAATTATATTTGGTGACATTTTCTGATTTGAATTTATTTCGTACATCGTAGCCTTACTATTAATACTTTGGTTAAATAGTTTTAGGAGTAAATGGTATATTTACAATTACATAATATGGATTGTCAATTGATGTTATTTTATTTTAGAGCATATACCCAAGACTTCTTGGGTGCCCAATGTATCATAATTTAAAATAATGCATAGTGTTTTAGTATATTATTTCAATTTGATTTTAGTATATTATTCAATTTTATTATGTATGTAAAAATAGCTTATACAAAATACATCATATGAATTTAAACAACAGTACTTTCAATTATTCGTTTTTTTATTCCAAAGTTTATGTATGTACATATACACAGACAAGAAGAAGTAACAGTAAAAATAGTAAAATTTTACTAAGCGTTGCTTTTCATCCTATAGAGCTATCTTTAAAGCTTTCTCTCTATTTATTGATTCAACTCACACATTGAATCTTTATGGGACTTAGGATTGATCCTTGAAGTACACCTTTCTCCTCATACATTGATCTATATAGGACTTAGGAGTGATCACTGAGGTAGACTTTTCTCCTGACAGATTTTAATATATGGGACTCAGGATTGATCCTTGAGATACATCTTTCTCCTCACAGATTGATATACCTGGTCAATCTGTGAGGAGAAAGGTACCTCAAGGATCAATTTTATCAGTATAATCTATGAGAAAATACTATTTATATTAAAAAGCAAATAGCAAAGTTTCCTTTATTATAAGTATTTCTTTGCAAAAAAAGTTGAGATTGTTCAGCTTTATGGAAAATATAGAGTTTGCTTAAAAAAAGGCTACCGCCCTTCACATAATTCTTTCAATTGCTCGCATCCATGATTTTTCTGAGACAGAAGCAGAATACGAAAAAAGTACGAGACGGTATTACATGGGAAATTGGGAATATCGCTCGAACAATCCGGTTAATGTACCAAGAGGTATGCTTTATTAGGGTTTCTTCAGTGGCTTAAAAGCCAAAACGTTACCGAAGTCAGATCTTCCAAGCAGAAGATAGTAATTCAATCAAAAATATGAGAGCTTCAAGAGATAGTTACTGTGACAACTACTCTAGTGGCATGTGAACGGGTAAATAAGCACCGAATCCGCGCATAATAGGCACAATGCTTCACAATGAATGAATGCCCACTCGACTGAATTGATAAGTGGGTTGTACCGCTTGCGTGGGGAGCGCGTGTCCGCCCGCCCGCCCGATTCGCCGCGCGCCACCGTCAGGGGAATGCGAACCGGTCGCATATTTGTGCCTATGAGAACCGGCTCTCATAGAGTACCTACTAATATGTCAGTTATGAAAATGATTCAAAGGTAAAATAAATAGAACAGAAACTTGGGGAAAAGGAGTGACGAGTGTCCTATCTAGGTTTCAGAATACTGTCTTTAGTAAGTAATATTTATTATATAGAGAGCCTTCAATATGAATACCTACTTAAGACAATGTGCACCAGCTATAACTCAGAAGTTGATAAATAGGTTGGAGTATTTTGAAGTCTCTTAAAGTAAGTACAGAAACTGCAAAAGTAAACTTTACAAGAGAATTTAAAGACCTCTGTACTCAATTTTGCTGTCTTAATACGTTTTTATTGGATGTCCTGTCCGAATTTACAATTCACTCTCCCGTATAATATCCCATCTGGCATTAGCAGTTTAATCTTTGGCGGTTCTTGCCAGTTGCGGCGGCGGCGCGTTTTGTCTGCCTGACCACTGGCCGAGAGTGGCAGAGGTGGTCGCAGTCGTGCATTCTGTCGCAGTCGCAGCTAGAGAGCGCTCATCTCACACCGCTCGCTGCCCGTCGCCCATCGCGACACTCGACGTTTCCCGCCAAAATATTTCGCGCACTTTTGTTACTTGATTAATTAAAAAAAGATACTGACATGTTCATGTAATGCAGTGATCGATTTTATTTTGTGATGCGTTCATATATTGCGTTCATTTTTTTCTTTGTGTTTTTGTCAAAGTCGACGAAGGCGATACGATGGCTGTAAGTACTGTTTGGTTTTCTCTTTTAATCGTTTTCTGTTTTCGTTAACTTTATTGCGCATTACTTAGTAAACTATTCGGACTAAACAAGTCACAAATGACACTTAGGAAATGTGTTCCTCCTACATTTATAATTTGCGTTTCGGCTTGCACGTTTCTTTTATTGATATTTCTATTATAGTTTTTAAGTAAAACAGTAGCATCGAAATTCAACGCTATGTAAACAGTGTAAAAGACTGACGTCATTATTATTTCTGATGGGGTCTAATCTAACCCTGAAAACAATATTTCAACGATTTGAGTTCCTTATATTTAACTTATATCTTTAAACTAGCAATTGCAATTTAATTTGTATATATCTATGTACATATATGTAATCTGAATCTCGGAAACGGCTCCAACGATTTTCATGATATTTAGTGTACAGAGGGTTTCGGGGCGATAAATAGATCTAGCTAGGTTTAATTTTTAGAAAACGTCGTTTTCTCTATTTTCAGCAGCAGAGCTCGGTCGCCCAGCTGCTTTTTTTTTAAGATGTGGTATCTATTTTGATAACTTTTAAATTAATAGTGTTTTTACCTGCGATTCTTTTGTATAATTAGCGCAAATTTTGTTTAAAACTTCACCTATAGGTATCATTGAGATCTATCTTTACAACGACGAACTTTTTATCTAGCCGTCCTTAACTAATGTGTTTTGCATCGAGAAGGCGCTTTACCGGCAACAACCAGAAATGCGAAAAGAGTGGTACTGTTACGATGGGGTTTATTGGACATGGTTATATTTGTGTTTCCAAAAACAAAGTAACAAAAAGAACCTCAATATAATATGAGTGGTGTCTAAGTATAAGTAGGCACCGTAATCTTAATTAAGCCATGCGACTGCCGAAGAAGGATAATGTGTTTATCAATATATGTATGTATGTTTGTTCCTATGTGACATTCTAGAGACCAAATGCGTAAGCCAATTTTGATGATACTTACATCAATTGATTCATCTTAATCTTGCGAGTGTCACTGGCCGTAGTTAACTCAACTAATATTTAAAAATAGTAACCAACGATTTAAAATTTCGATAAAATGCGTTATTTTATCAAGAAGAGTGATTTTCCAAAACGTACTAAGTTAATTTTTATTTAGTTTTCAAATTGTATTGCGTTTCAATCTATAACGTAGTATTTATGCATTCACCATAAACGTTTATCACAAATCATACAAAACCACGACGGTTTTCACTTCTAATACACGGATGTACAACCATATCGTAGGTACTAGTTCAAGCAGAAATTCATTTCAAAATGTACTTAGTTCAACTTAGTTAGCTTAGAAATGAATTACCACTAGGCGATAGCACGAGTGGTGTATCTGCTGAAGAAACTGTCTATCTCTATGGAAAAGAAATTGTAGAGCTATTTATATGACTTATATGAATTTTATAATGGGTCATACAAATGGATTTTGTATTCTTTTTAATAGTTTTGATACTGAATTATTTTAATGTTTCTTTTTTTTTAAATAAATATTTGAAAAGCACTATTCTTTCTTTTGCTGGGCTGAACTTTCCGAGGACTGCTGAAAATATGCTTTTATTTACCATAGTATCATAATATTACTATGTAGTTTTTTTTTTCAGAATGTACTAAGTAATTACTTAGTACATAATTATGCATTGCGACTTAGCACATCACGGCAATGTACCACCACAAATAAAACATTTTTTCTATATAAAATGTAGCAAATTTATTTATATTTAAGTGAATAATAGTTTCTTTTATTGGTTTTTTTTAAATTCATCTCTATATCTTCTCTTAATTGTATAAAACTAAGTTGTTGTCTGCCTCAATCTGTTCTCCGCTTACTTCTTGTAAACCAAGCAACGGATTTTGATACGGTAACTAATAGAAAGAACGATAAACGCGGCAGTTTTATGTGTATATTATGAACGCAAGTGATTAGTACAGCATTATTCATAAAACCCGGGCAATTTGAAAAATACCAAATTAATCTGAGTAGTCAATATGATGATAAAAACTATTGAAATTATGAAATCGACCGGACTTTTTTAAATAAATAATGCCCACCACATAGTGGGCCAAGTAATAAAAGTATGTGTCTTTTAAAATTATTTTCGGTTTCGATTATTATTTACGGCGCAGATACCATTTAGTAGCTCCTCGTGTACTCGTACCGTAACAAACAAATATACCTACTCTGCAAAGTAGCATACGATACGACCACGGTTATTCTCTGAACATCGGAATAAGAATGTAATACAGTAAAATATTTATTACATGTAAGTTGTTTATTTAATATCCGATAGTAGTAATATTTTTTTCTTGACTTCGTGCAGGGTGTAAGAAGAGGGCGTCATATTTGATGTGAGGTCACATAGCCAATAACCAGCTGACAAACAAGACGCTTCTAACGACACCTCATTTGTCAAATTATGATAAGTAGTTTAGAAGTTCTGGAGGGATCAGATGAGCAACATACATACACACATATCGGTTAAAAACATAACCCTGCCTTTTGCTTCGCCGTAGTCGAGTAAAAATGTACCGAATTTTGGGTCGCGCAGCTGTGAAACGCGAGCGCGTTTTGTTCCTACAAAGTCGTTGACGACTGTCCTCGTCTTAAGACATCGACTGTCGCCAACGACCTTGAGGGAACAAAACGCGCACTTGTATCGCATATTTATCTTTTGTTCTATCCTTATTAATCAATGACATTAAAAAAAGCGTCAGATTTAAATGTAGATAATTAAATTGTCGTTGAGACGGTGTCGATTTCATTAAAATACGCCCAGCTGTTATGGTGCGATTTTCGTGTTTTTGCCCGTTTTAGAGATAACTTTACAAATTAATTACACTATGTTATACGAATATAACTCAAAATTTTCTTAGATCAAATTATAAAAAAAATGGTCTAATGACACATTTTTTTTTCCAAAAAATAAAGACTAGCCGTTTAGACGTCATTCTCATTTAAAAAACAAACAACTCAGGGATATCTGCGCCTAAAGCAACAAAGCCGACGGAGCCCCGCTGCGCGCGGCTTCTATTTCTGTCTGCAGGGTCTAAACTAACCTAACTTGAAGCAGATGACCTATCCGGGGTGCCCTAATAAGCTCGCGAGCTTGCTTCGCTAGCTCTTGGACTAATTCATGGACCAAAATTATCGAATTGCCCAACCTTTTCGTAGCAATATTCATAATGACCAGACGAATGAATGACATAATATAGAAGTTTAAATCAGTATTCATTACATTGCCCGATTTGACTTGACTAGATTCATAATGCCCGGGCATTATACATAGTGACCTGATTATTCACTTGCGAAACTTGACAAACGCGGGTCGCACAATATTGGCGCCAAGAGTTTATATTATAAAAAGGGAAACAACAGATTTAAGAGTTTATTGTTTATTTTAAAATACCTTAAATTTATTTCGACTATCGTTATATTGAAGGCCCAGAAAGAGGTGGCGAGACGTCCTAGACTGCAGAGGTGGCTCAGGCAAATAGTGCTTGGAAGGATTTGGGCGAGACCTTAGCCCAGCAGTGGGATAGTACAAGCTAATAATAAAAAAAATGTTATAGTTAGACTTCCATCACAACTATTAATGACATGTGAGACACAAATTGGAAAAGTTTCAAGTATGAATATTGATAATATTATCTGCCTAGAATTTACCCAACCATGATGGCGTCGGTTTCCAGTCTAACCGGACTCAGTTAAATTATCAGTGTTTTAGATGGGGTGATTTGCCACAACCCAGTAACTGGCTAACAGTATAGGTACCTCTTGGCAAGACTACGGTTTATCAGATTATTCATGACTAGTCATTACCAGTAACGACAGTCACAATATACTGTGCAAAATCACCATCACTAAATATTATAAAGTCCTCCGCCGCGCCGCGTCTGTACGCGATAAACTCAAAAACTACTGGAACGGATTTTCATACGGTTACAGTAACAGTAGAAAGAGTGAGAAACGAGGCAAGTTTTTGTATACAAATTTTGCACGGGCGAAACCGGGGCGGCTCAGTAGTTGATGATAAAGTATGGGCTGAAGAAGCTAAGAATCTGTTGCGCCGATTTAAAATATTTTTTTGGCATAATCATTCTCGACGAAATTTAAGTTTCTAACAAACTTAAGTAATAGTGTCGAAACCTAGCGCTGTGATTAGCATCTAGATTTTTATAAAAAATGCATATCAAGGCACTTTATATTTTTAGAGAAACATAAATTAGGTACGAAGAAAGTTCTTTCGGCAGACCTGCAAAAGTAGCCATTTATTAGCTCATTAGCATTACATACCTATATGAAATTGGCGTTTTGTAAAGCAGGAACATAAAGCCGTTTTTTTTAAAATATATTTATTTAATCAAAGTATGTACCATTGCTATTTATGCACTTTTACCATATCATAGGTAGTTCATTGATCCCTTTACTAAAAAAACCATTCGGACGGGAATCAATAAAATCTTTGAAGGCGCTTTGGACTGCCCCATCGGAGTTGAATCTTTTTCCTTGCAAGAATATATCCAAATTTCGAAAAAAAATCATCATGGTCCGGGGAGTACGGTGGATGTCTTAGACATTCCAATTGAAGCTCCTCTAATTTGGTAGCCGTCTGTTGTGCAGTGTGTGGTCTAGCGTTGTCCTGAAGCAGCAGTGGCCTAGAGCAATTGACCAGCCTCGGCTGTTTAGCAGGTAGCTTTTCCATCATGGTTTGCAGTTGCTGACAATAGACATCCGTCGTAATCGTCTGGCCAGATTTAAGAAAGCTGTAGTGAATGACACCGGCACTAGTCCACCAAACAGGTATTTTTTTTTAGTAAATTTTCGCTTGGGGCAGGATTTGGCTGGTTCGCCAGAGTTCAGCCTTTGCGATGAGCATTTCCGATTATTGTACAGGATCCACTTTTCATCACTGGTAATGATTCTATTTAAAATCCCTTCATTATTGCGCCGGTTGAGTAATGTAACGCAGCAGTCGACGCGCATTTGTCGGTTTGCTGCACTCTATTCATGAGGTATCCACCATTCAAGCTTTTTCACCTTCCCAATTTACGTGTTAAAGTGGATTAAAGCAGTTTTATCACTAATACCGCAGCTAACTCGGACGTGGTTTGCGATGGATCTGCGTCCACAATAATCTTCAATTCTTCATTATCAACTTTGGTCTCTGGCCGTCCACGGGGCTTGTTCTGCAGTTCGAAATTTCCAGAACGAAAACATTGGAACCAAAAACGCAAACACAGTGCTTTTGCGACACCGTCGCCATACACATCATTAATCCTTCGAGCCGTTTCTGCAGCATTGGTGCCACGATGGAACTCGTACTCGTAAATAACGCGATATTTCAAGTTTTCCATTTTGTAAACTGACTGGCGCAAAGAGAAAAGGCGAAAAGAAAACCAAAAGAGGAAAAAACAAATGAATTACGGTTTACCAAACACAAAATCATGAGTAAATAGCTGTATAAATTTAAAATTGGAAGTCCAAACCAAAGAGGAGATATTTGAGATCAAAGTGGCCAGTACGACAAAACGCCAAATTCATAGGTAGGGACCTAATATTAGTTGGTTTTTGCTGGTTTCTTGTCCAGTTATCCAGCAAATCTCTATGTTCTATTCAGCAGCCGCATTGCGCGAGTGAGTTCGGCAAGGCCGACCGCAATCAAAACGACCAATGACGCAGACGGAAACTCACATCGCGTCATTCATCTCGCATGTGATTGGTCGATTTGATAGCGGTCAAATCTTGCGCCTTGCCGAGTTTACTTGCGCAATTCGGCTGCAGGAGTTTACAGAATCTTGAGAAAAGCGAGGGGTTAAAGCTGCCCAAGTCGAAAACATCCTTTGTACCAGAGGAGCATACTCTCCTTTTCACACCTTCTGCGAGACAATAAAAAGCCAGGGCTCCATAAATTAAGTATTTATTTTGTAATTAATATAAATCAAAAGTTAATATCGACACACATTAGTCCAGTTATGGAAGCATAGAGTAACATTTTTGTTTGGTACATTTATGGAAGTTGTGGTATAGATATAGAAATATGTGTGTTGTGAATACTTTTTTCTTCCTTTTTTGAGTTCTGCTTATGGTGGCCATTTCGATTTTCGATCACACCTTTTTACAGTGCCATATGTGCATTTTTGTACTTAGAGTTTTCCACGAGTTTCCACACGTATTTTATGTTCCAAGTTCCAATAACTTTACTCCCTTGGGAGTTTCATACAACTTTACCTGTCTTAAGATTTTTACTTTACTTTACGTTTACATTTACTTTGCTTGATTTGTAAAAGGAAATTATCGAGCAGTTATTGTAAAAAAATTGTTAATTAATAAATATAAGTATAATTCACTAAAAGATACTTTAAATAACCCTCATTTGCAATTCTAAATTACTATATCTAGAACCTAATCCTTAATCGCTCTATCTTCCGGTAAAATATTTGAATGATTACGCGAACACATAGTTTTGATTGGCTTTGAATTGGATTGATTGAAAAATTTTAGTCAGCTGTAACTTTGTTTGGAAAAATCATTTTTTTTGGGAATTGCCTATTACTTTCTTGAATAAAGTTATTCATTAAGAATTTAAGGGAAAATGCAGTTTTAAAAATATGATCGCAACTTTTTCTTACGCCCTGCATAAGAGGTAGAACTTGCGCTATTGTCTAAACTTCAGTGTCAGGTGTTCATCGATATTATATACGTCATAGTTTGTGCTCCATTTGGGTAATTGCTGCAAGGCGTTCCAGTGCGAGGATAGACGAATAAATAAATAGTAATACTATAAGGGCAATTAATATAATATACAATTAATATTCGAATATCTATAAACTATAATAACTGCATCATAGAGATATATTTAAGAATTATATAATAGAAAGAAAGAAAATGATGAATAAACTAAGGTGAAGAGTCTAAAATAATATAATATCTGATCTAGCAATAACCTGATGAACCACAATGATCACACACTAACGAGAAAAGTATTCAAGAAGATGTTTTATCAAAATATTAACAGAGGCAAAAGCATCCGTAGGTAGGTAGGTAGGCATCGATAAACAGGAGGACAGCAAACAAAAGCCTACTTTATTATTAATTACCATGTATAAATATTTGAAGTTAATATGCCAGTAGTTTTAATGAACTTGTTAATTAACGTTGTTTGTACACGAGGCAGGCATCGGATATTAAAACTTATTGTACCGGATTAACGGGCAAATATAAAACCGCACTACAGATTAATATTATTACCTACGTGAATCAAACAAAAGCCATTCCATTACGAGTTCAACATACCTAATTAACGAATACTTAAAGCGAATAAATCAATACGGGCATCAACAGCACAGAACGGTACAAAATAACATTGTTATTGTACCATTTGAAACATCCACAGGATTTAAAGCGGTTGTAACGGGTCGGCTTCCCGTCCATCGAGGCTCCCTAATTGAACATTGCACTAATGAGCACCGTTGTTCAGTTGCAACCCGCAATTATTCGCCCCCGAGATTACACCGGGTAATATCCCGGGAAATGTGAGCTTTGCTACGAACACGATTTTCGGCAAAGCTGAGTACCTAATTATTTCAATATTACGGTTGCTCGTGTTTATGTTAATTGCTAAGATAATGTCCTCTGGCGCCTCGTTAAACTTGATACATATGAAATGAAGATGAATTTTATTAATTTAGGTACACTCTTTATCTTTGGCTCGTAATAAGCTAGAGTTATTTTACACCAAAAATGTAATGGAGATAATTACTATTAGCTTATAAAATTAATTGTTTATGAGAATAGTATTAAATTTGTAGTTTGTAGTCACCATATTTACGTATTCGACTTGACTACGAGAAATGTAACAGTTTCATTGCCCTTTGCTAGCCTAAATAGTCTCGTTGAATATAGACAGGGGTAGTCAGAATATATTAAATAAAATATATCCTCATGCATTCTGGACGCAAGTATAATTTGTTCTATTCCAAGTCATTAAACTTGTAATACTGGAGTACCCCAGGGATTAGTTCTGGGCCCTTTGTTTATTTTGATATGAAATTACTCGATATAATGCCTTTTTGCAAATTAGATATGACAGCCTCCTTGATTTTATTTCTATGCAGATAAACGAAGGTTGTTTATTCAACCTTTCTTGCCGCTGTCCACAAAGAACACAGAAAGCTTAGTGAACAATCACATTGCATCCTGCAAAAGCTTGTTCATTAGTGTTTATTTGACACTTTTTGCCTATATATTTTTAGAATTCCTAGAAAGACTGGCATAGTGAGATTGATTGATTGGGATGGTAATAATCTGTAAAAATGACTCTCTGTAAGTTAGAACTTGTTATGTTGTTGTAAACATCGTTTCTACAGAAACTAAAAAATCTCATAATATGCAGATCTTGTAGATATAGTACCGAGCGTAAAAACATGTATAGTAGGTAATTTAAAATCCGCAACCCCAGCAAAAGACCTCTCCTAATTTGCTCATTCGAAGTCTAGCAATATAGAATATTTCCGGGAACATTTCCAACGTTCGTGTAATATACTTTTATATTACACATTACTTTCATATCCAAAGTTTTACAGTAAAATGTCCTCGTGTAAGTGATTCCGGTGAGAGAGCGGGCTCAGTTTTCGCTGAGTTAGCAAGGGCCGTGTGTGGCAGACCGAAAAAAATAATTTCCTTCGCTCGAGTTCCCACTGTGACTTTTCCAGGCGGCCGTCCCGTGCATCTGGCGGGACCTATTATTAGGGGACGGCTCTTAATGCTTTCTTAGGTATTTTTATATGGCTGCCGTCTTAGTTTTTACGATTGTGATTTTTATTGAATTCCCCCTTCAGCATAACGTATGTAGGTGGCCGACGTATGCTTGCCGAGTGCGGACGAAGGTAAAATATGAGCCACTTAGTACAAGATTTATTTTATTGCACTGTGCTGGACACACGTTCCTACGATTTTATTTTCAACATAAAAGAAGGATTTATGTCATCAACTATTACATTGATTGAAAGGCAATAAATCAGAGACATTTCTAACAACTTAACTAATTCAGATTTTTAAAGATGACCGTTTTTTTTTTATTTGGTTAGGTTCACGCTTGACCACCATCTCACCTAAGTAAGCGATGATGTGGTCGACGGTGAGACACACTTGCCTAGATATAACTTATTCACTCTTGACTTAAAGACTCCTAGAACTCGCCCGTTACTGTGGGTTAAACCTTTAAAGGGCTCGATACCTATTAATTATTACAAACCTACGTAGGTACTCGTAGATATTACTAACGTCATTAAACTAAATCCGTCAACTTCCTCGAAAGCCTACAAAGGCCGCACGAAGTTAGTTACACTGTACGGGCCAAAATGTGAAGGGCTTCGCAGGGGCCCAACTTTGTGCTGGTACTCAAGTTCACAACTTGCACGTGAATGGGTAGCATTACAAAATTAGCTAGCGCTTTTACTCTAGCAATAACGTTGCTTCAAATATTATCGGGTACATATTATTAAGTAAACGCAACTTCAGACACTTGCTGGCACGCAGACTTTGATCGTTTAGAAATACATTTTATTCATCTGCTCTATTGAGTGGTACATGGAAGCTCTCCAATTTATCTTAGCGGAGAACAAACGACTTAATTCTTCAACATCTCGAAGGATTGTTTTTGTTGGTCGCTGAGGGCGGAGCGGGCAATAAGTGCAACAAATCGTTGTGTGCACGATTCATTTGATCTGACACAAATTTATCCACGCCGCGGTGCTCTTTATTTACACCGACGACGATGTTCAGTTTGTCCTGACAAATTCATAAATTACCGACATCCTCACCGCCGTATTTGTTCGCCTTTTATTTTTGTCACACATTTCTTGTTCGGCCGTATCGACGGCAACCTTTTTGATGTATGCTTCATTAATCAATTGTATCCGATACGATACGATACGGTACTATATTTTCAACGTAGGATTAAGACTCGAACTTCGGTTTATATTGTTTTTTTATGATCATATTTTCACATGTGTAGAACGCATGCCAAAACGATGAAAGAAGAAAACCAAAACTATACACCACTTACCAATTATTTTCTACAAGGAACTACAAAGAGAATGTAAGTCAGTCGTAGGTAAGAGGTGGCAATACCAGTAATTAGCGCTCATAGCCGAACAAGGTGCCGGTGGTGTGGGAGGAGAGGGGCGGGGGAGGGGGCGGCACGCTGTCTGGCTGACGTTGACTCACGCGCGTACTTCCCGCGCGGAGCACACTGCACGCTGCCCGCCTGCCCGCCCGCCCATCGTGCTCGCCGTCAATAGGTACAGCTATGCGATTATCCGCCTTTACTTGTAGCCGTCGGCGTCGGTGTCGCCACGTGCTGCCTGTACTTAATCAAAGAACTGTTATGCAAAGCAAGTTAATTACTAATAAAAACAACAACAATTTTATACAATAAATACTTATTTAGTTACATAGGTACACTTTTACCGTACTTCTCGTGTACCTATAGCATTGTGTAATAAGAACACAAAGCACCGCACATAAAAGTTACAGTGCCAAGATAACCAAAAAAAAAAAACCTGAAAAATAAAACGATACAATCTGGCAACAAAATAATCCTGTTGAAAACTCACATAAGTACGGGGCTATCGCAATTTTAATATGTCGTTTTGTCCAGCGTGCCACAAGCTTTTTCTCAATAAAGATAAGGCACGTCTCGGCACTCCGTTCCCTCTCACAATTTGCAAAAAACGCTTGTATAATCTGCTTCATTTCTCTTGCAGGATTAGTCGACAAGATTTATTGACTGATGTTTTTTTTACTTTTTGACTCCCACACGGCCACATCGTCGTGTTAACATCTAAAATAACGCAGGTCACAGCTGCAGCTTCTGAATGAGTGTCGAAACACATCTCGAAATATCAAATGTTTGGCTATTAAACGACAGTTGAGGCAAAACCCTTAATTTATATTTCTTTTCCGAGATATATTGTATGAAGTCATTCAAATATATAGGTAAACATTTATTTGAGCAATTTTAACAAGCCATGTTGTATACATTTATCAACTGTTTTGCTATCTATTAATCAAGTTTAATTGTTAATTTATAATTATAACTAGTTTTCCAACATCATTTCTACACATTTTTTTTTATCTCTTTCGTAGGTACGGTTATATTATAACTTTACACCTTATCCCCTTTATTACACTTACTAATAAGACTGTAGTAATCTATAAGATCACCCACATATTTGTATAACTTATTAGGATGTCTCGTAAAATGTCCCTTTGTCGTTGCATTTACTTTGTAAGTGCATCACAATGTCATACCAATAAAATGAAACAATTGTTCGTTTCAGGGCGCTGACTTAGATAAATAGCCATTGTATTGGACAATTTGTTGAGTAATCCCTGCATTTGTTTCAATTATTTCGGCTTCCTCCTTGATGGCCACTTACCTACATTTAAATCTAATGGCTTTCTCTGACACGTGCTTGGCGTATAAACTTTGTTGAATACTACATATTAGGTATCTAATTACACTGTTATGCCCGTACAATATCCATTTCATAACGTTTGCGATATCCCTCATATTAATGTGCTATTACTATTCTCGAACGCGAATTTCATATGAATATAAATTTTGCGAATTTTCATTTATATGCGCACATTCACTAAATGGAAATTGTACATCTTGATTACGGACAGTTATTAGGCACTTTCTATGTGAGTGCGTGTGTCAAATGGCTCATAATTAGGGTATCATTGTCCCGTGTGTAATGGAACGAAGCAGTTAACAGAGACTGGGAGGAAAGCCAGCCCTTGTAACTGATTATTACAAATTGTGATCTTTCGCTTACTTTACCAATGTAATCGGTGATTGAATGAATTGTTGATTCATGAATAATCATGAAGGTATCCGTAGTGGATGTGGGCTTGGAAATGATTTGACAATTCCACAATTTGTTGCGTGTATTGCCGTAGCAAATGTCATTAATTTAAAGTTCGCAAGGGGGAACCGAGGAATAATAAATGTTATCCACCGTAACCATGTACAGAATGATTGGGTCATAAATGACTTTAATATGATAATGTAGGTAAACGGCTGAGTTGTGTATTCGAAATATTATGTAAGTAGTTATTAGATACCTAAATATTATTTAAGTTGGTTTACATTTCGATGCAGTAGCTTCCAATAGCTGCAATGTTTTTATGAGCTTTTGGTCGTTCCTGTTATATTTATGTAGCGCTAATAAAACTCACATTTGGAAGTTCGATACAGTTAAAGTTTTCTTCAAAGTTCCCTTGCGCTGCGATGCAGGCTCGGTGGCCGCAGGGGCGGCTAGGCGGCTACACACGCCACGACAATCATACAGCATTTAATCATCATTAAAGCGAAATCAGCGACGCGCCGCTGCAGCCGCGTCAGCTGTATTGCGCCCCAAACGGGCTTTTTGCTTCATCGCGGGTGAATAAAACATTTTAAAACATCGTCTAAACGATGTTTTAAAATGCTTTTTTTTTTACAATTTTAAACATTACCTATCAGACTGCGCAAACAGTGCGAAATTTCAATGGTGTTTTTATGTTTCATTAAGTGAATTTGGCGGTGTTTGTTTGGGGTTTGGGTACCTTTGTTTTGGGCTTGATTTTTATCAAGCCTGAGACTGGTTTATAAAAAATTGATATATAGAATTATACAATGAGAATAGAAATTTAAAGTTAGAGGATCTAGGGAAAATAAATCAAAAATATCAAATGCAAACAGGAAATTAGAAAATGTTGTATGCAGATGTTCGGTTTATCAACCCTTTTATTTAATTCAAAGACATGCCCACTGTAATATTAGCCATTTTTAATAACACTATAGTCCTGTTATTGCGTAGAAATGTGACCCTTTTCGGTATTAGAAAAATTACATTGTAACTTGACGGCCTATTTTATCTACGTACGCAACACAAAGAGATCTACCCGAAAAATGCTGGGTGGTCTTTTGTGCCGACGACCAGTTATGACAAAGCGAAACCCTGTGCCCCTCTGCACGGTTCTTTGTCTACCAGATCGAGATAGGCGCGTAAAATTTGATACGGGAATTATTTTATTAGATCAAACGTACACGTGCGCGGCGTGACGAATGTCATAATGTTCCCGGCCGAAGTCCAACAACGGAACAATTACATTCCACATGAATTAACCATAATAGCAGGATTACGGAAGCTTCGGGCTCGTAGCACCGTGACTCGGTGTCCGGAGTCAATTGCTGTTGCGCTATTCTGCAAATGCATGCTGCGTAGCTGTTTCCAAGTTTGCAGGGTATTAGGTAGGCACTGTGAATTGCATGCGGCACGAGTGACGTGGCCCATCGCCGGCGTGATGGCTGCCGTGAGTGGTGACGTCGCGTGTGCTGTCCCCCACAACATTACACGGATATCGGTTTTCCAAGGGATGGAAAGCAAATATAAAAAGGCCTTCTTTAACAACTTTTTACTTATTACCGTTGTAAGCAACATCGTTTAATCGTATTCTGCATGAAATTCTCGCAGTGATTGGAACATTCTCGAAGAAGTAGTGTGTACTAGTGTAAAAAACTAAAATTATTCAGAAATAATAAATAGCTGTAACTGTTTTAGTCTCACGAAGCAAGTTTATTTCACCAAAATAATAGCCGACAAATGTGTCTACACTTCACATAAATCATACTCGTAATTGAATGAAAAAGAACCTCACCAAACTCAGTAGGAAAATTTCAGTTATATAAGATCTTTTTGCGGTCCTAGATTTGAAATTCGACCAAATCTTTGCAAAGTTTTTGCTTATGAAGTGAGGATCTTGCTTGTAGATACCTACGTATATAGCAATATTAATATAAGCTTTTCTGTCCAAAACTTTGCATAACATCACGCCAGAATTCCCCGAAGGGTTGGGCAGAGTTGCACCCACATTTCCCCAATTAAAAATGTATAATAGGGGCCGAGCCATCAACCGGGCACAACAGCGCACTCTGGGGTACAACTGAGAAATACCAGATGAAAAAACTTAATAATACTTTCCCCGACCCAGGAATCGAACCCAGCGCTTGCGACCGCTACACCAAAGAGGCAGTCACAAAGTGCAAACTTTGGTTGAAATTAATTACAAGTTCATTAGGCGTATTGGCGTAGCTATGGGAAGACCCAGAAAACCAAAAACAACTTATGAATTGTTTGTGTAAAAAGTTATATAGTTAGAATAGAGAAGAAAGACGAAATGTCAGTTGATAGAGGTGGACGTAATATCGATTGTAGAACGGAGAAGACTTTAAGTGTCAACTCCAAATAAATTCGCGAGTGTTCTCAAGTGTCCAAATCGCCACAATAAAACCATAACTTCTTTAGGTCGGTAGATAGGTCATTCTTATTCTTAAATCGTTACTGAAAACGGAAATCTTCTGAAAGATTTATGTTTGAAAAAGAAAGGATACATTAACGTGAAAAGTTTCACATAGTGTAAAACACACATTCTCCATTATGTATTATCGCGGACGTAGGGCTAGTGTTAAGCTAAAAACGATGGAAGGAAGGACGGCCGGTTGTTTATTGTTCGCTCGGTCGCAAAGATATGCGCAACCGAGCGGCGGCCGCCGCGGAACACATGCATCAATAATGAACTTGCACTATACTTGGTAATAACTTACGGCAAACCTTAGCTTTGGAACCGTAATTACCTCGGTCCCCAACCCTATTCAGTCCACACTGTCCACACACGTTATTACCTACGTTGCATTTAATATTGATTTATTATTTCTGCAGAAAAAATAAACCGTTAACCGGCTTTACGATTAAGCCGTTCAGCGTAAAATTCACCCTATTCAAAAGTTTTTTTCTTTCATTACCTTGATTAGCATTCAAGTTAGGTACGAATAACGCTGACTTTACGAACGTAACAAATTCGGTTAGTTTCACAACTATGGCACAAATTCAACCTAGATATTTGAACAAAGCGTGTTCCCCTTATAATATTGGAAACGGTACCATCGGCAACGCGTGTCCTTGGCAGGCACGACGAAACGTCAATGAAATTTAATATACTGTCTACGATAACCCAGTTATTGTATCGTAAGCTGTATATAAAAAGCGGCAAGTACGCCTGCCGCATCCCTCGGTAGTCAACGGGTAGTCGGCTAGTACGGAGTGGCCGCCCGCCGCCGTCGCACGTAAGCTCCTGCTACGAACTTTGCTACGCACGCTTTATCCGCCCAGCGCACCACTGAAAGGCACACCTAACTAGTGCTATGCTTAACTAGTCATTAAAAAAGCTACGCACGTATTTAAAAGGCACATTAAATATCGTAATTATTATAGTATTACCTGCTATTATGTTATGCGATTTATAGAGTGAACGAACCTTTTAAAAGTTTCTTGCCCTGAAGTGGGCTGTTTGCACCTTTTAGTATTAGACTTAGATCTATGTACCCTCCCATAGGCTACCCCGCCTCCTGCACATACAACAACGTGTTGAATTAGCCAGCGCAATGGTGCACGAACAGTGACGAATCGCCCTCCATTGTGGACCACTCACGAGCAATACAGCAACGTTTCACACGGTTAACTCTAATGCTGTCTGTACACAATAGCCCATGTTCGACACACTTCTACCATCGCTCCATCCTTGTAAAACAATCATCAATCAAAATAACAGAGTTAAAAATTCACCAATGAACGGTGAAATATTACTGACATAAATATTTGTGTACAGCGTAACGATTTTGATTGAATTTACAACAAAGGAGTGAGTAAAATCTTTTATTAGATTTGAGAATTTGAAATGCACTTACATGCACACTTATTATTTTATTTTTCTGTGATATGGATCATATCGTAACTAACATAATTTTGTTTCAGCCCGTGGATTCACTGTTTCGCCTGAAAATGGATTGAGCAAACCAAAAAAATAATAAGAATTCTACAATGAGTTTGTTCGTTGATTTACGTCAAATTAAATCTTCGGTAACAAACCTTTCGGAGATGGTGGACAAGATATCTTCCTCTGTCGCAAAAGAAAAGAAAACAGAAGAACGTCCGAAAAAAGATGAATTTATGTACAGCAGTTCCATGTACAGCAGTTCCATCCACAAACCAACAACATTAGGATTCGGCGTTCGTTTTTCCAGCCAAGAAGATGTTTACCAAAGCCTGCCTATGCCTTCGTCTAGACTACGCAGTCACATGTCACTTCCTAATTTGGGGAAAGCTGAAACTGTGTTCGATAAACCGTCCGCGTCACGACAGGACGGCAGACCGAAAATTGTCGAACTTGACGAAGATAGACACGAGAGAAATAAAACGAGCATACATTTATCATCAGAAAATCTCAGTGATTGGATTATTGCGTCCATTAATAAGAGACCACAGTTTGACGACGTGGGAGACACGCACCCGATGGATTTCTTAGAAAGTATTCAATATTACATATCCGAATTAAAAATGGCGGAGGAGAAACAGCTTCCATTCATAATATCCTGTTTAGAAGGAGTACCGCTCATGTGGGCCCGATGCTTCAGGAATGAGTTTAAAGATGTCGAAACATTCTACATGGCTTTCGAACAAGAATTCTGGGGCCCTGACAGACAAAAAGCTGTATTATACGACATGAAACTTGGCAAATATGACGACAAAAACCCAAGAGTCAGTATGTCAGAATATTTTTTGCACAAAGTATCCAACTATCGACATTTAACGCCGCCGCCGTCGGATTTGGAAATAGTTTATTCCCTAGCAGCTCATTTTCCTACTGCCGTAGAGCTCGAGCTACGTCTCGCACCGAAACCAACGCTACGCGAAGCGTATCACGTGCTACGGCGTAGAGAGGGCGAGGGTTCCGATTTTCTACCAAATTATTTGTATGAAATGTGTGAAGCGTTTCAACGTGGTCAAAGACCCGAATCAGCGCGGCGTGGCGATGGATCATCGTCTTCTTACAATTTAGAACACGAAAAGAAACCAAAAAAATAGTATTATACAGTTTGCACCAACATTTATACGTACCACTCACTGCCATCGAATAATTTAATTAGGTCATGATAGGTAAAATGTTTTTCGAATAAACAGTTTAAATGAAAAATTGGTATGTTTTATTTATCCAATAAATAAAAGCTTTAATTAGAAGGGTTATATTGCCTCGCCCCATATTTTATAAAAAAAAGTAAATTAGTTGCTATAAAGTACACCCGTTACGATAACATTATTTTGATACAGAGCGTTGCATGAGAGCGAAGGCAACTGGACGGAGAGCGAATGCTTGGAGGCGCGTCGCGCGGGCTGGCTATGGGGCGGGCAGGCGCGCGCGTGCCGCCGCCAGCCCGCCGCCATGGCGCACGTGGCGGGCGCCGCGCGGCTGACGCGCGCCGCTTGCCTGGCCGCGCACCACGGCGAGCGCTGGAACTGCTCCTCCATCGAACTGGCGCCCAGGTTCACCCCTGACCTGCTCACCGGTGCGTATCTTTTACCTATTTATTTTTAATTTATACTAGGAACTGGAACATCTACGAGCTCTGCGATTGATACTTTAGAATCGTGAATTATAGTGTTAGTACTAACATTTTCAGTGCTCTTTGTTTCCATACCTTGGAAGAACACATTTTAGTCCTTATTAGAAAAAAGCTGCAACTTCCATCACTAATGTAAGACACGGGAGACAAGTTTGTCGAGTCTTTTAAATCACTGTGGATGTATTGTGCGAGCGCGGCCGGCGTGACGACAGCGCCCTTTCTTTCAGCAACGCTGCACGGGTACCGTTCCGCTCCGACCATTGTTTTTATTTACATGACACATGAACATATTTATCACTTCTCGGGTAATTAATTTTCAAATAACACCATTGTTCCAATTTAATTTGAATGCTCCATTGTTAATTACCTCGTAATAGAGCTGAGCGAGTAGAGAGTAAAGAGCAATCGTACCGATGCCGATCGTACGGGCGCCGGGCGGCGCAGGAACCTTATTAAATAACAGAAGACGTCACGCGATGTCTTCATAACTCTATGCCAGCACGAAACTCGGTGAACGAGCACCGCCGCTGGCGTAGGCCGTCAGTACAACACATTGACTCTCATAGCGTGACACAACTGCATAGCAAGTAGGTAAATATTGATCTAATAAATGAAAAAGAGATAAACGCATATATAGGTATATCGGTCACGAAATGTCTCTCGTTATTGAACCTTTCATAAAAGTTCGTAGAGGAACAAGCTTTTCCGTTGATG
The DNA here is from genome assembly GCA_947562075.1 of Orthosia gracilis. Classification (NCBI taxonomy): domain Eukaryota; kingdom Metazoa; phylum Arthropoda; class Insecta; order Lepidoptera; family Noctuidae; genus Orthosia; species Orthosia gracilis. Next base: position 45,182,460 of record OX387268.1, read on the forward strand.
TTAACACAATCCAATCTCTTTTTGCGTCGCTCGCTCTCTACAATCAGTGTTCCAAGAGAGACGTTAAAAAAACAACTATCTAAAAGTTAGGAATAGAAAAGAAGACAAACAATGGGGAAGTTTTTCTAGTTTTAGCATGGTCGGCGACATTGTGTAGTTGGCAGCGAGCGCGGGCCGGATGCCGACGGTCGACTACTGCGAAATACGGAGCATTGTTTTTGGTCACCATTTCGGCGTCCGTCTGCCCACTTTAGGAAATTAATTGACACGGAACGTTGTCGGCTACATACAAAACCGTTAGGAATCTTTGGAGTGCTCCCGACTTGATACATTTTAATTAAAAGTTTTACGAAGCGAATAAAGTCTGCGGCCGCTGTGGCATTGAACAAAGAATAACTTTTCAGTAAGAGGCGAGGTGTCTACTTAGATAGGTGTCCATCTAATTTTGCATAAGGTCGCTTCGCAAAGATTGCTAAGCGCATGAATAATAATATTGTTTAATTTTTCCCATCTCACCATCCTTAGTTACGAGAATAGAAATAACTGAAAGGTTGATTTTCAGGGACTTACAAATAAACAGAAACATTAACATAACATTTGACAATCACTTTTGAAGCTCCTGGCCAAAGAGTATAATAATATATCGGGTACTCCTGGCACTGGATGTAGCCACGTCATTTGTCATCCATGTTTGACGTGACAGCTAGTGCCTATCGCCGGTGTCACGGCCGCGGCATCGCAAATATTTGATTTTGTTATGAGCTGGCTTCCTTGACGTTTTCCTTTACATGCGAAAAATATAGCAGTACATACGCAGGATTGCCCGCGACATCGCGATGTCGCGTTTCAAATTCTATGCGTTGCCCCAAGAACACGCTGAGGCACCTGCTTAGCTATTTTGTAGGCGGTCAGATCTACCTAGTCTTACATGGTAGGACACAGATATATGACAGAGATTAATGCTGGACCCGCAACCCCAAAAGAATAGAAAATGCGAGTAGTTTACAGTTGAAAGAAACACTTTGTGTTTTAGGGCTGAAACTGCGTTAAACGGACGCCCGCGCGTCTCCATACAAAAGTGCACCGTCGACACACGTCACGCGCGGGTCCTGCCAGTCGCAACAATTGCAGTTTTTTGCTAGTCGTCGTTTTGTTACGTAATAATATATTAAATGATCCATCGAAACGAGTATCCACATCGTTAAAATTTAACTAGCAACACTTAGCGTGGACACGCTACGAGTGCCCGTCGCGAGCGCCCGCTTAACGAATCTTCGGCCCTTAGACCTTGCTACCTTAGTTTCAAGTAATTCAGTTTTTACGAAGCTGAAGTTTCATCGGCTTTTTAGAAAGCTTACGATCTAATAAATCTGGTTTCTTCGAATTCTGGTGCACTCATATTCTTTATAATATCACTGCCATCTGAGGCGCGGGCGGAATACGCCCATAAAGCCAGAACCCGGGCGATTTTAACGTCTTGGATTGCAGCTCGCAAAAGCATAAAGTTATGAGGACAGAATCTACATCTCGATAACTAGATAAGTAAGTTTGATAAATTTTTGGTATAGCTTTCAGCAATGAAAATTTATTTTTCGGTACAAAATCAAATAGGTAGGTACAAGATTTTAGTAAGTTACACGGTTGAAGTTATAAATAAATAGATTTTCCTACTTTCCTCCTTCATAAGCTTCAAAGTATTAAATAAAATTGCTAGTAATAGATACTTTATCAAACTTTATGTCTGCAAACTGCAACTACCGAGGAATCAGAACTTCCCAAATTAAACAATATCTTTAAGCGCTCGAGGGCACTTTCATCGGGAAAGCGTACAAAGTTAAGAATATAAATCAATCTCGCGAATCCTTATTGATGAGATGAAGCTTTTCTTCTGAAAACCATGAAAGTTATCTTTGGTCTGTTGAATTAGAAAGACGATCGAAAGCTCGTCTTACAATGCGATCAGCGGTGAGGGTTTAGGGTCGAGGTACAGCGAGACGGACAAAAGATTTAATTACACGCATGAATCAAGCGTGCAGGACGCGGGGTGGGTGACTGAGGGTAGCAGTGGGAGGGGGAGGGACGTCATTCAGCGATAACCGTGAGCTGTGCACTCACGCGCGGTCTGCGCTGCCGATGTGCTGTGTGATAAGCCCGTCAGATGCCATTGTTTAACTCCGCTAAGGACGTGCGGGCTTTATCGCCCTGATATCGTTTGTAATTAAAAACGATTCTCTTGATGGAAAGTGCCTATCAGTACAAGACTTGTATAAGGGTTCGGATTAAACTGGAGCTACAGATATCGGGTTATACAAGCATTTCTTGATATAACTTAGTGGAGTGTCTCTATTCACCGGCCTATGCAACTTGCGTCAACGCTACACTACATTTCCCCAACTGAAGCTCTTAGACCTGAATAATGCAGCTGAATCAATCTATGGTCATCATCATCGCGTGCAGCCTTTTCCCCGCTCTATTAGGGTTGGCTTTCAGTCTAACCGGATGCAACTGAGTCAATATATGATATTGATACGCTCCGATTAATATTTGATCAAAGTTCACACGATATTCAGAACGCCTCTCTTATTTAGCTGGAGGTACTATCATATTCCATGACACTCCGCTATGTTTGCTGACTCTTTCATTGATGTATATCGAGAAATTTCAAATGTTTGATTTATTAGTGCTTTAATTCTCCGTGTAAATGTAACCAAGACAAAAGGGGTTGCGTTCTGGAGTTCCATGGAAAAAAGGCGCCACTTTTTGTTTGTGTTTATTCCTAGTATTATTTCTGAAAGGCAACGACGTAAAGCCTCTATTTGGATGTACAGACTGCTGTCCTGAAATACAGACTCTACCTCTAGCTTAGACACCAGTCTTCCTTCCACTGTATACCTAGTTAAAAATGCACAGTATTCCTGATACCATGGTAAATGTGTATCGATATTGTGGTGAGATTTATTTCTCTTCATTTATTTAAAAACCTGTGTTATATAGTAGATTATAGCCAAAAAATAATAAATCTAACACCTGAATTTACAAAAAGATATGTTATAAAACTGACTGGAGAAAACTTGTAAAAGATTTACTTTGTAACATTGCCGCGTTGCAAAGTGTCGACTGCTTGTCCGAAAGTTTTCTACCGACGGGCGTGGATGGGTGCCAAAACATAAAGGCGAGTTTTCCGAAACTTGATTCCTTTCAAAATCAAAGGGTTCCAAAACGCGACAGGTTAGTAAATATAGTCATCTAATTTAAACATATGTAGAGTATGGTTAGCAGCACTTTTTCTATTTTGTGCTAGCAGTTAGAGCGCTATATAGATAGATAACAAGCGCTAAGCTTTACCAACGGCAACGATTATTGCGTCTCACCTTCGAATTATATTATCTGTGCCTTCGATCACTTATAGTTTTTTATCACCTGCGGAACGAAGCGTCTCACCGAAAATGTCTTAAAAAAAAAAACTGTAATGTTACGGTTCCGTACAGAAATATGATTACGTTCCACAGTGCTGAATTAGATTTGCAACCGCAGCACTTTCTGAGGATGATAAATAAATGATAAATGATTTATTTTTGTTAGTTGGTTTGTACAAATACTTTTACATGTCGATCATATTATTTTTTTAAACTAGATGAGGCCGGCGTTTCCTACCTGACTACTCTCAGAAGAAAGGCCGAAACAAACTCAGAGGTCACAGTCTCTTTTAAAGTCCAGACAAAATCTTGGTTAGATCGTGTGAAGACCATGTAGATTGGTGTCTGAAATTGTGCTTTGAGGAAAGAACCAGCCAGATTGAGTGGACCTGTCCAGTCAATGCACGCATTTGTCAATAACCGTGCAGCTCAACTCAGAATTTAAGGAGCTCATTCGACGAACAATACCAAAGAAAGGACATTTGGGTAGGCTGCATAAACTACTCAAACTGCCAGACCATGATTAAAAAGTAACTGAGATAAATTCAAATTAAAAAGAAAAAAAAGATGATCCAGTAGTCTTCACATTCACAATAATTAAAATAAAATAATACAAGACTTTAAAAAGTATATATTCTTGTCATTGCAAGAAAACAAAAAAATAAAACAGAATTAAGGCAGCAAAATAAAAAAAAATAACAAAAAATTAGCAGTTCAATTCCAAGCCTTTACCTTTACCTTTTGTATAAAATGCTTTCTGGCACAACTTGCGTTTAATGAATGATTTGAATTTATTAAGGCTTAGATCTTGTACGTGGCTTGTAAGCTTATTATAAAAGCGTATACATTGACATCTAAACGGGCTACCTATTTTCTTGAGCCTTGTGTAGGTACTACAAATTTGTGTTTTTTCCTAGTATTTATGTTATGGATATCATTGTATTTTGTGAACAATTTTATATTTTTATGGGCATATAAAAGATTTTCATAAATATACTGAGAAGGCATAGTCATTAAATTAATCTCCTTAAATGTCACTCTGAGAGAGTGTCTCGGGCTTCATTTATAAATTGATCGAACAGCTCTTTTCTGCTAAACAAAGATATTCTGAATGTCGGCGGCATTTCTCCACAACAGTCACCGTACGACATTACACTATGAAAATAACTAAAATACACTAAACGGGCTGTCTATGTCAGTTAAATTACGTATTTTTCTTTTTTGGCTTTTTTAAGAATTTATCTATATGTGGACCCCACTGAAGCTTAGCATCCAAACTAAAGCTGAAAATAGCACAGTATTCTTTTTTTTTCAGGATTCAATTCATTGCCCTTTATCAACACATCAGTTTTCACCTGCCTAACGTGAGGTAGGGTAAACTTAATGCATTTGGTTTATTTTTCATTAAGAAGTAAATTGTTAACATTGAACCAGTGAACTACTCTTAAGATCGCGCTATTTACGTCGTCAGTAACCAGCTGCTGACGTTTAAGTTTTCGTAAAAGTGAAGTATCATCCGCTAACAACACTCCATGGTTATCCTTTATGAGGTAAGGCAAGTCATTAATATAAATAAGAAACAAGAAAGGACCATGAATTAAGACCTATGGGACTCCCGTTGTTACTAAAGATTCGGGAGATCTTTTTCTACTAACGTCAACGCTCTGAATCCTATTACTCATGTATGGAGTAAGAAGATCCAGAGCGCTGTTCCGGATCCCGTAGTGGCGGTGTTTCCTGATTAGCGTTTCATGAAGAACACAATCAAATGCCTTGGACAAATCACAAAAGGTTCCCAAGGCATAGCACTTATCTTCCCATGCATTATAAATATGTCCTATAAGCTCAACACTACATCTGTAGTTGAACGGCCCCTTGTAAAATCGAACTGTTTGCTATGTAATTATTAAATTATAAAAAATCTTTGCTCTAAAATTAATTTCTCAAATATTTTACTAAACGTTGGTAGTACTGAAATAGGTATATAATTTGTAGGGTCTGACTACCTGATTTAAACAAAGCATACATAAACTTAGCATTATATACAACTTATGGTGAACTCATTGGCATTTAGACGTGCTGAACTGCTGACATTAAAAGCGGTAATCAACGGGTGGTAAGTTATTCGATAACAATGCCCCGTATCTGATATCTGATGAATGGCAATCTAATGACAATGACAATACCATCTTAATATCCCCGTTACACTTTTGAGAAAAAAATACAGCATAAAGACTGGAAAATCAAAAACTTTTGACGTTTAGAACTAGAAAGTAAACTATTCTCTACTACTCAAGCATAAATATATCTACTCAGCTCACGAAGGGTAAAATGCAGTTACCTATTTGTAATCAACAAAGTAACTAACTTATGCTTCTTTCTCAAGTATCCGATGTCCTCAGGCACTCGCGAGCAAGCATACGTGTACGCGATGTCTGCAGCTGCACTGACTTGGACGGTGGCTCGCGCATGCGCGGCGGGCTCGCTGCCAGCCTGCTCTTGCGCCGCGCCACCTCGCGCGCCACCCCGCCCGCCGCGCCAAGCACAGATCACGCCTGCGGAACCACATGCAAGGTTCAAGTGGGGTGGATGTGGCGACAACTTCCAGTGGGCGGAAAGGTATAAATAGAAATTTGTTAAACCAAGACTGATTAACCAAATGTGACATTATAACTGTCTGTATTACTTGATGATTAACCATTAAAATCTAATTTTATAGATTCGCGAAGCAGTTCCTGGACGCGCACGAAGTAGACGTCCGAGAAGGGAAGGTGGAAAACATTCTAGAAATAGAGACGACGACCACAGAGCTACCTACGACCACAACAACCATGCAGCCAACGACGGTGCCACCAATAGTTATTTTAGTGGACGACCAGCCTGCACCAGCCAACACCAGCTTGGCTCCAAAGACGAGGAAGAAGGGACGTCGCGGAAGGAAGCGTCTGCCGCGGTCTCCACGAAGAGGAAGACCAACACGGAAAAGGTTCAGATCTAGACCGAGGTTAGCGTATATGAAAGCGTTTTTGCACGATGCTCACCCAACCGAAGGATTAGGGCAGAAGTGTATTGAACGCATTTTCACCCTAGGGTGTATTTTGGGGCTCTCCAGCAAAACGCAATTTTAGGCTTCATCCACCTTTCAGAACTCTTGATTTATAAATTGGGGGTAATATAGTAGTAAAATAAATTTTCAATTTTCTTTTTCCCAGATACGAATATGAAGACAGAGGCTCCAGATACCGCAACATTGAATACCGGATGGCAGCTGACGACCCGAGGTTCGATCCTCAAGTGGACTTGCGAACTCGACTCGAACGACTGCGAGAACTCATTGCATCTGCTAACCTGATGAACGGGCGATTTGGACGGAAGGTAAAAACTTGAAAGATCATATTTTCCGTCTTCCTGCTCGATTCCTGAGTGAATTATGAAGAGCTCAGTACGAGTATGTACTGAGACACAGAATATCCTTAAGATTTGACAGTAAACCCCTACGGCTTAAGGTACGTTCACACAGAACATCAGTATTTCCAGTATCATTTTTAACGGATCCGTCGCTACTGGGGGTGATGTTCACACCAACCAACTTTCTACAAGGATGGACGTCCGATAAAACGGATCATTATTTTAATACAGTTATGTATGTGAACTCGCTCATAAAACTACATAAGTCAGCGCCGAAAAAAAACGTATACGATAAAGCGGACCTGTAAAACGGCCTGCTGTATATTTTGTCGGGTCGTTTTTTTTTTTCCGGATTTGGAATACTGTCATGTGTGTTAACTCGCCCATACAACTACATAGGTCAGCGCCGAATAAAAGCGTAGATAAACGATAAAGCGGACCTGTAAAACAGACTGCTGTATATTTTGTCGGATCGGTGTATTTTTACTGGATTTGGAATATTGTTATGTGTGTTAACTCGCTCATAGTTACGATAAAGCGGACCTGTAAAACGGAGCTATGTGTGAACGAGCACTTACTGTTAAGTCTCCACTCCTTGCGGCCGCCTAAGGCTCGATATGTCTGTAAATCACTTACATGTACGTTTGCTATACAGGTGGTATCCTCAGGCATGCGCACGAAGTGCACGTGCCACGGTGTGTCGGGCTCGTGCTCGGTGCGCACGTGCTGGCGAGCGCTGCCGCCGCTGGCGCGCGTGGCGGCCGCGCTGGCGGGCGAGGCTGCGCGCGCCGGACCACTGCGCCCGCATGCGAGACACGCCAGGCGCGCCAAACCGAGGCTGAGATACGTCACGCCTAGTCCGGACTACTGCGAGCCTGATCCAGCTGCGGGATCACTTGGTACTCACGGCAGGTAAAGAAGTCTCTTCTACTAGTATTCTTCGTGTCGCTGGCACAGGCACCGGCCAGTTCCATAGATCATCGATGGCAGCATATAGATCACTGTGCTTGGCTGCATTATACTGCGGCGCAAAGTTTGCGACTCGGCTCAGTTTCAGGATATTCACGACCTGCTGCTGTTTTTTCTACTGTCGATACCAGTTAAGACGATCATTATCCGCCTAGCATTGTCGTAATATCCAAGGAAAACTGGTCTTCTGACATGTTAGATAAAAGAAGAGGTTTGCGATATTTCTACTCATGTACTGTAAATAAGCAAAGTTTTTATTGACACCAGTCAAAACCTATTAAACTAGATTAAATAAGGGAAGCAAGAAAAATCGATGGAGCTCGTGTCGAAGAGTATTAATACTTACCGTTGATGTTTTATTATTGTATTATCAGGAAATGCAATGCAACCCTAGGCAGTGCATCAGGCGGCTGCGGTCGCCTGTGCTGCGGTCGCGGTCGACGCGGTGTCCGTTCCAGTAAACTCGAGCGCTGCCACTGCCGCTACCACTGGTGCTGCCGCGTCGACTGCCAGCTGTGCCGACTCACCACTGAGGAACACTACTGCAATTAAACTTCCTTACCAGCTTCTCTATCTTAGCTGAACAGTGTTTGTCTGCTAGCCGTGCCAACCTAACACAGAGAAAAACTATGCAATTAAACCTCCAACAATACAAATCGAATTCCAATTATGGCCTAGCTTAACATGTTCGGTGCCGTAATTACAGAAATAATTAAAAAGCCATTGTGTTTCGCGCGAGTCGAGTCCTTGGCAGCGAACGTTTTAAAGCTTCGAGTAAGGTTTGGTTTTTCAACTTTTATTCCGGTTAAGATTCGACAGCCAGTTTTTGTATTAAAAACTTAACAATCGTAAGAATAGAGTTCAGAATACAATAACTTGCTCGTAGGTTTGGGCTTGGACTAAAACCACCTTGAGACGCGCTTCCTTTATTATACTAGCTAGCTAGTATAATAAAGGAAGCCCCTCCGGGAGACGATGATTGTCTTGAATGATGTCTACTATAAGTTTACGTTCTTGCGCAGATGCACTGTTCGGTTAGGGTGGAAGATAGCTCAACTTTACATGGCCTGTCTCTTCTTAAACTAATCTACTTTGGGTGAAAAAATATAAATCAAAATAACATGTTTTAAAAATCAATACTTACTTGGTTAACGAATCCTTGGCCTGTATTAAATTCGATGAAGTCTTAATTTAGTTTTTTCCGAATTTGTATGCATTTGGTTTAGCCACTTCTATTTGCATTTTTGAAGATTTATCAGTAATTTTAAACAGAATAGAAATTTTCCCTTTTTAACCAAAGATACAATTTGACTAGTCATTATACCTAGTAACTTGTGTATAATACTCCTGATCTACTGTCCGGCTACGCACAAATGGGATTAGATTTGGCGGTTGTATTATTTGCTTCTATACTTGCGAGCGAGATGCATACAGCGAGAGCGACTTTGGAACTGCCATTGTAATGCCATTGAGTAAATTGTTGTATTGAAGTAGAAATAAAGTAGAAAGTAAAGTTTAAACAGTAGCATCATCTTCTCAAGAGCATCCTACAGTACTTAGCATATAAATATTTGATCCAGTTTATTTAAGGCTGTCAGTTATTTTGTGACATATTGGAAATAATGATTATATTATGTAAACTTACGTATTTTCTAATCTCTCGACAATAAAGTGTATTAAATTATAATATAGCCGACTCTCCTGTATTCAGCTTTAACATTATTATTGACGTTCCTCAATTTGGAAACACTCCGTATGTAGGTGTGAATCATAACGATATACCGAAAAACATTGCAGATATGTCGGCATTACTAACCATAAAACGATCTCTGTAATACTTTATTTCTAGTGTCACTTAAATTGTTGTACATATTAAGTATTAATTTATTGAACTCGTAATAAACTGGTAGATTTAGATACTTTTTCTCTGTCAAAGTAATTTTAATAATACGTAGTTTAGTCGTAGTATATTTAGTCGTTTCATGTCAAATAATAATAATTTATAACATAGTGATGTTTTAAGAACTCTTGTAAATAAAAGTCGTACTTAGAATAATCCTTTGTTTTACTTTAAGTGATGCGTACAGTCTGCAAATGGACTATCCTTGGTCTGAAGACAACTGATCTTAACTTGACATAACAAGGTTTTCCTAAAGGCCCGGATTGAGGATAGGACGCGTTCCGCAAGAGCTGGTTTGAGGACAAAAGATTACGAGGAAGAGTTTGGGAAAAGTCTTTGCCCAGCAATGGGGCAATGTCGGATAAAATATAAAAGTTTGAACGGTGACCCAAACGCACGGATAAGGCTACCGGTCCATCTGCCGCGGAGCGGAGAAAAGAGGAGCGGAGCCAATCGAATTGACCGCTCCGACGCGCGAGCAAAGTTTTATGCAATTCGATTGGTTGGCTCCGCTCCTGTTTGTCAACAGGCAGCCTTAGAGGTGTCGTTTGCTAGAGCAAGAAGTCCATCCGCACGCATCCGCGCTTTCAATATGTACCAACGAGTGCAGATACTGTGGAAAATAACAAAAAAAGAAGTAATAATAAAAGACAATATAAATGTGAAGTAAGTTTATTTACAATACTATTGTATTTTAGCAATGTATTAACAATGACATAAATGAGCAATATTGGAATAACAAAATTGAAGGAATACAGTACCTACGACCAATCTAAAGATATTCACTGTATAATGTAGTATTCAGTTCACTAACTTGTGAGATCCCGAGACTGCTTCATAAATTAATCTTATACATAAACAAAGTAGTTTCAATCACTATAACTATACAGAATTTTGGAATTTGTTTCTGGGAATAATATAAAAATAAACTTTCGCTAACATACGTCAGTTCAACAGAAAAATCCATTCACTTATAAACTAAAAATCACATCATTTTTACTTATTTGATACAAATGGTGGTAAATAATTTACATAAGTAGGAGACATGAAAAATAACTACAAAATTACAGCTTAAAGACGTTAAGTATTGCTTGTGTAAAATGTTTCAATCTTATGATTGTAGACGCTTGGCAGAACGATATTTATCGCATATGGCAACGCAAATTAAAAAGGTAGAATTGATTCAAAGATGTGATTTTGTAACGTTTTATAACAGAATTTTCAAAATAATTTGATACGTAACAATTTCAAAACATCCAAAAATAAAGTGTTTTATAATAGGACCCGCAAAATGTTTTGCTTAAAAGCTTGTAATGATTATAAATGTTCGAAAATATTTACTTATTGTAGAATACATATCATAATTGAAAAGTTCAGCTACATAAAATGCTGAACTGTACATAAAAAGTGAGCATTTACCTACTTACACATTCACTCGAACTCGGCATTTGGAATAAACTAATAATATCGACACTTTAGTTCATCATAACTCAGAATGCTCATCGTGTTCTGAAACAAGAAAGTTTACATACATAAATAATGTTATACAATGTAATAATTATGCATTCTAATGATTATATTGTGGACACTTACTTGACGAACTTTCAGCGGGAGCCTCTTGATGATCAGTACTCTCGATCTCCTGCAACAACATTTTTTTTATTGTTTCTCATATATCGTCATACTCCTAGGTCACGGACGGCTATAAAAGACTGTTTTTAACTGCAAAAGACCTCGACAATCGGACGATCGGTAACTATTTCCATCCCTATCTGTCAATGTCAAAAACAACACTAGTGATTCGAAACACTCCGAGTTCCGGTCATACTCTCGATAGTTTCCCCTGTTACTTTTTAGGTGAGGCCAGACAACAGCCATCAGACAGTAGCGCACTAGGCATAATACTGGTCGGAGATTCCTGACACACCCTGTTTCGCACCCCTCTATATAGGATATTAATTCCCTACACCTGCACCTTTCAGGATCACAACGTGTCAAATGACAGAGCTGTCCAGGAGGCTACATACTGGTCAGACAAAATTTGAGAATAGTTGAGTAAAAATATGAGTTCATCGATACGAAAAGAAAATTCCCAACAGTGGGGTACTGCAGACAGTTAACAAATGTCTCACCTGTTCATGATCAGCGGCTTGGTAAAGCCCGCGTCGCACGCGCGCCGCCAGTCCCTTTACCTCTTCGTCATACTCGCTCCACTCTGGTACGATACGCATGGCGGCCGACAGCTTCGCTTCTTTCGTCTGCGGGTTATTGCACTGGAAACAAAAGTAAAATTATTTATTATGTGTATTACCGGTTGTAAGACATTGTTTAAACAGATGCAAGATAAGTAATTATTTAAAACAATATTTATTAAAACAATCATCTTAAACAGTAAACCCTTTCAATTGAAACTTATATCATGGGGGTACAGAAAAATTATGGTCCTTAGTCTTTTATGGTGTCACTTAGTGCAAAATTTGAGCTCATTTTTATTTTAATTTTAGTTTGGCTCGCGGATTGGTTGGAGATAACTGTTTTAAAATTCAGTTGCAAGGTTTGACCCAAACAAACTAACTAAAATGGCAAGTTAAATAAAAGGTCGTAAAAATCAACTGTATTAACACACTACAAATACTTACCAAATCGATAGTCTTGGCTTGCTTCTTGGAATCGTTGTCGCACCAAGTCTCGCACCACAACCACTCTTGAGGCAACGACTTAATGGCTACTTGATGAATCATATTGTTCGGCAAATCTTGATCTGCAACAACGCAATGTCATTTATTAAAGACGAGCACTTCGCCCGCGACTTCTTTCGCGTGATCCGTATTTTATCCTACAGATGACTTTTTAGTTTCACCCCCTTAAAGGTTGAAGTGCCAAAAATCCCTTCTTAGTGCTGCCCTACATCATAAAAAGAAGCCATGTACAGTAAAAATCTTTAACACCCCTAAATCTTCTTTTAGGAGTAGTTATGAAAAACTAATAATGTAAACCTTAACTATTTACTTAGGTTAGTATTTATGCCAAGTTTCAAATATATAAGCCCAACAAAGGACAATGGCTTAATCCTATACATTGCTTTAGCTGAGATTAAATTCCTACGACTTTAAATGAAAAATATCTGGTTTAATTCAGGGTCATGTTCTGAATAAGTTTGTGCAAGAATTTTTGTTCAAGATCGCCGAGAATAATAGATATTCAGTCATGAACTTTTGTAGGTTATGTCTGCGTAACTTTTAATAATGTTTTAATAGGTAATATTATTCAATTTCGTGGAAGTAAAAGGGCATTATCGCATTAGTATTTGCCTTTCCTAGTTATTGCAGCATGAAATGTAAAATATACTCTTTGTAAAGAAAAATATATAGCTTTGTTGTTAACGACGATCTTTTCATCTCCTTAGGGTGGAATTTCCAAAAACCAATAAATACATGATTATCATTTATCCCTTTTTATCATCAAAAGCGTTAATCTTTAATTTCACATGTCACAATTAAAAGCGTAGAAATTGCACACAAACTTTCAACCAGCTCTTTACCTCCTTAGGGGGGGAATTTCTAAAAATCAATGAGTTATTTTTACCAACCAAGAGTATACATCTATAAGTTCAGGTGTCCAATTTACAAATTGTAGAAATTTTAAACAAACTTTCAATCCCCTTTTTAGCTCCTTCGAATTGTCGAAATTAAAAAAAAAATCTTATTGTTTTTTATTAATCAAGAGCTTAAATCAACAATTTCTGATGTTTTATCTTCCCAACCGAAGAAATTTCACATAAAGTTTCAACCCCTATTTTACCCGCTTACGGGTGGAATTTCCAAAAACCAACATGAATTCTTTTATCAATCAAGAGCGTAAATGTAAAATTTCACTCGTCCAATTTACAAACTGTGGAAATTTCATACAAACTTTCAACCTCCAAAAATCCTTTCTTAGTGCACACTTACGTCACTTGAGGAACCTCCCTGCCAAATTTCATATTTATTCGTCAATCGGTTTTCGATATTTCGTGATGAATGAGTGAGCGGCCTTTCGATTTTATATAAATAGATTCACTGATGTATAATTTTATATTTGATAAGTTTTACCAGATCAAAGTGCTCTATGAACTAACTTTAACTACTGTACATACAATTACATCTAGTGCCCTTGTGAAGTTTAACTAAGTAATCCCATACTAGTTTCCTATTTTGAGCTTTTAAAAAAATATTGAAAAATAAACCAACCGAGTTTTCACAAGTCATAATTAATTCGATGTTTAGAAATGTGACGACTACTTAAAATTCGATTGCAGTCTTTCAAAACTGACACTCAGTTCCAGCAGGTATTACTTCTTATGAGTAGCGTCATATCTTATCAGTATCAAATCTGAGAATTGCATTCATGGTACGGAGAAATATGGGCACAAATTGAAAAGGGCAATTCAACGTGATGCGAATTCACAACGCGTACAAACTTTACAGCAATGTAAGCGCTTACTAGACCCCTTAGCTCGCAGATTTTAGTGGACCCCATTTTTCTAAATGTTTTTTATTTGATTGTATATCATTTGTTTATCCTGAGATATTTTTGCCTTTGAGTGTGTGCTAAAGGAACGGTTATTCTTTTTTTTCGACTGACCTAAGTTAGACAAGCTGTTAGGGTCCTGGCTGAGCGCCTGGTACTGCCCTCGCAGACGGTCTCCAGCTGCGATGCGGCGGAACCTCTTCAGGTCCACCACGTAGAGAGCGCTGATGTGGTAGCTGCGGCCTTGCAGATGGTTGCGCCAGTAGCCTTGCTTCCAGAACCTGGTACATTACAGATACATTTGGCCATATGAAATACATGTCATAACGTATTTATTTATTAAAACATTCAAGCAACATACAGAGTACACAGGCGGACTTAATGCCTGAGGCATTCTCTACCAGTCAACCAAGGGTTGTGGAGAGATAACATAGCAGGTGCATAAAAAATTGTAATAATTAATGAAGTAAAATTGAAGAACGTATGTGTGACCGGACAATGAAGTCACACTTTCACGGCTCTCGTGAGCTCAAGATATTAGATAGAAAATGAACATCGATTTATGAGCCTCTAGATAATTAAAGTGTTATGTTTTTATGCAAATTTATTCTATCAAACGGCCGGGGTGTGAGAATGAGTCAAAATGCATTATGCTTGGCTAGGAATTTGCAGACACAATACTACTCTTAATTTTGTCACATTCTAAAGTGGTGATATAATATTAGATTTTGTAGTGAGATGTGCTGGCATAAATCGAACGATGAATAGTCGATATAAATTACTTACATCTTGCATCGACATTCGATAAAGAAATAGACATAGGTTGACGGTAAAATCAACTAACTCTTACCTGAAACCTTCCATTTCTCGTCTGCTGTCACAGAAAGGTGTGTACCCGTAAGGTGCGCCGCCCAAGTCCAATTCAACCAACTCTTTCAGGTCCGCGCGTACAATCTACACATGTTGATATTTTACAAACACATAGAATGGTAGATGACATACACAAGGGGCTTTTAAAATTATAAATTTTAACTGTTTGTTTTTTATATTGTTTAAGCTACCCATGTTTTACCACACTTTGGCGTCAATAAGCAACAACAATGGAATGATCTCTATAAAAGTTTGCTCAGTTCAGAACTTATATCTAGTTGAAGTTACGGAAATATTCGGTGGAAAACGTTGAAAACCCCGGTACTGTACGCCTGGGCGTAAATATTAGACGTATCTGGTTAGAGACCTTTTTTTTAAACTGTTTCCCACACTAGAAATTTCTCCTGTATCGACGGGCGTTAACAAACATATAAACTCACATACACAAATACGCAAAGCCGAAACAACTATCTGTAGGTCGTACAAATATTTGTTCCGTGCGGGATTCGAACCTGCGACACGCAGCGCAGTAGTTAATCGCTCAACCACTGCGCCAACCGTGCGCCCCAGAGACTGGCTCACGTTCAACAGCAACGCTCGGTCACTCAGTTGTAGAGAGTTACTTTGAAGGTATGCGGAACAGGGTGTAAAGTCCCACACACCTCCACCTCATTGATAAAGGAGGATCCTCCGACCAGAAGTGTGGCGAAATCTTTGCTTGCGCGATGCAGGATTTGTTTGACGTCAGATCATTCGTTCGTATGCGGCGCCATAGATGCCGCTACACTACAACGTACTTTTTCCTGGCAATATTACCTGGTCAGCGTCCACGAAGATGATCTTCTTGACGTGCAGAGGGAATAGCACGTCGAGGAAAAGGATCTTGTAGCCCCAAATAGTGCGCTGCCTGTCGCGCTGTCGCTGCAGCCAGCGCGGCCATTGGTACTGGACTAACTCGTACTGGAACCCGTACTCTTGAGCCATGTAAGGCAAGATGTCCTAGGAAAAGAAGTTTTCGATTAATTTTAGGGTCAAAAGCGAGCTGAAACAAAATATTTTTGGTGTCTATCCACCCGGTTTGAGTCGGTTTGAGATTTGACTGAAAAAATTATATATTATTTCGTAATGATTTGACTTCGATAAATTGTTGATTAGATTTGTTTAATTCTTAAAAATACTACAGGGTATACTAAATATAACTAATTGTTGATATCCAACAATGACAAGCAACTTACCATTTGCTACGATCAACCACGTCGGTGTAACTATTCGTCGTGAACTAAGAAAACGTGCGTTATAGCGTCGAAAATAAAGGCGTTGGTAAAATTAAATGTCCTAAACTGCTGTAGACTGTATTAAGAATAAATTTATCTGATTTTTCTCTTACCTTGAGCGAAGGACTCAAATAATTCTTTAAGAACCAGAACTTGACGGGCGACTTGGTATTCTTGAGTACAGACAACATCATGATGCGAAGGAATCGTTCGTACAGATGTCCGGACGCCACGGAGAACACGTTGATAGTCTCTTCCTGAGACTCCTGCTCCTCGCCGCCGCCGAACGAGCTGAGAATGCGTTTCATTTGTTGACTTTAAGCGAGGGCAAGGAAATCATTGCTGTATTATTTGGAAATTGTTGCAGTTGAAGGCTAAAATTCCATGCACATGTTGCATAAGCCATGCGTAGTAGTTTTTGGTGCCCGTTTATATCAATGTAGGCATGCAGTAGTTTTAAGTGACTCCATTACAGCATGTGGTCACTCCGCCAAATAAAAAGGTTTCATGCTATGTAACTGCGAGCAACTTTATATTTTCGTATATTCCTAGACCTAATTTTTTATAAGAAAATCTAGTTAATCTATTAAATTTCATATATTCATATATCTCATTGGAAGCGCATATGCGGCATGCGCCATATTACATTCAGCAATATCTGAAAACATATTTAAAGTTCTATTTACCTGGCAATAGAGTTCCAAATGCCGCCAGAGTTCTTGTCATCATTCTCGACGAGTAGGTCGAGGTGTTGCTTGTCGGGTTTCTTGCTGACGCGCAGCTTGATGACGTGACTTCTGAACGAGCTCATCAACACTTGGATGTCTTCACTGTCCGCGGGAGTGTCTGTGTTCTCGTGGCTGTGAGGATGACGGATTTGTTAATTTAATATGATCGTTTAGGTATTGATCGATTTTTTATGTTTTTTTTTGTTTTATTTTATCGAATATGCAAAAAAATAATGTACCACAGAAATAGTCTGATTGACCTACTAGATGTGAATCAAAATACATAGAACTAACTTACCCAACAATCTCATAGATATCATCAGATCTTCCCGGCCTGAGTCTCAGCAGCCAGGCACCAGGGTTGGCCTTCAGTTGGAAGTATCCAAGATTAGCCATCACAATGGTGTCCATGCGCTCCGGGTTATCGCGAGTGCCCAGTACTAGTTGTAGACCGCGGGGTGGAGTGCCTAGTGTTGTGTCCCACGCGTGACCTTCTAGGAGAATGTATTCGAGCTCGAATTCACTGTAGGGAAAATATACAAGTTTAGTTTCCACTATAAATTAATATTCTGATGTGTTCAACCTTATT
The DNA here is from genome assembly GCA_947562075.1 of Orthosia gracilis. NCBI lineage: Eukaryota > Metazoa > Arthropoda > Insecta > Lepidoptera > Noctuidae > Orthosia > Orthosia gracilis. The sequence continues at coordinate 45,200,123 of OX387268.1, forward strand.
TAAAAAGCAAAAAAGTTTATTTTCTATTAAGTGGCGTGGTCCTTACCTATGCACCAGTGTATCAACATCAGCCAGTCGTATGTTGTCGAGGTCGTACACAGACTTGACGCACTCGACAAGCCAGTTGGGCGGAGTGCGCAGTTCCATAGACAGTAGAGGCGCGTGAGGCAGACGTGCGAACCGCGCGAGGGGGCCACCGGTCAGTGCGCCTGATGACGTGAACTGTAGCTCTGGTTCTAGCACGTAGCGGTAGAAGCTGGTGGGAATGTACGGAATATTGAATGTTGTTATTCTAATATTTTTTTTATTTATAATCGCAATTCCACTGCCGGAAAACCTATGACTCCATTTGAAATAGAAGAACATACTTAAAACAATATAAATTCTAATTACAAAACGCTTAATCAGTAAAGGAGGTTTCTTTCGTATTTTATGACATTGTGATAAAGTTATAATCAAACAGCAGGTTTCACAGTTCGCAGTCAAAAATTAAGTCACGCTAATACGCGTTGTATGTTAGCAATGTAGTTTAAGCTTTAGTTCGGTTTTGCAATCAGTATAAAAAAGATACTTGATACTACTTTTACGAGCATAACAACACAGTAAATTGTATAGTTGATACATTTCAGACTGCGCGTCAATCTTTGCAATTTAAACCCTAAGACAATGTATACTTTACCTCTTCAGCGGCATGTCAGAATTCTTGTCTTGCGGGTTGACGAACAGCTTGATGCGACAGTTGACGACGCGACGCAGGACGAGAAGCAATGGCGCTAGACGCTGAGCTGCAGTCGATGCAGGGTCCAGTACAGCTACGATCTATTGGAGCAAATTGTTTCGTTAGTAGCGTTATTTAGAGCTCATGGCTAAATGATAACAGCCACACGGGTCGATCTATAAGCAAAGCTTGCTGAAGTCGGTCCATGTATACGTGGCCATCTATAGCGAGATTACTCCGTGCCTAGGCAAGTACGATAACCCATTGATCCTGGCTGTAAGGTCTTTGACAGTTAGGTAGTCACTTCATTTAATACTCGGCTATACGTACAGTTGAGAAAAGACGACTAGGTAGACTGACTGAGTAGCGATATTTCCACTAGCAGTTTTTACAAAATACCTTCAACTGTGCTTTATAAGTTGTGACAGGTTTTGCTGAGCGATACGGCACGAACGTTGTATATTTTCAAAATCAAATGTAGTTAAGAAAAAGTCATAATTTCACAAGGTGAATGCCGACCTCAAAAAACAAATTGTTTGTCAGTTACACAAAAAATGTGAATTTGGCAAGTAATCAGCAGCTATTCATACCTCGATAGCAGCCTCATCGTCCCGTAAGGGCGGCAGATCAACGAGCGAGTGCTCTGTCTTCAAGCCCGCCGGTAACGAAGTGCGCGTGCGCGGACTGCGCGCCGCCACCACAGATACCACTTTCAGACGGTCTTCTGAGCTTAAATCCTTGGTGTCGAGGTCTGAAATAAATAGCTGTAGTGAATGACCGGGCCAGTTAAAATAACGTATTTTGTTGTATGTTGGACAATGATGATGATAAACCAAATGGTATGGATGGCTGCAAATTTATCTGCCGCCACACACACGAACAAAATCACAAAACCCTCCATCGCGCGAGCATTCTTTTAGCCGCGACTTTAACATATACAACAGTTCGACAACAACCGTCAGGCAATTGCTCACACCAGACATAATCCTCGTTTGGTCGGATGATCCTCGGGACATGACACCCTGTTCCGCATCACTTACTTCCTCTACACTTATCCTACACTCATCCTCGTGGCTTGCTTCAATTATGTGTGAAAGGTAAAGTAAGTTAAATTCCGTCACTCCGTTCCGAAGTTAACTCTGGAATCCTTCATTACGCTCGGGATTCAATATCACGCCAATGACATGACTCTGTTTTGCCCTCTCGATGCATAATCTATTATTTACCTTCATCATCGTCATCTTCGAAGACATTGTTGTCCGTGGCCTTTGATTTCTTCTTACTGTCCAAAGCTTCTGATAATTTGTCAGCGTACATTTGGTTGCTATACCTAAAAATTAAGGTTAACGGTCATGTTGATACTATTTATCACTATATTGCAATTCATAATCTCAGATTATTTATACCGACTTCTAATTCAAATATCTATCTGAGAACTATTTGTGTTGATTTTTGACTGACAATATGAAATAAAAAGATCCTTAAAAAAAATTGTTGACACTGGAATTTGAACTTTGACTTCTATGACATTGAGTTTCATTACTGAGATACAGTTATTTTATTTTGTGTTGAACTAGTAACCATAAAGTTACCTCTCGAGCAGTGTGAAGTCGTCAAGCGTGAACCGCTCGTGTGGGTGCAGCGGGCCGATGAGGCGAGCGTTGTAGATCAACGCGCGCGCGCCTGCTCTCAGCTTGAGGCTACGCGCGCATAGCACGCGGGACGCCTTCAGTACCCACTCGTATTTGTTCAGCGCGGGGACCATCTCCGGCTGTTTTAAAAGAGATGTTTGTTCAAAGTGGTTGTGAGCAAAGATGTAGTGAAGTCAAGAGAGACTTAAACAACAAGATAAAAGTCCATACAATCCGTAATTGGTTAAACCACATGAGAACCATGTGGGTGTGAGAGTGTATTTTAAGGTTCATCATGTAGATACTTCACCAAAAAAAGAATATTCTGGTGCTTGGCTCTATTACAAGAGGAATTTATTAAAGCCGTGGGTAGAGACAAAACTACAGCAGCGATAAAACAGTCCTTTTACTGTACATGCATTTGTGTGCCACAGCTGTATGCGATAGAATATATTCAAGACACAGCTGTATGCGATAGAATATTTCTTAGATTGAATATATTCAATAATATGATTTTGGTCTAATACAAAATTTTCAAACCCTTGGGGTGCAATTTCCAAAAATCCTTTCTTAGTTCTCACTTACGTTACTTAAGGAACCTTTCTGCCACATTTCATGCTTCTAGGCTTAACCGTTTTGGCTGTGCGTTGATCGATCAGTCAGTCAGTCTGTTTGTCCTGTGTTATATATATAGATAAATATGATTTTGGTCTAATTCCATTCTAAGAAGACCAAACTACTAAACTATCTGTCAGCGCTAAATTCTTTGCATCTAAGTGACAATAAGTGATTATGTCAGGCAAAAATGCTACAGTAATCATACAGTCCTTTGATAGACTTGAGGAAGAAGAATTATATTGCTTCCAGCCTATTATTTTACTATTGACAGGCAACCATCACTACATAGCATAAAACAAAGTCGATTCCCGCTGTCTGTCCCTATGTATGCTTAGATCTTTAAAAATACGCAACGGATTTTGATGCGGTTTTCACCAATAGACAGAGATTTTTGTATATAATTTGTCACAGGCGAAGCCGGGGCGGGTCGCTAGTAGACAATAAAATGCAATACTTCATCGACACTTACGTCAAGCGACGTGCTTTGTGCATGTCGAAAATAATCCCAAGGAAACGTATTCCCGGGATAAAAAGTATCGTATATGCAAAAGTAAAGTATCCTGACGATAACCTATATCTGTGCCAAATTTCATCCAGATCCAGTCCAGCCGTTTGAGCGTGCAGAAGTAACAAACATACAAATTATGCACACACACACTCGCAAACTTTCGCCTTATGTTACTGTGATGTGATAAGTAAAAGATTACACATTATATATTATATTACGGCTTTGAAACGGCACCATTCTATGTCTCCGTCCTCTTGTTTTGGACCCCGCGACAAGTTTGCGATCGAGAATAACTTATTTGTCTATCTCATGGCATCTATCAGACATATCCACATTAGTAAGGAGTATCAGTAACTATAATTAAGGCCCAGTTTTTTCATCAGTAGGCAAAAAATAATGTATTTGTTTGTATTTTTTTTTTCACTTTTTAGTTGTGGTACATAATGGACCAGTTCTAAAGGTTAGGTACCTATAATGACCAAAGTGATGCCAGAATAGATTTACCCAATAACATGAAACTTGAACAAAACCAGTGAAATAAGAGTATTTCAAGATGAACTGTTCACACCTGCGTACCCCGTTAGAGCGTCTGGTACGCTCTATGATGTTATGTTATGAAACGGTGTAAACAGCGATTTCATCAGATCTTGATGGAATTTAAATAGTACCACATGACAAGCACCAGCTTTCAAAATCGGTTCACCTAGTAAAAAGCTCCGAAAACACAGACAAAAAAAACTGACGAATTGACAACCTCCTCCTTTTTTAAATCGGTTAAAAATGGTTAAATATGCTGACCAATAGTTTCGCTAAAATGCGCTTTTACGTCAATTGATAGCCTAACAAATGGTCAAATAAGTAAGGAGAGTTAATCATTTAACCATTTTTGAGACTAAAAATTGATGAATAAACGCGTATTACTTAATTTTAAAACAATTGGTTAGCATAATCTAACCGTCGGTTGAGTTAACTAGTTATAAATAAACTGGGCCTTTGGCAACCAATGATTGAGTTTCGAGCTAAATAAAATAGTATAACAGCTATATGATATCTGACTATAGACCTATACCAGAGCAGCCCTAACTTACGCTATTCTGAGTTCAGGTGAAAAACGGTACAGTAACCTTATCAACCCTCTTCTCTATTTTACGCTTGCCTATGTGGATGTAGAAGAATATACTCACCAAGATATCGCAGGTTTGTGTTTCATGGCAGCCCTCATCTTCCAGTAGCCTGATCATGTACACAGTGGCCTGCGCTGGCTCCAGCGTGGCCAACGCAGCCAACGCTACTTTGTTCAGTGACTGGTCCACGCTAGGCGAACCGTCTACGTTGGGAATGAAAGCCACACGAACGCCGCGTGAATCTTTCTGTTAGAAAAATAAAGGAAAAGTGTTCAGTGCTTTGTATTTATTGGTAAGAGGGTCCTGCTGTGGATTTACGTAACTGCATCAGTGGACTTAGAGGGAGTTTTTACACGTGATCGACCGCGTTAGCATCGTCAATTAGTAATGAAGGATATATGCCATCAGAGGCCTTAGTGCGAGTTTTAATTTACGCTCAATTGCGTAAACGTAAACGTCAATTTGAACTGAAACTGGATAAGCGCCGTTTGGTGACGGTAAGGAGAAACCTCTTTTTTTATACATTTTCACATAAAGAGATCGTTTACGTTATCACAAGTGAGTACGTTAAAAACTCGGAATAAGCACACTGGTGAAAGTAAGGAGAAACTGCTTTTTTGTATACAAATTGACATAGGAGAACGTTTACGTTACCGCGATCGAATAAATTAAAAACTCGCAGTATGCTTTCATTTCAAAAATATACGTAATCTTAAAAGCTCAACGAAGCACCACGGCGGCACCTTTACATTGGTTTAATTACCATGCTTGCGTCTATAGTGAAGGGTTCCGTTCAAGCAACCATTGGTTTGCGAAAAAGACATGGCAGCGATGAAATAAGAAGATGAAGCTATGCAGCTCCTGTGCACTTCACGGGCACTACATGACAATGCTAATTATATTTTAAAGAATATCATAGATCTCAAAAAAAGTTAAAATATATTCTATTCTACTATTTATAAATGTGTAAGGTAGGAATATTTACCATGAAGGTCAAAGCATTCTTCAGTAGTTCCCTGGACTCCTTGTTGTTAAGATCGCCAGCAACCCAAATGGTCTGTGAGAACTTCTCCACTTTACTAGACTTTGTGAAATATTTGAGCAGAGGCAGAGCTGTTGCTAGCGCGTCTCGTCCTAAGGAGAATATTCAAGTTATTATTTATTTCTCAAACATGCTTGGAAATTTGAGCATTGTTTTGACAACCTGCTTCGAAATAAATCGAAATTGCTGTACTGGCCATATACATGCGAGCAGCAGCCGGCAGAAGTTATAGGAAAATTCATATCTGTCGTGTTTAGCGGCCAAAAAAAATACATAGTAAAATCATATCTGTCGTGTAATTTAAAAATGGAACAATATTTTACTCCGCAATATGGCAACCAAGGAGGTAACTTATCAAACGTTTTATTTAAATTTCGAACTGGCTTGCTAATAGAAAAGAAAAAATTACACTTTAACACGGGCATTCGTCATTGATTTCGAAAAGTAATTGTATTTGACAAAATGAGTTCTAGGTGCTACTAGTTTTAATTTCCGTGCATTATTTGAGATAAGTACTATGAAAGCCTTGGCCACAACTAGGCATTGATGGACTTACGTATGCGTGCCTCGCCACACATGAGCCTCGGCCCACATTTACACGTTCGTCCATCAATGCCTCTTTTGCTGGCCGCTGCACTATAACTCAACACTAAGGCTGCCCGTCCACTTGGCGCGGAGCGAAGAAAAGAGGAGCGGAGCCAACCAATCGAATTGCATAAAAAGCCCGATCCAACGCACGAGCGGAGTTTTCATGCAGTTCGATTGGTTGGCTCCGCTTCACTTTTCTCCGCTCCGCGCCAAGTGGACAGGCAGCCTACACACTGATATTGATATGTTGTAGAGAAAGGTGGAAAACTAAAACAATACTGTCTGAATGTATCCGTGTAAGATTCTGTGCAGAAAATGTTTGTTTTTGGGTTCTATTTTACCGTGTTTTTTTATCATTTTATTTGTTCTGTTTTTTATATTGGGTTTGTAGCTTCGCCCATACTATTTCAAATTCCATAAATAACTCCTCCATAATGTGTCATTTAGTTTTTGTATTACACAATAAAAATGCGTCGCTTGACGTATGTTCTCTATGCTCTTTAGTTACCTGTTAAATGCATAAGTTTATGTATTTTGTCTTCGGCGAATAAATCGTGTGACGATGGCACTCCTGACAGATCCAGGTACTGTGTCGGATCTGAGCCCAAAATACGGCGGTTCAACCTGGAGAACAACATTTTATTATATTATGAATTGTAGTCAGTTTTGAACGGAGTCCAATATTTTTTGAGTCTTAACTGGTTCATATCTAGAAGAGAGATTGGCAAAACATTTCGAGAATCAAACAGTGCAATATTAATAAATATTTAGTTCAATATTTTGCAGCATAGTTGTCACATTACACTGGCATATGATTGATCAAATCTATTCATCAGTGAGAAGTGCGCTCGGAAATAAGTTTTTGGCGATCGAATCAACTAAAGAAAAAACATTTCTTTACCCTTACACATAAGAGAACAAAGTCTTATTTAACTAGCCTTTTTGAAAGAAAGCTATTTACATATTCATTGGGGTAATGCAAACTAGCAGAACAGTGGATTTTTATGCAGCATTCAGTTGCAAACTGTAAATTACAGATACCTCCAAAATTTTCTCGCAATAGTCTCTACAAGAGTTTTATACACCTTGTATTGTGGGTTTGGCGTTCGTGACGAGTATTCCTTGTAGCTGCATACAAATAAATAAAATACTAGTACTAAAACATGAAATAAGTTCAGTGGAGACCATCAGAATGCCGAGGTTCACGACAATTTAAATTGAATTTTAAGATTTTTTTCGATATCGGTATAAGGCAACAAAATGGTCGATCAGTGTACGTTTGGCAATCGCAACAATAAAAAATCATGCGGAGCCAAACTGACCTGATAACAATTGAAAATTAACTTTAAAAAACTTTGGATACAGTTGAAAATGGTATAACAACGACTATTAGAATAACCATCACCTCTGCTTTCGTACATACCTGGGCATAACATGCGGCTGCTTCATAAGATAATCCAACGCGTCATCATTGTCGGACAGTTCACCGCGGAAGACGGCGCGTTGCAGACGTCCCGTGTGACGCGAGAGAGCGGTCACTAGCGCCTCCTCAAGCAGTTCCACTGATGACGTCACAGGGGAGAGACCTTCTTCCACTAATGGTACGCCGTTTATCAAGACCTAGAAAGAATTTGTTTTATGAAGGATTTTTTGTTTTTTTAATATCAATCGCGCTTGACCACTATCTCACCTGATGGTAAGCGATGATGTGGTCTGATTTCTTCTAAGAGACCAAAACTGTGCCAAGAACGATGTCTTTCGCGCCTATTTTGCATGTTTTTTTCTGTATGCCACAAGGACATTTAGATCTATCATATTATAAATAGTGTGCTTTGTTTCCATGTATATATGCAGTTGTGATTATAAACACATATTTATGTGATGACCGATTTATGTTTCAGGGCTAAAATGTATTCAACATATTGTAAGAAAGCGTTTCGTACCTGAGGATACTTATTGGTGCCGATTTTCGAAACAAACTCATCAGCCAATTGCCTTCCAAAGTTGTACTCCGAGTCTTCAGAGACAATGTCATCAAGGTTACTGTTGAAACTCGTGTACTTGGTAAGCTGTTTCTTCACAAACTCTATCGATATTTTCTCATCTTGAGGCGGGTGCATTAACTGCGAAAAAGAGAATAATGTTATACAGGTAAGTTGAAACATTCGATTTTAATAACATAAGACAGCAACTTGTGTTGGAACAGCATTCGAAATTCATTATACAATATCAGGCCGGGTTTCCACCTGTAAGCAACTCTCGTGACCGTGACGTGATCAATCGCTTGACCGTGCCCCGCAATGAAATTTATGTAATTAAATTCGAAACTCGCATGTTGCTTGGAGGTGGAGACACGGTATTACACATATACGTATGTTTCGGCATAAAGGTAAATAAATGGTTTTCGAGCATTGTACACACATAAATAAATACATAAACAAGTATTAACATTAATATAAAATTGTCTATTCAATAAGTGATCATTTTTTACCACATCTTATTAGTTATTACTTACTTTTACTTATTTAAAGCAAAGTCTGTGTGCAGTGAAGTATTGTCTTAATAATAAAAAAAAAAAATATATATAGCTGTTTTTTTGACTATCATAAGAATTTAATTCCAAAATACCTGTGTGAGGAAGTAATAAGCTTCCTTGTTCGAGTTCTTCTCCTGCGCGACGTAATTGAAAGCGGAGCGGACGGCAGCCTCAAGCAACGGGTCCTCTGTGCTGGGCGCTAGGACCAGACCTACTCGCACCGGTGTCGCGTGCTTCAGCAACGTCTCACCCAGCTTCAGTGGCGGCCCAGAGGCGGGGGATGTTGGGTCTACCACGATTATCTATTGGAAAAGATAATAATCTTAAATGGTGTTGCAGATAGTTTGGGAGACCACTACTTTCGGGTAATCTACTAGAAATTATCCGAAAGTAGGGGTACATTTTTAATTAAATAACTAGAACACTGAAAGTATTCATTCAATTAAGAAGTTATAATAAAATCTAAGAAATAGGTAATAACAAAAATAAATTGATACGGAGCTGTTGATCAAAATGGATGGTAAGCTATCCGTTTTGTCTTTGAGTCAGAGCCGACTTTATTTCGCAGCAGTAAAGTCGGTTCTCGTCATACATGTGTTAGCTGCTGCCATACTTTTAAATATTTATGCTATTAGTTTTTAGAACTTACGTAATTATAAATATTCCTCCTCAAGTTCCTCAGCATGCCGGGGTAAGTAGGTCTCAATAGCTCCATGTAGGACGACGGCCAGCGCCGGTACCGTTCGTCAGACTCCAAGTCGTTGAGCCACGTGATGGACGAGTCGCGGATGTCCAGGCCATACTCCTCCCAAGTGTAAGCCTCGCCCAGCTCCAGCGACATTAGCTTGTTGATCAGCTTTTTGGAAAGACCTATACAGGAAACAAGGTTGTTCAGAATCTAGAGAAAAGTCGAAGTCAGACTTCTAGGGTTTTGACTACTCGTAACGACCGTCTAACCCCGAGTTTCTCAGCTGAAAATTATCGCAGAATTAATGTGACAAATTGTCAAGCACGCGTTATCTGCTGTAATTGGTTGAATGAATTTTCAACAGCTATAGGTTAACAAAAAGGGATGAACTTGAAGCCTATCGACGGGATTGGTCCACAATTGCCCTAAACCGAGAGGATTGGAAAGAAGAAGGGGAGGCCTTTGCCTTGCAGTGGGACAGGATAGGCTAAAAATAAATAATAATATAGGTTAACCAATTTCGGCCGGAACCAACACCAGAGCCACCTATTCAGAACCTATTGGTACCTAAACCTTATTTTTTTCAATTAAGATTGTTTAACGACAGCAATCAAGGAGTTGTGCCAAAAAAATACAGTAATAGTGACTGATCCAATTCCCATGGCAAAAAATGGAGCGCGCGACTTCAGAACACATGTAGCGCGAGTTTTGACGTGTTTACGTGCGTCACATGTTATGCTAGGAGAACCGAGCCTTATACATCTTTGTATATTTAATTTTGAGTAATGTAACTTCAACAACGTGCTTTGAACATCAGGGTTTAAGGCCTGCATCAAATCGAACTGCCGTCCAATTCGTTCTAATCCGAATCAAACTCGACTCGTTTTTACTCCAATACGAAAATACGCAGGGCCTTAACGCGCTACATATTTTCACCGAAGCTTTATGAAAACATAATAGCAAGCGCTTCTATCTCATTCACCTTTGAATAAGAAGACTTCGTCGTAACTATACACGTCTGAACCAAACTCGATGAACCGCAGAACCCTCAGCAATAAACTTACCAAGCGCATGTAAAGTGTTCATAGGTCCAATATCTTCCTTCAACGCGTCCAGCAAGGCCATAACATCGACTTCCTCGGCATCATACTGAGCTCCTGACACCAGCAGCAGAGGATCCGCGGGGCGAAGCCCTAGGGAAGACGCCCACAGATCTTGGTTGTATAAGACCTCTTCGCGGAAAGTACGAGGGACATTCACGTGAATAAGTGATTTAGTCTAAAACAAAAGAGGTATTCTTATTTTTTACCGCCTTCAAAATAAAGTAGAAGGTTTTCAATTCGATTTTATTGTTATCTATAAGTAGTGATACTTATAGAAAAAGATATCTCAAATCATTTTTATAGTTGAAATAAGAAAAAAGTTTATATGCATCTTTACAAAGTATGCTTTACATACCTTCTACTTGTGAGAGGTTAGGAAAAAAATATATACTTTTACCTGCATAGGGAAATTCTGGGCGATAGAAGTTAGTACTTTGAGTGACTCGTCGCCTCCCGCATCGTTAGCATCTACAACGGCCACCGCGGCTTGCATACTTAGAGCCTGCATCTGCCACACTTTCAAGGGTTCCAGCTCTTCATTTGATTCCGACAAGTGACGGCGGAAACGTTCCAGAGGCGAACGTAGTGCAGGGAACAAATTCCTGCGTAAAAGAGGTGTTATTACACTTACGATTAAGTTGTTTTGTTTCGGAGACAGGAAAACATCTACTAGGATAATATCCTAGCCAGTTCCACAATACTATGCAATCTATTTGAATGTTTTTATGTAAATTACTGTCAAGAGATTAGTAACTATGCAATTAAAATAAATTTTTAGACCCTTACTTGAGCCTGCCAAAATTAAATCCATCAATTTGATTCTGAGGATCATTCTCATCTTCTTCCTCAGAGGGTTGAGCACTTGCATCTCCATCATCCGATTCCTTTGGTGTTGAATCATCCTGACTCTTGTACTCTGTGCTCTTCAGCTGCAATTCGACTCCATAGCCTGATAAACGCAGCTTCGGCTTGCCTCGTGGCTGCAAAAAAAATAAGCATTCCATTAAACAAAAGAAAAACCACAATTATGTTATGGGTGGTCATGAATTATGCCTCACATGACCTAAATGTTTTACTGCAAGCCCTGCAAGGACTCCATTACAAAAGATTTAAAAACGATATTAAATAATTATATTAAAAAATTTATACATTATCTTTCCATCTCAACTTACCTTAACATTCCACCTCACAACATAGTTGATAGCACCGCTGTCTGCATATCCTATCAGTATCTTGTGTTTTGCTGCGAAATCTTTCATTCCAAGCTCTCCATACAGAATAGCAGTGAGGCTCTTATTGTCACTACTCGGATATGAATGGTCCAAGAGATATGTTTCCAACTTATGCTCTTCCTAAAAGACAGATAAAAACAAGCTTTGTAGTAAACTGAAAAAGTTACATAGTGTGCATGCAAAATGATTAAATTAAACACCAATATACTGAATTTGATAAATTTACTTTATAAAATGATGAATCTCGCATACCCCATAATAGAAATATCCCAATTACAATCTGCTACAGTGACAACAAGATCACTGTAGCAGATTGTAATTGGGATATTTCTGTGAAACAGACTACAGAACTTAATCAGATATGTTGTTCAGAATCTTATGGCCTTGGGAATGGGTATGCAAGATTCATCATTTTATAAAGTAAATTTATCAAATTCTGTATGTTAATGATATTTAAGTTTGTATTTTGCATGCTTCATTGTATGCAGCTTGCTTACACATAACATTCCTATGCAAGATGAAATGTTCAAGGTTCAAAGTAAATATATGTTCAAACTAAACTAAATATTCTACTAAATAGTACTGAGTAATAAATTGGATTACACTGGCTTATTATGCTGGATTATAATCCCAGATACTGAAATAGTATATGAATAAATAGAAGAACATGTGTTACTCTGTGTGAAGAGTATTAAATTATATTATTAATTCAGGTTTTTTCTATTCTTAATCAGTTATTTGAAGTGTTTTTATCCATATGGACAAATCTTATCCATATGGACAAATCACATTATTTTGTGATGACAGTAAACCATTTGAGGCAACATTAAGGAACACTACAATTATTTCTGGTATGTACATACTGAAACTACATCACATCAATAATTACAGCAAAGATTTCAAGCCTGATTTCTATCATTTAGGTAATTGAAATTCAACCAAACAACTGATACCACATCTTGCCTATGTTTACATTTGGTTAAACAATACAGAGTAACCATTTGACTCAAATTCATAACCCATTAAGGAGCACTACAATTATTTCTGGTATGTACATACTGAAACTACATCACATCAATAATTACAGTAAAAATTTCAAGGCTGATTTCTATCATTTAGGTAATTGAAACTCAACCAAACAACTGATACCACATCTTTCCTATGTGTACATTTGGTTAAACAATACAGTATAATACACACTTTTGGTAATGAGATTAAGAGAAACCATAATGTCCAATAATTATTATTTATGAAAGTAAATAACTAATAGGATATGAACAGGATACAATACTTACAACATCATATTGATTATAAGATTTAAGAACATCTCTTAAAGCCTCATTATCACATATTTTCTTTGAAGCGATTGACACAAATGAGTCACATGTAACTTCTTTTGCTCCACTTTGGGTCGCTATCTGATCAAACATGCGGACTGTTGGAGATGTGAGATGCATGGAGAGAGCAAGTTTGGCCATTCGAAGCTGTGCGGGCGCCAGCAGTGTACTGGCAACACCGATGCAAGCATCATACACTTGCTTATCAGTCTCTGAAATACATGTTGTTAAGGATAAAAATATTATTGATATGCCTATTGAAAATTTTAAGGAAAATCATTTCATGCAAGTCATTCAAATTTACAAGAGTTTGAAGGTTTTGTATTACATATTAGTGTGTGCTAATCACTGTGAATGGTGAAACGGGGATTTAATGTTTTAGATCTTAGACAAAGGGTTTTAACTGAGATTCAATCTGATATAGAGGATTGTTTAAACTATTCACAGATGGCTCAAAGGGCCTGCATAGAGTCTGGGGGGCTTTTTCTAATTCTAAGACCCATAATTGGATATGCAGATGCAGCTCAGGTTGCATAGGTATGCAAAGATAAGTGATAAGAGCAGAGTTAACGGCGATCACAGCAACATTATCTTATGCAAGTACAGATGGGGAACAGAAGATAGTAATTTTATCAGACTCGAAAAGTGCCCTACAACATTTAGCTTGGTGTGTCTCAGGTATCAGAGGTATGCCGATAGCCTATGACGCATTGGGGTTAATGCACAAGTTTCAAAAACAAAATGTCTTTGTCGAATTTCAGTGGATACCGTTGCATATTGGCATATTTGAGAATGAGGTGGTAGGTCAGTTGGCTGGAAACACAGCAGGCGATGGTGTGGGTGATTTGAACAGGCCCTATGTCAGTGAAATCATGCCATAATATGCCTAAGGTCTATGTAAAGTGGAAGAAGGCCTTTAAGAAGTCCAGTCAAGATGCACCAGGGTCAGCGCCCTGGTTTGAGCGTGCCAGCATCTCTAGGGAGACAATGTGGCCCTTAGGTTACAGGTTAGTCATGTTCAACTGAATAGGTTTTATTATCTTATTGGCTGTGAGATAGTTGCCATTCTGTGACCTCTGCCATAAGTCGGAGGATATTATTATGGTGGAATGTCATCGTTATTGTGTATTTACCTTTTCATTGAGGAAATCAAGGCAATATAAGGACGACCTTTGTCTGAAGAATGCATAAGTATAAATACCTTTTTGAAATTATGTATGAAAGATAGGAATGAGAGATAAGAGAAGGAAAGAGAAGATCTCATTATAAGTGAACTGTTACATTTCAATAAGTTCTTATGGGAAATAAATATCTTTAAACCTAAAGAAAGGGAGGATAGGAAAGGAGAGAAAAGCATGAGAGAAAAAAGTTGTCATTAGGTACTGGTGTGGTGTATCTGGTAGTATGCTGGTTGCTAGCGGAATCACTGTGCCGCATGCATATGATTACATTTCTTTATTTTATTGCTCAGCCTCAAAACATAGATTTTAAAAAAAAATTGCAATATATAATCATGTTAGGACCGTATTAGTATGAATACCAAGAATCAAAGCCAGCTACTATAATCTTTACTTTAATTAAACACATGTTTAGTTTATAAAATATGCAGTTGCTATTTAACTTACCTAGAGAATCAAGACTAGATTTCAATGAATTTATACCATCAAAAAAGGACCAGAATAAATCGGTACTTTCGCCTGCAAGATACTCGGCGAGTTCCAGGACTATTGGAGTAGCTTCCCATTTTGCACTTACAAACGATGTTACTGATTTAGACTTCTTTTCATAAGGTTTCGCATTATCTTCACTAGAAACCAAATTAACTAAGACGTAAGCTAAAATAACTAAGGAAATTCTAAAGCCGGTGGCTCTCATCGTGAACCGGTTCTACTTCTAGTCCTAATATGTAGAATTCTTAATTAAATTATCTACAAATACCACATTTACACAACACTTCATATGTGGTCATACTTTTCAAGTTACAATAATGAAATAATACGAAAACTTCATAGATTTCGTATATCAGAACTCATCCTATATGAGACAACACAACCACCAATGACAGCTGGACACGGTGTTTCACAGACAATTAAAATATTTTTGTTTGTCAGTTTAACAGCAGTTCCCACTTACGATTCCTGTAATTAAATCTAATCTTCTGCTATTGGTTAGCATCATTTTTAATAAAATAATAGCCAATAAGAATTTTGGAAAAAACTTGCTGGAACGTACTTAGCATGGAATTAGTATTTACTGTAAACTGTAGGTGACATTGAGGACATTACACGATCGAGATAAATACTTAAATACTGCGGTACCCACGCCTATGGGTGCACGAACAGCGTGTAAGTTAAATGAGGACCCATGGTTATTCTTACGTTATTATACGTGTTTGCAGAGTGCTCCACGAAGATACAACAATGGTAAAAGAATAGTATGAAGAGTACAAGGTATGGCGGTATCGTCGCTTACGAGGTACAACAACAAGAACTATAAGTTTGATGTTTAATGTATAGGAATATTTTTTTAATCTGTGGGTATGTTCCTACTTTCCTAACTTCTGTCAATTTGTCATGACAAAGTTGTCAAATCGACTGTCCGTCAGTCTGTGAAATAAATTTCGATTTCGATTGTCTACATTTTTCTTTACATAGCCAGATGAAATAAACTGTTCAAAATAAAATAAAAAGCAGTAAGTATGTCAGCTTTACAGTTACTATTATATCTTTGTAGGTATCCCAGATTTCACTTAAAATTCAGTCAAAATTATACGATTCGCGTTATGAATGTTACTGATAAAAAGTTTATTGCAGTTCAATTCCAATTTAATAATTGTTGTTTTTGTTGATGGGTAAGGTAAGTCTTTTCGCCCTTTGTATAAGTTTTGTTGGTTCATAGTTTTTGATGTGTCAGGTCAACCTATGTTATAGTTCTGATTATGTATATTTAACGTTCCGCCATACATAACTACATCTATTGTTTTCCCTATTAGGCTTATACCGCCACGATGCAGTACACATCCGACGAAGCCTATGCGCGCCTCATCAGCCACCACATGACTGTGCCGCAAAGGATCAAGGTAATGACATAATCGAAGTTTCTCATCCTAAAAATTTCCCCAATTTTGATAATGACCTTTCCTAATGTTTATATTTGAACTATATTTTACTGCTATGGAGTATTAACGTTAACAAAACCTTTACTCTTGACCTCATTATTTCTAGGCTACTGGTGACATAGTGGATGATGACAGTGCTCCCAATGGAGTAGTCTCTGGCTGGGACTATGCTAACGAAAAGTTCGACATGAAAGTACCAGAGAGAATACTTGTAATGGGCCAGGATCAACATGTTGGTAAGGCTGTTTAATCATTTAAAAAAATACATTAATTTGACCTCCAGGCACTTCCATTTGATCTTACAGTGATGAAAAAATTAAGTAAGTAAGTGCAAAAAGGTTAGTTGGAAACATAAATTGTTTGTTAGCTTTTTTATATGACTGTAGGGTAGTAGGTACATTACTTTTTGAATAAAGACTATATAAATAGTATTTATGTATAAGGTTTATTTTATGTTTATCCAAAAGTTTATTTTGCTGCTTTAACATAAACAGGTTTTGTAGCTGTCACATTTACAAATATATTCCTATTAGATAGTAATACTCTTTATTGCACACTATAACAATTCCAATTAAATGCTTAAGAGTTTAGAGGGTGTAACAGTGGGTGGTATTTCGCATAGCTTTTGGAAGGATTTGACAGAGTGTGAGTAAAGATACACAGGTAGCCCATGATAAGAAAAGATAAGATTTATTTCTGAGTATATGGTACATTAAGATCTTAATATTAAACTGTTTCACATACACTACCGTTGCCGGTGTAGAAATATTAAAATTAACCTACGAAATCAAAGTGTCCAAGTTCTAGGCCCCAACAATATAATTGCATTAAGTACTTTGTCATTGAAACATTTAGAAGAAGATAATATATTCCCCCATGGCGTGTCAATAAGCAGACACAATAGGAACAGCAATAGGTTATGCATACATGGTGTGCGCGCGACGTTTGTGGCGTACAATGTTATATATTAGTTTAGATGAAAATTGTTAATTTTTATACAACAATAAATTTATGAAATAAATGTCAAAATTTACTAATTATATAATTTCAAAATATATAATATAAATATTTAAAAATTCAATGTGATTTACTATTTACATAATATATTCTGGTTCAGGTGACAGTGAAAATTACAACAAAAAACACTGATTAACTAAATACCACCCAACATGATAACATTATCTTATCCAATACTCACACACACTGTCTATTAAAATTTTGCAATGCTCACTTTCTTAAATTATGTTTACAGGGTTTCTAATTTATTGCTATTTACTGTTCTATTGAAAAAATACTAGTAGGTCTTATAAGAATAAAAATATGTATTTACGTTTACATAAATATGTTGCCATTGTTGTGAGATTTTCCTTGTATTTGAGATGGATACATTTGTCTTGTTTCAATACTGATTGAATTAAGTATTTTTTACAATATTAGGTTCTTTGCCTAGCAGTGGGGCAAAGGAAATAAACATTTGATTCATCTTCATGATGAACGTCATTATCATCTTGATGTTTCCTTCTTACCTATATACTACCAAAGGCCTCGTTTACGGCGGGGCGTCGCGCGGCGCGTGCAACGTGGCATCTCGCGCGTCGGACGTTTTTTTCTGTTTACGGAGAGGCGGCACGTGCAGCGGCAGCAGCGCGTCGTCACACGCAGTACGCACAAACATGAATTTAGTGCGGCACGCACCGACGCAACGCGCAACGCTCCGCGTCTCCAGAAACGAGCACTAACGCTGACGCACGTTTGAGTGGGCAGTACTGGCCAATGAAATGCAAATATCCTCTTGCATAGCTTACGTACATTTTGAACAAACCATTGCACTCTCAAAGCGAGCTACACTGACTGTAACAAAAGCGTGAAAACCATAACCTTTTTACTAAGCCCCCATTGTCCTTCTGTCTGTCACAGAGCTATATCTTTGGAACTGTAATAGATAGTATAAGCATAGCATAATCAGCCCATAAAATTCTCACTGCTAAGATACAGGATATCTTTTTGAGAAGGAATTATTCTTAATCCGCCACGCAGTTCTAGGCGCCGCTGCTTGGTAGTTGTCACATGTCTTCGAATGTTGGGTTTATGCTGGTTTGCTCACGATATGTGCGGACCTTCACCGTTTTGAGAGTGGTGGTGATGAAATATTTACAACAAAGTAAAGTGCCTGTCTAGGACCGAATCCACGACCTACGACACGAAACTCGGGGCTGTTATCAAAGTGCCACCACTGCTCCTAGAATATCTGTTAATATGGCTACTATAAAAACTGGTCATATGCGAGTCGGACTTGCGCTCCATACCATGTCGCCTCGGATAGGTTGTATTTATTTGTGACAGTGTATTGAGGCGGCAGGCTAGCGGGGAAAAAAAAAGAAATTGTGAGCACTGACGGAGTGCATTAAGCAAATTGTTCGCTGATGATTAGAAAAATCAAGCAACAGCCTGTTCCACTTTTTAGTATCTAACTACGTACTGAAAGTCGGTTTGTTTGGATGTTTGTTAGTCACGCACGCCGCAATAGCTGTACCAATTCTAATGAAATTGGGAATATGGCTAAATTATAGCCTGTATTGTGACACAGGACTCTTGTCCCTATGGCATAGTTTCGACACGCAGTTGAAGCCGCTGGCAGTATAGCTACTAATTTCAGAGAATTTCAGTTCATGTGCTGTTATTTAATTTTACACCTGTTAATAGTTCTATTGTTTTTATTAAAAGTTGAACTGTTTTAGGTACAAAAGCAACACCTCGTGAAATCCAGCTGGATAATGCAGTGTTGCCAACAGATCCTGGGATGATTCGGGTCAGCACACCTCCTCGTGTGATAACACTTGATCAGCACTACTTCCCATCTGCTGATGATTTTCCACAACGCACGCCAAACAACTCTCCTCCAAAGAATTTAAGAAATTACCGTTCGCAAGGCGACGGAGCGCGCTCGATCACCCCCCGTCCAGATAATTTCAATGAATCTACTATGACTGAATCACGCTTGGTGTTGAGGTACTAGAATTTCATTCAGTTTCTTGATAAAGCCTTGAAATTCTCGATTTGTAATTATTTACTTTCTTTCTATCATATTCTGAGGGCTTCTCTGCGCTGCGAAAACCTATCGCGCAATTCGTTTTACAAGCTTTTAATGAACTTGCAATATATGTATGTGAGATCGGGTCAAATCTTGCAAAGGTGAATTTTTAAAGCAGTTTTAAGAGCACGATTAAGAGGAAATTTTTGCGTACACGTTTTGTTTGGATGACAATGCATAGTTAGATAAGTGACGTCATTCTAAATCCAATATGGCGGACGGCCCAAGATGGTAGACTAGTTATTTTTTGTGCGCTGCCACGATATGGGTATCAAATGAAACGTTTTACTGAGAAGAATACGAAAAAAGCTAGTTTAAAAAAAATATATAAATTATTACCAGCTACGGCACCTAAAAGGAGTTTAATACTTAGCCAACCGTAATTATTGTTCTATTGGCCGTTTTATGCTTCAAGCTTTAACTTGCCAAAACCAGTGCTGGCCAGAAGTTAAACGACAGTTTGTTTTTATATTTAAACCACTTTATGTACTTTAACTAATTACTTTGTGTTATTTTTCAGAGACCCAACCCCACCAATGGGTAGTGGCGAAGGTCTGTCTACTTCTGAAGAGCTGGTACACCTGCGTCGTCAGATTGTCAAATTGAATCGTCGTGTAATGTCAATAGAAGCTGACCAATTACAGCGACAGCAGAAAGAAAAGATTGCGTATGCTTTTGGTATAGCCTACTTGTTGTTCAAAGTTATAGCTTGGCTGAATAGATCCTAAGCAATGTCAGGAACAGCATCATTAAAATGTAAGATGAAGTCCTACCCATGTATTGTTGATGTTATGAAATTGAATCACTGGATTTGTTCATTTTAAGGGGCATATTGTAGAAATGTCACTTACTGATTGTAGTAAAGGTGGAAGTGTTATAGTTCATCAAAGATATTTCTTAGCATTTAGGTAACACTTTTTTTATATGATATGTTGTATGATTCTGTAACCTGTACAGTGAATTCCCACTTGATATTGATAGCTTTTCTTGCATTCATCTACTTTTAATGAATTGTTGAGAAGTTACATGACCCTTACTTTAGTGTATAGATATATGAACTGGGTCATTTTTTATTTGAATAAACGATTCGAGTTCATATACAATTGTTTGGAATATGTAAAGTCCCTTAAAGATAAGTACTTGATGATATAAAATTGAACTTCATCACATATTGGAGAAAATAAAAGTCCGTTTCAGGATAACACTCAATATAATCCGAAAATCACTATAAGAACATCAACACAAGAAGACTGGGCATTCAAAAATCTGAATGCACAATTACGGAGATATTACTACATAGAAATTGCGTCAAATCAATGGCTTATGAATCCTAAACAAATACTGGGGAGAGTCACATAATCATTTACATACTACTTCTCATAAACTTGATTTCTTGATATTTTATGTTTCTGTTTGTTTTTCTTCATAAATATAGATGACAGAAAAAAGAGGCCCACCAAGTCTCTGTGCTAACCATGCATTCTTGACGACAGCTATTTTCAAGGAGTCTACAGCAAGACGAGCATATAAATTTGTATGTACAGCTCTGCCCATTCCTTCTAATATAATCAAGTCAACTCCACGAGCCTTCAACTCAGTGCATAAACCTGCAAAGGAGATCATGTTATGAATGTTCTTATAATTATTGAGACTGTACCTATGAAATTGGTGTTTTATGTGTTTTTGCTATACTGATTAAACAAAATTCAAAGACACAAATGAATAGATTTTATTAAATTAAAAAAAAGGCATACTATACCTTAAATGTACAAGTGTTTGAACTAAATTCAAAATCAAACTATAGATATCACAGTTAAAAGTGACCCATTTCATACAATAGCAGTTTCATGGGTACACCATCATACCATCACACAATGAGGTTGAATACCAGAACTTACCTACACTAATGGTCCTAAGGTCCAAACAAGGGCCTCTCTGTCCACTTGATCGCACTACTAAATCTCCAGTGGATAGGGCTGCAGAAATAACAGGACATAATTGGGAAGCTGCCTGTAAAATCTCTTCTAATTCAACATTGGTAACATCATTTAGTGCTGGCCATTCATTGGCACATAATATGACTCCAGTGCCTCTCAGTAATAATGCTCTGACAAATGGCAAAATACCAAGAACTATATCAACACCACTATTGTCAACAAACACTGCAGCACAATGGTGAACAGTATTCTGTAACAATGAAGTAGATTTGTTAAACAATGCAATGACGGTTTTAGTATTAATGCATTTCATGTTTTACATAAAATTATATTCAGTAATTGGGTGTCTCACCTCCAGTTTATTAAGCCATTTATCTAAGCCATCACATAGCCATGGCCTCTTCTGAATTTTTTCTAGAGCTTCATAGAGTCCACTACTTAGAATACTGGTTACTGCCTGGGCTCCCCAGTCAAACATGTTGCCTATAGAAATTAACTTCATGAATTAATTAAGATGCCAGCCCTTGTCCGTTATTCATACTTTCATTGCTCAGAATTTTGTAAGTATTCAAGTTTATCATCTATTATTACAAAAGATGTAAGTTCATAAATATTTGGCTGGCAACTAGTCCACTACATATTATACCCCATAGTATAGCTATTTATTGTACTGACCAGTATAGTAACATGCCAAAAGTTGCATTGGGTAGTGCTTTGGCACTAGTTGCCAGTGCCAGTGTAACTCTGTTTATCTTATCCCATTAGTATAGCCTCATGCTTACACAGTTCTATTTACCTACTTAATAGAATTTATAACAAGATAACTATGTACAATATTGGTAGGTATTATATTTTTGTATAAAGGGTTACCAGCTAATACTCCTCTGCTAAGTTCTATCCACCTCTGTCGATCGTCTGGCATTGCATCAATCTCTGCCAATCGTGAACTAAATGTTGATAATGCTGTTTCATTTTCATATTTTTTCTGTTGTTTCCATAAATCAAAGAAACCCTGGGAACGAACGCATGTTTCATTGATGTCAAGGAGTAATCGTACGTTCAACTGCCCATGAGCACTAAAATTTAAAGATATAGTTAATTAACATTCAATCGAAAATGATCTTATTTCAGTTTGTTATTAATTTAAATAAAAAGTTTTTATGTAGTCAGAGTTAGATGTGGCTATTGTTATATAGCCAAAAGGTATTGTCTTAGTTTAGTCTGTATAATACTAACATTATAACTAAAAAGCAGAACCAGACAGCAAATAAGAATACATGATATATAATTATTTTCAACAGATTTGAATATAATAATGTATATACTTACAGAGGATTAATTCTGATTTCTTTTAATGCTTCTACGTAACATGTTTTGAATTTAAGTGCGCGTATTTCTACTGTAGGATCTTTATTATTCAAAAGTGCGAAATTCACATATTTTTCTGACAGTTTTTCACAAGCATTAAGCCAATAGTCTCTTGCTTCTTCGTCGACTAGTAAGTCCAAAGTATCTGGATTATATTTATCTGGCTCGAGCAATATGTGTGTGAGGCCAAAATGTTCCATCCTGTAACTGCTCGCAGAAAAGAAACGAGCGACACGTCTAAAACAACGTTCCAAGCTTTTCATATGCTACAGTCTTAGCCCATTGTATTGTTTTATCATTATGCAAATACAATTTTATCAATATTATCCTATCAAAAACTATGTATTCTTGTGACAAAGCAGACTTAAATTGAATTATTGAATCACAGATTAGATATCAAAAATATTGTTGTAAAATCTAAATACACTCAGTAAATGACGTTCCCCCACTCCTCTCCGTTTCCTATTTTAGTTTTGTACGTTTGTACGGGTACCAACACACACAGCAACAGAAAAGAAAAATCCTAACAATACTATAAATAAAATAGAGCAACATTTAACATTCTAGCAGATAAAATATGATAAGCGTACAAAAAAGCTGTGAAAATAAATTGTGATATGTTTAGTCGATATTTTTCCTATCTCAATGCGCTGCAGCCAGTGCGGCCAGTACCATAGACCACAATCATTCAGAGATTTAGAGTGCTTGCATGCATGCTTTTTTAACATCTGTCTTGTTTATGGTTTGTCTGACGGACTTCAATTTGGTTCGTAGATATTTCAACTGAGTTTTAGAAATGTGTTTGAAATGGATAAAACTAATAATTTTCAAAAAGGACTGAGTTTTTTACGCAGTGAATTATAGTACAATATGTGCCCCTTTAGTTTAATGTAATTTGTGTTGTGATTTTAATGATTGATGTAACGAACCAGTGTACGGCAAGATGGACGAATTGTCTAAGGGCATGACACAAACAGGAAACACCGCTACAACTGACAAAATTCAAGAAAATGATGATGGTAAATATTGCAATGTATTTAACTTCCCATAAAATTTCTGTGTAACTGTTACTTCCTCCGGTTTACATGATAAGTGCTTGTTTCGAAAATAAATATAGGTAGGTAAACAATATTCGAATCTTTAAGAAACTGATAATTAATAGAATAATCTAAAGCGTATATACTTGAGGACTTACAACATTAAACAAGCAATAGCTCTTCTTATTTTGTAATAACGCAGCAGGAGCTGTCAGTTTTCTTGCATTCAAATAAAAAAATAGCTACTCATATAGTGATGATTTAACTGAAATCTAATACAATTAGAAAACTGTTGACGTTCTTTTCTTCTTCCACTAAATCTAGAAAGTAATCAAAACATCCTTGAGTATCAACTTTAACGGTTCTTACAACTCTTCAGTTCTTACAATGATCCTCAAGATTATGTTGATCAGGTCCACAAAGTTAGCTATTGATACATGTCTGCTATGTTAACCACTATAGTTATTAACGCAAACACATGATAATAAACAATGCTTATTGGATTTATTTTTATTTAATGCTACAATCAAATAGCAATACCAATTTTTATTTTTTCTGACCTGCTTCTCTGGATAATCATGAATTACATTTTATAACATTCATTAAAATTTATGAATTCTTTTAAGTCCATAAATATTTAATTAAAAAGTAATGCTTATCACACAAAATATATTAAAGAATCAGGCCTCAACTGTAACAAAGATCCTTGGAGGCAATGCAATAACTAAAATTAATTGCTTTTCAAATGTCTTCAATGCCATCCTGTTCATAAATAAAATTATTGATATGTACTGTAAGGAAAGTCATTGCAGACTAAATTTTAGCAAATAGGGATTCTGAAAATGTTTTTATGTTTTATGTAATAGGTAATATTATAAATGTATACACTGTCCTGTAATATGATGTAAATATTTTAATAATAT
This sequence comes from Orthosia gracilis, assembly GCA_947562075.1. Classification (NCBI taxonomy): domain Eukaryota; kingdom Metazoa; phylum Arthropoda; class Insecta; order Lepidoptera; family Noctuidae; genus Orthosia; species Orthosia gracilis. The sequence goes on from OX387268.1 coordinate 45,224,722, forward strand.
GGAATAGGAAATAACATAATATTTGTACTTGATAAATTAATAATATTAATAAAATTTTCAAACATTTAGCCTAATTTTGAATAAGGAAAGCACATTGGCTGTGTTTGTATTGTTATAAGTATTTCATATTGGAAGCACTGCCCCAAACATTATCTATAGTTTCCCATGCCTCGGCTCTAACCACCTTTACTTCTTTGTCTGAGAGAAGTCCAGGTGTTATTGTAAATGTATATAATAGAAGCAAGTAGCTTATAACATAATAACACTTTAAGTATGTCTCTGTGCGATAACATCATCAACCTCACATAATATTAACATGATAAATAGTTCTAGAGATTCACTGATGACTTTGTAACTGCAATAACATGTGTTGTGTAGTTTGTGTTTAGGTATTGCATACATAAACATTATCTAAGTACCACCGCAGCCACACTCACTTCCAAACGTACCATTGATCCAACCCCTTAGTATATTCAGTACTTTTGCATTTGTTTTGTACTGTATAATACAGTTAGGTACAATGAAATTGTGACAGACAGACGAAAAGTGATCTTTAAGTAATAATTATTTTCTTGAATTCTTGCTTTTCCCATTCCACAATTAAAATTTGAAAACAACATTCTATTTTTACCCGACTGCTGAAAGAGGGTAACGTGTTTATCAGTCTATTTATGTATGTTTGTTCCTATGTGGCAAAAGAGAGACCAAATGCCTTAGCCGATTTTGATGATTCTTACGTCAATTGATTCATCTTAACCCTGCGAGTGTCACTGGCTACATTAAAATTGGAAAATAGAACAATGGCGGATTTTGGGCGCCTTATCGTCTGGGGTAACAAAATAAAGGATTTGAGGAGATGATTATAAAAATATATAACACTTATATGTCTAATAATACATAAATAAAAAAAAATAACTAAAAAGTTGTAAATAAAAAAAATACATTGGAGGATACATCTGGTTTTGGTCAGCCAGCTCGTGCATATGTATCCTCCAACTGCACAGCATAATTTTCTTCTCGTTTACGTCTTTTAGTTCGCATTTTAAGCAGTAGGGTTTTTTGTTACTTTTAAATATTTTTTTTATTTCATAGTATATAGTCTTACCTCAAAATAAACCATGTTTTAATCAATCTTCAGACATATCAGCAAAACGAATGAATTAGGGTTTCTTAATATTATTTAGGGATAAATGTCCTATTATTCCTATAAGATTCGGAGATTGTCTTTGATTACCTTGAATGTCAAACCTGAAGTCAATAACATTGAAAAAACTAACATTGTTGTTTAATCTATTGCTCACCTTAATAATTGGCTATAAATAGCTTGTTCAGTTTTATGTATTTGCACTCATTTAATTTGTGAATTTAATCATTATAATATTATCATACAATCTACAACTAAGAAAAAGTTGATAATGTCATGTTTGTATTTGAGTTTCTGAATTATTATCATAGCTTTGGATTTCAGTTTGTGTAGAATTTCTGTATCCAACAGTCACTGCCCTTTTACGCCCAAGATTGTTGAAGAGCACTGCTTTTGCAGATGGCGTAAAGCGTGGTTTGCGGCACGCACGCCAACTATGCTAGCGTTGGTAGAACAACTGCGGTCATACCTCGGTGGAGGATGTGAGTGCGAATGCGTTTGTAGCATGGCGTGTTCTCGACAAAGTCCCATGATCATCCTCATATTAAACAGACTTATATGACGTAAATCCCTACACTAAACTGATCCTTAAATCATTTGTATCTACATTCATTATTATTGCTATTAGACCATAATATCAATGCTTTCTGTCGTCTGTTTTTCTTATTGGGGGCGAGACAATTTCAATAAATTATCCTATTGAATTAGGCCTATTGAAAATGTTAGCAGTCACTAGAATATGGTTATTTTTACTTACAACCATATTACATTTTCCATTATATTTCTTATGTTTTTGCTTACATCATAGTAAAGTAAGGCAGTAAACATTGCTATCTGTCATGAGCCCTATTTTACATTTATTTTATGCAGAATACCTAATGCATAATTTTGTGCATGTTTAACTGAATAGACCACCATACAATCCCTTTTTAAAATGTGATATATGAAGTGTATTTATGAGTGGTTATTCATCTTTAGAATCTATTATCATCCTTTTTGATACCACTATCTCAGCAAAGTTTCTGACGCATATATCTTAAGTGTATTGTTTTGTATGATTGGTCATTGGATACTTCAGAATTCGACCTACCCAATGTATGAGGTACTGGCAACAGCATTTTGCGTTTGCGTGGTGTTGCATGCCAAGAGTGCCGGCTGTTCCCTGTGTCGCAACCGTGACTCAGCGACCCTGAAACATTAACGTTAGAAACCAACGTGTCCCAAAAGGTCACATTTCTCGTTATTTTGTATTTTGTTTAAATGTTTTCACCCACTAATCAAATTATCAATCGAGAGATTTCCTTTTCAGTAAAAGGACATCGGTAGTAATCATTCCATGCTTCGTAATATTCCTAATACGTCTCCTTACACAAGTGGACTATTCATAATGTTAACTGCTTATCACACCTCTTTAATCACGTCAGATAAAAAATTAAATAACTAGTGTAGATGATTTATTATTATAGAGAAAGGCCATAATTCACTTGACATTAAAGCGTGAAATTGTGACCGAAATAACAATAATGTGTGCCGATGCCCGATGTTTACAAGAGTTGAAACTCGATCAGCATACCGCTGCTGTGGATTCTTGAAGGATCAAAGGAAGCGCTGCTTGTCAGCATCTGTTTCTTTTCAAGGGGGAATTGTCGTAATCAGATAAATCGTGCTCATGCCTCACGATTTCCTTACGCGAAATATTAAAGAGATATTCTTCTTTGGGATGGATCTCATCTCAATATTTAACGAAAGTGATATTCTTCACATGCAAATAGGGTCGAATTATCTGTAAAAATGAACAAACATTCCACGTAGTACTCGGAACATTACATAACATTCTAAAGATACACAATTCTTCTGATTTGGTTTGCTGTTATTATACCTACTACATACTTAAATGTGGTCACTATTTATCATTTATCACAGGGAGTTAAGTTTTCCTACGTCCGCCTGTTATGAAAAGGAAAAATAATAGTATTCACGAAATTTGACGCTTACCAGTATATTATTATTATTGCTGTTGTTATGTAAAAGTATTAGAAGTTTCACAATATAATATTCGATCATAATTAGGTATACGTATTAAGTTTCAAGTATGTAGACATTGCAGTGTAACACATCATGTATATTATCAATTGATAAGTACTTGAAATACTTCACAACTATTACGAAAAAATGCGATCTTACTAGACCGTCTTATCTGAAGATATCGTGGGTATCGTCGCTGATTGTGAGATCATAGCTCCTCGGTTTTGTCGACGGCTTGGCAGACCCATCATCTATTAAAGTTTTGAGTAACACACGGTGGAACCCCCACTAGATACAAGATACATCATTTGATGTATCAAAGGCGAAAAGGTGACTGAAGTAAACGGCGAAATTGACACTTGCCTATATTACGCGTATCGATTACTATACGCGTATTATAGGCATAAGAGAAACCCCCCCCAAGACAAACCCTTTTGGAACTCCACTTCTCTTACTGCGTTTTCAATACTATAATTGCGATTTTGCTTTTTGCAAAGATGGGCGTCGGCTGTGAGTACCTACAGAATGATTAGGGAGACACACAATATTGTTCTGGCGCCTGTAATCGCATCCCATTTTATGTCCTTTCCCATGCAAGTTGGTTTACCGACCTCTGACCTTTGAAGATATTATTTGAGGAGTCAAAATTGTAACAGGTAAAACTGGACGCCAGTGCTGTTTCACAGTGGTTCAAGCGAGGGGCAAATTGTAGATTCCTGTGGATTCCCTTTAATCTTCAAACTTTTTGCAGAGACTGACAATGCCTTATGCGTTAGGTGTACAACAGGGAGGCACACGATATTAAACGAGTCTCACCTCTGATCTAGATAGTTAAGAATTGATTATGTCGATACCTACGTTTTATAGTCGATGTCACTACTCCTCGAGTTCGTTAATGTGATACATACATGTAACCTGTTATCCACTAAGCTCGCGTTACCCTACTCTTGGTAGTCTGATAGATAAAACTGCAGTACCCAACATAAACATCCTGTTAAATAATGATCCAAATCGAATCTTAAATTCTCAACTCATTCCTCATTGAAACAATATCCAACTATTTTTTGTTCTAATGAGCTTGGGCCGAGGTCGAGGACGTTTTTCATAGACAGCTAAGAAATTAATTTTAGTGCCACAGTCCATCGGATATCGATCGGTAGAAACGGGTTCATCATTTCTTGTAGTTTCTAAGCCTGCCATGTATTGAATGAAACATTTACACTATGGAATGCAATAAATATTCGAGTTTAGTCGTAATCTGTCTGAGCCCCAGTCTGTACTATTTTAAATCGGAAAATGTGCGCACATATATCATCATAGCAATTTTATTGGTCGAGAGTTTAATCCAACTAAACCAAAACAATCTGCAATGGCTCTCGTAATTTTGTTCGATTACGACGTAATACTTTGTTATGGTACTAAGAAAAATCCTGCAGCTACTAAAATTGGCTAGTTTTTATGCTTCCTTTATTTTCTGGCTTGCGCTTTTTCAAAGAGCTGATCTTCGATCAATAATAAAATTGATCGAAGGAGCAGATAATTACAAAATCTGTGGACTAGGGGTGGCATTAACTACTATTAAATTTAAGCTATTGTCGATATAAAATGACATCGTTTTACTTCCAATAGTTACTAAAGCAATTTTACTTTTAGAAAAAATTAACAACGTTTTTTAACATTTTGGTAATTTATCAGGCTCGTCGACTCCAATAGTGTACGTGAATGAGACGTGTTTGGAGTGTGAGAGGGTGCGCGCGGCTTGCGAGCGGCTGGGCACGGTGGCGGTCGCTCCAAGCCCAGAAGCTCTGCCGCCGTCTCAGCAGCCCCCCGCCCCACCTTCCTACGTCATCACTTCACCATTCGACGGCGATCTGTTTGACACTGCACATAGAGCGAAATACAGGTCAGTGGTTATTGCGATTTTATTGCAGTTTCTGATAAGAAAACGTGAAGCTATTAAACATGAAAATTCCTAAAGCGAAAGTAAAGTTTACGCAACACTAATTGGCATACCGCACATACATCCACAACCCAGAAGAAGCATTTTGACTTGTTAAGGATTTGTTGATACACTGTTCATGGAATGGAAATTTGAATAAAGCATCACATGAAATTAAAAAAAAATATTATAAACTTAGAGTTAACGTGAACAATTTGTTATTGACATTTATTTTGGCAACGCGTACGGTCGATTGCTACTATTGCTAGACCAGACTACTAATAAGCGCGACGAATGCTTTGTTGCGGGTTTACATTAACGTCTTTTTGTCTCTCACTCACCTACGCTTTGTACGTGTAAACGCAACAGTGAATACGTCTCTGGTGACGTTCAGTCATCCTAAAATAGTGCTCATTAAGATGAACGTTACGATAAACCTCGCTTTTTTACAAACAGTAAAATATTACTTGTCCCGGATTATTTGTACAATCGTCAGAAGTATGGGTACAAACAACCGCGTGATAAAACTACATCATATAAAATATTACCATCATTCACTGTGAGGTCCTGATCGCTTAACTAACTGATTAAAGTGCTGTTTAATTTATTTAATTTACCGGATGTTATTGGTCTGGATTGAATCTGCACTTGTTGTATTAGCATTTTGACTCAAAGGTCACCAGTAGCCCACTATGATCTGAAGGTAGATAATTTATAATGGCTTTGTCCAAGTATTCGCAGCAACAAAAAACATTATCAATACATGTAGCAGTAGTCAATGTAGTTCAGGTTGGTTCCATAAACACTTGTGACAAATTAAATGATTGAAAGTGATATATAATAACGCACTGCTATCCGAATTATCTTCAAGTTTATTATCTATTGCAAGTTCTTATAATTAGGGTCTGTAAACGCACACTATGACACGCTTATCTATCCAGCTCAACACAGTACAGTTTAATACTATGTTCAACTGATAGGTCTACTATATCTTTACGAGGTTTTTATTTAATACCATTTTAGACTGACTGCCCAAAAAGGAGGAGGTTCTATGTTCAAATTCAAGTTTTTTTTTTTTTTAAAGGGATTTGGTCAAGATCTGATAAAGAACTTCGGAGATATACAACAGAACTCTTCAATAAATGACGGCAAATCTCTCGGGATTGCTGCAACCGCATGTCTGTTTATTGTTTATACCATTTCATAACATAACATCAAGCCAGTACGCTCTAAAGGGGTACGCAGATGTGTACAGTACACCTTGATACACTCTCATTTCACCGTTTATGATCAAGTTTCATGGCATTCGGATAATCTATTCTGGCTTTATAAGTACCTCACTAAAGGCAAGTTGCTTAATAGGTACAACTAAAAAGTGAAAAATAAAAAATCTTTTTTACAAAAAAAAATACTACCGACTTCCAACTAAAAACACTACAAAGTGAAAAATAACTTTCTTTTTCGAAGTCGGTGTCCATAACGAAAAAAAATTGGTACCTACCAAAGACACCGACTTCGAAAATGAAAGTTATTTTTCACTTTGTAGTGTTTTTAGTTGGAAGTCGGTAGTATTTTTTTTGTAAAAAAGATTTTTTAATTACCTATTTATTGTATTTTTGATTATTTGTTTTACTTTAGACGCTTTTACGCGCACGTTTTTTTTACATCGTTCTCACATATGTGTATTTTTCCCACAAGAATAATGAAACCAAATACTATAAAAACACTTTTTGTTTAAAGAGTTAGTGTGGAGTTTCTAGTCCGTTCTTCTCCATAACACGCTACATTGCCGAATGAACGGTAGAATTAATTACTATTACTTTTAATTAAAGAACACATTTTTTGGCGTTCAAAAGTGCCGTTTAATGACCTAATTGAATAAAGAAATTTTGATTTTCGATTTCGAAGAAAACTGTATATTCTGATGGTATAATTTCAAGAAATTCTGCTCAACCTATTTTTGAATTAAATTTTTGCGAGCAAGAAGGTACAAGAAAGTGCTGATGCTTATGCATGTGAATGCGACTATTTTGTCTATTTGACAATTTATCCAAGAATGTGCCTTCCCTGCACACAAAAATTATTTATTTGCAATGTAACTTCATCTCTTTTACACACTCAGTGATGTCATCTTTTTTATTTTTATACTATTACCTACAAAAACAGTTATATTGGTATCTAGTTTATATATTCTTTGTCACAGATTCCATTATGATGACCTGGGCTTGCAATAATTAAAAGTGGAAAGATTCTATTTATTAAATTACCTAAACCACAGATAATTTATTACTAGCTTTATATGGAATGAGGCATCTGTATGATGCCTCATCCCATACAAAGAAACCGTGCCGACGTAACTAGCGTTTTTCGTCCGATTAAACCGATTATTTTTTGTCCATCAATCGCGTTCGGTTCCGTTCCATGGCGATAGATGGTGTTAGCAGCAACTTGCAAGTAAAAGGGTTTACTCGGTTAGTGATTATTTTTTCTTTAAATACAATGAAGGTTTGTTTTATAGTATTTTTTTGCACGTTTTTACAGTTTCTTTACACCAAAATGTGTTACAATGCAAAATTTAGCAATCGAGTGGAATGCCTCTGAAATTAAAAACCGCGCCATCTATTGGCATCAATTTTAAATGATCCGTACAAATAATATTTGAAATGTGAATTAAGACCCCAATATTCCATAATTTTGTGCTTAGGGTTAATTAAATAAGAACATACAATTTTTATGTTCAATGCCAGAAAATGTTAATTTTATACACATTCAATAACAGATCGGTGCATAGCCCGCCATCTAGTGAGATTTATTTGAACCAAATTTTCCTTCTTCGTGCTGAGACCCCATGCCTAAACCTCTTCCAAACACCATGTAAAAGCATAACTGAATGAAAACCAACATTTCTATGACTAGATGAAAAGCCAGCACTCTCAGGCTGGTCAACTTGAGGCAAATCCTGTGCTATAATAGATATGTCTTGTACGATGACACTGTCCTGAGTAACCCTCTCAGCTTGGACCGGGTCCTCCGTAGCATCAGGCCAGACTGCATTTAGGCTTGAGACTGTCTGGCTGTTACACTGACACATCAGTAACTCGTTTGCAGCCAAAATGTGTTCTTTAATTTGTAATTTTGAATTTACCTATTTATTGTAAAGAGAACTAAGTCTGTTCTCAAGTAACTGGATTTCTGCCTGTAAGCGGTGTGTGTCAATCTCATAGATTTTTTACTGTCTCTAATTTAATTTGGTAATTATTTAATTTATTAACTAGTTCAAGACATTCTTTCCTCAGTGGAATATTTTTAATAAAGAACTTGTGTTGTTTCCTAAACTTGTTACAATTTCTTATTATTCTATTTAGTTTTGCATATATTTTAAGTTTCTTATGACTAAGTTTGTAACAAATTTTCTGATTCAGTAAAGAATCTTCATTTAGGTCAATTACGAATGAGCGTTACAATGAGATTGAATAAGTTCATCATACAAATGGCAAGTTTCATCAACCTGAGTTGATTCCTGTTCTTTTTGTAATTAAAAAATATGAGTATTTGCGTGTATCAACTCCTCAAACTACTAGACTTTCTATAGAAAGAAAAAAAACATGGTTGTTGTTTTATATTTTACTTTCTCTGAACATGACTCAGTGAATTATCGTGTAATTGGTATGAGTATGACCAAATACGCAATGAGCATGCGTGTGATGAAACGCGAACAGCCGCGGAGCCGGGGCTGCTGTGGGTGATGCTTGTCTTATTGCTGATTTACGAGCACTGTAAACAATCACACCACCACATCGCGTTCATAACTGTCCATCACCTCACTTCAGTCTCCTGATTATGAATATTTGATTTCAATAAACCTGATTTTATCCAATTACCCTCCGCATATAATATTTCGTGCATTCCAAGACTCTGGTGCACGTAAATAATGTTATTTTCAGGTGTCTAGATCTACCACCAATCGGGATGCACAATATGCACATGCACAGGTATAAGGCTGCCTTTCCACCAGAGACGTCACCAGAGGTGTGCTGTGCTACGTTGCTATGAATGCGTTTGATATCCACCAATCATAATTATTCATTGCCCCTCCAAATAGAATAGCACTGGTGGAAACGGGTCAATTAAGCTGTGTTTTTTATATGGAAATATGCGTGCTATGGATGCGCGAGTGGTGTAGATCAGCTATGTGCTTTTTCCCACACCGCGCCGCTGCCGCAGCCACTCTCCGTGCCTTTCCTACTGTCGAAACATCGCATGCTTCGAGCTGCGCATCTTCCTAGCACAGCTACATCGCGGCGACGCATTTTCATAGCACATGCTACTCGCTTCGCTACACAGCCTGCATTGGTGGAAACGGTCAAATAGTTTCGTAGCTTAGCTTTCATATCCTCGCAGCATAGCTGCATAGCACATCTCTGATGGAAAAGCAGCCTAAGAGTGCCTTTCCAACAGAGATATGCTATACTACGTTGCTATGGATGCGTTCGATATCCACCAATCATATTCATTGGTCCATATAGCATAGCACTTGTGGAAACGGGCATAGCTGCATAGCATATCTCTGGTGGAAAAGCACCCTAAGAGTTGGTTGGCATCGGCCCCTACGCCTCTCAAAGGTCCGGCATCTCATGGTATCAAGAAATTCGTAGGCGAAATAATGAAACAATAATAAAGATTTGCAGGTATCTAGCGACTACTGATTCCGGCTCAAGATGGGCCTATGCCAAACGAATTATCCCTGTGCATGTGCATTCCGGTTGGGGAAAGATGATAGGATATAGAAACAATGATATTGGGAATTAAGTTAAGGTATCTAGTGAAGTAGTTAATTACAATTGAATGAGTCCATAGTAGTAATAGTAGGGACCATCTCTTACCTTACCAAAATGGCACGGGTCTAGAATAGAATAGAATAGAATACTCTTTATTATGTACACCATAAGAGTTACAGAAAGTATAGAAGAAGTAAACATTACACTGGGTGACACAATGGGCGGCCTTATCGCTAAAGGCGATCTTTTCAAGACAACCTTTGGATGGATTTTAAAAATGAAAGGAAAAACAGTACTGTAGGTAGTCTTTGGTGTACTATTTATATATAAATAAATACATATATATTATATAGACAAATATATACAGTAATAAGTATGGAACAAAAACAGAGAAATCAAGAAAAACAACTATTAAAGTCAGTCACTATTGGGTCCTTGAAACCGGACGCTAGCACATAGTGACATAGAAGCAAGAGTGACAACTTATTCTAAGGTCCTCTTGGTGTGCTATCAGGACAATCCAAAAAAGTACGATCAAGATACCTTTACCGGTATCTTAATGGTATAACTTCCTTCCGCCGAGCACGTTTGCTCTCGGGAATCTCCACTCAAGTCTGCCAATAAAGGTATGCAAGAGGTGGAAGCCCTGTAACTCCTATGTTCTTCCTTCAGTCCAGTTTTTTATTGAATTAATGATCTCTCAATATTTATTGTTTTTTGCATAATTGGGGACTATGGGGTCCCGGCTCTTTGGAAGGCGTACGAGAAACTCGCACCCTTGGCTTTGATCTTTAAAAAGAATCAGGTACCAACCGACGATGCTGATCCATAGTGCGAAAATACGCATGCCTGTAACTAGCATATAACTTCTGATGGTTAATGTCAGAAAATGGAAACAAAAGAAATTAGATGAGGTGGTTGAGTAGCAATAAAGGACTGATTACCTGGAACTTTCGAGGGATTAATGTCCTCTGCCTGACAAATTGACAATACATATTTATTATTTTCAGTTCAACAACCCTAGTTTCCTTCAAGCTGTATTTTGTTAGCATCGAAACTATGATCTGTCTCGAGTTTGATTTATGAGAGGCAATTTGGCTGCCCCTTATCAATCAATGTGTTCACTTGCGTTCATTAAATACTGCCGTGGTTACATTCAGCTGTACAGCATCAGCCAGGCGCGGGCGCGGCGCTTTATCGACGCCGCTGTTAGAATGGATATTAATAATGCTATTCCTGTAATTCCTACAGCATTCCTTGAGCTGAATGTGGATTTCATTCCTTTTGAAGTGTTACAGCTGCCACGTTACTGTTTAAGCGACTCTGATGAGAATTAATTGTTTATTGTTTCGTGCCTCTCTGCTCTGTCTTCGCATATATGCGCTGCAAACATTTGAGTCTGATTAAGTTTCTACTATTTCCTTTTTGCTGATTCATGGAATTCATTTATTAATTTATTTTAAGTTATGTTGAGCAAATTTTAATTTTCAATCGCATAGATAGTCGCTAGAGAGCATCAGTTTTTCCGGGAGATAATAAATTGTGGAATCTTGTAGAATTATTCTTAACTGAATAATCATAACACGAATCGAATTAAAATAACCTGAGATTTCTCAGAAACAAACGTTTCTCTTTAGCCTCATAAAGTGTCGTCGTCTGGCGTATAATTAAATAGGTATGCTTAACACATAACTCCACCCAGCTCACAAAGTCGGGGTTGTTTATACACGCGGGACCTTCCACTCATAAAGCGGTCGTATGTTAGGTGACTGTTTCATAGAAGGATGGATGTAAATAAAGGTGCGTGCAGAGTGCGCGCACGACGGTGGCGCGCGGCGACGCTCGGCGTAGCGCGAGGGTCGCCCTTGTGGCCGCGACGCTCCTTGCTATTTTCGGCCTCACATTCCTCTCGACTGTTTTTCAATCTAACGTGAAACGCATAAGGCGCACGCCGCTTCTGCCTTTGTTTTCGCGGCTGCCGCGTTTAACTATTATACTGATTCTTTTCTCGAATTAACACGAATTATAGTTAACGAATACGGAAAATCAAAACGAGAATATGTACGCTAAGACTTCTGTTCAAAGTGAATGAGTTTGCGTCCATGACAATGATAAAGAGTGTTAGTGAGTGGGTCCAGAGCGAAGCGATAGTGTCGAGAGCACGTCGGACTAGTGCCTGATTACTAAGTGTGTGATTGTGATGGGGCCCACGCGGCTGCCTCCTACACCCGAGGAGGAAGATCCTCCGAATCTCGTCGCTCGCGCCGAATCTAAACTTTTGGATAATATTCAGCCCAGTTGCGATGTGTAAGAGTTTATTTGAGCTAAGTGTGTTCCAGTTCAATAATATAGTGTGAATGTAGATCACCGGCAGCGGACACTGCTCTAACTTCTAACTGGAATAACTACATTTAGAAATGCAATTATGCCACAAAAATACCCATTAGATATACTTTTCGTTTTATAACTACAGTTATATGATTGATTGTAGAAATTACTGGTTAAAATTACATTTAAACATGTATTATCTATATACCTAAAATAAACTATCAAATGTAACATCGATACTTTAATCCCCCGTTACCTCTTACTTTTCCTTCCTTATCTGCGGTGAACAACTATAAAAACAACACGATGCATTTGTTATGGTGTGAAAATGATTTGCACATAGAATTTGTATTGACAGATGCTCACTGTGCTTAGTCAGCCATAGATTTCTGATAACCCTAATAGCGCATTTCGCTCCCCTCGATAGGCTCTGATGAATTGACACGAGGGTGAACAAGCAGGTGTACTGCATTCCTTCCAAATATTTACACACGGTTGCTTGAATGAATCGGAGAGAGCTACTGCCAACTCATTCAAATGGCATTTATTTCACACCAGTCACTATAATTTACTATTTAAAGTTTTCACTGAATCGTTTTAGTGAGTGAGTAATTTTCAGTGCAAAAATATCCTGAAATTTTGATATTTAATTGAATCGCAATGATTGTTTACAAATTCGTGGAATTCGAATGTAACTCATCAACTATTTCTATAGCGACACGTAGATATTAGTAGCGGTGTATGCGGCATCCTGTGACGTCAGGCCTCACAGTCCCAATAGCAACCGCCTCGTCGTCAGAACGCACTTTTCTTTCAGAGAGCGCGCGTCACACCGACGCCCACCACATCCAACAACAATTTTAATTCACATCTTCGCGGATAAACTTCTTGCCCTATTAATATTTTCCTACAATGACATACATCTGAATAAAACGAATTCTATAATTAATTCATGTGACTAACAGACGAACAGCGTTCAAACAAAATATTTATCGCGATTAATGTTTGTGCTATATGATGGACTTGTAGAAGGATAATGTTGGGTTTTATTAGCTCGGTCTGCTGAAGTAAAAGGTTTTCTTGTATATTATGATAAGATAAATAAAAATACACAAAATTAAATTAATTTTAAACCTACAAGCTTTCTTTGATGCTTGTTTTAATTTGCTGATCCTGATCAAGCTCAGGATACGAATATAATAATAATTATTCGTTCCACTAATACCAATGATATAACGCCTGGCGTTAAAAACATTATATTTACTTCATTTCTTATTTTTGTATTTTCATCCCTTACATTAAATGCAAAAGTAGATTTATCTCTGCTTACTTGTACAGTTTTTTTGGAGTTACATTACATACATACGCTCGAAAATCATTACCTTCACGCAGTAGGGTAAAAACTAACTTGTATGCTATGTGAATATGGTTATTCGCTAACGATTGTCATGCTGATCAACCGGTTCGCCGCAAAATGTGCCGTGCCTCAGTGCATAATATTAAATCCTTACAATAGACTGAACCACAAGGTTATTTCATGACTGAAAGAAAATATTTAAAACTTTGCCTGTGTGTTTTTATTACTTTTAGAGGTAGATAGCATACCAAGTTAATTGCAGGGACTTCCATCCATGTTAAGTATACCGATACGTATATTAAGAATCTGGTAGTAGTGGGTTGGCAGTACCTGAGTATGTATGCCGAAGGACTGATGACTGTTTTAATTGTTGATGAGGTCTGAGCAGCTGCAACCATAATGACAAAAGTGATGGCTTATTCTTTGAGAAATAGCTCTGAGGATATTGTTCGCTCAATAGCTCGTTAAATGACTCTGAATGTGGACCCACCTGACAGTGCAGTCTCAACACCGAATGCTACAACTAGCATTAGACTGAACAAAGAAGTTAGTCTTCTAATATTGCGGCATACATAGCCTGCGAGAAAAACCAGACGAGAAAATTCTTCATTTATGCGCTGGCATCAAGAAAACAAAGAAATAATGCAACCATCGTACGATCAAAATTAAATCACATTTTCATTCAAGCACATCAATCCTTTACCAACTATACATTGGCATTCAGTGTAACATTATTGCAGAGGTTATACAAAACTGATAATAATTCGATGGTGCCAAAAGATTTTTACACAATTGCCACAGCTGCTGATTGTATTCCTCGGTGTTCTGATCAAATTGCCGGAATAGTATTGACTAAACTATGTTACAATTAAATGTACGAAGCTTTTTTAAAATAATGTTCTGGTATAACGTAAATGCTTAAGTCTTAAAGTCGAGGTCCAATTCTCAAACGCCAACGATGTTGTCGACTTTTTAAAAACAGTACCATCCCAGTTCACCTCAGCTCCAATTAGAATGGCTTAAGTTAATATCAACAGTATTGATCAGTTAGCCAATAATGAATAGACAATCGTAGGCTTAAGTTAATATCAACAGTATTGATCAGTTAGCCAATAATGAATAGACAATCGTAAAACTTTATCGAAAATCATTAACATTCAGTGCGAAGTAACACCGGACATGCACCGCTAGATTTAATTATAAAGGGGGACGCATTTTGTATCTGTTGTCCAAGTTTTGAACTACGAACTAACATAAAAGGAAAAACCGCCGTGACTTGACTCTATAATGTTTTCGCACTTACAGATAAGGACAACTAATTAGTCGGATGTAAGCAAATTGCTAACTGTATCAATGTCAACTGTATCTGTTTGACCGGTAAACTGTAATTTATATATACATTAATTTAAACTAACATCATAATTGATAGTTTATCTTGCAGCGCATACTAGAGAATTGCTAGTTTTATTGCGCATTTTACTTTGAAAGTAGATTGACGAGTCTTGTGTTCATTCATAATAAAAAAAAATATGTTAATGCATATTGCGCTATATACATATTTTTGAATTTTTTGGGGTTTTTAATGATATTTCTATTCATCATCAAACATAAAACCGTACAAGTGCCGACTTGACCTGGAAAACAACCACAATAATAAATACATAAAACACATGAGTACACACGTAGCAGTAAATAAGAGTTTTACGACCCATAGAATTTTTTCTCCATGAAATAATGCATATGGTAATAATTTTCTTTTATATCTTTATATAACATTGATATTGATACAAGTATGTACATATATTTATAGTGGCAGAGCTAGTATGTATAAATGATTTATTGAACATGTTGACTGTCAGTTGCGTCAATATAGTGACTGTTTGTATTGGCACCAGCAACTACTCATGAACAGATTCCGTTTGATTTTATTACAGTTGGTAGACAACTTTCATAATTAATTCAATTATACTAAATGACATACTCATTGTTATTGTTTAGTTAATCATTAAATGTTTTATTAACTTTGATAGATTTAGGTCAACTTCAAATATTTTACCAAGTAGTTACTCTAATAAAAGAATGAGTATTTTGTTTTGTTCTTTAATGAGATGTCCGTCATCGCGTTGTTGACTAGTTTCCTGTACTTACAAAATATTCTGAATCCACACAAAGTTCACAGGAAGTTCTGAATCAGGAAGCGTGGAATCACCGAGGGGTGTTTCACTCCCAAAAGTGATTAGATATCATCAAATGATTCAAAATTATGCGTGGTTTTTATAGTATCGTGTCATCAATCCAACGGCGCGGTTGTTAATAAACGATATTAAATCATACTGATTTATTCGTCTTTATTGCGGATGTTCACAAAGAGTACTGTTAACCCTATAAAGAAGAAACAAAGCCTATCAATAAGCGTATTGCAATTCGATAAATGTGTTAAATTACACCTCCTGATTCCAAAATTCAGTTCTTAGTCGATGCCAGAACCTTTTTAATTAAACTACAAAGAATAATAACCTCGTCGATACAAATAGTTCGACGATGACTTTATTTCTTAGCCATGACAACAGCAGTCTGTTCAGGACTAGGCGTTAACTAATCTTTAATTACATGAACGATCAGCATCGTCAACCCATTCAGCTGCATTGGAAATGGGTCAGTGGCTTCTAATCACAATTTTCACCTGAGAGACATGTCTCTTTCAGGTAGAAATTGTTTCTGTCAGTAATGATTGGTATTCTTATATTGCAGGGTACTAGGTCCAACAGCAGTCCTACAGTTGTCGGAGCGCGATGAGCCGCCGCCGGCGACCGCGCGCCCACTCTATTCGCTGGCGATGCGCGGCGCCGTCATTTGTTTCTCAGGATTCCGAAAAAAGGATGAACTTGTTAGTACCTACTTAGTATTTTATTTATATAAATTGATGATGGATTGAGTCGACTTTGTGCCCATAGTGACGCGTTATCAAATAATTTGAATGTTAAATTTAGGTTCGTCAAATAATTTATTTGGCTGCTTGATAACTAAGACGAGTCACTTTCATGCATCTTGCCTTACGTAACCACTTATATCTGGGAAAAATTGCGGTTGCTGTCGGATGACAATATCGATATACATGCCATATTCAACTTCAGCAAATCTGTTGGCATTTGACATGAATAATGATCGTTTAATTTGACGTCATGTACATGAGCACAGTTACAGCTCAGTATTTATGGTGATAATTTTTAAGATACCCAAGTTTATATTTTGTTTTCACACGATAACAGCTCGATGTTGAAATACGTGTAGGTCATAATATGAATGAGTTCCGCGTGTACAATAGCTTTATTATTCGGCAGACGTACCTGATAACCCTGATCCACTACATGGGCGGGTCGATCCGAAAGGACATGTCGAGTAAGGTGACGCACCTGATAGCGGCGGCGGCGACGGGCGATAAGTACCGGTACGCGTCAGGGTTCGGCCTGCCCGTCCTGGAGCGAACTTGGGTCGACGCCTGCTGGGAGCGCCGCGACGACCCTGCCTGCCTAGCCACCGATGATGACGTCATTGTAAATATATTATACCAACATAGTATAAGCAAGCATAATTTTTACTTATTTACTTACATTTTAACTTTCCCACTACTAACTTAATCCACCACGAAGGTCCAGTGCAGGTTGGTAGATGTCTTCGATTTTTTAACCAACTTCCCAAAAAGGAGGAGGTTTCTCATATAAATAATTATATATATTTTAAGTGTGTTCGCGGATAACTTCGTCATTTATGAACCGATTTTGATGAATCTTTTTTTGTTGGAAAGAAGATATTCGAAGGGTGGTACCATAATAAGGAAACCAGAATCTGATGATGGGATCCAAGAGAAATCGAGGGAACTCCTCAAATATTTTAAGCATATATATAGTGATTTTGATATTTTAATTAATAATGCAATCATTTGCACTCAGAAAGTATAATTTGGTGAAGTGGAACTGATAAAGAAGACCACAATGGCCACTGGAACTCCGAAATAAAACAATGTATCCTAGTCGTGTTTGGGCTTATTGGAATCGTTATGAGATGTACTAGCAGACTAGAGCCAAAGTACTTTGGCTATAAATTTTCATGTTAATTGGATGTACCTACCAAGACTAAAAAAGCTTTTTAAAAAGCTTTTTAACAAAAAATAAACCGACTTTCAAAACAAAACACTACAAAGCGAAAAATAACTTTCTTTTTTCTAAGTCGGTGACAAATAACGGTTAACAATGGGTACAAAAGACAACGAATTCGGAAAAGAAAGTTATTTGTCGCTTTGTAATGTTTTGTTTTGGAAGTCGGTTTGATTTCTGTTAAAAATTTTTTTTGGTCCTAGGACATGCCCGTTTCCTCACTATGTGTTCCTTCATACATGCGTAACATCTAACACTTGATTCTAATACAAGTAGTCCTTATGTTTGGATCATGTTCATACATCTGGCAGTACAAGCACATCGGTTGCGAGTACTACGCACCTGACATTTTGAAGGACATCACCATAGATTGTATTATGTGCTCATCATTTATTCAGAATTAAATGTTCATTGTCGTTTAACAGATTGAAAGCTGTAATATTTTAATGTTTGGTTAATAGCGTGACTAAATTAATTATACATATTTTAATAAACTGGGTAATCATCATCATAGTTCTTAAAGTTAACTACAAATGTATGAGTTGTTACTGCTTTATCTAAGAAAGAAAAAATTACGAAATATTTAAAAATGTAATAATAATTTTATTGTAATCAATCTAAGCAATATGCTGTAATTACAGAAAGAACACAAACTCAAAGTGTTCGCGGGCGCTCGCGTCTGCTTCGTGGGTTTCCCTGAGGATGAGACCCAGCACATGGCCGAGGTGCTGGCCAGCAATGGCGGCGGCACTTGCCAGCTCGACGACCCCGATTGCACGCACGTTGTGAGTACCATACCTTCCATACTGCCACACACACCCAATAATCCCGCCGTAATATCATTCGTGATTCACTTGATGGTGTACGGATTGCCTATAAAACTGAAATATTGCATTATAAAACTGATAGCACTCCATAGCTTACACTAGTTTCAATTGTCTCCCTACGAGGAAAGCAAAATGTTTACAAACAATCCGAAGCTGTGGTGCAGTTGCGCCTTTAACAATGCAGTAACCCTTCTTCAAGGTTAACCATATGACAATCAAATTCAGCAAGAAGACTCCTAGTGTTTTGTTTACCCACAGTCTCACAGACTCAGAGTTAATGTACTTAGTTTGTTAACAATGTAATGATCATTTTAGAACCTCCCAAATGGCAGTAAATGTCCCACAGAACGTTTACCTCTGCGTACCATGCATACCTGTTTATTTATATACTTCATGCCACATTACACATTATTAGTTACTAATTTTAGCAATATGAAGTCAGCATGCACTTAGATATACTTGGGTACACATATCACTCTTAGTTAGATACATTGTAGACAATATAAATTAGCTAGTAGCACCGTTCTTGTTATTATGACACAATTTGACACCTCTCAATTTCTTCCGATGACTGCGTATTTATTAGCGATGCCTTCAATGCCAGCAGGTGTTTGATTAACAATTTATCAGTACACACAACGACTAGATGAGAGCGGACTCAATGTCACTTGTGTTGCGTATTTTGTATGCACATGATAGATATTACAATATTAGATCACTCTTGCGCGTTTAATTTTATTGTTTGTTTCTCCTTTTTTATCCCGATTTGGTCTTCCGCCTGTCAGGATGGTCCCACGTTTGAACCATTTCCACATCCCTCACCGCACGACGCAAAGTCGACCCATTGTTTACTTTTCATTATTTTATTAACACTTTGATGTTATCATGAGTTTCATAGTATTGTTTGTTCACTCACATTCGCTGTTGTACAATAATTGCGCACATACCTCATTCAGCTTATGTGTATATTACTCGACGTCCATATAATCACACCTACGTACTTGTAGTATCGTTTACATTCGTTACATGTTGTATAAAGTGTCGACTTGCTTTCTTACTATGCATTCTAATGCACTACACATATACTTCTGAAACACCTTTATGTTGTAGATGTAACTTCACAAATCACTTTCATGAATCACTTTTTCGAATAGCTCTCTTCATACATCTCAATTACGATCAAGAACATTTTGTATTGTAAACTAAAACTTTTAAAGAATAAAATGAAATCCTCGCTAGGCAGTCGCTTTCTGTGTTTAACTACCTCTATCACGATAGTAACATATTATTATCGTCGTGCATGTTTGTATTGGAATGGCTTCATTACATCATTGCGTGGTGTGTTTCACACATGTTTCAGGTAATGGCCAATGGGGAGACTTTCGGTCGTTCGCTTATCCTATCACCTCACCCGAGTACACCTAACTCAGCGAAGCCATCCCGCGCCACTCCCAATCGTTCCCAGTCCACTCCCAAGAGCTCCCTGTACCGCCGCCTGTCGGCGCGGCTGTCGGGCCGGCGCAGCCCCGGCAAGCACGACTCTAGCGACATGTCGCACGACGAGCGCGACCAGCGCGTCACCTGCGCACGGAACAGTATTAGAGAGAAACAAGCCAAAGCTGCTAGCCAAGATCAAACAGATAACTCCACTATTAGTTTTGTAGGCAAATCCTTCACTGACGATTTGTGTTTCACTTATGACACCACCAGAAGTCCTCCGCACGTTGAACGTGTAGAATTACGCAAATATAATATTAGTGATAAAGAAAATAACAAAAATGTATCTCAGCTTGTCCACGGATCTGATAGAATTAACTCTAAAGATAAAAGAGAAGTATTTAGAAATAAGTCCATGAACGTATTTAACTTAGTCGATTGCCTCACTGAAGCGGGATCCTTACACTCGTCTCTAACGAAGAGTCTGTGTGACCTCGACTCTAAAGATGAACCAGTATTTCTGTTGGCTAGCTCCACGGGCTGCAAAGATTTGCAACATTCAACAACCACAATTTCCTCAGGCAAAAAAAGGAGTCGTAACTCTACAGATTCTAATTTCCAAGTTAGCACAGTTGACGCTAACTTGTCCCCTGACAAATGTGAAGAAAGCAACTGGAAGTCAATTAAAAGACTCAAGATAAAAGACTCTTTCAAGTTTAAAAACAGACCCACTATATTCAAAAGGACGAAGAAAGACTCTGTTACTAAAGCAACTGGAGAAATCGTAGTAGAGCCAGTGAGTCCAGAAAGCGTGAAGCCGACGGATCCGGCCGGGGAGTTTGTAGCGTCCACATCTTCGCCGATCAAAGAAGATGATAACGCATCAATATCCTCTATGAACACAAGTAAACAGTCAGGGTTCTTTGATATTTCATTTGCGTCAATTAGGAGTTCAAAAACCGTCAAATCGGCCTCAAAGTTACGACGGAGTGTTAAATCGTTCACGGCTTCGTTCAGGAGTGAAAGGAAAAAGAAGTATGAAAAACGAGCTGAACGTAATACAGTAGAAGTGGACGCATGCCACCTGCCTTCAGATCTCAAAAACATTTCGACACCAAAGAGACAATACGATGGGATGAACTTAGATATTTCACCAGTTCAAGTGGACACCGTGGACAGCACTCACTTAGTCACCCCGGTTAGAGATCGTGACGCTGACGTAGACGAACTTGACGATTCCACCATATTTAAAACGCCTCAAAGCGTGTGGCTCCGAACCCATCGTCATTCGATCTGCGGCGGCTCCGAGCTGCGCCTGAGCGTGCCTACCGGCACCGGCTCGCCACTAGCCCGCGCCCCCGCCATTGGCCCCGCCCCACCCGCTTCCCGCCCCGCCCGCGACCAGCCGCCGCCCGCCTCGACGCTCCCCATCCGCGACGCCCACACCATATCGCAATGCCATGGAATATCGCTGCCGGTACTAACACTATTTTATTCAATACTACTAAAAAATATAGTAGCTTGTCATGCCATCGAACATCAGCGGTCATGGTCTGTGTCGTACCCGCGGAGAGGCCTCCCTCGGCCTCGAAGCGGTCCTCGCTGCATGTCATCTAAGATATATCTGCACCTTGAGAACTTTAGACGCTTCAGAAGGCCTGCGCACATAAGTACGCCTTCATGATATTTGCGTAGGAATCCCGATCGACGGGTCTAGTCGGTATATTGGTGGAGGATCAGAACGTCTAGCTTACTTTTTATGATTCCTAATGTTCAGCTGTGCGTATTCAGGTCGTGGATGAGCACAATACGGTCGTAGCGCCGGATTGCTCGACGCGGGTGCACGTCGTTAAGGCCGAGTGGTTCTGGGCGTCCGTACAAAACGAGGAGGCGCAGGACGAGCGAGATTACCTCTTCAAAGATGTAAGTAACAACTATTTTCGTATTTACTTTAAAGTTAACAATTAATCACATTCAGAATCATGTTTGTATTTTGTTTTAAAACAATTAGATTTTTAAAGCAAGTATCTACAAGGGTCAAAGTTGCCGTCAGCTGACCGAAATTTGTATGAGATACAGATTTTTTTTTTTGAGAATTGCTTATGACTTCCTTGGTGAAACTTGTTCATATACTTGGTTGATTGTACCTTTCCGTTACACCCTGTATAAGCATTATTAAGCGGCGTCTTACATGATTTACATTGACAGTACCTAGATGAAGTGTCGCGGCGGTCATCAGTGGGCGGCGCGGGCGCGGGCGGTGGCGCATGCGCGGCGGTGGACGAGGCGGGGGCCGTGCAGCCGGCAGGAGAGGCGGGCACGCCATCGCACCTGCAGCGCCTGCGCAAGCGCAAGCTGCGTGGCGGCGACTCGGCGCTGCACAAGCGTCGCTCGTCCGTAGGCGACGCCGTGCTGCTGAGCCTGTCCGGCAACCTGCTCGACTGCACGCCCTCGCCCGACGGGAAGCAGCTGCTTGAGGGTACGTTACTCCAATATATTAGATAATAATCCGTCAGTTAGATTAATAAAAATATTGGACACGTACATTGTCTTTTATCACGTAATTATAAAACATAACATGAAATGAAATTTCGTGTGACGTCACATGTTAGAACACTTACTTAAATGTGACGTCACAAGCTCCACTCCTGAACTTTGATGTACTTTATCTTTGTTATTTTATTGATTTGATAAAGCAACAAAATACATGTCCAATATTATTTGACAATCTCACTGACAGACTAAATAGAATTATTATTATTCTATCCAGGAATCATCCCTATTAGGAAGCGTAGATCATCAGAATTACAATGCTGGTTACTCCAATGTTTGGAATGTAGCATTATGTACCTCAAGATGTTTCTTGAGTCAACATTTGTAATGAAAAAATTACAAGAATCAAATCAAGTCTCATAATTTTGAGGTGAAGAAGAAATGTCTGTCATTTCTTGATCGCCGGCGTAAGTGATTGCAATATGACAAGTACATTGTCGACATGCACAATGCATTGCAGATGTTGAACTCGTATGTTTGTGCATTTATTACTACTTCTGTATTTGTTTACTCTTTATCACAATAATATGTTAATATAGCAATTGCCTTGTTGGGCTGCCGGGTCTAACCGTCGTCTTTGTGTTCATAGAGTCGGAGGTTCCCGACACAGTGGTCAGAAAACTGTTGTCGCCACGACAGCAAGTATTTATGGAGCTACTACAAACAGAATCCAATTACGTTGGGATACTAAATACGATAGTTACGGTAAGATATTACTTTCATAATAAAAATAACTGTAAACAATACAGGCCTCAAATGCATAAGTTTTATATCACAATAAAGAATCGCATAATAATATGTCTCTTGTCTACATTCAGATGTTTAAGCAACCGTTGGAAGAGATGATTGAGGACGATAACAGTAATGGCAAAAATCAAGCATTGCTCAATAATACTGAACTCAAAATTATATTTGGAAACTTACCGCCTATTTATGAATTACACCAGTAAGTAGCAAGGAGAATTTGAATATAGTGTATAGCCACGTTTCCACCTGCAACCAGCTCGCATGCAAGTTGCATTACGTTGCGGGCATGGTATAATGTGATCAATCGCTCAATTGACCCTAAAATTTTATAAAATAAATTTGCATGCCAGTTGCTTGCGTATGGATGGATACCCAGCTTATGGTCCCGTGATTTTTAAAGGCTGACAAATAACCGCGCGATATTTTCGACATCTGTTTTGTTTCTTTTGTAGTTATTTTAAACCAAAGTATCTATTCTTCTATGAAGTATTGTATGTTTTGACTTCGTGTTGAATGCTTACTTTTGTCAAAAACTCTACGACATATTTGTAAGTAGTACAAATTGTAGGCGAATGTTAGAAGAGCTGCGCTACGCTCAAGCGCACTGGAGCGAAGAGACGAGCATCGGACGGCTGGTGCTGCGCTACACGCCCGACATGGTGAAGGCCTACCCGCCCTTCGTCAACTTCTTCGAAAATACCAAGGAGATGCTGCAACAGTGTGACCGTGAGAACCCAAGGTTAGCTATCCTCGATCATACTTTTATTATTTCTAGTACCTGGGCGACCGAGCTCTACTCGGGTGAAAATAGAGAAAACGACGTTTTCTAAAAATTAAAAGTTCAAAGGTATTAGATATTGCTCAAAGTCTTTAGTGCAGTTGTAGCGACATCTACGACGCCACATAAGAACGAATGACCTTACACCAAACAAAATCTTGCATCGCGCAAGCATTGTTTTCGGTGCGTTTTTTGAACATATACAACAACCGTCGGATACATTAGCCGTCTGGTCGGCGGATCCTCTCATTTCGATGAAGGTTTGCGGGGCTTTCCACCCTGTTCCGCATATCTCTATAAATAGTCACCCGAACTTCCATTGTAACAATTTGATACTGACAACGCCTTTATTTCGTAGCAGTAAGGGCAGTTTTCGTAATTCAAGTGTGTTGACTGTACAAGTTGATAGAAGACATTTTATTTGCTGGTAGACAAAACACTGACAAACCTTTTTTATTTGTTTCAGATTTCATGCATTCCTGAAAATCTGTCAAACCAAGCCAGAGTGTGGCAGACAAAGTTTACAGGAGCTACTAATAAGACCAGTGCAGCGGTTACCTAGTATAAGTTTATTACTCGACGGTGAGTTGCCGTCTTCTATATTTTATTTTTAAAACAGCAAAAAGCGATAAGGCGCCGGCTGACATGTTTGTAATCTTCACCCGTTCCGATGCTGACTAGAACCATAAGTTCTTTCAAAATTCAGGAGTGTGTGTCATGTGACTCTTATGTTATTGACATTAGTTTTAAATTGCAATGACTGAAGTCAAAAAATTCAAGAAAATGACCACAAATAAAAATCAAAGATTATTATTGTTTGTTTTCTTATATATAGATATCATCAAAAATATACTTGAATTCTTATTTTTTTTCATTTTCACTGTAAATTTGCATCAACTTTAGCCTTGTGTATTTAAAGTTGAATTTTAACTGATTACTGACCCAATTTGATAATGATCACAAAATTCTGAATTCAAATAAAAAGCATTGGCTGTTGTTCCAGACATATTAAAGCATACGCACAAAAACAACCCTGACCACGGCGCTCTAGTGCAAGCGCTGGCGGGGCTGCGCGAGGTCATGTCGCACATCAACGAGGACAAGCGCAAGACCGAGGGCCAGCTGCAGATGTTCGACATCTACAACGACATCGATCAGTGTCCGGTATGCTATATTAATTTACGCGAGATCTACCTTATTTAGGAAATGGATAGTTTGACGTGTGTACCTGTGTGTTTGCGTATATGTGTGTTTGTGTACCTGTATGTAGGTGGTACCATAGCTCCTAAATGGATGGACCGATTTTGATTGTTTTTCTTTGTTTGAAAGGTGGCTTTATCGGGAGAGTTCCTAGCTATGTTTAATGCGAATCGGTTCAGCCGTTCAAAAGTTATGGGCGTTTTACTGTTTAAATCGGGGCGTTTTAGCAAGATATCTTGTCATAATTACGTGTTCAATTAATAGTCGATCAAAGCGTGTCTATTACAAGATAAATAATAGCCAAGTCAGTGGCCTGTGGGTTTCCCAGAGGCGGCTTAATTAACTCTGATACCAGAGGTGGCCACTTCGTCACACGAAAAGAAGAGACTAAGTAAATTATGTAGCATGAAATAAAAATGTGTCCGGGGATTTTAAAATTTTACGTTTTATCTTTAAAGCCTTAATACAGGTTACAGGTTGGTTAGACCCAAATAGTCGGGTCTTTATTAGATACCCTGTATTATGAATAGTCACACGATACTGATAATTCTCTTGTACTTAGGCCCACCTCGTGTCTTCGCATCGATCATTCGTGTCGCGCTGCGAGGTGGTGGAGCTGTCCAAGGAACTGTCGGGCCGCGGAGACCACCTCGTGTTGTTTCTCTTCACCGACACCATGGAGGTCTGCAAGAAAAGATCCAAAGTGAGTATGTTCATAACTTCACATTTACACTTGTATGAATTATTTCATCACCACTGCTCTTAAAACGGTGAAGGAAAACCTCGTGAGGGCAACCTCGCTGGCAAGTCCTAGAAACAAAAATTCGAAGACAAGTGACATGGCCCGCGTGGTGGATTGCCCATTACCCCTCCCACAGTGAGGATGCTTGTGTCCCAGCAGCCAGAACATTATAAAGCTGATGATGTTTTGAGGTCTTGCTTAGTCAAGCCAAATTGATGTATGTTTCCTATTTCCTAATCAAATTCAAAACGGTCGAAGTATTTAAGTTTTATGATGAGGTTAACTCAGATTATGACGAAAGTAAAAGAGAAAAATGCATTTAATGGATAAGATGTTACATCATTTGAATTTTGTCCATACTGTGGGCTTAATCCGAGTTTTTACTCTTGCTCGATCGCGTTAACTTACGTTTAAGTTAATGCTTTAATTTGTATTGAAACCGGATAAACGAAATCTCTTTTGATGTCGCGAAACGTCTTTAAAATCACACCAAGATACGGGTACCAGATCAGAAAAGTAGACCGTAACGAAATGGTTTATATTGTCTTATCTTAATAATAACAAAACTATTAATGTTAGAAACATACATCCATTGCGTTTTTTTTACTAATAGCATAAGAGAACGTTTACATTTACGTGATCAAAAACGTAAAAAAAATCGCACTACGGCTTCAACTAACACTATCGCTGATACTAGCATGAGCATAAGTTATGTGTCATTAACAATGTTTGATTGTTTCAGGCTTTTAACAGTAAAAGCCCAACGAACGGCACCGGCACGATGCGGATAGGCTCGAGCAAGCCCTACAGGCATATATCGCTGATGCCACTTAGCACCGTCAAACGTGTCGTCGATATTAGGGAGGCAGAAGGTAAGCTATTATATTTATGATCTTCATAAACAACGTGTAAAGACTACTGGCGTACGGTTGGCAAAAGTATTGTTATTCAGATGATTTACCCATCTTTTGAACATTAGTAAATATTGCTTGATGTAAAGCATTATTCCAAAATAATGAATGATGGATTGTGTGTGCGATGATATGACTAACGAAATTAAATTTGATTCGGTGAAGAATGCAAGAGATAAACGTCTTGCTAACTTCCAAATAACATGGGATGATGGCAGATGAAACATCAAAATGTCAAACTAAAACGCATGCCTTCGAGAAAGAATTTGTCATTCTCTACTCTCCGCCCAGCTTAGTATTTTACATTTGAAAGATGCACGCTTAAGAAGTTTCCTAATTATTATAGACAGTAAAATCCAATACTTCATGGACGCTTAAAGTAATGAAGCGACGTGCTTATTCGCTCCGTTATTCCAATAAATTAAAATTCATAGTTAAATCGAATTTACGTAGCAGTAAATTATCGCAGTGTAAAGGTAAATATTTGAAAAAAAGATATATTGGATTTATAAATATAGAAAAACAGATTTATATTCTTTTCCATATAAACTGGAATCATCACTTGAATCCTCAGTAACTTTAATTATTATTTCTCGAGTGCACAAATTGTGCATGACAATGTTTTAAATTGATAAAAAATAATCATTGATAAAGTCGATTGTTATAAGAAATCGAGTCGGTACCCCATTAGTTCATCTCTAAACGATTAATTTATGAGCTGTCAAATGTAAAATTACAGGAGTAGTTCGGAGAGTAGTTCTCTACAAAAGTGTCAAATTCATTCACAGACTGTCACAACGTATTCGCGCTGATGTGCCGCAACAATCAGGAGCTCAAAGAGAAACTCTTCTCGTTCATGATTACCGACGAAACCGTAGACAAGTCACACTTTCTTCGACAACTTTGCAGGCAAATGGCTAATACCGTCTGCAAAGCTGATGCTGTAAGTTTACTTTTACTATTAAGACTGCATTTTTTGCTATTTGCATTGATTATTAATAGGGAATATGCATAAAAATATATTTCTTATTTGATCAATTTGTCGATAAAAATGCTAAAATTGAACACAAAACCAAATTCATCGAAAAACGAACGAGATATAACAATTCAAAGAAAGATACCGTCCTCCTCTATGAAAACGCCGTTCCTATGGCAGTTGTATGGGCGTCGTGCTATCTGACGTTAGATGGCACGTCGAACTTGTCTTTCTAAGTTCCAACTTTGACGCTATATAACTTCGACTGTGATCAAGTTATTTAAACAAAATCTTTCATAAATGTTTAATATTGTTAATAAGTATTTTATTTAGCAAATAAATTAATTACATGCATATTCCCTACTACCTGAGATTACGTTTACAGATACTAAAGTACAGTTCTAAATACAAAGTTGAATTTGACACATTTCTTACAGGATAAATTTCTGGCGTGCCTAGAGTCGCACCAGCTCGATATCGACACGAGCGAACTCGCTCTTAGCACACTATCTAAAGTGTCTAAATTTGCAGCGCGCACCAGAATCAAGGTATGCATTATTTCAAAGCACTTATCATAAAACTTAACTGACTTAAATTGAATGATACCTTTATGAGAGCCTTGTCTAGGCTAACAATACACTGACTCAAAACAAATGAGATTGTTAACCTCTTGGCTCTTGAAACTTTTTAAAATATGTGTAAATGAATAAAGCATGAATTAGATTATACAGATTAGCTTAGCTTGGACATAGAAATAACAAGCACATAACTGTTATATTGGTAAGTTGTACAAGATGTCAGAATGCTACATAGCTCCAGGACTCGTTACAAGCATTTCTATGTAACTAAGGCATGATATTGTAGTCTGCAGTCGTTTTGCATTCGATTATGTCAACGTGTTATAACAATAGTCATACATTCATCTACTCGTCGAATTGCTAAATTGAAAATAAATTGGGAGTTTTATTTATATCAATCAACATGCTGAAAATAAATTGTAAATATGTATTACCGTCGATACGTAAAGAAGAGGGAATGAATAGTTCACTCTCCGTTGCGACCACGGAGTAGTAAATACAGTGTGTACGCGCATATTTCTCCTATGAACTAACTATAGTCAAGGCGAGGGTAGAAACAGTATGCACTTTTCAAATTTAAAGTCAATGCCAGATTGATGCTATCTGTGTATATCCCTCGTCTACCAGCTAATATTTGCGCTTACGAGCTGTTCGTGTATATAAAAAGAGACCGAGAGCACGCTGTAATCATTGTTTGTTACTCTGTGGTAGCAGTTAGGTGTGGTTAGTAGTTGTCCAGGTAGCAGTACTAGCTGTGTACTCGTAGTTAAGGGCAGTTGAGCGCAGTAGTGGACCGTGGTTGTGTTGTAGCTGGAGGCGCTGGCGGGGCTGACGGGGCTGCTGCGGCCCGAGCCAGGCTCCGGCCTGCTAGACACATGGGTATTGCGCGCTCACTTACTCGCACAGGTCTGACGCGGCTCTGCCACACTCCTCTCGCTCCGTCCCCGACTAATATGTTCATCCGCACACTGCTTCCTGTGTATGTTACCTTAACATTTGCGTGACCTATGCATTTGTGCATTTAGATGTGTTTTGTACTTTGGTAGACCTATTTATCGGGTATTTTGTTTAAGCGGTCCGTATAATGCGTTAAAATTTGTATGGACTAATCGCATTTCTAACAGCGGTCGCTTAAATTGATGGTTACCTAACCCTACGTCCCTTTTACACTTCTATTTGAACACATCATTAGCATTAACATCTCATTATTCAAAACTCATGTTGGGTTAAGGAGCATTATTCATTTAATAATACAATAAGTAGAGGAACACCGCTTATGTGATAATGGTATTTAGCTGTTTGGAACGGTATGCTTGTGTTGAGGTAGTGAAGCGAGCTGCTGAGTAGGTGTCGGTTCTACAAATTAAAGCACAGGAATCAGTGCGCGCACAGTAAACACTCGAGAGTTGCTTAATTCAACGACATTGTATTGTCAACCAAGCTTAATTAATCAATTGTATTGTAATTTCTCTGCAAATGTATCTTGCTTAATACCTCAATTTCTTCCCGGAGTGAGCGAGGTTCGAAGGAGTGAATGTCTTAGTTAATGCTTAGCTTGAAATCCTTTGTGGTTAACTGTCTCTGACTGTGAGCGTGCCATACCAGTGGTGTTTTAACATGTCATCCATACAAACACATTCATTATTGTTGCTAAAACCCTGTTGTGTTATTTCTGAAAACGGGCATGGTTTTGTCTTGTGATAACGTTATGTTTAATGAATTTAATACTGTTTATTTTTAGTCAAAATTTTCCCTTGAATATAAATGACTGACAAATTGATTAAACTTAGTTTTTTTAGCATGTTTGGTTTATACATTTTAAGTTGTTTCTTTTGAATTGTCCCTATTAAGAAATAAATAAACCCGTTTAGTGAAGTCTGTAAGTTCATCGAGTAATCTCATTGTTATATGCAGGTGGGTCGTGCGTTTTCGTTTAACAAAACGCCGTCGAAGTTGAAGCGTGCGATGTCGTCGATGATCTCGCCGTTCGGCTCCACCTCCAATCTCACGCCCGCCTCGCAGCTCGCGCAGATGAGGCTCGCCAGCTGTAATAATATTAACGTGAGTATATTTACCATCCTACTATACTCCATTTGGGATAACATAAGACATTTAAATAATCTCATTTTATAGCCCGTTCAACCGATTTTGCCTTCTATTGCGTTGGTGATATGACAAATGGCAGCTGTATTAAACAGTAACAGGTTTATGCTTTTGTTGCCACCCTGATATTTACGGGATAGAACTAGTGAATTGCAATCCCGCAGCTCATGCAATCCCGCGGGATTGATATGCGGGATTACTCAATCCCGCGCGGGACCACGCAGGATCCCGCATCTTTGAAATTACATTATAAAATCAAATTGAAATACAGATTTTTGAGTAAAAATCAACTTTAGTAAAAGTTGATCAAACATTCTTAAATTAAGCAACAGGAATTATTTATTTTCTATGAATAAAGTAAAAGTAATTAGTAATCTGTTTTCTAAGATTAATCTTTAAATGTTTGCCATAGTTACCCTTACTCCGAAAAACAGTTTTATTTTTTTAATTCAGTATTATTCATATAATGACTTATAATCAAATCACAACTTTCTCTTAGACGGTATTACCGTGATATCAACCTATAGTGATAGCTTTTGAAAATATGTTCTTAAGAAGCCAATGGCATTTATTGTATCATCTCCGAACCTGCTTCAGAATGAACTGCAAATATATCCTGATGCTGAAAACGCTCCCTCGGCTTCTACGCTAGTAGGCTAAACCGTCAGGATATATTCATAGATAAGCGTTAGGTTTTCTCCTCTGATACCCTCGGACTCAAAGAACGTCATTTCTTTCTTCAAAATTGTGACTCGTTCCGTGTTACGCATATCACAGAATAAATAATAGTAGATGTTATTCCATAATATGATTTCAAAGAGCGCTAGTTTAGCGCTAGGGGCTAGAACGCGCTATTGAACAAAAAAGCGCTAGATCTGGCGCTGAAAGCGCTAAGTTGGCAGAAATGCTGCCAACGCCGCCAGTCGTCGTCGGCGTGCTGTGCGGAACGACGACGTCGCGGTCGCGCTCGTGCTACTCGCCATTTACGCGAAAGTTTGAGCACCAAATTTTTTATTCGCGGGATCCGCGCTTTGAAAGTGCGGGATCCAGCAGATTAATAAAAGCAGCGGGATCCCGCGGCGGGATTTGGATTTGGATTGCGGGATTGCAATTCTTATATAGAACTCAAAATCGGTTGAACGGACTGTACAAAGGGACTGTAGAAATTTCTAATGTTATTTCAAATGGAGAATAGACTCTACTAATATTATAAATAATACGAAAGCATTTTTGTTGATTGCTCTGTTTGACCTTCTTTCATGCAGCAACGGACCAACGGATCGACTTAATTTATATAGATAGTTTTTGGGCCGGGGGGTGACATACGCTTTTTATCTAGAATAAACTCACGGTTCCTGTGGGATGCAGCAGGAGAGCGAAGTGATTGGTAAAAGTTAGTTATTTAACAGCAGGGCTGCAGTATCGGTAAGGGTGCCACTAACCAATATCATCAACAATAACGTAGTGCCAAGCTTTCTGTATGTAAATCCTTTCGGAATTAGACGGTTACACTTGCTAGTGCTCTCAGTAGATTGCTGACGCAGAAATGAAAGCATTAAGTAATAGTAGTGTGCAGTGTAAAGCAAATCCTTTGTGTTCCGGCAGGAGATGGGCACGAGTGGCGGCGGCGCGGCGGGCGGCGGCGAGGTGCTGGTGGCGCCGCTGTCGGTGCAGCCCACGCGCAAGGCGCAGCCCGGCGGCGCGCTGCGGCGCTTCTGACGCCGCAGCGCGCGCCGCGCCTGACCTGCACTGCAGGTGCAGCCTCACTAGCTCCACTAGAGGAGCTCAGGGACGTAGCAATTTGATTGTAATTTATTTTGTTATGAAGCGGGCGGGCGAGGCCCGCTCGCACACGTGGTGCGAGGAGTGCCTTCGAATTAAACCGTGAACGGGTTTGAATGGAATTGATTGTGCAGGTTTAGTAAATTATTCGAAAGTATTAATAAGTTGCAGTCGACCGACGGCCTATCGAGATCGAACAAGATTATCGATCGTTAATCGTGTGCTTAGATGTTGTCATTAAAATGTATAAATTCATAATTATACAAGATTTGATTGTGAATACGCATATCGAACCGATTACTCGGTTGCTACCAGTGAAACTCCACTATTTGAATGAATCTTGTAGTCTTATGAACTTCTAACTAAATCTAACTATTCTCGTTATAAACTTTGGCCTATTTGTGGCATAGCCAACTTGCCAAAAAGGTTTCACGTCAACAAATCAATACATATCACTTGCGAGCTCAATAAATGCTGATTTTCATTGTCATTTCCTTATTTTATTCCAATAACCGTATACGTAACTATTTCTGAACAATTCGTTTGTTTGACATTATCATTGCATTGGTCCCGTCGACTCAATGCAGAAATATACCTGTTGATTTGTTGATTAGTGATTTTTTTTGAGTATAGGTACTGTAAATATTATAAAAATATAGTCATAAAATATTAATTGAATATGATGCAATCGATGGCCTAAGTTAAGCTAACTTACGAATTTATTCGTCTGTCAACATGTCACAGAAATATTGCTGATATTATTGAGATTTAGTTTTGGAAATAATTTGTACATATGTGATATTTTAAATATATTGTGAAATAGATCATAGCATACACTAGATCATAGTAGGATACCCATGATATCAAACAGATGCTGATTCAAAGTTTTCCTAATGCTTGCATTATTATTTGCTAATGGACAATGAATTACTCAAACCTTTGAATCGTCAGGCTGGGTAGATAGGTGTTGTGTAAATAGTGTACGAAACATGAGCAGCTTATGTAAACTAGGCGCCCTCGAATGTATCTTTTTAAATATATTAATTCGCGTCTGTAAGTTTTATGAGAGTCTCATAGGCTTAGGCTATTGTCATCAATCATGTGTACACATGTTGCTACATTGTACAAAAAAACAATATTTATAAATATTTTAAATGATTGATAAAATAAACATTTATTTTCAATCAGTTGTGTTTCTTGTTTCTTGAAACCCTTACTAACTCAATCAATAGTGCATTTTAAAATACTATTCAGATGATGGTGGTAAAGTATTATTAGTATGGTAGTATTCAGGTGGTTGGAGTCTTCTGCCGCAGGAACGATACGGCGTTTGCAGCCGCGCGCAGTGGCACGACTAACACCACTGCAGCTAATGGTATTGTCGCCAGGGTCATAAAATTTGGACTCATCTCGGCATCAGGTAGTGCTGATAGTTTCATAGCAAGAGCAGTCTGGAAATATGATTTACTTAATATTAATCTTAGAATCCAATTTTAAAAAGAAATATAAATGACTAAAACTAAACAATCAAAAGAGCAAGATTTTACATCAACAGCATTTTGACTTTTCTATGCTAGTAGCTAGTAGCTTCTGATACGAAAAAAGTTAAGGTCATAGAAAACCATCGACCACATAGCCACTAGACGCCTTATGCTTGTTCTAATAAATCGAAACAATTCTGTCAACTAGATGAGGTATGGGGAACGGGACGACTGCCCTCTGATTGGACCCTTACCAAGGTCATGTTCTCATTAAGGGTGGAATAAGTTTAAATAAAACCAGGAAGGTATCGATATTTTTATAAATAGTATTCGTACTTATTTTTTTTATTAATATTACATTTTTTATTATTAATTATACGGCGTTTTAATATTTCAATAATAATAGTAAATGTTAAAACTAAAAAATAAATTTCAAAAGGTAACATACTTTTTTCGGATAATGGTTCTTAAATACAGTAATAATAAATATTAATAAAAAAAAAAAGAAAACAAAAAATCGTTTCACAATTAATAAACTATTCAATTTAATGTCTTTTATTTGTAAGGTTTCTAGTTCTATCGATATCAGATTTGGTCATAGGATATGGTGCATCACTAGTTTTGTTTACGAAATGATAGAGGAGAAGAGATAGCGAAAACATTACTTTAAAAAGAAAGAGACCAACATGCGGTGGGATTTTCAGCTACAAATAGACCAGTATAATATGAACTCCGATAAATTATATCAGAAAATAAATCTCATTATATTTATGTAACTATTAATTTATCGATTAAATGTTATGCGTTTTTTTCGGAAACTCGAAGTCTGACTGTTGTTACCATACCAACGTATTTTACAAGAGGCCATTATAATATTTTTTTCATCAATTTTTTATTGACTGACGCGGATGTGTTTACGGTTCACAGAAGTGGTCGCTACTAATTCAAAATTTTCGAGTGGCGACCTGTATTATCTGTATATGATCTTTTAGTCATAATTATGTGTTGACAGACATCGCTCGCCTGTTATTAGGCGTCTAGGGGCTTTCTGGTCGCTGTAGCAAACTTATCAACTCGGAAAGGGATTGTTACCGTTTGAACTCGAGCCGTGCAATATTCTTTGTACGAAACTTCCTATTGCAACGCACACTAATCGGAATCATATCGTAATCGTCTCGCCTCGGGACCCACACGAACCGCGGTGCGGTGCATAGTCAACTTGCAGTTCCCGCGCTTACGGCTCGTCGTCCCCGCGCTTACGGTTCGTCGTCTGATCTGGTGCCAGCCAGGACAAACAGCGGTCGGCGAGCCTAGCCATAGCCGAGCCGACGTACTGGAGCTGCTGATCCGCATTGGTTACGTACTTACGTAAGGTTGACGCCTGTTAAACGGCGAGGTTCCCTTTACAAGTTGATAAGAGTGCTATGACCTTAATCCAACCAATGTTCCAGGCGAAGCCGTTGTTCCCGGCTGTCATTGGTAGAACCGTGACAGTGATCACGGGTAATCAGAAGCCCGCAAGACTGAAAATGTGTTACTCAGCAGCTAAGTTATGGAGTCACCTGTCGCTTTACATATTAATATGTAAAATAGGTACTGGTATTCTGATTCATTCGGTCTGACTAAAAGCCTACCAAAATGTAATTAGAAAATGCCAGGCAGATGAAGGTGAGAGTGGGCATTAAATGCACTGGGCAACAGTACTTTGCTTTACTTTGCAAGGCTAAATCAAAGTTAGTCTGAATCTTGATATTAGTCCAAATTTGCATACTAGTGTAATAAATGGAATAATTTGCCACTGTAGGCCTATTCGTGAGGCGCATGTGTTATCTTCTGTGGCCAAGTTCACATCCGACTGAAAATCATGGCTGCGGTAAACGTACAGGAGACAGATCAGCTCCATGAATACTACAATCGATATCGCAACGCCTGTCATTAACGCATCAACACTCTCCAGCAACTCGATGCCGCCCTGTACACAAAAACAAAACATTTAATCCTTCAAAACATGTCAACAGCATCATTTTATTGTAAAAAGAATACTCACATTGGTTGCATATAACATATTTAGCGCCATGCAGGATAGCATCAGACAAGCAACGACAATCTTTTCCCTATGTCTGAAACATTGTGTATAAGGTTATGAGAAAAATTGTAACAACTTAACAACATCGAAGGCAGAGGTGTATAACTCATCCCACATAGTGCCAATTAAGTTTAGGGGATGACTCTTTTGTCTAGCACTAGCACCTAGGCCTATAAGAATGCTCGGCAATACATAGCATAATAACATTTACCAATCGTGACTGATCCTGCGCGTGTCGTTGTCACTCGATGGATCTGCGCGAGCGATATCATGTCAACTTCCAATGCTCAATTCACCTCGAGCTCGTGAGCTGTCGAATATTTTTTACTATACATACTCGCTGTGCCCACGGCATCGCTCCCGTTACCTGCCTATCCTACCTACTTACCTACCTGTACCCACCCTACTTACCTAGACCTACCTACCTTACTTAACTAGACCTACCTAACTTACTTAACTTTTTACCTGTCTAGATCGAGCGTTCATTGCACAGAATACTATTTACTATAGGGAGAAGAATATCGACCTCATACAAAGAAGCGGACAGAAAACAGAGGACAGATTTTCTGCGCGCCATCTAGTAGCAGTCCAGAACACCACACCGAAACAAAAACAGAAAAAAAACTGTTTTTTCAAAAAAATACTACGTTTTCCATAACGAAAAAAATTGTTATCTACCAGAGACACCCGAGTTTGCGAGATGCGGAGAGCATGGGGACGCGGTGGGCGGGTTTTAGGGTCCCTAACTACCTTCATTTTTTTTTTCTATGGTTATTCTTCCGCGGAAAATCTTAACACCGCTTCTTCAGACTAACTTCAGAAAACGACGCGAAATGCACAACGCTATCTATCCAATATGGAGTTGTCCGAGTATTTGAATTGCGTATGTTGCGATATTTTCCTTCTTGAACATTTTAAATTCATGTTACTTTTGATTGAGTGAACCGATTGCGATGAAACAAAAACTAAGTATTACTTCAAGTTACACATAATTTTTATGTGTAAAAGTTATCTACATTGGTTTCGTACATTTTACGTGAAGCGTGGCCAAATAAACAGATAAACAGACAAAACTTCCAAAAATGCTGGAAATGGGTTCTGTAGGTTCTCCTTTAACACCCTGGCTATTTTCTTTTTTAGAAATATTTTCGATGTACAGAAAAAACTTTTCTACAGATTTATTATATGTTTAGATTACACGCGTCTGCAGCAGCCTTAGTACTGTGATAGTTGTGCCCGACATTCGTCGTTTTTACATGCACTGCACTATGCGACTAATCACTTTGCACGCTTTTATTTAGACATTTCTTTTGGATATCGCCTTCAGTAGGTTTACCATACGTAATAAAATACAAAAAGAGTACTAAGATATTATTAATTTTTACGCACTTACACAAGTTTTACTCTGTACTCAAATATTGTATGCAAGGCAGTTTTCAACATAAAATACGCAACAGTCATGTAAGAGAACGCCAAGCCACCAAATATTATAGTCGACCTAGAATAAATTAAAAAGTATATCTTAATACTCGTAGATATCACCGGATTATTGCAGACACCGTAAGTTGGTACCAATTTTTTTTTAATTATTTAGGCCCGCGCTTGACCAATATCTCACCTATTGGTAAGCGATGATGTGGTCAATCAACAATTAATGTTACAAGATTATAAGTTCTCGTTAAATTGGGAATAGATCCTTTTAAATTTTGAAATAATTACAATAATTCCCATCCAAATGCTATAGTTTAAAATGTAGATACCCGTGCCTTATTGAGAAGAAAGAGTACCCAGTATAATATAGTAATCTTTGTGTTTATAATTTGACGCGATTTATTGTAAACTCTCGGTGTTGCAATAATCCGGTGACAGATACAACAGCAACAATCGATGTTGAGATTTGTATAAAATAATATAAAAAGCTCACACAAGATGAGAGTAACTACCCATCGATGTACATTTTGAGTACATTGGCATAATCCATAATGTACCTGTTGCAAAGTAATTTTAATATTAGTCTAATATACATAGATAAGTTCTATTACACTGATAATAATGTTAATTTATTTCTGATGACATACTCTCCTTCATGTTGTGGTCTGTAACATTAGCGTTGAAATGCCTGTAGTCGACGATGGCGCACATGGCAGCTCCGCCTGAGTGCAGTCCCGCTAACATCAGCACTATTCCGGAATGCCACACGTTTTCGCCGTTTAGCTCCGGGTCTATGTGACCAGACGCTGCAAACAAAATATATATTTTGCAACTTCGTCGTTCTAAAAATCTAGGATACTTCAATAATGTACTTAATTAATAATCCGTAAATATAGTAAATCTATAAGTCAGGCTACGCTCACACCGACACGCGAGGTGACGCTGCGCGCACTCTTTAATATACAATATAAAACTTTATTTACTACACAAAAAGGTATTTATTCCCTGACACATTAGACTTTTAAAGGCCGCAGTGTGTTTTCTATTCTGTGTTGACGTGATTCTGATTTCACAGTTACTACACATTAAGAACAGAACTCTATAAGGAACCTAAACTGTATCTGTACATACCATAATAATGCAATGCTTTTCCATGTATCAGTTCGGTTCCAATACCGACGCAATGAATGTAAAGTGCCAGTTCAAAGGCATCTGATATAGCCTTTAAATATAATTGAACATTTAGGATGCATATTGTTGAAATTACATATAATATCAATTAAAACAAGGTCAGATACGTACCGCTACAGTGTTCTTATTATTAGTGAGCTGGAAGACACTACGTAAAGTTTGAGACCAGGTCAGGTTGGAAGCAGCCTGAGCGATAAGCACTGCACACCATATCCAAGGAACTAGTATAATCCACTGTTTAACGTTGTAATAAATAATCTTAAAAAACATAAAAATTGTTATTACCATTTTGGTACAGACCAGGCATTACCATTTTGGTACAGGTCAGGCATTACCGTTTTGGTACAGACCCTAAGGAAACATCAACACACAATCGAAGCAAAAGCCTCAAAATATCATATTGACCCCTAAATACACAATGTTCTGATTTCTATCGAGATAAAAAAGACTATCGCATTTGATACAGCATTATGGGCGATAACGACATGATTATACCAACTCTTCCATATGATATCTTTTCTATGATCATTGTACTCCACAAGATTAACCAACCAACAATGATAGCAGCTCCAAGTGGTTTGTTAAATGCACCCAACTTGTCCGAATCGCGGTGTTTAATCACTTCAACGCTGTAAAAGATAAGACCGCGATATTAAAGTCCCAGTACAACAAAGGCACTATAGCAAACAATGTTATTAAACTCCAAATACTTACACGGTGAATTTTTGAGACGGGGCAGTAGGCCCAAATACCCATTAGAGAATAGCGGCGTTATTATGGAAACGTAAGTAGTCGCTATATTTTACTAGTTTATATATGTAAATAACAGAGAGGTGGTGTGCTGTGTCCCAGCAGTGGGTACATTAAAAAGGCTGAACTGCAGCCATCCTTCGTTATTGAAATCCTATAGCCACATATACCAGCCGTTAATTGGCAACAATTCATAGTCAAAAATCAGAGAAATCTTTTCCCATACTTTTTGTGAGAAAACAATGTGTACTGTAGAAGGGGGACGCAGCCAGGGGCTGAGAAAAATACTATTCGACTTCTACGACGTATATTTATTCAAATGTGAGCCGAGGGCCGACCTACGAGTGACACGTTTTAATAAATATACGTCGTAGAAGTCGGATAGTATTTTTTTAGCCTCTGGCTACGTTCCCCTTTTACAGTACCTACCTATCTAATCTAATACCTTAAAACGTGCAATTCTTGTCTCGTATACACACACTGGCAAAATTAGTAGAACAAAATAAAATAACGATTTTTTTTATTATTATTTAATTTTAAAATCTTCTATTATGACATTTTTCCTTAGTTAAAAATACACCTTTTAAAATAAAACTGAGATTGCATTTGGAACAATTATTTACTTACGTGACTTAAAAAAAAAAATTCACAATAAAAATAATATCACATAAAATGGAGCGTATCCTCCACGTTCTCTTTAAAAAGTTTTCATTCACCTAAACATGTTGAGAATAATGTTTTCCATTGCCTCCTGTCGTAGTCTCTACCATTTCGAGTTCATACACATTGATAGGTGTGGGGATAATGAATTTTGCCCTTCGTTTTAGCCAGCCCCATATGTGTTCTATAGGATGCATAACTGGTGATCTCGCCGGCTATGCCATTAATTAACTACGATTTTGACATTATTAAGATCGACTGGAGTTGAAAAAGGTTGGTAGTTTGTATCCGTTCGAGCATTTTCCTGGATCAAAACGAATTGACCCCTGATAAAGGGGCAAATGGTACCTTTTTATTCTTAAATAACACGTCAATAGTGATCTGCAATAAGATCTCCTCCATCGATCACCACCAAGTTTGTATGCGCTTGCAAACATATCCTTCCAGAATCCAATATTGTTCCTCTATAGTATGCCACTGTCGTTTAAAAAATGTCAGATTATGTTGTTCTTGTTCCTGACAATACATTTATTGCTGTCCGTCAATTCGATTTAAATGACTTCCACACTCATCACTAAACAATATTGTATTCTGTTAGTCCGTGAACCAAAGTCGATGTTCTCTAGCAAAAGATACTCTGTTTTTAAGGATGTTTCCCTCAAGTTTTGGATCTTTGGCGAGCACGAAACGAATTATACAGTAAGCTCACTTACTGTTGCAGCTCGAACTTCCTCCAGCTCATTTCTGGCTGAATGGACTTTAAACGCGGATTTTTGCAAACGTGAAACGGAATGAAACGATTATTCCATTATTCCTGTTAGAAGTAGATACGGGTTTTCCGCCTTGTCCTGATCTTCTCACAAAAGCATTGGAGTCTCTCTGAATCATTAGAAACTGCATTATATGGTTGAAACAGGTAAAATATTAATTATGCACAATATTAATTTTGTTATCTGTAGGTTTAAAAATTTCTCCTAATCTCAAGTGCCCTGGCCCTCTCATTTGGATTAAGTTGGGCATAATGACATCCTTAACTACGAAAAAGATCTAAACGTTAAAAATAAAACTAATTACTCAGTACGTTAAAGAAATTATTTCGAAATTTTAAAACAAAACCACAAAGTGGCAAAACAGCGAAATTCTCTCAAAACGATAAGTAAGAATTAAATTAAAACAATAGCTTGAAAGGCGACGTTCAATTGTTTTATCAATTACCTAGGAATTATTGGTTTTATTATAAAACAAAAGCAAAACCAACGCGCAATGGTAAAAAAAAAGCTTGCCGAAAATTTTTACTTGTTAAGCTAATTTTGCCGGTGTGTGTATATATATAATCTGAATCTCGGAAACGGCTCTAACGATTTTCATGGTATTTAGTAGTATGGATGGAGTTTACGGGGGCGATAAATCGATCTAGCTAAGTTTCATTTTGAGTAAAAGTCGTTTTCTCTATTTTCACCCGAGCAGAGCTCGGTCACCCAGGTACTCAATTATTATGCAAGAAGTACTTAGTTCGAATTGCCACTTTTCCCAATTTACTGCCCCGTTTAAAAAATCCAGCCTATAGTTTTTTCGTTAAAACTTACTAGAAAAAGTTATATGCAGGAGTGGTGTACATAGGTGGATATCTTCCAGCATATTTTTCCTTACATATTTTAATTTTAGCATGTAACCGGAACGTACGTCTGCAAAACAAAACTTGTATTAATGAACCCAATAAGTAAATAGTAATTAAATTTTTATTTTCCAACAATTTATGATGTCCGGGTAGAATTCCAATCTCTGTCCATTCCAGTTTCTGGTTGCCTGGAAAAGATTGCGGAATGCGGTAAGGCCGTTGTATGTTTTTTTAGTTTTTTAAAGTGTATAATTATGTTATAGGAAATCTGTGAAAACCAGGAATTGTTTAAGATTCCTAGGAAATCTAGGAAATGTGTGAAATGATAATTCACAAATTATTTATATTACATACATTTCCTAGGAAATGCATACGTATCCTAGGATTTGTATACAATTCTTAAAGGGCTCAAGGAATTATGTGAAATAAAAGAATTAATGAATAAATCCAATAAAATAAATCATTGGTTATTACAAAACATTAAATATGATTTTTATTTATATTACAAATAATATATTCAATTAAATATTTCTAATTTTATGAATTATTACAAAACAAATTTACAAAAGGAAGAGGGAAAAGGGCTAATCGCGCATCAAAAAATTCGTATACATCGATTTCAATGGGAAACATGCCCAGAACGCTGGCAGCATTGCCACTTTGAATGGCAATTCAAATAAGACCTAGTAACAATTAAAAATATTCAGTCAAGCATTCAATCTGCCTAGCCTTTTCCCAACAACATTGGGGTCGGCTTCCAGTCTTACCAGATGCATCTGAGTACCAGTATTTTACATGGAGTGGCTGCGATCTCCATAATCCAGTAACTTGGTAACACGATACCCATTGGCAAGACTGGTGTCAGAGGTGGCCTGGCTTGATTTCATATATTTCCTATAACGAAACAGGACGATAGTTGGGGTTATTTGCGGTAGGTCCTAAAGTAGCAAAAAAAATTCCTTCCTTTGAACTCAACTATCTCCC
Source organism: Orthosia gracilis (assembly GCA_947562075.1). Lineage (NCBI taxonomy): Eukaryota > Metazoa > Arthropoda > Insecta > Lepidoptera > Noctuidae > Orthosia > Orthosia gracilis. The sequence continues at coordinate 45,267,282 of OX387268.1, forward strand.
TGTTTCGTTTGATCCACGAATTTTTGCCTACCCTTTATAATAAATAAATAAATAAAACTTAAGGTAACCACCAAAGCTTTTATGCGCCGGTGATTTGTATGGGGCTGAACTCTGAATGTCTCGGATATTTCCATTTTTAATGATTGAAGCCTGTGGTCAATTTCATTTCGAATTATCTAAAATCCCGCCGCTATTCCGTTTTTCCGGGTTCAAAAGCAGCCAGGTAGCTTTTTATTAGAGAAAGAATTTTGTTAGTCGGATCGGAACCAAATAAACAATTTTACTTACTATATTAAATAATACATATTATATTAAAATAAGAGTAGGTAGTTTATATAAGATAAAGCACATGAAATGATAAACTAAGTTTACTACTACATTATTCATATTTACGTACTTAGTTCGGAACCTCATATATGAAGCGTTTCTCCATGGTTTATGTTTCAACATCAACCCAACGGTGACACTTTCAGGCCCAGTGACATTTTCTCTTATTCTGGGTCTCAACTAAAACGTAATTCATATCACCTTAAAATATCGAACATACTTATTAAAGGTGAACGGCAGATTTTGTACCGCATTTTTTTTTTTGTATTTCGGTTATAGAATTTGGTATATAAATAAAGGCAACTAAGCCATTTATTTTCATGTAAGTTTACTATTTTTAGAACTTCGGATTAATGAATAATATCAATAAAAGATTTTAATATAAAAACGTAATAAAATCGTGCACTCAACGCAGTTATGTTTTTAGATGTTGCCTTAAATAAAATAACACAAAATTGAAATGATAATTAATTATTTAGAAATAGAAATAACATTAAATATAACCAAACTCATCATTATCAAACTGTCGCAGTCTGCTGGTGGATGTAGGTAGGTATTTAGTAATACCCTGAGTAGGTACGATCCTCATCTCAATCTACCTACTTATTGGTAAGGAAAATACTACAAAGATAGCAACAAACAATTTACTTTACACATTACCTATGTATCAATCTGCAACATTTACCTATATGTAACAATTTACATTGGTACACTAGTATATAACCTTAAAAACAAAACTGGTTATAACTTTTACGTTCCAAGTTCTAAAAATCTAAGAATTAAAAAAAGGATTATTTATCGTATTAACTACCTATTAAAACAAAAAATATCCCAAAACACGAAATTTTATTTGCGGTACGAAATTCCCATACAAGCCTGCCGTTCGCCTTTAACCAATACGAGGAGAAACCCTTTTTCTCATGTATTCCTATAATTCTCGTGCTCGCTGTCCTCTCCCGCATCCTGACTTATCAAGATTTTTTCATAAGTCTACAACGAAACTTCGATATCTGCACATAGTAAAATAAATATCTAACTTACCTATCCGATGCAAATTAATATTTCTGAGTTGATCCCATAATACGAGTAGCTAACGCCGAGTTTCTCAGCTAAAAATTATCGGTTAATTAATGTGTCAAGATTTTCAAGCACGCGTTATCTGCTGTGATTGGTGGAATGAATTTTTAACAGCCAATCACAACAGATAACGCGTGCTTGACAATTTGTCACATTAATTCTGCGATAATTTTGAGCTGAGAAACTCGAGGTAAAATACCTTTGTATAAATTAATTTTCATGAGTAGAATGTTTTTAAACTTCAAACTGTTATTTTAAAATACAAACTGTAGCCTAATGAGCCGTAGATATGAGCCTATAATCATTTCAAAACACAAATATTGATGTAGGTAATAAATTTCGAAGAAAGTATTGTCGAGGTAGGTTTATTAAGCAAAACTATTATTTATTTTCCACTTCATAATACACTTACCCCATGTCGTGCAACTTCCTGCTTGACCGGAGTATACGGTTCTAAATTGAAATCTCTAAAATCAAATAAAATTTGATAATTAATTTTTTCCGCTCAAGAAAGATTCGAAATTAGGTATTCGTAACGGAATGGGCAAAGGGGTTAAAAACTGGAAACTCATCCGTGCAAAGGCAGCACTCTAGAACAGCATTCTAGAGCAGGTCAAACCTTGAGGAGGAGGAGGCGCTTACCTACAGTAGTTGTAGGGCAGCTCGGCATCGCACACAGCATGGGTCACGTACAATGCAGCTATGGCGGCCATAGTACAGCAACTGATGACGCGCACTATGGCAATAATACACATTGATATACCAATACCTGTAAAGATAATGCAAAAGATAGAATAAACAGAGTATCCCTTACTTAATTATTTTAAGTAAGTAATAAGGTATTTATCTTGTTATACCATCTAGCATCGGAACAATTCTGAAAGCACGACCAGGCCCGCTTATGCTCCATTGCCCAAGGTACACTTCAAAATGTCGGACTGGGTTTGCAAGGGCTGCCACAGCGCCAACCAAGAAGAGCATAAAGAAAACTGAAATACAATTGAGCACCAGTACAATTTCTGAAAACGTAACTTATATATCATGTATTTCTCTTCCAAAGGCGCCTTACAAACTCAATCTATCTGCCTATAGCCTTTTCCCAACTATGATGATGCATTTCTTTTTAGCCGACGCCATGACGCAAGCAAATTATTTGTTTAATTAGTAAAAACCGGCGAAACTATCTCGCCTGATGTTAAGCTTATGTTAAAATAAAATAAAATGAAAAATAAAACACAATCAAATTAGAAATCTATAAAAATTAAATCAGATTAATACAAAAATTGAATCATAATTAAAATAAAAATTAAAACATAAATTCAAATATTTAACTACGCAATTAACTCCGAGTTTCCTAGTTCAAAATTATCGCAGACTTAATGTGACAAACTGTTAAACGTTATCTGTTGTGATTGGTTGTATGTATTTTCAACAACCATTTTTTTTATTTAAGACCATATTATTTTCTAAGCACCAATTTTATTGTGTACTTTATTCAGATTTTGCTGATGCTGTATTATGTCTGATTCGCTGTGTAAAGTCCAATAAAGCTTTAAATCATCAGCAAATAGTTTATATTTCACAATAATCATTCTGCCCAAATCATTTTTAAAGCTAAGAAAAATAAAGGCCCCGAGTGTGACCCTTGAGGCACGCCTGATGGTATGCAACACTGTTCAGATTTAAAACCTTTACTACCCTTCTAACCTTTTTTACTTATCCTATTACATACATATTGCTAGTATATAAGCTGTTGTGACGCCTTGTCGCGATCTGAAGACGGTAAGCCCGCTAACAAGTATATAGAAACCTCTGTACTGGTTCATACAAACACATTATCTCAACAAAGTGGTGTTTATGTACTGGAATTACATGAATCTAATCAAAATATAGCGCCTAGGTAGAGGTCTAGGTTGCCCAGAAGCGCCAAAATGAAAACAACTAGATTACCGACCACTTATTTGGGGAAAACGTGTTTGTATTCACCGTTCCAGGGTGTGATTCTATTAGCCCCCGCTATGTACTCTTGTTATGTTCTATTTTTCAGTCATAGACATAGGGTAAATAAGTTGGAACACCTAATAATTAGCAAGCTGCGAGCGCGGGCGTCGAGTTATTTGAACAAAGAGCGGTCATCCGCGGAATATGAACTAGGGGAAAGCGAGCGTGTAGCATGGAGCAGTGAGCTTCTAGAAAGTTCGAACAATGCGTTAATCGTAGTGAGGCAGACAGTGTTTCCTAACAAACTAATTCATAAAATAAAGCAACACGATTGGTGCGCCACCAGTGTGAGGGAGTCGCAGTCGCACATACCACTATTTGAATCCCCGTTTTCATAGGGGTCTTGAAAAAAAAAAAAAATTATTAACTTATCCTATTACATACATATCTTATGCTAGTATATAAGCTATGTGACGCCTCGTCGCGAAAAAATCGAATAATAATGAAAGTACAAAAAAATACTGTTCCCTTAAGGTCGTTGGCGACATCTTAACTGTTCTGTCTACTGATAGAGGCTTCCAAATACAAGAATGGGGTTCTATAAAGGTTTCAATTTTCTGTTTACGTCGGAACCATATGAAACGAGTAGCTGATGCCAATAAATTATTGCCCGTATAGGTACAAGAATACATTACTTACAGAATTCCCCAGTTAGAGCTGACGCTGTCAGTCGGCAGTGCATGGTCATGAGCGCGCTGAGAGCCAACGAGCCGACGCGCAGGTGCCGCCGGCCGCGCTCGCGCATAATCTTACTACGCGCCGCCGAGTTCTCCATGTCCGTGATGTGCGTCGTGGACCACACCACCGACCACTGGCTGAGCTAAACATACCCATAACACTTCTATGTTAACTGTAGAATTTTTCTTCTCTTGGTTGATCCTGAGACTTTTTCCTACTCCACATATACATTTAATTAAATAAAAAAACTTCGATTTCGCGTAAACCGTCGTTCTTCTGTTGCCCAGACCAGACACAAAACCGCTCTGGTCCGAGGATCATCTCTTTTCAACAGATGTTTACCTACGAGACTTTCCACCCTGTTCCGCAAACCTCCAAAAACCTACAGCTGTGCAAAATTGAAGTGGTTTACAAACTTTTCAAGTATACAACTTTTCAAGTATACATAATTAGGGACATATTACTGAAAGTCCATACCGTATCTTTATTGTCAAATGTAAGAATTGTTTCCATAGATTTTCGCTTGCCTGGATCCGCCATGTTAATTACTATTAATTTATACGTTTAATTCAAATAAGAAAACTAAAATTTCGTAATTTGAAACTATGGCATGTAAACGTCAGATATACGTTGTGTCAGACTGTATCACAGACTCGCTAGAGTAATTTTTTTCTATGATCACAGAGTACATTATAACATACTGGACTGTATCGAAAACGAAGAGATCATTAAGGAGTTTATAAAGAAAACAAAAAGGTACATAAGGGCAAAGACCTTATACTTCTTACTACTAGACTGTGCACTATGGCGCTAAAACCGGTCCGCGCGAGAGGGCTCCCGTTGGTAGTGTGTCTCTTTCTAATGAGGTGACCATGATCAAACAAAACACGGGAAAAATTAATTGTAAAAACGATAGTGTAAGTATCCCGATATATTTATGCTACCTAAATACGCTACCTACCTAATTTATTGTAATAAAAAAAAAAAAGTATGTATATTTTTTGGAATCTACACCACTTACCGTATGGTGTCGGGCATAAATAATTTCATCATCCCATGTTTTCCTGTGGGTGTCATAAGAGGCGACCAAGGGACAAACCAGATAATGGGCAGCAGCGTTCTCTGTGCATTTGTAACAACCATACTGCGATCGCCAACCCGCCTGCAAAGCACTCCCCATGAATAGCACAAATTGAACATAGCCCCCATAGTTCCCGGCAGCCAGCCTACCTTCGACTACGGTAGCGGTCGAGGACGGTATGGCAAGGGGTGCTAAGGATCCCGGACGAGATCCGGCTACCCCAACAAATACCGACGGCTGGACCTGACAACGTACAACACGCGCACACTCCGGTCTGACGAAAAGATCACCTAACTCGAAGAGGAATTGAGCAGTTTACGATTGAGTATTATAGGGTTATCTGAAGTTCGAAGAGAGGGGGAGGACTCGATAATCCTCAAATCCCAAATCTCCTCAAATCTCGTTCTTCAAGACCCATCGTATAGATAGGAATAAAAAGCCCTCTGATCCTACTCTCAAGCTCACGAAGAAGAGGCGTAAGATGATCCTGCAGTCTTCAGACGATGCTTTGAAATACCGGCAGCTAAATATACCTCAAAGGATCTCAATGATTTCACGATTTCACATATTGTCCAGTTGCGTAGACAGTTAAGAAACAAAACTGCACCAATTTTATTCCTCTAGCAATCAATTTGCAAATTCCGCCAAAAACTCCGCAAACAACCATCTTACATTTAGTATTACCAGGCCCAAATATTTAAAAGTACTACTCGTTCTAAGTATTAATTAATCATTTTTGAAATACAACGAATTGATTAATTATAGGAACTGTAGAAATATTTAAATACGTTTCGAAGTCTATGAATCGTTTGTTTTGGTATAACATAAAAAAGAAAAATTTAAAATTTTCTACCAAACCCAATGATTAGTTGAGCTGGCAAGAAGTCAGACAAGGACACACTACCAGCGGAAACCCTCTCGCTAGGACCGCTTTTGATTAACTACCGTTTATAAGGAAATAGCTAACCTAGGTGGATGATGATAGATTTCATTTTAGCTAAACAAAAATTTTTAGTACACAGTCTAGTAGTAAGAAATACGTATAAGGTCTTTGCATAAGGGTTACATTAGATAAAATGAGGTTTTTTGAGTATTTTTATATTACTTTGAGTTCAGGGGGGGTGAACATAAGCCCTTAGCGTAAGGTTATTTTGAGTGTGTGTAAGGGACAGATTTATATGACTTGTATACATCTGTCACTTACGCAATATCAAAATAACCTTACTCTTAATAGTCAATAGGGTTAGAGATCCAAAGAAGTGTGACCATGGCATTGCGCCTAGCGAGATATGGAATTATCAATATCGAAATGGAAACACTTTGCTTAAAATCTGGTCACAATTATTTCGGTTTATCGGTTATGGGTCAATCCACATTGTGTGAGGCGCATTCATGCGTCAGTCTAAAAATATCTCCACAACATATAGTCGAGTCAAATTCTGTAGGATGTGTACAAATTGGCAAGTCTGCGTGCGCGTTCATGCACGTATGCGCCGTTTATCTTGACATGAATGTATGCATTCCGTGGTGGAGATAGGGGTTAATTTGCTAAGTACATTTTTAGAATGATGCGTCGCTTCACTTCGACTTCGTCTGAGAATCCTTTGAACCTAAATGTAATACTAATAGGAAAGAAAGGAATGGTAAGCCTTCAGTTGAGTAACAATACTTGTCGGCGATTGAAGGAAGTAACACCGAGACGTCCAATATTAGTGGTCGTGAGGCCGTAATGATGATATTAATTAAAAACTACAAAAAATGAGATTATTCGTTTATTAAATAATACATATAAGTTCTTATAAAAATCTTACATTCTTGTGGTCTTATACTAATTTATGATATACTCCCATCACTGATTGAATAATAGTACATTTCGTGTCGAGCATAAAAAATCGAGATAGAGAGTGTTAAAATAAAGCCTTTTTATGCGAGACACGAACCACTCTTTTTCCACTACCTGATGAGCTTACTTAATTAAATGCAAATAGTTCCAACAACAATTTATTAGAAATGTTCAGACTAAAAACCACAGACTATATACACACAATCAACGCGCGCTTTTACGAGAGGTAACAGGTTCAGTATCATTCAGCCGGATGGGGCGGTGGAAAACTGCGGGCGTAGCGCCATAATGCGTCTACCAACAGTAGCCTATTCAATTAAGAAAAATAATTACGTTGTAGTTGACATCAAAACCCCTTACAGAAGTCATTTCGTAACTGTTATTATGTGATTTTGTTTTTTTAATTTTATTTTATAATCTTGTGTCTAAATATTCATATTTCGAAACGAATTTCTTAGGCAATGTGTTAAATAATAGACAAGGTAGTGGAAAAATACTACTTTAAATCAGCGATAGTCAGGACGAACTTCCCGTTAGCCTACAAAAGCATCTTGCATTTCACGAAGTGGCGTCTATTATTTCAATGTATGCCTTATTACAATGTTCTAAGAGTCATATGACGCAAGTTCGTGGTTTGCACCAAGGGTAATGTCTAAATGATCTTACAACTAAACACTTTGTACAAACTTAAGTTTTACAATAAGGCTCATGAATTGGCAACATTGTGCGCAATGCAGCCTTGAAATAACATGTCACACGCTGGAGGCGAAGAAATGCCACTCGGTGCCGCGACGATAGCGTACATAGACGATGTGGCAGCAACAGATTGAACTTTTGTGGCGAACAGCATCCATATTAAATCATATTAGAAAAACATTTCGTAACGCGTAACACTATGCTGTCGTATGGTATCTTCACCCGAGGGCCACTCTGTAGAACGCTCATTGCGTTTTCACTCTGCGCTTCAAAACACAGCATCGGCAAAAACAAACCGTATTTTATTTACACTAATCTAAAGTTGATACTTAATAAAATAAAATGAACTTTATTTACACAATGATAAAGTTGATATTTGTAAATAACTGTTTTTGACGCGACAAAACGCCTTTTACACTATTTTCGTCTCAACAAAACACAGATACAATAACACTAGCCACAGGCATATAGAGTCGTTCACAGCATGAGTTTGTCCCACAGGTCCGTGGCACTGTATTTGACAGTGTCGGGCCTGGTGAGACCGGCGTGCCGTTATATGTCGTAGGCGTGCTGCTAGGGCGGCGGCGGCGCGGCCGGCTGCGGCGCCTCCTGCGGTAGCGAGAAGTTGGTCAGCAGGTCGCGCACCGCCGGCCACAGCGTGCACTCCGAGTGCGACTGGTTGAACTCGTTGAACCTGGATGGAAACAGCTTCTATAGTCTACTCATCATCATCATCAGCTTTATAATGTTCCCACTGCTGGGACACAGGCATCCTCTCTGTGAGAGAGGTAATGTGCCTTAATCCACCAGGCGGGCCCAGTGCGGGTTGGTGGATGTCCCATGCAATAATTTACACAAAGTAAAGCGCCTGCCTGGGTTCGAACCACTGGGCCACCACTGCTCTTATAGTCTACTGCTCGGACAAAATAACTGAGCGCTTGGCACCGTCAAGTCATTCTGACGTTCGATTCTCACTATTGGCGCACGACGCGAACGCGGGGCGCTGCACGGATAACCGGGGGGGTGAAGGGGTTAGCGCGAGGTGCACAGTTATTTTGACCGAGTAGTACAACACACGCTCGTTAATAACGGAAATTAATCGTACTACACTTTTGACAACAATTGCCAGTAAAGACTAAGGTGTCGTCCTAATAGAAAGCGATCATCGCGCAAATACGAGGTCGTCGCATTAATTTGTACTGCAATACTGAACACATTGTAACGCCGACAGAGTGCTCTATTTGGTTTTGCTTACCAAATTGACGCGACGATCGATCGCGTATTTGCGCGATGACACTCTCATTCAGTGGTACGAGCGCAAATCACCAGGATTTTGTCTCATCGTTTTACAGCCATAACCGGATACAATCGATAGATTTGGTTATTCTGATTTATAAAAGTTCTGCGTCACGTCCAACCTTACCGCATTATTTAAATTTCATAATCAAAAAATAACTGAGGTGTTTCATAGCAATCTCTTTGATTTTAAGAAAGTAGTTGGACGATTAATTTTAGATACCGATTACACAATTTTCAGACACCAGTAGCGTCAAAAAAAAATTAAAAATCAGGCAAAAAGTAACCCATAGCACGGAGACCCAGCGCTAAAAAAGAAAATTTCGTTCAAATTTATATCACTAGATGGTGCGTTATGCACCGATTTGTTTTTTAATTGTGTAAAATTAACATTTTCTGAAATTGAACATTGTTCTTGTTTAATCAAATCTCTTAAGCAAAAAAATATGGAATATTGGGCTCTTAATTCACATTTCAAAGATTATTTGAACAGATCATTCAAAATTTATGCCAATAGAGGGCGCGGTTTTAAATTCCTGAGGCATTCCACTCGATTGTTTTAATTTGTATTGTAACACATATTGGTGCAATTAAACTACAAAAACGCAAAAAATACCATAAAAACAAATCGTCACTATTTTTAAAGAAAAAATATTCACGAAAAGAGTAAACCCTTTTACATGCAAGTCGCTGCTAACACCATCTATCTAACGCCGTGGAAGGGAACCGATATTGGGGTCCTGTGATTGAACCGACTTGACGTAGGTGTCCGCATTAGCTGGAACACCCCCGTGGGATCTGAAGGCGCAAGTGCTGGCCGAAGTTTACCAACGAGGTGCGGAAGTTCGGACGGAGAATGGCAGTGGCCCGCCACCTGAAATGGTGATGAGGTGGCGCAGAGAGGCGCAGACTGCCATCATAAGGCAATGGGCGGAGCGGCTGGAGACTCCCAACGCCGGTCACTGGACTGCTGGGGCTATCCAGCCAAACCTAGAGGAGTGGATACGAAGGCGACACGGGACGTTGTCCTTCCGTCTAGTGCAGGTATTATCAGGGCATGGCTGTTTTGGCAAATACCTGCACACAGTGGTCAGACGGGAGGCGACCCCCGTGTGTCACCAGTGCGGTTGCAACCAAGACACGGCCCTGCACACTCTCGAGCAGTGCCCTGCCTGGGAGGCGCAGCGCCGTGTTTTGGCAGCAGAAATAAGCGGCGGAGCGGGTCAGGGAGACAGACTCTCTCGCTGACCCGATTCGTCGCAGAAGAGCTGGACGGCGCAGGCGGCGAAACGCCGACCTGATGCCTCCATAACAGGGGTCAGCGGACGATAGATCGGGGACTCTGTCGTTCATGCTGCACGGCCCCTGGAGTTGTGATGATGTCCCAGTGCACCCGGACATCGCCGAAGAAGAGAGCCCGGAGGCGGGCCAAGAAGAGGGAGCCCAGAAGTGGGCTACGCTGGATGGGTCGCGAATGTGATGCGTAGCAGTTCTCGCGGCCTACCCATCAAGGCGAAAGTAGGTGTTCAGGCAGAGTTTTTAGTGGGTGCAAGCCCCACATAGCGATTGTAAAAGTCCCTTAATAAAAAAGAAAAAAAAGACAGACATATTGTAATAAAACCGTCTGTTTATTTTTATTGATGTTGTTTCTTTTTCTAAGACCCCACCCTCCCAAATACCACTGTGACGTTTTTGCCCGGTACTGCCCAACTGGCCGGTTTAACATTCATCTAATCTAGCGATTTTATACGGTTTTGGCAATTGACATACATTCTACCGATAGAAAAGAACATTCATGAAAACCACTTGTGAGTCAAAAAGTTTAAAAAACTGACCTTTCCATCAGCTTACATCTATGAAGTTGCGGTATTTGTTAAAATAAATAAAAATCTATTCGGAGAACTAAAATCAAAAAGATATAAACTTAAAATATCTAGTATACCACATAGAACTGCTCTTCTGAGCAAAAGTCTTTTCGGAATGGCATCTAAAATTTACAATAGGATACCTGTGGACATTTTAAACACCAAGGAACTGCCACTATTCAAATATAAATTAGGTAATTTTTTAATTGACAAAGCTTACTACACGATCAAAGATTTTCTTAATAATTAGTACCTACTACAATCTGTCACCATGCACCTAATTCTTATTTTGTAAGATTTGCTTTATATATGATACCTGACTATTTTGCATGTTGACTTAATTATTGTATGCCTACAAGGCAGGACATAATGGAACTGTAATTTACCTAACATCTGTGTGTATAACCTATGCCCACAATAAAAATACTTGATTTGAAGTACTGGTGAGTCAGAACTAAAGTTCGCTGCAGCGCTAGATCGCTTACAGAGTTTAGTTTACACCCGATCAAAATGTCGTAAGCGCCAGTAAGGTCTACGAATTGCAGTACAGTTCAGTCGTCGCCATATCCAGTGCGTAGTACATATACATGTCGATGGTTTTGACCGTAAAATGATGTGCCATGGTTTTGGTCTTGGGCGCTCGTACTATAGGACGATTAATTAAGGGTCGATTTTTCAAGAGACTGATAACTTTTAAATGAGGCATAAAAATGGCGGTTTGAAAGCTTTGTATAAAAAATATGTCAAACGGCCATTTTTAATCCTCAGTTAAAAGTTATCAAACTATTGAAAAATCGGCCCAAAATCTTAAAAATAGTAAAATTTATAAAATGCCAATACATTTTTGTTTCATGCTACATAATTTATCTAGTAGGTATATAGTAGATACGCTTCCATCGGCAATCTATTGAACACGTAATTATGACACGATATCTTGCGAAAACACCCCGATTCAAACAGTAAAACGCCCATAACTTTTGAACGGCTGAACCGATTTTATTCAAACATAGCTAAGAACACTCTCGACAAAATCAGCTAACAAACAAAAAAAAACTAAATCAAAATCGGTTCACACGTGTAGGAGCTATGATGCCACAGACAGACACAGAAACACACGTCAAACTTATAACACCCCTCTTTTTCCTCGAGGTTTAAAAATAGAATGGAGGGCTATATCGAGAGATAGTAAATAAATAAATAAATTATTTAACATTGAATTGTAAAATATAATATGTTCCTGATACTCTAAAAATTTAGAAATAAATATAGGCAAACGTTTGCCGAGACAGTAACATGGCTCAAATTAAGGTAACTATAATAATGGTCGACACGTATACGGAAGTCAAGAAGCTCGTCTTCAATTCAGAAAACTAGAAGATGTGACATCAATAAAAGAGACAATGCCGTGGAAGAGGCTAAGTTTTGACCTAGCAAAGTTTACTGTACTGTAGTGCCATTGACACAAACAAAAGATAAGAGGCTAACAGCGTTGACGATGGTTGAAATGGCAAAATGTAAGGGGTTGATCACGTGACATTTCGATAGCGTTTGGCATCTCCATACATTATGTACATTTTTCCTAATCGCTATTGCGAGTCTTTCGTTGATAGAATGTCACTTGTCCATAGCCTAAGAAAGTATCAAATTAATGCGTTACTTACCGTTTGAGATGCAAGCTGACGGCGATGAGGTGCGGCTGCGCGTTCTGTTTGTCGGCCAGCTGCGTCACGTTGAGCTGCATGTCGTACACCAGCGGCAGCACCAGCTGCGTGTCGCCGCGCGTCAGGCAGATCTACACACATACGAGTACGTGATCAATACATTATCAACGTTACCAAAATCTTTACCCGTATACTGGCACCCTTAAAACTGGTAATTCATTTTACTTGAGTCATTTGTTTTTGACAGATGTAAAACATTACTAGACTATGTCTTAAAGAACAGTACTCACAAAGAACAGTATCTTATGCTTAGCCAGCAGCACAGCGGGCTGCCCAGCGGGCACGATGGGCGGTGCGGCGGGCGGGATGCGCAGTGCCCAGTGCAGCCCCCACAGAGCCGGCGCGGCGGGCGCCAGCTCGGCGCGCATGAGCGCCACCAGCGACCCCAGCGCCGCGCCCGGCGCACCCCACGTGCGCGTCCAGCCTTGCAGCGCCGTGGCGCGGTACGGAGCGATGGCTACGCGCTGCTCAAAGAATTTCTCCATAACCTGCCCAATAAACCATCTCATGAATGTAAAATGAAAATCTTTTGTAATTTTATTTTTCTAATACCTGCGTTTGATACTACGGCAAGTGTTAAATGCAGGTTTTTGACTCATGGTAGACAATTTAAAATAAAACATGATAACCATGTACCCGAAATTAATTCGACAAAGCAAGAGGCTTACATCTCATTCATTGTTTCCATGCAGTGAAGTCAAAAACAATAGCGTTGATCATCCACTAATGTTCATTCTAAAACTGAACATGTTCAACGGGTTCAGTGGGTGGATTGATTGTAGTGGCACATTACCTGCAGATCGTCGGCGGACCAGGCCTCCTTGTTGTGGTCGGGCATTTGCGTGAGCTGCAGGTGCAGCGACTGCATGTGCTGCGGGTGCAGCGACACGCGCCCCGCTAGCCCGGCGCTCTCGCAGCGGAACGTCAGGCTCGTGGCTTCCACCGATACCAGTGTCAACTGTACACATAATAAATAAATAAAAAAGCCTTTTTATTTCCTGAATAAAATTCAATTTACAAAGATATTACGATTAAAGAGCATGCAATTTATGTATTCGTAAAATAAAATAAATTAATTCTTTAAAAAAATATACAATTGTTCAATTTAACCGCTACTATTATATAATTATTCAATTTAATCATTATTATTAATATAAAGTTGTTCAATTCAATTACTGTTACAATACAATTATTAAATTTAAATATTATTATTATATAATTATTCAATGCAATTTCATTATTTTACAATTATTCAATTCAATTACAATTATATAATTATTCAATTACTATTATTATACATTTATTCAATTTAAATACCATTATATAGTTCAATTCAATAATTATATTTTTTTCTAGATTTTCTTTATTTATTTATTAAGGACCTTTCTATAGAGTAAAGGCCTCCTTCATTTTTCTCCATACCAGGCCCCTCAGAAAGTATTGCGAAAAAAAGTTTTTATATATGGGAGACTGGCCAGTTATAATGTTTTTCGAAAATATGATTATTTATAAGTAAAAATAAGTAAGTTCCAATTTCAAAATTTCCCTCCACATTTTTTGCGAGTTAATTCAAAGTATTGTGTCTCACTGAAATATGGATCTGCGCCGGGAACATTTTAGAGCTATGATTTTATACGATTTCAAGTGTCGCCTGAAACCGGATGAATCGTACGATAGACTTCAAATGGCATTCATGGATGAAGGCCCTTCCAAGGCAACCGTGTATCGTTGGTATAACGAATTCAAGCGCGGTCGACCAACTTTGGGGGATGACGAAAGAAGCGGTCGCCCTTTGACGGCTGTTACCGAAGAAAACGTGCTAGCAGTGAAAAATTTAATCCAAGACAATAGGCGAATTACATATCAGGAGATTCAACACATATTGAAGATTGGATCGGGAAGCGTTCACGAGATTCTACACAGCCATCTTCGCGTGAGGAGGATAGTATCACGCTGGGTGCCGCACAACCTCACCGATGCTCAGAAGCAGGCCCGGGTGGAATGGTGCCGTGATATGCTTAACAAATTTGAAGCAGGCTCGTCTCGGCGTGTTTACGACATCGTTACAGGTGATGAGTCCTGGATTTATCAATACGACCCAGAAACCAAGCGCCAGTCGACTGTTTGGGTGTTTCAAAATGAGCCAACGCCTACCAAAGTGAAGCGATCTAGAAGCGGGGGTAAGATTTTGATCGCTAGCTTTTTTAATTTGACTGGCCACTTGGTATCAATTCCCTTACGGGATCAAAGAAGCATTAATGCCGAATGGTATACTACCAAATGTTTGCCAGAAGTTTTCTCTGTTATAAGCAACAAGCGACCAAACACAGGGCTCCGCGGGCTACTGCTCCACCACGACAATGCACCTGCGCACACCGCACTCAAAACGAGGGACTTCCTGGACAGCACGCCAGTCAAACTCCTGGGTCACCCTCCTTACAGCCCTGATCTAGCACCGTGTGACTTCTTTTTATTCCCAAAAATAAAAAATCAGCTCAAAGGGATACAATTTTCGTCGCCGGAAGATGCGCTGGCTGCGTTCGAGCAGGCTGTAAACGAGGTGTCTGCGGCGGACTGGAAAAAGTGTTTTGAAAACTGGTTTAGGCGCATGAATCTTTGTATAGAGGCTGGTGGAAAGTACTTTGAAAAGATTTAATAAAAATATATGTACGTATAGAACAATTTTTTTTAGTTTCGCAAAACTTTCTGAGTGTCCCACGTATAGTTCTGTCCCTCGTCTTTTCAGTCCAATCTTTGCCCGCTGCTTTCAAAATTTCATCGAGCTATCTCTCTGCTGGCCTGCCTCTGGTTCTCTTGCCAATAGGTCCCTTCCACAGGGTAATCTTCTTGGCCCATCTATCTTCGTTCATACATGCAATATGGCAGGCCCACTTCCATTTCAGTATTTTGCAGTGTTCTAGAGTATCAATCAAATTTGTTGTTTTTCTTATATCTGTGCTTCTCTTTTTGTGTATCAATTTTTGATTTAGAATGCTCCGTTCCATGGCTCTTTGTGTTGTTAATATTATGTTTCTGGTTTGTTTATTGAAAATCTATGTTTGGGATGCATAGATGAGAGAAGGTAGGGTACAAGAGTCCAACACAATTTTCTTCAGCTTCATTGAAATATTGGACTTTAGAATTTCTTTCATGCACCAAAATTTATTCCAGGCCATGTTTACACGTCTCAGTAACTCATTTTGATGTCCAGACTTTTTAAATGACACTCGTTTGCCTAAATTTGTGTACTATTGGACATATTCTAGAAAGAAATTGATAATGTGTATTGGTGCCTGTATGCTGTTTGTCATAATTTTTGTTTTCATTGTGTTTAGTTCTATATCAATTTCATTGCCGGTACAATTAATTTCATTTATCATTGACTCCAATTGCGATGAAAAGAGTACGATGTCGATTTTCTGCAAAGAGTACGATGTCATTGGCGAATCTGAGATTACTTAGAAACTGACCGTTGATGTCTAAACCTTTGTTTTTCCACTTTAATGTTTTCATGATGTTTTGTAGAACGGTAATAAATATTCTGGGAGAGAGGGGGTCTACTTGATGAACGCCTCTACATACATCAATTTCCGTGCCTGCTTTATCTAATATTACTCTACTTGTGCTTTTCTTACATATGTCTTGTATGCGCTCATTTCTTCGAATTTCTCTATAACTAGTTTTAATGAGTGGATGTGGTCTAATAGTTAAATACGTACTTCTAAATCTCGCTTGCTCCACTGGCTGGTGTTCTTCGGTGTATTTCGCAAGGCGTTTCTCGATGCATGAAGCAAGTAGCTTGTAGAGATTTGATTGTAGGCTGATTGGTCGGTAGTTACTTATGTCAGTAGGGTTTCCTTTCTCTATGTCTGATTTTGCCTATTCAGTAGGATTTTTTTCTGTCGTCTAGTATTTTATTGAACATGGTGGTCAAAGGTTATACTAGGATAGTTGAAATGGGTTCGTTTGGTATACCGTCTGGACCGTTGCATTTTCTTTCTTTAAAGACTTTATCTTGATAAAAATTTCTTGAGCAGGGAATCTTGTATTGTAGTATCAACTCTCTGTAGAGGTAATCTCTATACTCGACGGCATTTTGCAAGCGTAGAGAACTTTATAAAATTCAGTGGCAGCTTTTATTATGCCAATGAATCTCTAGAGAATGTTTCTCTGTTGCGTGGAGTTCTTTTTCAAGCAAGGGACCCAATTTTTAGATGTTGTTAATTCTTTCATTCTCTTTTTCATACTTCCTGACTTCTTCAGATATTTTTCAATGATTGTTAGTCTGTAGTCTTGAAATTCCTTTCTTATAATTTTGTGAATGTTTTTATATAAATAACATTTCTCATTTTTCTCTTCTGATGTAAATTGTGTTTTGTTTGTTAATTCGTTTCTTCTTTTAATGAGGTTTTTTGTTCTGTCTGATATAAATTTGTGTCGTTTTGTTTTCGTATATACTTTAAAACTTTTAACTTTTATCGATAGCTTGCTTAATTTTCTCATAGTAAGTCTTTACATCATCATTTTCTTCTAGTTTTATATTTGAAATGTTTAACTTTAAGGCTTCAGTGTACTTCTCTTTCTCGTCTATAGTTTTTAGGCTCTAGATTTTTTTGTGTTGGTTAACAATAGAGTACTTCTCACAAGTCGGTGGTCGCTCAGGAACGATAGATTGCTGATCACTTCAATATTAGTCATTTTATTTTTTATATTTGACCGTATATAGTCCATCTGGCTTTTATTTTTATTTGAGGAAAGCCATGACCAACTGTACACATAATGTGACACGAAACATTTTACAGTGGGATCAATGAAAAAGGTTTGTTATACAAAAATTTGATAGTTCGCTGATACAAAATGACTTAATTAAAATAATTGTAAGGTAATCGTTTTATCCGAAGAATAAGTGTTTAAATAATGTTTGAATCATAGCTACTAGGCGCCAGTTTATGCTGACCAATTACATTTAACTTCTGTTATTGTTTCTGTGTTGCTCCTACTCCTTGGGTCGATTCCCCAATGCTGTGGGTCGTGACCACTTCATGGTATTGTGACATGATAGAACAACGCCATCTAGTGACAAGAGGAAGAACCAATAATAACTAGTAGCGCCATCTAGTATCGAATAGCGGAATTAATCTTCCCGAAAGCTGGAATTTTCCAGAATTTTCGAACGTCGGGTATTCTGGAAGATTCTCGAAGTATCTAGAACAGTATGGAACGTTCTAGAAACATCTTCCGTGTTTATATCCGTGTATATATGGAATTGAAAAACTACCGATATTACATGCTGTATATGGAACGTTTTAAAAACATCTTCCGTGCTATATAAAGTGAGAGTCATTTTAGATTTGGAAGCTACACAGAGCGATCAGAAAAGAAAATAGATAAGGGACAAATAATAAAAATTTTGTTAAAGATCAAAATATAAAACCATTTTTCAGTTAATAGCACGGGGTACCGTGCCCGTCTGCCAAACCGTTATGATCTACTTCACATCGCTCTACATAGTCCTCAGGCAAGTTGGTTATGATGTTACCAATGCAAGAAATAGAACCATTGCATATGAAAGTATGAGTATTTATAAGAAATCTGTAGTTATAGCATGTCAAAAGGCTCAAGAATTCACTTCCTTTTCTCATCTCAGTTAGCAGATCAATATTGAAAGTCTTCAAAAATAACCCACTTTCTGTTAAATATTTTTTTGTTCGGGGTACCCTTAGAAATCCACAGTGACGAAGGCCGGAACTTCGAGTCAGAAGTGTTCAAGGAGACGTGTCGTGTGATGGGTCCTCTCAAAACCAGAACTACTGCTTATCATCCGCAATCAGACGGGATGGTTGAACGATTCGACCGGTCTCTATATAGAGAGATATCTTGCAAAGGTTGTGAAAAACAGACAGAAGGATTGGGGCAAACACATTCAACCATTTCTACGGGCATATCGCAGTGCTGTGCTTTGCTTTTGCTAATTTCGGAAGAGAACTACGATTACCTAATCACACGTATGCCAACTGAGTCTATGATTAAGCGGATGAACTACGGAATAGGATGATTGATGTATATGAGCACATCAGACAGATAGGTCAGCAGATGTCTGATAGGATTAAGATTTGCTAAGATTGGAAGGCGAACAATAAGGGCTTCGATGAAGAATTTCTGGTATGGTTACATAACCCGATACGCAGCAAAAGAAACTAGTTACCAAGATTAATGTCGTCACCTTCCAAATTCTAATCCTCTTAGACATGCTCGGGACGCGCATGTCTAAGAGGGAGGCAGTGTAAGTAGCGCCATCTATTATCGAATAGCAGAATTTATCTTCTCGAAAGTTCGTGTCGAATGAAATTTCTAGTCGCGTCGGGAACAATGAGTTCGAAAGTCGATTGTTCTGGAAGATTCTCGAATTATTTAGAGCAGTATGGAACGTTCTAGAAACATCTTCCGTGCTATATAAAGAGCAGTCGGGTTCGTAGTGAGTCTGTTTCGATTTGGAAATGGCACACAGCGATCAGAAAATAGTGCGAAGTAATAGCATAGTTTAAGAAGTGTTTTTGTAACTAAGTGTGATTAATTGAAGTCTGCTGTTTAAATAATTTATCCCTGAACCCCAGCTCGTAACAATAATGTTTTCACTTTGTGTAAATGTATTGTTTTGGTGTACAATAAATAAATTAAGAAACTCACAAACTCCTCCTGCTGCACGAAGCGCTGCAGCGTGCGCTTCATGTAGACACAGGCGAGGAAGCGCTGCACGGGGGCCAGGGCAGGCCCTGGCGGCGCGCCGGGCGGCGGCTCGCTCGGCGTGCACAGCGTCTCCAACTTGCACACGGCCAGCGGCGTGGCCGTCGCGCCTGCCCAGCTGCGCGCGCCGCCCGCACCTGCCGCGCGTGTACTGCCCGAGCTGGTTTGAGGACCTGCGAGTTAAAGTCAAGATGTTCATGTATATCATGCCTTGTTTGAACCGTCACTGGACAGAGGCGTGACCCTTTATCACTACATAGTATAAAACATAGTCGCTTCCCGCTGTCTGTCTGTCCCTATGTATGCTTGGATCTTTAAAACTGCGCAACGGATTTTGATGCGGTTTTTTTAATAGAGTGATTCAAGGAGGAGGTTTATATATATAATACCCGCATAATATAGTAGAGAAACACTGATAATTTAAGAGGTTTCTAATGTGATGTCGTAAATAAATACATTTTTTTGCGCTTACATTTCAAACGCTAGTTGAATCCTACACGATAGATTAAAATAATGCACTACAGTATTGTACACCTTAAAAATGTCTACAAAAAAGTGCGCGATGGCATATGTATAGACATATACCATCACGGACTTTTTTATAGACCTTAGGGATAACCCACAATAACCATTTTTAATTCTTTACTTTTTACGAGAAATAATGGCTTACTTACGAAGCGATTTTAAGAAATACAGCATTAACTCTTATTCAATTAAATACCTTAAATACATTGTGCATTTGATATAGATCAATATGGCCCTTTATAGCATGTAATTTACATGAATATTTTCGAAGATATTACAGATTTAAAATGCTGGGACATAGCGGTTGCGGCGGTACCGGCAGGGAGGACGGCGGCGCGTGCCTATGAGCTCTGTATATAAAGACATTCTGTAGTATATTTAGTATCAGCATTGCACCCTTGCGAAGCAGGGGCGGGTCGCTAGCTCATAATAAAGTTAAAATGACATATTTTTTTACATCAAATATGAATCTCTCGAATGTAATGTTAGTTAACCGACGGTACTAATAGAAATAGTCCTCCAGACCAAATGTAGGCTTCGGTGGCCAATCTCAGTGAAGACTAGCCATCTTCGGCGCGGAAGATATTATAGAGCACAAGTGTGTGCGCGAACACAGGCGCGGAGTGCGCCCTCTACCGTCACTCACAGTCTGATGGGACGGCAATCCGTCACGAACGGAGAGAGATAAGGCGCAGGACAAACGTGCTTTCCGGCGTTGATACACCGTTAACTGCCAAATCCCGGGCTGTCTTAGAGAAATTCCTTATGGCAAAATCCAATAACACTTCTTGCCCGTCCTTGAAAACAAACCCAGGACCTGCGCTCAACAGTCGCGTTTACGACAGCGAGATAGTCTGTACATGTATATCATGCCTTATTCGAACTGTCACTGGCCAGAGGCGTGACACGTTGTTGTAAATTAATCAACAGTAACCATTTAACAAGTAGAAGATTGACTACAGCGTGTTTGCCGTTACAGTGAAGCGTTAGGGTGGGTTCCTATGGTTGTAAAGTTCGAAACTTTAGTAGTGTAGACGTATCGTTGTTTTAAGTATGTTTTTTAATGCACTTTCATTTTAGTATGCCATGCTTAGCTAAGAAATGCGAACTCTTATTTTTTTTTACATAATCCATAGTTGCAGTTTTAGTTTTCATCAAAATCGGGCCCAAAACTCCTTTGAGTGTTTTCGCTATTCCACATAGTTTCGGATTTGGGCATCTACGCCCACTTGACAAATTATCCCTGTTTATTTTGAGTTATTGCACCATAAAAAAGCACTAGCTCTAGTACAGTGATTTACAAAGTGGGAGCGCGACAACATCGCCTGCGCAAACTTGATATTGCTATAGACAGAACCGCTTAACTAAGACCGTTCCTAAAGTAGCAAGAGAGATGTTGACACCCATCAGCGAACTACCGACTGACAGGTCATAATACCCGCAGCGACACTAAATTCGCCTATGTACTTTTATGTTGCATGGAGTTTTAATAAATAAATAAATACCGCGCAGCTACTTCGGAATGGCCTCAGTTAAGCGATCGGCCTATCATGATCTAGCTTGTGCACTATCTTCTATTCAACCCAGAACTGGAAATCTTGTCGTAATCCTGTCATAAGCATTGTGGGGTAACTTTAATCTTGCGTCAAAACAACCTTTACCCTTCCTTCCTCTTCTTTACCTAAACATAAACACATAATTATCTAAAGCTCGGGGGGAGCGGACAAAAAAACAAGCGACTCACCTTTGTGATCGATATGATGTCTAGGCGACGGGTGGTGTCCGGGCGAGGGTCTGGGCAGCGAGGGCGAGGCGGGCCAGGCCGTGAAGGGCGAAGTGGGCGGCGGGTGTGGGGAAGCTGCGGGTGCGGCGTGCGGGGACGGCGCCATGGGCGACGCGGGGGACGCGGACACCCCGCCCCCTGCGCCCGCTCCTGCGCCGCCAGCGCCGCCAGGTGGAGACGTCAGGTTGAACGAGCCGCCACCCATCTTTAATGCAACTCATTTATTAGTGTATATTCGTTTTTTGTAACACTGCGTAGATAGTTTTTAAACATCTCGGGATCTTGGCTTCCAGGACTTTTGAAAGGCATACAAGAGGCCGAAGCCAAGTCACAAATCCCGTTAGGCATATTTATGTGAAATGTGACACCAACCAACAATTATCCATGTATCCATTATGCAAGTGCACCCAAAGAACCCTCGGTTGGTTAATTACTGTAGATAGTTATTATGTCTAAGTAATATTATGTATTGTACTGTGTCTGTAAAATCACAACTAAAAATCTATCTGCTTTCTTTCAGTCCCTCCTAAGGTTGTCTGTGAGAGATCGCAATTGCGATAACACTGCTCATTTGTACAGTCAACAATATTAAAAGCTGCCCTAAAAATCGTTTTTTTGTTCATTCAGTCAAAATTTTATCTTTTTTAGTGTATGGCTTGGCGAATTTTATGGCTGACGGAGTAGATTATTTGGGATCAAAATTTATTTTACTTTATGTACTACAGTAGTAGTAGGCGGTATTATTGCAACAAGACATTCTCTACCAGTCAACCATAGGTATAAAGCAAAAATTGAAATTTCTCCAGGGTTAATAAATAATAACAATTAAATAGAATAAATGAGTGTAGTAAATGACAAGTTCCTCACCTGATGCTGTGCCGGCGACGCGGGATGCGGGGTGACGGGCGCCGAGTGCGGCGTGTGTGGCTGCGGCGGCGTCAGTGGCGCCGGGAACCGCAGCCCACCTGATACACAAGTTTACGATTAAAACATTTAAGAGATTTCGAATGTTTAACCTCCTTCTTTTAAGCCCTTCGATACTTCCCTATAAGCGGATCAAATCCGGTTCGAAGGACCATTATTATGTACGGTTTGGGACCTTAGACCTTAAGTTGTTGCTGATTGATACACTGATTATTGATTGATTTAAATTTATCGATAAAAGTATGATCTTTGTCATGGTGCCCAGTGGCGTGGCATAGACCACGCCTTTTGTGCTTGAGGTCGTGGATTCAAATCTGGGCAAGTACCAATGTGACTTTTCAATTCATATGTACTTTCTAAGGTTAACTTGGACATCGCTGACAACGGTGAAGGAAAACATCGTGAGGAAACCTGGAACTTATAGTCGGTTTACTATATGCATTTTCAAGGCGTTCCAGTGTGAGGATAAATCAATAATAAAATAAATAAATGATTCAATAATAAACAGGTGCGCGCGGTATAAATGCTATTCGTAACCATTATATCAAGGCTGCTGTGCTTGTACAAAGTCGGTTCAATAAAACTCTTTTGGGATACAAATTGAGGTGTTCTTGACACAGATCTTGATTCTTATTTTCCATAAAACAAAATGTACTGAGTCTATAATATACTGAGTCTATATATAAATGTACTGAGTCTATATATAATAGGTTCCTGCCTACCCCTATGGTAAAAACCGACCAAGTGCGAGTCGCACTCGCGCTCGATGGGTTCCGTACCATTATCGAAAAAAAACGGCGAAAAAGTGTCTAGCTATCACGGTTCATGAGATACAGCCTGATGACAGATAGGCAGACAGACGGACAGTGGAGTCCCGTTTTTACCCTTTGGGTACGGAACCCTAAAAAGGCGAGAGATTATGTAAGTACTTATAAAAATAATTTTCTTACCAGGCGGCATCGGTGACATGGGTGAGGGTGGGTTGTCATCTTCAGCTAACAGTCTCGCGCTCATGTTGTCTTCGACGTAACGTGATAGGAATGCCTGGTGATTAGTTTTTTTCAGTCAAAATCAAATTTCGAGCATTAAATATATCTATACATTCGTTGTACGCTACGTTATTTGTAAGTTAAGAAACAAATTGCGAAGTTTGTGCACTTACAGAAATCAAACGAAAAATAACATTACTCGTTAAGTTACTTATCAATCTAAATTATATTTATTATTCTAGTATTGCGTCTCTGCAAATGCACATAGACTCTAGTGAATATCATTTGCAGGCAAGTTTCAAGAACACAAATGGAATAGAATTCCTTGATACCGTCGATGTTACAATCGAACATAAAAGTTCAAAATCATAGATCTTTTTTACCTTCAATCCGAGAGCTGGAGCGAACTCATCGACGACAGTGTTGCGCTCGAACTTTGAATAAGAGCCGTCGCGTATCGTGATGACGCCGCCACCGCGGATACCCACTTCTAGAGAGTACGCACCCGCGTATACTATACGGATCTAAGACGATAAATAACAATGTTAACATATAATTTGATAGAATTTACTGCAAGATTGACTGCTATTTGTTTTTAGGCATTTTTTTAGAAATCATAAATTACCTTGGTGATCCTTTTCTTTAATAAGAAAATAGATCATCATTTTTATGAATAACTTGTCCTTGACAATAAGTGACAAAAACTGTTTTAATGAAAAAATAACTAATACATACAAAGACAGTTTGTAGTCATAACAAAACACTGAATAATATGAAAAGTGAAATCAATTCTAACACACACGTTTAACGATTTTGCCTGTAGATACAAATGTGAGTAGCCACTACAGGCAGAGGCAAGACAGTGACAAAACTCGTAGATTCGAAAACCGCACTTATTACTACGTCAGAGGACGCTGGTACAGGGGTTTGCGGCATAGGGTGGTAAGTACTGCTCTATTAAAAACAGGCCAATGCGTGTCAGACTTAGCACATTTAGGGATCCGTACCAAACCGCAAAATAAGGTTGGTTGTAGTAGGCAAAATAAGGAAATTTCAAAAAAAAATCTGTTTATCAATATTGGTATTTGTTGGTGAAATATACGAAATAATAAAAATTATCACCAAATTTCAAGTTCATAGGTCAATGGGAAGTAAAAAAAATCTTCATAACAAAATTTTGTAAAAATATTGACTTTGGTGGCTT
Source organism: Orthosia gracilis (assembly GCA_947562075.1). Lineage (NCBI taxonomy): Eukaryota > Metazoa > Arthropoda > Insecta > Lepidoptera > Noctuidae > Orthosia > Orthosia gracilis. The sequence goes on from OX387268.1 coordinate 45,292,036, forward strand.
CTCATTCCTTTGTTTGCCAAAAAATTTTAAAACAATTAATTTAGTATTTACCTACTCAACAAGCTCTAAACAACGACGCCCCACTCGATGGGGTTACCTACCCCGTCCCCATCGATTTTAGTTTTTCACGCCCCTCTTTATCAGTATGGGAGACCCCCTTTAAAAATAGTTAAAATATTTTTTGAGAATTTGTACTGCTTTGGGTCAATAAATTGTTTTTACTGTGAAAATTTGTTGACTGTAACTCCAACTATTTGTATTGGCTGTAAAATCTGTGTGACAGACGACGGACAGACAGACAGACACGTGAGTGTCAACAATAGGGCTGTGCAACCCGAAAAATAAAGAAAGAAAGAAAAAATCCTCTGACAGATGTAGTCATCTTATGTAGTTCTTTCATTCTATCTAGTTTTCTTCTTATGTAGTTTTCATGTGGTGGTACAGAAGCCTAGTAAAAGAAAAAAAGTTAAAATGACTGACCTTCCTCCAGGAGTGGGCCAGCAGAGTGAAGGTAGGCGTGGGCATGAGCGTGCGCACGTGATGCAATCCCAGCTGCGGCAACGTTGGGAGGCGAGATAGCGCCAGCAGAGGCCCGTACGTCTCGCGGAGCACCACGCCGAACGACATCAGATCTTTGTGGCTGTGGGGAAATTTGAAAGACGATTTTAGTAATATTCACTGCGACGAGAAATGGAGTTCTAAAGACGTGAAGGTGCGAGTCCGCCGCGCGGCTGAGACGCGCTACCGAGGCAAGAGACGCGTGACACTACTTTTCCTAAGGCTTTGTATGGGAGTGAATTCGCGGGCGAGACCGTGACGCGCGAATGAATTTTGCTAGCCGTTCTCGCTCACGGACGGGTGGTTCCGAACATTTTGTCGCTTGACAATAAAAAAAAATGTATTTACTTCCATATTGAAAACGATATTTTGTGACGACTAGTTGTATATGTTATGGAACTAGTGTTTAATATGGCATTAATCATATTGCCCGGGCAATAAGAAAATGCCCAATATGAGTAGGCAATATGATAAGAACTAATAAAATAATAAAATTGACCAGGCTACAGATAATATAATAATAGCATGCAGATGCCTCATCGCATACAAACAAACCTTGCCAACGTAACTAGCGTTTTTCGTCTGATGAAACTGATATTTTTTATAAGTACATCGATCGGGTTCGGTTCCGTTACGGCCGTTATATTACACGATGTGTTTGACATACTTGACCAAATTATACTGCAACTCAAAGATTAAAGTCGGTGCATAAAAACTCGCGAAGTCGCACTCTTGAGTGGCCAAGAATATAACAAATTTAATTTTAATGCAAGTGAAGAAAATTGTGCATGAACTTCAGGATTTAAGGAACCTCGAAATAACTTGGTAGTTATACTGTTAGAGCTCACTTGTTTTTCAGTGAAGCTGATTTCAAGAAGTTTATTTCACACATTTTATGTTTTGGGTGGGTTGACACCAAGAGACTTTACTTGTAAGTTCAAGCGCATACCTGTTGATGTAATGGTCGAGATGATGGTGCAACAGGTGGTGCGCGTTGGCGGCGGGCTGGTGTGCGGGTGTGGCCAGCGTATAGCGCTGCGTGCTGGCGTTCCACTGCAGCACGGCCGTGGCCCGCTGCGCCGTGCCGAAGCCCACCACCAGCGACCGGTACGTGTACGAGCGAATGCACACGCCCGACCACAGGGTCTCGCGTTCTGTGTTACATTCTTATAGTTTTAGATGGTGTAAATATTAGGTAACTATTTTAGTCTTTTATTTACAAAATGGCAACAGTACCGTTTTCGTTCAGTCTTAAATTATGCAAAAAAACAACGAAAATTTCTGATTACTTTTGCTTTTTGTTTCTCTACTCTGCTAGTGTATTTTTCTTCTTTTAAATTAGGACACTTAATATCGAAATGCCTAGTATCGATAGCCTTATTGTAAGTATGAATTAACATTTTTTTTTGTTCCAACTCATATTATCTGTGTTATAGTCAAATGTAGTCTCTTCGTGGAATGACTGGTTTCTACTATCCTAGGTTTGACCAACGCCTTTCGGCAAACCCCAAATTATATTCCAATATCTGCCTTTGGATAATGTATTTTTAGACAAACCTAGAACTAGCAAAACTGTTGCTCAAATGATGTAATCTTGTTTCGGACTTTACTGAATCCTTACCCTGTGCCGGCCTAAGCATGAAGTCGTGTAGCAGCGTGTGCAGGTGTACGATAGCGGCCCAGTCGGCCAGGAACGCGTCCGCCGTACGGCCCGCGTCTGTACCCAGGTCGTACTGCAAGTACACGCAGCGGCGCTCGCCTATTAAAAGGAAATAAATTAGTTACGACTATTTCATTTTGGTGATAGAGTAAAAACAAAATTTAAGACACTAAAACCCGACTATGGAAAAAATATGAAGGTTTCGAATGTTTTTACACAGATTCAATTTAAATTCATTGCATCCATTCCATAATTTACATACAGGTGGTAAAAGTTAAGCCAGTGGTATGTAATGGCAATCGTTCTCTAATATCCTCACCTTGTTCCCTTGGATTGGGCGTGCGCACGGGCGATCCATGGAACACAATCTCAGCAGTCCAGACCCTGGTCTGGTTCTTGGTGGTGAGGCGGATGGTGGCGGCCAGCAGCCGCTCGCGAAGGGCTGCGGCGGCGCGCGGGCAGGCGCCGTCGGGGCGCGGCAGGGCCACCACGCGCATGCCCAGCGCTGAGCCACTCCACTCGGGCTGCACGCCGCCGTGGGTGACGCCGCGACTCGCCAACTGGACATAACAAACAGTGCTATATATTTTTGCAAATTTCACCGTCGACCACATTATCGCCTACCTTCAGGTGAGATAGTGGTCAAGCGCCAGCCTACCAATAATAACAATAAAAAAATGTGCTTGCAGGGCATGTTAAAATATCTAGGGCGTATGTACTGTGACGTGTTAAAGCCATCGCTGTGTGTGACAGAGAGCCAATGAAGCCAAAGCTCTATCGCTTACCACAACGAAATCATAATGCTTTTAGCACATCGCAATCATGATTCCACAAATTTGATACATCAAAATAAGCAAAACGTTAATAACTTCCGGGTTCTGTATTGAACTAAAACTGCAAAAAATTCTTCCTTCCTGCTTACCTCCTGTGCTAGATTGACGAAGGGCACACGTTCGTCGGCGGCGGCCACTACATGTGCCAGTTCCGGTATAAAGTACGCAGGTTGACGCACGCGTACCGCTCGCTGAGATGCCGCTGACAACTTGCGCTTACCCGGCTGCATGCCTGCATAACACACCGATTTATAAAGATATAATTATATTCTGTTATAAGCATAGAGGCAAACAAGAATCAGCGCGGGACAACTAGGAGACGCCATTATTATTCGTACCCAGACAAGTTACTGACACGCTTAGTTTTTATGGAAGGCGTCGCCGTACCCTGTGGTTGACAAGAGTCTGGTGTAAAGAAATAAAACACAACACACGCACATAACACCGTACATGTGTGTGCTGCGTCCACGCATAAACTTCAATGCTTACCGGGTGTATCGAGCGGTGTGAACGGTCCATGTGTGAGAGTGAACGTGTCCAATTCGACCAAGGAGTTCAGTTTCAAGTAGGCGCGTGGTGCATTCGCTGGCGTTGAAGAACTGCTGGCGGAGCCCTATGACATTCAAATAAATCTTAAACGCAAGTTCAACGCAAAGCTGACGTGTTCCTGTGACTCTAAATTATAAACTTTATTTAAAAGTGCCATACAAGTGTACATTTAAAAAACACCCCCGCGATCAAAGACATTCTCAACCCAGAAATCGTCTTATGCATGTGTCAACGCTTGTTCAACTTTGCACTTTAAACACTGATTATAAGGTGTATTTTAGCGTGTGCATACCTCGTCCTCGCACTCGTCGGGGGTGCAACGTTTCGCGCCGGCGAGGTGGAAGGACAGCGCGACTGAACAAGCGCTGCCGCTGTTGGAACTGTTACTCGTAGTAGCTGTGCTGCCCGCAGCCACCTCTTTCATTTCTACTATCTGTACGAAACATAACAATTAAAAATTAACGACAGAACTTGAATGACGAAAATTTCAATTCGGCTTAAAAACTCTCTTGAATGTGAAAGGTTTTAATTTAAGAATAGAATAAACAATGGACGGATTTTGGCAGATTACTTGGTTTAAATTCGTTATAACGAGAAAGATGGGGACTAAAAACGAAAGAAGTGATGACGAAAGGCCTGATATATTTGTGACCGAAAGACGAGAACATACTGACCCAACAAAAAATACATTGGGATAAGAACAAGATAATCATGATGATGACACTAAATTCGCCAGAGATTTTTACATTCGTTACGTAAGGACTCAACAGAATTGAAGGTAGGGTACTTGATGAATGACTTACCAGTATATGATCAGTGTGTCTATGCAGCGTGACGTAGAGTCTGTCAGGCGACAACTTGGTCAGTGGATGGTCGGGGCCGTGCAAGAACGGCAGATGTTCGCACACACTCGCTGGGAGGTGCTGTAGCGTCTTCTCGCAACGACGAGCTACCAACCAAAACCTGGCAAAATTATTACAAATGTATGATGTTCCATGAATTGAATAATATCCCGACAAAATAGTTTTTGAAAGCCATGACTGAAAGTCACCTTTGTTCTACGGCAAGTTAGAAATCTTTATATACCTATACATAGGATAAAAAGTATCATTTCGTTTCAGCGCTTACTGTAAGAATGATGGTTTTAAGACTTCATCTGGGCCCCGGTTAAAACTTTTGTCTGTAAATCTAATAATTATTATTGCAAGAAGTTATGAATGATTTCATGAACGAATCAAATCACTTGCCACGAGATTTGAAACCATGTTAATAATTAAGAGGTCTCAGAAATTACGGTGAGATGTCTCTGTGAACAGAGCATTTCGAAATTTTTACAAAATCGGCGTGGATAGGAAGGCTTTGGAACAAAAACGAATAGATTTTGTTCAGATTTTCGCCGACTGGTATGTAACACTTGGACAGCTCTTTCGTTGGCTTCGTTTAAGTCGTGGAAGCAGGTTGTGCATGCTGAGTAGGAATGGAGCTGGAGGAGGTGACGTATATCCTGTGTATGTATACATGAGCCACTTAGAAGATACAATGTTAACCAACAAACGAACACAGAAGGTTTTCTAGGGCTATCATATCATATATAAAATTACAATGATTTTACCTATAAACGCTATCAGATTTTTTTAAATTGAAAATTACCGCCCCATTTCCAAGATATGCTTGTTCTCTAAGATCCTTGAACGAATCGTATATACCGATCTTTATGAGGCAGTTAAATGTAATTTAGGTGATGAACAGCATGGGTTTCTTAGAAAAAGCTCAACGACGTCTAACCTTGTCCTTTCTCATGAGTTCATATCTGAAGGGATGGAACAGCAAATGCTTTGACCGTATTGACCATTGTGTGTTACTGCAAAAGTTGTTGTCGGCCGGAATACATGGTGATTTATATCGGTGGTTCTGTTCATATGTTGAGAATCGGACTCAAGCAGTTGTGCTCCAGGGCTACACATCTGACTGGACATTTGTGCCCTCTGGAGTCCCACAAGGCTCAATTTTGGGCCCCTTACTTTTCATATCGTTTATATCGGACATAAAATCTTGTTTTAAACACTCGTATATATATTTTGCTCTATGCTGACGATATGAAGATACTTAAAAAGTACATAATGACTTAGATACACATCTCTTACAGGAAGACCTTATCAGATTTGAGACTTATTGTAGACTAAATAAGCTACAGCTTAATGTGTCTAAATGCTATCACGTTACATATACGCGCGAAAAGACCTTGATAGGTACAGGCTATACACTGTATGGTCAAACAATTAATAAGGTCAATACCATCAGAGATCTTGGTGTTATATTTGACAGAAAGCTATTATTCGATCAGCATGTTGAGTCCATAGTTAAGTAAGCGGCAAAAGCGTTGGGCTTTATAACTAGAATGTCTGCTAGCTTCAGATCTATAAAAACAATAAAGATATTATACTGTTCATTTGTTCGTAGTCATTTAGAATATGCGTCACAGGTCTGGAACCCGCAATATGAGATTTATAAATCTCGTATTGAGGCTATCCAGAGAAAGTTCTTAAAATACATTGATTTTAAAGCACGTCAATATTCGACAGATTATAATCATCGCTGCCACAGATACCATTTCTTACCCCTGGAATACAGACGATTCACAAATGATGTTTGCTTTTTAATGAATATAGCTAATGGCACAATCGATTGTGCCGAACTTGTCGCTAAGTTAGAACTGCGAACGAACCAACTTTGTTTACGTCAGCGCCCACTGATTAACGTTCCTTTTTCATCCACGAATTACAGGCGAAATGCCTTCTTTGCTAGGAGCACGTCAAGCTTCAACAAACTACCCATTGAGTTGAACATTGATCTTTTTTGTACATCCGCTAGCAAGGCGAGGCAAATATTGGCGAAACATTTTTTTCAATAATTAATTTTCGGTTTCTGTTTTTTTTTATCTTTTAATTCCCATTATTATCTTCCGAACTGTAGTGTATTGTTATTATTATTTTTTTATTTTATAATTTATTTTCATATGAGGTCATTGTTTAGTAATCAACATTGTTAACTATATAGTCTATAGGTTACGTCTAAATTAACGTAATAACATATATATGTGGAGGCTTGTTATAAGCAATGTTCGAAAATAATTAGTATACTCATGTTATGTAATTAGTCTGTAAGCATTCTTTAAAATCAATTAAAAAAAAAAATATGTGAAAATCAATAAAACAATTAAAAGTGGTTTATGGGAGATGTTGTTTTGCATGATGTCTAAATATCAAGAAAAACAACAGGAGAAAAACGCCGAGTTATTAACGTGTGGTGTTAGATTTCATAAGTTAGTATGATACTAATCTGTTGATACTTTGTTTTAATTCGTAATCACTATTTATCTTTTTGTAAAAACTTTTCTCTATTTTTATTCATTCGTTTTATAATAAGTTATACACCTTCATAATAGTGCATTAGTTTTATTTATCATACCATATCTAATAAATGTTGCATTGTAATTTTAACACAAAACAACACACCGAAAATCTGGAAGATGTAGCAGGGGTTGATGAGATAGTGAAAACTATTGAAAAACTTACGGTTTTAAAGCAGAATGATAGGATAAGAACCCAGAACCCGTACTTGAATGAAATAGCTAACAGAGGAGTGGAAGAAAATGTCTAAACATGACACACATATTGAAAATAAATATAAAGAATGGGACAGAATTACATAAAATAATTTAGAAAGTTTAATTATTAATGTAGGAAACGGTGATTTTTTGACTCTTATGATTTTTCACATGGAAGTCATAGATTCAGGTATTGAATATGGTTGTGAATAAACCAAAATTATTATAGAATACTGTTACAATGTAATATTAATAATATTACATACTGTAATATTAAATACTGTTACTATTACATAATACTAAAGTATTGGCTATCTAATGTATCTATAATATTTTTATTCAGGCGAAGTAAAATAAATAATTCTTAAGTATTAAATTAGGTTATTCCAGGTATTTCATACTATTTTTGGGGTTGCTATGCTGATATTTTTAAATTTGCCGTGCTTTTTCAGTCTCTACTTTCTTTTGCCAAACTCTAGGTAAAAATATGATTGTTTCGTTCGGCAAAAAACTGGGTAGTTCCTTTAATTCACGTTAAAGCATTCGACGTGTTCATCAACAAGTCGGTGGAAAGATTTTAGAACTTACCTCAGCTGTGTGAGCAACGTCTTGATAAGCGTAACATTAGTGGCGCCGAGCGCATTCGCGAGTTCAGGCATGCGCGGCGTGGTGGGGTAGGCAGGCACGCGTGCGCGCAGCCGTCCACCGTGTGCACCCACGCACACCAGCAGCTGTTCCGCGCGTAGGCACGGTGATACTACTGAGCAGGCTAGCACGCATGGCCATCCGCTCACGCTGCATTCCACCTGATTAACAACGTAATATGTAATTGTCTTTTGTATCTGTTTGGCTTTTTTTTTTATTTTTACGAGCGATGATAGCGTTCAACTGCTATTCGACTGCCCTATTTTACAAGCTTTTTTAGGTTTCATCTGTCCGGTGTCTGTAAAAACTTGCAAGTTAATTTTTACCCACTTCCCAGTTTTGCGATTGAGACATTTTGTACCCATGTTTTTTTCGCGTGGCAATGCGTTTTTTAATATAAAATATAGTTTAAAAAAAGTACTTATTGCCAGGTAAACTTCGATGATGTGATCTACATTTATACAATCACTGTAAGGAGTAGTTACCGATAGTCAGAAGCCCAAATGACTTTAAACTAATCTTACCAAGGAATTCGCGTCACTCCATTTAAAATATTAGAATTTTGATATAGTTTTGAAAAAGCTAAACAGATAAGGAGTTGTGAGTGAATCTTTGCTGCGATAGAAACCTGTACTTTGTACATCAACTTTATTTTCACTTCATTTTTTATGTTATTTTGTGTACAATAAAGAAAATTAAGAAATTCTTCTGCACTTACCCCCATATCATTGAGCAACACCTTGAGGTCGTTGAGCCTCTGGCGCGAGCGCACATGCACGGTGTGCGCCAGCAGGCGCTCCATGGAGGGCGCGTGAGGCGTGAGCGCGGCGGACACGCGCTCGCCGCCCGCCAGCGCCGGCACGTGCCACACGCTCAGCTGCGAGCCCTCCGCGCCGATGATGAGCCGGTAGCCCAGCTCGCAGCCGAGCTCCCTGAATATAACACGACACTATGATACTTTGCAAGTGACATACTACACATAATAAAGGCCTTGCTATAATAATAACTTTTTCTGTGACGTTGTACCAAGTGAGTTTGCTAGATTATGGTAAATTGATAACCGTTGACGATAGAATTTTTCCCGCCAAACACTCCGTCCCAATTCCTATGTCAAACTACCATTACTTCACATATCTTGATGATCTTATAGGATACAAAAGCACATACTCGATAAAAATTACAAAAGCTACACAGTATACGAAATGATAAAAAAGATGTTTGTTAAGGTTAAGGAATTTACCTCCAGTAGGAAACCTGCAGCTTCTGTCCAGGCGTGTATCTATCGACCTGTAGATGCTTCGACAGGCGGTCACGACACAGCCTCAAAGTCTGCGTGTACAGCAACTCAAGCGACAGCGAACGGCAGAAGAAACGCAGCGCAGTCAACGCGCCACTCAGACCGGCAGCTGCCAAGCGCGCCTGCGCAACGCCGCGCAACCAGGCCAGTTGCGAACTGTGTACTAAGGGCTTGCCCTCTGAAAGGGATACCCTCATTTAATCTCTCAGTACTCATGTACATATTTGTTTACTCCTCTAGGCTGTACGAAGGCCAAAGAAGTGCCGCGTCGAGGCTTTTTCGATGATATTGAATATTACAATTTATTATGGGTGGCATAACATGAAAAGTGGTAAGAACATTGATGAAAATGATCAAACTTTCTCAATGTATCATAAATAAACATCAGCCCTAGCTCTCAGTGCAGTCTGCATGGAGTTTTAATTAGCTTGTTTTAATGTAAAGATAGTATTATTTTGACAAGCAAGAGGATTCTTTAAATTGATATATATAGTGACTGATGTTGATGGTTTTGTTTGTATATTGCTGCATGATAATATACCTAGTTTATAAAAGTATAGTGTATATGGTGTTTCTGTAATCTTACCCCCAGTTTCACTATCCTGTATCAAAATAGCAATATCCAACAGCCGCCATGGCAAGTTGGGTGCGTCTCCCATTACAGTGAGAGAAACACTGAACTCCTGACCTACAGTAAATGTTGCACGTCCATTCTCCACCTAGAAAGAATAAATAGTTAAACATTGCTTTATTTAATTTTTTAGGTTTCCATACCCGAAGGGTCCAAACGGAGCCCTATAGCTGTCACTCACGTGTCTGTCTGTCACACAAGTTTGTGCTTTTTTTAACTTCCCATTGACCTACGAACTTGAAATTTTGTATTTATATGTTTATTATTACGTATAAATTACTAACAAATATCAATACATTGATAAATCGGAATTTTTCTTTGGTACGGAACCCTAAATGTGCGTTTTTTTAACATAAATTCTATTTGTTTGTTTGATAACTATGTCCTAAGGAGAAATAAATTATAATTGCACTAGTGCACTACTTATCAACACAGTAAATAAGAAACACAGTAAATGTAAACACAGTAAATATAAACTAATGCTATAAATTTTCAGTCTTTTTAACTTCAACTACTAACCTTCAAGTTCCTTATATCACTGGGCAATGATGCAGTGGTAAGGCGTTGCCGCACAACATGTGCAAGAGTACGCAATGTGGTGCGGCGCTCACCAGCCGTTAGCGATGGAGGGGGGACAAGCCGCTCCCTGATAACTGCAGGCAATCTACTGTATGTGCCCAGCGTCAATACTTCCACTGCTGCAGCCATGTGAAAAGTTGGTAACCTGGGTATAGAAAGAACCAAATAAACACGTCATATCCCAAAAAGAGAGAGGTATTACAAATTTGAAAATTACACTGTTGTTTATTTACTGGTGCTGAGAAATTCGCAAGTTTAAAAAAATAATCAGAATTTGCAAGAGATTGGCTAGTAGTGTCGGAGAAGGAAGACATTGAAAAAAAAAACTATTATTTTTTCCTGCTCTAACTGGTTACGAAGCCAAGTGGGCCAGCCGTGAAGCCGCTATAGGCATAACTTAGTAAGATGGTGTACTCCAATCAGTCACAGTGTGACTGCTAAACCACCCTACAGACGTTACCCCACCTCCTGTCCTGCTCCTTATGTAAAAAGACCTGCTCCATGCAAGACATTGCGAGGCTAGCACTTAGGCTATCAATGTAGCTGAGTACTGATTGAAGAAAATTTTGTAAAAGGAATCATCAACACGAAAAAAAAGATTCCCATACTGCTACCACCAGGAAACTAACATTTTTCTGAGATTAAAAGAAGCCTACGGCATTCAGAGATGGTGTAGCTGCCTACTAGTAAAAGAACTTTTGTATTTGATCAGTAATTTTAGTGATTACCTTCTACAAACCAATTACTCTGACCTCTTTTTAGTACCAGCACCAGCAGTTTTTAGGCAATGCTAAGAAAGCAAAATTACTTTCAAATAAATATCACTAGACAGGGTGATAAGCACCAATTTGTTATTGAATTTTCAGTGTCTTCTTGTAAAATTCATATAATGTATGTAATGTTTAAATATGTTAGGCATTCCACTCGATTGTTTTAAGAGGACGCTTGCCGAACCGTCTATCTACAACGCGAGCACGGTCGAAAAGCATGTTGTTTCATCTAGCGCAATGCTTGAAAAAGAGGCAAAGCGAAAAGAGAGAGATAGCGCCTGAACGCTCGGTTGTCATTCGGTATCTTCCGCCGCTCACTCGCGGGCGATCGCCGCCGGCCGGCCGGCCGCTCGAGTGTGCGATCCATTCATTCATGACATAATTATATAATAGTAATTTTTGATTCATGATAATAATATCACATCGGGCGCGCGCTGCCAGTTTTGTAAATTGCCCTGCATGCAGGTACATATACCTACATTTAGAACGGACGTAACCCTAGGCCCCGGGAATGCGTGTTTGTATTTTTACCAATCTAGGTACTGTATGCGCGCTATTTTTTACTGCATGGCAATTATTTAAAATATATTAGTTTTTTCGCAATTTATGTAGGATATCTTCAAAACGTACGAAAAAGAAAAGGTACCTAAATAGTTTATTCTGCTAATGGAAAAGCACAAGCTGAACACATTATTATTTATCTAACCAGGCAGTATTGAGGCAGCTAAAATTAGTAGGTATAATACTAGGCTACGTCGTACAGGCGGTTGATCAAATAAAGTAGTCTGAATACAGTTAGGCATATTTTTTTTAAATAATTTTATTGAAAAAATCATTAAACCCGGTTATTGAGAAGATTCCGATTTTCGAAAACAAACATACAAACAGCAATTTTTTTTATGTACTTATGGATGTCCTTCACCCTGAGGCAAACGAAGGTGTTTTTTTTTTTTAATCGATTTCCAACTCTATGAATTTCTTCCTGTATCTTGGGTGCGTTTACAAACATCTCACATACACAAGACACCCAGATCCGGATCAACTATCTGTAGGCCATCCAAATATTTGTTCCGTGCAGGAATCGAACCCGCGACACGCAACACAGCAGTCGATCGCTCAACCTCTACGCCAACCGTGTCGTCATTTCGACATGTATGTATGTAATATTGTTGGAACTGCACGATATTCACATATGTTATCTATCTCTATGTGGGCAAAATTTAATTTATGTTTGTTTGCATGTTTGTATGTGGGTATGTTTGTCCACGCATTTCTCCGAAACTACTTATCGGATCGTGATCATTCTTTATGTGTTGGATTGAGTATCTCCCAACTTAGGGAAAAGTAAGCATATTACCGGACTCTTTAGCGACAAACAGCACGAATACGTAAATTGAGTTATAGGTATTTTGTCAATCCTTTAGGTACCTTACTATAGAACTTGCTCATAGTGTACTAAAATTATAAAGAGTGAAATAAAACTTTTGCACAAAAAAAAACGACTTCGAAAGCATAAACACTAAATAGTGACCTTCAGTTTCGGAAGTCGGAAGTAATTATACCTCCAAATTTTAGCTTCCTCAGTACGGACTGGATAGATAAATAATAATGTGTTGTGCTTGTGAGGTAGGTACCTATTCTTTTCCTACTTTATGTAGGTAAATTACGACACACTTGGTTGTTGTGTTAGTTGGCGTAGTGGTTGAACGATCGGCTGCTGCGCTGCGTGTCGCGGGTTCTATTCCCGCACGGAAAAATATTTGTATGCCCTATAGATAATTGTTCCAGATCTGAGTGTCATTGACAAAATACCTATAATAACTAAATGTGCACATTCGTGCTGTTTGTTGCTAAGGAGTTCGGTTGTATGCTCCATATTTTGAAAACCGCTGGACCGATTTTGATGAAACTTGCACTTATCCCTAAATTGAGAGATACTCAATCGAACACAAAAAGAATCATCACGATCCGATAAGAAGTTTCGGAAAAATGCGTGGAAATACAAACATACATACACACACACGGGGAGATCAACACGCAGAACCACATCGTATGCGAGATCCCACAAGAGATTCTGTAAAACCGACCCCTGCAGAGCCCCACAGCCAGAGGAGAGCTATAGGCAGAACCCACGCTTGGCCAGGGACTTCATCCGTGCCTGGTGCGTGTGATCCCTACTTGATGTGAATTTTGATTTGTAGTGTCAATTGGAGTATCAAGATGGCTGGTTTGTATTGTTACCTAAAAAGGTTTATTTTTCGTTTGATTCTGTTTGTTTTTTTTTATGAATATTATTAGGTAGTATCTACTAAAAATAGAGATATAACAAAACAGTAACATAAAATAAAAAAAGCAATAATGTCAAATAATTTAGGTAGGTACTTCATCTAAATCGAGTGTGATCGCGTATTTTTAAAATGAAAATGGTTGTGTTTTGTAGTTAGGTTAGGTACTTACAAAACATAACCATTTGTCGGTAACTCGGTATAGACAGATATAAATAATAATTAGTCCTCCAATTAGATTATCGAAAAATATTAGACGCGTATTTTTTATTTATTTTATAATTAAAAAATGATAAAGATAAAGCTCGTCAAAGTTCAGGAGATGGGATCGTGATGTCACTTTACGCACTTTACGTGACGTCACGCGGAACTTCAACGCACGGAGTAAGAAACTTGCGAATGCGATGCTTGCTTTTGTTTTGATCAAATATACGCCGCACACTGCAGCGTTGCCGTTCCGCCACGCGCCAAGTTCGCGCGCCGTTCGCCCGCGCCGGTGATATGCGATCTCGCAACGTTGCATTGCAGCATGATATCAGTTTTGAGTAAGTAGCTATAAAAATATCGATAATTTTATACCGATACTCAAGGAAGTATTGCGAGCATCTGGCGGGTGATTCGAGATAGGGTAGGTACCTACCCTACCTAGGTACCTACCTACCGTACTTATCGACATACTCTAACTACCTACGCTACCTGCCTTTCTTACCTTACCTATCTATCGACCCACACTACCAACTTCTTCTTTTCTTTTCATCAAAAAAAACATTGCCCCAGACTAAGAATTTCTTCCTGTATCGTGGGTGCGTTTACAAACATATACACTCACATACACAACACCCAGAGCCGGAACAACTATCTGTAGGTCATACAAATATTTGTTCCGTGCGGGAAACGAACCCGCGACACGCAGCGCACTCACCTACCCAGTTAGGGTAGGTGAGTGCGCTGCGTGTCGCGGGTTCGTTTACCTTACTACTTACATAGCTACCCAACCTAAGTACCTAACCTACCTACCCTACCTTCAAAACCTACCATCAAAACAAATTCGGTGTCCGTATTCACTAATGCCAGGTTCGTTTCTTATAAAACTACTAAATCTTTTTGAAAGCAAAATCAGTGTCGTTGTAGTAGGTAAAACATAAATCTCTAAATAAATGAAATAGATGCGATGCACACGTACGCGCAGTACTCGACAACTCATTCATTACCTACTAGCCGAGCGAGCGGCGATTTTCATTCAACTCCGCCGTCTCACCCCGCGCCGACCCCGCACGATTCGTCTCCCCGCGCACCTCATACCGCCTTGTTGACTACAAGCAAGTGAGAACGCGATAACATTGAACGAAAAATGGTGTTCGAAAATTGCATAAAACTTGTTCCAGGAAATACGTGTTTTTGAATAAGCCTTACAAGTTTGTGAAATAAAAATTTGTCATTTAGAATCTCCATTACATGTGTAAGGTTTCTATCGTGATATTTTCTTTACTTTTACAATTTATGAATACATTATGAACGACCAAAGTTCAGGTAAAATTTGTGCAAAAAACCAGATTTTTGGAGGCTTATACTGAATTGGTTTCTCCAAATTTTTATTTTCTGCTTCGATAGAAACCTAGATATAGTGCACAAAATACCTATTAGTTCAAAAAAATCAAAGATATATGTGTTACAACGGCATAATCACGTACGAGCGTTTGTATGAAAATTTTGTCGGGTTGTCTGCTCTTAAGTTGGTATTGTAACACATTTTGGAACAATGAAACTGTAAAAACATGCAAAAATATACTGTAAATTTTGATAATAAATGAATTTAAAGGAAAAGATATTCACACACCAAGTAAACCCTTTTACTTGCAAGTCGCTGCTAACACCATATATCTATTGCCATGGAACGGAACCAAACAAGATCAATGTACAAAAAATAATCAATTTGATCAGACAAAAATAGCTAATTACGTTGGCACGGTTTCTTTGTATAGGATGGGGCATCTGTATGCTAGTATTATATTATCTGTGGCACCAGTTAAGAGGATTATTTTTGCTTGATTGCAGAGTTTCAAATTTTCTATTAACATGGAAAAGATTTTCAATCTCTAAAGCTACAGTGTCCAATTTCTCAAAGGATTGGTACTTTCTTACTTATTTCCACCAAAATTTTATCTGAGCATACTTTTATTATTTTGGAAACATTTGTAAGAAATCCAACTGACTGAATTGCCTTTAGAATATTAGCTTCTGGAAACCCACATCTACAAATTCATTACAAATAATAAAATTGTCACTATAACAAAACCAAGTGAATAAGTAACTTGATAGATTCATAGATTGGTCTCATATAGGGACACACTCCATAGACAATAGCACCAGAAACACAAACCTCGCATGTACTAGTGTTTCTCGGGCCACTCTGGCCAAAACATCAGCTGTCTCAACAAACAGCAAGGCTTGCTTATCAAGAAATGCCATAATGTGCGCAGAGCGATCCACTTTAGTGGCACTGCTTGCCCACTTCACTAGGGCCAACAAGCGTACAAACAACTGCCGTGTTCGTGCACTGAACTTGTATATCTCAATTTTGCGCTCCATATCCGTTTTACGGGGTAAACTGTAACCAAGAAGCATAGTTAAATACCATGTTCAGATATTTCATCCAATGTTAACCATTAATAGTTTACTTACAGCTCAGCCAATACTGTGAGTTCATCGTAAGTTCTTTGTACGATAAAATCTATAAGTAATGCCAGAGATATGGAGCCACCCCGGGCTCCTCCACCTTCAGCACCTTGGGTACATCCTTCTATTGCCACAGGCACCATGGTGCTGGTTGGTAATTACTGGAATAGCCAAACCAACACGTAGTAACTTCTGATGAATACACTTGTTAGGAATAAAAACACATTTTTTAGAGTAGCACTTTTAAGATTTTACAAGGAAAAATACTGAAAGGAATAAAACGCGACACTTTTCATTCTTCCTGTCAGTCACTCACAGTTACCTATAACCACTTACCACAGAACATTTATACCTATAACTTCATGGTCACAGTCACAGAGTACATTTTATAATATGCTGTCAAAAAACTTTGCTCTATGGTCAACAACCACAGAGTAGTGGTGGGCGTTGAATGAACGAACCGTTTTTTTAGACTGTTGTCTTGTCGTCAACTGTTCGACTGGTTTACAGTTCATCAAAGATTACTATTATATCAGTTCACGGATAAACTAGTTTACTCAGGAACGAGATTTCAAGCATCGACTTGATTTCGCGTAGTCGATGCACGACAGAACGGAACGAGTGATGATTACGAAGACTGGTTTGTACAATTCACGGATACACTAGTTTAATCATGAACGAGATTTTAAGCATCGACTTGATTTCGCGTAGTCGACGCACGACGGAACGGAACGAGTGATGATTACGAAGTGAAGGTACTGGACACGGCACTATCGAGGCCGTACAATTTTATTCATATTGTCGCTGGCAAAAATGCTGTCACGATATGTCACCTATAAATAAAAGTCTGTCTATAGTTTTTACATTATTAAAAGAGCTGATTAATGTTTACTTGTGTGTTTATCATTGAAATACACCATCAATTGGTAGCAGAGCGTGGTTGCGATCCTGTAAGTAAATATTACGCGAAATGGCATCGACGAGTTATCGAAATATAGAACCGCTGACCAAGTCAAATTATGACACATGGTGTTTACAAGCGCAGGCCGTCCTAATAAAAAATGATTATTGGGATATCGTAAGCGGCGAGAAAACATTGCCCCCTATCGCTGATGCGGCAGCGAAGTTAGCGTTCAACAAGGAGGATTTAAAGGCAAGAGCTGAAATTTTACTTTTGCTGTCACCTTCCGAACTCAAACAAATAAAGATCTGCACGACATCTAAAGCAGTATGGGACAAACTTAAAGCTACGTATCAAAGTACCGGACCTGCGAGGAAAGCGACCTTGCTCAAGCAGTTGGTTTTGAAGCGATTGACCAATGATGAAGACATCCGTGATCACTTAAATAATTTTATGGATATTGTGGACAAGCTCGCCGATATGGAAATAAAAATACCGCCAGAATTGCTCAGCATAATGCTACTCTACAGTTTGCCAACGTCGTTTGAAAACTTCCGTATAGCCATAGAATCCAGAGACACATTGCCCAATCCTGACGACCTGAAAGTAAAAATCCTTGAAGAATACCAGGCCAGGAATGGTAGTGAACAAGCCGAAAGCTCTGAAGCATACCACTTTAGGAAAGGTAAACAAAAACCATTTTGCAAGAGCTGTAAAAAGAAAGGGCACACTACCGAGGCATGTTGGGGCAAAAAGAAAACTATGAATGAGAAAACCAAAGGTAATCAGAACAGAAATTACAACATCTGTCTGAGCACTGCACATTCAAGCGCCAATGAACAAGTATGGTGTCTTGACAGTGGATGCTCGTCTCATATGTGCGGTGACAAGTCAATGTTTTCTACCCTAACGCCTGACAATGGCAGCTTGAAGTTAGCTTCTAACAAATACACTAGTAAAATAGAAGGAAAAGGAAGAGTAACAGTCAACACAGACAAAGAAGGTTACAACTTCAATGACACCCTGTTGGTTCCTGATGTGTCAGTTAATTTACTGTCTGTGGGCAAAATAACAGACAGAGGAAACAAAGTCGTTTTTGAAAAAGACAAAGCTTACATAGTGGAGAAGAGCGGCGAAGTAACACTGACAGCACAAAGAAAAGAGGGACTGTACTATCTTGAATTTAAGGAAAATAATACTTCGAATTACACATCAAAAGAATACAACGACGTCATGGAATGGCACCGTAAACTGGGCCACATAAATGAAAGGGATCTGAAGAAGATGGCTGCAGACAATCTTATGTATGGACTGAACCCGGTTAGTGAAAAATTTGAAACCTGCGAAACATGCATCAAGGGTAAGCTTTCAAGATTACCATTTCCAAGACATGACGATCTCTACACAACTGTACCGCTAGAAATCATCCATAGCGACGTATGTGGACCTTTTGAGTGTGATACACTGGCAGGCTCAAGATACTATGTCACGTTTATCGATGATTTTACCCGATACTGCCATGTATATTTCATCAAAAAGAAAAGTGATGTGTTAACAATTTTCAAAACTTATAAAAATGAAGTCGAGACATTCCTTAACAAGAAAATAAGACACCTGCAAACAGACAACGGGACCGAGTATCGCAATAAAGAATTCGACAACTTTCTAAAATCACATGGCATCCAAAGAAGATTGACCACAGTCTATACCCCGCAGCAGAACGGGATAAGTGAGAGAAAGAACAGATCGTTATTGGACAAAGCGAGATGCCTATTAATCGAAGCCAGTGCTCCCAAAAAACTCTGGGCAGAAGCAGTATCTACTGCTAACTACCTTATAAATCGTAGCCCTTCAAAGGCTTTGAATGGTAACATACCGTTCACAAAATGGACAGGACGAACACCGTCTGGCAATCACCTTCACGTCTTTGGCAGGAAAACTTTCGTCTTGAAAAAGAACAGACGAGGCAAGCTGACACCAAAAACCAATGAGGGAGTATTTATGGGCTACTCCTTGACCTCAAAAGGTTACAGAGTGTACCTACCTGAAGATGATGACGTGGTGATAAGCCGAGACATCAAAGTCACAGAAACAATGTACTTTGTAAACAAAGATTTGAACTATGAAAGCCTTGTGGATGAAGAGGAGCGTCGTACAAATAAACCTGAAATTGGACAGAAAAATAGACCAATAAATCAAAACAATATGCGACCAATCGAAATCGAGATTACAGAAAGCGGAAATGAAAATCCTTCACATATTCCTAGCAATTCAGAAGAAATTGACGAAGTGGAGACCTTCGACGATGCTTCAGAGATCGCAGAGATACCGGAAAATGGGAGGCCACAAAGAACAAGGCAACCACCATCATGGACGAAGGATTTTGTATTAGGTGATACTGAAGAAGGTCACTTACTCACCGAGATCTGTAACATTTCTGATGAAATTGAAAATGAAGAATACTGGCATGATGCCATCAAAGCCGAAATAAGAGCACACATAAAAAATGGTACGTGGAAAATAAAAGAGAGAAACAAAGAGATGAAAGTCGTGGACTATAAGATGGTTTTAAAGAACAAAGTTGGCCCTCACAACAACGTCACAGGAAAAGCCAGACTTGTTGCGAGGGGCTTCACACAACGACCAGGAATAGACTACAACGAGACATATGCTCCCGTAGCCAAACTGAGCTCGATCAGATCTATAATTGGCATAGCTGTAGAAGAAGGTTTACAATTAAACCAGATGGACATCACAACCGCATACCTGAATGGTGAACTGGAAGAAAATATTTTAATGAAATACCCCGACTATCTCGAAGACTACCTGACCGAAATCATGGTTGAAGAGAGTTCAAACGAGGATTTGACTATCTACAATAAGACAGTGGACATGCTAAAAGATATAAAGAGCATATCAAAGGAGAAAGTTTGCTGCCTTATTAAAGCACTCTATACTCAAGCAGGCAGGGAGGCAGTGGTATAAGAAACTCGACACAGAACTTAAAAACATAGGTTTCACAGCATCAGAAGCTGACCCATGTGTATACCTACTGGGAAAAAGAGGAGCCAAAATTATAATAGTTATCTATGTCGACGATCTACTTATTGCCTACTCATGTCCAAGAAAACTTAATGAAATCAAAGACCTACTCAACTCCAAATTCGAATTGAAAGATTTGGGAAGACCAAAAAGACTTATCGGCATAGATGTACTATACAAGAAGGATGAGATTAAAATCAATCAACAAAAGTTTATTGAAGATACTCTCCAAAAATTTCGAATGGAAGATTGTAAAGGAGTATCTACTCCCATGGAGCCTGGTCTCAAACTAAACAGAAATGAAAAAGATAAATCCCAATGCTCCCAGCTTCCATACAAAAATCTGATAGGTACGCTTATGTACCTGGCAGTCGCAACACGACCCGACATAACATTTGCCATAAGTTATTTGTCACAGTTTAATGACTGCTATAACGAAGAGCACTTCAAGAGTGCAAAAAGGGTACTTCGTTATTTGAAGTCGACAAAGAGTATCGGCTTGACATTTAAGAAAACAGACGATGATTTGTACGGCATGGCAGATGCGGATTGGGGCGCATGTAAGCTCGATCGAAAATCATTTTCAGGGTACTGCTTTAAATATGCAGGAACAGCTGTAAGCTGGATGGCCAAAAAGCAGAAAAGCATTGCCTTGTCGACTGCTGAAGCGGAATACATTGCGTTGACCGAAGCCGCAAAAGAAGCCATCCATCTCAAAAATCTTTTCAAGGATTTGGGAGCAGACTTCGGACGCATAGTCATTCTAAATGATAACCAAGCAGCTCTCAAACTAAGCCAAAATTCAATGGTGACCTCAAAGTCAAAACACATTGATTTAAAGATGCACTTTATTCGAAATTGCATCCAAGAAGGATCAATAGAGGTCAAGTATCTACAAACTGACAAAATGGAGGCAGACCTGCTGACTAAAGCCCTAGCTGGCCCACGGCTAGTAAACTTACGCAACAGCCTAGGGCTCTCCTGATGGCCACGACAGCTCCGTGAAGAGGAGTGAAGGTACTGGACACGGCACTATCGAGGCCGTACAATTTTATTCATATTGTCGCTGGCAAAAATGCTGTCACGATATGTCACCTATAAATAAAAGTCTGTCTATAGTTTTTACATTATTAAAAGAGCTGATTAATGTTTACTTGTGTGTTTATCATTGAAATACACCATCACGAAGACTGTCGAGTCGACTCACTATGTGTATGCTATCAAATGGAATAGATATGAATCTTTATTTGCTTAATGTTAGGGACATCTCTAGTCGCGCATTGACATGACAGCGGAAGGCATCTGTCAGATGCCTTTTAATGATTGATACTGACAGCTGTTGCAGAGATCAAGCTATCGAAATATAAAATACCTAATCCGATCGTTCACTAAACTGCGGGTTAAATGCTGCTGTTCAGTCTATGATATAAACGAGTCGAAAATTAAACTGTTTTATGAACTAGTTTATCGTCTAAGTTTATCGTAGACGGTAAACCATTCTGTTTCGTCGACTGTAAAAACGTCGACGATCCACCACTACCACAGAGAAACTTATTTATGTCAACAACCACTTTGTGAGCGAGTGATTGCAATGATTGAATCACAGACAACTATAAACTAGTCAGTGTATAGTCTATAGTATATATACAGTCTATACTACTACTATATTTTGTTGGTAGTTTGATGACCTTGGTTCTAAGGCCTTTTACATCCCGTTTTTAGAATTTTTAACTTCCCATGGACCTATGAACTTTATATTTGGTGATAATGTTTATTATTACGTATACCTTACCAACAAATACAAATATATTGATAAACAGATTTTTCTTTGATATTCCCTCATTTTTCTACAACAACCAACTTGAATTTGCGGTTTGGTACGGAACCCCAAATGTGCGAAGGCCGACACGCACTTGGCTGGTTCTTTTTTTATTCGTGGTTTGCTCACCACAGCTAGAGGTATAGGAGTTTATTGGTGGGTGGTTGGGCCAACCCTCTGCATATAGGCGAAAGATATAGTTATAAGCATAGCTTGATCTTACCATGACATCTCCATTCAATCAATGTGAGCCCCTCAAGTTTTGATCACCTATGGATTTGAAAGAAATAAAATAAGAACGAACCTGGAAATTCCGTTTTTATTTTTGTTTTTACTTCCACAAAAACCAAAATAAAGTTTTCTACTTATTCCTGCAGTAATACACATCTTCATTCTATTATCTATTTAATGAAATGTAGCCACTGCATTCCATAGTCCAAACGGTACGCCTTTAGAAGCAGCTTACTATTTTTATCATAAATGAGATTTTTTTTGTGAAAAGGAACGCTGTGTTGGTTGTTTGACATGTGGTTTGACATTACAAGAAGACAACCTTTTCTCAGGTCGCCAGAATAATTTGGTAGTTCATGAGTGGCGCTGCTTGCTTATGATTATGTCAAGCTTACGTCAAATTCAGTACATTTCTATTTAGTTTCTTACTTCGCCGCTTGCCAAGATGTACTGGACATTCAATAGATGTTCCATTGATAAAAAAAATTGGCCATTTCAGTGAATTGGTGATTACAGAACGAAAACAGCCTTGTACACAGTTATAACTTCATTTCTGTCTATTTCTCCTCCTATTTATTATGAGCAAATAAAGTAATCTGTCGTCTTTCGGTCTGCGGATAAAGATACTTTAGAAAAGTGAATTGTGTGTTGTTTTCTTTCGTATTTAATTTATTATAAGAATTCAAAAGTTTCTTTATCTATTTCGGCGTGATTACAAGTTTTTCTGTGGTGTACTTTTCATAGTGTCGTAAAACAAATTTAACGTCACATTTCATAAAAAGTTGTTCATGTTCCTATCGAATTAGTATTTCATGATCAATATCTTAAAAGGAAGATCGTTTTTTTGTCCTAATAATTTTGCTCGAAACTTGTGCAGATCACGTGTAAATTTTCGTTTCACTCAAGTAACTAGGATGGGTTTGTTAAGTGAAGGAAGTCCTCTGTCTTGGGATGAGACGAAGTCTTTGGCGGAGCACGTCCGGCAGCACGGCATCGAGCAGTTTATTAACCTGTACGTGAAGCTGCAGGAGCGCACAGGAGACGTCCTCAAATGGGGAGATGAAGTTTGTTTACATTGACTAATAATCTTTTACTATTAAAAAAAACTGCTATTGATCAGTTTTGTAAACTTTACTTGACTGACTGCTTATCTAGAAATTAAACCAGAGATATAAATTAATTTTACTATAATATTGATAAACAGTGACAGTCTAGTTTATTAATATTGACCACAAATTATGCTGTAGAATGTAATTTATTATTTGATAATTTCAATTCAATATTAATTTAAGAAAGTATATTTTCATTCCAATTGGACAACCAAAAATACCCTAACCTAGCTGTCTTTGAACTGAACAGTGAGTAGCAACATGTTCTTCATTTGTACAGAAATAGATTATGAGGTCACTCTCTATTTCATAACACTGAAAATTATGTTGTAAGATGTGGTAGGTATAGAATTTTCTTTTGTTGAAAGGTCCTGGGTAAAAATCCCCCAGTAAGGCAAATTGTTAAGAGTTTTTCCAGTAATTCTCAGTAGCAGCTTGAAACCTGGATTTGTGCCTACCTATTACTTGGTACTTTAAAATAACTAAACAAAATTTGTTGTATTACACACCTCTGCCTTCACTTTCTAATTAACTAAATTCAAATGGGATGATTATTATGTTAGTATTAAAATATTTAATTGATGTTAATTTTCAGGTGGAGTACATAATTGTAAAGTTTGATGACGAGAATGAGAGAGCCACAGTGAGCCTGATAGCCAATGAACTGCTGCCTAAATTGCAGGAGACAGAACTAAAAGATCCACAGAGTAAGTATATCTACTTTTATCCATAAAATAGGTCTACACTTGGGGTAGACCTTTGTTAAGCAGTGGATGTCTTGCGGCTGAAATGATGAAATAATAACACTATACAAAATTGACACATAAATTTAATTAGAGCCACAATGGCCCCTATTAATGTGGCTTCCTATTGGACTCAACTAAGTACTAACTTAAAAAGTACCAACCATTGAATCCAAAACAAGAGGATGATTTAATATTATTTGCAAATGATAAACTATTTAATTTACTTAAAGTCCTGATTCTAAGAAAAAGGCACAATTATGTTTAATTCAGATCTTGTAACAATAAAAAAAAATATGGGGTAGAAATTGTTTATTCATATTTAGTCATGTTTTATTATCATCAATCATCTTGCAGAAGAAATGTAAAAACAAATGTAAAAGTTAACAATAGAAATAAATTATAATTAATGTAAGAATAAATACCAGACTCAACTGAAATATTGTTGTTCGCAACATAAATCTTTAAATATCATTTGTTGAATTCACATAAATTTTAATTATCACCTACAACAGTTATTGTAATAAATATAATCACCTGACAACAACAAGTATTCTAAGAAGACATTTAATGCTTTTTACATTGAAACAAAGATGCAACTTCAATAAAAAAGTATTATTTATATTAAACATTCTTAAAAGGGAAATAACAGACCCATTATATAATCCATGCCCATACCAATTTTATGCAAACCTATAACTAGCTACTAACTTTGTTCATACATTACAAACTTTTGAGATGACTCATTCAATCTATAATAAATAAACCAAACTTTTTCAAGTCATGCTTTAAGAGTTAGTATAATATGTTGTTACAATGACACAGCAAAAACTACTATGTTACTTGGCCTTGGAGTCATGATCATGACAGATGAATGATGATTAATATTTTGTTCTACTAATGATTATTTGCGTTGCTTATTTATTTTTGTGTCTATTCAGTGAATCAGACAATGAAACAATATTAAACCGACGTACTTTCATATGGATGCAAATGAATGTATATTTCTAGCTTGTATCTATGAATGATTTTTAATTATTTACTTCTCATTTTTAACAACTTCAAAAAAAAGAGGAGGAGGTTATCAATTCGATACGTATTTATTATTGTTGCATAATATTAACTTATGTTATTCTATGTGGACTTCTAAACATGGTGTGTCCCATTTTTGATAAGAGTATGTACTTATGTTTGTCCAAGCATTTCTCCGAAACCTGTTATCGGATCTTGATCATTCTGTTTTATTTGATTAGGTATCTATTTACTTAGGGAATAGTGCAAGTTTCAAGGGTTTTCAAGTTATGGAACATACAACTGAACTCCTTTAGCGACAAACAGCACCAATGTGTTAATTGAGTTATTATGGATATTTTGTCAATCCTTTAAATACCTACCTTACTATAGAACTTTACAGTGATGGTGCACCAGAACTAAAAAGATAAAAAAAATATTTCACAAAAAAATAGACCAACTTCAATATCAAAACCACTTTCGTTTCGGTAGTCGTTGTCGCAAAACGATAAAAACAAGAGGTACCAAAAACTGAACAGCGACGCGCACCAAGCGACTAATAAATTATATGGAGGACAG
Source organism: Orthosia gracilis (assembly GCA_947562075.1). Classification (NCBI taxonomy): domain Eukaryota; kingdom Metazoa; phylum Arthropoda; class Insecta; order Lepidoptera; family Noctuidae; genus Orthosia; species Orthosia gracilis. The sequence goes on from OX387268.1 coordinate 45,317,561, forward strand.
TGCCTTTGAAACTGTCCTAATAAAAAAACAGTATAAATAACTCACACTCACACTTTCTGGCTTTGTACATTTTGAATACCGCCTAAAATCTTTCACGGATCAGATGCGCGCGCTATTCTATAGAGTCTTATCATCTCTCGTTATGCCGTTGCGTTGCGGAATGAGGATGAAATTAACAAAAGTTATCACTTTTGTTAACTTCTGAGGATCTCCTTAGTGAGGATTTATTTTTATCATTATGACGAAACCAGAAAACATGACACTAATCAAATCTTTTGATTTAGGTATTTTATTATCATTAGGTATATCTAAGCATTTGTATTAATAGGTAAAGATGACAAAAAAAATATGTCATCAAAAAGCTTTAAAAGCGAACTAAAAAGACGTAAACAAGAAGAAAATCATCAAGCATGCATATAGCGAAAATATACATCATCAGTAAATATTAAATATGCAATTTCCGCAATTGGGGTAAATATGCAATTTCATATACAAATGCATAATAATCCGGTCTGTAACGATGAGTGTTGGACTTCAAATTCCTGAGGAAAGAACACATTGTAGGTACGTTCAGCATGAATATCCACAAAAATCGATTCCTCGGTTTGACAATATTACTCGTAACTACTTATATACTCATTGAAAATATCAGCATGATGTGATAAAAAAATCTCTATTTTATATAGTCATGCCGTCCACGTTAGTTACAATGACGATGCTAAAACTAATTATGTCAACTGACGTCATGAAATATGACTGGGCCGAAAATCAATATGTTGTACGATCAATGCAGCAATAGGTGAACATTTATGAACAGACTTGTTCAAACTGTTAGCATCCCTGCTCAATAGCGCGTCTTTTGCCCGTTGAAATGTGTATATGAAAACCCAGAAAGGGGAAAATGCTCAACTAAATTTTTCGCGTAGTCTCTTATTTATATGTATTTTTCTCCGTCTTTTGAATAACGTATACTATCGGAAACTGGTAGCGGTTAGACTACCGTTGGGTCCAGCTAACTATTCTTCCAATCATTTAGTGCAAAAGGGTTCAAATCATTTGTTCCAGTAACTAGAACTTAAACGTTTTTGGCCGCTACATCGTCGTCGGTTTAATCGGCATAAGCCCTGTCGAGCGAACCCTACTCGGGTTCTTCTTCGCTTCACCGTGGGTGGCCAAGCCACGGCTACTGAGCCTCCCCGCCTCAACAATGCGGGAACCCACCGGGAGGGGTGGCACTATAGCCTAGGACTTATTTTTGCATACTGCACACTATGCAAAAAAACTACGTAGTTAGTTGTTACCAATGGAGATACTTAAATGTACGTTCTCGACACCCTGGGCAGTCAACCCAATGTTAGTTTTTTGACTAGCTTATATTTCAACTACTACGAGAGGTGAAGAACTGTAGTTAACTATTGATAACAGCAAAATTAGCGCCCGTGATTAGCGTAGATAAAAGCATTATGGAAATTAAAATGATACCTATCTAGATTTTGATATCTGTGGTGTTTTTGTCAACACAATAAGACACTCAAGTGTGTAGAATACTGTAATCTTGACTGATTACGTTACTTACATAGTGGCTACTTCGTTTCTATGTAAAACGTATTTACTTCCGTATAATTTTCATAATTATTATGAACCCCGGCCTTGGGTAATATAGATTTTGTAATTTTCTTCTGTTCTTTAGGAAATGAATTTCGTAAAAGTTACCTCCTCTTAGACCCGGTAGTTAGTTTATCTCCTGTACACGTTAAGTGGGGTTGTTTTTTACCCGACTGCCGAAGGAGGGTAATGTGTTTATCAGTCTATGTATGTATGTATGTTTGTTCCTATGTGGCCTTCTAGAGACCAAACGCGTTGGCCGATTTTGATGATTCTTACGTCAATCGATTCGTCTTAATCCTGCGAGTGTCACTGGCTGCATTAAGATTGGATATTAGAAAAAGTGGCGGCTTTTGGGCGCCATATTGTGGGGGATCAAATTCTTTTTTTCATCCAAACCTATCTTGTGGGGTATCAAAGGAAAGGGTTTTATGAAGTGATTTCAAAAAAATATAACACTTATATGTTTAAATGAACCTAATTCTAAAAAAAAAAGAACTAAAAAGTTGTAAATAAAAAAAGTTATTTCTAAAAATCTAAAAACCCGACTGCTAAAGTGAACTAAAAAGACGTAAACAAAATGAAAATCTTAGATATTTTGAATTAACTTTTTTTCTTTTTCTCGTCTATCCCATGATGGAGGTATCATTGGATGGCCATCAAAACTATTATTCTATTCAGGGATCCGTCTGCGTAAAATTGCCTTTCCTGCCACCTAGTGATTGCTTGTGGATATGTGACAAAATTCACGGCAGTAGTATATATAATGAAATTAAAAGAAAAACTATCACAGCTAAAAAGGCTTTACAATTTTACGAGTAATAGTCGACCAAAATATAAAATGTACTTGGCAAAGTAAAAATTGTGTATGGGGACAACAGTTTTTGAATGGCAAAGTTAATTTTGTCCCTCCGTTAGAGCAATGTTCTGTGCTTTCATTATTTATGAACGTCAGTATGGGTGACCATTTTCAACATACCGAGTTTCCTCCGTGCCTCGGAAAGCACGTTAAGCCGTTGGTCCCGGCTGTCATTTGAAGATCTTTGACAGTCGTTACTGGTAGTCAGAAGCCTGAGATCTGACACCAGTCTTGCCAAGGGGTACCGTGTTACCCAGTTACTGGGTTGTGGAGGTGAGATAGGCAGTCGCTCCACGTAAAACACTAGTGCTCAGCTGAATCCGGTAAGACTGGAAGCCGACCCCAATAAAGTTGGGAAAAGGCTAGGCAGGCAGGCAGTAATATTATCTATTTATTTTGGTGAATGTAGCTGTTTGTAGGGAACCCTCTGTGCACGAGTCAGACTCGCACTTGGCCGGTTTTTTATGTATACAGATTTCGATATAATTTTGTGATTTGTAATACCTGAAGCGCATCACGCAGCCGCTACGGTTTCTGAAGTTTGCTGAAGAATAACTAACTTAGACTTTAAACTATGTCTCACTTGAGGAAGGAAAACATGCTTCCATATACAAATGGAATATTGAATGTTTTTTAGATAAATCCTCAACAATGGCTTTGATAACCACATGTCACCACATTCAAAGTACTTAGTTACCTATACTATTTGGTCATTCATCCATATGTTTATGCAGCTATCAGTAAACGTTAGGACCATTACTTGTCAATGAGGACCATTGTCAAGCCATAACTTACGGAAAATTTTATGTTCAAAGATTATACAAGAACGTTATAATGTTCTTTCCTTCATACTAAACTGCTGATTACAATATTGCCTGGTCAATGCATGTAATGCACCTACATCTATAATATTTGCATTAGTCAATGTATAACTAATGCGTAGGCCGGAAGTGTCGCGTTGCGTGTTTTATAAACTGCGTAGTGCTTATTTACAATTCACCAACATCACAGTGACTGTCTTGATTTTGTTTGTCCCTTACGCGGTATCTAACTGTCTGTATTTTCTTCTATTTATGCAGCGCCTATCACTATTAACCAGCTACCTTATTGCGTACGCGAATTCGGCATGTCAACGGGCAAAGAATATAAAAAATCGACCAATCACATGCGAGACGAATGACATGGTGCGAGTTTAGGTCTATGTGATTGTTCGTATTGCATACTCTTTGCCCTTTGACTTGCCGAATTCACGTACGCAAAGAGGCTAAAGGGTAAATTATGCCCATCAATGTTGTTGATTCAATATTGACCTACTTATTGACACCTTTTGGGGTGTAGCAAATGGGTAGTAGGGTGCAGAAAGTCTTTTCTCAATATGCTACACTAGCAAAATGCCACACTACAAAATGAGACATTCGCAAATTGTCTTTTCTCCATATGCCACACTAGCAAAATGTCACACTATCAAAATGACACATTCGCAAAATGTCTTTTCTAAAAATACCACACTTACAAAATAACACATTCTCAAACACACACATCACATAATGTGCGATTTACAATGACAAAGAGAAAGATAACTGACGGTCCCGTTCAGAAACACGACGCATGAATCGGCACCACCCAGCTCAACCATCACGAATGATCCAACACACGCGCCAGCATTAGAGAGAGAGACATTTGCGAGAGCATGACACACTCAACTGCCAGGGCACACACAAGTCAACGAACGACACGTATGTACAGCAAATAGTAGATTTATAGTTGGGTACATAGTACTCACACACGTGCTGTGCAGTTATATAATACTAAAAGATATTGTCTTTATACAATACAAATATATTCATACAATCTTCAGCAGGTCCAACAATACTTCAAAACAATAATTTTCTGCATACCACTTGTTTTTGCGCCCTAGTGGTTGTGGAGCAGGATTAGCATTTTTTTCAGTGACTAGCTTCTGCCCGCGGCTTCGCTCGCGATAAAAGTGTTTTATTATCCCATGGAAATACAAATACCCTATATCCTTCCTAAGGTCTCAAACTATCTCCATGCCAAATTTCATTTAAATCGGTTCAGTAGATCCAGAGATAATCCCCTACAACCTATACCTCTTTATAATATGAGATAAGAATCTTTATGCTATTACAAACTATAATCTATCTCTGTGCCAAATTTTATCTAGATCCGTTCAGCCATTCTGAAACATCCATCCATCCAAACTTTCGCATAAAATCTATACAAACAAACAAAATAATCTTTCCTCTTAATAATATTGGTATAGATAGCTGAACCCCGCGGCTTCGCTCCCGTCAACTGGCTTTCTACCACCTATATATCTAGCCTACCTACCTACCCTACCTACCTACATACCCTACCTACCTACCTACCCTACCTACCCTACCAACCTACCTACCCTACCTACCTACCTACCCTACCTACCTACCTACCTACCTACCCACCCACCTACCTAACCTACTCTATCAACCTAATCACCTGCCCTACAGATCAACCTACCTAATCTACCCTATCCTACATACCCTATTTACCCTACCCTACCTACCTACCAATTTGTTAAACTATTTATTTGAATAAGAATTAATATTACAATACGAATATAACCAACTTTTGTTTCTACCGGCGATCTAATACATTTTAGAACACAAAAGCTGCTATTTGTGACTTAACTATGATAGTGACATATATTTTCTGCAAGTCTTTTTTGTAGTTAATAATAAGTACTTTAATCATGTAGTACATAATTTTTATGTATCATCAATAGTTTTCTCAGCGCACGCCAAATAATGAATTTTATAGGCATAATATTGCAATTTTCTTATAGATTTCTATTTTTTTTGGAATTAAATTATAGCCTATGTTACTTGGGATATAGCTTTCCATAGGTGAAAGAATTTTTAAAAGCGGTCCAGTACTTTCGGAGCCTATTCAGTACAAACAAACAAAAGAGTCTTTCCTCTTTATAATACTGTAGATGTATTCCTCCAACTTATAATATGCCTGCCTGCATAGTGTGCGTTTTATACAAGTTTTAAATTTCGTCTTATTAATTTCTAGAATGTGAGGAGGAATTTTATTGTAACATTTTGTTTTGTGTTGTGTATTTTGTTTCATGAAAGATGAGGCTACTTTAGCCAGTCTGAAACCTGGTTGAACTAATTGGGCTCTATTTCTAGTAATGTAATTGTGTCTGTCCCGTTTTTACTAAAAAGATGTAAATTCTTTCTTACGTAAATGATGTTTTCATTAATATATTGACAAGGAACCGTCATGATGTTAATGTCCATAAACAGTTACCTTAGAGAATCGCGCCGGCGGAGATCGTATATCGCTCTGATGGGTCGTTTTTGTAGAATAAAAATTCACTCAATGTCTGCAGCCCTTCCCCATAGTAAGATACCGTAAGACATTATTCTATGAAAGTAACTAAAATAGACCAGCCTCGCGGTATCTACATCAGTAAATTGTCGAATTTTTCTAACAGCATAAGCTGCCGAACTTAGCCGGTCAGCAGGTAATATGGCAGTAAAAGATTTTTTTAGTCACCCAGTGACTTCTTGCAGTAGGCTGATGATTTATGAATAAAAAATAATATATATATAAATATATATATTTTTTAATATATAAATAATACTAATTTAATTATTTCAGTATTGAATCGCATTATATATACATTTACATTTATTTTAAGATAAAATAAATGAAACATGTAAAAGGAAATAATGAATGCTGCTGAAAATCATATACACATAATAAATCTAATTACAAAATGTTGCATTCAGCAACGTTTTAGTTGCACAGGGGTAACAAGTTGCACAAGTTATAGCTAGGTGGCGTTATTCATAAAAACATATTTAAGCCCAAATAATAAAAAAAAATATTGTCCGAAGCATAGATTTAGAATTTTTTTGCTACGCAAAAAGATACACGAAGGGTGCGATCGAGAAAACCTAATCAAGTACTAAACGCCCAAGAGAAAAAGAGAGAGTGAATGAAGTACCAATATGTCATTTTTTTCGCGAGAAGGGGTCCATAGCGTCCCTTCTGTTTTACACAGCGGTGAATTTCTTGCATTTAAATAATAATCTTTAGATTTAAATTGATAATATTAGTTATGCAACTACGTTGGCTTATTTTGTGAGTGAATGTGACGTTACAAGACGAAATAACCCCAATAAATACATGTTTCATAGGTAATTACAATTTTGTCCTTGGATTGTTTTGAACCATATTTTGACAAATTTCTGCTAGTAATCGGCTCAGAAAAATATTCTTACAATAGTATATTGATTTCCATTGTTTAATAAAAGTATATTTCGTATATTTAAACAGAATTTGCTAAAATATAATGTAAAAGAGAAAATTGTTTGTTTACGCTAGGGCTTGACAAAGCGGTGACGTCAGGAATATCGATAAAAACTTAATCTTTTAATAGTGACATCATGGCATGAATACAAACTTATTTAGTCAAGTTTTGTTTAAATAGATTTAAGTTAGGATTGAGAAGATGTGTTCATCTAAACTGTACTTTAAGTTGCATGTTTATTATATTAGCCTTTGTTTTTCAAAATGTTTCGGAGAGTTTTGATGTTTTATTACTTTGAGTAGGTTTAAGAATGTCATATTGTTTGCATTTATTAGGTTTACAGTGTCTTGAATACATGAGTGCTCTGCTCACCAGCAAATTGTTCTGTTGTGTAAATAATAATTTGTAATGTTTATGTACCTACAGATGCCCAAATAATTCTGTATTAAGAGAAAATGGATTCGAATTTTAAACAGAGATGGATGGTCTCTACAATTTGTAGTAAACATTTCGTATTGAAATACCTACTGCATACTAAGAAAACATCGACGAATCCTAATGAAAGAATCTATACCTAATTTATTTGTGCCTGTAAGAATGACACTTCCTATCGTATGGTTAGTTAGTGGCTAACCTAGATAGTATTCTGTATAAGCAAGCATGTATTTTGCCCAGTTTTTATAACAGTTCAATATAAACAACAACGGCAGCAACCTTTTAATCTTATTTCTTATTGTGTTCACCAAGTATCGATATCGATACTGAACATGGACTTTTTAACAACACTTTTTTTATCTAACACATGGACAATTTCCCTCACACATAGATTTTATTTTTTTGGTTTCGCTTTTCATCTGACTCTGTTTATCTTGTACATACTATATCTATGGTCCGAAGTGACATTATGCGAAAATGGCGTGTAGCATAGCAAAAAAGCATTTTGCGAAATGGCATTTTGTTGATGTAAAGCTTTGCGATGTTGCGTTTTCAGAATATGATAATTTGAGATTGTGACATTTTTTGAAATTCCAATACTTATGTCATTTTGCGAATGTAGCATTGTAGCCCGAATCCATGTCGATGATAAGCAAGCGGCAAGCCTCTTCAGCATTGATACTTCATCAACCTTTTGTTAAGTGTATTGTTTTGGTAGTTTCCCTGGTACAGCTTTGTGTTCTATAACAACTTAAATTGGACACAGTTTTGCCCAGATGCTTTCAAATTTTACATGTTAGCATTAAACTGCATTAAGGTAGTAATAAAATAAAGCTAACTAGCTACTAAATGATAAAACATGTTTCAGCGGGCGGGTGAGGCATAGCAGAGGCTAATTAAACACAATGGGTCTTATTGACATGGGTTACTTTATGCAGTAGACTACATAATTTATTATGCATTGCATAAGTAAAGTAAGTCATGGCCATTTACAACTGTGCATATGTGTTAGAGCAACTAGGTCATTAATCAAAATCAATTTAAACACCATAAAGATACCATGCAATCAACAAAATAGAATATTTATTTTATAGCATTTCCAAAGCTTTTGTTATAGATTTTTATTTGTTTTTTTTGCCTATTCCGATACTCATCATCATAGAATATTGTTATTTGCGCAATCCTTATCTTCGAACTTTTGCCATCAAATTAGAGACTAAAACGTAACGTAACGCTCAAAGTATCTCTATTTTTAAAAAGCAAGTCAAAGAACACTATCTTTCTTCCACCCTGTGATATTTTAAGTTATAGATATATATATTATTTTATTTGATTATTATGTATTTATTATAGTGTTTAGGCACTTATTCTAATTTTTTTATACTATGTTTGTATTAGCTAAGTTTTATAGTACCTTTCCTTGTACTTCTACACACTGTGTCTATTTTTCTTAACTAACTCTCCTGTCGCAGGTCTGCTGGAAGAAATTTCCTTAGAAATAAGCAGCACCTTTGTGCCCTTCTATCTTTTTATGTATTTTCTCTTTTAAGTGTGTACATAAATAAATAAAACAGCCGATGTTAAAAATAAAACAGATAATGAAGTTTGCTAAATAGAGCGGAAAGTATTCAACCAAGACGCAAGTCGGTTCAATCTAAAGCAAGGTTACATTATATAATAATCTTCGGTTGTAAGTTGTTTTATAGGGAACAGTTTTATAGAATTTCGTTTCACATTTTTTTCTCATATTATCATTTCATAGAATAATCAAAACGCCGAATACTTACTTTGGCTAAATTTAAATAATTGATTTTAGTTTCAAAGGGAAATTTAATGTGTTGGATTTGTTATTCATATCATAGAATAATAAATCGAATATTGTTTACCCTCGTTTGTTTTTTTTTTTTTTTTACTTTTGATGGGTTTGCTCTTGACTCTAGTCTAGGTCAATGACAGAGACAGAGTCGACGATGGAGTGAGCTTACCCAGAAGAAGCCTGTTCACTCTAACTTTGAAGAGATTCGGGTTAAATGCGTTCGGAAACACAGACGCAGGTAGTGAGTTCCATTCCATCGCTGTGCGCATTATAAAGGATGTTTGGAAGCGCTTGGTGCGAATTGGTGGAATGGCAACAAGGTAAGGATGGTAACTTGCAGTGCGTCTAGATGTCCGATGGTAGAAGGGGGCTGGTGGGATAAGATCGTGGAGTTCTTGAGCACACTCACCGAAGTACAGTCTGTAGAAGACCGACAAGCAGGCAACCTTCCGGCGATGTGCCAAGCTGTGAAGCTTGGCATTTACCAGTTTAACGTCGCCGATGAGCCTCTTGGCTCTGCGTTCCACCGAGTCAAGCGCGGCAAGCTGATACTTAGCTGAGCCATCCCAAAGGTGGCTGCAATACTCCATGCAGGATCGGACTTGCGCTTTGTATAGGGTAAAAAGCTGTCCAGGCGTAAAGTATCGCTTCACTCTATTAAGGATGCCCAGTTTTTTGGCCGCAATTTGGGCTTTGTAAATATTAAATTTATATATTACGTTTAGTTAATATAACTTTTCAATACATACCTCAAAACATTTTAAGGTTGCTTCTGCATCGTCTGCGGCGCTGCCGGAAGTGCAACTCCTTCGCCCTTACGTAGCAAAGCATAGGCACCCATGCTCACCTCCGCAGCTTCGGTAAGGCAACCGGCGATCAGCTTCAGCCGCTTCGGCTCGCGCGGGTGTCAATGCTTTGTTACAGAGGGCACGAGTTGCTCTCCCTTCGCACCCCTGGTTTTGATTATTATCACATGTTTTATGTAAAGGTTTGTTACATAAAAAAATGTGATAATAAAATTAATTAAATTGTGTTTCTGAGAAAATATGTTTCATTTAAGTACTCGTAAATAGTCGTTGAAAAGAATTCGAATAATACTCGAAATAAAAATCAAGGACCAAATATTATATGAAACATTTTCTGCGTAACGAAATTCTATGATCCTCTGTCTGCAAAACAGGGGGACACCAATAATCTTCATATAGCGTGTTAGCCTTCGGTATCAACAAAAATATAAACAACCAGTGACAGGCCCCGATATCGCCCGTGAAAAATTATATTCAAAAACCTTCCGCCTTCCTCGTTTGTCACTCTATTGGTGAAAATCGCATTAAAATCCGTACAGTAGTTTTTGAGTTTATCGCGAACAGATGCGGCGGGGGACTCTGATTTATAATATGTACCTAGTGATACTTAATGTATTCATTTGTTTTAGATGCAAAGTCTCTCTGGCGACCTGAGTATGGAGCATACATGGTGGAAGGTACCCCTGGCCGACCTTATGGGGGACTTCTAGCACATTTCAATATTGTGGAGGCAAACATGCAGTACCGAAGGGCCGAAGTGTCACATTTATTACCTCCAGGCGAAGTTATTATGAGCATAACAAACTTTCCAAGGTAAAGTAAGTCACTTTATTTAAATGGGTTGGGTTCATGTTCATCTGCCTCAAGCACTTATCTCAAAATGTAAGGCAGCAAGTAATATGCGTCCTATTATTTAACTATCGTGGTCTAACTAGAGGTTAGACTGACAGTTTTTGCCAATCAAGGCGCAAAACCAATTTTAAACAGGCGGTTTTTGTTTCAAATACCGCAAGGATCTAGCAAAAAATCTATAGCAACGAAACCTTTAGCAGCAAGTTGACAACTAATCGGGGTCTCCAACTGTTTGCAAAAAGTACCTAGTGGTAATATTATTGGTTTTAATAGTTTGTAGTTTGGATTCCTTATTCAGCATCGTATATTTACAGACAGATCATGATGAAACCTAACATTTGCTTACAGATTAGGTTGTCCAAATTTCACAAGTCCACCGTTCCCACCGAACCCGCGTGATGGCGTCTCGAGGTCATTGTTCTTTCCCGACGAAGGCATCTTCCCTGGACACCCTCGCTTCAAAACTTTGACCTCTAACATCCGACAGAGACGCGGCGAAAAAGTGGCCATAAACTTGCCAGGTAAGTTACAAGAAAAATAAGCATGACTTTTACTCACTTCCTTGTACAAGATTACGCATACTACATGACTCTAAGGTACATGGTAGTAGGTAGGCAGTATTGTATTGCAGTTTAATAATATAATGAGTGTTTAATATATTGAATGGACTGTTATAAGTATTCATACATAATATTTAATGCATGTCTTTATACAAAGTTTACCTGCCTAACGTTTTTACCCACATGTAAATGTTATCTTGTATTTTTTCGTAGTGTTCAAAGATGTAAACACTAAGATTCCGGTGGATAATTCCCACATACTGGAGCCGGGCGTGGCTAAGCCTGACTGCGTGTATATGGATGCCATGGGCTTCGGCATGGGCTGCTGCTGTCTTCAACTCACCTTCCAAGCTTGCTGCATCACAGAAGCGCGCACACTATACGACCAACTCGCACCACTGTGCCCTATAATGGTTAGTGATCCTTTATTCGTAGTAGCCAAAGAAAAGATGGATGGCTAGTGAGAGAAATGATGTGGTAAGAAAGGAGCGAACGTATGACAGTATGACGTTGGAGAATGGAAGAACGTTTAGCGCTAACCCCGAGCCCCCGAGTAACATGGGACAAGGCCAGAAGGAAAAACAAATCAACACTTATTTTAATTATAAAAATTTACCTTATGGCTATTTTATCTATAACCTTCAAATTATCCGACTTTTAGGGGCAAATATTACATAAATTGGTACTTACGTACAGTAGTCACCGCGAATCTTTGTGTCTCTGAACTTAGGCTCTGCCAACCATTGTGCAAGAAACAGTTTGTCATCGAGTAAACTGCATACAGTAAGCGAAATAGGACGATGCGACAAACGTAAGCTAGTGAAAGAGGCAATTATACATTGCTATCTTCTACTTCAACACTGAGACGAAAATAGCTACTGCGCAGGGTCTTGCAGCCAACTTCAGAGACACAAAGATTTTCGGTGACTGCTGTACTTACGTACCAATTTATGTTATATAAAGATTAAAGTTTCTGCAAACGTCCTTGCCCGTTTTACAGATATAGTTATGGAGCAACTATCAATAAGGTTATAAAAATAAAATAACTTCCATGGGTATGACGTACGAGGAAGAGGTCACTATTGAGATCGATTACACCCGTAATACTTTTTACGCAATATATTAATAATAAGCAATTATTTAACGTTCATTAATAATAACTACCTATTATATCTCAATATGTTCACATGATATATTTTTTTTAAAGATTATCTAACTATCATAAATTGTATTGTAAAAAATATCGTATCGCACGTTTCTTCTGAATGAAACTGTATTTTTTGTACACTGTTGAGACTGCCAGTAAATAATTATTGCTAATGTTGCTAAGTGTAAATTTTATCTAATTTTAATACTTACTTGAAAAAAATAAACGACGGAAATTTGTAGTAGAATATGCACATATAAATGTTAATTAAAAAGGTTACTTGTTTTGTTGAGTAAAAAAGCCTGCATGATTCCCAAATTAACCTTTTCCAGAACTTCTTGTTCAGAAAACCTATTTATTTAACCCAACCAGATTGTGGTTCCAAAATTAATCTATACCAGTACTACCTGCGAAAACCTATGTCTTTGACCCAAACATATATATCTCTTGTAGCTGGCTCTATCAGCAGCCTCTCCAATCTTCCGAGGTTTCCTAACCGACGTGGACTGCCGCTGGAACGTGATCGCCGGCTCCGTGGACTGCCGAACGCGCGAGGAACGCGGCCTCGAACCACTCAAGAACAACAAGTTCCGTATCAACAAGTCTCGCTACGATTCCATTTCTTCTTATCTGTCGCCGGAAAATGAAAAGTAAGTGCACTTCACATTTTATTTATTTTATATCATAACATCACGCTTTTATTTCTCTAGTTAGGCAGAATTACTCCTATATTTCGCCAGTTATGTTTCATCAGCCTTTTAATGTGCCCACTGCTGAGACATAGGCCTCCTCTCTGTGAGAGAGGGGATGGGCCGTAATCCACCACGCGGGCCCAGTGCGTGTTGGTGGATGTAACATGCCTTCGAAGTTTTGGTTCTAGGACATGCCGGTTTCCTCACGATGTTTTCCTTCACCGTTTTGAGAGCAGTGGAGATGATGATAACACAAAGTAAAGTGCCAGCCTAGGTTTGAACCCACGATTACAACTTGTTACCAGTGGCTTTACCACTGGGCCACCACTGACTCCGTTATGTTTCAGTCCCGACACCTAGTTGCTACTGAAAAATTGCATATGGAAAGAAACCCAATAACACTATGTCCGACTCGGCTACCGAACCCAGGACCTCATGGTCAGCAGTGATGCTTGCGACCACCGACCACAACACCAACCAGTATTTATTTTTATGTTGATTGTATACACAGGTACTTAGTTGCTGTTGCAACTATTTTTCACAAGCGTCAAGAGTGTGGCGACCTTAGAGATTTCGGATCCTGATTTCTATCGGACGAAATTAAAAAATACGCTGAAGTAGTTGCAATAATGTGCCCAGTGGAGAAATGTAGTTTAGCATTAGCATCTATTACAGGGTTTCGGTAAAATATCAAGAGGTTCATTGGTCAATACATGCATACAGTTTATAGTTACTGCGGTAAACGATAAAAACCATGGTTAAAATATATTTTAGTACATAGATTCTGGTTCAAGTGGAGAAGTTAGATTCGTAATGAACTCAAAGCTGGCTTATATGGCTCCCCATCGATGGAAATAATCCGTTTCTGTCAATTAACTCCGCAGACTACATTCATCAATACTCAGTCTTGAAACAGATAAAAGTCAAACATAATCTTTGTATTGCCAATTTCTTGATAAAAGATGATTAAAGTCGTAATTAGTACCTAGGTATTACGAAGCTATAGGTCAATTAGACAGAAATGTTATCACTTATCAGTATCGTTTCTTCAAAAGCTGTAATAACTTATAGTAAGACATAATTTACGCCGCACCCCGCGACGTAAATCTGATTAGACGTAATTTATCATGATTGAGGTATCTGTTTTGGTTTGGATTGAGGCGTAAGATAAGATTTCGGTGCCGCCTTTGGACATATTTTTGATAATTCAAAATAGAACTCTTTGACAAAATTAGAATAGGTGTAGTTTTCCCAAGTAGGTTTCGCGAAGATTGTTTTAAGTTATTGCTGATTAGATAACATAAAAAAGCAACTCATGGACGCGGACGACCGCGACGTTCAGTCAGAGCACCCCTGCATTGCCCTCACTAAAACAATTTCTATACAAGGCATAAGCACACGCGTGACGAGAGATGAAGAATCCTGGTCCTCTTGACTTGCAAGAGGTGGGAGAGTCTTTGTAGCTATACCTCGTGCAGTAGGTGCTGTGATAGTGTTTGTTAATAACGGGATGGTTTTGCAGTCGCAAAGTGCGACTGTTGAGCGTGCGTTCTTGGCTTCGATTCCTAAGGCGGGCCAAAAGTGTTATTGGGTTTTTCCATTAGGCATTTTTCTGTGACAGCTTTAAGTTTGGAAATTGGCGGTGTAAACCCCCCGTACCTAGAAAAGCACATTAAGCCGTTGGTCCGCCACCAGAACTCTCTCCAGTCGTGTCAAATTGCTATCTCATCGGCCTTTGAGAGTGATGGCTAGTCTCCGTAGAGATTAGCTGCCATGGCCGAAATCGGTCAGGAGGTATATTATTAGTAAGATGACTGTGTCGTGTGACAGGTACAACGACATCAGCATAGTGCACGACAAGGCGCTGTACAGACGCCTGCGCGAGGGCGGCATCGACCACCCGCTCGCGCTGCACGTCGCGCACCTCTTCATCAGAGATACCGTGTCGCTGTTCTCCGAGAAGGTCCACCAGGATGACAAAAATGATACTGATCATTTTGAAGTAAGTTGGCTTATCTATGTACTATAGATAGAAATAATATGCAGCGGTGGTCCCTAAGATCCTTAATTTATGCCTCTAAAATCAAAAGATTAAAAAATGCCGCGTTATCTATAATTACAAGCTGCTCTCCGTCCTTATGAGTGTGTTAACAGATTAACAGGGTGGGGAGGGCGTAAGTAACTCCTTTGTACTTCACTGCAGACGGGTTAAAATAGCTCCTTTTATTTTCATTTAGATGCTGCTTCCTAAAATACAAATTTTAAACGGATCTCCATACTTTTTGTATAGAACATCCAGTCGACGAACTGGCAGACGATGCGCTTCAAGCCGCCGCCGCCGAACTCCCCGATCGGCTGGCGCGTGGAGTTCCGTCCGTGCGAGGCACAGCTCACCGACTTCGAGGACGCCGCCTACGTTTGCTTCGTGGTGCTACTTACCAGGGTCATACTGTCCTACCGACTCAACTTCGTCATGCCTATTAGCAAGGTAAGAAGTGAAACTGGATTTTACTTTTGGCATTGTACTGCACTTAACAGCATAACGATGGGATCACTCGTTACACTGCACAACACCTCTCGTTTTTTGCGGTATCTATTAGGGGAGGTAGTTTTTTGATCACAAATTTATACTGAAAAATAAAGTGAACTACAATGCCGTGTGAATCACGGCTTATGAGTGGTTACTCTATCTCAGGGACTTTGTCGATGCAATGTGGACCTAATAAAAAAGGTTATGTTTTTTGTTGGGAACTGTTTAGCCCATCGACCATACAGCCACTAGACGCCTAATGCTTGATCTAATACATCAAAACAATTCTGTCAACTAGCTGAGGTATGAGGAACGGGGTACTGCGCTCTGATTGGTCCTTATCAAGGTCTTTTCGCCGGACTAGGGATGGGGCAGGTTTAAATAAAACCACGAAGGTATCGATATTTTTTTAAATAGTTATTGTAAGTACATAATTTTTTTATTAAAGTTAGCTATTTTATGATTAACTATACACTTATAATATAAAATGCAAAAACTAAAAACAAAATATTTTTTAGTTTTTTCGGCGGTTGGTTCGTAATATTAAGTATTAGTAAAACAACGTAAACAATACGAAAACAAAACTAAATTCTAAAAGCCAAATAATTATCTACACAATACAATAATCGATCTTTACTATTTCCACTGCTGGAACAGATTTCTTCTAGCTAGTTTATTCCTCGTAAACAGGGACCAAAACTGATTTGATATTGTTAGTAAATCTTCCAATCAGCAAAGAGATAATTCACAAACCATGCAGGAACAATCTATTGAATAAGCGAC
Source organism: Orthosia gracilis (assembly GCA_947562075.1). Lineage (NCBI taxonomy): Eukaryota > Metazoa > Arthropoda > Insecta > Lepidoptera > Noctuidae > Orthosia > Orthosia gracilis. The sequence continues at coordinate 45,333,970 of OX387268.1, forward strand.
TGGCTGAAAAATTGCGAGAGAGATAAATAAAAAATAAAACTGATGAAAAATAAACAACGCGCGAAATTAAATGCATTCCGCCTTCGTTTGTAGTTGTTTCAAAGTCAGATTTTAGAGTTATAAAAAATGAGTGCATCATCCTCAATTGAAAGTATTATAATTATTAACTTCAGGGTATATTGTATCGGACGCTAAAAATGAGATGTAAAGTCTTTTACCTACAAAATCCCGTGAACAATATATCGCACCGCTAACACAAGACTGTATCAACTCAAAATGAAGCTTTATCAGAAATGATATAAAACTGATTACTCGTTTCCTGTTAACGATTGTAAAAAAGTGAACACTGTTTTAAAATTAGGGATAAAATTAAGGGGTTTCTATAATTAATAGTAAATAATAATAATTAATAAAAAATAAAATTTAATTATTAAGTAATTAATTAGTTTCTCGAATTTGTCTTTTTTGAGTTGATACAGTCTTGTGTTAGCAGTGCGATATAAAATATACAACAATTTCACTCTTTGTAAAAATGCAAGAAGAGCGAAATCTTTTTCGGAAAATGTGTTTTTGGCATAATTTCAAGATTTAGCCAAATTTTATAAAACCTATAACTCTTTGAAGTATATATTCAATGCCAAAGTCGACAGTTAGTACCAATAATGACATTAAAATCGAAACATACTCAAAATTATAGGATTTTCTAAAACGACAATACGAAGGGCATTAACCGAAGAAATCCAAGGTATTAATTAGCCTCTAATTATTTATATTTTATGTCTCATGGTTCTTAATTGTTTACAAATAAATTCTTGTTCATAAGTTGCAATTACTTATTTTCTCATCAGATGGTGATAAAAAGTAGTGTTCACCTAGGGAGCAACTCTATTTTAAGCTCGAGTTACGTAATTTTAATCCCTCGCTTCTCTCTGGTTAAAAAAAAACACTACTATTAAGTCATATGTGTTGACAGACATCGCTCGCCTGTTATAGGCGTCTAGGGGCTGTGTGGTCGATGGTTTAACCAGTTTTGGATGGAGATCTTATTCATGAAACTTAGTAATATTCATGTTTATTCAACATGAATATTACAATCAGCATTGCCATTCAACGTGGCAATGCTGCCAGTCTTCTGGGCACGTTCCCGGATGATAGCGATGTGGAGGAGTACTTCGACGCCTAAGTGTACCTTTCTTTTATATATAGTGTAAATAGTTAGTTCTAGTATAAGTTTGTAAAGTTTATTTTTGTTTAGTGTTTAAGTATGTACATATTTACACCTTTATATTAAATAATAAATTACATGAATATTATGTCTCAGTTTCAATGTGTCATGGATGTGTTATTTCATCGCCATTTTTCTGACCGGAAACTAATGCGGTGAATAAATGTTGTGGTTTTATAGATAGCACCCACAGAAATAATATTAAATGGTTACAAAATTGTGAAATGCTTTGGAATTCTGATTTCAAATCATGTTAACTTAAGGTTAATTCGAACTTAATTTATGTCAAAAAGACATACTTTAAAAAGAATTTGAGCATTCAGCATTTTTATTCCAAAGAAACACTTTTCCTAACTCTTCATGCATGTTTTTAAAAGCTTTTATTTAATTTCAATAAAAAAATGTGTAATATAGTGCATTTTTCTGAAAATAAGCACACACGTTTGTTTCTCGTGACAATGCAATTTTTATTGCAAAGGGCAAAAGCAAGAGATTGTATTTCAAAAATATATTTTTATTATAAAAGTTTGTTATATGACTAGGTGGATGAAAACATGCAACGCGCACAAAGGCGGAACGCGTGCCTCAGCGAGAAATTCTGGTGGCGCCGCGAAGTGGGCGCTCCCACCGACCTCGCCAAGCAGACGTGCGACCCCGCTGAGCTGTACACGGAGATGACCATCGACGAAATTGTTAATGGAAAGGTAAGACTAGACAAAATGCTCAATATATAATATACACCAAACACAGTCGTAATGGCAGGAACTGTGCAAAGTTCGGTCCTTAGACCGCTGCACTACATCACCTATGAAAATAGTCTTGTTAATGTCATAAAAAAATGTGAGATCTATCAGTTCGCTGACGACACCTGCATATATAGCAGCTGGACGGAGTGTTAGTGATGCCCAAAGGCAACTACTACAAGAGGACTTCGACTTGTTGACTAAATGGTTTCATGACGCTGGTCTAGTATTAAACGCTAGTTAGACCAAATTAATGTACATCAGTGCCAGTCAAAATAGAAGCTCTTTATTGCCTAAACTAATACCTCACTGTCTTGAGTGTCTGCATGACAATTGCACCAATAAAGTAGCTATCCCTTGCAGCTGTGACTCCATAGATCTCGTAGATAGCCAAACATACCACTAACACTTCCACCGGCTAACCATCGATAGCCGACTTAATTAGAAGGAGCACATTAACGGGATGTGTGATAAATTGAGATGCATGCTAGCTAAGTTCTCTACTCAACTATATCCTATGGTCTGTCGAGCTATGGTAGGACACATCTTAAACAAATTTACGCAATTCAAACTGCGTATATTGAAAACAATTGTCCCTCAGAACATTAAGAAGAAATACAAAAATTACTATCACAAAATATTAAATTCTGTAACATAATACCTATACATGAACAAATTTGCATAGCTAAAAGATTTTTTAATCAAAATCTAAAGAAAGCAATTAAAATAAATAGTAAGGAAATTAGGACTCGTAGCGTCATTAATGCTCAGCTGTTACTGCCAAAGTACCTACATGCATTTACACGGCAAGAGATCGTTATCTATACTAATATTATAAATGTGAATGTAAGTTTGTTTGTTACGCTTTCACGCAAAAACTACTGAACTGATCATCATGAAACTTTGTACATATATTCTTGGAGGTATTAGAAGTAACATAGGATACCTTTTAAAATATATATTTTTTTATGGCTTTACTGCGAACGAAGCCGCGGGTAATAGCTAGTAGTATATAATACCTTACCTTATTAATAAACTACCCATATCATTGGGGGACAAAATAAAACAGAACATCGTTAAATACAAACTAAAGAATCATTTTTTTTAAATATTTTATTTATTACTTCAAAATAAACAGTTTAAATAGAAAATAAAACCTTAAAATAATATCATAACACAAATAAAGTTAAATATTAATTATTACTAAAAACATTAAGTACTTTTAGGAACAACCTGTATTAACTTAATAACTCTCCACCACTTTTGTTTTAAGGCTGGATGGCCGACTTTTTACCTAAGTACCTACTTAAGTGGTCATAATTTTTCTATATTATATAGTCGATGATTTTGGTGCGCGGTAAAAATGTTATGTGTTTATGTGGGCATTAAGTTAAATATATAAAATGTATGTGTGTACTACTGTATCAATAAATAAATAAAAAGTGTAGTGAACAGCCGAATATTTTCACAATTATCCCATTTTACGCGCTGCGCTAATATCTCCAAAATGAATACGATGAGCAAATAAAAACGCAAGTTATTACGTCGGTTTGCGACGACTGATCCGCAACGCATATTTTCTCACACACGTTATCCGTTGGGTTTTTTTATAAAAGGATTATATTGATGATTCATCTTCTGATAAAAGGATAAATGGTTTATAAATGAGGAATATAAGTATACCTTTTTCCTGGACACATTGACACCTGGGTTTTTCAACGTAGGTCTAGGAGAGAACAATGATAAAACACAAATCAGAGTGGGAAGTCGTATTAAATTTTTCAAAACGATATTTGCATAAGCGGCAAAAATAACGTTCATGCTTATATTCCCCTACAATCGACATGAAGATAACGCTTTCAATGGAGCGATGAAACATACTTGAACTGTAATTAAAAGGCTTCTAGCTCCATACTTCATACAGGTGCTCCATCGTCCAAGTTCAATTAACAATAACAGGATAAATAACTGGTAATAATAAATAGATGATCTAATCCAAGCTGTTTTCTTATTTAGGGTAAAACAATAAAATATGCGTATTGGTTATCGTTTTCCTTATAGGGAAAACCCCTTACCTTGTGAGCAATTGTGACCAATAAGTTCGTAAATACCCGTCCACGCCCGTTTTATATGCTCATCTTTTTATAGGTACTTTCTCTTGACTATTATCTTCTTTTGGCGTAATGTAACGTCTGTCCAACGGAATGGGGAATACATAGAAGTTCAAAAATACATAGACTAAAAGTCTAGCAGCTGCAAATAGCAATACCCTGCAGCCGAATTGTGTTAGTGAATTCGACAAGGCAAAGCCGCAAAGGGCTTGACCGTCATCAGTCGATCAACCACATGCGAGATGAAAGACGCGTTGTGGATTTCCGTCTTCGATTGGTCGATTGATTGCGGTCAAACCCGTTGCCTAGCCGAATTCACTTGCGCAATTAGGCTGCTGGACAAAGTTTAAGAAACCTTGTGTTTTCTCCATTTTTAGTGACACAACTTTTTTTAGTGGTATTAAAACAATCAGTTTCTCCTAAATAACTAATTCATCACAAGGCTTAAAGTCACACAAAGGGCAATGGAGAGGGCTCAGAGATCGAATCAGAAATGAAGATATCCGCAGGTGGACCAACAGGACCAAGGTTACCGACATGAGCCGAAGAATTTCAAAACTTAGTGTCGATGGGCAGGGCTCGTTGATTGCAGAACTTGTCGCTTTTATGATCGTTGAGTGGGGTGAAAAGTTCTGGGGTATAGTCAAAGACGCAGCGGCGCGTTGTTGGAAAACGTCTCACTAGGTAGACCAATGTCCTGGTTAGCACTGCTAAAATCCGCTGGATACGAGACACGCAGGACCGGTCGATGTGGCAACACTAGGGGAAGAAAGACTTAATAACTAATTATTAATGTGTCAATTTCCATCAGGACGGCACCTTCCCGGGCCTGATCCCTCTGATCGAGTCGTACCTGTCGGGCATGGACGTGGACGCGGACACGCACTGCTCCGTACAGCAGTACCTCAAGCTCATCGCGCGCCGCTCGTCCGGCGAGATCTCCACCATGGCCTCGTGGATGCGGAACTTCGTCACATCGCACCCGCAGTACAAGTGAGTATTTTTTTTTAAATTTCGCTACGATGGTGCCTTTTTGTCTCGCACGGGTTATATTTTTATGTCTCATTTCTTTTTTATGTTTTACACTTGTGTGTATCTTCTGTGCGAGTCACAAATAAAATATTATTCCTTCTTTACATTGTTGTCAAGCCACATGAGCTCAATGAAGTTATCCAACTGTTTATAATAATTGTGGGCCGACCCTTTACAGAACGGCTCGCAGAATGTGCTAATTATACTGGACAGTCTCTTCGGAACTTTATCTCATACATTTTTATTTGAATATTGAACCTTATGAACATTTACGACCAGTGTAAAGTTAGGGTGTGCCAGTTCTTATGATATTTTTCTACTTTTACAGAAAAGATTCAGTGGTTTCTGAAAAGATAAACTATGACCTCCTGAAGACTGCTCACAGCATACAAATGGGCACGTTCCCTGCGCCCACGCTCCTGGGCAGCAGCACAGTGTCCAAGACCAATGAAGACATTCCGAAGGCGTTCAGCAAGATGATGAGCAAGGACTGTCCCTAACCCGGCCGCGACAGCACCGTGCCTTCTCTGCGATGCACTTCTAACTACTTGTGAAACAACGACATCTGTGTACTTTTTTACTAGGCACGATTTTATAGAAAGGACGCTCTGCCCCATTTAAGCTCAGTTTTTTAACCGTAGTTAAATTAAGCAATGGTTAAATAATATGCTAAGCAAATTTCGATAAAGCACCATTTTTTTCAGTTGTTAGCCTCACAAATGGTCAAATAAAAATATAATATAGTAATATAAATATTTGACAGTTTTTTGGACCAACAATTGAAGCATAAACGCGTTGTACTGAATTTTAAAACCATTGGTTAGCATATTTAACCATTAGTTAATTTTACAACGGATCAAACAACTGGGCCTTGTTCGACTGTATTTTTTTTCAGTGGTGATATTTGTTCTTAGCCCATTTACATGGAATAGGTTGATCGGAGTACAGACTAGAAAAATAAATGTATAGAAGGACGAAATAAGTATATAAACAGGAAGAAGTCGAACTTCTTATTGAAAATTTATACGTATGCATAAGATACGTCTGTCGGAAACATTTCACATGATGACGTCCGCTTCACGCGTCTAGTTTAGTCATAGATGTCTTTGTTGATATTTGTAATTAGTTTTTTTTTTTATTTTGCTTACTCTGACGACATTATATAGGACGGCATTGCTACCTTAGGGCCGATTCCACCAATCAAACTAATCGCGATTAGTTCAACTTAACTCAGTTTATACAAATACAGCGTTTCAGACCGCTGAGAAACTACCAATCAGAATGCTGTTTTTGCATAAAATGAGTTTAGTTGAAATAATCGCGACTAGTTTCATTGGTGAAATTGGCCCTTAGTCTGTTACTATATTAACCTAATATTTGGCACAGGATACAAATGAAATCGTAAACGTATTTATTTGAACATTCCCCAGTGTTTTGTGACGTCGCAACTTCCCGTCACTGCTCGCCAGTGACAAGATTGCAACTTTTATCTTGTGACGAGATTTGTTCGAATTAGAAGTGATAATTATCTTAATTACATTTAATATTACACACGAGTTATTTAGAATATAGACCCCAATGTGACCTTACCTTAGATTTAAAAAATCTCGCATTTTATATTACGACTATAGACAAAGTGATACCTTTTTGTAAATCGAGACAGAGCAATTTTCCTAGTGAATAGAATCGTGAGTCAGTGTGATACAAAGAAGATATACCCACTTAATTTAATTTAGCATGTTTGTTACTTTTTTAATTCTTTCAATATTTTGCTAAATTAATTCAGCTTGCACCTAGGTTGCATGTAGAATAATGTAGACTTAATTATTATGTAACCGAAATAAAAGTTATTTATTGGTTTCACTTAGAGCAATTACCGTACTTATCTATTTATAGTTATAGGTCAAGGTTTATAAATTACAGGAAAAGAGGAATTTTATTAAGTTTATAAAAATTATGCAAGTTTTTTTTAGAATATTTTTCTTGGTGTATGGCAAAGGTTTTTTATTCTTCATGCTTTTGATTTGTTTAAATCCCTTATATTATTAGACACATATACCATGGTGCACATTTTTATTTGCGCCACCTGGCATTTAAAGCAGTATTAGGTAAAACATTTCCAGGACAGTGTATAACAAATTGTCATGTGTATTAAATAGACGATGAAGTCAACTCAATCTGTAAATATGTACAATGAAAAGAAGAATGGTTGTGAATGGTAAAGTGAACACTAGGACATTTTGAAGAGGGAGGTAAAACATGTCGCAATTTGTATACCGACAGCATAACTTGCAAAGTTTTACAAATTATATGACAGGACAGATCCCGGACCTGTTTAAATTCTTTCAACTTAAATATTATCCGATGAAATTCAGTTCTCAATCAAAACTGAAGCATCTACACTAACTTCTAATATGCGAGCTACATACCCATTTTCACAAGCACTAGAAAACACTCAAAATGCAATCATCTAAAGACACCTACTGTTTCGGGTATAAATCGCTTATCAAGCTCATTTAAATTTTGATTTCTTATAGTGCCGTAGGGTAGCGCAAATGCGATGAGAACTATCTACGGCGCTTGCATTGTGTGCAACTCGTCGCAACTTCTAGTTTCAGTTTTGGTAGAAATGGTACATTTCGATCGGATAATATTATACTAGTTCATATGACTACTAATTTTTAATATCTAGATAGTTGTTTTCATGAAATGAAAAGCTAGTAAAGTAGAGGGATATAAAATTTAAAGTTTAATAGGCATTATTACTATGAAATAATAGATTGTAACATGTTCAGTATGAGTTTTTTGGACCAGTGTAGCATTTTAAGGCCAAATCCTTGTTGCATACTTTCAACGTGGCCGTCCGATAGAGACGAATCGTTGGAATTTTATGGACAACAACCGTATAGAATTGATCAACAATTTCTATCACGTTTGTATAATTATTGATGGTGTTATGGACACTTAGATTTAATTTCAACTGTTTCTTATTGAGCCAGGGCTTAAGCGAACTACAAATCTATAAAGCAAGTATCTTATGATGGCACAAAAAATAGTTTTTGTTACAAGGTTATTTTATTCAAAATTACGCATTCATTATTGAAAAATAAAAGTTGTGCGCTATTTCATTTTGATGCAGAATTGTTTTTATGTAATTTGTTATTTTATATCGTTTACTGTTAGGGAATTTAATAATTATTAGTTTAAATTTTAATTAAATATGCATTCAATAAAATTATTCGATTGTTACACATATTTTTATACACAACGCCTGCTTTACACAATGGACTAGTGCGGCCTAAGGCTAGTACACAAAGTAGAAAGTTCTCTTCTCAGTCCCAAAATCCCAACAATTTTCAACACGATGACACTATATACTTATCAGTGCCAACGGTAACGACATCTTCACATCATCTGCTCTTCTATATTACTTACTATAGAAGATTTCTCAAACAACAAGGCCCAGCTACTCGCACATTCAAGAAACGCACCGCAGGGTCTTACAACCAACTTCTGAGACACAAGGATCCACTGTGACTACTATACCTGGAAGCGAAGTTTATCCATTTAGGTTCAAAGCCACAGACATAAATTTAACTAGATGACGCTATTGTATGTATTTCGCGTGCCATAAAACGGACTAAAGTTTCGACAAATAATCGTAATCTGAGTTTTTCATATAGCATTATCTCCTCAACTGTGATGAAACCTGAATCAAGTGTTTAAAAATAGAAAATCAATTGTTTCCTAATTACCACATACCACAGTTTATCGTCACCGGATATCCACCGAAATCTAGAAAAATGCCTTTTTATGCAATATTGAGCTATAAAGAATGTATAGAAAAAGTTGGCCAAAGCATTGGAAATGTTTTCTTTCATTGGTAAGAAAATTTGTTTTTTAATTGTTTGTGAAAAAGTGGCACGCTTGGTTTTCATACAGATGGAGGAACTTGCGTTATCTATTTAGATATATGTCTGTGTTCAAAACAAATTGAGACAGAGCTGAATTGAAGGAATGCGGAATCTCTACAGCGTAAAGTCGAAGCGACGCATCAAATTCTGTAGAATGTAGTGTATAGAAATGTGTGCGTTACGTGGTGGAGATAAAGTCAACATGCTTCGTCTGTCCGAGTGTGCTTTGGTTAACCTTTACATAAATAGGTAATAGTATCCCGTACACTCGATAAAGTTGGCGGTTGACCAATTTTCATAAAAAGACGTCGTCGACTGTTCGACTATTATAATCTAGGATAGGCCTGCCACCAGAATACCAAGCTGCATCTAGATAATTATAGTAAAACGTTGACATGTAGCCTTATTGCGTAATGAATTTGCAAAAGGTAAAGAGCAAAGAGTATGAAAAATCGACCAATCACTTAGACGGAAATCCACGTCGCGTCCTTCAGCTCGCTTGTGATTGGCCGATTTTTCATACTCTTTGCCTTTTTAACCGACTTACCAAAAAGGAGGAGGTTCTATGTTCGACTTCGTGTATGCTTTTTTTTTATATATATATTTGTTCACCGATATCTCCGTCAATTGTGGACCGATTTTGAATAATCTTTTTTTGTTTGAAAGAAAATGTTTCGAAATTGGTCCCATTTTATTTTGGTGAAGATCTGATGAAGAACTTCGAAGATATACGACAGAACTCTTCAATAAATAACGGCAAACGTCTCGGGATTGCTGCAATCGCATGTCTGTTTATTGATTATACCATTTCGTAACATAAAATCACGCCAGTACGCTCTTAAGGAGTACGCAGATCTCTCTTTTCACCAGTTTTGTTCAAGTTTCATGATACTGGGGTTATCTATTATGTCGTTAACTTACTAAACAACTTGCCTAATAGGTAGGTACAATTAAAAAGTGAAAAATAAAACTTTTTTACAATAAAATACTACCGACTTCCAAATAAGAAAACTACAAAGTGAAAAATAACTTTATTTTTGGAAGTCGGTGTCCATAACGCAGTAAAATGGTACCTACGAAAGACACCGACTTCCAAAACTAAAGTTATTTTTCACTTTGTAGTTTTCTTATTTGGAAGCCGGTAGTATCTTTTTGTAAAAAAGTTTTATGTGAATTCATTTCGCAATAAGGGTGCCGTACACTAGCACCTTATTTTCATTACACCAGAAAAAAAAACCTTTTATACAAAAAAAATGTATCGACAAAATAAGGAACTGAAAAGCAAAATATAAAACTTTTCGGGGCCCTTCTAGGGCCGATGCCTGTCTGGGTCGCGGATAAATTTGAAAGAGAGTTACCGCGGCTCTGGCACAATTCAAACAGGAATTACCCACCTGCTCCAGAAGTCTAGTAGCACCGCGGAACCCAAAAATTATATACTTATTACATGTTTGCCAACGGTCTATAAGGTTCACATTCATTTTAAGAGTTAAAATTAATAAACACGTCGACAATAACTCCATAATGTCGGTCTTTCAGAATGGATGTAGGAACGGGTCCCGCGGTACTAAGGAGCCACTCCTGATAGATATGGCCATAAGCCAAGAGGTTCGGCGTTCCCGAAAGGATCTGTCGATATGTTGGATAAATTACATGGCTCATGAGGGTGTTAGAATTGTATAAAATAGATACAACTCCACAGAGTACATTTTAACATACTGAAATACAACTCTACGCACCTTCCTGATGTCGTGTATGGGGCAATGGAGCACAGCCCTTCGCTATCCAGGATTTCGAAATATCCAGAGGAATAGCGAACCTGTAAGGATCGAGCGAGGTATATTCCAAGGCGATAGTTTGAGTCCACTTTGGTTTCGTCTAGCCCTGAATCGTCTAAGCATGCTGGAGAATTCTGGACAAGGCTATCTGTTGAAGAGAGTTGGTCAGGTTATATTTCACCTGCTTTACATGGATGACCTGAAGCTCTTTGCCCCCAGCAATCTTCAGCTGATGGAGCAACTGAAACTTTTAGTAGCGCCATCAGGATAGAGTTTGGTGTGGACAAATGTGCGGTCATGCATGTAAAGCGAAAGGATATTGTGGAATCCGTAGGAATTCACCTCGCGGATTCCATAAACCTGAGATCCCTTTCTCTAAACGAATCTTATAAGTATTTATGCTAGAGTATTTTTTTTCTATGTCCTATTGTCTACGATACAATGATATCCGTTATATCTAAAGGTAACGATTCACTTTTTCTGTTTATGTGCAAAAGAAACAGGTGACGTAAATACTATGTGTGAATACGGAAACAGAATAAAACAACAAAGTATAGTGGAAGACAGTATGTCTATTTAGAATTTATCTACAAGTTGCAATATATGTTGTTGTTCTTGTTGACGCCATTCCTCGCTGCCGGCATCGCCGAGGTTACCCGCGTATTCTGTAAACAAGATTGCGGTTATTAGTAGTATCCTAGTATTATATTATCTGTGTTAGTAGTCATATCATTGTAAGCTGCGAAAGTTGTAATCGATGGATACGAATGGCATACCGCAGATAGTATGTTGTAATACATAAGCCTCTCATTGCAACGCAATGGACTTTTACTAGCTCTTCCCAATCAATCATCAATGTTGCTATTTCACTTACCTCTCATTACGTGTCGAATAATCTTCAGCGATCCTCCGCGTAGAGACAGTACACGTTGCACACGCTGCTTTACTGACGTCGAGCCTGCGGTACAAACCTAAGTACCAACATGGAATTTAATGCAAAGCCAACAGATTATAAAAAATTGAAAACCACTCTTGAATATAATTTACCTCCAAAATAATCCTGTCAATGAGCTGTAATGTGAAGAGTCCGCCAGACAATCTTCTTAGATACTGTGCGTCGTCATCTAACTCGTCTCCTTCTTGCTGCGAACAAATTCATTAAATATTAAATTATACAATACTTGCTTTTTCCCGAGGTCTGCTCCCGTGGGATATTCTACAGAAAGCATTTTTACGGGCTAAGGTATCCACTCAGGGATATAGTGGAGCATAGTGTAGGATTATATTAGTGAACTCTTTAGAAACAGCAGACTCTATGTCTAGGGTTAGGTTAGGAGTCGGTGGGCAGCTGATGCGATCGAGTACGTTTAAAAACTCGCACTAAAGCCACTGATCATATTTGATAACAACTATTACTACTAACACGTATTAGAACTTATTAAAAGCATCCAAAAAACTAACATTACGATTAATATTATGAAAAAGTACATTGTGTATTAAGGGCGGTAAGTAAGGAATTATGATCGAGGCTCTAGTAGAAGCCCGAAGCCGAAGACTGAGGGCTTTCTGAATCGAGTTTCGTAATTCCCGTACCGCCCGTGAAACATACAATGTTTTTCATCACATTTGCGAGTAAATAATTATAAATTATAAGCTTTAATACACAAGTCAGCACAACTATTTTTAAGAAATACGTGAACTTTTTAAGCGGATTGCGGGCTTTTTGACACACGACAGATTATACAAATGTTTCGTTCAGAAACGTTAAGGGCAAATACGTAAGGATACAGCCATGAAGGTGTGTAAAAAAAAAAAAAACTACGTTTTCATACAAAAATCTATTAAAATCGATTATTAAGAACATTATTTGAGTTTTTAAGTAACATGTAGCGAGATTGCAATGAAATTCCTGTTTAGATAACATTTTAAGACAATTTTGCAATTGCGATTAAACTCCTTGCTTGAATTTGTATGACCTGTGTGCTGTGCAATAAATAAATAAAAAATACTTATAGAACTTGGGTTTCATGACAAAAAGAAAGCTCGAGGGTTTAATATGGGGCATTACGGCCAAGATAACCTGTATGTTTAGCTACACTTGCATGAGATGAAAAGTAAAAAGGTTCATAGTAACTACCTCCATTTCCTTTTCAGTACGATCCACTTTGTCCATATACTTGAAGTGCAACTCTAGCAGCCTATCCACTTTTTCAAGGTCATTCTCAGTAAACTTCGCTAACAACCGTTGTCTTTGACTGCCTTGGCAATTGCGCAACATTGACGCAATTATGGAAACAACATGTTCTGAAAAAATAAAGAGGCGAATTTAAATAGAAATCGCTGGAAGTGTATGAGTAACATTTCGCTTTAAAAGTGAGCCTTATGCTATGTGAATAAGATTGAAATTGATTAAACTATACATTAACGAAAAGTTAATACATCTACGCACCTTCATGTTGATCAACTGTTAGTATTCTTTTCCGTTTGGGTGTCTTCATGAACAGGGGGAAGACAGTGCGTAGTCCTAAAATATCTACGAACTTATTGCAGTTGTCGCGGCCTTCGGGTCCTGCTAGTGCATGGTCGAGCACTTTTAGTGATCCATTCCGAGACATTTTCTTTTCCCTGGAATAACCATCTTTTATTAAGCATAGTTTACTTAGATGTTACCTAATCACAAATAGTCTGTCGTAAGAGAGTCTGTGAAACTAATGCTACATTACATCCAATTGCTACCTGGGCAATCTTTAGATTGAGATAAGCTACAGCAGAAATATGCGCCTGTTACAGCAATAACAATTTTTGCTGACAGGAGTCTTGAGACTTAAGGAAGGGTGCAGTAAGCACACAAATAAACATAGAACAAAATTATCATAACGAAAAATACTATGTTGAAACAATACCTGAGCATAAGATTCATGAGCTGTAGGCCCTCTCCGCGCAGGAAGCGGTCTCGGTTGGAGGGCTCCATGAGCGCGCAACACAACGAGTCGAACATGTTCTCCATTGCTTCTTGTTCTTCGGCGCCAGCCGGGTCGTTACGTTTGTAGAACTGACGAAATACGATAATACAGTTTACATGAAAAAATATTTTAATTAAAAGAAAAGATTTTTAATATTTTTGTCACTCTTTAATCTCACGACGCTGTGTAAGAGTTATCCTTAGTTAATCTTGTGTCGGAGTGCAATCAAAGGGCGCCTTCAAATTAGAGGCGTGGAGTAAGCGCTGCAGTGCCGTACTTGTGGTGCGCTAGCCGCGCCACTACTAATTTTCATACAATTTCTTGAAACGCAGTCGCAGCGCCACTACCATAACACACGCACATTGCTCCAACTTAGCGTTATCATCGCCAGATCTAGAGCTTTTTTTGTTCAATAGCGCGTTCTAGCGCCTAGCGCTAAATCTAGCGCATTTTGAAACTTCGGACTTTCTTTTAAAAAAGTAACTGCGCGAACTATTAACTTCCAAACGACGTGTTGAGGCAAATTTCATCCACAGATAAATATAAAATCAAGTCCAAAACTGATCAAGACCAACCATTTATTTCGGCGGCAGAAGCAATTGTGATAGAATCAGACGATGATGAATTAATTTAATTCCTTTATTTTATAAAATAATTACATTAACACGTTATCACTTTATTTTATTTGTACTAAACAAGTACTATAATGTACACATACATTATAGTACTTGTATACTTGTATCTCATTTAAAAGAGTTACATGTAACTCTTTCAAATGACTTATTTTGATTCAATAAAAAAAATAAAAAAATTCTTTAATACATATTTTAATTCTCAAATTATTGAGCGTTTTGTTTGAATTTAACGCCGAATACAGCGATTTTTTGACAGCGACCATTCAGCGCTTTTTTAAGAAGCTAACAGCGTGTTTTTGCTTAGACGAGTTGGCAGCACTGCACACGCACGTCATTTTTGCTTAGAGAAGTCACAATCTTTTAATTATTATTGAACCTCAATATGAATGAAGATCTACTTGACATTGAAGTATTTATTGAGAATGTTTTTGGAATTTAACTAACAAACATCACTATAATTTACCGAAGCATTACTGACGCGCGTCTAATGCGACACAGTCGTGCCACTGCAGCGCTTCATTTTGGTTGCACCACCGCAGCGCTTCCTCACGCCTCTAATTTTTAGGCGCCCTATATGCAATATCTTATTCTGTGATATATGTTAATATTTGGTTACTTACCGCCAACTGTTGCAATAAAACATCAATGCCATCAAGTTCTCCCAATAATTTTTTATTCTCTGGAGTGTTTTGCAAGAGAATTGATAAAATTTCTGTGGCATATAATTTGTTGGCATCAAAAGGCACTTTCAGCTGAAAACATCAAAATTCATGTCAAGATATTAGTTATTATTATTCCGTTGACTATACTGAATTACTGATACATACCTTCAGTCTTTTGAGTATCCATTGCATGAACCCCTGTTTAGCGACTTCTGAACTCAATTCAATTCTAAATTCTGTAAGGTTTTCTATGATACCTGTAAAATAATATTTTGTTAAACAACAAATAAATCTTTCTCTTCTCTTGAAAAATTTAAAATGATTTACCAAAGGAATCACATGATAAATAATATCATGCATATAGACACATACATCCTATTGTAATACTATCATAGCATTACCTAAAGTGTCGTGAACAGCATCTCTTTCGTCAGGCACGGACTCATCAAGGCGCGCAAGGTTGTGTAGCAACAAGGCAGGTGCTTCTGCCTCTGCCAGAGCATTGATAAGCTCTTCTGCACCCTCCTCACTCTCATGCAGAATATCCACATCTGTCAGTTCCTAAAGAGTTGTATCAATCAGCAACGACTTTTATAACAGAATAATACACTCTCATTGTCAAATAACTATAACATTTGAAAATAAAATGGACAAGATTCTTACGAGTTTTTTTTGGTGATGTTTGCAACTTTAATATGGAATCACTTACACAACTAGTTATTTGAGCAAAGAAAATAGACTTACCTGAAGCAAATGCACTACTTTAGTAGATATATCTGTGTTGTCATGTGACAACAACTCCAAGAGTGAATTTACACACTTCAAGTCCACAAGTAAAGGGTACTGGTCGGGCACTGTTGCTACTGCACTTAACTCCTGTAATGTTTTTAAATGATTAGTATTATCTAGTTTTTTGGTATTCCCTCTCACAAGGGAACTAATACTTGTTTGTATGAAAGTGCATGTTCAACATCAAATATAGTTCTCGCCAAATTTCTTGGCCGCCGAAGTTGGCTACAATGGCTGTGCAGTAGTAAATCTCATACAAAAGCTCGCGCATCCGGTAAACCAACTTCAGGGCGGCCCAGAAGGTTGGCGAGGACTATACCATAAAAACCATTTAGGAACTTCCGAAACTAATGATTGTGGTTTGGTAAGGTTCAATTATCTTATGTTGCAAAATACCCATTAATTATAATCTATTTACCACTTTAACATTTTCTACTATCATAAAATTACTATTTTGTAGCACTCTCATTCAACAAACCTTATGGCGCATCCACACATGCCCAGCGGCACGACCGGGGGCCAGGCCGACGGCACATGCATCTTTTAACCGGGGCACGCGCGGCTGTTGGTTGCCGGCGGCAGTTTGCTTGCGGCTTCGATACGGAGTAGTAGTGTTGTCGTATTCATATATACCTAACATCATTTCATATAAATAACGAAATGACAGAATTTAACTGGGATGATAGTGCAGTACTTTTAATACAGTAATATTTCAAATTCTTCACTACAGATCCTTAGAAAGGTGTTAAATTTCGAAAGAATATTTCTTCGGTTTATGTCGTCCGTTCAAAAATCTTCAAGTATCGGTGACAAATTAGGCCTATTTCGTAGACTTGGTCCGACCCAATATCTTCGTTTGATTTTGCGGTTCTTTTTATGAATAATAACATACAACACTACACTATCCACGCAACTATATTATAGTCCAACATATTCCAATTCTATGTACACGACTAACTTCTAGCAAGTCACAGCATTACTGCAAAAATTGCAACCGCATATGCAAATTCAGCGGCAAGGTGGTCTGAAAGCCGGCGGCAAACCCGGCGGCATGTGTGGATACGCCATTACAAAACCAAAACCATTTAATTCAGGAAGAATTGAATAGTTCTGAATAGCAAAGCAGATGCACAACCTGCTTGTTTTTGATGCAATTCTATGTAAATTTAAGACTTTCATTATTATGCTACAAGAGCTTACATCTAAATAAGATAGTGCTAACATACCTGAAGTGCTTCATGTAAATCTATTTCACTGTCCATAAACTTCTCTGGTTGATCTGGAAACTTAATTCTCATCTCTCTGTTCCTCAGAGTTTTCTTCTCAAAATTCAATACTAATTTCTTTACTGCAGTGTCATCTAGAATGTCACCCTACAAGAATGATGGAATTTTAGTTTTCTTTTCAAAATTAGTTAAAGAAAATTCAAGTATTCAACACTTAGGCAAAAAGCGAAAATCAGTGGCATTTTGCAGGGATGAAGAGAGAGAGACAAGATTACAAACTTACCTCAGTAGCTTCAGTCTCCACAAATCGAAGAATATCTTCTCTTTCCTTATCGCTGATAGTGGGTTCCTTAGGAAGGGTTGTACTTATCGACATTAACGCACGAGGATCGCTTTTAGACTTCGCCATTCTCCGCATTTTTGAAACCCTCGCGCCATCATCGTCCGAGTCACTGTCATCTTCATTCGGCCTCTTGGGCGTTGGTGTGGGCTATTTGATAATAATAACGATTAAATAAAGTTAAATAAACCTTTAGTAGACTGTATTGTCTATTCGGGCAAATCTTATAAAGGCGTTTGCTACTCAAATCTTTAGTGGTCTAAATATTGTTTACCTTAAATGAAAGCAGTTCTCCAACATCCATGCTAACCAACGTATGTGTCTATTTATTTCTTGAGATATTTATAATTTCTAATCATCAGTTTTCTTAGAATAAAACAATAAACACTCCAGCAGAAAATGTGTAGAAAATTCTACCCAATTTGATGCTATTTGCGATTTGCCATTGACAGACACTTGACAGCAGACGCGTGCGGCGGCACAGATAAAAAATTTACTATTAGTCGAATTACGGTACACTTATACACTAGTGTTGTACGTTAGAAGAGGCTCGTTGGGCGGGGCGTGTCGAAACAGAACGCCCAAATCAATCAATGCTCGTACCATATTACCCAGTCAGCCCTAAGGGGTAGAGAAGCAGTCACTGCATGTAAAATAATAGTATTCAGCTTAATCCAGTTAGACTGTAAGAAAACCCATTTCACCGACCCGACCCAGAAAGTGATTCTGATTATTCTGTGCTTTCAACCAATTGCAAATCGACTAAACGCTAATTTTAACATGTCCAAAAATACTATGATATGATGTAGCAACTCTAAAAATAATTGGCGATGGCGGTTAAAGTTAGCTGTTTTATATTTGTGTAGCTTGCTGCAGATTTAGACAGAAAAATAATAGATAGTGCTTGTAAATTGTTTGTTGTATGAAACAATGGACAGTAAGAAAAGTAACCATTATGTAATAGTAAAGGTAAATTCTGTCTTTCCTTTAGTATGTCTTTAACATAATTATTCTCCTAATTATTTTAAACTTCACTAGAAAGTGGTGTAAATATTGGATGAATGAGAAGATATTTTTCTGCTCAAGGAACCTGTTCCACTGCTTCTAAGAGCAATAGGTACCTAAATGTCTCTTGATCAAACTCCTAAACTATTAAAGGGACAGTACGAAAAAGCGCGAGAATCGTCGAATTTGGCGGTCGTGATTTTCTTTCGATTTTTTTAAAATAACACAAAACTTGTGATTGGAGATAAGTTGTGTAGATTTATGTAGATATTGATTAGGCTAGTTAATTTTATTGTTTGTGTATTTAATTCTCAATTGGCAAGTTTTTTTATTTTTATTGTCCGATGGACAACGAACCGCCTGATCCGGGGGGCACAGTCCCCTCGGTTGGGCTTAATATTATTATTAATAATGAATCGAGTATGGACACTGACTCGTACATAACAAGATCGGAGCGGAAAAGGGCTAGAGCTCCACGCAAAATGTGCAAACACTGCAATAAAAGAAGGAGACATGGCCACTCGACAGGAATCAAGGAATCGGCTTGCCATTACGAAAATGAATCGCTAGTAGTACATTTGGAAGCCACTCCACGTTCTGTGGATGGTCCACAAACTGAAATTCGTTCCACCTCAGAACTTCCCCAAAGGCGCCACAGGTTGCTAGGGCTTTGTACGAAGCCACAGACCTGTCGCCATATGTTGTACATATTCAAAAAAATATTGATATTGGAAACTCTGCTCAGTCATTACACCCAATTACTTTAGGGCATTTTCTCAAAAAACGTCAATAATATTGTAAATGGTTCTTTGAAACGCATCGGTCGAAATAGGATCTCAATAAGCTTCTCTCATTACCTAGATGCAAACTCTTTTATTAATAACCCTGGTTTGGTGAAAGAGAAATTAAAGGCATTTGTTCCATCTGTTAATGTGTGTCGTATGGGTATTATTAAAGGTGTACCTACCGAATGGTCTCCCGAGGCAATAATGGATAATGTGACGACTGTTCCCACTGGATGCGGGAAAGTTATTAAGGCAAGGCGTCTTACTTAACTATAAAGTTCACGAACCGACCCCTGTTTGGAAACCATCCCAAACAGTCGTGCTCACCTTTGACGGTCAAATTTTACCAAAACGCGTGTTTTGTTGTTATAATTCTATGCCAGTGGAAATGTATACATTCCCAACAATTCAATGTTTCAATTGTTGTCATTTTGGTCATACAAAGGTACAATGTAGGTCAAACCCTCAGTGCTTCAACTGTGGGGAGAGGCATTCTGCTGACACTTGTAGTATTGAAGACGAAAGTGACAGTAAATGTTGTCTTTGCGGTGGCATTCATTACGCCATTAATAAAAAATGCCCAGAGTTTGAGACAAAAGTCAATAAAGCACTATATGGCCCATAGCTGCGTGTCGTATGCTGAAGCGTCGCTGCTACATCCCCCAATCTCCAAACTATATGCAGATGCGGTAACATCTGCTCCATCACATATAAATAATAATATTTCTTCTTCACGACCTTCATCCCATTCACCGAACACATCAAATTTCACATCACACAGGAAAACAGTATTCCTAAAACCTCGGGATCCCCCAAAAAAAGCCAAGGGGTATAACCGGGCAGCTCATCAAGAACTTATTAATAATGAAGTTTCAACGTCAGGTAATGGTGTTGCTTTGCATAATAAATCAACAACTAATAATAATGAAAGTCATATTTTTAATTTAATTATAATGCTAATTAATACTTTATCTAAAAATAATATTATTGAACCATCCAACGTTGCCACTGTAATTGGCAAAATAACGCTGTCTAACTTGTTTAGTCTTAACCATAATGGATCCAAATCAACC
Source organism: Orthosia gracilis (assembly GCA_947562075.1). Lineage (NCBI taxonomy): Eukaryota > Metazoa > Arthropoda > Insecta > Lepidoptera > Noctuidae > Orthosia > Orthosia gracilis. Next base: position 45,354,251 of record OX387268.1, read on the forward strand.
CAAGGTTGTTCAGTGGAACAGTCGCAGCATTGCAAATAAAAAATCAGATCTGTACTATATATTAAACTAGCTGACCCCCGCGGCTTCGCTCACGTTAACTGGCTATCTATCTACCTTACCTACCGAACTTACACTACCTACCCTACGTACCCTAACTACCCTACCTGCCCTACCTACTCTACCTAACCTAACCTACCCTACCTACACACCTACATTGCTTGGACAACAGTGAGTGCTTGTAATTTAATATAAACTTTATCGAATAGCAATAAAGTTCAAATTGACTCTACATTTTAATTAGAAAACGTTTGTCTGGAAAAAAGAAAAGGGCTGTTTTTAGGGTTTTCCCGGAATTTATTCGAATTTTTCTCGCCGTAAAAACCATCTTTGAACTTTAACGAACATTTAAAAAAAGAATTGGTAAAATTGGTCCAGGCGTTGTTGAGTTATGCGCTTACCAACATTTTGCTCTCTGTGAGACATGGCTGAAACCGGGGTTCTCTTTTAGAATTCCTGGCTATGCGGGTCTAAGAACAGACAGAAGCGATGGGTATGGCGGTGTTGCCATACTTGTTAAAAATAACTTGTCTTTTCAGTCTTTTCCTCTTCCAAGTTTTAGTGATGATATATCTGCTGTTGCTGCTATTGTAAATAAAATTTGTATAGTATGTATATATTATACTGTAAATATTCTTGCTGAAATTAATAATCTTTTTACAGTTTTACCTAAACCATTTTTGGTAATGGGTGATTTTAATGCACAGCATCAGTCCTGGGGAAGTTCTTGTTCAAATTATTATGGGGAAAAGTTATTAGAAATTCTAGATTCAAACAATTTGTGTATTTTAAACACATGTCTTCCAACACGCCAAACAAGTCCAGATGAGGGAATAAGTGCTCCTGATCTATCAATCTGCTCACCTGAGTTAGCATCGACATTATCCTGGTCACCTTTATCGTCTTCTTATGGTAGTGATCATTTTCCTTTAATCATTTTTTTTCCACATAAAAAACCAGATACTTGCATTCTGACACCACAACCGCGATTAAAATACAGACTTCAAAATGCAGACTGGGATAAATACAAAAATTGTGTGGAAGAAAGAATTTCTACTTTATCTAATTCCTTACTACATGATCCTTAGTTATTATCTAATGAAATTACAAGAATTTTAAATAGAGGTAGCAGATAATATTTTTCCTATTAAGAATGGGGCTGAAGGCAAAATTCCTTCACCACCTTCGTGGGATGCTGAGTGCACTCAGGCCATTAAAAAAAGAAAAGAAGCTGAAAAAAAATATTTCCATATTATGACTCATCACAATTTTGAGATTTATCAAGAAGCTGCTCGTGCAACTCGTAAGCTCCTCAGGAAAAAGAAATTTGAAGGTTGGCAAAGATTTTGTACATCTATCTCACCAGAAGTTAACGCGTCTGTAGTATGGCAAAATATTAGGCGATTCAGGTCAGCGTTCAGTGACACAACAGCCTCAAAACTGCCATTAGAGTTGGCCAATAAGTTCATGGATCATTTGGCTCCTTTTTCGGTCCCAGAACAGAGATCTTTTATGCATTTGCCCTATGTTCCTATTTTGGATTCTGAGTTGAACTCTCTCTTCACACTAAGTGAGTTGAAAGGAGTCCTTTCACATGTTAATGATTCAGCTCCTGGCGAAGATGGTATACCATATTCATTTATAGCCAATCTGTCTGACTCTGTTCTTTTAATATTATTTAGATCTCATCAATACAGCTTTAATATCTGGCAACATCCCATCAAGTTGGAAGTCTCAAATAATTATTCCTATTCTGAAACCAAACAAACCTTCTTCTAAAGTTACTTCTTATCAACCAATTGCACTTTCAACAGTTCTTGCTAAAATTGCTGAACATCTCATTAAGAATCGTTTGGAGTGGTTTTTGGAAAGCAGAAACTTGTTGGCAATATCACAGTTTGGTTTTAGGAAGGGTAAGAGTACGATTGATAGTCTTAGTGTGCTCACAACTGATATTCGCTTAGCCTTTTCTTCCAATAACTCTGTTATTGCTGCTTTCCTGGATATAAGTTCAGCTTATGATAATGTCCTAGTATCAGTCCTGGAACAAAAGCTGAATTTATTACAAATTCCAAAAATGCTGTCTACTTTCATAATTAATATGCTTTCAGAGAGATCGTTAAATCTAGATATTGAAGGGTGTACATTTACCCGTTTAGTATGGAAAGGTTTCCCTCAGGGTTCTGTACTTAGTCCACTACTTTATAATATTTACACTTATGATTTAGAATCCTCTCTAAATGAGTCAGTACAAGTCCTTCAATATACAGATGATTTACTTCTTTATTTATCTGGTCATTCTGTTGCGAATATTTGTACTTCCTTAACCTCTTCTTTATGCTTACTGAAGACTTGGTTGGAAACCAATGGTCTAAACCTGTCAATTGATAAAAGCAACATAGTCTTATTTACTAGAATGCGTAAGCCTGCAGCAGTTACAGTAACATATGATAATATCTCTATGCCGGTTAAAAATCAAGTAAAATTTTTAGGCCTTGTTTTGGATACACATCTTACAAGTTTACCACACTGTGAGTATAATAGCTGCTAAATGTGAACGAAATATCAACATAATTAGATGTCTTGCTGGTGTTTGGTGGGGAGCACATCCCTTTTCATTAAAACTACTGTACAACACCTTGATTAGAAGTGTATTGGACTATGGGACCTTTTTGCTGGCACCTGTTAATGTTGCTGGTCTTAAGAAACTGGAAAGTGTTCAGTCTAAGGCACTAAGAGTAGTTTCAGGTGCAATGAAAAGCAGACTTCCTATTAATTGTCTTCAGGTGGAATGTGGAGACCCCCCGCTTCATTTGCGACGTCAATTTTTAGGCGATAGATTTATGGCTCGGTGTTTGCAATTTACATTACATATCATCCTTTGCGAAATAGACTTTCCATTCTCTCTAATGAAGTTACTTCATCTACTTACTGGAGGCACAAAGATACTCCGTGTTTAGTTAAAAGCTTTAGAAAATACAATTTAATTGAAACTCCTTGCCACCAATCTCAATTTCTTCCTATATAAATATCATTGTAATTACAGTTCATTAATTATGTCACCAAACATTCATTATAACCTGAACATTTACCGAGATGACGTATGTCATAACATTAACTTCAACTTTACTATGGATAGAGACTGGAAGGGCTGTCAGCTCCTGTTTACAGATGCTTCGAAATATGGAAGAAACTCATGTGTGGGAGTAGGTGTATAACACTCCCAGTATAATGTCGTTCAAAAAATAAACCTCCCTTCCGAATCATCTGTATTTACGGGAGAGTGTTACGGTCTATTCAAAGCTGTCGAATATATACTCCTTATGGGCTTACTGAATTCACTCATTTTAACTGATGCAAGGAGTGCCTTACAATCTTTGGCCAGATTTCCTTTCTATTCTCATAATTCTTTTATTATATTTGAAATACGTGAACTCCTTCAAAGATGTTCTATTAAGGGATATTCAGTGCATTTTGCGTGGATACCCTCACATTGTGGCATTTTAGGTAATGAGAGAGCAGATCAGTTCGCTAATGATGCCGTATTATGGAGACGTTTTTCCGTACAAAAATAACTCCCAAGATCTGGCTGCTCTGCCCGGGGTTTATCTACAGGAATCCTGGGGTCAGCTTTGGTCAGGGCAATCAGTGAAAGGGAAATTTTATCGTACTATCCAGCCATCCATTCCTGCCAAACCTTGGTTTAGCAAGTACAAGCGAAGCAAAAAGATTTCCACCATATTCATACGTATGCGATTGGGTCATGTGTGTACTCCAACTCATCTTGCCAGGCTTGGCATTGTGCAGAGCCCTGAGTGTGAATGTAGCGCTAAGGTGGGCGATCTGAACCACTTTATTTTTGCCTGCCCCCTTTATGACCACTCCTCACTTTTCCAAAGCCATTCCCCTACTGCTAAATTTGTTATTTAAATTTATTATTTAATATAAACAACTATTCTCCTTTCCGTTTCCAAATTTTCCTTTGTAATATTTTTTATTTTTCGCGAGTCATCGATTCTTACGTTTTGTTATTATTGAAGCGCCGCTCCGTAAGATTTATACCTCAGAATCCAGGGCCAGTCAATGAATCTTTATAAAAACTTTAGAAATGTGTTTTCAATAGCATATAACAAAATGTTAAAAAAAAAATGTGCGAACTCAATTTATTTCATGTATTTTTTTTTTTTTTTGGAAAAACTTTGCCCCACACTAGAAATTTATTTCTGTACCGTGGGTGCGTTTACAAACATATAATATATATTCACATACACAACACCCAGAGCCGGAACAACTATCTGTAGGTCATACAAATATTTGTTCCGTGCGGGAATCGAACCCGCGACACGCAGCGCAGCAGTCAATTGCTCAACCACTGCGCCAACAGTGCGCCCAATTTATTGATTATTATTATAAATAATTATTAATTTTTCGGTATTTTCCTTTATTTAAATGAGTTTAAGGTTATATTTTAAAAAGGAGAACTATTACAACCTTGATCTTGGGTCTCTAGGGACTGCAGGTATAAAGATGAGGGGAGGGGAGGGGGCTAGAGAATGCAACAGCAGCTGTTCGGTGTTGTTAACGCGAGCCCTAACAGAATAGTACACGTCGCAACTTGCTAGGCTCAATACGTACGTATTGAGCCTAGCAAGTTAGCCCCCAATAGCAGCTACGTAGCTGTTATTGTGGGCTCCAAAAAAATATCTGATTTTTGTTTATTTGAAATTATTATATACATTACTGTGCCGTGAGTGTGATAAAAATTAATTACTGAGCATTATTGAGTTTTACAAACTTTCAAAATAGTGGCATAAATAGTAAGCCCACAATATGGCTCCGAAAAGCCGCCATTTTTCAATTTTCCAATGTTAATGGAGGTAATGACGCTCGCAAGGTTAAGATTTACGTAAGAATCATCAAAATCGGCCAACGCGTTTGGTCTCTGGAACGCCAGATACATACATAGATACATCTCTGTGAGAGGGAATGGGCCGTAATCGACCACGCGGGCCCAGTGCGGGTTGGTAGATGTCTTTGCATTTTTGGTTCTAAGACATGCCATGTTTGCTTACGATGTTTTCCTTCACCGTTTTGAGAGCAGTGGTGATGAAACAATTTACACAAAGTAAAGTGCCTGCCTGGGTTCGAACCCACGACCCACAACTTGTAACATGCAAAACAGGATGCGGAGCATCTTGTGGGTTGTGGTTTAAACTGCACTGCTGCTTGCTTAGAATGCAATGGTGACAGCTGTACTAATCCTTTACCTACAATCTACATCAACGAGATCGACGACGACGACAATAATGTAATAATGTATATAGTTGATGATATTCTTTTTTTGTAAATCGTTATTTTTTGCGAAAATCTAATAAATTAACATTAAAGTTACTATGCAAATATAATTTATTAAATATAAATTTGAAATCTTTACTATAAACATTTTATTCCCCCTTCCACCTCTTATTTTCGAGTAAATTGTTGTTAAAAATTGTTGTAATCGAGATCGGTCAATTTTTATTTTTTAACTTTTTTATTTGAGCTTTTAATAATTCAGTCAAACACTCGTTATACAGATTCATTGACTGGCCCTGGGTTCTGAGATTTTACAATTTTTATGCCTTACGGCGCTCCACTATATTATCAGATTAAATATTGTCAGTGGCAATAAGCACGAATAGTACAATGCCAAAAGGAAGAAAAAAAAGGGGCAGTACGTACCTATAATTGAACCTATGAATAAACAGCATTTAATTACAGGAAGTGGTGAATTCAATTAAAAATGGAAAGACGTTCGATTTAATAGAATTACTGGAAATAATAAAAAATAGTACAGAAGTGGACGTGCAAGTTAAATTATTCTCAGTGTTATCGGCCTACTTAATGTTCAATGTAATGCTAAAACAATATTGTAACATTCATAATGTATTTACATTTGTTTAACTTTCAACTGGATGAATCAGTTGCTGAACAAGCCTAATTTTTTCAGGATGATAATATTGAGGCAATATTAAACACAGTTACATACAACCCTATCTACGACAAAATCCGCAAACTATTAGCGGACTGCCCACCAAGAAAAACAACAGTTGTATTCAATTTTCTGTCGGCCCTTATGTTCGTCGATGATGAAGGCAGCCATAGAAAACACAGCCTCGTCGCGTATGCAAGGAATATGATAAGGAGCAGCGGTTGTTTAGCTACAATGTGTGATCTCTTTACGACTTCCATGATGGTACATCTATAAGTACTTACATACCTATCTACTCAAATTCATATAATACTGATATACATAATATCATATTCATGATAGCTCCTAATAGCTACAACCTGGGAGTCTTTAAAGTCAAGAGTGAAAAGGTTTCTTCTAGACAAGTGCTTTACCTTCGACCACATCGTCTGATTGACACTCAGGCAGCCCTCAAAAAACGTTGGGTCACAGCTACCCAAAATTCAGCCAAGTGCGAGTCGGAGTACCCATGAACTCGCTCATGATCGATTTATTGCATTCCTAAAATCAAGATGTTTAAAAAATTTATGACACCCTGACCGAGACTTTGTACAGTGGGAAAACCCGTGGGGTGAACACTAGTAAATTAATAAACCTTAAATTTTAGTTAGTTCGCTCCAGAAAATTACAAAATTAACTGTGTGTTTATTTGCACATCAGTGTCATATTTAGATTAACCGATTTTGATGAAAATTTTACAACTTCTTTCTTCAAAAGATATAATATATTTTTTGTATTTAGGCTTGCGCTTGTCCGCTTGACCATTAGCTCACCTGATGGTAAGCGATGATGTCGACGGTGAAACACGTTTGCCTAGAAGTAACCTATTGACTCATTACTTGAAGACCCCTAGGTTTTAGCTATCGGGCAACACAGTTTCTGGCAGGGAATTCCACTCCTTAGCCGTACGTATAATGAAAATATTTCTAAAATGTGTAATGCGTATGGGTGGGATGTCCACAATTTACCGATGGCGCATCGCCGTACGTCTTGTAGTCGGATGATGAAACGGGGTAGGCGGAATTAGATCATACAATTCCATCGCACACTCTCCGAAAGGAAAAGTAAGTTATTTTTCACTTTGTAGTGTTTTGTTTTGGAACTTGGTTTGATTTTTTTGTTTAAAAGTTTTTATTTATCTCTTTTTAGTTTTGGTAGGTACCTCCAAATGCCATAAAATCATTTATAGCCAAAGTAAATCTCATGACGATTCCAATAAGCCCCAACATGACTAGGATTCATTGTTTTATTACAGAGTTCCAGTGTCTACCTTCCGGCTTCATCATTAGATCAGTTCGATGTTACCATTTTCATCAGTACCATTTATTTAAAGGTATTTGCTTCATCATAGTCGGTTAGCTCTTCCATATATCTTATACCCATGACATACTTAGCATTAAGGAGTTCCAGTGGCCATCTGCGGTCTTCTTCATCAGTTCCATTTCACCAAATGACACATTCTGAGTGTAAATGATTGCACTGTATGAATGATATTTTTAAATCGGTCCATAAACGACCGCGTTCCACATAAAAAAAAAACGTACGGTCGAATTGAGAAACCTTCTTCTTTCATGAAGTCGGTTAAAACCGCGATAAAATGCGTGACTTAAGCCTATCACAGCGGCCGTGCTCTCCCGGCATATTGGCATCGACCCATTCGGCGACTGCCTCCAAAGAAGACAGGTTCAAACTTTGCACCATGACCTCAGCCTTATTGAGTAAGTGAATAAGGCAACGCAAAGGTTTTGGCCGCAATCAATCGACAAATCACACAGACGAAAATCCACAGCACGTCATTCATCTGGCATGTGATTGGTCGATTTAAAATTAAAACCTAGTTTAACAATAAAATTTAAACCTAGTTTAGAAGTCAGGGTTTTACGCTCTGGCGCACTAGCTTAAGCAATTTTTAGATCAAAATAATGTAATTCATTTATGGAGAAATAAAGATTATTATGTCCTTTATTTCACTACTTTCTTATTAAATACATTTTTAAATATTTTTATAAAAATAAAGATTATCATTATTTGATAGCGGTTAAACCCTTCGCCTTGCCGAATTCACTTGCGCAATTCGGCTATCTCAGGCAATCGAGGCAAGAAATTAAACGTTAGGATGTATTTTACATCAAATAATTTTATTTAGATGCTTACCTACTTAAGTTACAAATTCAAGCTTTCGTTTTTTTTCGCGAAAACGTTTATAATTTCATCATTATCTAGGTCCAAATCTTTGTAAGAGAGCTAGGCCGGACAATCTTTCCTGTGCCATTCAGGTTCGTTACCAAGATTTTACTCTGCAAAGAGTAGACAACAATCTCTCTGCGGTAGCTACGCTGACCGGAAGATTTGCCAGTACATTTATAAGAAAATTTTTATGTTAGGGTACAAATCTAGGTAAACTTGAATGTGTGATGTCACAAGTCTATTAGGGTTGTGGGCATGCCCATCGTGCCCACAACGGTAGACCCGCGCTTGCTGACACTGGCATGGTCACCATCAGAATCAGTCGATCACTGGTTCAAAACTTTTAAGGATTTATCGGTGGCCGATCGGAGTAGCATCTTCCCAGCAGATCTAGCTATTTTTTTTATTCGCACCACATCATCGCTTACCATCAGATGAGATAGTGGTCCAGCGCGAGCCTACCAATAATAACAACAAAAAAAAGCAAAACATTTTGAAATGCATTATAATTTTTGTATTCTATCTGAGGCAGAGTTCATCCATCCATCCAACGAGTTATTAAGTGGCAATGTTGGTGTTCACGACTCCGTGGTGTGTGAATAGTTTATCCACAAGGTGAACGGTAGAATTCGGGAGTGCGCCGGATGCAGACTAAGCCTGGTCGTTTTGGCAAAGTTTAGGGATGACTTATTGCCGCACTTGGCGGTCTTTGGCGAATTGATTTTGTTTACAACCACTTATGTACCTTCTAATTTAATTTAATATTCCCAGCAGCATCAGGACGCCTGGCGAGGTCTGTGTCGATGTCTTGCTGATTCGTGTCGCGATGTTGAAGCTAATCAAAGCTATTGTAGGCACCTTGTCCCCATGGTAAGAACCTAAATACTGTCTCATTCATACTTACCTATTAAGGCTTGCGCCATTCAACTGCACGAAATCTGGATCAAAAGCCAATAGATGTTAAATCTAAGAGGAAACAGCACGCTAATTTGTTATCCATTGCTTTATTTGTTTAAAAATCCTTTTACTCGACACTTCAACAGCTTAAAACACGCAATGAATATTGTTGAATTGACAACATGAAAGAGTCTGCGATTTATTACATGCATTCATGTGTTACGCAATCAGACCTGTGACCTTAGGCCTTTCTCAATATTTTTTTCTGGTTTCTGGTCAAGCTGAGATAGTTATTATTTTTTCAGTGTATTCAGAGATGCAGTCAGAGCAACATCGAGCTGCTGCTCGTCCTGCAGAGCTTACTACAGAACCACAATCGTAACATCACTCTGTTTTTGGAATGTAACGGAATATCGCTGTTTCAAAGGTAAGGTAAAATTATTTTTATGTTGTTATTAGGGTGGGTTCAATAAATACAGAACGTTGTCTAGAGGTTTATACAATTATAAAAAATTCTAAAAGGGGTCCAAATCCAGAATAATCCTGCGTTCGTTCCGGTGTAGTCGTTTGTGTATGTGAGTTTATTATGTTTGTAAATACACCCACGATACAGGAGAAATTCCTATTATAGTGTGGTACAACGTTTTAAAAAACCGGTCAAGTGCGAGTCGGACTCGCGCACGAAGGGTTCCGTACCATTATTTCAAAAAATGGCAAAAAAATCACGTTTGTTGTATGGGAGCCACATATTATTTAAATATTTATTTTAATCTATTTTTAGTATTTGTTGTTATAGCGGCAACAGAAATACATCATCTGTAAAAATTTCAACTGTCTATCTATAACGGTTCATGAGATACAGCCTGGTGACAGACAGACAAACGGGCCGCGGCATCTTAGTAATACGGACGACCATTACCCCCGGGACCCCGTTTTTACCCTTTGAGTACGGAACCTAAAAACGCTAAAAAAAAAACAAAAATCTAGCAGTGTGATCACCAATACTCGATAAATTTACAAAGTCTGCCTAACCAGTTTTTTTCTGCAATAATGGTCTTGCATCATGATTAATTTGTAGGGAACTCCTACAAGACGACATGTGCTTACAACTGCTAGCCACAATAGTCCAGTCCTCGTCTGAAGTAGTCGCACTTATTGTCAAGACAGGCATTTGTCAGCAGTTACGAGACTTCTTGCAGATGTATGGACCACAATCACAGGTACGTAACATTGAGAATACCTTTCGTCACTAATTGAATCATTGTCTTGTTTTTAACACCAGTCGTTTTTTATGTTCTTTAAATAACAAATGTTTATTTTTAACAGTTGGGTCAATGGGCTACCATAATATTACATCATACGTCAAAAGTAGAAGGTAAGAATTCCAAAAAGTATTATTTTTATAATAGTGTAGCACTAGCATGATGAATCACTTCATAAGTTTATATTTTAGGTGCATGTGAAGACCCGAAGCTTGATGAAGTAAAAACGGAAAATAGTAAACTGAGCGAATCCTTCCTAGCCAAAAGGCACCGTGCCGACCAAAATAGACAAAAAGAAAGCAGTGCGGATACCACCAAATTCTACCAAAATGTTATGAAGGAAATACTTCGAGAGAATCAATTCAACAATTTAAAATCATTCTTTCCAACCAATATTATGATGAACAACAAAATAAGTCCAAAGAATATTGTTAGCCGCGCCTATAGAGCCCCATTCCATGATATTTCACAAAGAAAGCAATTCTGCACAGCTTCCCAAAATCCTAATAAGATGTATTCAAGAAGTGATTTGATTAATCAAGCCTTTAATAAAACTGTATTTCCGCAGTTAAATAAAACAAATGAACTATCCCTTTCATTTATACGAGAGCAACTTTCCAGCAGAAAATACGTAACAAGGAATTCTGTTACTCCTGAAAAATTGCCTGAAAGTCTTCAAAGAACATTTCAGACTAATGAAAGTAAAGTAAGAAAGCATACTTTTTGTGATTCCCTTATGGAAAATTACGAAAGTCGTTTAAATACAGTTTACTATACTAATACTACTTTCGGCGATTTCAAACCGCATTTTACTTCAACCCCTAAGCGAAATGATTTGAACTCCAGACATGAGAGCCCGCGCTCTTATAATAACACTGTCAGATCTATTCAGAAGTCTGCAAAAAACTATAAGATGAAGCGGCAATTAGACAAAAAGAATATAGCAAAACATTTAGAGCGATGCAAAATTGATAAAGAAATAAAACACAAGTCATTTAGCGGACGACTTTTTGGCGCTATCAATACATCGTGCACTACACTCGTGAAGACGGTTAAAAATATATTTAGACCTAAGAGTGATTTACACGATACAGAAAATGATACTGATAAGGATAGTTTGAATAAGACTTGTAACCGAGACACACTGACCTGTAGCTATAGTTTCACTGAATTCATGCCTAAAAGGGATGCTGCTTTGAAAGAGGATTGCACTATCAAGCCAGATGGCAAAGTAGTTAGCTTGAAGCCAAAGACAAAGGTTGAAGACTTCAGTATGGAACTGAGCAACTCTTGTAACACCTGCAATAACACCAATGCGCTCAAGCGTAAGTTGGTCAGCGATGAATACTTGAAGGAGACTATTAGAAAACTTAAACTAGGAATTAACTTATACGGATGTGATTTTAAGGTAATTTAAGTTCTATCTTCGATGGAGTTATTTAACTATTCGCTTAACTTCTTTTCGGATGCTATAATGTCATTGAAAATCTGATTGTAAGTGTTAATAATTTTTTTATTCGTTTCAGAAAATATCTCGAACGATGTGGACAAAAGAAAATTACTTGTCACCTGCGGTCCTCTATTTTCTGTACCGAAAGCTAATTATAAAATAATCTGCTAATATTTCGTTTTATTCAAGCGTGTTGTTGACTACGGTTATCTATGGTCGAGACACATTCATTAACACTATCTAAAAGGACAACCATAAAATTAATGACGACACTGGACTAATGGCAATGACTAAACAAGTATTTTTCTCGATACATCAAAAACAAGATAATATTCATGGTCATTTGTTATTATCTTAAATAAATAGCATAACATAATTACATGATATCTTATTTAATCACCCGTCTCTATTATAGTTTACTGTAGGTAGATTCATGGCGAACCATATCTCTTGTGATGTCAGCAATAGTTGGAGTACCTGAGTGGACAAAATGGGCAAATCTTAATAATGGGATGGCAGAAAAAAACCGAGTTCTTTCATATAAGATCGAATTACTCGCAAATATCTTTTGAATTAAAATAAATTAAACTTTAGAATTGCTCATAGAAAATATGAAGACGAATACCTGCTATTTGGAAGGTGTATTCCAGCTCAGTCCGGAAAATATTGAGCATTCTTTGGACACCAGCTTGTCCTCCAACGGTTAAACCCCATAGCGCAGGACGACCAACGAAGACCTGTGGCCGCAAACATTTCACAATTTAATCTGTCATACAGACTTAGTTAAATAATTGAATGACTGATTGTGACCATTGCTAATTCTGTAATGCGAAGACGAACAAAAGGCCTCACCATTCTTGCCCCAAGTGCTAAGGCTTTGTACACATCAGTTCCAGTTGACACACCACCGTCCAAATAGACTTCCACATTGTAGTTTCTTACAGCTTCCACGATTTCTGGCAACGCTTCAATCTGAAGAATTCAAAAGATACATGAGCAATTGGATCTATCGTATTTTATGTTTTGTCAAAGATATTGTAGTAAGTATCTATGAATCATTATTACCGTAGAAGGAACGCCGTCCAACTGCCTCGCTCCGTGGTTTGATACTAAAATGCCTGAACAACCAGCTTGGACGGCTTTTACTGCATCATCACCGCGTAGAATGCCTTTAGCTATAATCGGCAGAGTCGTAATGCTGTCAATATAAACAACTGTTACGTATACATTTCCATTTAAAATTAAAAGTTCAGAGGTGAGAGATAGGTATCATCATCATCATAATTTCAGCCGAAAGACGTCCACTGCTGGTCATAGGCCTATTAGGGAGATAGATACTTTGGATAGTATTACCTTTTCAACCACGTCACCTCGTCCCATGTCAAAGACTTGTCGAACAAGTTCTCAACGTAATTATTCAAACCACTACCATCTTCTGTACTGCGTATCTTGGTAGATAGGATGCCTTCAAAGTTAGCTAGCCTGTAAAGGACAAAAATGGTATCACTAATACTATTTTTTTTTTTTTTTGCACACAAGATATAAATGTAGTGTTTTCATTACCTCAAATGTGGTGGCAGTGTAAACTTATTTCGCACGTCTGCGCGCCGTATTCCGAACAGTGGCGTATCAACAGTTAAGGCTATGGCCTTAAAGCCTGCCTTCTCAGCTCTTAGAACTAGATTTTTGGTCACTTCCCTGAAAGTTTTAAGTTATAAACGGTGAATTTTGTGCACATATCTCATTTTTATAGTAATAATGATAATAAGAGAATTATATACCTGTCATTATAAATGTACAGCTGGAACCATTTTATAGCATCAGGTGCAGCCTCAGCGACTTCTTCTATAGAGCTTGTAGCAATAGTACTGAGTGTGAAAATGGTCTTCTCAGCTTGGGCAGCTGAAACATAACATTACTAAATCAAAATAAAACGATTAACTTGTAAATTGTGATATATAGAATTTAGAAGTGGTATTGTACCTCTTGCATTAGCTAGTTCGCCTTCAGGGTGCGCCATCCGTTGCATAGCAGTAGGCGATATACCGATGGGCAAAGAGACATCGTGCCCTAATACTTTAGTCCGAATATCACAATGGCTCACTCCTATTAGGCATTTTGGACGAATCCGCAACCTGTGGGAAGAAGCATTATTGGGGATCGAAAATTAAGAAGGTTGATGAAGGCCTGATGGGATGAAGCTGACGGCTGTACCTCTATATCGCAAACCATTAAAAAAAAAAACACTATGCGTTTCCAAAAATAAATCATACAATCATATACACTGTAACATACCTTTGAAAAGCTAGTTTGTTCTCAGCAAGGGTTTGTTCATCTGTTGCGCCACTTTTGTAATAATCGCGAGCAGGTTTCGGTAATATCGATAAAGCCGCCTCCTCTATATCTTTTACGCTTATGTATTTCTCCATTGTTTTTATTATCAAATAATTTGTTATTTATGATTTCACGCTGCGAGCGCTAAACTTGATCATTACTTGCCGTCGAATGCGTGCAAATGATAACGCACCACTTATCTATATAAGTATAATGTGTAAGGGCACAGGTCATTATAAGTCGGTGCTATTAAGGCCAAGAATGGGGTTCTGGCTTTTTACGTGGGGAGATTGCGTTCTCTACACTAGGTTATATTGTCTCAGATAGACCTTGAGGAACAAACTTAACAAAAACAACAGGGTATAACGACTGCACGCCATGTTCGCTTAACCATGAGCCTCGGTCGGTGGAGCGACGCAGCTAGCTGTGTTCTTTTCTTAAGACCTCGACGAAACATAATGTGTAAGCAGTGAATGTTTTAAGTTTAACGACTCCGTATCAAAATGTACTATTCGCAAAACGACATATGGGCAGATCGTCCTAGACCTATGACCTAGTGGATAAACTTCCTACAAACAAAAGAATGGGAATGGTACAGTCATACCACAAAATTATATGAGATTTTTAAAGAAATAATTTGATACATTTTATTTGTTGAGTTTGTTATCTTCAAAATACAATAAAAAATGAAAAGTAAAAGCCAAAAGATATGTGTTGTTTATTTGCGTTTAGATCGATAGTGATATTTTGCAGTTTTTAAGTAAGGGGTCGTCCATTAATCACGTGAGTCAAGCCTTACGTGATTAATGAATAGAATCATATATTTTTTATGGATGTTCTCCGCCCTGGAGCAGGCGCGGGGCACTGGAGTGCTTGCACAATTCATTACTCTTCCCCGGCCAGTTATTGGCGCGCATGATGCGGACCTCGTCACCCTCTGTGACCGTAAACGGCCGAAGTTTCTCTCGAGAGGTAAGCGCGGAACATGGTACGGTCATTTGTGGCGCCAAACTCCCCAAGTTTGTCACCTGCGGGTCACATCTCGTGACAACCGGCTATCATATCGCTATTTTCGGTACCCGGTGCTTCTACTACGGATAGGGAGGGAGACTATCCTCTCTCTCCCTTTTTGCTGCCTCCTTTGCGACCATCACCTCCTCGCAGAAAGAGGCGACTGTGTCCCACGCGCTGTCACATCCGTCCATGGGCTGGACCACGGCCGGCAGAGTCGAGTACAGACAGCCGCGACGAGGTCACGTAACAGCACAACCTAGGCTGGGAACTAGTCCAAGCGGCGTGATACCTTTTACCATCGAATATGACCCCACATTTCAGTTTTCTGTTCCATCGAACCCTTCATCAGACCGGAAGTATTTTTAACACCATCATAAGACGGTTCACTTGCTACAATAAAATAATAATGGTTCATTATTTTTTCCAAAGAAATATAAAGAATCATGACGAAAAATCGATAGTAATTTTTCAGTATAACTATACTTTGACAATAGGACATTCTGCAAATAGGGCGATTTGCTCATCTTCGACTTTGACGCGAACTAATGACCGCTGCAAACGTAACGTGGTTTCTTCTCAGATAGAACGGAACGACGTGGCGTTCATATAAAACGCCACGTCGCCGTCCCGTCCGTGCACCCGTGGGTATGAACTTTCTTACACGTTTTGTATGAAACGACTTTTTTAAACTTATCTTCCAGTTCCGTCCGGGATTCAAACACGTTACGTGTGCAGCGAGCTAAGTCACTGGCAAAGCTAGTTCTACTACAGTATCTAGATATAAATGTTGGTGTGTTTGTGTTTTTTGGATGAAAAGAATAATTAAAACTCGAAAAAAGATTTTATGAATTTATTTCTTGATTTGAATAGTATAATATCTGTACGAATGCTTTTTTGAGCATTCTTGTATAATCTTCAAATGCCATTTCGTTATATTTGCCATAGAAATGTTATACAAAACTCAACTGATCTTACAATAATTCTATCAATACACATTTTACATTATTGTGAAATCTGCATGCGTTGAATTCCAGTGAATAAATCCAACATATAATTATATCTGCCAAATTAATTGGTGTGTATTAATTAAGTTAACATTATAAATACGCTACATTACAAAATTTTCAATATTAAAAAAAATTGCATTTCTCGTTTTAAACTTATTTGTTTGCAAACCCACTGCTATTTTTTAAGATCTATTTACGAATTTCGTGAATATAAAATAGAATGAAGTTCATGTTTAGCTTGACTTATTGCCGGTTGATGATATTTACAAGGTTTCGAAATTCACGGCGAGAATCATACATCTGCTACACATGAGAATAGTTACCAGTATTAGATTCATTTGTTTCTAAACACGAATCATAGCGGTTCACCTATCTAAGATCAATCACATTTTATCTCGTTTCAACATAATATCGTTAACTTTGCATTTTATAAAAGATACAAAACATTTCAATTATTAAGCTATTAAGAAAAGGGCCACCATATTCCCTCTATCTACAACTCCATCTTTGGTAATAACATTAACAACAATCAGCAGTTTATCGACCAGGTATCTAATTATTCACAATGCTATTCTGTACTATATCAATCATTACAACTTGTGATTTTGGATGTTTGTTTTTACTTATAAAAACCATGATACAAAGCGACTTTTCAACTTTTAAAGCCAAAATAAAATCACGACTTGACATCATTCACTTTAGCATATAAACAACGCTTGGTGTTTTAATAAGCAATAAAATTTAAATTCTATTTTTATCACATTGTTTAAATACTTTAATTATTTATCGAAATATGTTCACATGCAAAATGAATGACATAACAGTCTTTTAAATTAAAACTTGTTAATAAATCAATATACAGACTATCAGGTGCAAGCATTGAGCAAATAAAATTAAAATAAGGCACATGGTCTATGTGACCAAAATTTGAAGACTCATTTCATTAATGTTAAAAGTAATATGAAAATAAATACTCACAGAATATCACGGTGGTTTTATATTTGTAAAATACTAGAATGCAAAGTGCAATCGTTAATGGCTACAAGTGACTATAAATGGGGCGTAAGTCCGCAACGTGCGAAAAACGCGCACAGGGGTGCGCGTGCGCAACGCACGACGTGCGGACCGTGGCTGCGTCGCCTGATAGCCTGGATGTTACAACAATTTTACCACTAGAAAAAAAGGAAAATATTATACAACCGTCGTGAAATATAAAAATAAATAACATTATATTACAAAGCAGAACATTGACATAGTGGCAACATTTTCCTGTTAGACTAGTCGTTAATACCTATATCTACACTTTCCTCTGAATTAAAACTAAGTTTATTTTATTATAATAATACATCTAGCAAATAAAAAACTGAAATATTAAACATTGTTTACATAGTCAGAGTTAGGCCAATATGTGTTCTCTGGCCTCGAAAAATTTGTATTTTGTTTTACTATGTACATTAAATTTTACTTCACTCATAAATGTTGAACCCAATAATTTAAAAAACATGACTCAGTAATGAAAGCTCTCCTAGTTCTTATCTAATATAAAATGACTGCTGAATATGTCACAATATTTAACAAGATTTATAAGTGAAGCAGTTTGCGATGAACTCGGTCCCTAAATATTGATGTTTATAACGACTTGTTTGTTTTGTATATTATTTAAGCTTTGCCAAATATCCAACAGGTCCGACCATAACATGAAATGTGTTTTAGTAATTCAGTTTAATTGACCTGGCAAAAGATTACATTTTATTATTTTTCTAAAATGTCATAAATGTAATATTTCGCGTTTATCTTCTACATGTGTAGTAACAGTGGACATATGAAGGTATGATTATATGACACAAAAATGTACACAAACATCTTTTCAACGCAGAAGACGTACATTTTTTACCCGTGATCAAAACATACATTTCAATATCATATAGATTTCATTTCAGCATATGGAATTAGCTGATATACGTCAAACTTCTGAGATTTTTAGTCGGTGTTCCCTTCTTAGTAATTAATCAATACACGTCATTTAAATGTGTCACTATACCACTAAGAATATTTGCAATATCAGCAATGTTATTAACTTGAAACTATTTTATAATCATATAAAACGAAATTTACAAATGCAGCAACTTTTGTAAATTGTCAATTAGGTATTACTGCACTCTTATTTAAAATTATTAGAATGCTGAACGTCAAAAGCTTACAAGTTTGCACAAAACAAGTTAATAAGCGAGCGAGCACAATCAAAATCAACCACGTGGCTCTAGCAGATAGCACCTAGCTTAACATTGGTAAGGCGTCGCTTCAATAATGTACTCTGAACGATTCCTCCTAATTCATGTCAACTTCTCCAGTCTAAAAAGTAAAAAAAATAGCTATCTATCACTATTTTAAAATGCATCAGATGAACTATTTTAATAAACGCATTACTTCAAATATTGTTCATTTCATATAGATTAGTTTACAAAGTCGGTCTCGAAATGTGAATAACTCACTTCAAAACTGAATTAATTTTGCACAGATAAACAAACTTACGTCTAGAGGAGATTGCTTCTCATCGTATCGGCGAACGGTGTACTTAAATAGATTGAATATTTGGGGACCAAACTACATTCCGAACTGACCCAGGAAGTGCCCGTCCGTCCGTTCATAAACGTGCACCGGGCGAGCGCTCCCGCAAGACGAATACCTGCGGTACGAAGCGTAACGACCGATAAATTTGACCGCCGAGAGAGCACTAAGACGAATCCTAACGGCGAATAATAAATACTATGGTACTTTTAAAGCGGAACATGTAAGTTACATAAATAAGTAATCGCGGAGCGGGACTAGAGTCGGGTTCACAGCGGCGGCAGCGGGTCGCGCGCGGGCGCCGGCTCTGGCGCGGGCTCGGGTGCGGGCTCGGCGTGCGGCGCGGGCGCGGCGGGTGCGGCGGGCGGCGCCAACGTGAGACGGCGCGCAGGCGGCTCGTCGTCGGCCGGCTCGTCCTCGTCACCGCTGTCGTCGGCCGCGTCGCCCGAGCCGGAGCCTTCGGCGCCTTCTCGACCCTCTTCTTCTTCTTCATCATCTTCCTCGGGACAAAGTTGGTACGCCCTACGAGAGACGCAGCGATTAGTAAGACCTCATCCGCTGCAGGTATATTACTTGCCCTCGTTGAATAAGAAAGAAAGTTGACTTACTTTTCGAGAGTTTTTCTCGCAGAATTGCTGCGCTCGAGGAAGTATCCGCTAGAGGTCTCGTTGGAGGTGCCGGGCGGGGACCACGTGCCGTACGAGCCGTAACCGCCGGGACCATACTTCTGAAAGCATTGCCGTAAATCAACTCCAAATCATTCAAATTGCATCAAGTAAGACTAACGCAGAGACCAGGAATTTTATCTAAACCAATGGGATAGGGTTAGGCACAAAATGATCAAACTAGCACATTGAGGTTATCTTCATAATATCAGTTTATAAATAGTACCTCGAGCTCTGCTCGGATGCAAATAGAGAAAACGACGTTTCCTAAAAATTATACCTAGCTAGATCGATTTATCGCCCCCGAAACCCACTGCATACTAAATTACATTAAAATCTTTTGAGCCGTTTCCGAGATTCAGATTATATATATATAGGTAAGATTATATATATATATATATATAGGTATTATTAGATAGTTATAAATGGTAAAAAATGGGTGTAGGTTAATCATCTCTGCCAACCCTTTCGTTAAATACGGGTGTGATGTACAATAGGTTATTTCAAGCGAGATGTAGGTCAAAGAAAAACAGACAAGACAGACAGACACTCGAGGGACAAGAGGTAGGTTAAAGAAATAATGATCGCTTGTGTGAGGACGAAAACTTTTTAACAAAAGAATTAATCCGACTTGCAAAACAAACCACTTCAAAAAGAAAATAACTTTCTTTATCGATATCTGTGTTTTTAGTACCTGTTATTTTTTGTTTTTCGACACCAACTTGTTTTGTAAGTCGGTTTAAGTTTTTAGTTATTTTTTTATTATTTTCCTCTCTTTACCTTTGGTAAGTACATCTCATGACGATTCCAATAAGCCTAAACATGACTAGGAAACATTGTTTTATTTCAGTGTTCCAGTGCCTACCTTCAGGCTTCATCATCGGATCAGTTCCATGATACCATTTTTATAACTACCATTTAAAGTCGCTTCATCATAGACGGTTAACTATTCGAGATAACTTATACCCGTGACACACTTATCATTAAGAAGTTCCAGTGCCATCTTCTTCATCAGTTCTCTTTTTCCAAATGATAAATTCTGAGTGCAAATGATTGCATTGTTCTTGAAAATACCATAATCACTATAGGTGTGCCTATAATATTTGAGGAGTGCCTTCGATGTCCATGGTATCAAATCGTCAGATTCTGACTTGGTGACGATAGGACGACCTGGTAAGCAAAACAAAAGAATTTTCCAAATCGGTCCAAGCGTCTTTGAATACTTTGCATTCACTTTTTTATATATAACTTTTTAGTTTCGAATTAGATACATTTAAACATACATGTGTTATATACTTTTGAAATTACCTCTTAAAACCCTATATTTTGATACTCCACACGATGGAAATGGTAAAAAATAAAAACAGGGACCCCACAATATGGCGTCTGAAAGCCGCCATTTTTCTATTTTCCAATTTTGATGTAGCCAGTGACATTCGCAAATTTAAGACGAATCGATTCGGCCAACACGATTGGTCTCTGGAACGCCACATAGGAACAAACATACATACATAAATATAGACTGAGAAACACATTACCCTCCTTCGGCAGTCGGGTAAAAAGAGATTACGACGAATTAAGAACATTCTCCTATTTTTGAAGTTGATTTAAAAAGAAAAGGAAGACAGTAATAGCGTGATGGTTGACAGGACGGAATAAAGGAAGAAATCGAGTTCAAGTAACATTGAACATGGCAGGAAGGTGATGATGGTAAAAGCTCGTATAAGTATAAAGCAGTAGTTACGCGGTCGAGCTCGTCCTGCAGCCAGGCCAGCAGCTGGCGCCAGCGGCGGCGCGCGTCGGCGTGCGCGTGCACGGCGCGCACGGCGGCGGGCGCGCGGCACATCACGCCCACCAGCAGCTTCACGCACGCGTACGCGCGCTTCTGGTAGTGGCCGCGGGCACGGGCAGCCGTCTCTAATAGTCCCGGTCGCTCGTCTGACACGCCCTGTCCACAACACTCACTTTATGATACACCATGTATACTAGCTCACTAGTCTGAAATAAAACTGACAGTTTTTCATGCCTTGCAATGACTTAGATTATGCATGTAGGCTACGCTAGTCACGAATGATTAACTAGAGTGTAGAGAATTGAACTACAGTTATAATCATGATCATAATTTGATCATGAACAGAAGTCATACTGACATAAGACCCGTGCTTTCAGAATGAATCTACTAAAATACGACAAAAACATAATTGGTATGTGCGGAAATATATATAATAAATTAATAAGTAATAAGTCTAATCTATTTTTTTAACAATAGTACAACAAAACCCACTGTACCTTAATAACATTATGTATGCGATGCTGCTGCCAGCTATCTTCCATCAGCAACAACGCAGTCAGAGCATCAGAGTGTCGACGCAGCTCATGGCAGTATGCGTACGCCATCTGCCACAGTAACTCAGCTAATGCAATGCGTGACCAGCCCGCGTGTTCCCAGCACAAGAACTGAAGCAGTCTGATTCCTTCCTCGCAGCCGCAGCACTCCTCTGTCAGCTTTTTCATGTAACTTCTAAAAAGAATGCGCGAGTGTAAAAATTGTAGAGTGTAATAATTTTACTAAGCACCTAACAAAGTCAGATTTAAAAGCTATAATAATACGTTATTTATGTTAAACTTGATGCTTACGGTTGGTACTTATTGTTACAGTGTATGGGTAACATAATAATTAATTATGATTTTGAATTAGATTTTTCGTAGACGTTCATATAAAGTTACCGCGGCATGTAAAATGACAAACGTCGTCGGACTTCTTAGAATGTCACGATTATAGTTAGATGTTTGTTGTGGGTTAACAGCGATCAGACGTCTTTTGGTCTTTCGTTAGTTAATTAATCGATGTAAGCAATTGTTTTTCTATTTACCTCGATAAATTCCGAAAGCAGCTGCCATGCACAACATTGTATCGATCGATCTGAAGGATCGATATAAACCGATCGGTAATCAATTTAGAAAAAGAAAGACTTATCTGTCAGCCGTCAACAGGGTTATAATGTCAAATAGTATACCAAATTCTCATCGGGATAAAAGATCATAAAGTTCGTTTAGTGGGCTTAACTACTTGGGTATAGGATAGGACTTACCCAGTTCTATTGTATAGCACATCAGCGGCGGCCGGCGACAATAAAGGCCGCGCAGCATGCGTGTATTGTTCCGCGTAAGGGTTGGGCAGGGGAGTAGCGCCCTCCGCCGCATTGGCCGACTGACAGCGCATGCTCACGTCACAGCACCGGACTAGTGCGCATATCACCTGCAACACAAATGCTAATAATATACACGCAAATCAATGTCTGATATATAGAAACAATGGTGGTTCACTATCGACACTAAACTGAACTAAGACCCGCTCCCCCTCTCACAGAGAAGAGGCCTGTGTCCAAGCAGTGGGAACATCTGCCGATGATGGCAAACCGCGTACAAATACTGTGAAATGATGTCGGAATCGTAACAATCGGTGCAACACGTTAAATGAGCACATTTTAATAATACTTAATTACATTTTTTGCTAGTCAACAGTCAGTGAGCTTAAAATTGTAAGTACACCTTACCTGATGAATTTTGGCTGACTCAGGGTATTGGTATTTTCCCATTGATGTGTTTGATTCATCCATGCACACGGATAAGATGACATCTAGTATTTTTAACTGAAAACAAAATAATTTACATCATGATTTTGTACCCGTTTTTTTACACAAGAAATCCCACAGTTTATCTCATCGTCCGAAGTCGGTTATACTCTAGTGCGGTGCAAGACCGGCTTCAAAATATTGATCAATTTCGGAGCTATTGATGTAACCAATCTTAGTCACAGCAACCCCATAAACTACGAAAATGACACCCATGACGATAGGTTGGCGAATTTCGTCAGCGCCACCTTAGATTGCGGTTTTGACCCTATATTCGTTATCAGCGACCCCTTGCTTCCTCACACAGCTCTAATATGAATAATCCTTACCCTCAGTAGCTGATGTTTCTCACTAAGCCCAAGGCTGCCATATGTATGGAATAAGTTGAACAGTAGCGGCAAGTGTCGGTGCGTGTGTGCGTCGGTGTGTGGTGGCACGGCTAGCGCGCGAGTGCTGCACAGTAGCTGGTCGGAAAGGGTCGCCGCCTCGTCGCGGGTGCACCATGATCCGAAGCCGTTGGGCACTGGGGGATAAGTAACATAAACGCTTGGTTAAAAAGCTTACAAGTAAACTTAAACCGGCCAAGTGCGTGTCGGACTTCGCACAGTTAGGGTTCTAAACCAAATAGGTAAATTAATTTGGTAGTAACAGGAAAATTTGAGAATTTCAAAGAAAAATCTGACTTATCAATATATTGGTATTTGTTAGTAAAAAACACGTAATAATAATCATTATCACCAAATTTCAAGTCATTCAGTCAGTCAGTCAATGGGAAGTAAGAAAATTCTTCAGAACAAAATTTTGTAACAAAAGCTGACTTTGGTGTCTTCTCATTCCTTTGTTATGCAAATTTTTTTAAAACAAAGAATAAAGTATTTATGTACTCAACAAGCTTCTAAACAACGATACCTCACTCGATGGGGTAGGACAAGAACATTTTTCACGCCTCCTTTACCTTTAGCTATATGGTTTAAAAAAGGAAAAAATACTTTTTGACAATTTGCATGGCTTTAGGTCAACAAGATGCTTATACTGTGAAATTTGAGACTAGCTACAACCGTTTGGCTGTAAAACCCGTGTGACAGACGACGGACACGTGAGTGAAAGCAATAGCCTTCGGGTACGGAACTCTAGAAATGAATTACTAGATTTTTTACGGAAACACTTTCGGTTTTTAGGGTTCCGTACCTCAAAAGATAAAAAAGGAACCCTTATAAAATCACTCTCTTGTCCGTCTGTCCACCTGTCCGTGTGTCACCACCGATTTTCTCAGGAACGGTTGGACCCAGCAAGTTGAAATTTATACCGGATACTGAGGTCTATAGTCCCTATTATTTAGTACTACGTCACTTTTCAACATAACAAGACAAGAGAAATGTTCGGTTACCTGGAGGATCTTGAACTGCGAAATGCGACAAAAAGACGATGATTTTCATAAATACTATTCGCACTTCAGCCGTTGGACTTGATAGCAAGTAGTCGCACAGTCTGAAAAGAAATAACAATTTCAATCAAATGTTACAGGTACATAAATGTTATAAATTGCCACATGACAAATGACTTTTAACGAAAAGTTGGCATAAAGTACTAAAAACATAAATACATACAAATTTCTCACTGCGCGCTAATAAATACAAATTTCTCTAGTAAAATACCTGTGTGGTTGTTTGAAGAGATCAGTCGCGAACCACGCTCTAACTGCTTGTGAGCATCGTAAGTGTTGGCACAGTATGTCATGCCAGTCGGCTGCGGGCCCACGCAGCGCCTTCTTTGTACGGAATCCTACTTGGAACAAGAATTTCGTTGCTAGTTGTACCGCTAACATCGACATTTCTTCGTGCTCTGGCCCCTGTATGACAGAAATGGTTACAAAAACTAAATTAGCATGAATACCTGATAATAATAATATTCTTGTGTCGTTTTACATACCCAGACAGCACTTTGAGATCCTGGTAACATTTGCAGCCTCATACAGCAAAGTTTCTTCATAAAATTGAAATGCTCAAGACTGAACTGGTCTTGGTTGTGAGAAAACGCAATATTACTGCGGCGCACTGACAGCCAAATCGGTCGAGGAATAATATTTTCCCTAGAAAATAAATGAAAACGCATAAAAACTCATTGGTCTTTTGATATGGGCATATCTTACAGGCATAAAACCACTGAGAACAAAAAAAAATACTCACTTCATAGTCAAATTCTTCATGGATACTTCTAGAGCTGATTGAGTTTCTATTGTGTCCTTCCGAGTGTAAAACAGCATGTAGGCATTCCACCACCTTTTCTGCCTTTTATATGATACCCTCTTTACCATAGGATCGAACACCTAAACATAAAAAAATCAACTTGTGATTAGCAAAATGACTGTTCTAAGCGCTCTTACGCACTAGCGGTTGGCCGCCTAGGCGGTTGGAATAGAGGCTGACCGCCATGGCAGCCAACCGAGATAAAACCGCGTCAAGCGGTTTATCCGCTCATGTACATACGCAGAGCGGCACCCTCGACACTAGGTCATGAGCAGTGAACGGAAATAAACATGAAAGCATTCCTATCTTTAAACAATGACCCAACGCACATTGTGCCTCGGTGGGCGGGGCTTATCGATCGTGCCGCTCACGCTTTTAGTTCGTCAACAGCGGCGGTCGAATAATATTTATTGTTTTTCGCGTATTAAATATTTAAAAATGCCTTATTGTGCAGTGAAATGTTGCATAAATAAATCACATTTGCATAACAAGGATGTTGGAATTAATTTTCACTTGTAAATACATCGCTATTCATTATATTTCTATTAAAAATGAAGTATGCCACCAAATCTATGGGATGATGTTATGCCAACCAAACAATTTACTTTTCTACCTGACAATAATGACAAATATAATTTTGATTACAATCTAAGATACTATTCACGCCATTTTTTCTATGGAGGCGGCACTATGCAAAATATACTAATTTGTTGTAGGTACATAAAAGTTCCTTTAATAGCATGGAGAAAATAGATATCGTTGCTGTATCTTTCTTTTTTCTTTCAATAAAATATGGTTCTTTAACTCGAATTGCGGTAGGAGTTGACTGGTAAGAGGTCTAACCCCCTTGCTCATAAAAACTTACTAACAGGACTTAAAATTTTAAATCTTATCTTAAAAAAAATGTGATAAATGATTTTATTTCTGTA
Source organism: Orthosia gracilis (assembly GCA_947562075.1). NCBI lineage: Eukaryota > Metazoa > Arthropoda > Insecta > Lepidoptera > Noctuidae > Orthosia > Orthosia gracilis. Next base: position 45,380,512 of record OX387268.1, read on the forward strand.
AGTTGGTTTGTACAAACACTTTTACATGTCGATCATATTTTTTTAAACTAGATGAGGTTACTTAGCTTTAAAACTAGGTAAGGGGATCAACGCCTATCTATCTATGATACTAGAGCATTTGCATCAAGAAAAACGGTCTAATAGGCATTCCATATATTAACTACTTCAAGAGCACTAGCTTGTAAACAACTCTTACAGACTTAAAAAAAAAAGAAAGAGGTAATCAATTCGACACGTATGTATGTAATATTGTTGGAACTGCACAATATTCACAATGTTATTCTATGTGGGCTTCTAAATACATTTCCCAAATTTAATGAGTGTAAGTTTTTATGTAAGTATGCATGTTTTTCCACGCATTTCGCCAAAACTACTTATCGGGTCGTGGTCATTATTTTTTGTGTTGCATTGAATATCTCTCACAGACATAAATCTAACTAGAAAACGCAAGTCCCTGCATCTGTATGACAACCAAGCGTGCCACTTTTTCACAAACAATTTTGAATGAAAACATTTCCAATGCCTCGGACCACTTTTCTATACATTCTTTACCGCATAAAATATTGTTCTAGATTTCGGTGGATTTCCGGTGCCGATAAAGCTAAATGAAAAACTCAGACTACGATCATTGATCGTAACTTTACTCCGCTTTTTGACACGCGAAGGACATACAATCGCGTCATCAAGTTAGATTTATATCTGTGGTGTCTCTCACCTTAGGGAATAGTGCAAGTTTCATCAAAATCGCTCCAGCAGTTTTTAAGATATCGAGCATATAACCGAACTTCTTAGCGACATGACACCAATGTGTAAATTGAGTGTTGGCGTCACGGTATACTTACTTCGCCCATGTACTCTCCACCAAAGCACTGCGCCTTCATCTCTTCGTCGTCGTGCATGCCGCACTCCGACACGTCGCCGTCGTCTAACTTTACCCACCGACCTGTCTCGCTACCATTGTCCCTGTAAAAATATCAAATAAATCTTCTAAGCCGACGATATTATGCAGAATGAACAGTAAATGCAACTGATTACACACATACATCATCACCCGCCAGCTTTTTCACAACTATGTTGGGTTCAACTCTGGCGGGAGTACTTGGCGGCGTTGTAGGTATAAAATAAAGCCCTGTTGGAGTGATTACTTCTTGTTGTTTATTCCTCTTAGATACGGTGGTGACACTGCTGATTCGGAATGCTTGACCACCGACACCGAAAGACGATCGCTGCGCCCAGGGGGCCCGGCAGGCGGGTTTTAGGCATGACCGCGGAAATCATTGCGTGCCCGTAGCAACGGGCACGTACTCACTGTAGCGGCGTTATAAGCCTAATTGTGGGCAGGCGTGGTTACTCTGCCTGTGTAGCCAATGCAGGGGGAGCGCCGCGACGCTGTCTCACAGCGTCGGTATTTCGCGACACCTAGGCGACACATTTCCCGCCCAGTGGAACTCGAGGCGAACCCCGATAAGCCGAGCGAAAAATAGTCAAAATTATCAAAGAATTAATGTGACAAATTGTCAAGCACGCGTTATCTGTTATGATTGGCTGTTGAAAATTCATTCAACCAATCACAGCAGATAACGCGTGCTTGACAATTAGGGTCTGTTTTGTAATATATTCGGACTAGCGTTTCCCACTTTCTTGGGGTCGGGTTCCAGTCTAACCTAATGCAACAAACACTAAATTAAATTAAGAGCAGAAGATATGAGCACCTACCTGAGAAGCACATATGAGTAGTAGTGTCCCCCAGAAGCCTGTCCGGAGTGTACGACGATACCACTGAGCTGGTAGTGTGTCTCTTGTGCCTTCTCCTCGCCGCCCTCCCACAGTGATGAGTCACCCTCGGCCCGGGCTAGACCCCATGCTGAAGAACGGACATTGAATTAGTACGCAGAAACTGGCTCGAAGAATGAACTTAATCGTTTTAGGCACAAAGAACAATGTTGAATGAAAATCCATGCTTACATCGATCGGATCCTAGCGCGTTCTAAGCACGCATTTTTTAACACTGACAAAATTCAAAATAAAACGTGTCTAATGGTATTATACTACTCATACAATAAAATGTCTGTTGAAATCTTTTCCCTATTTATAGAGGTGGATGATATCAAGATTATGACCATACAGATAAACTCACAACCCTCTTTTAAATAAGAGGATAATATGATAGTGGAATGGTCTTTGTCTCTTACCTGTGTAAGGTTCGACGTCCAACTCCCGCGGGAACTCAAAGTAGTCGTTGAATTTGATTGCACACACTTTCTCGAAGTCATATTCGAATCTCTTTAGCTGTATTACTAGCACTGGAGGTAGTTTATTTAGACATAAGCGTTTCACAGTCACCACCTGGAATGAAATTAAAATGATATATCATAGTTCATCATTACTTGTTTTCACTGTTTCTTTTTGGGGGAAAAGTGACAGAGAAAACAATTTTTTTTTTATCCTAGTGAATTCGGTAGGCAGAATGTTTGGAAGCAACTTTGTCTGTCTAGGATAATCACTTGAGCTAGTATACAAATAAGATCAAGTTTTCTAGAAGTTGGATTGGAACAGTACATACCTTTTTATTACACTTATCACAGTGATAGGCATCTGCGCCTTCTAGCAACTCTCCTCGTACATACGCTTCTAATGATTCCTGCAATCGGGACATGTTTCTGATGTCCAGTGACACTACACTGAATGGTTCCTCCTTACAGTATCTAAAAATAAACAACCAATAAAAATCATGAACAAACTTTTATAGTTACTTTATTTTATTTTAGAATATTGTATTCTATATACCTGTGTGGACAACCCTTACAGATTTTCTGATCCGAATATGTGCCTCCCATAGTTTTAGCCATTAGTTGATCCTGACCTAGCGATTTCAAAGCTTCGTCTAATGATTCCACCAGCGACATAAAAAACTCCACTGCATCTTGTTGTTCACGTAAATTTACGGGTTCGCCTTGAAGCCTAAAAATAACAAAATGATTATGAACTCCATCCACTATTAAATAGAGCTAACAATGGACTGTAGTTTAAGAGTAATTCTTACCTAAAATGCGCCCATAGTCCTCTAGGGATGTAGTATTGTAACTTACTATAATGTAGATGGGCAAAAATTGCTTGTACTTGTTTTAAAATCGTTATGTTGTAGTCTGTGTTATTCTGAAGAAAAAAAACACGATATAAAATACAATACGAGAAGATAAACAACTCCAGAGACATTTTTAGAGAATACATACCTCAATATTATTCTCAACAATACTGTGATGATGGCTTTCTCCAGAAAAATCTTCATTTGGATCTGTGGCAGCACCTACAATAGATTATTTCATCAGTTATTGAACACCTACTAGCCAATAAAGTCAAACAAACCTTCGAAACTGGTGTTTAGTCAACATAGAAGTTATTTGGATGTACGAGTATATTCAGCATAGGCGCAGCAAAAATGCGACGTTAACAACCCGTTAACGTTTGAATGTATGCGAGAAAACACTCCATTATAAAAGTTGTCGACGTTACGTTGTTACCTTGCACAGTAAGCAGTGCGTCCCGCACAGCTCGCACGCAGTACAGTTGCTGTAACACGGAGTTCATGTAGCACGTAGCGCCAGCGTTCTTCAGCCCCACCAGCCCGGCCGGCGGCCGCGGACCCACGCACGGCATGTACTCCCATTCCGTCAGCGGCATGCTCTTGTCTGGTAAACATTTTATGTGGTTAATGTAACAGAATACGTTTGTGTATGCAGGATGATTATCTTAGCTTAAACTATCTAAGCAATTAGAATAACTAAGACGAATATAGTTGACTAGAGTAGAATGGCAATCAAGTTGACTAAAAGTCTTCTTGACTAAGAGATGTGCTTATTGGCTTGCGATCTATGGCCTAGTAGTTTGACCTGGACCAATGTTATTGAGGTAATTATGCGATTTGTATGACCTTCATTAGGAGAAGTAGTCTTATCGCAACCACAAGTGTTGTTGACTTGTCTTATAAAGATTGGAGGGAGGCATCACGTGACGTGTGTGCTGCCGTTGTTACGAGACTGAATTCACTTGCCACACTCACTGTTGATATGAAGATATGTATATATAGCCTGAAGAATTGCCGCACGAACTTAAGTGGCAATCAGCACCTTCCTCGCAGAACGGGAGGGTTGATAAGCCTAAAAGTTCTGCAGTAGCGACCGTGTAATGGCAGACGCAGCATCGGCAGGGCTCCATCCCTCACTAGATGAACTGATTACCAGGTTAATGTTTTGAAAATCCACTGGGGACACTTCGGGGAGGTCTATGATCAGCAATCGGCGTCTTTCGCCTGAAATGATGTTGATTACTCACCGCTATAGAACATCTGCTCGAGCAGGTTGGCGAGCGCCGCCATGTTGGGCACGCATCCGTGCACCAGCGCCAGCAGCAGGTCGGTGGCGGCGGCGGCGGCGCCGGGCGTGCGGCACAGTGGCACGGCCGGCTCGCCACCTGAGCCGCCAGCCTCGCCCGCCGCCCGCGCGGGCGACATGCAACACCACGCCCACGAGTATGGCCATAGGAACTCGGTTGTCACTTCCTATAGTCAAGATAATACCAGGGCTGCACTAAAAGTATCGGGAATGGAATATTACCACTGTTCAGGGGGGGTCGACTCATTGGGTAAATCTTGGCATACCTACGGGGGCTAGACCTGTGTTGCCAACCTCTACTCTATTATGTGAGACCTAAAGATTTCGGTCTCTAATAATGACGTTTTCTACGATGGCAACATAGGTAAAACTGAAAAGTTGCTTACATGTTAAAAAGCTACCATCTGGTAGTTTTAACAACATTTTTGTTTAAATTTTTAATCAACAAATTTGCAGCTATAATGTTTCCGCTAATTAATTGAATGTTAATATTATTGAAATTGAATAAATTTAATATAATTCATGCAGACTATAATAGATATACGCTCGCATAGCATAGGTTTTAACAATAAATAAACAAAAGGGTTAGCAATTAAGCCGATGAATAAATAATTCTTTTAATTTACTGAAACGCGATCATACAGAGGCTACTTAATTTCAAAAATTATTATTTTTTCAAAATTATTTGAGTAGGCTTTTGTTTAATGCACTTGGCAACCCCACTTCACAAGAAATTTGATTGCCGGCTTATGAGCATGTTATTTGAAATTTTGAATTTCTGTTTTCTTGTGAATTAACTTGTCCTAATTTCTGTGTGTTATCCTTGCCATTATCGACGTTGAGTAGAGCCTAAGTTCCTCCGTCTGTTGTGTGCTGAAACACTTGTGTTGTGTACGAGATAGTGACTGACTAGTTTGTGTTTTCAAATATGAAAGAAAATAAAAGAAAATGTTTTAAGTGTGGTTCTTCGCCTGTCAATGACCCCGAAACCACATTATTAAGGTTTCCAAAACCTGGTTCTACGAATATTCTCCGGTAAGTGCCGCCTTTAATACTGGAAATCCGGCAACGCGATTTTTATTCGCGCGTTTTTTTCGCCCATTCTGCGACCTATGGAATATATGTTTATCTTGTTAATTATGCCGCCTCATCCAGATTTGTGATTGGACTAGTGATCCATAATATAATTTTAGTGTACGTACTTAATTTACTTTATTCTTTTCATTTCAGTGGTGAATTGTGGGCAAAATATTGCTGTCCGGACAAGTCCTGGTCAAGTAAGGAATTTCAGTTGAAACAAACAACAAACAAACAACTCAAATCCAAACTTTGTGTTTGCACCCTGTCTCAGACAAGAACATCTGAATCCCAATACTAAACAAAAGATGAGGGTAAAACTAGCTGTTCAAGTGCTGAGCCACACAGTTGCTGCTGGCATGTTTGCTAAAATATCACAAGGTAACTTGGTTTATTGATATTTATGCATTTAAGGGATTCTTAGATAAGATTTAGAATTCTGTGACTCTAAACGACATAAATGGAACCCTATAATTTCTCACTGTTCATCTCTCCGTAAGTCACAGCCATTTTGCTTTGAGATTTTGGGCACTAAATAATTTGAAAAGCTATTTGTTCTAAAAACCAACTACGTATAATAGTGCAAATGTGAACGTAGCTCAGTCTCTCTATCTATCTGACTGTTTATTACATTTTCTATAATTTGTAAGCAAAAACCCACCAAACCAAATTTGTTTTTGGTATGGACATAAATTGAACCCCGGGGAATGACATAGGGTTGTATTCAGCCACGGGCGGAAGGCAGTAGTAAGTAAATTGATATATTCTTATATGTTAAATCATTATAATAAAATGCAATATTATGTTCTATTACAGGTCAATTAACTGCTGACGGCGGATGTTATATCCAGAATAGACAAGCTGTTCGACACTCTGAACAGCGACACGGTAGATCTGAGAAGAGGAAACCTTTCGCGACCAATTTAAAAATTTCATCACCTCATCTAAAATTTATAAGTGAAATGAAATCATTTTTACAGTCACTCAAATTTATAGGCTCAAAATGCACACCACCATCGCAAAAAGGTTGGCTGTGGACGCTTAATGGAGTTGAAATGTTGTGGGAGAGTTTGCGCCAAAAACACAAATCTATAAAAAGTTTAGCAACTCGAAGGCTACAACAAGATCCATTAGAAAATTTATTTGGGTGCATTCGAGGAAATTGTGGTTCCAACTACAGTCCTACCACTGGACAGTTTGTCGCAGGCTTAAAAACGGCTATTTTAAGTAACCTTTCTCACATTGGTGGTGGAATAATCGCCCTGAACACCATACTGAAGAAACCTCAACATCATGTTCAGTATGGAGACCAATTGACGACTACTTTCACCAGGAAGTATTCGAGGAGAATGGAGAATCACAAGCATGTGCTTATGTGTGTGGTTTTTTGATAAAAAATTATAAAAATGACTGCGAGGAATGTAACACTATATTTACGACATCAGACCGAACAGTTATGCATTCTTTTATACAGTTCAAAGAATATAATGATTATAAAGAATCGCTAAATATGCAAATAAAAACTTTGTTCTCTGTGTGGAATTTTGTGCTACCTATATAAATAATTATTTGTCAACTAATGCACATAAAAAAGCATTAATGCATGAATTGTGTAATATTTTAAAAGATGTCGTTAATTTTAACTTTTGAATGATTGCATGGAGCACAAAGAACATAATATAAATCATATAATTAAATGTGTATTTCATATTACAGTAAAAAGATTTTGTACAAAAAAAAATAGATCCTTTTCTCAAGAATCCGCCGCAATAGCACTTGAGAAAAAAATTAATTTATTGAAACATGTATAATGCCAATTTTTTTTTATTTGGAATTTTGTTGTGCACTTGGATCACTGTCCTCATACGCAAATTTCCTATAACAACTGGGTTTGCTGTTAGAGAACCCAATTATGGGTTAAGCTCGCCTTTGTACATAAGCTGTCCATTGTATTTATATCTTCATTTTATGTTTTGTGTGCAATAAAGAATAAGAATGAGTAGCATGGTTGGTTAGAGCTATTTAAACTATGCTGTATTGTAAAACCAAACAAGTCGATTGACCAATTTTACCAATTGTATTGTAAGTTATGCATAATTAGTAGTTCGTCAATTTCAAAAGCCTTTACAACTACACTGTATTGCTAATTGTGGTGGCTTTAATTACCTCACAGTTATTTCTGTATTGATAGATGTAAGCAACTCAAACACAATAAAATAAAATAATTATTGATGCTAAATTACTGTTGTATTGGTAACTAATTGACCTGTTTGCTAATGTTATTGTTTAGCATTGGTATATTATGTTAAATTTTTGTGGGTATTTTGGGCACACTTAAGCACAGTAAAGGAGGAATTTTTAAACATCACTCATATTTACTTATGTTATGTTGTTGTTTGTTAGATATACATTCGGCTGCCCATTTATAGTTTCTATGTCTGTGATACCTATTGCGTAATTTATAATAAAGTTCTTCTGAAACAAACACTACTGTTTTTATTATAAAAATACTAGAAGCTTTAACTTTTACGTATAAACCACAAATTTGTGATTTTTGTTAAAATTCAAAGTTTTCTACAAGCAAGAATTGTCTCCTATTCACTTTATAATAAGGCTGCTTGACCAGAGAAGCTGGGAAATTTTAACCACTGAAATTGCACAATACTGCACACGAAAGCAGAACTGGGCAACTGTAACCGATGTTAAATTGGTTGCAGTTTCCCAGTTCTGCTTTCGTGGGCAAATCTTTAAATAATTATCTGGAAGAATTCCGATTTTGAATTTCCCGCTTCCGCGAGTTTTCGGGGGCATCCACCAGGTGGCGCTAAAACCGTGCCATTTTTTTTGTACGTACTTGACATTCTTCTCGCTAGAGTAATTTTTTTTCTATGCCACTGTTCCTGTCATATTAAAATCTTTTTAATTGAAAACGCCTTGGTTTTAAAAATCGAATACCATTTATTTATTTAAAAAAAGATTCTCGGTCTTGTCACAAGGTTTTGTCAAACTTGTTTAGTCGTTGAGAAAATGGAATTGACTCGAGAAAATTCAAGAGCGATGATTTATTATGACTTTCGAAGTGGTTTAACACAAAAACAGTGTGTTGACCGCATGATTTCTGCATTTGGTGATGAAGCCCCATCCAAAACCACAATTTGTCGCTGGTTTGCTGAATTTCAACGTGGACGTGTCAAGCCCAGTGATGATCCCCGTCAAGGTCGTCCAAAAACTGCAGTCACCCAAGAAAACGTTGTTGCTGTGCGTAAGCTGATTGAGGAAGATCGACATGTGACATACTAAGAAAATCAGGAAACTTTAGACATTGGCATGAGTCAAATACAAATAATCTTGCATGAACAATTAGGTGTAAAAAAGTTGTTTTCCCGATGGATACCGCGCATTCGCTCTGTGAAGAGCAAAAAGCGGCTCGTTACTTGGTGCGTCAGAACTCTCGAAAGATTCCACGCAGGATCCTCAAATGCTGCATACAACATCGTATCAGGTGACGAATCCTGGATATACGCGTACGAACCCGAAACAAAAAACCAGTCACGAGTTTGGGTGTTCGAAAATGACTTAAAGCGAACAAAAATTGTTCGTTCACGGAGTGTTGCAAAAAAAATGGTGGCCACGTTTGTCTCCAAAACCGGCCATGTTGCGACTATACCTCATGAGGGACAAAGAACGGTTAATGCAGAATGGTATGCTAGCATTTGTTTGCCACAGGTCGTTTCTGAACTCCGTAAAGAGAACTGCAACCGCCGCATCATCCTCCATCACGACAATGGGAGTTCTCACACCACGCACAGAACAAAAGAGTTTTTAGAGCAAGAAAACATAGAATTATTAGACCATCCGCCGTACAGCCCCGACCTAAGTCCTAATGATTTCTATACTTTCCCTAAAATAAAGAATAAATTGCGTGGTCAGAGATTTTCATCACCTGAAGAAGCTGTGGACGCCTACAAAACAGCCATTTTGGAGACCCCAACTTCCGAATGGAATGGTTGCTTCAATGATTGGTTCCATCGTATGGAGAAACGTGCCAAATTTCGCGGAGAATACTTCGAAAAGCAATAAATACATTTTTAAATAGTAATGTTGTGTCACTTCCTTGATTCCCGAAATTTTCAGTGCCGCCCTCGTAACTTTGTTAGTCCACAGATACCAAAGAGCAAGGCGCTGAGCTACGCGATACTGGCTGGACGTGGATGAAAAAATAATTGAGCGGAACGAACGAAGTGTTTATTGAGGATCACTGGTCTCAGTCAATTTGTGTGACTTACGGTAACTGACTTTTATACAGCAGTACACATTTGGCAGTACACACTTTCCATATTATGGAAAGTGTGTAAGCAATTTCTTTCTGCAAAAAAGCGTATCGAGATGTGTGTTTTTAGTTTTTTACCGACAGAGAACCACCAAATTTATTTTTGTTCTTATAGAATTTAGAAAATGCTGGCGAAAAACAAAGACAAAGAAACATGTTAGAATAGAAACTAAATTGAAATGAAGTCGAATTGGCCAAAACGCTTTACCTTGATAAGACCAGCGTCCTTGTGGTCGGGATGCGCGCCGTACTGGTACTTAACTTGCGCCGGCACGTGCGCGAAAAGTTCCTTAGTGAGATTGAGGTGACCCTCCAGCAATGTGTCATCCAACGCCAGAGGGTTCACACGCACTGCACGTAGCCAAGTTACCTGTATTACAGACGTATCATCATCATCAGGGTTTAAAGACCTTATCACTAAAGAGGAGAATTGAGAGGAACTTTGAACACTTCTCCTTTATAGATGGGAAACAAAACTTGTGCAACCAAGTCGCATACTGGATGCAAACAAACGAAATAAATTTGCTCTATGATTTTTTTGCACTTTTGATTACTATGAATTACGTTAACTTTTCTTAGGGACTCTAGTTCCTTTTTACAAGCTCTTATTTAGTTTCACCTATCCGGTGTCTATAATCAAATCTTGCAAGTTAAATTTGACCCACATCCCAGTGTCCAATGAGCTTAAATTTCGCACGTATGATTGTTTCTCGTGACAAAGCAATTTTTAATATAAAGGAAGTTTTTTTTTAAATATACTAGATACTTTAAATCTGAAAAATAAAGTAAAATTAATGACAGTCAACCCACCTCAAGAGCGAGATCATCGAGAGTGCGAGACGTGGGTCCCGCAAGTGCGACCAAGCGGCACAGCAGCTGTAGGAACTGCTGCGCGTGCCTCGCATAGCGCGTCAGGCGCGCGGCTGGAAGCGCGCGAGGCGCGGCGCCGCCCAGCGCGGAAAGCGCGGCGCGCGCGCCCCCGCCGCCGCCCCACGCACACATTGCTAGCAGCTGCTCCGCGCATGATACACGCACCTATCATATAAACCATATTCAATTCATTGGTTCCAATAGGTTTGCTTGCTGCAAACTTAGAACCTATAGTTCTAAGTTTGCATATATCAATGTATCTTACTCGTGTAATATCAATCCGTTATCGTTAATTTAAATATCAATCCTTATTAATAAAGAGTCAGTATTCAATCAGCAGTCAGAGTGTTTTACTCAATACAATCCTTACATGGCGACCCTGCCAGGATAGTATTGAGGTATCGGGTAACCACGCCGGTTATACAACGTGGGTAGTACAGACTCTCGTCCTAAGTGTACGTTGCGTTATTGAACTTTCAAAAATAAAAATTATAAAAACAAAAAATCTTTAAAATGTGCAATTCTAATACCCCAAAACGTGAAGAAGTGATTATAAACCAGAATGGCATTGGAGCTTCGAATGTGGCTAGTACCGAACAGCTTCAGTTTCATATTTCTGCGATCAGCATAGTGATGAAGATAATTCTGGGTTTGTTGCTGATATTGGCGGCCTATTTTCTGTACAAATGCTATAAGAACTGCCATCACGAGTGGATCAATGACCAAAACCTACGTCACTCTCTGAGAAATTCGACTTATCGGCGTAGTCGCAGGGAAACTACAGAAAGAAAACTACGTTCAGCGTGCTCAAGTAGTCCAGGACAGGGACGTCCACATCATAAGGAAAATCTCGGTGCGTAAACCAAAAGTGTGATACTAAGTGCGCGTAAAGTATGTGTAAAGTGAAACCGATCCTAAAGCGTTGAACTATGTGTGGTAAGCGGTTTATATTATACAATTTAATTATTGGTTATTATTACTTAGGCTGGTTACTCCACTTTTCTTAAAAATGTCAAATAATGGCACTTGAGCTCAATGATATATAAGAAAAGTTGAGAAAATTAAAAGAGAATTTATTCAAATTAAGTTTGGAAAGGAGGACACCAGATCGTTTGAAAGAAAAGTTGAATGAAGCAACTATTATATATGATGATTATTCTGTTTTACTTGTGAGCATTAGAAAACAAATAGATAATAAGATATTTAGTGGCGAAAGTTTGTCATTAGTTAAATCGCATTGTGATAAAATTATAGAGTTATACGCCCAAATTCAAGAGTTTTGTAATAAGTTGCATTTACCTATAACTAAAAGTAGTTGTGAGCAATTTGGTGAAACATCGAATCTTGAATCCAAAATGGAGTTTAATTTAAAGATAGCTTTGAGTTTGTTGCCAGTCATGAATAATGAGGAATTGACGACTCGTCAACTTATAGATGGTATCGAGTATTATAGCTCTACTTTAAAAACCGAACAATGTAAATTAAGTTTAATTAACTTTGTCTTAAAAAGTCGTCTCTCTCAACAAGCAAAATTAAGCCTCAAGTCTGATTATTCATCTATCGATGCATTACTGACATATATGCGTATGATTCTTTCACCTAAAAAGAGTGCAGTTGCCTTGCAAAATAAACTTCAAACTTCGCGACAATATCAAAAGCGACCAATCACTGTCAAAGACATAGCACCATCTAAAGAGTAGTTTTTGTATGAGATTTAAAAAGCTTCTTTTTAAACACATGTTAGTTTACATGCAACTTTTAACGATGTCGGTTGCCTTTAGTTAAGTCGTATTGAATGAACGCGGTAAGCTAACTGTTAATGTGTATGTTAAGTGGTGTTCCGCTTCAATACGACTATGTTTTCTGCTGTACGCGAAGAGCAATGTTTTCCATTACAAAACAAAGAAGGCTAAAGGTAAGAGTCGACATATCTTGTGAACCTTATTCAGTTACAGCCGAAAATAACTGACCTGGAAACAATTATTTACTTTTCCAATGATATAAATGACAGTTTTATTAAACCTCTACAATATTTCTTCGAGAGTTGGAACTAACCTGAGGATTCGGGCAGTCGATCATCAGAAACAGCGCAGTGTCCTGCCACCACGCCTCGTTTAAGAGGTTGTTCTCCAGGTGACCGCCGCTTAAAGCCATGCATATCGTCACCACCTCCATACACTCTCGTACAACTATAACAATATCACGATGATGAACAGACAGCTAGAAAATAAAAAGAAATGCTATCGCAGTGTCACAATCGATTTTGTATATATCACAAACGCGGAACATGTTACTTTATTCCCCTTTATAAAAGGTTTAAATTAGAGTGAATGTCGGCGTTCTTTTGAAATGAAACAAATTGAGCACTGCAAAAACTGTTTAAAGTGCTGACTACCGCTAACGGCAAGCAAGTCAGAATTACTTATTAAAAGCAAAAAGTATGGAAAACTTCAAATAAGAACGATTACACAACATCAACTTACGTGTTACGTCATCAGGGTGCACAATACCACTGATCTCTGACGGCTGCGCCACAGAGTAGGCTAGACTGTACAGAGCGCGCACTGTGGCCGCTGTCGGCACGCGCCACCACACCAACGACGATACCGAGTCACTGTCCTCTCCGCTGATTACCACCTGATTTAAACATTTACGTTTTAGAGAACAAGCAAGAACAGATGAATCTCTGTACACAGTTTATGACATCCTGTTCTGAATATTCATCAACATGCTTGCTTATTTTATTACTGAGACTGTCACCAATCTTGGCATTTATAAAGGCAGACTGCATTTTTTTCTGTCTTTCAATAAAACATCATCGTTTCAGCCGAATCGTCACACTGATCGGTCCTGTGTGTCCATCGGATAGAATAAAACAATCTTAAATAATAAGAATTACCTGTTCTCCTAACGTGTTAGCCAGTTTCTCAGAGATGGCCTTGACCATCAATTCACAGCTGTGACTAGGTACCGTCTGCAGTGCTTCGCGCAGTATCGTCACATCCCTTCTACTAACAAAAAAAAATCAGTTAAAACAAGAAGCCCCTAGACAGAAAAAGCATGCGTAAACATTACAGAGAAGTAAGAAAATAAAGGCATATGGAAAAAGAAAAGCTATCAGCACTGACTTCCGAAAAGTAAGTTATACTTAAACAAACCGTTATGTGAAGTAATACAGCAAATAAATATGATTGGTACTTTTTTTAACACAGTTTTATTAATTTACATATCTGAGAGAACTAACCTGAACTCTTTGTCAAGAGTTGCTTCGGTCCCTTCAGGAGCTAGTATTTCAAAGAGGTGGCCAAGTGTGTACAACGACAGTTTGGCCAATCTGACTAGAGCTAAATAACCAACCCTGGAACAAAGCACATCATTATTCATCACGTTAGTAAACCTTGTGGCCGATAAAGCATGCTCAAATCATGACTGAACACTTAATAAAACAAGTATTTGTCTGAAAGCATGCATGCATATGATTTTTATTTGCGAAGTGAAATACTTATTAACTATAAGTAAACAAATATTTAAGATTTTTTAAGTATCTTGATCAGAGACGAAGTTATTAAGCATCAAGCTTGAGAATCAGAAAGAGCAGTCCAACATGCCATCTGACGTCAGATAGTACGACGACAACAACAACCCATGCGTATAAAAAACGGTGTTTTCGTAGAGAGGTACAGATTTCTTTAAATTGTTATATCTCGTTCTTTTTACCCAACTGCCGAAGGAGGGTAATGTGTTTATCAGTCTATGTATGTATATATGTTTGTTGCTATGTGGCGTTCTAGAGACCGAACACTTGGGCCGATTTTGATGAGTCTTACGTCAATCGATTCGTCTTAACCCTGCGAGTGTCACTGGCTACTAAAATTGGAAAATAGTAAAATGGCGGATTTTGGGCGCCATATTGTGGGGGCCCAAATTTTTTGTTTCTTCCATACCCATCATTTTTAAATATTTTTTTATTTCGATCAATTTTGATTCTGTTTTCACGATTACATAAATTGAATTTTTATCTATATCTTCTTTTCATATATATTTCCTTATCTATGGTTTAGTAACGTACCTCCGTGTATGCGGTGCAGCACCTTGTAAAAAGTCATTGTCCGAAAGGCACTGCACTAAGAGTGGTGCTTTCTTCACGCAAGCTATCTGAAAGCTACGACAGCGTTCCAATCGCGTGTCTGAAGAGGGCATCACCATACTGTATAACACCTGGATAACAATATTGTATCAGTTTTTTTAATCGTTTTTGCTTTGACGTTTTTATACATTGGCTAGTAAATATTCGACATCGCAATCGTTCCTTTTCGACACATATCGACGTATATAAAGTAATTTCGAACAAACTTGATTCCCCTGCCCAATGTATTTATCTTGCGTACAGTATTTGCTCGCTATATAATCATCTTCCAGTTGATCAAAGAGTACTTACTTCTACATTATAAGCTACTGTGGGCGGAGCCGGACCATAAAGCATGTCCCTCAATTTTGTGTCTTCTCTGCATAGCAAAGCTTCTGTCAATTTTTCCACCTATGACAACAGAAATCATTACTGGGTATCATTTAGTTTTACAAATGAAATAATATATAGCTGTTACATTACATGGTCAATGATTGTAATTTAAACTTTTATTCCATGACATTGACTCGTGTTTTGCATTGACTGTATAAATAATTATGAGCCTTACCGTTTGCTTGTGTGCAGGACAGATCTGAGACAGTAAATGCGCTGCTTCAGTCAGCGGTCCGTGTCCTTTGGTGATGCCAATGTGTTCCAAATTTAATATAAACGACAAATACCACGATCCTTGTGCAAATAGCTGGGGGAAAAACATTTTATTGTATAAGAATATTTAAAAGAGAATAATGCACTCTGTACTTCAACATTAAGTTTCAAATTAGTTTATATTTTGTACTTACAACGCCAGGTAGCGCATGCTCCGGTGTCGGCGACAGCGGAGGCGAAGAAGTACTAGAGTCACTGCTAGACTCGTTAGACGAACCACAGCCGCCACTCCCACATACTTGTCCGTCATAAACCTAAAAAGTATCTAGTGTTAGAACAATATCTATGAAAATATCAGTTATGTAAGAACAGTTGTTTTAATTACCTTAGCAACAATCACAGTTTTGTCACGAAGCGGTATTTGCGACAGAATTTTTCTATCGTGACTAGAATCTAATAGTTCCCCATTAACATACAGCTCCAACTTATTTACATATAGCTCTAACTTTATATTATTTTCAGAAGCATTCTTCAGCCTAAAACAAATTAAACAGCATTACCAAATATTTTTACATGAAAAGCTTTCGTAACAAAACGATACCTTAGAGTAAAAGCACCAACCTTCTTTGAATCGTCGCACGCAACGAATGCAGCGTCTCATTGGAGTGTGAATACAACTCTATATCATCAACTTGTCTTTGGCCAGTTTGGAAATTGAATCTGACTATAATCGTAGACTGCCTCCCCCGACCCGACCTATAGATAGGCAAGATCTGCCGCTCCGCCGAAAATCTTCTATCACATTCATTAATATATTCTTGTATGGCACGAATTACTCTACACATTCTCGTACAACCCTCCGACGTATCTGAAAACGATCGTTTTATAGCCTGACTTTCCTTGACGAAAATAACGGGCGATTTATGATTCATGGGAGCAAGCCTTGTAGATAAGACAACCACAAATTATGATTTTTCAACCTCTGACACTTCATTTCTATGTTTGCGTACATTCAGTGGAGTAGCTCACAATAATTACAAATGGGATCATACTTGACTAACACTCGATTTAAAACAATATTTTTGACTGAGGCTTCAAAGTGATACAAATAAGGCCGTTTGTTCAAAACGCGACACACGACACGAAAAATTGTGGTCACGATTCAGAGCTCCATATATTTGTATGGATCGTTTGTTTATTGCACGAAAACACGCGACACGATTTACAAACGGTTTTTCGGCTAAGTCGTCTATTTACTTATTTATTTCATAAAAAAGTGGTACAGTCTGTTACAGAGTAGGATAAGAACTTAGGAATAGTTTACATCTGTGATGAGTAGGTAACAATACAATTTCACGATCTGATGTCCTAGTTAGGTTACTTAGTAGCCTGTATTAAGGACAATCAGCCCTCATTTCCCGAACATAAGACAAGTAGTATTTCTTAGACTGTTACATAATTATTCAAGGAATTTAGAATAGATTAATAAAAGTCCAATACAATAAAGTGTGTGTGCGCGTGCGTGTGTGTGTGTGAGAGTGTAAGTGAGTTTGTGTGTTTATTACGAGTTACATTATTGTTATAAGAAGGGATTCAGTATCATAATATTTTTTTGTAGTAAGAAATTCAGTAATCCGTTTTTTGCATGTTAGCTTGCAACATGTTTGCAGTGGAATTATTGCGTTTATTTTATTATATAGAAATCTAGAATCTTTTTGTAAAAGTAAAGTATGGATGAGGCACAGTACATACCCTGTTTCTTCTTCTGGGTAATGTCGGCCGACGTGCAATTTGAGTGTTAGTGTGCTGTTGTAAAATCGTGCTGAGTATGAACATTTGGCGGACGGTAAGGACATTGCATTTCTGTTAGAGGTCAAAGGTAGGATAGAGTATTGGTCGAAAAGTCGCTACGACCTAGACGCTAGACCTGCGCGCTATGCTACCCCGAGAGGCTTAAGAATTGATTTAGCAGCACCACCCCAACTTGTAATACAGTAAGAGAGTACCGACTGGCACATACACACACTGAGCAGTAGTTTGGAGACTAGACCACGAGTTGTCGAAAAATGTGATGGCAGTGGCTGCGGCTTGATGGATGTTTCCGGCATTTAATTTGATATTACTGAGATCATTGATGAAGACCAAAAACAAGGTGCGAGCTAAGACACTGCCTTGCGGTACAGCGGTCACAATGCGCAGCGGTGCAGTTTGTCAATTAAATATTTGTCAATCTTGACCCTCTGTGAGCGGCCTGAGAGATACGAATGATAGAGTTGAAGTTGTAAGTATCTGATAGCTAAGCGTTCAAGTTTGGATAATAAGCAAGGTAGAGGAACGGTATCAAAGGCCTTACCAAGATCAACAAATACAGTGAGACATTTTTTGCGGTAATTGAGTTTGTCTACAATATTATGGCGTTATGGCGTCACGACTTTTTTGCAGTGACGATTTAGCGGCTGTACAAAACAAGCTTGCTTGCTTGTTGGCGACACGTCACACCGCACCGCACCGCACGGCTCAGGCGTTTATAGAACAAATTAAAAGTGCAGTGCAGTGTCGTTGCAGAATCGTGTCTAGTGAACAAACGAAGGGACGACAGATCGTCCGCAGTGTGACCTGTGTTAAAAATCGTGACCGCAAATCGTGACGTGCGGTGCCTCGTGAACAACCAACCTAAGGCGTTTTTTCTTTAGAGAGCGAGATGATGTATCAGTAGCTAGTTGATGTTACGACTTATGTGTGACTCTTTACACAAAGAGTTCCTGTTATTAAGGGAACATCGGCAGTTGGTGTATACCTTCGAGCGCCTCCATCTCCTTCTGCATGCGCTGCGTGCGCGCGCAGCACTGCGTGAGGAAGGCCTCGTGGTGGTGCGCGGCCGACAGCTGCGGGCCCACGCACGTGCACACCTCGCGCAGCAGCTCTATGCCACGCGCAGAGATATCGTCGTCACACTCTGTTATCACCTGAAACACATACAGTTTTGAGCCTTATTACATACGTTTAATAGGTTATCGAATACTTTTTAATACATGCAATTTTAAGACGTATGGTTTATAAGACTACTAAGGTTATTGTTAGAACTCACCCTCCATAAATAATCTAATCCTATGAGATCTGCATCGTTAAGTAAAAAACTTCGTCGCTTTACTTTCAGTTTGCCTTCTTTGGAGTTAACTGCTTTGAAAAACCTGAAAATAATAAGGTTATAAGAATATCGGCTGGCGCAACACGGACTTAGAAGAGTTTTCGAACCAAATCTTACCTTTCAAAACACTTGATACCAGCGTGGGTTAGTAAATTCGGTGATAATGTCATAATGTTTCGTCGAAAAAAATGTAGGTTAATATTAGGATCTAAGTCAGGCTCTTCCCCCATTAGTTTACTGAACCATCGGAAACACGCTTCGCGGTCACCGAGGTGTGCCGGCTTCTCAGCCAAACAAACCCATATCTGTTTTGCCTAGAAAATAAGAGCAGAGATTACACAACGAATAATAAATTTAACTTTTTAATAAAGGTAAGTAGCCCCCTCACTTGTTCTGCACACAGCCACAGTTGTCCATCTTTTAGCAGAAATCTCAAAAAACTCAGCCTTTCATGAACTTGAGCTGCATGTGGGTACCTGCCGTCTGGTTGCCAGTTGTCCCAATCTATTTCCCCTTCTTCTGTTAAAAAACAGCATTGGTTTCACACACATTTCTTTCAATTAATGAATTGGTTTAACATAATTAAGTTTAATAACAGAACCTCTTTGAAATATGTTAATATGTCATTAGTATTGGACTGGCAGCAAATTATCAAGACAGAAAAGCCACGTACCTGTAAGTTTGGTTCGCACTGCTTCCATATAATGTGTGAGAGAATCAGTAACTAGTATCACAAGTGAGTGCTGCGTCTGCAAGCGATCGATAAGTTCCTGTCTTGTCACATGGGGCCGCAACCCAGTGCCGCCGCCCGCCTCATACAGGCAGCATATCTCACGCATCATTTTGAGTGCTGGCAACACCCATTTTTCATTGGTCTTCAGTTCTTCTACACACCTAAATAAATTGTGAAATTAGTATTGGGATGTACCTTTGTAATGTCCAACTAATGTGACCTATCTCTGACAAACCACCGATGTCTAATATGACTAACGATCGTGTCACATCGATAATCCATTACCGACTTTCCAAGACCCTCAAACACGGCAGTTTTGGGACACAGCCGTTCTGTTTTATCTCGCAAACTATGGCACTCGTCCCAACGCCGACGATCAGTGAGTAAAGCTAGAAACTAAAAACGAGTTGGAGACAGTTTTGTCGCGAGTGTTCTAGTGCCACGGGCTACTAGGCGCATCACTCGCTCGGGGCGGCCGCACTGTAACTAGAAATGACCGCTGGTTGGTCTCTCGGCGTGCATTCTGACCGCCAAGCGAGAAAACGAGCATTACTTAGCTAGAGTATAACTTTGATAGCCAATGTCGCTGCGACAAACTTGTGGTGTTAGAGTGCTCGCCGGCAGTGTGAACAGTCAGCGATCAACTATTACTATATGTGTACGGGATATTATAAATTTTGTACGTTTCTTCAGCGAGAAAATAGTAGATATCTAATCGCTTACTCGTCGGTGGTGGGACAAGTGCCTATATATAACATAGGCAATACGTAATGATACTTATGTTAAAATATTAAGGCGAAAAACTACTTACTTGTCCAGCCAAAGAGTCTTCTGGGCGTCACGGTCCTGACTACAACTGTAGTCCAATATTTTAATAAGGTTAGATAACGCCACGTCCATTATCTCCGTGCAAACTTCATCTGAGTGGGCCAAATTCCAAAACAGTACTAATACCTGCAGGAAAAAATAACCATTGTAGACTTATATCAAGAAAAAGAAAGAATGAAAGAAAGAATGTCATCAAAATTTAGCTAATAGCTTAATACCGTACCTTGTTTGCCATTACACCGTCTTTATCATCTTCTGCCAGTCTCCTTATTACTTCTAGTAGTTTATCACTTTGTTTTTTGCTGGATGTGGCCCAACTCGCCTACAAAATGCACATAACAGAGTTATAACAGTCATAAATAAAAAATATTTTAGAATCTTTTTCATTTTTCTGTTTTTAGTTTTGGTACCTTATATTAACGTGAAAATCATTTATAGCCCAAGGGCTGCTCATAACAATTCTAACAAGCCTTATCACAATTGGGATACATTGTTTTATTACGATTACCATTTTCATTAGAACCATTTATTTAGATTTGCTTCATCACAGTCATTTGACCATTCAAGAAATCTTATACCCGAAACATACTTCTCATTGAGAAGTTCCAGTGGCCATCAGTGGTCATCCTCATCAGTTCCACTTCACCAAATGATGCTTTCTGAATGCAAATGATTGCTATGTTGATGAAAATACCAAAATCGCTACGCCTATAAAGTTTCAGGAGGTCCCTCGATTTCCACGGAATCCCCCCATATCATCTTGACTTTTTGACAATGGCAATGGGACCTCGAGAGTATACATTTAAAAAAAAACATATTCGGTCCATAATTGACGACCAAGTGCGAGTCGGACTCGCGTACGAAGGGTTCCGTACCCAGGGTGGTGTCAACTATATATGTATGGGAACACCCTTTAATTTTCAACTTTTTTTATATTTTGGCATTTTTCCTTTATTTGTACTGTAAGACCTTACATGTTTTCGTGAAAATCTAAATTTGCCCATATCTTTTTATCGTATTGACTCAGGACCTTGGTTTCTATACACTTAATAGGGACTCATTCCGCAGTTTAGGTATAACGGTCGGCCGGCGCTCCTCCCGGGACGGATTATCGCATTAGGTTGCCGCTTACCTTTACCACTTTATTAATTCTATGATTTTTGCAGCAAAGAACGATGACTTCTAAACGATCTTCTAATGAATCCTTTAAAAGATATTGTTGTGTTTACGGGTGTTTAAATAAAGCAACGAACAATGAATCGATATTATCTTTTTTTAAAGTTCGAAATTGCACAAATTCGAAATGTGGTAGGTAGGTACATACATGCATACATTGTAAACGTAACTAAATCGTTTAACATGTTTCGTTCACCTGTAACTCAATAACATTAAAAGGGTAATTTTCGGATAAGGGCTTCCCGGTTCTTATTGTTTAATGTGTGTGGCCGTTTCTTGTTCGTGGGCCTACCTACCTTGTCTAAAAAACCACGGAACTAATAGGTAGGTTATTCTAAAACAGTACCTAATAGCACATATAATATTTAGTTTCGTTGTCTACAAAAACTTTAGTGTAGGAAGGTAGATAGGCACTTTACTTATCTAGATGTCTATCTGTTTAGTTTAGAATACGTAAGCGAACAGCCATCATAAAATAATTTTTTAATCGATTGCTACAACGTATCTATAGATCAGGGATGGCAAACCAATGGCACGTCTGCCAATAGTGGCACGCGACAAAAGAATTTGGGCACGCAAAATTTACAAGTACCTACCTAATCAAAAAAGAAATGTTTGTATCAATGTTTATAATAGAATATAATATACTTTATTGATTTGATTTTCTTTTTTGACGTTAAATAGGCGCACATATTCAGAATCTAATTGAAACTTGAAGCAGTATACTACATACATTAAGATTGATGTAAAAATTTCGGTTTTGCTGTAAAGAGACTTTTAAGTCACTAGTAGATACCTAGTTTTTTTATTTTGTTATTTCAATGACTGAGTCATGATTTTCTGGCGGCACGTCATTGCAATATTATTATAGTTTTAATAGAAAAATGGCACGGCCAACAATAAAGGTTCGCCGTCCCTGCTATAGGTAGATAGGTATTACGACATGCAAATAGGAGTATACCTATGTTTGATAACAATTTTTAGTTTACTTTTCTGCGCTTCAAAATAGAGATATACTTATTACAAATTTTTATCAACCATATAATATATTATTTGAAGAAGATGGATTTCCACAAAGCGATAACGCCGGAGAGTATTTACTATAAGAAATGCAATAATTGTTCACAAAACGAACGAGATATGGACCTACTTAGACATTTAGCATACCTAGACCCAACGGTATATTAATTTTCTTATTATTAGACCATTTATATGCTGTCGTAAGCGAAAGCGGCAAGTCGACAACCCTTACGGGCCGAGTCATACCGTGCCAGACAGCGACGGAGAGAGCGGCAACGTTTAGGTGAATATCACGTTAGGCACTGAGCGCTTACGCGAACTGAATTGCACTTTGTTGCTTACTAGCAGGAGTCTCTATTTCAATGAATTGTTGCGCAATTGGACCGACGGACAAGAATGTGATCTTATAAGAGTTCCTTCTTTTCACCTTTTGAGGTACGGTACCCCAAAAACGTACATACAGCCGAACATAGAACCTCCTTCTATTTGGAAAGTCGGTTAAATAAACCTATTGTTAAAAAAGGCCGAAAGTAAATCTTACCTTAAAACAGTCAAATAAGTGGTCAAGTTGATCAGGAGTAAAGTCCCAAGCCAGTTTGGCCAACAAGTCATGCAAGTTCTTGACAATCGCCTCATGCTTGCCGTGCTGCGCCTTCCATATGGCGTCTAAATCATCTCGCGTCAAGGAATTCTCTTTTATCATAAACCTAAGCATTTTCTCTAGTCTGTCCACATACTGCGGCTGATGAAGAGAATCTCGTAGAACTATGTCCACTACTTTGTTTTCGCGGATCCAAGTCTAGAAGAAAATTATACATTTACATAACGCCCAAAGAACAAGTTGGTTGATAGATGCCAAGATTTTGTAAGTTTGATTGTGATCTAGTTGCAAGCAACAAATAATGGCAGCTGGTCTGCATCATAGAAAGATGATGCAAGATCAAGAGAATAAACTGCTGACAGTATGTAGTAATTCCTGTTGTGTATTTGTTATGGGGGAATGTAATTCAATTTATGAAAAGTATCTTACTGTAATAACAGCAGGCGTAAGCCACTCTGGTTTTGGTTGCTGGGAGAATGTACTGATAAGTTGATTGATTTCGTTAAGAGCCGACATCTTTCCATTGAACGAAGACATTTGTAGCAATCGCAAAATCATTTTTAACCGAAACATTTCAAGAGCTGAAAGAAAATACAGTTTGTATAGAAACTTAGTGTATAAATAACGATAACTTTAAATGACACTTTTTTGTTGAAACAGATAAGATTAGTAGCAGAAAATGAATGTTTGCATTTGATTCGCTTATAGCCATCTCGACCATATTGTAGAGTCGTCTTAGCGCCGTAGCATCTCCCCTTAAAAAGCTTTCGCATGGCTGGAAAACTATGCTTCCAGTAAATCTTAATCTTCGCATGTTTCCGTCTTCTCCGCCTCTGTTGTATATAGAGCTCGGTAGCGTACAATGTAGCGGCGCAGGGGAGGAATACAGACTGCGCCCCTTAGCAGCTACAGGGTATGCTACCGACCCAGCACCGCACAGCAGCCGCCGACGACATAACACGTTCAGTTAATTTTCACGTTACATTCCTTTCTTTGTTGGGTTCACCTGGCATTTCATTTGTTCCAGACGTGTTTGACTTTAAGACAGAGTATATTTTTTCATTATCAGGGATTCAGTTCATTTAACGCCCCTGCACTTAATGCAATTATGCATGCTAGATGAAGTAGTTGACAGTTATTAAGAAAAGTTTGGAGAAACAAATTAAAAAAAAATCCCTTACAGTTGCACTGGCTGCATAAGAACTTAATTTTTTTTTAAGAAAACTGCCCCACACTAGGAATTTCTTCCTGTATCGTAGGTGCGTTTACAAACACATAAACTCACATACACAAAACCCAGAGCTGGAACAACTACTTGTAGGTCATACAAATAATTGTTCCGTGCGGAAATCGAACCCGCGACACATCCGCGCAGCAGTCCATCACTCAACCACAGCGCTAACCGTGCGCCCAATTGCATTCAATCTACAATTTTGAAGTTTTCTTTCAGACAGATTGGCTACCTAAGCACATATGTAAGTTTTATCCACACGAAGAAATAACACATATAAATAATTAGTTAAGTTACTAATAAAATAAAACTTACATTTGAGTAAACTGTGATGCTGGGGTGTTTTCACTGAGACGTATTTACACGCGCGAATTAAACAAGAAACAGTGTCAGTCTTATTTTCACTACCGCGCGCCTCTCTCTTCAGTTCCTCGTCGGTTAAGCTTTCAAGTAGCGTGGGAATACACTCCTGGGAACGAAACCAGAAGTATGAGCATCCAAAAAGGAAAGATTACAAAAGTCGCAAATATCAATTCGTTATTTTTTAAACTCGGGCCCATTTCTTGGTACATGCTTGACGACTTGTGCCAAGTCAATGGAAACCATGAAGATATTCCATTCTTTTACCTAAGGATAGAAGATACAAAAATCGTTCGCCAACTGTATTTGGATTGATGTAGATGCACAATTAAGATAAATTCCTCAAATTACACTCACAAGTACAGGTAACAGGTATGTGGTAACAGTGTGTGATGTGAGGAGGTCATGGCAGAGTCCCAGGGGTCGCAGCAGTTGCCACACAGTCGCGACGCGGGTTTCGCCACTCGTAGACTGTTCTAGCGAAGATGGTTGCTCGCTACGTGTCGGTATCGAAAACTATAACAATAATAAAAAGTAATATCCATAAATGTTGGAATTGAAGTGGTTGTTTTGTACAAATTATATCGAACTAATACATACTTCTCCACTGTCAACAATAACTGGCACTACTTCTATGCTTTCAACTTTATCACATTTGTTTTCTTCTGTTTCTTTTTCTATTATTTCGGTAGAAACTTTCTCTTCCGTTGTGATGGATGTGGTCAACTCCGACTTTTGAAAGCCCATTATTGTTTCGAACCTCTCTCGGAGTCTCACAAAGCCACCTGCTTGTCCAAACCTGACAGACAAAACAACATAAATATACTCAATCCAATTAGCACAAACTTGTTCTTGGTGTAATTACAAAATAAAATTAATATTTTTCAATCACCAATAAACTTAGGAGATAATATACATACACATTTACGAGATGAACCAGCCATCCTCTTGGCGTGCGGTGATCCTGTGACTTAGCAAATACTTCAGCCTCCTGGGTAGTTCCCTGTCCAGGAGGTGTGATAGACAGACCTTCAGAAGTTCTTGATGCATTGAAAGTGTGAAATCTGTAAACATCAATCATTTAGTAGAAGCTAATGTTTACAAAATCCGTAAGTAGGGAGTTAACACCAATATCCATGAACTATAATTGCACAAGAATTGTTCACTAATTAGATCATTTGTAATAAGAAATTATGTCCTCAAGTGTAAATAAAATTATTACAGATTAGAGTGAAGATAATGCATGCAGCTCA
This sequence comes from Orthosia gracilis, assembly GCA_947562075.1. Lineage (NCBI taxonomy): Eukaryota > Metazoa > Arthropoda > Insecta > Lepidoptera > Noctuidae > Orthosia > Orthosia gracilis. The sequence continues at coordinate 45,406,262 of OX387268.1, forward strand.
TTAATATTGAACAAGTTATTATTAAATGCATACAATGATTATGAAATATCTCTTACTTGTTATTGGGATTGAATGTCATAGATAATAAATGCAGAAATCTTGGATCGTCTAGTTTCATCGCACAAAGTTTGACAAGTTTTTCGCAGTTTGAACGGACACATTGTTGTATATTGTTTTTCCAAGATGAGACTGCATCATCCGTTAGTATCTTTGTAAAGGACACTGTGAGGGCATCATTATAGAATCTCTGACATGCTGGGTGGGTTGCATCTTCACCTGTAGTAAACAATCATTTTTTATCAATATAACTTTACTTGTCAACAAACTAACAACTGTTTCATCATTAATATTAAAATAAAATGTAATAATAGGATAAGAGACATAATGTAGACACTAAAAGATAGGAAGATTGGGCATATTACATGCATGTAGCACCATTGTAGCACTAATAAGTACTGCACACAGCACATGTAAAAACATTCAACACTTCAACTTGTGGGGATTCCCCAGAAATAAAGTGCCTAAGCTAATCTTTTGAGACAAATTTTGAAGGAATCCCTACAAGGACAAAATAAGTTTAAGTTGTAGGTTAAGAAGTTCTAAGATTTTTTGTATAAACCTCGCCATTTATTTAATATAATATACATAAATTAATTTGGAAACAGAAATACTCCATGTCTTATCAAAATCCCCCAGGAAATCCCCTCATTTTCTGTTGTGCCTTCTAACAAAATATGATAAATATAAATAAATGTTACAATATTTACAATTTATTAAAAGCCTGTAATCATTGCAACACATTGTTGCACTTATATCAATAATTCACTAAATCTTCATAAATTAAAACTTAATTAAATTAAATGCCATAAACCTTTTGCTGCCAGCTCAGTGGCAGCAACCAGCAGTGCCTCCAGCTCCTGTTCAGGCAACACAGGCACAACCCATCGAGGATGTGAAATCTTCTCTTCCAGTGCCTTTAACTTGGCCTCGGGGAATGCCATCTAGTTAAGAAATATAAATTTCTTAGTCTAATAAAGTAACAGATGTATATAAATGTACAGTGTCAGCTCCAAAGAGATTGGATAAAGGCAATTGATTGAGAGAGATGATGATTAAAGCAAAAAGCCAATTATCAACAACAGGATAATTAAGCTCGTCAACTAAGGAATTGCATGTTCAAAATCAGTAAATATATCATATTAACATTATGTTTTATATTTTGTTCCTAGTATCCTTGAACTTGATCAAAACAGTTACATGTTAGAAATAAGGAAATCTTACTTGGTGTTTTATAACCAACATAAGAAAGTCTCTTTTAAGTAACTAAAATAGTTTTGTGATTAGAAATATATAATATTCTTACCTCCCCTGGCATTTGATCTTGTTCTTTCATTGATATAGTCATTATTTCAACATATGATTAATCATTGCACCCCCTGGAAATAAGAATGATACTTTTCATCAATGCCACTAACTTGTCTAGTTGGATTGATACACTGCTATACATTTTCCTTAATTTATTATTTTCTATCCAATATTTTGCAAACATAATGGAAATTTATGTAAAAATTGTTTGAAAATTAAATGTACACTACATTGTTAGTTTTACAGCATATTTCTAGAAAGATATGAAGGTATAGGTTACACCAGAGATGAAAGACCGGAAAAGTGAAATATATTGTATGATCAATTCATCTAATTATAAGCTACCACAAAAACGAATTTGAGTCACCAAAACCCACACTTATCTTGGTAAACTATTGACTTACGACGCTTGACAAGGACGTTATAAGTTGGATGCAGATACAAATAGAATACGAATAAACACTGGGAGTTCATTACAAAATAAATACCTAGGAATGCAATATTTTATCGCAATATTGGTACGATATATAAATTAATCAATTTTCCGTTTCAAGTTTTATAGCTTATATAATGTTATTCCTTTTAATGAAGACAGCTAAATATAAATCTGACTCCAAAGAAATATTCTAATAATAAATAATTACAACACTTGCCCTACCCACAGCGGAAGATCTATAAAATAATAATTCATAAGATCAGCCGGCGCGACAAAATGGCGTCATTATCCCAAACAAGACAAAGCAAAAAATATACATTTGTTGCTACTGAGAGCCTAAAAACGTTAAGGAAAATAACAAATACATAAATGTTTTACCTTTACGTTAACCATATACTCAATTTACTGAAAAATCTTGAAATAAACCACCAAATTTAATTCACTAACACTTTTTTTGACGTAAGGTAAGTAAGAACGAAAATAGTTTTTATTTGTTTCAGTTCCTATGAATTTTGCTAGGCAAAGGAACTATGATACAGCCTTCTTTTTTTTTTGGATTTTTATTGACTGCAAGTTTTGTTTCGTTTTTAAAACCCTGGTGGACATAGTCAGAACAAATTTGACTTTTTCGATTGATTGATGGTGGGTGACGCAGCCTACAAAATACTGTGTCGTGTCGTGGCTTGGGACGTGCTTTATCTAAGCTTGGGATACACCAATCATATGAATCTTATCACAAGGACTCTTGTAGCCAATCAAATGTGTCGTGTAGCGACGCGCCACGTCACGACACTTATGTTTCCGAAATGCTGGTAGGTGGTTTAAACTACTTAGTAACGTTACTTATTTTTAACTTGAGGCGTGTAAAAAAACGAATCTTGCACAACGGTCTAAATCTGCAGAGTGGGATGGGCTCATATAGACAATTTGCATTAGCATAGCTTTAAAATTCCAAAATAGCTACTGTTTTTTTTTGTGTATTTCCTAAATCAAAGCTGCACTGAAATAATAAGTAGACTACACAATCGAGTGTCGAAACAAATAAAGCTTCCCAAAATTACCAAAAAGCAAAATGTTTTTTTATGTATTAGTAAAAAGTTCGAAGTGTGACTGAATTTGCATTTTTTGTTTAAATGCCATAACTTATTTTTCTTTTCCTGTCGACCCGACTCAAAAGGCAAATTTTGTCCAACCAGAAAATGGCCACTTTAAAGCTCTGTCATTGGCCTCGTTCAATACGTGTAACGTGCAGGTGATTATGCATATCCTGTGAAGGTGTGTTATAGGAAAGTCAGATGGGCTGTGGCAGATATTTATGTGACAAAACTCTGCACGATAATCTCACATAGGTAATACTTAATATAAAATCCAACTGTTTGCTATGCAGGTGAAATCTCGATCAGAATATAGGAATATAGACATGATTGACATATCCAGTCAATAACTATTTGAATATGACATGACATGTGCCATTGATTGAAGAAAATAAAGAACAAACATGAAATGTTCTGTTCAGGCAGGATTTAAACATTGAGATAGGAAAAACATGGAGGCGCCGCGATGTTCTATACATACATTAGCTTATACAAATATGAGTGAAATACGATACAGAATGTGAAACATCGTGTTGTTTCATTCTTTCCAATACAGTAATCGTATTTGATAAAAGAGACAACAATATTTCAGTTGTTGCTCATAATGGCAACATTTTGTTGTGACGTAATTACAGTTGTAGGTAAGTGCCATATCCGCCATATTATGTGACGATTTTTGTGCTTGTGTTCGTGGTAGGCCTGCTGTCAAATGGTTGTTTACTTATTGTATTATTGAGATTTGTGAGTGTGTGTGTGTTCCTTGATTCACACAATCATAGCATCGGCAGCCATTTTATGTGACATTTTAAGGTTTAGGTAGGCACCTTTTTTTCGTAGGTATTTCCAGTCCATACTATTTAATATGTCTATGGGATTTAAATGAGTATGATAAACCAAACCTCATTCCAACACACCCACTCAATCAATTGCACATGCTAAAACCCTTATATCTACACAAACACATATGTAACCCTGGGTCCGAATCGTTTACCCTGGTTTCAAATGTTCTACTGGAGTGATGCAGGTGTGAAGGAGTGGAATGTCTATGCCTCCACATTTCACATCTCTAGTCTGTCGTACTGTTTTCTGAGGAGGTCATAACAGTAGGTATTAGTTGAATCAAAACTGGTCACGACTCGCTAACCCCTCTCCCACGCCATCTTACTCTTAGCCTTTGAATATCCGCAAACTCCGCAATGCACCTTTTAACTGGAAGTTAGTAACACATTTCTTCTGACGCTCTTCAATAGATAGAGCCAAATATACGCCTGCAGTCACAAATACACAATACTGTAATTGTATTTTTACTGAAAATTACAATGTTTTAATTGTGTGCAAACTTATGTTCAGGTATTTGTATTGTTGTTTTTAATAGGTCAATGTTATTTTGAGTTTTTATCTGTAATTTGATATCTAGGAGTGTAATATTATGGACTACTTATGTCTGAAAATAAATTAATTATTTAGCATACCGATTTGGACTAGGACAAACTAGTTTGGCCTGAAATCGGCAACATATATACATCTTAAAAGAAAACTCCGTGAAAATTTTAGCTGCTTAAGTTCAAGGGTTTATCCTGGGCGTTGATAAGTCAGTGAGTGAGTCACTCACAACTATCTTTTTTATATACTTACTTAAATAACTTATATTTATCCCCTTGGCTAATGGCTTAAATGTTTCGGTAATTACGGCATTCAACCGTTATTTCATGGTTTCTGCAAAATAAGTCTATAAAACCCTTTCCAACGGTTTTATTTACCTACAATGTATCTTTACGTTACTTATATTTCTAAAGTGCATCTGAAAAAATATTTTTTTCCGAAATGTTCCTGGGACTTTTTCGGCTTTATTCCTTTGGGAATATTTGTTTCTATGAGGCTTTCAGGATTAATATGTATGTTTAGATGTATGCGATTCATCTTCTTCTTTAGTTTCATATCTGACGATTTCATTAAAAATCCCAGTTAAGTAAAGTTTTCGACAATATTTCCACCGTTTAGGCACAAACAACACGGAACATCACTACCCTCGTACAAGTCGTAGTATGTAATGGCGGACACACACTTGCGTGGCGTATCGCGACAGAAGCCTATCGAAATCATACATTTAGTACGCTTAGAGGCACATTTGAGCGAGCGTGGCGCAGCGTGGCGCAGCATGCATTGACCGATTGCGCAAGTGCGGTGGTGGGGGTTAAGGCGTGACACGACCTGCCAGGCAAATGTGTTTCTACACCGTCTGGCGCGCCATTCAACGACGCGGTTATTATAAAATGTACTCTGTGGACGCGGTCTCCTAGCGGATGCTTGTGTGCTGCGTGTTGAAAATGACCGATGAGCTTATTGAACTTGTACGTCAACGTACAGTTTTGTATGACACAAAGTCTAAGGAGTATAAGGATCATTTTGATAAGTAGGTACCCTAATTGTGTAAGTTCAAAGAATAGCGCAAGATATGCTTTTCTTGCTTTCATTGCTTCACGAGTATTTTCAAAAATCCGTCTACTTGACAGAGTAAAACATGCAATGAATACTGTTGAGTTGTCAAAATGAAGGGAAAGGAGTGTGCTTTGTGATGTCAAAACATATGCGCAATTAGGGTGCTGAAATGCTGCTTGGGAGGCAATTTCACATTAGACATAATCGTTTAATACGAATTACAGTTATTGTTACACTCTTATTGTTACACTAATGACCGCCCCATGTCATGTCCAAGCAATTACTGTCCATAGCAGGTTGCCTGGAAGAGATCGCGGTATGCGATAAGGCCGCCCATTGTATGTGTATTAGACTTAAGTTTCTTTTTATTAATGTTTTTATGGTGTACAATAAAGCGTATGATAAATAAATAAATAAATACAGTTTTTACAAATTAAAAACAATGATACCTATATAAAAATAATAAAATAAATAAAAATAATTTGATAATTTACAGTTACGTAGGTACGCTAATAGTTTAGTATCTCAGCAATAAACAATGCCTTTATCTAAAGTAATCCAATGAAGTGGAAATTCAGCATATAAAATGTTCCATGGGCGGGATACAACTTTCATTTAATGCGAAGTTATGAAGGTACCTACCCTGCAAGGTACCAGGATGTCTAGCATTTAGTTATGACCGTACCTAACCCCTAACACCAGATTTGACTAATTATAATTAGCAGTGGTACCTAGTGGTAGTGTAGTATAATAAAAAAAAAAAAAAAATTGCTTTACAATGATTTGTTGAAAACCAGGTTTACAGTAATTGTGATCTTTAGATGAACTTGCCTACATAACCTCATCCCGGTTGTGAGGCCATACTCCGCTTATTTCCGTACCACTATCATCATTATCACTGTCGCTTTCGGTTTCAGTATCACTTACCACTTCTATAATAAAATTTTATCTAAATACAAATCATGTTTTAAGTATTCTCCTTCTAACCTGTGAACGTGTTTACAATGCTGTGCCCACTCATGAACTGCAATAGCGTCAAAAGCTTCTCTAACTAGGCGGGAAATTTCAGCATTTTTGTGCTCAATATTTACATCAGCAACTTTTCTTTTCATTGTCCTCCTATTTCAATGGGATTGAGATCACAGTGATAAGGTGGTAAATATAAGCATTTGTATCTATTGTCTTCTAAAGTTTTTTCAATCTCATATACAGGTTCAGGCTTGTTTCTCTTAATTATTTCTAAAAGCTGAGGTTTAGTCAAATTCTCTCCGTAGTCAATTTTATTTTGGTTCAACCATAATTGCATATATTTTTTTAAGGAATTCGTATTTGGGACTTTATTCACACAAATACGGTGATAAGGATCATTATCCATCACTATTATGGATGGCTCTCGTAAGTTAGGCACAAGTTTTTCAATAACCCACTTTTTAAAGTTGGTATTATTCATCTTGTCATGATAATCACCATTTTATTAATTTGATTTAAACACAAGTACTGCATTTGTAACAAATCCAGTATCTCCTCCCGCATGAACAATAATATATCTTTGCCCTTTCGATACAGGCTCCAATACTCCGTCTTCACACTCTCCTTGCCAACATTTACCCGATGTATGCGAAGAGTGATTAAAGGTCTCATCTAAATAAATTATCGGCCGGGGCTGGGGAGAAATATTATATTTATCCACTGCATGCAAGTACTTAGCTCTCCAAGCTGATATTTCACTACGCTCCATAAGAACCTTCCCATTGGATTGAGATTTTATAAAACGAAATCCCACCTCGTGAAACAGCTTTCGCAGACTCTCGCTGTCCTGTGTAATTTATTTCTGTCTTAGAAGCTTTATTACAGTAGGGACCTCTTTTTTAACCGACTTACCAAAAAGGAGCAGGTTCTATGTTCGATTTCTTGTAGGTATATATTTTTTTTTGTATGTTCACCGATATCTCCGTCAATTGTGGACCGATTTTGAAAATTCTTTTATTGTATGACAGAGTATGTTTTGAAATTGGTCCCATTTTAATTTGGTGAAGATTTGATGAAGAACTTCGAAGATAACAGAACTCTTCAAGAAATAACGGGAAATCTCTCGGGATTGCTGCAATCGCATGTCTGTTTATTGTTTATACCATTTCATAACATAACATCACGCCAGTACGCTCCTGAGGGGTACGCAGATCTCTCCGTTAATCCTTTATGTTCAAGTTTCATGATATTCGACTAATCTATTCTGGCGTTAAGGTAACTTACTAAACAACTTGCCTATTAGGTAGATACAACTAAAAAGTGAAAAATAAAAATCTTTTTTAGAAAAAAATACTACCGACTTCCAAATAAGAAAACTACAAAGTGAAAAATAATTTTTATTTTTTGAAGTCGGTGTCCATAACGCAAAAAAATGGTACCTACGAAAGACACCAACTTTCAAAATAAAGTTATTTTTCACTTTGTAGTTTTCACATTTGGAAGTCGATAGTATTTTTTTGTAAAAGAGATTTTTATAGCAGAATAAAATTCATGTACTTTCCTCCGTATAACTCCCATGTCAAAATCATCAACATACACAAATCCACTGTTACGTTTTTTCTCCTTGCCTGGTGTCCGAGTTTTTGTACCAGTTTCTTCTGCTGCGTTCCCTTTCTTAACTATTTTTGAAATTAATCCTTGACTCACACCTGAAATATAAGATAATAAAATAAATGTTAGTAGAAATTTGAAATCTTGCAGGTTAGTTTGCTCACTCACTTAGCAGGTTACCTAATAGATTTACGTTACCGTTACGCTAACCTGCAGCAAGAATAGAAATGAATATTTAGTTGAATAATTAGTTAAGTGTCGGGTAATTTATAACAAGAACGTTGACAATACTAACCTGTCGCTGCCGAAATTAAAAAAAGAATTTTAAACTTTAGAATAATGTTTCGAGCATCACTTTTAATAGCTTTCGGCATATTTAACTTTATAAATTCAGCAATATCACGACAAAACAACCAGAGAACCTGAATGTAGTAGACACTGACAATCGAATGACATTTCAGCATGACGGCCGTAGTTCCAATTTTCGCCATTTCACAGATAAGTTGGTAGGACTGTAGTTCATTTATTGACATAAACGGTGGTCACACAAATGTGAGAATGTCATCCCATCCTGCTGTCAGCCATAGACTTATAGAACATATTACATAGACATTACAAAAATTTAGAATCAATGCTTAGTAGCAGTGTTGCCACCTTGGTGATTTTGTCACTAGATCTGGTGATTTTTTAGGGCTTGTGTTTAAACACCGCCCAAAAAAGTACCTATTTTACTACCAAAAAAATTCTAAACGGTTACCAAAATGGATAAATGGTCACCAAATAACGTTTCCTAAAATATTATGAAATAAATCCATTTTTTCGTATTATTGACTGCCAAAAAAATATATGGACGCCTTTAAAGTCGACGGAGCCCCGCTGCGCGGGGCTCCTATTTCCGTCCGCAGGGTCTAAAGTAACCTAACACGAACGAGATGACGGGAGCCGAGTTCGCTCGCTTTGCTCGCTCACTTCAGCTCCCGTCATCTCGTTCGAACCTAACCTGTCCGTGTCGGGGTGCCCTAAGCTCCTGAGCTCGCTTCGCTCGCTCTTGGACTAATTCGTTAAAAACACGAATACACCCGGTATATTAATCTTTGAGTTGGATAGAATTTGGTGACCGTTGATCCATTTTGGGAACCAATTATTTTATTTGGTGCCTAAGCTTAGAGTCTTAAAAATATTTTTGATGACCGTCTAAATTATACCCATTTTTTAGAGCTCTTAGCGACATTTTTTTATAGTTTTTTTTTATCGATTTTTGTCGATTTTTCAATATGGAATTTGGCAACACTTATAAATGCTGAAATTAAATGATTTTTCAGTGTATTGAGCATCGTTAAAAGCAAATTACGAAACAAAATGGGCAGTCCACTACTTAACACCATAATTTTTATTAGAAACAGATTGAAAGTTTTGAAAATTAAATGCTTTAAGTACGAATTGCCTAGCGATGTCATTGAGGCTATCGGCAAAAACGCAAAGTACTCATTTAAAAATCTATCACAACCAACAACATCTTCAGCGTAAACGTCGGCGGTGTCTGTGGAAGTGTGGATGATGAAGATATAATGATATAATGGAAGATATCATATTTCAAAATCATGAATTTTAATCAAGTCTGTTTTTCACTTTTGACTGTTACAAAGTTACATTTTTAATTTCAGAAATTTAAAGTACTTAATTTTAACAAAAAAATTTTAGCGAGAACTAGTGATATTTATTCAATCCGAATTGGCAAAATATGGCGACATTTTACACTGGATCTAGTGACAAGATTATTTTTGAGGTGGCAACACTGCTTAGTAGTCTATGAGAGTAATTTTTTTTCTATGTCTATGAATCAATGATCAGAATGATCGGTGCGAAGTAAATAAAGGGGATAGTTGTTTTTGCCGAGTTTCTAGTTATAATTGCACAATTTGTCCATTTTTAAATGAATTAGGATTTAACACAAAATGAGTTTTTCCAGTGATGAAGTCAATTTCCTGGTGTATCGATATTTACAAGAATCAGGTATGGTTCAATGAACTCACAGACGCTTATTCAATCTGTACAGGTCATGTTTCATCGTTTCTTATTTCACTGATGTCTTAACTCCTAATCTACCTGCTTATATATTTAGTGTTCGTAGATTTTCACATGCTTCATTATAATACTCATTACAAGAAATAAACACTAACGGGCATTACGTTGCTTATAATGGCCATTGTAGGTGTCAATAGTTTGGAAAACATTGTCTAACAACAAAATTTCCATACCTGCCTGGAAAAGTTACAGTCTTAATGAAAAATTTCAGGATTTAATCACTCTGCTTACACCTTTGGTATTGAGTCGCATATATCCCAGAGTAACATCAATGGAGCCCTAGTACCACCCGCAGCATTGCTGAACATATTGCAAAAAGGATTACAGTACACAGAAGCAGAAATTACTATAGGAGAAGATGGTATGTTTTGTTTCATTTAAAACAATAAGTAGGTGTTTCTGTATTGTGACTAACCAATTCAGAAAAGGTGATGACATCATTAATTTAGTTTTTTTCCTCATATTCACTTTCTTTGTTTAGTGATATATTTTTGTTCCTAATTAATGAGCCCAGCCTCAAACAAGAGTTCTCTGTAGCTTGTTCAAGAAAAATATTGACACAGTTTTTTTCTTTCAGGCACAGAAACACGTCTAACAGAAAGTTTAAGTTTAATTGACGCAGTCACACCTGACATAGTAGCTGCCAGACAAAATGCACATAATGCTCAAAAACAAGCAATCAAGGCAGAGCCTGGGTCTGGTGGGGAGCAGAATGGAGTTGATGTAAGTATTCAACATTCTATAAATGAAAACTCATAATACAACATACTAGTTACAGACAGACTAAATCACTGCTGCTGTGGAGCTAAAGCCTACTGTCATGAGCGACTCATAATTCAATGTTCAATGTAAGTGTATTTACTGTCAGCCTACATCCAGCAGCGGTGCCAGGTCTATATTTGATATGGGCAGGGTACATTTCACGAGGCCCTCTGACGATGTAAGAAAACAGATACCGCGAATAAAAATAAATGGATTAATAGACTTGAAGTAAAATTGATAGCCAACATGCATTTCCCTTCAGTTTCTTTTTAGCATTACTCTGCTAAATTATCCATTGGTGCTTAATCGGTACACTGTACAGAGAAGCAGGAGCATGTTGGAAAATTTTTAGCACACGCCAGTGGCGAGGTTAACTTTCGTTCTTACTTTCTTAATTTTTAATATTATTTATTGTACAACAAGACAATACATTTAAACAAATTGATAAGATACACATATTTTTCATTATTTTAATTTTACTTGTGAAAACACTTAAGAATAAAGTGATTCAAGAACTAGCATTTACTAGGGGTAAGTTTTGTCGACTTTTTCTTGCATAAAACATGAAGCACCAAGAGAGTTCAGGCAGCGAGCGCAGTGAGCTCGAATATTTTAGCATCTCACACTTCGGATAGGATAAGACTTGAATAATTTTATTGAATCCATACTAATATTATAAATGCAAAAGCAACTCTGTGTGTCTGTCTACCTTTTCACCCTTAAACCGCTGAACCATTGGTATGGAGATAGTTTGAAACCTTGAAAAGACCATAGGATAGTTTTTATCCCAGAAATCATCCCTTAAGGGGGTAGAAAATTGAATGGTGAAAATGGGTTCACCATTCAAACTTCCACTTTCTAAAATAAGTCTGCTCAAAATCCTAAAATATAATGGCTATTTGAAGTACTTATGCTACACAGACGAAATCGTGGTCAAAAGCTAATAATATATAAATTACGAGGTGCGAGGCCCCTCTTACTGCGAGGCCTGGGCGGTGGCCCACGCCTACCGCCGCCTCTGTCTACATCACTGCTGCTGGGATGAATTGCAAGACTTAGTTGATACAAAGACGTCTATATTAACCTCTTTGAGTGCCTGAAACGCAGATCCACGCGAGGCACAATGTATTTTTAATTGTTTCGGTAATTACGGCATTCAATTGGGTAAATAGTCCGGTCAAATTAGACTAAAAAATAGGGGTGAGGTTACAAAAATTCCCACTAGGCTGAATATTGGTAGGATTGTTCAATACACTATTATAAAGGAAATGTGAAAAGTCCTCATCAATCATGTGCAAAAAAATTTACTTGGGGTCAAAGGTCACAAAAACGGGTTTTTCGCGATTTTCAGCAAAATGGTAAGTTTTATCATAAAATTAGCTCAGACAAAAATTGTAGATCAGATAATTATCTATAAAAAATGTCTAAATACTTTTTTTCCTAAGGAAAAACGGTGGCTCGTTTTTGAGATATAACGATTCAAAAAGTTGAAAGAGTTGTAATCGTCATAATATGCACACGTTTCCACGCCACTTTTGAGGTAGTGTACTCAGCGCGTTTTTTTATGTTGTTTCCCCGGTAGGCCTATTCCAGTGATCTCTATGATTCTGTTTAATTTGAAACTATTGAATAACTGTAGATATTGACAAGAGTTGAAAATGATGAAGGGGTGTAAATTAAAAAAAATAAGAAAATTTATCCATCTGAATCTAAATTATCATTAACTTCTGCTTTCTCTTGTTCTTCTTCTTCTCTTTCTTCTTCTTCTTCTTGTTTATCTTCTTCATTCTGGGTGTTAATAAATTGTCCCAATAATGACACATCGCATGTCTCTTCGTCAACATCAAATGAATCTTCAATTGTTGGCAATTCAACATTGGAGCATGACCGGCCTTGACAGTTTGTACATGCTACAGAACAAAACAGTCCAACTTTTTTGCAACCACATTTAGCACTACATCCCTTTTTACAGTTGCAAAAAATGGTGTTTAGTAGTTTTTCTGGTGCAGGTGGAAGTAAAGTTTGAACTGGCTCTAATGAATTGTCGACCAACTTCCAACCCCAGTCTTTTGGGTCTAACTGATTACCAAGCCACACTTGAACTTGGTAATATACCCGAAAAAGATGTTGATGAGCAGCCGCTGAGGTTGGAGGAAGACATGCTAACTGCACTTGTTTTTTATTTCGAGTATTTTTAACGAAACATGCATATCTGAACTTATCTAAGCACGTAATTTTTTTAGGAGCTCCATACATAGCGAGAATAAAGCGAATTCCGTACATAAACAACCATTAAAAAAACGCGCTAAGTACACTACCTCAAAGGTGGCGTGGAAACGTGTGCATATTATGGCGATTACAACTCTTTCAACTTTTTGAATCGTTAAATCTCAAAAACGGTGGCTCTTAGGAAAAAAAATTAGAAATTTTTTATAGATAATTATCTGATCTACAATTTTTGTCTGAGCTAATTTTATGAAAAACTTACCATTTTGCTGAAAATCGCGAAAAACCCGTTTTTGTGACCTTTGACTCCGAGTAAATTTTTTTGCACGTGCCGGATCGATGAGGACTTTTCACATTTCCTTTATAATAGTGTATTGAACAATCCTACCAATATTCAGCCAAGTGGGAATTTTTGTAACCTTGGATGTCTAAATTGACCGGACTATAAAGGAGATTAAAAGTTTTCCTAATCAATAAAGGTTTCTTTTCTTGATATTAAGGGCACAACATGTAATGCTGCAGCAGCAGCATCGGGTGGAGCTGCAACTCCTAGTGCTCCAGAAGCCATGGACATGGACCAGTCCATAGAAATTCCAGCTAGCAAAGCCACAGTGCTTAGAGGACATGAGTCTGAGGTGTTCATATGTGCTTGGAACCCGAGCACAGATCTGCTGGCTAGTGGATCAGGAGACAGTACTGCTAGGTATGTTATTATAAATAGAATAGGTAAGTTGAAAGGTAGCTGTGAAATGTAGTTTTCACTGCACAGTACTCGGCACCTCAATCTAACTGTCACTTGATTTTGTTAGTGCACAGCCACTAAGTTTGTATCAATATGAGTGAAATAATTGATTTTGTTTGTTTTTATCTTGCAGTAATGTGTTTCTATCCATACAGTTAAAGGAATTGGTTTAGATCTGCTTAGATTTGAAGCCCAAATGCAAGATATCCCTATTTTAAAACATCAATTCTCTCCCATTTATTTCAGAATATGGGACATGTCAGACAACCCAGCAACAACTCCTAATCAGTTAGTATTACGACACTGCATCCAAAAGGGTGGGGCTGAAGTACCTAGCAACAAAGATGTCACTTCTTTAGACTGGAATGTAAGTCATCAATTGTATTATGTTCACTTGTAGTGTCTCTATTTGCTTTTTACCTAGTATTACCTTAATTATACTGTAAATTTTGTTAATTAACTACAAAATTACCACTATAATTCAATGTAGGCTATCAGTAAACATAAGTGACATGATACTTAAGTTAACAACATTTATAAGAATTAATTCTTCTTTGCAGTGTGATGGCAATTTATTAGCAACTGGTTCATATGACGGTTATGCTCGTATTTGGACCACAGATGGAACATTGGCGTCAACATTAGGCCAACACAAAGGACCTATATTTGCTTTGAAGTGGAACAAAAGAGGAAACTATATTTTGAGTGCTGGGGTAAGTTTAAAGAATAACTGGCTGATTAATTCTGGATGCCAAATGAAGTATAAAAGCTTCAAGTATTATGAAAATGTTACTATAACCAGTTAAAAATTATAGGTTGACAAGACAACAATTATTTGGGATGCATCAACAGGACAATGCACACAGCAGTTCTCCTTCCATTTAGCACCAGCCCTCGATGTTGATTGGCAAACCAACACTTCATTTGCATCTTGCTCTACTGATCAGTGTATTCATGTTTGTAAACTGAATGCTGATAAACCAATCAAAAGCTTCCAAGGACACACAGTAAGTAGAGCTGTTGCACCAAGAAGTTTATAGAATATATTTCTATTCTATTTTATAATGTAACATTTTATATCATAATATTTTCAGAATGAAGTTAATGCCATCAAGTGGGATCCTCAAGGACAATTGCTAGCATCATGTTCAGATGACATGACATTGAAGATCTGGTCCATGAAGCAGGACACATGTGTGCATGACTTACAAGCACATTCAAAAGAAATCTACACCATCAAGTGGTCACCTACAGGACCTGGAACACAGAACCCCAATATGAATCTGATCTTAGCAAGTGCTTCATTTGACAGCACTGTACGCCTGTGGGATGTTGAGAGAGGTGTTTGTATACACACTCTCACAAAACACACTGAACCAGTGTACAGTGTGGCATTTTCTCCTGATGGCAAGTTCCTTGCTAGTGGTTCCTTTGACAAGTGTGTGCACATATGGTCAACACAAACTGGAAGCCTTGTTCACTCATACAAGGGCACAGGAGGTATTTTCGAAGTGTGCTGGAACTCACGAGGCACGAAGGTCGGCGCGAGCGCTAGTGACGGTAGTGTTTTTGTTTTAGACTTACGCAAACTATAACAACAGGCTGTCAGAAACACAGTATGTGTTTTTAATCATAAAAAAATCAGAAGGTGATTATGGACTTTCATAAAAATATGGTTATACTGAATCGGTTTTTTTTTTACAATTTATGGCAATAATATTGTAGATTATTATATTATTCATAAATCTTAGCAAATCCAATAAAACATTTTAAATTTATAATAAATGGAAATTGTTCACAATAATAATTGGTAATAGCTTTGTATTGTATGATGTTTAATCAACACCATTGGTTATAATTCAATTCTTTTGATCTAATTATAAGTATAACTTTACCACCCGCTGCATGTAATATATCTGTATTTGTGGTGGTGATGTTGTAATTTGATATGTCAAACACAAAATTATAATATGTTTAAATAAATAATAAATCATACTTGTGAAATGTGTTTATTTCAAGATATTGTTGTAGTCTGAATCAGAATTCCCATTGAAGGATATATAGGACTTAATTTTTGGTTACTTTTGTTATAGTAATAGGGATATTTTTTATAAGAATAAAAGAGTATAAATAGTGAAAGTTAATTGTATTTCTATATTTTATTACTGACTCAAATTAATATTCGTGAAAAGTGAAAGCATTGAAACTTAAATTATAATAAAACCTTTCATTCTTCCACTAATAGAAACTTGAATTAAATTCTAGTGAGCTAAGACAATACTTAATAAAACTTATGTCATTGGCCGCTTATATGCTAATAAATTATCATGCTTATAAAGTGTATGTAATTTTTCATACATAAATTTGAAAAAATATAGTAAGTTATCATATTGTCCTATATATGGTTGACATTGTGGATGTTGTTCATCTGTTCTGTGCACTGGACACTGGTTTGTAAGAAATGACTCATATTGTTCACTTCTCCCCCATGCACAGATATGCAGCTCTATTAGAAGCTGATGCAAGGCTTCTATTGTTGAGAGATACCACCTAGGGCTTCCACGTTGATGACGCCAAAATTGTGAAGCTCTTTGCTGTAGCACTATTGTTGGTATTTTTTGAAGCCTTTCATCACCATAAATACCTCTGCTCTGATTCCATGTGCTGTCTATAAGTACCACTCTATCGATTGGGAGTTCATGGACATGATAAATTTCATCCAAGTCTTTATGATTTAATAGTTTTGTCATTAATGTCCCGACATTATACCCAGAAGGTAGTTCTGCTAATAAGAGATCGGAGTAGCTTGGCGCATCCTGTTTTCCAGTATATAATTCTCTAACCGTTTTAGCTTCCGCCCCTGGAAACAATAAAACAGTTCTGCCATCCAGAGCATATTCAGGTACATTTGGATATGTATAAATATTTACATCATCAGGTGCTAAAACAGCTGCATGTGCTGATGTGCTTTTGCCATCTATTTCACGACGATGTTTAATTATATCCACTTTTATAGGGAGCTGCAAAAATAAATCAATGTAATTAAAGCGACTAGGATATCAACATAATAATACACATTGCTATTGTTAGAATATGTTGTGTTGTCTTACCCGACATACTGGAATTTTCCCTTCAACTAGCGATACTGGAACGTAACATGTGTAGCAGAAATACATTCGTGATTTGCCGCATCGGGGACATGCACTGCGGCTATCCAACATGGCTAAAGTTTCTGAACTTGAAATTACCATTCCTTCAAATGGTTTTTCATCACGATTACGCGCTTCGGGGCTTTTAGGATTCATGATTATTTTTTTATTTTTGTGTATTCATAACCTCAATAAATTCAAAAAAAATGCCATTTTTTTTTTAAATTTCGAAGTGTATGACAGCTGCCAGTTTAAAATAGTAATCTTTGACAGCAGCGATTGTCCGTATAGCAAAGACGGAACCACACTTACGTGGCGTGGCGTGTCACGGAGACTGTTGTAAAGGCTTCTTTCTTCTTTGAAACCTCCTTGCCATCTATTTAAAAACATGAAGCATGTCATGAATTGTCATGTCTTGTCAATTTGTTATTCTTGGTGATACAAGTCATAAAATGTTCTACAGTGAATTCTTATTTATTTTATCGCGTTATATCAATTGGCGACGAGGATGAACCAAGAGCATTTTAACGATTTTTTACGCGTGCAACAAAAACAACAACGACAAATCAATCAAATACTGCAGTAACTTGTAACAAAACTACATGATGGAATACCGTCATCAACAAGGGATGGAACACCGTTCCAATCAGAAACATCCAACACCACAAACAAAATATCAATACTCAAAAACTTTGACTTAGGAAAATTCGACCCAGACAGTTGTTGAATCGAAGATTTCATCGATTATTTCGACGCCAAATGCCAAATACTGTCAATAGACATCAACATGAAAAAGGACCTACTGCTGAGTTGTCTCACTCCCGAAATATATCGAGACGTCAAAGTAGCACTTATACCAAACTTTGACGCTAGCACCTTTACTGATATTAAAAGAAAACTATTCGACATATATCGAATTAAAAAAACAAGATACCGAGCATTAACTGAATTTTGGAGTTGTATTCGAAAGAACACCGAGTCAATGGAACAGTTAAGCAGGGACTGTGGATATGATGAGTAGTTATGACGTAGGCTGGAACAGAGTCCTTTGATTAGTGGATCCCGCGCCACGCTACGCCACGACACGTAAGTGTGCTTCCGACTTAAGTGTGATTCCGTCTTAAAGCTTAAAACTAGTAATTAATTATCTGTATACAATAGTTTTTAAAAAGATATGAAGAAGAGAGATGGTCACTTCTCTATTGTAGTAGTAATAGAGGAGTTTTTGGCGGGATTTTTTCGAGTGTAGTTCAGCGGCTGTTAATATTATTTGCAAATTGATTCCTAGTGGATATTATGATATAAAATTGGTGTAGTTTTGTGTCTCAACTGTCTATGCAACTGGACAATATGTGAAATTATTGACAGAAGCGATCTCGGGATAGTGGAGCGGAGAATTTTATTGTAGTATTGACTACCTCTGCAAAGCTTACTGGGAAGGCTGATTCGATACAATTTGCTGCCAAATACTCCAAAAAAGCATTAGAATCTGTTACATCCGCATTCTAATGCATACTAAAGAATTCAAGAAGAGAAAAATACTGATGACTAGGCAGCATGGTCTCAGACCTTAGCCTGTTCCGTTAGGAACAAATATAAAAAAAAAGTAGTAATAGTAGTCTATGGTAACGGAAAAAAATAAAAGTCTATGGTAACGGTTTATGGCGGGATTTTTTCGAGTGTAGTTCAGCGAAGCGACTGTTAATATTATTTGCAAATTGATTCCTAGTGGATATTGTGATATAAAATTGGTGTAGTTTTGTGTCTCAACTGTCTATACAACTGGACAATATGTGAAATCATTGATAGAAGCGATCTCGGGATAGTGGAGCGGAGAATTTTATTGTAGTATTGACTAAATCTGCAAAGCTTACTGGGAAGGCTGATTCGATACAATTTGCTGCCAAATACTCCAAAAAAGCATTAGAATCTGTTACATCCGCATTCTAATGCATACTAAAGAATTCAAGAAGAGAAAATACTGATGACTAGGCAGAATGGTCTCAGACCTTAGCCTGTTCCGTTAGGAACTAATATAAAAACAAAGAAAAATGTCTATGGTAACACTAAAACTATCTGTCTTAAGTCGTTTAACTGAACCGAATTGACAACTTATTTTTCGTTTAATTTGGTCGTTTGTAATTAAATATTAGTTCGAACAAGTAAATTTTTCCTGTTTTGACACCGTTTTTATCAATAACGATATTAAATCCCATAAATTAAAAGATCCCGCTATAGAATTATCGTCTTGCAGGTTTTTTAATAAATTACTTTGTAAACATTGTGATGCTCGTAGTATTTTTACCCGGTAAACACAACAAACACTAACTATTGAGAATAAAATCATTCTCATCTTACGTAAATGAAAGTAATATTAAATTAAAATGGACCTAACTTCATACAATCTCTCTGGACTACTTCAAAAATTGTGTTCAGGATTGTCCCTAGATCCAGGTAAATTCTATTTTCAAACAATAACGTTTTGTTTTTATTAAATATCTATGTAAATGTCATATTACATGTGATACAGTATTTTTTAATGTTTTGAGATGATTTTTGAAAATTTTTTCATGAATAACTTACACGATTACTTTAGAACTTTGATATCAAGCAGAAATAAAGGAAAGTGTTGTGTGTTGTTATTTTTGTTTACTTTTATAACTACCTGTATGCCCCTCCCATTTAGATGATTATTGTTTAATTTCCTTAAGTCCCCACAACTGTCACGACACCTGAATCAGTTGTGAAACAATAGATAAACAATTGTTCGCTAATTATGACCGTTGAAGGTCTAAGTTAAAATACTTAATTGGTTTTGTAGATGGAGCATATGAGCTGGCAGTGTCATATTTATCTTCCACTGGAGACAAAAGTCGCACTCTTCAGGATGAGAGGCTGCTTTGCCAGAAGATCCAATCAAGACTTACCAGTGTGAGAGACACAGACAAATTCAATGAATATTATTCTAAACTAAAAAGCTCTGTGAGTATGAACAAAATGTTGTTAATATAATATCTTCTAAAAGACTGTTTTAAAAAAACTGCTTGCTTGTTTTTTTAAACAATTTTGAATAATTTCCAGCTAAGAATTTATTTTTTGTTCATCCTTTTGGTCACATTACAAAACATTCATGTTGCAGTTCATTTTGAAGCAGCGTGTATCGGTCCTGTCTCTACTGCTGGCCCTGTCAGAGACACCGAAACAGTCAGAATCTACTCAGCAACTGTTCCCAATACCGCAACTTGCTTCCACAGTGAGTAATTTCTGGAATTCAGCAGTTTAAAAATGATATAGTAGTAGCAATTGAATATTTCAATAATTTAGTCCAAACTCCGCCTGGCAATCTACCCTACTATGGAAACTATAAACTACAAACAAAAAGAAATCTATTGATGTGAACTGGGCTCGAAGTGATGTGGAAAAATGTATAACATTCGCTGAACACTTAAAAGGTGTTTTCCAGCCCCACCCCTACGAGGAGCCTCCAGAACACAGAAAAAGTTCTCTGTGATGTTCAGCTGGATTGTGAGCCATGTAAAAGCCCCATCAACACGTTCACGAAGCAGGAACTAATTAGAGCTATAAATAATGTAAAACCTAAAAAAGGCCCTGGGCTATAATTTATCCGGTATGATTCTGCGACAACTTCCAGATTCTGGACTGAACTGTTTATTATCTATTTACAACTCTATGTCAAGACTTCACTTTGTTCCCCCTCAATGGTAGACCGCTAAAATTTTAATGGTTCTGAAACTAGGAAAGCCACTTGAAAATCCGAAGTCATACCGACCTATTAGTCTACTCCCAACAACTAAAAAAAATTTGGAGTCGCTCCTTCTATTACGATTACTGCCAATAATTAAAAAATCTTTTAATACCCGACCATAAATTTGGGTTCTGACAGAGACATGGCCAAATAGATCAAGTCCTCAGGCTTGTTACTAAAATATATATTATGAATTTTAGTAACAAGCCCAGCCATTGAATATTGTGCAGCTGCATTCCTTGACATTTCTCAAGCATTTGATAGAGTCTGGGACAAGGGCCTCCTTTATAAAATCAAAACAAGTTTCCCAAGCGACATCTTCCTAATCTTGGCATCATACTTGAGGGACAGACATTTTTTCGTACAAAGTGGTTCGCCACTCTCCTTCAAAGCTATATCCTATTTATGCTGGGGTTTCCTCAAGGCAGTATGCTTGGGCCGATTTTATATTTGCTTCATACTGCTGGCTTGCCAATATCAAATCTAACGACTACAGGAACGTTCGCGGATGACACAGTTGTTCTGGTGTCTCATAGTGATCACAAAGTAGCAACAGCTATGCTGCAAACCTGCTTTGATGACATAACCTTCTGGCTTAAGATATGGAGGATAAAAGCCAATGAGGCCAAGTCAGTAAATGTCACATACACTAAAGGAAAGGATACTTGTCAGCCAGTACAGCTGAACAATGTTCCATTGCCTCAAGCCAAACATGTTAAATACCTCGGTTTATACCTTGACAGGCGCCTTACATGGAAAAAACACATTTTCACGAAATACAAACAACTTGGACTGACACTGAGAAAGTACTACTGGATAATTCACAGCTACAACTGCAAAATGAAACCCTGTTATACAAAGCTATAATCACGCCTATCTAGACCTATGGCATCCAGCTATGGGGAACAACATCACACCCTCACATTGAGATCATACAGCGATTTCAGAATAAGATCCTAAGAACTATCACAAACGCCGGACGGTTTCGGACGCTATAGAAGATGTAAACCGAGACTTGGATGCCATTAAAATCTGGTCTGATAGATTTGGAGTGTCTGTAAACCCCTCTAAATGTCAGGCCATTTTAATAGGAAGCTCACGTATGATGGGTAGAGTGGCGGTTAGCTCTCTTCCTCCTCTTATTTTCGATGGTACTGTCATTCCCATTAGCCCTATCGTAAAAGATCTCGGTTTGCATCTTGATTCGACACTTGGCTGGCATAGCCAGGTTGCTAGTGTCAGTCAAAGAGTCAACGGCACTTTACGATACCTGTATAGTCTGAGAAACTTTTTGCCCGCAAAGACAAAGACTATGCTTGTGCAGACTTTAATTTTCCCTATAATCGACTATGGTGACGTGTGTTATTTTGACTTGAGTGCGGTTCTGTTGAATAAGCTTGATAGACTCTTCAACCAATGTATTCGGTTTATATTTAACTTGAGGAAATATGACCATGTTTCGAGCTACAGGTCTGAGCTCAAATGGATGCCCATTCGCCAGAGAAGAAGTTTTCGCGCTCTAACTACGCTTTTTTCCCTACTCAACTCTCCCAACCCACCTTCTTACCTTATGTCTCATTTTCAATATTTAAGTTCTTCACACGCTAGGAATCTGCGTTCCTCCAATAATCTTCTCCTACTGTGTCCTTCTCATACTACTGATTTTGTTCACTCTTCCTTTCATATTCAGTCTATTCTTCTCTGGAACGCGCTTCCTCTCGAAATCAGGACGGCCACCAGTCAATATGCTTTCAAGCGTAAATTGCGGGTTTATTTTCAACGGGGAGAGGGGACATCTCGATAACTTCTATTCCTTACTTTATTAAAATATATATATTATTATTTAGGTACGTATTATACAAATATATATGTATGTGTATTTTTAGCAACTTATTGTTCGTATTTTTTTTGTTTACTTTTTTGCTGGTCACAATTTAAACAATGCACCTGCCATGTTATCTCTACACCACCCTTGGTTGACTGGTAGAGAATGCCTAAGGCATTAAGTCCGCCATTGTACCTTTGTGCATGAAGTTTTAAATAAATAAATAATAAATAAACGCACCATGGTATGCACCAAATGAGGCTCTTCAACATGATCTTGTCGACTTCTCTTCTTTGAGGATTCCCACAGTCAAAGAAGAGATAAAGAACTACATACAGTGTACGCTAAATATGCGCTTGGTCGTGGAGTTGCGGAAACCAGCCGGTTTTAACCTAACCTAACCTATATAAAGTCTTACAAGGAACGAATTACGCGTCACCCAAACATCCTGGCAAGCCACTTTATGGATGGGACAGGGACCAGAAGTCTAAGTACAAAATACCTCAAGACTTCATCAGACAAACATAGCTACATATGCTACTTAAGTAAATAGGATGTGTCATAGGACACATACCGACCAAGACATTAAACACATCAAAAAATTTACTTAATGTCCAATAGTACTAAGACACATTGTAAACAAAGAAGCGATAAAAAAAAATATATCATACTGGATTCTGCAAGTCAGCAGAATGTACTTTAAAGTAAGGCTTCTTCAGACAGATGTAATGCGAGCATTCCACAATGATGCAAAAACCTATTGGCAATTATTTTTTTCTAAAATTGCTCTACAAATATCATAATTTCTATGAAAATTGGCACATCTTCGTCTCGGTTGTCTCCTGAGTCTTTACATCCAAAACTATTTGCAATCATGTAATTTTTAAGTAACTTCCCTTAAATATCAACATCCACCATCCTGGCTAATGAATCATATCTGGCATTTCAGAAATCAGCAACAGCTATATGTGGCCCAGCTTCAAGCACAAGTAAGAGCACTTTTGGGTCTACGAGTTCAGGCAAACATCAGGGTTCCAATCAGAGCCTCCCATCCAACAATAGCAGCATGGCTGTTGCATTATTAACCACTGGTAACAATTCAATGTTGTAACTGTTCAATGTTGTTTATCTATAAATAGATTTAATTTTAAATAAGGGTTGGGCTGACGGAGGCAGTTGCTTGTTGGAGCAGGTTTACCCTAATTGTTTCCTGGTACCTTCCTCAAAAAGCTTGCTGGATGCTGCCC
Source organism: Orthosia gracilis (assembly GCA_947562075.1). NCBI lineage: Eukaryota > Metazoa > Arthropoda > Insecta > Lepidoptera > Noctuidae > Orthosia > Orthosia gracilis. The sequence continues at coordinate 45,429,978 of OX387268.1, forward strand.
TGTACCCAGTATATTCAGATTATAAGCGAAATGTTTCCTGCAACAACTTTTGAGTTTGTGCTAGCATTTTTGCTCAGTACTAGTCAGTAAAGAAGAGCAGACAGTTAATCATTTTCATTTCATTTCAAACATCAAGTAAATCAATTGTCTCTTGTAACCAGTTTTGAACATAAATGGTCATGAATGGTCATGGTCATGGTTATTAAATAAATCTCTACATGGAGAACACAACTCTGTTCTTATCTTAAGTCCACAGTAGATTGCATCAACTGATTGTTGCGAACTGTAAGCTTATGAACTATCTCGAGTGTTTATTAACACAATAAATTTTGAACTGAACATTTCAAATACAATAATACGCACAATCAGTGCACCAGTCAACAAGCTATCTGTTTTGGTGTGACAGTAAAATCGCCGTGATAGAGCGTAGTGATTTGCGGCGCGGCAGCCAATCACTTGTTATACTTTGCACTAAAAAACTGCCCAACCATGCCGTCAAATGTTTGCTATACCTCTAGTATTGGAAGTGCCTTTTTAAGCAAGAATTTCAAGAATCTAATATGATATTGTGTTATAAAATATCCCCCATACTAGCATCAAAATATCCAAACTCCAGCTAAATTATACACATCTGTGCTTGGCTCAGATCGAGGGAACGAGCGTACTTGCGTGCGTGACGCCGTGCTGGCGGCGACGGGCGTGCGCTCGCGCGTGTCCAGCATCGTGCCGCGCCCGCAGCAAGCGTTGCACGCACGCATTGCGCATCTCGGCTTCTTACACGACCGACTGAAGGAGTTCATCGACCCCGCCTCTGGCCTTATGCCGCAGGGTAAGTCGCTTAAGTTCTTCGTTCCTTTCAATTGCGACAGCATTGCATCGATCGTTGATAGTCGATCGATCCTTGTAATCTCATGGCTACCATACTCCACACTAGATGATTTTGTCTTTTGATAATTTGTCAATTGATACACTGAACGGTTAATGTCATTGGTTGATCGCTATCTTGTTATCCTCTGTGATTTACAAATAAAGCGAGATATTTATTATTATTTTAACTTCGATTATTTTCTTCAGGCCTAATGGGAGAAGGACTTGTGGCATCAATCAGAGATGAACTTACAGAATATTATCGTAGCGTAGCTCTATTGCAGTCTCAGGTATGATTATCCCGAAGATAATTTCAGTCAAAATAATCTTGGTCATGATGTTGTTTGTGAAGATTTATATAAACATGTCTGTGTTATTTATTAGGCTTGTGAAGGTGACGGCGGCGGCGGTACTTTACGTCGAGTGTGCGTGTGGGCACAGGAACCGCTTCACCGACTCACTTGGCTCGCCAATATCGCACACGCTGCTCACCATAAGAAAGGTACCCATTTCAATGAATCTGCCGAACCTTTTCCCAAATATATTAGGGTTGGGATGATGCGCAAGGTACGGATCGGTGCTGTTTTTGTATGAGGTTTATTACTGCGCAGCCGTTGTAGCCAACTTCAGGACGGCCAAGAAGTATGGCGAGAACTATAACTGGGTAAAAGATACCCTATTATTAATAGAATAAAGCTCTGATCAAACTGAAGCGAAGCCATTTTTACAAGCTTTTTCACGCGGCTTAATGTAGGCATTAACTTCCTATTTTTTCAGGATAAAGTGTAGCCTATGTATGTGTATGTATGTGTACACTCAGCAATAGTGTAGGATTCTATCATACTTTTTTTATCAGTTGAGTAGTTTCGGAGATTATGTCTTATATCTAAACATACATACTTAAACACTTTAAAATACTAGTTCAGATAACTTTTTAATTGTCTTGTGGTGTAGGTGGCGAGCTCGCGTCCTGCGTGCACAGGTTCGTGCGGCACGGTGACGAGCGTGTCGCGATGTTAGCGCGGCGACTGCTCACCGCTCTCACTTACCCGCTACTACTGATGCTCACTCGCTGGCTTATCCACGGTAAGTTATTATACAAATATATGTCGCATCATGGCTGGCCGATAGATGCAAACCATCGGGAAGTCAGGATGTATTCCCTTAGGTTAAGACATCGTGTGTGGGCAGGTCGGTGGGTACAGTCGTGAAAATGAAATAACACTAATTATTCGAAAGACTGGGTTTTATTTAAATAGTTCACAGTTACAATCTTGCTCATTAATATTACGGAACTTTACTGATTCTACGACGTCTTAGCTCTAAGGCTATCAGTACTCAACTCGTATATCATAAAAAAGTACTCCTATATTCTGCTATTCCCACCACGCAAGTCGTTAGAGAAAGCGCGCCACAGCGTAGTTGTTCTTGATTTGCCGACAGGTGGCATGCTCGTGATTTGTTTTGACGTCCGTACTATTGACTAAACCCGACATGTACATAGAGTTGGAGCAGCCGAAGTTGGCTTGTACATAAATAATGCCAAACCAAAACTGAACCCGGTGAAATAAAAACAATAGAGAATGAGGCAAGTTGGCGTCCCGTACACCTACAATATTATAGCGCAATCGTCAAAATTGAGCGTTAATATTGTAGGTGTATGAGACGCCAGACAAGCACATCCACATATTTTGAAGATATGACAAAACATTTTCTTATTTTTTTTCTGTTGATACGAATGAACTTGTACATTTGTTTGCAGGAGAGATTGACGATCGATACAACGAGTTCTTTATTGAGAGCAGAAGTGGAGTGCCTATCGATAGAATGTGGCATGACAAGTTTAGAGTCAGGTATGTATGCTTTTATTGTAAACTCATCTGCAAGAATCTTTAGCTACTTTTGCTTCAGCCTCATAGCTTTAAGACAAATCTACAAGGTCTGTACTCCACACAGTTACGATCTATAAATGACTTCATAGTCATTCATAGATCGTAACTGCGTGGAGTACCAAATTAAAAGCATATGCAAGTAGCAATTGAAAGCATAGCTGCAGCTCTGCGATATATGGAAAATCAGCTACGGCTTCGTAACGAGTACATAAATCATCTACGTCTGTAGCAGATAGACAAATCGGCTACAGCTTCGAAGTGGGTACATAACTCAGCTACGCTTCGTAGCGGATAGACAAATTAGCTACGGCATCGTAGCGGATCGACAAATTAGCTACGGCATCGTAGCGGATCGACAAATCAGGTACTGCTTCGTAGCGGTTTGATAAATCAGCTACGGCTACGAAGCGGATACATTAGTCACCTAAGACTTCGTAGTGGATAGACAAATCAGCTACAGCTTCATACCGGATAGAAAAATTAGCTACGGCTTCGTAGCGGATAGACTAATCAGCTACGGCTTCGTAGCGGATAGACTAATCAGCTACGGCTTCGTAGCGGATAGACTAATCAGCTACGGCTTCGTAGCGGATAGACTAATCAGCTACGGCTTCGTAGCGGATAGACTAATCAGCTACGGCTTCGTAGCGGATAGACTAATCAGCTACGGCTTCGTAGCGGATAGACTAATCAGCTAAGACTTCGCAGGTTTAGCTATCACGTAGCCTTGTACTTATAACTCCGTGATGATATTAGGGAATGGATGGTGCCGTCCTTCATGTCTCGCGAGCAAGCGGCTCAGATCCTCGCCACGGGCAAGAGCGTAGTGTTCATGCGGGAGGCGTGCCAGGACGAGCCCGCAGGACCCAGCGACCACGCACAGCATCTGCAGGCGCTGCTGAAGCCATATACGGGTAAGCACCTCGGTTTATAATAATTTATTAAAATTCGAGTCAGGTAGAAAAATATCGTGAGGAAATATTAAATGGACTCACGAAGACGAATACCAAAATGAGATCTTTTGTGAATTATGATGGACTATGTGAAAGATGATATATCTAGAAAGGGGTACTATTTTATAATGTGTTGGGGGATATTTTAAACTGCAGCGAAGAGCAAAAGGAAGATAATGATTCTTACAAAATAACCTGTCGGAAGAAAAAGCGCTATCGAACTGCTTTATCTGCGTGCGCTGAGATAATGACTAATTGTACGTACCATGTGCTACAAATATATTGGTTTTTAGTAGATCCGAAAAAAGTCCGGGACATTATTTATATCTATCTCTTATAAATAAGCCACATTAAGGCATGTTAGGTCAAATCATTGAAAATAAAAGGTGATGTTTGAGCAAAAATATTAGGCAGGCATATTAATCCTTATATAGCATGTTATTTGGACGCACACTTTAGAAGAACATGTAAAATTTAAATAATTCAACATTAATATTTACCGAACGAGCGGCAGTGGCGCGCGAGACGCGGGCCAAACGAGAACGAAACATTGACGAGAAAGGCCGTGAGCGTGCGTGTGAAGTAAATTCTGTACGAAGCACGCAATGAGTACTATATTATATGAAAGGGCGTCAAAAGGGTCGTTTACTGAAAATTAAGTTTTGTCCGTCAGGTAGATTAATAAAAAAATATTGAACACGTATTTTTCTTTTGACACGTAAACATTAAGTGACGACGATATAATGCGTTGAAATATCGTGTGACGTCACGCCGGTAGTACACTTTATACTGCCTTAGTGACGTCACAAGCTCATGAACTTTGATGCGCTTTAACTTTGTTATTTTTTATTGATTTCGTGAAGCAAAAAATACGTGTCCAATATTATTTGATAATCTCACTGACGGATTAAATAGAATTATTATTTTTCTACCTAGGGAACATCCCTATTGCAGGCGATATGACCGCGCGTCAAAGCCACGGGGAATGGTATGGTTCTAGGTTCCTCTAAAAATGTTGTATATAAGTACTGAAATAGGTTCTATAAGTCTGCTCTTAGTGATATATTTAAGTTATACGCGTGTGAAACTGCAGGGCACAGCTCTTTTAAATAAGATGCATTCTTGTTATTAGTAGCTCACTTTGTGATTAAGAAATTTTTTAATATTGATGACGGAATGTTTTGAATCGGTACTCAAATGTAGAAAGCTATTATAGCTTGGCAAATTTGTACGTACCACTCCCAATGTCCGTGGGCGCAGGGGACGTAAGGCAGCAGCGGTGGAAAACGTGCGCGCGGGACGGGGATCACCTTACGGGAGTCACGTTACATAATTGGATAGTAACTTCCCCCGCCACCCGCGCGATCCATGGGAGTGTCACGATCGAATATGCCAAGCTATTGTCAGCAGCTGGCTATGAAAGGAAAATTGTAATAGTAACAAAATAAAAAGCAATTGACTCATGTTGTTATGGTTCGAGGCAAGTGTGAGTAACAACACGTATGCCAACATAGTGGCGTTGATAAGCTTTGTTTATGTGCAGTAATGTGACGCACACCATAAACTCACTTTCGTCATAACTGAGTATATTATAAAATAAGGCGTCTTTTCTAGTCTAGAAAGAACTTTTTAGCCAATTTAGGTTTGGTTATGGTTTGTTGTCTTACACCTTGGAAGTGGTTTTCACATTAGCCTCGCTTCCGGAGCTTCTTCAGGAGTTGTTTTCTGTACTATCTGGACTGAGGTCACCAACTTCTCGTCACATTTATTTTCCTTTGCTTTTGCGGGTCTGTCCTTTCAGTAGACCCTTTCTCCTTCGACTTTCATCTCGCCTATCATTAAATGGCACTCAATAAGTAGTTTTATTAGCCCAGTGCTTTACTGTAATTTTATAAAAATGATCGTCAACCCCCGAATCGTAAAGTTCCAATAATTTATTGACAGACTTTATCCACAGAAAACCCATTAGCCCAGTAGTAGACGCACGGGATCTGTCAATGTGGCGACACTTGGACGAGGCCCATGTTCAGCAGTAGATGACTTTCGGCTAAAATGCAAAGTGATGAGATTAGACAAAGTAATAATGTATTAAAATTACTATCGTAGGTGGGGAACGCATGACAGAAGGCTGCGCATGGTGGGAAGCGGCCGGACTGCGCGAAGGCGTGGCGGGGGCGCACGCGGCCGCGTCGGCTCGCTTGCTGGCCGCGCTCACGACGCACCACCATCTACTTGACCACCTAGCTGCGCACCGCCGCTACCTGCTGCTTGCGCAGGGAGACTTCGTACATCACCTGATGACTTTACTACAGTATGTACCACTTTCCAAGATTTGAATATGAAATTTCAATTAATTGTTTCCAGACAATTGACGTCGGGGTATTGTATGGTGTCAGACGAAAAGAATTTTACCATCCCATTTCTTCTTTCTTGACATTTCTGATTTTCTTCTTGTTTACGTGTTTTTAGTTCGCTAAGCAGTTGGGTTTATTGATTTTTTGAATTAACTGTTTTTAACTTGTCATCTTGATATTTTGTATGACCGTTAAGCATTTTAATGTTATTTCAGGCTTCCTTACTAGGCTATATGCCAGGAATGTATATCGCTCACTGACGATATACATTCCTATGTATTACGAATACGATAACCAATAAAATAATAGTGTTAGAAGTTTAGGTGTATATAATTATTATACATTTATGTAAAAACTGATTTTAGATTAAGATTTCAATCACTCTATTTTATTGGGTTCAACCTGTAGATAGTGTGTGTTAGTTAAAATAAATAAATATGCTAGGAATGTATATCGCTCACTGACGTTTGTCTAGATTAATCTACCCATTGCCGAGTATTCCGTAGGAATTAAGATTTTCGTTAAGGTTTCCCTGTAAATTTCCAGTGATGCCCTTTATACCTTAAAATATCAATAAATTAAAATAGTCGTTACTATAAAAAAAAGGAAGTTTATTTTATTATTTTGGTAAAAAATGTTCCTCTGTTGTGTTTAAAAAATTAAAAAAGCTGCAGATTAGAATATTATTATATAAAATATGGCATAGATTTTAACAAATTATTTACTGAATTATATGTTCGTCGACAGCGACCAGCGAACACACAGGCCCTAGACGCTTAATAACAAACGAGCGATGTCTGTCAACGCATATGTCTTAAAGATCTTATATAAGTCGCCACTCGACAATTTCGAATTAACGCGGAAGTGTTTATGGGCGCTGCCCATTTCTGTGAGCCGTAAACACTTCCGCGTCAGTTAATATAAAATTGATATAATAAATATCATAATGGCCCCTTGTTCTATACGTTGGTTTGGTAACGACAGCCAGACTTCGAGATTTCGAGAAAATGGTATAAAATTTCATTAATAGTTACATAGATATGTTAATAGTTCAATGAACATTAGAAGATTTATTTTCTGATATTATTTATGGCAGTTCATACTATACTGGTCATGTTTGTAGGTGAAAACGCCCACCGCATATTTGCGTCTCTTTCTTTTTAAAGTAATTTTTTCGCTATCTCTTCTCCTCTATAATTTCATAAAGTAAACTAGTGATTCATCATATCTTATGCCCAAATCTGTTATAGATGGAACTTGAAATCTGCATATTATTTGTGGAAAAAGGAATTTAATTAAATAGTTTATTAATCTGTGAAACGGTTTATTGATTACGTTTTTTACTAATATTAATATTACTCTATAAGAACCAACGTCTGAAAAGGTATGTTACCATTAGAATTTTGATATTTTGTTTTTAGTTTTAACATTTTATGTTATTACTATAATTATAAAAAAAGATAATATTAATAATAAAAAATAAGTACAATTACTATTTAAAAAAATATCGACGCTTCCTGGTTTTATTTAAGTTTGTCCCATCCTTATGAGGCGTAATGACTTTGGTAAGAGACCAATCAGAGCGCAGTACCCCGTACCTCATACCTCAGCTAGTTGACAGTATTGTTATGATGTATTAGATCATGCATTAGACGTCTAGTGGCTGTGTGGTCGATGACCGCGACTAAGCTCTGTCCAAAATTTCCCGAGAATCCCTATAAAATCGTATAGTCAATGTGTGCGTGCAAAAAAGCTTTTAGTTCGCGGTGGCGATGCGCCACCTCTTCCATACTTTGTGGTAAAGGCCACTATAGTAGCTCGGCTAGTATTTTATATAATGATATTATGATTGTTTGCTTAGGGACGAGCTAAACAAGCCGGCGTCGTCACTCTACGTACACAACCTTACATGCACGCTGGAAGCAGCCGTGCGCGCCACCAACGCGCAGTTCGAACCGCAGCACGTGCTGGCGCGGCTGCACGTCAATCTGTACCCTAATTGTAAGTAAATTAGGTATCTTTCTCAATGGCAAATTAGCTTAGCTATACTGAATCAACTATTGCGACAGTAATTTTTTATCAATGTCATTATTGTTGAATAGAGATAAAACTATACTGGCTCTTCCACTTTCTCCCCGATAACAAACTTCCCTTTACTGCCTCAGGATAATTCTTGATGGCGTTTCAGATAGCGATAGCTCTTTTTTTAAATGTTTATTTGGTTTCTAAATCATATTAATTGTTCCTTATCACCAGGTGATGGTCGCGACGACTGTGGTTGGGACGTATTCGCCCTTCAATACCGCGTAGACGGACCTTTAGGAACACTGTTCCCGGCTACATGCGCGGCTCGCTACCGAGCGCTGTTCACGCAGCTGTGGCGCGTCAAACGTATCGAGTACGGGTTGCACGACGCGTGGCGCGAACATGCCATCCTGCAGAAGAGGCTGAAGTTTATGCCAGGTCATAACATGTTGCTATTACAGTGCTTCTGTTTTTTTTCTTTCACCCCGCTTATAAATTATGGGTTTTACTATTTAAAGATATATTTTATCCTGAGTTTTCTTGTTGCACGTTGTTTGAATTGCTATCTTAATATCTGCTGATACATGCTACATGTAAAAAAATATATTTTGAAATTTATTAACGAATCGGTTGTACAGAGGTGTGGAGCCTAATGCGCCGCGTATCATGTCTCCGCCTGGAAGCTCTCCGTCTGATGGGCGCGCTACAAGAGGCCGGTGGAGTAGGCGCTGAGCCCGCGTGGCGCGCGCTTCTGAACGCGGCGGCCGAGCGGGCCGACCTCGACACGCTGCTGAGGCTGCACCACCACGCGCTGGACCGCCACTCCATACACGCCATGATACATCACACCACGCAGGTACGTCACTGATTTGCAAGTGAAATGGTTTTTGTCTTTGTCCCATGTTACTTGGGGTAGGCGCCACACGTTTTCTTCTTCCATACTGTTCTGTTCATTCGTGATATTCGTCAGTTTGTCATATTATTTTCTTTATATATGAAAAAATAAATCTTTTTATACAGTGATTGTTAGTCTTATAGTATTTTTTGCACATTTGTACAGTTTCATTGCACATTGTGTTACAATACAAATTTAAACAATCGAGTGGAATGCCTCAGAAATATAAAACCGCGGCGTCTTTTGGATTGTATGATCCGATTACAAAAAATTCTCTCACTTATAGAAAGCTACACAGTCGCTGAGTGCCATAATATTTTTTATATCTTGGCAAAAATATCAATGCCTTTGGAATACCCCACATGAGCAACGCTGTGGGAAAAGAAAATAGTTTTTAACTATAGTTCATTCGCGTTATGAAAAGAGTGAGTCATCGTTGTCAGCCGGCCGCTCGAGCAATCGTTACGACCCGGTTGGTTCGACCAGGCTGACACCGATGACTCAATGACTATTTTCTTAACGCGAATAAACTATAAAGTCGCAAGCACATTAGCTCTGGTGACCCAATAAACGCTATGATACATGATTTCATGCAGGTAAATCATGCTATAATTTTGATTTGCCCACCTAATATGGTTCTCCATCCCTTTACCATAAGGAAAATTTGCCTGACGTTATTGCGGGTTAGGTAATCCTTTGCGGTTTAATATCAAGCTAACTTCCTATTGTAATGATTTACACAACAACATTTGGTTTGGCCACCATGATACTGCAAAAAAGCAATTTTCCTGTTGTTTTTCATGTTACTAACTGTTATTTATATCATTATAATATTCAGATCAAAAATCATTGCAGAATGTAGCTTTTTTTTTTTAGAAATGGTCTCATAATTTCAAGATTTTCATAATCTAAGGCGCCTTATATCCTCACCTGGTCGGTGCATTTTTGTTTCTGTACCGAATCTGTACAGACAACTGTACGTGCTGTCTGAACTAAGTCGTTTTGGTACAGCTTCTTTACCGAGCGCATACACGTACAGCTCATCTGTACAGATAAGTTACAGAGACGAAATCGCACCCAGTGATGAAGGTGCCTAAGGGTGTGAGGGCCACCAAATATTTACAATTATTTGAATGGTGACGAATTTTTAAAACATTTTGTTTGCTCCCTTCAGATTCTTTCTGGAAAACCGCCCGTGAAGAGTTTTATAAGGTTTAAGTTGGTACCGGCTGTATTTGTAATTCTTTGACAGTCGTTTTGGGTTGGCAGAAGCCAGAATATCTGCCACCAGTCTTGCCAAGAAGTATCGTGTTACCCAGTTATTGGATTGTGGAGATCATATATATATGCAGCCTTCCCATGAAAAAATTTTGGTTAGTCTGGCAGCCGACCTCAACATGGTTGGGGAAAGGCAAGACAGATTCATCATCGTCATTCATCATTTCAGCCAAAAGACGTCCACTGAACTTTTCGGCCCCAACGACCATCCGTTGCACGCGCAATGTGCCCTGCCCACAGCCACTTGAATTTGGCAATTCTTCGGGCTACGTCGGTAACCTTGGTTCTCTTGCGGATGTCTTCGTTTCTGATTCGATCACGCAATGAAACTCTGAGCATAGCTCACTCCATTGCCCTTTTAAGAGAATTTTTTTTGCTATCAAAGTTGATCTTGAATTTACTGCCAAAATAATGGTATAAAAGTGTGACGATATATATATATTTGGCATGATCTATTAAGTAGCTTTCATTTTATACCCATATTGTAATGAAAACGAAAACGTTGTCTCTCCCCTTTTTTGGGGGTTGGTGGCGCCATTTTTAAAAATTATATACCTTATGTCACTCCCTCAATTGAGACGAATCCAACGACACCTCATATTTCATAATCCGTCAAGCGGTTTGGGTTGTAGAGCGTGATATAGAAATGGACATACATACATAGATTATAAAAACATTACCCTCCCGCAGTCGGGTAAAACCATTTCAAACTCCTTTATTAAAGTTAGCTGTAAACTTTGCGAGGAGTTAAACAAGTAGTTTATCGGGATCACCTAATTAAATTTTCGCTCGCTTGACGTTATTTGTGAACTCTTTGCCGAATATTTTCTGAACTAAGTTTTTAAATGTAAGTGTCTTTATTTATGACAAGGTGTTTTAAAATCTTCAAGTGTGCTCTTAACACTGCTATTTTTTCTTACACTGAGTCTTTATTTATGACAAGGTGTTTTAAAATCTTCAAGTGTGCTCTTAACACTGCTATTTTTTCTTACACTGTTACATTCTTAGGAGCTACAATCCTACTTGGGCAACGTGTTGAACGAGACGCTGGCCCTGCGCAGCTTCGAGTCAACGCTTCACAACGGGATCAATGCTGAACTCGAGCGGCGGGACAGGATAGAACAAATGAAGGCAGAGAGAATCGCACGCGGTAAGAAATCGATACACACAGACAGACCCTTCACCACAGATATAAATCTAAAATTTATGCCTGTGCCCTTCACCCTAAGCGACCTTCCTGATGGCTCGACGCGGTTCGATTTATATCACACTGATAAGCGATTTTTACCTGCATGGCGTAATTGCAAGGGCGTACAAATGGACGCGCGATATTTCCTATCGACGTCATTTAAATTGTGTTGCTCCGTGCGCATTGCATTAGTTTCGATTTTGTTTTTGGTTCTTTATGGCGGTCGTTTTAGAAGATTTTACGTCAGATTAGAGAACAGTAACAGATAGCGCCTATGGAACACGAGAGCACAACCACCAATGCAAATACAAATTCCAAAACGAATACCAACTCGCTTATTAAGCAAGCAACTTCGCATCGCACTACACAAATAATTTCTTATTTTATGTAAAAAATGCCGTCTTGTATCTTTAAAAATTGCAAAAATTGTTCCCAAAAACAAAAAAATGAAGATGGAATATCATTGCACAGCTAACTATTGTTTATTTTATAGTTTTGTTATTAATTTACCCACTAATATTTACGGCTCACTCGGAACACAAAATATTGGCAGTAATTAGTTGGTGTTGCCAGTTTACATCGAAATAAGTTTCCTTGAATTAGGGCAATGTGCATGGGTCTGGGCAGATCGATTAATTTATATAGGAAACTTTTGTTACTAGTATGCCATTGTGTTTAGTGGTTCAGTATCAGTAATAGAATACACTTCCATTAATTGTTCAAAACTTTGTTTTATCCGATTTGTAATCAGCAAAATATGGACATAATCTATTCGTATATAATTCAAAGAGCTGGTGGCACGCGGCGGGGTTGTGTCAGGGGCGCTGAATACCCGGAAGGGGGGATAATCGTATTGTACCTTCGCGCGCCCACGCCCACGGTATCCATAAAATAAATGTCAAAGTAAACATCTTTCGCGAGCAATTACTTTATCTTGTTACAATTTTTAGAATATTTTCAACCTACATAAGGTGTCTTTCGTTTTTAGTATATTTAATAACCATTATTCTGTCCAAATACTACTTAAGTACCAGTATTGCAAAAAACAACTTTTATAATTTGTAGCATTAATATTCATGAGAACAATCGAAAAGAAAGTGTGATTTTTTTTTTCCAAAATCTGGCATCCTTACACGAACACAGACGTACGTGTCCCTACAGTGCCGCTCCTCGCTGTCACACACACATAAATAAATAGTGGCACCGCTCTCATGTTCCGCGGGTCCTATCTGTTTCTTTTCTCTAATCTGAGACTTTTACGAACATAATCGTTTTCTCACGTTCAATGTTTACATGAATTTGAAAGTAGACCAAATAGTTGATATTAAATTAATTAACGGGCCTTTAAATGTTATCTGCTGATCTTATATGCCATTCAATTTATATTCACGTCGGGACATTTTGCGAACCCATTCTTTAAATAAATAATAAACCCATTCTTTAAATAAAAAATGAGATTGCATGCTTCCATCCATTTGTTGTACAGGCGAATACGCTTTAACGGCAGCCGACGAAGCGGTTGACAAAGAAAAGCGGAAGATCTTCCAACAGTTCCTAGCCAGTCGAAGGGCCGACCTGAATGTTTGGGCACGCACGTACAGGTACGTTCAATATTCCAGGTCACGAATATTAAACAAGATTTGTAACGCTTGGGCTATTAGTTACGCATGATTTACTTTGCCCTAAAACCTTTCCATGGTCACGGTACTTTGTTATTTCTCTTCAAAAATTTTAACATCGCCCCCGACACTCCATACAACCGTACGCGGGGCATATTCACTACAGTAGTACATGAAACGCAAAATGTGTGAATATGCAGCACGGCTTTACTACCTGGTTGGTTGACTGCCGATAAATTGGCAGGGGAGGTAAGTGTCGCTGCTTTACGTAGTAATAGTGGCAAATAATATAATATATTTGCCACTATGTATTTATAATATATTATTTGCCAGTACTAACAACACGATGCATTGCAGTAGCCTTTATAGAAGGCATTGAGTAGGTTGCGTACCGGACCGGAAGAAGGCCTTTGCGAATCTGTTTATATAAAAGCCAATGTTCCGACTGACATATCAACGCCCAGCCTAAACCACTAATGACCTCAATAACCAAAGTCAATAACCTCTTAAAATTTCAAACTTCTAAGTTTTGAAATTTTAAGAGGTTATTGACTTTATACTGTAGGTGTCAAATAAGAAAGGATTTTTCGAAATTCATTCCCTAAAGGTGTGATATAGAGGATGAAAGTTTGTATGGTCAATTTTATTTACTCTAAGACAGTCTGGGAGCTCAGTTAGATTTTCCACAACCGACCAGGAGACCAGAATATTGAAATAAAAAAAAACAGAATCATGAGTGGTAAAGACTCTCGAACTACCTGGCAATCAGAATCATGAAGAAGTTGAAAATCACAAAATCTATATTAACCAGAGCGAAGCCGAGGCGAGCAGCTACTATACTATGATTGGCGAAATGGGGGAATATGGGGGAGCGGTGCTCTTGTACAGACTATGTCCCTCTTGCTGGAATTTCCAACTGTCCATTCACTTGCACCCTGGATAACCTGTAGAATGCCTCTGACGCTGCAATAAACCTGATCCCCTACCGGTGCCAAATAATTTGATGATGTGTACTATCGTATCGAAAAATGTCTGGAATCCACAGTTGTAAATTTCCGCGTGCGCATGTAGCCCACTGTTGATAAGCAAATTGCATCCATTAAGTAACACTTATTGTCATCAACATTTAATGAGAGGAGGAGGTATAACAAATAAACATCTGGCCGGTTCGACACGGTAAGAAAGAAATAATGCAAATTAGCAATACATACACAGTTACTACTCAAGTTTTTGTAGAATCCAGTTTTGGCGTTTGGCGTCTATTAAATTGCTGTGGTACTCATTTGGAGATACGCCGGTTAGCCAGGCCGCCTTATATCTGAGTGAACGTTTTATCACGTTATTCTGCAAGATACCTTATAAAGGATGTTTGCCACAGGGGTCATGTGACCACACTGATACTGAAGCTGGCCCTCCACGCGGAGGTGTCTCTCCAAACACTGGCCTTCCGACTTGACTACAGCGACTTCTACAAGCGCGGAGATGCCAAGCTTCACGAGCCGCTCACCTACCAGCACAAGCGACTCAGCGAGATCGGACTCAATTTAGCTAAGGTAACTAAAATACTGGGTGGTGCGGATGTACTGTAGGTGCACTGTTACCTAACCCTTCGGGGAATGCAGGCGTAATGTTGCGTTTGTAACTAGAATTATAACATGCGGCCGCTGAGAGAATGCGTTCCTGACGCCTGTCAGTTTATCACTTACATACAAATGAATGTGTTTTACAAATTTATTCTTCATTAGTTACTAATCAGCAGCCTAATTAGGCTAACCTTGCCCTTCCGAATTCACTTACGCAATTCCGTAAATGAATTCGGAAAGGCAAAGTGTTTTGACGCCATCAATCGACCAATCACATGCGAGATGAAGACGCGATGTAGATTTCCGTCTATGTGGTTGGTCGATTGATGGGATCAAAATCCATTGCCTTGCCAAATTTATTACGCAATAGGGTTGCAGTAATCATGTCCAAATGATGTTCGGAACGCTTCTTCTATCGACAATTTAAAAGAGGTATACCCTTATAAGAATGCTGCTGCCATATTTAGTTTTATTACGATCTACTACTCAAGAATCCGAGATCAGTAAGATGACTGTTAGTTAACTTAGCTGTAGCAGTTTCAATATATTATGAGTTGAGTTATATTTTACAAGCGTCACCTCGACAATTTTTTGATACCAGATAATTATGATTCAGTACTACACGATTACGACGTTCTGGCAAAACCGGACGTGACGCGGGCAGATTGCTTAGCGATATACAATGATATCTTTGTAATTTGAATGATTAGGTAGAAAAACCAACTTGCACTTTTGTCAGCAGTCGTATGACCTTCAGAACTGTCGTTTACTGTAAGTTAGCTTTACCGTTATTGAATAGTTTTGGAAATATCTAGCTTTTGCAAACAACTGACAATCAATCGTGAAATGAACATTTTTTCGCGACGGTCATTTATACTTTCTTTGATGATTCGGAATTGCAGAGCGTCGATACCCAAATTTTTCCTAATTTTCCACTAGGAATTTCTCAATGGCAGACCGGAATCATGAATTTTGTTGGCGGATTTTGTTGGCGGTCTGAAATCCCCGTGCCTCGGAAAGCACGAGAAGCTTTTGATCCTTAGGATGGTAACCCGATACGATCTGAGAGAGCAGGTCGTATCGGCAGCCTTTAATAACGTGAGCGAATTCGGAAAGACAAAGGGTTTAACCCCATGAAAGAGTTATACATGCGAGATGAAAGACGCCATATTTTATTTATTTATTTATCCATTTATTTCAGGCATCAAGGCCCATATCAATATATACAATACCCTATTTACATAAAAAACTTAAAAATACTATAAATATATATAACATAATTATTTAAACTAACGGAACTGCCCTGTCCAATTAGCAGACACAAGAGTTAAACAATCCACGTGAGTCATATATGTCTCATTAGAAAGGAAAGTTGCAAATGAAATGCAAAGTGGCATTATGTTAACAGCTATTTATTTGTTGCAGAGCAAACTAATAGACCGTATGAAGAAGAAATGACAAGTGGTATCATCAGAGAGTATCGCGCCTGCAGCGTTCTGGTCGCCGTGTCTCGTGTGCGTATGGACGCAATGATTATTGTTCACGACACTTATTCTCTATGACAATTTGCAAGTAATACTGTTACGAGCTGGGGTTCAGGGATAAATTATTTAAACAGCAGACTTCAATTAATCACATTTTGTTACAAAAACACTTCTTACACAATTCTAATACTTTGCACTATTTTCCATTTCCGATAGCTGTGTCGCTTCCAAATCGAAACTGTCCCACGATGAACCCGACCGCTCTTTATAAAGCATGGAAGATGTTTCTAGAACGTTCCATACTGTTTGTTCTATATAATTCGAGATACTTCCACAACTTTCGACTTTCGAACTCACTGTTCCCGAAGCGACTAGAAATGTTCGGCTCGAGCATTCTATACATACATGCTATTCATCGCCCAAATTTTCTTTTGGCAACATGTAAACATGCATCTAATGGTTCAATGTCCATAGTAGTATTATGCGAAATTATGATTTTTCTCCCACAAAAATTATCATAAGTATTGTCTATCTGTCAATCTAGGAGTCTTTAAGTCAAGAGTGAATAGGTGTGAATAGGTTATTTCTAGGCAAGCGTGCTTCACCGTCGACCACAGCAGCGCTTAACATCAGGTCAGATAGTGGTCAAGCGCGAGCCTATCAATTATTTAAAAAAACGAGATTATAACGATAAATTTCATATTTAAATGCAATTGGAAACAAGCAATACTTCGTTTAGACCGCGACTAGCACTTTGTCATAGTGAATAAGGACCAGTAGTATTAGGTAGCACAACCCTCGTACTTCCAAACCAAAAGTAATCTCTTATTGTTATTTTAGAATTCCATTATTAATAAGTTGATACTTCTATGCAAATTGTTTGACGAAGGAATTCATTGCAGAAGAATCTCAACTGCTTCTTCTAGCTGATTATTATAATATGTTTGGCAGATCTTATAAGGACTTTTTGCGATATCGAGGAAATTATTAATATTAGTTATATTGATAATTTCCTCGATATTGCTAAGCAGCGGCAAAGTGTGTGGAATAAAATATATTCCGTTTATATTATCAAAATTTCCTATAACTTGTCGCCTAGAGAATCTGCTGCAGTATTTTATGTCCTTACAGCTGAGGAATGTTTATATTTGTTTTAGAACTAACGCTCTCTATAAGCCAGTATGTGCCATTAATGCCACATTATAAATTTTTACCTATATTATTTTTCTTTTATTTTGCTTTTTTAATTTAATTCTATTTTATTTTAGGTTCGAAGTTGACTGAGTTATCCTTTGCGAGGCTTTGCTTTATTTATTTTAATAGATGCTTTAATAGATATTTGGAAAAGGGAAAATAAAACTAAATGATAATGTTTATGTGATATATTTACTTAGAAATCAAGACTTTTTGGTAAACATTAACAGTTGTAAATTATCATCATTTTTGGTCCGCTTGCTGTTCAGTGGTAGATTAAGTAATACTAAAAACCAGAAAGCGTATAACGATAAGATATGCAATAAGTTGTATATAAGATAAAAACGTTTTACACGTTCTTCAATGTAAATACATGTTTCCTTGCATTTTCCTGTTAAAATATTTTAATATCTATAATACATGTTACAATATTGTGTCAACAGTATGTTTGCATTAGTTTCCTGTGCTACAAAAATACTGATTCAGTCAATTTAACGTAAAATATAATACATTTTAAACACGCATGATGTATTACTGACGTCAGGCTATTTGCGTTTCGGAAAATCCTTATTAGCCGACTGATGACTAAAGTATCGTTTGTCAACTGAAGACTGGATGACTGCACTTCTATTGGCGTCATCGTAAAGGACTCCGCTACTTATTTGCATGATATCGTGAAAAAATATACTACGTAAGTGCGTGAGTGCTTCTGCCGTAAGTTACTACGCTAGCTAACTATTAAGAGTAGATCGATGAACACCTAGCTAGAACCGCAGGCTTATTAAGTAAGAAAGGCAATCAGCAATCATCGCGCGATCAAACGCTTTGTCGGGACTGCCATAGTGTAGGTATGGATGGTAGGTTTGCACAACCGTTTACTGTTTGTCAAACACACTTATTTCTAAAAAACCGCCAATATCTAAAACTTGTATAGAAGAGTAATTATTGTGCAAAAATCACTATCGTTTTGCTCTTGCAAGATACGAGTACATAATAAGCCTGTGGTAGGCTTATTACGTATCTTTTGCAAGAGCAAAACGAAAGCGATCAAACGCTTTATGTCATAAAAGTCCGAATTACCTGCAGTGTAGATATGGTAGGTCCTACACAATCATTTGCTAATCGCTCGCTGTTAGTCAAAAGCACTTATTTATAAAAAAAACCGCCAACAACTGTAATAGTTCTGTGTGGAAGAGCAATTATTGCGAAAAAATCGCTATCGTTTTGATCTTGCAAAAGATAAGTAATAAGCCTGCGCTTTACCGTCTGGCAGTGTGGAAAACACCTACTCTACTTTATAAATTAAAAGCTTGCAGAGAGGCATACTAGGGTAAATACCTCCTCCTACTAATGACGCACTAATAGTACAAGATAAATTACGCTTTTGCTTGACGAATTATATTTATACAAACGTTTTGGTTTCAAAGAATTTGGTCCTTTCTATTTCATAAAGTACATTAATCTAAGTTTATATTTACATTTTTTAAATCAAATATACATCTCTCATATTTTACTTAACATCAAAATAAAGTTTATAATAATATTTTATTTGTACAAAAGCATCATAAATAGCACGTAATTCAACGGTTACCTAACTAAAATCTCAATGTATCAACGAATCGGACTATCTCATATTCTGTCTTGTAAATCTTCTATTTTTCTTCTTCAAATAATACTCATTGTAAGTACAGTAAAATCTCCTAAGGCAATCGTTTGTGCAGCTCTAGTTTTATACTTAACACCTTAACTGCCTGTCACATTCTCTGACAGTTAAGGTGTTAAGTAAAATGCAACGTGCATAACTGTGAATACTAACAATGACGCGATGGTTGCTCTCGGTGAAACTAAACAGTGTATGTTTGGAGTGTGTAAGTTTGTTTTGACTCGTTAGTTCTGCAGGTCATATTGAGAAAATATTTGATGATGGGGGGTTGTCAGAGGTACTGGCAGGTGCGCTTGTGCACGGGCGACTTGCGCAGTGCGGCGCGCACGGCTTCCTCGAACACCTCGTTCATGTTGACTCGCTCCAGCGCCGAGCACTCCACCAGCTGGACCGCTCTGAAACAAGTGCGGGCGCACCATCACTCCTCTGTACAAGTACTGGCCTTTTAATCTACAATGCCACTCCGACTGATAAGCGGCATACATATAAACCCAATAATCAGGTATCATAAAAACGACGTGTCAATATCATGAAATCTTTGAATTTATGTGTTCAAATGTAGACTGTATTTTTTTTAACCTTGAGAACTTATTTAATCGTCTTGAGAAAAATACTGCGATGATAAGCCTTGGACGTTGTTTAGTATACAAACAGTTAACGGCACTTTTAACTAATTGTGTGGTAGTTAAATCGGCCGATTTATTTAACAAATTGTTCCTGTGTCGTTATATCACAGTACGCGTGGCATTATCAGCGGCTGATAAGAGGCGATAGCGCAGCTGCCGGCGCTCGCGCACGATAACCCTTGTCAGTTTTCACTTTAGTGTTGTTTTAAAAAAAAATATTCAGTTTCAATACTATCTTTCACAGTAATTTGAATTGATAATAAAGCCGATATTATTGTTAGAAGAAAAACTCACCGAATTTTCTTTTTTAATTTCTTTCCTTCCTGTGTCGTTACGACCGCAGTGCCGGATGCTCGGAGGTCTGTTTTGGTAGCTGAAACAGATATATATTTGCTATACTAAAACTTTAAATTACACATACATTTTATGATACATATAGATACAACGTTTTGTGATACATATTTTGCATTCCATTTTTTTCATTCATTCTTTGCGTCCTTTATCGCAAGCTTGTGTACATAATATTATTATGTGGCCGTGTCTGCTCCGCTCCGTGCTTATAAATTCATAACATATAATATAGTTACATAGCAGTGTATCAAGAATGCGTCTCTTTACAGAATGTTTATTTTATTTGAGTAAAAAAACAGGAGTACGCCATTTATGACCTCGCCAAGCAATTACCCTGCACATGTTGTGAATTAGACGTCTCATTTAGAGTTCCACGTCTGTACAAAATCAGTACATGAGCCGGTTAATTGGTTTTGTCACCCATAAAACTAGGATCATTAGACTTTAATTAACTAGTTTAGTTCGTCGGGGTGAATAAAAAAGCCCTGCCAAGTGCAAATTTAACAAATTATCTAAAGCAGTAATTAAGTTCTTCCTTATTAACACTCATTCAGCTAATAGCCACAAATGGCGGTGTAATTAACAAATATTAAAAAAAGATATTACGAACTCTAGCATTTTAAAATGGTCGCTTCCTTTAGAAAGAACTTTATAATCGAACCCATTTACTAAGTACGTAAGAATCGCTCGTTTAATAGTAATCATAATTATGAAATAGACGAAAACACATTTAATCAGTTTTTGGAACAAATAACAATGCTCGCATTGCGGCCATGCTTTCTTTCATCATCATGCAACCATGCAACTCCAAATAAATGATGTTCTGAACTCACCAACTAATACAATGGGTACTTTTTCATTGAAGTGCTTTAGCTCTGGATGCCATTTGTGGATCACGTTTTCGAATGACGAACGAGTGCCCACCGAATAGCACACGAGGAAGCAGTTCGTCTGTAACAGAACAATAACGTTTGAATTATTTATTTAAGCATGTAAACAACAATACCTGCTGTTTGAATTATTTAAAAGTTGTCTAAATGTGGAATCGAAACGTAAGAACCGACATTGGTATCACATAAGTCACCGTAGAGTAATAAATTCATCAGCAGGATGCGTAGAAAGGACTCTTAGTTCTATGTATTACTGTCCTTAAGATGACTTAGCCATTCAGTCTAGTACACATGCCCTTGTCCCAGATGTCTAAATAGCTTTAGCGTTAGTGGCGTGTTTATATAATATATTTTATAGGGAAACCGAAAGGAATCGCCACTGTAGTATACAGCATATCGGTTTTCCTCTTTACCATCATAACATGGCTAAAATTGTGCTGATGTAAAGGGTGGTGGAAAACTTACATGTGTATAGGATAATGGCCTTAATCTTTCATAGTCCTCCTGCCCGGCTGTGTCCCACAGCGCCATCTCCACCTCCTCTCCGTCCACCGTGATGTGACCGACATAGTTGTCGAAACTGCGGAAGCGAAAAATAATCACAAGTTATTTTTAACCTGGGGTTACAAGAGCTTTCTTTTGTGTGATCGTCAATTTAAAACCGGCCAAGTGCGTGTCGGACTTTTAGGGTTCCGTACCAAACCGCAAAATCAAGTTGGTTGTAATAGGAAAAATGAGGGAATTTCAAAGAAAAATCTAATTTATCACAATATTGGTATTTGATAGTAAAATATACGTAATAATAAACATTCCCACCAAATTTGAAGTTCAGAGGTCAATGGGAAGTTAAAAATTCTTCGGAACAATTTTTTTTTAAAGCTTATTTTGGTGACTTCACTTTCCTTTGTTTTCCAAAATTTTGTAAAACAAAAAATACAGTATTTATCTATTCAACGAGCTTTAAACAAAGATACTCCACTCGATGGGGTGGGTCAAAAAGTTTCTTCACACCCCGTTTCGCTGTATGGGAGCCCTTAAAAACCTTAAAAAATATTTTTGACACCTTGTATGGCTTTGGGTCAACAAGATGCTTATACTGTGATTTGAAATCTAGCTTCAACCGTTTAGCTGAAAAACCTGTGTGACAGACGACAGACACGTGAGTGACAGCTATGGGGCTCCGTTTGGAATCTTCGGGTACGGAAACCTGGAAACCTAAAAAGTGTCGATTGTTAACAAAACGATGCGTCCGTTCTGCGAATTAGTGGCTAGCACATAAGGACCAAGTTATATAAACTGCGGAAATTGCCACAGAGAGTAAATGCACCACAATCTGTAAATGCTTGGTCGTTTACGATCCTTCAATCAACCTAGTAATTAGGATGAATCTCCTGGTAGTGATATACCGTCTACTTCCTACGGAGTGTCCTATGTAGGTCGTGTCAATGTAACTAAACCTACGTCGTTGCCGCCGCGATGTTTTCGCGGTTATTAACTTGACATTTAGACTAATGCCGATTTGCGCTCATTTCGGTTTAACCCACGTTTAACCACAGAGAGAGTGGTGTTTGCGGTACTTTTGCCGCTGGTATCCCAATGATACTAGGTATGAGTCGGTTATTTACTTAGGTATGAACGTGGTATGAGGTTACAAGCTACCGTAGAAACTTGCAACGAAATAATTATCTACTAGAATAGGTATATGATAGAAACAAACAGTAAACATGGTAAATATCCCGAATGTTAATGTTACAAATAATAACTTGTCGATGCTATTAACAAGGTATGTACTCGTTTTTAGGGTTCCGTACCCAAAGGGTAAAAACGGGGCCCTATTAATAATACTCCGCGGTCCGTCTGTCTGTACAGCTGGACAGTTGAAATTTTTACAGATGTTGTATTTTTGTTGCCGCTATAACAACAAATACTAAAAACAGAATAAAGTGGGGCTCCCATACAACAAACGTGTTTTTAGCCGTTTTTTTGCGATAATGGTACGGAACCCTTCGTGCGCGAGTCCTACTCGCACTTGGCCAGTTTTTTCCTGATTATATCCAATTAAAGGGTACCTCTAACTACCAAAATCGTAATGCGTGCAGCTTCATACAATTCCATAGGTCGGCGAATGGGCGGAAAAAAATCGCAGTACGTGCGAAGCCTTACTTCGCTTATTTTTGTAAGTATACCTACCTATACCTACCTAAATTGTTTGTTGAAGCTAACAGTTTTCTCTAAATCCCTAAACACTATAATCCTTATTATTTATTTTATCCTTTACCATTTTAACGCTCAACATGCGTTTAGGTAGATATTAATGAACTTTTCCAATTTTGCTATACCTAGTATGGTAATATAGGAATTTTCTATTTTCATTGGCTAAACAAGGAGCGTTTACATCATGTTTGCCATTATTAATACGCGAAAATAACACAAGTTAGTTATTATTATATTGATAGACTATTTTGTGATACATAACCCTGTTGATGTTTCACAGGGTCCTATTAGCCTGTAAACATCATACTGACTGGATAGATCATATTAATTGAAAGAGATCATGTAAAGCTGATATTTGAAATCCCAAAAACCCTATAACCATTTTACTCAACTACTTACTTAGATAATATATGGCGGAAATGATAATCATCTCTATCTCCACATTTTATCTTGGAGCCGTGCAAGTATAATATGCTAGAAACTGTGTCATTTAGTGTAGAGATGGATCGCAAGGAAATCAAAGTTACTGTAGGCGTGCGTCCAGTTTCTTAAGGAGGAAGCGACGACGTGTAGATACAATACAACAATGCCGCGACGTATTTGACTTTATAAATAGTGCAGCTCGCAATGCTAAGTAGGTACCTGTTCAATAATATTAGCCCACTGGTAGCGAATACTGCTGGCGAAATTAACATTCAAAGCGCCTTGGACAGTTTTAGACAATTTTATTTGTATAGTTTCTGAATAGTTAACTATCTTTACATACTGCTATATTTAGAGAAATTTCAATTACCGCATCAATTAAAGAGATGGTATGGGTTAATGTAGAGTTATATTTATTAGATTTGCTCATGATCATCAGTCTTATAATAATGGAACCCGTTTTAAGGCATAGCCTGTGAGTGACTGTGACGGAGAATGTATGCAAGGAGCCGTCATTACAAATATGATATTTTCGTATTCCGAGGGGTTTTGGAGATCCGATCCGATCCACCCTAATGGCGGATCTGTTTTGACAGCACGAAGCACACTCTTTCCCTTTCATTTTGTTATCACAAAAGAACCTATTCGTTGCGCGTTTTACGCTGTCGAGTAGACGGGTTTTTGAACATAATTGAAGCAATGAAAGCGTACCGTGCGCTACTCTTTGAACTTACACAATTAGGTTGCTAGTTACACAGTAGCTTTAAAGTCGATATAAAATGAATCATTTATTGTATATAACTTATCATCAGTGAAATCATTCGCTATACTCAAATGATATTTTATATCTTGTTTAGCACCTTACAACGGATGATTAGTCATCAGTTTAAATTCTACGGTATTTTACAAATTTGAATGACGTAAGACAAATCGATTTCCTGCTCATAATACTAGTTTAACACACTTGTTTATGTGTTTATAATGAAGTTGATGGTCCAAGGCTCAATAGCTTCAAGTATTTAACTATCTCATCTCTATATTTGCATTTAAAATTTTGATAAACTTCGCACAATAATGGTAGAGAACTTAGCCTCACCCTAATTTCTTTCTAAATTAATAACTACTAATAACTTCAATATGAGTCAGTTATGTACGGTAAAGTACTAAGGATGTGTAATACTAGGTATCTAACTATATGAATACAATAGAAGGAAAATTCAAAATAATCCACATCAGTCAATTCAACATGATGGATACTTGTTTTACGGTGACAAGTTGACAACTTGCAAACGCAAATCTGTAATTATATAGATGTGTGATGGATGATTATGATAACGATGTTACGGCGCCGACTCGCTAATTCAAAGGCTTGGAATCGCGTCGCACTTACCTTGTCGCAAGCGCCCTATTGACCTGGCAGACGCAGCACCTGCCATCTCAAACAGTACCGGAACCAATTAAGAATAAAATTTAAGTTGAGACTTACACTGTGGGTACATATTCTTCTGGGAATTCATTCTTCGTGAACACGTAGAGCAGGCAAGTCTTGCCAACCATACCATCGCCAACCACTGTTATCTTCAGTCTTTTCGTCGTCCCCATGATACGTGCCGCGACATCCGACAAAGTCAAACACAATATTCACACTAACCGACAGTCAAGTCTATTGTTTTACACTTAATTTTATACTACAGCTGTTGCATAAAGCAGCCGCAGTGTACTGCTCGCCCGTAACTTGGTCCTTGAATCTTATCACTCAGTGATGTAATGATCTTATCAATCTTATAGAAATACTAATGATAACGAAATGATTGCGGTTGAAACAAGGCGCGCGCGCACACTTTCGCGGTCGAATGCAGAATGTTCAATTGTTGTTCAGTATTCACGACGAAGTGTGGATCAGTTCAGCGCACAGCGACTGGTCGACTGGACGCGAGCGCCACGGACTGATATTAGTCTCGCTTGTTACGACCGCGTCAGTCTCGCAGAGTCGCGGACAAAACTGTTTAATTAATTCTATGAACGTATTACGTACCTACAAACCCAGCCGTAAATGAGTTAACGTCATGCAGCTCATAATGTTTACTATTGGCATCATTTAGCGTCACCACAAGAGAACGCAAGTTGATTATTTACAATTTAAACATAACAACAAATGTAGTGTTGATAATTACCAGAATTTTAAAGAGGGCTAGGGACTATAAACAGCAGTTGACTTTCAGAAAGGTGTGGATAGCATTGCCTGTAGAGTGAGGCCATGGGAAGCGGTTCTTCTTGGAGTATATTTCAATTTGGATCTGAGTATAACTGACACCAAAGTCCGTTCAAAGATATCCAAATAGGCCATGGCAGTTGGTAACCTAATGGCAACTCAACTGGCAAACTTAATTTAATAAGGCGTTGGATTGGGACTTGAGCTTTGGGCCACTGAACCAGAAAAATAAATGTGATTCGATCTTTCCAAAACGGTGACGATTCTGAGTCTTGTCAAAGTATTTTTCTTTCGAATTATCGTTTGGTTTTCGATCGAACATGCAGCTTAGCATATATCTTCAGAAAAGTTTCAAAACCTCCATATGAATTTCGTGCGGTTTCAGCCGGTTTTAAAATAATAATAAATAATAATAAAATCGTTTATTTATTTCTTAAAGTACAAAATTTACAATAATTTGCTTAACATTGCATACAGCGTTTCAATCACTTCTTCAATATCTCGCCTCAGTTCAAAGTACCCGTATAATGTTTTTGGATCCGGACTGCGTAGCCGGAGCCTGACGGCCTATGTTATGTTGATTAGTTTAAGTAGGTAATAAGTATGTTTTGATACTGAGCATTTCTAAAAAAAATGTACCGTAGATCAGAAATGCACTAAAATTAAAATTTAGAAATATATATTTTAATAATTTAAAGGAATAGATAAATTTCTAATAATTCGGCATAAAAGATTTATTTTAAGATTTATAATGTAAAAAAGCAGTGCAATGTATAAAACTAAACCAAAGAAGTCGGAAAAAAGTCCTATTTTGTTACTTTTAATTTATTACATAAATTATATCATCAAATCAATTTCAAGTTAAGTATAATTGATTAAAAAAGAAGTCATAATAAAACTTTACGTGTTTTTAAGAAAATCAGTTTAATATTAAAAGTATAACGTAACTTTAAAAGCGCTAATAGATCCTTTACGTTACCTTCTGGCCACACCTCTGTTTTAAAATTACAGTAACGCAGTTATGGTGTTGTTTAATAATATGTTATATGTATACCTAAGCCAAAATAAAGCACCTAACTGTGTATTTTTCATAAAAATATCTAAATGATTAAAAAATATAACAATATTGAAAAGAAATAGCCGTCCACTTTTATGGGACACTAACAAAAATAGAATTCTGGTAACAAACTAGGACCTTTTAAGCCTAATGTTCACAGCAGTTCAAATCATTATTAATTATTGGCCTATACCAATAAATTAGACCGTCATTATTTGAACTGCTGTCAAGGGAAATTTACTTAAACATATTTAAGGAAAGATAGTAAGAACATTTATGTGTTAAGACGGGCTGGTGTCCGCAACTGCACGTCTAAGCGCGTATTTTGCGTACAGCATTTATGTGATTGCGATATGATGTAGGTACATTGAAGTAGCTTAAAATAAGTTTAACAGTTTTAAAAATTAACTAGTATCATAGAAATAGTTTGATTAGATACACGATACATAATATTCTTTTTGTAACACAAATATCATAAGTATCAAAAGTTTCTTCATTTAATCATTATAATTATGTTCAGCACTCATAGTGGATACAAAATGCAGCAATACGAACCTGGAATAAACCCACAGCCATTTTTAATTTTCATAGCCAGACAGTCAATACTCTGCCTAATAATTTCCTATTTCGTTGCTCTCTTTTCCATATAAACGTTGCCACTCAAAAGTAACAAAAAAGGAGGTAACAAGTCAAGTAAAAAAAAAATATTCAAATTGTAAACACATGCAACTCCAAGCTAATCTGGTTTATGATTTGATTAACGAAATCAAGATAGAGAGCTTTAATAGTAGTTTCAGTGCAATAGCAATAAAAGCTGAACTTACCTGTGTTTTCTCGGTAACTAAGCTCGGATTTTTTTCTGACCGGTAACTTAACTAACGACTTTCAACGTCCTTAACACGGAACGGAAAAGAACTTTCATAATGAAAACAAGATGGATGTCAAGCATAATAAGTGTTTGCCAATATTCTCAAATATATTTACTAACATATAGTAACGGATATTACCGAAACTATGGTAACAAACACTGTAATTTTCAAAAGGAACTTTTTACAGGACAAGTTAATATAATTCATAAAAAATATATTTATCAAGAAATGTACAAAGGGTATTTATCAACGGAATTGTGGAATATGGTTATTAATGTTATACATTTGTTATTTTTGTAATACCCCATGTTCACTCAACAAAAAATCGATAGTTTGGTTAAGTATTCAAATTGGGACACATCACTTTTCATACAACTAGATCAGACCGATTATTTTAATAAAAAAGTTCTTGAGCTATTTGCGTCTTTTTTGTTATTTTTGGTTATAGTTGTTATAATGTTTATTATACAATTTAATAATGCTTTATCCTATACAAAGATTTTTTTTTTTAAAGCGGGACTGGGCTAAGCGACGGTTACTACAATTATTTTAAGAAATGCTCAATTAATATCAAGGACATGGGCCCTAGGAAGATACCTTGAGGCATCCCTTAGTTGAAATTTAAACCGCTAGATCGCATGTGATACGATCTTGTATGTAAGGTAAGTCCACAGGGTAAGTCCTAATTAACGAACAGTAAAATGTCGTGTTAAACCTCGTGTAACACAAGTAAAATATCGTGTTACACATTCGAAAAGTGGCTCCTATCGCACCGCTGTTAGGCTCGCAATCGCAATGTGATATATCACGCGCAATGCGTTTCTTTTTGTTTTTCTGCACTCATGCGGATAAGTGCGAGGACTGTCTGCCGCTGATTCGGCAAGTTTCCACAAACATCGAAGCGCACGGAAAACAACCCGCAACCCTTTTTTCACAAAACTTTTGTCATAAAATATTATATTTATGAAAATTTATTGTTTCCTGAGTGTTCAATTCGGCAAAGCAAAGGCCAAAGAGTATGAAAAATCGACCAATCACATGGCGAGATGCAAGACGCGATGTGGATTTCCGTCTTTGCGATTGATCGATTTTTCATACTCTTTGCCTTGCCTAATTCATTACGCATTATGGCTGATTTCTGAGGCACGCATGTATGAGATAACAGCCACGAAACTTGAGGTCGTCAAAACTAGCTACTTTATATTTCAGGTAGGTAACTACCCACTTACTGTTATGCTGTAGTTACCAGGGCCATGTTCGCTGAAATTGGTCAGGCGCGTCAACTCTAGTTTGGTTTTGAAGGTAGGTATGGCAGCTTATTACAGGGCTTTGGTTTTGGCTCTCAAGGACGGCCATTAGGTTTTTGAAATTATGTCAATTTTCCATACAAAAATTAAAAAAAAAAAAAAACAAAAATGAGATTGATAATAATTTTGTTTATTTTCTTAACACAGAAGCTTACATTAATTACATTAATAACAACATTAGCAACCCTTGGTGAATAATTAAGGGCTAAACCCCAACAAGTAAAAATATGTCATTGTCATCATCACTAGATTAGTTTGTACATAATTATCAACATTAGTTAAGTACTTTAATACTGATAATTGCAATATAATACTATTCAGTCAGTTAGGTAATTAACATTAAAAATAATGAAAATGTTTAGTCACAGCTCATGCAGGTAACTTAGTTAGATTAAAATCGTGAAAAATAGACAGATTAATTCTTTCCATTGTCTAAAGAGAACTGATCCATTCCTCTAAAAATAAGTTCCTCTTTGAGTTTGAGGACTTCTTGTAATAACATTTGGTTATTGTGCTCCAGTTTGCTTACTACCCTTTTCAAATGTTTGGTATAATCTTCATGTTCTGATTTCAAACCTTTACATGCCACATGGGCTGCAAGGGTAGAATGACTATGATTTTCTGAAAAAAAAAATGTTTGATGTCCCAAATAAACAATCAACTCGATGTTAAGTAAGGTAATAAATACATAAATAAAGCAAAGATTTCTGCTCTTATAGCCAAAGCTTACCTTTATTCCTCAGCCTATCTGTAAGTTTTTCATTTTGCAATTTAAGTCTTGTTATTTCATTTTGAAGTTTTCTTTCATTAGCGTCTTTCTGTTTAGTGACTTGCAGCAACTTTGCACGAGTGTCTGTCATCTTGTGCAACATCTCCTCAGAATGATCTGATATCCTCTGTGCTGAAGCTACACAAGCTTTTGACTCATTCTTTTCAGAATTTATCTTTTCTTTTAACCTACCTACTAAACCCTGGTAAAAGAAAGATTAGTGTTTTTGGAAAAAATAATATCTTAGTTCAATGAATATTCAACAAAATACTTTTTTTACGTACATTGATTTGTTTATTATTGTGATCCAGTATATGATTCTGTTCCTCAAGATTTTCAGCTTTTAGTGATACATTTTTATAAGTATGTAACAATGACCACACTGAGTTGATAAGATTCACCAGTGCTTCCGAGTGTAAAGTATTATTGGCAACGTCTAAATGAGGATTAAAAATGTAGCTGATGTTGAGTAGGCCGAACTCCTGAAAAAAAGGAAGTGGAGTGGGTAAATAAAATTTAAAGATAGAAGTACCGAGGATAAACCAATAATATAAAAATCAAAGATAAATACTTACTTCACTAAGCCCAATTAAGCACTCCTTGATATTTTTAAGCGTGCAGGGTTCGTACGCGGTAGCTCTTTTATGTTTATAATTTTGAATTAGTTCTCTAACCTCTTCATCTAAAGTTTCAAATTCCTCGACGGTAGCCATTAGGACAATTTTATCAAGTTCGTTAACAACAAAACAAGAGATAACTTTATTGATAGATAGGTTTGTATAACTTTATTTACAAGCCTTATTTAACTGATAATAAACTAAAATTAAGTAAACCACAACAAAAGAAAAGCGGGAATTATAAATCAGATGTTATTTTATTACTCTTTTCTTTTGTTTACTTTAGCCAACCTTACGACAGTGACAAATGTTCGTCATACAAGTATTTTTTTTTGGTACGTTGGTATTGGAGTAAAGAATGAGTAAAGGTTATATGGAATTAATAAGTACTACAATGTAACTGAAGTGATGGATCGATGTTCAAGGTAAACCTAAGGTCATAGGAACACTTATCAACTCGGTAAGGAATCGTCACCGTATCAACTCGAGCTCGAGCGAAACTGATTTTCTTTCATTTCTTTACATGTGTTTGTGTAGCACATTCAACTATTTTTAAATAAAATTTTAGTTGATATAAAAACAGAAGAATCAAATCACGATTTTTTAGAGCGAATTATCGATTCAGAACTAGACATCAAATTTAAATCAATTGGTGGTTTTAATAATCGATTCTTCGATTACTCGATCTCAGATTGCCATCGCATCCCTACGTCTATTTGAAGACGGAACCACACTTACGTGGCGTGGCGCCTTCCGACGCAGTTGATTGGCTACAAAACTCGTTGCGTCATGACGTAGGCTGGAACCGAGTCGTTTGATTGTTGGATCCCGCGCCACGCCACGCCACTACACGTAAGTTAAACGCAAGTGTGGTTCCGACTTAACTCATTGTCCGACAAATTACTTTCCTCTATGTCATTCTCTCCAGTTTATAATAGTAATCTTTGATTGTCTCTGTCTCATTTTGATGTCAAGTGAAGTGAAACGTTGTTGTTGAGCTGGAAAAACTTGTATCACTGTATTTCACGCACGAAAGTGTTTTGCTAATTTGATGTCTATTTAAACCGCTGCAATATTGGTTGAGAAGAAGTCCTGACGCTATGAATTCATCGGTCGAAATAAGTTCCTACCGTGATCAACACTTCAAGGTAAATAGGTTGCCTTATTTTCTATATAAATTAAGTTATATTTGGGACTGTATCAGTTATATTTCTCATTCATAACATTTGGTTTAATGTTATCATACATTTATTCAGGGTTCCCGCAGTGAGCAAGAAAAGTTATTGAAAGCGTCATCAACATTGTACATTGGGAACTTGTCATTCTATACAACAGAGGAACAAATCTATGAATTATTTTCACGATGCGGTGACATTAGAAGAGTAATAATGGGCTTAGATAAGTATAAAAAGACTCCGTGTGGGTTTTGCTTCGTCGAATATTACACGAGACACGATTCTGAAAACTGTATGAGGTTAGTCAAATTGTTCATTGTGGACTCTTTAGAAAGCCAATTAAATTATGTACTGTATTGAGATCTATATCTGATTTCGACTGAACGATATAAGTATTTATGCTTCTATTTCATAAGGAAAGGGAAGCCTCCTTACCTTATGAAATAGAAGCATACATAGCACACATTCATTAATACTGATGAGATTTCTGTCCTAGTGAAATCTTTTTTGATTACATTAGTAGGCTTGCCGGTTCACCTTATTGGCCAAAGAAGAACATTGAATAACATTTCTACTTATTCTAAACCCAAAGAATCAGACAGCTGGATGAACTAGAAAAGGTAGTTAGATGTTATTATCATACTAGTTGCAATTGTAATGTTATGTTACAGATATATTAATGGTACAAGACTTGACGACCGCATCATCCGAAGTGATTGGGATGCAGGCTTTATTGAAGGAAGACAGTATGGTAGAGGCAAAACTGGTGGACAGGTAAAGTGAAACAAAATAATTAGTACATGATTTGTTAATGATGAATTTTCTTTGAAATCTTGAAAAGTTTTTGATCTGATTTAATTTAGTACTTGAACCATGAATCTTGAGTATTTGGCAAAATTTTATTTCTTTCACAGGTTCGAGACGAATACAGAACTGATTATGATGGGGGTCGAGGTGGTTATGGAAAGATCATTGCACAAAAAATTACACCTACTCCTATGGAACGCTGATATTAATTTATATTTGAAGTGAACACCATGTGTTATCACAAGGCTCGAACTTTGAGGAAGACTGTGAAATTGTATTTACTAGTGATTGCATTCAACTACATCTGAGTGTCAATATACCTAATAATAAATATTTTTCATCCAACCCTTTATTTGCTTGTTTATTGTCAAAAGAGTTAGATTATAAACAGGAGATTGCAAGCAAAATCGAAATATCTATCATGAAATGAAACATTTCAAAGACCAATAAGGAATCTGAACCATCTCAACCTGCACCCAGTTAAAAACACAGCCGTTTCCATGTGGCTGGCGTGATATTATGTCCAACCTAAATTTCACCACACGGTGAGCGTATTATTCCGCTGAAACTAAACTTTCGCTATAATCGAGAAAATCAACGTGCGTATTCCCGTTGTCCCCGTAGGCTGTAGTAGGAATTTAATAAAACAATTAAAATGACTTCCTGTTGTTTCCGTATGCTGTCCCCGTTAATTCATTGTAATAAGTATATAGTTTTAAATTTATGCCTGTTGTCCCCGTTGCGTTAAAATTATATAAGTGAGAGTGCCTTAGCCTTAACAGAGACTAACTGTATGGTGTCGGACAAAAAGAGTAGCACCATCCCATGTCTTCCCGTGGGTGTTGTAAGAGGCGACTAAGGGACATGCAAGAGAATGAGCAGCATTCTCTGTGCAGTGTAACAAACTGCGATCGCCAATCCGCCTGCCAAGCGTGGCGCTTAACCCCACTCCTCTCCCCCCAAACATAGCGCAGGTATTATAGGTAGCGAGGGTACGGCGTTGCAAGTGGTGCGAAGAATCCCCGGACGAGCCTAATTTGAAACCGACGACTGGCCAAGGCAACATATTACACGCGTACATTCCGGACCAACGAGTAGATCACCGAAATTGAGGAAGAATTGAATGGGTTTCAATGGAGTATCAGTATTAGTATCAGTATTCAAGGGTTATCTAAATCCCGAAGAGAGGGGGAGGACTCGATAATCCGGTCACCTGCTCTATTTCCGGGCGGGTGACAACCGGCAGTCCCAGGGTGGTATCGGGTTTATCGTCTAGTCTCTCGTGAACAACGTTGTGAAGATCGAGAGTATGTCGACCAGGGTGGCGTAGCTTATACTCGGAATATCCTCAAGATATTCGTTATAGGTCATAGGTCTACGCCCCGACCTCGGCACACCCCGAAAACGAAGCAGAGACCATGTATGAGGATATCTCTACAGCCATGCATGGTCATAAAACTCACTTCAAAGTGGTCATGCTCATGGGGACTTCAACGCGAAACTGGGTAAAAAAGACGATGTTAAACAGGAAGTGTGGCAATTTGGATTTCGGAACACCAGGGTCACATACTGGCCAGGTTTATGGAAGGCAAGTGTGAGCACAGGAAGCGGACCTGAAAGAGCCCCGACGGTGCTACTAGAAATGAGATTGACTTCATCATGTCGATAAGGAAGCATTTATTCAATGATGACTCTGTGATCAACGTGGTGAAAACCAGAAGTGATCACCGCATGATGGCGCATTGAAGTTAAATATCAAGCTTGAAAGGTCTTGACTGTGAAGTCTACGCTCCGCCCAGCACAGATTTTAGCTTTCAGCTTGAGCTCCAGAATCGTTTCGAGAGCCTAGGGAGCTACGTGGACGATTATAACGACGAATCCGTGGAAACTGACCATACGGTCGGGTCTAAGATCTTCAAGACTCGTCATACAAATAAGAACAAAAAAAGCTCTGATCCTACTCTCAAGCTCATGAAGGAAAGGCGTGAAATGATCTTGCAGTCTTCAGACGATGCGTGTAGGTACCGACAGCTCAATAAACAAATCTCCAAGTCCTTCCAACCGATCTCCGCTGCTTTAATACCGAGCGTATTAAAAACGCGATTGAGCGGCGGGCTCCAAGGTGTTTGCATGAGATCTGGCAATTGGACAGAGTCAGCTCACGAAAATGAAGACCGACGATGGCAGGATATTAGGTATCCGCCAAATTGGATTTTCTGAGGGAGATCGAGAGATTCTATGGTCAATTGTACACGTCAACCAGTTAAACCGATGCAAATCTAGCAAATGATCCAAGAGCAGGATTGAACCGACACTGTATCGAAGATATCCCGGACGTCAGCCTGTACGAGATTAGGATGGCTCTGAAGCAGCTTTAGAACAGCAAGAAGCCGGGTGATGACGGAATTACGGCACCCGTTCTTAAGGCCCGTTCAGAAGCTGTTTGATTACGTCATACTTGAGGGGAAAACACCGCAGGCATGGTGCAGGGATTATGTGGTATTCTTTTTTAAGAAGGGTGATAAAGTCTCCAAGCTGTTTTCAAGAGTCATCACGGATCGTCTTGCACGCAGATTTGACGCTTATTTGATTTACAAAATGTATTTATTTTTAGTTTTAGCCATGTCGCGCTAAATTAACCGTTAATAACGTTTAAATAAGAAAAAAGAATAAAGTGGACAACGATACGTGAAATCATAACTGTCCGTTACCCGTATGTACAGATGAGGGAAAACTATTAGGGAAATTTTATCACGTTCTGTTGTCCCCGTGACGGGGAGAACGGGAATACAGAACACAACAACCCTCTGTGAGACGGTGTAAAAATACTTATTACGAGTAATCTATACTAATATTATAAAGAGGAAAGATTTGTATTTTTGTATGCAAAAACTACTGCACCGATTTCAAAAATTCTTTCAAGCTACACTATCCCCGGGTATCATAAATTCCTACGGGAAGGGGACCTACGCGGGTGAAACCGCGAGGCGCCAGCAAGTTTTTTTTATACCTATACATATGCTATTAGATTCACAACGGATCTTTGTGTCTCTGAATTGGCTGCAAGACCCTGCGCAGTAGCTATTTTTGTGTCAATATTGAGAGTGAAGATACCATTGTATAACTGTCTCGCTTACGTTTGTCGCATCATCCTGTTTCGCTTATTCTATACTGTTAAACTGTTTCTAGCGACTTGCCACGGTTTCGCACGGGTAGTAATTCATATATTATGCCTACATCAAACTCACAAACACATGACATGTTTTTACAAATAAGGACTTATGTACTAACAAAAATGCGACTTTGATATTTTACTTTTAAAATAATTTACTTTGTTGCAACCTTCCAATTCCAACAACACCCAAAAGTGAGTCCGACTATCGGTGTGAGACCCGCACTTGAATTTATTTTCGCACATGTTATTTTTATTTTCCGACTAGCTGCTGTAGCGACTTCGTCCGCGTCTAACTTGTAGATTATTTTTTTCACAAGAACTGTGATTTTTTTCCGGGACAGAAGTAGTCTATGTTACTCCTTATAAAATTAGCTATCTATCAGTGAAAGTCCCGTCAAAATCGGTCCAGCTGTTTCGCAGATTAACCGGCATTAAACAGACGGATAGAAATCTTTCATTAGTAGATTGCTAGATCGAAGAGTTTAAGAAAAAATAGCTAGCTCTTTGACTATACCTTAAAAATTTTAATCATTAAGTCTTCTAAACTAAGACTCGACTTAATCTGTGACTTGGCGAAAACTTGCGACTAATAAGCGACATAACTTGGGAAAAACAGACTTCGCTAGGTGCACTAGGTGGGGTGATGATGGTCCCCAGATCGGCCACTTACTTCCCCATAACCTTCTAACTTTTGAACCAGTGACCGACAAATTCTGATATTTGACGACATATGTCGACAATTTTTTTGTGTTATCAAATTTAAAATCCCTGATGGTAGCCATGCCAGTGTCAGTCACACCATGTTGTCTATATAATTTGGAAAACATCATAATACGCCAATCGTAATACTTTGCTCTCCGTACAGAAGAAACATATTTGTTGGGACGTAATATCTCGACCATCGTTCTAGAGAAGCAAACTTATAAAAAAAACAAAAACAAACATGAAGTCGAACATAGAACCTCCTCCTTTTTGGGAAGTCGGTTAAAAACTCGTCCGTATAGATAGACACGGCGACATTAGGAATATGACCCCGCATGGAAAGGGTTAAAGAAAATAAAACCATTACGTTTTTTATAATATTTATTACAAGAAAAATACACATGAATGAAATTAATTAAAATAAACAAAAATAAAAAAATATGTACTGCTTCAATAATTTACACAAAATAGAATATGAAGCTCAACGTAAATGCTTTGTGGCATATATTAGTAATCATAAGCTAAACTTAATAAGTTAATTCGACTTAGTGCTACAACACTTACATTCTCATAAGCAATGTTAAAATTATTATTTATTAAAAGATAAATAAACACTGAAAGCATGTATAACAAGTGTAAAAATACATAATTTAATACGAGTTCAACGACATTTGTATATAATATGGAAAAAACTACCAAAAGGCTGTCGCACAACATTTCTGACAATAAAAGCCGCGACTGTATATAAACTTTGAACATTCAGCAATCAGATCTGATCAGCAATTATGGCATTTGCAATACGCAAAATATTATAAGATTCATAAGTACTTTTATATTGAAACATATTGTGACTGTTCTCTCTAATCTCTTGGCGATGTCTCCGGCAGAAGGTCAAACCACATGGTTTTTGCTTCACGGAAGTCATACTGGTTGAGATGAACTACCACCTGTAATAAGAAAATCATGTTTTTCATTCATGTATGTAGATGACTGCTTATTAAAGTCAACACCTATATTCAAATAGTTTATTTAAAATAAACCTTATAGGTACTTGAAATTTCAAAAAAAGATAATATATCTAAATGCACATTGGCAAGCGTCAGTAGGTCTCTAATACTCTATCTGAAATAACATTAGTAATCCCTTTTTGCAGCCTGCTCAACCAAATCATTTCTAGTGCGTTGGTGTTATGATGAAAAATGGCAGCTGTAGTAAAAAGTTGGTTTTGATAGCAGGTTTATGCTTTTTATGCCATCCTTGTTTACGGAATAGAACTAAAAGTCGGAAAAAATACATGATAACTCAGTTTACTGCTTCTACATATCATTTGTTGCGTCGCAAACTCGACACTCTCTCCTAGACACTAACTGTATCTAGAATGTTGCTGTGTCCGACAGGGTCCATAAATGTTCCTGTAACTAATATCTACCAACTGTATGAACATTATGGATGCAATAAATTTAATTTGAATTTGACACTTTAATAAGGCGTCTGTCTATTGTTTTCGCTAATTACAACAGTGAAGAACCTTACCTGTCCGACAACGGGGCTCCCGCCCAAGAAGCCCTTGTGGGTGGCCACAGTCACCTCCACCTGCCTGGAGTGCAGCTCAGCTAATGGGATGACCCATTCAAATTGCTCGTCGTATTCCGGCATGCAACTATCCTTCACTACCTGTAAATGAAAATTATAAACTTAAACTAGGTAGTTTTTGCGGCACGTCATCCCATCTATACACTTAGAAGTGGTGAGGGGAGGGCGTTTTAGGAGACTGTCTTTGATGTTCAAAAAGTGCCGACGTGTCAGACGTGGTATTGGACGCTGCAAAATAACTCAATGCAAATGTCTTCTTATGTGATTTTAATTAGTATTACATTTTAACTTACCACAGTTTTACGTTTGGAATCTTTGGAGCGACCAGGTAACAAATATAACTTGACATATGGGTCGGGCACGTTGTTCGGATCCTTCAATGGTATATGCCTGTAATAATCAGGAGAAAATTTTGTTGACTCGTTAAAAAGGATGATAAAAATAAGTGCCTCCAACCAAGTAACTTACATGATTTTGTGGACGACAACGAACAATGTTTGGTTTTGCATGCTGTAACGAAGTGAGAGTAGAATACGTCCGAGACCAGCTTCTCCAGCAGATCTGAAAAAGAAAACAACTTTGTTCAAAATTTTATTACCAAAGGCACGGGTACCCAACGCTAGGAAAGAAAATTTAGTTTAACTAAATTGCACTAAATGGCGTGATAAGCATCGATTTGTTATTGAATTTTGTGTAATATTAAGATTTTCTAGAAATTATCATAAAAAATGTATGTTCTTAAAAAAATCACAAAATTATGGCATATTCAGCTATTCATTCACATTTAAAATTCGAAGATTATTTGAACAGGACATTTAAAATTCATTCCAATAGATGGCGCTTTATTAAACTTCTAGATATTCCTACTCGATTTTTTTAAGGGTATCATTTAAGCTATCGCCAATTTAATTAGTTTTGTGTTTCTTAAAAAATAGAGTTTGCCCGCAAAATAGTAGATTTGTCACCAAAATGTAGTCAGCAAACAATATAAAATTCATTCCACAATACATCTCCTAAAATCATGGAGATATAGGGTCTAGTACCAAATAAATGTTTTTGTATGTATTATAATAGGTTTGTCCCAATAAGTATTTAAGCAAACTAATTTAAAGAGATCACCAATAAATCATATATTATGTCAATAGAAAATTTCATAAAGTTAGATTAGTGTCGCAACAGAGTCGACGGAGCCTCGCTGCGCGAGGCTCCTGTTTCTGAATGCAGGGTCTAAAGTAACCTAACACGAAGGAGATGACGGGAGCTGAGTTCGCTCGCTTTGCTCGCTCACTTCAGCTCCCGTCATCTCCTTCGAACCTAACCTGTCCGAAACGGGGTGCCCTAAGCTCCCGAGCTCGCTTCGCTCGCTCTTGGACCGATTCATTGACCATTGTCATTGTCATTTTAATGTTGACATTTTCATTAAAATTATAAATTGATGTATTAAATTGGTAACGAATACTAAAATTTTAATAACTGAACGAAATAAAATGTAACAAATAAAAAGGAGTCGCAGTCAGGGATCGATAATCGATTTATTTGGTGACAGATCTACCATTCTGAGCATAAAGCTATTATTTTAGTAATAAAACTATTATTATAAGAACGAAGTTTATATATTTATCTAATTCACTAAAATTTTATTGGTAATCCATCTCTTATTATACACATACATATATTAACATTAATTTGATAATTCATACCTGGGAACACTTTTTTTTATCTGAGAACGAAAATATTTCGTGGCGATAGATCTATTTATTAGGTGATACAACTTGATGACAAATATAAATTTTGGTGACAAGAAATATAGTTCCCTTTTTTTAATTTGTATTGTAACACTTTCTGGTACAATCGAACTGTAGAAACATGTAAAAAAATACTATAAAGGAGCGTCTTTACTGGGAGCATTCTTTCGTGAGCATTTGAAAACAAGCAATCGTACACGCAGCAACAAATGCTTTCCAGCGAGCCCAGCATTCACTTTTGAGCAAAACTAAGAACGTTCGAATCGAACATTCCCTTGCGAGCTTGGAGCATTCGAATACGATCTCGTTAAATGTTTTTATTCGATAATACTATTGACCAATAAGGTCACAAACACTTAAGATCAAGGAACTGTTCCTTGCTTTACAACTGGCCAGTAATATTCCTACATACATACTCATTCATTTCATTATCTGGGTACTCTCTTTCGAGCATTTTTTTTACGTGGACATTCGGATGCGCTCCGTTTCCGCGAAAATCGTTGCGACTTGACACCGGGCGAAGTTCGCGCTTGCGTGTAAGCTTTGTAACGCTCGGCTCAACTTCCACACCACTCGAATATTCGACGTCGTATGCTCAATACACGTGAATGCTCTCCTTAAAACAAATCGTCACTGTTCAAAAAAAAATATTCACGAACCAAGTAAATCTTTTATTTCCAAGTCACTGTTAACACCATCTATCACGGTGAGACGAAACCGAATGCGTTCGATGTACTTTTAGTAAATAGTCCGATAAGTCCGTCGAAAAACGCTAGTTACATCGGCACAGTTTCTGTCTATGAGATGACATCTGTATGCTATCGCTTGGCAAATTCGTACGCGAAACTCCCATAGTTCGCGCGGGTGGCGGTGGATGTTAATACCCAATGACGTGTCCCCCGTCCCGTGCGCACGTTTTACCACCCCCGCTGCCTTGGGTCCCCCGCGCCTGCGGACCATGGAAGTGTCACGTACGAATTTGCAAAGCTATAGTATCGCATTATCTGTGCCAAAGGTAAGTTGTGGCCCTCAGGTGAAATGACGAGAACCAAGGATTGGTGACCGAGTTAGATGTGGTTTGAATGGAGAAGCAGTGGACTGTTATTGGTATATGTGTATTCCGCCACTACGCTTAGGAAATCTAATTACTGATTTGATTACTCCTCCACTTTTTGGCCTTCTACGTCCGTAGTGTGATATCGATTTGTATCTTCTTTATCGATGCATTGTACGTAAGCAGAAAAGTAATTTGAAAGTTATGAGCCTCGAAAGATTGGTACCGAAACGAATGAAGTGCAACTTTGCTTTTTTCACAATAACCCCACAACAAAAGTTTATAAACCACCGCGAATCATCTCGACTATGCGAGACAGAGAATTGGTCCGTGTCGTCGACTAATGTCACCTTATTGTTCCACTTCACTGTTACTAGCCTAAAAATAATTTTGAGCCAGAGCTTGTTCTTACGTCTATAAATCGGAGTTTAGTAAAAACTTACGTGGTCAACGAGGAGGTCCTATGTACTAGCTTAGGTGAGTCGCGACCGGCTGGTGGAGAATATTCTTGAGGAACGTCTATAAAAATACAATTCTTTTGTGAATACAAAATTGATAAATCTGCATGACAGTACATGGGCACGGGGTCTCAGCTCTAAGAAAGTCGATTTGGTGCAGTAAATCTCACTAGATGGCGCGATATGCACCAATCTGTTATTGAATGTGTGTAAGGTTAATATATATTATCTGTGACATGGCCTACGCACTTGAAGAAAACATAAAGGAAAACAAATTAATTAGGCACAACTATTGGCTGAAGAGATATTTACTAGTTTTAATTTCAGAATATGTAGTCAGTAACTCAGTACTTACCAACTTCCTTTTCAATATGTTCTAGAGGCACCGACTTTTGTGAACTACTGTCTAGGAGAGCGTCCTCGATATTCATCAACACGGGTTCAGGAAGTACAGTGACTGCAACAATAAAAACAGTATTTAAATTTATCATTAAACTGTCGTCACGCGTATAAGCTTGCTTAAGTAAGTCCATCTATGTACCTTTACGTTGCATGAAGTTTTAATAAATATAATTCAATATCACCTAGTAAACATAATGCTTTATTCATAAAAAAACTTTTCACAAAAATAAACCGACTTCAAAAGCAAAACACTTAAAACAGCAAAATAACTTTCGTTTCGGAAGTCGGCTTCTAATGGTGATATCTCTTGTTTTTATCATTTTTCGACACCGACTTCCGAAAGGAAAGTTACTTTGCAATATTTTGTTTTGCTTTTGAAGTCGGTTTATTTTTTGTGTGAAAGTTTTTATTTCTCTCTTTTTAGTTTTAGTACACTATTACAAAACTAGATGTATCCTCCGACTGCACAGCTTGTGATTTTCTTCTTGTTTACGTCTTTTTAGTTCGCTTCTTAGCAGTCGGGTGATTTTGAATTAACTTTTTTTATTTATAACATTTCAGTTAACATTTTTTTTTCAAATTTCATTGAAACATGGTTATTTCAAAAATATATAGCACTTATACTATAAGTGCTATATATTTTTGAAATCACCTCTTAATACCCTTTATTTTGATACCCCACACGATTGGATTGAAAGAAAAAAAAATGGGCCCTAACAATATGGCGACCAAAATCCGCCATTTTTCTATTTTCCAATTTTAATGTAGCCTAAGCTTAAGCCTAAGAATCATCAAAACCGGCCAACGCGTTTGGTCTCTAGAACGCCACACAGGAACAAACATTGATAAACACATTAGCATCCTTCGGCAGTCGGGTAAAAATGAGCAATTTCTATCAAAAAGTACCTAAAGGAATGACAAAATGACCGTAATAACTCAATGTACACATTCGTGCTATTTGTCGCTAAGGATTTCGATTGTGTGCTCCATATCTTGAAAACGGCTAAACCGATTTTGATGGAACTTGCACTTTTCCCTAAGTTGAGAGATACTCAATCGAACACTAAAATAATGATCATGATCCGATAATTAATTTCGGAGAAATGCGTGGACATACTTGTAGTCGTTAAAAAGCTGGCAACGGTTACTGCTGGACACTTGAAATATCATGTAAATGTGAATGATTGCTTTTAATATTTTTGTTGTCTTTTGATTGCTAAATAGAAAATCAGTAGGGATAGTTTTATGCACAGTATAGTATGATGTTAATGCCTTTGTGGCGTTCTAAAGGACAAACGCGAGGCCGATTTTAATGATTTTTACGTCAATCGATTCGACTTAACCTTGCGAGTGCCACTGGCTAACAAGTAAAAGGATCATGGTTATTTTGGACTACAAACAGAATTTCTCCCCAAGATGAGACTGTTACCAAGTACATTGTTAATGTCATTATTAGATATCACCAGTTTATTTTTAAAAGCTGGGGCAGTATAGATATTTTATAACTTTATAAATATTCTTTTTGTTTATCAGAACGCAGTCTAAAATATTAATTTTGAACGTATCTGTAATTAATAGTAGTCCATACTTTAACTTTGATCTAAATCGATTTTATTTTTTAATCGAAATGAAATCCCAGGTAATATCAACTGTTTAAAAGTAATGATTTTACATTTAAAAATCGATAGGTATCGCATTAATTGATCGATTTAGTGGCCGTCCTATTTTTAACAAGTAATAAAGAAAGATCGACATGACTGTTTTCTGCGCAGACCGTGTTGTAGTTTCGGCAACGACTCTGTGTTGATCGCACAGAACACAGACTTATCTGGCTTGCATTCGACCTTTTTTGTAACATTATGTAAAAAAAACAGCTGTAAAATCTCTCAATTCAAAAAGCCATAGATAAAGAATATACCACCTAACCTCAAAAAACCTATTTCTTAATTACTTGACTCTTCTATCTTTTTCGAGGGCTGCACTAAAAGTATCGGGAATGGAATATTTCCACTGTTCCTGTCATATTAAAATCTTTTTAATTGAAAACTCCTTGGTTTTAAAAATCGAATACCATTTATTTATTTAAAAAAAGATTCTCGGTCTTGTCACAAGGTTTTGTCAAACTTGTTTAGTCGTTGAGAAAATGGAATTGACTCGAGAAAATTCAAAAGCGATGATTTATTATGATTTTCGAACTGGTTTAACACAAAAACAGGGTGTTGACCGGATGATTTCTGCATTTGGTGATGAAGCCCCATCCAAAACCACAATTTATCGCTGGTTTGCTGAATTTCAACGTGGACGTGTCAAGCTCAGTGATGATCCCCGTCAAGGTCGTCCAAAAACTGCAGTCACCCAAGAAAACGTTGATGCTGTGCGTAAGCTGATTGAGGAAGATGGACATGTGACATACCGCGAAATTCAGGCAACTTTAGACATTGGCATGAGTCAAATACAAATAATCTTGCATGAACAATTAGGTGTAAAAAAGTTGTTTTCCCGATGGATACCGCATTCGCTCTGTGAAGAGCAAAAAGCGGCTCGCGTTACTTGGTGCGTCAGAATTCTCGAAAGATTCCACGCAGGATACTCAAATGCTGTATACAACATCGTATCAGGTGACGAATCCTGGATATACGCGTACGAACCCGAAACAAAAAACCAGTCACGAGTTTGGGTGTTCGAAAATGAGTTAAAACCAACAAAAATTGTTCGTTCACGGAGTGTTGCAAAAAAAATGGTGGCCACGTATGTCTCCAAAACCGACCATGTTGCGACTATTCCTCTTGAGGGACAAAGAACGGTTAATGCAGAATGGTATGCTAGCATT
Organism: Orthosia gracilis; assembly: GCA_947562075.1. Classification (NCBI taxonomy): domain Eukaryota; kingdom Metazoa; phylum Arthropoda; class Insecta; order Lepidoptera; family Noctuidae; genus Orthosia; species Orthosia gracilis. Next base: position 45,474,250 of record OX387268.1, read on the forward strand.
TGTTTGCCACAGGTCGTTTCTGAACTCCGTAAAGAGAACTGCAACCGCCGCATCATCCTCCATCACGACAATGCGAGTTCTCACACCGCGCACAGAACAAAAGAGTTTTTAGAGCAAGAAAACATAGAATTTTTTTATCCAGAGAGCACAAGTGGGATTCAAAGTACGTGACTCGAGTTTAAACAGTGTTGCTCACGAGGTGGACACTCTTCTTTTTATCAGCCTCTCTGAGAAAATAAGTAATTGCAACTTATGAAAGTGAACGTTACGTTTATTTATTACATACAATTAGTAACCATAGGACATAACAAAGAAATAATCAGAGGCTAATGTTTATATTTGAACAATTCTGGCAGTGCATCGTAACAATTTTATTAGTACCATCCGTTACAGTTGTAGGTTTATTTTTTTAATTTCGCTCGAGTGTGGTTTTCTAGCCAGTCACTTGTTCAAAACAATGTTCCCGTGTAGTCCGAAATAGAATTACAATTGATCATTAGCCATTCAACTCACGCATTCGTCGTAATCGATTTTAGCAATGTAATCCTATTTTGGACCGCATGGTTTGTGATTCATCTCTTTGCTGATTGGGACTAACAATATCCACATTCCAAATTCAATTCAATTTTAGTCCCTAGGGACTAATGAGCTATTTTAGTCCCTGTTTACGAAGAATAAATTAGCTCTTTCTGAATAGATGTGATAAAAAAATATTGAAGGTCGTACGAAGCTATAATAGCTAAGAACACTTTGGGTAAAGTCACCTTTCATGGAAAAATAAACGAAATCAATATCGGTTCATCCATTTAGGAACTACGATGCCACAAACAGATACACAAACACACCGATACACATGTAAAAAAAGTTAATGTAAAAAACCAAAAAATCCGACTGCTTAAGAAGCGAACTAAAAATGTACAAACAAGAAGAATATCATGTTGTGCATTCGGAGGATACATAATTGCGAGCTGACTGACCAAAACAATATTTATTATGAATTTTACATTTAATTTTTTATTCTGATTCATGAAAACTATTTTCCTCAAAAACTCACCTGGATCGGTCAGGGGCGGGACAGGTTTATGAGTGTCGATGTCATCAACGGTGATAGGTGGAGAGGGCGGCGCTGGCGGGGTCACTGGGGGCGAGGATGCGGGCGAAGGTTTTGGCGGCTCGGCTTCTGGCTCCTCCTCAAAGTCCTCTTCCTTGATTGCTTCCTTCAAAATCTATGGAGGAAGAAATAGTTTTAAGTTAAATCTATCAATACCTCAGTGCGAATAATACAGTTATCACTTCACTATCACTAAATATTATGAAACAAGGTCCCTTTGCGTCTCCTGCCGCGTCTGTCAGTCTATTCGCGATAAACTCAAAAACTACCGAACGGATGTTCATGCGGTTTTCGCCAACAGACGGAGTGATTAATGAGGAAGGTTAAGCTTTGTAATTTGCTAAGGTTTTGTAAAGTGGTTGAAATATGACGATAATTGTTGAAAATGTCGGCAAAAGTCAAGGTGCTTGTGAGCTTTCATCGAAAACGTTGCCTAATTGGTTTGAGATATAACCAAACAATATATGGTGAGATATTCCTCTTTTATAGGTCTACAGAAAAATCCGCGATGGCATACATCTATCTTTTAAGGCGATATATACGCCCCAATATTAACGCAGTACTGGCCGTGCGCCCGCTTCGAGCAAAAATATCAATATTGAACCACCTTTTGAACAGTTTTGTTTGCAAAATATTATTTGATTTACATATGCTATTGAAATAGCATATGTGGTTACAAATTCTTTTTTGGCTGAAATGATGACATGAGATAAGTTAGGTACTGACCTTCAGTTGTAAAGACAAGATAATCTTGGATTCGGGGCCGGATCTCTGCAGCGTGAGCGGCTGGGTCAACAGGCTGAGATCCTTTTGTTTCAACAGGTTTGAGATTCCGTATGTCAACTGACCGAGTTGGCCTCCTGTTTTTGAATCCAGGACCTAAAATTAAGAAATTGATATTTAGGACTCACTTCAAGAATATCTCCACTGGGCTTCCATTTAGGCTAGTGCCTGCTCGGTAGCGTGTGTATGGATAAGCCGGATTAAATAATAGCGATATTTTTCATCTTAAATTACAGGCCCAATACTTAGCAAATTACTGGTTGCTAAGTATTGGGGCGAAAAAATTAATTTGATGTATTTGACACGAAAACAAGCTTCCAAACCAGCCAGCAAGCATTTGTGCACTACGACACCGCCCGCAGAAGCGAAATAGAGTTATTCGAGCGTAAAATGTCCACTCTATGAAGTTTTAAACTATGGGTTTCATCAAAATGAATAAAACGTTGTTCAAGGTGCGCCTTTGTAAAATCAAAAGCATAAAAAAGATCCCGCTCACATCAGACTTCCACTACCCAGTAACTGGGTAACACAATACCGCTTCGTAAAACTATGTCTGATTTGTGTTTGTATTAGCATCAGAATAGATTGGTCCTTAGGGCCAGCCTTGGGCCAGATTTTAATCGAATTACCTTAATCTCCAAGTTATCGCTCTCAGGGTTCTGAACGAGGAAAGAGTATCCGATCTCATAGACGGGATCGTCGGTCCTCATCTGCACAGCGCTATTCTCCGTCTTTCTGCCAACTGTTACCGTCAGGTAAGGATCGGGACGAGACTGGGTTCGCGCATTCTGGTGAAAGGAATTACATTTTTGATAAGAATATTATACACTACTACTTTGGATAAGATTTAAAAGCGCTTTATAATAAATGTACAACTTATATTTCAAATGTTCTATATAAAATGTAAAAAAATAAAGGGAGACCATAAACTTACAGGTAACTTCTTGCACGAGTCGATGTAAACAGATAAGACAGCGGAGCTCAGTTCTCCCGTCTTAATCAGCAGGGTTTCCGTCAGAGCCTGAAATTAATAATATTTAAATAATATCTACTAAAAGTTACAGATACAAAATTTACAATAATGGTGTCAGAACACCACTTACGCGGCTAAGCTCCGACACATCGGTGGTAAGGCGGTGCCATGAAAGACGCAACTCGATCTTTCCATGTTTGGCTTCCTGAAGAGTTTGCCACTAAAAAAAGAGAATGCCGTTAATATACCTCGTAGTAAACTAATTGAATTAACAGATGCAAACATTGTGTAAGAGTTCGCTTACCGTGTCGAAACGACCGAAGCGTACAACTTGTGAGATATCTAGCGAACACCTGAAATTATAAGAAGTTGTAGTCCCATACGTCCCACCGAAGTAATCTTTACCCGATAGATTAGCACAATAGAGTAAACATTCAAAAGTGAAAAAGTGTTGTAGGTGTATTCCCACCAAATATAAAAATAAGTTGCACGGCAGCGAAAAAGTTGCTATTGGTGAGGCCATAGGGATGGAAACGGGAATACACCGTTGTTTTAAGTAGAAATAGATAAAATCAGTGCATAACACAACATTCTGTGAACACAAGCAGATATGTGTAAGTATTGGAATACAGAGAGGAATGGATTGTGGACATACAGTTTGGATTAGTCTTTATACATTAAGGAAAGCTCAAAGGAATAATTAAATTACGTTCATATTACATTTCAACGTTACAGTGTGATTTTGTAGCGTTAAAATAAAAGCTACATAAAATGTTTTATAGCAATGAATGATCCCTCCCATTTGAGTCGCAATTATACTAACTACCGAATCTGTGTTAAAAAGTAAAGTGATGTTATTTTGACCCAATAAAATGATACAGCGTTGTGCAATGTGTATATAAGTGTCTAATGAATGCGTTGTGTGATTTTACAGCGCTATGTTCTGTCAGCAGCGTTTAATTTCTGTCTCGTGTGCTAATAGTATGGTCTGTGGTCGCTTTCAGTGGCAAGTATGTTAGTTGACTGTGAGCATGTATGTACATTGTCAGATACAGTTGTTCTGTGTAGCGGCAGCGACCGACCTGCCAAGTTTTTCGTCTCGTCCTGTGCGGTCCCAGTCGAAAAGCTTGATGACCAATATCGTCGCGCTGGTGCGGAGTACTGACTGTTACAACCCAGCATGTTATATACAAATACATACATATTAAGTTATCGTCGGGAGATTAGAAATTAGTTTTATGTTTCTGTACATTTTTGCTGAGTAATTAATAGATTTCAGGGTGTATAGATACATGTTAAATTATGTCAAAATAAGCGCAGGTGTTGAAGTAATTAATTTGTAAATAAAATTAAATGTATTGCCTTAATTCGTAAAGTAAGTAAATATTATAAACGGTTAACGGTAGTCAACTTGCCACTTTGATTAAAATATCATATTGTATGTCCCCCATATATCTGATCGGTATTCCTATTGAAGGCAAAAATCAATCTCACACACACAACAGCTGTAGATATAAAATAGAACACCAAGTAGTCAAAACAGATAAAACCAAGATGAATCTTAGCATCACCAGCATGAGATTATGGTAAATCAAAGTTGAGCTATAGAATGCAACGGTGATAATAAGAGTCAAAATAAAAATAAAATAACACAAATTAAAAAACACGGCAATGAAATGTCGCTAATGTGTCAATGCACGACTAGCGCGAGACGGACCTGCCAAGATAATCATCGTTCTGTATGCCCATGCCAGGGTCCCAGTCCCAGAGCTCGAACTGCAGCACTTGACTCGTTCTTGAGCTTATTAACGCCTTGGGACAAAATCACAATTTATCTATATATTAGTTGAATGCCAAACTTTGCCTAAACACACAAATTTCATAGAATTTAGAACACCAATTATTTTTAAATATTTTTTGGCCCGATTTCCTACTCCTGACCATCTGGCAAGTTTATCAATTTGTGTCAACAACAGTAATGAGGTCGCTACTTCAAACATGCGACCTCTCTAATGTTGTTTTTGTCATGCCTGCATATTAGAAACTTTAGAAGAAAAGAACAGTATAATAATCTATTAATAATATAACAAGACATAACTAGGAAACTCACCTTCACCGTCTACATACTAAATTCTAAATGCACTATGGACTACACATGCAGCTAAATTAGGTCTTTTGTAATGGGAGAATCTGGAATAGTACTTTTTACAAGGAATATGTTATTTACATTAAAAAATAAATCAATGTAATTATAAACAATATTTAAAGTTTGTCTAGATCTCTCATTACTTTGTATCGAGGGTCTCATTCCAAAGAGCACAAGGACTCGGGGTGGCTTAACTGCTAATACCAAGCCTACGCTGCTTTGAGAGGATACCACTCGACGACTGCTTGTTAATTGCTATGCAGTAGGTCGTCTAGTTTACAGTGGAACATGGGCCACATGCCACTGTCACTATCAGACAAGCGTCGCGTTGGCCGATGTTTAGAAGCTTCAGGACAGTTACAATGCGGTGAAGCGAGTGCAACCATCAGCGTAGCGTACACCCGGTTCCTTGCGCCCTGCACCCCGCACCCCCACCCCGCCCCGCGCCCCGTCACCGCGTGCACGTACTTACTTGCCGAGCTTGTCGTCATTGTTGCCCTCGTCCTTGTCCAACACTTCTATTTCCAACGCTTGGCCCAGAGATTGCATTATACGCGCCTGTTTGCCACACGCGCATAGTCCGACGCAAACATAAGTGAGGAAAACAAAATCTTATTCATAACTACTTACTTTGTAACAATTCACGACCAATTTCAGCGTGCGGATTACGCCCGCATTAAACTACTGAGTTATACAAAAGCATATTTTACATTGTTAACTAATTTGAAGCCAAAATATTATGTAACTTTGTTATTGTAGGACAATTATCATTTGCAGTAGGTAACTTCAAAACTGTTATCACATTTCTGAATAGACTTTCTAGAGATAATCTTAGAACTTAAAGAAAATATTTTTCTTAAATAATATCATTGACCAAGTTAATTTTCTCATGCAAATAAATGATTTAAATAAAATATCTTGTTTAATAAACACTCAATTGGCTCAGTTGTTAAGAATCTGAAATAAAGTAAAAAAAATCCTGGGACAATCATATACTGGAACTGAAAGAATGCTCACTGTCGAGTTTTTGAATTGTTAGCCACTGCCAGCCAGTAAACAATCTTAAATATAAAATTAAATAAAAATGCTTTGTTGGTCATGCTCATTCCTGATAATGCTTTTTAAATTGAAATAGCAAAATATTATTATAACATCACCTTTGCCCGTGTAATTGGTTCATGTAAAATGGATATAAAATTATCCATCATTTTATTATTTAAATTTTAATAGGTTGCTACTTCATAATGCCATACAACTTTTAACTTGCAATTCTCGTCGTGAAGAGAAATTGTAGATAGTATAAAATGCGCGTGTTCAGTGAAGATAATGTTACGCAATGCATTTGAATAAATCAGAAATGAGTCAAGACATTACCTCACTTACCAAATATATCCAAAGCCCGATTAATAAAAATAAGCAAGCACATCTTAAATATTATATACCAACATTAAGAAATAAATCGTGTGCTCGCTAAGCGAACTGATGAATCTGTTAAAAATCTAAGTATAAAACACTACTTTATAAAAGTTTTAAATATACCCCTGTGCATAAATAAAATAGTAGAAATAACGAGGAAAGAAATCGATGGTTCGTTTGCACGCTTACCTCGCACCAGTAGTCCCAGCGAGGGTTGACGTTATTGTCGATGTGTTTCGTCTTCCATTGCTGCGCGCCCACCGTTATGATCGCGTACGGATCTGACTTACCCTTACCTGGACAACGTACACAAATACTTTGTAAATTTCACTATATTATAGAAATTAGTCGCGAACTAGAGATTTAGATTTTCTCAATGCATGATAAGTTATTTTAAATTATCTTACCAATCATTGAGATATCTTTCTTCATGAGATTCTGAGCTTGAACGAGATGAATACGAAGCACACCCTGTAAACATGATACTGATTTAAACACCATAAAAATAACATTATTATAAAACTTGAGAGATCAGTCCTTGTTGGATAATTTTTGCCACAGATGAGTACTTACCTCAGGTTCGGGCATTCTCAGGTCTACAGTAGGTATTTCGTCGCTCAATTTAATAGGCAACTTATTTGGTAGCACCATCATCTTAGCCACTTGCTCAACGATACAGCGACGAAGAATATCACTGGAATAATAATAATAATTTATCTTTAAATAAAATTTAAATTTTTACCGACTTCATAACCGAACTTTATATATGTATGTCCGAGACTTTCTCAAAAACTGCTAAATCAAATTTATGTAGGAAGTGCCTCATGTTTTTAATTCTTACCTGAATCCAGGCATATCTAGAACATCAGCGGCGCCGACTAAGTTAAAGTCAATAGACGGATTGTTCAGGAAGAATATCTGAAGTCCTCCCACTAAAGGCATCTTGGTGATCAGGGGCTTCATCACGACGCGCACCATACCGTGGATCTTTAAAATAATATACAAACCATTAGGGATAGGATGGGATTGATGGACCCCCTTTTCCACACTTAAGAATCCTATTTAGTCCGTTATGCGTGTAGGCCTCCTCTTTGTGAGAGGGAATGGGCCGTAATCCATCACGCGGACTTAGTGCGAGCTTGTGGATGTCACAGGTCTTCGAATTTTTGGTTCTAAGATATGCCGATTTCCTCACGAAGTTTCCTTTACCGTTTTGAGAGCAGCAGGTGAAATAATACACAAAGTAAAGCGCCTGCCTAGGCTCGGACCTACGAGACACAACTTGTAAGTCGCGGCCGTTAGCACTGGGCCACCAATGCTCTAACCATTAGACATAATCCTACTAACATTTTAAACGTGAAAGTCTGGATGGTTGGAGGTTTGTTTAACAAACACGCCTCAACGGATGAACGGATTAGGATAAAACTTAGCACTCAGGTAGACATGTCCTGGCTTAGGAAATAAGTTGCTTTTATCCCGATAGTACATATTGTGCATTTCCCTGAGATAGTTTCTAATTTCCAAGCGGGCGAAACCGCTGGCAGAAGCTAGTCCAATGTAATTTCTAAAGAATTCAGAAATCAATATATTCTACATGGCCCACTGGTTAACTCTCACCTGAAGATCTTTGATGCCACCACGGATGCGTTGCAGAACGAAGGAGATATCACAGTCACCAGCATAACTGAAAACAATTTGAACGCGATTAAAACCGTAGCTGATACTAGCGTTCCGTCATTATTGTCAATTGCGATGACAAATACAAATGTTTGTCTTATCTTCAATAGCCCTGATGCATATGAGGACCACTCAAACTATTAATCATCTTATGTAAAGTCAGCAAAGAAAGTACATTAAAACTCATACTTATCTAACTAATTGAGCCAAACATATAATTAAATACAGAACAGAAGTAATATATAAAATAATATTAACCATTGAGTCTTATGAAAAGCTGAAAAGCAATTTTTGTTAATAATTTTATGTCAGCCTTGATGTGTTATTTTGACAGTGTTATTTGGATTTTTTTGCTGACTGTACCTACTGAGAACTTACGCATTTCCTTTGTCAATTTTTGTTTTATAATTACTCACAACAAGTCGACGTCCATGATGATTTCATCCCTAGACAGGTTCTTGTCGTAAACTTTCACACCGCCAACCCGCGGCGCCTGTAAGGATTAACATCGTCGTTAAAACTACTATAAAAAAATATAGCACGGGTGACGTCAGCGACACCGTGGAAAGCAAATAGCAATACAACCTACTTTAATACTTCAATTTTTACGACCATGACTTAAATTTAATTAACTACTAACAAAACTACATAGATAAGTTTCTAGTCGTTTACTTTGAAATGTTATCATACAATTCTTGATTATGTTCTGACAGCATTTCGACATGCGATAGACTGTATTTAGGTTATGAATCAATAGTTAAAACTAATAATACTTACAATAGTACCAAGAATAATGCGTTCAAACTTGAAGCCACTGAGTTTGTAGTTGGCCAAACTCTCCGCCACTGCCGGCTCAATGGACTCCTTTAGCAGATTGCGGGCGAAATGGTTTACATTTGGCCACACTTGGAGAAGAATCTGTGATAGTAAAATCAGGCCTTTATTTCCTGACGAAGGCAGAGGTGTTTAGTGAAGTACACTAACATTTCATCAGCTACGTTATCAATTTGTTTGTAATAAGGGTCGAGCTCAAGTGGTGAGCAGTCTCAGTAGCCGGAGAATCTGAAGTAAACATCCCGACCCCTGGAATTAGCCCAGGACCCCTAAGCTTAGCAATCGTGTGTTGTTGAATTATCGGTAGTCGAAGAATAGTGCATAATACCTTTCACAATAAGTAGAACATGATATTTATTATGTAGTCTAGAAATGACCCACATGGTATTCCCCGTAAAATCAATAAGTGCGCTGCGAACACTTTTAAGTGACGTGGGAGGGGAAATACACTCGCGAGCAATTAACTGATATCACTTCACCGCGCGTTGCTCAAAAAAAAAAATTTGTATATATTCTAACTCTTCCGATTATTAAACCAAAGATTATTCACCTGTCATTGAACGAAAAAAGTAGACATCAATTTTTAAAACAAAACACCATATTGTTTGGTAGCCTTAAACCCTACAAATAGTGGGCTTTTATGAAAATTGGTCAGTTCAATATTCAATGATGGGAACACTGAATCTAAAAGAAAATGGAAACCACTAGGCGTGGTTACAGTTAGAAGCTGCTCAAGTTATCATCCTAATCCAGCAAGGATTGTCTCAGCGTACTATCGCTCGACAGCTTCATCTAAGCCAGTCTTGTGTCTCGAAGGTATACAAGAGGTTCAGGGAGACTGGAAACTTAGTCCGGAGGTCAGGATCTGGACGACAGTTATACACTTCGGTGAGAGGTGACCGATTTTTTGGTCACCACTTTTCTCCGAAATCGACACTTGACCGGCGTGGAGGTCGAGCAGCAGCTCAGAGAACTTCCGAGGAATAGCTGTCAGCGAGTGAACAGTGAGGCGAAGATTCAAAGAATCGAACTGAACCGCAAACAGGCCAGCCACTCGAAACTGAATCGACAATTTAGTTTGCTCGTCGATTACTTAGATTGATAAGATATGGAACAATGGAGCCAAGTCCTGTTCTCGAATGAAACCATTATGTGCCTACATGATAGCGACCGTTATTGGAAAGTCTATAAGAGACCGGGGGAACGATTCGCACAATGTTGTTTTGCGGCAACAGTGGCATCGGGGATGGGTCATGTATGATGGGGTGGGGATTTCTATTGAAGCAAAAACGGAGCTGTTATTCGTACCTGGTGGAGGTCGGGGAGGGGGGCTAACTGCAGAAAGATACATCAATGACATAATGCTCCCTGACACACCGCTGCAGACACACTAGGCAGAACCTGGAAGAAGTCGGGATACACACACTAGACTGGCCAAGCTGTCAGTCTTGACTTAAGCCGATTGAAGATGTGGGACGAGCTGAAAAGGCGGGTACGAGGCAGATGTCCAGCACCGGCGCCGATAGATACCTGATAACTGCTTTAGTTGAAGAGTGGCAGGCAATCCCACAGGATTCCATCAGGAAACTCATTTCAGTCAATGAAAACCGTTTACAGGCAGTCATTAGGGCCATTCGGAGTTACACTATTGAGGGGTAAATAAAACAAATTGTAAAAAAAAAATATCTATTCATATTACTTCCTTCTTCATTTAGACGTCCACAACTTCGACCTGTTGCAATCATTCCCTATGTTTAGGTCGAAAATTATTTTAATTAAAAAAAAATTGATATCATTTTTTAAAGCTATCAAAATTACTTGTCAAATGATATACCACAATCCTTAGTTCATTGCATAGAAATTGTAAAAAATTGTTTTGAGTAACGCGCGATGAAGTGATTCCAGTTTATTACTCGCGTGGGTAGATATGCGAGTATTAACTCGGTGTAGGACGTAGCTAAGTCATTTGCTAAATTGATATACATTACATACCCTATTCAGCCATTCTGCGCGTTCAACGTCAGGGAAGAATACCTGGAAATGTTTATCAACTGTCAGTGTTCATGCTATTCACATTGTTGTTGGTCTATTTACATTGTTGATGGATGGAAGTAAACATTTTGTAAAAACACATTAGCCTTTGTTTTTCATAAGCGCATCATGTGTCTTTTTCATAATTGAAATAAGTTTTAAAATACATTGAATGACGCACGCTCGTAACATGCATCAAGTAGGCTAATGCCAAAATGCTATTAAGGTGCAGATACCCCTCAGCATCTGATTTTAAAATGAGAATCACGTCTAAACGCCTTGTTGAAATTTTTTGGAAAAAATATATGTCATATTAGACCATTTTCTTAATAATTTGATGTGAGAAAATTTTGAGGTTTATTCCTATACCATAGTGTAATTAATTAGTAAAGTTATTTCTAACACGGACAAAAAAACGACAATCGCACCAAAACCGCCGGGCCTATTTTAATTAAATAGTCACTATCTCAAAGACAATTGAATTATCTACATTTTGAACTGAATCTTTTTTTAAAGTCATAGAATTATAAGGTACCTACTGAATTTTGGGTCGCCCGGGTGTGAAACGATTGCGCGTTTTGTTCCCTCAAGGTCGTTAGCGATTATCGTCGTCTTAACCGAGATCCAGAGTGTCGGTAATTCGGTATAGCGTTGGCCGCTCTACCTATCCCCTGCGGCCGAAATATGGTAGGTGGCGGGGCCATTAACCTTGACCCGTCACAAGAGGACCTGTCACCAAGGGTGCCTTAAACGATGTAGTTTGGCGCCCATAATGTCTGGTTTGGTTCCTGGGTGGTCACACCGTAAAGTGTGTTCTGGTGCGCCGTTGATGGGGAGTACTCCCCAGAAGAGGGTCCGCGGCGGGTTCGCAGTGAGTGCAAACATGCATACTGCACTATCTCTCCGTGGTAGTGCAGTATGCATGAGCATTGCAAAACGAAAAACAGATTACCTACAAATGATTACATAATCATACAGTCTAGTCAACAAATGTTTTTTGTTCAACTTTTTTATCAGACTCGGAATAATATTATGAGCAAGATGTCATTCGATTCGGAATAGCATGTAGATGATTTTTGGAAAAATAAAGATCCGCACGCAAAAATTACGAAAGTTCAAAACAATGTACTGAAAATAAAAAAGTGGGTTTGGTTTTTTGCAAAAATCAATTAAGATTTTTGAAATCTAAAAAAAGATTCAATAAGAAGAGGAAATTTATTAGGCTATTTGTTAAAAGACAGTCCATTCTCGGAACTGTTGAACTTATATTTATACTTTCTCCAGAGGGATGAAAATACGGCCCAGAACCCAGAACGGATAATCTGGCTTGCGCAAGCCAAGCCCACTTCGCACTTTAACAATAAAAATGATAGACATTAAATATGAAAATTAACAAATGAAAATATTCAAGCACTTAATGGATAGATGAATGAACAAATAATCCACTGGGCATTTTTTATCGCGATTTTCAAATAGTATATATACGAGTACAATAGTTAACAAGGTTTTGCTGCTTGAACATGAACATTGCAACTGTGATAATTGTTGAACTATAAATCTGGAAAGGTTTCGAATAGGTACATTAGGTCATCTAGAAAATTTTTAAAAAAAATCTATATTTTTCAGTTTTTATTAATAATTTACGTAATTGCAAAGTTAAAAACTTTAACTAATAACTGTTTTATTTATTTTTATTTTAAATGATCCGTTTATTAACTATCAGAAGCTGCATGGAAATAATTTGTATTTTTTTATCTCCTATCGTTTCAAAAAATATAATCAAATACGTTGTTTATAAGATAAATTGTTATTTCTTTTTGGAATCCTTATTTTTGATACAAATGATGTTTTTTTTTAAATAATAGTTCCTTAATTATTTTTTTTAAGATTTCAAAAAACATAATTAGTTTTGGAGATATTTGCATAAAACCAAACCCTCTTTTTTTGTTTTCAGTAAATTTTATTTAACTTTGGAAATAGTTGCGAGCGGAAGATATGTTTTTTTCGAAAAATATCTAGTTACATGCTATTCCGAATCGAATGAAACTTGCTCATATCTTTCCAAGACTGCTGAAAAAAGTTTTAGAAAAAAGCATTTGTTGACTAGACAACATAGACGAACGATGTAGTAAGTTTGTTATTGTCTGTAACATCTATCAGCCGTTTCTGTAAAAGAAACTTCGGCCGAAATCAATTTTGGTGGCCGAAACCGTACCTTTGGTAGGACACTAATTATGACATTGCGATAGAGGTTGCTACTTCGGTTTATTATGACTAGGAAAACCTCAGAAACCTGATAGGATTTATTTTCATTTAGTTACAAAAGTTTCAAAACACAAAAGTTAACCGTTATGGTTTTGTCTATAAATAAAAATGGTGAGGCGATTCGATCGATTCGAATGATGTCATTGACCTATTAGGTAACACGTGAGGTAATTGTTCTGGTGCCGAATGCTCATGTGGAAGTTAGGTATTACGTAATAATATCGACTTCGGAATGAATATTGCTGACCCACCTGAATTGGACAATTATAATAATACTTGGTAATACTTTACGACATATAGCCGTCCAGCCGTCTATGGCTTTAAACTAGCATTTTTTCTGGGCCGATCAGTCTAGGTTTCACGCTAATCAACAATTTCGTGACGAGTTATTTTTAGAAATGACAATACAGGAATGATTTTATTATTGTAAAAAACTGTTTTTCTATTTTTGTGCTCCAAATGCGGTTCAGTAACGTATCGTTATCGAAAAGAATATAAAATATTGCAGTATTTTTATATCGTAAATAATCGTAATGGGAGGTATATTGTTTGCAAAAGCTTGGGATTAGGGCTGCATACAAATGGATCATTCCATCACTTTCTGAGGATGACGCAACCGGATATAAGGAGGGTTGCCAATTTTATTTAAAAGAAATAAAGTATATTCAGATCTGAGAAGAGAAAAGGCAGTATTTTTAGAAATATGAAAAGTATTTTTTTTTTTATGTTTTAAAGACATATTTCTAATGCTTCTTGCACAACTTATCAATTTAGTATTATTTTTAAAAGTCTCATAGGCCTCGCCACAATCAAAACTAAAATTAAAATAAATAAGGAGCTCATTTTTTATAAAATTTATTGAAGCTCTATTTCTGTCTGCCCGCTTTTTATTCATTTTACTATGCATTCATTAGTTACCAAATAAACTATTTCTGTTAATGCTGAGGTAGCGGGAACAGAAAGTAGATATGAGACAATTATACAAATATTTGTAAAATCTTCTGAAGTGTTTACCAATAAATGTCTCCACTTTTGACCGGTGCTCATTTGGAGAACATCTCTGCCTTATGATACTTTCCATAAATTACTTTGAATTTTGTTAATTCAATTTAGATCACCAACCTATATTTTTTTGAAAATTATTAAATGTGACCAAAGACTTCAATGACAAACAGCTAAACAAACAAATCCAATTAGTCTGATTGATAGATGATTAACTATCAAAACAACTGAAACGCCACTATTGTGACTACGCTGCACTGACTTAGTGTGTGCTTCGTGTTCGGCATTTTGATGCTGAAAACAGTCTTTGCATACTTTATTTATGTTCCACAGTAAAAGTATAATGTAGTGAAAAACAGTATAACACTGTTTTTAACAGTATAGTTGGCAACCCTAGATATAAGGCACTAATGGATTAAAGAACTTTACTTTATCTAGGGGAAGATAACCTGTTATGGCGCTTTAACAGAGTGCCTTCCTTAGCTAAGTAATCAAATGCCCAGAAATTCATATTAAAATGCACTATATTCTAATCTTTATTTTAAGAGTTGTTTCATCCAGTTAAATAGTAATTATACATATACTTCCAAAAAAAAAAATCTATCTAGTGTCCTATTACTGGCATGAAATTTCAACATTGCGTAATCTATGGTTAACCTAATTCTAGCCTATAAACTCAGAAGTGACAATAACATGAGCGATTGGGTGGTTTACCCTACTTTGGAAAAGAATCAAATTACAGAGAAGCATTTTTTAAATAAATTTTGTTTTAATAATATCTAATGGAGCGCATTAAAATGGCGCAGCCTGGGTAATCAGCCAAGCTATGTACCAATTACCTCCTTGTTGACTGACAAATATTAAGCATTTTTTTCTTAGGAATGATTTTATATATATTTTTTTTTATATATAGGTACACGAGACAGAACAAATATATCCGACATTGTGACTGTGTGTCCGACTTCGGATTCGGCCACATTTGTCCGAACCTATGGCTTTGAGAAAATGGGCCAAAGTTTTAGCCGAAGCCGATTTCTAGCAAGCGATGAAATTGAATGAACTGTTACGAATGTTAAAAAACTGGTTCAAATTATTTTAAAGCGTTATCATTCTTGACAAGTGGCAAGGTAATATCAATAATCTCGTTGAGAGGTTTACATACAGTAAAAAACATTATTTTCTCACATTTACCAATCGTGAACTGAATTTCTTAAGGTTTTAAACCTTCGGCTTCGCCCAGAAATCGACCTTCGGTCGGACACTAGATACAAATACAATAACAGGTTGGTATAATTATGTAGAGTTCATGTTCATATATCTTACCCACGCCGGCAAGTCGTCGAGCTTAGCCAAAACAACATCTTTCTCAGATGAAGTGGCCGCCGCCTTGGCCAAGTTGCGTCGGTACTCGTTCTCCTTACGCCATTGGTCGCGCAGTACGGACAGAACAACGGGCCCGATCAGCCACGCCACGCTCCATTGCATGTACCCCACCAGGTACACTGCGCCGACCACCGACACCTGCAGAAATAGTTGATGAAGCATGGCAAAATATTTATACTGCCGTCTTCAACCTGCCACTATCTGACAAAATAATATTTCGAGTTAAGTATAGACATAAAACTCGAAATATTAAATCGCATCAAGAAATTATTCGCAATTAAAAATCGATGCTGTTTATGAACTAAGATCAACAAGTTTCTGGTGTCTAAAAATATATCTAATTGATCACTTTCAACATAGGTAGATTGTTATTTTATAAATGACTTAATCAAATCAAAAATAGGTTTGTAAACAGCAATTTGGGGCATAGAAACGCGTTTTATTTTTTTTATCTTGGTATCTATTTACCGTTGAAAAAAAGAGCTTAAACAGATCAACACATATTTTCTGCTGATTTAAGATGGCATCACAAAACTAAAATTAGTTTAATGTCAGATAGTGGCATGTTAGCTTAAGGACAGCAGCATAGATGTAAACTGACCAATCACAGAACCGTTACATTTTGTGATTTAAATTTTTAGGGTATAATTCCGTACCCAAAGGGTAAAAACGGGACCCTATTACTAAGATTCCGCGGTCCGTCTGTCTGTCTGTCACCAGGCCGTATATCATGAACCGTGATAGCTAGATAGTTGAAATTTTCACAGATGATGTATTTCTGCTGCTATAACAACAAATACTAAATACAGAATAAAATAAATATTTAAGTGGTGCTCCCATACAACAAACGTGATTTTATTGCCATTTTTTGCGATAACGGTACGTAACCCTTCGTGCGCCAGTCCGACTCGTACTTGGCCGGAATTTTTATTTCCGAGCTCATTAATGGGTGTTCAATGACTATGTTATCATAATAGTAAAAATACTATTACATCGTTCAGTACAACTATTCTGATAAGATTATTTTTATTGTGCAATATTGTTATAATTGGGTATTATTATTATTGTTCATCTAAAAAATAAACTTATTGTAGTATTATTGCTAGAATAAGTGGCAATAGAAACTGAGGTGGTTGTTTGTTTAACTTTTAATGGGGTTGTTTAAGAGTGTCATATAAACATAATGGAATGGAATTATTATTTAGGTTAATAACCTTATCATAACTGATAGATTTAATTTCTGCATTCAATTCAGGTCTAGCCATAGGGTGCATTTATATATTAAAGAAAAAGTACTATAACTTTTGATATGTAATTATTATTATAAAATGTTTAAATATTTAGCGATTACCTACATATTTAGTTACCATTCTTCCTCATTCTATAAATGATTAACCCACCACATTATTTCCTGCCCAGTGGGAAATAATTTAAGAGCATGACATCACTTTGTACAACAGGCATGTTATGTGAAAATTATACTAATGTGTGTGTGTGTGTGTGCTTGTACTCATTAACACACACAGATTAGTATAATAGTACTAAGGTGTGAGGTGTGTTACCAATTACCTACTGATAAGCAACACTTACTTCATATTCTACACATTTCTATTGTTTGAGTTAGAATTTAGAATATGACAGTTTTGTAAGACAACATAAATGTACAGTCAATTGGACAGTTTATTTACATTATGAACTGAGGAGATTGCTATTCAAACAATGATATTATCATGTAAATCTTATGGTTGATTCATTTGAGTCTTCAATGCATCACAGGCTTCACATTATTACTTAAAACTTCCACCTAATAAAATAAACAACAGGAACTAACACTTGAAGGTTGAATGCCCAACTTGTGATTCAAAGCAGAGCTCTTCAAGGTCACACTGACTCATAACAAGGTATCCTCTTTTGTTTGGACAATGCGGTCACACAGCCAATGCATTTTATTCAAATAAAGTGCTGATGATACCATCAGTCCTAAATATATCAAATAGCCATTTGAATTATTAAAAAACTTATTACATACCTTCTTGAAGAATCTGTATATCATAGACAGCACATTGCCATTTTCCTCACTGCTAGGCGGCAGGGCAGGTCTACTTGATGACACCATTTTCTTCTCATCACTTGCCTAATAACACAATAGTTATGAAAGAAAAGCGCATTTCTACATATAATAAAATATAGAGCAATAAGTTGGAATTAGCACAAGAATTTGTTAAGCTGTGATAAAATAAACAGGTTCTAGGAGTACAAGCTCCTGTGTGTAATACTAAGGAATTTTGAATAAATCTAGTAACTAAATAAATTACAAAAACTTTGTAAAACATTTTCGGAAAAAACGCATACTTACGACAACAAGTCATATTTATTTATAGACTCCATGTACGAGCTCTAAACTAATAATATAGAAATAAAATAAAAATTGCTAAAAGACGTACCATGCTGGATGCAACACTGGAGTGCAGTGGTTGAAAAACGAATAAAAACTAAACACAATACAAAATAAACCGATTACCGAATGCTAATTTCCTGGCGAGACTAGCGCATTGTACTCCGCAATGTTAAGTTTATGATTTATCTATTTGGTAAATCAATACGAAATCATAATAATCTTTGAATATTGTCGCTTTTGATTTCACGTTGTAATGGAAAATATTACAACAAGTATCTAAGTATAATATGAATGTTTTCAGCTTTGCATCCGCCCACACACCGCAACTTTTTGATAATTTTCAAATCAAATCGGCCTTGTATCGAGTTGCCGACTTGGCTGGCAATGACAGTGACGGTTACTGTCAAATTTAATTTGACGCATGAGATTGGATTGCCAAAAGGAAAAAAATATGGCCCAAGACATGGAATTATTATGTACAGTGGGGATGTTAACGCAAAGCTGAGCGCAGATGCTGGCGCCGCAATGGCTGCTGTCAAATAATTTTTGCTTTGTTTACATCACGTTTTCTTGTTATTTTTTGTGTTTAAACCGGTCTACCGTCGTTATTGATAATATTTATTGCCCCTGGAAGCTTAAGGAATTAAAAGTCAAACTAAAGAAATGAGGAGCAAGGATAACTGGAAAGAAAACAGATCTTATTGCGAAGCAGATTCTAATAAAATATTTTTCATTGGTGATATGTTCTAGATTTGGCTATTTTTAGGGTTCCGTACCTCGAAAGGAAAAAACGGAACCCTTAAAGGATCACTTTGTTGTCCGTCCGTCTGTCTGTCTGTCAAGAACCTTTTTCTCAGGAACGCGTGGCGATATCAAGCTGAAATTTATATCCAATACTCAGGTCTTCTGTCCCTTAAAGCTGAGAAAAATTAAACTTCTAAGCCAACGCAATCAGAAGATACGTTTATGCCGCAAATTTCCGCAAATTTTCGATAATCGCAAGGGAATCAAAACTTCTTCGTACTTCCCGTGAACTTAGAATCTTAAAATTTGGTACGAAGCAACGTGTTATAGCACAGATAAAGGAATAATTGCGAAAACCGTACATTTTTTGTTACATAATCTAATAAAAATATTTTTAATAATTTTAAATTTACTACCTAATTTTAAATTTAGTACCTCGCGTGGAGGTAATAATTGAAATTCTTAACAAATACTCAGGTCTATAATACCTATAAGTTGGGGTTTGCACGGGACCCTCGGTGAGCGAGTCCGACTCGCTCTTGACCGGTTTTTTTTTAGTTTTAACGAGTTATTTCTTATTTTTTACTCATGGTAGGAAAATTTACAAAAAACGAGAGAACATCAGTTTAATGTGTTGGTATTTTTTACGTTTTAGATTAGAAGTTTTAATTTATTTTCGGTAATCAAAGCCCTCAAGCTTCTGAAGGCCAAGCAAATGACATTCCTGCTGTAGAACTTTATCAAGACGTTAAAGCTCCACTACATCGCCGAAGATTACCAAGCAACATAATCAAAGTTACTTTGACAGGTAGATAACCTTTATATATGTATAGACCTTTCCCAGTTTTTTTTAGCGTTGTATTGTATCTTTGGGCAACAAATTAACACCGGGGTTGGTAAATCCTGGTACAGCACACAGAGGCATAATTCGAGAAAATTAAAATTTACTGAATGATAGGTTACAAAATGTATGGATTTGACAACTTTCAATAGCCAAAGCGACGGTGCGCCACCTATCGTGAAAAAATGGCAGTTCACATCCCCATTACACCCATTACAGGTTATTTTTAGGGTTACCTAACAACACAAAAAGAAACCCTGTTTAACTATTTTCGTCCGCCCGTCCACGTTTTTACCCTCGAGTCTGTTTGTGCTTAGAAGCTGCAATTTCTCTGTCATGATTGGAGGTTAATCAAGCGTACAAAACTAAAAAAAATATAGCCTTTTTATCATAAGTACTGTGCCTAGGCAGATCCAGAGGGAAGGGCACGGTGCACGTCATCAAGTGTCTTCTTCTCCAATAGGTCCCTCATTACTGATGGTGAGGGATCGTGGTCACTGGACCTCTCTAAGCGGACAATGTGTCTCCATCAATTCCTGAAAAGTATTCATGGCCACCAAGTATTCAAATAAGCTCTTTGGTCAGGCCATCGTGTTGGCGACAGGCCTTGTGCTCTATTTCCTTCGTTATTGCCAATGACCAGGTTTTCGAGACTGCTATCTCCCCTTCGCATTAAGTAACTTAAATAGGTTAGTATACGCTCTAGGCATACCGAATACTGTAGATAATCGGACCTTGACTTTGTCTGTCCATGGTATCGGAGCATCCACCTCCAGCACCACATTATGAATGCGTCTATTCTCTGCCTTGCTCTTGCTCGGATTATTCACGTCTCAAATCCATAGAGGAAATCGGGCTTTGCTTGTATAACTTCTCCCCCGATATTGCCAGATGTTCTGGAAGTCATAGCATTAGCCATAGCTATCAGTCGTTTTATTTCTGAGACGCCGCTGCCATCATTATTAATATTCAGAGCCCTTATAGTTAAAACCGTTAACAGTATTGGCGTTATCGGCGCCTGATAACTCGTGATCCCGCACGATCTATCACCATGAGCTTGGTTTTCTGACTATTTATTGCTAGCCCAAATTTGCCACTTTCCACCTCCAATCTATGCAGAATCTCCTTCATGTCATCAAGTGTAGCAAGACGGATGGTGTTGTCAGATAGGAAATGTGCTTTCCACGAAAAGGAAGCCCTCAAGAGTTTGCCGGATTATGTATTCGCCATACACATTGAAGACCAGGGGTGAGAGGATGCATCCCTGTCAAACGCCTTTCTTGGTGGTGATCACGTATGAACAGTGTATTTTGAGGAAAGAGCGGTTGTTGATGTAGAGGTTTCGGACTAGGTCAATAAGTGCTTACCCCACAGCAACAATCAAAGGTTTTAGTGTTGTCGATAAAACAACAACACAAGGCTGTTAAATTCTAAAATTGTTTCGATTATTTGGCGAACGTTCAGGCTTTGTTCCCGCGTGCCTTTGCCTTTAATAAACCCTGCTTGCTATTCTGCGCTTTTTCGATCGAGGAAGTGTTTTACCTTATTCTTAATAAAACAAGTACACTACAGGAGTATTTTATTGCGATGTGGAATAAGTGCCAAAGTTCTGTAGTTGCTACCGTCTTTGGTACAGACTTTTTTGTAAAGTGGAAAAAACATGCACTGTCCATTCTTCACCTGGTCTATCATAACATATCATAACGCATTCAAAATTAAATCGAAAGATGAAAGTATATAGTATATACTCTAAAGTATATACTATATAGTATATACTTCCATCTGTATATGTTTAAGACTAAAATTAAACAAGTACGAAAATATTTTTTTATAAGCATTCTTTATTTTATTTTTAAAGATACAATATAATCTTTACGTATAAAAACATTCCATGGACATTAAAAAACGAACCGACATAATTTCATAAAACTGACGAAATATTAATTTTGACAAAAATGGAGCATACACTCAACGATCTAGCGTCATCAACTAAATACTTAAATATGAAATAACATATATTATAATAATGTCGTTGGAATGATATTTTTCTTCATATATAACAGTAAAAATATTAGGGCAAAGTTATGAAATTACAACAAACAACACCTATGTTGTCATCTGATGCATTTTTGTCTTAGATTTTAAAGCAGTATCTACAATAATGGTTCCTTAAACTATTACAAGTCGTTTCATAATAGGATCTCCCTAATAGTTATTATGTCTTCTCAAATTACGTTAAGCCGTCTAATGCATAATGTCGGAATGTGAAAGGAGGTTCCAGGCAGCGTAACTTGTAAAAGTCCTGTTATTTGGGCTAATCTCACATCCAAAAAAGAAGTTAAAGGCAAACAAAAATAAAATACAGAGGTATATAAAAATCTCAAATGTTTTACAGTAAAATTCAAATATTATCTTTATTTTTATGTACATAAAATTCAAATGCATAGTGTATCAAAATTTCATTAAAATCTTATATAATAATTTCAATAATAGCTTATAGACTAGCTGGTAAGAGATACTCAAATTGCTGAAAATTAAGGCACATTCTTTTCTAACATAAGCAAGCTTCATTATTTCGGCGACAGCGTCCCCGCGTTGCCTTATTATCATTATTACTATTCAGTCCCAAAAGTTGTAAAATAACGTTATGACACTCGTTTGCGAAGAACACATTGGTGATTTCGGATAAATTTTATGAAAAAGATAAACGCAATTTAGACAAAAACAATTTAAAAAAAACGGATGATAGACGTAAACTCTAAACTTAACTTTACAAACAATTGTAGTCCCTATTCAGAAAGGTAACAAAACATTTTCCTTATAAAAAGATTAAGACATTGTTTTAATTTACAGTCTTAATAATGAGCACTGAAAATAATTGTATTTCTATTTTAAACTCATAAACACTCGTGCTTTCTTAATAGTTAGGTTGGAGGGTTTTAAAACAATCGCGAAATTCAATCTTACGTATAATTACACAACGCAATTCAGAAACATATTTTTTCATGAAATAGTCATATTTCCCATCAAATATAACTTTCAGAAAGATTCTGTCTTTGCTCGACCTAATAAATTACTGCGATAATATGCAATACAAACTAGAAATATGAATTTTAGGCCCCATTTTCGATATCCATATTGAAATTATGTAGCTGTAGCGCGACTTAACTATTTAGACAACTGCGTGTGTTTATGGTAAACTTGTGATGATCCTTTTCAAAATAATAGATGATCTAATAATTCACAGCTATGAATCTCACATATCTTCGATTAAGACGTAGTGAGCGAATGGAGTGATAATAAGCCTTGAGATAGCATTTATTGCGTTTAACGTCAAACGTCAATAAAAACAGTACCAGTGGCACGGCATTGGCAAATGTGCACGTCTGCCAACGCCGGGCAACCGTGCGCCATGCGTGCATCTGCAGATGGGTGACTCTCACTATCAGTAAATGCATATTAAATCTGAAAAAATGTGCATATAAGCACTCTATTCACTAACTTCTCCGAAGCTTCGATTCACGTAATAAAAATCAATGCCGCTAGTCTTGTAAAATAAGACTAGCATTCATGTAGATAAAATCTGATTGACTAAAAAATAATTATGAAAGTCATAATTACTTTCGTTTGTCCTAAAATATAGTACGCAATAGCAGTGTGTAAGTACCATTTGGTTTAATTAAGTACTATCTTACTTAAGCGGTGAGATGTTTGATACGGTCGAGAAGCGCATCGCACGTCTTCTTAGCGTCTCCGAGCAACATAGAAGTGTTGTTGTTATAGAAGATAGGGTTGTCTACGGCGGCGTATCCTACGCCCATTGATCGCTTCATTACTACCACCTGTGATAAAGAAAATTGTATTAAACAAAGCATTTAATACAGATCGTTGTTATAAAGAGACGGCCAACTGAAAGCAGCTGTAACTGTACGACATGATTTATTTACCTGATTCGCCTTCCAGACTTTAAGTACAGGCATGCCTGCGATGGGTGACTCTGGGTCGGTTTCAGCTGCGCTGTTCACTGTGTCATTAGCACCTTTAAAACAAATTAATGTTAGCACGTAATCTTCGAGGAGATATTGACAAAAAAGTTGATCTTATGGTGCAAACCTTAAGATATATTTTCGTTAAAACTTACCAATAACTAATACGAGATCAGTCTCAGGGAATTCATCGTTGATTTCCTCCATTTCGAACACATCATCATAGGGCACTCCAGCCTCAGCAAGCAGAACATTCAACTGTCCCGGCATACGGCCTATAAACATTACACAAGTTACTGACATGTGCCAATATGACTCTTAGGGACACAGATTTATATACGGATAAGGATTATTAAAATACCTGCAACTGGGTGTATGGCGAAACGCACTTTCTTTCCAATTCCTTTGAGGATGTCTACCAGCTCTGCAATAGGGTATTGCGCTTTGGCTACGCAGAGACCGTACCCTGCAAAATAAACGACTCATTAGAACCTGTCACAGAGTAATTAACGAATGGAGTGCTTAACCAAAATTATTAAATATCTACTCGACTAAAAACTGTATTCTAATCCCAAGCTAACCATATACAACTACATTGTATAACGACAGACCCTGAAAACGGCTACGTAAATTAAAAAATAATCGATACTCATAAATAGCTAACTTCGATTCATAAAGAATTGTACTGTCGTGTTTATACAGTACGAGTAGCATTTTCCTTTGTCCGCGACGGAATCATGCTCGTATTGAAATATCATAGTAAGGATCCTGAATCACGCGTTTGGTTCCTTTCGTTAGTTATCTTACCAGGCGTAATGATAATATTGGAGGCGCGGTGAATGAGTTCGGCCGCAGAGTCCACATTGACTTCAGTGTGCGTCGCGCCGGACGGACGCGCCGTCCCGCTGCTGGTCACGCCGTATCCTCCCAAGATCACGTTGGGTAGGGACCTGTTCATGGCCTGATAAAACAAATGAAATGTTACATCTGGGAACTCAAAATAACAAATTCACTTGATGAAGGTTACGCAATAAACGCTTATTGTGTAATAGCTTCTGCCCGCGGCTTCAACCCCGTGAAATGTTTTTACTACCCCGAGGGAATATACTAGGTTAAAAAGAAGACTATATGCTATTCTAGACTAAAATCTATATCTTTGCCAAATTTTATCTATATCCATTCAGCCGTTTTGGCGTGATTGAGTAACAAACATCAATCCAAACTTTCGCATTTATAATATTACTGTCAACTAAAGAAATAGTGACTTTGTCTTTGTGTAAATAAAGTTGATTTTGGCGACATCGACGTACTGCACACGATTTACGAACATTAAAAATTACGCATCCGAGTTATCCACATTAGGAAACGGAATGTATGAACAGGCAGAAAAAGTTGGGTTGGAGGGTGGTGGCTTTACATAAATTTATTACAACATTGCCATGTAGGCAATGCAAGTTGCATTCATTATTTATTTATTTAAACTTCATGTACAATGGTGATACATAGGCGGACTTAATGCAGCAAGGCATTCTCTACCAGTCAACCTTTGGGTTAAAAAGGACACAACAGTGGTAGGAGTACAAAATAAAAAAGAACAATTATTAAAATCTGATATTAATAAACTATCTAACTAATAAAAACCGTATAATTGCGGGTTACCGAGGTACATGTAATTAAGCTTACATAAGAGTTGCTTGCAAGTGGAAACGCAGCCTAAGACTGGTCGGCTACTAGAGAATCGACTCACCTTGCACATAATGTAAGACAGGATAGCACCAGAGCTGCCGATGAGTGCGCCGACGATGGTCATGAGCGAGTTGTTCAACATGAAGCCTTCAGCACACAGCGCCCAGCCGGAGTAGCTGTTTAATACTGTGATCACGACTGGCATGTCGGCACCTAGTGATCAAACATGATATTATATTATACATGTATTTACTCACATCGTTCACTGACAAACTTCTCAACCTTACTGCTAATAAGAGCGAACAGTATTACTTACGACTTCAAGACTAGAAATAAGTAAAAACCTACCTCGTCGGTCTACCTACATAGAATAGGTCAGCAATGTCTATGCTACTCAGATATTTAGCGTTTTTAAGATTATCTAGGATTTCAGAAACAAAAGGAAGACTATAAGCGTCTTTCCTAGTGATTGCATTCAATTTTCTACTATCAACACAGAAACGCCATTCTCCGTTCTTTTTCGGAGTGATGAGCACCGGAGATAACCAAGGGCTCTCACATTTTTCAATTACATCTAGATTTATCATTTCATTAACATCATTAATTAATGCCTTTTGTTTTTCAGGCGAAAGTCTGTAACATCGTTGTTTAATTGGCAGTGCGTTACCGGTGTCAATACGATGAGAAACTAGACTGGTACGACCCAATATGCCTCGTTCCTCAAAAGAAATTGTTTTAAAACGACCAATCAAGTCAGTCGCAATGTTTTTCTCATTAAACGAAAGGTGTTCAAATGTGTGAACTTTATTGTCCACTGAACTCACCGTAATAGTTTTATTAATTGGATTTAGTTCAGATGAAAACGATTTAGGTGTTAAATTAAACACTTTCCAGAAATCCCAACCAAAAATCAGTGAGGGATAAATATCAGGGAAAACATAAGCTTTAATAATATGTATTTGATTATTATATTCGAATGGTAAATTAAAATAACCAGACGACATGGTTTTCTGTTTGTTAGCAACCATAACTTGAGTAGACGACTTGAATAACTTAAATCCTAGTTTTTGGATATCTTTATGAGAATTATTTCCTAGAATAGTTATACAACTCCCGCTGTCTAATAGACCAGAAAAAGGCAAGTTATTGATAGACACTTCAATAAAAGGTCTGTTATAATCTTTTTCTGTGTCGTAATATACAGAGGTTGTTTTATAACAATACATAAAATTTTTAATATAGTTTAGCCATAGTTTCCAATCATCAGGATCAAAATTATTTTTTTGTGATTTATAAACGTGTTTCAAGTCGACATCTAGTTTTTTTGTTGTATTTTTGGGTTACATTTAGGACAATCAGTTATTTTAACACCTTTACGACCGCATTTAAAACATATCAGATATTTAGGTTTAGGAAAATTACAATCTTTTTCAGAAAATTTTTCATATGTTTGACAAGCTGAAATTAAAGAGTCAATTGTTTTGACATCTTTAAGCGCTATAAAGACTGAATCTTCAAACACTCTCATTCAATCACACGTAGGGGATATGGTTCACATTCAATGACGCATACTCCACAAGGAAATATTTATTTAAAATTACTAAGGCTTATTTTTTTTAATTAGGTAGCGTAGACTGCCCCCTCTGTAAACCGTTTTTATTCGTTCTTACATTTAATATTTTTATTTATATATTTGTATTATATGTACACATAATTATACATACATTTCTAGTATAAGCCTACCGGCGTTCCTGTCTTCGGTCCACGGCACTCAAACTTTAACCACAAAAATTTTATCCCTTTCACTGGTTAACTTTGAAGTGCCGTGCTCGACCGACGCAGTGTGCGCCTGGAAAGTGGCTTGCCCGAATACGGCGTTGCCCGAGAACCCATCTTCCCAGAGACAGTGGGATGAGCCGCTCTGCAGGTTGGTACGGAATAAACTTATAAATACGTCCACCAATACTGCTGAGCGTGCCCGCCTGCTGGCTGTGGGAGAGTGGGAGTCGGGTCTCTGGCTACAGGCACTACCGTCACTCAACATAGGTACTATGTTGAGTGACAACACCTTCCGGATCGCTACATGTCTGCGTTTGGGTGCTCCTAGCGGAGCTCCACATCGTTGTCAATGTGGTGAAGCAGTCGACCGCCTCGGTCATCATGGCCTATCCTGCAGTAGGAGCGCTGGCCGGATAGCACGGCACGCCAGCATTAATGACATCATACGTCGGGCTCTTGTCACCGCCGGGGTGCCAGCTGTTTTAGAACCCAATGGCTTGGCCCGCGACGATGGGAAGAGACCAGACGGGATGACCATAATGCCTTGGAAGGTGGGTAGGCCTTTGGTGTGGGATGCAACATGTGTCGACACCCTTGCGCCATCCCATCTTCTTAGCACGGCGGGCTGTGCTGGGGCGGCTGCTGCCGGTGCAGAAAACCTCAAACGGCGCAAATATAACAACCTTATTGGAAGTTACATGTTTGAGCCGTTTGGGGTTGAAACATTAGGTCCATGGGGTCCGAGTGCGCATCGAGTTTTTCGAGAAATTAGCACAAAGCTCGTCGACTCTTCACGTGACCAGAGGGCTGGCATTTTCTTCGGCCAGAGAATCAGCATTGCCATCCAACGTGGCAATGCTGCCAGCGTTCTGGGCACGTTTCCCATTGACATCGATGTGGACGAATTTTTTGATGCACAATGAGCTCTTTACCGTCTCCCTTTTGTATTTGTATATAAGTTTGTTTTTATTTTAGAATATTCAATTGTATATATGTAAATAAAGAATTCATTTAAAAAAAAAAAAAAAATTATACATACTTTGACCCACCTTCTGTGTTTATTCTATTTTGTTTGTTATTTATATATTTTTATGACGTAAGTGTGTCTGCGGCATCAACAGTGGGCCCTATCAGAATATCAGCGCAACATTATTTCTTTTTTGGATATCGCTGCAAATGCTGAGATAGGAGCCTTTTTGGTCTCGCACGGGGTTTTGATTTTTTATTATTGTTTAATTTTATGCATATTTCTCGTGTCTCCTGTGCGGGTCACAAATAAATATATTTGCTTTCCTTCTTTAAAAAAATAGATAAGTTCTTATTGGCATTTGCAGGTAACAATCAACAGGTCATCAGAGACATCCCGAAACAGGTAGACATTGACTTGTATAATAACCAGATGATTCTGCCATAACCAAAAAACTACTTTTTGATTTATTTTTTAAAAAACGTTGCTCCGCACTAGGAATAGTGGGTGCAAGTGGGTAGTAACAAAGCAGTAACGATATTCCATCAACCAAATTAAAAAATAAACATCCCAACAGAATTTCGATCACGGTGGCCAATCTCAACGGAGATTCATCATCATCAGCCTTTTAATGTGCCCACTGCAAGGACACAGGCCTCCTCTCTGAGAGAGAGGGAAAAGGCCTTGAACGACCAGCGGACCCAGTGCAGGTTGGTGGATTTCACATGTCTTCGAAATTTAGGTTCTAGGACATGCGGGTTTCTTCATGATGTTATCGTTCACCGTTTTTAGAACAGTTGTGATGAAATAATTTCCACAAAGTAAAGCGCCTGCCTGGGTTCGGACCCGCGACACGTAAGGGCGGTTCCGCACTGCATCCGATCCGAAGCCGAGAAATTTCGGTCCGAAGTAGCCCTAGTACTTCTTGTAGTGATGATTATGCACTGAATCCGAACTCCGACCGTCCGTCACTTCAGGGCCGCTACCATTGAGCCACCACTGCTCTCGCACACACAATGTAGATTAGCCAGAAGTTATTATAGTGCACAAGGTGTGCAACCTTATAAGTAACACTTTTGTTTATCGGGCTTGCGACCAAGTGACCAACGAGGCAGTTGCAAATTATTCTGTCAAATTATTTGATTTCTTATCAACCACAACGAGTACTACGGACATATCTATATTATTACAAGATTGACCTACCTCCGATGGCGGCAGTGAGAGTGAGCCCCTGTATGCCACTGAGCACGGCAGCTGCAGACAGTAGCGGCAAGCCGGGTAGGTCGGGGAAGGCCAGTAGGGCGCCGCCGCAGCCCAGCGAGCCGGCCAGTAAGCCCGCGTTGATGGCGTGGCGACCCGGCAGCATTAGAGGAGCGGAGGATAGAGAACCCTGGAGCTTGCCGTAAGCTACTAGGGAGCCGCTGAAATACATATACCATATACAAATCCTTGCTTCTGGTTGATGTTTTTTTTCATTGAAACGTTTATCGACTTTGACATAGTGCGAGTTTTTACTCACGCTCAATCGCGTTAACGTAAGCATCGATTTGTATTGAAACTGGATAAGCGCCGTCTGGGGACGGTAAGGAGAAACCTCTTTTTTGTATACATTTTGACATAAGAGAGCGTTTACGCTATCACGAGTGAGTACGTTAAAAACTCGGAATAAGCACACATGTGTATAGAGCTGATTTCAGAATGATAAGTAATATTGAAAGTCGTAAAAAGCTTAGTGAAACGGCCAGTAAGCCCGCGTTGATGGCGTGCCGATGCGGCAGCTTTACAGGCGCGGCGGATAGGGAGCTTGCCATCCCATGTTCAAATTTTTGCTTCCGATTGATGTTATTTCCATTTAAACGAATAACAACTTTGTAAAAAGTTTATTAAAACTCATTAAAATATATGGAGTTGTAGCGTAAACTGAACTTTATATGAAGGTTTTTAAGTTGTTCTTCCAAAAACACGTACTTGTTTCCTAGAGGATACTTTTAGACAATAATTCTTTAATATAATATTAAAAGACATACAATGCTAGTAAATTAAAACGGCTCAGTATGGACTACAGCACGAAAGTTCATTTTTGTTTTTTCATTTGTCAATGTTTGTGAGTCGGGCACAGCGCTTTAAAAATATCGAGTATCGTATTTCATTGACAAACACCTATCAGCAAATAGAAATTATTATCTTAATTATTTTGAAAAACAATTCATTATGATAAATTTTGATAAAAATACAATTTGGGGCGCGCTTATCTACGCGATGCGAAATTCGATTGCAAGATATTTTTAATTCACACAGGAAAGTAGAAAATCACGTGACGACCGATACTGATCTAAAGAAGAAGACCTAAAAGCAAAATATTCCTGCAGGTTCATGCTTGATCGAATGCACGCTATAACCGATTCATCTCACGCACGCTATTTTGAACTCTATTGTCTATTGTTGTTTAACAATGAATGAAAATCTACTCAAGCTCTATACTGAGTTCTTCTTCGCTATAAGTGCAATGACTTTACATAAGTATCTTCCTTCTGTTCGAATCGAGGGTATTTACTCGTAACTAAGCACTTTATATGGTTTAAGCCCAGTAAGCCACGTTGATTGCGCCATCGCGTCTGCTTTACGTCATCAAAGGTGCAGTAACAAGTGGAGCATGGTTTAATCAGAAGTTCTTAATATAATTTGGAAAAAAGGCAGATGTATGATGACTGTTAAACTTACGTGAATGTAATGCCACCGATGTACGTGCCGAGGAAGAGAGATGTCTTCAGCGTGGCAGCAGTGGGGTCCAGTGCCATCGCGGGGAAATCGTGCATGTATGTGGCCAGGCAAGTCAATACTGCCGCCATGCCGACAAGACTGAAAGGGAAAGAAGTCACGGCTATTTGTAAATCTTAGTTAATGTTTCCATAATCTTCACTAATATTGTAAAGAGAGAGCTCGAATTGTTAGTGTTGTTCTCACGTGTAGGGTAATCTCTCTGGAACCACATTCTATTTGAATAAATCTTACACAATTTTAAAGCTACATTATTCTAGATGGTTATAGGCTAAAATTATGGCGAGCCTTTAGTATAAATATATTATTGCAATGACCTAAGAGTCAAATCACGACGCGGACTCGTTTTAATTTACAAACGGCCGAGGCTCCACAAACTCTTAGATTAATTCTAAAACTCGATGTTACAGTTAAATGTAATAAAAAGTTTTGTTACCTGTGGAAACCAGCCACAAGTTGAGGCAGATCGGTGATTTCAATTTTCTTGGCAATAGTGCTGCCAATGAGACCGCCAATACCAGCGACACCCAACATTTGAGCCAACACTGGGTGGCTCGGTGTCAGCATTCCTAATGTTGCTGCGATGCCTCCCGATACACCGATCTAAAGGAAAAATTGTGACACAGCTAAATATTTGTGAAAAGAATATATTTACTGACATATTGGGGTGTTTGCAACCTCATATTACTAAAGTGTCATCAAAGTATAATGTGCCGAGCTGAACCCAAGTTGCCTCGTTTAATAAATTATGTGCTATGGGGTAAATAAGGCGTTAGTTTAGACTTCAAAAATAACCCTGTAATAGCATAGCGGAACTAGACAAAATTGCTGCATCTTCCATAGATTTTTAACGAATTTTCTTTATGTGAATAGTTTTTAATGTAAATGTAGTTTGACTTACATTTAGAACTAAATTATTAATGGACCAATGCAGAAATTTTGTCAATGTGTTCTATAATGTCTCAATGCCTTTACAATGATCAATAGATTAAGACTAATGTCATCAAGATTACAATGAGCGGGTCTTGGGCCGAGTCTGTAGCTGCGGACACTGACATTAGCAATCTTATGTATGCCTTTTCGAATCATTGGCTGCATAAAACACAATTTTCAGTAAAATTGGGCTATTTGATGAAAATTTCTTACCATTCCAAGGTAGTTTCCTTTGCGAGCGGTGCTCTGGGAACTAAGCCCGGCTAGAGCGCCGACACAGCATAAAGACGATGCAAGATAAGCCATCTGGTGGACTTCATCAAAGCCCTAATAAAAAAGAATAAAAAAGAATTATGTTGCTTCCTTTTGTAACTCGTCGAAGCCGATACAATAGAAACATTAGTACACACGAATTTAGTGACCATTAAGATTAATGCATTTATATTCCGAAAGCATCTCTAATGGACAGAACACAAACAAAAGGGAACTATCAAATTATACGAGGTCCAACTATAGTGCTTATTAATCGTTTAGTGCTTATGAATTACCTGCATGGCAGTAGTGATGTAGCCTCCAAGGAGAGCTGCAGCAGGAATAGCGTACAGGTAGCCATACTCTGGCGGGTCGGTGGGCCTGTGAACACAAAAATAAATCAGAAATAACAAGAGGTACATTCATTAATTATCATTTTACTACTGAGCGAGGTCTAGAAGTTCGATCCTGGAATCAAACCAGTCTAACACACTATTCCCAACTACTGCAAGTCCTGACAAGTAGAAACAACAGTGGCGACCACCAGAAAGCCCCGAATCAATGAGACTCGCTGAGTTCCGGTGAAATGATTCAACAGTCTTCGATTGCGCAGCAAAATTTATCAGTTAAAAACTGCAGAGGAGTAAGAAAAACGAATCGAGCAATGTTAACTCGTTTGTCCATAAGAGGATTCTCAGTAATAGATCGATCTATGGTTGTGTAAGGATAAACTCGCGACCGATTACAAGGATCTTATAACATAACAAGTAAAATGTGGGGGTGCAGGTTGAATGCTCCTTTATTTTTTTGTCTTGCGTTACAAACTTACGGCAAATCACTTGCGTAGTTCCGTCCTCCATTATACTATTCACGCTACTATTAATACTATTTTACGCAAACAAATATTATTGTTACCTTTTGAACATGTCCAGCATGCGCTGCGTGACGAGGAAGCCTCCGAACACGTTGATGAATGAAATGAGAGCCGCTGTGCTGGCCAGCCACTGTCAACAGATAATAGAGTTAATTTGTATGCCCATTGTTCTAGTTCACGATGTTGTGTACTTTTAGAATGGAATGTCGGAAGTTCTTTGTTCAATTCAATGTCAATTGAGATAAATTATCTAAATTAAATCAATAAAATATCTTATTTAATCAGACAAATTTTGGACATAGGCTTTTCAAGAATCCCACTCATATGGTCTGTTTCTCATTGATTTTTCCTAAATAAGAGTGTCCACCTGGTAGAGTGCGTGTTGCAGTTGACGCACGAACTATTTTGTGGCCAGGGTTAAAATGCCTGCTATGTCATCCGACAACACGTGCAATAGGGATAGACGCTGTGTTGAGCAGTAAGAAGCTGGTGATTGATTGAACGCTGTGTGACGCATACATGCGCAATTTCATTGAAAATAAATTTATAAACAGACCTGGGAATATGGATATCATGCAAATCTACTGAATGTATCTGTTCAAAATAAAATTATTTGCATTTTTAAATTACTAATCTATCCCTGTATGGTGACAGTTTTACAATTTTCCTTCTTCTTATGGTATTTATTTCCGCCCAAAGATGCGTTAAAATTTGTGTTGAAATGTGGAACTTTCAACGCTCATAGATTTAAAATTAATGATTTTATTCCCTTTTTGTTTCCGTAACGCGATGGATAGAGAATAATCGATGCGGCATTTGAAATAGAAAGGGAAGGGATACAACAACTGTTGTAGTAAAAAGTAGATTAAGACACAGAATGAGAGTATGTGTGCGAAACAGAGGCGGTCACGTGAAACATGAAATTGTAATCGTAATTTGGTTAACTGCAATTTTCAATTTTAGTGTTGAGAATAATTTTTTTTTTTTTTTTTTTAATTTTTTTTTTATTGTAAATAGGCTCGCGCTTGACCACTATCTCACCTGATGGTAAGCGATGATGTGGTCGACGGTGAAGCACGCTTGCCTAGAAGTAACCTATTCACTCTTGACTTAAAGACCCCTAGATTGTAGCTATCGGGAAACACAGACTCCGGCAGGGAATTCCACTCCTTAGACATCATAGTCCAATATGATGGAGGATATTATCCATCACATCATCGCTTAACATCAGGTGAGATAGTGGTCAAACGCGAGCCTATTTACAATAATAAAAAAAAAAAACTTGGAAACAGTCAAGTTTGGGGTATGGTGTTTCATAGTCAAGAATGATGGAAACTACAACCTCTTAAACTATCTAGAGGTCGACTTAACCATGCAGCCTTGTATATAACGAAATTAAAAGCCAAACTATAACAGCTTTACAACGAATAATAGTCAACCAACTTATAAAATGTACTAGGAAAAGTAAAACTTTTATGGAAGAATGACCGGCTAGGGCACCCTTAATAGTTGCCTTTAGGATTACTTTAGGTAGAATGCGCTTACACGCGTATCGACAATGGATTATATTTCTAATGTCTGCGTGTACCATTCTTACTTTCTGACATAAGACACACAAACTTATGTAATCAGTAATGTTACCTGTACTGGCGTCTCGGGCAGGTACCCGCCTCCCATGAGCAATAGACCACCGACGGCTGTGATACCCGACACGGCGTTAGTCACCGACATGAGCGGAGAATGCAGTGCGGGCACCACACCCCATACTGTGTGATAGCCTACCACACCTGTACAATAGAAACAAAGTATTATAGTATGGGGAAAACATAGCAACGTCAAGTGCTAAAAGGAATCATTTATCAAAGGTAACCTTGACTTACAATGAAATCGCTATCTTGGTATTTTATTAATGCACATTCCTTATCTATGTGAGAAGAAGCTTGTGCCCTGCATTAAGACTATTATAGCCCGATAAAGATTTCAAATGGGGTCAAGACTAATACACAGTAAGAGCGCCGATCATATCAAACTTGAATTTGTTGGTAAGAGGTCAGACTACATATCGAGATCCTAAAAGGCATTGAGGAAACGCAAGACTTGACCTTTAATAGGTATAACATGTGATTTATGCATAGGATTCATGCATCTTCGTTATCTTTACTTATTTACCTGATAGAGCAAGTGTGGTCGTCATAGTTGTGAAAGCAGGATTAGGCGCCGCCATTCCCAAACCTATCAAACTGGCCATGCCTGAAACAAACAAAATTAGATTGTACAATGATCGTTATTTGTTCCACTTCTTCCTTTGTTTTATATTTGAAATTCGAATGACCATGTGAACACATATTTTTTGAATTGCCTACCTGTAGAATATAAGAAAGCATCCTTCAAGGTCTCGTTGAATGGGCTGGGTGGTTCTGCTTTAGCGACTGCAGTAGGTGTAGCAGCTGCTTGCACGGTTGCCATGCTTGGGGGAGGCGGAGGCGGCCAGAGAAGCTCTCCTGCCTTGAGGACTATAGCTCCGCGAGTCACTTCATCTTCCAAGTTGATGTGGAAGTGATCGTTGGTACCTATGAGGTAAGATAGGAATATTTATAAATAAAACGTCTGCAAAATGTGTTTGCTTCCAAAAGATTAAAAACTCTCTCTTGTCTTAACATATCAAGTCGATTTACGACTTTCTGTAAATATTTTCATTTCGCCGAAACTTCAAGGAAAATGAATGTAAACATACATTTATCTAATCAGCTATAACATTACTTACCTAGGCTAAAGAGGAACCCTGAGATGTTGTTAGCATATAAGGTAGACGCGTGCGCCGGCATCCGACTGGGCATGTCCGTCAATCCGATGTGCGTCACTCCGTGCACTTTTGTGATCTCGCCTTTCTTTGTTGTCTGTATGTTGCCTCCCATCTCCGCTGCTAAGTCTACTATTACGCTCCCGGGGGCCATGTCGCGGACGGCATCCTAAATCAATGGAAAATACTTATATAACTACAAAGCATAAATAATAGCCACAAGAAAATGGTTTTATTGTTCCAATCTGTTCAGCAGACAGACAGCCCGGATTATAATAATTGATAGTAATTAGCTGCTAAGACATAACTTTAGTCCTCGTCCTATTTAATAAATTCAGTATCGTGATCGATTTCGATTGTATCTTGCGCGATTTATTTTGATATTTTATTTTTATCGCGCATCCGTACCATCAATAAGATATCAAAATGTGACTGCTTGTGTGTATTGCTTGAAGACTCGAAAATAAGGACGATGGCAATTTCTGAAGAAAGAACTTAGGCGTTATCATACAATATTCACGCTTTAGTTTTGAATCGAAAGTGAAACAATATTGTTTTGCGTTCATAATTTTATATCAATATAACATTACTGCCCCATATTTGTGTAGTGTAGACAATACGTTGATAACACGCTTAAAAACATGTAAGATATATCGCGACCATAACATCAGTTACGTAATTAAAAATAATATGGGTTCTTTGGGAATACCACAGTATGGAGTCAAACATATCGGTGTAATTCTCATATCACATACAATGCCGCACAATTGGATATGCAATTACATACGTAGTAAACATTTAGTTACACAGCGTGTTCCATTTAATGTTGTCGTTACACAGAATGTCAATGTTATCGACGATTTAAAACAACATTGTTAAAATTAATGTAAACTTATGATAAAAATTCATTGTAGTTATCCGTAATAACCAAATTTTATGTAAAGAAGATAGTCCATGTTTGTGGCATGTCAATTAAATTAACAACAGCGATATTTATTATTATGCGAAGAGAGTCCTTTGTTTTTACTTTTTTTGTGATTTTAGCGCATATACATAACGAAACTGATCTAACAGTTATAAGTTGCTGTACCAGGTTAATCAGTGGACTGCAGTAGGTAAAACTTACCTCAAGAATAAGGACCGGTGCTGGTTTTCCAGGGATGAGTGCAGTACTAATAACTACATCAGAAGTCCTGGCCTCTTTCCCGAGTAGTGCCCTCTCGGCATCAAGAAACTCTTGGCTCATCTCCTTGGCATATCCGCCTACTCCAGCGCCTTCCTCCTATACGACGCAAATAAACACACGTTAAAACGGTCATTCAACTTGCGAAAAAAAACGGCTGTCGAATATAATTTGAATAAAGAATTGCTAATGTGCGACACTCATTCTGTGTATTTTTGGCTTTTGAGAATACAAATCGATATCGATGTATTTTAATTTGTTTTACGTTCAACACGTTTAAGATTATTAAAAAACAAACTTTATGAACTTTTATCGGTGTCTATTTTGCTTTTATCAGTCAGAGAATGTTAAAACCACGTGACATTGTCGGTGTATTGAGAGTTATTTATATTATCTTCGGCAATAAACGAAAATTAAATATTTTCAAGGTTTACAACTTGCAAATATGTTTATAAAAAGTTGTGAAACCGGTCAGTTTAGGGGGAGTGACACTTGTGTGAGTAAATAAAAATACATAGGTACATTATTTACACACTGGTCTTTTGAAAATTAAATGTTAAGTTAAATATTTTTGTATTATAATATTGTGTTAGATATCGTAGAGGTCGTGTAGTTTCTCACACAATTAAAATAAGAATTTATAGCGCAGACATTCAATTACCACTATGAGCAAGCCTTAAAGTAAATGAATGAAAATAAAATAAATAAAATTAAAGTGGCAAATCACGTAAAGATAACAATAACTACTCAAGGATTGGTGCATTGAATGTTGCAATTTACATAAAAGATTTAGTGGAACAAAACAAACGTTACAAATAAAGTGAATAAATATTACGTGACTACGTATCTAGAACTACGAGTCATTTGATCTGGAAATTACCATTGGCGATAGCAGCCAAGGGCAGGGTGGTCGCTGCACCCCAACCACTAGGATTAGGGTACACCCACCTCTGTAAACAAACGGTTTCATAAGCACAAGTACCCTGATGACACAACACACGTGACACGTCGCATCAAACAAGCCTGCGGTCGTTATGAGGAACGTGATACGTATACTTTGACCGCAAACAAGCACAATGTAACATTCATGTAGCATCCATCCAGGCGCGGATCCAGAATTTCGCTCAAGAATGCAAATGGCTCTCTAATGGGAGTGTCATTGAAAAAATGCTGTTCCTGCTTTTCGGGTCGTATTAATAACCTCCTGGTTTTGTTCTCCAGTAGAATTTTTGATGGAATTCAACCTTGAAAACCATTGTGGTTAAGAGCGAGCGAAACGAGCTCGAAAATTTTAGGACTTCATTGATAGATATAGCTCAGGTTTTGACCATTCTTCAAAAGTATCAGAATTTAGACAGTTTTTGTTACGAGAGCGAGAGCGTAGGAAGCTCGAAAATTTTAGCGCCTTGCATCGAAGATAATTTTTCTGTTGACTATTCATACTAAAAGTTTGGTCGCGGCCCAAATGACCCCGTTGCCCCCCGCTATATCCGCGCCTGTATCCATCTAATGAGCAGATATAGGTCAAACCACGCAATACAGAAACAGCAGAGAACACTACTTATGATTAATAAATTAAATGTAGCTATTAAGGTTACAATTAATATTTGTTTCAGAATATTTACCATGTATATTTAGGTTTTGGTTGAGAGCTCGATATTTCGGCACCGTTACAAGCGCCATGATCTCAACCAAAACCTAAATATACATGGTAAATATCCCGAAACAAATAATAATTCTAATGATTGTGACCATGTCAGCTTAAAAACTTAAAAGCTATTAAGTTTGTTCAGGTATAATGACAGCAAATAATAATTACAGTTGGGTCGACATTAATTAATTCGCCCTTTCTAATCGTTAACTCAATGTTAAGAGCGATAGGTAGGTAATAAATAAATTATGGGTCTTACAGACGACAAGTTTCCTCATACAGGATATTTGGTAACTCACTGCAAAGCTTAAGGAGCCAGTGTGAGGTGTAGGTGCACAAGCGCGATTACATTCACTACTAGTTGCCTAAAGGTAGCATTTGATGTCCTACGGCAGACCACAGCCGCAATGTCGCAGCGTCAATGCAACATTGTGTGTAACATGATCTAATAGAGATGTCTAACGGCACAATATTATGTCGTTCATCGTTTGCGGTTGCGTCTATCGTCTACCGCATTGCACCGAATTCTAAATTAACAAAAAGGACAATTAAACTGCACTGGTGTTTTTTTACCCCTATTGAATACCAGCTGAAATATATGAGACGCGTTGTATTCAAAGCATAGTTAGTACCTTTAGGTAGGTGTCGCTCTAACCTTCATATCCATGGTAATGAACTGCGCGCCAAGACTCTCGACCTGCTCGCGTACGGCAGGACGCGTGTCGAAGGCGCGAACAGCGGCACCCATGCAGCGCGCTTGGGCAGCCGCTGCTAGACCAGCAACTCCTCCACCCACTACCAGGACCCGGCATGGAGGCACCCGTCCTGCAGCCGTCATTTGACCTGCACAACACCACACATTTAATTTGCGTTCGCAATTCAGTTTCCAAAAATGTAAAGAATGGTTTTGAAAAACCACTTTCATAAAAAAAAAAGATAAATTCAGTCTCTGCTACAATTTCTAACATATTAATGACTTTTTATTTGGTTACACTAATTCTGAATTCAAATTAATGAATACTGACACGAAGTTTATATTTGTTTACGTGGAAATATATTGTATAATAAAAAAAGTAAATAAAATCAAAAAACCCGACTGCAAAGATATAAACAAGAAGAAAATCAAGCTGTGCAGTCGGAGGATATAATATATTCGCGAGCTGGCTGACTTAAACTATAAATATCCTCCGACTGCAAAGTATGATTTTTTTATTCACAACTTTTTAGTTATTTTTTTTTTTCGAATGAGTTTTAAACATATAAGTGGTATATATTTTTGTATTCACCTCTAAAAACCCACTCGATGGGTATCGAAGAAAAAAATATTGCAACCCCCACAATATGGCGCCCAATATCCGCCATATTCTTTTTTTTAATGACACTTATCTAAGAACACTATCTAACGATGTATTAATTATTAAAAAATCCGTCTAGTTGTTTGAAAGATACGAGGTATTAAAGAGTATTACATACATACAAACATACATACAAACATACATACATCTAAGATACGCGCGAAAAACATAACCCTTTCCTTGCAGCCGGGTAAAAAAGATTTGATCGTTGTTTTCTAATCATGTATTAGGTACATTGTTCGGACCATTTAACTCCAGACGGTCAATTTTCGCTTCGTTGATTCTTACCGCGATCGATTTACAGTACTCAATAGTTAATATGGCGATTTTTAGAATGAAGTGAAAGAGACAACAATCAATAAACCGAACTTTATTTAAAAGTCGATGTGCCATATTAACGGCCGTGATAGCACGCGGCCGTTAAACCTGTGTAGAACAGATATTTGTTTGTGGAATAACCTGAACACTTCTGTTCGGACTATCGATTAACACGGTTATTCACCTTAACTAAATAGCTGATGGTAAGATTTATCACGATGCCCATATCATATAACAAAGTAAAATTTCGATTTGTAACAAATAACATCACGTCAAGTTTCATTTAAAAAAAATGCGATTTTCAGGCCATTGATTCATTTTGTCATGAAGGGTCTCCCTAGTAAGTTTGATTGCAATGGCACTTACTCGGTTTCAGCTAATACTGATGTGACAATAATTATTTATAGGGACATAGAAACCAGGATTCTGGCCAAAGCATTATATATGTCGTAGGATGATTTGATAATTCGAATCTTCGCGAAAATCCTAGGGGTTTTGCGAAAACGCGGATAATTAGACATAGGCGAAAAATATCCAAGTACGATTAGTACTTTGGCAACATAGTCGATATTTCCGTCCGCAGGGTCTAAAGTAACCTAACACGAACGAGATGACGGGAGCTGAGTTCGCTCGCTTTGCTCGCTCACTTCAGCTCCCGTCATCTCGTTCGAACCTAACCTGTCCGTGTCGGGGTGCCCTAAGCTTCGCCTATGTCTAATTACCCGCGTTTTCGCAAAACCCCTAGGATTTTCGCGAAGATTCGAAGTATCAAATTACCCTACGACATATATATCTACTAGCTGACCCAGCGAATTTCGTTCCGCCTGACAAATTTCAAAAATAAAAGATTTTTTCTAAAATAAACGTAGCTTAAATTACTCCTTATTACATCAGCTACCAGCCAATAAATTTCAATATTAAAAACAGACACTCCAATTTTATTTATATGTATAGATGTTTAGATAATAGGTACCATTTAGATGCATGGAAACATGGAACTGTCTTAAGTCATAAAACCATGAGTTGATATATTATACAAAAAGTGATGCCAGTTCTATAACTTTTTTTTTTGTACCTAATGAGTAATAGCAGAATATTTTTTAAATTAAAGTCTCACCAGAAAAGAATCGTGGAAAATGCGCCGCAGCCTCGATGACAGCCCTGTATCCAGCCACATTCGCCATTGAGCTGAGTGCATCAAACGCTTGAGCGCGACTAATACGAGGAATACAGTCCATTGCTAAAAATAATAAAACTTCAGTATATCAAGTTTCGGAACAGCATATCTTTAAAAAAAAACCTTATTCATGGAGAATCTTACCAAATGCATTCACATTTTTAGCTGATAGCTTCTTTATTAGGTCCTGATTTTGGGCAGGGTACAAAAATGAAATCAGTGTGCCCTCTGCTCTAACATTTTGTACTTCGTTATCTACAAGTGGACGGACTTTTAAAATGATATCTGAAATTAACAAACCCATTAGAACACATTGTTAATAGTTTGGTTTTTAAATTGAAAGAATCCATGGATATGATATGTGTTATGAATTACCAGACTGGAATGTGTCCTTTAAACTGGTTACTTTAGCACCTGCCTCTTCATAATTCTTATTTGGAAAATTTGCTAAAGCCCCAGCATTTTCTTCAATATTGACACTGAAGCCCTTCTTTACTAATTTGCTAACTACTGCTGGTACTACAGCCACTCTGAAAACAAATTAATAATCAAACATTTTATCACAAAAAACCAGCCAAGTTCGAGTCGGACTCGCGCATGAAGGGTCCGTACCATTATCGCAAAAAACGGCAAAAAAATCGTTTGTTGTTTGGGAGCCCCACTTAAATATTTATTTTAATCTGTTTTTATAATATTTGTTGTTATAGCGGCAACAGAAATACATCATCTGTGAAAATTGCAAATGTCTGGCTATCACGGATCATGAGATACAGCCTGGTGACAGACAGATAGGCAGATGGACGGAGAGTGGAGTCTTAGTAATAGGTTTCCGTTTTTACCTTTTGGGTATGGAACCCTAAAAACTAAACAAACTGGCTTTAGTTAACATGTTTTATTTAGATCTTTATCTGGTACCTTTTTTCATTATCCCAAATCTCTTTAGGTATTCCAATGCTTAGTTTAGTGTATGGCACCCCTGGAGTTGGCGGTACAGATGCAGAAGAACTCGAAAGTCGGAAGTGCCATGACCGCTGTAATGGCTTGCTGATAGTTAGTAACCTTGTTGAGCCAGACATGTTGGCTAATAACTGTAACAAATACACCATTATAATGTAAATTAAGATCAATACGGTAAAGCTGAAGGACGCCCTAGAAGAACTTACAAAGACAATATTGGTGACGTTCTTCAGAAAGGTGTGTGTAAAACCAGATGAACAAACAAAATAAAGCAAAAGGAATGTGTATGTAGCAGGTGGCTTTCTGTAGTTTCTGCAACGCCATGCAAAAAAAGCAAGAAAAACATGCTCTAAAATATAGCATACCACTTTTTATATTTAACTAAGAGTTTAATTTAGATTTTTTTGTAAAAATTCTGGGAATTGAACATGTGTTATGAAGTAAATCAGTTAGTAATGGTTCACAATATTTTTAATTGAAGAGCTGGGAAAACTAAGTACTTGATATAGTCAAGGAAGAAGGGAAGGAAGGAGGGCCTCTACTTGATGAACTCCTTGTTTTGAAAGCGTGAGCACAGAACGTGGACCTGGCAAAGCCACGATGTTGTAACTAAAAACGAGATCGCTTTATCATGTCAACCAAGAAGCATATGTTCAATGATGTCTCTGTGATCAATTCCGTGAAAACCGGGAGCGATCACCGCAAGGTAAGAGGCACATTGAACATTAATAACAAGCTTGAAAGATCTCGACTGATGAAGTCTACGCCGACCAGCACAGATCCAGATCCAAAACCCCGAAAGCTTTCAG
Source organism: Orthosia gracilis (assembly GCA_947562075.1). Lineage (NCBI taxonomy): Eukaryota > Metazoa > Arthropoda > Insecta > Lepidoptera > Noctuidae > Orthosia > Orthosia gracilis. Next base: position 45,517,359 of record OX387268.1, read on the forward strand.
CTCAAACTCCAGAATAGTTTTATTTGACTGGGGAGCTCCGTGGACGAATACAGCGATGGGTTCGTGGAAGCTGTCGGAACTAAGTTTTTCAAGACCCGCCGGATTCCGTAAAGGCTTCAGCACCGTAGACCACATACATACGCTACGGCAGGTTATACAGAAGACTGTGAAGAGTACAACCTGCCTCTGTGTTTAGCGTTTGTGGACTATGAGAAAGGCTTCGATACGATCGAGACTTGGGCTGTACTGCAATCTCTCCAACGGTGCCAAAAATGACTACCGGCACATCAAAGTGTTGCAGTGTTTGTACAAAAACGCTACCATGTCAGTAAGACTTCAGGATCAGACCTCGGGACCCGTCCTTCTGCAGCGAGGTGTGAGACGGGGAGACGTCATATCTACGAAACTGTTCACCTGCACTGGAGGATGTCTTCAAGGTCCTGGACTGGAGAGGGCTAGGCATCAACGTCAACGGCGAATACATCACTCACCTTCGTTCTGCCGACGATATAGTGGCCATGGCTGAGACCATGGAGGACCTTAGTACAATGCTCGATGTTACCGACATAGCCCGAAGAACTGCCAAACTTAAGTGGCAGTGGGCAGGGCACATTACTCCAGAACGGATGGCCGATGGGGCAGAAAGGTTCTGGAGTGGCGACTGCGAACCGGAAGACATTGCGTTTGAAGGCCTCCCACTAGGTGTGAAGGTTGCGGGGATCCGCTGGATGCGAGAGGCACGGGATAGATCAATGTGGCGACGCTTGTGGGAGGCCTATGTCCAGCAATGGACGTCTTTCGGCTGATATGATGATGAGATATAGTCAAATGCCTTTGTTGAATCTCCAGATTTTTATTGTCATGTATTTAGTTACAGGATTATAGCCATAGTTTAAAACAAATATCAATCTTTTAAATTCATCTAGCTTCTGGAATACAGCAATACTTAGATGGTTAATGTTTCTTCTAAGAAAAAGAATTAATTTACACATTTTAACTACATAAGCCTTTGGTCCAGGCTGTCATTTGATGATCTTTGACAGTTGTTATGGGTAGTCAGAAACTGAGATCTGACGTGTTAACCAGTTACTAGGTTGTGGAGGTCAAATAGACAGTCGAACCATGTAGAATACTGTTACTCAGCTGTAGTTCTCGCCAAATTTCTTGGCCACCCTGTAGTTGGTTACAAAGGTGGGCAGTAGTAAATCTCATACAAAAACAGCACCGTTCCATGCCTTGTGCATCGGGCGTGCAACTTGAGGGCAGCCCAGAAGTTTGACGAGCACTATAAATCCAGTTAGACTGGAAGCTGACCCCAATATGGTTGGGAAAACGCTAGGCAGATGATGATGACATTTACCTAAATGACAATTTCATCATTAATTAATTACAATACTTCCTTTGAAACAATGTAAGTTAATTTACACTAGGAGATAAGGCGAGTAGTATAAAGAAATATGCGTGTGTGATAACTTAGTATCTATCTACCTACAACATAATAAAATAACAGCTTGTTATCAGATTGGATTAAGCCAACTCATTTGATCAGAGTATAAAATTCTGCACTTTTTACTATGCAGTTAAGTGACACATTTAATTTAAACCACTAACTATTTAACAAGTTCATAGGAGCTATAAATAGCAGACTAATTACTGGAACGAAATATTTTTATTTCTTGTTCACTTGAAAATTGAAAACTTGTGAATGAAAAAAATTATAATTAGCTTCCAAGCAAAAAAATATAATTAAATAATAGCTTATATAAACTCCATGCAATTACCTGCGTCCAAGCCGGCTTCCAAACTTGTGCCTATACTTCGCTAAAAAAAGTGCAATGGCTATTGATTGGAATTATGCTGCTTTTCTTGGTTTCAGACGTTAATGAAGTAACAAAGGAAATATATTTAGACAGACAAACCAAAGCCACCACTGGCGAAAACTGAAATTGGGGCACCAAAATGATTATTCTATATTTCGCTAAGAATTAAATTCAATGGCCAGAGACAACTCCCTCGGCCCGGCGTGCCCGGTACTGACACTGAGATAAAGTTGGCATTTGCAATTTATTCACTCGATTCGATAGGTAACGAGAATAACCGCAATATGGTAGCGATCTGTGCAACAGGCAATCAACGGGGCGGGCGGACTGGCGGACAAAATACGGATTCGAGAAGCAACTAATATATGTGTGTGTGTGTGTAACACAACACAAAACTAACCGACGCGCGTTTGACGTTTCTGGGTGCCCCTAGTATATTATTTTTATTTCTACTATATCTTTGCAACAATGCTGTTTATATTAATAAATCGTTTTCAATAGAGATTGTGTGAATGTGTCGCGGTAAAATAAATATTGCTTCTTATTAGATCGCAGAACGAACTTAATTAGTAAAAGATTATTTGAAGGCGATTTGTCGTTGTGATTAGTCCCGTTAGTCGCGTCGATGTCCATGGTCTGGATTACCAAAAAAACTGACTGAATATCCCCATTAGCCCCAATATAAATCAAACATGAATATTATAAAAAATTGATTTATTTATAACTATGTACTCAAAAGACGTTACATAAGTCTACTTTTGCAACTCATGAAGCCAAATTTTTTTTGGTTTTCTTATTATTTGAAGGATCAGATTTGAAGCTCCCTCCTTTCTTTTTTATACCTTCTTTAGTGGCCATAAGCACTACTACAGTGTCAGTGTGTAGGCGATTACGATGCTCTTTTTCAAATTCTTTAGGACGCTATTTTTTTATAAAAATAGATATATTAAAATCCTCGCAGTTCGGGGAATTCCTCACAGATTGGCAACGCTGCTAAGGAATTGACCTATTACAACGAACGTGATCGTCACGCGAACGCGCTACCGTCGCGTTCATTTGTATGGTAAAAACGATGAACGCGTGGTTTTATATACCTAGCCGTAAAACACGCCCGGATTTCGTACGGCGCGCCGGCCTAACTCCTGGATCGGTGGACCAACTCCGTCTACCAAATCCTAGCGTTGATGCGTTTAGAATATTATTGGCCGTTTTCATTTATGACTATTAGTTGAAAGTAAAAATACCGGGATATCGGGCGACAATAACCAAAATCAATAGATCTCCCATAAATCGGAAACTTTTTCAACGCTGGTCGTAGTTGGTACGGCCCAACTAACCAACAACCGTACACAAGTCTTGATTTGGTACAGAGCAGACCATATCCGATGTGCAAACAAGTGGACCGAGGCGGACTCATAATGTCTGGCAGACCAATCTACACACGGTGGGAAATGGTTCGGAAGCGTACCATATCCATGATACGCTCGTACCAAATCCAAGCGTGTGTTACGGGTATAAAATGTGTATCTACTTATAATATTCGTAAAATGTTAAGTAGGTGCAGTTGACTAAAGCTCTGCACACCACCGACAGGAAGCAGAACAGTTAGAAATGTAGTTCGTAAGACATGTTCCAAAATTTCAAACGTTCGACGTAAACCCACTGACAAGAATTATGAATTTGTAATTTTACTCACCTCGCTTTTCGTAGACTGCAGGAAGGCACATCATGGATGACAAGGATAATACTTGTTTAATTCTGCAAAATCTACTGAAATAGTAGAAAAAAATACCAGCTGAAACACTGAATGGTACTCTAAAATTGCTCTAGTGACGCACTCAGCAGTAAAAGTATCGATATAAAATCAAGCTAAACCACTGCCTCTTTCTCTGTATATATTTTGATGTCGGATCTTTTTTCTATGTTCTTCTCATTCGGATAAGATAAAATAAAAAATGTATCAAAACTTTTATATAAATCAACTTTTTTAACTTGAGTTGTCGCACAATCTATTTATCATCCTTTTATTTATTTATTTATGAGTATTTAATTGGTTCGCACGCCTCTTTAGAGGAATTGCGACCGTATAGGACTGCCGAGGGTGACGGGGTTGGGTCGGCTAGTATCCGGAGTTCGATTTTGGGGTTTTAAAGATTGTTTTTCATAGGGGTTGGTTTCCCCTTTCAAATGACATCCCCCATAACCCTAGAAAACCTAGTTTTTATGTTTTTAAAGTTACGTGCAAATGGAAGATCATTATGCGTTTACATGTCCGTCAATAAGTTTTATTTTGTTGTATTTTAATTATCTATTGTTGTTTAATAATTATTTTCTGTTTGTTTTTTCCCCGACTCGGATAGGTTAACCACGACGGTGCTCGCTGAGTTAAGAAGCGAGTCAAGTTAGCAAACGACCCCACCACATTCATGGTTATTTTTTAAACCCATTAGCGAGCGAACCACTTTAATTTGTGTAAATTAATACCAAAGAAAATGGTTGCGCGAAGGGCTGGTTTAATGGACTGTATCTGCGATGCGGAGCAAAACAATTGACAAACGCTTGGCGATAGGTACTTCGGGATGCAGGGGTGTTGGACGGCAGAAAACAACCCGAAAATCATTAAGGAAGGATGCTCAATCCTTTGTGGGAGCCTCGTGCTCGCGTCGTCGGTGCACCGAATCATTTCACCAGGGTTCAACGGCGGCTGGGTTTCAGGTTACTGTCATCACACGTTAAACACAAACACAAATTGTTGATTATAAGTCTTGTTACATGCGAAAACTGCGGTAATTTTTCAACGGGGCGAGCCTTCGCCATTGTTCACGCGGTGCAGTTCAATTCGGATTTGAGATTTACAAAAATGGTGGGGCGAATCTCCTTATTCACTCGCGAGGTATGTGCGGGAAAGTTGCAGGCACTTTAATTTGTGAAAAATATTTTCATCAACACTGTTCTAAAAACGGTGAAGGAAAAAATCGCTGCATCGTAAGGAAACCAGCATTTCGTAGAACCAAAAGTTCGAAGACATCAAGGGCGTAGCTATCGGGGGGCTAGGCGGTGCTGGGCATCGGGGCCCGCAAGCTCGGGGGCCCTTGGAACCTAACCAGCAAACTTCCAATTTAATTAATGAAAAATTTGACCACCTTCGGAATCTAAATGACATAGATTGCAACACGATTTTAACTATGGCAACTTATTTGAAATAACACTGGGAAATTCCCAACAAATTTCGAACTTCTGTTTGAAACTTGTGGTAGGTAGATAGCAATTGTGTGGAATTACAGACTTTAACACAACGTTGCTAGATTTGTATATTTTTCTCAGGAATAGCATCAAACGTTGGGATCTGCGGCAAAAACTCCCTGTCGAATCGGACAGGAATCTATAAAACTAAATCTGACTAGATGGTTCAGTACACACAACAATACGATATCTATCTATTTGCTAAAATTCCTTTCTTTTTGCGTAAATTTTGTTAAAGTATTTTTATGGTTATTGTATCTCATTGCTCTGTATCACCCCACCTCTGGGGGGGCCGTAACTTGGATGACAAAAAAAGATGCAATGGTAACCCTTACATCACCATTTTTTCAAAGCAAAATTGTTTGTCATGTATCTTAGCAATATTGTCTTAAAATTTTTCGAGCATGAGCTTTACTCTCTCCTACTTCTGTATAAAATTTCACCTAAGAGCTGATAATAAAGAGCTATGCACCTTTCAATTAATTAGACTTGATCAAACCTAAACAGTTCAGCTAGGCTAGGGTGAGGGCTCCAGTATATTTTTTGCACAATGCCTTTGGTTACCTAGTTACCTAGACATGTGTCATCAACCACTACACTGGACCTGCGTGGTGGATTAAGGCCTATTCCTTCTCTCATAGAGAAGAAGCCTGTGCCCTAGCAGTGGGATCATTGAAAAGGCTGATGATCATGATGATAGTAAACGAAAATGAAAGATTTTTTAAATATCTTGATCAGAGATAAAGTTACAAAGCGTCAAAGTTAGGAATTAGAAAGAGAAGTCCGACGTGCCATCGTACGTCAGATAGCACAACGCCTATAAAGATTTATTAAAAACTGTGAAATATTATTTCCGCCAGTGCAAAATAACCTCTCAAATACGGCCCTGGTGCTAACATTGACACAAAAAAAAAGATCAACTTTGGTTCTACCCCGAGTTTTTATCATTTGTATGTTTCCATTGCATTTGGTAAGTATTTTCGACGATATTTAGCAAGATTTTCGTTTGTAATGTGTACAATCTGTCTAGCCTTTACTACGTCAGGGTCGGTCGCCTCCCAGTCTTACCGGATACAGATGAAGACCAGGTTTTTACAATGAGCGACTGTCTCTGTGACCTCCACTCTCTGTATTAAATGTATAGTCTATGACCTCCACAACCCAGTAACTGGGTAATACGATACTCCTATACGGTACCACTAGACGGGTGTCAGATTTTTCTGGCTTTTGACTACCCAATGTACCTTATTGACTGTCAAAAGTGTCAAATATCTACGAACGACAGACGGAACCAATAGTTTAAACTACAATGTTTACACCTCAGATAATAAATTTAGTAAACAGAGATGTGCACAATACAAATCAATACAAATATTCACTGGCAGCGACAAATAAGGAGAAGGTACAGTGTTGTTGTAAATTTCTAGTATAGTATTTATCTCTTGCTGCCTAGCTTATTTTCGTAGAAATATTTTGATTTTCAATGAAAGGACTTGTTACCCTACCCCTAAATGTCTTTGATTCTGGAAATATAAAGTTAGTAATTGAAAGCTTTGAATGTTATAATGCAAGCGAAATAAAGTCGATAAAAAAAATCTGTCGTATGTAAGTATGTAACAAGGTACAACACTAGAGTCAACACGTTGTTTGTTGTGCATGTGTGCATTTCTTCTGGCTGGTCTGGCTGTCACTCACTTCAATTCAATTTCAATTCTCTTCACTTCATTCATTCAAGCTCGCCCGGTACGGTACCTGATTTGGCAGCAAGCAGCTAAAAGATTTTACCGTTTGATTGTGTGAAATCGTTTGGTTTGTTAGATAAATTACTGAAGCAAAAGCGCCACGTGTATAATCTGAAAAAATGGCCGGTAACAGCAGAAAGTTATTTAACTATGTTACTGAACTTAGCGGCATCAAGTCGAGAAATTGTAAGTTGTTGTTGTAATCATGACTGGTTTTTTTGGTTAGGTAACTGGGGTATTTAGTTAAATATAAATGAATGAAACTTTTATATTCGAAAAAATCTTTCGTCTTAAAGTAGTTTAAAATTGCGCTACTAATTTGGCTGGCTATTATAAAATATTGAAATAAGAACTTTGGCCCAAAGGTCAAAGACCTTTGCTTAAAACTGTCTAAAAAAAAGTTGAATTTTTTGTTGATGAGTGCTATGCTCACATGCTCAGCTGCTAATAACTGCTGCTGCTGCGACTGTACTGTATTAGTTATTCCCTGTGCGTAGTTAATTAGCAGCAATACCTCTAATTTAACATGCACCTACCAACTATGTTAGTAGTGTTAATTTGATGTTTAGACTATGTTAAACAAGTTATTCTCCTACAATCACCGAAGAAAATTTAGTTTTAGATTAATTCTTTGTTTGTTACATTTATTTCCTTTATAACATTTTGTTTGACCTTTAATAACTTTTCGTCATTACTGCAGTAAAAAATCTTTAATTAAGTACCTATCTTATCTTACTAAAATTATAAATGTGAAAGTTTGGATGGATGTGTGCATGTTTGTTACTCAATTACGCTATAACTGAACGGATCTGGATGAAATATGGCACAGGGATAGATTATAGTCTGGAACAGCTAATAGGGGCCTATATATATTCATTCCAAAACCCTTTCCATGCTTGCGAAGCTGCTAGCAGAAGCTAATATTAATATACTTTAAACAAACTAACATGCATTTTAAGGTGTACAGATATTTTTTAGTCATATTATTATACTAAAACAGAATCAAATAAAGTATTCCATATTAAAACTGTTGTTCTTTTAGATGCAACGGCCAAGAGAGTTGTGGCCAAGAACCCTGTTGTTGAAATGGATGGTGATGAGATGACCCGCATTATTTGGTCCATGATTAAAGAGAAACTTATATTCCCTTATGTTAAGGTAAGTCAGTTAATATAAAAAGAAAGAAATATAAATATATCTGTGTATGTTACTGATCTAAAACAGTACACATTTACAACACAAATCTAAGAAATTTTTCTTCAACTGGTAATTTCAAAGATTATGTCTTGAGAGGTCTTTATACAGTCAAGCAATATGCCCATGAAGTGTGCATTGCCATGTTCTAGAATTTATATAAATTGCCAAATATTTTGGGCTAGAGACCCCTTTTCCAAAATAAACTGATACCTCAGACCCCCATACCCAAATTGCTTAAAAATGCTATCCCTAGTTTTTTTCCTATTGATACAAAATATTTACCAATTAAAAAAATTCAGTTTCTTAAGTGAGTAAACTTGATTTCATTTTCTCATCAAAATTTAGAAAATCAAATGGAAATAAAATTCAGTAAATACCAAGTGTAATTAATAATTATTATTTGTAACAAAAAAAAAACATTAAAATTGTAAAGTATAGACAAAAGTATGTGTGATGAATGAACCTGGTTACTTTATTTCGACACCTGGAGAACCGATTTCGACCCCGAGGAGTCGATATCGACCACTTTGGGAAACCCTGATATAGATCATGAGAAAAAGCTAATGAAAATACTGGATGCATTTGAAATAGTGTCCGACCGAAAGTTCGGTTTCGGTCGAGTTTCGGTTTCGGCGGCAAACCTGCCGAAACTACGACCGAAACCGAAACTGCATTCGGGACTTCTCGCGCTGCCGCTGTGATCGGTTATGTTCGCCACGTTAAATTCCATCCAAGCGAGTAAGCGACAAAGAATTTTGCAGCGTCCACGTGCCTAATCATGTCGTGACTGGCTTGTGTTTGCAGTTCGTTTTTTTTGTTGTGAGTTTTCGTGTCATTTATTTTTGAATTCGGTAAGTTTTATCACCTGTTAGAGCATCTAACTAAATATTTTTTTGGTTTATTTAACTCTCTCGCCATTAATTTAACAACCATTTCTTTAATGCTATACCTAAACAAACATTAGTTAGGTACTTGGTACTTATTATAGTCCACTAATGGTGATAATTATGGATTCAGAATTTTAAAATTCATTTAAATACTTATTACCAAGGTGTTGAAATGGCAATTACCTGCTAATAATAACGTTTTCTTTATTTTGCCCTCAAAACATGATTCTTGTAAGGAAGGTTTCGGCCGAAACTGAGAGTGTTGCTGAAATTCGGTTTTGGTTGTAAAAACCAGTTTCGGTCGGTATTATATGTATATGCTAATTTGCAATTTTGTAATCCTTAGGTTTGGTGATTATATATTTAACAATGTATTTTATTTATCAATTTTGTGTAGGTACTCAAATGAATAAATTGCCAAAACGAACAAAACAAAAAACTAAGTAGGTTAAACGGGTTTTTCAATTGGCGCGGGTAGATTTTGGAGGCCCGTGGCGGCCATTTTGTTTTGGTGACATCTATCAAATCTTTTGTAATAATAAACAACAATTACTAATGCCAAATCATCGTGGCAAGTAACACGATTGAACTGCACGTTCAAATGATAAAACTTCTGCATGAGCGATTTAAGAGTAAGGTTATCTCTCTGAATTGGTCACCAAGATCATGCAATTTGACCCCGCTAGACTTTTTATTGTGGGACTTCTTGAAGTCGCAGGTCTATGCAAATGAACCACAATCGACTGATGACCCAATGGTGAACATACAAACACACAACAGCTTGTTTTATTTCATATCAACATCTACCCCCCCTTATTCAAAACTCTTTACAAAAGTAATGCTTATTTCTTAAGGAATCTCTTTCAGCATACCTACGAAAGGATAGTTCTGAAAACCGGTGAAGTGCGAGTCGGACTACGCACATTTAGGGTTCCGTACCAAACCGCAAAATTAAGTTGGTTGTAATAGGAATAATAAGAGAATTTCAAAGAAAAATGTGATTTATCAATATTTTTTTAGTAAAATATACGTAATAATAAACATTTTCACCAAATTTGAAGTTCATATTCATAGGTCAATGGGAACTTCCCATTGACCTATGAATATGAACTTCAAAAAATTTTTTAACTTCCCATTGGGAAGTTAAAAAATTTGGAACAAAAATTAGTAAAAAAAGCGGCCAAGTGCGAGTCGGACTCGCGCACGAAGGGTTCCGTACCATTATCACAAAAAAAGGCATAATAATCACGTTTTTTGTATGGAAGTCCCACTTTTTAGTATTTGTTGTTATATCGGCAACATAAATACATCATCTGTGAAAACTTGAACTGTCTAGCTATTACCGTTCATGAGATACAGCCTGGTGACAGACGGACAGACAGACAAACAGGCGGATCGTGGAGTCTTAGTAATAGGGTCCCGTTTTTACTCTTTGGCTACGGAACCCTAAAAAAAACCGGGCAAGTGTGAGTCGGACTCGTGCATGAAGGATTCCGTACCATTATCGCAAAAAACGGCAAAAAAATCACGTTTGTTTTATGGGAGGCGGCAACAGAAATACATCGTCTTGAAAATTTCAACTGTCTAGCTGTCACGGTTCATGAGATACAGCGTAGTGACAGATGGACAGACAGACAGACGGACAGATAGACGGATCATGAAGTCTTAGTGATAGGGTCCCGTTTTTACTTTTTGGGTACGGAACCCTAAAAAAGCTGTCTCATTTCTTTATTTTCCAATATTTTAAAAGCAAAAAATACAGTACTTATCTACTCAACGAGCTCTAAACAAAGATACTCCACTCGATGGGGTGGGTCAATATATTATTTATTTAATTATATACTTTTATAATATATTATTTATTTAATTATATATTAGTCAAGTATATTATGCAACTAGTGAATAAAGGACGAATTTATAGCGAGGGCCATAGATGAATCACGAGCAAGTGATGGATTCTATCAACTGTATCACGACCGTAGGGAGTGATTCATGACGATTGTCACGAACATAGCGAGTGATTCAAGTGTTAGAAAATCATGAGCGACGCGAGTGACTCATGGCCCTCGATATAAATCCGTTTTATTCAAGAGTTGCGTACTATATTTTATACCATGACTACGAGAAAGATTTAAGCGAATTTCCTTGTTATTGTGCAGTAGCCACTATGTGTAAGGGTGGGAAGGAAAATACATAACACAAATCACTTAAAAATAATATTTTTAGATACTTTAGCTACAAGTTTACGTAGCTTCCTTTCTTTTCTAAGCCTTTTCGTCAAGAAAAGTACTAAGTACCTTAATTATTACAATAGTGTCACCGTTCATCTTTGCATCTATGCCGGTTATCATACATTAGAGTTGACTTTCTTATCACAGTTTTATTGTTCCAATGTTACTCGAATTATCATTTGTAACACATAAGGCTAGCACATAGATACTACACAGCTTTATCTCTTTGTACACAATTTTGTGAGTTTACCTAATTTATGTAAGGAAATATGTAAATAACTAGTGTTTTGTAAATGAATGTAAATAATTATTAGCTAAGATAACAATGACCTTCATGGTGCAGAAAATTTGCCTTGCATACAAAAAGGTCAGATAGTTAATTAGATAATACGGAATGTTTGCCACTTGATCACACCATGGGCTCTAGACAAGTGTCATTCGATGCCAGCAAGGGCGATGATCGAATTCAAAATGTAAGGTAGAATTTCGATAGCGTTTGACATTTCCATTCATTTTTGACATTTTTCAATCGCTATTGCCACACTTTTGATGATAGAATGTCACTCATAGACTAATCTATATCTATACTTATATTATAAAGAGGTAAAGTTTAAGTTTGTGATGTTGTGAGTTTGTGATGCTATATGAGCTAATCTCTGGATCTACTGATGAGAAAGCTACATTATTCTTTAGTGTCATAGGCTATTTTATTAGAGATCCTTATGAAAATTGCAATAATGTAACCCAAAAAGTAGAAAAAAATTGCCTATAGAAATCATTCTTTGGCATACGCTGAGAAAACTATTGATGCATAAAACTTATGTACTAAATGATTAAAGTACTCATTATTACCTACAAAAAAGTCTGCGAGAGAATAAATATGTAACTATCATAGTTAGTCACAATAGCAGCTTTTATTTATTTATTTCTAAATTTTAATTACATCGCCGGTAGAAACAAAAGTTGGTTACATTCGTATGTAGTATTAATTCTTTAAATAAATAGTTTAATAATATGGTAGGGAGATAGGTAGTGTAGGTGGGTTATACAATATTAAAACTGCTTGTAAATAAACAGACAGTAGTGAATACCTATTATCTTTAAAGCACCAGCATATCCTCTGGCTGTATGCGTATGCTTTTGTATAAGAATAGCAAAAATATTTTTCTGTCAGCAAGGTGGGAGTATGGGAGCTAACTCCTAGCAACCGCCAGAGGAACAATAAAGTGCCTATTGCTTCTTGTGGAGGCCGTTTTGATCATTAAATCAGGCTCCATAAGTAGCCCTATAAATGTTTTGAAGAGATTAACATCATGGAATATTTCTACAGTTGGATTGCTTGTACTACGACTTGGGTTTACCTCACCGCGACGCCACCGACGACCAGGTCACTATTGACGCGGCACACGCCATCCTCAAGCACAATGTCGGGATCAAGTGCGCCACCATTACTCCTGATGAACAGAGAGTTGAAGGTAGACTCTAGAATTTACTTTAGTTTTTATTCTTAAGTTATATTTTAGCAGTATGGTAGGTTTACCTGGACTTTTTATAAGGAATATAAGTACCAAAGTAGCACTTTGAATAGATGAACAAGGAAGAAGCAGGAGCAAGAGAGCAGGAATCCCGTGCAATTAAAATTATTATTATAATTTGAGTGAAATACCGACATCATCATTGCAGGTTAGGTATTATTTCAAAGCTATCACACAAATTGAGATAAGATAAGCCTGTACGTGCTTCGCGGTAGCCCAAAAAAAGCATAAAATGTAAACAAATTATACCTAACAATTTTCAATGCTGTAATCCCTTATCATTTTATAGATTATATAAAATCAATTGCTAAGAACCAAATGGCACGTGTACAACGTCGGAACTTGGAACGTCTGGCTTTCGGTCTAATGTTCGAGTCCCGCGTGCATCATCGGATTAGCGAAACATGGGCAATACTTAGATAAGACTCTTAGCCAAACATACTTGTCTAGTGTCACGTCAATAACTTTAAGCCTGGTGTTCACTAGTAGTAATGTTGATAGCATTTTGAGAGCAGAGTACTAAAACTTGAAAGAATAGAGTGAGTAGCCCTGGCCCGGCGGGCAAGCTACTCTACCACTGGCCTTCCCCCACCGAGGCGCCCACTCTAGGTACTATACCACACACTGTACCGCCTACACTAGTTACTCTACTAATCACACTAATATTATAAAGGCGAAATATTGTGAGTGTGTTTGTTACTTCATCACGCCAGAATGGCTGAACGGATCTGGATTAATATTTTTCATTCTTTTTTTTTATAAATCATCCTTTTTATGCCGGGTTTATGTTCCCTCGGGATAACTTTCGACTTTCACACGGGTGAAGCCGCTGGCAGAAGCTAGTAAAATATAAATTAATTTGTAGACAGTAACTCTACTAAAACTGGTAGAGGACTTGGAGTTGGTAGAGTATTAGGCTAGTTGAGTCTAGCGTTAACTCTAACCTTATACACCAGACTTTAGGGACTTTTCTGATGACGTGACGTAATTTAAATTGCATCGATAAGCTATATGGGTTGGTACATGTATTTTCTAAGAAATCTTTTAAGTGCAAATCAGTCGGAATTGCATCGCTTTGCGCTCTTGTACTTGCAATTTAAATCGCCTGTCAGTTTGATGTTAATCGAATCGCGTCGAGCCATCGTGAAGATCGTCGCTAAGATATCGTAGTTAGTGGGTCGACCCACTTGCACGAAAAACATAACTGAGTTAGTGGTCGACACGGGAATAAATTTACAATATTGTATTACAAACTGCCAGTTTAACCTCATGGGCCTTTAGTGTCTAAATATATATAGTCTAAATAATATATATATTCAAATTGTTCCGGTAAAAGCAATTTGAATAATACTATTAGCATACAAATTACACTGGATCTGAGAATTAGAAATGAAGATTATTGTTTATATTTTTAGAGTTCAAGCTAAAAAAGATGTGGCTGAGTCCGAATGGAACGATTCGTAACATTCTGGGAGGCACGGTGTTCCGTGAGCCTATCCTTTGCAAGAGCATCCCAAGGGTCGTGCCTGGATGGACCCAAGCCATGGTCATTGGGCGTCACGCACATGGAGACCAGTATAAGGCACAAGATTTAGTGATACCCAAACCTGGAAAGGTAAAAAAGACAATTTAATTGCATATGCATTTGATTTATAGTTTCATAGCATACAAAAAAAAAAATCGCAATAAAATTAACCGACTTCAAAAGCAAAACACTGAAACGTGCAAAATAACTTTAGTTTCGAAAGTTAGTACTTTCATTTACAGGTCTTTGGTACCTCTTGTTTTTATCATTTTTCGACTCCGTCTTCCGAAACGAATGTTATTTTGCAGTTTTGTTTTCGCGTTGTAGTGTTTTTGTTTTGGAAGTCTGTTTATTTTTTTTGTGATAAGGTTTTTATTTCTTTCTTTTTAGTTTTAGCACACCATCACTAAAAATGAGCAAGTTCTATATATACATACGTATCGAATTGATTACCTCCTTTTTTTGAAGTTGGTGAAAATTAACTTTGCCTAGAAGCGAAACTGGGCGTATAACCCAAAGCGATATTACTAAAATACACCCGAATTGATAACCTCCTCCTTTTTTTTGAAGTTGGTTATTATTAACCAACTTCAAAAAAAAGGAGGAGGCGTTTTGCATTTTGGATATTTATTTTTCAATGTTTAAAGTTTTATGAGGCTAATACGTCTTTTATTTTTCAGGTTGAGTTAGTGTACACAACTGAAGATGGAACAGTAGATAGGCGGCAGTTGTACGACTTCAAGGGTCCGGGTGTTGCCATGGCGATGTACAACACAGATGAGTCCATCCGTGCCTTCGCTCACTCTAGTTTCCAGGTTCGTAATTATACGCATTGTCTCTGGCGTAAAGATGTAGACAAGATAATTAAAGTTTGAACTCATTAACCCGGACTTGAAGAATACTTTATCAAAACTAAAAATAGTTTACATTATTGAAAGGTTATTCATTCGTTTTGTTTGCCAACTTGTTTATTAAACTAACAATAAATCGAGAAAAATAATATATCAGTATGACGCATTGAGGCAAACTATCGGACAGTTTAATTGTTCACGGTCACCCGACCTTGCTTCAATGAATCTTAATAGGTACGTATCGAACAAGAACTTGTTAGGACTATACATTACTATTTGCACTTATTAATTTGCATTCGCGTCATAAATATGTATTGTCTTTGATCAGGTGGCGTTGCAAAAGAAGTGGCCTCTGTACTTGTCTACTAAGAACACTATTCTCAAGAAGTACGATGGCCGTTTCAAGGACATCTTCGAGGAAGTTTATCAGAGGTATTATAAAAAAGAATGACTAACGTAATGTATGACCACTGATTTATAGATTAAAAACCGCTTGGGACTTATGTAACCAAGTCTGCGATTTAATCGATGCTTGATTAATCCGTTGCAATAAGCCTTTTATCGTTGATTACTAGTGATTACAAGAAGCAGTTCGAAGACGCGAAGATATGGTATGAGCACCGGCTGATCGATGACATGGTGGCGCAGGCTATCAAGGGTTCGGGCGGTTTCGTGTGGGCCTGCAAGAACTATGACGGTGACGTGCAGTCTGACGTAGTCGCTCAGGTTTGTATTTTATAATTCAACCCATTCAATTCTTGACGAGTGTAGAAATGCTAATATTATAAGTGAGAGAGTAACTCTGTCTATCTATTACCCTTCACGCTTACACCGCTGTATCAGTTTTAATAGGTAACAATAATAAATCAAATTATTGACACACACAAGATATTATGAAAATTATTTACACAATTTAATAAAAAAAGCATTTTAACACGAAGGAAAAGGCCATTGGTCTCAAACTAGTCACAGTCTGTGTCATTGTGGTCCAAGATTTAGAATCTCAAGATTTAGAGACGCAGCACATTTTTATCAATGAATTACATTGCATTAGAAAATAAATAAACACAAACAATAAGTAATCAAAACCAATAATTACAATAAATTTAGTAATGCAAGTAATTATAAAAATTAAATATACTTAACCTTGGAGAGGGACTTAGGGTTATACTTTTTATCCCGGGAGTAGGAACCTACATTCTCTTGTGATACTTTTCGACTTTCACAAGGACGAAGCCGCTGCAGAAGCTAATAGTTCAAGAAATAGACGATATAAATAAATACATACACTTCAGTTAATAACAGCACTCAATTTCCAGTTTAAAACCAGAATGAGCTAGAATTCGACATTTTGTTATCAAAGGAACAATTAAAAAAATGTTATCAAAAGAGCACTAGTATAGTTTTATTGTTGTTGTTATCTTTGTACGCCACATATATGTGTCAATTACTTTATTAACACTTGTTGACCCGCTAGGCGATAAATGTAGAATTTATTAAACATTCTGAATGTACAGTCAGAATGAAAAGTACCGAGAAAACAGTCTGTTAAAACAAAATTAACTACTACGAAAATTAAACTTGAACCATTGCGCGAGATGTATGTTCAATGACAGTATGCCGTTAGCAGCCAACAGCAGCAGAATGGCTGTGTTCATACCGAGAACCTCTTCAGTTAGTCCGATCATTTTGTACAGTCCGTTCGACCTAATATTTATGATTCCGACTGTACATTTAATATGCTTTCAAGCACGTCACAGAATATTTAATAGTACAAGCACGTTTCAATTATCTGCTTTGCCAGAAAGAAAAATAACCGATAATGCCATGCCCTTAGCGGGTACATTCCGCTAGACAAGTTCACACACACTGTCGAGGTTATACCTTCTTTGTTTTGTCCAGTTTTGTATTTATGGTATGTCTAAAACAGGTTTTCGCATTATATTATTGTACAACTCACGCAAAAATGCGAAAACTCGATACTATTATCACTTCTCACGTATTGTGAGGCAGCGAAAACTTTGAAAACAGTTTACCTAGTCGATGGAAAACTCTTTATATATTTTAGACCCAGTAAGTGGCCACCTCGATTGCGGCATCAGAGGTGAGCATAAGGTCTTCCAAAGTGCAGATGTATAGGCACTTGGCACACTCCAGCATGTGTGCCATATTCTGCAATGGGGCACCGCACTCACTCTGGGTATCAGACTCCATTAAAACCACTACCATATTTTGCCAGTTACAGTTTACCTGTTTTACATGGACTAGTTGATGTTGATAATGTATAACTAACACATCTGCGTAAACAGACAAATTGATTGTTCTATTTTAAGTCCAGACATATTTTTCTAGTGTGAGCGAAAAAGTAGAGCAATGTATCTTAATGAATCATCCCGACTCCCGCACGAGTATAATCTTAGAGCTGTACACTTCCTAGTCTATTGGCGTCGGCAGAAATATTCATGGAGCGTTTAACAAATAAAATTATTCTATCCAGGGTTACGGCTCCCTGGGCATGATGACGTCAGTACTAATGTGTCCTGACGGGCGCACGGTGGAGTCAGAAGCAGCCCACGGCACGGTGACCCGCCACTACCGCATGCACCAGCAAGGCAAGCCGACCTCCACAAATCCGGTGGCATCTATCTACGCATGGACAAGGGGTCTACTGCACCGCGCCAAGCTGGATAACACACCCGATCTTGAGCGGTTCGCACTTGCACTTGAAGATGTAAGTTACTCCAACTATTCATTTGTTTTAACCGACTTTCCAAAAAAGAGGTTCAATGTTCGATATTGTTTTATTTTTATGTATATTCACCGATATCTCCGACAATTGTGGACCGATTTTGAAATTTCATTTTTGTTTGAAAGAGTATGTTCCGAAAATGGTCCCATTTTAATTTAGTGCAGATCTCATGAAGAACTTCGGCGATATACACAAAACTCTTTAATATATAACGGCAAATCTCTCGGGATTGCTGCAACCGCATGTCTGTTTATTGTTTATACTATTTCAAAACATAACATCACGCCGGTATGCTCTCAAGGGGTATGCAGATGTGTACAGTTCACCTTGGTACACTCTCATTTCACCGGTTATGTTAAATTTTCATGATATTCGGGTAATCTATTCTGGCATTATAGGTACCTTACTAACCAACTTGCCCATTAAGTAGGTACAACTAAAAAGTGAAAAATAAAAAAATCTTTAAAAAAAAATACTACCGACTTTCTAATGGAAAAACTACAAAGTGACAAATAACTTTCTATTTGGAAGTCGGTGTCCATAATGCAATAAAATGTTACCTACAAAGACACCGACTTCCAAAAAGAAAGTTATTTTTCACAGTTTTGCTATTAGAAAGTCGGTAGTACTTTTTTTGAAAAAAGTTTTTGTTTAGTCCAGGTTTATGGTGGTCAATTTGTGTAAGCTTTTTATTGACACAACCTCTAAAATAATATTTTGACTGGTTGTTACCAGTCAAAATATTGACTATTCTGAAATTATACGCCACACCCAAACTATATTCGTTTCGCATTATGTATATTGTATGTGGATAAATTAATTTATGCATGACGCACTAAGTCTGATCTTGGACATCACCCTAAATTCAGACTTTGAATCAGAACTCTCCCGAATCAAAGATAGAAAGTCCCACGGTAGCATGTCATCTATACTTCTATACTAATATTATAAAGAGGTAAAGTTTCTGTCGTTGTATGGGGTAATCTCTGGTCACGGATAAATTTGAAAGAGAGTTACCGCGGCCCTGGCATAAGCAACTGAAGGAACACGGGTGGGTTTTAGCAGTAAAAGTCTGACACGCCCTTCCGCTTCACCCAGAGCGGGAGAAGTCATTGGATGATTTAACACAAAAAAGGGGGTAATCTCTGGATCTACTGAACTGATTTTGAAAATTCTTTCACCAGTAGAAAACTATATTATTCCTGAGTGTCATAGACGCTTTTCAAAATATTAGAGATCCTTATGAAAATTGCAATAATGTAATCAAAAGTAGCAAAATATTGCCTGTAATTCATTCATTCTTTGGCGTGCGCTGAGAAAACTATTGATGGTACATAAAAATTATGTACTACATGATTATAGTACATTTCGTGTCGAGCATAAAAAGTGGAGATTATAACACGAGCGATGTAGCCGTCGAAAGCTACATGCGAGTGTTAAAATAAAACCGTTTTATGCGAGACACGAACGATTCTTTTCCTACTACCTGATGAGCTTACTTAATTAAATGCAAATAAGTGCCAACAACAATTTATTAGAAACGTTCAGACTAAAAACCACAGACTATATACACACAATCAACGCGCGCTTTTTCGAGAGGTAACAGGTTCAGTATCATTCTGCCGGATGGGGTGGTGGAAAAAGCGCTGGCGTAGCGGCAGAATGCGTCTACCAACAGTAGCCTATTCAGAGAAAAATAATTAAGTTGTAGTTACATAATGATATCAAAACTCCATACAAAACTCATTTCGTAACTGTTATTATGTAATTTTGCTTATATTTTTTATAATCTTGTGTCTAAATGTTCATATTTCGAAACGAATTTCATAGCAATGTGTTACATAATAGACAAGGTAGTGGAAATATGTACTCATTATTACCTGCAAAAAACGCATTGCGATGGTCAGTACGGTAGGTAGTGTAGGGCAGGTAGGGAATGTAGGAGAGGATAGGTAGCGCAGATAGGGTGTGTTGCATAGGGTAGGTAAGGTGGTAGGTAGGGTAGGGTTGGTAGGGTACGGTGGTCGAGGAGGTAGCCAGTTGCCGGGAGCGAAGCCGCGAGCTTCAGCTAGTATGTCACCACTGTGGACGTGGATGTACTTAGGGATCAAATTCGTGTCATGTGAAGTTAAGGAAAACATTAAATATATTTGTCATGTCTCTCTAGGTAATTATGTTTTTACTTGTACATAATATTATTAATGTCGTTTGTTGCCTTCAGCAAATATTTCTACAGGAAAAACTAACATATTTTTGAAGATAAGATAAAATCAGGCTATCTAAGAACCAAAAAAACCTTCCTTATCAGCATGAATGTAGCAAAACAAGTCGACCCCGTTCTATTTATCAAGCATTTTCAATCTTGCACTTGATATATTACCTGATTTATAATATCACAGTAGGCAATCATTAAGGTGGCGAAAATCTAATTTAGTTAAGCTAGAAAAACCCATTTATGTTTTTATATATCATCATTGATATTTAAAAGCTGATATGTGTATTGTAAATATCGAACGTTAAAGGAGATTATAAAACCTGAATACCCAATTAATGCGACTCGTCGAGTCTCGGCCGCAAGAGTAACAATTCAAGAAGATCTTGTTTCAAACAGGGTCGTTGACACGGAGCTGCGAACGACACCTGCGGTTTTATTTTACAGAAATAACTCAATGATCGTTGTAATATTCTGTAGTGTCTACTAGATAACAAGTATTGGACATTCTACACTAGCCTCCTGCTCCTCTTGATTCTACTAGTTTATATTTCACTGAAATTAGGTGTGGGCTATTTATGAACATAATGGTTGTGGTTAAACGATGTTTAGAAGTCATAATTTCGTTTTAGTTGACAAAGAAAGACAAATGCCACAGAATCATACATACGGGTTGCTTATGATTTTTTGGACTCTTTCTAAAAGTATTCAAGGTTATATATACATAAAAGTTTCCATTTTACATTACCTACTTATGAGCACTTTCTGCCTTGTATATTGGCTCGCCACGTAACATTGGTAATCCTTTGAGATTCTCAATGGTCCTAAGACCACAATCTAATGAGACAGTCTGTTTTAATATCTATCTTTTTTCCTCCATTAAAGATTTATTCACTTGCTTGTTTTTTTTTTTTTTACTTTTAGTTTCCCTCCAGGGCTAGATAATGATGAAACAAATTGATAACATTTTTATTTTGAAATGACCAACTACCCTTAAAGTCTAAAAACACTCATTTACTTTTGCAGGCGTGTGTCGAGACAATCGACAGCGGTAAAATGACTAAGGACCTGGTGATCTGCATCCACGGACTGAAGGGCACCAAGGAGGGCATGTACTTACACACTGAAGACTTCCTCCTCGCCATCGCTGATCAACTCGAGCGTAAATTAACCAAATAATCTTGAATTCAGTACACTTTGCTTAGTGGTAAAAGACATGGAATGTTTTCACATTGCCTTTTACTGCTGGTCTACTGTAACTAGATAAGTACATCAATATTTGGTTCGTAGATAGTTTTAAGTAATTAAATGGTTTATTTTTCAGATCATATCAAGTGTTTCCAACTCAGAAAAACTAAGAATTAGTATGAATCCTAGTTTTTTTTCTATATAAATTATGTAAAAAAGAAATGTTACTTCCATGTATTACTTCTTATATAAAATAGTTAAATTGTGATTGTATGTCTGAACCTAATTGTATGGTGCTTTAAATGTAAATAGCTATTGCCAGAGTTATTATCATATCGCGCTGCTTGTTGCAAATTCATTTTTCAGAACTAGTAAGACGTTAACATGATGAATGGTTTTGCTGATTGTTTGGATGATAAGACTTTTGCATTTCTCGATGTTATGCCATTTATGGTGCACATGATTGCGTGAGTGCAATCACAATGAAATATATTACGTCTTCATCACAATTGACAGAACTGTTACGTTTTTATCAATATGAAATCAAATGAACAAACGCACAATGCGACAAAACTTGTATGGGTCAAAAAGTGCCTGTGTAAAAGTAAGGTGTGATACGGATTACATGCGTGACAAATATTGAGACTGATAAAAGGCCATATTTGGGAGTGGGTATTGAAATGATAATAAATACTCATGTGGAGAAGAAGATAGATTAACTCAACTGGTGACTGTGTAAAAACAGGTGCAGCCTACAGTCCTGGTAGATTCTAAAATTAGTTCATGCAATTTTGATTATTGGTTATTGGCCTTAGCCTAGTAATGGGTTGAAACAGGCCAAAAAGGTTAGGCTCGCTAGGACCACCCGCTTTTCTACCACCAATTGAGTTAATAAAATGTATGGGTAATGTTATAGCACTTAATTTGATAGAAGCCCAATATATTAATTTTTGAAATTTATTATCTATTCTATATGCTTTATTATATTATGTTTATACATATTTTTGTAATGCCGTGAGATTTACAGAGATATAATGAATGGTAATATAACAGCTCCAAAATATACTGATGATACAATATATATTTCATAAATAAATCCAATAATTTTAATTTTCAAGAGTTTTCTTGTAGCTATAGTATCTACACGCGTATATTATAGAAATAGTCTATAGTGTCTTACTAAATCCTTGAAAAGAGAGCTCCGCCGCTTTAACACCGAGCGTATTAAACACGCGATTGAGAGAAATAAAGGCTTGTGTGTTTGCAAGGGATCTGGCTATTGGGCAGAGTCAGCTCGCGAGACTGAAGGCCGACGATGGCAGGATTGTAACCGCCGAACCGGAGCTTTTGAGGGATTTCGAATTATTCTATGGGCAGTTGTTCACATCAATCAGCAAACCCGTTGCGAATCTAGCAAACGTAGCTGTACGAGATTAGGAGGTGTCAGCGCCAAAATCTAAATTCGGGATTCTCCATATTATTTACTTAACGAATTCTTTAAAATACGTAACATTATTTTTTCCTAATTATTAAATTTTCAATTTCTTATATTTCCGAATTCTTAAGTTTCCCAATGAGTACAGTTCGATACAAAAAGGAAAATAACAGATTGTCATACATTTTTTCATCTGATAATCAGCTTAAAATCAAAACCATTTATTTCAGCAAATAAATCAAAGAAAGAAAAAGAAACAAGTCTAGAGCACAATATAAACTATATACTACGTATGAATATGTATAAAAAGATGGGTGAAAACAATTCATTTCCTTACAAACATTTTCTGAAATAAAAAGTAACCCGTTTTTTTTTTAATTTTTTGTTATGGTTCACATATCAATACTGTTACTTGAACCGACATGTTAAAATTTCTTTAGATGTTCTTCACGTGATATTACGCTTTTTAATAAATCATCAATGACTTTGCTCCGCATGTATTTGGCAAATTTTAGCTATTGTTTCATAATATAAAGGCCATTGCCCAGCAGTGGGACAGTATAGGCTAATAAAATAAATATGATGCCTCTTTTTTCAGAAAATGTATGAAACAAAAATTTACTTCTGCCTACCTTTTTATCTAAACGGAAGTGCCAACCCTCTGAAGCGTTCCTTGTCCTATGGCGTTCACTAGAACAACTCTACAAATCAAAGCAGATTTTGGTCATCCACAAGTTAAATTGTGTGTGGAACAAAATCTGTTACAAAGTTTTTATTGTGATTGTACTTAAATGTGGAAAATACAGAATGTGGAATAAAATGGAACATGTAATAATGAGAAAGTGTAATTAAATGAATATGAAAAATTCGGAATATGTAAAAATAAGAATTCTGAAAAATAAGAATATGAAGGATTAAGAAATTGGACAATTTAGACTCCGGAAAGCATCGCCGACATCGATTATGATGCCTCTGAAACAGCTTAAAAACGACAAGGCACCGGGTTAGACGGAATCACGGCCGAACTCCTGAAGGCGGGTGAGAAACCAGTCCTTAAGACTCTTCAGAAGCTGCTTGATTCCGTCATACTCGAGGGCAAAACGCCACAGGCATGGTGCAGGGTGTGGCGGTACTGTACTTCACGAAAGGCGACAAGGGGACATCTGCTTAGCGTTTGTGGACCTCGAGAAAACCTTTGATTCGATCGAGATTTGGGCTGAACTTAGACGTCATTTCTCCGAAACTGTTCACTGCTGCGCTGGAGGATTCCTTTGGTTTGCCGACGACATAGTGGTAATGGCTGCGACCCTGGAGGGCCTCAGTACAATGCTTGATGACCTCATTAGAGCTTCCGAAAGAGTGGGTCTTTAAATGAACACGAACCAAACCGAGATCATGGTGAATGCCCATGTAACACCCACAACTATCAAGATCGGAGACTCTACCCTCGAAACTGTAGACGAATATGTCTACCTGGGACAAACAATCCAGTTGGGTAGGTTTAACTTCGAAAAAGAGGGCAACTGTCGAATCCGACTCGACTTGCGACGGTCGGGAAGTTGCGCGGTAAGTCGTAACCACACTTACGTGTCGTGGCGTGGCGTGGCGCAGGATCCACCAATCAAACGACTCTGTTCCACCCTACGTCGTAACGCAACGAGTTTTGTAGCCAATCACTGCGTCAGAAGGCGCCACGACACGCCACGCCACGTAAGTGTGGTTCCGTCTGTATCCTCTCGTCCAACTTACCACATTGTCTCAAGATGAAAGTCTATGACCAGGGTGTGTTGCCAGTTATTACCTATGGTACCGAGACGAGCGACCACGCTCACAATGGGCCTTATCAGAAAGCTTAAAGTCACCCAAAGGGCAATGGAGAGGGCTATGCTCGGGGTTTCCTTGCGTGATCGCATCAGAAATGAAGATATTCGCAGGAGAACCAAATTTAGAGACAGACATAGCCCGAAGAATTGCGAAACTTAAGTGCAGGGCATACATTGCTCGCGGAACGGATGGCCGATGAGGCCGAAAGTTCTGGAATGGCGAACGCGATCCGAAAGACGATTTTTTGGAAGGCATCTCACTAGGTGGACCGACGATCTGGTTAAGGTTGCGAGAACCCGCTAGATGCGAGACAGCCGCAGTAATACGTATAATTTTATTTTAAAAGGTTGAAACACTTGAATAAAAAAATACCGTACAGAAAAGCTGCAGTTATCGACATCAAATTAGTCATTTAAAATATATAAATTTATAATTTTAGTAAGAAAAACTTCTAAATATTTAAACTAAGTTTTAATCTGTGAAATTTTGAAAGATAAAAACAAGTTCAAAAAAACTAAAAACCGACTACTGAAAAATCACGCTCAAAAAAGTATGAAACAAGAAATACTCTCATCTCAGAGGATAACTGTGGTCGTATATCGTATCGTACATCATGCGGTGGATAGGTACAAGCTGAGCAAGAGCTGGCTGACCAAAACCAAAACTATCCTCCTCGATATGTAAGTGTATGTGTATATTTTTGAAATCTTCTCTTAAAACCCTTTATTTTAATACACCACACGACGGGTAAAGAAGAAAAAAAATTGGGTCAACAATTATGGCGCCTATTTTACATTTAAAGTAGCCAGTGACACTCGCAAGGTTAAGACGAAATGATTGACATAAGAATCATCAAATTCGGGCAAAGCGTTTGGTCTCTAGAACGGCACATAGGCATAAACATACATACACCTCCTTCGGCGGTCGGGTAAAAAAGAGGCGCTTCATAGGTTTCGCACACAGGCGCCGCCAGGGGTCGGCTTGGCCCTGTGTGTACATACACATAGGTTTACGATTCGAAATTTGAGAGACTCAGTAATAGAGGGACAAATAAATATAAATTTATACATACATACATACCGATCAACAAACAATGCGACGCTGTAGTCGGGTAAAAATTAGTTTTCGAGATTTTGACGGGTTATATCTCGCAAACATTACGCTTGGCAAAAATGTGCTGACCAAACCCAGCCTTCGTTTTGTAACTCCCTGTTCAACGATACCACACAACGAGCCGTCGAGCCCTGTTCAACGAGCCGAAAAAATGTTTTTTGTTCTTGACTTGTATGTGCTTGTATGTTGTGTGGAATGTGACGTCACATGGCCTCCAGCGGACAAACAAGACGCTTCCAACGACACCTCATTTGTCAAATTATGATAAGTACCTAGTTTAGAAGTTATGAGGAAAAAACTACTACTTAAATGCTAGTTTAATTCTAACACAAAAAATAAATGTTACAAAAAATTATACGTTAGCGCAAAAAAACCGCCTTCAGTAGTGTCGCTCCAATACTGGATTACGGGCTAAAACAGCACTGCAGTTCTCGTAGCTAAACTCAGGCCATTGAAAAAAACATAAGGTGCCCGTTGTAAAATGCACGGAATCATGAAGTCTGCAGGCACACACATAAGGGTTCAAGCGCTGTGCCCGTACGGGATGGCCCAACCCATAGGCCTTTATAGGCGTTACAATAGTATATTATGCAACTAGTGGATAAAGGACGGTTTTAAAGCGAGGGCCATAGATGAATCACGAACAAGTGAAGGATTCTAGCAACAGAATCACGACCGTAGGAAGCGATTCATGAAGATTGAATCACGAGCATAGCGAGTGATTCAAGTGTTAGAATCCTGAGCGACGCGAGTGATTCATGGCCCTCGATATAAAGCCGTTTTATTCAAGAGTTGCATACCTACTATATTTTATACCATGACTACGAGAAAAAGAAGGATTTAAGCCAAAAGCACAAGATTCTTGGCATTAATCTTCTCAAGTTTCGGTAAGTAAGGCTGGTCACTTAATTAAAGTAAATTCGAATAAATAACCACTTTACAAAATAGTTATGTTTATTATGTCTTAATAATTAAGAGATTAATTTCAGATCAACATCTTTCACCACATCATATGTCACAAGTTTCGTGTATTTCTTTAGAAGCTTTCTCCAATAACACTTTACATCCTTATCAGTTAAATGATCCCAAATATGTTGGAAGCCTCTGTTGGCTATCTCATTTGCTAACTCATCATTTTCTTTGAAAAAGTTAATTAATTCCTTTATTTCTGTTTCTGATGCTTTTGGGCTGATAGGTATATAATGCACCCAAGGCTTTAGAGATGGGTAAAAGAATTCGAGCCATTGATCTCCCACATGAAAAACTAAAGACTTGCAGAGGAATAAATGCTTGAATCTGAAACTAGCAGCAACACCTCTATAGTTGAATAGATATTTATATTTACAATGTTCTTCAAAGGGTACTTCTGTAGCTGGTGGAGCATAAAGTGTGTCCTGAAATGAAATAGTATTCTCATAAACTATGCAAAAACAAATCTAACTCTGAGTGATTCTTTTTGGCGAGGCTATCACAGATGGTGTTAATTTAGTTTTGGGAAGGCCATACATCTATTTTAACATTTTTCACCTCCTTAATTTAAACAACCTTTTTTCATATTATTTCTACAAATAAATGGTAGATGGTGAACCTGTCATAAAGAAGCATGTATTTAATATCAAAACATTGCCATACCATATCAGATTTCCAAGCTTGATTTTTAGTGTACTGAGCATCAACAAGGTCAGGGTCAGATCTAGACAGTAGTATAAGAGCATCCCTTTCTTCACTTGTTCTGGATCCTCTAAAAAATGCCTTGTTTTCTTTCTTATCCCAAGGCCATCTGAAATTTTAAAGATATGTTATTATTTACAACTAGAGCCCAATAGAGTGTAAACTTTTTACTGTTTATACCAATTTAAAACAGCTACAAACTTTTCAGCAGCTCCGGATATTGAGATTCTGTGTTTGTCCCATCTACCAATGCCAGTGGGGTACAAGGATATTGCTGGACCACCTTCCCAGAAACTCCAGGCAGGGTACATTATATCATAATAATCTATTGTCTGTAAAAAAAAATATGAGGCTGATAAGTAGCTGAAGTAGAAATATAATATTTTAGAAGCGACCAAAGCAAGCAGGATGCTTGATACACCCAATACTTTGTGGAACATTTACTGAAACTCCAGTCTTAGCTTAGTTAGCTGACATCATTAAATTGTTGGTAAGCATTGCTAAGTAATAAATCTTAATATCAGGACCTTACTGAAAGAAAATACCGGTGCTTTAGGATGGCCCCAAGCTTGGTTGATTTGGGGCCAATCTCTGGTATTCAGTGCTATTTCTAAATTAGGCATTTTAGCTGCTAGAGCAGCGAGGTAGTATTCTACACCTGCACACCTTGCTGGAAAATGGCATTCATTTTCCCTGTACAATTTCCCATCAAATATCTGGAACATTACAAGTTGAATATTTTAATTTTAACACAAAAATACTATAAAATCAACAGTGTTTTAAATTACATACCTGATACTTAGTTGCTTTTACTCTGGCTCTGTTAAATAGTTCCTTGGTAATACCATTTTTGAATGGCAGCAGGTCCTGGTCAATCACTGAAGCATGACAGCTACAATTTTCACTTTTACAAGGAACATATTGGTCAACAGCAATGGTAATTTTTTCTTTGAATTTTATAGACTTATCATTAGCTTCTGGAAGAAAAATAAATCAAATCTTTGTTAGTCTATTAACTACAATTATTAAAGGGACCAATTTACTGTTATATGTATTGAGCAATTTACTGTTATGACAAGTCATTGAATAAAATTGTTTGTTTATTAAAAATATCGAAAGAAGCCGTAAACAGCAGTTTGCCTTTTTCCTAACAATAACAATACTGCATAAAAAATTCGATAGGATAATGTTTTTCAACTAATATTGAGAGTTTAGTTTAAAAGTTTGTTATAACCTTTGCTGTATTTGTTGTGGTCCTCAGAGCATGATTTTTCATCTTTACTACAAAACTCATCACTGGTATTGGAACTAACAGAAACAATAATACAAAATAGGGTAAACAGATGACTGTTCATAATTAATTAACTTTAAAATAAAAGCAAAAGGAAGATGATTTTATTTCTTTTCGAAGTAAACAAAAGAAAAATGACAGCCAACCCGAGTGACAACCAAATGACAGCGCGGGACGTCACATTTGCCAACAATACTTATAAAACACAGAATTTAATCTTTGGATAACAGTATTTTGAGACAATGTGATGATTGTTGTTTGATGTATCTATATATGACAGATTGACAAAGTCACCCTATAAGGTCGAGGGCGAGGTGGATAGGCGCAAAAAAAAGACCTCGTTAGTCCACCAGCTAAATCACTTTATTTTCCTAGTCTGGTTTAGCGCAGCTCTGGAGGAAAAGGTAAGCGTAGCAAGAAATTTGTTCTCACAAAAAAAATGAGAGATGCGAGCTAGAAACTTGTGCGCGCATAGCTGAAAAGCGTCCTTTACGCATCCTCGCAAACTCCTCGCGCCGCCTAGATACCTTGCACTTGGGGCTCCATATTGGTACGGAACCCTAACCCTTATGATGTGGGGTCGGTCAGTCGGTCCTTAACCGTGCATCTGTTATTGTTCTCAGTTTTAGGACTTAAGCGAACATATTGACTAAAGCGAGTGACTCCAGATTAGTAGTGCGGCAAGATTTTCTGGACTGTGAGCTGTGGTACAACCCAAAAGCTACCTCTCTGCGCCGCCACTCCACCTCAGCGGAAGAGAACTCTTATTAGCTCAACATTCTCGAATAATATTATCTTTCTTTATATTACCACACATATAGTTATGATTATTCCTCAATAACTAGCACAAAGTGGAAGTGAAAAATTAAAAATATTTTGAGGCTAGATTAAATTTATTAATAAAATTATAATATTAGTTATACAGACATTTAAAGCAGAAAATAATGCAACAACTACAATTTAAAAATCGTGATAAATTGTCAAATGTAATTATTGTGAAATAATTTTAAAGACAGAGTAATGTTTAAGAAGTATTGTTGTAAGTGTAGAGTAGATAGAGATAAGATAGAGTGTAGTTTCGCAAATCACTCGCATTACAGTACAAGTATAGAGATAGACGCTTAAAGGATTGAAAAGATATATAAAATAATCTTAAGAGATCTTAATATTAAGGATTTACATGGCTTACTATAATAACAATCAACTGGTCTACAAGTATCTAAATACAATTGACAGTATAATTTTTAACATAAAGATCGAATTAAAATGACTATGATTAAAATCAGTTTGTAGTTAAAAACTGGTTTATGCAACACTTCCCCAACATAGTAATGGCTACTGATCACAATCAGGCAACTTGGGCTACACTTTGGTTCACCAAGGTTTATCATAAACCAGAATTTAATGAAACAGCATAACATTTAGTTGAATTCTCTGTCAGGGAGCAAAGCTGGTGCAACCAGGGTCCAGATGTAGAGCCCCACGCACAGCCATGAAGATGTGATCTTAATCCACATTGAGGCGACATTCTCCTTTGAAAGCTGCGAACTCGGGCTGGAAGAAAAACATTTCGTTATTATTTTTCAGATTAATCCAACTACGAAGGTTTGTTCCTGCAATCTGGAATACACGAGAATAGCTAAGAGGGTGGCTGGAGCAGGTGAATTATCTCAGCCCATGATGTTGGTTGTTGCACGACTACCCCGCCAGGGAATAGGCAGTAATCTACCACGCGGGTATAGTATGGGCTGGTAGATGTTACAAATCTTAGACACACCAATCTTAGACCCTTTTCCCAGAGGAGATACTGCAGAACGCGAACTCTTGGAGTTGCCCCTCACGTCTACCTTGTAAAAATCTTTTGTTAGTCGCCTTTCATATTTAGATAGTTTTAGATACTCACTTGTACCAATTTGTGAGTGTCATCATGATGTAAAGCGTAGCAAGCGCAAACACGATGTGGAAGAAGGTCCACGAATATGCGACGCCATCGCCCTCGTTGTCAAACACCTTGGGCTCCACTCCGCGGCCCGACTCGCCGCCGTCAGCGCCCTCTATGGAATCATACCCTGCGCTCAGTGAGCATACCAACATGCATTGTTAACTATGTTGATCACAATACCATGTTAGGGTGCAATTGAAGCGGTTAAGTGGAACATAAAAGCGAATTGTACGAATTACTTTGCATTTTATACAAACATTCAGATGTTAACAGTATTTTGGAAAAAGAAGACATTCATTCAAAATAAATGGCAACTAACTAAAGAACACAAACTGAAATCTAATGAAGCTCCTTTCATGACTATGTGGGTCTTTGCACTAATTAACTGACAATTATACCTAAAACAAATCATTTAACCTGGTATCTTCAAAATAGGACAAGGCTTGGGTGAGGTTTGGGTTTCTGTAGAAGCTGGCCCTAATTTAAGCATAAAAGAAATTAAGAAAATATTTTTATTTTGCTCTTAACAAAGAAATAAACAGGCATGGAATGATTTGTATACGAATATCATGAAATTAAAGAAGCAAATAATATGTTGGCGGATAATGGAAAAGATACATGAGCGGTTTGTGTCTGGCATGTAAAGTGGTTTGTGATTTAAGGCCAAGTGCACATGGTGGCGTTACCTTCGTTAGCAATGAGCCCTCCTTGCCCTTACACAGCGCCGCGCCGCCGCGCGATATGTCCGCAAAGAATGCACAGTATGCGTTAGTGTTACATAAAATAAAAAAAAGGAAAAAACAAGGTGACAACACAACTGTTTGTGTTTCATCGAAAATATAGGTAATCATCACAATTTAAAAGCCAAAAACAATTGGCTTTCATGGAAGTTAAAATAATAGCCGCTGATAAGTGTTGTAATTCTGGTAGAAAAAGTGTAGTGTAAAAATAACATGGCATAAGAAAAACATTTGTGAAGCAATGTTCAAGTCAAATAGGTTGAATAAAAAACTGGAAGAAAGACATGCAAACTTGAGATCTTAGAAGTATAAAAATCGCTGTTGGCCAAATTGTGAAACATAATAATTCATAAATAAGCTAGAGGACACACTGATAACGATATTAAAATTTCGAAAACATTTCTGGCCAGTTCAAACAGAATGCAAATAAGCGAATGTGAAACAGTTACACAGTTCTTACCCTGAACATATTTTCCTTTGCAATTGGTGTTGTTAATACTTGCAATATATTAGTTTTAGTAGGTGTATAGTGTTTTACAAGGTTATATTCACCTCCGCTTCCTTCCTTGGCGAGGATATGGTCCGACATTGTGATTTTGGACGAGGAGGACGCGGTTCGGATGGATGAATACAACACGCTGCACACCCAAATGACCAGCCCGATGATCGATTGCTTGTCGAAGGATGACTATTGAATAAATTCATAATTATATTAATTTCTGTTCTGTACCAGTACCCAAGTTGACAATCTACAATTGATAACGCTAATAGAAAACTAAACACGTGGTCAGACCAAACGAATAGAAGGAATTAACGATTGTAGAAAAAGATTCGATACGAAGTGGTTGTAACTTGGCTGTTATTGTTTCATATACTCTACTATAGCTTGGAGTTCAGATTTGTTGCAGAAGGAAATATTAATGGTATGGTTGTGCCCAACAAATGGTATAAATAACAATGGTAAAAAAGTTTTGAGTTGCCCTAGCAGGTTCAACATATTTTTCCTTGACTACAACACTAATATATTTCTTGGGTATGACTCACTCAAGTCTTATTTTGAATGTTGATCAGTAAAAACAAATTTCTCTTTATACGTAGAACTACTTACCATTTACCAACCTCATATAAATCTTTTCATATCTACATAAATGTGAATAGATTAGTGATGTGTATTAAAAATAGACTAATAAGAACCGTTTATAACATTTTACATACCCAGTAAATATCTTCCTTTGATTCCTGGTTGAGCATTTTCAACATAAATACATACTTGTTATAATTTTCATTTTGCGATAAATACATATTATTAGGAAGCAGAATGATTAGTGTACGAACCTAATATTTTTTATCAATATTAAAAACTATTGCATACAATAACTACTGGCTTTGTTATGTTGTTTTAAATGTAAGTATAATTTTTCCGTTGACATAATCAGTGGGCTTGTTCCGAGATTTTATTAATGCTCAATCCTATCAACGTAAACGACAAAATATGTCAATTTCTGTACAAAAAATAGGGATCTTCTTTCTTACTGACTCCAGACGGCGCTTAATACAGTTTTAATACAAATTGACATTTACGTTAACGCGACCCAGTGTGGCGCCGGGCGCACTTTGGATACGTTTTCATCCGAATTATACTCGTGCGAACACGTCTGAACGCGCACGAATTATCCCTTACCATTTCATTTACTACTGGGAGCGCGCAGAGCGGGTGTGTGCGAGTTAGACGTACGTATACTTTCGTGTAGTACTGACGTCAGAAAATAATCCGAACTTGTTTGATTTTAAAACACGTTCATAACCCTTTAATTCGCAGTGATCATCCTGAACCTGAATGACATATTAAACAATAAATCCCGTTCTTAGTTTTATAAACAACAATTCTTAGCAAACCGAAAGGCTAACTAAAAAAAAATAATGTACATTTGCGCAAATATTTTCTTACTAATAAACACAGAATAAAGTTATACCAAATTTAAACCGATGAAAATGTATGGTTTTTGCTTTGTTATTCCTGGTTTAACTTTATTCCTTGTTTATTAGTAAGGGGGTTAGTCTTTTATCATCATGGCATCGAGGACATTATACATGGATGGATGCTATTTCAATAATTGTCGATACTCTCGAGTCGAGTCTCCGAGTTATTAGATAATTATTTTGAATATACAGATTATTCATCGCGCTCCACAGAGGACTTCACGAGTACGTTATCACTGGAAAACTAACTGACGGATAAAAAAGTATTCAATGTGCGCACTTAATTCATACGACCACGATCAAACGTTTACTTACGATACAATAGGAGTCCAAAGAGCGCGCGACCTGAGACATAACTAAGCCCACTGTACTACAAAAAGTATCTGTCGTTTTTCGCCGGCGACATTGAAAGTTTAAATTGCATCGCACGATAACTTTAATGCGTATACGTTTGACCGTTTGGAGGAAAAATCCACTCTTATCGGCTCTATATTCTACTCTTTCATACGCATACAAGATTCACCTTAGCGAGTATAGTCGGCTAAACATATGCCAGGAAGTTATTCAAAAGGTAGGTGATAATTTTTTATTGTTACTATCCCACCGCACTATTTCCAAACCACTGCAAGTCTTGGAAGCCAGAATCAACAGTGGCGACCTTCAGAAAAGCGCCGAGGCAATGAAGCTCGACGAAGTTCCGTTGAATGAATTTAACTATTTTGGATCCCGCAACGAAATTAATCAGAAAAGAATAAAGGACATATAAAAAACTCCATATCAAGCAGGAGACAACAAACAGGGCCAATAGGCACAAAGTGCAATTTACAAATAGGTACTTGCGTACGTAGTTTCAATAGGTACTTACATGCAAGCTGTCTGCATGTATATTCCCTTAACTGCGCATTAACGCAATACAAACCTCATTCGATCCGGTGATGCTGTTACACTCCTTGGACGCGTTGGAGAGCGCAGACCACGTCAGATACATGACGTATAGCGACACGACGGCCGACTGCAGCAGTCCGGAGCGAGGCTGATGCTCCTGAACCGACGGCAAGATGGAGATGCCGCTCG
This sequence comes from Orthosia gracilis, assembly GCA_947562075.1. NCBI lineage: Eukaryota > Metazoa > Arthropoda > Insecta > Lepidoptera > Noctuidae > Orthosia > Orthosia gracilis. The sequence goes on from OX387268.1 coordinate 45,551,609, forward strand.
CGATCACCACCAAGATCAGGTTTATTGAAATGAAGAACTTGGATAGCTCACATCCGCTTGACTGGAAAAGAATGTTGGGTGCGGTTTTCGTGTGTATGATTTTTAAGCTTATTGAGGAGTTACAAAGCGGTATTTTTAGCTTTCTACTTGCAAAGAATTTTTTTTAGTTTTTTATTTAAATGTTTGATAGTTTTGCAAATCCTGCTATTTGCCATTTGCTTTAACTTTTTATTGGCTGCAGTTTGAAATTGTGTGATTTTGTGACATACTGCGATCATAAGCCCCTTGCGGTTAACCGCGGGGGCGGCTAGCTTTTCCATTTTAATATGCAACCAGTTGGTATCGTATGTACCTAACCGCCACAAAATTTCAAACGCGGCCCGCTTCGCGGCTGGCCGCCATCTTATACGCACTGGCGGTTCGTGGCCGTTTTGGTTGGCGGCAAGCCGCCGTTGATGTATGTATAGGGCTTTGCACACTACCTAATTATTTAGGGCTCGTTTTGTACTCCAAAGATAAAGAAGTGGAGCTCACTTGAAGCAAAGCAACCGCTAGCGGGTCCTCCTATGTTTACGAAAATAAAGGAACGAAACTTGCATAATTATTTAGTGCATTAGCTATATTTAATATTTCTTAAAAACAAAACAAAAAATATTAACAACAAATAGCTAGATAAAAAATCGTAATCAATGAAATAAAAAATATTACGTGTTGTAACACGTAATATTTTTTTATTTTCTTAACCTATTTGTCTTAAAATGAAGTAACTTGTTACTGTTTCTGAGTTTCTATAAACAGCACAATCATAAATTAATTTAATATCATAAGCCCCATAAGAGTCGAGGGTCCCGCTCTGCATACGTACATGATCGTCGGGGTTTATTTGGCGGATAGGTGGGGTTTACTCGGTCTTGGGCCCGCCTCTGTGGAACATCGGGTACGATTGGGTGCTGAGGGGCGATCTCCAGCCGGGCGTGGACCTGAAGTGTTTCGCGGACGATACGCTGGTCTCCGCCCGGGGGAGTTCGTACAGGGAGGCAGCGTTGCTGGCGACGGCTGCGGTCTCACAGGTGTTGAGCCGCATACGGCGCCTTGGCCTGAAAGTGGCCCTCAACAATTCGGAGGCCAAGGTCTTTCATGCCCCCCGGCGGGCGCCACCGCCCGCCACGGCCGGTAGCATCACTGTTCTGCGAAAGCCGCAGAGAGCGATGGCCGTCAGAGTCATCAGGGGGTATCGCACGATCTCCTACGAGACGGCATGCGTACTGGCCGGAACTCCGCCCTGGGACCTGGAGGCTAAGGTACTCGCGTCACTGTATCGGTGGCGCGAGGAAGCGCGGGCGCGAGGCGAATGGCCGATGCAGCGACATATGGAGTTGTGTCGGTCTCAGCTCCGCGAGGTCTTGGTGGCGGAATGGCGGGACAGGCTTTTCGGCCAGTGCTCGAGCGCTGGCTCGAAAGGAGGCACGGGTCTGACAGAACCTTCCGCCTTCCCTAGGGCGAAGGACATCCAATGGCGATGTTCCACAACGGAACAAAAAAAAATGGCGGCCAACCGCTAGTGCGTAAGGGTGGTATGAGCTATAAATTTAAGGTAAATATGTAACCTATTTTCAGTTAGGAACACATTTGCCGAATTACAGTTTGATTATCATTTTAATGTCTTTGACATAAATCTATTGCACTTAAGTATTAATTTACCTTGGTATAGTAGACATAAAGAAGGACGATGCCTATCAGTGCGAGAGCGTAGGCTGTGAGCATAGCCAATAGCAGAGCGGCATACCACCCGCGCGACTGAGTCTCCTCATAGTTTGCTGAAAACAATTTATTTAGTTAGTTTGTAACTTCTGCCCGCGTGAAATATTTATTATTATCTCAAGGAGTATCAAATTTTCTGGGATAAAAGTATCTTATGTGCTAATCCTGACTATAATCTATCGATGTGCCAAATTTCATCCAGATCCGTTAAGCCATACTGGCATCATTGATTAACAAACATACACAAAACCAAACTTTCGCATTTATAATATTAGTAAGATAAGATTGGTTGTGTGTTGTGTAATCTTACACAGACTTAATCCCTTTTCTGCAATGATTAATAAATCTTCTCATTTAAAATAAATAGCATCAACATCCTAAGTACTGTAGGACATAGGCCTCTCCCATGCTGTGACACGTTTGTCTATAGTTGTACATACTGCTGTATGTAGCGTAGCAAACCCCTTGTTCTTTTTCTATAAAAGAAACTTATTACAAGATGTTATAATCTCTCTCATCTATTTCTAGTTTCATAAATACATTACAAGCCTTTTTCCTCTGAAGGAAATACAGAATGTACCTGTTTAGGTACATGTTTAACAGTTATTTATAGAAAAACGTGAAGGTTTATATACTTCTAGGAAAATCTGTCATTTACGCCATTTAATATTTTGTAGTATGAGCACTTTACCTTAGTGACTCATATTATTCATCATTATGACAATATCATCATAGTGGGTTTTTCCTCAATACTAATGTGACTGAATCTTTAGATTTAGAGTAGAAGGCATTGCATATAAAACCTCACCTGTATTACCAGGAGAGGTAGGTAGAAGTAATCAGCATAATTTGATGTTTTTTTTATTTATAAATTTATAATATTATACTTACAAACCCATCTTTCAGCCCAGCAATGAGCGAAATCAATAATTAGTATAAGTTGTATGACAATGAAGCAGAAGCCTCCAATCATGCCAAACACCATCCAAGTTGAAGCAAATTGTCCCTCCGGAATAAAGAAAGCGCCAATTATACCGCCAATTACAATCAGATACTTGATGCCCCAGAAGCTAAAATACAAAACATACATTTATTCTTATCACTGTAATAAAAACGCAAACAATTATTATCAGTCATATAAGCAGACTCACTGATAAAGCCATAAATGTTCAAATCAAGTCAAGATTGGGATAAATACATACCCGTTTTGAATGCCAGCTCGAGGATCTTTGGAGGACTTGACACCAAGTGTTATGAGAGCCATTAAGACAAAGAAGAGACATGCTGCAAAACATATTCTGTAAGACAAAGATACAATTAAGTATTTATATGGCAATTAGTCTCTTAACTTTTGTATATGATTATATATAAACCACTGTCACAGAAAGAGGATAAAAATATTAAAAAAAAGCTGACCCCGCGGCTTCGCTTCCGTCAACTGGCTATCTATCTACCTACCCCTACCACTACCTGCCTACCCTACAAACAAACAAACTCTTCAAGAACCTACAAAAGCTTTATAATATTAGTATAGATGTTGATAAAACTCCTTCGCAAATGAACAAATTTGATTACCATAAAAAAGATTATGGTGTCAATCTTAAAAGATAGACATATGCTGTTTTAGAACTTTTGAAGAGGAACAATTCCATCATACATGATATTTGGGTAACTTAAACCGTTTACGCAACGCACGGAACGGAAGCTCCCAAAAAGGAATAATTTTACCCGTTTTTGCAACATTTTTCATTTATGCCTCGCTCCTATTGATTGTAGCGTGATGTTATATTGAAAGGTTGAGTGATAGAAAATGCCTAAGGCATTATGTCCACCTCTGTACGTTTTTGTGCATGAAGTATTAAATAAATAAATAATATATAGCCTATAACCTTCCTCGATAAATGGACTACTCAATACAAAAATATTTCTTCAACTCCAACTAGTAGTTCTTGAGACTAGAGCGTTCAAACAAACAAAAAATCTCTTCAGCTTTATAATATTAGTATAAGTAATCAAAATACCGCAGCTAAAAATACGACTGAACTATAAGACAAATTAAAATAACTTTTTATTACTATATCAGGTGAATACTTTAAGCGTCATTTGACAAATATTTTCATGGTGTTAGTGATAGAGAAACCGTGTAATAGTCACTCATGAACTGCGTTTTAGTTGTGGAAACAAAAACATAATATTATTATATTGACATTGAATTAAAAAATTACCTGTAAACAGCCAAGTAGCCAACAGCCTGGTCACAGTCCACCTTAAAGTCGCCCGGTATATAGTGCGTTGAGTTTTTACAAAATGGAACCTGTAAGGAACAGATTCATACAAGAAATACTTACAATGATATACTCAATAGCTGACATGACTGGCATGATAAAAGAAAAAATAATAGTAGATTATTAACCAAGGGCTGTATGACATCAATTGCATACGAGGTTTTTGGCGCCTGAGCGAAGCGAAGGCGCTAATTAACCCGAGTATGCAATTGATGCTTACGCCCGAGATCAATACTCTGCTTTACATATCGATTGTGAGGTAAGTAAACAACAAGACAGCAGGTTTCAATGAATGAATTATTAAGAAGAAAAAAATGTGGTAATTAGGAATGAATTATTAAGAAGAAAAAAATGTGTATTTCTTTCGAGTTCGGCGGTAATATATTTTCGACAACTGTTTTTGCCCTTTCTTTAATAAAATCGGGCGTTAGATCTATGTCTTCGTCACTAGACATGTTTAAAACTTTTGAAAAAGAACTCAAACAAGAAAATTAATTATTTTCGCGATGCTTTCGCGCCTACTAGTAGACTGCCTTTTTTTTTTCACGCACGCAAGCGCGTCAAATCTTGCTGGCCAGTTTGATTTTAAATCGATTCCATCTAACATACGATGTGGAAACAAATAGTTCCATATTTAAAATAAAATCTTTATAAAATAAATTGTCTAGATTCCGATTCGAGTAATTAATCGATACCGAGAAAAAAAATATTAACTTTTTAAAAATATTCTTCGTGCAGTATGAGTATGACAGTTCTTTTTTCAAATTCCAAAACCTATGCTGTAATGATAGTCATACACCCCGGCATTCAGGGGTGTAAGGGTGTACTTACAGAGCAAGAGATATGTAAAAGAGATTAACATTGAACTTATGGCTTCATCTAATTTTGTAATGAGTATTAGTTTTCAGTGTTTTCCATGTAATATTTACTTTTTCTCTTTCTGTTTACCAATGTATATCGTAGGATACCTTTTTCATTTCGTCATGTAGTCCAGGAGCCAGTGTGATGCATGCGGTCACCATAACAAGCAGCAACATGATAGTGTACATGAGGCGGGTGGATGTGGAGTTGGCGCATGACGGGCATGCTGAGCAGCACAGGGAGCATGCTGCGCTGCCACAGCAGCATGCCAACTGCAATAAACAAATATTTATAGGTATAATAACCAACCATTATTTTCATTCAATAAGAAACAGCAGATTTCTGTGGCATTTCAAACTTAAATAAATATTATATATATTTTTATAAATCTATATAATATTACTAATTAATTTAGAATTATGTAGGTGGGCGGGCCTCTTTATAATTTTACAGTATAGAAATATTAAATTACTTATTTTCTTTTGACGATATCCATCTGTAAACTCAATATCCGACCCAACTACATCACTAATTGACAAAAACATTGCAAAAACTTTCGAGAGTGAAATAGTGAATACATTAAAAAAAAAACAATTTCCGAAAGAGAAAGAAACAAGGATCGTGAGTGTGAGGATCCAAGAGCGAAAAGTATTCTGTGAATCATACCATTCCCCGTGGCTCTAACGCGCGGTCGTATGGGCTCCTTTCGCAATTGACGTCCTTCATACAGATTATTTGTTGCAGCTTATATACGTTGGTGGTTTGTTCATATCATTGAATATTTTTTTTTTACTTTTTTATATAGTGCCCGGTACAAAAGTTGGCAGGGTTTTGGCATAGTGGGTTTAAGTTCGTGCATATTCTGAGAATTGACCAACCACCATGTAGAGCGAACGGAACGTGGACGCGACACGATTTGTTAGTATATCCTTGTTACAACTGACCAACCAATTGCGCGCTCGGAACGGTCCTAAACGTTCCGGGGCCCCGTTTCATTACCGAAGATACCTAAAAAACGACTTCTGCGCATCTAACAACTGTTGCCAACTTACGTGCCGGTAATTATAGTTGAGTAGGTTGTTTGAAAATACTCATACAAAAATATTTGTTTTCGGTTATTAGTTTTTTCTTTCATAGTTTTCTTAAAATTATACTTAGTCGGTGTTTTAGGATCAGGCCGAACGAACGTAATTTTGTGAGTTGTTAGTCGCGGGATTTACGATCAACTGAAATTCAGTTAGGCTACCAGACGGACGGTCGACGGACATAATTTCAGTTGCTATTCTACGTTTGTACGTGTCACCTCGAGCGCAATTCGGTTGAAATAATGTGCGTGAGTCAACAAAATCTTATTTTGCCTCACCGAGTGGCAAAAACAGGACTTTAGTATGAAACCGAATGCAGCGTAAATTCCACGACGCATTTTATGCGACTCAAACCGTGGTCTTACATTGACACTGCTGAAGGTGAACATTGTAAAGCATTACCCGTCGAAGTAAACAATGTGAAGATAGCCTTGTATAGATAATGCAAAGGCTCTAACAATGTCGCAGTAGGTTTCGTACGTAATTTTTTATCGCCTAACAGCCCTAGCATACCTAATATTTGGAGATTTTAACTCTCGGTAACGGCAATACTGCAGTATTCAAATTATTACGTGACGCTGATTACCAATCTTTATTACAAATGCTAGCGTCAACACGCGGTGGTACTGAAATACTTTTAAGTTTCTTACACTACTGCACTGTTGTAAATATACATATATTTTAAATAATTAAAATTATTTGCATATTTTGTTCTTTTTTACTTTCTGTAAGTCCGTTTGCCAGTTGACAAAGGCCTCCTCCAACTTATTCCATTCTGATCTCTCTCTGGCCAGTCTACTCCATGTTATGCCTGCAATCTGCCTGTCTTCCAATCTTTTTTGTTGTATGCCTCTTTTCCTTTTACCTTCCCTTGGATATCATTGTGTAATCATGTGTCCCAACCACTTCCATTTTAGCCTTTTTATTTTTGGGGTATATGTCGTGTATCTTAGTCTTTTACATAATGTTGATGTTTCTTACTCTATCCCTCCTCTTTACTCCTAGCATGCTTCTCTCCATTGCTCATTGACACATGGCAATTCTATTGGTTGTGTTTTTTGTTATGGCCCATGTTTGACTTAGTACATTAAGATTGGTAGAATGCAGACATTGCATAATTTGCTCCTTGATGTTATATATAGGTTTTTGTCTTTCATTACTACCCTCAGGCCCCAATATCTTTTCCAACTGTTTGCTATCCTTCTTTCGTTTTCTTTGTGTATGTTATCTTTAGGTGATTTCAACTGTCCGAGGTATTTATATTCTTCAACATGGCTAACTTGTGACTCGCCTATATTTATGCTGCTTTTATTTCCATTTATCAATACTTTTTAGTCCTACTTTTTCACTCTCAGATGCTAGTTCATTTAACATTATATTTAGGTCTCTTGGCACCTTTTATGGTTATTCATGAAAAATTCATTGTGTAGTTGAGAAGATCAAATTGGTGGCACAGAAATACATGTATAATGATTTTATTCTTTTGTCTATATTTATGGAGTAGGGAACGCTACTTTCTCTTTTTGTTCAATTAATAAATGTATATCATGCACTTGCTAATTGTCTATACAATGACACTAATATTGCTACAATTTTTAGTGCCCATGGCATAAAAAAATGGAGAAAAACTATAAGGAGGGCTGACTTCAAGTAAATGTCGTAAAGTCACAACAGAAGAAAAACAAGGTCAACCCAATCTGATAGGTCACTAAAAAGGTCAAACTTAACTTGTGTTGATATTAATGCAATGCTACTGATTGATCATAGAGGGAATAACATCTAGGGTACCTTTGCTGATTGTATAAAAGTATGAGGGACAGTAGAGTACATACTAAGTTTATTATCTATGTTTAAATTCACATCATCTTGAAGTGGAATTTGTCTTGCAATGGGCTGATCTGATCTTGAAGAATGACTCATCAATGATAATTTGTGTACCTAATAAATTGTGATCAAAGAGATTCTGCAGAATTTTCACTGTAGATTCTAGATATGCAATTGTATTGAATGAGATAATTGTGTGGTCAAAAATAGAATTAATTGCGTCTTTAATGTGCATAAATATAAGATTTCTAGAGTAGGGTAATGGAACTACAATAATTACTAGAGTTATTCTTAGATAAAACAACACTCACCTGAGCAGCTGAACAAAGACCTAACACTGCACCCATAATGCACTTTTTAAAGCTAGGTAATTATTATTTACCTTCTAGTCCCAATTTTAACGTTATTTTATATACCTTGACAACGATCAAGACAAAATCAATATTTTGTTTCTTGTGCTAAATAATAAAGATTGTTCTACTTGAATGAAAAACAAGATATATCGATTTGACACACGAATATTTTTGACATCACATTACTCACAGAAATCAACAACTTTCATTTGGAAGTTGGAACCAACCTCCAGTGTTCCATGTCGAAATAAATCAACATCAATTTTATTACTTTATGTGAAAATCGACTAAGCAGCAGAAACGAGTAAAACATAACAATTAAGAGATCACGCACAGAGTAAGAGTACGACCAGTGACTAGAGAGCAAGCTTCAAGAGCGTTATTTATATTATAAATGTGCGTCAATCCACAAACGGAATGAATATAAATGCGAAGGTCGCGGATAAATTTGAAAGAGAGTTACCGCGGCCCTGACACAAGCAACTGAAGGAACACGGGTGGGTTTTAGAGATGTGTAACTCGAGTTACTAACTCGGGTTAACTCGAGTTGCGCCTAACACGAGTCGACTCGAATGGTATTATGCCGAACCCAAGTTGCTATCACTAAAATCTAAAAAAAAATATACATATACATACTAATATTATAAAGTCGAAGGGTTTGTTTGTTTGAACGCGCTAATCGCAGTAACTACGGGTTGGAATTGAAAAAATCCTTTTGTGTTGGATAATCTATTTATCGAGGAAGGTTATAGGCTATATAACATCACGCTACGACTAATAGGAGCGATACGTAAAGGAAAAATGTTGCAAAAACGGGCAAATATATTTTTGAGAGCTTCCGTTGCGTGCGCTGCGTAAGCGGTTAAAGTTACGCAACATTCATGTAGGTAGGCAGTTGACGGGAGCGAAGCCACGTGGGACAGCTAGTATATCATAAAACAACCAAATACACACATGTAAAACATTTAAACTATTATTTCTTAATATTTTTTCCAACAATATCAATATTTTTAAAGTTTGAACCAAAAAAAAAGGTAAAACTAAAACCAATATTAAAAGCATCTCGAAAGCTAGGAGTTCGGTACTATTATGGTAACAAATTAAAGAAAGCTACAAAAATAATCATTCTGCTTTGTAAGGTTGTATTTTTTAAATTAGTCGGATTATAAACGTTTGACGTGTGTTTGTTTACAAAAAGTTTGCCACAAGCGAATAGGGTATTTATAAGTTTACTAAGGTTATTTTTTTTCTCAGCCTGTTTTATCCCACTGCTGGGCTAAGGCCTCTACCATTCATTCCATAACCCTCGGTGTTGTGCCTCATCTTGCCAATTCTGAAGGAAGTTATCCAATTTATTTGTCAAATTCATACGTAAAAAAGTGGTTTAGTAAAATAAATAATTTATTCTAACTTAGCATCGTTCTGCTAACTTGAGTTCAACTCGAGCTATGTGAATTTCAACCCGAGTTAACTCGAGTCGTGTTTATCCCGAGTTGGCACATCACTAGTGGGTTTAAGACCGAAATATTCTGACACGCCCTCCTGCTTCACCCAGTCATTGGGTGATAAGCAACAAAAAAAAATGGGTGAAACAAAACTTTGAAGAGAATTTTCACGTTATTTAAAAATTATTTATTACCTTAAAATATAATAATATTTGTATGACAATTCTGTTTTTTTTTCTAATAATTGTTGTTTTTCAATCATTTGCTGTGCCTTTTAAATCAACAAATAAAAAAGCTCGACTGCTTAAGAAGCGAACTAAAAAGACTTTAACAAGATGAAAATCATGTCGTGCAGTCGGAGGATAGATATGAATGAATGGTTAATAATTTTAATATTATAGAACGCGCAATATATTTTATACAATTCGTACTTTTTGGTTAAACCGGGCAGGGAAAGTGAAATGAAGAAAATATAATTTTGGCTTATGCACTCTTGCTACTGACTCCATTATGCGTGCCCCTATTGTACCTAATTATTATATTATTCATGTTGGAATGAGATTTGATTTATCAAACTCATTTAAGTCCTTGGCTGTAGAGATGAAGCGTATATACTAGAACACATCCAGGGATTAGGTATTTAATGAGACATATAATCTAACTTTTAACATACTTGATCCACCCGCGGCCCGCGCGAATCAAAGTACCAAAGACGCGGCGAAGCGAGAAATCTTCATAGTCATAGCTCATTCATGTTTACCAAAATCATTCGTGTGTTAGTCACTTGAATTTGAACACTAATTCAAAGTGCATTAAAGTAACGCGACGCGCACCAGGGTTTACTTAAATCATTCGTGTGCCAGTCATTTGAATTTGAACCATATTTTAATGGCATAAAAGTAACGCGACTTGCACTGTGTTGTGCTAGAATATATTCAGTCCTTTTCACAATCGTTTCATCCTTGTTTGTCAATACTCGAGACTCGAGACTAGTCGGGACTAGGCAGACTTTATTGAATAGATCCTTTGACAATACTCGATACGTACGAAGACTTTATGATGAAGTCTAGTATCAAGTACAGATTCAAGCGATTGTGATATGTGATCTCGCTTGACGTATTGATACCTACTCGACGTCGCAAACACGTACTATCAGACTTATTTTGTGATCGGTTTTCGTAACGAAATTTTGATAAATCGTTAAAGAACTTAGATCTATTTTTATCAAGACATTAATTAATGTGTTTATTGTTTTAAAAAATGTCTCCCAAAGAAAGTAGTGCATTAAACAAAAATTAAATAGTTACGTGATAAAAAAAAAAAACATAGGTATATAAAATATGAAACAAAACAAAAAACTAATTAAGTGCTCTGAAAATTTAAATGAAAACTTGTAAACACGCTAACAATCTTCAATATAGATAAATCTTTACGTTGACAGTCCTAAGCCTGTGTAATGCATAAAGGGAAGTTTACAATATATTACTGCGTGCGTACGTATCTACACGTATCGGTGGTACGCAAAGACAAAGGATCTATAAAGTAAGCGTATTTCATATACGTGTACTAGGTGGAACAAGTATTTGGATCGAGTATTTGTGCAGATTTGAACTAGGTGCACCTAATACAAAATTTAGCTAGTACGACCCATCTCTATTTGGCTGATCGATTATTTCACGTTTGTTCTTTATTTTCAATCAATGGCACATGTCATATTCAAATAGTTGTTGATTGAATACGTCAATTATGTTTTTTCATTCCAATCGAGTTTTCATCTTCATAGCTAAAAAAGCTTTTAGTGCTTATATTTTATATTAAGTATTTTGTGAGATTATCACGCAGTCTCTTACTAAATAAATATATGTCTGCCCCAACCCACCTAATTTTCTTTGAACAATTCATATAGTAATGGCGTAGAACTTAAGAGTGTCATTAACCTTTTGCTTTTAGTCGATTATTTGTAGCAGTGACAGATATAACCATAAACAAAAAGATTATGGCGCGAATTTTGCTCTGCTGTCTCTGGTCAGTGGTCTCGGAGTTTCTGGAGTGGCGGGATTTTTTCGAGTGTAGTTCAGCGGCTGTTAATATTATTTTCAAATTGATTCCTAGTGGATATTGTTATATAAAATTGGTGTAGTTTTGTGTCTCACCTGTCTATGCAACTGGACAATATGTGAAATCATTGACACTTTGACAGAAGCGATCTCGGGATAGTGGAGCGGAGAATTTTATTGTAGTATTGACTACCTCTGCAAAGCTTACTGGGAAAGCTGACTCAAAACAATTTTCTGCCAAATATTACAAAAAGCATTAGAATCTGTTACATCCGCATTCTAATGCATACTAAAGAATTCAAGATGAGAAAAATACTAACTGATGACTAGGCAGCATGGTCTCAGACCTTAGCCTGTTCCGTCAGGAACTAATATAAATTAAAAAAAAAAACAGGTCCCAACAGTTCAAAATTTTCAAAACACCGTCGACTTTTCTCTCTTTTCTTTTGACAGTTTCTGTTTCAGCAAAGTTTTCCTTCTTACAGTATCATGAACAAAGTGTCTTTAACCTTTCTAAGTTTTCTCAATCGTTTTGTTTCATCAGCATAATTATAAATTCAAAGTATCCTGAGTTCGAGGCATCAATAAACGGATGCCGATAGCCGAAAATAACTAAAGTATGTAAACCATTCTATTTTCTGCTTATTGCTCGACTCGCTTTCTTAGTTCCAACTTGCATGAAAAAAGGAATTAAGAACATAATGTGATGTTTAATTGCTTTAAATAAGTTGTTCTATTCTAAGTCTGACTGTATACCCTACGCTATGCATTAATTTGTGGGTGTCCAAGCAAAGAGGGTCCAGGAGTGGGGTATTGAGCTAAGACTAGATTCGGTATCTTGGATAGTCAATTGATAATAAGAATTAAAAAAGTATTCAAAAACACCACAAAATGTTAGCACATTTTGTTTTTTTTCAATGATTTGTGGTTGAAACTGTATCTGTATGAGGGCAACTAAACTTCCTTTCCCTTACTTGGATGCCCACATTTAATTTAATTAAATTTTTACTTTTAAATGTTGAAACATTCCCCTAAGCTAGCTTGTCAAGATTTATCACATTATTGGTTTCAAAAGATTTGAAGTGTCAAGCTGCCTGCATATATTTCCTGTTAATTTCTGTATTTATTTGCTTAGGTAAGTACCTAATAATCCAATAAGCACACATTTTCAGAGAATTTTTAAATGTTTGTTTTCATGAGGTGCTAAAACAGTCAGAGGAAATCAGCTTGCATATATTGACTTTAGAAGTCCAATTAATTTAATGCTTTGCGAGCGTAGTTAGCCAGAAATTATAGTATGACAGGAGTTTGATTCCATAATTCAGACAAACAATGCGGCTTTTTAAATTTGGTTACTTTTCATTGAAATTGGGTTGTGATTTTCATATTGAATTATCCATATTAATACTATAAATGTGATATTAACTCTGTCTGTCTATCTTTAAATTTAAATGAAACTTTTAATGATTTTTTTTTTAGATTTATATGAAGCTTGTTGCACAGGTAGATCATGTCCTGGATCATGTCATATTGGGCTATTTTTTTCAATGTTTACTGGTGGTAACTGCTGGCAGAGGCTAGTATTGTATAATTCAGAATTAATATCTTCTTAAGAAAGCATACTTGTAGTTTATTTAATTTTTTATCATCACTTCACTGTTGAATCTGGGTTTTATTGGTCTTTGCCTCTCTGAATTATTCAGTTTAAAATCTGAATCTCTGTCTATCAAATTAGCCACAAATTTGTTCCAATGCTGGGCAAAGGCTCTCCCTTTTCCATACACATCTGTCCTCTGCCATTGAGACCCAGTCCTTCCTGAAAGAATCAAATCCATATGTTTTTCGTCTTGGTCTGCCTTGATGTTGTGGGATATTAAATGAGACCTAATAAGATGTTCTTTAAGCCAACAGCTCATTAAATTGTAAATATATCAGCATATTGATAGAAAATATGATTTGCTTTGAAGTTTAATGTAACCTTCTTCCAACTTGGACAACCTGGTAAAATAGGATGGGATTAGAAAAATAATGCCACTTTGCTACTAGATAATAATTGAAATATATTTTTTTAAGGACACACAAAATTCAATTCATACTAAACTTACTGAGGTATATTCAGGCAAATAGTCTACTTGAAGTAGCTCATAATAAAATAATAACATTTTTATTATATATTTCATAAAACTGTGTAACATTTATTTGTTTAGTAGATACTATATGTACTTATGTACCTACAATACTTTACAGTCATAAATAGTTCGCTATAAAATGCAATATTACACATTATAGATAGAGAGCTCAAGTGCGGTATGTTATGGCTGTTAAGTTTTGTGATGTTTATGTCACCAAATTATTGCAAACTCTGCAAATTTACGAACTGTCTCGAGAGTTTTTAAAGATAAATTGTGAACTGAACAATTTCAAAAGAATATATGACCAATCAGTCTATCATATATAATGTTCTCTGTGCAGTTTTGTTCTATCTGTTTTGGCGTGACGGTAAAATTGCTAATATTCATTGGTCATTGTTGGTGCCAGTAATTAACACACAGCTCACGTGGATACCAAAGAGTTTACAATCTCTCAAGATAGGTAGGCACTTCATAAACTTACAGACATTGCAATTCACTGGTGGCATAAGTACATATTTCTGCCTGTTTCAATTTACAATACAAGATTATTTTCAACATACTAACAGAAACAATTCTTAATAAAATTGTAATAGCTAGTTATCATCGTTAAATTAATTTGGAACACAGTCTGGACCTTCATGTTAGATACAATATATTATAACATTGATCAAATCTACGACGATCTCAGCAAAATAAAACATGCTCTGCTTACATTCAATATTATAGTTATGAATAATAATTTAGAAAAAAAAAAAAAAATATCACAGTAGTTGCTACCAAAAAAAAAGATTCCGACGAATTGAGAACCTCCTCCTTTTTTGAAGTCGGTCTTCTTCTTTCCGTGTGAGGATGTGGCCACCTCTGGTGTCAGAGTTAACTAAGCCGCCTCTGGGAACCCCACAGGCCTCTGACTTGGCTATTTCAGACTTACATTAACTGTATAAGATGGTTAAAAATAGATTGCTAAACCATTTTTAGGCAGTCAGAGATTGGTAAAATATCGGAATACAATAAACCAAAGCTGACAGTTTCGATACAAACTGCTGTGATATTGACAACTGAATACGAAAATATAATATATATCGAGAGATAATCAACACATTTGATCACGACCTAAAACTACTGGTAACTATTAATAACGAAGTGTCGATGCATCCACCGGCTCTTAACAAGAAACTAGATACCTAATTGCATCATGTTTCCAAATCTTATGTAATATTGATATTTAAATTTGATACATACTGGCTTAACAATTGCATTATGTAACTTCCTGTAAAGTTAGGACTTTCGTTTACGTTTTACCGTTTTTCGTTTACGTAAACGAAAGTCCTAACTACTACTGCTTCTATGTGATTTTATGTGTAGTGTCCAACTAGGCATAGTCCGCATTAGATTTATTGTTAACCATTCACACGAACCGTACGGAACATTTGTATGACTGTACGGATGTTGGCGTCCAAGCGAAAAGCGAAGTTAATCAAGAATTATAATAATGTTCGTGTTTTGGGCCTCTGATATTTTTCCATGCTATCCAAACCTTCAGAATTTAAGTATAGATAGACAAACACCTATCCACAAACCTACAACGTGTCTAAAACTATCCTCTTTTTTCGTGATTTATAAATACCGTTGTAATGGGTTAAAAGTTGGAATTTAAGGACGCCTTCCAAAATTGGCGTTGGTAGTATTTTTTAATTAAAGTAATAAATCAAAGGTTATGTTCTTAATAACTAAATTTTATCAATATTAGCAATAATTATTCAATAACAGGTGTATTTATCCGTGAGCTTCTCAATTTGATATTGACTCATCATATTATGTGAAATAACCTAATTGAACTCTCTTTTTTTACTATGCCTCATTTTTATGGATAACTACAAAAGCATTGCATTTGCAGCTACATATTTTTGTGTTGCGGGTTTGAAACGTTTTTCTGCCAATATTTCAGAAAGCTTAATATATGAAAATTGACAACAAAAAAGATGATGCTCTAAGCTGTTGTTTACGCATGCATTAAGCATGAAGCGGTTTCAAATCAGCTTGCTCGGTGCACCAGTATTCCAGAAATGTTGCTTAACAGTGATAATTAACGTAACTAGTCAGTGATGTCCGTACAACATGCTTACCATAATATTTATACACAAACCGCTCTTCTATTAGTGTGCGTATTATATCAATTTCCGTTATGTACTATTTTGATGTTGGTGTAGCAGATACAAAATTTGTTAATTTAGTGTTAACATATATTTCAGTGCTTTCCTGTTATCTTTTTTATCAAAACTTTGTAACTCTTTATATCAATTTTAAGAACTAATAACTTGGTTTCTAGTCGTCGATGTCGGCTATTTATTATAACTAAGGCTGAGTGCATGGTAGCTAAGTAAAGGACACATCAAGAAATTATCTTTAGGTAGGTATGCAAAAAGTACTTAATTCGGTACCTACTATAAACAGGAGACATATTTTCATAAACTATAATTGCCCACATCAAAATTAAATTATCTTCATTGGAATAGCAAAATACATAAATGGTACCTAAACAATTTACAATAATATAATGTAAGGTAAACATGAAATAATAGTGACGTAAAGCTATGATAAACATACTATTATGTAAATAAGTGTAGATAAAAATACATGCTAGCTATGTAGGTAGGTACCATAACTTTAACTGAAAGTATTTTACAACAAAGGGAACTAAACATAGAACAATATGAAGTAATCTAAGTTTACAAATATACTATTTAGAATAAAGGTTATATAATATTTTAAGTAAATATGCTACTCAACTAGAAGGTACAACTTAGTTATTACAATGTTGTTAATATCATCAGATTCGTAGATTATAAGTACCGACAGCAAAAAAATTACCTTGTTCACTTTTTTGCCAGGTACTTATCATTTTAGACCTTACTAATTTGTGAATTTTACATATTTACATAAATGGTGACTTAGTATAAATTAAAATCTCTTTTCGTGTCTGGCTGTGTAACCGCGTTTTCTTTTAAACTACGCAATGGATTTTGTTGTGGTCACCATAATTTAGAGAATATTTTTTAAGGGTTATAAGTGAAATATAATATAATTATAAAATCCTTTAAATTATGCGAGACAAGGGCGGTTCGCTAGTTTGTTAGATCAATTTTGGAGAGTAGATACATAATACAACGGCAAATGCAACGTCGCGTCGGTTTTTAGTTTGAACCTAAATATTTAGTGGATCACGTGCCTAGGTTGGATTAGTTATCATTTATAACGTTCTGAACATAGAGGGTTCACAACTTAACACCATTAATTAATTTAGTTTGAACGCATATTTGTTATACATATTAATATTAAGATAATCCTTTCGAGTAAAACATTTAATATCTAAATATGTATTAGGTATACCATACTAGGTAGAGATTGGTCACCAACAGGTGTGTTTGAAAATAGCATTTGGAGAAACATACGCTCCTACCTATGTTGCACGAAACGAGGTTCCAAAAGTGATAATGTAAACATAGTTAGCCCTTACGATTTGAACATCTACGAGTAAAAACACAAATATCCTTAACACGGTTTCAATTATGCTTTTTTTGTACTGATATGTAGTTTCTTGTTAGTATTATGACTTTGGTGTTGAGTGCATACAAAATTGAGCAAACATTTTGGCTAAATAAATTAATTAGTTACGTAAAAATATTTACAAAACACCTACGAATTAAAAAATAAAGTGTCTTTATTTAAAATAATAAAAAGTAAAGTACTATAATTTATATAAAATAAGAAATTATCTATGAATATGATTCTAAACCTAATTCTAGTAGCTTCGAAAATAAATTGAGATCGGCATCGTATTTATTCATGAATATGAAACTAGCATGCCTTTTGGCTAGGATTACCAAAAATTTTCAAGAGTAATATTGGAGTTTTATATATCGGGTGGCATAATAAAATGCAGACATCAAAAAAATATATTAAGTATTTTATTTATTATAAAAAAGTGAAAGAATTTATTTAATCCAAGGTTCGGAAACATGCAATTACACTCTGACAGCAGGACAGTCTTTTGAGTATTTCCAAAATGTGAGAGAGACGGACGCTTGTCAAGTAATTAAATGATCCGTTTCCAAAAGGCAAAGGTAAATAAGCTACTACTCCTATGCAGCAGTAGCATTCACACGACCGATGTAACAAACGGGCTTTTTATAGTGGTGCCATGCTAAAATATTATAGATTGCCTACTATGTATTTTTTCAACAGTATATAGTATCACTGCCGAAAACATAGTAAGATATTAAAATGTAAAGATTTGGTATCCCTACATGTGCCGTTTTGTCGACTTCATCAGTAAATAAAGTTGCAGTATTTATGTAGATCACTTTTGCTTACAGCCCACGTGTAAATCACACGTTTTTTAAACTTAACCTCAGTAAGCATATGCCTAGCACATAAACTTCCAATTTATAAATAAGAGAATATCGTTTTGTTTGATTTGGAAAATCAGCATAATTTCGTAGTATCCACAGACATAAATCTATCTAGATGACCCAAATGAATGTACTTCGGGTTTCAAAAGGGCGAGCAATGGTCTTTCTTTGACGCTGTTTCTTAAGCGATTTCGGCACCAGACATCAACCGAAATCTAGAAAAATATCTATTTATACCGCATTGAGCTGTAAAAATTCTACAAAAAAGTTGTGAGACAATGGAAACATTTCCTTTCATCAGTAAGTAAGTTAATTTGTTCTTACGATGAAAGTCCTGATACCGTCTCAAGTGTCATGCTTAGTTTTTATACAGATGGAGAACCTTGCGTAATTTTGTTAGATTTATGTCCTGTGGTAGTATCCTAATTTGATATCCAAATTGTTGGTGTTAAACAAATAAAATATAATCAAGCCTTAAACCATTTTTTACAAAGAGATAGCAACAAGAAAACTATATTCAATAGCATTTAATCAAGTAGATGTAAGCGATCATCGATCGTAGAAAATAGCTGAAATTATTTACAATATTCACTGCTGTGAAATAACAAATATTAATTAAATATACGTAATACGTTTATTGTACCTAACATTATTAAATACTATTATTATGACTTCAACTTAAAATACAACTAAGACCTATGTATTTAAAACCTAAGCTGCAGTTATATTTTAGATCCTTACAATATGGCAGTTGTCAAATCGCTAGCTGAGTTGTTGCTTACGACTACAGTGATATTTTGGTTTAGAAAGCGCGGCGTTTCATTGCGTCGAGCGTTGTTGTTTTGCTATATTATTATGACAACTTCATGATGCTTTATCACAACCAATATTGCAATGAAATGTATATTTGGTAAGATTTACAGGTACATCACGTAAAATAATCTATGTAATGAAAGTACGATATCCAAATAATAATATTAGTTGTATTGAAAGTAAGCACCTGTAAAATATTGTATATCGTAATTTGGCAAGATAATATGTACTTGGCTCTCGAATTTAAACTCAATTTAGTTTGAAAAACAACAATTTTGACAGTTAGGTTCAATTAAAATTTATCTCGATTAGAATGCAATTCTTTCATATTATTTTTGTCCTGGATCATGAAGTACCTTATTATTTATAATAGAACTGATGAGTTATACAAAATCGGGATAAGCAATACAAAAAAATACAAAATTATTGTGAATGCAAATAAATTGTATTAAGGGGATTAGAGAATATGTTTCAACCGCGCAGTATCAAGAATCTTGAATATCGCGTATCTATGTGTATGATCAGATCTAATTTAATTAGATAAAATTTTGAATCCATGAGATTAATGACTATTTTATTATTCACTTCTCTTACGTATAACGTTAATAGCTTTAATATCCGTACTAGTTATTTAATAATTTGTGTAAAACTGAAACAGGCATAGAACTTGGTACCTTTTGAAATGTGCGTTATTTGTATCAGTACCGATATAATTAGATAGTTCATAGTGCATAATAATCAACGCATGAACACATTACGTGTATAATTGTCTAATATTGATTTCACAGTGATTGTATCATTTACGATTGGCACATTTTAAATATTACATACTTATGGTTCTATAACCAATAGTATTGACAAACTTAGTAGTTTTTCTATTCAAGTAATTTTGTGATTTATTCATACTTGTTATAATTTTATATTTTAAACCAACGAGACTTGGTAACCATCAAACTAGAAAATCATATTGCGTCGTGATGTAAGTAAGGACGAAATAAAAAATTATCGCGGTTCTTGTTATTAATTTCTGTGCCTAATTACTATCAAAATTTTTTAAACTCGTTTTTACGAAGCCGTACAAAAGTTTTCGATTTAAACAATCACATTAAGTAACAATAATAATATTTTCATAATTATACTTTTATCTATGTACATATCCAAACATTGCTTTTAATTTTTAAATAGGTAGTTACAGAATATCTTTTATATAATTCACTATATTATAATTATTATTTACACATCTATTCTGTAATACTTAAATGTAATATTGCAGTTCGCAATCGCTTTTTTTCTCAATCTTCCACAGTTCTGCGCCTTTGTTATACATTTTCCTTCTTATCTGTACGTGTAGATATTTTAAAAGTCACATCAGGTTCATTAGGTTCTTAATCATACCTGATCTTTTAGGTATCATAAATTTATATGAAATTTCCATCTGAGTTATTCCTTCGACGTTAATATTATTAGGACTCTGCTACGAGCATATACAATATAAACATCGCCTTCTACTGAACTCCATGATTGCAGATTGTGTGCAACAATTTCAAATATATATTATGTACAGTGTGATGTTGCCTTCTTATCTTTTCTTTTCCTGGAAGTCATATCCTTGGGTCTGCCCAACCTGTGGTATTCAAATGACAACACGTAGACACCATCTACGAGACCACAATGGGGATATCTTGCGCCGCGTAGTGCGCGATCATCTCTTTGAGTATTGTCTCCTTGTTCTCGTAGGACCATCATACAACACAGATATGTTCATAAAAATTTAAGTCTAAACAAGTTAGTAGTCTTTTCGTCGAATCTGAGATAACTTACGAGGCTAATTCATATATTATTATAATTTATATTTCATTATCATTTAGTAAATCAGTCAATATACATTTTATATTTAGTGATTAATATCACTGAAGTAATTTCGAAAGCCTGTCGTCGTGTCGTGAACTATCAGAGCACAAGTGAATGTAGTATACATTCGCATACTCGATACGTGGTAGATATAGTGCGAAAACATTAACCTGAACGCGTGGTCGATTAACAAACGATGCAGCACATTCGAAAATGTGGACGGAATTGACTGACCTTTCACAATGATATCTGATTGAATTCAATTAGGTACCGTTTTAGTTTCCACGCAGTAACAAATTTTGATTTTATTAACAATCGTTTGTACAGACAACGATTTCCAGTCTGCGCAGTAAAATAAGCCTTGGTATCAAGTAACGAATATCTGTTCAGGAATCAATTAAATATTTGCCAACATATGAAAATGTTTTCACACTATTCATCTCAGTCTAATCTTAAGCTACTTAATGCTAATATTCACAGTCTCCGCCCGAGAGCGTCACACGATTTTGCATTCCACATGTACAATTAAGGCGAATCTACTGCGCTACAAAAATACGTGGGCAATGTCCATATGCTGTCAAAACACACATATAAAGAGAAAAAATATGTCTCCTTAATTTTTTTATACTCCTTTAATATATGTTAATTTATTCTTTCTCTGCTTATAATTATTAAATAAAAACTTTCATTCATAATATATCATTCCTTACAACTAATTTAATCACGACTTCCTCACGGAATAGTTCTCGCATATTGCGATTGAATAAAATGTCTCATTTTAGTTTTGGGTGATGATCAATTTAGTCTTCAGCTCTGCTATCATTTGAGTTGCACTGCCCGCAGATATGCGTGCGAGCGACGTGCACGCTAATCGCCGAAACGCGTGCATGCTTTTTTCCACTTGCACTGAGTACACCAGAGATCGCGTTGGTCCATGCCGTATACCTTACGACACTTTTTGTTATCTGAACGCGGCCGCCTTCCAGGGCTGCCTGGTGAGCCGCTTGCTGTTGATAGCCGCATATGTTTCTGCAAGTACATTTTCTATCACAAAGAGTTACCTTGGTTTCTTAAAAGTAAAACAATTCCACAGAACTAATCAGAATACTAACCGGTGAATGTGAGTTTGCCCAGTGATGCGTAACGGGAATGCTTACTGGCCGAGCGTTCCCATTCTGCATAGTAGATAGTAGTCCTTGCCTGAAATAATATTAATACATTTTATTATTAGATAAGAATATATCAGAATATTTGTGAGTACTAACAAGATTTCATCGAAGAAATGATTCCCACCTGAAAGAGCCTACTAGCTGGCGTTGGTACTCAGGATCCTCGTGCGGCGGGCGGCACATATCTCGGTGGGAGAGAGTGGGTGGCGGTGCTGGGACAGCCAACTCTCGCTCATTATAGTAGAACTCCTCTTCATTGGGACTCTCGCCTTCTTTCTTTGGTCTGCAACGTAATTAAAAGAAAACTAAAATATTGGTTAAGAAATATTCAAAACATTCTTTGGTCTACGTTTCTCAAATACGATTAACCTTAAAAGTAATAAATATGACATTTAATAACAGGCTTTAGTAACCCTCGGTCTATTTATTTTAAATTAGTTTTTGCCAGCGGCTTCGCATGCGCGAATGTCGAAAATTATCCCAGTGGAATATATTCCTTAGGGATAAAAAGTATTCTATGTGTATTCCAGACTATAATCTATCTCTGTGCTAAATTTCATTCAGATCCGTTTAGACGTTCTAGCGTGATTGAGTAACAAACATACACACACACATCTACCCAAACTATCGCCTTTATAATATTATTAGTGTGATAGTAAGAAGAAAGATCATGTTATGAAAATAAAATGACTAACACACTGTTCATGAAAGGTGTAATAAGCCAACATCATTTGGGTCACAATCTCTTTAAATCTAACAGTAATTTCGTTACGTGACGAACACGTTCGTAATGTAAATATATATCTGTAAAGTATAATATCATCGGCAATATAAGAACGCACAGGGCAGCGTTACGTAAGTAGCGGACTGCGGGCGTTGGCAAGTGGCCTTGCGCGCGCGGGCAAGGGCGGGACTGTTGCTAGCAACCTTGTCGCGAAGCCTCGCTGCTTCCGGGTCACTAAGGGCCTTTCAGTGTTCTCTAACTACTAAAAAAATATCTTCAACCTTGATGCCTACAACAGTGTGTTGTAGGCATCAAGATTGAAGACATTTTTTGTTTACCTACTATATTACGATATAGCAAAATATAGTCTCAAGATTGAAATGATTTTCGGCTAATCGTATATTCGGGCTCGGTTCGGCTAATAAATTATGCCAATATTTTTGAGATTGCGAGGTTCATGCAATTTCGTAATGAATATTTTGTACCAATCAGTATTTGGTCGATACTAATCCGATTATAATACACTCGTAACAGTTTAATTATGCTGCCATGAATAGGTCGATTTCCATGAATGCTTTCTCTATTGATACAGGAAGCAAGATGTTCGCTAGCGACGCACTCAGGCTGTAACCTTGCCAGCTGGCTTGTTGGCAATGTGTAATTATTATTGCACCTAGCACGTGCATTAGCTCCCGCACGTGACCTTAATGCACGTGACCATTGCATTCTGTTATTTGTGAGTTAATCTACGAGTTACATACAATGAGAAGATTAAGATATAATGCGATTGATATGACACGTTTCTAAAAAAAGGTTTCAATATAAATAATAAACGGCTAAAATAAAAGCGAAATGATAAATATAGCAATACCAACCCCAAATGGTTACCCCTGACGTGATTCTCGATTTGTCCTAGAATATTTGTCCTGAATGTGCATCCTCGCCAGCTACACAGAAAGAGGATACGGTTCATCTGTAACAAAAATAAAATCATAAGATTAGAAATGTAGAACGTTACCAAAAGTATTTTATATTCCTTGTAATATTAGATGCGTTATTTATGAGTAGGTAAAGAAATTATGATAAATGTGTTAGAAAATGATCTTAACAACCGCTGGAATTTAAACAGTAGATAGGTAGAATCGAGCGATGATGTAGTGGAGACGGAAGCAACTCTAGGTCGTGGCCTTGCGAACACAGCGCGTCGCGGCGCCCTCTTGTACCGCTACTAGTATGCTCTACGCTCCATTCATAGCGTGACCACATCACGTATTGTTTTAAAATATTTGCTCTCCTTGCGACTCTTACGTGACCGCATTTAAATTTACCAAATGTATTATGTATTTGCGAGAGTTATTCTAAAATATTTATCTCGGTTGTAGCTTGAGTATATAATGTTTGTTTAGTTCATGCCACTGTATGATTTTTACTTAGTTTCAAGTAAAATTGATGAAGTAGCGGCCCTGCGTTAGTGAACCTGACGAGGCATAAGCAGGGCCACAGATGGCGTGTCTTGCCAAAGTTTCTGCATCGACCTTCTGCTCAATGCCACATTATTTCGGCCGAGTTGAGCTACATATACATTCATACATTACAACATGCTGTTGGGTTGCTGTCCTGTTACTATGCTGCATTCTGCTTAATCTGGCTTTTATCCCAATTGCTACAAAATGTAAATTGCATAGTATCGATTGGAAAATTTAAATCGACAACATATTCTCGCCCATCCCTGCTTAGCATGTTAAGGTTTATTGGGCATCCCGATTTTTATGAATTAAAAATAGACACTTAAATAAAGGATAGGCCTTAACTATCTATATGCTGTCAATGCTGTGCCAGATCTAGCAACGAGGCTATATTAAGTGCAATCAAAAGTAGGTTAGGTCACGGGGGAATGAGGTGAAGAGCGCCGTAGTCCGTGGAGTGGGAGAGGGCTGTCCGCGAACTGGGTCGAAGCACCAGGGCCAAGGGTGGTATATGAAGGTTGCGCTTCTTTGTCTAATTTTGAGATAATTTCATAGGAGGCAAGTCGTTACACTATAGAAAAGGGATCTGTTGCAAAAACTTTTATAAAAAATAATATTTCTATTACAAATCATCGTTCACCTCCACGATTGATTTACCAAAGAAAAATAAAAATCTAGGCAGCCCTTTAATGTACATAGAAAGCATTTTCTAATACTGCATTGCTAAGTGCTTTATTCAAAAACAATCAACTGTAAATATGATGTGTATCTGTTTAACAAGTTACCACATAAAATGTTTCCGTAATTGTATGTCCTTCCATTTATAGACAGTGTATTAATACTAATAATTCACTTTTGTAACTCCTGCAGCAAATCTTACAGAAATATAATGCTTTATTTATTATTATTCTCCGAAAGATGAAAATTAATTATGTCATCCAGATTTAAACCTATACATTCAAAACATGAATTCATTACATGACTGCACGTGGATTAACATCAAAACATAATCTGTCATCAGTCGTTTTAACTGATCCGATGATATCGGACGGTTAAAATGAACGAATCTGTAGGATTCTTATGTTGGCTGAGCAAATAGTTTATTTTAATATTGCTTCACCTTCCCTTGGTGCGGGTCGAGGGGAGTGCGGATCGAATGTCGGAGCGTGTTTCACTTCAGGAGGGCGCCTCCCTTCCCTTCGCTGCACCACTGACCTACTTTCAGCGTTTAATAGGTACATTTTTATTCTGTTTCGACAAAAATCCATTATTAGGACTATTATGATTTTGTAACTGCTTCATTGTACGTAAAAAACTTTTATTACGAAAATAACAAGAGAAAATAAAGTAGGTTTGTGTGTTATTTTATTAAAGGTACGATTAAAATTCAAATAAATCGAAATACATAATATCATAACTTTTCATTACGTATGTAGGTAATTTATATTGGATTATATAAAGGTAAAATTGGGTTTCAAAATTGATAATCCTTTGTTCTCAAGGACAAAGGATTATTTTATTATCACATTATTTTTACGTCATTTAGGCTTGCAAAGTTAGTAAAAACAAAATAATGAAGTTTTCAATTGTTTTTATTTTCTAGGGACAAGGAAACGCGGTCTGTTAACTATTCTTAACTATAAGTATCGAGTTTAGTTGCCTTTATTCAAGTTAAAGCGTCTTCACTATTCCATATAGTAAATGTTTTCGGAATAACCTGCCTCTGGCTTTGTGTGTCGTCTGTACGCTTACACGTGCCGGTTCTGTTCTTTGTGTGCAATGCAGTAGTCTCTGCCAGTGTGCAGTTGTACTACCTATCTATGCATTTACTTATAAAGCAATGAACAACATGAACATACATCCGTTATATAATATACGTAGCTTCTTTTTATTTTCTAGGGACAAGGAAACACGCAACTGTCATGTTTCTTTGTTCTAAAATAGATTTTCAAAAAACCTTACCATTTTTTTTCGTTTTAGATTAAGTGGATCAAAATATGTATTTTGAATTAACCTTTCTAATAAAAGTTTTTATGTCTATAAACTATGCATAACTTTATAGTTTTACATTGTTTGCCGAAAACACTAAAATATCGAGTTTAATTGCATTTATTCTAGTTAAACTACTTCTTTACTATTATAGAGATAGATAGTTACTAGAATAACCCTGCCTCTATCTTTGTGTGTCGTCTGTAGGCTTACACGTGCCGGTTCAGTTCTTTGTGTGCAATGCGGTAGTTTGTGCCAGTGTGCAGTTGTACCTATATATGCATTTACTTTTATAGCAATGAACAACATGAACATATTTTATACATCCGTTTTGTACGTCAGAGTAGCCTTTGTGACGTAGGCTAAAACAGAAACATATATAAAAAATTGTGACCAATATCTATTAGGTACCATTTAAATACTTTGTACCTACTTTGTTTTTGCTTTATTAATTACTAGCTTCTGCCCGCGGCACCGCCCGCGTAAATAGTGTTTA
The DNA here is from genome assembly GCA_947562075.1 of Orthosia gracilis. Taxonomy (NCBI): domain Eukaryota; kingdom Metazoa; phylum Arthropoda; class Insecta; order Lepidoptera; family Noctuidae; genus Orthosia; species Orthosia gracilis. The sequence continues at coordinate 45,578,332 of OX387268.1, forward strand.
ATCATCCCAAGGGAACACACTATTATCCTATGCCCTTGTCTCAAACTCATCTAAATAATCGTTTGTTACCTTTTCATGACTAAAGGCTCGAAAGAAACATACAAACAAAGTTACTATCGCATTTATATTTGTAATTAGAATGGATTATCGTTCATAATCATAATTAGTTAGAATCTCAACTACATTGGCAATTGCAGTTTAATATAACTAAGCTCTTTCGGACGCCCTAAAAGTAAGACAATGACAACCTGATGAAACAGTTAAAATGATGTACACATAATATCAAAAGTATCTAAAATAACAAGATGTTTGTAGTTTTATATTTACTGGGGGATGATTCTCAGAAGTAGATAGAAAAATTACCGCTTTGTCGTTAGTTAAATGAAGCTACCTACAACCAAGCAGTTACAAAATAAATTGACTGCGTTCTTGTGTTAAGTCTGTAAACAAGTCCACGTTGAACAAAATAATGTTATATGCCACCGGAATAGAGTTGAAGTTGGAACATGCTATTTACACATAACACACCGGCACAAAATGCCGGTTTGTTATTGCGCTGTCTCTTTCCAACGCGAAACGCCGCGAGATGATGATATTGATTTGTTTTCATTGCGTCTCTTTTTTGCCTATGAGCAACATACTAAGTCTGTCTCATCCGCTTGACCTTCCTTATTTACAGGCACACACACACGTATAAGCTTAACAGTGCCAGATAAGTTGTTTTCGCGTCATCTCCTTCTAGCTCTAGAAACGAAGCGAACAAGGAAGACGTCATTTAACGAGATATGCTGCGTTACTAGCTGCGTGTTGGTTGCCGGCCGGTACTTTTATGCGGTGTTTGAGTTGTACGTCCACGGCGCCGGTACTTGTGAATATGATAATGTAGGCCAGTAACTAGCTACTGACGCGCCTTGTACTCTATTGCAGAATGAAATTATTTAGACAAAAATGTAATCTTTAAACGCATTTTCACGTAGTTTTAATGAAATCGAAGATCTTAATCAAGAGGCCGTACCGTGTACCTAATTTATGTGCAAATATTTTTCTGTTATGATCGTGTCCCGGTGAAATCGTATCTAATTTTTTATTTGAGCCTCCAACTAGAATGTATAGATAGAATACTCACGTGGCTAGGTGTGCTGACTTTGTTTCAAAACAAGCTTGTCGTCTAGTTGCAAGTTTACAAATAAAAGCCTCTCAGAATCATGGAGTTGTTTAAAAAGTGAACTGAAAAAACCGTTTCCGTATGCCATTTCCGTAAATAGTAAGATAACAAACATGCACCTCACCTATTTGGCAAAATATTTTCATCATTATTACTTCATAAAGAAACCAACAGAGTATTTTGATTCATCATTTAAATAATTATTTTAATAAACCAAACGTATTTCATTCACGTAATAATTTATGGCCTATAAAAATTGTTATTAATACCTGGAAAATGTATTGGCAGTTGTTGATATTAAGAGACAATAATCTCCGTTTTACTAGTCGCACAAAGAAATTAAATGAGATGGCATGATGTCGATGCACGAGCGAGAAAGCGCACACGGCATGCACCCCATAAAACCAAGGGACAACCAGGAACACGGCAGGTCACTGAACTGTCGATGGTTTACCCTTACGGTTCGGCGAAACGGTATGAACGTCATGTGATATTTGACCCCCTAGTGAGCATATTTTTTAAGATATAATAAAGCGCCAGATAAACTTCAAAACTGTTTTAAATATCATTTAATTCAGTTATAATTAATACCCGAACAGAATCTAATATTTAAAAACTGAACTAAATTATGGTAATGCAAAATATTAATTAGTAACTATAAATTAAAAAGATACGAAAAATGTATGGTATTGCACATACATAATTATAAAAAAATAAACGTTTGTAAAGTAAATGTGCTACAGGTGGCGTCACGGATGCATTGAACTCGGATCCAAAACATTCCCCACGCTGGGCAACCCCGCCGGCGCGGTGGGTGCGGGCGGTACACCCTCATCACTTCATGTTTTTCACTCAACCTACCTACGCCACACACACGTCCCAGAATGTGGATAGAACACATGATAAACGCCTGGTTGCAAGAAACTACGCAGTGTTCGTTTGCCTCATCTCATTGTGAGAAGTGACTTGCATTGACTATTGTCTGCTACCATTGGTATTTGGATTACCGATGTCATTAGTTCAAATATGTTTGCATGTTTTGTTTTTGACTTTTATAAGTTTTATTTGGTTATCTTTCTTGCCTCATTTGCATGTATCTATTAATAAAATTTTATATGCTTTTAATCTGCTTGTAAATTTATTTAGACTTATTTACTTTAGAAAAAATTGTATAGACGTGCGAGGACTTCTTGCACGTGATCAGTCACCAGGGTCAAAGGTTGCAAACGTCATTAATTTTATTGTCGTATGTGTAGACTGCGTGAAAACGTGCGTCATCCTGATATACTATATCTAGCCCACGAAAATAGGTCGCTGTATGTCGTCTTTTCATCACTGTTATTCTAATTAATATTATTTAATTAATTAATATTATTTTTTGGAGTAATAATAATTTTGTATGGTTAATTCTGTTCGTGGTGAGTTACCTCATAATATCATAAAGGTCTTGGATGGTAGTGAAAAATATGACGAATCAGACTCGTGGGGCAGTCGCCAATCGGTGTAAAGTTGCGGCGCCGCTTCATTGGTCACCGACCCCTACAGGTTCTAACTTGTAACCATTTCACTTTTTATTTCTATATAACAGTACCGGTCTACCAGGTATGTATGGAAGGCTGGAAATTAATTGTTTTAAAGTTGTTCATACTTAATCCATGTTCCATTAAATCTTTGACGTTGTATTTGATGTTAGTTTAGCTGAGAATAGTTATATCTCCTATAACATTTTTTTTTTTTCAAAAACAAAAGAAAAGGTGATTTGAATAGTATTTTTGGCTTTTTTGTTTGAGCATGAATAATGCACATCATGTTATCAGTTTTTATTCACGGCCGTGAGTTTTTAAAGAATACTGTTATATTTCACCACTTCCGGATAAGTTCCGGCAGACAATTTTATATAAATTCTTTTCCATTTCTGGAATTTTATCTGTTGTTGAAACGGTGTCGTCTTAGACACTGATACAGATTTTTACTCTACTTTCATAATAAATGGGTTTTATCCACACAACTTGGTTTCTGTAACTTAGTTTTGCACTGTCGGAAAATTATAGCTTTCATTTTATGTGTCTAAATTCAATTCTCTTAGAAAAATCGGGAAAAGTAGTTACAATACAGTAACGGGCATCTTTAATACAGTGATATCACATAAGAAATTGGCAGTCGCTCAAAGCTTACTAACGACACGATTTTAGGGTATTAAAAGATTGGAACGCTCAAGGAATCTGGCGTAACAATATCAGACATCGCAATATACATTATTTTGTGGAATGAGGAGTTTGTTGAACCCAGAGGACTACTCATTATCGCGTCTGATGAACTCGTCATGCCATTGTTCCAGCCGGTGATATTCGGAGCTATAAATATACAGGGCTACAGGTTAAGTCGACATAGATCCTTTAAAAAGTTGTAGTTTCCATCATTCCTGACTGATTTGACTATGAAACACCGTACTCCAAACTTAACCGTTATAAAGATATTGGCTGATTTTTTTGTCTACTGGCCTATTTGTTCGACTTTTTGTCGTATGTTGGGGACTGGGGTACGGTGTTTCATAGTCAAATCAGTCGGGAATGATGGAAACTACAACCTCTTTAAGGATCTAGGTCAACTTAACCTGTAGCCCAGTATGTAGGTATTAGGTATGTGATTTCATAATTATATGCTAGTTTACGTGCATCGTGTTCAAGGCGTTTAAGGATTCTCATACCAAAGAGCATCAGTTATACCGGTACCTACCCACGAATGTTTGGTTAGTTAATGCTAATAAAATAGATATAAGGCATCTTATGAATAAAACACTAAATACGATGACAATGCGAGCCTAACCATGAAGGTACCGTACTTAACAATTGAATATTATTGATTACCTCCAATGTAGTAAACAGGATTATTGATACGGTGTGAGTGTGACAACGTGAAGTGAAATGCAAGTGATCCTTCTGTACTTATAACCCAAGTGTAAACATTTGAACTGTCAAGAACGGGCAGTGAACCGGCCGCTGTGTCATTGCCCTGCCAATGCCGGTTAAAAAAACGCATTGCCTCCATCTATCTATTCTCCGGCGCGATGCTGCCAGACTTGCGTTTGTATCATGATAATCTACTGCTGATTTTTGTACCTGCGCTTGTACTAAATTTTGAGTAATAACTAATATGTAACCAAAAAATATTGATGAAGTGCAGAAGGCAGATATATCTATTTACTTAGATTTCAATAAATAATGCTAAAGGATGTTACTTGCGAAATTATTGATAACCAAGATAAGCAACGAAATAAAGCCATCGATGAAATAAGAAGTTGCCACCCACTTCAATGTCGTGTTGCACGCAAAATGGTAACCTGTAGCACTTCCTTTGTTTATTTAATTTGTGCAAGGTGGTAGAAATAATAATTGCCCAATGTGGTTACACATCCATAATGGCCGTAAACGCAGCTGGTGTTGGTGTACTCGCCGGGTACTGGTCAATGTCTTGGACGGTGTTTTTGACCGCGTCAAGGTCGCCAGGATAGGGTACGTGAACTTTATGTCGCAATTTTGCTCGAATTTACGCAACTTTTGCTATAAACTAACATCCTAGTGTCTGTAATGAGGCCTTGGTGACGAAATTTCGCACTAACGATAAAATAACCTAGTGATATGCGCAGGGTTATTAGAACGAGGGAGTTGCGTTGATGTCAGGGCGATGACCCGCAGAGCGAGACGGAACGACAACAACACTGAAGTTCGTGCAGTGGATGGTGTACGGTGTTTGAGACGTTGTTAAATTTCGAATCATATTAAATTTCTGTTACTGTTTGATTAAATTGAGAACAACATTACGTAAGCAAGCGTCGTCGTGACAATAGCTTCTATGTATGATGCTTTTTTATCTCATAAATCCATTGAATAGACTTAAAATACAAAAAGAGAGATGCTGGTTTCGAACCACATCGGTTTCCTATATTTTTCAAATAATGCGTTGTAATTTTAAAGCCAAACCGTGTCCATATCTCAGCAGCAGTTACTCGTACTATTTTCGGTATTATTGCACAACTCTATCTTACAGAGTACGTATATGTACTAACTGGCTCGGTATTATACCAACTGCTGTTCTAGTTATTCATTCGATCATCGAACGTGTTCCCTGTACTGCTATCTGCTTCGAGAACTTGCTATGCATTAACTATTACAAAACGTATTGATAGCACAAGTTTAAACCTTAGTGGTTTTTGGTTCCTATTTAATACCAATGATCCTGTACTCTTTTTTTGTATAATTGATAAATAAAGGATAAAAAAATATTTTTGTCTAATAAATTATCTACAAAACTTATTAACGACTGTTGATGTAAATACTAAAGGTCAGACCGCACTAGGCGTAAATAAGCGTCAGCGGAGCGACGCGACGTGACACGACCAGATATACTTTGATTGAAATTGTATGGGATACAACGCACTACGCAGCAGCGGAAATACGCGACGCGACACTGCGTGACAAAGTAGACCGACTTACCAAGTTTGACGCACCGTGTCGCGTTGCGTAGTTCCGCTGCCGCTAGTGCGGTATAGTAAACGGCGCGACACTGCAAGCTACTGCAAATCTTACGTGTTTGGTGCGTGAAAAGTTTTTACCCGACTGCCGGAGGGTAATGTTTTTCGAAAGTATATATGTATGTATATCCATTTTTATAGCACGCACTGAAACCCAAATGACTTGAAGGATTATGACATATGAGGTGTCATTGGATTCGTCTCAATGTCAGTGTGGAAGTGACATAGCACATGTAATTTTATTAAATCTCCCCCTCCAAAAAAAAGAGGATGATACAATTTTTTTTTCGTTTTCATGACAATAAAAGCTACTAAATAGACCATTCCAAAAAAAAAATAGTTACACTTTCAAGTTACTATTTTGGCACAAATTAAAGATAAACGTAACTTTGATATCTAAATAAATAATCTTTTAAATAATAACTTTTATACCATTCCCCCTCTAAAAAGCTTATTTTATTCACTGAAAACAGTGAATAAAAAGCACTTTTAATCACTGTTTTGGTGTTTGAATTTAGAACACACCAATACATATTTGAACTCCATCTCAATGCAATACAACCTACTTGCGCATAAAATACTCGATACAAACTGTTTGTGCAAACAAAGAATATTCGAATTTCAAACTCCTTCGTTGATTTAATTTTGAGTTTGTTTATTTTTAGGATTTTGATAATGATTTTATTTTGGTCTAGGATGTTTAGTGAATACTTATTTGGATTGTAATTCTAATATTAATTGCATTGGTGTTTAATTAATTATAATTATGTAACTTAACGGAGGTGGTCACTGGCCCCTGAAACACAGATGCTGTTTAGGTAACTCAAATTCAAAGGCTCAGCTTCAATTTACAAAAAATGTGAAGCCCTAAGGTTTCTCATTTTCTGTAAATTTTGAAGGTAGTAAACCATTTATTTATTTATTATTATTCCTTGTGCTTTTGGCTTAAATCCTTCTTTTTCTCGAAGTCATGGTATAAAATATAGTATGCAACTCTTGAATAAAACGGATTTATATCGAGGGCCATGAATCACTCGCGTCGTTCAGGATTCTAACACTTGAATCACTCGCTATGCTCGTGATTCAATCATCATGAATCACTCCCTGCGGTCGTGATTCAGTTGTTAGAATCCTTCACTTGTTCGTGATTCATCTATGGCCCTCGCTTTAAAACCGTCCTTTATTCACTAGTTGCATAATATACTATTATACCATTCCCCCTCTAAAAAGCTTATTTTATTCACTGAAAACAGTGAATAGAAAGCACGTTTAATCACTGTTTTGGTGTTTGAATTTAGAACACACCAATACATATTCTACCTCCAACTCAATGCTATACAACCGTCTTGCGCATAAAATACTCGATTGCGCATGTGAATACTCGGTGCAAACTTCTTATGCAAAGAATATTCGATTTTCAAACTCCTTTGTCGATTTAATTTTGAGTTTGTTTATATTTAGGATTTTAATAATGATGTTGATTTTGGTCTAGGATACTTAGTGAATACTTATTTAGATTGTACCTAATTCTAATATTAATTGCATTGGTGCTTAATTAATTATAATTATGTAACGTAACGGAGGTGGTCACTGGCGTCTGAATCACACTAGCTCAGCTTAAATTTACAAAAAATGTGGAACCCTGAGGTTTCACATTTTTTCTAAAATTTTAAGGTAATTAACCATTTATTTATTTATTTATTATTATCCCTTGTGCTTTTTGCTTAAATCTTTCTTTTTCTCGTAGTCATTGTATAAAATATAGTATGCAACTCTTGAATAAAACGGATTTATATCGAGGATCATGAATCACTCGTGTCGCTCAAGATTCTAACACTTGAATCACTCGCTATGCTCGTGATTCAATCATCATGTATCACTCCCTACGGTCGTGATTCAGTTTTTAGAATCCTTCACTTGTTCGTGATTCATCAATGGCCCTCGCTTTAAATCCGTCCTTTATTCACTAGTTGCATAATATTCTATTTTGGAGAACTCGTTCATTAATAAAACTAAAAAGTAAAACAAATTATAAGACAAAAAACCCGACTGTTTGCTTTTTTTTTTTGGAAATTACATTAAACGAGAAACAATTAATTATTCTTGTTAATCAATATCCAGAAATATATGACCTCCAAAATGAGCATAACATGAATATTACCAGAAAACACAATGAAAGGAAATGGCCGAACTATTGGGAGTTAAGGGTAAATTGATTTCGTATTTTTCTATTTACAAGTTTTTTTTTTCAACTCATTTATAACATAGGTACAAGTAAGCACAAATTAGCGTTCTTCTACCTTGCTCAGAAATTGCCGATCGACTGACGAGCAAAATTTGCTGCGTAGTGTCGCGCCAGTGCGGTTTAGCATATTTTGTAGCGTCGTGTCGCGTCGCTACGCTGACGCGTAGTTACGCCTAGTGCGGTCTGACCTTTATACGGAAATACTATGATACCGCATAAAGTCTTTTAGTGTAAGATTATGACGAATACCAGATTTTTGTATCTTGAAATAGTAAACTCATAGTTATGACTACAACAGAAAAAACAAGAATGCTACGTACCAATATAATATAAATATTAAATAAATACAAAGCGGTGTACTAGAATTAAAAATTTTTCGGCACCGGGTCGACTTACATGCGTGACCTACATTGATACCGTAATCGTATAGGTACCACGCGCTCTATATTTGTATATTATTTTCGCGCGTATTTGTTAAGCCGCTTAAAACAAAAGCAAATTTGTTGCATATTTTTGGTTTTACTCGTCACAACAGTCAATTATGTACGTGGTCTAATGTGATGATGTGACGTAATAGTGAACAATGTTAACTGCACGCAGTGGGCTGAAGTAAAACCGTGGTAGCGTTAGCAATGCCTAGAGCGTGAATTTTCTGTTATCGACTGTTATATCACAGTGCTGTTACCTAATGTGTTTTGAATTAACGCTTAATTGGTTGACAAAGTGACACGTGTGACCAACATTGTTGGGCAAATGTGGGCGCGTTGGGTTTTAGGCCTCTGGGTTAGTTTATCCCTGTCCATCTCATCATACTTATTCTCTTTTAAAGACAGCCGACTACAACTATAAAAAATCTACAGCAAAAATCATCACCCATTTTACGTAGATAAATAAATAAATAGACTGTCTATAGTAATAAACTATTTAAGTCCGGAAAAGCGAGTATCGCAGGCGAAAAGCCAGTTACACACCTAATGTAACTGTTTACCAAGCGGAGAGTGATCTGCGCGCTTCTAGTACCGCAATGTCTTCCGCGTTTTAAATATAGAACCCGAAGGTCGGCATATCATTCGCGTTGGAACAACAGTAGGTTGTTTCAATTTAACATAAACCTTGAAATATCACGCCTGTTATTTTTTGGACGGCTATCTAACGGGGCACGATGCAAGCTAGTGAACAAGTTTTTGCACATATGGTATGGCTCAGAAAAGAAACAGCGCACTCAAGGTCTAATAAAGGCTAAACAAACAATAACTATGGTGTTGGTGGGGCAGCAGTCACGTTGCGCACGCGCAACGTTTTTCCACTCACGTGAGTTTCGACATTCCCGTGTCTTCGCCGCCAGTAAAATATCTACGTATTGTTTTATCAGCGCCCTTATCGCTTTTTGATATTTTTACACACAGATACTGCACGTTTCTTAAACTGTTCTTCAGCAATATGAAGTCGGCTTGATATAAGCACATAGCTATGTAACTAATAATGATTAAGTATACTTCTTAACTATATCTAAGTTATAATATCTTGAAGTTATGAATTTCATGAATATTAAATTAACAATATTAAATAAACTTAGTAATATTAATTTCATCTCAACATTAAACAAAACTTCTTCTTAGTATCTTCTAAATAGGTCCTTTAATAAAAAAAATCCTACGATATTCATAGCGTAGGTAGTGCCTATGTACTAGTTTTGGACGGTTCCATCTAATAAGTAACTACGTACAGTGACCGTGAGCGACACGCGGAAGTCACCTCGACGCCTTTGCAGATAACGATTGGCGTATTTTATCAGCGGTACACGATAAAGCGACCTTCATTAAAGCACGTATCTACCGCAAGAATATCATTGTGTCCCTATTTACGCGTTTGTTTGAACGCTGTTGCTTCTTCAAACTAACTTTAAACAAGAAGGCACTTTTCCGTTTCAAAATAAAGTCGTGTTCTATCACCGTTGCAACGCCTATTTAACTTTTATAATAAGATTTTATTATTCGTTATGTGTTATTCAAATTATAAATAATTTCAATTCAAATTATAAATTAGTAATACAAGCTTTGTTTAAACAATCAGATAGCAGCCGTCTTGATATAGCCATTGAGGCATAAATAAAAGATATGATAAGCTACGAGGAGCCTTCATTTAGTAGCTCTATGTTCAAACAATCTCTTTGTTTATACATGATACCGATAATACCATTGTTCAATAGATGAACAACCCGCATAGCTTGTGAAAATGCTCAAGAAACATGTATTAGAAGATTACTTCATAAATAAATAGGACCTCACGCTAGCGATGCATGATAATTAAATGCAGCGTTGAGTAATATTTCCGTTATATACTATTTTAGTATTTATTAATAGAAACTTAATAAAAGCGTTAACCGTCGTTGAGCAGAAAAGAGCTTGTTCCATATTTATTGATCTCATGCGCCGCTAAGGCGATTTATTGCGCATTCGAGGTCACACGTGTATCGACAATAATGAAACGCCTGCAAATTTAAGTGTTCCATGCATGCACTCCAATATCTCGATTTTCCTTATCGCTAGTGTAACTATAGAAACTTTTATACGGCACTCTACACAACAGGGTCCGTGTAGTGATATTTCCGTATGAACATGGCTCATTGCTACATAGTTACAAGGTACTAGTGGTACTAGGTTATGCATTAATTTGTATGAGTATCACATTCCAGCTATAAAGAACTGTTTCCATCATTTGCTCGATTTCCTTGGAGTCATATTACATATTATGATCATGTCTATTTCGGGATATCGGACGGATTGGGGGTGTTATGGCAGTTATACCAACGATCACGCTCAGGCTGCGCGTGCGCTATGATGCAACGCGCTTGTTGTTACGTTCGGAGGTTGTGACTACGTCAGTGCATCGGTTAGTGGACGCCCCGTGTGCTGCGTAACTAGGTACGCAGTTCTGCTCAGAATGTAATCATGTGACGAATGCTGATAACATCGTGTAATCTGCTGACGCATTTATGTTTAATGTCCACTTGTCAAATGATGTCCCGATTACATGATTGTAGCACATAATATTATTTTGTTGTTTAATCCTAACGCTTTGTAAAGTAATAGCTGTTCTAAATAATCGAACTTCCACTGTTTGATTGTGAACCAATTGCAACAGTAGTGCTGTGTTTAATAATAAATAGTTCTACCGGTAATTCCTTCTTGGAACCTGTAGGTAAAGACAAAGGCAATGGCAGTAAGCAGCTATCTACAAATAGATGTTTGCTATTGCCTCACTATGTAGCTAAATAGTGCATCATGGGAACTAGTTTCCTAGCGTGATACTATGAATAGGCTATTTTTATTATTCATTATAGTTAGGCTTTGTAGGAAATTGCCAGATATCGTTTGTTAGGTACATATAAAATTTAAGAGATCTTAGATGTTTTTCTTTTCCATCATGATATTCAAAAAATCAATTTGACTAATTTTGTGGCGAATACACAATAAATTTGTATTGCATGCAGAATGCTGGCAAGGCCTTGCTTCGCTCTAATAGCTGTGTCCTCCGTCAAGGTCTGCCAGCTGACGTCAGGCTCTTGCTCGGTAACAAGAGATTTTGCATTCAGTTATATTTATAATATGCAGCTATGCACGTCAGTTGCTAATGAACGCGATTATAAAAGACAATGCATTTGTTACAAGAAAGACGCAAGTTGTTTATGTGTTTAATCTCGCAAAATAACGAAAAAGAGTTCAACATCTTTTGTTTAGTTTTTTTCAGGTAGAGACGATGGCTCACAGTGGGCAGCGGCCGTAAGTGGTGCGGAGGAACAGGTTCCGCACGGATCACATGTGGCCAGGTCACTGAACCCAGGGACGATAATCCGAGGGGTACCGACACCCGCCGGACCGCCATTGCCGCTTCCCACTGTGTTCATATTTGGGCCGCAAGATAAAAGTACTGATTTAATATATACGTCTTTACGGTTGCATCACTAGAGTATTTCGAGACCGTTTATTGATTTAGCGACATTTGTTAAAATAAAATAACGTCAAAGTCATGGTTTGAGACGTGTTTTTCAGTTTCAGAAGTTTCACCTTGGTTTATTTAAGTTATTACTAAGGGTCTTCGATAACCTGTCGCAAAATTGGTGCTAGATAATAGAACAGTTGGCAACGAAGCTTACGTGATAATTCAGCACGGCGACACAACGTCTGGGGCACGCCATTGTTCTGCTGCACCAATAATAGCCTGTTAGCAATGGCCAGCGTTTGCGTAGGCGCCTGCATGTTTCAATAGACTAGGTAGTAATTTAGCAATGCACTTTTTCGAGGACCGATACAGTAATTAAACAAGTAGTTTTTAACATTTTCGTGTTCTTTATGTTTGTAGGTATGACCATCTATGATAATGACTGTCAAAGTGAATAAGTTTAATGTAATCAGTCTTAATTACCCGCAAAATTAATAATTATCGTAACGTCCGTAACCGAGTAAAGATTTGGATTCGAAGGTAGTTTGTACTTAGCATGTTTTTGCAGAATCTTCCATTCGATAAGAAAAATTATGATGACTAGTATATTCTCGTATTCACAGTGGGTAAATAACCGTTACGTAATTGAACAGAAAATATGTAGTAGTAGAACGAGCCCGACGAGTCTCCGGTCCGCCCACCACAAGCATTTGGCCGCCAACAATATGTACAGTACACAAGGTTATAAACAGAGCGTGGGCCTGTAACGCAAGCCAATACAATGGCGGACACCTATTGTACGTTGTTTGCTATTTTATTCTGTGTAAGTGACGATAAAGACTGTTGACAAGATACCGGTTCGTTTCGTACATTGTGTTTGTCCAGTAGTCCCAGTACCCACTGATACCTCGAGAATAGTACGACCGAACTCTGAAAATAGTAAGAGATAGTTCAGATAATAGCCGGTAAAATTATGAATGTAATTTATAACATGACTACAGAGGGATAATGGACAAGTAACCGCTATATTGCGGCGTAGTTCACAAATGGGTGACCATCTTATTTCAAGACACCTTCCTACCTCGGCGAGCTCAGTCTCGATTAGATGTTATACAAATATCTGCGACAGACGTTAAGGGTACTCAGACAACCCAAAGTTAGACAACTAGTCTAACCTTTGAATGTCGGTACAGCTCAGTAATTGGATTGGATTGCCGAGGTCTAATAGCAGTCGCTCTAAGCGTAATATTTGTATTCAGCCGCATCTTATTAGTCTAGAAGCCGACCCAAAATTAGTTGCGAAAATGTATATTACGTTGATGTAAAAGAAATATATATGATGATTGTCTGAGCTTTGAAATCCAGACAGAAAGACCAGTGTCTGTAAATTACTGAGAAAACCTATAACTTGTTATTAAGTACTCACATTAATAAAAGTTCCGATAGGATGATTATGATATAAAAGCCTTGATATATTTAAAAGCATAAATTGATTAGTGCATTATTAACAAATATACATCTAATTGTAGATATTATAATATAAATATAGGACCATATTCCTTTCCAAGCCATTGAGCGCTACGGGCAAGTACGGGGCTTTTTCTGCTACGTAACCCTATACCGCGCTAATAGGCGTAAAATATTTATAAATAAATATCAAGAGAACATAATCATATTAGATAGCAAGATCATCTAACAACTGTAACCTTACGTTGTCACAAAGCATAGTTTAATAATAGGCAGTAACGAGAATCGTCGTAACTACCTGCAATAAAGTATTGGCTGCGGTCGTAGTCACTCACGCAGTCATAAACATTTATGTCAATTTTACAATGGTGTTGCATAAGTGCGGCCGCAGAGCGCTGCGCTGCGCCTTGACATTGTACGACACAGTGAACCGCGCACGTGGATCGTTTATTATATTATATGCACATATGTTTCTTGCAGTCTCTATTATCTATACATATAAATAAAATTGGAGTGTCTGTTTGTAATATTGAAATAACCGTGTTTTACTTCATGTATATGAATACACCAAAATAACATTTTTACAATTTTTGTCTGTCTGTCAGTCTGTTCCGGCCAATCTCTGAAACGGCTAGACCGATTTTGACGGGACTTTTATGGCAGGTAGCTGATGTAATAAGGAGTAACTTAGGCTATGTTTATTTTAGAAAAAAACATTTATTTTAGAAATTTGTTAGGTGGAACGACATTCGCCGGGTCAGCTAGTATCCAATAAAAGACAACGCACTGTGCAAAGACAAAGCGTATACAAAGTGCAAACAGTGTAATAAATTAGGATGAAAGTAGTAGACTGTTCGTCTGTTACCAGAAGCTACTAATTAAATTTCATTATCAAGGGACTGAATCAAAAGATATCGATTATATATTTCACATTCTGTTAAACTTATCACCATCAATTGGAATATTTTCTATTCGCGATGTAACATTTAAAAGGAAACGGACTCTGTACCTAGGATTTTTTTTCCTAGGTGATAAATTGATAATACTCACTTGGTAATTTTCTGTCTTCTTATCCTTCAAGCAGTATTATACGTTACAATCAAATGTTGCTCAGAAGATATTGCTTTAAAATTTCACAGCAAATCCAATACTCCCAAGCTCTTGTTCAGTAAATGAAGTTAATTGTGTGCGCACAAACAACACTTATTAAATAGGTAATAACTTATATTGGCTTGACACGTGTCTCAAATGTGCCTATTGTTTTGCACAAATATACCTAAACAAAGTGCATAACGAGTCAGTGACTTCTTATCTAACGCATGACTTTGGAATATTAATACCTAGTTGATTGTTATTTTAGGTTTATCAGTGATAAAGTAGCTGGATGGGAGTTCGTAAGACATTTTTATTTCCTCTTTGACTAAGAGACAGCAGATTTTCCGAAGTGCTAGTACTAGTACATTGTTCATGTTACGCAACCGGCCACAACCGGATATCCTTGACTTGACATAAACATTTTACAATGCATTTACGAATGACGTAACCAGGACTTAAGCTGTTTACTTAGGATGCAGATACCAGTACGAACACCCATAAGGTGAAAGCAGCAGTCAGTCTAACCAGGATGCAATGAGGCCCGTTCACTGAATGTCCATAAAAGTAAACAAAAGAAAAATATTACTAATGGTTCCTGATGTAACATTGTCAACGAGAAGTGAACCTTGAAGTGCATCTGTGCAGATTGACTCAATCCTTAGCGGATTATGCGTCACAACGGATCTTATAACAATGTCTTTGTCGTCGAGCGCAATATACTACTTATTAATCTATAATTGAATTTATTGTTTTGGAGAACTATGAAATATCTCTACAGCACCAACAAGATTTCTTTACTTTAAGTCAACAGTTACAGTATTCAATGTGTACATGTGTGTGCCGCCCAATTGAATGGATCTCTATGTTATTAATTTTATGCAGTTGATGCTGTTTAACGCTATGCAGTAGTTTATTAGCGTTTTGATATCAAATGTAAATAAATAGTGTCTGCCCAGAACTATCCAGAACCTACATTTACTATAAACCATAATTATATTGCTATGTATTTAATATTCTGTCAGAGACATTAAAATTGTACTCAGTGATATTCCTAAATAGGTATTTATCCACAGTCTCCCTGTGAGTATTTCTCATCTGGAAACCCATAGTGGTATTCATACATACCAAATGGGTATTCCACTTCTGTATCTGTATTCTTCGTAATATGAAAGCGACTACGAAGTGTGTCACGGTCTAATTGAAGTCGTACTGGTGACTGGGCACAGTGGGCACGTTCCACACGACATATTATCTTTATAATTTAATCTTGGACCGTTAACGTCTCATTTCAAATTAAGCTTTAATATTGTGCAAATGTTGACAATAGTAAAACGATGTGTCGCTAAATTATTTACCGAATCCTTTCAGGTATCGATTTACACGCTGAGTAATGCTCGAGGGGCTGCTTTCACTTTTTAGTTTCCGTTACTTGGTCATATCGACAGTCTTAACTATAATGTTGGAATACTCTGAGTGAGGTTTTAAAAATAGGAACATATTATTACTTACCCTTCTCTTACGCGGGTGGATTTCTTCATAATCCATAGCAATGCCCTCATCACTAAAGGAGGAAGATGCTGGTGGGGGTGAGGGCGTGCCGGAGCGCCATGACGAGTCTGAGCTGCTACTGGCTCCTGGAGAGACTGACGAACGACCTCCCCATGCGCCTGACAGAAAAAAAAACTGTTACTACGTTGTTCTTCTTTTCATTAATCTTGTGTTTTTTTGTAAAGTCTGTTCTCATATTTGTACACGGTCATATAATAGGATAGGGTCACCTATTTTCGTATCGTTTTTCGCAAGGTATTGATTTTATTTAGTTGTTAGCTATAGTCATACATTTTAACTTTTGAATTACATATTACAATACTTGAATGAATTAAATATAATAAAGTGAGAAACGTAACTTTGGTCAAACACTTTCACTCACAAGAACAGCAATTTTCTCGCGGCACACATGCGCTGGCGCATTAGTACAGTCGCTGTTCTCGAGAGCTATCGTAACATTTTATGGGTGCTGTGAATCGCCTTGATTCTCGGCTATAATGTTGCATAAGTTGTTTCGAAAGGCGGTGTACTGCAATTTAAATGTGTGATTTTAATCTTAATTGCTATAAATGTAATAAACCGACGTAAATTACTCCATTTCAAATAACACGAGAACGCAACTTGTTATTTTAATTTATTATTGATAAATTTAAGTTATCTAGCTAGCTAAAGATTTTCATTCAAGTACTTGAATCAAACTTGATGTACATCAAGTTTGATTCAATTTTTATGTTTTTGAAAGTTTGCTTCAATCAATTTTAGACTATGAACTGCTATAGGTAGGTACCTACTTTAATAAAAGGGCTGAAGCAAATATGCTAGTCGAACAAGAGTACATTTGGTTGATGCTCATCATGAGAGCGCTGTTACACCAAATACCCGTCTAGACGGTGTCTAGACTACTGTCTAGACGCTATCCACGTTTTGCAGATTTTATCCAGAATACAACCGCTCCCTTAACAGTCAAAGTATTTTAGAATTAATAATTTTCAAAACTAACTTTAGCTGATGTGGTTTTAATTGAAATGTAGAAATATAATGGTTCTGCCATAAATTACAATTGAGAGGAGACGATTACTTAAATAATTGTAAAAATTTAATATCCGTAGGAACTATATAAACATAGGTTCAACGCTAGGTAAAGTCCGTATACTTGCGGAAGAAGCAAAAGCGTGACGTTACGGTAGAATGATGTAGTAATAAATGTGAGAACTGACGGACTACCAGTGCTAGAGATCAGCGTTCTCGTAGATTCATAGGTTATGTCGTGTGTGCGTCGCGATGTTTTGTCCAAGTTGTGCCATGTGGTGTAGTGGTCGCTGGGTGGGTGTAGTCGAGTCGTGCGACTTACTGGGGCGCGGTGAGTTGGGAGAGCAGCTGAGCGACATGAGCACGAGGGCAGCATTGCACTCATTCATCTGGTCGTCGCGCTCGGCGTAACCAAGGTCGCAGGAGCTGCTGGGCCCACGCTTGCGTGATCTGTAACAATTTATAACATTACTAACTACACTTTAATAGGATTATATATCATCATTATCACCATCAGCCTTTTGATGTTCACCCTGCTGGGACACTATTTTAACGCTCTACCATTCAGTACATTGTTTGATTGTTTTGTTATGTACCAGCTTCTGCCCGCGGCTTCGCCCGCTTTAAAGTATTTAAAGTGTTTTATCATCCCAAGGGAATACAAACTCCTCTGTCCTTCCCAGGGTCTCAAACCGTCTCCGTTAGGTGCTATTCCGATCTCTAATTTAAAAGTAGTAATTAAGTTGGTAGGTACTTGATTAGTTCTTACGAAGCCAGAAAAGTCTATTATTATATATTCATAAATATATTAGAAACTTTTTGGCTTTGGTAGATAATGTAGAAAAACAAATATCCAATTGGTTACCTAAACTACCTATGCCTGACTGTACCTGGAAAGGCAAACGCGTAGAATAATTCGATAATAGTAATGCAAAGAATTAGACAAGGCTTTGTTTTCAACATTCTTTGGAAAGACTGCAAGAAGTTTTATCATCCCCAAACCGTTCTCGAAACTTACCGAACAAGGCTCAGGTCATTGAACAATCAACAAGTCTAGACTAGATTATTGAACTTAGCAGTGGCAGTGTTGGGATGGCGGCGTGAAGTGACTCGAGGTCGAAGGGATGCGTGGGGTGGGTGCGTCTGTTGCGCAACCGGCGGCGACCCACAAACGATAGACATTTGGACAAGTCACATAGGACGAAGGCTTTTACTCAGACCGATCACCCTGCGCCACCTTCATAAGTTATACGTTTTACGGTCGTTCAACTTGACTCCTTCAGCGACTGAACTGAACGCCCAGGCCCAACAACCTCAGCTGTCTCGGTCGCGACTTACCCGCGTAAAACATTAGTACGACTACACCTTATTTATTATATTAATTATAGGTAAACCTGAAGTGTTTGCTTTAATATAAGGAGCATTGTTCAGGATTCATAATATAAATCAAAATGACTGAATTACGAATCAGTAAGTAGAAATATTGATTGCCAGGTTAGGATTGATTGGCTTTTTTTTAGGAAGTATACTTGAAAGGGTTTGTTTTTTTTAATACGCTTGCGTTTATTTGCTGTCACGTCACATATCGAAAACAGTAATAGTTACAGGTATAGTTAATTGCTTAATTTACTGCGCCACCTTAAAATTAAATTAAGGTACAACGTCAGTGACAGGTTTCAAAAGCATTAGAAAAATTATCAGTGGTTGAACTTGAGTTCGTTTTGGGAGGCTGTCGCCACGTCCTTGACAGTCGGGCAAGTGGCCCCGAGTCCTGACCGGCTACGTTCACTCAAGATCAGCGACCGGCGCGCGCAGCTCGTTTTTTTTAAGACCATATTTCATAAATAAGAGTTGCAAAATGCTAACCCAGTCTTGCTTTTACATAAATGAAATAAAATTCAAGCGTTTTCCTATTAAATTAAATATCAAATGTATTTTTTAAACTAGTAGAGGAAATTTTTTTTGTGATAGGTTTTTTATATCAACCGTGACCTTATTAAGATGAAATATTAGTCAGAAATATTTTTATTTAATAAAAATATCTACTTGTGTTAGTCGACCTGCGAACGCACGCTAGAAACAAGGTGTATTAACCTCGCGCCACAACGACCTTCCACCAGGTTCGTTATCCGATTCAACACAGATACTATATTTTCGCAAGGGTGTACTGTAGGTCACTTTAACATTCGTTAAAAATGCGTTGTACAGTTCAATGCATCCGTGGGTAATTGCGTCAAAAAAAAATAGCACAAATATAAGTCCCATGAATAGTTTTAGTCTGCAAGGTGAAATCGTTAATGTATAGAGCGACTAGGTTAACTGACGGGCAACGGGGTCGTTATCGCCCTGAGACGACGACCGACGCTTACGGAGGTGACATTGTTTTTTTGTTCGCGATAATGGGGATGCTCGCCGGCCGGTTCGCCGTCACATAATCTAAGTGACGTATTTTCCGGTAGTGACGTAACCGAATATATTGGGAATGCTACGTACCGAGATTATTCATGACGAATTGATAAATTTTGTGTTATCATCAGCCTCTGGCCCATCGATTTCTCTGTATGGTGTCACACATGTATTACGTCAAGAGGACGGTTATTAGGCGCTGTGGCTCATCTGTCATGAGTTAAACACGTCACCACAAAATTAAAGAAATCTTATTGTTAACCACGGTCACCGGGTGGGTTGTGCGGTGGCTGCAGCTGTGTACACACTCGCTTGACACCGCGATACCGTACTGGCCGTACTACACACGTAACATTGAGAACGACCTTGTCGCTTGTTGCCGGCTAGGCGGCTACCGTACTACTGGTTCAGCACTGATAGCGAAAATATTATGCGAAGATAAAAAACAATTCACTATTGTCAAATATACGGTAACGTAGTCATTTGGGTTTGGAAGAAAAAATGTATCATATTTTCGCATTATCATGATCATTTGCAGCCTTGTTTCATTACATTTCAGTGCCGCGGTTTATATTACTATTTATTACGTTCGATTTCTGATTATCACACATGGTTTATCAACGATAGGTATAGGCCGAACAAGGCGCATTCTATAGCCCTTTGTGCAACCTATTATTGCTAACCAAATTACTGAAAGTTTTAATTCGACTAGAGCCAATAAACTAGTATCTAATAATAATAACCGATTTCACTTTGTGCGCGCGTTAGTTTTTTTTTTAACGAAGCACGTGAACATACGATACGCATGATGTCTTTCACTGACACCTACGCACTTCGTGACTGGTAGAAATTCCTAAAACTATGAAGATAGATAGATTTAATGTTTTGTATAAGTGCTAATAAAATAATAAACTATGTATTATTTAAGCAGCAATTTCTTAATTTTATATGCTTCATCTGCGTTTTTACTACAATGTACAGTGAATGCAGGGTATAAAGTGAATGGTGCTAAACATGCGGTTGTGACAAAGCAAGTCGATGTCTCCAGAGGCTCGACTCGCCGTTTACAACAGCGTGCTGTTGCCTACCCTTTTGTATGGAAGTGAAGAATGGGTATGGCAAAAAAAACATGAAAGTAGAAATGCGTTCCTTGCGAAGTATGTGTGGTGTAACTTTAAATGATAGATGGAGAAACGATGTAATAAGAGAACGTTGTGGTTTAAAAGAAGATGTAGTGACTAAAATTGAAAAGAGTATCTATGTTAAGATGGTTTGGCCATATTGAGAGGATGAATGAAAGGCGACTTACGAAAGGTATTTACAAGGCAGACGTGAATGGAAACGCCGGCAAAGGACGGCCTAGAAAGACAAACATAGACCTGGAGATGTTCTTCAGAAAGGCCAGGTGATGTATGAATGTGATTGAAGCGAAATAAGTATATAGGTAAGGGTCAGGTCAGGGGAAAAAGGCGTGAGTTGTATGTATAACAAGATTTCGCGTTTATATTAATAAGAGTAAGTAATTCTGGTATGATCATCATCACAAATCAATGTAGAAAAACCATATGGAGACATTCACACTTGCCAATTTTTTGCATTCAATAGAGAAATTACTCAATCAAATTCCCACTCGTTGAATCAATGTCATATTATAATGATGAGCTGTTTGACCTTCAGAGCTTAGTTATTGTGTGAATTTTAGCTGTGTTTCATTATAGGTACACGCTTGAAGTTGATGCGTTTTTTGCCATGTTGATGTAGGTCGGGCGAACGCTTTTTTCTGTGTACAAAAACAGATCCGTTGTGTTGTGATCGAGCATTTAGCCGGCGCGCTGCCAGCTAGGCAGCCTCGGGTGAGTTGGGCCGCCCGCGCCCCTTCCCTGTGCATGATCAAGGTCGTATTCGGATTCGGTTTTTCTCTGCTTAGTTCAAATGAAATAATGTTTCGTCACGACTTGGAAAAAACTTTACTTAACCTGCCCTGTTTTCTTTTTTATATTTAGATGTAATATTTAGGAAGCTTAGGCTTTAGTACATCTTTATTAAATTAATGAGTTAGCGGTATAATGTAGTAGAGGATTATACAATGAATGATGGCGACGAAGTTAGTACCTACATATTTAATATTTCTGGTAAATAAGTACTGTCTTAATATATTGACAGTTCAATTAAATCGTGGTATATTGTTACAATTTTGAAACTGAACTTCAGCTAAGCGTAGAACTATTCGTTTCTATTGTGAGTACTGAACTGATTGTACCGAAAATTTCGAAGAATAATCGCACTGTTGGACTGTTTTTGTCCCGCCGAAGTGTAATAACCTGCAGGTAGGTCGCCGGAAAGTCGACACAGAGGTGAACATTCTGGATGAGTAATCAAGTTCCTTGTAAATGACGTATACGAGTTTTATAGACATCCTTTGTTCAAATTTGGTGGTGCAGTGAAATTCCGAAAAGTGATTAAAGAAAGGAGATTCGTTTCTTAATTTCTTTGTTAGATACTTAAAATTTTAATAACAGTGAAAATAGCAATGAAATGCTTAGGTTGCATAATGTCCACTGAGTACATTTTTGTAACACTTTCTCGAGTTAATGGCGGCATAACTGCACCTGCCGAATGAGATAACGGGTCTCCTCAACACCAACGAAAGCAAACGTGTACCTATACAACGTGAAAGTGCCGCCATCGCCCCACCACCTCCCAACGGCTTGCGCGCGCGCCTTCTCTTTACATGTTGCGCAAATGCATGCGGAATGTAAGTTAATGTTTTCTAACTTTGTTTTAAACGTCGGCGTCGTATAAAATATCCATAATTTATCTGTCGAGTAAACCTTAAAGTTCTTATATCAAAATGATTTTCAAAGTAATGAAAGGAAACGGCAAGATAAATAAAAATAGGTTACCGAGAAATCGAAATCATCGATATGGTTACCTATTATAATATCTAAACGTATACTAAATATTTTCGAGATAACTACGGTCAAAAGACCTAAAGATCGTTTATCAGATTTTTGTAATAACTAATCAACGAAATCCATAAAGGAGAATAAACTACGGTTTATTCAACTACAATTAATTAACATAAGGTTGATTGATGTAACGGACGATTCACCTTACCTGTGGTCAATATTTGTAGCCAAATAAGAAAGTTCAGAAAACACAAAAAAATCGTTCAATCATAGCTTCATCATCAGCCTATTAATGTTCCCACTGCTGGGACATAGGCCTCCTCTCTGTGAGAGAGGGAATTGGCCCTAATCCACCATGCGAGCCCAGTGTGGGTTGGTAATTTGAATAATTGAATCATAGTTTAATTACTTATAAATTAGTCATTAAGTTGCAAGTCAAAACAAGAATTATTAAAGATATCTGTAGGATACAAATTAATAATTAACAATTAAAGTAGGAAGTCTTTTGTCTGCTAAAATTTGCGGAATAAGATTTTTGTGAAGTAAATAGTATAACTAAGTACGAAAGTTACGAAACGTTGATTGTAAACTAAAAAAATGTCAATGGTGTTTTGGTGAAACATTAATGAACACGTTTTCAGCCATAAATATAATATTAATAACAATTTGTACTCATTTAACACAAAATGTGTACACTTAAGGTATAAATACATTGACATTGTAACTACCCACCACTTTAGAAATCAATCCAGCACGCAGTATTAATACAATGGGAGCGAGACGTCCATTAGGTATTTCATACATAGTTGAAATATCAAATATCTTAAAAAATCATTAGATTAAAAGTTCGTTAGTGCGATTAATTTTAGTTTCCTCAAAATTATGCGAATAAAGCAGTATTTGAGTCAACCAATATGCGTTATGAACAGATGTGATTCAACCGTAGTTATTTAGAAAATACTTAGACTACGTTTAGATATAACCATCGATATTTATACCATCTTATTGTAGCTATGAAATGTAGGCACCTAAAGCAGTGATGTAGTCATTCCTCCTCGTGGTAATCAGAGGCCTCATTAGCATACAAAAGTACGCACCAAAAATAATCAGGACCTGCCATAACAGTCATTGAAGGAGTGTCAAAATGTCTACCATCTTTCACAGTATTGAAAACAAAAAATTTGCCGTGCAAAAGTTTGAAATAGTTAATTTTGTATATCATTTTGAATGAGTAGGTAAGTAGGTACATAGTATGTAATTATTTAACATTAAAACATGCCAATGGCGGTTCGCCTTTCTGCAATATGCCGCTTTTGCTTTTAGGAATTGCCCAGGTTCCCTACATTATATAACAAAGAAGGTAGGTGCATTTCATAGTTATGTACAAGTCAATTTCTTGACTACCAATTGATTAGATTCTTCAATTAGTTGTCGCCTCGCCTCGGTCGTTGGAGCATTCGCGGATATCGCTGTATACATACTGTATTATTCTAGTGTGTGTGGCGTTCCATTTCGAAACTGGGTCACTGTGTCACATGGCGGCCGCGCCAAGTACCAGCCGAATGCGACGCCATCTTTAAATTTAGTTGATTCATGTACCAGCAAATTCGTTACTATTCATTGTCTAGTGCTAGAATGTAATGTTTGCCATTTAAAGGCATTTAGGCATGTGTTTCATCCGAAAGGCGTGAATATATACAAGGTAACGCTACTACCGTTGTCGGTCGCTTACTAAAAGAAAATGAATGTTGGCTAACTTTCACTTTGCCATGGCCCGGTCTGTAATTGCGAAATTTTGTACACGAATTCATTTTCTATCTTATCTATAATTACAATTAAATAGAGAGAGCACGACGTGATCTTGTTTGTTGCATACATGATCAGCCTAATATCGTACTAATATTCTTCATCAGCTTATTCAATCAAAATATTTTTGGTTTTGTAGTTGCAAGCTAAATATCTCATAACTTCTTAAAGAGTTGGAGAAACAGGTTTTATGAAATCACTGCCTCAACGTTAAATATCAACCACTGGCTTTAAGCCTCTACTGCAGTAATAATACCAACTTCATGATTATTATTTTTTTACTCGTGCTGACTGACCTTCAACCGTTAGTATCCTTAATTCCGTTAGATTTCTCAATGTTTTGATGATGCCAACATTTGGTTTGTTTCTAAACTACTAAGCAGTCTAAAATTTTAATTCAATGTCTTTGCGTTCACAATGAATTCATTTCGTTTTCAAGATTTTGAATTCTTCGCAGTTTTACTCACAGAATGTTGAAGTACAAACTAAGGATTGATTTAATCTGTAATGCGGCTGGCGTAGAAGATCTGTAAGCAGATTGTTCTTTTAAGCGTCGGTTTGGTTAGATATTGCGAAATTTGGACCACGGTGGAGGTCTCGCCTCTCACCACGATCACGATGAAAAGTGAAACTGCGGCGTCGACGAGCGTCACGTCGTGCCAGGCATTTGAGGCTGTTTTTTTTTCCGGTTCTTCTCCAGTACAATATAATCTGCTGTCGCTGACGGCTAGGTAGATACTATCGTTTTATGAAAGTGTTCTTATTGAAGCGAAATCGTTACATATTTCATGAAGTTTTGATGGAAATATTTTTTTTTCAAGTAGGTGATGGCAGCTGAAAATGAGAGCAATTTTAGTGATACTTTCCATTGTGATGATAATTACCTTCTGTACTCTAAAGTCATGTATTTTGTTGGTATTGCAATCGGTATTGGTAATTATGTAATCCGTTAGTGATTTTTTTAATTATTCTCACAATGTTGCATTGTCTGTCCCTGTTAGAGGCGCGGCGCGGTGCAAGAGGCGCGGGCGGCTGGCTCCAGCCACAGAATGTAGGCAAGTGTGACAAGGACGCGCCCGTACTCCGCGCCAACACTTCCATCCAGTTTCTAACGTGCTCGGTGCGCGTTTCGCAACGCTCGCCCGCGCCCGGCCCCACTTCGCCGATGCACAGTGCACACTCGTGAACGATTACACCTACCTACAAGGTAACGCACAATACATACTGGTACCTAATGGCTGGGAGCCGTTGGTGGCTGTTAGTGCTCTTTATTGCTTAATTTGTTTGTGCCCTTGTTGCTTGAAATCTTCGAAATAATAACTCATTGAAATCGAAATTCATAACGGTATATCGTATTACTGTCTTCATGAGCTCGTGTGTGTTTTCTGATGACCTACTTCCTGTAGTTAGGGCCAACCTGTTAGCACAATCCAGATAAAGAGATTTTGCAAGGCGACGAGCGGCCATTAGAAATGCAGCTACATCGGCCTTCCATTGAGCTTTTGGCGAGGTGAGCCGCTACCTCAAGGCGAAATTACGTTGATATTTGTTAATTATATTCCCTGCTCTCCAGATTTACAATTTCCGACGAGTCGTGACTCTTTTTGATAATATTTCCCTGCTTTTAATACTGCATGCATTTTAGGCTTAAATATATCCATTGAATTGGAAATTATACAGAACTATTGTATAACATACCCTTGGATGTGATGTGAAGGTACTTCAATGGTGGCAGAGGCACGGCGGCGGTCACCGGCCATATCTGCCAATCTGGCAAAATCTGTGTCCACATCAGCCAATCTGGCTGACTTCCGGGACTCCAACAGCCTTATCTCATCTAGTCTTTTCTTTAACTCGATCCCCACCTGAAATAAATCATGTAAATGTATAGTAACCGATAACAGGCTTCTATAGATTAGAAGAAAATCGTTTCCGATTTAGTCAATCACTACATTAACTTTTGCTAAATCTGACGATGATCTATAGGTAGTAAGTTATATGACCTGTGAAACTAAAAGTCCATACTTCATTAAAGTACAAATACTAGACCGTGTTCAAGCCTCTCCTTATGTTGGTTCGAGTTGAATGCATTTCGCGTATATACAAGGTTTATAAGGCTATAAAATTTGTTTTACAGTTTAAGTGTTTACGAACACGAGATCAATATGGCCGACCTTCGCACGAACTGTGATCGGGTGAACGAGTTAAAGTGACGTCATGACCGGGAGGAGATGGTGTGGGATGCAGGTGCCGCATCACAGGTTACCATTAGACACCCACTCTAAGCACCCATTAACCAAAACTTCGTTAATTTAATCGACTACTACTATTTATTCATTTAACAAACCTAATTTAAAACTCGTTTTCCGTGTACCGCGTTTTGCTGATATACTTATAAAATCACAGTAATAAGTATTTAATGGAAATTCCTAATACCTACTTGTCGCGCTTGTACCTCAGAAAAGGAAACACGCACCTCAAATACTTGTTCGCTAGAGGAAAACAAGTTCTCACTCTTGAGTGTGGTAATGGTAATCTACGCTACTGGAAACCGAAAAGCGCATTTATACAATATTACTAAGTACATTGAAATAAATGTAGGTACTTTATTTTTCAGCTTACTGTAAGCTGATTTCTTGATCATTTCGGCTCATACATTACAGAAAAAGAAATGAAAGCTATGATAAAAATGTTGTACCTAATAGAAGATGTAAAAACCTAATTAAAAGAATTGTTAGATAGCTGGATAGTGGATGGCAAACCCTAGAACTTTCGGAGCGGTAGATAATGCAACATTACCAAAGCTAGGGTTCGTTCAAGATATAAATGATTTCAATTAAACTTTCAGGGGAATTTCCATCATGTTGAAAATAAGCAGCAATAAAATGCAATATAATAATTACGTGTGCAATTCGGAGGCGGGGAAGTCCGCAAACTCCGTATTCCACGTTTCCTCCAACATCTCAACAGTCTTAATATTTCATGGAATTGATTTAACAGCCGTAAGGATTCTATAGTACCTATCTAAAGGTTAATAATGACCTGAACTTGTAACACAAGTATTAGGAAGCGGGCTTGTATGACGCATGTAGTACGAGTACCTAAACTTAACACGCACTGGTAAAGTTGCTCGTATCGCGGTCACACTCTCGGTCAATTATGTGCCACTAGCGGCGAGCTGTCGACTGGTTGACATTGGTTGCGTTTTCGTCGCCGGCTTCCTTCTACGCGGCCACCTTCGTGATTGGCACGTTATCTACCTTCATAATGAGTGTACGTAGTACTTTTTTAATACGTCATTCGGTACGAACAACCTTGCTGTATTTAGCATCAATTTGTAGCAATGATTGTTTGAATCGCCTCATATGAAAGAGGATCATAATTTTATGCTTTCGAAAACTGCGCATGATCTAAGGTTTTTTAACCAGGTATATTCAAAAATGCCATTCATTATTGTGATGGTCCGTAAGTGATCCTGATTTTTGTTGAAATTTGATTCCGTTTTGATAAAGCCGTTTCAGTGCGCGTGCGCGTATGTGTAGGTAAATAATAAGATGACGTTTCACTGGCATTCCCTATATGATCAGTAGGTACAGTTAGAGTTGAGCGCCGGGTCGCTGATCACATCATACTTTCACTTTTACGTGATTTCGTGCTAGTGTAGACGCGGCATGTGCCATGAGACGTGGACGCCGTGCCCCTCATTCGAGCCGGAACAATGAAAGTTGCATTAATGAGTATCTTGATGATTGCTCTACACAGATTATGTTTTTGCTGAAAGGACTTATATGAATACTTGCCAAAAAAATAGGTCTGCGCAGAAGGCTTACACTTGGCAGAATTTGAGAATATAGAAATGACAAGAGAGTGCAAGTAACGTCTGTATAATTTTGACTCATTTTTTTAGAATACTGAGTAGGTATTAGTTATTGGCCTATAGTTATGATAATTATGATTCCATTAGACCTGTAAACATGATCAGCGAGTCACTTGCCAGCGCAGCGTGGTTATGTAAAAAGTGACAACCATTGCACAATTGCTTCATTCGATGGCGAAACGGACGGCTTTGAAATGCCAGTGAAAGTCGCCGAGCGACTTCGCTATATCATGATAACGCTGCCTGGCATGAGTATTATGCCGAGTTAGACATGTTTATTGCGTCTCATACTTGCTGTAATATTTAATATTCAGTCGATTCATTTTATGCTGAATGGCGATTACACGTCATTCGAGGGAATGGTCTGCGATCTCCTTTACCGATACGCAAAGCGAGTCTTTACTGTTTATGCACAACAACGCATTAGTATTACTGAATTGCATAATCGGGCGACTATCTGTGCTTACAGAAACCTGTCCATTGTGGTACAGCTGGAAGTTCTGCACATCTGGCACCTGGCACCTAATCACGATGATGAAATGTGGTTCCATTAGATGTGATAATGTACCCACTCAGTTGAATATGTCATGCCCTTGACCAAAACTACTGACGAAATAAACTGCGTAGTAAATCCAATGGATAATTGTTATCTTTAATTTATAGTTAATAGTAGATACGGCATTTTTTTCCTAAGACTGAGGTAGGTAGTTAACCTATAATTTGACGAAAATTTAAAAAATCATATTATCTAATTAGATTATACAAAAATGAGATTCATGGTCATTAGGAACGGCCATTGTATCGTTGACTGTCGTTTGTGGAGTCATTACGGACCATACAGAATGTCGCATCGTAGATAATGTCAATGTTTTGGTGTCAAAAAACTAATATAATATGTATTGGATTTTAATTTTGTTTGTAATTCTTTTGACCTTGTTTTGCATGAGGATATAGTAAATGTAAAATCTTCGAGAGTGAAACCTTATGATTTTATAATTAATAAGTAACCGAATGTTAAAATCACCTATAGCTAAAATCATCTGTTTAGTAACGTTCAAAACTGTAAAATATCGAAATATTTTCCCTATATAACATTCGAGCTTGTCTGACTTAACCTTTTTAGGGAGGTCGGTAGAAATATTTGGATGAGCTATTGTTTTATTTTCGTATTTTAATTCATCAGGTTCGGGACGCAGTCTTGCGGTCGGTTTTTAAGCGGTAGTCGGGTGCTCTTGGCGTCTCATTATTGCGAAAACTATCCGCTCTACTGCGCATCGATGTTGCCACTGCGCAAAACGGATTATCCATGCTCGTAACGCCTCCTCTGTTTTGAAACTTTACATTTTCCGTCTTTAATGACCAATAAGGAGAAAATTTGCTCCGTTCTAATCTATTTTACACTTATTTTTCTATTTTACACATTTGATAAAAAATTCACACTGTAATGATATTGGTCATTACAGTGTGAAATTTATATCAAATGTTACGAGAGTTTCTACTGTCACGTGTATAAATTTTATTTGCGATAAGAGCTGTTCAGATTTTATGTTTGTGATTGCTGCTGATCAGCGAAAGCGTAAAATAAATTGACAAGTATTCGATCAAGTGGCATTGACTCTAGCCAGGTTCCGCGTCCAGCGTCTCTACGGCCGGCGGCCGGCTGAAGAGACGCGCAATGTACGATGTATGACGCGCGTGCATGACGACACACGTTACGCCTGCGCCTGCGCCACTCAATACGACTCCACTAAATCAACATGTTTTTATCAATATACCTACCTACTTTCAGTAGTCCAATACCTAAACATCGTGATACGTAGCTAAAACAAATTAAGACCATGACTTTTTATTACACCCAGGTCGTTTGAAGAATGGATAGGTGCCACGGCACGTTAATCTTTTTGGGATTTCTACCATGACAGGGGAAAATTAGCAGTCGACATGGGATATATAATTAATATCAACCTCGAATCGTTTATTAGGTACGGCACCTATGTCAGTGATCAGGATTACTTAAGTGACAGGACACACGACGGCAGGCAGGACAATGCACTTAAAATTCACTACGCGGTGGGGAAAACAATAGTGTACTTCGTATACAACGACCGATAAAATAACTTTAAATATATCTATTCAGCCATGCCCATGAAAAGAACTGAAGTAGGGATCTAAAGTGTGTGGGTTGGTAAACTGTAGTAGGTAGTAGTTGGTAAGTAGTATAACTAAGGAATGTTACCTTTGTCTTATCTACCTATCTATCTTTCTTATAATATTGTCAAGTTGGAATTAAGCTAATGATAGTTTGATAGGTATCTAAAATATATTGCGTTTTTTTTTTTGGTGGGTAGATACGTGTTTACAACATATGTATTGGAGCTATACTTTACCTATTATCTTATGTACGTAGGACTAAAAACGAAAGTATTTAGTGGCACCTAAAGATGTTGATTGTGCTTGTTTCGATATTCGGTGTGGCTGCAGTTAAAGTCACGTAGACACGCATGCATAAGCAATTCGGCTGTCGGCGAGCGATCGTGCACTAATAAATAGGTCAATAGCTCTACTTACTACTCGATAATCGGTCTATTGAGGCTCGGCGCCATTGAATTTACAACAAGAATTTTTCGTTGATTTGCTATTTGCTCACTAAAAATACTTAACAAATAATAACCGAAAATTTACCAAAAATAGCCTATTGTCATCAACGCCTATACGATCTTAAACGCCTTCTATTGCGTACGTAGGTATATTATTACTACGAAGCTAAATTAAAGATAAGATAACAGATAAATTTGGGTATGTACCTATAGTAGGCAACACGATGGCACGGATGATGGTGATCTTTAACTTGAAATTAAGTAGTTAGGATTTCACGACGTTGCAGACGTTGTACCTATACAGGTAGCTAGATATGACATTGAACTGTTTGCTTTAAAGTGCTTACTCTATAAGTATTTTCTCTATCTATTTTCATTTTCTTTTGCTTCAATACATTCGTTTACTAACTTGATCGCCAGCACCCATATTATTCACACATTCACTACCAAGCCAACGCGAGAATTAAAGCAAACAGCAATGAATACAAATAAAGAGAGCTAGCGTCCTTTCTTTCACTTGTAAGTGAAGCATCACTCTTTATCCGAGTTGTTTATGGGTATCAATAAACTATTACTAGTGCCCATACCATATTTGTGCGTACTTCAGTGGTATATAATATACTAACATTCATTTGTGAGCTGAAGCTAGAAATAGGTGCGTGGGTAGAAGTGAATCAACTTACACGTGTGGCGAAGATATTCGTAGATACATATTTGCAAATATACAACAGATACCTAGCTATACCAACATGACATTTAATTTTCTGAATTATTTAACATTTAATTTGCTAAGCTTGATCAAGTGCCATAACAAATTATCACAAGCAGACCAAACAGTATTTACGAATATTGTATAAGCTATATTATAATATTTAAGATAATACTCATTCATATCTACCAATTTATGACCAGTGTAAGTACCTACTTTTGCTATATTTAAATATTAGGTATGCTTCTTGTTTCAGTTCATGAATAAGCTATTTGAAGCATTATGAGCACTAAAATGCCGCGAGTTGCTACGCTTAATCATCAAACCACGTTCCAAGATTTAGACTTGGCTACATAGAATTAGCGATACCTATCGGATGTGTATATTTAAGCTGATCAATCAATCGGCACGGTGGCCTTGTATGATTGGTGAATACAAACAGTGCTGGTTGCAAAGCGGATGCAGTGGAAGCAGGCCACGCGAGCGCGGCGCCGCCTCTCGCCCTCCACCAAGCCGCTGCAACCGGCAACCTTGCCCCAAAAATCCGTGACCTACATTTTATACGTCAAAATGCAGCCTGTGTTTTTATTGCAACCATTCTCCTTGGAGAGAACCGTTTAATTTGTTGGTTATCGGGCGTTTAATTCTACTTGATAAAAAATAGGAGCACTTTCAGCGTTTCCAAACCGTTTACTCGGGCGTAGCTAATAAATCTTGCATTGCTTAGGTAAATTAACTAAATTAAGCATAAGTATTAAGTATATTATAGAATGATGAGGAAAATATTATTCATTTTCCTTTGTAAATGAATCACAACTGGGTATTCCTGTTACAGCTTGCTTTTTGAATTTACTGGAAAATGTCGTCATCGCAAACTAGGTCTGGCTCATCGATTGTGCTGTATGCAGGACGAACTAGCGGCCTAGTTGGCGAGCGCCAGGTCCGCGGGTCGCGATCCTAGCATCTAGGCGGCCCGGTTTCGCCCGGGTAACATCACCGTGCTCTATTTCTGGGTCTAGTGCGGTCAACAATTGCTTTAGGTATTTATAGAGCAAGTGCAAATAATGCCTAATGATGCTGTTACTTCAGTAACATTAAATAATAACTACTTCACCGTAATTGTAATATGCAATCCTTAAGTTTAAGACATATTTTATTATAAGATAATTTGTTAAAATTGGGCGAGTCAATTTTATTACAGTGGTTACTAGTCGTATGTCGTAATAAAGAATTCTATTAAATTACAATAAATCCGACCGACCATGTAGGTCAGCTTCTATCGTCGTCAGGAAATTGATGTTGCGTAGCGCCGACAATGATGCAAGCCGAGTGGCAAAGCACACCCGCGTTTTATCTATCAAGTGTGAGATTGATTTGATAGCGGATGACGTCACAGTCCGTAGCAATTAGAATTTCTAGGAACGACGTCATAGCGCGTTGGCGAACGATTTAACGTAGGCGCGACGCGGCGCTGGCAGTGACGTCACGGGCAAACAAAATGTTACGGCTGGCCGCCCTCTCTTGACGGGCACGCGGCCGCGCGTAGGTGGCTCGGGCGGGCACGTAATGTAGTCGACTTACACGTAAATAAAATCGGATGCTATTACGTAATTGAACGTGAAATCTGCACAAGGACGCGATGCCGATGTTTCGACATCACTGACTCCCGGCGTGATGCTATAATCGCATCGTTTACGTGCGACGCTTAGAAAAGTGAGCGTTTCACCTTGAGATGCCTGCAAGCGTGTTTGCCTCTCTATTCTTAGATATCGAAATAGTGCTAAATATGTTCGAGGGGACAGGCGACTAGCACGCAGGCGTCGTGACCCAACCTGACCCAAAAACGGAGTGCGACCCACCGCGCCCCAAGTTACCAGTTGATAACGGATACGGGAACCTGTTCGCTTCACACAGCCGCAGCATACGCATCGCGGATAGCACCGTTATGCTGTTGACCTGCGATGTGCCAATAGAAAAGCTACTTCAAATACTCCATTATTGTAGTCAAGGAATACCCCATCAAACAAAATCTACGCTGCCATAGGTCAACATCAAATGAATTCTAAGTACCTATCTAGAGGCTAATATTTAGTTGCGAGCCATCTAAATTGTGCTATGAAAAGGCAACCTTAGTTGTTAACCATGTCTAGTTTCCTAAGTAACTTCAATAATCATCATCAAATCAGCAATACTTACCATTTAATAAATTTCAGACCATATCCATAATACTCACTGGTTTATTTTGACGACGTCATAATCGCGTAATCTTTACTGTTATTTAGATATAAAAGTATTTAATCAAATTGCTATATTTGAAGTAGAAAAATAAAGAACAACGCAAGTAGAGGTCGGGTTTCGAATACGGGTTGTGCGTCGCTGCTGGTTCAATATCAGAGATTCTGGGTCAGTGGGTCACCATGCCAGCGCGGGCGGGTGCGGGGCGCTCCCCGCTTCACCGCACGCTTGCAATTAAACTTGCTCTTCATACGAAAACATTTTCGAAATGACGTTACGCATACTCTGCATGCCGATTATGCCTAGTCAGCTTCAATAATTAAGGACACACAACGAAAACTACAAATTCAAGGGCTCAGAAAAAGTGACCGAGGCTTATTCAAGAATGATGTATTAATATAAATTTGCGTTGGAATAAGAAAAAAGTAGGAAACCGCCTTCTCAAGGTATTCTCTATTCCATTGTTAGCGTACTTGTAATTTGACCTGTATGTTCAAGATCACACTAAAACATTAATCGTCGTTTAGCGCCGACGACGCCGACAAATGTGGATAGTATTGCGTAGTCGTAACTGTAGACTTGTGACACTCGCCCACGTAAGTAACGGTCGCGGTGTGTTACTGTTATCTCAAACCCGAAAACGAGTTATTTTGCGTTGCTGAGTCAACCGGCGATGCCGTGCGTGACGCTGAAAGAAACTGTGAGGTATCCAGACCTAAAGATTGTGAATAAGCAGTCAAGAATACTAAGTTTCCACGGCATACATTTTTAACCGATTTTCCATGCTCGATTTCTTGTCAATTCAAGGTGCAGATGTGTTCTGATTCAAATGACAAAGTATCGAGATTGATACCTTGTTCTGCTAGCTGTTTAGATAAGAGACATAAATCATGCAGCTATTCCAAGGCGAATGCAATGAGGTCACTCACAAAGGGCCGGCCTTGCCTTCGCTGCTCGATCGTAGGAGGACCAATATTTATAGCACAACAAAAATGTAACAACGTAAGAGTACATGAAAGAAAGAGCTCTGATCAGATCACAATATTGTAAAAAAACATCACAATATTCTGGGATTTCACAGTCCATATCGTTGACAACTAGATGGAACAGAAACAACATTTAAGTTCGCAACGGTTTTCTGACAACATTAAATGGTCAATCATCTCTGTTTCGGCGCAAATTTGGGTCGAATACATTAGCCAAACTATTTTATCACCAAGCAGGGGAACTATCATGACAAGCGCTTATTAATATGTCAAGGATATATATTTAAAGCTGTTTTTAATTAGACACAAGAGTGTTTTATTACATTAGTTTTTGCATTTTACTAAATACTTGCCTTTTGAAATAATGGGTTTTTATAACAAGAATTATATTAATCCAGATTGCACTATTAGGGAGATAAGTAATAGCTAGCTAGGTAGTATCTACATCATTAAAAATTGTGTGGTGTGACGAAATTATATATGTGTGAAGACTAATTTAGAATCACGGTTTTTAACACCCTAACTTTTTGTATGAAAAGTATTAGATACTGGTGTCTGCGGCTTTTAGTACCGTTGTAAAATTTGGACAGCCATTTGATGTGGATTTTGATTTGTAAACGCAATTACGTATACAAACTGTTCAAGATATCAAATACTGGGTATTACATGGGTTATATCTCAGCATAAAACGTGATTACTTGCATTACTGAAGCATTAGCTATATAAAAGTGAGCTGGCAAGGCATATGAACGAATATTAACTACTAGTACCTAGTTATCATGCATAACATCAACGCAGCGCGGCAGTGGACGCTCGCGAGATAAATATTATACCAGTTATAAAATAAGATAAACACGCAACAGGTTGGAACTGCGTAGATAAATACTCAAAGTAAATTTGAAATAAGTGTGATTCTATAATATGTTTTAAGATACGTCCGGCCCGTGGCGTGGCCTAAATCAGGCCCAGCACCTTAAGTAAGCTATCAGTCTCTCAACATTCTGTGGCGTCTTGTACTAACAAATCTCTATCGCAGTTATCTTATCAACCTTGATTTATTTAGAAACCGTGTCACGACTTCACGAGACGATGTTACAACCGTGAAATTAAAAGAATAGATATTTTGCTATTTAATGTGAAATTTTGACATGCAACACATAGAATATGTCATGTATTAGATGGTGTAGTTACAAATCTTCACGTTATTGTGCTGAGATTACCTATGCTCAGAGCGCAAAGGGCGGGTAGTTTTCTCTTCTCATGGTTACAAAGGCCTAAATTGTAGTTCTGTTTACGCTTTCAACGATAAAATCTCATGAGGTATGACTGCAAAATCATTAAGAAGAACTTCTTGATAGAGATTCTGCATGTATATTCGTTGTTCCGTTATACTTTAGGAAGACGTTATTCAATTAGTAAGAAGTTTAAAGTAAGTTAGATTAACATGATCGATATTTTAAATATTATATGTTACTTACCAATTGGTATTTGGTTGTATAGCAATAAATAAACAGGTTCCCAATAAGTCACGTTAGGAAAACATAAACAGAGTACGGTTTGTATAGTTGAGTGAAATTTTCGTCGAGCACGCGACGGCTCCACGCAACGGTAAGCGCCATGAGCATAAGTGTCTTCGTTCCATCAAAAAAAATCTTAACTGGACTGGAAAATCTGGAAAACGCATTTAAAAAAACGCATAATACGCTTTTGAATCATAATTACTTTCGCTGCGGCTATATAAGTTATGCGATATTAATTACATTGTTGGCAAGTTATTACTGTCTGGCACCCCAGGCCGGACTCGTTTATATTGTTCGGACACGCGCGCTAGCTTCAGTGGCTTCACAGCTTGCCATTTCAATATATTTATCTATATTACATGCAACTCTATGCTAATGTAAATTCCACTCAGTAGTAATAATTCATTGTGTACACTTCGCATCAGCTCACATATTATGGTTGAGTAACCCGTCATTGAAAGGTGAGGTAGAGAAATCAATTCGTAAAAAATGGAATAGGTGCCATTCTATAGATTATGATTACAGGTTTGATTGATTCGATTGCAAAGAACGCACCGCTGAAACTGTTGGTGCCTAAAACTTTTATCGAACGTGACCAAAACGAAATCATGAGTTATCTCAGGATTTAATTCGTTTAAATGAAAGTAACATAAACTGTAACTTTGGTGGTTTTTGTTAAAGTAAGTTGCATAATTATTTTAAAGAATGTGGCGCTCAACAGCTCACAGGTGTAACAATAGTTTAAGTAGTTCATGGTACAAATAAAGTGAATCTGAAACTGTCACTGTACATGGACAA
The DNA here is from genome assembly GCA_947562075.1 of Orthosia gracilis. Classification (NCBI taxonomy): domain Eukaryota; kingdom Metazoa; phylum Arthropoda; class Insecta; order Lepidoptera; family Noctuidae; genus Orthosia; species Orthosia gracilis. The sequence goes on from OX387268.1 coordinate 45,615,197, forward strand.
TGCAGGTGCGAGCAGCACTTTCACACTCGCCGCGGTCGCGGAGTGTGGAGAGCGTCACTCGCTGGTAGACGACGCCTGCGCCGCCGCCGCTCGAAGCCTGCCGCGCCCGCCAGCTCAATTCATTGCTCACTTCGGACCGTTTACGACCTCCGCAAACGAAAGGCGTTCCGCCGGTTACCGATACTGGGGAAATCGTTTTAAATACAGATTACGTAAGTTTCATGTATCAACTCAGATGCAATGTTTTGTTATTTCTCTCCATAGAATATTCGAGACTTATTTACGTTCTAGATTCGACTACGACGCGCGACGGCCAAAAAAGTCGTGTTTTTTTAACACCGAACAATTCGGGTAGCCATTAACTGCTATTTGCGTTCCACTTAACGGCGGACAAGCTTGTGGTAAGGTTAGCTGATATTGGACTGCAATCGCCACCGGCTAACGGTATGGCCGCCGGGCGGCGCCGCGCGCACGTGAAAATAATTCTTGAAGCGATTTTGTAACGAATACCGTTACTCGGTTCCGGGCCTGCCGGTGACCTTATTTCTCAGCCGAGCACTCTTTATTTTTATATCTTATTGCCTGACGTTATGATGGTGTAGTCGCTTTCGACCGTTTTATTTACAAGCATGTTATGATGGAATAGAGCTAGGTGATACTTCAATATTGTAACACATCTTTATTAAGTAAGTCTTAATAATAATAGGAGATCTACGCATTTTTAGTTAACGACTTAATATGCAGTTATTTATTCATTACGTACCTAATTCCCCTGTCCGGGTTTGCCGGTAAAATAATAGTTGTTTACGAACATGAATGCGGCGGTGAGTCAGCGAGAGGTTTTGTTTGATAGTGTGTCGGTTCTGTACATGTAGAGCAGGTTTGTCAGTTCTCAGTGCTGACGCTTATGAGCGCACAGAGTGGCACCTGGGGAATACCGCGCGTCACTTATTTGATAAATCGACTGCTGCTGTAATTTGAGGTTTTTCAATAATTCCTATCTCATTTTGGGTTTCTCCTGCATTTCTACGCCGCGCCGTGTAAAAAATAAGCGTTGGAGTGCTGCCGTTCGATCGCGTGTTATCTATCAACTTGTTTTCATGAAGTGCGCTGCTCTATCTAGCGTGCGGTGACGCAAAAGCTGTTTGATATGCCTACATGGCTACATTAATGGCTCAATACACCGGCATTCGAACTAGTAAACAAGTGCGTATCGCGCCGTTTACTTTACGTTCTTTGTTGTGAGATTGTTTATGTAGTTGTAACTATTTGTTTAATAATGATTTTGGTATAAAATTAAATATATTCTTATTCGCAATTGAGTGTTGTTTCATAGAATATTGTAAGATGTTAAGGTAGTTGTTTACACGATACGAATAGATAACTAATGATGGCTAGTAAACATGGCATCATCTCTATGAATTAGCTAAAGTGGCGACCGGCAGCCGCGCGTCGCGCCGCGTCACGCTAGTATCGCGTGCTACGTCACAATCTACGCACAACGGCACAAGGCCTGCGCGCGCGCACCTCGCTTCCTTATTGTTATTACTGTTGAAAACCACTGCGCCACTACTTTCTTGATCTTGTCAAGAAAACGTTGAAAACAACTTGTTTTTCGCAACCTATTTAAACGAAGTCAGTAAACATAAGTTAATGAGTTATCATTGTAATTGCTTTACTTCGAACGTTCCCGTTATTTTTCGTCCTAAATTCATTGTTGTTTAAAGTTATTCTTATTTTACGACCCAAACTCATCTCAGAAGATCTTTATTTAACTTTTACGAACTTGATTTCTGTAATCTCATATTTAAGCGTTCACATAAATTGAGTGCTTTATTTTATTATAATGGAAATTTAAAAATGAAGGTAATGCCAGTAAAACCTTTATAGAGCCTTGGCAAACAAATTAACGATGACGGTCAGATTAAAATATTGACTCGGGTCAACCGGCCAATTATCGGCTGTGTAAATTAAACATGAATTTAATATTGTGTACAAATTGTGGCCGGCGATAAGGCGGCCGAAGCTGATGACGCATGAGGCGCGCGCGCCGGCCGGCCGGCGTCGCTCGTCGGACACTAACTACGTACCTACTTTTAATCTGTGGCGAAGTGACGGAGGACTTGATTATTGTAATCTTTGACTACCTGTCCATGGCGCGCACTAAACTTAGTGTAACGGTCCGACCAGCTTATAAAATTTAGCGCATGCGTGTTCTAACCTACATGACGCCAAATACGTGATACGCATTTAACCCGTGCCGGACTGATTTCAACAAGTAACTGTAACATCGGCGACACGTGTACGTACTCTATGCTTATCTAGTCGATAGTGCATAGTGCGCCGCGCGTCTGTGTGCGGCTGAGCTGGGTGTATTGGTGTCGTGACCCACTGCTTTATCTAATCTCTATTGTAGAATGATTAAAATGCATTTAGTATTTTCAATGATACGGCATCACCTTGCCAGTGCTGCCGAATTTTTAATGATCGATAGTGTTATCTTTGCCCTTGATGTTAAGCTATTTTAATATCTGTATTGTTTAAATTTTAATACACAGTGCGCTTTTGTATCCCACTATTTACCTACCTATCCAACACAATTAGTATCTATTTTTCCTGTTTTGCCAAAGCATTAAACAGATCATTCCTATAATTTTGTGATCTATTACAATAATATAGCATTACATTATTATAATATTATGCGTGCTGTTCATAATGCATGGAAAAATTATTGATCCGGTCTAATGGTCATCGTAGCTTGGTAACAATAAATGATGTCATAGATTTCAATAATTGAATCATGAGCAATAGACATGTAACTCTGGGATGAGTGGAACTGATTAGTGAACAGTTATGCATTAGTTTATAGTCGAGACGTGTGAGATGTGATGAGAGTGACCACTGGCTGGAGTGCCGGTAGAGTTGCGCTCGCGTGCGTTGTCTGCTGCGATAGATAAATTGCGTGGTTGCGCATGTGACGCGCCCGGGTGCTCGGCTCTATGGAAGAAGGCGCGGGAGGCGCGCGGCGGCCGGTGCATCGTGCTCGTGCACTGCGCGCTGCACGTGGAGCGGGGTCAATAGCTCGCTCCACCACACCACTCCACCTACACTACAACTCCGCTCCAAATTGCATCAAATACAAATAACCGATCACTGTCCGCACGCACACTATCTGACGCTCCAATAATAAATAAATGCATATCCATAATATTGTCTACGCATGTGTTACCCCAAACAACATACCTACTTATTATTTTTAGGTTTTAGTACTACATACAGCAGAACAATTAATGAAATTATCTAAGTTTTTAAAATCTCGGTATCGTTGATGTCTTTTGATAGAAAATTGTAAAATTAAGGAACTGATCTAGATTTGATGTTTGATATCGATACATGAAATTTAATATGGTGTTGAACAGGTTGTCTTAAAATTGATTATAATCTGCCCAGCCTATACTTATTGAATTAATTGTTTTCAAATCTTACCTCGTTAGTGGGCGAGTGTACTTGGACGCGTAGTTCGTCTGTTTCATAGTCGTGGTGCTTGACGTCGGCGCGCACCTCTCTTCCGTTGTAGGTGAGGAAGACGCGCTGTCCCTCCTGCAGGCGCACGCCCGTCATGCCGCGGAAGCCGGGCCCGATCAGCTCGGCGTCGCGGTACTCGCGGTTCTTCATCTTTGCGCCGTCAAAACGCACTGTGTAACGAGTGTTCGGAGTCAGGTTGATACAGTTATTGTTCTCCGGGAAGGGCGCCGGCGTCTTCACCGCCTGGATCATCCCCGAATAGTACAGTCCGTCATCACCCAGAGCTGCGACGCGCGTCCCGATGATGGAGCGCTTAGCGAGCCGCTTGCCCGTCGACATGATGATGAGTCCTTACTGTACCAGTTAAACACTTGCGGCCTCACACTATTGTCTGGTGGCTTAGAAAGTTCTAATTACACCTTCACTCAAAAATCTCAAACCGCCCGGCGTACGCGTTTCGCGGGATAACAACCACAGAATTTTGGGCAATTGACAGAATTTCGACGCGATTCGGCACGCTGTGCGCGGTCCGGCTCCTCAGTAGGCCGGGGCTGGTTGCGGCTCTCGCGTAGAAACATAATACGAGGGCAGGGTCCTCGAGGATCGGGACAAAGGAAAATCCTTTCGCGGTAGCAAACTTTGTAACCGAGCTCACAGCAGACGACCTCAATAAGCGCGGTTCGAACACGAACTGGCTCGACTGCGTGCGGCGCGCTGCCACCGGCGACACCGGCCGGCCGGCGAGCAGGAGCGGCGACCGCCCGTCTCGCTCCTTTGTTTTGATACTCAGCTGTTCGCGCGAGCGAGACGACCGAGTCAACGGCCGCGCGTCAGAGCTGGATGGGTGCTCGGCTGCGCGCGCTCTTCGCCCGGCTTCGGACGGACTCGCTTTTTTCAGCGGGCGGGCGGGTGGCACGCGGAGGGCAGCCGCCCACGGGCGACATTGAGGCGCGCCGGTTCGGTTCGCACGTGGAGCGCTAACGGGATTGCACAACGCGGCGACGCCGCCCGTACCCACTGTCCGCGGACGCTTCATACGTGACACAGTTTCTATTCGGATTCGGGGTCGATTCAAATGTCAAGCAGATGCACCCACTTATGCAACGCAGTTAGCGTGACCCAACTACGACTACGCACATTTTTTTTATTGATATCAATAATTTTACAATAATACCATATCCTGATACTGTGCGTACCTGTTCGTAATTATAATTGCAAATGAAAAGTTGCAAGACCTGTTACGCTTAGGTATCTAAGTACATAAAACTTTTTAAATATGCAATTGCTCTGTTCAAATAAATACTAAACATACCATTTATTTAACCGCATAACACTTCGCGTCTCAATGGAAAATGAAGTTTAGCTTAGTATCCTAAAAGAAAATAAATCATTGAAGTAGATGTGGACGAACCCAACTAACGTGTCTAAAGTATCAACATAAAGATTATTTTCTTTGTTACATAAATACAGCAGCTAAACAGGATTAGACAAAAACTATTTGGAAGATTGGTGGCAGCGACGTGGTAGCGCCATCTATTGAGCATGTAAACAAAGCCACCAACCAAACCAACACAAAGTTAGAATTTACGAATTTGCATCAAGTTCACTTTTGTTGCACAAAACAAACGCAAAAGTATTTTGCTTAAAACTTACGAGGCATAGTGACCGACTTTCGTCATAACCTCGGTAAAAGGAAAACCGCTGATTTGTTACATATGCTTGGTTCAAGCTCTCTTAAAAAATAAACAACTAAATATTAGGTTTTATAGAATTAAATTCATAATGCAACCAAATTAACAATTTATTTTCACATGTTTAGTTACAGCTTGCTAAGAGGCGCGCACGGAGGCGTTACGTCATCAACCGAACTATTCCATGCGCCTACTTATACTCGGTTTTATCAAGTTTATGGTCACATTTGTTTACGTTATGATGTTCAGTGTAAACACAATTACGTAACTTTTGTCCCGACAAACGAATCTCATGAATAGAGGTCACTCTCTATTTATCAAGTCCGTCAAAATTTGTCTCTGGTAAACAAACCCACGCTGTCCGTAAGAATGGAGTAGAAACAATTTTTAATACATGTGTGGACAGTATTGTTTACTAACATTGTTAAAAAACAGTTTCGCCTGATGTCTAACAGTAATTTGAGCATTTGTGAAGAAAACTGTTCTACAACTTTTCAAACTCGGTTACAAGTAGTAGGTTACTTCAACTGATTTACCTGCAAGCAACTAAGATAAATAAACAAATAGTTGTTTTATTTGCGTAAAGTTCATTGAATAAAGCGAAATCTTTGTTTATTGAAGGTTTCAATTAGCCTTAAGGTCCCCAAACATGTCTAATGACCTAAGGTTTTATGTATTAAATCCGTATCACTCTTGAAACTGCATTTTCCTTTGCATGAATTTTGTAGGTACTGTGAAGGGGTAACTCAGGGAAACTAATAATAAGCAGAAATTACTTTTAACTTATATTGACTCAACAACGTGCCTGCCCTCGGGCGCTTTTTACAGAGGTCCCAGCTAAACAAAAACTACACGCGTTCGATATATTTCAAATATTCTGTATTCGATTTCCTTCCAAACTTATAAGTCGCCAGTATTAGGTGTCAGCGGCCGAACAGGTTGCTTGTCCTATGTGGAAAGCCTCTACAGTACCTACCGGCCAGCACCATTACTTTACAAATAAGCAGTAAATGTCTTATGACCTCATTATCTCCGAAGACGTGTCTTGTGGCTGCTCATAAACGTCATCCCAGAATCAAGTCTTTGACAGACAGTGTTTAACTATCTAAGACACACGTAGCAGCGATTGTTGTATAGTGATTTTAACATACCTACTCGTATCATACACTAACCTTACTCTGTAGTTTCTGAAGACATTCCCTCGATATACATTTCGCTTATATCTAATTACAACGAGCTGAGAATTTAAACCACACAGTGATAAAAAAACAATTAACAAGGAAGTAAGGTTTAATTAGTGATGATAATGACAGATTGTTTCCAACCTTGGCACAAAGGACTGGAAAATAATAATTTGTTTAGCCTTCTGCAAATGAAGCTTCATTGCCAATGCCAAGTGTTTTAAAATACTGCGATGTTCACGGCGTATGCTTTGTTTTTAAAGCGTGTATGATGGAATTGTTACAAAATGTTCGTTTTAGCCGAGCATGGATATGGAGTATGTCTCCTTGCATCAATAACGTGACTCTATATTTCTGTCTTGTGCGAATTATTTCTCTAAATCGCCTAATATCTGATTTTAATATAGACTACCTATACTAAATCATTTCAATCATTAATACTTAATCCGAATAGTTTATTTTAATTTTAATAAGTAGCTTATTTCTTAATAATATTGTAATTTTGTCTTACTTGAGAAATTATTGATTCACCGCACAAACTTCCACCTTTCTATCAATTAAGGGGCTCTCCACAGGGTCTCATACTATTTCCATACCTAATTTCATCTAAATCATTTCAGGTTGAAGCGTGAAAATGTAACAGACAGAGAGTTAATTTCGCATTTTCGATATGTATTAGTATGAATATAAATTGTTCTATAGCTAATAAATTATTCGAAAACTGTGCATACATACTATTGTTATAAAGTTAATAATTAATACATAAAGTTCAGATAACAACATATCGTTGCAATATTTTGGTACGTATACGTACAACACTATCCGATGATATTCGCCTATAATTTTCCATATTCCGCAATATTTGTAGAATTTCTTACGAAGTAAGAGTACGTGTCTAAAATGAAAATAAATCACGTTTGACAGAGACATACGTATGTAAGCGGAAATGCATGTAGGTATAGACTTCTTAGCTTATAGAAAGAAGAATGTGTACAGATTTCAGGGCACGTCAAAGAATAAAAGCAATAGAAGATTGTAGTGGGCAGGGGTGGGATGCTGGAATATAAGTTGCAATATAAACTCCTCTTTAAAGGTTAAGGAAGTTGTGGGCGGTTCTGACGCAATCCCTGCGTGGGCAGTACAGTAGTTAGAATTGGGTTCGTTTACAGTCAGGAATCTTTATTTGGATGACACACTAACATTTCCGACCCTTTAATCTTGATTTTTTTAAACCTCATGGCTAAATTATAAATTCCACAAGGGTCGATCTTCTATGTTAAGGAAAGCTTTCTTAAAAAAAAACTTTTTACAAGAAAACACTGCAAACTGAAAAATAACTTTCATTTTGGATGTCGGGGTCTTTGGTAAGTATAATTTTTTTTCGTTCAAAGTCAAATATATTTATTTTAACTAGGCAATTAAGCGGCACTTTTGAACGTCAACAATTAAAATTTACAAGTTATAAAAATTGATTCTAACCTGCATTCGGAAAAGTTTTTATGGAGAAGTACGCACAAGAAACTCCACACTTACTCTTTAAAAAAAAAGTGTTTTACTATATTTACATAATTACATACATTAATATATGTGGTTGCTCAGAACATAGTTGGGAAAAGACAAGGCAGATTGATAACGATCATATATAAATCTATAGCAAGAAACTGTCTTATTTTCATAGAACTTCTTTAAGACCCTAATACGAAAGAATACATATTTGGCGGCATTGTAAGAATTCATGTAATCCTAAATAATGATGTAGGTAATAGTATATTGTTTTGTTATCATTATCTTATCTAGGTAGTTTAAACAATATCTTCACAACGCGATGCGTTTAATGAACAACACTATATTACATAACTTAAGAAGGTTGCAGACGATGTCGATGTTATACGAGTTCTTTGCAAATAATATTACCTATCTGCAAAATTATGACCCAAGTGGAATTACCATTATTATTAGTGACCTTTCTTTAAAATTTACCTACTTGCTTTCTCAGCGAACTTTCTAATTGCTCGATGCGTTTTAACTAGCGAGTTTTATAAGCGAAATTGGAACTACGTTCTTATAGACGCAATGCAAGCAATTTGCACTTGAAATTTTCTTAGAAAAATCTTTTTAACTAAAAACAAACAATTGCAACAAAAATGTATAGCCAAAAGTACATCTCATGACGATTCCAATAAGCCCAAACACGAATAGGATACATTGTTTTATTTCGGAGTTCCAGTGATTACCTGCCGGCTTCATCATCAGATCAGTTCGATGGTACAATTTTCATCAGTACTTTGTATTTATAAGTATTAGCTTCATAACAGTCGTTTAATTATTCGAGATATCTTATACCCATGACATATTTAGCATTAAGGAGTTCCATTCGCCATCTGTAGTCTTATTACCAGTTCCACTTCACCAAATGATACTTTCTGAGTACAAATGATTGCATTGTTGATGAAAATACCAAAATCGTTATATGTATGTCTATAATATTTGAGGAGTTCCCTCGATTTCTCCAAGATCCCATCATCAGATCCTGACCTTATGACTATGGGACTAACTGGGTAATATACCCTTTCAAACAAAATAAGAATTTTCCAAATCGGTCCAGGTAATCGGGGTACAAACATAAAAGAAAAGATTCCGACGAATTGATAACCTCCTCCTTTTTTTGAAGTCGGTTAAAAATACAGGCGCGATTTCATCTATGAACGCTATTTAAATTGTGTCTTGCCATCAGAAAGATTCCTAAGGATACTTGATTGCATGATTATGTAAGTACCTACGTGTGTTGTTGCTTATTCGTTCTCAAAAGTATTTGTTTGCTTGCATTTTTGCTAACCTACTCTCCTTCTCGCTTTTTAGCGCGTGTGTTAAAATACTGGTCTGCTTAGTTATTAGCTTTCATGCTTGCTTTTTATTATTAGGTATGCTAGCTTGCTTGCATATACACTTAAATGTATTGTTTTTTTGCTTACTTGTTCGTTTTCTTTATTTTTTTTTCTATTTACCTACAGGATTATTCACCTGTTGTGTCCGTTTCTATGCAAGTTTGCATGTTAGCATTCTAGCGCAGTGTCAGTGTACCTTATATTGCTTTTCAATAAAAGCTTTGAAAGCAATTATTATCACTATGTACAATAGTCGAATTATTTATAAATAACCAATTACTGTTTACCTTTCAATGGTCAACTGATAAAACTAAGTTTTCCTATCAATAGGTATTGTACGATTTCTATTTAATTTGTATTTTGTAGACGCACGGTCGTAATCCATAGATAACGTATCTAACGTTAACTTAATATTATCCATTCTAAATGGTGGATGTTTAAAGGTTGAATCAATCAAAAACTTATAGTTTTATTATCATTGAAAACTTTTTATTCCCTCAGTATTTATTCATTTTGTATGTGGTTTTATCAATTGGTTCAGTCGAGTAGTAGAGCATATTTATTAAACAAATAAACTTGAACGTCTTTGACACAGCTATGTGATCAATACAGTTAAGACATAAAGAATTAAAATAAGTGTGACGTAAATCAACTTTTGTTGGCAATACCTCGTTTGATTTTATAGCAATTCATAAAATTTAAACCACTTAAATGCTTTTAAATTTTGTAATATAATTTTTATACGTCTGTTATGTGACCTCGATAATAATGATTGCTACATCACCTACTGTCGCTGCGTTTGAGGCCTACGACACAAATCAAAACGTTAACTTTGGCCTATAGGACAGTCGGACACGGCATTTTATTCATGACTAAATTTCTTGAATAAATGGCGTGTCTGGCTGAACGAATGCTCATCAATAATCAAGGTGGCGCAAGAAAGGATTTTTAGGAAAACTTGAGGTAGGCCTTTATTTATTTGGCAATTGCTTATTTACATTACAGGTCCGCCCGCGGCTCTGCCGGCGTGGTATTAGTACTTCTGTCAATATCTTTATAAATTATATCCTATGTCTTATCCTACCCTATCCTACCATACCTATCTACCTACCCTAACCTATCTACCTACCCACCTAACCTACCTACCTACCCTGTTCGCCGCCGGCGCAGGCTCTTTTAGTATAGCAGTGGGACAATTAAAGCCAGGGATGGCGAACCTTCTTTTTTGTGGTCGTGCCATATTTTATTAAGTTTAAGAATGATTTTACCATGGCGTGTATTTAAAGAAAGGTGATTTAACAAATCGTATCCTACTAATATTATAAAAGTGAGAATTTGTGAGGATGTTTTGATGTTTGTATCTCTTTCATGCGAAAACTACTGAATGGCTTTTGATGAAACTTTACAGTGATATCACTTATACATCAGCAATCACAATAATATTATAAAGACGAAAGTTTGTGAGTATGTGTGTGTGTCTGTATGGTTTTTACTTCTTGACGCTCAAAACTGCTGGACGGATCTGGGTGAAATTTGTCACAGTGATAGATTTTAGTCTGGAATAGCACATAGGATACTTTTATCCTAGAAGCTAGTAATTTATAAAAATACTAGCTTTTAGCAGCGGCTTCGCAAGCTTGAAATTCGGAAGTTATCCCACGGGAACGGTATATTTTGCCGGGATAAAAAGTAACCTATGTGCTATTCCAGACTGTAATCTTGCAGTGCCAATTTTCATCCAGATCCGTTTAGCCATTCTGGCGTGATTGAGTAACAAACATACATCCATCCAAACTTTCGCATTTATAATATTAGTAAGATACTAAGATTAGGGAAGTACTCATACCACGCGGGCAAAGCTGCAGGGAGCCCCTAGTAAATAACCACCGTAAAAGAAAACAAAATGTGTGATATCCTCTGTTCCATCATCATCATCAATTCAGACGAAAGACGTCCAGTGCTGAACATGGGCCTCCCCCAAGTTTCACCACATTGACCGGTCCCGTACGTATTTCATCCAGCGGACTCCCACCACTCTCATCAGGTCTTCGGTCCACTTAATGGGAGGCCTTGCTACGCAGCGTCTTCGGCTCGCGGTCGCCGCTCCAAAACTTTTGGTCCCATCGACCATCCGTTCAGTAAGCAATGTCCGTTGCACATTGCCACTTAAGTTTTGCAATTCTTCTAGCTATGTCCGTAACTTTGGTCCTCCTGCGAATATCCTCATTTCTGATTCGATCACGTAAAGAAACTCCAAGCATAGAATAGAATAGAATCTTTCTTTATTATGTACACCATATAAGTTTCAGAAAGTATAGAAGAAGAAACATTACACTGGGTGAATTGTGTCACCCAGTGTGAGTGTGGGGCGGCCTTATCGCTATAAGCGATCTTTTCAGGACAACCTTTGGATAGATTTTAAAAATGACAGGAAAAACAAAAGCATAGCCCTCTCGTGAGCGACCTGTTTCAGTTCAGTAAAGTCATCACTGGCAACACACTGGTCATATACTTTCGTCTTGTCTTGAGACACTGTGGTATGTTAGACAAGAAGACACCGCGTAACTTCCCGAACACTGCCCAGCCGAGTCGGATTCGACGGTTGAAGTTTTTCTGGACTTCCCTCGACTTTGACTTACCTAACTGGACTGTTCGTCTTAGGTAGACATAACTTCAAGTATAGAATTTCCGATCTTGATAGAAGTGGGTGTTACTTGGGCATTCAACATAACCTTGAATTTTTCCATGTTTATTTTAAGACCCAATCTTTTGGAAGCTCTATAAAGGTTATCGAGCTTTGCACTGAGATCCTCCATAGTCTCAACCATGACCACTATATTGTCAGCAAATCGAAGGTACTCGCCAATGACTTTGATACCTAGCCCTCTCCATTTCGGAACCATAAAGAGATCCTCCAGATGTATATTTATAATAAACTTATACAACAATTTATTTTGTAAAATAATGATTAAATCCAACCAAGTAACTAATTAGAAAAGTAAACTGTAAAATAACGATTTTAACTTCAATGAACAATATAGTGAGACGAGTGGCACTAATGTAGGGGCATAATTACCATTCTTCCCACTGTAATCCCTAGTGGAACATCAGGAACAAATTTAATATTATTTTTTAAATGCCCGGGTATACCCGGATCTTATACAAGATATATAGACTCTTACTTTGTTAGTTTAAGCAGAATAATAGCTGAACTGAGGTTAGGATGGGATAGATGGACCCCCTTTTCTGAACTTAGAATACAGCGCGGCGCGATGGCGCCTGTCACGGCCTGTCGCGACCTGAAAGGGCGTTATTTATTCCAATGATTAGAAAATATTTCGTAAACGCGTGGTCCGATATGCATTATTTAAACGGTTCCACGTCTATACTTTTCATTTGAGACCGAAATCATCAAAATATCTCTAAATGCAATATTTGAATGGCGTCCACCAGGCCGCATCAGACCTTTTCGCGGCGTGGGAACACCCGGCCCGGGCCGCGACAGGCGACAGGCCGTGGAACCGCTTCATGAGAGGGAATGGGCCGTACCGTAAACCACCACGCGGGCCCAGTGCAATGGTGGATGTCACATGTTTTCGAATTTTTGGTTCTCAGACATACCGGTTTCCCTACGATGTTTCCCTTCACCGTTTTGAGAACTGTGGTGTTGAAATAATTTACGCAGAGTAAAGCGCCTGCCTGGGTTCGAACCCACGACCTACAACTTGTAAGTCGAAGCAATTCCCACTGCTGAACCAAGGTCATCTTACTATCGATAATTTGATGCGCCCGAATTGTTTTAATAAGTACCACTCCTGTTATAAGCTATTATAAGAAACTTACTTCCTAAGTGCTCTTGCTATACACACGAGCATTACTACTTAGTACCAAAAACTACTAGAAATCATTTTGATATCTTAACAATGCAGCCACCACGTCCATAATAACGAGCCCTTAAAAATAATCAAGATAACGAGCAAGCATGATTGGTTACGTGTTAGGTACACATGTATACACCTTGGTGATCCTAAGTACCGACACCTAATAATACATTATTAATTCATAAAATATATCAATATTTTTTGCTGTAGCGGGTATAACTATTACATATTTGCATTCAGCAACAAAACTATAATTTATACGCACGTCACTAGCAAAATCTCTATCTATGAGATCTATAGTTATGCTACTAATTTTTTTCAGATATTTTTACCGATATGACGACTTAGCTTAAGTACATATAACAAAAGATTCATTTTTAAATTAGGATATTCAATATTTCTGATAATGCCCAAAAAAAACATCCAAATAAACTTTATAGCAACGACTTCGTGATTGTTTCTGGTTTCCGTGAGGGAGCAACAGATGCGTAAAGGAAAACTGGTCCAATAATAGAGAAATATTTTTGTGTGGGTGTAGATTATTGTCTGTGTGATGGGTCGAAAACAAAAACTTGGGGTGACTCTGAAGTTCTAACCAATGGCAGGCCGGGAGGGTCATGTGGACGTGGATTTGTTGTCCCGATCAGCTGAAAGGGTAATCTTACACAAAAAATAAACAAATCTGAGCCAGCCCCCAGCGCAGGTAACAAAGGCACCCGAAATAATAATATCAGGTTCGATGGAATCTCGCTTCGATTTGTTTGGGTGGAGATTTTGAACCTACCCCAAACCGAGGTTCCGGAATCGCTCATTCCTTTGTCTGTGACGTTAGACAAATGGTGTTCCTGTTCTATATACAGAAAAAAGCAAAAAGGTAGTTGTTACCTGAGCGTTGAATTTTGAAGATTAAGTAAGTACTACTTTATTTATGTATTTTTTTTTAATACACACATTCATTTTATTTTTACAGGTAGGACCCAAGCTAACAAAAGAATTCAATAAATGTCCCCTCCTAGGGTAAGCTTAATTTCTCGAATGTTAGTCAACAATAGCTGAATAAATTGTATTCATTATCTATAATTAAGTGCGTAGACTTTAGGTACGTTACAACATAACGTACCACAAAAAGGCGCATTGGGATCCGTCTGGAACTCTGGCAAACAATGTGGTGAAGGGTATTTGATTAGTGCTTTATCAATCAACACAGCACAAATAAAAAAAGGTTCAATTACGACAACTACATGGAAGACATTATTAATACAGTTTTAATGATTATAACGATAAGCAAGACTATTAGAATCATTCTTGAGTACCTACACATTTTGATGGCGATTATTGTTATTGAACAATTAAATCATTAGAGAACTTGTTTATTTTTACGTTATTCTTATTAAAAGGTAGAGACTTGTCAAACAACTTTAGACACTAATTTGATTGACTTTGGTTTGTAACACATAAAATTATTAATTTTGAGATACACAACGTCAAAACAAGTTTATATTTTACTTTTTTACTTGTTTCTTAACCACGTGACTACTATCGGTTTGAACGTTGGAAGCAGATACATGCTCCAGTTTTGGTTGTGCTAAGCTTCCGGGATAAACGTAACCTATATTTTTGTATTCGTGAAACTTCATCACTTTCAACAGTCCTTAAAATAGTACCGAACGACGTACCGTATGGTTTGGTAAGCCAGCTTTTAAACGACGTAGTTTGCAAACAATATGATCATCCTGCAATCAAAACGTAAGGAGGTAACTAACCTATACTTGTAGGCACTGGCGGATATACGACCACATTTGCCTATAACTATATTTAAATCTATATAAATAGCCTGCTCAGAGCGAAAAAATGTGGTGTTACCAGTTTTCGCGCGCTTTCCAAATATTTTGTGTACCTAATGTATCGCAACGGTACCTACCTATAAAAAATAAATGAAGAAAGAGCTTGATAAATATTGCATAATGGGAACGTATGTTTCGAAAACCGCATGAGATAAGTTTGTGCCCGGCGCAGCGGTGCAATGGTATGCCAAACCACGGTTGAATATGATAACGATTTGGTACATTGAACCTCGATAACGGTGTAGGTTTACCTATTATGATATTGTGCCTATCAGCTGGGCTTGGGCCCGCCAAATACTAGTCAATTTGCGGTTTAGTGGTTTTTGATTGTGGAAGGCTTTCTTTCTTTCGTTATAAGTAGTGTACCGTCACTGAATAGTGAATATACATTTATTTATAGTCGAGCGATTCATAAAGGAACTTAATTATAAAGCAGGTAAGTATAAACTCGTTCAACGCTGAGTTAGTTGACCCCTTAGGTTTTTTTTCTGTTTATGCGTTCTATTCGTGGCAATCGGGTCGAAAGCCTACTCAATTTAAAAAAAAAAGCAGCTACTTTTATTGCAGCTGTAATTTTAATAGCACAAATGATTTATTTTAAATATGTATGGAAGAAACCACTGTATCATTAGAGTTAGTAACGGGTAGGTCATAAGGTTTGAAAAAATTATAAATATTTATAGTTGATTCATTATTTGTGAAACATGTTTTTTTTGTGTAACTAATAGTTTTGTGATAAAAAAACTAATTAACAACACGATATTTTTTCGCTACTTTTGGATACTCCTCCAACACGACTTGGATGTTTGAAAATATTTTTACACAGAAAAATTGAAGGCTAGAAGTTCTTCATAACTGAAATAGCATAATTATGTAAATCAAAGAATATTTTGGAAACAAAACTGTCCGAAAGGCGGTTCAATAGTGATATTCTGGTTCCGAGCGGGCACACGGCCAGTACTGCGTTAATATTGGGGAATAAACAAATCGAGTTATTAAGATTGAATGAGACCGAGATTTATCTTTTAGAAAAGAAAAACAAAAAGTATTTGGAGGCGCCGGGTATCGATCCCGGTACCTCTCGCATGCTAAGCGAGCGCTCTACCATCTGAGCTACGCCCCCGTTGACAATATTGTTGAAATAGCGTATTACATTCTACACTAAAGAAAACCGAAAAATTATTATGCGAACAAAACATGAATTTGTATAACGTCGAATTCATTAAATTTGCGGTATTTTACCGTTGACGTAATTACGCCATAACGCCAGTATAAAAATAACTTCGTGTTTTTCCATGAAGGTATAATTGTTTTGATTTCGGCTTTCAATGTAAACAGTGTAGAAATCAAAATCAAGAATGTAACTAAAGTTGTTGTTGTTTTGTTGAAAAATTCGTGAAATGAATTGCTTCTCGACTCATTAACAGGCTTCAATGATTATATTGGTGTAGTTATGTTGTCTATCGTTTGATCAGGATGTTCGCTTATGTACTAAATATTCATTAATAACAGGGCGTCCTTCATTAGCGGTAATTAACGTAGGTGTTTTAATTAATAAAGACTTCCTTTCATGTTAAAATAGTTTATTTATTTTTAACACGGTTATTTATCACATAGAAACGGTATAAAATTTAATGTAATAAAATTATACCCAAAATATTAACAGGAAATATAAAAATAAAGGGTGTTATCAGTTTCATGGCGGTAAAATGCAAATAAACATTTCTATCAAACATTTTATGCAACTAGTATAAATGACCTTACCAAAAGAATTGATCAAAATCATAAATTTCGAAGCTTCAAAGTAAACATTTAATAAAAAATGAATTATATAGGTACGAGAACCATACCATATTATTATCAAATGCGTCTTTTGCGACTTATCTGACACCTAAATTTCAGCTGGCAACTGGCAAGTTAAAATTTTTACTTAATTCTTATTACACACTAACTTGGAATTAATAAAAAAATAATTGTCCTCATTACAATTCATTCATACAAATTATTCATAACAGCGTCGGATTACTAAATAGGTTCTGCAACCGATGGGCCTCGCGCCTAATAAGGCTTGCGACCACGGACAAGATTCTACGACCATAAGAACAACTGCCAAACTCGCTGTTCGTTATGGCTAGCTAGGCTATTGTTCGGAAGTGAAACAAAGCGATCTAAGACTGAGTTGGTCAATCCTTAAATAAAGTAGGTATTTATAATATTTCGCTCTTATCGGCCCAAATAACCTTTTATTTTTTATCACAAAGGCTTTTTGTTGCAGACATTCTACTTAACAGAGAATAACTTTCGCTGCCTCACAATAGACAAAGTCTCGTCCATCGTCTGCGCAATTGCCACTACAGAACCTCAATGTAATCCGGTTTTGTATTCATGTACTATCATCTAATGGTTTATGGCTGCGTCATACTGTGAAAGGCCCATTTGTAGTATAAAAGAGGTCGGTTTTTGGAAATGATCTGAATGGAATGTTGTTTGAAAACAAAAAAAAACTATTCAAAATGAAGTTCAGAATTTCGGTTTTACCAATTAACTAAATACATTATATTCTAATTAACGTGTCCACAGACTTCTGGCAAAACTTCTAATGGTATTTATTTGTTCCAAATAGCTTATCTTTCTAAATGACACACAAGACAATTAACGAGACTGATAAAATATTTGGGCCACTGTGTTCTTGATAGTAAATATGTAAGTGCGCATTACTTTAACCAGTAGCATGGCTGTGACTAGAACGTAGATATTCAGCTGTCTCCCTCTAGCATGACCACCTGAGCTCCCTTGCCGACGGAATCCCCGAGGTTGAAAGGCGCCAGACCTGCGACAACACCATCACGAGGAGAACGCACCACATACTCCATCTTCATGGCTATGACCACGAACAGAGGCTGGCCTTTCACCACCTGAAGAAAGTTACTCTTTTTATTTTCCATTCTTAATGATACTGACTTGTTATGTAATGTACCTTATCGTTATTAAAATATGATTTTGTAAAACTTAATGTAATTATAATGTACTTAAATAAGAATTTAAATCTGAAATATCATATAATAAAGACGTTTGTTTCTTTTTTACAGAGATGTGGTAAATAATCATGGAGGTCAGTGTTTGACGCTGACGACAGCAAATGTTTTAAATAACTTAAGACATATCATGCTTCCAGAATGGATACTATTTCACAGCTTGAGAGATGTCTATGCCCAGTAGTGGTCTGCGATAGGCTGCTTTGTTTGATGACAAATCTTTGTTCAATAAATCATAAATCAGTAGATATGTATAGTTTATGGGACCGATGACATTGACTCACTTTGTCTCCCTTATTGACGAGTATCCTCTCCAGCACTCCAGGCGTGGGCGAGGATGCGCTGTTGGCTGCGGCAGCCGCGTCCACAGTGGTTGCCTGGTATTTGGGTCGAGGCAACTCCACTATTGTTTGACCATTCTGTGACAAAAACATATGAAGATGATTTGTTGTGTGGGCGGCGTTGGCAAATTCAAATATTTTACGATTTTTTTTTAAGGAAAGCCGAATGTGTCAACAATTTATTTATAAGTTGTCGCAGTGGAGCAGTGATGTTTACGTTACTCACAAAAACCGTCTAGGATTTGATTATACTTTGAAATTAACTGCAGTAGACAGAAAAAGGTCTCACATATATTTGTGTCAAATCAGATTTTTTCGTCTTTTAAATAAAATCAATTTATTGAACTGGTGCATTTTGAATAGGAAGGAAAACGTACAAAATCATATGATAAACTGTTGGCGGAAGGCAAATTGCGATGAGCTTTGGCTCAATTAGGTACGAGATTTATGGTTATTTATAGCTATCATTACTTATTATCAGCGGCGCTTATTTTAAATATTTACATACATTCCAAAGGTTAGGCACTACCACTATCACAGTCAATCCTACTTAATATCATAATAAATGTGAAAGTTCATATCATGTGCTTCAATCGCAAAAACGGCTGAACGGGTTTGGATGATATTTTGCACGCAGATAGTTTATAGCCTGGGTTATAATGATTCCATGGAACAATAAAACAGTGCAGGATGTAATAAGCTACCGGGTGGGTGTTCCACGATACAATACTGTCGCATAGTGCACAACCTCATCATACACGTGCACTTGTTGCTCGTGCGTCAGTAGTCCTACGTTGCTCTTCTTGTCGCCTATGAGCGTGTTCAGTCTAAGTCCTCTCTTGGTAGTTTCACGATACAACACTGTGACATAGTGTCCTTACCTCATCGTACACGTGCACTTGTTGCTCGTGCGTCAGTAGTCCTACGTTGCTCTTCTTGTCGCCTATGAGCGTGTTCAGTCTAAGTCCTCTTTTGGTAGTATCACGATACAACACTGTGACATAGTGTCCTTACCTCACCGTACACGTGCACTTGTTGCTCGTGCGTCAGTAGTCCTACGTTGATCTTCTTCTCGCCTATGAGCGTGTTCAGTCTAAGTCCTCTCTTGGTAGTTTCACGATACAACACTGTGACATAGTGTCCTTACCTCACCGTACACGTGCACTTGTTGCTCGTGCGTCAGTAGTCCTACGTTGATCTTCTTCTCGCCTATGAGCGTGTTCAGTCTAAGTCCTCTCTTGGTAGTTTCACGATACAACACTGTGACATAGTGTCCTTACCTCACCGTACACGTGCACTTGTTGCTCGTGCGTCAGTAGTCCTACGTTGCTCTTCTTGTCGCCTATGAGCGTGTTCAGTCTAAGTCCTCTTTTGGTAGTAGCACGATACAACACTGTGACATAGTGTCCTTACCTCATCGTACACGTGCACTTGTTGCTCGTGCGTCAGTAGTCCTACATTGCTCTTCTTGTTGCCTATGAGCGTGTTATCTGAGTCCTCTCTCGGTAGTTTCACGATACAACACTGTGACATAGTGTCCTTACCTCACCGTACACGTGCACTTGTTGCTCGTGCGTCAGTAGTCCTACGTAGCTCTTCTTGTCGCCTATGAGCGTGTTCAGTCTAAGTCCTCTCTCGGTAGTTTCACGATACAACACTGTGACATAGTGTCCTTACCTCATCGTACACGTGCACTTGTTGCTCGTGCGTCAGTAGTCCTACGTTGCTCTTCTTGTCGCCTATGAGCGTGTTCAGTCTAAGTCCTCTCTCGGTAGTTTCACGATACAACACTGTGACATAGTGTCCTTACCTCATCGTACACGTGCACTTGTTGCTCGTGCGTCAGTAGTCCTACGTAGCTCTTCTTGTCGCCTATGAGCGTGTTCAGTCTAAGTCCTCTCTCGGTAGTTTCACGATACAACACTGTGACATAGTGTCCTTACCTCATCGTACACGTGCACTTGTTGCTCGTGCGTCAGTAGTCCTACGTTGCTCTTCTTGTTGCCTATGAGCGTGTTATCTGAGTCCTCTCTCGGTAGTTTCACGATACAACACTGTGACATAGTGTCCTTACCTCATCGTACACGTGCACTTGTTGCTCGTGCGTCAGTAGTCCTACGTTGCTCTTCTTGTTGCCTATGAGCGTGTTATCTGAGTCCTCTCTCGGTAGTTTCACGATACAACACTGTGACATAGTGTCCTTACCTCATCGTACACGTGCACTTGTTGCTCGTGCGTCAGTAGTCCTACGTTGCTCTTCTTGTTGCCTATGAGCGTGTTATCTGAGTCCTCTCTCGGTAGTTTCACGATACAACACTGTGACATAGTGTCCTTACCTCACCGTACACGTGCACTTGTTGCTCGTGCGTCAGTAGTCCTACGTTGATCTTCTTGTCGCCTATGAGCGTGTTCAGTCTAAGTCCTCTCTTGGTAGTTTCACGATACAACACTGTGACATAGTGTCCTTACCTCACCGTACACGTGCACTTGTTGCTCGTGCGTCAGTAGTCCTACGTTGATCTTCTTCTCGCCTATGAGCGTGTTCAGTCTAAGTCCTCTCTTGGTAGTTTCACGATACAACACTGTGACATAGTGTCCTTACCTCACCGTACACGTGCACTTGTTGCTCGTGCGTCAGTAGTCCTACGTTGCTCTTCTTGTCGCCTATGAGCGTGTTCAGTCTAAGTCCTCTTTTGGTAGTATCACGATACAACACTGTGACATAGTGTCCTTACCTCATCGTACACGTGCACTTGTTGCTCGTGCGTCAGTAGTCCTACATTGCTCTTCTTGTTGCCTATGAGCGTGTTATCTGAGTCCTCTCTCGGTAGTTTCACGATACAACACTGTGACATAGTGTCCTTACCTCACCGTACACGTGCACTTGTTGCTCGTGCGTCAGTAGTCCTACGTAGCTCTTCTTGTCGCCTATGAGCGTGTTCAGTCTAAGTCCTCTTTTGGTAGTTTCACGATACAACACTGTGACATAGTGTCCTTACCTCATCGTACACGTGCACTTGTTGCTCGTGCGTCAGTAGTCCTACGTTGCTCTTCTTGTTGCCTATGAGCGTGTTATCTGAGTCCTCTCTCGGTAGTTTCACGATACAACACTGTGACATAGTGTCCTTACCTCACCGTACACGTGCACTTGTTGCTCGTGCGTCAGTAGTCCTACGTTGATCTTCTTGTCGCCTATGAGCGTGTTCAGTCTAAGTCCTCTCTTGGTAGTTTCACGATACAACACTGTGACATAGTGTCCTTACCTCACCGTACACGTGCACTTGTTGCTCGTGCGTCAGTAGTCCTACGTTGATCTTCTTCTCGCCTATGAGCGTGTTCAGTCTAAGTCCTCTCTTGGTAGTTTCACGATACAACACTGTGACATAGTGTCCTTACCTCACCGTACACGTGCACTTGTTGATCGTGCGTCAGTAGTCCTACGTTGCTCTTCTTGTCGCCTATGAGCGTGTTCAGTCTAAGTCCTCTTTTGGTAGTATCACGATACAACACTGTGACATAGTGTCCTTATCTCATCGTACACGTGCACTTGTTGCTCGTGCGTCAGTAGTCCTACATTGCTCTTCTTGTTGCCTATGAGCGTGTTATCTGAGTCCTCTCTCGGTAGTTTCACGATACAACACTGTGACATAGTGTCCTTACCTCATCGTACACGTGCACTTGTTGCTCGTGCGTCAGTAGTCCTACGTTGCTCTTCTTGTTGCCTGTGAGCGTGTTCAGTCTAAGTCCTCTCTTGGTAGTTTCACGATACAACACTGTGACATAGTGTCCTTACCTCATCGTACACGTGCACTTGTTGCTCGTGCGTCAGTAGTCCTACGTTGCTCTTCTTGTTGCCTATGAGCGTGTTATCTGAGTCCTCTCTCGGTAGTTTCACGATACAACACTGTGACATAGTGTCCTTACCTCATCGTACACGTGCACTTGTTGCTCGTGCGTCAGTAGTCCTACGTTGCTCTTCTTGTTGCCTATGAGCGTGTTATCTGAGTCCTCTCTCGGTAGTTTCACGATACAACACTGTGACATAGTGTCCTTACCTCACCGTACACGTGCACTTGTTGCTCGTGCGTCAGTAGTCCTACGTTGCTTTTCTTGTCGCCTATGAGCGTGTTCAGTCTGAGTCCTCTCTCGGTGGTTTCAAGTGACGCTTCTACTTGACGCCATTCGCCATCTTTGACTTTTACGCGATACGAGTTGGGTGTACGCTCGTGTTGGACCGTGACTATGAAATCTGCGAACAATACATTGCCTTTAAAAATCTGGAAGTAAATAAACCCTTTCAAAAGAACACAGAATACATAAAACATACAATTCTTTACATAAAATTTTCCAAAAATTGGTTAATAAATGATTGAGTTCTGAGGTAACAAACATAAAGAATACAACCGAATTGAAAAACTCCTCTTTTTTAAGTCGGTTAAAAAAGATGCTTTCTTCCAACTGTTGTTCGATAGTAGGCCGATTATAATTTACGGGAGAAAAGATACGAACACATTCCTATTCCATAATATTATAATGAGCTCTACAAATAATCGAATGACAAAATTAAATGTCGTTTTCATTAGTTCTAATGGTTTTGGAATCTTGATGAATATTCGCGGTTTGACTAAGAGTCGACTTACGATAAGTGATGAGTGTGGTGAATGTTGAGTGAATACACCTTAAGGTTTAAATTTTGTGCGCGGGGTTAAAATGCATGCGTTTCATGTCATCCGACAACACGTGCGAAAGTGATAGATGCTGTGATGAGCAGTAAGAAGCCAGTTCGCGTACGAATTAGCACTTTTGCAAATTTGTATCGAAATGTATGATGATTTGGAACGAAAACCAGCGCACGAAATATTATAAGGGAGTCTTTGGGACTTTGGGAGTTATCATGAAAAAACGACTAAATGTATATTTTCAAAATAAAATTATTTGCATTGTTGAATTACTAATCTATCCCTATGTGAAGGCCGTTTTGCAATTTTCCTTCTTCTTATGGTATTTATTTCCGCCCAGAGATGCGTTAAAATTAGTGTTGAAATATGGAACTTTCGACGCTCATAACTTTTTTTTTTCCATACAGGGCTAGATAATGATGAGACAAATTGATATCATTTTTTATTTTGAACGTACATCGTCAAACAGTGGATTAATCGCCAGACTACGTTTGTATGGTAGAATGATAGACTTGTGTAACCATAATATGATACGCTTGATTGATTAAACAATATAAGGAGGCCTATGTACTGTACAGCAGAGAACAATAGTTTTTTACCTTTTTCATCAAACCTCAAGGGAATAGTTTTCTGCAATTCATAGTTTGGTCTCCACGCCTGAGGTTCTACTGAAATTCCCTTCCAGTTGTCCGTCACAGTGTTTGATATTTGATTGCTCAGCAGCTGAAATAAAACAATTGCTTAAATCGTGTTGAAAAAAAAAAAAATAACCTCTATTTGGGACAAGTTACATACATACAAAAAAAAACAACATTTACCTATGTTAGTTATCTTATTATCTACTTATTTTGATAGAAGGTGGTTCTTCCTTATTCATCTCTGAACAACATCACATAATAAAGGAGAGTTTATAACTTCACACTAAGGTGCAGTTAGGGATAGTTAGGAACATCGCTAAGCTATTGTATTGCTTAGAAAAAAGTCCAATAAATACAGTTTTAAATAAAAGAAACAGTAATGAAAGTTTTTACAGGATACTTTTTTTCCTTTTAAAAACAAAATAAATTTCATGCAAGATAAGACTGTTTATATTTAACACTAGCTGACCCGGCGAACTTCGTTCCGTCTAAAAAATTTCTAAAATAAAAGATTTTTTCTAAAATAAACGTAGCCTAAGTTACTCCTTATTACATCAGCTACCTGCCAATAAAAGTCCCGTCAAAATCGGTCCAGCCATTTCAGAGATTAGCCGGAACAAACAGACAGACAAACATTGTAAAAAATGTTATTTTGGTGTATGTACCGTATATATATTGATGTAGTAAAAACGGTTATTTCAACATTAAAAACAGACACTCCAATTTTATTTATATGTATAGATAATCTTGTAACGCCTTACTCTATGTGTATAGCAACGTTGACAGACTGATGCAGGAAGCCCGGATGTTATACTTCATTACCATCTTCATCAAATTGGCAAAAGGGTATGTCTAGCGCGATAAAGGAATGCTTACATGTCCTAGGGCGGCCTGTATGGCTCGCTCTTCACTCAGCTTGGAGTCGCTCGGCGGGAACAGCTCAATTTCGTGCTGAGGTATGAATGCAGTATGCACGTCGCCTGCTACAAATGCGCTAGCGCCGCTGAGGCGGAGAAGGAAGTTGACGTTTGTTTCTAAACCAGCGACCTGTGAAAGATTTAACCTCGTGTTAGCAACTAACCCTGAGTTAAGTTTTTCGCGCAAGTGTGACGAAAAGAATTAGATTGAGGGCGCGTGCTAAGCACGTGGTACCATTTTTGCGGGCCACGGTATGACACACCACACCTCCTTGCGGGGGTCTCGCAACTTCTAAGACAGAATTAGATTCGACCTATTGATAGCCCAAAAGCTCTTCTTAGCAGTGCCGTGAAAATGACATTACGCTTGTTTTTATCACTTGCCTGGAATATTTTTGATCTAGAAAGTAAAAGTCAATCCACTATTGCATATCATTATAGCCTCGTGTTTGTTGAAAAAGCTACGTTCACAATGATATTTGAGACACTTACTTGGTATTCGGAGAGCTTGGCTCTGGTTTTGGCGAGGGCTTCAGTGCGGTCGCGGCCCCACACAACAAGCTTGGCGATCATAGGGTCATAGTGCACTGATACTTCTTGTCCTTCCCGTACGCCTGTCTCCACCTGGATAAAATTAAATCAAATAAATCTTCTGAACAAAATCGCATTTTCTACACATGCAGAATAATGTCATGAAAAGAAAACTTATTAAGTAGGTAGCTCGACGTTTTATCAACTCAAGCTATCAAAAACATAAGTATGCAATTGAGACATTCAAACTCTTTATCCAACAGGACCAGTACAAGAGCAAGCATTTCGGAATTTCGTAAATCCGGAATCCCGTATTTTATTTTCTAATATTTCAATTCCGGATTCGAGAGGAATAGTACCGGTATGCTATATTCATATTTTTTTAATAATATGGGTTAAAGTATGAAATTGCCGTTTTATTGTAATAGGTACTTCGAATTGACATAAAACCTTCATGGTTTGAGATTTTTGAGTGAAACTTTTTTCACTTGGTACCTATGAAGTTTTTCTTTTAAAAAATGTGCAACATTCGATTATAGATATTTCAGTTGTTTTTATTATTCAGCTTAGACAATAAAGATGGATACTTCGAAAATTCGAGTGATTTTTGAATACGAGTTCCGACGCGGGACTAATGCGGCAGAAATAGCTCGCAATATCAATGTTGCGTTTGAAGAGGGGTCTGCTAATTTACGCACCGTGCGATTTTGGTTTAAACGCTTTCGTGATGGAAACTTTGATTTGAAGAACGAACCACGTGGAAGACCGCCCGCACAGGTGAATAACAATGAATTGAAAGAGATGGTGGAAGCCGATCCGAGCCAAACTACCCAGGAATTAGCGGCATGGTTTAACGTTACCTTACCAACAATATTGACTAATTTGCGTCAAATCAATAATACAAAAAAAATATGAAAAATGGGTGCCTCATGATTTGACTGATCTGCAGAAAGAAACGCGTGTTCAAACTTGTGTTGCCTTGTTGAATCGATTCAGAAATGAAGGATATTGCATCAAATTGTGACATGTGATGAAAAGTGGATTTGGACAATTTTCTACGTGATAAAAAGTTTTCTTCTCAGGAGACAGTACAAAATGCTTTCACACAGTTTGTCGAATTTAAATCACCAGAGTTCTATCGCAAAGGCATACATGACCTTCCTATTAGATGGCAGCAATGTATAGACAATAATGGTAATTATTTTGATTAAATAAATATGTTAAATTAAAATGATACTAATTTCAATTTTTCAGTACAAATCGGTCATTTCATACTTTAACCCCTAATAATTTGATAATTATTTATGAAAATGTTAAGACTGGAAGGAGATTATGTGGTATGAAATGTAGGTGACACGTGATACATCTACGATTCAAATATCTTGTGTTTTTTATTCATATTATTTTATTAATGTTTAATTCTATTGTGTGATAGATTTGGTCCCGCAACAATTTACTCAGACGCCTAACATCAACCAACTACTACTGGCCTAGCAGTCTGCTTCTCGGCTGGTGAATATGCCTGTCCAATGTGGCACCGTTCCGCCCACGACAAGGATGTAGATATTGCTCTTTACGACACATGCCGTACAATTACCGGCTGCCTCAAACCAACCCCAGCGCACATTACCCCACAGCCGGGATAGCACCTCCACACGTCCGAAGGGAAGTTGCTAGTGCAGTTGAGACACAAAAGCAGGAAATTGACACCAGACACCCACTATTCGGTGCACAACTACCGACGACGCAACAGCCCAAAAACAGACACAGCTTCCTGAAAACGGTGGTTCGTGTCACGAGACCCGGCCGACGTCTGCTGCAGACTGTGGCAGAACTTTTCCCCCACCAACACATTATTTACCCCCAAGCGAGCATCTTCCCGCAGAATATAACCTTCCGTGGTGAACATGGAAGTCCATGAACCGCCTCAGAAACCAGGTAGGAAGGTGTAACTCCAACCTCGCAAAATGGGGTTACCTCGACGGAATAGCGGCAGGGTTTGCATGTGGTGCTAAGTCGCAAATTATGCTCCACCTCCTGTCGTTACCTCTGTGCCCCAAAAAGTGCAACCAAGGTGATCTATGTGCAGCCACAGATGACGTCATGGAGATGGCTAAGTTTTGGGCCAAACAAATTTGAAAGACTTTCGTGCCAGTGACAAGAAGATAAAACTTGTTAATTTTACGGTTTAAAATGTTTAATTAGAGTAATAAGGGACAGAGATGACCAAATAAGTTTCATTTCTCACTAAAAAGTATTAAACGACATATAATTATAAATCTTGTTTGATTAACACAAACTTTAAAAGTTAGGTACCAGTTCCGGAACCAGATCTCCAGTATTGGATATCAGTTCCAGAATTGAGAACCTTCCGATATTGCATGTTCTAACCAGTACAATACAATCTATTGAGCACCGGTGAAATAATTACAACAGCTGAAAATTACTAACTCCATCTATCTTTCAAGCGTAATACTTATTATTTCATAAAGAAGTATGATTATGACATGCATCGAAATAAATCATGAAACATATTTAAGCCACCACTTATTTTGAACCGCTTTGTGGATAACGGCTCCAAACTTTTTAATAAAATTAAATAATAACAAGACCATCACGGTAAGACTCACCAAGAACGCATAGCAACGAACACACCAGGCCCTCAGACTAATTCAGACTAACTACAAAACAACCAGCAACCTCCCTAACCTAACAATAATAGATACCTACTACAAAGTTTTTAGTAGCCACTAGGAAGCCTCTTACAATGTCAGAAAATTATCGTAATATGAAAGACTTGTCTAACTAATAGAAGCTTTAAATAAGTAAAGTGTATTGTGTACGTTGTGAAAATAATTCGAAATTGTAAAATTATAAAGTACATGTCGGAAGAAAAATGAATGTACGAATAGAATTATAGACGAAGGACAACTACGACAGTTGGAAGGTACAGGTAGAAGCATTGTTAATAAAAAATGAGTTCTGGGAGTATGTGAGTGGCGAAAAGCCAAAACCAACTACGGATGCTGCTATATTGACATAGGAGAAGGCTGACAGAAAAGCGAAGTCTGAGTTGATATTAGCATTAGATCCAAGTGTAGTTCGTCATGTAAAAAGGGTGGAGACTGCACGAGAGGTATGGTTAAAATTAGAGAGCTTATTTGCATCAAGAGGACCTGCAAAGAAAGCAAATTTAATGAAAAGGCTCATGTTACAAAGGATGAGTGAAAACCAAAAGATATGTGAGCACCTTGATTCCTTTTTCGAAGCCGTCAACAAATTGGAAGAAATGGATATAAAAATCCATGATGACTTGTTAACGATCATGCTGCTGTATAGTCTGCCGGGAAGTTATGTAAACTTTAGATGTGCTATAGAATCTAGAGATGAGCTCCCAAAGCCAGAGCAACGAAGAGTTAAAATCATCGAAGAGGATAGTTCAAGAGGAAACGCTCAAGTTGACAAAATAGAAGGCGCCATGTATTTGGACAAACATTCGAAGAAAGTTACTGGAAAAACATTTAAATTCAAATGTTTTAAGTGTCACAATTTTGGCCATAAGGCATCGGAATGCACAAAAAAGAGGGAGAAGACTCAAGAAACTCGATGTGTGGAGTCATGCACTAGTCATGAAAAGTATGAAGCCTTAACCATATATCATGTGTTTCAGATGACTGTCGCATCGCTGTTGATGCGAAGCGCCGTCAGGAATGGATCTTTGATAGTGGTTGCACTTCTCACATGTGCAATGACGCGGAAAGGTTTGCTGAGGTACACCCTGTGAGTCAAAAATTAAAATTAGCCACAGATTCTTTGACAACCGTGCAAGGTAAAGGTACAGTTAAGTTATTAGCATGCAATGATGATTGACGCGTAACATTCAATTTGAAAATACCCTATTGGTTCCCGATTTGCGTAGTAATTTAATTTCTATCGCCCAGCTTACTGAACGAGGTTGTGAAGTCACATTCAAGCGTGACGTAGCCTATGTAGTTAAAAAAGGTGAGGTAAAACTGACCGCTGATCGGCGAGGCGATTTGTATTACTTGAGGGAAGCAGGACGCTTCAGCGTCTGTGGTATGTAATGAAAGTGTTGATTTGTATAGATGGCATGAGCGTATGGGACATCTGAATGCTGGGATCTTATGAAATTGCTTAAGAAATCAGATATTGATCCGATAAAGATCGACAGTAACTTGCATGATTGTGATGTGTGTGCTAAAGGAAAAATGGTATCGTTGCCTTTTGTGAAATCCGATTCACGCTGCAATGAGAAGTTGCAAATAATATACTCTGATGTGGTCGGTCCAAAGAGAGTTCAATCGAATGGCGGAAATAAATACTGTATCACTTTTATTGACGATTATACTCGTTGGTGTGAAGTTTTTATGCTGAAAAATAAAAGTGACGTTTTGTCAAAATTCAAGATTTTTAAATGTCATGTCGAAAATTTGACAGGATGAAAATTTAATATTTACATACGGATAACGGAACTGAACATAAAAATAAATATTTCGATGAATTTTAAAAGAAGAAGGCATTAAGAGACGTTTTACGAAGCCATACTCACCTCAAAGCAACGGCATCGCTGAACGGATGAACCGTACGTTAATTGAGATGGCAAGGTGCATGATCTTATCGTCAGGAATATCACCAAGTTTTTGGGCAGAAGCTGTAGCTACTGCATGCTTTTGCGTAATAGGTGCCCAACAAGCAGTCTCAATGGTGAAATTCCATACGAAAAATGGTTTGAGAGATCTGTCAATGTCAAATATTTAAAAACTTTTGGCACCAAAGTACATGTCTTGGAAAAAGAACTAGGTAAGGATAAGTTTGCAGCACGTAGTTCACTCGGCATTTTTGTGGGTTATCCAGATGATGCTAAAGGCTATAAAATATGGATACCTGAGAGTAGAAGAATCGTAGTGTCGAGAGATGTTAAATTTCAGGAGGGTAAGCTAACTGAAATTGACTCTAAAAGGTCTCAAATGAATCACTAATTGAACCACAATGTGAAAAGAGTATTGTGAGAAAGACTGTGGATATAGAAATCTAAACTAAAGAACAGTCGGATGTGCCGTTTAGTGATGAGTCTTCAGGAGAAGAAATTCCTTTAAATATTCAACCGAATGTACCAGTGATTAATGAAGAAAGTACAAAAAATACGGAATCTACTGAAATTAGTCATAGAAACATTATTTTTAAAAGAGGTTCTGGAAGGCCAAGGATCCAGAGAGGACAAATTGGCCGCCCTCGTAAAATCTATAACATGGTTGAGATAAGAGAGAGTAGCGACAATGATTCATCGACGGAAGAATATGTCGACACTGATGATTTTGCTGGAGCTATTGAAACTACATTAAAGGAAGCTTTGTCATCTGACGAAAAGGTCAAATGGGAAGAAGTAATTCTTTCAGAAATAAGAAGTCTAGTAAATAACGACACGTGGGAAATTGTAAAGAAACCACCAATTCAGATCGTAATATCGTGGGTTGTCGATACGTGTTGACGAGAAAGCTAAATGTTGACAATACTGAGAAAAAGAAGGCCAGACTAGTAGCTAAAGGATACAGTCAGCAGCATGGCCTAGATTATAATAAGACATTCGCCCCAGTTGCGAGACTTGCAACTGTACGTTTGTTGGTCGCCTTAGCTGTCGAAATGGGCATGGACATTGACCAGACAGATATAAATACCACCTATTTAAACGGTGATCTGAACGAAGATATTTATATGAGGATCCCAGAACTGCTGAAAGAAGGTTTAGAGAAAATAAAAAATGCAGATGGCGTTAATTCTGCAGTAGGTAAAAAATCAGCAAAAATGCTTGAAGATATGAAAGCAGGTGACACCTGTCGTCTAAAGAAATCTCTGTATGGTCTCAAACAAGCTGGACGGCAGTGGAATATAAAACTGGACGAGAAGCTGAGAGAAATGGGATTGAAATCTACGATAAATGAACCTTGTTTGTATCACATAAGCGTAATAAAGGTGGATCAGATCTTTTTGTCGTTATATACGTGGATGACATATTGATTGCATCGCAAAATAGAATGTATATAGATAAATTCAAGCAGGAATTGGCGAGGAAGTTTGAGCTCAAAGACTTTGGCCAAGCAACCTTCTGTCTCGGGATAGATACAAAGAAAAATGGCAATTAATATTTCTTATCGCAAGAGAAGTATATAAAAGTAATTTTGAAGAAATTTGCTATGGATAGTTGCAATCCTATTCGGACAATCCTGTTATTAGTGAAAAAGAAGTAAATAAAGGGAAACAATTTCCGTATAGAGAACTAATTGGAGCGCTCATGTATTTAAGTGTAGCGACAAGACCTGATATCGCTAACGCTAAGGCAAAAGTTGCACAGTTTGCAGAAAACCCACAGGAAACTCATTGGAGGGCTGCGAAGCGAGTTCTTCGATACTCGAAAGGTAGACAGGGTTATGCATACAAAGGTTTGCAGATGCAGATTGGGGTAACTGCGTTATCGATAGAAGATCCTTTACAGGTTATTTATTCGTTCTAGGTGGAGCAAGCATATCATGCTCTTCACACAAGCAACGCATCGTTGCGACTTCTACTTGTGAGGCTGAGTTTGTAAGTTTGGCAGAAGCTATGAAAGAAGCTATGTATTTGAATAGCCTGTTGAAAGAACTAGGTTTACATCAACTCTGTAAGGTAAGAATGCATGCTGATAATTTAAGTGCTATTTGCCTTGCTGAGGATCATGGTGTACATCATGCGAAAAGTAAGCACATTGACATTAGACATTTCTTTATAAGGGATGTGTAGCAACGTGACAATAAAAACATAACGTTGGAATATTTGTCAACTGATAGGATGTTGGCAGATGTCCTCACCAAACCTTTACCTCGCGTAAGACACGAATTACTAACAAATGCTTTAGGATTGTGTGTGAAAGAAAGTAAAGATAAGTTTATTTTTATGGATTGTATCGTACATAAGTTGAGAGGGTGTGTTGAAGATATATTATCACCTTCATGTACTAACACAAGCTACTGGCTAGATAGAGAACCGTCTAGTTTGAACTAGCCATAGAATATAGTTTTGTACTGTCTTTTGTACGGTTGTCCTGTTTTTACATATCTTGATCGTATACCTTCCTATTACAATATGCTTAACGATATTCCATGTGTTTTCGCTCTGTAAACCTTACCTAACAAAATAACGTTAAGTTCGATATTTCAAGACTATCAGAAGTAAGATGACTTGCAATTAAAATAGAAGACTAGGTAACAGGGATCAAATACGAGGTGCATTCAATAAGTACCTAGCCTCATCGCCAGAGGGCGCTGTAGTTTCAAAAGAGTTTTACCACAGTGTAGCACATTCTTTTTTAATTCTTTTTTCAAATTTTCATTCCAATCCCTTCATTTTTTTTAATTTGACAACTTATGGAAGCGAACGTGTCGATCGGTTTTACAAAAATGGAAAAAGAGCAATATCGTTCGGTGATTCGATTCCTATTTTTGGAAGGGAAAACGCGCATCGAAATCAAAGAGCGCTTGGATGCTGTGTACGGTGACTCTTCTCCATCGATGGCCACCGTCAAGAATTGGTTCAACGAGTTTGCACGTGGCCGTACGTCGGTTTTTGATGAACCACGTCCAGGTGCACCGAAAACAGCTGCTACGGAGGAAAACATTAAAAAAATCCATGATTTCGTATTGGCAGATCGCCGATTGAAGGTTCGGGAGCTAGCTGAGACTGTAGGCATTTCAGAAGGAACAGTGCATCATATTCTTCACGAGGAACTCGGCATGAGAAAGCTGTCGGCGCGATGGGTGCCGCGTTTACTCACACCAGAAAACAAGCGCAACCGTGAGACCACATCGGAGACGTGTTTGGCGCTGTTTAAGCGGAATCCAGCGGAGGTTTTGCGTCGTTTTGTAACCGTCGATGAAACCTGGATCCACTGGTACACACCAGAGACCAAGGAGCAATCAAAACAATGGATCCAGACCGGGGAACGTGTTCCAAAGAAGGCGAAAACTGTAAAATCGGCCGGAAAAGTTATGGCCACCGTTTTCTGGGATTCACAAGGTGTGATCTACATCGATTACCTTGAGAAGGGTAAAACAATTACAGGGCTTTACTATGCCGATTTATTGGGCCGATTCGACGCCGAATTAAAGAAAAATCGACCCCATCTGGCGAAGAAAAAAGTGCTGTTTCACCACGACAACGCACCGGTTCACACGTCTGCCGCTGCCATGGCCAAATTGGTCGAATTACGCTACGAATTGCTGCCCCATCCACCGTATTCTCCAGATTTGGCCCCTTGTGACTTCTTTCTGTTTCCTAATCTGAAAAATCACTCGCCGGGAACAGATATGGATCGAATGAGGAGGTCATCGCCACCACGGAGGCCTATTTTGCAGAGTTTGACAAAAATTATTTTTCCGACGGGTTAAAAAAGTTGGCGCATCGCTGGGCTAAGTGTATCGAACTAAAAGGAGACTATGTTGAAAAATAAATTGCCACTTTTCCAAAATTTTCGTTTACTTTTTGTAGGCTAAGTATTTATTGAATGACCCTCGTACTATGATCGAATAATACAATGGAGAAATGGCCGGAAACCTTCGAGTCGGTTTTTGAATTAGGAAACATCTAAAGAGAGATAAAAACATCTGATTCAGCCAGCAAAATTGGTAAATATAACAATCTTGAACCGATGAATACAGAGTAATGAAAAACTTTTTCAGAAAAAGTGAACCGACTTCAAAAGCAAAACACTAAAAAGAGCAAAATAACTTTCGTTTCGGAAGTCGGTCTTTAGTACCTCTTGTTTTTATCGTTTTTCGACACCGACTGCCGATTTCAGTTCAGGTATTTTAATGTTTTCTTTTCTCTATAAGTGAATTCTAATCTCTCTAGGATTGGTGCTTTTTTACAACATGTTTGTGATTTATCATTGAATAGTTTGTCGTAGCAGTTTTGAATTGTGTCCGTTGCTTTTTTCCCTCTAGCTCTATTTGTCGGTATATTTTATCTATAAATAGTTTTGAATTGTGTCCGTTGCTTTTTTCCCTCTAGCTCTATTTGTCGGTATATTTTATCTATAAATAGTTTTGAATTGTGTCCGTTGCTTTTTTCCCTCTAGCTCTATTTGTCGGTATATTTTATCTATAAATAGTTTTGAATTGTGTCCGTTGCTTTTTTCCCTCTAGCTCTATTTGTCGGTATATTTTATCTATAAGTAGTTTTGAATTGTGTCCGTTGCTTTTTTCCCTCTAGCTCTATTTGTCGGTATATTTTATCTATAAATAGTTTTGAATTGTGTCCGTTGCTTTTTTCCCTCTAGCTCTATTTGTCGGTATATTTTATCTATAAATAGTTTTGAATTGTGTCCGTTGCTTTTTTCCCTCTAGCTCTATTTGTCGGTATATTTTATCTATAAGTAGTTTTGAATTGTGTCCGTTGCTTTTTTCCCTCTAGCTCTATTTGTCGGTATATTTTATCTATAAATAGTTTTGAATTGTGTCCGTTGCTTTTTTCCCTCTAGCTCTATTTGTCGGTTTATTTTATCTATAAGTAGTTTTGAATTGTGTCCGTTGCTTTTTTCCCTCTAGCTCTATTTGTCGGTATATTTTATCTATAAATAGTTTTGAATTGTGTCCGTTGCTTTTTTCCCTCTAGCTCTATTTGTCGGTATATTTTATCTATAAATAGTTTTGGATTGTGTCCGTTGCTTTTTTCCCTCTAGCTCTATTTGTCGGTATATTTTATCTATAAATAGTTTTGAATTGTGTCCGTTGCTTTTTTCCCTCTAGCTCTATTTGTCGGTATATTTTATCTATAAATAGTTTTTAATCTTCTCAATTTCTTTAGTTTTACCCTTGTCATTCCGGGGTCGGATGGACAGTTTATATTAAATAATTCTTCTTTTTTTGCGACGGACTTGGCTTGTTTAAATAGGACAAAGTCTGTTTAATTTTATTAAATTTCGATCTGCGCGTTTTAATTGCCATATCCATTTGCGTCCGGTTCTTTTCTAAAAAAACCGGCCAAGTGCGAGTCAGACTCGTGCACGAAGGGTTCACTTAAATATTTATTTATTCTGTTTTTAGTATTTGTTGTTATAGCGGCAACAGAAATAGATCATCCATAAAAATTTCAACTGCCTAGCTCTCACGGTTCATGATATACAGCCTGGTGATAGACGGACTGACTGACAGACGGACCGCAGTGTCTTAGTAATACGGTCCCGTTTTGACCCTTTGAGTACGGAACCCTAAAAAATGGCAAGTTTCGTTTTAAGTTATTTTCTATGGCATTATTACGAAATTTTTACTTACCCAATTACCTACATTCAAGTTTGTCGAAGAGCTCAACGGTCGTAATTAGGAAAAAAATTCTTTTCTATTGTTGAAACAGTAGGAAACTAAATTTGTATTCAGGTTCCTCGACCGTTGAGGGGATTTACCAAGCCATCCAGCCGGCCGCCCGATCAAGTCTGCATTTGTTTAAGATGTCATAATGTATTTTCGCTTGAATTAATATTGGAAAAGAAGTAATTATTTAAAAGCGGCACCCCGGCAGTATTGAAAAAAAAATATCGGCTAAGTTTAGTTTTGAGTTATTTTCTATGGATTTTTTTCGAAATTTTCACTTACTTACTCAAGTACCTACAATTTATAAGTCGGCCGACTATCCATACTAATACTACTCCGTACATCCATACTAAGACTCTGTCTATATGCTCACTGTTCACGATAAAGCCGATTAAAGATGAAATTTGATCTGGTATGGAGACCCTGGGAAGGACCTATGATAGTTTTTATCTCGGAAATCATCCTTGAGGGGGTGAAAGTTTGTATGGTGCAAAGGAGTTCTTACTAGAGCTGAGCAGGCGAAGTCGTGGGTAATTTTGTAGTTGTGATAGTTTTACTTTTAACGTAACATTCTGAATACTTTTCACACATCCAAAAACAACGTTTAGTTTGGTGGACACACATGAATCTAACAAAAATGACCACTTTAACGTTTTAAATTTCGCAAACGGTCCCTGAATCGAAAAAAATTAGATAGAGCTATCATTTTGAAAGACCTATCCAACGACGCGCGACGCCCCACATGAAGGTAATGTTGAAAAACGTTTACCCCTAAGTACAAAAAAAAAAGGTTTTTCGGCGGTACCAAAAGCTGCATTTTGCATGGTCATAAAGTCTTTGAGTTTACCGCGGACGGACGGACGGACATGCGGGACATGACGAAACTATAAGGGTTCGTTTTTAGTACGGAATCCTAAAGGTAATGGATTTACGTATGCCAGACATGGAATTTTAACTACACTGTTAAGAACAAAATTACGACACGCCAATGGGGAATGTAGCGCAGTACGCTAAACATAAAATACAGCGTAGAATTAACATGATATAACAATAAGCCTGATGTCACCGAATTGTGAAACAGAGGTGCACCGAAACGTAAACCCGCATTTCACTAGTTTTGTTTTTAATTCCATAGTCAGCATAGAGTTCGTTCTTAAAAAGTTAGATCTACATAAAAAGCACACACACGTCCTTACATTATGCACATTAACTTAACTGGAAATCGGCTGGCCGTGTTGTGAAATTACAGATGGGCCAAAAAGATGACTTCTTGGCTTGGATAGGGCCATTTGGCAAGTGGGGACGAGGAAGACACTCGCTGGGAGGTCAAGGTCGTGCCTATAGTTGGACCACGCTGGATGGAACTAGGGAAAGACAGAGAAACATGGCATTCTCTGGACGAGGCTTTCACCTCAGGATAAAAACAATTACCTACAACTTATAAATTAACGATTAGCACTGTAGATATTTAATGCTTTTTTTATTTCTGGGCAAGACTCTCTACATACACAATGGGTTCCTAAAGATGGAAGGTGCCGTCGAGGCCGGCCCAGAAAGACGTGGCGAGATGATATTTTGGTCTCGTACCATGAGGGCAGGTTCGAGACGGCGCGGGTAAAGAATGTTTACTCACCCTACAACTACAACTCACCCTAACGAACTCTTCAGGCACAGGCTGTGTTAGTCTATGCAGCGTGCCGGCGCGAGGGAGGAAGCCCGCTCGAGGCTCCTCGGCGTAGATGCGACACTCGACCGCGTGTCCTCGACGAATGATCTGATCTTGAGATAGCGGCAACTGTTCACCTGCAGCTACACGCAGTTGCCATTCCACTAAGTCCGTGCCTAAACATAAAAAGTTTTTAACAAATAGTCAGCCATTTTATCAGCATTTTTTTACTTAAAGTTGAAGGACATAATAAAAGCCTCACGGGTCGATCTTCAAGCTTAACCAACGCTTGCTAAGTTTGAGATCGGTCCGTAGAACATCGAGATCAGGAGATTTCTCCGTCCCTCTGAAAGCACGCTAAGCCATTGGTCCCGGCTGACATTTGTAATAATAATAATAATGGTTTATTCATTTCAACAAATTTGTAGATCGTTTATAGTTGTTAGCGGTAGTCAGAACCAATACGACACCAGTCTTGCGGAGTCTTCTCTTGAGGTCAGATATCCAGTCACTCAATGCACCTGTTGGTTCTCAGATGCACCTATGCAGCCTGATTGCGTAAGTGAATTCGACAACGCAAAAGGGTTTTACCCATAGATATAATAAACAAGGAGACATGCCCGGTACACGAAAATATATCGGAAACACACATGCAGTTCAGTAAAAATAGATAGGCAGTCGCGCACACACTCGCATTGCTTAAATCAGAACGTATATACCAATCACCGTACCAATTACGCACACAAAAAACACAAAAACATCGGTCGCTATCGTTGTGCTGTGCAAAAGCAATTTATTTTACATATACGCTAGTAATTGACTAAATCGGAAAATTATCAATTCGCCCATTTATTATTGTACATTTTTTTTTTGGGTTCCTGCAAATAAAATAAATAAAAGACAGAAACAATATGCAGCTAAAAATATAAATTATTAAGTAAATCATAAAATTCAAACAATCAAAAATCCGATTAAGTTGGTTTAGGCTTTCATAGCATATTGAAACAGGAGGTATTGTTGAACCCTGCTATGGTGTTTAATCACTGACCTGTAAAGTGGGGGTATTTGTGCAGTATTTGACACTTTGATATTATTGGGGTTGCATTATTTGACAAAAACCTGTTTACGCATTTCTCTACTACGCTGTACAATAATCAGAATAAGTAATACACATTATTTCACATCGATTTTCCAACCGGGTGAAAACGGTTGACAAATTGAATAATAAACTATAATAGCAATATTTCATTCGTCAATCAACTTTGTTATCGATAGCCTACGTTAGTGGATCTGCACAAGCACATCACTAAATCGTCGCAAGGAGCAGCGGCCGTACTTCGCGATGCATCCGCTCAATGACGTATCGTTGTGTGATTTTTACATTGCTTGTCCAGTCACTGAGCGGCAAACCTAGGTAATGGTTAAGAAGCAATGTATTTAGTGCAAAAATAGTACAGTCGCTATGATACGCAGTTTCGTTCAAAACAAAAATAACATAGTTGAAGCAAGAAATATTTTAAGATTTGTCGTTTTGATGATTTTAAAGACAAATATAGTGAAATACTTGTACTCACTTATGGTAAGTGATTCCATGATTTATAAAGTTTTGGTTTAGGTTTCGGTTTTTGCAAGAAACCACTGAACAACACGGCATTCTTGTAATTTGTCACGATGACGATCGAAAGCGCACTGTTTCGCGGAGACGGCCATTTGCCTGTGACGTGCTCAGTTTGTGCACGTTCGCGCGGACACCGACACGCCTCCTTGCCACTTCTCCTGTATTTAATATTTCTATGGTTTTACCCCATGAAAGAGTATGACAAATACTCTTTAAATAATTAGCTATTACCAAAAATCATTGGACGCTTTCATTGGTGATGGTACTCCTTTTGAAAGAGACCAATAATTTGTGGCAATACCTAATTATTTAAAGAGTACCTATTTGTCAAACTCTTTCATGGGATCAAACCCTTTGCCTTGACGAATTCACTTATGCAATTAAACTGCAGGCTAGACTGGAGCCGACCCCAACATAGGAAAAGGCTAGGCAGTTTCAAAGGTGAAGGAACATGTTTTCATTAATATGTCGTTCCAATATCTTCATACGTAAAAGGACCCATGAGCAATCCTTGACGTAATGCTAATGCCATCATTGTATGGGAAGAAACCTTTGCCCTGCAGACGTATAGCGGGACAAGATAGGATAATGTTATTTTGTATTATTCTTTTATTAGTACAAAAAGTATGAATGGGGTGAATAGAAATTAACTTGTCTCTTTAAATTTTATGAATAAGTATTAAAAGAAAATAGCTATTGTCGACCTAACCTGTGGCGACATCTTTACGACGACATAAAGAAGTAAGTACGCAGTTAGGCAACCAACGAACACCGCTGTTGCACAAATGTCATACGATTTATTCATCGCGCTAGCAAAGTTAAATTTAGATCAAGTAGTTTCATTCCTATCTTGCCCAGTGGTGTATTTAAAGATTTGACGCCCGGGTCATACAGGATTACTCGCTCCTTCGCTAGGCTGGCGTGGTGTTCCAAAATATAAAAATTGCGAGAGCGAGCGAAACAATCTCGAAATTTTTTATCATTTCGTAGAAGATTTTGTTGTCTATTTATGCAGAAAAGCTTCAGAATCAAGAGAATTTGAATGCAAGAGCGAGTGAATCGAGTGCAGAAATTCATATCAGATATATTTGCAATAAACCTTTTTTTTATTTTTTCTTTTACAGTGTAGAGCTAGCCTCAGGAAAATGCAGCAGCCTGGTTGCCTCGCAATCTGCCACCCGGGCCATGGTTCTCTTGGCCTAAGTCTAAATACGCTGCTGATCTTGGCGTCAAAACTCAGACACACGGCACGGGGATGCGGCAGATTTAGATTTTTACAAATACAGGTACACATACCAGTAATCATCTCAGTAATGGGGTGCTCCACCTGCAGTCGTGTGTTCATCTCCATGAAGTGGAACTCGTGTGTTTGACGATGCAGAATGAATTCCACGGTACCCGCTCCCACGTAGCCGACTGCTTTAGCGGCGCGAACTGCGGCCTCACCGAGAGATCTGCGGGTTTCTTCCGAAATACCTGGCTGGAAAACAAGCAATCTTTTTATGAATACCTACTGTTCAAAACTTACTAGGCTGAATTTTTGAAAAATTAAACAATTAAAATTAATTATAGCATAGAATTTTCACTATCGCAAGAGCTTCCTCCGAACTACACAGCTTGATGCACTAGAGTCGATCGAAAAGCGGGCCAAAAGGCTCATCGGCAATGAGGCACTGGTCAAGACAAAGCTCCAGAGCCTTGAATATCGTCGCCGAGTTGCCAGCTTGTCGGTTACATTTCGGGGAGTATGCGATGGAATTGCATGATGATGCCCATTTCATCAGCAGACTACAAGACGTTCGGCGATACGCCTTCGGTACATGGTGGACATCCCACCCATACGCACTAAACGTTTTGGGAATACTTTCGTCATGCGTACAGCTAAGGAGTGGAATACCCTGACGGGAGTCTGTGTTTCCCGATAGTTACAATCTAGGGGTCAAGAGTGAATAGGTTACTTTTAGAAAAGCGTGCTACACCGTCGACCCCATAATCCCTCACCATCAGGTGAGATATTGAACAAGCGCAAGCCTACCATTAATTTTAAAAAAAAACAGTCTATCCAGTAAACACCACCTAAGGAGAGAAGAAAAAAACTGTGGAAAGAGAAACTCCACCTCATGACTTAGTTAAATTTAAAAAGCAAATGCCTCTCGGCCGTGAATTGCAGTCGCTTATATGTTAAGCAATGAACCGTTTGCGTACGTATGCCGCTACTAATATTTACAGCATGGACAGCATAGTGTATGCTGGCATGATAGAAGATTGTAAGTACTGAAGAGGGCTACTAACCGCTGGTGCTTCTTCAATGATCTTCTGATGACGTCTCTGAACTGAACAGTCTCTCTCGAAGAGATGAACGGCGTTACCGTGCATATCAGCAAATACCTGAAAGAAAAGTAATCGTTTTTTATAATGGTCCCAAAGTGAGATAAGACGTACAGCACTGTCAAGCTAACTGAGCACCCGATATGTCAATGTCACTCTCGGTATTGGCTCACGAGGCTCTGCGCGGGTACCAGGGAGAGGGGTCGTTTGACATTTCGGGTTCTCAGTTATCTTCTATAATTCTATAATTCTTTATTGTACACAAAAAAAAGAAATACATATACAACTTGATTGATTATAAAGTTGATGTACAAAGGCGAGCTTAACTCTAAGAAGAGTTTTCTACCAGCAAACCTTAGAGTGATAGAGTTTACAAAAGGAAGAAGATAAGTAGTCCAGTGTACAATTTTAGAATAATATTAAATAAATCATAAATATATTAATATCAATTATACATAAATAAGCACAAAATATATATATATATATACCTATATACATATACTAATATTATGTCATTCCGAAAGAAAATGATCCTTGATTTTCCTCTTGAAGACATTTAGAGAAGGGCTGTCGCGTAGGGAATGTGGTAGAGAGTTCCAGAGACGCACTGCAGTAACGGAGAAGGAGCCATCATAGCGGCTGGAAGTGTGACGTGGGGTACGAAGGAGAAGAGAAGTGGAAGTGCGACAGGAGTACCGTTTTATCCGGTATATACTGAAAGTATGTACAGTAG
Source organism: Orthosia gracilis (assembly GCA_947562075.1). Lineage (NCBI taxonomy): Eukaryota > Metazoa > Arthropoda > Insecta > Lepidoptera > Noctuidae > Orthosia > Orthosia gracilis. Next base: position 45,657,048 of record OX387268.1, read on the forward strand.
AACTATTTTCAGGTTGTCTTTTGCACTTGGTGTAGACCGTGTAGACGTTCTCATTCAACTTGGAAGTATATAGAGTTGTTAATACTCTTTTAACTTTTTGTTATTTATTATAAAAATGGGAGGAAAGCTGCTAAATTCGCAAGGGAAAATAGTTTTACAGCTCTATATAGTTCATACGTAAATCAAAACGAAACAACAATAAAGTTGGTACTGTAGAGGCTTTCCACATAGGACGAGCAACCTGTTCGGCCGCTGACACCTAAAGCTGGCGACTTATATTTATTTTAAGTTTGGAAGGAAATCGAATACAGAATATTTAAAAATATATCGAACGCGTGTAGTTTTTTGTTTAGCGGGGACTTCTATGAGTGCCGAACTACGAGCGGCACGTTTGAATAAATATACGTCGTAGAAGTCGAATAGTATTTTTTTCAGCCCCTGGCTGCGTCCCCCTTTTACAGTACATAGTTCTGATTTCAAATTATTATACACAATGAATCTAAAGATGATGGAGATGGATATTAGCCTTTGTTTGTATTCGGAAATGCGATGATTGCCGAGGGTCATTAAGAAAATAGTAGTACTGTACATATATTTTATTTTTCAGTGTTGTGAGATAGGGGGCGGGTTGTAAATCAGCGTTGACCAGCTTTGGCTTATGGCTATGCCGCATGCTGATCAACAATTTATAATCCCGCTTCTTTAATCACACTGAATCTACTATAACCACATCACATGATATTATTACTATTGAGATTGTACTGTGTTGGTAATAAATTTATTTATTTATTTAATAATTAATGTACACACACAGTATAATACATAAAGACAATACATCAAGACAATAGAGTACAAGGGAACTGCTTATTTCTTAAGAAATTTCTGCCAGCAGACCCGCGAAAAGGAAAAATGAAAAAGAAATGTAGACAAAAGTGTGTGAGAACAGGAAAATAACCTACACAAAGAGTGTAATGGTGGATATATACAAATATAAATACATAAATATTGTCTTTCTTTCTTTCATACCTGCACTTCAACGTGTCTCGGGTCAGTAATGTATTGTTCGAGGAGCATGTTGTCATCTCCAAAGGACTTTAGAGATTCGCGTTTAGCTGACTCCAGCTGCGGCAAGAAATCTGCTTCGGTCATTGCTATTCTCATTCCCTGTGAAAATACAAATTTGAATTAAAATATTACACAAACTGAAAAGTATCCAAAGGTAAATAAACAGCATCATCTCTGTCTGGTTTTAAATAATTTTAGTAAATTAACGCCCTCTTTACTTAGGTCAGGAACGCATTTTATTTGATGCGTTGGTCTGCTCTACAGATGGCGTTATTCGTGATGGAGCAATGGCACGAACCAGAGATTAATTTTTGTTTAATATTTCATGTCTGAAGAGGCTTTTTCCCTACTACAGTAATAATTGAAACTTCTTTAGTGGCGTTGAGCGATTTTTGGTAAGGGAAAAACTTATAGGCTCGCGTCAGCGACATGCTAATGTGACAGCGTCATCGACATGCAAATACAACAGCATGACTGTGTTTTTGAGTGACAGACAGGCAACAGGATGTTTTTTGTTTTTACTTCTGTCGGCAGTACTCGTGACTGCCTATTTTTATACTATTATTGTTTGGTTACCTTTCCACCACCACCTCGCACAGCTTTGATCATAAGTGGGAATCCGATCTTTTGTGCTTCAGCTTGTAATTTCTCGATACTCTGCTCCTCTCCATGGTAACCTCTCACAATCGGAACTCCAGCAGCTGACATAATTGCTTTTGATGTGCTGGAACCATCAATATTTTGATTTAAAAACAATACATAAAATTATTTTACGATTTTAAATAAGCGAACACAGCAACTGTGCTAATATTTGTATTTATTTCACAGTTGTTGTGTTCGATTGAATATGGTACGGCGACAAATCATATCCGTGGTCCACCCGTGCCAAAGCCGAGCATGTGTTACGGCTATTAACTAAATAAAATTGCTTTAAGTAAATAAAAGCTGCCTTAAGGTTATAAATAAAAAGTCAGCTCTAGATGATGCAAAGATATTTTCGTTACCAATTATTGAATTAATGTTTGTTAATTTAATGTTTTTTAAATATTACACTTTTCTTTAGCTAAATTAAATTAACCTAATACATAATATGTATTAAGTTAATTGTTAAAAAATGTATTAACATGTTATGTTAATACATTTTTCAATTATATTAAATGTGCCTACATATCTAGTTTGCACAACATTTTGCATTATATCTGTAATGTTAACGTTGTTCATGTAATTGTAAATAATTAAATAAAGAGTGTATGAATCCTCTTTCTTTGTTACCTTTTTATACCCATATCCCTGATAGCCACTGGTGGTGGTCCAATAAATATAATATCCTCACTGGCGCACTTTTCACAAAACTCCACATTTTCTGACAGGAACCCATAGCCAGGGTGAATGGCTTGACTGTTGGATTTCTTAGCCACTTCCAGGATTTTAGATGCATTTAGATAACTTTGAGTGGATGGTGCTGGTCCAATGTGGTAAGCTTCATCTGCCTATAAAAAAAATATTACCATGTCTGCCTCTTGGACAATTGCAACAATAATAACTATGCTGGTAATCTGTTTTCAAATGTGCAGTTTATTCATAATTTATATACAAACCAAAAGATGACGAATTTTGATGATAGTGCCAGTAGTAGTAATTGCAATAACAATCATCTTTGCTGGATAATGGACCATAGTTCGAACAAGATAATGTATATTTTTTTTTGAAACATGAACAAATTATCGATTAAAAAGACTGATTAGTGATTGCTGAATTGGACATGATGTAAACTGTTGTTATTATGAAATAAAATGCAAACAACATGTACAACTTCTAAAGAATAATAATTAATTTGCTTGTTATGTTGCTGCAAATATAAAATTAACAACAAGTCATTGATAGTTTGAACATAATATTGTTCTTACCATTTCAACATGCATGGCATGCTTATCAGCGTCAGAGTATACAGCCACGGTCCTTACTCCCAGTTTCCTGGCGGTCTTCATGACTCGGCATGCTATCTCACCTCGGTTAGCAATCAGTACCTTACTGATCTGCCTCCTACGGACTTCTTCTTTGAGTTGCTGGGCATGACTGAACCTTGCAGGATATTGCAAGTGGAGTGACACTCTGAAACATAAAAGGTAAGTATTATTTTGTGTATTGCAGCTAGATAAGACAAAAAAGATCAGATATACGAAGTGTTCGAACACATTGATTTAAGCAGCATTACAATGCTGGAATTTGTAATACCAAAAACATGTCTGCACACTTAGATATTTTAATATGTTGCCTACATTTAAATATTAGGAATGAAAATAATTGAAAGAAGTCAAAATCTTACCCATTTTTACACAAATGCCTTAAATAAGACATGTTTATTCTTATTGAGAGTGTATAAGCAATTAAATCAAAGTTTCATAACTTATCTTCTCTGATAATAGGTCTAAATGTGTGGTACGTTTTTAGATTACGTCGGTCGCCAGGCCCCTCCGCGGACTGATAACGCTGAGTAATGATACTATCGCCAAATAATTATCATATTCTTATCAACTCATTAGCAATTTTGCCACAAAATTAAACAAGGTCAGTCAACAACTTTCTGAAAGATTATGATGAACTGAAGAAGTAGTTTTAACTCTGTCAATGGATACGAATAAATACATAGTTTCATCATTATATTTTGTAGATAGGTTCAATTGGAATAAATAAAGTTTATGTAGAATTCTTCGTCTTTATCGTTGGATTGGAAGAAAATGCACTAATAGCAAGCAACAGATGCAAAGATTGACAGATGTATTTTAAAGAGATGGATGATACTATTTCGCATTTGTGAAAAAGAGATAGAAGATTTTTTTTCAAGTTTGACTGCTCATGACATCTGTTTCGATTCGAACGTTTTATTAATGGGTTCTAAGAAGTATACACACATCAAAATTTTACAAATCTGCCTAGACCTCAACTATGTTGGACTTGGAGTTTGCTTTCAGTAATCTCATTCGCTACAGTATTTTACATGATATGTCTGTCTATTTGAGAAGATTGGCATAACTTTAATAGAGCATCTTCAATAGTTTGCTTAAACGTATTAAAGTTTTGGCAACACCAGAGTCCAGAGCGTTAAAAACATACACATAGGCATAATCACAGTCACCTTACCAGACGGGACAGAAATAGAACATTTCGTGTCGAGCATAAAAAGTCAAGATTTTAAAACGAAAGATGTAGCCCAATTTCGACAATATTACGAAAGCTACCTGCGAGTGTTAGAATTAAACCTTTTTATGCAAGACACGAACGATTCTTTTTCCACTATCTGATGAGCTTACTTAATTATACTTCTTAGAAGATAGCTTGATCTCTGCAACTTATGTCAAAGTTATGTATACGATAATGTTACATTATAGTTAGCCCGTCAAGCGCTATTGTTACTGTATTGATACTGACAGCTGTCGCAGAGATCAAGTTATCTTATAAGAAGTATACATGCAAATAAGTTCCAACAACAATTTACTACAGTCCGTCAAATCTAAGAAGTCCGATGACGTTTCTCATTTAACTTGCCGTGATAACTTTGTATGAAAGTTTACGAATAATCAAATTCATAATCCTAATTAATTACTATGCTGCCTATACACTATAACAACGAGTATCATTCGTAAGCATCAACTTAAGTTTATACAACGTATTTTTATAGCTGTCAAACGGTACTTCTTAGATTTGACGGACTGTAGAAACGTTCAGACTAAAAACCACAGACTTTAATACACACAATCAACGCGTGCTTTTTCGAGAGATAACAGATTCAGTATCATTCTGCCGGATGGGGCAGTGGAAAAAGCGCTGTCGTAGTGGCACAATGCGTAGCCTACTCAGCTAAGAAAAATAATTAAGTTGTAGAGACATAATGATAACAAAACTCCATACAAAAGTCATTTCGTAACTGATATTATGTAATTTTGTTTCTTTTTAATTTTTTTTTTTAAATTTGTCTAAATGTTCATATTTCGAAACGAATTTCTTAGGCACTGTATTACATTGTAAAGGTAGTGGAAAAATATTAATTATCTACTTGATACAGTGTGCCGCCTAGCGGGAGAAATTGGCACGGAGATATATTGCAGATGCTGATATCTAGCTGTGGAGTGAGTTAATGATGTTGATTGTAGTGTGTCTATGTAATTATTTGGTATCTTCCGTCAACACTTGATGTCTTGTCATGCTTAATCTTCTATCTGTTACTTTTAATTATTAACTTGTATTTTAGCAGAATAAAGCCAAGATTTCTGTTGGTATTTTCGTTTAAATGTATCAATGATGAAACTATGTACAGTAAATAAAATGAAATAATCATCAGATTTTATGAGGGATCGTAGGAGAGATCTTTTAGGTTTAATATGCATGGCTACACTAACTGTCAGTTCCTTTGTTAAACTGTCAAAATAAATTTAAAGTATCGATTTTGGAAAATGGTTTCTAAACGTTACGTCTAGGTACCTCTACAGTTTATTTTGGTTTGAGATTAGCTATAGACAAGACAAATAGTACAAATTGTCAATTTGTAACAATAGTAACCATAGACTACTATTACATTATTAATAGTTAGGTATGTAGAGTACTTTAGAGAGTAGATTTAGATTAACGAAAACTTGCCTCGCCGGTTGTTTGAAATGTTTGTTTTCAGATTTTCAGTTGTTTTATTTTTTTCTTCTCAATAATGTAAAGTTTGGAAGCGTTTATACTTTCAAAATGGGAGTTAAAGGCCTATGGACTGTGTTGGCACCATACAGCGAGAAAAAATCTTTACACGAAGTAAAATTCTTGTTTTTGTTTATTTACTGAAAGACATAATTTTAATATACTGTATTTGCTGTATACTTAATATTTTTATTAAGGAGTGCATGCTGTAGGGCCATAGGTTTGACATATTTTAACTGCATAAAACTGAAAACTTTTTGCTACAAACTCATTATTCTGTAGTTAATTGTATGTTTTGCAGATAAGTGGAGAAACGGTTGCAGTAGATTTATCAGGATGGGTTTGCGACAGCCAAAATGTCACAGAGTATCATATCCAGCCGAAATTATATCTCAGGTAATACTATCAAATGGGCTTCAGGTAAATCCGTCGAAGACTCAGGTCATAGTTGTTGGCAGCTCTGGGATGATTCCAAAAGTAAATTGGACACAACTTCCTCTGGTACAATTTAACGGAACTACTATTCCAATATGTGAGAAGGTTAAATACCTTGGGGTTTGGATCGACAGATATCTGTCTTGGGGTCCGCAGCTTCAGGACGTAAGCCGCAAAATTTTTGCATCTGCCAGGTCCCTTAGACGATTGCGAAACTTTCTTCCCACTGCCACTAAAATTGCGCTGGCACAGTCCCTTCTGCTTCCTATCCTTGACTATGCTGATGTCAGTTATCTCGATCTCAACCAGGCACAACTAGTTAAACTTGAGCGTCTTCAAAACCTTTGCATAAGATTTATATTTGGCCTGCGCAAATATGATCACATTTCTGAATTTCGGACAAAGCTCAAGTGGCTCACCATACGTCTTCGCCGGTATTCTCATATTTTATTTCTTCTTTACAGTATTCTATACAATCCTACAACCCCCTCTTATCTCAAAGAACGTTTCAAGTTCCTTCATGACACACATAATAGATATCTGAGGTCATCGGAAAACTTGAGACTAGAGATGCCGATGCATTCCACCAGCTTTTATGACAAATCTTTTACAGTTCAAGCGGTGCGGTTGTGGAATGCTTTGCCCGTGTCAATAAGGCGTGCTCAATCTCTGCCCATTTTTAAAACTATGGTAAAGAATCACTACCTCTCTCTTTAATAGTTGTTTTTCTTGATTTCTCTGTTTTTGTTCCATACTTATTACTGTATATATTTGTCTATATAATATATATGTATATGTATTTATTTATATATAAATAGTACACCAAAGACTACCTACAGTGCTGTTTTTCCTTTCATTTTTAAAATCCATCCAAAGGTTGTCTTGAAAAGATCGCTTTTAGCGATAAGGCCGCCCATTGTGTCACCCAGTGTAATGTTTACTTCTTCTATACTTTCTGTAACTTTTATGGTGTACATAATAAAGAGTATTCTATTCTATTCTATTCTATTCTATCAAATAATTTCTATACATAGTATAAAATTTCTAAACTAGAAAATTAGAATATCAGAACATGTTTTGGTACTGTTCAATCTGTATGTAAAACATATATACTTGACAAAGTTCGAATTGGCCATTGGTTCGAATTCTAGTGCCCCAATATGGGCACTAGAATTCGAACCAATGGCCAATTTTTTATGTTTAAAAAATTGGCCCTATGTCTGTACGGGCCAGTGTGTGACCTAGACTTAAAACATGTTTGTCCACATTTCAGGAACCTCTTCTTCAGGACTGTATATCTGATACTGGCTGATATACATCCTGTATTTGTGCTGGAGGGTGACGCACCAGAACTCAAGAGAGATGTCATGGCCGCTCGTAATACTATCCAGTTCAAAGGAGCTGCACCAAGGTCTGATGCTGCTGTTGCCAAGAAAAAACCTGATGTTGCTAGGAAGAGATTTAAAAATGTTCTCAAAGAAGTAAGTATGAAGTAGTAAAAAAACAGAAGTACCTATCTGTTGAATAGAAGGGAACTGATGAGGATTTTAAGAAGAGTGTTAATTTAAGACCATTTAGTTTCTACAAATAACAATAAAATTTGAATAAATTTTAAGTATAATAACTAATGTGGGCCTTTGCCCAGCAGTGGGATATAAAAAAAAAGAAAAAGGACTTACAATGTATTTTGATTGTTCCAGTGTGAAACACTTCTCAAGACTCTTGGTGTCCATTGTGTGAAAGGTCATGGTGAGGCTGAAGCTACATGTGCTCACCTCAACGCTCAGGGGGTTTGTATTTATTTATTATTGCTTGGCTTCTGTAGCATCAATTATGTAATGCAGCTAACCCTACATACCTAACTAATTAGGCTACCCTCAGCTAAAAAGAGTGTTCAAAATTGTATGAACATCAATGCTCACATCAAACAGTAAAGTACTATAAAGTAATTTTTCGTAGCAATTAATATCTACACTGCAGAGCGTAGTTATTAATTGCTCCTGTCTGGATCGCGGATAAATTTGAAAAAGAGTTACCGCGGCCTAGTGATGGGCCAACTCGGGATAAATACGACTCGAGTTAACTCGAGTTAAAATTCACATAACTCGCAGAACGAAGGCAGTTAAGTAAGAATTAATTATGTATTTGTGAAAATCACTTTTTTACATATTTGAAAGATAATTGGATGACTTCCTTGAGAATTGGTTTGATGAGGCACAATATCGAAGGAAATGGAAGGAATGAGGGAAGGCCTTTGCCCAGGAGTGGGATAATACAGGCTAAGAAAATAAAATAAGATTAAATAGGTAGGATTAAAATAAGAAAGGTTATTTTTAGTATAAATCACATTTCTGCATTTTTGATTATAGTCTTTTAAACAATTATTATTTTATAACCAACAACAAGTTCTATGAAATAAACATTTTCTCATGTTTTTTTTTAATTTTAGATTTTAGTGATAGTAACTCGAGTTCGGAAGATAACTCGAGTCAACTCGAGTCAGGCGCAACTCGAGTTAACTCGAGTTAGTAACTCGAGTTAACTCGAGTTAGTAACTCGAGTTGCACATCTATACCGCGGCCCTGGCGTTTTAGGCTTGGGGTTTTAGTCAGTAAAAGTCTGACACGCCCTTCCGCTTCACCCAGAGCGGAAGAAGTCATTGGATGATTTCCCACCCAAAAAAAAAAAAGATATTAATTGCTATGAAAAATTACAAGTAGTTCTTTAAAAGAAGAGTGTAGAGTCCACACTCTTCTTTTAAAGAACTACTTGCTTCTCACTGATCTATTCTTCAAATACTCCTTTTCCTGCTGTTTTCCCATGGTGTTTGGGGCACACGTTTTCTTCTTCCTCTCTTTCCTGTCAACCGTGACAATACCATTTGCTTCCGTCATCATCATCATCATCACTTTAGCAAAAAGTTGTCCACTGCTTGACATAGGTTTTCCCAAGCGTGGTCACACTGATCGGTCCTATGCGTTTCGCATCCACTGGACTCCCGCAGCCTGGACAAGGTCGTCGCTCCACCTAAAGGGAGGCCTTCCAAAGCTGCGTCTTCCGGTACGCGGTTGCCACTCCAGAACTTTTCGGCCCAGACGTCCTTCCCATTTGCTCCCATATCTTATCTCAATATAATTCACCAACATAACTTAAATGCATAGTACTATTAATGTTTTCTCATTGTACTGTTTCCTACACAGTTAGTTGACGCAGTAGTGTCTCAAGATTCCGACTGCTTCGCATACGGTGCTAAGCGCGTATACCGGAACTTTAGCGTGTCGAACGCTGCCGGGGGCGGAGCCCTACAGGGCTCCGTCGACTGCTACGATGCGGATGCTATGTATACGAGCAATGGTACGTTATTGATATCTTTAGCACTAAGACCTTGGTTATTGAAGACTCGTTACAGTCTCGTCGGTTGGGATAAACAGTATTTGAAATCGGATCAGTATTTTACCATTTCAAATATTCATTTTGATTTCCTAACGCCTTTATTTATTGCAGCTGGCCTTACATAGAAAAATATTTAGAAACACAAGCACTACGGCTTAATGTTATCAGTTTTAGACGCTTACGCGCTTATTATAGAAAGTCATTGCCCGATATTACTTTTGGTCATCATCATATCAGCCACATTGACCAGTCCCGCGCGTCTCATATCCAGCGGATCCCCCACAACCTTCGCCAGGTCATCTGTCCACATAGTAATAATAGTTTTATTTTCTCATCTTATTGCCTTTTGGGTGACTAAGTTTTCTGATGAGGCCCGTTGTGAGCGACCACCTCGCAGAGCTTTAGGTCAACACTGGCAACACACACTGGTCATACACACTTTCATTTTGAGACACTGTGGTAAGTTGGACGAGAAGATACCGCGCAACTACCCGCACGCCCAGCCGTGTCAGATTCGAAGGTTGCTCTTTCTCAAAGTTGGCCCTACCCATTTGGATCGTTTGTCCCAAGTAGACATAGTCGTCCACAGCTTCGAGTGTAGAGTCTGCGACCTTGATAGGTTACTTTTATTACTATACCATTTTTATTGTTATTTCTGTGTACGGCGTGTTTTCATGTTGTTAAATAAATTTTATTCTGCCTTCAGTCATGACTGTTTTGGTCTAAAATTGAAAGACGGTACAATATGACGCAGGTTTTGGCCGCAACAAGATGGTGGCGTTAGCCCTTCTCTGCGGCTGTGACTACGGGCTCGGTGCATGTGGCTCGTCCATAACCACAGTAGTATCGTTCCTACATACTGTCCCTGAAAAAGATGTTATACCAAGGTATCGTATAACAAGCTATTATATTTATTTTTTTAAAGAAGATTTTATGTGAAATTAGGTTCTGCTAGCTGTTTTACCCGTCGGAAGTTCCCACGGGAACCGTATATTTTGCCGGCATAAAAAGTATTTGTGACTTATCCTCGGTTTCTCAACACCTGATTATCGGGCTGTTAACGTAATCGACGAATAATCGCCGGTTATCTGCTGTGATTGGATGTTGAAAATTAATTCAACCAATCACAGCAGATAACGCGTGCTCGATAATTCGTCACATTAATTCTGAGATAACTTAGCGATGAGAAACCTGGCCTTAACTTTATAAATTGATGTCATGAAATGTCTTGTTTTTGTCATCTCTGTGCAAAAATTCATCCAGATCCATTCAGCCGTTGTTGCGTGATTGTGTCCATCCATCCTTAATTTCGCATTTATAATATTAGTAGGATTGCACTAGCACGAGAAATAATCATTTGTGCAAAATTTCAGCTCAATTGAACAGCAGGAAGTGGGTCAAATTTCACAGTCGGTGTCTATGAAATTGAATTGATACATTACGCAATAACGCTGCTGGACAGGTAAAGCTAAATAAAAAATAGGCTATAAAAATAGGAGAAAAAAAGAAACAATGAATGGCCTGTTCCAAAGATACACTAAAAAGTGGGAGACTATTGAAATGACGATTAATGGCCTGCTCACACTGGCGGACGGGACGGCAGAGGAATTTATTAAGGTAAGTATATATTTCAATGCTCGGTGATCGGCCTCGGAACATCGCGGCTCAGTTTTCTCAAGCATTGAAATATATACCTTATTCCGATTGGATAACTATTAAATTAAATTGATAAATTTAAAAACCTCAGCCTTCCCGTCATCCGCCAGTGTGCGCAGGTCGTTATTGAGATGTTTGGAAGACGAAGACATTTTGCGCCGAACCCAAACTTTACGATAAAAATATATAATAGTTTAGAAAACTAAAAGACACGCTTTAATAATAGAAAACCAAACCTAAAAGTAGAAAATAATCTTCTTCTTATATATAAAAATCAATTGCTGTTCGTTAGTCTCGCTAAAACTCAAAAACGGCTGGACCATCTTCTTATATATAAAAATAAATTGCTGTTCGTTAGTCTCGCTAAAATTCAAAAACGGCTGGGCCAATTTGAATAATTATTTTTTTTGGTTTTGTTCGCTAGAATACAGGGAAGGTTTAAAAACAAAAAGAAATAGGTGGGAAGGTAGAATAGATAGTATAGGTAGGGTAGGTAGAGTAGGTTGCTAGGTAGGTAGGGTAGGGTAGGTAGGGAGGTAAGGTGAATGGTAGGTAGGGTAAGTAGGTAGGGTAGGGTAAGGTAGGTATGTAGGGTAGGTAGGTAAGTAGCCAGTTGACGGGGGCGAAGCTGCGGGGGACAACTAGTTTGGACAATAAATTTTAATTAAGAACAGTGTGGAAAAAATTAAAAAAAAATGTATATAATGTTTTCTATTATTAAAGCGTGTTTTTTAGTTTTTTTAAACTATTATATAGTTTTTTACTTTTTAGTCTTATCTCTAATCCTGAAGATCCTGGTGAGGATAATGGGTTAAACTATTTAAATTGTTGCATTGTCATCGGTCCTTGATGAGTGTGCAAAGTTTCAAATTAATCCGACGTTTTGAAGGGGGTGAAAATCACGTTCAAAGATTCTGTTACATTAATACATAAATTCATAGATACATACATACCAAGCTTATAAAAGCGTGTTAAGAAGAATGAAGATGATATAGAACCGAAGCGCATTTACCTTGGTTATTTTCATCAAGGATAACGGAGTTTAAAGGTACCTCTAAAAGCTGTAAAACAAGTCGCTGTTTGCCTCTGTCTGTTTCCCCGTTTACTTTTTCTAAACCACGCTATGTATTTGGAAAACGAGGCAGGTTTGTGTATACAATTTATCCCGTGCAAAGCCAGAATGGGTCGCTAATCCTTGAAAGTATTTTAGTGCAGTAAAAAAGGTTTGATGTCATTTCCTAAACAGGCTGTTGTCATGGGTGACTGATCCCGAGCGCTATGAAGAACGCAACCGCTGGTTGTCGGCCCCTGGTCGGTGTGATCGTTGCGGACACTTCGGAAGGACGCACGGCAAGAACGGATGTCCCGTATGTGTAACGAATCGAGGCTGCAACGATACTGGACACAAGTAATGTATATTGAGACTGTAATAGATTGTTTAGAGGAGAGTTAGGGGCTATTTTCAGAAGATGAAGATGTAAGAAGTTTGAAGGTTGAATCCTGAATATAGGCTGAATTCTGATGTGGTGCAAGACCATCTGATCACATTACAAAGGAATTTCAGCCTGAAGCTAAACCTTGGACTTGCTTTTTGGTGGATAAGTGTAGCACTCATTCCCGCTCTTTGTATATGTAAGAAGTTTGAAGGTTGATACCTGAATATAGGCTGAATTCTGATGTGGTGCAAGACCATCTGATCACATTACAAAGGAATTTCAGCCTGAAGCTAAACCTTGGACTTGCTCTGTAGTGGATAAGTGTAGCACTCATTCCCGCTCTTTGTAGATGTAAGAAGTTTGAAGGTTGAATCCTGAATATAGGCTGAATTCTGATGTGGTGCAAGACCATCTGATCACATTACAAAGGAATTTCAGCCTGAAGCTTAACCTTGGACTTGCTCTGTGGTGGATAAGTTTAGCACTCATTCTCGCTCTTTGTAGATGTAAGAAGTTTGAAGGTTGAATCCTGAATATAGGCTGAATTCTGATGTGGTGCAAGACCATCTGATCACTTTACAAAGGAATTTCAGCCAGAAGCTAAACCTTGGACTTGCTCTTTGGTGGATAAGTGTAGCACTCATTCCCGCTCTTTGTAGATGTAAGAAGTTTGAAGGTTGAATCCTGAATATAGGCTGAATTCTGATGTGGTGCAAGACCATCTGATCACATTACATAGGAATTTCAGCCTGAAGCTAAATGTTGGACTTGCTCTTTGGTGGATAAGTGTAGCACTCATTCCCGCTCTTTAAGTTGTGGATTTAGTCGTTACTAATGACGTGCACACATGTGACTTATATCACCGACATAAGGTTCAAATTACAACGATTGTTGCACTCGTAAATTGCAATAATTAATAAAAAACAATCTTGACATTTTCTCTTGTTTTCAGAACTAAAGCGGCAGAAGTAAAGCGTGAACTGTCACTTCGTAACAGAGCCTTAACGTGTGGAGCCCCATTCCCGGAACCCAAAGTTATGAAAGAGTTCATGCACACACCCCCAGACGAGATAGATCTGAACAGCTTGAAGAATGCGACGCCTAGTTTAATTCAGTTTATGGTGACTATCTTAATACTTATTAGGTACTTATAAATTTAATTATAACTATGATAAGTACGCGTTATCGCATTTGGTATAAACCAAGTAGAATATTATAAATTAAATAAATTATTAATTTATAAAAAGCTTTTAAAGTAATCTTTAGCTAACCATGCATTGTCATCCAAACCAAAGGTGTATGCAAAATTTTTGCTTAGTTGGTTGGAGATAGCAGTTTGCAAGTTTTGACCCACACATACTCACCAAGTAAAATAAAAAAAAAGTCAAGTTAAATAAAAGCTTGTAAAAATTGAGATAAGTAATAATGTATCATGAGTGTGTTACATGTTTACCTTGAGAGGCTTGTGTACCAACGAGTTCGAACCTATGAGATTTGGTTGACATTTTCAGAGAGTTTTTATCGTATGAATCTTTGCGATATCATGCGACACTAGGTTAAGAACAAAAATGATGACAGTCAAAACACATCTTTAAGTGTGTGATTATAAAAGTACCATTCCATTGTCACTAACACATCATTTTAAGTTTTATATTATAACGATAATATCTTTTCAGAAACTTATGACAAAAAAGTTGGACTGGTCAGAAAGATATTGTGTCGAGAAGTTCTTGCCAATTTTAACTAAATGGCACTTTCAAGACAATGTGCCTTGTAGGACTATTAAAGCTACACTTATAAAGAAAAAGAGGAATCCGAGAGGTAAAACACACTACTATAACAAGTAAAATTTTTAAAATTAAAAGAAAACTACATACACTTTTTTATTTCATACTACATAATTTATCCAGTAGTAGAGACGCTTCGATCAATAATTAATTGAACACGTAATTATGATATCTTGCGAAAACACCAATAACTTTTGAACGGCTGAACCGATTCTCATCACACATAGCTAAGAACAAAAAAGACACCTATCAAACAAGAAGAAAACACTTTATTAAAATAGGTTCATCCCTTTTGGATCTATGTTGCCAGATACCACAGAAAGATACACAAATACAGAAGAGAGATAGATGTTGTATCATTGGAACTATTTGATTGAAAACACTGTTACAGGTGTTCCAAGCTTTGTGGTTGTATGGGCGGATATTGAGGGCCAATACGAAGGACTTATACCTGATGATCAGTTTGATGGTAAGTTTTTAATTGATGTTTTTGTCGAATTCTCATTAACAATATATTTATACAATATGTTCGGAATTGTAGTAATAAATTAATATTTTTGTCGATAAAAACAACCTATATAAGGTGTGCAGTCACCATTTTAGTACCTGACTTACTTACTACGGTATCCACATAGTCTAACAACCATAACTTTTGATCTAGGTCTCATAGAAGCGTCCATTTAATGTTATTTACGGTCATAGCATAGATAATCTCAAAAATATTCAACTTACCCACGAAAAGATAGATATTTTTGTTTTGAGTCACAAAAGTCAGTTTTTAAACATAATTACATATGTTTTTATTGCATTTCCTAAAATTCTGCAACATTTTTAGGGATAAACACAACTATTATGGGTTTTTTGTTAGTCTTTTAGTTGTTATACACACTGACATAAGCATCACAGCTCTAAGCCAAGTAGGTTTAATTTTATTGCTGATTTATAAGAACCCCTGCACATTGTTGCCTTTTAGTTTTTGCAGAATTTTAGGAAATACAATAAATACACACGTATTTATTTAGGGGTTTAAATCCCTAATGTGGGATATTTTTATATAAAATTCAGGTTAGCTTAGCGGCCTTAAAGTTTTATTACTACAAGCCCGGACTCATTGTATATCTATATAAGCAATACAAAATATGGTACTAGAGATGGGTAACTCTCAGGAGTGATAGATATAAAAAATATGAATCATTCCGTTTTCATCAATCACTTTTTACATCCGTCAGAATGTATCAGTGTATCTTTACAACTCAGGCGTCTTTTACTATCTATGTCGCATGAACCGCATAGCGCACTCTGCACCCGTAAACAAATTATTATTTTGATTATACTGTTCGACCAACTTAACTGTGCAATTATGAGTGGCGCTGTTCGTCACCAGAAATATAAAAAATAAACAAAAACAGATCTTATGTCCCATTCAAAATGTAAGTTCCAAAAACGTCCGTTTCACAGATAAAATGGTCAAAATATACCTACCTCGGCCCCGGCCGGGTAAATCAGAAAGATACCTACCGAATGTAACGACCAAGCAAAGTGCAAAAAGCTACAGGTAATTTGAATGGGACATGAGATCTGTTTTTGTTCATTTTTTATATTTCTGGTGACGAACAGCGCCACTCATAGCATCGCTCTTACTGATTTATTGAATAGTTTGACTACTGAAACGAGCCACACTGAGTGAGTGAGCAGCGCAGCGCAGTGCAATGCGCTGCGTGTCGTGCGCGCGACCGTGAGCTACTGATACATAAAGATACAGAAGAGTGATACATATCCCCTCAGTGATCGAAAGACATATATCAGTCTTTTCTTTTTATTGATACATTTTGCTCACGTCTATATCGTACGAGTCCCTGTTGCCCTAGCGACTTCTAATTCAACGCCAACGCCATCTATTACGTCGTTGTAAAACATGACCAAAAATTCAATATTTTGTTAACCTGATGAGCGACTTTTAATAATTAACAAGTTGTATTATGAATTACAACATTTTATATATATAACTAGGTATTTTTATATTTTATAAATTAAATCGATACGCCGATTTTTTCCGCAGCGGAATGTTCGATCACCTTTTTTAAAACCTGGTATTGACTGAATATATTTTTTTTCAATGTTGATCACAGAAAGTGTATTTAACCTGTCCTAACACAGACATGGTGTTTCTGAGAAACGTTTTAATTCACTTTAGTGTTGAAATCTCACACACACTGTCCTACAGCTCAGTAAGACAATAAAAAAAAAAACAAAAGAAATTAGAATATAAATTGCAAGCATAAGCTGCTTGCAATGTCACAAGAACTCGGCGATGGAAACCAGGTCCTGACTATCTTCCTAGACTTAGCAAAAGCTTTTGACACCGTATCTGTTCCTTTGCTTTTAAATAAACTGGAAACGTTAGGTATAAGAGGTACACAGCTGAAACTATTCGAAGATTATTTAAACGATAGATCGCAATGTGTTCGAATAGAGAATATAACTAGTAACGATGAAAAATCACTAGGATTTGGAGTTCCACAAGGCAGTATCCTTGGTCCATCATTGTTCCTCATTTACATTAATGATCTTTGTAACTTAAATGTAGGAAATTGCAAAATAATATCGTACGCTGATGACACTGCGCTTATTTTCACCGCAAAAACTAACTCCGAGCTGTATAATGTTGCACAGGCAGGTTTTAACATCGTTCTAAACTGGCTTCGTTTTAATTTACTAACACTAAATGCAGAAAAAACAAAATGTATTCAGTTCAACATGCGCAATCTTAATAACAAAACTAATCCCCATTTATATGCACACCAATGTAACAATCAGTCAGCCACTTCTTGTACCTGCCCTATGATCCTGGAAACAAAGTGCCTCAAGTATCTTGGAGTTTTTGTTGATAACACGCTCTCGTTTAGGCAACATATTGACAGTTTGGTTACTAGAGTACGTAAACTGATGTTTGCTTTCAAACAACTGCGCTCCATTGCCGACACTAACTTAGTCAAACAAGTTTATTTTGCTCTATGTCAATCAATACTTCAATATTGTATAACCTCATGGGGCGGAGCATCAAAAACTATCATTCTCTCTCTTGAAAGAGCAAAAAGAGCTGTTCTAAAAGTAGCAAATTCTCTACCTTTCCTTTTCCCTACCCACCAGTTATTTAAATCCTGCAAAGTCTTGACTGTTCGGCAAATTTATTTACTGCACATAACACTAAAACAGCATGCAATGCTTAAATATAACCTAGATATAACTAACAAAAGGCGAAACGATATAGTATGCAGCTCAACCTCTACCTCTAAATTTGCATTTACATATAGATTCTTTACATTTTTAGGGCCCTTTTTATATAATAGATTAAATAGAATACTAAGTATATATAATTTAAATTATTTTAACTGTAAAAGCATTGTTTTAAACTATTTGCAAGGTTTGTCATATGACCAGACTGAAGACCTGCTTCTAGTATTAAAAAGAATTAGATTAAAACTATGTAAGCATGTTTAAAAATAACACTACTATGTATATTTCCGCAGTGTCCTAGTTTTACTTAAAATTGTTAATTTATTGCAATACCTACATTATTAAATATAAATAAGCACTTTTACGCCTGAAGCACAGGTTCTACCTAGTTCAGGCAAATTATACATCAGCACTTTTTAGAACATAAGCTAATTATTGTAAATTTTGTACTTTAAGAAATAAATAAACGATTTTATTATTATATTTATTATTATTAATGTATCGGCGGGCGCGGGGCTTGTTTCCAAAAAGTAAACAAGCCCCGCGCGGCGCGCCCGCCTCACTTCCACCCACGTAATGTTGACTAGACCCGAAGGTAAATTTCGTTCGTCAATCCTCGCCTGCTCTCGGTAATTTTCGGTTTGCTGGGGCGGCGCACGAGAGTGGCCATATTTTGCCGTACATTTTCAATTGAAATATCTCTGTCTCATGTGCCAGGCGTTTTCGCTCTTAAGATGTATGAGCACTCGCCGTGCGCTTTAATCTACCGCACGGGGAATATTTTTACAGAAATATACGTCTTATTACTTTAGCAAAGAGCTTAAATTGGTTCTTTATATTTTTTTTATATTGAATAGATCGTTAATGAGATATAATTAGACATTTTTATTTTTTTTCTAAACCTAAAATCTGGCAGTTCAGCGTACGAGTGAACTTAAAGTACAGGCGCCCCTGGTTATATCTGTCGTGTGAAATTAAAGACGTTCTGATTTGTTCGCAGAAGATGAAGATCCCTTAATAGCGTGGACTACAACTGAAAGACAAGATTTGATGCGCAAGTACTACCCAGAAATAGTTGAGGCTTACGAAGAGTCCATCAAGAAACCGCCAAAAGAGAAGAAGACTAGAGCTGGCAAGAAGAAGGAAAATGATAACCCTAACCCTGATAAACCTAAAAGAAAATATAACAGAAAACCTAAACCTATAGAACCAATTGAAAAATTAAACGATTCTATGAAATCTTTAGAACTAAAAGCAAAGGAAACCAATTCAAGCGCATTAAACGTCAGTGTCAATGTCAACAGATTAAAAAGAAAAATTAAAAACAATACGAAAAAGGGACAGAAAACTTTGAACAGCTTCATTGCAATTAAAAAGAGAAGAACTAGTAACAAACAAATGCAGTCTTTACGAAAAAGTTTGAAAAATATGTCCTTGATTTGTGATGATGATAATAACATGTATAATGTTCCTTTTGATGATGTTTGCAAATTCGTAGATAATGAAAAACAAGGTAACAAAGAAAATAAAGTAAACCCTCATTATTTAAGTTTTCTGAACAAGACTGAAGATGGTACAAGTGATGGAGACCTATCAGATATTATAGATAAGATTATTTCAAGGCCTACCGAAGTAAAAACTGCTAAAGTGGACAAAAAGTTAGTTAGACTTGTTTTCGAAAAATTCTCAACACCTAAGAAAATGAATTTGAGGAAATCTATACTGACTCAAATTCATAATAATTGTTCTACCCCAAGAGAAAGTCCAGTAAAGAAGAGTAATTTCAGATTCAGTACAAATAGTAATAATAATTCAATGATTGGTAAAGTGAATACAAGTTATTTCTTCGATAAGTTGACAGAAGATGGTGATGCCTTTGAAATGTCGCTAGAACATAAAAGTGCTGTTTTAAACTTAGATGCTACTGTTGAATATAGTTTACCTGATGTTTGTTTGTATTAAGGTTAAGAATTTTGTTTGAAATATAATTACTGAGTTTTTATAGAATATCCGTAACATAATTTTCTGTCCCGCACGTATCATAGATGAACAACGAAAACCGCTCTTACTGCTGCGAATTAAAGACATTTCAAAAACTGGCCAAGTGCGAGTCGGACTCGCGCACGAAGGGTTCCGTACCATTATCGCAAAAAACGGCAGGTGAGTCACGTTTGTTGTATGGGAGGTCCGCTTAAATATTTATTTTATTATATTTTTAGATTTTTTTTATAGCGGCAACAGGAATACATCACCTGTGACAATTTCAACTGTCTAGCTATCACGGTATATGAGATACTGACTGGTGACAGACAGACAGACGTACCTTGGAGTCTTAGAAATTGGGTCCCGTTTTTCCCTTTGGGTACGGAACCCTAAAAGAGTTCGAAGCCTAGCGGGGCTTAGTAAAGCCTTCGAAGTCAAAGTGGGCTTCCATAAGGGTTCTGCTCTTAGTCCGCTTTTGTTTAACCTGGTGATGGATTATCTAACCGGGGCAATACCTTCCCCACTGCCGTGGACTATGCTTTACATTTTTTTATAAATCAAATCGACTTCCAAAACAAAACACTACAAAGCGAAAAATAACTTTCTCTTCCGAAGTCGGTGTCGAATAACGGAAAACAATGGGTACAAAAGACACCGACTTCGGAAAAGAAAGTAATTTCCCGCTTTGTATTGTTTTGTTTTGGAAGTCGGTTTGATTTTTTGTTAAATAGTTTTTTTATATTTATATGTATTTGCTTCATCATAGCCTTTTAACTATTCGATATATCTTATACCCATGACATACTTATTAAGGCGTTTCAGTTATCATATTTGGTCTTCTTTATCAGTTCCACTTCACCAATGACACTTTCTGAGTGCAAATGCTTGCCAAGTTATTAAAATACCAAAATCGCTATAATTCCATTCCGCTCGATTTGCATGGGATGCCATCATCAGATTCTGATTTATCAATTGGACCAAATCAAGAGGTGGTAAAAAATACCAATAAAAATACCCTTTTAAAATTTTGTAGTCGCTCAAGTTTATCGAGTTGTTCTTGAGTAAGGTCAAGATAGTTGGTATCAGCATAATCAAGGACGGGAAGAAGAAGAGATTGTGCAGGTGAAATCTTGGTGGCAGTCAGAAGAAAACTACGCAGTATCCTAAAGATGCAGCAGATGCAAACTTAAAGCTACCTTCTTGCAGTTGGGCAGTCTAAGAAAAGTTCTTTTCGGTGCATATCCCCAAGTTTTTAACTTTTTCACTGAATTGTCAAAATAACTGGGGAAGAGACGTCCAGTCGATCCCTGCAATTCCAGAACTGCTCACTGCTGTTACCTGCATCTTTAGGAAACCACAGGAAGATCTACGAAACGTAGTACGTACGTTTTTTATAGATAAATAAACTAAACAATTAGGCCGCGTTCACACTAAAATCGAAAGTCGGCCGCCAATCGCGACTAGGTCACTGTCACTAACAGCGTATTAGCTCAAAAATATCGTATTGTTGGTTCGGTCAGTGTGGCTATGAAAGAGAAGTTGAAAATGTACCTATGTATCTCCATATGGCAGCATTAAGTAGCAGGGGTCTACTCACTCACCAAGCAAAAAGCCCATATTTTTTTCAAATTCGAGTTCATATAATTTATTGTTGACCATAGGTTCATAAGATGTTGTATTGGTTACAGGTAGATCTGCTATGTCCCGCCGTTGAGGCATACAAAATTCATATTATCAGCCTAGTTAAAACACAATACATCAAATTGTCATGCAATACAAATTAAATTAGTCAAAGAGTAATGTCATTTTTATAGTTTCGACCTTCGTTACGGGCGTTTCCTACTCCGTATTACCTACGGACGGATGATTCGTTCGGGGCTCGAACTGAGAATGAATGACAACACTATTTGACAGTTGTCCCAACCCCCGATGTGTTTTTACCTGTCCGAAAAATTTAACTTGACACTTGTTTTAACGTATCTACGAATACGGATAACTTTCGGACGGGCCCATTACTTCGTTGATGGAGTTAGGGAGTAGGCCCCCAGGTACGTAAACTGACACTGTCGCTCACAACACATTCAGCGGCTGAAAAAAACGTTTGATGTGGACGCAGCCTCTATATTCAAATTCTTAAAACACAGTATGCTACCTAGGTACCTACCTACCTGAAGAATAAGTTAGGTGCTTGTGGAAACACATTACCAAAGGGCTACTAGAATTAAACGAGTGTCATTCGAAGTCAGCGATGGCGATGATCTAAATTCAAGTACAATAAAAAACGGCTAAGAGTCTGACTCGCGCACAGAGGTTCCGTATAAACAGCTATATTCACCAAAATAAATAGGTACTAACGTTCATAAACAATGAAAGCACCGATCAGCTCTAACGAAGGGACAAAATTAACTTTGCTGTCCGAATACTGTTGTCCCCATACATCATTAAACAAAATGTTCACTTTTCCAAGTACATTTTATAAGTTGGTCGACTATTACTCGTAAACTTGTAAAGCCTACTTAGCTGGATAGTTTTCCTTTTACTTTCTTTATATATACCGCTACCGTGCATTTTTTCATATTGCCAAAGCAACCATTTAGCTGGCAAGGAGTGGGGCGGAGGAAGCAATTGTCTAATAAAAATTAGCCATTTGAAGCTTAATTTTACGCAAACGGATCCTTAATCCTAAAATGGTTTTCTCTGACCCGTAATATTTTTAAATGGCCTATCCAACGATACCCCACACTATGGGATAGATGAGAAAATAAAAAATAACATCCCCATTTCCCCACTTTACGCGTACAGGAGGTATCCCAAAATAGATAATTTCATGGTTTTATTTTACTACGTTGTCGGCGTGATTAATAATTATGTATATCCATGCCAAATTATAGCATTCTAGTACTAAGAGTCTCTGAGCTAAGCTGAGGAAGGACGGACGGACGGATAGACGGACATGGCGAAACTATAAGGGTTCCTTATTGACTACGGAACCCTTGTTCACTACTTAAAAAGTAAAGCATTGATCAAGTGTCATTTCGATAGAATTTGACGTTCCATTACATTTTTGTCATTTTTCCAATTGCTGTCGCCACGTTTTCTTTGCTAGAATGTTACTTAAGGTCTAGGGCCTTAGGCTGCAACACGTTCGACCACGTAGAACCAATTACCAAACACATTTGTCTCTGTACGAGTATTAGGGGTCTTGTCTTTTCAGCTAGATTGTCATACAATTGAATTACGCTGGAAGAAAGTGTTGAGTCAGCAGGTATTATAACAATCTGATGAATAACACCTCCCTTTCGAAAGGCTTATTAAAATTTTCGCCTCAAATCGTGCTATTTGATTAGCTGTTGTTAGGTATTCCAGTCACCATAACAAGCAGCAATCACAGCAATTAATGTTAGCGTAAAAGATATCAGAATTTATTAAAATAATAAACCTGAGAACTTACCCCCCTATATATCTTATGGAACAGGATTGGTGTAAACAATTCTCAATAAAAAAAACCTCGTCACTGTTTAGCGATTGTTTAGCGCATTCTATATTCTCTATAGGAAATAAAAATAAAGAATCTGCTAATCAGCTCAAAGATTTTTATATATAAGGCTCATGCACACAGAAATGACGAATAATTGTTAAGTACTGCAGTACCCATGAGGCAACTACAGTAAATAATACGCTATATTTACTTTTTAAATTAGATCCAGCCAGTCACTTGTATTGAAGGGATCGGAGACTCCTTACATGAGCTACGTCCCTACGAATAGAAGGTTGGAAACGAAGTGTATACACTTCTATACCGCGATATCTTTAAGTTACGTACATTCTATAAGTCTTATCATTATTTATTTTCATATTCTTTACTAGCTTTCCGCCCGCAGCTTCACCTGCGTGCTTTAATTGTATTGAAGAGCAGAAATACTAAGTTTCAAGTAATTATGATGATAAACAATTTATTTTTCTTACAATCTTTAACACTCCTTTCTACACTTTAAGGGATGAAATTAAAATAATCCTTAAAGAAGGATTTTTGTATTTATATTTGGATGCCAAATACCATATTTCATTCATTTCAAATTAAAAATGACAAGAGTTTCATACAAACTTTAATCCCTTATTTAATTCACTTAGGGGTTGAATTTCGAAAAATCCTTCCTTATTCCTTGTCTACATTATAAAGGAAACCTATGTGCAAAATTTCAGCTTTTTAGGTCCAAGGATTTGGGCTGGGCGTTGATGAGTCAGTCACTCAGTCAGGACTTGTCTTTTTATAATATTTATATAGAAGATTGTACACAAAATAAACATATACAAATACAGAAGGACGACTACTATTATCAACTATTATTTTATTAATAAATATTAATGATAAAATCCTGTTATAGGTATCCGCGTTAATCTTAGAAACTGAATAACTACTCGTTATAGCTTTTAGTCGCGGTTTGTTTGCCACGAATCCATTTGAAATGCTGATTGCCGAAAGCCCGTACCACAACGGGCGACGTGTTTCCACCCGGCTCAAATTTATTAATATAATAATTTTACGCTGTGTTATTTTTGTGATGAGTGACTTAAGTAAAAGCATTTAGTGGCTGTATGTATTGTAATGCGCTTTTACAATGAAAGGCCTTATTTATAAAAATCTCTGAGGTATAGAGCAACTTGTTAACAGATTCTGAAAAAAAATCGAATTCAATAACTGCCACTATAGATTTAGTATGTTTTCGCTACTACATACCTATATGTGCTAATCAGTCGGTAAACGTCGTACAGACTTTTATTTACTTAACCGTTTGAACACACAATAATAATCAGACAATAAAAAGAAACAGAAAATAGGTACAAAGGTATGCTTATTTCTAAAGAAATCTCTTCCAGCATATCTGCGAGAGGAGAGTTAAAAAAAGATATGTAGACACAAAAATAAGGGTTCATAGCTCTTGTGATACTGTCGGTAAGTTACCTTAGTTAGTTAACAATAGATAGTTTTGTTACTTATAAACTGTGGGCGGTTATCTCTATCGCAACGATTATCACATGGTCTATCTAAAATCAAAATGTCTGAATTGATATCCCAGACATTATTGAAAGGGAATGTTTCCTGGCTAGAAAAATTTTAATTCTATTTAGTCCGTCAGTGAGATTATCAAATAATATTGGACAGAAAAAATATTTGCTTTACCAAATCAATAAAAATTGACAAAGATAAAGCGCATCAAAGTTCAGGAGTGGCGGCTTGTGACGTCACTTTCTCATTATAAAGTTTACTAACGGCGTGACGACACACGATATTTCAAAGCAATATATCATTGTCACTTTATGTTTACGTGTCAAAAGAAAAATACGTGTCCAATATTTTTTATTAATCTACCTGACGGACAAAAAACAAATTTTCAGCAAATCAGTAATAGCAAGCAGTTTATCAACATTTATAAACAATATACATCAACGGAAGACGCGGCGTTGGAAGGCTTTCAATTAGGTAGACAGATGATCTGGTGAGAGTGGCAGGAGTCCACTGGATGTGGCGACGCTTGGGGGTAGCCTATGTTCAGCAGTGGACATCTATCGGCTGAAATGATGATGATGATACAACTAAAAATATAGCTATTATTTAAAAAAAAAATGGTCAAGTGCGAGTCGGACTCGCGCACCAAAGGTTCCGTACTAACCTCAGCTAAAATGTATTATAGACCTGAGTATTTGATATGAATCTTAATTTAATACCTCTACGCGTTCATGAGGAAAGGGGTAGTAAGTTTAAAATTATTAAAAATATTTCTATTATATGATGTAACTAAAATTTTACGGTTTTCGTAATTCTTTCTTTATCTGTGCTATAAGACGTTGCTTCGTACCAAATTTCAAGATTCTGAGTTCACGGGAACTATCCTGTAGGTTTTGATGCCGTTGCGAGTGTCGAAAATATGCGGAAATTTGCGGCAGAAACGGCTGTATCTTTTGATTGCGTTGGCTTAGAAGTTTGATTTTTTTACACAGCTTTAAGGGACAGTAGACCTGATTTGATATAAATTTCAGCTTCATACTTCTACGCGTTCCTGAGAAAAAGCGTCTTGACAGACAGACAGACGGACGGACGGGCAACAAAGTGATCCTATAAGGGATCCGTTTTTTCCTTTCGAGGTACGGAACCCGAAAAACTGGTTTAAAAATAAGTACTCCGTACTCCTACTTCAGAGTCGAGGTAACCATTAGAACCTAGTCACAGAAAAGTGTATAAATTACGTCTCGAATTCTAAAGAAAATCAAGTAAATCTCGATCAGATAGAATTACCTACGACTTATGCTCTAATAGGATAGAAGTAAAACTAGACCACGCCGTATTGCCGTTAATTAACCTTCTTTGGAATAATCTTGCTTTGGAAATAAAAAAATACTAGGTAAAATGAAGGTAGGGAACTTGAATTATTGAAATATATTTACAATTTGTTAACTCATATAGAAAGTTAAGGATTCAACATTAATAGAAAGACGCAAACTTCTTTAAAATAATAGCGCAGTTGTTTTGTACAAATATTTATTTATGTTTTGAATGCGATTATGCAAAAGCTTTCAAACAACAAAAGGAATTAGGGGCTGCGTTAGTGTTTCGCCTGGTGGCCTGCTACGAGGCTACGAGATACGAATTCGTAGCGCGGTCTACGAACTATTCGTAGCACCGTAGCACTTTGCTGGATTGTTTATAAAACGTGGAAATGTATTTTAATTGGTGCTTGCAAAGTTTTAATTAGTTTTTTATATATTATAGGATAGTGGGTGCTACTGCCGAGGTCCCGAGGTCCTGGGTTTGATTTTCGGGTCGAAAAAAGTGGGGTTTTTTCAGTAGGAGTTTGGATTAGTGCCGATTTGATGTCAATGGGCTCGCTTTCATCATAGTACTTTAAATGTAACTGGCGAAAGGTGGATGTACTACGCCTATCCCTTCCTATTTTCCAATATAAGCGTGATGTTATGTTTTGTATAAAGAACAATGAAAAACAAACAACATTTCATTCCCTAATCTCTTTGATATTCTCGTCGAGCGAGAAGCTTTATATTGCTATTGTATTAGCTCCTTTTAACGTTTTGTAATTAAGAATTAATTATCCTAATCCTACTCGTATTTACACCCGACACGTTTTGGTTTATCAGAAACGATCCGTGACATGTCAAAGTATTAAAAATGTTCTTCTATTATAACACTTTAGTGAATAATGTTTTGCCTATAGTGGGTACTTTACTAAAAAATCATATTATCTTAATTTCAAAAAGAACAATGAATAAAGTTAATATAGTTTTCATAAACATGCGACATTTTTTGAGTCGAATAGCATCGGAAAAGCAACAAACATCCTCTCCTCAACCTATTAGCAGGCAGCAGCAGTACGCAGGAGGCCGACAGTCGGCACAGCCGCCGCCGCCGGCACAATGGATTTGTTTGCCTGGAGTCGGCGACACCTGCCGCGTTCCCAGGGATATCAATTTGCGCAGTTTTAATCGTTTTCGATCACAGCTCAGCACTTTTATTCGAAGAATTTAAATTGTTAAAATGTCAATTTATTTGGAAGTTCTCTTTCAAGTTATAGAGTTATGAATACTTTAATGATGACGTATTGATTAAGAGAGATTTAGTTTTTTTAAGGGCTACCCCAAACTGTCAATTTACCGCATTTAATACTTTGTCAGTTCTTGATCTTCTTTGTTTGGTGTTTTAATTTCTAACAACCATTCAAGCGGCAGTAGTGACGACGTTTGTAGTGAACCTGAAAGTTGTTCATCTCAAGATCGCAACGCGGTTCACAAGCTTGTCGCGCGCCGATTAGGTATTCGATAAGATACATGCGACGCTGAGATCTCTAGGATTTATACCCAATTCAGAGAAGTTCAAAACTGAGAAGGACGCTAGATTTACAAAGTACTTTGAGGACGATCGAACCGTAAAATGCTACGAGAAAGTCTAAATCCTTTTTAACCTCGTCACTGTGTTAGAAGGAGAAGCGTGGCGGGTTTGTTCACCCCTACGTCGTCAGATCTCGGAGCCAATCGGAGAGATTCGGAGGCTGCGTCGCAGAGCGCGCGCGCGTACCCGGCCGCTTCGTCATTGCGACGGAGGCTGTCGTGTGTCGGCGCTGGCCCGTGCGAGCGCTCGTCCCGCACCGTGCGCGAGTTACCTGAGCTGCCGACGTCGTCACGCCCTCGTGCCCGGCCACGCCGCGCCACCACGCCGCACGTTCACGCCGAGCCCACGCCGCCCGGCCCGAGCCGGTGTGCCGCGTAGTGTCTGTGTCCCTAGTCTAGCTCAGTGACCACGTTCCCGGGGACCGGCGATTCTGGCGCGATGTAAAGAAGCCGCATCTGTCAATTTATGTGTAAGTAAATGCGTTGCTTGTATCATGAGTCCGCATGGCGATTGTCGACGCCGGTAACGATTTTCCGCGATCTAACAGCTCTTGTGAGTGGCATTCGGAATAAAAATGAATGAATTACAAAGCAGACCGCCCCGGGGGAGCAGCCGTTGTATTGTAACCTCTACCCAGTGGGGATAGCGTCGCGCACGTGCGCTGTTGTGCCTGACCAAAATGAATACACTTCATGACTTTCTCATTGCCAGCCTACACTCAATATCAAAAGCCAATGAATGATTCAGTCCGCCAGCAGGAAATCTCTGAATGTCATCAGATAATACAACATCAGCAATGTAACAGGTGTCGCTTAATCTACTGCGAGTGAAACTTGACATTGAAACACACAGTTATTGTTTAAAAAATCGATATCAGCTATTTACCAGAAACGTCATTCCAACTGCGTTGTCGTTTTACAAGTTTTGACTTTGAGTAGGCCTAAAACGTAAAAGTTTTCACATATGTATAATGTTTTGTTCTGCTTTTACTACTTGTGGAGCTTCAGGAAATGGTTATGATAAGGCAACATATTCCTATTGAGTCAACTCTCAGCCAATATCATTTAATTTAAATTCTTATTCACTAGTACTAAATGAATTTATCTCCAGTCACAAAGAAGAACCAACTGAGACCTTCAGCATTCTCTGCTGAAGTACAGCACTGATTTAACTTCTGAAATAGACAATTTCATCAAGTGAAAGTGATAGGGGAGAAAGCCCGCGCAGAAAATGTAGATGTCGTAAGATGCGAAATCGAAGGAATTTCCAGAGGAAATGAAAAAGCATTTGTGTTGCGAACGCGTGTCGGCCACAAACTGTCGAATGGATCTTGTGTTTATATTTCTCACAGAGGTTTACGCGAGGTACTTATGAAGGGCATGTCTTAACGTAATATCCTTTGTAATGTTTTGCTTTCTTAATATATGTATCTTTATTTTTGTAGCTATTACAGCCTTCTTTATCTCAAAGGACAAAGAAAACACAATGCTTCAGGTGATGTTTCCTCATTATAAGCATTTGCTTCCTAAGCAGCAAAATGTCGCAGAATATTTCAACTTGAAACGTTTATTTCAGGATTATTACATTTTAATTTAAGCAGATTGTTGTTTTCTATCTAAAAAAATATGTAGCTTCATAAACACGAACAAAGAGGTTTTCCGAATAGACAGAAACATTTTACTGGCTAACCAAACATAAACGGTGTTGTAGGCTTTAGGAGAAATAAATGCACTACAGCGTTGTGGAACGGAATGTAGTTTAGTAGATTGTAGGCAAGCTTTTAGGCGAAAAGCGGTGGTGGTTCACTGACCACCATATACATAAGCCCGTTATATAAATGGAGTATCTACAGAGCAGAGGATCAGCTAAGTGGTCCACTTTGGCTCCCATGAGGCAACCTATAATGTTGCATATAAGATTCTCCAGACCACGTAACGACCATTATCTTTGTAAGTTATGACGCTGATAATGGTACTAAGCTATAAAATATTAAGGGGAAGATCTAATTTTAATGTTATCCAAGAGATGCGCTAGTCGTACAAGTGCAGCAGCGATCCATATATTTTGTTTTAATCTTATTAAAAGCGTCTCACAGTGTAAATCGATAGATAGAGTCAAGACTGTGAAACGGTCATGTGAACGAGCAGAACTATTTTAAAGATCGTTGTCGTATTTTATATGGAACGGCGACTACAATGGGCAAAGAAAATATCAGAATATGAGAATGCTCGCCGACTAACGCCCGAAAACGTTTTTGGGGCACGAACACCCAGAAACAAGCGTTTGAAAAACTACTGTGAGTTGTAGACGCCGTAATGCGAGAGCGGAATGTGACGTATATGAGAGCATGTCTTGTTGTAGCGGAGTCTCGAACAACGAAAATATTTGGAGAATGAGCGCGCGTCACAAGCAGGCCGCTGCAAATAAATGGCGTATGTTCCGCACGTGACAGTCGCTGAGCGGCTGAGCGCGAGCGGCCCACACGATGGCAATTTCAACTGTTCACTTTTAAATGTTTTGTTCGCAATGCTTCCTTTGTGCATCCATGCAAGTTGGTAGTTATGATATTTTCAAAATTACCGCGCACAATTTGTTTTCCGCTTCAAATTGCCGTCAGTCCGAGCACAAAACTTTGTTGTAGGAATTTACTGACTCCAATGACATAACTAAAGCTGTTTTTAAAGGTAGCAGGAAAGAAAAAGTTGTCTAGAATGTAACATCTGTTTAGCAAAAGATCTTCAAAGCAAATTTTCCCAAAGAAATGTCTAAAGAATGCTAGGCCAAAAGCAATATACCTACAGTTCTTGGTATATACCTACGACAGATATTTGGACAAAAGTATTATTAAAGGTACGTGACAATAAGGTTCAGCATGAATTATTATTAATAAACGTCATTTTATTGAAGTCCTCTCAGTGGAGGCTGAAGGTGTGACATAAAAAATATCTCGTCCCGGTTATAAACGGCAAGGGGACATAAACAGTAAGCTCGGGGAAAACGTAATAAAAGTTAGCAGAAGTATTCGCGCTGCGCTGTCTACCTACGTAGCTGTTATTTAAGACTGTGATAGATTATTTCTTTGTCTTCTTAAATTTAAAATAAATTCTCGGAAACTTCTCATTTTATAGTCAAATATCCAAGGTAATCGGCAGGATGTTCTTTACAATGCTGTTACTGCATTTTCGCTGCACAGATATGAGACAACAGTCTTAACAACCCCTTCACGTTTATATATTTATGATTTACTAGTTATTCTTATATCGACTATCTAGGAAAGCTTTGTGGGTAAGCTCTTATCCATATTTTTACATTTTCTGAGAGTTCGCGTCGTCACAGAACAATCTATAGAGCTGTACAAACAATGGCGCGGACTGTGAATGAGTTATCTCCGCAAACTTTCAAGTCCCACATTCTCTATCGCCTTGTCAATGCGAACTTAAAATATTTCTTTCACTCCACCTTCTTATCATAGACAAACTTCCTGAAATGTTTTAATTGAATCCAAGTACAATGAAGAGAACTAGCGGACATGAAAATCGAGGGAAACGGTTCATTTACGTTCACGTTTTGGATTGGATGAAGTATTCAAAATGAATTGAAGTTTTCGTTTTGAAAAGTTTCGTTTTCTTATTCCAACCGCTCTACTGATTTTGATTAAAATGTTGAATTTTTGGTCTTCGAGACTGCGTCCTTGTAAAATTCTTTGAGCTCTTGTGGCGACCACGTTTGACGTTATTTTTGAGAGAAAATTGGATTGATTTTTGAATCGTTACGGTATTTACACAGTGGTTTTTCGTTCGTGCATCGGTATTCAATGTTGGTTTCGGCTTACCGTCTAATCTATTACTATTTTCGTATTCGTCTATTATCTACTACTTTGGATACATATACAGAACATTTTTCAAATAATAAATGATGAGACAAATTCGATAGTTTTCTATCAAACGAACAACTTTACGGGCAAATATTCGTAAAGTAGACATTTTACTTATTTGATTGAACCCCGACGCGTGTTTCGTGAAAGATGAGCCTTTTTACAGTGGCTGACATCCATCCGGAATGATGATGAATACTGATACACTTCAGCTTGAGTGTATGAAGTGCTGTAGGTACTCGTATGTTACGAAAATAAATGTTCGAATATTACGGCTGAAACTATTTTACCACTTGTGCCCAAAATTTATATCAGAGTTACTTGCTAACACGAGGTTATATAACAAATATGTCATACATATCTATCCGGGTTGGCTATTAACTCGGAGTTAGTAAGTGCCATCGTGGCGGTAGCGCGGCGAGCCTTAGGGTTTAATCTTACCAATCCTATACCCTCAATTTATTTGTCTTTAAAAGAGAATCTTGGACAACAAGCAGGTTATTTAGTAAACCCCTTCAGAGTATACCCTACACTTTTGCAACTTCTCCTCCACCACCTGAACATGCAATTGATTTCATTGTCAATATAGTAGTTATTGTTAATCAAGATGCGATACGAATATCATTCATCGATGGCATTACATACTTGTCATAAATCTCTCAAATTCGGCATCCTGTTTCCTTCTTCTAGAGGGTGGCATTTGTGGATCGGCAGGGACGATGGCATCGTTTGCTCACTTTAAAAGGGACAAAGCGTGAAATGAACAATCTAATTTTACCCTGAAACGTAAACCTAAAAGGAAGAGTTATGAATTTATACACCCCGTGTGCTCGTGACGTTTGGTTTTTGCATTCATTTTTCTCTGTTTTGAATGTAGGTTACCGAATATGATGAATGAGTCGTCTAGTGAGGCACGGCACATTTATTTTTATGCACCGAGGTACCTTTTCTCTTATATCTGCTGAGAATGTTTGTTAAATATTCTCATATACGTAGGTACATTATGAACAGCGTATTTGAATACAAGAAAGGAAATGGCTGATTTTTGTTTGTAGATCATAATCAGTGGGTTGCGTGATTACGACTTGTTAAAACAAATGACTAGTGTTATCTGTTACTTTTTAACCGACTTACCAAAAAGGAGGAGGTTCTATGTTCGACTTCATGTTTGTTTTTTTTTTTTTTGTGTATTTTCATCGATATCTCAGTTGTGGACCGATTTTGAAAATTCTTTTTTTGTTTGAAAGAGTATGTTTCGAAATTGGTCCCATTTTAATTTTTTTTTAAGATCTGATTAAGAACTTCGAAGATATACAACAGAACTCTTCAATAAATAACTGCAAATCTCTCAGGATTGCTGCAATCGCATGTCTGTTTATTGTTTATACCATTTCATAACATAACATCACGCCAGTACGCTTTTAAGGGGTATGCAGATCTCTCATTTCACCGGTAATGTTCAAGTTTCATGATATTCGGGTTATCTATTCTGGCGTTAAGGTAACTTACTAGACAACTTGCCTATTAGGTAAAAGTACAACTAAAAAGTGAAAAATAAAACTTTTTAACAAAAAAAAACACCGACTTCCAAATAACAAAACTATAAAGTGAAAAATAACTTTATTTTTGGAAGTCGGTGTCTTTCGTAGGTACCATATTTTTGCGTTATGGACACCGACTTCCAAAAATAAAGTTATTTTTCAGTTTGTAGTTTTGTTATTTGGAAGTCGGTGGTTTTTATTTGTTAAAAAGTTTTATAAGCAACACCACTCAGTATTTGTTTTTGTCTCTTGTAGAATCCAAAAGTCAATAAATAGAACAATCATAAGTTTTACGTTCAAAGTGATAAATATGAATCGCAGATATGTATCAGACAATAATAACTAGTTATTGGTTACTTCGATGAACTTTGTAGATAAATATCGTCGTTGATAGATTTATTTAATATTCATTAATTAATCATTATGTCCGTAACATATTTTGACGTATTCTTTGCGTATTTTGCCTTTCTCTCGATGACAGGACTAAAGTTTTTCGAGAGTCTCGCAGTTGCAGGCATAGGCAAGCGTATGAGATAGCTTGAAAAATGGAACACATAAATGAAACACGAAGACTTGTGGAGTACTGAACAACTTGACTGGTATTGCGGCTAACGTTCATATGCTCGATTGTGGAATATTGGTATTATTTACCTATTTCAATTTTATGCAGAAATTGAAAAAGTTATGAAAAATTTCATTTTATTGCAATCATGCATACAGTTATGCCGAGATGAGGATGACTTATATAATGTAGATGCATTAGTAGACACATAATTAATATTTATCAAGAGTACATAAATAAAACCAATACATTTGTAAAACAAGCTTCAAAGAATAAGATAAGTTATAATAGGTAAAATTAAAAAATTATAAGAAATGTAGAAAGGTTTTATAACGAATATATATTTCCTTCACCTAATTAAACCTATTTAAATGGTCTAAACAAGAATATAACAATCTAACTAACAAGTTTGTGCAGATAAAATCGACTTGGTCGGTGTTGGTACTAATAAAGATCTATTGAGAACTATTGATCTGTCTCCGGTTCTGTTTTGCCGCATTTAGATCGTCTGCAGTTGTGTCCGCGACTATTTTTGAAAAACTAGGCCTTGCTAGGAACAGCTCTATTATGTTCAAAGCACAGATTGACTGACGATTGAATGGAAAGAACTGGTAAGATCTGAAAACAGAAATAGCTCTTCTGTATTTTTTTATTATTGATGGGCTGAAGTTCGACCACTATCTCACCAAGGTAAGCGATGACTAGGTCGACGATGGAGCATGCTTATCTAAAAGTAAACTTAATCATTCACTCTTGACTTCTAGACCTCCAGGTCATAAATATCGGGCAACATAGACTCCGGCAGAGAATTCCTCGTATTAGCATCTTTCCATAACTTTTTGTGTGTTTGCGATATCCACTATTTTGTATCGGAATTGGGAATCTTTGTAAGATACTTTTGTCCGTCATGGCGTCCTTTAGCTAGAGTGTCGTTATCTGACAAAAATATATTTTGAGTTAATAGACGTAATACAAAAAACCGTGGCTTAGTAAAATTCAATGCTTTATTACAACTATAAGTCTAATGCGTGAGATTCCGTTGTAAAAAAATAAATCTAATTGCGTACATTCAAATAGGCACATAATCATTTTGAATCAATTTCTAAAACTGATTAAAAACACGTTTTTAAGCAAAGCTATTTGGAGCGTTTTTATATTTTATCCCGAATGTTTTGATTTAGTAAAATACTGCTTAGAGAGATCGATATAGAATTTTTGGCTGATAACGGTGGTATTAAAATGTTAAAATCGGCCAAATATCGAATAGTGATACTCTTGTTATAGGTCGGCAGCGGCTGTCGCAGAGATGGTTTACTTGCATGGTTTTACAATAATTATGTAATTATTTTTTATTTCTGTGAGTTCGTGGATTTACTTACTTTTACCATATTAATGATATGTAAACATTATTTATTCGTCAGACTCATTTTAAACAAAACAATAATAAACGTTAACGGTTAATTTATGCAGATTTATTAAATTGTTATTTCCAATTTGGAATCACTTCAATATTGTTAAATAAAACTCCTTATACTATATTTTAAGGGCGTATTAAAAATAATATAAAAAGAGGAGCCGTTATAGACGCTTCTCACACAAATAAATGCTTCTTATAACGATGTAATTCAATTTAAATCTCAAGGAGGCACAATCTGTGACAAGCATTATTACTGGGTAATTGAATTGAAAACGTCTACATCTGAAGATCTATGTATAGCATTTAATGTTAAAGGTTAGCAGTATTATTGCGACAGTGAGAGTGATATACGAAGGTTATATTATTTACTACCGAGGCTGCATCTTCATTTGCCTGTTTATAAGCTCGCGGGGGATTATATTAAGTGGGGATCTAAACTCCTTGGTGACGTGATTGTTTGATACTGTGAAGCTGTTTTTGAACGATATTATAAGGATAGATTGTAGGTGTACATTTTACCTGTATTTATAAGTTATGACGACGTGATGATTTTTTTACTTAAACACAACAAACATTAATTTTTAATAAGTAACATTTGTTTAATTTGTCTTATAAAATGCAATCTGCACAAATTAGACTGGTTTGACTTATTAACGGTATGCCTCCATGTTTAGTTCAAAAATAAAATGGCATCTATCGATATAAGGAGTAGTTTGTTAAGTGGAGGGTTAAAGTAACTCTTAGAAAAAAGCAAATAAAAAACATCGTGCATAATTAAGATACCACTCCACAGTGATCCACGGTTAAGCTACATACGTATCAGCTTTGCGTTGAAGGAATATGTAGACGAGATCGTTCACTGCGGCCTGCGGTCACGCTACGCACGAAACAAATGTCGGCAAACAAATGGACCGTGGCAAAGCGCTCGGACGGCTCGACGGTGGACTTTACTCTGCAGTCGAGTGCTTTTAATTGTTAGGCTCTTTCCTGATGGCGCGCCGCAATTTAAATTGCGTCGATAGGCGACATCGCGCACGTATTTACTAAGATGATTCAAGTGCGTATCGGTTGAATTGCATCGCATTGCGTGCATGTGAACATACTTGAAAATTTTTCTTTAGAAAAAACCGCGTATCGGTGTGGTGTAAATCTAATTCCATCGCATCATCAGTAAAGGGCCTTAGTAAATAAACATTTTAATAAATAACGTGTAGTAAGTAAAGTAACGAGGTGGTTGTGTGCGCAGGCGGCGGGCGGTGAGCGGGAGCGAGCGAGGAACACATGGCCGCGCCGGCCAGCTGATAGCATGCCGGCGGCGGCGCGCAGCACCGCCCCGACATAGGCGATCACACGACGAGCGCCACATTCACGGGTACATCACTATCATA
Source organism: Orthosia gracilis (assembly GCA_947562075.1). Lineage (NCBI taxonomy): Eukaryota > Metazoa > Arthropoda > Insecta > Lepidoptera > Noctuidae > Orthosia > Orthosia gracilis. The sequence goes on from OX387268.1 coordinate 45,693,402, forward strand.
GCAACATACACGTCGCAGTCCGTTGCGCCTGAGGGCCCTGATACCGAACAGTTGCTCAATTTCGAGTCCTTTAGCGCCCAGTAACGAAAATTTTACGACAGCCATAAATCTATCTTTCCAACGATATTACTAAATAAATGTTTGTAAAAAAACCAAGAAAGAACGATATCTATATTTTTTTAAGTTTGGCGATTGCAGATATGTTTATATTGAAAAGTATGAAGTAACTGCGACGTTTATGTGTTCACCGTCCGGCTCACAGTAGTAGGCTTACTTATCGGGCACTCGATTTTTACACTCTTGCATATATTAGATGCAATTTTCAGGATATCGATCGCTTTCATGTCGTGACCAAATCCCGATTTCTGTATCATATTAGAAGAACCATAAATGAGAAGTTTAGATCGAACGAAAAAACATTTTTCATATATTTTTCAATAAGTTATATTAATATGTAGATGCTTGGTTCAATTTTAAGATATCAAGGCATATGTTTTTCTATTTGGCTAGATTTTAATATAATGTTGCTTGAAGTTATACGTGCTTTATATATTACTGAATAGCAATCTAAAAGGTGGAAAATACAAGCGAGTAATATAAACACAAGAAAACAGTTTAGTAGATTTTCTGCTTTGGCGCAAAAGTTTTATGTGAGTTATCTAGCGAATAATAGAGGTGTATTGTTTATACGAAACGCACAAAGCTTAGCGTTACCACAATCCGCTTCATTATTTTCTATATTCAAGCTTTTTGCGGTCATAGCTGACATCGGTGAATTCTCTGTATGTAACGAGGCCTTTGCCCTGTACTGGGCCACTAACGGGCTGGTATTATTATTATAATCAAGCATTTTTTAGCATTGTGTTTAGCCTTCTTATAGACTCAAACATTTGATACAGTAAAATCATCGAAAATTGGAAATGAAAGGATAAAAACCAAAATTTAATGTTATTTTTAAGTTGAGTAAGCCAGGCAAAAAGTTATCAATTTCATTATGTTGTTATCCACTGTGAATAGTAAACTGAACAGCTTGTCAATAAAATACAGTTACAGTTCTCACAACCATTTAAACAACAAAGCGTTTATAATATTAACTTGGTTGAATATTGATGGCCATACTGCATGCCCGTTGGTGTTCTTGACGTACGACAGATTGCTCTAATTCACAAACTTGGTTACAAGGGTCGCCGATATCGAATTATGTCCACAAAACTTAGAACCACCCCTTTAGGTACGTAGATGTACTGTGAGCCGGTAGTCCCCTTTGTTCTACAACGCGACGGAGCGGTACGATTCGATTGTATCAAAGTTACCATTCAGTAAAATCAACTGTGCTACGGTGGTACGCCGCGCTACGTGCGTAGCACCGTAGCGCTACGAGATGCTACGCATTGCGACTTTGTGCTTTGTGCCACTTGACTTTTGACTTATGATGTGTACTTTTTTTTCTCTTTTTCTTTGACACGTTTTTTTAATACGTCTTATTGATTTTAATGTTTCAATGGCACTGTTTTATTTAAAATAAAAATCTGCACAATTTATGTTGTTCCGAAATAAATGATTATGACTTATGATTGTGACTTGACAATAACGTTCTATGTCATGCAGTTTCTCTCGTTTTTCATTCACTGATCATATACACGATGGTTTAAGAATAAATCTTTTACCAATATAAAAAACTTATTTGCACCTTCAAATGAAAATAGTTAAATGATTTGATACAGAGTTACCATTCAGTAAAGTCAACTGTGCTACGCTGCGCGCCGCCGCTTACTTACTTTGTGGTGCTATGGTCTACGTCGCGCACTATTTCGTAGCACCGTAGCGCTACGACGAGCTACGCAGCGCGACTGTGTTTGTGCCACTTGACTTTTGATTTTGACTTTACCAATCATAACTGACGATTAGGTAGGAATAGAACTTTTAACGAACATAACAGAAATTTGAAAATCCCGCTGTGGCTTGGAAATATAAGTATACTGTGATTTTTAATTTCATAGACTAAACTGACATTTGGGGGGTTGTCACTTTATCGTTACATAAAAATAGTACATCGTACCCCGACTATCCTGAGTGATCGAAAGTTAATCGAAAATCGAAGTAGATCGAAAATGAAACTATATCACAGCAACAAAAAAAAAATTGTTTGGAAACTAGCGGCCCTTATTTAGTTTCTACTCGTTTAAGTCAGACTTCATTTTATCGAATGCATTTATTTTATTGTTGATTTCATATTTAACACAATAAAAGTTTATGTACTAAATGTATGAAAACTGTTATATTTAAATATATTACGTTTATATTCATAAAACATTTATTTAAACCAATTAGTAAAATTAAATTGAGGAGTCATGTCACATCGGTTCGATGAATCTCTTATGATTGAGCCTTACGTAAAACTCTATGCTTCGCACTTGCGATATTAAAAAAAAATAAGGTCATTGGCAGCTGTCAGTTTAGTCTACGAAATTAAAAATCACATTATAGGTGAATTCGTTTGGATAAAAGACACTTCATTTTCGAAGACACTTTAGCACCATTTTATGAACACAGCTAATATAATTTGGGAAAATAATTACTTTCTAAATTATAATCAGGAAAGTTTAATGTTATTTATAGGAGGTTGTTATTTCACAGTATTTTTTATATATTTAGTTTTTCCAGGCACATAGGAAGTGCGCTTGACTGAAAAACAGGCGGCTTATAATGAGTATTTCGCATAAAAATAAAACACGGCCTATTTGTGTAAAAGTTGGCTCGCTTCGAACCGATGCTCATGGGAAATTTTTGTCATTGAACAGAACTTCTGCTCATCGGGGAGTCGCTGTTTAACAATTTATGTGTGTGTAGAGTGTTAGCACGTTACCTTCTCGGTTCCACTCCGGTAAATATAAAACATGTGAGAGGTCTCTGCGGCCCGGGGGAAATTTTGTCGATCATTTGTGTCAGCAGGGTAGGTACTTTATCGATACACGCTTTCGCCGGCTCATACCGTTTATCGTTATTTGTGTGGAGCGATCCCGCGTGGGTGACGAGTGGATGACCTGATATGTGGAAACTCTTCGCGCAACTTTAGTTACATCTTTCGATAAATATATCGAATTGTAACAGCACCATCGTCATCAATTGCTGGGTGAAGGCACAAAGTAAGTAAGCGGCTGTAAAGATATCTCCGATCATACGCTATTTTACTCGATCGTCGGTGATTTTGATTCAGCTACTAACAAAGCAGCTGTAACTGCATTTAGAACTGAATGAGTATTGGAATCAAATCAGGAAAGCCAATTCTCGCAACTACTTGAAAACGCATTCAATTCACACTCTTATTTCGGCAACAATCAATGTCAAAATGTATAGAAATTACAGTTTTTTTTTAGACTGCTCAAAATGCGAACGTAACTAATAAGGAAATTTCCCTTCAGATCCTTGTAAACTTGACTTTCTAGGATTGTTTGTACGATCTTTTATTGGAGTTTACACAATGGAGTAACCTTACTAAAACGTTAGGTATGTTCATGAATTCGTACTGCTGGAGTTACTGTAGTGTGTATTCTTGCATCTCAACAGTCATATAGGTATGTAGATTTGTATCTATAAAGTCAAGACTACAAAGGCAGCCTGACTGTTTGTTTGTCTGTTGAGTCGGCTTTGAGGCAGCCTGACGTAGTCTTGGCTGCAGGTTCTAGTTTGTTTAGTAACAGCAAGTTCTAAGCCTAAAGCTAGCCGAAATTGATGGATGAATCTCTGCCTGAGTGTTAGTTCCACTTAATAACACTGAGTAAATAACAGTAGGTACCTAGTACAGTCAAATGTATTTCTGTGATATTCTGAGAATTTCAAAAGTGTATTTTTGCTAACATTCAAATAAAAAAGTAGCCTAAATTATATGTGTAAAGCCCATTTTTTTTTTCTAATTGTGATTCGAAACAAAGAATGACATTGCTACAAAAACTTGTTTTATATACATAATGATCTTGTGAAAACAAATCACAATCTACTGGAAGCTTGCTACCTGGAACCCTGATCACGTTGGTCAATAACATAAGCCCTTCTTAAGCCACACGAGTATTAGGCTGTTGTGTTTATCAGAGCGGTGCACCGCACTGTTCTTCGTAAGGACCGCTCAAATCCCACCAAATTGCTAGTTTAGGGGCCCCAATACTCCCTTCTACCCGTAATCATATATGAGGGAAGACGACGGATCAGTTCGTGCGTGAAAACGTTCCCAAACCCGATAACAGAAATGATGGTTATATTTGGCTATACGCCTTCTTCTTGTACATAACAATAACGATTATGTACCTCAGTTATCACCTCCATTGTACTTAATCAGACACTATAAATTAACGCAGTGGGCTGTTAACGTTTTATTATTGTTAATTTAATATGGTAATGTTGGAATTGGTTATTACTCTAAATATTTAGCGTACCTACCTACATTTGAAATTGTGGTTATAATAATGATTTAATCAACTCATAAAGTTACACCCAATTTGTTATGAACGTCGAAATTTGAGCTGCTTGAAGTGTAAGGAACAGATGCAGAGGCTCTGTTCCGTGAGCGTCCATTAGTTACGTTTCTCATTTGTCACGTACTTTGTACAACAGTTTCCTTTCTTATTCTGTTCGCGGCCCATCGTTGCTAGGGTCGGACGCGATGTTTATAAATTTTTCTAATGGGACGGCCCATGGCCTAATAAGCTCTGGACTTTAGACTTTCAAATAGACTACTGTACTCGGCCGGCCTATCAAACTGCTTTCCCAAAAAGTTTGTAACGCTCCCCCGACGCGCAGCTGTGTTAAACACAACTTAAATCGTAGACGCGTAATACAAAAAGTTAGTCACTTCCCCAAGGGTGCCTGAAAAATAGAAACTCTATTAAGTTCCAAAATATTATTTTGCTTTATTACCTTCGTGGGACTACAGCCTGTTATATGCAAAGTTTACGTGAGGGTACGCAGTATATACGCAACGGCTTTTCAGTATTATTATCTGCATTGTAGTTCGCGTATATAATCGATGGCTGGCACCAAGAGTATCACATTCTGATGTTCAAATCGGAAATGTTGAATGGGAAGTATCGACAGTTAAAACAATAGATCTACCATATCGTAGGTTACTTGAACGCTCAATACAGTTTGTGTTTGTTCTATCTCGAATATAAATAGCTATGTATTCATTTTAAAGCACTGTTTGAGTTATCTTGTTGTGGTAATGGGAGGTACGAAAACGTAGTTTTATGATTCTGTAAATCTGACCGAGAAATACATAATTAAAGTGCCCGCATACAACATAACCGGGCAGAAAACCCTAATAATTTAACATTTATTCATATTCACTTAGCAAAACGTCGTGTAACTTTTCGGTTGAGGGCTTCGTATGCATGAGTGAAAATTCGTTCAGGCAACCGGCAACCGGCAACTTTTGCTTAGGACCTGCATGAATAAGTAACGGAATTTGTCGAAGAAAATGAGAGATTTTGTCGGCAGTTTAGTTAAAAGTGGTATACAAGCCAACGGCAGTTGGTGTGTTTGCACAGCTAAGCGCGGGCGCGCGGCGTGTTACCTACCGCCTTCAGCTTAGCTCCACAATAGCATATTGTTACTATTATTTACACGAACCGTTTTTCGAATTAGTATTATAAGAATATAAAAGTTGTGTACCAAGCTACCAACCGGGGGCAAACAACGAACTGGTAACAGGACATGTTTTCTAGTTAAAAATTAATTCGGGTATAAAACAGGCGGATGTAATTAAAGCCACACTGTATCCTTGTTTGTAGAGGACTTGAGATGATAATGTAGGAGTAAATATTTTGAACCCTTCTACCCTTTACTTGTTTCGAGCTATATACAGATTTGTATTTTTTGCACAAGGAGTACGCTGCATACGCTGTTGCCCGTTTGTGTTCACAGATGTACAGGAAGTCAGCAAAACATTACTAACGACTGCTCTCGCATTAGCTTTACTCAAAACAACGTTTTTCCTTCATTTGTACCATGAAAAAGAACTCGGTTGTGTTCTCGTGAAACAGTAATAACAAAAAACAAACGAACATGTAATTAGTTGGCGTATTACGTGAAATGTTATTGTTGGAGACAGAGCAAAGGTTGCTTTAATTGACGGATAGAAACAATGCCGCTGTTATTTGGAGCTTCCAGAACTTAATGGACGTTTCGAATTCAATTCCGAATTGAGAGCGATTTCGTTTGTATTTCTTAAAGATTTAACGTTTGGTATTGCGCCTTTACATTATCAAGAAGGGAATCTGAAATACACATTTAAAGACAAATCTGGCGTCACCAATTTGAGAGGTATCCCCCCCGCGGCCGCGACGATCTTCGCGAAGGGTAGCGTTTGAAGATATAGCTATTTGATGTTTGTATGTCGGTAGCAGATTCCATCCGTCTAGAATTCAATGTTTCTTTGAGGATTGATAAGGAAATACATTCGCAATTTGAGAGTCAGCACGTACTCACACCGAACTTTCAGAAGATTCATGAACGTAAACGGTTATAATGACAAAACTTTCACCAAAATCTTTTTTCTAGCTTATAAAAATATTATTTCGATCTCGACTTTGACTCGGATGCATCGTAAAATAAATAAATGGAGTTTCAATACCGAGACCGCGGAAATGGAAAAATACTTGCTATGCGCCATATATGGTACTTTATTATTTTATACTTGGAGTCCAAGCGGAATATAATATTTGTTTTCTTGTGTAAACTGTAGCGAAACCAAATGCATTAAGTCCTTAATAGAGATTTATGTCTATATTAATTAGTAGATTTAAAGACATCGCGTTCTCTTTAAAATTAAGATGATTTATTATTCTGTATCTCACTTAAATTTTTAACGCAAAAGTTACTACAGTATTTGTCGTGATAATTGCACCAAAAATATTGCAACAGTGGTTTACTAAGAGTGGAAATCTTTTGTGCAATCTCGTGTGCCCTTTTATACTGACGTCTTACGTTACTGCGCTGAGTTTTGTGATGTCCTGTAAAGAGGAAATTATTACCAAAGAGGATATAAGAAGTCATGGCATCGGAAGATGCTGGCTACACCTACAGGGTCGTACATAAAGAACATTCCGCTTAAAGTACATATGTTTACGAGCAATACCGCCGCACAGTACATGCCCCTCGTAAAATGGAAATACACCAGCTTCATTATGCGTGCTACCTTCGTCCAAAAGGCTTTTTCACAATCGAACTGAATTTAATTGCAAATTCGAAGTGCTTATGTTTCTGGGGCTTTATATCGTGGAAACATGTTTCTTTTTACTGAAGTATAACTCTTTATTACCACACATATGCTGCTGTAAAAACAACAAATAATTAAACACAAATTAAATTATGTTGGCTAAATCCTCCCATAGCGAAAAACGAATATGTGGCGGCAACCCTAAGGGAAAAATTACCCTAAAAAGCCTACGTGAAAAAATCCAACCTTGTACAGTGAAAAGCAAAAACAATTTGGTATGATCACCGGGAGGGAAATCTGGATTAATCCCGGGCTAAATCAATTGCTACAATTTTCATTTTCCTTTAAAGGTAAGTATGAAATTTTTTTAGGTTTATGTCTAATATTACGAATTACAGAGAGTAACATGACAAACAAATTACTTTGCACGAATCCTGACAAACCAGGCGACAAAGTGATGTAACATTTCACGTCTGACGCAATGAAGCAGACCCCGAGGCGTAAAGAATGCTAATGGGAGGGAGAAGGACGGAGGGTGCACTAACTAAGCGTACTGTAGTGTTGACATGGAGCACATTTGTGCGCATACTATCACGAGATACGAGGAGTACGGACTCGTTTCGATTAGTTATTCACGTCATAGCACTCGCGTCTGCGTCACGGCAACGTCACGCTTATGTCATGCCTTTTATGGTCATGTAACCGATTCCTCGCCCGGTCCATGACCGCGCGAGCGAGACAGCTATATGCACGCACTTGTATTTTGAGGTTCATATTAAAACATTGTTGTTCCTAAACTAGTTTCGGAATTGCCCGATCCATTCGGCGTACCTTGAGCTCTTACAACTCGTATAAAAGAAAAATGGGATAAACTGGTAGTAAACAAAAGTTTTTCGTGTTCGTGGAAACAGCCAGTTTATCTGTTTCGTGTATGTCTGTTACCTGCGGGTGAAGCCGGACTCCGGCCCATAAAACAAAAATAGATTTATTTATTCGACGTTTGTGTGGGCGTGATACTGAATTATTTGATAGTTTATGGTTGTACTGCTCTGCGGATTTGTTCCTATACATTAAACAGTTGTATCAGGGCAGACTTATCATATCGTGTTGCTATTTTAGGTAATTCAAGTTGTGTCTCGACTCTGTGAAAAGGTTCCAATAGCAATAAATGTGCTGCATACGATTCGAATGATCGGATGGTCATATACATACTCGTATTTCTATACGTACATAGACACTAAGTCTTCGCACGTGCGCAAATAGCCTATGAGCTTAATTTTGCGCTCGTGCCTTTAAGTCGATAATCGTGATCTATCTGGAAACTCAGATCCGCTTAATTAAATGCTAGCGCAATAATATGATTACGGAGGTCAGTTAAATCAATGTGTACTTACGAACCGAGCTAAATGTATTTCATACTCGACTGCCTATCATTTGATATTGATGTCTTGCTGATATTTTCGAGCATTAAAAATTTCCGGACCCGTTAAGTAAAATGTTATAAAATAATTGAATTACTTTAATAATAAATTGAATTTAATTGGTAAAGGAAGAATACCTACAACGCATACTGATAAATAATACTTTCCTCCTGTAAAATGTTCTATCGAATTTCACAGTTATATTAAATTTCATAGTTACCGTTACCCAGAATTGCCGGCATAGTTATTTCAGCCTTTATTTCGCGTTACCAAGACAAATTAAATTTCAATGCAAATAGTTTATAAATTCGCTTCGTCGAATACGAAACCTTTTGTATATTTGTTATTGGAATTCGAATTGATGAAAACAAATTAGAACTATTATCTAACGCCATTTCTGGGCAAATTTAACAAAATACTGACGGAAGAATACATAGAATTGTAGGTTTAGTTCACCCAACAAATATAAATATTAAAAGTATTCTGGAGAATCGAAGAAACGGTATCAACATCCCGCTTAATTTGCCATTAGGCGAATAAAGAAATTCAAATTGAAAAAAAAGGAAATCCGGATAATCAGATGGAATATAAATCAGCATTGGTGGGTCCGAATTAAGCGCTCAGTGCGATCCGCTCGAAGGCTTACGCCCAATCTCTACTAATAGTATCCAATTCAGCAGGAGAACGAGAATTGTATACTGTTTGAAATACACCTCGCGTGGGATTGATTTTAGAACATAGCTCAGCTTAGCTTGTATTGAATAGTCCATCAAGAGGAGTCACATTATTCAGTATTAAGCTCTTGCTTTGTGAGTTAGATCGTGTTTGAGTTTGATCGGATATGATATTGATCAATCCAAGCTGACATTTGGTTGATCATGAAGTCTTAGGATAAATCATTACGAAGAAGTAATGATATAAACTGAATTAAGAAATCCTAAATCGTCTTGGAGGAATACAAAAAAAAGAAAAAAAGTTAAACAACAGAACAAACATCAAAACCAAAAATTACGTGACGATAATAAATAATAAACATTAACAAACTTCTTAAAATTCTAAGTAGCATTGTAGCAGGATTAACATTTTTAAAACAGGGACTCATTTGAAGTAATCTTTGTTTTGTGAAATTAACATATATTTATTACTGTATTGGCATTTATCAGCTCAATACATAGCTTTACAAAATGTAGGCCCATCGATATAATTACCGCTCATTTTGAACTGACAAATAAAAAGAAACTAAAATATGCCTGTTAAGAGTAAAAATATGTACAAGCGGAGATAAAAACGACATTTTTGAATGTCAGGCAGGAAGAATGCATTGAACATCAAAAAATGTCGTCCACATTATTGCTAACAATAGGCAAGTGCAAAAAACACTGGTAGTAATGCCTATTTATTGGTCGAAAAAGAGGCCAGTAAAGCCGAGTCCGAATTAAATTAAAAGGGGATCCGTACGGTCAACTTACGTATCCCTATATGCAAGTTGGCGCTACGATCCGTAATTTATATTTTAATCAACGGTCGCCGCTCAGCTCCGGATATGACTGACATCCGCTTTGAATCCACTGCGCAGCTCTTTAATTTACTCGCTCACTTATATTATTTATTTTAGCTCTCTGTATTAGTTCGCAGTCTTTTCTAAACGTTCTTTTAGTCGTTTTTCATCGTTTTTTCATTGAAAAGAGAAACTTGCAATATTCATAGATTTTGGGAATGCAATTCATCATTTAGGTTTTGTTGGTCGCGGATAAATTTAAAAGAGTGTTACCGCGGTCCTGGCAAGCAATTGAAGGAAGTTTTAGTCAGTAAAAGTCTGACACGCCCTTCCGCTTCACCCAGAGTGGAAGAAGTCATTGGATGATTTACCACCCAAAAAAAAAGTCCCTCAATGGTAACAATGATTCAACACTCTTATATTTGGCTTGTTTGAAGCCTGTTTTTGGAAGAAACCTAGCAATGACTGTAGCAATAATTTGTGATGTTCATCACTAGATCAGAAGTCCAATAAATAGGACCTACTTAAAAAAAAAAACCCATTTAAGTCACAATTTAATCTCGGACTCTCAGTAACAATCAATGTCAAAAACTGGTCCACTGGTTACAGGTGTTTTTGATAGTTTGGAACTGGGATTCAAATGCGAAAATTCTTTAAAAATACGGATATTTCCCTCAAATCGATAGCAATAGATTTCTAGTAGTAGCCATAGCGACAGATTAAGGTACTTTAGCTAAAAGGAGCAGCTCTGTTAAAATAGGTACCTATTCAAGATTATGACTCTTCCGTCAGCTCCATCATTTAACTACCAGCTTCTGCTATCACTTATTTCACCTCACCTCCTAAGATTTCATCTACTCCGTCTATGACGTCAGTGGCACGCGCCCGGAGGCAACGGTGCACCTGTTTATGAGTCGGTTGAGGCGGTACGTGCTCGGGGAACACGCTATATCGGCTCTCCTAACCACTTTTATGAAATGGTCGACAGCTGAACACACGAGATGCCTGGGTAGGAGTTGGTTTTGAATCATCTAATCGATACCATTTATAAAATGTAAGACAAAGTCATTTTTAATTTCTTGTCTCTTTGTGTTGTGCTAAGTTTTATGAACTTGAGGCTCTAGACAAAGTGGTATTCTATTAGCGTCAACGGTTGTGAAAGAATCTAAAATGTAGGTGTGGGATTGGCAAGTATTAACGAAATGTCCCGCGGTAAATCTCTCGCTGCCTGCTACTCGGCTGGGCAGCGTTCGGGAAGTTGACCGGTATCTTCTCGTCCAAATTACCGCGACGAAAGTCTATGACCAGTGTATGTTGCCAGTGATTACATGGGCAATGGACCTCATCAGAAGGCTTAAAGTCAACCAAAGGGCGATGAAGAGGGCTATTCTCGGAGTTTCCTTGCGTGATGACCTGGTCAAGGCTGTGGAAATCCGGTGGATGCAAAACGCACAGGACCGATTAGTGGGGCGTCGTTTGAGGGAGGCCTATGTCCAGCAGTGAAAGTCTTTCGGCTGAAGTAATGATTATAAAATCCCTCGCATTTTGATTTTGTCTTAAGCCTCCGGTATAATGCAGGTAGCATGCGACATTTTCATTCGGTTTTTACGACATTTTACCATACCTACTTAGTTAAAAGTATTTATTTCGAAAGATTCATGTATATCCCAATTTAATAAATAATAATGGCAAAACAAGATATATTGATGTTTGAAATTAGCCGTTCGCAGTTGAGCGTAGCGGACAAGTTGTTAGTAACATGGATGTAGAAACATATCAGTCGTAGGTCCACGTGGAATTTCAGAAAGCTGGTGCTAACTTCAGAGAACCGATCAGTCTTTGTCATAGTTGCAAGTTTGAATGCGCTGCGGCTAATGAGTAATGGGTCTCTGTTATACAGAGGAATGTTTCGTGAAGATAGGTATTTCTTAAGGGAACACTACGACTAGACGAACAAAATTATGAATTATAGCTGTCCTGCTTTTTGAAAAGTCTAAACAAGACTTTTTTGCTTTATTAATGAAACAGCTATACAAGTTAATGTAGCGTTTTACTTGTTGGATTTTTCATTATGCTTTTCCTATTGATGAATTTTACTAAAAAGACTCGAATCGGCAACCGAACCTAGTATAGTCCTCGCCAAAATTCTTGGCCGCCCTGAAGCTGGTTTACCGGATGCGCGATGCACGAAACGGTGCTGTTTTTGTATGAGATATACTACTGCGCAGCCTTTGTAGCCAACTTCAGGGCGGCCAAGAAGTTTGGCGAGGACAATACCGTATATTGGCAATCCAGAAAGTAGCTAAAAAGGTTTTTTCCACTAAAGAAAGCGATTTGCGGCACAATGCGAGCAAGAAAAGCCCATAAATGATAATGAAGTAACTGATGACACCGATTCATTGTAACCTTCCCGAGTTTTTGCAGCTCACATGTTCTTACATGTGTTCATTAACTTCTTTTAACAGAGCTGGCGCAGTTCCAACTCTGGATTCAGGGGACAGAACTTTGTAGTCACTAATCAGCGACTTCCTACTTATTTTTATACTCGTAGTAAGCTTTCTTGTTCGGATATGAGTGTTAATGGCTCGAGTGGAACCGTATATCATATTTCTTATAAGTATTAAGATGTTGTTTGGTTTCAAGGCTGTAGTTTATCTTGGACAACACAGGCAACGGTGAAGAAAAACATCGTGAGGAAACCTGCAGCCTTATTGCGTAATGAATTCGGCTAGGCAAAGGGCAAAGAATATGAATAATCGACCAATCCCATGGCGAGATGAAAGATGCGATATGGATTTCCGTCTATGTGATTGGTCGATTGTTCGTACTCTTTGGATTTATATAGTTAATTCAAGTCTGAAATAGCCAAGCATAATTAATTCTGACACCAGATGCAGAGGTGGCTACATCCGCACAAAAAAATAGAAGTCGGCTGTAAAATGAGGCATTTTAGAGAATGATGAAGGTTGGGTAGGTGCTTATGTATCATTGTAAATCGCATTATTATCTGCCTTATAATGTTCCCACTGCTGGGCCGTAATCCACCACGCGGGCCCAGTGCGGGTTGGTCGATGTCACATGTCTTCGAATTTTTGGTTCTAGGGCATGTCGATTTCCCCACGATGTTTGCCTTCACCGTTTTGAGAGCAGTGGAGATGAAATAATTCACACAAAGTAAAGCGCCTGCCTGGGTTCGAGCCCACGATCTACAACTTGTAAGTCGCAGCCGTTACCACTGGGTCACCACTGCTCTCAAAACCGCATACCGTCGTCGAATATGTGGCATTATGTCCTAAGAGTGGTATAGTCTAGTTTTCAAGAATTAACGCTAACACAAACGATACCGTTTCTCTACTTACAATATACCTTATTGTAAGTAGAGAAACCGTATCGTTTGTGGTCTTTACTAGATAGGTGCGATGTTCGTCGTCAACTACAGCAGCGCTTACCAACAGGTCAGATTGTAGATAAACGCGAACAATAAAAAAGTTATGGTATGTTATTGAGAACCAAGATTTGAATCGAACCATTCTTTTCTCACTTTCTTTGTTTTTTCGAAACTGAAATAATGTTGAAACCCACATGACTGGCAGTCTAGAATTCACATCTACAAAGCCAGCTTGCAAAAGCATTTTAATAATTTTAATGAAACTTGAGCATTTCGTTTTTGTTCTACCATACGCGTTCTTTAGTCGGCTTTAATCAACTGGATTCCATGCTCACAATTGACGTAAAGTAAAATGAGAGATACTTAATAATTAAACTGATATAGTAAGAAAATTCAATAGAAGAGAAACGTGGGGGAAAACTGAGCAATAAATAACAGGTTTACTGGTAAGTAATTTACGTTCGTAAGGGTCATTTCACTTTCAGAAGCGATGCGTCTTATTGCGAAGCGATACTTTCTCTTTGGGCACCGTGCGAAAGAAAAAATAAATTTATTTACCTATTATATAACAAACATATCAACAGGAGCTATTAAGAAAGTATATAAAACTATTGCTTATTTCTAAATTGTTTTTTATCACTTCTATTCAAAAAGAGCTAGTTTATTCTTCGCAAACAGGAACTAAACATTATGAAATAGGTCATTAATTCCTAAGGACTAAAAGTGATTTGAATTTGGAATGTGGATATTGGTAGTAAATGTTCCAATCAGCAAAAAGATGAATCACAAACCATGCGGTTTTGCCAAAATCGATTACAACGAATGTATGAGGTAAATGGTTAATGAGCGTTTGTAATTATATTTCGGACTGCACGGGAACATTGTAATGAACAAATCACTGGCTAGAAAACCGTGCGTGAGCCAAATTATAAAATAAATCTACAACTGTAACAGATGGTACTAATAAAATTGTTACGATGCACTTCCATAATTGTTCAAATATAAACATTAGCCTCTAATTATTTCTATGTTATGTCTTATGGTAACTAATTGTATGTAAATAAATACACGGAACGTTCTTGTTCATAATTTGCACTTACTTATGTTCTCATAGAGGGTGACAAAAAATAGAGTGTCCACCCCGGGAACAACACTATTTTAAGCTCGAGTGACTAATCCCTCGCTGCGCTCAGGATTCTACTTTAGAAATCTTCGCTCCGCTCTGGATTAAAAACACACTCGCCTTTAAAATAGCTGTTTGCTCCCTAGATAAACAATCTACTGTTTTTGCTACTAGACTACCGTCATCCTCTTTTTTATCTATATCCATACCTAAAAAGTGCGCGCAGCGTTGACTCATGTCGCATCTCAGTTGTGAACTCTTCTTAACACCACCATCAATATAAATGTACAATTTAATAGCTGCAATTCAAGTAATTGAGTAGTTTATTAAAACCGTTCACCAGCTTAGTTCTAGAATATTTGATATTGTTTAAAGTGGTTCTTAATGTTCGCAAAGATTGTGGTCTGAGACTGTCGTGAATTTATTATGTAATGGTTTCTATCCGCGACTGTATCCTTTTGAGATGGGATATAAATAGGATTTGTGTATTTATGAGATTTTGTTGTGCGATTTTGTGGTAGTTATACCAGTATGTTTACGGTAAACTCATAGTACGAGATCCCACCGAAAAATCTGCAGTAATTTTGTTTTTGTAATAATTCTGCAGCAATCTATTCTAATATCAAGTATCATTCATGAAAATTCGTTTTTATCAAAAACGAGTTCACCTGTATATTTTACCTGTCAGATTTTAGGCTATAAATGCAGGAACTTACGCTTACAAATTATTTTTGAGGTACTACTTATCTTCTTACGATAATGGCATAGGCAAGTTTTCCCAAAAAGTAAAAAGATTCTAAAAGAAAAAGTAAAGTAAATTGCTTCATAGACACATGGAATAAGTAATAGGTATGGAAATATATCTTAGGTACGGTTTACCTAATTGATAAGCAATCGTGTTAACAACATGTTCAACACGAGGTTACAAGATTTTTACATTTAATGAAATGAATAATAATTTATTCGGAGCGAGGCGAATGTTGAATATGTAAATATGAGTAAATGTTTCAACTACATTCACTTTGCATTTTCATTGAGCTTTTTATTTAGAAGTCGCCATGTTCAAATGTCACAAAGCGAAAATATAACACACACGGGAAATCCTTTCCTACTTACACTATTAAACAAGCAGTATTTGCATATGATTATGTTATACGAAATGTACGAAATCAGGCATTCTATACAATTTCTAGGAAATCTATTCTCAATTCAATATTGCGATTTTTCAATTCTCATCAATTATCGGCATTCTTTATCAATAGAATTCCGAAAATCGACGAGAATGAAATCAATTGCATTAACCAAACTTCCTAGGAATTCTATAAAATTCCTAAACGGCAATCGGAAATCTGTTAAAACAGGATATCGGCCCGATACGGGGTTAGCAAGAGCGAGCGAAATATTGGGTATTCAATCGCTCGCACGCGTCATAGTTCATTATGGCGACCGAATCTCGCTCACCAAGTTCTGAAGGCACAAATTTGATTGAGGAGGTCGTGGATAAATTGTAACTGGCACGGATCGATCTTCAAGGTTAAGCAACGCTTGGCATTTGCCAACGACCCACCTTTCGTCGTTTACCGCATGCTCGTACATGTGAGAACCTTATGGCTGCTTCAACGAATGTGTTGCCGTAGCTAAATACTGGGTCAAACACGATATTTTTAAAATTTATTTGCCATCGATATGCTAAGAAGAAGAACACTTGCCGAGGTTGGTCCGTGGATGGGTGACCATTTCAACATACCGAGATTCCTCCGTGCCTCGAAAAACACCTTAAGCCGTTGATCGCAGATGTCATTTGAAGATCTTTGACAGTCGTTACGGGTAGTCAGAAGCTTGAGATCTGACACCAGGCTTGCCAAGGGGTGTCGTGTTACCCAGTTACTGGGTTGTGGAGGTCAGATAGGCAGTCGCTCTATGTAAAATACTGGTAGTCAGCTGAATTCGGTAAGACTGGAAGCCGATCCCGACATAATTGGGAACAAGCTGGGCAGATTGATTGACTAAGTCGTAAAAAGATTTAATGTTTTATGTGTGACCAATGATTATTTTTAGGATTTCATAATATGAATGAAAACATTGCACTGAAAATCTTGAATCTTATTATTGGATTTATTTATGAATTAATTCTTTTATTAACATATTTCCTAGAACAATTTAGGCATTGTATAGCTAGGATCTGTATGCATTTCCTAGGAAATGTGTGTATTCATTAATGTTAAAATTGTCATTTCACAAATTTCCTAAATAATCCTGGTATTTATATATTTTGAAGATTGCCTAGGGGTTTTATACAATGCCTGGTTTTCTCGGTTTCCTAGAACATAAATATATATTTGTAATCACGTTCTCGAAATCGGCTTTAACGATTTTGTAAAAATTTGCAATATTGGCGTTTTTGGTGGCGAAAAATCGGTCTAGCTAGGTCTCATATCTGGGAAAATTCGTTTTCTCTATTTTTACCCGAGCAGATCTCGGTCGCCCAGGTACTACTGTTAAACAAATCATATTTGTTAATATATTTGTAATCACGTTCTCGAAAACAGCTCTAAGGATTTCGATGCAATTTGCAATATAGGGGTTTTGGGGGGCGAAAAACTTATTATTTATCTCGCTATAAAATTGAATGTGCGGTTTTTAAAGTACTTTCTTATCTTGTTTTATTGAATGTGGAAAATCAACGTAATATCTTTTCAGAATTAATTACAGCTTGGTACAAAGTCTACAGAAGAGGGCTTCTCTTCTTGTCTTTAAAAGTTAATTTAATGGTGTCTAAATTGAGGGTTTTCAATTTCAAAAGGCTTATTAGGCCCTTTTGTTTGACGTTTACAAGGATGTTCGCTGAAATAGGAGAAGCTTTTTCTGTGAATTATTTAGTGTTATTGTTCAAAAATGTATGGTTAATATTTCTATTGTAAGCTTGTTTAAAATTCGTAATAGTACCAGCCTGATTTGTGCGATTTGTGAAAAGGCTATAAAGTTGTCCTAAAAACTGTAACTCTCATAAACAAAGTTTCATTGTGTGAAATTGGTGTACCTATTGATAAGACAGCAACAGTAGACAGCCGAGTACGCAGAAGTGGAACAAGTCATATAGCTGTCACAAAATAATTGCCTCCATGCGAAGCTCACCGACTCGATAGACCGAATACAAAGTATATACACCAACAACGGGGTTATTTATAAGGGGAAAAACTTTTACCCCTAAACCAACATAAGACAACATTACGTTATCTTTAACTAAAGCAGGTGTCTACGCAAGTAAGGCCACATAACAAACGGCCCAATAATCACGGGCATTCATAAAAACTAAATTATTTCGAGCATGTGTTACCGTGGCGTCGTAACAATGCTCATAAAAAAGAAACACATGTATTGGAATGTGGAAAAATTACGACGATAAATTCACTAAGCACGTTACATAAACATAAGGACTGGACTTTGGGAAAACTGTTTTTTTTTATATTGCCTTTTTATTCAGCACAATAGCGCATGTAAAGGTACACTTAAAGGTGCCTAAAGATACAGAAACATGTTACCGTGTGTAAAAAATAAGATCACCATAATATAGAACATTAAATTTTACTACCCATCTGTTTTGGAGTAAATAAAGAAAACATAAAAAACATCGGCCGAAACCGCGTTATTGCCCATTTTGCTATACATATTACAGCCATATTTTCATGTTTTATCTACAATGCATAAAACGTGGTTCTGCCGCCATGTTTTTGGTTTAAGAGAAGTAATCTTACGTAGAAATATAAGAAGTAGTCGTGTGGTCCCGGCGGCGGCGTGGAGGGCGTTACCAAGTCTGTCGCCAAGTTTTGAGATTGTTAACTTGATATTATGTGTACGAGTTACTTTAAGAAAAGTATTGCTAGTAAAACAATGCAGATTATTAAACTGATATACCTAGTAGTTTTATGTTCAAAACGCACGACGGACCAAATGGGAATCTAAGTGCAGAAAAGGGAGTCGCTTTACATCTATTACAATTATGTTCAAAAAGAATAGCTAAATCGACACGTTGAAGGGCATTGAAAGTAGATTTACAGGAGGATATTAAATTGTTTTTAAAATCGATAGGAATTGGCTGTAACCAACCACAGTTTAATTTACATTCTTCGGAAATAAAGCTAGGTCCGTATTTAAGGCAAACAGCACATTTTCCGCAAATACGCCGGAGCAACGAATCGCCCAAATTAGACCACATAAAGCAAAATGTCGTCGCCGACGAGTCCCCGGTGAGTCGTCACGACGATCTAGCGCTATCCTATTCTGAGCCTTGCCACCTCGTTATTGGAGACCGACAGATCTATCAATATCCAAGGCTGTTTTTATACACGGTTTCATAAATGTGTAGTGGTTGAATATTTATGATCTTTCATTCTTTTTACGGTTTCTAAAAAATTAAAAAACAAATAAAAAGCTATGTTTTTTATATGCAAACATTTGACAAAAATATATGGTTATAGGTTTCATTGGTGACTAAATAAACCTTAAAATGCAACTTTACAGTAAATAAGTAGGAAAGAAGCCGGAGATAAGTCTGAACTGCGACATTTCAAGTTTTTTTACGGCAATACGTAAAAAATGCAAAAAGTGTGGCCATTAGCAGGAACTCTAAAAATAGTTGGCAACACTTCTAATGAAAAATATCGCTTTTATAAGGTCGTATTAATTTTTATGGCTCCCTACGGAACGGCCGTCTGCGCCAAACGACTGAATACATTGTTTGTCCTTTCGAGTTTCAAGCTGAAAAATTTAACTAGGCTAATAGAAAAAGTTTCGAAGTCCGATAGCGTCTATAAGGATCTACGTTGAGTGTCAAGACTTTTTTAAACTCGACATTTTTTTATTTAAAACTCAAAGAATTCATGAATATAAATTTTCATGACTGTCCTGTAAGTAATAGATACACTAAGGCAAATACTTGTAAACTAATCAACAAATTTCACTAATATTATAAAGGCAGAAGTCTGTAAGTGTGTTTGTATGTTTGTTAGTTCTTTACGCTCAAACAGCTGGACGGATCTGGATGAAATTTGGCACTGATATAGATTATAGTCTGGCATAGCACATAGGATACTTTTTATCCCGGGAATATATATTCCCGCCAGTGCCAAATTTCATCCAGATCCGTCCAGCCGTTTGAGCGTGAAGAAATAACAAACATACAAACACACTCACATACTTTCGCCTTTATAATATTAGTGGGATTTTAGACGTAAAAGATAATACAACATAACATCACGCCTGTTTTTGCCCGATGGGTTGAGCAGAGGTTCACCTGTATTACAACAACATGTTACTTGTTATGTTTAAGTCCCATGTAATAGTGGGCGACCGGGAACAAGTCCTGAAATTTCTGATGGAAAAAACCAAATAAAGTTTGCCAGACCCTGGAACCGAACCCAGAACGAGCGAACTAGTAGCGCTTGCAACCACTACACCAACGAGGCAGTCGTAAAAGATTTATGTAGGTAAACGTAAGGATTTAAAAAAGTAAATAGACAGCCAAAATAGGCAAAACATCCTACATACATATGATTTCCTTAGTAATACGAATGAATTTCATTACGGAGTATTAGGCCCTAAAGAACTGAACTGATTCCAAATGAGTTGTTGAAAACTTGCTCCGGGGAAAGTTTCGAAATGCTGTTTCGAAGCGAACAAGTTGTAAGAGTCAACTGTGGAAAGCGGGCTCCGTTGATGATATGCTATGCTAGCCACCTATGAATTTATGCAAGCCTGGTACAATTTTTTTCTGCTACTTTGTATTACTATCTATATTTAATGATGATGCCGTGGATCGTTATTTAAAATCGTAAACAAAGACAGTTTTCGCGTCTATCTATGTGAAAGCTTAGTTCTTCTAAACAACACAATAAATTTTAAACCGTTTTTCACCACAAAACTATTTTCGCGAAGTCTTTTTTTTTGTGTATTAAGCGAAGCAGGTGGGGTTCTTCAGTTTCTGCCATGAGAAAAGGCGTGAACTGATATAGCAATATCTCAATGTTTTGTCATGATGTCACATTGGTAGATGGAAAATGTGCGGTGCATTGGTGGGAATCACTATTAACATAACCGGGATCTGCACCATCCAGGGTCGCATTCGTTGGGCGCCCACAGTAGTCTTCAATCACGAACAATCTTGTGCTTCACAATTCACCTCACCCCACGTCATACCGATACTCGTTGCTCCTGCCACTTACGCCAGATAAAACAAAGATGGCAAAGAACTACAAAGGGGAAAGAGGATGGTTAACTTACAAAGTATTTTTCTCCATCGTGTGAGTATTCCCCATCCGGCTCAATCATATTCACTTACCCGTCTTTGATGTCCTAAATTGCCGGGCCATTAGTGTTTTAATGCGCGCTTAATTCTTAACTAAGCAGCTTCATTCAGAGTATTCCAGTTGGAGTTGGTGTCTCGTCAGTCTTGTGTTGTGTAAGACTCAAAGTCTTACTCTAAATACAGATGTTAAGGGATGGAGGGAAGTGGTTTTTTAAGCTCAGTAGAGTGTTGACAAAAGAATAAGTAAGGTCTGATATTCAGGGTAGTATTTAAGGGAAAACATGTAAAATATTTATGTACGTAGGAACTTTTTTATATAAACTCAAAAAGAAAACGAAATCATTAATCTTTCTAGGTTTTGTGAACGAGGAGGTTAAAAAAGTTAAAATCATGCAAAATAAACACTAATCCCTACATAAAATGAAATATTTGTAAATTAAATTCTTATTAACTGCATTTAATCGAAAAATTCAAGCGTTGATCTCTCAAATTAATAGTTTAGGTACAGGCTGAGTGGAAACGAACGTGCACTCTGATTTATTTATAAGTACTTAGGATTTATTGATAGCCATTCATATCCGCAAAATTCTCGTCGTTTTTATAAAAGGGCCCTGTTAACGCAAGCGGAGTGGAGCGAGATTCTGTCATTTAATTTGCCTATATTTAGGGTTTAGTTATTATATACAACGATCATGTTAACACAGTTCTCTATTAATAAACTTATAATTCAAGTTAGAAGATGAAAAAGTCATGTTAACACAGCGTAATCCTGCACGGAATCCTCGATCGTTTACTAGCCTGTAGTAAAAGTTATTTGATGAAGAAACCTTGTTAACTGTATGTGTGGTTGCAGGCGCGCTGGAGGGCGGCGCGCTGGGCGGCGCCGGCGGCGGCGGCGGCGCGCTGGGAGCGCTGCGTTCCGCCGGCTCGCCGCCCGCGCCCAGCCTCGGCGCCAGCCGGCACAGCCTCATTGGTTAGTACTTTAGACCCTAGCGTTTGAATTATCCGGTAAAATTACTATTTTAAAAGTTATATCCTTTGTTTGCATAACCCGATGAAATTTCGTACCATAAAAGTTCCATAGAAGCCCTTCTAGTAGAACTATCTTAGAGTACGTTGTTTGAGTCACCCGTGGATTTTCCTGCCTTGACAATGCTTCCTTTTATTATATATTCTCCTGCACTATCTCTGCAGTGCTGATCTACCATAGTAATAGAAAACACAGTTATCTTAACTTACTGTGTTTTACTTTTTATTATTACCGTAACAACGAGACTGAATGGGCAAAATTTTCGGTTTATTTTAAGCACTTCTGGTTCCAGAGATACAGCTAAAAAAGGTAACTTTTACAAATTAAGACCAAATAATATAACAAAACACAGCATGTAGGTATTATATAACTTGAAAACAGTAAGTCAGAGATTACTGTATTAATGGTAACAAACAATAAATACTGTAAGATCCAAATACTGTGTTATAGATAAGCTCAAGATTCCAAGATTATAATTATATATCCGGGCAATAAGACAGTACCTAAGATACTGTGTTTTAAGAGAATTATGCTGGCAATCGATTATTTAAATTCCTTTACAAAATAACAGTATTTAACTACTTACTGTTTTTTTTTGCCTCGACCTTTCGGGCGCGGAATCAATATTTACTGGGCTTTGACCGTTTGCGGTTTCGCTAATTTCGAAGACCATTCATCTGCTCAACGCCTCAAGTAACTATTTCCTAGATTTTTTTTTTGTGAATTCACACTTGTGTCAAACGAAATTCTTAAAGATTATTTATTAAAAAGTCACTTGAAGAAGAAAATTTTACTGAATTACAGTTTTTGAAAGCGAAGTGTTAAAAGTTGTGTCCCTTGTCCTGTCTTAAAACCTTCCCCGCGAGGAATTAGCACACAACGAAAAAATACTGTTATTGGAAAATTACTGTGACCATTCATGCCTTCTAGTCACCTTATATCTCTGGCTCTATGTACAGAAATTGAAGATGGCTGTGAATAAGATGCCCTAACAATGTGAAATTTTATAAAATTTTGTATTTGTGAACTGGATCTTTTGTTGAGTTTATTTAACATGAATTTTTTGCTTTTCGAAAGCCTTATCTAGTCATATAAATAATGCAAGATCTCTTGAGTGATAGCTCACTCCATAAAACTAAAGAATTTTAATACCGCCATCTCTTCATCATGTTATAAGTAAGGTTAGTTTGTACGAACAAAATTAGTTTTAAAAAGTCGTTACATAAAATGCTGAGCTACCAAAGAAGATATTTTGCATTATATACATACATATTCCTTATCCTTTTAATTATTTTAAAATATGATTTCTGATTGATCTCATTTGTTTAATTATAGTTTGTAATTTTGTGTTTTTTAGTAGGGACAACTTTTTCCGAAAAGTGATTATAAAGACTTTTCTTAGCTTAGAAAGGCATTCTTTGAGACTGATTCGTTTAGTTTAGCTGTTTTAACAGTAAAATTTAATTAGTAACTATTTTTTTATTCACCTGGACCATATTCGTGATTTTTTAATACATTTTAGTAAAGAAAATTATATCATTCTCAACACAAAAAATTGCAAAGTTTAGTCTCTAACATAGTATAATAAAATACTGGATTAGACAACCATCCTTACTTATATCGTTTTAAGTTAAAATGCAGCAATTTAACTTACTAGATTCACAGTTAACTGAATTTCGTTAAGTAAATTAGATTAAAACAGCAAAATAACAGTTACAGTAATGATGCACAGAATTTACCAGCATCTTTACATAGCTTAATCACAGTATTTCGTAAATCTTAGGTGGTACACAGTAACTATGGCAGTTACTGTCATTTAGTCTAGTAGAACAATTTTTACTTATGTTTTTTACCAACAAGAACACAGTTGTGGTATATAACATGAAATATTTAATAATACATAAAAAATAAAATACACATTTAATAGCGCAACGTTTTTTTAACACTCTACCTACATTCTAGTTAGGTTGCTAACTTTCATAAATTTTTCACAATCGAACATAGTTTCCAAAAAACTTTACGCGCGTTTTCCTCGACACGACTTTTTCAAAGTTACTGTGTTCTCTGTTACGACGGCAGTATGCCTGCAAGGTCTTGGTAACCGTTCTCAGCATGAGATGACTCATGACTAAAAAAATTCTAGCCTTATAGGCAGTCTGTTAGTCGGAGGGCTCAGTAGTTCTTGGGCGATATTTCTCCAATAGTTTTAGTATCTAATAGATAACTACTTAGCAAAGTTTTCCACTTCTATATAAAGTGTTATAATAACTTTGACAGTAATTTTCAGATTGTAATGGACAATTTGAAGATTACTGACAAAGATATAAATATATGACAGTTTATTCGTCGCTTTTATCACGTTTCTATGTATTCGAATTCGTAACGTATGAAAACTAGTTAATTTAAAGATTTTTTTTTATTCATGATTATTTATTTATAGGAACACCAACTACAAATTTACAAACAAACTTACATATAATTCTACATAAAACATCATTCTGTGCAATCATGACACTTATAGGTGAACACAACATCTACAAACTTCATTTTTTAACCGTCTTACGTCTTTTAAGACGGTTAAAAAATTCTATGTTCGACTTCATGTTTGTTGATTTTTTTTTTTCTTTTGTTTTTGTTCATTTAAATTAGATGCAAGACTAATAAATTAAAACAAACATACAACTTATTTAATTATATATAAAATTAATAAAACCATTTGATTAAAATGATAATAGCATGTCTTTCTTTTTAATTTGTATAATAAATTAAAAAAAAAAAATTGATTATACCTAATTAATAAATTATTTAATTATAATTAATATAATATCTAATTTAAGTACGTTATTGATAAATTGAATTCATTATTTTATTTTATGTAATATGTAGTGCATAGTTTTTAATTGAAAATTATGATATCTAACACCAACGTCTAATATAATATTAATGTAATTTAATTTAATATAATATTAACACATTCAAAATCAGTAACAACTACTTAGCATTCAATTCCTTGTCAACATACAGATTTCCGAAAAGAAAACTGCATACCCAGATCTGAAATTGAAACCACTCTAGATAAGCGGAGATAAGCTCACCCCTTGCAAATTGAAGCTTTAACTTGTCAAGAAGGAAATATGGGTTCACGAAAGAACACGAATACTTTGGAAAAACACATAGGTACTATATTAGCGTCTAGCCAGTACAAATTATATAATAAAAGGTTTGTGAAAGCTTATTACTCATAGTCAAAATTCTTTATTTCAATTAGGCCATTATGCGGCACTTCCGAACTACAAAAAATAAATAAATTTTAATTGATTCTACCGTCCATTCGGAAAAGTAGCTTGTTATGGGGATGAACGAACAAGAAACTCCATTCTTAATCTTAAAAAAAATGTGTTTTACAACATTTACATAAATACATTAATTCATATACGTGAGAACGATGTACCCAGACTAACACTACTATACTACGTGTAGGTATAAAGTATTACAAGCACTAACAGTTGAATTTGCTCATTTGATAAATAGGAACATGGTTCTCACATACTTACAAATATTACAAACATACTCTATAATAAACTAACAAATTAAATTTAAGAAAAGAAATACGATTATTCGTTAGTTTCTAATTTACCTTGTTCGATGAACTCTAGTCGTGATTTGTCTATTCATTATGGTCATTGATTCGTACATCGCTTCTAATCGATTAACTTTGTCTGGAGTGAACTTTGATGAGTGCTTTTTTAGTCTGTGTTTCCAGTTAGATTTTATTGTCGAAGTTGCTAATTATTATTGTTATGTAAGATCCCAACTACTAAGTAAGGTAATTAGACATACCAGGAATGATTAACGAGGAATATTTTGGACGAAGCTTCACGTAATGTGCATACTTTCGCGGGTGGTAAGCCGCGCTGTATAGCCGCTTTAATTTGGCGGCATAGTTTAATTAACAGGATTCCGAGTCGTATGTCTTGAGGAAATTGATGAGTAGTGTAGTGCGAGGCGAGACGGTGCGGGACGATGGTGGGAGGGGAGGTTGCAGGCGAAGTCGTAAATCTACACTACGTGGGTTGCCCCACCGCTTGATTAATTTATTTTCAGACAATCCGTGTTACTCATCTGAAAAGCGTTATTTAGGCAGTATCCCGTAACCCCGCCCCATCCGTATCACACTAATTTCTTCTGTCAGCGTCTGAATATTTATTCCATCGACCTACCGCTGGTTATGTGGTCGTGAGTCACACGCTGTAATCTATGTAAGAGCTTGTAACAAATTAATGTGAGCCGCAGAACTGGCCCGGATCATCCGTTTCGTGGTTTCCGTCTTTAGAAGTTACAACATTCCTCCTCGGTAACAGATTTGACTTACAAATGAGTTGTGATATCTGGTATTAATTCTACCGTTTTTCGCCTGCTTATAGAGATTTGGAAGATTTTCTTTTGACTCCTTAATATACTCTTAAATATTCGAAGTAATAGTATGACTGTGGATTTGTTATCTTATCATCTAGCTAGGGCATCTATATCTACGAGCAAGTTAATTTACCCATCTACATAATATCATGTTATATCTCAATTTCATTTAAAAAAGCAGGTTGAACTAAGAAATTCACAATTTTCTGCGACAAAAACACCAGGGTCACTTCGTAATTTTTTGCTCGCTGATTCAATTTGTCCCACAGAGTAGATATTCTCGAACTTAAACAGAATCCAGTGGATTCTATCAGCGCTGTAAATTATTCTAAATACGTTATCGACTACAGCTGGCTTGTTCTAAGCCGTATTATAATATGTAACCTGGAATTATTCATGTGGGACACAGGATGGAAATTTAGAAACGGTTCGCACACATCGACCAAAAGATTAAGTAATTATGCTTAAATATATTCATAAGTCGTACTAAGTATTTACAGATTAACAGATTCTGCTCAAGCTGTTTAAGTTAGTATAATTTGTTAATGAATTAATCATTATGTGGAACTCTCATAACACCTAATAAATTACTTATTCCACGTATTTGAGACGAAGGTAGGTAAATAGGAATCATGATTTTGTAAATCTTAATCTCTTACTACGAATATTATAAACGTGAAAGTTGGTGAGGATGGATGGTTTTTTTTTCTCTTTCACGCAAAAACTATTGAACGGATTTTGATGAAACTTTTCAGTAACGAAGCTTATAACTACATCAGAATAGCACAAAATTGCGGGTGAACAAGATTCTTGCTAGATTTAAATCATCCCTCGGTTTCCATAACAGCAATACCTGCAATAGCTGTAATCCTACCTGGTCTATAATTTACTCATATAACGAAGAAGCCATAAATCAAAGGCTATTAGTTGATTCATTATATAAATAAAGGGAAACGGGACTAACTTACGTTGTATTTCTTAAACCCCCTGGGTATTGTGGATAGCCATTGAGTAGTCAGCCATTGAGTCGTTTATGGTTCTGTAGTTCCGACATCTTTCATTAATATTTGATTTTATAGGTAAAGGGCACACGTTCTTGGCCAAAAGCAAACGGTCTCTAATGAATATTAATAAATACAAATGGATATGAAATACTAGTTTGTATATTGTTCTAATAAAAGACGAAATCGGGCTACTAATAAGTCTCTAGAAAGTATAAGTCTGTTTACCCGCAGTTACGATTTACGACTCAATGATGTAGAAGTAGGTAAAGCTACGAACGCTAGCCTGTAGTTAGTAAAAAGGCCAACCATTCTTTACTAAAAGAATGCCTCGTTTAAAAATGGGGTACGTACCTAATTACTCCCATTGTTTTTCGTTTCACTCCAACTCTCTAAATTACTTCGCAGCTCTAAATGTCTGTTGAACGAGACGTTTATGATTGAATTTGTAGCCCGTTCAGGTGTTGGAGTGTAAATCGTGGCGGCAAACAAATCAATGATAGGTGTGTACCGCTGAATGCAAACATTCACGTTCGTGCGTAAACGGAAAACTTGAAGTCGTGTAAATAGTATCGTACCTTTACGATTTTTGAATAAATCTTTCAAAACAAGAAACGAAAATGTTTCTTATGTGAGGGATTGCTGCGATTTGGGGACCAGCACAATTTAAATGTTTCTTCTTCTTAGCGATGAAAAATATATCAATGCTGTGATGTACATAAAGTTTTGTAGGATCTTGTAAATTAATCCGCCATTAACAACGGTCTAAGGATTAAATTCAACTGCAACTCAAATCATATCTCACATCTTAATTGCATCTATAATGTATCAACACATACCGGTGGCAAGTATAAATAATTAAATACAATTATGAACTATGTAAGGCCAAGAAAAATGTATAAAAGCAGACACTACACTCTACTGACTAGTGTGTGAGTAGTGGTAATTTAACGATTTTTTCCTGCATTTACTCCATTTAACACAAGTTGACACCTTTCATTTCATCGTTTATATAATACTAGCTGACCCCCGGGGCTTCGCTCCCGTCAATTGGCTACCTACCATACCTACTCTACTCTATCTACCATACACTATCTACCCTACCCTACCTACTCTACCCTACCTACCCTACCCTACCTACCCTACCCTACCTACCCTACCCTACCTACCCAACCCTACCTACCCAACTCTACCTACCCAACACTACCTACCCAACTCTGCCTTCCCTACCCTACCTAATCATGTAGTACATATTTTTTATGTATCATCAATAGTTTTCTCAGCGTACCTACGCCAAAGAATGAACTTTATATGGAACATTTTGCTACTTTGGGTTACATTATTGCTTTTATCATAAGAATCTCTAATTTTATGGTCATTGTGGCTTCGACATAAAATGTAGATATATGCTGTCAAGAACTTTTATTTGGAACTATTAAAGACAAACAATCCTACGGTACATTATATTTGCGTATCTCCAACGGTTTAGGAGCGCACGCGAAGGTAGCTCTCAGAGGGCAATTTTTTTTCCGACTTACCTACTTGATATTTATCGTTATATTATAAACAAATTACAAAAAAATCATTATAAATTGTAGCCTATATGTTATTCTGATGTATAACCTATATTACTGTGAAGTTTCATACAAATTCGTTAAATAGTTTTTGCGTGAAAGAGTAACAAACATACATCCATCCATCCTCACAAACTTTCGCATTTATAATATTAGTAGGATGATAGCTTTCCCTGAAGGTGCGAGATCACAGCGCGACCGTGACTCGAGACCGCGACGCAACGTTCTCGGGGTTAGTGTTCGCGCGCGAGACCGAGCGATGTGTTGCACAAAAACTTTTATATTGTTAGATATAATTATTACACATTGAAATTGAAAGCCAAGTTATCAAATTACTATTGGAGGAGGAAGAAGAACACGACGATACATTTCTAAACTGATACTAATTATTTACTTAATAGCATAAAGTCTACTCATGAATACTTCAAAAATACATTCACCCGCACGTCGACGGGGAGGACGCCGGCTGCCGGACAGTTTGGGGCCTCGAGGCCCATCGGCATCTGACAGGGTCCCCGCTGCCGGTGGAAGTGTGCGGCGCATGCGATGGCCGAATTCTATTAATAAAAACTTCATGCGCGCATACTTTGGGGCTACAGAGGGAGGAAGAATTAATATCTTATTGCTCTGTGATAAGATAATTATTTACCGTAGAAATACCTTCAGCAACAATACTCTTTGTAATAACATTCTATATACAAGCATGTTATGTTTATTTTTTTCTGCTTTGATGTTGCTAATAGCCCAATCTATTTATTTAATGTTTGTTTTGTGGTCATGCAGATTATACAATTGTTTGCTTATATAATAATATGTTACTGTAATAAAAAAAATCTAGTTTTTTTTATTGTGTTTCGAATAAGTACCTACTCCATTTACATAATGCCTACTTTAGTGAAGTTAATCAATCAGTGTGGCATAGACATTACAATTTATCAAAATTTACAACTCTCTGAAACTGTCAATTATCATCGATCTTTTCGGACTTTTACCGGTAAAACCTAGGATTTACCGTTAAATCCTTGGTTTTACCGTTTCTCGGGCTTTCACAGTACCTAACATATACATATGCATGCTCTTGTTTCCTTATTATTATTTTTCCTTTCAACTAACATCGAAGCAAGCATTCTGTAACAGATTTGCTTAAACGCCGTAAAAATACCTTCAATATGAAATATTTTTACTGTATAATTATTTTTACTGAAACCGTCTTTGGCCCGAAGCAATCATGGCTCGACGACCGAAATGCTATTATACAGTAATTTTCCGACGTCAGTAGAAATGACAAGTTACCATAAATGTGGTTACGGCGAACATTAAAATGTTATTTCACGTGGCACGGGCTGGCTCGCCCGATAATGACATGTTAAACTTATCACGACTGCTGATAGTTTTCGAAATAACTGGCAATTACAGCCTGCATTCGTGTGTGACGTCATACGAGTAACAACGGTGTGAATTTATAGTTCCCGTGTGGCGACTTCATGAAATTAATGCTGCGTGGTGACGAATTCGCCATCTTTTTTTTGTTTTGTTTTATTCACTACTTGTGTCTCTAGAGGCGCTACGGCCGAAAACACTATCCATTTCCATATCCCGTGGTGTGCGAAGTCCGGCAAAAGGATCAACTTTTATTTTGTATTTTTGGATATTTGCGCTTTTGAATAAAGTCTTTGTTCTTTTGAGTGGCTCTAGCAGTCGAACCTGACACATAAGTTGAAAAACAATATATCACGGAAATAATCGCGATTTTTTTTGTTGTTTAATCCCCATGATTTATTGTTTTTCAATTAAGAAACGCAAAAGTTTTAAAGCTGGCATGAAGTTGCCACAGTTTCAGTTTTATATCATAAGGTTTTCCAGTGCAGATTTTATGTTACGAAAATATATTATATTTATATATTTAGGCCAGGAGCGCACTACCCATAACCGATGTGTGAGTATGACTAGATGTATAAATGTGAGTGAAGCAAGTAGTATGTAAGGCTCGTAGCACGTGGCGTTCTGTAGTTTCTGCCTACCCCCATGATAAAAAGGCTTGAATTTATTTATGTATGTTTGTTACGAAAATATTGGCTTCAACTTTTTTTGTTTTCTTTCTCCTCGTCTAAAAATTAACAAAGAAACCGTGAAAAACAAACCACTTCAATTTGTACCTTGGAACGAACTCAACATTTTAATGCCCGTTTATTACGAATAATCTTATAAGCTTATATCGAGAATAGTCGAGGGGCGCACTTAGGTCACTCGTTCATGAAAATTACCTTCAGAAATTAATATCCTGCGGAAGCCTGCGAACCGGTTCACGGGAAATACTTCAGACTGCACTACAAAGTATATCTACGTCAATACGAGTGTTTGATACTTTGACATTATTCAATTTTCTTATTTTATTACCAGGATTTTATAAAATGTAGATGGCTTTCACAGGGCAGGCTTGCTTAACAAGAGGTTCTTTAGAATCAGACGTTGCCTGTTATTGATGAACACTTTTGAAGAAAGAAAGAATATTTTTTTCCAATGAAAAAGAACTTTAATAAAACAAGTTTTATAGCTTACTGTGTATTTTCATCCAAACCAAATGTGTATGCAAAATTTCATCTTAATCGGTTGAGGATTACTGATAACAAGGTCTAAAATTCAGTTGCGAGATTTGACCTGAACATACATAGATTGCAAGTTAATAAAAAGCTTATAAAAGTATTTAATTGGCAGAAAACGACATACAAACAAACACGTAGATTACAAGAACAAGAACAGTAGAAGTTGATTTTGCTTAAACTAAACCCTGATCGATAGTGTCTGATTTCTGTTCCATCGTGCAAATCCCCTTTTGCACATGTGAAATGAAAGGCGTTGTAGAAATACAGTTTTAGTTGGTAAGTAAGTCAAAAGTAGCGCGCTGGGAATATCAGAGATATTTTTTGACAAGAACATCAAATCAGCCATGTCCTTGTTCGCACGATCTAAATCTCCCCGTAGAATAGTCAATGTTGTGTTTGCGCCACGGCTCAGGGGCGGCACGTTAGCGCCATACGGGTTCCGCATAGCGCACAATCAGCATAATGCTACGGATAGCCGACGAGGGGCTACGTGACAAACCGTTCAATGTCTCAATATGCACTCGTTATTTCGACTGAACATACATAAACCATGTAAGCTATGCTTTGAGTGGCAACACCTTTGAGATTGTATATATATATATTGGCAGATAAATCCGAACAAATAAATCTGGCTCTACACAAAGTGGCATTCTTTCATCGATATTTAGTAGATTTCAAGAACATTTTCGCGAGCATTTCAATTTAATGTTAAATTCTTACGAATGATACAATACAGACAAATGATCAGTTTCCTAAAGCATTTCCATGTAATGTAACGTTCTTGCGAATGTTCGACGCTGCGTTCGACGCAATGCTCGCGGCAAGTGAGCCTAAATCTGTAAAATTTCTTTGCAGCTTGCGTTCATTATTGATCTCATTTCACGTCACCCGCGCTTGTACCTTTGCTCGATAAAATGTTACATCGAATCGCTCGTTAGTTCTTAAAATCAGGTTGTTACCAAAATCGAGCGTCATGTTCGAATTGTGGTTCGAGTAAATTTAAAAACAGCGAATGCTCGATGTTCTGTTACAAGTTAATGCTCTGTCTATACTCCACCTTAAAATCTTTTATCTACACTCACAACGTAATGTTCCAAAATATGAATTAAAAAAATATTGTATAAACACGTACAATATATATTTGTAAAAAACCATTACAGTACAACATTTTCCTTCGATTTTCAAACAAATGCATTATAAAATAACTTTTTAATTTTGTAGCACACTTTTACTTTTTAATTTATTTGCGCTTATGGGCTCATTTACTGTATCTTGAAAAGTAGTGTCATTATCTATGGATGAGCGAGCTGCGCAGTCATGCGCAATGAGAATCTAAATTGACCGCCGTACCACATATTTTTTCCGTATCCACTTTTGTTTTATTTCAACAGTATGAGTGAAGATAAACAACTCGTAGTGTAGGCAACGGCATATAATTAGGCAATAAAACACTCGCGTCCATAATAACCCACGTCCGTGTTTTAATAACCCCTAGGTATTATATGACCATGGCATAAACTACTATTATCTTGATAACGTGACAGTTCGGTGGCGCAAGTCCCTATATGTTTTATTGATCGAAGTGTCCCATACACTTCTATCAATAAAACATTTGGGTAACATCAAAGCGATCTAACTACATCAAACTGGTGAGTTTCAATGATTTGCTTCTAGTAAGTAGTTACCATTTAAGCAGTCACAAGCGACGATTTTAAAACCGTGCTATGTGTTTCAAAAAGAGATACGGCATAAATTATGTATAATTCAGATGGAACTGAAGACAGAACTCACCATCTTAATCTCATCTAATGCTCCACACATTTAGCGCGTAGAATATACATTTCTTTCAAAGTAACAAGGCAATCTAGATTATTAGAACCACTCTTCAATGTGCAAAGAAAATTAAAGTGTAAGATACCATTTCGCCCTTTTAGATTTGAAACGATAAGCCCAACGAGGGTTAGATGTGGCAGATATTATGCAAATGGTTTTCATAAGATTTTCCAATGATAACTAAGGTGTCTTGTGATTACGTAAATTGTTCGTATTTATTTTCAAATGTATTTGGTGGCGTAGATTCTGATCATCGTAACTAAAAAGTATGCTGTGCATAATTGGTGTGAGAGAATTGTTATTAACTTAGGACCTAATTAAATGAAAAGGCAATGGAACGATAAATATGTAGACAATTCAACTAGTTTTCAACCATGTTGTTCTGAGTCATCGAGTCTTTGTTGTCTGGGTGCATCGTTTCACTAAGAAACCAATTCGAAAATTGGATGGTTAGTGAAACGATGTTTATTTCTCGCATGCGCACCAATTTATGTTACTGCGTGTTGATTGCATGATTTTTAAATCCCTCTAGTATTATAAATGAGAAAGTCTGGCTATTTCAGAAAAGTGCAAAAAAACAATAAATGAAACTTTTCACACGGGTAAACTATGACTTGGATTAGGAAATAGGATATTTTTATAAAAGAACTACGTTCCCTTGGGTCTGAGCTTTACTCGGGCGAAGCCACTTAAAACTTTTTGTATAACTTTACAGATCACAAACCAAAGTGAAAACAACGCGGTTCACACCAGCACTGGTGGTGCAAACAAGGCTTACCAGACCATCTTTTTGGAAACCTACCTACACAGATAAAAAGAGTTTTAGATAACACAATTGAAAGAGACAAACAACCAATTATTTTTAAATGTTTTCCCATAAACTAAACAAGGACAAATGTCCCCCCAACGTGTCCTCGATCATCAGTGATTGATCGCGCGAGGACAGTCAGGAAACCGCGTTGTCACGCGCCGTCAGCGCTGTCAAGCGCTGTCAGGCCCCGTTTCACTGAGTTGTCCGGCCAAGCGGCTACAATGCCTGGGCAGCTACAATGTTGTTACTCATATGTCATATCAATGTTGGTACTATAGGATGCATATCTGTTGGGTACCTGCTTAGGTATTGTCACCGGAATTGTAAAAGCGCTATGTAGGGATAGATGGAACTAAATAGTTATATAGGTGCTAGCTCTTTACAGTGAACGTGCATTATTTCTAAATAAAAAGCCTATGACACTGAGCGAAAACAGAACAATGTACTTAGCTTTCTACCAGTAAAACAATTGTCATAAGATGCAGAGAATAGCTACAGTAAATACCTATTCTCTAGAAGAACGAAGAACATTTTGGCAAGTTTACTTAATCTAAAGGTTAGATTAAGTAAACTTGTCAAAATGAAGGCAATCCGCAAGTTAGCTGGCGATAAACAGGCCGCTGTAATATTATTTAGATGCAGAGTAAATGATTATAGTTACTGTAAATCTGTTGGAGTTTTTGTCTCTGTCTAGCACTAATCTATCATATAAGGTTATCTCAGCTTACCACTCCCGTGCTTTTAGATAAATTGACTTACGCTGAGAGTACCTCTTAGCTTACGACACAATTGAGTATTCTTGTCTTCACATGTATACCATAAAAGGAACAGATTTATAACCGTCGCGCCTTAATTCCCAAAAGGTGTGGGCAGGTTTACAGTCTTATAGTTTACCGACTTTGGTATTAAGTCTCACGGGACGGGAAATTCCGGGTACAAATCTAAAGTTAGGGCTGCTACTGGGTATTTTCTTAAGCCGCTGGCGGTCCGGGGTAGGGCTCAATACATGTTGGGTTACTTACGAGAATAAGGGGTTCATGTTGCCGAAACTTGTTTTTTTATTTTTGAATCTTGCCAGTGACAATTTGGCAGATGAAACAGGGTATGCCGAGACTTGCCACACTGTCTGCAACCGTAAGTAGGCCTAGGTAAAAACAACATTAAAATAATATCAAAAGAACGTTACACGTGGAATTTAAATAACTTCCATGTGTATTATTGGGTTTCTGATAAAGGTAATACGAATCTCTTTGATACAAAGTAACTTCCAAAGTTACAAAACGAAAAGAGAATAAAAACGAATATATTTGGCCTTTTTAATTGAATTTGAAAAAGGAAAACACAGGCTACGTCTCTGTGCTTGACTGGTTCTTGGTGAATCGAAACCCGCTTTTGTTTACTTACCTCATCACCTGTTTATTTGCAACCATTACAAGGACCATCCTACAACGAATCTTATCACATTTTTATCACAAGAACAAATAATTAAACTTAGATTACATTTCCCTTTACCTAACACCGTCATAAAACTAGCAGTTTTATGTGCACACATGTGGAACTCCCGCGTCAAACACAGAGTATCTTGCCATATTCGCTGTATCGCAAGACCTCCAGCCACGTGTGGTTTACGAGGTGACGGAAAAACCGCAACGATTTTAATAAAAACCGCTTTTGCGCTGTCTAGCCGGCAAGCGGCAAGCGGGCGGCGGTTCGATGAAATATGACGCCGGTATAATAGGTGTGCGGATAAAGAACGTAAAAGTTTCATGACGGGCACGCTCCCTCAATATCCGGGGTACGGGATGTACGGGACGCACCAACCGACACTATTCGCCCGGACTCGCACGCGATTAACTGAATTTTATGTTACACCAGCGACCGCATGTCACTTTGGCGGAACACTTTTTGTAAAAAACGTTTTCCTTAACTTCGTTTTCGTGGTCTATGCGGTTGATGCGGTGTGATGTTACTCGGTTTGACTTTTCTGAAGAGTTTAAATTGACACACAATTTAAACTCCATGTCGCCCTGGAAATGTTCGACACGATTCTTTTTATGGTCTTATAAAAATCACAGGATTGTATCCTATAAAAGATGAAGCTGCCATCAATACATAACTCTGGTAGAATAATCTTTATCTGTTCAGTTGTTAATGAAGACAAAAAATAACGCCTGGTGACGAGAAAAGAGGTCGAAACACAGTGTACTTTTATTTTCTCTAAACCTGTTTTAGTGAATGTTTTGCTAAGATCTTCATGAGGAATTTTTATTAACCTACATAGGTATCTAATGATTTTGAAACAACTGTAAACTTGATGAAAAAAAAAACGAAAGCAGTAAGTTCTGCCAAAATTATAAAATGATCGACTTTTACTTCTAATGTTAACACACATTAAACAACAATACACATAACACAGACACAGATATTGAAACACTCTCCACGTGTATAATAAAACCCTAACGTGTGTAATGCTCTGCGAACGGCGATAGGTGTCTTGTCTTGTGAGAATATACGTCGGCTGTCAAGCGAGTGCCGCGCGGTTGACATTCGATTAAGTACTGTTCATACCGACGAAGGGAGATCGACTCAAACATACACGAGTGTTTATGTGGGACAACTATTTATAGGTCTGCTTTTATTCATGTTTGTTGAGCATGAGGTTTTGAACTGAACCACTATATTCAACGTATCGCATCTTAAAGCACTCCCACTTTCTCGATGATCACAAAGCTTTGTAAAACAGCTCATAGAACACTATTTCGCTGCCTCTAGGGTCCACTTCTCTAGGTATAAAAAGATAATGAAATTTTCCTAAGTCCTACATCACTGTCACCTGAAGCTACCTCGATACCTCTTCTGAAGATATTTCAAAAGATAGTGGCAATAATGACATAATATCCCGATAAAAATTGAGCGGGAAGTGAAAACTTTTTATAGGATATTCGCATGGCACATTTGCGACGGGCGCTCTCTTGAAATATGACAGGAGTAACAGGTGTAAGCGCTGTGGACCGGGTGATACCTGCCTGCTTTGTGCTTGTGAGTCTACCTTTGTCACAGTACGCCTGATTAAAGATGTCACATGTGTCATTGTTGGCCCCGTTTTGTAAAATTGCGCCGGTCAACGGCCGGGCAGACGGCCAGTTTAATATTTAATCATTTTTGAGCTCAAATACTGGAAGAGTTAATGCAATTATGTTTGTGACCAGCTCTTCATTAAAGGTAATACCTACTTATTAAGCACCTGTAATTATTTATTTATTATTTATTCAGTAGTGCACACATACGTTTTATATATATTTAAGTTGATGCCAACATAAACTCATTACAGTTTTACCGCGCACCAAAATCATCTACTACATAATATAGACAAAATAATAACCACTTAAGTAGGTATTTAGGTAAATAGTAACAACATAAAATTATAACAAGTTACTTTATTTATTTATTTTATTTATTTAGGAATAACAAACAGTTACACATTTAAAACTTATGACTAATACTATAAGAGCATGATATAAATGCGCAACTTACACCGTTATCCACATCATATAAAGTAGAATGTTAGTTTTGAGCAAACGATACACAACAAAGAAACAAATAATTTTACATTATGTTAAGTAACAATTTAAAGGCTCTTTATTGCTTCAATAAGGCAGTTGCGAAATTTATTAGTGGGCATTGCAAATATGTCCAAGTCTGTAAAAAGTTCATTAAATTCATTACAAATACGACGCAGAGGTGAGCGGGCTCCAGCGTTTGTTCGACAGGAAGAAACGGCGAACAGTGGGCGCGCGCGCACCCCTCGCCTCAAAACACTTCTAGGAACAAAGTAATGTACTCTATTGGTAACATCTGAGCAGTCGTATCTGTGATTACACACATCATAAAGGAACATCGTTTCAAGGTATAATCTTCTAGACTTTAGGCTCATTACATTATTATTTTTTAGCAAGTCATTATACTCGTTACAGCGGGTATATGCAAAATAATATCTAATACTAACGAGCGCACATCAGTGACCGGTCCGGCCTTCCATCCTTAAAACAAAAGTGGTGGAGAGTTTCTAAATTGATACAGTTTGTTCCTAAAAATACCTAATGTTTTCAGTAACAATAAATTTTCAACTTTATTTGTGTTATGTTATTATTATTAGCTATTATTTTTGCTTTATTATTGCTTTAAACTCTTTATTTATAAGTAATTAAATGATACATTTTTATTATTGTATCTATGTATATTTTGTAAAAAATGATCCAATGATGATGAAATGATGATTTAGTTTGTATTTTATGTTTTTCTGTGTTATTTTGGTCCTCCATGATATGGGTATTAAGGTAAGGTATTATATACTTTAAAGATCTATCCTTATATCTTTAAAGACCCGTTTAAATTCGTGTACTTAAGAAGTATCAGCTGAGCATTGATGACGTTATGAGTCCTAATTTCATTACTATTTACGTTTTATGCTTTCTATATATTTTTATTAAAAATTCTTCTTATAGCAGTGAAAATTTAGTTTGTTCATGTTTAGGTATTATGTGATAGAATTTAAGTCATTTGTGATAGACATTTTTGCATTTCACCTTAATGTTGTGAGGGACAATTGCTTTCAATATACGCAGTTGAAAGGATATAGTTGATTCGATCAGGATTTTGTAAAGCATTAATAGGGTTTGATATTGTATTATTATATTAATAGAGTATGAAATTGCATCAGTTAACTTGCAAATAGGTACGTATGTGTCCATTAAACATATCCATTCATCTCGTATGTGTCTGGCAGGTAAATTGGCAATACACTGTCAGCGCATTGGCGTCGGGCAACTATTATTCGGGTTTAGCAATTGGTACTAACCAGTCACTCAGCCTCGCTCCTGCGGCAACCAGTTTGTCTGCGGGGAGCAATAGCAGACGACACTTGTTCACAACATAATGTATATTCGATTGCACAGTTTCGCCTAATTACGTGAATTTCCAATTCCCAAATGTACCGAATACCGAATATCGACTACCTTAATACAAAATTAATTACTTGCTGGTAATAAACGCAGCGGCAAATCTAGCTCTTTAAATACGCAGTTCAATGTTGTCAACTTAGGTAGAGACTACAATATAAATAGGAAGGTAAATGGTGCAAGTTCTCCGTTATATAAGCTCCATTTAGCACGACACGGGTGCCAGAGGGGCTGAAGTGAAGTAGAAAAAAGGTAATTATATATTGCCCTGGTCACATTAGCTAGCCGTGAGGAGCTTTTTATAATAAATTTTGTACTTTATATTTTTTACTGAATTTAGAAAAACACGACCGGACGGATCTTATTAGACTTATTAAATTGAGTTACTAATGTATTGCGGTGTATTAGTTTATAGCAATTTGCTACGCCGTAGACAGCTCTACGGCGTAGCATTTTGCTACACAGTAGTTTTTAGACACACAACAAGATAGGAAGCTGATTTTGGTGTTGTCATGTTTATAGCAGACGTTAGCTAGTTCATTTTCATTTAAGATTTATTACCTCCCTTTTAAGAAAACAGTCTTAGGTTATGTATGGAGTACGTAGCTCTGAGGTTACGTGCCAGTACTAAGTCGCTTCATCAATCTCAATATAGAGCGATGAGCTAATGTTTGCTGAAGGCTCCCAATACCTTAATCCGTCAATACTGATACCTACATCACGTTTTGGCAACGGTTATTGTTCACCCCATACATTATCTATCTATCTAAGATTTATATAATACCTTTAAATGAGCAATTCTTGTATATACATATATATATATATAATCTGAATCTCGGAAACGGCTCCAACGATTTTCATGAAATACTAGCTGACCCCCGGGGCTTCGCTCCCGTCAATTGGCTACTTACCTACCCTACCCTGAATTTTCTTTGCTATAAACCCCACGGAGCCCGAGACCTTTCCAACGAATGCAAAATCGTGGAAATCGGTTCGTGCGTTCTGGAGTTATAGCGTCAGGAAGGCAAACCCGACTTATTTTTATATAGTAGATAGTATGCAGGGAGTTTCGGGAGCGATAAATCGATCTAGGTTTCATTTTTAGAAAACATCGTTTTCTCTATTTTTACCCGAGCAGAGCTCGGTCGCCCAGGTATTGATAAATTATGCGAAGCTACCTCAAATATTTGTGTAATGAAAGAAGTAGGTATAATGGCCGGATGGAACTTTAATAAGAATTTTTAATATAATAATATGTTATGATAAAAAATGGCAATTTTCCTTTGTGAAAGAGAGAAAGAGAAAAATAACACCAGTGACAACGTCTACGTAGCTTCCAGGAAATTTAAGTCATTTTGAAACAAAGCCTGATTTTAACGAGAGAAGAATAGCAGGAAATATTGGAAAACGCGAATGACGCTGCGGGCGAACGACAGTTTATTACAACATAATTAATTGGTTCGATGTCGCACAGCCTTTGATGGGTCCTGGATTCTGTCTATATTTTCAATAGCTGGATAACCAATGTTGTGCGAACCAACGCAAAAGTAGTGTGCCGACGTATTTTTCCCTTGTTTGTATCTCCTATCACAAACAAATTATTTTTCTTTCACTTTTTTCTTTTTTTTAACGGCAAAAAGTGCCAGTAGCAAACATTATTGCCAGGAACATGTTTCTATTTTGCCGTAATATGTCAACAGAAGTGTAGGTAGTACAGGATGTCCCATTAAATTTATTGTGCAGGAAAAACCCTCACTCCTGGCACTGGGACAATAATTTGACCTATTACCAGCCCGGCTGGGATACGCCGTGAATTTGGACGGCGTGTCAGTTATGAAAAGCAGATCCTATTTTTAGATTGGCACGGCGATATTTTTTGGAGACTTAAAATTTATGATAGACGTAACAGTCTGAGGCTGATTGTGAGGGTGGCACATAATTAGAGTGCCTATTGTTTTTTTGCAAACCAAAGGCCGATTTCTGAATTGAATATTTGAGGTTAAGGACGAGTTAAGTATTTGTCAAACTATACTTGAATCTGAAAACCTAACAACATTTGGCACTAAAGTAGGGTTTGACACGTTCTTAAAAGGGAGAAATTAGAACTAAAACTTATAAAGTTAACGTAGAATTCGTTATTATATTGGTTTCCAGTTAACCTACAATTTTAGAGGTTTGACTATTACAAGGAACTTCTAAATTATTACTATTTAGAGTGTCATAAAAGGTATTGACAAAGTATTTAAAATA
Organism: Orthosia gracilis; assembly: GCA_947562075.1. Lineage (NCBI taxonomy): Eukaryota > Metazoa > Arthropoda > Insecta > Lepidoptera > Noctuidae > Orthosia > Orthosia gracilis. The sequence continues at coordinate 45,734,822 of OX387268.1, forward strand.
AACTCTTAAGCATAGCCACAACATCGGCTAGATAATTATTTATTAGGAACGTCTATTCATCGTCATCATCAGCCTATTAATGTTCCCACTGCTGGGAGCAGGCCTCCTCTCTGCGAGAGAGAACGGGCCGTGATCCACCCTGCGGGCCCAGTGCTTGTTGGTGGATGTCACATGTCTTTAAATTTTTGGTTCTAGGACATGCCGGTTTCCTCACGATATTTTCCTTCACCGTTTTGAGGGCAGTTGTGATGAAATAATTTACACAAAGTTCAGCGCCTACCTGGGCTTGCACCCACGACTTACAAGTTGTTAGTCACGGCCGATACCGGCCACCTCTGCTACCTGTCCATTACCCGAAGATTTATCCTGTCAAATAAAAGGCGCATCGAACTTTATATTAATATATAACGTCAGTTGCTCACTATAGGTGCACTTAATACAATTCTCGGTACTAGTACTGGGCAGTGTTCAGAAGATTATTATTCTAGATCACCGGACACAGAGAGATTGGCCGGTGTGCGTCGGATACAACAAAGTGCCTGTGTCCCGGTAGATCACTTATTATGGTGTCAGTTTTAGTGCTTAAAGGCGCAGATATCCCCGAGTAGATTATTTAAAAATTAGAATCACGTCTTCTCGCAATTTTAAAGCGGGCGAAGCCACGGGCAGAAGCTAGTAAGTAATATACAAGAGCTTGGACCTTATGTCCTAATAAAAACCCTGTTGATCGATTTATAGAAAAAAATGTTCTACGAAAAAGGTGTTACAAGATTACATGTAACCGTGGTTGTGGGCAAGTTGTGGGTTAGGTTGGCATCAGTCAATACTAAAAATAGCGATGAATATCGATGCAGGTGTGTCCTCGGCCTAACAATAGCTTAACCCATTTCTACTTACTGGATGGCGTCCTGAAATACAGGCTTAACGTTACGCTTAGGTAACAGACTTTCACAGTTTAATTAAAGTTTTATAGAAATCTGATATTATTCTGAATATTCTCGAGCCACGAGAATACTCGGGACTTTGATTGTGGGTAGTCGCGATTCCCGGGACTTATCATCATTATGAAAATATCAAGACTTCCCAAATCGTAATCGTAATTAAGGTTGGATTTAGTATCGTAATAGGTATGATAAGTGTGGCTTTAAGTGACAGGTAGCAAACTATTAATCTTGATTTATTGAAATACTGAAATAAAATAAAATAAAGGCTTCTTTAAAAGACCGGTGGCAGAAGATAAAAGAATTATATATAGATTTCTAAGGTTGTTAACTTATCTAATTCTTCCTCCTTCAAGCGCTGTATAAAAATAACTTGTTTTTCTTTGATGTTCTTAATTTTGCGAGGGTGGTCACCCCGGTGGTACAAATTTTTAGATTATATTTTATTACAAGATCAGATCTATTTATTAGATATCTATTTTTGCTTTTGTCCATAACCTACTAAACTTGAGTTTTTATTTTAAATCTGAATTAGAAGCAAAATATTTTTTTTTGTTTAGGCCTTTACTGAATATTATCTTTTGTTCCTTGATTAATACATATTTAGAGAGCGCCTGCCCGGTCCATCTATTGTCAACGCGGGCATGATTGAAAAGCTTGTTGGTTCATCCAGCGCAATATTTGAAAAAGAGGCAAAGCGAAAAAACAGAGAGTAAAAAATTGTGTTCGAAAATTGCATAAAATTTTCAAAAACTCGAAAGATCACGAATCTTTTTCACGAAATACATGTTTTTGAGTAAACCTTACAAGTTTGTGAAATAAATATTTGTCATTTAGAATCTCAATTACTTATGCAAGGTTTCTATAAAGATGTTTTCTTTACTTTTACACTTTAAGAGAACATTATGTATGGCCTCAAAGTTCAGGTAAAATTTGTGCAAACAGCAGATTTTTGGAGGATAGCACTGAATTTTCTAAAAAAAAATTTTGCTTTCAAAGATACCTAGATATAGTGCACAAGACACCTATTAGTTCAAAAAATTCAAAGTTAGATGTGTTAAAACTGCTTAATCACGTACGAGCGTTAGTATGAAAAGTATGACGGGTTGGCCGCTCTTAAGTACACGTAAGAAACGAAAAAAAAAAATTAGAAGTTCCCATACCTACTAGCAAGCAAAAGCAAAGGTAAAATGGGCTTCAATATTAGATATGAATGTTCCTAATATTAAGCTCTTCGAGAAGGCTGTACTATAGTTGTTAGGTATTAACGTGATAAGCCGCCAGTCGATTGCTTATGAACACAAAAATGCTCTTTATTCCGTTGTGGACGTGCAGAAATTAACATTTTCATTCTGACTCGGCAATGAAAGGAGTTTTAAGAAAATTGTTCTACCTTTTAAGCAACATTTTGGAACAAGATGTTTTGTAGTTTACGATCAACCATGACCAACAGAATACTTAATAAAAGTGGTTGTAAACTAAAGCCATAAGATTTTTAAGTAAAACGTCTGGGAATTATTTTCCCGCCTGAGATTCTATTTCCGTAACCATGCAAGAAAGAGGGGATTATCTTACTTCGGTAAGTGAGAATTAAAACTCAAGACATTGAATGTATTTATAGTGAAGCAATCTTCCACCGGCTAGTCTATAAAATTACATTCAGCCAGTAAAGTCGTCCATTTTATATCTCAATGTTCAGTCGTTAATATTTATTTGAGGCAGCCATCGTGAAATGAGACAATCATTTGTAGTAAAGAGTTTCCCTAAATGCTTCAGAGAATATTTTGATTTAGAAACGGCCATAACGTTTTATTAAGGCGAGAATATGCTTTGGACAAGGCGGGAGTTGCCACAAAGGAGTTTATGTCTCAAGGTTGGCACCATTGTTAGAACGTTTCGGCGCTAAGACAGTGTTGCCATCATTAAAGAGCTTCTTAAGAACAGTGTCGAAAGGCGCCAACTTTCTTGAAGATGGATCTCAGATGTATTGTGGAGAGGAAGGTTCCATTGCACTAAAATTATTAATAGTACTAGGAGTGCATAGGTAGTTAAGTGATGCGATAACCGCTAGCAAAGCACTTGACTACGGAAGATAATCTATGGCCGCACTCCGATAAAATGTTTTAGTGCTTCGTAAAAAAGTTAAGGTGTAATCGATGGATAGAGATTTATTTATGAATAGATCAAATGGCAAATACGTTATATGACTATACACATTTGTACTCGTATGTTGTATCACGAATAATATTTAAAAGTTGGCAATCAACTTGTCAAATGGACATTTTGACTGTGACCATGGTCTTTTATTTTATATAGTACAATATCAGGAACTGAATCCTTAAAGGAACAATATTGTGGATATACAAATATATTTATCCTGTTATTGTGTGTAGCCTCAAACGGTATACAAAGTGTCGGGCGACGCACATATACATCGCACTCGCAATTCCCTCAAGTGAGACTTCTTGACCCCATCTCTTAAGGATGATTGTCGTCGTCTGTAGAATTACTCAGGACGCCGTTATATTTTACGCAATGTCATGAATATAACATGATAAAATTAAGTACACAAACTAAAACTATTTGGAGACACAGGTTTTATTACATGCAACGTAAAGGTAGACGGACTTAATGTTATAGGCATTCTCTACAAGTCACCCATACGTGGTTGACGGTATTCACTGTAATTAATACTATAAGATAAGGCTTCCATTTTAAGTTTCTGAAAGATGAGGTCGATGATCATAGAGTGGAAGTGAAATTCCAACTTGGGATAATAAAACTTATTATAACTAGTTAAGACAAAATAAAATACGAAATTAAATATAGTTCCGTGTATCGCAAAAAGGTCAAAAAGCAAGAAAAGGACGCTCTCGGCGTGGTGTTGCCACCTAATACGGGTGTGTTCTTGTCTTATAATATAACAATGCACAATACGTGACGCTACAAGTACACATAACCAAAACATACACTATAAAGTTTAACCCCAAAATATATTGGCTCTCTAAAACGCTGTCCCGAAGGGACAATAAAGACTGTACATCTGAATTCTGACACTTTATTACGAGTGTGGCGGGGTAATGTGTCGCCCGACGCAAATACACGACGTGACTAAATCAGGTGACCTGGCGCTCCGAGGAATATGTTGGGGCTTGAAGCCTAAATACTTAGGGCTGAAGAAAACGTAAGTCTTGTAACATCCAGTCAAACTATCTATCGTAGGCAACTGCTTGTCATAAGAAAAACAAGCATGTTGCTATGTTTAAAGTGGCCAGACAGAGCAATTTTTTTTTTTTTGGGAATTCATTCATTGACTTCTCCCGCCCTGGGTGAAGTGGGAGGGCGTGTCAGTCTTTTACTGACTAAAACCCAACCGTGTTCCTTCAGTTGCTTGTGCCAGGGCCGCGGTAACTCACTTCCAAATTTATCCGCGACCCAGACAGGGAGAGACAGAGCTAGAGGACTGAATCTATCATCGGCCAAAGAGTCAGCATTCCAACGTGGCAATACTGCCAGCGTTGTGGATGATTTTTTATGCCCAATGATTTTTACCTTCTCCCCCTTTATTACGAGCTTGTAAATTATTATCTGTTTATATGTAAATTATTTATTAGTCCATAATATTTAATTTAATTCTGTTGGAAATAAAAATAAATACATTTTTATTTACGTTTAAAGTTCAATTTACCACAAACTACAATACTTACAAATGTTAGTCTCGCTAAAAGTCTATCCTCAAAGGAATAATCAAAGTTTTTCGATTCAGCCATGTTATCATGTGTGTCTCAGTGGCGTGTTGTTCAACTAACATACGAGTAGACGTCTCCCACAGGTGACTCGTCTTGACCTCTCCATTAAGGATGATTGTCGTCATTTGTTAGATGACAACACGATATATCTCTGCGGTAAAGTGTAGCCATGCTTTAAATAGTAAACAGGACTGTGTATTTTGTGCGACGTAAAATTGTTTTTATTTGAATTCTTTTTGTCTGTAAACGGTGTAGACACATTCTTCATTAGGTGCCCAGTTTATTTAGAGTGATGTCGTTACTGTAGTTAAATTTGTTTTAGTTTGAGCTCATAGGATTGATTGCACAAACTGCATCACTTTGAATCGCAGACATTTTCTTATTGTTTTTGTTTGATTTGTTTTTTGTTTGAGCCTGTTCACTTTAACTTTGAAGAGATTTGTTTGTTTTGTATATTTTTCTTTTTATTTCATCCTTTATTATTTAAGTACTTTATTCCTACTCTATTACAAACGCCACAGTATGTGAGGCTGGGTGGTTGGATGTATTTAACTCTTTTTCGTATTAAGTATTTAACGGATTTTGATGAAACTTTACAGTAGGCAATACCAATAACTTATAACATCAGAAAAACACATAAATAGACATTATAATATTAATTTCCAATTTCTATTAAGTATCAATTCCTATATGTTTACATCAACTATGGTTTACATAATGAAATTAGTTTTTAAACACATTAGCTGGCCAAGTGTTATGTTGCAAAAGGTTCTCAAACGAGGCGTATAATTTGCCAACACCGCCAAAGGTAAAACTTTGTGAACTTGTGCCTCGTTCACCTTGCACCATCACCGTACATTAGTAAGTTTTGCTGAGCCAATCTATCAGTCGGCTTTGTTGACGGTTCGCTTCACTTTTTGTTATAAAATTGCCTTTTATAATGTCTACGCTGGAAATATGGTGCGCTGCTTTATACCCAAGTTTTAGACGCTTAATAGAAGCTTCTTTGTGTTCTCAGAGCAAAACCTTAATGATTTGTATCAACAGTGTCGCAGTTTTCGTTTTATAAGTTATAAGTTCGCATTTTTATTCGTTGCCTTTGTCGCAAATCATCATAATGTTAGCTTTGTTTCCAACACCGTATTTAGATTCAATTAAATCACGGCAACAGTGCCGGCGAACTCCTAGATTAAGTTAACGTGCAAAGGGCAAACATGAAAGTAAGAGTGAATGGTTATTATAGGCATGATAATGAAAATCACCGAGTTAGTGTGTCGGGGCGACACGGGGAGGCGCGGCCGTCGCATCCGGGCGCACGACAACAGCTCGCCGCGTATCTACTAATTGAATCTGAGAACTTGCCGAGAACTTGCCGAGACTTTCCGAACTTGCGCGAAATTTGATTAGCTCGTCATCTTTCTTTGAGCGTCGAGTTTTTTTTTAACTCGGGATTACCTACCTATAGTGAAGTTAATCATGTCAGCAGCTGAATCCCGTATAATGATACATGTTGGAGGGCTGTCGGTAAACAAATTTTATGAGACACTGCTGTTTTTGCTGATCGGATTAGCTAATATAAATTATGATTTATTACAATGTCGTGTCTGACAGGAACTTGGTCATGAAGAGTTCTCTTTGCCTGCGGTGTACTATAATTGTGTAGGATATGAGTATCCAGTCCCTAGATTAAAATTCCTTACCTAATATCATTAGACAACCACTAATTACCTATTTTGTAAAGCGAGAGCTGTTTTGGTGGTTTGCGAAAAGGTCAATTAGCCAGTTTAAATAAATGTACAAACAAACGAGTCTCCCTCAGATGTACCTTTTCAACAGTTGAGCCACGGTAATGGTAATAATATTACCGTGGTTGAACACACCGTAGTGTGAAAGGAGTTTAGAGCCCCAAGCTCGTTACGTGGTGATCAATCACTAAATATTTCGCCATCGCCGTGGAGCCTATTTGTTACGACTTGTTTGGTACATTATCTAATTACTTACTTGTAGCTGGTAACACTCCGGCTGCGCCTAAAAGGTTGTTATTTATTGGCATTGTTTGGTCGATCGTTGTAATAACGTGTTACAGTAACGTGTTACACCGGCGGATGTTCTACACGTTTTTTTTTGTTTGTATCATTGAAATACAAACTACGTGAAAAATAAGTTGTTGTTAATGCTCAGTGGCGCGAACACATATTTGTTTTACACTTTTACAGCCATTGGGAAAGCCGCCAAGTCGCAGTGACCGCAGTCAGCGCTTGAAATACCAGTTAGTATTAAAAGAGGTTATCAAATGGATCTTCTGCAGATAAAAAACATTATTATAGACAGTATCTTAAATTAAATAGGTTAATTTATCAGGCGTTCATCTTGCTAAAGACATTTAGATGATCCCAGCTAATTAATTGCTACGGGTTTTGCTCGTCGCGCACTCCTTCGTTATCTCCCTCCAGAAAGTATTAATAAGAGTAATCAACTGGAATTAAAATGGACTTATCGCTTTATAAAAATGTATCTTAAGTTAAAAGAAAGATAAAATAATGGCGAAACACTGGAGAGGGTGATTATCTTTTGTAAGTGCCATCCATGAGAGGAATGTTTTCATTTTATGTGGAGTGTACTTATCTGCTAGCGTGGGTACTTCAAAAATATTATGTTGAAAACGAAATATTCTAGGTCTTAAGTGCTCATTATTTCGCTATTCGAGAACTTAAATTCTTATAGCTAGTGATCGATTTGATCGTTCCAGATACCCTATCTGGAACTATCAAATCGATCACTACTATTTCGAAAATTGAAAAATAAGTTTTTTTTTGTAAATCTGCTAAAACGTAGTACTTATAAAAAACTGGACTTTCTGCATTATCTGAATAATTCATTGGGTATTGAATGAATCAGTTAAAAAAGATAGAAAAAAATACTTTGATCAAATTGTAGGCTCGTATAATTATACGGAATGGAATGGTCGTCAATGACGTAAAGCTGTTTGATGAAATAACTGCTGTCGATTAGTTTTTATGACAACAAAACAATGATTGTTTGCCATACAAGGCAAGAAGCCAGACAAATTAGAAGGCCGGAAAAGGTCCGGACTGTCTGTCCGGCGAAATCCGGACGAATAGTAACCCTAGTCTAACTGGTTTACCAGCATGGCATGCGAATTGGTACAAAATTCTATGAAGACTCTTAAGAACATTATATTAATATTACCTGTATATTTATAAGCCATTTGATGGCCCCTTTCAAAGGATCTTCCTTTTATAAATAAGAAAAGAATTTGTGCTTGCTTTAGTAATACAAAAAGACGTCGATGGCGAAGGCTTATCCTCCTATTGATAAAAACTTGCCATCCAGGAACGTTCGATAAATCTTACCTAACATTTTCTATTTATAAACGTTACGGTTATACAGTTATGAAGCGTTTTATAGAAGATTTAAAGGTGGTAATAGAGTGACAGCTTAGCATTAATACGTTTTGATAATAGATACTCTGAAAGCTTCATAGAATGTTTAATATTGAAAACAAAACAAAACTTAGTATTTTTCGTCGTTTTTTTAACAGCAGCTGCCAAGGGCTAAGGTTTGCAAATTAAAAATGTTCGAGTACTTTTGCGACATGTTCAGAAAGCTTGAAGCTTTTTATCGATATGAACTTCCTCGGTTATCATCAAAATTCTTGCACAAGCCAAGTGTTATTTAATTATTCTTATGTAGTGATCTGTACTTACACTGTTTTTTTGTGGGGAAATCTTCATAGATATCCTCCGACTGGGGAGAACAGACTTTATATCGGCTTCCTACCGACTATATTTTATTTCACTCTACCGCTAGCATAAGTCGGAGGCCCGCAATACAAGTAAATTAGCTCGCAGCTCCAAATAGATGGCAAACTTCTTAAAAATACATATTATGTCGGATAGAGTAACCTTGTAAGAAAATGAAATAGAACATCATAATGTTTTTCTTTGATAACAAATTTTTGATTGATCGAAAGAAAATATCCTCCGTATTAATGCGAATTTCTGTTAATATTAGAGCAATAAGTAGGCTTTTATTTGAAAATTCAATCAAGAAACATTTGGAGGCTTTCAATTTAACGGTGAAATTGGCTTATAGAAAGATAACAGTAGGTTAAACGAAAGACGCTGATTTGGGGCTTCAATATTGAATTGCTGTTACTAATTAGTTCAATTACTGGATTGGTAAATGAAATTGGTAATAGAATACCGTCTTGTATTCCAACGAATTAAAGGCATAACGTTTTAGAAGCCAAATTTATTTTGTTTATCTTCAGCTTTTCATAAAGGGATGTCTCTTTTCAAAGTCATACTTTCTGTAAAAAGCCGACGTGGAGACAGGATGCTATTCTTTACTCAAATGCAGAAGGATCAACATCTAAATCAACCATAGAGTAGTTTTAAAGACAATGCAAATAAAATGGAATTCGTTCGCCCAAAACAAACAAAAGAACAAAAAGTTAATAAAATCCAAATTAAACAAAGTTAAAAAGGGACAAATCCCCGCGACCCCAAACGTATTTAGTTATACACACTTTCTCCGTTCCGTGGTGGGTAAAAAATGCATTTTTTCAGTTGGGCTTCTTGCAAAGTTCACCGTCCGCGCTCATACTTTATTCAAATAGAGTTGCGAACTGGGAAATGTGGGTGAGAGCGAACTTGTGACGTGAGTCATCGCATAAAAACTGTACCAACTACAATCAATCCGAGACTTTTGCACTTATCCATGCCATTCTATTGTTGTTAAAAAGAAGTTGCCTCCGTGAGTTCGTGCCTTTGTTTTTGTTTGACGTGAAGTGGCGTTTGCTTTGATAAATTCTTTCATGATAGAGGTCTTACGATTTGATGCGATGTAACAACAGTTATTGATATAGTTTATTGTTCTTTCTTAAGTTCTCTGTTCATATATAAGTTTTATTATTTTCATCCTAACGTATATTTTTAGATTTCAGTTTACCTCAATATGTCCTTAATTTTTTGGGGTTCCGTACCCGAAGGATTCAAACGGATCCCTAAAGCTGTCACTCACGTATCCGTAATGAAAAAAATAGTTAGTTATGCTGCAAGTGCGGAAGGTAGGTGATGCCCGATGAGTGAATAAATCGACACGAGTCGGGCATCATCTTACGTACGTGTATCATACAACATTTTACTATGCATTGTGCGAGGAAATACAAATATATTTCTGAACCAAGCAAGAAATTATCAAAATGGCGGGCTTATTCAAGCGCTCTCAGCATATTCACAGATTAACTAATAGTTCCTCGGGCATATCTACTGCGCATGTGCAAATAGCTGTCACGTCGTAACGCAAAAAGGCACGAGCAAAAAATACGTTCTTCCAAACATATTTATTGAATATTTAAAATTAATTTATTGATCAAATCTAAATGTAGAGTAATTAAAATCGCCTTTAATGAAGTATTAGTTATATTTTATCTTTTATATGAATGATAATCTGTACGTAACTAATTTGTAAAACTTTACTCAAACAATAAAAAAATTATATGCGTCTGGCTGACGACGGAGTTAAAAATAATAAAAAAATACAGAAAAGTAAAAAGCACTAGTGAAAAAAAGTGTCACATTCCGCACAGTTTGGCTGCTTGGAAAACGCTCTTTTCGAGGCCATGCATTGTAAAATATTTTATTGTTTCTCCTGTACACGTAAAGTCGGTATGTTTTTTTTCTCGTCTATCCCATGGCGTAGGGTATCGTTGGATAGGCCATGCAAAAATATTACGGCTTTGTGAAGACCATTTTTTGATCCGTTTGCGCAAAATTAAGGTTTAAATTGTGCGCCTACCTGCCACCTAAATGGTTGCTTTTGGATATGTGAAAAAAACCATCACAGCTAAGTAGGCTTTACAAGTTATTACTTGGAAAAGTAAAAAAAAACATAAATTCCATTGAAAAATTACTTGTATAATGTTGATAGTTGTGTAAAACAGGCAGTAAATATAAGTTTATACACCATGTAAAAATATACATAGGTAAATAAAGCCTTCATCTTAGTCCGCATTATTGTGTAACTTCGGATCGGAACCCTCTATTACTGCGCGTGGCCCAACGCACACTTGGCCGTTTTGTACAAAATAATGTTCCGAAGAATTTAATAACTTTCCATTAACCTATGAACTTGAAATTTGGTGAAAATGTTTATTATCTATACCAATATTATAAAGAGGAAAGGTTTTTTTTTTGTTTGTTTGTACCGAATAGGCTCCGAAACTACTGGACTGAAAATTCTTTCACTTATGGAAAGCTACATTATTCCCGAGTAACATAGGCTATAATTTTGACTGGAGCGAAGCCGCGGGGGTCAGCTAGTTACATATATTTTACTAACCAATACATTGATCAATCTAATTTTTCATTAAAATTCCCTCATTTTTCTTAGTACGACCAACTTGATTTTGCGGTCAAATGCATGTAGTACAGAAGGGATGCGATACATTTGGTACGGAACGCTAAATGTGCGAAGTCCGACACGCACTTGGCCGGTTTTTAGTCTTACCTACACGAAGGGTACAAATGGAGCCCTATTGCTGTCACGCACGCGTCCGTTTGTCTGTCTTTCCGTCGTCTGTCACACATTTTGTTCCGATCTTTTTTTTTAACTTCCTTAGACCTATGTACTTGAAATTATGTCATCATCATCATCATATCAGCCGAAAGACGTCCACTGCTGGATATAGGCTTCCCCTAAGCGTCGCCACATTGACTGGTCCTGTGCGACCCGTATCCAGCGGATCCCCGCAAACTTCTCCAGGTCATGGGTCCATCTGGTGAGAGGCCTCCCAACGCAAAGACTTCTGGTTCGCGGTCGCCACTCCAGAACTTTACTGCCCCGTCGGCAATCCGTTCTGTGAGCAATGTGCCCACTGCCACTTAAGTTTGGCAATTTTTCAGACTATGTCGGTAACCCTGGTTCTTTTGCGGATCTCTACATTTCTGATTCGATCAGGCAAGGATACTCGGCACGCAAGGATATTGCGTATATTTTACTAACAAATACAAATATTTTGGTAAATTGGTACGGAACCCTAAATGTGCGAAGCCCGATACGCACTTGGCCGGTTTTTCTTTTCTAAAAAAATTTTATAAAGTCCATATTTTTCTTCACATATTAAATTTCTTTCGGAAAACCAGCAAGTCTCATTTTGTCGAGAAAGTGACTTCATCACCCTACCCAATATTCTGTGGTCGTCGCGGTAAATTGGCTTACATGGGTGCACTGACACGTGAACTATGCCATTTTATGCTGTACACCTACACAGAACGGCTTTATTTCTTAACATAATATCACTCTAGTATTTACCGAATAGTTGTGCAGTGTTGTACTTTTACTTTATTTTATTAAAATCTCATGTAAAAGGCGGTGAGCTCAGGGCATTAATCTAGACTTTAAGCAGCAGGTGAGAAATTCCAGATGGAAAACCAAATAACACTTAGTCCAACCTCTGGGTTAACAACATCGAATGCCACTTGCCTAAGGCCAGCAAAGGCGACAGTCGAAATTTCAAAATGTAACGGACTGATCACGTGCTTTTTCGATATCGCTTGTCAATCCCAAATTCCCAAATATGTTTGCCATTTTGACAATCGCTATCAATGATAGAATGTCACTTGTCTAGAGCCTCAGGACGTCATGGTCACTTGCAACCAACGAGAAATTATTCCTTCTTATATGATAATATAGAGTCTTGAATCCTGGCGCAGAAAGGTTGCGACAAAAGATATTGATCACTTCCCTAAGTTGAAGTTAGATTGAGATACTTTTTGCGGGGCGAAGTCGTCGACTCGTCGCGTCGTCTGCGCTTGTTCTAAAGTGGAGTGCAGTAAGTGCAATGTACTAGACCGAAAAGTTCGATCTATGTAAACTTGGCCGGCCTCAGTCCACATTCCAACAAGTTGTTCGTATAACGACGACATCGAACATTGTTACAGACTTTTTCAAATATTTGGTTATCGTTCTCATAATGCGATGGTCTTTTTCATAAAAGAAAAACATGTTCTAAATGTTGTAGCGGAAAATTCAATTTTATTTGGGAATCAATAGTAGAAAAACCCTGCGTTTTGAGACAGAATATTTTCGGTGTTCTCTCACTCTCAGCAAGCCGGGCCGTACGGCCGTACGTACCTACTCAGTTATCAAGTTTTCACACTGTTATTAATATTGAACGCAACCCTAGTTAGTTTGTTCTGTGCCACATCTTTATAGTGCGCTGATGGCGCCCTCTCTCTTTGTCTATTCCGTACGCTAATCGACGTATTTTATTACTAAATAATCTCAATATTACGAATATTACTAAATAATCTCTATTATTATTTATCAAAAATTGATGACGCACAAAAAAAAGACCCTGATATCTCCACCTCTATAGCATTTTATGTTATGACAAATCAATGTAGGGAGGACAAAAGTATACTGTAGGTATTATTTATTCAGTATGTCCGATTGTTAAATAAAACTTTTACAACCGTATAGCCCCTAGTGTCCAGATTGAGCGTAATAGAATACGTAATGTCCTCGGGATTGATGTCTTCATGGGTTTCTTGTTTATATAAAACAGTAGACAGTTAGAACCCTTCCTTTTAGGCACCCATACCTACCAATGAATAAGTCTTTAACCAGTTATATGGAGCTTCTAGATGTGCCTCGCGGCGGGGCGTCACGATGCATCTCACTTCACCACACCTCACAGTGCAAAACATCCTAGCATAGCGGACCCTTAGTCAAAGCTCCCGGGTTCACCCTATCAATGTTTTCAACGTCATTCTCCATTAAGCACCAGCTAATAATAGAAAGGTGTAGATTGCTCTTATTGCTTTGAAATAAAAGCGTTTTCATCGACCGATTGTTTGTCAAATACCTACGATTTGAATGTATCAAACAGATAAGTCGAATAGGATAATATAACAATTTCACATAATAAGAATAAAACAACATGTACTGTATAACAATTGTCCCATTGACCGTTTCGGGAGTAGCACGCAAACTTGGGTATATTTAATCATAAATAATACCAGTCTGTAACTGTCCCACTGCAGAGCATAGATCTCTTCGCATATAGAGAAGGCACGAGTATTTATCACCACGCTTGCTCAAGGTGAGTTTGCGATTGTTGCTAAGGGCATAATAATGCTTTAAGTCAAGCTGCTCACATACATTTTGGCGAACTAAAAAGTAAAACAATCAAACCTTGCATAGGTTTGATTGTTTTACTTTTTAGTTAGTGCAGTTCATTATGTCTTACGACGAATATTATGCTTCTACAGACAATAATGTCTAATGTCTCCCTGCACATGTGTTGGATCATTCGGTTCCCTTCATGGTGGTTGAGCTGAATGGTGCCGATCCATGCGTCATTTTTGTGAACGGGCGCTCAGAAGTTCAGGAATCAGTCGGGATTGGTCATAACTTAGCTGCCTCAGTCTGTTATAGTATTTTTTTAATTGTTTTTTCTAGATGCTTTTACGTGCTCATCGTTTTACATCGTTCTCACTAGATGCAACTAGATTCATATTTGGTTTGACAATTCAAATGTACGTATTGTAGCGTTATGAAAAAAAAAAAATTTTTAAACGCAACATTAACGAACAATTTTGAATTAAAAAGAAAGTACACCGAAAGTATAAAAAAATTAAGGGATTGAAAAGAACCATAATAGTCAATATCGTATTAATTATTTTGAATACCTAGTATATTTCGTATAATGAAAACTTATGAGTAAAATTTTATCAAGGTAAGGTGCACGTGCTTATTCTCAATGCAGTTGCAACCGGTTTAATGATGGCTTAAGCATACACGTAAAGTAAGATTCTATAACGTTATAGGTAAGGTAATAAAAGTTTTAACTACGTTAACTTAAAATGTGAGCTACGTAATTCTAACAACAAATGTAAATTAAATTTAGATATGACAACAGCAGAATCAACGCTGGATGAACAAAATGGCCTTCGGTAATACCTCATATTGATGCTTGCCATTTTAAAACAAGCTTTTAAACAGTTCCTATAATAATATGGAAGTACCAATAATTCGGTAGCAGATTACAATGCAAAAACAATTTTTATCATTTATTCAGAGAAAAATTGTCTTCCTGTTTACTTGACAATCGAAATAAGAAAATTTTAATAATTGTAACCGGCCTGTTTTGACAAATTCATTAATATGTCTTATGTTGTTTGTGGATATCGTGAATGTTTTCGATTGGCAAATCAACGGGAGATACTTAAAAAATATCTTTGTTGGGTGGAGCCTTTATCTTAACGAGCAAATGTTTTGTTTCTATCTATGCTGTCTCGTTTAAGTATATATATCTAAAATCTTCATCATGGGGGAAGTTTTAATTTTTATTTCACCTGTGATTATAAACTGTGTACTTTATAGATGTATATTTACTTTTTAGAAGCTCCGCAAATGCACATACAAACAATAAATGTACCCTCTTGTAAATCGACACGTTGATGTTTGTACTGAGCGATATATTGTTGTATGTTGTCTGATTATATTCAGACGCTTGTCGGTGTTCATTACGGATAGCCTAGCTTAGCTAGTGTCTGTGTTATATTAGATCAAGCGAGTGGGCTAGCACTGATTTTGTTGTTGTTGTTGTATTGAGGAACTAAATCGACAGTCGTGAATTAATCAGCAAGGCGTGGGGAGTAATCGTAATGCACAGACAGAGTTATTCGTGAGCCTGTTGATAGCCGATCAATGCTTTTTGGTGTTTGACATGATTTTTTTTAAGTTTCATCAAAGAAAAAGATAAACCTCAAAGTGGCGTTGTAAGTTTTTGTTTTTGGCGGGATTTTTTCGACTGAAGTGCAGCGGCTGTTAATATTATTTGCAAATTGATTCCTTGTGGATATTGTGATATAAAATTGGGGTAATTTGTGTCTCAACTGTCTACGCAACTGGACAATATGTGAAATCATTGACAGAAGCGATCCCAGAATAGTGGATCGGAGATTTTTATTGTAATATTGACTACCTCCGCAAAGCTTACTGGGAAGGCTGACTCGATACAATTTTCTGCCAAATACTCCTAAAATTAGAATCTGTTACATCCGCATTCTAATGCATACTAAAGAATGTTAAAATTGGACTGAAGATGAGGCGGTATGGTCCAAGACCTTAGCCTGCCCAAGAAGAGCGAAGGAAAAAATAATAGTTGAAAGTTTTTTTTATTTAAGCCTCTGTCATATTTTTTTTTAATTGTTGATAAGTTACACCAATATATTATTATTAGATATTATTTTATTATTCAACGCATAAACATAATATGACGATGAGAATCGACCCCTAATAATGGTAGCCAAAAAGAGAGAGAGAGGTCATTCACCTTCATTTTACCGATATCTAATGAGCTCTATGTACGTCTTTACCAAGTTATACAACATCGTTCGATCGAGGTCGCAAGTAATAACAATATTAAAATATAATTGAAATATTAGGTTTACCTATGAAATCGCCGTTTTTTATAAAATAAGTTAACGTAACTTTTTTTTTTTTATTTCTGTTAATCAAAGTCGTTGTAATCGATGAATCTTTGCCAACGCAGTGGCAGTTTATTGATGCCTTGCCTTGATTCTTGATAAAAGTCAGCTGGACGGGAGGCAACAAATTCTTGAAAGGCATTTTGTACTGCCTCTCGGGTATTCAACTTTTTCCCGCCAAGAAGTTATCCAAATTCTGGAAAAAGTAGAAGTCTGTAGGCGCAAAGTCTGGTGAGTATGACGGATATCAGACAGCTTCCAACCCCAGCCTTAGTAAATTGGCGACAGCTGCTGTGCAGTATGAGGTCGCGCGCTGTCGTGTAGGAGCAGAGGAGACGAGAAATTGACCAAAGCTGGTTGGAGACGTGCGAATTTCTCCATCATTGTTAGATAGATACATATATTTATTTATTTGCATAGAATGTAGGTAATTAATACAATTAGGTATTACATTATATTCTGCCTGATGGCATTCAAAATTTTTATTAACTTATACCTACTACAATATTATTCTATTTTCTAATTATACAATATAAGAACATTATAAAATAAACAGTCTTGTCATTTAAGAAATCAGATACAGAGTAAGATCATTTTTGTGCTAGTAATTTTTTAAGGTACTTTTTATATCTTCTTAAAGGTTGCTATTCAATCATTTTTTGTATATGGTTATATAAATAATAGGAGCCATGCCCATAACACTATTTCTAAATAATGCAGTTATATATCCGCCTTTGCATATATATCTTAACTTCGTATTGAGTTCTCAAACTTGTAGTCCTGTTTCTAGTATTATTCAAAGTCGGGAATAAGTCATACATCATTTGTTTTAACAAAAATTGCTGTTTCTAATATCTATATAGACATGCAAAAGTACACATCTGCAGTAATGCTCATCCCGTTTGGTAAGAAGTTTTGATGAATCACAACGGCCGTAGACCACCAAACAGTGACCATAACTTTTCTAGTGGTAAGTTTTCGTTTAGGGCTTTGTTTAGGTGCTTATCCAACTTGATGAACGCTTGCGATTTTCAAACAGAATCCATTTTTCGTCGCAGGTAACAATGTGTTCAAAACTCCTTCGTTTTTGTGCCTGTTGTGCAAGGCACGTCTCGATGCGTACTTAGCGCTGGCGATCAAAGAGTTCGTGGGGCAGACATTTATCAAGCTTTATTAAAAATCATCTTTATCGCAAATCTTAGTATAAAAGTATCAACAGCTTCCACAATCGCCTTTTATTCGTCGACGAAGGCGACCACGGGGTGTATATTTCAGGTCGAAATTTCTAGAATGGAAGCGGGCAAACAAATAACATGCGGTGGTGCTTTTGTTTGTAACAGGTGGTGCGTTTGTTTGTATTGTTCGCTTGTGCCGCTTTGATACCAAGACGGTACTCATATTCCATTATTTCTCGATTTTTTAACGTATCCATGATGACGAAAAAGATTCAAATGCGCAGAAAACATAATGCTAATCAATAAACAAATGCCTAATTTTGAATAAAGAATTCCATATTCAAAATAAAATTTATTTGTAATTAGAATTCTCAGCCACATAAACAATATTTTGATTTAAAATGGCCAGTACTGCAGAGCGGCAATTTCTAAGTAAAAACCTATTAATTACGGAAAACTATTGGTTTGGCTGGCCGGGACGACGGATGTCGGCGTCGCAAGTTTATGCGCGATCGCTAACAAGCTGGCCCGGGACCGAGCTCCTACCACGACATGCTAACTCATTTCTCACTCAGTATACGAAGAATAAATGAAGAACTACGAATAAAAATGGTTTTTCTCACTCGAATTCGAGTTCGACAGTCTTAGTAATAACACTTCGTGGCTTCAGCTCGAGACTTCTAGATTTCTCGATTTTCACGGACATTTTATTTTGTCTGTGAAATAAAGCGTGTAACTCTTTTGAAGGCGCAAAAAGTTTTATCTGTAAAAGTCGACGGAGCACAGAAAAGGCGATGGAGGAAAGTTTCTCGAAACCTCTCCCCGTCACTTTGATGTCTAAGATTCAAAAGCCGATACGATTAAATTTTTGCTTCACATGAGATATAAAGATAGAATTCATTCGAGCTCGAAAATCTTTGTAGCTGGAAAAAGAACTAAATGATATCAGCATAAAAAAATGTTTTTATTTTTAATATGAAAAACTTTGTTCTCCCGCTTGCGATCCATGTGTGTTTCGCTAAGGACGTTAAAGGTTGCGTGATGACGTAGATCTGCCAGTTCTGTCCTTAAACAAGCAAAAAGAAAAATAAATAGTTTTGGAATGAGGGCGTGAGGTTAAAATAAATAAAAACATACGCCTTGTTCCAACGTAGCAATAGGGTGAAATGATCGGTATTAAAATAAACACATTATGTTAAGTAACTTTAGTAATGAGCCTGACTACCCAAGAACTAACGGATGTTCTTATGGATATTTGAAACGAAAACCGTGAATAATGAGTAGGAGCCTGACTACCCAAGAACTAACGGATGTTCTTATGGATATTTGAAACGAAAACCGTGAATAATGAGTAGCCTGTGACTATTGTTGTTTGTTTAAGTTTTTAAAGATAATTTGGATAAACGGTGTCTGTTGGCGCGACCCATCTGCGGCTCCCCTCTCAACTTTACGATTTAATTACTTACTGCAAACATACAGTCCCATTTAACTCAAGTGGTTTATATTGTCTCCATAAACATTTCAGATATAATTGCTGGAGTGGATGTAGGCGCTTATACTTTTGGAATATTTCAGGAATTGACCTAATTGTTGAAAGCTTTAAGTTTTGTTCTTTATTGCGAGTAAGTGAGATCTATTGCAGCTTACAATATTTTTATTAAGACATAAATACACACAAATTGGAACGACTATCTCCAGCAGTGTTCTGCTATGTTGACTTTTGCTGATTATTGTCATAACAAAATCAAACGCCTAGATATTTCCCAAATGTGCTGGGGTCGGTTTCGGTATTTTTACCCGACTACGACTTAGATGATTTTAGCAGTCTATGTATGTACGTATGTTACTCCGTAGCGGCTAAACTATTTATCCGATTTTGATGAATAAGGTATCAATCGACTCGTTATTATGGTCCCGGTAACATAGGATAAAAAAGTTAATTCAAAAAGTCCGAC
This sequence comes from Orthosia gracilis, assembly GCA_947562075.1. Classification (NCBI taxonomy): domain Eukaryota; kingdom Metazoa; phylum Arthropoda; class Insecta; order Lepidoptera; family Noctuidae; genus Orthosia; species Orthosia gracilis. The sequence goes on from OX387268.1 coordinate 45,754,164, forward strand.
TGTTTAAGAAGCAAACTAAAAACCGTAAAAGAATATACATATGATACATCTGGTATATACATATATACATAATACATCTGGTTTTGGTCAGCCAGCTCACGAATATGTATCCTCCGACTGGACAGCATGATTTTCTTCTTCTTTACAACTTCTTAGCTTGCTTCTTAAGCAGTCGGGCTTTTTGATTTCTTGAATATATTTTTTTTATTTATACTTTATTTTTAAGTTCACATATTTTTTATACATATTAGTTTTGTATATTTTTGAAATCAAATCTTAAAACTCTTTATTTTAATATCCCACACGATGAGTTTAGACGAAAAAATAAAATTGGGCCTCCATAATATGGCGCCGCCATTTTTCAATTTTCTAATTTTAATGTAGCCAGTGACACTCGCAAGGTTAAGACGAAACGATTGACGTAAAAAATCATCAAAATTGGCCTACGCGTTTGGTCTCTAGAACGCCACATAGGAACAAACATACATACATAGACTGTTAAACAGATTACCCACCTTCGTTGTCACTATTTTTTTATATTAAACGGCTGGTTATGTGGTTTTCATAATTCAGTAATTATCAGAGATAATCCAATATCCCTTAAGGCCTTGACAAACCAACGTCTATTAAAAAAGCGGATTGAAGTTTAATCGTCTCAATACACTAACTTCTCCATCTGTATTCAAGCCGCAATGATCCGTAGTTTCCATTTATAGGCAAATTAAAATCCATCTCTCCTGTCTAGGCTAAGCCCTAGAGCCGAAGGTACAGATTTACCTGCAGCTTATCCTAGACGCGTCTTATCGGCTTCTGGGCTTTAGCAGCAAGCATGCCGCAGCCGCAGTGACTGGATGCCATTACCATGTCACTTAATTTTGCGATAAAAATGATGATTAAGAAGACTTCTAATATTTTAACTAAAAAACGGAGAAAAATGAGAATTAAATGAAAACAAGCATTTATATAAAAAAGGGGAAAATTAATATTTATTTTTTTACAAAAAAATACTACCGACTTCCAAATAAGAAAACTACAAAATGAAAAATAACTTTATTTTTGGAAGTCGGTGTCCATAACGCAAAATAAGGTACCTACGAAAGACACCGACTTCCAAAAATAAAGTTATTTTTCACTTTGTAGTTTTCTTCTTTGGAAGTCGGTAGTATTTTTTTGTAAAAAAGGTTTTTTTTTGTTTTTCACTTTTTACAAGGTACTTACTACACCTTTATTTAAAAGCTAAGTTGTTTAGTAAGTTACCTTAACGCCAGAATAGATAACCCGAATATCATGAAACTTGAACATAACCGGTGAAATGAGAAATCTGCGTACCCCTTAAGAGCGTACTGGCGTTATGTTATGTTATAAAATAATATAATCAATAAACAGACATGCGATTGCAGCAACCCCGAGTTATTTTTGCCGTTATTTATTGAAGAGTTCTGTCGTATATCTTCGAAGCTCTTTCACCAAATTAAAATGGGACCAATTTCGGAACAGACTCTTTCGAACAAAAAAAGAATTTTCAAAATCGGTCCACAATTGACGAAGATATCGGTGAACATACGCAAAAAAAAACAAACGTGAAATCGAACATAGAACCTCCTCCTTTTTGGTAAGTTGGTTAAAAATTGCACTGTCATGAGAAACTAACATGTGTGCAAAATTCCTGTTCCATCTAACACAGGAAAATTTTAGCTCAATCTTGAATAACTTGCAATATTTGAACACACAGATACCGGAATAAGTGAAGCTAAATAAAAGCTCGTAAAAAGAGGAGAAATTTTTTGTATGTTGCGGATACGGAGGCGGATATTTGAAGGCTCACATCTGCCGATGCGGATGCGGATACGGATCCAAAGATATTTTACAAGAAACTATATGGGTGGGGAAACAAAATAATAAGATAGTAATCCTACTAATAATATAAATGTGATAGCTTGGATGGATGTATGTTTGTTACTCAATCACGCCTGAATGGATCTGGATGAAATTTAGGACAGAGATAGATTATGATCAGGAATAGCACATAAGGTACTTTTTGTCCCGGGCATATGTTCCCTCGGGATTTTTGACATTCACGTGGGCGAAGCCGCAGCGCTGGAAGAAGCTAGTTTTTAATATAAAAAAAATATTTAGTTACTAATTACTTTTACTAACTAATTGTAGAGCATTATATTTAATGAAAAGTAATATTGCCGCCGTTTCAGGAACAAGTCTGTTATGCAGAGGCTCGTAAATTAAACCCGCGCTACTGAAAAACAAAGTCGCTTTCCGCGTCTGTTTGAATATCCTCTTAGTCCTCCTAAGCCACGCAACGGATTTTTTTGCAGTTTTCACAAATAAATGCGCGATACGTAAACAAGATTTTTGTATAAAATTTATCCCGTGCGAAGCCGGAGCGGGTCACTTGTTTAAAATAAAATACTTAATTTTGTAATCGCCAACCCACCGTGAGTAAAGTTCTCGGCAAATTTCTTGGCCGCCCTGAAGTTGGCTACAATGGTTGCGCAGTAGTAAATCTCATACAAAAACAGCACTGCGCTGCGCCTTGCGCATCGAATAGTCAACTTCAGGGCGGCCCAGAAGTTTGACGAGTACTATATGCGTGCTGAAATGCTCGTACCTTTAGGTATACGAAGAGGTCTTTGCCCTGTAGTTCCTGAAGTAGGACAATAACAGGAACAAAATTGCAAAAGTCGAAATCGCGACTAAAAAATCTACTAAACGATGAGTACAATGACTTCTTTTCAGGGTTTATATTATTACTTTTATTATTTATATATTTGTGAATTCTATAAAAGTAATCTGTTAGGAGGCGTATCTTCAGTGGGTATTTACAGCCTGATATATGATGGGCAATATAAAACACTAGATTTATATCTTAGTACGAATCTTATTATTATGCTAATGTACCATTTACGAGTTAGATACGGACCCTATTGAAAGGATGAAGTTATACCTACTAAAGGCTTGTCTGCATACCAATACTTATTTGTGTTTAGATGTACCTATAAAACACACAGATACATACTGTTTGTTGTTTTGTACGAAAACTGTTTTAAGTAATGTGCAATGATGAAATCATCCAAATTACAATACTTATCTACACTTTTATTTTACAATATAAATATGTTGCTAAAGATTTGGTAACATCAGACCAACAAAACAAAATAATTCACAATTTTAATATCAAAACTGAGTCTAGTATAAAAATTAATTTACCCGAAGCTACACAAATCTTAACAAGACTGCGGCACGTCTAAGTAATTAGCGAAAAGAGGCGAGACCAACGACATAAATCATCTCGCTCCCACAGATATGTAGCCATCTCCCGGCATCTGTCTACCCAGCGCCCCAGCGGGGACGCGACTGCGGGTAGTTCTATCAAATTTACATTAAACTTCAAACGAAACAAGAAAATTAAGCCAAAGTAAATGACGCGACGCGCGACGTGCCTCACAAACTCACACGTTGCCGTTTTCGAGGAATAGTTAACGGCTTTAATAATTAGGCCAATTTAAATTAAGCCATGATACGATTAAATGCTTAAGGTAGATATCTTTCCCGCTATTTACGAACCTTCAGCAAACTACTTTTATGGTAAACACCGCAAGATTAATCGCTGTCTTCCTTTAACCTTGTAGATAGCTCAAAAGATAGAAATCGGGGCATTACGCTAAGTTGCAAAGTATTTATTGAGCGAGATATCAATCTTGTGGAATCCCTTTGTTTATATTCGAGTGTGTGCGTGTCTTTTGTCGCTAAACACCATTAAAACGTTTGCTCGTCGTTTCTAATTGGTGCGTGTATCTGTTTGCTTAGATGTTGGATCGGATCCTCGCACGTAACAGATTCTAGTAAATTTTAATGATGTGTTGCGTCGCAGTGCGGCGTGCCCGCGGCGCCGAGTTATGTATGCTACTATCACAACTGGTTGACGCCACTTTAGAGTACGCCCCCGGCAATACTCTCACAAGGGTGTTAGAAAAGATATGCCAGAGAGTCCTGGCGAATGCAATCGATACATCGATACTACACAATGTTTTGTCTAAAGATACATTCCTAGAAAATCGAATGGCAAATAATGATAATTTTCAAAGATTCTCTGAACCCGAAATCAATACACTCCTTTTTCGGACAGTCGTTAAAAATAGGAAAGAATTTTATTTGTATGAATTAGAATCTAATAGCTTTCTGATAGCTAAATAAGTAATTGGGACTTTATCATAGCTGTTCTTATTTTAAGCAAAAGTTTAGATCTTTCTTTTGTTTTGTTAATTGCGATTTTGTAGAAAAATTCGAAAGAATTTGATTCTGAACAACTTTCGCAAAACTCACGCATTCTAAGAACAAAGTAATAATAAATGAGGCAATTCAAAAGAAATATAAATCCACATAACAAATTGTTTAAATGGAAAGGTACTCATGTCAGAACTGTATCATTTTTCAGGTGACTATTATGAAATACCGAGAACTGAAAATGCAATGCAAACAAATAGATCTTTTCAAATAAATAATAGTAGCAAATACTTTTTTCGAAGAACTCATATTGCTGTTCAATAGTTTTCGCATTTGATATAAAACATGTTATTGCATCTATTTTGAATTTATATTTGTGTGAGACCCGTTGAGGTAGTTAGAGTTTGAAATATTAATAATCTTGTTACATGATACCCGTGGTCGCTTTACCAAGTTTTCTTAAGATAAAGCTCATATACTTCCAAACTTCTTGTATCCCGGCGCTCATTTAACAATGCAAAGGCCCAAAAATGTATTTTAGCGGTGAAACATTCTGGCGGGAAGAACACACCAAAATATGTTCTACTTTTCTCTACTGGCGTGGAAATACAAAATTATTTGAACGCGGAACTACGCTTCCGAAGTGGAATCGTTTGAGAGGCGTTCGCCTGATGTTAGTAGTGTGTGCCGATTCAATTCGCCTTCTTTGCTTGGTTTTAGTTAGGTTTTGCTTCACAAGAAAGTTGCTTTAACATTCATTCAATTGTACACTACACAAACATCCAAAACTATAAGCATTATAGCAATACAATGCTTATATTTTTGGAAGTTTCTAAAGTGTTGTTGCTGTAAACCGTAAGCTGTCAAACAACTCTTTTAAACAAATAAGCACTAACTTATTTAAAACAAATGTTTGACAGCTTACGGTTTTCAGCTTTGCGTAACAAAGCTTATTTCACAGTCCATAATTGGCTGTGACATAGTTTCCATCAATATTAATCGTGATTCGATTAGCATATTAATCCATAGCAAAAAGTTCGATTTTAATTATGCAAGAATCCACAATTACTCGGTGCTTATCGAAGCGATGACGTGGCAAACTGGCAAGCTTATTATTTATTGGTCTTTAGTGGTTTCGCCCGGGACTCGGCTCGCTGTAGACGACAGAATATTTTGAACGATGTTGACCGTATTTCCACACTGCTAACTTGATTACCAATAGTTTGGTCGGTTGCTTTATTCTGCGCTATAGTTGTTCGTGTCCGTAAACGAAGAAAATATCGTTTTATGGCATCAGAAATAAATTTTAGCAACATTTTCGACGCAAAAAGCGCAGTGACCGAGCTGCGGTGTTTCGAATTTTCGCCCACATACATTTTGGTAGATGCGCTAAATATTTTTTGCTCGCATCGTTTAACACTGTGCGGCTTCATCAATGTACGAATTTAAACATTGACCATTTATTTAGATGCATTTATTTTGGATGTATCCATTGAATACGCCATTGAAATAGGTAAATAAGCTTCGTGATAATGATAAGCAGGCCAACAAGTTGCAGGTTTCCGCACTGCGACGCAACATACCATTAAAATTCACCAAAACCTCCGTCTGCCGGAACGAAACAATCCACGTACATACTCGTACATTCGAATTTACGCTACTATTTATGTACGGACGATATAGCTTTGTGCGCTGACGTCATACTGTGAGCTTCGCCGTATAAATAGCTCCTATTAACTTGTTATATTACCCTCACGGCTGCGATGTGATGAGCCTATTTCTGTGCCCATTATGCATGCTTTAGTTGCGCCAGCTGCCCGATTGCATCAAGTTTTCATTTTATTTTTAGTTCGTTAGGTAACTTCAGAACGAAGTACGGAGGAGTTTCTTTTCGAACCTCGTAATTTTGACCGGAACTCCCAGAGAGTGGGCGCTTCAATGAACAAATCGTGGCGGGCAGTTTATAAAAAGAACAGGGACGCAACAATAGCCTCATTCGATTTACGCTTTATTCATTTTATTCGCTTCGCAAGATGGTTCCGTTTTATTATCGTTATTGTTTCGCTATTGTTGAGTGGTTGGCCCTTTGGACGCGGCGGCGAATCGAACTCGTCATGAAATTCAATGTTATCTCATATCTTCTTAATTGGTTGGCAACAATGGCACTTAAGGCGTAATATATACGTAAACGCAGTACTGGCCGTGCGCCCGCTCGATGCCAAAATAACAATATTGAACCTCCTTTTGAACAGTTTTGTTTGCAAAATATTATTTGATTTACATATGCTTTGTCAGTTATGAAGGAAATCCAACCGTCAATTTTTCTGTGTAAAAATATTTTTAAACTTCCAAGTCGTTTTGGAGGTTGAAAAGTTGCAAAAAATATCGTGTTGCTAATTATTTTTTTTTTAAGCAAAAATATTTGTTATACGAAAAAACCATGTTAACAAAATAATGTAAATGAAATCATAATAAATATATATTTTTTTCAAACCTTTTAACTTAGCCGTTACTAAGGAGAATGCTTTAGAAAGTTACCGTTTTCGGCACTGAAGCGTATTTAGGCCCTTAAACACAGCATCACTCTTTAGAAGATGGGTTGTCTGAGTTTGACGAATTCAGTTTCAATGCTGAACATGACAATATAAGTTGGTACATTGTGATAATAATGGGCCATATGACGTCATTGAATTAAACTTAATGCTGTATCACAATATCTCTGAGTAATGGACAGTTCTGGAGAGAAGCATAACACGTCTTTAGGCTTCAGAGAATGATGGGCTCACAAAGGACAAGTGATATGTGATACGATTGTCATTAGTTGCGAGTATTGTTGTGATGTTTCAGATAACAATATGTTTTGAATTTAATGAGAATACAGCTTTAGCTTTATATAAGTGTTTGTAGGAATAAAACGACTGTACTATGATATTGTTTATTAAAGATGCTTTTGAGATTTTATGCTTTTTCAAGCTTGTACTTAACTTAGCAGGTGAAGCTAAGAAACCAGACACACTCAAAACAGGCTTGCTTAATTTTTTTTTAAGCAACCAACTCTAGTCAGTTTTAGATTGCGAAAAAAAATTATGTTAATTTGGCAGGACTTGGGGAGGCATTTGCCGCACTGCTGGACATAATAACAAAAAGAAAAAAGATACTACTTTACAGAGAACTTGCTTGTTTCATGGTTGGTTATGATTACTCAACGCATTTTTTAGTTAATCGATAAAAATAACAGTTTAAAAAAAAACTAAAGAACACGGTTTAATAGAAAATCAAACTAGAAAGTAGAAAATAATTTTCAATTGAATTTATATTAAGAATAGTGTGATTACCAAAACAATTATTTTATTGCAAAAAAGCGTGGGGTGCTTGACGTTAATTTCTATAATATTTTATTAACAGATATTGGTAAATGTAGTCATTTTGAAAATATCTCAAAAAGCACCCTCGCTTTTTTATAAAAACATTTTTTTTTTGTTAATCCCACAATTCTTTACTACAACAATTATTTTGTACTTTTTAGTTTGGTTTTCTATTATAGCGTGTTTTTGAGATTTTTTTTATGTTATTTATTTTATACTTTTTAATTCAATCGCTAATTCTGAAGATCCTGATAAGCATAATGAGACAATCTATTTAAATTATTGCATTGATGTCGGTCCTTGATAAGTGTGCAAAGTTTCAAATTAGGCCGACGTTTTGAAGTACATACCAAGTTACATACCAAGCTAATAAAAGGATGTTAAAAAGACTTTGAAAATTATTCAGAAAAATCTTTTTACTTTTATTAGAGGACAGGCGTTGCTATGTAGGTATCAAAGTTTTGGAATAACCTATTTCTGTCATGCGAATATCTATACAGCCGCGTAACGAGTTCTCAGAGACACCTGAAATTTCTGTATTGGTATTTCCAAATTGATAAAATCCTTTCGTAGCCGGACGGCAGTTGTCTGAAATATTTCCATTTAGTTAATATGGATTTCTTGGAAGTCAACACAATTCTAAATTAGTAGTTTACGTTGATTCGTTAGTTTAAGTCAAGAGACTTTTTACTTAAGACGATTCTTTCAATATAGCCCGCTTTTAAGGTAAACGCGCACCAAGACGCATGCGCCGCAGTTATCGAATTTTCTCATGGTCTCGCGCAATCCGCATCGTACGCGCCGAACGCGTCGCATGCATTGTATTCACTTCTGTAAATCTTCAATATTTTCTATACGGATACGGATGACGTCTCCGCGCCGCCCGCATCGCACTCGTCGCAAGCATCGAACGCGACGAATTTGATCATGCCATCCGCACGCGGTGGTGGATATACCTACAGCATTTTACTGAAATGCGGGTCATGCCGCGCGGATAGGTTCGCGACGTTGCTTGCGATTTCATATAAAGATTTATAAAATGCGATGACTGCGGTGCGTGTGGTTTCTGCGGCGCGTCTAGATGCGCGTTCACCTTAAGTTGTTTGCAAATTGCGGAGCATCGGAAAAATGGCACCGTTTTGCTGGAAATCGATTTGATTTTGGGCTTTGAATAAGACGAATCTTAAAATTTAAATCACGTGCTCAGTAGTGTAGACTGCTATCGCTTTATCATTATGACGGTGATTATTTTGTTTTGTATCTAAATTTTACATTTGGTTTGCTCTACAGAAATGATGACGTGCCGGCTGGGAGGCCGACGGCTGGGTGGCTCCCGAGGCTCGCTGCAGGCCGGCACCGCTTGCTCTGCCGCCAGCGAGCTGGACCTCTCCTCGCGCTCCAGACGCGCACATAAAGCACGGTAACCTCCTCATCTTTACTTCTATAGTACAATGACGGCTGGGTGGCTCCCGAGGCTCGCTGCAGGCTCCTGCGACCTGGACCCAACCTCAGAGACAGATAAGTGATTTATAATTAGTTAGTTTAAAACAAAGGGATTTACAGTATTAGTAGCAACTTGATAGACTACTAATCCATTGCAAGAATCAACCAGTAGGTAGATTTATGCACGAAATTTCTTGAAGTGCCGATTAAGCGATGCAGTTTCAGTCACAATCATGTTTCAAACCTTATTCTTGTCATTTTTGAACTGAACGTAACAGAAGAATGAGTTCTCGCGAAACAAAACAAAATGCATTTTTGTGACCGACACTGCACTGCAACTGAACTTTTCAAAACGTGGCCTACTGATCTTAACATGCAAATATGTTTCGATGAAATGATTGTGAAAACATTTAGAAGTCAATATTTCTTAAACTATGTAGGTTAAGGAATTATTTTAAACTATTCTCGCAGCCATCCCGCTCACGAGTTTATTTCAGTAATCCCTCGTACAAAATTGTGTGGGCTTATACAAAAAATCAAATTTTATATACTTTAAATTTTATTTACATTGATAAAAGTATATACAGTGTTTAAAATACTAAATCAAAAACTACTCACTAACGAAACCTAAAAATATACTAAATTAAAATATAGCGTCGAAAAACTGCTCCACATCGTTGTCCACCGGTAATGTGCCCAGAAGACAGGCAGCATTGCCACGTTGTAAGGCAATGCAATAAGCATCTGACTTAGGTAAAAGCCAGCCCTTGGGTCATGCGAAGTGTATATACTTTCAAATAGAGAAGTTTCCAGAATGAATTGAAACAAACTTATGTGGCTTCACAACTGGAAAGGGTTGAGGCGGGCGGTTGTAGCTACAAATAGAAATTTTTTTTTTGTTTTGATTCTAATAAAAGGGCATTTAATAAAAGTTTCCCCTTGGTTCCGTGCCGAGTTTTTTAATAGATTCGCACTTGGTCGCGGAGAGACCAAATAATTTAGAGCGCTCGCACCAGCGAACTCCTGACAAAATCCGACACGAGATCGGCTTTAACAAGCCTCCTTGTTGTGAAGCGATTCGTTTGATTTACTAATCGTTGAGCCGAGCGCGGAGAGCAGGCCTCGTTCCACAGAGTCATTATTTCCAAACTTATCGATTTGTAAGGTAATAAGGTATCGAATTTTCCACTACATAAACCGGAGTTCGTTAACGTGGGCCGTTTTAAGGCAAAAACGAAATTGAGTCATCTAGTTTCTAATTAAGTAGGTATCTTTTTGCAAATAGTAAAGGCGGCACTGTCAGAAATGTGCCGCAAATATCTTTTGATAGCAATCTCTCGCGACGAAACAGGCTCCATTTAGGTACATATTTTAAACGCGATGAAAAGATTGGAGTATTGAAATATATTGGTATTTTCTGGCAGTTACTTTAGGTATGGAAAACCTTCGTTCGTGATTCTTGCTTTTAAATTAACTTTGTGGCTTTGTTCAGGCAAAGAATATTTGACACAAAAATGCTATGGTGACGCTAGAACTAAAATACTACTGTTGTCTAGGGGCCGATTTCTGATTTGAGTATTTGAGGTTAAGAATGGGTTGAGTATTTGTCAAACTGTACTTTAGCCTGAAAACCTGTCAAAAGTTCGCTCTAAAGTAGGGTTTGACACTTCCTTAACGCCAAATACTCAATTGAAAATCGCCCTTAAGTTATACTAATATTGCACAGATTTACTTTGTTAAAGGTTTATTGAAATGCTCAACGTGTAAAAACAGAGAATTAAAAGTAGTAACAGACGCAGCCCTACTTAATAGTATAAGGATGAAGAGACGACACACTTTCTGTGTTCAGCATTTTACACGTTCGGGGAGCCATATTACTTGATATCCTCTTAAACTGGATCTGTCAAACCGCCATGAACGATAAAGGGGATCTATCGCGATCATAACACTTCCAACCTCTATGTATTATGGATCCTTTTTTTTAACGTCTCTATGAAATCAAGAATTATTACGGCCTTGATTTCTTTCTCTCCTTTTTATGGAGGCTAATAAGTTAATTTATAGATTTGGGATTCGGCAGAATTGTGAGTGATGATTCTGCTATTCATAGGCTGGTTATCGAGGGTTTTTGTGAATTCGCATTGAGGACTGAATTATGAGAGACGTGTGTTAGGACGATTCCATTCGGCTACAATCACACTCTACACTCTAACAAAAAGTTGAATAAAACTGGCTTCAAGAAACGGTTCGAGTAGAATACGGTATTAGCCAAGTTGTCCTTTTGATTGACTAAATCTTTTCACCAAGGCATGAACTCTTACGATAGTACATACTAGCTCATGTTGACAGGAGAGAAAAACTCACATCAACTGTGAACGCCTCAATATTGAATGATGACCGTGCACGAACTAAAACTATATATTTTTACTACGCATAATTTTCGTGATATAACGTGGTTAAACTTGCAGCCTCCATTAAGGCGACGGTGAAGAGCTTCGGCGGCCGGCTCTTGTTTGCCCAGGAGCACAAGGACCCTCTCCTGAAGGGCCGCTTTAATCATGAGTGTTGACTCGATGAGCCTACGTCCTCCCTCCTCCTTGTGGTGAAAAGACTCACGTAGGCACGTCAACTTTAAAAAATCCTGCCTTATTAAAGGTGCTTATTTAAGAAACAATATGGGAGATGTTAAGATCTCGATTTGCCGTTTTGTTTGCCGGTCTTAACGAAAGAAAGTATTGGTTGTGTTCAGTTCATGCTTTATTATACTTATCTACCAAATTTTATATACTTTTGAAATTAAACGTATCTATCAATCTCAAAATAACCAAAGCTAGTAGCTTTGGTTATTTTGTGATTCTCAGATCAGGCTCGACCGTTCGCTTGTATTCCCCCTAATTCTCTACGTAGCTGAGACATGGACACTACGAGATCTGGAAAGGAAAAAAGTAGATGCTCTGGAAATGTGGTGCTGGAGAAAAATGCTTGGTATTTCTTGGACAGAATGCCGCGCAAACGTCTCCATACTCCAAGAATTCGGCATCAAGGAGTGTCTATCAGCAGTAGTACAGTCTCGAATACTGAAATTCTTTGGCCATGTCTCGAGGCGGAATAACAACTCCATTGAGCGCCTAGTGGTGCAGGACAGAGTGGACGGTAACAGCACACGCGGGAGATCACCGATGAAGTGGACTGATCAAATTAAGTCCGCCATTGGTAGTCCTGTAAATGAGTGCGCCGAAATTTCATGTAGCCGAGCCAAATGGAGAGAGATCGTGTGGCGATTTACAACACCAGCGATTGGACCAAATTCATCGTGACCACGACCAGAGCGGTCTCGAGCGAAACGAAGAAGAACATCAATAATATGCCATTAACTGTTGTTCATGCAAGTAATGAGGTCTAAGTGTTTTTTAATGCTGCTTCGAGTGCGTGCTCAGAGTTTTCAATTTAGGAAATCAGGATAGCAGTGACGACGATAGCCACTACTGCTGATACGGCTTCTAAAACAATAAAACAAAAGCTTTAAAAAATCCGACTTTAAAAACCCACAATCTTCAGCTAAAAAAGCCAATAAAGAGCGCTCCACTTAATCTGTAAAGAGTGGCTATAAGCGGCTCGCGAAGCTGCGCTGGTAATATGAGCGAGCGCCCGTCGACATCGGTATGGCAATACGACCGATCGCATTTTTGAACGGATTATATGTCATTTTACGGGACAACAGTTCTAGCACAGCTCCACACGCCTCTGCCGCTCTGCCCCCACAGAGGTCGTATTGGGAAAACCAATTTCTACCGGTAGCCGCCTGTGTGCCACTAAGTCGATTGGACTTCAAACGATTTCTTTCGCCCGACATAAAGTCTCGATCTGCATAACTTTTTAGATTAACACTGCACGGCCAGTCGGTGACTTTTGTATTTTGCTTTATGGACTGTTTTTAATTTTGCGTGGGAACGGATAAGCAAGATTTATGGCTTTGGTCCGAAAATCGATTTGGTATTTAGCTAGGTAAGTCATTTATTAACCTACACACAATATTAGTATGGTGTGTGTAGTTTTTATGTATAAAAACAATAAAAAAAGAACACATTATATGGTCTCTACTTAATGAAAACATAGGGCGCTCAATGCGCCCATATCCGTAATCTATTTCAGTATAAAAATTGCATAAACATAAAATGAATAAATTTCTGCCATAAAACCTCTTTACTGTGTTTTTACCAAATGTTTTGGCCATTTCCTTCCAAAAAACAGCCCCAAAAGCTATCAAATAAAGATTAAAAATAAATGCTTATTTTTTTTCTTGTTTTAACGGCCTCTAAATTGTACAACGTGGCGCTATAACCAGTATTTGTCTGTTGGAACTTGAAACCAAAAAGTTTGAATACATTTTATAAATACGTGTTTTGATGGAAGTATCGTTTGATTGAAACATTTACGAATATGTATTAATTTATCATTTAAAAGTATAATTTGTTATTTGGTAGGTTTTGAAGAAAAATTGTAAACAATTATTATCAAATTAGATTTTTTATTCTATGGACTTTGTCTGAAACTTAAGCTTTTTTTTTAAATTTATATCAAGTTAGTCAATTTTTTTTTGACTCTATATGGCTGAACGAAAATCACTGTGTCTGTTCATGCTTATAGAAGTTCTTAGTCTTGTTAATTTAGATAAAATATAAATAAGAACAGGCTTTTATTGGAAATCATGGTCTGAGTTAAATTAATGCTATGCATCGATAAATTGGTAAGTTCAAAAAAGTTCATAACATAAACTAGTAATTTAACAATGGTTTAAGATAATGTTTCCTGCTTTGATCAAAACTGGTCACATTAAAAAAATTATGTTAGTCTGATGGTCAGCAAAAATATATTTTTGCTTGCTAAGTCGTATATAGACACTAGACTTGACCCGTAAATACACATGCTTGTAACTTGCAAAAAGTGTGCAAGTAGTTTGCATGCCATTTGACTAATCAGGAGTTATTATGTCACAGAGACATGCAAGGTACATGCACATTTATATGAAAGTTACAGGCATGTGTATTTGCGGATTTAGTTGGGTTACGGAATATATAGTTTCAATATGTGCATAATTTTTACCCGATTCCCGAAGGAGGGTAATGTTTTTATCAGTCTATGTAGGTATGTATGTTTGTTCCTATGTGGCTTTCTAGAGAACAAACGCGTTTGCCATTTTTTATGATTCTTACGTCAATCGACTCGTCTTAACCATGCGAGTGTAACTGGCTATATTAAAATAGGAAAACAGAAAATAGGCGGTTTTTGGCTGCCATATTGTGGGGGCCCAATATTTTTTCTTCCTAACCCATCGTGTGGGGTATCAAAATAAAGGGTTTTAGATCTGAAACACACTTATTTTTTAATACATCTAATTCGAAAAAAAATGTCAATTAAAAAGTTATAAATAAAAAAAGTTAATTCAAAAAATTAAAATACCCGACTGCTTAAGAAGCAGACTAAAATGACGTAAATCTACTCGTAATCTACTTAAGCCAAAGCTAGTCGTCTGGTTATACAGTCAATAAAAATAAATAAAAAATAAAAATGTTTATTGCATTATCTTAAATAACTTATTCTAAATACAATGGGAAGAATCCTTTTAAGCAAATAGTTTGCTTGTGTCAGGATACTCCGCCCCTCTCCATTGTTTTTACTTATTTCTTTGTACCCAGGTTAAAACTGCTGGGGGCGAGCGGGGAAGCTCCACTGCTAAGTGGCTGGCGTAGCACGCCGCACACGCCTCACGCACCCGCCACGCCAGCGCCACATCACTCACACAACCACCTAGCACCTTCACATTGCAATGGAACCGACAGGTATAGTCCAGAATACTTATAGCTTTAAATAAACACACGATAGAACCCCCATATCCTTCACGTCAATACATTGCTACGGCATCACCAACGGTACATCATGCACACAATTGTCTTGTACCCAAACGAACAACGAAGCCAGTAGGTATAGTTTCAAGTAACCTAGACAAGTAATGCGTCACATCGTCTTTTACTAACCCTCAGTTTCCCAGCACAAAATTATCGCAGAATTAATGTGACAAATTGTCAAGCACGCGTTATCTGCTGTGATTGGCTAATTTTGAGCTGGGAAACTGAGGGTAAGCCATACAAATGCGTATAAGGCGATTCGCACACTGCACCGCGTTGCGCAGCGTAGCGCGGGAGTGTGTGTTCTTACGTTGCGTGAAAGTATATCTCTTTGCATTGAAAACATGCGTAGCGCAACACAGAAAACGTATTCACGTGCAGTGTCGTGACTTCCCCGCCACTCACCCCGCAGCGTCTAGCGGGGCAGTATGTGAATCACCTAATACAGTGCTACGGCGTAGTACGACTATATCCTGTACGCTCACTCAATACACGTCAAAACACAACGCACAAAGCCATGCAACGCTCATGCAACGTTAGCGCCACTAAATCAAGCAAATTTTTATTGACTTTAGATACCTATGTTTACACAAACTCATGTAAAAATATCCAAAGATCCCATCAGTGTCATTGCGTGAATATGGTATTTAACAATAAGTACCTGGGTGACCGAGCTCTGCTCGGGTGAAAATAGAAAAAACGACGTTTTCTAAAAATGAAACCTAGCTATATCGATTTATCGCCTCCGAAAGGCAAAATTTCATGTTGGAGCCGTTACCGAGATTCAGATTACATATAAACATATAAAAGAATTGCTCGTTTAAAGTTTTTATTATTATATATATAAATATAATTGATAAAAAATCTTTTTGAACTGAAAAGTACTAGTTATACTTACAGCTGTCCCATCCAATGAGCCCAAACACGTTTAGGAGTTGCCATGGCCAACTTCCGGCTCCATCATGAAACTCAACTCCATAGTACCATATTATGTCAATGTTCCCAAAGTGACATAAACCATATACCACGTTTCAGCTTATTCGGATGCTAGGAATTGCTTGAAAAATGGATGGTTGATGGACACACAAGCAAGGCAATTTAAAGCTTGTAAAAAAAGAAGAACTAAAATAAATTTAAGTAAATCGTAATATGAAAACAATTGTTTCACGAACACACAATTACTTACCAACACAACACAAATTGCGTCAATACAAACAAGTCATTAAGTTGATTCTTCGGATGCTAGGAATTGCTTGAGAAATGGATGGTTGATGGACACACAAGCAAGGCAATTTAAAGCTTGTAAAAAAAGAAGAACTAAAATAAATTTAAGTAAATCGTAATATGAAAACAATTGTTTCACGAACACACAATTACTTACCAACACAACACAAATTGCGTCAATACAAACAAGTCATTAAGTTGATTCTACATACTATGTACCCACAATTGTATTGTGAACTTTTTAATCCCTTATCATTGTGTTAAACCTTTTAGCGTTCCCTATTCCATTATTGTGCTTGTTTCAAAGGTACAGTCATAGGGTTATTTACGAAACCACATCTCGTTGTAGTTACATTTTGTCGATATTTTACCAATAACACACGAACAAAGCGCTAACTTGTCGTCAGAACTAAATAAAATACTGTTTGACAGTCGATACGCTTTGACAGCTCTCACCCGTATTCGCAATAATGCTTTTGGTGTACGTCAAACTACGCAAAATTACATTGGAATTCGGATGGCAAGAGTTACGATTTATGTTATTTGTTTAGACTTTTATTATCGGGTGCCAGAACTATAGCAAACATTAAGGTAACCAAAAGGATATTGAGACACGAAAGCTAGCACGGGAGATTAACTAGAATTATTAGGTCTTTTTCAATTGTGATTTTACATGCTAAAGTAGCTATGTACTGGTATTTAATGAAATGTAAAGCAATCAAAGGCAACACGGAGTCACAAATACAAGTTTTAATATTGGCAACAAAGTAAAACAACAAACTTTTATGAATACAAAGTATGATTTAATACTTAACTTACGGTCCAGTGATTTTACATTAGCCGCTTATACGAAATGCACGCCATAACCATAAATTTTAAGTTGCGATTTATTTTGTACGAAGTTATTCTCTCGATGTGAATGTGTCGTCTATGCTCTGTTTATATGGCTACATTGTGTGGTCAATATTCGTTTAGTCTTTGTTTCACTTGCTTTGCAGTATCCAGTTTCAATAGAAAGGAAACGTCTGTCTGGTCACAGATAGGCTATCATAGCTCAGAGGTTTTGTTATCACGAACATATTTTGAACGAAATCAGCTTTTGTTGTCATCATCGCAAACTTCGGTAAACGAGAATCTCCTTCATTTGCTTTTCGCCAGCTAGGAAAAGTTGAGCTGAGCTGAGTCCGGTTTTAGCTGAACCAAACGGAAAGTATTGTTTTTCTCGTAACTGTACCTATGTCGGCGGCTCACCAATCTGCACTGCCAAATTAGATGAACTAAGTAAATCCAATTTTAAATTTACTCTAGGAGTAAATTCCACTTTTTTTTATGAAACTGGGTAGAAGTGGATCTGACAGCGTTGTTTTATTAATACGGACTTTACGATAGTTTTCGTACGAATGTGGAATTACTTATGTGAATGAAAAAGCTCGTATTAATAAACAGCTAAAAGTTAATAAGCCGCGGTCGCGTTTGCACGACAACTGGAAGTTAGGTAGCAAGTGTACATTGGTAAATATTGTTCACAAGTTTAGTGAGGACCCGATATCCAATTTATATCTACATTTCCATTGAAGGATCACACGAACCAAATCTATATGTATTTTTAATTACTCATTTCATATTGTAATATTTTTAATAGAGTTTGATGAAATGATTTGATTCATTCGAATTTCATTTCCGTTTCTAGCTTTTGATTTGAGCATTTTAAGGAATAAATCTTTCGCTGATATTTCAGATATTCAGAATGCTAAATAAACAACTTCATTTAAGTGCAATTAGAGACAGAATTTTTGTAAAAATCATTCTAGTAAAAACAATTTTCAATACATATATAGAGAACCTAATATCCAACTTATTGCAACTGTATACAAGGTCAAACTTATTTTGTTTTTTTTTTCGATTAGACCATTAGCTGGCACTTTTAAACGTCGAAAATTTAAATTTAAAGAATATTAATTGATTCTACTGTCCATTCGCAAAGGTAGATGTTATGGAGAAGAACGGCCAAGAAACTTCACACTTAATCTTTTAAAAAAAGTGTTTTACAATATTTATATACATAAAGTATACCAGTACTAAACTACATATAGCTATGAAATTTTATAAGCTGAACAACTAACAGGAAAATTCATTCATTTAATCAAGAGGAAAAAGGTCCTCACACTTACAAATTTTGCATACATAATCCAACAACAATTGAACAGTGTGTGAGTCAATTTCTTTAACAAAAAAAAATCAATGTAATAATTTTATTATGATTAAAAAATAACCAGTTTGATTTTGTCAACACTAAAAACTGTCCTATGGAGCAGGGCCAGCATGTTTGCAACCATTCTTATCTTGAATATAATCATCTAATTTATAGCTAATATGCTTGTTTACAAAGCGTGCTTTTAAAAAAGGTTTTGAATTTTCTTTCATTTACTTTAAATATATCACAAGGTATTTTGTTATAGAATTTAACACAGTGCCCCATGAAAGATGTGTGTACTTTAGCTAATCTATTAAATGGTTGATCTAACTTATCTTTATTTCTAGTATTACAATTATGTCTATCACTAACTATACTAAAGAGATTTATATTTTTCCTTACTTACACAATATTTTTATAAATGAATGGGCAAGAAACTGTAATAATATTAATCTTTTTAAATTGTTCCCGAAGAGATCCTCAGTGACTTAGCTTATATATGGCTCTGACAGCTCTCTTTTGCAATATATAAATATGGATTCAATGTCTGCAGCCCGTCCCCACAACAAAATACCGTATGACATAATGCTGTGGAAGTAACAAAAATAGACCAAACGCGCGGTTTCTACATCTGTTAACTATCTTATCTTTGTAACAACATAAGCATCTAAGCTTAGCCGGCCCGCAAGAGATGTTATGTGAGGTCCCCATTGTAGTTTCTTGTCTAAAGTGATTCCTAGAAAAACTGTTTGATTTATAAAGTCTAGTTTTTCTCCATTCAATATGATGTCGTATTCACTACTTCTAACGTACGTTAATGTGAAACTAATACATTTGTTTTTCTTTCTCATTTACTAACAAATTATTTTATCAAAGATGTGCAAATAGAACTATCTGCGGTTGATTTTGTAGTAATTGGGGCAAACCATTAATGTAAACTAAAAAGAGGAATGGACCCAATATCGAGCCTTGAGGAACTCCCATTATCATTTCAGACCCTAGTGAGTTTACGCTGTTTAGCTGAAGTTTACTTTACTATATTGTCCGTGATATTAGGTAATTGAATGTAGATCCTATCGACATAACTGTATTGTAGACGCTTGTATACATATTCTGACAGGTCTCTGTCGAGATAACTCCGTCCGAGCCTGCTCAAGATAATGAATCTGCTATGATTGGGACCGCAATCCTGTGGACGCTTTCTCTGTCTGTCTTCAGTATCCGGAGGGTTAATTGGATACCTATCGCGGTGGCGAGCATTCAGGTGGTAAAGGCGATATTCAATTATCCCCAGTCGCAATTTCATACACACGGTTACATAAATCCCCGCTCGAGCTAACTCAGTCAATCGGAGTTAACTCCAAACAATCAGCTAATGCAAACAGCGCTGCTTACATTTATCTTACACGGTCCGTGCCTGATACCTGTGTACATATGTACACGTTGTAAGCCGGGATGCTTAGCATAGGGAAGTAGGTGTCTTGTGTAAACGACTCAGTCGTTGATGGGCGTGCGTATTGAATCTGTAATGCCTACATGGTAGACGGGCTACACAGGTTTCTGGTCGTGTTAGCGTACGGAATCATCTATAGGCTGTCGAGATTGAACAAAGACTTATTGTAATTAGCTTGTATCTAATGCCTTATCTTAATTGCTACATGTACGTAAATCGTTTACAAATACGTGTAAATGTAAATGTACGTGTAAATAATGTACGTTAGAAAAAATGTACATCTTTTCAGTAAAAACGGCGACAGACATAATTATGTTACTAGAAATAGAGACCAATTAATCCAACCAGGTTTCAGGCTGGCTAAAGTAGCATCATCTTTTATGGGGTACTGTATAAAATGTTACAATAAAATACCTCCCCACATTCTAGAACTGAATGAGACGAAATTTAAAACTTGTATAAAACGTACACTATGCAGGCAAGCATATTATAAGTTGGGGGATTACATCGCTGATAAAAATGCTTGGCTAAATGCTGGTCCCGCTCCGCAGCCATTAGGGCGCAAGAACAATTAGTGATGGGCAGAAAAGTTTTGAAGTATTGTTGCAGCTGCTGAAGACTGTATGAATATATTTGTATTGTATAAACTCAATTTCTTTTAGTATTATATAACTGCACAGCACATGTGTGAGTACTATGTTCCGACTGTAAATCTTCCTATGTGTCGTTGGTTGACTTCTGTGTGCCCTGGCATTTGAGTGTGTCATGCTCTCTCTAATTTCTCTCTGATGGTGGCACATGTGTTGGATCATTCGGTTCCCTCCATAATGGTTGAGCTGAGTGGTGCCGATCCATGCGTCATGTTCGTGATCGGGCGCCATCAGTTGGGATTGGTCATAACTTAGCTGCCTCGGCCTGTCATTGCATTTTTATGTTGAAATTGTTTGTTACTCTAGACGCTTTTACGTGCACGTCTTTTTCCATCGTTCTCACATATATGTATTAATTTTTTTAACAAGAATGATGTAACCAATCACTTGTAATTGAAACTGATGGAAAAGAGTGTCCGTGGAGTTTCTTGCAAATTCTTCTCCATTGAGATCTACTGACGTTTGCGAATTTGCAACTAGAGTCATATTTTTTTGTTGTTTGACAATTCAAAAGTACCTTTAAGGTTTATTTGAAATAAACTATTTTGATTTGATTTTGATTTTAATAATTGCGTTAGTTATGTATTGCTGTTTGAGTGATTATAATGTTGTGTTATATTTATACGAGATTTCAGGCATTCTTTATATAGATTTGACACATCTACGGGCCTTATTCTTCGATCAAAAAGGCCTTATTTATAAAATTATCGACGGTGTTTGGCAAATGCTTAGCAGATTTTTAATTCAAATATTAATTAAAAAATAATTTAGGATTTTTTAATCAATTGCTAAACACCGTTGAGATTTCTATAAATACGGGTGTATATTTTTAACAAACTTAATTATAGTATCTATTTTTTACTTTTGTTTTAGACACCCGAACGAAAATAAAATACTCTTAACACACAAAAAATCTACCTATTCACCATAACATTCGAGAACTCTAAGAGACACACAACATAGTATTGATTAAAGAAAGAAGAATTTAATATCTTGCCCACCCTTGTCCGTATATAGCAAGATATACAATAAGTGATCGTCTACAATGAAATCGAATAACAAAGGAGCCACGCAAACCTATCTGTCACTAACTTCGATATCAAATGAAGGCATACTATATATTATCTATTGCCGCCATTCGCACACGCTCTACCCAGCCCACAAGCACATACTTATTTATATATAATAGACAGAGTACATTGATATCCCTGTAAATAACTGCTCTCTGTATTTTCTGGTAACTGCGTAATCAAAATATAACTTTGTAAATGATCTTTGTCGATTGTTAGTGACGTAATAATTGTTGTGTTTACTTACCTAACAACAACTTCCCTACATAACTACAAAGATGATGTTATAAGCCCTTAGCTCAAGGGTTAACGTTGAGTGCAACTCTTATTAGATTCGCAGAGAGCGCACACACGTGATGTTATGTAGATTACTTCAAAGGAGAACGGATTTAACGTTGTTTACGTAGTTAAGGCAAACTGAAGGGAATTAAGGTTAAAAGGGTCAAACGATATGGGTAATGAGATGGTTAATAGAGTATTGTTAAATACTTCGTTGGTCTCGCAACTGCGACTGCTGAGCATGCGAAGTGAGCGGTCCTGGTTTCGATTCCCAGGTTGGGTTATTCTTTCCATTAGGAATTTCTCAGTGGCAGCCCTGAGTTTTTAGGTCAGCGGTGTGAAACTCCGTGCCAGGCATCATTAACATTAAAAAAAAAAAAAAAAAGGCCTTCTTCACGTGACCGCTCGCGCGCAGAGATCGCGAGTGCGTGGTTGGTGGGCGCGGGGGTCTTAGTTCGGCAAGCACTTTAAGCCGTTGGTCCTGCGCCTGATCTCTCTCCTGTCATAACGGACTATGAGATTGAGGGAAAGTGCACCTGTGTATGTGCACACGCTAGTGCACTGTAATATCCCTCGCGCCGATGCAAATTTTTGCTGAGATTGTCCGCCGAGGTTATTTATTATTATTATTGTTGTCGCAGCGGCAGCCGGGGTGGGCTGCGGCGGCGGTCCACGTATGCCAGCGGGAGGCTGCGTGCGGGTTCTAACTGGTCCTTCGTGTTCGACCCCGCCGGCCGCCTGTGCTACTACTGGTCTATGGTCGTCTCCCTCGCCTTCCTCTATAACCTCTGGGTCATAGTCTACAGGTTCGCCTTCCAGGAGATAAACGGTGAGTAAATGAGGATTAAAGAAATTATAATAAGAATATAAGATCAAGCCCGTTTGTATCGCTCCTACTCATTTTTATTGTAGAATTAACTTGAAAGCAGCACTTAAGCGCAAGTGGGTAAAATTCCAATTTTGGCTCTAGAGCTTATGCAAAAGACGTCTCCATTTAGATAGCAACCGAAGATTTGCGGCGACGATCTGGGCTGCAGCGACAGCGCACACTCCGCGCATAGTTTCCGCCAACTTGCCCCGTGGTGAATTAAATTACTTACCTAAATAGCTTTTCTGAGTTAAATGTTTCGCACCAGAGACAATGTAATATTTGGAAAGGTAACGTTTGGATGTTTAGCCGCCTGAGTTTCCAATTGTTTCATTACCACTTCGCAGCTGCGATGAGTTTCAACGCCACATAAAACTTGCGAGTCCTTTTCAAGTTCCCACTTTGTAGTATTGATCTTTTGTCTTTAGTTTCAAGCAAAAGTTTGGATCAAAGTAAATTAATCCATTAGGGGTGCGAAATTTGAAATGAATTTGATGGTCAGGTATTTATTTTGCGTAGGCTCTAATTTGTTTAGATGTGTAATTAACTTGATGTGTTTTGTTTCAGGCGAGACGTTAATAGTGTGGTTTTGTTTGGACTACTTTTCGGATTTCCTTTACTTGGCGGACATTTTGTTCCACTTCCGGACGGGCTACTTGGAGGACGGGGTGCTGCAGACGGACGCGGCCAAGCTGCGCGCACACTACATGAACTCCACCACGTTCTACATCGACTGCCTGTGTTTGCTGCCGCTGGACTTCCTCTACCTGTCCATCGGGTTCAACTCCATCCTACGCTCGTTCCGCCTCGTCAAGATATACCGCTTCTGGGCGTTCATGGACCGAACGGAGCGGCATACGAACTATCCTAACTTGTTTAGATCGACCAGTTTAATTCATTATTTGTTAGTGATATTCCATTGGAACGGGTGCTTGTACCATATAATATATAAAAACAATGGGTTCGGTAGTAAAAACTGGGTGTATCATGACACTGAGACTGCGGATGTGGTGAAACAATATTTGCAAAGTTATTACTGGTGCACGTTGGCGCTCACGACGATAGGTGAGTCCTTACTTTATTTAATTTTAACTTCTCCGTGTGTAGATAACTACGACTGTACATTATCATTACCTCGTGCTACCTATTACTATGTTCTGTGATGTTAATTTTTATGACAAGATTTGGCGAGAAATGATCCTGCTCGTAAGAGCAGGCGTGATTATGAGTTGTCGTCTAATTTTAGTTGCTTTGAACGCGAGAGCATCGCTAACTATATTCGAGGGTACATTTCGCGTCTACAAATTGCACATAAAGATGCTCAAATAGTTCAAAGGATGCGAGTTATGATTTTACAGGCCTTATTAAAGGTGCATACACCTGCAAATTAAACTTTAAATATATTAATTTTGCTGTGTAACTTTTACAGTAATATAATATAGCCAGGCCAAGTTACGGACATTGCCTGTCTAAAAACATCGTTGTGCATTTGTTTGTTAGGTGCTAAAAACAAGTGCGTAATTACCTACATGTACTATGTAACATGTTTTAGAGTAGTTATATGAAATTTAAAGAAAGCGGTCGCACGGTTGGCGCAGTGGTTGAGCAATTGACTGCTGCGCTGCGTGTCGCAGGTTCGATTCCCGCACGGAACAAGTATTTTTATGACCTACAGATACAGAAGGAAATTCCTAGTGTGGGGCAAAGTTTTTTTTTAAAGAAAAAAAAGAAAGAAAGAAAGCTGATCATTTCAATTCGGACAGAGCCCATTGGCATTTAGAAACGCTCGTTATAATCCTATGAAACCTAATAATACAAATACTAATTTTGTAATTCTATGAAGTGTATGTGATTAAATTTATATCGTAAGTTATAGGTAAACAAATTAAACATTTTGTCGTACCCGAAATTTCTAAGGCGAAGGCTTAGAAAGTAGTCAGCGAGTATTTATTTCGACCACGAAACGTTAAAGAAAAGGAACTTCGAATAAATCTCAGCCGTGTTCCTAATTATACAAAGATAAATTATAATTAAAACAGGAAACTTTACTCCTATCAGTTTATGTAACAGAAAAAGAATTCACGTCTGGAAATATTAAAATGAGAGTAGCCAGAAATAATAATGTAAATTGTTCACTTGAACGGTAACAATGTTCAGTGAACGGTTAATTAAATTTCATTGGCATACAGAATAGAAAATGGCGGAGAATTAGTTCAAAAGCGCGGGCGAACGTCAGGAGTGACTGACGACTTGTCGGACACTACCCGCTCCTTTCAATATTTAGTGAATAAGTCCATAATAAATAACGTAAATATCTTATGAGAACAGTATTTGAAACGACCACGAACCGCTATTCAAAAAAGTTTGATTAATGATCCCTTATTTGCGCTTCACTTTTGGAATAGATTTTTACATAATGTAACTATTTTTGCAGCTGAGTAGGTCTTAACGCTGCTGGCTTAATGGTGCTATAAATACTCTTTGAAACACTAGATTAAATATGTGCAAATAAGTCTGGCATATTTTCATAAACAAAAACAAAATTGTTGCACTAATTGAAACGTCGACAACTTGTGTAATTCCACTATAACAAATTCCATTCCGAAACAATGAATTGATGTAACCACAACGTAACACGAGTTTCAATAGATAGATCGAATTCATGAAACTCATTCGAGGTAAATTCCATCACTGTAGTTGTTTCATATACACGAACAGCACGAATTCTCTGAAAGCTTTAGGTAATAAAACAATGAAGTTTATTACAAGTTTCGTTCCGGTGAAACTAAAACGGTAAACGTTTAACAATATCTGATAGTTCCATAGGTAGGTAATTATTACAAAATGAGCAGACGTTAAATTCATTCTAATATACAAAATTTGAATTCAGAATATTTTAATCTATTGCTGATCATTTTAAGTATATAACACTTTTTACCTACGTGAGTGATACTGTATCTACGTAAGTCTGTCGCCATAAGAAGTCAGTTTTTCCTTCTAAGGAAGCATATTTTGTATTACCTGCGGAGAGGAACCAAACCCCAGACCGTTAAATAAACGAGGTCTACTTAAGCCAAAAAAACAGTATTGAAAACAAACAGTATGGCCATTTCGCCCCAAGAGCGTCCATAAACGCGAGTCAACGTGTCGTTAAAATATATGGGTGCACAGATTACGTGTTACCATTTTAATATAATGACATAATTTATATTCGTCAAAATCCCTCATAAATTGCATGCATTACAAAATCAGGCACGTGTATGTCCGATACAAATGATATTTCGGGATTCAATCAAATAGCTTGTCAATTTCATTCGGTTGTGTCGACGTAATTAGTTGGGAGTCGGAATTGAATATCTACAGCAAAGTACTAGGTGTATTTGTTTGTCAGTTTCGTTCGAGTCAGCGTTAAACATTTTACCGTAGTGTTTAACTTATAGTGTAAATCTATCATTTGGTTTGATGTAGGTATTTATTTTATCAACTGACTAAATCGAGACATTTTGAAAAAACACAGTTTGAGTGTCAGTTAATTAAATCAAAGTCACATTAAGCTTTCCATGTTTTAAAGTTCAACGTGGTCAATTCAAATATTATAAAAATGAATCGAAAAAAAAGCGGTGAAGATAAAAATATTGTGCTTGAGAAGTTCCCTCAAGTCGAGCACTATCGACTTGAAGTGTCTCCGTAGATACTTGTCTATCGTCCGGGCTCGTCTCGGCGCGACAAGTTGGCCTGGCGGTGAAACGTTAAGTTGGCCGACCAGTTGGTAAACTCCATTTACAATATTAGCGCTATATTTTCACAAACAAAGCATCTATGAACGAATAAACAGAAAACGTGCCCGTTTCGTATTGCCTTAGTGACGCACATATGAAAATTGGTACAATATTAGATGCAATGTTGCCTTTATAAACATACATATATTGTTATCGTGTCTTTGTTATTGCTGACTGAGTGTTATTAATATGAACCGTAGGGCATGCTGGACAAACTTGTATAGTAATTTTTATGAGCATAATATCAATGATCAGACACTATGTTATGAAGTTTAGATATGCAGTCACTACATGTAAAAAGTGCCGCGCATCGGGTTGGCAGCAGAATCCAACACTGTAGCGAATCGACAAGGCGGGCAGATTATGGCGATATATCTATTCGTTTTATTTAATGTTTAATTGAACTGCAAATACAGAAGTTGATAACCATAACCACGAAGATATTCGTAATTTAATTCCACCTTAAAAAATATAGAAAATAAATCATAAAACACAATATTAATTAATCGTATTAACGGAAGACAGATTCAATTAACCGCTTGAGTATATCGCGTTACCAACTCATAATGATTAGCTGGTTTAATAACAGAGTGCTCCACACAGCGCTGCTTGCCTGGTACCTCCGAGGTACGGGATAGAGGAAACTTTCCCAGAGGTTAACGTTTTCCGTAACCATAAATAGGGAGATAATTGTACGAGAGATACCGCTTATTTATATTGTTATAAACTATAAATTGAGGCTTTCCGAAGAGGTATTTTAAATTAAATTTCATTATAATATGGTAATGTGCTGGTAATGGGGTATTTGTTTACTTACCTTCTGTTGTAGGGATGTGTGCTTAATTAACGAGTGTAGTGACTATTAACTGGCCCCTTTTGTAGTTAGTGTAGCTTTTTGTTTCACGTTAAGGTTTCAGTAAGCTTGTATTATCGGCATGGTAAGTCAAAGTCTAATATTTTTTTATATAAAACTATTTAAAGACAATTTTATTCTGGCCGTAATAATGAAAGTATTAGTACGGTCGCCTTTGTCAAAGAATCGAAAACTAATTTCATATAAGTTGTAATCAAAATCACCGTGATGCGTTCACAACGGTAATTCATTACTTACCCAAAATTGTTGAAGTTACACACGGAGTATATTAACAGTACGCCTTTACCCAGAAATTAATACGCCGTTACCTCATACAACGAATGTAAGCAAGTACAATAACTTAACATTATTGGGTGGTCGTTCATACGCGAACTTTGTAACTCAGTTAAGTAGTTACGAGTTCCTTGCAGACGAAACTTTTCTTAGTAAATATTGTAAGTATTTCTTCACTACTTATACTTATAATATACATAGGCAAGCCGGCTTGGTAACTGTTAATGATAGGTATATCTTCGTACGATAATTTGAATAGATATTTGCAAGTGACGTCTTAACAAGGGAACTAAACTTCCTTTGTGTTATAATTATATTAAATTATATCGAAAGCCACATTACGTAATCTCTATTGACAAATTAATAGTTACGGAAAACAATTACACTACATTTATAAGACAGTAAAACCTCAAATATTTGTTGGAATGCTTTCCAAGCCTAATTGAATAAGAAAATCAGACAAAAATACTTGGCAAAGAACACAATAATAGCTTGCATATTATAGAAATTTCTAAAAAAAAACACACAATTCGAAAGCTTAGCACGTATTAACAACAACGTTGGAAAATAGCAAGAGGTGTTTCAATGTAGAGCACCATTTCATTTAATGACCACCATTTTGAGTTCCGCGCTCACGAACACTTAAAACATTAAGGGCAAGCACCATGCATTTATGACTGAGATCTCGAAACGACAGGTTGGTTAGAAATGAGATCTCGAAATTACAGGTCGGTTAGAAATGAGATCTCGACATTACAGGTCGATTCGAAATCGCAATTTAGCTGTATTATACAAAACTCTTATTCAATGAACTCGATGCGCAAAGCCACATCTTAAAAGGAACGCTTTTTGAGTTTCTGTTTTATAAAAAGTAAAGTAGTTTTAAAATAAATTTTGCTTATAAAAATTATTATGTTTCATTTTAAATAAGCTGAACGAAGGCCATTAAGGCAACGCAATATGTAAAGTAATATGAAGGCAGAATCGCCAAATAGAGTTCCATATTCAATGTTATGAAAAATTCCCGGTTCCATTTTTACCGAGTCATTTTCATGCACCTGCTTGCTCCCTGCTTCTGGCTCAGTATCAAATTAAAATACATGGATTTTTTTGAGAATTCATAATCATGTTTTAGCTACGTTCTTTTGTTCAAATTCCTAAGTTTATTAAACATTTTTGTAGGTAATTTTTGAGATGAAAACAATGGATTTGGACGTTATTATGTTACAACATTTTTGTTAGATGTTATTCGGGCCTATATCAATTTCTATACGGATAAATGCGTGTGCCTTTGTCTTAAGATACTGGGACAACCCTTGCCGGCGGCTACTTTTTGGGTTGCGACAGTCAATAACCTGAGAAATAATTATAGTCTAACGTTACGTACGAAACGAAAAAAAAATGGTGTAAATGGGAAATTACACAGTTTGTGTTGTCGTGATATTAATTTACAGCTTCACTGTTCAGTATCCTGTACATAATCAGAATACAATAAATCCATTGCATATTCATAATACGAACTCTGCGTCATAAATAAAGAACAACACAATAATTATATACAAAGCCGTACAATGGTCGTGAGGTAATGGGAAAAGTTTTAAATCAACAAATCCCGCATACTGGATGTGGCTCGGGACATAAATTCGGTTTTGTGTGCGTATCTGTTTCGTTGAGACCAGGTTATTATGAACATAAAATAAAA
Source organism: Orthosia gracilis (assembly GCA_947562075.1). NCBI lineage: Eukaryota > Metazoa > Arthropoda > Insecta > Lepidoptera > Noctuidae > Orthosia > Orthosia gracilis. The sequence continues at coordinate 45,783,483 of OX387268.1, forward strand.
AAGTGTCTTATTATGGAGCAATTATAATTAAAGCGATTCAAATGACTTCAGTTTACACACAGTCATTTTCACAGAGAATCAAACCATCAATGTCAATCAATCTCCCTAGCCTTTATCCAACTACATTATATATTGGAATCGGGTTCGAGTCTAGATCTAGATACATTATTAACATCCGACGGAAAAAGAGTAGGTACCTGTGTATTCGTGTATCTGTCTGTGGCATCATAACTCCTAAACGGATGAGCCGATTTTAATTTTGTTTTATTTGTTTGAAAGCTGACTTTATCGAGAGTGTTCTTAGCTATGTTTGATGAAAATCGGTTCAGCCGTTCTAAAGTTATAGACGTTTTACTGTTTGAATCGGGTTATTTTCGCAACTATTATTTTGTCATGAGTCCGTGATCAATAGATTGTCGATCGAAGCGTGTCTAATAGATAAATTATGTAGCATAAACTAAAAATGGGTCGGGGTTTTTTAAATTTTACGTGTTTTACATGAAGTGACTGCTCATCTGATCTACACAACTTGGTAACTGATTAACACGATACTCTTTGGAAAGGCTGGTGTTAGACTTTATAGCTTCTCACTACCGTCAAGACTGTCATAGAACTTCTAATGACAGCCGGGACCAACGGCCGGGAATACAGAGAAGTAATCTCCTTATGTGTCATCATCATAATCGTCACCCATCCACGTAAAGACCTCGGCCAGCGTTGCTTAACCTTGAAGATTGACCCGTGCGGCTGATAATACTGAGCCACGAGATCCTCCTCACGTACTTATTCATGTATGTTTTATTGAAATATCATTTGTGTCATGAATGAATGTCATTATGATGTGAACAGGCCGCACATAGTGCTAACGATGGATAATGTATTTTTATGAGCACAATAAAAAGGTGTTACAATGTCTTGGAGACCGTTCCCTTTATTGGCGATCGTTTTGCAAGCTTGCGAAGCGTAACGCCCGCAATAAGCTGTAATGGCGTGTATTCATAGTCACATATTAAAATTCCCAACAATATAAAATTTCTCCCACCTATTTTGGAAATACCAAAAATCGTGGCAGAAATTGAATATTTTTCATGACAAAAGAAGCGAGTTTGATCGTCAGTGAAATTAATAAAAATGAAGCAGGTTTCTTAATGGCTGAAAAAGTAACTTTATATCTTATTTTGCCTAAATTAATTACAGTGAAGAGGTTGTTTATAGTTGGATGATAATAATATTCTCAGGAGGAAAAAGGGAGTCATAACAGAAACAAAAGTAATTAATGGTAACACAAAACACATATTTAAAAGTGATAAAATTACATTCATGAAGTAAAATTACAAATTATTATTATATTCTTTCATCCTAAAGTTCACGCTCGTAGCACGGCGTAGCACGGCGTAGCACTGGCTGCGAGCGTGCTACGAAACGTTTTTGTGGCTTATTAACAATAAAGGACAGTTTACGTGTTCTCTAAGGCCTTGCAATTTGGTTTAATAACGTAATCCGTAAAAACGGGCCCCCGTTGTAACTGTCATGTCTTGAGGGCTATCCGTCTTCTGATCCGGGCCCTTTGTACCTGCTTATAATATCGTTGAGTGGAGAACTCTCGAAAGACTCGTAGGACTCTTATTACGATAAGCATTTAAGTAAAAGTATTTTGTTGTTGGAAAAACACATTTCCCGCTATAATTTGTTCGGAATTGATGAAAGTTTCATTACTCTTTGTGTGGTTCCGTTCCAACGGTAATGAGTTTACAAGCTTTGTGGTATGCTAGGATGAGCCGTTTACTTTAATCCGTGTTTTAGGTTATACTTAGTTAGTTTAATGATGCTTAGTAATTCCTTCTGTAACCATTAAAAAATTAAATACCATTGGTTTAAATGGGCTACTCAGCAAATAACTAAAGATCTTTTCGCGTGGCAGGCAGACATGGCTCTGCTTCGAAACTGGAAAATTTACCTCTATTTTAAAAATAAAATGCGCTATTTTCACATCACCTCGTCACAGGTGGTAGGATAATGTACTTACACACGAGGCTTAATCTGACATTGACTCGAACGAGACGCAGGGATAAAAGTGCTAGCGACCGCAGCTTGCGGATATATTTTTTTAAGCTAACATTTGCAGTAACGTAACTGAATCAACATAAAGCAGTCCTTTATTGGTGTTGTTAACAAACGTGAGAGTTTTTTTTTGTTGTTGGTAGCAATAACAAAGGCGTTGTTGTATGATTTGTTGTCGAGCGCGGTGATGTGATGCTGTGACCGCGCGCCTACAACCACATCGTTATAACCGTTGTCGTTCGAGCAATGAATTGGCCTTCCACCGCTTTAGTGCCGTAAAACGGTTACTTTCTAAAGTATACTCCTTAGTAACGGCTAGGTTAAAAAGTTTGAAAAATATATATGTTTATTTTTTATTCATATACATTATTTTTGATACAAGATTTTTTCGTGTAACTAATAGTTTTGCTTTAAAAAAATAATTAGCAACACGATATTTTTCGCAAGTTTTGAATACTCCTCCAAAACGACTTGGATGTTTAAAAGTATTTTTAAACAGAAAAATTGATGGCTGGAATTTCTTCGTAACTGAAATAGCGTATGTAAATAAAATAATATTTTGCAAACAAAACTGTTCAAAAGGAGGTTCAATATTGATATTTTGGCTCCGAGCGGGCGCACGGCCAGTACTGCGTAAACATTGGAGCGTATATATCGCCTTAAAAGCTGCCCTTGTCACGATATTATTTTAATTTAATTGGCTCTTTCACTTCACTGAACAGTTAACTTTGCTTTTTGCTGCATAAACGTGACGATAATCAGTTTATTCCGCTGATATATATTAATATAAATTAATATTGACTGCCTCGTTGCTGTAGTGTTCGTAAGCGCTATTCTTGAGCATGATATCCTGGGTTCAATTCTCAAGTTAGCTAAAATGATATCGAGTTTTTTTCATTCGTTTTCGGAATGTATGCCTGGTTGATGGGAATAGGCTCGTTTATTATCACATGGGACTTAAACATAATTAGCAAAATGTGGGTGTATTATATAAAAGTGGGTCTATTTTATACAGGCACGATGTTATATAATTAAGCTTCACAGCTTTCTTGTATCGTAACGTAGAAGCGATAAAATCGATGAAAAAATAATATCACTCGATTTTTCTTATTTGCCGTTTCATGAGACTGTCGAGTGCAGATCAATTTGCATAGTGAAATCGCTGCGATTTGTCTCTCCATGCGTCTCGGGATGCTTGTGTGTATCGCTTGCCTTACCAGTGCAGTGGAAACAAGAGAGATGTATTTATTAAACGTTTTTAAGTGCAGGTGATCTGCCAGAAAGACTTAGTTGAATAGATACGGAAACGTAAATATATTGTACTTGATAAAAACCTTATAATTATATTCATTCACTGAGAAACAATCGGTGTAACTTAAACGGCTGTGTTCGGTAATGAAATTTGGACAAAAAAATCTTTATTTAACGAAGGTGTGGTAGTGCTACTAAATAAAGTTTTAGAAGAATCTCCTATAGGTAGGTCTTAAATATAGGACGAAAGTTATTATAATAGTAATTTTTACCCATTGGAAATCTCATGGGCATATGGTTTGCTAAAACGTATCAAGGTATGCATAAAATGTTTTGTTTTTGCTCAGCAGACAAAGATCTGTTTAAAACTTTTAACACATGCATGAGCGTATTATCTCCAATCAAGCAGTAAGGACGGGGTATCATTTACGCGTCTGTCCTTAACTCAACCGAGCACAAGGTTAAACAATGTTATATGTGTATTTGAGTGTGCAGGTGACTGATCTCGACGGGCAAGCTTTACTGTAAAAAGCAGTCACCTATATGGGACTCTAGATAATGTGACATTACAGCGATAGAGATTGTCTAAAACACATTTTTTTTAAATTAACCAGAGACTCGAGACAAGTGACATTCGATGCCAGCGAAGGCGATACTCGAAATGTCAAGTGAAATGTAAGGGATTGATTACGTGATTTTTCGATATAGCTTGTGAATCCCATACAATTTAGCTTTTTGACAATCGCTATCCGCCATGCTTTTGATGATAGTATGTCAATTGTCTAGGGCCTCATGTGGCATTTCGAAATCGCCTCTTCACAGACATGACGCCAAAAGCAGCGTGTCTGATAATGATAAGAGAGACTAGACAAAAGGCTCTGAACAAATGCAATTCGATGTCAACATAAATGCGATGGTCGAAATTGCAAAATGTAAGGGAGTGATCACGTGACATTTCGATAGCGTTTGACATTCCAATAAATATTTCCAATCGCCATCGCCACGCTTTTGTTGATAGAATGTCACTTGTCTATGGCCTAAAGCAGTGGTCGTCACACCGTCACTGTAAAATACGCTTTCAATTTAGACATTCGGTGCCGGACTGCAACCGTACTGCAGCGGCCCGACAGCGAGATATAACCTGCGGCACGTTAAGCGTGCGGCAGCGGTCCGACACGAAACGCATAAATTGAAAGCGCCCTTAATTCAGCATCAGTGAAATTTTTCATTATTTTTGAAAGAATGTTAGATGCTTTTGTAACAGCCTTATATTGTCCAAACGCATTCGTAATAATATTTTGTTGATGACGAATTGAAGATTTGATTGAGACTATCCGCAGGAGGACCAAAGTTACCGACATGGTGTGGACCCCCGCATATCATAGCACCAAAAATTCGAAGACATGCGACATTCACCACCGGGTCCGCGGGGTGTATTATATATCACGTATCTCACACAGAGAAAAGCCAATGATGATGCTGATGACTTCCTATTAGTAGCACTTTACTAATTTATAAACAAAGAAGTGTATGGTACCTATAGCAGAAACTTATAATCAATGGCATGCTGCCTGCACTGCGCTGTTGAAGGCTGCATGTTGCCGAAACCCGGGCAAATACTTACGTGTCCTGTCTCGCGCACTTATTTGCAAAATCAGTTTTGATATTGTCATTCTTTATAAAAAAAAATTGCTATATCGCGGGCCACACAAATAACCTCCGCAAGCCGAAAGCGCCCCGAGGGCCAGAGTTTGACGGCTGATGGCCTAAAGTTGCATTCTATTAGCTATAACGACTGACGAAAAGTCATAAATATTACGGGATTGACGTGCGATATTGAAATGTCATTTGGTAAACTCCAAAATATTTTGGACTTTGGACAGTTGTTTACATCAGCCAAACTCTTGGTAGCTCAGAAGCTTGAAACAGTAACAAAACGTAAACAGTCACCAAAACACAATGCAGCATTGATCAAGTTGCATAACTGCAGATCGCTATAATATATACTTTTGTTTTTATTCCGCAATGAACTAGCTTTTGAACTCGATCACGCCTATGAGAACGAGCGTGCCTAGAAGGCTAAAAGTAACATGACCGATAAAGCTCTCAAGCCCGATTTCACTAAATCTAGGTGACACTATGAATGTTTTAATTAAAGAACTGTTGGATTACCTATATGAAATTTCTACTGAAAATATTATTTGTGTCGGTGTACATTTAGTGTCAGCGTTCAGTTAGTTTCTTAACCCTTTCTGAATTAAGGGTTAGAACTTGTATTATACAATTTGAAACCCATAAAGGCCTAAATCATGTCAAACTTCGACATTAAAGTAGGCTTTGAGACACTGTTAATATAACTACAAATCTAATATAACTACAAAAAATAGGGTAGATGACTAAACAGTTCTATTTAGTCCGTCTGTTAGATTGCCTAAAAATATTGGACAAGTATCTTTCTTTTGCCAGGTAAACAAAAAATTACGACGATACGGTGCGATGAAATATCGTGTAACGTAACGGTGTGCTACATTTTATACTGACAAAGTGACGTCACAAGCCCCCACTCCTGAAATTTGATGCGATTCATCTTTTTAAATTTTTATTTATTTGATATAGCAAAAAAATACGGGGCCAATATTATTTGATAATCTCACTGACGGACTAAATAGAGTTACTATTCTTACTAACTAATACTATTCTTAAGAAGTAGCAATACAGACCCGAGATTTTAATGCTTTTTTGTGTTCAGGTGACTTGCCTCGACCGCGCAGTAAAGGCGAGTATGTATTCGTCATCGCACAGCTGCTGTTCGGCCTGATGCTGTTTGCCACCGTGCTGGGGCACGTGGCCAACATCGTCACCTCGGTCAGCACTGCCAGGAAAGAGTTTCAAGGTAAGCATGGTTTGTGTTTTTTTTTTAAGACTCATGCCTGTTTACACTAAGATTAGGTGACACCTTTAAGTTACTGGCTAAAATGCGCGTTGTTAGATTTTCAACGCACGGCCATAAAAAAATAAAAAGACAGTGCGCTTTGATTTAGGCATTAATTTAGGATTAGTTTAATGATAGCGAAAACGGCATAAGGTACAGCTTGCAGGGGCATCATAACGCACATACTTTTTAGACAGTGTTTTGATAAGTGATTGCCACATGTGCCGTTAATCTGATGTTATTATTGCTCTATCTAAAAAAACACGTAGAATTTTTCATTTGCTCCATACAACAAGATAAACCTGCGGTCCGTGTATTCGCGAGTTTCGTTAGCTTCCCTAAATAAGCTCTCTTTATGTGTGCCGCGATGAAAGCTCTGAATGTCAATGACACAATTCCGACCAAAGCCGAGGTGAAAGCATTCACAGAAATGTTTAATACAATACCGTAGGTTCGTATTATCCGCTTAATGTAATTTTCAATCAGATTTTCATAGTCAATACGTGCGTGATTACTTGATTTAATACGAGTATCTAATCTACTTTCGCTTTGTAGGAAAAATTGGAATGTAATTTGCCCAATATTTTTTTATTTACCCGTCATTACGTTATTATGGTTCCACTTGGGAATGTTTGTCATAGGTCGGCACAGTCATAGATTTAGAATTTTTTTGCTACGCAAAGGCACAGTTCAGGGTTCCTTTTACTGTAGGCTCTATTCATACAGATCTACTTATTCCCACGCTTATCTCGGCCTTAAGCGTTCTTCAGTCCGGATCTGACGCGCACAATATAGGTATGTAATATGAAAAACGTTTGAGGTAAGCCGATTACCATATAAGAAGGATTATGCAAAAATAAAACGTTTCGTATAAATATGTGTTGTAGACAAGCTTTGCAAAGTGTTCATTTTCTGTGATGCATTAGATGGTTAACACGATATATCATGCACACATGTGAAGCTTCAAGGAGTTTGGTCGACATTGTGGGCCGAGCAGCGCGCAGCAACACGCGGCACGGCGCGGCGTGCCTGTCACATTAGGGTACTAAGCAGGTAGACGTGCCGGCACGCGCGCCGCACCACCGCACCGCGCGCTACGTGCTCACGGGACCCAGCCTCACTCGCTCCTCGACCTTACGTCAAAGTTGACTTCACGGACCAACTATCTGCCCGATATGACACCTCTTTTAAGTTACAAACGAAAGCTCTGAACAAAGTTTACAACTCATAGTTCAATTATCAAAACGCTGCTCTTTGATGTTCGCAAAAAACCTAGTTTAAAACTCGTTAAATAAGCAAAATACTCGGACGTAGGTAATCAATTCGCAGAATGAATAAATCTGGCATTTTAAACACAGAGGAACAGCAAAGTGTCAACAACTTTAATTAGCGCTGCAGCTCGGTTGAAAGACAATGGCGCCGCGACGGCAGAGAGCAGGCTGAATCCGTGACCTTCCTCGGCGGCGCTGCAGCGAAATAGGTCAGCGGCTTGAATGCTATAAATAGCTCGGCGAAAGTCGGGCGCCGCACCCCATCCCGCCGCGCGCCGGGAGAGCGCGACGCGCGCCCGCCGCATCGATCCGAGCTGCCTCCGCGCGCCCCATCGGCCCATCGCGCCCATCGCACCCCATCGCCCAGAGCCGCCCGAGCCTAACAATTCGAGAATAATTGATCTCTCCACGACACTCAGCGCTGGTCATAGGCAATCTGCAATGTATTGCAGCCCTGCTAAAGATCTTCAACTTACGCATTACGTAAGACATGAACATCGTTATCATAGTCCAGCTTGAGAAAAAAAAGCATGTCTCGAATAAAGTAAACGTTGGCAAACCAATGCACATACATATAATGCAAAATGCACATACATATAAACTTGAATAGAATTTATTAGAAACAGCTAAACATTTCTACAAAATGAACTAAATATCATAAGTCTTCATTACTTAAACATGCTAGTAATTTAGGTAGAAAGACATACACTCCGTGGAGTATTCAATCTGTTAAGCCAATTTCATTAACCCTAAAACGCTAGGTAAGTAGTATACACAAGTTAAATAACTTGCGCGCCAGTCGCTTACCCGTCTAATGAAATACTAGCTTCTTCGTGACACGCTCACACGTCCGGTGCAAAATGCCTACTTGCAATCTCACACACACAATATCAAGTTTATCAACTTAGTGAACAGACGCGAGAAATTTCTAGCTCTTTACTCGGATTTTAGTTCGCAAATGTTTGTGCTTGCACTGTAAGCTGTTTTTACAGTTAATTCTCCATGTGCTTACAGCAGATTGGTCTTAGAAACACTTTTAAAAATTGTCGAATCTGCAGACGGAAGTTTATTTCGTATAACTATATGTATTTATGCTTCCCTAGAGAAACAAAGAACTAGTATGAAGCTGCGATTAGTTTAATTACATTCTACATCATTCGGTAATGTTTACGTTCGAATATTCCGTGGAATGTTCTCCGAGTTCAATAGGGAGTTAGAAATTGTCGAACAGGCGGGCGCAATGTAAACAATCGGTGCAGTCGCTTCTATAGTAACTATCTAGTTTATATTCAAATTGCTGGACGCGGCCTGTCCTCAAATTGTGTACGCAGTCGGCGCTCCCGATCCCGACTAGCTTCGTTTAACTTTCAGACTTTGCATTGTTTCTGCGCGTACCAATAACATTAGATATAATTGAGTACAGTAATTCACGTTACCCTGAAAGTATTTACTATGGAAAATATGATGCATTTAAAAACAAAAGCTCCTGAAATGTTCAGTCTAAAATGGTTATTGTTTGACCACCAAGTAATAAATTGTGTCTTTATTCGCCAGAAATGATTCTTATTTGCATTAAAACATAGAAGCAGGAATACGGACCATAATTTTCTCATTCCAAATTGAGGAAGAGGTTTCGCTAATTTATATAGAGCCTCTGGGACGTCTTTCCAGCTGGTGTATTTTGCTCGACGTAAACACGGAAACCTCGACAATAATAATGATTTACTAAATAAACAAGACTTATTTCTGTCGTTTTCCAAAAAGTGTGTTCCATTGCAACTAATGTAGCGTGGCTGGTCGCGCACGTGCTTTATTTTCGACGGGCGACGTCGCGGCACAGCGCTGTGCTACGCTACGCGGTGCGGCGGCGGCGAGCGGCCGGTTGATTCAGCTCCGCACACACTGGCGACCGCACTCCGCCGTCCCCGTAACCGTACCGTGTTTGAGCAAGATTAAATTACTCCAAATGTCGGCACACTAACACCGCGTTCACCGGTATACTGCACAGCAAAGGGTACGCTGTTGACTTGTTTTTGTGACGAAATATTTATTGTTGACGGTACTTAGCAAACAATCAGTCCTTTGTTTCTGAGTTCAACTTAGGTACTTTTGATCTCAGTTTAAAATTCCTCCCTTAAAAAGAGATGTGTGTTGAGTAGAGGTTCAGCAAACAAAAGACGAAAACAACGGAGTAGGCTTCCACGTGGTTGCGCTCTAATTCGATACTTAAAGTAACTATGTATTTGTATGTATTTCATCAATTTGGTTAGTATTTATGACAAATATAACATAGCTGGCTTTGAAGTTAGCCATCTTCGATTAGTTTTACGTGAACTTATATGGTGCATTGCGTAGCGTATGCTAGCCTTAAAAATTTAAAACCTCCACCAAGGCACCTTTGTGCTACCCTGCCAAGCCAGTTGGAAAATTAAAATTCATTCGCGTTTAAATATTACAATAATTGTGTTCCGCGGTACCCTGGTGCGCTAACCACGTTTGAGGGACGTTCAAGCAATTAATTAATGTACGACGTACTAAGTACTCTCGTGGAATATTACTTAGGACTTTTAGTGAAGAAAAAGAAGAAAAAAAAAATTGTAATGAAATCCGTAGAGACTTTTCAAACATTAAAAATGGTTATTTGAACACGCTTCACTGTTAACATTTAAGAACACTTATAAGTAAAGTTTTGTTTTGGTTTTTCGTACATAATGTGCGATCTACTCTATTAGCAAATGACCAAACATAATCCACAGACACTGAAATTGGCGTAACATCCGTTACACAAAAGGAAAAGCCGAAAAACTGGCTGTTGCAATATTTGCGGAATGACTCGCTATAAATTAGGATATGAGAATCATGCCAAAAGTTATAAGATGTTTTTTGTTTATTTTTGTCTTGAAACGAGTGATAAATAATGCTAGGAAACTTCTAGTACTGGTTTTATGAACAACTGGCAACTTGCGGCGCACTGCCCTTTATTCGTCCTCTCCAACCTGCTCCAGTCATTGAATGAAGTTGAGCACTTCGCACCTCGCTCCGATACGCTTTGCTTACGTGACATAACCTATACCAAAGTTACGTGTAGAACCTATCATAAAGTTCGCGAACACGTTGAATACTTAAATTTAATATCGTAATAGTTCTAGTGTTCGATTTTCCAATAAGTGGCGATTAGTGCTAACTTATTCCGAACACTTCGAACCACTTGTTACTGAAGCCAGTTATTAGGTGCAGCCCTTTGTTCCCGCTCACCTTTATGCCTGGCTTTGCTTCTTTGTAATGATTTCTCCAATGTATACATTTTGTTGCATGTTCATGTGTATGTTTCAATTTAATTGTGTTGCTGGTTTCAGTATAACCACTGCCTTTGTACACATTGACCACATTGGACGCTTTGAGAACAAATATTTTACTTTTGCTGACGGAACACGAAACCGCACACTCTGTACCAGTGTAAATTAGTTTTAATTTGGGCTCGGCGTAGCGTATATTATTTAATTTGCGGAGTGTTACTGGGTATTTTATTCATGCAAATACTGCCAATGTGTACTGTTTATTTCTTTTGAACTACTTCTTAGAATAACACATGTCATAGAAACTTTTATGTGTAGAATAAACAGAGGAAACTTGCGTCACGGACGACATACCCTTTTTACACAGGTTGTATAGGTGCTCCTTGGGGACACGGAATGAAATATATCGCTTTACCGCACAATCACGTCTCAACGGATCGATATCCATTAAAGTTGTAACGTCATGTAAACTAGTTTAACATATCGCTCAAGTAATATATAACAAGCACAGGTAGGTATACTTAATGCCCACATTACACGTCGTTATTGTGTGTTTGTTCTGAACTAAGTCTGTTATCTCGGGGCAGACATGGCAGCCGGGTTAAACGGCTTTGGTAAACTTGAGATTGCAATTATTTCTTGCTAACATTAAGTTAGCACTTGACATACTAGGCGCTCCACTTAGCTTAACTAACCCTAGTTCCCGGACGGCGACAGGTGAGATTAAGTGCGATCTACGAAACAGTATAAATTCATTTTGTCGCTGCGAAACTTTGTGACAACTTGATGAATAACATTATCTTTTTGAAATTTTGTTTGGAACACTCTAGCATCTACTTTGGTAATCTCTTCTTAATATTACGGAAGCGGGTCTTGTTTACTTAAGCCATTGATCTTCCTATGCAACGACACATTTATTGCTAGAATATGATCTTTTTCCCAATGGGTCGAAGTGTCCGAGTTATTTCTCGCCCCCCTCCACAAGACAAGATAGGATAATTCTTAAGTGGGGTAGTCATCCGTCTCTTGAAATCTTCGGGGTTGGTTGGTTTTAAAACTATTGACTGTAGCATTTACTTTAACATTGGCCTTTTTCTTCAGTCTCTTTCCAAGTTTTGTGTTTATCAATTTTTTTTTATTTTTTTTTTTACGGAACAAATAATAACTTTTGTTTTATTTTTATAAGAAAAAATACATACAAATATATGGATTCCCTGACTCCTGTGCTAGGTGATTGACCTGTGTTACAGGAGCCAGTGCCCTCTTCCGGGGATCAATTACAAATTATACTTATGCAGATTAACAAGGTAAAATTAAAACTAAGGTACATATTTAACTAAAAAATCAAAGTACACACGAATATGTTTGTGTGTGAGTGTATGAGCGAGTGTATTTGTGTGTGTGTGTGATTGTGTGTGTGCACGAATGTGATAATGTATCTACTTGTTAATTTATCCTGTTACTAGCTGTGCCCGCGGCTTCGCTCCCTTTAACTGCCTATCCTACCCTACTTACCTGGACCTACCTACCTTACTTACCTTTCTACCTACCTAGATCGAGCGTTCACTGCACAGAATACTATTTACTCTAGGGAGAAGAATATCGACTACATACAAAAAAATTAAGGACAGATTTGCTGCGCGCCATCTAGTAGCACTCCAGAACACCACACTGAAACGAAAACATAAAAAAAACTTTTTTTCAAAAAAATACTACTGTCATTTTACATTTTAGTTGTGCCTAATAGGCAAGTTCTTTATTAGGTACCGATAATGCCAGAATAGATTACCCGAATATCATGAAACTTGAATATAACCGGTGAAATGAGGGTGTACTAAGGTGAAATGTACACGTCTGCGTACCCCGTTTAGAGCGTACTAGCGAGATGTTATGTTATGAAATGGTATAAATAATAAACAGACATGCGATTACAGCAATCCCGAGAGATTTGCCGTCATTTATTGAAGAGTTCTGTTGTATATCTCCAAAGTTCTACATCAGATCTTCACCAAATTATAATGAGACCAATTTGGGAACATACTCTTTCAAACAAAAAAATATTTTCAAAATCGGTCCACAATTGACGGAGATACCGGTGAACATAAATAAATAAAAAAAAAGCAATGTCGAACATAAAACCTTCTCGTTTTTTTTGGAAAGTCGGTTAAATATCCATAGCTGGGACTCGAACTCGCAACCATAAGTGAAGTGCTATTCAGACGAACAATAGCGGCAGCGAAATTACGAACCACATTGCACGCACGTCAACGTCATTATTGCCATTAGTAGATAGTATGATCAGAAACCTTAAATCTCATGAAAAATATTTATTTATTCTCGAATTACTATTTTTACTCTAGCCACACTTGAAATAGTAATTGAAGGTATATCGTTGATTCGACATAGTGAGTTGACCCCTGGTTCGCGGCGCGCGGGTTTTGGGGACACTAACACTACCATCCAAATTTTTTTCGGTCATTCTTCCGCGGAAAATCTTGACTGACCATTCAGTGAATGACGCGAATTGCACAACACCATCTATCGAATATGGAGTTCAACAGCCGAGTATCAGAATTTCGTATGTTGCGATATTTTACTTCTTGAAGACTAAACTAAATTCATCTAACTTTTGATAGAGTGAACTGATTGCGATGAAATAAAAACTAATTAATACCTCAAGTTACGCACAATTTTTATGTATAAATGTTATCTACATTGGTTTCGTAGATTTTACGTGATGCGTGCCCAAATAAACCGACAAACATACAAAAATTCCAAAAATGCTGTAAATGGGTTCTGTTGGTTCTCTTTAACACCCTGGCTATTATTTTTGGAAATATTTTCGATGTACAAAAACTACTTTTCTACAGATTTATTATATGTATTGATTGATTATAGCGAAACTCGACGGCGTGAAGACTTACATGCGTATGCGGCGGGTGCCTACAAACCTACAGGTGAAGGTGATCAAGTGGTTCGACTACCTGTGGCTCACGCAGAAGTGCTCCGACGAAGAGAAGGCCGTCTCCTGTCTGCCTGACAAGCTCAAGGCGGAAATAGCTATCAATGTACATTTAGACACGTTGAAGAGGTAAGTATTTGAGACTAGCTTCTGCTAGCGGTTCGCCCGCGTGAAAAGTGTTATATCATCCCAAGGGCACATTATACCGTGACAAAAAGTCTGGCCTATGTGCTATTACAGACTGTAATCTATTTCTGTGCTAATTTCACCCAGATCCATTCAATCGTTCTGGCGTGATTGAATAACAAACATACATCCAAACTTTAACATTTATAATACTAGCTGCCGCCCGCGTGTATTAGTACACACACACACACAGTTTTTTTCTTCTTAAATGTTGACAACAACTTTGCGATAAATTCGCAGGATGTAGGTGTTATTAAGGTGATTGAGTGATTTATAGACGTATCTTTGATCCACTTTTACTGTATGGGAAAATGAATAATTACATTCATAACAAAACCCACAACGTGTATGTTTATTTTCATCAATAACTAGATTGTGCCCGCGGCTTCGCCCGCGTTAAATGTGTTTTATCACCCCAAGGGAATACAAACTCTCCTATGTCCTACCCAGGGTCTCAAAATATCTCCATGCCAAATTGCAACTAAATCGGTTCTGTAGGTGCAGAGATTACCCCCTATGACATAACAAACTTTATCTCTTTATAATATTATATAGTATAGATAAATAGGTGAAGTTAAACTTCCAGCCTCTCTCTTGCCTAGCCTTTTTCCCAACTATATTGGGGTCGGCTTCCAGTCTTATCGGATTCAGCTGCCTATCTGACCTCCACAACCCAGTAACTGGGTAACACGGTACCCTTTTGGCAAGACTGGTGTCAGATCTCAAGCTTCTGACTACCCGTAACGACTGTGAAGTTAAACTTCCGGCAAGTTCTAAAAATAACGAGATGGCGAATTCACAGAAACAAAATTTTATTATTCATACCTACATACATACACAAATGTAGATTTCAGCATTTTCAGTCAAATGGGCATAGTTTGCCAAACTTTTGTTTTATTTAAAATAATTATTAGTGTTCAGCAGCAAACTGTTAGATCCCATGTCGTTTGCAGAAAAGAAGGCCATTCATATTCCTTAGCCGTATTTGAGGCACACAATGTAATGTATATAATAATACGTAATTAATAACGAATAAATATTGAGACTTGCTCAACTGAATACTGTGGGCCAGGTGTACTACAAACATAAAGAAAGTTCCAAAGATAAATATTCTTTGATCTTGTAATTGAGTAATTGTGGCGACTCCTCTGATAGACATTACACAATGACAAAGGATTGTCGCAACTCAACTTGAAGGATAATGAAGTAGTCACTATCGAGAAAATTAGTTAAGGCACCCAAATGTCTTAGCCTTTAATTTAAATTGCTTTTAGTTTGAGTTGGGTTTCAAGCCATTTAATTTTATTTAGTACAATTCCATCTGTTAATGGCGATTCTTAATTCAGTTAACGAGTTGCCGAATCCATTCAAAAGTCGATTCCGTATGAACTCTTGGATAGTTATGACAGTAGGTACATACTCACCTACCCATCTCACCAACGTTAATGCAGCGTAGCAGTTCAAGCTTAATATCCCGTGTTGTATAATTAAAAAGAGAAACATTCGCTTTTTACGTCCATGAATTATGCATAAGTGTTCGTTTATACGATCCGTAAATTTTTGTCGCCAAATGGCTCTTCTGTGTTTTTCTGTATTTCAGATGAATTCTGCTTACGTACGTTTTAGAGCACCTGTACTCGTAATGTTAAATGCGTCACCTGTATTTACAACATTAATGGGACGTAATTACAAAAAATGTTCACAAAATATTTTTAATATTTTATTAGAAACACGAACTTATCATACATTTGGCACCATTAAAATTTGCAATTGTTACAAAAAATAGTTAAACTTGGCACATTTTCGTAATCACAGGGTGGAAATCTTTCAAAACACCGAAGCGGGCTTTTTGTGTGAGTTGGTTCTACGGCTTCGACCAGTTCTGTTCTCACCAGGCGACTACATTTGTAGAAAAGGTACGCTTTGATTTTCTTGAGCTTCTTATACTTGAAATTTTACATCCCGAAAGAGAAAACAAAATAAAACGAAAACATTTCCGAGTACCCTGTTAAAAATTTATATGTTTTCCCTAGGCGAAGTCGGGAAGGAAATGTACATAGTCAACCGAGGGAAACTCCAGGTGGTAGGCGACAACGGCAAGACTGTCCTCGCAACACTCAAGGCTGGTTCTTATTTTGGCGAAATTTCCATTCTGAACATGGGCACGGCAGGTAAACAACTTGGTAAATATCGCCAGGGCCCGAGACGCCACGCCATTATTACACTACTCTGTATTCTTGAAAAGTTTTGAAAAGCAAACGTTTCGAGGAGACGCTGCACTCAGGCCGAGGGAGCGGCCGCGACGCTACCAACAGGTTCTGGGACATCATTGTGACGACTGTTACCGCTGTCGGCTGCGACTACACACTACTCGTACCTTTAACTAACGTCACTCGACGTCTGCCTCGCAAGCACGCACCCGACTAGCGCTAACTTGTTCGTGCCAATTGTATTAGGGAATGCTTTAAAATTTAAATTAATTTACAATTACGCATTTTAGATATGATTTCAGTTTTTTTATATGCTCTTAAAATATTCCTTTTCATATTGATACATACTTCAAAAGAAGAGATATTGTTGTGTGGTAAGCTTAACTACTTTTATTTGTTTCGAATCGGACTTCAATGGCTTCATCTTAGATCCTCATCAAGGATTTGTAGCGTCTTGTGTCATGTGGTTTATTTGCATCTTAGTAACATCTCCTTTGGTTGTATTGAAGGCAGTGTCCCCGATCGCTTTGCATCCTCCCTGATTACCTCATATACTTGGCGTGACTTCTTGGTGCATGATCCCCCAATATTTTAAGTGTCACCCGCGTAAAATCTTATACCATACAATCGGTTATCAAAGTTATTATTTTTTTCTAACTTCAATATCCTATGCAATCTGACTCGTAGAACTGCTTAGTTCTTTTACGGATTTCATATATCTACTAATTTTTATTAATATTTAGCATTCGTATTTTGTATTATAAAGCTTTGTCTTGGTAATGGAGCACAATAAGAACCCTAGAGAGATGGCTTCTTACTCTTTTTTTACGGTCAGTTATTTTTTTCAAATTGTGAAAGCGATGTGACTCCGGATCCGTTTACCTACCCTTCGTGTTGTCTAAATTTCAAGGTAGTTTTTGATCTTTTTTATTAAACAAGCTTTATTTTAGTTCTTGAACCTGTGACTGAACTTCTCTTGTCATGTTTTCCCTGCCACTAATATCGGTTGTCCTGGTCTGGTTTTTCTTATGACCTGTTCTGTCTATGTGTGTGTCGTGTGGAATGAGGGATCAGAACAGCTCATAAGGGGGGGACCGGACGCCGGTTGGCATGGAGTGTGTGGATGACACGTCGACAGGCAACCGCCGGACAGCGTCGGTGCGGTCTGTGGGTTACTCGGACTTGTTCGTGCTCAGCAAGAAGGACATGTGGGACGTGCTCAAGGAGTATCCTGCCGCCAGGGTACGCCTCGAGGCAATCGCCGTCAAGAGACTTGAAAAATATAAGAAAGCGCCGCTTGAAAAAGGTAATATATTTCTTATACATTATACACGATAATAAATGTGCGTTTGATGAAGCTGAACATTTTCCGAGTCAATAGATTGTTTCCTAAAACAAACCTTTATTGCTGGTATGGACTTGCTGAATTATTGCTTCCTGTAGCATCCCTTTTCTGTTTATATTGGACATTGACTGAGTTAACTTTTGTTAGTGTTTTTGTTTTACTGTATTTTCACTAACTGCTGGCGACAAAGTTCATGGATATTAACGAGTGATTGTGTTGCAGTGGCCATGGGTCGTTGCCAGTCGACGCCCGGTCTGGTGGAGACGAGCGGGCGCGTGCCCATCGAGGACATGAACCTGCCGCCCGCGCCCGTGCTGCCGCTCCCACACCCGTCACACCCGCCTACCTACCGGGACCAGCTTTATAGGTGCTGTCATCTTGTCAATATTGTGGTTCTTTCTATGCTCCTTGTAAACTATATAGTTCAATGTCACAAAGTTTTATTTAAAATGAGTGTCGTTCTTGGTAAGCAAGGATAAAAAGGACCCATGTGAGGCCCTTGAGGTACACCTGAGACAATTGTTTGCAACGGGACTGAACACTACAAATTAACATATACTATAACCGATTTCAGGGTTTATTTTTTACCATGGTTATACAGAATAACTTTCACCGGCATGTCTCAATATTGTGGTGTAAATAGCTATGATCAACCATATCGAATGCTTTAGAAAGTTCAAAGTTGTTGTTGCTGTTTAATGATTTTACTTAAGAAAATGCAATTCTTGTTTATTATGTCGCAGTTCGTCAGTAAGCCCCCTACGTGTAGCATCACCGGTCGCATCATGCGCATCGAGCGCGCGCAGCAGCGGCGCGGGCGGTGGCAGCGTGGCCACTGCGCCGCGCGTCATGCTCGACTCACACGACGTGCTCGAATGCGAGATCAAGCGGCTTCGTGAGCGGCTCTACACCGTCGAGACGGAGAACGCCGCCATGTCAGCCAAACTTAGCCAGCAGCAGTGGGAGGTAGATCAACGGTAAGAGCTGATGCTTTTGTCAGAAAAACGAGTCAGATGCCCGATTAGTCCATCAATACTTTTATGTTTTTTTGCTGCAGTTAATCCGGTATTTGATCTAATCCGTGCAATTCTATTATTCTAGGCTATTCTGCTAACCTAGGCTAGACTGTGTATTTACTTAAACAAATTGTGTGTTCAGGCTGCAAGAAATAGAGATGCAGATCTGCGGCGGCAGCTCGGTGAGCTCCTTGGAGGAGAACGAGCGGAACCGCGAGAGCATCATTTAACAGCGCGCCTCGCCCGAGCGAGCGTGCCTGGTGCCCATGCAGACGATGCATCGCGCTGCCGTCTACTGAATAACTGACCAATGTATACCCAACCCTACCCCCCACCCCTCAACCCACCCGCCTCCTCTTGTGACCTTGTGAACTTCGAAAGTACGATGAATTAGTGTTTTTATGAATAAATATTATTATGGAATATTTAAATACGAATTAACTTTATCAAATTTATATATACGTAGTATATACGACTCGCTAATATTTGACGAGTGTCGTGGAGTGAGATTTTGCCGAGACAATATTATCTTAAATATCGTTTAGGTAAGAGTGCGTGAAGTGCGTGCGCGCGGTTTGTACCGTTTCGTTGTGTTGTTGCGTCCTGCGTCCTGCGTCCGGGCGAGGGCGGTACGACTACTTCTGTACTTTCTCTTGTCCCCGGTGTAAGCTCTGTGTAACGAACTATATCTGTACAATCTTATCACTGAGTTTCTCTATGATTCCTGTTCAATATCGTGATTCTGTCTGTTTCTCAAATGCTAGTAGAATTCGGAAGTTTTTGTACAATGTTATTGTGTATCGTATAATCAATAACTGATGCTGTGTGCCAAATTAAGGCCAACGTGAATGTGCTATCGATAAGATTTTTGTGTTAACTCATAAATAGAAAATGTAATGGATATTTTCTTATCCATTAAATTTGAGCTTTAATTATTATAAAAATCCCGGAAGACTTGATCATTACCCATTTTAAGTGTTATGTTTCAATTAACCTGATCTTTGATATATCGTACCAGTCTAGGGGATAGTTCATTCGTCACTAAATTTGGTATAATCTATGTATATTCGCGGAATAATATTATTACATTCTGAAGCAGTTTTGTCAGTTTTTAAAACATTAAACGACCACAGTACGTTGTAATTTGTTATATAAAATGGATTTAATACCTATGAATTAAGAGAAGTAGCTTATAACTGGTAATAACATCAGTTTTGGTAGGTACTATAAGATCATTACTGCCAAATAAGATTTAAGTAGATACAAAGTTTTAATGTAATGATATTGACAATCGACTAACAATGTTTTGTACTTGAATTCATTTTATTTTGCTTTATGCAGTCGTTATGTAACATCGATGTGTCTACATAAATGAATTTTATTGTTGAAGCTTTTACAATAATATGTATTTCAGTCTTTACTTTGGACATGTGTTTTGAAATAGACCAGTACACAATATAAAGTGGTACCAAAAATATAAGAACAAACTAACTTAACTCAGCTCTAAGAAAATTTGTAAATAATTATTATAAAATGTTTATATAAGCTGTTTTCAATGATAAACGATTGATTTGGAAGCAAAGCGACCCGATGTGTATTGTTGAAGGTAAGGAGCGTGGCGTTGTTGTAGGCTCTCTGTTTGTGTTCACAGTACACTTGCGCTCGGCTCGCGCTCGCGTGTCATGTATCGCGCCGTAGGGTGAACTGCCGCTCGTCTCGTCAGGTTCAGTTCATGCGTCGATCACTTATTAGTCAGTTCCAATCGTATTTTTTATTTCCTAAACGCCCGAAGAATATAATAGATAGGCGATAAAATTTTTAATCTGTAAATAAAATATTTATTTATTGTTATTATATTCCATAAATTTTTCTTCTTACATATTTCTCGATTATAAAAAGGTAAGAGAGATGCATTATGCAATTGAATACTTATATTTAACGAAAAACTAAAGTGCTTTTTATCATAATAACTAATAGGATTATGAGTGTCCTATGAGATCAGTGGCGGGCGGCATCGCTCGCTCGCGACTCTGCTCGAACCGATTCCTTTTGTAGTAATTATAATATGTGCTAACTCTTTTCCTTCACACGAAGCAGACAGTAATGTTCTAATGCGGTGATCGTATTATTTAGATGGAAATCGAAACGCGGTTCAGTAGTTTTGCAGTAAACAGGCTTGTGCATCTTAAATTGGCAATTCAATTATGTATCGCACATGATTCATTTTATTGTTATTAAAAAGATTATGATAATACGATTCGTGCTTTTTATTTCTCACAAACCCAAATATATTTAAGGTAAACCGCATCCCAAAACACGGGCCGGAAGGAGAGAAGTCATTCACACTAGTGTTTATGGGTAAGGTAAAGATTTGTATTGAATTAAATGAAGAAGCGCATGCTCCGAAAGCTGAAATATATCATAGCAATACTGGAGAGGAAACGAAAGATATAAAACAAAACGTCGACAGCAAACGAAAAAAGAACTTAAGGAAAATATATTAACATATCACGATTAATATAATGGGGTTATAGGTACTGACACTCGCAGAAAGGCAAGTGGGAGAGTATTCCAAAAGTTTGAATAAAGATCTATGGCACTTGAATAGGTAGTAAAATATTCTTATATTTTAATACCTATTCTAAAATATTCTTATATTTTACTGTGAACCGTATAGCGACTGGTGATCTACACGCTTTGTCTGCCTAACAAAGGATATGCATAGATGATGTTATGTGGGTACGTTTGTTTGAATAAAAATCTGGTATACCCGTGACCTTTGAACGAACAGATAACGGTGCTGATCTGAATATATATAATATTGAACAAAGAAACGTAGGCAAATGGTAAGCATGCTCATATAATCTACGAAATGTTAATCCGTGCGATAAAAATCTTAACTACAAGTTCCCATCAGATGAATGAAAAAAAATAATATTATAAAAAACCTGAATGAATTGGGCACATCAATGCTTAGCAGAAGGTAGATTATACATGATGAGGGCACTCTACAAAATTGAACTTATAACTACACGCATGAACAGTGTCTAAGGATCAAGTATTTTAACTTTTTTTGGATCGTTATTGATTCTATTTAGTGAAATCACTATTTGAATGAAGAATTTTGTTTAAATTTTGACGACATTAACTTAGGTTAATAGCCAGCAATTTGCAAAAAAATGCAATTAATTTTAATTTTTATAAAATATAGGGATAAGTTTTAACTTCAACATAGGAATTAAAGTAAGAAGTCAGTCTAGAAGACTAGATTTGGAAAATATTAATTGGATACATTTTTATAGTTAAAAATAAATGCACATGATCCCTAGACTTTTGATGTGTGTATATCAGTCATCTTCACGCAATATAGCCTTATCTTCCTACCTACCATCTAAATAAACAATCTTATATATAAAATTTACTTTTCTACCTAATACTCTTTTCAACTTCGATTTAAAAACGATGTTGTATCATGAGAATTAAATATTGATACAGTTTTCGCAAGCATTCCCTCTGTAGATGAAAGATCTAAATATGAATGTACATATATGTACAGGCGGGTAGCTATTCAATAGTAAGCAACGCTCTTGAGAGGGTGCCTACTTTGTGAGGTTACCGGGATTCCCACTCTCTCTTAATATTTTATTTGGTTCTAACGCGCAATCCTCTGCGTTGCCGTTTGTTCATGTATTTTTATTTACCCACCCGTATTTAAGACAAAATAACTTCTCGTTATGAACTCGGAAAGTTTTCTTGTTGTTGTTTTATTTGTTAACAACTGTTTTAACATGGTTATAAATATTTTTAGTATGGGAAAGAAAAGGTTCCAACTTTGAAAGCTGCCTTAAGGTGAAGTTTCTGGCGACTTTTCGATGAAGGGAAAGAGTTCACTTGAGTTTCTATCCTTTAAAATGATAAAATTTGAATTTGAATATTGGAATGTGTGAGTGACATCTTTAAAAAAGTGATCCTTACTTTTATGACTTTAAAAAAAAAAATCTTTTCGCGTCGTTTTGTAAAATTTTTCCTTCTTGGAAAATCTCACTGTCTGGTATTGCCTGGTAAAAGACCCATAAACTGGAAGAATCCTTCAGTCTTTGGCAATAAAACGCGAATGAATAAAATATAAAACTTTTAAACACATCAATAGATCTTCAATTATAGAATTGCACAGTATAATATGTTGATCGCCAATATTTGTACTTGATCGAATTTCCAGAAGATCCAATATTCTTTGAGCGTCAACATAAACAAAGGACAGTGAGAACGATCCCCACTGGATTAAGTTCCCAAATGTATACATATTGTATAGATGGGGCGTTACTCCTACATATTTTATACTCAAAGACACCTACTAGAGTAGGGAAACTGATTGCTCTGTAACTTTAAATAAGCTCAATAGTAAGTGCGAATACTTTACGAGAACATGAGATCCAATTAATTACACAATTCAATACACCTATACAGTTCCGCGCTACATTGTACTTAATCTTGCACGTACGGTACGGTAGCAACAACAACTAATTAGATACAATTACGCAAGTGAGAGTACAAATCTTAAGTAGCACCCAGTCGTTGCCGACCAATGATGTTTCAAACCGCTACAAAATTTAGAAAATGCCACGATGGCACTGCATACCCAGTATATAACGAAAGTGCCGTAAGTACAAAAGCCAAAATATTGTTGAAAACATTGCAGAGCCACATTAATTACTAAATTCCTGTCGAGTCTTACACTTAATTGGTGATTCCGTGCCTCGTACAGGAATATATGTAACTTGGTGCTTTCTTAATCCCTTGCTCGGCTGTTAAGGAATATCATTCGTATGCATTCCTTCCGCACGGCTGCGATTAAATCTGAACCGCAGAGCCTGCGCTGCGCGCTGTGCTGTCACCCGCGCCATATATTTAAGGATATTTGCAGCACTCGGCTCTTTGTACTATTATAGCTCTCATTTAAAATGCGTAATTTAAAAAAAGGTAAAATGTTTAGCTGACAAAACGTAGACAACGCCACAGCGGAGATATTATTTCTTGTTATGTTTAGCAGGAAATAAAATCTCGAGATGTATTAACACAGCCCGTATTGGAAACCATAGTATGGCGAAAACTGTTGAAAAATTGAATGAGAAACTGTAAGTCTAACCTAAACAATATTATGTAACCCGCGTAAATAGGGCCCCAAACGTGTTAATTTTAGATTAAAATATGAGCTGCTACTTTATTCATAACAAAAAGAAAGAAATTGCTTTAGGGAACTGCTTAGACACCGAGTCACCGCACCGCCGGAGAGCGCCAAGATATTCTTTCAAACAACTCCTATTTTCTTCCGTTTGTCTGGGCTTAGTTTTCTGGATTTTATACCGCCTAAATCTAATTGTAAAACTCGTTTCCGCATCCATCAATATTATACGATAGACAATAAAAAGTCAGTAACATGGTCGGCGTGACGGCGACGTGGGTCGAGCCTCGGAGGGGCAGCTTCACAACTTCACACGACGCTGTTACTCACCTATTGAACGTGATTACAGCCCAATCTTGTTTGTTTCTTCACTCGTGCTAACACAGGCCGGTACACAGGGGGTACCCCCCTACCCCACGCTAACCGTTGCTATATAACCTTCCGGTTCGGGTGTCTTGAATTTTCTTTATGATAAGTATTCTTTTAAATTCGGACGAATTATAATCCTCTTAAGTAAGCACACTTTTTAGCGTTTCGTACCTCGAAAGGAAAAACGGAACCCATAAAGGATTACTTAGTTGTCCGTCTGTCTGCCTGTCAAGATCCTTCTTCTCAGGAACGCGTGGAGGTATCGAGCTGAAATTTAAATCAAATACTCAGGTCTACTGTCCCTTAAAGCTGTTACAAAATCGAACTTCTAAGCCAACACAATCAAAATATACAGCCGTTTATGCCGCAAATTGCCGCAATTTTCGACACTCGCAAGGGAATTAAAACCTACAGGGTATTTCCCGTGAACTCAGAATCATGAAATTTGGTACGAAGCCACGTCTTACTTATAGCACAGATAAAGGAAAAATTGTTGATTGAAATCATGTACTAAAAATATTTTTTATAATTTTAAACTTACTACCTCTTTCCTCATGAACGCGTAGAGGTATTGAATTGAAATTCATATCAAATACTCAGGTCTATAATACCTTTAAGCTGAGATCTGTACGGAACCCTCGGTGCACGACTCCGACTAGCACTTGGCCGGTTTTTCATAACGAATTGCGAAAATAATTTCGTTGGTGTTAAATATTGCTCATAATAAGGACTAATAAATAAAAGTGAATGATTGAATACCGTATCGTCAAAATATTTAAATAATCCTTTCAATTAATTCAGTGACGAACGACTTCTGAATGAAATCAAGCTTTCCATATCATGCGAGATGTAAATCCGGAAAGTACCTACCTACTAGTGCGCCGATGTAAATAAGAATAAAATTGCTGCCGGTACGGTACAGGTTTTTGATAGAATTGTATCCAGGTTTCAATTGAATGAATATCTCTGAGATGCTTTACCGAGATCAATCGTTTTCAAATAAAATCACAAGAGCGGCAATAGTGAATACCTAACGTGAAATAAATAAATCAATTTTCGTCGCGGTTGTTTTCGAAAACAAATTTGCATTTGTTTTGAATTAATTTCCTTAATACCGCAATTAAATTGGCAGTGTTGAGGCAGTACATACTGTTTCCCTAGCGGAAGCTGTGTAATCACCGTGCTGGTGGTTTTATTTCACTTGCCGCCATTGAAAATCCATTAAAATTTTAATTCTCCCAGCGGTAGGGAGAAAGAGCCAAAATGTCGTAATAAAGCAGTAAAAAGTCTTTGCTCAAACAAAATTACTGAAAGCAACACTCGGTTAGCTAGAACTAATGCTTCTGTAAATATTGATTGTTTGCTCTGCGAATTATATGTAGCCGAGTATGTAGCCAGTTCCACATGTTTGGGGATACTGAGGGGGCGTAATGGGGAAAAACATGTACAACTTTCATGTTTAATTTGTGTAGCGGTTTTTCTCCACGGTAAGTAATTTAGGACCTGTAATAATGAAACACTCTCTCGTGAGGGATCCCTTTTGGATTGAATACCTCTTGATATGCTGATTTGATTAAAAAACACCTTGGGATAAATATGGGTTGATTATTTTAATTTTTGCACTTGAGTGATCTCATAAAGTAAGTACTTTAGAAGTAGTTTATGGGTAAATTTAAAAATCAGAGTAGCACAATACAACTTATGTACTTAGTTCACCCTGACAAAACAAATCGCTTATAACTATACCCGTAAAATAATTCAACTAATTATGATTGCTATGACTGGCGTATTGAATGTAGTATATATATGTTACATATTCGTATAATAGGGGTGGCGTTGTTTTCGATAGGGATCGAGTAAGCCTTTACAGCGAAAATCGATCCGTTTTCGATAGCTCTCGACAGAAGCGTAATCGAGTCGAGTACGTTGTGTTCGCATTTCATGATTTTATGAACCAAGAGTTAGTATTAATCGTTTTTTACGGAGCAAGAGCACGATTTGCTTTGAATTTGAATTTCCTGTGATGAAGTAGGTATAAAACATTTTCTTTATGAATAGCTGCTAAGGTTTTCTAAGAACGAGACCAAAATTAATTCCATTCCAACGTAAAGTTTTGCACGTCTGGTGCAGAACTAGACACCAACCTCCAGGGTACTAGTCCTCTAAAACTGATAAGAATTACATGAAACAAATAGTTTTGATCTTACTAGCGATACTATTGGTCTTATTTATACCATTTCTATCGGTGTCATTATCTTATAATTGCCAACTTATTAATTAGACCCATTCGTTTAGTTAAAATGCTACTTACAATTTGACTACGAAGGCGTATCATATCTGTCTTCCAACTTGCAAAAAGGCCAATTTGGTGCCACAGTAGTCTTTATCTAAAACTCATTTTTCTCGTTTTCCATACACAAAGGACACTTTGGAAGTTTTTAATTATTGTGTTATTTGCTCTAAACTGTACCAAAAGGCATAGTTTTTTTTTAACAAAATGTATAGCCTTTGTGAGCGCTCTTTTGTTTTCAGATATTTTGTTACTTAAATAACAACAGTGAAATATGTTGCAACCCGTAAGGCTTGGAACACACGTGCGAGTGCGACACAGTTACATCGTGTCGATTCCCAGTGGGGGGTGGCAGAGGCTACACTACCCCAAGATTCACGTGTTAACCCTAACAAAAGGTACTCCTTTTGACACTTCCACATTCATGGATCTTTCCATACATGTGCGTCGGCTACGAGTATGTACTCGAACCTGACCTTTCTGAAGGACATCACTTTTAAGGTCAGTTTATTGTTGTCTATTCTGTGTACCCTACCTCGATTGTAGCATATTATTATTAACTCCGAGCAGCTATCAAATTGAACAAGCCTGTAAACGAGCAATTTGTAACAAGCCTTTCAAAAACTTTTTATTAAATACTTAGGATTTTACAGCAACCTGTAAAAGAACAAGAATTTGGACGCAATTTTCTCAATAATTACAAGTTTCTTTGAACAAGTCAAAGGTATCATTTTATAGCAAATTGCATGAACGATCTGGAAGAAATCTTTACATGTACTCGTAGTTAAAAATTATCAACACACAACCCTAGAAGTCAATGCAATCAACCACATGAAACCAGCATGCATTTCTCAGCATGTGTCCCCGTCCTAAAGGGACGGGTTGCGCTCTGACGTCACGCCGGGGGGAGTCGGTATATTTAGTACACACTAAGCCCTCGTGGCACTGGGGCCTGAAATAGTCGGAGCTTTATGTAACACGGACAAGATACACAATTTCTAGCTTTCCACAAAGGTCAAACGTTTTGACAGCTTTGATATAAGACACGAAACAGAATTCATCGTCAGCGTCTTTACAAAACGTACAAATTGTCTTGGTTTTTCAGGAATTAGTAACGTAAATATAAAGGGTGGTTTTGAGTAATGTAATTATACATACTTAGGATGATTGATACAAAAATCTTACATATTGCCTGTGTTGTAGAATTACATTACCAGGCGTTTAGAGCTATTCAGGACAATTATTTACAGATCCGTACAATATATGGAGTACGCAAGGGCTCTGTACAAGTTTTATTACTCCGCACCGCAATTCGCAAGGCAACAACCGGGTCCCAGTTGGGCAACACTTTATGTACGAACACTATGTAGACACAAATTTGTATGTAGAGAGGTAAACTGACCTTTAGGAAAGGATACATTTAGGAGATGTCTGAAATGGAAATCGTGCAGTACCTCTTTGGTCTAGACTTTGGAGTTACAAGTTCGACTGTTCGGCATGAGGTCCTTGTTTCGATACCGGGCCGAGCAGACTGTTATTGGGGTTTCAGTAACAGGTCGGAGTCTACATATCTGCCCGGTTAATGGGAATTAGCTCACTTCTATTCCATGGGAACAATACTAGCGAAAAATGAGAGGATTAGTTAAAGATACTGTGCTAAACCCTTTGGGAAAACATGTTACGTTTAAATGACGTGATTTTGGGTTAATAACATAACATTAAATCATGCCTATATTTCTCCAAGGCAGATGGATAGGTATTCCCCTATGTACAGTACAATTTATCTACCCACAGGAACGCATTAGAAATACCACAAATGTACAACAATAGCAGTGGACGGAATGAACCATACACATGATTCTCCTTTCCATCCTCATAGCTACCTCCAATACCTCGAAAAGACAATAAATAACTAAAACCAAATGTAACTGCGAATTCTATTAAATATAGATCTCGGTAACCGATCAAAAATTCACCAACAATGTTGCACAAACCGATACAATTTTCCGTTCAACAAAATATTCAATATCTGTGGCCCAAGTTACGGTCGTACGGTAGCGATGCCGCGATGATGCCACATATTTTCTCCAGCATCTGCGTTCTGTTGCAACCGCAGCTACTTATTACTGCCGTTACAGGAAATCGATTTACCGTTTTCTCCAGTTACATGGATCGAGTAACAAAATGCAGTTATGATGAAACTAGTTGTTATGACAATGCGCTTATCTTTACGCTTGGTCGTAAACTGTCTGCGTTTTGTCTTAAACTAGCTGCTGTTATTTTAACTAATAATTAGTGCACCATTGGGACGGTGATCACAGTAAATAATGTGTGTCATAATACCTAGTAAACGCATGTATTCCCTGAATGGTAAGGCAGAGGTTTACCAGTAATAAGTTCACCAAAATTTTACCAGTTTCCTGTGTTGTTTTAAGCAGTTATATTATATCTAAGCCCCATGTAATGAGGGCTAATGTTTTTGTGCTCACTAGTTGGCGCCACTGGCAAGTAAGTTCCTTAAGGTGACTCTAGTCAATCATTCTTCCATATAAACGTAGTCTGGCGATTACTCCACTGTTTGACGATGTACGTTCAAAATAAAAAATGATATCAATTTATCTCATCATTACTTAGCCCTGTATGGAAACAAAAAAGTAAAAAAATATATATTATTTGAAAGTTATGAGCGTCGAAAGTTCCATATTTCAACACTAATATTTACGCATTTTCGGAAGGAAATAATTGCAAAAGTGCTAATTCGTACGCGAACTAGCTTCTTACTGCTCATCACAGCATCTATCTCTTCGCACATGTTGTCGGATGAGATAGCATGAAAAACAAACTCTCGCACAAAATAGTTCGTGCCGTCGACTAGGGGAACCTAGATAGCTGACATACGATGTTATTATGCGCACGGAAGTAAAGTTTGAATAAAAATAATTACTAATGCCGTAGAAGTGCGATTAAAATCGGGTATGCCAAAGTTATGCGCAGCCACATTTTTAGAAAAAAAAGAGACAAAAATTTGCCGAAACATAAAACTCTATTAAAACAGTGGTTGGTAAATCCCGTATCTATCTTAGTCTGTCATATTTGGAAAATATTCACAATAATAAAAAAAATGTAAATACACTCGCGCTAAAAGCAAAGTGTAACCATAAAATTTGACATTGTAAAGACTTCAATCTACACCAGCGCTCCTAGCGAAAAATTCAAACATTGAAGCCCAAATTAGGGACGAGCCTATTGCCATCAACCGGGCACAAATTCAGATTATGGGCTGCTACCTTCTCGGAATAATCCCTAAGTCATTAAATAAACTTCTCCTTATCTCATGTTATAGCCAGCTAGCAAGGTAGGTAACGGAGCTGACAGCTAAAATTGCAAGAGGCTGAAGAGACACGAAGATTGAAGAAACGTTCATTCCTACCATAAATTCGCTTGTGAAGGCCCTTTATATTCACCCCACATCATCTCTCGAGGAAGTGGTCCTTTCCTGGGACTCGACAATTGACGTATCTACCTACGCTGTAAACCATGTTTGCTTTATTCTATTAATATTATAAGTGACTATGTATGGATATTTGCTTATCAATCACGCCTAAATCTCTTTACGAATTTTAAGGAAATAATTTTAATGGCACACGAGTAGACCATTTCCTGGAAAGAAATAAGATAACTTGCAACTATCACACGGGCAAAGCCACTTGCAGAAGCTATAGAAAAATATGTAAAAATAATATACGAGTATGTAAGAACATTTTGCATTATAGACCGCCATTGAGAATCTTATATTCGAGCGGTGAAGCGTGTCAGGAAATCACGCTCGGAGTGACCAGCACAATGCAACACCTCATACTGTTCAATATGCATTCTGTATTGTTCATATTAATATGCATTTAAAGGTGTCGGAAACTTATGCTGGTTTTCCACCAGAGATGTGCTATGCAGTTATGCTGCGAGGATATGAAAGCAAAGCTACGATACTGTGTGACCTTTTCCACTAAAGCTTAGCTGTGAAGCGAGTAAGATGTGCTATGAGAATGCGTCACCGCGAGGTAGTTATGCGAGGGAGATGCGCAGCTCGTGCTATGCGATGCATCGGCAGTAGGAAAGGCTCGGGGAGTGACTGCGGTGCGAGAGGCAAATAGCTAATCCACTCGCGCACACATAGCTCTCATCCATAACACTTTCCGTTTAAAAAAAACATAGCTTAGTTGAACCCGTTTCTACTAGTGCTTAGTTAAGTCTACCAATGAATATTATTGGTGGATATCATACGCATTATGTTTTGTATAGCAACGTAGCATAACACATCTTTGATGTAAAAGCATCGTCTCGTTATTATTGTCTCGATCTCGTGTCTATTGTTTTAGCATTTTTTTGTTCCTTTATTCATCTTTCTTTGACTATGAAATGCATAATAGTAAAATGATATGCATTTTAATATGCGAGAAAACAGGTCTTTTTTTAGTTGCGACCTTTAGCGTTGAAGGGTGAATGAATTTATGAAGAAGAAACTCTGCAAGCACTGAATTCTTATCAACAAAAAAATTAAAATACTTAGTTAATTTTACATATCAAATGAAAAAGAAAAATCTTAATTTAACATCCAGGATACACTGCAATACTTACTAGGTACATTTGGTACCGGCAGTTTCGTCCTGGCAGATACCTAGGTATAGGTATCTATTTACAAACATTGTTTGAAAACAAAAAAATGAAGTTATAATTGTGACGAATGACCCAAACCACCTTAATGTAATATACGACCCGACGGCCGACCCTTTGTAAATCCGTTAACATTTTTTTCCGTAAAAAAAATCTTTTTATAAAACCGATCCGAGGTCGGTGTTTGAAATTATGAAATTTAATACCTACCGTTACACTTGAAATATAATGAAGTAAATAAGCCCTTTGTGGTTTTAATTATTGTGTACAGTATTACAGACATAAATGTTTAATATGGAAGATGAATTTGCTTGTAGCTGTAAAATTGTGATGTTATGAGGTATTTATTAAATGGATTAAGCGTAAGAAGGGTTTGAATAAAATTTAGCTATGATCTAAGTTCGTAAATGTTGGTTTCTTTTAAATACGTACGGCTCGAAGTGTAAAGCATTATGCCACCTAAGAAAATATTGTTTTTATCACATATATTAAAAAAAGAGCTAGTTTATTCTTGGTAAACTGGGACTAAAATAGTTAATTAATCCCTAGGGACTAACAGTGTTTTGAATTTGGAATGTGAATATTGTTAGTAAATGTTCTAATCAGTAAACAGATGAATCGAAAACACATGCGGTCAAAAAATAGAATTACATTGCTAAAACCGATTACAACGAATATATGAGGTGAATGGCTAATGAGCGATTGTAATTCTATTTCGGATCGCACTGTATTGAACAAGTGACAGGCTGGAAAACCGCGCGCGAGCCAAATTAAAAAATAAATCTACAGCTGTAACGGATGGTACTAATTAAATTGTTACGATGCACTTATAATTTTTTAAATATAAACATTAGCTTTGAAGAGTGTGAGCTTAGAGATAGGAATAAAAACTCAAAAACACCTTCATAAAATTTATTATTACGCGGGCGCGGGTTACAGAAGCCCGTCAAATTAATTTCTGTTTTGTGTAGGTAGGCGCGCAAAGTACTGTACTGGCTTAAAGCGAAGCTGGTGACGTCGCGACAGCCGAGGAGTTGACCCCGAGGCTAGAAGACCCGCAGGGTTGAGATGCTGGGATGCGCTGGCAGGTTTGGTGAGGGCCGCTAGATGACGCGGCAGCCGTCCTCACTTCCACTCCGAATCTAGAACCCTGGCATTGATATCCAGCGGTTAAAAAAGTCCTCTGCAACCCTCCATGACGGTGACCATGCAGCGTAAGCGAAAGCGTAGGAAGTACAGCGGTAATTGTGCATACGTTCACCATCAGATGCGTAATTTACACAGGAAGTTATAGAAAAAAGAAATGACTGTGAAACAATATGTTAGATAAATGTTTAAACAAGTGAATGAAAAGCATACGTGGTTTATGGAGTGAACCCAAAAATCAAACAAAAAAAAGATGATGAAACACAATTTTGCAAGTATTTTCTAAAGCACACAAAAAAAAACATGAGCTAGCAACTTATGAATCTTGTCAACACTCACCCAATATAAGGTGTAACTTCAATTAAATTTAATGGTTTAAATTAAATAAATAACTTAATAGTCGTACGGTGGAAGGTGCTGCTCAGGTAACCCGGTTGGAGGTCGAGATTAGCAACGTGCGTTCTCGCAGACGGCTGTGTCCTAATGAGCCTCTCCGCTCGGGCCGAACGCAATGTTGACGTGTCGGTCAACGGGGAGGGTAAGCAGGATCAGTCGTGAGCGAGCGAGACAAAACACTAGAACAGTCATGGGCTCTGTGTGGAATTTTCCGTTGATCACCGCAAACGCAAAATAATACTTGCTTAGATTTAGGTACCTACTTATGTTTGTTATTATCCTAAGAGAAAATGTTAACGTTGATAACTATAGAACAACGTTACAGCCTCTAATTATTTATATGATATGTCTTATGGTTTCTAACTGTATGTAAATAAATAAACGTAACGTTCTTGTTCATAAGTCGCACTTACTTATTTTCTCGTAGAGGGTGATAAAAAGTAGAATGTCCACCTCGGGAGCAACACTATTTTAAGCTCGAGTGACGTACTTTGAATCGCACGCTGCGCTCCGGTTTCTACTTTAGAATCATTCACTCCGGTCTGGATTAAAAAAAAACACTCCGGCTTTAAAATAGTTGTTTGCTCGCGAGATAAACAGTCTACTATTTAATTAAACCTGTCGTTGTGAAATTCTTC
Organism: Orthosia gracilis; assembly: GCA_947562075.1. NCBI lineage: Eukaryota > Metazoa > Arthropoda > Insecta > Lepidoptera > Noctuidae > Orthosia > Orthosia gracilis. The sequence goes on from OX387268.1 coordinate 45,816,705, forward strand.
CATTCAATACTCACAAAGGTAGCCACTTTTATTGCACACTATCTATTTTATGCTCACATCTCAGCCCAGAATTTCATCAGATAACATCACTGGAGGTTTTAAACCCACATGAGGTTTCGGTTTATTTTCTCTTGGACATCTCTTCACTATCTTAAACCCTCGAAAATTTATGAAGGTATTACATTCCTTATCTCTATCCTGAAACTGTGAAATTATGTGTTGGTTTTGGACCTATTATTTGGGAATATCTAGGAGAGTGACATTAAATAAAAGGCCTTCCGGCATTAAAATCTTGCAATAATACAGCCATTAACAATACTATAATAAAACATTATTAAAAGACTAAATCAATACATATAATAAATCTGTAAAAAAGCTGTTTTTGTACATCGAAAATATTTACAAAAAAAAAAATAGCCAGTGTGTTAAACAATAACCAGAACACATTCGCAGCATTTTTGTCTGTTTAGTTGTGCACGCATGACGTAAGATGTACGAAACCGACGTAAATAACTTTTATTCATAAAAATTGTGCGTAACTTGAAGTATTACAAAGTTTTTGTTTCATTGCAATTGGATTATTCTAATAAAAGATTTATGAAGTTAAAGTGTTCAAGAAGTAAAATATCACAACACACGCAATTCAGATACTCGGACAATTAAACTCTATATTCGATAGATGGCGTTGTGCATTTGACGTTATTTTCTGAATGGCGTTGATTCTCCGCGGAAGAATGACCCTACAAAAACTAAGGACCCTACTAACTAATTAGGTAGGTAGTTGACAAGAGCGAAGCCGTGGGCACAGCTAGTTCTTTAATAGTGCTGGATACAGAGCATGAATTTCGATGCAATTTTGTCAGATTTCCAAAAAAATCAGAGACTTATAGAGAAGTAATATGAAAGAAAACACATTGCACCGACCCCAAATAAATTGGGATAGCTGCAAGAGACTGCTGGACAGGCGACATTGTTGCCATCGCGGATAGACCAAGGGTGACGATGCCACAAGAGCAAAGTACAAAAAACAAGAGACCTATGCCCAGCACTTGACAAAATCAGGCTGTGGATTATGATGATGATGAGTTGCAAGAGAATGATGACTGAAATAACGTTTCCATACTAATTGACTGAAATCATTTTCGTTTTAAATAGAACATAAATGCTAGGGCATTTTTGGGTCTATTGCAATATTCTAAAAGTCAGGCTATTTAGGTTGTTGACAGAATGAAAAAAACTTTGTAAGATAACAACCGATTTTAGGTGTAAGAGAAATGATCCCAGTACCCCTGTAAGGGGCTCATTAGCTTAGTGGATCGTGGGCGGGCGAGCGGCGTACTGAACAAATCGACAACATTTACATCGCGGTCAGCCGCTGGCTTACCGGCTCGCAGCTAATGGACCGGACTTCATATCAAATTGCGACGGTACGGCACTGGACAAGCATAGAGCAAGCTCTACGTGTCCTTGTCTTATGGTTGATAGTCGTTAAGCACATTACTCATAAGCTCGCAAGGTTAATTGGCATTGAGAAGTTACTGGAAAGGAAATACGCCCAGTAAAAACTACAAAACATAGTGCAAAAAATCAAAATCAAATAGTTTGTTTCAAATAAACCTTAGAGGTACTTTTGATTTTTCAAACAATAAAAAAGATGATTGTAGTTGCAAATTCGCAAGTCAGTAGGACTCAATGGAGAAGAATTTGCAAGAAACTCCACGGACACTCTTTTCCATCAGTTTTACTTACAAGTATATGGTTACATCATTCTTGTTGAAAAATACATATATGTGAACCATGCAAAAAGACGTGCATGTAAAAGCGTCTAGAGTAACAAACTATTAAAAAATATCCAATAACAGGCCGAGACAGCTTTGTCATGACTAATCCCAAATGATGGCGCCCGTTCATGAACATGACGCATGGATCGGCACCACTCAACTCAACCATCAAGGGAACCGAATGATCCAACACATGTGCCACCATCAGAGAGACATTAGAGAGAGCATGACATACTCAACTGCCAGGGCACACAGAAGTCAACGAACGACACATAGGTACAGTCAATGGTAGGTTAGGTTAAAACGGGCTGGTTGCCGCAACTCCACGACCAAGCGCGTATTTTGCGTACGGATTTACAGTCGGAATATAGTACTCACACATGTGTTGTGCATTTATACAATACTAAAAGAAATTGAGTTTATACAATACAAATATATTCATACAGTCTTCAACAAATCCAATAATATTTCAAAAACTTTTCTGCCCCTCACTTGTTTTTGCGCCCCAACATTGAGCCAAGCATTTTTAACAGCGATGTAATCCCCCAACTTATAATATGCTTGCCTGCATAGTGTGCGTTTTATACAAGTTTTAAATTTCGAAGGTATTTTATTGTAACAATTTATACAGTACCCCTTAAAAGGTGATGCTAATTTAGCCAGCCTGAAACCTGGTTGAATTAATTGGTCCCTATTTCTAGTAACATAATTATGTCTGTCGCCGTTTTTACTAAATACATGTAAATTCTTTCTTACGTACATGATGTTTTCATAAATATTTTGACAAGGTACCGTCATGATGTTACTGTCCTTAAATAGTTCCTTAAGAGAATCGCGCCGGCGAAGATTGTATATCGCTCTGATGGCTCATTTTTGCAGAATAAAATTGACTCGATGTCTGCAGCTCTTCTCCATAGTAAGGCATTATACCATGAAAGTAACTGTATACTTTTAATATAGTTTTAAGTACATTTTAAGGCAACCTTTGTGGAGAGAAAATAAATTATTTTTATTATTTATTATTATTAACTATAATAGACTAGCCTCGCGGTATCTACATCAGTAAACCGAATTTTCCTTACTGCCGAACTTAGCCGTCCTGCAAGTGATATTAAATGAGGACCCCATTATAACCTTGAATCTAGCGTGATCCCCAGGAAAACCTTTTTATTGAAGAATTCTAGCTTCTCCCTGTTTAAATATAATATCACAATCAGTACTTTTGACATTCGGCAAGGCAAATTTTACGCACTAAATCTTTGTAGCATTTTAAACTAAATTAATAGCTGTGAACCAATTTTGAACCTGGCGTAAGACGTTATTTACGTCGTCAATAAAGCCCGGACGTTTATTTATCTTAAGTAGTATCATCAGCAAATAACACCATGTTTAAATTCTTTTTCAATAGATGGGGTAGATGGTTAATGTAAACTAAAATTAAGAAAGGACCCAAAATTGAACACTGGTGTACACCTATTTTTACGGTTAACCCTGTCGAATCGACACCGTTTATTTGAACAAATTGCTGTCTATCATTAAAATAAGATTTTACTTAACGCTGATTGGCATAGCCCATAATGCTCAAGTTTCAAAAGTAATTTTTCATGATTAACGCAATCAAACGCTTTCGACAGGTCGCAGAAGACACCCGTCTTGGGCCTCTTCCGACGCATCAAACATGTGTTTTAATAAGGTGACACCAGCGTCGGTTGTACAACGTCCAACGGTTGTGCAATTCACTTATATACTAATAAAGGCCACTTGCGCGTTCCTGGGTTATCCTTAATAACCCGGAGTTAACAGCTAGCTCGGGATTAATCGGATAAAACATCTTGCGCCACCAAGAGTAAAAGATGAATCTAGAGTTAAATTTATATGATTATTATTTAACCCGCTGATGTGGAAGAGTTAATTTATTTATTTATTTAATACTAGGAGAATCAACAGCTATAACAGATGGATAACAACTGTATTTGAGACATAGAGCCAATTACAGGTTTTCACGGATAGAAGAATGATGTTTTTTTTTATGGAGATATTTTAATTATTTTAGTTTCAAATTAAATGTCCGGACGTAGAATCACTTTGTTACTATTTCACACAGATGTAAAATATCACCTGGGGAGTGACCATAAGCTCTTAGAGTAAGGTTATTTTGTGTGTGCGTAAGTGAAATATGTATATGATTTGTATATCTGTCCCTTTTTACAGTCGAACTATGATAGTTTTGACATGTCAGGGTACGGGGGACCGTGTCAAATTAGGGGCATGAAAACGCGATTTCTTACATATTTTGAACAAAAACACTTAAATTTAACGCAAAAATAAAATCATGGTGGCTAAGGCTTAGCACGCATTGCGGTTGTTTTTCGCGCGATTTTTTTCCGCCTATTCTGCCACATATAGAATTGTATGAAGCTGCACGCACTTGCGGTAAAAAAAACGCCTGAATAAAAATCACAGTGCGGCCGCCTAATGGCGGTGGTGAACGAATTATGCAAATACAATACGATTAAAGGAGTTTTGGCGGGAACGTGATGGCGTCTATGTTGCTTATCTGTTTTATTTTCCTAAAATTGTGTTAAATTGAATATTAATAGTGTAAAAATGATTGATTTTTATTCTAATAATATTAGTGAACGTGCACGAGTATGGGCAAGTAAAACACGGCGGTAGAACATGAGTTTGTTCATGTTGTCGACAAAACTCCGTAGAAGCTTCCAATAAAGTTACCGCCATTTTATTGGGGCCTAACTAGGACACTGGACTAAAATCAAAAGAAACTAGTAGGTACTTACTTACAAAACAGGAAAAAAATACGATTAAAATTAAATCTCTTGTTAAAAATTCGAAGAGAAGAAAGTATTACGTATCGAAATGCGGGATGCGGCGGCCTGTAACAGGGACACACATATAAGTTCCGTTCATAGTTCATTCACTACCGGCATTACTTTTTAATGGTGCAAAGCGTATCATGAGTTAAAATGTTTACGACTTAACTCCGAGTTTACAAAGTCTATATTTATTTATTTAACCCGACTAAACGTGCAAATGGGCCTAAGTGTTATCAAAAAACAACTACAGCTAGCGGAAAATTTATAAAATTATTTTATTAGCTACGTAAAGATGCTAAATAAAGATATCAAAACACAGCATTAATTTCAAACTAGATATCATTATGCAGTAGAATGAACTCCTGCAATAATGAAATCATGCAAACTCAAGGAGAATTAGTAACTGTTCAATGATCTGAGAAAAGTGAAGATGGAAAATATTGATTAGCTACGAGAATAAACGGCAGCTGCACAAAGCTGTCGTCCTCGAGCTACAGTGCCGCTATCTGACAAAACCATATTTAGAATTATAGACGAAACAACACAACGGCGAAATAATAAAAATCATTGCTGTTTATCAACTATAAACAACGTGCGAGAGTTGCCGGTGTCAAAAAATTGATCTCGCTCTTTTGGTTAGGCAGATTGTAATTACCTATTTCTAATAAAATGAAAAAAATCAGAAATAGGTTCGTAAACAGTAATTCGACTGATCAGTGTGGCGACGCTTCGGGGATGCCTCTACTCGTATCCAGCTGTGGACGTCATTGAAATGATGAAGATGATTATGATGGAACAGTAATTCGGGGCGTTTTTATCTTTTATTCGGCATCTATTGATAGTAGTTAAATACTGCGTAGAGAAATCGATAGAGAATTTTTTGTTGATTACGAAGGCATCAAAAAACTAAACTCAGCCAATTGTCAGATAACGGTACTATAGCTTGATGACAGCACAAAGAGCTGCGACGTGAGACTTCCAGCAGTTCATATTCATACTAGTTTCTGCCAGCGGCTTCACCCGCGTGAATGTCGAATATTATCCGGAGGGAACATATTCTCGGGATAATAAGTATCTTATGTGCTATTCTTGACTTTAATCTATCTCTGTGCCAAATTTTATTGATGAACAAACATGCATCCACACACACATCCATCCAAACTTTCACATTTATAATATTTGTTAGATAACCTACTATTGCTGGCAACAAAAGAAAATGCAATCCGATATTCAGTTTTGATGGAGCCTTTGATGGAGACTTTCCACTGCACGAATAATGAAAACGGTTTCATGCTGTGTAGTGTTGGCATTTTGGTTGAGTTGAAATTGGCATCGATATTGTTATGCCAGCTGTACACTCACGCGTGAGAGTCCGAGGAAACGCTGTACATTGAGTTTTTAAACAAAATACTTCACTTGATTGAACTCAGTTCTGAGAGCATTGTACATTATCCTCGCGGGCTCTATCGCGATAGTGTACAGCCGGCATTACTGTTCTATAATTATCTCAAATATCAAACAAGTTGACATGTACCTGGACATCATTAGTTGACCTAGTTTTTGTACCAATTACTCAGTGACAGGAGTCAGGGGGCGTGCCAGTCTGAGAAAATAAATGTGTCGAAAAGCGAAATTCTCCGCTGTAGTTTCATTTATCAAGCGTCACGGGGTAGCGTTAAATTATATCGTTAGGCCGGTGACTCCTCCATAAAATATTATCTACGCGCGATTACTTATATAGTCATAAATAAATCTCATTATTTTATTAGGCAATTTTAAAAAGCAACTAGTTTATCAGTGACTGATACTACGCCCGCGTCTTCGTCCGCGTGATTTCATATTTTATCATACAGATGACTTTCTTATGTGCAGTTATTGAAGGCGACCAAAAATAAGCTATTGTTAAATCTATAACAAATGGGGTATCGTAGATATATAGGATTTATCGGTGTTTGGACGATTCGTTATTTGACTTAAAGAATAATTAAAAAATAATTTAAATAAAATAAAAATATTTTTTGATTGCCGCCACAAAGTAAAATTCTCTCCTAAAAACTTATTAACGGCTTTTTTCACCGTTGAGGGTCGAGTTTTAACAATACTATGTTATTGACTCTTTTCTCCTCATTTTTAATTTTCGATGTCATCAGTCAGATTACGCAGTAAAATTCCCCATTTCCCTATTTGGGGGGTTGTGTCGAAAAATTAATTTTGTTAATTTTGATTATTTACTTTATCCCCAAGGATTTACATTATTTCGCTAAATCGTATTTTGAGGGTAGTTCCGAAAAACTAATAATGACAACCTTTATCACTTACTTAGATTACTGTTTGTGCCAAGTTTTAAGAATATTGGCGCAAGGAAATAGATTTTTCATACAAAGTTTCAATTCAACCCCCTTTTTCAATCCCCTAAAGGTTGAATTTTCAAAAACCCCTTCTTAGTACTCCACGAAACCCCTAAAACGAAAACGAAGCCCTGTGCAATAAGTTTTTTTCAAATAATCTGTAACACCCCCTAAATCGAATTATGGAGGTAGTTTCGAAAACTAATAATGACAACCTTTATCATTTACCTAAATTATTATTTTTGCCAGGTTTCAAGAATATTGGCACAAGGAAATAGATTTCTCATACAAACTTTCAATCCCCTTCTACAGGGATGGAATTTCCAAAAAAAAATTCTTAGTGCTCACTTACGTCTTTCTGCCAAATTACATGCTTCTAGGCCTAGCGGTCTTGGCTGTACGTTGATCGATGAGGCAGTCAGTCAGTCAGTTTCTTCTTATATATATAGTAACTGGGCGACCGAGCTCTGCTCAGGTGAAAATAGAGAAAACGAAGTTTTCTAAAAATTTAACCTAGCTAGATGGATTTCTCGCCCCCGAAACCCCCTGCATACTAAAATTCATGAAAATCGTTGGAGCCGCTTCCGAGATGCACATTATATATATATATATATATATATATATAATTATATACATACACAATTAGAAGAATTGCTCATTTAAAGGTATTAGATAGATTAGATAAAGATTTTAACTGGAAAACGAAGATGAAGACGATCAAGTTAATTAAAATTTTGCAAATGAATAGTGCTGTCCAACAATTGATATTCATTGTTACCTTTGATATTATAATCGAGGTATAAGAGTTTAATTATGACATTTTCATATATTTATAGCTGGTAGACGAGAAAATTGAAAAAAAAAACAATTATTATTAATTAAAATTTGACATAGTTTTAACATAATTGTAGATTAATTAAAATGATAGTAAAGTAAGGTACCAACGACGCACCCTGTCGAGCGTTTGTTTTTAATTGCTTTCTTAAAAGTTTTGTCACATCTCTACGTTGCCGGCCCGCTACACAGAACCAACTCAATATTTTATATTAAATTTTATCCTGTCAGTACACTTTGCGGGGGGAATCATTGGCTATGAATTCATATAAATTAATATAAAACTCATAGGTAATTAAAATGAAACTAACCAAATATTTTTGGAATTCATTAAATATTTCTGCTACTGATATAGGTACTCTATGGTATGTAATAAAGGTACTTTATGGTCATCAATAAGTAGTCTACAGCCATTTGCAGTCTATCCTCTCCTTACAGAAGCCTTTCATGTCAGACCGTACTAGGCGTAACTACGCATCAGCGGAGAGACGCGACACGACACGACCTAATATACTTTGTATGAAATTGTATCAGACGCGGCAGTGGAACTATGCGAGGCGACACGGCGCGTCAATCTTGGTAAGTTGATCTACTTGGTCGCGCAGAGTCGCGTCGCGAAGTTCCGCTGCCGCGTAGTGCGTTATAAGAAACGGCGCGAAACTGCAAGCTTCTGCAAATCTTATGTGTTTGGTGCGTGAAAAGTTTTTACCAGACTGCCGGCGAGTAATGTTTTTCGAGCGTATATATGTATGTATATACATTTCTATAGCACGCTCTTAAACCCAAATGACTTGACGGATTATGACATATGAGGTGTCATTGGATTCGTCTCAATGTCATTTTGGGAGTGTCATAGACTATATAATTTTTAAAAATCACCTCCCCTTCCAAAAAAAGGAGCTGATACAATTTTTCTTTATGAAAGCTACTAAATAGACCATTCAAAAAAATATATATATTTAGCTACACTTTCAAGTTACTATTTTGGCACAAATTTAAGATAAACGTAACTTTGATAGCAAAATAAATGATATTTAAATAATCACTATAATGGAGAACTCGTTCATTAATAAAACTAAAAAGTCTGAAATAAAACAAATTATTATAAAGACAAGAAATCCGACTGTTTGTTTTCATTTCTTTTTAATGACATTAAACGAGGAACAATTAATTATTCTTAATAGTCAATATCCAGAAATATATGACCTCCAAAATGAACATAACATGAATATTACCAGAAAAAACAATGGAAGGAAATTGCCGAGCAATTGAGAGTTAAGGGTAAATTAATTTTGTATTTTTCTGTTCACGACAATTTTTTTTTCATCTCATTCATAACGTAGGTACAAGTAAGCACAAATAGCGTTCTTCCATCTTGCTCAGAAGTTGCCGATCGACTGACGAGCAAAATTTGCTGCGTAGTGTTGCGCCAGTGCGGTTTAGCACATTTTGTCGCGTCGCGTCGCTCCGCTGAAGCGTAGTTACGCCTAGTGCGGTCTGACCATTATTATCGTACTAGATAACTTATTCGCAACCAGGTTGTCAAAGTAAAAAAAGAACTAATTATAACTATAATTAACATAATAGTTTACCACCTATATTCTGCCCAAATGTCAAGTGCATCAATTTTTCTTATATTTTTCAACGTTTTTATATCCAGCACATTTATATTACTTCAGTTCACTTTAATTATAAAACCAACATAAAAGCATTCGCAGAACCTCCATAAAGCCACGGCTTATTTATTTTTAATGCCACGTCACTCGAACCCGGCAAAATATTTATCAGAGTACAAAAGCAGAGCATTTCTTATTAACGCACTGAAATGCTTGTTACATGTCGCGTACAATTTTTATCCACTAGTTACAAAATGCAGCTGCTAAATTGGTATCGAGCGGTGGTTTCCTTTATCTCTTTCCATATAGCATTCAATCCTGACTTCGTTATAAATAGGAAAAAGTATTTTGTATTGAATGCGGAAATTTGTTGTGATTGGGTCATTCAATAGCATGTATGGTTCACTTAATTAAGTAGCTAGTCGGAACGTTTTAATTTTGATCAGTTATTTTTCGTGATTGCTCGGCCGCCCGAAGTTTTGGTGTCTGCATACAAATATCTAGATGATTGATTTATTCATTGGGGAGTCAACGTACATAGTTTTTACAAATAATAGAGTCAATTACCTACTTGATATTTCTATAAATTATGAAACAATAATGTATTAGAACATTTAAACAAATCTAAAAGAGAACTTAGCTGTATCCAGCCACAAGTGACATTAAACATGTTTCCCCCACCAAAAGATTTTGCAATAACGAATGTATACACATAAAACAATTCATCATGACAAATTACCCTCGAATATATTCAAACAGGCCTACGTTTGTGTACATTTATCGAAATTACCACGATTTGGTTGAAAATGTGATTCTCAGGCTCATTAGTGCCAAAGGGAATCGCGGAGACAATAAATGGAGGACATTTGTTACTGCTTCACCACCATCCTCCATGTTTGTGCTCGTTTTGATCTCTAACCAATTATGATTATATTCGAATTTCAAAATGCGATGTTCATTTGTTTTTGTGCGGCTGTTTCTTATTTATAAAAGCTTTTATTTAACTTGCAATGTTTATATGTAAATGTGTTCGGGTCAAATCTTGCAACTGAATTTTAAAGCAGTTATCCTCCACCGATTAAGATGAATTTAGTTTGGATGACAATGCATGGTTAGCTAAGTGACGTCATTCTAAATGCAATAAGGTGGACGGCTCAAGATGGCGGACTAGTTATTTTTTGTGCACTGCCATGATATGGATATCAAATAAAAGGGTTTGCCGAGAAAATACGAAAAAGCTTGTTTAAAAAAAAAACATTTTTTAATGAATAACTTATTTAACTTGCAATGTATGTATGTATGTGTGTTCGGGTCAAATATGGCAACTGAATTTTAAACCAGTTAGCCTCAACCGATTAAGATGAAATTTGCATTCACGTTTGCTTTGGATGACAATGCACGGTAAGCTAAAAAGCTTGCTTAGTAAAAGTTTTTTTTACTCGGTTTTCAAGAAGCAGTCCAGGGTCAATTCTAGTCATACAGTCTCATATTTATCGAATTAAGTACGACATAACCGGATTGCTAAGAAGTCCTGTCTGAGACACATAATTCTTTCTGGTCGTCTTATACTTGTACATAACTAGGTAGGTACAAAGCAAGTAAGAATAAGAAACTTAGAGCAAATTCACTTAAACCTCACTATCAATAAAATTTTCACGATTGCCGCTTATAAACCGTAAAACGTCACTCCGCTGACGGGTAGCACCACGCGGCCGCGCTTCCACATCGCACTCGGCACATTATCTTAAATTTGTTATAAACTGTGCGAAACCTTTCCGTTGTCTTATCGTTTTTCCCTAAAACCATTAAAGTGAGTGCTCGAAGCCCATAAACGGTTCGAAAAACTAGAACCGCGTAATATAATTCATCTTGTAAAGTGTTGAGTTGTGAGTGGCCGCCTCGCGATTACATCGCTGTATTTAAACTAAACCACGGTTAACTGAAACAAGGCACGTATGGGGTTAAATAATTCAGTGGTGGTGCAGCATCGTGTGGCTTCTCGTACGAGGCGTAGCTCGTAGTCCGTACTAAGGGCCACCGGTGGAATCCTGATCGTTAGTTTATTTGTTCTCGGAGGAACATTTGCTTTCGAATTGAGGCCGGTCACATGTAACTAAAGATATAGATAAATTTATTTGTTTAAACATGTGTAACATGATACATGAATATGCACATATAGATGGAAACATAATTTTACCGGACCAACATGTTTTGCCTCACTCGGTGTACAAAATAGTAAAGTTATTAATGAAAATTAAATTGGTTATTATAAATTGAATAAATTAATGTCAGTTTCATATATAAAAATAGTCAGTGCAAAATGTTATCAATAATTCAACATGCAATCAGAGTCAGTACAAAATGTAGTCAATATTAATAACATAAAAAATATGTCAATATAGAATAAAATTAAATCAAAATAAAATTAAAAACTCATCGTTTAAAAAATCAGCAATGTTATAGTAGCACTTATCAGTAAGTAAGTTTTTAAGTGTTTTTAAATAAAATTCAATTGCTTTATGTCATTCGGCATTTTATTGTATATTACTGGGGCCATGTATACAACACTTTTTCTCAGAAGTGCTGTTTTGGGCGAGTGTGACTGAACCCAAAGTTTATACTGCTCACGTCTATTTCTATTATTTGACAAAAGAGGAAACCATTGAGGATTACTTCTTGCAAATACAGCCATTTCCAATATATAATAGTGACGGAAGTGTTAAAATTCTGTGCTTTATGAACATTGGTCTGCAACTGTCCATAGTTTGCAACCGAAACATAGCCCGTACACAACGCTTTTGTGCTTTGAACACTGTGTCTTTGTTTGTTGAATTGCCGCAGAAAATTATCCCAAATCTCAATAAAGATGCCACAAGTCCGTAATAGGCCGTTAGTAAAGTGTTTGTATTGACAGTAGGAGCAAGTTTATAGAGGGCAAACGACGAGCTGCTGATTTTTTTACTGAGTACATTAATCTGTGTTTTCCAATTTAATTGTGGATCAATGATTAAGCCCAGAAATCGGGCTGTATCTGCTTCTTGTATAATATTGTCATTGTAAGATAAATTGAATTTTGATAAATTGTATAAATTTTTCCGTTGTCTAAAATGCATTATGTTAGTTTTATGAAGATTAATTTTGAAATTATTGTTGCTAAGCCAGGTAATTATAGAGTTTAATGAATTATTTGCGTCAAAATTATAGTCAGATAAATTATCGGATGCTATTGATATAGTACTATAATCAGCGAATAATGTTATGGGTTCTTTAGTTGCATTTGGTAGGTCATTAATATATAATAAGAACAGGGGAGGGCCCAATAAACTTCCCTGCGGCACACCATGCGTAATGAGGTGCTTTTGACAGGAGAAGATATGTACCTTTTTCGATTGAATGTTGAATTGAGACGTTTGAGTTATTTGTTGTCGGTCTGTAAGATATGATTTTAACAATTCTAAGACATTACTTTTTATACCGTAGGCTTCAAGTTTATCTAGCAGAATATTGTGGTCTACATAACCGAATGCTTGTGTCATGTCACAGTAAATTGCACAGACAGGTAATGATTTGTCAATCTGTGATGACACAGTGTATATAAAGTCGTAAACCGCCATATTAATGTTTCTATTTTTTCTGAAACCTTTCTATTCATCACATAGGATTATATGTTATGTATGTATGCTGTTCTAAGTATCTATTGAGTTCGTTATATAAATATTTATCTTCTTTTTTAAATAACGGTTTAATTATTGTTAACTTGAGATCTTTTGGAAATGTTCCACTTATTATACAAAGGTTCATAATGTGGCTTAAGTGTTGAGATATATCTTCATTCACTGCTTTGATCACGTTCGTTGAAATACCGTCATACCCCACACTACTCGTGTTTTTAAGATTTGATACAATCTTCTGCATATGATAAGGCAGACTTGGTGATAAAAACATTGAGTTGGGTTGGTGACTGATTCGAGCTGTGGCATCCTTACCAGCCCCTGGGAGTGGTTTTCCTTTTTCAATAAAATAGTTATTAAATGTATTGGCACTTTTTTTAGGATTTGACACTTTAACAACTTAAAGTGTCAATAATTTTTAATTCGGCTGTCAATTCTTTAGTTATATTTAATTTATTATTATTTATATTTTGCCATGCCGTTCTCCTTTTATTGTTTGATGTATTTATTTTGTAATTGTTTTGTGCACGCTTAGTAAGATTCATAATTCGTTTGAAAAGTTTAGCATATCTAGTATATTTTTGTTTATTAGTTAATGTTGGTTTTCTTCTGAACTTCCAGTGTAATTCTTTTTTATTTTTACTGCACACTTAATACTAATCCCGTGCGATATCCATTTTTGCTTGGCATTTACTTTACAACTGATATGTTTGCACGCCTTTTATTCCCAAGACGGGCTAAGTAGAAAAATACTAAGGGTATGTTAGATGCTAATCGGCAAAGTCCCCAAACTTATGAGTTGGGTCAGTGATTTATACAAGATTCTTCTAATAAGAATTTTCCAAACACACCCGAAAAACTTTTCTGTTAAAATTCATTAATCGATCGTTTTAGTCTTTTAGAGGGTAAATTAAAAAGTTAATGTTTGCTGTCTACTGCTTTCAGAAACCGTCACACCCAATTAAAAGCTCATTAATTCTCGACGAAAAAATTCCGAAGTTGAGATTAAAAATTTAGAAAGTTTTGATGTAATCTGTTTGAAGTTGGCTCAAACATTCTGGCTCATGAAGCGAGTATTCATTTTGATTGAATTAGTCGCAGTTACAGTTTCAGTGTTTCTGATAAAAAGTCTGAAGTTACTTTTACTGGTAGTTCCTATATCTACTATGGTTTGAATTTAATATAAAATAAGTTCAGTTATATGTTATCTATTGAATACTTATTTTAGCGTTTCGGTAACCAACCGCATCGAAAAAGGAAAACAGTTTCTTCCAACATCCGTTTATTCTTCTACAAGATTCCATAGTGACATTCGGTTTAAAGTCGACAGTTCGGCGGTGGAAGGCATTTTTAGCTGAAAAAATGGCCATACCGTCACTTGAAGAAGAGTCAAGTAGCTTGTAATAAGTCGAAATCCTGAAAAACAACCAACCATGTGTTTTTGTTTTAAAAATAAAATTAAACAGAGATTCTAAATTGAATTCCTCGCAGCAGCCAACAGAATCAGAAAACTTGTGCTAAAAATTATAAATTAACAACTCTAACTATGCTCTAGCTTCTGCGTGTCTAATTATAAGAGGAAATGTACACAAATTTCACAAAGTGTGCGTCGTGCATAAAGAATTCAGGGCCCATGGTGGGTCGTGTATGGCGCAACATTTGGAAGGCGCGTCGGCAGCGTGCGGTCAGCCGCACTGCGGCGCCCGGCCGGCCCATCGACGAGCCAGCCCTACCTGCACCACATCTAATATGCCTCTGTGAAAAAGGAATGTTCTCCAAATTATATACGGCCAGAATTCTTCAGTTGACACTGCTGAAATAGTTGTTATAAATAAAATATCCTCTAAAAGTAGGAACAATTTGAAGTGGACGTCTGTTAGGCATAATCATGAAAAGTGCCAACGAAACCTTTTTTTTATGTTTTGGCTTCGCACGGTTTGTGCATTTAGCCAGTGTCACGTTTAGAATAGTAGTACTAGTTTCTTTAGATTTTAGTTCAATGTCTTAGTTAGGCCCCAATAAATTGGCGGTAACTTCATTGGAAGCTTCTACGGAGTTTTGTGGACAACAAATACAAACTCATGTTCTACCGCTGTGTTTTACTTGCCCACACTCGTGCACGTTCACTTATATTATTAGAGTAAAAAACCACCATTTTTACACTATAAATATACAATTTAACACAATTTTTGGAAAATAAAACAGCGAAGCAACATAGACGCAATAAAACAGTTTTGGCGGGAACGTCCCTCCAAAACTCCCAACGGAACCTGTGCTGTGAGTAAAGACTCAGACTCTTTTCTCGACTTTTAGTATAATCGTATGATTTGTCATACATTTGAAAATCATCATGGAAATTAAGCATACGTTTTTACTTAATAGATACCGGTATACCTTGCAAAACGGGTACGGAAAGTCGACGAACCAGAAATCATGTTTGAAAACCATCCACTGAAACTTTGTTCCGTATTCTAAATCCCAAGCTTTTTATTTATTCCGGGGCATTTGTCGCGCCTGTCACTTTTATGATACACGGCTAGGGTCTCACTGAAGTATAACGTGTAGTGTACATTGCAGTTAACGACAATTGATACGAGCTAATTAAATTAAATTTGGAAGTGTACACCCGTAGTGGTTTTTAAACATTTTGTTAAAATTCGCTGTACCAATTTTTAATTTAATTTGTTTAACTTCTCGGACGGGTCGCTTGGTAAAACCGAACGTTCCCGGTAAGTTAATTAAACTAGTTTGTAACGGACACTTTTTAACAGATTTGGAGCGGGAAATTGTCAGAGCAGGTAGGCGACATCGTGTGATGACGTCTCCTTGACGCTCCGACCTAAGGAGTCTCGAGTTTGAACAGCGTTTTTCCTTCCTGGGACAAGATTTACCAACATCTAACAGGTAGATTAAAAGAGTTTCATGATTATTGTATGGCAGTATTTGTAATTGTTTATTTTTATAGATAATTCAACAGATTTTACCATTTTAATATAATTCGACATCATTTAATTTTTCTCTCAGCAAAGACAAAAGCTAAAATTTCACTTAGAATTGTATACAATGATTGTTAGTAATTAGTTGTTTCGTCATCTAACATGCAGATCTTATAGATTGTCATAATATAAATGTACACCATCCAATGCACCGATCAGAAACTCAATCATAAGTAGCAGGCAGCAGTTAGGGACTAGGTAAATGCACAGCTCCGGCAGCGGATACGCTCGTTACAGTCCAGCTCGGATGATTTATAGTCTGTGGCAGGCAGCTCCTGTCCTGTGATTAATGGCCCCCCGTGAGAAAACTATCGCCCTGTCTCTGTCACTTCATTTGTACCGAGCTTATCGAACTTATATTAATCATTAGTCGGTGCATGGTGCAAGTGTAGGTTTAATAGGAATGGAGCATGATTTGTTGGAATCTAGGCCTATGATATGACGGCTGGTATTTACCTCACTGTCTCAGAAGGAAGGCAATGTTTTAATATACTAGAGTTCTTATAGCTATACAAGACAATAGTAAGTGCGGTTGTCACTCTGTCACATGAACTACCTTATAAGAAACAGAAAGATTTTCTAGTTCTCTTTCGAGCATCTGATTCTAACCTTTATAGTTCCCAATGTACCGATGGTATACCCATGTTTGATCAAATAAATTGGTACCTATAATATATTAAGAACTTCAATTTTAACTACCTATATATATTAATCAATAACTGTGCCCGCAGCTTCGCTCCCGTCTACTGCCTACCCTACCCTACCTTAACTACCCTACCTTACCTACCCTACCTTACCTACCCTACCTACATACTTACCCTACCTACCCTACCTACATACCTACATTATCCACCCCACCTACATGCCTACAAACCTACCATACCTGAATACCGACCCTACCTACATACCTACCCTACCTGCATACCTACCCTACCTATATACCTACCCTACCTACATACTTACCCTACCTACCCTACCTACATACCTACACTATCTACCCTACCTACATACCTACCCTACCTACACACCCATCCTACCTACATACCTACCCTACCTACATACCTACCCTACCTATATACCTACCCTACCTACATACCTACCCTACCTACATATCTACCCTACCTACATACCTACCCTACCAAACCACTTTTTTTTTTAATTTTTCTTTCATAAGAACCTTCTAATAATAACAAACACAACAAAAAAAGAATTAGCGAAATCGGTCCAGCCGTCCACGCGTGATGCCGTGACCAAGGGATATAGGGATTCATTTTTATATATATAGATTACCTAAAAGTTTAACTGATTTTTGTTCACGTAATTTATTCCTGTAGAGTATGTAGGTAAGAGCACATACTGAAAATTCAATTTGCGGAAGAGCGTGAACAATTTCATTCGTCATCGGCTTGCTGCGGCATATTATTTAAAGGCAGCCTAACGCCTAACTTCGGCATCGTAACTTCGCCGATCCGCGGTGAGTGTTTCAACTTCCATGTATTATTCAAATTGTTCAATGATCGCGGGCTCGGAGGCTAAGCCGCTCGTTACCCGGCGGGCGGCGTGAGGCGTGAGGCGTGAGCTGCTACGCACTCAGCTAATGGCACCATTTACCGAGATTGTCTGCAAGCCTCTAAGGCGGTCGCTAACTATACTGATTGGCACTCAAGACTGACTCGAAAACTACCGCCGATCTACGATAACTTTCGCATTGATGTTAGATTTTCGCTCGTTATTCGTACTTGAATGATGCATCCTACACTGCATTTTACAAAGCAATGAATGTGTTCGTGCTAACAAAAGATACCTACTACAACATATTGAACCTGCATGTCTATGTGGGCGCCACGCGCGCTCTAAACGGTTCCTAGTTAATGGGCTCGTCAGCGGAACTTTTACAATTTTCGGATGCCGTTTCAAAAGCCCAAATTTAATAGCGGTTCTCGTGACAAGTGTTACTCGAACAGAGCCGGGTGATATATGTCCACACATGACTGCGAACACTCTTATCACAGCGGACCATTGTTGCGTCGAACTACTCAAAGTAGGGTCGAGTTCGGAAATCTGAAATGTGTTCATTTTAATCTCACGGGAAATCGTACGCCGCAGCAACCTTTCCATATTAACAAAACTTTAATATAACCGGTGCGTCCCGGAGGGGGTGCCACGCTGTAGCGAGGCTAAATATTTGTGGCCAGTAAATTTTCTTTAAGTCCGTCTCGTGGCAGACAGCCAACGCTACCGTGTGCTCCTAAAATCTCATTTTATTTCCGTAGTGGCAACTTTGTTAAAAACACATAGCGAGCTGCCCTTATTATTCGCGCAGTCTGCTGCTCGCCGTGCCGGTGTTGGCTCGCTCAATTTACAAAATAAACGAAATGTACTCAAGAAATAACTCATCCGAATTTATTCGTACAATACATCTTGTACTAACAACATAGCTCGTTTCAGCTGCAGACAAAATGACGGAGCATATTTCAAGCACTATCAATAACTTTCGCTGAGTATCAGGGTATCGTATCGCTCGCTTGTTTTACATTTTGTGTTCTTTATTTTGCTTGTGAACAAAAAGCTACGGAAGAGTAGCTGGGTTCTAGTTACGGGAGAGCGGTCTCTTGACGAATAGCGCGCCGACTGTCGTGGTGTGTGGCGAGCCTGCCCGCGTATGCCCGCGCCTGCCCACGACCGCGCCAACCCCTCCTGCCCGCCTGCCCGCTTGCCTACTCCGCCGTCTAGACGTCACTCGGGCAAGCCTTGTTCGTGCTGAAATGTGAATGCACTGTATTTTATACAACAAATCCATAAATAGCGCGTCCGACTGAATGTGAACAGCAGCCTAATTCGGCAAGGCAAAGGTTTGACCGCCAACAATCGACCAATCACATAGACAAAAATCCACACGTCACCTCTACGGCAAACTTACGAATCTGCAGTTTTTGTAAATTTGACATTTCCATTAAAAACTACACCTTATATTGTCCTACACATGGTGTAAAATTTTCAAAATTCTATCTCTAACGGTTACAGAAATGTCATAGTGCGAATCTAACTTTTTTGTTGATACACCCATACTAAACTTACGAAACTGATATCAGTTGTTTTGGCGTAGTTGAAAACGTGAAGTCCGAAAAAAATGCACCACGGTCAACCTACGAATCTGTCATATTCGTGAGTTGAGATCATAGCACACTTTAATAAATCGATCTAGCGACTCACAGCAAACATACGAATATGTAAGATTCGTAAGTTCACATTGGTAGAATATATTCTTTAAGATACTCAAGTAACCCATAGCAAACTTACGAATCGAGCAGTTTTTGCTGTATGTTGCTCCACTTGGTAACGAATCATTCCACAGTAAACATAATTGATCATGTTTTCTACGAGTCTGGACATAGTCACATGGAGTGTGATTCTATTCACTCGAAAATAGAACAGAAATGTAAAAATACAGCAATTTACACTCCGGATGGGTGGATACAGGTGATGAGAGTAGCCAGAACTAATCCTCGGCCATTTAATGTGAATGTCTTAGTTCATGACGATTTTTTAGATTTCAACCCCAATCAGTGTCAGTTCGTGGAAGCGAGAAAACAAAGTTCGAAGAAGAAATGCTCAAATAAAGTTAAAAGAACTAATGAACAAGAAGACAATGGAGCACTAGAGGAGACAAGACCCAAAGTGAAGATAAATTTCCAAGATGCTGTGTGGATTCAATACCGTAAAGACAACCCTAAATCAATATTTATTAAAACTGACTACAATGACGAGACCTTTAAAGAATTTGATATAAAACCAAAAAGAGGAAAAAGTACGTGCATAGTACCAAAAAATATTTACACAGAAAGAATACCCATTTCCAAACAAAAAAAAAAGAGATCTCTTAAAACTCTGTACCGATAACCAAATCCCAAAATGTTACCATTCCTTTTACAAAAACCTCCCAGATTCGGAAGCTATTAAAGATCGCTTGCCTGAACCAGATGCTGAAGAAGATGAGAAACCGTAGGAGTACCTACAGTTCTTCTTTATCTTCAGCATCTTACACAATCTTTAAATACTTTTTTCTACGATTTCCTCTTACTTTGATTGTTTTGTGAAAGTCGCGACTATATTGTTTTTGTCTTAAATAAATAGTTACGATTATTTGTATAGGTACGTATTTTATTATTACTCTAATAATACTCCAAACATAATTATATGAATTCACTTGTTTTTTTTCTGAAACGTGTTATTACTATTATTTATCTTATGAGATAAATCACGTCTTTTAAAGGAATAATTAGTATAATTATAATATCGTGAATATTTTATTCTAATACTACAAGAATAACAAATAAATGCATTTTCATTACTTTACACCTTCATACATTAGAGTTCAAATGTATTAATTACGTTTTAGCAAACTTACGAAATTGGCACTTTCGTAAGTTTACCAAAATATTTATTCAATAGTTTTCTTATGAAATTACGAAACTACCACTTTCGTAAGTTTGCTCAAGCGTAATATAATACCTTTGAACTCTCGTGTATGAAGGTGTAAAGTAACGAATATGCATTTATTTGTGATGCGTGTTATATATGTAGAATCCATTCATGGTAAATAAAAACAGGCGGATTTTGAAACTGAAATTTATCGCAGAATTTATTACATCCCTTTCCTAAAAATAAATATCGTCAATCTAAAGTTTCAAAACGCTCCCCTGTAAAATTTGGTTTTTGCAGTTTCGTAAGTTTACCATAAAGGTGACGCACATCGCGTCTTTCTTTCGCATGTGATTGGTCGATTGATGGCAGTCAAATCCTATGCATTGCCGAATTCACTATTTTTATTAGATTTTGTTGATTAGAATTTGATTAATGGAATAGGAACACGGTTATGTGACGCACGAACGGTTAAAGCGCGAACCGTATAGGTGAACGCGCACCTAAACGTACCGCAGGAGCCACACGCGCCGCAGTCATCGCATTTTATAAATCTTTTTCAGAAATTTACTTTTTACCCATGTTACGCTTCGCGCAGTGGTTGAGCGATTGACTGCTGCGCTGCGTGTCGTTGGTTCGATTCCCGCACGGAACAAATATTTGTATGACCCACAGATAGTTGTTCCGGCTCTGGGTGCTGTGTATGTGAGTTTATATGTTAGTAAACGCACCCACGATACAGGAAGAAATTCCTAGTGTGGTGCAAAGTTTTTTTCAAAAAAAAAGAAAGAAAGAAAAGAAAAAACTTGGATAGTGTTCTCAGTTACTTACTAGCGCAAAAAGAGTTTGGCCATGGTTGCTATATTACGTTTCTATTTTACAGATCAATAACAGTATTCCTGCCATCGACAATAACCACCACAATGATAATATTACCTACCTGCTCAAGACAATCAAACTGATAACTCATTAGCTATGCAGTTCGTTGTGACTGACCGACACCGATACATAATGACAGTGTTTGGGAATCTGTAATGATTTACTGCAATTAACTACACAAGTTAATTACCATAAATTATACGCCAAGCTATGATTGAAGGTAATTGGACAGGATACACAAAATAATCCGGTGGTCCGCCATGTTGACGAAACACGTCCGATGACACAATTTCACATTTACATTTTAACCGTAAATTGTCCTACGAAATATCATTTCGAAGTTGCGTTCACTGAAGGATATAAAAAAGAACCGTGATGACACACGCGCTTCGGAAAAGTACACTTTGCTGACGTATGAAATTAAAAGATAGCGGCGAGCTCCCAATAGCTACGACATTTTCATTTTAATAACAAAAAGGTTTGTTTTTCTGAAGTTCAATTAATTAAACCGCTTTTCTTTTATTCAACGTTGTCACAAGGGAGAGTGACATAATTAACACACACTCATTAGTCATGCAGCGTGTGGTTTATTGTAACTTGAGGATGTTACTGTCATCCTTTTGTTACAATCCTTTAATCGCTATTAAGACATACTTGAAAAGAGAGGGTTTAGATGAACCGGACTTAGGAGCAGCCCATTACGGAGTATTGGTTTTTTATGTTTTATTATGGAGAGACCAACAATTGTATGCTCTATCCCTGTTCATTGTAGGGAGAGGATGTACATTCGCCCACTGATCTAAACCGACCTTTAGGCGTGGTTTCTGCAAGCAGAAAGAAAGAAACAAATACTGTTTAAAAAGAAATTAAACATCAGAACAGGTTTTTGATTATGATTATGATATCGATGATTTAAAAATGTAAGGACCTGGACTTATCACCACGACGCGGCGCCGCTGCCTTCACCATGCAACGGCGCGGATGTCGCCCAAATGGAACGGCACGCTGGTTTCATCACGATGTTTTCTTTCACCGTTTTGTGAGCAGTAGTGATGAAATAATTTACAAAAAGTAAAGCTCATACCTCAAATTAGAACCTACGACCTACAAGCTTGTAAGTCGCGGCCGTTACCACTGGGCCACCACCGCTCTCTATAATTATTAGCTGAGCACTCCGGGCTACTACTAAGAAATTCCTGATCGAAAATGCAATAAAACTTTCGCTAACCCGAGTATCTTATGTCATGGTCAGCACGAGAATCTTACCTTATGGTTAGCACGAGAATCTTACCTCATAGTCAGCACGAGAAACTTACCTCTTGTTCAGCACGAGAATCTTAACTCATGGTCAGCACGAGAATCTTACCTCATGGTCAGCACGAGAATCTTACCTCATGATCAGCACAAGAATCTTACCTCATGATCAGCACGAGAATCTTACCTCATGGTCAGCAGAATATAGCGCTTGCAACCACGAGACAAATGAGGCAAATCTCAAAAATAGGTAGGTATGGCAAATTAAAATAAAAGTGCAAGATACTGTCTACATACACAGTATCATATTCCAACATCGGCGCTGACATCAGCAATGTTCGCTTGTGAAATATCGTTTCTACGAATAGTTATTCCCCTTTTTTTCATTCACTTTTTAACCCGTCAATGAAAGCACGACAGCGTGTAGCCGACAGCTTTCAGCAGAAAAAATAACAAAATTACAAACGTTACAAAAATCAATTTGCCTAGATTTTGCCCAAATAAATGGTTAGACTCAGATGTAGCGGTATAGTATACTTTGCTGACCGTAACCGTTGTACCGCGCCTTAGGAAGACACGGCGAGGCGGGGAACGGGAAGGAAAGAGCATGAGTTTACAAGAGATCGTTATTGTCGGACAAATCTTACTATATTATAAAGCTAAACACATATAGCTTAGTATGAATATTAGAAAATATAATACTACTACTATAATGGTAAGTAAAATAAGTAACTAGGTACGTTTTATTAAAATTGTAATTCTTATTTCAATATTTTTTGTTTCATATTATTAAACAAATTAAAGCATATAATTATTAAATTAACTACAGTTATTCTGCCATAGGTTCTGTTTCATCTTCATATTCCGTTTCGCCATCGCTATTTAAATCAGAGTCGTTCTGCAAATCGCGATCCCAGTAACCTAAGCTTTTATTTTCTTAAATTCGGCTACTTTAAAACGAACGGTCTTGACATCACGAGATAACGCACGAACCATCTCTGAGTATTTATCCCATGTGCTTCTGTCATAGACACTCCGGTACAGATTACACTAGCTATCGCCGTGAGCGTTAAAGGCGAACTGACAGCGGAACGGCGTTTCCCTCCCCCGTCTCACCACGCATCACCCGCGACTTCGTTCGCGTGATCCGTAAATTATCCTACAGATAACTTTTTACTTTCACTCTCTTAAATATTGAATTTCCAAAGATCCCTTCTTAGCCCTGTACATAAAATTCTTTGAGTTTTGAAGAACTAATAATGAAAACCTTTACTATTTACTTAGGTTTATGCTAAGTTTCAAATATATAAGCCCAACAAATTGCCACCTTTTCACCTCTTATGTGGTGGAATTTCCAAAAAAACAATAAATTCAATATATGAATTCTTTTTATCAACCAAGAGTATAAATCTAAAAGTTCAGGTGTCCAATTTACAAACTGTAGAAATTTTATACAAGCTTTCAACCCCCTTTTTGCTCTTTTAGGGGTAAAATATTCGAAAAAAAAAAAAAAACATTGCTTTTTTATTAACCAAGAGCGTAAACCAACAATGTCAGATGTTTTACCTTCCAAACCGAAGCAATTTCACATAAAGTTTCAAACCCTTTTTTATCCCCTTATGGGTGGAATTTCAAAAACCAATAAATACATGATTTCTTTTTATCAACCATAGAGCGTAAATTTCATACATATTTTCAAATCTTATTTCACCTCCTTAGGGGTGGAATTTTCAAAAATCCTTTCTTGGTGTGCACTTACGTCGATTTTTGATATTTCGTGATGAGTGAGTGGGTGACTTTTATATATATAGGCCATCAGTCTAACATGCTTCCGATATGTAACGTTTGGTCACCTATCCAAGAGTCAACCTCGGCAAGCCTTGCGTAACCATGAAAATAAAGTCCCTTTTAATTACAACATTGCAAACGCTCAATATTACGTCTTCGTTCAAATAAAGTGAAAAAATGACAAAGGAAAAAACAATGAGGAATCGTTGAACATTTTATTGTTTCCTCCTTTTATTTTTGCTAAATTCAATATAAATGAGTATTATCTCGACAGCGAATGCTTGGGGACACAAAAAGCGTGGCGTTATCAGTAGGAAGACGGACGCGGGGTTATTTGTCGCGTCTCGAGTAACCACGGCGGGACGATAAAGAGTGGCCGGCTTGCTCGCTGTCTGTTGGCAAGTAATCGCGACGACTTGATAATTCGTATTCTTTAGCTCGTTTAATGCATGAAAAGAGCTGTTTTTTGCGTAATGTCTGTGTAACTGAATAATGTTGTGGTACCATGACCAATGACGGCAACTAATTTTGGATAATAATGTTGCAAATCAAGTTTTTATTAGATAGGGTAAGAACCTTTATTGAAAACATTGACTTGAGGTATTGTTATGTTCGTTCTATAATCACGTGGTAATCATCCGATATCAATTTGTTGCCTTGAACATAGTCACCGAGTTGCCAGCTTGTCGGTGTTTTATCGGTTACATTACGAGGAGTGTGCGATGGATTTGCACTATCAAATTCCGCCTAGCCCGTTTGCGTCCCGGTGATGCGTCATCCGTACAAGGTGTACATCCCACCCATACGCACTAAACGTTTTGAGAATACTTTTATTATGCGTATAACTAAGGAGTGGCATTCCCTGCCGAAGTTTTTGTTGCCCGATAGCTACAATCTAGGGGTATTTAAGTCAATAGTGAATAGGTTACTTCTAGGCAAGCGTGCTTCACCGTCGACCCCACCATCGCTTACCATCAGGTGAGATAGTGGCTAAGCGCGAGCCGATTCTAAATAAAAAAAGTATTGTAATTTGCGAATTCGCCCGTAAGTTCTCCGATCAATACATACAACCCGAGGCACCTCAAACAAAATTATGCGACCACGACAGGAATTTCCACAATTTTCACACCGATTCGAGAAATAAAGGTCGAACCGTCATTATCAGGGACAAAAGGCGGAAGAGGACATAAAGGGTTGACCCCATCCCGTAGTATTATACTGATAGCTGTGTTGTACCAATCGCTCGTCATTGTAACACCTACCATAAAAAACAGGGGATTTACATTAAAAAAGATATTTAAATGTCTAAAAAACGATCGGTAGGAACAAAATAAAACGGCAGTATGGTTTTGAACGTCCCAAAATGATTTTAACGTTACCCGCCCGAATAAAGTCCTACTATAAATTGGGAGATAGAATAGAAAAGGTTTTTATCAGTTACATATTGGACCAGTGGAAAAGTACTGGCATATAAATGAACACACTGGTTTAATCAATTTCTTTTTTTGAATCCAGGTGTGGTTTTATTTTTTATAAAAGAGCATGCATTTCCCTGCATTTTATTATAGCTGTTTTTTTACATTTCATTTACCTACTATTGGGAATATTTTATTACATATTTTACTACTTTCATATGCGTTTTCGTCATAAAAAGTTAATTAAGATTTAATAGTTTTGATTCAACCTATATAGGTACGGTGTTTTATATCGTAGGTTCGAACCCAGAACAGCGGTTTATTTTCAGTAAATTATTTCATCAACTCTCAAAACAGTGGCGCAAAACATTGCGAGGAAATCGGCATCACCATCCACCAACCTGAGCCTGTGGTGCATTACTGTCCAGTTAGTCTCACAGAGACGAGGCTACCAGAAGTGGAAACAGTAAAGGCTGATTGTGTGTAAACTACATGCTCTGTTATCTAAACGGTCAGCCAGCAACTATTATATAGTTACTTGTCAAAACAAAATCCTTTGTTATTTAAACCCGTCCTCAAATCAGCAAAAAAACAGCAACATTCTTAAGAGCTCATCACTAAATTTACTAGGAACAAACATTAACACCTGCAATGTCCAACAGCAGGTACTTATTAAGTAGCAGAGCTATACAGTAATTACAGCCAGTGTACACTACCGATAGTTCAATGTATTTCACAACGAGAGCCATAACGAATGACACGCCAGTATTGATCGCGCCGCTTTACTACCGAGATGAATGATGCTGTAATTACCAATATATTTATTGTTTTCTCAATATTATTGCCAGCCGTTACTGTCATTTCGACCTTCTAACAGCCAACTGTTAAAAGTGTAGGTCCAAATGACAGTATAACATCAACATACATTAGGAATTTAGACTGGTGAATGCAACTGAAGAGGACGTTAGACGTAGTGAAATTCTGTAAACGCCGCGATAACTACGTATTGTCTAAACATGTTTGGGATTAACATGCGCTACTGAAATGTCATGTGTTTAATTCCAAACATTTAAGACTTTTGACAATCGTTATATTCTAGAAAGTTATACTCACAAATCAAAGTCTACGAGGATAATCTCGTAGCTCGTAGCACATTAGTATTTAAGGAAATAAAGCAAATATACTTAATAGCATAGAATTAAAAGTGCTTATTGGGTATCACACTTATAAGAAGTATAAATAGAAACTTAGTTGCCATGAAGGTATTTTCAGCGACATAAACATTCAACCTCTACGAAAGTACTACGAAGTGCTACGCGCTAAGAACCCGTACGCGCGTAGTTAGACGTTTTCGTGTATTATTTTGGGCATCGTTAGATATCGCCCGGAGCAACCTTTTGTACATTTCTGTTTCCATTTTCCGTGTTCAATAACCGTTTTTGTGCTGTACATCAAAGTAAATCGTTTTATTTTTAAATGCTCCAATCTTTGATGTTATTGATTCTTTACGGTATTCAAGAAAGTCTGGCCACGGATACATTTCCATTCCAAATAATTCACAATAAATGTATATCATAATCAAGTTCTGTGCTTAATATCTATATTATATTAATATTAAAAGCTGAAGACTTTGTTTGTTTGTTTTGAACGCGCTAATCTACTACTGGTTGGAATTGAAAAATTCTTTTTTTTCTTATTCCATTTATCGAGGAAGGTTATAGGCTATATTACGTCACGCTATGACCAATAGGAGCAGAGCATTAATGAAAAATGTTGCAAAAACGGGCAATCCTTTACGAGAGCTTCCGTTGCGTGCGCCGCGTATGCGGTTAAAGTTACGCAACAATCATGTATGTAGTGTAGATACGGTACGGTAGGTAGGGTAAATGGGAAGTAGATAGCCAGGTTGACGGGAGTGAAGCTGCGCGCGACAGCTAGTCAATAACATTTACATTTCAAATCCATCCTAAATGCCTGTTTAAGTACAAAAGTAGAGAAAACTTTGTTAAAATATATATAACAAGTCGGCAAATGATGTGCAAATTTGCGCCGCGATGAGAGCGCATTAGCATAACGTCAGTATCATAACTTACCCAGGGAGGCATATTTGACGGTCCTCGAGACCCCGGCCCGGGCAATACTAATGTTCATAAAAGGGTATTTGAATACCCCCCAAAAATGTACATGAATAAATACTTATTTTATAGACGTTACTAAAATAATACGATTGGTGAAAAAATAAATATAATCAATCCAAAAATGCACGCTGCACGCTGCATGAAGTTACAAGTCTTTGAAGTTATTCTTCTATTCTTGCCATGCAAAATCCCGTTTGTATTAACAAAGGGGAAAACCGACCTTAACCCTAAATGCAGTATAATTAATAGGTAAAAAGAAATTTGCATCAGTCTGGTTCAATTTAGGCACAGCCACAAGAGTACTATCACACATGTGCTGTCTTTGTTTGTCATATATTTTAAAACTCTTAGGTATAACTTTGCCATTTGTCGTATTTGGCCAAAGTTTTCTATCCCACTAAAAATAAATTCATCATATTTGGGGAAATCTAATGTGTCATTATTTCTGAGGTTTAGGTACTTACCAGAGTGCCCTAAATGTCCGACTCTCAACTTCTTCCAACTCTACTTTGAGGCCAAACAAAAGGTTCATTTCTTCAGCACACTTCTTTTGTTTAATGGCATTGTAATTTCAGCAAAACGAGGTATACACTTTCTATAATAATTGCAAAAGGCAACAAACCGTTTAACCTCATCTGCTTTTTATCATTATATGGTGTTAATCTAAAGGATGGTACAAACTTCACAGTTGCAGAGTTGTATCTCAGAATGCCACGAACAGACTTGAAACTCGTAGAGGTGGCCATTACTGGAATCTCGCTATTAGCTGGTCTAAAAGTACCGTATTGATGTTACCAACGAAATAATTCAAATAAACCCGACTGCTTAAGAAGCGGACTAAAAAGACGTAAACCAAGAAGTAAATCATGCTGTGCAGTCGGAGTATACATAATCGAATCGTGGGCTGGCTGACCAAAACTAGATGTGTCCTTCGACTGCACAACATATTTTTCTTCTTCTTTACGTCTTTACGTCATGGCAAGCAAAGCCGATGTCGACTATTCTGCTAATTCCGAAAGTTAATTGGAAGCGCAAGTATGTTTTATTCGTTATTAAAAGCAAGAACTTTAGACACAAACTATATTCTTCGATTTATACAAACACCCCTAAACTTGAATGAACCTAAGTTTAAATTAATGGATACCACGTGTTTTTCATCAACATTCAATCAGACCATAAAAGGTCTCACAAATATAGTTGTATATAACAAGTTATCAACATCCAAAGTCAGAAGCAGGTCGCTGCTCAAAGTGTCACCCTTCAAAACTTGATCTAACGATCTCTTTGATAACAAATTAGGCTGTTACCTTCGTCATCCAAAATTAGGCGCGCGTCACACGGAAGGCGGAGTGGAAAGGATTAGGAACACCCCTTTCTAGCAGGTGCCACCTTCCTTTTGTCTGTCAAACCCTTAAACTATTGTTCGAGAATTACTTATTTTAGTAGAGCGTTTAAAGCGATCGTAAAACGCTTGTCATTTATCTTGGTGTCTATGGAAGACTATTATTGGCAATGTCTTCATCAAATGAACATCTTTCGTAGTCATTAACAAAGATAATATGATTTTGAATTTTAAGATGTTAGTTCCGATAGAAAATTACCTATAAGCTTAAAATGCAGGTCCGATAGAGTAGTTGTTTGTACCTACCTATTTAGACTTATACGCTTGTTATTTGAGCGTACATTTTCAAAATTAAAAAAAAACACTCTCACTGCAAGTGCGAGTGGTCTGACAAATGTTGGAACGATACTTCGGACCATAAAGAATTGCCACCAACATTAGACACGTTATATTTTCTACCGATATTAGTTAGAAAGAACTTCATACAAACTTACCTAATGGAAAAAACTGTCACCCATTCAGCCTCTCAGAGCATAGGGATGATATAGTGCATTTGAGCGAGCGGTGAATGGCGTCGCTCCAAGCTGCCGGTGACTGCCTTGCTTTGTGCCACCAATAACTTGTCACTTGCCTGCCACGCTCTATGAAAATAGCAGCGACGTGCACTGTAGCAGTGGGGCACTATAATGTGTTAACATTTATGACGTGGTTTGTCAAATCCGGTGGCGTTTCTGAGGTGAAATGGCGCGATTGGTCTTTTAGGACGCAGACGTCGACAATAAGGCGTTCCTGACGACATTTTTTTTTAAGCCAAGTTGTGAAGATGCGGCAGCGGAAAAAATATATGTTAATCTTGGATGGGAATTGACCAACATACATTGGAACAATTACCAAAAATAACGTATCTTAACAGGATGCAAAACTTCTTTACCGAATATTTTGAAGTTCAATTTATTTTTTAAGTAATTCCTATTATTATGTTTCATAAAAAAATCTTTACAAAATCCATCACGCTTCTTTTTCCATCCGGTACAATTCGACAGTGACCGCATTGCGGCCTTGCGAGATGGACGCATGTGGTTTTTTTTTCCGCAATATTCAAAAATATCTTTCTCGACAATTCAATCTGTCAATAAATATATAAGATATAATCTTCTCGTTCTTCGTATCGCTGGCACGACAGTCGTTCAAATCTGTTTGGCCTAAGGGAGGTTTGGCCCAAAACTTAGCCACTTTCACGTCGTTGGTGGCAGCGCATAAATCACTCCGGTTGCATATTTTGGAGCACAGGAGACAGGACAAGGTGGGATATGGTTTGCGACTCGACACCACATGCACCGCTGTTCCTTTGAGATAGCCCCATTTTGCGAGATATGCGTTACACCGTCCTAATTGGATTCTGAGGCAGTGAGGCGTAGACCACGGAAGGTTAAATCCTGCTGGGAGATGCTCGCCTGGTGGTTAATAGTGAATGGGTAGGGGAAAATGTCCTGCTACAATTTGCAGCGGGCATCGTCGGTCGGGTATAATGCAACCAGATCATGTAGCCAGGTGGCTTTAATTGGAACTAACGAAATCTTAAAATATATTGTCAAAGTTTGTAATATTTTTATTCTCTGACACTACTGCTGTCATGTCAGAATTAATATTTTTGCTGTATTATAAACGACTCATGTCGTTAAGTTTACTTACTAAAACCATAACTAATAAGTATTATAACTCTTTGAAAATACAACCAATTTTATCTCAGTTTGAAATAAAAACTATTTAAAATATGGGCGAGGTCGGATACAATTTCAACCTTCTTCGTTCATGTAAAAAATAAAAAGTCGCTGAACGTGGAACGGTCGTACCCACCGCGCTGGCAGTGTCTCGAGATGAAAGAATGAATAAAATTCTTCGTATCGTGCATCTTTTCAGTGGTTATGGGTTATCAGAAGCCCGAGTCTGCGGCCAGGTTAGCGAAGGGGTACTGTGTTACCCAGTACTTATTTATTTATTGAACAAGGCACAGCAACGACTCATTTAAAAATTAAAGTCAGTTGCACATCATTGTCATAGTAATTTACATAAAATAAAATAAGAATTTAAACAAACATAACATACAACCAAAGACATAAAATTAAATTGGAATAAGATAAAAGTATATAAATTAAAATTAAACCAAAATAAAAATAATGTCAAAATAAAATTAAATTCAAGCATACTATGTCGTTGATTAAATTGGTATGCAATAAAATTTACTTTTTAAATGCAATTAAATTATTAACAGAAATTATAAAAATGTCAAGTTACATTATTAACATTATAACATAACGATAGTAAAATTGCCATTTTTTTTATAAAACGATTTAAAATACAATAAATTGCTAATTGCATACATTATTTAAATCACTGATAAGACACAAATATATTAATTATGTACCTGGGTTGTCAGGGTAGGCAGTCACTTTATGTAAAATACAGCTGCATCTGGTTCGACTGCAAACCGTCCCCAACATAATTGGGAAAATAAATAATAATATATCTAAAAATAATGCTCAAATTTCCAAGCATGTTTGAGAAAAAGAACTTGCGCGGTAATGTGTTCCTAAAAATCCTCGGCAGAATCCGTTTAGACATCATAAACGGACTCTTCCGATAATGAGGCATCTGTGGTCGGCCTTGTCACAAAGTACGTAAGCAGCGGCGCTATTTTCTATTTTGTGGCCTTGTGTATTTAATTTTCAAATACTTTTCGCTCCAAGTTTAGTTTGGCCCTAAGCTATCGATGACAGTGGGTGTGGCTCAAAACTTGTGATGGCGATTGTCAACTGTTTTCCAATTCAATACATATGGGCCAAGTCGAAATATTTAATGTGGCACTGGCGCAGTCACGCTTGTCAATATACTGATTGTGTTGAAGCAGCAAAAATATGGCGGAAATATGACGATAGATCGAATTATACTTTCTGGACGAACTATTTGCCATCAGCTTTAGACTAAGTATAGTACTCGCCAAACGTCTTGGCCGACCTGAAGTTGGCTACAATGGCTACACAGTAGTAAATGTCATTCAAAACAGCACCGATTCGTTTCTTGCGCATCGGAAAGCCAACTTCAGGGAGGTCCAGAAGTTTGGCGAGAACTATACCAACATGAAAATAAAACACAATCTACAAATTACAAGATTTATTTTTATTTTTTTATTTAACTATTTATGTACACACACACATAATATACAGATAAGAAGAAGAAACAGAAAAATAGGACATTATTTTCCAATTTCAAAACTATTCATTTGTTTTCATTCAAAATTCGAATTATGTAAACACATTTACATCGCAATGTTGTGGTTACAAATAGGATGTATAGCATAAGGCTACATACAAGGTAAATATACCTTGTCTGTCTGTACGTACGAATTAATTTGATAAACTAATTGTGGTTCAGTAATTGTGTTCGAGTATATTTGACGGGGATTAGCTGTCAGTGTGGTACATCGGTATTGTTATAGCATTATGTGAGTTCGTTATTAGACAAAGCGATGTTGCGCGGAATTTGAAGCTATTAAAATAGCATTAAGCTTAAACAGAACTATAACGGATTTTAGACGTAAATGGTTTGTATACAAAGTTGTGGGATGTAGTAATTAAGAATATATCTATTTCAAAATAAATGGGGGCGGTAATAGGGCTCAAACTTAGTATTCTTCAGGCATGATAATAACGTCTTTAACTTACAGGTTGTTGCTAAGCAGCTACTTACGTACGTACTAGAATATGAACTCCTTATACTGGAGTCCGTCAAAGAACGTGCTTCTGTCATATAAATTGTCTAAAGCGGAGGTCACCAAATGGCGGACCGCGGTCCGGATCCAGAACGCCGACTTATTTTTTGTGGACCTTATGTAAACAGTACAATATTATTTCTTGTGTTACTTGAGTTATTTAATAATTTATCCCACACTTTGACTTTACTGCCTTCTTTGATACATATTTAAGTTTATTGTATCAATTTTAACTAAGTAAATACACGTGACTATGTAAAGGCCAGGGGAAGGTGTAGGTGGCTTCAAACCTTTCGGACCGCGACGGTCATATTATTTATAAAAACGGACTCCATATAAAATTAATTGGTGTTTTAAAGTAATGTTTTAATGGTCTTCTGTATTGATAATTGCAGCTGTGAATGTATGGAAAAATTGCGGAAAACACCTGGATGAGGGACGCAAGTAATTACGAAGTATGGCAAAATAAGGAGACGGCTATACTTAACAATAAATGATTTCTACTAGCTGAAATAATGATGATTCGATCTTGGAGACTCATGATTGAGATCCTCCTCTCCGCTGTTTGTCTGACAATCGCAACCTACCGACATTACAACCTCTGAACCTATCATTTATAACATTTGTCATACTGTTTCATTAATTATTATTTAATAACGTTGTAGCAAGGTGGGGCGCAATGTGACAGTTTGACAAATGAAACGTGCCGACCATGAAAATGTGAGCCAAGTTGTCAACTGCGGCCAACTTGAGGCAAATTGTTGCCTCAGTGTCAAGCCGAAGTATCGCGACAGGCGTTTATCTAACCTTAACTGGTTGAGTTCAATTACCGAAACAATTACAAAACTATTGTGTTTCGCGTGGGGCCAGGTTTCGGGCACACAAGGAGTTAAAGGACCATCTACATATTGGAGTTTGTCTTGATGACGAATACTGCCCACAATTATTGGGTAAAAAGATTGAATTAGGACTGAAATAGGCTCACTGATTTATAATGTAAATATATATATAAAACATGAGTTCATTATCAGAGCCAGTAGAATAGTTCCTTTAGTATGCAAATAAAAGTAACGAAAATAAGAAATATGGCAAATCATTTGATCCATAATTAGTATCATAAGAGCTATGAATGAGGTTTCTTTTATGTCATGTTTGACAAAAACAGTTGTTCTTTTTTGTTTTTCTGATGGCTAATATTTCAGTTTTTTATCAGAATGTTGCCGCCACAGGAATTAACTGTGTTCAAAACTTCAGAATCTAATTTGAATTGTAAAAAATTACAGACTAAATACATTTTTACAAAATTGACTATGAGGCATGTGTTCGTGATCTACGCCTAGTGAGTTGGGATTTTAACTATCTGAGTTGTAATGAATTTCTTCAAAGAAACGAAACACACACATACACACAAATAATGAAAATAAATAAAGTAATAATAATAATAATTCTTCACACTGATTAATACTGATTATATTTATTTATACTGTTTTATAAACGATCGATAAATACAATCCGAAAAGAAAATTATAAAAAAACCGTTTCCCGGTTAGGTTTCACCCTCGTTAATTAAATTACTTAAAGAAAAGCACAAATATAGGACTCGGTTTAAAAAATGTAAAAATCCTCGAGATTATGATACTTTTGATCTTTGCCTACGCACGGGCCAAAAAAGACTTGGAAGACTGCTTCAGATATTATATAGAAAATTTAAAATAAATTGAAAACTAATGTAAAATTATTATGGCGATATATCGAATCGAAAAAAACTTATTCAGGTATTCCGGAACGGGTTTCTTATGGTCATCGTGTAGAAAATGGAGCCAGTGATGTGGTAGATCTATTTGCCGATTACTTTGCCTCTGTGTACAGCGTCAATCAACCACCTGGTACCTTTTTTTTTCAAATCTTACCACGTCTAATTACTTGAAGATGACATAAAACAAGACTTAAATAAAGGTGCTGGCCCGGACGGACTGCCTCCTGTTTTTATTCACCTCTGTATTGATGCTCTTATAAAATCACTACACATAATATACAATAGATCCCTTAAGAAGGCGTATTTCCTAATTTGTGGAAAATCGCACATATTGTTCCCAAACAAATCGGGTAGTTCGAATGATGTAACTAACTATAGACCGATATCTATTATATCACAATTTGCTAAAATGTTTGAGGGTCTCATTTATAGCGCATTCTACTCCCATCTCCGTCATATAATTAGTCCTTTGTTACACGTTGTTAACCGTTCTACTTTCTCCAATTTACTTATGCACACCACTTATATCACTAACACCTTTGAGGTTAGGGGCCAGGTTGATGCTATATACAGATTTAGCAAAGGCTTTTCATCGGGTTGATCATTCGATTCATTTTATTAAATTGAAACATGCTGGAATTCATGGTTGTCTATTGCGATGATTTGAGAGTTATCGAAGTAATTGTTCTCAGCTTTTTATCTTAGTGGGCTAGGAATCTGTACCATTCACTCAAAGTTCTGGTGTCCCACAAGGGTCTAAATTGGGTCCTTTGCTCTTTTTGGTATTTATTAACGACGATATGATAAGCTGTGATTGCCTAGCCTATGCTGATGATTTGAAAATATACAGGGTGGCCAAAAAGTCGTGGATCAAACGAAACAGGGAGACAAAGGAGGTAATTTCCAACAAAAAATCTTTCTCCAGCATGGTCATAACTTCATTGCACGAAAAGATATGAATTATTTTTGTTTTTTCCATGAAACTACCGAGATTTTTTACAATTTAATCAGTAGAAAATTAAATTGATTAAAAACAATAAAACAAAAGGTGTTGTATTATGACTCGATTATGTATCAATACTACAAAAATTGTATCGCTCTTGGTATCAAACTTAACGAGCAATGAAAAACAACGATTATCGGCATAATCGTTGTTTTTATAAAAAATCTAAACTTTCCTTTAAAAACTTTTCCTTAAAAAACTTTGTTTTTCATTGCTCGTTAAGTTTGATACCAAGAGCTGCAATACAATTATTGTAGTATTGATACATAATCGAGTCATAATACAACACCTTTTTTGTTGGAAATTACCTCCTTTGTCTCCCGGTTTCGTTTGATCCACGACTTTTTGGCCACCCTGTATAGTAAAATATCAGATTTAAACAATTGTATGAAACTTCAGAATGATCTTAATATTCTCCAGCAATGGTGTTTTGATAATGGGATGTCGCTTAATGTTAAAAAATGTCAATACATAACATTTACAAATGAAATAAATTATATTAAATTTAACTTGGCAGAGTTACTGTCATTCGTGACTGAGTCCTTTTTGATACATCTCTATCTTTTCGAGATCATTTAGATAGTATGAAAATGCTTGGCTTTTTAATTCGTATGTTTTTTATCAACAGCTTATCAACAGCTTTATTCAGCTTTATATATAATGCAATGGTTAGGTGCTCCCTTGAGTATTGTTTCACTATATGGTCTCCCTATTATTCTACTTATGCAGATAGTGTAGAATCCGTTCAGGCTCGTTTTGGACGATATTTATGCGTGAAAAATGACATCCAAAAAGTTATTCCGGAATAAAAAGATAAAATGAAACATTTCAAATAGATAAGTTTAAAAGAGAGGCGAAATAATACTGACCTATTAATTCTTCATAAAATCATAAATGGTTCCATCAATGCACCATTGATAAATTATTTTAACTTTAGGATTAGCCAACGTAGTATGCGTCAGAATCATATATTTGATATCCCATCCTCAACTTTAAATACCTCATTTAATAACCCCCTTACACGCATGGCAAGACTGTACAATGAAAGGTCCATCTCTTTGGACAGTCCTATTGATGTCTTTTCAATGAAGTTCATTCAGACACTCCCTGTTAAGTAATGAGTATTACTCTTAACTGATATATTGTGATAAATGTTGACATAGCCTAGTTGTAGTCTTAATTTTGAATTTTGTAAATGTCATGCATACCTATAATCTGTATGATTGCTATGTAATTTTGACTTTATTCTTTTTTGGATGGTTTTAAGCAGTTGTACTGTTGGTGTGTTTAACAAAATAAAATAATTATACCTAATATTATTTATTATCTATCAACTTGTTTGACCTTATAATATTTTTTTTTAAATTCAATTAATTTAAATAAGTAGCCCCTTAAAATTAAAACGTTAACGGTTAAAACGTTAGATGATAAGTATCTACTCTTATCATAAAACTAGAACCGAACTCAAGTTGTCTAATATATTCGCCACAGTAGTCTTGAAAAAGCGAACATAATATTGTATAGGCCAGGCTTTTCATTCAAAAAATAACAAAATCTTTGCCCTAAAGCTTTCACCGCCATAACTCAGTAAACGTAAAAGATTTTCATTTCAACTCAAGTCTTTTTAAAGTCAGATTAAAACTGTGACTGCAAATAAGTTATTAGCCGGAGAATACAGTTGCCAGCTATTTTAGGATTTGTGAAGTAGTCTCATTAATTCAAGTGTCCGGGAATCCGGAGTCCGGACAGAAGCGACAATTCCTCCCTAAATCCGTTATAATAGGCGACTTTGTGATTTTTCCTCCGTCTACCGCTCTTTCCGCCACGAATCCAAAACTAATTACCAGCTGAAGTGCAAGAAATTCAACAAGTACCTACCCATTTACGAAACAGTTTTGTACTCAAATAAATGATGGAGATGTCTATTAAAATGTACAAATGATTTATTTTTGACATTATAACGAAATTGTTTTCCATTTCGATGTTCGTCGAGATTAATATGAGTCGCTGATATGTATATGATGTATTCAACTTCAATATCAGCGTGTTTTATTATTTTTATTGACTATCTGAAATTGTTTTCCAATTTTATTCTTTTTTGCGAATTATTTGTTAGGTTAAAGTTTCTACTATGGGCCGCTGATTTATGGCGCGGGGTGGGGTAGGGGGAGGGGGGAAGCAGGTCTACCCCCCTATACCATCCCCACCACTCGGAGCCCCATGGTTATGGAGATATCCATGGTTAAAGTTTTTACGTAAGAATGAAAAGTTCCATCAATATCCATCGATTTTTGGGGCGGGGAGGGGTTAGGGAAATGGAGGGGTAGGGGGACTACCCCACTGTACCATCCCGACCCCGCGGAACCCCATGGTTATGGAGATATGCATGGTTAAAGTTTTTACAATTACTATTTAACAACAATGTCGACGGAGCCCCGCTGCGCGGGGTTCCAATTTCTGTCTAAAAGTAACCTAACACGGAGGAGCTGACGGGTGATGAGTTCACTCGCTTTGTTGGCTCACTTCAGCTCCCGTCATCTCTTTGAACCTTACCTGTCCGTGTCGGGGTGCCCTAAGCTCCCGAGCTCGCTTCGCTCGCTCTTGGACTAATTCACAATTTTTTATCTCACGAATTAGGTATATTTAAGTAAAAAATATGACATAAAATTTAATACAATTTCCAAGTCTGGAAAATTTGTAAATAGCTTTCTATTTATGAGAAATATCTGCAAAAAAAAAAATGAACTTCCAAATCAGCGGCCCATAATGGAAAGTTTATCCGATAGTATAATATCACTTGAAATAACGTTCACATGATATAATTATCATATGCAGCTCCGCAGCTTCGGCTTGCTGGTCGCCACCGCCACCCAGCCGCAGCCGCTACGGCTTGCACGGGAGCCTATGCTTTGTTATGGTGGATGGGGATTGCTACCACTTCGCGCCTCCGGTTTTTATATACACTCTAGGGGCAGCAGCCAAAAGACTACGTGAAGTCGGGGTGCCCCGATTCGGTTTTGGAACAGATTCGACCTATTACACTAATATCTATTTACACAAAGTTTTTGCCCACCTTTAGAACTTTTGAATGTAATGCAATTTGTAGTAGTCATTTTAACTATCGAAACAGATACCGAGGTCGCGATATCAAGACATACAATAAATATTTTAGCTGTATGACAGAAAGAAAATAAAAAAAATCTGTCCACCCGCATGAAAGCAAACTAATAACAAGCAATATTGATTTAGTGCTTGTTTTTGCTATCGCGTAAATGGCGGGCTTTTAAAATCTAATCAGTTTTTGCAAAAATATACAAAAAAAGTAGACGTTTCTAAATTATATTACTTTTATTTTACTTAGATTTTGAATAAACAACTAACAGTAACTGAATATTACTCTAAATTAATATTATTTCAAATGAGCATTATATAAAATGTCCATTATACCATATAAAATTAGGTCAAATGAAATTATATCAATAATTCATTATATCATTTGATCGTTATATTAAAAATGTATTAAATGATATTAACTCATATGATCATTAGAAATTTTGTTATTATTTCTAAGGTTACACACCCGTTGAAGATTATACAAGAAAGTGTTTTATAAAAGAAGCACTCTTAAGTTCTTAATTTTAAGCGCCGATACACTTTATTTTTCCTCCCTTATTGGGAACGTTTCGCAGAAAAACAAAATACAAAATGAGAAGTAAAGAAAAACTTCCCCGTCGCTGAATTTTCGAGTTTTGATGCGGAATCGGGGACTATAATTTCGATAGCGAACCAAAGCGTAAAGTCCCCCTGCGATGTCTAATGAGGAAGGTTTTATGCCGTTTGCTGCCGAACTATAAAAATGTTAATTCAACTGTGTCGAAGAAATGGAAAACGTCGTAAATACAAACGCGACTTTCACGACACTGAAACTGGTGTGTTTTTTTATTATAAGCAAATTATATAGCTTGTGTTTATACCCCTGGCTCCGCTCGCAGCAGTCGCATAGACTATTATTAAATAAAATGTAGTTGTATAAAATTTATAATTAATGGTTGGAGTGTACTAACGGCACTGAGGAAAAACTACAATTTTTTTGGCATAAAATTTTTATTTTTGTAAATCGTTTATTTTCTCGATTCTTTCGAATATAACACCTAAGTATAAGGCTCAAGGCATCTTGGTGTTTTTTTGTCACCGCGAGCCGTATGTCGTGAAAATGATGTCGAAAAAATAGGTCGAATCTTGTCCAAAACCGAATCACGGCACCCCGACTTCACTTAGTCTTTTGGCTGCGATCCCTAGAGTGTATATAAAACCTAGAGGCGCGAATGGAGAACAACCCCCGCCCGCTGTAACAAAGCATAGGCACACGTGCGAGCCGTAGCGGCTGAGGCTGGTCGCCGGAGGTAACCTGCAAGCCAAATATAGCGAAGAGCACTTCCAGCAGCGTCGGCGACGATGCAGAAGCAACTTTAAAGTGAAACAATACCTATATGTTGAGAATAACGCGGCAGCGGCGTCGGACGCGTTTTATGAACTTACGGTTGTTCATAAGAAAAATAGTCGGTATACGTGTTAGTGCACAACTCACTTTCAACTCAGCTCTGATTGGACGATGGTATTTGATGTACAATATTCACTTGCAACGGTGCAACACTTTCTGGCTGTATCATTCGGTCAATCAATTCATACTTTACCGACTTTAGTAATATTTCAGTGAGACACCACTAAAATTGAATGACATAAAAAAAATAACAAAATTCATATGTGGTTTTTGTGTAAACAAAATAGTTTTGATTACATTTTATTATTGTTGAGTGTTGTTTGTTTGGAATTGCTTGTCTAAACATTGGCTACACATATTGTTTTATCGTAATGTAGTGTTTTTTTGGTGAATATGTGTGTCAATTCGATATAATGTAATAAAGATTTAAGGTGCGAGTGAAAGATAATAAGCGATTGAAAATTGTAAAAGTGATAAGTTGCTACCATATTTCAGCACTGCGAGATGAGTTCAGTTTTATTTGCTTATTCATCATCATTATTATTACAGCCGAAATACGTCCACTGCTGGACATTGGCTTCCCCCAGTCGTCGCCACATTGACCGATCTCGTGCGTCTCGGATCCAGCGCCTTCCCGCAACCTTAACCATCGGTCCACCTAGTAAGAGACGTAAGACTAGTAAGAGCCGTGCGTGGGCCGGCCCTCGACGTTATAAGGGGGAACTATGTTGCTAGGTTAACGGGGGCAATATTTTTCATTATTTTTGCGATAGGACACACCGTTTTCGAAATATAAGAAAATTTAGAAAAAAAAATTTGCACTCGAATTCAGGGGGTTGGTAGTGTCAGGGCACTGGAATTCCAAAGATACTCCTAAGTTCCCTTGACCATGACCTCCAAGGTCACTCGACTTTGACCTTTTAAGCATC
This sequence comes from Orthosia gracilis, assembly GCA_947562075.1. Taxonomy (NCBI): domain Eukaryota; kingdom Metazoa; phylum Arthropoda; class Insecta; order Lepidoptera; family Noctuidae; genus Orthosia; species Orthosia gracilis. Next base: position 45,857,981 of record OX387268.1, read on the forward strand.
ATGATCTTCAGGAACGCTTGGCCTTGACCTCAAAGTCACTTGTCACTGACCCCAAGGCCATTTGACCTTGACCTCAAGGTTACTGACCATGAATATTGACCTGCTCCTGAGAAACGCGGCTCTTGACTTTCGGAATTTTGACCTTGAACACAAAAATACTTCAAGATCAATGGCCCTGACGTCAAGGTCAGTGACCTTAGGAGGAACTATCTTGAGGTTTTCCCATGGTGTTGCCACCCTACTACTCCCGATATTTTTGGTGAAATTTGTCTAAGTTTTCTTTTCATAGTGCCACGTTTCGTATCCACTAACCCAATTAGAAGAATAGGAAACATTTATTCGACACAGACAACACAACAGTAACAATTACCAAGTAACTGGGAAGAACAGTAAAATACTCGTATTTACAAACAAGGTTCAAGAAGAGCTGCGCTGAGCTTGCCCACATCGAAAGGAAATAAATTAATGAATTGAAACCTGGCCAAGAGCGAGTCGTGGTTCCCAATCTGCTAGCATTTACACACTGACAGACATTCAGAGGTACGTTTCTTTTAACATTAAAGCGATGTCCAGACATTTCCAAGTACTTGTCCCTGTGAAGGAACACGGCAGGGATGTTGAAAAATCGGTTACATACGATTTGTACGAACTTGCTCACACATCTCCGTATTAGGGGAACCAGGATCGTGTGACGTGCGTAGGATATGTGTGGATGGACAGCGCTTAAAGCAGACAGCCCTGGGTAAAATCATGACAGAGACGATAATAATTTGTCACAGATACTTTATACATAGTAATCATCTACTAAATCACATTTGGCGGCAAAATATGTAGTGCATTTGACGTATAGTTGACGTTTCCCTTCGCCAGCAGCGCCCATACCACGATCAGTCACAATATACTGGCTGCCTTGTTGTCTTGTGACATTAGCATGCAGCCTACGTCTCCTTTGATGTTTGTGCTTCGAATTAACGAAGCGCAATGGACTTTTTTCTATAATAGCTGTGTGGAATTACTTTAGGCAGCTTTGTTTTTAATATATATCGCGAATCTAGCTTTCACTAGTTTGTAAAACCAAGACACGAATAAGCTGATGTCTAAATTGTGCTGATACCAAAATTTGCGAATTTCTACCTTTTAGCTTACCAAAGTTGACATTAAGATCTTAATATAGAGAAACTACAGTTAATGTTCATCTCTAAATAGTTAAAAAACCCGTTATCTATGTCTGTCGACGTCAGTGCTGTTTCTCCGTTAACTTTTTTAACCATGAAACTTTTCAAGATTTTGACTATTAGAATGAGCGATAAACGAGGACGGATTTTGTATATAATTTGTCCCGTGCGAAACCGGGATGGATCGCTAGTTCAAAATAAATAAATAAAACATGAGATACAGTTATTGCAGCAATAACGTAAATATCGCAATGCTCAATACTACATGTGCATTCACAACCGAACATATTGTATTCAGTTCAAGTAGGCTAATATCGAATCCGGTGTCTCGGCTAACGGCAGACCAAGTTATAATGATCGGGCTATAGCTGTCATGTTCCTTGTGTCACAGTTCACAGTTGATAGAATCTAGTTAGGACTTATGCTCCGTCTACGTGACACTGATACTCTGCCGTAAACATTCATTAGATTCTTGTAACTTTCCTAATTTTATGCAAATATTATTGAGTACTGGGAAGTTCAATGGTTAGACAGAATTCTTCTTACTCTAACAGTACTTTGGTGACTGTTAGGCCACGGGGTCCCAGCGCTATCATCATTATCAGCCTATTAATGTTCCCACTGCTGGGACACAGGCCTCCTCTCTGTGACGCTAACAAAGAAAATTTTGTTTAAACAAATGTCACTAGATGGCACGATATGCAACGATTTCTTATTTGGTTGTGGGTAAAATTAACATTTTCTAGAATTGATCATAAAAATTGTATGTTCTTGTTTAAATCAACTCTCCTAAGCACAAAATTATGGAATGTTGGGCTCTTAATTCACTCATAATCATTTTTAAATGTTGGATCATTTAAAAATGATTCCTATGATGGCGCGATTTTAAATTCTGAGGCATGCCACTTGATCTTTAAATTTGTATTGTAACACATTTTGGTACAATAAAACTGTAAAAACGTGAAAAAATACTATAAAACAAATTGTATTTATATTTAAAGAAAAAAATAGTCACGAACCGAGAAAACCCTTTTACTTGTAAGTCGCTGCTAACACCATCTATAGCCATGGAACGGAACCGAACGCGATCGAAGTACTCACAAAAATATTCATATCATGATCAGACGGAAACGCTAGTTACGTCGGCACGGTTTCTTTATGTGGGATGAGGCATCTGTATGCTGTATAGTATGTTATATTATCTATGGTTAGGCCCTTTACTGATGGCGCGATGCGATTCGATTTATATCACACCGATAAGTGATTTTTACTAATTGAAATTGCAAGCACGTTCGCATGGATGCAATTCAACCCATTTGCGTTTGAAATTTTCATGGAAAATACGTGCGCAATATCGCCTATCGACGCAATTTAAAATGCGTCTGCGATAAACATTGATTAGACACTCGAAACTTGCCTAATCATGATTAAATGTTAATGTGTCGTGTTTTGTTGTATAGTGATGAAATCTGCAGATTAATTGTGTAAGTGAATTAGGCAAAGCGAAGGATTTAACCCCATCAATTGACCAATCACATAGACGGAAATCCACAACGCGACTTCATCTCGCACGTGATGGTCGATTGATGGGATGAAATCCTTCTCCATGCCGAATCCACTTAAGCAATAAGGTTGCGGGTGCTTTATTAGGTTTTGCAGTTTCGCAGTTTGTCAGGTTCTGAATTTAAAATTCTGAATTCAGAAACCGAGGGTAAATTTCCATTAATTATGTATAAGGATTGTTGGTTATGGCGTTCTGTAATTTCTGCCTACCCCCAAGGGAATAAGACGTGGGTTTGTACATGTAAAAGCCAATCAGAAACTCTGTAGGTTTAATAGTCACACAGTACATGTATACAAACAAACCACGGAAGTATTGGACGTAGGTTTTCTCCAAGCGGATCACGTAGGTACCCCGGAGTGGACGTCGCGTGTCGCCGGAATAGCTAAGGACTGGTCCTTCTTCCGGACACTCGCCGTCCATTAACTGGTTAAAGAAACTACGCGTCGTACGTACGGAACAAATGAGTAACTATCAACAGTACACTAAACAAACATGCAATAGGAAAAACGTTCAGTAAGACAGTAGTTGAATATAGGCTCAAGAGAAAATTCATTCACACTGTTCTCGCAAAATCTCACGATTCTCCGTTCAGCGGTTAAAAGCCTGGCTAGACAAACCAACACACATTTAAGGCAAGAATCTATTTAGGTACCTATAATATTGTAATTAATTGAGAAATTGATAAACTGCTGTTTGAACTAATTATAGTTTTATTTTAAGTATCTGAAACGAAAAACATTCTGAGACACCCTTTACATACTTAGGTATACGAAAATCTATGTATCTATATTTTATAGGTAAATAGATATTTTCTACAATGACAACACTCCCTTCGCAATGAAAATTTAAAAAAATAATCTTATTAAGGGGAAGCGGAAAAAAAATCTAAAAGTAATTTCAGTAGTCAGAGAGCAAGCTAGAAGTGGATGTTAAAATTAATTAACAAAAACAAAATAAATAGACGCTGCATTTAGCACAGGAGTCAGGTTAGCTGCACTACTTAGTAAATTAACTGGAAGTAGTTTCCATTCCATAGTCTAGTGGGCGCATAGTTATAAAACGAAATGTTTGAACTTAACGCTAGCACGGGAGTCCTACTCTCCTGAAAATTATATGAATTTCTTTGGTTTCGAACTCGTTTGATTTTCTACTTTGATTTTTGCGTTAGCTCAAATGCGTTTTGGCAAGCATTCAACTAATCTCAAATCTCCTATGTTACATTTATCATTTGATCAAATCGCCTCTGTTTCGTTTATAGATTTGCAAAATAATACAAACAAAACAAATACCTAGTGGATTGCAAGACTTGCAAGTGCGACTGCTGGGAGTGGTGTCTGGCAGGACAAAATTTTATTGAGCTTATAAGCTATATAAGAAAATTCAGTAGCAACCCGAAGATTTATTTAACTATAACTGGACATGTAGATGTATTTATCATTGTATATTCATCCAGTGAATACCTATAAAATGTATTCACACGTAATTTTAAAAACTATCAAATACAAACCTCTGATAGATTAATTTCCGAAGCTGAATTGGCACACTCAGTGACAAACAAGTTAGCTTAATAAATTTGTAATTCAGTTAACTTATAAGTGTTAGTTTTTACAGTAACAATAAATCAAGCTTATTTGTAATGTATAATGGTATCGCGACGCCGCCGCTGCTAATCTTATAAATTATGAAAAACAGCGAGAAAGCTATAAATTGCAATTCTGTTACCCGACCCGGCATCGTAACAAGCGGGCTTCACTAGCTGCTAGTACTCGCCGCCAGTAGCTCGTAACTCGCTCACCCCTCATAGTTTCACATCCCACTGCAAAAATGTGCAGGTATATTTGTTTTGGATTAAACTTCATTCCCATGAATTTTCCATGAAGCTACTCAAGTATACTTGAGTAGCTTCTGCCAGCGGCTTCGCCCGCGTGAAAGTCTAGTCTAGACTATAATCTACCTCTGTGCCAAATTTCATCCAGATCCGTCCAGCCCTTTGAGCGTAAAGAAGTAACAAACATACAAACAAACACACTCACAAACTTTCGCCTTTATAATATTAGCGTGATAGTAGAATAGATTGGCGCAGAGTTGCCTGGAAATATCTAACTGCAATAACCTTAATTACATAAATAAATATAAATGTGTGAATCCCAAGTCAATTGAAATAAAGTGGTGTAGAAAATAGGAAAAATAAGGTTGCTAGCTCTCAGTTAGCCGCAATCTGTAGGTTACCAGTTTAAATGCAAAGTCAAACTCTTCTAGTATATTATGATACAAGTGAGCTAAGTTGCTCATTACACGCGAAACTGTGGGTTGCAGTAATTCGTAATTCAGCCGAGCGTTTTATGAGCAAAGCTCACGAGTTTCATACGACGTTTTTCAACACATTTGCGAGGAAAAACAAACATGTATTGCTTATATCGTTTAATTATCAAAACAATTTTCAAAGCGATATTGGATTAATTTGGATGGCAATTTCAGTTTGTGTTACATTGGTGCTTGCCCTTTCTTTAGTAGATACTTGCGTTTTCTTCTTATGTAAATGTCGGCGACAAAGGCATTTCGGGTTTCTACATCCTTTGTTTTAATATTATGAAGCTCTTGTCGTCTACACGCACCAATAACACCAAATATTACGACAACCTGCAACGAAATCAATTAATTAGTTTGTAAGAAGTTATGCTCAGGTTACGCAATTATTTAGATACGTTTATATTAATAAAATTCAACGTATATTTGTTGCTAGGCACTGACAAGAGCCTCTTTCACGTCGGCTGGTGACAAAACATTAGATTTCTGATCAATCAAATCTGTCCGAGCCGTCTCTTCATAAATGCCATCAGGTTACAGTTCGTTTTGATATCAACACCATGTTTGAGCACCACCAGGAATAGGTGCACCACAAGCAGCTGGGCTTTTATGTATTGGCGAGTGCAGAGAAATACGCCAAAAACACATTTTCGCCTTGCTCTTCCATTATAGGAAACTATCGTTGGCAGCTCATTTAGTATTTCTGGCGGGGTTAACTCTATCAATAATGTTCATCTTCTCCACGAAAAATTAACATTTCTAAAATAATTTACCACACAGCGACAAATACGATAAAAACAAAATATGAAAATTATGGAAAATGGCGCGCAAGCTTTTTTTTTCACGCGCCAAATGTAAGGTGAGTGAACATACAGCCTACTTCAAAATTATAATTTTAAGTGATCAAATGCAAATATTTTAATATTTTATAACACATTATTGTGAATTATGAATAATTTGATAATAATAAATGTTTGTTTAGGATGTACACATTTATTTATTCTAAAAATGTATATGGATTTTCAGCGACATAAAACCTCTTTGTTGCTACTAAAAAAAATACTGTATTAATACTTATACTATAATTACCGGTTAAATTGAAAATGTTCTGTTTTCTCGCATATATCTAGCTGAAAGGTACTAATTTAAGTTTGTAGAGATAATAAACGCACTAGTGTGTAATGTTATTATGCACTTGTGTGTAAAAGCTCGGTTTATGGCCCTAAAAGCGATGTAATAAGGCTCACTTGACGAGCAAGCGTATTGAAAATAAATTATTAGCACAATGCACATTTTGTCATGCAAATATTAAGCAAGAACTGCAAAATTTGGCAACCAATAACGGGCGTCTAACTGAGAGATGATGTTGCATTCGTACACAGGATTCAGGATAAATTCCATGGGCAGGGCAAAGTTTAAAAAAAAAATCAAAACAATTTAGTTGCTGCTTGATGCGGCTGATTCTTGGTACTATCAAAAATCAAGTTTGATCAAAATCAAAGTAGGTACATGTTTTTGCAGTGGGATCTCTTACTACCACTATTGTCTTATTCAACACATCCAGGTTTTATTCCCATTATTTCGGTGCTTTGATAAAGTACCTTTCTGACTATGTTATTGTTTTAGTTACCATTTGGGAATCATTTCGTTATTCATTATTTTAAACCAAATTAACAAACGGTATCCGCAGTATTTAGAATAACAGCGGTGAGGAAGGATTGTTTTGTATTTAATTAATTTAGGTGTATTATTTTAGTTGTGTTTTACTGGCGAAACGTTGAAATTTAGTATTTAATTTAGATTTTTGTCATAAAGATGCTGGAAAGTTCCGTGAGAAACACTTTTTTCAAGTCCTATATTAATAACTAGCTGTGCCCGCGGCTTCGCTCCCGTTAACTGCCTATCCTACCCTAATTACCTAGACCTATACCTACCTTACTTACCTTTCTACCTACCTAGATCGAGTGCTCACTGCACAGAATACTATTTACTCTAGGGAGAAGAATTTCGACTTCATACAAAAAAAAGTAAGAACAGATTTGTTGCGCGCCATCTAGTAGCACTCCAGAACATAAAACCGAAACGAAAACACAAAAAAAACATTTTTTCAAAAATATACTACCAACTTCCAAATAAAAAAACTGCAAAGTGAAAATAGCTTTCATTTTGGAAGTCGGTGTCTTTGGTAGGTACTACTTTGGTATTTTTATTCGTTATGGACACCGACTTCTAAAAAGAAAGTTATTTTTTGTCGTAATAGTATTTATATGAAAAAAATAAATTTTTGTGTTTTCGTTTCGTTACTTTTTTCGAAAAAAGATTTTTATTTTTCACTTTTTTGCTGTACCTAATAGGCAAGTTCTTTAGTATTGTATCTATAATGCCAGAATAGATTACCCGAATATTATGAAACTTTAACATAACCGGTGAAATAAGGGGGTACCAAGGTAAACTGTACAATCTGCGTAGCTCTAAAGCGTACTGGCGTGATTTAATGGTATGAAATGGAATAAACAATAAAAGACATGCGATTGCAGTAATCCCGAGAGATTTGCCGTCATTTATTGAAGAGTTCTTTCGTATATCTCAAAAGTTCTACATCAGATATTCACCAAATTAAAATGGGACCAATTTGCGAACATAATCATTCAAACATATAAGAATTTTCAAATCGGTCCACAATTGACGGAGATATCGGTGAACATAAACGAAATAAAAAAAACATAATGTCAAGAATAGCGGCAACGAAATTACGGACCACATTTCACGCACGTCAACGTTATTATTGACATTAGTATGATTAGAGACATAAAATCTCATATTATAGGGACGGGTTATAGGGACCTACCAATTTTTGTCTATGGTCATTCTGTCCATTCAGAAAATGACTTCAAATGCACAACACCATTTATCGAATATGGAGTACAACTGGCCGATTATCTGAATTGCGTGTGTTGTGATATTTTACTTCTTGAACACTTTAAATTCTTCTAACTTTTGATAGAGTGAACCAATTGCGATGAAACACATACATACAACATACTTCAAGTTACGCACAATTTTTATGTTTAAAATTACATTGATTTCGTATATTTTACGTTATGCGTGCACAAAGACAGACAGACTAAAAATCCAAAAATGCTGTAAATGGGTTCTGTTGGTTCTCCTTTAACACCCTGGCTATTTTTTTTGGAAATATTTTCGATGTACGACTTTTCTACAGATTTATTATATGTATTGGTGGTATTGATTGATTATTGATATTGATTGATGATATACCCATTTAATCCCATTTTTTGTAAGTATTACAAACTATTATAAGTTAATAAGGAATGTCAATTCCTTATTTGGAATTGGAATTGGAATAAGCGCCGACGAATGATGATGATTACGAAGACATAACATACAATTACTCAGCGAGTTTTCGCCCCATCTAACTCTCATTAAACAATTTACGTTATTGAACCATCCTTTTAAACCACTCGGTAAGTTCACTAGCGAGCCCGTAAAGCATCGTTACGGCTAACTGCATTACGTGAACGGAGCATGTAACTGTGCGTTTATCAGTTTACGGGCGCATCGGTTGCCGACGGCGCAACTTTTAATTCAGTTCGGGCCCAACGGTGGCCGCAGCGCGAATACAAAACCGCTTTTCATTACAATGCAGGCGAGGAAATTGGATTGGTTGATGAACTTGGTGTATTTACCTAGGTATTGTTTGTATAAGATTTTCCATAAACACAAACTCAAAGCATTTATTTCAACTAAAACATTTACAGGCACTTTTTGCCAGTCAGAAACCATGAGAAGCTATCTACGTTATGTAGATGTCTATAGAGAACGTGCGAGACACGCCATAGACACAAGTTAAACCCCCACTTTTCTTACTCACATCTGAATGCCTGTTAATCTGTATTACCAATATAGTTGTTTTGTAGGAGAAAACTGCTTGAAATGGCACCTATACCATAGCTATACGAAAGTGTAAATAAGTAGGTAGTCGATTTTCAAGATGCCGATTCCGGAGAATTGGCATCTTGAAAATCTACTCAATGGTGATCACAGGAGAGATCCTATGATCGCCATTGAGTATCTAAACGCTATGCGGCTATCCGGATACGAAAAGCACAATGGGCACGGAGCGAACAGGTTCCTACTGCATGCATAATCCTACTAGACCTAGAACACTTAAGTTCGTTGCCGTCACCCAAACTTCGGAGTTGAGTCTGTCTAGAAATGGGACACCTCAAATCGAATTGGGCAGGACACCTGCCTGGACATAGAGATGCCCGATGTTTTGACCAAATAGTGGCTAGGGTCAGCTTAAAGAAACCAGTCCCAGTGATACCGAGCTGAAATCAATATCAATATGATGATCATAATCAATACGATGTGAAAATTCTAAGGATAAACCTTAGAATTTCAGAATTTCAGCTTATTTTATTAATTAACTAGCTGTTACCCGCGGTTTCGCTTGAAGTGAAGCCATTTTTTTTTTTAATAACAGGTATCCTATGTTACTTCTAATACCTCCAAGAACATAGGTATGTACAAAGTTTCATGATGATCGTTTCAGTAGTTTTTGCGTGAAAGCGTAACAAACAAACTTACATTCACATTTATAATATTAGGTATAGGTATTATTTCTCTTTATTTTATTACACGTCAGTCTTAAATGTCAGTAAGTTGAACAGGTACGAAGAACTTTATTAAATCTATTTCGAGTCTAGACTATTCGGCTCTGAAGTTTATTTCGGTATTGTTAAAAGCTTAACTTTGTTAGACGTCATTTGTTCGCCAACCTGAGGTTTCTCTGCAGACAGTACAAATGTAGATGATGGTTATTAAATTAGTTACGATTGTTTCAGAGAGAATATGGGGTGCTTTTTAAGTTTTTAAATGTGGCTATACCTTCTCTTTAGGTAGACATTCAAACTTATTTAAAAACATCTTAGCCCTGTTCAGCAATTGCTAAGTAAGTATATTCAAAACTTCAATAGATAATTTGAATTTAAAATCTACTAAGCAGTCTCTAAACACCTCAGAGATTTTTAGTAGTGTTTGTATTTATACTACTTCATACTGAAATTTCGCTCCATATGGTGCGGGACGTAAAGAATTTCACCATCCCATGTTTTCCCGTGGGTGTCATACAAGGCGACTAAGGGACAAACCAGAGAATGGGCAGCAGCGTTTTCTGTGCATTTGTAACTATCATACTGCCATCGCCAACCCGCCTGCCAAGCGTGGCAATTATGGCAAAATCCCCCCATGAATAGCACAAACAAACAAACACACAAACATATGCCCGGCAATCTGCCTAACTTCGACTACGGTAGCGGTCGAGGTTACGACATCTCAAGGGGTGCTAAGAATCTCCGGACGAGATCCGGCTACTCCAACAAACACCGACGACTGGACCTGGCAACGTACAACATGCTCACACTCCGGACCGACGAGAAAATCACCGAACTCGAAGATGAATTGAGCAAGTTACGATGGAGTATTATAGAGTTATCTGAAGTCTGAAGGACTCGTTGATCCTCAAATCCGTTAACTTGCTCTATTTCCGAGAGGGTAACCGGCAATCCCAGGGTGTTGTCAGGTTTATCGTCCACAAGTCTCTTGTGAATAACGTGTTGAAGATTGAGAGTGTGTCGACCAGGGTGGTGTACATTATACTCAGAATATCCTCGAGATATTCGCTGAAGGTCGTACAGATCTACGCCCGGCCTCGGCACACACCGACGAGGAGGTGGAGACCATTTATGAGGATATCTCTAGAGCCATTCATGGTTTCAAAATTCACTTCACCGTTGCCATGCCACTTTAACGCGAAAATGGGCAATCGATAAGATGATGAACTGCAGTTTGGACTTGGACGTCGGAATCACCGGGATCACCTACTGGCCAGTTTTATGGAGAAAGGAGGGCTTCTGTATAATGAACTCCTTCTTCAGAAAGCGTGAGCACAGAAAATGGATCTGGCAGAGCCCCGATGGTGCAACGAAAAATGAGGTCGCCTTCATCATGTCCACCAAGAAGCAAATGTTCAATGAAGTCTCTGTGATCAATCCGGTGAAAACCGGGCGCGATCACCGCATGGTAAGAGGCACATTGAATATTAATATTAAGCTTGAAAGGTCTTGATTGATGAAGTCCACGCTCCATCCAGCACAGATCCAGGTACATAACCCCGAGAGCTTTCAGCTCGAACTCCAGGATCGATTTCGAGTGTCTAGGGAGTTTCTTGGACGATTACAACCATAGATAAACAACTACAACGATGGGGTCGTGTAAACTGTTCATACGGTTGGATTATACGGTCAAACATACGCTGCGGCAGGTTATACAGGAGACCGAAAGTATAACCTGCCTCTCTGTTTAGCGTTTGTGGACTACGAGAAAGCCTTCGATTTGATCGAGACTTGGGCTGTACTGCAGTCTCTCCAACGGTGCCAGATCGACTACCGGTACATCGAAATGTTGAAGTGTTAGTCCGTATTCAGGATCAGACCTCGCAACTTATCCTTCTCCAGCGCAGTGTGAGACAGGTAAACGTAATTTTCACCGAAACTGTTCACTGCTTCGCTTGAGGTCTTCAAGGTTCGGGACTGGAGGGGGCTAGGCATCAACGTAAATGGCGAGTACATCACTCACCTTAGGCTTGCCGACGACATAGTGGTCATGGCATGGCAAGCACCATGGAGATCATCAGTACAATGCTCGACGACCTCAGTAGAGCTGCCGAAAGAGCGGGTCTTAAAATGAACATGGACAAAACCAAGGTGATATTGAATGCCCATGTTACACCCACTCCTATCAAGATCGGAGACTCTACACTCAAAGAGGCAAACGGTCCAGTTGGGTAGATCTAACTTCGAGAAAGAACACAACCGGCGAATCCGATTCGGCTGGGCGGCGGTATCTTTAATTCCAATTTACCGCAGTGTCTCAAGACAAAAGTCTATGACCAGTGTGTGTTGCCAGTGATTACCTATGAGACCGAGACGTGGTCGCTCACAATGGGCCTCATCAGAAAGCTTAAAGTCACCCAAAGGGCGTTTCCTAGCGTGATTGCATCTGAAATGAGGATATCTAAAGTTACCGACATAGCCCGAAGAATTGCGAAACTTAAGTGGCAGTGGGCAGGGCACATTGCTCGCAGAACGGATGGCCGATAGGCCGAAATGTTCTGTATGAATGTAAATGGTGACCGCGAACCGATAGACGATGCGTTCGAAGGCCTCCCACTAGGTAGACCGGTGACCTGGTTAAGGTTGTGGGAATCCATTGCAGACGAGACGCACGGGATCGGTCAATGTGACGACGTCTGGGACCAAATAAAATCATGCATGCAGGGACCAATGTGGCGCCTGTCCAGCAGTGGACGTTTTCCGGCTGAAATGATGATGAATGATGATTCTAATATTATAAATTTGTCAGTAAACACGACAGAACGGCTGCACCGATCTGTATGAAATTTGGCATAGACATAGATTATATTCAGAAGTAGCAAGTAGGCTACTTTTTCTATTATTATTATTTCTACGACGAAATGGCGGGCAACAGCAAGTTTACCTATTTTTGTGTTTTGCTTTAATAATGAAACGAGTAACAAATGTCACGCGCAACGACCGATAAACTCCCGTTATCGCCAATCAGTAAACTTGACTTCCTTTGTAGTCACTAAAATATGTACGAGCTTATATGTTCGGTGATGTGATCTTTTTTGAAATATTCACTCACCCGTAAAAATACCGGTGGCATCACACTCCGACCGGTCATGAGCTCGACAGCCGATGACCGACCCCACTGATTCCTTTGTGTGAAATTTAACCAACACTTTTTGAACTCGATCAACGTCAGAATTTAAATAAAGCCTTCCTGGCAAAATATTTCAAATGTTTGAACATGAAAATTTATTTTTTTATCTTCTAAGTACCACATACTAATCCTGAGCTCATTGCATCAAGAACACGCCTTTCAAGAACTACGTTGATGGAAAACCCGCAACGTGTTTAATTAAAACACAAACAAAAGATTGCCGGCCCCACGCCTAGAGATTTTCAAGAAAATTCGCAGTGCATTTTACTTAGATTACAGCTAGTGAAGATATTTGTTCCGGGGAAACAGTAAAATCGAAAACATATCGACAACTATATACGTTTCACGGCAGCAAACCAATTCCGTTTTTCATTTATTGAAAATTTTTCATGAAACATTTCACCTGCGCCCAGCAAACAGGAAAATTCAATCCGAGTTTCAGCATTCCCAAGTTAGATTGTACCTCGTATCTATACGATAACGTCGTAACACTCAAGTTACGATGTAACCATGCATGATTTTATTTGTGATATACATTTCTCTAAAATATCGGACCCGTAGTTAAAGCTATCTGCGCCCGAACGCCCGCACAATCGGTTCGAATATATTACAGAAAGTAACACTGGCAAAGAAAGTCATTCAAGCGAAGCGGAAAATATTTTTCCAAAAGTTGCACAGATTCGTTCCCGTGCCTTCGAGGGGCGCGATTTTATGGAAACATAGGCCGTTGGCACCTGTGGCCTGTAGGCGTGTAGGCCAAATGTCGTCGTGTCCCCTGTTCAGTCATTCAAATTTATTCACGAGTTAGGATGCCGCGGGCTTCTCCCTCGCTTGACAATGCCCAACATCTGTGCCCTGCAGTGGCGCACGCGTCTATAATTTGAAACAACAGTGTATCGTATCACTACGCCCGGGAGGAAATGGATGATCGATATTTATGAGCATGTCGAGTGCTGGGCCGGATGGTTTTCTCTTTAAATGCCAAGGTTCACGATATTACCAAACAGAATCGCCCACATAGAATTCTAAAAAATCTGTTGTTAATTTGTATATTTGTTTTTCATCAGCTTTTAGTACGGACAATAAAATAAAATCTCAACAAAAAAAAAAACGTCTTCTAACACAAATCACTACAAAACGAAAAATAACTTTGTTTTCCGAAGTCGGTGTCTTTGGTAAGTACCTATTGTTTTTCGTTTGTCGACACCGACTTCGGCAAATAAAGTTATTTTTCGCTTTGTAATGTTTTGCTTAAGAAGTCGGTATATTTTTTTTGTTTAAATGCTTTTCTTTTTACTCTTTTTGGTGTTGGTACTTCATAATACCAAGAAAATATTTTATAGCCAGAGTGCATCGCATCTATTGAGATCACATGTTCATTGTTATTGAACAATAAGCCCAAACACGACAAGGATACATTGTTTTATTACTGAGTTCTAGCGCCTACCTTCCGGCTTCATCATCAGATTAGTGCGATGGTGTAATTTTCATCAGTAGATCCCTCACCCTCGTAACTCAGAGAGCTTTAAATAATAATCAGAAACTACTTTCATACGTTACAATTTAGCAACAACGTGCCTGCCTTCAGGCAGCGGAAGCTCGCTAGAGTGAATTTATTTCTATGTACCGAAGTGACAACCAAAACTAAACAAAATCATCTTCAATTATTTGCCAAGCATTCCGATTTCAATCACCTTCCAAAACTAAGTTGTTATCTGTCATCAGTCTTATAATAGGCAAGGAGTTTGCCTCTAAATATGTGAGAGTCCTCACAGTACCATACATTTATATGTATTTGCTTCATTAAAGTCGCTTACCCCTTCGAGAGATCTTACACCCATGATATACTTATAAGAGAGTTCCAGTAACCACTGTGGTCTTCTTCATCAGTTCCATTTCACCAAATGATACTTTATGAGTGCAAATGCTTGCCGTGTTATTGAAAATAACAAAATCGCTATATGTATGCCTATAATATATGAGGAGTACTATCTTCGATTTCCATGTGATCTCATGATCAGATTCTTATTTGGTGACAATGGGACTACCTCGAAAGTATACCCTTTCAAACAAAAAAAGAATTTTGTAAATCCGTCTATAATATGACGGAGTTATTAAAAAAATAGAAACATCCGTATTGAGAACCCCTCCTTTTTGGGTAGTCGGTTAAAAATATGGCAAAATTAAAATCTACAAATTCTCTTTAACATAAAGGGTCTCGCTCGAGCAGACCCGCATCAAATTAAACCTTGTGCGACCCTTGAATCCGATTTAACTGTTCTACAGATAGCTGCAGGCTGGAGACTGTACGTACATATATAATATGCATAATGTATACCCACATAAATTAGGAAAACATTTTCGTTTCACAACAAACACTAATAAACTCTACAATACATAAGTGGACGTCGTACGTCGTAAACACGGAGCGGTAACATGTTCCACTATTGATTGATGTACAGAATACAGATACATACATTACAATAATATTATTTAAATAACATACAGTAAAATAATATTATTTTATTGTATGTTCTACCAACAAACTTCTCATGCATTGGCCCCTACATAATAGGTAGGGGAAAAAGTTTCTTCGCTTTTATTAAGAAAATTCAAAACATTTTTTAATATAGTTTATTTACATTTAACTAAAGTATGTAGGTACCATTTTATTCGATAACTTATTGCCATCTTGTAGGTAGGACAACATGATCCCATTGATATAGAAATTTTGGGACTTCTGATCAAAATACCGCGACAAGTGGTTTTGGCAGTCCTCTCGTGATGTTAACCTGACACTGCCTAAAGAATTCTGAAGAGACCGAAACAGGTGGTAATCTGAAGGTGCAAGGTCAGGACTATACGGCGGATGCATTAACACCTCCCAGCCAAACTCTCTTAATTTTTGCTGAGTGGTTAAAGATGTGTGAGGTCTAGCGTTATCATGATGAAAAACCACACCCCTTCTGTTGATTAATTCCGGCCGCTTTCTCTCAACTTCTTGGTTTAATCTCATCAGTTGTTCACAGTAGAGTTTAGAATCGATGGTCTTGCCTGGTGGTAACAGCTCATAATGAATAATGCCCTTCCAATCCCACCACACACACAGCATCACCTTGTTGCGAGTTAACCCGGGTTTCGCCACAGTCTGTGAAGCCAGACCGGCCTTTGACCACGACTTTTTTCGCACGTTCTTGTCGTACGTGATCCACTTTTCATCACCAGTTATCAGCTTCTTCAAAACTGGTTCGGTTTCTTTACGTCGTAATAAAGAATCACAAATGAGTACAAGGTTCATTAGGTTTCTTTCAGTGAGCTCGTGAGGTACCCAAATATCGAGCTTTTTTGTGTACCCAGTTTTTTTCAAATGCACCAAAACTGTTTTGTGGTCAATTCCCAGTTCTTCAGCTACGTCGTAACTACTGATATGCCGATCTTGATCCATTTTTTTCAAAAATGGCATCCATTTTATCCGTAATAGGGCGACCAGAGCGACGATGCACGTCGCTCTGGTCTCGCTTTGACATCAAAATTTCCGGATTGAAAAGGCTTAAACCAAATTTGTGCTACTCTCACAGATACTGCACTAGGTCTATAAACATCGCTATTTTTTTTCGCGGCTTCGTTGCATTTTTACCTTTTTTGTAGTAAATTTTAAAATGTATCGAATTTCTTCATTAGATTCACTCATCTTGACAGCACGAAAAACAAATGAAAATCACACATTTTCCTAATTTGAATTTGGAATTATGTTCTTTAAAAATTAAACTTTCAATGATACCAAAACCATCCAGATACAAATAGTACAGCCAAAGAAATTTTATTACAAGTTCATACATACTATAATGTGAAAAGACTTTTTCCCCAACCTAATATGATGAATTACTTCTTAGATAATGCCGGCCCCAGGTAAATGATACTGGAATATGTAACGGGTAATTTTCAGCTTTCAATCTATGTCAATTTCATAAATATGTCAACGGATTTATAAAACAAAAGGTAAGTGTACCTACGCGAAAATTTTTGTTTTGTAAATGTCACCGAACAAGAAGCCAACTGAGCGAAATAACAAGCACTTAACCTTTTTAAAATATATTGCATGATAAAAGTTATCTAAGAAAGATGCCGAAATGAAATTTTACGTAAAAGGATTCATCATCAGAGACATAATGTGTAATGAAATCAGTTCTCTGCCTACACTTCAATGAATACGGTAATGTAGAACGAAAATGGTGAGGATCGACATTAAACTGAAAGTTATCGATAAATATTAATAGGTGTCACTTGTACATGGGTCGAAAACAACACATTTAATGAATATAAATCGAAATGGCGAAAAGACTTTTCCTGAACAAACAATCTAACGTTTAAATTTTTATAATAACAATAGCTTCTGCCAGCGGCTTCGCCCGCGTGAAAAGTGTTCTCTTATGTCAAGGGAACATTATTCCGAACATTACCATATGTGCTATTCCAGACTATAATCTATCTCTGTACCAAATTTCATCCAGATACACTCAGCCGATCTGAAGTAATTGAGTATAACAAACATACATCCATCCATCCAAACTTTCGCATTTATAATATTAGGTATATAGTAGGAATTAGGATAAGATAGATTTTACAATCGTCATAATAACAAACGTAGCTACAAATCGTCGTAAAACCACCATACATGGAGGTACTATAAAACACAAACGTAAATTTTCAAGAAAACTCAAGAAATTCCAGCACAAGGAGAGTAATTTTCCAGGTTTTTGCCATTTCCCACACATAGAGGTAATTCACAACTATTACTAAATTCCATTGAAAAAACATAATCGCGCCGAGTGCAAGACACCATATGGCCGTTATGGCCATCAACCATGTCCAAAGACATAAATGGGCACGTTGTCGTCACAGTCGGAATACCTGTGCGAGCGGCGCGGGCGCAGGGGCAGCCTTGCCGCGCGCGGAGGGGGGCGGCACTCCCGCGCAACCTGCTGCCTCCGTCACTCCTCGCGGCCAGTGCCTCACCCGCGCATGCTCGGCGAGTCAGCGCACATACGCGCACAAACAACACTTCACACGAACGCTTGTGAGACTCTAAACCTTCAAAACAAACGAAATATCAGTGCTTACTCAGTGAAGTGACAGAAAGATCTTGTGATGTGCCTCTAGTTATTTACATAAAAGGTAAACAGTGCACTCAGTGCTTTGTTTTGTACATTATTCTACTGCTTTGCGATCTACAAGGGCATTTGTAAGTTAGCTATCCAGTTTTGCATTTATATACATACTTATCATATCTATACCAAAATTTAGGTTGTCGTTAAGGTGTTTTTACTATAGAGCTCTGAGTACTAATATTACTCTTACTTACTCTGAGACATCGTAGTAATATTCAAAACAGGTGCAACTGATTTTGTGAATGACTTTGCTGTAATTGCGAGGGACCGGTTCGTTGCTTGCATAACATGTTAAATGGAGTAGTGTGTCATCGAAGCCTGCGCATTCTGAGCATTGCCCAAGTTGGCCAAGTACAGAAAGTGACAAATATTACGGAGTGCCGCGTTAATGACATCATGCTGTATAATAAGTTCGCACTCCTCCCACAGCGCACGTGTCGTGAGGTTATAACAAACAGTGATTTATGACAATTAAACAATACGACAATGAGCTAAAGTTGAGGAAAAAACCTTATACTATGTTCTTGCAATTGATTGTCTTACTAGAGATATAAGCAAACGGCCAACTTTATTCACACGAAGGGCAAAAAATACAAAAATGGTCTTGATTTTAAGTTTTTGTAAACATTTATTGTGATTGACATTATAACGTCGAGTCACATTACACATATAATGTATGTCCCTACACATTATAATTGGGTATACTTAAGTATTTAACCTAACATTAAACGTAAATGACCTAGCAATTTACTTAGATTTTATTACCTAAATTATTCTATAGATATTCTTAATTTACTGCTACAAAACATCGTAAAATTATAAAATAGTTAACGTTGCATGCAAAGCAAACCAAGTATAAATAATTGTGGCAGGGAGTGCGAAAATGAATGAGAATTTTCATTACATTTTCATACAACTATTTGTATAGCAAAATTCACAAAATCCTTCTCCCCGACTGGTTCGCAAAGCGCAGTCAAAATGTTTCATTTCATATTCCTATTTACCGATATCGCCACTAAATGTCAAACATATTTTTATAAGTGTAAAGTACCTAGTATTTATCATGTCTATATCTGCACATATCTATACCTATAAGTACCTATAATAAATCTGTAGAAAAGTCTTTTTTGTACAACGAAAATATTTCAAAAAAAAAAATAGCCAGGGTGTTAAAGGAGAACCCATTTCCAAAATTTTTAGCAATTTTGTCTGTTTATTTGTGCAAGCATCAAGTAAAATATATGAAACTAATGGAAATAAGTAAATTGTGCGTAACTTGGTGTATTGTTTCATTGCAATCGGTTCACTCTATCAAAAGTTAGAACAATTTAAAGTGTTCAATATAGCAATTCAGGTACTCGGACATCGAAGACTCGGACAGTTGTACTCCATATTCGTTGTGCATTTGAAGTCATTTTCTGAATGGCGTTGTTAAAATTCTCCGCGAAAGAATGACCCTAGAAAATATTGGTATGTAGGTAGGTTAGGCAGGAAGGTAAGTTGGGTAGGGAGACTGTTGACGGGAGCGAAGCTGTGGGCACAGATAGTTACTAAATATAATCGATATTCGTGTTTGTTTATCTGACTATGTTGCTCTTCCAAAATTCGCAATGGAATTTGACGCGGTTTTTACCACTTAGAGCTATTCCTGAAAATGTGAGTAAATAAATTTAAAATGAAACTAATCCTACTTAGTACTGAAAAGGCGAAAGTTTGTGAGAGATATATTTTTATGTTTGTCTTCACGCTCAAACGGCTGAACGTCAGGGTTATTACGTATCTTTTGCAAGAACAAAACGATAGCGATTTTAGCGCAACAATTGCTCTTCCATACAAAAGTTTTAGAGTTGTTGGAGGTTTTTTTTTTAATAATTGCTTTTGCTAAACAGCGAGTGATTAGCAAACGATTGTGTAGGACCTACCATACCTACACTGCAGGTAATTCCGACTTTTATGATATAAAGCGTTTGATCGCTATCGTTTTGCTCTTGCAAAAGATACGTAATAAGCCTGCCGATCCGGATGCAATTTGGCACAGAGGTAGATAATAGTCAGGAATAGCATATAGAATATTTTTTATCCTGGCAATATGTTCTTTCAGGATAATTTTCGACATTCACGCGGGCGAAGCCGCTGGCAGAAGCTGGTATATAATAAAGGTATATAATTTTATCAATTTCTCTATTGACCACATCGCTTACCATCAGGTATTCAAATGCGATTTTTTCATCAATAAAAACAAACACAAAACCGTGCGAAGCAGGGACAGCCGTGGCGAGTCGCTAGTCTACAGTATAGATAGGTGTTTCTTTCAACGTGGATGGCGGGCACATTATCGGACGCAGCCAAGCACGAACCACGCTGTTAGCCAGGCGCTTGTTAAAAATAAAAATTATACAATTTTAGCACCCCTTCTTCTTTATTCCTTTTTATACACACACTTCGTCTGCAATTCAAGAAAAACACCAAACTAAGGCTTTGTATTGTTAGCAAGATTATAATTGCCAGTAACTCTTTAAGATTTTAATTCCTGTTTTGAATCGATATCGTCATTGATCTGTGTTATTGATACAGAGAGAAGAATTTTCTAATAAATTGTCAATCTGCACTACTGAAAAACTCATTTAGGTCTGTTTAAATATTTATTATCTACGCATTCGTATTATTTTCCCTAATCAACAAAATATTTGGTCACACTTTTGTTACAAAATCAACAGGGACGCTCGTAATTTATGCTTGGTCACCATATTAAATCAGCCCGCATGTCACTGGATGAATATTTTGTGGGCAGCGGTGGTCAAATCAACGAGAGGCTATCTGCCCCGCGTGGCTAGCATTACAAACTGTCCAGAACTGTCGTTGGTATAATTTTATACTATTGCGTTACATTTCAACCGGTCATACCATAAACTAACAGAACAATCTTTACATATTGGCAAAAACAGACGTTCGATTAATACATAGATAAGGTGGGTAATTTCTAAATTACTTGCCTAAATTGCACGACTTTTGCATCCAAAAACAGAAGATATCTCGAATGGGTAAATATCGTACAAAAACCGGATATGACTCATCCAAACTGGGTGGCAGTGAATTTGATAAACATTCACTCGAATACTAAAAAGGTAATATGAATAAACGGAGCAGTCACTGGACGGCTTCCGTAACATATTGCTGATTATCTGCAACATTGATATATATATATAGCAACAAGCTGTCCCACGCGGCTTCGTTCCCGTTAACTGGCTACCTACCTACCCATCTATCCTACCTACCCTACCCTACTTACACTACATACATGATTGTTGCGTAATTTTAACCGTTTACGCAGCGCACGCAACGGAAGCTCTCAAAAAGGAATAATTTTGGTCCGTTTTTGCAACATTTTTTCTCTTGGTTAGCCTATAACCTTCCTCGATAAATGGACTATCCAACACAAAAATAATTTTCAATTCTAACCAGTAGTTCCTGAAATTAGCGCGTTCAAACAAACAAACTAAACTCTTTAGCTTTATAATGTTATAGTATAGATAACAATTTAAATAGTATGCATAATAACGTAAAAATTGAGGTGAAATTATTACCTAAATGAAAAAAAAAAGATGAAATGGTAGATTCAGTTGTAAACGTGTTTATCATCCAAGTAAATTGAAGGCTTGTCATTTGAGACTGTAGATCCTATTCATGATTTTCTTAAACTGACAGGGTTGAAAAGCAATACGATTCTGACGTTCGCTCCTTACATGAACCAAAGACAGTAACCCAATTAGTCTTACACGAATATTAGGAGCGGGCATTAATAAATAAATAAAACATGTATCATGGACTCTCGGATTTCTGAGAAAAATAGTTATTAATGTCATGACCCCCAGAAAGATTACTTCCAAAATTCCTGAGTATAAGATAATTTTCATTACCGTTGAAAGTTAGTTGCCTCTGATGGTTGTCATGCCACAGTTGGAGTAATCCAGCTCAGTTTTGGTGGTTGCCACAGTACCTGTAATGTAAGTAATTTGGATTCAGAATTTTTAAACTAAAGCTGAATTTGGGCAGTACTAAACCTGTTAAACTTGACAAGTTACATATTTCTCAGAATTGCGAAATTACATCAAAGAATTAACGGACATTTCAGTATAATGTGACATGAGCATAACGAGCATAGTGGACACTTTAACCTGTGCTCACCTCCTTTTAAGGTAATGTGTCTGGTCGCGGGTGCATATTAAGATAGTAAATTATGTAATTAAAGCAATCGATCAAAACATTGACATACGACTAGATTTTTTGCGTAGAACGTTATTTGATTAGCTGTCCGTGAGTGACTTAATTGCTGATGCAAATTCTGGCCAAATAGTGCGGATAATAATACCTTACTCTTCTTCCATATATCTTCGTTCGCTGTCAATTTTCTGGACAAAAAGTGATTATACACTATACTATGCTCGTAAATGTTATCTGTGATTATACACATCTCTGCACCTCAGCTTTATCCTTCGGAAAATACAGGCTATAAATTGTGTTATGTTTTGTAAAAAATATCTTATGGCACTCGACTATAGTGTAGCTTTTTCTGTGAAAGAATTTCTATAGCTGAATCAACACTTTCAGAAATTACCGCCTACATACAAACAAACTGTTTTGCCCCTCTTTATTTATTTGACATATCTCGGGTCCCTAGAGTCTAGGACCTTTGAAAGACGCACGAGTGGCCGCACCCAAATCGCAGAGGACCCTTAGACATTTGAAATGAAATTAGGCATAAGTTAACCAATTCCCTGTTACAATTATTCATCTAGCTAACATTTTACTAATTTCAGTTAGATTGAACTTAAATACGAGACTGTAGAAAAGCAAGGAGAGCGTCCCCTTAACACTCCAAGTCTAGGTTTACACCGGTCTAGCCTCTATTGTAGACCTAGGACGTGAGCAAGCCAGGTTTTATTATTAATAACAATGACCACTACACGGGTGGGTGCGCCACAAAGAGTTCTTTGAAGACATTGAAGATTACCTAGCGTGACCTGAGAACAAATGGGCTTGTATCAAACCTACATCTGATAATTAAGTATAGCTAGATTGTAGATTAAAACAACAACTAGATGTTGTATAAATCAAGATGCATTTTATACCAATTAAACATGAAAAGGCTGTAATTTATTTTTGACTGATTGATAGAATACTCGTATGAGAAAATTTTGCAATGAACTTGTTAGAAAGGTAATTAAAATACAACAACAAATTGGCAGCATTTTATCATTTCTACCGCCTGGTATGTTAAATCAAATAATGTAACAATAAATTCTTCATTGACATGTATGAAAAAAAACCCATTCTCTTGAGCTATTACATTTACGAGAGCCAGTGCAATGCCTTATAGGATAGATACAATACGATGCAAGATGAACTGGCAGTAGGTACATACAGAAATGCCCTGTGATCGGTATTCGAAACAGATACCTAGTGCATTTTGCTAGGTATATCATTCCTTAGTAGCCAACCACAGTCTAGCCCACCCTTTGGACTAAAGCATAACATAAATATTAACGGACGGACGTAAAATTAGAAAAAGCATTCAAGTATCTACTACAACCATTCTAGATTCAAACTTCCCACAATATACTCGTACATAGCGCAGTACAATAAGTACGTGGTGCGCGTAGGAAGAGTGCGTGATGAGCGCGTGCGCTTGAGTAGCGCGCATAATGACGACAACGGAACGGAACAGAACCTCGCTTCCTCCTCGTCGCATGATGGATGTGCATAACAGTTCACGAGACGCGTATACTGTTATATAATGCATGAGGCCATTATAAAATTCATTTACCAAACAACCCTTCTTTTGGTTTTATTTACTGAGTGATCCCTTCAAAAGGCGCCTGGAATTTTGGGGGAGTATGGGCTTTTTACATCACTAAAACAACCCCGGTGATCACCAGCAGTACATAGAAGGAGCCTCGTGTCCTCTCAAAAGACATCCCCCGAAACCCTTCTGCGCAAGGCAGAAGTTAGGGTACATTCCTAGGGAGAATAAAAAAGCGCCTTCCCTGAGTTTCGCACAGTCATTTGGTTTTCGAACAGATTCCCCAATTTGATTGCCTATGACCCCTGAGTCCCGCCCGCCTGGCTGGGATTCGGCGTTTTAGGCGTCGAGGTGGTGGCCTCAACGACGCCATCTTCTCCAAGTACGACCGGTCCTCTCTAACAACCTACTATGAAAACAACACTAAAACCCCGATTTCTGAATTGAGAAGTTGCTGTTGAGTATTTGTCAAAAGTTTTTTTTGCCTTATCCTGAAAATCTGTCAAACTTTGGCATTAAAGTAGGGTTGGACAGATTTTTAACCTAAATAACTCTGTTCAAAAACGGGCTTAAGTACTCAATTACACTTTCCTCTATTGCCAAAATGAAAATCAGTTACTTATGCAGGTCCCGATAAAGAACAAAATCTGATCAGATTTTGAGGATGATGTTCAAGTTGGCCATCATTCATGAATTACCTGCATACTATCGGTACGGACCAAAATCATGAGTGGATCAAAATGAGCAAGATGGCGATGAGGAACATAGACAAATTTCAAATAAATGTGGGACATTTAAAGCAGCCTAGTTCTCTTCAGTCTAAACAATAACGATACTGATCGTTGTCCTATCAGAAAGTTGTCAAAAAGTTCTTCATTTCATCAACAAACTCTGAAATAAGGGCTGTGTACAACAATTTCAACAACTGTTTAGACCCCTCTTTAACTGCCACATTTTCATATAAATATGTTTTGGACACTACCATGAGCCCATAATGCAAGGTTATTTCCATTGTGCTTAAGGGACAGATATGTATGCCACCGGATAATTCTAAAGCTCATTAGATTATGAGCTATATCGCTATACTATCGATAAATTGTGAACTGATCATTTCGAAGAGAAAAAATAAGACCAATCAGTGCAGCAGTCTATATCTGTCCGTTTTGGTGTGACAGTGATTTTAAACACGTTCCTTATTGGTCGGTTTGGTGCCAGATACAGGTCACGTAAATGCCATGGAGTTACAAATTATGCATACTCTAACGAGCTTCACAATTATCCGGTGTCATATATATCTGTCCCTTACACACAATAAAAATAACTTTGTTCTAAGAACTCATGGTAGGGCCCCTGGTCCTAAGGTCTAAAGAAGCGACATTGAGAAGACAAGGAAAAACGGACTTTATGATTCATCTTACTTTGTTTGTAAAAGGAAAAGTTATTCAGAATTATTTTGAACGCTGGCTTCTTAGTCTTGGATTAAAATAAGAAAAAATAAATACCATCATTGTTTTAGTCTTTGAAATCTATTCTATCGCGGGATTCTTGACCGTTTTACATATTGATTATGGAACAACATCCCGTTTACTTCGACAGTGGCAAAATCAACAAAAACCTCATACCATATCATTTCGGGGAGTGTGCGATGGAATTGCATGATTTAATTCCGCCCAGCCCGTTCCATCATCGGACAACCAGACGCACGGCGATACGTCATCGGTACATGGTGGACATCCCACCCATACGCACAAAACGTTTTGGGGACACTTTTATTATGCGTACAGCTAAGGAGTGGAATTCCCTGCCGGAGGTCTTTAAGTCAAGAGTGAATAGGTTACTTCTAGGCAAGCGTGCTTCACCGTCGACCACATCATCGCTTACCATCAGGTGAGATAGTGGTCAAGCGCGAGCCTATTTACAATAAAAAAAAAAACCAATCAATGTTTAACGTTACATTGGTGCCATAAATATCTGCTAAAATTATAACTTGGAATGTCAAATATTTACTGAGAGTAATTGCCGTTGGTGTGTTAGCCTCCCAATAACTAGAGGATGAAGTGCCGTAGTATTTTGAGACAGTGGCAAATCTTTATGGGTTAGCCGAAACAAACAAAGAGTTCGTTTTTTAAAGTGACAATACCAATACCATACTCCTTATTGAAAACATAGAACTTGAATTACTTTTAAACTGAAGTTTTTTTTTTTTATATTTTACTAACAAATACCAATATATTGATAAATCAGATTTGTCTTTTGTACGGAATCCTAAATATGCGAAGTCCGACACGCAATGGCCATTTTATTTTAATTTTTTTAGGCTTTCGTTTGACTACATTCTCACGTGATGGTATTCACTAAGGGTGATCTCAACATGTAAACAAGAATCGAAAGTTTAAATAGAACTCACAAATCAGTTTATTCAAGTACTCGCTAAGTAATTTCTATTGATATATAGATTGGTAGGTAGATACTTTGTTAGGGTATCACGACATGTGATCAATCTACGTCGCGTCGTACTCGTAGGTGTACAGAGCGAATAAATAACATTACGTATGTAAAGGAAGGAGATGTGAGTACTCCGACAATTAATTGTCATTGACGAATAAACGACATTATTCTGACACGTGTCGTCATAATAATCCCTCAGACATTTACTTATACGAAACTGATAGTCTTATTAATATTCATAAATGAAAAAGGTATCACATTTTGCTCTTATTGGAACGTTACTGGGCGAAATCACGGGTCTTTGCGTTATTATAAACATGATTAATAAATTGCAAAAAATGTAACGGTTGCAAAATAATGATTTTTGTTAAAAAGCTTCATCACGATCCCTTACCTAATGATAATTTTAAAGATTGTGAAAACACGTAATATTAACTTTTACAAAATTTATTACCACATCAAAGTACCTTTGTTACCCAGTAAATGCTACATTCTGTGTAGCACGCACACTATTCTATTAAGTTTAAGATATGTATGCGTGCCATAATCCAATTCAAATCAGCGCAGTGGGTGGCGAGCCTCATCGACACCCAATAGCAATCAACCCACAGCTAACCTTTTTGTAATAAACATGCAATCAATCCACTCGGAGGAATTTACAACAAATTACAAGTTCCGGGAGCTTGGTCGGACCTTCGAAAATTCAAAGAGATTTCCGATTTGAAGAATTGCCTCAGAAGTGTGTGCAGAAAGAGTTTAGGTAATAACATTGATTGATTTGGTAATAACCTGAAAAAAGAAGCGCATTCGCCAAAGGATACTTTCAGGAATACCTGTCCTATCCTGTCTGTTGTTACCATACGTACAGGACCCAAACAGAAGTGATCGAGTCCTAACAAAAAAAATGAGGCACGTGTGTGTGTGTGTACGCGTTATTTAGGAATAATCCTACCTTTGACCAGAGTTTGCTACTAAATTATTAGATTTTATAAAAACTGCCATTGGGCAAAAAGCTTTATTTTTAAGGGTAGTTTTTTCATATGGGTATTTAACACTAGGTATTTATTTTGTCTTCACTCTAGAAATTAAAGAATAAAGCTACAGATACTTAAATAATAAACCGTATCAGACATCACTGTACTCGTACCTTACAGCAAACAAACTGAAGTTTGTCAAAGAAAAGAAAAACTTCTAATAAGCATACATCGTTCGATCATGCAAGGAGTTCTGTTCTCATCACTGGGGCGGATCTGCCAGCTTGATGCACTAGAGTCCATCGAAAAGCGGGCCAAAAGGCTCATCGGCGATGAAGCACTGGTCAAGACAAAGTTTCAGAGCCTTGCACATCGTCGCCGAGTTGCCAGCTTGTCGGTTTTTTATCGGTTACATTTCGGCGAGTGTGCGATGTAATTGGATGATCTAATTCCACCTAGCCCGTTTCATCATCGGACTACCAGACGTACGGCCATGCGTCTTCGGTACATGGTGGACATCACACCCATACGCACAAAACGTTTTGGGAACACTTTTATTGTGCGTACAGCTAAGGGTTGGAATTCCCTGCCGGAGTCTATGTTTCCCGACAGCTACAATCTAGGGGTCTTTAAGTGAAAGTCACGAGTGAACAGGTTTTTTCTAGGCAAGCGTGATTCACCGTCGACCACATCTTCGGTTAACATCAGGTGAGATAGTGGTCAAGCGCGAGCCTATAGTGTATAAAAAAATACTTGCTACCAAAAAATCGGCATATAAAATCTCAACAAAAATCGCAAAATGAGCGAACTTCCATCAATATGTTATTAAAAGGCTTCATCATCACAAAGGCTGAAATCGTTTTACATAACAAGCTGTGTAGAATTACAGCAGTCTAGCATAATTAACGGTGGTGGTAATTAATTGCCCAGTATTTGCAAATTGGTTATTAGAGCCAGCGATCAAACTGGTTTATTTCTAGGAAATCTTTAGGCGATCGATGCTGCAGTGAGGCTTTAGACCTGAAAAACAGCATTCAGGGAAATGGGTATTAGAACCTTACATAGTAGTTTTTTTTTTGTTTTGTCTTTCCCCGCAGCTTCGCTCCCATTGTCTATGCCACTGGAAACGTAGATTTTTCGGGATAAAATTCAGGGTATCGATATCGCAATGAAGTTATAGAGCTATTACTAAAACAGCATTCAGAAAAACTTACTAGTTTTTTTGTCGCTGTTTCGCTCCTTTTGTTACTGCCACTGCAATCGTGATTTTTTCGGGATAAACTTTAGGATTTTATATTGATATCACAGTGAAGCTTTAGAGCTATTTTTGAAAAACTGCATTTACGGAAGTGGGTATTAGAACCCTGTAACATACTAGTTTCTTTTTCTTTTTTCCCGCAGCAACCTTAGTCTATGCCTCTGGAATCATATTTTTTTCACAAGCAACTAATCCTCTTGATGAAATTACTTCAGATTGGAATGGCATCGGAAAATCTCTTGTCCTATTGATATTGCAAGCTCTTAACTCTTTCTAGGTAGCGATTCATCATGTGGGATGTTTATGATTTCTATTCTTTTATTACGAATGATTTTTTTTTTATTTTCTTTTCAATACTAAACCTCTTTCGAACTCCATAACTAACAGAACATCTTATTTTTTATACGAATTAAGATAAGCTTCAGTCATCACGAGTGATTTATTTAAATCTATCCATAGTGGGCGAAGTAGGTAAGTCTTGTCACCTCATGACTGTCCTTGTGGTTGGTAGGTATCATTTAATTAGTAATCATTAGATGCGGAATGTGTGTGAGGAACATGACTCAAATTAATTTAATTATTGCGAATCAGATAAGGTCCGGATGAACAAAGGCCCTAGACAAGGTTACATTCGATCAGCGACGATTGTATGGGATTGACATGCGCTACCCAACGGTCACGTGATCAACCTTACATTTTGGCTTTTCACCATCTATGTCTAGAGCCTCCGGTAATGTGGTCCTACTTAAAAGACGACTCTGTAACCTCATAGTACATAGCAAGAGAATGATATGAATTTCTACCTATTGTTAATGGACATTATAATATTATGTAGATCGAAACATATTTGCAGATTACTGTTCAATTAGGATGAAACGAAAAGAGCAATAAGGAGGACTCGATTTATTAATTAATGATAGAAGGTGAGTGTATGACACAGTAAAATAATCTTACGTACTATCCAACCTCCTGTGACTACACAAACTAAGAAAATCCCATGTCTCAACACGAAAATTCAAACATTGCTTTTTATAAGGCACTGCGGACGCCTCGCGGTTTCACCCGCGTAGTTCCCCGTTCCCGTGGGAATACAGGGATTAAAAGTAGCCTATGTCACCTAGGAATAGTGGAAAAAATTTTGGAAATCCAACCAGTCGTTTTTAAATTTATTCGTTACTTACAAAAATACAAATATTTCCTCTTTTTAATATTAAGTATAGAAACGCGTTCCCAATGCAATAATCGTTAAGTTTATAACAATCCATAAAATAAAATAGCTAAATAAATTGAGCCTTGACTTGATAATATAATAAACAGAAACAAACTGGTTCTCGTCATTATAAATTCATTCGTTTTATAGTTGGTTGTTTACTTCAGATGAACTGTTTTGTTTGTTATCTTAAAATATTAAAATTACACTTACAATCTTTACGATACTGGGAAGATATAATGAATGATTTCGATCTCTGTGAATTTTTATCTTCATTGCATTTGTTGCAAGTCTGGGTTATGTTCTTTTGAATTGTAGGTTGGTTATCCCTATGCAGTTCCCTGCATGATTATCTGAACACTCTTCTTCGTTCTTAAAAGGGATCACGTAATGCAGGCCAGTACTAATAGTAATAATTACTGATAAGACTAATTGTCTACGAAAAGGACGCCTTCTATGAGTAACTAAAGTAATTTTGATGCTCTTTACCCGCTACTAAATGAGAGAATCAAAATAGGTACTAAACTACTAGAATAGCTCATGCTAGAACGCAAGAATGACTAACATTCAATTAATAACTAAAGTACCTATTATAAAGTGCCTTCGATTAGATGAATCAGTGTTCTTCAAGAACCTGTTTACCTCATCCGAAGAATCGCAACCAACGATTTTGCATAAATTATCTGTTGCGTTTAAAATCTAACATTTCTGAGTTTTGAGTTAATAAGGTTGTATACCTAGTGACGTAAGTGTTACGATTGGTGGATCATTTAAAATAGAGGTGACGACAGATCAGCTGTGGTTGTACAGTCAGTAGCAAACACTGCCCACAATATGTTATAATAGAATATCTTACATAATATCGGCGGTCCGGTTTAAACGTGCGGCCCACGCCTCACAGCCTCCTAATACACTCATTGTTCTCTTTTGTTGAGCTTCGTTCTTGATTATTATGAACGTTTATTATGTATTGTGCTGAATCAATACTTAATAAGAGATGTATGATGAGTTGATTGGAATTTTTCGGGTGGACGCTTGCGTTGATGTTTTGTTTTATAGGACTAGGGTCGTTTTTAGAATGGAGTATCTATTTGAAGTTAGATCTTGTCAAGTGAGAAAGTTTGATAGGTTTTCAGGGTAAAGAAGAGTTTGACAAATACTCAACTGCTAATTCTTAATTTTTAAATCAAGGTTATGTGTCCTGAATCGTTCCAGCTCATCGCAGAAATGAAACCAAGAGGGTAACCATAAGCTCTTAGAGCATGATTATTTTGAGTGTACGTAAGGAACAGATATATACCTATGACTTGTATACATCTGCCCCTTTTCACAGTCGAACCATGATACTTAGTTTTGACACGTCAGGGTACGGGGACAGTTTTCAAAACTATTATTTTAGTGGTCGTGCAACTAATCCTGAAGAGCTGTAAAGCTGTTTTAAGCATAAAAGGTCCTCCATTCTAATCTGAAAATTATACGCCTTGATGTCAGCAAAGTTATATTATATACCTTTGACCAATATTATTGGCAAGACTTTAAAAATTGGTAAAAGTACTAATTATAACAGGATTATCCCTTGATTTCTGAATTAAGAATTTGAAGTTGAGTGTTTTTCAAACTCTTACCTGAAAATATGTAAAAGTTTGACATTACAGTACCTAACCTGCAGCCGTTTTGCGTAAGTGCGCAAAGAGTTCAAACTCTATCCAACCGACCAAATCGGCCAATCACACAAAACGGAAATCCACATCGCGTCATTCATCTCGCATGTTATTGGTCGATTTGGTCTGTTGAATAGAGTTTGATCTCTTTGCGCACTTACGCAATACGGCTGCAGGTTTGACATGCTTCTAAACTCCAAATACCCAATTCAGAGACCGACCCTATATGCATGATGTCCATATGAATGTTCAAGAATACCCGATATTTTCAATTATGCCGCTATTTCCAAAATAAAAACCGAAGTGATTTGACGTTCATGTAAAACAAATATCAAAAATATGTAGGTATCGTCGGTATCTACACGTGTCGTCATAGTATCATGTTCTGTGCAACGTGTTTTTGCGAGCGCAAATTTTTACGTTTCACATGAGTAAAATTAAAAATGTGAACGTTTTAAATTTATCACGAAAATATTTGTTTTTCGCTGGAGCAAAAAATAAAAGGTATTTTTATTTTTCTTCTTCTTTGGCAACTAAGCGGATGCCGAGTATTCTGCAAGTAAATAAACTATAAAAACGGTTTTTACAAAGTCTTCTTTGTTGTCATTAAAACCTAAAATAACAAGTAAAATTTCAAAATTTAAAAAACTCCCGACACATTTTTATTTCATGCTACATAATTTATCTAGTACATAGTAGACACGCTTCGATCGACAATCTATTGAAAACGTAATTATGACACGATATCTTGCGAAAACACCCCGATTCAAACAGTAAAGCGCCCATATTTTTTGAACGGATTAACCGATTTTATTCAAACATAACTAAGAACACTCGACAAAATCACTTTTCAAACAAAAAAAAACTAAATCAAAATCGGTTCATCCGTTTAGGAGCTATGATGCCACAGACATACACACAGGTACACAGATACGCAGCAACACACGTCAAACTTATAAAACCCCTATTTTTCCGTCGGGGGTTAAAATATCTTGAGAAGATAAACATATCACAAGAATTTTAATTAATATTTTATTAAATATATTTTAAACAATGTCAATATTTTTCATGTATGAACAAAAAAAATGGTATTATTAAAACCAAAACCAAAGCATCTCGAAAGCCTAGAGTTCGGAACTATTATGATAATAAATTATTCACTTGTCGTAAATATCGGGTTGAGTAAATTAGTTGGCTAAAGGTATCCAAGATAATCTCGTGAGTATATCCATAATCATGAATGCTATTCACTCCCATGTAACAGATGTTTTCTTCCTCACATTGTTTATGTTAATTTATAACAAGCAGGTACCCACATTTTTTCTATTTGCATAATGGGAAAATGTAGATTTTTCTTGACAATGTTATTTTCCGCACGTTAATCAAGACAACGATGCAGCAAGCATTTCCGTCAACTTTAGTTCCGAAAACGAGTCTATGAAACTCTAGGTTAAAGGTTTTCTAAAAAAATAGTTAGATTTGGATTTATTTTTATAGACTACTTGTGAAAATTTCAGCCCAACGCTATCATATCAAGTATCAACTTTTTAATTCGGTTTTTAAGCGATCGTAGCATCTATTTATTAAAAGGTAAAAAATACATTATACTGCAATGGAATTTTAACTGTTCCAAAACATGATTATTTTCTCAAACATTCTTCGAGATAAATCGAAATAGCTGTAATGGCCAAAAACAAGCGAGCAGCGGCCGGCAAAAGTTGTATGAAAATCCATATCTGTCGTGTTTAGCCATTAGCGGCCAAATAAATTACATAGTAAACTCATATCTGTCGTGTAATTTAAAAATAGAACGATCATTTTACTCCCAACCATGGCAACCAAGGAGGTAAGTCATCAAAGGTTTTATTTAAATTTCGAACTGGCCTGCGAATTGAACTGTTTATTGAAAAAAAAAAACAAATGAACATTTTAACGCGGACAAAATTATTGTTGTTCGTCATTAATTTTGAAAAGTAATTGTATTTGACAAAATGAGTTCTAGGTACGACTTAGTTTTAATTTCCTCGCATTATTTGAGAAAAGTGCTATACAAGCCTTGGCCACAACTAGGCATTGATGGACTTACATATGTGTGCCTCGGCTTCATCTCGGCCCACATTTACACGTTCGTCCATCAATGCCTCTTTTGCTGGGGTGTACCCCATTGTTGTGAAGTTCATTACCACGATGTACGTTACTGCGAAAGTTTACTATCGCAACGTTTTTTGTTGCGAAGGTTCTTTATTGCGATGTACGTTACTGCGAAAGTTTACCATTGCGAAGTACGTTATCACGAAAGTTCTTTACTGCGATGAATGTTTTTTTTTTATATTTATTTATTATAGGCTTGCGCTTGACCACTATCTCACCTGATGGTAAGCGATGATGTGGTCGACGATGAAGCACGCTTGCCTAGAAGAAACCTATTCACTCTTGACTTGAAGACTCCCAGGTTGTAGCTATCAGGAAATACAGACTCCGGCAGGGAATTCCACTCCTTTGCTGTACGCATAATTAAAGTATTCCCAAAACGTTTGGTGCGTATGGGTGGGATGTCCACCATGTACCGATAACGCATCGCCGTACGTCTTATAGTCCTATGATGGAACGTTACTGCGGAAGTATACCATTGCGAAGTACGTTATCACGAAAGTTCTTTACGCGTTGTACGTTATTGCGAAAGTTTACCATTGCGACGTACGTTGTCGCGAAATTTCTTTACTGTGACGATTGCAGTTTCGATAACATGCTATTGTGATTTATATATTTTGGTAATAATGGAAATATTATACTGTTGGATATGACTAACAAATAAGCAAAAATTGTAAGCTAATTTAACAAATGTAAATTCTGGAGACGCTTCAGAGATCGAAACAAGAAAAACACACCCCTTTTGCTGGCCGCTGCAGTAATATCATACTAATATTATAAATGTGAATGTAAGTTTGTTTGTTACGCTTTCACGCTAAAACTACTGAACCGTCCATCATGAAACTTTGTACATATGTTCTTGGAGGTATTAGAAGTAACTATATATATACATTCTATTAAAAAATAAAAAAAATATTTATTTCTTCACTGCGAGCGAAGCCGCGGGTAAAAGCCAGTGTAATATATCTTGAATTCCGAATTCACTTATAGTGAATTCTGTAGAGATGGCTCCACTTATCTCATGTAATAATTAAATAAGTTTGAATAGGGAACTGCTAATTATAGACAAAGAAATAAAACTCTACCTATGCTGGCCTGGTATAAACAGATGACTGCGCTGAATCTTGATACGTTGCTTTTGCACACGGATTATTTGAGGGATCTTAAGGAATATTCAGGAACCTTTCCGATAGCTCGAAAACAAATAGGAACTTGTTTGAAAGAACTCGTTTCAACTTCAGTCGGTGAATTTATAAATTGAATTATTAGCATTAAACATTATGAAATTTTGTCCACCTTTGGACTCTTGAATTTTATTGACTTCGCGTTAAAAGTTAGTCGAAGGCAGTATTAAAATTGTGCTATTTTTTCAAGCAGCAATTTAACAACAAATTATGATATAATATCGACAGCGACTAATCTGGAGCATAAATGAATGATCCTACTGCCCTCTTATTGATTGCCCCGTTAAGCTTTGAATCTCTACTCATATCAGAACACATTTCCAACATATACCTGAATAATTGATTCTGCGCTATGTTGAACAAATGTACCACGAATTTATACATTTATTCCACCGTTTTATTTGTCCATATTCAGTTTTCGAACCGTTTCTTTTCAAAGAACAATGTTGTGTAGGTATGTGTAACAATATTAGGAAGCGATTTGATTTCGAACAATGAATGAGTTTGGTCTGCAAATCTGTTACAAAGACCATTGTGATGGAACA
Organism: Orthosia gracilis; assembly: GCA_947562075.1. Classification (NCBI taxonomy): domain Eukaryota; kingdom Metazoa; phylum Arthropoda; class Insecta; order Lepidoptera; family Noctuidae; genus Orthosia; species Orthosia gracilis. The sequence goes on from OX387268.1 coordinate 45,893,253, forward strand.
GAAGAAAGGTTAAAACATTGTGTAGCAGTTTTATTTTAACACATATTTTTATTTAATATGCCTTCAACTCAGTATAAAAGAGCCCAATAAAATACCTTTACAAAAACACTGCTTTATACGTAAGTAGAATTAAAATTCATGGCGAAATGGAAATTTATTCAGCAATTTTCTCGCAACTCATTAATATTATTTTCATGGAATCCATTTGAAATGATTTCGCTGAAACGTCTCTTCTTTATTTAAAGTAGTTAATTTATCAATAATAAATAACCCATTTCCAGTAAAAGGCAAAACACCTTTCCGAATCATTTTTGCTCGTCAAAGCGACTAGCGATATAAAGATCCGAAAAAAGGTAGTTTCACATTCACATACTCGTAGATTCACGCTGTCAAATAAATAAACCACGACACGACAGACGACGATCGACGACGACAGTTTGTTTCAATCACGACGATCACGTTCTCTGAATAAGGACGCTGGGACTAATTAGTGCGTGCCAGAGCTTTGCGATGTTATTCTAGTTCGAATAGTTGCTGCAGCCCTGCAAAGGTCCCAAGATAGGAACGTATGCATACACATTAGCATACCTAAGGACGGTAGGTAGCTAGGTATCTTTACGGAGAAAATATTTATTGTTAAAGGAATATTTGAAAAATTGTCAAATGGGATACTTAAACAACAAGATCACTTCTATATTCCTGGAAGGGCTGCAGAGTTTACCTACAGTACTCCCACCCACCAAGTGCTTTTGGGTTTTCTCTCTGGATCTTTTCTAAGGATGATACGGTGGTTCGATACAGATTCCAAAAAGTCGCCACTTCCGATTGCTTTTAAAACTCCGATTCCGAATTCGGTTCCGATAACATCACTACCCCCTATTATTTCAGTGGCAACCCGGTGTCGGAAGTTGTGTCCAGTTGATAGTTACAGACCTAGTCCCTATAACATGGGGATTCAAAATAACTTGCGATATAGGATAATTTCCTTCGGATGTTTCTATTTTAAAGGTCATAAGTTAGAAAACCCAATTCCCTAATCGCCCTTCACGTCTTCCTAGTGTTTGTGCCGAAAATAAATAAAGTCAATAACTATCGTTTGTTTGCCAATGTCATAAATATTTATGACGGTTATCTGAGCCTTCTGACATGGTACTCAAATAGGTAGCACATAATGTAATCGTTCGTACTTATTTACCGTGCATTTGTAATGAGAATAGGACTGAGAATATCGTAGAACTGAACTTTGATGAAAAATCATTTTCATAAATAATCATAAAAGACACTAAAACGTCAAAAGTAGAGTTATTTTGTTTAGATGGGTACTTAGTAAGTTCTATAAATTTATATATTACACCAGGGATTACTCAATAATTTAATTCGTGAACTATAAATTTACCTTCTAGATACGATCTTAAAAAAACTTTCATTGATTATTTTGAGGTCGTACAAAATTGTAAGACGAAATAAAAAGGTTATTGTGTTCTTTACCTTGCCCGAACTTTATCTTAAAAAAATTGACGGACTGCTGTCCGTCGTTAAGATACGAAACAATGAACGAGAAAATACAACTACTTGTATTTTCAGCTTGCCAATAGCGTTCATTGCACTAATATCTCGTCGTAGGAATAGCAGGGACATAAAGGAGTAGGAATGTATTGTTTAACATTAGAAAAAACAAAATACTGTAGATACAATAGATGTCGATTCAGAACTGCTTTATTTTATCATTCAAAAATGAGATATAAATAAATATAGGCATTTCAACGAGCGCTATTTTTCATTGCTATGCTAAAATGAAACGACTAGATGAGCCTTGACTGTCAATCTTTAACCGGACCATTATATTACATTGTTTCATAATTAATTACCGAAGTCAGCTACAACTGCTGCATAATACTTACGAAGGAATTTATTGACCAAATTCGAAGTTATAATTAGCACAATAAAACTGGTAAAATATAACACAGTAACTTTAGCATTTTCCTGTTCCAATAAAAATAAATCAAGACAGTGAAAGTATACAATTATTATCTACCTAATACTAAATTATAATTTAGTATCTACCTAATACTAAATTATGAGCAAGTAAGTACAAGTTGCTTTTTAGGTTGTGCAAAAGATTGCTTTTACTTCTTAACTAACCCGTGATTTTGCCGTGATGTTGCGTGCTTAGGACTGGACTTAGGCATACTACCGCGAAAAACATCTGACGAAACACAATATGGAAAAGAAAGAAAATTGTTTCGTTCAACTAGATTTTTCTCTGCAGCGTAGAAGCTCATAGAAAAATAAAAAAATATTACTAGTTCATTTCGAAATAAATGACTAAATTAAAGAGTGCTGCAAAAGTAACGATTATGAGTTGTAAGGTTGTATTTTTAAAATTAGTCGGCTTAAAACTATTTGACGTTTGGTATAGATTCACCTTATTTTGCTGAATAGGGTATAGATTCGCCTTATTTTCCTGATTCTTAGTAAATAAATCGATTTTACAAAAAGGGCGGCTGTTTTCTTTGGTCGTTAGTATATTCTCTTGTAAATATCCAGCTTTTGATGTTAGCTTAACTTGTGTTAAACAAACATCAAAAACGTTGTCAACAATACAATCATATTTGTAGGTAGGTAATGAAGGCGTATAGGACAACCTTACATAAAACAGGGTATAATCATACATAACAGATTCGAATAACATACAATTTACACCACATTAATAATATTTCAGTATGTCCGAACACGTAACGCGAGCGTAGATGATAATTATAATCATTAAATAACGACTCTGGTTCAAACTCTGGTTCGAACTCTGGTTCAACATAATCCACAAAGTACATATACTTTGTGGATTATGTTGATATCTATAAAAATAGTTTTGAAATCGCCAACACGTCTTGGGCAAGCGTGATGTTTGATGCTGGTGCCATCTCTGTGTGTCAAGAGGCCTTAACAGGCTGGTATTATTATTAAACTAGCTGTGCCCGCGACTTCGCCTCCGTTAACTGCCTTTCCTACCCTACTTACCTACCTACCTGTACCTACCTTACTTACCTTTCTACCTATCTAGATCGAGCGTTCACTGCACAGAATACTATTTACTTTAGGGAGAAGAATACTTCATACAGAAAAACCGGCCAAGTGTGAGTCGGACTCGCGCACGAAGGTTTCTGTACCACTATCTCAAAACACGGCAATAAAAATCACGTTTGTGGTATGGGACTTACCACTAATCTACCGATCCACTTAAATATTTATTTTAGTCAGTTTTTAGTATTTGTTGTTATAGCGGCAACAGAAATACATCATCTGTGAAAATTTCAACTGTCTAGCTATCTCTGTTCATGAGATACAGCCTGGTGACAGACACACAGACGGACAGTGGAGTCTTAGTAACAGGGTCCCGTTTTTTATCCTTTGAGTACGGAACCCTAAAAAGTAAGGACAGATTTAGTAGCACTCCAGAACAAAAAACCGAAAAAAAAAACTGTTTTTTTTTTCACTTTTTAGTTGTACCTCGTAGGCAAGTTCTTTAGCAAAGTTCCTATAATGCCAGAATAGATTAGCCGAATATTAGGAAACTTGAACATAACCGGTGAAATGAGGGTGTACCAAGGTGAACTGTACACATCTGGGTACCCCGTTTAGAGCGTACTGGCGTGATGTTATGTTATGAAATGGTATAAACAATAAACAGACATGCGATTGCAGCAAGCCCGAGAGATTTGAAAACATTTTTTGAAGAGTTCTATTGTATATCTCCGAAAGACATTAAAAGAGATAGAGAGAGAGAAATTAAAAGACCAATCTGGGAACATACCCTTTCAAAATTTTCAAAATCGGTCCACAATTGATGGATATATCGGTGAACATAATGTCGTACATGGATAAGGACCTGCCTCCTCCTTTTTGGAAAGTCGGTTAAATAATACCTATCCATAGCTGGGAATCGAACTCGCAACCTTAAGTGTTATAGGCCACAACGTTTATCATTAGGCTATTCAGAAGGGCAATAGCGGCAGCGAAACGAACCACATTGCACGCACGTCAAATTCATTATTGACATTAGTAGTATGATTAGTGGCCTAAAATCTCATCGCATTTTTCTAGTCTCGTGCATTAGGTACCGAATTATCATTTTTACTCTAGCCACACTTCAAATAATAGCCCTTGAAGGTAAATCGTTAATTTGACATAGAGAGTTGACCCCCCGGTTCGCTGCGTTCCCGTACAGTGGCGCTGTGGACGGGTGTCATTCTTCCGCGGAAAATCTTAGCACCGCCATTCAGAAAATGACGTGAAATGCACAACGCCATCTATCGAATATGGAGTTCAACAGTCCGAGTATCTCAATTGCGATATTTTACTTCTTGAACACTAAACTTTAAATTCATCTAACTTTTGATAGAGTGAACAGATTGCGATGAAACAAAAACTAAGTAATACTTCAAGTTACGCACAATTTTTATGTACAAAAGTTATCTACATTGATTTCGTAGATTTTACGTAATGCGTGCACAAATAAACAGATAAACAGACCAAAATTCCAAAAATGCTGGCAATGGATTCTGTTGGTCCTCCTTTAACACCCTGGCTATTTTTTGGAAATATATTCGATCAAGCAAAACGACTTTTCTACAGATTTATTACATGTGTTGATGATATTATAAACTCCACAATGGATTCTATCATTATTTAAAGCATGTATCCTAAAGGTGCGTATGTGTGATGTTAAACAAACTTTATGATAAAGAAATCTTGATGTTTTGTCAAGTCGTAAAATCTGTGCAACGCAGACTCTATTTTAAGATAAAGTAACTTGTAGGTACCCCGAAAAAGGAAATTAGGTATTCAGCCCGAAAAATATAGACTTTAAAGGCGACTACATTCGTTGCTACAACCAGTTAAGTGTATCGATGTACTTAATATAAAAACTCTGGCTGTCCGTTTGTTACAATTTTGCGTTTAAAGGCTGAACGGATTTGGATTAAACTATCTATCTAAGGAAGTATGTCCTCAGAGGATAATTTTCAAGCGGGCGAAACCACTGGCAGAAGCTAGTAAGATCATAAAGTAACTCTAACGCTACAGTCTCGTCAGGTTTTACCAGGAACACTGAACAGTGATCAATCAAAGGCGAAGTGACAATGCGTCATCAATCTACTTATAACTCTAGATCCGTCCGGACAGGCGAGAACAACGAGTAATGTGCTATACTCGGAGGTCATGACTACTTTTAGACTTAGACTCATCAATATTGCTGTATGATATACTTAAGTACTTATATAAAATAATTTTTTTTAAGAATTCGTGGAAGTAATGACAGCAACACGGGTCTATTTTCAAGGTTACGGCGTATATATATATATTCCCCTGGGCGTGCGCCCGCTCGCTATAATATCAATATTGAACCTCCGTTTGGACAGTTTTGTTTGCACAATATTCTTTGATTTACATGCTATTTCAGTTATGAAGAAATTCTAGCCTATTATAAAAATATTTTTAAACATTCAAGTCGTTTTGGAGGAAAATCCAAAAGTAACGGAAAAATGTCGTGTTGTTAATGTTTTATAAAGCAAAACTATTAGTTACACGAAAAAAATCCTGTTGCACAAACAATGTACATGAATCAATAATAAATATATATTTTTTTCAAACCTTTTAACCTAGCCCTTACTAAGAACAACCTCCGTTCCACGGCAATAGATGGTGCTTGCAAGTAAAAAGGTTTTATCGGTTCGTGAACATTTTTTCTTTAAATTCAGTGATGATTTGTTGTTTAGTATTTTTTCGCACATTTTTACAATTTCATTGTACAAAAATGTGTTACTACTAATTTCAAAAAACTAGTGGCAAGCCTCAGAAATTTAAAAACACAATCTATTGGAATCAATTATAACTGATCCATTCTAATAATCTTTGAAATGTGAGTTAAGAGTCCAAAATTCCATAATTTTGTGCTTAGGAGAGTTCATTAAAAACTGGCCAAGTGCGAGTCGGACTCGCGCACGAAGGGCTCCGTACCATTATCGCTAGAAACGGAAAAAAAATCACGTTTGTTGTATGGGAGCCCCATTAAAATATTTATTTATTTCTGTTTTTAGTATTTGTCAACATCGGCAACAGAAATACATCATCTGTGAAAATTTCAACTATCTAGCTATCACGGTTCATGAGATACAGCCTGCTGACAGACAAACAGACAGACGGACCGCGGAGTCTAAGTAATAGGGTCCCGTTTTTACCCTTTGGGTACGGAACCCTAAAAAGAACATACAATGTTTATGATCAATTCTAGAAAATGTCAATTTTACACACAATTCAATAACAAATCGATGCATATCGCGCCATCATTTATTTGAACCAAATTATCTTAAAAAAAATAAAAAAATTGGGAATGTGATAAATAGTTGCGAAGTGGCAGGTAGATTGATTGATATTCAATCATATTTTTATCGAATGGGTATGGTCGTTTGCAAGCTCTCAGCATCCCTCACGAGTCCCTTCATCTATCGTAATTAGCGAAACAATAGTAAAACAATTAGACAGACGCCTCATAAGGCGTCTCGACAGTTGACGGCTTGATAAAAATACGAATATTAATCGTTGATTGACTTATCGTCTGGTGCTGTAGAACCGCGATTAGGTCTCTATTATTCCTAATCAATATTCTAGATACCACGTCTCCCTATACAGAAATTACCATTTCTAACATACATTTACATAAATAAATTCCAAACATATGATATAACCACCTTCCTGATCTTTACAGATGACAACGACGTGCAGTGCCAAAGAAAGTAAAGTGATGTTAAATAGATGAAACATAAATAAGTTATAAGTCGTTATCATGGAGGGGGTGAGAGTGACGCACCAGGGGGTGCGGGCGCATTCAGCCGAAGGATCGGCGGGACGCATCACGCAGGCTGGCCTCGCGGCCCGTAGCCCTGAAGGGACGGCCGCCAAGGGCATGGCCATCAAAGGCCACGAGGACCTCTGGGTGGAGATACAAGCCAACACCTTCAGGAATTGGGTCAATGAGACCCTGAAACCAATGAACATAAAGGTAAACACCGTATTAATTGAGTTAACTGTTTCACACAACCTGCTATGCTGATTAGTGGGTAGTGTTTTATGAATAACGTATTATCGACGCTGATTTGTTTGATTTTAGTCATAATCGCTGTGACTTTGTTGTTTCAAATGCTTACACTTTGAGAATCGACCATGACATTTTAATGCATCTTACGTTTCTAACTCATTATTAAATTAGGGTCAAATTAAACTATATAGCAAAATCCCGTGTATTAGGTATAAATAGCTCATGAAGATAAAACAAAGTAAAGTTTATTTTTAACCGACTTCAAAAAAAGGGGAAGTTTATTTTTATATGTGTTTTCGTGGATAACTTCGTCGTTTATGAACCGATTTTGATGATCCTTTTTTTTGTTGGAAAGAAAATAGCCCAAGGGTGGTACAATGATAAGGAAAGGATGATAGGATTTTAGAAAAATCGAGTGAATTCCTCAAATATTCTAGGCATACATATAGCGATTTTAGTATTTTCATCAATAATGCAATAAAGTATTATAATAGAAAGTATCATTTTCCACTGGAATTCCGAAATAAAACATTGTATCCTAGTCGTACTTGGGCTTATTGGAATCGTCATTAGATGTACTTTGGCTATAAATGATTTTCATGTAAATCAAAACTTTTTAACAAAAAATCAAACCGACTTTCATAACAAAACACTACAAATACGAAAAATAAGTTTTTTTAACACAATTACTGCAAGTAACTTTATTGTAGTTTTTAATCGTTCTCTACAGGTTGCAGATTTAGTAGAAGACCTCCGAGATGGGACCGTACTGTGTGCGTTAGTGGAAGCCCTTCAGGGTCGAAAGTTAAAGGGCTGGAGTCGCAACCCAACGAACCAGCACCACAAGCTGGAGAATGTCACCACAGCGCTGCAAGCCATAGAGGATGATGGGGTCAAACTTGTTAATATTGGTAAGAACTTACGTTCGTAAGTATTTAAATATTGTACCTAGGCAGGTACTATACTCCATTTGTTTAGGTAGTTAACTAAAGGTAAACAATCTTGATATGTATTTTTATATAAAATAAATCGTATAAAAGACCAACAAATATTATTTAAATTTAGTTACTTACCTAACATGTTTACGGTTTAAGTAAATACCTAATTGTAAACATTTTAGATTCAATTTTTAGACATTTTTTTAGATAAAAGACTTGTTAAGATTGTTTACATTTAGTTAACTACCTAAACAAATGGAGTATACCTATTTAGCCTTACATTATCCACAAGTTATGTCAAAGCTTCTTTTTTCATCAATATCTCTAGACAAGTGTTATTCTTTTAACGAATGCTTCGGGATAACGATTGAAAAATGACAAAAATGTATGAGATTTTCAGGCCCTATAGAAATATCACGTAAACAATCCCTTATTATGTTGTAATTTCGACTATCCTTATCGCTGACATCGAACTGAATCGGATTAGCATGAAATTACGCGGTTTGCGCACTCTCACATGTTTTTGATCCGACTTCAAGAGGTCTTTAATCTTTTGGCCATATCAATTGAAAATCATCAATCATCTTTGCCTTTCGATATTCCCAAATGTCTTTCCTAACCCTACTTAAACTTGTAATCCATTTACCCCTAATTAATGACCTACAAGCGAACGTGCTTCACTTCGGTCAGGAAATCTTTAACTTAAAATTGTCTAAGAATCAAACCTCCAACAATCCGTAGATATCGCGGAAGCAATATTTATAAAAAAATATCTAACCATATCATTAATTTAAACACTGACAAACATATTCTCAATTCAATCTATTTATGACGAATTTGAATTTAGAATCTACTATTCAGTGTTTCGTCATAATATGGCTAGCGAAACAAGGCTGAAAATTTTGTTGAAATATTGCAATCTTACAATCGTCTTTTATTTTAGGTAACGTGGACATAGTGAATGGGAATTTAAAACTCATATTGGGATTGATTTGGTCACTCATTGTGCGCTACCAGATCGGGCGCAGCAAATTCCCTCCAAGGTAAGATTTTGTTTTTATAGTTAAATGGTTTTTAGGTATGTTTACTTAACGGTTACATTTGTTTTTATAAAGAATTTTCCATTCATTTTCTCGCTTATCTATCTAGATTTTGATCCTCAATGATTCCAATCTGCATAAATTCAAATTAACTATACCTATATAGCATGTAATTACCAACTCAAAATGAATAATAGGTATATCCGGAAACCGACCTAGACCGTAATAAAAACTTAGATAACAAAGCGAAATCTTCACTAGACATCAAACAAAAAATAACAATGCATAATAATAAACATGATGCAGTACCCAAACGATGCGATAACTTCAGCGAGCGATACAATCACGCGACGACGTTGATGTAATTCGACCGTTTGAATCAATAAACATTGGGAAAAACTAACTGTATCTAAACAACAAAACGTTTATTTGGTGTAATAGCAATTAGCGCGACACGCCTGCGCTGGCGCAGCGGCCCATGTCTCGAGACTGCATTTAAAATAAATGCACCTAAGATACGGTCACTGAGCTTGCCTAACAGTCCCGGTGTTTAGAAATACCGGCTGTGTCTAGTTTTTCATAGCTTTAGATAATTTATTCCATTTTAGTCTCTAGTTAATCTTACGGCTTACCCCATACAAGTTCTTATTACGTAAGTACACACACGTATGTGTCAACATACCAAATGGAAAAGGATATCTTCAATAATTCATTTCCTTTCAAACATTCGTACGCAATCAAAGGAAGACATAAAGCTCTAGCGGTGACGAAAGAATTCATGCCATCTTCGCTATGCGCGGCGAATATTAGAAATTCCTAATATAAAATGTAAGTTGCTCAATACTTCTCGCTTTTATGGAGGTTCGATCTAAAATACTGACTGGTTGGGTCGTTCTAAAGTAGTAACTGAGATCGAAACTGGATAGTTGCGTGCCCTGTGGAGCTGGCGGCAAGTGACTGGCAAATTGCAGGTTTATTGGTGTTTGATTGCAGAAAGTTGATGCTATCGTGGCTTCAGGCGGCCATGCCGGAGTGCCGCGTCAACAACTTGACGACGGATTGGAACAGCGGGGTGCTGCTCTCCGCCTTACTCGACTACTGCAAGCCGGGCATTTTCCCGCACTGGCGTGAACTCAGTCAGTATTGATTATGAATTTATGACAGATTTCATTAGACCATACAACGTCCCGAGCAGTCTTTAAAAGTAATTGCAAATTCTGTACGGGCGCAAATTGATTTTTATAAAAATTTATAGCCAGCCGTGCTTACTTTGTAAACTGTTGGTAGATACCGCAGCAATTTGCAATCTTATCACGAACAGACTCTTTAACAACTTAGTAAAGATGAACAAAAGCGAAGCAAACTAGCGTAGGTAAACGTTGCAGTGCAATTAAGTCCGTCCTAACTGTGTTGTCTGTCAGAGATCACTTTTGAGTAAACTCCCTTTGTGTATCCATTTAAGGACCTTTATTTTGGAATGTTTCCTCAAACATTTTGTTTTTAACGAGTTATCTACCTATTCAATATAGAGTACTATATACCCAAACTCATTTAAAAAAATCCTTCAGATCGTCACGAAGCCGTTGAGAACTGTCGCCGCGCGATGAGGCTGGCTCAGCGAGAACTCGACGTCCCCATGGTTCTGGAGCCAGAGTACCTGGCCTCACCCTGGCTGGATGAGCTGTCCGGCATGACCTACCTCTCCTATTTTATGAAGCCTGAATCTACAGGGTTCAAGGCCACTCTCGATTGGGTCAACTCGCGGTTGGAGAGAGGGATCACCAATTTCACGGTAAGTTTCGGATTTGCGGTTTTATTTGTGTGGGAACTAAACATTGCCGCCGGTAAACTACGTGTAGAGGTGTTTAATTATTGCATACCACTTTAATTGTGATAATTACGACACTTTTTTAAAATAATGATTAAAGTAGGCGTTTGATGCATTTAGATATCGTTGCCAAAGGCAATCTTTTTCTCATTCATGTTAACACAATATTACGTAAACCCAATAGGTGAAGGTAGCTAACGCATATTTAACGTTGTTGCAATGGTTAGTGCAAATAATTTAGCAAATACCTGAGTTATTCAGTCACGTTTATTATAAAATTTACGATGGCTCGTCAAGTTAAGCAAGGCCTGAATCTCACGACAACTTGCCTGGTGATTGAAAGATATGATTCACAATGGTGCACACTTAGGTAGTGTTCACATATGCCACATTTCTCTCGGCTTCTATTATTACTAAATTGCACAGTTGGAGAATTGCTCTGATTTGAGTCGTAAATCTTGGGTTTTAACTAGATCAGACACGGGTAATTTAACACTACAAAGGCGCTAATTTCGTCTTCGATCCTAATCCTTTTCTATCCTGACTGATTCCTAATTTCTTAGAATCTGATAAAAACTATAATGAGCAATTAATGTACTTAGTCAGATACTGCCAAATCTCACGTGACTTGTTAATTTTTATCATATTCATTTTTATATATTTAGACGGACTGGAACGACGGCCGTGTGTCTAACGAGCTGGTCAGATCTATCGGTGGTCCTGCGCCACCTCCGAGCCGGTTGCGAAGAGACCCTGCCCGCTGGGAGGAGAACAACCAAATGGCCATCGATGCTGCTAAGAAAATTGGTAAATAATTACATTGTACCTATATCGATAAAGTATAAAGATTGAATTACTTTTCGCTATGCTCTTTAATTCCTTTTAAAGCACTTTTTAATCTACTCGATTCTGTAAGCATGATAACGAAAAACTCATGAGTGTAAAAAACTAAAAGCACGGTAAAGATATCTTACAGTATTCTATCTTCATACAAACGGTCGGAACGCGAGTCATACCCACGCGCGTCGAGTTCAGCCAACACTCGATATACTACAGTCAAAAACAGTCACGAACGGCGTGACGTGCGATTTGTTAATATTTGATTGAAATACTTACAAGTACTTACTTAGTTAATATGGCAGAGAGCAATTATAGACTATATTGTGCTGTTTTTGGTTGCTTGAATTCTTCTATAACGCACCCAGAGATAACATTTTTTAAATTACCTGGAATCTCCGAAAGACATGATTATAAAAAAATATTTATACCTAACTTACTACTACGTAATTTATTTCTTTTTTTAATAGGTAGGTATTTCGCTTTATCCACCGATTAGAATACCTGGATTAATAAATAAATATGTGGATAGGGTGATAAAGTCACACACAAGTGACCTACTTACGCTCGGGTTAAAAAAACTAGTAGGCTAGGTTATCTACTTATTTATGTACTTAGCTACTTACATATATTATTTAATTAGACAAAATATCATTATTAATTGATTACCTACGAGAGTAATAAATGGCAGGTACCTAACTAGTAAGATTTAAAATAAGTATAATAAAAAAAAAAATTACCTCGGATTACAGAAAAGAATCTGAGATATTTACAATCACAAAACTAGAAAGAAACTCAAGTAGGTAGAGGCGGGCGGCCCTAACACGTGTTTAGGTGAAGCGCGCTTGTAGGCACTCATTTCAAGGACAGGGCCGAGTCAGAATACTGTTAGATATCTTTACCGTGCTAAAAGTGCTGTCAATTTGATTGAGGGAGATGCTCATTCGAGATTGAGTCGAGTGGTGAATTTTAGCTTTCATTTTTTCGTTTACTGGTAGTGCCCTAGTATAGGGGAACTACATACATCTGTAAAGGCGTTTCTATTCACCCTTAGTTCGATAGTGGTGACCTAACCTCGAATAGTTTACACCAGGGGTTCCTAAACTATTTTGGTCTAGAAACCCCTTTTCCAAAATAAGCTGATATATCAGACCCCCATAGCCAAATTACTTTAAAATCCCGGTTAGTCCCCCTATGCTCTAGTCCCCTGTCCCGCTATGCTCGACTCGAAAAACACCTACTAAAATGTGCCGCTATGTGCCTGTAATTATTCGATTCTACGTAAACAATGGAAGCTATAGTTGGAAAGAAAAGTGTTTCAATTCAATTAAATTGAGCACGAAGCTGCAAAATATTGACATTAAACTAAAAATATCGAAATCTTAGTTCGAAATATTTGAAGGCTATGTTTTTAATTTTTCATTTAAAGTACAACAATGATACTTCCTGCTAATAAATATTAGTCATTCATAGAACAAGTTGGTACATGTAACACTACTTATACAGAATCTTGAGTTTCAAATAAGAACTTGTGTTAATTAATAAGGGTCGATTTTTAGACCTCGTCGACCCCCAAAACCAGTTTTCGTTTATGTCTACCCATTTTTTTTTGTTTTTTTTTTGAGTTGTTAATCATCCAATGACTTCTCCCGCTCTGGGTGAAGCGGGAGGGCGTGTCAGATTTTTACTGACTAAAACCCACCCGTGTACCTCCAATTGCTTGTGTCAGGGGGGAAACCGATATCGCCCCAAGGGGTCGTTATCGACCACTTAGGGAATCCCTGATTTACAGCTTACAACACAGTCCTAGCGTAACAAAACCGACGAATTACCATGACAATGTTTAAAGATCATGTTTCATTTGATCGTGTTTCAATGGTTATTTAAATTATCCCGTACATTTGACATAGACGTGGTAGTTATTAATCACAGTGATTGCCTGATTTATAACACGGCACCCAATGAATTACAGCAATTTATTACAATCTAAATATATTTGAGGTAGCAACACAAACCAACTGCATTGAGCACTGAAATATTCCATTGAAATATTCCGTTGTAAAAGGGCTTACGAGAATTTTCATCCAAGCTTTTTATTTATTTAAATAAAAAGCTTGAATGCCACACAAAAACACGTTACATTTAAATTTTACTCATTCAGTACGTTTATTGTGTGCAAGTATTTGTGAAAGAAAACTCTTTTTTACGTTTCATATATCAGTATTTTTATTAAATAAGTTACAACATTTAATGAAAACATGAAATTGCAACCGAATATTTCAGTGTCTATTTTTAAAACAAACAAATGTATTTTTCCGGTATCTTTATTTTGAATCAACTTTAAGCAAGTTGTGGCTACCCTGTATACTATAGTATACTTTTTATACTGTATACTACAGAGCAAATCATATACTTTAACAGGGCACACCAACATAGATCTTTCGTGTGCCTAAAATGAGCACACAAAGAGTGCACTACACCTATTTATTAGTGTTTGCTTCACAATAATCTCTTGTTCACGCACACACTTGCAATTTCTTGTCATTTTAATGTTGTGGGGAATATGAAGCTTCAATTTAGCTAATATAACAATCGTCTCCGTGGCGCAATCGTCGAGCGTGCGGTATATAATATCTTACGCCCTGGCGACGTAAAATGGAATCCGACTGCCGACGGCTAATGTTTTTGTTTGTTTTAATAAAATATTTTACATTTTTTTCTTCAATTCATTGCTAAACTATTAGCAGTTAAGCCTTCTTTATATTTGAGTTGGAATATATGAATGGTCTACTCTCTAAAAATGACAAATCACTATACTATACTGCTCTTAGGAGAGCTCTTGCTACTTAAGAGCTGAGATAAATATTTTACATGAGCAAAACGTTTCAATTAGTGAAATTGTGAGGCGTTTAATAGTATCGCCATCGGTGAGTAACAAAATGTTTTTACTATGTTTAGATGTTTAATATGTTTAAAAAAATAACATGTTATTGATTGTTGTTTTTTGTAATAATATTTAATTATTGTTCAATGAGAAGAAATGTGCAATTGTGGTTCAATCGTTATGCAGATTCGGGAAGCATTGATCCTCGCCGACCGGGACCACAGGCTGAATTTGCATACACAGATGCCAAAGCGCGGCACCGTGATATAGTTGCTTGGCATATGGCTGAGCCCTTCCTCACAAGTTCACTACTCGTTCCAGGACGACTAAACAAGATGTGACATTATAAATTGTACGGAACCACTTGCGTGCAACTGGTATGAAATTTTGTAAGCCAGCCAAGAAAACAAGAAAATTTTACAGATATTCACAAGCAAAACTGGGTACGCTGCCCAATAGAATACTAAGATTTCGATTGGTGCAATAATACAGTTATATTTAGCGATGAAAAATGTTTTAAATCAGACAAGGACGGTTGCAAAATATTGTGGCGAAAAGATGGTGAGGACTTTATAAAAAAAAAAAATTCTTCAATGCAGTTCTAAGGCCTCATTACTTTGGGATATTGTAAATGGATGCCATCAATGGGTCCCGGTGAATTAGTGCATTAGTGGGTCGCAATACCAGTCAAGGTAACTTGGACGTTTTACAAAACATGATGCTACCAACTGTGCGCATCGCATACCCGCAAAAACACATTTACTTCGTGCATGATAACTGCGCTGTGTATCGCGCGCGACTTTTGCAAAGTTGGTTTAACGTCCAAGAAAATTTTACTGTGATTGGCTATCAAAGTTGTGCTGAATTTATTTTATGTTATTGATGTTATTGGTAGTGAGATTACAATAATTAAGGATACCTGTATCTTAAAAATCTAACTTACTAACATAATTATTCATATCACTAATAAATCAATTACCCACTTGAGTATCAAAAATAACGTTCATTTTCCGACTTAGAATATTTGTCATGCACAAAACTTTATAATTTGTAATTATTATTAATAAAAAAAGATAGTCAATAAATATTGTTGATTTCTTATAATATAATTATTTATAATTGTTTAATTTTTTCTTCAATATATTTATCTCCAATAATGTTCTTATTATCAGGTAAATTACAAAAATATTATTTTACGAAAATGAAAAACATGGTTTTTAATAATGCAAAAAGTTAACGCGTTGGTGAGATTTGTACTAAGACCTTTGATTTACCAGACGATTGCTTATACACTCATGCCATGGGACCTGTTAGTTACATAGTTAAATTTATGCTTCATATTGTTTGTTTCATATTATATATTGTGAAGCAAACACTATTAAATAGGCGAAGTAATATACCCGTTGATTTTACGCACAGGAAACCTCTATGTTGGTGTGCTCTGCAAACCTATCTGATTTGCTTTGTGTACATAAGAGTGAGCTCACACCGAGATCCAAATAATATCCGAATAAATATCGAATCCTATTCTGAATGGGTGCCATGTATTCAAATTATCTCACTGGAATCTGTATCTTTTTGCTAAAGTAATGAAGTTCTATATAGATATTACTATTTTCACGGTGTAAGCTGATCCTTGAAACACATACTTAAAACAATCAGAACTCACCCCTTCGCTCCCTGTTCTCACCCTTTTTAACATTTAATTTGTGTTGTCTAGGTATACACCCAGTATTATCTGCTCGAGACTTGAGTCAGAGTGACGTAGAACACCTGGGTGTAATGGCCTGGGCCACTCAGCTTCGGAACGTGCCGCCCAGGCCACCCGTACATGACATGCTGAGAGTGGCCCTAGACTCCACTTCTGGCAGAGTTGGGGAAACCGTAAGTACAGCACTGTCTCCGCCTTTTCTTTGAATTGTCGAGAGTCTCCGCCCTTCAATAGGTGATATCGAATTTTTCGGTAATTCCCCCTATGCTATCTAGTCCCACTATGTTCGACTCGTAAAATGCCTACTAAAAAGTTTCGCTATGCACAAAATCACATTCGCGGGCAGTGATGAAGAAAACTGTTACACTGTAACTTATATAACAATTTAAAAGTAAATTAAGAAACCTGTTAAATTCTGTTACTTTCGCAAAAAAAAAGTTATTTAACGTTCCGTTTCATCATACTAACGCACACTTGCCTCGACGCCACTCGACATGACGCGTCATTCATTTTTAAAACAAAGTGTCCATCCATTCCATAGAACTGTGAAAAACGAAACGTCTTGCCGTGAAACAGAAACTTGACCTAAAAATATTTCGAACTAAGATTTCGATATTTTTAGTTTTATTTCAATATTTCGCAGCTTTCTGCTCAATTTAATTGAATTCTAACACTTTTCTTTTCAACAGTACCTTCCATTGTTTACGTAGAATCGAAAAATTGCGTGCATAGCGGCACTTTTTTGTAGGTATTTTTCGAGTCTTTTTTTAGTCTTTTTAGTATATATCTAACTGGAATTTGTGTCTCGAGTCGACCCAAAAATTTAATTTGGCATGACAAGCTGACCATATAACAATCTGCGATGTCTTAAAAATTTACAAATTTCGATAACATCAACTCAAATTCGAATCGTTTTTCAATTTATTATATCTGCAGATTATGCATTTGTATTATGAAATACTAATAATATTAACAAGGATATGAATCCTTGTTGATATTTCTTCCTTAATGGCTACTGAATTCATTTATTTGCGGCAAGGTAGCCCCAGTGAAAACATTGTTTTACCAACTGGTAACGCTGCTAAAAACGGCAATAAACGAAAACGAAACATCAAGTCTGATAG
Source organism: Orthosia gracilis (assembly GCA_947562075.1). Classification (NCBI taxonomy): domain Eukaryota; kingdom Metazoa; phylum Arthropoda; class Insecta; order Lepidoptera; family Noctuidae; genus Orthosia; species Orthosia gracilis. Next base: position 45,910,708 of record OX387268.1, read on the forward strand.
CAGCTTTAATTTTAAAAATTACTTCCATTTAACTCAAATCGTCCTCTCCAATGAAAATAACTTTGAGTTAAAAAAGCCGGTCTTCAAGAGAAGATAGCTAATTCATGGTTTTTATGAGTCGACATCAAACGGGAAGGCGGAAGCCTTATGAAATTCCCCCGATGCGAGATACTGTCTATCACAGGCGGAAGTGCCCCAGCTGATTTATCCGGCACAAGTGAAGATTAGGGAGAATATTTGTACTCAAAGGAGATTCTAATCATAATGTTTAAATATGGCAAATTAAAAAGAAAAGCTTTCTTTTTTCATAATGTTTAAATATGGCAAATTAAAAAGAAAAGCTTTCTTTTTTCATAGTTACACGTGTTGATTACAGCAGCCTCGCAGAAACCATTTTTAAATCTAAAATAAAATTATATATTTAACATTTAATGAGTCCATTAGCAAATCATACCTACTTAGTTTAATGTAAAGTTCACTTTTCCTTCTAAAGAATCGACTAACGACGCTACAAACAGTTAAAGACATTGAACTACTTTTTTGACTTTGAATTTTCGTCAAACAGCTGGCCAAACATACATCGAACTGAACGCTCACTCGCTTTCCTTTCAGACGTACATCAAGATCGAAAGCATATCCAACGAGTTATCCATTTCTGAAGTTAAAGTATCGGTAGTGAACCCTCTGGAGCAAGAATCAAGGTTGAAACTCGATGCCCGGGGAGCCGGTGAATTTGTACCCGAACATGCTGGCATGCATGAAATAGTCCTCACCGTTGATGACATCAGGTAAGTTTTATTATAATTTTATGGCAAAGGTAATAAAGTGCTTATTGTCTACTACATATTCATGCTATTGAATCATCTATCACGCCCTGCGGTGTGCAATGCAAACGTGTGACATTTTAACAGTAGCAATTATTCTATTCTGCCATTAGGATTGTGGTTTTTCGTGTATTTATTTAACTACGTATCTGTGTATTTAACATTCTGCAACAACGTTTTCATGTTTCTGTATAACATATACAGAAACATGAAAACGTTCTACAAAACAAACGATTAATCTAACCAGTGACGCACGGGAAAGATTGAATCAAGTAAAATTTAAAAACACATTTTTTTTTTCATGCTACATATTTTATCTAGCATTAGACACGCTTCGATCGACAATCTATTGAACACGTTATTATGGCACGATATCTTGCGAGAAACACCCCGATTCAATCAGTAAAACGCCCATAACTTTTGAACAGCTAAACCGATCGTTCAAAGATGGCAAAGAACACTCTCTATAAAGTCACCTTTCAAATAAAAACAAACGAAATCAAAATCGGTTCATCCGTTTACGGGCTTTGACAGGCAGATACACAGATAAACACGTCTAGCTTATAATACTACTCTTTTTCCTTCGGGAGTTAAAAATGGAGTGAGGTCTTTGCCCAGCAGTAGCTTGTTACAACAGGGATGGATTACTGGGTAAAAAAAAATATATTTAGTCCGTCAGTTAGATTTTCAAAAAATATCGGTTACATATTCTTTGCTTTATTAAACCAATGAAAATGACAATGATAAAGAGCATTAAAGTTGATAGGTAGGGTCCTGTGACGTCACTTCTCAGTAAAAAGTTTACAAAGAAGTGACGTTAGGCGTAATTTCAATGCACATCGTTTACGTGAAGTAAGATAAATAAATTGCTATCATCCCTATTACAATAACATCTTATAAACATTTTTTTTTGCAGGGTGGATGGAAGATATTTCTTCCGCGTTCTCCCAAGGCTTGTCACCGTCCCACCACCAGGCATGGCGCCGTGTGCCATAGGAAGCATAGTCGAAGTACTAGTCAGTGCTACAGGTAGGTCAATCTGCCTAGTATTTTCCCTACTTATGAACTGACCGCAAGGTCGGCTAGTAACAAACTAGTTGAGACCAACGGTTAAACGTGCTTTCCAGGACAAGGATCGATCTCCGTATACAATAAATGGTCACCCATCCACGAACCGACCTCAGCAAGTATTGTTTACCCTTCGACTCATTTTACTGTTATAATTTAGTCACGATTCGGGTAGGTACGTAGGTACAAGTATGGCAAAGTACATGGCTCTACAGGCGGGCAGAGTAAACACGATAACATCACAATGTCCTTAGCTTATGCATGTACAGCCGCTCCTTACGTGTAATTGACCTTTGGACGCCAAACGTTAATACTACGAACATGGTTTGTAGTTGTGGCTGTGAGATGTAGATAGGATAGGTACTCGGTACTAAGTAGAATGGCAATTGTAAATAAAAAAAATAAAAAAAAGTTTATTTCAATTACATAAAGCATTAAAAAAAACTGTAGATAATAATATATATTTTATTTATTTATATATACTTTATTGTACACCAAGATAAAAACATTACAAACGGCAACCTTAAAATAAACACAAACATACAACAGGCGACCTATTTTGATGCTTTCAATTAAGATTTTTACCTGACAATGAAGTTTTGGTTTTGGATTGACGGGAATATTGGCAAGAATATATAATTGCTCCAAAAAAACCGGTCAAGTGAAATTCGGACTCGCGCACCGAGGGTTCCGTACGAATAGATACATTCTCCAAAGCAGCAAAGTAGCGGTAGGTTATATTGTTTGTTTCTGTTTTTATTAATTTATTATTTTCTTTCTCATCAGACACATAATTGCAAACCAAGTATTTATATTGCTTCTTACATTCATAAAAGCGGTGAGATTTTTGTTTTTTTGCTCAAACCATAAATTATTAAAGTCTAGGAATTGTAATTGGCTTTCTGTTGTCTATGGTTTCCTTTTTTGCCTGTATATATTAGCTGTAAGTCATCCATGTACTTAAAATAAATAAATAAAATAGGTAACATTACTGTCCCCGTACCCTGACGTGTCAAAACTGTCATAGTTCTACTACAAAAAAAGAACATATGTATACAAGTCACATACATCTGTCCCTTATGTACACTCAAAATAACCTTACTCTAAGAGCTTATGGTCACCCCCCTGAAGCTCAGAAACAACGAAAGCGCCGAATATTGCTCTAACGAAATTATAAAGTGGATTGAGAGACTAAATTTACTTTATCGTTGGCAAACTGTTGTCCCCATACATCGACATAAGTCTCGGTCAGTTTATCAACTGCAAATAAGTTGGTATTTTTTTTTTGTTACAAATTTACGGTTTCGGACTTTTTCCTTTACTTGTGCTACAAGACATTGGTTCTTGCCAAATTTTATGATTCTGGATCAACGGGAGGTACTGTCTGGATCTGGGTCGTTTGACCGAAGTCTTGCCAGCCAACCGAACGCCCTCGTCTGGTTATTTCAGCTTCTCTTCCATTGCAGAATTTAACCCTTATTCGTTGCAGGAGCACCAAGGAGAGAAGACGTGGATGTCACAGCTCACTCTCCAAGCGGCCGTGCAGTACCGCTGGAGCCTCGTCATCCACCTCCATCAGCTCCTGGTACCACCGCCTCCAGTGCCACCTTCCAGCCTGATGAGGCAGGCACCTGGACCATAGCTATTACTTATAAGGGTGATCATATTCAGGTGAGGGCTGAAGAGGGGTATCTCTGGTGATAAATTACCCTAAGTACCAATTTTTACTGTATCTTGGGTACGTTTCAACACAGGAGACGGGATAACTCATTTGTAGGTCACAAAAATATTTCTTACATGGAGTATCTAACCTCAAAATCACTCAAAGTTATTAACCGACGAAAAAAAAAGGAGAAGGTTCTCAATTCGACACGTACATATTTTTCTTATTTTTATTTACGACCAAATTTAATTTTTATAGTGATCCAATTTGTTTAAATATTTTTATTGGAAAGACTCTACCTCAAAGTGGGTCCCATTTAAATTTCTAAAATAATATCCACCTATAAAGGAAGAAAAAGGATTTATTGGTAATTTGCCCACTGAAGTTTAAATTTTATTGTGCACCGATTCTGTTGAAATTAAGTAAACTAAAAAAACATTCAAGCGTAAAAAACATTTTTAACCAAAAAAATACCGATGAAATAACGAACAAAAAGCAAAAAATTAAAATGTTGTGTTGTTATGAAAAATTAAAAAAAAATCTTTTAGTCCAATATTTTGATGCGGGGCCAAACAAACTATCGAAGGTCAACCTAGCTACAATCATTCTTGTTTGTTTGGCGCCAACTCAAAATGCTAGACTAAAAGATTTTTTGCTTTTCAGTTCATTATTTCATCGGTTATTTTTTTGTTAAAAAGGTTTTGTAATCATTTAATATGGATGTGATTTACAACAGCAGGCTTTAGTGCCCGAACTTTCTCAAATAAATAAAATCGTTCTATGTGACTAAAGGAATTTTCATTTTCCAAAAAACAATAATAAAGACATGAGTTTCTTTAGTACCTAGTCCTACAGCATTTCTTTTTCTATTTCAGGGTGGTCCCTTCACATGTGAAGTCTTCGATCCCCACGGAGTTCGGTTGAGCCCTGGAGCTCTAGAAGGAGCTGAACCACTCAAGCCTCACTCCTTCGAGCTGGACACCAGTGGCTGCGGAGTCAGGGGCGATCTTCAACTCGACATAGTCCACGACAAACGGAGCGTGATGTGCGCTCTGGAGAAACTGTCGGCTACCAAGTATCGCGCTACCTTCATGCCTAAGGCACCTGGAAAACATAGGGTAAGATTTTAATGGAAAATTCATTTAAATAACTGACTATCTGACTCAGAGACTGAGCCGACAGTGGCATAGAGGTCCAGAGCAGATTGAAGGTGTGGTGACACAGACTTTAGAGAGGCGCCTTCTGCGATTTCGGTGGTCTCTCCAGTTCCGTGCCCATAGCTCTCGCTGGAAAGCCGTAGCTAGCCGCCTGAGATAGACCGAGTCGTAACACGTACCGGATCAATTCAGGATGGATGAAATGGCGACAGGTCACTGGAACAACTTGCGACCCATGTAGGCCAAGTTAAAGGGGGAAATCTACAAGGCCATGATTAGACCCGTCGTACTGTGTGGATCAGAATGTTGGGCCGTGAAAAAGATGCATGAAAAGAAATTGCATTTAGCAGAGATGAGAATTTTGAGATAGATGTGCGGACTGGCGAGAATGGATTAAGTGAGAAATGAGTTTATTAGAGGAAGTTTGAAAATGGCGCCAGTGACGGAAAAGTTGAAAGGAAACCGTTTGTCCTGGTATACCAGTAACCCTCTCGATCCCTACACTTTGAATGAATATGTATACTCACAAACCACTTATAACACTGGCCAGTAACTAGCTCAACTGCACTGTCGTGTAATTTTCTAGTTCAACGGGTACAACGTCTATCTGCACGGCCAGTCAACATTATTACACTGTAAATTTAATCTGTAACCATAAACCAACTATTACACTGCCCTGAAGTTGGCTTTTCAAGTACAGTATCATGTAATTCCAGCTGTAGCTACATGTACTTCAACGAGTTCGACTTCGATCTACTCGGCCCAAGTCAAGAGATTCGTACACTGTAAATGAACTAAAGCTGTGTCCACAGATCACCTCCTACACTGCCAAGTTCCTAGCTAGTTTCTCAAGTACACTGTCGTGTAATTGCAGTTCCATACTACAGAACATCTTCTTGAACGGGCACGAAATAATTATACCTACATCTACATGGCCCAAGTTAACGGTGTCAGCGCCAAAATCCAAATTCGCGATATTTCATATTACTTATTTTACGAATTCTTTAAAATACGTTACATTATTTTTTCAAATTCTAATATTTCCGAATTCCTAGGTTTCTTAATTGTTTATTGTCCTAACACCAAAATTTTCCGAATGAGTACAGTTCAATACAAATGGGAAAATAAACGGATTGTCATAAATTTTTGACAAGGTAATCAAACTAAAAATCAAAACAATTTATTTCAGCAAAAAAATCGAAGAAACTTTCAAAAATTTTGTGAAATAAAAAGGAACCTTATTTTTTTAGGGTTCCGTACCCAAAGGTTAAAAACGGGACCCTATTACTAAGACTTGCTCCGTACAATATATACGTACGCTATAAAAGAGCTTAAACTGTATCCACAAACCACCCCTTAAACTGGCCTGCTAGAACTAACTGGCTTCTCAAATATAGTGTCGTGTAATTCCAGCTGTACATCTACTTCAACGGGTACGACGTGCACGGCTCGCCTCACATGTTCCGCGTCGGCTCTCGCTCCAAGAAGCCCCGCGACAGCTCCAGCCCGTCTCCGGCTTACGCGAGGATATCAAGTCCAGGTACCGTTTATTATTCAAATACTTAGACAGATGTATCACATGAACACCCGCATGATAGGAGCCGTTTTGGTCTCGCACGGGGTTATTTACTTTTTTTATTTTTTATTGTTTGTGGTTTTCTTGTCTAGTGTCTCCTATGCGGGTCATAAATAAATATTTTTTCTTTCTTTCCAAATACAACAACAACAACAAAACTCTGAAAAACATCGCTGTGACCTTAAACGTACACATTTCTTCATATCCTTTGTTACAGTCACTCGTCTAAGATCAGAGAGCCCAATGAACCAATACAATCTATACGATACAAACGCTAAGCACAGTACGAGCTCAGTGGACCGGCGCGAGGAGAGACGTGATTCCAGCGATTATTACAAGTCCTCATACGGATCCGAGCCCAAGGAGAAAAATTACGACGTGACCGATTCCGCGTACTCGACATCAAAAGCGACGAAAAAGGAAACGTACACGAGATACGGCTCCGAGAGTCCGCGAAACAGGACAGCCAGTCCGATAACAACAAAACATTTGGGGAATGGTTCTCGTTTGGACGTCAATAGGGCTGCCAGTCCGTATCGAGCGAGCTCGCCGTACCGCGCCACCAGTCCGGTCGGGCGGACCACGAGCCCTCTCGCCAGAAAAGACAGCCCTTTGAACAGGACGGCCAGTCCAATAAACAGGTGCGTTGTATTCAGTCACACGAAACAACGGGTCCCGATACCTCGCTATGTATCACGTATGCTAATTATTTAATTTATATTTAAAGCTCGCACGAAGCTGGCTCGTATTTACGACGTGAATTAATTTTCATATAGTTTTCAGCGCCGTATTGCGGTATTGCTATAATTAAAATTCCATTGTGTTAACACATAGTGCCTTTATTAGTACATGTGTAGGTACAACGCTAATTAAACACAATTCAGTTACAATTTGTAATGTGAAATAACTCATCGATCAGCGCCATAACATTTCTCCGCTTAATTTAATTTTGTTTTTAATAAGTGTAAATACTAGTCATCTGTGTGAGTGTTTTGGGAGCGAAATAATAATTGTCAGAAAGCCATATCATTTTATTGTGTGTTATAATCTGTTTTAATTTATTTGCTGTGAAATAACTAGTAAATATTCAATGTTTCCTTTCTGAAAAGGCCCTAAATGTAGGCACACGAAAAAAGTATCTATACTTGGAGGTATCGAGTACATTTCCATTCGATAAAGATATTTTTGTACTCGATACTTTGCATTCGATACTTTTACTCAATGAGTACTTTTGCAGGTATCGTATCGAATAAGAAATTAAGTTTAAAATGGGTTATCTTAGAAATTACCCATTTAAAACTTGCGGCTTATGTTTATGGTTATGGCAACGCCATCTAGCTCACTCGTTCTGAACCTTCTAGAACATTACATCGATCTTTGTTAGAAATCTTTCCTTCCGATCACAGTTAAATTCCCAAAAATCCGAAAACGCTTATCTCCAAAACGGCTCAATAAACTTCTATTTTTAAGTAATTGCACGGAGGAGGAATGGGAACTTTAATTTACATACCTAAAGTACTAAATAATTTATTTTTTTTCTATTTTTTTTTCTGAATTTACAGTTTTTGCCTTTTTCTATTATTGTATTAAATTTGTGTACCAATACCATTTGTTTTTTCATGTCTTGCCCTACTGAAGTTAAACTGACATTATTAACTGATATTGACCTCCGCCGCCGCCACCCGCTCTATGCTCATTAGGGGCCCCAAGAATAGTACTCGTTATCTTGAAGTATCGATACTTTTGTTTCGATACTTTTATGAGTAAGATTTTTTTTGATTATCATGAGTACAGTATCGATGCTTTCTATTCGATACCGAGTCCCTACCTAAATGCAGTTTTCTATAAAAGCTTTTGATTGGGGTTTCTACATCTCTTTAAAATTTTTAAGAGGAACACTAAGGACTATAGGTACATTAACACCGAACTAAGCCGGAACGAATCACTAACCTAGTTATCGATAGCCACATCTATATTTATTTCCAAATCAGATTTTATTGGTAGGTATTTTACGTATGTCGATAATCAACATAAACAAATAATATAATGCAATGTTCAAATAAGCGGTTAGTAAAACCGCAAATATTTAACTAAAACGGATTTATATTGTTTATTCAATATATTTAATTAGAAACTAGCTGAGCCCCGCGGCTTCGCTCCCGTCAACTGGCTATCTACCTACCTATCACCCACCTATCTACCCTACCGACCTATCCTACCTACCTACCCACCAACATACCCACCAACCTTGCCACTACCAAATAATGAATTTTATAGGCAAATTGAGATCCTTATGAAAATTGCAATAATGTAACCCAAAGTGGCCACACTTTGGGAAACATTATTGCAATTTTCATAAGGATCTCATTTTTTTTTGAAAATATGTTATAGCCTATGTTACTCGTGAATAATGTAGCTTTCCATAGTTGTAAGAATTTTTTAAATCGGTCCAGTAGTTTCGGGGCCTATTCGGTACAAACAAACAAACAAAAAAATTTTTCCTCTTTATAATATTGGTGTAGATAATGACGTACTATATAAATCTGCACAACCCTTCCGGGAATACAGGCGTTTTATTGTGTAATTTATTTCCTAAAATATTTTCAGAGTGAACAGTCCAACGGATCGGTACAGCCCTGTGACGACCACAAAGCGTGTGGTCGAAAAACGATCGAATTACAAGATGTACAGCTCCTACAGTGGGTCCCAAGACAACCTGGACCAAGCCAGCCCTCTCTCCTCACTGGAGAGCGACCGCGCGAGGAGGCTCGGCAGCCCCAGTAAGACACATGACAACATTTACATAAAATTAGCGTTTACCTACACTAAACTTTACCACGAATACGTGTACGTTATACACTAAACTACACTAAATGTCTCTCAGAATTAATAGTTAATTAACCTCTTGGTTAATGCAAATAGCGAAATAATTAATAACTGCTATTTAAGTTTATACCTTAATATTTGTACGAAAGCTTTTATTTTGTACGAGTAATGTTAGCAAAATGAAAGCACTTTCTCTGCATGAGAATAACGTACGCCTTATAAATCAGCGACCCGGAATTTGTATGTGACAGCTGACCAATAGAATAGCAATGTTATGCAAATTCGAACTCTACCTGAATCTCTACCCTAACCTTTTTTGACTTAAAACTTTTTGTATATTTAATAAAACCTACTTTTCTGATTTCTGAAGGATTTGTCATCGTCAAACTCATGATTGAACCACTGAACAAGTAAAAATTAATATATTTATTAACCCCCGATACATTCAGATTTCATGCTACACAATTTATCTAGTAGTGGACACGCTTCTATCGACAATCTATTGAACACGTAATTATGACAAGAAATCTTGCGAAAATTTCAAGATTCAAACAGTAAAAAGCCATATCTCGATAAAGTCACCTTTCAAACAAAAAACTAAATCAAAATCGGTTTATCCGTTTAGGAGCTATGATTCCACAGACTGATACACAAATACACAGGTACACAGGTCAAACTTATAACAACCCTCCTTTTTTTTAAAAAAGCCGATCAATCAAATAATTTGGCATGAGTTTGACAAGCAGCCAACCAATTTTTGTATTAAACTTTTCAGAAAACGGGTTCCAAATAAAAGTTTAATTAATTTACAAGTATTTTCTCAGGCGCAGGTGATCCTGGCGGGAAATCCTATCACCCTCGGAGAGACTGGGATAGCGTAGAAAAAACAAGACAAATGATGAGCGCTAACAGGTGAGATATTGATAATATGCCACGCAAAGGCAACAATGGAAGCATGATTAATGATACTGGAGTAGATATATTTTGCGCAGTATTACGGGCAACAAAATAAATGCCAGAGCTTGGACAGGCAGCCAATTAGAATATTATTGTATTGTCGTAGAATGAAACATAGCCTAGTAAATTACTAAGCAGTTTTATGCGCCACTTCCTTCTCCCAGCTTGAGCACTAGGAAGTGGTGAACTAAAATGTGAACACTTTAGGAGCTCTCTTTTGTCAATTCTCAGGCTAGTTTGAATGAGTGTGTCCCTCTTGTTAGGGTACAAATGATTGTTAAATCTACCAACCTAGACCACTAGCCCTATTTTTAATAGAATTGTATACAAAAAAGGTCTTTGCCTTGCAGTGAGTTATGATAAGCTACTAAGCTAATTAGATTAGACTAGCTTCTACCAGACGCTTCGCCCGCGTGAAAAGTGTTTTCATATCCCATGGGAACATTCTATAAGAAATATATGCTATTCCAGACTATAATGTATCTCTGTGCCAAATTTCATCCAACTCCGTTCAGCAGTTGTGGCGTTATTGAGTAACAAACATACATCCATCCATCTAAACTTTCACATTTATAATATTAGTAAAATTATTAAAAAATAATTGGTAACACAAAAAACAATCACAATCGAAATATATCTTAAATCAATTCATCAATCAATTCTGAATAAACCACATTCAAACCTCTCGTTCCCCCACAATACTGTTTCCAATGTAACCGTTTGTGTGTAGCCTCGAGTCTCCCAAAAGCCCTACGGAGCGGCTACCCGGGCAGAGCACCCTGGATAGAGAGACGAAGCGCAACACGCAGCTGAACAAGTTCACCGACTATTCGAGAGACTCCTTCAACAGACAACTAGACAGGTTGGCCGATGATCGAGACTCTGACACCTATACCAGTCGGGTATGTATGCTTTAGTATATATTTTGTGTACTGAGAAATAAAAGGTGAATTGGTTTTGATGATAAGTATTTGAGAATGTGGTTGATGTTACCTAGTCGACGAATCTTTTGCAAAATAGCATCCTTGGTATGTATCGTTTAGTAAGGTATGGAAGAAGAAAACGTGTTGCACCAACCCCAAGTAACACGGGACAAGGCCAGGAAGATGATGGTTCAGTCAAAGTCAAAGTCAAATGTTTTTATTTCGACTAGGCCATTAAGCGGCACTTTCGAACGTTAACAATTAAAATTAACAAGTAATAAAAATTGATTCTACCGTGCATTCTGAAAAGTAGAGGAGAGTAGTAGGAGAAGAACGCACAAGAAACTCCATACTTACTCTTTTAAAGAAAATATCTTTTACAATATTAAAATATATACATTAATAAATTCATATACGTGAGGACAATGCGCCTAGCAATACTATACTACATATAAGTATTACAATTACACAGGTAAATTCCTTTACTTGAAAAATAGGAGCATGATTCTCACATACTTACAAATATTGCAAACATAGGTAAATTATCTAATTCAACAACAACGGAACAGTCTGCGTGTCATATTTTTTTTTAAACAAAAAGAGTAGATAAATATAAAATAAAGCGTTAGTATAATTATGAATATAATACAAATCAACCAGTTTGACTTTCTCCACACTAAAGATTGCTGTATGGAGAAGGAAAAGCATGTTTCCAAGCATTCCTATCCTGAATATAATCATCTAATTTGTAATATGCTTGTTTACAAAGTGTACTTTTAACTATTGTTTTAAATTTTCTTTCATTTAGTTTTGATATCTCACAAGGTATTTTGTTATAGAATTTAACACAGTACGAGTACCCCATAAAAGATGTGTTTACTTTATGTAATCTATAAGATGGTTGATCTAACTTAGCTTTATTTTTAGTATTACAACTGTGTCTATCACTAACTTTACTAAAGAGATTTATATTTTTCCTTACATACATAATATTTTCATAAATGAATTGGCCAGAAACTGTCATAATAATATTATGATACTTTTATTATTAATCTTTTTAAATACCTCCCTAAGAGATTCTCGGTGACTTAAATTATATATGGCCCTGACAGCTCTCTTTTGCAATATAAATATTGTTTCAATGTTAGCCGCCCGACCTCACAGTAAAATACCGTATGACATAACGTTGTGAAAGTAACAAAAATAGACCAAACGCGCGGTTTCTATATCCGTTAACTGTCTTATCTTTCTAACAGCATAAGCGGCTGAGCTCAGCCGACCCGCAAGGGATGTTATGTGAGGCCCCCTATTTGTCGTCTAGAGTGATTCCTAGGAAAACTGTTTGATTTACATAGTCCAGCTTTTCTCCATTCAATATGATGTCGCATTCGCTAGTTCTGACATTCGGCAATGTGAATCTAAACATTTGTTTTTTTTTTTCATTTAATACCAAATTTTTTGCCATGAACCAAGTTTGTACCTGATGAATAGACTTATTCACATCATCAAGATTTTTCAGTATGTAGGAATGGACGTTTAGTAAGGTATGGTCGTTGGGTAATGTTCATTTCCTATGTGTTATGTTGCTGTTTGCAGAATTTACAGTTTTTCCATCCTAGAGGTATATATCTATGCGATAAAACAACAAAATAACCTTCGTAAAGACATGTGCTTATTTGACAATGCAAACGGAATGTATTGAAGAATAAACCGAGGACTGTCTTAGTGGTCCTGCAATTAGAAAACAAAAATAAAAGATTTGCAACTTCAATGTAGGTAATATATGTAGTTTCCTAACATGCCCTTTGCAATACAAATCATAGACTAGACTCAAAGTAACAGCGAGAAGCGTACAAGTACAGCTGACGCCGAGTTTAAAATTAAGTTTGCTATTCACTGGCACGGCACAGTACAATTCATACACGAGTACGAATTACAATATTTGGGATGTGGGTTGCCTCCAGTGGCGTAGCTACGATATGGCTAGGTTAGATAGTACCCCGGGGTACGAACGACTGCTGCATTAGTGCTTACTACTACGTTTTAACTTAGCCTTGCTTTTTGACCTACAGTGGGTGATAAGGAACTTATGAGTTTTATACCTTTAAATAATTTAGTTTAACTATGACCCCATTTCATTTTTACCGCGAAGCCCTTGGTTACATAGCTACGCCACTGGATGCCACAACTAAGGTCCTCCCTACAGACCACCTTCACTAGCGCATTCAAACGAACCTCACGTTTATACCTAACATGCAAACAATACCCTAGCACGGGCATGTAGTTCTGTATGTCTAATTCTCATACGTTTGTCATGATACTATTCCTGCTTGTTCTAAATACGCTAGAGCTGACACAATATGTATGTATTTCCATACATTTACACGACACGTTACAATAACATTAGATATTCTGCAGCATCTTACTTAGGTACTGACTGAATAGACTGTCTAGATGTGAAATCTCTACTCATTAGCCAGATGATCAGGTGAGGTAGTGGTCAACCGGGAGCCTATCTATACTAAAAAAAACCGGCCAAGAGCGAGTTGGACTCGCGCACGATGGGTTCCGTGCCATTATCGCAAAAAAACGGCAAAACAATCACTTTTGTTGTATGGGAGCCCCACTTAAATATTTATTTTATTCTGTTTTTAGCGGCAACAGAAATACATTATCTGTGAAAATTTTAACTATCTTACTATCACGGTTCATGAGATACAGCCTGGTGACAGACGGTCAGACAGAGGGACCGCGGAGTCTTAGTCGTTTATACCCTTTGGGTGCGGAACCCTAAAGATGATTTGTTTAAAATACCTACCTACCTTCGTGTATTGCACTAGTGGTCATAATGTTTTTGTTATGCGTATGGGTGCAGTAACAGTCGATGTAACTATACAAGTATTGGAGACCGTACTCGACTAATCTGTGCTCATGTAGCAACCTTACAATTCCTAAGCGCCCCGATAAAGTCGGTCTGTGGGCGCCCTTACAAGCTCAACTTGTACCAACTGACCCCTTTACATAATACTATGTGAGTTTAGGAACAAGTCAGAACTATGTAAACAGAGTGCGTGACTCCCGCGGTTATGGTACGTTATGGCATCACTTAGGTTGCGCAGTCCGCTACAATGGGGTAACTTCCCGTCATTAAGATTGCGACCATTGACTTCTCCGTCAGTTTTAGTTGGTACTTACTCAGTAGAGAGGTAGTACAAGAGACGTTAATCATAATCTAAGGTAACGTCACGGCTTTATCCCTAAATAGAGCATACAGACTTACAGAGGTGTATAATAAATACAAACATCACTTATCATTGTTTTTTTTTACCCGACTGCCGAAGGAGGGTAATGTGTTTATCTGTCTATGTAAGTATGTATGTTCCTAAGTGGCGTTCTAGAGACCAAATGCGTTGATCGATTATATTCAATACGCGATTATCACGTCAATCGATTCGTCTTAACCGTGCGAGTGTCACTGGCTACATTAAAATTGGAAAATAGAAAAATGGCGGATTTTGGGCACCATACTGTTGGCCCCAATTTTTATTTCTTCCAAACCCATCGTGTGGGGTATCAAAATAAAGGATTTTAAGAGGTGATTACATAAATATATCACACTTATGTTTAAATGTGCCTAATTATAAAAAAAATAACTAAAAAGTTGTAAATAAAAAAAATGTTTAAATATAACAAAAATCCTTGTTATTTTTAAATATTTTTTTATTTCATATAAGTCCCTCATAATAGGATCGACCTAGCTAAAGATAAGATTAATTTATTATTAACCGGGTATCAATAAATCCAAACACGAGGCTACTACGAAATTTTTTAAATGGATATATCCAATAAATCTTTTTCCAACCTGGAGAGTTGTCAACAATCGCACATACGAGCCAATACAAATAATAATTTAGAGTAAAAATGTTTTTAAAACAAGCTTTCATGGACTAAAAAGTACAAAATGTAATATCGCTTGTCAATGCACATCCAATGAGCCCCAAACACGATATGGTGCTGTCTTCTCTGGTTGAGGAGTTATTATGTCCACTTTCCGGTTCCATCATGAGACCAGCTCCATAATACCA
Source organism: Orthosia gracilis (assembly GCA_947562075.1). Classification (NCBI taxonomy): domain Eukaryota; kingdom Metazoa; phylum Arthropoda; class Insecta; order Lepidoptera; family Noctuidae; genus Orthosia; species Orthosia gracilis. Next base: position 45,925,787 of record OX387268.1, read on the forward strand.
TATTCTTTTAATGTTTTCAAAGTTACCTATGTATGCCAATTTTAACCCAATCGGGTGTTAGAAAATGCTTGAAAAATTAATTACTAATTAATTGCCGGACACACATACAAGAGCAAGGTAATAATATAACGCTTGTATACTGTGATTTTTAATTTTGTAGACTACACTGACAGCTGCCAATGACCTTATTTTTTTTTAATGTTGCTAGCGCAGAGCATAGTTTTATAGGTAAGGCTCAATCTTAAGTGATTCATCGATTCGATGTGACATGACTCATCAATTTAATTTTACAAATTTATGTAAATTAATGTTTTATATTCATACTAATAGTAAATATACTTTTATTGTGTTAATTATGAAATCAACAATAAAATAAATGCGATCGATAAAATGAAGTCTGATATAAATGAGTAGAAACTTAATAAGGGCCGCTAGTTTCTAAACTAAACATTTCTTTTTGCCGTTTAATAGTTTCATTTTCGATCTACTTCGATTTTCGATTAACTTTAGATCGCTCAGGTTAGTCAGGATACGACACTATATTTATGTAACGATAAAGTGGCAACCCCCCAAATGTCAGTTTAGTCTACGAAATTAAAAACCACAATATAAAAATCCTCTCTATATAGTATACGTAATCCCGAATATACACTTATACACATACCATGATACCTGTGTGCTGAATCATGCGTGTACATAAATTACCCAAAATGTTGCCCAAAATGTTGTTTGTATTTAATCCCATGTAATACTGGAACAACTTGCAAGTCACGAATGCCCCTTGAGTTAAGGGAAAAATTTACAAGTCCGTGATTAGACCTGTCGTACTGTATGGATCAGAATGTTGGGCTGTGAAAAAAAATGGATGAAAAGCGATTGCATTTAGCAGAGATGAGAATGTTGAGATGGATGTGCGGAGTGGCGAGAATGGATAAAGTGAAAATTAAGTATATTAGAGGAAGTTTGAAAATGGCGCCAGTGACGGAAAAGTTGAAAGGAAACTGTTTGTCCTGGTATGGCCATGTGATGAGGAGGGATAAAACGCTTTAACGCGTTTCTAAAAGAGTTATGAATATAAATATGGATAGATGGAGAGGGAGGGGACGGCCAAAGAAAATATGGATGGACTGTGTGAGGAGTGAGATGAAAGAAAAGGGAGTCAGTGATGGTGTGACGGGGGACAGGACGATATGGAAGAGGAAAAATTGTTGCGCCGATCCCAAGTAACATGGGACAAGGGCGGGAATATTATGATTTAATCCCATTTAAAAGAGAATCCCATCAATAATTCAGGTTGCCACTGAGAATTTCCAAACAATGAGAAGAGCTCTCTTTGCCATCCAGAAGGATGAACTTTGGACATTAACAAGAATTGTTAACAGAATACAGCCCTATTTTCAAATTGAACCTACGATGCATGCAATGCTATTTCTATATAGATACCAAAGTTAGATTACCTATAATCTCTAGCCTAAGCTAGCTGAACCCATGTTCTTTGTAACTCACATAAAAGACTAGATTTCTCTCAGGCAACATTTCAGAAGCTGCTATAAGAATGCACTTACCCACGTAAGTACAGAACTGCAGAATATTCATGTTTCACATAAGTTGTTACAATAAAAATAGAAGTCTAGTATAATATTACGTTGGAAATTTTTGCAGCACCTTTTGCAATGTACATGCCGTTTATAAAAGGCACTTGATAGTGATTTCTTTGAATTGCAGCCAGCACGCTTCTCTAACCTTTTGAGCACTCCTTGGAAAAGATGTCAGGGCAATATTGCACTCATTTTACACGAAAATATGAGCGGTTCTTGTTAGCGAGCTTCTGTGTTGCAGACTTTCACTTGCTAGATATAGATATAAATGTTAACTTAGTTATTTTATTTTTATTTGAAGGTGACGCTCGCTTGACCGCTATCTCACCTGATGGTAAGCGATGACGTGGTCAATGGTGAAGCATGTTTGCCTAGAAGTAACCTATTCACTCTTGACTTAACTCTAGATTGTACCTATCGCGAAACACAGACTCCGGCAGGCAATGCCACTTCTTAGCTGTACGCATAATAAAAGTATTCCCAAAACGTTTAGTACGTCTAAGTGGGATGTCCACCATGTATCGATGGCTTATCGCCTTAGGTCTGGTAGCCCGATGATGAAACGGGCTTGGCGGAATTCGGTCATGCAATAAAAGTGCACAGTGTTTGGTATAAAAGGAACTACAGAACTTGTGATTGCAGTAACCTACTGCAATTTTACGATATTTTGCAAAATCCGTGACGGAGGCACAGGAGAGAATGGTTTAAAGATCATATACAGTTTCTTTGCTACTGGTTAATAATTCTACCTGACTGAAGCCAGATAAAAGGGTTATTCACCACGATAGGAACTTTTCTCGAATTCCACATGCTCATAAAGTCGTGGAGCTATATCTAAATGATTCTCTTTTGTTGCAGCAAGAGTTCAGCAAGCGCGAGGTACGTGAGAGCACGTACGTGGTCCGCGACTCTTCGTACAGCAGCGTGGAAGAGAAGCAGCAACAACAGCAGTCTTTTTTATCCAATAGGCCCCCCCGCGACCCTGCCGGGGGGGCCCGCACTGAAACGGACGCCGCACACGCACGTTTCAGGTATGATTCATAACTTGCACATTTTATTATACTTACCAAATCCAAATGTGTTTTTTCTAACTTTTCTATTTCATGAGGAGCTTTTCATGGGTACCACCCACCGTCTCGGGAGATCGGAGGGTTATAGCGAACTTACTCACTAAAAAATACTTTTCTTCTCATGTTCTCTCGAGATCGGATGCTACACCGTATTTTTTTTTTATTTTTTTTTTTCTAAGAATTCCACGTTCAATTTTGCTAGACTATCGAGTTATTTGTTTCTACCTAGAAACAAAGTACAATACTACATAACATAGACATAAGTTCATAGAAATAACTGAAATACAAAAATACTAATGACAGCGACAGAGCTTTGTTGGCTTTATCATAATAACACCAAAGATCCTTTATTTTTCAATAAGCAACTGCATGAAACTGGTGGAGCAGTGGTGGCTCAGTGGTAACGGCCGCGACTTACAAGTTGTATGTCGTGGGTTCGAATCCAGGCAGGCGCTTTACTTTGTGTAAATTATTTCTTCACCACTGCTCTCAAAACGGTGAAGGAAAACATCGTGAGGAAACCGGCACGTCCTAGAACCGAAAATTCGAAAACATGTAACATCCACCAACCCGCACTGGGCCCGCTTGGTGGTTTACGGCCCATTCCCTCTCGCAGAGAGGAGGCTTGTGTCTCAGCAGTGGAAACATTAAAAAGGCTGTTCAAGATGATGATGTTGACGCATCTGCGTTAAAACCAGTTCAATTCGATCAAAAAATAAAATCGATAGTGATTGAACCTTACAATAGCGTTCTATTATAATATTTGAAAGAATGCACTTCGTCCCATTACAAGATAAAAAATATCACAATGAAGACCGTACTGAATAAGTCTTCAGTCTTTTCACGATATAAAGCTGTTAAATACAGCAGACGGTTGCTCTATCGAATAAATTCACTCCACAGACTATTTTTCCTCATAATAAATTTAAATTTTATGCAACAAAGAAAGTTCGCTTACTTTTTCATTTCATCGTCACCTGCAATTGTGTACTGTATATAACTTTTAGTTTAATTACTAAAGAGTTCTAATGCGTTTATTTTGTAACTCGTTATAAACTACGGTTTTTTGTTTGCAGACCTATTCAAAGGGATAATAGTAGAGGTGCCAAAGGAATAGCAGTAAAACCATCGTACAAAGGAGTTGTTGGACAACCAGTCGAATTCATAGGTAAGTTCACATGCATACATACCCAACACCTCTATTCACTGAACAGGTAGACAGAAGTGCGGGGTTAGGTACACTCCAATTTCGTGCAGTGAGGTGTGCTCACTTTATTTCCTGGACAGAATTACAAACTCCGAGCTGCAACTGAAAATACTAACAAATTGCTTGTCTTGCAATTAAACCCCATGCTCAGATGTCTAGACCAACAATTCTGTTAAGGTGCCCTAGTCGGCGGCACGAACTATTTCGTGTCTGGGGTAAAAATGTATGCTATCTCATCCGACAACACGTACGAAAGGGGTAGACGCTGTGATGAGCAGTAAGAAGCTAGTGCGCGTACGAATACATACTCATGGTATAATAGTATTTTATGATACAAGTGAGCTAAGTCCGTGTAATGAGCACAGCTCAATGTGTTGAAAAATGTCGTTTGAAACTCGTTCATACGACGTTTTTCAACACATTTGCGAGGAAAAAGCAAACATGTATTGCTTAGATCGTTTAATTATTAAAATAATGTGTGAATGTACAATTTTCAAATAGATATCCGATTGATTTGGATGGCAATTTCACAGTTTGTTTTACATAGTTTGCTAGGTACTGACTATCCGGAAACTCTTTCAAAAACTTTTAACGTCAGCTGGTGACAAAACATTAGATTGCCGACCAATATACCCATCCGAGCCGTCTCTTCGTTAATGCCATCAGGTTTCAGTACGTTTTGATATCCACACCATGTTTCAGCACCACCAGGAATAGATGCACCACAGCGTATTCAGAAAAAATCGCCAAAAATACATTTTCAGAAAATGACGGGATATTATTTTTTCTCTTCCACTGTAGGAAACGATCGTAGGCAGCAAAGCACTTTTCTCTAGATTATGCGGGGATTAGGCTATCATTTTGTGCTTCATTGAGTATTTAAGGGGGGTTAACTCTATCAATTATTGTTCATCTTCTGCACGAAAACTTGTCATTTTTAAAATAATTTACCACACAGCGACAAATACGATAAAACCAAATATGAAAATTATGGGAAATGGCGCGCAAGCTGTTTTTTTCACGCGCCTAATGCATGGTGAGTGAACATACAGCCTACTTCAAAATTACTCGTATAATTTTAAGTGATAAAATGCAAATATTTTAATATTTAACTTAATTAAGGATTTACACATTTATTTACTCCAAAAATGTATATGGATTTTCAGCAGCATAAAATCTCTTTGTTGTTACTAAAAAAAATACTGTATACCGGTTAAATTGAAAATGCTCCGTTTTCTCGCATATAAATAGCAGAAAGGTACTAATTTAACTTTGCAGAGATATTTCTATTACGCGCTAGTGTGTAATGTTATTACGCACATGTGTGTAGTTCGGTTTATGGCCTTAAAAGCAATGTAATAAGGCTCACTTTACGAGCAAGTGTGTTGAAAAATAATAAATGGATGATGATTTAGAACGAAAAGGAATTCACGAAATTTTATAAACAGATCTTTGGGAGTATGAGAAAATAATGATATAGAAAGATATAAGAAAATACTACTGAATGTATTTGTTTAAAATAAAATTATTTGCATTTTTAACTGCTAATCTATTCCTGTATGGTGACTGCTTTGCAATATTTCTTCTTTTTATGTTATTTATATCCGCCCAAAGATGCGTTGAAACTAGTGTTGAAATATGGAATTTTCGATGCTCAAACCTTACAAATGCACGTTTTTATTACTTTTTGTTTCCATATTATAGTATTGATATAATTTTTATTTCTAGCGTACACCATCAAACAGTGGAGTAATCGCCAGACTACGTTTGTATGTAAGAATGACTGACCAGGGCAACCTTAAGGGTACATTGTTACCCTAACTCGAGGATAAATAATTTCAGTTGATATTAGTTTTCAGCACAACAATGTTTGAGGGTTTTGGGTATCTGCCAATAGAGATGTAGTGTTGGGCTTTGGGGTTATTTTAACTACAATTTAATTCCACAGTGAGGTCAGACACACTATTTTAATTGAGATAGAGTGTTGCTATATTTTAGAGAGGTGAAATTTAAATTACCTGGAGTTCTATAACGCCCAATTATTTCACGTGAAACTCGAAATAAACATAAAATACCTTCATAACATTAACACTTTTGAAATTCGACGTAAAATAACTGTAGCGTGTCGATCTGATAGCATGACGTGATGTTGTAATAAAAATTGTAGAAGATTTTTATAATCTTCTACAAATTTTTATTACAACAGCATTTTATATATAAACATATTTGTGGCATAAGTGAATTACTTAAAGGCACGTGTCAATACTTATCTTATCGGTATTTTTATCATAGCTGTGAGAATGGAAGGAAAAGTTTATTATCTGATAACATCTAAATAACTTTTTGGTATATTATGCAACACATTTTTAGGCTCGTCTTCTAGCCTATTCTACCTATTGAATTAGAGTTTCAGCCGTACGTATTCTAACCACTCTTTCTACGGAACCCACTTATAAAATTAGGCATTATTCTTCTTCTTTTCTTGTGCATCTCCTGCGATGGCTAGGAACGTCTCCTTTGCGTCTCCCTCACCCGTTCCGCCTCCTCCTTTGCGAGCATTACTGCTTCGCACAAGGAGGAGACAGCTTCTCATGCCCTCTCGTTCCGTACCATGGCCTGAACCAGGGCCGGACGCGAGAGGTTGCCACCGCTGATCGCCTCCACGCGGACACGGCGGTGCTCCACCTAAGCAGGGTAGACCTCCACCGTATGCTCCACCACGTACTCCGGGTGGTCCACACAATGATGACACCCGGGCGTTTTCTCCCGCCTTATCCTGAACAGGAACCTCCCGAAACATCCGTGTCCGGTGAGGACCTGCGTCAGGCGGAAGGTGAGGACGCCGTGGCGCCTCTCAAGCTACTCCTCAATTTTGGCGCCGCAATTTTGGCGTGCCCAAGACCCAGGCCTCTGACTTGGCTATTTCAGACTTACATTAACTATATTAGTTCTGCAGTCTTATTGCATAATGAATTCAGCAAGGCATAGGGCAATGAGTATGAACAATCGACTAATCACATGGACGGAAATCCACATCGCGTCATTCATCTCGCCAAGTGATTGGTCGATTGTTCAAACTCTTTGGCCTTTGGCTTGCCGAGTTCATTGCGCAACAAGGCTGCAGGTCTCCTCACGAAGTTGTCTTTCACCGTTGCCTGTGATGTCCAAGATAAACTCAGAAAGTACATATGAATTTGAAAAAGTCACATTGGTACTTGCCCGGGTCTGAACCTACGAAGCACGAGAGTCGAGGCCACCACGACTGTAGGCATCATTGTAACCCACAATTTATTTTAACTATGTTTTTTACTCTTTTAATTCGTCTGAAAATAGTAGGTATTGACTTCTTCCAAATTAAGACCAACTGCAACCATCTGGCATTCACAAGTTACAATACATTGTGGGCTACCGAGGTATAATGTGCTCAATCGCTATTGTACCCCGCAATGTAATTAAACGTGTACGTATAGTCCCCGGCATGTAAGTTGGCAAGTTTTTGCCTGGTTTTAGTGGGGATAAGTTCGCGCATATGGACCAACTACCACATATAGTGAACGGAACGTGGACGCGACGCGATTGGTCAGTCAATCCTTGTGTCAACAGACCAACAAAACGTGCGCGCGGAACGTTCGACGCGCCCGCTTCACTGCCAAAGAGACCTAAAAAATGTCTTCTATGCATCTATCGACTCTTGCCAACTTACGTGCCGATGATTATAACTAGTTCAAACGCGGCCTTGTATGCAACCCATTTTACCTACAAGTCCTTTTTAGCAATTAAGTCACAATATTGTATAAAATTGATTGATTGATTGATTGTTGTTCTAAACGTAGTGGACGGAAGTATGGCGGGCCCCGGTCACCTCGAGTTGGAGGTATCAGGCGGCAACGGAGCCCTGGTGGCCAGCTCAGTTCGACCCCTCGGGGGTCACCGATACGCAGCCCGGTTCACACCGCGCCTGACCAGACCCCACACCGTGAGGGTCACCTTTAATGATGAACATGTACCTGGTAAGTCTTTTTTGTAAACACGTTATGTTTCTTTCAGCCTATGAATTAACATGGAACGAGCGGAAATTTATACAAGGTTTTAGCCTACAGCATAAGGAATGGAATTCCGTTTCCTAATAGGTATAACCTGGAGATCTTTAAAGCAAGAGTAAAAGGGGCTATTTCCAGGCAACCATGCTCCACCGACGACCACATCATCGCTTACCATCAGGTTAAAAAATGGTCAAGCACGACCCTAACAATAATAACAAAACGCTCAAATTTAAAAAAAACTTTATGCCTAAAAGAGGATGGAGAACTTAATATATTTGTCGAAATTCTAATGCTTTTCATCGTAGATGTTTTGGAGCACTTATTGCATCAAATAAGTTAAGTAAGTATCTCCAAATGTGACAGCTGTTAGAGTCTTTTGAAGCAACAAATCACATCATGGCCAGGAGAGGTTTAACTGGTAGTTTGGTAGTTCAAGAAGAGCTGCTCTGCAATTCGATAAACAATGATATTATTTTTTATTTTACCATTTATGCACACACACATAATACACAGACAAGAAGAAGAAACAGAAAAATAGGTACATAGTTAGACAGAAATGGCAATATACGAGTATAAGTTCACTAGATTGAGACTAGAGAAAATTAGCTAATAGCTCTTGATGGAACCGCGCCTTTAGGTTCGCTGGATACTTTGTTTCTGTACTTCCTATTATCCCTACTTACCATAGCTATCGTAAGATAGCTGTTCTCAAATAACAAGTACATGTATTATACAGTCTTAAGTTGACAACTGATAGACACACTGAATGCAGTCGGCCTTGCGTGCAACAAAACAAGTTGTGACCAAGCTTAAACTATTTTAATGACAGTGAGAAAATGTTAACGAATGTAGATTTACCATTAATTAACCTTCTGGAAACAGGTTGCATGCCAACAATGATATTTCTAGAACAGATGTAATGGTAATATCAAATTAATATTTTGTCTCTACTATAATTTATTACCACAAAAAAAAAACACATTTTGTTAAACAAGCATTGTCATCCAAACCAAACGTGTATGCAAAATTTCATCTTAATCGGTTGAGGATAACCGCTTTTAAATTCAGTTGCATGATTTGATTAGACCCGAACATACATACATTGCAAGTTAATAAAAAGCTTGTAAAAAGATAGGTACTACGCGAATTTAAAGCGCTGAATTCTGAATAAAACGCAACGTGAAAATCACCTTTCATAAGAAGAGCACAGTGCAACGCTTGCACTAATTAAAAAAAGACATAGACTAGACATATGAGTAGAATTTCGTAAAGCCTGGCCGCAGAAAGCTGGTTTATCTAAGAACACGCTCGCTGTACAAATTGTATGCGATTACAGGAATACGAGAACAAAGGAGTGAGCAAATCATAGAAGCAGGCAACACTGGAAGAAACAAATCAAAATTGCAACAATACCCGGTTGCCGTACCTACATACGTTTTGTTTATACCTAACTGTACTCCCTCGACGACTACATTTCTTCAGCTACAACGCCTTAAGCTTCTATTTGCATCTCGGAGTGAAATATCAAACGCCCATTCTAAATATTCTAAGACATTTCTCTATTTTAATTCCGAGTATAATTTCAACTGCAACTCCATTGCATCACGTGACGAAAGAACGAATGGGTATAGTTTATTCATATTATTGAAATATTATTAGTTTTCATAAAAAATTACAAAACGCACTTACCCTAATATACATTAACAAGATCAAAACAGAGAACACTTTACGAGACTAGAAAATTCGCCCTGCATAGTTTATAAGAAATTGATTTTAATGAACTGATGACACCATAATAACTCACAATAATATGGGTATAATTAGCAACTTTTATAAATCCATTTTGCAAATGAGTATCATATTCATACTACCAGGATCCCGTTAATTCATTCAGTTTTTGGACACCTAAGTATCCACAATAACGGAACTTCGAAGTAAGTGACATTAGAAAAGGAGTGACTAACCACGCAGTACGACTTTTACAAACCTGTTGGTTGATGAATGGCAAATCATTTAGTGCTAATGCAAGCTTATAAATCTCGAAAAGGAAATTGATTTATCAAATCCTTGTTATTAAGATGTCGGCTCGATTGTATTGAGGTTTTTTTTTCTGTTAAACTGTTCAGACTTAATTGATCTGATCCGTTGTGCAAAGTGGGTGTTGTAGTGAATAATTACAGGTTCTAATAACGCGGTTTCGTAGATTTCTTTTATTTTACAAGGGCCAGCTTGCTTAGTGGTTTCAGGCCATTTTCATATTGTTATCTTCGTATCGTGCAAATTACGATCAGAGGACATGTTTTAGTTCATTACTTGACGATATCTAGTATTTTAATCATTTTTATCGTGTGGTGGGCCGGTTTTGTTTTTAGGTTGAAACCGTTACTTGACTTGGTAGCAAAAAGACCTAGTTTACTATCGATAAAAAAACTTGTTGTCATGTTCATAGTGATATGTATCACATTATTAGACAAGGGGAGGATTTTAATACAATAACTAATTCGGACGGTCTGTTAATAAGATTCGACTTGTAATTTGCTCGTATTATAATTACTTGCTTTTTTGTCTGTCTTCGTCCAATTAGTGATGGTATCGAAAAAAATACTCGTACGTTACCAATCAGTCTGACAAATAATAGAAAATCCTACTTAATTTATTAAGATAATATGTGGTGATCTAAATCACTGATAATGTGACAGTTTGTGTGCATTGTAGCTTTCTATTTCTACGTACAAGGGCATTGTGATGTGTTTCCATGGTGCGTGTAATTTGGGCATTACTGCCCGGCCAGGGGAAACCAGGCAGGGAGACAATGCAGTTAGAACACTAGCTCGACCGTAGAGCGCCACGTTAGTTCTCAAGAAAGTGTCAACTTGACGCAACTTTCGACATTTCTAATCGCTGACTTTCGCATAACAACACATCACGACTGTATTCCCCGTAGAATTAGACATAGGTCTATGAACCTACCTATACCCATTATTACAACCACATAATACAACTTGTACAACTAACTACTATCACTTTAGCATAATGAGTGCCGCAAAATTGTTTAAATTTGGCAGTAACAAACAATAGTACCTAATTATGTACCCAGTCATATAATAGAGCATTAAAAAAAACAACTATTGAAGATAATTCCTGGCAGACTGATTGGCTATGCTTCAGGGAGGCCTGTGTCCAGCAGTGGACGTCTTTTCGCTTAAATGATAATGATAATGCTGATTACTGTACAGTCGGTAATAGCTGTTACCCGAACCACACTCGAAACGAACGAATTTGAATCCTCCTCCATGAAAAAGTACAATAATAATACAGATACGCAAATTTGAATTTTAAAACGTTAGCGTTAGGATATTTATAACTATTTACTATGCGATTTTGATTTTTATACTGTAAGACTAAAAGTTTATCAGAGTATTGTAATATAGTTAGTGTCATTGCTACTAATAGCTTATTAACCGACTTACCAAAAAGGAGGAGGTTCTATATTCGACTTCTTGTATGTTTTTTTTTTTTTTTTGTGTATGTTCACTGATATCTCCGTCAATTGTGGACCGATTTTGAAATATGTTTCGAAATTGGTCCCGTTTTAATTTGGTGAAGATCTGATGAAGAACTTCGGAGGTATACAGCAGAACCCTTCAATAAATGACGGCAAATCTCTCGGGATTGCTGCAACCACATGTCTGTTTATTGTTTATACCATTTCATAACATAACATCACGCCAGTACGCTCTAAAGAAGGTACGGAGGTGTGTACAGTTCACCTTGATACACTCTCATTTCACCGGTTATGATCGAGTTTCATGGCATTCGGATAATCTTTTCTGGCATTATAAGTACCTCACTAAAGGCAAGTTGCTTAATAGGTACAACTAAAAAGTGAAAAATAAAAAATCTTTTTTACAAAAAAATATTACCGACTTCCAACTAAAAACACTACAAAGTGAAAAATAACTTTCTTTTTCGAAGTCGGTGTCCATAACGAAAACAATTGGTACCTACCAAAGACACCGACTTCGAAAAAGAAAGTTATTTTTCACTTTGTAGTGTTTTTAGTTGGAAGTCGGTAGTACTTTTTTTGTAAAAAAGATTTTTTTTTAACGATTACATTCAAGTACATCTGGTCTCTTGGTTCGTGTATAAGGCTGAGGCGAACAAGGTGTGAGTTCAAATCCTGTGTCAAGAATTTTATTGTTTTGCTTTCAATTTAGAATCTTTTCAATAATAAGTATTTCTTATATTATTTTAAAAAACTATAGACGGACACATTCTTCAAATATAAAATTTCTAAATTGGTAATATTAAAAAAAAAGAGAATATGAGAAAGACAAATATGCGTATTCATTATAAAACTGGTAGTCAAATGTTACTGAGGTTAAGGGTAGGGAACTAAAATGAACCGTAACATTAAAACTAAAGCCAGTCTACGCACAATTGCAGTGACAACGCGCGAACATTTTTGACCTTGCCTTACTAAATTGTGTAAAACAACGTCTTTTACCATTTTTTTTATTTAACGTTATCATAATATTTTTTTTTTCATTTCTGTTATAATTTATATTTTAATAGCTAGTTTAAATTAAGTATTGTAATTTAATGTAAATAATATTTTGAATCCAAAAAACTTAGTTGAATTCTGTAAATATAAAGCAACAAGAAGTAGAAGGTTAGTTTGAACTCGCAACCATGTTGACAAAGGTTCACTAATGCAACCACTAGGCCAAACATCAACAAATATTTTTGAAATTATAGGTCTACCGGAATCTCATGGCAAATGGAGAATAAAATGTTGTGTGCAATGAACCCTTTTAATACCTATATTATAGTAGTCACAGCGAATCCTTGTGTCCCTGATGTTGGCTCTGCCAACCATTCCGCAAGAAACAGTTTGCCATCGAGTATACTGCATAGAGTGAACGAGATAGGACGATGCGACATACGTAAGCGAGTGAAAGAGACAGTTATACAATGCTATTTTCACCTGCAACATTGACACAAAAATAGCAACTGCGCAAGACCTTGCAGCCACTTCAGAGACACATAGATCCGCTGTGAGTGTTATATATATATATATATATATGTGTATGAACACATACTTATAACACTCACAGCGGCTCTTTCGGAGCGGATTTTTCTGCGTACTGCGCGTAGCATCGTAAAATAATTTAAATATTTATCTTATTGTGGATTAATTTTTGTAGTTATTTGTATTTTTGTATAATTATGTGTACCTTTGGAAATTCTGACAATCTCCATAGGAATAAGGCTTGAGTTTACGAACGTATGTGTAAGTGTTGAATTTAGTTGTCCCTTTTATTTAGAACACTTTACTCAAAATATTTTTGTTGTTTAACGAGTTTTTAGAGTAGTTATAGTGCTCGTGAGAACCCATTGCTTAAAACTTTTTTTTTGTTGAATGTGATTTAAGACCGGTAGACTAGACTCTTGCCGAATTAAAAGATAGTCCTATTACACCGATTACATCGACTACACACAATACGAGCGCATAGATGTTCATTACATAGGTACATGCGTAAAACACGCAGCTCATGAGTAGACACGATCGCATGTTAGCCGGCGCGGGTGTCGCGGGCGCAGAAACTACGTCCTACTTACATCAATCATGTAACTAGTGCTAGGCTACAATTATATGTCCGGTCTGAATGCGAGGAATGATTAGGAGATTCTTTGGTTTGGTGAGAAAGTACCAAATGAATAGGTATAATAAACAGTAATTTCTCTTAGAGTTGAAGATTATAATTAATTGATTTTTGGTGCCCCACACACTGGTAATGTTTTTAAGAGAATTCTAATTGTAGGTAGGTAGGTATTCTAAATTCATTCTTCATGAAATACAATATAAACTTTTGTGTTGAATCCTAACTATTTTCCAGGCAATATGGGTGTTAGAACATTTACTTTGAAGAGAAGAACCATTTATCATTATTATTCATTATAGTCCTATCTTAGTATGCTACAATAACCCGACAGAGCTTACAATTCGAAAATTGTTCTAGAAATCAAACTCGGAATGTCATTCCCTAGAGTACATAATTATGTTCTGTGGTCATTCCTATCAAAGTTATTATATCAGAAACGGCGTCCAATATGAAAACAGAATTTTCAAACCGTTGTAAAGCAAACTTCTCAGGTACCCATTACTAGTAACCGAGTCTTGATCTACTGCAACAAAATAAACCGAGCAAGGGGCGATCGTAACTGAACTCAGTGCAAACTCCCTTCAAGCTGTGTATACTGGTGTACAACACCCACTGAACATTATTAAGTTGTACTAAGCCGTGCATGAAACAACACTACAACGTTATGCCCGACTCACTGAAACTACAATAATAAATTCAAAACGTCTTCATTATTATTGTTTCACTAATCTATGTTAGTAAATAATGGGACTCTGGTCTCTGGGAGAGTTCAATGCTGCAATTTACTTCATTATATGTAGTTTTGTAATTCACCAAATGTATGGGATTTTAACTATAGCGATAGTCCACAATAGTTTTGTCTGTTATTGTTTTTATAAACGGTATCAAATTACCGATACTAAAAATAAACAAGATCTATTCCGTATTGTGTACCGGAACCAATATCCGCTAACCAAACAAATATTTGAACCCTATGGGAATCGACACCGCTGCCGCGCTGTCAGTAGCGTAGTAAGTTAACCCTCACTCACTGCGCTAAACCAACGGTTGACGATTCACCCTATCTATGTGCAAATCGCTATCTAAAAACCGCATTGCCTATAAAACCACTTGTTAATCACTAACTAATCGTGAACGCTTTAAAATCCCGAGTTTACAAATACCCGTGCCCCAGTTCTGACTCGACTCGAGTCGACGTCGACTGAACGCTAAATGCGGTAATAGAAATTCATACAAAGCCTTATCCTCTTTCTCTTTCGTTTCTTCGGGTAGTGAGCAAGTGAGAGCATATTGCCGTCTCGTAACAGTGAAAGGGGCCGTTGTACAGAGTGGTAAAAAGTCTTAAAAGTTAGTCGAAGATTTTTATTGATTTGCTTTACTGACGGAAAATATTTGTGTTCGGGCAACAGTCAAGTCGATTTGCTTGGGACAGATATTTTGTAGTTTCTAATAATTATCTAAAGATAACATTATGCAAAAATAATGTAAATTGAGAATTTATTCAAGGAAGTAGTACCTAGATTTTCCAAACTTCTCGTCTCGGTATAATTAACGTCGTATGAAGGTGTTTATGCACGTAACACCACAATTAAACAGTCGTACGTGTTCCAAACTAACGTGTAACTTGTGCAAGTTTGGTTAGTTCCCGCTTTAGTGCCGTTTGTCATCTCAAGTAGGTGTCGCTTAGCGCGGTAACTACTGAGCTGTGACGTCATGTCACCGCCATATTCCCTGAGATCCATACAAATTGCCAACGACTTGACACACTTGGAACTGCGAACCATGCTGCCAACAGAGTTGGATGAAACATGTCGAGCTCATTATTTATGTTTGTTTACGTTTCAGTTCTCTTTGTGTTGCACAGGAGAAACATAATATTAATTTCGTTGAAAACAAAATATAGTATTTGTGTGACTGCTTCAGGTAAAAACTAAATTGTTGAAGTTATTCGTAACTTGAATATCCTTGATTAAAAAACATAAATTAACTATGAGCTTTTTATCTACATGACTGTAATAATAGCAAAATTGCACTCGGTAAAACAGGAAACAATAATCAAGTGGGTGTTGACTAGCCCAATCCGGTGCGACGCCGGCAAACTGGTTGTTTTGCTACCACTACGTGTAGGCTCTCGAATTCCAGCCGCCATTTTGAATACCACAGTGACGTCACGCAGCTGGGCGCGGGCGACTCTGCGCCTGCGCACCGCCTGTGTCTGACATTTGCGTCGCGCTCGCTTCCGAACGAGGCAATGCCTCCGAGCCTTCAAAATGCATTATCGCCGCGTATTCTGTCGCATAAGTGCTAAATACTAATACATGTAACACAGTGTCTCTCTGATCTTAGCGTTGAACAAGAACAGTTGAGCTTGTCTTCATACAGACTCCATGGTGTGGTGAATTTTCTATGAAAGTGTTATTGTTGTGATTTCTTTTCGTCTGGTCAGTGCAGTGTCCTACATAGTTGTCGCTAGGGGAACGTGAGTTTGTCTCCGGAGATCGTGTCGCCCTCGATCAGTGAGTTTATTTGCATACCTATAATGAATTCATACATCCGTATTGTAGTGTGGGCGCGACACGTCATTCGCAACCTTTGCGCAACCTTTTTGAACTAATTGGTACCTCCAATAGGTACAAGTTTAGTTACCCTGTATACAGTTATGATTTCATCTCATATTAGTGTAGCGAGTCGAAACTATATGTGGGAACGAGCACAAATACACAAACTTGTTTCAAGCTCCATTAAAGTAATTTTAGTAATAACTAAGCGATCGCCCACATAGGTCGTTTTAGACATTGGAGATACGGACGTAGTTAGTAGATTAATGTTTATGTTAGAAGTAGATGCACCACACAGAGCAGAGTTCAATCGTAAGGTAAAGTTTTGTTAACAGCGCCGAAGGTTACATATAGCTGACCTACATGTCACATCAAAATTCAAGTCTACGCACTCGATATGTGCGATTAGCACAGTGACAGTTAGATGCACCCTGCCAGGTACCCATGGGTATGTCCGTTAGGGATCTAGGCTACGTTTCGCGCCACTGGGTACATACAAAGCACGCACCGTGCGTTGAACTCTTTTATAAGGGCCGCTTCTCACGCACACCCCTCGCGGTAAACCAGACACACGCAGCGAAAAACACGCTTTAATACTATGTAGGTTAGTGTATATTGAGTAAAAATCTCTTGAACAGATAACGGATGTTAAGTTTTTGTGGACAACAGTCATCGGAGCGATCGCACGCCACTCCGATGTTGCGTGACTGTAGCAGCTGTGTGCAAAAACTACCCACAAACCCGATCGTTATCTGCAAATCTGTTCTGAATTGAATCGCAATTGTATTTTGTGTTGCTCTAACTGAAGTGTTAATGAGGTTAATGGGTTTTGATAATTTAGAGACTTTTAGTTTCAGTTGGGAACTTACCTAGATTGCTAAAGTCAAATTCTATTACTTTTAAGAAGTCGACAACCAACAAATTCTTATTAGTTGCATATAAGATTTAATTCATGGTTGTACACCTTTTACACGATATTTTTCATATTCCATTATTTATAAAAGTATATAAATGAATCTTCTTTCTTATTACATTTAATATTCAATGATCATAAACACAGCTTCACGGCCGGTTACCCATCACAAGTTAACAGTAAGCACCTTCCGCCCACAGCACAATAAAACTTAGCAGCCTAGCATTATTTCCCAAACTACGGTTTTATCTCGTTACGTTAGTGAAAGCACCGGCAGACGTAAACGTTATTTACTTGCATAAGTTAAATATTCAAACATATAACATACGTGCGGATACTATCACTTTCTTCTTATGTAATTTGTGTTCAGAACTCGGAACTGAAATGGTTTGATGACTGATAGAAAACCATCTTATATATATATATAAAATTACGCCTTTTCCGCTAGCTTTCCTACGATCCTAGGCTTAGCACGCATCGCGATTTTTAGCCGCGAAGATTTTATTCGTGCGAATTTTACCATCGTACTGAATCATAAATAACACGCACTGCTGATAAAATATCGCGCAATTTTGTCTCTTTCTATCTGTTCATAGACCTCAAAATATTCGCGCGAATTTAATGCGCACCTTGGTGTGGTGCGTTCTGTGGATAAACACGGCTTTCTTGTGGCATTATTGCCGCGCGATTTTTTTACCGCAATGCAATCTTTCCAACTTTATACAATTCCATGTCTCGCAGGATGTGCGGAAATAAATCGTGCGAATAAAAACAGAAGCGCGTGCTAAGTCTTTCAAACTCCTTTTGCTTCATTTACCTATATACATCTAGCGCACACCAAAAAAAACCTTCTGTTCTTTTATAAGTCCTTTAAATTATCATCATTGCAGTTTATTAATTCGATGATGATAATCTAGTAATTTAATGAACCCTACTTACACCAATCTCTCATGAATAAAACATTTGTACGAGTTTTAGGCACAGAACCTAGAATGCGAATAAAATTCACCAATTACCGTCATTTTATATATAATTCGTATTCAATTTTTTTCCGATTATCATTTGAATTGATACGCCTAGTGTTTTAAATGCTGCTTAAAACCCACCAATAAAATTTATTAGGATAAAAATTAGTCTGACAATGTATTCGAGTCTATGTCAAAGTAGACTGAACTCCATAATTGAGTACACGTAGGTATATGCACCTCTATGAAACCCTATGCATTCTCGAGCGTGACGGTTATTACGTGAAATTACAAATCGTCTCAGTCAGTTGATCACAACGCTTGAAGTTAAGTTATATTGAATAATACATAGTACTGCTCTATGAAGGTATACTATCGTGGCATAACGTACCTTTAAAATAGACCTTTTTGTGTATGCCAATTTAAGAAATAATAGTGTAGAATCACATGACCAGTGGGCTGGTCTTTTCCTCAGCCAAAGAATCAGCATTTCCATTCAACGTGGCAATGCTGCCCGAGTTCGGGGCACTTTTTTGATGCCCAATGAGTCTTTCCCCTCTCCCCTTTTTTACAATAAGTTGTCAGTTCATATCTTTTCGTTCAGAATCAAGAAAAAAAACTCATTATGAATTTTGAAATAAAGCCAAACCCAAAACAAAAATTATCCATGACAAAGTGCTTATTCTAAAACGACGAATGTCAATATTTCAGCCATTGCGGCTGCATCCCCTTAAATTATGTCGCCATATTTGTCATAATAACCGCTTCATACGATTTGCGTTGAACACAGCGTGTTTGAATTTCGTATGAATAATAATCGAATCGCCAGTTCATTAGTTACGTGCATTATTTGGTGATAGCTGGTGACGAAGTATGACATGTTACGCAATTATAATGGTAATTGGTGAGTAAATATTTGCGACTCAATATTTATGCACTGTTGTGTAAAGAAAGCCCTTAGTTGAATATCACAAGGGGAATACGTGAGCGCTAAACGAAATGTCTTTCGAAACTTCGTAAGACGTAACTGCTAACCTGCATTTACAGAGGTCTGCATTTCCTATTGATATTCACCCAAATTTGTGTAACACATCACTATTGAACTACACGACTTTAATATAACTAGATAAGAAAACTAACGAATCTTATCTTTAATACTTGCTAGAAAAATACCCTCCCAAAAGTGACTCAAGAGGTGTATTGTAAATTATGAAGTTCAGGGTGGCCAAGGTCAATTTTTCACCACCAACAAAACTACTGTAATAATGTATCGTCTTATTTATGTATTTAAAGAGAGGTTAATAACAGGAATATAGTGGCAAGCAAGCAGGTGTGCCGCAAGGCAAGTAAGCGTTTCTCTCGCGTGTCGGGTGTCCAGCCACGAACGCTGGCGT
Organism: Orthosia gracilis; assembly: GCA_947562075.1. Lineage (NCBI taxonomy): Eukaryota > Metazoa > Arthropoda > Insecta > Lepidoptera > Noctuidae > Orthosia > Orthosia gracilis. The sequence goes on from OX387268.1 coordinate 45,945,201, forward strand.
CGGGTTGCAGCCTCACCACTCCTGTTCACGGGAACCTCGACTTTTTACACCACTTTAAAAACATGGCTACTTGATACTTCCTATTTTTTTTTTAGTTTGCGTTAATATGACACAGCATTATGTTTAAAAGCGTTATAAAAAATAATGGCAACGGTATTTTTGGTAACGGCAATTTTAGCCACAATATTTTTTCCCCCATTTCGTATTTATCATAATTTCGATTTTATGTCTGCCTCATAGGCATATTCTATAGACCACTCTAGGAATTCAGGTGAAGATTTATTTTTCATAAGCATATCAAATTTTGAGTGCCGTAAAAATTTTAGTATTTAATTTCATAAATATTGATAGCATTTTACCGTATATGGCTAATAAGGTTTCATTTTCAAACCAAATCATTATACAAATATTATATGGTCCACAAATTAAAATAACTACAAGTTTAATAGTATCAATAAATCTCAAACAAATGTTGCAACAGTCTAGAGAAATGTCTGCTGATCTTCTGCAGTATATTAGTAAAAGTAACATTTTAACTTCTATTAAAAAAATAACTGGTGAATGAAATACCTCATGTTTCATAACGACTGGCATTCTCAGTAAGTAAGCAATACACCAGCCTAATATGGCTAGTTTCAAGTAAACCAGCACTAAACGGCAGGAAGTGAGTAGTTAACAAAATTGTTAGAGTATTAAAGTTATTACATCACGTTGATTGCGAACCATGATTGGGTTTTCCTGTATTTTAGCGCTGGCTTACTTAAAACCGCCTGGTAGTCACCGCGACACCTGCACGAAACGGGTTAACACTTAAGCACATCGCTTTCGAAACTAAACGGAGAAAAAACAAGTTTCCGAACGAGCAGATTCCCACCTCTCAGTAGTTTTAATGACTATCATATTCAAAATGGGAATGACAACTCAGCCCAACCACCACATGAATAAAATCTGTAACGGTCCCAAAATGTTGTCTAGGCACTAACTGTGAATCTTGATTATTATATTAGGCTATAAAAACCACAAAAGAATTCCAAAGTCGGTCCAATCCGATCGACATTGTGCCAGTAGGAGACATTTCACTGCATATTAAATTCCATACTTTGCATACAGACATGTTATAGCATCAATAAAACTGTGTTACGAATTTCGATGCAAGTATTTGGTATTTTACCGATTTGTTTATGCAAGTTGTTTTCCATAATTTACTGGACCTTCTACATAATTCGCACAAACTGGACCGCAAATATTCATCATTCATAATTGAACGTTTCGTAATATTTATCGTCGACGGCGTCGCATCGGTCGCTCGGTGAATGCGGATGCAATGTAGGCTGTAATGAATAGGTCCATCAAAGGATGCGGCCGGTAGCTCTGGGTTATCGGAGGCTGTGAGCCGGCAGCCGGCTTTACGAGTCTCATCGAGCCGCCGAGGACAACGGGCTGCCCGCATTAGCTGTCTAAATACCTTTCTACTTGACGCTGACACACGGTGACGGCGGACCGATACTCGACTCACTGAACAATCGTGCCTTTTGTTTAGACGCAATCCGTTCAGTTGCAGACACAATTGTTATATCAGTAACGTATCGTGTATGTAACATAATCTGTTCCGCATCATCGAATCTACGAATTTAATTTACACCTTTGATCGAACTGCGCGGCATTACGTAATGTGGTTATAAAACACAAATTAACTAACGATATTAGTTGGCAAACAACGTGTAACGGAAGCAAGCAAATACTTCGAGTTTGAAATACCTACTAAGAAAAGCTTACAAGTTCTCTTTTGATCAAATTACATTGAGTGAGTGCGCATCCTTATTTAATAAGTTCTGCACAGCACATTTCTTTATTTGGAATATCTTTAGAATTCTCAGGGCTTTGGTATTTAGGTCTAAAGAAAGTTCGTTTACATTATACAGCTGGTGAGTTAGTGAAGTCGTACTACTTAAGACGTGTGCGTGCGCGCATGTTTTACACATGGAATAGGTAAAGTGTTCGAAACCGTTGATTGCGCGAAGTGGGGTGAGGCTGGAAGGAGGTCACCAGACGGGGCGCGGGCGGAACAATACCAAATCGCTTAGATACAATACCTAACAATACGTGAACCAGCAAATTGATGGAAACTGGCAAATAGGTGTGGCCGTAATCGCTATTATATTCGGATAGCACGCCTTCGATTGTTTCAGGAAGGCTTTGTCTCGATCGCAATTTATAAAGTTTCTAAACTTTGCGTAAAAAGTTCATTGTGTGTGGCCTGATAGCATCATTCCGACATAAAATGGTAGCATTATCCGGATAACTTCATTTTACCGTCTGCAGCTGATTCTCATCCGAAAGTACTTATATTTTCTTCGAAGAATATTTTCTTCAAAGAACATTAGAAGACATGGTTGGCGTAGCGTAGCTCATGGAACAAATTTTTGTATAGTCTACAGATAATTGTGCTGGATCTGGGTATCTTGTGTATCTGAGTTATAAATAGATATTATAAACGCACCTACGATACAGGAAGAAATTCCTAGTGTGGGGCAAGGTTTAAAAAAAATACAATGCTTTTTAAAATTCCTAAGAAAGTAAAGCCTTACAAAGCTAATTCAATTTAGATCGTTCGTGTCGTCTCGAAGGAAACACCGAGGTGGTGAAACAATAGAAGCTGAACTCGTGACATCCGCTAACACAGACAAAGAAACCAAAAGACCACACTTGAGCTAAAAAGGCCAATAAACTGTTTGATTAATTATAAGAACAAGTAAAATTTAAAAAAAATCCTCGACATGTTATTATTTCATATTATATAACTTATCTTGTAGTAGAAACGCTCCGATCGACAATCTATTGACCAGGTAATTATGACACGATATCTTGCTAGAACATTCTCAATAAAGTCACGATTCAAACAAAAAAAAAAAAAAAAACAATTTATCTGTTTAGGAGCTATGATGCCACAGACAAAAAAAACGAAATCAAAATCGATTCATTCGTTTAGGAGACAGAATACACATATAAACATATACCCATATACACAAACACACAGGTACACACATGAAACTTAAAACATCTCTTTTTTTCCGTCGGTGGTTAAAAAGATATGTAACGTGTAACGAAATAAACGCAAAACCTGAAAGGGGTCAGTTAAATACGTTTTCTCGAGATATGCAATCATAAATGTAAGGAACCGTTGATTTTTATCAGTTCGCATTTCAGGGTTGGTCCCATAGTAAAAGTTATTAACAATTTTATTAAGTTTAATAACCTTTTTAGGTTTTGCGTTTAGTCTGTTGACACGTTGTATTTAGGTTAAGATTCTCTATTTATTTTTTGGAAGGCTGGCTTTAATGCTGGTCTGCATCGTTGGTCCAGTGCATGAGCAGCATGAGATCCTTTGTTCAATACCCGGTTTGGGCAACGTGCTGGGTATTGCTGTCCCATCCGGCATTCATCAGTAGCTACACTGGTTTTTTTTTGGACAATCCCACCGCACTATTCCCAAACCACTGCAACTCCTGAAAGCCAGAATCAACAGTGGCGACCACCAGAAAAGCGTTGAGGCATTGAAGCTCGATGAAGTTCCGGAGAATGAATTTAACTGTCTTGGAACCCCCAACGAAATTAATCAGAAAAGAGTAACGGAGGAGTAGGAAAAATATAAATTATCACTTCCCTCCATATCAAGCAGGAGACAGAACAAACAAGGCCAATAGGCACAAAGGGTCGTTTACAATTGGGATAAGCCCAGTTGCCTAGCACCACGGATAAAAATAGGATTAATATTAATGGGTCCTAACATTGTGAGCTCAATGTTTGATCCCAATAATAGGTATGTCAAAAACGCTTGAACGTACGGCAATTTGTTCTTCTAGTTTCCACAAGGTCCGTATAGTAAACAACTTCTGATGCAGACTGTACTTTATTCAACATAATATTGCGTTCATTCTGCCAATGAATACACTCCCATAAGATATGATAATGAGTCTTGATTAGGCAATAGGATCGCCCCTCGTCCCATGGGGTGTGAAAATAATTAATTTGGGTGTACATAATTATGTAGATACACCTCTAATACATACAAATACAGGCGTGATGTTATAACGTCTAAATGCTCAACTTTCAGTGCTCGAGATGTAGTACGAAGGGATGTCGCATGCGCGCTTGAGAAAAATCCGATGCCCGACATCCTCTCTATGATCACACTACAACCCCGGGTAGACTTAAGAGTCGGAAGAGTTTTCTTCGATGCACACGGGTCATCCAAGACCCACCGCCTATAGTGAGAAGCAGGTTGTGGAGAGAAGCTCACCTTCCACCACCCGAATTCTTGAAAGCCCAGGAACACTTGCCACCTGGATGTGAACTGCAGTGGCCTACATGGAAAGCACGCAATCGTTTGCGCACCCAAGTAGGCCGCTGCAAACACAATTTGGCAAAATTGGGTTTTATAGAGCCGTCTGATACCCGGTGTGAGTGCGGTGCCCCTTTGCAAAATATGGCATACATGCTGCAGTGTCCCAAGTGCCCATACCTACACCTGCACTTTGGCAGACCTTATGCTCGCCACTGACGCCGCAATCGGGTTGGCCACCTACTGGGCCCAAAATTTATAAAGAATTTCCCATCGAATCGAAAAGAAGAAGTGCTCGAGATCCAAGAGTATCATTTACATCATATACACAATTATTCTTTGGAATAGCTTTTGATGACATGCTCTTTACCTTAAATGAACAAGAATCTATGATTAGTCCTAAAGTCTTTACTTCACTTCTAAATGTAAAACTAAATAAAATAATGATCGAATATAAATATTTGCTAAGACGTTTTGTGTAGAGTCGTTCGAGCTTCGTAGTCACATATAAAATGACCTAGATTAATCACTCTCATAAATTACAAGTGTTACAGTTGCTCGGTATTATTTACAAAAAAAAACATTAAGAATATCATAGAAATTTTATATTGACATCTTTCTACGCTTTTAAAAGTATATTTATTGACTAAATTACTTATTTATTAATTTGAATTTAGCTGGTGACAGCAGTTTTAATGGATCAATGAACTCCCAAGTCATTAGAAATACAATCAGTTGTGACCTCAATATAAGTATTATTTTATAATTACAGTAAACATTAACATAACACCATTTTATTGTCCTCAAAAGTTAGGCACCTTTATTCTTAGGGAGGCAGATACCTACAGCAGTCACAGCGGATCTTTGTGTCTCTGAAGTTGGCTCTGCGAACCATTGCGCAAGAAACAGTTTTTCATCGAGTATACTGCAAAGAGTAAGAGAGATAGGACGATGCGACAAACGTAACTTATATTTATATCCCATGCTTCAAGGGGTGGGGATATTATGACCATCAACCCGGCACTAATCCAGTCTTCAACCTGCTACTAAGACATGCCAGGTGGAAGAACCTAATTACACTTTTCCGTACAGTAGCGCTTGTTGCCACTAGACCAACGCGACACTTAAATAATTTTGTTTTATAATTGCATTTATTCATTTTATATACATATTTGCTAGATTCCTAGATATAGGTAAGTCTATAAAAAAATAAAGAAAACATTTAAAAATATATTATAAACAGTAGCCCACCTGTACCGGTTATTGGGTCCAAGCTACCAGTGGTCAGGAATCCTGAGAATGGATGTTCGCGCCGTGTTCAGGAGTACCGCTATCTGGATCAAGCCATTGATCCAGTTGCCCAACGAGAACCTCCTCAGGTATTCATCGAGTCTCTTGACTGTTATGCTATTGACATTTATAATTATTATAACCTTGCTTTATTAATGTCTAATAACTGACTATTAGGAACTTGTCTAACTGGGTATTGTAATTAATGTTATCCAAGTAGCTGTGGGAAGGAAACTTTACAGTGTAGGCGTCCTACAAGGAGTTGTTTAGTAAGAATCTAAAACACATTAGCTAATAACTCTCAAACAAACTCATCCCTATTGTTAAATACAACAATATCTTCTGAACTTCAGTTATAAAGGCAGCAGTCCCATTGGGTAACACAATTTCTATCACAGACTTTGAAGAAAATTCTTAGATAATCCATAGCTTAATATTATGTTCGAACAAATAAAATGTAAAAAACCCCCGACATATTTTTATTTTCTACTACATAATTTATCTAGTAGAAGACACGCTTCGATCGACAATCTACTCGTCTTGAACACGTTATAATTAGGATACGATATCTTGCGGGAGCAGCCCGATCCAAACAGTTAAACGTCAATAACTTTTCAACGGCTGAACCGATTTCATCAAACATAGCTAAGGACACTCGATAAAGTCACCTTTCAAACTAAAAAAACCCAAATCAAAATCGGTTCATCCGTTTAGGAGCTATGATGCCACAGACAGATACACACATGAAACTTATAACACCCCTCTTTTTCCGTCGTGGGTTAAAAATTTGCCTGCCCGACAACCTAAGTAAGGCAATGCATGTTGTTAAATAAGCAAAATCAATGGCAAGGAAGAAGCAGGCTAAAACGTAGGTTTTTAATAATTTGTCGACCGATTTCAAAAAGGAGGAGTTTCTCACGACGATTTTGACGATTCTTTTTTTCTAACGGTGGTGCCAACTATTATTTATTCTGTGGTGGTGCTTCTTATGTGGTCTCATTTAAATTTGGTCAAGATCTGATGACTAGTTTTTAAGTTATCCTTAATAATGCGCATTTCCATGGTAGACACCAAAGCTAAAAAGATAAAATAAAAACTTTAAACAAAAAAGAGATAAAATATAGATATGCTCGAGTTTGTCCACCTGATGGTAAACGATTGTTTGGTGTATTGCTGTTGTAGGCGATGGGCGGGAGATATTTTTCACGGCGTTCTTGATGAGATAATAAATGATCAAAAATAATCGCATCCAAATTAATCTTAAAAGCCAAGCAGTAATTATTGCTTGGCTAATCATGGAGCATTATCTGCTTTTGTTTTTAAATTATTATAATAGATACGATGACTTATTCTCCTTGCAGGTTTATCTTGATCCTACTAGTCATAAGTTAATTATCCTAAGCAGTCGATTACTTATATCAAACGTAAGGCGCTAGGTAATTTTGATTTTCCAATCTGGTTCCTCTTTTAAGAGGTACGTGCACTCACTCATATTCGATTCATATTCGTATTTTTTACGAACATCATAAAACAAACTCATAAGAAAGTTAACGAAGTGATTGCACATACCCCTGCCTTTGCAGTTGCGATTACAAAATGCAGTTCAGAATGTACCTCCTGTGTACTCAGGTTTTCTCTGTATATTAGTTTTCCTGCTCGAAACATAATTTCAAAGATTTCTCAATATTTTTTTAGGATTCGTTTCGGTCTATTTCTTTAGCATTCTTGTTTTAAAATTAAACATGTTCTTTTCATTGTGAAGAATGCCGTCGATTTCTTAGATTTTTCTACAAAAGCTCCTCCTTTTTATTAGTTTGTACGAGACGTAAGCCCCGAAATTCCACCCAAATACCCAGCGCCTTAAAGAGTTAAGAATGACTTCAGAACTATCCGCAGTCGTTAGTACGTAGTCACAATGCAAACTTTATTGTAATTAAAATCTTGATAATGTTGGTACAAATGTATGTAAAGAGAACTCATATCCTGTCTCGTCGTGTCGAAATTACATTATACTCGAAATTTGCATTGCTAACGAGTAATTTGTAATTACACAATTACTAGGTATTTCGATGCAATTGGTTTACTAGCAAGTTTGCACGTTCGCGTATTTTATTTAGGAATTTTACAGAAGAATCGGCATTATAAATTGTGGTAACTTCAGCGAACATTTCTATTGAGGTCGTTAGCGTCTTTCATCAACGAAATTACTGAGACGATTTAAATAAAACTTTATACGCATCCGCAAGAACCTAGGTCTAAAAACTTGGGTAAGAACTTTATAAAACAGTCGTTTATAGAGGCAAAGTAAGAGCGATTTCAAGTTTTTCATCTACTAAGTACCTACTGTTAAATATTCACTTTACCAAGATTATAAACAGTTTTAAGAAATACCGTGCCGCGTAAACTAATTCCAAGTTAATTATTGACTGCATATATGAACGTTTCCCTAGTTTTGAAATATATCACATGTTTATGGTAAGTTGATAGTTGCGATAACTGTTCTTACCAACCTGTTCAATAACCACGTTTACTTTATAAATTACTTAATCAAATAGCAAATTAAAAACACTCGTTTTATTCATAAATATACCTTTATCAAAGTATACGAATAACTCGAATAACCCAGAATGTTTAATTTAAATGACCAACATTTGTTAGTTCCGTAGTTAGCCGATTGAATCATTGGAGTTTCTTTATACGACGATCGGAGACTCTAGGTAGCAATTAGAAAGTCGTTTATTAGTAGACACGTTTTTATGGTATAAGAGTGATGATCCAGCTATGAATTAACTTAGATAGATTATTAATTGAACTCTTTTTATTGTTTTCCAATATCTCACCTGATGGTAAGCGATAATATGGTCGATGGAGAAGCACGCTTGCCTAGGAGTAACCTATTCACTCTTGACTTAAAGACCCGTTGATTCTAACCATCAGGAAACACAACACAAGAATAAAATGACGCGTTTTTTAAATAGGTCTACAACTAATTTTGCAAACCCTAATAATAATGTAGTTACGGTTCGTCCCTGTTACTGAAGCAGAGAACAATGGCAACATCCCGCTTGCCAAAATATTAGGTTTTAAATCTACTACACAAACGTATTATGTAACCAAATCGAGATGTTATATCAGCTGTTGTAATAAAGTTTGCTACCTAATAATATACATACTTAGCGAACATTCGATCATACTCTGTTGTACTTAGTCCCTCGAGCGTTAAGATCCAGCGATAGTTGTTAAATTGTAACCGTGTCGTATCGCGAATAACTTTCCATTAACTTTCATAACTAAGGTGTAACCATAGACTTAGAGAAATTGACGGAGCATAACAAAATTGACAAGTCTGTAGACAGAGACAAAGTTAATGTGCGGTATGGTCAATACCTCTTTTCTGTAGGTCTACGTGACGAAGATGACACTGTCAGCATGTGCCTTGAGCTAAACAGAATTCTAGAAAACGGCGATAACTGGCCGTACGATGACTTTGTCTCTGTCACACCTTTCCTACCGCATTCACTTGAGGTTGACAGCCAGGCAGAATACCGGCAACCGGCCCTTACGGTTTATGAACAGATTAATTTTGAGTTAAGAAACCATATTTGAGTGCCTAAGTTTATCAGGTTACAGTAGAGTTTGACAATACTCAACATCACTTTGTCAATACAATAATCGGAGGTTACCACAGTTCTCTATTTCTAAATATATATAAGTGTAACAGAAATACGGTAACACGGCCAATCGCTTCTCGTGCCACCATATTTACAAATGTCTTCCGTTGTGAACGAGTGTGCGCGAATGAATGCGTGCACCTAAATAACTTGTGTGTACCACATACACGTATTTCAACGGAAATTGTGTGAGAGCTAATGTCCACACATTTTCTCTAACGCTAACGCGCTTGAAATTCGTAGAAGGTATAAGTAGAGGTGTATTTATGCGTAGATAAATAATATGTCCATGTCTCTGGTGTAATTTATTTTGTGGGAATGAGGGTTCAGGAAAATGTACGCCACTAAATAAAAAACTAGAATCTATTTTATTTTGAAAACGTAAGCTCTTATGATGTCAACAAGACGTTACTAATGTTGGTTAATTTAGGCGTTTTGACAGGTGCTTGAACCTGACATATTCGTACGCCATTTCAGAAAACCCAGGGTTTTTTGCAATGGCGAAATCCGGAATGGAATGAAATTGTCAGCAAAAGAATATATGTATATATTGTCAACATTCAGACGCTTAATTTGCTTTTTTTATGAATCATAATTTTGATAAATGGCCACAATCGTGATAAAACCATAAAAAAATATAGTTACAAATATTTGAAACCACTAAGTTGCCGAAATTAGATCAACCAGTTTTTATATTGGTTACATAATTTATTAGACATTTTTAAATCATTTTCGAAAAACCAAATCCATTTATTTATATATTAGACTTAGCTTGCTAAAATTGATGGAACAACTATTTTCTATTAAGTACAAACAAGTTTTCACCGTTAGATAGCTGATTCACGCGTTAATAGGCGTGGACATAGCCTTACTGGCCATAACACGGCATAAACCCACTAGTGGACCTATTTTCCACTAATCAGTAATTGGTCGTATACACAAACATTCAAGTTTTACGTAGATGGGTATTTTTTCGCCATGTTTGCCTATAAATATGCAAAAGAGCTCGGCAGAAAACGAGCAATTCGAAGTATAATTTGGTAGCGTAGAAATTATCTTTGATAAATGCTGGTTGTCTAGTTTACATGGCTTTTGGCAGGTTATTACCATTCAACATACTGTGTTACGACTTACGATAGATCATTATATCTTGTAAGTCAAATATTATCGCTCTAGGCTAAAAGCAGTTAGCTGCCTATATGTAGACCTAATTTAATTTAGATTAGATTCTAAACAACGACCCGCTCCAATGTAGGTATCTAAACTGACACCAATGTTCTAAATACTTTTCAAGGAATAATTCCTTTACTACACTCGATTCAATCGCCCACGGCATCTTAAAAGAATTAATCAAAAAGTAGTAATAGTAATAACTTTACTATTAACTTTATCAAGGGCGGGTAAGTTGAGTGTACTGAGAATAGGAATAGGGGTGACTTTAAGATCCATTATGAACAACACCCCTACACAGTTCTACCCGTAAGCCTTCAAAGCAAAATTGAACAGGCATCTTCTGAGCACACTGGTTCAATTTTAGAACCCATCCATCGCTTTTGATCGCGGAACAAGAGCTGACTCATCATGTATTTAATTAATCTACCGAATGCAGAATATTATATTCGCCAACCTGGCATAAAAATCGCGGTACGAAATGCAATTAATCTCACATAATAATATAAATTCAAGGTTAACCACCTATTTTAATATGCAAAGGAATGTGTCAGACAATGCGTTGGTTAGTTATTTCAATAATGACACATACTCGTAATTCTGATTAGAGGTAATTTATTTGTTCGTTTTTTAATTTATTTATTTAAGTATTTTCTACCAAATGGGTGATACAAAGATAGCCATGACAGGTGCAACTTAAAAGAAAGACAAACAGAATAAATAAACACTGATCTGATTACAAAAAATTTTTCACTAATAGAAGGCTATACTGTTGCTGAGTTTAAAGCAACTAATCAACCGACTTCAAAATGGAGGAGGTTCTCAATTCGACTGTATGTTTTTGTAAGTTTGTTACGCGATTACTCCGTCACATGCACCGATTTTGATGATTCTTTTTTAATTTGAAAGCTGGTGCTGGTTTAATTTGATCATTAGGTTCAATTTGATTAAGATCTGACGAGTAGTTTTTAAGTTATCCTTAATATTGCGTATTTATATGGTAATAGGTACTTACCAAAACAAAAAAGAGAATAATAAAAACATTTTACCAAAAATATTAAACCGGCTTCCAAACATTCTTTGCAGAAGTCAGTGTCTTTGGTACCAATTTTTCTTTATTTTTTTTTATTTTACCTGAAACCGGACGGTTCCTATGCTACTGGCGACGGGAAAAGCTAGTTTCAAATAATTGTAATCCATGTTTATAGGCAGTTTATAACAATTTTACCCGCCTCATAGATCAGGTTAAAATATTAGCTATGTTAATTTATCAATTTACATAATAAAATATGGATTGATAATGATGATCCGCCATCCGTAGCAAAGTACATCATTAATAACTGGTTTTATGAATCATACCGAACCTATGCGTAGCAGTCTAACAGGTGACATTCTAACATTGTATATTCGAAAGTGTGTCTCTGTGTTTTATATCACACAGGTAAAAAAAACGCATTTTTTAGGGAGCAGACTAACTGACGTAGGTATCTGTATTAAAATATCAATTTATAAATAATAAAAAATAATACTGTAGTACTTACTAGATAGAATGGACATAGTTTATTATTATTATCATTATCCTCCTGTCCAATTTATTTGGGCCGGCGCAATTAAATTTCAGAAGAATTAATACTTCAATCACACAAATGATTGAAGTATTCAGAGCCAAACTTAATGCTGTAGGCTTTTTATGCAATCTTATTTTTCGGAGACTGGATCTCTCCAACCAACTATGTTAAGTAATAAGCTTCATTAGAATTCACTTTGAGTTTTGACATATTTATTCGTCTGCTGCTAAAACTGTCATGTAAGTATACCATAGATCTGTATTGACATACAAAACATCGCCATTACATAGAAGCTGGTATCGCGAGTCATCCAGTTACGTAAATATTGGCCACAGCAGAAGAAGTCACTCGGAGCTGTTAGAGAAAGTTGACAAAACCAATTATTACACAATTAACTGTTAATCTATTACAGCGAAGTTAATTGCACGGTAACGAGTCATTATTTCTGCGCTAAATTTATGACATTTTATTTGTTGTCTAGTTTTGAAGTTTATTTGTAACTCCAACCAAAATCCTTTAAATGCACTGTCTTGGTCCCTCGTGTTAGAGGGCGAAATTACTTCATTGACTTGGTAAATATATTACATATGGTAATGTTGATAATAAGTATCTAGAATCTTCGATTAATAATACATTGATCAAAGTCTAGAATAATAGAATTATTTATCGTGGTTGATAATAAATACCATTGCCATTTAATAATATCCACTGTTTATATTCACAGACTCATTATTTACGCCAGTTCACCGTTAGAGGGCGTTCCAGTGGTTACAGCTCTCACAGCATGTAACAACAAACTCACCTCTATAAACCAGGGAGAACTTGTAAATCATAGAGATGTATTTTATAATGGACCTCTTTTATATCTGCTGAATCTCGGCACAAATGAACAGTTCCTTTCGCGGTCTGGTCGTGTTTGTAACGATGGTCATGACCATCCCTCTCCAGGAATAAAGGAATCCTCAACTTTGATCACTCACTTAGACTCGAATTTCTTTTGTATCTTTTTAGAACAAACGTCTTGAAGAGCCTTGGAATATGTTTTTATTTTTAGATGAAGGCGGTGATAATTGTGTACAAAATATTGTTAGTATGACAAGGGACAGAATTCATTAAAGACACCGGTGAAGAACGAGTCGAGCTCACATATTTATTTACCGTTCCGTACTAAACTACCAATAGAAAGTTCACTGATCTGTTGTTCCATATCGAACAAAGTAGCCTACCTAAGTAAGTTCAGATAATATTCATTACAAAAAGTCGTTATTATTTATACACCCATTAATTTAATAACCAACATCAAAAAATACTTGAGGTATTCACAGTCTTCCCATCAAAAGGTTTTAATTAGGGCACTCCAATATAATTCTTATTGGTCGTTTATCATTAACCGTTAGCTATATTCGCATGACCGATCTTAAGTACTATGTTACGAAGGGGCATGGGCCAGTAACGGCCCGGCCCGAGTTGAGCAGGTGTGTCGATGGGCTGGCTACTACGTGTTAGTTCGCAATTATACTCGGTATACGGTCACGGCCGTTCAATTCCATAGCCAAGAATGTGTTGGACTACTCGCTGTCTTTATTTGTGGTGTAAAGAGATTACTTAGGTACAATTACAATTATGTAAATACGTCAATGAGTTAGGCTGCAGTAGCTTTCCCTCGATAACGTAACAATATTATTTATACACCATCCGGTACCTTCCGATTATTATTTTTGACTAACTCCCGAAATGAGACAATTGCCTAGATTGAGTGTCACTATCCATGCTGATCTTATATACTTATGTATCTACAATTTCATTAATAGATTTTTTTATTTAATGAATTAACTGACTGGCAGCCAGGAAAATCGCTAAGTTTGTGAAATAAGAATCGATGATAAAAAGAAGTACTTACCCGAATTCGCCGCTGAGAAAAGTTTAATTTCGTTGCGACTAGACAGCCTGTGAGCAAAAGATCATAGGTGCTCTGTACCTACGTACTGCTAATGGCATCTCCTGTAAGTATACAGAATCAGATCGCATCAACATTATACCAAAAACACCGGCAGCCGTATTGCGTAAGTGAATACGGCAACGCAAAGAGTTTGACCGCTATCCAATCGACCAATCACATGCGAGAAGCATGACGCGTGATTGGTCGATTTGGTCGATTGGATAGCGGTCAAACTCTTTTCGTTACCGTATTCATTTACGCAATACGGCTGCGGGTGATTTTCTTGATATGAAAACTTCATGCACTAAAACAATATTACCTACCTCATAACCCACCTTAAAACATATCATTCAAATAATCGCTAACATCGCCACGATGAGTTCGGTAACTAATCTAAAACAGAACAATAGCGCGTCGAACTTGTCTGCATTGAAACATCTTCCCACATGTATTAATAGCCGAGGCCGAGGTCGCCACTAATAAGGAAGGGTTATGTCAGACAATCATTGCGATAATAACCTTGCAATGTATTAGAAACTATAAAACAATATGAAGAACCATCTATGTAATACTTGAGCTGTTTGTGAAGGAGTCGTCGTAGAGAAAGGAAGTAACTTCTACATCTGATTCTCAAAATTTGAGTATGTGTACAGGCACATAAAACATATCCCCTTTGTCTCTGAGATGGCAAAAGCAACAGTTGTCATCCATGGATAATCCACAGATACCACAATACTAGCGTATCCATAGCCACCCCTTCGAGGCTAGCCATTAGATAGACCACCTGCTTTGCCTGCCTCACGCAATACAGCTGTCTTGTCTTGCCTTTACAATGGTGGGATCGATATCAAATCTGAATACCTACCAGTAAAGGCAGTAACCCCTGACCTCTACAATACGAATTGGGGAACACCGATATTATAACGAGAGTCTTGAATACAAATGTGCTAATTACAGAAATGGGGAATTACAGGAGAGTAGGACCACCTGTGTTTTAAGCGATATTTAAGAATATTAGAGTGAGGATAGAATAGATGTAATAATACTAAGCGCTCTGTTCTCTCAATATTAATGCAAATTATGCAGCATGATCATTAAATACTCTTTGTTAATGTCAGAGTTAGTAAGAAGCCATTAATTTTGGATTGGTCACGTTTGTCTTCTAAACCACGGCATCGATCAGGCCATTCTGGTCGTTAAGCATTTGGTATTCTGCGTGCTCGTAACGACAGTCGTAGGTATTCGTGCGACAACCTGCACCGTCCATCCCAACTGTCGCTTCCGTCTCGACAGGATTTATGTAGCCGCATAAATGACGCTCTGCAACAATGCAGCTTAGCTAAAACACGCTCAAACACACAGCAATCTTTCACAACAAAGTCTGTCGCACACCGCGCAATGTCTATTTTCTCACCGTCAAGGTGTGCCTGCAAACTGCATGGAATGTGTAGCCACAGGTGATTGAAAAGTTTCAACTGTCTATTTTCTAACTAAACGACCTCGTGGCAATCGGTTCCGCCATGTCGACCTTTACAGTTTCGTAACACATTTTTATTACACACGCCTATTGTTTTAGCGAAACTTTCATATGGTATCACAGAGTAAGGCTGCTTTTTTGAGCAGTTGTACCTATAGTTAGTAAATATGTCAGTAACGATGTGAAGACACAAAATATAGTTAACTGACTAGTAAACATTAGTTTTAAAATCGACCATAAAGTTTTAGTATCACTTTGCATCGTTGTTGCATCGGTATTGCAAAATGGTTACTCTTAGCTCATACGTTGGATACTTCCATACCAAGTGTTCTTGAAAATATCTGCAGGAGTAGGTAGGTAGTAACTATTAGTAATGACTGTAATTAGTACCTATGTTTGTCAGTACGTATTGGTGTTTACTGCATAACTGCTCACGTGCAACGTATCGTTAAACGCGCAGTTTTCTTGGCAATGCACCAGGTGCGGATCATAAACAAATTGGCGATTTGATGGATCTTTTTATATAGATTTTTACCTATCATCATACTACCTAACATGTTCTTGCGAAGAAAAAATAGTAGCTAGGTAGAAACATAGGTATCAAATAGGATTTCAAGCAAGCAAAAATCATTCGCTTGCTTTAAAATAAATGAGGAATGAATCTAAAGGTTAACTACTTTCAATTCCGATACAGTTATGAATATTTACGTTGTTCACATTAAAATTATATTTATGTGGAATAAAACTGCTGTACAGGCGACTATTACTCGTATTATTGACTCATTTTGATAAAAAGCAACCAAATTAATTTCGAAGTTTGGAACACCAAAGATAGCTTAATTCAATAAGTGAGTTGTCCAAACTTTAAGAGCCAAGTTATTTCTGGAACTTGCTGAAATATTTGAACAATCATTTTAACCGTTCTCAGAACTGCTTGAAACAATTCAACTGGTCGACAGTCTTTTATCAAATGCCAGAGCCATTCGCAGAAACCCACGAAAGCTTCCGTATTTCTTAACAATCTCCTGTAAGATGCAATGAAATATTTAGGGAATAGAAAAAGCTGTTTTATTATATGAGAAAGTTAGCCGCAATGGTGTCTATTACGTGAATACGCGCTACCCGCTAGTGCCATCAGCCGCTACATCTATCATGTGGTGTGTCATTACTGCCTCCTCAGCCGCCTGCCATCGCTCGCGCCCCGCTCTTAGGGGAGGCTTTATCAGTTTTCTTAAGCCCCCCACATTGACATTTATTGTGTACCTATAAGCACATTCGATTTGCACTAAATTAAGTCTCGTTTCCGACGAAAAGAAAGGCGTCCTATTATTTTTACTTGATGGGGTATTATAAGATTTTAGCATGTACTTTTGTATCTTTCGCTATTTTTCACAAACTTTTTATTAACTTGTTGCAATGTATGTATGTGGTCCAATCTTGCAACTGAATTTTTACGTTTGGATTGGATGACAATGCAAGGTAAACTGAAAAGCTTGTTTAAAAAAATGATTTTTTTTAGTTGGTAAATCATTCAGTAGCATCCCGTATTAAAGATAATCATATAATTTCGGTAAAGATAATCATATAGTTTCGATAATTTCGGATAGTGATAAATGGCTAGGCTAATGCTTGGGCAAGTTCATTTTTGGGGTTCTGTACCCAAAGGGTAAAAACAGGACCCTTTTACTAAGACTCCATTGTCCGTCTGTCTGTCTGTCACCAGGCTGTATCTCATGAACCGTGATAGCTAGACAGTTGAAATTTTCACAGATGATGTATTTCTGCTGCCGCTATAACAACAAATACTAAAAACAGAATAAAATAAATATTTAAATAGGGCTCCCATGCACAAAACGCGATTTTTTGCCATTTTTTGCGATAACGGTACGGAACCCTTCGTGCGCGAGTCTCACTTGGCCGGTTTTTTTTTTTCAAAGACCTCCCCTGTTTTGTCCGAAGAAACAAACTTAAAAAAAAACTTTCAGAGAAAAGTTGTAAAAACCATTGTTGTCTTTATCTTTCCAATGCAGTACCTAAGATTGGTTGTGACATTCCCGTTCCTGCGAGTAGAAGTAATACTTAGTCCACATTGTTGTCTTTTATTTTTCAATCTGATTTTTAACTATTTTCGTTTTGCTCTTCCCCAGGGTCTCCGTGGAAGGTCGAGGTGATGGCAGGGCCGTTGGGCGGCGGTGGAGGGGAGCCCACTCGGCTGATCCCTGCCAGAGTACCAGCCGTCTTTGAGATCTCCACCTCAGCAGGAGAAGCTACTTTCAGCAAGAATGAGGTAAGTTCTTTTTGTCTCCTACATCATTTGATTGCCTCCCACTAGGTACACCGATGACCCGGTTAATTCTGCGGTAATCCACTGGATGCAAGACTCACAGCACTGGTCGATCTGATATGGTGACACTTGTATTTTTATTTAATATAACACGGCCAAAGGCCAATATCGATGTTTTTAAAAGCATTTGAAAATGAAAAACACTTGGGGGTGGCCATGCTCAGCAGTGGATGTTTTTTGGCTGTAATGGCGAAATTTTGCAAGCCGATGACAGACATAGCTTAAAAAGCTTAAGTCTGCAAAACAGTAAATATGTATATGGCAAATGGCGAATTGGTAAGGTGTGTTCAAATTCAAACTTTGTACACACTCAAATATTAAACATTGTGATTTTGGTGCTGTTTGTCTGACACAACAAAATCACAAACAAATTGACAAAAATAAAGCGCATCAAATTTCAGGCTTGTGACGTCACTAGCACACCGTGACGTCACACAATATTTCAATGCACTGTACCTTCCCTAATTTTTGTTTACTTGAATGTTTGAACACCATCTCGTGAGCAATAATGTGGTCGAATTTGGAGCACGCTTGCCTAGAAATAACTAATTTACTCTCGACTTGAAGACCCCAGGTTGTAGCTATTAGTAAAAACAGACTCTGGCAGGGAATTCCATTCCCTAGCTGTAGGTACTCACTATGAATATTCCCAAGACGTTTTGTGCTGATTGCTGGGATCCTGGGATGCTGAAATGTCGCCCATGTACCGATGGCGTATCGCCGTACGTCTTGTTGCCCGATGATGTAACGGGCTTGGTAGACAATTGTGCATCTCCAACGCGTAGGAACTCCCCGAAATGTAATGGATAAAAACATTCCTATGAATACGTCATTTAATTAAAGAGGTGCACTTTTTCCCCGAATGCCAATGTTTCCTCGATGTCCAACGCACTCAATTCGTACCAATTTGTATCAATTTAACTCTTCATTCAAGGATTGCATGACATGGCTCGCGTTCAGTGGGGAGCTCTGAAACTGTAATTTAATTATTGAAATTGTATACCTTTATTTTTACTGGCATGTGCAAACGCAAAATTGCAATAGCAGTCGTTCGAAAAAAAAATACGGCAGACCTTTATTAATTGAAAATATTTTTCTGTAAAACAACAGGCAATCCGGGGGGGTAACCATATAAGCTCTTAGTAGTATAGTGCTCGCCAAACTTTTGGGCCGCCCTGAAGTTGGCTTTCCGATGCGCAAGGCGCAGCGCGGTGCTCATTTTGTATGAGATTTACTACTGCGCAGCCATTGTAGCCAACTTCAGGGCGGCCAAGAAGTTTGGCGAGAACTATACAGCAAGATTATTTCGAGTGTGCGTAAGGGACAGATATATATGACTTGTAGGTATACATCTGTCTCTTTTTCACAGTCGAATCATGATAGTTTTGACTCGTCTTGGTACGGGCCAGTCCCCGTCTTTCAAAAACAATCAATACAAATTACTATTATCGATGTCTAAAGTTAAAGAACTGTTCTTTCCTCTAGCTATCTATGAACCATAATTATCCTTGCCATGAGCAACACTTTGGGTTTTAAAAGGGACAAAATCCATCAATTACTTGTAAGGTGCAATAAAGCTAAGCATTTATATCGGCATTTCATCGATAGTCGAGGATATTATTATAATTTCGAAAATTCCTTAATTATTACGTATTTTCAGGTTGGCGTAACAGTAACAGCTCCGTCCAGAAGGCCAGTGGCCTCTCGTGTCTTGGACGTAGCGGAGCGACCAGGAGTTTACCGTATCGAGTTCACTCCTGAAGAAGTCGGCACTCACCTTATCGATGTAAGTACTTGGTTGTATACCTACTATCGTCTCGGTTGTGCCTAAGCCATATCTTAAGAATTTAATTTTCATCGATCATGAATTGAACTACGCAGTTATTTATATAGACAGATATTAACATCAACCCTAGCATGTTTGGTAAATTCACTGTAGTACCTACCTATCCGTTAAAAAGTTTTAAATACTTATCACTCAAATCTAATATCTAAATGTAGTAAAATTAAGATCATCAGCTGATTAATATTCTCGAAGTGTTACATAACACCTTCGCTATGGTACTTATTTAAATGTAGTGAAAACCCGACCCGTAATAGTAATTTTATACTCTTATGGGTGCTATTTATAATATTTTCACGCTTGGTTATCTAAGTTGGAAAAGTTAGGAAACTTTTTAATTATGTTGGTATTTTTAGGCACATCGATTTGAGTTTCCATATCAATCAACAGCCTACCCCCGATGTCTGAATTAAGAATTTGTAGTTGAGTATTTGCCAAAAACTGTGGCATTAAAGTTGGGTTTTGACACGTTCTTAACTCCAAATACTCAATTCAGAAACTCTATACTGATGGTTTTTTTTTTTTTCTTTTTTTAATTTCCTATGTCTATTCTAAATTGCGCGACTACCCACAGATCTACATATAAGTAGGTACTGTCATAGGGGTAGCCAGGAAGCTACGTATTAAAACGCAGAAATTACTTTTATCTGATATATTTTACCAACATGCCTGCCCTAAAGCGCCTTCTCTAGAATTGACCAATAAAGCCTAGCAAAAACATCCTCATTTATTTTTATAAGTTCGAATTTCAATTCTGTTGCCAGTTTTATTATAGGCAAGGAGTTTCCCTTTACATAGGCAGAGTCCTCGCAGTACCTACCTACTGCCTTTTCTCATAAGTTTTTGGTTCATCTATCTGGGATCCCTCCTACGCTATGTTTTCTGATTCGCGATCTCCACTCAAGTAGGTGTAGGTTACCTACTCCTCTGCTATAACGGCCATCGGAGGGATTTGAGTTTATTATCAGCTAAATTGTGGCGTTTTTTCAACCAGAAGTTAAGAATCGTGACGGAATCCATGTTAAGCCGTTTGACAAGCAAGCTATCATTTGAAGATATTTCACAGTCATTACAGTTCGTCAGAAGTCCGAAAGTCTTACAATCAGTCTTAGGCACTTGTCCCACCGCCGACGATCAGCGAGCAACGAGTAGATCTAAAACCTAGTTGGCGAGAAGCGAGTGTGTAGTGATAGTTTTACCGTTAGGTTATGAGCGAGTATGTTTGTGCGACGAGCGATAATTCGCACCACTCGCTCGGGTGGCCAGTCCTGCACGCGTTGGTTGGTTGGTCTCTCGGCGCGAGTTCTGGCCGTGTCCGCCAAGCGAGAATCGCCGAGCGAGTATCGCTAAGCGAGTATTTTCTTTGATAGCTTTGTCGCTGTGACAAACTTGTGGTAAGAGAGTACTCGCTGGCAGTGCGATGTGAACAGCCAGCGATCAAATATTATTAGTGTCTGTTTTATTGAACCAAAGGTTTTAGTACGGGTTTATCGTGCTACCATCGACAATTTTTTTTTATTCATTGAATTGTTTCAGGTCTCAATCGCAGATGACAAGCTAGCAGCAGCCCCACTGGTCGCCAAGGTTTACGACGCCAGCCTCATCAAAGTGACAGACGTTGGCAATGCGGTGGTCGGACAACAATGCCAATTCAGAGGTAAGCACTTACCGTGTTAGAATAGGCTAGGAACTAGCCGCTAGGCCTTTTTCATACGAAACCACAGCCAATTTGCGTAACATAATTTTATTACAATAGCGGAATCGGTATCGAAATCGGAATCGGATTGGTAATATTCGGTAATTGGGTACCGGTATTGTAGGTACCTACAGTTGTTCTATCTAACGACGGCGGGTTGGTCTTATTAGTCGTGTGTGTGATGTACATGCACATTTTTCTGTGTGCGTAAGCTCGAGAGCGCCTAGTACCTATCGCTTGAGCACTCAGAAACAATGTGCATGTGCATCTACACACACAACTAAAACCAGCCCGCCGCCTTGAGAAGAACAACTGTAACTCGGAAGCTGACAGTGTTCAGCTTATGTTCTTCTTCATTAACCTATAATTAATATCCAAGTAAGGTCACCCTGTGCACCTACACCTAGGCATGGTTGATTACGCTTCCCGTCCGTTAGTATTTGCGGTACTAATACTTCCTTATCAATGTACGACGATAAACACAGGGAATGATACTTCAGCCATAGGAAGAGAACCGAGCGTATTCGATGCCGGCATCGGCAGTGAGTAAGTAAGTGAATACGGCAACGCAAAGAGTTTGACCGCTATCCAATATCGACCAATCACATGCTAGATGAATGACGCGATGTGGATTTCCGTCTGTGTGATGATGATGCCGAAGTAGATACAAATTTTTAAAAAATAACATAATCAACTAATTTTGGGTTCTGATTTCACAAGCGAAATTCTCCAGTTCAAAGTAATTTCTCTAAAAACCCACCGAGCACGGTGATTATGGTATTATCCCCTCCGGAACATAAATTACACCGCCTATGGGAAGAAGGGGACATTTTCCCCATTGAACATTTGAGAACCAAGGGGTCGTTACGTGCGCCTCTTACTTCCACAATTGGTTAGCTATCTAGATTTTAATTTAATTGGCTATAATAAATTTTGCTTAATTGCCCAAAAGCTGCTTTACCGGAAATTGGTACCTGGCTAAATCTAGATCGATAGCATAACGAATTCAATACGATTTAAATTGATATAGAGATTTAACTGGCAAAGAAATTGATTTTTAGGGTTCCGCAGCCATAGGGTAAAAACGGGACCCTATTACTAAGACTCCATGATCCGTCTGTCTGTCTGTCCGTCTATCATAACGCTGTTTCTTATGAACTGTGATAGCTAGACATTTGAAATTTTCACAAAGGATGTACTTCTGTTGCCGCTATAACAACAAATACTAAAAATAGAATAAAATAAATATTTAAGTGGGGCTCCCATACAACAAACGTGTTTTTTTGCCGTTTTTAGCGATAACGGTACGGAACCCTTCGTGCGCGAGTCCGACTCGCACTTGGCCGGTTTTTATTAGATCGACAATGCAAAAAAAGTCTATAGGTTATCACGGCGGTCTAATGAGAAAAGCATTATATATTTTTTAAACACGTGATAAAACTGACTGAAACTTTGTTTTTTTAGTGGACGCCAGTGCCGCCGGAGAAGGACAGTTGGAAATCTCAATAAACGAAGGCGAAGTTCCTAATCACGTGCAGGTAAGCTCACGTCATTGTACTCGTAATCAGTAACTTTAAATGAGGCCCTTCATTCGCTTTTCAAACTTTAAATTGGATTTTAAAAAGTTTTTTGTTTAGAACTGTATCTATGATTCAATAGTTATACCGAGTAGATGAGAATTGTCGAAATGTCTGTTACAAACCTAAAATTCGGCAATTTCATTATAATTAATGATAACGAGCTCTTAATGGAATGTCGAGTAAAATACCATTATTCTTAATATTTCTAATAAATATTCATAAGATTATTCATTGAAATTCAACTAGTTTAATCCTGATTGCGAAACTATGGGGACACTAGGAAGGAATTACGTGTGCCTTTATTCTAAGGAAACTAAAAGGGCTGCACTCCTCATTCCTTCACACTAAAGAGAGGTAAGTACTTGACTCTGTGGCTGCATTTACACTCTGATACATAGCGCCGACCCTAGTTCTTGATCAGGATAGATAGAATTTCAAGATCGAAATTGTTTTTCAGCGCCACACGTTCACATAAATTCTTCTTCGGTTTTATGTTAAATAAATACAAAACAAATTTTCAAAAATCAGCTTTCATTGCAAATAACAAAAGTAGCATTCAAACTTTATTTTGCGGTTGAAATTGTCTATGGCGTATGGTTTTTTGGCGCCCCTTGCTATCTGTCGCCTAGAGCGACCGCTCCTCTCGCTCTAACCCAGGACCAGCGCTGCAGATACAATACACGCTCCACGCTACAGAAAAGTTCAGAAAAAGCTTTATGGTGTTGGTCCCGGCTGTCATTTGTAGATTTTTGACAATAGAAGGGTAAGTAGCCAGAGGCCAGAAAATCTGTCACCAGTTTAGCCAAGGGGTATTGCTACTGGGTTGTGGGAGTCAGAAATGAAAGGCAGCCGCTCCACGTTAAATACTGGTATTCAGTGCATCTGTTAAGACATAATTTGATATGTAGTTGGAGTCAGGTCAGGCAGAATAATTAAGTAGAATGTATCTGCCTGATTCATAAATTATTTAAATGAATATACAACATTGTTCTAGGTGGTTGGTGGAGGACGATGCCTCGTGTTTTGGCGGCCAGAAGCAGCCACCCCTCACCGGGTAGACATCAAGTTCAACGGAGAGCCTGTGCCATCTTCTCCTTTCATCTTCCACGTCGGTCCAGCTCAGAGAGTCACTATAGACACATCACAAGTTGGTAAGTAATCATTACCTCTATCTACCTTTTCAAATTATTACAATTTTAATTATCTACTAGCTTTTGCCAGCCGCTTCGCCCGCGAGATAGTCGAAAATGATCCCGAGGGAACATGTGCCTGGGATAAAAAATATCCTATGTTCTATTCCTGCCTATAATCTGTCTCTGTGCCAAATTTCATCCAGATCCGTCCAGCGTGACGAAGTAACAAACATACAAACACACACGCACACACTCACAAAGTTTTGCCTTTATAATATTAATGTGTTAAGGCAAATTAATTTCTCTTCAACTATCAGTAATTTAGTGGGCTCTTTTGAGTTTCGTAAAAACTTACATCCATCCTTAGTTTCGCTTAACGCCGCAAATCTTTCCGAATGGCGCTGTGGTTTACAAAAAAGATTGTAAATGATTGTGTTCTAACGGGTCAAATTACTTAAAAATATTTACTCGAAAGCCATAAAATTGCATTAAAAATAAAATCCCATTTATTTTTCTCAGTGCTAATGGCCTTATGTTTTTTTTTAAAGCTGACCAGCCAGTATTAACCGTTCCACCACTTTTATATAGTTATTTTTTGCCAGGAAATTTACACACTTCTCTATTTGATTCTTAACACAACATATTTGTGACAAAATTTTATCAAAAATGGCTTCTAAATACAACAGTTACATTTAAAATAATGTTCTTTGTGAACAGACCGGTTTTTTATCTGCGACACTTTCAATTGATTGTCTGTGATTGCCTTTGCCTTCATCACTCAAACATCTGACGGGAGTTTTTGGCGGGATTTTTTCGAGTGTAGTTCCGCGGCTGATAATATTATTTGCAAATTGATTCCTAGTGGATATTGTGATATAAAATTGGTGTAGTTTTGTGTCTCAACTGTCTATGCAACTGGACAATATGTGAAATCATTGACAGAAGCGATCTCGGGATAGTGGAGCGGAGAATTTTATTATAGTATTGACTACCTCTGCAAAGCTTACTGGGAAGGCTAATTCGATTCAATTTGCTGCCAAATACTCCAAAAAAGCATTAGAATCTGTTACATCCGCATTCTAATGCATACTAAAGAATTCAAGAAGAGAAAAATACTGATGACTAGGCAGCATGGTCTCAGACCTTAGCCGGTTCCGTTAGGAAATAATAAAAAAAAAATAAAAAAAAAACAAACATCTGACACATGTCAGGCAGGATAAAAATTAAAATCCATAACCGATTATTGGCGGGCAATTAAATTCACAACATTTACAAACGAATGGATTACATTACATTACGTATAATTTTTATTTTCCCTAGAACTGATCCCCGTGGGTGAATTAGCGTCATGTTCAGTTCGAGTGGAAGGTTCTGCGGGCGGCGAGTTAACAGTAACAGTACGAGGACCGAGGGGCGAAGTCCCTGTGCGATTGACCGGAGACGCTGTCACAGGTTTAGTGGCCAGCTTCACCCCGAAAAATGTTGGACCTCATACGCTCACCGCACAATACAACAATCAAATAGTACCGGTATGTTTATTGGTTATGTTTACACCACAATTTTGTAAACAACAAAATATAGTAAACAATTATTTCATCAATTCTTATTAATTAAATAAGTTAATCTCATCAACACAATAAAATTTGTAACAAACATCAAATATATGTTGTATTCATAAAGCATTTTCATTCCACTCCACATTTTTTGAAAAAACATCTTTGTTTTCAGGACACGCCATTTGTTTGCAAGGCCTATGACAGCAAGCTTGTGAGTGTGAGTGGAGGTAATGCTGCAAGAGTTGGAGTACCGGTACAGTTAGCAGTAGATGCTGCTCAAGCTGGAGAAGGCAATCTTGAAATTACAGTTGCTGCCCGAGGATTGAATATTCCAACACAAGTACATCCACAAGTAAGTACTTATCCTTCTCTATTAATCTATTTTTATTAATAAGACTGTGAGAGTGTCATTTAAAATTGGAATGTTGAAAGGAAATAAATAATTTTCAGAGAAATAACTATTAATTTTATATAATACTAATAACTATAAATTATTTTCAGGGAAATGCACGTTTTATGGTATCTTTCACACCAACAGAGGCCTGTGAACATGTTGTCAATGTATCATTTAACAAAGTGAGTATTTGAACTTGTACTTATCTCTAAGAACATTTTTAATACCTGATCTATTTTATAAATATGGCATTTAGAAAATCATCCGCCTACATTGCCAATATTCACTTTTTTTTGTTTTAAATACTCCGTCCATATCAAAGCATCCCTCAGAAGAATCCTCAAAGAGAGATGCTACTATCCTATAAGCCAAAAATTATATAATAATGCTATCTCCCTAGATGCGCGTCCCAGGCTGCCCGCTTGTCATCCAAGTATCAGAAGGCGGTGGCGGCGGGGCTCGTGTTACAGTCCCAGGGCCTGCGCCTCTGCACCAAAGTGCCGCACTTACGCTGCACCACCCATCTGCCTCACTCGACCAGATTGAAGTCAATGTTGAGGGTGAGACCTTGCACATTTTATGTATATGTAGATAACGCAATATGTTTTGTGAAAAAGCTGTAATGATCTGGGTTCACTGACCTCATGCTTGTATTGCCTGAAGGGCTAGGCAGAGGCACAGATAATGTGTATAATATCATACTAGCATAGCAGAGCATAGTTATGTAGCTTTAGGATCAGATGAAAAAGCTCAGGGAGATTTTTATTCACGCTCAATTGCTTAACTTAAACGACAATTTGTATTGAAACTGGATAAGCGCATGGCCATGGTAAGGAGAAACCTCTTTTTTTGTAAACACTTGGACATAAGAGATTGTTTACGTTATCACCGTTAAAAAAAAAACTCAGAATAAGCACATTGTTCTTGTGTTATCCTTGGCCACTCTACTGCAGTGTGACTAACCCACACAAGTCACAACTAACCAGTATTATAAATGTTAACTCAAATAGTAACATTTTAAATTTCTTTTTATGTCTTACACCTTGGGTAAAGTAAGAACATGATATGTATTAATAGAGGCATTTTTTTTGAATAGCAATTACTTCATTGTATTGCTTATATTTTATTTAGTAGTATTTTTGACAAGATCACTCTCATTTTTGTGTAAAATTCTACTAACACCACAGCGGGTATTAAAGATATGGCTCAAAGCTAGTCCACTTTTGCACCATGTGGCTTTTCCTATGTAACATTACCTACCCTCTTGCTGTTTGCTTTTTAAGCTAGGAAATGTATCATAACCTAATTGGTTCTTTTTTCCAGGGTGGTATAAATGAAAGAGATACAAAATAATACTTTTTACTGAAAAAGATTAGACAAAGAGAATGAGGAAATTTTGTAGGACATGGGGATCAAAGGAGTTTTATATAGAGGAGAAATAGTTTATTACGAAAGAAATATCATAAAAGCTTAGCCGCACTAACAACTTCACTTATAGCTTAGTTATTAGTACTAACAAAACTAACAACACTTATTATTGTAGGATAAACTAACGGGATAGCCAAGTAAGTTCATAAATCCAAGTAATAAGATTTCAGTTTACAGAGAATACTCAAAAATAACATGACGACGTAACGTAACATTCATACTTTGTTAAGCTCATCCGCTTCGCCCTAACTGCTAACATCCACGTCAGATGGGGAAGGGGTAGTTAGGGCGGGGCGGTACTGAGCCGGCTGTCGCGTGCAGGGCCGAACGGCGCCTCCGTGCCGGCGGCCGTCTCGTCTGCCGGAGCTGGTGTGTTTCGGGCTGAGTTCGTGCCGAGGGCAGTGGGGGAGCACCGCCTCAATGTGCTGGTGGACTCCATGCCAATACCGGCGAGCCCGTTTCATTTAAAGGTGAGTGACAACATGTTTGTAAAACTCTTAAGTAGATGGCAACACTATTGCAAAGGTTGATATATTATATTGCATAATATTGTGACCAAAGGACATAGTGCGATAGTACCGCCATTTCTTTTGATGAGTAGTATTTTAAAAAAGTATGGTTGTTTGTAACATTTCTATTTATTTGTAGGTGTATGACGTCACTGCCATTAGAGTTAAGGACGTCACACATGGTACCGTTGGAAAACCGGTCACATTTTTGGGTAAGTCTTTTAAAATCCGCATTTTCCACATCACACTTCATTAGACATAATATTGTTAAGATACTCATGAAACAGGATGGGACATGGAACAATTTGGGCATCCTGTTTCATGAGTATCCCAATGGTCATTATTATTGATAACTCTTAAGATTATTGTTTACTCATTTTCCGGAATAACAGTCCTCAACATGTGG
The DNA here is from genome assembly GCA_947562075.1 of Orthosia gracilis. NCBI lineage: Eukaryota > Metazoa > Arthropoda > Insecta > Lepidoptera > Noctuidae > Orthosia > Orthosia gracilis. The sequence goes on from OX387268.1 coordinate 45,973,547, forward strand.
ATTGGTGATCTCTTCCTCTTTTCTAGAAGCTGTAATATCACACTTAACATCTCTTGACTTACGAAGTTATGTGACCCTCTCAATCTCTCCACAGTGGAAACAATGGCAGCTGGTCCCGGCAACTTGGAGGTCACTGTGAACGGTGGCCGCGTGCCAACCGCGGCGGCCGCTCAAGGGGCTCACACGTACGCCATTAGCTTCACACCGCGCGACCCCAGACCACACACTGTGGAGTTGCGGTTCAACGGAGATCACGTGCCTGGTAAATATGATACTTAATTACTTTTAGTTACTTAAAGAAAATACGGATGAAATGTGTGATGCGGATGTGGGAGGATGAATTATTCGAAAAAGCTGGTCGATGTAGCGGCGCTTGAGTAGCAGTAGACGTTTGTCAGCTGGAATGATGCTATGTTCATGTTGGACACACGTACATTTTGTTTGGCACCTCTTTTGGTTATTGCAGGCGTAGTAGAATAGGTAGCGGCAGTGGCTTGCATCATGCCAAGTGCATGCGGACAAAATCATGCACCTGGTATTTAATGACAAGCCATAATTAAATGACCATCATAAGCGATACATCGCAGTTGATCATATCTTGTCCTTTATCTTATCCTGTTTTTTTTTTAATCAATGTTAATGTTCAAAATTTCTTCCCCCAGGCAGTCCCTTTGTCTGCCACGTGTCAGCACCAGCGCGGGTCATCGGCGCTGGTTCAGGCGAGTCTCCGGACAAGGTGTCAGTTGGAGAAGCGTACACCTTCAGCGTGGACTCGCCTACCTCACCGCACGTCGAGGTGCTTGGCCCCGCGAGGCGACCCGTATCTGTGCAGGTTTGTACCCAGTCTCTACCTAGATAGGTACTTCTAGATATTTCCTGGAAGACCAGCTCTGGCAAAAACCAGATTTGTGTGGAAAAGGGAGATAAATGCCTATGCAGTTGGACAAATTGGCTGGATGAATATGTAGTGCCTTCGTATGCCTTGAATGTTGTGTTAGCAACAGATTGGATCTTCACACAGCAATATTTACACTAGAGTTTTATGCTCAAGTCAAGCAAAGAATGCAACCGCTATGTATGCATTAAGAAGACTTCACCACCACACTTCTTCATTGACTTTCTTGGTAGTACTGACTACTATGCCAGACTAGTTATCAGCTAGCGTGTATTTTTTGTTACACTATCGCTTGTACAAAAACATTGCAAAGAATTAATTGTTTCAGGTATCTGCCGAAGAGACTATAGGAGAGAATGAGGCTAGTAAAAGGTACACCATCTCCTTTGTACCGGTCGACGTTGGCGATCATAGTATTGAGGTAAGTACCTGATCCATTAACTTTTATTGTTTGTTATTTCTTTTTTGGTATGGTTAGCCTGCTAGTATCCAACAACACCCCTTTCTTCACCGACGGGAAATGCAGAGGTGAACTCTGCCGTTCAGCTAGAGTGTCGTAATGTGACAAAATCATATTTTGAGTTATAGACGAAAAAAACTGCTTTCGAATAGACATATTGTTAGTTTAAACCAATTACAGAATTTTATCAAAAATATGTTTTTAATCAGCATTTGGTACGGTTTTTTGATTATTGATAGTAGAAAAATACTCTTAGCGAGATCGATAGATAATTTTTTGCTGATTATAGAGGTATTAAAAGTAAAAAAACTGCCAAATGTCAGATAGTGAAACTCTAGTTATAGGACGGCGGTACTCTAAAAAAAAGACAAAAGTATTCTTCACCAAGAGCATCAAAACGAACTGTTCAAACGTTTGCAAGTTAATAAGCCATTGATCAGAGATCAGATTCAATCGTTACTTTAAAAGTTAATAGTGCGGTTTGCAATAAAGAGCATTAATCTTATCTTATTCTTATCTATCTAAACATCCAAGACATACTAACATAGCAACGTAATAAATCATCAGAATCAATAATTTACCTACATTTATTTATAGGTGCGAGCTGGCGCGATGGGCGGCCACGTCGAAGGCAGCCCATTCCTCGTCAAGGCATACAGCGCGGCTCGAGTCAACGTTACCGATATCTCGCCTGGGATCGTCGGCAGACCTGTTTCTTTTACCATCAACGCTTCACACGCTGGTAAGTAATTTTTGTAATATTGTATGGAATTCTTTGACTTCAAGATGTAACAACCAGGGCCTTATTTAACGAAAAGGCAAAACTTCATGGGATGACGGGCATCATAGATTTTTTGTTGTCTGTTTCAGGTGCCGGTAATTTAGAAATCATCGTGGCTGTGAATGGGCGAAATGTGCCAAATTATGTACAAAGTGAGGGAAATGCCAGGTTCAAAGTAAGTGAAAACATAATACTAATACACAGAATGTTCTTCTTCTTCTTCCTACATCTGACAGTGCTGTGTTTTAGACAACAAATTAATTATTTTTGGTCGTCTTTGCTTTACAATACTTCTAGTATTGTAAACGCCAGAAATGTTTGCATTAGGCTGGCTTTATTTCTAGAAAACATTTCCTCATGAATCTAAACTTTGAAATAATCTAAAATACCACATCATAAACTTTTGCATCACTATATTTTTTATTGCTAAAGCCTAGAACGTGGTCTCGTTCTACCTTACTACTTCAACTGCATCTCGTAACCCATTCCATCCATCCCTCAGGTAAACTTCAAGCCCGTAGAAGCAGCCCCGCACACGCTCTCAGTCCGGTTTAATGGACAGGCCGTACCGGGCTCCCCGTTCACATGCGCCGTGTCCGCGCCGGCGGCGGCGGCGGATGCGCGTGCGACCGGTCCGGGACTCGTGTCTACGCCCAGAGCTGAGCCTGCTGAGATACAGCTGACTGGATTTCATAGTAAGTTTGTTTTAATATTGGTGAGAATGTGTGGTATAACTTGAATGTTAGATTGAGGAATGATGTGATAAGACAACGTTGTGTGGTTTAAAACTGACAAAAAGATGGTTAAGATGGTTTAGTTATGTTGAGAGGATGAATGAATGGGGAATAACAAACGGCAGACGTGATAAAATGCCAGGAGCTCCCCTACATACACGAATCTTATTGGTTATGTTCTTCAAACAGCCTGGTGCAATTTGCAGTACACATAACCAGCGTGCGTGTATGACTAGATGTATGAAACTAAATGAGGCAAACGGAGTGTGTAAGGCTGCGTTTCCACCAGAGATGTGCTAGGATGCGTAGTGAGGGAGATATGTTTTTTAAGAACCAATAGAATACTACTACATTTACCTAGTCTCTCTCCGCGCAACTCTAGTGGAAAGGGCTCAACCGCGCGTGGTTTTTGTACAAAAAACTTTTTTACAAAAATTACAACCGAATTCCAAACAAAAACACTACAAAGTGAAAAATAACTTCAATTTCGGAAGTCGGTGTTCCTGTTTACGTTTCTTCATTTTTTGACACCGACTTCCGAAATTGAAGTTATTTTTCACTTTGTAGTGTTTTTGTTTGGAAGTCGGTTGTAATTTTTGTAAAAAAGTTTTTTATTTTTCACTTTTTAGTTGTGGTACATAATGTACCAGTTCTATAGGCTAGGTACCTACGCGTATAGTGCCCAAAGTGAAGCTAGAATAGATTAACCCAATAACATGAAACTTAAACGAAACCAGTGCAACAACTCTCAGTATACCAGGGTGAACTGTTCACACCTGCGTACCCCTTAAGAACGTACCAGTGTGATGTTATGTTATGAAATGGTGTAAACAATAAACAGACATGCGATTGGATCTATCCAGAGTGATTTGCCGTCATTTATTGAAGAGTTCTGATGTATTTCTCCGAAGTTCTTCATCAGATCTTGATGAAAATTAAATGGGACCACATGACAAGCACCCGCTTTCAAATTAAAAAAGAATCATCAAAATCGGTTCGCCCAATAAAAAGTTCTGAGGTAACAAACATAAAAAAAAAAAAAATACAGTCGAATTGAAAACCTCCTTCTTTTTGCGAAGTCGGTTAAAAAACAAGTGAAGGAAGTGTGCGAATATACTGCGAGGGATGTGTTTCGATTCGAAACATTATTAAAATTCCTCATAGGTAAATGAAGTGATTCTATTGGTTCTTAACAAACACATCCCTCGCTACGCATTCTCGCACGTCTCTGGTGGTCACGCAGCTAAAGTATGGAGTTTCTGCCCACTTCCAAAAAACGATACGAAAAAAAAGGTCTTGGTAATAAATTTGTATTTGTCGGCAATTAAGTTTATAAAAATATATAGATATTACTATACAGTCTGCAGATATACAGTGATAAAAGTGGTCATTGACCCACGGTCGTTTTGTGTCATGTTCGTTACAACAGCAGCTGTTTTAACACTGGTGACATTGTCTCTCAAAACAACATCAAATGAAATAGTTCAAATGTATGCATCTTTCACCTCTCATACTGTAAATTCTTCTTTTGTAAAGATAGTTTATGTTTATCAAATAGAAACTAGATTCAATACTATGAGCTATTGTTTGTGTATAGCATCATTGTCCATGCGAATGTTTACTATTTTGAAATATATGCACTATGCAGTCAAATAGTAGCAGCAGGCAAATGTCGACTGCAGTCAAATAGTAGCAGCAGTCAAATGTCGACGCGGGTTCGATGTCGCATAAGTTCATTTCTCTGGAGTTGTGTGAAATGTCGGTGTACCTGTTTTATAAAAGTTAAGCATTGAAAGTGAAATATTGTATCCCTTTTAACACGGCAGTATATACCATGTGAAATTCCAACAGTGAAAATATTGGAAGAAGTTACCTCGAACACCCAGACTTGTTGAACCGATTTGATCTGATTTTGAACTTATTAGTATCCTATCAGTAGGTGAAAGTAGTGTTAAATTATGAACAACTTTAATTATGAGACCAACTCTGGAATAGCGAAAGCATTGCATCTTTCTTATACCTGTGTGATTGGATGTAAGAAATTTAGCTTCACTTTTGTAAACAGTACCTGTTTATTTTAAGACCTAACTGGAGCATTTGGTCACATTCAAAGCACATTAATTCACCCCATAAAAGGATGCCAATAATTCGGTATCACCCTGTATAACTAAGCACTTTCTACCATAGCTTTAGTCCCTAAACCCTTTCTATGTCCTTATCGGGCGAGCCAACAGTAAACGTTAGTATAGGTACAGGGTTCACCAACATTCGATTTCGTGTATTCTCGACCATGCTACCTGGGGTGTTCAGTAGAATCACTAGTTAGTGATCAACTGATCATTCAAACGAGGACGATTTTCGTATCGTAATTTTTCACGAAACGTTTCTTTTTTTTACGGCGGCAATATTTTTTAAGTCACACACAAATCATGACAAATCATCAATGACGGGACCCGTGTGGTTTGGGTTTATAGTTAAACGACGAAATTTTCAGTAAATACTCAACAAGCGTGAACGTCTAGTCGCCTCTTGGGATATGTTGGGACTGCCCGAGGTTCTACCTCTAAGTTGTGCAATACATTTAACAGTATGTACCATACTACCATGCCTCATTAATTCCCTTTATTCCCGCAGCGGGCGAGCCAACTGTCTACGTAGCTGGTCCAGGGGGCACCAACGTTCGGTCGCGCGTGTCCTCGACCAGCGAAGGCCGGTACACGGCGACGTATACCCCAGAAGCTGTTGGCCGACATACCGTGCAAGTAACTTGTGCTGGACGGCATGTTCCCGGATCACCGTTCACTTGTAACGTGTATGATGTGCGACGGGTTAGGGTGACTGGATTGGGGCCTGGAGGTATGTGTTTAATTTTTTTTTCTGTTAAAGTCTTTGCAAATCACGAACGTGCCGTTTAACTTTTATTTCATAGATAAAAGGTTTAAAAATGGAACGACTATGTTTGTAATTTTGAATACATTATAGCCTTTGGTTGTTGTATTTTTAACTATTTGTGAACTACAGTCACTCTGTCATTGAGGCTTCTCGGCAAATCAAAAAAGAAAAGAAAAAGCGTTTACAGCCACGGAAAACGATTTTGGTTAGCACGACCGTACTGTAATAAAATGTTTTTTTATTAACCCAAGTGCTGTTGGCTTTTAGCATGAACAAAGAAACCCAAGTCATTTTAATAATTTGTATCAACCAATTGGCCCCTTTGCAGAACTCGAAGGCACGCTAGAAGGTCTCAGCTTGGACGAGGGCGTGGATGATGAGCGAGGAGTGGAAGTAGGCAAGCCGGTGACATTCAGCGTGGACGCGGCCGGCGCGGGAGAGGGCACTCTGGAGCTGGTCGTGTCCACACCCTCCACTACAGTGAAGGCGGAGGTATGTACCCCAAACAGAACTGTCATATTTTGTCTATACTTTGGATATCATACTAAAGGCACACTTACACAAAGAGTACCTCTTTACCTTTACATTAATTTTGTTCTTGTTTGTAAAATTTACTTAAAATAGTTAACTAATTACCTAAAAATATGTATACTGATTCTAGGGAGGAGCGGAACAACCCAATACAAGCAATACTACATGCTTCCTGGGTAGTTCCAGCCATTGAATAATATTGTCAAAGAATCGTTAAAGAAATTAACCATTTTATTTTCAGGGTTCCGTACCCAAAGGGTAAAAACGGGACCCTATTACTAAGGCTCCGCGGTCCGTCTGTCTGTCTGTCACCAGGCTGTATCTCATGAACCGTGATAGCTAGACAGTAGAAATTTTCACAGATGATGTATTTCTACTGCCGTTATAACAGAAAATTCTAAAAGCAGAATAAAATTAATATTTAGGTAGGGCTCCCATACAACAAACGTGATAATTTGCCGTTTTTTGCGATAATGGTACGGAACCTTTCGTGCGCGAGTCTGACACGCACTTGGCCAGTTTTTTATTCATACTAACACACATCCTGTCCCATGTGATCTGATCTGTCACAACAAGCATTGCGGTTGACTGTGCACAGAATATACTCGCACTAAAAATTTCAACTAATGATAGTCCCGCAATTGGCTATAAAGCCAATTGGTAAGTAATCCACTCAATCTGTAGGGCAAAATTTGAAATCGAACGGCTTATTATATCTATACAAAAATGTCAAACCACTTTTTTGTATTTATTACTTCCGTGACTACCGAATTGTACCCGCATCTACACCGCCAAATAAAAGCTACAAAGACATGACATCACTCAAAATCCTACATCGCGGTATCAAACTTCGCCGCGCGATTTGAAAACAGCCTGACAAAACCTTCGGGCACTTGCCCACCAGACCCTAACACCCGTTAGGTTGGAGAATCCTCCCTTTTCAGTGCAAGTTGTGGGAGTTTCCACCCTGTGCCGCATACCCATAGAATAATCACGCACGGTTGGCGCAGTGGTTGAGCGATTGACTGCTGCGCTGCGTGTCGCGGGTTCGATTCCCGCACGGAACAAATATTTGTATGACCTACAGATAGTTGTTCCGGCTCTGGGTGTTGTGTATGTGAGTTTATATGTTTGTAAACGCGCCCACGATTCAGGAAGAAATTCCCAGTGTGGGGCAAGGTATCTACAAAAAGAAAAAAAAAACATTCAGGTCTAAATGCACCTATTTCACATTATCTCATTCACTAGGTTGTAGCAGTAGCACGAGGCCTGTACGATGTAACATTCGTGCCAGTATCGCGTGAGCCGCACCGTGTCTCCGTCACTTTCAACGAACAAGCTGTCCCTGGCAGCCCCTTTATATGCCGAGTCAGCGAACCCCACACTTATGTTCAAATTGGTAAGAAAATTATCTGTTTTCACCATTGGGAAAAAAAACCCTCCGGAATAGATTATCGAGTTTGTTACAAGCCACGATTATTTATTACAAAATTCGTAACAAATTAGAATACTATTATCTTATTTAGGCCTACCTGAGCCATAAACTTTAAGCAGAGTCAGTCATTTCGCTAACACGAGGTTAAATTAAAATAGTTTATTCAAAATGGACCTGTGTTAGCTACTAAATCGGAGTTAGTAAAATAACCCAGGGTGGCACAAGCAGGTCTTAATGTTTTGAGATACCTAAATCAACAACAACTGACACTAATATAATGGACTTTGTCGAGTCCGCCATATTAATCTTCGTTTTATTTTTCATCGTCATTTTACGAAGCCTTTTTTTGAAAAGTCAGCGGAGTCTAAGCAATAATGTGCTCGAGAAGTGTTCATTCATAAATTGATATTGAAGTAAAGCAAAACGAAAAAAAAAATTACATGTACGATCTTTTATTTAGTAGCAATTAAGTTTATTATATTAGATATAATTTGGATATCGTTTGTCGATCAAAGTTTTTCACCATACACAGTATATTGGATAAAGCACAAACTATTGTCGTCGTGTCCGTATACTTTACCGAATTTTGTAAGCTGTAGTGTAGTAGCATTCTTTTGTTTTAGAAGGAATAAACTTTCTTGAAGCTCATTCTTAACATTTCTTTGTTTTTCTGTCCAGGTGGCGTAGCAACAGTAGAAATAGACGAGAACCTATCTGAAGTGGAAGTGGTCTCACCAACTGGAACCCGTGTAGCTGAAGCACATCTAGAAGATACCGGTCTTCTGACGTTCCCTGCCAGTCGCGTGGGGAGATATGTGGTGCGCAGCGCGAGAGGACCCGTCGCTGATGTAGAGGCGCTCGACGCGTCTGCCGTCAAGGTGCTGTCTATTGGCGACGCGGTGGCGCATAGACCGGCCATACTTACCGGTAAGTTTCTTTAATCTTAGCTCATCAATCAATAGGGTAAATTGAAAAATTTATCATATACTAAAAGCTGAAGCGTGTTCACACAGATGTTTGGGTATTTCGTACTGGGTTTTACTTGAGTCTACCAAGTCCACGAGTCAACGTTGTCATTAAAATTTCTTGCTATAAGATGCAAAACAAAATTGTGTTACATACAAAATCAACGACGAATAAAGAAAAAGAAATATGCTTATTTATGTCCACTTGGTCTCGGTAATCTTTATAAACCTCCAAGACAATAAATTACCCCTTCATCCCTACTACAACATAACTTTTTGTTTGCAGTAAGTACCAACGGGGCAGGCAACGGAAGGCTCTCCGGGCGCGTGACCTGTGGGGGTGCAGCCGTGCCCCACTCAGTGCGTCGCCGCGGCGGCGCGAGGCAAGAGCTCGTGTGGCACCCAGCACGCGCCGCGCCGCACAGACTCACTCTTCTGTGGAGCGGCGCGCCTGTAGCTAAAGAGCCGCTTATAGTGGACGTGCAGCCGGCCCATCATGGCCAAGAGGTAATATGCCAATAGTCCAGTCTATCACGTCATGTAACAAGCGGGTGTCTTGTAATATACGGGGTGGAGCAGTACCCCACTCGATGCGTTGTCGCTGCGGTGCGCGACAAGAGCTTGCGCGCCGCGCCTCTCAATCTCACTCTTCTGTCACAGAGTACGTAAACGGCGGCGCGCCGCAGACAGAGTCCACTACGAACAAAGCGCTATTTTGCACGCATAGATTGAAATTACGATATAACAGGCAGTATTGGACAGAGCTCAGTCGCGGCTGACACTGGCTGGCACGAGCTAGCGCAGGCGTTTGTCACGTTATTTAGTATTTTGGAAGAAGTTCAAAAAATATATTTTCAATTCCTAGCAATGTTTCCCCATGATGCATTTATAGAAAATGCGAATATTCTACACATTAAAATACAATAATCGTGCATTGAAACAAGGCCACAATCGATGAATTCTAATTCTAATCTACCAGTGGTCTTTTTTTTAAACACTACAGAGGTACACCAAAATAATAATTCTACTAAAATAATTAAAAAATACATTTACTAGTTTTAAAAATAGTAACGAAGATTTTAAATAAATTATATTTTGAGTTATAAATGGCGTCACTCATAATTTACAGGGCAACCTTAACGAAAATCCTAAGTCCTTCGGAACACTCGGCACGCGGGTCCGACTCGAACTAGGCTAGTTATTATGTTTTCCTTTTTTCTTATTAGTTATATAATTGTCGGCAAAAGGTGGACAGGTTAATCTAGACACACGTCAGTGAGCGCCTCCGTGAAGCTTGCGCCAAGTCCTGTATTTCGTTACTAAACAAAAGTTTCTCTTAATCCAGGTAGCTGCCTCCGGCCTCGGTCTATACCAAGCCCAAGTGAACAGGGTAGCATCCTTCAGTATCGACACGCTAGGCAGACCGGCCAGAGAGTTTGACGTCGTAGTGTCCGGCCCTGGATCGAGAGCCCTGCCTGTAAGGTGTTACCAGACCAAGTCGGGGTTGTTGCAGGCTGAATATACTATCACTGATGTTGGGCAAAGCACTATAGGTTAGTACATAGTAGGATTTAGAGTACCTTCGAACTTCGTAAAGACATGATTCCGACATGGCTCTTTATAAATGTGGCGGAATAAAAAGCTACAATGAAAATATTATGAAAGATGTCAAACACCAGTCAAATCTATTATTATCTATGTAAGTTTTACTTTTTCGCCACATTCATAGAGGGCCATGGCGGTATATTATATGAACATCACTTTAACGCGACTTTAGGTACAAGTTCGTAGCCGACTGTAGACAACAGCAGCAACTTGGCGTCATGTCGCTGCAGTCATGATTCCGAACTCGACTGCAGATGGCAGCAGCTGACGGGCAGTGCCGTATTCCTATTGGTTCTGAGTGTTCCGTGAGAAAAGATGTCTCTATACTGATTCACTACTGGTCACCACTGATCTGCTTTCGGGCGACACGTCTGAGATCGTGCGACGTGTAGTCGGGTGACGTGTCGCTAGCTGCGGAAGGTATTTCATAGAATTACTTAGAAACCAGTACTGCCACAGTGACACTTCGTCTGCTGCTGCTGTCTGCAGTCGGCTACAAACTTGTGCCTTTTAACGTCGCTTTTGCGTAGCGTGTACGTTTAACCAACACCTACGCTACATACGAAGGTTGCCTTACAATATGTATTTCTTCACCTGCCACCAGTTTACGGTAAAATACTGATAATGCATTTTTTTCTATTTCAGAGGTACTACACTTATCAAAACCTGTCTCAGGAAGTCCTTACACCTGTGAATCTTTTGATTCTAACAGAGTCATCATATCTGGATTACCTACCGGAAATATTATTGCACAAACACCCATCAATTTTACAGGTAACACACCATTTTTTTTGGTTTTGTTATTGTTTTATTTTTCTCATTGAAAACTCTCTTTAGTTTCATTATTATTCCTGCTATGAAGCAATTTGGCCTTACTGCCTATAAAGAAGTGATGCAAACATTATTTACATGTGAAAACAGATGGAGCTTTTTGAAAGACGTATATTAGCCGTCATCCCAGTTGTATTACATTCCTAGCCCTTGCATTTTAAACAAAGTTTATTATTATTCTTTTATATTTTTCAGTCGACACAAAAGACGCAGGTGTAGCGGAACTAGAAGTGATATGTGAAGCTATGGGCGAACGTCGCATTCGTCTGCCGGTCGATATTAGAGAGGATGGGAACACCTACAGAGTTCGTTTGCGACCTTCAGTGCCAGCGCACTACAGAATTTATATCACTTATGGAGGTAAATATGCATTCTGGAATCGAAAGTTTTATTATTGTTTTTTTTTTAGCTACTGTAAACAGCAACACCATTTACGTCAAACGCTTGACACTATAGTTGAGAAAAGTATTGGAATCTTTATCATCAAGATGAGTGTCATTTAACCGTGTATTCTATTAATCCTTAATGTCTGACAAAAGAGAGAATTATTTCTATTTTGTATGTACCTGCCATGGTATCTCTCCACCACCCTCGGTAGACTGGTAGAGAATGCCTCAGCCAATAAGTCCGCCTATGTACCCGTATGTTGCATGAAGTTTCAATAAATAAATAAATAGTATTTCAATCATTTGCTTTCAATTAAAAACTCAAATGCCGCTGGTATCATAACATCATCTCACAGCAACATAATAATAGCACGGGGTCCCAGCGATAACAAGAAAATTTTGTTCAAATAAATATCACTAGATGGCGCGATATTCATGGATTTGTTATTGAAATGTGTGTAAAATTAACATTTTATAGAATTGATCATAAAATTGTATGTCCTTTTTTAATCAACTCTCCTAAAAACAAAATTATGGCATATTGGGCTCTTAATTCACATTTCAAAGATTATTTGAACGGATAATTTAATTTTGATTCCAATAGCTGGCGCGGTTTTAAATCTCACGAGGCACGCCACCGGTTTATTAAAATTTGTATTGTAACACATTTTGGTACAATGAAACTGAAAAAATACTATAAAACAAATCGTCACTGTATTTAATGAAAAAATTGTCACAAACCGAGAAAACCCTTTTACTGCAAGTCGCTGCTAACACCATCTGTAGCCGTGGAACGGGATCAAACGCGATCGAAGTACTAATAAAAATAATCATCTTAATCAGACGAAAAACGCCGCTAGTTACGTCGGCACAGTTTCTTTGTATGGGATGAGGCATCTGTATGCTAGTATTATATTATCTGTGATAATAGTAAACTGTCTTATGATCTATCTTATCCTTTATCTTATATTTATTTTGGCATTTAATACCGTGCTTGGCTGGAAGCTCATTCCCTCTTTACTATTATGCTTAGTCAGAATAATGGTATATTATTATTACTATTATATACTTTATTGTACACCATAAGTTACATTTATAAAGGAAACTTAAAACTAAAAACACATACAATGGGCGGCCTTATCGCATTCCGCGATCTCTTTCAGGCAACCAGGTATGGGCTGTTAGTGGTGTGACAATACCAGTGTTAAAAAAATTATACATTATAAAACATTTGCAGTTGCATACATATGCTATGTAATATATACATAAATACATACATACTAAAATATAAGGGCAATAAATAAAATGATGACAATCAAACAAAACACGCAAATTCCAAACAATTAACACGCTAATACTTCATTACAGGAGCAAACGTATCAGGCAGTCCAGTATCTCTAGGTGTTCTAAGCGGCAGAAGCAGTAGCATAGCAAGATGTGCCGGCACAGGACTAGCGCATGCACACGTGGGCAAGGAGGCCGCGTTCACCATACACTGTACTGAAGACACGCCGCCAGTAGTACAGGTAAATGAGGAATACAAAAGAAAGGGTTATAAATTGTGTAAAGCTCTTGACTCTTGCGCTTGGTAATTAAACTGAATCAAAAGAACCACGGCCCTTTCCCGGGAGGAAATACATTTCATGACTATGGCTAACCCTTTAGACAATTGGTGACAGATTTAACTGAATTGTAAAACAGCCAAACTACGAAATGATGAGATGCACACTTTAAAGGCCCTTAGTCTTGCCATATTCATTACGCAAAAAGGCTGCGGGAGCTACTGTACAGTGTCCCTGGGTGCATCTAAGTGTGCTTTCGCATCTGGCATTAGTTAACGCTGCGTAAATGGCGCACAGCAGCATATACCTTCACCAACAACAACCGTTCCCAATTTCTCGCACGTCATGATTTAAGAATAAATGTTTTTCCCTGCTGCTTTCTGTCAATATTCAACACGAACAAATACAAACATTATATAGTGTGGCGGGATTGTCCCAGGAATGAGCGTAAACTTTTAACGAATACCTTTCGCGGTTAATTTTACCATGTAATACTCAACTAAGCCGTTTCTTTCAGGTCGAAAGACTAACAACAGACGATAAAGAAGAAAGCACAGAGACTGGTCTGCTAGAATGTCGAGTAGTGGCTGGTGCGCCTAGAGAGTGGCTCTGTGCCTACATCCCGCTCGTCGTGGGGTTGTATGAAGTCAGGATATTCACCTCGTCCGGACCACTGCCCGGCAGCCCCTTCTCTGTTAAGGTGAGCAATAAAACCTATGCCAACGGTGAATAAAACGTTTTTTTATGAAAAGAATTGATGTTGTTTAACCAAGCAATAAAAATGGTAAACCGTGGCGATATTTTTATAAAAACTATGTGCACTAAAATGGCATCTCTTGTCCAAAGCACTCACTATAACACTGATAACGGTCTCATACTGGCTAAAAAGACTATCTAACCTAATGAATCATCAAATGATATATAAATGTAATTTTTATTTTCTTTTATTAAAGGTTATAGACACATCAGCAATCATGCCAGTTGGGGGATGGGGCACAGACAACTCGGGCCGAGTGCGAGCGCCGTCTAAATTAGTCCTCGACACTAGCAACGCGGGACCTGGCACGTTAGAGTGCTTACTAGCTGGCAGGCATCAACGTGAGTTTACAAGCATCTTTATTTTTAAATCATTGCACTAATCAAATAGCGCTAAAGAAGTCACAAGAGTTTTTAATAGCAGTTTTGTTGATCCAAATCTTGTTTGATCACTATTTCATAAACTCAGTGTATTATAAGCACCATCTTGGGCATAGTTCACAGCTTTTTATATTCCTTTCAGGTGTAGAAACAGTATCCGGTCGAGCAGTAGTGACGCTAACAGGCGGCGAAGGCAATGCGGGTGGTGACGCAGAACTGGAACTGACATATAATGGTGCCCTGGTAGCCGGCGCCCCCCGCCGCGCACTTTTGGCGCCGCCTGCCAGCGCGGACCGCGTCACGTTGGCCGGCAGGGGGCTCGCGCACGCCGCGCCCCACACTCCCGCGGTCTTTACCATCGGTACATACAATTATATTCAATCAATCTGCCTAGCCTTTCCCAAGGGATCGGCTGCCAGTAAAAGGATGCAACTATACAGTACCTATACTTGTGTGAGTACCATCAACGGACAACCGGACATATAGAAGTGCGCCACCATTACTTGGTAAATATCCTAACCAAATAAATAAATAAAACTTTAATTATGCATACAGCGAAGTGTGATTCATCGTTACCGTCAAATGAGATGGTGATTTTACGCGAGCCAGACAATTAATAATAAAAAAAAACCGTCTAATTGCCAATATAGTCCACTCATAATAGACCTTGAACCGATCGCCGTTGCTGATTACAATATCAACCCCGCGGTCATTACCATAGATGAGGATCGAGCTCAAAACGAATCAAGTTATCACAGACAAAGCCGGATTATAATTACTACGTGTTAATATTCAAGTACCTGGGTGGTGACCATAAGCTCTTAGAGTAAGGTTATTTTGAGTGTGTAAGGAATAGATGTATATGACTTATATATCAGTCACTTATGCGATCCCAAAATAACCTTACTCTAAGAGCTTATGGTCACCCCCCTGATCCTTGAATGCATTATGTATGAATTTTTAATTGAAATCAATAAAGTTAAGTGTAAGACCACGAACTTAATTGATAACGATCTGTAAATTCAGACGTGCACTCATAAGACTCCGTGGCGCAACGGTAGCGCGTCTGACTCCAGATCAGAAGGTTGCGTGTTCAAATCACGTCGGGGTCAAAATGTTCTTTTTGCGATTTTTTTTTCTATCGTCTCTTCAATAGAAACATGAAGATAAATAAATGATAAAATAATTCTTTAACTTATTAAAAACTTATCACCTGTTATCCTAATTAATAAATCAGTACAATCCATAGATAATAATCACAAACTTTAACTTATCATAATTACGCAGTCCTAGGTACGTAAGCTACGTACCTATTAATCTTTTACGTATTATTGCTAACGATATAAAAATATGTGAGATTTCACCAATGTCACATACATGAAAATGATAAACATTTACTGAACTAAAACGGTAAAACTTCCATACATTTTGATTGGGTTTGTAATTATATTGTTACACTTTTGTATGAAGCAGCAGTTTTACTAATCGGATGCTTAACCGTCATTTAGGAAAACCTATTATTGCAACATATCACCGAACACATTAGCTCTAACCTAATTTAAATCCTCATTAAATTCTTTAAACACATCAACTCTATCATCAGTATGTGTTTAGCGCTAAAATTAATTCTGTGATTGTTGCTGCTAGCGAGCCTTAGTTTTTCAATTTCACATGATGTCTAAATTCAACCCTCTTTATTCAGATGGCAGTGCAGTCGGTCCTGGAGCTCTTTAGCGCTAAAATAATTCTGTGATTGTTTCTGCTAGCGAGCCTTAGTTTTTCAGTTTCACATGATGTCTAAATTCTACCCTCTTTATTCAGATGGCAGTGCACCGGTCCTGGAGCTCTTTAGCGCTAAAATAATTATGTGATTGTTGCTGCTAGCGAGCCTTAGTTTTTCAGTTTCACATGATGTCTAAATTCAACCCTCTTTATTCAGATGGCAGTGCACTGGTCCTGGAGCCCTTTAGCGCTAAAATAATTATGTGATTGTTGCTGCTAGCGAGCCTTAGTTTTTCAGTTTCACATGATGTCTAAATTCAACCCTCTTTATTCAGATGGCAATGCACTGGTCCTGGAGCTCTTTAGCGCTAAAATAATTCTGCGATTGTTGCTGCTAGCGAGTCTTAGTTTTTCAGTTTCACATGATGTCTAAATTCAACCCTCTTTATTCAGATGGCAGTGCAAACGGTCCTGGAGCTCTTTAGCGCTAAAATAATTCTGTGATTGTTGCTGCTAGCGAGCCTTAGTTTTTCAATTTCACATGATGTCTAAATTTAACCCTCTTTATTCAGATGGCAGTGCAGCCGGTCCTGGAGCTCCGGAAGCGTCCTTAACGTCACCGGACGGCGACAACATCCCCGTGGCGCTAGCAGCGGCGGGTCCGGGGCTGTGGCGCGCCACATACACACCGCGCCGCGCTGCTGACCATCAACTGCGGGTGTTGTGGGCCGGACGGCTTGTTAAAGGTATTGTAATACACTCCCTGTGCATTTTATTTGATTTTGGTAGGCTATGCACTGGACACAGTTAAGGATCATTCAGTCTGTCATAAAACTGTCTAGACAGAAATCGTGTCATTCGTCTCTTAGTATTCTGCGGATGTTGTGGAGTGGTATATAATTCACAAGGTGTTCGAAGGCGAAAATGAGGTCGAAATTGAAATCCAAAATGATGGCTATTATTCGTCATTAGTATTGTTAACATGAGAATGGATTTGTTTTTACCACCAACTGTATTTTTCTCAAACATGCTTAGAAATTTGAGCATTATTTTGACAACCGAATACATACGAGCAGCGGCCGGCAAACGTTGTATGAAAAGCCATATCTGCCGTGTTTAGCGGCCAATTGGAACGATCTTTTACTCCGAAACATGGCAACCAAGGCGGTAACTCATCAAAGGTTTTATTTAAATTTGGAACTGGCTTGCAAATAGAAAGCTGTTTATTGAAAAAAAAAATCAAATTTAATGAAGTGAACACTTTAACGCGACAAAAATTCGTCATTGATTTTGAAAGTAATTGTATTTGGCAAAATGAGTTCTACTTAATATTAATTTCCTCGCACTATTTGAGAAAAGTACAACATCAATGCGTAGTAGCCTTGGCCGCAACTACGCACTGATGGACATACGTATGTATGCCTCGGCTTCGCCTTGGCCGCAACTACGCACTGATGGACTTACGTATGTGTGCCTCGGCTTCGCCTCGGCCCACTTTTACATGTTCCTCCATCAATGCCTCTTTTGCTGGCCGCTGTAGTAATGTACTATTTTTGCCACGGCTTAAGCAAGTATTTTGCAATTGTCTGTCTACACCAGATAATTTTATATTTCCTTTGTTCCACCAGGTTGTCCACTCACAGTAAACGTGTCAGCTAGCTCCGAGAGCGGCGACGCGTCGCGCGTGGTATGCTCGGGCTCAGGCCTGGCGGGCGGCGTGCTGGGCCGCGACATCCGCGCCTGGCTCGACACGCGCCGCGCCGGGCCCGGCGAGCTCACCGCGCACTGCACCGGGCCCAACAAGGTACGAGTATCTAGAGAACAAAGACCACACAGTGAACGTATCAGCTGCGTTAGTTTAACGTACAATACCAATCGTACAGGTGCAAAGGTTTTATTTAACCCACACTTGTTTGTAACACCACAATACACATTGAGACCATTGTAAACTGATTGTGGCGGGCGCCTTACGCAATAGGAATGAGAGAAGTAGGTATCGAGTAGATTGTCTTTGGATTTCCCTGTGGAAACGCGTCTAGCCTGCAACAACTCACGATGCACTTTAGCCACCGTGAGCCGCGCCTATGCACAATTGTAAAAAAATCGCAGCAAAACAAATAATGTTCTATGGAACTATGCACAGCTCATATCCTGGTTGCTGTCCCAAAAAATCCCACAGCTTTTTCAACATCTAACTATGAATCTCTTTCAGGTCGCGTACTGTGAACTATATGAGCATGGAGACGGCACGTTCACGCTGAACGTGAAGCCAGCGGAAGCGGGCCGACACATGCTGAGCATACAGTTTGCTGGCGAGCATGTCCCAGGATCGCCTTTTGTGCTCAAAGTGGCCGGCGCTCCTGATCCTTCGAAGGTACGTTATTGTTTATATTACCTTTCATATCTCGAACAGAACCAATGAACGTGAAGGATAAATATTTCAGTCGTGTAATATATTGTGACACTATACACCTACATGTTTTTGTTAAACAGTTTTAAGTGTTGAGAGCTAGGCGCTCCGTTTTTGGCAATAAATCGTTTTGTATGCAAAAATCCTTGTGAGGTTTCTATGATTAGTCTGTTCTTCTGGCTGGTTATCATGAGATTCATTAGAACTGTTTTACCCCTTATGTTATTCTGCCGCGCTTGAGTAAATCCCAAAATCCTTATTAGGGCCCAACTACAAACCAAGCGACAGATATTCCCCTTTTGTTAATGCATTTCCCTAACTCCTTTTTTAAAACTGTGTATATTACCGCACTATACTTCACTGCCTCTTATTTTATTAATACTTAATACAATAGCGAATAGCGGCCCTGCGAATTAATCAATGTAAAATTCAGCGAAATTGTGTGCTCTACTTTTTCTATTATTCTGAACCCATCCAATTTGACTCCCAAAGTCAAACTGTACTTGCCCCTCCCTTCATTAGGGTCTTTTTAACCCGAGACGATAAATGAGTGTTGTTATAATTTGACGTGTATCTGGGTATCTGTCTGTGGCATCATAGCTCCTAAACGGATGAACCGATTTTGACATAGTTTGTTTTTTGTTTCAAAGGTGACTTTGTCGGAAACGTTATTGGCTGTGTTTGATGAAATCAAAAGTTATGCATAGATATGCTGATTTTGATTCTCTTTATCTAACCAGGTCCGTGTATACGGTCCGGGAGTAGAACCAGGCGTGCTCGCAACGTTCCAGTCTCGCTTCCTATGCGACACGCGCGGCGCGGGCGCAGGGCAGCTCACAGTACGCGTGCGGGGACCCAAGGGTGCCTTCCGCGTTGAGATGCAGCGAGAGAGCCAGAAGGACCGCACTATACTTTGCAAAGTGAGTATTAACTTAAGAATTTGTCAACAAATCAAATGGGATTTAAAACTTGCTTACTTAAAATAAGAAATAAGTAATTGTGGACTTGAAACCCGGTGTGGGTTCGTTGAATGTTCGGTGGGTGGTAAAATTAACCTTGGAATGGACAAATAATGTCCCTTATCAGGAAGATTAATACCAAAAACATTGTAATTATTAAGATTGAGTGCATTCAGTGAATAATCTGATGGTCATCATCAGATTATTGTACAGATTAAAACCTGTTTATTTTTAAACTGAGCTGTTTTACTGTTTCCATTAATGATTGCAAGTCGGTATGTATTGAATCCGGATAATCCTGTGTAATTCCGGAACCAGGCGGATTAGTTATTTTTTTAAATAATTCCATTCAATCAAAATTTCTATCGGCTTTGTGAAAGTAGGTTAAAAGGATATTGTTCCAAATTGACTATCTGACATTGAATTTTAGCTCTAGAGTCCCCCGATCCATCTTCAATATTCAAGATGCGTGGGTGCGTTCAGGCCTCCTCGCTGTGAGAGGGAATGGGCCGTAATCCATCACACGGGCCCAGTGCGGGTTGGTGGATGTCACAAGTCTTCGAACTTTTGGTTCTAAGACATGCCGGTTTCCTCAATATGTTTTCCTTCACCGTTTTGAGAGCAGTGGTGATGAAATAATTTACACAAAGTAAAGCGTTTGCCTGGTTTCGAACCCACGACCTACAACATAAAAGTTGCAGCCGTTACCACTGGGCCACAACTGCTTCCTTATGTTTGTAACAATATTTCTGAAAACTATGATAAGTTGTATCTTACCGCCGGTTTCACAACACTCGATTATCGAGTTGTTAACGTAATCGACGAATAATCACCGGTTATCTGCTGTGATTGGCTGTTGAAAATTCACTCAACCAAGCACAGCAGATAACGCGTACTTGACAATTTGTCACATTAATTCTGCGATAATTTAGCGGTGAGAAATCCGGCCTTATTCTACACACTTGAGTGTGAAAGAATGATCTGAGGGAAATAAATTGTATTTATTGTGTCGTTCCCAATCGGCTTCGTAATAAGTATCTAATCCTATTTTGCACAAATATACTGGTTTTTATCGGTTTCTTAGGGTCTGGACCGGATATGGTAAATGGAAAATGGTAGCAAATTCGCCAACCGGATTGTATGTAATCCCCAGTTAGCATAATTATGTACTTTCAAAAAATTATACCTGCTCAAGAATAGATAGATTCTCAAATTGTGATTTTATTTTACCGTCATCATTATCATATCAGCCGAAAGACGTCCACTGCTGGACAAAGGCCTCCCCCAAGCGTCGCCATATTAACCGGTCCCGTCCGTCTCGCATCCAGCGGATTCCCGCAACCTTCACCAGGTCATCGGTCCACCTGGTGGGAGGCCTTCCAACGCAACGTCTTCCGGTTCGCGGTCGCCACTTCAGAACCTATCTGCCCCATCGGCCATCCGTTCTGCGAGCAATGTGCCCTGCCCACTGACACGCAAGGAAACTCCGAGCATAGCCCTCTCCATTGCCCTTTGAGTGACTGTAAGCTTTCTTATGAGACCCATTGTAAGCGACCACGTCTCAGAGCCATATATCATCACTGGCAACACACACTGGTCATAGACTTTCGTCTTGAGACACTGTGGTAAGTTGGACAAGAAGATACCGCGCAACTTCCCGAACGCTGCCCAGCCGAGTCGGATTCGACGGTTGACCTCTTTCTCGAAGTTGGGCCTACCCAACTGGATCGTTTGTCCCAGGTAGACATAGTCCCACAACTTCGAGTGTAGAGTCTCCGAACTTGATGGGTGTGGGTGTAACATGGGCATTCAACATCACCTTGGTTTTGTCCATGTTCATCCTAAGACGCACTCTTTCGGAAGCTCTACTGAGGTCATCGAGCATTGTACTGAGGTCCTCCATGGTCTCAGCAATAACCACTATATCATCGGCAAACCGAAGGTGAGTGATGTACTCGCCATTGACGTTGATGCCTAGCCCTCTCCAGTACAGAACCTTTAAGATATCCTCCAGTGCAGCGGTAAACAGCTTCGGAGATATGAGGTCTCCCTGTCTCACACCTCGCTGCAAAAGGACGGGTTCCGAGGTCTGATCCTGAAGTCGAACTGACATGGTGGCGTTTTTGCATAAACACTTCAAAACCTCCATGTACCGGTAGTCAATTTGGCACCGTTAGAGAGACTGCACTACAGCCCAAGTCTCGATCGAATCGAAAGCTTTCTTGTAGTCCACAAACGCTAGACAGAGAGGCAGGTGTACTCTTCGGTCTTCTGTATAACCTGCCGCAGGGTATGTATGTGGTCTACGGTGCTGAAGCCTTTACGGAATCCGGCTTGTTCGGTAGGCTGGAAATCGTCAAACCTGCGCGCGAGACGATTCGTGATGACTCTTGAAAAAGGTCTCGGGGTTTTGCATCTGAATCTGTGCTGGACGGAGCGTGGACTTCTACCATGCGGTGATCGCTCCCGGTTTTCACCGAGTTGATCACAGAAACATATTTGAACATTTGCTTCCTGGTTGACATGATGAAGTCGATCTCGTTTTTAGTTGCACCATCGGGCTTTGCCAGGTCCACTTCCTGTGCTCACGCTTTCTGAAGAAGGAGTTCATCATGTAGAGGCCCTCCTTCTCCATAAAACTGGCCAGTAGGTGACTCATGGTGGTTTCGACGTCCAACTCCAAATTGCTCACTTGCAGCTCATCCTCGTCTCGTTTACCCAGTTTCGCGTTGAAGTCCCCCGTGATAACGATAAAGTGAGCTTTGAAACCATGCATGGCTCTATACTGTGATTTTTAATTTCGTAGACTAAACTGACAGCTGCAAAGGACCTTATTTTTTTTTTAATGTTGCAAGCGCGGGGCATAGTGTTGTAGGTAAGGCTCAATCATAAGTGATTCATCGAATCGATGAGACATGATTCCTCAATTTAATTTTACTAATTGGTGTAAATAAATGTTTTATGTATAATAATCATAATATATTTAAATATAACAGTATTCGTACACATAGTACATACACTTTTATTGTGTTAAATAAAACGTAACAATTTAATAAATGCGATCGATAAAATGAAGTGTGACATAAATTAGTAGAAACTAAATAAGGGCCGGTAGTATCTTAACAAATGTAATTCTTTTGCCGTGAAATAGTTCCATTTTCGATCTACTTCGATTTTCGATCAACTTTCGATCACTCGGGATAGTCAGGATACGTCACTATTTTTATGTAACCATAAAGTGACAACCCCCCAAACGTCAGTTTAGTCTACGAAATTAAAAATCACATTATAGAGATATCCTCATTCACGGTCTCTACCTCGTCGGGGTGTGTCGAGGTCGGGGCATAGACCTGTATGACCTTCAGCGGATATTCTGAGTATAAGGTACGCCACCCTGGTCGAGACACTCTCGATCTTCACCACGATATTCACAAGGGACTTGTGGACGATAAAGCCGACACCACTCTGGGACTGCCGGTCACCCTCTCGGAAATAGAGCAGGTTACCGGATTTGAGGATTATCGAGTCCTCCCCCTCTCTTCGGAATTCAGATAACCCTATAATACTCCCATCGTAAACCTGCTCAATTCTTTCTCGAGTTCGGCTATCTTCTCGTCGGTCCGGAGTGTTCGCGTGTTATATGTTCCCAGATCCAGTCGTCGGTGTTTATTGGGGTAGAGGGGCCCACACCGGGGATTCCTTGCACCCCTTGCCACGCCACCGCTACCGTAGACGGGCTGCCGGGCAGTTGGGGCCGTTTATTCTATGTACTATTCATTTTGGTTTGGGGGGGTTTGCCATAATCGCCACGCTTGGCAGGCGGGTTGGCGATCGCAGTTTGTTGTTTAAGTGAACAAAGAACGCTATTGCCATTCTCTGGTGTGTCCCTTAGTCGCCTCTTACGACACCCACGGGAAGATATGGGACGATGAAATTCTTTACGTCCGTATCCATACGATACTTTTTTTTACCGTGTAGGTATAATAAAATCAAGTAACGATTTATTAGTGACGTCGTTTTATTAATAGATGTAGGTATTTACGACAGTAATACGATAGTTTAATTAAAGTACTTGCTTAAAATGCTAGATAAAGATCTGTTAAATCGGACAATCCTTGGTCTTATCAGCTTATCATTTTGTCATAATTTAGTGTTTTGTAAGTACCCAACGCATGTTTGCGTTGAATGATACAAACATTCCTTTATCACAATTATCACGTTGTTAGGCAAGGATCTGAAATATTACTGTGCCCGTAGGTAGGGAATACCAAAGTAAGACAGTGCAACTTTTCGAGAAGATTATATATATTTTTTTTAGATTTCACTTAAAAAACTGTGTTGCTTTCCAATTGCAGCAGTAAAGGTTAGCAACACTATAGTTGTTAATGTTTACCTTTCATGACCCTAAACCCGAAAACTCGACAACATTTCAGCGAATAAGACAGCTCCCAAATAAATCTTTCTTTCACCCACAGTTCTCACCCACCGAGCCCGGCGACTACCGCGTGGAAGTCCGATGGGCCGGCCGCCACGTGCCTGGCTCGCCCTTCCCCGTCATGATCTTCGACACGCAGGAGGAACTGCGCCGCTACATGCAAGCTTCTGCCGCTTGACACCCCTCTACTTGCACCTACGTAACTTTTGTGTAACTACCCAACTTATTAAAAATTATTTTCTTTTATGTTTATGGCCGATTTTCCATTATTTTTAATACTTCTCATATCGCCATATTTGTTATTCGTATAAAAGTTATTTGGCAATTGGAAAATCGGTTATTAGGGAAGTAAAAGCTTAAATGAGGACACATGTGAAACCGCAAATAATTTAAAAAAAAATAAAAGCAAAAAATTTCAAAAATTTGATAGATGTGTTTTTCACTTGTGCTTTTACTTTGCGTATGGTTATAACACACTATATAATTCATAAATATTGTCTTCAACAAATTAAACGCCTTATTTTAAGTAAGATTTTAATTAAAATGTCTTCATTAGTAGTTTATTCAATCAGAATTAATCAGAAGAAACGATTGATTAGATCTAACATCCAGCACACGTATAACGTCTTAAAAATGTTATGATACTGTAATCTTTTTACTTATATGACGCAATTCGAATCGTAAAAGCGATAAAATTTGAACGAACAAAACATTTTATATCGGAAGTATTGTGAAGTTTTATTTGTTGTATTTTATCAGTAACATAATGAATTACTGTTCTAGTAGTAATTTCACTAAATTTATTAATCCGTCCATGTGTTTTTTATAAAGTAGTGAGTAGGCAAACCAGTAATTCCTGCAGTTGTACGATTTTCTATAGAAACGGCGTCGTCATTGCAAAAAAAAAAGGTATTTAAATTAATAATCTAATAGAATATCTGTATTTTTATAAGTACATACATTTTAATGCAAAATTCTAAATGTAATTTTAGAGATAAATGCATAATAATTTGTTTGTTAATATTTATTAATAACGACATTTAGTTTTACATCATTTAACTTAACTATTGTAACTAACGAGGTATTTGTTTATTGTTATTACGGGCTCAAGTTCGTTTAACCACACCGATGTGAATTTGAGCCCGTAAGCTGCTGAATTGTTCAGTTACTAATTGTTAATAAATTGAACTTTATAAAAAATATTGTTGTTTTGTTTTATACAACTAGTGACATACCTATTCCTCATTTTTCCATCATAAAGGTACTTGACTCATTATACTTAAATCATTCATATACGACGACATTATCGAAATAGACAGAATTTAAAAAAATATGTTATTTTACAATCACACTTAATTAATATTATAAAGGCAAAAATTTGTGTGTGTGTGTGTTTATATGTTTTATTTCTGCACGCTCAAACGGCTGGACGGATTTGGATGAAATTTGGTACAGAGATAGGTTATAGTCTGGAATAGCACATAGGATACTTTTATCCGGGCAATATGTTCCCTCGGTAAAATGTTCGACATTCACGCGGGCGAAGCCGCTGGCAGAAGCTAATATGTAGTAAAAAATATTATAATACAAAAGTTTGAACAACCTTGCTCGCATAGAACATTATGGATTGTCAGCTTAAGACAGAAATATTAGATTTATTATTTATTTTAATACGCCTAAGTATTTCCCATAATTTTATAAAGATAGATAATCAAACATCCGCCCAACCCTTAATATTTCATTCTCTGTTATCACCACAAAAAATAGATTCTAATACATTTTACCGAAATTTGAAACCATTGGTTAGTATATATCCATTGGTTGAATTAACTAGGGATAAAAAACTGGTCCTAAGGGCGTGTTATTTTTAACAACTACCTAGATTCTAGCAAAATAATAGGCATAGGTTTGCAGGTAGGTCGCTCTAATCGTTATAATTTCATTTGTGGAGCTCTAATTAGATTTCAGATAACCTTGCGAGTAGGTATCTCAAATTGCAACGACTTTGAAATAAAGAACTACTTGTGGCTTTTTAAGTCATGTACCCATGCTGTATCTAGGCCCCAAAACTTACATATAAACCGAATTTAAAAAGTCCCGCGTAACTGACTTTCTCCCCGCGAGTGATTTTGTACCAATCATTTTATCGACGAACAACGAATAAAGTCATACTCGTTTATACAAGTATAATCTAGACAAATATTGTTTTTAAAATGCTATATTTAGATACAAATCACACTCTCTGGGGTTGGTATGTATGTGGGATTTGGTATCTGAACGACACGGTATTCCTAGAGGGGTACACATTATTATTATTATTGTTGTTAGAGCGAGGGACTCGGCTTGTGAGCTGTGTGCGCAAAGCGTCCAAACTCTGCCAGAGCTGCTGCATTTGACCGAAGATTATCACTTCTAGACGCTGGATCGAAGTGTGGAGCTCTCCTGAAAAATTGAAAACAATAATTGAGTTATAAGACGATGTATTTTATTTGAAGCGTGGCTTAGGTACCTATAACACAAAGAGAATATAACCACTAGAGAGCTTATAGGCCGATTTCTTCGAAGCACACGACTCACTACCGCGGGCCGGGAGACGAGGAAGAACGCGCGGCTGCAATTGGTCAGTTCAAAGTAAGTTGCGTAGGTATGGCTATCGTTAGGGTTGATCAACTCGATTAAGGGAAAATTGTCGATATCGATAAAATGGATTTTAACATTATTAAAAATACTCAATTAAAATCATATAAATATTATTTATCAATTACAAATATAAATATGTGTGTCGGGGACATAGAGAAACAAAAAGTATTTTTCCAAATCGGTCAAGCCGTCTACGAGTAATCCGGGAACATAATACATAAGAAAATTCGACGAACTGAGAACACCATCCTTTTTTTAAGTCGGTTAAAAGTAGATAGATATTTTTTCATACATTTTTTATTAAGTTTAAATTTATTATTATCGATATCGACTTCAGCTATTAAAAGTAACAGCACAGATATTTACGATAAAAATACAAAGGGAGAGAAAGGGATAGAAGCATTAGAATTGTCTAGTGAAAGAGCGAGACTTTTCCAAAAGACATCAACGCGGGACTCAAAATTGTGCTCGTTTACCCCATCCACCATTTTAACTAGATCCCTGCGGTGTCTCATAATCTGATTAAATTAAAAATAATTTTCGTACTGTTTACTTACCGATGAAAATTTATGCCATCCTTTTTGTAACTAGATGTCTTGGCATGTTTCCCATACCCCTTTACGGCGCATGAGGGCATTTTTATGCGTTATAATTGCAATAAAAAGATAAAACAATTTGTATTTATTTAGCGTGCATACAGGTCTAATAACTGGACACAACTAAAATGGTTACTAGTACCGAAGCCTTTACATAGGCGACAAAATACTAATAGTTTTCGAGCGTCGGGGCACTGTATGCGCCGTCAAGTGGTTATATCGTCGTTGCTATAACATTATCAGCCGGTAATTTTCCCACTGTTAGGACACTGGCCTCCTCTCTGTGAGAGGACAGAATGTAGTCTATAGTCCATATACCCATACAATTTTTTTTACAAACTATTATCGAACTCAGCACGCCTATTGCAGAAGCCAAACGTGCAAAAATACGAAACTATTTGTTATACATACAAACTAGATACATGTAATGAACCTACCTATGTTTAATATTTATATTTACTACATAGTTGAAATAATAAACAATCTACGCCGTTTTTTATGCTGTATCGAACGTAGATACCTACTAGTCAATTAATTACATATTATTTCTCGGGGCAACAACTCAATTAATCAATGTGTGAAGTATGTGCAAATTCGCGCGGGAGTAGCCATGTAGTAGGTAAGTAGCTTTCAGTGGCGTTGACCTCGTTTGTTTTAATCTTCTCGACTAAGCGCATCTTCCCATTTTAGGTAGCCCAATTTCGATCAATGGCTCGCGTAATTGGAATCGCTATAGAAAAAATATCATAACATTTTACTTATTTTCCCTTGAAACAACGGGCAAAATGTGGGTCGACTTCTGCTTACATTGTTGGGAATGCCGCTAACAGTGCTACAAGTACGTTTTTGCGTTTGAACTTGAAAGATATTTTCCGGGAGCTCAACAAGTTTTCGGCATTAGTTCCTATTTGGCCACACGTGAAAAGATTTGTACCTACTTATTTAGGTAACTACAGGCAGGTACTACGAGCGTGCTGACAGTAAACTATTTAAGATTTACTTACTAGAAGTAACGACTCCATGCAGTCTCCTTGTAATAGTTGCGTTGGCTGTAGCATTAACTTCCTGTGTCTTGACTGAGCACATGGCCCGTGCCTCTTCGCGCGGTCCACTGCCATGGTAGGTCGAGTTACGAACCTCAAGGTAAGGCTTGCTCGGATGTGCTTCGGGGACATTCGATACCGTATAGCTTGGCCCTCGTGCTGGAAAAAATGTAAATTTACAATTTAATCAAAAACATGTTAGCTCGATGTCGATAGGTTTGCCTACTCCCCTTCCATCCTTTCTCTCCGTCTATTTCCATCTGAACCCGCCACGACGTCGTTACCCAATGAGATCCCCCCAAAAATACCTTTGGAATTGCGGATTACCATTTCAATCCTTCGTGTGCCTAAATCTGAAAAACTGGTAGAGTTGGTAACCAAAGCTTGATCTTAGTGATGCCAAAGATAACATTTTAATGGTCGATTCTTGAACGGCTCTGTACTCTGTAGTTATCCCACATAAGCAGTAGTCTATTCCAGCATTAGTGAGGGCCATGCTGACAAAGACAGAAAATTGGAGTAAAATGGCCTCCTTGTATGAGACCGTGATGGTCCAGAAGGAGGCTGCCATGACAGATCGTGAGAGCTGATCCCGCTCGAAGAATTAGCGTCGAGGACTTCGAGGAGGCAAACGTCGCGACTCTTAAAACGCCGAAACATTGCCTTCATGATAGGCAGGCGGGACTCCGGGGTCGCGGGCGTTCGGATTGGGGTCTCTGTCCACCAGGAAAGTCGGTGGCATAGTGATCACGTTCTGCCGTGCACAGCGAGGCTCAGGGGAGTTGCTTTTTCAATTTCCCCAGGGATGTGCCCTAACAGGCGTTGCACAGCGGGGTTCCGGAGTGGTCTTGTAAGAGGCCACGGTGCCCCTTCCAAGTGCCGATGGTGATCACCGGGGTGGCTTTAGTGAGATAAAAATCTCACAAGCCCAGCAGCCGTATTG
This sequence comes from Orthosia gracilis, assembly GCA_947562075.1. Lineage (NCBI taxonomy): Eukaryota > Metazoa > Arthropoda > Insecta > Lepidoptera > Noctuidae > Orthosia > Orthosia gracilis. Next base: position 46,002,509 of record OX387268.1, read on the forward strand.
CGTAAGTGAATACGGCAACGCACAGAGTTTCACCCCTATCCAATCGACCAATCACACAGACGGAAATCCACATCGCGTGATTCATTTCCCTTGATGTTGGTCGATTTGGTCGATTGGATAGCGGTCAATGTCTTTGCGTTGCCGTATTCACTTACGCAATACGGCTACTGGTCTTTGCCTCAAAAGTTTCAAAACATAAACCAAAAAAAAATACAATTACTTACATCCGACGAGATAATTTACCAGGATTATTTTATAAGAGGAACTTCGGCTAATCCAAGTGTACTCAAACATTGCAAAAACATAGTAGGTACTTGGAAACCGGCCAAGAACTTCGCACATTTAGGGTCCCGTACCAAACCAAAAAAACAAGATGGTTTTAATAGGAAAAATGTGGAAATTTCAAAGACAAATCGGGTTTATCAATATATTAATTATAAACATTACCACCAAATTTTAAGTTATAGGTTAAGAAAATTTAAAAATACTACGGAACAAAATTTTGTAAAAAATAATAGCTAACTGTGGTGGTTTCACAATCCTTTGTTCACCAATATTTTTTATACAAAAAATGCAGCATTTAAATACTCAACGAGCTCAAAACAACGATACCCGACTCGATGGGGTTTTTCGCGACAACATTAGCTGCATGGAAAAAAAAAATCGACAATAGTTGTGACTTTGGGTCAACAGATGCATAAACATAAAATTGAAGACCATATCTCGAACCGTTTGGCTGTCAAACCTGTGTGACAGACGACAGAGAAACAGACGGAAACGTGAGGGACAGCAATAGAGCTACGTTTGGACCTTTCGGGTACGGGACCCTAAAAAGTAGGATAAAATACCTATGCAGCTACACCTGGTAAAGTTCCATATGTTGTTCAAGTTCAAGAGTTTCCAAGAAAATAATTGCATGCCATATATTTAATAGGTCATGAATGGCTCGAGTCTCAAAACTTATCTTGATTTTGGCTAGCTTACCTAGGAATTATGTACTTCAATAAGTAGCCAAATAGGGTACGTCCTCCTGCTCTACAAAGCATTGTTTAATTTTTACTGGGCATTATTTATACTGACCTTCCGGCCAGTATCAAAATACTAGGTATCTTAGGATCCTTGAGGTAAGTAGATAGATACGTCACTGTTATTAAGTACCTAAAATATACCTATTTAAAACTGTTGGTAGTTATAAATTGTACCTATGTAGGTACAATGTACCAAATTATTTTTAATAAAGCTCAGTGTTCTAAATGAACTCCAAAGTATAGTGAGATAAAAAAACTAGGTCAATCATTTAACAGGCATCTGTAAATTGGTCCCGAATTCGATGTGGATAAGAGTAATAGACACCTATTTGTTCCGCTCTTGAACATGCTAGGAGTCAAGAACACGGTGATTTCACAGCTGTTATCAATCATTATTTATCATTGTTTTAAATGTTTTGTTATTAAAATATATTATGTGTAACGGCTAGACCGATTCAAATCCCATGATTGACAGTGCAATGTGCACAGCTTTAAATATACAAAGACAGAAAATAGCACACCCCTATATAATAGATCTACTTAATTACATAGTTAGATAGGTATTATTATTACAGCTTTATTAAAAAATAACTGATACCGTAATGGTTTTATTTTTAACTCCTTACATCTTAGTTGATTTTATTTCTAACTTTTTATCGAAAAGATGCATCCCTAGGGATCTGTGGTCACCTTATGTACTCAGTGTGCCTAAAAAATATTTTTTTGACTTGTAAGCAAGTCCTTACACTGCACTAGCTGGCAAACTTTCATTTTTCAGAGACATAATAAATCCAAAATGTAATTAAATAAACAAAAAAGCAAAATAAATATCACTTACCGTGATAATGTGTTGGCGCTGTAGTAACGTGCGAAACTATAGCATACAAGAAAACTGAAAGGCATGAAACTGTTCGCCACATTTCGAATTTGAAAAAAAAATGGTACACATAAAATATTCGAATTTTTTTCACCAATAATTTATGTCGAAGCTTTTTTGAAGTTTAAATTTCGAATTCGTTTCGCGCGTTCTTAGGAGAGGTCGGACTCTATGGTGTCACGGATCAACGTGTACTGCACGATATGTAGTCGGATCGCTGAGAATAAATAGTAGTCTATACATTGGTCAAAATATTGTCCAAAAGCTACACAATACACTAGATTTAATTACCTTTGAGTGCATACGGTCTACGACCGTCATCTATGGTAGTCCATATATATTGTTGGGGTAAATGGTCTTTCAATGACATACTTCGGTACATACCCACATATTTTAGTAGTTTTTACTATGCACCATGAATAGCAAACTAGGTCTATTACGACTTCTATAATGTATTGCAATTGCGGTTCGATTAAATATTTTCAAAGGCTACAAAAGTTTCATATGTAAAGGTATATATGTAAAGTTGTTCACCTGCCAACATCGATAACACAAATTGCTTAGATTTATCAATAAAATACTGAAATATTTCTGTCCGTCTAAACGAAGCAATAATTTGTTAAAGATATTTAATGAATGAGAACTTTAGTTTTAGTAAAATAGAATCCTTAATTTTAACATTCTGAAAGACATACTTGTCAGCGTTAGGTAAAATAATTGTGTAGGTATCTACAGTTAATTAAGTCTTTCAGAAGGACGAAATAGAGTTTTTCAACATTATAAATAAGGTACTAATTTGCTACGACTTTTCGTAGCACTAATTCGTAGCAACATTCCCCATAAGCTACGAAACGGCACAGTTATTCTCGCCAAACTTCTTGGCCGCCCTGAAGTTGCCTACAAATGGCTGCTCATTAGTAAATCTCATACAATACCAAAAACCCAACTGCTTAAGAAAGCGAACTAAAAAGATGTAAACAAGAAGAAAGTCTTGCTGTGCAGTCGGAGGATACAAATGCGCCAATTGGCTGACCAAAACCCGACTCCGACTGCATAGCAAGACTTTCATCTTGTTTACGTCTTTTTAGTTCGCTTTTTAAGCAGTCGGGATTTTTGTTATTTACAAAAACAAAAAAATTACAACTTCTAAGTTATTTTTTTTTAATTAGGTACATTTAAACGTATAAGTATTGTAATCACCTCTTAAAACCCTTTATTTTGATACCCCACACGAAGTGTGGGAAAGAAAAAAAGAATTTGGGCCACCACAATATGGCGTTCAAAACCCGCCATTTTCTATTTTCTCATTTTATTGTATTGCAGGGTTAAGATGAATCGATCGACGTAAGAATCAACAAAATCGGCCAACGCGTTTGTTCTCTAGAACGCCACATAAGAACAAACATACATACATAGACTGATAAACACATTACCCTCCTTCGGCAGTCGGATAAAAACAGCACTGTTTCGTGTCTTGCGCATCGGAAAACCAACTTCAGGGCGGCACAGAAGTTTGGCGAGCACTATAACGCATTACCGCAATCATTTTTCTCAACGGCCTCTACGAAGTAGTCACAGCTTCCGTCTGCGTAAATAAATAGGTACCTACCTACCTTTAGGGCCCGGCAACACCCGACCTCGACCGAAATAGCTCGGACACGGGAAACTGACACGAACCAAAAGAATTTATTGTTTCCACAACACCTGCTGGAAACAGCGGTGAACTGTCTAAAATAACATTAAAGCTGATTTATTGTTACTAATACATTTGAACACAGGTATTTTTACGTACCCACATAGTGTAGATAACTACGTCTAGAAATAGACAGCTGTAGTAGGTAGGTACACTCTTTATGAATGGTTCCTACACTTCTTCCTCAATTAAATGTGTCCAGACTTGTAGTAATAAAAGTTTAAGGCTGTTAAATACATTTGATTTTATCAACAAAAACACCCCACATAAATGATGCAATCACCACACCCTCAAAGATAGAGCAATTTTAGTACCTAAGTTACTTATTACGATAACCACATAGTCTAACAACCATAACTTTGGACCTAGTTCTCATTTAATTTTATTTTTACGGCCATAACAAAAAACCGGCCAAGTGCGAGTCGGACTCGTGCACGATGGGTTCCGAACCATTATCGCAAAAACGGCAAAAAAATCACATTTGTTATATGGGAGCCGCACTTAAATATTTATTTTATTCTGTTGTTATAGCGGCAACAGAAATACATCATCTGTGAAAATTTCAACTACCTAGCTATCACGGTTCATGAAATACAGCCTGGTGACACACGGACAGACAGTCAGACAGACAGACGGACCGCGGAGTCTTAATAATAGGGTCCCGTTTTAACCCTTTGGGTACGGAACCCTAATAATAATGATATCGTTGGATAGGCCATTCAAATATATTACGGGTCTGAGAAAATCATTTCTCGATTCAGAGATCCGTTTGCGTAAAATTAAGTTTTAAATGGCAAATAACAAAAAAATGTGAAACTTGTGATAAATATGTATATCCATGCCAAATTATAGCTTTTTAGTACTAAGAGTATCTGAGCTAAGCTGCGGACGGACAGACGGACATGGCGCAACTATAAGTGTTCCTTGTTGACTACGTACTTCGTTGTTCCCCCTGCCAGGTAAATGGTTGCTTATAGAGATGTGAAAAATTTAACGGCAGTATTATTATTATTTATTATTTATTATATACTTTATTGTACACCACTTAAATAATTACAGGTAAAAACATTATAAAGATCAGTGTACAATGGGCGGTCTTATCGCACAAGGCAATCTCTTCCAGACAACCTACCTACCTACAGTACTACATATCTAATACCTTTAAACGAGCAATTCTTGTATATATATATATTATCTGAATCTCGGAAACTGCTAAAACGATTTTCATGAAAATTAGTATGCAGGGGTTTCGGGGGCGATAAATCGATCTAGCTAGGTTTAATTTTTAGAAAACGTTATTTTCTTTATTTTAACTCCAGCAGAGCTCGGTCGCCCAGGTACTAACGAAATTAAAAGGAAAACAATCACAGCTAAGTAGGCCTTACAAGTTTACGAGTAAAGTCGAACAACTTATAAAATGTACTTGAAAAAGTAATAATTTTGTTTATTAATGTATGGGGACAACAGTTTTCGACCGGCTAAGTTAATGTTGTTTATGAACGTTAGTAATGTTACTTATATTTTGGTAAATGTGCGTGTTTGTACGGAACTCTCTGTGCGCGAGTCAGTCTCGCACTTGGCCGGTTTTCGTCACCCACCTGGTTACATGATACTTAATTACCATGTTCCTAGGTACCTGCGTTTGTCTAAGGAAACGTTTAAAGTACTGTAGTAGTAGTAAACATACTGTACTACAGAATGTTGGCGCCGCTATGAAAATAATGACGAAGTCGGCCATTTTCAGATGTTTCATCATTGGAATGTTTGACATTGGTGCCAGAAATGTATTGTTCACCTACGTATTAGATACTGTAATGTACTCTGCCCTGTACACTTACAGAAGTTGCTATTAAAATTTTACAGTAGGTGTTTATTGAGAATTTGAAACTTTAGTAAACATGTTTTAGAATCGTGATAAGTAATAATCGTGGAAGGTGTACGTTCCACCAACACCACTTCCAGAAAAAGCTTTTAGAGGAGAGTCCCCAGGAATTAGGCGACTTCTAGGCAATCAAATATCCATGCAAGAGTGCCAACTGCCACCGGTTTCTTATTTATAATTATAAAGTACTAGCGACCCGCCCCGGCTTCGCCCGTGACAATTTGTCGTGTATTCGTGTACAAAAAATCTTCATCCTCGATTATCACTATTTCTATTGGTTTAAACCGCATGAAAATCCGTTCTGTAGTTTTTGAGTTTATCGCGTACAGACGCGGCGTGGGTGCATTTTTTTATAATATATAATGATATTCAGTTTGGCTAAAATATTGATATATTGACTAAGATACTGTAGTATCTAGTAGTGTCCAGTGAAGCTATTATGCATTCCCTTGATTCTTCGGATTCCAGAAATCCCGTAAGACTACATCATACATCACACAAAATAAAAGATATTTTAATTGCAGTGCCATCGATTACTTCCGTTACGCTCCACATCCAGTTCTGGATGACCTATTTGTAGCAGCCCCAAAACCGATCACCAGCGCCAAATTGTCCAATAAAAAATAATTTTACAGTCCGGCGTCAGTTACTAATTGATTTACGACTTTCATGATGTTCTCAACTGACTGATGTCAACGGCTTTTCGACCGCCATGATGTGTTTTTGACATCTGGCGTCGCGTGCGCCGAATCGGAACACAAATAATACAGGGTTATAAATCTGAGTCGTTACTATCGATGAAGCAATCGAGCCGACGTTTGTATAGATGCATTCATATCACTCAAAGGTGGACATGACAGATGTGTTTCCTCTGTGTTGACATGATTTGAGTACCTATGTCTACGCCTTCACTAGTTCTGCTCGCAGTTCCGTTCGTATATTTTTCATATGAGATGGTTATTCGTCATAATTGGTAGAGGTTTGCCCTCCGATTTATCAATTTGGCCCGACAGTTATAAAACTCTCTGTGAGATCCCAATTGGTTTCAATAGACAACTTTCTTTATGATGTTCCAGAAAAAAACAAAATTATTTTCAACAGAAAAATCTAGAACTGTTTGTATTCCATCCATATAGTTCTCCAACTAAGAGGTCCATGATAAAACATGTATTCCTCGAAGGGCATTGCGAGCCTATTGCCATCTCCCTATTCAGAGCAACAAGAAGGAACCTCAGATGGAAAACTCCAATTTTACTTTTGCCAACTCAAGAATCGGACCCAGCTCAGCAGTAGTCACAAATTGATTAATTGGGGAATGTAAACACTCTATTTAACAGAAGTAACGAGTGAATGTCAACTTATTAACCCAAACAAATGTTTGTAGACTATGGGACATGGTACATTAATAAACGAATGCGTAAGCGTGTGCTAGATTTTGGAACATAACTAATATTATTATGTCATTAGTTACAAGGACGAAAATGTTTCAGCATTCCGCCATAAAATTATGTTATATATGTCTCTACCTAAATCTTAAGAAGTCGAGAAAAATTATGACTTTCGTAAACAAACACCTTAGTTCCATAAATAGCTATATACGAAGTTAGGAGCATATATGTATAAAAGCAAAATTAAAGACTTGATGACATGTGTGCACCATTATACTTTTTAAAAGATAGCTTGATCTCTGCGACAGCTGTCAGTATCAATGCAATAACAATAGCGCTTGAAAGGCTAACAATAACGTATACGTCAGTTGACATAATATGTCGCAGAGATCAAGCTATCTTTTACGAAGTTTAATTAGTCTTTATGGTTAACTCGTGTTTCGGACAACCATAAGCCTTTATTCAAGTCGCGGTATTATAATATTCTTATCTATGGAAAACGACAGTTGGTCAGTCCTACCAATATAAAGTGTCTAAAAAAAAAAATATCCTCAACACCCATGCCTCAACTGCAACACTCGTTAGGTTAGACTACAATTTATCCATGATATAATCATAACCTCATTAATTTAATGGACTGGTGGTCTTTAAAAATAGATGAAAACTAAACACCAGCATTTTTAGAAATAACGTAAACAAATAAAGTGTTCCCATACCGATAGACTAGACGGGAGTGGTGGGCGAATCTTAAATTGTTACAAAAAAAGCATATGCATTTTCAAGGCAGTTCAGGTCAACGATCCAAACAATTATGTCTATCGTAGTTTTCGACATAAAATGACTCATGTATACCATAAATTAGAATGCCTTTTCAGCGAACACAATCAGTCTCGACTATTTTGGTGATACGTTATGCAATGTCACACTCTACAATAGTGCTATAAACCCTGGGGCAGGGGTGGTGAACCTTTTTGAAATATGCGTGACCATTTAACTAAATGAAAATGCCTGCACAAGACTTTCATTTCTAGCTATACAGTTTGACAATATAATAAACAAAAATAACTGAAATTAGTTAATAAGATTACCTAAGTAGGCATGTATCCACATACGGTAGCATCGAAGGGAAACATAGATTAACATAGTACAAAAGTTCCCTGTGAGTTTCAGTCTGTATGACCACGGGGTCCCATCGATAAGAAAGAAAATGTGGTGCAAATAAATCTCACTAGATGGCACGACATGCACCGAGTTGTTATTGAATTGTGTGTAAAATTAACATTTTCTGGAATTGAACATAAAAATTGTATGTTCTTGTTAAATCAAAATTCCTTAGCATAAAATTATGGAATATTAGACTCATAATTCACCTTTCAAAGTATATTTGAATGGATCATTTAAAATTGATGCCATTATATGGCGCGGTTTTAAATGTATGAGGCATAATAATATCAGCAATAATGAATATCAGCGCGTTATTATCTTTTTAATTTCGTTGCACATGCCGAGATAGGAGCCGTTTTGGTCTCGCACGGGGTTATTTACATGTTTTTTATTATTGTTTGTGTTTTGCTTAACTAATGTCTCCTGTGCGGGTCACAAATAAATATTTTTCTTTATTTCTTTTCTATACCACTCGATTTTTTTAATTTGTATTGTAACACATTTTGGTGCAATTAAACTATAAAAACGTGCAAAAAATACTATAAAACAAATCTTCACAGTATTTAAGGAAAAATATATTCATGCACCGAGTAAACACCACTGCTAACACCATCTGTCTATCGCCATGGAACGGAACCGAAAGCGAAGGATGTACAAAAAATAATCGGTTTAATCAGACGAAAAACGCTAGTTACATCGGCGTGGTTTCTGGGATGAGGCATCTGTATGCTAGTATTATATTACCTGTGGTATCATCTCTACTGATTACTAATCTCAAACGAAAACCAATGAACGGATTTGATTGCGTTTTTCTATTATTCTGTTGTAGGAAATCTGCGTTTCTCCAGGAACGCAAATGTAGGTAGGGGTCGGCCTTAAATTGTAATAGGCGAAGCCGGGCCGGGTAGCTAGTTAAATTAATTATCATATTATAGATTTACGTCAATGAAATCCGTTCCCATAACACATACCATAGGTTCGCCATCTCTGTCCCCACGAAGACGGGTGTGGCGATCGACTCACAGATATGCATTTAAAACGTTTTCATCTTAAAATGTGTCAAGGACACGGTACAATAGTCTAGTCCTCATGGGAAAATTAATTGAATTAGTTTTATACGTTTGATGTACGATTCGACAATAGTTGGTGGAATATAAGCCTGATTGAGTTCTATGCTGACCGTGAAAGACATTGAGCCCTGTCCAACTGTAGCAACGCTGGTTTTGATATGCAAAACTAAACTACAGTTACGTTTGCCATATTAATATAAGATTTTTTTTTTAAATTGTCATCTTCTTTCCTAATTGACTTGTGCCCGTAGACAGTTTGGGACCAGTAGGTGGCCACATTCATGAATAGCAGCATCAGTATCGTTCATCAAGTCCTCAAATATGCAGGACTTGGAGAACTCTTACAAATGTGTCAAGTTCTGGTCAGGAGCACCGCCTGTCACATTTGGTATTAGACAGGTCAACATTGAAGGACAGTTTCGTTTGTCTGATTTCATCATTAGACCGAAGTGAGTACTATATGTAAATTCTAGACTTTCTAATATCTGAAGATAGCATTATAAAAACATAAAAATAATTACTCTAGGGAGGTAAACTTGTTTGTTTGTTTGTTTGGAGGTATTGATCCAGTTTCGAAAGTTGTTTCACTGATAGATACACTAACGCGTTTATCTGCTGTGATTGGCTGTTGAAAATTCATTCAACCAATCACAGCAGATAACGCGTGCTTGACAATTTGTCACATTAATTCTGCGATCATTTAGAGCTGTGAAACGCGGGGTGAGTGTCATACGCTATTTTCTATCCCGGAAAATGCAATGTATCTGCGGGATAATTCACGGGAACGAAGCCGCGGGAAAAGCTAGTGATACAAGCATCCTTACTAATATTATAAATGTGATATACTAATATTATATATATAGATTAAAATTTTATATTTTTATTTTGAAATATTAAATAATTAAGTGTTTCTGACAATATGGTGTAAGCTGCGTATAGCTGTAGTAGGCATACATACCAGCACATTTATTTTTTCATTGTTTACTACAATCTGTTTCTTATGGTAATGCTGTTGGTGTACCTTATACTTACTATCATACTAATATTATAAATGTGAATGTAAGTTTGTTTGTTACGCTTTCACGCAAAAACTACTGAACCGATCATCATGAAACTTTGTACATATATTTTTGGAGGTATTAGAAGTAACATAGGATACTTTTAATTAAAAAAAAATATAATTATTGCTTCACTGCGTGCGAAGCCGCGGGTAAAACCTTGTAGATAATAAATACATAAAGTGTAGCAATTATTTCGTGGTATTATTGCTAAATACTACAGATATTTATCTAGAACAAACAAATTAAACGAATAGAATAATCTGATAGTGAAATACGGATTTCGAAACTGCAACGATAAAGTTTTCAGGTTAAATTATGGTTTAATCCACAAGTCGCTGTAGGTATTCTATAAATAATCGTTGCAGAGTATGTTCAATCTCATTCATTTGTTTTTAATTAGTTGCATAGCTGTTAGATACTGACAATATTAAACAAATCTTCTCTTGTTTCTTTTAAAGCTAAGATTTTGTAGTGCGTCGTGTGAAAATGAAAATCCATATCTCATTATTAGTGTTAGTGATTGTTTTTAATGAATACGTCAATTGCTACGGTAGTGGTAGGTGCCTCATTATATGCCTAATTTAATTTATTTTTACCTTATGTGTAAAACTAACTGTCTGTTTTTCATTTTGTATGTTTTTATTGTCACTAAAGTTTAGATTAAAATTTAATATTTATATTTTGAAATATTAAATAATTAAGTGTTTCTGACCATATGGTGTAAGCTGCGTATAGCTGTAGTAGGCATACGTACTAGCACCTTTATTTTTTAATTTTTTACTACAATCTGTTTCTTATGGTAATGCTGTTGGTGTACCATATACTTACTATCATACTAATATTATAAATGTGAATGTAAGTTTGTTTGTTACGCTTTCACGCAAAAACTACTGAACCGATCATCATGATACTTTGTATTTAAAAATAATAATAATGGCTTCACTGCGAGCGAAGCAGCGGGAAAAAGCTAGTAATAAATAAATAAATAACTAAGTACACAGGGTCAAGTTGAATAAACTGAAGAAACACGCAGATGTTGTGGACATCGATATCAACTCTTTCTTCTTTTCCTTCACTTTCGTTTCGATATCTAATGACGTTATAACTTTTTCACAACTTCGACTGCCAAAGCAAAACACTAAAAAGAGCAAAAATAACTTTCTTTTGGAAGTTGGTGTCTTTGGTACCTATCTCTTATTTTTTGTGTTTTTGCAACACTGACTTCCGAAACGAAAGTTATTCTCGCTTTAGTGTTTTGTTTTGGAAGTCGTATTATTTTCTGTGAAAAAGTCGTTTTATTTTTCGCTTTTTTTTAGTACTCCATCACTAAGAAGTGCGCAAGTTCTAAAGTAAGGTATCTAAATGATATTTAAAATACCCATAATAACTCAATTTACACAATCGTGCTGTTTGTCGTTAAGACGTTCGGTTGTATGTCCATATCTTGAAAACTGCTGAACCGATTTTGATGAAACTTGAACTATTCCCTAAGTTGGGCGAAACATAATGCGACCGTTTTCCTAGGAAGGGGATGAAATCAGAGGACCTAGGTATAGCTAGGCAGTAAATATTAATTGTTTTTCAGACGCCAGTTCCACCAGCGCCAGAAGTTTTACTGAAGAAACCATTCACCTTCTCTCGGAACATGTAAGGAACCTGATCATCAATGGAGATGTTGACAATGGAGTACCAGTTCTGGACCCCTACGAGTTTGAATGGAGACAAGTAAACTTAGAATCCGGAGCAAAGTTTATTAAGTATGTCGTACGACACCTATTTGAAATTCAGCCTATGTATGCCTTGTGCTCTTAAAAACTTGAAACTAGGAAATAGTAATTTCTACTGGGTATTATTACAAATACCTCTTGGTCTTTACTTTTATCACTGTCTTAACTTTTCAAATAAACGCTTGGACCCGTTGCCGAGATTCAGATTACATATACACATGTTCTGCTCGTTTAGAGATATAAGATAGATTATTCATTATATACTTTACTGTACACCACAACACTGGGCGGTCTTATCGCACAAGGTAATCGCCCACTTCTGCGGGGCTACCTACGTCCTCTCTAAGATAGGGATCCGTAATCTAGTTCATCAATTACCGCTTACCACCAATGGACAGATGAACTTAAAACATTTTTTGTTTTTATAATTAACTAGCATCCGCCCACGGCTTCGCCCGCGTGAAAAGTGAATTTTTTTCCCAAGGGAACATAACACCGGGATAAAAAGTAGCCTATGTGCTATTGTTCTATCTCTGTGCTAAATTTCATCCAGATCCGTTCAGCCGTCCTGGCGTGATTGAGTAACAAACATACATACATCCATCAATCCATTCGAACTTTCTCATTTAAAATGTTGCTAGCTTCTGGCAGCGGCTTCGGCCGGGTGAAAAGTGTCATCCCATGGGAACAGAATACCGGGATAACAAGCCTATGTGCTATGCCAGACTATAATCTATCTTTTTGTCAAATTTCATCCAGATTCGTTCAGCCGTTCTGGCGTGATTGAGTAACAAACTTACATCCATCCTAACTTTCGCTTGTTTAATATTAGAAGATAGAAGATGTAAGAAGTAATATTAAAACTTCATGTTTCAGAGCTAGCATGAACATAACGGATGGAAAGCTTACTGGTTTGGGCAACTACGAGCTTAAAGAATTCAACTTTTCCAAGAGTGACATTTCGATTGAATTGAACATTGTTATACCATCCTTGGAGTTTTATTCAGGTAGAAACTGTACTTAAGTAATAGATAAAACAATATTTTATTTGTTTAAGGCGATATATACGCCCCAATGTTAACGCAGTACTGGCCGTGCGCCTGCTCGGAGCCAAAATATCAATATTGAACCTCCTTTTGAACAGTTTTGTTTACAAAATATTATTTGATTTATGCTATTTCAGTTATGAAAAATTCCAGCCATCATTTATCTGTGTAAAAATATTTTTAAACATCCAAGTCGTTTTGGAAGAGTATCCAAGAGTTGCGAAAAATATCGTGTTGATAATTATTTTTTTAAAGCAAAACTATTTGTTATACAAAAAAAAAAGTTTAAAAATAATGTTCATGAAACAATAATAAATATTTATTTTTTCAAACCTTTTAACTTAGCCGTTACTAAAGAGTATGCTTTGGAAAGTTACCGTTTTAAGGCAATAAAGCGGATGTAGGCCCTTAAGGATTTAATTAATAGAAAGGTGATTTGAGAGACTTGGCTTAGTTAATTAAGTTATATATTTCTTTACAGAATATTATGAGTTGGACGGTAGTATATTCGAAGCAGTGCCCATAAAAGGACAAGGCATAGCCGAGTAAGTATATCAAAGACTTTTAGTAAATTTTAAGGCATAAGTGAAAGTGAGCAGCAAGCAAGAGCAGTGCTGGCCTAGTGGCAACAGTCTTACGAGTTGTAGGTTGTGGAGTTCGAACCCAGGTAGGCACTTTACTTTGTGTAAATTATTTCATTACCACTGCTCTCAAAACGATTAAAGAAAACATCGCGAGGAAAACGGCACGTCGGGAATCAACATATTAAACGACATGTGACATCCACCAACCCTAATTGGGCCCGCGGATTATAGCCCGCCTCCTCTCACAGAGAGAAGTCCTGTGTCCCAGTAGTGGGAATATTATTGCCTAATTATATATGCAAAGTTCAAGTAAGAAACGTACGTGTTTCAATTCTGATAATAATTGAAAATGTAGTCAATATCCTGTGTTTTCCAGCATTGAAATACAAAACATATCGTTATGGGGAACAGTATTCTTGAAGCAGTCAGCAGATGGCAAATCCATACTCCTGGACAAGATTAAAGATCCGGCGTTTAGTATAGAACGTATTGTGGTAAGTGGACTCGACCGACATACTAACACAATGATTTTTGCCTTGACCTCTGAACAATAAACCAAAAACGGAATTCGTAATCGTATCATAACGATACATTAGCAATATATTAATAAGAAGTACAAAATAAGAGAACTTCAGATATAATTTCAAGTAAGGCATTTCTCAATATGAACCAATGAAATAGGTAACTATTTGCCAGCAATTTTACCCGACTGCCAAGGAAGAGTAAATGTTTTTCGCGCGTATCTTGTACGTATGGATGTTTGTTTGTTATTTTCTCTATTATCTCGTATCTTTCAAACGGTTTGATGGATTGTATATACCTATTAGTGCCATAATAGAAAGACGCTTGAAAAAAATTTCAGATTTTTGGCGCCATATTTTAGGGATCCCATGTTTTTTTCCTTCTAAACCTATCAAGGGGGTGTCAAAATGACGGGTATAATAATTATTTGTAATACCTTGTAAAAAAAACATATTACAAAAATATATACTACTTATATGTTTAAAAGCCTTAAAAAAAATTGTAACTAAAAAGTTACAAATAAAAGTTATTAAAACCAAAAAACGCGACTGATTTTATTAACTTTTTTATCTCACATGTTGACGGTTAGTGGCCGCCGGAATATGCTAGATCAGAGAAACACAGTACCGGCTGATATGGCGACGCTTGGGGAAGATCCATCCACCGGTTACTTAATTAAGAATTTGAAGCTGAGTATTTGCCAAAAAGTGTTTGACGCGTTCATAACCCCAAACGTTCAACTCAGACGCCAGCCTTATGTCCAGCAGTGGGAACCTTTCGGCTGACATGATGAGGCCCATCACAACAAAAAATGTCAGTCGATGTCGCTTACTGATCAAAATTAAACTATAACTCTCATTCCAGTCCCGAACCGAGTTCGACAACAACATAGACGGCATCATCAGCTCGATGGTGGAGGATCTCCTGGCTGAATACCTGACCCGCTTCAACAAGTACATAGTCGCGCAATACAGTGACAAGATCGCGCCTCTCCTGAACCCTGCCTTGGACAACTACGAAAACTGGAACCTCATTGCTGCTTTACTGTTTGACCATGTTGAATATTAAATGGATATTGGTTTAGTATCTTTTATGTTTTTAAATAGTTTAGTAGCTCAGATTGCGATATCTTCAGAAGTATATCCTAGCGATAATAAGTGGGACTACAAATCGCGGCAGCCGCGAGATTTACGGTCCCGTAAATCCCGTGGATCCCGCAGGTGTGGACTGATGCGGTCCGCGGAAGGACTTAGAACCCGCAGCCGTGCGGGATAAAGATTTTAATGCGGGATTCTAAAACCATCTAAAACCATCTTCGCACTATTGCCTTTCTAATGAAACCGGTTTTGGACACATCGGCTGGATGGTTTCAAAATATATAACGGATATGGGTAGAAACAATTTTTGTGTTTTATTGTTCCGTCATTCCAACGGTGAACAGTGAAGGGGAATTGGCGGAAAATGCACTCAATTGAATCGGCACCCTTTGATTATCTGTTGGAAAAAAAAAAGTTTTTTTTTATGGTCTAATTTCTAATGAAATCTGGTTTGGGCACATTGGTAGTTTTTTTTTGTGTCTTTTGTATATAAGATTATGTAAGTAAAACTTAATAACATGCATGCGGCATCTACTAATACAATGAGAACATGAATGAACATTCAAAATTGATCAGCAAGCCATTGCAATAACATGACATGCTACGCGTAAGAATGGCGATTCTTTCCAAAAAAGATCGATTTTTAAATCGATTCGAATCGTAAAAATCGCGATCTTAAAGATAGATTTCTAAAAAGTCGCTTTTTTCCATTTTATATTTACAATGTAAATATAAATACATTTTCTGAAAAATAAGAATGATACCATAATAAACAAAATCTGGGATCTCTAATCAATAAAATAAAGGGATTTTTCAGTTCATGAAATTCGATAATAAAAATTATTTTTATTACCATATCAAAATATCAGATCAGGTATAAAAGAAGACATTTGTTTTCTAAATGTATTTGTTACATTAAAAAGTTAAGAAAATAGATAATATTGCGATGTTGCCGGCAATTGAAAATTAAAAAGGCAATTCAATATATTTTTTTCCAAAACAGAAAAAATCGAAAGTCGATTTTCAAGGGTAAAATATCGATTCACTGAATCAATTCAGTACAACATATCGATTTAAAAAATCGATTTATTTAGTTCGAGTAATCGATTCTTCGATTAATCGATTTCAGATCGCCATCCCAAGCCACGCATATACGCCTTACGCCTTAGCAAGGCACCAAGGCACGTCAACATACTAATAGATTAAGAAAACGAATGAACAATATTTGAGTATTCAGAACCTGCAGCCTTAATGCGTAATGAATTCGGCTTGCTTGTGTATGAAAAGTCGGTCAATCACATAGACGGAAATCCATATTGTGTCTTTCATATCGCATGTGATTGGTCGTTTTTTCCTACTCTTTGCTCTTTGCCTTGCCGAATTCGTTACGCAATAAGGGTGCTGGTCCTCAAAAAGTAGTCATACTATAGCTCTCGCCAAACTTCTGGGCCGCTCTGAAGTTAGCTTTCCTCATGCGCGAGGCACAAAACGGTGCTGTTTTTGTATGAGATTTACTACTGCGCAGCCATTGTCAAAAAAATAATTATCAACACGATATTTTTCGCAACTTTTGGATACTCCTCCAAAACGACTTGTATGTTAAAAATATTTTTACACAGAAAAATTGATGGCTGGAATTTCTTCATAACTGAAATAGCATATGTAAATATAAGAATATTTTGCAAACAAAACTGTCCAAAAGGAGATCCAATATTGATATTTTGGCTCTGAGCGGACGCACGGCCAGTACTGCGTTAACATTGGGGCGTATATATATCTCCTTAATTCATTTTGTTATTCTATTAGTATGTTGCGGTGGCACTTTGATTTAGCATGGCTAATGTGGCTACGCACGTAGCACACAGCGCAGCCATTGTAGCCAACTTCAGGGCGGCCAAGTTTTTTCTTTAATTTTGTCACAAAATTCATGCTAAATCAAAGTGCCACCGCAACATACTAATAGAATAACAAAATGAATTAAGGAGATATATACGCCCCAATGTTAACGCAGTACTGGCCGTGCGTCCGCTCAGAGCCAAAATATCAATATTGGATCTCCTTTTGGACAGTTTTGTTTGCAAAATATTCTTATATTTACATATGCTATTTCAGTTATGAAGAAATTCCAGCCATCAATATTTCTGTGTAAAAATATTTTTAACATAGGTACAAGTCGTTTTGGAGGAGTATCCAAAAGTTGCGAAAAATATCGTGTTGATAATTATTTTTTTAAAGCAAAACTATTTGTTATACAAAAAAAACATGTTTTAAAAATAAGGTTCATGAAACAATAATAAATATGTTTTTTTTTTTCGAATCTTTTAACCTAGCCGTTACTAAGGAGTATGCTTTAGAAAGTTACCGTTTTACGGCACCAAAGCGGATGGAAATAGGCTCTTAACTATTTTTGAGCATTCAAAACTGGCCCGCAACAAACAGATACCATACTACTGCCTACGACTTACTACGCTTAGTGTGCTACGGTGTCCTACGCTTGTGTGGCCACGCTAGCAAAGCGTGCTAACATAAGGCATCAAGGCACCACAACTGACGTTACAGCAGATTAAAGTTTTCCATTGTTATTTTGTTTTCGAGTACAAATCTATGTAAATCAGATGAGATAACTTGATCAATCAAAGTCTTTGATAATTAATCCAAGAAGTACCTCCTCAAGCGACGATTAGTTAACACACAAACATACCCCTTTGTGTGTTCGTTAATACATTACACAAATTATAGTGTAATAGGTATATTTTTACGTGAAAAACAATTAAAGGTGGCTACTACGGACGTAAATAAAGATATTAATTAGATAAATATAATAATGCGACACTGATTATTATTAATCACCCTGTTTAAAAGCAGATATTAGTGATTGATGGAATAAATCAATGTTTGATCTTGAAGATAAAGTTCCTTAGCAGGTACCCGTGAAATAAAGGACAGTAGACGTCTGTGAGTCGGAAAAACTACTAGGTAAGTTCTAAACCTAAGAATTTTGTTAATGGTTTTAAAAAAATAGTTTTCGATTTTGTGGATCTTTTATTGAGTGTATTTCTATAATTGCTTTCGAAATAAACAACGTTGTAAGTTAACAATATTTTACCAATGTTTTTCGTTTAGTATATTAACTTATGGTAAGCATAATTGTTTAAGTTTTATACACAATGAACAAACTCTACCAAAAAGGTTATGCTGTTTTGACCATTTTGAGATTGAGACGTATTCCTTGAGTGTTGTTGACTTAAACATCGCTGTTGCTGTGTGTGTAGTAGGAATCTGTTTAATGTTATGGACACATTTAACGTTAAATCTCACAGAGACGTAACTTATTTTGCTGTGCACTAAATCCCAGAGATCCCAGACCCAGACGTTACTTATTTTGATCTGCACTAAATGTGTGGAATAGCACCTGGTACCTGTAAATTGGTCGCCAGCCCGAGCTTGCAAGTAGGTAGGTACGTGTACGAAAGTTTATTGTAAATACTAACATTACTCTATTCCACACATTTTGTACAAGTCGAAATGACTAACGTACCTAGGTACTTAGTTCTAAAAGGTAGGTTATGGGCCTGGTCAATGTGGCGACGCTTCGTAGAGGCCTATGTCCATCAGTGGACGTCTTTCGGCTGATATATTGATGATGATGAGGTAGGTAACATTACCCGTTAAATGATGTAATTGTAAAGTCATTGTATTTCTAGAATTGGCCGGTTACACTATGTCTAAACTACCAAAGGGGACCACAAACTTAATGTGTTCAACTTACGAGCCAAAATTGAAAACAGTGTCCGTAACACGTTTATAATTTGTTCAACGATACGATCTACATTACAAATACATAATTACGAGCAATGTTAATGATGATCATTATTTACGCCATTGGGGACATAAAATGCGATGTTTTCCGTTTCAGAATGAAACTTGTACTCGTGTTGATGCTGTGTGCCTTGGCGGCTGCGGCACCTAAAGTTGTAAAACCAACACCTTTCCACAGTGAGTAACTAGGGTTAAAAATAGTAGTTATACGCAGAATATTTATATTAAAATCAAATAGTTAATTTTTTGATTTTTATAAATAGGCAATTGCAACTCAAGAAAAAAAACAATTGCGCATTGGTAACTTCACAATATTGAAGTAATTCCTGTCTGTGTTCATCTCGAACAAATATTGATTGTAATTTTGTTGTAAATTTGTCAATGTGTAAAGTGCCGAAGCCCCGAAATGAAAGAAACTGGAGATCCCGACATAAGTACGTAGCTTGCAGAGTTAATAAGTTGATGTGCTAGCGGGCTGGCCATGTTTGTTGAAGTTCAGGACTCAACAAATGATGGAAAAATCATAACGCGTATCGGCAAGCATAGCGTGGGTTCTTCTCTCGCTTGTTAGACAGAGTTTCACAATAAGGTAGTAGAGACATACAAGGACCGGGTGTTGTGGCGCAGCTTGTATTGGAAGGGGCATATGTCCAGGAGTGGACTACGATAGCCTGAGTTAATTATTGATTGACTATACAGTATACATACGTAGTGAATGAATCCACATTGACAATATAAATTCTAGTTAATCCCTTGGTTCATTCTAGTTCATCCATTGATTCATTCTAGTTCATCCATTGATGCATTCTAGTTCATCCATTGAATCATTCTAGTTCATCCATTGAATCATTCTAGTTCATCCATTGTCGTGATGGCCCAGTGGCTAAGACCTCGCCTCTCGTGCTTGAGTTCCTGGGTTCGAATCCGGGCAAGTACCAATGTCACTTTTTCAAATTCATATGTACTTTCCAAGTTTATCTTGGACATTGCTGACAACGGTGAAGGAAAACATCGTGAGGAAACCTAGACTTATAGTGAGTTTATTATAAGGTTGTGCTCCATTGGTGTAATTGCTGCAAGGCGTTCCAGTGCGAGAATAAACTAATAAATAAATTGATTCATTCTAGTTCATCCATTGATCCATTCTAGTTCATCTATTGATTCATTCTAGATCATTCATTCATTCTAGTTAATCCATTAGCAAATAAATAACAAATAAATTTTATAGATAATCCATTGCCTAACATCTCGTTTCCTTCACTCCCAGACCCGTCGGCGGTAGCCAACCCGATAGAAGAGCGCAACATCCTCGTGAACGCGCTGATCCGTCAGCTTATTGCGTACGTCCGCCGCGTCATCAACAATGGCTCCAACCTCTTCGGAATCCCACCTCTAGACCCCCTGGACTTGCCGCATTACCATCTCTACATCCCCGCGGGACTTATCAAGTAAGTCATAGCATTTTTTTTTATTCGTTTTAGCCTGTATTTAGTTAAAAAGACACGCCTGGGTCTTAGCAGCATTCAGAGACCAACCTTTTTCAGAGAGACATGACTTATATTCTTTATTGGGAACAACTGTGCAGTTTGGGTAAATAAGCGCCTGATTACACTGTCACTGGTGATTAGAGAGAGACAATAGAAAATCCTATTATGTGGCGGCATAACGTGATTTTTATTGTACTCATTCCAGCCTTATACCGAATTTATGAATTACATAAAAAATGTGATATTTAACGAAAGTGCGTAATTCCGATATTAATATCGGAATTCCGATATTAAGATCAAATATCGGAATTGAAAAACTTCCGATATTACATGCCCTAATTTGCATCACCCGGGGATCACGTGTAGAGAATCGAATGGGGTACACTCCTACGGACGTGGGTGACTCAGCCCCCAAAAAAATCTTACATAGTAGTAGACTGAAACTTGTGAAATCCCCGCTCTGACTGCCTGCAGTTTACACTTATTGCATTGTGTGCTATCCAAATGGAATGGATTCTGAAAGTATATTTTTTATAATTATTAATAGAATCACGTTTTACCACTATCTCAAATGATATATGTAATGTAATGGTAATCAATGATGCGGTCATCGGTGAGGCACGCTTGCCTAGAAGTAACTTATTCACTCTTCAAATCAAATAATCTTAAATTGAAGACTCCCAGATTGTAGCTATCAGAAAATACAGACACTGGCATGGCAGGGAAATCCACTCCTTAGCTGTACGCACAATAAAAGCATCCCCACAACATTTTACGCGTATGGGTGGGTTGCAATTTTACTCAGAACAGAAAATCTGCCTCAGTTTCCTATCTCAAAATTATTGCAGAATTAATGTGACAAATTGTCAAGCACGCGTTATCTGCTTTGATTGGCTGTTGAAAATTCATTCAACCAATCACAGCAAAGAACGCGTGTTTGACAATTTTTCACATTCATTCACCGATAATTTAGAGCTGGAAAACTCAGGGTAAGGGCCGATTTCACCAATGAAACTAATCGCGATTAGTTCAACTAAACTCAGTTAATGCAAACAGCATTCTGATTGATTGAGACCGTTGAGAAACTACTAATCAGAACGCTGTATTTGCATAAACTGAGTTTAGTTGAACTAATCGCGATTAGTTTGATTGGTGAAATCGGCCCTAAGCTTTTTAACTACTTTTGTTTACTTAATCATAACTGTTGTTTGCAGCTTGGACTTGGAGCTTAAAAAAATTGTTGCAACTGGCCTCGGTGGCTTCGTGGTTCACAGGAGTAACCTCAACCTGTCTGACTTGACCTTTGACTTGGACCTCTCTGTGCCGAGGCTTGATGCGTCTGCTGGTATGTACCTATCAACCTATTAGTTATAAGTACCTAAAATAATTAGATATATTGCTTTTTACTGGACCAGAATTTTATACTCCAGAAGCTCAAGACAAGGGTCATTCTTCAGCAATGGCGATGGTCGAAATGCCAAATTTTAAGAGATTGCTCACGTGACATTTTGATAGTGCTTGGCGTTCCCATACATTATTGACTTTTATCCAGACTTGTCCAGAGCGTCAGATGTTTGTTCGGCATATATGTTATGGAACAAATGATTAATACGGCTTTATTCATAATGCCCAGCCAAAATAAAAAATGCCCATCTCATGGGCCAATAACCAATAATGATGGTATGTTCAATTATAATTCATTCAAGTGATACTGATTAGCAAACTTTTTTTTACAGAGGATTACGACCTAATCGGTGACTTCTTCACTGCCATCCCACTCTATGGAAAAGGAAAAGCTAAGTAAGTTTTTACCCGAGTGCCGAAGGAGGGTTCTGTTTTTTTTTTTCATCTTAAGCTTGCAAGCTAGTTTCATTTTAAATACTTACCTACCTGTAGGAACTAATTTACTGCACCTTCACAATATCTGAATAAGCATTTGCGACATTGAATAAGCATTTGCGACATTGAATAAGCATTTGCGACACAATATCTGAATAAGCATTTGCGACATTTATTAGATTTACTTACTAGCTTTAGGTCCCACCACCGACGATCAGCGACCGCAACGATTAGCGATTAAATGTAGAAACTAAAAACCAGCCAAGTGCGAGTCAGACTCACGCACGAAGGGTTCCGTAACATTATCGCAAAAAACGGCGGAAAAATCACGTTTGTTGTATGAGAGCACTACTCAAATATTTATTTTATTCTCTTTTTCGTATTTCTTGTTATAGCGGCAACAGAAATACATCATCTGTGCAAATTTCAACTGTCTAGCTATCACAGTTTATAAGATACAGCCTGGTGACAGACGGACAGACAGACAGACGGACCGCGGAGTCTTAGTCTTAGTAATAGCTCTTGTCGCTGCGAAAAACTTGTATTGAGAGTGTAGGTACTCGCCGGCAGTGTGAACATCCAGCGATCAACTATTATAATCTCTTTTATTAACACGGGATCTTACCTATATGCTTTGTACTTTTCTTGTGCGAGAAAATAGTTGATAGCTAAACGCTCGTCGGCCGTGGGACAAGTGCCATAGGTAGATCTAGTTTCTCTCTTACTTGTTCTAACGTGACTCTCAAAAATAGGTACAAAAAAACTTAGATCAATCAACCAACAAAGGTTGGACTTGATATCCCAGTTGAATAACTAGATTTTTCCAAGGACATGCTCTAGTAAGTACCCTATATAGGAACACGGCTAATGCGATCATGGTCTTGAGGGGGCAGTACCTTATTTGAACTAAATTACTCGACTCCTTAGTCCTAATTATTGTTACGTTCTTTTTCAGCTTCTTAGTTGAAGGCTTCAGGGTACGAGGATTGTTATACCTTAAACAATCTGATGACGGAAAATCTATACTCATCGATAAGATCGAAAATGCTTCTTTTGAAATACCTAGTTTCAAGGTAAGACAAACTTTATTTATAGTTAGGTACTTAAGTTTAGCGACTTAATTTTTTTTTTCGTTTTTTTCTAATCACGGTGGTCGCAAACTTGACTGATGAGTCTTGGGTTCAATTCCCAGGTCCACACTATTACCAACCACTTCAACTCCTGAAAGCCAAAATCAAAAGAGGCGACCACCGAGTCTACGAAGCTCAACGAAATGAATCTATAAAAAAATTTGTTAACAAGAAAATTAAACCGACTTCCAAAGCAAAACACTACAAAGCAAAAAAGTTTTTGAAATCATTTTTCTCTTTTTATTTTGGTACCTTATACTACCTAAATTAAGGTCATTATTAAGGACAACTCAAATTTCTCAACTCCATCTTGATCAAATTTAAATAGGACCACATGAGAAACACCAGCTAAAAAAAAAAAGAATCATCAAAATCGTTTCACCTAGAAAAAAGTTCTGAGGAAACATACTCGGTTAAAAAATGGCAGCGGTGGAGTACCTAAATAAAGTAATTTCCAGTTCCCTCCATAATGAGCAGAGAACAGAACAGAGCTTAACCATTAGGCACAAAGGGTCGTTTACAACTGGCATAAACTCAGTTGTCAAACGGGTTGAGCAGTGTTATTTCTTACTTCATACATACATATACATAAACTCACGCCTTTTTCCCATGGGGGTAGTCAGAAACTACAGAACGCCACCTGCTACAATTCTTACATATTTCTTTTGCTTCACTCAAATTCATACATCTAGTCATACACACACGCCGGTTATGTATGAGCACTGCGCACCTGGCCTTTCTGAAGAACATCACCTATAAGGTCTATGTATGTCTTTCTAGGGCGTCCCCTTTCGGCGTTTCCATTCACGTCTGCCTTGTAAATACCTTTCGTTAGTCGCTTTTCATTCATCCTCTCAACATGGCCAAACCATCTTAACATACTCTTTTCAATTTTAGTCACTACATCTTCTTTCAAACCACAACGTTGTCTTGTTACCTCATTACTCAACATCGTATTTCTATTGCATTAATCCTACTTTCATGTCTTTTTTGCCATACCCAACCTTCATTTCCATACATAAGTGTAGATAGGCACCAGCACGCTGTTGTGAACGGCGAGTCGACCTTCCGGAGACATGGACTTGCTGGTCACAACCGCATGTATAGCACCATTTACTTCATTCCCTGCATTCACTCTCCTTTCCACATCCTCTTCAATCTTTCCATCCCTTGTGAACATACTGCCCAGATATACAAACTCGTTCACTTGCTCCACACTCTTATCATTTATTTTCACTTCACACTCTGATACATCGTCTTCTCTTTCAAACACCATTACCTTAGTCTTGTTCACGTTTATACTCTTCCCTTTTAACTTAAAAGCTTCATTCATCACATTCACCATGTCTTGCAACTTTTCTGCTGACGATGCAAGTAGAACTTGATCATCTGCATAAAGAAGGCATTGGACAGGCAATTCATTCATTCTTAATCCGCACTCATGCTCTTTCAAACCTATCAGACAACTATCCATGTACAATCAATGCGTAATTTATTATGTCATGCAATTGTGCCCAGTTTTAAATGGCAATAAGCTACAGCAGCTTATTTGATTTGAGTTGCGTAAGCGAATTCGGCAATCACATGCGAGATGAAAGACGCGATGTGGATTTCCGTCTATGTGATTGGTTGATTATTCGTACTCTTTGGGGTCAAACCCTTTGCCTTACTGAATTCACTTTACGCAATGCGGCTGCTGGATATCCGTCGTAAGCACAACCTGAAGCCAGAACAGTTATCACAGCGTGATATTATGTTGCATTATTAGCTACTTATCGCCATTTTATTATTTAAATTCCAGTCGGATTTAACTGGAGCTATCGGCGGTGGTGACATCGACGGCATCGTCAACTCTATGGTTGAAGAGGTGATCGTAGACTACGCTAACAGGTTCCAGGGTGCCATCGCTTCCGTTGCCTCCAACCTGCTCATGTCAGGACTCAACCCGATCCTCGACCAGCTCGACACCTGGGCTTACATAGCCGTGTTACTACCTCGTCCTTAACTTTAAGAGAATGACTGATCCTTTGTAAATAATACGTATGTCTAAATGACCATTGCAGTGTTACAGTGAAACGAAAAAAAAACTTGGTATTTAGTGAATCAATAATTTCCAACTATGATATTAGATGTGAAAATAAATGTTATATTTTATTCAGTTTGTTTTACCTTTTGGTTTGTCTGAGTAAATCTAAGGCTTTATTACAAAGTGCCATTCTAGAAGACTGTGCGGAAAGAGAACCTTCGTGGCGTAAAATGGAACTAACATTATTCAGATGCGCGAGGCATGGATCGGTGCTGTTGTTGTATGAGATTTACTACTGCGAAACCACTGTAGTCAGCTTCAGGGCGGCCAAGAACTTAGGCGAGAACTACACTTAACCTACTTAACTGGCTGTATACCTACCAAGAGTAAATATGTTCTGTGCCATAGTTCTCGCCAAACTTCTTGGCCGCCCTGACGTTGGCTACAATGGCTGCGCAGTGCATCTCATACAAAAACAGCACCGTTTCGTGCCTCGCGCATCGGTTATCCAACTTCAGGGCGGCCCAGAAGTTGGGCGAGCACTATACCTGTTTTTCTAGCGTTATTCTTTCGCGGCGAATATTAACACCGCCATTCAGAATGAACCGATTGCGATGAAACAAAAAGTAATACTTTAAGTTAACTACGCACAATTTTTGTGTGCAAAAGCTACCTACATTGGTTCTTGTAGATCATTGGTGCCACTACGTTACCTTTTTTTTTGTTTTGTGAAGTGCTCATGCACTACCACGGGGAGATAGGGCAGTTATGTGAGACTCCTACCCGCTAAAACCCTACTGTGCCCTCCGCAGGCGTTACGTATCTTTTGCAAGAGCAAAACGATAGCGATTTTTGCGCAATAATTGCTTTTCAATACAGAAGTATTAGAGCTGTTGTTGGTTTTTTTTAAACAAGTGAATTTGACCAACAGCGGGCGATTAGCAAACGATTGTTTAGGACCTACCATACCTACACTGTAGGTAATGCCGACTTTTATGACATAAAGCGTTTGATTGCAATCGTTTTGCTCTTGCAAAACATACGTAACAAGCCTGCCGGTGCCGCTTATGGCGGCTACACTGGCACGCGTTAGCACTCATCCGTGAACCCTCCGCGGCTGTCTGTCACCGGACCGTTCTCTGGAGATAAATCCTATTATCACCGGCGTACACATCGCACGCCGTGACAACTTCAGGGACCAAACCAGCAGATGGGCGCCAGATGACCCCATGTATGGCACCCTTGGTCCCCCTATGATGTGTCAGGTCAGTGGGCCCCGCCACCTACCACTTTTCAGCCGTAGGGGAAAGGAATCTCCCCTGACCCACCGCGTCAGCCATCAGACGGTGGCGGCCCCGTCCAGGCAGCGGAAGGTCGGGAGAGTGGCGCACCGCAATACTCCTCTCCCACCGTGGCCTCCAATCATCAGCTGTGATATCGTACGGGAGGCCCCATACGACATCGCAGCCCGCCTCAGTTGCGTTGCGATGTCGCCCCTGTTACCAAGCTGCACCGCAACCTATTTGTTGGCCGCTACGTCGTCAGCTTTTTCGGCAAAAGCCCTGACGAGGGCCCCTGCCCCTCGGGTTCCTCTTAGCTTCACCGTGGGTGACCAAGCCACGGTTATTGAGCCCCCGCCTCGACAATGCGGGCACCCACCGGA
Source organism: Orthosia gracilis (assembly GCA_947562075.1). Classification (NCBI taxonomy): domain Eukaryota; kingdom Metazoa; phylum Arthropoda; class Insecta; order Lepidoptera; family Noctuidae; genus Orthosia; species Orthosia gracilis. The sequence continues at coordinate 46,029,612 of OX387268.1, forward strand.
TGATATTAAGAAATTAAATATATCTAATGTTACGTTTTACTCAGTGTTTGTTTTAGCTTCCGGTTTGTTCAACCTTTTCGGGGGATCACTCATCATTCGAAATTCCTATAACTAGGCACCTAAGACGATTCAACAATTTGACTAGGTATCAGAAATCTGTTAATAAAAATCATATTAGTGTTTATCCATTTTTGTCACTAGCTAATTGCGTGATAATCGAAGGAACATAGATTATATACCTAGTTACAGTTCTATATACCTAGTCAAACTTCTTGGCCGTCCTGAAGTTGTCTAAACAATGGCTGCGCATTAGAAAATCTTAAACAAAAACAGCACCGATCCGTGCCTTGTGCATCGGAAAGCCAATTTCAGGCGGCTAAGAAGTTTGGTGAGAACTAGACACCTACACACCACTTAATTGCCTGGTGGATGACTTTAGCCACAGATGTAGGTATTTCTAAAACTTACCTACATAATTTAATCAATCACCAAACGAAATGTGTAAAAATAATTAAAACAGCACAGATATCAGAACAGCTTTAATACAATTAAACTACGTAAGTAATAGAATGGTAGGTAATAAAATGTTGAAAATTTGTTATAAAAGTGTTAGGTACCATTTCGGCAGTCACTACGCAGATTTCAAAAATAATAGAGATATCAATTAAAAATGTAGAAAAGAATGTTGCAGTTGAAGCACGGGTCTTCTTATAGATCGATTCGAAGTTAATGACGTCCGTGAAGATCACTTTTCGCTGCGCAGAACGCCACTCCTCATCTCCGCTGTCAAATAAATAGCTTCTGCACAGCGACTCGCGAAGTGTTCCGAGCCGTCATGAGGTTTGATTCTACCTGTATCTTCATTTAATCATCCCATTCATCGTACCACACTTCACGGCACACCCCGGAGGCATCAATTTTGAATCCTTCGGGGCAGCTACTCCAACTTGGCGAGTCTTCAGCCACGGCGAACAAAGCACCGCTCTTGACCACTGCTTGAGGGATAATCACGTTTCCCTGCTTCGCTTCGTCAGGGCGAGAAAACACAGCGCACACGAATAAAATTAAGACCAGGAACCAACTCCGGAACATTTTATATGTTTGTCTGTCACTGGCTGATCGGAAACAAGCGAATGGACTGAGGATTTGGCAATTTATCACGCTTAGATTATGTACTTCCTTCACCCACGCTAGCATCTGCTGTTACGATGAAATATATTATTATCAGGCATGTATGTGCTCACAAAATTATATTATTCGTAGAATTTTGATAAGACTCATTCATTCCGTGTATTTTTATTACAAATCGGGTTATCCTTTCTAACTCATTAAGTCTTATTCATATCTACACCCACGTCATCAAATTGTGCAATAACCAATGCACGTTTTCACAAAACACTAGGCACCACCTAAATCAAAGCCTAATTCTGTTACACTGTTGTTGAACTCTCGGCGAAGAAAGCGTTGAAGATTCTACAATTCGCTTTTATTTCAATTACGTGTTGATTAGTGTGTACCTAATGTATGGTCAGCTTTATCAGATAAGCATTGTTTTGTACTTAAATACATACCTAATTATTAAAATTATCAAAATATATTTTTTAATGGTATAAAAGCGAAAGTAGCCTCGGCCCCTATGACAACTGCGAAATTTAAGTGTTGATACATAATATACCTACGTAGGTGCACCTCTGCCCAACCCTTCGGAAAATACAGGCGTGATGTTATGTTGTTGTAAAACCGATAATCTTTTACGAAATAGACTATATTATGCCACTTAAAACAAGCGCAGCAACTTGCAAAATACATATGGATCTCAATCGCCTTAACGATCCACTTAAGGCGCGCCCAACACAGCTGTTAATAATATTTACAAACATTAGTAAATATTTTCTAAACAAATATTTTATCACAATGTTAAGTAAATGTTTTTATGTTAGATAATGTTAGTAAACACAAAATTGTTAGTTACCATATTGTAACAAGTAGGTACTTGCATCTTGCATCCATTAGAGCGCTTTTTATTTTGTACAGATTTTCCATCAGTACACTCAAAATATCTAACAATACCTAACAGAACGTAACAATTCCTAACATTTGTCAGTAAATGTATAGTTCTCGCCAAACTTCTTGGCCGCCCTAAAGTTGGCTACAATGGCTGCGCAGTAGAAAAAAACAGCACCGTTTCGTGCCTCACGCATCCGTTAAACCAACTTCAGGGCGGCCCAGAAGTTTGGCGAGGACTATATTAGTGTCAGAAAATGTTTGAAAACATTTTTAAGTTGTGTGGGAGCACCATTATATTTCACCTTTTTGGAAAAAGTAATGAGGAGCGAAAAAAAAGACAGGAACAGATTGGTGAAACGTACCGCAAATGAGCATAACTAACGCGTGCTTGACAATTTGTCACATTTATTCTGCTATAATTTTGAGCTGAGAAACTCGGGGTTAAATTCACACACAAATAAGCAAGAAGTTTTTCTTAAATTTAGATCAACTCAAACAAATAATTTAGGGCTGGTATTAGACCGAGAGTAATCATTTTCACATACATACAACTTTTTCTTGGGTTACATGATATAATCTTTATTATATAAAATATTAAGGAATAAAACATATTACATAAAAATTTGTTCAAAGTTTGGGCAACTTCTTCAGCTTGACTACCACTATTTTATTAACACTATGTGGTATGGGACACTAAAACACCCAAAAGAAGTTTTTGAAACATGTCTATATGGTTTTAGTGTACCCCAACGTGATAAACATATTATACTTAGTAATATTTAACATGGTATAACTATAACATTAGTATAAAATGCCAAAGCACCTACTTTAGAATTGGGTGAAACCATTTTTAGATCAGCATTCGCATATATTTTAAATATGTATAGACTCAGGCACAATAACTTAATATACAACCTGTTTTTTATTAACATCCAAACTGTATCCAAGTATTAGAAGCCACAAAAACATCATTTACGCAAAAAACATTTGGATTGTGATAAAAGAATCAGTCGTGTAATAAATTTTAACAAAATTAGTCTCACTTTTTGCACAAGATATATACAGTCAAAACCATTTAAAGAGACTTTGAACGGACTATTAAAACACCATTTTAATAACTAGTCATCATAAATATTACCTCTTAAGACATTCTGTACTTATACCCAGTACAAAATTCTAAGTAAAATTGATATAAAAGGTTTTGACTGTATAAGGTATAAGTCATACCTGATTCACATTATTAGTCATCTTATTTGAAGCACAAATGCAATAATTTTAAACGTGATGTAAGCCTATGAGCTTTCTCGTTTTTAGAGACCTTGTACAGCAAAAATCAATGCAATAATGTGCTACAATGTGGCATATCTAGGGTCACCACAACACTAGGATATCATGGGCTGCCAGAACCAAAGTAACGGAGTTCTTAGGTAATAATCTAAGTTAGTTTATACTTCCATAACTCTCTACCTAATGTAGTGGTCCCCTGTTATTTCCATTGTGTTGTATCTTGATCAGAGGTGTTTTGGTGCAGGTGGTGGCTGTCGTTCCCGGGGCGCAGGGGGAGCATGCCGCTCCCGCGGCTGTGGCGGGGGCTGCGCAGTGGCCCGGCGCGGTGGCGGCGGTGGCTGACGAGCCCGGGGCTCTGGAGGGGGCTGCCGTTCTCGAGGCTGCGGGGGCATGTGAGGTGCAGTTTCCATTCTGAAATGAAAAAACATTCTATTTTAGCTTCATGCTAAGTAGTTTTATTGGCTTTTAAGATAAAGATGTATGTCTTAAACGAATAACAACTGATTCAGTCATCTCTACGTTATAAAACAATGTATTGCGTCAGTTATTACCTTTAGTTAGTACTAGTAGCTACTAGATAGTACAAGTTCCTGTTATAGCTTCAACTTGTAGTAATACATTGACAAAATGTGATCCGGTCAGTTTATTTGTGTACCTATCAAATTATATTTTAATCGAAGATGTAATTGCCGAACTTTGAAATTTTGGTACACAACCTTACGAATTTTGCAATAAACAACTATTGCTAATAGATGAAACTGAACTGACGATTTTAAACACTGTAATCACAAAGAAACGCAACTAGTAAATTTTTAAGAACTAAACAATATTTTGATTGAACAAACTTTTTTTGCGAATGTCACTAAACTAATGTCATTGTCAATTTGTCAAGGACTCAAGGCGTAGACTATTAGACAAAGAATGCGAATATGTGAATTCGAATTGAGAACTCATGGGTGTTTTTCATAGAGCAACACGGACCACCGCCGCGGACCGGAGGTGTTTTTCAAATACAACTTTTTTTCGCTTTGGCTTAAGCCGGAACCACACTTACGTGTCGTGGCGTGGCGTGGCGCGGGATCCACCAATCAAACGCCTCTGTTGCAGCCTACGCGACGTCTTAACATAACTAATTGTGTAGCCAATCAACTGAGTCAGAAGGCGCCACGCCACGCCACGACACGTAAGAGTGTATCCGTCTTTATGCAGCTGAGACCCTTACGAGTTTTGGCGTAGCCTGGCGCGGAATACACCAATCATACGAATTTACGTAAGCCTACGGCATATTACAACGAGTCTTGTAGCCAATCGAATTCGTCATAAGGCGCCACGCCACGCCACGACATTAATGTTTCGGCCTTTATTTCAAAGACTTTAACACCGAGTTTCTCAGCTCAAAATCATCGCAGAATTAATGTGACAAATTGTCAAGCACGCGTTATCTGCTATGATTGAATTTTCTACAGCCAATCACAACAGATAACGCGTGCTTGACAATTTATCACATTAATTTTGCGATATTTTTGAGCTGAGAAACTCGGGGTTAGGCTAAGGCTTAGTACGCATACGGTTTTTATTCGCTCGTTTATTTTTTCGCAAATTCTGCGACACATGGAATTGTATGAAGTATTACAAACAAACAAATTAACCAACTTGGTTCTACATTAGAAGAAAACAATAATGTGAACCCCTTATGTAAAGGTAATACGAAGTCGGTTTATTTGTTTGTTTGTAACCTAATTAATAAGGTACCTACTGAATACATTATGCGAATTAATTTTATATTCGATCTCACTACTTTTTAACCGACTTCAAAAAAAGGAGGAGGTTCTCAATTCGTCGGAATCTTTTATTTTTATGTATGTTCGCCGATCACTCAAAGACGCCTGGACCGATTTAGAAAATTCTTCTTTTGTTTGAAAGGGTATTGTTCCCAGGTGGTCCCATGGTCATCAGGTCAGGATCTGATGATGGGATCCTGGAGAAATCGAGGGAAATCCTCAAATATTATAGGCATACATTTAGAGATTTTGGTATTTTCATAAACAATGCAATCATTTTCACTCAGAAAGCATTATTTGGTGAAGTGGAACTGATGAAAACGAGTTAAGAATGTCACGGGTATGATAATTATATCTAATAATAAACCGAATATGATGAAGAAAATACTTATAAATAAATGGTATAGATGAAAATGGTACCATCGAACTGATCTGATGATGAAGCCGGAAGGAAGGCACTGGAACTCCGAAATAAAACAATGTATCATCGTCGTGTTTGGGTTTATTGGAATCGTCATGAGATTTACTTTGCTTATAAAAATTTCCATGGTAATTGGAGGTACCTATCGAACTGAAAAGATATTAATAAAAAACATTTAATCAAAAAATTCGAAAAATTGTTTTATGGAGATAAATAGTTTGTCCCATTATCCTTACCAGGATCTTCAGGATTAGCGATTTTTTATACATCCGATACCCGTTAGAGACTGTGCCAATTATCAAGGCGCTTGCTAAGTGCATGGCATAATTTTTAGTCATATCCGAAAACACAGTTGTATACCTTTATGGTGTTTCGTGGAATACTAAGCAATCCGCAAATATTAGAATCGTTAGAATTACTCGTTCCAAACAGTAGACTTAGTTGGGGTCGAGGTAGTGTCTGTTTAAAACTCTGGTAGCCCATACAAAGCTATTAAAGTTTGCACCAGTGTTCGGGCGGCTACGATCATTAACAACTTCTATCAACGGTTGGACATTTTTTCCTGCTCTTTGGCGTAATTCCAGAGGGTGATAGTTAGTGTGTTGTCCTCTATGTAACTTATGCAAACGGAGCCGTAACTTGGGACTGGTCTATCATGGACGCGAGTAGGTGTGTGATCAGTTTTCGAGAGGCGTCTCTGGATGGTACAATACGACTTATGACTACTTTTATTACCTTACTTACTATGTGTAAAAATAATTGTATATGGAAATGAATAAATAAATATAAATCTGTACATATAAATAAAATTGGAGTGCCTGTTTGTAATATTGAAATAACCGTTTTTTACTACATGTATATTAATATATATACGGTACATACACCAAAATAACATTTTTACAATTTTTGTCTGTCTGTCTGTTTGTTCCGGGTAATCTTTGAATCTACTATACCGATTTTGACGGGACTTTCACTGGTAGATGGCTGATGTTATAAAGAGAAATTAAATATAAACTTTACAAGTTTGACGCGGACGAAGTCGCGGGCAACAGCTAGTAAATAAATAAAATCTATCTATACTCTGTGCCGGGATCCATTTTTATATCAAAGTGTATTCATTTTTTCACTGGCTTCCAAAATCCAAAAACTGACGGGTAAAGGCAGGCAGTCGCCGTCATTAGGATATATAAATTTTCAGTTCTCGGCACGGTAATTTTGTATGAAACAAAATCAAGGCGTAAAGTGTTCCTACTTAATGAAGAAACAGGCCGTAACAAGCATATTTTTTCAAAAACGCGATTTTATGATCTGATAAGCACAGGCGTCTCTAGCCCATTTAGCGCCCGTGTGCAATCCTTAAGGTTGCCCTAGTCGATCATTCTTCCATACAAACGTAGTCTAGCGATTACTTCACCACTGTTTGACGGTTTACATTCAAAATAAAAAATGATATCAATTTGTCTCATCATTATCTAGCCCTGTATGCAAACAAAAAAATAAAAAACGATCGTCGAAAGTTCCACATTTCAACACTAATTTTAACGCATCTTTGGGCGCAAATAAATACCAAAAGAAGAAGGAAAATTGCAAGACGGTCCATACAAGGATAGACTAGTTCAACAATGCAAATAATTTTATTTTGAACAGATCCATTTAGTCGTTTTTCATGATATCCATACTCCCAAAGGCCTGTTTCTAAATTCCGCGCGCTTGTTTTCGTCCTAAATCATCGTCCATTTAGCTACATCGTACGCGAACTAGCCTCTTACTGCTCATCATAGTATCTATCTCTATCGCACGTGTTGTCGGATTTGATAGCATGCATACGGAGTATATTACTATACCATGGAATGCATCACAAAATAGTTCGTGCCGTCGACTAGTGTAACTTTAACCTAGCGCCCTCTAGCGCGCGGTCAAAATGGAATGGGTACAAATAATAGCACATTACCACAAACTATAAAATTTTCTATCTATTGTTTGGAGATTATATTGAAAGCCGATAAAGAAATTTGACAGTTTTGGATGCCATGATGTGCAGTTGACTGTATTTAGAATTATACAGAGTGTTTATCCTGACAATCCAAAATCACGGTAAAGATATCCAACAGTATTCAATCTTCATACAAACGGTCGGAACGCGACTCATACCTACGCGCGTCGAGTTCAGCAACACTCGTTACACTACAGTCACGAACGGTGGGACGTGCGATTTGTGAATATTTGATTGAAATACTTACAATTACTTAATTAGTTAATATGGCAGAGAACAATTATAGACTATATTGTGCTGTTTTTGGTTGCTTGAATTCTTCTATAACGCACACAGAGATAATATTTTTTAAATTACCTAGAACCTTCGAAAGGCAAGACTATAAAAAATGTTTATACCTAACCTACTAGTACGTAATTTGTTTCTTTTTTTAATAGGTTGGTATTTCACTTTTTCCACCGATTAAAATACCTGGATTAATAAATAAATAAGTGGATAGGGTGATAAAGTGACAAACGAATGACCTGCCTACGCTAGGTTATTCGTTTGTCACTATTCACGATTACCTATGAGAGTAATAAATGGTAGGTACCTAACTAGTAAGATTTAAAATAAGTATAATAAAAAAATATAATATTTACCTCAGATTAGAGAAAAGAATCTGAGATATTTACAATCACAAAACTAGAAACAAACTCAAGTAGGTAGAGGCGAGCGGCCCTAACGCGTGTTTAGGTGACGCGCTCTTGTAGGCACTTATTTCAAGGACAGGGCTGCGTCACAATACTGTTAGATATCTTTACCGTGCCAAAACTCGCGCGGGAAGAGTTTCGTACCATTATCGCAAAAAACGGCAAAACAACAAACGTTTTTTGTAAGGGAGCCCCAATTAAATATTTATTTTATTCTGTTTTTAGTATTTGTTGTTGTAGCGGCAACAGAAATACATCATCTGTGAAAATTTCACGGTTCGTACGATACAACCTGGTGACAGACGGACAGACAGACAGACAGATGGATCGTGGAGTCTTAGTATTAGGGTCCCGTTTTATTACTGCCACTACATATTTATTACCACTTAATCGTAGGTAAATAAGCGACGTAAATAGCGACGAAATAGCTAGTGTGGCGAGTTGTCATCACAACCAAAATTCTCCATCTTGTTTTCTATCCTTATTTACTGGGCACACCCAGTATTTCCTTTTCCTTCTTGTTGCTGATAATAACCACAAAATCATTTATTCGCCTTCCGATGAAGAACTAACGTCAAACACATGGTGACAATTTATAGTGGTAACGCGTAGACCGTCTAACAGCGCGGTGTCCGTGAGCTACTGCACGCTCGAACGCAAAACTGACTTCTTGAACGCTTGACCGCGTGACCGCTCTCTATCTGATAGACCCCTAATTACGACCTCGTGTCAAACATACAGAGTTCAATATCAATTCGGAACATTTGACAGATTTGGGAAGCTTAATACGAGGCTACGGTACACGGGTAAAAGTATTTTAAGACAGAACCATACTTACGTTTCGTGGCTTGGCGTGGCGCGGTATCCACCAATCAAACGAATATGTTTCAGCCTACGTCATAACACAACGAGTTTTGTAGCCAATCAACTGCGTCAGAAGGCGCCAGGCCACTAGAGATGGGCTGAGTGATGATTTTTCTGTATCGGTGACTGCATGACAATGACAAAAAAATATCGATGAAAGGAACAATGACAAAATCATCAATGATTTTTATTTGAGTAATAAATCTCGTCACTTCAATTATGAGTAGATACTGAAATGCTCGCGGAACGGCTTAGTAACATTATCATTAGTTATTTATGTAGGCGTGAGTCGAGTTTGTCAGTTGGCCGCGTAATTTAAATTTTCTTAGTTTGTGACATTCATTGCAGGTTATTTAGGTATTATAGGTATTATAATATTTAGGTAGTATAGTAGGTACACCCAACTTGGTTATTTTATTTATTTATTTATTTATTTCAACCTTATCACATTAATCTTTACAGGATTACACCCAATACGATAAATGCGCTTATCCTAAGTAATCTAATTACATATTAAATATCTAAACTAATTTAATGTTAATTAGTTTACAAACAAAATTTTATCTATAACAAATTTTAAACAATGCACTCCTTGTGAATTCACCCAGAGTACAGCAGAATAGATCGGTCTCAATAGCCACAAGGTTGAGCGTGCGGAGTGCACGCGTCAGCGGCGCCTCTCTTAAAAGGTTGGTTCGACTGCGCGGCTCAACTAACAAGCTCGGCCGCCGGCGTCGCCATACGTACCTGTCCGGAACACACAGACACACCTGTTCTAAAACAGTTGCATTATGCAACTTCCCTCTCAATATTTTGAAAATATATGAGGTGAGTGCCAGTTCCCTTCTAACCCTCAACTCATTGTATCCTACCATACCTAAAATAAAATCAAATAATAAATATACTTCACTGAACTAAATTCACTATAACGTATTTAAACCCAATTTAATTATAGCGAGTCAACACATTACTTCGTACGCGTAAAATTAAATTAGGTAAGGGTGGTTGTTCGTCCTCGTCTTAGACGAGATAGACGAGTCGTCTATCCAAAACAATGATTCACGAAATACTAAATGCAAGATATTTGCATTCGTGATTTGCCGCGCATTTCGCACGCAAACATAAACAATGCAAGTGAAAGCATTGTTGCCGTTCCGTGCGCCCAGTCCCGGTCATTTTATCGAAACATGTGAGTTCCAGTATCGCCGATCGCGCAGCCTCGCAACGTCGCAATTCACAGTCACAGTCACACAGCCCGCTGGCGCTGCGCCCGAGACGGCCCGATACCGTCCGATCCGAATCACCGAAGTTCGCGTTCATTGTTATTCTAGTAACGATTTTTAAGCATTGATGATTTTGTCTTTGTCATTGCATGATGAAATGATTTTAAAATATCGATGATTTTTACATGTGACTTGATATCGGACTCATCTCTACACGCCACGCCACGACACGTAAGTGTGGTTCCGCCTTTAGGGTAGGAAAGAGTGACAAGTATAACAAAATACAACTTTGCGGTTAAAGCTCTAATCCCGGTGAAAGTCGCAACAGTTGTGGCAGATAATATCAAATCTTATATAATAGGTGTATTTTAGTCTAAAAAAAAGCCGATTTATTTCATATTTACATGTTCACTCAAATAATTTTGCTAAGTAAGCCTTGACGCAATGGAATTAGTATTTATCCATTGCGCCAAGGCTTACTTAGCAAAATTACGTGTAGCGGTAGAACACAAAGTGCGGCACGCGGCACGCGTACACTCGTTTTGAGAAATGCCGCGCGCGTCACGTTTGTCCATGGCAATTTGAACTTTATGTTTAATTCTAAACAGCCGAATTCAGTGCCGAAGCCGAAGTGTTTTCAAACGAATCGAAAACAGGGCACGCGCTTTTGGTAGCGATACAACACTCACTACTACACCAATAAAATCTGCAATTATCTGTTTTTAGGTTTATTTCATATTCAAATAAAAGTTACTATTGTAAAAGCCGCTCGTGGCGCGCCTTGTTTTGCTGTAATTCGACATATTCGACGTCTAAAAAGAGTTCCAGATGCCTTAAATATTCTTATGCAAACCGGAGATCTTTTTACGTAGATCATTGAAAGTCCCGCGGGCAGAGGGCGCGCGCGGTTTGTGGCGTTCGGCGCCCCCTAGGGCCGGCGCCCGTGTGCAACGCACACCCTGTACTATAGGTAAAGCCGCCCCTGCTGGTAAGTAAGTATTCAATATTATAGTGTTTTTTTTATACTGTACTTATGTCCTTTTAACACATTTACAAGTCGTGAGAGAACGAATGGATTTGTTATGAACTCCCCTTAGGATGTTCTTTTTAATCTGTGGTGGGACAGGAAAAAGTGACATCTATCAGGAAGAATAGAAAACCAAAGCGGAAGTGCTCTCATGATAAAACAGTTTTTATCTAAAATTACAGAAGCAAATGTTGCCAGTTTATGTTATTTCCCACTTTCATGGTTTTTCTGGTATAGATGGTCTTTCCTAGAATATGATTTTATTAAATTTACTTTGTTCATTTATGTACTTTTGTGAAAGCCATCATAAAAAGTAATTAAAAACACTAAGCCCACCTATTTAAAATCAAAAGATATAGAGAGAGAGGTATCAGGGAGATTTCGGTATGGTAATATTTATCAAATGTGTGGGAGTGAACGAATGAGAATTAAAGCGAGATGCTAAATACTCAGTGAAGAACAAAAACTGCGAATGAAAAGTGATTTCGGAGAGGAAAATTGAAGTCTTTTCGTGTGATTTTGTGAATTTGTGTTTGTGCAAAATTCATTGTAGACTGTGTTTGTATAATATTTTTGGAGCAAAGTTCCCAAAAAAACGTACCGCTTGGTAGTAATATGAGTAATGTTACCAACCAAAATGGAACAGGTCTAGAGCAGCAGGTCTGTACCTCATGTACCTCAACATGCACTTAGTATTGATTTTTACAAAATTGGATGAAAATATACCTGGGAATGGCACTATTCAAAGATTTATGCCATTAATTTAAATCGCTTCTAATTCATGGAAAGATCGTTTTTTTTGTTGAAAGCATCGATCTTTAGAATCGCAATGCTTTACGTGTCTCAGATTAACCAACATGGCGACTTCATTCTTCCACTTTTATGGTATCTATTTCATTGATTTTGTGTAAATTTCATGATATACAGCATCGACTCGTACTTAGTTATTACTGTAGTTTTTCAAAGGCACTTACGAGTGAGGTCATTGTCATGCTGTATTTGCGTGTCATGGCGGGAGGAAATAAAAGGTTTCGCTATTAATTTGCACCTATTTCACACCGGAATACTCACTTGAAGATATACCTATCTAAAACGATAGCTGTAATTTGACCATCTATGTAGCGATATAAATGTATGTTTAGTTCATAGAGGGTATATCGTGCAGTATTTTGTCATGCTTGTATAGTCAAGTGAGCATGCCTAATTTGCTATAGTTGGATGGCAATATGTAGCAACGGTGCTGATGTTGGTTAGATAACCAATAAGTTAACTTGAAATTTTCAGTTTTTATTTTTACGACATGGAAAGTTTTGTGGCTATCAATCAGGTGTAACACTCAATGCTCAAGGTTATTTGATGACTAGTTTCTCTCACATTTAAATTACTTACAGGCATAGTTATAATAACCACACAGCATAGGCTTTATATAATAGATATTATGTACTAACTACACTGTCAAATACTTACTGTATCAAATTACAAATATGTATTTTTAAATAACTTTGTGGACTCACACTCAGAAAAAACTGCCTTCAGTACAATTACAAAAAAAGAACTTACAGACAGTATTTTCTTCTTGTACCATTGTTAAATCGATTTTAATGCAATGTTTTATTGAACTAAAAGATTCTAAAAAACTAATAATCTGGTGCTGTCATAGAACAACACTGATGGGCGGTATCGGTTGTTAAACTAGCTGGCAAACAAAGGGGTTGATTAGTCAAAACAGGGTGCGGTCAACAAAATCAACAGCACTTCTAGCTGTTGTCTACCAACCAAAACAAAACATATTTCAATTCCATTGTTGACAATCTTGGATGGTGCACCTTATAGATTGACAAAATTTGCAGTAAATGCTTGCCACTTACACAATTCAAGTTTTAAATTGTTTTCTTTTATTGGTTCTGTAGCTTGCTGGTCTGGACTTGCAGCCTCAGGCTAATAAGAGTGCTGGCCGCTATATCCCCCCGCATCTGCGTAGGCAGTTGCAGGCCAGCCCTGCACAAGGTAAGTCAATAATTAATTTTTATGCCTTCTGCATCATGTCCTTAGCTTAAGTCCTTCCTCTTTTCCTAATATGAATGCTAATCATATGATAATTAACTCATAGTATTTATATATTGCTTTTGAATTAATTAGCTACTTAAAAATTTGCAGATCTTTATTATTTTTGTAACGGGATCAAATCAATTGAAACAGCAACGGTCTGTTTTAATCCTTAAATTATGCACAAATATACAAAATAGTAAATGCAGCAGTGTAGGAGAGCATTTAATTGCTAATGACTATACATACCTTCCCTGGCACTACATTCTGAATACTTGTAACATGTATAATATTTTTAGCATATAAATCCTTGGGTTACTGACCTATAATATAAACTAGCTTCTGCCAGCAGCTTTGCCCGGATGATGGTCGAAAATTACCCAAGGGAAAATATTCTCGGGATAAAAAGTATCTTATGTGCTATTCCTGACTAGAATCTATCTCTGTGCCAAATTTCATCAGATCCGTTCATCCGTTCTAGCGTGATTTAGTTACAAACATACATACATCCAAACTTTCGCATTTTTAATATTAGTAAGATGAGAACAAAGACAAAGAGAAAAAAACAAATAATTTGAACAGTAACACTTTTTAATTAGCAAAGTAAGTTTGGGAGTACCCTTTTCCTATCCAACAGGTTGATAAGGATGGAATATTTTGAATATACTTATATTACTCCAGGTACATGACATACTAGTATAGCTTTCCATAAAATCACAATACCTTTATGATATCATAGATAATATAACAATACAACAAACATAATTGGTATCAAGTGTGTGCTCAATATTTTGAGGTTGTGGAATGGAGTACCTATCTGTCACTTGACTTTCTCTAATTGACTGTGGCAAACAATCATAAGTACAGAGAATACTATGAGAACAATATTTAGGTCGCGAACAATCAATCTGCTTCCTGCATAATTCACATACAAACAAGATGGCATAATTTATATGCTTTGACTTCTCATTCCCATCCCTTTCTTTAGGTATTGAAAAGCACCTTTACGTTTTCCACATAGACTTTGACTTCACAGCATCATTCTGCATCATTGCAGTATCAACCAAATTCAATAACTTAGATTTTTAGAAAGTTTGGTAGTAATTGCACTTGACATTCGTCATGGCATCATATCAGCCATTGTAAACATCCATTATCCATTCATCTTAAGTTAGCTTTAGGAACATCAATGGTGCATATCGCATTCTGCAATATGAAACCCAACAGCTATTTCAATGATACAATATTATGTAAATAGCAACAGTAATAAGGTACCCTTTATAAGCGTCGCTGGCTGCCGGTTGCTAAGCAGCTCAAGCACCACGTGTTGCGCGTCAATTGTTGCCTAGCGACAACATGGCTAAATTTCCTTTAGCAATACCCACAGGAAGGGAGTGGGTGGTCTAATCTTAGCTAGGTACCAAACATCACTGCTTCTATTGTGTATTCTCTTCTAATTAGCCATTTAGCTAGTCTTTACAAATGTCTGCATGGTATAAGTGCCGTGGAGCATTCATTCGACGTTAAACCAGACACTGCGCGCGACACGGTTGGCGGTTGCAGCTTTGCTTATGAGAACATGACCTGTTGCTTCAAGCAACATAGGCCCAAGAATTACGCACTAAAATGTGAACATCGCAATAATACCTACCTCATGTAGGTAACCGATTAACAATGACGCATGGCCAATTTACCCGTGTGAATCGAATCGACGCGAAAGTCTTATTCAAAAATACGAATCCAAACATGGAAGTGTTTTGAGAAGCGCAACAATAATAATTATGGTTAGAGTTCCTGCATCATTATTCAGCTTTGTGTCGGCGAGTTGAGCAGAGGTCAGCGTAACGTGATATCATGTCCCTATTCTCTGATTTGTAAAATAGGAACATTGTCCGACGGAATTCTGGCGGATATTATTTCTGAAAAGTAGGACAATGTGATAAAAAATAAAACATTGATTTTTATCAATTCTTTCGTATTAGTCTTATCTGGCGTATTTTCGCCGTGTTTATTGTGCGCCGTGCAACTAAAATGACTATTCACACCTAGATAGATCAATGGATTGGAATAGGAAGATATGTATTCCCTCATGTTACCTGTTACGTCGTTTATGGGACGATGGTTCAGGATTGATTTATCACCTCAGGAGTTATACAGTATCTTGAGTCATTCATATCACATCAACATTCATTTGAATGCCTCCCTTGACGTCATTGTTTAACTGCATACATTTTGTGTTTGTTTCATCAGATTTCATAACATTTAACAACAAATTATAAAACATTATATTCAAAAATGGTATGGTCTCTCGAGCTTATGATTAAATGATAACTTAACTGATATGCCGCTGCGCTGTCTATTTGAAAGTACTGATAGTAATACTCAATTCCCACGTTTAGTCTTATCTTGAATTTAATAATTTGATCAAAAGGACGTTGCAATGGAAAATATTTCAAACGTGGTGTCTTCAAGCGTTCCATTTTCAATTAAAGTTTTATCAAGTAAACGATAAGTGAAAGATGCTTCAGTCATGGTTCAGTAGATTACTAAATACTTCATTTGTGCAGGGGAAGAGTCTAAGCGCCCAAGCTTAGACGCCCGTTCAAACGAACAACGGGACAACCGTTCATCATTCGGAGGCAACTCTAGAACCTACGACCGTGGTGGTCGGCGCGACGACCGCGACCGTGACCGCGAACGTGAAAACGATCGCGGCAACGACTCGCGATACCCGCGCAGGGACCGCGGTATGTCCACATGTCTACTACTTATGTGTCTCATATGCATAGTTGTCATGTAAATCTCCAGATTTACATTATCTACGCTCTTATCTCAGTCTGTTGTTATCAATGTATTGATTGGTATTCGTTCCTGAGTAGATAAGTTGTAGAGTACCAAGCATGTTATGTTCACGTTTATTAGAAGTGATGGAGATCATATTTTTAATATTGTTTTTTATAATGAACAATTTTTGGTGCTAAGGGAAGCGCACAAGATACGGCTTCCCCAATCGTCAACCGCGACCTACCTCGGTGCACCCTGCATTAAATGACGAGCTGACAGTCCCTTAATGACGATAAACCCATCCAGTCATTTGCACTTAGCTAGTTTGAGTATTATAGGATGGAGCGGAAAGAGTGACCAAGAGTTTTCTTTGTAACTAAAATAAATGGGGCTAGGCGAAACTCGTTGGTACGAAGAGGCTGTTGTGATGTTGATGAATATGATAGTCCTGTCGGTTTGGAGCTTACAATAAACACCTTGTTTGATTTAGGTCGTGATTCGGGATACCAGAATGGTGACTCAGAACCGCAACGCTGGTCGGAGACATCCGACCGCTGGGGCTCGTCGGGTGGCGGGGGGCGTGCGTCGGGCGGCGCCTCGGGTGGCGGCTCATCCAGCCGCGAGTCGCGCGACATCCGCCGCGACGAGGACTTCAATCGCGACGAGCCGCCACCGCCGCGCAACGACCGCTGGAAGGAGCCGGAGCCACGCGCCGACGAGCGCAACAACTCTCGCTGGCCGTCCGACGATGTGCGCCGCACTAGCAACCGCAGGGACGAGGGTGGCCACGAAAGCAACTCAGTCAGTCACACTTTTTTACCTTTGCTTCAATAACAGTCGTTGCTAAATAATATCTGCTAAAATTGTTTTTTACCTAGGTTATGCAAGGCAGATTGTAAGAAGAATTTGTTACAGAATGATTGGACGATCCCGCTACCTCGCGACGAGCGGACGGAGTTGGAGTTGTTTGGCACTGGCAACACAGGCATCAATTTCTCCAAATACGAGGATATACCCGTTGAGGCCAGCGGCGATCGTGTCCCAGATTTCATCACCAGCGTAAGTAACATTAACTACATGCTAAGTTTATTCGATAGAGTCCGCCTATGATATACTAATCTTTAAATAATGTTCACAGTTTGAGGATGTTAACCTGACGGAAATAATGCGCCAGAATATTGCATCGGCTCGCTACGACAAGCCGACGCCGGTCCAGAAATATGCAATTCCGATTGTGCTGGGCAGAAGAGATGTCATGGCTTGCGCGCAGACTGGTTCAGGCAAGACGGCTGCATTCCTTGTGCCCATACTCAATCAGATGTATGAAGCTGGGCCCGTTAAGAATATGGGGTGAGTATCAGTTGCCTGTGAATGCTTTTCCTTTAAACATATTTGAATTATGAAAACATGATTTTGATTTGCAGACCTTACAACCGGCGTAAGCAGTACCCGCTGGGTTTGGTGTTGGCCCCGACGCGCGAGCTTGCTACACAGATTTTTGATGAGGCTAGGAAATTCGCCTACCGCGCTCGTGTGCGACCTTGTGTCGTGTGAGTATTCGTTTTAAACCACCTCTGCTTTTTGGAAGTTAGTATCAGATTTATAATCAGTATTGTTTGATCAGGTACGGCGGGTCCCCGATACACGAACAGTTCCGCGAGCTGGAGCGCGGCTGCCACCTGTTAGTGGCGACGCCCGGGCGACTGGTAGACATGTTGGCTCGCGGCCGCGTGGCTCTGGACCACTGCCGGCACTTGGTGCTGGACGAGGCTGACCGCATGTTGGACATGGGTTTCGAGCCCCAGATCCGCAAGATCGTCGAGAGCCACACCATGCCAAAGACTGGCGAGCGCCAGACGCTCATGTTCTCCGCGACTTTCCCCAAACAGATCCAGGTGTTGGCGCAGGATTTCTTATTTAATTACGTTTTCCTTGCCGTTGGACGCGTCGGTTCCACATCCGAGAATATCACACAGAAGGTAAAGAAAATAGTGTTATCAACACTTGTGTCAATATTTATATCATTATGTAAAACGTTGTCTTAATATTATCGTAAACATTCAGGTGGTATGGGTGGAGGAAATGGACAAGCGTTCATTCTTGTTGGATTTGCTGAATGCTTCCAACTTACTGCAGCGCCAAAACCCTGAAGAGGATCAACTTATTCTTGTATTCGTCGAAACCAAGAAGGGTAAATATTGCAGTTCTACACATTATTCTCATCTATCACATAAGTTTCGGCGTTCAACATAATAGCTAATGATCTTGAGTGGAATGCTCAAGCACTTGGTGTATGATTTGATTATCAAGTTATTTTTGTCGCGAAAAGCGTAAATTTATTATTGCATAACATACCTTCTAGACTGCGTTTACAATTTAACCCTGATAAAGTTCAGTTTCTGCTACAACAATATTTTTACTACTTTTCCATACTACTTGGTCTGAAATGAAAGTAATTTATACACTTTCGTAAAATTGTTAGTTTTGAATTGGAAAAGTATTTGAATGGACTTCACAAGTGTACTTTCTAATAATAATGTGGCATGTTTATTCAGGTGCCGACCAACTTGAGGAATACTTGGACAATCTCGGCTACCCGGTGACTTCTATCCACGGAGATAGGACACAGCGCGAGCGTGAAGAGGCGCTACGTCGCTTCCGTACCGGACAGACGCCGATCCTCGTCGCTACGGCCGTAGCGGCTAGAGGTGAGTGCCAAGCAATCCTTACAATACTTAACATTATTTATTGTCTAGTCTTTGGGCCTTCAGTTCTAATAATAGTAAGCTCCTGAAACTTATGCCAATATGGCATCTAAGAGCATAAGTTACGAAAAGCTGGCTTGGTAAATATTATCTGAAGTAACATCTCTTAATCTCAGATGTTTATTCTCCAAATTTCAATGGATAGAACTTTTGAATTGATTTATTTATTGCTTCAAGTGATATGTCCAATTTAATTTACAAAGTGTATTCAACATGTTTATGAAATTTCGCAAAATTAATTTCTGTGCATTGTTCCATTACAATACAAATGCACACAGATCACAAATGCATACAAATCCACAGCCTTATCACTTATACACACACACGCACGTGTCTGCTAATAATGTGCACATGTCACAATACAACCACGTTGCACTATTGTGTTTTTAGTTTATAATTATGCTGTTTATTGTTTGCCTCATTATGTAACGATTTCCGAGTAACAATCCTCTACCTCGATTGGGTAGTGTCCTAGATTTTTAGTGTAGAGTGCAAATCTAGTTCAATTCAATACAAAATGGTAATATATGGTACAGCATGAGAGTTACTTGCCTTTTCCTACCCCTTATATTCATTTGCCATTCAATTAATATATTGGTTTTACAGAGTTCATGTTTATGTTGAAAAATGATGAGCCATTCAGTAGTAGGTTCTATAGTTTTCGCCAAACTTCTTGACCACCCTGAAGTTGGCTACAATGGCTGTACATATCTTATTACGTTCTGTCAACCGTCGTGCTATCACTGAATCCCTTTACTTTTACATCATTCCTAATACAATCCATCACTCTGGATAGATAGCTATCTATGCTCATGTATTCATAATGAAATTATTTCCAGGTTTGGACATACCTCACGTGCGTCACGTGATTAACTTCGATTTGCCGTCGGACGTTGAGGAATACGTGCACCGCATCGGTCGTACAGGCCGCATGGGTAACCTGGGCGTGGCCACGTCCTTCTTCAACGACAGCAACCGCGGCCTCGCGCGGGACCTCGTCGAGCTCCTCGTCGAGGCCAAGCAAGATGTGCCCAAGTAAGTTTTGTACACTACTAGGTACTTTATATTCGTAAAATACAGGTTTGAAGTTTTAAACTTTGCCTAACCCGTCATACTTCAAGCTTTATCTTCTTTGAATCAATATATTGCAGCAGTATTGATTACTGCTTAAATATTTCAATTTGGTGAAATGGTCTGACATGTGATGAAATTTGCCAGCACTACTGTTGCAGAAGGCCCCTCCTGCAACAGTAGTGCTTGCAAATTGTTTCGAAAGAGACCCCTCCTTCGAAATAATCTCTGATGCTTAGCATACATCTTTGCAGGAATTACACATACACCTCTCTCTATCAAAAATTGTGCACATTATTGAACAGTGACTGTAATTGCAAAGGTGTCATGAATAAATATTTCATTCTAGATTCGACTGTAATTATATGACCTTCTATGACTCATTCTTGTTACAATTTTTAACCTTGCATTAAATGGGCAGAGCTTAGGTTTAGATTCAATTTTCTACTGCGTAGTGACTCGCCTGGTGTTACTAACCAATGTGGTAAGTTTGAATATACCTAACCAATACTTTCATGCCGTACTATAGGATAACCATTTGAGATGAATTTTCGTTAGCAGTGTTTGTTATACTTAGTAAACGTTGATATTTTCCAGTTGGCTGACTAGCACGGCAGCTGACGGTCGCCTGGGTGGCGGCGGGCGTCGCACGGGCGGCAGTCGCTCGGGAGGTGGCGGCCGGTTCGCCAACAGCGGCAGCGGCTTCGGGGCGAGGGATTTCCGTACCCAGTCGCGTCAGACTCCGCGGTCCGCTGGGCCTTCTACTATTGGCTCTGGTAAGAGTTTATGGTTCCAATGTTTAATAGAACGTTTAGATTATCATATGCGAAAAAGCATATCGTACGTGTTAGTTTTTGATGCGAATAAAAGGATTAATCGAAGATTTTGGCCATGATCATTACTGTCCACCAACAGTTTGTTGTTTTTTTTTATAATATCTATAGTAAATAGTGGTTGGGGTGATTGTCGATTCGCATTCTAGCAAAGCATCCGAAAATGTGAGTATCCAGCAAGAAGCATTTTGGATTATAGTAGTTTTTTACATTCTTTGTTGAATTAATTGTTATTACTTTTTCAGTCTCGAAATATTGACGCGAGTGCTGTCACTTGACTTCCTAGGATTGACTGAACTAACCCCTTGTATTACATTCCAGGATTCGGATATGGCGGCGGGTCATACGGCGGCAACTATGGCGGCTCTTACGGCGGCGGCGGCGGCAGCAGCGGCGGCGGCGGCGGCCCCGACTGGTGGGACTCGTAAGTCTCCCGCTCCGCACCGCAGCTCGCACCGCACGCGACACCGTACTCGACCCCCTCATTCGTAACTTAAGCGATGTGAAACGTTCTAGATTAATATATTTTATTTTAATTCGTAAACTGATAGTTGGACTGAAATTGACCTGTGACTATTTAATACGGTAATGTTTGTACAATAGAAGAGAGCGGTGCGACAGAGAGATGGGTTTGGGCGCGTTCGGCCGCGGGCGCTGAATCTCAGGTGCGATGCCCGCGCACAAGGACGCGCCTTGTTTCTTAACTTCATACTATCACCACGGGCATGCTTAACAATGTCTGTGAATATATTCAGCGAGAATGGTAGTTCGCGATCATTAATGGAAGTAATCGATTAGATTAAATTTTGATCACATGTATCGTTTGCGTCACGCGAGTCGTGACTGGCACGCGTTTTGTCTTTTTTAGTAACGATTATGTGAATGTAGTTTATTAATATAGAAATATTTTTGATGTCTGATCTGTATCGTGAATTCGTAAGTGAACAATGTAATTGTGTATTTTCGATTTTCTATTTTCCGACTGTCTCATAGCTGACCCACTCATGACACTGGAATTTTGAAGCATTTACGCACTCTGAAATCGATTTAGCTAATAAAGCAGTAGATTTAGAAATTGAGAAGTACCGATACAGTATCATAGCAAATAATAACTAAAATTTGTCAGTAGAAATCCCATAATTGTAATATGTCTTCGACGTGATCTATTATTTGAATGTGAATTTACCAATAAAAATTAAGAAACAGAATCTGATGCGTTTTTTATTTTTAGTTTATTACCTGTCGCCGGAGCATAAACTGCATAAATAAGAATAACATATTGTGGTACAAATATTGTCGTAACTGGAACTGAGAAACCCAAATTTCTGACAATCAGTCCTGCCTTCGTGATAGCTACACTAATATTATAAAGAGGAAAGATTTGTACCTATTTTTGTATGTTTGTATGTTTGTAATGAATAGGCTCAAAAAGTACTGGGCCGATTTAAAAAAATCTTTCACCAATAGAATGCTACATTCTTCCAATTTGACATAGGCTACATTTCATTTTGAAAAAAATTAGGGATCCTTGGTAAAAATTGAACAATGTAACCGAAGGTGTAGAAAAATGAGTCTTAAAATGTCTTTCGTCGAATGCGCTGCCGAAACTATTAGCGATAGAACAAAATAATGTACAACAATATTGAAGAACATCATAATGTCTACAAAAAAACTCCGCGGTAGCATATGTCCAACTATTGTAGTTATGTCACTACAACAACTTTTTTCATTTTAAACATTAATGAAAATGCTAACCAAATTCAAACCATGCTATTTATGTGTTTATATTAATCCTTATCCAAATACATTATTTTAAGGTCAAGACCATTTAACTACCTATAAAATAGTTTTTAAATTATTTAAATTGGACTTTCCATTCAAAAGATATTACGAAAAAATATTTGTGAAAAAAAGTGTTTTATATCCAAATTTCCAAAAATAAATAATTGTCTACCCCGTGCGAAGCCGGGACGGGCTGCTAGTGTTAGATAATTATATATAATTCGAATCCGAGATATAATCAGTACCTACATTTCCAATTCGGATGGTATTCTGATGTCGGATTTGGATAAAGATCGGATACAGTACCTAACCTCCCCTACAAAAAGTTCTACGGCTACTTCGGACGTACTATGGCTACTTCGGACCGAAATTTCTCGGAGCTGAATCGGATGCAGAGCGAATTTGAAAAACTGCGGTCTCGCTGTTATCATATTCATGTTACAATGTTGTTTTTCGGCAAAAGTGTGCTAGGTATGCCCCCAAAAATACCAGCTGCCATTAGAAATAGTGTCTGGAATCCTTTAAAAGGTCTTTGTTTAAATTCCTTTTAAGATGTTACTACTCCTTCACTGAGTTTACTACTGATAAACTGAGGTATGACGATTCCGATTTGCCAATTACACAGATTTTATTTATTGATATTTAAGAATGTAATTTTTTAAATGTAATCTATTGACCTGCCACCTTAATTGTAATTGCTTGTTTATGTTGATTTTATACGACAGATATTGGCAAAAACATTGTGCACATATTTTAGACAATCATATTATTTATCTGTAATCATACATATGTTTCAATGGCTAAACATTCTCCGCTGGATAGCCGGTACCGGGTACCCGGGTACCCGTAAGAATTATCATCATCTTCCCGCCCTTGTCCCATGTTACTTGGGGTCGGCGCAAAATGGTTTCTTCTTCCATACCGTCCTGTCCCCCGTCACGCTATCACTGACTACCTTTTTAGGGTTCCGAAGTCAACAAGGAACCCTTATAGATTCGATATGTTCGTCTGTCCATTCGCAGCTTAGCTCAGAGACTCTTAATACTAGAAAATTATTAGGCATGGATATACATATTAATAATGCCGACAAAGTGGTAATATAAAATAAAGAAAAAAATATCCTGTAGGTAACTCCTATAGACGGTCGTCTCTCACATGGTATGGGGTATCGTTGGATAGGCCAGAGGCAAAAAACCCAAAAAATATGTGTCACTAGACAAAAAAAATCGGCAGTTTAAAAAAACACTTCATTGTCTAATATCTTGATGGTTAAGTTTAAGGTACGGTGTTGCAAGTCAAATCAGTCAGGCAACTACAACTTCTTAAAGGATATAGTTTGAATTGACCTGTGGCCCTGTATATCTATGATCATACATAGGATTACCATGAAAGAATCATTATCATCACATTTTATATCAAAGACTATATGATTCATATGGAATCATTGGTTTATAAATAAGAAATATCTCAATACTTTCACTAAACTGTCACTATCATATAAATGTGATTCATAGATCTTTTTTTTTTTTTTTTTTTTTTTTTTTTCTTCTTTGGCAACTGAGCCGATGCCGACTATTCTGCCAGTGTCATGTAGAGACGACAGCGCACTGAGGCGAGCCGTCGAAATGTGCTTATTCTTTCGGTGTCATGTAGTGACGACAGCACGGTGAGGCGAGCCGTCGAACTTTGTCTATACTTCCAGTATCATGTAGAGGCGACAGCGGGGTGAGATGAGCTGACGAACTTTGTCCTTTGCGGTAGATAACAAAGATAGACATAGATAAAAAAAAAAAAAAAAAAAAAAACCTACATTTTGATGTCATTGTCATTTATAAATTTTGAAAGGAGTTTGATAAGTTTAGGAGAGAAATTTGTCAAAAGGGAATGGAAGTTGATAGGGAGGGGGATTTTAATGTTGGGAAGCATATGATACAAGTCAAAGGAGTGGGAATACGAAGGACATGAAAAAAAGATATGGTCTAATGTACCATCATCAAGGCCGCACTCGCACAAGGAAGAGTCACGAACACGGATCTTATTTAGGAATACTGGACTACAGCAGTGACCAAGTCTCAGCCTACACAAGGATGAAACAGCTCTTCTAGACAATTTAGGGCATTTGAAAAACCAAGGTTTCCGCTGGATGTCAGGTTGAATGTTGGCATAATACGCCCCTTTGAGTTTAGAGCTTGCTTGCCACTCCGCTGACCACGAGCTGAATAACTTATGTTTGGTGTCTGAGCGTAAGTCGTAACTATGAAGCAGATAGTGTTTTCTATCCACAGGTTTGGATGTAGCAAATTTTGCCAGAGAGTCAGCACACTCGTTGCCACATATACCCGAATGGCTGGGAACCCAAACTATTTCAATGTTTAAACCTTTGTTGTGACAAGAGAAGAGTAAATTACGTATATCTACAACAATCTTGCTGTGAATTTTAGATTTTAATTGATTTTGACCTAGAGCCTGGATGCTACTACGCGAATCTGAAAAAATTACAGAATTTTGGATATTGTGCGATATTATAAAATTGATAGCTTCCAGGATACCGATGCATTCCCCTGTAAAAACTGAAGACTCTGGCGGGCATTGGAATAGAAGAGCTATTTTAGAGTTCTGGAAGTATGTTGAAACACCTGTACATCCCGTTGTCGATAATTTAGATGCATCCGTATAAAACAAATTCCAACCCTTCCAGAATCTCTCAATAGCCCGATCAAACTCCGCTTTTACGTCTTGGGAATTTTTAGTGATACCAAGGTGCAAGACAATCTTTGGCTTGAAATGGACTACCTCATATGCGGAAGCAAATACTGGAAGAGAAGGGTATTGACAAACAGGCGAAGAGAGTTGTTTAAGCTCCCTGTACCTATTTATCAATGGAATACATTTATTATTCCAGTAAGAAGAGAAAGTCAAAGAAATGTTGATTTGCTCCAAAATGGGAAGTAAAGGATGGGAGGAGAGGGAGAAAACTTTTGACAAGAAACGATCTGCTAAGTACTGTCTACGAAGGTTAAGAGGAGGATCTGCACATTCAACCTGGAGAGCGTTAATGGGGGAAGATTTCATGGCGCCAATTACGATTCTAAGGCATTTGGCCTGGACAGAATCAAGTTTACGTAGGGCTTCTTTATAACATGGCTCAATTAAGTAACTACAGTAATCCAACACACTTCTGACCAGAGCATTGTAAACCAGTTTTAAGGTGTATGGGTGAGCCCCCCACCAGACACCTGCCAGAGCCTTAAGAATCGAAACTGAGCGCTCACATTTTTTAACTGTATTATTAATGTGATCCACACCCGACAATTTAGAATCCAGGATAACTCCCAGAAACCTAGCCTTCTCTTTGACTGGTATAGCTTGGCCATCAATATTAATGTCAACTTGAGGGATAATACGTTTGCGAGTAAAAATAACTGATGTACTTTTTGAAGCACTTAAAGATAACCCATGATCTAACAGCCATTGGTTTAATGAGGACAAAGAAACGTTCATAGATTGAGCAGCATCCACGATGGAATTGCCACAGACCAATAACGCAATATCATCAGCATACTGGAGGATTTTACAATTAAAATTTAAACAGGAAGGAAGATCGCAGGTATAAATATTGTATAGAGGGGGACTAAGAACGGATCCCTGAGGTAGGCCCCGCCAAGCTAATCTTGGTGCAGACTCCTCCCCAGGAATTCTTAATTTAAGACTACGGTCTGAAAACATACTTGATATGATCTGACGTATTTTTGGCGGGATTCCCAGCTCTTTCATTTTCTGCCTGAGAACAGGGATGAGGACAGAATCATATGCAGCTGAAATGTCTAAGAAAACGGCTACCACAGACTCATTCCTACTAAGGGCCAGCCGGATCTCTGATGTGAGGGTACCCACACTATCAGCTGTACCCAGACTTTTCCTAAAGCCAAATTGAGTCGGTGGTAGCAATTTCCTGCTCTCCACAAACCATGCCAGACGGTTTTTAATAAGGTGTTCCAAGAGTTTAATGAGTATGGACGATAGAGCAATTGGTCTGTAGGAACAATGATCACTAGGATCTTTACCAGGTTTTAATATTGGAATAATAATTTGAACCTTCCAATCAGGAGGAATATATCCAGAGTAAAAGCAGTAATTGGCCAAGTCCAGGTAATACTGGTGGGTCTTATCCCCAGCTTTGGTTATGAAGGAATACGGAAATCCATCCACTCCAGGGGCAGAGTCCCTTACATGGGCGAGGACAGATTTAAGTTCATCCAGTGTAAATGGTCTGTCCAACGGATCATCTGATGCTGTTTGGTGGTTCATAGAGACGCATTCATATTTACCAGGAACATAAGCTGGGGCCAACTTAGAAAAATACTGGTGACTTAGCTCCCCAGACATTATGCTCCCGGAGGGAGGCCTCAAATTATTCCTAAAGGATTTCAACCTACGCCATACTACTGAAACTGGAGTGGATGGACTTAGTGACTCACAATACCTACGCCAACCTTCTCTTTTTTTTTTCTTAAGTAATTTTCTGGACTTAGCCAATATATGCTGAAAAGCTATGATATTCTCCAGGTTCATATCCAAGTTGAAATTCATTTCGGCCTCATTCCTAGCTTTGATCACAGCAGAGCATTCCCTATCCCACCATGGCGGAGATGGGATTTTGCCTGTTGGCAGTTTTTTGGAAGGAAAGGAATCATCTGCTGTAGCTGATATTATGTTGGAGAATGACAAAAAGCATTCCTGAGCATTTTCATCATTAATGGAAGGAAGAGAGGAGACACGTAAATCTAGAATTTTTGAGTAAAGATCCCAGTCAACTGAGTTCAATTGGTATTTTAAAAGAGGAGCAGAGGTTCTATCAGGGATAGTTTTGGAAGGGATTTCCACCATGATGGGATAGTGATCACTCCCATAGGTCATATTCAAGCGACTCCAATTAAAAAGGCTGGCTATATTAGATGAACAAAATGTCAAATCAACACAGCTATTATTCTGCCCTGGCACAGGCCGACGTGTGGCAGACCCATCATTTATCACACATAAATTAAGTTCATCTAATATATCCACTAGGCCTATACCAAAATTGTCGCAGGTTTCTGACCCCCATCTATAGTGGTGACCATTAAAATCACCCATAACAAGTAATGGGCCTTGTACATTACTTAACAAACTTTTTATGATATCAAGATCATCAATTTGTGGGTATGCAATATAAAAACTAAAAATATTTATATCCTCAGCCTTAACAGCAACAACATTGATGTTGTCACCTACAAAGGGAAGAGGAATCGGGGAGAATGATACTTTGTTATTAATGAACAAAGCACACCCCCCATATCCATCTGATCTATCATGTCGAACACCATTGAAACATGGGATCCTGAAATTACTATCAGAACGAAGCCATGTCTCAGCGATGCTGCAGATTGATGGTTTGAATTTGTTAATGAGGAAAAGTAATTCATGTTTCCTGGGAGTAATACTCCTGACGTTCCACTGAAGAAGGTGAAGGGGGAGCATTGTGAATATAATTCATGATAGATGTCAATTTGTTGGCAACGTGGTCAGGTAGTGAATGAGCAGGGTTTGCTAATATAGCCATTAGCATACTGGATATAATATTTAAAATACTTTCTGAGGAAATAGGACTGCTAGTACTTTCCCGAGGGTAAGCACCACCATTTTGGATAGGAGTGAATGAGTAATTTTGAATAAGGGCTTGGTGAGCTTGCTTATCATAACTAGGTGACAGGGGGGCATGGGATTTTGGTTTGATTAATACAGTTTTCCGGTGTGATTTTGGAGTTTGGGGAGTTGATCTGGAGAACAGAAGAGGACTGGCTATAGGTTTTGTTTTTGGAGATGTTCTAAATACTTCAGCGTAAGATCTTGTAACTTGTGGGAATACCTGGCTTGCTTCCGCATATGAGATGGATTTCTCAGCCATCAGTGCTTTTATTCCCTTTTGCCGACCCAACTCCGGGCAGGCCTTGTCCGTGGCATAGTGACTTCCAGAACAGGAAACACAAAAGGCACATTCAGTTGGGACTTGGCAGCCATCACCTGGGTGGTCTTCACCACATTTAAAACACCGTGGTTTCGAGCGACATACAGTGCGTGTGTGACCATAACGACAACAGTTGAAACATTGAATAGTTGGGTACATATACTTTTCAACTGGGAGAGTAGAGTAGAAACAATATACACGATTTGGCAAAACTTGGCCATCAAAGGTAAGAATAACGGTTTGCGTGGGCTTCCATTCCGTAACGCCCAGAGAACTCACCTTACGGTTCATTCTCCTGGCCTTAATTACTGGGCCGCATCCAGTGGGAACCCTGATGTTCTCAATTATCTCTTCCTCTGTCCACTCGATAGGTACATCTCTAACGAGACCCATGCGCGTAACGTTGTACAGAGGAACAGAAGTAATATAGCCATGGGATGTTAGTATTGGGCTTATCAAAAAACTGTTCGCATCCAGGTGAGTCTTAAAACTAACTGCGAGTCTATTTCTCCCCAAACGTTTCAAGCTTCCGAGAATAACATTGGCAAAGTTATTATAGGTGAGAAACATTCCAAACTTAACAGGATGTAGAACAGTGCCAGAGGTCTGTCCATCTTTCAGTGATACGTGAACTACATATGGCGCGTTATCCTTTGAATTATAGGTGTGTCTGCCTATCGTATGCTTGGATTGTTTGGGCGGATTGATAGGAGTAGCGGGGGGTGAGGCAGCGGGTCTTTTTCTTTGAGCAGATTCGGAGTCCATAACGTTATCTATTTTGTCATCGGGGAGAGTAATGGTTAGAATCGGAGAGTAATCAAAGGGATCGGGAGGATCAGGGGGTTTCTTGTTATCCATGGTGGATACCGGAAAAAAGTTTTATTTAATCTAAGAAAGGAATAGGTTAATACAAACCCTGGATGTTAGAACACAAACACCAAGAAAAATTCCGTTTGGAATTCACACTAATATAAACACTCAAATCAAGGAAAACTCGAAAACTAACTGCTTTCCCAACAACACTATCAAAAAAAGGCTAAAATTATCAACTCTATAGTGAAAAACTATTAAAATCGAAATCAAATCAAAAAAAAATTTGGCGCCATTAGTTGACTTGACAATGACATCTCTACGAAAAAAAACGACGTGAAGTTCATTCATAGATCTGTGATCCTAGATAATATGATACTCCCCATAGAGCCAAGCCTTGCACTTAGTTCACTATAATAAAGTCATTGTTGACATTCAGTATCAACTAGCGCCTGAAGAAAGTTGGAAGCAAGAAGTAACTGACATAAACGCACGATGCTTTTCAATGGTGACACACTCAATAGTCTTTGTACGTTCAACTACACTTTAGTGGTAAAACATAGATTCCGATTCTCTCCAAGATATTTGAGAAAATAATATGTGCTAGGCTTATTTTTTTTTTTTGATAAAAATGAAGTAATAAGTAAACAACAAAACGGATTCATTACAAATAAATCCACTACATTGGCATGCTTTAAATTAATAAATGCTGAAATTCTCAGTTCAGTAGACAAAAAAGAATTTCCTATAGCTGTATTTTTAGATATGACCAAGGCATTCGATATGGTATGCCATGATAAATTATTAAATAAATTAGAACAGTACGGTATAAGAGGCCCTGCCTAAAATTGGTTTGTAAGTTATTTAAGGGGTCAAAAACAGTGCACAGAGATTATAAAAATGCATCTAGAGACTAACACTCAGGTAACCTATCGGTCCGAATCCCCTTGTGGTACCCCATACTTAACGAATCACTATGGCGTACCACAAGGGACTGTGCTAGCCCCGATATTGTTATAAGCACATATAAACGATTTGCCAGAATCAAGGGATCATTGTATTATTCGTAGATGATACTACTGTTTTAACTAAAGAAACTACTATTGATCAGGCGATAAACGACACCCATGAAGCTTTAAAGGGAATACGTGACTGGTTAAATGAAAATAATTAAGAAATAAATACCGATAAAACTAAATTTATGAGATACCTGACATATAATAACAAAATAAATAAAAAAGACAATAGACTTGTCAATAAAATATAATAATAACATCATTGAAGAAGTAAAGGAAATAAAATTTTTAGGAATAAATATTGATAATTACTCTAACTGGAAATTTCATGTAGATCTTGTTTGTAAGAAAATTCACAAATTCGTTTACGCACTTCGTAAAATTATAAAATAACTAATAAAGAAACAGCATTTATGGTATACCACAGTCAAGTGTGTTCAGTATTGAGGTATGGGATAATCAAATGGGGAATCTCTACAGACGCCCAGATAGCTTTTATAGCCCAGAAAAAATTCATAAGATCAATTTTATTTATGGTCTCAAATGGACTGATTCGTGCCAACCAGTTTTCACTGAAAAACGTTTACTTACACTCCCATAAATTCGTTAGAAATCACTTATCACTTTTTGAGCAGGATGATAAGGCCCAATTTAAAAGGAAGATAGTACAAAAAGCTCTGGTGGTAACTCGACACAGATTAAAGTTATGTGACAGAAACTGCTACACCATGGAGGTAAAAAATTATAATAAACTACCGGAAAAAATAAGAACAATTAATAACTTAGAATTTAATAGAACTTTAAAGAATTGGCTTTGTGACAGATGTTTTTATTCAATAGACGATTATTTAAATTTTAAACAGACATGATTTAGGTATTTACTAACGAACACTTTAGAAAATAATTATTGACATTATTTATAAATCTAACAATTATTGTTGAACTGTCTTAACTGTGACATATAATCTATTAATTAAATTTTATATAGTCATAGATATAATAAACAAGGAGATATGCCCGTAGACGAAAATATATCGGAAACCAGTGTCTCCAGTTTGCCCCTTCCACACGGCAACTACTACACATGCAGTTCAGCAAAGGCAATAGATACGCAGTCGCGCACGCACCCGCATTTCTTAAATCGGAACGTATTACACAATAAATTATAAACCTTATCCCTTCAAGCACAGCGTGTATATACCAATCACCGTACAAATTACGCACACAAAAACATCGGCGCTATCGTTGTGCTATGCAAAAGCAATTTATTTTACATACAAGCTAGTGATTGACTAAATCGGAAAGTTATCGATTCGCCCATTTATTATTGTACAATTTTTTATGGGTACTTGAAAATAAATAAAAAACGGTATGTCCAGAAAATGTTATAGTTAAAACAAATATGCAGCTAAAAATATAAATTATTAAGTAAATCAAAAAATTCAAACAATCAAAAATCCGGTTACTTTGGTTTAGGCTTTCATAGCGTATTAAAACAGGAGGTATTGTTGAACCCTGCTAGTGCTATGGTGTTTAATCACTGACCTGTAAAGTGGGAGGTATTTGTGCAGCACTTGACACTATTGGGGTTGCATTTTTTGTCAAAAAGTTGGTTACGCATTTCTCTACTACGCTGTAAAATAATCAATATAAGTAAATAGACATTATTTCACATCGATCTTCCAACCGGGTTAAAACGGTTAACAATTTGAAAAATAAACTATAATAGCAATATATCATTCGATAATCGGCATTGTTGTCGATAGCCTACGTTAGTGTATCTGCACAAGCGCATCACTAACTCGTCGCAAGAAGCAGCGGCCGTACTACGCGATGCGTTCGCTTAATAAAGTATCGTTTTGTCATTTTTACATTGCTTGTCCAGTCACTTAGCGACAAACTTAGGTAGTGTTTAAGAAGCAATGTATTTAACGCAAAAATAGTACAGTCGTTGTGATATTTGAAAACAAAATAACATAGTAGAACCAAGAAATATTTTACGATATGTTGTTTTTCATGAATTTAAAGACGAATATAGAAAAATATTTGTTCTTACATATGGTAAGTGATTCCATGATTTTTAAAGTTTTGGTTTAGGCTTCGGTTTTTACAAGAAACCACTGAACAACACGGCATTCTTTTAATTTTTCTCGATCACGGTCGAAAGCGCACTAGTTCGCGGAGACGGCCATTTGTCTATGACATGTACAGTCAGTACATGTCGCGCGGACAACGACACGCCCCCTTGCCACTTCTCCTGTATTTTATATTTCTATGTATATAGTTTATAACATTATATCTATGGTTTATAATATAATGTGCTTATTTAATATAAATGAAGCAAGATTTTTAATTTTATTATGATTTGTATGACTAATGTTTAATGACATTGATGGAAGATCATGATATTATTATGCATGTACATGTACCTACTTTGTAACCTCCACTTGTTCGAATCTCACCTAGAGGATGGCGGTTGAATTAAAAGACGGGGTGTACCTTCAAAAGTATGTATTCAAAACATCGGACTGGTTCAGTCGGAGGCACACAAAGATTTGTTAGGTCGTGGGGTACGATCGTCTGTTGTCACTCCTGCAGGGATAGGTACTCCCCTGTAGTTGCAGGCGAAATCCCGCTGCTGGCCGGAGATGGAAGTTGGCCGAAGTTCAGTGAAGTGCTGTACGGTGATGTCCTTGCGGGTAGACGGCACGGCCGACCGACTTCCTCGTCGCACCAGCGGCGAGGCGTCGAGTTATGAAGGTAGAACTCGAGCCGGGGAAAACTCGGCGCATAAAACCCTAAATCGGGATCACACTGAGTTTAAATGTGGTTTAAATGTACCAAAGAAGGTTTATGCAGTTTTATTTTAAAAAATAATAGTCGTGTCTGCTAGGGCGCTCGACAGGACACAAAGTGATGCGTGCACTCTCACATCATTCATTCTATGCGAACCCTCCCGCGCACCGCACGTACCCAGCGCGTTCCAAGTCGTACACAAACAAAGAACAAAGCATTAAATATGTCAAAACATAATCATTCGTGTAACGTAACGTTACATTACCCGCGGTTCCCTCATAAGGATTTTATTTTAAGAATAAAATCCGCATTATAAACTTGTTGCAGTAACCTTTTACTCATTCTTTCATTTCAGTCATACCTCATCACTCAAAAACCTAACATATAATACGTCACACAATGTAAAATAACGCGACGTGTCCTAACATACTATAAATCAAGTGACAAATCTGCGTCACTGACTTTTGTAACGGTCTTAAAGTCGTTTAGTAGTGTATGGGGAAATGTAACGAAGCCAGAATTTAATTATAGGTAGATATTTTCAGGTCCTTAATATGCCAAGACCCTAAGTTTTTCTTTGACATGTCCTCTAAGACATACACAATTGGTGACAGCTTTTGAATGACCCGGCACTTAATGTATTTGGGAGCTAATTTCTTGCTAAAATGCTTATCCTTATCGCTCAAGACGTAAGCACGTTTGTATACGATATCACCGGTATTAAACTCAAAGGCTTTACGTCTTAAATTATAATATGACGTGTTTTTTACATGAGCGTGATACAAAGACTTTTGAACTTGGTCAAAGATAGAACTTAGGCAACCAAGGTTCTCCGCATAAACATCGCGAGGAAGGAACAAAACTTCATCACCCAAATCTGTATCTGCGTAATGGGAACCACATAATACTATTTCCCGTCCAAAAACTAGAAAAGAAGGAGTAAATCCGGTAGCTTCATTAACTGAATTATTTATTGCAAACTGTACTTTTGGAATAAATATGTCCCATGATCGATGATCACTACCTACAAAAGTTGAAAGGCAAGTAATAATAGTTTTATTGTACCGCTCCACAGTATTAACCTGAGGGGTATACTTTGGTGAAAAGAATATATTTGGTATTTTATATTTTTTGAATAAATCCTGAGTATGTCCACTAATAAATTGAGTACCATTATCCAGGAAAATACTTTGAGGAACACCGTGAACTAAAAAAATTTGCTCTTCCAAAATTTTGACAATAATCTGAGAAGTTGCTTTTTTTATCGGGATAATATGACAAAATTTGGAAAAGCAACAGGTTACCACTAGTATGTAAATATTTTGTTTCCGTGTGACAGGAAGAGGTCCCATTAAGTCGATGGATATCATTTGGTAAGGGCGTGAACATTGCTTTGGGCGTCCCATTTCACCAAGAGTAGCATGGTTTTGAGTTTTATACTGAAGACAAATACTACAAGAAC
Source organism: Orthosia gracilis (assembly GCA_947562075.1). Lineage (NCBI taxonomy): Eukaryota > Metazoa > Arthropoda > Insecta > Lepidoptera > Noctuidae > Orthosia > Orthosia gracilis. The sequence continues at coordinate 46,064,276 of OX387268.1, forward strand.
CAACGTATATTGCAACATCTCGATGCATGCCCGGCCAATAATATCGGAGTGCAATGCGTCTATAGGTCTTAAAGATGCCCAAATGACCTGCAGTTGGTTCATTATGGTTATCAGCAATTACCTTTTCCCTAAGCTCAGATGGAACGACTTCCTTCCAAGAAAATTCATTGGTAAGCAAGCACTTATTCTTACTAAGGCGGAAAAGAGTGCCATCTTTAATTTGGTAATTGGGAAAATTTTCTGGTTTTGTGACACAGTTATTATAAATATTCCTATACCAATCATCACTAGAAGTCGCGAATGAATTAGAAGTGACCATAGAAGAGACAGGGACAGCTCTAGACAATGCATCGGGGATAACGTTGTCGACACCGCGACGGTGCTTTATTTCAAAATTAAACGAAGACAAACGCACACCCCAACGTGCGAGCCTTCCCGTAGGGTTATTTAATGAAAGAAACCATTTTAGTGCACTATGGTCTGTGTAAACCGTAAAAGTTTTCCCATTTTCCAAATAGCATCGCCAATGCTCTAATGCCACGAGAACTGCCAGCGTCTCCCGCTCCGTAATGCTGTAGTTCTTTTCTGCCGTCGTTAATGATTTGCTCATGTAAGCAATGGGGTGCTCCTTTCCGTTTATGGATTGAGTGAGCATACCACCTATCCCATAGTTACTCGCATCCGTATGCACCTCGAATGGTAGATTGTAGTCGGGGCAAGAAAGAACAGGCGCGGAAACCAAACATTCCTTTAGCTTTTTAAAAGCGTCTTCTGCCTCATCAGTCCACCTGAAAGGTGGAGTGTTCTTCTTATTTGAAGTCAACTTATTGAGTGGCCCCGCAATTGTGCTAAAATTGGGAACGAACCTACGATACCATGTAGCTGTGCCTAGAAATCGCTTCAACTCCTTGCGATTAATAGGAGTTGCGTAGTTAAGGATGGCTTCAACCTTTTCCGGATCTGTTCGCAACCCATTCGCATCAACCACGTAACCTAAATATTTAAGTTGACTTCGAAAAAACTCACACTTTTCCAAGTTTACAGTAAGGCCTGCTTTACGCAATCTGTCCAGAACGCGAAGTAGAAGGGACACATGCTCATCAAAACTATTGCTAACAATAATAATATCATCAAGATAAGCGAATATACGATGATCTACATTACCCAGGAGCTTATCTACAAGACGCTGTTGCGTAGCGGGAGCATTTGTCAAGCCAAAAGCTGTGGTCTTAAATCTGAGTGTTCCTCGGCCTGGGACGTAGAAAGCCGTCTTATCTCTGTCCTCCTCTGCAATAGGTATTTGCCAAAAGGCTTTAGATAAATCAAGGCTACTAAGAAAACGGGCGTCGCGCAGATTATCCAAAATTTCGGCAATGTATGGCAAATTGTAGGCATCTCGTTTTGTGACCGAATTTAACTTTCTACTGTCAAGACAAAAACGAGGCTGGCCATTCTTCTTAGTAACGAGGAGTACCGGAGACTGCCAGGCACTTTCGCAGTGCTCCACCACATCTAGTTTTAACATCTCATCTACCTGTTCGACAAGGATTCTCTGTTTTTCAGGAGACAACCTATAATATCTTTGTCGAATAGGAGGAGAATCGCCGGTATCGATGCGATGAGTTACAACGCGCGTACGGCCTAGACCTTTGCGCTCAAATGAAATGTCCCTAAATTGCTCAACAACGTTATCAGCTATAGCGCGTTGAGACTCATCTAAACTATCATAAGAATGAATAAAAGTTTGATGATTACTACTATTTAAATCTACTAATGGATTGGCTGACAAATTAACAGAACCTAAATATTTCGGACATAAATGAAAGGCGCGCCAGAAGTCAATACCTAGAATAAGCGATGATTGAACTTCTGGAACTACATAACACTTAATAATGTGAAATCGTTCCTCTAAATGTATTGGAACATTAATATAGCCAATACTCTTAAGTGTCTGACCACCAGCAGCTACTATCGAAGGTGTATCATCAGTACATAGCTTAAGGCCACGACTGAGTAACGTTTTATGTGCATAATTCCCTAATATTGTAACTGCTGACCCGGAATCCAGGAGGCCAGACGCTGTAATATCGTTGATCTTAATATTTAAATATGGTCGCGAATCACCTAAAGGCTTAGTTTGCAGAATTGAAGAAATTTTGTAACTGTTGAAAAATAAATTGATAGTTTTCAACCAATCATTCCAATCTTCTTTATTAAAGCGACCTTCTATCGAAGAGGAGTTGGGACAATCCTGCAAACCTAGTTTTTTGGATTCTGATCCTTGTTACACTTCGGACAATCCGGACCACACTTAAAACACAAAATTTCTTCATTTTGACAATCCTTGAGGCTATGCGAATTGTTACGACATCTAGGACAATACGGCAGTTTCGCATCAGGAACCGAATTTTTTTTTGTATCTATGGCATGTAAATATTTTTCATTAACATTATCACTACTTGAATTTTGTTTGTTGTTTTCTAAGTTGGTTCTATTGTTTACACTCTTAGTATTAACATATTGGTTTTGTTTGTTTACTATGTCTGTTCTTTGTTTGTATGCAAATTCTGGTGCTAATGTGTCAGAAGTAGCAGCGGAAGGCTCTCGGAACTGCAGCATGCGTGACTGAACGTTCTCGAAATTCCTACAAAGACACCTCAACTGCTCAAACGAAGTGATTTGAGATTGAGATGCAGAGGCCAGAGTGCTCGCATAACATGGTCTAATATTATGTAAAACATTCCCGAAATAATGGATAAATAGATTGTAATGTTTTCCGTTGCTCCCTGAGTTCTAGATCGAATCTCAGATAAAAGTCGGTAATCGTAATCCGCTTTGGCGAAATCCTGTAGTAGAAGAACGACCAGTTCATCCCACGATGATACCTGTTGCCTTACGCTTCTAAACCAATGGAGTGCATCGTCTACAAAAATTTCGGTTGCAAATGATAGAAACCTTGCGCTTTTAATATTACAAGCTACAACATATTCGTTAGCCCGCTGAATAAAAGCACGCACGCAAGTCTTGCCATCATATCTTAATTTGGCTAACTCTGAATGTTTAGAATTACCCTCACAAGTCACTGAAATATTAATACTTTCAGGCGTGGCTTGGGGGTCAGAAATCGGGGTGACAGCTATGAGAGGGTCAATACTCTTTGCTTTTAGAGATATGAAAATTTCATAGTATTCCCTAAATAATTTTGTACATTCCGCATGCACATCCTGAAATTTCTCATCCATATTAATCCTATTGAGCCGATGATAAAGGTGATGGAAAAGGTTTTCAATTCGCCCCAAAACATTCTTATCTTTGGTGTCCACATCAAGACTAGATTTTATTTTATTTAAAATTTCCAAGGAATTGTTCAAATCGTCAAGAGGGTCGAGATGGGAACACAAAATATCCTCAGACAAAAGAATCTGACTTAGTTTACAAATCTGCCGCCTAAGATCCGCCACAGTACTAGCCGGGGTTTCACCTCGAACGGCTACCTCGTATTCCAATTCCGACTTTTGCAAGGACAAAAATTTTATAGGGTATGCCATTTTAAAAGAGAAAAAGAAAATATTAGCCAATATAACAAAGTTGTAAATAGCACACAAAATAATACTAATCAATGATGAAAATACTCCGTTCCGTTACAAACTACTCCAAAAGAACGCTGTGTTATGTGATTTATGAAAGGAAGAATTAAGAAGTAAAAGAAAAAAAAGGAAGAAAAAAAAATATTGCAACAAAAATACAAAAAAAAATAAGCGAAAACTTTTTTGCAACTGGTGTGAAGGTAGTTTTACAAAAATAACAAAACGATTCTAATTAAAACGACCAACAGAAAAATAAACAAAGCGAGTAAAAAAAAAAAAAATTATGTTGGTCACCCTGTATAATCAAAAAAATAATTCACCCTCTGTTTATAAAAATAATGTACCAATGTTAAAAAACTATAATGCTCAATTCAAAACAATCCGAACATTAATCTTCACTCCAGTTACTGCACACACAAAATAAAAAAAACAAAGCGTTTTACAAAAGAAAAAAAAAATCCACTCACCGTACAATAACTAACTACTAACTACAGAAGCGAAAACAGACAGAACCACGTAATTGGGCGCCAGTGTAACCTCCACCCGTTCGAATCCCACCTAGAGGATGGCGGTTGAATTAAAAGACGGGGTGTACCTTCAAAAGTATGTATTCAAAACATCGGACTGGTTCAGTCGGAGGCACACAAAGATTTGTTAGGTCGTGGGGTACGATCGTCTGTTGTCACTCCTGCAGGGATAGGTACTCCCCTGTAGTTGCAGGCGAAATCCCGCTGCTGGCCGGAGATGGAAGTTGGCCGAAGTTCAGTGAAGTGCTGTACGGTGATGTCCTTGCGGGTAGACGGCACGGCCGACCGACTTGCTCGTCGCACCAGCTGCAGCGGCGAGGCGTCGAGTTATGAAGGTAGAACTCGAGCCGGGGAAAACTCGGCGCATAAAACCCTAAATCGGGATCACACTGAGTTTAAATGTGGTTTAAATGTACCAAAGAAGGTTTATGCAGTTTTATTTTAAAAAATAATAGTCGTGTCTGCTAGGGCGCTCGACAGGACACAAAGTGATGCGTGCACTCTCACATCATTCATTCTATGCGAACCCTCCCGCGCACCGCACGTACCCAGCGCGTTCCAAGTCGTACACAAACAAAGAACAAAGCATTAAATATGTCAAAACATAATCATTCGTGTAACGTAACGTTACAACTTCAAATATCTGCACGACTGGGTCGAATATAGTGAGACTAAAATTATGTTTACCATGTTATTATGTAAGTACCTATATTCTTGCAAATAAATAAATTTCATTTCATTTTTTTTCATAGAATCCCATTTAACAGGGGGTTCTTTGTCTTGTATAGTTCTCGCCAAACTTCTGGGCCGCCTTTTGTCGCCAATATTGTTGAAGTAAACGTGCGACTGTACGAGAGCCTGAGTGTTAAATTTAATGGCCTCTCTTTGCTAACCTTTGCATATTTAAAAAAATGTTATTGTCTTCACGTGGTGACATGGTGGCGTTTTTGTACAAACTCTTCAACACTTCGATGTACCGGTAGTCAATTTGGCACCGTTGGAGAGACTGCAGTTCTGCCCAAGTCTCGATCGAATGGAAGGCTTCCTCGTCGTCCACAAATGCTAAGCAGAGAGGCAGGTTGTAATCTTCGGTGTTCTGTATAATCTGCCGTAGCGTATGTCTACGGTGTTGAAGCCTTTACGAAATCCGGCTTGTTCGGGAGGCTGGTAATCGTCAAACCTGCGCGCGATACGATTCGTGATGACTCTAGAAAACAGCTTGTAGACATGGCAAAGAAGTGAGATGGGCCCATAGTTCTTCTGTAGGGCATTGTCACCCTTCTTGAAGAAGAGTAACACCGCACCTCTGCATCATGCCTGTTTCGTTTTCTCGAGTATGGCGGAATTAAACAGCTTCTGAAGAGCCTTAAGTACTGGTTTCCTAACCCGCCTTCAGGAGTTCTAATCTCTGAAATGACTGGACCGATTTTGACGGGACTTTTATTGGCAGGTAACTAATGTAATAAGGAGTAACTAGGCTACGTTTATTTTAGAAAAAATCTTTTATTTTAGAAAAATAAAGTAATGTTGCAATGTCCAAATACTGTCCAGTACCGCGCGCAGCTCAATTAAAGAATCAACTGTTAGGCGGAACGAAGTTCGCCGGTACAGCTAGTAAAAAAATAAAAAAATAAATGCCCAAAAGTGAATCGATATATCATGAAAGACATATCGTAAGTTTGAGTTTGAATCGACTATTTCATGAGACGGTTGGTCACTTCATGAAGTGATCAATAGTGATGTTTCCTGGGTAGACAAATGATAATTCTATTTAGTCAGTCAGTAAGATGATCATACAATATTGGACACGTATTTTTTTCTTTACGAAATAAATAAAAATTGACAAAGATATAGCGCATCAAAGTTCAGGAGTCGCTAGTGAGTTTGTGACGTCAGTATATCAGTATAAAGTGTACTATCGGCGTGACGTCACACGATATTTCAACACACTGTATATCGTCGTCATTTTTTGTATACGTGTCAATACGTGTAACCAAACATTATATGAAACACATATGATTTAAAAGAGTGTCCATGGAGTTTCTTGCACGTTCTTCTCCATAGAGATCTACTTCTTGGAACGTGCAATTTAGCTTCACTTCTTTGTTTGACTGACCGACATTTTGACAATTCAAAAGTGCCTGTAATTGGTCTATTTGAAATAAACGTTTTTGATTTGATTTGATTTGAATAGAAAAATACGTGTCCAATATTTTTTATTAATCTACCTGACGGGCATAAAAATCATTTTCAGTTAATATCCTTATTCTAAGATTTAGCCACGACATAGCTATCCTACAGAACTAGACATTTTTCCAGGACGAAAAGTGGCTTGGCTTAAGACACTCAGCAATGAGTACCTAGTCTAGCTGTGTACTTTTCAACCTGGCGAAATGCATATTTTATTAGTGTAAGTAAGATGAATCATTAAGGTTACACTAGTCGATCATTCTTCCATACAAACGAAGTCTGGCGATTACACCACAGTGTGGCGAACAAAATAAAAAATGATATCAATTTGTCTCATCATTATCTAGCCATGTACGGAAACAAAAAAGTAAAAAAAAATATATATTTGAAAGTTATGAGCATAATTTTAACGCATCTTTGGGCGGAAATAAATATCATAAGAAGGAAAATTGCAAAACGGACACCATACAGGGATAGATTAGTAATTCAACAATGCAAATAATTTTATTTTGGAAATATACATTTAGTCGTTTTTTCATGAAAATTTGTGCCGTCGACTAGAGGAATCTTAATAAGGTTCAGACTTCAGACTGCCTCACAAATTAGTGTCAGTTTAAGAGCCGTTTTCCTCAAATGTTTTCTTTTTAACTTAATGAGGCGCCTTATGAAAGATATTCATCTGGACAAATAAAACGCTTGTCTGCTGTAAATGATTCTGATCGCCGGATAAGTAATGAGACGATCGTACGGCTGATTTTGTGGCCTTGGGTAGTAGGTATCCAAGTTACCTAAGCATTAGAAGAAAGAATACGGATATTCTGCAGTCACACTGCCACCTGGTTTTTGGAACGAGAATCTACAGAAAATATGCTGATAAAACAACAGCCAATCAGTTCACTTGACACTTTTGACATGATCTTAATTTTGATACTACGTTGATTTTCGTTCCAGAAATCGGGTGTAAGTGCAAACGAAGTAGGTAGGTACTCTGTTTCCTTCTTAATCCTGCAATCTTCCTGTCTTCTTCCTTTCTTTCTGTACCTACTATGGATCGGTAACGAGATAAAAGCACTTATAAGTGTCGTGCAGTAAGGTGTCATCACTCCTGAAAGATCATTTTCTGCTTTGTGAATAGAGATGGGAGTCTAGAGATGTACCCCTATGTAGTTATTTACAACCTTATCTGTAAATTAACGTGATAGGAGCAGCACTGGATTGCTGTGCTGGGTAAATAGTAGTTAGACAATGTAAATGTCCAAGTGTGTGTTCACTCTGTGCATAGATTAGTCGATAGATACAGTCAATACCATCATAGTATCCATTGTTCGGTTCATCTATTTTTTGCTCCAGCTAAACCTGGCTAAACCATATAGAGACAAAAATCATTAAGTTTTTGCAGTGCGCTCGCTCCATGCGCGTATCTAGCACTGCTCAGACATTCTATTAACGACGGCGACGTACTCTACTCAGCTCGTCCGCGGCTCCACAGATTTTATTATAACTAATTTATCTCATCGATTACGTTCGGTAATGGCCAACGGCTTATTGAATACGTCTTTTTGTGGCGCCTTTTTATTTGGAGATTGCGTCTAGAGCAGTCGGGCCAGCCGCCCCGCGGGTCCCCGCCGCGATGGCATCCACGGAATGCCTAAAAGGTGACTCGTGGATAAATTACGGACATTTCTTCCATTTTAACGATTCCCTTTATTATTTAATTTATTTTTATCGTATGTTACACATTTGGCTTATAACAATGTTTGTTTTTGGGTTTCATTAGCATAAAGCTCACGCTGGGGTGGAAAAAAATAGAGCCTCGGTCATTTTGAATTTCTCGATAGGATCTATTTTATCTTATGACGGGTGTTATTCGTTAAAAGAGCTTCACGTGTCTATAAGCCCGATAGCGGGATGTCTCAATTTGGTAATTTGTCGGCTTTTTATCTCGTCTTATGTGACATAATAAAACAATTAATTTACGACCGCTGGTGGAGATGATTCCGATCAGTTTATCGGCAGCGTGCGCTGCTCTGCTGGACGTTAATTGTTTTATGTAACAAGTAATTTCTATTAATTGCTCTTTGATGAGAATTGTACTGGGAACACTCAACTACGTATTGTGTTATTATGCGGGACCCGTCAATATCTGCTAAATAAACTGTTACTTAGTTTTAACATCAAAAGATTAACAAATAACAAAAACCGGTGAAGTGCGAGTCGAACTCGTGCGCCGAGGGTTCCGTACCTACTCATCATAACACCATAAAAAATACTTCTTTTTTTTACTATTCAGCTTTTTTATTCTTTGGAAATTTTCCTTTATTTGTGCTGTAAGTCCTTACTTTTTGTCAATTTTCGTGATTCCAGGTTAACGGTAACTACCATATAGGTTTTCGAACCAAAACCTATAGAGTACTTCCGGTTGACCTAGAATTGACAATTTTGGTTAAAATCTAAATTTGCCCATATCTTTTATCGTGTTGACTCAGATCCTTGATTTTATACACCTAATAGGGACTATAGACCTCAGTATCTCGTATAACTTTCAACTTGCTAGGTCCGGACGGACAGACAGACAGACGGACAAGAGAGTGATCTTATAAGAGTTCCTTTTTATCTTTTGAAGTACGGAACCCTAAAAAATATGTCCCTTCAATGCCCTAAACACAATGTCTATACAAAACAACACAAATTTTAAGCAATGTCTTTAATTATTATTCTTTTCTTCTTTCTATTATTTATTAGAAACAAAGCTAAGTAAATCCCTCACAATAGCTGGTCAAACTTTTGTAATAGAGATTAAACAAAGAGCATGTTGTTCTAGGTTGTTTTGTGCGGAGACACAATAAAGTTGTAAATCAATAGCGTCCTCTGTGAACAAGTAGAACAAAGTATAGTAATTTATTGCGGGTCATATTTACCCTCGCCTAAATACTTACGTAACTTTTTTTTTTATCATGATTTATATACTGGTTAAAAGGAAATGCATATCTTAAGCATTGTGAATCATGAATTAATGAATCGCTTAGAAATTGTTTTTTGCTCAGGTTTTACGAATCTAAGTAAAAATATTTCTAAGAATGGTGTTAGGTTGGTACAAGGTTTGTTCTTATTAAAAAAGGCAGAGTTACAACAAAAAAAGCATATTTAATTTACATTATAAGTACATTCAATACATCTCATATCATTATTAAAATAAATAAATCTGGGCATTTATTATCACTGGTAATAAGCATTCATAATTAAGCATGTAATACTTTACAGAAATCTCACTTGGTACTGGTCTTCGTACCTTAAGGTACCTACTGATCTGTTGGTCCAAGAGCCCAGACCTCCAGTTTACATACTAACACTAATTAACGCCGCACATCTTGTGAAGAAAGAATTCATACCGCCTATGGGCTCTGTGATCTTGCCCCACATGGTATGTTTCATAAGTACAAAAATTGGTAACTTGTTTTAAGACACTTTTGCAAATACAACATTACTATAACTTAATATAAAATATTTTAACTAACTACATAGTATAAAGTACATTCAGCGTCTGTGAATCTGTCTGTTTGACAGCGTTAGTCTCAAAAACTACTGAAAAGATTTTGTTAAAATTTTTACCAATTGATGGAGCGTCTTTTGGCGAAAGTTTTGATTTATAATTAATACCTACATAATTGTGATATAGGTATATTATGTGAGTTCCTCCGAGTGATCTCAAGAAAGACGATGGAACAGTGATCACGTACTGCCATGTACAGCGAGGCTCAGCGTGGACCCCTTTATAGTCTCCCTAGCGATGTGCCCTAACAGGCGTTGCAAAATGGGGGTGGTCTTTTAAGGGGCCTTATATGTGCTGGTTATGGTATTTTTGCCCAAAAGTCCAGCCCCGTTTGAAGATTTCCCCACAATGAGAAAAAGGGGTATTATCAGAGTTATCACTGTTTTTTTTTACGAAAATGCTCTCTTACTAAACTCGCAAGGAATAAAAGTAACTTAAGCGTATCCTCTCTTGTTCAGATTGTAGTAGAGTCCCTTGAGGTCAAGCAGTTCGCTGTGCGTGCCCATCTCCGCAATCTGACCGTCGTGAATGACGCAGATGACGTCGGCATCTCGTACCGTGCTGAGACGATGGGCGATCATCACGCAGGTACGGCCGGTCTTCGCCTTGTCTAGAGCTTCTTGTACCACCTGAGATTAAAGAACAGCGTTAAGCCAGAAAGAGGCCGGAGCAGAGGAGAGGAGCGGTTCATAGGGCCTACCTAATCTAGAAATCTATGTCATTTTTTACAAATAATTACATGACAAGGTTACGAATATGAAACTATGTGTTAAGATTATGTGGCTCCTGGAACTTATAAGTCTCTTTTTAAAAGCGCCAAAACATCTTGTAAGACTAACTAAACTCTAGATACTTAATATCTATTTAAGAATGGGCAGTAAATTGGTAAATTAGGATCCCATCTAGGTTAGCAACAAATAAAAATAAAAAATACGTTGCCCCACACTAGGAATTTCTTCCTGTATCGTGGGCGCGTTTACAAACATATAAGCTCACATAAACAAACACCCAGAGGCGGAACAACTATCTGTAGCTCATACAAATATTTGTTCCGTGCGGGAATCGAACCTGCGACACGCAGCGCAGCAGTCAATCGCTCAACCACTGCGCCAACCGTACTCCCCTCATTTCAAAAGCGACAGCTTTACACTTCATAAATAATAAAATCTATCAAACTCCTTGATAGTATAAAATTCATGAATCTCATAGCTAAGTTCTACGCCGTAATAGTTTTTTTACGAGGGCACAAATCACCCATTAGATTCACAATCCATGCTTACTTTTTCGCTCTCGGTATCCAGAGCGCTGGTAGCCTCGTCAAGCAGCAACATCTTGGGTCTTCGTATGAGCGCCCTCGCGATGGCAACCCTCTGCTTCTGTCCACCAGACAGCTGCGTGCCTTTAGCTCCGATGTTGGTCTCGTAGCCCTAGAAATGTGAGTTGAAAGTAAGGATCTGTTTAACATTATTAGGATGAAACAGAGTTTATATGAAACTAACTTCTACCAGCGAGTTCGCCTGTGTGAATGCTGATATTCATACCAAATAAACTTATTTCCTGGGATAAAAAGTAGTTGTACCCTTGTACAGAGTTACTTGCGCATTTATAAGATTACTAGCTGTGTCCGCGGCTTCGCTCCCGTTAACTGCCTATCCTACCCTACTTACCTACCTACCTGAACCTACCCTACTTACCTAGACCTACTTACCTTTCTATATACCTAGATCGAGTGTTCGCTGCACAGAATACTATTTACTCTAGGGAGAAGAATATCGACTTCATACAAAAAAATTAAGGACAGATTTGCTGCGCGCCATCTTGTAGCACTCCAGAACACCAAACCGAAACGAAAACATTAAAAAAGACTAAAAAAAATATACAATCGACTTCCAAATAAAAACACAACTTTTTTCACTTTTTAGTTGTACCTAATAGGCAAGTTCTTTAGTAAGGTATCTATAATGCTAGAATAGATTACCCGAATATCATGAAACTTGAACATAACCTGTGAAATGAGGATGTACCAAGGTGAACTGTACAAATCTGCGTACCCCTTTAGACTAACATAACATCACGCCATTACGGTCTAAACTTTAGAGCGTACTGACGTGATGTTATGTTATGAAATGGTTCAAAAAAACAGACATGCGATTGCAACAATCTCGAGAGATTTGCCGTTATTTATTGAAGAGTTCTATATATATATCTCCAAAGTTCAACATCAGATCTTCACCAAATTAAAATGGAACAGATTTGGGAATATACCCTTTCAAACAAAAATAATTTTCAAAATCGGTCCTAAATTGACGGAGATATCGGTAAAAAAAAGCATAATGTCGAACATCCTCCTTTTTGGAAAGTCGGCTAAAAAACCTATCCATAGCTGGGACTCGATCTAGCAACCTTAAGTGAAGTAGGCCACCAACAACATTTGGCTATTCAGACGGGCAGTAGCGGCAGCGAAATTACGAGCACATTGCACGCATGTCGACGTCATTATTGACATTAGCAGTATGTCCAAAGACCTAAAATCTCTTAGTCTCGTGCCAAATTATTATTTTTACTCTAGCCACACTTGAAATAGCCTTTGAAGGATATATATATATATATAATATCGTTGATTCGATATTATATATATATATATCCGAGGGGCGCGGCGGGCTAGTATTAGGGACCCCAACTACCTTAATTTTTTTTCTATGGCCGGTCTTCCGCGGAAAATCTTAACACTACCATTCAGGAAATGACGCGAAATGCACAACGCCATCTATCGAATATGGAGTTCAACAGACCGAGTAACTGAATTGCGTATGTTGCGTTATTTTACTTCTTGAACACTTTAAATCCATCTAACTTTTGTTAGAGTGAACCGATTGCAATGAAAAAGAAACTAAATAATACTTCAAGTTACACACAATTTTTATGTATAAAAGTTATCTACATTGGTTTCGTACATTTTACGTTATGCGTGCACAAATAAACAGACAAACAGATAAACATACATACAGACAACAATTCCAAAAATGCTGGAAATGGGTTCTGTTGGTTCTCCTTTAACACCCTGGTTATTTTATTTGGAATTATTTTCGATTTACAAAGACGACTTTTCTACAGATTCATGATAATATGTATTGAATGATGATAGTAGGTATGGAATTTATGAAGAAAATTTTTCAGGATGATTATTAATATTGCTTTAAGTAAATTAAAAGGTTTCTAAGAAAATCCACAGTTAATACTCCATAGTTTAAAAGCTAATAGTTAATTTTGACTCAGTCATAGTTTGTCCAGTGTCATTTTGAATATAGGAAGGTATTTGTTTCTCATTCTACAAGTGGTATTTGAATCACGATCTCGGAATGCGTCGCGGAATTACAATAAAAACTTTCGATAAAAATCTTCTGGGTTTTGTCGGACAAAAAACTCAAAACAACTTTGACCCGACTTTAAATTTTGAATTTAAGTAATTTGTGAAAAAAAAAAGTTTATCGGTGTAATGAAATCAAGTTATTATATATCAGTATACCTAACTAACTTGATTGAATAGCAAAATAATTTTTACGCGTCATGTTATTTTTAACCGACTTTCCAAAATGGAGGAGGTTCTATGTTCGACTTTAAGAATATTTTTTTTTTGTATCCTCACCAATATCTCCGTCAAATATGGACCGATTCTAATTATTCTTTTTTTGTTTGAAAAATTTTGTTCCAAAATGGTCCCATTTTAATTTAGTGAAGATCTGATGAAGAACTTCGAAGTTATACAACAAACTTTTCAATGAATAACGGTAAATCTCTCAGGATTGCTGCAATCGCATGTCGGTTTATTGTTTATACAATTTCATAACATAACATCACGACAGTACGCTCTAAAGGGGTACGCAGATGTGTACAGTTCACCTTTGTACACTCTCATTTCACCGGTTATATCAAGTTTCATGATATTCGGGAAATCTATTCTGGCATTATTAACTTACCGTGCCTTACTAAACAATTTGCCTATTAGATGGGTACAACGCAAAAGTAAACTTTTTGCAAAAAAATACTACCGATTTCCAAATATAAAAACTCTGTACCTGAGAGGTATCAACATTAACTGATAAAGCAAAAATTTTACAGGACAGGTAAAAATGCGCGGAACGAAACTTTGAATGCAATTTTGACATAGTAGCTTTAAAGATATTGCAACAAACTTAACATTATTTTTTATTATTATTTGTTGGAATTATATTGTATTACATAATAATCTACAAAGTGAAAAATAACTTTCTTTTTGGAATTCGGTGTCCATAACGCATAAAATTGGTACTTACGAAAGACACCAACTACGAGTAGGTAGTATTTAAAATAAAAAGTGTTTTTTTGTATGTAAAGCTAACAGATACAGATGCGCCAAAATATAAAAAAAAAAAAAAAATATTGGATAAAAGATCCGAATTTACGCCACTAGATGGCACAGTCTACGCCGTGCACCTTACCCTTCTGGCCATCCCTGAGGAGAAATGATATTTGGCATTCCTAAGTAACGGATGGTCGGTGGGGCCGAAAAGTTCAAGAGTGGCCACCGCGAACCAGAAGTCGGAGCGTTGGAAGACCTCTCAATAGGTGGACCGATGACCTGGTTAAGACTACGGGAATCCGATAGATGTGAGACGCACAGAAGCACCAGGCGATGCACGCCCAGCAGTGGACATCTTTCGGCTGAAATAATGATGATGTAACCTGTGACATAAAAAAGTTCCTACTTACCAAAGGCAGCGAAGTGATGAAGTTGTGTATATTGGCCTGTTTGGCGGCGTTGATGACGTCATCGGCGGACGGCATCACCTCATTGTTGCCGTACGCGATGTTCTCGCCGATGGTGCGGTCGAACAGGATGGGCTCCTGTTGCACGAAGCCTATCGCTCTCCGAGAGTCGATGAGACGCAGCTTCGGGAGAGGGATTCCGTCTTGAGCCTGTGAATTGAAAAAGTATTTGAATAAGTTTGTTTTAACATCGATTTTAAGGTCTTAGTTCTGCTACATCTTCTTCCCATCTTTAAACCGAGGGTTTATGGAAGATGTTGAGCGTTATTGGGGCTCAGATATGTCTTTTGTACCTCGAAGCTGAACTCGATTAATCAGCCCTCTTAGAGACCGAGTCTTTCGCCAAGAGAGATTTACACCAGAACAAATTAGAGAGAGTCCACAAATAATCAGAATCCCAAAAACGCTAGTCCCCATCACTTCATCCGGCTATAATGTGGCGATGCATTACGGCCAATCGCGTGTAAGATGGACCACTTGATTAACTAAAACCACCTTATCGCTACGATGAGAAGAGCTTTTAAAGTCAATATGTTTTGCCTATCCATGTATCCAGTGGATCGCTCCAGATCGAGGCTCTTGAGGAGTTCTAACTACAGCTGTAAGCTAAGAAGTGGTACTCAATACAACACCATCATCAGGATCATAGTAGCGCTCTAGCAGCTGTGTGACAGTATTCTGCCCGTAGTCACTGACTCCAACTAAAGCCAAGGTCTTCTCGCTCTATATCTCCAAGTCGGACCTCCGTCTACCTCCAACTGTACGATAAAAACTGATAGTTATTCTTACTCCATCATCCGGATCATAGAAGAATAGAATAGAATAGAATAGAATATACTTTATTGTACACCATAAAAGTTATACATATCTTTTACATGAAAAACTTAAATACACGGGTACAAAGGCGGTCTTATCGCTGACAGCGATATCTACTAGACAACCTTTGGATGAACTAAAAGAATTTACAATGAAAAAGGGGGTAGTCTGTGGTGTACTGCTATTACATTTAAACATAAATATATACAAAAAACTTATTGTTGTTATAAATACTATCCATAAACTTATATACTTACATACATATATACTTAAATATATACATACTTAATATTACATCAAATCGCAATCGCAAATGCTCTAGCAGCTGTGTGACAGTACTTTTCCCGCAGCCGCTGGCTCCCACCAGAGCCATATAAATACTCACCACAACAGCATCATCAGGATCATAGCGCTCTAGCAGCTGTATGCTCTAGCAGCTGGATCGGCTCTTGAGGACTTCCTACTAACTCCAGCTGTATCACAGTGCTCTTCTTTCAGTCGCTGGCTCCAATTAAAGCCAAGGTCTTTTCACGTTGTATCTCCAGGACGGGGCTCCGTCTACCTCCAGCTGTAAGCTAAGAATTGATACACACCACAACACCATCATCCGGATCATAGTAGCGCTCTAGCAGCTGTATGACGGTACTCTTCCCGCAGCCGCTGGCTCCTACCAGAGCCAAAGTCTTGCCGCGCTGTATCTCCAGGTCCAGGCTCTTGAGGACCTGTATCATCGGCCTGGTCGGGTATCTGAACTGTACGGCTTGCAGGCTTGCTTCCCCAGTTCCCATCTGCGAGGAAATAAAGGCGATTATTGTTTGCATTGAGAAGTTAAAATTTTTTCATTGTTTTCCAGTTGTATTTTGACGCTCCAAATTCCAAACACGATCAAAACGGAAGGAAAGAAAGAAAGAAACTTACAAATTTCTCCTTAGCTGGATCTACAGGGTCCGTGATCTTGGACTGTCTGCCGAGGAGCAGGATGACGCGACCAGCTGCTTTGATGCCCTTCTGGAAGTTAGGGGCGAACGCGAACGCTTGGGCCGCTGATGATGCGCCCATTAACAGGGCTTGAGCTGATCTGAGCAGAGAAGATAGTGGTTTTTAATGTTGTTTCTTCAAACTGATGTGCACCTCATTTTTGGAAGAGTGTAAGTGAATACAATAGTATAAGAATTAATCGGGGAGGTTAAAGAAGGCGTCACAATCATCATTGTTCCAGACCGAAAAGCGATAGTTTAGCATTTGAAACGCTATTTTTTCACACTTCGATTATAACCAATATTATTTTGATTATGGAAGCTATTTCTGAGTCATAAGGCCTTAGAAACCTTCGAATATGATAACCAAAACTTACTTGAAAACAACATCATAACCAATTCCCTCATTAACAATAAGCGTTCCTCCGTAGTACAGAGAGGAAGCTATGACGAAGTTGAAAATGCCTCTGGACAGGCCGAACACCAGACCTCTATAGTGGGACGCTTTCTTGGCGGTCACCAGCGCTGGGTGCAACTGCTTGGCGTATTCATTGCGGAATGTTTGCTCGCGACCCAGAGATGCTACTGTTCTGACGTTGGCGACCGCTTCCACGGCTATCTGGAGATTTGAAAGATGATATGAGAGGCATTGTATTATTAGGATTAGGCGGCGGTTCCGTCGAGAGCTACTAATCGGTCAAAATAACTGTGCACCACGCACTTTCACGTCACTCGTTAAGGTGCGAGTTCACCGCGTGACCGCGACACGCGACCCAGGCAGGAGACGCGCGACACCACTTGTCCTTAGGCTTTCTATGGGATAGGAATGAGTTCACGAGTTCAACGAGACCACGACGTGCGACAATAGACCGCTAGCCAGTCTCGCTCACGGACGAGGAGGCTCTCGTTGGGCAGCTGGATCAAGGGCTTGATCCAGAAAGCGGTACTCCTGGACACGGCGCGTATTGTTAGGAGGTTCCTCTCTCAGGAGCCCTGACCACCGGTAGCTTGGACCCTGTTCCCGATACCGATGGGCTACTATTATTGTATTTTTAAATGTTTATTTTATTTTTATAGAATAATATTTAAAAATATAAAAGTATGTATGTATAGTGAATAAATGGAATAAAAATATCATATTATCGTCGTATTCTTCTTCCTCCAAAAGTAATTTGGTAACTTGGCTTGCCTTTGCAATGTGGAATAATAATTTTCAACAATATACCTAATTGATTTTAACGATTAAAATCGAGGAGAGTTTAGATATGTCTCGGTCTCGCCCGCGAACACAGCCCTCGAGACCGCGACGCGGTCGCTTGCTGAACCGCGCCTTTAGACTCTTACTATTGGCGCACGAGGCGCATGAGGTTAGGCGGGTGTAGAGTTGCATTTCGGCAAAATACTCGTAGGTACACGTACACAGTTATTTTCACCGTGTTGTATTATCTAGTTTTCCATATTTCCATAATACTATTGCCATTTCTATCTAACCTTGTGAATTTAAATGTAATACAGCTCTTCTTGAACTACAAAACTACTCAATGGAGCGCCCTAAACATTACCAGCTACTAGGGTCCCAGGCATGTTATTGGTTTTTGAGACATTTAAACCAAAGAAAAACTAGAACACGGTTTACCTGATACAGAGATCGATAAGATTTGAGATATTTCCATCACAATTCACGTTGCAAAGAGCTTGCTAGCAAGCATGTAATTACTTCCTCTCCATACGGCCCGACGTCTATCCAAATTAGGTATCGCCCACAATATGTTCTAGTTACCTTCGAGCTCGTTTCCATAGTCTTAGCAGTGCCCGAAGAAGTGGCGTATGTCTTTCTTCCTTCTTTGTAGAGCACGAAGATGATGATAGGCACGAAGGTCAAGGCTACCAGCCCCACTCGCCATTCGTAGAACATCGAGAGCACCAGGGCGAAACCAAATGTTCCCACTGCTTGGACGACTGTGCCGATTCTTTGACCTGTAGCCTAGAATGAAATTGTTTGTTATTCTTTATTCTTTTTTTTTGGGTGTAGATACAGTTTATTATTGAGATAGATACATGAAGTATAAGACTAGTCTGATTCTGCTTCATCACTCACACTAATAAAATAACTGTGATGTAAAGTGAACATGCCTTCAACAGTCACATTCATTCTTGTAGCTACATACTCGTAGTTCGGAACAAGTAATACTTACGTCTAGTTATTATGTTTTCTGCAAGCTGTAACATTCTACAGACGGAGACAAACAGACCATTGCCCTAGATTTTGAATTTACAGATTTGCACTTATAATATTATCCGCTACTTGATAATATACCCGTCCAACCTTCGCCCCGTTATAGTTTGCCCGAAATTTCCTTACGCAGAATTTTGAAAATAAACGGAAAATCTCACCCCTTGAACAGCAGCAGCTTCACCAGACAGCCTCGCACACAGCGCTCCTGTGGCATTGTTCTTATCATCGTAGAACGCGATCTCCTGTTCCAGCAGCTTCTCGAACATCGTCAGTCGCAGGCGCTGCGTCAAGTACTCGCCCGCTATGCCGTAGAAGAACACCTACGACGTATTACGAACATAGGATATTAGGAAAACATTGATGTCACAATGAAAAAAATTAACAAAAACTAACTTTCCGTTTTCTTATCAGCAAATCCTTTTTTTTTTCGCATATTAAGGGGTGCATATCGGTTCACCATCTTTGGGAACCCGCCATATTTGATTTAGAATGATGTCACTTAGCTAACCGTCCAGCCATTATCAACTTAAACCAAACGTGTTTTTTGGCAACATTGTCTCTTTCCGATCAACGTTTATAAAAGGTACATACCGTGATGAAGTTAGTGATTCCGGAGAATACTCCAATACCGACGAATATCAATGAAAATCTGCGAACTGCGTTCAAAACCACATCCGGATCCGGGTCGGAGAGAACCTGAAAACGATAATATAGGTAGTATGGTGTTATTATTTAGAAAAATACATCAGGCTTGCAAGGTTGACTACAGGTGTTTTTAATACACTGTGCCAGTTATGTTTAAGCCCCCATTTCAATCCTATTTAGAAACCGACTTCAAAAAAAGGAGAAGGTTCTATGTTCGACTTCGTGTATGTTTTTTTTTTCTTCTATATTTTCACCGATATCTCCGTCAACTGTATACCGATTTTGAAAATTCTTTTTTATTTGGAAGAGTATGTTTCGAAATTGGTCCCATTTCAATTTGGTGAAGATCTGATGAAGAACTCCGAAGATAAACGACAGAACTCTTCAATAAAAAATGCCAAATCTCTCGGGATTGCTGCAATCGCATGTCTGTTTATTGATTACACCATTTCATAACATAACATCACGCCAGTATGCTCTTAAGGGGTACGCAGATCTCTCATTTCACCGATTATGTTCAAGTTTCATGATATTCGGGTTATCTATTCTGGCGTTAAGGTAACTTACTAAACAACTTGCCTAATAGGTAGATACGAGTACAACAAAAAAGTGAAAAATAAAAAACTTTTTTGCAAAAAAATACTACCGACTTCCAAATAAGAAAACTACAAAATGAAAGATAACTTTATTTTTGGAAGTCGGTGTCCATAACACAAAGAAAATGGTACCTACGAAAGACACCGACTTCCAAAAATAAAGTTATTTTTCACTTTGTAGTTTTCTTATTTGGAAGTCGGTAGTATTTTTTTGCAAAAAAGTTTTTTATTCCATTAAATTAACCGGGCTGGTTATGATCCAGACAGAAAATGGAAAATTTGATATCACTGTTCGACTTGAGTGAGGATCCATGAAAACTGGAGAATAGTAAAGAATAAGATACAATGAAATTGCGCTGACCTTGTCCATAGATCGTACCGATACGGTTTTCAACTCAGCATTTGCTGGGTGCCAAAAGCCCAGTGCTAGTTTTCAACTGATATTTTGAATCAAATCAAATCAAAATATTTATTTGCTAGAAATACATTGTTCAGAAGGGAAGATCTTAAAGCCTATAAGTAATTGTATTCTGCCTGCAAGCAAGCGTGCAAATTATTTATAATATAAATTTTAAGACATTATTAAGTAAACTTATATAAAAAAGAAAAATGATGCATTTCAATAAATTAATGAAATTGCAACTATCCATAAATCAATATTGAAATGTCATCAATTCACACAAAGGAAATAAAAAAAAAATGTCAAGATTAGAAATGTCAAAAAAATAAATAATTCAAAAACCAAAATGTCAATAAAATAAAAAAATAAATGTCACAAATTAAATTAAAATGTCAAAATTAATAAGAAAAATAATAATAGTAATAACCAATTAATACATCATACACTGTCAACAATTTCATTCATAAAATCCATTTTTATGGTCTAAAAATTCCCCAACGCTATAGAAACAACACTTTTGTAGCCACTCTGTCAATTTTGTCTTAAATACATTACCATGTAACGATTTAAATTCACTTGGTAAGTGATTATAGATCAATATACACATATTTACACACACAAATACATTTTTCTTATAAATGTCTTTATGACAAGGTGGAAGATACAATAGGTTTCGAAACTTTGCCCTTTTCTGTCTTGGTATAACCTCAGTATGCTGCTTAAAATAATACATGTGATTCTCCTAAAAGTGCAGATAACTCTAATATATAAACAGAGCAGTGGAAAATTTTTGCATTTTTGAAATAGCGGTTTACAACTATCCAAGAACCATGCCTTGTTAATAACTCGGACGCAACGTTTCTGGAGCTTGAAAACTCTGTCGGTATCGGTTGACTTGCCCCACATGATTAGTCCATAGCTTAGGGCAGATGATACGTAACCATGGTAAGCCGAAAGAGCAGCTTCTACAGACACGCTTTGTCTCAGCTTTTTCAAAGCAAACACAAATCTATTAAGTTTTTGACAAATATGTTCAACATGGATTTTCCAATTTAGATTTTTATCTACGTTTAGTCCTAAAAAATTAAATTCCTCTACTTGTTGTACTTTTTCGCCTTCATACATAATATCCAAGGATATTTGTTTTGTGTTATAGGAGTTAATTTCTACTATTTTTGTCTTGTTAATATTTATATTCAAACCATTTTCTTTCATCCAGCTTATTATTTCTAATATAATATTACTCTTCGGTAACAGATTTGTAGTCCTTTTTTTCCTGACATTTTATAATTACTGTAGTGTCATCTGCGAAAAGGATACATTTCTGCATAGTGGCCGCCGGAAGATCATTTATGTAAAGCAAGAATAATAAAGGACCGAGAATGCTACCCTGAGGCACACCACACATATTTATTATTGTATTCGATTTAAATTTCTCTTTGGAGTAAATTTTATCATTTTTCTTAATTACTTTGGATATCTCTGTACACTGCTTCCTGTTACTTAAATAGCTAGAAATCCATTCATAAGTTTGCCCCCTTATACCATAGAATTCTAATTTGTTCAGCAGCTTGGAATGATTTACAAAATCAAAGGCTTTACTCATATCTAAAAATAAAGATATCGCTGGATTGCCATTGTTTATGCATTCAGTTGCCAGTTTAATAAAGTTAAAGATTGCAAGAGCAGTTGAACTACCTTTACGGAAGCCAAACTGCTCTTTGCATAATATGTTATGAGTATCGAGAAAATTATTTAACTTAACAAGCATTGCCTTCTCAAAAAATTTCGAGATAATCGGTACTATTGTGATAGGCCGGTAGTTATTAGGGTCTGTATTATTTCCCTTTTTGAAAAATGGTTTTACGATAGACATTTTAAGCTGGTCAGGAAACACACCTTCCAAAAAAGATAAGTTAACTACAGGCGCTAGAGGATGACATATTCAACTAGCACAAGCTTTCAAAATTTGTGTGGCGATGCCGTCATATCCACAAGTTTTGCTATTGTTTAGGGATATTATGATCTTATGCACTTCCATCGCATCTACAGGGTTTAAGAATATAGTATTTAGATTTTTGTTTTTTCTGTTCAAGTAAGAGTTTTTATTATTATTAGAATTATAAGAATTATCAGAATTATAAGGATTATTAGACTTATTAGAATTACTAGGATTATAAAAAATATTAGAAAATTCAGAATTATTAGAACTGTAACAATTATTAGAATTATTATTATGTAATGGTTGATTGGATGTCAAATCAATAAAGTAGTCATTAAATATATTACAGATGTCCGATGGATTTGTATGTTTGATGGATATGTCACATTATTAAAATTTATTTCGTCGATGTCATTTTTATACAAATTATTATTAGATAATGTTGAGGAGATTGCATTCCAAGTCGCTTTACATTTATTTTTATGCTTTTGTATGCGTCTTGTATTCATAAGTTTCTGCGCTCTCTGTGCACAACGTAAACATATGATTATAAAGTGTGTAGTTTATCTCATTATATGTTTTATTGATTTTACTATTTTTTAATTTTAGATAAAGCTGACGTTTCGTTTTGCTAGATTTTTTAATGCCTTTCGTTATCCAGTTTTGTTTTACTGGTTTATTGTTAACTTTAACCTTAATTACCGGAAAGCACAAATCGTAGAATAAAGTGAATGTTTCATAAAACAAATTAAAGGCTTCTGTTAGTTTGTCAGATTTTAATGTTTCCAAAAACGAAAGAGAAGATATGCAGTCGCAAAATTTATTGATGTTATCTGAACAGTAGTCACGTTTTAACTCAAACCAAAAAGTTATTGTTTTGAGTTTATTCGCATTTATTGTAACCGTTTGTGCTGTTTCGTGATCTGACAAGCCGAGGTGATGAATTTCAGACTGAACGCACTTTATGTTACTGGCGATTTGGTCAATGCAAAAGTTTGCCCGAGTTGGTGATCGTATATGTGCTTCAAAATTGTAATTTTCAAGTATGCTTAAAAGTTCTTTTGTTGAAGAGTTATGCTTTAAAATATCAATATTCCAATCTGCACAGATTATAATTTTTTTTCTCTTGAAATTGTCTGTCAAGTAATTCAGCAAATTGTCTAATTTGTGAAGAAATATACCTACTTGCGTCTTTCTCTGATCGGGTATTCTGTATATAGTGACAACTATCAGGCCCAGACCAATAATCTCAATTGCAATTGCATTGACACACGAATGAGGGTAAATCAAACTCTACTTACGCCAATGAAATCTCCAAAGATAACAGCAAACAATGGCATGCAGAAGCCACTGAGCAGCGAACAGATACTGGCGGCGGTAACAGTCTTCCACTCTGGCTTGTTCAGTCTTAGAACCCGCAAGAATCCTACGTCTGGAGCCTGGTCTTCATCTTCCTCGGGGTCCTGTATAAACGGGCAAAGAAATAAGTCAGCGTTTTTTCATAGAAGAAACGATGTCAAATAAGATTTACTGCTGAAGTTTCAGAGATGCGATGGGAATGATAAAATGAAGAGATATGATTTAAGTAGCACTAAAACCCCGACCGCATTTCGATCCAAATTGCCAATTTTATCGGGAATTACCTAAGTATGCAAGAGATATTTTAGTCAATGGAGGATGCGTGTGAATTTAATTGCATCCCGGGCCCTCGACTCATGGTAGTGGTAGGAACTGTTGGGTTTTAGTCGGTTGGACATGGTAACTTTAAAAGTAAATTATTTTCTTCAAACTTGTTGCCTTGCTTTTATGTCAATGTTCTGCAATTGACTGCAAATATGTACAAACTGCACATCATATCTTAAGGGAGATTATGTTAATATATAGGCTGCATCCAGAGTTATTTACTATACGGACCTTGTGGCACATAGAACAAATTTCCGTGCGTTCAAGCCTTTTACCATATCTATTATTGGAATCAAATATAACGCTCAAATATAACCCATTAATTTTAATGATATTTTTTATTCGTGGTGCTAGGCAGCTGGGCTTGTCTTTGTTGTAAATGAGCCTTTTTGCCTATTGGTCTTGTTTGTTCAGTCTCCTGCTTGATCAGTAGGGAAGTGGAAATTATGTTTTTTTTCCTACTCCTACGTTATTATTTTCTGATTAATTTCGTTGCGGGATCCAAGACAGTTAATTCTGCGTAACTTTGTCGAGCTTCACTACCTCGGCGATTTTCTGGTGGTCGCCACTGTTGATTCTGGTTTTCAGGAGTTGCAGTGGTTTGGGAATAGTGTGGTGGGAGAACAGACTAGAATAGACTGGGGTAAACACATATGAAAGATTTTTAAATATTTCTTTCAGAGACAAAGTTATAAAGCATCCTAGGTGAGAATTAGCTCATGACGTCAGATGGCACGACACCCATACATCTACCATAGAAAACGGTGCTTTCCTAGAGAGAGACAGATATATTTCTTTAAATTGTTATATCTTTTCCGTTTCGCGATAAATTTCGATTCTGTTTTCACTATTAGTATTCTATTCTATTATAAAGATAGTATTGTAACTAATGTTAATACTTACTGTTGATTTGAATTCTAGGACTTCGTCTTCGTCATCCTTTTCACTTATTACTGATTTCTCACGAGTTAGTTTGGACTTATCTGCAAATAAAAATACATATTAATATTGTTGTAAATGCTTATAGCTCAATGAATGAAAAGAATTCACCATGTGCGTAGCCAGCATGTTGCGTAGGTGAGGCCAAAGTAAGTATTGTTTCTCTCAGAAAAACTTACTACTTCTCAAGTAGTAGGAATTTCAGTGTCGAACTACGTCGCGGGCGCGGGCGGCAAAACCAATATTTCTGCAACGTCTCTGATAGGTTTTTCTTCTGAATATTATATTTCCACATAAATATTTATTAATTTAACGAGTAACGCAGTTTTTTTTATGTTATAATAATATATGTACTGGGCGGGCAGTGAAAAAATATTTTTTTTTGGGTTCTTTAATATCAATAATAATAATAAGTACCTAGGCGACCGAGCTCTGCTCGGGTGAAAATAGAGAAAACGACGTTTCCTAACAATTAAACCTAGCTAGATCGATTTATCGCCCCTGCGTACTAAATTTCATGAAAATCGTTGAAGCTGTTGCCGAGATTCAGATTATATGTATATACAAGAATTGCTCGTTTAAAGGTAATAGATAGATAGATATATAACCCCAACTATCGCCCTGTGTCGTTTGGTCCGCGATTTTTGCCCACCCAGTATAGAGGTAGATTAGACCTTGGAGAAGAACAAAGAATACTTTTTGTCCCGGCGGGACATTCCCTCGGGATAATTTAGGATTTAGGCAGAAGCTAAAGCTAAGTTAAAGAATCAATAAATAAACTACCACTCTTTTCTTGTGATCCCGGTATCGTCTGCAGCATGACCATATCGTAGTAGTGACCCTTCCTCGTCATCAGCTCATCATGGTTGCCGCTCTCCACCACCAGGCCACTCTTGAACACGTAAATCATGTCCACGTTCCGGATCGTAGAGAGTCTGTGAGCTACCACGAGGGTTGTGCGACCTTCTTGAGCCTAGAAAATCAAAGATAAACACGTTTTTTTACAGATTATTAATCAGAATCACACAATTTAACAGTATCTAATTGGGTAAAATATTTGGCAAACTTTTTAAATGTTGAGACCGCAAGTTGGCCATTAATTAAAACCTGAGTTAAACCACGATCGACAACCTCATTAATCGTGGTTTATCCTACCATGGCATTACGGGACAAACGTCCCGGAGCTGTAATGTCACAAGATATTGAACTCGTTTATTGTTAGAGTTTCACTAAGTGGGGAGTGGTAACGTACGTTTACGTTCCATATTTTTTAACGATTCTTAGTTTTAGCAAAATCTTACCTTATCGAGAGCCTTCTGTACCCGTGCTTCAGAGGACGTGTCGAGCGCGCTGGTGGCCTCGTCCAATAGCAGGATCTTCGGGTTCCGTACAAGCGCACGCGCAATGGCAATGCGCTGCTTCTGACCGCCTGATAGCGAAGCGCCTCGTTCTCCCACGAGGGTGTCGTAACCCTAAAGAAATTATATTTGCCTGTATTAATTGTCTCTATGAGATATTTTTTTTTTTTCTGGCTTATTTAAGCTAGGTTTTTGAATGAAAGAGACTCATTTGTCCGAAGACACTATACACACTAGAATATTCTTGCCACTCGAGTCTTACTGGGCGAAAGTCTGCTCGCATGGATAATCCATCCATATATTTCAATGCGAGTTTCATAAGCGCCAGAACTCACCAGGTGATTTTTCCTCTCATGATGATGAAGTACTTACCTTTCATAATAAACTGATGAGTGTTGGCAAGCCTCGGCCACGCCTCGATCTCCTCATTGGTGGCGCTTTCTCGTCCGTAACGGATGTTCTCTCTGACCATGGTGTTAAACAGCACGGGCTCCTATAGGACTAATGCAAGTACGACTCTTCGGCAGCTTCATGATAAACTGATGAACATTGGCTGCTAGACGCACGCCTTGATCTCCTCATTCGTGGTGCTTTCTGGTCCGTAGCGGATGTTTTCCCGGTCCGTGGTGTTGAACAGGACGGGCTCCTGTGGGACTAATAGAAGTGCTTACCTTTGGCAACTACATAATAAACTTATGAATGCTGGCCTGCCTCGCGCACGCCTTGGTCTCCTTATTGGTGGCACTCACCCGTTGGTAGCGGATGTTCTCCCGGATCGTGGTGTTGAACAGCACCGGCTCTTGCGGGACTAATGGAAGTACTTACCTTCGGCAACTTCTTGATAAACTGATGAGCGTTCGCCTGCCTAGCGCACGCCTCGATCTCCTCGTTGGTGGCATTCTCTCGTCCGTAGCGGATGTTCTCCCGGACAGTGGTGTTGAACAGCACGGGTTCCTGACCGACCAGCCCAATCTGCTCGCGGAGCCAGCGGATCGACACGTTGCGGACGTCATGCCCGTCGATTAACACCTAAAAGATTTTTATTGAAATATTGACTTAAAAAGTAAAGGGCAAGTCGGACCGACGCCACAATTTGGTCATTCTAGACCGAAGCGAACTCGTCACGCGTTCGGCTATCTTCGAGAGCGGTCGTGTGAAAAATTCAGGCAGTATATTGTAAAATGCCATACCATCGGCTTGAAAAGAAGAAGAGAGGCGACGGGAATTGAACGAAAGATAATAATTGATAAGCCTCTTGATCGGAACGCACAATGTTGCGGTATACGGTGCCAGAAACCAAAAGCCGTCGTAGCATATTGCATCGGCGGTGATGAGGATTATGTGACCAGCACCGCATACCACAGCGTTATAGCGTTGTGCGTTCCGATCAAGATATCAAAGGTGTAATAAGCAGAGTTGATTGGAAGCTAGGGGAGATGTAGCTAATGCGGATCACCAAAGAGAGAACTGAAATAAAACTAAATCTAATAACCACATGCATTGCTTTGTTCTTATAATAAACTTTACCTT
This sequence comes from Orthosia gracilis, assembly GCA_947562075.1. Classification (NCBI taxonomy): domain Eukaryota; kingdom Metazoa; phylum Arthropoda; class Insecta; order Lepidoptera; family Noctuidae; genus Orthosia; species Orthosia gracilis. The sequence goes on from OX387268.1 coordinate 46,092,058, forward strand.
TTTAACTATTAATTGAGATCAACATCAATCACTTTGGCTTATAATTTTGGAACAATAAAAGTTTTAAGAAAACAGGTTCGTTCACCATTGTCAATATCGGTTGGCAATGGTGATTAGCATGTGGACAGTGGTGATCAAGACAAATCGCACACATAATTGCGATCAGAGTCCCACACAGTACAGTCGGCATGAGCCCAAAACCCACAAGATGTGCACCAATACCATGTTCGCTGTGTAGGTAATTGGTGTCACCTGGCTCCGAATGGCGAAACATGACATCATGACATGGGCGAAAAGGAGAATAAAAATCCTGCCGAGAAGATTGAAGAATAGAGATTTTAAATCTCAATCTAAAATGTTACGATTCTTACGATTAATATTAAAAGTACAGTAAGTAAGATTTTAAAATATTGAATCCTCTGCCATTCCGCTCCGGTGTGCGTAGGCCCTTATCTACTCGAAAAATTAGATCAGAATGGCGCGAAACCTTCAAACGTCTGTTAATCGCTCCAGCGCATCGCGCGACGCGATCTGAGTGAGCCACCGTCCAAATACGGGCATGATGCAGAGCCAGCTTGTTGGCAATGTTGGGATCATTTGCTTGCGTTCGGTTTTTGTTATTTTATGATGATTACCATTGCCAACCGACTCCGATTGCCTACATCACCTCTACTACAAGTAGATAAGTATTCATATAAGTTGATACCAATTTATTATTGGTTCTGTAGAACAGTCTGATTTGGCAATGTAGCATATAGGTACTTTCTTTAAATAGCTAATAATCAAAACAAGAGCTGACACAATGTGCCATTACTATTGTTTGTTGTGTCGATTAGATTATGATATGATTTTGTACGTCAATAGTCGGCTAATAATGGCTTTATTTGACATCCTTCAAGTATAATAAATAGATACCAAATACACGGGTAGAGATAAATGGATAAGCTGATGAAATAATCGAGTAAAAACATCACACGGACGTAGATAAAAAACCGGCCAAGTGCGAGTCGGACTCACGCACGAAAGGTTTCACAGTACACACAAAGTAAGAAAACAAAAACATAATTTCCACTCAGTGTGGTACCTATCTACAGTGTTCAAGCGCAAGACGATCAATAATAAAAAATAAAACATTTTTGTCAGTCTGTTCTAAGCCTAATAAACCATCATCTTTCGCTATTAGAGCCTAGTTGGAACGAACCTGACTTACGAGTGGTCGATCGTGGGTGATCTGTGTAGTTGTTGGTTCGAACTCAGGCAAACACTTTTCTTTTAGTTTAGCGTAGTTTATTTCATGATATCTACTCTCAAAACGGTTGAGAACAACACCGTGAGGAAACCAAGACGGATAGTACAAATGATTCGAAGACATGTGACTAACAAAACGCACTGGGCTCGCGAGGTGGATCAGCAGCCGTTCGCGGAGAGCAGGCTTGTGACCCAGCCATAGATACCGTGGCCCAGCAGTGGGAAGATTATAGGCTGGGTGTATAGTGCTGCCTCATTAGCAGGGTTTAATCAATATATATAAATCTGTAGAAAAGTCTTTGTACATCGAAAATATTTAAAAAAAATAGCCAGGGTGTTAAAGGTTAACGAACAGAAACCATTTTCAGCATTTTTGGAATTTTTGTTTGTTTATCTATTTGTCTTTTTATTTGTGCACGCATCACGTAAAATGTACGAAACCAATGTAGATATCTATAATACATACAAATTTTGCGTATCTTGAAGTATTACTTAGTTTTTGTTTCATCGCAATCGGTTCACTCTATCATAAGTAAGATGAATTTAAAGTGTTCAAGAAGTAAAATTTCACAAAATACGCAATTCAGATACTCAGACTGGTGAACTCATTATTCGCAGCGAACCAGGGAAGTCAACTCTCTGTGACCAATCAGCGATATAAACCTTCAAGGGCTTATTTCAATTGTGGCTAGAAAATAAATATTAAATAATAATTCGGGACCTAATGCACGAGTCTAAAAAAATACGTTTTATGAGGGTTTAAATCTCTAATCACACTACTAAATAATGCCAATAATGACGTTGACGTGTGTGCAATGTGGTTCGTAATTATGCTGCCGCTACTGCTCGTCTAAATAGCCTAATGATATTCGCGGTGGCCTACTACGCTCAAGTTGACGAGTTCGAAAAGAGAGTCCCAGCTATGGATAGGTATTATTTAATTTTTTCGCTTCGGTGTGATGTTCTGGAGTAGGTATCTGAAAAATCTGTCTTTACTTTTTTTTTGTATGAAGTCGGTATTGTTCTCTCTATTGTAAATAGCATTATGTGCAGGGAACGCTCGATCTAGGTAGGTCTAGGTAAGTAGGGTAGATACAGGTAGGTAGGTAAGTAGGGTAGGGTAGTTAACGGGAGCGAAGCCTCGGGCACAGCTAGTAAATAGTATTTATGAAGACGACTGATTCTTATTTGATACCAGAAAAGAAACAACAGATACTTACACTGCCATCAATGACGTCATAGAACCTTGAGAGCAGCTGTATGATGGTAGACTTTCCGCAGCCGGAGTGACCAACCAGCGCCACAGACTGACCACGTTTCACGGTTATACTCACACCCTTCAGTACCTGTGTGGAATAAGGTTTATCAAGTATTGTTTATCTGTACAAACAGGTTAAGATAACCCAGTTTTCTAGAAATTCTACAAAACACAGTAGGTCCTATTCAGGATGCCAGGCTAAGTTTCGTCGATTTTAATAATAATTGCAATTTAATCACCTATTCATGAATAAATAGGTTAGTATATTTAAGTACCTTCTTGAAAAGCGTAGCTCTCTTAGTCACATACAACACTAGGACACCATTTGAGATACCCACCACAATAAATAGCTGAGATGTAAACACAGTCTTGCAACGAGGACCACGGACAACAGCAGGGTGTGGAAGAGGACCTAAGTAGTAAATTACGGGCCTACATCCGCTTTAGTGCCGTAAAACGGTAACTTTCTAAAGGATACTCCTTAGTAATGGTTTTTTTGTATAACAAATAGTTTTGCTTTAAATAAATAATTAGCAACACGATATTTTTCGCAACTTTTGGATACTCCTCCATAACGATTTGGATGTTTAAAAATATTTTTACATAGATAAATTGATGGGTAGAATTTCTTCATAACTGAAATAGCAAATGTAAATCAAATAATATTTTGCAAACAAAACTGTTCAAAAGGAGGTTCAATATTGATATTTTTGCGCACGGCAAGTACTGCGTTAACATTGGGGCGTATATATCGCCTTGAGCCAAAGCGATTCTGCACTGCCACTGCGGGCCGTGGAAATGGCTAAGGTCTAGGCCTACAAAGTTTATAAAAATTGTTGTGCCAGCGACAAACGAATAATTATTTATTTACCATAAGAACACTCGTCAAGTTGAAATGGTCACGAAGAATAACCCCATACCGTATTCGTCACCATCGCCACGAGAGCTAAACCGGGAATCATAAACCATGGGCTAACTATTCGACTCGCGTCAAGACATGATGCAGACTCGGCATTATCCACACTAGCTTTTTCGTTCAGACCTTATTGCTTCAACACCAGGTATATACCAATGTCAACTGTCTTTCCGTGTATTATACATTTTGTAAACAGCGTGACCATGTTGCGGTATGGCCTCTGACACCATGGGCATGGCAACCAACTACATACAAAACAAAACATGTTACCATATTTTTGCAATATCGATTTTAGACATGTCATTCATAAAATAATTAGGTACCATCATGAATAGCGAAGTTAACACCCTGGATGTCTATCACATGCCCACTGAATGAAATATAGATAAACATAAATTATTATACTTTTAATCAAAATATTCTTTTTATTTGTTAGTCGACAGTACTTCTATCAACATATTTTTATTTATTTATTATATACTTTATAGTAAACCACTTAAATAATTACAGGACAAACATTTATAAAGATAAGTGTGCAATGGGCGATTGCGTAATTATTTTCGTTTTGTAAAACAGTTTATATTCTAGCTAAAAATTATAAAGTTAGTTGTGACTTTGCATAGTAGACAGAGGTAAGTACCTACTGAGGTTTTATAGGAGCGTGACCACGCATGGAAGCCTGATTATGATGTTCAGTTCAGTCCGAAAGTAACTTTAAACTAAGGTGTTTCAAAAGAAGAGCTTCCGACCGATTACGCTACGGAACTTTAGTAAGCTGCAGATACAATACAATATATCAAAAATTTACCAGCAACACAATTTTATAAATTAGCAGTCATGTATCTTCGCAGTGTTAATTCCGTGGCGATGCCTACAGCGCGCATAATTAATATCTACGTCACACGACGCAAATCGATTTATCTGCCACAGCGCAAATCAATAAGTCAGTCTATTATTGGTAAACAATTTCATGGTAGACACTGCAACTGCAGCGTCAAAACAACTCCAGTTTTAAAATCTCAGGTGTACACAGAGGACAATATTGATGTACAGCTTTGTTGTATACAGTCTATTTACGTAGATACTCAAGTTCACCTAAAGACCTGATTCTTGGAAACAATGCTGGTGCTTGAAAATTTACTTTTCACCATAGTCTATCGAAAGATAGTCGAGTCAAACGGTATGAAAAGAAGACCAATTTATATGTCCTGCTACTGTCTTCAAACTACGGTTCTGGGGCTCAAACATTTTTATCAACACGATCTATTTATTAGCAATATACATTTTTTTTTTGAAATATCACCCTATTTAAAAAGAAAACAGTTTTGCCTAATATGAACTAATCTAAACAAATTTTAATTACTAGCAGGAAATACACATGTGGCAAATCATTTGTTCTGATCAAGTTATCATTCAGTAACAAGTTATTAATTCTACCATACTCAATAAGAAAAAACTTACCGGAACATCAGTTCTGGACGGGTAATGGAACACCACATTCTTCAACTCGATGTTTCCTTCAACCTCCTTGGGGACAGTTCCCGTGTTCTGTAGAGGGTTTATGGTCGGTACATTGTCGATCATGTTGAAGATCTGCGCGCCGGCACCACGGGCCGAGCCGAATACCTCCATCAGAGTCGACGAGATGCCGAAGTTTGCCGACCCCGTCATCACACCGAAGAATACCTGAGAAAATCATCAAAATCAACATCATCAGCCCTTAATGTTGACTGCTGGGACGCAGGCCTCCTCTCTGTATTGCAAATGTGGAAAATTGTTTCGAAGCGTAGAACGCGTCTTTTGTTTGACTGGATGGCAAGGTTTGGAAACCGGGCAAGAATTCGAACCGGTTAACGCCTAAGTACATAGGGCACTTTTTCTGTCGGTTTTGTTCTACCTTTAACCAGAATTAAACGGTTTTAGGCAACATTAGTTCGTAAATTGGTGTTGTGGATTTAACCGGTTAACTGGTTTAACCGGTATGTGTCGCCTTCCTTCAACGCGCAACCGTTCAACACATTGGAAACGGTACCGTCGTACAAATCTTACGATTTCTGAAAGAAGAATTTGAAGGTGGGTATTGTCCAACTCTACTTTAACCCGAAAACTTGCCAAATTTTGGTTGCATTAAAGTCTTCTTCTTCGTCGTACCGATGATTTCGTTCCAGAAACTGGCCCACAGAAGCAATCTTTGAAAAATTGCAAATATCAAAAAAGTTAATTCCACATCATCAGATAAGCTCTTATCTTCACCAACTTCGTTGAGATGTGACATACTCGTAGTAGATTGGCAGGTATGTTTGGCAATGGTAACATATGAAATTGCAGTGAATATGCATAATTTTAGAATGTCTCAAAAACTCATCCTGCTCTGTATAGCACACACTACACACTAGTAAGTGAAGTGAAGTGTATTCTCAGTGTGTTCGCAGATCGGTGGGATGCTCCGATGATGCAGAGGTGGATGCAGCTCCACGATGAAGTGTAGCTGTATGTTTTAGTTTTATATCTGTATCTACCAACACTTGTTTTTTAAGTACCTAAATTGTTACTAATCCTATGGACTTTGTCTGAAATAAAAGTGTTATTTATTTATAGCAGGTATAATTCTCGCCAAACTACTTACTAGGGCGGCCTAGAAGTTTGGCGTGAACAATATCTAGGTAAGTATAGGTCTTTGGATTGTTTTTTATAGTTGATGCATGATGTAACAAATATATCCCCTTTTATATGATGCAACAATGATAACGCTGAAGGAACTTCATCTTTGGTTTATTCTTAATATTCATAAACTACCAAAAATCTTTCTTCTTATTTAAATTAGAATGATTAAGATATCTGGCTGGAACTAATAACTATGACTAGTAGGTTTTTTGAACAAACCGTTATCAATATTACCTAACATACGATAACATTACATCAGGCAACCTAAAGTGGGTGATAGACGAATTACGTACAGACAAGTACTCGTACTAAAGCTCGATGACCTTTACGCCCATTTTCCACTTTATAGCAGCACTACAGCCATATTTGTATCTATGAGTAGTTGCTTGTATCACATATAAACCACTTTAAATCATTTCAATTAATTCACTTACAGCGATCATAGTGGAGACATCATAGTTCTCGGGTTCGTCGACCATCAGCCTGTAGCCGAACCAGAAGGACAGGGCGTAGGCGCAGAAGATGCAGAGGAATAGCATTCCCATGGCCATCCCGTTGAACAAACCTGAAGTAGTCGTAATTTGTAAGGAAACCAGAATCATAACATGGATAAGAAAGATTTTTTTTCAAATTTTCATACTTAAAAGGAGATCAACCACTTTCTTTGGAGCTTTGGTACCGACGTTGTACTGCAACAAAACTTGTTTCAATATAAATCTTAATGTACAAGAATACTCTCACAATTAACTTGCTTTTGATAACTAGTGGGATTGTCTATATAACTTGATATAAATGTTGATATAAAACGGCTCTTTTCTGTAATTAATATCAAGCAGAAATGCATTTCGTTGCTTAATGGGAACAACTTACTGCGGAACCTATTTTTTCTGACAGAGATGAATTATTTAAGAAGATTGTGCAATGGGAATGATATAACAATAATGTTCAACGCGGTATCAATTTGGTTGATCTCTTTTAGCTTGCCCTTTCTTTGGTTTTGTTATCTATGCATTTAAAATTGAGCTCTTCGATTTATCATCATTTCGGCCGAAAGTCGTCCACAGCTGAACAGTGGAGGGGAAATAGGGGAGGCCTACTCCCCCAAGTGTATCGTAGGTATATCGACCGATCCTGTGCGTCTTGTGTTCCTAATTTTTGAGTCGGTAGCATTCTAAGAACTGTGTAGGTGTACAGAATCAATTTCAAATTTGGATTTAATAAAAAATATATAAAGCTAACCAGCGTACAATATTTGCATAATAATTTCATCCGAATCTAATTTTAGTTTTCATCACGGAGCTATGCCAGTCATAGCAGTGCAGTGTGTTGGCTTGTGCTATTTTGTTTAGCTTACTGCATTTTTAAGATTTTCTCAAACCTGTTAGGCAATTCTCGCTTCGTCAAGGGTTCAGCTAGGTCTAAGCGTCAAAGCACATTGAGGTGACGTAAAGCGACACGTCGTCCTAAACCCTAAGGTTACAAAAACCTATTATCTATAGGTTTAATTACCTTTCTTAATGTTGATTTTCTTGGCATCATTAAGGTGTTCTTCATATCTCGCCAGCTCCTGCTTCTGTCCGCTGAAGGCATACACGGTACGTATAGAGGAGATAACTTCTTCGGCAATGGCACCGGCCTTGCCTGATGCTACGGCTTCTTTCTTGGAAAGCCTAGCTGCTATCTATGATAGTAAATTATAATGTGAAACCATCATTGGAATAAAAACACTAAAGCAAAAAAGTTCCTATTTGCAAAAGAGTTATTATTATGACCTCTTTTGACTACTAGTGGAGACTGGGTATGGTTGAAACGGGGTAAGGTTAAAGCAACGAAAATGGCTCTTAAAATAAAGGTATGTCGAGGTAATTATATGCAAATAACTATAGACATCTCTTCTCGTCTCCAGGAAAGATATGGGTACAGAGAAAAAGGAAGTAATCGCGGCAAATCCAAATGGTTGAACATCTACCTTTTTATCGACAAACGTCGTACACTATCCTATCAGCTACTATGCAAACAGTTCGAGTATTTTATTGGCTTGCCATATCACAGTACTTACACGGACCTAACACGAATTACGCAACAATTCGACATTTCTTTATGATTAAAATTAGATACCTAAGTATTATCTTTTGCGACATAATTTCATCCGATGTTTTGATATTAAATATTGTCTTATTCAATTGATCTGTCATTATCTTTAATTAATGTCTGGCGTAGACGGAGAGCCATGAGCTCATCTCTTAGATAATTGTAATTCTGTACCAGGCAACATCTAAATTACTCGTAACTGTGTCGATCGATAAAGCTGCCTACACGGCTACACATAACTGTGTCGTACCGTGGGGTGGCACGGGATACACTTATCATACGAATCTGTTCAAGCCTACGTCATACCGAACAACGAATCTTCTAGACAATCAAATGCGTCATAAGGCGCCACGTCACGCCACGACACGTAAGTATGTTTTCGCCTTAAGGCTTTCTTTTTCCGGTGAAGTAGGTATTTAACGCGCCACTGTTACCGCGAAGCGAGCGGCGCGCTCGTTTGTGCTTAAAGCCGACAAAAGTGTCACAGTAAATGTGTGTAGAGAAAGCTTATTTTACTATTGTTTTTAAAAGTTACGGACGGTCTAAATAGACACATTCATCAATAACATATTTCTTCTGAGATTTATAAAAAATCGATTGTTTAAGGTTGTTTTTTTTTAATAAAATCAAAATTCAAGATGGCACCGATCGAAATTGCCGAAATTACCAAAATCACATTTAGCGACCCCAAAAACCATGGAAACGACACCCATGACGAATATTTCTGAAATTTAGGCCGTCGCCATCTTGGATTTTCATTTTGACCCCATATTAGCATTAGACCACCCCAAAAACTATGAACATTACACCCATGACGACAGTTTCAAAAATTTCGGTCGGCGCCGTCTTGTAATTTTATTTTGACTCAATATTCGTATCTAGCAACTCCAAAAACCATGAAAATGACACCCATGACGAAAATTTCTGAAATTTCGGTCGACACCATCTTGCATTTTAATTTTGACTCCATATTCGTACTCGTATCTAGAGAGCCCAAAAACCATGAAAATTACCCCCATGACGAAAATTTCAGACATTTCGGTCGGCGCCATTTTGAATTTGTATTTTGAATAATATTCGCAATTATTACTTTTATTATGACTAAAAACACAAAAAAAAAATCACCCATGACGGATGTTTCAGTCTTCTTTGAAGTTAAAAATCTTTCCTAACCTACTGAATTTTTTACATTGTGGTTTCACAATAAATCGGTCGATATATTAGCGGGAAGTCGAGCACGAGCAAGTGACATAGGTCCTGCTTCTTCAAGGCCTCGCGGGCGACGGGCGACTGACTGAACTGAAGAGCCTTACGGCGGCCGCTGCGTTATATATTATTTTATTATTAAAACAATTAAACTAATTTATAAATGCCTTGAAAATAAAGTTCTATAGATTGTTAACTTTTTGGGTATGGTAGTGAATCTTTCATAATCTTCTAGAAAAATAAGAAAATGATCAAAAGTCATCGTTTTAGGGTGGACCTTCTAAGATTTTTGTTTGACCGAGCGAAGTTTTCGATGTTATGTTTGGAATCTCAGAAATGTTAAGAACATATAGTACAAATATATATCTTTTTTGAATTTAAATAATCACAATTTGTTTGTTTATTATTGAATCAAAGTGATGTAAAGTCAGTTTACCTGCCCTTATGCCAAATTGGAAGAGTTCACGCCATTTAGGGTAATTTCAGCTGAGATTTTTGTAATTTTGTAAGATATTTCAGTAGTCTCGGTATTAGGGTCGGTAAATTTAAAAAGACCAGCAATATGTTGCTACTCGTACCTACTTAAAACTGACTACATTGGACACTGGACACAGTAGTAAGTAGGTACATATAGGTATACCATTTCGTAAAATGTTTTTATTAAACGTAATAAATGGTGTGGAAGAAGGGGTCAGCAGGATATGTAGTTACCGTGATTATTTTAGGTGAATTTAATTAAAACTGGTTGCAATTTGCAATAGATACACAAACGATCAACGAGATAACTAGGCAACCTCTGAGAGAGACATTGTATATTAGCGAAAAAGTACGTCGTGCGTTTATCAATTTAAAAGAAAAATAATTTAACTTACCAGCCCAGCGACTCCCACTAGGGTCATGGTGACAGGGAATGATATAAGACACAGAAGAGCCAGTTTCCATCCCTTGATGAGAGCCATGATGACGCTGCTGAAGAACGACGCCTGATAGAACAGGAAAGTTGACAGCTTCTCGCCGATACCATCTTCTAGTTTCACGACGTCACTGCGGGAAAACCCTCCAATTAATGAAAATGAATGTTAGCAATTATAATATTGGACTAGGATATGATAGATGGTGACAGGTGTGGATTTTGCGCACTTAAATTCCCATTTGGTCCGTTCTGCGTGCAGGGGGCATAAGCTCTAAGGTTATTTTGAGTGTGTGTAAGGGACAGATTTATATGACTTGTATAGATCTGTCACTTATGCGATATCTAAATAACCTTACTCTAAGAGCTTATGGTATGTTGTCAGGCCTCTTCTCTGTCTTACGTGGGCCCAGTGCAGGTTGGTGGATGTCACATGTCTTCGAATTTTTGAATTTTTTTAGACATATTTATAGACGTATCCTCAAGATGTTTCCCAGCACCGTTTTGAGAGCAGTGGTAATGAAATAATTTAAAGTAAAGCGACTCCCTAGGTTCGAACCCACGACCTACAACTTGCAAATCGCGGCCGTTACCACTGAGCCACCACTGCTCTAATATGGGACTAATAAATAACGTATGTACAAACTGATAATAATAATAATGTACATGTGCGTATAAAAAGGGGAAAGAGGAAGAGCTAACTGAACATTTTAAAAAATCGTCCATTTCGCTAACAATGGGGCAAGTGGCCAGAACACTAGCAGCATTACCACAGACTGCCACGTTGAATGGCTGATTTTTTGCTTTGTTGAAAAGTGATTTGATAGATTACTTATACTTCATTGTACACCTAAATAAATCTAACATATTCAACACAAAAAATTGTAACATATTCATATCGCTGATAGCGAGTCCAGACCATTCAAAGATTGTCTGGTAGATAACTAATTTACAAACAACAAACATCAAGAGGAACATCCCTATATTAATTAAATAAATCTGTTGCCTATATGGAAACGAAGTAAAAGTAGCAAACGTCGAGTATGGGTGTATCTACTCATTAGCTGATTATACCCTTACCTGTTAATTCTAGAAGCAATGTCCCCGTTTTTATGGACATCGAAATATCCAAAGTCTTGGTTTAGAGCTGCTTTCAGATACTCTTGACGTATTACATAAACCTGCGGCAATATTATAAATATTGTAGGTGATGCTCGGATGAAATCTAAAGATATTATCTTTCTTAGCTATTAGGTAGGTTACTAATATTCATGCAGGTAAGTTAAAATTTTACAGAAAGGTCGGCAGGATCATTCGAATCTGTTATACAGTAGACTGGAGCAGAAGCATTAGGCGCGATTGGTCCAATTTATCTTATTCGCGATTAGTCCAATTGGACTAATTCGCGAAGAGAAGGTAACTAAACAAGTAACAGCTATTTCTTAATTCTTTTCTAGAGAGAATTTGAATTTAGAATCTGCAAATCAGTGAGAGGAAATGAGGTCGCAGACATCCTACTGAATATCCTAAGTAAAAAGTCACTATTCTAAATTTGGCTCCCAACTATTTCCTCCTCCAATGTTGGACCAATTAAAAAGATATTCCATAAACTGAAAAAAAAAGATAAATAGGTACTGTGCCCATATTTATTCCTTTTTGATGAGGATTTAACCCTCTAGGGTTCTAACCCTCAAAACCCTACTCAAAATTGCGCTGTCAACATAGACCTAGTGTACAAATTTGACAACTATAAAAGAAAAACATAGGGGCCCAGTAAATATCTTTCTTTTTCAGCAAAAGGTTTTTTTTTTAAATTGGTCCAATATTGGAGAAGGAAATAGGCGAGAGCCAAACCTCGAATTATGAGAAAATTCAGTCGGATGTCTGCAACCGTATTTCCTCTTAAGGTGGGTATCCACTATGTTCGCGAACCTCTTGCGCTCCGCGCTCCTGCAATTGTATACAGAATGCGCTTGAGCTCCGCATTGTGTTCGCACTCAATTGCCGCGGAGCGTGCAACGTTGCAGGAGCGCGGAGCACAAGAGGTTCGCGAACATAGTGGACTTTTATATGGTTAGTTTTTGTTTTATAAATAAGGCCGTTAAATTTGGATGTAAAATTGGAGCATACTTGGTTATACGCTGCAATGTTCATCATCGTAGTGGCAGCATACGTCAGAAAAATGAGTAATACTCCGGTAATCACGTTGTAGATGGCAAAGAAGAACAGTTCTTGAAGGAATGCTTCCCCAGCTTCATCATCCGGTATCGCAGGATTTACAATGGCTCTTCCGTATTCCACCATAGCATCTAGAAGGAATGCAAGCAACAGTGTGTTGATAGGCGTCGATATGGCGGCTACCGCCGAAAATACAATCGCCAAGCATATGAATATTTTGTCCTGGAGGGTCGCAAATCGGAACTGAAAATAAAAGATTTCTGTTATAGTTAATTTATAGATACTTAAACTTGCTTCTGCCAGCGGCTTCACCCGAGTGAAAATTATCCCAAGGGAATATATTCCCGGGATTAGAAGTGTCCTTTGTGCTATGCGAGACTTCAATCTATCTCTGTGCGAAATTTCACCCAGATCCGTCCAGCCGTTTGAGCGTGAAGAAGTAACAAACAGACTCACAAATTTTCGCCTTTTTCATATTAGTGTAATGCGAAAGTAACTTATTCTTTAAGCTTTGATGCCTAAACCGCTGAACTAATATTAAAGAATTTTGTTTCCTTTATAGATAGATTGTACTTTGGAGATATAGGATACATTTTATTTCAGGGGAACCTTTTCTTATAGGCATAATTTCAGACTTTTACGCGGTTGAAGCCACTAGCAGAATCTATTAAATATAAATATAGAAAAAAGTATTTTATAAACAACTAGCTTTTACCCGCGGCTTCGCTCGCAGTGAACTTATTATTTTTTATTTTTTAATAAAAAGTATCCTATGTTACTTCTAATAACTCCAAGAATATATTTACAAAGTTTCATGATGATCGGTTCAGTAGTTTTTGCGTGAAAGCGTAACAAACAAACTTACATTCACATCTTACATTCAACTTTTGCCTTTTATACGAGTATAAAAGGCAAAAGTGATTGACTGATGTATCAACGCACAGGCCAAACACATAGGGCTAGAAACTTAAAATTTCGCATACGTATTATGACATAGGCATCCCTAAGGAAGATTTTTTTTTTAATTCAACCCCCAAGTGGATGAGATAGGGGATAAAAGTTTGTATGAAACTTTTTATTCCTTGGACATATTTGCATGAAATTTTGTTTGAATTGAGTACGGCAAAAATAATGAGTTACGTATTTCAGCGTTTTCCAAAATTCAACCCCTAAGAGGGTAAAATAGGTGATGAAAGTTTAACATAAACGCACAGTCCAAACCCTTAGGGCTAGAAACTTGAAATTCGCACAAGTATTCCTCTTATGACGTAGGCATCCACTAAGCAAGGATTTTTCAAAATTCAAACCACAAGGGGGCGAAATAGGGGAAAAAAGTTTGTATGAAACTTTTTATTCCTTGGATATATTTGCATGAAATTTCGTATGAATTGAGTGCGGCAAAAATAATAAGTTATGTATTTCAGCGTTTGCCAAAATTCTACCCCTAAGTGGGTAAAATAGGGTATAAAATATTTATATAAACGCACAGGCCAAACTCTTAAGGTTAGAAACTTAAAATTTTGCACACTTATTCCTCTTATGACGTAGGCATCCACTAAGACGCCAAAAAAATTTCTTTGTGTGCAAAACCCAGCCAACTTGCTGAACTTCAGAATGCTGAACGTCCAAAGTCACCGGATATTTTTGGAGAATTCGATATCACTATAGTGACATAAAATTTCTCATCGAAGAAACGATGAGCAACGCTGAGAGTGCCTCTGAGATGAGCGCAAATAACGACACCAAAGAGACAGTTATACTGACGGAAGAGCAATCGGAAGAGAAGCAGGGAAAGCCAGACGCGGTAGAGGTTCGTTCGGAAAAAGTCCCTCGAACATGAACATCAGTGCAGCCTTCGTGCAGAGCTACTTAATCGTGACGTCATCATCACTTCCTCAAGCTTTCGAGCAGCGAGTCACACAGCCAGCCTCTACTCATTGGGATATCATCTTCCGACTCACTGGGGCACAACCGCATACAGTTCCGACTCACCGTGAACTCAGCAACTTCCGGTTGCGACTCACGGGAACCAACCTGCCACTGGCCTGGCACGCATCACAAGATGTACGGACCACTCAACCAGCCATCGACATCCAGTCTCTGGAGGGGGTGATGCCAACGCCACCACTTACGAACTAATGACATGACGTCACACAAATCCTGCATCGTGAAAGCAAAGTTTTAGGCGCGATTTGAACACATACAACAGTCCGACAATAATCGTTGGGCAGTTGCCCGGACGAGACACAATACCCGTCTGGTCAGAAGATCCTCCCTTTTCTATGGAGGTTTGTGGGACTTGACAACCTGTTCCGCATACCTCCAAACTAGAATGATATACCCATATTCATCACTCTAAAAAATATCCCACATAAAGAAATATCCCACTTGAACATACTACTGATATAAAAGTATTTGTGCTAATCCAAACTATAATCAATCTCTGTGCCAAATTTTATCGTTCAGCCATTCTGAAACATCCATCCATCCAAACATTTGCATTTATTATAATCTATAATAATATTATAAAGAGGCAAAGTTTGTGACGTTGTAGGGGGTAATCTCTGGATCTACTGAACCGATTTAGATGAAATTTGGCATGGAGATAGTTTGAGACCCTGGAAGGACATAGGACGTAGTATTCCCTTAGGATGATAAAACACTTTTTACGCGGGCGAAGACGCGGGCAAAAGCTAGTTTATAATATTAGTATAGATTATACCTATGAATAGAAATCGAAGCTACTTAATTTTAAAATAGTTAAAGACAAATTAATCCTTAACGTCTTTATAAAATCATATAACGTAGGATATTATTGTACCTTTTCGAATAACACCCGAAAATGGTTCCCTACCCTGAACACGTTCGTGATTACCTGATAACCCATAATGGTAACATGAACATTCCATTTCTAATATTGACTTTACTCATGTTAGCGGTAAAGTGCGTTCATGGCTTGTAACTTAATAAGGTAAAGCACGAGCCGAAACGGGTCGATAGATGGCATGATAAAATTCGTTTTACGCACAGACCTTGATACAAGTGACGTTGTAATGGCGCGGCGTAAGTAAGAGGCGTGTTGAAATTTCAAGTAGGTAGTTTTCTTATCAAAACCTAAATTAGGAATATGTGCAGCATGGCTTCGTCAAATTTTTCAGTCCTTATCAAACGACCTATTGGGCCTGATAAATCTTCATTTATTTGTCTATATACAATTGAATATTCTAAAATGAAAACAAACCTATATACAAATACAAAAGGGAGACGGTAAAGAGCTCATTGTGCATCAAAAAATTCGTCCACATCGATGTCAATGGGAAACGTGCCCAGAACGCTGGCAGCATTGCCACGTTGAATGGCAATGCTGATTCTCTGGCCGAAGAAAAGGCCAGCCCTCTGTTCCCGTGCTTTGCTTATGTTAAGAAAGAGTTAAATAAATTGAGTTTTATTGTTAAGTAATGAAACCTTTATCTATATGATATGGTTTAGGCAGGTGATATAGCGATCTTTATTACAATGTTATAGTTAATGGTGTATTTATTAGTTTGGATATGGTATTATTATATAATCTGTGTTTTGGGTACTCACCAGTGTAATAAAAGGTATACTTGGCACATCATCTTTTTTGCTGGCATCTGGCTCTGAACTTCTGCAAAAATATGGATACGATTAGTTCCATTAAGTGCCTACCATCATAATAACACTCGTAATACCAGCCTGTTACTGTTCCACAGAAGGGAATAAAAAAAAAAACTAAAAACCCGACTGCTTAAAAAGCGAACTAAAAGGATGTAAACAAGAAGAAAATCATGCTGTGTAGTCGGAGGATACATGTTCGCGAGCTGGCTGACCAAAACCAGATGTATCCTCCGACTGCACAGCATGATTTTCTTCTTGTTTATGTCTTTTTAGTTCGCTTTATAAGCAGTCGGGTATTTTTTTATTTAACTTTATTTATTTATTTATACCATTCCCCCTCTAAAAAGCTTATTTTATTCACTGAAAACAGTGAATAAAAAGCACTTTTAATCACTGTTTTGGTGTTTGAATTTAGAACACACCAATACATTTATTCTACCTCCAACTCAATGCTATACAACCTCCTTGCGCATAAAATACTCGATGCAAACTTCTTGTGCAAAGAATATTCGATTTTCAAACTTCTTTGGCGATTTAATTTTGAGTTTGTTTATATTTAGGATTTTAATCATGATGTTGATTTTGGTCTAGGATATTTAGTGAATACTTATTTAGATTGTAATTCTAATATTAATTGCATTGGTGCTTAATTAATTATAATTATGTAACGTAACGGAGGTGGTCACTGGCGTCTGAAACACACTAGCTCAGCTTAAATTTACAAAAAATGTGGAACACTAAGGTTTCTCATTTTTTCTAAAATTTTAAGGTAATTAACCATTTATTTAATTATTATTATTCCTTGTGCTTTTTCTTAAATCATTATTTTTCTCGTAGTCATGGTATAAAATATAGTATGCAACTCTTGAATAAAACGGATTTATATCGAGGACCATGAATCACTCGCGTCGCTCAGGATTCTAACACTTGAATCACTCGCTATGCTCGTGATTCAATCATCATGAATCACTCCCTACGGTCGTGATTCAGTTTTTAGAAGCCTTCACTTGTTCGTGATTCATCAATGGCCCTCGCTTTAAATCCGACCTTTATTCACTAGTTGCATAATATACTATTTTTAGTTCCTTTTTTTGTATTTTAATGCACAGGCAGTGACACTCGCAAGGTTAAGACGAATCGATTGACGTAAGAATCATCAAAATCAGGCAACGCGTTTGGTCTCTAGAACGCCACATAGGAACAAACATACATACATATATAGACTGATAAACACATTACTCTCCTTCGGCAATTGGGTAAAAAGCCTTTTCTCTAGATTTACAGAGAAGATACGAGCGTAGGCTTAAAACCTCATATCCACTAGGCAGCAAATGAACCGCGACAGGCATGGCTGCATTTCTTGTTATCGAAAATGTTAACTTTGAAGTCTTTGCCATTTCGTTTTTCATAGCGAAATGACATTTTTCACAATCTGTGCACAAACTGAACCACGTGGGACTGATTGTAAACAATAGTTACGTCTCCATGTAACGTGCAATGCTTTTAGCTGCATTGCACTAAAATTATTTTATAGCTCAACGCCAAGTGTTCCAAATCGTTGTTTGTCATGAGGGCGCAGTTAAGTTTATTATAAGATGTAAATGATTGCTAAAATACCAAGATATAGGGCAATTAAAACGCATTTATGTAGTCAGAATAGAATAGCACTACTGAGGGTT
Source organism: Orthosia gracilis (assembly GCA_947562075.1). Classification (NCBI taxonomy): domain Eukaryota; kingdom Metazoa; phylum Arthropoda; class Insecta; order Lepidoptera; family Noctuidae; genus Orthosia; species Orthosia gracilis. Next base: position 46,109,847 of record OX387268.1, read on the forward strand.
TTACTTTACTGCAACGAACTGTAAAAAGCCCTGAAATACGGTAGACCTTAAGATTTGCTAAGTCTTTAGGTAAGCCGAACTTTACTTTAAATAAATGATTTACTAGCATTAACTCTGTAGACCTAGATTTTACCTCAGAGACAGTCGATCTTGAGGTGAATTTTATGAAGAGAACTTAGAATCGTTGGGCAAGCTCGGGCTTTTTTTTATATGATAGGTTGAGTTAGAAGAGATGAAGGTCTATGAGTGAGGGAAGAGATTGAAATAAACCCTCGTAAAAGTAACAAAGGTTCGTCTCCATGTATTTTTAAATCACGACTTTGGAGTTGACTCTAGCTCGTAGCCTAAGAAACCGGCGTGTCGTTAAACGAAAGTCACACTTTTTTACCAATCGCACTACTGGGGCCATAAACCTATATATTTAATTATGATAATGCAAAACTTTTAGAGGGTTAATGTACGCATACATACGAATAACTTTCATTACGGCATCAACTCTGAAATATGATACAACTGCTATTCAGTACCTGTTTATCTGTAAAATTTGTCAGTTTTTTTTTTTCGCGATTATAATGTTATATACACGTTCGTTACCGTAATTACTGAAGCAATTAAAAAGCCATTGTGTCTCGCGCGAGGCGAGTCCTTGGCAATGATTGTGTTAATCTACTTGCATTTGAAAACTATTTTCGTGTAATTGTCTAACGAAAAACACAAAAAAAGTTAATTAAAACAATCAAAAATCCCGACAGCTTAAGAAGCGAACTTTAAAAGATGTAAACAAGGAGAAAATCACGCTGTGCTATCGGAGGATACATGTTCGCAAGCTTAAGACGATTGGATTGAAGGAAGAATCATCAAAATCAGCGCGTTTGGTCTCTAGAACGCCACATAGAAACAAACATACATACATAGACTGATAAACACATTACCCTCCATCGGCAATCGGGTAAAACAGCTTTATTTACATTGTTTACGAATGTATTCCTCACCAAACGCACGTGGGTGTTTGCACTGACCAAGGTTAGGATCAAGGCTACAGACAGCTGAACCCGGCATCGATCATGCGAGTTTGGGGTGGGCATAATAGCACTGAATTTACTGGGGGTTTATGACATTACTATAGGTAATGAAATTTTACACATGCCTTAATTGCACGTAATTGGGTGGTCCTTTGTATAAATATATGGTTATCTTTCAGTAGCAAAAGGACAAAGTATAACAGTTTTAGTCCAATCGATATTCATATTTTTCACGCAGGACATGCACGAGCAGATAAAAAATATGATAAATGACTAATTTATAATTTACGTATCTTGAAAAACTACATTTTATCGTATCACGTAACATTCCGGAACATAAATCGAAACTCATTGGACCGATAACATAATCCAAGCATCTGTTAAATATAGTTCGTTTATTTTTAACTTTTGGTTAAACACGAAAAATGGGAGACGTTCCAGTGTCAAGATGAGATCATTCTGATCAGTCCCGGTGAATTAGTATGTTTCATATTGTGTCTATTACGTGGTATAAGTGTGTTGTATAATATAATAAAACAGTGGTGCGCGTCTGTCTTGTTCAAATTAATGAGAGTCGCTGATCAATTGAAGCAATTCGTGTTCAGTGTCGTTCGTTCTTAGGGTTCCGTTTTTACTGATTCTGTTACTATTTTGTTTTTTCTTTATTATCTATTTACTTTTTATGAAGAAAATTTTATTATAAATGAATACTTACGTATCAGATTCGGGCGTTTGCTGAAAATCTCCATTTAACGGGTCTGGCAACTTATTCTTGTTCTCCTTGTCTGCGGGTTTCAATTGCCACCCGTTCCCTTCGGTGTCCTTCGACATTTTAAATAAATTAACTCAATAACAATCACACAAAACTAGGCACTACACTAAAGTTACTGTATATCAAACACTCATTGTACTACTTTGTTAATGTTTAAAGCGTGTGGTTTATATATTGGGTGCAACGTTTATCCGCGGTTGTCCCATTCTCGACTAACGTTATATGATACGTTATCTATTTATCAGTTCGATAAAACATGAAAGGTACTGTAAAACCAAAACCCCGATTATAATAAAAACGTTTCGTTCATAACAGTCTGTGTGCGTCAGTGGGCGCCATGTTTTTGAAGCGAGAAAATCACAAATAGTCTGGTACCTAATCTAAAGTTCGACGCGAAAAAATTGTTTACGATTACTCTGGCGTTTCTTACTGAAATTGTGCGTTTAACCCGCAGGTAACTAATGTAGAGTAATAATAATCTAATATCAAAACCTAATCTACTACTACGAGTACTTGTCTACTGTATCATCATAAGTGTGGATATTGGGTTCGTGAAATGGCTTAATGGATGTTTCATGAAACTCAGATTGTGCGATCACAGATAGAATTTATCCCGTACGCGAGTATTCTATGTCATGATACTCTCTAAATATGAATTCGAAATTCAAACCGCGGTGCCAAAAACAAATGTGATCGCTTTCAATTTGTATGCGGGAGGCTATTGTAACATCTAGAATATGGTGGTGCCGATGCCGCAGTCACTAGAGCGACGTTTGAAATATATTGCAGTTTTGTGCGCACTTTCACACTTTACACACTCTTTAAAAAAAATGTGATCCAATGTTTGGTTTTATTAATGGTTGCTATGATACCATATTTATTTCTCACGGTCAGCTACATTTGCTCGGCTATAAACTAGACTTCTATTCCGTACTTATTGAAATTAAAAAACAAATGCCGATCCGAAGGCTTCCCCACCGTATGAAGGAAGCTTTCAGAATGCTGAACAATTTGACTGAAAATGAGGAAAGCTCGGCGCGGGGCATTGTTTGCTGTCACACCTCGGTCTTATCGATTGCGTAAACAGCTGACTTAAGGCTGCGACAAAGTGTTGAGCGAGCCTAAAATTACGCGTGGCGGACGATCGCTCATCGCATGGCACTACCTTTTGTTTCTTTTTTTTGTTTTGCTTTCTTTATTAAATTATGCGTTTCGTCCTTTATTCATTGTGGTACTTATCTTATTAATTACTTATTTAAATATACTTTAAAAAAAACAAACATATAAAACATAGAGGTCTACCGGTATCGGGAACAGGTGCCAAGCTAACGGTGGTCACGGCCCCTGAGAGAGGAGCCTCCTAACTAAATGCGCCGTATCCAGGAGTACCGCTTTCTGGATCAAGCCCTTGATCCAACTGCCCAACGAGAGTCTCGTCGGGTGTACGTTGAGGCTCTTGGCTACTTTGCCATTGGCCGTCACGACTATCGGCACAATGTCTGTTGTATTAACATCCCAGATGTCGACAACCTTGCGAGCCACACACATGTCACAGTCAAGTCTAAGGCGCTGCGCAAAGGTAGACACTTTTAGTTTCCAGATACCGACACCGAACAGTTTTTGATCGTCATTAGTATTTATTAAGTGGAAGCAACTGGACACAAAAAAAATTTACGTATGCGCAGGAAGTGGATGATTTCAAGAAATCATTATCGATATTCATCGGTAGCTTGTATCTAACACAAAACAAAAAGTGTCCATGTTTGCGCCCTGCCTTAGGCTCCGCGCAAAAGGGCCACCGACCACAGCCACCAGTGACTGTCGCGCGCCACGTCCTTTAGTACCGCGCAACGAAGTGGCCGCTGCAATTTGTTACTCTCCTGCTGTGAGTACGAGTGTGAGCTGCGAGAGGCCGCCACCGGTGGCGGTGGCGTATCGCGACCACTCAGTCGCGAGTGGCCGCCACTCGTTACACGTGTGCTGCGATTCTATAAAATTTGTATGAAAAATCTTATAAACTGTTTGTCGCTAGCCACCAGTGGCCGCCACTGGTGGCTCGTTTGCGCGAAGCCCTAACTGCAGTAGTACTAATATCAAAAGTCGCACGGTGGAGACCTAGGAGGAGGGAACATGAAATGGGCTGTCCATCCATCCAGTCACGGTGTAATGACAGTTCATTTCAAGCTCACTCCTAAGTTTTCTCGTCATATTAGATGTTTACAGAAGAGACCGGCGGATTTAGCTCACGCTTAACTAGACTCTATTCAGCGCATTCGCGAGGCACATATTTGTTTTAGGGCACCTTCTTCAACCTATTGAATCCATGAGGGATCCAAGGTAAAGCTACATATGTTTATTCTGGGTTTATGATTTACTACTGATTCTTCTTAAGGTTACATTAGTCGATCATTCTTCAATACAAACGTAGTCTGGCGATTACTCCACTGTTTGACTACCTATGTACGTTCAAAATAATAAAATATATCAAGTTATCTCATCATTATCTAGACCTGTAAGAAAACAAAAAAGTAAAAAAACAAAAAATATTGAAAGTTATGAGCTTCGAAAGTTCCAGATTTCAACACTAATTTTAACGCATCTTTGGGCGGAAATATATACCATAAGTAGAAGGAAAATTGCAAAACGGCCACAATACAGGGATAGATTAGTAATTTAATAATGCAAATAATTTTATTTTGCAAATATACATTTAGTCGTTTTTTCATGATATCTAGACTCCCAAAGGCCTGTTTATAAAATTTCGCGCGCTCGTTTTCGTCCTAAATCTTGCAAAAGTGCTAACTCGTACGCGAACTGGCTTCTTACTGATCAGCACAGCATCTACCTCTTTCGCACGTGTTGTCGGATGAGATTGCATGCATTTTAACCCTGCCCACAAAAGAGTTCGTGCCGTCGACTAGGGCGACCTTAAATTAAATATGAGATGTTTCTCTTGTCCTTTCTATAGTTCCAGGAAGATCGCGGACATTGCGGTTTAACTTGATAACATCTTTTATGAGAAAATCTATTGTAATTGGTTCTAAATCAATGGGTATGGTTTTCATTTTGACAGTTTAACAGTAGGTAGGTATTCATTGCGCTCTTTACGTTGTCGGGGAGACGAATTTGAAAACATATGAAGCAATGGATAAGGCATTTCCTTCTTTTGTAAAGAGTAGTGTGTAGGTTTCTTTTGTACTAGGTATTCCCCGCCGGCGCTTTTCACCGTAACCGTAGCCTAAGGGCAGTCAACATTAAAGTAAGTAATCCATCCAATGTCCTTGACCTGTTTTAGTTTCAAACCCTGACGGGTGTTATGTTACCTAGGTAGACAACGGGCTACGCTATATACTGGCGTAGGTATAGGCGTCAATGCCGTTAATTTATACCTGGTAATTACTTCGTAAAGTTCGCTCGTAAATAAATCTTGAAAAAAACCCCAAGGTAACGGTCCTTCTTGGTTCTTCTGACCATTTAATTCTCTAACAAAACACACCCTACAAATTCTGAGAATGTCACCAAATTCTTATTATTCCAATTTTAAATTAACTTCTTGTATAAAAACGGATGACTGGTCAAGGACAATATTCATTATGATAGTGATTTATGAGCATGGGGCAACTCTATTATGTTATGCATTTCCGTCACGGTGGGCCACTACACTATTATTTGGCATAAAGATTGTTTCGTAAACAAGACGTTGGGCGCGCACATAGTCCTTATTCTTCCTCTTTGTAGAGAGTTTTTGTCACCTCCATGGACCATTTGTGACAAAAGCCTTGTTGCATTTTAGTTGGGGCTACGTAACTAATGCTGGAGTGACAGATTTGTCTAAATTCTAGTAATTGATTGAATAGTTTTGTTTTTTAATGTGTCCTAAAAGGTTGTTTTGTTATTGTTAGAAGTGAGTGTAAACATTCTTTGTGTCATAATGTATGGTTTGAATGATATTTTCTATAAAAGAAATTAATAACTTTACCAACGGTAGCATTTTTTTATGACCGATTCTATGTTTATTATAAAATTCATGCACAAAGGTACAATTTCAAACTTAATGCCTTAGGCATTATCTACCAGTCAACCAAGGGTGGCTTTCTTTTACCCACTTATTGTTTTTTCCATTAATTATTTAACAAACCAAAACAAAAGCAAAGCAAAAGTGCGTCAAACTCTACGTGCAAAAATTCAATTTCGCAGGAAGTTTAATTAACTTAGGGTACCTTTTGTGGTCGAGTCGGTATCAACTTGAACCGCTCCTCAGGTCTCCCAGAATCCATTTTTCTCTTCTTCGGCACCTCCATGAACGTTAACATAACCCGAGGCTGAAACATTTTGACTAAATTCACTGCACGATCCACTGAGCACCGGCCACTCCTCGCAAATCAATGAACTAACTAACAATTCACTCGCGAAATTATTGTGCTCATAACATTGTATGGAAGCTTGGGCTTGGTACATGTCTTTATGAGGCATCTACTTAGCGGTCCCGAATACGTTAAATAACTGTTATTGTGATGATTTAGTATCTTGCGCTCGTCTGCGGACAGTGGATGCGCGACGTGGGAATTTCTACTTTTTGTACAAACATTATGTAGGCAATTTCTGAGTATTCTGTGTCGAGTCTTACCCCGAGTTTCCCGCCTTTAAATTATCGCAGAATTAATGTGCCAAATTGTCAAGCACGCGTTATCTGCTGTGATTGGTTGAATGAATTTTCAACAGCCAATCACAGCAGATAACGCGTGCTTAATTCTGCGATAATTTAAAGGTGGGAAACTCGGGGTTAGTATTGATTTTTACATAATATAAAACTAAATGAGGCAACTTACTTGGACATTATTCCAGATTCGGTGTTTTCGTGTATTTTTTGGTAAATAAGTATAGAAGATTTGCGCTATGTCGTAGTCTTGGCCTTGTTTGAGCGAGAGGCATATCTAATTTTCATTTCTCATACTCGGAAAGTAGTGTTTATTTGATCCGAATAGCGAGTGGAAGATGGGACTTTCCACCTTTGGGTGGGAAAGATTCATAGTAATTACTTCCCTCCCCAGGGTGGGCATAAATTTAAAAAATAGTACTAAATTTGGTTAGGCAGTCGCCTGAGATCTTGTGAGTGCATAAATGGCCAGTATGAATTAAAAAAAAAACTAAGCGCGTCCGCCCGCGGCAGTGACACGGTGTGTTCCATAGTTAAAATTTTAAATAGACTATATAATTTGGCGGGATACTAAACTCTGTAAGCTGTATCGAAATCTCGGATTAAGACTAATATCTTATTAAAAATGAGTTCAAGTGACTCTCAAATGTAGACCCCAGATTCTGTTAAAGATGAGACAAATACAGTTATCGAAAATCTTTTGCCAGAAATTTCTAAGGAAATATACTTAAATACATACAATGACTTTATGAAGTGGCGAGCAGATAAAAAAATAAAATCATTTCCGAAAGTGTATTTCTTACATACTTCAATGGAGTATCCGGCAAAATAAAACCTTCTATGCTATGGTGCAGGTATTCAATGCTCAAGAGTACACTAAGAGTAAAACACAATGTCGATTTGAAATGATGCCATAATATAACATAGTTTCTGAAAAGACAGTCTCAGAGGTTCAAGAGCAAAAAAATCTAAGGTTGTCACCTCTTACGAAGTGGAAACATTTTTAAATAAAGCCCCCGACGAGATATATTTGACTGTGAAGTATAAACTTTTATCTTGGTGGGGAGAGGTCTTTCACTCTAAAAATAAACGTCGATCCCAACGACTTTACTCTGATATGTATTATAGATAGGTTTCCATAAAAAGAGGGAATCGTATCAATCAAACACACTGACCAGATTGAGTAAATTGAGAAGAAAGACGTCGGATAGGCGTGCTTTTCTGGAGTAAAAGATCTCTGCTTGTTATTCTATCTACATTGGGAGGTACCTAAAAGATAAATAGTAATGAAGCAATCATGTTTTTCACTGGTGGTGTTGATACAAAGTGGCGCCTCACAACTTTAAAAATTAACGACATTGAAAATCAAGGCCAGTTATTACTCATAAAATTGACTAAAACAAAAACAAATATTGAGCGCAAGTTTGTTGTACGAGAAGAGTTTACACAAATAGTAAAAAAATATCAAAAAATCAGACCTAATGACATAAAAACGAATCGCTTTTTTCTCAATACCAAAAGGCAAAATGCTATAAACAAGTGATCGGTAAAAAAAAAACTCAGGTATAAACGAAGCAAATAGCAACATTTATATGAATTTACCAAACTGTGAACAGTATACTGGGCATTGTTATCGAAGAACGTCAGCGACACGGTTAGCCGAATCTGGGGCGAACTTGACAATGTTAAAAAGACATGGAGGATGGAAATCCAACACAGTTGCGGCAGGCTGTCCAAAATAAAACAAAAATTTCAAACAAATTAACTGAGATTATAAATTTACGCCCCACTTCGCCTCAACAACTACTTCTAAATAGCGTAAATATTCTGAACAAAAATGTAACTTTTAATTACACAAATTGTAAACGTATTTAAAATTAATTGTAACTTCTCAATTAATTTTAAATACGTACTACTCATGTTCCTATTATCAATAAATATTTACAAAAATTACTATTTTTTACTTTCCTTATATTCAAAATGAAAAGTAGAGTGCTTAACACGGGTGAAAGACATCAATTCCTACTCGGATTATAGCCTGTATGGACTATGGTCTAAATATCTCGTATGGGAATTGATTCCTTTCGATTCTCGTGTAACAATCTACTATTGCGTCGATCGAGAGTCTCCTCGAAGCGTACTCCCCCATGATACATACATTTTCTTGGTTGACGTCTTAAGCATGAGGCGATCTATGACGGCACTTCTCGGGGATCTGTCAAGTCAACCGGTTGGATCCGGCTCTATTTGATTTCAATGTTTTCAAAACATTTACAATACAAATAAAGTGGGCAGGAGATTGAGAGTCAAGATTAAGGTTGCTACTCGAACCGTTATTTGGGTAAATGTTGCCGAAGTGATATAAGTTCATTCACTGCGGCGTAATTGAGTAAATGTATTCTCTCTCAATATATGGTACAAAATAAACCAATCCAAAGATATTGTTTAATTTTCTGATTATCGTAAAAATGTGAATAAGTTTGAAAGACGTAGGTTAAGTAAAGATCACGTGTTACGTCATTGTTATTAATCAAGGTTAAAAGAAAGAGCAGGTTATCTTGTGGAGGGGCCGAGAAATAACTCGGACACTGCGACCCATTGGGATCTATTGTGGTCAATAGATCAATCTGGAATAAATTCAGTTTTGTTAGTGTGATCACTAGGATCCATTCAAAATCGATTTCCAAAAAGTAAAAAATACTAATTATTGGAGGTTCTCAATTCGACTGTATGTTTATTACGCGATTACTCTGCCAATTATGAATTGATGTTGATGATTCTTTTTTTGTTTGGTAGGTCATACTTCTTCAGAGGTGGTCCCATACCATTATCACCAAGACAGAATCTGATGAGAGGATCCTATGGTAATCGAGGGAGCTCAAATTTTATAGGTATACTTACATATATCGATTTTGGTAATTTCATCAACATGGCAGCATTTGTATTCAGGAAATATCATTTGGTGAAGAGGAACTGATGAAGAAGACCACTGATTGCTACTGCAACTTCTCAATGATAAGTATCATTTAGGTATAAGATATATCGGATAGTTAAATTACTGAGACAGCGCAAATAAAAAATAAAATTCTAATGAAATTGGTACCATCGAACTGATCTGGTGAAGAAGCCGGAAGGTAGGCACCGGAACTCCGTAATAAAGCAAAGTATCCCAGTCGTGTTTAGGTTTGTTGGAATTGTTATGAGAAGCCCGCATGATAAAAAAGAGTAGATATCAAAACTAAATAGAGAAAAATAAAATAACATAAAAAATAAACCAACTTCCAAAACAAAACACTACAAACCGAAAAATAATAAATTTTTGCACTACCAAAGTAGACGGCAATATTCCTTATTTCTGCGTTTTGCCTGAGTAAGCAGCAAGTAGAGTGCAAAGTGCTGTTTCCAGATTTTCTAAAGTTAATCTCAAATAAATGCTAAGTGATATACACTACTGAATAAGTAATTGCCTATTAACACCTCGTTGTCATAGGAATCACAGACAGCCAACTGAGCAGAGCCTGCATGAAGGAGGACGAGATAACATCACAGTGTAAAATACTTCGATAACCTGATTTAAATCGAATAACCAATTTATCTTATCCGCAGACTTGAGATGCGTAAACCAGCCTATAATGCAAGACAAAAGAAGAGAAGGCCAACCGTCATTGTTTCCATAAATAGGAAGGTAGGATGTAGTTAGTAGGTACTGTAGTAGTTAATTACCTACCTAACTAGGTTTCTTCTACTGCAAAGGCTGCCTCAAGCCCGCTCATCCGTTGCTAAAGATGAGCTGCAAAAAGCTCTCAGCACAAAGCATAATTGCAAGTCTTATACATAAGATTTATTATTATTACAAGCAATAACATTCATTGAGTCGTACGGCCATGACAGCTGCGTGTGCGCATAGTTGTGAAGGATCATTGACGGCGCGCGGTGACTTGCGCCGCGGTGGTCGCGGCCACATAGAGAGATCTCCCGTCGTCGCACGCGCTCAACGAACGAGCATTTATGATGGCTAGACGTGCAAATTCTATGCTAAGTGATATCGTTGATAAAAAAAGGATTTAAATGGAGCAGAAATTTTTGCGGTATTTGCAAGTAAATGGTGAATAGGTCAGCTGCTGTCTTGATTAAAGACTCTTTAATAGCTTTGGGATATTAGGCTTTACAAAAACGTACATCCAACAGAATTAACTTGGAACTTCCTTTGATACAGTAAAGATACCCGCTCACATACTAGAAAGATTGTTATGATAAATTATTTAATTAGGTTCTCTGGACTAATAAAAGCACGAGAACGTTAGTTTAATTCATATGTGAATTTTACAACATTAAACCCCATCTGGGGTGATGTGAGTTGACGCATCATTCTTTTAGTGTCGAGAGGACGTCTTGTTTCTTTTTCGAGGGTTTTGTACAAGGAGGTTCAAGCATGTCGACGTTGACTTGTTAGTGCATATGCGCACGTCAGTTAAAGTTAAAGTATAAATCGGAGTACAAGGTAAGTCGTTTGTCATGACTTAAGCCTGCGTCTGTTAAGGGTGGTACCTCAATTAACTTTAATCCCCCGTTAGGTAAATGTTCGGGATAAGATTTGGTAGGATTGATTTAACCTTTCAAAACGTAGAATAAAACCACTTCACAGGATTCTGCGCTTCTATTCGTAGGTGCGTAGCTCATGTAAGGACGTGCTACCTCCTTACTTATTGAAAGCTGGCAACGGACATTTGGTTTTGGAAGATTAATATTGATATTTCGAACAATAAAAAATATTTAAAGATATTTTTGTTTAGTTTTTCTGTACAAGGGCTTGTCGAAAAATGACAAAAACCATAAAAAAATTCTAATTCTATGACAAAAACAAGAGGTACCAAAAATACCGACTTCGGAAACGAATGTTATTTTGCACTTTTTAGTGTGTTGCTTTTTATTTTATGGCATTATTCTCGTGCACATGAGGATGGTTTCTCAATCTATCTACTACGGATCGAACCAATATTACGCGCCGTAAAGCGGCAAAAGCTTATTGGCAGTTGTTGCAGACAGTTTCGCCCGAGAGCAGTGACATTGCGTTTATTCCCAAAAAAAAAGAAATTGCCCGAACCTTTAATACCATTAGTTAGCAATTTATAGATAGATAGAACACTCCTTATTTGGTACCACAAATAGATCATCATCATCAAAATATCAGCCGAATGACGTCCACTGCTGGACATACTCCTCCCCCAAGCGTCGCCATACTGATCGGTCCTGTGCGTCTCGGATCCACCGGACTCCCACAGCCTTGACTAGGTCATCGCTCCACCTAAGGGAGGCCTTCCAATGCATAAAGAGGTCGTCTTCCGGGACGCGGTGGCCAAACAAGAACTTTTCGGTACCATCGACAATCTGCTTCGTTCAGCGAGCAATTTGCAATATCCACTGCCACTTAAGTTTGGCAATTCTTCAGGCTATATCGGTAATCCTAGTTCTCTTTCAAGTTTGTCAAGAAATAGATATATTTCAGTAATTGAACCAACCTGAAGATTTTTTGCGTTATTCTCCGTCCTTAGATTTTTTTGGGTTCCGTACCCAAAGAGTAAAAACGGGACCCTTCCACTAAGACTCCACTGTCCGTCTGTCTGTCTGTCTGTCACCAAGCTGTACCTCATGAACCGTGACAGCTAGGCTGTTGAAATTTTCACAAATGATGTATTTCTGTGGTCGCTATAACAATAAATATTTAGTATTTATTGTTATAGCGACCACAGAAATACAGAATAAAACAAACAGAATAAAATAAATATAAAAGTGGGGCTCCCATACAACAAAAGTGATTTTGTTGCCGTTTTTTGCGATAATGGTTCCGAATTCGGAACCCGAATCCGAGTCGCACTTGGCCGGTATTTGTAGTTCCAATCAGATTTTTATCTACCTAATTACGTATAGTTCAACTCAACTGTGCGCGCGGCGCTATGTGTGGGTGGTTGTTTGTTCAGGCGAGACGACAGCCGCATCACTTCCACACAAGTGCATAATGTATAACTACAAGCACAGCGCACGAACACATGACGCCGCACGCAATGTTGAGTTGAACTATCTATACCTACCTATATATATGTAGCTAGATTGAATCCAGCTGATTGATTGGCTTTTCCAATATCACGCCTATATTACCTGAAAGGGCAGGCAGAGTTAAAATACCTGCCTTCATTTCGCCATGTATGTTTAAATCCCATGTAATAGAATGGGCACATATCCGATCTCCGCGCTGCAGCAGAGAAATTCCAGAAGGAAAAATTAATAAAACTGCCCGACCTGAGAATCGAACCCAGCGCCATAATAGCAGCCACTACATCATAAATTCAATCACAACCGAAATAAATTCCTAGTCCATTACTTCATAAATATGTTTAAGAATCCGTCTGCTCTACAATGTAAAACCCTAACGTAACGTACCAAAAGCAAAATGTAAGGGGATTGTGTAAAGTGTGCTACGCAATTAAACACCCCGCAGCACTAATGCATGCGAACACTAAACCAATGAACCTTTGCAAAACTGATTGGGGGTTTTGAAGTTTGCATAGGATGGTCCGAAATTCACACAGACAAAACTGCGGGTAGTGCCGTATTATAAGTGTAAGGAGCATTCTATACACGTGTGATAAGAACAACAATTGATTGGTATCGTGTTATCAGCAAGGAGTTTGTTCCATAATATAATAAACTAAGGTACACGGTGTTTTTAAAACCGATAGATTCTTATAAAATAGCGATAACACCTAACGACATTATGATACTGTAATATAGAAGTGTTTCTTAACTGGTATATTTATAGTACATTTTAGTATGTATGGAGCATATTAAACCCACAGCGATGTGTAATTGCGAACCTGTTTCGGAGTGGGTGTGTGTCTTAGGAGGGGCTCCGGACAGCCACGCCTTACGACCGCCCACTTTAGCAAAATATTTATATTGTAACATACATAAACTGTAGTTATATACTCATCTATAATATGTAGTTAAGTTAAACAGAGAGGCTATAAAAGTGTAATGCAACTGCTGTGTACTCGCAATGTGTGAGACTTCTTTTTCTTCAGTAAATGTTTGGTAGGGCCAATTTTCTACAAACACCATATAAGTACCTAGGAGTTGATGAATGATCTATGAGTCCGATTTGAAGTTTGAACCATACTTGAACTTGGGTATAAAGTCCCCAAGTACCGACTCGAATATTTCATGGAAAGAACGGTAGTACTCGATGATCAATCCATCTGCCAAGCCTTTGCGGCGTCAGCTTCTTGTCTACAGATATATATTATGAATACGTATTTCTTTGTGACAATCCCACCGCACTATTCCCAAAACCACTGAAACTCCTGAAAGCCAGAATCAACAGTTGCGACCAGCGGAAAAGCGCCGAGGCGATGAAGCTCGACGAAGTCCCGACGAATAAATTTAACTATTTTGGATCCCGCAACGAAATCAATCAGAAAAGAATAACGGAGGACTAGGAAGAAAAAATTCCACTTCCGTCCAGCAGGAGACAGAACAAACAATTCAAATAGGCACAAAGGGTCGTTTACAACTGGGATAAGCTCAGTTGCACCACGGATAAAAATTATGGGGTCCCAACATTGTGAGCTGTTATATTTGATACCAATAACAGGTATGGCAAAAACGCTTGAACGCACGGAAATTTGCTCTACTTTCTACAAGATCCGTATAGTAATTTTGTTCTAGATTCTACATGGTCCGTATAGTAAATAACTCTAGATGCAGCCTGTACAATATCTAAAATAATATAGCATTCATTCTGCAAAAGAATACACTCCGATAAGATAACAGCAGCAGGTACGCGGATATCAGATAATATGAGCAGTATGTATACTATATGTACTCGTATATTTCCTGTTAGCTTACAACCTGTCTATACTTTATTCGCTAGAGCAAAAAATAAAAGGTAAACAAACCATAAAAGAGGTTTTCAGTGTCTTCTTTGCTGCCACAAAAATTTAAAATAAAAAATATCATGAGAAGATTATTATTATTAGTTCATACAACAACCAAATACAAACACTACACACATGCACGAATGTTTCAAACATATAAATTATTATTTTCTTAACTGTATTTTACTACAATATCAATGTTTTTTTTAATATATAAACAAAAACACTGGTTTTATTAAAACCAAAACTAATAGCCGACATTAAAAAGTATCAGTATTCTCGAAAGCCTGGACTTCGGGACTAAATATTACAATAATAAATTAAAGAGTGCTACAAAAGTAACCATTTTGCGTTGTAAGGTTGTATTCTTAAAATTAGTCAAATTATTACCTTTTGACGTTAGTTTGTTTACTTTTTATTTTTAACCGACTTTCCAAAACGGGGGCGGTTCTATGTTCGACTTCATTCCGAAATTGGTCCCATTTTAATTTGGTGAAGATCTGATGAAGAACTTCGGAGATATACAACAGAACTCACATACGCTACATAAATAGCGCCAATTCTCTCGGAATTGCTGCAATCGCATGTCTGTTTATTTATTTTTTTGTGTTTGTTCACTGATATCTCCGTCAATTGGTCCACGATTTTAAAAATTCTTTTTTGTTTTAGCTAAAAGAGTCTGTTAACACTTGTCTAGAGCCTCTGAGGTTCTAGACAAATGAGATTCTATCAACGAAAGTGCCGCAATATCAATTGTAAGAATGTCAAAAAAATATGGGATTGTCAAACGCTATCGAAATGTCACGTGATCTATCCCTTTCATTTTGTCATTTCCACCATCGCCAACACCGACAACGAAAAACACTTGTCTAGAGCTTAGGGTCTTTAAATAGGGAAACACACTGTGTCGTGTCGCGGCGTGGCGTGGTGGCGCTTTCTGACGATCAAATCATCGCTTACCATCAGGTGAGATGATCAAATGCGATCCTATCAAAATCAAGAAAGAAAAGAAAGATATCGGTAGGTTTCTAAGAATGTAGAGTCAATGACCTCTACAAACATCTCATGACCTTTTGTCCCATTTATTCTTTAGCAGGCGAATATTCTACCTTGTGATATCGTTTCAGACAACCTGTAAATACAAAAATAATGAGTCAGCTAGATCTAGAGACGGTAAGGGACTTAACCCGAAGAAAGATAGAACATATTGTTTGCAGAACGTTTTTTTCTTTTTTTTTTCATTTGTCTCGCGCTTGACCACTATCTTACCTGATGGTAAGCGATGATGTGGTCGACGATGCAGCACGCCTGCCTAGAAGTAACCTATTCACTCTTGACTTAAAGACCCCTAGATTGTAGCTATCAGGAAACACAGACTCCGGCAGGGAATTCCACTCCTTAGCTGTACGCATAATTAAAGTGTCCCCAAAACGTTTTGTGCGTATAGGTGGGATGTCCACCAAGTACCGATGACGCATCGCCGTGCGTCTGGTTGTCCGATAATGGAACGGGCTGGGCGGAATTAAATCATGCAATTCCATCGCACACTCACCGAAATGTAACCGATAAAAAACCGACAAGCTAGCAACTCGGCGACGATGTTCAAGACTCGTAATAAAATGTAATATCGCGTAATGCCAATAAGGCCGACTGGCCGCGACTGCTTACCGGAAGATTCAACGTTTTAAGGCCTTCCACAAGGTAAATATCCAGCCAGTGTAAGAACCTATTAACTCTTTAAAAAGATCATAATTACTACAAAATATTAACTTTAGACCAATTTTGATGTAACTAAAATGTTTAGTTCTAAAACAGCAATCACGTTTGCCACACGACTACTTTCATAACGAACTTATATAACAGTTGTTCATTTCCCCACAGGAACCACAAAACAATTGCTCCCACCCACAGAAAGGCCAACGTAAATAAATAACACCGACGTAAGTGAAAATAGGGTACCGACAGCCCATCTAATAGATGGACCCAGGCTTGTTATAAATGGCGCAGGAAAGATATTTATGATTGCAATTACTGGCCTTCGTGTAGTACATAATAGAAGAGGTAAATAGATAGCGTAGCTTATGTGCTATACTGGTAAATGAATTGGTTTTATTGGAAAGGAATTTGTAACTTTTGTAAAGCTTACAAAATGCTGATTCTAGAAAATAATGAGATGGATATATATCCTCATTCAGTAATTTTGGGTAGGTATTGCCTAAGAGGTACCTAATTATTCAATAGGAATAAATATATAAAATGTATAAAAAGGTACCTTCTTTTGTTCTATTCTATGACACCACAAGACCGTAAATACTGGATATCAGATATATAAGATATCCCCATTTGACCTTTGACAATTTTACTATATTAGCACAATGGGAACTGGAATAAGGCTGGCTCCTTACTTTTTAGTTACAATCATGGGTAGATTAATTTATATACGGAAAGACGTGTCATGGGTAAGAACATGTTGTTGTTAAAATAATAACATCAGACGGACACTTAAAGTGTTTGTAGCGCAAAATGTGGTCTTACCTAATTAAGACAAGTAAAAGCATAACTTATTAGCCTAACGTTTAAAGCAGGCAGACGGATACAAACCATTACAAGAAGCGGGCGTGTTCTCCGATAAGATGGTGGACGTGGAAGCGACATTAAACAATGATTAATTGGCCAATTTGTCTGAACAGCGACGGCCAAGTGCGGAAACTGAACATTAACTTCGATCATAAATTATTTACAGTGTAATAAGTGTACTAACTTATTTTATATTGCCCGAAAAAATACGATCAACGAGATTTGCAATTTCAGAAGTAGATATAAAAAGCGTAAAAAGAGCGCGAAATTCTTGATGTGCAAAGCTGTCCATCGGATTATTTATCTTGGGCATTATTGTTGTCTACTCTACTCTCCCTTGGAGCCTTCACATTTTTGCTGTAGTCTCCATATAACCTCATTCTTGCTATGACCACCCAAAAGAATAGACCATAGATATGATACAATAGCTAAGTAAATCAGGAAGAACCAAAGTAAAATAACAGGAGAAAAACTGGTGCATCCCATCGAACATTCTTAATTCTTTATTGTACACCAAAAACAACATTACATACAGTATGATAATAAAGTACATGTACAAAGGCAAGCTTAACTCAATATTGAGTTCTCTTACAGCAAACCTTAGGGTGACAGAGAAAGATGACATTATAGAGGGCAGGATCCTGTGTACAATTTTAATATAACTTATGATGAATTAAATAAAATTTACTTACAATACATATATAATACATATTTTTATATACATACAAATATTATGTCATTGCGCAAGGAAATGGTCCTTAATTTTCCTCTTGAAGACATCCAGAGAAGGGCTATCGCGTAGGGAGTGTGGGAGAGAGTTCCAGAGACGCACTGCAGAAGCAAAAAAAAAGCCATCATAGCGGCTGGAAGTGTGTCGTAGAGGGCGAAGGAGAAGAGAAGTGGCAGTGCGACAGGGTTTACCGCTCGGAACAAGGTACTCAAAGAGTTCAAGAAGGTATTGGGCAGAATTAGGAT
Source organism: Orthosia gracilis (assembly GCA_947562075.1). Lineage (NCBI taxonomy): Eukaryota > Metazoa > Arthropoda > Insecta > Lepidoptera > Noctuidae > Orthosia > Orthosia gracilis. The sequence goes on from OX387268.1 coordinate 46,127,781, forward strand.
TGTGCAGGATAGTATAGAGAAGGGATAGGATATGGGTATCTCAACGACGCAGAATCGGCAGCCACTTCAATCTGTTCCGAAATTCCGATACATGGTTGTATTTGCGGAGGCCAAAAATGAAGCAGATGCACAAGTTTTGCAGTCACTCGAGTTTATTGAGGAGTTGCATCTAAAAAAAAGACACCCGCTTTGTCTATGAGCGGTAGAAGAAGTAATTGCGCAAGAGTAACCTTAGTGTGAAATGATAAGAATTTTTGGAGACTGAAGAGAGTAAAAGACCCTCTTACTCACATCAGCAATATGAACCTCCCTATAGAGGTTCGTAACAGGTAACATTCTATAGCTTGTTAGACTCGTTTCTGAGTACAAGAACCGCTGCAACCGTGAATTGTGCGAATGATGAGAATTTGTCATACTCTTTCATGAAGTGTTCTCCTTTGTCCTCCCGAATTCACTTACGCAATATGGCTGCTGGCTGGAAAACGGACCATGTATTAGTAGTAGGGAATCCCGTTGCAGCAATTAGATTCCCGTTCGGTCCGTTGTGCGTGGGAGTACTGGCTGTCATAACCAGCCTAGCTCCGTCCAAAAGCACAGAAGCTTCCAGAAATTGGACCTTGTAATAATTTATGTTAATGTGTAAACCTTATGTAACCGTTTTTTTATCTGTGCCAATAAAAAATGATTATGATTAATTTATTCTGAAGATCATTATCGTTTTATGAGTTGCTACGACGTTGTTGAAAACGCAAACGGTATAAATTTGTATTCCAAATAAATTCAGCTGTTTCCTAACATAGACAATGCTATAACAACTCCTTTGAAAAGATTTAAGACAAAATTTGCGGATACACCAAAAACTGGCTCCACATGGACCCTTTAGGAATAATTAATTCGATCTGTGGTCAAAACCAACTCAGCATTCTTTGATTTTTCATTAAATTTTGTTTTGGCTGCGCGTTCTTAAAAACCTACGCTACCTACTTAAGTATAGCATAATAAAGTTTCCTGCAGAGTCAAAGACTTTCTCTAATTATTTAATTGAAATGATGCTTCCTTCCTTCAATTTATTGTTGGAGGCAAGCAATCAACTTTATAGATGTTCACGGCGAGACTTCAGGCAAACATCTTTCATCACAATTATATAGGTTATTAAGACCTACATATGATTTTATGGGATGATGCACTAGCAGTCCACGTGTGGACAGTGGAAAGAAGCGCATAGACCTCTCCGTCCAATCCCATGTTAGTTAAAACTCGATGCATGTCTGCTCTTATCATTTCTTACATTCCGTAATAAATACATATCTTCACGAAAATATTAGGTGGAGACGTACCTTCATAATTAAAAGCAGGCAGAACAAGGATCAAGTTGAATGAATCATAAGATACCCGTTATCGGCGTTCAGATATCAGTTATTGGAAGCGCCAGGGATTACATCCGAGAGGATGAATAAATTAATTTTAGTAAATAACACATACGTATTCAAATGTATTCTTCGATATTTTGTAGTATTTATGCAGGGGCCTGTGCCGCGGCCTCCCGCTGGCCGGTTCGGTCGTGCCGTCGACTCGACCACTTTTGTACCAATATAAAAACTAAATATTTTACAACAACCACGTGATACAGTTATAGACAATCGTATTTTATCAAATTATATTTAAAGTTAATCCTAAATATAGACAGGTGTTATTAAAGCAGCTTGAGAAGATAAGAGTAACTTTCTGGTCTTAGTATTATATTCTTTCTGGTGATACCAACCATAATACTATTATGAAACACATATAGATAGGTACCGTGTACGTCAGTAGTAACTTAATACCTATAGGTATAAACAATTTTACAGAAGCGAAAAGAGCCTGCAACTGTTATCAGACTTTTTAATAATTATCTATAATGCGTTGTTCTAAATTTCGCTTTCTAAATGACCAAGGAGGAAATGGATCACTTACAGATTCGTGATTGTTATAGCGATAGAGCCCAAAAGTGGAGGTTGATAGTTACGTTCTTTTTCCAAAGACAATATTTTAATTTTTAAACAAAAAAAATATTAAATGATAACGGTAATTCGGCGGGATTGACAAGAAAGTCACGCTGTGACCACTGAGCAGTGAGCAGTGCCCGCTCAGCCCGACGGGGACACGTCTGACGCGATCGGTCACACCCTCGACCATAACACCGTCCATTTCGATTTAATTGAACATAACAGACCGCAATATCTTTCCAAATTATCTACAGAATTACTCTGTTTCCGTTATAGAAATAAAAGGCAACAACAGAATGGGCTCGAAAGACTGGCGACGGTTTCCAAAAGCTCCCAAAATGGTATGGTATTTTTTGCCGGAAATTTCTACTAAAACTAAGTAATCAGTGATAAACAATGTAGCGTATACAAAACAAAACTGCAAAATCATATTAAAGTGCGGTTAAAAAACGGTTCAAAAAGCAATTTGTGTTGAATCATAATACCAACATTTCACGGTACGTTGTCGACGCGCAAATAATGACGTTCAAAGGGCAAGAGTCCATTCTTTGCTGACAAATTTAACAGGGCATTTGGTGACTTCAGAATTAACATAGCATTGGGTCTTTAGTAGAACCCTGCGGGGAAAATGGCGGGGTTCCGCGGACACCCGCAAGCACCAAACAATGAGTGCTGAGCCACGGATCGTAATACCATACAGGCCTACTGCCAACCATTCACTCTTTACAAATCAAACAAATTATATTTGTTGAAAAAAGTCCGCTACTCTTCGACCCTGGTTGAACCGCCCATGGTTACGGTATTTAATATCTCTATATACAAATCGGCAATTATGAAGTCAATGTGTTGCCGGTTGACAGATGCAAACACTTTGTTGTAAATGTAAATCAACTGTTGTTTTTTGTTAGGCTAACTCTTTTGTTACAAAGAACACGTGTATTCGTTTTTTAAATATTTTCTGTTTTTGTATTGGGCCAAAGTCATAGTCATTTTTACTCTCATAGACTCAATATCAGTGTAGAACCCTGAAACCCTACGTCTAAGTATACGTTGGGCGCATGAGCAAAACATCCGATCCGTGTCCGTGAAATTTTGGTTCCGAAGTAGCCTTCTTGTAGGTCTTCATCCGGACTCTATCCGTCATCATCAGTCCCTTCCCGAACATTTTGAACTCGGCACTCAAATCACGCACACGGATCACGGTCACGGACGTCTAGAGCGTAACTTACTTACGACTTACCAAAAAGGAGGAGGTTGTATGTTCGACTACACATATGTTTTTTTTTTATTCACCGATATCTTCGTCAATTGTGGACCGATTTTGAAAATACTTTTTTTTATTTGAAAGAGTATCTTTTGAAATTAGTTCCATTTTAATTTGGTGAAGATCTGACTAAGAACTCCGAAGATATACGACAGAACTCTTTAATAAATAACGGCAAATCCCTCGGGATTGCTGAAATCGCATGTCTGTTTATAGATTATACCATTTCGTAACAAAACATCACGCCACTACGCTCTTAAGGGGTACACAGATCTTTCATTTCACCGGTTATATTCAAGTTTCACGATAGTCAGGGTTATGTATTCTAGCGTTAAGATAATTTACTAAACAACTAACCTATTAAGTAGGTACAACTAAAAAGTGAAAATAAAAAACTTTTTTACAAAAAAATACTACCAACTTTGAAATAAGAAACCTACTAAGTGAAAAATAACTTTATACCATTCCCTCTCTAAAAAGCTTATTTTATTCACTGAAAACAGTGAATAAAAAGCACTTTTAATCACTGTTTTGGTGTTTGAATTTAGAACACATCAATATTTATTTGACCTCCATCTCAATGCAATACAACCTACTTGCGCATAAAATACTCGATACAAACTTCTTGTGCAAAGAATATTCGAATTTCAAACTCCTTCGTCGATTTAATTTTGAGTTTGTTTATATTTAGGATTTTGATAATGATATTTTGGTCTAGGATGTTTAGTGAATACTTATTTGGATTGTAATTCTAATATTAATTGCATTGGTGTTTAATTAATTATAATTATGTAACTTAACGGAGGTGGTCACTGGCCCCTGAAACACAGGTGCTGTTTAGGTAACTCAAACTCAAAGGCTCAGCTTCAATTTACAAAAAATGTGAAGCCCTAAGGTTTCTCATTTTCTGTAAATTTTGAAGGTAATAAACCATTTATTTATTTATTATTATTCCTTGTGCTTTTGGCTTAAATCCTTCTTTTTCTCGAAGTCATGGTATAAAATATAGTATGCAACTCTTGAATAAAACGGATTTATATCGAGGGCCATGAATCACTCGCGTCGTTCAGGATTCTAACACTTGAATCACTCGCTATGCTCGTGATTCAATTATCATGAATCACTCCCTACGGTCGTGATTCAGTTGTTAGAATCCTTCACTTGTTCGTGATTCATCTATGGCCCTCGCTTTAAAACCGTCCTTTATTCACTAGTTGCATAATATACTATTATTTTTGAAAGTCGATGTCCATAACGCAAAATAATAGGTACTCCTACGAAACCACCGACTTCCAAAAATAAAGTTATTTTTCACGTTGTAGTTTTCTTATTTGGAAATCAGTAGATTTTTTTTGTAAAAAAATGTTTTTTATTCTCTAAAACGGTCAGCAAAGGCAAACGAAACTTAACGTGAAAATTCTGGATTACCCCGGTAGATACGGAAGACTCGACGATGTGTCAAATAGAAATTGTAATACATTTTCGATCATGAGGATTGTAAGTGATAAATTACCATAACATCACGCTATCATCATTTAGTAATTTCTTGCCCTTCAGTATAGGTAAGAAATTACTTAGCTAACTTGCAGAAGTTTTTCGGTAGGCAGTCTACATAAGAAAATAACTAGCCAGACAAGATGCTAACGTTTTATTACATTTTAATATATGGTATTGGCGCCGTCGGAGGCTAGAACGGGAATAACTAGTGGGTATTTACATTGCTTACATACTTAGATAGATATTATGTATACTATTTCTTTATGTATTTAAGTACATGATGATTGTGGCGATGCTGTTTTCTAGAGGGTGTAACGTTTTATTAAATTGAAAATACTTGAGCACTTTTACTTTGGGTTTTTTTTTGTGATGAGCCAGTTTCGACCTCGCCTGGTGAAAAACGATGGAAATAAATGAAGAAAGAAATAAAGGAGAAAGACAAATGGTGGGACAAGCGTGCCTGTGCAGATGCCTATACACTCTTGATTTGGAGGCTTCAGGTTTAGTTAGAAGCGGGAGCACAAAAGCTGGCAGAGAGTTCCACACTTTAAATGTGCTCGTATTAAATGCGGAGGAGAAGTTCTGATTGAAGTCTCTATAACAAGTGACGTTGTTAAATCTTTTGATTAAACAAATATCTACAATGTAGATAGTTGTTAAACCAAAAAAAAACAATATTCACACACAGTTACAATCAGACCATGATAATTTATATAACAGCAAAAGTTGATTAATCTTGAGTAGACTTCCAAAAGACAAGCGTTTCGTTGTTGTTTTGTATCCACTTTTATTCAAGAAGAAATGAAAAAAAGGTAAACACAATGTATTAATAGTAAATAGAACTAACTGCATTTCACATTCTTTATCTAACGGCACGTGTTAAACACACAACGACTTTACAAGAGCTTTTTAATACTCAATGAATCCATTAACGATTAGAGTCGTGATCAAATGGTCACACAAGGAGGCATTATCTAACCTCTTGACATGCGCTCGCGCACGTGACAGAAACCTTTGTAGGGGAGTAAGTACTTGCCACTTGGCGACAAAACGTTGTTCAGCATCGACATATGGACTCGTCCACTTGACTGGAGTACCTCTAATCACTGGAGCTGCGCTATGATTTTGTTTCGTTGTAAATTGCAATATAATCTAGGTAAGTATCCTGTACCGGTATCTAACGGATTACTTGAATGATAAAGGTGTAGATAACGAAACAAAAGCGTATGATTATCCTTTTATTTTATTATAGTTTGATGATGTCAGTGACATTGCAAGGCTATAAATATAAACAGCCGGATTCACTACAATTTTCCGTTTGTCATTGTTTTTTATAGGCAGAGTCATTTTTTTTTCTTGCATATTGTGTAGCCAAAGGCTGAAGAACTTCATCGTCATTTAATTTACAAGTAGGCACCTAGTTCTATTACAATTTTACAATACGTCTTGGCTCTAACAGTCCTTAAAACGCATTAAATCGTGAGAACATTTAACCGTCTTCCATTGAGTTTGCTCAATACTCTCCGAGTCAAAAGTCAGGGTAAAATGAATATAACATATTCTTTGATTTTATGCGCAACAATAAAAGAATGTGCGGATAATTATACGCTTGAACAATGCGCGTCGCGAGTTGACTTCAATGCGCGGCCGATAACAAAAATGCTATTGCCCATTAGCCCTCTTTGCTGGCGTTCAAACGTTGAGAGCTATAAGAGCGCGAGCGCAAGAAAATCGCCGCATCCCAGGGGTCCGCGCACTTCCGTTCGGGCTCGGGTTTCGTCGCTGCGCCATTGTTTTCTGCGTCAAGGGTGGTGCGCGCGCGCAGCCCTGACATAGTGTCACACATGCGTTGTTATTTCTCATCAAAATCACTTTTTGCGCCGCCAAGTGTCCGGGAAATACTAAAGACACAGGAAAAACTTCAGAGGACACGTGTATCTTAATCGGCTGGTATCTGAAACATCGTTTAACTCATTCATTGGATGACGATAAAGAACTCGTAATTGCTCAGTGTGCGTACAACATGCTGGGTCTATTATACAGAAATATTTCTTTTACGATTCTAAAGATCAAATCCGAGAATAAATATTTTAGTTTTTTTTTATATTTAATTAATTTAGAGTACCACTTTGAATGCAAGGCGTTATTTTATGTGGAATTTTATTTAGAAGATAAGTACTATTTCTTCATAGAAATAAAGTAGATCCATGTCGATGGTGCGTAGCTATTATTTATCCCCCTTGTTCATCAAGTCTATTGTGGTCCGTAATAACAGTGATTTTAGAATAATCGCCATTCTTTTAGCCTAGGGTCGAGCTCACTGCTCAATGCGCATTGTTCAACTCGATACCGGTGAGAAAAGACGTTGACACTCCAAAATGTTTGTTTATTCAACTATTTTTGGTGATTGTAAATCACTTGTTGTTTTATTATGGACTGTAAATAACTGAGGTACAGGTAGCCAGTGGGATGAAGGCTTGTATAATACTCATTTGCGTAACAACATGATTTTACGGAACACCATAAAACAATTACAAAAAAGTGCTGTACTGGGCGGTGCGGGGAACTTATTACTGCCTGACGCTTTTTTGTTGGTAATAGTGTAGAAATATACTTTTTATGAACGCAAAAAAAAATACTAACAGAATATCGTTTGAAGGACATTTATTTAGTAAATTAAACTCCAAATTTGAATGAACTTACATCATTGAAAAAAAAAACATTGAACCAGCCTACAAAAGACAAGCTATTCCAAATGCTCTCATAACTCCTTATTAAAAAAAAATCAAATTCCCTACCATCTTAGACAAGGTTGGTAGTGAGTTTTATTAAATTACAGCATTCACAAATTATGTAGAAATAATAATTGTCTGGCGGGGGACGAGGGGTGCGGAGGTGGCGCCGCGGGGGGCTGCACTTTTAATTAAACCCTAAATTATTGTTCACCTTCATTAATTCCTGCGCTCCCGGTCGGGACGCACTAATGAGTTTGTACTTTTTGTACGCTCCGTCAGTATCAAGACCCGATTGTCTACTGTTTATGTAAAATATCGGCGTCCCGACGGCTAGTAAATGAACTGTTATCTTTAGGTACTGGGATGCTATGAATATATTAATTGTTTAGCTTGTTATCTTGTTATCTTAAGCAAAAAGCGCTCTCTATATGAAACATATAGAGAGCGCTTTTTGACACCGTAAAGTCAATCATCGTGATAATTTAAATATGGATTTTAAGGACTGCTCCTCATTTGCAACACCAACGACGTATCCTACGCTATACTTGATGATATGGCGGTGCTACCAAGATCCCAATATTTTTACCATGAATCTTCTAGATAAGATGCCGAAACAAGCACTTTTTTAAATAAAATATTAATAAAGGTAATTGGTATGCATGATTATTATTTCCTATAAAACAATCTAATTAAAATAACTGTATGAAACAAGTATAGAACATCGATGTCCACCAATTAAATTGTCAAAAATATCTTAACGGGCATCTTAACTTGGAAAATAATCATTACAACCGTTTTTAAAGTTCGTGTTTTCCATAATATAATGGATTCAAATAGAATATTTCTATGCGACATTCGATGTTTGGATGATCGAATTAACATTTTCGCAGTGGGTGACGCAGCGATTATGTAGAGATAGTAACAATATAAATAACTTACAATTTACATACAATTACAGACGTGTCAAGTAAGTATAAATATTTTAAATTGTACGAATCAATTAATGTAAGATACATATTGACATACCTACATGTGAAAGCTTTAATGAAAATGAAATGAATTCATCAAGTCTAGAAACGATACATATTTCGCAAATAAAGTCTAAGTTTAAGAAAATGTCAAAAGTTTTGAAGGAGTGGAATGAGGCATTCAGTAATTTTTCAGATAACCATTTTTAGTTATATTTTAAAACCTCCTGAAACGATTGTGATCAGACATCTTTTTATCATCAACTCTTAGAGACTTGGAGTTCCATTTGCAGAAAAACGGCCATACAAGAAAGAGTCACGAGCCTTAGTAGAATATTCTTCATCTGCAGCGTATCAATACGCTACTTAAATACTTATTTTTAACACTAGTTTCGCTACAAAATAAAATACATTTAGCATTCTTCTTGTTCAACTTAACGGATTCATGACAGTAGGTAATGCATGATATTTTTTTCGGTTCTTGATGATTTCAAAATGCCCAGCTTTTGAAGAAAAACAAATCGGGTTTTGTTATATTGTATTTCTGCTTGTTTTGAGATTTACTGTTACTATTTTGCATTTTTTGTCTGTTTGATGTTTCCGTTAATATTACTTGTTGCTGGCTACTAAGTTTGCCTTGCGGCTCGCAAGGAGACGGAAACAAGAAAAGAGACTAGATAAAGTAGGTTATGGAATCAGAATTCGTCTGTTCTTCTACTTTGTGTTGGTGGACTATTTTTTGTTGGCCCAATAGCGTGTCGATGACAAATATAAAAATAAAATATATATTCGGCCCATAATTCCGCTACGGTAACACCATTTGGTGATGCAGTCATAAGGTCTTCGCACGTACAGATGACAGGGCACGCTGCGCACTCCGAGAAGTGGTATATGGTCTGCGGCGAGATGCCGCACAAGTTCTGAAGGCTACAGCCATCCAAGAACCATCTTTGCTACGGTCGATCATGGGTCCTTATTCGGCATAGTCAGCGGTGGCGCATACGTCGCTTTGTATGCCTGCAGCAGCTTTAAGGGCACCCAGGGTATGAAAGTAGGTAAGACCACTAAGAAATTGGCAAACGCTTAATGTTCAAGCTACAGGCTAATATATAACTTTAAGATACTTATTCTCTCCTCGATTTAATTCCCTGTCTTAACATCAAAACAACAAAAATCCATTTCCCGAAATTGCGGCAATTTTTCATGAGTTGTTTCTTTTCGCTAAGAACAAGCGAGCAGCACGCGCGGTTGTATATCATTGAATTTTCCTCGGTTATTTATTTATTTATTAAAGGGTCGCGCAATAAATTGCGTTAAGTGGGGGCGGAGCACCCCGCAGCGCCCCGCGGGAGTCGCCATAACGCCGGGAAAAACGCGCCGGGCCCATAAGTGCCTTTCTACAACACTAGCAAGGCTATATTACCTCGGTATAAGGGTTGCAGGATGTGTTCACAGTAAATTGATGACTAACCGAATATTAAAGTGTTGTTTTCAAGAATATTATTAAGAACACAGGTTGTGTTTACCAAAGAAAAAGCTTTTTTCTGTTATCGTAAGTCTCTCAATGCAGAAATGCGAGGATCACCACTAAACAGGAGCACGTGCAATTAATTAGAGACACATGCAGCATTTTGAGTTTGTTTTCATATAAGGTAACCACAGTGTGCCTGAGTTGCAGATACGTTATAGGTATTCTTCTTGAACTCACATAAGAAGCAGGCCAATACTCCATGCTTTTGTGTGATGTGGGTTGAAACTAAGTCAATTTTTATGGTTGATAAAAAAGGAACCCCTATAAGATCTCTTGTCCGTGTGTCCGTGTGTCACCACCGATTTTCACAGGAACGGGTGGACCTAGCAAGTTGAATGACTTATACCAGATACTGAGGTCTATAGTCCCTATTACGTGTATATAAATCAAAATCCTGAGTCAACACGATAAAAAGATATGGGCAAATTTAGATTTTCGCGAAAACTTGTAACTACCAAAATTTACCTTAATTATCAACTTTTTTATTTTTCGGAGTTTTGTCTTTACTTGTGCTGAAAGAGCTTGCTTTTAACCAAAATTTTCAATTCTAGGTCAACCGGAAGTACTCTATAGGTTTTGGGTCGAAAACCTATATGGTAGTTACCGTTGACCTGGAATCAGAAATCAAAAAAAAATAAAATTAAAGGGTGTCTTCATACGCATAGTTGACGTCACCGTGGATACAGAACCCTTCGTGCGCGAGTCCGTCTCGAACTTGGCCAGCTTTTAAACAAAATGTGGATTTGGTAAAGGAACCCAAAACTAAAAAAAACATGTATGTACCTTATACATGTTTTGTAACGTCGCCAACGCCCCGGAGGCAAATATATTATTATTTAGAATAAGTAACTCTGTATCTCATTATAAGTGAACTGCTATATTTTATAAGTTCTTATGGGAAATAAATATCTTTATACCTAACCCTTTTGACAAAATACATTTTTACGAAACTCATGAATCAGTGGACAACATTTAAAAGATCACAGGGAAAGGTGACTCTGAAATCTGCACAAACTTTTGAGATAACTTAGGAGTACTAACAACCAGCATTATCGATTTTCAAAAGGTAATTTAATTTCAAAGCGGACGATCAAACGACAGATTCAAAGCCTATAAACTCGCTTCCTTGACCTTAAAAGATAAAAATATCGCTTGCTCACTGCTCTTGATGGCGATGTAAAAAACTTAATCGAAATCGACATGGCGACTGCTTTCCTGACATATTTACGAACACGGTAAATCGATGAGAACCTTATAAATAAAATTAACAAAGCTGCTGTTGGCTTTCAAGTTGTTTTACTGACGAAAAACAATTGAGGTATGAAACCTACGGAACTTTTTGGAACATCTATTTTTCTTTAATTCTAGTAAGTAGGTTGAACATTCTGACATTCGTTTCAAATAAAGAACACTCAGCATTTTTTTTAATTTTCTTCAGCGTTTTGTTTCATGGGCACACAGCCTTTTTTCTATAGCGATACGTAAATTGTACGAACGCTGGAAACCTTATAACAACTCACTCAATACTTTTTGAATATGTATGGTGCACTCATCCTAAGAAAGTAAACTGGCACATTTATAAAATTGTCGACTTCACATTCGATTGTTTCTGTATAATAAAAAAAAACATTATTCTGGATTACATGAAATATTGCTATTTTTTGTTCAAAAAATATTAAACTCAAACTTATAACTTAGGTTTCTTCTTCAACCTGGGTGCCATCATCATCACCATGATCTGTTGCCCTTTTTTAATTTGAATTTAGAATCTACTATTCAGTATTGAAACCTTTCATAAGGTTATTTTTTTTTAACAAATAAGCCTGATATTTCACAAAGCCCATCCATCGTTTCTTCCAAGCTTGCTCCCATATTGAAAGTAAAGTTGGTTCCTTTTAGAGTTCATAATGACCATGTAGGTGGCTGGGCGTTGGGGGCGTTCGAAGGCGTGGTGCAGCCCCATTAACACTTCCACGCTTATCAATAACACATATTTCTTCATAAAACCAACAAGCAGTAATTAAACGTCAATCGCTGGTTATCTGTGGAGATGTTGATGATTTAAGATATCGTGTTTCTGTTGGGAATGATGTAATATTGTACGGGCTTGGCTATTCGGTGTGAGAAAATTATGTTTTGTTTCTAGAGGTAACAAATTGATAACATTTTTAACTATTTGTGGGAGTTGAATATGTTTATGGTCGAAATCTAATGACACGATCGTTCAATGGTGTCAATAATATAATGAATTATGTAAATCTAAACATGCCAAGTTATAAAATAAAGAACTGGATATTTACTGTGTTTGTGTGATTTACCACGATAGCTATAATAAATCTCAAGATATCCAATAGTGAATTTAATGTTTTAAAAGACAGGCAGTGTCAAAAATAAGCTCAGCAAACATTTAACCATAAGGAGAGTCAAAAAGAAACTGTACAAACAATTAACACACCCCACTTAACGGTTTCTACAGAAACATACTGCATCAATATCAACAAAAAGATCAATATCATAATATTGGGCATTATTTAAATCCGCGGAGTGCTCAATGGCACTGATTGCAAAAATCTTGATAACGGTCCCCGCGCAGCCATTTGCAACGACTCCTAATAACTGATTATATCCTTCCTTTATAACTGATTACCCTCCTTGTTTGCCGCACAAGCATCGATAATGCCATCAATTTCTACCAATTATGCGTATTTCTCTGCAAATCTCTATAAAAATTGATCATTGTAACATCCCATAAAGCTATTTTACAGGAAAGTGAACTGTATTTTGTATTTACAAGGATCAATTTGGATTGTTGGTACCTAGTTGTGTTTATAAAATTGATTCGGATTAGCAATTTTATCTATTCTGAGAATCTTATGAATGATAATAATAATGATAGTAATAGCAAAGATTCTTAATTTTTTTTAGGTCTACGATATCTTTTATGGACAAAGCTAGCTAGGTAGGGCAAAAGTTTATATCCCCACAAAATACATGTTCCGAAACATCTTGAGCATTTTGGGTGGTTTTATTGGTAATTTACGCAGTAAATTCCTACTTTATTACACATTATTTATTTTATTTACTTTTAATGAATTCTACAGTTCGTTTGTTCAGCGGTATTTTTACGACTATTATCTCCGGTATAGTTTTTATGTATGTCTAATGTAATATTTTTATTGTTTCTTATATTTAGTGTTGCTTCTACATTATATGCTTGCTATCTACATTGTATGTATCTACAAAATGGTATACAAGTGCTTACGGGCCGATTTCGGAATTGGGTAGGGATTTTAAATTAAGAACGCCTCAGACCCGACTTTACTGCCAAAATTTTACAGGTTTTCAGGCTAAAGTAGGGTTTGACAAATACTCAACGCCGAATGTTTAATTCTTCTTTGTGAATAATAATATTTCCAAGTACTTCCGTAGCTGCCATAAGTGTGCTTCGAAATAGAAGTGACAATGTAGCGCTATGCAAATCAAGCATTCGGAATTATTTCGATGAAAAGAAAACTTCAATGTGTTTTACATTCTTCTCTTCTTGTGATAGTGCAGTAAATTCCAAAGTTCCCAAAGCATTTTATCTTTGCCATTTTCCAGGTTGATTTCAACGGTCCAAGATCCTAATCTTAATCTGCTTATGAAGTTGTGTGTAAAAGCCATGAAGTTTTGTGTTTGAAGAGACCTTGAAGGTGTACGAGTACATATACTTCACCTTAACATAAATTTTGTAAAATCGTCGGTTATATACCGTACAGATCTCCATAAGTCAGCATTCATAAGCTTCCACGTGTAACTTCAGTAACATCGACTCCACAGCTTGCTTTCCTCACTAAAATGTCCAATTAGTCGTGGTCGGGTTTCTCGTGAGGCTGCACTCCGAGTTCGTTTTTTAAAACGATTGGTCTATTTTGAAAATGGAAGCAATTTGTCGCGTTTCATTCGTGGTGCTGCGGCGTCTTTGAGTTGTTTTTGTGGGCGGCCGCGGCTGGCGATTGGCTGCGGTTGCGCAGACTGAGGTACTTGAGTTAAAGTGTTGAAGCTATTAGATGCCGCTTAGATGGTCATACACCTGCGATGCTCTAGACAAAGTGAAGTCTATCATGGATAACGATTGTCAAAATGGTAAAATGTTACGTGACATTTTGATAGCGCTTGTCAATCCATACTAATATTATATATAGGAAAGTTACTCGGTCTGTCTGTCTGTTACCTTTTCACGCTTAAACCGCTGACCGGTTTCGATAAAACTTGGTATGGATACAGTTTGAGAGCCTGGGAAGGACATAGGATAGTTTTTATCCAGGAAATCATTCTTAAGCGGGTGGAAATGGGGGTGAAAGTTTGTATGTGAACTAATTATTTCTCAAGAAAGGCGCGGCCCTCACATCTACAAAATTATTGCGCGATATAAAACAATAGGCAACTCGTAGTACTAATATTTCCAAGACGAAGTCGCAGACAACAGCTAGTACCACATATTTTTGAATTTTTCAACACTACTGTATCGCTGATAGAATTTCTCGTGTCTAGACTAGAGAAATATCATCGATTTCGTTACAGTGAAAATATTTGCGAAATATCTTGACTGCCTCGTTGGTATAGTGGTCGGAAGCGCTAGGGTTGAGCATGAGATCCTGGTTTCGATTCCTAGTTAGGGCAAAGTGTTACTGGGTATTATCTTCGTAAATATTTAAATATCAGCCCGGAGGCTTGGTTTGTGTCAATTGTTATCAACTAACTTAGGTCTTAAACATAACTGTTGAAAAGTAGGTGTTCTAATAGTACTCCTCTGCGTTAACCTTCAGGGACACCCATACGTGATATCATCGGTTAAGTTCTAAAACCGCAGCAAACGAAACGAAACGAAACACGTTTTGTATGACATTCGATAAAGAATCTCAAGACGCATCGTTTGACGAACGAAACTAGAGAGTTTGCAGTATTGAACTAATGGTGAGGCGTTATTCAAAAAAACACCGCATGTGTCTGTGTTGCACAGAAGAGCCACTGCAAAACCGTGTAACTCAGCTGTAGATATTGCCACAGCAAAACCGCGAAACTCAGCTGTATACATATGCATATATAGCCATAGCAACAGCACGTAACTCAGATTTTTGTTAAACCTGAATGAGCTCTTAAACAGTATTTTAGCTTTTTTGAAAAGTGCCCGATTTTGATACACGCGGTGTTAGAACTTTAACGACGATATTATGTTATGTTGTTTTGTAAAATCGGGATAAATACTTTGAGTTGCCAATATTGCAATTTTGTTCATGTTCCAAGACAAAAGTGTTTACTAAGCATGCAAACTATGTAAAAATAATAGAAGGAGCGCCTACAAATCGTGCGGTTTTGCCCTTCCAACGCATCTTTTGACCTTTTTTCAGTCACGAGCAAGCCACCAGAATATTGTAAGCATCTTTCTCTGTCAAGTTGCACGTGCTTTACTTCTAAACTTGTCTTTTCAATTTGCCGTTCATTGAAAGCAAAATAGAAGCAAGAAGAGACACGGGTGATGGTAAGTATATATGACATCTAGAGGATGTGGTGGGGGGAAGGTTAGATATTAGTATGACATTCTAATCCTCAGTTTCCCAGCTCAAAATTATCGCAGAATTAATGTGACAAATTGTCAAGCACGCGTTATCTGCTGTGATTGGTTGAATGAATTTTCAACAGCCAATCAACAGCAGATAAATTATGCGATCATTTTGAGCTCGGTAACTGAGGGTAATAGGGACAGAGATCGCAGTCGAATGACAAAAAGTAGAATTTAAAAAACAGACATAAATACGTATCTTTTATTTAGGTAACAAACGGCGATACATAAAAATATTTAACGAAATATGCGTATTACAGTTTTTATGGCCAATTATAGATTTCCCTGTGTAATTGGGATATATGCATAAAGCAATGAGAACGGACTAATGGCAGATATAACAAATTAAAATTTAAAATATGCAAGTTTAGATCACAATTCATAACTACATAACTATCTAGTAGTAAACACGTTTCGATCGACAATCTATCGAAACACGTAATTATAACACGATATATTGCGAAAATAATCCGATACAAAGAGTAAAATGCGAATAAATTTTGAAAGGTTTAACCGATTTACATCAAACATAGCTAGGAACACTTCCGATAAAGTCGCCTTTCAAACAATAAAAAAGTAAATCAGAATCGGTTCATCCGTTTAGGAGCTATACAAACGTCATAGCAGCTTATGCACCAAGGGGAGAAAGCAGTGACTTACGATACGGGTAGCATATTGAATCCTTATCGTAACGTAGGACCCAGAGTTAACTGCTGCCCAAGACGAAGACAGGCTTTATCCCAGAGGAGCATACCTATTTTCACATCTTCTGCGAGGCAGTAAGAAGCTGCTGTATGTATTGTTAAGTATTGAATATTGTGTTTGATGCTTAATGTAGATCTGAGCAATGAATAAATGCACCATAGGGTGCTTGACTTTCGAGTTTCTGCTAAATGTTGGAAATAAACTAAAAGGACGGGTTCCGACACAGTCTTGACTCCTAAGCCTTTTTTGTTCTCCATTGAACAAAATCATCATAAACTTTTTCGTATCTGTTTTGATTTTGTCAAACTCTGGAGTAGAATCACTATCGCTCGACATTTTTTTTCAACACGAATATTGCAATATAATTCACTGAAAATCACTACAACAACAAACTTCCTCTTTTGTTTCACATTCTTAGGAATCGCTTTTTTTTTCTTTTCTTTTATGAGTTCTGCTTATGGTGAACAGTTCGATTTTCAAACAAAACTCTTTACAATGCCATATAGGCGTCTTTTTACTTAGAGTTTTTCACGGGTATCAACAGGAATTTGACGTTCAAAATTCAAATCAGTTTATTCCCTTGGGAGTTTAAACTTTACCTGCCTTGTGAGATAATGCTTTACTTTACGTTGAGATTGCATGATATTTAATTGGACATTGTCGAGCAGGTGGTGTGAAAAAGTTATAAAACCACTCTTTATCCGTCGGCAGTTAAAAAAAATATGGAATTGACTCGCGCTACCAAAATGTCACGTGGTCAAATCTACTAAGGACAAAGAATCTTGAACTTTTGACAATCGTTATCGTAAATAGAATTTCAATTTGTGTGGCCTCATCACATACAACAAGAGGTCGTGTGCTAATCATCTCTTGAGCCCGGATAAAAACGATACAGTCGATAAACTAGTAAAGTTATTTAAATCAGTAACTATTCTGTAGAAGTACACTCTACAATATTTAATTTCCTCAAACATTATTGAATATAGCCCAGTCCCATTTCCGAATAATAAAAATCAAAAGGCAGATAATGAAATAAACATGGTATTAATCATTCCGTGAAATAAAAAACGAGCTGCCAAGATACCTCCACGAATTTATGAACAACTTCCGCGAACCTCCGACTCTAATATATATCGATCACTAAAAACCTTCTGCTTAATCGATGAATTTTATTTCTATAAATTGATGACTTGTTTATTCGAATTCTCTTTTGTTTGGTGTCTGTTGTGTCCCGCAAATCATCAAAAATACGTTGGATACAAAGGGAAAAAGGGCTCAGAGGAACAGACGTCTTAGGATTGTATGGAGACCGTTTCTAATCGGTCCGTTTCCATTCGGTTTTTGCTACGGCATGTGGCAAGAGGCCGCGCTCTCTCCATCTCTTATTATTAATTACCTTCCATTATGTCTACGCGTAACAATCGATCGTCTTGATTAAAATATCTAAATAATAGACGAACATAATGACTGATATCGTGTAAAAAGCCGGTACTGAGTCAGCATCCATTTGTAAGTTTGTGTCCATGTTTTATTGTATTATTTAAAACTGATGATTATTATAGAAGAAAGTTTTACTTTTATTGATTTGTTGTGGTTGATCTCTAAATTGTTTTTGTTAATGAATATTTTGCCTACCGATGTGCATCAGCAATTTGCACAATCTTAAATCTCTCAAACCAGTAGCCGAACACTCATCAATTCATTTATTACAAGTCGTGATATGCAATAAACAGTTCGTCGACTAAGGAAATCAATAACAGGACGAGTTAATGTTAATTACCTGAGCACTACCTGGTACTGGAATAATAAGAATTCATTAAGTTGCGCCGAGTTGCGCGCACGCAAGTGGGCTGGGGCGCACGGATCATGCGCTTGCGCCGGACGTATATAAATTGCTCAATTTGGTCCGGAGCAAACGGCATATTAAATTATTATCGCTTATCATGTATGTGGGTTGTTCGGCTACCTCCGTACGCTTGCCGGGCGACGCCGCGGGGGCCGGCTAGCGAATATGAGCTGAAATTAAGTAACTATACAGTGATGACTGCACTCGCTAAAGGAAATGTAATGCGTAAAGGTAGAACAAATTATAATATTCGTCATAAATCGTCGTGGTTTTGAGTGTTGATGAGTCATAATGTTCAACAATTCCTCGTGGGACAGTTGTAGCTGTGTTTGTAGTAAATTAATTTAATTAATTATGATTAGCATATTGTTGCAAAAATACTGTAACGAAAACCTTTTATCTAATGTTATAAATGTGAAATAAAGTAAGTTTGATTTTTCATAAAATTTGGAATACAAGTGCACCAAAGCCTGAATTAGAATACATTACGACCGAGCTCTACTTGGGTGAAAATAGCTAGATCGATTCATCGCCCTTGTAACCGCCTGCATACTAAATTTCATGAAAATTGTTGGAGCCGTTTCCGAGATTCAGATTATATATAAATATATATATATAAATTGCTCGTTTAAAGGTGTTAGATATATTTAAGACACTTTTACAGATAATTTTCGGCTTTCAGGCGGGCAAAGTCGTTCGCAAAAGCTGGTATTTTTATATTTCCTTACGTTTATTATCTCTAAGTCCCTTTTGGAAGTTGCGTTTTATTTTGAGAGTGCAATTACATAATTGAATTCAAAGTTATCTTGTATCTATTCCTGTTTCTTAAATACAACATTTAACATAACAGCTGTCTTAAATATGTTGTTAATTGTTAATTATTTGTTACATTTACAGTTTTGTGCATTAGGTCTAATTAGTGCACAATGTAGGCTTTTCTTTTATTTTTGGTCATTCTGAAGCAGTTTATCTGTTGTGACTTACATGAGCAATTCTGTATAAAGTCATGACATTTATTTGTGACATGTTCTTAACACGCCTTTTTTGCTGTGGAATATTATCCAATGACTTCTCCCGCTCTGGGTGAAGCAGGTCAGACTTTTACGCCCTAAAATCCATCCCTGTTCCTTCAGTTGCTTGTGCCAGGGCCGCGATAAATCTGTTTCAAATTTATCCGCGACCCAGCCAGGCATCGGCCCTAGCGGACCCGGTCAATTTCTGCTGACATCTGTTTGAGGCGCGCGGGGAACACTACGTGCCGTCGACTTGGGCCTGGGCTTAATCGGACGGCGAGCTACCTATTATTACACGCCGTCCGCAATCCAACGCCTACGGTGGCCGGGAATTGGCTTGTGATTCCCGACGCATATTTTGCGGCGGCTAGGGACGGGTCCCCGTTGCGTGTTCCTCACGCGTTCCGCCTCTTCCTTCGCGAGTATTACTGCTTCGCGGGACAGCTTCTTCCGCCCTCTCACTCCACACCATGGGCTGGACCAGGGCCGGATGCGAGAGGTTCCCACCGCCGATCGACTCCACGAGGAAACGGCGGTGCTCCGCCCAAGCGGGGCAGACCTCCACCGTATGCTCCACCATGTCCTCCAGACGATCCACAAAATGGTGAAACCCGGGCGTTTCCTCCCGCCTTATCCTGAACAGGAAACCTCCCAAAATAGGACCGTCAGGCGGTAGTTGAATACACCGTGGCCCCTTAGCGCCACAATTGTGGCTTGCCCAGCGCCGGGTTGCGACAGTCGCTCTCTCCGTGTCGCCATGAAATCCTGAGGGAGCTCTGTCCGCCGAGCCGCGATTTGTCGCGGCAAAATGTTCTTGATAAACCTGTGGTTGTAAATATACAATTTATTTATTTATTTAAAGAATATCAACCAGTTAAATATCATAAAAACTTATGCTCTAAATAATAAAATTAGTACACCATACATTACTCGTATGCTGTGATGTTCTACATTCAATTACAGATAAAATATATTTCATTCATAAAATACCTTTTTTGGAGTTCAAACTGTTGACATTTACGAATACAACATATTAGAACGTACTTAGCTATGGTTTCACACCTAGGCTTTATAAGCAAAGCGATTCTCTTGAAAGCCTAATTTTGTAGAGGTGTAAAGATAAAGATTATAGTTTTCGGAATTTCATATAACTGATGAAATAAAATATTAATCATACCATTTTAACAAATAAAATATCCGTATACTGATGTGCCCTTTTGTCTTGACTCTACATATAAACAAAGTATTTACTATAATAATACCTGTTTATAATCTAACGATAAATTAAGTGGTACTTTAATAGAAAAACCGTGGTTTAACAGTTTCGTAACCATAATTTACCTACTTTGTTTAAACGAATCTATCTTAAAACCTACATACTTTAGAGTTTCTCCAAACTGTGTCCCTAACTATATTCAAAGTTATTCATATTCGATTCTAATACATTGTCATTCTTCATACTTCCAAAAAGATATCATATTTCAAGATTGGTTATTAGAATTATTCTATTTTGAAATTGGTTGTACGCGACGTTCATCGACCGTGACAAAAATACAATCTTCGTAAAGAATAACCCAAATACATTGATACCTAAATATTATCAGATACACACAAACCTTTACATATGTAGGTAGGTACAATCAAATGGAAAACGTTACGAATCCGAATCTAATTTCGTTTGAATGGTTGCGGCAAAAAAGTCGATCACATTGGCTTGTGTCGGCTTTTCATACGATGATGCGAGTCGAGTCAAGTCAGGCCGACTGGATATCAATAGTCATCGAGATCGACTCCCACTGACGTTTGACTCGGAATCGAATTAATTACTGATACAGTTAGGGGCGAGAGGTGAACAGGTGGATTTTGTCTTCTATTTTATTTATATTAGGTTTGTGTGAAACATATGTAATTTGTATTATTGTTAAACAAAAAATTCTAATCAATTTTATAATCACCCGTTACTTAACTAAAACGTAATCTTATTCTAAAAACCCGGCAAGCGGCATCTCAAGTATCGCGGCGTAGCCTCGATGAAGCGTAGATTCAAAATGTTCCAAAAATACGTGTTAGTGTATTTTGATGATTATATTGCCCAATTTCGTATATTTGACTCTATTATTTCAATACCTTAAAAATAGCATTGTAGCAAATGACACAATGAAATCTATACTAATATTATAAATGTGAATGTAAGTTTGTTTGTTACGCTTTCACGCAAAAACTACTGAACCGATCATCATTAAACTTTGTATATATATTCTTAGAGGTATTAGAAGTAACATAAGTTACATTTTATTTTAAAAAAAAATGATGGCTTCACTGCGACCGAAGCCGCGGGTAAAAGCTAGTAAATTTTTAAACAAATGTAGAAGTTACCAAAAATAGTTTTCATAACTACGAAAATGGTTAATAATTTATATTCATGCATGGAAAATATAGCCTAAAACGGAGTATTAAAGTCCTAATATTCAAATATAATATTATATTTCTTATGAAAATAAATGTTATTTTGAATGTAACTGTCCTCTACGTGCTACGCTTCGTAGCACTTCTGCGCGTAACATTAGACATCAACGTCATAAACTAATGATTAGATACTGTTCTGAAAAAGTATTTTTATTAGTTTTGATTTTACTATTATTGACCAATCAGCTTCATCATCGTCGTTATTAATAATTATTACGTTTAGCAGAAGCTACTTGTTGTTTTTAGCATACAGTAGAATCTGCTTATTTTAATCATTTTTAATTCTGTCCCATTACACTAGAAGAGATATACATTTTAAAGTAGGCCTACACTAAAATATCTCAGATGAAGTAATCTTAAGCAAGTGAAGAGATTGAAGTAACGCAAAGAGGAAATAGAGCGTAACTATAGTTCCCATGTAATTAACAAATCTGGAGTCGATTTTCGATTTAACTGAGATGTTTCAAATAATAAATGTCCAAGTTTTTTTAACCGAATTACCAAATATGAGGAGGTTCTATGTTCGACTGTATGTATTTTTTATGTATGTGCACCGATTTATCGGTCAATTATGGACAGATTTTCAAAATTTATTTTTGTGTGCACTATGGCACTTGCCCGAGGTGGGCCCATATAATGATCTGATGAAGAACTTTGGAGATATACAACAGAACTCTTCAATAAATAACGAAAAATCTTTCGGGGTTGCTGCAATCGTATGTCTGTTTATTGTACCTACATAGAACTTGCCCACTAGGTAACACAATAAAGAACATTTTCCAAAAATAAAAACTTTTTCCAAAAAAATACAACCGACTTCCGAAATTGAAGTGATTTCTTACATTGTAGTGTTTTTTTTTTGGAAGTCGGTATTTAACTTTTTTAGTTTTAACAGACGGACATAGCAAAACTATAAAGGTTCGGTTCCTTGTTGACGACGGAACCCTAAAAATGTGTACGTGGTGAATGTATCTTCCTATTTCTCAGTTTTCTACTACATGAAGAAATATATAAATAAAATATGGAGGTTGAAACATGTGTGGAGTGTGTGTGTATAATAGACAAGATGAAAATTATTAACGCAAGTAGTTAATTAATCTATGGCACCATCAAAATATCCAAAATATAATTTTTGCCAGTTAAAAATTAATTAAAACTAATCTCATTAAAGCTGCGATGTTTTACTAATTTAGGGATTATTAGAACGAATTTTTAATATTGTTTGTTGGTGTAGAGGGCAGGGGAGAACAGCGCCATCTGGTGGGCTACATTTAATAACGCGGTGTCCCGCGGAGGCATTGTCCGCATAATTTGTAGCTTGCATCGTCGCCGAAAAACACCCAAATAAATAATAACGTTATTTATTTTAATGAAATATCTACCAGCCCTCAGCACACCGAGAGCAGGGCGAGCATTGTGCGTACCTGGAGCCCCACTGTGCCGGCCTTGTGTTATTTCTGTAATTTAAAATCACGTAATCATTACAAGAACTAAAGCAATTACAGTAAGTAGACCTTTTTCCTAGTAAATGTTAGAACGAAATGTTACAGCAAATTCTAAGTTTTTCACGCACTAATGAAATGTATAAACGAGCATTGCTTCACGGTATTACGTTAAAAATCAGCAGCTTGCAATCCTTCAGGCTGTCACCAAGCGGATGTGCTCCGGAGGTTTTTCTTATAAGTATCTCCGCAAACTAATAGGAAGAATGTCGTTCCACTCACAAAACGCTGATTTAATTCTAACGAAGTGAACAAACCGCACAAGATCATGCGTACAAAAACGTTTTGTAAGATGTAACGAATCGATGCAGGTAAATATAGCAAAAAGCGTATTGCGTGAGAAAAGTTCTTCGATAAAAATATGTATATTAAATTAATCACGAGCGTTCGTGCCGCGGATGAAAATAAATGTTTGGAAGAAATAAAAGTGTGCGCAGGAGTGTGCGGGCGTGACAGCCTGCCGGCCAACCAATGGCAGCGCGTGACCCGCCCCCGCCGCGCACCGTGCGCAGGCGCATGCGTCTTTTTACCAAACTAATTACCAAGTACGTTTGGTACGTCAAGTTAATTACGTTAATTATATTTGGCGCGCCTGAAACTGCTGCAGTATATTTACAATCTTAATTGGTGATGGTTGTGTTGTATGGTTGTTTATCTAAGTTTTTTTTGTTATGTTTATTCGAACTTAATTTCAATTATCTATTGCTAAACTCTGTGTCATATATATTCATAATGTTTTTGTAAAAATAAAGCTAATTAGAATCATGTTAGAACTTTTTTTGTTAATAGATTTTTTAAGGTTCAATTTAGTGTACTAAATATTTAATTTCAAGTTCTTTTTATTAACATTTACATGCACAGCATGCATGCTACATTCTAAGATATTTGCAAGAATAAGTATGTTTTTCTAGTTTAAAATAATTTGTTTTATTGTAAAATAAAAACGAAATTATACGAAGCCAAGCATCCAATGGTATATAAAAGACAGTGCAGCATGGCTTAATATTGTTGCAATTTAATATTTTCAGTTCATACATTTCGAAATAATAATCCTTTATTTAACAGCGACATTTATAATCGAAATAAAATGCTTCAAAAAAACAAAACGAGGCACTAGGTCCGCACCGCGTACGACACGACGACGCAGCGTGACGCGTATTAAATTAAAAGCGACGACATGTGTTTTCCTTCCCACAGGAAAATACATTAGCCGAAACATTTCCCGGGTGACTTGTGTCCCTGTCGCACCCTTGCACCGCGCGCATCGTCCGACAGGGAGCCTCGATGTGGCGCCCTCGAATGCTAACAGCGAGCTTTCAACGTAAATCTGATAAAGCGAACACATTACGACACAAACACAAAGAAATTTTCTTCGTTATACCATCGTTATGAGCTCTTCGAGGATCGGGGCTCCCTTTCGGTCATCACTCTATTGTGTGTAACAGAGCGGGACGGATGGATATTGACGATCCGGTGTCGAAGCCGCACCATTGGGTGAAAAAGTTGTCGGTGTCCCGCCCTTCTCTCGGCAGGGCTGCGTTCGCGCCTTGTCCCGTCCGTACTAAATATTTTCTAAGAAGCAGTATGTCGGCTTCGGCGAGGGGCGGCGACGCGGGACCCCGCAGTCATGCTGAGAGCCTCAGCGGAGTCAGTGGACACACGTCGCGAAGCCTTTCATCGTTACGAGAAAAAATCGTTGCGTGACAATTTTAACAAAAAACTTATGTTACCAACGAAACGGCCAGTCATCTCAGAATGCGGCTGTGAAATTAACACGAGATTTTTATAACGATGCGCCAACACCTGTGATACTAATTGCTCTAGTTACTTGAGGATACTGAAATTTATTTTAGATACTAAGTATACGTTCAGTGAAGTGTTTTGATATTTGTTTGTGCTTAATAGATAAAACTGAGTGATTATTTTCATGAGTACATCGATTGACTGAAGCCTGGATTCCTACTAAACAACAAGTACGTAACCTTTCCCTGCGTTTACAAAAAATAACCCTAAATAATTTGTTATTATCCTTTGTGCAGTCATTTGAACCGTGTAATTGCGACAAACCATTTAACTATCCCAATGCTTGAACGCGTCACTCCTATTTTTTTTTGTTTATACTATTCAATGATTGAAACATAAGTCAGGTACATATAAGAGAAAGTTATCATTAGAAATTAGGACAAGCACATGTGGCGAAAATATTTAAAAGCAAATATGGATCTTAATCTAAACAATAAGCAAAAAATAATGAGCTTCGAATCTCAAGGGTTGAAAAATGAAAACAGCACTTAACTCTTTTAGTAGTCTATAGTATATTAAAATTTACTAGATGCCTATAACTGCAAATTTATGTTCTGTTTGTACCTGTACCTTGCATTTGGATCAGGCATAATCTACCAAGATCATGTTCTGCATAGATTTAATCCAAATGATCCATCAATGTAGCAAATGGTAACCCAGCCTAGCCTAGCTCTAGCATGCCTTGCAGAAGTGAATGGAATGTGCTCCTTCAGCACATTCTATTGATCAGCTGAAACAAAATAATAATCCTCATGAAATTCAACATTAATAAGGCATTAAATCTGCCTCTGTACGTTTGTATGCATGAATTATTAATTAATTTAAATAATTAATTACCTTAATTAGATTTAGAAGTCAGAAACAGACATAAATTGAAAATTATCGATTTGGCGTTCTTACAAAAATAGTACTTGGTAGTGTTATGCTGAAGCGAATTATTTCATATAGCCCTGCGTAGATATTATTTAAAATTGATCTCCTGTAAATAGAAGCACAAAATAAATCCCAGTGCAAAAAACATCTATAATTCCCAAATTTTGAACAAAAACAGCCTGTATTCATAAAAATTCTATAACCATATTTCAAACATCTGCTGATCAGCAGCAGATTCTAATTTAAATTTTGCTATTGAAAATTTGAATTAAGAATCTGCTGAACAGTGTACTTTATTGTGTGTGTGTTTGTGCTTTCAGTGTTTAGTTAGTTTTTTTTATTAATAAAACAAGGGTTTTATTTATAAAAATACACTAGCGGTTTTTGCGAAAAACGCGCACTTATCTGCATTCCCGTATATACAGTGTACTTCCTTTAAAAACTATAAAAAGCCTCGGTATTATGCAGTCCATTTAAAACAAGAAGACACTCAGTAGCACTACAAATTATAACAGAAAGTGTTATATAAGTATCCTTAATGACATAAAAATACATCCATACTGCCTGGAGCTTCCCTCTTAATTAATGTCATCGGTTAAAAAAACTGATATTAATGCTATAATACAATAGGACAGTGGCATTATAAACTAACATAATAACAAGTGTAATGTATCCTTAATTGTCTATACGATTGTATAATGAGTTATTGCAATACGTCAATGTATTGCCTATAATAGCGTGTATATTACAATAATCATCATAATATAAATTTTTTACAGGTGGATGAAGCTCTTATGATTTATGTAGCAGCTTTCAGTTTTTATTTCGTCCATATTGATATTGAGGAACTTGAACCTGAGTTTCTGAAAACCTTGGTCATGCTCTTTTTAATATTTTTCTATATCGTACCTTAACAGATTTGGGTAAAGGTTAAGTGGATTGATTGACCAGCGGGTACTAACTTTGTTGTCCTAGAATGTCCAAGAACAAAAAATTCGACCGCATTGTGACTGTTACATTCACCAACCCGTACTGGGCCCGTGTGGTGGATAATGGCCCATTCCCTCTCACAGAGAGGAGGCCTGTATTGTGTCCCAGCAGTTGAAACATTAAAAGGATCATGATGATTACAGTTAGTACCAATTTTTGAGCGCCAAAGAGTTTATATTTCTATCAACAGTTTTTAAATAAATAGGAGTTGCTTAACAAGCTTATGCAGAAAAACTGTAGAAATAATGTATGATGCATGAGCGAGTGAACCAAGCATTTTTAGCATAAGATTGATAAAAAAAAATCGGAATCTAACCTAGATCCCGATTTTTTTTTTATCAATCACCGTAGTAATTAGTACTGCCGCAGAATAACTGTTTCCCTGCGCGGGTATATTTCACAAGGATGAATCAAACGCTATAACGCTAAATAAAAAGCGAAATATATAGTTTATACCTGTAATCTTATATTACCTGTTGTGATTGGTTGCCTGAAATATAGAAAAGATAACATAAGATCAACATCACACCATCCTTCTACAAAGTTTTAGGTAGATGTGTAACGGACAGCCAAGATTTATTTTTTGTTTCATCCTTGTGGTTCTATCCAATAAATTGTATTGCGAGTTCTAGCTTCAAACCAATAAAACATACTCATTGCATTTTATGTTATGTAATCTATTACAATCTTATATTATTATTTCTATAATATTATTATGTAAAAACTATATATTTCGCTTTTGTATGTTATGAAATCTATTACAAGCCGTACACTATTATATTCTTCATTTAAAAATTAGAAAATTGGGTGATTTCTGAAAATTAAATCAAGTACGAGTACTAGCGCCAACATTTTATGAAAGTTATTGTGTTTGGCGGTTGTGATTCCTAAGTACAGATAAATCTTATTACTTACAAATTTAATTTAAGAAACAAGAGTTTAAAGGTAACACTTATGCTAAAAGTTCTTTCATTTCTTGTTCTTAACCACTCTATATAAATATTTAGTTAAATATTTAAGTTACTTATATAAGTACCTATACTGTTATATGAATTAATAATAATAAATCATAATTTCGAGATTTTATGCTAATTAAATTAATAATAGTTTAAAAACTATTGCTTATGCGTCATTTATTATTGTTATTACTTGTATAATAAGTTGCGGTTAAAATAATTATAGTTATCATTCCGAAAGGCAATCATTATCTATTTTTTTTTTTTAATTTTTCATTTTTTTTTTTATAAATACCTATGTACTATACCCACCCATGTTTGCACAGAAATAAACGATTTAATTTGATGCTTTCTATGATACAAAATGAGAAATAAACATTTATTAATTTTACAATTTATGTAAACATAATATAAAGAAAAGACAACAAGACAATTAAGTACAATGGTACTATTTATTTTTGTAGTTCTTAATTTGGATTTGGAAAAACCTCGGACACCGAATATGTGCTACTAAGAAGGAACAAAATGGTAAACAAAATAAATTATCGTTTGCAGTTCCCATATTGTGATCTTTAAAATCACATTGAAAATTGTTATTTTTTATTGCTTCAATAGTGTATTGTGATACAAAAAAAATATAAACTGTATTAATAATTTTAAACTGAAAATTTCAGGTCTTTTATCTATTTTTATATATAATATGATATCTCAAAAGCAGAAGAAGTAGGTAATAATAGATTTTGTTTAACAGGACGTTAAACAAAATCTATTATTACCTACTTCTTTTTTTATGTAAGGCATATTAAATCCAAAACCCCAATATACAGTTGAATAAAAAAAATATTAATATTTCAAGTTAACATCTATTTAAGAGAGAAAGAAAAGATATTTATTTGTGACCCGCACAGGAGGCACGAGATAAGCAAAACAAACAATAATCAATACATATAATAAATCTGTAGAAAAGTCACGGTAAATACGTTTTAGTACATCGAAAATACTTCCAAAAAAAATAGACAGGGTGTTAAAGGAGAACTAACAGAACCCATTTCCAGCATTTCTGGAATTTTTGTCTGTTTATTTGTGCACGCATCACGTAAAATGTACGAAACCAATGTAGATAACTTTTATACATAAAAATTGTGCGTAACTTGAAGTATTACTTAATTTTTTTTAATTGCAATCGGTTCGGTTTATCAAAAGTTAAATGCATTTAAAGTGTTCAAGACTAAAAATATCGCAACATACGCAAAAAAAAAGAACTTGCCTATTAGGTACAACTAAAAAGAGTAAAATAAAAATCTTTTTTTCAAAATAATCTTACCGACGTTCAAATAAACACTACAAAGTGAAAAATAACTTTCTTTTTGGAAGTCGGTGTCCATAAGTAAAAGAAATGTACCTACCAAAGACACCGATTTGCAAAAAGAAAGTTATTTTTCACGTTATAGTGTTTTTATTTGGAAGTCGGTAGTATTTTTTTGAAAAAATGTTTCTTTTTATGTTTTCGTTTCGGTGTGCTACTAGATGGCGCCCAGCAAATCTGTCCTTACTTTTTTTGTATTCTTCTCCGTAGAGTAAATAGTATTCTGTTCAGCAAACGCTCGATCTAGGTAGGTAAATAAGGTAGGTAGGTCTAGGTAAGTAGAGTGGGATAGACAGTTAACGGCAGCTAGTAAAAAATAAAAATAAATAACCCCGTGCGAGACCAAAAAGGCTCCTATCTCATAATGTGTAACGATATTAAAAAGAAAATAACGCTGCGCTGATATCTATGTATGTAATTAGCAGTAATAAGTTGTAATCTTATTTAATGTAGAAAGAATTCATAGTTCGTAACCATTCTTTTCTACATACTTTACCATAACACCTGTTTTTTTTTCAAAGCAATATGCAGAGGCGAATTTACATAGTGCCTACACGCGTATTTTTAACTGAATTCAATAAAAGAAGGAGGTTCTCTATTCAATTTTTTTTTGTGTGTGTCTCAGTACTTTTTATTAGGTGAAGCGATGTTGATGATTTTTTTATTTGAAAGCTGGCGCTTCTAATGTGGTCCCATTTAAATTTCATAAAGAAATTCGGCGATATACAACTGAACTCTTCAATAAACAAAGGCAAATCTCTCTAATTAAATTATTTGGATTGCTGCAATCGCATGTATTTTTATTGTTTACGGCATTTCATAACATAGCATCACGCCGTTACGCGCTAATGGGGTACGCAGATATGTACAGTACACCCTGGTACACTCTCATTTCACCGGCTATGTTCATGTTTTATTTTATTCGGGTAATCTATTCAGGCGTTAATTTGGGCATTACCTTACTTTTGAAATTTTTCATAATGTGCCACAATTACAAAGTGAAAAATACCTTCAATTTCGGAAACCGGTGTCAGCAAACAAAAACAGAAACACCGACTGCCGAAATTGAAGTTATTTTTAAATTTGTAGTTTTTATTTGGAAGTCGATTGCATTCTTTTAAATGTTTTTACTAGTTATGTTTAAGTTTCTTGAGGAGGTAAGCCTATTTTCATCAACCAGGCACCAAGACTCCGAGATGGTTTTTGAGAAATTCCTGATGAAAAATCTCAATAGCACTTTGCCCACCCTAGGAATCAAACCCAGGTACTCATGTTCAGAATCTAGCAACCACACAACGGGGCAGTTTCATTACTACGTCTATACTAATAATATAAAGAGGTAAAGTTTGAGAGGTCTCTCTCTTTTTAGCAGAACGGATTTAGATGAAATTTGGCATGGAGATAATTTGAGACCCTGGGATGGACATAAGATAGTTTGTATGCCCTTGCGATAATAAAACACTTTTTACGGGGGCGCAGCCGCGGGTAGAAGCTAGTTTTAAATAAAAATCTTTTAACTTAAATAAAAATCGTGATTCCGACATAAGATCATTCATAAGATCATTCATCAACTTACAATTTACATTAGTTCATGTCTTTGCTGTTCAAAGAAAAGGAAGTTAAAAATCAAGAAAAATATATCAAGCAGAATCATCTGTTGTTGTAACCTCAGCCAGCACTTCTTCCGTCGTTAAAATTCTGCAGCATTTGCAAACTGAACTGAAAATCTTTGGGCAATATGTAACATAAGGATAAATTATATCTAGACACTATTTTTACTGGATTTTGGAGTTATAATAGGCAATCACTCCATTTAAAATACAGACTGGCATTCAGCTGCTGAAGGTTACTTGGCAGATTGGAATTATATGAAAATGTATTCTTAACCAAGTGCTTACTTAGATTATTACCTAATTATCATAAGCCAAGCAAAAAAGAACTTTTTTTAAATGAACTTTTTAGCTTAACGTGCATTGTCATCAAAGCCCAACGTGCAAGCAAATTTTCAGCACAATTGGATGGGGACCACTAAAATCAATTGCAAGGTTTGACCCAAACAACAATAGAAGTTAAAAAAAAGCTTGTCAAAACCGGTGATATAAACCTTTATCAAGGCTGATTTTTGGTAGACCAAAAACAAGGCAATTTTTTGGATAGTAATTTATGTATTTAAATGGTTAAGTACCAGTATTGAAACTATTCAGGATTGTATCTTTTAGCATGATAGTTTTATTCATTTTAATTTTATACTTTGTTATTGCTAAAGGCAGCAAAAAGAAGTTGCCAACTAGGCACACATAAGTGTATTCGGTAGGCAGGTTAGTTCATATTTTTTATTATAAACAAGCAGTAAAAATACAAGTTATGTAGAGAGCTATCATATTCCGCATAAGTTAAGTAGACTAATAAACCTCATTTATTGGCAGTTCACAAGCACATTTCTTTGCCTGCGCTGAAATTTGATACTATATCGACCTAGTTTGCCGGTTTCTCATACAATTTTAAGACAAGATATAATGTTATTATTATAAATATCAATAAAACACTTTTTTTTTGTAATATCCAACAGCGTAATAATATTTACAGATTTATTTACGTATAATTTAGTGTTAGTCATCATCATTAGCCTTTTAATGTTCCCATTACTGGGTCACACGCCTCCTCTCTGTGAGCGGGAATGGGCCGTAATAAACCACGCGGGTTTTACACCAACAATTCGAAGACATCCACTGTCTTCGAATTGTTGTTCTAGAACATGCCGGTTATCTCACGATATTTTCCTTCACCATTTTGAGAGGTGATGAAAGTGCCTGCCTGGGTTCGAAACCAGGACCTACAATTTGTAAGTAGCCGCCTTTACATCTGGGTCCCAATGCTCTTAGTGTTAGTGAAAACGGGCAATTTAGTTTTTTCTGAAAATATATTTTCAAATTGCACTTCGAGCGCACAGTAAAATGCGCCCAACAGCATAATATTGAGAGTGTAAATAGAGGTCTAAAATCGCCACTTCTTGCTACGGTCTCACAACGACTACGAAAATCACTGATCCGGAACCGCTAAAACTAATTTTAAATAAATTTTGTTTTTAGTGGGAATTATAAGAATGTTTCTCAACTTAAATGCAAACCAAAGTCTTTTTTTGTGGTAGTCAGTTCGCCTGCCTTTCTTCAGCCAGAACTTCTAAATCAGGTTGGCGTAAATTTTCAGTTTAACAGAGTACTGTATGACCTCCTCAAATGGGCCTGCAGGCCAGGGCAGTCTACACTTTTATAAGAAGCTACGTCCTATAGTGTTTTTGGAATAGCACATGACCTCTAGAGCTATGGAAATTAGATCACGCACTCCTAAGTTTTAATTCAGAGCGACATCGACATTACAGATTTTTGAAAATATGGCAACCAATGACTGCCAATACGGAATTGTGTCAAGCTTGCTGCAATTCATAATCAATTAGGTTAAATTGTACGGAAATAAAAATGCTAACAAAATTTTTTTGTTAGTGACGCACTGTAATAGATAGCTGTTCTATTTAAAAAAAAAAACTAGAAGACATTGCCAATCCGCTTGTAATGCTCACGTCTCCATGAACACATATCTGATCAATCCTTTAAAGATAACTGAAGCTTCTCTATAGTACGCTAATGTGATTATGACTAATTCCTTAAAACTGTGGCGATCTTCCTCAGACAGCTGCAAAATGTTACAAACCTGCATTTACCGTTCAAAAACCGTTAAAAGGTTTTTAATGCAATAGGATTAAGACGCAAAATGCTTTGACAGTTAATATTGATATAAAAAGGGTTATTTTTGTAATCCTATTACTCCTTCAGCGTCTGTTGAGATGTGTCAACCCATTGCTTTGTGGTGATGCGACGGCGCGGCGGGCGGCCCACAGATAATGTACAGATTAGATGGAGATCTGAGGCTCTACATTGTTTAAGTCTCAGGTAAAGCAGTCCCACTCGACTGTGTCAAACAATACATAAACAACATTATTTTCAAATAATGCGATTATGTAGACGCCCACAAAAAATGTGCAGTTTTGTTGATTGACAGTTTGACACAACAGTATGCAGGAGTGATGCTGGGATTAGTGGATATTGAATTTTCTCACTCAATTTATCTTTTTTGCAACACTCAACAAGTTCTCCACACACAACATAATTATAATGGAAAATAAAGAAACCACAAAAAGCATAATCTATACAAATTATTATAGAGTTGTCATGAATGTATAATGATGTGACCTATCAGTGATCTATCTAAGTGTAAAATTAATATAAGACATTAAGAATGGAACCACGATATTCTTCCTCATTCATAAAAACTTTTTTCCAAAAAATACAGCCGATTTCCAAAAAACACATTACAAAGTGAAAGATAAGTTCAATTTTGGAAGTCGGTGTTCGTGTTTTCGGTTCTTTGTTTTATGACACCGACTTCTGAAATTGAAGTTATCTTTCACTTTGTAGTGTGTTTTTAGGAAGTCGTTTGTATTTTTTTATAAAAATAGAATTTAAAATTTTCACTTATTAGGTACACAATGGTCAAGTTCAATAGTAAAGCACTTATAACGTCCAAAGTGACACCATAATTACCTGAATAACATGAAACATTATATATATTATTGAAGAGTTCTGTTGTATATCGCCAAAGTTTTTCATCAAATCTTCACCAAAGTTAAATACGACCAATTCGGCAAAATACTCTTTAAAACAAAAAAAGAATTTTCAACATCGGTCCACAACTGATGGTTCTCCCTCGATTTCTCCGAACCCCATCATCAGATCCAGACCTTGGGACCACCTGATAGTACACACTTTAAAAAAAAACTGAATTTTCCAAATCAGGCGTCTTAGATTAATCGGAAACCATACATTAAAAATAAGATTCCGAACCAAAACAAATTGAGAACCTCTTTATTTTTTTGTTTTCGGTTAAAAAGTATATGTAAGTAGGTATGTATTCAGAAGATCTCGAGCTCATTAAAAGAGGAAACCTATTTACAATAATGATTTACCTTGCTGATGTTATCTTGTTTTCTAAAATAACTTTTCCATGATGGCTCCTTAAATTCTATGTCCAAGGATTGGCTTATTTTGCCCAGTATTATTACTACAGTGCCTTCGAATTAATTTTAAAACGATGTGAAGTTGGCAATAAAATGCCCATCGTTGCACGCTGTCTACGATGAAACAGGTTTTATCATTCATAAAACTATTTTAATAAATTATCGATGCTAAACCTCGGCCATAAAAGAGATTGGAGCCAGCCTAACAAATAAACTAAAATTAAATATACACGAATACAATCGAAATTTTTGTCTCAGGCGTATAAAAGTGTCCTATAAATTTACCCACAGTTTAATTTAATGTCCAAAAGTACCTGCTTCACATTTTTTTTTTATTATAAATAAATGTTCGTCGCCGGTTATGGCTGCACGAATGTGTGTTATTATTTTGAGAAATGGTTTTGAATTTGTCTCGGAAGGTTATGATACTTTAGAGTTCATTTTTTTACATTTTGCTCGGACGATTGGAGCCCTTGAATATTTTATAAATAGCAGTATTTTAATTAAACTCATCTTCTTCAACAGGTCGCAAACTGCTGAAACTGTTAAACAGAAGGAAAGTTACAAAGCGTGCGTATCAGCTAAAGTGAGTTTAGCTCAACGTCAGCAGCCTCGTTGAGCGTCGGAGACGACGCAGTTTAAAGAGCCGTCATCAGCGGGGAACACCCCGCCGCGTGGATGGTGGCGGGCGAATGGGGCTATGCGCCGGCGTCGGCGAACCCCGCCATGAATGCCTTCCTGGAGACCAACCATGCGCACCTGGCGTCATACGGGCTGAAGATGTCGCCGCAGCCGGCGTGCGGGCCGGGCGCGCAGCACCGCGCCGCCGCGCCGCACGCCCCGCACGCCCCGCACCACGCGCCGCACTACCAGCCCTACCCACTGCATTCTTACCAGCCCGGCTACCTGCGTGACTACGGTGGCTGCGGCGAGCTGTTCCCACAGCAGCCCCTGGAGCAGAGCTGGGACTGGCGCGGCGACGCCGTGCACTACCAGGGCGCCGCGCCCCCCCTAGTGCCCCACGCGCACCCGCACGCCCCCCACGCCTTCCTGCGCTATGTGCGCGCTCCTCCCCGGCGGGACATGCGCTGTCAGTGGCTCGATCCTGAACAACCACCTCCTCGAAAGATGTGCAACAAACTGTTCTCAAGTATGCACGAAATCGTGACGCATCTAACAGTGGAACACGTCGGCGGGCCCGAGTGCACAACGCATGCGTGTTTCTGGCAAGGCTGCTCGAGGAATGGAAGACCGTTCAAAGCGAAATATAAATTGGTGAATCACATCCGCGTGCACACTGGAGAGAAACCGTTCCCCTGCCCCTTCCCCGGATGCGGGAAGGTATTTGCAAGATCAGAAAACCTCAAAATACACAAAAGAACACATACCGGTAAGTAATTCGGTTGATTTTCTGTCATCCATATTATTTAGTAAGTAGGCTAGTACAAGAACATTAATTGGCCTTGATAACTTCTACATCCTGTACATGGTCACTCGGATAAGTGAGGATACATAAGTGTTTCTATTTTAGGCCAAATTGATTCGTCACGTCCAAACGAGGTGTTTCACGTCCGGTAGTGGTATAGTAAGATGTCAGATTCATTCAAGCGGACGAGCGTTGATCTGGCGAAACATTTCGATTCTCATTAATTCATAATGAACCGCCCCCCGCAGCCGACCCGATGCCGATGCCCACTGTTGCGATATCCGAGCAAGCCTCGACAATAACCGACACAATGACAACTGACACACAACAAACTATCAAAGAACATCCTTGTAAGACGATCGCGAGCACAAACAACAGAACTAACGGCCGTCCTATAAATGTCCACGTCGACTTGTGAAGTCTTTTTCTCAGTAAGCAAGGACAAAAAGCCGTTTAACTAAGAATTCCATTTTTCAATTCATTACAAAAGTCGAAAGATTCATCTGAAATGCGTATGCAAGATAAAAAAGAAGCTCGTAAATTAGAATGTCCAGTTCGGACGCTGGCTCCTCGCGTCTTGTCTCTGTCGCACGCTGGACCATTGTTATAGGTAAAGTATTGGTACTTAACTTTAAATATCGATTTTTAAGGGAACGGAATTTGTATAGCGGGCGTCGGGGATGTGGCCAGCTGGTGTTATATCTTTTTTTCTTCGTCCCTGTTTAGTGTTGCATCCAGACTTTTGTCCGGTGCCCCCGTCTTCTATTATCTCATATGGGCTTTTGAATAGACGATACCTTTTTGTGGGCAGTTTGAAGAATTGTTTTATGGGTGGCTATAAATTACTCGAAAGGCTGTGAAGCATGGTGAGATGGGGTCTGCTGCCGATCATTATATATTTAATTAGCCCAGAGCAAATATCGGGGTGGTGAGGCCTCTCCACCTTCGAATAGGTTAATAATCTATTTATGACAGACAGCCCACCCAATTTTAATGGCTATTTAACAGCTTTTGGAATGGCTTTAATCTCGGAGTCATCAGTGGAATGTTAGGTTAGTTACTTAATCTTCCATTTAAGAATTTGGAATAGACTCGGTCTAGTTTAGTCATTTCTTTTTTCGTCGACAATATCGTGTGTGAAGTTACACGTGTTTTAGCGAAACATAAATATTTCTTATACTTAATATTATAAATGTGAAAATTTTGATGGATTTATGTTTGTTACTCAATCACGCCAGAATAGCTGAACTGATCTGGATGAAATTTGACACAGTGATAGATCATAATCTGAAATTGCAAATAGCCTACTTTTCATCCCGGTGTAATGTTCCCTTGGGATGATAAAATACTTATCACGCGGGGGAAACCGCTGGCAGAAGCTAGTGTTTCAAAATTAAAGAGATTGCGACCATTATTATTTTTACTATGAAGCTACCGAACACACACACACACACACACATACACGCAGTCATTCTGTCTTGAATGTCGTGCAAAAAGAGACATTAAATCTATTCAGGTAAAATTCTAAATTCCTTAATGCACTGTAGTTACTGTCAATCCAGAAATAATATGCTTAACTTTGGAAATATATCGTTATTGCCTTTGTAAACTGATACTCAGCTGATCAGTAGCTCGATTCAGTAAAATAAAATATTTAATTCGTTTATGGATATCAAAAACAATTGCTCACCGTAGTAATTTGAGATGAGACTCTTACAAGGCATTACTAATGCTATTGCAGTAGATGTTCATATACACTTATTTATTTATTTATTTATTATATGCTTTATTGTACACCTTAAAATACAATTATAAGAAGAAACTTAAAATTAATACATATACAATGGGCGGCC
The DNA here is from genome assembly GCA_947562075.1 of Orthosia gracilis. NCBI lineage: Eukaryota > Metazoa > Arthropoda > Insecta > Lepidoptera > Noctuidae > Orthosia > Orthosia gracilis. Next base: position 46,165,233 of record OX387268.1, read on the forward strand.
TTATCGCAATCCGCGATCTCTTCCAGGCAACCTGGTATGGACAGTAATAGTCTGGACATGAAGTGGGGTTGTCATCGGTGTGACAATAATTTTTCAAAATACTATATTATAATAGATACACAGATAAATATATATGCTATGTAATATATACATAAATACATACATACTAAATATAATGGCAATAAAAATAAATTATGAATGACTCTATTGATAACCACAATCACAGTGTCAGCTTGAAATCAACACGCTAAGACGAAGACAGCGACAGGTAATGTTCCTTTACAAGTCTTTTGAACACAGGCAATGATTGAGCACGTTTGATTGGACTACCACACACCTACACTTACCTATTAAAAAAAGTTTGAATGCTTTACTAAAGCAGCCAAAGTAACTGATACGTACTTCTTCATAAATCCATCAAGATTTAAGGTGTAATGGCTACATCATCATATCTGAAGCTATTACATACCGATGTAGATATATCACAATATTTATTTTCAAAAATTCATATAAAAAATAGCTTTACCCCACGGGTTTTGCCCCCGTGGTCCACCCCACAGGACCAGTTTTTGGGATAAAAAAATGTATACAATTTCGGAATAATCTGGCTTTACATAGGTGAAAGAATTTTTAAAATCGGTTGAGTAGTTTTTGAGTTTATCCATTACAAAACTTACAAAAAATCAAATCTTTCTTCTTTATAATAATATAGGATATTAATAAGGTGGTCAATGTCGTTGCAACGATACACTTATTCATTTGCGGTTTTTGCTATTTATTTCAATTGAGGCGTAGAAATAAATAGTTAAATCATCTTATCTGTAACTATTGCATATATAAATGTTTACTACATACAATGATCTCATTGTCGTATCAAATCTACGGCATCTTATAATGTCGAACACTCCTCAAATCATTTATTTCAACAACACTTTCAAAATAGTTAATTATAAATATATAGGCAGTATTATATTATCTATGATAAAGGAAAAAGAATAACTTGAAATTGCCGATCCAAAAATATAGTTTTCTCAAATCTACTGCGATGCGAAAAGTACATACACAATTCACGTAATTGAATGGCTTATTGGCATTCGTAGTTCACGAATAGCTTATTGGCATTTTATAGTATCGTAAATAACCAAGAAATTTCGCAACAGTTAGCGTAGATAAGTTTTATCAAAATATCCTTTAGTAAATCTTTCAAAAGTCTAATCTAACCTTTGTCATCATTCAAATACCACAAAAAATAACCTCAAACTAAATTCCTCATTGTCTTATTTATTAATCACCAATCTTTATTAAGGATTAATATATTGTTCTCGAGTCACCTCGATGAGTTTAGCCCGAGAGCTCAGACCCCGAGGGTACTGTAGCACGCGTCGGCGTCAAATGGCCGCCGGTGATTCCGCCCACAATCACCCAATCACTTTGTAAAAACACTTTAGCAATCACTAAGCACCTGTGCGAAATTATTGCTTGATATATTCATTTTTGATACGAAATATTATGGGTTTAAAATCGGCGTAAACGGGTGCTACTAAATGCTACGCGCTACGCACTACTCTACCAATATAGGGATTTTTGCCAATATTTTTTCCGTATTAATTTATTTTTCTTTAATTTAATTCGTTATACTTGATAATTCTTTAATTATGCGGATAAAATTTACATAAATTGATAGTTAGTTGTGTTGTTTGTTTAGCAAGTGAAAATAAACGCATATTCGATCGCTCGATTCACAGCACCAGCCCAATAAACCAGTACCGGTTGCACAATATTCAAATTCAATAGTTTCTACATCGCCACTTCAACACCACAGAGGGGAGGGCACAATACTCTAATGATGATATGATTCGAACTGGTGAAGACGTCCCTAGCTATCAAACGCAGTGCTGGCTAATACGCCGTATAAAATGACGCTTTCAAAATATTTTGCAAACAATACGGAACCCTTCGGTTGCCCTCGCCCCTGCGCCCGCGCCATTGTGCCGGGACTCCGGGAGCTGTCGACTGCAGCACTTGTGGGCTAACAAACAAACATGTAATACACTCGTCAACATCAAACACTTCATAAGCTCAACTTACTGTTTCGTTTTGTACTTGCAAATGCAGGTATGGGATGTTTTGTCTGATACACTAATGGGAGTAATAATTGTTAAAAACTTGCCCAATAATAATTCGCCTAGCGGTTAGACTGTCGAATTTATGAGCGTAAGGTCGAAGTTTGATCTCTACCCGTTGCACTATTGACATTAAACTACTCCTATTACTAGTCATTTTAACTTTATTGGAATTGGATAACAGTCATGTAGGATAACTTTAAAAAAATATTACTTTTTATTTGGTGCCAATAAATGTGTACCTCATCTTTTAATATATGTTATAGTAGTTTCGCCGCACAAATCTCTACTTTCCTGTTCATTTATCTGCAAACTTAACAGATACTTGCACAGTGTAGAAAGATTTTCGATACATATTTTAATCAGTTAGATATGCAACAGTTGTTTACAATTACAAAATAACATCTCAATAAGAGGCAATGCTTTTCTTTCCAGATTAAATTACAAGAAAATGAAATTGCAAACAAGAAAAAAAATAAGGTTCAATTTCTACTAACGTCGATACTATAACAGTAGAATAATAGTATCAACAAGGTGCTAATGAATTTACCGTTTCCTGAAAACTGTCTTAGTGTTCTTGGAACGCTGTTAATTAATTGCAGAGCAGTTGATTGCAAGACGATTAGAAGTACTTTGTAATCGATACCAGAGCATTTAGCTAACTATGCGACAGACACCAGAAGTAGTAAAATGACTGTTTTTAAGCATTCCGTGAAAATAAGCCAACAAATAGCTGTGAATTTGCATAAATAGTCGTTTATTTAAAAATGTATTTATTTTTTATTGCTTGGTGCAATTAGTGGTTTATTTATTATCTTCAAGCTTTTTTGTTGCTGTATTCTCTAGATTTTATAAACATTTCAAAACGATTTCCGAACAACGTCATGACGTATTCGTCCGTTCGAGAATCGCTTTGAGTATTTTTGAAAGCTAAATTATACTTTTCTACTATCTCATGTTTTAATATATTTATTCAAATTGAGCAAAGCAATCTATCAACTATAAGTCAACATGACTAATTTTAACACCCCAATCAATATCACTTTTCTGAACGAAAGCTTATTGAAATCTCGTCTATAAACGTTCCCGTACATAATCCTACGCAGAATCGGCCATTTTACGTCCATATGGTAATGTTGTAACCCTATAATAGCTGGGTCCTGGGTGCTTTCAAAGGTGTCTATATGATCCGGGACCATCTGCCCCGGATTGATAAATTGTATAAAAAATGTTCAACACAATGGTTGGTGCGTTTGTGTGCGTTACTTGTCTGTATCCGAGGGGATTTAATATTACCAGTATTTCTAAAAGTTTGCGTCACTGTAGCGGTCAACGAATATCATTCTTCTGTCCAAAAGGTGATTCTACAGATGTTTTATTATACCAAAGTAATTTTTGAATGAAATTGCAATTGCATTTCAAGATACTGTTGTCAACATTAATCTTAAGCTAGACTTGTGACAAAATATTCAACGATTAATTCAAAATGAGTTATCGATTTCATTCTGCGGGAAAATAAAGAAGCAGGAACAACCTTCTTGGCAAAATTAATTGCATCGGAATCAATTTATTGAGTTGAAACAAGCGATAATAAGATGGGCGTGGCCAGCCCTTGTCAGTAGCAACATTACAACCCTCATCACGCATACAGATGCACACACACACACACAAGCATGTGCACAAATCTCCATGACGTGTACACACTTGCTACCCCACACCACGCCATGATACCGTACACATGCAGACAATGAAAGCGTTAAGCGCTTTATTTTTTTATCTCTTTGTCAACTCACGATATCCCCTCTTCGCATTGTCACGCTGTTGAAGTGAATACACCCGCCACACTGCATATAAAGTCCCTAAGTACACAAAACATTGCAATTCTAAGTTTTTCTCGAATAAATAATCCCTCACAAGAGCGTCAATGAACAACAAACAAGGCTCTACATTACATCGGTACATTAAAAAATTGCGCCGCCGAGCACAGACATGTTTTGCAGAAACTCGAGCATTCCTGCAAACGTGAAAATTGTTTTTCTCCTGTTCGAGAATTTCGCTAAACGTCAAAGAGATAGTGCGAAACTGCGAACAGGGTATCGGAGTGCGAACAAAAACTCTTGAACCTCACCTCGATACGTGAATCGGAACGCATCGGCCTGCAAACAACGATTCCTCGCTGAATTCTGTTAGACAGGATCGAATGCCTTCACATCGATTCGTATCAGGCAACGCTAATTTGAGCAATTATTAGTTCATAGACAAAAACACTAATTGGAACGGCTGCGCTGACAACCAATTGCATCATTTCGTGTAGATATAGGATCTAATTATCAACAAACATTCAATATCAATAGCGTCCATAATTTTCATTTTAATAATGATGCCTGCTTTTGACAACCAGCTTAATACATTGTTATGTAAATTGCTCTATCACGATCAGAATATAATATTACATTAAACGTTTTCAATTCTCAACATTCTAAGCCACATTTCGATTTGATTTATAAACAATTCGGTAATGAAATTATATCTGAAATTCGATCAAGAGTCTGTTTTGTTCAGACGAGATAAGTATCAGGCAAGCAATCAATCAACTAGCTCGGGCTGCGGTTTCACCTGGTCTCGGTGAACAGCTAATCGGGAACACATCCGAACTATTACTAATATCCGTCCGACACGCCCTACACGAATCATTTAGTCATGGAACATCGACGAAGTTTACTGACGTCGTAATTATTAGAATTGATTTTATTTACATTCTATTAACAATGTCGGTTTTATTGGGATTCAATTTAAATATTTTAACACCTTTCGTACCGTTTTTTTATCGAGTTCTGTTAAATGTTCTCTTCCTTGTCTATAGAATCAGAGAACGCTTTTGTCTTCATATTCTCAGATTTTCTTTTGTATTTTCTGTAATTTCCTTTTAATTTATTACCTGCCACGTATATCACACATCAAATAACCCTACAAGGTCTGTAGCATCCCTCTATTTTATAGGCAAGTTGTTTTGCCATGTGTTCGTAACAAGTCTCGGTACCAGGATAACATAAATTGCGCACGGTTGCAAAGTAACAATAGCTTGGAAGCCGCGGGAAGCACTAGTGTAGCCTGCCTACGCCTACTATGTGCTGGTTCGCCTGCCTCGCTGTTCCTCGCCCTTACTATCTTATTACAATCGTTTCTTCTGACACTTTACTATCTATGCGCGCATTTTATAGTGACAGACTTCTTTTTGCTGTTTTTTACTTTTTCAGTAAATTCTATGTTAATAGAAATTATTTATTTGGGTAGAGCTACTTTGTACTTTGGATTTAGGAACATATTGCTTGGTGAAGCTTAGGCATTTTACAATTCTTAAAGGAAAACTTCTGCATAAGATTTACTGCAGTTGAATTGATGCGAATGCGTGTTACAATACCTATAAGCATATTCTAGCAACTGCTTACATCATCTATTAATTTATGCAACACTGTCTTCCACTTATTATAATATTAACTTGCTGCTTACTCACAGATTCTGGTTGTCGATTCTGTTAGGCAACTCTGACTTAAATATTTCTATTAAAATCAACATGGATACGCTTACTTATTCAGTATCGTTGGCTAAATAGTCCGATCCGTAGTGCTGTGCTTTTTCGTTCCCATCAAATAGGTGGCTCATTAAATTAAATGAGCTATCAGCCGTTTTAAATGCGTTAAAAAAAAAACATTTTGCGCTTTGAGGTTCGCAAGTGTGCGAAATTCTTTCGTCTTGTAGGGCGACCGTGGAGGGTCTCGCTGCATCATTCATGCGTTTTTTCGCCGACACCTCACTCGTATCAATATGTATGGGAGTGTGTGATATCGCCGACAACATGCCTGAGACAACACTGAACTAGTCCTGATATTTATTTTCACACCTCGCTTGAAACTGTAAGAGACAGTTGCCCATAAAGAGTACAAAGCAACGTTCAACTTAAAAATAGAACACTGAGCGTTGGCTATGTGTTAGACATCAGAATCAGAGTTTGCCATACCAAGCAGAACATTTAATGCCAATTTTAAAGACATTTTAACATGTCATATCATTACAATTCTCCTTTCAATAGCACCTGTGGTCCACGGCGCATAAAAAGTGACTGAATAAGCTATGTTTGTGTCGACAGCCTTTAGAATTCCTCGCATTTAACACCGCTCGCGAAAAAATCTCGATAGAACGAATCGACAGGATCAGACAACAATCGAAATGTTAACACGACGACAAAAACTTGTATTTCAATGGTTTTTGGGACACTTGAATCTTCGGAGGATACTTAGTTGTTTACCTGTAAAAATAAACTTAAAGTTGAAACATGATGAGAGTAACTAATTTATAGGGACGAAGAACATGACACTGATATGAAATTGTGATGACTTAAATGTAAGGTTATTGATTCTCTTTCATTACATAGTGATTTGTTAATCTTGCTAACACTGACGCTGAATTACTACGATCAAGCGCAAAACCACCACCAGCAAATCAAAAATTCGTTCCCAAAGGAATGTTTGGCTTGCAAAGAATGTGGGCGCGACCTAAAAACAAAAATTAAACACGTTACAAATAAAAACAAAACAGACTATTAATATTCGTTAGAAATATTGGTTTGTCCCAAAAATGTGCCCGGGGGCTGAAACACGATCCCGCGTGGGTGTTGAGTGGACACGGCCCGAACAAATACATAACCTCACCGATTTATTGGGCGACTTGCGTACGACACGCCGCAAAATTACAATATTTATGATTTGTGAACATATTAATATTCATGGAGCAAGTAACGGCCCGACAATGATTGCAAACTTAGCTAAGTTGCCCTAAAGAATTCTCTTGATGTTATTAACGTTCTAATTTACGACCCGACCGTTTTTAGTGACAAAACATTTGAGGCAAATCTCATATTAACTCGTTTATTTTCCGATGATGAATGTTTTGTCCTCGATGGGAACTCATAAATTACTTCAAGTATTTTAACAAGATTCATATTTAATTAATTTCCATCATCCATTAATATTCGTTAATAATTTGGTACAAACCAGGTCCATACTTTTGCCATTGAATATCGGTATCGTACGGTAAGGTCTCCTCTGTAGGTGAAGCCCGAATACCAAGAAATTCGATACCAACATGTTCAATTAATAAAACGATTCCCTTGTGTCCACGACGTATCTTCATTTTCTCTATATTGTACCTTTTGTGAACCTTTAAACTTAAGACAGGATAAATTATTTAACTATTAGGCGGATTGTTTTATAGATTCCAATTGTTTTAATTCCTTGACCACTCACACATACGTATTAATACCAATGGTTTATTCACTTGGATCATTTGTCACTTATAAAACAAAAACATCTTTTTTTTACAATTCGTCACGATTTTATGCTTCACTATTGTTCATTTTCTTGAATCCTGCCAATTTGTTAGCTAGGACTCAGCAACTACATTCGGGATATTGCCTTTTGCTTTGGTCTTTTCGCTTGTAACACAGCAATCTCCTCAAGCCTTATTGCTAATCTTTTTGTCGATATCTTGTCGTCACCATCTTTTCCTTCTATGATCTCTTCAAGTATTTTTTTGCTCATGGCACGCTTCATAGATGATTTTTCAAGTCTGAAGTTATGACTCCCGTATAGTACAACATTGTCTCAATCCCCAGCATCAGCTCTCCTCCGAAGGATTTTGATATTCAAATTTAACTTCATTTTATTAAAACGCTCGCGTGCCCGTCCATCTCTTTGTAGATCTTAACGCATTGATAAGTTATCGTCCATCTTGTGACACGACGCAGCATCGTTGACGGCGCCTACCTTAAATCCTGCAGGTTATTGTATAAACATTTCTTTTATGGCTTTAACGTAATCTTCAAGCGGTTTATGAGGTGAAATGTAGTAATTTTTCGTTAATTTTACTTGGCTGTAACTTATATGAGGTTTTTGTGGTGCCTCTTTAGAGTTCACTGGAACATTCTTGACTTTCGAATATTGAGGTACTTCATCAAAGTAATTAATTAAATCAATCACTTTTTCAGTCCTCATTAAACGAAGGTAAAGTAACTTCTGCAAAGATTTAGCAGGAAATCTTATCTTGTTAATATTATTTCGCTTTATTTTGATCGGATCTCATTTAAACTTATACGGAAATTCTGAATTAGTTTTTTACGTCCGTCTAATTTTTTGAGAAGTCAAGATTCTGATATTATTTCTTGTATTTTTTTTTATCTGAGAGGAGCGATGATGCCGGTTAGGGCTGTCAAAACGCTTGACGTAAGGATTGACGAGCGTGGCCTGCCTGCTTAGGTGTTTTGTACTTTTTTATGTTCAGTCTTGTACAATATTGTTTATCTACAAAATCGTCTGGGAACAAAATGATCAAAGCTTCGATGAGAAAATAACTAGAGGTCATAATAATGTTTCATAACTCGTGTTGATCTTTCGGATTAGATTACAATCCAAATGTATTTAACCTCTCATAAACGTAGTCTAGACAAATCAATCCGAACAGTTTTCTATGGTATAATAATATGTCATATTTCAAAAAGAAATTGCACTTAAAGTTGCAATCCTAAAGTGCGCTACTGTTAAAGAGAGAAGCGGAAATGTTTATGTGACAACACTCATATTTCTCCTAAAACAACGCAAGATATACATTTCTAGTCCTTGTTGCGCATTCTCAGCAGATACCTATCAGAGCAAGACGCATGGAGCTCTCTCAGCCGCGGACCGAACAATGGGAAGACGCTTTAATTCACGGGTACAGCCAGACGGCAAAATGTGCCATTATTTCATCTAACCCTGGAAATAACATAAAAATGTCAAGGCGCAATAAATTATTAGCACAACCAGCAAAAACATGATCATTCCTAGATACTATCTATAGCAGTAATTATCCGTTTCACTTACTACTATTTCTGGCACCACATCGTGAATTGAATTCGCAAATAGTTCTTATAGGAGTTATGATGACAGTAAATGACTTGTCCGACACTTATGGCAATACAAGGATCAATTAAAATGGTTATTTTATTCAGTTCGTATTTTTAATTGGCGCAAAATAACAAACAGTATTAAATGAGTTTCAATGAGTGAATTATTGTAATAGGTAATGAAAGCGGCCGGTCTCACGGGCCGTCGCCGTGAATCACGGGACTCCAGCGCGACAAAAAAGGCCTCATACGAAGCCTGGCTGAGTGGCCAGTGCTCGTGCTCGCTACATGTTCCATTTTCCACGAGCCTTCGACTGACCTGCGCGTGCACATTTGAATGTTATATCAGCTTTAATTTGTTTTCGTCCACGACGCTCGCCGTCCCTGTTCCTCCCGAGCTATACGTTTTCATTTTAATTTATATTTATCAGCGAGATATGACTGTGCAGTTTGTGGCCCGTGTTGTTGCTACATTTACTATTATATTTTTATTGGGATGCTTTTGTATGAGTTGGCAGATATTTATCGGGTATCGGAACATTATTCGGTCTGCTCATAATCGTCCGCATAAAGCACCTTGTCACACGGTCGTTGGGCGCCGAATGCGCTCGCTCGACCCCGAGTATTCTTTTTGTGCTCTCCGGACGAGGGGCCGTATTCTCTGAGAAGTGGAAAAAATTAAGATATTAATATATCTTTCTAATTCGAAATACGTTTCGGATAAAAGGTACATCATAAATCATTATGTATGCTGTACGAAACTGCCTTTAAATATGTGAGAGAAAACGGTTTTCGGGGAAGAGCCGTCGATGTCGTCAATCAGTCCGTATTGTGACACTATTGAGTAGTAGTAGAATAGAAACTCCAAAATGTTGGTTAGTGTTCGAAATTCGAATAGATCTTGTTTCAATTTTTTTTTTGAATATGGCCGGTGTTCAAGATATGGTGTATTGAATGTAGCGATTAGTATTGTGGGTCAGACGGAACATGGCGCGTGGTCATGTCTGACCGGGTTGGCGGGTTGCGGAGCGGTGTGGCGGCTGTGTCAGCAATCGGCCAGTCATCCGCCGCTTATTAGCCGCCTCTCCGTCCGAGATTGAATTAGCTTCGATATATAACATTTAATAAAGACTGAAACAATGCGCGGCACACTTGCGCTTCAAATGATGAATTGATGATTAATGTTATTAATTATACCACTGTCTGTAACCTCAGGTCTTTAAAGGTCACGAATCGTAGATTGCTTTCCCAAAAAAGATTATCTAGAAGGAAATGTTTTAATTTAGTGAAAGACATAACAATCATACCATTCACAAACTCTTCATTAAGATGACGAATCAAACGATAGAGATTTACTCCAAACTGTGTGTTATCTTCATTATTAGCGTCACGCTGATTTAAGATAATTCCGCATTAATGTCTAATGAATATGTCCCGAGCAACAGGTGCACGGATATCATGTGTCGCCCAATTATTATTCAAGGCGATGACAAGCTCGCGGCCAGTAGTCGCCGGCCACAAAAATGATAAAAATTAATTTAAATATTCTCTAAACTGTAATAAATAGCGTTTTGTATGACAACCTTTTTGTTCCGCAACCCGATATCCGGTGGACGATTGTTTTTTCTCCAAACTCACCTAAAGCCATTTACCACAATTTGGGTGCAAAGGCCGCAGGGTCAGATTTCACATCACTCGTGCTATTTCTAAAAAGCTTGTTTTCACAGCGGAGCGCACTTAAGTAGCGATTTGTAACTCAATACTGCAGAGTAATTCGGGCTAGGCGATGTGCCAACTGTGGATTTGTTCGTGCTTTACTTGCGGACCGTTTAATGCTGTTAAAATGACTTAAAAATATAAATTCGTGGCTTAAAATCACATCTTGTTGAACTAAATTATTTTCCGAATTTACAAATGTAAATCGTTATCTCTTCACGGGTTAAATCCGTCAAAAAAGTACGGATCCAGGAAAAAAACATGAGATAAAGTTTCACATCGATAATGTAGTAACAAAAAAGTGTCTCCTGTGGGTGATACAGCCGTTTAAGATAAACATCTGACCCTAGCCGGTGTCCCGCCTCGGAACGCGACGAATTCACGAAGTGCATGCCCAACTGTTGTTCGATTTGTTTTTGTTTTGACACTAAATGTTCAGAGAAACCATTTCAAACATGATTTTTGTTTATGTGGCTATTAATAAAGTTTATTCAAATATTATTGTGTTTCAAAATACAGTGATAAGCGGAGATAGGTCAATTACAATAGTTCAAATCATGGTACTAATCATTTTCTACTGATATTTTCAACGGACAGTGATAGATAAAAGGATGATTCTAAAAAATCTTCTTTCATTTTCATTAAGCTATGGATGATGACTTCAAAATCTAACCGAACTCCTCTTTAATAGACACCATCGGCGCGTGCGCAGAAGATGCATCAAATTGTAATAGAATGTTGTGGTGGATCATTTTTTATCGAAGAGCGACGGAGATGAGACGCCTGATTGGTAATTAGGCGGGTGACAGATGTTTTGGACTCTTTTATCTTATATTAGGCTCATTAGTAGGTAGATCCGAGACGTTTTTATTGTTCCCGATCGTGGTCCTGCCGTGATTTTTATTTCTCTATTTGCTTTTCTTTGTTTTGCTTGATTAGGCTTCAAGAAGTAGGAAGTTTTGTGTATCTTGTGTCTGATTCCTTGTTTGTAGTTTGCTTGTCTTTGATATAAACGAGTATATCATCACAATGAGACCAATCATTGAAATGGAACATATTACCAATATTCCTTTCTAAAGTTATTCAATCATATTTTCATCTATTGAAGTTGTACTTGCAAATACCCACTGTTCGCATTCCTCGTCTGAATTGGCACTAGAGAGAATAAAGCGTAAATATTTTGTAATGGAACACTGAATAAGAAAGGAAGTATCAATCCATTGAAAACGTGCGATCCGTTCATACGGTGGTATACAAACCTTGTGGTAAGGGAACGCCTAAAGAGCCCTATTATTGTAGCGTTAACAGACACTTGAGATTAGCATCTGTGGCTCCTCAAAAATCTTCATATTTCAAACACAATGAACGGGATTACAACCGAAGAGGTTTATTTGTAAACACGACAATATAATAGTACCTAATGTTACATTGTGCTGCGGTCACCAAACCGTCTGCCTACTTGTAATGTATTTTATTGAATATCATCTCATACGATTCGGTGAACTTTTGAGGATCAATAATGGTGGAAGCGCAAAAAAGTGGGCAAAAAATTAGGGTCACCGTGGAATCACATGGTGGAAAATTCTTGTTTTCTATTGTTATCAAGTGATGGGCTGCGTATTCGGAATTCTTACTAACGATAGATTCAAAACTGTCAATTTCAAATATGCGATGATCTGAAACGGATTCAAATTCTTCTCTTATGGCGGTTCCCAAGAGTGTATTTTCATCCATATTAAAAAATGTACGGCCTTCACAAACAAGTCAACGTTAAGCAGGGAAACCAGAACAGATATCAACTAAATAAGATACCATCGGTGTGATAACACCATTCTGAGGAGATTATCTCCATTGTTCACGATCATCATCAAGTTATCAGGAGTAAAACGGATGTTGAGCTGCCTTTGTCACAGGCTCCAGGGCTTATTGAGACGTCAACACAAAATATATCATTTGTAGCAACAATAAGGTTCAAAGTGGCATGCGGTCTGCTACTCCAGGCTTTGTTACGGGAATGTGACAAAGTCGTCTTATAAATATGATTTATAGCCGTGTTAAGTATCCCGTGCAATTGTTGTGAATATTTATTTATGCTCGTAAACTATAAACAACGAGCAAATCTGGTTATTTACGATGTGATTGGACATTCGCGTATTTGGACGTGGATGATGTTTTTCTTAACTGTGGATTTAGTGGAGAGTTATTACTACAGAAATACTGATGCGCTAGATGTGAAACGTTGTCGTGTGTCTTCGCTTGTTTAATTTTGCGATTTTCGATTGCTAGTTTAGAATTGTTGACAGAGGCAAATTTGCCCTAAGGCCCAGTAGGCTCGGGCCTAGGGCGACCAATCGTGGCACAAAATACACTGATGATATTATAAAGGAAAATAGATCAAATAAAGTACACAAAAATATAAAAAAGCCTCATATTAGAGAACCTACCGTACCCGAGGCGAGAAATTCTATCTTGCATCTTGCATCTTTCTTCTGTAGTTCACGAGCTTTCGACAAAGTTTCTTCAATATGTTAATGAATAGTTCGAACAAACTTATACGAGGTGTGTTGCTGAAGATGCACCCCCTTTTTACCCGACTGCTGAAGGAGGGTAATGTGTTTATCAGTCTATGTATGTATGTATGCTCGTTCCTATGTGGCGTCCTAGAGGCCAAAAGAGTTGGCCGATTTTGATGATACGCCAATCGATTCGTCTTAACCCTGCGAGTGTCACTGGCTACATTAAAATTGGAAAATAGAAAAATGGCGGATTTTGGGCGCCATATTGTGGGGGCCCAATTTTATTTTTCTTCCTTTCCCATCGTGGTGGTATCAAAGTAAAGGGTTTTAAGAGGTGACTACAAAAATAAAAAAAACACTTATACTCGTATGTTTAAATGTACCTAATACTGAAAAAAAAATAACTAAACAGTTGTAAATATTTTTTTTTAAATAACATGACGGCCCGCATGAATTCATGCACGTCAACCTTTGACATTTAAGTGAAATTTTCCAATGTATAAACCATGAAACGCATGTTACTAAAAGAGTTATGAATGTGGATGGATGGAGAGGGAGAGGAAGGCCAAAGAAAAGATGGATGGACTGTGTGAGGAGTGATATGAAAGATAAGGGATAGCGTGACGGGGGACAGGACGGTATGGAAGAAGAAAAACGTGTTGCCCCGACCCCAAGTAACATGGGTTAAGGGCAGGAAGATGATGATTACAAAGTATAAACCAACAGATGTTAGCAATAATAAATATGGATATGTGTTATTTTATCCCTACATAATTAAATTTCTGAATCAATTTTAATAAAACTTGGCTAGAAAGTTAATTCATATGTGGTACGCATACCTATATAATGGGACCTGAGAAGGGGTGGCTGGTACTACATGACCTAGGGCGGCCAAGACTGCAAATCCACCACTGATTGATGAATGAAATGAAACGAAGTCTATATTTTTGATATAATTTCTAAACATATATCTAATAAATATTTTACTTTTACGTAGCAATGATCCTCACCTAAGCTACAGATCGAACAAAAAAAGGAGAGCAACATGTCAAATAATGTCATCCAAATATATTTTATAGCTTCCTGTCTAATTCCAAATGTATCTAACCGCTTGCCACCCACATGTGTATGACCAATATTATTCTTTTTTAACAGGAGAAAAACCGTTCAAATGCGAGTATGCGGGCTGCGACCGACGGTTCGCAAACTCTTCGGACAGGAAGAAGCATTCGCACGTGCACACGTCCGACAAGCCGTACAACTGCCGCGTGCACGGCTGCGACAAGTCGTACACGCACCCCTCCTCACTGCGGAAGCACATGAAGGTGCACGGCGCTGCCGGCGACGTCTCGCCGCGGTACGATAGCGACGGAGACGACTCCTCTTCTGCCGGCAGTGTCAGTGTTACTGCTGGAGCTGCCAGTCCCGCCGCGCCCCTCCCCCTGCCGCCTGCACCCGCGCCGCAACACCATCCACACCATCACCCCTCCATCACGGACAAACTAGAAAGCCTTAACGACAAATACCTCAACCCACACGACCAGAAGCCTTACGAGCGACCTCCAGCGCCACCCCACCAACATCAGCCCCCACATCTCACCAACATCGGCGGCAACGGTGTCATGGACAACAAGCTGGGCTTCGGCGGGCACTGGACGCAGTTCCAGCAGCCCGCGCCCGCCATGCCGCACGGTGTGCCCGACTGGTGGTGCCCCACGCAGGACTCCTACCACCACCACCACCTCATGCACCACTCGGGCGCCGCCGCCGCCTACTGACCGCACCGCGCTTAGCGAACTCTTCATTCGACGAACTCCTGCTGATGTGATGTGAGCACCAACGACGAATTAATTACATGACTCTTGCTTGTGTAGGTTAATGAATTAATTGTATTGTGAGCCGATTGGTACTCGAGCGTG
This sequence comes from Orthosia gracilis, assembly GCA_947562075.1. Taxonomy (NCBI): domain Eukaryota; kingdom Metazoa; phylum Arthropoda; class Insecta; order Lepidoptera; family Noctuidae; genus Orthosia; species Orthosia gracilis. Next base: position 46,180,444 of record OX387268.1, read on the forward strand.
TCTGCTATTGACGTGGAATGAAAAGTTCACTAATGCGCTCCGGAACAGTATTGTTTTCAATGTTTTACGCTTATTGTAAGTCTAATTAGTCCATAGTCAATCCGACCATTTCTAAATCATCGCCAAACGTCAGCCGTCCGAGAGATATTTAATATTTGGGTCTACTGTTAAGAAAAGAGTTATTTGGGATGCTGGTGACAATGTAAACTGTGGACAATAGAATCTTGTATCACGGATCCTGTTGTCTACAGTAAAATAACAGAGTTGTAAACAATGACCGCTAGTTGAATGCTTTACAGCATGTCATATATTTCTTGTAAACAAGTTAACGATGAAAAGTGTCTTATTATTTTTTGGAACACGATTTCGAGAAGTATTGTGTGTTGGGAGCATTTGTGATCTCTAGGGACACGGTTACTGTTCGACGAACATTTTGTCAACATTCTGCAATTGTTAACAGTGATTTATTGCAGCCTTTGTGTAGTGTAGAGATGCGTACAAACAGATGTATTGTTCAGTAGATTGATTTTGCGAAACGAGAATAATTAAATATTCATACATTGCAGCTTTACATAAAGATGATTATTTATAGTGTGAACGCGATTTACAAATAGGTTCTCTAATATTCAAACAGTAACAGATACATACATATTTACACAGTAAACATTGTCGGCGACGGGAGACGTTCATACTATAGCAAATATTAAACGAGACTTGTAACATAAAATTATAATGATCAGCATGGCCAAAGCACCGAAGTCTAATAAAACTACGATTTTATAGGTTGTAAAATGTATGTAAATTCATAGTTTTAAGTTAGATAGTACGCTGTAAAATATATATTTAAGGAAATGCCCAGTGATAGTAGAGATAAGGGTTTGATTTCGTTGTACATTCAAACAAGTGTTGCTCTTCATCGTGCTATGGACTCTTGAACTATATTATGTATATTTATATTGAAAATAGTGCTATTTTTTCACGGACCGAAGTTTTAGATAGTGAAAGTTTAAAGTGTACCTATAATAATCTGCCTAATTGACTGAGGAAACATTACGTACTTTAAGTTATTTTAAGATGATATTGTTGTCTTTTCTACAGCCATGTAAATAATAGCAAGAAATAAAATAAACTAATATTTCGATTTCATACAGCTCACTTTATCTTTTTAACCTGATTACCCTATGAAATCGGAATGGTATTAAATATTTTACAACAGTACTTTCTCTAATAAAATGCCAGCTTTTATGAGTTCAAAAATAATCGAAATAAGTTGTGCTTTACTATACTTGCTATCTACTTGTTTTTAATTAAAAATAACATCCTTCATGTCTAGTGGATATCAATAAATTATTCTTTTCTCATTTTCCTAAATGTTATTAAAAATACCATGAATAAGTAACCTAAAAGTAATTATTATTAATCATGAATTGAAAATGGCACAGTAATTTGTTAAGTTTTTTCTCAAGAGCTTGGCCGTAAACAAGAGTCTGTATTCCGAATCCGAAGTCAAAAGATTGATCACTCGAGTCACGAAATCTAAAATGGAAATCCAATTCTCGCGATCATTTCGATCGGATTCCGATCAAAAAACCTAAGTCCGTGACGATACCCACAATAAAACACCACACAATAACAAAACGAGGAACAATCATATTCCAAAAGAGAATTGAATTTATCATTGAGAAGAAACGAGAGAAAGAAATGATAAATGATCTAAAGGGCATAAGCACCGACGAGTGTGAGCGAGAGGGCGATACTATTCGATTCGACTTTACTGTCCGAGGGGATGATTTATCGTTTCTCAACAGGGATTGGCCGATCCAGTACTTAAAAGATTTATAGATCCTTATGGTGCATGCGCGGTAGGAGCGTTTTCTTATTATAAATCTCACTCCTGCGCATGAACTCGCGATTGCCTCTTTAGCTGTCCGTTGGAGAAATTAAAAAATATGTTAACATATTGCGGCGGAGGAGGAACGAACTGGCGCGGCGCGGGCGCACCGAGAACACTGCGGGTAATTGGCTGGCTAAGTTAATGCGCGGGCGCACGGACGCGGCGCAGTGAGCACGCTGCATGCGCTGGCCGACTCTTCTATACAAATAATTGATTATGACATTAATACCCATTGTAAAGCGTTTTTTATTTTACTATCAATTGGAGCATAAAGCATTTTGGTATAAATCATTTTTGTGTTATTTAAATTATGTGCTTAGCATTCAACTTGGCAAATCAAATAAGGAACCCAGGCCGAAAATAAGTAGTGCAGCCTCATTTGAATAAGCTTTTCGTCAATGTACTACAACCTGCTTGCTCTACAATAATCTACAATCAATATAAATCTTGAAAGTGAACTAAGCATTAGTGAATAGCCATCGGCTGTTGCAGATGGTGGTCGAACTTTACCAAAAAGTTATTTCCAGCCAGAGCCACAAAAGACAACCAATTCTTAGTGAAACCACTAAATTCAGAAACAGCAGACATTACTGAACTAGAATCGTCATAAATACTACTTGATATTAAAATAAAGCTACATAATACGGCCCTGAAAGTACGTCGTTGCGCAAGTTTTATCGGTAAGGGTGAGATATTATTATATGAGGGCTGTGTGGGCCCGGTAGGAGCGAGCCCCGTGCATCCCCAGCTAAAGATAAGATCTGCAGCCTGCCAGTGACACCTGGCTCCGCCCACAGCAGCCCCTGACACACGGCAATCCCCTTTTTTGTTTGCAGAGGGGGAGAGAATACACGATGTTCTAAATATAGATAATTACTGGTCAACGTTGTTGGGATAGAAATAGTTTTGTGTAAAACATAATAATATTATGGACTCAAAAACAGCCTATCTAATCTGTGCTATATTTTATGGCTTTGTAGCTTAAATTGAGGGCAAAATTCAATTAAAATATACTGTTTTTTCCTCTAGACGCTGAGAAGAAAACTAATGTCTTAATAACTGTTATAGGAGACACCTACTTCGAAAACACATACAAACAAGGATTACCATCAATGCATTTGAAGTACTTGATCCGTTTTAACTAAGATTATCAAAATAGTATGACTCATGCATGAATAAACACTAGCCCATCATAGAAGAGACAATCAGAGTCACACAAAAAGCGTCCCATGGGTCATGGTAATACAGTCTGAATGAAAATTGCAAATGTATTCGAGCGAGGTGCAAAAAAGAATGTATGGTAAAATTCAATAGAGTTGAGATTCTAATGCATGCAACCCGGGCGGTCGTTTTTCGTGTAGTCCCGTTCTGTAAGGACTGAAATCTTTATTTATTAGAATCGGTAGATTATAAAAGTCCAGTGTTTTATGTCCGTCGCATTGTTATTGACGGGTGGTAAAAACTGACCGGTGAACCGATAGATTATAATTGGGGAGAGAAATTAAGCTATGATTCGTATTCTTTTGTTTTTGCTAAGATTGGAGTTACATTAAGGAAGACCACCTTATTTGTCACTAGATAATCTAATATCTGTCTAGGATTGCAGCAGGTTGCATTCTGTGAATGAAGTGTGTGAGTTTTTCTGTATAAGTATTACTTAATAAGGCCTATAGAAGTAGAAGAGACTTCGTTTAAGGATTCTGTTTGGATTTAATGCCAGTCCTACTTACTTAGGTATAGGTTATGTGAGTTCTTAATAAATAGTTACCAACAAGATTATTTAATAAGGTGGACGCTGATAAAAGCGAAGATTAAATCTTATCTTAAGAGAAAAGGTGAGACCTTATCTCCGGCAGCCTTATTGCATAAGTGAATTCGGCAAGGCGAAGGATTTGATCCCATCGATCGACGTGCGATATTTAAGACGCGTTGTTGATTTCCGTCTATGTGATTAGTCGATTGATGGGTTAAATCTTTCGCCTTGCCGTATTCACTTACGCAATTAGGCTGCGGGTCTTTTAGGGCATGACCCCATTACAACGTCAACGTGGACCGATGCGGTGTCGCGGCGCGGTACTTTGGCGTGACGTGGCAACAAACATTACCGTTTCGTAAATTTAAAAGTCACCATGCCGTAACATAAGACGTTGTCGTGCCCTGAAAAACTCCGGAGCATTTTTCAGCATTTCTAACAGACCAAACAACGTTTAGTTTCGTTTCTTGTAATTTCTGACAGTTAGAGCATTTCTGACGTCTTTTTTGCACAACTTATCGCTAAGACATTGATACATCAACTGAGCGAACACATCGCTACGTACCGCTTTCGACGATGTACGACGCGTTGTTCCGCGGTGACGTTGCCCTACCGTGCATTAACACGTCACGTAAACACAACGCGCCGCGACTACGCACTGTGCCACGTTTACGACGTCGTGACGTGCTGATGAGGACTCTTATTTGTTTGAAAATTCACTGCGCTAAACGGCTAAACAACATTCGGCTATTATACCTACAAAATTCACAGACTTACAGAGGCGTGTTAAATATTTTCTATACTAACAGTATTGTATACCTACACTTTACAATTAGTGTACAGTGTCAAAATAACGACTAAATTCGAAATTAACATCGTTTTTTTTTATCTTTACTTCGTCCGTTAGTTCCTTTCGGCATTTAAATAAATGTAACCATCTCAATTCGTGTTCTGAATTCAAATGCGGAGGTGCGGAAGCGACGCAGGCGGCCAGTGGGAACGCATTGTTCCACTATCGGGACGAGACAAGTGTTCGCGGCGCCACCTAGCGGGAGATAGCGTAAGTAATGTGAGCATGGAAATTATACGATACATATTAAGTACAGCGAAAATACATTCTTGGTATGTTTAAGTTAGGCAGTATTGTTAGTATGATCAAGCGCTATGACGAAGCATGATGTAATGTCAGTTGTTATTCTTTAGCAAGTTAGGAAGGCAGATAATGTTTGGCAAAGAGAAAAAAATATTAAGTGCCAGTTGTTCAGATATCTAATAGGATTCAAAGATTGGTCGTCATTCTAGTAAGTTATAACAATAATCTTAGGTTATATAAAAAAATACTAAACCTATTATCTCGTTTCACTAGTAAGTAATGTCATTTACTCCTATTTATAATGTGCAAATTCTTAGGAATATCACGTTATCGAATTTGCTCACACGGCGTTTGTCTAGCGTTAGTATATGCCGACGCGTAGCCGCTCCATTGCCTATGCTATAGTAAGCGCTGCGTCGGCGACCTTAGACTACGCGTAGCAGTTGATACGCTTCGTAGCCGCATCGTAGACGCCATGCAATCGCCTATGGGTTGCATCGCCTACGCTGTAGTAGATGCTATGTCAGCGAATCGTAGACGCTACGTCATCGATTCGTAGACGATGCGTAGTGCTATGTCGGCGTGTCTCCGTATGCGAAGTGTAGCTGCTGCTACGCTTCGTAGCCGCATCGTAGACACCATGCAACCGATGCGGGTTGCATCGCCTACGCTATAGTAGGCGCTACGTCAGCGATTCGTAGACAATGCGTAGCGCTGCTACACTCCGTAGTCGGCGCGCAATCGCTACAAGTTGCATCACATATTAAGATTAACGTCGCTGATCCGATTGGCGTCGCTTAGCAATATTCTTGTGACAGAGCTGCTACGCTGCTCAGGCGTATCGTTAACGCCACGCTACGGGCCGTTGGTGGCAACTTTATTCAGAGAGTTATAATAGCTGACAAATATTCTTATGAGAAATCTGATCTCGGAGTTTTGTGTAAAAAGAAATAACTTCCAAAGAGTAGGTGCAATCAATGTATTCAAACAAATTCTTGATGATACAAATAATTAAATCCCTTTACGCTGAATGTGGTTTTCTATGTTTTAGCACAAAGCTCGGTTTGATTGCGACTACACGCATAACACAAACAAAAGAAAATCTCTAAAGTTCCTTTTTAAAATGTGTTATCCTTGGTAACATTTTTTATGCGTTTCCCCTTTTGCAGGCGGAGGGTATAATTCACACAAATCTTTATATTTCTTTGTATGGGAGAGAGTGGCGGCGCCCCGCGGAGCCCTGATGATGAGTTACTGGCGCGAGCAGTAGGCCGGAGCCCCGGATTTGCCGGAACTCCGGAAGTCACCCCTCCGCCCTCCGTCATCCCGCCTCACTTCCGATACCAATCGGGCTTCGCTAACACTATGCGTATTTCATAATTTATTGACAATTTTGCAAAGCTTGTGATTGTTGTGGGGTGCTTGAAGGAATGCTGAATTGTTGGTGGAAGAAATGGAGCAGAATCGGGAGGTCTTATCTTTATTTGATCAGAGGGCCTTAGTAAATGTTTGAAAACTTGTAGCACATATATGAGCCAAGTGTTTTTTTACGTTTATTCTTAGTTTCGTAGTCAATAACCACAACAAATCTTATTGGTTATTTGTAACACCTGGGTACGGATGATAATTTTCTCCTCTAAGTTTATATAGTTCTCTCAATCATGGCACAACAATCGACCACATTTCCTTACATTCGCTCAATACTGATAAAAGCAAATATGAATTAAGACAAGTTGGAATCTAGTTAGATTATGCTCAAATGTAAAAGTGAATATTAAATTAAAAACCCACACACTGATTCCTGACACTGATTGCAAAACCAAATCTGCATGTAAATAGGATCACTTAACTTGCCAATAATGTCACCATGCCCATATAAAGAGCGGATTACACCTTCCCATTGACACACAAACCCATGCAGATTACCAGGAGCTCATAAGTCCGTACATCACTCATAGGACAGGAGTCGCGTGTCGCCGATGAGGCGATCCACTCGACGGCTGCGAACAATATTCATAAATAATGTTAGTAACAATGGCGAGGACACGTGACCCGCGCGTGCGAGCCAGGCCTAACGCCACATCTAATTATTTGCACATACCCACATAAATGTTCATCAAAGTGCTGTGGATGGGTTTAATATAGAATTCTGCTTGGGGAGAAGCTGACTATGAAAGTCGGGCTTTTAATAGAAGAGGAAACAACAATATTTAATTATTGTGTTTAGTGCAAACTAATCAATATTGGTTAGGCAGGCGTTAGGTACTTTTAGTATGAAGCCCGAACGTCTTAGGACGTCTTCGTCTGACATCCAGTCTTAACAAGGTGTTACCCAGTAACTGGGCTATGAAGCCACAAATAGACCGTCACTCCATGGATTTATAATCGCGAGCTGACTGACCAAAACCATGTTTATCCTCCGACTGCACAACATGATTTTCTTCTGGTTTACGTCTTTTTAGTTCGCCTCTTAAGAGGAAATGCGGTCGCAGTCTTCCGACTGAATTTCCTGAGTAAAAAGTCATGTTCATCAGTTAGGTAAGTCAGTTTATGGAATGTCTTTTAAATTGGTCTAATATTGGAGGAGGAAATAGGTTACAACCAAATCTCGAATTATGACTTTTTACTTTTTTGGAATTAACGTTTTTATTTATAACGTTTTAGTTATATTTTTTCTTTTTCGAATTACATTTAAACATATAATTGGTATATATCTTTATAATCATGTCTTAAAACCCTCGGCTCAGCGCTGACGGCCGTCAGACTAGAACAATGATGAGCGCGCGGCGACCATCAGCGCCGACGGTCAGCGTGGCTCTAAAACCAGTCTTAGTCTAGCAAACTATTCCGGGTCTACCAAATGACTTTTTTAAGAAGCAGTCCGGGTGTCTGGACTGTCACAAGTTCAAATTCCGGGCTTCTAACGGTCATGGGTTCGCCCCCAAACTCGCTTCCTATTATATAAGGAATTAAAAAATATATATCTGGCGAAATGTGTGTGTATTTTTGGTGAATCTCTGCCCAACCCTTCGGCGATACTGGCGTAAGTACGTGTGTTATGTTACTTTGAAAATAAAATATGATAAAATCCTCGGAAGTGGATGTGTCAGATCGCTTGGTAGCGGTAGCCAAGAATGTCAAGAACAACGGAAACGAAGATATGGTACCAGCCACTCTGCACAATATACGATACATTTCTAGAATATTCTGTATGATAAATTTTTAGTCGGAAAAAGCTGTATTTTTTTCAAAATTATATAAAATGTAATAATAGAAATTATTATGAGGGTTGTTTAGATGTATTCATTGTTTCTTATTGCAAAATTATGGAAATAAAATATTAACTTAAAGTAACAGTTCATGTCAAATTGGTACTTGCAATCAACATTAGGAATTACGGGTTAGCGATAAAAAACCAAAGTTAAGGTAAACAAAAGAATTTTAATACTGCTTATCCTCAGGAATAGGAAAAATAATTATAGAAAATATAACTACTAATTAAAACACACACAATTAAAAAAAAATAGATTTTCGTTCAATAATACAAACAATATCGCAATATATCCCAACATGCATTGATTCGCACCATAAACAAGGCGTGTTTAACTGTTTACTTATTCATGCCTTTCAAATATAATCTGTGTTCCTCTAGTCTCTGGTCCCCTTGCGAGAGCAAGTGAAATAACCCATAGCCGGCGGCGGTCGGCGGTTGAACCATACGCAAACATTAGTTCAGTCGAGTGTATATGGAAACTTATTTGATGGAAAATGATTTAATGACTCGCTGTGATAGATTAGGGTGGTTCTCTATGCCTTTATAGGGTTTTAATAAAGTTAAAATGTAAGAATGGATCGTTTTTATTGATATTATTGACTGATTTTAAAATCGATATAAAATATAATAAGTAGAATTAGTAGGTGTACTTACATTGTGTGAAAAAATGTTCAATTTATAATTAAAACCGATCTACTAAACACAAAAACATTTTTTGCACAATACAAAAAAAAACTGTTAACGAATATTTATGTAGCAATAACTCACAAAGCAAGATTTGTTATCATGTTTTTATCATACGTATACAGTATACAAATGAATAGCATCAACAAAAAGATCCGACGAGGATGGGATTCGAACCCACGCGTGCAGAGCACATTGGATTAGCAGTCCAACGCCTTAACCACTCGGCCACCTCGTCATGTCTGAGGGCCGTGAAATTACGTAACACAATCTATTGAAGAGCTACCTGCCACGTACTAGATGAGTGAAAAGAGTAGAGTTCGCGATGAATTGTGACGTCAGCCTCTTTTATCGAACATTGACCCCTAATGTTGTTTGTTACTTGTTGCTAGCCATGAATGGCATTGAAATTCAATTAAAACGTGTCTTGTAAGGAATTGTTAATTTATTCCACATGTAGTTACAGTTATGTAATAATGTATGTACTTAGGTATATTAACTAGGTACCTATTATTATTAACGATTATATTTATATATAAGATAGTACGGCGCTAAAATACTTGACTTGTTGTGTTTATCTACCACTCTAACGGTATTTCATTGTAGGTAGACTTGTTACAGTTTTGTAAATACTTAATTATCATTTGTTTTACTATTCTTCACCTACCAGTAAGTAAATAGTTTTACTTAAATTAGTGAAGAATGGCACCACGATTATTCAACATATTTTTTTAATGTTGTCTAAGTATTAGTCAAACTCTACAGTCAAAACACAAGCTAACTTTAGCTTTAAACCTGTTGAAAAGACCCTAACTTCAAATTCCCAATTTAAAAACCGGCCCTTAATTAACTACCTATTAGGTCTCACATGAAATGGTGAAACAAAAGAATGAAAAACAACCAGAGACACGAATAATTTTGAGTCGATTTTGACGATGTGAAAATGTAGTGTTAATTATTGTTGCTGACCGTGAATGTCTTGTGACACTTGTAGGTAACGGTTCTGACATTACAGATTGTGGACTTTACCTACTTCATCACACTGGTAAAAAAAAACAGTAAACTAAGTAGAATATTTTGCACGAAAATTGGGAAGACTCTCTGACATCCAACACTACATAGGTTCGGTCCAGTAGTTTACGGCTGAGTCTATCTCATAAAATCGGATGTCCGAGTCCTAGCAGTCACCATCATCATGATCAGCCTTTTAATCATGGCACTGCTGGGACGCAGGCCTCATCTCTGTGAGAGGGTATAGGCCGTAACCCAGAACGCGGGCCCAGTGCGGATTGTGGCATGTCGCATGACTTCGAATTTTTGGTTCTAGGACATGCCGGATTCCTCACGATGTTTTCCTTTACCAACCAACCGACAACTCTACACACGTCCGGATTTGGTACGGAGCAGACCATATCCGATGTGTCAGCACATGCAAATTCCTTACGATGTTTTCCTTTACTGTTTTAAGAGCAGTGCAGTGGTGGGTTGTGGCCACTGGGCCGCTGCTCTCTAATAATTTTAAAGTTGTGAACGGATTGTCTCATGAGAGCCATCTGCTGCAAACGAAAGATCTTCATAAAACAACATAGTTAACAATGTGTGACACACAATGTTGATGTTGTCATATTATTGTGCCATAAAGCAATGGACACCTTTGTCCAGGACTAGCTGACCCCCGCGGCTTCGCTCCCGTCAACTGGCTATCTACCCTACCCTACCTACCCTACCCTACCTACCAAACCCTACCTACCCTACCCTACCTACCCTACCCTACCTACCCAACCCTACTTACCCTAACCTACCTACTCTATCCTACCTACCCTAAAGACAGACAGACGTCAGATCACATGAAAATGTCAGTTGAAAAAGAAAAGGGCTGTTTTTAGGGTTTTCCCGGAAATTATTCGATTTTTTCTCGCCGTAAAAACTATCCTTGAACTTTAACGAACATTTAAAAAAAAGAATTGGTAAAATTGGCCCAGGCGTTGTTGAGTTATGCGCTTACCATCACATTTTGCGATTCATTTTTATATTATAGAATAGCGTTAGATTCCAAAGTAACTAATACTATATTTATGTTGCCGCCGAGCATTGATGTTGTTACTGGTATAATTAAATGAATTTGAGACACTCCAGTTTGTTTCTCGATGCTAATGTTGGCAACGTATTTGTAATGCATTTGATACCTCTTTCAGATGTCCATTACCTTCTGTATAAATAAAATGTCTGTCTGTTGTGTTTTCACGATTGGACCGCTGTTCCACTTTGATGAATATTGCCATACAGATTGATTGGACCCTTGCAAAGGACATACCATACCATTGACATTGCATACATAGGACATTGCATAGGATACCTTTTACCCCGGAAGTATGTTCCCTTGGGTTAATAGCGCCAAGCCGATTGTAGAAGTTATTTTTATATAAACTCGCTGTCGCATCGTTGTAGCATTGCGTCGCACTAATGTAAGTTCCTTTATGCCTCTATGCTGAAATTCAAACTAATTTATTACCGACTTAAAAAAGGAGGTTATCAATTCGACCCCTATGTATGTATGTATATGTATGAAATATTGTTGTAATTGCTTAATATTCACTCTGTATGGGTTTCTAAACACGTGTACCAAATTTCATAAGATCATTTGTATGTACGTATTTCTTTGAAACTACACATCGGATCGTGATCATTTGTTTTTATTTGATTAAGTATCTCTCAATTTAGGGAACAGTGCCAGTTTGGTCAAAATTGTTTCAGTAGTTTTCAAGATATGGAACATACAACCGAACTCCTTAGCGACAAACCGCACGAATGTGTAAATTAAGTTAGTAAGTATGGGTATTTTGTCAATCCTTTAGGGATATGCCCACTCTTCAATGATAATAAAGAGTGGGTGGTGGTGCTATTTAAGTCCGCCTATGTACCACTATTGTACATGAAGTTTAAATAAATAAATAAATAATACTAAAAAGAGAGAAATAAAATATTTTTCATAAAAAAATAACTAACTTCTAAACCAAAACACTAAAAAGTGTAAAAATAACTTCCGTTTCAGAAGTCAGTATTGAAAAAATATAAAAACAAAAGGTATCTAAAAGGTATCTACCAAAAAAGACACCGAAACGATATATTTTTGCACTTTTTAGTATTTTGCTTTAGAAGTTGGTTTATTTTTTGTGAAAAGGTTTTTCTAAAGTTTTAAATTAGGCCTTAGCGGATCCAAATCTGTACTAAGGCAATGAGGGCTACCGCGTTTGCATTTATCGCTAGGGGCGCTGCTGGTGTAAAGTAAGGTCTTCGAAATGTCAAATTTTATAGTTTTTTGACTTATAGCGCGAGTCTATTATTATTATTTTTATTGTTGTGTTTTCCAAATATGGCAGATTAAGATAGGTACGGGATTTAACAACCACTGTTTTTATAGAGTTTTATGTTTCGGAAAATGTCATCCTCCGTTTTTTCGAAAAAAAGAGTTTGCGCAAAACTGCGGCATACTCGATTTTATATTTAATCGCACTTCTACGGCATTAGAAAAATGATTTTAATTCAAACTTTGCTTCCGTGCGCGTAATAAGAACGTTTAACAGCTATATTTCAGGACCTTACTAGCCAGTGGCGCCAACTGATAAGCACAAAAACTTTAGCCCTCATTCCCATACCAAAATTACTAAACAGAATTTCCATCATCTCCTTCAGTTTACTGTAGATCCAGTATTATTAATTTCAGTTCAAAGGTCGCTTGTTCTCCATTATAACCGAAAAATAAGCTAAATCTCTTAACAAATTGAGGAATATGTTAAATCGTTTGTGTTCGAATATTCACAATACATTGGACATTGGAATAAAATATTAAATAGCCTGTAATAGTTTGATTCACAGAGCACGGAAGACAGAACGTACCGCCGACATCGACCAGACTCTAGTCACAAGAGAATTAAAGACGGCATCAGTGGCATAGTTACTAATAGAGCATCCCGAGAGTAAGGTCCTCACATATTTCAGTGTCGGCAAACGGCACAAAATTGACATTCATGTTACCGGGACCAAGACGGGCGGACCGAGAACGTAGGGCCCCTTTGGCTGAGACGGATTTATCCTCCTTCCTACTATACTATTTAAAAGCGAAAGTTTGTGGAATGGAACGCATAGAAATATAAAAAACATTATATCTATGATTGGACGTTTAATTGTAACTTGTAGTGAACGGATTTTGACTTTTTCTTCTTCCTTTTCTCGGGGAAATACTAATACTACGCGGGCGGCAGCTAGTTAGTTATTTTCAAATATCAAATTAAATTTTAACCTACTTGAGGGGTGCAAACCTTTCACATAAACTAGAAATTCGGATTTGTATGTAAAGGTTTGACAATGCCGTTTCTTGCAATGTCCGCCGAGTCGTCTCTGTACTCTGTGGTCCAACTCTAGCGCCGTTCGATGACTAATGATCTACAAAAGTATTATAATGATCTACAAGGGTCATTTATTCTCCTGCTTAGATGGCATAGGAAATCAAAACCAATGGCAGACAGGTTCGTAAGAATTTGTTTGTGGGTTCTAAATAAAAAAAAGGATCGATGTGCCAAATTTCAAATCGGTATAGCTCCATCATATTCAAAATGGGGCTGATTCATTTAGCTACATTTTCTCAGTAATCAATTATTTTCATTGATTTATTGTGATTCAATGATCATCTTATAATGTTAAAAGCATTATGTGAATTTATAAAATTTCTAATGTCATTAAAAACCTACGAAAGTAGTTCAGTAGCCTAATTGCTTAGGTGAATTCGGCAAGGCAAAGGAACCCCATGAAAGAGTATGACAAATTCTCTTTAAATAATTAGGGATTGTCATAAATTATTGGCAGGTTTCATTGGTGAAGATTCTCTTTGTTAATACCTAATTATTTAAAGCGTATTTATCAAAAAGGGGTCAAACCTTTTGCCTTGTCGAATTCAGTTTCACAGTTAGGCTACAGTATGGGCGTACCCATGGTGGGGCAGATGGGGCAGCCTGCCCCTTCGTTCAGACTCATACGAAACTAAAAATTGACTTTTCTTGCAAAAGCTCAGCTGGCTGCCAAAAAATTGGGGATCCTCGCGAAGGTGAGACTGTGATGACTGTGAGGTGAGACACACTTCACGCCAGAACAGTTGCTAGACTTGTATCAAGCGCAAGTTCGATCATGCATGGAGTACTGTTCTCATCTCTGGGACGGATCTGCCAAATAAGTACCAGCTGGATGCTCTGGAGTCGATCGAAAGACGGGCCAAGAGGCTCATCGGCAATAAAGTACTGGTCGAATCTAGGCTCCAGAACCTCGAACATCGGCGCCAAGTTGCCAGCTTGTCGGTTTTTTATCGGTTATATTTCGGGGAGTGTGCGTTGGAATTGCATGAACTAATTCCTCCTAGCCCGTTCCATCATCGGACTACAAGACGTACGGAGATGCGTCATCGGTACATGGTGGACAACCCACCCATACGCACCAAACGTTTTGGGAAAACTTTTATTATGCGTACAGCAAAGGAATGGAATTCCCTGCCGGAGTCTGTATTGCCTGATAGCTACAACCTGGGAATGTTCAAGTCAAGAGTGAATAGGTTTCTTCTAGGCAAGCGTGCTTCATTGTCGACCACATCATCGCTTACCATCAGGTGAGATTGTGGTCAAGCGCAAGCCTATCATCAATCATCAATAAAAAAAGATAAAACTATCTGATGAGTGCAAAAACTTTCGAGCTCGATTCGGTCGTTCATTAATTTAAGATTTTCTATTGCTGTTCTGCATATAGGTTCGAGGGACCCTGGTCGTTTAGCCGGTTTGGGTCACCGACGGTCATAGTCCTTCTCTGAAGTTATGTATTTATCGAGTTTATTTACTTTTGATCCACCCCTAAGAAAATGCTGGATACACCCATGCTGCAGGTTAATCTGTCTGGTTATACTGGTAGCGTATCCTAACGGCATAATTGGGCAAAGGCTAGGCAGTTTATGATGATAATTAGTTTAAAAAGATAGGTAAGTACATAATGTGACAACCAGAATTTACTTAGTTGCGTAAGTAATACCTATCAAGAAAATTAAAATAAATTAAATTTATTGGCACACACACATGTTACATCCGATATATAAGTTATACAATGGAAAAACAAACATAAATAAACAACATAGCGGAATGAAAATGGCCAAGGGGTCCAAACTAGGCATAACCTCTATCTTGGTGGCCCAATTAAACAAAGTTTGATAGATGTTCTGTGGCACATTGTTATCAATTATACAATATTATAAATCAAATAATCAGAATTAAAAACAAAAATCAAATTCAATAATTAAAATGGCAAGAAGAAAACTATTTTCTTGCTGCAATTTCCAGTTCACAACATCATTATCTGCCTAGCCTTTTTTCAACTAAACAGTCTCAGCGGATTGACCTTTCGTGTGTTTAAGAACTGACTCCACGCGAGACACAATGGTTTTTCTATTATTTCGGTAATTACGGGCGAACGACCTGATAAGCCTAGTATTTTACAAAGAGGGACAGACTACCTGACCTCAACGACAGGGTAACAAGTTAACACGATACCTCTTGGTAAGTCTGGCATACAGGCTTAAGGTCTTTGTCTACTCATAATGACTATCAAAGAAAGATCTCTGAGTGACAGGCGAAACTTCAGTACTTATTTAGTAGTATATAGGTTTAGGTATTCTATCATTGCTGTTCTAAGTATCCATATTTTAGTAACTGCGAACTTGATACGATTGACGCCAATGATCTTAAATCTTTATTGATTGGTGATGCTAGATGCTATACGCCGTCTACCAAAGTCTGGTCAGTGAAATATATAATATCATAGACAGGTATCTACTAACTCCAGGCTGACCAAAAACTTGATAAGATTCACTGAAGACTCAAGGCAACCTTGAGTCTTCATAGTACAAATAATGTTACAGTCAGGTATAAAATCCTATTTATAAATACCACAATCTTCATTTCAAATAATGTTTCGCTATCGACGGCGGGTAATGTTCGAACAAATTGTCCTGACTCAGTCTGTCTCATTGACGATATTTTACCAGCAAATGGTGTTCCGAGGCGCCAGTCACGAGCTGGGCCGTCTCCTGAATATGACAAATAACATTAAAAATGAAACTACACGAATACCAACATAAAATAAAAATGTCAAAAATTTAAATTAAGGATTAAAATATTTAAATTTAGTGCGGGCGCGTCCCGATCCGGCCGCGGAGAGCGCCGCGCCGGCCAGCCCGTGTGCTACGGATCTCACTGGGAGCTAACTGTGGAGTAGGACCTCGTTCGTATAGACGAGGTCCATAGTGGATGGAAGCTGGATTTCAAGAATTCAGCTGACTTTCGTGACTAGTGAGTAGAGATGCTTACTAATCACGAAATTTTGCTACATTCAATGATTTTCAGATTCTCCTGGAAAACATTTATTAGGAATTACTTAATAAACACACGAGGTAAATACGTATCTGCTAAACCTATAGCGGTTTTTCAAAAAGCTTCTAAAAAACTAGATAGGTGCTTGTTTTCAAAAAATCATTATTTTATTGTCATATTTTGATCATGGAACAGAGATAGATTTGGAGAGTAAGTGATGTGATCGTCACACGATTTAAACAAACAGAAAGACTTTAAATTTTGTCTACTTTTATATTTAGAAGAATAAGGTAACTTCAATTCAACTTTCCTTTGAAAACCAGCCAACAATGAAACAAATAAAAAGCAAATAATAAAATGTCATATATACTCCTATTAACTCCAAAACATAACTAACAAAATAAAATATCACTATAAAAGTCTCGATCCTAATAAAAGTGGTCTCCATGTTAGTCCACGTGACCGAATACTATAAATTAATGGAGTGTACTGTGGCAGAGAATTTTAAATATTTGAAAGCACAGTTTAGAAAAAAATCAAAATCTCCACCACAGCATAATATATTACGTAAAATAAATAATACAATCATGAAGTAGTTATAAATGTAGTGTTTATAAAACGTAATCGTAGTTTTATGGACCATATATTTGGTGGAGGCCGTCAGGATTCGTCTCGTGGAGCGAACTCCACCATTTGTATTAATTAGTTGCCACGACAACAGGGATAGCTGTGTTTACATAAGTTTCGAAAAAAGAAACGACCTATCTTTTGATTTTTGTTTGTTTTTATTTTGGAAAACGACTGAAATTAGGAATTCTTAAAACATTCCACCACTTTAAGCTCTCTACTTTACATTTTTATCCCCAAAACTGCCCACAGAAACCATCTACGTATTAACGTAATCTATGATAATGACATACCTACCGGTGGAACACCGCGTACATTCAAATTAGCGTCAGGTTTAGTCATAGAGTATACTGCTCTGTTGTTGACAGGTCATAATTCGCGCCCCTACCCGTAGTACAGTACCTCTGCGTAGGGATGTCCCCGACAGCCGACTTTTGTGTACTAATAGTAGGTACAGTGTCGACGGAGCCTGTCCGACGCACTCCCCCACATCACTGAGAAGGGAAACTCAATTTCTTTTTGACGGCAACATTAAAAGACTTGACGAATTTATAAAATCAGGCCTCTTATTAAGCTAAATCGGCGCGTGTTCGACTTGCAGGGCCCCAATGTTAATCTGTTAAAAAGATTATATTCAAAGAAGTTATGTTGTGTACCAAACTCAAATGATAGATATCCAAGAACTCTATCAGGATTAAGCTCCGGCGATTGTAACCCTATTGAACCAACAACACTACTTACTAACATTTAAATAAAATATTTAAAAATAAGAAAAATCCTGACTGCTTAAAAAGCGAACTAGAAAATCATGCCGTGCAGTCGGAGAATATATATGCGCGAGCTGGCTGATCAAAAGCAGATGTATCCTCCGACTGCACAGCATGATTTTCCTCTTCTTTACGTCTTTTTAATTCGCTTTTTAAGCAGTCGGGTTTCTTGTTATTTTTAAATATTTTTTTATTTGCAACTTTTTAGTTTTTTTTTTGGAATTAGGTACATTTAAACATAAAAGTTTTATATATTTTTGTAATCACCTTTTAAAACATACCCCACACGATGGGTTTGGAAGAAAAAAGAATTTGGGTCCCCACAATATGGCGCCCAAAATCTGCCATTTTACTATTTTCCAATTTTAATGTAGCTCGTGACACTCGCAGAGTTAAGACGAATCGATTGACGTAAAAATCATCAAAATCGGCCAACTCGTTTGGTCTCTAGTGTTCTAGATATGTATGTCCCACATAGGAACAAACATATATACATAGACTGATAAACACATTACCCTCCTTCGGCAGTCGGGTAAAAACGTCAGTGTTTTGCATATCAACCAACATTTTAAAAAGTAATTGTTTTTGCAATTATATGCCAGTCTAAAATTACACTGATTAGTAAGGCAAAAAATTCAAAATTGCACAACATTGTACAATCTATCTGTAATAGCCCGATGATGCATTAAATTGCTTTGGGTGTCTCTAAGAGTCAAATTACTTTCTATGGTTACAAAACTCATGAAAAAGTTAGAAATCATAAGAAATAGGAAGGTTTTTCTTCAGTCTCTATTGATTGTGCCTCAGAAAGCTTCCAAAGATAAAAACAAGATACTATATTATAGCTCCCTGCATGGTTACAAAAGAAAGGCACAATTTTTTTAAGACATTACGGATAACCACAGAAAAAATCACATACACATTTTCAAGATATTCTTGAGATTACAATGCAGTCGTAACATGTGCTAAAAAAACTGAACTCTATCATCATCATCATCATATCAGCCGCAAGAGGTCCACTGCTGGACATAGGCCTCCCCAAGCGTCGACACATTGACCGGTCCCGTGCGTCTCGCAATCCCCAACAACTCTTACAACTTGCTCACAACACAATTAGTCGCTTGTCTCGGAATCCGTCGACTATGTTGCGTGGCTACACCTAGTTCTAACCGGCTAAAACTAGGTGTAGCCGCACTAATACTAGGTGTAGCCGCACTTCGGGTATTAGCCGTAACATATATACAAGAATTACTCGTTTAAAGGCAAGGTATTAGATAGATGATGCAACACAAGAATGTTTGAGGTGGAACCGTGAAAGCAAGTTGTAATTTTTTGGTATTTCTGAATGATAGTGTTAGTGTTGTCATCTCGTTCGAACCTAACCTGTCCGTGTCGGGGTGCCCTAAGCTCCGGCTAATACTAGGTGTAGCCGCACTTCGGGTATTAGCCGTAACATATACATGTATATATTACTCGTCTGGATCGTGGAAACGGCTCCAACGATTTTCATGAAATATAGTATGCGGGAGTTTCGGTGGCGACAAAACGATGTAACTAGATTTCATTTTTAGAAAACGTCGTTTTCGTCAAAGCAAAGCTCTTTCGCCCAGGTACTAATCATAACATACTCATGTCCATCTCATCAATAGATCCGATAAGGGTTATCAGTGTTATCACGTGATGGCTAGAGGTGACCGGGTGAGGTGAGGGTGGTATCGATTGCCACGCCCTCCCGCAGCGCGTCGCCTAGCAACGCGACGCTCCCGTCACCGCCCCGCTGTCGCCGCCGTCGGCAAACGTCTTCTAAGCACGCACTTTCAGTTTTCCTACGGCTTTTCTGTGTGTTCAGTTTCAGTGGTGATATTTTTTTTTGCTTGGGTAAATAATCTCCTTAGAGTGGGTTGGGTAAAGGTATATTGAATTGTAATTTTTGTTTCAAGATAATGTACTTATGGTGGAACCTATGTATATTTATTGGATTTTTAAATAATTATATCAAATTTTGAGACTAAAATAAGAAATAAGCTAGTCATTTTGTTAATACAATCTTAACGATCTAATTTCACTATTCAGATTCAAGAGATTTGACCATGCTTTCTACGGATTAAACATACTCTGTGACTGATTGAAGAACACAATTTCGTCAAGAATCTTAATAGTTTTATGGAATCCGAATCCGAAACCTAAAACTCAAAATTAAGGAATTAGGAGGAGGAATTAGGTATAAACCTAAAACTCAAAATTTAGGACCCAATATCATTAGTGTTAGTTTAATTTTTAATTTGCAATTATCCGTGGTGCTAAGCAATTTAGGCTTATTCCAATTTTAAATCTCCCGTTGTGCCTATTAGCTAAGCTCTGTTCTGTCTCCTGCTTGATAAGAAGTAAATTGTGAAGAAATGTTTTTCTTACTCCTCCGCTGTTCTTTTCTGATATTTCGTTGCGAGAACCAAGACAAATGAATCGTTTCTCTGGGACTCGTAAAGTTTCATTGACACGACGCTTTCCTGATGCTCATTACTGTTGATTGTTTTGGTTGGACTTGTATCAGTCTTTCGTTTTGGCAGAAATATAGGAAATTTCAAACCTGCCCGCATATTAAAAATTTCAAATTAAATCAACAAGCATAAATTGCTGCTTACAAAAATTGTCGTATACGCTGCACCCCGTAACTCTTTCACATATAATATTGTAGCCCAACTACTAATAAACAGCGATAAATCACATTACACGTTTAAAATTAAATCAGTGTACTAAGAGAAAACATCTCATAAAATGTTAAGTGAAGCGTGGGGTGCAAAACTTAATTTAGAAACAGGCCTGTAATGAATTCTAAGGAAGATTTAATAAACTTTCCGGGGAGCGATCCCTCATTATATGGCAACATTGGCAACTACCACAATTTTGTTTATGGTAACACTTTTTCTAGCGTAACTGATGTTAAGCTTAGGGTGGATTACGATAGTCCTGTTATATTAATTCTGTTGGCTATTGAATTTAGTTTGTTGTTTATAGATGGTGTGACGAATACGGATTTCGAAAACGTTGAATGCAAACTAAATGGCTCATATTGTTTATTACAGACTAGCTTCTGCTTTTCGCCCGCGTGAAAAGTGTTTTTTTTCATCCCAAGCGAATATTATACCAGGATAAAATGAAGCCTATTTGCAATACCAGACTATAATCTATCTCTGTGCCAAATTTCATCCAGATCCATCAGCTGTTCTGACGTGATTGAGTAACAAACATACATCCATCCAAATTTTGGAAGGCGAGGTCCTCTACTGGTCTTTTCCAGTGGAAAACTCGAAGTTTTCTTTCAACTTCTTATACCTAAGTAATGTTGCTATTTTCTAGTTGATGGAGCTTACTGTTTTCCCATCAAAAAACTTACAAAATCACAACATTCCCAGGATCTCAGTCTGTGGAACGAAACAAATGGACGTTCTGTCTTATATACCAAATATACTGATATGCACAAGGAACAGGTAAAACCAATACCGCCTTAATTTATCACACGATTTAAAAAATGGAAAGAAAATAATTATTTTAATACACATTTATTGACAAATGATGGCAGCTTATAGGAATCGCCCTGGTTCCATAAAAACAATATAAAACTATGGTGTTATTTATGGTCCCTTTATCTACAAGGAGGATCTTTGTGACGATCGTCTTTTGTCGCTGCCGCGTTTTTTTGTGCGCGCCAAAAAACAGTCGTTAAAAATGTATCGTCCAATTGCGATGGTCGTTTAACAGTAATCTGTGCCGATTTCTTTGTAGATCCCATCTTTATAGCTTGTCTATATGCTGATACGTGATGCGATATGCTTTTGTTTTATGCCGCTGCTTTAAAAAACTTATTTTCAGATAATTTTTGCCGGTGATTCGTTGGGACTTGTAAGTATTATTGCAGAGCTAGTGGAAATTGGTTTAGTTAGGTAGGTACCTTTAGTTAATACCTTGATTAAGAACATTAAAAAGGTTTAAATTTAATGTTTGTTTAATCTCTGGAAGTACTCATATGTTTATGAAAATTCTTTCATTGATATAAAAATACACTATCGCTAATATTGTCGTAGATGTTAATCCCGAAAACGAAGCTTATCCGTTATTGGCCGGCCATGTGAGCGAAGCCAAACGTTTGTAGCTGTTTCATAAAACAAGAGAAATTTTTTGAAGAAGACCTGAAAAATAACAAGCTTCGGATTAGAAACTAAAAGGTAAACTGAATGGCTAATAAATAACATTACATATCATATCTACCTTCTTCAATATCTAACGCTGTAGTTATAATTAGATTTCAATTTCAGAAGATAAATGCACACAATTAATATTTATGAGAACATTATTTTAAGAAGTTTGTTGAATCCAGCTGGTTAGTACCAACCGTTAATACATGATACAAAAATAATCAAAAAAACTGTATAACTTACTCATTAACTGCTTAACGTAATTTATACAAATAAAAAAGGGGCGATTTAATATAAAAATGCTTTGGATCCGAATAAAATAAATACTTTTATAAGATAAAAATCTCAACAAAACATTCCTTCAAGAAATATATTACACACCTATCATATTAAAATTATAACCTATAATTTAATTTTCAAAATGGTGTACATAAAAACTAACGTTGGGTGTTGTCAGGTGAAAAAAAGCCGGTCGCACATTCGTTTGTTTCTTTTTTTTCATGTGTTAACCCTCAAAACTGTTTGGTGGTACGGAATAGAAAAATGAGGTGTGTTCTTAGAACAGTATCATAACTCAAGAAATGATGGCCAAAGGATAGCTAAATGTCTTGAACTAATTATGATGAATATGTTTATCTATAGCTTGGTTATTAAAGGGATAGAGCAAATAAACTACCGAATGTTATGGCCTTAACTGCGCTGGAATACCAATGGCCTCATGGGAAAACATAATGAGTTGGGTTGACGATGCCTAGAACTGCTTTATTATAAATTAGAGCCAATATCAAGAAGAGTCCATGAACAATTTCAAAATTAATACAAATATAAATAAAACATCTGCTCCGTTATTCTACAATATGCAAGTTGGTATGTAAATGTTAGAATATGCTTGCCGTTCAAAGAGGTAAATCAAAAGTTGGTACTAAAAGTAGTTGTAATAGAGGTATTTACTGAATCCCGAGGCTCTGGGTTCAATGCCTGGGTCGGTCAGTGTCATTAGATTTTTCAATCTGGAATTTCGCAGTAGGTGTCATTGGACTTTGGATTTGTGCACAAGCTGAAGAAGATGGCAATAAGCTTTCTCCCTATTACATATAACTTATATATAAATGGCGAATGCAGGTGTAATATAGGTCTTCTGGTCGAACATTTCGGCAATACAGGAGCGACGTTATTATTCATTGCAAAGCTTTAAGAAAATAAGACGTTTTTGTTTTGAATGCAACTATATCTTGAAGCTTTCAGAGCTTGAATGTGTCGTGAGTCTTCCATATCTATATATTAGTTTCTTGAACACCTAACGACCGAAGATAAATTACACCCCATACTCAGTTTGCAAACACAGCAAAAACAACCAACTAAATAGTCGGGTACTTGAATATTACAGTTTTCCCACGTCGGCCAAAGCTCGGCGCCGCGATGCGCCCGCGCTGCGCCCGCGCCGACCGTGACGGATTGCTCCACGACAGAACACGTTATCTGTCATAACCGTCTGTGCCGCGATTGATTGTGCTTGCAGGTAACCGCTCAGGTTACTACTCCCTAAAGGACCTGGCATGAAGATGGCTTGAAGTGGTCTTGGGTGCTAATATTTTGACGCTTCAATTTCAAAGTAATTCTTGTAAACCTGAAACTTCGACTTTAGAGTCAATTTTATGGAAAACAGAGAGATTGCCGAATGTGAAAGGAATAATGCACATCTATATGCCTTGTTAACTGCCAGAATCAAAACTCTAATGCCTTTTAGAGCCGATGGTGAAGAGATCGATGAAAAAATTCTTTTGCGAAAATATTGAAGACAGCGATAAATTTCAAATAACGATATTTTATTTATTGCATACGTCGATTTACCAACGTATCAAAAGAAATAAATCAAAGCCTTTGAACTTGAAAATTAAATTACTTTCATAGACATAATCGACCACAGTGGTATACAAGATAGAATCACAGACGAAAGAAATGTATTAACTTGTACCCAAAGATTGGATCCCATACATCATTGATACAAGTACCTACGTTCTGTAATTAATTGACGGATACAATAATTATCTTATTATGTTGCATTCATCGTAATATTATACAATAGTCTAGACGGTATGTACGAGTATGTAACTACAAAGTGTTGGTCAATAAAACATGTTGTTGATGTCATCAAACACAATACCGACAAAGTTTCTAGTATATTAAATACTGAATAAGTTAATCTATTTCACATTTGGTCCGATACAAAGGAATTAAACCGTTATGGGCTGCCACAGGTGGCGCAATAGATGTTTTTCGAATTATCAAATCGTATAAAGGTCCACCGGCAACAATGGCCGCACTCCAGTTCTCTGGCCGACACGACAGATGCAACAATACGCCAACGAATGATTAATCGTGCATCTACTAACGTTTTATATGCACAAATAAAAAATATAATATTATGAAAAAATGAAACAAAACTTTTTGCCTTTTGTTTATTGCGACGACGCCAACATGTCTGCACCAGAGCGATTCGAATTTAGAAGGACGATCATTAATTATATTTTGTCTTACTCACGCATTCCATTTTCGAAGTCGATATGATCTATAGATCCGATCTAAGAGTCTATCGATCACGCGCATTGGAATCTAAATTTATTCATTTAGTGGCATCTTTTTGCAGATGATTTTTGACGTAAGGTGTCGGTGATAAATCGTTCGTGTTTAAGCTTAAATTATAGTTTCAATCAGCATGTCTAATTTTAATTATATGGATCAGAGATGATTGTTTACCTGCCTATGATCATATGACTTGATATTTAAGTTTCGAAATCGAAATTAAATCTCCTCGCAACGAGAAGTCAGCAAAAAACATTTAAAAGAGAAAGGACCTTGCCAAATTAGCTTGAGTCCTGCTAAAAGCAGGTAGGTAATTCTGCTAAAATATAGACATGGCAAAACATGACTAAACAGAACAGAATGTACAAACACAACAAATTAACAAAAACTCACAAATAATTGAGCAGTTCCATAGAAAAAGACTTTATCAGTGGATAACTAATTAACTCTAAACAATATTTCATCTGCCGAGATTGCATGATGCGAGACAAAAAACGAAAGGTCGGAATGACCGCGCCAAAACCAAAACGTTCTGTCCAATCCAAAACAAATAAAACTTAAACAAAAAACGAAGCCGGTTAATAAGCTGGATGACATTTGGGAATTCGAAAAATTCATTCTAAGCATTATTAATAGCGCTCTTGAAGTGGGTCCCGCCATATGATTATTAAAATGAGAAGACAGCGATTACTTATCCTTAGACAAAATCCACGCAAGCCATTAATCCAGCCGATGTTTCGGTTAGTCCGTCATTGTTTTATTGTCCGACATGCCTCTCGTATATGTACTCGAGTCGTACTCTTGTTTCATTTTAAAGATTGCTTCTTCGTAACAAGCCTCGGATGGCGTGATAGCAAATAATTTTATAAGGACCCTTAACAATATGTCAAACTGTTTTACTTTTTCTTTTTTTCAATAAATAATACGTTCACTCATAAGTTTACATTGTTCTGTTTCGTCGGGCGCTGCCTTGCGACGATATTTCTCGAATGTATCTCGAAAAACGTTCAAAGCGGTTCTTTATGCATTTGGGGCCAAGATTTGTTATTATGGGAGAATGATAATGTGATTATTGTTTTGCGAGTTTTCGGATGATTGATGGCTTATTGTCACGGTTAATGAAGTGCTTTGGAAATATTTAATTTTATGCTTTATTTACCAAGGAACTTTGAACAATTTCTGAGGTATCGGGATGACTCAGATGGATCTTCTGCTGGAGAGAATGAGTTTCTAATTACCATCATTTCTACGGACCATCACGGTAATATAATAAACACCTAATATTTTTGTTTCACCAAACAATGTATTCAATTACGAACAGCTAGGTACTAACAAAACTGAGCATTTAAGCCGAATATACCGGCTCATTAGTTCTACATAGCAATTTCATACAATCACTCTCGCATAGATATCTATTCACAATGCTTGGCCGGGACAATGCCTCTCAAATTAATAATTCACGCTTATAATAAATACTATTAGATGTAATTTTAATTTGGGCTGTGGTCGATACGCTCTCGAAGAACTGTTGTCGTTTTTTTTTATGTTTATAGGATTTCGTCAATAGCATTATTGTTAAGGCTTGTGTTGATGGCACCGATATGGTGGGCAGTCGTCGGTCGGACAATTGTCCGATACAACATCGATATTGTTCAATCGAATACCATTTCGTGGCGCCTTACAAGTCTGTCGGGAGTGACGACCGATGCTATCTCCTAAGAAATTTAATAAGGCCACGACCCCTGAACCGACTGGTAACGCGTTGGATATTTTGCGAAACTTATTGTGATTGACCCGTTGATAGGTTTGGTAACAACATAGAGGTAAGTCTCGAGTTAATAGAATTGTGAAGTTACGGCTGTCCTAGTAGTTTGCACTTTGTTTAATACGATTGCAGAATAAGTTAAGATAAATTGGTATTCCGTCCTACTTCCTTCTAATAATATAGTAGTTTATGCAACGGTCATATATTAGAGGTTATTAAACGAATTTGGGTTTATCAGGTGATAATAGTAACACACGAGTGATTTTATCATCACTCATACAGTTGAAATAAAACAAAAGTGGGAACGGAAAAAACATGTGGTATGGCGGGCAATTATGATTCTCAATGAAAATGTTGCACTGTAACGGTGTTTTTTTTATTTTATCTATCCACGAAAAAAAAGGGACGTGTTTATACAATATTTATTGAATTCATATTTGGAACATTACTTTGTGAGTGTAAAAAAATATCTATTATAAATATGTATTATTGTTTATTAATGGTGTGAGGAGGTGGGTTGAAAATCAGCGTTGACCAGCGTAGTAGCTAGTAGCCATTCTGCACTGTTCAGCATCTGCTGAGCCCGCCCCTTTTCCCATACTGGAAAATATTATGTTTTAAAACTATTTTGTTTTTTTTTTTATATTGTAACATTTTCAGTGGCAATAAATGTTTTCTTTCTTTCTAATATTTGTTAAACAAAAGCCTCAACGGCTGAATGGATTTAGATGAAATTTGGTACACAAAAACACCATGGGCTGGATCGGGATATAGGATATCTATATTTTTATCCCGGTAGTACCTACCGATTATTTTGCAGGCAATAGCTGGGTTCTAGTAAAGATTTATAATAAGTGAACTCTTAGTAGATGCTCAAGATACCTATGGCTTAATGCTTAGGTAATATTAGGTCATTACATTTGAAATTGGCGTTTTTTAAGGGAGGTACATAAAGACGTTTTTTTTAGTATAATATATTTATTTAATTAAATTATGTACCATTGCTATTTATGCACTTTTGCCGTCTCATAGGTACGAGTAGTTCGTTGATCCCTTTACTAAAAAAAACCATTCGGATGGGAATCAATAAAATCTTTGAAGGCGCTTTAGATTGCCCCATCGGAGTTGATTTTTTTCTCTTGCAAGAAGTTATTCAAATTTCGAAAAAAATGGCAATCTGTTTTAGCAAGGTCCGGGGAGTAATGTGGATGTCTTAGACATTCCAATTGAAGCTCCTCTAATTTGGTAGCCGTCTGTTGTGCACTGTGTGGTTTAGCGTTGTCCTGAAGCAGCAGTGACCTAGAGCGATTGACCAGCCTCGGTTGTTTAGCAGCTAGCTTTTCCATCATGGTTTGCAGTTGCTGACAATAGACATCCGCCGTAATCGTCTGGCCAGATTTAAGAAAGCTGTAGTGAACGACACCGGCACTAGTCCACCAAACGCTCACAAGTAATTTTTTTTGAGTCAATTTTCGCTTGGGATTTGGCTGGTTCGCCAGCCATTGCGATGAGCGTTTCCGATTATTGTACAGGATCCACTTTTCATCACAGGTAATGATTCGATTTAAAATCCCTTCATTATTGTGCCGGTTGAGTAATGTAACGCAACAGTCGACGCGCGTTTGTCGGTTTGCTGCACTTAATTCATGAGTTACCCACCTTTCAAGCTTTTTCACCTTCCCAATTTGCTACAAGATGATTAAAATAGTTTTATCACTAACACCGCAGCCTGCAGCTAACTCGGACGTGGTTTGCGATGGATCCGCTTCCACAATAGCCTTCAATTCTTCATTATCAACTTTGGTCTCCGGCCGACCACGGGGCTTGTTCTACAGGTCGAAATTTCCAGAACAAAAACGTTGGAACCAAAAACGCACTGTGTTTTCTTTTGCGATACTGTCGCCATACACATCATTAACCCTTCGAGTCGTTTCTGCAGCACTGGTGCCACGATGGAACTCGTACTCGTAAATAACGCGATATTTCAAGTTTTCCATTTTGTAATCTGACTAGCGCAAAGAAAAACCAAAAGAGGAAAAAACAAATGAATTACGGTTTTCCAAACACAAAAGTATAAGTAAATAATAGCTGTATAAATTTAAAATTGGAATTCCCAACCAAAGAGGAGACATTTGAGATCAAAGTGGCCAGAACGACAAAACGCCAATTTCATAGGTAAGGACCCAATATTATAAACTAGAGTACCTACCTAAATCACATTACCTCTCCTCAAATGAGCGTTCAAGGGTATATTTCACTAGGCTTGACGTGGCATAGTCTCCATTTATCTTTTTATATTTGTCTTGGAAAACCATTGATTTGTATCCAATTATTGTTATAAATAAAAGGCATCCCATGTAGTGGGCGGGGCGACTCCGCCCGGGATCACAAACCCGGTTATTATCCACTTATACACATCACTTCTGTGCGAAATATTTCATCTTAACTTATGGGAATGGTTTTTTTTTAATTGTCTTTGTTTGTTTGGAATTAGGTGAAGGGCTAGCGTTTACCTGCTGCTAACACATCACCTTGAGAGTAAAAAGGCCTAAGCGACTGGAGAGTGACAAAGTAAACCTAAAAAGTTTCCCTAATAAGCAGATATCAGGATAATCGATGAAAAGTCTTCACTCACTTACCTATCAATTTATTTATCAATAGAGACACGGCATGCTTAGCAGTTAGAACGAGCTAAGAGCTCAATTGCCATTTTTGTCAGTATTAGGTAGATACTAGACCTTCTAAGATACTCTTAACTTTTAGGAAAAGCTTAGTTGCATACCTGCCGTTAATCTAAAACTTAAATACTTATCTTAAGTAATATTACAAAGAGGTAAAATTGTAAGTTAGTTTGTTTGTGATTTTCACTGACAGAAAACAACATTATTGCGAAGGGTACCTAAAAAAAATAATAAAACGGCTGAAAAATTTACAAAAAAAACGCCGCGGGAACGAAGTCGCGGGATAAAAGCTAGTCCCAAACAATTGAAGTTCCAAATCATTAGAGCAAAAAATAACAACGGTTCATTCAATAGACTAATTAATTCAATGCCTTCACACTTAAGAACAGCGCTAAGTGCAATCAACTTATGTTATCCGATTTCCGCAAGGGGTTGCTACGATACGAGTACAACACGGAAGGTGGCCATGTTTATTGAATCAGCCACAACACTATTACAGCCCTATCGCACTTTTGTCTCTGGGGAGAGATTCAAGAAGAATTGATGCACCCTTAGGTACTTGTTGTACATCCCCAAAGGATATTTTTGCGTGGGAAATTGTCTATCTGCTATTTAAAAAATATTGTAGTATTAGTATAATACTTACTTGTTTTGTGTACGTGGTTTTCGTCGGTTCCTATTCCAAATTATGTCGATATCAAACTTACAGTCTCTTAAAAGTCTCTGAACTGCTTATGCAACTGATTAGCAAGGCTCGAGTATTTTAATTAAGAATTTGCTTTAAAAATGCTAAACAGTTCAGAGATATTTATGAATAAGTTTGAGATTGAGTTGATTGTACAATGTAGAAGTTCAAGGTTTAGGATTTAGGACGAAAACGAGGGCGCGAAATTTTATAAACAGACCTTTGGGAGTCTAGATATCATGAAAAAATTACTAAATGTATATTTTCAAAATAAAATTATTTGCATTGTTGAATTACTAATCTATCCCTGTATGGAGGCCGTTTTACAATTTTCCTTCTTCTTATGGTATTTATTTCCGCCCAAAGATGCGTTAAAATTAGTGTTGAAATATGGAAATTTGGACGCTCATTCTTTCAAATATTTTTTTTTACTTTTTTTCCATACAGGTTTAGATAATGATGAGACAAATTGATATCATTTTTTATTTTGAACGTAAGTACTACATCATCAAACAGTGGAGTAATCGCCAGTCTACGTTAGTATGGAAGAATGATCGACTAGTGTAACCTCGCTTCATATACTTATTCACTTTATTATTTGCCATGAATCAGTGAAGATTTTCCTCACCCTAAAATCCAATAAAATCTTAACAAATAAAAAATAATAAACCCTTTGTCTGGAACTAAGTCTTTTAGCGTAATAAAGTCGACTTATCCATTCACCCTGCTGTAATCAACGTCTAATACTGTATTCGAAGCTTACGATAATGATTAACGACGAACTTTATTAATTCGATCAGCTAGGATTAGAGGCTCCACACTGTGGCGGAGGGTACACGGAAAAAACAAACGAATTTCGCAAAGGGATACCTCCGAGACTATCCCTTTAAAAGACCATTGATCAGGGTTGGCAGGCAGCTTTAAAAAAAGCATTTACGATTACTCAATGTAATAAAATCGCTTACCATCACATAAGATAGTGGTCAAGCGCGAGCCTAATATAATTTAAAAAAAACATGCTTCTGCTTTTGTTTTTTCTTCTTATTTTTCCCTTTTTACATTTATGATTGAGTTTTTACTTACCTACTGAAATGCTTCAAGCTTTTTCACTGGGACATTCAGCGCCTGACAAAAAACACATGCATACAAGCAGACAGATAAAGACAAGTAGTGTGTATTTTTTTATAAAAGTATAATATGTTTAAGGACAATAAACGTATGCATAAATCCTGTCTTGCACATTTTAATTCTTATCTGTGTTGTATAAATTAGGTGCAAGACATTAAACAGGCTTGGATTCAAAAATAGACAACAGTTCTTTTTAAAACTTTGAATATCTTTAAAGTTACAAATAAGTACCATCACCGACTTTGCCCACGCTCACCTTTGTTCAAAGTCGATCTAGGCCTTAATTTTTCTTCTCACTCCTTAAGCTTCTGTATGACCCTCATCCAGGTTCTATAGATCTACGAAGGTAATACTGGCAAACTATTTTCTGTAAAATATTACTAAGATTTTTTGCAAATTGTTGGCCGACTCTCAATCCCTTACTCCATCTGTATCTGTCATCACCACGCCTTGTCACGTGTCCGGTGCTACTTAATTTTATTTAAAACTTATACTTATCATTTATACGAAGGTACGGCCTACTGTCATCATATATATTTAGGCATATAAAAATATGCCAACTTAGTAAGGAAGTTATGTCTAATCTTATCTTAAATATTGCCATAGATAACCACCACGCTCGCTAGGACTTAACTAACAATATAAAATAAGTAGGTATAAGGATATCTAAATACTTAATTAGTAACTTTATTATATTATACTAAATTGCTATATAGGGTGTGACTAACTAAATCTTATTCAGATGCAGGGATTGTTTTAGTGATTAAATTTCGATAAAACAAGTACCTATATAACAGAATCGATTAAAAATATATACTTTTCTCTACAATTCAAAATTCAAACGCGAAAAAAAAAAAAATCAAATTTTTCAAACGCGAGCCTATAACAAATAAAAAAAAAAAAAAAAAAAAAAAAATTAATCTAAAATAACATGACGATTTTTCTGAGCCGTTGAGGAATAAATTTTCTTAACCTTAAGATAAAAAATATTAAAATTACATCAGTAATGGCAAAGTTTTTAAATAGTCATCTAAGTTTTAACTGAAGAACAATTATGGCTATTTGACAAATTTTCTATATAAAAGCTGTCAAACCGCCATTTTGCTTTTTTTATAGCATTGCTAAAGGTTACCCGACTCAATAGTCACATGTAATATTAGGGCCCATTTTTTTGTAAAAATCGGCTCCTAAGGCTTAGCACGCATTGCGATTTTTAGCCGCATGGATTGTATTCGTGCGAATTTTTATTCGCGTACTGAATCATAACTAACACGCACTGCGGATAAATTACCGCGCAAATTTTGTCTTTTTTCACCTGTTCATAGAGCTCAAAATATTCGCGCGAATTTAAGCCGGGCCTCGGTGCGGTGGAGTCTGTGGCAAAACACGGCTTTCTTGATAACCTACAAAAAAAATCTAACACTACTCGTACATCCAGAAAAGAAACTCATAATCAGAAGTCTGTCAATTTTCCATAATAAATATAAAAAAAAAACAAACGTGTAGCAACCCTAACAATAAAATCTCAGTGTCAACATACCAGCCGTGAGGGTTGTACACCCCGAGGGATGCGTTCGTTTTTATTAAAAGTTTTTATTCTGCAATAATGGGAACTACAATATCCATTATCCTTCTGCAAACAATTACTGGTATGCAAGATTGTGCAATTTACATGGTCCGCTGCTGACAACAGAAAAAGAAGGTTAAGCCAGTATTCTTGCTAGAGAGCTAAATCTCGAATTAGAATACGAAATTCAGTAGATGTCTGCGACCGCATTGCCTCTTTACAGCGAATAAAAAAAAATGTGACTGTTTTACTAATTATTTATTTTGCTATCAAAATTAAGCTTATCTTGAGTTTGTGCCAAAATAACAATACAAAAGTGATACGATATATATATTTTGAGAATGGTCTAATTAGTAACTTTCATTTGATACATGATCAACGAAACAAAATTGTTCGTCCCCTTTTTTGATGGGGGGCGCCATATTTAGAATTTATATAGGTAGCCTATCCAGAATTGAGAGGAATCCAATGACCCTCGTGTTTTGTCATAATTCCTCAAGCCCTTTGGGCTGTAGAGCGTGCTATAGAAATGGACATAAATAAATTCATACATACCTACGATCTTAAAAATTTACACTTGAGGCCGTAGACAAGTGACATTCTATCACATAAATAGCGATTGTCAAACAGGCAAAATTGTTTGGGATTGACAGGCGATATTGAAAAATCACGTGATCAATCCCATACATTTTGACTTTTCGACTGTCACTTTCGCTGACATCGAATGCCACTTGTCTTTAGCCTCTAGTTCCTGTCTAAATCCTGCCTAGGCATGAAATATCTTGATGGATAGATCGTTATTGGGATAAACAGATTAAAAAAATATTTGCATCTATTTATACCACTACTAGGACCAAACTAATTCCCAATGTGACCTGCTACTAATTATCTATCTAATAATAACAAAAAGATTAGCCACGTGCTAACAGGGCTTACTTGCACGATGAATATGCATGAAGTTCATGTACTACACGTTACTGAACTTTATCGTGATAAATTCTAGGACCATAAACCATTGATAATTTAATATATCAATGCCATAAAGTGATTATTGATTTGCGTTACTATACAGAATGAATTTTTCAAGTGTACAAGGATGTCCGAGTTTGAAACTATACGCTTATAAGAAATGGTTAAAACCACTTAAAAAAAAATCTTTTACAAAAAAAATACTACCGACTTCCAAGTTTAAAAACTACAAAGTGAAAAATAACTTCAAAAGTCAGTGTATTTTGCAGGTACCATTTTTTGCGTTATGGTTACCAACTTCCAAAAAGAAAGTTATTTTTCACTTTGTAGTTTTTTATTTGGAAGTCAGTAGTATTTTTTTGTAAAAAAGGTTTTATTTTATTTTTCACTTTTTAGTCCTACCTACCAAATAGGCAATAATGCCAGAATAGATTACCTGAATATCATGAAACTTGAACATAACCAATGAAATGAGTACGGTACTGGCGTGATGTCTTGCTATGAAATGGTGTAAATAATAAACAGACATGCGATTGCAGCAAGCCCGAGAGATTTGCTGTTATTTATTAAAGAGTTCTGTTGTATATCTTCGAAGTTCTTCATCAGATCTTCACCAAATTAAAATGGGACCAATTTTGAAAAATACTCTTTCAAACAAAAAAAGAATTTTCAAAATAGGTCCACAATTGACGGAGATATCGATGACACAAATAAAAACAATCAAAGTCGAACAAAGACCCTCCTCCTTTTTGGGAATTTGGTTAAAAAGGTGCCTCGGAGCCGATCTTGGAGAGTACTAAAACGGTATAATTTTACCTTATATCCCTCGTAGATCATGAAATGATCATGTCTTCCTTATGGCGATGGATTATGAAATTATTGGCCTTGATCACGAGGAAGCTACATAGCTGCCTGTTTTTTTTCATTAACTTAAACTCGTGTAAGTTTGGTTAACCACTCATTGGGAGTGCATCCCGAATCCTCTACGACATAATATTGGATGACCATTTTTATCTAACTAGAATTCTTCATCTAAGAGCGTAAACTAGAAGCAAGAGCGCTGGCAGAAGTGCAATGCATTTTCAGCACCCCACCTCAAATAGTTTTTTACGTATTTTTTTTTTTAGGCTCGCCTTCGACCACTATCTCGCCTGATGTTAAGTGATGATGTGGTCGAAGGTGAAGCATGCTTGCCTAGAAGTAACCTATTCACTCTTGACTTGAAGACCCCTAGGTAGTAGCTATCAGGAAACAAAGACGCCGGCAGGGAATTCCATTCCTTAGCTGTACGCACAATGAAAGTATTTTCAAAACGCTTTGTGCGTATCGGTGGGATATCAACCATGTACCGATGGCGCATTGCCGTATGTCTTGTAGTCCGATGATGGAAAGGGATAGGCGGAATCAAATTGTGCAGTTCCATCGCACACTCCCCGAAATGTAACCGATAGAAAATTTATATTCACATACCCAGAAAAAACTTAGTCAACTTATGAAGAAAAAGTTGAGAATAAAAGAATTCTGCAAGAGTGAACGAAGTAAGATCGACAATTTTAGCACCTCGGGTATGCTAAGTTCCCTAAGATGATGGATTTTAAATTTGAAAGCCAGGGGTGCAAATGGTAAGTTTTCATGGAACAATATTCGAGGTTACAATATTCATTAAATAAAAGTACTACTTAATGACTAAGAAATACTTATACTATAGCAAAACATTTAAATATAACACTTATCTGTTCTTATCTAAGGAGTATTAATTTCTCAACTGGTGCTATCACAAACCTGAACATTGTTTTATGGTTACCAATTACAATTTATTTGTTAGCTAGTGTAAGTAGACGTAAAGTGGTCTCTGATATACAAGTTATACTTGCGTGAGTGAGTTATTTATTTTGGCAACGTCTTTAGGAACTAACGTATCGAATTTAATCCTTGTCACTAAAATAAAGTGTTCTCTACGTACAATTAATATCCTCCCGTTTTATTTTGCAGGAAATACTGAAGATGAACAGCCGTACGACCATATTCGTGATACTGACAGTCATCGGAGTCGGAGGCTTGAGTGCCTCCATCGCTCTGCTCATAACACGCACCAGACCAGACGCAAATGGCATACAACAGGATTACGATCTCGACCTCTGCCATCCGCTGGTGATAGCACACCGCGGTGCCAGCGGCTACGTCCCAGAACACACCCTCGGAGCCTACGCCCTCGCAGCCACAATGGGCTCCGACTACCTAGAACCAGACGTCGTCATGACCAAAGACGGACAAATCATCGCCCGACATGACAATGAACTCGGGTACTCCACAGACGTCGCCCAACACCCAGAATTCGCCAGCCGTTATCGCACACAAAGCGTCGACGGCAGAAACATAAGCGGCTGGTTCACTGAAGACTTCACTCTCGCAGAGATTAAAACTCTACGGGCCATTGAACGAATACCCACCGTAAGACCTGGCAATGCTAGAATGGACACGGCTTTTGATGTTCCTACGATGCAAGAGATTATTGACTTGACTAAAGGTCTAGAAATCAGTCTACACCGTCCAATCGGCATTTATCCTGAAATCAAACACGGCACTCATTTCCAGCGTTTAGGACTACCGATGGAAAAACCTCTTGTAGATTTGCTGCACAACAATGGTTACAGAGGTCCCGAAGCACATATTTATATTCAATCTTTTGAAGTAAACAATTTAAAGGAACTGAAAGATCTAACTGATCTTCGATTGATTCAGCTTTATTCGAGTAATGCTTCTCTGCAACCGTTCGATCAATATTTGGCGGGAACAACTCTCACTTATGGTGAAATGGCTACTCCAGATGGGTTACGTGAGATCGCTACTTACGCTTATGCAGTGGGGCCTGACAAAGGTTACATAATTCCCCGTAATGCTGATGACACTCTGGGTGATGTGACAAGTTATGTGCAGGATGCTCATGCTGCAGGACTGAAAGTACACCCGTATACTTTTCGGTCAGAAAACGTGTACTTACCGGCTGAGTTCCGGAGCGACGACACTTCACCTGACGCCATCGGAGATGCTGATGGTGAACTCCGAGCGTTCCTGGCAACAGGTATAGACGGTTTCTTCACCGATCAGCCAGATGATTTAGTGCGCGTTCGTGGTGATTGTAATAATTAACTGCTCGTTACTAATAGATTGATAGTGATAAAGACACAAACGTCAAAATGGGTTATTAAAAGTAATGCGTCAGATCATAAAAACTCAATTACTCGTACTGTTGTACTGTAAGCATTATGTGTATATGTGTATATATGTGCCAATATAGTTTTAGATGCTCTGTCGATTGTTTTAACATTAATTTATTCTAGAGTAAGTATATAGATAATAATATGTTTTTAAACAATAAATCTAATCGCCGCTGCTAAATTCTATATAAGGTAATCTTATTTAATCCACTGAAATTAAATGAAAAGATAATATATTATTGGCAGGCAACGTATATAGACATACCGTTATATAAAATGCAGAAAACAGGAAATGATGTGTGGTTTAAAAGGGGTGTGTCGTCTGATGAAGAGTTGCCGAACTTAAGAGTTTTAGGCTGAGCACGCACTGCGATTTTTATTCGAATATATAAAGCTGGCGAATTATATAAAGCTGCACGCATTTTGGAAAAAAATCGCGCGGCAATTATACCGCAAGATCCGTGTTTTGCCACAGAATCTACTGCACCGCAGCGTGAATTAAATTTGCGCGAATATTTTGAAGTCTATGAACAGGTTGAAGGACACAAAAATCGCGCGAAAATTTATCTACAGTGCATGTTAGTTAAATTCAGTACGCAGACAAAAATTCGCGCGAATAAAAATCGCAATGCTTGCTAAGCCTTAGTCCAGCACTTATCAAAAGTTATATCCATGTCGAGTTTAGTCAATAGTACGGACGCCAAACAAATCACAAGCACGCCCCTGGTGGCAAATCAAGAACAACTACGCTTTGGCACGCTTTTTCTAACCACAGATTGCGTGGTGGGGTCAGCAGAATATAGCAGTTGAGTACAAAGATTACTTTTATATACTGTTGAGTAGTGACCGCCTTAGAGCTAAGACATCGCAGAATCAGTGTCGATCCGTAAGTAAGCAGCATTGTAACTGTGAATTGTGACAATTTGAATAAACCCTGTGTATCGAATTATTTGTGTGATTTCATTTTCACGATTGTAGTAACCTACCTGCCCACACACGATGTCTTAACCTTAGGGAATATATCCTGACTTCCCGACGGTTTGCATCTACCATACATTATTTATGTTATAATCCAGCAAACGAGCAATGATATTTTTATCTGTAACCTTTGTTTAGTACGCTTCCCTACACACAAGGTCTTTAACTTGACGAAATGATCGTCACGCTACTTACCATGAGTCTTCAGAATTTTTGACTGACGGCTGCGATAAAAAGTATTGGTGGCTGATAACACCACTTGATCGGCTTTTCTTGGGATTTTACTGTAGATAGGTTAGATTGCTTTGTGAATCGTTAAAGCATGAAAATTCCAAGGCTGTCGAACAAGAATAAAATCTAAATGTAACTAAAAATAATTATCAACGTTTAGCACGAGTGTTGACTTTCATAGAAACTTTAGTTACGATAAGGTACTTAATTGGATGGCAGAGGTGCAGTTTATATCGGAAAAAATAGGAACAATCATACCTACCTAAGTACATGCATGTACACTTGTCCGAAGACTACTACAAAAGTTGTTTACCCTATTTCCAAACTCTCTTGAAATGATATGAGAATGATAATACACTGATACACTGAGTTTTATGATTTATCTCAAGTACATATAAGTACAGTGAACAAGAAAACCACTTTGTAGATAATATACGGAAGTGGGTTGTAGTAATTTAAATTACCTTGATATAGTTAACAAACGAACAAGCATACAAACTAAAATAATGATCTGTTAACTTATGTTTTTACAAGCACTTTTGACCTTAAATTCAAAGGTAATTTACAAAAATTAAAAATAAACAGTTGTGATAAAGGATAAAGGATGATATAAAGGATGAAAGGGCCTAGTTCTCGGCATTTAGCTGCCGAGATATTCGCAGTTTTGTTAAGGTGAACTTGTTGTTAACAAGTACAATTTCAACTTCAAAAGTACATTTTTAATAGATTTTTTTTTAATCCTTATGTTCAATTGACTATTCTAGATACAGAATCTAGTCATAACCCAAACCCCACTATAGGATCCTTTTTACTTGGATTCCCACATATTAATCAGAAAACGAATGCCCAATGCTATCTATTGGAGAGAAAAAAAAACAAATACAATCAACAATAACAAGTCATTAAAGTAATAAGTTATTGTTCTATTCTATACGTTCCACCCAATTGCAGAGTTAAATAAGCGAGCGTACATTTCAATGTAAAGGATGATTGCACATGTATTATCTGCATGTCATTTGCATTTATGCTACAAAGATATTTCTTAGATTACCTAGGTTTTTCTTTGTTTATATTTCTTTGTCTTCATTACGAGCAACAGCATTTACGTATATATTTCAACTCGTGCACAATCTCCGTTTAAAATTCGAATGATATCATGTTGTGAGCACTTGCAGTATCATTGGCTTATACAGAATCAAGTCCATACGGCATACTCTTTGGTAATTGCGTAGTGAGTTCGGCAGGGCCAAGGGTACAACTCCATGAAAGAATTTTTTTTTTGGGACTTTCCCACCGCAATATTCCAAAACCACTGCAACTCCTGAAAGCCAGAATCAACAGTGGCGACCACCAGAAAAGCGCCGAGGCAATGAAGCTCGACGAAGTCCCGGAGAATGAATTTAACTGTCTTGGATCCCGCAACGAAATTAATCAGAAAAGGATAATGGAGGAGTAGGAAAAATACAAATTTCAACTTCCCTGCATATCAAGCGGGAGACAGAACAAACAAGACCAATCGGCACAAAGAGTCGTTTACAACTGGGATAAGCCTAGAACCACGGATAAAAATTCGCATGAATATTAATGGGTCCTAACATTGTGAGCTGTTATATTTGATTCCAATAATAGGTATGGCAAAAACGCTTGTACGCACGGAAATTTGTTCTAGTTTCCACAAGGTCCGTATAGTAAACAGCTCCTGATAAAGCCTGTACATTATTCAACATATCTACTATTGCGTTGATTCTGCCAAATAATACACTCCCATAAAATATGATGTGCAGATTGTACATATTTGCAGTCAGATGTAGAACACTGACATAAAGGCAAGGCAACAAGCTTGATTATGACACCATTTCCATACCACCATTATCATTTCAGTTTTTATGAAAGAGTATGACACCATTTCCTTTAAATGTCTTCGGTATATCGTAAATAATTTAGAAAGGGTACGCCCTCCACCCTATGAGTTAAATTCACATACCCCTTTCCTTTCGAGTGTATTATGCAGTGCGAAGGTCGTAATTTTAAAGGTGTTTTCACCCTTACCTAAACGTGTTCTTTGCCGAATTTACTTACGCAATCAGGCTGCAGGTCAACCAACGTATTTAGGTTAGCTGTACGTTTTCCTTGTGGTTTTGAACGATGGTAGGGACCAAAATATTTTATTCGACGTAACACTTTAGTTCATGAACGTACGTAATTGTGTTAAGTCGCGTCTTGTCACCCATTCTGCCTATCTGTGAATATACCGTAAATGGAGCTACGAAACTGACATCGACAAACACGTAGGAAAGTAAGTACTTATATTTTTTTTTATTATATTTTGTTTTTGTAAAATGTGACCCTGTTACTTGTCAAGTTAATGTTTTAGTTCATTAGCTACACGCAAACAAAACATAATTTACCTTATTGATAGTGAATAAGAATGATTAAATAACGAGTTATTAAATACACCAATAAGAATTGGTTGAAGAACAATACCTACATCTAATGTGATTTTGATAATAAACTTAGCTAGATACCAAGTCAAAAATGGGTAGTAGTTAATAGGCAATTATATTGTCGGTACAAGGTTGTCCTTATATCTGTCTGTAATATGTAGATATTATTGCACCTTAAAGTTAAGTGTTTAGTTGTTGTGTTAGCCTGTAAGTAATTTGTTGCACTTGTAAATGTCTTATTATGCAAATATAATTTTAAATGTTTTGTGTGTAAACAATTGTTAGCTAACCTAAATAATATATTTTAAGATTCACATTGTAGAAACGTAACAACGTGATTAAAATTCATCAACCGTACCAACTTATAAAGTTACCAATAACAAAACTAATCGAGAGGATAACAATAATAGGTACCTATGGACGCTTAATTTATCTACGATTAACGTTTTTATTTACAGGAAAATGGAGCTGGACCGAAGAGTATGGATTGTGTTGTGTTTTATACTGGGAGTCACATTCGGGGTACCCACTGAGAAAACAGCAACTGATGACTATGGGGTACCAACTGAGTCTGCGTTTCGAACAACAACTGATGACTACGACTCCCATTTCTGTCACCCACTGGTGATAGGGCATCGTGGGGCCAGTGGGTATACCCCGGAACATACCCTCGGTTCGTATGCGCTCGCCGCACTCATGGGGGCCGACTACGTGGAGCCCGATCTAGTCATGACAAAAGACGGCCGATTAATCGCTCGACACGATAACGAATTAGGATTAACAACAGATGTTCACCTGCATCCCGAGTTCGCCGATCGTTATCGCAACAAAACTATAGATGGCAACCCAATAAGCGGCTGGTTCACTGAAGACTTTACCCTTGCAGAACTAAAAACCTTACGCGCTATAGAACGCATCTCAGACATCAGACCCGGAAACGCCAGAATGAACGGTGCTTTCGAAATACCAACTTTCCGGGAAATAATAGAAATGGTCAAATCTTTACAAACCAGTCAAAATAGAATTATTGGGCTTTACCCAGAAATTAAGCACAGCACGTATTTTGAGTCTATCGGATTACCAATGGAAAAATTGGTAGTAGATATTCTTCACAGCTACGGTTACCATGGACCTGAAGCTCCAGTTTATATTCAATCGTTTGAAATAAACAATTTGAAAAAGCTGAAACAAATAACCCAACTTCGGCTGCTTCAACTGTTCGACGGTAAGACAATGTCGCCCTACGATCAGATTGTGGCTGGAACTGGCCTCACGTATGGTGACATGGCTTCTCCTGAGGGACTCAAAGAAGTTGCGAAGTACGCTTACGCAGTGGGCCCGGACAAGAGCTACATCATCCCTCGTGATGAGAACAATAATCTTGGCGAAGTGACGACTTTCGTAAGTGACGCACATGCTGCAGGCTTGAAAGTGCATCCATACACGTTCCGTGCTGAAAATAACTTCTTGCCAAGACCGTACCATAACGCTATGGATGCCGACACCCCATCAGTCATCGGTGATTTAGCTGCTGAGATCAGGGATTATTTCGCTGCTGGTATAGACGGCCTCTTTAGTGACCAGCCTGATATCCCCGTGCGTGTCCGACCTGCTTGCAAACCAAAACAAATTTACCCTGATCCAGTCCCGATTAAATAGTACAGTGATACGAACTTAAATATCCTACGGAAGTACAATTTTTGAACGATTTTTATAATAAATAATATTAATTTTCTATGTACTGTCAATAATGTTTGTAATGTTTAAGTAAAGTTAGTAAAAATAAATCTGTAAGTACAACAAGGAGCACAATAATTGTTAAAATAGTAACTTGAATGCATTTAAACAGTTAACCTACTTACCTGAAAATAGAATAGAAAAATATACATTCTTGTTATGGAAGTAGATAGTACAAATACGTATTTATAATTACGAGTATACATATTTAGACTACGATATTATGTAATTAAAACTTATAAGCTTATGCATATAAAATAAAATATTTGTAAGTTGGTACCTACAATACCTTCATACGTATTATAATATCTTCAACCAGACGTGAAACCCAAAGGCAGAGTCCCATAAGCGGCAGAGGAGGACATCGTGGAGTTTTAGTGGATTGGAGTCCCACATAACTACGCTATCTCCTCGTGGTATCGCAGTATGCATGACCATTTCACCAAGCAAAAATAAAGGGTAAGCGCCTAATCTGTGGGTGCTAGGGGGCTACCGCACCCACGATCATAGGCATTTACTAGGATACATTATTGTACGAATAGTAAATATAAGAAATATAACCTGTCCGAGGCGGCTGGGCTGCTGAGTGCTAAAATTTTGAGCTAGTTTCGCTCGCTCTTGCATATTTACCTTTAAGCTTATGCACGCATTGCGATTTTTAGCCGCGCGAATTTTCATCCGCTTACTGAATCGTAACTAACACGCACTGCGGATAAAAAACGCGCAAATTTTTGTCTCTTTCTACCTATTGATAGAGCTCAAAATATTCGCCCGAATTTAAACCGACAGTCTTTTAGTTTTTATTTGTGTCCGACCGAAAGTTCGGTTTCGGTCGAGTTTCGGCAAAAAACGAGTTTCGGTTTAGCTTCGGTTTCGACAACAAACTTGCGGAAACTACGACCGAAACCGAAACTGCATTCGGCGGTTCTCACGCTGTGATCGGTCTTGTTCGGCGCGTCAAATTCCTTCCAAGCGAGTAAGCGACGCAGACGTTTTGCCGCGTCCACGTGCCTAACTATGACGTGATACGTAACTGTTTACAGTTCGTTTTGTTTGCAGATTTCGTGTGATATATTTTGACTTCGGTAAGTTTTATAACGTGACTAGCACTTCGCCCGCGACTTCGCTCGCGTGATTTCGTTTATCCTATACCTAAATGACTCTTATGTGCAGTTAGTGAAGGCGACTAAAAATAAGCTATTATTAAATCAATAAAAACGGGGTATCGTAGAAATACAGGGTTTATTGGTTTGAGACGATTCGTTATTTGACTTCAATAAGAATAAATTTTAGGTTACTGCCACAAAGTAAAATCCTCCTCTAAAAACTTAGTAATTTGCCCCTTTTGCCCCGTTGAAGCTAGAGTTTTGAACAACCCAAATATGATATTCACTCTTTTCTTCTTTATCTATTTTTCGTAGTTCGTTCTTAGCAAGATTCCGCAGTAAGACTCCTCAAAAAAACTTTAACACCCCTTAACCCTATCTGACGGGTAGTTTTAAAAATGTTTTATGTAAATTTCATTTATTTACTTTATCCCAAGGAATAAATTTTTTCTTACAAACAATTTCTGCCCCTTTTCACCCTCTTTTCAGGTCTTTCAGATTTAATTTTCGAAAATTCCTGCTTAGTGCTCCCCTAGA
Source organism: Orthosia gracilis (assembly GCA_947562075.1). Classification (NCBI taxonomy): domain Eukaryota; kingdom Metazoa; phylum Arthropoda; class Insecta; order Lepidoptera; family Noctuidae; genus Orthosia; species Orthosia gracilis. Next base: position 46,223,758 of record OX387268.1, read on the forward strand.
ACCCTACGTCAAAATCAAAAACCTGTCCAAAGTAAGATTCTTAGCTTAACCCCAAGCTTTTCTAAAAACTTATAATGACCACCTTTATTGTTTACATATGTTGGTACTTATGTCAAGCTTCAAGTTTTTTATCCCATCAAATATGATTCTCCAAAAAAACTTTGACACCCCCTATATCGATTTTTGGGGACAGATTCGAAAAACTAATAATGACAACCTTTAATGTTTGTTTAGGTTGTTATATATGTCAACTTTCAAATATATTAACCCAAGAAATAAGATTCCTCAAAACATTTTTATACCCCCTAAATCGTCTTCTGGGGGCTGTTTCAAAAGACTAATAATGATTACCTTCATTGTTTATTGAAGTTGGTATTTATGTCAAATTTCATGTTTATTAACCCAAGAAATAAGATTTTTCAAAATAAAAATATCAACCCCTAAATAATCTCCGATCTTGACACGCCTATTCCGCCTTTCATATGGAAAAGTGCCGAATGCCTGGAAGCAAGCCAATGTACAGCCCGTGCCCAAGAAGAGCAGTCGAGCTGACCCGGCTAACTACCGACCCATCTCTGTAACGTGAGCGTGTACTAAACACTAAGCTCCTGGCATACCTAGAAGGTAACGATATCCTTAGCGACCGCCAGTACGGCTTCCGCCGAAATCGGTCTACTGGGGATCTTCTAGAGTATGCAATTCACATATGGAGTGAGGCCATCGAGAGGCACGGGGAAGCGCTTGCCGTTTCCCTCGACATCTCGAAGGCTTTCGATAGGGTCTGGCACGAAAGCCTTATCGGTAAGCTGCCTTCATTCGGTCTGCCCGGTGGTCTGTGTGATTGGATCGCAGACTTCTTGAGAGATCGGTCCATTCGAGTAGTTATTGATGGCTGCTCGTCGGACCAATTGGATATTAATGCCGGGGTCCCTCAGGGGTCGGTACTCTCAGCAACATTGTTCTTGTTGCACATTAACGATCTGCTTAAACCCGGCACCTTTGGGTATGCAGACGACAGCACTGTTGCTGAGAGATACTTGTCCAATGCACGGGCTACCGGGCCACAGATCCGGTCTCTTCGTGAGGCCATGATGGAGCGCTTGAACTTGTCCTTGCAGGCAGTCTCCGAATGGGGTGATGCCAATCTGGTCAAGTTTAATGCTACTAAAACCCAGGCGTGTCTTTTTTCCGCTAAAAAGAGCCAATTTCACCCGGCTCCAACTTTTCGTGATGTAACCGTGCCAATAACGGACCATCTTGAGCTTCTTCGCGTTACGTTGACATCGACTCTCAATTTTGGGCCTTGCATTGAGGCTAAGGCTCAGCTGGCTTCCAAAAAGTTGGGGATCCTTGCGAAGGTGAGAAAGTACTTCACGCCGGAACAGCTGCTCAACTTGTATCAAGCGCAAGTTCGATCGTGCATGGAGTACTGTTCTCACCTCTGGGACGGTTCTGCCAAATACCAGCTTGATGCACTAGAGTTGATCGAAAAGCGGGCCAAGAGACTTATCGGCAATGAGGCACTGGTCAAATCAAAGCTCCAGAGCCTTGAACATCGTCGCCGAGTTGCCAGCTTGTCGGTTTTTTATCGGTTACATTTCGGGGAGTGTGCGATGGAATTGCATGATTTAATTCCGCCCAGCCCGTTCCATCATCGGACAACCAGACGCACGGCGATGCGTCATCGGTACATGGTGGACATCCCACCCATACGCACAAAACGTTTTGGGGACACTTTTATTATGCGTACAGCTAAGGAGTGCAATTCCCTGCCGGAGTCTGTGTTTCCCGATAGCTACAATCTAGGGGTCTTTAAGTCAAGAGTGAATAGGTTACTTCTAGGCAAGCGTGCTTCACCGTCGACCACATCATAGCTTACCATCAGGTGAGATAGTGGTCAAGCGCGAGCTTATGTAAAATAATAAAAAAATAAAAAATATTTTGGAGTTAGTTTTGAAAAACTAATAATTAGAACCTATATTATTTATTTAGGTTGGTATTTATGTCAATTTTCAAGTTTATTGACCCAATAAATCAGATTCTTACATACAAACTTCAACACCCCCTAAATCATCATTTGGGTGTCATTGATCAGTTTCAAAAATCTTATAATGACAACCTTTATGATTTACTTAGATTACTATTTGTACCAAATATCAAAAATTTTGGCCGAAGGACCCCATTTTTACCCCCTTAGGGGTGGAATTTCCAAAAAACCTTTCTTATCGGATGCCTACGTCATAGAAAGAACACACCCTCTAAGTTTCAGGTCTCTAACTCTCTACGATCAGCGGTTTAGGCTGTGCGTTGATCCGTCAGTCAGTCATTCAGGACAAAGCATTTTATATGTATAGATTTAGCACAAGAGTAAGTAGAAAACATAAATCAAAATCGAAGACTGCCTAACTATGTGATTTAAAGATAAAAAAAATAAAGAACAACTGATTATAATAACTTTTTCTTTATTTTACCCTCAAAACATAATCCTTGTAAGGAAGTTTCGGTATTGGTTTCGGCCGAAACTGAGACCGTTGTTGCCGAAATTCGGTTTCGGTCGTAAAAACCAGTATCGGTCGGAAACTAGTTTTTATTGAAATACAAGTGAATAGATGGCGCTGATCGCGTAGTGTCTTAAAATGATTGTTTTCATTCTATAATATTTATATTAGTCTATGATGATTTTTATAACAATATAAATAAGTATATTTTTCCCTGGCTAAAACGACGCTATACAGATAGTTGAACTGATATCTTGGCACAGCTTTTTAAATTTCGTTTACACAACATTTTTCTTCAGTTGCTATGCTGGTTTCACACAGGGGCAGTACTAATACGGTTTGAACACACACGCCGAGACAGAACAACTTGACAGTAACCAAGGCAGAACAGCTAATAGCTCGCCGCTCTATTTTTCGGTGCAGGTGGCGTCCCCCACCTTTCTCGCTCGTCTATCTTGTGGCAGGGCATCTACTCCCTATCTCCGTCAGCGAAGTTACGGGCCCAAAAAGGGTGCGAAATACTCCGAAACTTCGGAGTGAAAAAACCAGTGTTAAGTAAATATTTTCGTACCTACGGGTAAAACACATCGGGAGGTACTACTGTCAAATTTTGTTTTCGTTTACATTTTTAGTTCGGGCTCCGAACGAATCATCAGTCCGTAGATTATACGGAGTAGGAAACGCCCGTAACGAAGTCCGAAACTACGAAGTTCGTGCTTAGGGAGTTCGACCTGGACTGGTGCGAACGCGAGTGCAGTGCAGTACAAAGAGCAGGACAGTGATCGCGCGCACGTCCCGACATGTTTTGCGTGTGGTTTGTTTACTTAAAACTTGTTTGTTTTGATATTAAAATGGCACCTTCTAAATTATCAATAGAAGACACTATAAAACTCATAACATTTTAGAAAGCTTTCCTATTTATTCTCTCTTTGCAATTTCAATTAGCTAAACCAGAGCTATTTGTGCTGCAGTTTTGAGTAAGTGGCGTAAATGTTGCCCCGTTGTCGTCTTCGAAACTCCATCACTATCGCTATCACTCGCGGCATGTGACCCTAGATTTGGAAGCCACTGTCTTTCCAAACTGTTCTGACCTATAGTTCTGCCTCACTGTTCTGCTTTCGTGTGAAACCAGCTTTAGCCTCACAAATGGTCAAATAAAATGGAGAGTTAATTATTAGACTACTTGTTAGAATAATAATTGACGAATAAACATGTTTTACTGTTGGACATGGCTAAATAAAGTATGGACAACTGCTCTAGCAATGTATAAACATTTTAACTAGTAATATGTAATGCTGAATAGCTGAATATTAGTACTTCGTATGAAAAAAGGTTACAGGAACTTTTTATATCGTCACAATCCTGAAAATAAAATCGTAGAAACTCCTACATTAACAGGTATAAAAACTTCACTTAACTTAACTTTTAAGAATAAGATTTTGCTATGATACTTTAGTAAGGCATTTAGAGGAGCTCGTGGCTAAATAACAGCCGCTCAGGTCAATCTTCAAAGTTAAGCAACGCTTGCCGAGGTAATTCCGTGGATCCATCGTGTAGCATCTTTACATAGCGAGTTTCCTTCGTGCCTTGGAAAGCTAGTTAAGCCGTTGGTCCCGGCTGTCATTTAAAGATCTGTCATTTGTGGCTACACCACAGTTTATGCATCTCATGATAAATCAATATGCAATTAAAACTTAAGACCATACTAGTTGGCACTGTATTAATACATAATACACGGCGAAAGGAACTTCGTTCAAAGCGAGTGCCCACGACACCCCCAACATGTTTTTTTTTTATAATTTGTTTCTAATCGAATCAAATGTAATCTAGAAGAATCGATTGTAACTTTTTAGAGTCAGCACTATTTAAGTGCCGTTTCTTTCCAGATTTTGCCAATAATTTCTAGAAATCAGATAAATGCAATTAAAGAAATCAACGTTGTGAGATGTATTGCGATAGGTACAAAAATAAATAATAATTAATACTGTTCGTTTCGACTTACGCAAATATCTTTAAAAGAAGGTTTATTCACCACAATTTTTCGTAGAACGGAATCTTATGTTGTTTTTGTCAAACAAAAAGATGAAAAACGCTTTTAATTATTTGATAATTTCACGAAAGTTCTGGAAGAAAACTATAATAATTCATTAATGAATATTTGAATGTTACTAGCTATATAGTGAGAAATTTCTATACATGCTAAGAGCAGTTGTTTAGCCATGTCCAAACCCTCGTTAAGCATATTTTACTATTGGTTGAGTTAACTACGGATCAAAAAAATGTACCTAGTGGTAAAATAATTGTTTGTTGGAGATTCGAGCAGTATAGTTATTACTTTACTGATAGAAGGCTTCACTATTATTCAGGCACCCAGAATGTCAAACGACCCTCTCCCGACAACCCGCGCGGCGGCTTTCGCCTCGTGAGCCAATACCGAGTGAGAGTCGGACGTCAGAGTGACATTGACATTTCAGGTCATAGAAAAAAAATTACTCTAGCGAGTTTCAGGTGCTCAGCTTGACCGAGCTATATTTCCTAACCTGAAAAATGCACGGTTCTTGTGAGATAACCCAAGGGAACCGTACAGCGTTGTAACAGGAAAACTAAAATCATTTAAGTCGTAATAGGTAGATACTATGTAGTAACTTGGGTAAATCAATAATGTTATTTCAGCACAAAGGTAAGCTAGAACTTTTATTCACAAAGACATGTGGCTGTGCTGTCCCTTTAAATAAATATACCTTGGTACTTTGGATAGGAGTTGGAGAAATAACGGTGATGATGATGATGACTCGACGACTAATGATGACAGACTAAAGCCATCCGTCTGTATTCTGAATTTCCACAATCACTCGTCAATACCGAGTTAAGTCTAGCATACAGATGCCTCATCCCATACAAAGAAACCGTGCCGACGTAACTAGCGTTTTTCGACTGATTAAACTGATTATTTTTTGTCCATCAATAGCTTTCGGTTCCGTTCCACGACGATAGATAGATGGTGTTAGCAGCAACATGCAAGTAAAAGGGTTTCCTCGGTTCTTGAATATTATTTTCATTAAATACAGTGAAGGTTCGTTTTATAGTATTTATACACGTTCTTACAGTTTCTTTGCACCAAAATGTGTTACAATGCAAATTTAAACAATCGAGTGGAATGCCTCAGAAATTTAAAATCGTGCCGTCTATTGGCATCAATTTTAAAAGATCCGTTCAAATCATCTATGAAATGTTATTAAGAGCCCAATATTCCTTAATTTTGTACTAAGGAGAGATTAAACAAGAACATAAAATTTTTATGTTCAATTTCAGAAAATGTTAACTTTACATACATTCAATAACAGATAGTGCATATCGCGCCATCTAGTGAGATTTATTTGAACCAAATTTTCTTTCTTAGCGCTGAGACCCTTTGGTCTAACTATATTGTACCAGCCCTCGTTTATTTTGTTTTCTTATTAGTTAAGGATAAAAAAAAACATGACTGATAGTAGGTAAGTGGTCTTTGCCGCCTATGGACATCTACAATAGCAGAAGCATCACAGATGTTGTCATTTTACCGGCACCTCCCAAAAGACCAGAAGCCATTCAACGTAACAATCAGGCCTTTTAAATTTATTCATTTCAGATTGGCTTCGCCACGTTCTTAGGTACATATGTGGCATTATCACCGTAAAAATATTGATTCTAGGCTATTCGTTGTGGCAAAAACAATAGCCAGCAAAGACCGATTCGGACTTGCATATTAAGGGCTCCGTACCACCAAAACTGTTATGTCCTTCTTTTTATTATTCTCTGAAGACGATGGACAAAATTTTATGGAACTTTGTTCAAGAGCCTACACTGATGATACTAAAGTACATACTTGTCATATGATTCTGGCAAAAGGTTATCAAAATCCGTCCGAGGATTCTTTTTTATATGGTCATGATAACCTAACTACAAGAAATATGAAGCGTCATAGAAGTGTCCATAGTAGTGCGTTTAAAGACAGTTCACTACGGAGAATAAGAGCGCGCGCGCTCCGCCTTTACTCCGCAAAAAGGTCTACCCTGCGTGCGCACCTCCACTGTCGCCAAGCACTAAAATATGACTTTAAATTGATACGAGTAAGTGTAAGAATCCTCTGACGGATTTTGATAGTCTTTTGTCAGAATTATGTGACAAGTATGTACTTTCTTTTCCCACAAGTCTTATCAGTGGAGGCTCTTGGCCCACTTTTGCTCACTGTCCTTTCAATAAGCTTTCATAAGGCTGTTATGATACAGTGTACACAGACATTAAGGTACAGGTGATACAGCCCTGTGATAAGAATGTGGAATGTGCTTTGTAATAGAATGCCGCTCTTTGGCACTCTGTGAGTGCCTGCAGAACCCTAAAATCAGTTAACCTTTTGTTTCGCCAGCTCTAAATAGCCGTTTAAATCAGTGCCGTTCATTAGATTCATTTAAGTCTTCATATTGATTTCTACTGAGAAACACAGCAACTGAAAACCACACTATCGAGCAACATTTTTGCCGATATAACGTCAGTTCTTCGTCAAGCAGCAAGCTTGTGAACATTATGGTGAGTAGAATTCCAATAAATTGTTAGGCCGCTTGTGCGCTTCAAGGTTTTCTTCCGATTATCAAGTAAAATATTCGGCTCCCTGTGAATAAGGCTACACGGTCTACTGCTTCTCACGACCGATAAATCCGCAAAAGCTTTGCAAGAGCAGATTTACAGTAAGTTTATGTAAACTGCATGATTTGTGTTTAGTTCTGACACACTTAAAAAATAATTTTAAAAAATTATTGTAACCTTTTTAATTCAAAGACCTTATACGTATTTCTTACTACTAGACTGTGTACCAAAAATTTTTGTTTAGCTAAAATGAAATCTATTATCATACACCTAGGTTAGCTATTTCCTTATAAGCGGTAGTTAATCAAAAGCGGTCCTGGCGAGAGGGTTTCCGCTGGTAGTGTGTCCTTGTCTGACTTCTTGCAAGCTCAAATAATCATTGGGTTTGTTAGAAATGGTAGAAAATTTAAAATTTTCTTTTTATTTTATACCAAAACAAACGATTCATAGACTTTGAAACGTATTTAAATATTTCTAAAGTTCCTATAATTAATCAATTCGTTGTATTTCAAAAATAATTCATTAATACTTAGTAAGAGTAGTACTTTTAAATATTTGGGCCTGGTAGTACTAAATGTAAGATGGTGGTTTGCGGAGTTTTTGGCAGGCTTTGTTCGAGTGAAATTAAGCGGCTGTTAATATTATTTGCAAATTGATTCCTAGAGGAATAAAATTGGCGTAGTTTTGTTTCTCAACTGTCGACGTAACTGGACAATATGTGAAATCATTGAGATCCTTTGAGGTATATTTAGCTGCCGGTATTTCAAAGCATCGTCTGAAGACTGCAGGATCATCTCACGCCTCTCCTTCATGAGCTTGAGAGTAGGATCAGAGAGCTTTTTGTTCCTATCTATACGATGGGTCTTGAAGAACGAGACTTGAGGAGACTTGGGATTTGAGGGTTATCGAGTCCTTCCCCTCTCTTCGGACTTCAGATCTATAATACTCCATCATAAACTGCTCAATTCCTCTTCGAGTTTGGTGATCTTTTCGTCGGACCGGAGTGTGCGCGTGTTGTACGTTGCCAGGTCCAGTTGTCGGTATTTGTTGGGGTAGCCGGATCTCGTCCGGGATTCTTAGCACCCCTTGCCATACCGTAAACTCGACCGCTACCGTAGTCGAGGGTAGGCAGGCTGCCGGGCACTATATTATGCTATGTTTTATTTGTGCTATTCATGGGGAGTGCTTTGCAGGCGGGTTGGCGATCGCAGTATGGTTGTTACAAATGCACAGAGAACGTTGCTGCCCATTCTCTGGTTTGTCCCTTACTCGCCTCTTACGACACCCACGGGAAAACATGGGATGGTGAAATTATTTACGCCTGACATCATACGGTAAATGTTGTAGATTCCAAAAAATATACATACTATTTTTTTATTTACAATAAATTAGGTAGGTTTAGGTAGCGTATTAAGGTAGCATAAATATGTCGGGATACTTACACTATCGTTTTTACAATCAATTTGTCCCGTGTTCTGTTTGGTCATGGTCACCTCATTAGAAAGAGACACACTACCAGCGGGAGCCCTCTCACGCGGACCGGTTTTTGCGCCATAGTGCACAGTCTAGTAGTAAGAAGTATAAGGTCTTTGTTTTAATTGGACATTTGACGCCACAGAGGACTTTTTTTTATATGTTTCACGCTGTTGCTTAGAATGCAAGGCATTTACGAAATAGAGATTGTGGGTTGGGTCGTTTTAAAACAAAAATAATGCATTTACCTTAAAATAAAATTGAAAAGACATGTTAACCAACTCGATTACATGCTTAAAACACAAATAATACTGAGAGTGACAGTCAGCTGGTAGATGTAACGCTCAGAAGTGTCAGATGCGATGTGACATTTGGAAAACTTCGTATTCAATTTTTCGCGTTACAACCACGTACAACATAAATTCTAATTTAAAATTAGCAATGTGAACAGAAACAGAATCGTAGTAAACTCAGAAATGATAAGACAATCTCTGAAATTGAGAAAGACACTAACAGTCTTGGGCTTACTTTTTCTATGTAAGTACAGTGCAATCTGTTTATAAGATTACAAGAATGCTTGCCGCATTTTTGTGTTGTTTTTCCTTTGCCGAATGTTTTTATAAATTTTCTCTTGAATGCGTCCGTACTATATACCTAAGTAGGGAAGGTTTTATCGAACTCATTCATTTGTTATAACAGTTGCGCTGGAAGTATTTCGCTTTTAGTTTTTCACCTCGTAACACAAAGTTGTTTGAGTCACTAATCGATAGTTTAGTACTTCAGTATGTTGATCTGTTACTTATTATAACAATGTATTTTTCACTAAAAGTTGATGGTATGTATTAAAATAAATCAAAATTAAATTGTTTTGTTCAACTTTTGGCATTTTTACATGGAGATGAAATACATTGCAATGATTAAAAGACATAATTAAAATTAATTTCAATTATCAGTAAGATTTTTAAAACTAAATTACTTTCTTTCAGTTCTCCTAATATTTTTAATTCTAACAAAACAAAACAGTGCAGTTCACCAAAGAATAGAAGAGGGAAATATCCAAAAACTAGACAGAGATTTTAGTGATCTGCCAAAGAAGGATAAATATACTAATACAGATATAATGGAGGAGAAAATGCAACAAAACAGTGATAATGATGGTACAAAGCGAGAACTGTTAGAAGCAAAGTCAAGGATAGATCAATTAGAAAAGAAAATAGCAATTTTGGAGGGAAGGGTCCCGCAGAAATATCCAGATGTTAAGTTTCTAGGCTACAAGGAGAGGAAGAGGATATTGGTAAAACATTATTGTTTATTTTTCTTGAGTCTATGGAAAATTAGATAGACTAATTTGGTTGGCAACTGATAAAATATTGACTAGAAAAAGTAATAACAAACTTGCTACTTGGTAAAACAGAAACCTTATCTATACCCAAGTAGATAACAAAAACACTGTTTCACCATAATGAATCTTGTTTAAACATTACTAATCAGTAGCCCTTATTACATGATACTTCAGAAACACATTTTATGAACATACTTTGCTTAAAAACATTTTGATATTATGTCATTACAAAATATGTTCGCCTTTCCTTTCTGTTTTTGAACTACAAGGTACATTTTACAGTCAATTATACTTTTTTTAAGAAAGTTTAATTTTATGATAACATCTACTGCCTCAAGAAAGGACAGTTACACCTTGGGGTTACCAAAGGATTTTATAGAGCATCACTTGGTTACCAAAATACTTGGCTGTGTATCCAGCAAGTGGCCATTGGACAGCTTAGTGATAGATGAGCTGTTATCTCATCTGCAGTGGCAAAATGGGCTGTTTGTGACTTCTTTGACAAAAATTTCAGAAAAGCATCTAGCAAGAGTAAAAACTATTAACGATTATTACAGGTGACAGGCGGAGCTGGATTTGTTGGCTCACATTTGGTCGATGTACTTATGACGCAAGGCCATGAAGTTATTGTGGTGGACAACTTTTTCACGGGCCGCAAACGTAACGTGGAGCACTGGTTCGGTCACCGCAACTTTGAGATGATTCATCATGATATAGTTAATCCACTTTATGTAGAGGTACTAAATAATTCTCATTGTTTTAACAACATAAGGAATATGAAATACCTAGCATGCATTTGCTTATTTAATTTTACTTTTCTAGGCGGATGAAATATACCACTTAGCTAGTCCTGCGAGTCCACCTCACTACATGCAAAATCCTGTAAAGACAATTAAGACTAATACTTTAGGAACAATCAATATGTTAGGTAAGTATTGTTTAGTCTAGCTGGTGCATTTCAGTTAGAACTTTAAGTGTGTGTCTTAAAAATCATCACAAAAGTGCAGAGTTATTCATCTCAGTGTTGGTATAACTGGTTCAACAATTTTGGAAATGTTTGTGACAAATACATAGCGACTGAAGCGGACGAAGTAAGCAAAGCAGTACTGCATCGTTGGTGTAAAATGGACTGAAATCAAAGAGCTTGAATGGAATAAGGGAAATTAAACATTAAAATAATAGTGGTTCCTCAGCCATAGATGTAGCTAAAAATTTTTGTTATTGTCACAGACAAAAGAAACATAATTATAAGCTTTTGAAAATTTTATTCACGATTTTTTACGGCAGTATAATCATTATTGCGTTTATAATTAACAATTAATTTTAATTAGATTTTTCATTCACAGCAATTAACTGTTTGCCTATTTATTGATTGGCTAGTTACTTGGCACTTTATTACCTGAGGTGTCCTTGATTAAGTAGGTGCAATTACTCAAAGTGTTGTTTGAGAAAGGGATAGGCCCCTGTCTCAAACAACACTTTATGTAATTCTTAATGTTGCTGTCGAAGCAATACACCTTAGAGTGATAAGAACAGCATGAGACTTTATGGAGTTTTAAAATCCAGTTCTATCATAATTTGGAAAAGATAAACAAACTCGTCCAATGCTTGCAATCCTTACATACTAAATAAGCTCAATTATGCTAATTGTATCACAAACGTATCGTGGTCTTATTTCAGGTTTAGCACGTCGAGTTGGAGCTAAGATACTGATAGCAAGCACGTCTGAAGTGTATGGAGACCCTATGGTGCACCCCCAACCTGAATCTTATTGGGGACATGTTAATCCAATTGGTCAGTATACTTTATAAACTAACTATAAAACATCAGCCATAATTGTGATTGCCCAAAAAAGGACTTGACTTAGTTGATATTTCAATCTATTCCAAAAGATATTTTTTTAGGGTTCCGTAGTCAACAAGTAACTCTTATAGTTTCGTGCACCTCTGTCTCCAAGAGTCTTCAGTTCTTCGGCGATATTGCTGTCTCTTCCAGCTGACTTACTAATTCTTAACTTTGTCAGCGCAACTGTCACTTCAGATTCTAAGATCTCCGGCACTAAGAGATCTTCAAACTGGATTACCGGTTCATGAGATCTCCCTTCTTCGTGTCTTTGTATAGGCTCTCACAGTAAAGCTGCCATCTCTCCGTAACCTGGTCTATTTCCGTCAGTAAGTGCCCCTGACCATCTTCAATAGGCCAGATCTTGGGTTTGAAGTCCCGGGTAATACTTTCAGAAATAGATCTCTCGTATGCAGAAACTGCGCGTGCTCTTCAATATCCTGGCATATTATTATTGGTTTCATGTATTAGTTGGATATTGAGCTCGGTCTGAGTCGTCACAAGCTGCCAGTAGGGGTTTTTTGTCCTTGATCGCTTTCCATGTCTTGTCAGTAATCCACGCCTTTTCTGGACGTTCAGTGTCCTGACATTTAACTTCTGTCCGAGACTGGATTACCATATTACCATATTTATGTTAGCAATGGGATCCACTTCAAACTTTGCGGCTTTCCTGCAAAAACTTTCTTTAAAAGCGGCGAGTGTCGGCTGGGAGGGTCGGTTTTGTTGCTTGACCGTGGTTCTTATAAACCTCTTTAGCTTGATGGTCACTTGTGACCCCCAAAGCTTGTGAACACTTCCTCAGTCGGCTCTAGGGTACGTCTTGGTGATTCTAATGCACGATCCCCATCGCTTTGCGACTATAATCTAGTCGATTTGATTTCTGTAGCGATCTCCTGGCATCACCCAAGTAAATAGACGTCTTGGGTGGTTCTGGAAACAGGTGTTCTTGATAGTTAGGGAGTTTTCTGCGCAAAATTGAAGCCACATCTCACCTCAATCATTTCTAAACCCAAGACCATTGACCAATTATGGTCAATGAATTAGTCCAAGAGCGAGCGCAGCGAGTTCAGGAGCTTAGGGCACCCCGACACGGATAGGTTAGGTTCGAAGAAGTGAAGGGAGCTGAAGTGAGCGAACTCAGCGCCCGTCATCTCCTTTATGTCAGGTTACTTTAGACCCTGCAGACAGAAATAGGAGCCCCACTCCGTCGACTTTATTGCTTAAATAGTAATCGTACTTGCCTATTCTATATTAAAACCAATGTCAACATTAAAATAATAATAAAAAAATCACATCTTTTTATCACCCGGCCCAATACGTGATGGGCATTACTCAGAAATACCGGTCAGTTAAATTATTCCAATAGGTTTTATCATATCGTCTACTCATAATGGGCATTTTTCAAATTGCCCGGGCATTATGCATAATGCCGTATTAATCACTTGGTCCATTCCACATACCTTACAACTAGGTTCATGCAACATGGTTTTGTGTTAATTCTCATGGTCATTATTCGGTCACTCACTGGATTGTATCCGAGAATAGACTTGTTGATCAGTGGAGTTACCCTGACGCCTACTTAATTTTTTCTTGCGCTTTCTGGTCTCGAAAAGTAGATGGTATGTCCAGAAGCCATGTTAAAGATACCCGAGCTTCTAATATGGGTGTACGTAATCCCCAGAATCTCTAGACGGTATCATTTATATTCCTTGCTTATAATCGCCCCTTTCTCTGGTTGAAGCATGCACCGGAAAATCCATGTCCCAACCCTGATCTTCTGCCGCAATTGCGGGCGGTGAGTTGGGATGCTTGCGTTGTTGTCACCAGCAGCACCCTGCATGCACTGAGCCTGATGAGTCACTTCGGTGGAACCAGTAGAATGCTTCAGAATACACTATGCGACCTGGAATCGAGATGACGCCGGGTCGCATGCCATCGCTCTCTCGTTATCAGACATTTTCATGAGTTTCTTAGGCAGATAATGCAGTGGTTTCCCTTGCCTTCTGCATCATTCGTTTTTTGAGCCCAAGGCTGCTGACACCTCTTCTACATGGTTTCCCAAGCAGGTAAGTGGTTATACCGCCAAAGCTCGGCCTCCATTGCCTCGTTAGTTGACTAGCAGGGAGCACCACGACAGCTGAAGGGCTGTCGTCTCTGGTTGCTTGTGTGAACAAACTTCCAGAGCGTGCAGGTGAGGTTGACTGGGACTGACTAGATGTTATTGTCATTCTTTCGTATCTCCAATTTGAAATTTAACAAGCGTGAAATAATATTTGTGCTAAAAAACTTGTTCTCCTTAGTAAATTAAGTATCCATAATACTGATCTTTCTGTCTCTATTAGCATTTTATACAGGTGTTCAAATGGTTGTGACAATGACCTTACTATGTTTGTTGATTTATCTTTTTATTTGACTTTTAAATTACGTTTACATACAGATAGCAAAAATAGCCATTGAAAATGTATTTTAATAAAAATAAGATATTATAAATCAGATTTGCCCAATCGTTAGGTAGTTAAGTTTTCTTAAAAATAAAAAAAAATAAAAATTAAAGTCAAAAAAGTTTTATTCATTAGAAAAATGTGGTGTTTCAAACAATAGTGGTGGCTGGTGAGTGAGTGTTACATTAATAGAATAATTATTTACGAGAACTATACTTATTCATGATATTTCTGAAGATAAAGTTTCCACGCACCGATTGCGCGACACATCTCTCTCTCCCGCGCGCTTATCGTCATTGTTTGTGCCCCCCGGCCGCGTTTCCTTTAGCACGCTGCAGGCACGGTCGAGTTATCTCCGAAAAGCGGGACAGGCTCGTTCCCGCTTTTCGGAGATAACTCGACCGCGGGACATCCCGCCCGACACATAAAAATCGGGACGTCTGCTTACGTTGGTTCAAGATCACCTTCCGTAAAATGGAACAAATGACACCGCTTCTTTGCATAGTATGTTAATTTGTTTAACTATAAGGTGAAGAGGTGTTTTTCTCCAATAGATGGTTTCCTGCTATAGAATATTTTGCATATCTAGAGCATTAAAAAAAAACATTCAAAGTTTTTGCTTACGCGATTAATAGCTCTCAATGGAACTGCACCCCGTGCGTGGACAGCTATGATAATAATTATTTAGAGTAATTATTTATTTACATTAAGAAGAATAAATTGTGAAAAATTATGAATAATGCTACTTGTGTCATTCCATTGGAGTCCATTAAATATTATTAAAAATACACAAACAGAAAACTATTTAATGAACTGTCACGACGCAACATCGTGAATCGTGCCAACTATTGTAAGTGGTGCTTTAAGCGCGAAAATATAATTTGGTACTTACAAACTTCTACAATCCAATTCCTATTAGGGGTTGACTTAAACACCCGCTTCTTTCTCAGAATTCGAGCTATGTCTCTAACTAATTTCAATAGTGATAATGTATGGAATGCGGATGTAATCCTATACGTAACCTTCCGCATATAACAAACATACGGACCGACAAAAATTGTCGCTTTTATAATCGGTATCTATTATCAAATAATGTATGGAATTAAGCGTAATTTAAATCAAATCAAATATTTTATTATAATTTTAAACGTGATTACTGAGTATTAGTGTTCGTTAACAACTACATTTGTGTGAAACTGTGTTGTAGCACTTGTTGCCTTTAGCGCCCATCTCCGATAGAGCAGACGTCAGCGTTCCAACATTTATAACAAAAATAAATTACAACTACCATCAATTGATATTATTGAAACAAATTATTTAAAACTACCTAATCAATAAATATAAAATATATAATCTATACTTAATATTATAAATATGAATGTAAGTTTGTTTGTTACGTTTTCACGCAAAAACTACTGAACCGATCGTCATGAAACATTTGTACATATATTCTTGGAGGTTTTAGAAGTAACATAGAATACATTTTATTTAAAAACATATATTTTTTAGTGGCTTCACTGCGAGCGAAGCCGCGGTTAAAAGCTAGTAAACTATATTTAACTCAAATAAAAACCGTTTTTTTTTATTTTCTCTCAAGGTTGACATTGCTACATAATCAAGAAATATTTATACAATTTTGCGTTATATAAAAAACTTTTTTACAAAAAAATACAACCGCCTTCCAAATAAAAACATTACAAAGTGAAAAATAACTTCAATTTCGGAATTCAAGAAAATAAGAAACGATAAAAACTTTTAACAAAAAAAAAACCACCGACTTCCAAATAACAAAACTACAAAGTGAAAAATAACTTTATTTTTGGAAGTCGGTGTCCATAACGCAAAAAATATGGTACCTACGAAAGACACCGACTTCCAAAAATAAAGTTATTTTTCACTTTGTAGTTTTGTTATTTGGAAGTCGATGTTTTTTTTTGTTAAAAAGTTTTTATTTTTCACTTTTTATTTGTACTTACCTAATAGGCAAGTTGTCTAGTAAGTTACCTTAACGCCAGAATAGATAACCCGAATATCATGAAACTTGAACATTACCGGTGAAATGAGAGATCTGCATACCCCTTAAAAGCGTACTGGCGTTTTCGGGAGATTTGCCGTTATTTATTGAAGAGTTCTGTCGTATATCTTCGAAGTTATTAATCAGATCTTCACCAAATTAAAATGGGACCAATTCCGAAACATACTTTTTCAAACAAAAAAAGAATTTTCAAAATCGGTCCACAACTGGCGGAGATATCGTTGAACATACACAAAAAAAAAAAAACAAACATGATGCCGAACATAGAACCTCCTCCTTTTTGGTAAGTCGGTTAAAAATTTGTCAGCTCTCACAAATTTTATAACGCAGAGTCTGAACTAAGTTCGGGATCTGTATGACAGATCTCCAGGCTCACATCCCTTTAAAATAATCATATTTGATGGCATCATAATTCTGAATAATTAAAACAATTTTGATAGCGGTAAATCTATTAACTAAATACTATAATAAAAATACTATTCAAAAAATTATAACATCAAAATTCAATCCTGTATAGACTGCTTCGTTGGTCGTGGTCAGTTACTGCTGGCCGTGAGGTTGGCTGGGTTGGATTCCTTGGTCGGGCAGTGTTATTGGGTTTTCCCTCTGAAATTTCTCAGTAGCAGTCCAGAGTCTGGACTCGTTCCCGGTTTATGGGAAAAAGTTTACCTCCACAAGCTCCTCCTACAAGTGAATTAAACATAACTGGCGAAATTCTTTCGCCTTCGGGGCATGCAGGCATGAATCGTGATGTTATGTTTTGTTAACCGAATTTCCAAAAAGGAGGAGGTTTTATGTTAGTCTATAGGTTTTCTTTTGTGTATTTGTCAAGTTTTCACCGTCAATTTTATTGTGGACCGATTTTGCAAATTGTTTGTAAGAGTATGTTCCCGAATTGGTCCTAAGGTTTAGGTTTTAAGAGGTGATTTCAAAAATATATAACATAAATTATGTTTAAATGTACCTAATTCTAAAAAGTTATAAATAATAAAAGCTTATTAAAAAA
Source organism: Orthosia gracilis (assembly GCA_947562075.1). NCBI lineage: Eukaryota > Metazoa > Arthropoda > Insecta > Lepidoptera > Noctuidae > Orthosia > Orthosia gracilis. The sequence goes on from OX387268.1 coordinate 46,241,018, forward strand.
AAAAAACAAAAGACCCGACTGCACAGCACGATTTTCTACTTGTTTACGTCTTTTTAGTTCGCTTTTTAAGCAGTTGGTTGTTTTTTTTTTTTAAGTTATTGGCGCTTATAGGCTCATTGACTTAATGTAGAAAAGTAGGGTCAATGTCTGTGGAGGCGCGCGCTGCGCAATCATGCGCAATGTGAATCTACATTGCCCGCCATACCACATATTTTTCCGTTTCCACTTTTATTTTATTTCAACTGTATAAGTGAAGATAAATAGTGTGTGCAACGGCTTATAATTAGGTATTAAAACACTCGCGTGTTATTATTATCACGCTCCTGTTTTACATTGCACAAACTACTATTTAATTTAATTTCGGTTGAATTTTTTTGAGTAAAAGTTTTTATTTATAAATACCTTACTACATTACAGGGCCAAGAGCTTGCTACGACGAAGGCAAGAGGGTAGCGGAGACGCTGGCGTACTCCTACGCCAAACAAGAGAAGGTGGCGGTCAGGGTGGCTCGCATCTTCAACACGTATGGACCCAGGATGCATGTGTCAGACGGACGCGTCGTGTCAAACTTTATTATGCAAGCGCTGCAGAATTTGACTATTACTGTACGGAAATATTTAATTATAAAAAAAAACAATCTGCCTAATCTTTTTCCAAGCATACGGGATCGGCGTCCAATATATTAGAATGCAGAACAACATTTAATGGGTTCTGGACCTGCAGCCCAAGGGCAAAGAGTATGAAAAACATAGACGGAAAGCGACATCGCGACTTTTATCTTGCATGCGATTTGTCGATTTTTCGTACTCTTTGCTCTTGCCGAATTCATTACGCAATAAGGCTGCTGGCCTCCATAACCCAGTAACTGGGTAATACGATATCCTTTAGTAAGCAACCCAATGGATGTCTTTTTTATTTTAAATAGTAGTAGCCCACCGGTATCGGGAACAGGGTCCAAGCGACCGGTGGCGGGGGCTATTTAGGGAAGAACCTTCGTAATGAATTTGGCAAGGCAAAGGGCATAGAGTATGAAAAATCGACCAATTACATAGACGGAAATCCACATCGCGTCTTTCATGTCGCATGTGATTGGTCGATTTTTCATACTCTTTGCCCTTTGCCTTGCCAAATTTATTACGCAATAAGGCTGCTGTAGTACTGCTTTCTGTATCAAGCCCTTGATCCAACTGCCCAACGAGAGCCTCCAAAGTAGTTCATCGAGACTATTATGTCATTGGCCGGCTGGCATTAGTAGACCTTTGAACTGTTCCACTCTTAGCCAAAGTCATCCAATATTTTGTATTTATTCTCTACTGTTTCTGCATGAGTGGAAAAACGTTTCATTTTCCTGAGCGAACATTATATCGGGATAAAAAAGGCCTATGTGCTATTCCAGACTTTAATCCATCCGTGCCAAATTTCATCCAGATCCGTTCAACCGTTCTGGCGAGATTGAGTAACAAACATCCATCAATCCAAATTTTCGCATTTACAATTTTATAGTAGGATTCTCGTCATCAAGATCCAAATCTCTGTGTTCTAAATTGAGCTGTAATTCACACTCCAATAAAATAAATGATAATTGACAGACAAGGATGCTGTAACGTGACACACTAAGCCATTGCCACTCATTAAGATTGTCAAGGCTGTTAATTTAATATTACATCACTTGATCTTGTGATTGAACGCTTAGCAGTCGCACGGGGTCCCAGCGCTACGAAAGAAAATTTGGTTCAAATAAATATCACTAGATGGCGCGATATACATCGATTTATTATTGAATTGTGTGTAAAATTATTTTTTTCTAGAATTGATAATAAAAATTGTATGATCTTGTTTAATCAATTCTCCTAAGCACAAAATTATGGAATATTTGGCTCTTAATATACATTTGAAAGATTATTTGAACGTATAATTTAAAATTCATTCCATTAGATATCACGGTTTTAAATTTCCGAAGCAAGCCACTCGTTTTTTAAATTTTTATTAGGTATAACACATTTAGGTTCAACGAAACTGTAAAAAAGTGAAAAATGAAATCGCCGTATTTAAAGAAAAAGTTGGTTCGAACCGAGTAAACGTACTTGCAAATCGTTGCTAACACCATCTATAGCCTTGGATCGGAACCGAATGGGATCGATATAATTTTAAAAATAATCAGTATAATCAGACGAAAAACGCCAGTTACGTCGGCACGGTCTCGGCGATGGTAACGACCGCGACTTCTCGCATAGTGGTTTCGACACCAGTGGGCTTATTCCGAGTTTTTACTAAGTACTCGTGCTGGATCGCCTTAACGTAAACGTCCATTTGTATTGAGAGAACTTTAACGCGATCAAGTACGTAAAAAAACTAGCACTACGGCCTCAGGCCTGTACAATATCTATCTAGGTGAAGGAAAACATTGTAAAGAAACCTGCATGTTCTAAAACCAGGAATTGAAAGACTTGTGACACCCCTCAACCTGTACTGGCCCAGCGCGGTGGATAACGGCCCACTTTCTCTCTGTGAGAGGTGGCCGTGTCCCTGCAGCCGGCACATTGCTAATTTTATATCTTGCATTGCTTATGCGTACAGTAAGTGCTAATAATGTGTTTTTAATCCCCAGGTGTATGGCAACGGGAAACAGACCCGTTCATTCTGTTATGTATCTGATCTCGTTGATGGGCTGTTAGCACTAATGGCGGCCAATTACACGCTGCCTGTTAACCTTGGGAATCCAGTGGAAAATACTATACAAGGTAAATAATATATAGACTAAATATAGCAGTAGTGATATGACGTATGATTTATATCGACGTTGAATTTAGGTTCAAATTGCAACGCATAGTTGTGATTACTGAAGTTAATATAGACCACATTATCAGTAGATCGGTTCAAGAAATGCAAGATGCACAATAATGATAACGTTAAAACTGTCACAAACAGCGGCATCACCCGCGTTAAAACTGTTTTATCATCCCAAAGAAGCACTACCGGAATTAAAACAATCCTATGTCCTTCCCGGGATCTCAAATTATCTCATACCAAATTTCATCTGAATCGGTTCAGCCATTTAGTCGTGAAAAGGAGATAAACAAACCGAATTACTTTCGTATTAATAATACTAGCGGACGCCTCGCGGTGTCACCCGCGTAGTTCCCGTTCCCGTGGGAATACAGGGATAAAAAGTAGCCTATGTCACCCGGGGATAGTGTATTTATTTATTTAAACTTCATGTACAATGGTGATACATAGGCGGACTTAATGCAGCAAGGCATTCTCTACCAGTTAACCTTTGGGTTAAAAAGGACACAACAGTGGTAGGAGTACAAAATAAAAAAGAACAATAATTAAAATCTGATATTAATAAACTATCTAACTAATAAAATACATAAATATTTTCTAAAACAATAGACTAATAAATATTATAATAAATACCATATTATTATTTTAAATGAAACAGAAATTTAAATATAATAACTATGACGAAGACCGAGCTACGTAAGGGAGGACAAGTAATAGTTCCGGATTCTACGCTTAAATGTATGTAGTGTAGTTTCCCAACGGAGAATTTTTGAAATTGGTCCAGTAGTGCTAAAGTTAATTCGTTACATACAAAAATACAAATCTTTCCTCTTTATAATATTCGTTTAAAAGATATAGATTAGCATAATACCCACAACGGATCTTTGTGTCTCTGACATTGGCTGAAAGAGATATTTTTGTGTCAATGTTGAACATGAAGATAGCATTATATAACTGCCTCTTTCACTCACTTACGTTTGTCGCTTCGTCCTATCTCGCTTACTCTATGCAGTATAGTCGAAGACAAACTGTTTCTTGCGCAATGATTCGCAGAGACAACTTCAAAGACACAAAGATCGGCTGTGATTACTATATGGACAAGCACATTTAGCCCACCTAAAAGAAATAAAATTACTTGTTTTCAATTCATTGAACCCTGCTTATCTCAAAATTGGTAGAACTGAATGATAACTCTTATCGCAAGATATCACTAACTATGCGGTTGCGCTTCCTTTAACATGACATTTGTAGATAAATAAATATATCTGCTACATTTTTAGCAGTTTAACACACACCCAATTTGTTGCTTGTTGAGACCATCCCTTATATATAAAGGTGCACATTACTTTATCATGTGCTTTGACCACCTGTGTCTAATATCGAAATAGAGCAGGTTTTTTATTCAATTATATCATTAAAATTTACATAGTAACACAGTAATTTACATAGTAGTACATAGTTTAAATTTACATACTTAATTAACAATAACTACCTATATATACTATTACTTAAATAAAGATAAAATACGACAAACACGTATAAAAGGGCAGGGGTCATAGGGCGTCAAAAAATTCGTCCACATCGCTGTCAACGTGAAAAGTGCCTAGAACGCTGGCAGCATTGCCACGTTGGATGGCAATGCTGCCCAATGCCAATCATGTGCTTGTCTGATATTATATTTTATAAGCTTTTATATAACTTGCAATTTATGTATTTATGTGTGTTCGGGTCAAATCTTGCAACTGAATTTTAAAGCAGTTATCCTCAACCAATTAGTCAAAGTCAAAATTTTATTGCGAACTAAGTGTACAATGTTGATGTTATTTTATGTTGTTACTTAAGACTTAGCAGCCTTTTACAAGCATTGCAATTTTCATCCTAAATTAGCATGCATTAAATATTATTTAGATCAGTAAAATGTCAAAATTAAATGTCAATAGTTATGAATTCAATATAATTATTCAGCAATATTAATGTCATCCGTTTCAGATATTACAAATTATAACTATGATTTTAAATTAATGTAAATAGGATAGACTAATTTTATTTTGTTTTATAGGACAGATCGCCACTATTTTAAGCTAGCCTCTAAATATTCTTTACTGAGTAGAAACATTTTTGGATTAGGAATAGCTTTAGCCTCTTTTGGAATATTGTTGCTGATTTTTCAGTTTTAAACGTGTTGGGCAACTTATTATATATTTTTATTGCCATATAGTATGGGCTGTCACTTAACATTTTAATTCTTGAGAATGGAGCGCATAACTTTTTTTTTATGGCGAGTGTTGACATTGTGAGTATCTTCTACTTTAACGAATTTGTCGATATTTTTAAAAGTAAATAAGCAAATGTCCAGTATATATATTGACGGCAGAGTTAGAATCTGATATTTAATAAAGAATGGTTTGCAGCTCTCCGTTTTATCTATTTGGGCTAGAATTCTTATACACTTCTTTTGTATTATGAATAGTTCATCTACATGTACACTATTACCCCATAGCATGACGCCATATCTCAGCCATGAGTATGCGTGTGCGTAGTAAGCAGCCATGGCTGTTTGTGTGTTAGTGCTTAATTTAATTTGAAAAAGAGCGTAAGTGAATCTCGAAAGTTTTTTTTTAATGTTCTATGTGTGACTTCCAACTTATGTGTGTGTGTGCAATATTAATGCCAATTAGGCTAAATGTACTAACTTCTTCTATTTGCACGTTTCTAAATGTTGTTTTTAAATTGAGAGGTGTTTTTTTATAAGATCTAAATTGTATTATTTTAGTTTTATTACTATTAATTTCTAAGTTGTGAATCTGGAGCCAAGTATTTACAGTTTGGAGGGTATCTTGTATTTGTAGACTAGGGTTATTTAAATTTTTACACTTGATTAGTATAGAAATATCGTCTATTATGTAAATATGATTTGAACCACGAATACGCTGGTCCTCGTACGCCGCAACCATATAGTTTAGTGAGTAAGATATCATATAGGACCTTGTCGTATGCTTTTGTCATGTCTAGTAGAAGCCCAGTTACGTATTGTTTGTCGTTTATATGTTGTAGTGCTTGTTGAACATATTTATAAACTGCTAATGTTGTAGATCTACATTTTCTAAATCCATTTTGTGCGTCGTCAAGAATATTAAACTTTTCCAGGAATATATATAGCTGATTGCACATAGCTTTTTCAAATATTTTGCAAAAGGTTGGCAGCAGTGCTATGGGTCTATAATTGCTTGGAATATGCTTGTCACCTTTTTTATGTACTGGTTTAACTAAAGCTACTTTTAGTGCGTCTGGAAATTGGCCGTCTTGGAAGCTTTGATTAATTAAAAACATTAGGGGAATGGAAAGTTCTATTGCGCATTGCTTCAATAAAATTGGTGGAATGTTATCGATACCGCAGCTATGTGTATTTTTAGTTGACCTTATTATATTAATTTAAATTTCTTTCTGATCTACCGGATCTTTCTGATATATTAAGTTTGTATAAACGTTTGGTTTGGATGATAAACTATTTTAATGGTAAACAAATATTTATAGAATGATTAGTTTTTGCTAGCAGATTCGCTGGGAACATACTTCTGGGTTAAAAAGTCCTACTTCGTAATATACCCTGATTCGTTCGGCCATTCATTCAAAAAAATCAAAATCAAAATTTCTTTATTCAATTAGGCCATTAAGCGGCATTTTTGAACGTCAAAAAAGGTTAACAAACATCCAAACAAATATTAGGTACAGTACAAACATTTTCTTAATGTCCCTTGATAAACTTCGCGTTTCGTCAGTAGTCGGATTTCTATCAGTTGTACTTGGTGCAGACCGGACCCTCTCAATCAACTTGCAAGTATATTTCGACCTGAGACGCATAAGGTCGAATGTCAAGATTGGAGCAATAGTATTTTCTTCGATCTTATGCATCTCAGGTCGAGACATAGAGTTGTTAATACTCTTTTAACAAGCTCTATATATTTCACACGGAAATCAAAACAAAACAACTATAAAGTGTTCTAAATTCAAATTATTATACACGATAAATTAAAAATAATATGGGCATGGAAATAAGCATAGAAATATAAAATACAGGAGAAGTGGCAAGGGGGCGTGTCGGTGTCCGCGCGACGTGGTCTGACTGAGCATGTCACAGGCAAATGGCCGGTCTCCGCTAAACAGTGCGCTTTCGACCGTCATCGTGACAAATTACAAGAATGCCGTGTTGTTCAGTGGTTTCTTGTAAAAAGCGAAGCCTAAACCAAAACTTTGTAAATCATAGAATCACTTACAATAAGTGAGTACAAGTATTTCACTATATTTGTCTTTAAAATCAAAAAAACAACAAATCGTAAAATATTTCTTGCTTCTACTATGTTATTTTTGTATTGAAATATCACAGCGACTGTACTATTTTTGCATTAAATACATTGCTTCCTAACCATTACCTAAGTTTGTCGCTAAGTGACTGGACTAGCAATGTAAAAATCACAAAACGATACATCATTGAGCGGATGCATCGCGTAGTACGGCCGCTGCTCCTTGCGACGAGTTAGTGATGTGCTTGTGCAGATCCACTAACGTAGGCTATCGATAACAATGTCGATGACGAATGAAATATTGTTATTATATTTTATTTTCAATTTGTCAACCGTTTTCACCCGGTTGGAAAATCGATGCGAAATAATGTGTATTACTTATTTTGATTATTTTACAGCGTAGTAGAGAAATGCGTAACCAACTTTTTGACAAATAATGCAACCCCAATAATATCAAAGTGTCAAGTGCTGCACAAATACCTCCACTTTTTAAGTCAGTGATTAAACACTGTAGCACTAGCAGGGTTCAACAATACCTCCTGTTTCAATTCAATTCAATTTATTTATTTCAAGTAAAACAGGCTCATAACATAATAACAATAATAGCAGCACAAAGCAATTAAAATTAGCTACATTAAAAATAAATTAAACATTACGCTATGAAAGCCTAAACCAAAGTAACCGGCTTTTTGATTGTTTGAATTTTTTGATTTACTTAATAATTTATAGTTTTAGCTGCATATTTTGTTTTAACTATAAAATTTTCTGGACAAACCGTTTTTTTTATTTATTTTCAAGTAAACAAAAAAAAATTGTACAATAATAAATGGGTGAATCGATAAGTTTCCGATTTAGTCAATCACTAGCGTGTATGTAAAATAAATTGCTTTTGCATAGCACAACGATAGCGACCGATGTTTTTTGTGTGCGTAATTTGTACGGTGATTGGTATATACACGCTGTGCTTGAAGGGATAAGGTTTATAATTTATTGTGTAGTACGTTCTGATTTAAGAAATGCGGGTGTGTGCGCGACTGCGTATCTATTGCCTTTACTGAACTGCATGTGTAGTAGTTGCCGTGGGGTAGGGGCAAACTGGAGACACAGGTTTCCGATATATTTTCGTCTACCGGGCATATCTCCTTGTTTATTAAATGGAAATAAGAATTCGTTTGTATTATTGCCGAGGGACATTGAAAAATAGTTGTATTGTACTAGGGTTTTCGATTGGCTTTATAAAGTGTTCTACATGAGGGATTTTTAGAAGGCTTTATGGTTATGATGTTGATGAATATAACTTACTGCCTACTTTTGCTACTATAGCAAAGCAGAGATCATACCTACCATAATATCACAGACAGAACTTTACGGCACCCATATTTCGCCATTAGTCCCAAATATTGTTGAGCCTAGAGCCATTAACTTCTGCCTCTCTTAGGTTAAGTTCATATGACCCGCACGGAACAACTAACCGCGCAGCACAAGATGAAACTATGTTTAGCGTCTACATTACCGCGCGCCATAGCGCGGTGCGCTCCGTTCCGTGCGCAAGATCTTGTATAGTTCTCGCTAAACTTCTGGGCCGCCCTGAATTTGGCTTTCCGATGCGCAAGGCACGGATCGGTACTGTTTTTGTATGAGATTAACTACTGCGCAGCCAGAATCCGTCGGTTTCCCCGGATTTGTCCTAGTTTAGTTTAGGCTTCCGAAAACGTCCGGGTGGGGTTTTATTTGTAGTCTGGGTTTTAGTCTTCAAATCACCAACGGCAATTTTTCACCGATTTTTCCGTCAATTGTAGACCGATTTTTTAAATTATTTTTGTTTGGAAGGGTTTGATCCCAATTTGGTCCCATTTAAAATTGGTGAGTGTCTCCGAATTTCTTCATCAGATCTTCACTTCGGCACTCTTCAAATAATTGGGTTGGGGAAAAAGTCTTTTCGCATTATAGTATGTATGAAATTGTAATAAAATCTCTTTGGCTATACTATTTGTATCTGGCTGGTTTTGGTATCATTGAAAGTTTAAATTTAAAAGAACATAATGCCAAATTCAAATTAGGAAAATGTGTGATTTTCATTTGTTTTTCGTACTGTCAAGATGAGTGAATCTAATGAAGAAATTCGATACATTTTAAAATTTTACTACAAAAAATGTAAAAATGCAACGCAAGCCGCGAAAAAAAATGCGATGTTTATGGACCTAGTGCAGTCTCTGTGAGAGTAGTACAAATTTGGTTTAAGCGTTTTCAATCCGGAAATTTTGATGTCAAAGATGCACGTCGCTCTGGTATTACGGATAAATGAAGTCATTTTTGAAAAAGTGGAGCAAGATCGGCTTATCAGTAGTTACGACGTAGCTGAAGAACTGGGAATTGACCACAAAACAGTTTTGGTGCATTTGAAAAAAACTGGGTACACAAAAAAGTTATTAGGTTACCTCACGAGCTCACTGAAAGAAACCTAATGAACCGTGTACTCATTTGTGATTCTTTATTACGACGTAATGAAACTGAAACATTTTTGAAGAAGCTGATAACTGGTGATGAAAAGTGGATCACGTACGACAAGAACGTGCGAAAAAAGTCGTGGTCAAAGGCCGGTCTGGCTTCACAGACTGTGACGAAACCCGGGTTAACTCGCAACAAGGTGATGCTGTGTGTGGTGGGATTGGAAGGGCATTATTCATTATGAGCTGTTACCACCAGACAGGACCATCGATTCTGAACTCTACTGCGATCAACTGATGAGATTAAAGCAAGAAGTTGAGAGAAAGCGGCCGGAATTAATCAACAGAAGAGGTGTGCTTTTTCATCATGATAACGCTAGACCTCACACATCTATAGCCCCTCGGCAAAAATTAAGAGAGTTTGGCTGGGAGATGTTAATGCATCCGCTGTATAGTCCTGACCTTGCACCTTCAGATTTCCACCTGTTTCGGAATTCTTTAGGCAATGTCAGGTTAACATCATGAGAAAACTGCCAAAACCACTGGTCCCAAAACTTCTTTAGCAATGGGATCATGTCCCTACCTAGCCTCTCTAGGTAGTCCCTACCAAGATGGCAAAAATGTATCGAACAAAATGGTACCTACATACTTTATTTAAATGTAGATAAACTATATTAAAAAATGTTACGAATTTTCTTAAAAATGCGAAGAAACTTTTTACCCTACCTATTATTATAATATAAATTATTATAATTGTAGCGCTGGCTTAACAATAACAAAAAAAAAATGCAAATCACCCGGAAATGCATGTCTGTTTATTGTACACTAGCTTCTGCCAGTGGCTTCGCCCGAGTCAAAAGTGTTTTATCATCCCAATGGAGCATTAAATCGGGCTAAAAATACCCTTTCTGCTATTCCTGACTAGGTATAATCTCACCTGACTATCATCTGTCTGCCAAATTTCATCTAGATCCGTTTAGCCGTTCTGGCGTCATTGAGTAACAATCATGCATCCAAACTTGCGCGTTTATAATATTAGTAAGATTACTATAGAAATTGACCATTATCTAGGTGCCACACAACAAAAAAGTGTAAAAAAAAAAATACAACCGACTGCCAATTAAAAACGTACTGTTTTTGTAAAGTGTAAAATAACTTCAATCGTTACAAGAAAACTTTAAATTTTGGATATTGTAGTAAACGAAACCATAAACACCAACTCCCGAAATTGAAATTATTTTTCACTTTGAATTGTTTTTAATTGGAAGTAAGGTTGTAAGTTGTAAATAAAATCTGTATAAATAGCCGGGTTGTAAGCTCCAAAAGCCGGGATTTTCACGCTCCTTGTCCTGGTTGGCAGATTTTAGAGATGACAACCCTATGTTGGACAGACGCACTGATTGAAGAAAAACGATGTTCATACATATTGGTAAATAATTTCTAATAAATGGTACCAATTAGTACTCGAACAACAAAGTTGGTACCTTAATAGTTTTCGACAAAATTGACTTTGAAGGGGGTCCTGCGGTAGTCACGCTCCATTTAGCAGGACCACCATGAGCTGTGAAAAAGGGAGCATGCTACAGCTATTCCAAGTATACAAATAATTACTACCCATAAATGTGATTCATTTCGTAAAAAAACAGAACTGAAACATTTGTATTTACCGATAAACCGACGATGATAACTTTCGCTCGCTCGTTCAGCAGGACCACGAATTTGAATGTTGATTCCTAGTTTGAGGAGCCTGTCGCTTTCCTCAAACCCACTTAGAAAATTAATACCCTGCAAGATAAAATTAGTACCCAAAATTCACAACTACTACTCCAGTAGTTCATGAGATATACCATGGCATTGGTAGGGTGGCGGTAGCCACGGTGTTAAATTTTCTTTTCAAGAATTCCCTATTATTAAAAACTCTGTGATTTCTGCCCAAATTTATACTAAAATTACTACTCCTAAAGAAGTTATAGCGATCAAAAAAACAAATACCTAAATGTTCTATTTTATGAGAAATTAACTTTCATTACTTTTCCATACTAACCCCGAGTTTCTCAGCTCAAAATTATCGCAGAATTAATGTGACAAATTGTCAAGCACGCGTTATCTGCTGTGATTGGTTGAATGATTTTCTATGTAGGTTTGAGGAAAGTGACAGGCTCCTCAAACTTGGAATCAACATTCAAAGTCGTGGTCCTGATGAACGAGCGAGCGAAAGTTATCATCGTTGATTTCAAAATCATTTTTTGTTTTTTTTACTATTCGTTTAGTTCTGTTTATTTTACACGAAATGAATCACATTTATGGGTATTAATTATTTGTATACTTAGAATAGCTGTAGCATGTTCCCTTTTTCGGCACTCATGGTGGTCCTGCTGAATGGAGCGTGACTACCGCAGGTAAGTACGGTAGGTAGGTAGGTAGTAGTAAGGTACCAATTTTGTTGTTCGAGTACTAACTGGAACCAATTGAGTAGTAATTATTTACCAAATATGGAAGCGATCCGGCGGTAGTCACGGACATGAAAAATAAGTAGCGAAGACTGCCAGGCTGGCTCGCGTACAATGCTGTCAAGTGAACTCTCCCACCGCATGGCGACGCGCGGTGTCGCGCGATCATGGGAACTTAGCCTTAACATATCACTATTAATTTCAGAATTCGCCATGATAATCAAGAACCAAGTCCCGGGATGTCGGAGCATGGTGGCGAAGGGAGCTCCCGTTGAGGACGACCCGCAGCGGCGACGCCCCGACATCACTGTGGCTAGGGAGCATTTGCACTGGGAGCCTAAGGTGAGGTTTCCACATTAAGTTCATCGCGATTATAGGAAGGATGATCAATCCCGTACCATGACATTTCAAAACTATTATGGTTCGCGTGTGAAAAAGCCACAGATGTAAGTCATATACATCTGTCCCTTGCGCACATTGGAAATAACCTTGCTCTAAGAGGTTATGGTCATGCACCAGAAATGCAAAGGAAAAAAGGTTTTACTTACCGCGTTGCACAATACTTTAGTACTTGTTGCTTAAATCTGTGTCAGCTTATGCTGGCACCTAGTACTGTTTCCTAGATAATTAATTTCAAAAGTAAAGGTTCCATGACCCTTTTAAACCAGTTGTTCTAAAAAAAAATACCTACTAATTGTTGTGTTTTAAAACTTTCAATACTTTAGACTGAGACCTTAACCATAAAATAAAGTTTTCAAGGCAATCATGTGTATTTATTTCTTGTTTTAATTTCAGGTATCGCTACAAGAAGGTCTGCAACAAACCATCGACTACTTCAAAGAAGAGTTATCACGGACAACATTTCAAAACAATCAAACCTACATGAATATGAAAAGTCATCATTAATTTAGTTTTTAGAATCTGTTAAAATGTGATATTCGGGTGCCTGTGTATGGGAGTGTATGAATAACAATAAGACATCATATTGTTGAATTATTCTCACTTTTTGTTATTTATGACACAATGATTACATGGTTACACCTTAATGACAAAAATGTGTTGTATATCTAATTTATATTCATTTGTTTAGTTAAAATAAAAATGCACATTTCTCGTAATGTTAAAAAATATTTTGTTTTATTGGTATTGATGTGAAGATGTACAATTGACTAGAATCTTATTATTATCAAGGAATATTAAGTAAAGATGACCATAGAAAATATGTCATTATTGCTAATTATGATAAGTTGTTCATACATTAGATTCACTAGTATCAGATAATAATTATTGAGAAATATGTTTACCACTAGCTATTCTTAATATGTCGGACTTTTTCCTTAACTGTTATGTAACTAACATTCCACAACACAACACAACATGATTACTACAGCATAAATTAACACACTATTGGAACCATGCCCACAACCACATTGGAATAAACTTAGCCTACACAATCAATCCTAGAATTTATTATATTCTAGGTCATTCTACAATCAGTTGTAAACTATTTACAGCACATACTTGGCAAGACATCCCATTTATAAAGATATGATTTTCTTAAAATAGTTTCAGTCTTACAGAGTCTTTCACCGTGAGTATGGACCAACGTTTTATACAGTTGGAACATGTCACTTGGCAATTGTTTGTGTCTGACTAACATCTGGGTGGAACAGCCTCTAGACTTCCATTCCGTGTCAAATCTGACGTCATGTACTCTGTTTATCCCGTCCAAAGAGGCAGTCCACACACCCATGGAGACATCTTCGGATTTATAATGTCTGGAAAGGAAAAAAATAATTTTGTTATACCACCCCCTGGTTTCAATATATTCAGATGCAGAACAACACTGGGTTACTGGGTTGTGGCACGGGGTCCCAGCGCTAACAAACAAAATTTGGTTCAAATAAATGTGACTAGATGGCGCGATATGCATCGATTCATTATTGAATTGTGTAAAATTATCATTTTCTAGAATTGATCATAAAAATTGTATGTTCTTTTTTAAGCACAAAATTATGGAATACTAGCTTCTGCCAGCGGCTTCGCCCGCGTTAATGTCGAAAATTATCCCAAGAGAACTTATTCCCAAGATAAAAACTATCCTATGTGCTATTCCAGACTATAATCTATCTCTGGGCTAAATTTCATCTAGATCCGTCCAGCCGTTTGAGCGTCAAGAAGTGACAAACATACAAACACCCCTACACACAACACACTCACAAACTTTCGCCTATATCATATCACATCGCCCTTCGCACCGCTCCCCCGCTTTACCCGCCGCGCGTATTTATGTCGCTCGAGCTCCATTAAAGTCAATCTTATCGTGATAACTTTTAAACTATGCGTTCAAATTACTTAGTGTAAAAGACAAAGTTTATCTACATTAAATATTTAAAGCGACAAATGTGTCGATTTTGATAAAAGTTTGATAAATATTTTAAAATGTGCATTGTAAAAAAAGTATCCAATTTAATTGTATTTAAAGTTCACTATTTTGTCATAGTGGCTTCCACATAAAAGGTAGATAGGTAGACATGCTGTCGCGGACTTTTATTTAGAACTATTTAAGACAAACAATCCTACGGTACATTATATTGGTGTATCTCCTACGGTTTAGGCAGAGCACGCGAAGATAGCTCTCAGAGGGCAGAATGTTTGCCGACTTACTTGATATTTATCGTTATATTATGACCAAATTACAAAAAATCATTATAAATTGTAGCCTATGTGTTATTCTGTTGTATAACCTATATTACTGTAATGTTTCATCCAAATCCGTTCAGTAGTTTTTGCGTGAAAGAGTAACATCGGCACAACTTCTTTGTAGGGATGAGGCATTCGTATGCTGGTATTATACCTAGTACCTTTTCAATGGTGTGAGGTATCGTTGGATAGGCCATTCAAAACTATTACGGGTTTGTAAAAACCATTTTGGATCGTCCAAACGAGTGTCAAGCGAGTGAGACGTGTGTCGAAGAAGTGCCGTGTTAAATATTCTATTTTTTGCACAAAAAGCAAAGATCTATATAACAAATTAAACTGTAACGTGTATTTTCAAACAACATAAGTGACTGTGAAATCAGAACATTAAAACATTGAACGGTTATTTACATAATCAAGAATCTTAATTTAACATTTTTTAAATAACGGGCAGTATAAAAATTACACAGTGTCGTCTAATTGGAAAGGATCGCGTTCTGTGCCGCTCCGTGTCGATCCGTGTCCTGCGGCGTGCGAAGCTCCGCCCACCACGCACTGTGTCTCACAGTGTGCAACAGCTGGAAAGGGTCGCGTTCTGTGTCGTACTGTGTCGGCGTACGTCGCTGAGACTTTTAACCGTCCCGTATCACAGTGCAATACGACCTTATTCTTCATCGCTCAAGCTGCGCAATGTCAGTTAGAAGCACGCCAACAAAGTCTCCCGCAACAACAGCTAAATTAATTCAAGCCAGGACCGATTCGATTTCGGACAGCCCACAGGTGATGTCTAGTAATCCTTTCGGAAAAGTAAATACTACCGCACGTAGTAAACGCCACCGCCCTGAACCTTCGCCTAATAAAGACAGCGAACCCTCATCTTCGCCTGAAAATATCGAACTCCAGGACTTTAAAGAAGAGATACGCAAGATGCTGACTACTTGGAAAAAGGAGCAACAAGAATACTTTACAAAAATAATAAACGAACAAAGTATTCAACTAAAAAAGCTTGTCTCTGACATAGCCGAAGTAAAAACCCAAAATAACTCAATGCAAAAATCATTCTCAGAAATGGAAAAAACTGTCTCATTTATTAGTGAACAATATGACGCTATGTCAAAACAAGTTGAGTCATTGCAAAAAGAGAAAAGAGCTTGCAGAGACAGCATACAACAGCAGGATGCGAAACTACAAGATCTGCAGCAATTGTCACGCTCATCCATCATAGAAATCCGCAACGTTCCCAACAAAGAGAAGGAAACTACAGCCGATCTCTCCGCTATTATCAGCAAGGTAGGCGCAACGATCAATATGCCGGTTGATCGAACGCACATACGCGACATTTACCGCCTACCAGGTAAACCTGGAGCGGTCAGACCAATAGTTGTCGAGTTCACCAATGTGGAGACAAAAAGCCTAATCATTACCTCCACACGCAACTTCAACAAGGGAAAACCAAATGACGGACGTTTGAATACCCAAAGTATTGGCCTCACCGGTGACCGCCGACCCATCTATGTCGCAGAATATCTTCCCGCCAGCTCACGGAAACTCTTCTATGTAACGAGAGAATTCGTAAAACGAATGGAGTACAAATATTGTTGGACGTCAAACGGAAATATATTTCTGCGGAGGGAGGAGGGTGCCAAACAACTCCTTATTAAGTCCGAACAATCTCTTGCTGAACTACAAACTCAAATAAGTAAATGACTATATTGCACACACATGCTGTTGTTTTTAGACTACCACATATACACAGAATACTTTAACTATGAAAACGAGCTTCTAACTTCGTCTACATTACATACTCAACTTAACTATCCACACAAAACTACTACACAATCGACACATAACATAAACATGACTAATTCTACTACCTTAATAAAAAATATCATTTTAATTAAAAAAACTATCATTTACCAGTTTAACTCGTCAGCATTTATTCGATATAAAAACAAAATTCACTTAATATACTTTCATTACCACAACTCCTACATATTCCTAATATGCATTACCAACCCATTCTGCTCAAAGCCCGCTATGTTCCTTTCTTGGCCTAATAACGAATCCCCGTACACACTTCGCAGTCCTTTGTTACAGAAATGGCCACTCTAAATAACATAGTTAACGATTTAGACGATATGCAAGTCTCATCATCTTTTAGGTGCCAACCAGACCATTGCGCGGATTACTTACAAGTCTCAAACACCCTAAATGTCCTACATCTAAACATTAGAAGCATAAATAAAAACTTTGACGAGCTTAGATGTCTATTAGTCACAATGAACATAACATGCGATGCAATAGTATTATCGGAATGCTGGCTCAAAAAATCCGGAAACATCCCTAATTTAGACGGATATTCATCTTATCAAACTAAGAATTTAATTAATCAAAATGACGGTCTGGTCATATATATTAGAAACAACCTACGCCACACCGTAACAGAACCTATTTTTAATGATGCCAGCTGTCTAATCTGCAACCTTGAAAACAACCTAACTATAATAGCCATATATAGACCACCGTCACAAAGGAACATTGACCCTTTCTTAGAAAACTTAAACAACGTCATACTAGACCTTAAAAGTCAGAATCACATAACAATTATCGGAGACACAAACATTAATATCAGCCCGGATTGTAACGACCCACGTACACAACAGTACCTAAACCTGACTGCATCTCACGGATTTCTCCCAGCTTACCATCTACCTACTCGTTTACAAAGTTGCATTGATCACATACTACTAAAAACCAGCAACAAAGCGACCACCTTAATACTGGAAACGTCGATCACGGACCACGCAGCAGTTCTTTTGAACCTAGAGATCAGCAAACCCAAAACTAAAAACACCAAATTACAAACATCTAGCCTTGATATCTCAAAAGCTATCACTGATATTATAAACTGTGATTTCTCTACTGTATACAAAATTAATGACGCTAACCTGGCCACCACCGAATTACTAAATATAATCTCACCCGTTTTATCTAAAAATACGATCCAGAAATCAATCTCAAATAAACAAAGAATCATTAAACCATGGATCACTATCGGTCTTTTGAGATGTATACATAATAGGGACAAAATGCACAACAAAACAAATAAAGAGCCAACTAACCAGATTCTAAAACTAACCTATTTAAGATATCGTAATTTCTGCAATAACCTACTAAAAAAATTAAAAAAAGAATATGAAAAAAAGAATTCGAAAAGGCTAAAAATAACCCCAAAAAAATGTGGGAAGTAATTCGCACGGTAACTGACACCAAATGCATACGTTCGACTTCAACAGAGCTTTTGACAATTGAAAATTGCCCTACTAAATCCGTCAATACAGTTAACACGTTTTTTGCAAATGTAGGTATAAATCTAACCAATAATATCTCTGCCCAGAATTCCCCCCAAACCGCCAACAACGATCGACAAGTTATGGCTAATTCAATGGTTGTTTTAGAAACAGATGAAGAAGAGGTCAAATCTATAATAAACAATCTCCGAATTAATAGCGCTACCGGATGGGACGGTATTCCAACAAAATTGCTGATACATGCTAGTCACATTCTAGCGCCACCTATAACATATATATGCAACCTGGCAATATCTACAGGTACATTCCCAAATGCCTTTAAAAAGGCAATTGTACATCCAATCTACAAGTCTGGGGACAGAAACCAGGTCACTAACTATCGCCCAATATCAGTCCTCCCTGCGATCTCCAAGGTTCTGGAAAGAATTATGTACAAACGCCTGAATAATTTCCTCAACAAATATAAAATAATTTCCCAAAACCAATTCGGCTTCAGACGCGGATTGTCAACTGAAGATGCAGTAACATCTCTACTCGACTTTGTGGTCGATAAAATTGACAGCAAATTCAAATGTTTTGGAATTTTCCTAGACCTTTCAAAGGCGTTCGACACTGTCTCTGTCCCTCTACTTCTTTCTAAACTAGAAAACCTCGGAGTTCGAGGAACTGCTCTGACTCTATTCAGTAATTTTCTCACCAATATGTTGCAATGCGTTAAGATTGAAGAATATATTAGCGACGTAAGTAGTGCGATTGTCGGCTTGCCTCAGGGAAGTCTTCTCAGTCCCCTCCTTTTTCAAATCTACGTCAACGAACTCTGTCAGCTATCCCTCCCCTCCACAAAAATAATAGCCTATGCAGACGACACGGCAATTCTATCGTATGACCGTGACTGGACTTCGGCAAAAGACATTGCCGAAAGGGGACTCAGTGAAGTGATGCTGTGGTTGGAAAAAAATAATCTGGCCCTAAATATAAAAAAAACTAACTTCATTACCTTCGGCTTAAGACCTTCCACCCTTCCACCCTTCCTTCAGACGGCTCATTATCAATAAAAGCCCACAAATGTGCTAACCTCTCTCCCCTCTGCTCATGCCCTACTGTTACCAGAGCATCAGTAATACGCTATCTCGGTATTCAACTAGACTCTTGTTTATCCTGGAAACCACACTTACAATCAATGTCAATGCGAGTTCGCAAACTAATTTTCTTGTTTAAAAAACTTAGAGTTTCTGCCAACAGCAACATTCTTAAGATCGTTTACTCGACACTATGCGAATCAATATTAAACTACTGCATCACTGCGTGGGGAGGGGCAGCCAAGAGTGACATTATTCAGGTAGAGTGAGCACAAAGAGCAGTTATAAAAGTTTCTTTAAACAAACCATTTAGATTCCCAACACGACAATTATATGCAGAGTATAAAACGTTAACAGTCCGACAACACTACATCCTCCGCTCAGTCATGAAAAAACATACCACTCTTCCATATGTTAGAAATAACAGCCCAATAGCCAGAAGAAGATCTAAACCGCCTTGCCCCACTACACACAGAAACACTACATTTGCTAGGCGACACTTCTCCTACCTAGGTGCTCGCATCTACAACACATTGCACCAAAAACTCAATATCCACTCCCAAAATACACACAATTGTAAAAACATTTCTACTTACCCTAAATTATGACGAGACAGAATCACTGGTAAAACCCTCATACATATAAAACTTTAATCACCATGCAAACTTTCTATACATGCAGACACTATCACACACCATCACACTCTTCCTCTCAAACTCACACACACTACACTACACACATTACTCACGCACGCGTGCTCACAGTGCATAAGTTTTTGTTAATGTTACACATTTATCTCACTGATTCCTGTAAATTTTAATTCCGGACGAACGGATGTCTCCTATAATACAGGATTTTCCTAGTATAGGGGACATTATTCATAAAATTAATGTAATAAGAACTCATAAAACTTGATATTATGTAACATGTCTTGTATTTCCTCTTTCTTTGGGCAACAAAATTTATTATTATTATTATTATTTTATTTGTGGTTATATACAGTATTTTATAGGGCTTCTTCTCCTAGGTATGTTTAAACCTGTTACCTGAAAAGATGTCTATTATTTGGGACTTTTTATCTTTTGCCCATTTTTCAGTAAAAAATGTATGAATATTACACTCGGTTAAAGGGTAGCTTTATTTTTAAGTGAAAGAATTTTCACATTTGGAACAGTATTTACCATAAACTAACAATTTTATCATTATAATATTCCAATAAGAAGTTGTGAATGTTCTTACCCCAAGATATCAGAATTTCTTCCAATGTAATCAACAATACTTCGAGATATGACATAGCCACCGCCTAATGCATAAGGTAAGTAGTTGTCACATAGAAACCAGTCCTTTTCCTGCCACTTTCCATTCAAGTACACATGGGCTCTCCCATCAAAGTAGCCCCAATACAGGCCTTTATATGAAGGGAGATCTTTCTGAAATGTAATAAATTCATACTAATATTATAAAATCGAAAGTAACTCCTGTAGTTACCTTTTCATGCATAAATCATTGAATGGAATTTAATTAAATTTGGCAAGGAGATTGATAGCATCCAGAGAAAGAACATAGGCCACATAAGGAGAGTAAAAAAAAAAAATATGTACAGGTAGGTAGAGTAGGGTAGGTAGGCAAGTAGGTAGTTGCCTCGGTGGTTTTCTGGTGGTCGCCACTGTTGATTCGGACTTTCAGGAGTTGCAGTGGTTTGGGAATAGTGCGGTGGGATTGTCCCAAAAAAAAAATGGTAGGTAGGATAGGAAGATAGGTAGAGTAAGGTAGATAGGGTAGGGTAGGTAGGTAGCCAGTTGACGGGCGCGAAGCTGCAGGGTCAGCTAATAATATATAATTAGGGCTATGTCAGGTTGCCTGATTTTCAAGTCATAGATGATAGGATAACATAATATCATGCCTGTATTGCCCAAAGTGTTAGGTCGAGGAGCAACTAGAGGCAGCAATGAAAAATTACAATTACTTTACCTTGTATGTAACATAGTCACTAATTTTATGCGCATTCATTTCAGGCGCATATGCTTCCAGGTCTTTTATTATCAAATCGACTCTCACAAAAGAATCATCGTCACATTTAATCAAGTATTTCAATCTACTCAAATTAGTTGAGAGCCATTTCAATGAGTGTAACATTTTCATAGCCAGATTCTTATAGCTATCTTCAAAGCTGTCTAATAATAAAAGGTCATTGCTTCTATTATTTTCAGTGTTCAACTTTGTTAGCTTCGTTTCACTCAGACCTTGGGTGCTAATAACAAAATAAAACTTTATGAATTCAGGCATAGAGTGTTGCTCAGTCCATGTGTGGTTCCACTTGTACAGTTTCTCGCCATTTTCCACAAATATATTACTAGATAATTTCATCCATGTTGCTCTTATTGCATCCCTTTTAGCTTCATTATCTGGCCCGCTTAAGACTAGTACAGCATATTCAAACTTATCTAGTGAACTTTTAGCATCACTTAATTTTTTGGCTTCTTCAGCTAGGGCTTCAGCACATTCGAGACTTACCAAACATAGTGTTATACCACAACCAACGTGAAAAAAGAATATACTGGCGAGTATCACATTTCTGTTTCTCCGTAGAAGAGACACGGTCATTAGAAAAGGCACGTACATTTTTGAGGGTCTTTAAAGCAGACTTAAATTTTTCATTCTCGTATTCAATGCAATATCATAAATGTGCACCTGAAACACTAAATTACTGTTTAGTTAGATCTGTATTCTGTTCAAGAAAACTGACATGACTCATTTATCTAATCAGACACTAAAAACAAGGGCTGGTTTATTTTCATCTACGGAACTACATTTATGGTTTAATTATTTATTTAATCAATACACTCGACTCTCAAACCAGTTGAACGAAAACAGTTTGTTTTGATTACACACCAAAGGCATAGGTTAATAATTATATTTAAACTGTCAATGTTGCGTTGCTAGCTGTCAATCAATATATACCCCTTCCCCTCTTTGTACTAGTAAAATTATCCACAAATTAACTGGTGGACGAGTAACTCGGTCGAGTGAGGTTCCTGCAACATGTATAATGTACTCTGTGGTTCCTGCACCAGCGTTGCCAGAATATAACTTTTGTTATATTTTACTTAACTTTTGACCTCATGTAACCTCAATGTAACACGACTCAAAATGTAACTTTTACGTAACATATTAGCACTTAAGACGATATATACGCCACAATGTTACGGCCCGTTCACGTTCTTGCCGCTGTGCAAAATGTGAAATGTTTGAAGCACGCCACGAGACGCCGCTCATAGCGAAAACGCGCGCGATATTATCAGAGCGAATCGCTACAGCGGCGCGCGGTGAGGGGAGCGGCAGGAACAAATGTACAAGTGAATGAGTGCGACACCACGAAACATAGCGGCGCGGACAGCGGTGTAGGTAGGAGTGACACACTCACCGGAGTAGCTAAAAAAAAAAAAAATATAGACGATTTTGTGGCAGCAATGGATACCGAGGCATTTATCAACGAAATTTTAAATCGACCGCCTATATGGATGTCAAAACATCCCCAACCCCACCTGATACGCTGTTTTAAATCATACTAATATTATAAATGTGACTGTAAGTTTATTTGTTACGGTTTCACGCAAAAACTACTGAACCGATCATCATGAAACTTTGTACATATATTCTTAGAGGTATTAGAAGTAACATAGGATACATTTTATTAAAAAAAAAAATAAGGGCTTCACTGCGAGCGAGTGCAAGCTAGTATACTTATATATTTAAAACAGCACATCATCATTATATACTTCTATGTGCTGCAGAATATAATCAAAAGTTTTCACACTCATTCTTGTGTTCTCCTAAAACTTATCTGGAAATTTTCTGTAATCTTCGTATAGGTTACGAAATTCGCCATTTAAATACCGACCTTTATTCAGTTTGAGCACTCCTTCTCTCATATTAAGAATACCTTGTTTTAAAAATGTACTGCTTTCTAAACAGAAAAGGGATAATTTTGATGACGCCATGATTTTAAGCACGTTTTGACTACCTAAATACGTCCATCGCGGCCGCTGCAAATAACCGCAACTAAGGGTACGTGGCGTGCAGAACGCACCGCTTACCGACGCCGCCCCGCTTGCCGCGCCGCGCCCCGCTACGACCAAAGTCGTAACCAGGCCGTTAATGCAGTACTGGCCGTGCGCCCGCTCGGAGCCAAAATATCAATATTGAACCTCTTTTTGAACCGTTTTGTTTGCAAAATATTATTTGATTTACATTATACTATTTCAGTTATGAAGAAATTCGAGCCATCAATATTTCTGTGTAAAAATATTTTTAAACATCCAAGTCGTTTTGGAGGAGTATCCAAAAGTTGAAAATCTAGGTTTAAAAAATAATGTACATGAAACAATAATAAATATATATTTGCAAACCTTTTAACCTAGCCGTTACTTAAGGAGTTTGCTTTAGAAAGTTACCGTTTTACGGCACCAAAGCGGATGTAGGCCGTTAGTAAAAGTATTGAAATATTTGCCAGCAAACAAAAAATAATCGTGAAACGGAATGCATCTATGGAAGTTTTCGTTCGTCGTGTTATCGCATCTGATTTTGTGACACACAAATTGACGTATTGCATATTCACTCACTCACTTACGAATTAGTGTCGTTTTCCACATAAAATAAGGTAATTTTGTCCGTTCTTCTCAACATAGGCATTTTCCGAACGGATGGTAGAATCACTTTATAAAGATCCAGCCCTAGTTGTCTCTCCAGCGATGACCTGAGCCGAGGTTTCGACCTCACAGGGGGTAGCCCTCAGCGTGGTCGCTTGGGTTTATTTTTTGCGCCTGGTTGCAGGCTATAGTTTAGTCTCCACAGGATCGCCCGGTTAAGCAGTAGCCAATCACTTGGATTGACCTTGTGTGTAACTTTTGTTATAAAAATGTAACTTTTTGAGATGTCTCATGTAATATTTGACTGTCCTGCACTGGCCACACTGGCACACTTAAGTTCTCGCCAAACTTCTGAGCCGCCCTAAAGTTGGCTTTCCGATGCGCTAGGCGCGGATCAGTGCCGTTTTTGAGTAAGATATTTTACTGCGCAGCTATTGTAGCCAACTTCAGGGCGGCCAAGAAGTTTGGCGAGAACTATACCACCCAGTCAAGGTTGTTGGAAGGTCAACTCAATTTGGTTGGGTTGGGCAACCACCGTCTACAACTCTACACAATCTTTTTTGGTTGGTGCCCCGACCAAGGGTGACATCTGTCGAGCGGTTGTTTCGACTATATATACGAGATTTAACCCGCAAGTTTAGGACGACATAATAATTGTAATCGGAAATAGAATTCTATTCATAATTTTTACCACATTTGGGGTTTTTCCGATCGGCATCGGTTTTTTGACGCAAATCAAAGCATGCGAAATGAGTAAAGTCGTAACCGCACTTACGTGTCGCGGCGTGGCGCGGCGCAGGATCCATCAATCAAACGACTCTGTTCCAGCCTACGCCATATATAACGCAACGAGTTTTGTAGCCAATCAACTGCGTCGGAAGGCGCCACGACACGCCACGCCACGTAAGTGTAGTTCCGTCTTTATAAAGTGTGCAGGTTGCATTTGACAGACAGACAGATGTTTCATTCCATTTTCATTCTCAAGTCATAACAATCTTGTCATTGTCAATGTTAACCTGAATTGACAGTGACATTCAGTGACACTATTCCGTATTCAATGCATTGCCAGAATGTAATTTTTGTTACATTTCACGTTATTTTAGCCTCCATGTAACACGACTCAAAATGTTACTTTAAGGACAATAAAAAATATTGGAATATTTTCAGCAAAAAAAAAAAAATCGTGAAACGGAACATATCTAAGAAAGTTTTCGTTCGTCGTGTTCGTTTCGTTGTATCTGATTTTGTGACAAACCAATTGACGTAATGCATATTCACTCACTCACTTACGTGTATTTCTAAATCTTCCAGCCCGCTTACTCCGGCGAGAGATTGAGTGTATTAGGCTTAACACGCATTGCGTTTTTGATTCACGCGAATTTTTGTAGTAATATTTCCGCGCGAATTGTTACCATTTTTAACATTGGTCGCAGAATGGGCGGCAAAAATTCGCGCGAATAAATATTGCAGTGCGTGCTAAACCTTGGTGTCACTTTCCACCTAAGATAAGATAAGGTAATGTAACTTTTCTCATGAAAATGTAACTTTTTGAGATGTCTCATGTAATATTTGACTATCTGCCACTGGCAACACTGTTCACTCACAATTTCAAGTCGCGCTCGCGTTGATTCAGTTCAGTCAGCCTTCAGGCAGCATTTTTATCAGTAAAAATTTGCGGTGGACGTGATCGGAGCGGTTTTTGTTATTATGACAGAATAATAAAATTGTACGTATTTAAAAATGGAAAGGGTGCCTATTGTTAACCGTAGTTATTAATTTGATGAATCTTTTACAAAACTGAAGTGGTACTTTATTTACCAGTGACTTACAATTTCGAATTTACACCGACGGGTACAATAAAAAAAAAGATCTTGCTTGTCGTGTATGTATAAAATAAATTATATGTAGGTAGTGCACATTTTCAATTGGCTGTGAGACCGTGTCGAACTGGAACTGTGTGCCGGTGCACAGGTCATGTGTTTGCCCGTCCTATAAGGTTACAAAGCCATACCGACTGTCGAAGACTGCTACGGTAAGTATTTATAGCTTCCCATAAGCTTGTATGCACGAAATATTTAAAATTAACCCTTTTAATTTAAACTTCGTTGTTTTATCCTGCCATTTTATAACATGTCCAAGCATTAGTAAATGTTTTTGTAAAATGGACACGACAAAAGGAATTTAAGTAGCCTTGAATATTAAAAAAAAAAATATAAAAACTCTTTCCAGGTACCCACTGAATCATGGAAGCAATAGGTAAAAAAGGCCGCCCTCCGCACCCAAGGGCTAAAGCAAATCCATGTTCTGCTCTCACATTTGCGTAAGTTATTAATTTATTTGTATGTATAAATAAAAGAAGAAATTTTTTTTTTTCAAATGTCCTACCTACATTTATAAATATTTTAGGTACATACTAATGCAATGTTGAAAAATCACCTCAATCTTTTGTATCTGAACTAATTTTAACAAATTTGCTGCCTATATTACTGAAACAATTAAAAAGCAATGTATATCTCGCAAGCTGAGACCTTGACAGTGAATTTGTAACGATGACAATCTGATAGTTTTAGAAAAAAATATTTTAACTAAAAAAGAATCATACCTGCCAAGTTCGTTTCTCATTCCTTAATAACCTAATATATTCTAAGCCTTTCCCTTTGCAAAGCTTAAAGCCTTTACCTTCATCCGCATTTATATAAATAACTAATTCTTAAATATTTTTAGATGGACTTTACCCATATTCTGGAGTGGCATAAAACGAGAAATGGAGGAACATGACCTCTACGAACCACTTGCGGAACACTCATCAGGTAAGCTTAAACTTATTATTCAAAGGGGTAGGAAGGGATTAAAAGGACCTAACTACATTGGAAATGGCAGATCTATTAAATTGTAATTAGTAAAGATTGTAGTGTTTTTTTTTTTGCATATATTATTCAAGTCTTGCTTCCTTGCACAAGATTTTGCAATAAAAAATTTGATAGTAAATTTTTTAAATGTCTCTGCTTTAGTCTCAAGTTAAGGTCCCATTATTTCACAATGTTATATAATAAAAATGTGTCATCTCTTCATAAATGGAACACAAAAAGCAAAAATTACCTAGCAACGATTTTGTTGAATATTTGAATTTAGTTGTATGTGTAATAGTGTTAGTAACTGCATCTGGGTCATGAAGATCACATAGACAGTTCATCCAGTACCATATCTGGTAGCTGACCCCAACATAGTTGAGAAAAGTAAAAACTAAAAATTGCCAATATCGACGCCATTTTCTTTTATTTCATGGTTTTAAACTACATAATTTATCTAGTAGTAGACACGCTTCGATCAACAATGTATGGAACACGTGATTATGACACGTCTTGCTAAAATACTCCGATTCAAACATTAAAACGCCCATAACTTTTGAACAACTGAAACGACTTTCATCAAACATAGTTATGAATACTCCCGACAATGTCACCTTTCAAGCAAAAAATACAATGTTTCAATCAAAATCGGTATATCCGTTTCGGAGCTATGATGCCACAGACAGATACACAAATACATAAACACACAGGTACACACGTCAAACTTATAACAACCCTCTATTTTCGTCGTCGGTTAGAAATGCTACGTAGATGACTGATGATGTACTACAATACAGCTATGTGTTTATTCCGTAACATTATTAGACCTGATCTATAGGAAAATCATAGCAAATTCAAGTATTATTTTATTTATAACCAATGGTTTCCCTGAAAAGTTAAACGTCACGTCACATTTGTTTAAATTGTGTGGTGACTTGCGTTAATAATCACGCGCAAAACAAATGGGTATCGACATAAAACTACACCATAATAAAAGTATCGTAAAAAGCCGCATGTATTGATCTTCAAAGCAGACCCAGGTAACCAATAATTGCGAAAAGTGGGCCATTCTTTTCTTACTCATTCGTCTCCTTTTTTTTTTTTGTTGTCACTGCATCTTTTCTTTTGTCCAAAAAGGCGGTATACCAGCATTCTCACAGGCATTCAATACTTGCCAATGCGACTGTACCGAAAATAATACCACGCTATTATACTCGCACATACTATACTGTCAGGTAATCGTTTTTTCATGTAGGTATCTTGGCCCAAATAGTACCTGAACGTATCGAAGCCGGGTCAAAAACCAGTTTCACAATGCCATCAGGAACCTATAGAAACCTATTGAATGCAAAATGGGCTACGATGATCTCGCGAAACGTTAAAATTTACAATAGACGGTCAGAATAACCATTTTCAACTGATTCCTTAACGAGAGAGTTCTGTCATATAGAGATTTTTGTTTGTTCGTTAAAAATCACATTATGTTTCTTAAAGTTAATCTCTGAAACTACCAGTACCCCAGTTACTGGGTTGTTGAGGTCAGAAAGGCAGACCCTGTTGAATCCGATTAGACAGGAAATCGACCCCAAATCCAAAAGACTGAGACAAAGGCAGAGAATATATCTGAAACTATTTACTGATTCGATGACAAAAATAGTTTTGAGTGTTTTGGCTTTTTACTTGGCAATTTTTTAGCCCACGAAGCCGCGGGCAAAAGCAACTTTACTAATAATAATGATTACGTTTCCAAGTTCAAGGTAGTTTTTTAGTTCATGCAGTTAGATAATTCCTAAAAGCCTGTGTAACGAGTTTGAGCGAACAAGCCGGTTATTGCAAAAGGTAATTTATTAGCTGCGGTTTAATAAAATAATAACTTTATCTATACCTTCATTGTCCAGCAAATTTAATCTTACCATAGAATAACTCGATACTTAACTTAAATAGGGACCAGATGATCAGCCTATAAAATTCTCACAACAGGGACAGGCCACTTCTCTATGGAATGGGCCGAAACCCAATCTTTTCCAATTTGCTCCACAACACACGATTCTGGGCCTATCGTTGTAGACTATGCCACCAGCACTCCATTTGTGCGACAGTTTGGAGTTACCTAACCAATCGGTCGATCGGATGCTACAATGAATCAGTCGACGTCGATCGATAGTTCTTACTGTATATACCTAATCAAAGCAGAAGGTAATATACCACATGATTGTCATGGACCAATGCCATTAATCAACGATCGATCGATTGGTAACTTTCTTTTGTTTTACAATTTTGAAATATAATTTGGTAATTTGACAGACTGTATATGTCCCACATTCTGAAGTACCCCAACTGTCCATTTAAGTGAATCCGAAGGCAATCAGTCAGGGTGCAACTGCACCCTAGAAGACGTGCAGACGTTTGAATTCGGCGAGCATGCGAGATAAAAGACGTGATGTGGATTTCTGTCTATTTGATTGGTCGATTTTTCATAATCTTTGCCTTTTGCCTTGCCGATTCATTATGCAATATAATCCCATCAATCGACCAACCACGTGCAAGATTAAAGACGCGTTGTGGATATCCGTCTATCTATGTGATTGGTCGATGGATGGGGACAAATCATTCGCCTTGCCGAATTCACTTACGCAATTAGGCTGATGTACTGTGCTTCTGACGCTGCAATAAACATGGCCACCAACTGGGCCGAAACAATTTAATTTCATATACCGTCGAAAAGAAAAATAATGATTGTCGTTTCAAAATCTAATTCTCGTTCTTCACTCTATTGACCGGAATAATACAATTACAGAATATAATGCATTGTTTTTGCCTTAATCGTCGGGTATGTACACTTGTGAATTACCCACGCAGGCGGGATACAAATCAACAACAATAAGACACTGTAACAAGCTTAATTGAACTGAGTTGGCGAAGCAATTGCATATGAAGACAAGATTTAGTCGAGGCATTTTTAAAGTTAACATAGATAATCCGTACCGTAAAATTAAATTAAGTTCTACAACTTCATAGAGCTACAGAAGTACCTCCTAGGTTTGATTGCACCACTTACGTACCTACGTAATGCAATCGTTTTTATATAATGCCATTTTCTTAAGTTATTAGAAATGTATGCAAGCCTACAATCTACCTTCCTAAATTATTATGTAAAAGTAATTTGTCGCATCACCTCGGTATTAATTAGGACCGGTATCAAAAGTTAAACTTAGAATTTACCTACAGTAACGCTAAGTTCATTAACGATATCGATGTATCTTGACGATAAAAAATATAAGCTCTCGATGGTCAGACGAAATACGATGAGAGCATTGACTTTAAGCATTAATTTAAATGTCGAATGATTCTTATTTTGTCGAAATGACATTACGATGCTTTTTAACCGACTTTACAAAAATTGAGGAGGTTCTATTTTCGACATCATGTTTGTTTATTTTGTGTATTCACCGATATATCCGTCAATTGTGGACCGATTTTGGAAATTCTTTTTTGTTTGATAGAATATGTTTTGAAATTAGTCCCATTTTAATTTGATGAAGATCTGATGACGAACTTCGGAGATATACAACAGCATTCTTCAATAAATAACAGAAAATGTCTTGGGATTGCTGCAATCGCATGTCTGTTTATTGTTTATACCATTTCATAACATAACATCACGCCAGTACGCTCTAAAGGGGTACGCAGATGTGTACAGTTCACCTTGGTACTCGTTTCACAGGTTATGTTCAAGTTTCACGGTATTCGGGTAATCTATTCTGGCATTATAAGTACCTTACTTAAGACTTGCCTATTAGGTAAGACTAAAAAGAGAAAAATAAAATTATAAAAAAATGTTACCGACTTCCAACTAAAAATACCTACTACAAAAGGAAAAATAACTTTCTTTTTCGAAGTCTGTGTCTTTGGTAGGTAGGTACCATTTTTTTTTCGTTATGGACACCGACTTCGAAAAAAAAGGTTATTTTTCACTTTTTAGTATTTTTAGTTGGCAGTCTGTAGCATTTTTTTGTAAAAAAGTTTTTTAACTTGAACGCGTTCAAAAAGTGCGACAACATTTTTAATTAACATTTAAATAAAATCAGGCATTAAAATAAAATAAATAAAATAGCCTTTATTCCCTGTAACCTGTAACCAATACTTTTTAATAAATTAAAGTTTTATCTTAACTAGCTACCAGATCAGGTTGTCTTTTGACATAGGCCTTCACTAATTCCCTCCACTTGTTTCGGTCCATAGCTGTTTGTTTCCATATCTTTGGCAAGTCATCCTCCCATCTCTTTATCTGTCTTCCTCTTTGTCCCTTTCCATTTCTTGGGTACCATTCTGTAACTTTTTATGTCCTTTTGTCTGCTTTTGTTCTCCACGTATGTCCCGTCCATCTCAATTTCAGTGTTCTTGTCTTTGCTCTCACATCTGACACCTACGTTATGTTTCTGATTTTTGGAGGTTCCATTTTTCCCTTAGCCTTAGGTTCAGTATGCTTCTGTCCATGCTTCTTCGACACACCCTTGATTTCGTGCGAATGGCCAGGTCTGACAACCATAAAATGAGGCATGTAAGAATACATGTGTTGTAAATTTTTCTTTAATCGTATTCAGGTATGTTCTTATTTTTCATAACCTCTGTGAATAAAATCAGGCCTAAGGTACTTATAAATCAAAATAACGTTTTATGCAAACATATATTCTCAAAAAATGAGAAAAACCCAGCTATTCCCTAAATTTTGTCGAGTAACGCGCAAAAATATATATTGTATGGTTATTTTCTTTTTCGTTTAAAACCCGACTGAAAAAAGGGTGTTGTTTGTGTGTTTCATCATAACTCCTAATTTGATGAACTGATTTTGATTTGTTATTTTTGTTGTTTGAAAATTGACTTTGTCGAGAGTATTTCATAAGATATCGTGTAATAATTACGTGTTTCGATAGACTGTCGATCGAAGCGTGTCTACTAATAGGTATATAATTATTGTATTAAAAGCATGAAATAAAAATTAAATATAAATCTCAAAAACTCGAAAACTAAAAAAGGAAGCCTTTTACTTGCTTCGGGGAATATAAAATATAATAAACAATTTTTGACTGTCAAATTAGGATGGTGGTAAAAAAATAACTTAGTTGCATTTATTTTCAATAAACTGTACAATATTTTCATTTCATTTTCATGCTCATCTGGAAAGTAAGACTTGTTTTTATTCATAGTTACACACTGCTATGTTATGTATGTTGCTTTAGTGCCAGTAGGTACCTACTTACTGCGGCTTGTTTACATTGTCATTGAACAACATTCCGGAAATATCAATCATTTACTTCCTCTTAATTCAAATGACTAATTTTGTTGCGGGACTCACGATCAATCCGCAGGCTTAATACGTAAGAAACAGCAATCGGCAATCATCGCGCGATCAAACGCTCTATGTCATAAAAGTCGGAATTACCTAGTGTAGGTATTGTAGGTCCTACGCAATCGCTTGCTGTTTGTCAAATGCGCTTATTTCTAAAAAAAAGTACTATAAGCTTCTGTATTGAAGTGCAATTATTGCGCAAAAATCGCTGTCGTTTTGTTCGCGCAAGATAATAATAAGCCTACTGAGCTCTTTGTTTCAAGAATATTAGGTGCTAACCGTCAATCAATGTGTCTAGCCTTCTGCCAATTATGTTGGAATCGGCGTCCAATCTAACCGCAGCTGAATATCAGAATTTCACTTGAAGAGTCTGCCGGTCTGACCTCCACCACGCAGTGAGTGGTTACAACGATACCCCATAGTAAGACTGGTGTGAAATTTTCTGGTTTCTTGCTACCCGTAACGACTATCAAAGGTCTACAATGACATCCGACTTCAACTTCTTATAATGTGCTTTCCCCTCCCCCTATATGCATAACCCATAACGGACCGACATCGATAAGCGTTGCTTACCCTTGAAAATCGATTCGTGCGGCTGTTAACATAAAAACCGGCCACGTGCGGGTTGGACTCGCGCACGATGGGTTCCCTACCATTATCGCAAAAAATGGCAAAAAAATCACAGTTTTTTGTATAGGAGGCCCACCTAAATATTTATTTTATTATGTTTTAAGTATTTGTTGTTATAGAGGCCACAGAAATACATCATTTGTGAAAATGTCAACTGTCTAGCTATCACGGTTCATGAGATACAGCCTGGTGAGAGACGGACAGTGGAATCTTAGTAATAAGTAGCATCAATTTATAATAATTCTTAATGAATCAGATCATTGCACGCCGACCGATGACGCACTGCAACGTTCAATGTCCAATTTATTGTATCTCAGTTTGTTTACTTTTAGACATAATAAGTCGCAATCTGAAACGTAAACAAATTGCCGTTTTGTCCTTGACTAAAAATCAGAGAATGCCGTGTAAATGAACTGATAAGGAACGTTTGTCATTTATAAAATACCTACTCTTTTAATCTGAGTTTAATCTCATTTTACTATTTGTATGTTTAATAAAACATCATAACTATAAATGATGTGTGTTTAGTTTACAATTGTGTTAGGTGGATACTTAATTAAACTAAGGCTCGATTTTTCAAAAGTCTGATAACTTTTAATTGAGGAATAAAAGTGGCGGTTTGACTGTTTTTTTATAGAAAATATGTCAAACGGCCATTTTTATTCCACAGTTAAAAGTAATCAGATTATTGAAAAAACGGCTCTGTCAAATAGTTATTTATCTAGTTGCTTGAGCTTGAAACTAAAACCGCTCTACCTTTTTTTTTTCGATCGAATATCCTATAATTTCTGGCTACTTTGACTCACGAACTACAGTTTTCATTATTTCATGGGCACGGTCTCACATTATTCATTATTAAACATTATTTTTTCTCACTCGGAGTATGGCTTCAATTTTAAGTCTCCGTAAAACATGAAAAATTTTACGACTACAAATAAATGACCAGGTTTGCTTGTGCTCAAGATTAACAACATCATCATTTTTACTTCTTTTGGGGTCGGTGCAACATGTTTTCTTCTTCCATACTTCTTGTGACCGAGATGAGACTCACAAAAAAAAAAACATTATGAAATAATTGTCCATAGTTTCTCCATAAATGACTAAGGTCTTTGTACAAAGGGCAAACTTTATTATAAATAAAACGTCTTGATTGAATACTATTGAGAAATGTAATGCACAGAAAGTACTTGGGCAAGTCATGTTGCAATACAAATGCTACTTATCGAACGGCGCGTGTAATAGACAAGATGACTTTGTTCGAGATGATTAGGCATGTCACGGCTATTCTAGATTTTGTTTTTAAAAACTTGTCGATATGAGGTAGTAAATACGAGGTGGTCGTGAATATAATTATGTAGGTTGCAAACATTTTAATGTATATAAGGAAGTCTAAATGAGTCTCCAAGTTGCAGAAATCAAGCCAATCAACCTGCTCGTAAATCATGCATATTTTAATCTCTGGTTGCGAATTCCACATGCTACCAAAAATAAATAACTAATTACTGATGACTCTAATGGTATAGTACTCGCCAAACTTCTTGCCCGTCCTGAAGTTGGCATACCGATGCGCTAGGCACGGATGGGTGTTGTTTTGGTATGAGATTTCCTACTGCGCAGCTATTGTAGCCAACTTCGGGGCTTTATATTATAATATATAAAGTTTACTAAGACGAATTATAATATATATAGTAGTGACAGTGTGATAGTAGTTCAGGGGCTAGGATCAATACTCTGTGCACCTATTATGATCAACACAAAAACATGTACCTATTTGTATAATTGTAACTTTTAATGGTGAGAAATAAACTATTTTTGATTTTGATTTTTTGACTGAGAATGGATTTCCGATTATCACTTTAGTCTTACCACCAAGACCCGTTATTATACCCTGACAGCAGCAGTATTCACAAAGTACAAAACATACATCTTGTCGAGGAATCATATTCAAGCGGTTGAATTACGCAATTAGAATGTTATAAACCTCAAGATTGCATTCGCCACCGCTACTCGCTTCGGCATTTGTGTGTCCTTTTAATGACTTCTCAGGAACTTCGATGAAAAACGGACTAATGATAATGTACTCTATTACCAGGACCATTAGGAGACAAATTCGCAAGACTGTGGGAAGAAGAGGTCCAACGAGCAGGGGGGAAGAGGAAACCGAGCCTGTTACGAGTAATATTAAGAGCATATGCGGCCAGATGTATGCTGTATGGATTTGTTCTGCTGGTCATGGAGTGTGGAATAAGGTTTGATTTTTTATATTTGGTTTTACTGTCCCACGGCTGGTCACAGGCCGGCGAGGGTTTCCAAGGAATCCTTCGGGTACATCACCGTCGACCACATCATTGCTTACCATCAGTGGTCAAGCGTGAGCCTATCGATTATGAAAGAAGGCGTCTAGGTCGTCTCGCCACCTCTTTCTAATCCTATTTTTTTTTTTTTTATTATTATGAGCATATCACTTGACGCGAATGGATAAGCCTATTAGGGTCATTTGAAATGCTTAATACTATTTCCAAGTATTTTGATACCTAAGTTAAACAGAGGAAACTTTAAAGATACATACATTTATGCTAGGTCATCGTTTATTAGTACCTTTATGCCATTTATGGCTCACCGGTATGGCCTTCCTTGAAAAGCAGGATCGATTTAACCGTGCAGCTGCCAATTACGCTTTTTCTTTCCTAGTAATAATAGTAGTTTTTGCTTTTTAGGATTCCGTACCCAAAGGGTAAAAGCGGGACCCTATTACTAAAACTCCGCGGTCCGTCTGTCTGTCTATCTGTCTGTCACCAGGCCGTAGCTCATGAACCGTGATATCTAGACAGTTGAAATTTTCACAGATGATATTCAAGTGGGGCTCCCATACAAAAAAACGAGATCCTTTTGCCGTTTTTTGCGATAATGGTACGGAACCCTTCGTGCGCGAGTCCTACTCGCACTTGGCCGGCTTTTTCTAAATCTTGACGTCTAGTTGTCTATCTAGTCATTAAAGTAAATGGATATACGTTTCTGTATTGCAACAAAAGACTTGTAGAGATAATCCGGGCCAATTTTACCAATGAAATTGATCGCGATTAAGTCATCTAAACTGCCTTCAAGATCTGTCAGTGTCGATATTGATTTATTCCTTTCTAATACTAAAAACTAATAATAGTTTCACATTAAATTTTATTATTTAAAGAATACCAATCTTTAAATAATTGAATTTAATGTGCTAACGAATACTAACAACTTTAATTTGGTACAGTCAGCTCAGTCAAACCTAACCAAAATCTGTATATGGACGTTAGTTATCGAATTTAATTTACACCAATGGTTCTTGGTATTATATTCGTAAATTTTAGCACATTCAATTGCTATAAATAAATAAACTCAAAGATCTCGTCACGAAAACAGAGTAGACGAAAACAGTTTAATTAAAACTATTATTCAGATCGTTGCAATAACTGTACATTTGCTGATTCATTGCTATGTAGGTGATGAATTACTGATTTTACTAAAAGTAGATTTTCTGTGAATTTCATGTAATTGTTAAATTAAAAGTTATTTGTTTCTGTGAAAAAAAAACCTGTCGTAGTTATTATAAGATAGGTTCCTAGAAGTAAATAATTACGTATCGATTTAAAAATAACTGTCAGATAAATTCTAATATAAATTAAGATTTGATTTCTGACATATTTTTTAGATTGCAAGTAAATTGTTTTTGCAAAAGAAATATTATACAGTTACACGGAGGAGCTAATTATAATAAAGTTAATTATTTAAACATATTATTTTGTTATTGAACTAGACGTTTGATGTCTATGTAATTTCATATAAAGCATTTTTATTTTTACTGACTGTACCTTTTATCTTTAAAATTGTTTATGTATTAGTTTAAACAATGTAATTCGTTCGGAATAGAAAATAAATATGATTTGAAACATGTACCAATGGTATTAGTTGTTGGTATTAGAATGGAATAAATCTTAAAATTCCACATTAATTATGAAATTGAAAGTTTATGAACTCAGATTGATAAAATTCACTCTAAAGATCATTGAATTACAAATAATTATGTAGCAAAACAAGAAAAACAGTCAAAACACAGTTAACCTTCAAAACTGTTAGGGAAAAGTATTATCTTTTTGATAGTATTAACAGCGAAACATTATTTTTTACTTGACTTTTCCTCCGTACGAAACCCTTGAAAGCCGAACTATCTGGGTGAACCCGTACAACTGTCAAACTTTTACTGTCTGATCAATAATTTATAACCAACTAGCTTCTGCAGCGACCACACTATGGTCGATGAGCTTCTGCCACCGGCTTCGTCCGCGTAAAGTGTCATCTAAAGGGAACACACTACCGGGATAACAACAAATCTCCATACCACAGACATAAATCTAATTTATGTCTGTGCTCCATACCAATTTCCAAATTCAAATCCGTTCAGCCGTTTATCCGGTCGGCTTCGTCCGCGTAAAGTGTCATCTCTAGGGAACACACTACCGGGATAAAAACTAATCTATATACCACAGACATAAATCTAACTTATGGCTGTGCTCCATACTAATTTTCAAATTAAAATCCGTTCGGCTTCGTCCGCGTAAAGTGTCATCTCAAGGGCACACACTAGCGGAATAAAAACTAATCTCCATACCACAGACATAAATCTAACTTATGTCTGTGCTTCATACCAATTTCCAAATTCAAATCCGTTCAGCCGTTTATCCGTGATAATGTAACAAACAAACAGAGTTAGTTTCGCATTCATAATTTATTATGGATGAATAGATCACAACAAAATTTGGTCAAGGACACATAGAATTTTTACAAAAATAGACCGACTGCGTTATTTCAGTGCGATCTATTAATAACATAGTGCTTTTACGGGGACATATTGGTTTTGCTTCAATGGTATGGAAGTGTGACAATGATAAGATAAGGGGAACGATCAATATGCATCGTTTTGCGCCAACATTTAGTATCTACTTGTTTGCTTTATACTCTGCCCACGCTATAGACTGCAAGGAAAGTATGAAGTGTATATACAAAAGTGTCATAAAATATACTTACAAAACTACAAGTATAATGAAATGTACTTTCAAAAGTACATGCACTTGCAGTTTATTTAATTTAGTAAATTTTGCATACGTTATCGTCTATTACGTGTGAACTAATTATTAGATACGTTGTTAATTTGTTCACGTTTGGCTAAATTTTTCACCAAGATTCATATCCTTTACTGAAACTTTGTGTGTAAGCTCGATAATAGTGATTTTGTCCAAATTTTACGTCATATAAAAATACAAATATAAACAGTACGTAAGCCCAGAAGTGACAGTCATCCCGTGGCACACTGTTCCACAATAATATAAAAGAAAAACCTTTTTACAAAAAAAATCTACCGACTTCCAAATATAAAAACTACAAAGTGAAAAATAACTTTCTTATTATTGAAATGTATTTTTTTATTTTTCACTTTTTTTTTGTACCTACCTAATAAGCAAGTTGTTTAGTAAGCTTACCTATAATGCCAGAATAGATAAGCCGAATATCATGAGACTTGAACATAACCGGTGAAATGAAAGTGTACCAAGATGAACTGTTCACATCTGTGTACCCCTTTAGAGCGTACTGATGCGATGTTGTTTTATGAAATGGTATAAACAATAAACAGACATGCGATTGCAGTAATCCCGAGAGATCTGCCGTTATTTATTGAAGAGTTATGTTGTATATATCTTCGAATTCCTTCATCAGATCTGCACCAAATAAAAATGGGACCAAATTTGGAACATACTCTTTCAAAAAAAAGACAAGAATTTTCAAAATCGGTCCACAATTGACGGAGATATAGGAACATACACAAAAAAAATAACAAACTAAATGTCAAACATAGAACTTCCTCCATTTTGGAAAGTCGGTTAAAATTTACATGGGACTAAAGAATATAAAGTTTATTTCGGGCGACCATAACTCAGAAACCTTGGTGCTGAAATTCTTTAGCCTGAAAATGGCGCTTTTGCCAAAAGTTTATTTCATAATGGATTGTTTGAATTAAATGCCAATATAAACAGCCTTTGAAACACTGTTGCACAATATTAAAGTCACCGTGCATTTCATACACATAATAAAATTATAAGTTAGACAAAAAAATAAGTGGTTGTAATACATTCGATATATCAATTAGTCATACCATTCTGTCGACAAAATGACCATAAACAGGATCGTGGGCGAAAATAGCACAAGGAAGCCTTGAAACCTACTAAGTACAATTTCCCCAATGACGTGACCTACATTTTTATTCCACCATACAATTTTTGCCGATCCATTGAACAACGACAAACAGTCCTATATATCACGTGTGTGAACAAATCGTAATAATGTTACCGATTTGTTTATATTAAAGGGTGATTAACACTATGAATCACATGTTCTTGTGAAATAATATTAGTAATATTCTTAGATAAATAAGGTGAAAATGTTGAGAGAGTATTGACACTGCATGTGTTGTGATTTTGTGATGTTATATCTGGGACCTTGTGATCTTTCTATGAATGGCAATCTATTTAAGTGACTGTCGAGGCAGAAAACCTGTAGTGGCGTAATATGTAAAGGTTTTTAGTATTCATCTCGGCCCTCGCAGTCTACAGCCCCGGGCCATGATTCTCTTAACTGTAGGGCATAGTTCTCGCCAAAATTCTTGGCCGCCCTGAAGATGGCTTTCCAATGCGCAAGGCGCGGTACGGTGCTGTATGAGATTAACTACTGCGCGGCCATTGTGGCCAAGAAGTTTGACGGGACCTATAAATACGCTGCTGATTTTCAGGAATGATTTTTAGTCGTTTAAACTTTTCTATAAATCAAGACAAAAATTAGACACTGTAACGAAAATGTCTACATCTGGCCGTGTTTTGACTGGCAGCGTGGCCTTTACCTAGGTCTAGGAGATATTCATAAACAGATATTAGTATTCAAAAAGCATCAATGTGTGGCGTGTCATAATTTTACATCCACACGGTCGAAGAGCTTGGTTATCGCGATCTACGATTGGAATATTAGAAACCGTAGTTGCGATTATAGTTGCGAGGTTGTTGCACAATTTAAATGGTGCATTGTAATTTGTATCAAGTGACAACTGAAGTGATAAGTCCTCGATACATAATAATACTGGTAATAGCCTTCGAAGGTTGTATTAATTTTAAAATAACTCTTCATATTTCTGCATTGTCACCCTAGTACCACAACTCGTTAACGTAGGTACTAAAAAATTAACACCTATTCAAATGTTTTCATCAATCGGTTTTTCCCGAAAATAGGTTTTCCTGTTTCTCAAGGTCAGTTCACTATTATTCCTAGATTTTTGAACCAAAAAATGAAAGGACCTTCACGAGAATAGAATGGATATTAATCAGATGATGATGAAAAATACGTGACGTTTTCATATGAGAATCGTGACAAGATGAATGACAGAATCACAGTAAATTCTTGTTATACGATACTCGTACCTATAATATTAGAATGAGATGATTTGATATTTGTACGTAGTGAGAAAACCTTAAGGATAAAAGAATTAAAAGGAAATATGACGTATACGTATAGTTATTGTGCACATGTGTAATCCATCAACACGGATTGGGATCGCCCGCGTTTTGGATTACGGCCCATCTCCATAGGACGAGGCCTGTGTCCCAGCAGTGGAAACGTTAATAGGCTGATGATGATGATGAAGGGGTAGTGCTCTGCCAAATCTAAAATCGAATTGATGTAAGGCACTGTCATCTCATAAACTGTCGTTGTAAATAGATACTATTCGTGTCTTGCACGATCGCATGTCCTGCGTTACTCAATTTTGAATTCTTAATTTAAAAACGCGAGATACGTGGGTTGTAAAATGTCATGAAACCCAAATGGAAGAAAATAAAAGAAACCAAGAACATATTGTTCATTTGAACTTGATTTGCATAATAATTTGAATACCCAACTAAAGAAAAAATATAACATTTTAAAAATATATGAATA
Source organism: Orthosia gracilis (assembly GCA_947562075.1). NCBI lineage: Eukaryota > Metazoa > Arthropoda > Insecta > Lepidoptera > Noctuidae > Orthosia > Orthosia gracilis. The sequence goes on from OX387268.1 coordinate 46,281,584, forward strand.
GATTTAACAGTCGGTATTTCAAGTTATTTTTTATTCTTACATGCATGACTGATGTCCAATTGCTCATGTGACGTTGATCATCATTGATCAAACTAGGAAATGCCCCGCCTTGTACCTACTTACCTGCTATGACGAGGTCCGTTCTATACGTCGCCGCTCGGTCGCCACGGTGACGTAAAAATTCAACAATAGTCATGCTAAGTCATTCTTGACAATTTAAAGACAATCCGAAACACGATCGATATCTTGTTGCTTTATATACCCTGTTCTTTTTTAAGTACATTTATGACAGCAAGGTTATGTTCTTTAGACAGAGTAGAAAAATCTTTTGCTCAGTTGTAGTGGACTGCAGACCATAAGGCATTATCTACCAATAAATCTGGAATAATCTGGATGCCATTTACAAGAAATCATTTTATTGGTAACTATCTGACCCCCGCGGCTTCGCTCCCGTCATCTGGCTATATACCTATCACCTACTTATCTACCCTACCTACCCACCTACCCACCCACATACCCACCAACATTGCCACTGCCAAATAATGAATTTTTTTAGGCAAAATTTTGCTACTTTGGGTTACATTATTGCAATTTTCATAAGGATCTCTATTTTTTTTGAAAATAATTTACAGCCTATGTTACTCGGGAATAATAAAGCTTTCCATAGGGGAAAGAATTTTTAAAATCAGTCCAGTAGTTTCGGAGCCTATTCGGTACAAACAAACGAATAAAAAAATCTTTCTTCTTTATAATATTGGGATAGAAATTAATTAAATTACATATTTTGCTTTGTAAATTTAAATTTACTCAAGTATAGACCGTAAAAGTCTGAAGCCCTTGATTAGATTGATGTCGTTTAATTAAGTGCTTGCGTAACAAAATTAAATTTGCTTCCAATTTCTTGTTGAAGATTGTATTACACACACATGATAATGATGGACGTTGTGTACGAGGACAGCCATTAAAAGAATTACTAGCACTTACTTTACCGCGAGGCGAACACGTAAACATAGAGTGATAAATTAATAAGAAAAATATCCAGCTGTTCGACGATTTGTATGGTTGGTACGACATTGGCTTACTATTATGTTGCCATGACAACCTAATTAGCATGTACGACATCGCTTTTTTGCGAAGGGTCGCGCATATTGTAACATTGTTTGTCGAAATTACACCGTTAAACAATGTATAGTCACAAAGTTACACGAAGATTAAGCATTGAAAGAAAACTAATTGCACGCATATTTTCTGTAGGTTATACATATAAATTGTTCAGCTTATTTACTGTAACGACCGATGAGTCGTGACCCCTCTGAATGAATATAGCCTTTGCGAACTTTGGCGCATGTACACTCGTCAAGAAAACAGCCATTAGCTTCGTAAAGTATGTTCTGTGCAACAAATTCAGACGGGCCGCGACACATCGGTCATACTGTAAATGTCTCATCACAAAATTGAAAGAGTTACAACAACAGACGCTTTACACTATTTGTACAGGTGCCTATGTTTTTATATCTTAGTTTAATTCGTTCAATTAATAAGGGTAAAAACGGGACCTTGTTACTAAGACTCCACTGTCCGTCTGTCTGTCACCAGGCTGTATCTCATGAACCGTGATAGCTAGACAGTTTAAATTAAAAACAGAATAAAATAAATATTTAAGTCGGTCACCATTCAACAAACGTGATATTTTTTCGCGTTTTTTGCGATAATGGTACCGAACCCTCCTTTCGCGAGTCCGACTCGCACTTAGCCGTGTTTCTCCTTTTCGCGGGTCTGCTGGTAGACATTGACAAATAAGCAGTGCATTTGTACTCTATTTTTGTTGGAGTTTATCAAAAATAATTCAATACTATTCAACACTATAGCCTTCTCTCTCTAACTATTAATTATACAGTTTATTACTTGAGCCCTTGTCAACACTTGAAACTGAAATGCTAGCTGCAGCTGGGCACGGTACTGTATTCTGTCAACCTTAGTAGGAGCCACATGTGCTTACACACACCTTTCCGATACATAAAACAAAGGGTAATTAAACTGTTATTATTTAAACCCTTAAACCGTTATTTTCTTTGGTGTCCACCTTATTAACCCCAACAGGTTATGGGCCCAGAGCGCTAAGCCAAAGTGAAAATAGTGATTGGACACTAAATAATAAAAACGAGTTGTGCATCTAGTGAAACAAATAAAAAGGAATAAGACTGTTCAAAATCAAAATGAGTAATATGAACATTTAACATTTTGATGTCAATAAGTAAAGTGTGTAGACATTACGAATATCCAAAATTATTAAGTGAACTTGAAGTACCTACGGCACAGCCTATGGAACGTTATCGACAGTGAAGTTCCAACGACAATATGTGCTTAAGTGCGACGTAGGTATCTCTTGAAAAAGATTGCTGAACTGGAAGCTGCAGATGTAAAATCAAAGGAATTCGAAAAAGTTATGAACCTTTTCATGACTTTAGTGAACAGAAACAGCAATATTGTCACCGAAATCGATACTGAATGACAAGTGACTGAAGATACAATTGACTAAAGACAATATAATACTAGCGATTGTGAAAAAGAGATTGTTTGATCATGAAATCAAACTTAAAAGTTGAAGGTCATGATCTATGTCTAAAAGTACTTCATGTTGTAATCTAGAGGCCATAAGTCACACTCTGAAACAATTTGAGAGATCAGCAAAAGTCAATAAAACCGTTCAAGAACCCGAGAGAAGTTTAAGCCATTGAAACAAAAGAAGGAACAATACAACGGTGCAGATGATTAGTTCAAAACCAGAACCACATGATGAAAATACGTCTGGTTTTACCTTTGTGACGGGCAGTCATGATGCTGCGTTTATACAAGCGACGAAGGAAGGAGATCTGCCGGTTACCTGTAAGATGGGCGTTCTAGGTGTGCTCCAGAATGTATTTTTCTGCGAGATTCCATAATTTCAAAAGCAAGCAAGAATGACTGTCGTTTTGATAAAACGGCGGTGTCATTGTGTTCAAAGATGTTAAACCGGTAATAAAGGGTAAGTCTTTGAATAATCTAATAGACATTAACTGTCTGCATTTTATTAACTCTTTAATTAGCAAATGCTTGTAAATAAATTCGTAAATAATAATTACGATTTAATGTGTAACGAAATCCGAGGCTAAAGGCAAATTATATTTTTGGATTTTATATTTATTGAACTATTTTATAATAGTGATGCAAATAATAACAATGTGCCTTACGAAAAATTGTGTGAAGCTTGTATTTATGGAAAACAAGCTTGTTTGGCAATTGATAAAATTGAAAACAAAAGTTTTGTTAAAAGTAGATATTTAAAGTTCTCACAGATGAGTAACGACACTTGAGTCTATTGAAAACAAAAACTGAGTTGTGTTTTTGTGATAGACCAGATGTTTTTGTTATGTTTCGGGATTAAAAATGTTGTATAAAGTTGTAAAGTTCATTTTGATCTGAGAATTATTCCTAACTTAAGTTGTGTTAATGGAGAGGAAATTATATCCAATTAAATGAAAGAGTTCTGAACTCGAAATGGTATTAGTTACCATTACAGTGCTTTGTATGGAATTGCCGAATAATGGTAAGAACAATGTATAATATAGAACGGAGTCGTATGTAATAGGTTGTACCTAATATTAGGGTCGAAATGTGTCAATTCATTTATGGAAAAGATTGTTCTGGGAAGCACTGATGTTATATAACATACCTTATGAGTTATGACATAATAAGACGCTACAACTAAAGTATTTAAATGTTTCTGGTTTTACTGTTTACTTTGTAAAAAGTAATAGAAAACGAAATTTGACAATGTGTTGTCAATTGGGAAATAATTCGTTGGTTATAAACGAAATGGTATACCTAAGGTGTAGGTTGTGGTAGACAATTAGTTTGTGAGAGTCAGTGATGTGATAATGGATCTTATCAAATAGGCCAGTGAAACCTGAGCCCGAACGGATTATGGCTAAAAGTAGCAATAACTCTGTTGATAATTCTGACTTGGTACACCCTCGTAAAGTGGTGTGGATCTGATTGGAATATATCAGATTGTACATGTGAATTAATAGGATTTCAATCCTGGCATAACTACATGCAATTGGCATGAGTTGGTACACCCTGGTAAAGTGGTGTGAGTCTGATAGGAATATATCAGATTGTACATGTGAATTAATAGGATTTCAATCCTGGCATAACTACATGCAATTGGCATGAGTTGGTACACCCTGGTAAAGTGGTGTGAGTCTGATAGGAATATATCAGTTTGTACATGTGAATTAATAGGATTTAATCCTGGCATAACTACATGCAATTGGCATGAGTTGGTACACCCTGGTAAAGTTGTGTGGATCTGATAAGAATTAATCATATTGTACATGTGAATAAATAGGATTGAATTCCCGGCTTAACTGCATGCAACTGGCATGAGTTGGTACACCCTGGTGAAGTGGTGTGGATCTAATAAATAAATCTGTTAAAGAAACAGTGGAGTGTTTGAACCGATCTTCATATTATGACAATGGTAATGAGTTAAGTTAACCATAAAATAATGAAACATAGAAAATTAAGATTAAGCGTTAGAATGCAAAGTATGTTATCTGTTTCAAATAATAAATATTATGAAGACTGTATTTTTGGTAAATATTATCTACTGATTTGTTGTGTGCTGAATCTTTATTTATCTAATAAATTCAGAAATTGAATCTATGTATAATAAACATGTACCTATGGGAAAAATCAATGAAGAATATAATTCACTTATTGTAAATGATACCTGATGTACCTATCACACTAAAATCATGTATAAATCTATTTTGATCGATTGTAAGTGGGCATTTACGATTAAAGATGATGAGTTTTGAAAACCTATGAATAAATGGCTAGTGGTTTGAGTCAGAAACTTTTGCATTAGTTAAAAGAATCGCAAGTTTAAGATTAATATCTTTAGCGAGTCAATTTAATTTACTAGTACACCTTGTGGGTTAAATCATTTTGAATGGGCAATTTATCAAGAAATCTAAGTACATAATTTTATGAAAATTGCCCGACGAAATATCCCGACTGAATATGTGTATACGGCTTGCAAAGGAAAGAACTCATATTCATATTATATTCGTTTAAGTCAATACATTGATTGAACCAGTTTGCAAACTGTTAGTTCCAAATGTTGGAATAACATTTTATAAAAAGGGGTTTTTATTACTCATCAGTAAATCAGTGCATTAACATTTTAATGCAGATCAAGTAAAGCCCAGAGTCTGGACTTGTGCCCGGTTGACGGCAATAGACTCGCCCCTATAACATAGGATCTAAACATAACTGGTGACATATTGATGTACTATAATGTACTATTTTCTTCTGCCTAACCCTTCGAGGAACACAGGCGTGATATTATGTTAAGTTATGTTTTGGAAAGAATTTATGTAAATGAAAACAATGTGTGTGTATTATAGTATAGAGTAAAAAGCCTCTATCTAAACGTTTGGGTAATATTAAGTTATATTTCAAATTGTTGTAAGTTTTTACATGTGGATGATGTTGTGACGATCGATGATTAAAATATGTACTATGAATAGTTCTAAAACGTACTGATTAAACACTTTTAATGTGATAGACTGAAATGCGAGAAAAGGTTTTCTGTTAAGCAAAATAACCAGATCAGAAAACAAAGTCATTTTTGTTCAGGGTATGCAAACAGTACCTGAGAAGTTTAAATATGAGTAATGTAAATAAGTCAATACTTGTACACAAATTGGAAAATAAACCAAATTATGAAGTACCAAGTATTAGAGTCGTGTGAAATTACAAGTGCCTCTTGTAGAAATTTCGTTGTGTGTTTGAAGCATATCATACTGGCCACTTGACGTGACCTAAGTTTTTCTATTAACATTATGAGTCAGTATGCAAGCAAAAACAATAATTCATTATGGTCACACTTCAAAAGGTCTTGACTCTTGAGAAATTTAAAACGAACCATAAATCTCAAGTTAATAAACAAATTAAATTATTGGAAGTGGCTTCGTTCATTGTGACAAAAAGCTATGACGTAATTGATAGAAAAATTACTACGGGTTAATTGTAGTTTTTGATCATTGTACAATGTGATTTGTATGCCACAAATATGCAGTAAAAAGCTTAGCTCAATATGAAGTTGTAAGGGAAACTCTGTGGTTGAAGTAATTTATGTCGAGTTTTGGCATTGTGCTACTAGATTATAATTAAATTGATAGGAAGATTAATAATGGATGCAAAAGCACCAGCATTCCAACCAGTCACAGACGATCTAAACACATTGAAACTATAAAAACCAAGTTGAGAAAAAGTGTGTGAATGTGTTTTATGTTTCTATTAACCAGCTGTTTGTTATCCTGACAAATTCCCCGCGGTGTGTCTCTGAATGAGTATGAAGTTTGGGGTGGTGTTGCAAATATGTATATGCAACGTGGTAACAAGGATATGTTAATTAAAAGGCTTGGTTATAATAAAAAGAACAATTTTATTATAAAAGGCTTGGTTATAAGTACAAAGATGATTACATAATGTGTTAAACATAAAAGCTTGGTTATAATTATACGAATATTTAATTATAAGAGCTTGGTAATAAGTAGATGAATAACTTTAATATTTCATTAATTACAAGAGATGAAATGATTGATTGGTCTGATTAGGTTTTTCTGGGTTTCCCTAATCCTGCGCAATGAATGTTGGACCATAATGATATTGTTTTCCCAGAAAGAAAGGTGTGTGTTTTATTATTATGTAAAATGGTTTGAGATATGTATTATTACGATGATGTTATAACAGAGAAAGAGATTTATTTTTGAGGGGGCGTGTTGGAGTTTATCAAAAATAATTCAATACTATTCAACACTATAGCCTTCTCTCTCTAACTATTAATTATACAGTTTATTACTTGAGCCCTTGTCAACACTTGAAACTGAAATGCTAGCTGCAGCTGGGCACGGTACTGTATTCTGTCAACCTTAGTAGGAGCCACATGTGCTTACACACACCTTTCCGATACATAAAACAAAGGGTAATTAAACTGTTATTATTTAAACCCTTAAACCGTTATTTTCTTTGGTGTCCACCTTATTAACCCCAACAATTTTCTCTGTCCATAATACTGTATGTACATTAATTATTAAATGAATAAACAGATTACAAAATATTAAAACATATAATATGTACTGCTACCAGCACAGTACCAGTTTCTTATCGTCAATCGTCATACGATCAATCTTTTGAATTCTCATTACAACATCGTGTTTTATAAACACGTGTAAATATGGCTGTTTCTCGCCTCCGCTGTTATTGACCGACCATACTGTGCAAATAGATTTGACTTACTATATGCATCAATAAGTGTGGAGTACATCTGTACATTTCATGTCTTGGAAATGTAAGTCACCAAAAATGTTTTCGATTTGTATCTCGATCGAATACCGATGACAGGTTTATCGAACATCTATAAAAAATTTATGGCTTCTAATTAACATGATATTTAATGGTTCTATGTGAGAGGTCATGTTTTACGGGGAAACACCTCATCTTAATTATTCAGCGAGACTCATCAATTTAAAATTCATACTGTCTGAATCTGTTTCGTTTAGTAGGTGAAGGTTAAGGGCCTGCATCCGATTTAGTGCCGTAAAACGGTAACTTTCTAAAGAATACTCCTTAGTAACGGCTAGGTTAAAAGGTTTGAATAAAATATATATTTATTATTGTTTCATGTACATTATTTTTTAAACACAGTTTCTTCCTATAACAAATAGTTTTGCTTTAAAAAAATTATTAGCAACACGATCTTTTACGCAACTTTTGGATACTCCTCCAAAACGACTTGGATGTTTAATAATATTTTTACACAGAAATTTGATGGCTGGAATTTCTTCATAACTGAAATAGCATAAGTAAATCAAACAATATTTGCAAACAAAACTGTTCAAAAGGAGGTTCAATATTGATATTTTGGCTCCGAGCGGGCGTACGGCCAGTACTTCGTTAACATTGGAGCGTATATATCGCCTTAAGCAAAATTTTAAGAAACATTTCTCGTTAAAAGCGTGCTCAAAATACAGGCTACTGGCAAACAACATAGCCTTTATACGTCACCGTTGTTTGCTCGTGACCTCGGCCGTGTAGTGTCGGTATTATCTAACAGCTTACGCGTCCATCACAAACCGACGACCGACGAAAGACGCGAGCAAAACCGGTCATTAATCCTTCGACCGTTAGCGGTATCGTCGGTTCTCGGTTACAAACTTCGATAAACTTGTTATCTGCTTTTGTTTTGACTGAACCTAAACTATTGCACAAATTATGTACCTTTGTGCAATCCTGAAGTCTTAATATTTTGGCCCTTAAATTTATCATAGATTATGAAAAAAACCTTCGACCTGTATCTACCATTTTTGTATTCGTTAGTATAGTGCTTATGCCATACGCAACTAAGTAACCGTTTCGCAATATATATAAAAATAAATTGAGCTATAAATAACTGAAGATTTCCACTATTACGTATGCCGCCGTCGTAATATGAAGTCCACGATACTTGCCAATTTCCTATTGATCGATGCGTTATTATATCGTCTCGGTACCATAGCAATACAATGCTTTTCTTGACGTCTGATGAATGAACGAATATTTAATGAAATAATGGTTTTTAATATTATTCTATCATTGTATATTTTGCTTATATTAACCCGTGTTTATGTAACTATTCGCGCTGAAATAATGTACTTAATCATTTGAGTGATATGAGGTGTAGAATATTCTTTTTTTATATTTGCATGCCTAGTATCTGGGCAGAGCTATTTGACCAAATCAGTAATACATCTTTTAATCACGATGATAATATAATTCAATAATGTATTTTTAAAGAAGCAAACATAAATCTAACGATTTTTATTCCTCGAAAACTGTAGTTGGCATATATTTGGCAACTGAAACCTTCAGTAGTACAATACTACAAGAGTTTTATATTCATTGACTCACTCATTGTGCATGTTGCCAAGTAGTTCATTCATTTTACTTCCTTTAAACATTGTATGAAACATTATGTATCTAGGAACAAACGGAACAACCATTTGGAATCATGAACATGAATGTAATTTACAGATATAAGAAAAACATACAAAACATAATATCACGCCTGAATCCTCCGAAAGGTTACTTACAGTACAGCCAAATATCGCCATTGGCTTTTACAATTATTTTAACACATTAAGGCAGAGTTTTGCTTAAACGTTGTATTATGTAATGGTGTTGTTTTACCGCTCCTGAGTAACTTTGGGGACCACACAGTAATTAAGGGAACGTTACTATGTTTATATGCATGATAAAATAGTTACGAGGTACTTACGTATCGAACGGTGCGTCCATTTTATGGCATCCATTAAATTCGCAATAAGTCTGGTCGATCGGTTTCTAAATTCGACTATCAAGTTATTCTGATCAAATTTGCAGTGTATTGTACGTCATAGGTTTTACGACTACGACTAAGTGTAATAATTAAAAAGTTAATTAAAAAAATCAAAAAGCCCGAAAAAAAGAAGAAAATCGTGCGGTCGTGCTGTGCAGTCGTAGGATACATAATTCGCGAGCTGGCTGACCAAAGCCAGATGATAACTTATTTATTTATAACTTTTAAGACAACATTTTTGTTTTCGAATTAGGTACATTTAAACATAAATACTTGTTCTTAATTTAATCAAATAATCCTTTATTTTAATACCACACAATATAGGGTTGGAAAAAAAATTGTGCCCCACAATATGGCGCCCAAAAGCCGCCATTTTCTATTTTCCAATTTCAATGTTGCCATTGACACTCGCAAGGTTAAGACGAATCGATTGACGTAAGACTCATCAAAATCGGCCAACGCGTTTGGTCTCTAGAACGCCACATAGGAACAAACATACAAACAGACAGATAAACTCATTACCCTCCTTCAGCCGTCGGGTAAAAAAAAATTGTACTACAAGAAGTAAAAATTCTCGATGGCCTTTCTAGTACCTGTGAAATCCGTCGTTTTGTTTGGGCTGCTAGTTCAAGTGGCTTTAAAAGTAGTTATTGATTTACATAATTACTTAACGCAAAAATAGGAAAGGAAAATTAGTATTTGTTTTTGTTTGGTATACAAGATATCAGACAAAAACTCAGAAAAATACTAGAATTAGAGTTTATTTTTGGCTTTGTTTGGCTTATGACTATTAGCCTTTAAACCCTGGTAGATGAGTAGGTACTGAATGAGTAAATATGAGTCCAAAGTCTAAATATGAGGTTAATAAATTAGCCTTTAAACCCTGGTAGATGAGTAGGTAGGTACTTAATGAGTAAATATGAGTCCAAAGTCTAAATATGAGGTTAATAAATTAAACATATGATTAATAACTTGTTGTTAATTAGTTTTTCAAACCCACCATAACTCAAGATAAATTAAGATAGACACGAAGCTGTAAAATCCTTGTTTGCACAATAAACCATAACAAAATATTTACGGTTTATTCAGCATTGCTATAAATGATTCATAGTGACCTAGTGCCTTATCTCTATTGTTTGCATATTAAAAACTAATATTACCCTAGCCAGTGGTTCCCAACCTTTTTATCATAAGCGCCCAACTAGTAAGGATGTGAGACGCACGGGATCGGTCGATGTGGCGACGCTTGGGGGAGGCCTATGTTCATCAGTAGACGTCTTTCGGCTGAAACGATGATAATGAACTAGTTTGGGGTATAGTGTTTTAACAAAAGTGTTGCGTTTGTTCTAAAATTACAACGCTCCATTGCTGGTTCAAATACAACTACAAGCAGAAGATGACGCACCGAATAGTCCAGTTAAAGCGTTAAGTAATTAACGATTTTGTCATATTCATGTCACTGCTACCTCCGGGTTGTTTTGATCAAAAGATCCGTTTTTTTGTTCTAATCCTAAGAACATAATTCATACAATTTATCATAGATAAATAATCGCTCACTCGTGTCACTCTATCCATCCCCTCAATTGGGGCGCGTTCCATCGGTTGAGAATCCTTGCTCTATACAACAATCCACATTGTGCGCAATCAATACTCCTTCCTGTGTACTTTAAACCCGGCTTATTGTCATGTCAAAATGTTTATGACTAATGCGACAGACGTTATCCGAGAAGCTACTGCTATTTGTCTTGGTTTGCGGTTTTCCCTATGCTTTTAGGATAGCTGATCCTTTGTGAATAAGTACTTTATATTATAATTAGATGCTTCTTTAGGAAAAGTGTATTGTTTTCACTGAGTAGGTACATATTTGATATGGATTTGGCGGATGTCTAGTCCTTTTCCGTCTCTGGACCGCTTCCTAAATGAAAATGAAATGAAAACATGCAAGATTGTATTATAAAAATATGTTTTTTTTTAAGTTAAAAGGGATGAGTATGAATGTGAAGGAGACAAAGGTAATGGTGTTTGAAAGAGACTAGATGTATGAACGTGAGTGAAGGTGGCGTTCTGTAGTTTCTGAATATCCCCATGGGAAAAAAAAAGCGTCAGATGTATGTATGTACTACATAATTATTTTTGTATATTGTAAAAGTTTGCGCCGATTACGAAAACTTTTAAACATTGAGAAATATCGCGTTTCCTGAAAAGTCCGGTGTAGAGACTAGATGTATGAACGTGAGTGAAGGTGGCGTTCTGTAGTTTCTGAATATCCCCATGGGAAAAAAAAGCGTCAGATGTATGTATGTACTACATAATTATTTTTGTATATTGTAAAAGTTTGCGCCGATTACGAAAACTTTTAAACATTGAGAAATATCGCGTTTCCTGAAAAGTCCGCGTGAGCGTAATCACGGGAAAGTTATACTAAAAGGAAACGTTATTCGACTTCGCTTGTTTTCTCTTCAAGTTTTCTCAAGGGTTTATTTTTGTTCACTTCCAACCCAAGTCGCGCTACCTGCGCGACTTGGGTTGGAACTTGGACTTCAGTGAGTTCAGATTTCAAAAACTACTCTCTACGTATCTACTGCCATACCATATTTTTGCCTATTGTAGTAATGTTTTATTGGTTCTTCTCATCTTGCTCCAGGGACTTTGTTGTGGACTGAAATCTTGTATAACCATTACCGATTGGGCCGGTTTTTAACCCCCCACGGAAAAAGGGGGTGTTATAAGTTTGACGTGTGTTGCTGTGTATCTGTGTGTATGTCTGTGTCTGTGTCTCATCAGAGTTCTTAAACGGATGAACCGATTTTGATTTCTTATTAGTTTCTTTTGTTTGATAGGTGACTTTGTCGAAAGTATTCTAAGCTATGTTTGAGGAAAATCGGTTGAGACGCAATATCGAATTTTGACAAAATCAAAAGTCATGCGCATTTTACTCATCGAATCGGGGTTCTTCGAAATATATCGTATCATAATTACGTGTTACTGTAGATAAAAGTATGAAATTAAATTTAAAAGTTTAAAATATCCCCGACATACAGACCTCTAAAAGCTGAGATAGGAGCATTTTGGGTCTCGCACGAGTTTATTATTTTTTTGTATTTTGCCTATCTCGTATCTCCTGTGCGAGTCAGATATAAATATCTTTTACTAGCTTCTGCCCGCGGCTTCGCCCGCGTAAAAAGTGTTTCATCATCCCAAGGGAATAACTCAACTAATAACTCAACTAATCCCAACTATCCTATGTCCGTCTTAGGGTCCCAAACTATATCCATGCTAAATTTCATCTAAATCGCTTTAGTAGATCCAGAGATTACCCCCTACAACCTCAAAAACTTTATCTCTTATCTCTTTATAATATTAGGTATAGCTGTTCCCCGCGGCTTCGCTCCCTTGGACCACCCACAGGACCTGTTTTCGGGATAAAAAAATAGCCTATGTCACTCAGGAATAATGTAGCTTTCTATTGGTGAAAGAATTTTTGAAATAAGTCCAATAGTTTCGGATCCTATTCGGTACAAACAAACAAAAAATCTGTCCTCTTTATAATATTATTATAAGCTGACCCCCGTGGCTTCGCTACCGTCAATTGGCTATCTACCTACCTACCACTACCTACCTACTCTACCTACCCTACCTACCCTACCTGCTTTACCTAAACTACCCTACAAACAAACAAACTCATCAGCTTTATAACATTTGTATAGATGTTGATAAAACTCCTTCGCAAATGAACAAATTTGATTACCATAAAAAAAGGTTATAGTGAGTCAATATTAAAAGACAGACATATGCTGTCTGGGACTTTTTTTAGAACTTTTAAAGAGGAACAATTCCGTCATACATGATTTATGCGTAACTGACACCGTTTACGCAGCGCACACAATGGAAGTTCTCAAAAAGGAATAATTTTGCCTGCTTTTGCAACATTTTTCAACTATGCTCCGCTCCTATTGGTTTTAGCGTGATGTTATATAGCCTTTAACCTTCCTCGATTAATGGACTATCCAACACAAAAAGAATTTTTCAATTCCAACCAGTAGTGGCTGAGATAAGCGCGATCAAACAAACAAACAAATAAACTCTTCAGCTTTATAATATTAGTATAGATTATAAGCTGACCCCCGTGGCTTCGCTACCATCAACTGGCTATCTACCTACCTACCACTACCTACCTATTCTACCTACCCTACCTACCCTACTTGCTTTACCTAAACTACCCTACAAACAAACAAACTCATCAGCTTTATAACATTTGTATAGATGTTGAAAAACTCCTTCGCAAATGAACAAATTTGATTACCATAAAAAAAGGTTATAGTGAGTCAATATTAAAAGACAGACATATGCTGTCTCGGACTTTTTTTTAGAACTTTTAAAGAGGAACAATTCCATCATACATGATTTATGCGTAACTGAAACCGTTTACGCAGCGCACGCAATGGAAGTTCTCAATAAGGAATAATTTTGCCTGTTTTTGCAACATTTTTCATTTATGCTCCGCTCCTATTGGTTTTAGCGTGATGTTATATAGCCTATAACCTTCCTCAATAAATGGACTATCCAACACAAAAAGAATTTATCAATCCCAACCAGTAGTTGCTGAGATAAGCGCGATCAAACAAACTCTTCAGCTTTATAATATTAGTATAGATTTCTTTCTTTCTTTTAAAAAGCAAATCTCGTATTTTGTATTACAGCAGTTAATTTTATTTACTAAGCGGTACCCCGACGAGGTACGAGGCTTAATTTTTGTTTATTAGAGTTTTTTTCGTGGAGGATTTTATACAATATATTTTTTTAACGTATTATAGGCACTTGTAGTATTCAAGTCTAGGGAAAGCACCCATTATTACATTATTTGTAAATGGTCTTTGTGAAGAGTACTGTTTACAGCTGTTCAAGCAGTATTTATAGAAGCACTTACTTTAATGAAGATAGTAAAATAGACTAATAAATTCTAACGGATTTTGCTTATTTTTTAATTCTACGAATTTCGAGGAAGTATTATTTAACTGCAGCGCAGACACGGCAAACTAGTTTCGTTTCCACGAAAAAAGTCCAATGATCCAGTTATTCATTACATTTCTTGCTGCACGTTAAAAACAAACAAAACAAGATCTACGTTTATGCTGATGAAAGTAAATGCAACTGGTATGTAAACAGAGTTGAAGGAATGCGAAACAATCAAGACAAGGATATTTCTTTTACTTATCATTTGGTAGGTAAACGTAAACGTCCTGCAATGGATAGGGAACAGGTCTTGATGTGATTCATACGTTTATTCTAATTGCGTAACGGTTTTGACAGTTCGAAGCACGCATTTTAATAACCCAACAGTATTCATTGCGTATTTTACGCTTACGAATAGACGGATTTTTGAACATTATGTAGCAATGAATGTGAGCAAAGCATGCGCGCGCACATTCTTTGGAATTAAGTTGGGTGCTGGATGTTATAAATTATAATATAAAAAAATCTTAATTTTCTCACCAAATCATGGGGTCTACTCCCTAAGCACGAAGTCCGTAGTTTCGGCCTTCGTTACGTGCGTTTCCTACTCCGTATCACTACATGATTCATTCAGGGCTCGAACTACTAATGTATGACAACATAATATGACAGTTGTTCCCATTCCCGATGTGTCCGAATAAATTAATCATTACGTAGTAGGGTTCATTCCGAAGTTCCGGAGTACTTTCGGACGGGCCAGTAACTTCGAGACGGAGTCAGGTAGTAGACACGCATGGTAAATTCTCTATACTTTAAATTCGTTGTCTATAGATAGACACGATAAAGTTGATTGAGAGTATCTCGACAATCAGCAATTGTAATCGTATTATGAGCTATTACACAGTAGTATAAACAATCACTATCTTCAATCTCTTTTGATAAGATAACACACATTTGTACTGCATCTGACGCAATCAGTGCAGTTATCGGCGGCTGGAAACCGTCGGCGATTTATGTAACAATATGACGCTTATCACTATAAGTATCAATAAATAGCTAAGTATGACATAAACACTCCATTTAATAACCGTAATTTCACACGTTTGTATGTAAAACGATAACTTGAAAAACATGTTAATCGTCAATTTATGTATCTTTTTAATGATCATTTATTTTCCTAATGGTAATAGTTGTCATTATATTGATAGTTTATACATTTTGCAGTTTTGGATGGTTTTATTTGAACCGGAATTAATTTGTTACTAAGCGAATAAACAAAGGACTTATTAAACAAAAAATCTTTAAAAAAATGTTTGTTCCCATCGCATTGAAGTTAACAATACCACAGATAATAATTATAATACTAGCAACAGAGTTATATTTTTTTACTAAAACAAAATACACTGTAAATCATACTATCAGATACACTAAAGATACACTCGATAAATATTATCTTAAAGTGTAAAAAAGAGCGTGAATCATGATTATCATTAAGAAGAATCATGAGTTCATGGCATAAATCGTGTTTTAAATATAACCCAATAAACAAGACCTGTGGCCTGTGGCCAACTGCGTGACCTCTAAAAACTGATATAAGTACCCTGGGAACCTTGACACGACGGAGTAGATAAACACTAACGTTCCCGGGATCTCCTTAAACCTACGTGCCCAGGGACTCCCAAAACCGGCATTCTGAAAAGTTCGAAAAATATTAGAAAAAAAACTCACAGGACCTCGTAAAACCTAAATTCATAGAGGCTCGAAAAACCAACATTTCCTGTTCCAGAGTCCTAATTTACCATTAATCCTTACCCATCCTAACTACTCCTTCCTCCCTCAGGATCCACCAGCCACGCATGTTGGGCTCGTTCATTGGCTACTTCGGGAGGGCTACACACGCGGAGATGCATACGACACTGCAGCGACTACGAGATAAGGTGGCCAACACTTTCAATAACACTGACAAGTGAGACGAAGTTAGCTCCCGTAGAATTTGTAGGTACTATGTGTAGTTAATTTGTGGAGATGAATAAACGTTTTTATTTATTTAACTGTAGAGTTGAAAATACAGTTACACGGATTTTTATGGGATATTGTTGTTATTGGTGTCTTTATGAAGAGAATGAATAAAAACGTAAAGCCCCAAGGCGCCCAAGCATCGTAAACAAGCTGGTGATTCAAAGCTCAAACAAACGTAGGACATGGATGATTTGACAACGCTTTTTTCTTAAACCTTCAGTAAGACACGGAACACTTACTGAAGGCACGGTAATGAGATATAATTACCGTGCCTTCAGTAAGACAAGAGCACAATTGCATGTTTTGTATTTTTTTCAATTATTTTACGGTACATTGGCATAGATAACTCATTTTAGGACTTTTAACAAGTGTGTCCTTCGTATTATGCCCAAATATTCTCTTACTGATCGATTTGTTGTATCTATATAAAAAAAATGTTTGCACCAGTTAAGTGTCACCCCCTTGATGCGTTAAGACATTTGTTAAAACTACCCTATAAATCATGCAAAACATTTTCAAATCGTGAATAAATGTATACTTTTGTACGAGACGTATATTATTGTGCCTTTTCACGACTCAAAGAAATTAATTTATCAGCAAAGCTGTTCAGTATACCAGATACAATTATTGCAAGTCACTTAATTTACCAGGGCTGCTGTAGAAACTGTACAAATGATTTTATTCTAAGTGGAAAAATATCTTGTTTGGTGTTAGTTCAGTAATATGTCTTTTATTTATTTTGTATTTTTACTTTTCTACTACTACTACTATCGGGAATAGTTTCCAAGCTACCGGCGGTCAAAGAGAACTCCTAACTATACGAGCCGCGTCCAGAAGTACTGCTTTCTGAATCAAGCCCTTGACACAACCACCTAACGAGAACCTCCTAATTTGTTGGTCGAGGCTCGTGGCTGTTAAGCCATTGGCTGACTCGACTATCGGTACAATAATCGCTGTGTCCACATCCCACATGTCGACAACCTCGCGAGTCAAGTCAAGATACTTGATTTGCTTATCTTTCTCGGCTTTCACGAGGTTGCTTTCCATCATGCGAGGCGGTAATTTCAACAATCATTGCACACGCCTCTCGATTCAGTACACCACCACAATATCAGGCTTATTGGCTACAATAGTCCTGTCAGTGATGATGGACCAATCCCAGTACAATGTGATATTGCAATTTTCGAGAACTGGTTCGGACACATACCTAAAGTACGGTTCCTCCGATGCCACAACATTGTATTTCAGAGCAATTTGCTGATGGATAATCCTGGCTACAAGGTTGTGCCTATACAAGTACTCTTCGTTAGCGATTATTATTATAACATATTGTTAATTTATTTAGATAACTCAGTCTGTTCTACTTTTACATCCGATGTAGTGATATATCAAGCTACCAGCTAAAGGTTAACAAATTTTGCCTTGAAATCGGTTTTGATTCGATTCGATATCGATTTGGCACTTAATTTGGAACGAGACGAGTTATGTCTTTATGATGTATGGTCGATTTAACACGAATACAATGAATGCCCTCTTCAAACTTGAGTTCCTCTTTAGCTAAAAAAGCAATTTTTTTCCGGCTATCCTCTAAATAACAAAATAATAAAACGGATATGCTATAGGGTTTTGTGTTTGTTGTGCACCGATTTAAATGAGTTAGTACAGATGAAAGGTAGCTTGAGAACATTAAAAGATGACTGCGGCGCGTGCGGCTCCTGAAGTGCGTATAAGTGCGCGATCACCTAAAGTATCCACAGGTCATAGAAATAGAAGATTAGATTAGAGTGATCCTAAAATTTTTACCTTTGCTGTCAGCTGATTGAGCTGTCAGCGCTTTGTTAGTAAATATTGTACCTTCATCTAGGCCAGAGTATCGTTTTATTTAGTTCTGGAATTGTTGTCACACTTATAAAAATATATGAACACAGAAATGCTATTTTAAGAAGCTAATACCCAACTAGTTAATACTGACTAGTTTATCAGATTTTGTATTGGTATTCTAGTTTGAATAATAATAATTTAAATGGTTGTCGCCATGTTTTTGTTGTCTATGATGAGGCTAGCTTCATTACCTAAGTATTTCTATAGAAGCCAGATAATCCCATATGAGAGCATCTTGATTTTCATAAGCGGATGAGATATCATGTGATCTCCTTAGAGAGGATTTAAGACGTTTTATTCTTATCTCACCGAAAGATACGTATCTTATATGGCCTTTGAAATACAATTACTTCCTTGTGCATCTATTTTTTATCACTAATTATTGGTATAGATTTGCCCTAGTAACTATTTTATAATGCATCTATTTTGTCTCTTAGAAAAAGGGCAGCCTTTGACCGGTATTAAAAACTTGGTTAATGTAAATAAGTAACAATTAGTAATTTTGTTTTCATTCGTTTTACTTTTCAATATTGTCAATTCTACAGAAATTATCAGTAGCTATACATAAACAGTAACTTTTAATTTATATTTGAGTCCACCTACTTTTCATTGAGTTCAAACTATGGCATATTTACTCTCCCCCCCATAGATACTGCTACTGGATCTTCCAGGAACACTGCAAAAAGACCCTACAATTTCCTATAGCTCCAAAAATATAAAACATATTCAATATAAGTATGATTACAACACCAGGATTGCACAACCAGTGTTCCTGGGCAAGCTGGTGGAGTACTACAGCCCGGGGCACAACATGAAGAAAGAAGACGCCTACATATACGCGGGTGCTGTGGTCCTGTGTTCTGCGCTCAACGTGTTCGTCGTGCATCCTTATATGATGGCCATCCTGCACATGGGCATGAAGTTTAGAGTGGCCTGCTGCTCACTTATTTATAGAAAGGTGAGTTTTTAGCTTAATATTATGTAAAAGAGTGATATGAAAGTAAAGGGAGTTGGTGATAGCGTGACTGTTGACAGGATGTTATGAAAGAAGAACGTGTTGCTCCGACTCCAAGTAAAATGGGACAAGGGCTGAAAGATGATGATTTTGTAAAAGACTTGAAAGGGAAGGTTTTGTCCTGGTATGGTGATGTGACGAGGAGGCATGAAAAGAGTTATATAGGATGGAGAGGGAGAGGAAGGTCAAGGAAACATGGATGGATTTTGTGAGGAGTGGAAAAGAAAAGATAGACGGCTGAGAAGACGATGATGATGATTATTTAGAAAACGTTCATAGACGGCCTGCTTGGAGCTGACAGTGCGGACAGCTGCAATCTGCTGTTGAACAATCTGCAGTTTTTGGCTGCGACTGCAAAAGCAAAACGTGTATTTTGAACGTCAATTTTGAATTAATGATTGTCCAACAGCGACCACTTTTGTTGCTGGGTCTGACTCCTCCAAGAAATCCTTCTGGCTTTTAATGGTAAAGCATTAATACTACTACTGATGGACAATGCATTAATGCCCGTATTTGTGTTATAATTTGTAAGCAATTGAAAAAAAGATGTTGATATTGGTACCCATTGTGTGTTACTTCCTTACTTACACTTTTATGATGTTCACCAATCACAGAATTTTCTGCCCCGTGCAAAAAAAGGTCATTAATGTAACAATTATAAACTATTGCGAAACAATCTACAAAGCAAACGTTTTTCATACAATATTCCTCTGTATTGTTCAAGGGCGTCGCCAAGTGGGGGCCCGTAGTGACAGCTGCCCCCTCTCTAGAGATTAAATAATTCTTAGCCAAATGGAAAGAAATCAAAGTCCTAAGTCAACATAAACCCAACCCAACAAACCTAGCCATTTGTTGATGTCCTAAAAGAGACAATCGACTGGCTACGCCCTTGTGTATCTTTCACAATAGGTACTTAGTAATGTTTTACTTGCACTACTACTAACTGTCAACAACCTTGTACTTATCAACTCTTTTACAGATTTACTACATTTTCGCGTGTCTGATAGTCTTATCTTTGGTCATTTCTAGACATTATTTACTAACAATAACAATCTTAGCATGTTTAGTTGACAGAAAAAGCATATCTCCGACTTCTGTTTTTATCATGAATCATTGTGTAAATTCACAGCATTTTTTATCTGTTAAAATAATGTAGATTACGTCTTTATTACCTTAACTGTTAAGTTCTAAACTAATATTGAAAGACAGAAGTATTGTTAGTTTGTTTAATTATATGCAAATTAGAAATGGCTCGGCATGACTAATTTTGCTAAAAAATTGACGCGTGTTTCGTTTCCGAATGATACTCTATGGTTGATTAAATCAAAGCCAGAAAAAATATTCAAAAAAAGAACGATAGAATGTTTGCTTTCAAATACTTCCCTCTAGACTAAATAGTGCGTGAGCTGCCTTAGTTATATAAGATAACGGATAAAAATAGTTTCGGTTAAACATGGGAGTTCTTCACCTTGAAATCTTTACGGTTCGCTAAGCATTTAATTATTATCACCTTGACATTACTCAGTTTACTCACAGGAAACATTACTTTGTCTTGTTCTTTAACTATTTATTTACAAATAATGGAAAATAATACAAAAGAAGCAGTCGTGGCAAATTATTGTTAATTTAAAACGAATAGATTAGTATGCAATGGTATGTAATAGTAAAATCATACTAATATTATAAATGCGAAAGTTTGGATGGATGTATGTTTCTTACTCAATCACGCCAGAACATCTGAACGAATCTGAATGCAATAAGGAACAGAGATAGATTATAGTTTGGAATAGAGCATAGTGTATTTTTTATCCCGGTATAATGTTCCCTTGGGATGATAAAACACTTTGCTCGCGGGCGAAGCCTCTGGCAGAAGCAAGCAATTATATAATTTTATTAGTATATATTTAAAACTAGCGTCCCGCCCCGGCTTTGCACATAGATCATAATATAATACTATACACAAAACAAAAATCATCCAGCGAGTCCCGTCCCCGATAGAATTTATTTTTGATTGCGTTAGTTTTTAGGGTCCCGTACCCAAAGGGTAAAAACGGGACCCTATTACTAAGAGTTCGCGGTCCGTCTGTCACCAGGCTGTATCTCATGAACCGTGATAGCTAGACAGTTGAAATTTTCATAGATGATGTATTTCTGTTGCCGCTATAACAACAAAATCTGAAAACAGAATAACATAAATATTTAAGTGGGGCTCCTATACAACAAACGTAATTTTTTTTCCGTTTTTGCGATAATGGTACGGAACCCATCGTGCGCGAGTCCGACTCGCACTTGCCCAGTTTTTATTTTGCGATAACTCCTAAGATATTCATTTAAATTGCATGGTGCAAAGTATTATCATAATGTGCATGAAATGCACTAACTAACGTATTTATGTTGTTAAGGATTAATACTGTGTCCGCCTTAAAAGCCTTCCAATTACCGCATTGTACCTACGTAACAATTTTTTTAGTAAATAGGATGGGTATAGTAAGCTATCCTATATATATAAGATACGAGTAGGCATATGCCATCGCGGACTTTCTGTAGACTCATAAAAGAGAAATGTCCCAAATGCCCAACATACATTGGTTTGTTATAAGTCAAAGGGATGAGACAGTGTTTTCGATCAAAGCTCCCAGGTGGCTTGACTTTTGCCGTCAACTAGCTTCTTCAGAAACTTATTTCTCTCAGCCGTCAACATCTTTCTTCAGAAAACACTTTTCACGCGGGGAAGCTGCTACCAGCCAAGGAAACATTATACCGGGATGAAAAGTAGCCTATGTGCTATTCCAGACTATAAGCTATCTTCGTGCCAAATTTCATCCAGATCCGTTCAGCCGTTCTGACGTGACTGAGTAACAAACATACTATTGGTGAAAACCGCATGAAAATCCGTTCAGTAGTTTTTGAGTTTATCGCGAACAGACAGACAGACGCGGCGTGGGTTTTTGTTTTATAATATGTAGTGATAGTGATGTTGTGATTTGCTAACAAAAAGGTGTTCAAAATAAAATAAAAATCTAAATTAGTAAGAAGAATATTCGTCATTATGTTCATTTTATTGGTTTCAAATAATTCTACTACTGTTAATAGCCAAAATGATTTGATTTGCATTTTAAAATAATGTATTCTTTGATAATAAATGCTAATCCAATTCGAAATACCTGAACATCTGTTCGGAAACTTCCGTAAATACTACAATCTTAAAAAAAAAAACGTTTTGTTATTTCATCAAAATGGGAATTAGCCATTTTTTCATTGAATCATGTTTGGTTAGTTGTGGGTAATCAATTAACACAACTCTGGAGGGCTGCTGCGACGCATTAGTTGGCCATGTTTGCTTGCATCAATTCACGCTGTGTATTTGTAAGAAGCTACGTTAATATACGTGTAAGCGTGTTTATCAAGATGTATTTTTTTATACAATGTTACTACCACAAAGATATTAGGACTACCATAAATACAATAAAAACAATACCATTAAATGACAAATAAATACACAATCAAATATTACAATTAAAAATTCAATGAAAATACAATCAAACATACAATTATACACCAAGATGTATGAATGTAGGTGAAGCAAAAGGAAGATGTAAGAATCGTTCTTATCAAATGTTGTTTTGTAGTTTATATACCCTCTCACTTCTATGATATTGCAAACTGCAAGAACGTAAACTGGAAATGTTCATGTGTTGTTGAATTTAATCATATTTTTCCACTTCACAGTCCCTACGGTTATCAAAAACAGCGCTAGGCGAGACGACAGTGGGCCAAGTAGTGAATCTCCTTTCAAACGATGTGAACAGATTCGACGTGGCGATCATCTTTCTACATTATCTGTGGATCGGGCCGCTGGCTACTGTTATCATCACGTACTTCATGTGGGTGGAAATCAGCTGGGCGGCGGTTGTCGGCGTCGGGTTCATGTTGGCTTTCATACCGTTACAAGGTAAGACGTTCATTTACAAAAGTTACAAACATAAATAAATAAAAATTATAGTATCCAGACCAAATAACAACAGATTAAACAACGCTTGTCGAAGTGGGTTTTTGGATGGGTGGCCAAGGCCATCCACAAATTATTGTGACTTCCCTGTCCCTTGTAAAGGACGTTAGGCCATTGGATCCGGCTCTTATTATTTTTTAGATGTTTGTGAATCGGTACGGGTTCGGGCTTTCACCAGTAGAAAGTTACATTATTCCTGAGTAATATACGCAATTTTGTTATCCCAAAAAAGGATACTGTGGGGTGCGCCACGGGAGCAAAGTCGCTGGAAAAACTAGTATAGAATACAGCTGCGTGCAGATGGACTGGAAACCGACGACCCTAATATAGTTGAAAAGGCTAAACTAATTGATTTTTATAAAATTTTGGTGTTCTGTCAAATACCTAAGAATACAATTGTTCTTATTTCACAATTCACTACAAAATAAGAAGTTAAATTAAACTAACTGCCGAAACTTTAACCCAATCAGTATCAATACCTAAAAAAGATAAAATAAAATCGAAATGATTATACTAAACACAATTTCAAGCGGCTTGCAGTGCAGAGGCTACTTGAATTTAAAAATAGTTCTCTACTGCAAAGGTATAAAGGTATCAAGTACAAGCATTGCCGCCCGCAAGTGTCAAGATATACTAGGCGCACTGTACAGAAGATTGTTTGTTCAAGGTGTCCAAGAAATAGGTCAAATTGTATAAACATTCGTTAATTTATTTATCCTCTTCAATCATTTGCTAACATTTCGTCGAGGTAAAGTATACATATATTGGCCTTGATATCAATATGTATCTGACTATTTACACTGGCTTTTAAAACTTACCCTCAGTTTCCCAGCTCAAAATTATCGCGGATTAATGTGACAAATTGTCAAGCACGCGTTATCTGCTGTGATTGGTTGAGTGAATTCTCAACAGCCAATCACAGCAGACAACGCGCTTGACAATTTGTCACATTAATCCACGATAATTTTGAGCTGGGAAACTGATGGTCAGTACCACACTTTTAAAATTGCAATTTCTCCTAAACTATAGAAGTCGGAGTTTTGAAATGAAAAACGTTTTATAGAAATTTCTTCAATATTCTTTGAATTTATAGTTTATAAATTCAAAGGATATGGAACTATATAACTAACAAAAAACTAATAACATTAAAACTTAAACTTCTACCTTCTTCTCTTTCTTTTTTTCTTTTTTGGATATAACTTTAAAAAAGATAGAAACCCAAAACCTATGTAAGTAGATAACAAAGGAAAGAGTTTACTGAGAAGAAATACAAAAAATAAAAAAAGTTCGTTTTAAGAAGTTTTTCATCAAAGCCCGAGGAGGCATTACCAGTTATTAAAATGAAATGGCGTAAAACCTACATATAAATGTTGTTTGAGTTTTGCAGTAACTTGAAAATGGATATTTTTGGTTTTCTATCTTTTTTTAAGTTAGAAACGTTATAGTATAATAAATAAAATATAATTTCAAAGGAGATTGAAGAAATTTTCATTTGGAAACTCTGACTGCAATAGTTTAGGTGAAATTGCAATTTTAAAAGTGTGTTAGAACAAGTCCAGTGTAGATATGTTTTAATATACCTATTACCTTATTTTAATTGATGGGATTAAATAAACTATTTTCTTAACATTTTCTCTAGCATTACTTGCGTTTGGCTTATAGGGGAATGTAAATGCGACAAAATGATATGTTGATCTCCAGGTAAATAATGCAATATAATACAGTAGGTATCTACTTATCGTACTAACAAAATTCAAATTTCCATTAGTCGTACCATTTTTAGAAGCATCTACAAGTCTGACCCTAGTAAATACACATTTCTTTAGAGATTCAAATTCAGTTATTGCTCACTGAATCCGAAAGTCCTTCGGGTATGACAGTCGTAACGAGGAAATTATACAGATTATATTACAATCGTAAACACGAATAGGAATAATTCATCGTTAGACTCGCTCGTGACCAAAACAAACTTATTTATGCTGTATTTGTTTGTGCAACTCATTTGTTTTTTACGGGACATTTCAATATACGTTTATCCAAATGTGTTTTGTTAAAACCGAAGTGTATTTGTTTTTAATCGCGTCAGAAATGTGACGTCATTGCTGGGTTTACCCAGCTTTTTTTACGGAGACGATAAACCAGCCAGTTCCTATGCACGGCAAGGCTTTGTTTTCCACATAGCAATGCCTTTTTGCCGGGAAATTATGTTGCTTTTTTTGCCCAGTTTGTCACACTTGACCTGTTGCAGTGACGCCGTATGTCTTATGTAGACCTTGATCTATCTGCATATTCCTGAAGATATCCACAAAAATATTATGAATATTCTGATTTTAAACCAGAGTCATGATCTCATCTTCAAAATATTTTTTTTTAATTATTCAAAAGCTGTATACACTATTACCTTCATAATTTCTGCAAAACTGTAAAACAGTTTGTTGGTAGTTGCTTTCGTTTCACAATATAGATATTAATTTCTTTTAATACTTTTGCTAAAACAATAACTTAAATGATTAAGTACAAATTCCATCGGGATCAGAAAATCGCACATTCTACACCCATGACCAAACCATAGCTTTTGTTTAGACAAACGAGTTGGGTACATAGACCTACGTTCCAATTTGTAACATTCATTATTAAATTGTTCATATAAAATATTTAACTTACTCTTTTGATGAACTGGGAGCACCTTACAAATTTTAAACAGTTTTTCGTATTTTCATTAGGTCTTTCTTTAGTTGTTTTGTCTTAGTTTTAGTAACCTAGTTTGCAAGATGTTAATTTGATTTATATGCAACCAGCCCAATCAAATCAATATGCCTAGTCTTTTCCCAACTATATTGGGGTCGGCTTCCAGTCATACCGGATTCAGCTGAGTACTAGTGTTTTACGTGGAGCGACTGCCTATCTGACCTCCACAACCCAGTAACTGGGTAACACGGTACCCCTTGGCAAGACTGGTGTCAGATCTCAAGCTTCTGACTACTCGTAACGACTGTCAAAGATGTTCAAATGACAGCCGGGACCAACGGCTTAGCGTGCTTTCCGAGGCACGGAGGAAACTCTGTATGTTGAAAATGGTCACCCATCCACGGACCGACCTCGTCAAGCGTTGCTTAACCTTGAAGATCGACCCGCGCGGCTGTTATTATTTAGCCACGAGCTCCTCCTCCTCCAACCAGCCCGTAATCAACAATTAAGTCCGCTGGTGCATGATATAAAGTATACAGTACCCTCCTACTGACAACATAATATACAATTTTTATTACCTACCTAAAATGTAGCGTAGCTTATTACAAACTTTATCAACATTTAGATTCCATGCAAATGTGTTATCAATTACTAATCCTAGGTATGTATAAGAAGTAACTGTTTCTAAACATACGCATTGACAGTATTGCTTGTTGTCATGAATATATTCGTACAAATGACCTTTCATTTCTACCGCCAGATTCTGTTTATTTTTATGATAAGGCGAGTGTACAAGCATGCACTTAGATTAGCTAATATTAATTATAATGCCATTATCATGTGCCCACTGAACTACACTGACAAAATCATTTGCATTGCTTTCTGTATGAAGTCGGTATTATCATGGCTGTAAACTAGGCAAGTATCGTCAGCGTACATTAGACATGCTATTGACGAGCATTATGTGTCTTAGTGGCCAGTATACTGAGCCGGCCGGAACACTGAATTTGGTGTCGAACCGTACACTTTGGGTTCCACTAACACATCAACACTTACTTTATTTATATCTATTTTTATTCATAAATTAACAGTTCTTTAATATTTACTTTGTTCGACAGCTTACTTGGGCAAGCGCACATCAGTACTCCGCTTAAAAACGGCGCTTCGGACGGACGAGCGAGTGCGCCTCATGAATGAGATCCTATCCGGAATACAGGTCATCAAAATGTATACATGGGAAAAACCGTTTGCGGACCTAGTCGCCAAAGCTAGGAAGTAAGTTTTGACGTTTAAACATTCTATTAACAGACAAGGAATAGAAATGTTAAGCACCTTCATCATTCATCATCGTCAGCCTTCATTTGTCGTTATCCCAATTGAGTTGGGTCGCCGTGGGTTTTCTTCTGCCGTACTTGTGTTGGACATCTTAAGGTTAATTTTTACGTGCACCTCACTGTTCTAGCGCCAATATTTTGAATGAAAATGACAGTTCGAAAATCGAAACGCACCCACTTTTTGTGAAAAGAATATGTTTGAAATTTGCTTTACACTTTAATTCCTTGAGATTTGTTGCCTTTTATTATTACGTACACTGACTCTCATATTTCGCTACACCGAAAGTCGGTTGTTTATTTCTAATTCGCTCTCGAGTTAATATTTCATCTGAACAATGATACGATGTATCATTGTTCAGATCGTATCTTATTACCACTCAATCACACAATCAAGACAATGAAATAAATAATTTGCTATCACTATGCATCTAACAAGGCTAAAATTTTTTCCAAGCAGTTTTTATTAGAAAACTAGCATACTTAATGAGTAAAGATTTAAAATTCTGTTTTAAATTTCTCTACAAATTTTTTTTAAAGCTTTAGTAGTTTTTTAATCAGTAAAATTCTTGCAAATTACGACCGCGTCACATGACTTTTATGTTATTTAAAATTAAGTTGCTAAGATTGACATCTCGAGAAATACACGAACTATACTAAGTATAATGCTTGGCACGTAAGTTGACAAGATTATGGCGTAGTGGGGGTAAGTTCGCTCATATTCCGCGAACTGACCAACCACCAAATAGAGCGAACGGAACGTGGACGCGACACGATTGGTCAATCGATCCTAGTGTCAACTGACAAACCAATCGCGCGCTCGGAACGGTCCTTAACTTTCCCCGCGCCCCGCTTCACTACCAAAGATACCTAAAAACCGACTTCTGCGCAACTAACGACTCTTGCCAACTTACGTGCCGGGGATTATAATTTGGTTTTGTTCTTCACAAATTCCTGTGTCTAACTCTTTTATTATTTCTTTGCTTTCCTCGTTATAAACAATGCACCTGCCATGATATCACTTCACCACCTTTGGTTGACTGGTAAAGTATACATAAGGCAGACCACCATTGCACCTTTATGCATGAAGTTTATATAAAAAAAAAAATGTCTTCTCCACAGGCGAGAAATAAAGCAGATTCGAGCGACTTCCTACATCCGTGGTGTGCTGACGTCGTTCATAATGTTCACGACGCGAATCTGCCTGTTCTGCTCGATCCTCGCGTACGTGCTCGCTTACAACGTGATCACTGCGAAGCAGGTGTTTGTCGTCACCAGTTTCTACAATATACTGAGGCAGACTATGACAGTGTTCTTCCCGCAAGGTGAGTTAAATGCAAGGAGTTCATACTTGACTTTCATGGCAGTTAAATTATTGTCTAGAATGAAAACCTCTCCGTGTCTACAGGGTGAATTCGGATTGTTCCAATGTCCATCACGGTTTTATTTTTTTAGGCCAGTAGATAAGCAATTTTATTTTAAATAGTAGGATCTTGACAGCTGTCAAAACCCTTCTACTTAGTAAGATGACGAATAAGCCATTGAGTGCCTGAAACGTGGATCCAGACGTGGACACAATGGCTTTATCATTGTATCGGTAATTACGGCATTCAACCGGTAAAAGAACTTGCCAGGATTTGATGAAACCAGGCACGAAAATATTTAGTCTAAACAAAGTTCATATCCAGCTTTAAGTAATCCCAAGCTGCAGATAAGGAATCAACTTTTTCACCTTTTTCTTGTCTCCAGGTATCGCACAAGTAGCAGAAGCAACGATATCAATAAAACGGTTGCAGAACTTCATGCTCTACGAAGACACAAGCAAGCCAGTGCCCGGTCTAGCCGAGATCCAGACTTCCACCAAACCTAAGGGCTCGCCTCGGAAGTCGGCCGATGTCATCAAAGAAGATAAGGAGGAATCCACTGAGTCCAAGAAAGATGAGGCCACCTCTCCTGTGCCCACGAAAGAAGAAGAGGCTAAAGGCAATGGTAAGAACTTTTTGATTTTTTACTATAGTATCTACGATATAAGGTTGAAATTAGATTCGCGTGTCTGGACATAAGTTCATATTGTTTGACACTACTTTATTTTAAACTTTTATCTTTATTCATCCCAAGGGAATACAAATCCTATGCCCTTCCCAGGGTCTCAAACTATATCCATGACAAATTTCATCTAAATCGGTTCAGTAGAACCAGAGAATTCCCCCTACAGACTCAAACACAAACTTTACTTCTTTTTATAATGTTAGTGTAGATTATATCGTCCTAAGACTCTAAATAGATTGGATTGACTCAGTGATCCACTATTAAAATATACTTATATGTGTCATAATACAATCGCAAATATGATAGTGTTGCAGATTAAATTTTGGCAATGTGGCATGTCATGTGGCAATGTGAATATTTGTTTAAACTTACAGTCTGTAAGTTTAAACAAATATTAACATTGCAGAATTAATTCTAAGATTTGGAAATCCGTAAATTATTGTTTTTGTCTCGCAAGAACTTGAACTCAAAATAAAAACGTTAAGTGCGTCTGCGCACTGCGATTTGTAGGAAGCAATTTACAAAAACACTTATTACTCAATTCAATACAATTTTGATGCTGAAAATTGTATTGAATTACTTACATCATATTGTCGAACAACGCACTTATAAACGACAACATAACATCTACAATTTTAAGCAATTGTCGCCATTATTACAATGTCTGTAAAATGACAGTAGCTCCCATCCTTGGACACCTACAAAACATAACTTCAAGCAATTCTCACCGCTATTCCCAACGCAGGTAACGCGACACTTGCTCCCCTCGAATCTGGTGAAGAAGAAGACCACGAATTAGCAGCACGGGTAGAGGAAGACGCGCGGGGCGTGCGACTAAAACATGCGACCGCGAAGTGGGTAGTGTCGCATCCAGAGAATACTCTCACAGATCTGTCGCTGACTATCAAGCCTGGCAAGTAAGTTCAATTTTTGTGGATTTAAAACAGGTTGTAACAGAAATTTTACAAAGCTTAAAAAGGATGTCCTGAATGGGCAGAATGTTTTGGGTTCTATAAAACACGTGCTCTTAGTTATGAACAAATGATGTCACCCTCTGGTATCACGCAAAACACTTGTGCATTTGTTGCACAAGTGTTTTGCATTTTTTTATTTATTAAATTACTTTTATCGTTTTAACAGGATAATAGCAGTAATCGGCCCAGTAGGCGCAGGAAAGTCTTCGCTATTACACGTATTGCTAAGAGAACTACCTCTAATATCAGGATCATTACACGTCGGTGGTAACGTCTCGTACGCCAGTCAGGAACCTTGGCTTTTTGCAGGTATGCATTTAAGACACAATATTTTATATTTCAACATAATAATTCAACAATAATTTTGACTGTGTCAAAATGAAATCTTAGAAAAAAGAAACAAGTTTTGTGAACAAAAACTCAATGTCTTAATGGCTGACTAATTAATGTCCATAGCAACCAATGTTTTTTTGGTTCCTTTTTTCATGGGTCTGCTGGTAGAAATTTCTTAAGAAATAAGCAGTGAAAATTTAATACAAAAGAAATAAGGATAGTTCAGTCAGTGACAATGAATGTTAATGTTCTATGATTCTGTTATTAAAGCTTAATTATATCTTTAATTTCAATGTTATATAGAGTACTTTTTCCGCAGGCAGCGTTCGTCAGAACATTCTGTTCGGTCAGGCGATGGATCGTCCTCGGTACAACACAGTAGTGCGGCGGTGCGCTCTCGACAGGGACTTCGCTCTGTTCCCGCATGGGGACAAGACTATCGTCGGAGAGAGGGGTGTCAGCCTCAGTGGAGGTAATGTTTTCCCAGTTAGGGACACAAAATTGTGCGTCCATTGACATCATGAAGATGACAATTACATGGCTTGGTATTCTGAACAGCATTGTGTTGTATGACTCCGTAATTACAAACGGGGGCTATTATCTGGAGGCATGGCGATCTTTGGAAACTCAGCTTTACTGTTAACATCTTTGTAAGAAAAGAAATAAAGAAAAATGGTTTAGTGTTTTGTCGAGCACAGAGGATGGAGACGTCTCGACGGCCGCCACTAGAGACAGTATTGTTAACGATTCCCATACAAAGAAGCGTGAGTGCCGCCTTTTATAATGCGCGCGGACGCGTATTGTGTCAATTTTGACTGCATGTGATAGCCAAAACTAACAAGTCTGCAAACACATCGCAACTTGCGAATATCTGTTATATAGTCTATAGTTGTTGCCACTGAGGTAAGCTACCTATTTCGTGCTGTATTGTTGAGTTATAACCGCCTTGTTCATCCCCAGGTCAACGTGCCCGCATCTCGCTCGCCCGCGCCGTCTATAAGCGCGCCGATATCTACCTTTTGGACGACCCCCTATCAGCTGTGGACGCTCACGTGGGCCGCCACTTGTTCGAGTCTTGCCTCATCGGCTACCTGCGCAACACCACGCGCATCCTCGTCACGCACCAGCTGCAGTTCCTCAGAGACGTCGACCAGGTGAATATCCACTTTGTAGACACCTAGAATAGTCTCAACTCTTCTTCACAACTCTAAATCTCTCACAAAATGCACCTTTATGGCCAGCGCATACTGTGCAGTAAATTTGCTAATAAATCAAGATTTAACGACCAAAATTGAATTGAAAATAGTATGCAAAAGATAATTTGTTTGCTTATAGGTACTACATTTTTCTCTCAAAACTTATAACAAAACATTCTTCCTACAGATAATAATCTTAAAGAACGGCGCGATAGCAGCGGCGGGTAACTTTGACACACTAAGTGCGTCCGGTTTAGACTTCGCGACTCTACTCCGTCGGGACCCGGAGGAAGAGAAACCCGTTCCAGACCCGAACGCCGCCGAAGCAGATACCGAGTCCATGCTACAGGGCAGCTTCCGGAAACGACAGATGAGCATACACTCGGTAAGAATCCAAATGTAATATTTGAAAAGCGAAATTGTGTTTGTTGGTTTGTCCTTCGTTCACGCTGCTGCGTATGCTGTGCGAGATCGATTTGTTTTATGCATTGAGATACCTAATAAAATAGGCCGCAGGGTGACGTAGCCGTAGGCTACTTCAATCCCGGCAAATTCCCCCGAACATTAACAAAGCAGCAATGCCAATTTATACTGCCAATTATTGAACGCGATTTGCGCGGCGACGTTACAATTAGTGGAGCGCCGTAAGGCATAAAAATTGTAAAATCTCGGAACCCAGGGCCAGTCAATGAATCTGTATAACGAGTGTTTGACTGAATTATTAAAAGCTCAAATAAAAAAGTTAAAAAATAAAAATTGTCCGATCTCGATTACAAAAATTTTTAACAACAATTTACTGGAAAATAAGAGGTGGAAGGGGGAACAAAATGTTTATAGTAAAGATTTCAATTTTATATTTAATAAATTATATTTGCATAGTAGCTTTAATGTTAATTTATTAGATTTTCGCAAAAAATAACGATTTACAAAAAAAAATTATCATCAGCTATATACATTATTACATTATTGTCGTCGTCGTCGATCTCGTTGATGTAGATTGTAGGTAAAGAATTAGTACAGCTGTCACCATTACATTCTAAGCAAGCAGCAGTGCAGTTTAAACCACTTTTCTTGCACCCACAAGATGCTCAGCATCCTGTTTTGCATGTGCAATTACAAGTTGTGGATCGTGGGTTCGAACCCAGGCAGGCACTTTACTTTGTGTAAATTGTTTCATCACCACTGCTCTCAAAACGGTGAAGGAAAACATCGTGAGGAAACTTAGAACCAAAAATGCAAAGACATGTGACATCCACCAACCCGCACTGGGCCCGTGTGGTCGATTACGGTCCATTCCCTCTCACAGAGAGGGGCCTGTGTCCAGCAGTGGGAACATTAATAGGCTGATGGTGTGGTGTGGTGTGATCTGACTCTGACTTTGACTTTGAAACGGTTAAGTACTTATCTGCTTAATATGTTTTAGTATAAATGAATACTAACGGCCGCAAATGCTGAGCGTGCCCATGCCGGAAGGATTGCCATCCTTTCCAGCTAGTATAGAAAAGCTCAGCGCAATTTGTGATTTTACTTTTTACGCGACTGCCGAAGGAGGGTAATGTGTTTATCAGTCTATGTATGTATCTGGCGTTCCAGAGGACAAACGCGTTGGCCGATTTTGATAATTCTTACGTAAATCTTAACCTTGCGAGCGTCATTGCCTTCATTACAATTGGAAAATTGAAAAATGGCGGCTTTTGGGAGCCATATTGTGGGCTTACTATCTATGCCACTATTTTGAAAGTTTGTAAAACTCAATAATGTAATAAATTTTTATCACACTCACTGCACAGTAATATATACCTATATATATTCCTGCAAATAAATAAAAATCAGAATTTTTCTTTTTTTGAGCGCCCAAGTACAGCTACGTATTGAGCCTAGCAAGTTGCGATGTGTACTATCATAGATAAGAATATGTACTAACGTATAGATAGCCATCTCTCGATTTTGTGCTTTATACCGCCATCTAGTTCCCAACCCCCGTACTACTTAGTAGCAAATCTATACATATGTAGATGTATCGTACCAAGCTACCTGCATAATATACCGATGACTTTTTTTACCGTCAGGAAAATAAAGAGGGCGATTCTAGTGCTCAAATATAACTTTTTCTATGGGACCAATAGAAAAAGATGTTGTATTTGAGCACTAGAATCAGCCACTCTATTTGCCTGACGATGACAGTATAAAAAGTCATCCGGTAAATGCACGAATGTATATCCAATACCTATGTTACTTTTAAGGGTGCTACTAGTTGTGTATTTAATAATATCCAGTAGTTACGGTTGACATGCTGTATTTTATAAACAACGAAATTGAAACTGCCTATTATTAAATACACAATGCGTTCCGGAAAATATTATGAAAGAAAACATTTTTTTCCAGAAAATATTTATTTATTTCTAGTTTTATGGCGTACATAATAATTATGTGCTAATTGTTTAATTGGGTCATTCTCATCCCAAAATGTGTTTTTGCCACATAACAAATTACTGAAATCTTTGCACCAATTGAAAATTACTAAATATATGCTTTTTTTTAAAGAAATTGTTTTAATTTAAGTTTATGTTGGTCGCATTTAATAAATTCGAGTGAAACAAGCGTGGTGGTTACCAATTGTATATAGTTAACTATTTCTTTGGATTCACAATTTGTTTTCAAAATTTCTATTGTAATATTTTCGATATTCATTACACATTCCAGCAAATATTTACTGGGATAGTGAAGAATACATTTACTCGTATTTTTTTTAAAGTAATGAACTTTAGGTGTGACAGGTATATTTCTTCACTATCCCCTTCTAATGCTTTTTTACATTCAATGCAATTCTTTGATATTTTTTTATAAATTAAATTAATGAGCCAGCCACAACAGTATGCTACTGCTGCACACTTCTCAATTTCGCTTAGAATTTGACTTGCTAATACTTCATCTATGTTTTTAATTCTATATTTAAATGATCAAAATCGATTTCTATAGGTTTAGATAGGGGCCTGGAGATATTTTGAATTAAAATACATTTTAAACTCTGTAGGCAATGACTGTCGTCACTCTCGCAATTAGCCCCCACCGACTTAGGTGACACTATTATTAACCAATAAGGCTTTATAAGATGCCTCAAAAGATACTAGATTTGGCATGACATTGCGTTGCCCATGAGATCGTATGCCACCAAAAAAATTCTCTAGCGGGTCTTGGTTGTAATTGCGCAGCAGCACAGATCGCAAGCCTAAGCCGTGTAGGTTTTTGGTTATTTGCTGAAATGCATGAATTGTTTTTATCCAATTAGAAATAGATGGAACCAACCTTACTCTGTCACCAATAAATTTCATGCTTCTTAAAATTGGTAAGCTCTTATGCCATAATTTGTGATGCGGCGATTTTGGCGAGACTGCTGACCGATATATTTTGCCCTTTATACCTTTGCTGTAGTTTCCATTGACGGAATCAAATAGCCGATCAAAAAATAATAAAAGTTCTGCAGTGTCCGTGCTTTCCTTAGGAATCCGGCCCAATTTCTAGAAAAAAAGATACAAATTAGATTCTCACATTATTACTTTTACACACAATTTACTCAGAAGTGTAATCACATGACATTGAATAAGTCACAGTGGTACTAGTCAGGTACGAATCAAACTCCCACTTCAGCCTTATTGTCAAGGAAAATACTTTTCTAGGTCGAACTGTCCCACTCCTGGGCAAAGGCCCCACTCTTTTCATTTCCTTCTATCTAATACTAGCTGTCCCCCGCGGTTTCACCCACGTTTTTGGATACTGCTCCGCTCCCGTGGGTCATAGCGTAATGTTATATAGCCTTTAGCCTTCCTCGATAAATAGGCTATCCAACACTTAGTCTTTTTCAATTCGAACCAGTAGTTCCTGAGATTAGCGCGTTCAACCAAACAAACTCTTCAGCTTTATGAAATTATATAGAGTATAGATGTCCTGCCAGATTTCTAGGAAGCCAATCAATACCGCCATCTTCTCCGTCTGCCGAGACTCCGTCCGGCTATGCTAGGGCTCCAATCTTGTGATATACGAGCTCATAGCCCGAACGGCATCCGGCAGACACGCCCAGGAAAATAAAAAAGGAAAAATGATAAGGTTAATTTGTTTACCTGCTGTGAATCCCATTGCTACACTGACAGTTTTGCTAAATACTTGTGTGGCGTATTTCACTCTCATTTTTGGGATCAAATTTGGAATGACATGACGTGCGGTCAATTTTGGTATTAACCGCAGTCCTTTGAATCCAGGGCCATTTTTATATAGAGCCTCCAGATGAGCCCATTTCCCAATTCTTTTTTTCCCATCCAGATAATATTCTAAATTTTTAAATCGGTAATTGCCAACTGTATGACAGAGAGAGACTTAAGAGCGGCTCAGATGATTTGGCTGTTTTAACAAAAGTTGCGAGATATCTGCGGGAAATGTAGAAAAAATCCACGCGAACGATGTCTTGGGCAACTGCTAATAATATTATTAATATTATTAAATGTAATCAATATAATGATTTACTTACTTTTAATATGGTCGCTGTAGCTATGGGTACTTGTAGTGGGCTGTAAATTATCAACAACCACGGGTCTATCGGAGGTTGAATCCAGTAATGCACCTACAAATGATTTTATATATATAAGTTTGACACATGATACTTCCACATATTAGTCTGTTTAGACTGACAAACAATATCTTTTTAATAATTTTATTTTATCAATGTCATAATTTACTTATTTAAAACCATGTCAGTGTAGCTACTGGTACTTGCGGTGGGCTGTACATCGTCAACAACTATGGGCTCAGGTCTATTGGAGGTAGAATCCAGTGGTGCACCTACAAAAGATTGATAAATACATTAGATTAGAAAACATTGTTATTACAAAAAGAATCATATCCTTATCAAAAAATCTATGTTAATTCAAGTTGTTATTTCCATGCAAATTAAATTAAACAGAATTGTTTTGACATTTCTTTAATAGTATTGTTTGTCAGGAGAGTTACTATAGTCATTTTATACATCAAGTTCCCATGTCAAGTAAAGTTGGCGAACCTGTAAATGCAAAAATTCTCATACACGGAACATTAAGAAATTCTCCCCGAGTGTTTGCTGTGAGTGCTCAGCTGATACCAACACTACAATACATAGGACCTTTATGTGTAAACTGACTGAGCACTAGAACTGTCATTTGGTGATGCATTTATTTGAATGTTGAGGAGATTAAGATATTATTATGTATATGACAAAAGCTATTGTCAGTAAACTATAACATAAATTCAAAAAAATAAGATTAGAAAAAATATGCTCAATACCTGGAAGATGCAGCGTTGGTACAGCTAATTTACATAATCTATTCTTCGGATAATGATATGTTTTTTCAAAATGGAGACGGCAGATTCTTCTGTTTCTAAATATATAATTATCATCTTCTCCCACAAGACCAGCATTTACAACCCATGTATGAAACTTGTCACTTTCAGTTGAAGGGTTTGGGAAAGCATGTAACACTGCACCTATAAATAAAAGGGAAATAATTAACCGGGTGAAAAATATACTGAATGGGCGACTATTATACCAAGTAAGTAACTATTTATCCGGTTTGAGTAATATCTTTTAGGAGGTTTTTGTGAGCTGCGGTAATAATATTGATACATACTTTAATTGTATTTGCGGTTCTATTTTAGCATATTATTCTTTCGAAAATAGCAGAATAACCGACGAGGCGACATCGCTGTGCAGCGCGGGAGTTCGCGTGTATTCGTGCTTTTAACGAATTAGTCCAAAGGCGAGCGAAGTGAGCTCGGAAACTTAGGGCACCTCGACACGGATAGGTTAGGTTAGACGTTAGGTTAGGGATGACGGGTGCTGAAGTGAGCGAGCAAAGCGAGCGAACTTAGCTCCCGTCATCTCCTTCATGTTAGGTTACTTTAGGCCCTGCAGACAGAAAAAGAAGCCCCGCGCAGCGGGCACGGTCGACAAACTTTTATTTTCAAGTCGCTGTTTTAAACATTTGTATTCGCCCACTTTTTGTCGCCCACTTAGTATTACAGTAAGCCATATTTAGTATTTTTACACCTTTAATTTAAATTTATTTTCGCTCGTTTAAACAGTATCCTAAATAAAATAGGAAATTAAATTATAATCTAAAAGTTAAATTGCACACATTAAAATGGAAAACTATTTAACAAATAAATTTAACCCTATGCCACTGATGTAAATTCATGTTACTAGTTACAATGATAATTGTAATGTACATAAATCTTGGTCCAGCCAACAAATTGACTGGAGCGTTGATTATGAAAAGTTCCAAATAATATTTATCTTTTAATAACTCAAGCAATAATAGCTGATAGTTCAAGTGGAATGTATTTTTCCTAACAATAAAAGATTATCGAGATTTATGTTATCAAGTGCCTAGTCTATTTAAAGTGTTGCATTGCATTAAACATGCAGTTTCAAACATCATCTTTGTTTTTGAATGGCAAAGGCATTATATTTTTTGTTGCGTGTCTCTTACAAAAGAGAGCATCCCTGGTCGCTCAACTGGTGGCCATGTGAGTGAGACACGCAAGAGCTCTATACATATTAGAAGTTGAGCCACCAGCAGGTGATTTGGTTGCTGCAGGTGAGGTCCAGCTCTATACATTTTGTTGGTGGAGCAACTGATTTGCCCTACCGTGGTGTCCTAGTGAGATAGGGCAATCTTTTTCCAACCTGTTACAACGTAAATACCATGTCATATACAGACGCGAGCAGGTCAAGCTCCGGAAACTGTCAGATGTCCTCAACTAACCTTAAACTTAATGCTTCAGAGATAAAGTTGAAAGTCTATTAAAGTTTGACAGATTGTAGTAACTTGAAGTACAAAACTTAGCTATCACCTGCCGGCAAGCCCAAGTATAGGTATCGGTTTTTATCGTGTTTAAGTTAATGGTATGTATTAACCTGTACCGAGTGACGGTACTTAGCTATCACAGGCCGGCACGCCCAAGTATAGGTATCGGATAATGTTTAATCTGTGATTTTTAATTTCGTAGACTAAAATGACATTTGGGGGGTTGTCACCTTATCGTAACTTAAAAATAGTGTTGTATCCTGAATGAATCAGTTTTAAATATTTTGATTCAATTGTGTTTATAAAAAGTTGTAAATTATAATATCAGTTAAAAGAGTAAATGAGAAAAATAGTTAAAACTTTTTTTTGGGATCTCTTTCATGGCTGTCATAAGAAATATATATACTCTTTTGCAAAAAAAACAGGCACCTATGAAAATTTACATTCTAAGGTCGATTTGAGATAATTAAATGAATTTTAATTGTTTGACGTAGTCTGTATACTTATAATCGTGAAAATTAATACATGTGAAGTGCATTCTAGCAAGTTTAAAAAAAATGATTAATTCTTTAAAACCGATATACACGGCCAAACAATAAGAAGTCGTCGGCAATAAAGGCAAGAAGATTTTTTTACTTTTTCAAATTAAATAAATTTACAAATGTAAAAAAACCAAAGACCTTATACTTCTTACTACTAGACTGTGCACTATGGCGCAAAAACCGGTCCGCGTGAGAGGGCTCCCGTTGGTAGTGTGTCTCTTTCTAATGAGGTGACCATGACCAAGCAGAACACGGGACAAATTGATTGTAAAAACGATAGTGTAAGTATCCCGACATATTTATGCTACCTTAATACGCTACCTAAACCTACCTAATTTATTGTAAATAAAAAAAATAGTATGTATATTTTTGGAATCTACAACATTTACCGTATGATGTCAGGCGTAAATAATTTCACCATCCCATGTTTTCCCGTGGGTGTCGTAAGAGGCGAGTAAGGGACAAACCAGAGAATGGGCAGCAACGTTCTCTGTGCATTTGTAACAACCATACTGCGATCGCCAACCCGCCTGCAAAGCACTCCCTATGAATAGCACGAATAAAATATAGCATAATATAGTGCCCGGCAGCCTACCTACCCTCGACTACGGTAGCGGTCGAGTTTACGGTATGGCAAGGGGTGCTAAGAATCCCGGACGAGATCCGGCTACCCCAACAAATACCGACAACTGGACCTGGCAACGTACAACACGCGCACACTCCGGTCCGACGAAAAGATCACCAAACTCGAAGAGGAATTGAGCAGTTTATGACAGAGTTTTATAGATCTGATGTTCGAAGAGAGGGGAAGGACTCGATAATCCTCAAATCCCAAGTCTCCTCAAGTCTCGTTCTTCAAGACCCATCGTATAGATAGGAACAAAAAGGTCTCTGATCCTACTCTCAAGATCATGAAGGAGAGGCGTGAGATGATCCTGCAGTCTTCAGACGATGCTTTGAAATACCGGCAGCTAAATATACCTCAAAGGATCTCAATGATTTCACATATTGTCCAGTTACGTCGACAGTTGAGAAACAAAACTACGCCAATTTTATTCCTCTAGGAATCAATTTGCAAATAATATTAACAGCCGCTGAATATCACTTGAACAAAGCCTGCCAAAAACTCCGCAAACCACGATCTTACATTTAGTATTACCAGGCCCAAATATTTAAAAGTACTACTCCTACTAAGTATTAATGAATTATTTTTGAAATACAACGAATTGATTAATTATAGGAACTTTAGAAATATTTAAATACGTTTCAAAGTCTATGAATCGTTTGTTTTGGTATAAAATAAAAAATAAAAATTTAGATTTTCTACCATTTCTAACAAACCCAATGATTATTTGAGCTTGCAAGAAGTCAGACAAGGACACACTACCAGCGGAGACCCTCTCGCCAGGACCGCTTTTGATTAGCTACCGCTTATAAGGAAATAGCTAACCTAGGCTTATGATAATAGATTTCATTTTAGCTAAACATAAATTTTTGGTACACAGTCTAGTAGTTAGAAATACGTATAAGGTCTTTGAAAAAAACTAATAACGAACGTAACCTCCTCTTGCCAAAATCACATGCTTTCCACGATGTTTTTAATAATGCATGTTGTACATATGGAGTTATGACTTCGATTATGTACCGGTGTGCATTTAATGTTCCATTTCCTTCAAAACTAGCTCCGTACGCTCCGTCGAATTAATTGCTGCTCAAAACATAACGGAGCCTCCACCATAAGGAGTGATCACTTCCGCATAGCGTTCCCGTGGTATTCGCAGCACTCGCCGGCGTCGGTTCTCTCCACACAAAGAGATTCCAGCTTCATCAGAAAACAATAATTTATTCCAGTCCTCCAGAGTCCATGAAGCACAGTTTCGAGCAAACTGAAGTCGAGCAACACGGTGCTCACGGAGTAATAGTAAATCTCTTCTGGTTTCTGAGCACAGTAACGTTTGTAGGGCTTTTCAGATAATTCCGTATCGAATTTTTCTTTTCATTGAATACGTATTTAAATGCGTTTTGTTCTGTCTTCTCAGAGAAGCGGGACGTCTTCTTTTCCTAGGAGACAACAAGATGCTCAACCGAGCAACTACGGTGATCTTCCATGAAGGAAAAGAAAGGTCTTGACACCAGACAGACAGACAGCGAAGTGATCATATAAGGACTCCTTTTATAATGCTCACAGTGGTTCTTTGTGTCTCTGAAATTGGCTGCAAGACCCTGCGCAGTAGCTATTTTTGTGTCAATGTTGAAGATAAATATAGCGTTGTATAACAGTCTCTTTCACTCGCTTACGTTTGTTACATACCTATTCGTATCTCGGTAACTCTATTCAGTATACTCGATGACAAACTGTTTCTTGCGCAGTGACTACTATACTCCTTTTGAGAAACGGAATCCTAAAAGCAACAAACACAAAACAGGAACAATAAAAAAACCTGGCGACCAACCGATGCGAATGGAGAGCGAAGAAAGAAGACTAATTACGAGACGCAAAAACTCGCGTAATGTATTTGACTATGACGTATTTTTTGTCACCTTAATATTATGTAAGGTTGTAACGGAATTTCGCCGCCGCCTCCGTAGCTACGGAATAACCGCAAAACACCTCCGCTTCCGCATCCGTCTCCGAAAAATTATTGCAGTTGCATAGGAAGTTAGTTGTAGCATTTATTTTACTGTCAATTTCTTATTTATTACAAGGACAGTTTATGTATTATGTTTATTAATAGTTATTGTTATACTTAATTTATGTAAGAGGTAATGTGTGATGGTAAACAGCTAAGTAAAATTAAAGTTTGGAGTTGTGTCACAACGATTCGATAAATCATTTTAGAATCAAATACAACAACCCTAAGTTTCACGCTTGCAACATTTTAAGAAAAAAACGTCGATTGCAGCTGTCAGTTTAGTCTACGAAATTAAAAATCACATTATAAGTTAATGGTACTAACCTGCAACGAGTGACGAAGCGCGGTTAGGAATACAACACACAACACTTTTGAGACATTTTTTAGTGTCAATATCACAAAAACAACAAAAACAGAGTCACTATCTCAACACTCACAAGTCACCAGCGAAATCTTTAATCTGCGAAGGCTAAGACGGAGGAGGTTAACACACTCGACTCGACGTACTTAGTAGTCAGCAAATATAAAGATTGCTTAGACAAACGATGAAACTGAAGAGAAAACAAGAAAACAGCGCGTACGCATCCACTTGGTCTCAAACAGTCTCGTAAACTCGTAACGGCCGCCATGTGACAGAAAACAAACAGTTCATTTTTACGGATGCGTTCGTTTTATTCTAATTCTAAATCGTGTTGTTACATATTTGTTTTGTTTGTAGAAATAAGAAAGAAAAAATAATGATTATAGTTTATTTTGCAGTAATTTAAAACAACATGATTATAATTATATTAATTTGGAACGCA
The DNA here is from genome assembly GCA_947562075.1 of Orthosia gracilis. Lineage (NCBI taxonomy): Eukaryota > Metazoa > Arthropoda > Insecta > Lepidoptera > Noctuidae > Orthosia > Orthosia gracilis. Next base: position 46,324,270 of record OX387268.1, read on the forward strand.
TTTTTCATTCGAAATAGTACGGGGTTCGGGAGCTAGATGGCGCTGCGGACGTTAAAAATTGACCTTTCAAAGGAAGACAAACTTGCATGTGTACTATTCTGTTATAGCTCGCGTTAACAACACCGAACAGCTGCTGTTGCACCCTCTAGCCCCCCTCCCCTCCCCTCATCTTTATACCTGCAGTCCCTTGAGACCCAAGATCAAGGTTGTAATAGTTCTCCTTTTTAAAATATAACCTTAAAATCATAGAAATAAAGGAAAATCCCGAAAAAATAATTATTATTTATAATAAATATAAAAAATTGAGATCGCTCAAATTTTTTAACCATTTTTCTATATACTATTGAAAACACATTTCCAAAGTTTATATAAAGATACATTGACTGGCCCTGGATTCCGAGGTATAAATCTTACGCCACTCCACTAAATGTTGAATAATAAATTCGAAATTGGAACGTCTCTTGCTGCGCACTCCACGTGATTCGTTCGACATGCCTGGAATTTTTGTTGCCCCGATTAGGTAATAATTATATGTTCCTTACGATGTACCATAATTGTTGAAATATAAACATTAGCCCCTAATTATATCTATATTATGTCTTATGGTTCCCAATTGTATGTAAATAAATAAAAGTAACGTTCTTGTTCATAAGTTGCACTTACTTATTTTCTCATAGAGGGTGATAAAAAGTAGTTTCCACCACGGGAGCAATACTATTTCCACGCTACGCTCAGGATTCTACTTTAGAATCCTTCGCTCCGCTCGGCCTTTAAAATAGTTGTTTTCTCACTAGATAAACAATCTAATATTTATCACATCTATTTAAAAACAGCTAGTTCATCCTTCGTAAACAAAATTGCTCATTAATCCCTAGGTACTAAAAGTGATTTGAATTTGGAATGTGGATATTGTTAGTAAATGTTCCAATCAGCTAAGAGATGAATCACGAACTATGCGGTCTAAAATAGGATAACATCGCTAAAATTGATTACGACGAATGTATGAGATGAATGGCTAATGAGCAATTATAATTCTATTTCGGACCACACGGGAACATTGTTTTGGAAAAGTGACTCGCTGGGAAACCGTGCGCGAGCCAATTTAAAAAATAAATCTACAACTGTAACGGATGCACTTCCATAATTGTTCAAATATAAACATTAGCCTCTAGTTATTTTATTTTTTCTATGTTATGTCTTATTGTTCTTAGTTTTATGTAAATAAGTAAATGTAACGTTCTTGTTCATAAGTTGCACTTACTTATTTTCTCATAGAGCGTGATAAAAACTAGAGTTTCCACCTCGGGAACAAAGCTCGAGCGACGTGACGTACTTTGAATCCCTCGTTGCGCTCAGAATTCTACTTTAGAATCCATCGCTCCGCTTTGGATTTAAAAAAACACCCTCCATTAAAATAGTTATTTGCTCCCTAGTTAAAAAAATACTATTTATCACATATATTCAAAAAGAGCTAGTTTATTCTTCGTAACATTGACACCGACTCTCAATTTTGGGACTCACTGCAGAAAGTTGGGGAACCTTGCAAATGAGAGGAGGTACTTGACGCAGGAACAGCTGCTCAACTTGCATCAGGCGCAAGCTCGATCGTGCATGGAGTACTTGTTCTCATCTCTGGGACGGATCTGACAAATACCAGCTTGATTCACTAGACTCGATCGAAAAGCTGGCCAAAAGGCTCATCGGCAATGAGGCGCTGGTGAAGACAAAGCTCCAGAGCCTTGATCGTCATCGCCGGGTTGCCAGCATGTCGATTTTTTATCGGTTACATTACGGCGAGTGTGCTATGGAATTGCATGATCTAATTCCACCTAGCCTGTTTTATCATCGAACTACAAAACTTACGGCGATGCTCCATCGGTACATGCTGGACATCCCAACCAAACGCACCGAACGTTTAGGGAACACTATGTACTAAAGCTACGGATTAGAATTCCCTGCCGGAGTCTATGTTTCCCGAAGGCTACAATCAAAAGGTCTTTAAGTCAAGAGTGAATAGGTTTTTTCAAGGCAAGCGTGATTCACCGTCGACCAAATCATCGCTTACCATCAGTGGTTAAGCGCGAGCCTATAGGGTATAAAAAAAATCCTTCGCTCCACTCTGGATTAAAAAAACACTCGCCTTTAAAATATTTTTTTCTCGATCGATAAAAAATCTATTATTTTAGTCCGTTAGGCAAATTAATAAAAATTACTGGACCCGTTTTTTTCTTTTATGACGTAAACAAACAACGACGATACAGTGCGTTAAAATGTCACGTGACGTCTTGTATTAGTAAACTTTTTACTCACAGGTAACACACACTGCCTCCACTCTAGAACTTTGACGCGCTTTATCTTTGTCTATTTTTGTTGATTTGATTAGCAAAAATACGTGTCAAATATTTTTTGATAATCTAACTAAACAGATTTTTTTTTATCCAGATAGGCACTGAAAACAGTGAATAAAAAGCACTTTTAATCACTGTTTTGGTGTTTGAATTTAGAACACACCAATATATAATTGACTGCCATCTCAATGCAATACAACCTACTTGCGCATAAAATACTCGATACAAACTTCTAGTGCAAAGAATATTCTAATTTCAAACTCCTTCGTCGATTTAATTTTGAGTTTGTTTATATTTAGGATTTTGATAATGATTTTATTTTGGTCTAGGATGTTTAGTGAATACTTATTTGGATTGTAATTCTAATATTATTTGCATTGGTGTTTAATTAATTATAATTATGTAACTTAACGGAGGTGGTCACTGGCCCCTGAAACACAGGTGCTGTTTAGGTAACTCAAACTCAAAGGCTCAGCTTCAATTTACAAAAAATGTGAAGCCCTAAGGTTCTGTAAATTTATTTATTTATTATTATTCCTTGTGCTTTTGTCTTAAATCCTTCTTTTTCTCGAAGTCATGGTATAAAATATAGTATGGCAACTCTTGAATAAAACGGATTTATATCGAGGGCCATGAATCACTCGCGTCGTTCAGGATTCTAACACTTGAATCACTCGCTATGCTCGTGATTCAATCATCATGAATGAATCACGAGCATAGCGAGTTGTTAGAATCCTTCACTTGTTCGTGATTCATCTATGGCCCTCGCTTTAAAACCGTCCTTTATTCACTAGTTGCATAATATACTATTTTTACCCAGAAATTATCCCTGTTTCGCATCTAAACAAAGTACTATTTAATAATCTGTGTTTTAGGTGAGTTCCCTGGACAACCTAACCGCAACGGCACCTCCAGCTGGCGAAGCAGAAACAAGAACATCAGGTGCAGTCGGATCCAAGGTGTACGGCGCCTACCTAGGTGCGGCTGGGAACGCGTGCCTCGTGCTGCTGATGTTACTGGTCGCCACGCTCGCACAGCTGCTCGGCTCGGCGTCTGACTGGTGGACAAGTTACTGGTGAGTGTGTACTACTGTAACAAGTGTACGGTACATACCTAGAGCGGCCACAACGCGTGCCTCGTGCTGCTGATGTTACTGGTCGCCACGCTCGCGCAGCTGCTCGGCTCTGCTTCCTACTGGTGAGGCCATCTTCCTCCTCTTGTCCCATGTTACTTAGGGTCGTCTTACGTTTTCGATCAGGTGAATTTACGGTATATACTCGCTTCCCGATCTTGTTAAACACAAGTGATACGCAATAAAGATTTGAATTTGAACAGCCGAATTTTGCGTTCGCAGTTTAAACACTAAATTCATGAGGGGACGTCAGTGCCTTTATATTGATAATAATCTTAATCAACTAACATACATACAAAACGCTTTGGGAATACTTTCATTGTGCGTTCAACTAACACGCTGGAACCTGTGCTACATCGTCGACCACAATCATCATCGATTACCATCAGCTAGTGGTCAAACGAGACCCTACCAAAAAAATCCTATATTGTTTTCTTCTCGACTAATAGTGGAACCTTCTTTCAGGGTAATTCTAGAAGAGTCGCACCCGATCAACCACAAATCAGAGTTGAAGCTGGCTGAGCATAACGGTACAATGGAACTGCAGACGCTTAACAACTTCACCAGCAAGATGATCGAGAACACGTACTTTGAGACCGTCGGCTTACACCGATACGACTGCATCTATATCTATACCGGTGAGCTGTTGTATTTTAATATTTTTAGTTCATTGCGTTATGGTTAGTGATAACATGTTATAGTTGTTAGATTTTACATCCCATTGAGAAAAAGTTTTTGACCGAATTATTTTTCAACACTCTTGATAGAAGTGCATTTTGCGATAGTGCAGAAATCTGTGGCGATCAGCACCCACCAGAATCTTGAATTTACAAAAACATACGCCAATGTTCGTAGCAGTCACGACCATAACGAGCATAACACGCGGTTTCTCCATAAACGGTTATTGTATATAATTTGTCCCGTGAGATGTCGGACCGGCTAGTATAGAATACAGTTGTTCTATCTCATGACTCTTAGTCGTGTGTGTAGATGCACATGCACATTGCTTCTGAGTGCTCAAACGATACAGAGCGCTCCCGAGCTTACGCACACAGCAACAATGTGCAATGTGCGTCACACACACGACTAAGACCAACCCGCCGTCGTGAGATAGAACAACTGTAACTTTGGGCCCAAACACAAAACTGCAAATTGCAATTGGGAATTCGCAACGCAGTTTTGTGTTTTGGCCTTAGTTTCTAACCGATTTCAGAAAAGGCGTATGTGCGACTGTATGTATGTTTTTTTTGTGTATGTTCACATACTTCTCCGTCAATTTCGGACTGTTTCTTTTTTGATGATTTCTAACAAACTTCCCTTCCATTCCAGCCATGGTGATAGCCCTAGTCGTGGTCTCCCTGCTCCGTTCATTCATGTTCTTCTCAATGGCGATGCGAGCGTCCACCCGGCTACACAACAACATGTTCTCGTCCATTACGCGCGCGCCGATGCGGTTCTTCCACACCAATCCTTCGGGCCGGATCCTGAACAGATTCTCTAAAGATATGGGAGCCGTGGATGAAGTGTTACCATCGGCGCTGTTAGATGTTTTACAGGTAAGGAGTCTAGTTTAAATGAAAATATTATTATGTTTATAGAATAAAGAAAAGAGGTATACGGAATAGCGTGGAAAGTTCCGCCACCTCAATTGAAAAGGGACCTCCGAGTAGACGGGTCTATACTGTGATTTTTAATTTCGTAGACTAAACTGACAGCTGCCAATGACCTTATTTTTTTTAAATGTTGCAAGCGCGGAGCATAGTGTTGGTAAGGCTCAATCATAAGTGAGGCATCGAATCGATGTGACATGACTCCTCAATTAAATTTTACTAATTAGTGTAAATCAATGTTTAATGAATATAAAAGTAATATATTTAAATATTACAGTATTCATATTTGTATGAATACTGTAATATTTAAATATATTACTTGCAGTACATACTATTATATACTATTTGTAGTACATATACTTTTATTGTGTTAAATATGAAATCAACAATAAATTAAATGCGGTCGTTAAAATGAAGGCTGACATAAATATAAGCTGAGATAAGATCTACTTCGATTTTCGATTAACTTTCGATTACTCAGGATTCGACATTATTTTTATGTAACAATAAAGTGACAACCACCCAAATGTCAGTTTAGTCTACGAAATTAAAAATCACATAATAGTAGGCACAACACCCGGCAGGCCCGTTGTTATTGGGCTTTTGTGTTATGTTCAAACCGCGCGGAGAACTGTGATTGCGCAAGAATTTGTGTGACGTCAGATCTTTTATTTTTGTAATTCGTATGAGTTGACATGGATGCTGCTACAAACTTCTTAGTTTAGTCTGTTCTCACATGATATATTTATGTACATAGACTTTACCCATATACAAAGACGCATGTCATAATTTTGTTATAGCTTAGAAAGTCAATTTGTTAAAAGTACGTGACGTAAGGAGTGTATTGAGATCAGCCGTAGTGGCATAGACTGACATTCAAGCATAAACTATGTAAAACGTGGATTCGCGTACGTAGCAAATATTTGATTGGCCTTCCAGGCCTGGGTATTTATGCACGTGAGATATGATTGTATCTAAATCTTTCCATCATAATGTTTGTTCCAGATCGGGCTCTCCCTAATCGGTATCGTGGTAGTAGTGGCCGTGGTGAACTACTGGCTGTTAGTTCCAACGTTAGCCATCGGCTTCGTGTTCTATGGACTTCGCATCTTCTATCTGTCCTCCTCGCGCAGCATCAAGCGCCTCGAGGGTGTGAGTGAGTCATCTCTGACGCATAGCGCGACCATTTCTTTAGACTAACCCTCGGCTAAAAACGGTACTAATCGGAATACTTCGTGTTCTACGGACTATGCATCTTCTACCTGTCCTCCTGTTACTCAAACTCTTTCAAAACTGTCTTGAAGTTGATGGCCATCATACTGTCATCATGGCTTACTCCAAACAAGCATGGCTGGAAATCGTGTCCTGCTTTTGGATTAAAAATATTCCAATACATTCTATACAAACATCTCTTTCGATATTTGATTAATGAACCAGTGTAATAATTATAGGCCACCAGACCGAATTTCGGCCATTCTCAGCGGAGACTAGCCTTCGGCGCATGTAGAGATCAGTGGTGGCCCAGTGGTAACGGCCGCGACAAGTTGTAGGTCGTGGGTTCGAACCCAGGCAGACGCTTTACTATGTGTAAATTATTTCATCACCACTGCTCTCAAAACGGTAAACGTCTCTGAAAACATCGTGAGGAAACCAGCAACTGCATAACCTATTTTAAACATACGTCATACAAGAGAGCATAAACTTATCATTAATATACAGTATGCGGTCGCTAATGTGATATTTAGAGCTTAAGAAAGAGATTAACGACCAGAGACTCAATAAGACAGAGAAGACGCTTTACAAAGCCAAAAATTTTTCAAAACATATGTGCTTAGATTTATTTTGCTATCTTCACCTCCACAGCTCGTAGTCCAGTATTCTCTCACTTGAACGCGTCTCTGCAAGGCATCACGACTATTCGCGCGTTTGGAGCGCAGGAGGCGCTCATACGAGAGTTTGACAACCATCAGGATCTGCATAGCTCTGCGTGGTAAGTTATCTCATGGTCTGGAATGTAGCTCGAAAGCCTAGTGGTTTTTAGAGCAGTGACCAGTAGATTTCTAGCTAACAGTAATCGCAGATTTATAGCTAACTAGCTGTGCCCGTGGCTTCGCTCCCGTCAACTGCCTACCTACCCTAACCTACCTACCCTTCCCTAATTAATAGTGGTAAAAGTAATAAAGAGATCTGGCCAACCGTAATGACGAATATATGAAAAAAAGTAAAAAAAAAAGAATAAAATAAGGATAAAACGTATCCTATGTCCATGTCCTGGTTCTAAGCTACCTCCCCACCAATTTTCAGCCGAATCGCTTCAGTCGTTCTTGAGTTATAAATAGTGTAACTAACACGACTTTCTTTTATATATATAGATTACCTTTTAAGCTAATTATTGATTGATTCGATAATAGCTTATACAAGATGTAAAAAAAAATAATGCAGTACCTGAAAGTGGATGGTACATGAGGCTTTGTAGTCATCATAATGAATAACTTAAGTTATTGACCCAACACCGAGATCATAGAAAATGAATCAGCGGTTTCAGATAATTTTGTCGAGTTATCCAAGATAAATGTATGGAGCAGTTATGATTTCGGCGTTATTACAATCACCCCTTTTCAGGAATTGCGTTGTTTCTATTTATATTACATAATTTGTATTTAGCAGCGATTCCAAGCAAAATTTCTACGCCGATCGGTTTTCTTCTGTTTTCTGTGTCCTGATTTTTAGCCCATCTCATCTCATCAGACTTTACAGTAGCAAAGTCTAGCTTCTCTTTCTTATTAAAAAGTAGTTTCAAATGATAATTATTTTTAGGTACCTATTCATCGCGAGCTCCAGAGCATTCGGTTTCTGGCTGGACCTTGTGTGCGTGCTCTACATCGCCATGGTTACGCTGAGCTTCCTCGTCTTCGGGCAGAGTAAGTCACTCATTTGTTCTATAACACTTAGACACGGAGACTGAATCGGAGCTTAACTTCTATAAATGTTCATTGCATATTGACTCCTGTCTCCATGGAGGGAAGTGGAAAATTGTAGTATTTTCTACTCCTCTTTTATTCTTTTCTGATTAATTTCGTTGCGGGCTCCAAGACGGTTAAATTCATTTCCCGGGACTTCGTCAACCTTCATTGCCTCGGGGCTTTTCTGTTGGTCAACACTGTCATTGAAGTGGTTTGGGAATAGTGCAGTGGGATTGAGCCCTGTCTCCATAACCTAAGGTACGCATTTTATTATGACAAAAATGATCACATTCGAAAGTTCGAAGATCGAATGCACTGTTTGTCTGGGTCTTGTCGTCGTTATTTTGACCTAGAAGTGACGTCACAAGCTCCCAATGACCTTTGAAGCTCTTTAAAATTTGGTAGTGTCCCTTAATTTTTGATAGTCAAACTGATGGACCAAATAGAATTATTATTTTTATCCAAGAAACATCCCTATGGTGTGATCAGTTTAAGGAAACACCACTACACATATTTTTGTTTCTCTATCTTGAATATGTTTTAGAAGTAATTGTTGTTTTGCAGACGAATACGGTGGTAACGTCGGCCTGGCTATCACACAAGCGATGGGCCTGACAGGAATGTTCCAATGGGGCATGCGACAGTCCACCGAGCTAGAAAATCAAATGACCAGTGTTGAAAGGTACAACTTTTATTTTGGTTTTGTCCTACCTTTAACCACAATTAAATGGTTTAAGGCAACAAAACTCCGTAAATAGGTTTTGTGGTATTAAACGGTTAAGAAAGGTATTTGTCGCCTACCTTCAATGCGCAACTGTTCAGACGTACAAAAACGATTCAGATTTAGGCGCGCGCCCCGCCTAAACCGGTTAATAAGGGTTTCAAATAACACTCCTTTAATGTTTAGGCGCCGCACAAAATAAACGATAAAATCGATATTAACATTTAATATCCCATTATTATTAAACCGGTTCCAAGCCATGGTAATAACTGTAACTGTAGAGAACAGATAATCATATTAGTTGCCATACAATTGTATATTCTTCGACAAAATTATCTGTAAAACGGTGTCTTCCTTGCTGGAGGTCATTTTTAGTTAATTTTTATTTTTATTAAAGCAAAGCAAACGGCACCTTATTCGAACTATATTCGACTCGCCAAATGTTTTAGCATAATCCATGGTCACTCTTGAACACATGATTTTTTTGTAATCAAGCTAACAGACCTATCCATTTATACATAACCTTGACATTTTTTGATTTTCTCCACCAGAATACAAGAATATTCAAACATCGAATCAGAGCCTCCCCTCCAATCCGCACCGGACAAAAAGCCACCACCATCTTGGCCAGAAGAGGGCCGCATCGAGTTCCGTCACGTCTCGCTATATTATTCGCCCGCCGACCCGCCCGTGCTCAACGACCTCAACTTCGTGGTGCAGCCCAAGGAGAAGGTCGGCATCGTCGGACGGACCGGCGCTGGGAAGTCTTCGCTTATCAACGCACTGTTTAGGTGAGTTTGAATACTGTGCAGTTACAGACTGCACTGAACTGTGTTTGGAAATACATAAGCTAGACGTTGGAGTATAATCCCCGTCATGTAAGTTGGCAAGAGTCATTAGATGCGCAGAAATCGTTTTTAGGTCTATTTGGTAGTGGAGCGGGATGCGGGGAACGTTCCGAGTGCTCGATTGGTTGGTCAGTTGACACAAGGAACGATTGACCAATCGCGTCGCGTCCAAGTTCCGTTCGTTTTATATGGTGGTTGGTCAGTTCGGGCAATATGCGCGAACTTACCCACCCCAACGCCAAAACTTTGCCAACTTACGTGCCGGCGACTATACATTGCTATAGAGATATGCGTTACAAGGACAAAAGCTCCAGCTACCTCCATTGATAAGGGAGGATCCTCCAACCAGATGGGTGTTGTGTCTGATGGGTTTCTATTGCCGCGGCTTGATGATTGTTTTTGGCCGTTTTATTGTTATGGAGAACTTTGATTGTCCGATGTATGATTTGTGTGACGTTAGATTTTTTTGTAGTTCGTATGTGGTGGCATCTATGCCGCTACAGCTCTGTAATATGATCTTAACACTGTCGAAAAGTTGGCAACATCATTTATATCAACAGCAGTATTTATTGCTTCTTTATTTTATAGTAATCAATAGATGAGATTCAGCAGTTGTCGGACATAATCTGGTTTTTCTATCTAAGTCAGCTATTTGAATAAATTGTTTTTGTTTTTTCTAGTTATCTCACTAGATGTGTGACTTTAACAATGCCTGTACGGTCCCAGAATAATTTATGAGTGCCGTAATTTTGTTCAATTAGACTATAGCAGAATATCGAGCGTTCGCCGGTGTTAACCACAGTTAGAAAACGACGCTCAAAATTTTGTGACAACCTGATTTTGGAAACCAACGAGCGTATTAGTGTAACATTTTATCGAGCAATTGTGCGAGCTGAGGGAAGAAGCAGGTCGTTACTTGTTCAAGTTCACAATGAACGCAACATTTAAAGAAATGTTACAGGTAAATGCTCGCCTTGAGCATTACGTCAAACGCAGCGTCGAGCATTCGCTGGAACGTTACATTACATGGAAATTTAGATTTTGTCTGTATTGTACCATTAGTAAGAACGTTACATTCCAATGAAATGCACTATACTGTGATTTTTAATTTCGTAGACTAAAGTGAAAGCTGCCAATGACCTTATTTTTTTTAAATGTTGCAAGCGCAGAGCATAGTGTTGTAGGTAAGGCTCAATCATAAGTGATTCATCGAATCGATGTGACATGACTCCTTAATTTAATTTTACTAATTGGTGTAAATAAATGTTTTATGAATATAAATGTAATTTATTTAAATATAACAGTATTCATACACATAGTACATAAACTTTTATTGGGTTAAATATGAAATCAAAAATAAAATAAATGCAATCGATAAAATGAAGTCTGGCCGATAATTAATTAAATAAGGGCCGCTAATTTCTATTTTTTTTTTCCGTGAAATAGTTTCATTTTCTATCTACTTCGATTTTCGATCACTCAGGATAGTCAGGATAGTTTCATTTTCTATCTACTTCGATTTTCGATCACTCAGGATAGCCAGGATAAGACACTATTTTTATGTAATGATAAAGTGACAACCCCCCAAATGTCAGTTTAGTCTACGAAATTAAAAATCACATTATAGTCTATACTCTCCTTTAGAACAAGAGTCCTGAAAAACAGAAAAACTGAGCCTGAATGTAATTTGCTAAAACAATACTCTTCACCCACCACCAGGCTAGCAACACTAGATGGAGAGGTTATAATCGACGGCCGGGAAACATCGAAGCTGGGTCTACATGAGCTTCGCAGCCAGTTGTCCATCATTCCTCAGGAGCCGGTGCTGTTCTCCGGCACCATGAGGCACAACCTCGACCCCTTCGATGAGTACCCTGATCAAGTATTGTGGAGAGCGTTGGAAGAGGTAAGGCCACTCTTACCAAAATATTTATGCTATCTATGTAGAACTAATTCCTACTTTTCGTCATATTTAAGGGTAAAGAACATCTGTGTTAAACGGTGGTATTGATATTATGCATAGCAATGTAGTATGTCTAGATAAAAGTGAGAGTGACAAAGTTATCGTTGTCTTTGTCCAGAACTCCGATTGGTCCATCTAACAAACTGTCAGTTGCAATCATTGCCACACTATCATCAAACCACTGCAGACCTAGACAAAATGTATTTGGCCGCGCAGACGTTTTGTTTCTTCCTTAAGAGCAGTCAATTTTGTGCTCTTATTAACCAGTCAATTGTACCGTCTATGATACTGAGTAGATAGTTCAAAAAGTGGTCATTCGAAGACTATTCTAATTCTTTTTTATTCTCGACGCCTTAATTCGCTAACTTTTTCTTTAGTTACTGCTGTGTACTATAAATATCGAAGAACGGATGGCCGATTAGGCAGAATCGTTCTGGAGTGGCAACTGCTAATTGGAACACGTTGCGTTGGAAAGCCTCCCACCATGTGGACCGATGATCTGGTGAAGATTGCGGGGATCCGCTGGATACGGGACGCACGGGACCGGCCAATGTGGCGACGCTTGAGTACTATTATTACATTTGAACATTCTTCAATCAGGTGGAACTAAAAGAAGCAGTGACAGAGCTCCCTGCGGGCCTGTCGTCACGCATGTCGGAGGGCGGCGGGAACTTCTCGGTGGGACAGCGGCAGCTCGTGTGTCTCGCGAGAGCTATCGTGAGGAGGAACCGGTTGCTTGTGCTAGATGAGGCCACCGCTAATGTAGACCCTCAGTGAGTAGTGTTTTATTGTTTACTAGCTGTGACCCGATGTTTCGAACCATACATTTTTCTGACATAAGTACTCGGATATAGTGTTCTGTCAGTTAATGAAAACTTTTAAACATTTGAAATTGGATCAGTACTGCCAGATCTTTAACAAACAGACAACTTATAGTCTTCATAATATTGGTATAGTATTTAGAAAAAGTACCGTCGTGTTTAGTTTTTGCGAACAAAATGTACTGAAAAGTACCGTACTAATTTGGTTGATTCAATCAGTGTTAGATTGTTTGGTTGGGCCATAGATAATATAATACTAGCATACAGATGCATCATACCATACAAAGATACCGTGCCGACGTAACCAGCGTTTTTCGTCTTTTTAAACTGATTATTTTTCTAAAAACATCGATCGCGTTCGGTTCCGTTCCACGGATATAGATTGTGTTAGCAGCGACTTGCAAGTAAAAGGGTTCCCCATCTATGGGAATCAATTTCAAATGATCCATTCAAATAATTTTTAAAATGTGAATTAAGAACCCAATATTCCTTAATGTTGTGCTTAGGAGAGTAAACTAACAAGAACATACATTTTTATAAACGTCTCTAGAAAATCTTAATATTTCTCAAAACTCAAAAACAAGCTTATCACGCCATCTAAAACAAAAAAAAATATTTGAACGAAATTGTCTTTATTTGCGTTGGGTGCTCGTGGTTGGGCTATAAGAGCGGTTACGCACTACATGTCCGTGTCCGTGAATTGAGTTCCGAGTTCAAAATGTTCTGAATTATGACGGATAGAGGTCGGGTGTAGTGTGGTAAGTGAGTAACCGCCCTAACCCCGAATTTTCCACCTTAAAATTATCTCAGAATTAATGTGACAAGTGTGAATGAATAAATTTTCAACAGCCAATCACAGCAGATAACGCGTGCTTGAAAATTTGTCACATTAATGCTGAGATAATTTTAAGGTGGGAAACTCGGGATAAGTCATACAATATAGAAGACCTTTATGAAGAAGATTGTTATTTCTCTTTAAGCTAAAATAAATTGAATTTTGTTTCAGGACTGATGCGCTTATACAAACTACAATTAGGAGCAAATTCGCGGAGTGCACTGTGCTCACGATTGCACATCGTCTTCACACCGTCATGGATTCAGATAAGGTAAATTATAAACACGCACACAAAGAGATATTTATTTTTTATTTAATTATTATAATTTTTGAAGTCATAATATTCCATCTAGTGATTATATAATCTATCTGCACATCTGTAAGCCCGGTTACGACATACAAATACTAACTTATCAAAATACTCTGTACTCATAGGTGTTAGTAATGGACGCTGGCCGCATGGTGGAGTACGACCATCCTCACAATTTGCTGCAGAACCCGGACGGTATCCTGCGTGGCATGGTCGACCAGACCGGACGCGCCATGGCCGAGACGCTGTGCAAGGTGGCCAAAGAGGTATGGAGGACTTCTTTATTTTAGTTTGTTGGGCGCATCTAAATAGATAACGCAAGTCCCTCCATCTGTATGGAAACCAAGCGGCCACTTTTTCACAATCAATTTAAAAACAAATTTACTTGCCAATGAAAGAAAACATTTCCAATGCCTCGGCCAACTTCTTCTATACATTCTTTACAGCTCAATATGGCATAAAAAGGCTTTTTTCTAGATTTCGGTGGATTTCCGGTGCCGATAACGCTAAATGAAAAGCTCAGATTGCGATTATTTGTTGTAACTTTAGTCCGTTCTTTGGCACGCGAAGTACATACAATCGCGTCACCTAGTTAGATTTATGTCTGTGGCTGGGCGTCATTTGCTCTCCTGCCCTGTTTAGACCTATCTTATTCTTTAGTTTCTTGTTATTGCTGGTTTGTGACAAGCTGATTCAAATATAAAAATATTGCCTAATACTGTATATAATATAACAAAGAGATCTGTCTCATAATAATGCATGTTGCCACATGATAAAAAATGTTGGGGCAGTTTTGAGTACATGGAGTTAGAACAATGTTTGCCAGGTTTTATAGTAGAGTTTGACAGATGCTCAAATTTCAAATCCTTAATTCAGAAATCGGTGGCGCGTTTTATATCGTATAGTTACGACTGGAGGATTCAGCTGGTAAAGGGATGTTTTTATAAACTGTTGTTTTCTTTATCTTTCAGGCCTATGAAGCCAAAACGGGGCAGCCACCGGCGGGTACCTCTGATTGATGCGAGTTAATTATTAATTTTAGGCTATGAATTAATTGTTCCTACAATCGATATATTGTACAAAGGATCTGGTGATGAAGTGCATGAGGTGTGCATGCGATCAACATCACGGTTATTTCCCAATAAGTGAAATGATTATTTTTAATGTGTAAAATATTTGATATTCAACACTTGCAGGACTAAAGGGCTTATGAATGAGGAACTTATACGGTGCGCCGGCGCAAAAACTAAACTGCATAGGATTCCGCGAAAATATAGAAATATTTTACGGGGTCTGCGTTCGCGCTGCGCTCAACTTTTTATAACCTTATTGCTCAAAAACGAGTTATTATTGAAGAATGGTTCCGAGTAGAGAGCCATTTGCAATTATTAGTAAAGCGAACCGTTTTTTACGACATGCTCATAAGAGCCCCTCACGAATTATGATATAATTGCCGGCAATTAGTGTGGGGAGGTATTTCAAATAGCTGTATTTTACATGCAGTCGTCAGAACTTTAGTGTGTAGCTGTAACTATTATGCTGTTCCTAGTACATTAGAATTGGAAGTGTTGAATAAATGTCACAAAACGTATGAGGTATTTTTTATAAATTGAAATAATTTTTAAGAATATGTTTTATTATTATGTGACTTAGCTAATAATTATGATTTTATAAACGACAAGTGAGATTTACAAGTTTATTTTAGATGATAACAAATTGCATTCAGGTGTGTTCGTGGAAAACTGATAATATTAACACGTTTGCATTCAATGCCAAATGTAATCTCGAATACCATTAAAATAGATAGATAATTTAATAAATTAACGGTCCAATAACTTTTGAGCTTTAACAATTAGTTATGAGGTGCTAATATTTGTATCTTGTACTTAAAGTAAGTGATCGTGACTGATAACTTCACGTGTGACGGGCTCTAACTATGTACTTACTATTCGAAATCGATCTTGTGAATTACATTAAGATACTTAAAGTATCGACACAGAAGTGCTTAATTTTGAGAACTTATCTTATTATGATTATCACGTAGTTTTTATGCAATTATAATTTTAAATGTTATTGTTATTCTTAATTTGAATCTAATGCAATGATTAGTGAAAGGTAATTGTACGCCAATGTTAATTTATGTAAGTACGAACTTGTTAAATGCTGGTTTATTGCAACAAAAATAAAACAGTTTTTACGTATCAATAGCATTTGTTTTATTTACATACAGTGTTTCACATAAGAAAATAGATTCCTATTGAAGAACTTCTATTCGTTTTGAACCTCTAGTATCGGTTAAAGTCAACTTAAAACAAACTAAGTAGTAATATTTCTAGGGAATGTATCGTTTAAACTATAATACTAAATGTTTACAATAATCAGTAACTTGCTAAGCTTCTTTATATAACTAAACATGTAAAAATACTCTTGTTTCTAATAATATTTACATCAGTATTAATTACAACACACAATAAAAATGTAAAAACATAAGATCAGAAAGAGCCAGCAGTGTACAAAACACCAAACTTAAATCATGTTCTAGAGTCTTAACTTTGTTTTGGTTTGACATGGTTTCTATATACTACCGTCTCTTTACATCAACATTCACACTTCGTTTATCACAGAACCCTGAATCGTCGCAACACATACTACACTCCGCTGTTTCCAAACAACATAAATTATTATTATTACAATAATAAAAGAAGATAAATTAAGAATTTCTTTTTCTATAAACATTAAAGTCGTCGCCGTACATGTCATGAGCAAGCTGACGTGTCGGCGACGCGGAATCCATCCGCTTATAATACTTGAAAAAGAAAAATACACAATAAAAGTACGACAAAAGATAAATAAAATAAATAATGAAATACAACCGCAAACTTAAAACAAATTGTCATGATAGCTTTTCCATTGGCACAAGAGAAATGGAAAACAGAAACGATGTTATAGTAATCAGACGAAAGAAAGATGCTGAGATCTTAGAAAACTGTATACAGGTTTCAAATGGCTTACAATCTAATTACCGTAATGTGATATTGGATATTACAAATAACTATAACTACTCACAGTCTTCGTACGAATATTAAATTGGCAGCGCGGGGTGTTTGTGGGATCATGCAATGTTCACGGGCGCACTGTACTGTCAACTGTCAGGCACTAACTGTCCCTGTCCACACTGAGTAGCTGCCGGCCACTGTCGTCGTCGCAGTCTGCGCGCGCATTACACCAGCGCCGTCAGGCTCCCCGAGCGAGAATATTTGTTGTCTTCTGTTTCAGTTGGGATTGGTTTCGTCTGTAAATATGGACATATTATTGATTTGCCTAAAACTGGATTCTATGGTGCAAAATACACTGAACCAAAAGAGTTTTGCACCAGTTTTTAATACCATACCATGATTAATGAAATGTGAGCCAAACCAAATGACTCATATTTTGAACGCCTGACGTCTTCTGTTGTTTTTAGTATTTTCTACAAAAGTTTAAAAATAAGAGCGTAAAACGCTTCATTTAAGTGAAGCAAGATTCTTGCATACAATAAAATTGAAGTCACAAATGAATGGCATCGTCGAAAGACTATTTAGACAGTGTAACCTCTAGGGTTACTTCAATTTATGACATGTATGAGGCTTTAGATTAAATATTTATTATGATTCAGAAGAATGAACTCAGAAATAGATGAAACCGATGCCTGAACATTGTTTGCAGATTCAGTTGAGCGTTAAAAAGTGGTGCAATACTCCGTCCAATGTTATGTTAGTAAGTGCTGTTACCTCAGTAACGTGTACATACATCGTGGTGCGCGGGTGGCAGCGGCAGCGCCAGGCGCAACGCCGTCCAGAAGGCGCGCTCGTGAACGTGGCGCCACGCCACCAGGCGCGTGCCACGCAGCGTGCTCACCAGGCTCTCGCCGCCTTCTTTTGCCTCGCGTTTTAGTTTGGGTAGGTCCTGGGGATACAGAAATAAGACGAGTTGATTTTTTTATCTGTAGTCCGGTCAAATAAGACCAAAAAATAGGGGTAGGTTTACAGTAATTAGCATAGAGCTGAAAATTGGTACGAATGTTCGGAACACCATTATAAATGAAATGTAAAAAGTTCCCATCGATCCCACACTTGCAAAAATTCATTCATTTGATAAATAGGAACATGGTTCTCACATACTTCAAAAATACTATATATATAATTCAATAAACACGGTGTGTGTCTGCAATTTCTAAAAATAAAAAAGGAATACAATAACTATGAATAAGTATATAAATTAACAAATATGACTTTGTCTATACTGAAGATTGCTGTATGGACGGATGTATTGTATTAGTATTTAATAAATTCATTATGTAAACTTGATGAGAGTAGGCAAAAAGGACAGGATCTCATGGTTAAACTAATTATTTCGAGTAAATACTTGAAAAGAATTTTAATTTCTTCAACATATTTATTTTTTAGTTCTTGTTTCCCTATAAAACGAAGTCGATCAAGTTGTCGGAAAAAAACTAATAATAGGAAACGTAGGCAACTCAAGGCATACTGCAGAAACATCTGCCACAAGAAATGTGTCATGCCTATAAAAACTGCCTCTTACGTACCTACTTTGCCTTCTTTGTTACTAAATACCTATATTAGGATTACCTTCTATTTATTTATGGACGATAAGATTAATGACGGGGCAAGGGTTATTTTTTTAATTACCATATTTACCTTGTGGATAGTTGTTACTCTTATCCACATGTTTTTCTTTGCATTTCATATACATAGTCTTTTCTATGGTCTATGAAGTAATGATGTCTGTCGATCAACCGGCAGCCTTATTACGTAATGAATTCGGCAAGGCAGAGGGCAAAGAGTATGAGAAATCGACCAATCACATAGGCGGAAATCCACATCGAGTCTTTTATCTCGCATTTGATTGGTCTATTTTTCAAACACTTTGCCCTTTGCCTTGTCGAATTAATTACGCAATAAGGCTACTGATCAGATTACGTACAACTCCCGTCCTGTATGTTTGCTGCTCTGAAGTGCTTAGGCTACAAATGACTTCGCAGTAGTAAATCTAATACTGAAACAGCAATTTCATGAGCATCGGAGAGCCTGGTTCCAAAGCAGCAAAATTTGACTCAAATTGTACACGATAAACACAAGAGGACTTTAAAAATTGGTTGCTCTTTAAAATAATAGTTACAAACCTGTAGTAAGACAACGACGGGTGGTAGCGGGAGTGCTCGCAGTTGTCTCAGCGCCGTGAGTAGCTGCTGCGGCGAGTGTTGTGCGGGCGACAGCACCGCGACAAGCGACCGACACCGAGACGCCTCGCCGGCTAGCTCGCTGTACCCTGCACAAGATGGTAACGTTCTTATTAGACGTGATTTAAACAGGCAAGTCAATTTCTATAGTAATAACCTAATAAAATACTGTTTTAAAAACTAATAAGTTTTATCGGCATAATGTTAGAGTTCGTTCCATAATAAATAAAAAAACGTGTGCGTCTCGGGGCGCCCGACAGAAGTGATAACTCTACACTAGAGAGAGAGGGGGAAGCGTCTGTCCGAAATACGACTAGCGCTGTGGGTTAGAGTGAGAGAGGAACAGCTACCGCTGCCGTATGCGTGAGAGAAAGGGAAGCCAGACAGACTAGCGCCGTAACGCGTTACGTTACGAAGCGGTTCACCCTCACATAAGAAGTTATCACTTCAAAAAATGAACTATAGTAACACCTGAGCTTCGAATACAGCTATTATTGCTATGACATGAAAGAGCTGTCAAGCGTCAATATTCAATTGCTGATATCGTAAATAGACTTGAGGTTATCTGAACACTTCAAATCAAATCATTGTATTGAATTTTAAATATTTGTTTGTAGCTCCTATGAAAATCAAGGATACATCATTCCGAGATAAAGTTTCCTATTCAGGGTTATTAAAACATGAAGAACAAAATTTCGGTGACAGCCGACGCATCTATATGCAAATAATGGTCACCGTTTCAAAGTATGATTGTACAGCTATTCCACTACTCCATACTTCGTAGAAAACTCGCAGTAAGGAGTATAAGCAAAATCAATAACGTTTAAAGAAACATTCCCAGTAAATGAGCTAATTTTTCCTTCGGTGTATCTTGAGTTCTTGGCGCACAAGTTCATAATAATTACTGACTTCCAGTAAGTCACCTACACCCAACAAAATAACTATTTCTCTGAATTCGCCGCCCAGTAGCATTCGCTGGAAATATTATTGCAATGAAAATTCTTTTCATGGATATGCTACTTCGTGTACGTACCTTCCTACCTACTTTTTTATATTTTTCAAAGACTTGGCGATGTCAATATGTATCGAGAAAAATTCTCAAGAATTCTGTGTGATTCAATAAACTTGGAATGTTGTTTATGCAAGTTGGCAAAGTTTCGCGGCTTAGTTGAAACAAAAATCTTACTGTTTATTTAGCATCGTAGCCTCCTTATTTTTCTATGATAAACAGTAGAATAGTCACAAGTTGTTCTATCTAAACCGATATATACTTGTTTGTTTTCTCTCAACTTGAAAACACACATACACAATTACATTCTTTCAAATGGGATTGGGTGGTGGATTTTTGAGCGGCTGTATGGATTTGGATTAATCTTGGCACACGAGTAGACCAAATCCTGGATAAGGACAAAGGAGAAGAAATATATTAGTACTTACAAGTATCAGGCTGCGTGGAGAGTGGGACGGCATGGACCCTGTACTTGTACTTAAGCGCGAGGGTGGGCAGTAAGGCTCCTCGGACCAGCTCGCCGTCAACTGCCGTCCAACAAACTAGCACGTCGAACTCCTTCTCTAGTACTGTGGATAAACATACAATATTAATTTCTGTATACTTTTAATTTACAAGTTTGAATTCGGTACCTTTATGATAAAGTGGGCGTTTAATTGCTTTCGTTATGCAAAGGCCAAGGTATAAATACATTTTTGTTTAACTAAGACTGAAGACGTTTTACAGTAGTAAAACGGCAATTTTTTAAAGTAGAAATAATTGTTTTTACTTCGAAACAAACTAATTTTAACAACAACAGGGTTTTTCCAGTGTAAACAGGATAATATTGGAAGTGAAATTAAACAAATTCCGACTATTTATAATTTCTACGAAACTATTTCGACAAAAGTGCTATTTTCCGTATATTTTTTTCCTTATTTTAATTAGTCAAACAGCAAAATAATTCACTACAACGGGCATTGCTTAATATATCTTTATACAACGTAGAATTAGCATGCTGTTTGCATATGTTTGAATACTTAGAACTTTGTGCATATTACATGATGCCAGTACAAATGTTCCAATGCACATCTGACTGAGGTAGATACTTTCAACAACACAAATGCTACGCCTCTGAAAAGCAATAAGATCTGCACAAAAAAGAGCTTGTGTCCTAAGCAACAATATCATCCACATATTTATTTAAACAACCAATGAGAGTGCTTCTTTGTAATATATTTCAGTTGGCTATAAAATATTTGGAAACATTAAGCTAAGTGATAATTGAAATACTCAGTGCTAACAAGGATCTTAAAACTTTTGTTTCATAGATGATTATGGTTAGGGACCTACGTATTTAATACAAACTACAGACGACAGGTGACAAACCGATCATTTTGTAATTTTCTTTCATAAAGAAAAATGACAAAATCTTAGCTGATTTAAATTTGAGCGTCTGAAAGTTGATTATATACTAAAGAAATGCCATTAATTGTCTACGTTTTTTCTAAGTATCACATTAACTGGTTCACCAAGGATAAAAAACATTATAAATGAAAGTTATTAGAATTTTTCGTTTACATTCATTAGCTTAGTTTTGCCATTTGACTGTAGTAAGTATATCATTAATGTTATTATTATTATAATAAAAAAGAGTTAATTTATTAACAATGCAGTTTATCTCTAAGTGTAGGTGTTCCTTGACTGACAAACTAGTATCTGAAAGACTAGTATCCAAGTCTAAAAAAAAATATAGCTTGGTTGTTGACGTCGACCTTTTGATACACATTACACGTGAAAGTCGCTTACGCTTAGGCTAAATAAATATACTCTTTCCAAAGAGTTTATTTTACATATCATGCTGAAATAACTAGGCAAGGGAAATAATAATGCGATATTGCTCTTTTACTGGCACGAAATTGAATAATATTACCTATTTTATTAAAAGTTACCCAGACATAACCTACAAAAGTTCATGACATAATTCAGAACATGAGTCTGAGATAATTAAACCAGATATTTTTCATTTAATGATGTAGGAATTTAATCTCAGCTAAAACAATGTATGGGCTTCTGCTGTTGTCCTTTTCTGCTCAATTAAACAGCACCTGTCGCGAAAATGTGAAAGTTATGTATTTTTTGACAAATGAGTCGTAATGTCAGTTTTATTAAATAAGACCCTGAATCACTTAGCTATTTTTGATGCTGACTGTCCTGTACATTTTTTGCAGAACTTTTGGCTCTGTTAGTAGTAACATGTTCACTTCTATCCATACAAAATTAAACGGTCTGTAGGTACTTAAGAAAATACTCAGAATTTGAACTCGAGCGCGACTGTTTTTTTCGCAATGCATATGGTGTCATCATAGTTAATAATTTTGTCTAAATGACGCACGTAAATTGTAGTTAGATAATCGTGGCTTTTCATTTCTATATTCATACGGTCTGCTTGTTTAAAATGTCATTTACTTATAAGTTAGCTAAGACTTACATAATATTTAGAGAAAGTAACAATTTTTTTGGATGATTGATTCAGATCAAAAGAGCCTAGATTCGTAGGTCGATATTGCATTTTTCCCTGGGGGAGGCCTATGTCCAGCGGTGGACTTTTTTCGTCTAAAATGATCTTGATAATACAAGCTAAATACTCAACCATTTTAGGACGCTTCTAAAGTCGGGGCAATTAGTGGTTAGCAATTTGACTATCAACTTAAATTGCTAATATATTCCAATTACAATAGTCCATCTTCGACTATCGTATAACAAATGGCAATAACACCATACATTGATGTATTATGTTAGTCAAATTTGGTTAGCAATTTGACTACCAACTTAAATTGCTAATATATTCAAATTACAATAGTCCATCTTCGACTATCGTATAACAAATGGCAATAACACCATACATTGATGTATTATGTTAGTCAAATTTGGTTAGCAATTTGACTACCAACTTAAATTGCTAATATATTCAAATTACAATAGTCAACCTTCGACTATCGTATAACAAATGGCTACAACACCATACATTGATGTAGTATGTTAATTTTAATTTTCTTGACTATACTTTAACAATGCATAATATTGTAAGGATAACTTTTTAAAGACTACAAAAAAAGAACAGGTGCTTGACTTGACTCACTACTTTTTTTTTTATTTCGATTTACTTAATGTACGTAAGCACTAAAGAGGTCGAGAACAAAAAAAGGTTTCGTGCCATATTTAATTTTCAGTGACGTAGATACTGACCTCGTGCCCTCCTCGCGGTGGGCTGAGCCCTTGCCCTCGCGTGTCTCGCTGCGAGCAGTAGCCTCGGGGTGCACCGTCGGTGTAGGGCTATGGCTGAGAAGAGCGCTAGGGCGCCGGCGGCCGCACCTAGTGCGAGTGCCCGCCACGGTACGGAACCACTTCCACACCATGAGGAATTTGAACCATCGTCTGCTCCACCATCTATGTTAAAGAAAAGAGTTTTAAATAAGGACAATAGGATTGTATTCTTAATTCATAAAAAAACAATATTAAATACAGTGTGATAACATAGCAGTACACTAGCAGATCCCCGCGGCTTCGCTCCCGTCAACTGGCTATCTATCTACCTACGACCTACATTTCTACTCTTCCTATCTATCCTACCGATCAACCTACCTACCCTACCCTACATACCTACCTACCCTACCCTACATACCTACCTACCCTACCCTGCCTACCTACCCACCCACCTTCCGACCGACTTCCAGAATAAAACACTACAAAGCGAAAAATTACTTTCTTTTCCGAAGTCGGTGTCGAATAAAGGAAAACAATGGGTACAAAAGACACCGACTTCGGAAAAGTAAGCTTTTTATGTTCCTGTTTGTAGTTTTGGTAGGTACCTCCAATTAACATGAAAATCTTTTATAGCCAAAGTACTTCTCATGACGATTCCAATAAGCCCAAACACGACTAGGATACATTGTTTTATTTCGGAATTCCAGCGGCCATTGTGGTCTTCTTCATCAGTTCCACTTCACCAAATGATACTTTCTGAGTGCAAATGATTGCATTACTTTTGTCTTTGACTTTTGACTTTGTCTATTGATGAAAATACCAAAATCACTATATGTATGCCTATAATATTTGAGGAGTTCCCTCGATTTCTCTAGGACCCCATCATCAGATCCTGGTTTCCTTATCATGGTATCACCCTTGGCATATCTACTTTCCAACAAAAAAAGACTCATCAAAATCGGTTTATAAACGACGAAGTTATCCGCGAACACACATCAACAAATATATATATATATACGGTTGAATTGAAAAACCTCCTCCTTTTTGGGAAGTCGGTTAAAAACTAAGTGATAGATAGTGCAAGGTTGCACCTGTAGGTTCCATCTAGTTCATGTAAATGAGCAACTGTGGTCTTTTAATTTTTAAATTGTTATTTTGTGTCATTTTATAAAAACGATATTAATATAACTACAGGAAATATATAAAAAGGTCGTGGCGTAAAACGTAATATATATTTTACAACTTATATTTAGTTAGAAGGCTTCATAGATCAAACCTATAATAGTTAAAATCGTGAGCAGGCCATTAACCATACCGGTGGATGACTGAAGAATCTAAATGACTATTATGATAACATTGATTAGCAGATGTATGATGTCGATTTAATACTGATAATACACTACAATATTTTTGTCAATTTATGCACAATTAAAATAAATAAACGGTTAGTTATTGAAATTATTTTCAAGTACAAAAAATAGTTTTTTAAGGGTTTTAATGTAACGATGAACGATGGTAATGAATAACACAATTTTTATACAAAATTAATCTTAGTTAACGTTACTTAAAAGTTATTTTCGGGATTTAAATAAAACTGATGAATAACACGAGTATAATTAACACGGATGCGATATTGTTACATCAAGCAAATGTTTTGACTAGACGGCGTAGTATCTAGACATCGACAGTTCCACTTTGTCTGCCTACGCACAGTTTGCGCATACTCAGGGCTAGTGTACGTTACTAATTGCATAGATACTAAAATACGTACACACAGATAAAAAACCAAATGATTTAGTACAGGTAAATTTACCAGCAACTCATTAAATCAATAGAGAAAGCATAGGATATATTAGATGAAGTAATCTAAACTAATATTATAAAGACTAGGTGTTGCCTGCGATCTCGTCCGCGTCGAACTCGTAATTTTTTATTCAACTTGCCCACAGGATCTGTGATTTCTTTCGGGATAAAACGCCTTATACAGCCTATGTTACTCATTATAACATCAGCTATCTACCGTGTCTTACCTTTCACATGCATTTTGGTATTACATACAGATAATTCACTTGTATTTATTTGTATATATATAGATAAATATAGATGAGAATATTTATGTTTGTAACGGGTGATATCCGGCTGTTCGTAATCAGTTACGAAATACCTAAGATTGATAGGAGACTACACTATCGCGAGCATCATTCATTAGTAAATTGTTTTATTTTAGAACCAAAGTTTCACGGTTTCTGTGAGATGGTTCAGTGGAAAACACTAGTAAAAATAAATAATTTAACAGACCTACCACAAATACGTAATCGTAATTACATACCTAATAATAATCATTACAGCTGGTGACTGCCGGAAATTATATAATTTTATAATCGTCTGTTAATTACGAATATTTACGTATTTTATTGAAACTGCAACCACAAAGGAAAACGGGGCAACCTTTTGTTTACCGGACCTATATAAAAATTATAAATATTCTTCGACTACAAAGTAAGTGAAAATCGTCACACACATCATCGCTTACAATAAGGGTCGCTATTGACCACTATCTTATACTTAGACAAACGCGAGCCTTACAATAATAAAAAAGTTCCATGAACGCGCAAAAAAAATCGGACTAATATTGAGCATTTGTAAATAGAAAACGCGATAATTAATATAACATGACATGAGATCGAACAGTGTTCAACAAGCATTAGACCTACAGTATAATATGTCAATGTTGTTATAATTAGAAAAACAAAAAAGGTTAGAACTTTTAATCTCGAGTGAATGTATAAATTATTGTACAGGTATATTATGGAATGAAGCATAGTGTGAGTAATGCGTATGTCTCTTATTATTATAACTAAAACCACACGTGATGATGCATAAAAACGAGGATACTCACATCTGTAATGTACCGTGACGTAATTCTTGGACACGACGTCATTGCTGTGCACGACGCAGACATAAGTCCCGTAGTCCTGGGCAGACACCCGATCCACGGTCAGGTACGAACCGATGATGTCCTCCACATCCTCCCTGCAATAAATAATTCAAAAGTTTTACAACTACTACATCCTTATTGGCGTCAGGAAACTGACTAAGTATGGTAAAGGCCTAATGTGAACGACGACGTGTGGCGATATGGTTTGAAAACATAATTGCGTAACTCTATTATTCTAGGAGGTATAGGAAACTTGGTAGGTAAAAACCTTTTTGCTCCTTACAATAATAATATTATTCTTTATGTAAAACTGATTCATTAGAAATGGTAAAATTGCGATAGAGATTTACATTTATTATTATATTTATAAGCTATGTTTAAACAGCGGTTGTGTTTCCCAACTCTACCCTTCAACATTTATAAAGGCCTTTTAGAATAAATTAATTTTGCCTCAGTGACTGGGTTGTCATAATTTGTGGAATTTTAACCCACTCACTGAAATGGTGCCATCATAAAGATCATATCGCTTCTGTGATCCTTAAGTCGCTGAGTGGAATTTTTATTTGAAATTTGTATATGGATCGCTACAGCTAATGACTTTCAAGATTGTACCAGAAAACTAATACAAAAGTCATGCAGATTTATAATTACAGTAACCTGCGTTTAATGGGTTCCCGTTACAAATCGAAACTACAGATACAATCCATCTACAACAGCTTTTATCAAAGGGAGAATAATTTCACAAAGTGGCTGTATTAACGCCGTCCACTCACTTCGGGTATACGACTAAACTAACTAAGAGAACAAGTAGATAATTGAGCAAGATTAACGTGACCGTACCAATAGCAATATCGCTTACAGCCTTTCCAAATGAAATTATAGGTAGAAAGGTAATTATAACAGTAACAGGAAACGGAGACCTTCCGCCTTTCCGGGAAACACTAACGGATGCGCAACTAAAATAAACAAGTTACCGATCTAACGCAAAAAATACGCATTTTCTCCTCAAAGTAAAAGCGACAAACGTATCGAAAGGTCACCGGTTGACCTCTAGTCGCAGATGTCTGGAGGCGGTACCTATGCTTACGAGTACTATCGGGCATCCATAATTGAGATCTTCGTAATTAAGTACCTTCTGTCATGCCTTAGTAAGAAATAATAACTCAAAATTCCTTTGTCTGATCAACTCTGTAAAAGCTTCTTTGAATATTTGTATATTATATTCTTTTGTTGTTTACCAGTAGCCTAATTGGTTTGACAAGCACTCTTTAAATAATTAGTTAGGTATTGCCAAAAATTATTGGACTCTTTCTAAAAAAGTATCTTCACCAATGAAAGCCTCCAATAATTTTGGATAATACCTAATCATTTAAAGAGAATTTGTCATACTCTTTCATGGGGTCATCAAAACCTTTGGATTGCCGAATTCAATCAGGCAATTATTACAGTTCTCTAGAGCGATATTAAATTAAATTACAAAAGGTTATGAAATCTTCCAATCAAAATGAATTTTAAGAACCTTGAATTTGATTACCTTTTAACAAACAACAGCTAAAGAAGTTTCCACCCACAAAGTCTTGTCTAACTTATTCATATTATACTGTGTAAATATTGGATTATTGAACATAACGAGGGGCTCACCGGGTGGTCTTGATTTCAGTCTGAGTGGGCAGCAAGTCCCCCTCTGTATTATTGGGAAACACTTTTCGCCACCGGAGGTCGCTGCGGGCATCCGCCAATAGAGACCGACCTGCACAATACACATGATTAAAGTTATCAGATCTGATTAGATATTGTATATCTTTTCATATGAATGGAGAAAGAAATTAAGGGCAATATTAATTTTTCAATATTCTTTTTCCGAAAATTTGATGATATAATTTATTTTCACGATAAATGATGTGATTGGTAGATAAAAATAACAACAAGTGATCGTTGAGCTAAAAATAAGTTTGGGCTTTGATCAATAAGGCAACAGGGATGAATTCGTAAGATTTAAAGGCACATGTAAGCCCAACACACCAGAGCCAGAATGGCTAGGTCAGTGTAGTGAACAATGAACTGCAAAAGTCGAGTGCCACTTTCACCTGTCTACTGTAGCACATTTCCTTTTCCTCCATGCTTTAAAGAACGTAGGCGTATCTTACCGATAAGAGCTTCGCAGTACAGTCGTAACTCGCCCCCCTCCTCCACCCACTGATCTTTCGAAAAGAACATTGTTCTCGGTGCGTCCGTCGGTTTTTCTGTGAATCGAAATATTAGCTGATACATTTATTTTCCTCGTACGGAACCGTCTGGTGACTGGGTACTCAATAAATAACGGTTATTTTACTTACAATAAAACGTTGAAACTAAAGATGTTAGGTCACACGTAATGTTGTGAAACGAGCGTAATAACTGTTATAGGTTATGTGTAAGTCGTAATTTTAATAACCGTAGTCATTTGCATCACTACGATCTATTCTAGCCCAGCTGAAGTGTTATGGGATGGCTGTTTACAGCCGTCGTATCATAAAGCCTACTATAATATAAATATAAGTGTGTATGCATTTATAACTCGATATAATATAAAGACGGGACCTCCCGCGGAGGTTCACATGAAACATGAAAGTTTGTCCTCATTTTATTTTTCAATAGGAACTGTGGCCATATAATTTTGTATAGACCGAAAGGCACGATCAAAACTGAATAAGTATAGAGAAAATAAAAGTTAGGGATAAACCCTTTGCCGGTCAAAGCGCAGCGAAACAGGAAAATTTACTAAATAGGACAGGAAATTTATCGAAAAATAGGAACATCTGATAAAACTGTACCCGATATTATTCAGGGATTGGATTGCGGTCACCAGATGGCATTTGGTCCATACGTTTTTAAATCCTACAGATTATGCCAAGCTTCTTATCAACTAATGAAGTGGGAAAAGTCGCAAAAAAATCACTAAAGGTCTCTCATGTAGGAATCTAATTAAAATGTTTAAATATGGCTTTTCAGATAAAATATAACTTCATTAAATGCATGCAATTTTGAGAAGCACAGATTCGGTCTATGTGTCGCTAGCGGGAATGTAATATCAGGCAGCAGTCGTCTTTCTGCTGAAATGATGCTGACTTCATTATATTTACCTAAAATGCTAAGTTTGACAGTATGTGTCTCCACATGCGTCTCGTTGGACAGACGACAGGTATAGTCGCCGGCGTCGGCCCTCGCCGCCCGCCGCGCGTACAACGTCTGGTTGGCAGCCTCTGGGTACAGGATGAGGTTAGACACCCCTGCTGACCAGGGATATGCGACGCCATCTTTGAACCTGGAAGAAATGGAGGATTTGAGTATGATGGTCCAGAAAAACGGTACGTTTATCTCCGCTCTTTGTTTTTTATAAGCGATGCCATGTTCTGTCTCTGCACCGACTCGACTGGTAGGAAATGCCCAGGGGCCAAGCGACATTCCACCATCAAAATTGTATGGGATTGACAAGCGATGTCGAAAAATCACGTGATCTTACATTTTGACATTTCGAATGTCGCCTTTGCTGGCATCGAATGGCACTTGTCTAGAGCCTCCGGGCATTTACTCCGTTTTTGAACAATGATTTTTACTTAATTATAAAGTTTAAATAAATAAATAGCTGAGTTGAAAATCTAAGATGATAGGTAGTGCTTCCAAGGGGCGGTTCTTATCAACACTGTCTATTCATAGATTAGGTATACGAGTATTGGGTTGTTCTCGAACTAAGCTACACCTAATGAACATAACTTCATAAAACAAGGATTGTACGTACGGTTGTTCAATTCCCGTTATTCAATGCATTTCGCAATATTAAATGGTAAAATCTAAAGTTTTATGGTAAAACCATGTAGTTATTTCAAGGTAAAACTTATCTACATGAGAATATTTTACTTAGACACGGCAAATCAGCAAAAAGGAAAAGTCTTGCTATGCTTATCTTTAGTATACTAGTCGATAAGGCAGGCTACGGAAAAAAGTAAAGCAATAATACCCTTGCCACAGATAATATAATATCGTAAAGTTGTATTACTTTGACCTAAACTTGGAAAACGATTACACTTCCACCCATGCTTTTTAATCAGCTACTAATGATAAAGTTCTTACATCAATCGGTAGCTAGCATCGCTGTTGTCGGTGTCAAGGAGTCACTTAAACGTTAGTAGCCTTTTCGAGTTTGGCCAAAGTTACCACCCAGGGGCAAAGCAACACGTCCTTACCAATACTTGACTCTTGCACGCGAACCTTTCGAACATTTCAATCATGTAATTGCTTGTATCGCAGGTACACAATTATTTTTATTGATCAAACACTCGTGTTTGGAAGGTCTTCGAGGGCTTCAGTTTTTGTAGTTGTTTATTCAATGATGGAAATGGCGCATCGCAAAGCAGTTTGAACGTTACGTGTACTTAATAAGGAAATTATCGCGTTCTGTGAATTGCTCGTTTGTGAGATACATGCTTCTAACGCGGTGTTATTGCCATTGCGCGACGAGATCAACCGGCGCGGCGGCGGCGTGTGTACCTACATGCAGGAAATAATGCTCAGTACATGGCTAATAGAACGCCATTCCGCTGAGCTGCGGAGCGGGGTGGTGGCTGGTGGCGTAATGTAGCCGCCGTCGATGACAGCGAAGTGATTCTGCGAAATACTGCAATGCAGTCACTCGTCAACGGAGAAATCACGACTCTCTAATATTCTGCAAATTGATAAATGCGCAGTGTTGACAAATTCAAATACATTTCATAGGCAATGTTAAAATATTAAAACCGCACATTCGCTGTAAGGCGAAATCGCACAGCTGTAATTTGTTCAGTGAATCCGGCTTATGCAAACAAAACGTCGCGGAGCTACCGATTCCCGTGAACCGTAAAATTTTGCGGGAGCCGTTTTTGAATCGTTTGAAAGGAAAACAAACATTTGAGCGATGTTTCATCGCAAGGCCGCGTAAGAATTGTTTCTCAGAAGCGACAATGAGTGAGCTGTTATCTGGCGAATATTCTCTGTTAAAAGAAAGCGGTATAAGGGCAATAAACACAAATTCGCACTAGTCAAGTCACACGCAATCTGGTGAATATCACCGTATCTTAATCCCATAATTTAAGTATTTTCTGTGAGTACACACGCAGAGCAAACATTATAAAGCTAATGCACAGTCTGCACGTTGCCATTGGTGTTGTTCATAGCTATTATTTGCACTAGAGTCGTGACAATTTCCGAGAAAACATATCAATAGCGCATGTTTATAATCTTCAATCCACTTTCCAGTGTCCCTGGGAGAACGATGCGAATATTTTTAACTTTTTTCAAAGTAATGACTCACGCAACGCACGCATTAAGTATATTGGTATGGAACGCGAATTTATAACGATGTATGGAAACTATTGGCGAGCAGTTATAAAAATAAACCACAGTTGGAGGTGCGTTTAGAAACGACCGACCTACGTATCGGTGTAGAGTTTGTGTAATCTTCTACGTAGGTCGTAGATTGTAATTTATGTTCATGATTCATGCAAAATAGGTATCAAGTAAATAGCTGTAATAGTGTTAGATATTCCCATAATATAGTTCTGTGCATGCGATACTCTATGTATGTAGCTGTACCGGCGCAAACTGCATGTTTCTTGCGCCCGCGCCGCAGATAGAGCCTGACTCCGACTGTACACCTCGATATATTAGTATCGCCAACAATTATTACATTTAAAAGAACAAAAAGCAAATGTAATGATACTCATTATGACATCCTTAACGATTCTGACACAGATCGTTTAATTTAATTAGTAACAAGTGTTCGATAAAAAACAGCATGTTTTGAGCCGATATGCTACGACAAATGAGGCGGATTATACGCGTGGCCATGCGGTCCCAGGCTAGAACGTTTCTTTGCAATCAGCTGCACAGGAATGTGCACCAAGACTAAATAGCTCTCTTGGTGTTCGTATCGTCAATGTTATCAGAAAGTATGTAAGTAGGCCGTTAAGTATAATTAATGTTGTCTGTCGTGTAGCAGGAAAACGTCGTTATTTTAAAGGTTTAAAACAAAAAGAAATCCCCGATGAGGTCATCCCCCGGCGCGGGCGTCGTCGGCCTCTCCTGTAAAAAGCGCCGAATATTTCCGAAATAACGCGAACCGGTCTTTGACCGTGTGTCGGGTTGCACTCCCTCAGCGCTTACCACAAATCATTCGCATGCAGCCTCCTTGCGAACAAAAACATACCTATACCTACCCATGATATATGGCTATACTTTTTTGTAATTTATTGAAAGAGGAACCAGGCTCAAATAATAATCAGTTCTGAGTTCTCAGACTTCCTTTTAGCTGAGATATACGCCAATCGAGAATCGAGTAACTTACTACAAATAGTTAGTATTAATAACACTAAACAGACTAACAAAACACGATCCAGAGATTTCAGTTAAACTAACCCAGCAGATATGCAGTTAATTGTTTGATCTGTTTGAAATCATAAGAGAATTCAGTAAGAGCGAAATGGAAGAGGAAAAAAATTAGAAAAAAATAAACGAAATTACTTTATTATTTATTTACATTGCATGATCGGGTAGAGGAAACCGGTTTCAGGATTAAAACATTATGAGTACATGTAGGTAAAATGTAGAGCTTTTCAATTGGGGTAGGCAGAAACTCTAGAACGCAACCTGCTACGATCCTGCTGCGATCAGCCTTTTTGCTGCATTTATGTTCATACGTCTATTCATACACACATACACTCACGCCGGTTATTAGTACCTACAATGTATCCTCTACCTACTATTTGAAAAGTTTTGGAACTCGATGTTTTAGTTATAAACGAAAAATATTCAGTTGCCCACTATTCATGGCACAAAGTTTAAATTGAAATGTTTTTCAGTGAAAGGTTTCAGCAGTAGTATGTTTTAGTTTTATTAGCGACCCTTCCTCGTTTATCATTATTTCATATTGTGAAAAACGTTTCAAACGCCCTTGCGGTTAAAAGTTAACGGCGAAACAGAAAACGTCGACATGCGCGGGCAGCGAATTTGTTTTATGCTATGTAAAGATTTGTTCTTCGTTTTAAGAGAAAATTAAAACTGATTCATATAAATATTGGTCATCAAAGAAGATAACATAGTAACTATAAAAACTATCAATTCTACCTGTACGATAAACTTAACACCGGTAACCGCAAATTGCAATCAGAACCCAGAGGTGACTTCCTTTTTTGTCCGTCTTGTGCCTTGTCCAATAACACGGTATTGATGTCCGCCTCAAAATTACAGTAATCGAATACATCGGTTAAACCCCAGGAACTAGTATTTTAAAATTATAGACTGAATACTGACGATAAAATAGTTTTGAGACCACTTTAGAGTATTGGCCATAATAATTTGGACGTATACTTTTTGACATCGATGTTAATAAAATTGTGAATGAGCGTTTGGAAAATCCATATTGAATAATGAAGTGATTAGCGTAAGGTGCGACGTCAAGCTATATTTAATGATACCTCTTAAGAGCTGATAAGCAAATGCTCATTGTTATTTATAACAGCTGTGCAATGTATCCGGCTTTTTGTGAGAGAGAGATCACGTCACTGGCCACTAAGTGTGCTTTAACAAAAAACGGGGAATTAGTCAAAGATATAACGAATAATTTAAAGGTGAACGAACTGTTTGCTATCTTTATAACCAACTATTAACAAGCGGATTCCACCGTCCACATCAAATTAAACAAACCCAAAGGAATATCATCTTAATTAGCCTAAATCAGAACATAGTAATTTTGAGTTGTAAACAATACCCGAATTAGAGTAACAACAAAAAATCGTTACATATGGTTGATCTTTTCTGTCTGTATATTTCAACCGATATTAACCTCAAAGGAGCACCTCGCGTCTATAAATGTTTAATGTTTATAACTTCGATCAATGGCTTGTTAAGCATTTGTAAATGACAATTAATAAGACGCCGACATCGTAGAGAATGGATGACAAGAAGGAATTTTAATTCATGAATGGTTCTCAAGCCTTACGTAGTTTGTTTAACATAATAATGCAGCCGACAGTAAAGGGCGAACTAATTCCATGTTATGACTTTGATGACATCATTTAGAACAGTGTACGGTTACGAGTTTTATAAAGAGGACAAAGAGAGCAGCTAATGAGAAGCGCACGTTGCATCAATTCTTCGAAGTAATTAGGGCTAGCAGCGGCGGCGGCCGCGCGGACGCCAAATTGACACCGCCCGGAGGAACCGGGCCGGAGTACTCTCTACGTGGTTAAACCCTTTGTTGGCGGAGCCATTCGCATGCTGATCGTTTCTGTGAAACAACCGCAATTATACTTCTCTGGCGAACAGTTGACACACACACACGCCGCATAATGACGTCGCTCCCTTACATTACTGTGTAATCGCATGCCTGCCCGCCACCGCCGCCTGCCGCCTGCCGCGTCCGTCACGCACCGATGACAATAATAATCATCGCTATATGTTGTGGGAAATGGAAAACCTAACATTCAACAATGTATATATTGTTATAAATAAAATAAAAAACAGCCTATATCTGCTCTTTCACGATTCAGGGCAATCGCTATTACGCACACCTCTTATTTCTGGGAAATGGTTTTCATATGTGGGAATCGATAGAATTATTGTTTCAGGCAAACTATACTTCACCCTGTCAAACAGATTTGATAGAGTGCCCAGATATTAGAAATGTTTCTATTAGAGTAATGGAAGCACATTAGTTTTTATTGGTAAATTGAATAAACATGCTTTAGACCAGAAAATATGATCCCATTTTCAATAACGGTGCTGTTGCACGTTGTATAGTAAAGCTAACAAGCAGAAAAATAATGCGCCGGGCGTCGGCAACAAAGCGCTGGCCCGCGCGCACGCCGCACGCCCGTGCCTCACGCCGGCCACGCTGGGCGCACGCCTCACCTGCGCCAGCCAGGCAGTGTGCACACTGTACACGCCCGTCTGCCACGATACTCGTTATAAATCCTACACTTACATAACGATTTCCAATGAATTTCGTACGATGCAATTTTTGAATGTCATCGGATACATTTCGCTTAGTGATAAATCTTAATACAACCATTTATTCTGACAGGCAGCAGCTGTACAGGAGTAATGAGAATAAGACCGACATCAGCTCGTTTTTGCGGTATATGTAATTATATGTACAAGTGCAAGTACACGTTGGAGTTTGAGCTCCTATGTATTAATGACAGTGTTGCCGCAATAACATGGAACATCGGAAACTAACGTTGCGGACTACAAGTGTAACAATTTCATACAGTTAGTGCGGTTTAGGGATGCGCGTCGGGAATACTTGAATGTTGCGATTAGAAAAACCGCAAAGTACCGGGTGTGCGACAAAAAGTTGATCGTACAACAGGTGAGCGAGAAACCGGCGGTATCTCTCGGCGACGACACAGCTCGTTCCTCGTACCGCGACAACTGTATATCTGTACACCTCACCGATGATGCGATTGATGGTGATCCAACGAGCGCCATAAAGTTACAGGATGAAGTTATGCGACCGCTCCAACCACACATTACAATGGTACTATCAAGTGTAAGAACGATAAAGGGGCGTGTCGGCTACAAAAAAACGCAATAAACTGTATTCACGACCACCTTGTCCTACATGATGCAGTTTATTAGAAAATGATTCAGACTTTATACACGATGCGTCATTGGCTGACCATAACCCAAATAGTTACATTCGCTGTATTTTAACCGCTTCCTAGAATGTATTTACATCGCAGCTGTCTTTCAAGTAATTTTGAAGATAACAGTAATCATACGAAAACGATAATGATCGATCGTGGCAGTTATGGTTCTAGGAATCAAGGAGTTCTATAGAATTCGGGTGAGTTGGATTTTTGAGACTAAAATAAAGATACAAAGGAATCACACAGAATGTTTGATTCCTTTGTTATGTTTATTATTTACTAATACGAGTTTTATATTTATAACACAAAACAATGCCATATGAGACAGTCTTGAATGCTGATTGGTCACGGCCAAGCACGATTAACACTCTCGACGAAGTCCCTAGTTCATCTTATTCTAATTAAAGCTAGCAAGGTGTATAATTATACAGCCATGTTCAGCCATAGAATCGTTTATAATAGTTCAAAGTCGATTCCTTAATAGCAATACTAACAAGAAGAAGCATTAAGGCAAAACGGCTTCCAGCTACATCAATAAAATTATCCGTATGAAAAACGTATTGAGCTTAATAATTATATACGAGAGAGCGTTTGTCATACCTGTCATGATCAAGAAAAAGTTTGGAGAGGAAGGCGGTAGTTTGTATTTGCGTTCCTGGTGTCCTGGGAATGTAGTCTGTGGCGAGTAACGACGCGTCCCGGAACCGCCAGGTGGCGTACGAGGCGAGTATGGGCAAAGAATGCCGCCGCTGCTTCGCCTCGCCTGGGAACATTCGAACAACCGACCACGACGTCCGCAACGCTTCTGCACTCGCCCGATTCAGTCTCGGTAACTACTTTTCCTAACATGCTGGTTGTAACCGTGAAATTATATAAAACTTGCTGTGCACTGATGTTTTTGCTTTCTCTAGGAGTGTAGATTATCGAATCTTATTGCTTGTTGCTTGTCAGAGCATTTCTTTGCAGGTTTAGATTATACAGGCCATGAGAAAAGTTATATGTATGATTGATGTTCTTCAGTTTTAAGTTTCGGATGTTGGTAATAAGAAATATAAGAAGATGATGTACCAAGCGCCGACGCCGAAATAAATTGGCATACGGGCAAGAGAATGATGAATAATTTTCCTTATTTGAAGTTTTAAAAGCTTGCAATTGTAATGGCGAGCTTTAATTGAATTCAATTTAAATTATGCCATCACAGTAACTAATTCTACTGCCTTCAATTCTACATTAGCTTTTAATGTTAATAGGCCCATTACCGGCTGTTTAGTAGTGATTAATATGTAAAGCTATTTACAGAACCTGCCAACTGAACAAAAAGCCTCCCCTAATCGGCCGATCATTAGTTGGTATATGTTTCCAAAGAGTATTTACGATGTGGCTAATGGATTAATAAGCCGCGAATGTTCGTAAAAAGCATACTACTACGAATTTCAATGGCGATGTGAAACAGTGGTGTGCACAGACTATGTAATAAGGCCGGTGCACACTCGCGGGCGCTTGAATAGTAGTTAATTTCGGACGGACGCACACCGAGCTACCGGTGTTCAATGTACAAACGCTTTTGTATTTAAATGAAGTGAGCGTAGCGCTTAATCGGAAACAGGAACTATCCACCAATTATGGGAATCTATCACATTATAAATGTTTCTATTGAATAC
This sequence comes from Orthosia gracilis, assembly GCA_947562075.1. Taxonomy (NCBI): domain Eukaryota; kingdom Metazoa; phylum Arthropoda; class Insecta; order Lepidoptera; family Noctuidae; genus Orthosia; species Orthosia gracilis. The sequence continues at coordinate 46,361,576 of OX387268.1, forward strand.
AACGGCACTGTTGCTAAGCGAATGATTTGACGAGCTGCATGTAAAGTATTTAGTGCCTCGTACAATAACACAGCAGCTTTCAGTCACTGTCTGCATTTTCCGTCACGGTTAACCGCAATTTTATTGGTAAATTGTATTAAAATACGCCATTTATCATTTTCTTCGAAACAGTAGAAGGTATTTATTCAAACAGTACCCATTTTAGCATTCGGTAGCCGATCGCGGTTCCTTGGCACTACGTGAAACTGCAAGTGCACAAGAATTTATTATTGCTGGGAGTCACGCGACGAATACTAACAAGGGTGGTGGCTCTGTGGCAGCCAGCAGTGTCGTCCGTACGGCGTGCGTGCCCCGGCCCCGGCGCGACCACTCGATTTTGCGAAATATTAAATATTCAATTCCGCGAAACGGCCGGAAATGGCTGTTTCATTATGCGCGTCGGGTGCGTAAAATGATCGATTTGGATGGCACCGGCCACTGCCCGCCGGCTGCCGGCTCCTTGCCGGACGACCGAGTGCTCTTCTCAGATTCGCACAATTCCTGATAAAGATCGTTCTTAGAGCAGCGGACGTTCCTAACGATTCAAACGCATTTAACAAAGGTTAGTCGGCCGAACACTTCTAAGTAATGACTGAATCACTCTCTTTATTCCATTTATTTTGTTGCCAATTTTTCGTTAGCATAATCAAATCTTTTAGAAGTCTAAATAAATGAAGTCGTAAACATGCAACAACATCGTTTGTGGGTTCAGGAGCAGATATAGAGCTTTTTGCGGAATAATGTTTTATTAAATGGAGTAGACGTGTGTCATGGTGCGAAAACACTGGCAAATAGTAGTTATTATAAAGTTATTCCGACATAATGTGCGTGCTGGCCGTAATATACGTTGGCCACCTCTGTAGATAGTCGCGACGGACGCACGACACGGTGACAGCATAATAATTTCCAGCGAGCCGCGCGCTGCCAAGATGCACGTGCGATAACGTATATTCGATTTACGATATTATTTCATCGGTGGCGAATGGTACATATTCATACATTAAATGCAGGAAATTAAAAAGAATACTGCACTGGTGGGTACGTAGAACATGTATTATAAGCGGCTAGAAAGCTCATGTGCGTGATTGCGTGCGCTGGACAGCAGGCGGCAGGCGGCCGCAGGGCCGGCCGCGGCGGATCTTACGCACGCGAGCATCTTCTCGCTAATCGGCCCATATATCGGCAAACACACTCGTGCAATTAGTCTTCCTGGTAGCCAGCGATACCTTATAATCCTACCAACTAACATACGCCGCGTTATGTGATTGAGAACTGCGCCATGTCAGTAACACGCATGCCTTACATCAGGATGTCCAATATCGTTCGTTACATCGACATGCGTCGTAGAATTATTTATAAGATTACTCGTACAGCAGGATCAAGCCGTTGGTATGCACTCTCGGGTGAAACACTATCGAGTGTTATTGTAATAAGTAAAAGGCTTGCATGCAACGCGTAACCTTGAATTACGATAATTCCCTAGCACTAGAACAGGCTCGAGTTACACAGACATTATAATGAACAATTACAGCTCCGGCAAAAAGCTTATGTAAATTGCGAACATGAATTTGTGAGTGTTATTAAATAACTGAGTGGCAATTAACTGAGATACCAAGAAGTAGTCACCTACGCGACTCATTTAATGACTCGTTCTGTCTTAAGCGACATTCTTTGTGAACGTTATTTTATTGAAATACGCAGTGTTTTACGTAGTCGGTCTCAGTCTGAGTAACGCTGAAATTTAAATGTACGAGTAGGTATAAGCTGCCATTACTCCAGCAAATATTCATGAATCGTTCCAAATTCCTTGTTTTGTAAGCTTTCATGATATCGACGACCCTTCCATCTCAATAATTTATTAAAAGAGGGTTGTTTCCTTTTATTAGGCTTGGATACAAAAGCCAGGTTTATTGATTGTGTGTAATTCAATTTTCAGTTCCAGACAGTGAATAGTTACCTGTATTACATGAAGTGTGTCAAAAGTTGTTTAGTGATAAACTATTCCAAAGTTTTATTAACTTAGTTGATTGGCATCGGCCGGTCGAATAGTGAATAATCAAATATTGCTTTTTGACCTGTTACTAAAACTTTAATGATTGCTTATAATAAGCATGGAAATAACAGACTTGTCGGATGAATTAATGTCCATCGTAAAATACTAGGTAAAGACGTATATGGGCAACAGTGAATAGAATTGGCATAATTAAGTTGTATCTATTTAAAAGAGTCACGTGCCGTGTTGAAGAGTCAATTAAGACCCTTGATCATCAATCCCAAAGCCTTTTTCGCTTCCAGCCTAGACTCTACCAATATTGACAAGGAGCGACAGCCTGCCTACCTGACCTCCACAACCCAGTTACTGGGTAATACGATGCCTCTTTGGCAAGAATGGTGTCAGATATCCGGGCTTTTGACTATCCGTAATGACTCACAAATATGTAAAAAATAAGCGAGCTGCCCCGGCATCGCCCGTAACAAATTATACACAAAAACCTTCCTCGTTTCTCAGTCTTTCTAATGGTGAAAACCGCATGAAAATCCGTTCAGTAGTTTTTGAGTTTACCGCGTTTTACGCGGCGGGGGTAAATGTTTAATAATATGTAGTGATGAAAGCCGGCATCAAAGCTTTAAAGTGCTTTCCGAGGCACGTAGGTGTCTCCATTTATGTTACGATGGTCACCCATCCATGGACTGACCTCTGCGTCCTGAGACTGTTATTATTTAACCACCATACCCTACCTATTTATACCATTTTGTTTTTGTTTTTTTTACGGTATAAATAATATAACAGTACCTAAGTCTCGACACGTATTATAGATGATTTACTTAACAATTTTTTTTTTGTATAGATTCGCGCTTGACCATTATCTCACCTGATGGTAAGCGATGATGGGGTCGACGGTGAAGCACGCTTGCCTTGAAGTAACCTATTCACTCTTGAAATAAGAAATAATAATAATAATGAATTTCTTTTGAAATAAGCAGGACCATCGTCCTCTTCTATTTATATTGTTATTGGTTTTTGTGTACATAATTATACTGTGACGTATAAAGATACAATAAATAAATATCTCGTATAGTTAGGTATTTGATGTGAAAAATAATCATTAAATAGTATCTATAGCAATCCATTAATACCGAGCTACTTAATTGAATGTTTATTACTAATATTATTAACAAGTAAAACTATTTGTTTGTTCACATGTTTGTAAGATGAATCTCTGGAAATACCAGTCCGTTTACAAAACCTTTGTCACTGATACAAAGCTACACTATAGATGAGTTCCATAGGCTTATTTTCTCCGGAAAAGTGCACAGATCCAGTGTGAGAATATGAACGAAGCCGCGGGACAAAGCTAGTAACCAATAAAAGATGGCTGAAGGTATATCATGTCCAGTTTGCACAGTGACTACCCACAACAATAATTATTTTAATTTACATACAGTACGTCAGGAATTAAAGAAGAAAAGGCATAATTGCATGTTACTAATTATGCCATAATTATGTTCTACAAACCAGACATTCAAGTTCCACAATCACAGACCTTGTTCTTATCTCTGAGGGAATATTATAAATTGCCTAGTGCCATGCCTCTACATAACAAGGTATATAAAGCTAGCCGAAAAAAACTCTTAATACTAACAGGATAACTTTTAATGGTTTATGAAAAAGAAAATGACTTTCAGTATCTACATTTAGGTACATATCTTTTTCGCGATTTCGAGACATTAGTTTAAAAGGCTCGACGAAATCTCCAAAGTCGCGGGGATAAATAAAAGAGGCCTAACTCATTATTGGGTTATTTCAACCTGATATTATGACAATGATGAAATAAATTTAACTGTTCATAGTCATGGGAACTTGAAACCCCTGAAAGAATGCTAAACAATTGCAAGTCACCCTGTATAAGCAATTATAAGCTTTCATAACAAAAAAAATAGCATTGCTGGTCTTTCCTGATATCGATGCGATTGTACAACATTGCATCGGTTTATTGTTTTTATGATACCCGGCTGGCTATTTCATTAGTCTTTCTGTGAAGAAACGCGGAATTTAAATATACGCTCTACGGGTCTGACAATGATGCAATAAAAATGGTTAGTACAAAAAATAGACATAACCGGCGACGCCACGTGTTTTTGACTCACAGGATAACACAAATATTTGGATACCTATACTGCATAAATACCTAACTGAAACATGAAGAACCACTTCCACCAAAATGGAGACGTGCAGAAGGGAAATGATAAATAGTGCGGCACGCAAAAATTTCAAATTTCAGTTTGTGTTATGCATATATAGAGAAAAAGCTGCAAGATTTATAAAACTAATTGCAAAAGATAAATCACAATTGGAAATATAATAATAAAGTCGAATCTCTATGCTGATTTAATATAACAATGCTTTAAATAAACATACGAAATGATAATAGAGAATTTCTTTTAGCACAGGTAATTGTGTATCTTTTGTTCGGCGTAGGCGTTTCGGCCGGCGGCGTAGGCCCGCGTAGAAGGCGCGTAGGCTTAAGCATCTATACTTCGCAGAAAGTGCGAAGAAATTGCGTAGGGTGTGCTACGCATGGGCGTAGAAGCCGCGTAGGCTGCGTAGCAGTGGGAACGGCGCAACTTCTACGCCTCGCGAACGTAGTAAGTACTTGCATAGTTTCGGTACGATCGTTTTCTAAATGGATTTCAACAATGACACACTCACTGGCCCTGTTGTTAAAAAAAAAATACTTCTAACCCCATGTTTTTTTAAGAGTTCCTATTTTGGTGTTTTTTTTTCAAATGACTGTTACATTATTCACGCCACGGCCCACGACCTGTAAAATCATATTTGTGATACAACGTCACGCTGGACCAACAGCCAATGCGCCAATATCCTTGGACCTACAAGTAATTGCAAAGCTTTCAGAGTAATTTTAAAACCTTTGAACATTTGGATGCTTCTAAAAAAACGCTAGTAAATACTCGTAGCTGATACAGCTTGCATACCGTGCAATCAGTGAACTAATCAATTTGGTCAGTATCTTGCACGGATTGGATTCGGCAGCCGAACGTGTATTTTTAAGACATCCAAAATCGCAAAAGCTTCAACTGTTACTTCATTACTTACATAGATTTCGAGCAAGCATATGTAGGAATTAATAATGACATTATTTTTGTTGTAGCGATTGTCAGCCGTCTGCGTAATTGGGCAACGGGTTGTCCTAATTAATATTCGCACACCCATATATATAATTACAATAAAAAAATACTGAGTTGATGGCTCGTTGCATCGTTGCACTACCTACTTTGAAAAGAGACACCAGTGTCTATAACCTCTTAAATATTACAAATTAATGTGAAATATGATTTGCAACTATGATAAAACACGGTGTCATTACATACAGTACAAATGTTGAAAATGATTCCGAAAAGCAAACGGAGAGCGCGTATTCAATTACATTTACCTAGCATAGTGTCAATGTATCTAGCATGATTGCATGAATGAATTCTTTTTAACAATGAGTAAAAAAGTGTTGACGTGTCCGTGTACCGAGAAGGCGACACCTCGGCGGAGGTCCCAGGCCAGTCGATTCAATATTTGCTCGGAGGAGGCGCGAGGGGCGGCGACCGCGCCGGAGATGCTGGCCGAATGTTAATTTTCACGATGAAGCCATTTGTCGGACGTGCACCGGCGTCATAACGAGCCCGCGCCACATTTCTCGAAACCCATACGATTCGACGACTGTGCAATGTCTATTGTTGCATGAATTATGCGGCCGAGAATTAAGCGCCCGACGCAGACGCAAGCCCGAGCTTTGACACCAGCCATCGATTCACAGATTCAGTATGCGTACGGACGCAGCAAAAAATAGCATTCCTTACATTTAATATTCTCACTCCAGAAGCTAATATGTGACATTCATTTTTATCATGACATCGCGTTCACAATGAAGCGTTTAATATGTATCTCCCCGTCCCGTGCTCCCGAGATTCAATATCGGGTTTCTCATGCGAGCGACATTCCGCGCTAATGTTCGACACGGTGGTCTTACAATGGACTTTTTAGCTTTCGACACTACATGGCTACTTCATGTAAAAGAACGAAGAACCATATCACTTAAAAATCTACTATCAAAGTGATATTGATTGGTAATCCAAAAGTCGTCGAGTAGATTATTGAACATTACACGGTTATTAAATACTCAATGGATGACAAAAAATACAGAATGGGGGACGCACTCGGCGATCCATGTCATGTCAATATTGGCTATTGGAATAGAATGTATTTGTGAAGTAAAAACACCGGCGTGTGAACGGACCGGGCCAGTGGTGGCCGCGCGGCCGGTGCGGAGCCGGCCATCGGATCTCAGCAAACTGACATTTCCGTTTGAAATCATTACCGTTCACCAGCTTTCCAAAGAATGAAGTCGCCTATATTACGCGTACGCACCGGTAAAGTCACGCGTTTCTGTTTTACACATCGCGACGAGGTCTTTGACTATTTGTTCCGAGAAAATAAACGTAATAGTGTTTTAAACATGGACGTGGTCGCATCGATCATATTACAAATTGTAATTTAATCGAATTTCATTAAGTTTAAAAAGTGACTTAGTCGTACAAAAAAGGCCTTGTAGTTGTGGTAAAAAAATGTGGTACATAATCAATGTGACGCGTGTGTCACAACAGACGTGGAGAGACATTTAATGATCGTGAGATAGACGCCCAGCCATCCAGGTAGCCGCTCGTCATAACTAATTTGTGAGGCATTCGACGACCGTCTCCAAACTAGACACGACTCGCCTCTAGGCTTTCATTCATAGAAACCAGAAATGTTTGAACGATCTGTCTAGGATTTTAATATCTCTCGAAGTTTTTTGTTATTTGATTGGCTTGAGCAAGTTTTGAAATGCCTTTAATTGAGTCAATGTAAAAGTTGAACAGGCCAATACGTTCATAAGTTATTCAGATTTAAGCTAAGCCTTTCGAAATCCTAGATGATGACAAACGATTTCCTCTCCAAAAGAAGTTTTATTAACCCTCTTATTAGAGCCATAATATGCCAAACTATTAAACACTTATCAAGTTATTCATGGAGTTCTTGCATCAAAAGCTGCTGGAGATTAAACGCTTTTGAGTATCAAGTGGCGAATAATGGGCCGTCACGAATGTTACGCAAACACCCTTCACAGAAGGCCACGGTGGGAGCAATCTTCTAGGACAATACAATATAATTGAGGGTGCCATTCAAACGGAACACCTCCTTGTCTGCTATAACAACTACGGTGAAATATGTGAACAAAAAATATTTACAAAGGAATTGTTACCTACTTTGGAAGGGAGAAAAAAAGAATAAGTTGAGGGAGATCAATATTGTAGATAAATAAAACGGTCCATTGTGAAGGCTGCGCTGGCGTGCGCATACGAGCACCCTCGACCTCGCGTCCCTTCACCCGTGCGCTAGAGCATCCGCGAACAAAAAGAAATGACCTGGCTCATGGGCATGCCTGATTCATCATGCGCAGACCGAACGCGAACGCTACGTCTGGGAATTTCAAATTGAGAATTCACACAGTTCTACATAATGACCAGTATCCGTTATAAGAATTTTGATGATGGCCTAATCCAAACCAACCTTTAGTTTTTTCCTCAAGCAAATAATAAGTAAATTCGAAAATAGAACTATCTCATCTGAAGAAGCTTAGTACAGGAAATGTGTAGCAATTAGCCGGATATCGAAAGACTCAGGCAATTCTTAGCTTTCATCTTAATCGTATTTCCCGTTCTATTCTAATAATAATACTGATATATTAGCTAAAGTGCGAGGACAAACAATATCAATTTCAAATAATCTTTTACAAGATGTTAAGTAGATAACAGTATCACCGAATTTGTAAAACAAAGTGAAGCCTACTACCTGAGGACGGTGCGAGTATAAAGCCGCGCTTTAAAAATAATCGGTTCAACAAATCGAGTCATTGGAACGTGTCAGGACATGCTGTCGGTTTTTATTTGGGCCCAGTGGGTCGTCCATGCTCGTTTTGTGTATTTTATGGTCACTTCATTAACAGTATCCGATACTTATTTTGAGGAGCTCTTTCTATTGACACCTTAATTGACTACAAGGTGTTACAACTGGATTAACTTGTCAGAAAATAAGCTCTGTTATTCAATGCTATTCGAAATTGTAAATTAATTGTTGCTGAAGCGGCCAAAGAACGGAGCTATGCAATGTAATCAATGGACTCATATCAAGCTTTACATTATTTATGAAAGCAGAAAGTGTAAAAACCGTTTCTGCGATTGCTTACGGTACAGTGTGCAAATAAATGTGCAGTATCGTTTCTTTTTCGCAAAAAGATAAACTGCTAACAGCGCTCGCACTGAATGGTTTGTTGACTTTGGAAGATAACGAGTTTCACACAAAAAAGTACAGAGTTCAGAAGTAATTTTTATTACTAAAATGACTTCTTTAGAGGGAAATGAAATGAATATGCGGTAGGTATTATAACAATGTGAATAAGAGACACATGCGTGACATTTAAATTTTAACGGTGATAAACAAGCTGCGAGTGGGGTAAAGAGCAGGAGAGATCGTTCATGTTCCCACAGCAGCGGCGCAGGCAGCAGCGGGGACGATGCATGGCGGGCAACGGGGGAGGGGGGGGGACCGGCGCGCAACAAAGAGCCTTCCGGGAACCGCCACAATACAGGTTTGCGGCGACGTGCGATACCTTCGCAGATACCGGCCGGCCGGCCAGCTACACCCGCACACTATTCACAAAGACACCACGCTTTTGTCAGCTAAATAAGAATGGGACCCAACGGTACACTTCAGAACCCGAGGCGACACAACAGACACTTCACAAACTTCACTTGAATTGAACATCCGCCACACACAAGTAATATCAAGATCGCGAGTTCTCGCTAATCATTATCGGTCTGATAGCAATCAGACATGACAAAAAATCGCCAACATTGACTTAACACGACTCTGTACCGAGAAATTTTGTACGTGTATGACACGAATATTGATAAGGTTCAATATTGGCTAGTCTAAACATGTAGATAAATCGAAATGCAAAAAGAAGCATTACAAGTGCGAAAGTTTGGGTACTCAATCAATCCTCTGATGTCTGAAGCAGTTTGAAGAAATTTATAACAGTCGCAGTCTTAAAACGGATTAGGAAACAGAAACAGAGGCAACTTATCATCCCAAACCAGCAGGACGAAACCATAAAACCACATGAACGATGACAATCTAATTCTAATATACAAGTGTTGAATTGAATAAAATAAAGGGTTGGATCAGTGGGAAGCGGTTTAGCATAAAAGTAAAAGTGGGGTAATAAAATAAAATCGCCAGGCTCAAACCCGTTCCGGCGTGTTCGCCGTTGGCGGTGGATTTATTACAAGACACTGACATGCGAATGTCACTCTCGCTGTGGCCTCGTGAGACTGAAACCTGAGGCAGAGCCTGTCCATCCACTCCAGGTGATTTATAGCCTTTGATACTGACATACCTTGGGACATTACAGCGATCGATGTTGGGCAACCGAAGCGAAAAGTACACGTCTTCAAAACAAGCTCAATATAGCAAAATATTCAATCTCAATAAAAGACATACATTTTGACAGTCAAACAATTTTGATTGCATGTATAAACGATCATCTTGAAAGCTACTACAAGGAGTGTTACGGATTGTAGTTTCAGACCATTGCAATCAAGTTTATGCCATAATTGTATCTATCTGTTCCCTAGAGAATTCCGCCCAATTTCTGCGCCGAAACGCTTGGGTTAACCCATTCTATGCGAAGAACGGAGCAAGAAATAGAAAAACCCAACTACTGAAGTAGAAAAAAAACGCCGCGCTAATGATAGTGTAGACAAACGTTTAAAACAAAAAAAGGCACATCGTACAGGTGCAATTAAAATTGCCCTCAATTTTCATCAACAAGAAGTTAAAGCCGTCTAACTAACGACATGATTACAGTAATCTATAATTTCAAGCGGACTAATTTCACGCATTAATTTATGGTAAGTACTAGACTAGCTGGCTGGTTACTCATTGTCAGAGCTGAAGTGCCGTCAGAAGGGACGGCTTTGCTAATCTGTGTACAGACGATGCAGTTTGTTATCTTGAATTAGCGTCTAGCTGTCACGCCATGGTGTCTACTAACTCTGCATTAGCGTATCTCCTTACAAAAAGTGCTGCAGCAAGAACATGGTATCTGGAAATCAATGGATTGGTTTGACATGACAAATCCTTGATATTAAAACCTCAGTCTGCTAAGCCGTTCCTAACTATTTTGGGGTCGGTATACCGGATCTCCGGATCCGGATGTGCATCAACCGGATCTGACCTCCACAACCCAATAACTGGATAACAACTTGGAGAGACTGGTGTTAGATTTTCTGGCTTCAGACTCATTACAACTACCTACAAATGACAGCCGGCACCGTCAGCTTGCTGTAATGAATGGTCACCTATCCACGGACCGATCTCGGCAAGCGTTACCTTGATATTAAAACCTAAAGAACAATTACTATTAGATATTATCTAGTTTATATGCTAGCAAAATGCATATTAATTTATTGAGCCGCGCACTAACGCGCCCGGATTGTTATGAAACTATTTACTTACTGATTTCTCGGAATTGTCTCCAGTAAGCAAAGTACGTACACGTGCGTAGTCGTGTCGCTATTTTATGGCGAAATCAATGTCACGTTGGCACAGCTACAGGGCCGCGCCGACCCCTGCCAGCGCCTGTGTGCGAAACCTTTGAAGCTCCCCTTTTTTGTCCTCGTGTTTCGACATCAATATTTATTTTTATTTTTCAAATTTTGACTGATTTTGTTGTACCTACCTGATAGGCAAGTAGTTTAGTAAGATAAATATAATGCCAGAATAGATTACCCGAATATCATGAAATTGAACATAACCGATGCAATGAGAGCGTACCAAAGTGAATTGTACACTTCTGCGTAGCTACCTCTTTAGAGTGTATTAGCGTGATGTTATGTTATGAAATGGTATAAACAATAAACAAAAATGCGATTGCAGCAATTCTGAAAGATTTGCCGTTATTTATTGAAGAGTTCTGTTGTATATATTCGAAGTTCTTCATCAGATCTTCACCAAATTAAAATGGGACTAATTTTGGAACATACTTTTAAACAAAAAAAATAATTTTAATATCGGTCCACAATTGACGGAGAAATCGGTGAACATACACAAAAAGAAATAAAACAATCAAAATCGAACATAAAACCTCCTCCTTTTTGGAAAGTCTGTTAAAAAGAATACCGTCAAAATTTATTTATTGAATTAGATGCATTCGACGCATGGATCATGGAATATTCAAGAAAAAAATCAAATAATGCCCTGGCGCCTGTGCGCCGCACACTTCGCACACAGGGGCGGCTCGACCCTGCACAGCTACGCCAATTTGCCAATATGCGAAAATTCCACATTCAGACACGCATATGGATGAGTGCCCACGTAGCCACGTACAACACGTTGAACTTGACAATTTTACACACACCTACACTTGCATAATCACGTTCTAATACGTAACTGGGTAATCAATTTATGCAAGCACCATCGTTGAAGTAATCAGGTTTAAAAGTTGTCTATATTGTACGTGGTACCTTAATACTATTTCCACATGAATTCCCTTGATATGGGCCAAGATTTAATTAAAATAAGTGAATATATTAACGCATCAGAAACAGAAGGATTCAACCCTAAGGTGAAATAATGACAACGTGGCATTATCAAATACAAAGGTAGTTGTCTATATTGTACGTGGTACCTTAATACTATTTCCACATGAATTCCGTTGATATGGGCCAAGATTTAATTAAAATAAGTGAATATATTAACGCATCAGAAACAGAAGGATTCAACCCTAAGGTGAAATAATGTCAATGTGGCATTATTTATGTCACGGGTCATCAAAATGAAAATGTAAAAATTTCCAAAAAAAATCATGTTAAGATGAAGGACATGTGAAGACAACTGGTTGATGTAGTATATCTCAACAAATACAAAGGTAGCCCTACGTTACAGCTGACTTTTACGATGAGAGTGAGCTAAAGCCGAGCTTCTAAAGCTAAGTACAAATATAACTTTCACATATATAATGCCTTTCTCGGTTCCACGCCGGGACGCACATAACAAAAAGGGAAATCTTAAATTAGATTGCCTAGGTACGGGTATTGTTAGCAGTATTTCTGTTGAGTGTGATGACAAACAAGAGCGGGCATGTCACGCATTTGTAATCGCTAATTTGATTAAGACGTGATTCATGAACAGCGATATCAGTAAGAATGCAATCATGGTTGATAGTCATTTGGAAATTATTGCAATATAATGCGAAAGATATACGAGTAGAATTGCAGTGTCGAGGTTGTATTTACGACTCCTGCGAACCAATGACAGGTTATTCCAACTTAAATAGATACCTGAATGCATTAAAAAATAAATGCACATTTAAAAACATTTCTGAGAACTTTCATGTAGTGCGTGATGATGTTATGGACGGTTTGCAATTTAACAAGTTGTTACAAGTGGATAATGACATAATCCATTGGTCCGACGGCCTAGAGTTTATCTAATATCACAAGCGTTGTGAGTCACGCAAATAAATGTAGTCCATTCGGGCTTTGTTGAGATTATATCAATATTGATATTTATTATGACACAATCTTAGAATCATTTACGGACCTAGAAGCGGCAAGCAACAGGTTTATCGACGAAATGCTTTCCGTTCTTAACTGTTTTGCTATTGGATCCATCTTCACCGTTAGCATAACCTTCAGTATGATTATGTTCAGTGGTAAAATATGAATTTTCTTGAGTATAATATTAGTGTTCAGGTATACATAAAAGATGGATGCTGTGGTGACGGCGGCACCGCGGCACGGCAGGCGCGGGTAGCGGGCGGGTTTAACGAGTAGCAATCACTACTTCTCAGAATCATACTTGTTTTCGCACCAGGTGCACTCATGCCGTACATATTGATAAATAACATCTCCGACGATTTATGCTCGCCAGTCAAATAATTCTTTTCTAAACAATATAGATAAGTGCGAACTGACATTATTTGGCAATCGTTTACTTAAAACTGTAAAATATAGTTATTAGTTTGGCGTTACTGTAACGAGTTTTTAAGTGATGGAACATCCGGGAAGAGAACTAGAACGGTAGTGTGAATGCTTAGCTCATAATCCTGTAGATTAAGTAATGATGGAATCAAATGTGATCATTAATAGGCAATAAAGATAATTGTTTTCGGTCAATCGAGTGCTGACAAGAGCTACACGACACTCGCATCGCACAGCCCTATATAAAAGGTTAAAGCAGACAATTAATTAGTCATTATTGAAGTAAATGTAGCAGAGAGTGCACAAACAATGCAGCCACAGTTACTTTGAATCGCCGCATACCGCACGAGTGGCGAGGCAATTCGATGAAATCGCACTACCAATTGATTTTTTACTTTGCCTACAGGAAACCAGTTATTGGAACAACAAATTGTTCATCAAGGGCGTAATTGTTAAAACTTTTACCGGGAACTACAACGGACCTTTTATGTCATACTGTATGAAATTAATTGGCTTTTGGTATAGCATCAATATTTTAGTCGAAATCCGCTTTTTCAATACATTTATTTTTCCACTCTGCCGGCTTGCTGTTTTCAATATATATTTTTTTAATCTAATTTACATCCATATTACGATCGATGAAATTTACTAATATAAACTATACATACATAGTTTATCGGAAGACTCAATAATATGGCCTTATCTGAAAACAAGCTTAGCTTTGTTTGCGAGGCGCAGATATCCCTCAGTAGCTGATTTTAAAATGAGAGTCACGGCGGCCAGTCGTAATTTTTTGGAAGTAATATATGTTACATTAGACCAGTTTCTTAATAATTTGAATAATTTAATCTAATAAAATTTTGAGTTGTATTTGTATATAATCCCCGGCACGTAAGAGTCATTGGATGCGCAGTAGTAGTTTTTTAGATATCTTTGGTAGTGAAGCGGGGCGCGGGGAACGTTTAGGACCGTTCCGAGCACGCGATTGGTTGGTCAATTGACACAAGGATTGACTGACCAATCATGTCGCGTCTACGTTCCGTTCGCTCTATATAGTGATTGGACAGATCGCGGAATATGCGCGAAGTTACCGTCACTACGCCAAAACCTTGCCAACTTACGGGCCGGGTACTATAATATAGTGTAATTAATTATTATACATATGTCTAGCGCGGACAGAACCGCCGGGCGTATTTTAATGAAATTTACACCATATCAAGATTTATCTAGATTTTGATCTTAGGGTTTTTTAAAGACATAGAATAATATGGAAATCACAAAAACTTTACCGAATTTTGGGTCGCGCGGGTGTGAAACGAATGCGCGTTGTGTTCCTTAAATGACATTGGCGACCGTCGTCGTCTTAGTAGAAAAAGAAGCTAAAAACTAAAGCTTTGTGAATGTGGATTATTGCTTTTCTCCGTTGTATTCAAGCAAAGCAATTTAAACCATGTTGTAGTTAAGCCTTTATTGAAAGTGTGTTTACGTTTCTTCGTCTGTTCTGCTAAGTGCATAAAGGTGTTGTTAGTTAATTGAAACATGTTATTGATGAAGTCTATTACACCCGTTGCTCCACTGCTGCCTTGGTTCCAACGTTGGGCCAATAGGAAAAGACATAAAATAGTTCCTGTTAGCGCGTCACTCCTCACTGTAACCTAAAGGAGGCACAGGTGAATGCGTAGTTAGGTACAGAATAAGAGCACAAAGCGTTTCTTCCAGAATCCTTATAGGTCGGACTTGATACAGCATTTCTAGAATTGAAGAAGTTTTGTGCGAGATATTATCACTGTACCCAAGTACACGTGTCCGCTTTCTACACATACCTAGTTCTGGAATCCTTTTTTGTCGCCTACCTACTACCGTATTTATCGAAAGTATGACGATCACCTCTATTATTAGCCGCGAATCACACAAGTATTAATAAACCACTCAATCTATAAAGTCAATACAATATCACCCTAAATTCTGTATGATTAACATCAGTTACAGTGACGTCATGTTATAACTAGATCCTTATGGCTGTGTGCCACATTCGTCGATATATTTTTTCTCACGGCGATGCGCGATGTCATTAATATTTTGTGGACGGTACAGGCGGGTACAGTCGGCGCCGGCCGGTGAAGCTCAGCGCAGCATAGGCACGAATGACGGGGGCAATGCCCATTGTCACACCAGGCGATTATCAATTATTTTTGCACACAATGGACTTTATTTCGTAGAAGCTTTGTGCTTATCGCCAGCGGCACTGGTAGCGCACACCTGCCTGTCTCTCAGTCCCGAAACTTTGAACTCATATAATATATCATATTTTGGCGCTTCACAAATTTACTGATATTGTGAAGTTATGATAGTTGAAGATAATATATTTATGAACATCCACGTATAAGTTCCTTATAAAGTTTATTTATCCAATCATTTACGTTACAATTGAAGAAGAGAATAGATGGAATACTAACTAATATCATTATACATAAAACGAATGAAATAGGTATCTTCACAGGCGGTTTTCAATTGGCAGGTTGCCGGCAGTAAGAAAAAGTTCTAGTTAACTAAAATATACTACGCTCATTTAGGTTAAGTTTATTGACGGAAACTTGATATTTTTACATATGAATGTCGCCCTCCTCTGTTTTAGGCGTTTATTATGAAGGGTAGATGGGTCCACTGACTCCGGTCATGCCTGCATAAATTCATTGACAAGCGCGCTTATTTCTGTCCAAGTTTTAATTTAAAGTGCCGTCATAAAATGTCCTTTTACGAAACAAAATTGATTTTGTTTTTTAAGCGTGAACTCGAAAAATAAATACTTATTCCTGATATTACGTTCAGATTAATATAAATTATGAGTAAAAACTGTATTCGTTCAGTTAAACAAACATGGTTCTTTTTTTATTATATACACGACTGGTCGAATCAAACTGAAAGGAGCCGAAAACCTTACGCTTATTGAAAACGGTTACGCTTTCAATAGCATGAATTCCTTTGTTCCATAAGCATTTATTCCAGGATATATCAAAGAAATATCGGCGCTATTCAGAAGTGGACTTAAATATTCATCGAACTCTGAACAAAACATATAATATCATTGTGCGCGATACGTTTATATCGTTGGAGGAAACGTGCTCAGAGAGTGGCGTATCATGCTGGAATGGGTTGGAGGATAATACTGCTATAGGACCATGGTAAAACAAATGATACTCACCATTCAATACTCCTGTACCCTTTCACACAGCAGTGGATGCTCTTGAACTTGTCTTCGAAGCCGTACTCGAAGGGTACTGGCTCCTTGGTGAACTGCATCCACGAGGAATTGGTGGTGAAAGTGTTGATGGAGCAGTAACTGGCCCCTTGAGTGGTAGCAAAGCCCGACGCAGCGAGCAGGCCTAGTAGGCAACACCACACAGTCCGTACACACATTTTGGTCTATTGAGGCATCCTAGAACAGAAAGGGAACAATTAGACATACACATAATTAGTATATATTGTTCTCACTGTTGGGCCTCTCTGGTGAGGGATCGGATCCTAATCCACCACGCGGGCCCAGTGCGTGTTGCTGAATGTCACCATGTCTTCGATTTTTTGGTTCTTGAACGTGCCGATTTTTTTTTACGATGTTTCGTTTACCGTTTTAAGAGTTACAATTAGATATACAGTCTGAAAAACTTGAAAATTATCTAGAAGCTTAAGGGATGGATGTCGGATTCATTATTTCACATGGTCAATTCTACATTAAGATCTGTTTGATCGGAACAAATGCCGTATCTTGTGTAGTGGTTGCTTCTAGATCAATACCCTTCAAGACGCCCGGAACTACACTAACGGACATTATTCGATGCAAAACGTTGAAACTAAACAATTTGATCGCTTCGATTGTTAATTAGTTTTTGTGCACGCATCCGGTTAAACGGATCAAATAAGTCTGTATAGAATTAAGATTGATCTAACCATGCATTCTAATGCTACAGTTACAGGCTGAAGATCAAAGTCCACTTATGACCTTCAGTAATTTCATAAAATCACGTAAAGGATAATGACAGTCAGATTATGAAATCAAGTTGTAGTCAACATTTCAGTTGTTAGTTTTTACAAAGCATTCATGCTATTAATAAACTATGAATCACTTAGGGAAATACCTGTGTAATTTGGTGTCAGATTTTTTTTCAACCAATGACGCAATGTAATGTTTTTTATTCTTCTATGTAAGTAAGCTGTATTTAAATTATGACCGATAAGATGTTTATCTAATGAATGTTCTCTTTTGTATTTAATTACCATTTAATTTATTCTTGTGAATGAAAGAAGAACTAAATTTATGACACGAAGCAATACTTTATCACGATCAGCTTGTAGAAGTAAAGGGGTAACCAGACACTCCAGATTAGTCTGGCTTTTTCATTTATATCCTCTAGATTTTATCAGGACTTAGACGGAAAGTAACAACTGCCACGAAAATTGCAGTTTGGCTGTTTTTATTACTAGAACTTTTTAATTCCCGACGCAAAAAGAAATGTGTTATAAGTTTGACGTGTGTTGCTGTGCATTTGTGTGGCATCGTAGCTCCTAAACGGATGAAGCGATTGTGATTTAGTTTTTTTTGTTGTTTGGTTGGTTACTTGATCGAGAGTGTTTTTAGCTACGTTTAATGAAAATCGGTTCAGCCGTTCAAAAGTTTACGCATTTTACTCTTTGACGGTTTTTTCGCAAGATATCTTGTTATAATTAGGTGTTTCGTTGTATTGTAGATCGTAGCGTTTCTACTACTAGATAAACTATGTACCTACTTAGTTTAAAAAGCATGAATTAATAAGCCTCGTGGTATTTTTATTTATTTATTACCTATGTAAGTTTATTCTCCAAGTTAAAAGTCACATATAAAGTTGGAAAATTAACGACTTCTCAATATTTCAGTTGCGGTTTGTTTCCTTTTTAGGGCACATTTATGAGTGTACCTGTAACCTACATAGACTATTAATTCTTAATACTAGCTTAGTATTTAAGTGTGTCATTTTCCAAGGATCGTATTGCGCACTGGATTGAAAAAGTTTTCTCTGAAAATACGTAACAGAAACTTGTAATAACTAGGTAAACGTCATTAATTGCTAACCAACTAAGTACTACCTATAAATATTTGAATAATTATAATGCTGTAAAGAGGTTATTACTGTACAAATTGATATTTATGCCTACTTTATATTCATGAGACGGAGTAAACATTTATCGAGTGTTTCTTACTTTCATAGTGATGGCTAATTTATTTTGTTTCTTACCCGACTGCCGAAGGGGGGTACTGTGTTTATCAGTCTATGTATTTATGTACGTTCCTATGTGGCATTCTAGAGACCAAACGTGTTGGCCGATTTTGATGATTCTTACTTCAATCAATTAGTCTAACCCAGCGAGTGTCACTGGCTGCATTAAAATTGGATAATAGAAAAATGGCGGATTTCGGGCGCCATATTGTGGGGAACCGAATCTTTTTCTCCCAAACCTATCGTGTGTGGTATCAAAATAAAGGGCTTTAAGAAGTTATTTCAAAAATATATGACACTTATATGTTTAAATGAACCAAATTAAAAAGAAAAGTAACTTTATAATGGTAAATAAAAAAAGTTAATTCAAAAAGTCTAAAAACCCGACTGCTTGAAAAGCGAACTAAAGAGACATTTTTAATTCAATATTTATTCACTCGATAGCGTTATTTCATCACAATTGTCCTTGATTGCTGTCCTTTCATTTATACGGTCTTTAATTTAACACGAATATGATTCAATTGTTGTTTAGGGCCGATTTCACCAATGAAAATAATCGCCATTAGTTCAACTAAACTCAGTTGATGCAAATACGCATTTAGACCGCTGAGAAACTACGAATCAGAACGCTGTGTTTGCCTAAACTGAGTTTAGTTGAACTAGTCGCGATTAGTTTCATTGGTGAAATCGGCCCTAGTGACTGGGTTAGCCCTACGCCAAAGACGCGTTGGCTTGTCTCCGCTGAAATTGGCCGCCGCGCCGAGGCCGAAATTCGGTCGTGAGAACTATTATTATTATTATTAAGTTAATCGCTGAAATAGTAAACAAAAGGGAATAACCCCACTTATCGAAGAAGCAAGTTGAATGTCACGTAAAAACTTATAGTAGATTCGTGGAACATTCAAGCAAACAGTCGCTTAAGCACTTATGTAATAATAGCTCGGCATAAAGTTGCCCCGCACTGTTGTTTTGCAGTTTCCCGAAATACAATATAAATTAAATGTACGTCATTATAATTCTTGGAAAATTAGACGGGTTTCAAACAAGGGCATGGAAGTACAATCGGCTAAAGAAACCTTGGTGGAAAGTAAGTACCATGAATGACTAAGATTAATTTTATAATAGGTGTTCAGATATAATTGTCTTTGCCCATTGCCCTTTCTTGTCGTTTTAACCTTCGGCATACAAGGTGAAAAAATCTCCTCACCAATACAACGTGGGGTTAAACCAACCCCACAAGACGTTGTCTCTACTTTGTGCGTGCATCAAGTTCGAATGCGTTTTTTTGTTTTTTTTGTACACTATTAAACTAACGATTAAATCACAAAAATGTATCAAATTAATCGTCCATTATAAAAAAATAATCGTGATTACGTAACTTTTCCTTGGAATCAACAAATTGTCATTAAGTCACAATAAAAAATCAACAAAAATATTTCTTAAAAGGAACACAATTCGCTGTTTTTAAAATGAAACATATTTAGCTACAAAAATTATCACAATTATCTGTTTTTGGCTATTTGAGCAATATGATTCGTTATTTAAATCGATTCGAAAACATTTGACTTCGACCAATCCGCACTGGGCCCGCGTGGAACATCAAGGCACATTTTCGAATGTTCCTTATAAATCATGACAAAAGATAGAAAGTCTAAACGGTTAATTCAAATGTAATCACTAGAATTAACCGTTTAGTCTTCCTATCTTTTTTTTTGGTCAGAACTGACATCTCTTATCATCTCTCTCGAGACCTTCTTGGTTGCTTTTGTGATCTTGGAAATTTTTCATGCACAACGTCTCATACAACGTGGGGTTAAAAACACCCCAGAACCACTTTAGACCCGTGTACACTCGTCGCATTCGCAGGGGCGCGTAGTAAGGACGGACGCTGTGATACTCGTAAGTGTGATGCGGCAATGTATAAACAACAGCCTCTGTGAAAAGCAAGTTGTTTGGTTACGTTTTATACTATCAACCTTTTAAAAGTTTGAGGTTAAAATAACACCTTGTATGCCGAGGGTTAAAATTTTTCATTGGTAGTCAGATATGATTGTCTTTGCCCATGGTGCTTATTGTCGTAAATACAGAAACTATGGTTTTAAGTAAAGTTGCAAAAAATTATAGACAATAGAAAAGCAAACGGTTGGCCGACTCAGTTTAGGAATAGACTTAAATGTGTTTGCAAATTTGTATAGACACGGGTGCTAATAAAATTTAAGCCGTTTTGTTTTACAAGCTTTATTTGAAGGTTTACGTGAAATTTATTGTTGTCGCTTAGAATTTTAAAAGACAATTTGAAAATGAACGGTGTTCCGTGCCGGCTAGTTTATATTTATGAATAGAGTGATATTTTAAATAAACCCGAGAGCTTAACGTAACTTAAACGTTGTTGTTTTAGAAGCTCGGCGAATTCGCTATATTTGTAGGTTTACGTGAAAGTAATCTCAGTTGCTTGATTTATTTTAATCAGTTTCACAGTATTTCGTTTATTTATCTTGATTCAAAATGCTTTCAATAAAATATTTGAAATCCATGGTTATTCATATTAATCTGAAAATAATCAAAGAACTTATATTCAGAAACGTTTACAATATTTAATACGAAACGTACGCAATGTAAAATAATATCTTTCGTAGGAATAAATGACTAAATAAAATGACCTAGGGTAAAGTAATTCTAGGAATTGGCAAGTGCGCGAGTGACGGGGCCCTAACCCAGTCGTTCTCAGAAAAGCAATACTTAATTTAATGGCAATGCAGTCACTAGTTTTTTGGTACATGACTACGTTGAAAATGTTCGAATACCTATTTGATTACATAAAATTAACGTGTACCAATTACACGCTGATCACAATGGAGTTTAATTAGGAATATTCCACCGTGAGTTGCTGGGTTCAGCAGAGATTTCAATCATGCTTAGCCTTTGTGTAACGATACTTCGAGGGAGTGTCGTGCGGTATGAAATGGGTATCAATCTATGTACCTAGGTGTGTTTGCTAACTGTAACATACCTTTGTACTAACACCTACATACGTACTTTTTTATATTTGCAATACATTGGGCATGTCTTGAATAAATGTGTTTTTGTTGAATTGGGAAGAGCTAAAGATTATTGTTGATACGTTCATCGCTTTCAGGATTATACTAAGTTCTTGTTAAGATAATACTTATTAAACAAACTAAATTGTTTTCCTAGTTAGTCCATAGGTATGTATCCTGCGTCATAACGGTGTAATGTTTGCTTCATATGTGAAGCAAACATTAGACCGTAGCTTGTATGCAAATTTAAATGACCAGATTATTTCTGTAAAACAATGAATAATTTAATTTGTGCAGTGTTGTAATTGGGTCAAGCGAAATTGACTAGAGACCACAGGCCACAGACTGACTTACTACAGAACTCGAGATTCAAATGTTGGGTATTCGGTGCTGCACAACGGTATTTATGGCGACTTTGTCAGTAGCTAGATACCTAATTGGCATCACTGAAAAGGCGTAGCGCTGAATTGAAACGGTTTCCCGAAAATACTTATACATTCTCAATTTTAATGGGATGAGTAAATAAATTGCAAAGTCAAATCCTTTCAACCATTTAAATACCTACCTACATATACCTACCATCATACCGCTATATCACCCATTTCTGCTACTTTAAAGCTATCAAGTTTACTGAGAATGGGATCGGCAATAACATGAAAACGATAATATCGCGATAAACGAAACATGTCGCTTAGTTTACGTGCTCAATTCAACCCAATATCGGCGGTCGGCAGCATCCGAGAACACGCCACAGATGAGGTATAGGTACAACGGGTACGTATGCTGTGCAGTAGTCGCACAACTCGCACACATGAGTCGTACTTGTAATACAAGGACCACAAGTTCCGCGGCGAGGCGAGTGATTTTTGCAATTACCGACAGGCGGCACACATATCTGTCGGCAATTTGCCGCTCCTCCCGCGAGCTCCGCTGATCGGCTTCTCGGAAACGCACTTGCATCAACTGCGTACCCGGTTAGTGCGATTAACGCACTAATTACCGCGCGGAACCGCCTCCGTGTACTGCCGTGCCGCGCCTGCATATACCACCTCTGTCAGTGACATTTATACATACGCGCAAAAACACTGGCCTCTTGCTCAATTTTAATTGCCGATTGTTTTTCGATAACTACTGTAACTCAAGTTTAACTGTTTTATTTTTAATGTGTAGTGTATTATTGTCCTTTCTTAGGAAACACCTTTTTTATTGGTAGAAGCAATTATTGTAATTGTGAGGTAAATACCTTGTTTGGCTATTAGTGTGAGTTTGTTTATGGCCAAGGCTGCAGTACTATATGCATGGAATCTAAATGGGCTTGAATCTTGGGCAGCCATTCATAAGTTTACCTCAACATTTGTATTCAAGCTGCTTAGTATTTGCCTACACTATACTACATTACTCCTTTCCATTAACATTATTTCTATGATTCAGAATTTCCGTACTGCTAAGATGACACATTTTTTTTCACATGACGTATCATGTTGCCATAACCCAGTTATTTAGTTTTAAACTTTTGAAGTTACTTTAATTCAATTACACTTATGATTTATTTAAAAAGAGATTTCCCAGTACAGAAAATTATTTAAAAAAAAATGTTCAAGTTAACTGCAAGGTACATAAAATCCCTTTCATTATACTAATTACTGAGATAAAATAACAATGGTGCAATGGAACAGGTATAAACATGTAGAAATACATATGTAATTAATCAATATATTTAATAACAAGTGCTAAAGTAACAGAAACACATACACAGAAAACCAATCAGAATAGCACTTTGCAACATAAGATTCTTGGAAATGCAGACAAGGGGAAATCCTCAGTAGGTACTGAAGGCTGATAAAAAATAATACAAACGGAGTTTATATAGAATATTCCTTCAGAAATAAGATTAAAACACTAAGCTGGCTGTTTTTAGCAAAAATGAAAGCCCTAAAAAAAGAAAACTTTTTTTCACTATACAGAACAAAAATATTCAAAACTATTGTAGGATTACAGGAAAGTGTAAGGCTAAGGAAAGTACCATGCTCAATCATAGCAAGTGAAAGTATATTATTGCACGAATCTTAACAAAATTTCAGAAATCGCGGCAGCGTATCGGCAAGCCATGCTTTTGTCATCAGTGGCAAATTTAAAATATAAAACAAAATTATGCCTAGTGCCTAAACACGGTCATCTGCCGTTTATATTTCACACAAACCTTGTAATCTAAAGCATTTACAAATAAAAAAAATATACGGCATTACTCACCAAATCTGCTGGATGACAGACAGTCCAACTTTCCAAGAATTGAAAATACCGCAAAGTCTCAGTAGACAGTATTTAACACAGTTCGATTCGATATATCACACACCACTCTAATATCTGTTCGTACGCTATTTAATAAATTAATTCATCTATAATAATATCTACATCGGTAACTTTCTTTCCATTCATTCAAACCACAAATATAACCAGTCACCACAAGCTAACGCGTGCGACTGGCGAATGACAGCAAGCAGTGACAGCTGTGACTGTGACAGCGGCACGCTACTGGCTTCTCTTGTTTGACGTCTGTCATTTTTGACAAACTCAAAGACGCGTTCCGATCCACGGAAAGGATGGAAGCATTGTGATAGGAATTATTTTTTGTGTTTTTAATGAATTATTCATATTTATTTCCTTCCATTTATTTAATGTTAGAGTTTAACATGTTTTTAATTGTTTAATGTTTTAATTAATTATTTTGTTGGATTAACAATACCGTTACCGTTAGTTTACATTTCAGGTTCCTCTTAGATATTAAAAACAAAATTCATAACTCTAATTGATTTAGATAAATAAAGTAGTAGACTAGATCTAATGTTTTAAAGTTTTCTTTTTAAATAAGTAACCACAGTACTCTTATTTAAACTAATTTTATTTCTTTTTGCCTTTCCCCTTGGTGTGTCTCAAAAATTTGAACTGCCCTAAAGCCCGACGCACCATGACGCCGCGCCACCACGCCTGTATGCACATGGCGGAGACCCGTAATTTCTCTTCTCTTGCTAGACGGGCTGCACGCTCCCGTTTAAATGTTAACCAGCCTCGCATTTCACCTTCATGTAGGTCGTACTGAAACGAATCACGAATAGGGTAGTTGACAAAAAATATCTATTTAGTCCGTCAGTTAGATAACTTATAAATATTGCACACGTTTTTTTCTTTTGCCACGTAAACAAAAAATTACGACGATACAGTGCGTTGAAATATCATGAAGCTTGTGACAAAGTGACGTCACAAGCTCCCACTTCTGAACTTTCATTCGCTTTATCTATGTCAATTTTATTTATTTGATAAAGCAAAAATATGGGTCCAATATTATTTGATAATCTCACTGACGGACTAAATAGAATTATTATTTTTCTACTTTACAGGCACTACCGTCACCCAACATAGGAACTATGTTGAGTGACAACACTTTCCGGATCGCTACATGTCTGCGTTTGGGTGCTCCCAGCGGAGCTCCACATGCGGGCTCGTGGACAGCGAGCCATGGGTAGCTCGCTGTCCGATCGTCCGGTAACTACCCGGACCGAGCCAAGGCGTCGACGGCGCGCACTGTTCCCGCGCGCCTCAAGGAGTTGTCAGCAAAGAGAGGGGCCCAGCTGGGTCGAAGCCTACCGGGGTTCGGGGTTATCCGAAAGGAAGCTAGAGCCCCGGTATGAAGGCTAGAAGGAACGGCGCGGGGTTTTTAGTCAGTACAAGTCTGACACTATCTCCCGCTCCACCCAAGAGCGGGATTTGTCATAAGATGATTTTCCCCGTCGACAAAAAAAAAAAAAAAAAAGCGGAGCTCCACATCGTTGTCAATGTGGTGAAGCAGTCGACCGCCTCGGACACCATGGCCTATCCTGCAGTAGGAGCGCTGGTCGGTTAGCACGGCACGCCAGCATTAATGACATCATACGTCGAGCTCTTGTCACCGCCGGTGTGCCAGCTGTTTTAGAACCCAATGGCTTGGCGCGCGACGATGGGAAGAGACCAGACGGGATGACCATAATGCCATGGAAGGTGGGTAGGCCTTTGGTGTGGGATGCAACATGTGTCGACACCCTTGCGCCATCCCATCTTCTTAGCACGGCGGGCTGTGCTGGGGCAGCTGCTGCTAGTGCAGAAAACCTCAAACGGCGCAAATACAACAACCTTATTGGAAGTTATATATTTGAGCCGTTTGGGGTTGAAACATTAGGTCCATGGGGTCCGAGTGCTCTTCGAGTATTTCGAGATGTAAGCAAGCGGTTAGTCGACTCTTCACGTGACCAGAGGGCTGGGCTTTTCCTTGGCCAGAGAATCAGCATTGCCATCCAACGTGGCAATGCTGCCAGCGTTCTGGGCACTTTTCACGTTGACAGCGATGTGGACGAATTTTTTGACGCCCTATGACCCCTGCCCTTTTATACGTGTTCGTCGTATTTTATCTTTATTTAAGTGTATATGTAGGTAGTTATTGTTAATTAAGTATTTATTAAGTATTATATACCTTTTTCTACTTAGGAAACATCCCTATTATTATTAATACTGCAAAGATTTTTTCGAGTCCTTTGGCAAGTTTATTTAACAAAACTTCCATATTCCAATTATAAAGTTTATTGATGTTGTTCTGAGAATCGAGAAAAAATATATCGTGGTAATAAATACCTACTTATTTTGTATTAAAAGTTTCATGAAATGAAGCCTGTTTCAAAGTTTTCAACAACAAGGGTGATTATATTTCTTCACAGCTACCAACTTCTTCTCGGATCTTCTAAATCGACTTACTACATAGATCTACGAAAATCTTACCAACTGTTGGAGTTCCTGTCTCTTACTGCTAGCAGCGAGCAGTTGTTCCAGTTTCCTTTGACTCCTCGCACTAATTTCGGCAATGTCGGTATCGTAACGTTGGCGCCAATATTTCAAATTTTTCTCGAGTTCCTATAACATAATTTCTGGAAGTTAAATAACTGTTGTATGTGACTGTAGGCGCGCCGCGGCGCGCGTTTCTGAACGACTCGCCACTTTTTCACGACACGGCGGTCCACCCCCACCAAGTGTGACTTATGGCGTACCATAAGAGGCCCAGCGATGGTAACCAGCGGCAAGAGTGCCGACTTGGATGAACCTACACTTTGTTATGTTTTGCAGTTCTTACCTATTTTATTAGTTCACTTGATGAATTTGATGTGGGCTTTTATTCATCATCATCATTTCAGCCAAAAGACGATCACTGCTGAACATAAGGCTCCCCTAAGGGTCGCCACATCGACCGGTCCAGTGCTTCTCACATCCAGTAGATTCCTGTTGCCTTAACCTGCAGCCCAATTGCTAACATGCAAGATGAGAGGCGCGATGTGGATTGCCGTCTATGCACAATCAGGCTGCAGGTCTTCAGTCCACCTAGTGCGAGGCCTTCCAACACTTTTATTGGTAACAATATATTTTGAAAAAGATCTTCCTAGGTGAAACCTGGAAATATCTTTTTAATGTTAGGTACCTTGATCTGTAACTCGAAAGCTTTGAGCAACTCGTCATGGACCCGCTGTTCGTGATCGCTGCGTGGAGGAGGCGCTCGTGGCACATCTAGTTTTAGCTCCAGGGACTCGAAACGCGCGAACAGCCATTTTTCTGCGTAGCATAGACGCGTGTTTGCGTTGTGGAGATCGTCCTGCAATAGAAATACACTGAGTACTGACCTACTTATTTCGTTAATAATGAACTGTCTCTTTTCTACGAAGGTTCGCTCTCATAGGGGATGGCTATATTTTTCTCCATTTGAAAAAGGGCAGCCATTAATGAATCCTTTGAAGTCTGATTTTACTAGGGACTGAAATAAGGTTGCTTAATGATAGGCGAAGCTCAGTAGTCGGCACATCAAAGAAAACAATGAATAAGTACCTACCTAAAAATTTCAGTACCGGTACTTTAGGTAGGTATTGAAATATTCCGGTAAACATTATTTTTTGGTCTGATATAGTAGTAATATGCCTATACCTTTTAATTACGGTATGACGTACCGTAATTAAAAGGTATAGGCATATACTTAAACTTTAGGATTATTCGATTCCTGGATTTACATTTTAGTATTTAAAACTGAAATATTCAGACTAATTTAGTACTACTAACTAATTACTAATTTATTTAATTAGTATCCAACGTCAAAGGCCACACCTCCTCCAGATAATTCCGCTCCGTTACGTTGCATCCCGAGAAAATGCATCGTTGGGTGTCGTTTTAAATGAATGCCAATAATAACATCTGTTTAGTAGAATTTTCTACCGCAAACCACGTCATATGTAAGAATTAATTTGTTGCTAATTATAAAGCTACATAAAAAAATATTAGAAATTTCAGTTTTCTTCATTTTATAAATGAAGTAACTTTTTTATGAAACATTCTATTTCTGATTCTTAGTAGGTATACGTAAACCGCAGGTCCTTGAAGAGGCGGTACATATTCACACGCTGGCAAAGTCCGTAATTGCACGGACTTTGTATAGCTATTGTAACTCTTTCTCACAAATGTTCTAAGAACCGCCTTTCCACGGTCTCAGTAACGCCTCGGTGATCTCATAATTGCTGCATCTCAAACAGCACATTACTGAGAAGTAGCTGCATCAGCATGTTTATGACGACTTGTAATTATCACTTTCATAGAAATTAACATGTACGCACACTCATTTTGTCTCGGAGTACAGCTACTTTCTGATCTGCATTGTTTAGCTCCATCGCCCATTGGTTTCTTTTAGCGTCCAATTCCGCTTCTAGGGCTTGGCGACAACTGAAAAAGTTTGTTAATTATTTACTTTTCAACTGACAATTTGCATGACGAAATATTCATGGGCTAAATTAACCACAATGTCGTGTAATTCCTGGCAAATGTCGTGTGTGGTGGCGGTACGAGCTTGACCCTTATTTACTGGATTGGTCCACATTGCCTTACACCGAGAAGAATGGAAGCAAAGGTTGGCCATTTCCCTCCAGTGATGGCGCTGAAAAAAATTACAATGACAATATTTTTATCAACCAACTTCAAAAAGAAGGTGGTTCTCCACTCGGCTGAAAAAATGAAACTGACTTCCAAAGCAAAACAATACAAAACAAAAAAATAATAACTTTCTTTTTGGAAGGCAGACGGTTTAATTTAATTGTTAAAATGTTTTTTATTTATCTCTTGCGGAATCACTTGCACGAAACACCTTCTTAACATGAGTCGGCAGATCAACTAATCAGGGTATTGATCAGGTCGCCAGCCGTCCAGAAGTGTCAAGATAAGAAATACGAAATGATTGAGTCATAATCGAATGTTCTAATCTGAAAGTATCCTGTATACTTACGCTCTTAGTTGCTCATTTTTTTGCCGTAATGACTCCACATCACATTCCGACCGCTTGAGTAGTTCCACGGCATTCTTCACTGACTGCGATTGTCCAGTTTCTGCGACCTCTATGAGAGTTCTTCTTATCAGGTGGATCACAAAGTCTCTGAAATATTTAAAGGGTTATTTTCAAAAGCTGTTCCAATGTTCGAAACACCGAATGGTGTGTTCCCTTTATTTCCAGTGTAGTAAGGGAAAAAGCCAAGATAGTTTCAGTCTGTTGTCACCACAGTTATGTCCCCAAATGTAACATAACTGTGGAGCAAATAAAAATGTTAAGTTCATGACCAGTCAACCCACGGATGCCCCTCAAGTTAAAGGCAAAAATTTACAAGTCCGTGATTACTGTATGGATCAGAATGTTGAGCTGTGAAAAAGATGGATGAAAAGAGATTGCATGTAGCAGAGATGAGAATGTTGAGATGGATGTGGGGAGTGACGAGAATGGATAAGGTGAGAAATGACATAAAAGTTGAAAGGAAACCACCAGCCTAAGGAACCAGCTAGTGGTACTGGGTTTCCAAAAAGATGGTTCTTTTTCTAAGACTTTTTATCGAGCGAATTCCCAGAGCCGGATTCTGCAAGGCTGACATAACTAAATATTGTTAACAGTTTGTAAAACCAAAGTTAACTGCTGTAAAACGTTAACCGAAATATTAACAGTGACTTCACATGATTCATCAATTTGTCAGCAAATTAAACCAAGGTTTTCATAAGCTGTTAAGGCGCAGATACCCCTCGAAAGCTGATATTAATAAAATATAAAATATTTTACATTTGACCATTTTCTTAATAGTTTGATGTCAGGAAATTTTGAGTTTTATTCGAATAACATAGTGTAATTAATTTGCAAACTTATGTCTAACACGGACAAAAACACTAGAATCGCACCAAAACCGAAGGGCGTATTTTAATGAAATGTTCACCACCTCAAAGATAATTTAATTATCTACATTTGAGCTGAACGTTTTTTTTTTTAAGTCTAAGAACAATAAGGATAGTACAAAAAACTACTGACTTTTTTAAATACTGTTGGTAATAATACTAATAATTTAAATTAACTAGCAAGGTCAGCCAAAATTGAATATAAATGAAAGGATTTTTTAAGATTTGGTCACAATTATCGCGTGTCAAATGTCGCGCGGGCGTGAAACAAGTGCGCGTTTTGTGCCCCCTCAAGATCGTTGGCGACTGTCGTCGATTTAAAACAAAAACGCTTACAGTATAAAGTGGTTGCCAGATAGTCGTAGAACAGAAAATCTGTGGCTTGGAACACTGCCATTAGTTTCACAACAATTAAAATAATACTTAGCAGCTGATAAATTTCTCTTCCGTCATTTTAACGCCATCTCCCCACACAGTGACACAACTCACCGGTCCTTGGCTAGCTTATCTTGCTGTAGCTTCTCGATTTTGTTCGAAGGATGCCAGTCTGCGAGCCTCAGCTCCACACTTCCTTCTGTAATGAAATTTCAGGATAGATGGCGCTACAAGTCTAGATTCGAGTGTTCAAAAGTTTTTACAGATCTATAATCACTCTATAATACTACAAATATTCTAGTTGTTGGTTTATTAAATATTAGATACTTTTTCCAATTCGCTTCCATATCCCACAGGAACCGAGTATTTGTTCCCGGATAAAAATTAGAATTGCACTTACCGACTATCTTTTACAAACAACGAAACAATTTTATCTCTTTACTATCTTATTACCCGCGGGTCCGGTCCCGTTGCCTAGCCCGTCAAAACGGATAGGATACTTTTTCGCGATAAAAAGTAGCACACGTAACTTAGCAATAGTGTAGTGTAGCTTTATCGGATGAGTACTTCTAGAGATTAGGTACCCATTACATACAAACTTTAAAATTTATCTCTCTATAATGTAAGTTAACTAAGTTACTTGAGACAGGGAGCTTAGGCGTTAGGCGTTAGGTCATCAAGCATATTATAAGCTGATTAAGAAGTTTGGTACCTACATCAAGAAATAGGAGTTAGATTTTTGTAGAGGAAAAGTTTCAGACCCATTTATAGGACCAGTATAGTGTTGGTAGATTCTCCTTTTCATTAATTAAACCACTGTAATTTGTACCCATTCTATTTTTTATGACTTTTCAACTATGGTCGCGCGATTCGGGTTATTTTTTAATCATAATCTATTTTTGGATGACAGAAAGTATCTCTTTAAAAATTTAAGCAACTTTTACTGAGGGACTGCCGATTCGCCAACAGAACTATGAAATCAAATGTCATGCTGTTCCTAAAATCCTTAAATTTTGTCGAGTTAGGTATGCGATATAATGCTCTTAAAACTGTTTTTCTGTTGTCCCTCTATTCTATCTACTAGCACTTCGCCCGCGACTTCGTTCGCGTGATCCATGTTTTATCCTTTAGACTTTTTAGTTTCACCCCCTTAAAGGTTGAATTTCCAAAAATCTCTTCTTAGTGCTCCCCTACATTATAAAAAGAAGCCCTGTATAGTAAAATTCATCAAAAATCTTTAACACCCCCTAAATCTTCTTTTAGGAGTAGTTTTGAAAAACTAATGATGAAAATCTTTACTATTTACTTAGGTTAGTATTTATGTCTACTTTCAAATATATAAGCCCAACAAATTTTCATCTTTTCACCTCCCTAGTGGTAGAATTGCCAAAAATAAATATATAAATTAATTATATCAACCAAGAGCGTAAATCAAAAATTTCATGTGTCTTATTTACAAACTATAAAATTTCTTACAAACTTTGAACCCTTCTTTTACCCCTTTAGAGGTAGAATTTCCTAAAACCAATAAATGCATAAATTATAAAGGTACTGAAGTAGTCTTGAATATGAAGTAATTTTTTTATAAGGATTAATACCAAGATACAAATAAAGAGCCTTTTCTAGCGACGACAATCCAATCAAAATTTTAAAATATAAGAACACTTATTGTGGCATAACTATATTAGTTAGACATATGTTGTTGCTACACTTTTTGTAAATAATGATGTGTTCTGCAAAGTCGTAGAACATTATTTTATTCTATCGTCAATAGTTTTCGCAGCAAACGCGTTTTTAAGAATATTTTAGGTATTTTTTTTACACCTTGGGTTACATTATTAGAGTTTTTGTAAGGATCCCTATTTTTTTTGAAAATATAATATAGCCTACGTCACCCGCATATAGTGTAGCTTCCCAACAGTGAAAGATTTTTTCAAATCGGTTCAGAGGTTTCGGAGCCTATTCAATGCAAACAAACAAACAAACAATAAAATCTTTCCTCTTTATAATATTAAGTATAAGATGAAAACCAAGCGTGCCACTTTTAAACCCCCGATCGTGTCATATTTTATTTGACGTTTTTTGATAGATTGTCCATCGAAGGGTGTCTACTAAAAGGTATAGGTATAATTTGGACGCTAAGTAAATGAAATATTATCTTACCAAAATAATAAATACTTAACTTTGGCGGTCCCCCGACGACGCGAGTACGAGGCTTATTTTTTACTTTTTAGAGGTTTTGAGTTGGGGGCTTTTTTAATTAAATTTTTATTCACACACAATTTAAAAACAAAATATGTAAGTACCTAACGCTGAAAGAAAATGTTTCCAATTTCCATTGGCTCAGCCAACTTTTTTTAATTATCGACGGAAAAAGAGGGGTGTTATAAGTTTGACGTGTGTACCTGTGTGTCTTTTTGTATCTATCTGTGGCATGATAGCTCCTAAACGGATGAACTATGACGTTGTTGTTTGAAAGGTGACTATATCGAGAGTGTTCTTAGCTATGTTTGATCAAAATCGGTTCAGCCGTTCAAAAGTTATGGGCATTTTACTTTTTGAAGCGGCGTATTTTTGCAAGATATCGTGTCATAATTGCGTGTTTTGATGAACTGTCGATCGTAGACATACTAATTACTGTATAACTGTATTATTTTTTTAGTTTAAAAAGCACGAATAAGAAGCTTCGGGCTTTTTAATTTTTATGTAACTTCTACTTAGTACTTGCGGCCGGGATGGCTGATCCCGCCAGGGTAAGCAACACTTACCAAAGTCAGTCTTTGGATGGGTCACCCCTTTTTTAGGGTTCGATTGTTTTTAGATGGGTGACTTAATATATACTTATTTAAAACGTGACGTACATTCATACGCGTCTCTAGTTAGTTTAAGTTACGTCATAATTGTTCCCATAGTAAGAAGTGACTCCCTTAAAAATAGCCATGGAATTAAAAATAACCCTTTAAATGGTTTTGCCATGACAGGAAAAGTCCCGATTTGCTGAATATTTGTTGGCAGTTTTCCAATTTCACCCACCCTCGATTAGTGTCGTAGGTCGTAGGTGAATATATTTAACCGACTTCAAAAAGGAGGAAGTTCTCATTTCGACTGTTTTTTATGTTTGTTACCTCAGATATTTTTACGAGGTGAACTTATTTTAATGAAACTTTTTTTATTTGAAAGCTGGTGCTTCTCATGTAGTCCCATTTAAATTCGATCAAGATCTTATGAAGAACTTCTGAGATATATAATAGAACTCTTCAACAGCGGCAAATCTTCGACCGTCTCAGGGGCGCTAAACTGTTTGATTCAAACACGTAGATTTAGTTTGACTCAAACCATTTCGTTTTCACAGCTAATTTGAAAAAGTATACCAAACAAAAATAGTTTCAGTCAAACTAAAATCTATTTGTTTGAATCAAACCGTTTGACCGTCTCGTTTTTAGATATAATTGAATATTCGTCATATTTATTTTGTCGTATTAAATGTAGCTTATGTAGCCTATGTCACCCTGATCTTAATGAAAAATCGATTGACCCCTCATTGTACAAATTCGATTTGTTGGAACATTCGTAAATACATTAATTCATTTATGTACCTACACATACATATATATTGACTGCTAAAATCGAAACCATACCTTTTGCCTTTATCACAGTTGGGTAAAAATAGTTAGAAATTGGATAGGTACTTACCTAAAATCCTCATTTGCAGTAAAACCACCTCAAATGACAGCGCAAATAGCAGGGCGTCCATTCCACTAATCCTGCTACAGAACACGATATTATATTTTTTCATATTTTTATTTCAGAAAGGTATGATATTCGTTCAGGTGGGGTATGTTAGGGCCACACGTGAGTTTAGTATTTAGTACCTCGGCCACCGAGCTCTGCTCGGTTGAAAATAGAGAATACAACGTTTTTTTTAAATAAAAAACTTTTTACAAAAAAATAGTACCGATTTCCAAATAAAAAAACTACAAAGTGAAAAATAACTTTATTTATGTAAGTCGGTGTCTTTCATAGATACCAATTTATTGCGTTATGGACACCGACTTCCAAAAATAATGTTAATTATTTACTTTTTAGTTTTTTATTTGGTAGTCGGTAGTATTTTTTTGTAAAAAGTTTTATTTTTATTTTTCACTTTGTAGTTTTAGTACCTGCCTTAAAGGTAAGTTGTTTAGTAAGGTACTTACCTTTAACGCCAGAATAGATTACCCGAACATCATGGAACATGAATATAACCAGTGAAATGAGAGATCTTTGTACCCCTTAAGAGCGTACTGGCGTAGATAGATAGATAAACGTATGACAATGAAATGGACACAATCAACATGAAAAGAAAGTGATGATCTTATCTCGTTTTCTTTGAAATCATCTTTAGGATGTTATTTTTACAGGTGTTACCTTGACCACGCAAAGATAAAGACATTATGTGTAAATAGATTTCCATTATAACAGTTTTGTATTGCTTTTAACATGAAAGCTCACGTTGACAAATCACTTTATGTTTCCCTGTGATATAACATACTCATTTTCTGTTATTCTTGACGCACGGGTCATGACGTGGCCGTGGCTTGTATATTTAGGACCAAGTGGATTACATTGAAAATCAAAGATAACTTTACCTTTTAGAGCTTTTATAAAATTTCAACTAACTAGGTATCTTAATTTTTTTACAAAGTTGTTGCTTTAGGTAAATATAACCTATTTTAAGTTAGGCACGCAAGTATATACCTTTTCTAATCTTAGATAAGATATAAATTAGGTAGACCTTCGTTAGGTAGGTACGTAGGTACCTTAAATATCAATGAATAAAAGTAAAAAATTATACCTAACGAAATTATTTCTTACATTTAATAATTTGAAATTGAATACCCATCGTCCAATCCATCGAGAGAGGTTTTAATGAAGAGGCAAGAGCAATATTATCTGCTACAATATTGTCTGTGGTCGGACGTTGTTAACAATGGAGACCAGGAAACCTGCCAGGACAGTCTAATGAGCCTCGTCGAGGCACTGTCGCTGGCGAGTAGAATATAAATAGAAACCAAATCAAAACTAAATTGATATTACAGTAAAGAAGGAATGCGGAATAGGTAGGTGCGTCTTGAGGAAAGTTTTAGTAAAAACTAACTACCATTTTCACTTTTTTTTTTCATGTAAACCTTGTCCTGAAATTTACAAACACAAAAAAGACAGGCTGCAAATATGCACAAATGCAAACACAAATACAAATGCATGGTTGTAGCCAAATATGTCTGCAGACGTTCAGAAGTGATGCGCTTACATACATTCGGCAATTGATTTTTATGTATATAGATGTAGATGGCTATAAATGATCGAAGAGACGATAAATGGACAGTTTGAAAGATGACATGGCAAGATGAGAGGGGATGGCTACTGAGATGATAAATACTCCTCAATGTGAACGCAGTTCTGGCCGTGCGCCCGCTTGGTGTCAAAATATCAATATTGGATCTTTTTGGACAGTTTTGTTTGCAAAATATTTTTTGATTTACGTATCCTATGTAGGTTAAGAAGAAATTATAGCCATACATTTTTCCATGTAAAAATATTTTTAATAGACTTCAGAAAAATACAACCGACTTCCAAATAAAAACACTACAACAAGTATGTCATGGGTGTGACATATATCGTTGTAAGCGATTACGATGATTTATATGTCAATGCATACATATAAATAAATGGTACTGATAAAACTGGTACCATCGAACTGATCTGCACTGGAACTTCGAAATCAAACAATGCATCCTAG
This sequence comes from Orthosia gracilis, assembly GCA_947562075.1. NCBI lineage: Eukaryota > Metazoa > Arthropoda > Insecta > Lepidoptera > Noctuidae > Orthosia > Orthosia gracilis. Next base: position 46,397,410 of record OX387268.1, read on the forward strand.
TCGTGTTTGGGCTTATTGAAATCGCCATGAGATTTACTTTGGCTATAAATTATTTTCATGATAATTTGAGAAAGAGCCAAAAACAAAAACAGAAAAATAAAAGCTTTTTACCAAAAAAAATAAACCGACTTCTAAAAAAGAAACACTACAAAGCGAAAAAATAACTTTCTTTGCCGAATTCGGTGACGAAAAACGAAAAAAAAAATAGGTAACAAAGACACCGACTTCGGAAAAGAAAGTTATTTTTACTTTGAACTGTTTTTTTAGGGTTCCGTACCTCAAAAGAAAAAAGAACCGGCCAAGTGCGAGTCGGACTCGCGCACGATGGTTTCCGTATCTTTATCGAAAAACGGCAAAAAATCACGTTTGTTGTATGGAAACCCCACTTAAATATTTATTTTATTCTGTTTTGAGTATTTTTTGTTATACCGGCAATAGAAATACATCATCTGTGGAAATTTCAACTGCCTAGCTATCACAGTTCATGAGATACAGCCTGGTGACAGACGGAGAGACAGAAGGATCGCGGAGTCTTAATAATAAAAAGTAATAGTCCCGTTTTTACCCTTTGGGTACGGAACCCTAAAAACGGAACCGTTATAGGATCGCTTTGTTGTCCCCCTGTCTGTCAAGACCCTTTATCTCGATATCTCGAGAATGCGTGGAAAGCGCTTTTTAGTATCGTATACCTACTCAAGCCAACCAAACCCTTGCTGCTGCGAAAAAATCAAACTTCTAGATCAATGCAATCAAGTAATACAGCCGTTAATGACGCATAATTTACACTCGCAAGGGAATCGTGAAATTTGGCAAGAAGCAATGTCGTAGAGCACAAATAAAGGAAAAAAACCGAAAAGCGCAAATTTGTACCAACGTCGAAAAAAAAGATTAATAACTTATTTGCAGTTGGTAAACTGCCCGCGACTTATGTCGATGTACTCGTATGTCCCCATACATCGACATAAGTCGCGGGCAGTTTTACTACAGTTTTCCAACGGCAAAGTTAATTTCGTTTCTCAATTTTCAATTCCGTTTATCTTATCGTTAGAGCAATATTCGGTGCCCTTATAGTTTCATGAACCTCTGTAATGTTATTTTTTTTTTTGCTGAATGTAGCTGTTTGTACGGAACAGTCAGTGCGCGAGTCTCGCACATGACCATATTTTTTATTGGAATTCGGTTAAATTTTTTGGAAAAAAGATTGTTTAAACATCCAAGTCGTTTTGGAGGAATACTGTTTTGTATAGGTATTCCTCCAAAGCGAAAAAGAATCGAGTTTTAATTATTTTTTAACCGACTTCAAAAAAAGGAGGCGGTTCTCAACTCTTCGGAATCTTTTATTTTTTTTAAAGCAAAATTATTAGTCATGCGCATGTTTCACAAGTAATGTAACGTAAACCTACATGAAATGATAATTTTTAAACTTTGTAACCTAGCCGTTACTAAGGAGTATGCTTTAGAATGTTACCGGTTTACGGATCTAAAGGGGTGTAAGGGTCTTATGTATACCCCAAACAGATGGATACGGACAAGGAAATAATGAATCACTACTCACTAGAAATTTTTAAAGAAGTACCTATTAGGTCGACTCATAACGTCAAATAAAGCAATAAAAAAAAAAAACAAAATGTTTTAGTCTGTTGGCCTTTTTTTACTTCATCTGAGTTTGTTGGTCGACTGCCTAGCGATCTTTTTAACTAAGAACATGTTTACAACCATTTGTTGAACGTATTAACATACCAACACAAATGCTGGTTTAAAAGATTTATTGAATTTATTCGCAAATAAAAATCTGTCTGAATACCTACTTACTACGGACAGAGCGCGGAAGGCGCGGTCAAGTCTCATCTTTCATGGCAAGAACTGTACTCAAGTATACGGTACCTATGATTATGGCTCTAAAAATACTCTTTGTCACTATTATGTCCAACCAGAGTTTTATCACAAGTCATTTTCCTACACGTGTTCTTGGAACCACAATCAAACAAACTTAGGCTCGAAGTTTAATACACAAACCTACTCTGTACATAAACGAATAGGTACTAACTATAATAAAACAAGGTTAAAAATATATATAAAATAAATACCCTACCTTTCATTTCCTTCCATGTTTTTCAAATGCGTACCTACACAATTCCTAGGTAGTATATTCAGTAATAAATAGAAACCCTTACAAATTAATATTACTTATTTTGTGGTTTCTAAGTTACGCACTGTTTAATAGATTCTTCCATATCCTAGCAACCCTACGTTCTATTGTATTATCGATAAGATTACAACTCTACTGAATACTTACTTATCCTAGTAACAGTATTGCTTAGATATAAATGAAAATGTGAGTTTGTTTTTTTTTTTATGTGCTTTTTACGCCTTAGCTTCTCGACCGACCATCATGAAATTTCGCATACATTTTGTCAAGGTACAGAAAACTTTTTATTCAGAAAAAAATACCATTTCCGAAATTAACATTACCGCAAAGCCGCAAGTAAAAGCTAGTTAATTTATACACGTAATCTGTTTGTTTGGTCCTTAAAACCACTGAACGGGTTTGATAAACTTTGTTGGACACACATGGCTGGATCTGGATTAGGAATTTATATCCCAGGATAATAAAAAATGTTTCCACCCAGATGAAGCAGCGTGCAAAAGATAGGAACCAATTAAATGATAGGTACAGGTAAAAAACGAATGTCCTAAAAATAGATTTTGAGAAAAACGCATTTAAAATTTTAGAAGTATGTAATTTTATCCTTCTTTGTTCCGGTATGTACCGGTATGTCATGGACATTCCCGGTTCTTTTCGTTTCGGCCATAAACAAAAATGTCTTTTTGGGGCCTTACGTTTACTTTTAAAAAAAGTTAATGATTGAGAATAAAACTACCATAGATAAAGATTTGGTTGCCAATAAAACATAGAAAAATTAAAACTTGTGACATTCCCTCTTCTTTGCCTCTACCCTTCACGTAAAATTCTCTCAACAACATGCACACTTACACTGCTAGCACAGTCAGGTTATATTCTATACCCTTTTTAGGGTTCGGTACGCAAAGGGAAAAAGCGGGACTATTACTAAGACTCCGCGGTCCGTCTGTCTGTCACCAGGCTTTATCTCATGAAACGTGATAGCTAGACAGTTGAAATTTTCTCTATAACAATAAATACTAAAAACAGAATAAAAATAAATATTTAAGTGGGCCATACAACAAACGTGATTTTTCTGCCGTTTTTTGCGATAATGATACGGAACCCTTAGTGCGCGAGTCCGACTCGCACTTGGCCGGTTTTTCTTAACATTGTCATCATTTCAGCTGAAAGACGTTGACTACTGGAAAAGGAAATAGGCCTTCCCCAAGCTTCGCCACATCGAAAGATCCTGTCCTTTTCCTTATAGTAATAGTAAAACCTTTATTTCCAATTACATTTAAATACGCAAAATACGCGTTTAGACGTGGAGTTGCGGACACCCGCAGCCGTATTGCGTAAGTGCGCAAAGAGTTCAAACTCTCTAACCGACCAAATCGACCAATCACATGCGAGATGAATGACGCGATGTGGATTTCCGTTTTGTGTGATTAACTTAACTTACATTTAAATTTAAAAATTAAACAAAAAAGCTATTGCACTATGGCGCCTTCGTCCATTAGCGCATCCCTTGACGCATAGGCCTCCCCCAGGCTCGTCAATTAGTCACGGTCTCGTGTAATTCTAGCCAACAGCTTACAGGGCAGTAGGGCACCAGTTGTCTCCAGTCAAGTGTTTGCGTTGTCTTCCTCTTTTTCATTCCATACGCTGATTTGGCAAATCAGAGTTGCCTTTTTAACCGATTTTCCAAAAACGAGGTAGTTCTATGTTCGGTTGTATGCTGCATGCTTGATTTTTTTCTTTACTTTTTCGATTTCTTCGTCAGTTGAGAACCGATTATGAAAATTCTTTTCTGATGGGAGAGGGAGAGTTCCCGAATTGATCCCATTTAAATTTGGCTCTAGCAAAGAACTTCGGAGATATACAAAAGGGGGGTGACCATAAGCTCTTAGAGTAAGGTTATTTTGAGTGTGTGTAAGGGCAGATGTATATGACGTGTATACATCTGTCACTTAAGCGATCTCAAAATAACCATACTCTAAGAGCTTATGGTCACCCCCCAGAACTCTTGACAAAGGTAAATCTCTCAAGATAGCAGGCTGCAATCGCATGTCTGTTTATTGTTTACACCATTTCATAACATAACATCATACCGGAACGCGCTAAAAAAGTACGCAGATGTGTACAGTTCACCCTGGCTGGTATACTCTCATTTCTCCGGTTATGTTTAAATTTTATGTTATTCGCGTAATATATTCTTACATAACTTTGGGCATTATCGGTACCTTACTATAGAACTTGCTCATTATGTACCACAACAATTACTATGTATCGGATGTGGGTTTATTTTGATGTATCGGATTAGGTTGATTTGTTGTGGTTTTGACATTTTTAGATTATTATAAATATGAAGTTTGCTATGTCATTTTTGGAGTATTTATTAACTTTGTTGACATGTGTTAGATTTTCTTATATTGAATTAAGTAATACACTTTTGTAAACATTTTTGTAGACATGTTTAGATTATGGCTTGTGTTTAAACACCGCCCAAAAAAGTACCTATTTTACTACCAAAAAAATTCTAAACGGTTACTAAAATGGATAAATGGTCACCAAATAACGTTTCCTAAAATATTATGAAATAAATCCATTTTTTCGTATTATTGACTGCCAAAAAAATATATGGACGCCTTTAAAATACACTTTAGACCAAATATTATATATTGTCACTACTTAGATGTTACCAATTATGTAATACCATGACTTCTAATTTGGTCATTTTTGTTAGGCTAAAAAAGCTAACGATCGCTAGAATATTTCCCAAATATCAATTAATATACTGGGGTTCCCAAACGTACGTCGCTTATTTATCGTTATATGGAATTCGCTAAATATATTGAGGTTCAAGGTTCAAGTACGATTAGTACTCTGGCAACATAGTCGACGGAGCCCCGCTGCGCGGGGCTCCTATTTCCGTCCGCAGGGTCTAAAGTAACCTAACACGAACGAGATGACGGGAGCCGAGTTCGCTCGCTTTGCTCGCTCACTTCAGCTCCCGTCATCTCGTTCGAACCTAACCTGTCCGTGTCGGGGTGCCCTAAGCTCCTGAGCTCGCTTCGCTCGCTCTTGGACTAATTCGTTAAAAACACGAATACACCCGGACTCCGCGCATTTCTAGTCGCTCACTTAGTAATTTAGTCGCACGGCTAGAATTTTAAAATCGGGAATGGAATAATCACAATCCATTTTTTGTAAGCTCGTTCTGGATTTTATTATTAATCAATATTCGTCGTTACTTTAGTTAATTCTTCACTTACTCTAATTCATACCACTCAAGTTATTAAAACAGTATCTCATCATCAGTCGCAAAGTTTTTTTTTATTCGATCGTTTTATAATTCCCCTTTTGGATTTAGCTGGCCGCGGTTAAGAAATAAAGGGATGCAATTGTAATTTTAGTCTTACATTAAAGTAGTCTGGGGTCAAATAATGTATTTTAGATGACGACTTACTATTTTGGAGTAAGATTTTTGGTAATAATATTAATCTTTGAGTTGGATAGAATTTGGTGACCGTTGATCCATTTTAGGAACCAAAAATAATATTTGTGCGAGGTTTGCGATTTTTCTTATTTTATTTTATTTATTTTGGATCATAATATTATATACTTTAGTGCCCTTTTAATAAAGTCAATTGATTTTTTTTGGAGTTGTTTATTTTATTTGGTGCCTAAGCTTAGAGTCTTAAAAATATTTTTGATGACCGTCTAAACTATACCCTTGTTATTCTCTATTTTTTTTGTGTATCTCGTGACCTTGGAGTCCCGGTCCTTTAAAAGGCGTGCGAGGAGCCTAAGCCAACTCGTGGAGGCCCCGTTAGGCATGTATCAGGAAATGTGACACCAACTGACGATTATCCCTGTATGTACTACGCAACTGCACCCAAGGACAATTCCCGGTTGGTGCAGGACTATTGCAAATTATGGGAAGAAAATGTGGTACGATTGCCCAAAACTATAGGAGGTCTACCGGCCCCTGCACGACCACTGTTGAACTACACGGTTATAAAATGGCAGGGGGTGACTTGCACATACAATTAATGGGCCCCATAAAGGGTCGCCAGCACATTAGTAACGTAGCGCCAGGGGGCAACATATCCGGAGGTGCTTGAGGAGTGGAGAGGTATACCACGGCTATCAGGACAATCCCGGAAGTACGGTCAAGATCCCTACCATCATCTTACTGGGTTAACTTCCTTCCTCCGAGTACGTTTGCTCTTGCAAATCTCCACTCAAGCCAGCCGATTCAGGCAAGAGAGAGGTGAGAGCTCTGGTCCCCGTCAGTTTTCACTCCAACCGGCCAATAAAGGCAAGCCTGAGATGTGGAACAAGACTTCTCCCTGGAGATCAGGCCCGTGGGGTCGCCACTACCCACCAGCTCGCTACAAAGCTGCTCTGCGGATTGTGTCTCTCTTAGTCTGGCTCCTCACCCTAGGCATAGGCATGTTGCGGCAAAGCAGAATCTACCGGCAGAAACCTAGGGATCATTGAAGTGCGCAAGCCTCACCACGACGTCAACAGCGCGCAAGCGCCACCACGACGTCAACGTAGGGATACATTTTATGCGAAATGTTGTGACAATGGATGTTCTTAAATTTGATTAATATTATAAATGTAATGGTGATATTGTGTTGATCCTCAGTTAAAAATTGATTTTAGCTTGTTTTTAATATTTTTTTGTAAACATTCAGACACAGTGTAAAATTGTTAATGAATAAATGAAGTGAAATGACAAAAATGTGAAAAATAAAAACATTTTTAACAAAAAAATACAACCGACTTCCAAATAAAAACACTACAAAGTGAGAAAAAACTTCAAATTCGGAAGCCGGAGTTAAAAAAGCAATGAAAAAAAACTGGAACACCGACTTCCGAATTTGAAGTCATTTTTCGGTTTGTAGTGTTTTTATTTGAGTGGCCGGTTGAATTTAAAAAAGAAAAGATTTATCCTTACATAATTAGTTCTTATTTTGTGCAAGTTGCGATTGCCCGAACTTGATCGGACTTGAATTTCAAACACTGAATAATGCATAACGTGCCAAAGTGTACGAAATATCGATTCAGACATTAATTCGTCGATAAGTATTTGAACAGGCGTGATTTGAGTGTGAAATGGCATGTGTTGATAAGTATATTTAAAAACAGGACGATGCAATACAAGTGAGATCTGAGAATTTAAAAATACGTTCACAATGTGGCTTTTATGAATACAGAGCAGTCTAGACGGTTTTTTGTGCAGCTCTTTGACTTCGTGCTAAATGCTGCCGCAACTAAGCTCGTAGCTAGAAACTTATTAGTTTCCACACGAGTGATCGATATTCATTCTCACGCTGGTCTTAGAATTTAGAAAATAAAAAGTGTATGTAACAGCTACTTCCTACCATGAGTCCGCTGAACAAACCAGGCATGACAGGGAAGTTCAACCAGCTTACTGGCATACCATGAGTTGCTGGAAGAGACAAGAAAGCTTGTAAGATGCTCTACTGTGTTTTTTAACCCCTGGCGTAAAAAGATGGGTGTTGTTTTACCTGTGTGTTTGTGCATATGTGTATTTGTGTATCTGTCTTGTGGCATCATAGCTTCTAATCTGTTTCTAGGATGAATGGTGACTTTATCGAGAGTGTTTTTAGCTATGATTGATGAAAATCGGTTCAGCCGTTCAAAAGATATTGGCGTTTTACTATTTGAATCGGGCTGCTCCCGCAAGATATCGTGTCATAATTACGTGTTCAATAGATTGTCGATCGAAGCGTGTCTACTACTAGATAAATTATGTAGTATGAAATACAAATGTGCCGGTGGTTTTAAATTTTACTTGTTTTTGATTACATCTTATTTTCTAAAAGGGATGAACACGAAATTTTGTCAAGGGATTTGATTGGTTTCTGTCGTCGTGTTTAAGTCAGCCCAGCATGGCGTTAGCATGGATTTGACAATTTTTCAGCAGATTGATTTAGAAAATTAGCTTCAGAACAGTCATCAGTGCGTGTTAATGCTTTACTTCCCTGCGATTACTAACTAATACTTTGAAATATTCAAGAAATCTTTTCAGAAGAAGCACCAGCCAGTCATTCAAAAATGAAACGATTAAAAATTAATTGTTTTGGATTTCAGGAAAAGAGCACTAGAGAAACAAATTAAGAGCAAGGGATCAATTAGCATTATTCATATCGTTGTGATATCTTCGAATGACCCTTATTTTCAACACTGTGCGTCAAGAAATTTCACTTGGATGGCAAAATATATATAAAAAAATAATCTTAGCTCAACATTAGCTCAAACATTTTTATATTCAAACAGGCTCGCGCTTGACCACTATCTCACCTGATGGTGAGTGATGATGAGGTCGACGGTGAAGAAAAACATAAATATCAACTTACTTGTACGTGTGTGCATTAAACGGGGATCAATGAATTTATTATTTGATTTTATAACTAAATGTTTGGCATTTTGACAAGACTTTTCAATTTTGTTAATGGTTGCCGTAGCTGTTGGTAGCTGCGCAGAAATGTTTACTTTTTACAAAAGAGAGACAGTTGGGTCACCTAGGGATTTTACGAAATTCCTAGGGATACAACGAAATCACGTTAGATGTCGAATATTCTTGTAATCACGTCTTCTAAATTGAGAAAAGTGCCGATGGTTGAAAATTTTCATTCAACTAAACATATTCCGACGATGATATTTTAACTTTTTATAGTTTCTTAGTCAACAAGGAACCCTTAAAGTTTCGCCTTGTCCGTCTCTCCGTCTGTCCATCCGTCCACAGCTTAGCTCAGAGACTCTTACTGCCACACTCAGAGACGTTAACGGTTACTTAAAGCTCTCCTTAGTATGGATTTTTAGTACAAAATCTAAGGGGCGCCTTAAGTAACCGTTAAATGTCTCTGAGTGCGGCAGTTTTTTTTTTTTTTTATAGGCTCGCGCTTGACCACTATCTCACCTGATGGTAAGCGATGATGTGGTTATGTTAATACTAGAACGCTATAAATTGGCATGGATATACATATTAATCACGCCGACAAAGTGGAAAATACAACATTGAGATAATATGTAGTGCGTAGTACATTAATACCTCAATGAAATACAATAATGAAACAATTTTTTTTAGGGTAACTACCTCCTATACCTACACGTAAAGTGGGGATGTCTTTTTTCTCGTCTTACCCATGGTGTGAGTGTATCGTTGGATAGTCCATTCAAAAATATTACGGGTCTGTGAAAACATATCCGTTTGCGTAAATTTAAGCTTTAAATTGTTAATTTTTGTTAGAGTCAAGTGTCTCCCCTGCACACGAAATGGTTACTCTTGGATATATAAAAAAAATACGGTAGTATTATTTATAACGAAATTAAAAGGAAAACTATCACAGCTAAGAAGGCTTTACAAGTTTACGAGTAATAATAAAGTAAAAAAATTGTATATTGATGTATGGGGACAAAAGTTTTCTAACGGCAAAGTTAATTTTGTCCCTTTGTTAGAACTATGTACCGAACATCTTTCATTGTTTATGAACGTTAGTAACGTTACTTATTTATTTTGGTGATGTAGATGTTTATACGGAACCCTCTGTGCATGAGTCAGAATCGCACTTGGCCAGTTTTTATTATATCTTCACAAAAATATTTTTTTAGCCTTCTCCTTCAAATGTAGAAACTCTTCCACCTATCTCTCGCAATGACAGTTCAATTTTTGACACTGAATCTGTGAATGTTGAATCTAGTTTTGAACGGAATTACAGGGTAACCAACCCTTTAAAGTTCGGCCGTTCAGATAATGCGTTCCTGACACGTCGCGATTGAACTGACGACGTAACTTTGTAATGGCGTTGCAGTTACGATAAAAATATTTTTGCTGGTTGTTTACCGTTTTAACAATTGATGAGCATTAAAACAACATTATTATATCAATAATCAATGAATGTTATAATTTTGTGCCCAACTGAGTGTCAAATAACTTGGTAAACAATATTTTTCTAAATCTATACTGCGCTATTACAAGGTTATGTCAGCGCTTTATATTTGTAGTGCTGTGCTAACAATAACAGGCAATAATAGTATCGTAATCTGTTCTTATACAGTTATATTTTATAAAATAATACGTTTTGTTTTTCTTTTTAAGAATTTGAAAATAATGGACTATAAGATAACTTTTATAAAATATAAAAATAAAACTACGACCAAACCGAACGCGCGAAAGAAAGTAGCATTTTTATATTTAGGTTGAAAATGGTAACCCCAAATGGCGTTACTAGCATTTTTATACTTAGATTAAAAATGGTAACCCCAAATGGCGTTATGGGCCGCCATTTTGTGACGCTAAAACAGTCGTCTGTTGTCGTTTCGTGCGCATAGACCACGTTCTTCAAGTGTTTTCGATCTGTTTTTATTTGATTACCCGGCTTTCGTTTAATGGACTGTTTCTGCTTTTCAAACTGACATCGGCGCTAAATCGGACTTCAGTTGTGTTTTGTATTGCGTTCTTTTTACTTTTGGTGCATAATAATGCCTAAACGTGGACAAACATTGAAAAGTGGAGCCCGTGAGTTAATCATCAAGCTGCAAGATTACTTTGAGCGGGAGCGGCAAAATTGCGGACCCCTGGTACCTGTCGAACAAGTACAAGAACGCGTCTCTCAGGCGCTTGGAATTAGCAAACGAACGATAACAAATATTAATAAAGAAAACTTCGGCTCTATTGGCACGGAAGATAATATTTTACGTACTCCGAAGAAGAAACGTAGAACTAAACCCGTGACAGATATTGACACCTTTGACGCCGATGCAATCAGAAATCATATATATGGTTACTATTCCAGAAATGAATATCTCAACAAGAAGAAGCTTTTGGCATCGTTAAGAGAAGCTGGACTGTTTAGCGGGGGTAAAACTGCTTTAACCAAAATCTTAAAAGATATTGGTTTTTCGTATAAAAAAACAGACAAAAGAAAAAATTTATTAGAACGATACGACATAATTTTAAAACGGATAAGTTTTTTGAGAGAAGCAAAAAAAATTGATAACTGGGATAATGTCGTGTTCATTGACGAGACATGGCTAAACGCCAATCACACGGTTTCCCGTACTTGGACGGATGATACACAAGCGTCGACGTCGAAAGTACCAATGGGTAAGGGGGCCCGTCTGATAATATGCCACGCAGGTTCTGCAAAATACGGCTTTGTGGAGAACGCGTTACTGGCATTTCAATCAAAAACCACAAATGACTACCACGAGGAAATGAATGCCACTACATTTAAAGAGTGGTTCCAGAACGTGCTTTTGCCCAGCCTACCAGAGCCTTCTGTAATATTCATGGATAATGCCTCTTATCACTCGGTTCAAATACAGAAACCACCTACCCAAGCTAATAAAAAAGAAGAAATGGTGGCTTGGTTACAAGCAAATGGCATTGACGCAAATATGCAGATGCTAAAAGCAGAGCTAATTAAATTAGTTAAAGAAAATAAAGCGGCAAATGTGCGATTCGAAATCGCTGAACTGGCTCTGGAGTACGGTCATCGCGTTCTAAGAATTCCACCGTATCATTGCCAATATAACGCGATCGAGCTAACCTGGGCTCAAATAAAAGGTTACGCCGCCCGCCACAATACTTCCCCGCCATTCAGCACGAAAAAGATGATGACCCTATTAAAAGAAACCTGCGGGGAAGTCACAAGAGATGACTGGGCAAAAGTTGTTGAGAAGACTAAAAACCTGATTTTGGAACATTTTGACCGAGCTATCAGGATTGATTCTGTTATTGATAATAATATAATTATACATGTAGGCGAAGATGATGATGAAGACACCACCTCCTCAAGCGAATCGGAGTCTGATTAATATTCTGTACGCACATTCAATTCAATGTACTTTATTGCATAGAAATACAGATTGTAACTTTGTAACAAAGAATAAATAAAACAATTTTAATATATTAATATTACCTTTTTTTGGTTTCCACTTAAATAACTAAAATATAAATTTTAAATGATTCCGCCAATTTAAAACGAAAATAATCTTAAAAATAATGCGGTGGTTCATTTTGGAGGAACGGTAACGAACTCAGTGTTATGTTGTGCCCATCACTAGTCGAGACTAACTGATAGGTGTCAAAAACGCATTCTCTGAACGGCCGAACTATAATAAAGCAACTGAAGTCCCAACTTTATAAAGTTATTTTATAAAGTATAAATTTATTTTACTTTTGGCCCCAAGTCGGTTCGAGTGGGAGCGAGACAAATGCATGGCACGAATATTATTCTCTAGTAACCACTTATTTGACATTGAACTAGATTTAGTTTAGTTAAATGACATATCACTGACTTTATATTAGCATTTTCTTATAATATCACTAAACATTTTTAGTGAGAAGACGCAATAAACAACAATATTTGACATCTACCGTGATTTCGAAGTATCCCGAGGGATTTCATGACATCTCTGGTATCCTCATTTCCTTGCGACATAATTACATATACAGGGTGTTTGGAAGGGAGCTGTACATACGCCTAGGGTAGAAACTAGGGATAGTCTGCTACCTACCCCCGCCCATTATATTGACCTTGGCCTCAAGGTTTTTTTTTAATTTATTATTATTTTTTATTTGACTTTTTTATGATTTTTTGACTAAAACTACCTGTAGCTCAAAATCTATCCATGGGACCGGTCGGCTAATGGTCTTGTTTTAATCGTTAGAGTCTTAGGGTCCTGCAAAAAATTATTTTACACCAGAAAATTGTGGAGAAGAAAAGTTATGGGGCCTGAAGTACCGTAGTAAGGTAAAGAAATAATTTTAAGGGCAACTTTCTATGGGGTTTAAAAAAAAACTAACAGGGTTGGAGTTCTTCTGATTTTTTTAAAACATCCTCAGTCCATGCCCTTTCTAACGATATGCTAAAAGTGTATTTATCACTTTTAGTTTTAAAGTTATTAATTAATTTCCGCAACTAGGGCACTTTTACCACCACGAGTCGACATTTGTAAGACAAATGTAATTTCAAATATTTTTATTGTTTTAGGCTTAGAGGATAACGACTATGCAAGAAGGGTGGAGTTTTGCCGCCACTTGCTCCATACGGACGTGGAAGATATTAATTTTTTACGGAGTATTCTCTGGACTGACGAGTCCAAGTTTGACAAGGAAGGAATTGTAAATTACCACAATCTCCATCACTGGGCACCCAGAGATCAAAACCCGAGAGTCAAGAGGCACAGAGGTTTTCAACGAAGGTTCTCCGTGAACGTATGGGCAGGCGTCATCGGTAATCGGTTGATAGGGCCGCACTTTTTGCCAGACAACCTAAACGGGCAAAACTACTTAGATTTCCTCGAAAACGATTTGCCTGATTTAGCGGAAGAAGTGTTTGACGAAGATCGGCCCATAGTCTTCCAGCACGACGGCTGTCCTGCTCATTGGAGCCTAGCAGTGAGGGAGCTTCTGGACAACTGCTTTCCTAATTCTTGGATTGGTCGGGGTGGGCCAATTCCCTGGCCCCCAAGGTCGCCTGACCTTACCCCACTCGACTTCTACGTCTGGGGAAGGGCGAAAGAGTTGGTGTACGCAGAAGAAGTACCAACAAGGGAGGTTCTAATTAACAGGATCCACGCCGCATTCGATACAATGCGCGAGGAACTGCTGCTTAGAACGGTGACCGTGGAGATGAGGAAGAGGTGCCGAGCATGTTTACAGATCAATGGTCATCAATTTGAACAAAATTTGTAATTAATTAAAATTAGTAATTAATTAAAATTTGTAATTTAATGACATTAGTCATTACCAAATTTTTTGTTTCATTTGCCATCCTTTTACGATCGAACACATTTAATTTTCATTAGTTGAAATTTTTGCTTGAAGTGCCCTAGTTGCGGAAATTAATTAATAACTTTAAAACTAAAAGTGATAAATACACTTTTAGCATATCGTTAGAAAGGGCATGGACTGAGGATGTTTTAAAAAAATCAGAAGAACTCCAACCCTGTTAGTTTTTTTTTAAACCCCATAGAAAGTTGCCCTTAAAATTATTTCTTTACCTTACTACGGTACTTCAGGCCCCATAACTTTTCTTCTCCACAATTTTCTGGTGTAAAATAATTTTTTGCAGGACCCTAAGACTCTAACGATTAAAACAAGACCATTAGCCGACCGGTCCCATGGATAGATTTTGAGCTACAGGTAGTTTTAGTCAAAAAATCATAAAAAAGTCAAATAAAAAATAATAATAAATTAAAAAAAAACCTTGAGGCCAAGGTCAATATAATGGGCGGGGGTAGGTAGCAGACTATCCCTAGTTTCTACCCTAGGCGTATGTACAGCTCCCTTCCAAACATCCTGTATACACTAAGGGTCATAGATAAATAATATAGACAATAGATAAATAACAATAGATCACCACAATAGATCCCAGTGGGTCGAAATGTCCGAGTTATTTCTCGGCCCCTCCACAAGATAAGGGTCATAGAAATCGCACCTTTTTCTCCTAATCTCCTTAACAATAATATTAACCGCCTTGGTGTCACATGTCATCCTACATGTCTAAGAAGGCCTCTGCGAGTTGGTTCCGGCCCTTGGGCGAAGTCCCGGACCCCATGGTCCCGAGAATCTCAAAAATATTAGCCATATTAATGCAATGGTACGAGTATGTCTATGGTACACGATTTGAAAGAAAATTTAATGAGCTCTTAGTAAAAGTTAAGGACTTTTGGATATATTAACCAAGGCATGAAATAAAACGGGTTAACTGAATGCAAGAAAATTAGGTTAAGGGTTGTGCTTGCTGGACTTGTTCATTTGTGTTCACTTCATAGCCTGAATGGCGAATAGCGACTGGATGGAATGAAAGAACAAGAAAGTTTTGTATTTTAGATCTCTCACCACCTATTTTACTAGGCCCGCCACTAATGCTGACACTGTAGTTCTCAAAACACTTAAATAGGAACATAAAAGCCTAAGTTCTTATAAGAAGAACTGTTCGGTGCAATATTTGCAACCGAACATCTCAGCACTATTGCCTGCGTGCATTTCCATAAATGCATGTATCGCAACCAGCGTCAGTGCGTGTTCGGATACCAATCGCGTAACTCGAATCAAACCATTTTAGTGCTACTTTAGCTTAGATTAACCATTTGGCATTTAAGGCGCGGTGAATAGACGACTCGGCGTAGAAATGAAAGAGAAGCGAAAAGACGCCGCGATGGCGCGACGTTTCGTTCGACTCGTTCGAGTTATTTATCATTAAATACATTAATCCTAACAAATATCTTATTCCAATCGATAAATAAAAACAACAGTTCCCTTTATTATTATATATTACATCACTGTTATTATTAATATCAAGATTTGTTTATAAATAATACAGTTACAATTGCTACAATTTCAATTTAAATGGTTATTTTATGTTTTTTTTTTATCGAGAAAATTTACCGAAAACGTGTTTTGAACACAATGGTCCACCCATAAATATGATCAAGATTAACATATATTTTTTTAGCTGCTCTAATATGTATACATTTGGCTAAAAAACTGTTTAGTGAAGCCTATTTTGACTAAGTACAGCGCCTTAACAATGAAATAGTATGCAAAATAACTATTAAAATGAATATTTATGCATATCATTAAACCAGTGGTCGTAAACCGATAACCAAACCATTACCAGTCATTAATATAAAGCCAACCAAATCAACCAACTCAGAGTTTAAAAAAAAACCAAGCAGGCGCTAAATTCTACAAGAACCATTGCATCAGACTCTAGAGCAAGCAATTTGCAAAACCAGAGTCAAAAGAGGTTTTATTTTAAAATTCTAGTGAAACTAGCCTTTTAGCTGATGTTTGTTTTAGTTTTAATACAGCAGAGGATAGTACGCATCGCTAGGCTTATATCAAACCAGTGTTGCCGGATTATGGTAGGTACTAGTATAATCAAGAGTTTTCTATTTTTTTTTTGTGATATTTAGTTTCTTTGGCACGTGGGAGGTACAGTGGAGAACTAATCCTAGTAGCCAAGAATAGTCAGATGATTTTTTTTTTTGTAGGAAACTGCTCACATCTGTTGTTGAATAGAATGATTTTTTTTTTCTCTTACAAAGGGCAAACTGTTAAAAAAGTTATATTTATTTGTACCTATAATCTTTAATACAACAAATTTTTACATAACTTATCATCACGGCTGTATTTACCGAAGGGTTCAAGCAGAGATGCACTTGTAGTATCTTTCGCCAGGTAATAGGGACCGAGCCTACTGCCATCAACCAGGGACAATGCCAGATTCTGGATTGCTACTGTGAAGTTGCAGATGGAAAAACCTAATAACGCGTGGCTCGACTTGGGAATCGAAACATGGTCACAACCGCTACTGCTGAGGTAGCGCTCGCGACCACTTGAGACAGCCTTTTTAATTAATTCATAATGTAGTAGGTCATTAATTTAACTTATTCCTATACTAACTGCCACCAGCGGCTCCACCCGAGTTGTATTAGTACATATCCCAATCACACTAGTACATAGGCGACCGAGCTCTGCTCGGGTGAAAAAGAAAAACGACGTTTTCTAAAAATGAAACCTAGCTAGATCGATTTATCGCCCCCGAAACTCTCTGCATACTAAATTTCATGAAAATCGTTGGAGCCGAGATTCAGATTATATACATATACATATATACAAGAATTGCCCGTTTAGAGGTATTAGATAAATGCGAAAGTTTGTGAGTGTGTGTTTGTATGTTTGTTGCTTCTTCACGCTCAAACGGCTGGACGGATCTGGATAAAATTTGGCACAGAGATAGATTATAGTCAGAAATTGCACTTAATCCTTTGTGATATTGCTGACTATAATGAGTTTTGCTCTACCTCTACACAAGAGTATTTTTTTTGGAATTTAGTGTAGAAAAGTTTGTAAATATCTCATTTGAAAACTTACTCGCATGTTTAGTTTAGTAAGAAGTTCTCCAAGTTTATTGTATTATAATATAACCGTTAGGTACAGGGGGTGACCATAAGCTCTTAGAGCTAGGTTATTCTGGGTGTGTGTAAATGACAGATGTATCTAACTTGTATACATCTGTCCCTTTTTTACAGTCGATCTA
The DNA here is from genome assembly GCA_947562075.1 of Orthosia gracilis. NCBI lineage: Eukaryota > Metazoa > Arthropoda > Insecta > Lepidoptera > Noctuidae > Orthosia > Orthosia gracilis. The sequence continues at coordinate 46,414,630 of OX387268.1, forward strand.
TGATAGATTTGACACGTCAGGGTACGGGGGCTTATCATATTGGCATACATAGGTGTAGAGATAGAAGTAACCAGATAACTCCGAGCTAAACCCAGCTTATTGGCAGGATGTTAGGTATAAATAGCTGATACACTTTTATCCCGGGAATATGTTCCATTGACTTACACACGGGGGAAGCCACTGGCAGAAGCTAGAACTATCTTTATAAATGATAGCCTATGTGTTATTCTAATGTATAAGCTACCTATATTTCTGTAAAGGTTCATCAAAATCCGTTTAGTATATAGTCTTTTCGAAAGAGTAACAAACATCCATCCATCCATCCTCGCAAACTTTTACGTTTATAATAGTAAGATAATAGTACTAGCTATTGCCCGCGACTTCGTCTGCGTAGCATTAGTAGTTACTTACAATACGCGATGAACAAAATTCAGTAGCTACAGAAACAGGACGATTTTAATAAATCATTATTCATATAAATCATTAATGTGATCGACGGTGAAAGACGCTTGGCTAGAAATAAGAGTGAACTCTTGACTTAAAGACCCCTAGATGGTAGCTGTCGAGAAACACAGACTCCGGCAGGGAATTCCACCGCTTAGCTGTACGCAAAATAAAAGTGATCCCAAAAAGTTTTGTGCGTATGGGTGGGATGCCCACCATGTATCGATGGCGCATCGCCGTACGTCTGATAGTCCGATGATGAAACGGGCTAGGTGGAATTAGATCGAGCAATTCCATCGCACACTTCCCGAAATGTAACCGAAAAAAAACCGACAAGCTGGCAACTCGGCGACGATGTTAAAGGCTCTGGAGCTGACTGACCATTGCCTCATCGCCGTTGAGCCTCTTGGCCCACTTTTCGATCGACTCTAGTGCATCAAGCTGGTATTGGGAAGATCCGGCCTAGAGATGAGAATAGTACTCCATGCATCATCGAACTTGCGCTTGATACAAATTGAGAAGCTGTTCCGGCGAGAAGTACCTTCTCACCTTTGCAAGGATCCCCAACTTTTTGGCAGGCAGCTGAGGCTCCGCCTCAATGTATGGCCCAAGATTGAGAGTCGATGTCAACGTAACGTCAAGCTCAAGATGGTACGTTAATGTCACGGTCACATCTCGGCAAGTTGGAGCCGGTTGTAATTGGCTCTTTTTAACAAAAAAAGGCAAGCCTGGATTTTAGCAGCATTAAACCTGACCAGATTGGCATCGCCCCATTTGTAGACTGCCTGCAAGGACAGGTTCAAACGTTCCACCATGGCCTCACGGAGAGACCCGATCTGCGGTAGCCTGTGCGTTGGAAAAGTATCTCTCAGCAACAGAGCTGTCGTCCGCATACCCAAAGGTTTTAGCAGGTCATTAATGTGTAGCAAGAATAATGTTGCTGAGGCCTGAGGGACCCCGGCATTAATATGTATGCTTCCAAACATTTGGCACTTTTCCAGTCTCATATGAAAGGCGGAATAGGCCTGTCAAGATCGGAGACAGTTCAGGCGCACAGGTTCAAAGAAATATTGTTGGTATTCCGTCAGGGCCACCAGCCCTGTGCAAGTCGAGGTTGCGCGGTACCCTACGGACGTCGTTATGATGGATGCGAATGTCCGACATACTCGTCTCGCATCCATCGAAGAAGGAGGGGGCCGCGCGTCACCAGAATGTATGTTTCTTTTACACTTCTTATATGTAAAGCAATCCTTCTGAAAGTTTTAAGATTGTTAAAAGTTTAGAATTCTTTATTATTACCCTTTTCTACGTTAATTGAATCATAAAGGAGCTCGCCTCATCTTTTACTTATGAAAGGATTAAGCAGTTTTTAACTTCGGTAAATATTTACCAGTTTGTTGTTATTATTTTTGCTGTAGTCAAAACTTTTCAAGATTGTCTCAATTTGAAGTGTCGTAAGGGTCTTTCCTGTCCCTTTTGTCACTACGTCTAATTAAACAGCAATTATTCATAATTACAAGGCGGCTAATGGCTATCCTGTGACTTAATCTTATCTGGCAAATAAGTTCTTATCAATTCTGTATTTTATTTGGGTTCTTGCAGTTAGGAATTTAGGTATGGGAGAAGCAGCGCCGTGCCCTCGTTTAAGAAGTGGAAAGTGCCTTGTTACTGCCAGCTGTTGTTCCGTTCAATGGTTTTAGGACGCGGTGATCTCTTTCTGTGAGAATATCATCTCGCAGACGGTGCCGCTTGGGCGCCAACGCAACTGCGGTGGGCCGCGATGTCGTGTATCGGAGGCATCGTGGCTGAGAGTTGGAGGCAGTGGCGGGAGAGGAGTGATGGTATTGCGGTGCGCCTATCTCCCTACCTTCTGAGGCTTGCGCGGAGTCGCCATCGTCTGATGGCAGCCGCGCTGGGGCTGCGGGGAAGGAGGAGTGTCGGTAGAGCGTTGGCAGCTCTTCTTATCCCTTGCGGCCGAAAAGTGATAGGTGGCGGGGCTACTGCTCTGACCCGTCACAGGGGCACCAAGGGTGCCATACACGGGTCGTCTAGCGCCCATGTGATGGTTTGTTCCCTGGGGTTATCACGGCGTACAATGTGTTCTGATGCGCCGGTGATGGGGATACTCCCCAGAGGAGGGTCCGGTGACGAACAGCCGCAGCGGGTTCGCGGTGAGTGCTAACGCGTGCACGGATGTTCCCGCCATAATATCACAAAATTTCACCGAGGGTACTTCGGTACAGGAGACGGCAACGCGACCAATACGCGAAGCCACATTCGGGCCGCATCGGCCATAACAGCGAACACTGCGAACGCTCGGAACGGACTTCAAGCCCGCTCCCACTATCACTGGACGCGAGGCGACGTCATCAGCGGTGTCCCCTACTCCGAGTTCTCCGTCGACGCATCAACATATGGTATCGAGAGCGCTTCTTCCAGTAAGCCAGCGGCGGTAAGAGATAGCGACACTGCGGCACAAGGTGCGAGCGAGTGGATCGAGGTAAGACACCGGCGTAGTCGAAGTTCGCTCGAGAAAGTAATCCGAGGTACGGCTGTCGCCGAGTCATTGACGTTGGTACCCGCCGAGCGTAAGTCGCACCTGCATTTATATTATGTTAAGGTATGAACTACTGTTCATACCTTGAACAAGTGACCGCACATTTGAAAACTATTTGCAACGAAGATTTATGTTCGGCTGAGGTGTTGAAGCCGCGCGGTGACTATGCTTCTTTTAAATTAACCGTGCCTACCAAGCATGTTAATATTTATATGTCCCCGGCAAAATGAGTGGCAGATGTCCATATAAAGCCATGGGTGAACTATAAAAAATCACAGTCTTAAATAAGCAGAATGGAATCCAAACTCAGGTCCTAAATAACCAACCCTTTCGTGCTGCATAAGGTTTCCAACTTACATTGCTTTTACCAGAACGTGAGAGGTTTAGAATCCAAACTATGTATGTGGCGAAACAATTTACTGTTATTGGAACCAAATATCGTTGCTATAACCGAGAAATTTCTTGACGAGTCGGTTGAAGACGCGAAACTAACACCAGGAGACTGGAGTATTCTTCGGCGTGACAGAGGCACACCGTGTGGGTGTGTTCTACTCGCCGCAAGGTAGGGTATTTTGTTACGATGTCGTACAGAGCGGTCGCCCCATACTTGAAAGCGGTTAAAATTATTTTTAACAAATTAATGATGCAGAATGATAAAAAATGTCTTCATGTATTTAAAAGACATTATTTTAGTTTTATGAGTCGATATCAACCACTATTGAGTAATTTTATATTATTACACAGATGATAAAAAACTGTAAAATGTTATTACGAGTATTAGTTTGATTCATTTCTTTATTCACAGTTTTTTTTTTGTATGTAAAAATTTTCACATGTATGTATTTTAATAAAGAAAGATAGTTTCAATCGGGTTCTTCACAGTTTGGGAAGCATATAGGTTTGGTAGTCGTAGGTTTTTTCCGCTGGTACAAGATCCATTTCATACGGTACTATAGTCTGCTGTTCCCATTTCGCTTAAGTGCGTGACTTTTCTACGTTTCGATCTTTCACTGGCTGAATCAAAACTAGAACAAGGACGACTAGGTCCAGCAGGAAAAGTTTGAAATGGGAATATTTCAGTTTGTTGCAGCCACTCAGCGTATTTACTATACGCGTAGTGGGAAGTCAGGTAGTCCATTCTGCGCGCAGTATTTAAATATCTTCTTTTTATATTGCAAAAAAAAATCTGGAACTCTCATTCTAATAGAATTTTGTTAGTCAACTAGTTTTCAATATAATTAACCGTTCTCTCTTACAATCCCAACTTTTTGCAGGATCTTGAAATATCAAGTCTGCCATTTCACGATGAGTAGAAATTTGTACGCGCCCTACAGTTAAAAATTTTAATTACGTTAAGATAAGCAGATTTCAGCAAGATTTTTCTTCATATCATAACAAAAGAAGGTTTAAGGTATATATTCCTATAGGTTTTGTGGCCAAGAATAACGAACTGTTATAACTTTATAAACTCTCGTAAAATAAATTTGATTTATTAAGTTCACCACTATTTATATATTAAGTAAATGGTTTATGTAAAAAATATAGTATTATAATAAAATAGTTACCTTGAGCTACAGAATCCATGTTTCAGAACTTTAGTGACTTTTGTCGTTTTGAAATTAAAAAGCAACAGCCGATTGTAGAATGTTTGAACTGTTGTTTATCTTACATTTTGTCACAACCTTCATATTTGCGTTTTTTGATGAAGCAAATATTCAAATAATATGGGAAATTATATGTGCGGCAACAAAAGTTTTCTTTAGCACCTGCAACCTAGCGTCTTTTTTTATATGTGGGCGACGAGTTAATAGAACAGCTTCAATTATATTAATTCATCATCTTTACTATTCCAACAGAATATCAAAAAACCAGCGTCAATTTACGAGCGTAAATTAATATGACTCCGAGCTACCGATAAATATATTTACTTCTGATTTGATAACTCAGCGACTAATGTTGTAAGTGATCTACTTTATATATTTTAGAGATTCAACATCTGTCTGCTAGTAAAATCAAATTCCAGCCTCAAAATTAGCAATCAAAGTTTTTCATTCAACAACTAAATTAATAAATCATATTCTTTTTTCGTGAAAGTTTGCAACACAAGCGCGGGAGTGTACCTGATGCTCGTTGGGAACATTGTTTTTCGAATTGGTACAAGAGCAAGCGGAGCGAGTTCGGGAGCTTAGGGCACCCCGACACGGACAGGTTAGGTTCGAACGAGATGACGGGAGCTGAAGTGAGCGAGCAAAGCGAGCGAACTCAGCTCCCGTCATCTCGTTCGTGTTAGGTTACTTTAGACCCTGCGGACGGAAATAGGAGCCCCGCGCAGCGTGGCTCCGTCGACTATGTTGCCAAAGTACTAATCAAGTCGCTGTTTTAAACATTTGTATTCGCCCACTGTTTGTCGCCCACTTAGTATTTCTGTAAGCCATATTCAGTATTTTGTACACCTTTAATTTGAATTGATTTTGGCTCGTTTAAATACTAGCCAAATTATAGCTTTTATTGACCATTATTTGATGACAATAATAAGGAAATTTTATGTTCAAATATAGTAGATTCACTCATCAATTACTTATGCTAAAGTATAAAAATAAAGGTGACTCTATGAAGTTAGAGTACGTTGATATTATTTTATAGATGAAGTTGATACACTTATTAGAAGCTGGCAATGAATAGACATATCACAAATTTAGTTGTTTAAGAATTATCACCATGTTGCGTCATATTAACAGTAGCTTGTTTTACAATATATGGTCGCTTATAAACCATTTATTAGACGCTAAAAGTTCGTCGCTGACCTATTAATTCATTAAACAACTAAATATATTTGCAGACGAGAATGACATTTTAAAGAAGCTGCCTTAATTAGCAACCAAATAATATTAGCCATAACTTCTTTGACCTATCTTCAACATTTCAAAATTGGTTTTTGACCGACCCCGGCCGCTCTGTGCAATTTTAATTTTAAAAGATTTAAATTTGAACAGTGCTTTTCAGTGCCATTCTTATTTTTTGTCTTTTTGCTGCTTCAATTTAGCTTGTTAGATGTGGTGTTCATCCAGGAGAGTGTTGACACGGTTCATACGTCTGTCGATGCCACAGATGGTATAGTTAAACTGACAATTATCATACGCCTTTAGATGTTGATATTAAAATTAAATCTACACATATTTCTGATATCATTGAACCAAGTAACATTTATAATAAAAACTGGAATACACAAAGACTGGAATAAACAAAGACTGGCATTTCAAAAAATGTAACCGTGATAAATTTTCTGACCTACTTTCAAGAACTTCATGGGAGAAGGTTCTATAGAAAGACGATGTTTGTTTGGCTTGGGAAAATAATTGGTGTAGTTTATACCATCTTCGATACTACTTTACTAAAGATATTACTAAGCCAGACTTAAGCTTAAGTTGCATACTGCTTGGAAGCGCACAAAATGCCGTATTAAATACAAAACCTTTCAGATTTGAGAGCTAGCCTTAAAACAAGGATGGCATTGGCTTATTCATCGTATACAAAAATGATTGAAAATAATTTAAGAACCAATCCACGTAATTTCTGGCAACATGTTTCTAGTTTGCGGTCAAAAGGTGGTATTGAACCGAATATTACCGACATGAGAGATCAATTTTTAGGCGTTCACGCAGCTGGAGCATTTGCTGATTTTTTTGCTAGCGTTTATCTGCCCGATATTCTACAGCTTGATACAGAAAGGGTTTCGCTTTGTGATAGTGAAGTCAGCAGTAATTATGTAAATATATTTAAATTTACTCATCAACACGTCCTATCAGGAATAAACAAACTGAAACTTAATAGTTCTGTAGGGACCGACAACATTCCTTCTAATATATTGAAAAGTTTTAAAGCAGAATTTTGCTTGCCATTCATCTTTTTATTTTATGTTTATAATTCGGCGTCTATCCACCACAGTGGAAGATTTCAAGGGTTACGCCGATTCCTAAGAGTCTGAATAAAACATTGGTAGAAGAATTCCGTCCCATTGCTATTTTGTCATCACCAGCTAAAGTGTTCGCAAGTCGAGAAGTATCTGTGCGATGAGCAACATGGTTTCAGAGCGAAAAGATCTGTAAATCTAACCTTCTTACTCTATTATACTACATTTTAAAACGTTTAGACCAATGGAGGCCAAGTTGATGTCTTGTATTTTAACTTTCGGAAGGCGTTTGATAGAGTCAATAATGATATTCTGCTTGCGAAGCTATGTGCTATCGTTTTTCCGCCTGGTCCCCTGCGGCTCCTCGCTGACTACCTCCATGATCGTCAGCAGTTTGTCAAACTGGGCCATTACGAATCCCAGCCCTATCATACGCGTTCCGGAGTGAGTCAGGGATCAATATTGGGACTACTCTTGTTCCTTATAATGGTTAACGAACTTCCATCAGTCATCCATCACGCTAAATGTGGATGATTTAAAACTTTTTTCTGAAGTCAAGTCTGAAGCTGATTGTCTTGCGCTGCACACATATATCTTGTTTAATATTAGAATGGAGTGTAAGGAACAAAATGGAATTTAACTGTACCAAATGTTTCGTTATAAGTTTAACCCCGAGTTTCCCAGCTCAAAATTATCGCAGAATTGATGTGACAAATTGTCAAGCACGCGTTATCTGCTGTGATTGGTTGAATGAAATTTCAACAGCCAATCACAGCAGATAACACATGCTTGACAATTTGGCACATTTTTGAGCCGGGAAACTCGGGGTTACTCGCGCACGACACCCTATCAATTTTGCGTAAAAAATGAATCACAGCACCATGACCAGGACAAGTGAAATGATCGATCTGGGTGTCACTTTTGACATGAGATTAACTTTTCACGTTCACATGGTATTGGTAGCAAAAGATTCATTTAGACGATTAGGTTTCATTCTACGAAATGCAAAGGATTTCAAGAACATCAGTGTAATCAAATCTATTTTTAATTAACAATGTCGTAGGATCGAAAGACGGGCCAAGAGGCTCATCGGCAATGAAGTACTGGTCGAATCTAGGCTCCAGAACCTCGAACATCGGCGCCGAGTTGCCAGCCTGTCGGTTTTTTATTGGTTACATATCGGGGAGTGTGCGTTGGAATTGCATGAACTAATTCCTCCTAGCCCGTTCCACCATAGGACTACAAGACGTACGGTGATGCGTCATCGGTACATGGTGGACATCCCACCCATACGCACCAAACGTTTTGCGAATACTTTCATTATGCGTACAGCAAAGGAGTGGAATTCCCTGCCGGAGTCTGTATTTCCTGATAGCTACAACCTGGGCATCTTCAAGTCAGGAGTGAATAGGTTTCTTTTAGGCAAGCGTGCTTCATCGATGACCACATCATCGCTTACCATCAGGTGAGATAGTGGTCAAGCGCAAACCTATCATAAATAAATAAATAAAAAAAGTACGCAGTAAGCTGGAGTCTAGTGCATGTGTCTGGAACCCTCATTAAAAGAAATACTCACTGGTTGGGCTTCGACCGCAGAAACGATTACAATGTCCGACGTTGGCATTCGCAACCCTGGGATTCCCTGCGTTGAGAAAAAGTATAAACACTCACCTGGATAGGCAGGGTTTCAAGATATCAGCACACACTCAGGAAATCGAAGCCGGCCGGCGTTGCGGTTATTCAATATGCACTACAAGTTCACGTTTTTGCTTGATTTCACTTCACAAGGAGGGTTCCGAGAACCAATCAGTTAATCAATTTCTAGCGAAGTCTTTTGGGTATTTATTAACCCTTTTTTTAAACGGACACAGCGCGGGAGCAGTTATCTGCCCATCGCCATTTTTTTCAAGTCTTAGTTCGCACTCTCACCGCAGTTAGGCGCTAGCGTGGCGCCAGCGGAATGGCGCCAATTTTAAATTAGGAAGGGCAACAGATTGGACAGGATATTTAGAAGGATAGGCTTAATGTTTATCCATTTCCCACCACTCGAAATCGACCGGATTTCGCAAGTTAAAGGACTGCCAGAGTACAACTAGCAGAGCTCGAGAAATATAAAATTCAACTTAATAAGCATAATTACCTAAGTGTCTAAACTATTTTAATTGAACAATACTGATCAATACACTTATTCTTATTCTATATTGTACACAAAACAAACATTTAAAAATACAATAGGACAGCTTATGTACAAAGGCGAGCTTAACCCATAATTGGGTTCTCTTACAGCAAACCTCAGTCATAAAGATATTTTACTAAATGAGGACAGCATACTCAAGTGCACAATAAAACTTAAAATTTAAATTCTTACTAACTATAAATACTAAACAAATACGTGTACAGCACACAACACATAAACATAATACTTACTATATAAAATATTACTAAAATCCTTAATTAATAAATAAATACATTATCATCTTTTTTCACTTCGTTTTTAACTTTTTTTGTATAGGCTATAGCGACAGAATCGTACAACACTGGAGGGAGATGCTGGTTACTCAGTAAATTGACGAAATGTCTGCCAATAATGAGCGCTTTTGATTTGGTTGAATTCACTAAAAGACCAAAACTTTTAGCCCACTGATAGATATTTTTAAGATCATTATTGATGGCATCGACAGCACTAGTGAGCTCTTCTATTTTGAAGTGGCGATAAAGCTGCAGGTCGTCGGGATAGAGATGGAAGTGTGAAGTTAAGACCTTAGTGATAGCGTTTATAAAAACAGAGAAAAGAAGAGGAGAAAGGACGCCACCCTGAGGAACACCCGCAGCGAGATCGCACCAGTCAGAGGAAGCCTCCTCTGAGCGAACCGATTGCGAGCGACCCCGAAGATAAGAATTAAACCACTCGACCACAGCAGGAGATATATTAAGAGAGGATAGGATACCTAAGAGGATGTCAAAATCAACTGAATTAAAAGCACTGCTAAAGTCCAATAAAATCAATACTGTAAGGAGCCTGTTTTCCATGGCCAATCGGATGTCGTCAGTTATTTTAACTAGGGCCGATACAGTGCTGTGGCCAGGGCGGCATCCAGATTGATAAGGACTTAGCAGGCCATTAGTAGAGAGGTAATGAGACAGCTGATTATTAACAACACTCTCAAGGACTTTAGATAAGATTGGGAGGATAGAAATTGGACGGTACTGGGAAACTGACGAAGGTTTAGGGACTTTGGGTAGAGGCAGAACATGTGCTTTCTTCCATGCCGAAGGAAAGCAACCATAAAAGAGGGAGTAATTGACAATGTGGAGGATGACAGGAGAGAGTTCATTGAGGATAGGGAGAAGCATCTGGAGTTGAAGACCATCATCACCCACCGCCTTCGTGGATATAGATGTGACGGCCCGCTTTATATCCCCTTCTGTGACTGGTTGAAAAGAGAACGAAGTACACATTGGCAGAGGAAGCTTAGAGAGATTGTCAAGAGTGGAAAACTTAACGTTGTCGTCAAGACTAACAGGTGATTTTGAGAATTGTATATTCATTGCATTAAGGTCAAGCGTGCTGTCATCAGCTGCTTTGCCAATACCAAGAGATTTAAGAAATTGCCATACTTGCGCTGTGTTGAAATTTTGAACAGAGTTGTGGATGTGGCGCCTTTTAGCATCCCTGCACATACGACCGCACCGATTGCGCAGCCTCGCATAAAGAGACCAGTTCTCATCAGTAGAATCCTTTTTGTACCGCCATTTAGCCTTATCTCTTTTCGACATCGTACCTTTAATGCTGTCAGACAACCAGGGGGCTGGAAGGTGCTTCATTCTAACCATTTTGAGTGGGGCATGCTTATCAAAGAGTTTCAACACTATCTTGTTAAATTCAGCAACTTTACTGTCCAAGTCATTGCTATCATAAATCACTAACGACCAATCAATATTGCCCGCATCTTCTCCCAAGCGATCCAGATCAATGTTCTTGAAACTACGAAGGAAGAGAAATTTAGATTTACGTTTAGGAGGGCGAATTTTATAAGAGAGAAAGATAAGATCATGATAAGAGAAGGAGGCATCAAGTTGCCCGTGAGTGGCTACTCTGTTTGGGTCAGAAACCAGGATTAGGTCTAGAAGTGAGGAGTTACAGTGAGGAGCATGATGAGTGGCGTCAAGCTGAAGGATATGCATGTTGACAGAAGAGACCAGAGACTGGAGTTTACGGCTGCGCACATCATCCTTGATCAAACAAGTGTTGAAGTCTCCGAGTATTATCGTGTGGTCATATAACGAAGAAAAATATTCTAGTTTGGATTCGAGTGAAAGGAATAATCTATATGACATGAAGGACTGTAGTAAACACCTAAAAGTACATTTTTGTGGTTAAAAGTTACTTCAATAAAAAGGTGTTCAGCAAATTTAGAATAATTACTCGGAGACTGATCAACGACTTTATAAGTAATATCTCCACGGAGATAGATGGCGACTCCTCCACATCCCATGCCTGTTCTGTCGTTACGCACCAGCTTGTAGCCGGGCAATGAATATTGCGTTGAAGGAAGTGTAGGTTTGAGAAAAGTCTCTGAGACGAGAACAGCATGAATAAGATCGGAGTCGAATGATGATAATAAATCGGAGTGATGAGCAGGAACGCTTTGAGCATTTATATGAACTATGTTGAGAAATTTGCTGTAGCAAGAAAATGTAGAAGACAGTTGATCGCGTAGGAGTACTGAATCATCACTGACGCACTAGCATAACTCACATCAGATGAACAAGAAGAAGAGCAGGAAACAAAACTATTACCAACATGATCTAACATGACACATATAATGCCTATAAAAACAATTTAATTATATACCTATATATATAAAAACCATACAATTATTACACTAAAATAACAAAATAACAGTCCTCGATGCACTCTTAAACACATCCAAACAAACACCAAAAGACTATTAACCAAAACAGTAAACTTAAAAAAAAAAAAAATATTTAGTTGATACAAGTTTCCGAACGAATACTTTACTAAATCTATGGCACATTATTATGTCAAAGTCACTCACAAACAGTAACAAAAGTTATAACAATAAGTTATAATATTCTATTTATTTGATTATTTAAGTATTGTAACATTCATACACTATTACGATAGCTAATAGCTACAACATTAGGGAAAAAAAAAAAAAAACTGTCTTCCAGTCTTGCTCTGCGTAGAAAATGCAATACTGTCCAAATTTCATCACTGTACAATCTCCTTCGTTTGATGGTCTATCATTATAAGTACGGGATATTGGCAGAATTGTGGTTACTCTTCCACAAAAGCCATTAATCAAGATTTGAATTGAATTGAAGTTATAACAAAAACTGAGTAGACAAATGGTTCAGTGACCGACAGGGTGTAAAAAAAAAACTAAAAATGACTATTATGACCAATAGGTAATAGGTTGAGGGTGCGATTATTTGGCTTGCCTGCGTGATGCTTTATCCAACGACAAGTTGGCAGATGCAGCCATCGGGAATCGCGTAATCAGCTGCTGAAATTCAGCCGCCGATTCAATTTTCCGGCGCGACTTGTCTGGGAGCAGTATCACAATCTTGCCCTCGGCGGTCCAACACTGCTTCACACTGAAGTGTTTTCGAGCCCTTAGGAAAACGTCATGTCTTGGCTTAGTAAGGAACTCCGAGAAAACCAAACCGGACCCCTTCAACAAAGTCTTGCTGCGCCATACCTCACTACGCTGGTTATAATTTGCAAACCTTATAAGCAGAGGACGTGGCTTGCCTGTGTCCACTCCCAGGCGATGGCAGGATATGATGTCCGACGGGGAGATGTTTGGTATCTTCATCTTGTCCACCAGCGTTGAGATAGCCCGAGAGATATGGTCTTCATCCCTCTACTCAGGAAGGCCATGGAGGAGCAAGACCTGCCTGCGAGACGCTATCTCGTGACGATCCAGCCCGACAGTCAGCAAAACCATCTGTGTCTTCAGTGCGCTCATTTTTTTTTTCAAATGAGGACTGGAACTCCAATTCTCGGGATAGGCTGGCTATTGTTTTGTGGGTGGCCTCGTTACTGCTGACGCTTTTCAGATCTTTTCATATGGGTCCATCCGTGCGGTAAAAGTGGCAGCAAGATCTTCCATACTGCCTGCTAGCTTTGCATAAAGGTCCATTCTGAATTTCCAATTTTTGCAGATCAGGTGAAGGCGAGAGGAGTGTTTATATGTGTAGTGAGTGCAGCCGAGAGTACTGAAGGCTTCTAGTGCATTTGTACGTTTATAAATATAAATAAACTATTTTTAATTTAATATTAAATGACAGCTCCAAAAAACTTATGTTCACCTAAGACACTTACACAATATTGTTCGAGTTATAAGTTAAGATAATAGTTAATTAATCGGTAGCGGACAGACCTTAACTACTGGTCTGCGCATAGTTTTTCCGTTTTCAGTTCGGAGAGTCACAACCCTGACTATGTTATCCGATCCCGGATGGATCTGTTCTGTGCGAGCTAATTTCCATAGTAAAGGTGGAAGATTAGGCTCGTTAACAAGGACTAAGTCGTTTAATTTAAGGTTAGGTGTATTTTTGAGCCATTTAGTTTTTTGTTGAAGCGTATGCAGATAATCACGTTGCCAAGCAAGCCAAAAACTTTGAGTTATTTTCTTAAGCATTTGCCAACAAGAACGTGGACATAAGCATTCACTAACAGGTTCTTCAGGTAGTGAAACTAAAGGACCTCCTGACAGGAAGTGTCCTGGAGTCAAAACGTTCGATTCTTGCGGGTCTGGAGACAGAGTACAAAGCGGGCGTGAGTTTAACACAGCTTCCACTTTAGCGAGAATCGTAATAAACTCTTAATAAACTCTTCCAGAGTTAAAACTTGAGCACCAACTGCACGCTTAAGGTGATATTTTGTAGACTTTATGCCACCGAAATGTGGTGCACCTGGTGGGTTAAATTTCCATTTTATTTGACGAATAGCCAAACCATCTGATATTTCAGCTTGATGTTTGCGAAGCTCGCCGATTATTACGTTAAGATATTTGTTTGCACCTACAAAGTTGGTGCCACAATCTGTAATGATTGTATCACACATTCCGCGACGGGAAACGAATCTATCCAGAGTCGCGAGGAATGCCTCTGAACTCAACTCAGTGACGGCCTCCAAATGGACGGCTTTCGAACTCAAGCACACAAAAAGAGATATGTATGCTTTATAGGTTTTAGCTCCACGTCGACGACTTTCCTTTATAATAAATGGGCCACTAAAGTCAATTCCTGTGGTTTGGAAGCATCGAGAGAGCAGAAGACGAGCGGCAGGGAGCTTGCCCATCATGGGTTGACTGGACACTGGTTTTACTTTGTGCGGTACGAATAAGTAGTCTCAACCCAATTATCCAGAACCTTCTTTGAATTAGGGACTGCAAAGTCCGAGGGCCGCAATGCAGATATTTTAAAATGGTAATATTCGACAATCAGCCTCGACAAAGGACTCAATTTTGGTAAGAGAAGAGGATGTAACGCTGATGGCGATAGATTAGCCTCATCGATGCGTCCCCCTACTCGTAATAAACCATCTTCATCCAAGAAAGGAGACAGTTTTTGAATCGACTTGTCGCATTGTTCATGATTTTTCACTTGACTGACGTGGGACGACATATAATGGTCTTGAGTAAACTTGACTAGCATATTAATTGATTTATCGAGTTCCGGACTGCTAAGGGCGAAGAAATTTCTATTTGAAGAAGCAACCTTTGCATTTGATATGAAACGGGAACACCATGCCAAAGTTCGTTGAATCGTTGTCAGAGAAGAAAGCTTAGAAGTTAACGTCAGAAGCGGGTTATCAAATTCCGTAGCGTGTAGGCTGCTTGGAACAGAAGTTTTTAATTCCGGCAGTTCTGCATTTACGAGCAACGTACGTTTGCAAGGCCATTTATTAGGCGACATTTGCAACCAAGAAGGCCCACTCCAACATAATGGGTGATAAATTAATTCTGAACAGAGAACACCGCGACTTCAACAGTCGGCCGGGTTATCCTCAGTGGACACGTGAAACCAAAATTCGAGACCAATTAAATCGGTTGCTTGCACGACTCGATTTGCTACATACATTTTTAGCAAATGAGGTGCCGTGTTGAGCCAAGAAAGGGTGGTGGTACTGTCCGAGTAGGCTTTCATAGAATTTATGTGAATTTTCTCTTTAAGTAAGTTGTGCACGTGTGACATAACGAGGAGAACGATATGAGGCAAGGGGGGCTGAGCTCTCCCCGTCTTTTTAACTTATATATAAACAAACTGACAGGTAGGCTCAGTAGCACTAAACTTGGTTGTCACGTAGACGGTGTTTGCGTGAACATCATCAGCTACGCTGATGATATGGTGCTGCTGAGCCCATCTATCGGTGCAATGAGAAGGCTTCTTAGAATTTGTGAAAGTTATGCAGTGGCTCACGGGCTCAAAATACAATACCGATAAGAGTGAATGGTTGGTTTTTAAATCGGGTACTTTAACCTACGAACAGCTGCCTGAGCTCTCACTCTCTGGGTCCCCTTTAGGTCAGGTATCGAAGTTTAAGTATTTGGGCCACTGGGTCACTGATGACTTGAAAGACAATGTAGACATAGACAGGGAGCGCAGGTCGCTGGCTGTCCGGTGCAACATGCTGGCCCGCAGGTTTGCACGCTGTTCTGATTCGGTAAAGATAACGCTTTTTAAGGCCTTCTGCCAGTCGTTTTACACGTGCAGCCTGTGGACCAAGTATACCCAGCGGGCATACAGCGACCTGCGCGTACAGTACAATAACGCATTCAGGGTGCTCTTGGGGTTGCCGTGGCGATGTAGCGCGTCGGGGACGTTCGCGGGAGCGTGCGTCGACGGGTTCGCCGCGATCATACGCAAGCGATGCGCTTCCATGATGGCGCGCTTGCGCTCCTCCTCCTGTGGCATCCTGAATGTGTTTGCAGACCGGTGGGACTCTCCCCTCTTACGAAGGTGGGTAAGTGTTCAGACACACTTATCTAAATAAACCGGTGTGCCATTGAACGGACAGTCAATGGCACACTTGTTATTTATTATTGTAAATTTAATTTAATACTAATATTAGGCTAAGTTGTACTACTACTAACAATATATGGATGTAAATCTGAAATAAAATATTTGAATTTGAATAACTTGTGCACAGCTGCGCTTAACTCAAGCCTATTTATCGTTGTCGGTTTTAACGGAGCCACTCGAGATTTACCTATTAAAAGGTTAGTGACCTTGGTAACTTCATCCACAACAACACAAAGATAGACACAACAGCCATACCCTTTGAGTGAACCATCACAAAACCCTACCAAATGCACTTCGGCAGGACTAGAGGGCATAATCAGTCTCGGTAGTGAAATATTCTGTAAATCAGATAAGTTAGCTGCTATTAAATGCCACACCTTAGCTATATGTGGTGGGATGGCTTCGTCCCAACCTAAATTTTAGCGCCACATTTCTTGTAAAAGCGACTGCAGAAAACACCACCGGGCTGATCCAACCGAGTGGGTCGAAAATGCGGGCCACTATAGAGAGGATAGATCTCTTAGTAAATTTAACGTCGAACGATTCAGAAAACTTGTAGGAGAAATTGTCGTACAATGGATTCCACCGTATACCTAATATCTTGACAAACTCATTTCCAGCATCATCGAAGGATTTGGAAGTCTGAAGATGGTCAGGTGTAACATCAGACAAAAGACTTGGAGTATTCGTACTCCACTTACGAAGTTCAAAATGGCCCTTTGACAATAACGAGGTAACATCCTCTTTTAATTGTTTCGCTTCATCGAGAGATGAGCATCCCACGTCCATGAATGTATCTTCACAAAGAACTTGAGCGGCGCGGCTTGAGTATTCAGAACCGTGATCCTCAGCAAGTTGACGCAGAGTGCGAATAGCTAAGTATGGGGAGCTGCTGACTCCATAAGTCACGGTATTAGGCTCATACTCATTCAAAGCCTCATTAGGCTCGTCACGCCACAAAACGTGTTGATAACACCTGTCCTCAGGACGTATCAATATCTGGCGGTACATTTTACAAATGTCCGCAGTGAAGACAATGTTGTGAAGTCGGAATTTCGTAAGTAAATCGACGATGTCAATTTGAAGTTTCGGTCCAACATGAACTACATCATTCAGAGAAAGATTATTTGTAGTCCGACTGCTAGCGTCGAAGACTACCCGGAGTCGTGTCGTAGAGCTATCTGGACGCACGACGCAATGATGTGGAATTATATCACGATCAGTAGTCGAAGAATCTGCAGGCTGCATATTTCCTAGTTCTTCATACTGGTGCATAAATTCCTTATAATCAGCTTTCAGCTCGGTCTGATTAATAAGACGCCTTTCTAAGCTGAGAAAGCGATTTAATGACTGGCGAGACGAATCGCCTAAAGACTGGCGCGACGAATCGCCTAAAGAAGGCGCATCCTTCTTTAACATTACAGGTACCACGTAACGACCTTCACGTGTACGGTAAGTATCCTGTTTATACATTTGTTCACAGAGATCATCTTCAGCACCGGAAATTTTACATTTCGGCGGTTCTTCAGAATCCCAGAACCGTTGAACGATATTTTCGAGCGTGCAAGAGACCGCGAGGAGTGACGTAACGGATTCACTGTGAATATTGTTAGGTGGTGTGTTATGAAAATATTGACCACTTATCACCCAGCCGAATACACTAGACGAAGGTGCAAGGTAATCTGGGACCGGGAGTGAAAGGTGAGCCCGGTGAGCCAGTGTATATTTGATCAAAACACTCCACACCTAACAGTAGATCGATCGGACTAGTTCTATCGAAGTCGCGGTCGGCGAGATCAAGATGTTTGAAATGCTCCTTGACGTGTAACGGTAACGTTGTCGAAGGCAGCATGGAAGTAATTTTAGACAAAACTACTAAAGGTAAGTCGAACTTAGGCGACTCACAAGAATGAGGTATTATTGAAGCGAAAGCACGCGAAAGTGTAACCTTTTATGTCACAAACATTACTCTGCCCGAGACCGGTAACGTTCAAGTTACATTTCTTTATACGTAAACTTAGGCGGCGCACGCATGCGCTGGTGATGAAAGAATCCATCGAACCCATAGAAATATAAAATACAGTCGAACCGCTGTCAATAACGGCGCGTGCACACTGGAGCGAGCCGTCCGCCTGACGTAAACAAACTACCGCTGAGCCAAGAATCTTCGTACTACAATTTGGACTCGAAGTTTGTGACGTAATACAAGTAAGTGTGCTACTAACTTTAGCGGAACTTTCGTTATTCTCGTTTGAATTAACAGAAGACGTTAAAAGGCTTTTATTTTCCACATGTAATAATGTGTTACGTTTCGCGTTACAAACAAAACATGTGGTTTTAGATTTGCAATTATTATTATCGTGACCGGGCCTCAGGCAATTGGCACACAAGTTCAATTTCTTAACGAATTGTTGACGCTGTTCAAGTGTCATAGAACTTAACTTGCCGCATCGGTAAATAGAATGGTTTTCATTACAACATAAACAAGCTAATGAGCCCGAGCATAGAAATATAGCCCGAGGCATTATTATTATTTTGGTTCGTAGATGCTACAAATGATGATGACCTATGCTGACCCTTATTTCGAAACTGTTTATTGTTATTAGAAGAGTTCGATGGAGTAGTCAAAACCGAGACAGGTTGACTAACTTCCAGAATCTTTATATAATTTTGTAAATAAACAATTAAGTCATTGAACTTAGGCATCTCGTGAGTATTTTGTAACTCGAACCGTTTCCTAGTTTCAAGGTCAAGTGATCGCGATGCAATGTGAAATAAGATAAATTCACTAAGCTCATCAATTTGCAAAGCACGTAACGCATTTACGCTTTCATATAACGCATTGGTCAGTTCGGATAAATTTTCAAGTGACGGCTTGTTAACAGACGTTAATTTAAATATTGTTTCTAGATAAGTATTTGCTAATATGCGCTTGTTGTCATATCGATCTAATAAAAGATTAAAAACCACGGAATAATTCGACGCGGTCAAGGTCAGTGCACACCCAGACAAACACGACAACAAATAATGAAACCTTTCCGTGTCCGAAAGTGAACTATTGTCATAAATAAGCGGGATGTAGCTATCCTTGAAGGTCTGCCAGTTTCCTATTTTACCATCGAAATGGGGTATTTGCAATTTAGGTAATTTCACTTGAACAATAGTACAATTTCGACGACAATGTGTGGAAGGATCGGCGACTGCAGGCGCGTGTGGCGCAGGCAGCGACGTCGCAAGCAAAGTTTCGGCAACTTCGATAGACGCATAATACAAATCATCAAATGACAACATCGCACTCAAATCTATTTCTAGCTTGGGTTTTAACTTTAACTGTAATCTATTGACATTTTCGCTAGACTCCATAAAAGCAGCCCTAATCTGATCAATATTTTTGTATCTAGCCTTGAAAGTAGATAGCTTTGAACTATCTTGCAGGACATTTTTAGACAAATCGTAGATAATCTGCATACACTTGAAATCATATTCGCGTCTTTTAAGGCACGCCTGTAATTCAACTTCATCAGACATATTTGTTAACTTATGTATTCACGATTTATAAATGAGATAAGAACGTATACCTATCCGAACTGCAAGCGATATAATACTTTAGGCACTATTATGCGTACCTGCTTTGGGTTGGCAAGTAATACCAGTTATGAATTTAAATATGTAGGTATAAATACCTATTACGATTTAGTCACTTATAAGTTATCACTTTTATTCGTAATAAAATGTAGGTAATTTCTCGAGCAAAACTATTTGACCATGAAACATTCCTATTAGCTTTATACCAACATCAGTTATTGCAAGAAATAGTCATACAAGAAATACCTATTTAATTTAAGGTTTCATTTCAAACCTTAAATACGATTCAATTTTCTGAATAAATAATAATGTGAGGGTAGGTTAGGTACAATCGTGGTCCGCTGGCCAGCTTGGCACGTTGCAGGAACCCGACTTGAATACCTACCTTTTGCGTTGTATATAGAAATTATGCAATGTATTTATTTAACTCGTGATTCTTACTTGTTACTTTTAAAATTAATAAGAATACACGATATTACAACGCAATATGTACTCATTCAACGAGATTTTATGATTAATAAGAGAATGTGAGGGTAAGTAGACTCCTCACAGGAGGCACCAAAAAGAATGGTTGGGCTTCGACCGCAGAAACGATTACAATCTCCGATGTTGGCATTCGCAACCCTGGGATTCCCTGCGTTGAGAAAAAGAATAAACACTCACCTGGATAGGCAGGGTTTGAAGATATCAACACACATTCAGGACATCGAAGCAGGCCGGCGTTGCGGATATTCAAAATGCACTACAAGTTCACGTTTTTGCTTGATTTCACTTCACAAGGAGGGTTACGAGAACCAATCAGTTAATCAATTTCTAGCGAAGTCTTTTGGGTATTTATTAACCCTTTTTTAAACGGACACAGCGCGGGAGCAGTTAACTGCCCATCGCCATTTTTTTGTTTTTTCAAGTCTTAGTTCGCTCCAGGGTTGCCAACCGTAAAATAAATTCCCTCGTACATATGCAGCAAAAAATCTCGTATTTTGACTTTCAAACCTTGTACATTTAATATGCATCGAATACGTGCTAAAACCAAAATTAAGGCATATTGAACTACTGAATTTAGGACTTTTTCTCAATTAAATTAACTACTGCAAGCTTCCTACAAAATAAAACATCACTTTGTGTTGTATTTCAAAAATCTTTAATCTTCTACTCAAGTAAAATCACAGAAACTAAATGTGTCTATATTATTACGAAAATTTGGAAGGTAACTTACTTTACATCTCCTCTCCGAATATTATGTCAGGAACATCCTCACTGACATCGTTTTTTGTACCGTATATTTTATCTGTTGTCGTGCGGCTATACATATCTTTTGTGGGTTCAAAAAATGATCGTATTGCCATATTATAAAAATCTCGTACATAATTGTACGAGGTTGATAGTGTCCTCGTACCTCGTACGGAAGACCACAAATCTCGTATTTGTACGAGGAACCTCGTACGGTTGGCAACCCTGCACCGCAGTGAGGCGCTAGCGTGGCGCCAGCGGAATGGCGCCAATTTTAAATTAGGAAGGGAAACAGATTAGGCAGGATATTTAGAAACATAGGCTAATGTTTATCCACTCACTAATTTTGGAAAAGGTTCAGAAAGCTTTTCCGAGGTATCTGTATAAGCGTCTATATGGAAATTATCCATTCTTATACCCTTCTAACTTCCTCTTACGCTGTTTAGGCTACAACTCTCTCGAGATCACAAGGAAAAATTATCAAATCATAAATATGATGTATATGTGTAAAATCTTCCACGGGCAAATTGATGCTCCTGAACTACACGATGAACTATTCCATCTTTTTGCCCCGGTCAATTAAAGAAGTAGTAAGAGGCATAGATTGTTCGCCGTACCGGGAAGTCGAACCTTCGCTTGAGCCCAGTCTCCCATCCCTCGCACACTCGCCGCGCTGAACGCTCTCTTGGATGCTAAGCCCGATTGTGATAATATGTTCGTGGACGAATGTAGGAAGATTTTGTCTGTATGTCAGGAGTATTGTGAGATAAGCGTAGGACTGCCGTGTAGTTATAGATATTATCATTGTTGTTTGTTTTTATTATTTTTATTTTTAATGTTTTTTTATAAACATGTCTTTGACCATAATATGTTAAAGTAAATAAATAACGGGCAGACTAGCATGTGAGTAATATTTTTCGAAGTTTAAGTTGACAAATTGTTTTTTTTTTAATTACCTGTTTAATGGGGATATGTACATTGCTTCAACAATACACTTGAGTACACACTATATAAAACATATCTACTATTAAAGCACTTCATTAGTAGGTACTCGTAGTTAGTAAAAACCAGTTTTGAATAACTTTAGTTTTGCAGACTACCAAGAAATAATATATTTCCTGTTAAGGTCACAAATAATATAAAGGTCGGGTCCGATTCGCTCTTTGGTTTATTCTGAAAATGATGCGCGTCCAGCCATTATGGAAACACATTATTTTTTTACTATCTAGGCTTAGTTAAGACTCCAGATCTCTCACAAATAATTTTATTTAATCAAAATATCTATCAACTTGAATAGAGATAAGGATGTAATTTGTGGATATAAATAAACATTTGATCGTGTTTAAGATGTTTACTTTAGGTGGTTTGTCAAAAGCCTGAAAAATTTACACGTTTTTAAGATTTATCGTGTTACCTAGTTACTGGTTGTGAAGGTGAGATATGCAGTCACTCTATGTAGGTAAGTACCTAACGGGTATGTAGATAAGTACTTACATCTATTTAAACTGGCAGCCTACCCTAACTTACTTGGAAAAAAAATCTTTTTTACAAAAAAAATACTTATGACTTCCAACTAAAAACACTATAAAGTGCTGCTTAACACAAGGATGGCGAGGTCATGCCCCTGGGTATCCCCTGGGTATCCATCATCGAACAAGATCAGATGATGGATAGCAATGACCTCCCGGGTGTTTGCGCCGTTCGCGGGGACCCGTACGGAGGGGTGACGGAGTCCTGGTGGTTGAGTAGAGCAGTCTGCACACAACACACCACTTTGGTCTGGATTTCCTATCACACGGAAGGTTGTGTGGTAGCTACCCACGATTAATCGGCTGGGATATCTCATAAGCGGGATATCAAGCCAGGATCGGTTTAGTGGGGGGGGGGGGAGGAGGACAGTCGGCGTGACGTGGGGTTTCGGGATGAGTTGCTAGTCTCGTGTCGTATACAGTCTCGGAATCCTCCGTCGCTTGCGGACTCGTCATTTTCTCACTAGGCTGGTCCTATACCGCTCTATACCGCTCTGACTTTGCTCGATGAACGAGGAACGTCCCCGACTAAGGGCTCCGTGGTGGGTGGAGAGCTCCAATGGTGAACTATTTTGAATCCAGCACATGGATAAAAAGACCGGCCTACATATAAAAAAACAATCAGGCTGCGTCCTCGGACGCGCCTATAACAACTCATACTGATAGGGCTGCGTCCTCGGACGCGCCTATAACAACTCATACTGATAGGGCTGCGTCCTCGGATGTGCCTACCACAGCTAAAACTGGGCATGCGTCCCAGAATTCGCCTAACCGGCAACCGCCGAAGGCTGCGTCCTGTGGGCATCACAAAACTTGTAAAAACGTTCGGCTACGTCCAAGGATGCGAGGAGGACGGAAACCGCATGCAATGCGTCAAAATAGGCTGCATCCCGGGCAACATCAGCCAAATCTGCGTCCAAAGATGCGCCATTGAATTTAACCCTGCCCGCAAGGCCGAGGACAATTCTCGCTCATGGCGATTCTAAGAGTACCGTGGACGCGCCCATAATGCTGGCTGCGTTTACGGCTGCGACCTCGGAATCTTTCCAGCTCTGCTCAGGTGGAGCGGCGGTCTACTGGCAGAATTAAGGTATTTCGAGCCAGTCTGGCCCACCGCTACATCCCCTTGAAATGACGCAAAGTAAATATAATTTTTATTCCGAAACCAGGTAAGGGTGACTACACCCAGCCCAAATCTTTTGGGGTCTACTAGTAAGCCTCTCCTCGTTCTTTTTGAAGACACTGGAGAGGCTGGGGGACAGGAAGATCAGAAACCAGATTTCGGCACAAAAACTTCTGCACCCCAACCAAGACGCACTCTACTGTGCAGGCAAATCAACTGAATCAGCACTCCATAGCGTAGTCTCACGCGTGGGAAGTGCTCTCAAAAACCCAACATTAGCCGCTTTCATTGATATTGAAGGTGCATTTGACATAACTAACTTCACCAGCATCGGGTAAGCACTTCGGCCATGCACGGTGTTGCACCGACGCTCGTTGAATGGATTAACAACATGCTGAAAAACCGTGCTATTCAATTCACTGTGAACACTACCACACGAGGAATCGTTAGTAGGGACTGCCCACAAGGTGGGGTGCTGTCACCAAATCTGTGGAATTTGATCGTGAATGAGCTCATTGCAGAGCTCAACGCCAGCAGTCTATACTCGGTAGGTTACGCAGATGACATATCAATTCTAATCTCGGGGCAATTTGATCGGACGATGCCCGAGAAACGGAACTAGTAATATTCACTAACAAACGAAGTTTTGGACCGCATAGGCCTCAAAACTTTTCAACACAGAATTAACAAATAAAGAAGAGGTCAAGTACTTGAGGGTGATCCTTGATAGCTAATTGCTCTGGAACAAGCATCTTGACTACTAACTCAACAAATTCACAATTGCACTCTACCAGTGTAAAAAAATGTTAGGAATAACATGCTCTCTCTAAAGATTACTCTGTGGCTATACACAGCGTTGATCAGGCCAATGTTGGCTGATGGCACTCTAGTTTGGTGGATCACCTCTCATCGCTGCCCGTGTGACAGAATACAAAAACAACCTATGTTCAACAAAAACTATAAACATACAAACAATAGAGGAAGAAAGGGATCAGTCAGGAGCCAATGAACACATGAATGAATGAATTACACAGATGGCTCGAAAACAAATAACGGTTCAGATGCTGGCATACACTCCCTTGACCTCAACATTAACTTTCACATACCTTCAAAACTTTAGAAAACTAACTAACTAGCAACAAACTCATTTTTGAAGTTCACCTCGCCCTGGAGAGTATATCGAAATCTAATCGAATCATCTCCAGTGGATCAGGGGGCATAATGGATCCCTAGACAATGATGCCGCAGATGTACTTGCGAAAAGGGGCTCCGAGATGTTAGTGCGTACCCACTTATCCCCTTGCCCTTCTCGCAATTTCGTGAGTAGATTCGCCAAAGATCAACAGAACTACACAATAACAGATCGTCACGGGCAACAGACTGTAGACAGTCGAAAATGGGTTTGCCAAATGTACACTCGCGTGTTACTAAAAAAACTGCTCAGCTTGAGTAAAAATAACCTCAAATTAATTATAGGGACAATATCGGGCCACATCCTTCTTAACAAACATCTATTCAACATAGGCGCCACGGACAGCCCACTTTGCAGGGGCTGTTTTAACGCCGAAGAATCAGCCGCCCACGTAATCCTGGCATGCGAGGCCGTGGCATCTCAAAGCGAAGAAATCCCCGGAACAGTGAGGTCGCTCCTTGAAGCCTGCAAAGCTTCTGTGCTTTTGGACGGAGCCAGTCTGGCTGTGTTAGCCAGTAACCCCACGCACGACGGACCGGATGGGAGTCTAAGAACGGAAAAGTGAGTCACTACCACTACTGGTGGTTGGTAGTGTTTGGCCACCTTTAACAAAATACTAAATAGAATTAACTAAGTCAAGGAACTCAGTTACGTGTACAGAACTCAATTTGAAGGGCTAAGAGCCGACACGTTTTCAGAGTACCAACTATAGACAGAATACTATTGTATAAAAATCGGACACAAACAGAAGGAATCAACGAAGTTTCCTTTGCGGAAAGAATAGCAGTTTCATTCATTATTTATCTTTGCCTTTGGCTGCAATCAACGTCTAGTCTAACAACTCCCACCTCCTCTCTGTTGTCTACGGCCGCGTTTACTTGAAAGTGTTCCTCAAAGTCACTGTCTCTAAAATAATAGTTTGTAACAAAAACAAATAATGGATGTATTAAGACAGTGTGGTATTTGTGATGATCAGCTGACTGATGGAGTGCGTTGCTCAGTCTACGGAAATGAGTTGCATTTCCAATGTGCAGGCATCACTGAAGCTAGCCTACGTAAGCTGGGAAACAGTAACAGTTAAGAGAGAGCGGTGCATGGCGGTGCATGAAATGCAAACATCCACCCAGCTTACCAATGTCACCGAGGTTAGATCCAGAATCCGCAGTACTAATTGAGATTCGTGAATTGACTGCAATTTGGCTGCATTGGAAGGTCTGAAGGACGAAATCCAGGCACTTAGGAGTAAGTACACCGACATTAAAACCTCTTTGAACCAGCAATTCAATAAAGTTGTCAAGGAGTTTAATGTAAGGATGGCATAGAGCAGCGTGTCACTCTGATGGAAAAGTTCAGGGTCTGGATAGGCTGGAAGTAGAATCGAACAATAAAGATCAATGCTCGCGGATGAACAATGTGGAGGTGAAAGGTTTGTCTCCATCAAATAATGAAAACATGTTCGAGATAATCTCTAGAGTTGTTGCAAAAATTTATTATCCCATCGCCAAAAGTCAGATCAACTTTATAACTAGAGTGCCTACGCGCGAAAAAGATCACATATAGTCAGTCATTGTTTCGTTCTGCAATCGCTATGTCAAAAAAGTTTTTGTTGCTGCCAGCTAGACCAGATATGTCTTCAAGAAATCCCCACTGACAACTGCCCAAATCAGATTAGCAGGAGGCCAGCGAATAATATATACCTACCTATAGACGACCACCTAACGACTAAAAACAAAACACTGTTATCTAAATCTAAAAAGTTGGCATCCGAAACGGATTTTCAATATGTATGGGTCATACACGCAAAAATACAAATGTGAAAAATGGACACAACCCCAGTAATGATAGTGAGATCAGAAAAGGATCTCTCAAAAATTATAATATAATATCTATGAATTTTGATACCATAGTGTTTACATATTTTGTTAGGTGTGCCCCATAAACAGTTTGGCAACGCAAGACATTTTGTGCTACTTGCATTTTCCTAATTATTCTGTGTAAATACATAATGCTAACGAGAAATAAACTGAAATATGAAATCATCAAGGATCAAGATATTTGCTTGCAGTTTCTTGAGCTGCTGGGGTTTCCACGAACTTCCTTTACCGAAAATTATATCCGACTAGCTGACTCGGTAAACTCCGTCGTACCATCTTAACATTTTTTCTTTTTTCTTCCCTGTTATGCAGGCACAAAAAAATAAATTATGCACACAGAATTTGATCCATATTTGTGACACTATCGGATGGAGTAATATTACAGTGTGTGTTTTCTTTTTTCAAAATTGACGGGTCGGATTGCACTTAGAATAATATTCTAAGGGGTCGGAATAAATTTAAAAACAAATCCAATGCGCTGATTAAGTTTTCATAAAAAACAGCCCCAAGACTCCTTAAAGTTTATCGTTATTCCTCATAGTTTCGGATTTGGTCATCCACACATGTAAAGTAATTAGCAAAATATTGGTACAAGTACTCGTATGCCTCTTTGGGGGCTACTCTGTGGCACAAAGTTCATGCTGATTTGGAAATGTAAAGCTTGCCGAAGCGCTTGGATCACGGACCTTTTCTGGCTTGTTTCTACCTATAATGAACTACGAAAGTAACACACACGAGCTTAAATGTCAAGAAACTATACACTTAAGTGCTAAAATACATAAGCATCCTAAACTGAAACATCTATAGAATTTCGTTAAAATAAAACATGATGTTGCCGGCACTGACGTAGTTGATCGTCGTCCTCTCCTCACGATGCCGAAAATGTGTTGAAGAGTAATGAAATCACGTGGCTCTGGAGGCGTCGCCGCGTCGGTCTAAATTAAATCACGTTAATTATCGCTCGTAGACGGAGCTGGAGCCCGAGGCTCTCTTACCGACAGCCAACGATCTGCCGCGTTAACCTCATGATGTTACCTATGGAGGGAATATTTAATGCGCCTTGCATTTCTGAGGCGAAGTTAAGTTTAGCGTTGGGCGAATTTTCTTGTTTTTCGGGACAAGTATAGCTATGATACTCAGCGATAGTGTAGAGTAAAACCAGGATAGTTGCCCCAGGGGTTTGTTGCCCTGACTCACACCTGTTTCACAGATGAATCGCATGATATTTTATTAATCTGTCGATAGATTCTCCCACTGCCATTAAGTTGACCGTATCTCATGTCTCAGTGCGATGGCATAGGAAGGCAAAATGTGATCAAAGTTTTTGCGAGATAGATGTCCTCTTTCTCGGTGGGGCATAGTATCCTAAAAGTTATTTACACGTATTAGGCAACTATCCCCTTTTTAGGATAGATGTCGCAAAAATAGAGGTCCGCAAGAATCGCCATATACTTTGGAAAATATATTACAGAAAATGGTTTTTACTTTTCATAATTTTGTAGATAAAAAACCAAAGTACCGACCAGTTTTACAAATAAAGTATTTTGCTTTTTGTACCGAGGGATGATTTTAAAGAGTGTGGCAACTATCCGGCTTGTAACCTTTCAGTAAAAAAACATCCCACCCTTAAGAACAAAACGTTTTGGGGACACTTTCATTATGAGCTCACATCACAGCTAAGGAGTGGAATTCCCTGCCGGAGTCTGTGTTTCCTGATAGCAACAATCTAGCGGTCTTTAAGTCAAGAGTGAATAGTTTACTTCTAGGCAAGCGTGCTTCACCGTCGACCACATCATCGCTTACCATCAGGTGGGATAGTGGCCAAGCGCGAGCCTATTGATAATAATAATAAAAAATAAATCAACGTTCCTAACATAAAATGGGACTTAGTTATTACCTAGTTTTAATTTTATAGGGACGACGACTTTTCATCTTTAGGATTTATTCAGTCACAATTTTCGGCCTATTAAATAAGTCTGATCTCAGTAGGTCTATGTGTACCTAAGTACTGTAATTTTATCCCTTGACAACCAATTTTAGCGCAAAATAAAAAAAAACTAATTAATGTCGGTCAAAGGGTCGCGGCCGGTGTCAACAGCGGAAAGTTGATGGAGCTTTTTATTTGCGACGCTTTCCTAAAGTTCCGTAACTGGTTGCACCTTCAAAATTACTTAATATTACTAAGGCAGGCAAAATTCCATGTAACCTGCAGAATCTCTTCCTCTTTGTGACTGTATTTAATTATGGATTCCTTCATCGCAGATACTATATCAAAGTGCCTCTTTGATACTCGCTACGTTATTCCCTAAATAATAATTTTCTAGGAATTTCAATCTAAAATACTTCGTTAGTTTAACACTATATAGGTCCACATGACATGACACGCTTTGTTTAATGAAACACAAAATAACTAAATTTAACGTTTTTATTGAACGTAATTTATAATGAACTATTACATTTTTCCTACCGTTTATATGCTATGAGAGATCAATTTGTAACGTAAAAATACATATAAGTACATTAAACTACTCTGTACATATAAATTACGTAGATACCTACTAACAGCAAACGTCTAATACGTTCGCATGTAATAAGTTAATGTAAAAATAATTAGGTAATGGAATATAAAAGTAAATTCTATAGGCTAACGCTATCTATGGCGATATTTGGCACAAATAATTACTATGAAAAGGAAATATATCTATGAAGGAGACACGTATGAATATCTTGGTAACTTTGAAGTTAGGTAACAGTCTAAGTAATAACAATTAACAAGCGTAGAAAAATACTATTAAGGAAATGCAATAGAGAGTTGGGACAGCTGTGTGCACCACCACAGGACAGTTAATATTATAACTTACTGTTCTGTGTGCACCACAAACAAGGTATTACGACAACCTACAGGTGCATGTTGAGCTGGGTAACATACACCAATATATAGAAAACCATTCGAAATACAAACAAATCTAGCATAAGGATAATCTGTGTTTTACCATTAGGTGACAGTGCAGTGGTCAAAAGCGAGACCATAAATAAATAAAAAAAAACAAAATGTGTCTATAACACGTGGAATCGATCAAACCCGCAGGCTTATTACGTATCTTGCAATAGCAAAACGATAGCGATTTTTGCGCAATAAATGTTCTTCAATACAGAATTTCGTAGAGATTTTGAAGGTTTTTTTTAGTTTAGGAGCAAAAGATTGTGTAGGACCTACCAAACCTACACTTAACGTAATTTCGGCTTTCATGACATAAAGTGTTTGATCGCGCGACGATTGCTTATTGCTGTTTCTTACGTAATAAGCCTGCCGTAACTGTTACTAAACTAAACCCTACATCGTATATGTTTGTAATGAATGTATACATTCATGATTTTAGCGCGAGCTAATGAATGAAATTGACAGAGGACGACGCAGGTAGACACTCTTCGTATCGTATATCGGATGGAAGGTACATACATTAAAGTTTTACATTATTTCCTAAACCTACCGAACATTTTACCGCGAAAAAAAGAACACGGAATTTGAATTATACAATTGCATAGATAATTTATTTAAAAGTAAACAAGATTTTTTAAACGTGTAATGTAAGGAGATTTCACAGTAATGTGTTGACGTAATATCTTATTTCTAGCCAAGCAGTGGTGACATCTCAGGAAACTGAAAGGACTCGGTCGCTGGAGGCTCTAGTTGTCGTAGCGAGTCGGTGCAGAGTTGGCCCAGAATCCTGAACAATAAAACAATCATTAATATCACAACCCTGCATGTATTTGGTAAAAAGATTTAACGCTTTCAGTGTTCTTAAAAACACGCCTAATTCGGAAACAACCTGTAATTGGAAAACCTTTTTCCTAGGCACTAGTTGCCTGCTTGATTTTCAAATCTTACCAGGTAAGATACAAAATATAAAGCCATCTCGGAGAAGAAATGTCAGGGTCATCGATAAAAAAGTAACACAGAGCCTACCAAATAACAAATATTGGCCATCTACTTATAATTCAGGACAGGTTTCAGAAGTCAACGAGGTAAATAGGTAACTTGTGCTGAATACGTGGGATTCCATTTTTTTAAATATTACGACATTTACATTCACAATATACCATCTAAGCATGTTGACACAGAGGTTACGTTTTACCTGAATATGCTAATTTTAAAAGATTCTACATGTATCTACCTATTTTAATTTTACAGTTTTCACAGGAAATTATGAAAGTTACCATCGCCAATTCGCAAATCGCCAATTCGTAAATCGCCAATCCGCAAAACGCCAATACGCAAATCGCCAATTCGCATCGGAAATTCACATGTAGAGCCCGGCAAGTAAGTTGGCAAGGTTTTGGCGTAGTGGGAGTAAGTACGCGCATGTTCCGCGAAATGACCAAACACC
Source organism: Orthosia gracilis (assembly GCA_947562075.1). NCBI lineage: Eukaryota > Metazoa > Arthropoda > Insecta > Lepidoptera > Noctuidae > Orthosia > Orthosia gracilis. Next base: position 46,445,519 of record OX387268.1, read on the forward strand.
AAATATAGCGAACGGAAGGTGGACGCGACACGATTGGTCAGTCGATGCTTGTGTCAACTGACCAACCAATCGCGCGCTCGGAACGGTCCTAAAGGTTCCCCGCGCGCTGCTTCACTACCAAAGATACCTAAAAAACGACTTCTGCGCATCTAACCACTCTTGCCAACTTACGTGCCGGGGATTTACTAATAAGTTAAGTCATAAGTTTAAAAAATTCTAAAGTTGCTTATTTCTTGCTTGTGGATACAGTCGTACTACGAGTATGTAGCTTGTTGTTGTGTTTTGTACATATGCCTATTAAATAAATTTATGCCAAATTAAGGCATGCAATTCTAATATTTTTAATTACATGTTTTTCCAAGCTACAAAGCTTCAAAACAAATGACAATAATTAGATTTCGCATATTCAATATCATAGATGCGTGAAAAATCGACATAGTAAGTTTGTGTTATTTTCATGCACGATAAGTATTTAAATGAATAAAACACAAAAACAATGGTTGCGTTGCGGTCGAAGCGGGCGGACGCGGCCAGGCGGTATACGCACGCACACACTTTCGTTCGGTACGATTTCTTCTTAGATGCGAAGCTTTCATAAATAAATAACATACCTATCATATTGAGTATTGATTGGCTCTTATCTCCGCTAAGTAATGAACAAACGTGTAACCTATACAGATAAAAATAATTTGTACCAAGCGCGCGTCTGCAATCTCATTACCTACGAATATCAATGGTCAATGTTCAGAAGACGGTCGATGTGGTCAATATTATTTCGCTTCGAATTTGAACCTGAAACCGGTAGGTATGAGCTACATACCTACCTACACTTACCGCTTTTTCATGACCTATTCTGCTTCACGATAGCCCGCGCCCCGCTACGAGTAGGTAGTGTACAAAATATAGATGATACTGATTATGTGTAGTTTTATTTCAGCACGGTCCTTAAAACAGCAATCTGCTTCTCCGTCATCCCTTACAATGCTCGATTCTATGAACTTTAATAATCCCCTTTCTTTAACAATCACTGTATTAACGTCCAGTATGAGACCACATATCGACACCCATTATGAATAACACTTCAACTTTAGTTACACATTGGTACAACTTTATGTCATATGAAAACACCAAGAACAGACCTTTATTTCTGCTTTTTAACCGCTTTTCTATGACGATAAGAACTACTTCTGTGAAATGGAATAATTTCATTGTAATTAAAAATGAACAATGTTTCTACCGAATTAGACTTGTAGATCAAGTTCCAATGCACAAAAGTTTTAATAACATGGTTTTTTTTTTGTGTTAAACTCATTTTAAATTAACATACAATGTAATACATTTTAAATTTTGGATTATTTATAATTTAACCATATTGTAATTTTAAGTTACAATGTTTTTCTTCTAAAATCCTAACATTTATTTTAATTGTCTGAGGGTTCCTCTGCAGTCGAACTAGATGAGAGCCTGTATTTCGGCATGAAACTCCAGGCACAGGAACATTGACGCAATACTAATAAACCGTTTTAATTAGTTATTACTAATTAAAATACGGAACTTAGTACAAAATCAATAAAATAAGAACAAAATTAAAAATTTGTTAAATTAAAATGACAAAATCTTAATACTTAATCAATAAAAAAGAATAAAATTAAATTGCAATTATAAATGTCACTTAAGAGTAACTAGCGGCCCGCCCCTGCTTTGACAGGGTAAGCACACGGGATACATTAATATACAGCTTATGTCTATTTAGAATAATGTACCTTTCAAAGAGTGAACAATATTTTTCAATAATATGTTTTAATTAAATTATTGTAAGTAATATTATGTATATGGTAAAGATGAGAGATTACATTTCCAAGCACAGACTCAGTGATCGCAGAGAGAGAGAGAGATGTGTTCAGTTAAAGTAAATGTAAATACTGTGGCTTTTCAGAAAACATAAAAATATTTTCGCTCAATCTTCTGAGGTTATCTCATTTCCGTAAGCGGAAAAGGGTGGCAAAGCCAGAATTTAAATAACAGAAAGCACACAAGTCTACTCGCACTGTAACCGGAGTATAATAGGATAGTATGATGAATAAAGCATTCTGTTTATTTTACCCACACCGTCCACCTGGATTTCCTATTTTCCCATCGGCTTAAACAAAAATAAACCCGTCACTTGTCACCCCCATTTTCTATACAGATTTTCAACGAAATTGTTTAAGACTGCCACCCGTGAAAACGTCACAGATGGAAAAATACAATTAGTGTGGGTTTTTGTGGGTGCAAACGCGCTGCAGACTACCGTGATATTAGAATGTGTGGTCAAAAAAGATAACAATACTTGTTCTTGTTTCGGTAAACTAATGAGACCAATAGCGCTAGGTTTTGAAGTTTCAAAAAAATTAAAGTTTTTGTGTTTCGCACATAGTTGCCGGACCATTTGCCTAACCTAATACATTAGTTTGTGTCATCATAGGTATTTGCATAGGTAGAAATTTTGGTATTTCGACCAGTATTGGACGAAAAGAAAATTAGAGATGAAAATTTTACTTTCATGATAATACGATGAAGACGAAGTAGTAACTGATGTATATAGGCATTTTGTGTCATCTGTGTCCACGAGAATCCTAATACTTCACCAGTACCTAACACCTCGCCCAACTAGCTCTAAAAGAATGTTACAATAGGTTAAATAGGTGTTACGCATTTAGAGTACTGATATCTGTTGTTTAAAATATTTTCTGTCGAATTCATCCACGAATTTTATATATGTTTTATTTTTTTATTACAACACTCTGTAAAATCCACAAAAGAAAATGCAAGTTATTAGAGTTCACGTTACGTGCGTGCAGCAACCTACGAACGTCCTTTTGATGGATGCGAATGTCCGACATATATATCTCACATCCACTTTTCTTCGATTTTCTTTTTTCGATTCCGCAAAAAGAGGCAAATAAATTTGCCTTCTCAGTATGTAAGTTAGTCAGAGAAACTACTCATCCCGCAAAACTGAGGCCTCTTCCACTGTAGAGGCCCCGGTGCACACATCATCGACGTACACGGAGTCTTTCAAAATGGCAGCCGCAGGTGGATACTTCAACTTCAATTCCAACAAAGTGCGGATGGCAATATAGGGACTAGACCCGAGTCCATACGTATTAGTATTCAACTCATACACACAAATCGGATGCCAAGGATTGAATGTGGAGATCTCTCTTTCCGACCAACGCTCTACTACCAAATGTTGAATACAGGTCTGCAGGCTTGTACTAAACATTTGGTAGCAGAGCGTGGTTAGATTCCACTATCAAAGTATACGCTAGGAAACTCGTTCATACTGACCGCTGTATTGTTTTTTGGTTTGTTTTTTATTGTTGAGTATACTTTGGTTGGAAAGTGGTACATTTTGAGTCAATCAGAGGTAACTGTGTCTTGTTAGGTTGAAATCGACCCCCACAGTAATATTCCAACCTGTTAAAATAAAGTGTACAACTCACAACCTAATATTTATTACTCCGGGATAGAAGATTAAAGTTTTGATATTGAATTTTCATGTTTTTTGTAAACAATATAGGTTTGGTGAAGACTAAATGATATCCCCTAATTGTATTTATTTGAATTATAGCTGTTGTTGGCCTTGAACCAAAAATCTTGGTTTTATAATATTGTTTTTGGTTGTAACCAAACTCAGTGCCCGGCAGCCTGAGTAATTGTTGTTGGTTTACACTGTTACCAAATTGTATAAGGTAATTTATTATTGTTTGTTTGGTATTGACAGTAATATTCTAATTGATTCAAGTTAAAGTCATTGTTTTTAACTGTTAAACTAAATTGAATATTAAATTTCTATTGGGAAATAAACCTACCCACTTGTGTCTGATAATTTATTTTGTTTTGATACCCACTTTTGTTTTGATAATTTTATAAATTGATATTTGGGGTTTCATAATAAATTTATATTGAAAAATAATTAAATAAACGTAACAGGGTTCAGTACTATTTGTTAAGTTGATTTTTTGTTTCTCTTACAGACTTTATTATTTGATATTTAATTTGGTAAGAGAATCACTGTCAAGCTGTTGTTTTGGTTAAACACATATAGTATTAATTTAATTTGTTGAAAATTTTGTGTATTAATTAATATTAACTATCGGTTGCTTGCAAAATTATAGCGGAATTGAGATGGGTCTCCTCAGCGGCCTCTTTTTTGAGAAGTAGATCTGATAGATCAAAGGCTTTGTTGGCCCGATGTACCGACCTTCCCGCTCGTCAAGCCAAGGTAGATAAATATTATCCGGAATGTTTAGCGCTATTGTCCACCGAGGACACTGAGATAGCCGCTGCGGTTGAGGCAGACGTCACACAGTTTTACAGTTTCTCGGATGTCATTGTCGAGGCAACCGGTAAATTGAGGGGTTTTGCAAATGGTGGTTCGATGGTGGAGACAAAGGCACCCACCCTGCTTTGCTGGGACGGTTGCCTACATTAGACTTGCCACACTTTAGCGGCGATTTGGGTTGTTGTCTACTTTTACCTGTTCAACAGTTTGGTAGATGCTAGGGTAGACTTGTCGCCTGGTCAAAAGCAGGCCTATTTGTTCGGCTTGTCTAGGTTGCCTTCCGACATAAAGGTTCGGTTCGAGCAGAAGTATGGTGGGGATAAAGCCACATATTTCCCCCCTTTCGATGATATGTTGAAGTTTTTGGATGAGGAATATCGCCTTTTGGACAACTCTTGGTGCCACATGTTTCCCCCCTTTCGATGATTTGTTGAAGTTTTTGGATGAAGAATGTCGCCTTTTGGACAACACTTGGTGTTGAAGGTCCCTCGCGGGCCCCAAAGCGATCCTGTCATGACCAGCGTCGTGTTGTTGCGCGTCCCTCCCCTCGTGGAATGGGTGAGCCTCGACGCCATCCTCATAAATATGTAGCAACCTAGTCTCGCAGTATGCGCTGTATATATTGCAACACAGATGACCACATGGTCACCTCCTGTCCGAAGTTCCTGAAAAGGAACATAAATGACCGGTGTGGAATCGCCAACAGCCGCAAGTGGTGCTACAACTGTCTAGGACAGCATTTGCAGCGGTATTGCCAGAGGTCAGATCCTTGCCCGCACTGTCAAGGTAAGCACCACCGAGTGCCGCGGCGATTCTCACCATCGCTACATGAGTGATCGCGATTGGAGCGCCGCCTGCCCGAGTTTGGACGTGTATGTGGTTACCAGACCCCGGCGACTGGGCGAGTCGGTGGACACCCTGGCGCTTCGGTGGGCCACTACCCGTACTCCAACTGGCCTGCGTCTGGGTTTTCCGGACGACTACCAACCCCAGGGGGGTTATCAACAATAGGTAATTGCCTCCCTCTCCTCCACTACAGCCTCCCAGCCAGAGAAAGTCCTTCTGCCAACTGTCTCTGTAAGGATCTGGGGCCCGAAGGGTAAATCTTTGTCAGTTTGTGCCCTTTTGGATTCGGGTTCTCAAGGCTGTCTTGCATCCTTTTGTTTAGTGGAGAGATTGGGCCTCCCACGTAGACACCACCCTCATGATATATATTGTATAGGTGGTATTGAAGCGGGTGGTCAACGGACTCCCCGTTGAAATTGAAATTTGAAATTTGTGTTTCGCCTGTTCATTGTGGGCCAAGAATCTTGGCCAAGGCCGTTGTTTTGAATGATATTATGGGTAGACACCCGCCGGTAACCATTAGCCCTGCAGTGGTGAAATTAACGTCGGATCTAACTCCTGCCGACCCGAAGTGATTTGTACCCGCACCCGTAGACTTGCTTTTAAGGTGCGGATGTTTTGGCTTTGATTTTGTCCGGCACCAAGCGGGTTCTGCAGATGAATGGGTTAGTAGCTATATCGTTATTTTTTGGTTTTGGCTTTATGGGTTCCGTGTTCAAGGGCTCCACCCGCGGATTGAGGACTCAGAGTTGACATCTCAGACTGTTTTTTTTTTTTTTTTTTTTTTATTGATTATAGGCTTGCGCTTGACCACTATCTCACCTGATGGTAAGCGATGATGTGGTCGACGATGAAGCACGCTTGCCTAGAAAAACCTATTCACTCTTGACTTGAAGACTCCCAGGTTGTAGCTATCAGGAAATACAGACTCCGGCAGGGAATTCCACTCCTTTGCTGTACGCATAATGAAAGTTAGTTTTGCTTGGACTGATAGTGAGATGGTTCTTTGTTGGCTTCGCACCTCAGCTCATACTTTGGAGGTTTTTGTGGCAAATAGAGTCTCACAGATTCCGAACTCTGAGATTAACTGATCTGGAGACATGTCCCAGTAGAATTGAACCCCGCAGACTGTTGGTTCGTGCTGTACAGGCCGAGCACTTTGGACAGACTATTTCAATAGCCCTGAAGAAAAAGGCTTTGAAAGGCGCAATCGCTCGTCTTAATCCATTCTTGGATCAATCTGGTTTGCTCCGAGTCGGAGGACGACTCCGGAATTTGAAATTGCCCTACGTGCTGGTGTACGATGCTCGCCATCAGCTCTCTAAAGGAGGAGCGTTGGTGAAATTGTTGGTGTCCGATCGACACATTTACAACGCAGACGCCGGTTGTAACGCCCTCGTAGCCATTTAGCAGCGTGAATTTTCGATTTTTTCGGCCAGACACACTATTCGTGGCATCATTTTTAAATGTATGCAGTGCTATCGTTTGAAGGCTATTCCCACTCAACCCATAATGGGTGATTTGCCATCCGATCGAGTAACTGAGAGTAGGCCATTTGCTTCTGTTGGAACTGATTTCACTGGTCCCTTCTTGGTGAAGACTTCTCAACTTCGTAATGCTAAGTCTGTCAAGGACTACTCGTGTGTTCGTTTGTCTGGCCTCCAAGGCGGTTCACTTGGAACTTGTAACTGCCCTCAGCACAGATGCGTTCGTTGCAGCGCTAAGTAGATTTGTTTCCCGCTGAGGACTACCATCTTTGATCCGTTCTGATAACGGTAGTAATTATAAGGGCACTCACCACCGTGCTCAATTCGCGACCTCTCTGTCCGATCTCCTGACCCCTGGTCATTTTTTGATTGGTCAGCCCCTCAACGCCCTGCTGGAATACCCCTTCAGATTCGATTGACGCGTTTTGAGTTGCTTCACAGATGACCCAAAGTTTCTGGCATCGTTGGTCTTTGGAATATTTGCATATTTTGCAGCAGCGCGTTAAGTGGACTGACAAAACTGACCCTCCCAAAGTCGTAGATCTTGTTCTTGTTAGAGGCTCGTTTAATCTCGTGGCCGGTCGAGGGTTATATGGAAAAAATATATATAATAATTAGGGAAAATCGACGTGGACTGGACAGGATTCCTTGCCCAGGCTCCTAGACGCGTTCCCGACAAAAAAATTCGCTGCGTGCGAAATATACACAAATACAACTGCACGGGCGGAGCACAATACCAATCGCGAATGGCGAACGTAATTTTCAATAACTATGGGTTGATTATTCAAAAATTATAATAAAATCGAAGCAAAACCTCCATATTACGCCTAGCCATGCCAAATCACATTTTTACGACTAGTGTCAACTGTCAACTCAACCAAAACTGTCAAATCTCGATGACAGTGAGTTGACACGATTTTGTAACAAAATAATAAAAAGAGGAACGAAACGTTTGGTTCCGAACAGAATTATGTTCACAGAAAAAATCATTCAAAAGTTTTCATGACCCCATTCCATTATAACTATCGTTACAATGCTTTTCATATTAAAAATGCTTTAAACACATTGCAAAAATAATACTTGCATTGGTTTTATCAAAACTGCAAGAGCAATTAAAATTAATACACGAAACCTAAAATTGGACAGAACAACTTATGCCTGCAGCTGCAAATAAATAATAAACTTCGCATAAAAATATAGCTGTGTTGAAAACCATGCCATATTGAGTTACAATGTTATTCATATTGGGTGTCGATATAACACATTTATTATATTCAACCTCCAGTTTAATCTTTCACAGCTTCATAACTAACTTTTAAGGCCCGCTTGCGCAAAAAAAACTAAACTCAGAGTTAGTTGCTAACACTAGGTTAAAATGACAGTTTGTTACATAATTTTGACAATCTAACCTCGTGTTAGCAACTAATTCTGAGTTTAGTTTTTCGTGCAAGTGGGCCTTAATCAATAAAATACATCATACATAACGCACGCAGTTGTTTGTTGCAACTTGCAAGGGCCAAATGTAAAAAAAAAAAAATATTTAAATATAAAAAAAACCAAACTGCTTAAAAAGCGAAATAAAAAGACGTAAACAAGAATAAAATTATGCTGTGCAGTCGGAGTATACATATGCGCGAGCTGGCTGATCAAAACCAGATGACACAAAATGCTTATGTACATCAGTTACTTCTACGTTATTATCATGAAAGTAAAATTTTCATCATTAATTTTTCGACCAGTATTGGACGAAAAGACAAATACCTAAATTTCTACCTATGCAAATACCTTGGATGACACAAACTAGTGCATTAGGTTGGGCAAATGTTCCAGAAAGTATATGCGAAACACAATCAACTTTAATATTTTTGAAACCTGAAAACCGAGCGCTATCGGTCTATACTACCCAGAGTCGCTCGGGGCATAGATAATATTTGTCGCCCTTGGCGCCCTTTAAAATGACGCCTTATAAGTAGGTACATGTTTCAGGATATTATCTATTGAAAAAAAAGGGAGTTTTAACCGTCGGATCGGATAAAGCCGCTTTTTGACAACAACGAACGAAGTGAGTTCGAAAATTTCACCCGAGAATATTTGCAACATTATTATTATTACAATGTTATGGTAATTAACTGTGGGTTTACAACAAGAACCAATAACATACGACAGCGAGCTTGAAAATTTTAACATGACACCTCGAATAAGTTAGGTTTTCTGATGAAATGAAAAGGGTTGTAAGTGCAGAATAGCCGCCCATCATTTATGCCGCACTGGGCATTTGCTCGGCTGCCCCCCCCCCCCCTCCCCCCACCATAGATCCGGCCTTGCTCGTACCATAATTTCTTTCGACAAGCAGCGTTGATGTGTTTTATTTGAATGAGTAATTATCTATTATTAATTGACTCATGGGACATTTCAGCAGAGTCTACCCTTTTTAGCAGAACTTTTTATGTCATACTATTAATTTGCATATTATCGGATAGCATAAACATAATTTCGCAGAAAATCGTTTGGCATAAACTCATTAATACTCATAATTATGTTAGTCAGAATCATCTTAAGGCGTAAATTTCATATGGATAGTCATTAAAAAGCAAAACCATAATTTCGCAGAAAGTTCACAGTCAGAATCGTCTTTTGGCATCATTTCTTATACATATTAATTGAAATACTCATCTATCACATTACACAATATTCATAGTTAGAATAATTTTGTATTTGTTACCATAACAATAAAATTGATTGAACATTTTTTTTTTGGTTTTTGTTGACATGTAAGCATATGGGGCGTCCTATACACATACGATATCGCAGCTAATGATTGGAGGCCACGGCGGGAGAGGAGTGCCGGTATTGCGGTGCGCCGCTCTCAATATACTTTACTAGCGACCCGCCCCAGCTTCGCCCGTGACAAATTATACACAAAAACCTAGCTGTTTTCTCACTCTTTCTATTGGTTAAAACCGCATGAAAATCCGTTCAGTAGTTTTAAAGTTTATCGCGTACAAACGCGGCGGGGGACTTTATTTTATAATATGTAGTGATTGTGATTATACAAATAGAAAAAATAAAAACCTATGAGCACAAAAGTGGTCCTATCGCTAACCGCGATATCTTCTATACAACCTTTGGATGGACTGAATGAACTGGAAATGAAAAGAGGGTAATCTGCGGTGTACTGCTTCATTAAAAAAATATATGGAAGAAATATATATACACGGCGTAACGGAAAAGGTAGCGTCAGCTGACCAAAATGTGTTGCAGTTGCAGTTTTTTTTTAATATTGACTATAACTTCTTCGGCGACAGTTGTTCATTTACATGGACAGAACAATTTAAATTTCCGTTACACCCTGGTATATACAAAATATGGTCATCGTGGGTCCTGGCCATAAGTCTAACGTACCTCGTTTGCCCACATTTTGCAGGAACAGCCGGTTGGCGACGGCCTGCCGCTGGTTGGCCTCACGCATCTGCTTGCGAGCCACCTCGAGGATCAGCCGCTGCCGGAGCACCTCCATGGGGTTGTTGATGGACAGGGAGGGCATCTTGCGCTTCGATCGAGTGCGACCCTCGTGCAGGTCTGCGGGCTCCACCAGCCTCTGCGGCAACCCCAACCACACAGATTGTTGACGATTTTTGAACATACAAGTGTGGGAAAGGGCTAAATATCGGGTGTAGTTTTTCTGGAAATTTATTCAAGTTAAACTGTATACAAGCGCTTTTAAAACGCCCCCAAACCGCTCACCCTTCACTAGTTACTGTTTAATTTTATAAAAAGTGGAATCAACACACGTCATTATTTTTTTTTAAAGTATTCAGTAATGACAATTGACGTACTAAAATCAAATTAAAGCCAATTCGTATATCATAGATGACAGTCCTAATTTAATCCTTTAAAATAAACATGACGATGTTACGGCATTTTCTCAAAGATCATCCATACATTACAAGATAATTTACTTTTAATTAGCAAGACTAATTATATCTACCGTCGCGTCAGTATCATGAAATCGATATGGCTAATTAAGAAAAAAATGCGTGGGAAGCCTTGAGAAAAATCTAATAACTGCAAAGGCGACTAAGTGTAACTAATTTTGGATAGAAATTATCTAAGGGATAGAGGTAAATATAGGCTCAACAGATGGGCCAAAGAGCTAGAGAATCTGAAATAAAAGATGTTGTCATTTCACTGCCAACCTATTATGTATATTGAATTACGCTTCCCATCTCACGAGTCGATGGGACGAGAGCGATTCATTTCCCAATAAAGGGGTGAAGCTTGTGTACATACTACAAGGTGTTGGGTTCCGTACCACTCACCACATTTGTGTTGCTGACGGTTACGCCTCACCTTGTTTCAGAGCCTGTTATTTCTTGTGACATCTCGTAACCTTGCCACCTTTGTATTGAAAGGCTATTGGTAACCTATGTACGAACAACATATATGTATGTAATGTACTTGATTATTATGAAATTATTTGCGCCAGTTTGCTCATTTTCACTTGTTTCGGTTTCATTGTTTGAATTCAATCAATTAAGCATGGCGTGATTGACATCAAAGCTTACCTATGTCATCAATCATATCTATTACTCAGACACTCTCATTTATCTACTGCCTTGATTGGCACTTTTAAAACCCTCTGATTTAAAGTACCCCTTAAATATTAGAAAATTACGCTTTTGACCCAACTTTTTTGTATTTAAATATTCGATTGCTACTTTCGGAGGGATGATATCGATAAATTTGAATAAAATCTCTATAACCGTATTTAATGGTTGGAAAGATACGGTGGGAAAGATGATGCCATGGTTGTTATAGAAAATAAGAAAGTATACTTATTTTGAGACTAAGAAAAAGAAGTTTGTATTTTTTACAATGTTACTCGATGTTTCAATTTTAGCGTCCTTTATTTTTTAGAGTTGGCATACTACGTCAAAGGGGTAAATATACTACTATGAATAATGACTCAGGTAATGGTAGAGATAAGTATATGAATGAAACAACAAGTAATCTAAAAGACGTTTATTGCACATTTGACTATGATAATAATTTAATACTATTACAATGTTAAGGTATGCCAATATTAGACCATAGAACAATAACATTAATTTAAAATAAATTTGCATAACTATTACAAAAAATGGCTGAATTTTATATCTAAATAACTAAGTAAATGAAAGTAAATTTAATCTACAAAACAATGGTTTTACAAAAAAAAACATCCAAATTAAATACTTTTAAGGTTTCATGCGCATTATTATTAATAATACTATAAATTTCAAATAGACTACTGTTTTAAACATTTTCTAATACCTGATGGTTCTCCTACACTACATTTCAACAATTTATATGGAATATGTTATGTAGTATATTTAAATGTGAATATTATAGCAGATACTTTAGAACGGATACTTTAGTCTCGGATAACGTCTACGTAGGCAGGCATTTCTTGGTTGGCGGCATTTAGCTTTTAGAAGTATCTGACAGCTTGCTCAGAAGGGGACCACTGGAAACCTGCAATACAAAACATTATGTTAAATTCGCTAAAAGTTACATATACTAGGGGCAATTTCGAAAATGAATTTGATGACTTGCATGCATTGATACTAATTAAAACATTGAATGAAACTAACGTGCTTGAAGATAGATTAGATTTGAGAAAGCCCGTTACTCTCGCTTCAGATTAGAATTATACTGTGCTACGTTAAAAAGATAAAATGGTATAGAGAAATAATTCAGGGATTCAGTTAATTTTCTAGAAGGTGAATAGTTAATGGGACATTAAGCTATATCGTAAAATGTTCACTTAATAGCTACTGAGACGAATAGGGTGAGCGCCAGATCATGTTGCGTGTTGGTTTTTGATGATGGTGCCAATACAAAAAGACACTCGATAACTACACGCAGCTTTAATCTTCCCACTGCTGGGACACAGGCCTCCTCTCGGTGAGAGAGGGGATGGGCCTTAATCCACCACGCGGGCCTAGTGCGGGTTGGTGTATGTCGCATGTCTTCGAATTTTTGCTTCTAGGATATGCCGGTTTGCTCAAGAAGTTTCCCTTCACCGTTCTAGAGCAGTGGCTAAAGCTAAGTGGTAAATAATTTACAAACATTTCTCAACATTTCGGCGGCAACAGCCTTGTATCTTTTGCTTGGCTGCTTAGTGAGCGGAAATACTAGCCCACGGGTTCTGTATTTAGAGTTGGTGGTGGCAATGAGGTTAAGAGCTGGTCAAAATTTAAAAGTTTAGCCCTCATGTCCTCCTGCTAAAGTTGAGTTTGAAAAGTTTTCAACTTCTTATTCTCTAATTATGTCAGGTTAAAAGATGTTGCCTATAGCCAATTAAGAGATCGAAAACCATGCAGCTGCTCAAAGTACTCGTAAGTTCCATAATCTACAAAGTTTCGTCCACGATAGAGTAATTTACCAAGACCTAAATGTAATACAAAGTAAAATTATACCAGCGATAACGATTGTTAATTAGTCCATTTAGGGGATGAAGTGCGCTTCCGAAATATCGCGTAGTCATCAATGTAATTTAGCCAAGGCTCTAACGGCAGTGTAGCTAGCTAGAGATCTTCAAATGTTACTCAAGTTAACTCAATGCTTACTGTATCACTCTATCGTGGACGACGCGAATACTCATATCTTGGTTCTTGATACTTAACCCACCTCGTTTGCCGATATCGTTCAAGAAGTTCCTGTTGACGGCAGCCCGCAGCGCCTGTTGCTTCCTTTCCTTCTCCTGGTTCAGCTTCTGGCGCAGCACGGACATCGGCAGGTCGATGGACAGCGAAGGCATGCGCCGCTTCACCCGACCACTGCCGGTCTTCACGCACCACCAGGTCAAATTAGCTACTAGCTCACTCAAAGACTAGCCGATTTTTGGTTATGGGATAATTTTGGGCCACGGAGACAGTGTTGTAAAGTTCACTAATTTAAAAAAAGGAGTATAATTATATATGTCGTAGTATGATTTGATAGTTCGATTTTCGCGAATACCCTAGAAATATTGCGAAAACACCGATAATTAGACAATAAAAGCAACAGATTTGGTCAGTAAGCAAAAATCTAGCCCACCAGATTTAAGGATATTCAATGTTACTAGAGCGCCTAGAAACCCTATTTTTTGCCAGTAAGATCGAGAAATGTTTTCGTCATTGTCTAAATATCCGTGTTTTCGTAATATCCCTAGGGATTTTCGGACAAAAATTCGAATTATCAAATCATCCCACGACATATATAACTTTTTGGAAACTATATTGGGTATTTGGCCATTAGGATGACTAATACAAATAGTGTACTTTGTGATGACCAGCTTGTTAGGTACTATCCTACTAGCCGGTACTCACTCACCAAGCTTAGAAACCTTGAGCAAGCGTGGTTTAATGTATTAATGCTCGTGCCTCCTCTCTATAAAAAGATACCTTTGTCTCTGCATTGGGAGAGTTACATCGCGATACTATGTCCTTTATTTATTGATTTTAGTATATGATCATGATGAGTACCATTTATTCTAGGCCATTAAGAGTAAACTTTTAGTTAATGAATATGAATACAGCCTGTTCCGTAATCCCAATGACCTATTTCTCACTGATATATTACGAAATAACAATGACTTTATTGCTAACTCTCGTGTAATGTCAGTCCTATGTCGGCTTATTTAGTCAATAATAAATGAGGTGTATAAATATGTGTACCCTTGCATAGTTTAAGGCGATTGCTTGCCAGGAATCTCTCACGGTCTTAGCATTCCTTGAACGTTTTCCATTAGAATAATGAATCAGTGACTTGCGCCGTATTTACCCCTAAATTTATTTCATGACTCTGGATATATATCCTTACTTACTACACACTGAGAGTGTATTTAAGTAAACTGAAACATATTTTATTTCCAGAAGGTAGCTAGGTTATGACAAAATAAACAGCAATTTCTATAAAAGAATTATATTTATTTTTCTCACAACAGATTCTCTAAATACATTGAAATATTAAAAATAGTCTACATATATGTGTTTAGATGCAAATAACAAGGGTAAACTTTTTACAAATCTATATTGGAAGCGCGTAACTTTAGCAGCGGTTTCAAGTCGATCACACGAGGTCTAACAACAGCTGTGTGCTACCACTTCAGTTCTGATTCCTCCAAGATGATCCTAAAAAATAGAAAAAAATATATTACAAACAGAACTTTGCATAGGGTTCTAATAGGGGTTCATGCTCGTTCATCAAAAAACACATGCATCATGCGGGCACTTTCTCAAATATTGGGAAAATGTAGGTACGTTCATCAATCAATCAATTTCTCTATCTCCAATTTTAAATTCATTCGCATTCCACATTCAAAAATCGTGCAAATATTTCATTTGTTTTTTATTTAGATACTCATTTGTTTTCTAACCTCTCTTTCCGACGCGGTCGAGGAAATTCCTATTGTTGTGAGCCACTCGTTCCATATAGTTGTTGTAGGCACCTCGCTGCAGAACTTCAACTGCGGGATTCACGGAGAAGGAACGGCGTGTGCGCATGTCCATACCGCTACTTGCCACCTTCGTATACACTCATGTTTATAGTCACTGTACACATCTTAGCCCGTAGAGCGCTTGAGGATATATTAAAAGCAAGCAGAGACACTGAAGCCTCGGGAGGACTCGATCAATCGAATTGTGTATGAAAGCGTCAAGCCAAGATTCCGTTTGTTTCATATTTCGAAGAAAACAGGTTGTTTGTGAAGCACTCTTGTTTTAATATTGTTTGCATTGACAGAGAGGAAGCGTATTGGCATTTGAACACTGCGCTGGGTTACGTTTCTGTTTTTGTAAGTCTGAAAACTTTTCGTGAGTTCAATGGAATTTCCCTAAGATGTGGTAATTAATGGGCACTTGAGACACTCTGGTAACCTTTAGAAGTTTGCTTGACTGAGTATTATTACAGTCAAAGTTAAATAGAAGCTGCGGTCAATGCTCGTTAATGCAGCAACTTGGACGAATTGTGTAATGTTTTCAAGTTACTGTTCACGTGTGATAATTAAAATGTAACAGTAAATACAGTGGACCCCATCACACATATAAAAGTTAACGTTCAGGTATCGTACTTGAATAGTATGCATCATTTAACATAACGACTACACAGTAAAACTCGAATAAAGTCTGCGTCCAACGAAGAGCACTGTCCGGGCACGACTATTATATTGTCTGTGGTCAAAAGTTACTCTCACGTTAAAGTTAAACCGCAATAAGTTATTATTAACTTGTTACCATTTGCGAACCTTGGCAACAATTAATTGCTACATTTTATCTCTATAAAAGAAGTTCTTTATACGAATATTTTCATAGGAACTTTCAAAGTAACTTTTGTACTTTATGTTTGGTCTGTATTAATTTTACACGTTTTATGTGTAACTTAATATAATTAACGTCTTAATTGCTCCGTTCATTAAGTTATTGCGTAACTTTTCAAAGAAAATCGTTAATTTAAAAAACATAAACGTGCTCTATTTCCTCTAGGTATATAAATCCTACGACTGGCACCTTTAATGATTATTGATCGCCAGTGGACCAGCACTGGCAGGCGTTCTCTAATTGCCTCAATTTGTTTTACTAATTACAGGGACACTTTTGCCTTGACAAAGTGAACTTTACCTTTAGATTTAAATTGTGCGTAAGGTGACAAAGATTAGAGATTATCGTCGGGCAATGGTAATATGAACGCGTTGTCTTAACCAAATTATTTTTAGATCCGGAGTTTGAAAGTCTAGAAATCAAATTAAGTACGTTTTTTAATGTCATTCTTACATATAACGAGACCCTGAAGGCAAATCAAGCTTCAGCCAAAATCGAAGTCTTATAACTTCAAATAGTACGTAAGCTTATTTTTACGAGTGGTGATGCAAAACACCCTGAATGATTTTCTGAAGGCAATATAGGTATAATTTATATACTAAGAATTATTTACCTGTGAGTCGCGGGGCATATCAGCGAGAAGGTAAAGCCAGGGTGCTGCGGCAGAGTAGCGGGTAGCCATCGGTGACATAGCGTAGAGGCTCTCCTGAGGGAACGTGGACACGTTAGTATAGGTACGACACAGAGTATAATATGTTTTCATTTTGGAAGTACAGCTTCCCCGAAACGTCAGTGGCGATTTATATAGCTGAAACGCTGACACACGAGTCAGCTCTGACAGATGGCCTACATAACTCGATAGATATGTAGGCCTATGTAGGCCATCTGTCAGAGCTAGTTAGTTGCGTCTTCGACACTGGCAAAGCATCGGCTTTGCCAGTGTCGAAGACGCAACTAAATCTTGATGCTTATGTACGAAGCAGATTGTGGCTTTTGTTAAGGATAATACTCCACCTAGGTCTGATGTGTGGACAGCAATATGTTACGTAACAGTGAATACGTTGATTCAAGTAAATTATTTTTTATGATAGAACTTGAATACTATTGAATTACCCCTTTAAAATTCTTAAAAATCATTTGTATAACCCTTCCTCAAACTACATAGCAACAGCCTATTTTAATCCAGAGCTAACCAAGCGTCTCCTGTGGAACTTGTTGACACAATCGAATATTGTACAAATCCTCAATATGAATATTTTCTCTGTATTCCCCATACGTTCCCGGCGGATTCGCCAATTTTCCACCACGCGAGCACAGCATACAAGACATATTGTAAAAAAAGTTTCTGACTTTTTCTTTTTGCCTGTGGCTTATAAAAATACATACAGAATATTTTCATAAATACAAATAAATTTGAAGAATCGCAAAATGTTGTACGTGATGCTTCTTTGTATATTTGAAGACATAAAGAGTATTGTGCCGATTCGTGCCGGACAACGTTACAAAGTTGTTACAATTGTGTGGTCTAACTCAAACTTAATGGGCTACTAATTGGTTTCACATGTAAACAATCGCATAACAACGTCTGAAACTAAGGCCCGACCCCAATTTTGTGCGTCTGAACATTTTACTTATGAAACTGTTATACACATAGGTACACAAGATAGAAATAGTAGTCAAACCTTTTTCTATTTCTGAAACCTAACGTTACGTATCAAATCTAAAAGTTTCCTAAAAGGAAAATAACTTTTAGTGGTCCTCGTAACTGGAATAGCACTATAAACTATCTAAAGATTTCTATTGTTGTAACTTTTGACCTGAGTGATATCACAAAGTACGTAAGCGGCGGCGATTGTGTGGCGGAAGTTTGAAAACGCCGATATAGGTAACGCTCACGTGCAATGAAGCAATACTATACTCGTCAACATTGAGAATAGTTTCGTCATATTTTATCTGTTGAGCCTTAGGATAGGTGTCGATCTGTGATTACCTACAAGTTTTGCGTACATGATGGTGGACCAAGTGTTGGATCATTCGATTCCCTTCATATTGGTTGAGCTAAGTGGTGCCAATCCATGCGTCATGTTCGTGAACGAGTGCCAATAGTTGGGATGGGTGTTGTAATTAATTTATTGTAGTATGAGTTTGTTTATTTTACTCGAGACGTTTTTACGTGTACGGCTTTTTACATCGTTGTCTATGTACTCTCTTATTACATCGTACGTCTTTTTACATGAGTAATTTTCGAATAAGAATGGTGTAACCAAATACTTGTAATTAAAACTTATTGATGGAAAAGAGTGACCGTGGAGTTTGTTGAAACTTTTTCTCCAAAGGGACATACTGACACTTGTGAATAAATAAATATTAAATCTATATATAAATTGTGGGTGTCTGTAACGCCGTCATATTTTTAGGATTTATTTTTTGCGGCATGGGCCTGCTCTTGAGCTCGTAAATAATCGGTTACGCGGGAGTCAACCAACACCTTGAATAAATGCGGTGTACCTTTAGAACCTATAGTAGCTCAATAAACTGAACGAAGCTCAGCTATTTCTACTGCCTGGTCCATTTTAGTTTGTAGAGCAAGTTTCTCAGAAGCAGCTCTGGCGTCCGGGTTACTGCCCGGTTGATACCATTACGCTCGCCCAACGACGATAGGTTATATTCTCTTTGTGCTCGCCCCTATTATGCACAAGGGAGTTAAATGTAACTGGTGCATTGGGCCTATCCATTCAGGGGATACCTACAGGATGATCCTGTTAGCAAGCTATCCTATTAGCGACAGCGTTGTCAAATTGTAAGGAATAATAGGCCACGTTACATTACGGCAGCGTATGTCATTTCCATGCATTTTTTTTGTAGATTCGTTATCTTTGTATTACATTATCATCGTTTTTATCCCATTTTTTGTCATTTGGTTGCAATGGAGGACAGGTCGGTTGTGTGTACTACTGTTGCTTCGGCAGTGTGTACAGCAGTGTTCCCAACAATAATTTAAGAATTCCACATCCACTAAGCATATTGTAAACTTACGCCAAAATTATGTTGTACTTACTTTATTCCATCAACAAAACCGTCACAATAATTAATTGCCTGAGAATTTACAATATGGCAGTAGCTGAACTGAAAAGGTAAAATCAGATTATTTTATGGATAGATAATTAATTATAGCAAGATTCAATAAGGCAAGACCAGCTGCATAATTGCGTTAGTGAGTTCGGTAAGAGAAAGAGTTTACACCCCATCAATCGCCCAATCACATGCGAAATGAAAGACGCGGTTTGGATACCCATCTATGTGATTGATCAATTGATGGGGTGTAAGCTCTTTGCCTTGCCGAATTCACTTGCGCAATTAGGCTACAGGGGCCTTATACCATGACATGTTAAAACTATCATAGTGCGACAGTTAAAAAGGGACAGAGCTATTTGACTTGTATAGCTCCGTCCTGCTCCTGTTTATGATCCTATCTAACAACAAAAATAACAAAAATCTTTTATCAAAGACGGTGTGATTCATATGTTTATATTACACTATCATATACTATGACTCATAGTATCTGTAATCATAAATATATGCTAGTGTAATACCAACCCCGATTTCTGAATTAAGAATTTGAAGTTGAGTATTTGTCAAACTCTACTTTGCATTGAAAAGTTTGACCTTAAAGTAGGGACAAATTCTTAATTTTATCAACTTAATTCAGAAAACACCCTAAAGTTTCTTGAGTGAGGACTTACGTCATCAGGTGCGGAGGAGTCCATCTGTACCATGTCGAGGGGAGACAGGGAGTCGGGTGCTGGAGCGGCCACGACGCCGGACCCAGCGGCCACCACCACAGCGCACCAGAGAGCCCACCACATCTACGACAAAATATAGAATTAGAAAAATGATAAGATAAATCAATAGCGGCCCGGTGTTTGGATTTGTGCCCGGTAGTTGGCAATTGTTATGTTTAAGTTCCATTTATAATATGGAACTTGAACTTAATTGCCAAAAGTGGATGTACTATGTACATACTAGCTTCTGCCAGCGGCTTCACCCGTGTGTAAGTCGATGGAACATATTCCCGGGATAAAAGTGTATCAGCTATTTATACCTAACATCCTGCCAATAAGCTAGGTTTAGCTCGGAGTTATCTGGTTACTTCTATCTCTACACCTATGTATGCCAATAGGTACGATATAATAATGTATCTAACGGTTATAAGAACTTTGAGAACTTCTTACGAAACTAAACATACGAGTCAGTTTTCAAATGAGATATTTACAAACTTTTCTGAACAAAATTCCTAAACAAAAATACTTGTGTGTATAATGGTAGACACAATCAATTTATAACAATTAAAATCATAATGTTTTGAATAAGTTTCTAGGCATAACATTATAAGAATTTAGGAGCTCGTCATACTGGTCGAACATCAAAAGGAACGGAAAACTGTATCTACCCTCCCTTTGTGTGTTTGAAATATGAATATTAAAATTAAAACTAAGCGACCTAGTATGAGCGATCGTTTCCTTTGACTATCGCAGCCGAGCCGTATCGCTCGCTTCACAGCCTCGTGTGCATTTTTGGAAGGTGGCCTTATAAATATTCATCAGTTCGCATTATTCGCAACACGCTTCTCGTCTGCCGTAACCGCTAAGTTTTAAAACCAAAGCCCCATTAACCCGGCCTCAGCCTCTGTAACAGTAACCTTTAAACCAAATTCGTTATTCGGAGACATTGTTGTTAATCCTTCAATCAGCAGGGTTGCCAGTTTAAAGCAGCTCCTCTTACCCAATTAATGAGGTTAGCAGAACAGTTGGATTCGCTGAAGACTTACCAAACGTAGTTAGATGATGGCTAGGAAATTCAGTTGTTTATCTATTTTCGTATTTAAAATTAAAGCACACAACTTGAAAGATCATCCCATTGATATAAGTCATCTTAGTAACCGGCTACCGCTTAATCAAAAAACGTTTTGTCAGGTCGCAAAAGATTAAATGAAAAACAATTTTGTTTAAGTATTGGTACCTCAGGCCAGATAACAAACTTTTGTCGGATGTTTTCCGCAACACTTTGATGGATTTTGAGTTATTTATCTGTAAAAGTGAACTGTAGCTGACAAAATAAGTAAGTATGCCAGCACAAAGGTAAACCAGACCAGGTATTTTCCAATGGCATTTTCACTGTAGAGGCAGATATGGGACATAAAAACGGTTACGTTGATAAATATCTTCACTTTGTTTCTATCGTAAAAATGTTACTGATAAAAAATTTACGTTGTCTGTAAAAGTTGTATTTTATTACGTAACGCGATCGACTTAAAATTTTAAATAGATTCTTTAATTTATGATTAGGTTCTCGATCTACCCTTCAGTTTTAAAATAATGATTGATTTAATAATGATTTACTTTTATATTGCTTGCCAAGATAAACAAAATTTGTTTCTACATGTGATGTTAAGCAAACGCTCTTAGAAGATTTTATAAAGTTTACGAATTTATATTATTTTTAAAGGGTAGGTATAAGTTATGTTTCGCTAACAAACAACTCTTTACATCTCAACAAATGCGTACAAAAATGCTTTCAAGAATATAAGACATACATCAAAATCATATCGAAAGTACACATGTCAGTAAAAGCTGCGATAACGTGTTAAACTAAGTAAAATATATTGTAAATCAAAAAGTAAAAGAGCTTTAGGTACTTTTACGAGTTTTATTCGCAGCGATTGCAGGCGAGGCTTGGGTCCGAGACTCCGCGTGACTTATCGGCTTTGGGTGCCGTCGGATATTTGTCCGCCATGAGATTATCTCATCTTGCACAGCTCTTATTAAAAATGTCCATTTTCTGAACATAGATTTATGCTAAAATAAACAGATAAAAATAACTATAAGTAACTGTCGCGTAAGCAGGTGGATTTCTGATTTTTCTTTTCAAAAGCTTTCTAGTTTGTGGGGATAAGAAAGTAATTAGAATTTATTGGCAAATATAAGTTTATTGTCATAGAAAGTAATGAACAATTTCTAACAAATCGACTTAGCTATTTGTCAGTATTTCTCTAGGTATTTACTGAATGCCTTAGGCTCTGTAGATACCTATTTCTAAATGTCTAGAACAATTACTGCGCTTCTTTTCACTATTTTGAACTAAAGCAAATAAAATTCAAAACTTAAGAAATATTTTCGATGGTAACTCGGTTCGCTTTTGGATGACGTCAATCCAGAAAAGTAGAAAAAATCTCCACGTCAGTTCCGTTGTTTTTGTGCGAATGACAGGACTTTTAAAATAAAACGAACAGAACAATAAAAGAATGGCAAACGGAAATTCTTTACTACAATACCACCATTCATATTCTTTTTGGAGAATTTACAGTGAAATTGAATATTTTTTGTTTTGGAACGCTGGTTACGGGAGAGCGGAGTGGTTAACAATACCGAGGTTTGACTTAATCGTGACGCGAATCAGACAGAGTGTCCTAGTTCCTAGTGTCTGTAATTTGTCATTGCGCTATCGAGACGAGATTTGGCCAGGTATCCAACTAAACGGGGCAACTCTATTTACATACCTATTTACATACCTTTTGCCGACGTTTTATAAGTGCCCATGTAGGCCTATGTGAAATAAAAAATTTTGAATTTTGAATTTTGAATAGGATCTGTTTCAACAACTCGACGAACTTGCTCTGTTTATGGTTGACCCACCTGGTCCCTCAGCGATAAACACTCGTTAGACAGCCAACTGCACAATTAAATTAATGTTTGTATACTCTCAACATTGAATTAGTACTGATAATATAATTAGTCCCCAAAAGAAACAGTTATATAAATATGCAGAAATAAAAACGTTAGGCCACTGAATATATTTTTGTACGAAACAGATGAGCTTTCATAAATAAACAAAATGTAAAAGTGGAAAATAAAAGATAATTTGAGTAATATGAGAGGTGCCCGCTGCAGCAGGTGCAGATTGTAATGTAGCAATGAAATCACATTAAATATACATGTGCACAGCGCACAATTGTTCCCACAAAGGAAAATATGATAACTGGAAAATTATGCTCGACATGATACGATAAAAACTGCAAAAACAGCAGCTCCGCTGAAAAATTCACAGAGTAACGCAATGGAAACAATTTCGTAATAATTTCTCTTCTAACTTACTTGTTCTAAGTACAGAGAGATGAGTAAGTTTACCTGTTCCTAAACGTTAATTCCATTTTAGTATCTAGTAGGCTTAGTGGAAAAGCTTGTCACAAACATTTGCAAGATATTGCGTGTCTACAGAAAAGTGAACGGATTACCGTTGTATAAAGAAAATGTGGGTCTAAACAGTGTGAGCTATATTGGCATTGAATGGGAGTTGGAGCTTAGATTGATATTATAACTGACTGTGTATAGGTTAAGCAAGTGATAGTCCGCGAACAATGAAGGTTTGTTTCACGCCATCAGGGTTTTGCTCCGAGGGCCATTGTGTGACTGAACGGGCCGCTCCGTGGAGATTGCTATCCGTTACTCTGTAAAATGATCGGCACGGCCGCTGTAGCCCGGAGCTCCAGCCAATTTCCGATAAAACTGTAACTGTGCACTTAAATTTTACAAAGTTCCTGCTTCGACTTCCTAAGCTTGATAGTCAATTAATTTATTGCTCAAGACATTACCTAATCCTTTGTTTAATTAGTACCACGATATTGACAATTAATAACAACGTTATATCGTTTTGCGATTTTACCAATATCCGTTGTTAGACATGTTTCGTAATATTAATATGCGTTAGGAATCTGTGCGAAAGTTGTGCTTGTAATTATCACAACACATGTGTTAGTAATTAGTTGTTTCGTATCTCTTGTGGTTATTTTGCTTACTTTGGAGCTTTGGTAAAGATATGTCCTCATTATGTTTACTAGGTTGCCCTAACCATCTTCTATTATTAAAAGAGATCTTTCCTACGAGACTTTTGATCTATCTTCGTAGTTAGAGTAAGTACGTTCACGTGTGACTTTCTAAGTATCGATTTTGATACTTCTTGTATATTGTTTGTTTATGTTAACGAATATTAACATATAATTAATATGATAATATATTCAATGAAAATTACTTGATAAGTCTCAGCACTGTCAGTGAGTTACGGAACTGTACTGAAGTAGAAAATAATCAAGATAGCAACTCAAGTGCAACTCATCACTGTTTTGTAACTAAGCTTAATATTGAGTGACTTTTGTAGTCAATTTTTCTATTAGGATCGACGCAAAAGAATAGTGCTTTTAGTATTCCATAAATAGACCACGTTTAGATTTAAAAATAGAAGCACTTAACCTGTTCACAAGACTGATTCTGGTCAATGAAAGGTACCAGATTTTTCGCTAAGTCACAATGTCTGAATGGCCTGTGGGCTTTGTATATACTTGGCTAAGATAAGCGTGAGCCATGTCCGTCTATGATACCACTTTCTTACACAAACAGAGTCCTTTTCTGATTACATCTGTTGACTTTCTTGTCTCATGTGTCATTTTTAACAAGAGAAAATATATGTATGTAGTAGATCCTATTCTAATTCAGCCGTTACTACTCACTTACTATGTATCTGTAGCAAAAATAAGATTATTATTTTTCTTTGTCAAGATGGCACCTAGCTTTCAGAAAATATGAACAAGATTGATTTGTTGTCTTCAACGGATGAAGCTTTTCCAAGTATTGTCACATCATTTCTCTTCACGACACATCATATAAGCCGCTTAGCACATGTTCCGCAGTAAACATCCACCGAAATCGTATTTACGGCTTTCTGCGAACCGAAGCACACTATAAAACCGAATGCAACAAGTGTCGCCGACAGCTTCGCCTCGACAAATATTGAATCGTAGCGCCGGACCGGATGTACGCAGCGAATGGCGTTTCCTCCCGACTTCCCGATATTTGATCCGCAATTTCGAAAAGGTTCGCGTAAGCACCCTATTTTGTATTCACAGGCCTAGTTTCACAGCGAAACAATCGCGCAGAAGTATCCGATCATAATTTGATTGGATCATCAGCGCACAATTGACTATCAATCGGTTTCAGCAGACTGCGCTTAAAATGAATTATTATCGACTCATGCATAAATATGTATTGCGAATATATTCCAGTCAACGTGCTTTGATGTGGTTTTCATTATTGTGGGGCAAAAACTGGCGAGGACGGGAGTTGGAAACTTATTTTGTAACTAACGCCCTCTGTGGCTTGGAACTAAACAGTTAGGTAAATTTGTACCGGTCAAGCAACGAAACTCTAATACATTAAATGATCTCGGCTCATATACTAACATAATAGTATAATGGCGTATAAAAGAAATATGTAAGAATATATCCATACAATCTATTGTTACAGACTCCTTACAAAAGATTAACAAAAGAATATCATGTTCGTAAACAATGGAAATAAAGATTATGTTCGTGATTACATTCGTACAGTGATCGAAGATCCAATCCATCATATTTATGCGTTATCAAAACATGTTGTAATATTTTTAGAAAGTAAGAAAAAAAAAAGAATATTAAAGATAAACCAACATTATTAAAAGTTAGCTAGATACTTTAGTTTTAAGCGCTAGAGACTGAATAAATTCGTTTTTTTATTTCACTTCTTAGCAAAAATATAATTCTCAAGATTATTTAAGAGGATTACTAAAATATATTTAAAATAATATATTTTAAAGCCAATATTTTTCTAAGTTAAAACAAGCGGCAAAAACAAAACCCAATCTCAAACTTACCATGTTTGCTTTAGAGGTGTGAGAACGGACTCGGGAAAGAATCTGTAACCAAAAGAAACATCCAATTAATACTAGAAACATATTTTGATGTTGTGTGCGAAATATTAATACAAAACTAAATTAATACTAACTAATCCGAGACAAGAGATTATGCCGTAAATTAATTAATGAAACAGTATTACTATCAAATGAATTTTCCATATAAAATTTCCATCGAGTTTTCAGGAACAATTTCGCCACTAGTAATGTAATATTCGGTATCATGGGGCATTCCATGAAAACGGAACTGATCGACGTGACCCAAATTCGGACTTCCAGCGTGCATTCGAATGGAAACGGTACAGCTCGGGAAAAAATTGAAATGTCAGGTGCATGAGGATTTGCATCAATGGCGTCAGATGAAGATTATTAGATTAGCTCGCAGATCTGCCCTAGTTCTACGTGTACGTTTTGGTAGCTCTGCAAAATTTTTCATTTCGAGGTACGGTGTCGTGTTTGTAT
Source organism: Orthosia gracilis (assembly GCA_947562075.1). Classification (NCBI taxonomy): domain Eukaryota; kingdom Metazoa; phylum Arthropoda; class Insecta; order Lepidoptera; family Noctuidae; genus Orthosia; species Orthosia gracilis. The sequence goes on from OX387268.1 coordinate 46,471,759, forward strand.
GCAGGTACCCTGATGCATACCTACGTTCTTCTTTTTTGTTAGGGTTTCGTATCCAAAGGGTAAAAACGGGCCTCTATTACTAAGAATTCACGATCCGTCTGTCTGTCTGTCCGTCTGTCACCAGGCTCTATCTTATGAACCGCGATGGCTAGATAGTTGAAATTTTCACAGATGATGTATTTTTGTTGCCGCTGTAGCAAAAAATACAAAAAACAGAATAAGATAAGAATTTAAGTAGGGCTCCCATACAACAAACGGGTTTTTTCTGCCGTTTTTTGCGATATTGGTACGAAATCCTTCGTGCGCGAGTCCGACTAGCACTTGGCCGGTTTTTGATTCGTATTCGGAAAGTGTTTGTAGTGCTTTTAGCAATTACGGTTTTAATTTTTGTTCTATGTTTTCTTATAGCTGTATTAAAGGTTTCTCTTTTAATGGTCATGATATTTATAATTGTGCTGTCATAGTTACTTGTATAAATTAAATTGTCTTTGATATGTACGTGTAGGAGGACTAATAGTTATCTTCAAAAGCATATAGCCTTTCAAGTTTGTCTGGAACAGATTAACGAACATCACAAATACCTGTCATATACATGACGATATTTCGAACGATAATGAAGCCTATTTTAACCCGAGTATTATTAATTATTACAACTAATATCAGTAGGTATTCGTAAAAGCATAACACCACAAATAGCACCTTTGTCGGTGCAGAGAGGAATAGTTGGGTAAACTTTGTTTCTTCGGATCAGAAACATTGTTTACTGAGTTTTATTCCTGAAATGATTTCTGAGAAGTATTTGCTATGTGAGTCACGCAATCTTCAGGTTTTAGGAATGGGAACAGAAAATGTTTGATTGTGCGGGTACTTTTTTTTTTCGGTTGAGTATTATAACTTGAAAGTGCCTGTAGGTTACAAGAATAATTGTGAGAAATGGCTTCAAAATTCTTATCGTGAAGCCTAGGCCTTATGATGAGATTTAGGTATAAAATATAAAGGTGTTGATAACTGACTACTAACTTTTTGTCGCGCTTTCGCTTCAGTAGCCTATTCGACACAAAAATCTTATATTTTCCGGGATAAAAAAAGCCTACGCATTCATCAAAAGTGTAGCTCCTACCAGAGAATTATTAAAAAAAAATTGGGTCAGTAATTTAAGAGATTACACCAAATAAAAATATAACCAACAATGTGGGCGTCCAAGCAGAAAGGTTCCAGTTCTCGTCATTTAGTTGCCGAGATATAAACAGTTTTGTAAAGTTGCCCTAATAAAAACACAAGTAGTTTCAACAATAAATGTCTGATAAAGAAAAATGTGTGCCAGGTTTTGAATGTGATTTCAATCCTTATTTTCAATTAACTATTCTAGATACCGAACCTAGTCTTAACTTAATACACAACTACTAGACCCTTTTTGCTTGGACGCCCACATATTCGTTTAAAACTTCAAACAAAAAAATTGCAGGCTTATCTTCGTGTTACAATATTTGGATACAGGTTGAACCTTTTCGTGGCCAAAAGTCGAAGCTTGCCAGTATCATGATAAGGAAATCAAAGATCTTTTCTATATTTTACTACAAAAATGGGAACAGGTGTAGGTACAACCTATAGTTGTTACCTTAAGCCGTTTGCGTCATATAATATGTAAGAAACCGACGCAGTATGCTTAAAAATACAGAAGATGTAAACATGGAAAGATCGGAATGTATTCTTTCGTATCACGTACGCACATTGCTATAAGTATCTACCCATATAAATAATTAGAATTAATAGTAACGATTATTTCTTGATATCAATAAGGAAGTTATATTATATTATAAATCTCCGGCAATTTCTTTAAGGTTTCCCTAGTCGACGGCACGAACTATTTTGTGCGCGAGGATAAAATGCATGCATGCATCCGACAACACGTGCGAAAGAGATAGATGCTGTGATGAGGATGAGGAGTAAGAAGCTAGTTCGCGTACGAATTAGCACTTTTGCAAATTTGTATCGAAATGGATGATGATTCAGGACGAAAACGAGCACGCGAAATTTTATAAACAGACCTTTGGGAGTCTAGATATCATTAAAAAACGACAAAATGTATATTTTCAAAACAAAATTATTTGCATTGCTGAATTTCTAATCTATCCCTAAAATGAGGCCGTTTTACAATTTTCCTTCTTCTTGGATGCGATAAAATAAGTGTTGAAATATGGAACTTTCGACGCTCATAACTTTCAAATATTTTATATGTTTTTGTTTTACATTTTTTTTTGGCTAGATAATGATTAGACAAAATGATATCAGTTTTTATTTAGAACGTACATCGTCAAACAGTGGAGTAATCGCTAGACTATCTTTGTATGGAAGAATGCGACTAGTGTAACCTTAAATTACTAACTTTGTAATGTGCGGTAAGTGTTATTTCTAGACACTTATTTTTGGCACATTATTATTGCTCATCAAGTAGGGTAAGTACTTGATGATTAACTGATCATATAATTCCTTGTTAATAATAAGAATGTTATTAAAAAGTTACATAGTGGAAAATATCGGCTAACTCTTTAGAAATGCAGCACGAAAGGTTATGCTACTTTTCCAAAGACTATCGGGTTTTGCCGGGAAACGGTCGAAAAATGAAATAAAGTAAACCTATGAAGCTTTAGCTTTGAAAATTGCCACGGACACGGACAAATTTTTTTTTCAGTAAAATGACGTTACATTCAGAATTGACTTTTATTAAGGTCATGCTTACAATTGAACTTCACGTAAAAACGGAGCCGTTATAAAGTACCTACTGGAAACAGTTCGTCATTGACAACAACCAAAAACGTAACTGAAAAGCGTGAAAGTATGGCGGCACCCTTTGCAGGATTTTTCGCTGTCACATGAGTGATCTATAAATTAAGAGGCGCTCGTCGATACGAGGTGTCACCAAGAGAATGCGATCGACACGTCGCGTCGGTAAGTACCGATGGACGGGTCCTGATTAAGGGAACAATGCTTTGTCCGACGGTGTGATCGATCCGCACTCCCCACCGGTCAACACTTCAGATGTAATTGACGAGGTGAATTACACCCGCTATTTAGTTGATCGAATTATTCCGCCCACCGATAATTTGTTTGGTTATTAATATTATTTGAACAGTTATAAAGGTCATTTTATTTTCGGTTGCCGTTTCGTTGCTTTACATTGTAATAAAATTCTGTCAAACTGCCTGCCTGGCTGCCTACTGACCATCATAATCATCATCTCAGCCGAAAAACGTCCACTGCTGGATATAGACCCCTCTTGCCTTCTGACCATGGAAATGTAGAAATTATAAATAAAATGCACCAGAGGGACAAAACTGCGTTGGAAAAATGTCAGACGGAGTTCGCACTATTTTAGACATCCAGTTCTTACGGACTAAGTTACGTCTAAGTATATCTTATTATTTTTGTTCTGCTCTGAAGGCAAAAGAAAACTCTACCGAGAAAACGAGTGCTACGAAGCAGGCATGCTATGATATATCTTAAAGAAACACTTTTCAAGGTGTGTTCGAGACCTAACTATGTTAAAGATAAACCAATGCAGCATCAATGATGTAAAAAAGTTAGATTGTATATGTAAATATTCACAAAACACTTTGCCAAGTGATCTATCTCCCTCTCGAGGTACACGTAAAACTTTCAAACACTGAAATTGATTTTCCCCGATAAAACAAATCGACACAAACCAAATATTATACTAGAAAAACTTCGAAGAGGGAAATTTAAGGTAACGTAACTGTTTGGACCGTTAATAAGATGAAATAAACAGAACAAAGTAAACGAATACGTACGTAATGATGTTTGAATATAAGGTCCCATTTAGACTGGAGGAGGTAAAATTTTCGATAATTTTTAGGATAGACTCTTGAAATGAAACTGAGAGCAAGAATGGTTATTAATGCTTTAACCCCAAGGTATGAAAGGAACAGATATGTAAATCGATAATATCGTTAAAACGACATTTTAACCCCGACCCATTGATTAGATTCGTGACCCAACTCTACAAGTCCCTAAAGGAGGTACGAATCCATGCAACCTCTTCACCGTTGTCACCGACAACTATTGTTCCAATTAATCAAAACTCAATTACTAGACAATTGGTGGTTAGCCACACAATATAAATTGTAGACTGTAATAACACAATTACGGGGTGGATAATAACGTAATAATTATTGGAATTATTGGACGTACATACGTGATCAGGTTGAACTATGAGACAGCGTATCGTACATATTGGTACGTGATAGTTGAGATAAATGGACACAATATAATCTTAGTAGCTAGCACTACACTAAGATATAGCTAGCTATTACACTAATTACCGTCAATTATGCTGGATTTCTATGACATGATGCCTATTGACAAATTCTGTGAATACTATGTCTGAATAGCTCTGGGGTTCTACGGGGGAATACTTATAGAAATATGAGGGATTTAAGTCTATTAACTTTAGAGGATTTCAATGTCTGAGAGGATAGATAATGCGACGAACTTCACTCGTAATTCTAGAAAATGGATATAGATGACAAGTCCTTGGTCGGCTTAGCTAGACTACTAAAACTCCTACTTTAACTTTTTGAAGTACAACCTTAGCCTTTATTAATATAACTCGTCTGGGAAATCTAGGGATACGTCAAAATCTTAAGAGGCAAACCCCGGCTTGTATTCGCCCCGCAATTTATGTTGCAGTTTGTTAGTGGCGTAATAACGCTTAGTAAGCGGTAATACAGGCGAACCCGCTAAGGGACTGGTACAAAACCTCATTATTATTACACGAAAGAAAAGTTTGTTAGATATAAATCGATGAACTATTGTTAACTTGTTGGCTGTAAGGAACTTCAGAGTCATCTGTGTAAATTGTTAAAATAGTACAGTCCCCGGCATGTAACTTGGCAAGGTTTGGCGCAGTGGAGGTAAGTTCTCTTAAATAGTGCGCAAACTGATCAACCATATAGAACGAACGGAAAGTGGAAGGGATGCGATTCGTCAGTGGAACCTTGAGTCTATACTGATCAACCAATCGCGCGCTGGGAACGGTGCTAAACGTACCCCTCGTCCCGCTTGGTAACCAAAGAGACCTAAAAAGGATTTGTGCGGATCTAACGACTCTTGCAAGTTACGTGCCGGCAGCAAGCGTTTAAACATGACATTCTAGTCGTGTATTAGGTTAGTAGTTTCTTAAGATATGTCTTATCAATACCGTCGCGTCATCTTTAGCTAAAAAAAATACTTTAGCTCCAGACATGCATCACTAGAACCTCATATATTTTGATCTACATATATACATTAAATGGTAGTAAGTGTTACAGTATATGAGCAAATAAGCACGATAAAAATAACTTGATTCCAAGCATGAGCAAATTTGTGAAAACCTTCTGTCTATCCTGAATACCTATAATGTCTGACAATATTTGACACTAACACAAATAACAATTTTTTGTTTCCTGGCAAATATTACGCCGATGATCAGCTCTAACTTTCACATTCCGTGCTTAGACGCAAAGCCAGGCTCTGTACTAAATTCAATGGCAATGTTTACTTAGTAACAGCAACAAACACGCAACTACCATGAAACTACGATTTACCGTGTGCTTTGGTATATTACATAAACATGAGTATGATAATTTCCCCTGTAATATAAATATTATATATGGGTTTTATTGGATTTGATACATTGTTTCACTGTTTCGCAAAGGAGCCGTGAAACCAACGAAATACTTTATGTCTGCCATGTCTACGTGTCAAATGTCGCATGTCTCGCTTCCTTCTCACTTATAAGAAAGAAGGATGTTAATTTTCGTGATACCTTTCCTGTACAGTGCTGAATGGAATTCATAATGTTATGTTCAAAATAACTGAATTTGTAACAAGCCGTTTTGCACGCTTTTGTGAACCTACGTGAACGTACGTACGACGTTAAAGTTATAGTGCTTCGAAATTATACAAATGATAACAGAAATAAACGTTTTACCATTTCTTTTACCAAGGGCAATTATTTCAATTGTTGGATACTTTTTAACTGAAGCTGAAGCATTATATTATTTGTGACTGAAGAATAAATAAGGCTATTTGACATATTTTCTATGCAAAAGCTGTTTTATTTCTCTGATAAAAGGTATCTGACTATTGAAAAACATTGCATTCTTGCTCCTATAAAACAGAAAATATAAAATCCATGATATGATTTTAGTCTCAAATTAAACTAATAGGTACGTTCTCAATTTAAAGTTAATTTTAAACGACGCGCCGACGGCGACGCCCTCCATTTTATAAGTACAGCTATTTTGGTCTCATCCGGAATGGCAATTTGTCATAAGATAATGTTTCTCTACATTTTTAACTTGGTTTAATAAAAGATGCCTGAAAAGACAACCAACCGAATAACACTAAAACATGAATTTTTGTTCAATTTCTCCTGAGAGACAATTCCAATAAAGAAAACGTGTATTATCATCACGAAATGGAAGAATATTTACGAAAAATGTTCGCTGAAATTTGTCGTAATAAAAGACTGCCTAATGAACCGTGGAAGTTAGCTTCCGTTAATATGACCAGATGGTCGATACTTAAAAGTCTATTCCATAATGAACATTATCTAATAATGTTATCCCCTAGAACCTTCGTGGATCAAATCAGCTGATTCATTAATGACCGTAATAAAATTTAAAGTTAAGGAGCTCAGAACAGAACACACTAGATCAAACTGGATAGGTTTACAAGCTCAATGTTCTTATTAGAACAATGCATTGCATTTTTCAGTATTTTCAGTAAAATAATAGACTATTGGTACGCCCACAACATGCCAGCCACTTGTGATACGTAACTCTATTCAGGCGTATATGTTTTGCTCGTATCAGTTCAAGCTGTACTTTTCTCGTTTTGTTGCTCATCACATTCATGGGCATTCAACGTGCATCAACCGCATGTGAATACAACTGTTGTGAAATACCCACTCACATTTTTATACAACAGAAAAAAATATACATTCACGAGAATTAAAATGTTTATTTCTTTTGGAGTTTTCGTTTGAATTAGTGGAGGACGGAATTCTTAGGTTACTTTTGAATTTAATTCCAACATTGAAAAGAGAAAATTATGAAAGTCAAAACTCGTAATATTTGCTTGTCGTCTCTGATCCCTTAGCTTAGCTGGTCGGCCTTTATGTGGCGAACCCCTTGATTATTTATGGTAGGTGACTAATCTGCCTGAACTCACACGTGAAATGTGAACTCTTTTGTCTACCAAATTAATTATTTATACGGGTAGTACGCACAATGCTATTGAGGTCCCCTATCTATATGCTGACGTTAAATAGGTCATAATGTTACGTTATAAATAGCTATTGCTTTTGACTATCCAGCGCTTAACGAGAGACATATTACTAAGAGATTTTACTTGAAACCTTGCAAGGTTAGGAGGCAGGTATACTGAACCTTTTTACCTCGTGTTTGATTAATTATCTCAAGTTTAACTAAATGAATCTGAACAAATTTTTTACTTACGTGTTGTGGCTGAATGGTGTCGTTGTTTAAATGAATAGTAGGATAGCTACGAGGACATCGGGAGTCGCAAGACGATTCCCGGCCACCGTAGGCGCGGGGTTGCGGACGACGAGTAATGGGTACCGCGCCGTACGATAAGGACTAAGCTCGAGGCGACAGGGCGTAGTGTTCCACGCGCGCCTCAAAGAGATTTCAGCGAAAACTGACGGGGTCCGCTAGGGCCAATGTCTGTCTAGGTCGCGGATAAATTTGAAAGAGAACACGGGTGGGTTTTAGTCAGTAAAAGTTTGACAGGCCTTCCCGCTTCACCCAAAGCGGGAGAAGTCATTTGATGATTTCGAACACAAAAAAAGGTTCCTACGAGAAGAAATTTCTCTTTGCTGGTAAGCAGTATTTTTCTCTTCATGTAGGTAAGCACTAAATAAAAGCATATCAACTACCTCTTTGTGTATGTTAATTATGAAATTGGAATGCGCAGCGTTTTCATTTGATTCTAAACAATGATTGATGTCAATTTCATAAAATTACGTAGGATTCCGATACAATTGCGTAGGATTGATTAACTTGAAATGCACCTACGTGTAAAGTTGATTTGTGCATCTGCATTAATAAACCATAGTAGGCGTTAAATATTTGCAACAAATACTAAAACATTAAACATTACGAGATTTAGTGCAATCCTAATTACCTTTTTAATCAAACAGACGAATGGCCTAATCACAGAGCACTAGATTTGATGAACGACCATCAAAATGATAAACGATGGACGGCCTTATTACTAAATAATGAAACAGAGACAAACTAACCTGTGTACACAAGACAACATCACTTCACAAGTCTGATAAGGGTCGTAGGACAGACCTTAATTACGAACTCCTAAATAATAACTATGCTTCAATTAGTTTTACTGTCTTGACTGTATTAGTCTTGATGCTCGCAAGCGTTGTTTTGAACCTCCGACGGAAAAAGGGAGGTGTTATTTGTGTATCTGTCTGCGGCATCATCGCTCCTAATCCAAAACGGATGAACTGACTTCGATTTCGATAAATGTTTGAAAGGTGACTTTATCAAAAGAGTCCTTAGCTATGTTTGATAAAAATCAGTTAAACCATTCTTTAGTTATGGGCGTTTTACTGTTTGAATCGGTTTGTTTTCGCAAGATATCGCGACATAATGACGTGTTCAATAGATTGTCGATCGAAGCGCATCTACAACTAGATACATTTTGTAGCATGAAATAAAAATGTGTCGGAGTTTTTTATTTTTGTGTTCAAATATGGAATCCTTAGTACTATCTGCGGTTTCAGTATAGTGTTATTGGGTTTTGTCATTTTAGTTCAGTCACTAGCTGCCAGTCTACCCTGTAACCAACAATTTTAAAACATGTGACATTCATCAACACGCACTGGGCCTGCGAGGTGGATTTCGCCCACTTCATCCTATATAGAAGATCCGTGTGACTCGGCAGTGGGAAGCTTGTAGAATTATTATAATTCTAACAAAAAGAGCGTTTCCCAATGCATGGGACTCTAACATAACTGCCAAAACTTGGTTACCACCTATACAAGGTATGCCTCGGAGGAATTAATCAATTATTACATTGTCATTAAACTTTTTTTAGAAAACATCAACATAACTCAAAACAAGGGTCTAATTTAACAAAGTAATCCTTTATTAACACCAGTTGCTAAGCGTGGAAATGTGTCACACGCATAATTACTCGAGGAGGGTGGTTTCAGACGCAGTATTTCACTTGCATGTAAAATACGTTCATTCGGCAACCCCTAATTGCAATAATGTGTAATTCGTTTGCAAAACACGTTTTCTTTATACGTATTTATGTTCGTGCACACGTAATCCGAAAATGTGACACTTCTTTTTGTAAAAAAAAATGTTTTAATTTAACAGTTTCTAAAACAAATTTCGGCAGGTTTGTCTAAGAACATCTAAGCGGATTTTGTAATTAAATTTAAACACACAAAACTCTGTTTTACTACATAATATTAAACAATTTCAAATGTTATAATAATGTAATATTTAATAACATTTTAAATTGTTTGTCGCAGACCGTAGTCAAAGTTCGTAGCAAAATTCGTAGCGTACTACGAAGCTGCTACGCTTTTGTAGGAACAACAAATCTCGTAGCACTGATTGAAGTTAGGTGAAAATACTCATACATGATTATTTTCTGTTGTATTCTGTTCAATATATCATAAGTATCATTAGATTCAATAGAAAATGAATCTGTACTTGATAAATGAATTGGTATCAAAGTGAAATATCATTTGCTGCCCACGTTTATTGTGGGGTGTACTCGTATATACAAACACATACATATACTTATATAAAGTATATGAAGCGATATGAGTAATGTGCCTAGTTTAGTAGTTAATTAAAGTATCTTGAATGCGAGCGCAAGCTCATTAAACTGAGAGATGTATTGGATCTACTTGTGCTCAAGTAGGTACTTGTGTTGTTTAGTACATATTAAACAATCGACATTCCCGGCTACAATTAATTTGTAAAAAGTGACTAGATTATAGTTATTACTAATTTATGTACAAAAATTTAGTATAAACCAGCAGTACAATTTTAGATGCTTGCACAGCTAGTTGGGTAGGAACATTTTGCAATGACAGAGAGCCTAAAAAACATTTTTATGACATTTTCTATTTTGTCATGAGGACGTTATATTTTAAAAAGTCTAAAGTCCACTTAAGAGTAGATAGTTTGTCAATTACAATTATTGATCAAATGCACAAAATAGACAATCGTAACGGGTAGCTAATGGGTATGGTATCTACCAGTAACTGAGCAGTGGAAGTCAGATAAGCAGTCGCTACATGTAAATTACTGCTCTCCTATCCAAGAAACAAACGTTTCGAATCGAATCTCTTTCTACAATCGTTAACGCCTTCTATTTGTATGGTCTGACCACGTGACTTAACATTCAGATGTGTCATTCCCATACATTGATTCGTTTTCTACTGCCATTATCGATTGTAGATTGTCAACTTGGCTACAGGCGACTACAATAGGTTTGGTTGATAGCCTATTCTAAAATATTTGAAAACATCGAGGCAGATTGATATTTATTGACTGAACTTCTCAAAATCTACAATTTTGACAAAACCAAAACCTCAGCGTTTTCTGTTTACAGTAACAAAACAAACACGAGATCAGTATTGTTGGATCTATACTTAGAGTTGATACAATTTAGTCTAAATAATAACTAGTATCAACAATACCGCTTGCTCAGAAACTTGGTTTACTTTACAAAGAGCAACGTAAATGATAGATGTTTGAAAAGGCCGAGTATTAAATACATCATGCTAATATTTTATTTACTTGTATTAAGAAAACTTTATAGTTCCAGTCGACGACATTAAGTTACTTTTGTCACACATTATTGTTCCAAATGTTCCAGTTTAAGTTCCGTAGCACGGCTTGTCATGTTATTAGAGATGTGACTTATTACTCTCGATTTCTGAATAAAAAAATTGACGATAGTATAATTATCAAACTCTAGCCTATAAATCGGTCAAGCTTTGGAATAAAAGTAGGATTTGAAACGTTCTTAACTAGATATATTTAATTCTGAAACCGGCATTTAAATCACATCTAAAATTTCAGCCTTGGTTTTGAGTTCTAGATTTCAGTATTTCAACAATCGAAATAGAATTCCGTTACATATAGTTTTTTCACACACTAAATCAATCTGTTGATATACGAAACCGTCCCGACCCGAATTAAATCTTTCATACAACATAAAAAAATCTCAATAATACTTTTTTAATCGCCGCTAACCCTTTTATCCTGTTAAAATATTCAAACATTTTGGAGTATTACGTGTTGAAGGCAGTTTAAGGTTATTTAAAGCCTTTTTCGTACAAGCTTCGAGTCCGTTCGGTAGTTTCCACAGACATAAATCTAACTAGATGATGCGAATGTATGACTTCACGTGTCAAAAAAGGAAGTAAAGGTGAGAGTCTAATATAATGTTTTCAACACCGATAATCAACCAAAATCTAATTATACCGTTGAACTGTAAAACTCTACAATAAGTGGGCAGAGACAATGGAAACATTTTCTTTCACCGGTAGTTCTAAACTAAGCGCTCCAGTTTTCCACACCCAATTTATGTGTGGAAAAGTGGGACGGTTGGTTTTCATACAGATGAAGTGACTTGCGTTGTCTAGTTAGATTTAGGTCTATGGTAGTTTCAAAAAGCTGATTGAACTTTGTAATGGGACCGGTCCCGTCGGTGGAGTACCGCGTAATTATAGTTGAGTGTAAACTCCAAGAAGTGGGGCGGTATGCTGCGGCATCAATTTGTACTTAATACTCGTCGTATTTATTTTAAATGCGAATATGTATTTGACAAGCTGAGTTGACTAAGTTTGTGGTGCAAACTACAAGATCAGTCTCTGAAACTTTGCCGATTGCTGGATGTAGCTAAGATGGCAGAGAGAAGTTAATAATAAGAGATCTAGAAGGATATACACAGATCTTATTGGTGATGTTCTTCAGATAGACCAGTTGTAACTATGTACTCAATATCAGCGTAGTACAGTACAACTATTTTCTCAATTTCCCTCGGCAAACTTCTTGTTTCGTCAGTCATTGGATTTCTATCAGTTGTCCTTTGCACTTGGTGCAGCCCGGACGCTCTCAATCCACTTGGAAGTATATAGATTTGTAATATTCTTTTAACATAATGAAATTTATTTAAAAAATGGGAGTAAAGCTACTATAGTCGCAGGAAATAAAATAGTTTTACATCTCTATACAGTTTACACGGAATTCAAACCAAACAACAATAAAGTACTCAGTTCTAAATTAAAATTATTATACGCGATAAATCGAATATTTGATGGACATGAAAATGAGCATTCATTTGTATTCGGAAATGCGATGATTGCCGAGGGACATTAAGAAAATAGTTGTACTGTACCTACTTATAAATAGCATGCTTGTATGACCAAATTTATGAAAATAAACATAGCAAAAGGAGATGTAAGGATCGTAGAAGGTTACATTCTGTAGTTTTTGCCTACCCCCATGAGAAAAAGCGTGAGTTTTTATATGTGTTTAATATGTATACTATCTACACAGCATAGAAAGTTTACTTATTAGAAATAGGGAGAAACTATCATTAAAACCTATTTTGACCAGAGAACTGAGCTGAAAAACTCTATGGTGAAGAAATCTCCATTCATCGTCTTCAGTCGACCATTATTGTAATGTCCTTTTTGCTGCTTAGTCACACTTATTTAGATTGATTGATCTCTGAGAGAGTCACACAAGTTGCTGACTGCTGGTATCTACATACAATTTTAACAGACTAAAAGGTCCTTAAGTAAATTAATTTAGTCAATAAAGACCATACTGTAAGACTCGACACGACTTCATCAACTTTGTATTCAGGACAGCTTAATAAATAATTTAAATTAATTAATAAATATTTTGTTAGTCAAAGCACCCATATTTGTTAGTAAAAGGGACTTAAAAACTATTTGAGTAAATATTCATGAAGTTAGTTTGAAACTATTCGTCCCGGACTATGGGGACCTAAATGTTTTCGTTCCGGTATTATGCGGATCATAAAGACGGGCTTACGCCTTATAAATATTTAGGTAAATAAATATTTGCGGTTTATTTATATCATGATATTTTGCTGAGAATATTTTAGGATTAAAAGAGGCATAATTACTTTAAAATGAGAGTTATAAGCGCTTCTAAAAACTTTGTCTAATTGTAACGAAACTATGGCAAACAATTTATTAAACAGTATGTAGCCCTTATATTCGCAAAACAAACCTTAAAATCTAGCTAAACAAATGAACACTAATTAATCCGTATCACATATTACATTAAAACAATGTATACTAACTACAAACAATTCATAACTCCCCTAATACATAATTGTTAACCAATATCAAATTAATTGTTAATTTTAGGTACCTTTGTTTTGCGTAATGAACAGAGGTGATGCTAAACGGTATCGTAATTAAGACTCAATTAATCACCCCGGAGCAATTTATTTAATATTTCTTAACGAGACCGGACTCTTTAATAGAGAGCCCGAGAGCCCTCAAAGGTTCAGACTTAACCAACTATTGGCTTTATTAGGGTTGGATTACACCATGCTAAACTGTTTGGAAAAGGTGTTAATGAGAGCTTTAGAAGATTCTTGTTAACAGAATCGATTATGTAAACTTAACTGTTAGGGTTGATCGGAAAAGGTTTTGGCTGCAGTTCGAGAAAAATTGTCTGTTATGGTTGTGTATAATATCTTATTGCGCTGAGCATCAGATGTAGCACATTCATTTTCATACTTTCAAATGGTATTTAGAACATCATTAATATCGCTTGCTCCAACATACCCAGACCAATTAATTATTGTTTATCTAGAACGAGATGTATATATCACAAAATAAACACAAGAACAAAACGATTATTTATAGTATTAGATACTCATTCTTATCGAACAAGGCAACATTATTTTCCCATGTTTCAAACATAAGGATTCGTGAACAGAATTGGTTTACATGTGAGTCAAGATTTCTTTTATTGTAATTACATTCTCTCATTGCATATTAATTTCATGCCAACATGGATGATATTTTTTTTTTGCGCAATCCGAAATTAATGAAAATCAAAAAAGTCTTGCTACTTTTTCCGCACACACTAAAAATCGCGTCTTATTCCATAGCTACAAACTTTTAATTAGAGCAATTGAGAACATAATTCGAAGGACAAGATAAGATTTTTGAAATTAATTAACATTTAATATATTTTCCTTGTCCATCAAGTTAAAAATGTCTTGCAATAAAACATCGTGGGTCGTGGGCAAAGACCGAAAAAGCACACGAATGGAAAAAAAGAGAAATAAATGACTCGAGTTTTAATCTACAATATGAATATTTATATTTAGAATTTGAATTCATCATTTGGTATTTATACAATTCTCCAAAATTGACAAATGAGTATTTATTTTTCCACTCCATTTGTTGGTGAAGTAATATACCGTGAAATGGAGCTATTTCAGTAACATCGATCAATGAGTTCGGAATTAAAAACGGGAAGTTCTTACTCTTTTGTGCAGGTAAAAAAAATGGCTTAAATAGGCTTGGATATTACGCAATTCAAGATACATCAAGATCAACTCTGATTTTAAAATTAAATAAGTGCAGCCGTAGCTTTGAAGTTCGTAGTCGGCCGCTACGAAACTACGGTATGCGGTAGCCGAGTGATTTTTACTAAAAGCCAAGTAAGCGATATCTATATACATACTTTCATAGCTGCCAACATTTTATCTTCATGTAAAAGTTATCTTAACATGATAATTTCATGTCAATACATTAGTAAAATGATCAGAAAATCGCTCAATGTTACACAAGGTTAATAAGTCAACAAACTTCAAAAGGGCGTCCATAATCATATTTCGATTATTTAGCTTAATTTCTCAATCACTGCGAACGTTTCAAGTAGTTGCCAGTTTCGACTTTCAAAGACATATTTCGAATAATTCTTCAGATTTTGGAAATATTCTCTTAACTTATATTAATGTGACAATTATCAGTTTAATTCCATTAACTCATTTACTGAAGTGCCAGTAGACGGCTTTCTAATTGGTTCAATAAATCTGAGCATATCACATTTATAAACTGTCTGTCTACACCACTATCTTCTATGCGTTATATTGCTATTGAACTATTAATTTGCTTGAAGTTGAATGATTGGACCTTAAGTTAATAAATGACCTAGGAAAAGTAGCTGTCCCGCGGCCACCTACTATATTTTTGGCGCGATCATTTCCAGTAAATCATTTTTACAATCTAAGAATATATATTTTAAGCCCCTAACAGAAGAAAGGTAAATTTAGCCAGTCCAGTGCGTTATAAATGAGTAGGTAGGTACCTGGGCAAGATTGATTGGACCCTGATGACTTGCAGCCACGAGATTAATAGCTCGATCGACTGCTTAAACAGTATGATTTGCGAGATCAGCGCCTCAATGACGATTTGTAAGTCAACTTGGTTGACTAATTAATTGCCTTCATTTAAATTTAACAGTTTATTCTATTAATAGGAGTCATAATCTGTACACTCAATCTTGAAAAGAATTTTCTATGGAAAATTTTGATCAATCTCGAGAGATTGAAACCTATTTTCAACTGGAAAGTTCTTGGTTACTTTAATCAATGTTAGTTGTTTTAATATTAAGAATGTGGAAAGTTTAACAAAGAGAGAATTGCCACTGTTTTCTTTAATAAATGCGGAATAGCTGTAATATTAAGAATAAACGCCTTTAGAGTACGACGATAAAAATACATATATCTGTTCACCCATTGTCGTAATACCATTAACGCATGCTTATAGTATTCGCGTCACCACCCATGACATTTCTATGTTAATTTTATTGTTACTCCTACGAAAAGATGGGTAAAAGTGCAAATTATCGGAGCTAGGGTCGCAACGATGATAACAATGTATGTTCATGTGTGCCACAGAGTAGTCATTTGAATAATTTTTGCATTCCAGTAGGACCACAGGCGACTGAGGACAAAAATGGAGTCGCTATTGAACGACTACTTGTTGCATGGGACCCACGGGTACTATCGCTTGTTTTTATGACGCACTGTTCAGTTTATTTAACATGTTAGTCTGCTCTTGTAATTTGTAGGTTTCGGAGTAATTTGGGGAAAATATTTAGATATATGTAGTTATTTTTCATCCTAAATCGACCATTAACAATTATTTCGTCGAAATAATTGTAACTGGTCTTGTAGTGGACATTAATTAATTGTAGTTTTCAAACAAAAATTTTTCTTTAGTGAAATAAAGTTCAATTCGATTCAAAGGACAATTCCAGTGGGTACTACTTTCGACAAATACTTGAACATTTTTATAAAACGGCAGCAAGAAATAATAAGTTTAAGAACCCGGTTGTCATGCCACACGTCTGCCCTAAGCCGTCGCATTGCAAGATGAAAGCAACGGGTACAGTAAGAAAAATATCCGGTGATAGATTTAAAAGTAGTTGTCTACACGAGCCGGTCGCTAGGGGCAGCAAAACTATGGAATTGCTTTCTTGTGCTAGTTTTTGCCTACGGTTACGCTCGTGTGGCAAAGGTGCAAACACTTTTAGGATAAATGTGAACATATGTTATGGAAAACTTTACACAAAATCTAAGTCATGAATTGTTGAACTGATATTTTATTTCCTGTAGATGTAACTGCACGTTTAACTAAAACTTTACTTAATATTAATTACAAGCAATATGTAGATATAATTCTTGTTTATAAACTCTTTAGTACTAGGATGAATAAGGTAGATAATTCTACAAATATAAACGAAGGATCAAGGATTAGGTACAGTTTCCTAAGTCTATATTGAATTTAATATAACTGAGAAGGTCTAAATATTGACTCGGTATTTACATTTACGAAGCTCAATCCAACGATGTGTATATTTTAATTAAAATTAGATACTTTTACTAAAAATAAGGAAAAAAAAAATTAGAGGATGTTTTCTTATCAATCAATCTGCGTAATCTTTCCTATTCAGTCTAACTGAGTATTTTCCATGAAAAAACTGCCTATCTGACCTCCAGAAGTCACTATGTGTATCACCCTTCTGAAAATGTAGGCAGATTTTCTTGTCAAACATTCTTAAACATAGTTTATCAAAAGACAATATGCAACCAGCCTTATGTCGCCCCTAGCAAATCACGATAAAAGCGGGAAACATTTATACTTGATCTTTTTGTTTTTATATAGCCTGAGCAATTTGTTTCGAAGCCCGACTACTGGCTAGGGAGAATTTCTCATGTCATGTTTCACAGTCGCATCCAATATTGTGCGTATTTTTCTATTATGTACCTACTTTGATTTTACGAATCATTTAAAATTTTTATTTCAGCAAAGATTGAAACCTTTTTTGTCTATTTCAAATTCTAATTTTAAATCGTAATTAAAAAAAAGTAATGGAAATAGTGGTCTGTAATGATTTTGAATACGCTTTGTCAAATAATTTTCTTTTGTAATGAAAATGTTTAAACGTTATGTTAATCAAACATATTTCAGTTTATATTAAAATGTAATCTACGCATGTAAGTGAACGAGAGCCCGCATTAAAAGTTCTCGAACTAAAACTTCGCTTGACTGATCTTCATTGATGTATACCGCTAGGACAATAGTTTAAGGTTAAACAAAATTCTGTTTACCCTTATAAAAGTGTACCCAAAAAGTTACTACAATAATAAATCAGGGTTTCCGTGCGAAAACCTATTTTGTAAGTACCTTTATTGTTCATTTTCCAACGTAATGTAATTCCAACCTTAATGTCAAAATTCGTTTCCTTTGCACGGTAACGTTCAAAGGATTTATGGCTGAATCTAAAATCTGACGTCATTAGCGTTTCTTGCAAAATAGCATTTTAGAATGAAAAGTCAAGGCTGTCTACTATTTAAGACTTTTAACAAGGCACTGAGCTGATAATAAATCGCCTTAATCAAGTGTTTTTTTTTTAAATTACTGATTTAAGAATTTAGAAAGATATTGAAACCATCTTAATTGTCTGAACTACAACTTTCTAATCAATACACGTCGAAGGTGCGAACAAAATAATAAAAAAACTTAGCTACAAATATAGTATCACGAATTATAAATCTGCAACTTAAACTCTTCTCTAAATATTACATAACAAGAACCTCACGCACCATGACCATACCACAGATAATATAATACTAGCATAAACATACTTAATTCTTCACTGTAAGCAATTTTTAACTCGTCCTTTCATATCTCATTATCGAGCACGCATTCACAAAGCCATCTGGATTTCCACGAAATGGTGGTAAGTAGCATCCTCGTAAAGACATTTATCAAACGATTCAAAGCACTTGATCCTTTAAGTCTCCGAACATTCAAAGCTTTTAGAAGAATGATGCCATGACTTCGAATGGCTGTCGTCAGAAAAATTAATGGCACAAGTAACTGCTCGGCAATTTAACGAACGAATTGCCGACAACCTGCGATTAACTACCACCTGTAACACGGTTTACATCTTCGATATCATTTTAGGACCCAATAAAACGTTTTTATCACACGTAAATCGAATAAGTGCTTGTTCTATTCTTAGAGAAACAACGGACTTAATGTATGGATGTTGTGTTCACGATGTGTTCTTTTTTTGAATTAATAGGCTTGACCACTTTCTCACCTGATGGTATGTGATGATATGATAGACGGTGAATCACGCTTGCCTAGAAGTAACCTATTCTCTTTTGACTTAAAGACTTTAGCTATCAGGACACAGGCACCGGCAGGGAATTCCACTCCTTAGCTATACGCACTATGTGTGTGTGTGGGTTTATTTGATAGACAATACTCACAAAAAGACATATAAACCTACTCATAGGAGTGCCTTTCACTTTATCACTTTACAGATTTGGAATGGTTTTACGTTACCAAGAAAGCAAGGAGAAAGAAAACAATAACCAACCAAAGGTCACACTTGCAATGTGATTCATTTGTTTCACAGTATTATATAAGTTCAAAATTGGATAGAGCTATTTCGGTAGGCTCCTTCGAAAAAGACGGCACAAAGATTTCGTTGAATATTTTGTCAGTTTGATTCAATTACCTAAATCACGTCGCACATTGTTGTTGTGTCGATATTTCGTGACCCCGGGAGGTGTATTTCTTTGCGAAACATCCGTCTTCAGGGTCCCATCGGTTTGCGCCGATGTACCAATTTGTCGACATAAAATAGAGAGGCATCGGCAGGCCGAGCGACCGGAGCTACGCCGCTATACGTATCCCTACAACCCTACGTCAGTGTCTTTGATCGGGATATCTGCACCTGACGGAAATTTATCGATGCTTATTTCAAAACGATAAGATCCTTCAAAATCGTTCCTAAACAATAATATCCTTGCATGTACATTTGGTCGCCGTTTCCCTGAACTATTCTTATTATTTCCAGCCGACACTCTCATTATTTCGCTCTCTAAATCCAATGCTTTTCAACTTTAAATCTGCATAGTTTAATTAGCTCTTCAAATGCAATATAATGCAGATTTTGCGGGACGGTTTCTCCTTTTCTTACAGCTCAAAGCTCGCTTGAACCAACATAGAAAACGCCGCGGCAAATACTTGCGTGAAATTTTATATAGCACGCAATATTTATGAGGTTTATGCTTCGTAGGTACATTATAAATATTGTCTACATAAGGCTGGTTTTGAATATGAAAATATGATTTGGTAGGCAAAAAATCATTTTGTTTCACGGAGGTGTAGGTTGGTACACGAAAGTAATCCTCTGTTGATAATTAGATAACGTACTCGTTTAGTCATTGTCTGTGGTCTGTAGTGTGTTGTGTATGCAGTGACTGAGCACTTCGCTATTTAAACACCTGCGCTTGTTGATAACATTATTTTGTCTCAAAACAAACGTAGCGCTTGCACATTATGATCTAACTGGATTAGGTTCTCCCATTTTAATGGATAAGCACTCTTTTTACGAATGGATAGTTCAACTTCTCGTGATCTATTTATCCAAGAATAACGGGTAAAAATAATTTTATCGAATACGTCAACAATCTCCTGAGACAAAGCTTAAAAAAATAATGGAAAAGAACTTCTCAACAACTAAAGTAAGTACTGTTAAGGAGAACGGAGAAAAGCTTTTAGTTATAAAAACTATAGAAATAAAAAAGGGACAAAACGTAGCTAACCGCTGCCGCTGCTTCAACAAGTTCACAAAGAAGAAGCTCACTACTCGGATATGAACTTTTTAATTTCGTTAAAAACTGTGGCGATGGCTTACAAGAAACTCTTGAGGGATGTTAGAAGTACCGAAAGTACCCACCTAGTACCTACTAACAAGACCTCTTGGCCTGATTCCTCTCGTATCCATCCGTCAGAAATACACAGACAATGCAGTTCCCACTCTTGCATTTTCAGTCTCACTGCTAAATCTGAACAAGTCTCTCGCTATGGAAATGAAATAGAATTAACAAACGGACTACTTGATTGATAGGGCAAATAGCAAATAGTATCAACAACAGCAAAATACTAGAAAAGACCTGTGATCTAGCAGCAAGAGAATAGGTTTAAAATACAAACTCTATTTTATGCACAACAAGCAATTCCACGCGAGAGGGTTTATATGCTACTGTAAAAGCCCGAACTACTTTCGGTCTTTTACTAGCAATCACAAGGTAAATCTTCAAAGAATAATGATTTTATTGAACTAAATACCGATATTTCGAGGGAAACTCTAAAAGCCAGCGTGTACGTCGGGCAAATTACCTTCCTGAGAAAATTAAGCGTGCCGTCGTCCGTCCACCTAGTTAACCGTGGGCGATACTGAGATAACACAGTTTACTAAATACCCTCCTTCGCTCACAAATATAATGTACCTGATAATTAAATAGGTATTCTCACGAAAATTTTACCAAAGGTATCTCGACCATCAATCTACCTCGTGCCCCGTAAGGAACCTTTAAGAGATAGTGCCTTGATAAAGCAACAATCAACTTGATATGCTTAAATAATAGCACAAAGAAGAAAACCTCTCAACGAATGTCTGACGTTTTAAGTTTTCTCGTATTTTCCTCAAGTCTACTTTTGTTTTTGACCTGCGGAGATAATATGGGACAATCCTGGTATTTTATTTATGTCAATCAAATAGATCTTCCGTTTAGCTATTTTTATATGGGTATCACCTTTTGATGTCCAATAAATAATACTTTATCTATCTATCTACGTTTCAAAATCTACATATTCGTATTCACATGTAAACTGAAATACAAAAGGAACAGAAACTATAATATGCTCCTTAGTACTTAAGCATTTTTCTCTGTCGTAAAACAAAGCACGTAGTAATAAAACAATGCTAAGACAACAGTTGTCGGTTGTATTTGCTGGTTCAGTGTTTACTGTGTATAGACAATGCTGAACTCACAGGCATTCCAGCCATCATGATCTAGATCAACAAGTGGCAAGCCGAACAATCATTACATACAGATTAATTAGTTGAGAAATAATATTGAACACTGAAATGGAAATTAAAAAGATGTTTTTTGCATTTCGGAATGTGAGTATTAAAATACGAAATTCAAATATACACAAGCCATAAATATGTAATTTTGAAAACAGATCTTAATATCCTTCCTTAATAAGTAATTTAAACAGAAATTCGTTTACTTCACGCTTCTCGGATCTCGGATAAAAAGCCAAATAAAATGAGATTCTGGACTGTAGTCAAAAATGCGGTACAAGCTGCGAAATTAATCACCGAAAAAAAAAAAAAACTTACAAAGAGACCGAATCGTGAGCGAGAGCCAAATCGGGCACTGGTAAACATCAGCTAAATTGGATGGCGCGAAATGGCCAAACATTTTCAAGTTTAGAATTTCTATTCAGGTAAAGCACAGAACAGATAAAACCTCTTTTAACTGTTCTGTGAGATAATGACACTGTGAAAAATCATAAATAGCATTCTATATTCTAAATTAAGTTACAAATTCTTGAAACTTTTTGTGCCAGGTACGAAAGAAGTTACCAAGGTGAGGTAAAGAAGGTTATGTTATGGCATACTAAAGAAGCGTTACTACGTGTCCACATCCGATTTTATTTCTCTCTTTCGCTACACTCAACCTTAGTGTCTTTATATCAAACCTCTTTGGAAACCAAGAAAAAGAAAATATCACGCTGACTGCCGACTCCTTGCTTGTCGAAAATGAATTAAAATCTTTCTAGCAATGCAATTTTGCGGTATTCAGACGGAAGCTGCAAACCCTTTCCAAACATTCTCGCTCGTACTATTCAAGCAATTTAAGTTAGTTAGCATACATGCATTGTTTGGTTCGTGGCATATGGAGTGGAATTTACGTCTAATTAGCCAGCAAGCTGTACTGCAAGGAACAGGGCTTGAACGCGACTACAGCGTATCAGTCGAAAATTTTAACGTTGAGTTAGTAGGAACAAAAGAGCTTAGAAATAAACTTAAGATGAGAAGTGAGTTTTCTAAAAATATTTAAATCCTCTTAGACATATACCTCACTGTGTTTCGTTATAATTATCTTATCATTTAAGGTTTCGAGATTATTATAATAGCTTGGACAACTTATGAACTTGGTACCTATCTAGATATCTGATGATCTTTTTAAACTGTCATGGACACTAACATTAACATTATAAGCGGGATATTTAGCATGATTACTGTTTGTTTCGAATTTCCGATATTTCGGTGCTGTTGCAAGCACCATGATCACGGATACACATACGGCAAACATGGTAAATATCCCGCTTATAATGTTAATGTTAGTACCTGATGATCATTTTTTTCCTCGAAGATTTGGTTTCCGAATCCGAATCTGTGTCCGAGTAGGTTAGTAGGTTTTAGTACTACAAATTGTGAGTTAACAACATTTTCTCAAAGAGTCTACCTTTGTTAAGAAATTCCAATTACAAAACAATGGATGTCAATTGATTTGTTACATTAAGGTTTCTGACAACCTATAAGTTTGCCACAGCGGCGAATGAATTATGAAAAACGTGGCTAGCAATTAGTGTTGATGTTTATTCATATTTGTAAATAAAAAACAATACGATGATACTTGAAACTTATGTTTTCGAAGTGGTACATTTTCGCGCCAGAATGAGGTATTAAAGTTAAATAAAACTAATATAACTTCATAAATTTGTCATCTAGTCGAGTCTGCGAACTTTTTACCTTTGCATATTGTATAGAAGTCTACAAAATATTATGACTATCATATATTAAGCGTCTCACCGTAGTGAAAAAAATGTGCGGAAGGTCACAGAAACGACACAATATTTCGAAATGTGTGCTCGCTCGGAATGAAATACTGCCTCCTGCAGAACCGCCCACTTCGTCGAGTGACAGGACAATGTCAGTTATTGTTAGAAATAAAACCACAAAGATTTGCTTACATAATATATGTATATTGCCGTTATATTCAAAGGTTGACTTGGTATCTGGTAAATGCTACCTTTCTGTAAGATATGCGACCTCTTGTCTAGCATTGCTTCTTTTTCTTGAATGTCTTATACCGAAGGTATGACTCTAGCATAATTATGTTAATTATTATTAACTTTTATAATTATAATTATCTCGGTTTTCGCAGAATATCTTAATTGTTTTAAAACGCACTCACATCCTAAAATAAATGCGAAACATTACTCAACACGATAGCATTGTTACTCACATTGCAAACAACACTGGAATTACAATTAAATTGTGTATCTGACACGAGTGATAACAGTTTTGTTAAATTGCAGATGCAATCAAGGAGGGTGTAGCTGTAGTGTTAATTTGCCGATGGTATAACTATTAATAAACTCATTTGAAAAGCTGCAATAAATAAAAGCTATAATAAATCAATAGAACTGATTTATTGTAGCTGTGCAAACAGCTATAAATCATTGAGAGGCGCGGCACCGGCCGGCCGCGTGTACCAGCGCCACTGGACCTACGAGTACCTATGACGTTTATAAAACTGATGTGACGTCATAAAACTCACAAATATCATGTTCATTAAAGTGAACAACAAAAACATACATTGAAGAACATTTGACCCCACTTCTCCCGGTGCGAGTGCCAACTTCGGAATTCTCTAGACAGAAAACGAGCTTCATAAAAAATTAAAATTAATATTCAGCCTATATGGAAATATGAGGTCTACAAATTATTACGTATTTTTGATAACTTAAGAACAAGATATTTTGTACATAAGTTTTTATATATTTGCATACTACTGTGTAATAATATCTCAAAGACGTTCTGTCGAATTAGCCACACCTTAAAGCCCTTTATATACAGTCAAAGCATTTCCTTTTCGTTTTGACTAAGAAAACGCGCTCTTTAATCCAGAATTGTAAGATAAAGAAGAATTTAAATACTTTGTAATCACGTTAAAATACAAGGAGCTGAAATAAGAGCAGAGACTAAAACAACAGCCTGCGTTTTTATAAAAACGGGGCAAACATGCCAAATAGGTATACATGAAATTAAAAATATATCTTCAACTGAAAATGGACACATTCCCTTTATATCTTTCATCATGTTTCCTTACAGAAAGGAAATGGAAAAAGTTCGGTAATATTTAATTTAGCTGATATTCCAAACAGGGATTTCAATTGAAATAAGTCGCGATAGGAATCTAATTAAAACTTTTTAATCACCTGTTATCAAAGAGGGGTTTCTGTTATGATGACATGGATTACCGACATATGCAGATACATGAGTTTTTTGTTGTTGATGTTACAATTTTGCCGTCGGTAACAGCGATTTTTTGTGGAATAGCGAAGTATATTGCATCCACGCGTAATTTCCTGGTAATTTTTTCAGGTTCTCTCGGGTGGCTAGCCTCCTGGACAGATACCATAGTGTCCCTTATTGCTATTTTTAAGATCAGCCACCATCACTACATAGTATAAAACTAAATCGCTTACCGCTGTCTGCCTGTCTAATATATGCTTAGATCTTTAAAACTATGCAACGGATTTTGATGCGGTTTTTTTTTAGATAGAGTGATTCAAGCGGAAGGTTTATATGTATAATACACGCGGGCGAAGCCGCTGCTAGAAGCTAGTAGTAACATAAGTGATTTTTAAAAGCAAAATAACTTACGACACAATCATAACTATATTCGCTAAGTAATTCAGATATGGGACCGAATCTGCGGTTTTTGAATAAGCCGAATCACGAAGTTTAACGAACGTTTATGGAATACAAATATGTCTCCAGAAAGTTTGCGGTCAACCATAATCACGGGGTTTACTTGCCGAAGCGAATGTGCGAATTAGTTTAGTAAACACCTTAGATACAGGGTTAGACACTGAGGTCAAAGATGTCGACTGGCATACTGACCTCGTAAAAGATTAATTTGCGTTGACATGAGATAATATGACATTGACAATGTATTTTATGTGTGTCCACATCGTCAAACCTTGTAAGTTTGGTCGAGATACTGAACTTGCGCGTGACGGAAACTCTATGTGTTAGTTGGCGGTAGTTTAAACATTTACCTTGTCTTTTGTACCTTTGTGTCCGTCAAAAAGTTCAAGATTACTAAGGGAAGGGGAATCTTGAACTTTTGTAACATTTCAGGGACAAACTTTTTAAAATGATTAGTAGTTATTGGGTGTACAACAATGTGCAGCGATGCTGTCTTAGCACAAACTAACTAACCCCCGATTTTTTTTATTAAGAATTAAATTTTATTTTATTTGTCAAAATATATTTTAGTCTGAAAACCTCCCATACTTTGGCATCAAAGTAGGGTTTGACACATTCTTAGCTCCAAATATTCAATTCAGAAACCGGCCCTTAGTCCAAGTAAGTTTCTTTAATCATTTATTAAAACTCGTTTGTTACCGTTGATAAATAAAGACGCCAAATTCACGAGAACGAAGCAGAGTTGTTAAACATTTAGTTGGTTATTGAGGCAAATAGTAGAGCCTTTTGCAAACTAACACAATTTTATAAGGAAACCCTTTTCAGCCGAATAACAAAACCTATCACTGGGCGGATTGAACAGTTAATAAAACTCACATGTATATAAATTATTATCTTCCTCAGACGATCCTATATGGGTATTTTACTGTTAGTTCACATATATACGTGTCAGCAATATGAAGTGAGGATTTATTGCGAAATATATCGAGAAACGCAGCAGCTGCGGTTCATGCACCGAGCGAGCTCTTCACGACAGAATTTAATCAGGAACCAATTACGTAAGCGATACTTCCGTATTTGATCGAGTGTTAACGGTAACTAACATGCACTTGTTACTAATGGTTCGGAAGAATTTTCACCAATTTTGGAGTTAAAGGAATCAATTATTTGCTTTAAAACTCAATTTATTTAACTCTTTCTTAACATATATACAATTGAATATACTAAAATAAAAACAAACCTATATACAAATACAGAAGGGACACGGAAAAGAGCTCATTGTGCATCAAAAAAATCGTACACATCGATGTCAATGGGAAACGTGCCCAGAACGCTGGCAGCATTGCCACGTTGGATGGCAATGATTATTTGCTGCCTCTGTTGCTGGTTAGAAAATTTTCTCAAGTGGTGCATAAACCCCAGCGCAGGCGTCACCGCGAATAGCTTTGAATACCGGTAAGTTATACATATTTTATGTCCGTCCGTGGCATAACCTTTAGGTCCTGTTAGTCGCGCACCCAGCGGATTTGTCATTCGGAGGCCTATGTTTCTTTGTTTTGCGGCTTCAATAATGATGATAATGATAATAACATTTAGTAGGTAAAGGTTTTTAATTAGACACAATCATGTCCCCTTCCTTAGTCACCATGTTTAATCATGTAGTTTTTTCGTTAGTCACCATGTAGTTTTTAACCCCGCCCCGACGGCAAAAGAGGGGTGTTTTAAGTTTGACTTATTTACCTGTGTGTTTGTGTATCTGTCTGTGGCATCATAGCTCTAAAACGGATGAACCGATTAAGATTTATTTTTTTGTTTGGCAGGTGAAATTATCGGGCGATATGGGCGTTTTACTTTTTGAATTGGGGTATTCGCGCAAGATATCGTGTCGGGGGTTTTTAATTGTTTAAATTTTACTTGCCAACCAAAGCATTGTCAGACTAAGGTGGGATCATAATTAATTTGATCGTCTTACCAAAGTTCCTCCAAATCGGTGTCCCTATTCCTTAGTTCTGTAATTAATTTATGAAATCAGGGACACCGCACCACCGACTATCCACGAGAGCTATCACAATTTAATTGGCAATTTGTTATTACAATAATAAGTGTTCCATAAAGCCACATCACTGATACATATTCATATTACTCGTATTTCTACATTGTTTAGACTTTTGTCATATAAATTGGATCATTAGTGAAATCTCTGGAGAGTGGGGGAAACAAAGGTAGGTTTAATTATGTACCTGTATGTTTTAATATTAATAGCTCTTTAGTTCCTCGGAAAGCACAGTAAGCTGTGGGTCCCAGCTGTCATTTCAAGATCTTTGACAGTCGTTCCGGGTAGTCAGAAACTGGAAGTCTGACACCACTAAACCAGCCTTACCAAAGCAAAGCCTGGATGCCGACCCCGACATAATTGGAAAAGGTTTAGACAGGTTAATGGATTGTTTTAATATTAATATTTGATGGTTTT
The DNA here is from genome assembly GCA_947562075.1 of Orthosia gracilis. Taxonomy (NCBI): domain Eukaryota; kingdom Metazoa; phylum Arthropoda; class Insecta; order Lepidoptera; family Noctuidae; genus Orthosia; species Orthosia gracilis. The sequence continues at coordinate 46,499,467 of OX387268.1, forward strand.
GGTACATTACAAGAAAACAAGAATCGATATCTAGAGAGCTATTTCAGATCTGCAAAGGCAATTTTTAGGGTTACCCAAAGGGTAAAAACGGGATCCTATAACTAAGACTCCGCGGTCCGTCTGTCTGTCCGTCTGTCTGTCCGTCTGTTACTAGGCTGTATCTCATGAACCGTGATAGCTAGACAGTTGACATTTTCACAGATGATGTATTTCTGTTGCCGCTATAACAAAAAATACTAAAATCAGAATAATATAAATATTTAAGTGGGGCTAAATATGCAACAATTTTTTTGGCGTTTTTTGCGATAATAGTACGGAACCCTTCGTGCGGGAGTCCGACTCGCTCTTGACCGGTTTTTTATACAAAACGATAACTTACTTCTGATTGCATCTATATAATATTCTATTGTTTTCATTAGTTCTATATTAACTTCTGCTAAAAGAATAATGAACGCGCTTTTAATACTCATAAGACAATTTCCCTACCGCCAGTTCCTTTTAGACCCCCTTAGAAAGACACTTCCTCTTCGATACGAAACCGCGTTACCGCAACTTAGCCCGAGTGCAATTAGTTCCTCTAAGCTAATATCAAATGGTACACTACACTCCCCTTAGTAATAAGCAGGAAGCTCGAGGTACACATGGACCTCCATGCTGTGTTTGTGTGTACTTTTATTACACGTTGAACACTACAAACTCTATAGGAACTAAGTACTATTACTGTACTTTTTTTGTACTACTTAGGCCCGTTTGTACCACCTTGGGTTTGCCTTACTAACTCTGAGTTAGTAGCTAACCCGGCCTATAGTGTATGTCATATCTTGTATGTAACCTCGTGTTAGCAACTAACTCTGAGTTAAATCATTGGCGAAATTTGGTTTTAGTAATTTATCTTTCCACTAGATCCCGCCAGCGGCTTCGCTCGTTTGAAAGTCGCAAAATATCCCGAATGAACGTAACGTAAAAATTTTATGTCCTTCTCCAAGGTCCGATCTACCCCTATACCATGGCAAAATTCATCAATATTGGCTCAGCGGTTTAGCCGTGAAAATATAACAAACAGATAAACAAAGTTTTTTTTCTTTCGCAAGTTACTTTTAATTAGTATGGATTTTAAAAGTGATTGGTATTAAATCTATTGATCTTTACATTAGCATTATTGGCCTTAGTTATTTGCCATTCAATATAAAACTCGAAAATCGTAAATACATGAAAACATCACGTTTGAAGCTATTCATAACGAAAAATCTTTCACGATATGAATGCTTGTCAAAATGCTGTATGCAGGGCTTACAGCGAATCCCCGGTTTCAAATGCTGGCTCCAACTGTTGGTAGCAGAGATGGGGTCGACGAAAAACCATTTAAATCAGCCGCGTCGATTGATCGCCAATGTTGGCGGTTGCTGGAGCCACAGAGTCGAGAGAAAATATTAAATGTTATTAAAATGCTATCAACGGTGTATCCCAGAATGTCAATCTTCATTCACAGTTCATAGTTTTTTTTTTTAACTTTTGACATTTAATAACATCGAACTCGAGGTATGAAGGACCGCAAAATTCAGCGAGCACTTTATGTAATTTCAGTCAACTTTGAAATTTCATTCATAAATTGTAAAATTGATTCCTTATTTTCAAATTCTTGGTATTGATTTAACGAAAAGCATATTAGGCCAATATATCATAATACCAAAAATTCTATCCATTGCATGTTGGACCAACGGATCAGTTATTCTTACAATCTGCAAAACTGCTGACATCTCGATACACGAGAGGGTCAACATATTGGCTAAATACAATAAAACAAAAGACACTAACCCTCAGTTTCCCAGCTCAAAATTATCGCAGAATTAATGTGACAAATTGTCAAGCACGCGTGATTGGCTGTTGAAAATTAATTCAACCAATCACAGCAAATAACGCGTGCTTGAAACTGAGGGTTATTCTTTTCGAATTCACGATAAGTCTTCCTTCCACAGATCCTCACAAGTTACAGCAAAGTATTACCAAGTATCAGTGAGACGGCAGATCAGTGTTCGTATGCGCGGCAAAGTGGTGTTAACGTACTTACCGGGATTACCCCTGCAAAAAGTTACGGTTCATAACTACATAAAGTGTCACGTTTCCCTCCCAACTCTGACGCGACGTGATTAAAAACTACTTGAGCATTTAACCTCCTTAGGGTTTACCGTTTTCCACCTTCTTTTTACGGTGGGTTTAGACTAAACGAACGTAGAACCAGTACAAGAGCATTTTTCGTTGAAATTTCTGTATGGATACGATAGAATGGCCTAATGAGATTTTTAAATTCGTAGACTAAACTGACATTTAGGGGGATTCCACTTTATCGTTACATAAAAATAGTGTCGTATCTTGAGTGACCGAAAATCGAAATAGATCGAAAATTAAACTATTTCAAGGCAAAAAAAATACATTTGTTAAGAAACTAGCGACTCTTATTTAATTTCTACTCATTTATGGCAGACTGCGTTCTATCGATCGCATTTATTTTATTTATTTATAAAAGTTGTGAACTATGTGTTAATACTGTTGTATTAAACATAAAAAATTTATAACTTTTTTTAACATCAATTAAATTAAATTGAGGAGTTATGTCACATGGATCCGAAGAATCAGATACGATTGAACCTTACCTATAATACTATGCTCCGCGCTGGCAACACTTTTTTAAAATAATGTAATTGGCAGTTGTCAATTTAGTCTACGAAATTAAAAATCACACTATACACAAACATTTTTGTAGAGAGTATGTGCACCCGTTTAGTTTAAACCGATCTTTAAATAAAAGACGTTCCAAGTTATGACTGGCATTTGATTTAGATTCTCTTTGCAAAATTATGAACGCGGAATCTCTTAACTGATACGAAAGTTTGGAGCCTGAAGGTAAATCTTCAGAAATTCAACCATAGACCTATAGCGAAGTTGAATCCTAATTTCTTTGCTTTGAAACCCTTTGAATGTTTTTGTTGCAAAATTCTTTAGCTTTAGTAGTTAGGGTTAGAACATGGCGAATGACATACTGTCCGAGTAGCTACATATTGGTCGGACAAAATCTGAATGTTTGAGACTTTGAGTTAATCGACATGAAAGAAGAAGCTTTAATATGAAAACTGTTTCTACCTCCGACGGAAAAAGAGTGGTGATATAAGTTTGATGTGTGTTCCTGTTCGTGTGTTTGTGTATGTGTATATCTGTCTGTCGCGTCATAGCTCCTAAACGGATGAACCGATATTTATTTCGCTTTTTTTTTTAAAGTGATTTTATCGAGAGTGTTTTTAGCTATGTTTGATGAAAATCGGTCTAGCCATTCTAAAGTTATGGACCGTTTTACTGTTTGAATCGGGGTTTTTTCGCAAGATATCGTGTCATATGTATGATTACGTGTTCAATAGATTGTCAATCCAAGCGTGTCTACTACTAAATAAATTATAAAGCTTGAAATAAAAAAGTGTCGGAGTTTTTCTTTTTAATACTTCTTGTCCAATTTCATTTCAATCCATAATTACTATTTATCTGTGTACAATGAAACTTCCTTAATTGTTTATCCAACAATAAGATCACATTTCTCGATAGTTGTCTTCGTCGTCCGATGAACAGAGAACATCTGATAACGAGCTGAAAATCGACTTCAACAAGATGGTTTGCACCAATTATTCAGAATCAGAAGCCGTCACAAGAACACCTATTGTTTCCCGATCCTACTTAGCAAGTTCCGCACTCGCTGCAAACTTTGCCCTTTGCTTATTGTTGAGTTCCTAGACAATCAGACCTAGGTATCGCAGAAATGTACGTTATAAACAGAAATATCTAAGGTCTCTTCTAATACAAAGAAATACTAGCATTAATCACCATGTTTGCTGAATGCGAGTTGGTGATTTCAAACTTATAACCTTAGATATTATAAAACAAAGTCGGTTCCCGCTGGCTGTCTGTCCCTATGTACGCTTAGATCTTTAAAACAACTCAACTGATTTTGATGCGGTTTTTTTAATAGGTAGAATGATTCAAGAGGAAGTTTCCTCACGATGTTTTCCTTTACCGTTGTCAGCGAAGTCCAAGACAAACTTAAAAAGTATATATGAATCGAAAAATTCACATTGGTACTTGGATTTACATATACATAATATTTTAATAATATCTTAACTACATTATTGGCAATAAATGATTCTGATTCTGACTAATATTATAAAGAGAGAGAGAACGCGAATTTTGTGAGTTTGTTCAGATATGTAGGGTGATCTCTGGAACCACAACTCCTATTTGAAGAAATCTTTCACCATTTGAAAGCTACATTAATCCGCTATAAATTGTTATGACCCAGGCACCGGGGCGAGCCACTAGTTGTATAATAAACAGAAAAATATAATATTTTAGGTACGTAAGCAGTGTGTATGGCCACACAATAGTCTGCCTACGTACTATTCAGCGCTTCCAGCCCAGATAGCAGGGCCTGTCAACTTTGTAGATCTGCAAATTAAAATATTGAATAGGGGTACTGCTGAAGCGATTCCCCTCTGATCTTAACCTCTGTGTCGCACATATCATAAGATTACAGTTTTTCAATCATAATCTTTTTCTTCTCGTTTTGGGATATGGCCACTTCTGGTGTCAGAGTTAATTAAGCCGCGGGCATGCCACTCGCCTCAACCATAATAAAAATCATAATCAAAAGAGATCATTAAAGATGCACTTTACGTTGCAAAGACAAGATTTAATATGTAGCTCGATGTTGTTTTTAAACTAGCAGCAATTCGCTTAGTTATTCATAATTTTAATCAAAATTAGTGTGTTTTGTTAAAATGATATAATTACTACTTGTATAGCTCAAACAAGTTAGGTAGTTATTTTTAAGATTTCAACTTCTGCAATTCAGTTTTATTTTTAGAAGGTTATCGACTCCAGTCTGATGGAACCCATATCAATGTGTCATCATACGCGCAAATATTACGCAAAGATAAACTATAATTGACTCAAAATAGCAGATAGTCTGTTCAAATGTGCTTTTAGTGTTCTATGATGATAAGTATTGACCAATAGGCATTATCTTATAACCTGGAAAGCATGAACTGCGCCTTATTTGAAAGCATTAAACTCGTTTGGACAATTCACATACCATACATCAGTTACTGACTTATGTGTAAAAACGCGTTGCAAATCACTGGGTAAATTATGTTCCCCCGAGGTGAAATTAAGAGTTTTACCCTTATTTTTCTTAATACACGGCAAATAAAACAATGTGGGCTGCAAAATTGAATCCCAACAGACGACATGTAATCAAAGTTGAAACTCATAAGCTGACAAGGAATTCCCTGCGACGTTACAAGCCAGACAACTCATATGTTTTTATTATACTTTTTATTTTTACTATCTTATACATTATCTTACTGCAACAAATATTTATTTTTTTTAGGAATCACTGGTTATGAGTAATTTATCGTTACATATTACAATCTCATGAGACATTTCATATTCTTTTTTATATATGATGAAACATCCGATCTCTTGAGAGTTAATTTTTTGCGTGTCTTATCTCTTTCTCGAATACTTTCAGCTTGTGATTTCACGTACACTTTTTCATACAGTTACGCAAGTGATTGACATACTTTTATATCGTGTTCATAAGATACCTATCCTTCCATTAAATTATAACATTGATGACTTCAAATCACTGCAATGATTTCAAAATTATATCGAGTGTTAAATAATAATTCTTGTGCAATGTCAAACTGATTCATATTACTTATGAATAATTCATCAAATAATGATTTGGATGCAAAATAGCAACATTTTTTAACTTTACCGCAGGTTTTGACCAGAAATATAACAACGCCAAATTTTACACATTTCAAGCGCTTATTTAAAACAGATTTTTACACAATAGGGATGTAGCGTAAACACAAATTCTGCAACGAGCCTTGTAAGTGTGACACAGTAAGTATTGTCGCTTCAAAAAAATACCTGCACAATGTATATCGCAAGATGTTAAATGAGGCAGAATGAAGCTCTTTAATTGCAGTGTTCCTGAGAGGAAGCCAGAAAACAGTTACAACGATGATCTTTCCCTAGCGAGTTTTCCGCCGCAAACTGCCCGTACAATTCCCCTTTTTCCCCATTCCTCTATATTTTTCAATTCGTTGATTTATATAACCGTTTAATTTTTTGCTCGACTCGGGTTCCACTTAAATTACGCTCTGATTTAAATGCAATTTCTTAATTTATTGCGCTGGGAAACATAAAACAATTAAGCTTTCGACGGCCAGCGAGAAAAGTGGCGTTATATCTCGTGTCCGGTAAATTAAACAAGGTTTTATTAATGTTCGGGTTAACGATGCTATATTTGTATATTTTATTATTGATGGTTTTAATAAAAATTCCTCAATAGCTGACTTTACTTATCTATTAATTGCGTAAGTATAAAAACACTAATAATTTCTTAAACGACAGATTTTTTTATATCATAAGAAATACAAGTTGGGCCATTTTAATTGCATCATCAAAATTTTCTGAATTTAAAACATAAAATTGTATAGAAAACTAGATCCTGACGTTGAAACCAATCCGTCGGCCCCGAAATTGTGTAACTTGTTTGTATAATTCGGTTTTTAACGAGGAAACTTGTTGAAAAATTCGAACGGTGAACACACGCGGGTTCGGCTCCACAATATTGTCACACATACAAAATGTTAAACCCTCGTTTATCTTATCTCTTTTGACATTATTTCAATCAACTCGAACATTACATCATATAGACTGTAATCTATTCATAAATGTGTCCGAAATGCTTACAATAGTCGAAAGTGTGGATTTTTTGTATATTTTTATTATTATCTAATCTCAAAGTTAGAATGACTCATATAACTACTGAACTATTATGAAAAGGCGTATACAGGTTAGCTGATATTTATTACTACGTTTTGTATACAAACCTTTTAATCAATACATAAATTACCTTATCATAATTTTTAAATTAAGAAATTCGTATTTTTTTTTTAATATAAATAATTATCTATTTGGATCTTTTTGGTAAGGTTAAAAATAAGAAGTATATTATCAAAGAAAATCAGATGTGAGTATACATTATTGATTTGATCTTGTGTTAAATGTTTAAAATAATAACCAAACGAATAGTTTTCCTACTAGCCACATAATTTTAAGTTGTGCTTAATTTTTTTAAGTTAAGTTTTTAAACCCAACTTCTCAAGATTTTTACTTTCAGTATCTAGTTAAGATTTTTATAAAGTTTTAAATTAATTTATTTGTATAAAATTTAGAAAATATTTCTATCCATTAAAATGTCAGTAAAGATAATCTCGTGTGCTAACGTGTAATAGTTTAAAGTATAATTAATAGTGCACTCACCTTCGACAGAGTCGGAGTTGTCGCGCCGACGAAAACTTCGAAACTAACTGAAAGTTCGCGGTAAATGTACAGCTAAAGTAAAATTCACTTTAAAAACTTAGTCACAACTCACTGGAGGATGCCGTAGTTGGCAAGTAAATGTGTTGAAGTTATTAGTGTAGTTGTTATATTGAGATAATATTATGTGTCCGTCGTCGCCAAGTTCTTGTTGGAACGTTTGGGCGCGCCAAAGTTGTGTGTCGATGGGTTCGGGCTTCGTGCTTATATCTCTCGGACGGCGGAGCCTGCACGCATGCGCGACAATCATTCATGTCACTCTCTTCAATGACCGCCCTACACACGTCATCATCTTTTAATTATTATAATTTTTATGTCATCCATTTTATCGTCTTACTGTACTTTTTATTCTTTATTTAAAATGTGAGTCATTTTTTCTGATATTGCTTGTAATATTTATTTTTTATTGCATTACTTATGATTAAGATAAAACTCATGCGCTTACAAAAGTAAGCCTTAATTACTGTCTGATATAATTGTCTTGCTGAACAAATAAATTTAACTCATTCAAGCTTAAAATTAATTCCTCCCAAAATGGTTAATTGTTGTTTTAAAAGTAAGATAAATGCAGAATGTGTCTCACACAATCATGTAAACTTTTCCTTAGTACCTTACCTACTTACAAATTGGTATTTTTAGTTTTAAACCATTTTAGTTCTATTCGTAGTTGTAATCAATTAACTTACAACAATTAATTACCAAGATGTGATTTGCATTGTCTATCCGGTATGTCCGTTGCAAGACAAGTAAGTTAGAAATTAGCATAACGGATTAGCAGACCTAATTTGATTGATACGTCATGCGTCTTAGCCGATATTAGCAATCAAATCCCTATTGTTCCTCTGATGACATCCGAGAACTATTTGCGAAACCACGTAGGTGAAGTTACGTGCCATTGGACTTACAGGTTAATAAGAAACTAGTTCTTTCTCGTGACTTCGCTCTTGTAGTCATTTCTTCAGGAGGCGTGATTTTGTATCGGAATAAAAAAGTATAGCAGCGATAGTGTAGCTTTCTGTTAGTGAAAGAATTTTTGTATTCGGGTATTTTTTTTTCTAGGTTGCCTTTATAAACAATCATACAATTTTATCTGTATAAGAGTATATTATCATATGTGATATTTCATCTGTATCTAAGATGGAAACATCAATATTTTGCGATGCTTTTGGTATTGCATAGAGACTGCGGTCACGTCAGATGGCGGCTTGTATGAAATCCAATATAATCCTTCCAACCGAATTTCCGCCGAGAGAGAGGCTGGGATTAGACCAGTATGCAGATCACAAATGTGTGCGCATACCGCTGCGCCCTCTGTTCCTATACGCTCAAAGTTCAATGGGCTTTCAAACTGACACGACTGTAGAGAAATCAGGCAGGACCGAGACGGCTTTACATGATTGCCGAGGCAAGGGGTATCACCCCACCATCTTCTAAACTTCAGGCTGCTACTAAGAAATCCCTCATGAGAAAACCTTATTATATCTACTTTTCCCGACTCGGGAAAAGAATTCACGAGAACAACGGAGCAGGCATCCGGCAAAGGTGGCGCAAGAGAAGAGTAGACCTGTCTTTATGTCTGTAAAAAAAATAGGTTAAGTACGACGTATATTCAGTGTCTTCCAAACATCGACCTTTTCCTTTTAACCAGAGCTACAGCAGCATGACAAACGTTGCAGCAGTCATCATGAGGGAGGCGGCGGATGCGCAACGAAGATGCTGGGAGCATGCCCATACGCAGTGGCTTCTTGAGAAAGCCTTATATTTAAAGGGAATAATTATAGTTTTCTTTATTATTGTCGTCATGTCCGCCGAATGACGTCACACACTGTAACATCGATTGTTCCAGTGCATCTCAGAGCCAACGGATTTTTGTGGCATTCACCGGGTCATCGAGTCACCTTGTGAACCATCGACCATCCGTTTTTAACCAAAGCTTAACCAGTTTGAATGCCCATAATTACCGAAACAATAAAAAAGCGATTGTGTCTCGCGTGGATACACGTTTCGGGCACTCATTAGGTTAAGTTTTACATGCCGCGTAACTTGGTGCCCCTGCAGAAAAACCTTTTCATACATAGAATTACCCGTAGCAGTCGTAGCGTAGCTGTGCATTGAAAACTGCGCGTTTGTTGGTTTTTTTTTTCAAAATAGCCATGTTAATAAAGGATTTTTTTGTTTCAACAAAAGGAATCTTTCAGAATCTATAGACTGACTATATCGGACAGTAATAAGAGAGCCAGCTCGATACCGAATTTCGAAAAATAAATACATACATACCTACATAAACTCATGTTTTTTCCTCATGTGGGTAGGCAGAAACTATATAATGCCACCTGCTACGATCCTTTTATACTCCTTTTGCTTCACTCACGATCATACACCTAGTCATACACGCACGCCGGAAAAAGAAATATTTGGAGAAAAAAATTATAAATTCAACCCTGAAGCTCTTACGAAAGAGCACGTCTGAGACAGTAGCTTTATCACCATACCTGTTTCTGCCAAATCTAAGCAGCATTGCTGAGTTCTGGCTTGGAGAGTTCAGGCTTTATTACAAGCACATGAAACATTCCAACTTTGCGCCTAGGTTGCACTTGCAAGGCTTTGATACATATAAGGCAGATAGTTAAGATGAAATTTACCAGTCAGCCAGGATAGATTGCCTGCATTAAGCCACTTAAAAAGCCAGAAAGAACCCCACATTAACACATCAAATAGACATGAACATCGATCACCCAAAGTTCTAAGTTCCAAGCGTATTCGCGATGCATGTAAGTATAATATGTTAATATCACCAGCTACGCGATAAAAGTGATTTATGCTACTTACGGACCGCCGATAAAAGTTTGTAAGCCTATACTTGTAAGGCGGGATTTACTCAACTCCTGAATTCAAGGGTAAGAACGAAACTTGCATAAATCATAGCTCAGTTGAGTTGTTATGGAACAAGTGTTAAATAAAGGTTAAAGAGGTATAATAAATCTAAAAGTGTGAGATTTTCACGATCTGGTTCTTGAGGCGATTGATATAGTATCAGTCAGTTTGGGACTTGCGAAAAGTAGGTATAACTGTAACAAGTGGTGTGCTTGTGCGTGCTTCATCGTCGACCACATCATCGCTTACCATCAGGTGAGATAGTGGTCAAGCGCAAGCCTATAATCAATAAAAAAAAAGTGAATATTTTGTTTTAATACCTTGGTTTCAAACAGCGAATAACATTTTTACCAAACAGCCTAAAGACAGTGAATATAATAAGACACCGCTTGAAAATTGGCCCAACACGGGAGGTCACAACGGAGGAATTAGGGATGGGCCTGCCATTCGCAGAACACTACGAAATTATAAGCTAATAACCACGTTTAGTATATTACGATACAATTTGTAGGATAATATCGATTCCCAAGGGAGTTCGTAACTAACGTGAAAATTGCTTTAAAGCAACTAGAAACAAGACATCATTGTATTTTCTTCGTATTCATAAAATTAAAACAGCATTGTTAGGACTATATGATTTTCTGCCTCTTTCTAACTGCGTACATTCCCTAAGCAGAAAAGTGACAGAGAGATGGTTCTCAGTGTGCCATAGCTAATTTTACAGTGTTTAAGTTTACAGCCCCGTACAGAAGACTCGCAAATGAAAACGTTCGTAAACGTAAACAGTGAAATTACATGAGTTTTATTTATCTTAAGTTAATTATTCCACTTTATAAGTATCTCCATAATGTTTGTTTAGCGGAAAACTTTGAAGGAGGAAAAGTTGGCGCCGATATACTCGTACATAACTTGACTGACTCATGGACTGACAAAAGACCAAAGAATCATTACCATAGGATTGGATAGATGGACCGCCTTTGCATTTAGACTCCCATTTGTTCTGTTGTGCGTACAGGCCTCCTCTGTTTAAGAGGGAATGGGCCGTAATCCACCACGGCCCGCTTGGCCCAGTGGTAAAGGCCGCGACTTATAAGTTGTGGGTCGTGGGCTGGAACCCAGGCAGACGCTTTATTTTGAGTAAATTATTTCATTCTGCTCTCAAAACAGTGAAGGAAAACTTCGTGAGGAAACCGACATGACCTAGAACCAAAAATTTGAAGACATGTGACATCCACCCCACTTCCGCGTGGTAGATTACAGCCCATTCCCTCTCACAGATAGGAGGCCTGAGTCCCAGCAGTGGGAACTTTAAAAGGCTGATGATGATGACGATGAGAAAGCAAAGTATCCCAAAACTTTAGTAGAAATGTATGGTGGTGATAGTAAGATCCCAGAGTTTGCAATCTGCTCAAAACCACCGCTTGTAGCGTAACCTCGCAAGGTCTTCTTTATAGTAAGATCCTTTCACCTTTTTAAGGTTTGTACTTCTTAGGTATGAAGTTGTCTCTGCATCACCCAAAGGTCGATTGGCAGAAAATGCCTAAGGCATAGTCAGTCTCCGTACGTTTTTGTGCATGAACCATTAAATAAATATATGAAACCAATTCCTAAACAGGCTTTATTTATTTAACATTACAAATTATATACAAATTAGAGGCAGGCCATTTTACAATTTCAAAAGATCCTGAAAGTATTATATCGGATTCTGATCAAATACGAGCCAAAGAAATCTATTTTTACAGAGTCTACTATTAATATTTACTTGTACCTTTTAATATTTTTCCTTATTGAGAGATACCTACTCAAATAAAAAGATCCATTTCGTCGGTTCATTCATAAGAAGGAATATGAAGAATATGTTACATACAGATTGTTTATTAACTATTTAGTTGATTGAGAACACTTTTATGCGAGGTTATTTTCCGTTTCTGAATTTATTTATCATATATTTAATTTGCGTTGGAAGGCCTCCCACTAGGTGGACCGATGACCTGGTTAAGGTTGCGGGAAGGCGCTGGATGAGAGTCGTACGGGATCGGTCAATGTGGCGACGCCTGGGGGAGGCTTTTGTCCAGCAGTGGACGTCTTTCGGCTGAAATGATGACGATGATATTTTACCTCTGCCACCATACAGCCCCACGGCTCGATATTCAAGAGCTAAGTCCCTGGATAATCGGCAAGCCATTATTTTCATACCGAGATAGATTTTTGACTGCAGTCGCATACTCACGTATTCGTAATCAGAAGCCGGAAATTCTGAAACCCAGCCTAGTCAAAATGTTTAGTATTACCCAGTTACTGCGTTGCAGAAGTCGGGGACCGTACCATGGGCTCTTGAAAGAACCTTGCTCAATGGAAATGACTAGGGATGCCACGAATAGTGAGATTGTCGAATATTCGGCGGCCGAACATTCGGCGACACTTAGTACGTTTCGCGGGTAACAGTCCTGCACCTTAAAAGTGGTGGTCAGCAAACGCAAAACAGTATCCTAGCCTAGCAGAATTTTTTAGATATATTTTTCTTCTCCCGGAAGCATTGCATATATATAGTGAGCGGCTATTTTCCAATGCAGGCATAATTTATGAGGAAAATCGCAATCGTTTGCTATCACCAAAGGACGAAAAAATTTTTTTTGGTTTACTTCTGGATAGATTGTTTTTTATCCTAAAATATGTTTTATACTTCATATTAGGTGTTTTTTTATGATTTGGTATTTCGGCCGAATCAGATGCCAGAGCTACACAAGACTATGACAAGTAAAGGTGCCTGGAGGAGGCATAAGCCAAAGGACGTGCTGTGGACGAAGACGCCGAATTGAAATCATTTGGGATGTTTAGTTTATATGTTATATTTGTTTGTAATAAAGGCTTTTATTTTATTTGGCTGAATGCTGGTTCGCAATATTCGGCAGAAAACCGAATAGTTAAAAGCGGCCATTAGGCCGAATACCGAAAAGTAACCGAATATTCGTGGCATCTCTAGATATAACCTCGCACTAAGAGCTCATGTTTTCGTTTCATGTAAAAGACTGGTATTCAACTGCATCCGGTAAGACTGGCAACCGACTGCAACATAGTTGTGCAAAGGCATATCTGAATCCCCGTAGTAGTTCTTGCATCACCAATTCTAAATCAATTAATTGCATCCATAATGTACATATAGGTGATTAATAACAATAACAGTAACAATTAGGGGGCTGCCGGGCACATCAACATTTTTGATAAGTATCTAGGAGAGAGAAATTATCTATTCCTTATCCAAATATCTGCCAAACATGTTTGTTACTTCTTATATAATCTGTATCACTTCACCTTTTACGTTGACAAAAGTGAAGTCTTTTCCAATAAATAGTCCAATTTATCAGAATACTGTAGGAACTCAACCTAAAGCAATTTGCCGCTTCTTTCTCTACTAAAATAAAGGACCCTTTTACGTTATTTAAACCACGCTTTCTTTTTTTTTTAGATGCCGAAGTCATCAAATGACCTGATGATAGGTCGACATCCGGTTCTTTGGGAACGAATATTAGACTTATACCGAGTTTCCCAGCTCAAAATTATCGCAGAATTAATGTGACAAATTGTCAAGCACGCGTTATCGGCTGTGATTGGTTGAATGAATTTTCAACAGCTAATCACAGCAGATAACGCGTACTTGACCATTTGTCACATTAATCCTCCGATAATTTAAGGTGGGAAACTCAGACGTTTCAAGTATTATAAACAATACCCATTTATTTTCCGACTAAATCCCACTAAGAATAGGTACTTGGTGGATTAACACCCACTTCCTCTCACAGAGAGAAACTCCTGCAGCCTAATAGCGTAAGTGAATTCGGCAAAGCAAAGGATTAGAGTATGAACAATCGACCAATCACATAGACGGAAATTCACTTCGCGACTTTCATCTCGCATGTGATTGGTAGATTGATCATACTCAAATCCTTTGCCTTGCCGAATTCACTCACGCAATTCGGCTGCTGATTATCTGAGTAGGAACATTGATTTATATTATTGATTGAATAGCTTCTGAAGACATAGTGAAAAGTTTACATTGGGACTATTGCGCTGTTAACATCAACGAAGCCTATCACCCGAACCTAGTTCAGATTCCAGCTCTCAGAAAGGTTATAACGTAAGGCAAAATTGTATAAATATTTCGTATTATGTTACAATGTCAACCTTTATAAGAGAAAAATAAACAAATTTTGATAGGTCCCACTTAAGATGTGCAGATGAACTTTTTCTTTTCGCTGAAAACTTCGAAGACGAAGATTATGGCAAATATCTTCTGCAGTTCAATTCCTCCCGTTAATGCAGGAGATGGTTAACCGGTATGTCTATTTTGGACATATTCTGTCAATTGGCTAAGTAAATCAGCTCGAGCATCAAGAACAATACTGCTTGGGTGAGAAATTACAGCAGCAGCGAGAAATCAAGAAGACTACAGCATGTGTGGGTCGCATTTAGCAAATTGGACGACACTTTCAAGTCAGTCAAAAAACCACAATGTCTGAAGACCTGCCTTTACAATCTATGTGTTTTGCCTACCATGACTAACGGTGCTGAGACATGGACGCACACGCAGCAAGCTGTGTTTAGGCTGAGAGTGGCCCAGAGAGTAATTAAGAACGTAGGGTTACAAAAGTCGAGATCCGTATGAAGGTTTTCGAGATCAAAACGTGTTATGCAACTCATGGCAAGGTGCGGTGAAGACATATCGTCCCGCAGCGAGGAAGGCAGACGGCATTGTTGTCCCCGCGCATAAAACCTGGATAAGGGTGGCACACGAGCGTGAGTATTGGCAGAAGAAAAACACCGGCCAAGTGCGTGTCGCAACTTCGGACAATTTGGTTTCTGTATCAAACCACAAAAACAAGTTGGTTGTAATAGGAAAAATAAGGAAATTTCAAAGAACAATCTGATTTATCATTGTATTGGATTTATTTGTTAAAATATACGTAATAATTAACATTATCCCCGAATATGAAGTTCATAAGTAAAAAAAATATTCGGAACAAAATTTTGTAAAAATAGTTGGCTTTGGTGGCTTCTCATTCCTTTGTTTTCCATTATTTGTTAAACAAAATATATAGTATTTATCTACTTAATGAACTCTTAACAACGATACCCCACTTGATGAGGTAGGTTAATTTGTTTTTTCGCACCCCCCTTTAACTTTATGGAAGTCCATCTTAATTATTTTTTTTGACAATTTGTATGGCTTTGGATCAACAAGAAGCTTATACTGTAAAAAATTGAAGACTGGGAAGTTGGAAATTATCCGGAAATTTTCATCCAAATTCGTCCAGCAGTTGTTGATTAAAAGACATAGAAGAAGTAGGATTGTAACGACGTAATGACCACTGCCAGGCAGACCCTCAAACTAACTTTTTAAATTATCTCTAGTAGGTATCTGCTTCACCATCTCGAATGTCAGTTTTGATATCAGCTGGCCTCCGTTCAAGCATGCTAAATGCTCTTCTACTTTTAGCACCAGAAAATTTCTACAACTGCACAAACTCATACAATAGCGTAATTATTCCAACGTCAGCTAGCAGTGCATTTAAAATTTTCTCCATTACAAGTACTCCCGACAAAAGCATGACTCGTTTTCTCGAGAAAAATCGACAAACAGTGCTTTCCATACAAAACAGCGTTTCGCGAGAAAGAAAACTTGAGGTCATTGTACCCTTTATTCTCAGTTTAAACAGTATAGTCACAGTCACGAGTGCTGTATGGCGTACGATAGTGTTTACTTACTTTTTATGCGGCTAGGCAAAATATCGATCATCGGTGGCAATGACAATGACCCTTCAAGGCCTGTCACCTGTGTACATCTATGTTGCATAACGTGAGTGTAGGTAATGATTGACTGACTTTTTTCAGTGGTCAGAAGCAAAACAACCCTGAGGAAGTAATTAAATGAAGTCTTCAATGCATATTTTAATAATATTGTTATTTTTATTGAAAACTGCTCTAAACCAGGTTTTAAATGATTCAATTTGATACCCACCTGTAACAGACATTTATAAAAAGAGTTTGGATTTAGAAATGTAAATTGTTCTTCTGAGTTTTAGTCTAGATGGATATGTCGTCTATTCTGACTAGAGCTTTTAATTTTCTATCTATTCTTCTGTGACGCCCATTTTTTTTTTATTAAGTTGGAAGACCAGTAGGTATTCTTCTTGAGGGCTGGTTCGCGACGGTAAAGATTGTCTGGAAAGTCTTCGGGCAGGCTTTTCCCCAGGAGTGGGGCAGCAAAGGTTAGGGAAAATCAATAAAAGATAAAGACACATCTTTAGAAATTCTTGGAAAAATACCATGAAAAGACTTCAACGAATGTACCTGAAAAAAAATGTTAACAGTTGATCTGATACATTAATTAAATACTGTTGACTATTTCTAAATGATACTTAGAAAAGTGATAGCTGTTGGATGAAATAAAAATAGCAGGCACCTAGATATTTCAAACTAGCTGACCCCCGCGGCTTCGCTCACGTCCTCTGGCTACCTACCTACCCTACCCTACCTACTCTACCCTACCTAACCTACCCTACCTACCCTACCCTACCTACTCTACCCTACCTACCCTACTCCATCTACCATACCCTGACATACCCTACCAACCCTACCCACCCTACCCTACCTACCCTTTCTTTGCACCCTTCACAAACTTTATCTCTTTATAATATTAGTATAGATACCTTGTTTTCAACAAATTTTCACTACCGTTACTCTACTTCAGTAATTAGGAATGTCTTTACATACATAACATTTATGTATTCTATTACGCAAATATATACCTTCACTAAACATAAAAAAAAATTAGAAAACCGACCACCACAGACAGACACAGCATTATTCCGTTAGTGTTCCATGTTGCTAACTCAGGTCCACGAGGTATTAGAAAATAGTGATTAGTATTCTACTAATTTAGATAACTGAAACAAACAGCGATGGGCGGAAATGTCCCATCTGCTTTACTTATCCCGGCTTTCCCCTTTCAACTCGAACCCTCAGGGAAACTAATTAAAGAGAATCAATAAGCCAGTGCCAAACATTTATCTGTGGTTATTAATTTTGATAAATATCTTATATTATTCAGATGAGAGAGGGAAAGAAATTTCATAGAAAGTGAGAAAAAATTATTAATTTGTGACCCGCACGATAGATAAAACTAAAATTAAACAATAATAAAAAAAAAAATAACGCCGCGCTGGTATTCTGATAACAGTGGTCCACTGTTATAGTTAAAAATAGACTAAAATTAAATGACTTGCTGAAAAACCCAATTTGGAAAATAATATACTAGATTTTTTTTATTTGCTTAATAAACTTTCCTAGAACCGCACAGGTCTAGTTTTCAGAACTGTCATCAAACGCTTTTTTCGAGTACATTCAGTCCGCAAAACTATCATAACCAAACAATTAACAAACACAGGCAAAATCCATCAGCCTCTTGAAAAATGCAGCATAGAAAATTACGGAGAGTGCAGTTGCAATTGGCCACTAACCTAATCTACTATACCTACACGTATTTGGCTTGTGATTTCGAACTATCACGTCGCCATTCCAGTATTGCTCGGCTCCGTTGGGCGCCATATCTGCTCTATGCAAATATGTCTCTAGTGCATTCCCGCTGCTGTTTTCCGAAACGTTATTACCGAGCTGATTTGCTCAAGCCTGTTTAAACTACACTCAAGCTGTCGAAACGAATCTGAACCCTATACCAATGAAATTAACTTCGCAATTTGGAAACGCTAACTTTTGGAAGAGATTGTCATTTTAATCTCTCGCTCATAAATTTACGTGCTTCCAAAATTGAAATGTCGAGAGATCAATGAATCGGTTTGCCTCAAACCGAGTTATGGGAACATGACGTATCACCGATTGATGGTTTGATTCTTATTGAGATTGTATATGAAGAAAAATCGTTGAAAAAAGAAAATTCGCAAGCGTATCCATGTTTTTGTCTAGTTCAAATAAAAAAATGACACTTAACGAGTACCTATAGGCAGTAAATATTTCATGTGCACTGAATCGTTTACGAGGCGAACAGGACAGCAATTAATATTTTTAACGATGGCCGCCGACGGACGCGACACCCGCTCATCAATATTAAACTCTCCTCAGATTGATCTTCTTTATGTTTTTCAATATCTAGTGAACGCAATTAAGCTGGCTGGAATTTTCCTTATTTTTTTTAGAGCGTTTCACAATAATATTATAAAGGCGCTCAAATGGCTGAACGGATCTGGATGAAATTTGGCACAGATATAGATTATAGTCAGGAATAGCATATAGTACACTTTTTATACCGGGAATATATTCCTACGGGATAATTTTCGACTTTCACGCGGGTGAAGCCGCTGGAAAAAGCTAGTATTGAATAAAACTTATGCGTAGATAACTTTTGGCCTGATGACGTCCAAATACAGTTGCTGAGTTGCCACATACTTCTAGTGTCTAACCTTGTACCTATATCTTCAACTTGTGTCGGAAGCTAAACTATACTCTCCCAGATTTATATTTTATTATCCTAGAGAAGTAATTTTGAATACATAAATCGAGAATCAAACATTATGTGGTCTAACTAAATGTCAAGATGTCGGTCGAGAATTCCTGAAGCAATCCCACATAAAACGATGCGATGCTTTACCAAAAATCTAAAAGATATTTCTAAAAGTTTAGACATTTGAAAATGTGACTCTCATTTCTAGAAAGCAGAAATTCTCAAGCAATATCCTGTATCTGTACAATGTAGATAGGGTACGTCATGTTCATGCCTCTCCATGCACACGTCCACCGTTTCTATTTCCTGTGGTTACCTCAAATCCTTCCAGAAGTCGCTGGTCGGTAAGCATATTGCTTGCTTAACGCTTTTAATAGGTTTTGAAGATAGAATAGACTATGTAATAAAATGCTAATATAAACATTAGCATTGTAAAACCTTTTGAAAAATATGCTTACTGACCAGCGACTTCTGGAAGGATTTGAAGTAACCGCACAGTTACTGAAAAAACAATAAAAACACCGGCCAAGCGCGTGTCGGGCCACTTGCAATAATAGGGTTCGGTAGTTGCATAATAATGCCGACTAAGAAGAGGGCTTTTTGTTGTTACATGAACATTAAAACGGTCTCAGTGGCTCACAACTTTTAAAAACGGGCCCGCATAGGACGATGGTAACTGAAGAAGTTAAAAATCCAACATCACAAGTGAAGTGAGAAAAAAGTATTATCTATTTGAGTACCACCGCGGGTAGAGAGAGGCAAGCTTTTGTATTAAATATTTATAACAAGCATCACTTAATAATTTGAATACTACAGTATTGCCGTTACGGAGATAGTCTTCGTTAAAAACTCCAAATTTATTACTTAGAAATCGAAAAAATATATTTTAGTATGAGTATTTTCAAACAACCTACTCAACTACCAAAAAGTAAAATGAAATTATTCAATGATAGGAACAAACAACCAACGTAAATAAGCTGCAATAAATAATCTATATGAAGGACGTCAATTGCGAAAGCAGCCTACTTTATATTAATTTGAAAAAGAATTGAATATTCACTATTTCTTTCTCGAAAGTTCTTCGCTACTCAATTAGTGATGTAGTCGGGTCGGATATTGACTTTATAGATGGATATCGACAATAGTAAAAAAGTAATTTAATATTTCTATAAGATAATATTATAAAGTGACCCGCCCGCCTCAATAAGCATAATTAAATTAATACTTAATTTCAAATTGATTTTATTTATAAAAAATATACAAGCCTTCAAATAAAAAACAATTTCATGCTTAATTTTACGCAAACGGATCTCTGAATATAAAAATGGTTTTAACAGACCCGCAATATTTTTGAATGCCCATCCAACGATACCCCACACGATGAAATAGACGAAAAAAATATTTTATTTGAAAAACGAACCACGTGGAATACCGCCCACACAGGTGATAAACAATGAATTGAAAGAGATGGTGGAAGCCGATCCGAGCCAAACTATCATGGAATTAGCGACATGATTTAACGTTACCTTACTAACAATATTGATTCATTTACGTCAAATCAATAAAATAAAAAAATGGATGTCTCATCATTTGGTTCATCTGCAGAAAGAAACGCGTGTTGAAACTTGTGTTGCCTTGTTGAACCGATACAGAAATGAAGAAATATTGGATCGAATTGTGACATGAGATGAAAAGTGGATTCTTTACGATAACCGTAAGCAAAAAATGCAATGGCTGACCTCAGGTTAAACGCCGCAACAGTGTCCTAAAGCAAAGCTTACCAATAAAAAGGTAAAGGTAACTGTTTGGTGGTCTCAGCATGGTGTTATTCACAATAGCTTTCTCCGATCTGGTCAAGCAATAACGGCAGATGTCTACTGCGCCGAACTCCGAACAATGATAGCAAAACTAGCAGTGAAACAGACCCGATACATGTGTCGATCTTCACCATTATTTCTCCATGATAACGCGAGACCTCATACTGCACGAGAAACCGTTTTAACTCTACAGAAACTGCAATTAGAAACCATTCGTCACCCTCCGTATTTGCCAGACCTTGCTCCAACGGACTACCATTTTTTCGTGATTTGGACAATTTTCTACGTGATAAAAAGTTTTCTTCTCAGGAAGCAGTACAAAATGCTTTGACACAGTTTGTCGAATCTAAATCACCAGAGTTCTATCGCAAAGTCATAAATGACCTTCCTATTAGATGGCAGCAATGTATAGATAATATTATATATTTTATTGGTAAGCTTTGCTTTAGGACACTGTGGCGGCGTTTGACCTGGGGTCAGCCATTGCATTTTTCGCTTACGGTTATCGTAAAGTATCCACTTTTCATCACATGTCACAATTCGATCCAATATTCCTTCATTACTGTATCGATTCAACAAGGCAACAAAAGTTTCAAGACGCGTTTCTTTCTGAAGATCAGGCAAATCATGAGGCGCCCATTTTT
Organism: Orthosia gracilis; assembly: GCA_947562075.1. Taxonomy (NCBI): domain Eukaryota; kingdom Metazoa; phylum Arthropoda; class Insecta; order Lepidoptera; family Noctuidae; genus Orthosia; species Orthosia gracilis. The sequence continues at coordinate 46,520,751 of OX387268.1, forward strand.
CATTTTTATTTTTATTTTATTGAATTGATGCAAATGAGTTTCAAATCAATAAAATAAAAATAATATATATAATATTCAATAAACAAAAAAATAAAATATTCAATAAAAAATAATAATATACAATATTATTGGTAAGATAACGTTAAACCATGCCGCTAATTCCTGGGTAGTTTGGCTCGGATCGGCTTCCACCATCTCTTTCAATTCATTGTTATTCACCTGTGTGGGCGGTTCTTCACGTGGTTCGTTCTTCAAATCAAAGTTTCCATCACGATAGCATTTAAACCAAAATCGCACGGTGCGTTAATTAGCAGTCCTCTCTCGAAACGCAACATTGATAATGCGAGCTGTTTCTGCCGCGTTAGTTCCGCGTCGGAACTCGTATTCAAAAATAACTCGAATTTTTGAAGTATCCATCTTTCTTGTCTAAGCTGAATAAAAAAAACAACTGAAAGTCGATAATCGAATGTTGCACATTTTTAAAATAATAACTTCATAGGTACCATGTGAAAAAGTTTAACTCATAAATCTCAAACCATGAAGGTTCTATGTCAATTCGAAGTACATATTACAATAAAACGGCAATAACATATTTTAACCCCTATTATTTGGCTCCTCAGTTTCGAAATTTAGGAACTGAGCAGTCCAATTTCGGAAGCTAATTTCGAAATTGAAAATGTACGAAACCCCACAATGATCAGCTCTTTTGGGCCTTAGATGCCGTGTTAGCGTCTGTAAGGTTTTCTCAAAATATGATACCGTATCTTAGGTGAGTCGTAACTAAGTCACAGTAGTCCGCAATCAAGGTGTCTACATTCACAACTGCAACTAGAGAGAGAAACGCGAATGCAGTACTACAATTTTTTTTTGCAAAGGTTCTCGATTTGTGATTTCCAGTCAAGCCTTATCAATTATTAGTCCAAGGAATTTAGTAGTAATAACGATTTCAACAATTTTATTATCTATGTCCATATTTTCTATAGTCAATCGTTGGCTAAAATGTACGATTTTAGTTTTGTCTAAATTAATCTTTAAGTCATTGTTGTTTAACCATTCTTAGATGTCAAGGTATTGTAAATGTCAAGTTAATATTGGATCTTGTCATGATTTAGGTGATAGTTGGTATGGAGATAGTTTGGGACCCAGGAAAGAACATAGGCTACTTTTTTCATAAAACACGAAGGGGGAGAAATTGGGAGTGTTGGAGTTTTGTATGAAATTTCTTATTACGGCTTAAACCGCTGAACCGATTTAGATGAAATTTGGTATGGAGATAGTTTAAGACATTGCGAATGACATAGGCTACATCTTTTTGCATAAAACTCGAAAGGGAGAAATGGAAGAGAGGGTAATTTTGTATGTAACTTCTTATCATGTAACTTCTTCTTATTTTGAAACGATTTAGATGAAATTTGGTATTGAGACACTTTGAGACCCTGAAAAGGACATAGGTTACTTCTTTGTGCATAAAAATCGATGGGGTAGAAATGGGAGGAGTTATTTTTGTATGAAACTTCTTATTATGGGATCGATTCACTTCAAATTTTTGCGAAAATACTTCCGTAACCATTAATAAAAGTGTATTGTTTTTTTAAGTACCCCTAAAAGGGGGTTGAGGTTATAAAGATAAAATCTACAAATTTTCTTCATGAAGCAGAGTTTTGGCAGGTGGTAGTATAAAGATAATAAACGTTGGTTAAGAAAAGATTTTTGCAAATTCGCATGTAAAGGGGGTAAATGGGGAAAGCTGAAATTTGTATGAAACTTTTTATTGCGGATTCAGATTTGGTTGAAACTTTGCAGGTATGTTTTTGATAACAAATGATTGAGATCTATATATTTATTTAGAATAAACAATTTAAATATGACTCTAGTTGCAAATTCGCAAGCGTCAGTAGATCTCAATGGAGAAGAATTTGCAAGAAGCTCCACGGACACTCTTTTCCATCAGTTTCAATTACATGTTTTTGGTTACATCATTCTTGTTGAAAAAAATACATATATGTGAGAACGATTCAAAAAGATGTGCACTTAAAGCGTCTAAAGTAACAAACAATTTCAACATAAAATGAAATAACAGGCCGAGGCGGCTAAGTTCTGACCAATCCCAATTGATGGCGCCCGTTCAAAAACATGACGCATGGATCGGCACCACTCAGCTCAACCATCATGAAGGGAACCGAATGATCCAACAAATGTGGCACCATCAGAGAGAAATTAGAGAGAGCATGACACACTCAATTGCCAGGGCACACAGATGTCAACGAACGACACATAGGTACAGTGAATTTTTGATTTACAGTCGGAACATAGTACTCACACATCTGCTGTGCAGTTTTATAATACTAAAAGAAATTGAGTTTTTACAATACAAATATATTCATACAGTCTTCAGCAGCTCCAACAATACTTCAAAACTTTTCTGCCCATCACTAATTGTTCTTGCGCCCTAATGGCTGCGGAGAAGGACCAGCATTTAGCCAAGCATTTTTATCAGCGATGTAATCTCCCAACTTATAATATGCTTGTCGCGCAGCAGTGCGCGATTCGCCATTTAACAATCGGTATGTATCAACATTAGTAATGTCAATCTATATTTTATATTGTGGTAACACCACTCTTGGCTTTGACTAACTTTATGTTGGTACTGTGCTAGAGGCATGGCGGGAAATGTGGCTGCCTTTTGGACAAGTATGAGAAGTGAGCAGAAAAGTTATTGCAAGAAAAGGTAGGAGCTACAAGCTTCTAGGAGGTCCAAGAAGACCCCAGGTGAGTGTTTACTTTGCAATATCTTTATGTCGACCTATAAGTGCATGATAAGTGGAAAGATAAGACGACTGTCGTCGTTCGCCATTCTTTCCTTTACTGGTAGTCCAATCTTGCAGTGCACAGCACACTTGGTAGTCAAGGACATTGGACAGGGAAGCCTGGAGCTTCCATTTATTGGTAGTGTGATCCGGAAACACACAGGCACGGTCGACTGAGCTGGAGCAACCGTGGCGAGGCTATGGGGATGGTGGAGGCCTCCGGGGGGCCATAGGCCCCCTGTCCGGCTAAGTGACTAACATGCAAACATGATCAGAGTCACCAGGGATATACCCTGTTTAGACCGGAGCAAGTCGACCGATGCCCAGCTAGGTAATAGAGGTGTATAGCCATAAATAAACTGCAGTCAAATAACAGTCATGAGATCCCTCTATAGAGTACGCGGAAATGCAAGCACGAAGAGGTAACAAGAGTATGGCAAGACACTTGGTAAAACTAGCTAATGCATGTGAGTGGCACAGCCACACGAGAGAGGCTAGGCCTCGCCTTATAAGTATCGCATATATATAATAGGAGTGGAATAAAACTGGTCGACTAATCTTTCCACTCTCATGATAAATGTGTAATTATGTATCATCATGTCGTCCGTACATTATGTGAAGCAAGCATATAGTATTTCACATACATACTATAGGAGGAACGACAATGCTTGCCTGCATAGTGTGCGTTTTAAACAAGTTTTAAATTTCGTCTCATTTAGTTCTCGAATGTGGGGAGGTATTTTATTTTAACATTTTATAGAGTACCTCACAATAGATGATGCTACTTTAGCCAGCCTGAAACCTGGTTGAATTAATTGGTCCCTATTTCTAGTAACATAATTATGTCTGCCGCCGTTTCTAATCAAACTTAGTTTTGCTATTACTATTACCAAAGCTCAAGGGTAGCAGAGGTGCATTAGGTAAAGCATGGGGTAGCAGGGGTGCATTTGGAAAAGCCATGTTTTACCCACGGCTAGCGCATAACTGGCTTGGCTGGCGGTCCAGGGCCCAGAATGTGTATTATAGCGTAGCGTCCTAAAATGTTGTACCCATGATTAACGGCATAATTAAGGAATGTCAATTAACTATAGATACAATTTATGATAGAGCGGTATCTTCAATTTGCAGCAAAGCAGAACCTATGAGTCTGTACTTAATTTGTTGGTTCCTTTTGTAACTATTTAACTTATACCTGTATTGACTAACGTCTTCAAATAAATAAGTTAATGGTATTTACGTTATGCTTCCTGTATCTATACAGGCTGAGTTTTCCAAGTGGGCGTGGATGGCCAAATCATCACTATGAAGAATAGCACAAAACAATCAAAGAAGTCAACGGGTCGATTTTGATTAAAACTCAAACTGCAACATCGGATTTTTATCAGCCTGTATGTCGACAACTAGTATTGATAGACGAAATCTCTATTAACGCGGGCGAAGCTTCGGGTAACAGCTAGTATTATTAAATTCGGGATAAGAGATAGGATATGATCAAAGTGTATGATCCAAGATGATAGTGACCCCTCTTGGATCTAAACATCTCACCACTACTCAGATTTTGCTGGTACCAAAAAGGTTGCACTTAAAATAGCGTTTCCGTTTTTTACAAAATGGACTATGGTTTTTCAAATGACACATTGACAATCAAAAAATTTTACCAAAAATCTAAAGAAGTGAAAAATCAAACCCGATAAAATGTAATGTAACAATTGAAATAATTATAAGATAATCAAGTACGTATACCAGCAAATAAAAAACAAGAAATCATTTTGCTAAATTTGCGGCAAAAGGTGTGCTGGTTTTCCTATTTGTGAGTATCTACATAAAAAAAAATCACATTCACTCGTATTGACTTAAGGTGGTGACAGATTGGGTATCTATGGTGGTTTTGCTATTTAACCATTAGTACAATAGATCCCCTTATCCCTAAGCCCTATCCTGTAGAAGACACCCTAAGCTTCTGCTGGCTTCTATTGAAGCTGGTCTACCTGATGGCTACTACTTGAGCGTTCCCTACTTGATTTCGAAAGTTGATGATTCGATTTTTATTATATCGAACACGGTGTGTCAATAATTCAGTTGTACGATGTTTTATTCCATCGATGCTTTATTGCTGCGATGTAACGATTGTGCGAAATTCTTTTTTGCGAAAATCCCTACAGCGATAGCTCATTAGTTCGGTAATTTACCAGTTCGATAGTATATCAGTTCGAAACGCCTAATGTTCCGTGACAATTAATTAATAACTTTATTTCGCATTATAGACGTTAAGGAAAATCATTAGAAATTCATCACGTTTACATGTTACATGTGCCAAAGACAACGTAGACAATATCGTCTATTTCGATATGCACGGGAAAGGAAGCAACTGGGTCTAAGTTTTTTTTTTTATCCTGGCTTAGTACTGCTTCCGTTTGCTAATACCTCAAATAAATTAACAATACCTAAAATACTAATTCAAATGTTTTATTTTACGACAAATTTAATAAAAAAATACTACTACGAGTATGGTAACTATTATGGAAACTCTCAAAATGTAATCACAAAGTACCCAATAAACTTTTAAATAAGTAGATGTCATATACATACTCATCTATAATAAATATGAATATTTTTACAAAACATGAAACAAGATTTAATTTAATATCGTAATTTTTATAGCCGACACGACACGCCTGCCGCAAAAAGTTAAGCAAATGTTCAAAAAGATGCAAAATATTTTTTACAGTAGCTACAATAATAGGTGTAGGTATGCCAATTTACCAGGCCCGAGTCGACGGCGCGTAGTGTTCCACGCCCGTCTCAAAGAGATGTCAGCAAAAATTGATGGGGTCCGCTAGGGCCGATGCCTGTCTGGGTCGCGGATAAATTTTAAAGAGAGTTACCGCGGCCCTGGCACAAGCAACTGAAGGAACACGGTTGGGTTTTAGTCAGTAAAAGTCTGACACGCCCTCCCGCTTCACCCAGAGCGGGAGAAGTCATTGGATGACTTCCAACCCAAAAAAAAAAAAAGGTTTGCCAATTTATTTTCTAATTTTGGTTTTTGTATAGGTATATAATTAGAATAGGAATAGTATAAGTAGAATAGGATTATTTTAATAAATTCAAACATAATTCATTTATGTATGTTGATGTAAATAATAAACTAGGGGTAATACTTTTTTTTTAAATAAATGGAATGTATTTCCATAATGTCTAATGCAAAATAAGGTTAATAATTAAATTTTCACGGTCCACGGAACAGTAGGCGTTTCGAACCGACATACTATCGAACTAATAAATTCCCGAACTAATGACCTGTCGCTGTAGGGTTTTTCGCACAAATGTTACATCACACCAATAAAGCATCGATGGAATAAAACATCGTACAACTGAATTATCGACACACCGTGTTCGATATAATAAAAATGGAATCAGCAACTTTCGAAATTAAGTAGGGAACCCCTATTTGAATGTAGATAATAATATTTCCAATAAATAGGCACTAATACAATAACTGATCATCTTGATGCTGAAGGAACATGAAACTTGAAAAATATGCCGTAATATGTGCACAAAAGACGCAAAGAAAAACTGTGAAAGCTTAGAAATTTACTTTTAAATCCGCAATAATTGTCCGAGAATTACGCGGCAGTAATTTGTAATTCATGAAATCCTTCTTCCCACGTAAAAACTGGAGCCTTACAGCTGAAAGACTCAAACTCATGAAAATTTCCCTAATCTCACATTTTACAGCTAAGATTGTTAGAGCAGATATGCTTCAACTTAATGAAAATTGTCTGCATTAGCATGAGTATAGTAATGAAATTAATCTTAAGTGAACGCGGCTTCTCTTCATTGTACTTGGTACTTATTTCATAGCGTGTTGTAGTGGAGACCATGACTTAAGTGGTTGGTATTAGTAAGTATTTGAACTAAACTGTTCCTTGTAAAATGTGGTTTTGAGAATCTGATTGCGGATATTTTTCGCTGTAGGTAAGTTTTAGAATTAACAACATACCATAAAATTGCCGTATTTATTTTTTGAAGAGCTTTTAAAAGTTTTACCCATGTAAGGCGTCTTTTCCGGTAACTGGATTTATTTTACCACCACACTGCTTATTTCATTAGGCAAGGCGAGGCAGCTCATGAAACTCCCAACACAAATATCATCTCAACGATACTCGACTTGCGAGTACTCCCATAATTATGCTAGACCATAGCGGGCGCGAGCCGAACCCCGTGCGAGGCACGGACGAGGCACGGATTCATCTCAACGATACACGACTTGCGAGAAACCCTGCGCCTGCATTGCTTTGTAGACATAACATTAAAAAAACATAAGACCACACTTGTACTCCCCGAAGGGTAAAGCAGGGGTGCACCTAAAGTACACCCACGTTTCGGCAGTTGTGTGTACGTCTCATTTAATTGGTGCGAGCCGGTTGCCATCAATCGGGTACATGTCCTAACTCTGGGCAGATGACCGGTTGATCATTCAAGCAACTAATGAAACACAACCACCAAAAACGATTGACACATCATTAGCTACATATCACTTGTCATATTTAAATTAACTTTGAATACATAATGTAGGTATAATGTAGTCAGTCAATACAGCGTGTCCCAATAAAACCGTGACGCGTGACAGTTTATGAGAGACAAATTAACATTTTAATTGTGGACGCCAATGTGCGGGTAGATACACAAGTTGTTGTGTCGCGACTACCCTCCGGAAAATCACTGTTAGCGGGTGACATCCAATCGTGCGTGTGACATGCACTTAATGGGTTATTATAATTTTCGTCGACCCACTATCAGATAGGTTAAATTGGACACACAATTGGGTCAGTGCTGCCACGATCACCAGCCTCATCAGCCCTAGCTAGACTGACAACCCAATTTTCAGATTAACATAGCAACGAAATTAAAATTCTATGTTAGAATTTAAATTTCGTTGCTATTTTGTTATCTATCTTTTTTGCGGGAATGAAGGGAGATTAAAAATATCTGCATTTTGAATTACTGATTGGATCAGAGGCGGCTTTACCTAAAGTGCAGGGTGTGCGTTGCACACGGTCGCAGCGGTCTTAAGGGGCGCGCGGCACTTTCAATGACCCACGTAAAAGAGATCCAGTTTGCATAAATTTTGTATGGCGTCTTGAGCTCTTCTTATATATTATGTCGAATTACAGCAAAGCAAGGCGCGCCACGAGCGGCTTTTACAATAGTAACTTTTATTTCAACATAAAATGTGAAAATTTATTTACATAATATTTATTTCAAAGATGATAGACGGGATAGTGGTCAAGCGAAAGCCTATAGATTAAAAAAAAAACCTTAAAACAGATCATTATGTAAGATTTATTATTAGCTGCCACATTTTTTGCGATTTTTAGCGGGGTCAGAGCTTTGAAAAAATCACAAAGTTGAGTTTTGTTATTCTTATTACTCCTTCCTTCCTTAAAATACTTTTTACCCGTGTATGTGTAGGGTCATTATCAGTGCTGGACATTATCCTTCCCGTCATTTCCCTCAAACTCAATTTTTGTGCGTCTAGCAGTGTCTTTCCAAGCTCATGGAAAGATACAACTAAATCAGTACCTTTCCCTCCAAAAATAATCTCCGTACCCCTTCCAGCCCGGCTTCCGCCCTGGTCATAGCACAACTACAGCGCTTCTGAATAATACGGACGATATAAGGTCTGACACGGTTTTGGCTCTACTGGATTTCAGTAATGCCTTTAATACCGTGGATTTCGATGTTTTACTTGGCGTCCTTTGCTCTCTTGACTCGTCTCCATCGGTTATTGACTGGTTTCGTAGTTACCTGTTGGGTCGCCGACAACCTATTTGCATCGGAGAGACCTTGTCTTCCTGGTGTAGAACTTCTGCCGGGGTACCTCAGGGCGGCGTTCTATTTCCCTTACTTTCCGCAGTTTTCATTAACTCAATATCCAACGAGTTAATTTCTTCCTACCACCTTTATCTATGCAGATTATGATTTTCAAATTTACACGCGATCTCCTCTTGGTAGTCTATCTGAGGCTATCTTGACCATATCACTATTCAGAGTATCATTCGAGGTCAAACTTTAGTCCCGATTAAAAACACGCCGTATTAAGTTTATAAATGATTGATAAATATATAATTCGAAATAATTTGCATTTTTTATTAATATTACGTTATAATTATTATTTTTATTTAAATAATTCAGTCATTCATTTAATAATACTTACCCAGTCCTTTAATTATAAAGTTATTAAGGGAAATATTTTAATTACATTTTGATTCAAATTTGTCTCCAGTTCTTCCATTATTTCGGGGTCAAAAATACCGTGTTCATTGATATCACTTTGATATGGTGAAGCATTAGACAAGCTTGCCCATTACACTGCTACAAGCTAAAGAGCACTGCAACTCTGCTTTCTTGCATCCACATCGCGAACCACAACCAATCTTGCAGTTGCAGAATATTGTATTAAGCAATTCCTCCGGAGAATGTTGTAGATAATTTAATCCTCTACAATATTTATAATTTATACAAATAGCATAAAACCCATAGGAAACGAGATATTTGCAATAAATATGTAAATATCGATTTCTTGACCTTTGTCCTTGGAATATCTGTAGTTGCGGACACCCTACGATATGATGGTTTTGAGACAAGTTTTAGGGTGTCAAAATAAAGGTTTATTATACTTTATAGCTGACTATCTCTCATTCCGAGTTTCTTGGCATAATTTGGCTAATTTTCTTGGACTACTATGCGTTGCGAACTCTCAAAACTAGTTGGTTATTCCCATGACAGAAGCAAAGTAAAGGAAGGATTATGCTAAACCCCCCGTACGAGGCACGGACGAGGCACTAATTCAAAAGTTCACGAACATTTTATACGATGCGGTCCATGCTAAACCGTGCGGCGTCCACGACCCGGACGACGCACGGTTCCGCCCCGCGCTCTTCTCTACCCGTCGTGGCATAGGTAATTCTCTCAAAACTCCAACTAGCAACATAATTATTACGATTCAAAAGACACAACCTGTCACACACACTTAATATCCCTCCCGCCCTTTTCATTCTGTAAAAATCTTTTTCAGTCTGATATCCAGCAAAAACAACACCATGACTTTTAAGCCTCAAGGCAAGCATATCATGAAGGTGTCATTAGACACCACAGGCTTCACGAAGTACAACCATAATTATTTGCTGGTATACACCGCACTGACGTTATTCGTGGTACTACTCGTATACGTCTTCACTAAGGACTGGAAGGGTTACACCAGCCCAGAAGAATTGGACCTCGGATCAGTGGACGTACCGTCTTCCCGCCGCAAACATACACATAGCCATTCACATAACCATTCACATAACCATTCACATAGTCACAGTCATTATTAAGTAATAAATAAAATAACAGTGCAATCAGTATGTAACAATTTTGTTGTATAATTTCAAAATAAATTATTTCACTTGAGATTTTGGTTTTATTTACGGACGTTTTGCCAACGCTTAGGGATCTTACAGATTAGCGGCGCTTTGACGACGGTGGCGATGGCGGCAGAAGTAGTTAAGACCCAGATAGTTGTAAAATAATGATTACTTCTCCACTAGTCAACACGAACTAATTACAAATGGTCACGGTAAGGCTAGCCCCACAGACAAATAAAAACATAACGTCACTTTTTGTTTTCCTAGAAAATGATCAAATGCACTAATTTGTGAGTCGCGTCTTCGCGCACATCTGCTGGTCTTTGCGCGCAGCATACCATAGCTGGCCATTGCATAATCAGCCTATAACGTTCCCACTGTTGGGGCACAAACCTGCTGATTCCTGTAAGAGGGAATGGGCCATAATCTACCACACAAACCCAGTGCGGGTTGGATGTCACATGTCTTCGAATTTTAGGTTCTAGAACATTCCGGTTTCTTAACGATGTTTTTTTTCACCGTTTTGAGAGCAGTAGTGATTAAATAAATTACACAAAGTAAATAATGTGTCTGCCTGGGTTTGAATCGGTCGAAAGATTGGGAGTCGGGGCCTTAACCACTGGGCCACCTTTTGGCTACTCTTTGCATCTGCGAATATTACGCAAAAATGAGGGTCTTTCTGTTGCCAGCTACTGTTGATTTGCATGTCTGATAATGAACGATGAGCCAGGGTGAACCATTCCACGAAACATTAGAAATATTGATAATTCATCTAGCTTCGCCCTGGAAAGTTCTTTTTACTTTTTACACTGTATAAAAGTGAAAAAACAATCTGAAAATATCCGTTTACGGCTTAGGGCATGACATGATAAAGCTTTAACATTTTCTTTATAATGTGCTTAAGGTGACTTCTCAGACCGAGGCCTCCCCAAAGCCAAATGCTTACCGACGACAACTTTAAGGGGTAAACCTTCCGAAAAATTTATATCTGAATCTAGCTCCTTTAATTCATCTTTAACAATCATCAAAGCGCCAAAACACGCCACTCCTAAGCGTTGTACACTCGTAGATGCCAATCCGTACAGCAGGCCATTCTGCAGCAAGAGATCGCCAGCTCGCACGGGACACCGCGCCACATCCTTCACACATATCGTACTATTCGTATTCAAATGTTTATTAATACTTGAACTTCCTATGTTCTTGCCCGCCAAGTTGACGTGCTGCCGAGATAAAGATAATCTTGAAGAAGAAAAAGGTCGCCCGAGGATGTGAACTTTTTGTTTCCAGTCCAACTTGGTTCCGATCAGTATCACTTCTGAGCAAGCCGTTATACTTTCATAACTAGATAAAAGGACGAGCCTTTTAGAAATTACTCCGTCGTGATGTATTGATTCGAAGAGGTCGACGGAGAAACCCTTTTTGCAGCGGGGACTGAAAAATAAAGATGTATTATTTGATTATCCATCATAACGTTAGAAAGAACCTACCCCAAAACCCACTGAAAGTAAACCTCTTTATTTCTTATATTATATAATGTACACCTTGTACTTATAATATAAGTGTACAAAGTATACATTATATAATATAAGAATAAGTCTTATATGAATCGGGTCTTAACCAAATGAAAATACAAGAAACCCGGAGCTTCTTGTATTTTTATAATGCGAAATGAAAGACGCCATGTAGATTTCGTCTATGTGATTGATCGATTGTACATACACTTTGCCCTTTGCCTTGCCGAATTTAGGTACTTACGCAATTAGCTGCAGCCTTATTGCGTTATAGTAGTCGACTTGGTAACATATACACCAAGGGAATCCGATGAATCGGTACAACTATTAAGCACGACAGATAGTTTACCGAAAAACAGTAGGTACACAAGTCACTAACACCAACATTACAGTACCTTACAAAAATATCACACTCAACTTAAGTAACTGCAGCAACGTTACTTTCAATTTTTTCTTAATTATACCTAAGTATTATTTGTTATAATTTAAAGATTATTCTGTAATACTTACCTATCATAATGTAGTAGTTAATACCTAAACTGAAATATAAGTATCTTGTGATTGTAAATGTTTTTTTTTGCATTTAATCATTTCTTCGCTGAGGTGCGATGGAAAGTTACGTGTTGCACTCGAGTGCAAAGATTTTTCACCTCGTGCTCTTTTGATTCTCTCGCTAACGCTCAAGATTCTAATTTTTGAATCCTTCGCTTGCTCGGTCATCAAATTTGAGAACGCGGTTAAAAAGCAACTTTGCACACTGTCTTAGACAACAAGCAAGTACGTGGCTGAGTTTTAGTGAATATTTTTTTTTGTGAAAACTCCGACTCGAGATAGAATACGTTAGGACTTCATTATATAATTATTTTAAAATCGTTACTTTACTTGAATGTGCTCCCCAGATACATCATTATAGGTCCAGACTTAGCGCAGACCCCATTTGCGATGACTGAACTCCGGCTTACTACAGCACCGATACACAGCAGTTGTTGCGAAGTTAGCGAATGAATTCTAGCAACGAAGCGATTATCATCCAACTTCACTTTAAAGCATGCTTGTTCACTATTTTTTCCATATTTTTTGATAAAATGGAATCCTCTATAATGCATAATAAAGCTATTAACAACTAAAGCAATCGTTGCTACAAATATAGAAACCAATAAAACGACGATTCCAACTTTGCTTTTGGGCGATCGATCATCCCATGGTGTATTAATAAAATTAAAATGATACTCTAAATTCTCCTGATGATTATTGGTATCAATTATTTTGTTATCATTTGTATTTCCTTCCATTGTAACTAACTAGTTTCAGGAGCCGCCAGATGCAAATCTAGTTGGTTTCATTTTAGAATGGACTGACCAGTCTGCATTTGTCTGTGAAGTTAATAGTGGGAAGTTTTATTATGTTGACTTATTTAAAAGTAGAAAGAAGTTTCTAAAATCTCTCATCATTATCATCGTTTCTGCATCTCTCTCTCTGGGACGAATTTGCCGAATACAAACCACTCGAGTCGATTGAAAAACGGGCCAAGAGGCCCATCGGCCACTGCACTGCAAACACTGGTTGAGTCAAAGTTCCAGGGCTAGTCGAGTTGCTAGCCTGTCGGTTTTTACAAGCTTTTATTTAACTTGCAATGTATGTATGTTTGTGTGTTCGGGTCAATACTTGCAACTGAATTTTAAAGCAGTTATCCTCCACCATGAAATTTTGCACACGCGTTTAGTTTGGATGACAATGCATGTTTAGCTAAGTGACGTCATTCTAAATTAAATATGGCGGACGGCCTTAGATGGCGGACTAGTTACTTTTTGTGCACAACCATGATATGGGTATCAAATGAAAGGGTTTGCTGAGAAGAATACAAAAAAGCTTGTATAAAAAATATTTTTTAACGAATATTTTTTTATTTATTTCATTACATTACAGCTACGGTTAGTTAAATGTCGGGGAGTGTGCGATGGAATTGCATATTTTAATGCCGCCAAGCCCGTTCCATCAACGAACTACAAGACGTACGGCGATGCGCCATCGGCATCTACAACTCTCTTGTAAAATTTGTTGAATACGAAATAAAATAATTTAATAAATAAATCAAAATCAATTAATCGGTATATCGTGGACATATACAAAAGACGATGTGTCAATTCGCTTCCATTCTGTGTCTCAGTGCGCTTTGACCCACGGGTGGACAGTATTATTAAACCGACTTCAAAAAAGGAGGAGGTTCTCAATTAGTCGGAATCTTTTTGTGTATGTTCTCCGATTATCCATAGACACCTGGACCAATATGGAATATTCTTCTTTTGTATGAATGTGCATACTTCCTAGGTGTTCCCATGGTCATCAGGTCAGGATATGATAACGGGATCCCGGAGAAATCGGGGGAACTCTTTAAATTTTATAGGCACACGCAAGCGCTTTTTTTTGTCTAAAGAGTTTTCTCCCGAATTGGTCCTATTTAAATTTGGTTAAGATCTGGGGGGTGACCATAAGCTCTTAGAGTAAGGTTTTTTTGCTATAGCGTAAGTGACAGATGTGTACAAGTCATATAAATCTGTCACTTACACACACTCAAAATAACCTTACTCTAAGAGCTTATGGTCACCACCCTGATGAATAACTTCGGAGATATAGGAACAATAGAACTTTTCAATAATCATTCGGTATTGCTGCAATCGCATGTCTGTTATTTTTTTACACCATTTCATAACATAACACGCCGCCGCCCGCCGCAGCGCCCCGGTACGGTCTAAAGGGCTAAGCAGATGAGTACAGCAGCCTTACTAAAGCACTTGCCCATTATGTACAACAAAAAAACCGTCCAAGTGCGAGTCGGACTCGCACACGAAGGTTTCCGTATGATTATCGCAAAAAAAAGGCAAAAAAATCACGTTTGTTGTATGGGAGCCCCACATTAATATTTATTTTATTTTGTTTTTAATATTTTTTGTTATAGCGGCAACAGAAATACATCATCTGTGATAATGTCAACTGTCTAGCTATCACGGTGCATGAGATATAGCCTGGTGACAGACGGACCGCGGCGGCTTAGTAATAGGGTCCCGTTTTTACCCTTTAGTATGGAACCCAAACAAGATAATTATACCCCGTTAACGTAGGAAAATACAGTAGATTAACAAAAACCACTTGGTATTAATTTTATTATGAATAAGTACTTACTAATAATTTATGTACAAAAAGTAATGTGAAATCAAAAACATAAATGTGAAAAAGGGAGCCAAGTTCAATACTATAAATATGCGCGGATGTTGACTACGCCGACATAAGAATTGGTAGGTATCTAAATAGGTGTCAAGTTCTGCATCCTGAATTTTATTTACGAGAACATAAAACATTCCAAAATAAATTGAAAAACATAATTTTTTGTTTTTCTGCTACAATATTACTTGCTATTTTAAAATATAACTTCTTAGAGGTGAAAGGCATTTTGTACCGTATTCTTTTTTGTTGTTCGGTTATAGAATTTGTACCACTTATTAAGGTAGCTAAGCTATTTATTTTAATGAAATTTTACTATTTTAAGAACTTCGGCTAAATTAATAATATAAAAAAAAGATTTTAATAAATAAACGTAATAAAATCGTACACTAAACACAGTTATGTTTTCAGAAGTTGTCCCATGTAAAATAACACAAATATTAAATTATAATTAATTATTTGGAAATAGAAATAACATTAAACATAATCAAATTCATCATTATCAAATTGTTACAGTCCGCTTTTGGACATAGGTATCTCCTAATGCCATGAGTAGGTACGATCCTCATCTCAATCTACCTAATTAATGGTAAGTAGAACACTACGAAGATAGCAACAAATAATTTACTTTACACATTATGTAACAATCTACATTGGTACACTAGTACATAACCTTTAAAAATAAAACGGGTTATGTATAACTTTTACGTCCCAAGTTCTAAAAATCTAAGAATTTAAAAAGGTATTATCTATCATATGAACTATTTTAAAATAAAAAAATATAAACGAAATTTTATAATCGGTACGAAATGCCCATACAAACCTGCCGTTCGCCTTTAAAAAGTCGAATTACTTACATAAAGCAGATAACTTAGGATAAATTCTAGGTCAAGGATAGACTTGGCTAGTTTTCACAAACAAATGGCTATTTGGCTAATACACCTAACTTCTTTATGTTACATGCAATTTACTTTTTCTGGTAAAAACTATATGACACTACACGTCGGCTACTACTAGCTTACTACACATTGATGTACAATGTACACTGTACATTAATGTAGAAAGGCTTATTTGAAAGAAGTTGTGAATGTTCACCGGCAGATAGCTCTCAACTAATTAATAATAGTATGTTGATCATAATGTGGCAATCATAATTATAAAGGTATTTATTAAAATGTTCGAATGAATTAATATTAAAACCAAGTATTTGTGAAAACCAGCCAAGTCAAATCTTGAGCTAGAATTTATCCTGAGTTATCTGCTTTATGTAAATAATTCGACTTTCCAAACTTAAGAAGTTATATTTTCAAATACCAGATATTGATGCAGAATAGAATGTTTTATGTTCTTGTAAAGATAATTCAGAATACAGAAATTGGCACCCATTTAGATCTCAATTATTTTGTCAGCATAGTCAACAACCGCGCATATTCTTAGTATTGAATGTGGCTCCCTTTTTCCTTTGTTTTTGATGGGATCATTAATTTAGAAATCATTTTGAATTTGACAATCTTGGGACCTTGGGTTCCTGATCCTTTGAAAGGCGTGCGAAGGGCCGAAACCAACTCGCAGAAGCCTTGTTGCACTGCGTAAGTGCATCCAAGGACAATCCCCGGATGGTGCAGGACTATTGCAAAATATGAAGAAAAGCGCATTGGCTATGGGTTTGGTAGGTTTAGTGGATCGATTGCCTAAAACTATAGGAGGACTACCGGGCCATATTTTTTTGAATGGCCTATCCAACGATACCCCACACCATGGGATAGATGACAAAAAAACCATCCTCACATTACGTCTACAGGAGTTACTAGAAAAAAAACATGGTTTTATTTTTCACTTAGTCGGAATTATTACCTAATATGTACCTATATCCATGCCAAATTATAGTTGTCTAAGAGTCTCTGAGCTAAGCTGCGGACGGGCAGACGGACAAAGCGAAACTCTAGGGTTCCTTGTTGACTTCGGAACCCTAAAAAGTGAAAAATAAAAATCTTTTTTACAAAAACAAATAACCGACTTCCAAAAAAGACACTACAACGTGAAAACTAACTCCAATTTCGGCAGTCGCTGTTTTCGTTACTCAGTTGTTTCACACCGACTGCCGAAATTGAAGAAATTTTTCACTTTGTAGTGTGTTTTTTTGAAGTCGGTTGTTTTTCTTTGTAAAAAAGTTTTTAGGATTCCATGTCCAACTATGTTGGGGTCGGCCTCCAGTCTGACCGGATGCAGTTAAGTGGCAATATTTTACACGGAACGACTTTCTACCCTACCCCTTGCCAACTTAATTGGTGTCAGACTTTGGTTCATTTGACTACTCGTCACGACTATCAAAGATTTCAAATGACAGCCGGGACCAGCAGCTTAACGTGCTGTCCGAAACACGGAGGAATCTCGTACGAACTCATATACGGACCGACCACAACAAGCGTTGCTTAACCCGAAGATCAACCCTTGCAGTTGTTATGATTTATCCACGATGCGTGGATGAAGGTTCACGTGACCCACGAGCACTTCAATATAGTATCGATGAACGTATCGATTAAGCTTATAACACGGACTGTCTGACCATTTGTCTGACATTGTGCTGTGTCATCAGAACTGTTGGTAATTTAGGTTTTTTCGTCTTTAACTTTCAATTGATCTTCCAGAAAAGTTAGAACCTATATACATTGATATTGATCTATGTAATTTATTTATTTGTTAACTGTATGTAAGTCCAGGTTCCCTCACGATGTTTTCCTGCACCGGTGTCAGTGATTTCCAAGGTAAACTTAGAAAGTACTTATCACATTGGTACTTGCACGGATTTTAACCCACGACCTCAAGCTCGAGAGGTGAGGTCTTAACCATTGGGCCACCAAAATATTTAATATACCTACTTAATGACTCAAAAATACCTAAATAATATTTACTACGTAAATAGTATTGTTTTTAGTAAGTTATTGAGACCCACAATTCTGCAACTCATCATCATCATCATCAAAAAAGAATCAAAAACGTATTTTTTAAACTTCACCATAAAATTCGGCCAATGTTTATCTCTCTATCTATGGTATTATTTCACTATACTTCATAAAAGATAGCTTGATCTCTGCCACATATGTCCAACTGACGTATACGATAATGTTACGTTATTGTTAGCCTGTCAAGCGCTATGGTTACTGTATTGATACTGACAGCTGTCGCAGAGATCAAGCTATCTTTAATCAAGTATAACTGATGACTAGGCAGCATGGTCTCTGATCTGAGCCTGTTCCATCAGGAAAGAATGTAAAAAAAGATATCTATGGTATTAAGTGACAGCAGCTAACAGCAGTCATGACCTGTCTGACAATCACTGTCAGACACGTCAAAGTCAAACTCAAAGTGGATGATATTTTGCAGTCTGCTGTGGTGAATTTTCAATTACCCAATTTCCAGTTCGTGGAAAGACGCGTAATCTAGCATTATATTTTGGTTTTCCCTTTCACACAATCCAAATTCCGTATTCACCTTTCAAAACAGGGATATAACTTGATGAAAAACATCTAAACATTCTATACGAAACACCTTGGTAAAAGCTGGATTACTGGAGCTGGCTTCAAAACAAATAATGTTCGATTTCTTGTAGTTATTGAGTGGATATTAAAAGTATAAATTAACATAATGCCTACAGTGATATTACTGGATGTTTCGCTATCGATGTCGCGTCCTGTGCCGACCTCCGATACAACAGAGACGCATACCCGGCACACGATAGCAACGGCGGCTGTTAACACGTTTTTAGACTATTTAAACGTACATGCTAAACTGGAATATGTTGCGTTGGTAACATTCTCATCCGTGTACGAAGGTGTGGTGGTCAATAAAGTTACAAACTCTTCCACAATCGTTTAATTCCACGTCTTTACTTGGTAATAACATTGCTACTCCTTTACAGTTTCTGTTCCTTTCACCCGAGAGTTTGATAGTATACGCAGTAAGTTGTTGGTATTGGAGGAAGGAGATAAAACCTGCATAGACTCCGCTCTTCTTGGTGTTAATCAGCTTGTACTTAACGAGTGGGGAGGATGCCAAACACCTGTGCAGATAATATTGGTATGACAAACAATTGATAATTCAGTCGCATCTTATGTAAAATTACAGTCAAAATCAATAATAAGTTTGTTTAAAATAATCAATAACTAAATCAAAAATAATTTGAATAATGTTTTCTCATATTACAACAAGATTCAATGTAATTTACAGATTACTGATGGAAGCAGTGGTGTGGGTTCCATAGGCAGAAACAGGATGGTGCAAGCTCTGCCTTTGCCTCCCTCATATCCAGCAAAAATTCATGTGCTGCCTATAGTCTCCCCACATGAATCTTCTTTACAACATGGTATGTACATTCAAGATGGTAAACTAAACATTTTTCCAAAAAGAGAAGGACTGCTGAAGTTGCATAACATTATTTTTGCCCTCAACCTCTTGCACAGCGACTGCTGCGTTAGTAGTTAGTAGTAGGTACTTAAGTACTAACTTAGCCTAAGGAGCGGACAAAGAGTTTTGCAAGTTTAAATAGAGCCCCAATTTAATTTTTGCTCTGGGGCCCTTGGTTACATAGCTATGCCACTGTATATAATACAGTTTAAATGTCCACACCTACTATGTCAATCAATCAATCTTTATGCATGAACATAGGTATTACAATAAAGGTCTTATTTTTATATTTCAGTCGAGCCTTATGTCCTACCAATGAAATTGGTGTACAAATATATTAGTATTTTTTTGTTATAAATCTGAATTCAAACAACAAAAAGTCAAGTTCAAGTAGATAATGTAGGTATTATTTATAAATAATTAATCAATTATAATTTATTTTACATACATGTCAATGGTAAATTATATTGAGAACTAGTAACGTCATATTGTAAATAATGTCAATTAAAAGCACCAATTATTAATTAAAAATTCTTCAATAAAGTAATATGTCTTATCTATTAGAAATAAATACAATTTACTGTTGAGTTTGCAGATATTGTCTTCATCCCTTATAAATTTTGGTAATTTATTATAGACTCTTGGAGCCATTACAAAATTACTATTTCTGTTTAGTGCAGTACTAGATCCGACTGTTTGTAACCGATCAGAACAGCGCTGACTAGTGACTCGAGCAAATTTATGTGAATTATTTTTGACAATCATACACGTTTCATAGATGTACAAGAACGGCATAGTTAATATTTTAGTATTTTTAAAATACGGTTTGCAGCTGTATGTCATCTGCACCTTTTTTGGCACTTAAATACCATACCTGTGGCATTGCCCCAAATTATAATCCCATATCTCAATGTTGAGGGTACAAGACCATGACACGCCGTTAAGACTGTTGCTCGATTGACCGACTTAACATGTGAAAAGCATAGGAATGTTGGTTTAGTTTACTGCATACTTTGTTATTATGTGAATTCTACTTTAAAGTGATTTGTATGTTTAATCCAAGAAATTTAGTCACATTTGTTTCATTAATAATTTTCTCCTTATATTTAATATTTAAGTCTAAATTGTGATTTAATCTTTGTTGAAATTTCATTAATACTGTTTTATCAAGATTTCTAACCAAATTATTATTTTGCAGCCAATTCACAACTGATAATAAGGTAGAATTAATCTCAGCCTCTAATGTGCTTGCCTCATCAATATTAAAAAGTAAAGTGCTGTCATCTGCAAACATTGTCATAGGATATGATGATGCTGATGAAAATTCGTTAATATAAACAACAAATAGAGGCGGCCCGAGTACGCTACCCTGTGGTACTCCATATGTTACTGTTCTCTGACTAGTCTTTTATGTTATTTCGCTTTTTTTAGAAATTCTACTAATTGTCGTTGTGAAAGTGTCTTTAAACAATATTTCACTTTATTTGTACTAAACAGTGTGAAGTTGAATGATATTGTGCTATTATGATAATTATATTTGTTTCAGCAATGCCCCTCTACCAGAAAATAGTAGATCTAGCCAATAACACGACAAGTAACTCCAATGGCAATTTGTCACGAGGCTCAATCTACTTGCCTGATCAACTTACTGTGCCTGGTGTAAGTATGGACTAACAAAGAATATACAATAGGGTAAAGCAAAAAAAATACGCATTTATCTTTGCACAATGAGCTGTTTTTGCTTTCCTAATGCACAATGAGAGTCTAAATTAGTAAGAATAAAAGTTAATCCCACTATTACCAATACTAATCCTGAATTTATATGTAGGTAATAACAGCAATAACGCGGCTATGCGAACAGCACTACCAAGAATTTTGGTGCACGCTAAAGTGTGGTCAACTGGAAGCTCGCGTGCAGTTGTTTCCAGCGCCACAGACCATCTCCCTTGAAGAGTTGTCTGCTACATACACTCTGGCCAATCAGATACATGTCATTGGATTCCTACAGCAGCAGGAACTCAGTAAGTTCTTTCTAGTAATTACATAACATCATGTATGTACTTCCTGGATGCTAAGGCAGAAGTCTACCTATGATACAACCACATTTTAAGGGTACAGGCATAAAACAGGGCAGGTCCTAAAAATTGATTTTGAGGAAAACGTAACGTACACTTAAAATTTTAGAAGCATGTAATTTTGATCCTTCTTCGATCCGGTATGTACCGGTATGTCATGGACATTCCCGGTTCTTTTCGTTTCGGCCATTAACAAAATATTATATTTAATTACGAGTGCGGAAAGCCTGTCATTGCAAACATTTCTGACAAATGTCTACCCGAGCCGAGGCGCAGCCGAAGGTGAGGGTTGACAGTCGGAAAAAGTTGCAATGACGGTTCCGCACGTGTACTGAGCAACTATTTTTAATACAGTTGCGAAAAAATGAAGCAATTTAATAAAATAGTAAAAACACAATAAACTCAACTATTTGTTTTTGTTAAATAATAAAAACACAATAATCATTTATTTCTTATAAAAGTTATAATTCACATATACATTGAAATTGGTACAGTTTTTTATACTAACTGGGGAAGTTTTAGGTTGTATATTTACTGTTTAAGACAAACTGTTATTAATTTCGTATGATTGTTCATGTATATTTGTCAAAGTTGTTATACAATGGCGTTTGCTAGTTGATGGAATTGGATCTGATGAATTATCATTATCAGCGAAGGTAGATAGATGGACGAACGTTCTCTTCAGTATTGTCATGTAAAGGAGACGGACTGGACTTTAAATTAATGAACTGTGTGTTTTTTTTTCCCAGTTTCTAGTTTGTTGTTTAATGAATCAGCAATATAGCCTTCTGCAATTTTGTCTGACTTCCAACCTCCTAGTCGCTTTAAGGACGTCAAATTGGCTCCTGAATCTGCCAATAATGTAGCAGAGGTCCTCCTGAAGCTGTGCCCAGTATAATACTCAGCATCCGGCAGACCAAGAAATATAGCTATTTCTTTTGGCATATTACCAAATTTGTTTATCCCGATTGCTTGAGCTGTACACTTCCCTTTTTGATAATTTTGGAAAAAACGATCGGTTTTTGCTTTTTGGGACCGCTGATTCATATATTTTTGCACTATTCTAAGAAAATCTCCTTCAACAACAAAGCTTCTCGGTATCTTATTTATTGAATTCGGAATCTTGATTAGTAGCATTTTTCCATAGGCTTCAATATCTTTTAAAGTAATATTGGCTAACTCCTCTCTGCGGCAAGCTCCAACAACGCCAAAAATCAGCGCAACCTACAAAAAAAGGGATTTGGTTAATATTTTTTTAAATAATATATTGACTGTATTTTGCGATTACGTAAACTGAATACTAAATAAAAATTAAGTATTTATTAATAAATTACCTTTGTGGCTAAATAACAATCATCGGTAGCTTCGTTCAAAAACATTTCCATGTGCAATTATAATGAGTTCCGGTGGTGATAATTGAAATAAAATATCCTCGAACTCATTTTGTTCAACAAACAACTAAACTCGCAAAGAACATTTTTGGAAAATGGCGCCAACCGTAAAAGAATATAAGCAGAGTTTTTTTTTTTTGTTTTCAAGACCCATTCTGGGTAGGCAAAGGGAACTATGCCCATACAGCCAAGTCTTAAGTAGAATTTTTATATTGATATGAAATGAAAATGAAATTTTGAAATGAAATGTAACCTAACCTAACCCATTGAATCAAATCATTAAATCTGATATTGAAACAAATTAGTAGCTTCTTTTTAGAAATATTTGCATGAATCATAAAAACTTCTATGATTTTTTTTTTGTCAAAATTTCGTGGTTGGTTTTCCTTTTTAATAGACATTATTTTGACAGTTGGGAAAGAGACCGCACGAGTTCGGATAAGGTAAAGAAAAAGCTCGAGTATGTAATAGCCCACATCCCGAACGCTATATGTCCCTGCAATACGCCACTTTTTGAGCAACTGTATTAAAAATGTCTTTTTGGCGCCTTACGTTAACTTTAAAGTACAGTTAACAAATGTAGATACAGCTTTAATGGTATACCACAGCCACGTGTGCTCAGTATTACGATATGGGATAATCATCTGGGGAAACTCTACAGATTCTCAAAGAGCATTCATAGTTCAAAAAAAATGCCTCAGGTCGATGTATAATCTTAAGTGGACTGATTCTTGCCGACCAGTGTTTACCAACAAAAGGCTGCTTACACTCCCATCCCTATACATTTTAGAAATCTGCAAATTTGTTAGAAACTACCCATTGTTATTTGAAAAGGATGAAAAAGCTTCTTTTAAAAGAAAAGTAACACAAAAGCCACTGATAGTACCTCGAAATCGTCTAAAACTTTGCGACACGAACTGCTACAGTATGGCGGTTAAGCTATATAACCAGCTACCAGAAAAAATAAGAAAACTCAATGAATTAGAATTCAGTAGAACTTTATCTAATTGGCTATGTGACAGATGTTTTTATTCGATTAATGAGTATACTAATTTGAAATCCCTCTGACATTGTAATAATGTATTTGACATGTTTAGTTATAATAATTATTAATATATTTTTTATTTTATTTTGCATGTAACATTTGTATTTGGACTAAAAAATAATTTTTATAATGCAAATTTTGGAATTTTATAATGTAAGGAGACTGTATTTTTTATTTCCTGACTGTAGTATAACTGTTGTGTGTAACTGCATGTCATTTAAAAATTTGCACGACTAGAAAGTCGAATATAGTGAAACCCTAATATGTTACTCTTACCATCTAAAATGTACCTATATTCTGGCAAATAAAGCATTCATTCATTCATTCATTCATTCATTCATTCATTCATTCATAAAAAAAGTTAGTGATTGAGAATAAAACTACCATAGATTACTACCATAATTATATGCATGCCAAAAAAAAAAAAAATTAGAACTCGTGACATTCCCTGTTCTTTGCTGTACCCTTCATTTCAACAGATATCTTAAATTACTTAATATTTTAAATGCAAAAGTTTGGATGTGTGTATGTTTGTTATTCAATCACGCCAGAACGGCTGAACGGATCTGTATGAAATTTCGCACAGACATACTTTTGGAATACTAATGGAATAGGATACTCTTTATCCCGGGAATAGGCTCTCTCAGGATAATTTTCGAGTTCCACGCGGGTGAAGCCGCTGGCAGAAGCTAGTATCTAATCAAGACTCGTTTCTATTGCCGTTCACCAGGTACTCAACCTGACGGGCTGGTACTGACAAATTCCAGAGAGTATAAACACAATGGTCAACATCGCACCCAGACCAACTAGGCAGTCTGTTTAAAAATAATACTCCATTTAGTCAAACAAATATGTTTTATTTGTCAAGATTTTTTGGTAATGTTAACTTGGCTGATGCTCATCAACTGTATCAGCAGAAATTGTATTTAAGGTTTAAACCTTCTGCCTTTTAACAGGTACCCCAATAGCGATAAGTAAACACTTGGTGATACCTCAACCTCAAGCAGGCGCCAATACGGGGCCCAGAGAAAACTACGGCTCCAAAACTCCTACCAAGGTAAACCACTATACATTACAACCGGCGTAATATGAGTGTTTCCTAGCGTGATCGAATAAGAAATGAAGAGATCAGCGAGAGAACCAGGGTTACCGACATAGCTCGAAGAATTGCCGGCCTTAAGTGGCAGTGGGTAGGGCACATTGCTCGCAGAGCTGATTGACGTTAAGGCCGGAAATTTCTGGAATGGCGACCGCGTACCGCAAGACGAAGCGTTGGAAGGCCTCTAGATCGAGCGACGACCTGGTCAAGGCTGTGGGAATCCGGTGGATGCGAAGCGCACAGGACCGATCAGTGGGGCGACGCTTAGGGGAGGCCTATGTCCAGCTGTGGACCTCTTTCAGCTGATATGATATGATGATGATGTATGTGAGCGTGATAAATGATGTCGCATTATCTCGTGCAAAAGCAAAATTATGAGTATGCGATAACATATTCATGGCTCATTTCAGCAAGAGATATTGCAATGACAAAAGGAGATTCCTCAAACACTGGTGCCTTATGAAGTTATCATGTATCTGATTGAAATCTTATTCTAAAACTCGGTATTTTTTTGTTCTTGTTATGTTTTACATAATTATTTACATACTTGTCCTTTACATTTAGTTACATCACTTTGACATTTCTTTATTATTTATTTGTTTGTTTACCCTCGCACTGGAACGCCTTGCAGCAATTACACCAATGGAGCACAAACTTACAAATACCAACTATAAGTCCAGGTTCCCTCACGATGTTTCCCTTCACCGTTGTGAGCGATGTCCAAGATAAACTTAAAAAGTATATATGAATTGAAAAAGACAAATTGGTACTTGCCCGGATTTGAATTTTTAATTTGATTTGATTTGTATGACCTTATTACGTTATAATAAAGGTTAATATCAAAACAGAAAGTAAATTATATCTCGTAAATCTGGCTAAATAAATTAAAAATATTTTCTCATTAAAAAATTATGAAATTATTTTATATACAAAAAAAAAACTTCAAGGCACAACAATTTTTCAAAGGGGTCCCTTTGAAAAATTGTTGTGCCTTGAAGTTTTTTTTCCAAGTTCCCTTACAAAATGAGAAATCTCCTTTTGTCACTCTGCACATTATCATAAGATTATCAACCGTCTAAATAATAAATCCAAACTCAAAAAAATTATCTTGCAGGATGGCTCCAGTACCGATGGTTCTGCCACAGAAGAGGACATGTCGGACCCAAGCAAAGTTCCTAATTTTTGTGTCCTGCTTCATGGAGCACTCAAGGTAAGGGGCCGTCCATTAATCACGTGATGATTTTTTTTAAACTTTTTTTAATTCCCCCCTCCCCTTGGGTGATACGTGGTGAGGATTAAAACTATTTCGTGATTTTTGTTAACCTCCCCCCCTTTTCAAGCCTCATGGATGGCCCATAAGAAATTTACTAAATTACTTATTTTCATTTAACTACCATCTCAGCAAAAATATCGGGACAAGCAAATAGCAGAAAATGATCTGCACTACAAAAGCAATCCTATCTCCAAGATAAAAGGGGTGTTCCAGAATGAACATAGAAAACAAAAAAGATTACAAAATTTTTGGACCACAAATCCATTGACTATAGAAATTCATCTTTCAATGGTATGATACGTGATTGTTTCAATATTTTTTAGCGCTGACTCACCTCTCATATGTGTGTCTCACCTTTTAACTCATGGTCTGTACTATCACCGAAAAAATTAAAAAATTGTTTTAATGACTCAGAAAACGATTTATTGTAGTTCTGAAACAAAATTATAACCTAACCTTACATAAATCACATACACAGGTGGAAGGAATGGCAGCAGTGGTCCTCTTAGGCGCCGACTGGTGGGGTACCCTCACTGCATCGTGCGAAGCGTCACGCGGTCGTCGCTCCTGCCTGCTACTCAGTGTGATGAAGCCCGGAGCCACCGCGGCGCCCTGGCTGGGAGCGCTCGACCAGCTAGGACCGGCTGAAGAGGGAACTGCTACAGGTAAGTGCTAGCAGCGTCGTGCGAGGTCGTCGCTCCTGCCTGCTACTCAGTGTAATGAAACCCGAAGCCACCACAGCGCCCTGGCTTGGAGCGCTCGACCAGCTGAGACCGGCTGAAGAGAGAACTGCTACAGGTAAGTGCTAGCAGCGTCGTGCGAGGTCGTCGCTCCTGCCTGCTACTCAGTGTAATGAAACCCGAAGCCACCACAGCGCCCTGGCTTGGAGCGCTCGACCAGCTGGGACCGGCTGAAGAGAGAACTGCTACAGGTAAGTGCTAGCAGCGTCGTGCGAGGTCGTCGCTCCTGCCTGCTACTCAGTGTGATGAAACCCGAAGCCACCACAGCACCCTGGCTTGGAGCGCTCGACCAGCTGGGACCGGCTGAAGAGGGAACTGCTACAGGTAAGTGCTAGCAGCGTCGTGCGAGGTCGTCGCTCCTGCCTGCTACTCAGTGTGATGAAACCCGAAGCCACCACAGCGCCCTGGCGTGGAGCGCTCGACCAGCTGGGACCGGCTGAAGAGGGAACTGCTACAGGTAAGTGCTAGCAGCGTCGTGCGAGGTCGTCGCTCCTGCCTGCTACTCAGTGTGATGAAACGAGGTCGAGCGCTCCAAGCCAGGGCTTGGAGCGCTCGACCAGCTGGGACCGGCTAAAGAGGGAACTGCTCTGGTAAGTACAGTCAAGGGCAAATACTGCCCCAAAGGTAAAATGCCAGTGCTAAATGTGCTTGTTCACGGTTGTTAATTTTCTTCATTATTTTTATCAAGTGTCTATTGTAAACAATGGAAACGAGGTAGGTTGCAGAAATTAGTCTCAAGATGTGACCACTCTAAGATATCTGAATGTTCACCATTATTACGAAAAAATGTTCAACGCAATGTAACACAAAAGTCACTATTTTTTGTTTTGTTGTTCTTTGTTCGCGCCACCTCGAATCATCCCTCATGGTACTAATATTTATTTTATTTCATAATTTTGTCCGTAGGAACATTGCCACTATTTACTATTTCCAACATAGACATTTATTTAAATTTATTTATGTTTTCTAACATGAAGCCCAAAAATTAAAACTAATCGTCATATTCTGCAGCGGAAACATTCCCGATCCGTTCGTGGCGGTCGTACAGCAGCGGTGGGTCAGCCTGCGCCTGGGCACGGCCACACGCACTGCTAGCCGATGTGCAGAAAGTGCTGCGACACGCCAGGAAACTGCCTGACAAGACACAGCATCTCTTTAAGGTAAGTGAAGTCTGTCTGTAATTGAGAAAAATACCGGAATATGCTAAAGAAAAACAAAATAATATGTATTTTTAAAAGTGAACGAATGTATTGTAGAAATGGAAA
Organism: Orthosia gracilis; assembly: GCA_947562075.1. Classification (NCBI taxonomy): domain Eukaryota; kingdom Metazoa; phylum Arthropoda; class Insecta; order Lepidoptera; family Noctuidae; genus Orthosia; species Orthosia gracilis. The sequence goes on from OX387268.1 coordinate 46,548,989, forward strand.
AGTGTCATATAAAAAGACATTAATTTAAGCTTACGTCTGTCTTACTCAAAAAGTATCTCAACAACAATCAGAGAATAAAATAACAACATCCTACCATTTCAGGTAGGCCAACAACTTATAATTTTTTGTCGTTTTCCCAGGAATTGAACAGACTCCGTCGTGCAGCGATTTCTCTCGGCTTTTCGGAACTATTGACAGCGATTGGAAACGCGTTAGAACGCGAATGTACCGCATTGCCACCGAACGCGCCCTCAGAATGCGCGTTACAGCTCGCGCACGCTGCCAACGCTCTCCGGGACCCAAGAACGGCCTTAGACATCAAACATACGCTCACACCTTTGGGCCCTAATTATAATGTTACTCCGATGACACACTAATTACCTCTTACATCTGATATGATATTGTCTGCTATAGTACCACAAACTTCTCTGATCCTGCGTTATTTTACAAGCTTTTATTTAATTTCACCTGTCCCGCAGCCTTAATACGTAAGAAACAGCAATCAGCAATCATCGTGCCACAGATAATATAATACTAGCATACCGATAATTATTTGTCCATCAATCGCCTTCGGTTACGTTCCACGGCGATAGATAAGATGATTTTAGCAGCAACTTGCAAGTAAAAGGGTTTACCCGGTTCGTGGATACTTTTTCTTTAAATACATTGATGGTTTGTTTTATAGTATTTTTTGCACGTTTTTACAGTTTATTTGCACCAAAATTTGTTACAATGCAATTTAAACAATCGAGTTGAATGCCTCAGAAATTTAAAACCGCGCCATCTATTGGCACTGGCATCAATTTTAAATGATCCGATCAAATAATCTTTGAAATGTGAATTAAGAGCCCAATATTCCGTAATTTTGTGCTTATGAGTGTTGATTAAACAAGAACATACAATTTTGATGTTCAATTTCAGATAATGTTAATTTTACACACATTCAATAACAGATCGGTGCATATCACGCCGTCTAGTGAGATTTATTTGAACCACTTTTTATTTCTTGGCGCTGAGACCCCGTGATGATCGTGCAATCATTAGCTTTATGTCACAAAAATCGGAATAACCTACAGTGTAGGTATGGTAGGTCCTACACAATCGTATACTAATCGCTGTTTGTCAAAAGCACTTATTTCTAAAAAAAAACGCCAAGATCTCTAAAACTTGAAGAGCAATTATTGTGCAAAATTCGCTATCGTTTTGCTCTTGCAAGATACGTAATAAGCCTGCCGGTGTCTGCAATCAAATCTTGCAAGTTAATTTTAACCTGCTTCCCGGCGTTCGATTAAAATGGAATTTTGCACACTCGTTCGTTTCTCGTGACAATGCATTATTTAATGTTTTTTTTATAATATATAATGCATTGTGTGTCAAACGTTTAAATAAAAAAGTATAGTGCGTGCCACGAAAGACGAGACTTGACACTCCACGTGGTTAGACTTGCGCAGTAGACGATTTAAAGTTCTCTATAGCGGTATGAGGTCTGAGGGCGGGAAGGGGCGGCAAACAGAGCCTGGGAGACGCCTTACGGCGCTCATCTTTACTTGTTTTTATTATTAGTTAAGCTTCTGCCAGTGGCATCGCCCACGTGAAAGTCGTCAATTATCCTTAGGGAACATACACCCGTAATAAAAAGTAGGTATCCTATGTCGTTAATCTAGGATAGTTATTCACAACCATTCTTTTTATCCTGTATCGAATGGTTTTAGTTTTGCAATGTTAGTTTAGAGAGAATGCTAAAAATTATTTTTTTAATGAAAATATGAAAAATCTAAATAAATGATTTTTAATGTGTATGCCGCAACATAAATTAAGTGCAGCATTCTTCCAAACCGCTAAACATTGTTAAAAGCTATGCAGTACGTGGTTTACCTGTGTGCCAAGTTTCATTCAAATCCGTTCGGCCGTTATGCCGTAAAAAGGTAACGAACAGACAGACCACATTGAAATGTTTGTTCGATGACACCGATACTGGCTTTGGACTGATAAGTTTGTGAGACTACTTAATGCAAGCCAAAATGAAATATTTTTAATAAAATAAAGTATGTAACTACAATGATATAATAGACATCGTTATGTTATATATTGTACCCACTTAGATTCTATAAATAAGTGTAACTTTTACAAATAAAAATATATTAATTTTAAAATCGAGCTTATTTTTTTACCGACTTCAAAAAAGGAGGAGATTCTCAATTCGTCGAAAACTTTTTAAAAATCGAAGTCCAACGGAAAACGCCTTCTCAACTGTTTTCTTTGATGTTAGCTCTATCTACTTTGTTTCCATCTATTGTTTTGATAGAGCTACAGCTATTGCTCGCTAGATGGCATAAACTGTGATTAATTTAGAGTGTTTTACTCGTAGAACAAAGTTACGCCTTGCCTTACGTTTCTACCCCCGGCAAAACTATAATAAACCTAAGGCAAGGCGTAACGCTAGTTTCTGGTTCAGTTTATTATTATTTAATTCCATTACGAGCAAGCACATATTCCTAGTGGAAATTAGTGAATTATAAATAGTGGCAAGTACTTGGGCGACCGAGCTCTGCTCGGGTGAAAATAGAGAAAACGACGTTTTCTAAAAATGAAACCTACTTAGATCGATTTAAATCGATCGATACAAAATTTCATGAAAATCGTTGGAGCCGTTTCCGAGTTTCAGATTATATATTATATATATACATAGATATATACAAGAATAGAATTGCTCGTTTAAAGGTAATAGATAAGGAGATGAGTGAATGAACGTAAATTCAAAAATTACCTATATTCAGGATGGCGCAAGTCTTCACCCTATCGGAAGATGTTATAATTTTTTCAAATGGCGGGCAATGTCAATTCTGCTTGACAAGTGTGAAGTAAACACAAAACAAATATAGCTGGTGACCTCCAATCTACGTCAAGCCATCCTGAATTGCGACCACGAGGAATACAACTTGAAACTGGAGAACACGTGGTTCCAACAGGATAGAGCGCCACAACCGAAATCCTGCATTACCCGGATTCGCACTGGCCGGCAAGATCACTGATTTAACTGTTCCAGACATCGTTTCGTGGGGTTTTTTGAAGTCACGAGTTATGTCGACTAGCCTCTCTCTTGAAGCCTCCAAAGCCAATATCCGCCGGAAGTTCTGGCAAAAGTAATGGAAACTATGAAAAGTGCCATAAATCGGGCCCGAATAACCAAATAAACATAACCCAAAAGCAGAACCAAAGTTTTTAATAAATAAAAAAAAATCACAGCCAAAGAACATCGGGTGATAACTTTTGCGCCACCCTGTACATGGCAGGATCAAAAATTGAAAACGCTCATTGAGCGAAAAAAAATCTTGTAGCTGGTGGGTGGCTTCTATAAAACGGCTACAACACGAATTATCGTTGTGACTTTAAGAACTGGCAACATCATGTACTGGTAAATACGAGTATAAAAAATAAGTTCAAAAACTAATTTGTCGTATCGTTTCGTATGCCACCTACCGTAACAAAACAATACATTTCGCAAAGTGAATTCGTATTGTGGTTTTATAATATTCGACAGAACACATTTTGAGCCCTGATACAACCACAACACGAATTCGCGATGTAGTTGTATCAGGGATAGATAAATAGGTTGTGATGCCGCCAGGTTAAGTATCACTTACCAAGGTCGTTTTTTGAATGGGTCAGTGTCTTATCTTGAGCGCCTAGGGTGGTGAAGCGGCCAGGTTAATTAACCCTTAGCCAGGTCGTTTTTTGAATGGGTCAGTGCCTTATCTTAAGCGCCTATGGTGGTTAAGCTGCCAGGTTAAGCAACACTTACCATGGTCGGTTTTAGATGGGTTAGTGTTTTACCTTGATCGCTGGGGTGGTGAAGCCGCCAGGTTAAGCAACACCCACCACATCATCATCATCCTCATCACGGACATCATCATCACGTACAGGGCCGAACTGACCCCTGGCAGCGCTTGTGTGCGAAACCTATGAAGTGTTTTTACCAGACTGCCGAAGGAGGGTAATGTGTTAACAGTTTAAGTGCGTTTGTTCCTATGGGGCTTTCTAGAGACCAAACGCGACTTTGGTGATTCTTACGTCAATCAATTGGTCTTATCCTTGCAAATGTCACTGGCTACATTAAAATTAGAAAATAGAAAAATAGCGGCTTTTGGACGCTATAATTGTAAGGGCCCATTTTTTTTTCTTTAAATCCATCGTGTGGAATATCAAAATAAAGGGTTTTAAGAGGAGATTAGTATACATGTTTAAATGAAACAAATTCTAAAAAAATAAATAACTATGAGCAATAAAAAAAAAATATTTCAAAAAAACAAAAAGGCGTTTTTGATTTAGCCAGTTTATATAATAATTGTTTTTTTTCAAGTTTTCTATTTTTTTATTGATTAAATTCTTTCACACTCTATATTTGCTTCTAACATATGTAGTATTGAAAAAATATAGAAAAATATGTTGGTATTGTTACGAGCTGGGGTTCAGGGATAAATTATATTATTTAAATAGCAGACTTCAATTAATCACACTTTATTACAAAAACTCTTCTTAAGCAATTCTATTACTTCGCACTATTTTCCTTTTCGATTCGCTCTGTATATCTTCTCAATCGAAACTGAGTCACGACGAAGAACCGCCCTTTATATAGCACGGAAGATGTTTCTGCAACGTTCCATACGTTTCTAGATACGGTTCTAGATAATTCGAAAATATTCCAGAACAATCGACATTCGAATTCACTGTTCCCGAAGCGACTAGAAACTTCGATAAGATTAGTGCCGCTATTCGATACTAGATGGCACCACTAGTAACTACTTAGTTCTTCCCCTCGTCACTAGATGGCGTTGCCTTATCTTGTAACTTGCCTCCCTCTTAGACATGCTCGTCCCGAGCATTGTTAGATCCATGAAAATGGGTCAACCGATTCACATGAACAACCTTTGGTGTACCTCGGGGTCTCTTTTGAATTCGGTAGGTGGCGTCATTAATCTTGGTAACTACGCGATATGGTCCATCCCATTTTGCTTGCAATTTAGGCGATTTTCTTTTGCTGCGTACCGGGTTATGTAACCATAGCAGTGATCCTTCTTCGAAGCCCCTATTGTTCGCCTTCCGATCATAGCGAGTCTTCATCCTGTTTCGTAGTTCATTCGCATACTCTTACTCATGGTTGACTGGTAGAGAATGCCTAAGGCATTAAGTCCGCCATTGTAGTTTTGTGCATGAAGTTTAAATAAATAAATAATCTGTTACACTGCGTGGAGACTCAGGTGGGATACTGGTGATTAGATTTGCAGATAATCGTAGTTCTTTTCCGAAATTAGCAAAAGCTGGTGTTACTGTTGTGCTTTCATGAACAGCACTCCGATATGCCAGGAGAAAAGGTTGAATGTGTTTGTCCCAATACTTCTGTCTGTTTTGGCTTTCCACGACCTTTGCAAGATACCTCTCCAGCGATTGGTTGAATCGTTCAACCATACCGTCTGATTGCGGATGATAAGGAGTCGTTCTGGTTTTGTGAGCACCCATCACACGACACGTCTCCTTGAACACTTCTGAATCAAAGTTCCGGCCTTGGTCACTGTGGATTGCCCAGGGTATCCTGAAGCGACAAAACACTTCGTGAACTAACTTATCAACCCCCGTAACGACATCTTGATTAGGGATTGCAAACACTTCCCACCATTTTGAGAAGTAGTCCATCACGACCAAGAAGTACTTGTTTCCGCTTTGACTTTCCGGAAATGGCCCAGCAACATCTAAAGCTATACGTTCCCACGGTGCACCAACATTGTAAACCTTTAGAGCTACTCTGCTACGGGTTTGTGGTCCCTTCACAGCCGCACAACTTGTGCATTTGCGGCACCATTCCTCAACGTCCTCCTGACAAAGGATCCAGTAAAATCATTCTCAGATCTTGATTAAAGTCCTCTTAATTCCCATGTCCCCCCCTGAACTTCCATTGTGGTAGAGCTGTAGGACCTCCGGCACCTTAACTTTAGGTACGACCATTTGTAGATGACACTGGTCACCACAAGCATTCTCCCATTTCCGGCATAGAACTCCATCCTGGAAAACCAAGCTTTCCCACTGTGCCCAATAACTCTTGGTGATGGAACTGGTTGCTGAAACATCACTCCAGTGAGGCCTAGGACCACCTGATTTCTTCCATACAAGGATCGGTTTTATGTCTCTGTCTTCCTGTTGAGCACTCTGCAAGGTTTCTTTCCACTCTTCGCTTAGATCCGACCTCAAAACCCGCACTAGCGTTACCTGCTTGGCTTCTTGTCTCGCACAATGTTTACATTGGTCTGGTCACGGTCTTCGCGAGAGAGCATCAGCATCACCGTGCGACGTTCCGCTACGATGTTGAATTACGAAATGACTCTTTTACAGTAGCTCAATCCATCTTGCTACCTGTCCTTCTGGGTTCTTAAATTGCAGTAGCCATTTCAATGCAGCATGGTCCGTTTGCAGGAGAAATTGCCGCCCCAACAAATATTTACTGAAATGCTGCAATGTTTTTACTACAGGTAGAATTTCCTTTCGAGTGACACAGAAGTTCCTTTCGAGTGACACAGAAGTTCCTTTCAGGTTTGGATAGGACTTTGCTGAAGTGTGCAATTACAACCTCATGATCTCCTTGTCACTGAGACAACACACCGCCGATTCCAGTATTGCTGGCATCTGTATCAACTATGCATTGATTTTCATTGTCAGGATAGCCTAGGAATGCACCCAGCATTGCACAGATGTTCCTTTAACTTCTGAAATGCGACGTCACAGCTCTCATTCTAGCAGAATTGTATCTTGTCTTCAGTTATGAAGAGGTCGGGCAATGTCTGCAAAGTTCTTCACAAACCGCCGATAGTAGGAGCACAACCCGAGAATTACCCTTACTTGCGTTTTGTTCTCCGGAACTGGCCAATCCTTGACGGCAAAGAGCTTATCTGGGTCCGTTTGAATGCCTTTTCGGAAACCATGTGTCCTAAAAAGTTCACTTGCCGCCTGAGCTACGCGCACTTCTTTGGACTTAGCTTTAGATTGGCTCCTCGTACCTTCGACAGCACATGTTCCAGACTGCGGAGGTGATCTTCAAACGTCCGTCCCACGATTATAATGTCATTCAAGTAGACTAGGAAGGCGTCACCAATCAGCCCAGTTAGTACCCGCTCCATCAATCTCTCAAAGGTGGCAGGAGCATTACACAATCCAAATGGCATGACGTTGAATTGCCACAATCCTTTACCTATAGAGAATGCTGTCTTATCTTTCTCGATCTATAGGGTCTATCTAGACCTGCCAGTAGCCACTCTTCAGAAAACCACTTCATTCCCGTTAGCGTATCCAGCGTGTCGTCGATTCTTGGCAACGGATAACTGTCCTTCTTCGTGTTGTCGTTTAGTCGGCAATAGTCTACACAGAAGCGCTTTCTGCCGTCCTTCTTCTTCACCAACACTACCAGTGAACACCATGGGCTGGATGAAGGTTCAATTACGCCATCTATCACCATACTCTTCATGTCGACAACTTCACGTTCCCGTGCCACTGGCACACGTCTTGGTCGCTGGCGGATTGGTACCTCATATCCTGTATTTATTCTGTGTTGAACTAACGCAGTCTTTCCTATATCGGCATCAGTTGTCGAGAAAATGTCGGCGAACTTGTTCAACATCTTCTTAGCCTTGTTCTTTTTTTCTTCCGACGTGTTATTCTGGGATTCCTTCAATAGCGAAGACACGTCGTAACTTTGGCGTTGGTAGACTATTCGTGGTATCTACGCATCCAAACCACTCACATGTGCCTAAAATTTTACCTTTCTTGAGCACTAGGTCCTTGACACTTGTGTTGAGTGCACGTACCGATGAAACTCTAGTTACCCCTCACCAAGGTTCGCGCAATCTTCCATGAGGCATCGCTATCTAACCCTACTATAAGCACACATCGGTTTTCCCGACCCGAATTTCTTGGTAGACAAACTGGTACGATTGTTTCTGACCTTGGACGGAGAATAACCTTCTCTAGGCAGTACACTTTTCCCGATGATGCATCTTTAGACAAAAAAGAATACCTACTGTCAAAAATGTATTTATTGAATTAAATGCATTCGATGCATGGAACATGTGGATGATTATTGATCATTAAATTTTATTAACCTCAAAGTTTAATATGATCAATAGTACCTCGAAAACGGTTTCTTTATTACTTTAAAAATTAATAACTGGAGAATTTTTTTTTATGAATTAAAATTTACACCATTTAACATTGTTAACTACTTACGTAGTCTACTAATTGGTAATTCTTTATTACGTCAGCTATCCGCCAGTGTAAGCCTCATCAAAATCGCATATATATATGCAGGCGTTTCGAACATTAAGAAGCAGACAGATAAAACAAAAGTTATCGTAATACTTAAGTACCGCTTATTCCTTCATAATGCTTAGTGAAAAGCTGTTATTAGAATATGTTTTTATGTGACGAAAATAATTCCAATAACTGGCGCGCACTTCGCACACAGGGGCCGGCTCGGCGCTTTTCACGTACATCATCATCAACAAGGTCGTCAACATCCTCGTACGCCTTTCAAAAGTTCGACCCTTAAAATGTTACCTACATATTTTTTACAAAACTTCACAAAGCTTTAATGTATTAAGTTTCTATGGAGTTATAAAACATTTTTAATTACAATTACACAACTAAATTTTATGAATTGGTCAACTACTATTCTTAAATGTTTTTTATTAAAGGAGGTAAACCTTCAAAAGGCGCCTTGGCCTTTGGGTAAAAAGGCCAGGCAGGCTATAGGATTTTTACCTCACTAAAACCACCTCGGTGATCACCATCAGAAGGTTGAAGAAAAACCTACCTAGAATCCCTTCTGTGCAACTGACATCCGTGGAGAAACTAAAGAGTTTGCTTTAGAAAGTATCCATTTAATAGCACTAAAGCGGAGAAAGGCCCTTTTCGGTTGAGGCAAGAATCTTGTTTTGATAACAAAGCCTAAAAATCGCGATAAATATCAGTGGAGAAATTCCAACTTACGCCGTGTAAATACTTAAAACATTACACTAAGTCTCGTTGATTGATCGGTCGACAAGGTCTAGTATGTAGGAGGCTTTATGGATAGGTTGTGCGGTCGATACGATTTACGAACGAAACGTCAACGTCAATCAAACTCAAAATAAATAAGCAATCTGTGTTGTGTTGTGATTGTGATCCTCGAGCCGATTTATTATTTAAATGAAACTATAGAAATTGTTTATCGTAATAAAGGTTTAAACTTATGAATTGAATTAGGTATATCAATAAAAGTGTTATCGCTAAGCGAACGGAGATAGAAATAAATTATATTGCTGAATTGCTCAGAAAATGAAGTATAAGAAAACGGTAATCATTTGTTTATCGTGTTTACCGTTTCTGTTTACTTTAAACGGCGATTTTGTGTTTGACGACTCTGAAGCAGTAGTCAAGAATAAGGACGTCACCTCGGAGTCTTGGACTGATCCCTTTTACCATGATTTTTGGGGCGCAGACATTAAATCGGATTTAAGTCATAAATCCTACCGACCACTAACAATTTTATCTTATAGGTAAGTAGTTTAAACTGACAAATTAGTACTGTGCTATTAGTACAAGATTAAGTGCATGCCCGGTTGTCACTCACTACCAGCTTATTCACCAACAGTTGACAAACGTAAAAAAAAAGTGCGGTCGGGGCCATTTTAGACCATACTTAACTAAAATAACCTGGCATTAATTTCTATTTCAGGCTAGACTATTTACTAGCTAAAAAACTCTCAGCCTTTGATTTCAAGACAACAAACCTGATAATATGCCATATGCTATGCTGTTTACTGGTGTGGAAAGTCTTCGAAACTATTTTACATGAAGAGGATAGTGCTGTGGCTAGTCAAGATGAAGAAACAAACAATAAACCAAATAACCAGGAGGATAGCAGTGGGAAGTGGTGGATGGACACAGCATTTTTGTCTACATTACTATTTGCTGTACACCCAGTCCATGTGGAAGCAGTAAGCGGGGTGGTTGGCAGAGCTGATCTCCTTGCTGCCATAACATTTTTTGTAGCATTCCTTTGTTATAAGCAATCAATTACCAGTGAAAGATGTGGCAACGTCTTTTTAATTTCAACCGTGATTTTCGCTGGAATCTCTATGTTGTGTAAAGAAAATGGTGTTACTGTTTTGGTAAGTTTTTTGAATTACTGAAAAATAGTTCCATAATATTTTTTTTAGAATATGGATAATATAAACGATAATAAATATAATGATTGTTAAATAAATTGCAGGGCTTCTGTTTAATATATGAAGCATTCACATCACTCAGGGTTAAGAAATCAGAAAAGAGGCAGGATGATTATAAATCAAGAATGTTAAGGATAGATCCAGATAAAGTGACAAAAAGCTCCATATATAGAACTGTGTTTATCACATGTAGTATAGCTGTCCTGCTGTGTGGAAGGTGGCTTGTGATGGGAGGAACAAAACCTGACTTCAAACCTACTGATAATCCTGCTGCTTTTGCCAATAGTACTTTTACAAAGGTATGCCCTTGTATATATGAGTCTTTGATGTAACTATAAAAATTAAAAATGTATATTACCACATTCTTATAACTTTGTGCTGAACTGGTAGCCCAGTAGAAGTCGACATTGAAATCGGAAAGCTTGATATAGTTCTGGTTTTTAGTGTGTTGTATGGACCAGTTAGGGTAGTGTTAGTTTAGTTTAGTTTCGACGGGCTGTTTCCGCAACTCCACAACTAAGCGCGTATTTTGCGTAAGGGTATTGTTAATCATTTTTCCCTGCCAGAAAAGGGCAGAGGTGTTGTCACATCCAGTAAAAGCAGCTCAAACCCACTGGGCACTTAAATTTCCCTTTGGTTGAGTGCAAAAATGGACCATCGAAGGGCCATTGCTTGGTCACTATAGGGTTTAAAGAGCTGCGATTGGCCTCAAGTTGTTGCAAATTTAATTAACTTTACAAAAGTACGCAATTTGGTAAATCGAAAAACGCATATTTCATTACTTTTAGCAAAGAAGAGCCCAAAACTTTACAGTTTTTCGCACAGCGAGCACAAGTTTTTCGAAATTGCAAATTTGAATTCCCACTACCCTAACTGGTCCATTCAACATAACAATAAATCAGAACTATTTATTTTATTTCTGATATTAGCCTTTTTTTAGTGTTGATTTCTATTGGGCTATGGCTAATTAAGATACTCTTTAACCACCAACGGACAAAGAGGGTTGTTATAAGGGTGCTAAACGGATGAGCTGATTTTGATTTCGTCTTTTTTGTTTGATAGGTGACTTAATCGAGAGTGTTCTTAGCTTTATTTGATGAAAATCGGTTCAGCCATTTTAAAATTTTGGGCTTTTTTCTTTTTGAACCGGGTTGTTTTAGCAAGATATTGTGTCATAATTAATTGTTCAATAGATAATCGATAGAAGTGTGTCTACTTCTAGATAAACTATGTAATTTTACTTGTAATTATAATACAGTCTGCAATGAATTGCAGATTTTCGATTGAATTGAGAAACCTCCTTCTTTTTTGAAGTCGGTTAAAAAAAGATGTTAGCAAGAAGAAAATCATGCTGTGCAGTCGGCGAATTCATATTCGCGGGCTGGCTAGAAAACCGGTACTTAAGGCCCTCCAGAAGCTGTTTGATTCCGTCACACTCGAAGGGAATAGCCTCAGGTATGGTGCAGGGGTGTGGTGGTACCCTTCTTCCAGAAGGGCGACAATGCCCGGTTGAAGAATTATAGGCCCATCTTCATCACTTCTTAGCCATGTCTACAAGCTGTTTTCAAGGGTCATCACGGGCCGCGCGCAGTTTTTAAAATTTCCAGTCTCCCGAAGCAGGCCGGTTTCCGAAAAGACTTCAGCATCGTAGACCACATGCATACGCTGCGGCTGGTTATACAGAAACCTTCGATTCGATCGAGACTTTTTTTATGTATAGGGTCGCGTTTGACCACTGTCTCGCCTGATGTTAAGCGATGATGTGGTCTACGGTGAAGCACGCTTGCCTAGAAGAAACCTATTCACTCTTGACTTAAAGACCCCAAGGTTGTAGCTATCAGGGAACAAGAAGGGAGTTCCACTCCTTAGCTGTGCGCACAGTGAAAGTATAAGCAAAACGCTTTGTGCGTATGGGAGGAATGTCCACCATGCACCGATGACGCATGGCCGTACGGCTTGTAATCCGATGATGGAAAGGGCTAGGTGGAAACAAATTGTACAGTACCGTCACAAACTTCCCGAAATGTAACCGATAAAAAACCGATAGGCTGGCAACTCGGGGTAGATTTTCGAGGATCTGGAGCATTGCCGCGACCAGTGCATCGCTGCCAAAAAGCCTTTTGGTCCGTCTGTCAATCGATTCAAGTGCATCAAGCTGGTATTTGGCAGATCTATCCCAGAGGTTTGAGCAGTACTCCATGCTTTACTAAGCTTGCGCTTTATACAAGTTGAGCAGCTGTTCAGGCGTGAAGTACCGTCTCACCTTTGCAAGAATCCCCAACTTGTTTGCAGCTAATTGAGCTTTCGCCTCAATGAATGAACCGAAGATGAGGGTCGATATCAACTTAACGCCAAGAAGTTCGAGATGGTCCGTTAACAGCACGGTTACACCATGGTAAGATGGAGCCGGGTGGAATTGGCTCTTTTTAGCAAAAAAATGTCACGCCTTGGTCTTAGCAGCATTGAAACTGACCAGATTGGCATCACTCCACTCGGAGAACGCGTTCAAGCGTTCAACCATGGCCTCCCGGAGAGACCGAACCTGAGGCCCAGTAGCCCGTGCGCCGGACACGAATCTCTCAGCAACAGTGCTGTCGTCTGCTTACCCAAAGGTTTCGGGTTTTAGCAGATCATTAATGTGCAGCAAGAATAATGTTGCCGAGAGCCCTGACCCCTGAGGGACCCCGGAATTATTGATTTGTTAATTCCGGTCAGTTAGATTTGATATCTAACTGTCGATAGTGATCGAATCATAAATAAAGATATCCGCAAGAGAAACAAGATTACTTACATAGCCAAAAGAAACCAGAAGACGTTGCGTTGGTAGACCACCCACTAGGTGGAGCGACGACCTGGTCAAGGCTGCGGGAGTCCAGTGGATGCAAAACGCACAGGGCAGATCAGTCTGGCGACGCTTGGGGGATGCCTATGTCCAGCAGTAGACGTCTTTTGGTTGAAATGATGAAGATGATGATACGCGCGAAAAGCATAACCCTTTCCTTGCAGTCGGGTAAAAAAGAGGAGGTTCTCAATTCGGTTATTTCTTTTTTATTGTTTTAACTTGTAACTGAATGTCATAGGCATCTTTTTATTCTGAATAAAGCTTAGTTCCGATGAGATAGTTCATCACGTCGGTTACAAATACAATTCTTGCCTGGCAACACGCCCAACTTGTCGTCTTCTAATATTGTCAATCTTATTTATTATTACAGATAGCCTCATACAACTATATCTATTCTCTCAATTTTCTGTTATTTATTTGGCCGCAATGGCTCTGTTACGATTGGTCAATGGGATGCATCCAGCTGATTGACAAGGTGACGGATTGGAGAATGCTTTTAATATACGTGATGCATTTGTATGGTCTTTATCTTTTATATACCATATTTAATACTAGAAAAAACACCAAAGCAACTAACAGGTAACTAATTCCCGATTTCTGAACTAAGAATTTGAAGTTAAGTAGGCATTTGTACTTTGCACTATACTCTTGGCTTAAAACTTGTCAAACTTTGGCATACAAGTAGAAGTTGTCACATTCTTGATACGCAAGTCAGAAACTGAACCTATTACTTACTTAATTACACTCTGCTTTCTTTGTGTACTAGTTTAATTATATTTTCACTGTACCTAGGTGCGTACGTTAAGACCACGCATTGAAATTTTGAATAAGATGATACAAATAATCCAGCACCTTAATTGCGTGACTTCAAAGAATAGCGCACGCGTGCTTTGCCTGCATTAATTGCTTCATATTATGTTCAAAAATCCATTGCTTTATAACATGTTCAAAAATCCGTACGCCTTCATCGGCTATTATTAACAGACATAATAGAAAAAAACTGGCCAAGTGCAAGTCGGACTCGCGCACAAAAGGTTCCGTACCATTATCGCAAAAAAACGGCAAAAATATCACGTTTGTTATATGGCAGTCCCACATAAATATTTATTTTGTTCTGTTTTTAGTATTTGTTGCTATAGCAGCACTAGAAATACAACATTGTGATCATTTCAAACTATTGTTATACTAACTGTCTATCTATTACGGTTCATGAGATACAGCCTGGTGACAGACAGACAGAAGGACAGTGAAGACTTAGTAATAATGTCCCTTTTTTTAATGGTTTCGGAAACCTTAAAACTATGGTGTCCACACCTTATTCAGGTGTCGGCCGTCGAGAGGCTCGACAACGCTAATTAATACTTTTGAGTAGCCAAATGAAAGGGACCGCGCGTACTTCAATCTGCATATAGCCTTTTCCCAACTATATTGGGGTCGGCTTCCAGTCTAACCGGATTCAGTTGAGCACTAGTGTTTTACGTGGAGCGACTGCCTATCTGACCTCCACAACCCAGTAACTGGGTAACACGGTACCCCTTGGCAAGACTGGTGTCAGATCTCAAGCTTCTGACTACCCGTAACGACTGTCAAAGATCTTCAAATGACAGCCGGGACCAACGGCTTAACGTGCTTTCCGAGGCACGGAGGAAACTCGGTATGTTGAAATGGTCACCCATCCACGGACCGACCTCGTCAAGCGTTGCTTAACCTTGAAGATCGACCCGTGCGGCTGTTATTATTTAGCCACGAGCTCCTCTCCTAGGGACCGCGCGTACTTAATAGTTTCAAAACAGTTACGCACCCTGCATGTATTTTTATAAGTTTGTCAGAATATAAGATTATTTGTACCATCAGCAACATAAATAAACACAGCATAAGTACCTACCTGTATTTTAATAGTGCATGTGGGACTGTAGTGATTATATAGAGAAAGTTGTGATTCATTTTTTTTTTGTTGATGGCCTTGCGCTTGGCCACCATCTCGCCTGATGATAAGTTGATGAATTTTCGAAATGATAAAAAATTCGCCATAAAGCCTACGGTTTGTTGACTGTCGCGGACACTTGACAGACACGGCTATCATAGTTGTATTCGTCATTGTGAAACCCTGTTGAAACAAACGGTGATTACGGCTCGGCGCAGTTACCGTATAGTATACACAGCGGCTTTTTGTGCCTTTGAAGTTGGCTCTGCCAACCATTGCGCAAGAAACAGTTTGTCATTGAGTAAACTGCATAGAGTAAGCGAGATAGGACGATGCGATAAACGTAAGCGAGTGAATGCGACGGTTATAATTAGCTATCTTCACCTTGAATAGTGACATAAAAATAGCTACAGCGCGGGGTTTGCAGCTTATTCAGGGACACAAAGATCCGCTGTGAGTAATATACCGTCGATTTTTACGTCAAAAGAACTTGTGTAGACAACAGCAGTTCAAAGAATGAAGCACACATGCTTTGCTTACATTAATTGTATCACATGTTCAAAAATCCGTCTACATGACAGCGTAAAAGACGCAGTGAATGCAGTTGATTTTTTCAAAAATTCAAGAGAGCTGCTTCATGCTGTCAACACAGTTTCGCAATTAGGGTGTAGGCGTAATATTTGCTAGGTATACGTGTTGTTTTAATACATAATACAAATTACATTGCAGGGCGATATTATTTGCAGCATCACTAATAGTGATACCATTTCTGCCAGCCAGTAATTTGTTCTACTCCGTGGGCTTTGTTATTGCCGAGAGGATTCTATACATACCGTCAGCTGGCTACTGCCTGTTGATAGGAATTGGGTTGAGAAAACTGACGCACAGAAGACCGCCGATAGTTTGCAAGGTAAGTCTTAAAATATTTTTTACTTTATCCATTCTCCTTTGCGATAGACCTACGACAGGTATCTAGTTGGCCCTAAAGTAGTTACGGGTGCGTCTTCGTAACCTGGCAAGTACAGTCAAATAAAGAGACAAGTGGTTAGTGCCTATTCACTTGTGTCTAGTGGAAGCTAATTTAACCTTTCAATATTGAAAACTGCATTCGTATTTGTAAATTTGCATTGGACCAGTCATGGCCCATGGCCATGGCCAATACGTATGGCAAAAACGAATGTAACATTGTGCAAACCATTTCGAGGTCCCATAAAGTTAAATTCTCGACAACTGTTTAAGTCAAGCATTATCGATGAACTACCGCACTGTTGCTTTGTACGCCGTATTGTCCGTTAAAATATCGGAGACAAAACCAATATTTGCCTGAGCTCAGTGTTCCTTGTTATTATCTGTGTTTCTGTCTTTAGAATCATAGCTCCCAAACGGATGAACATCCTAAACGGTTTAGTTTTTGATTATTTACAGATAGGTATGTGTATGTTCGTATTCCTAGTGCTGATATACGCTCTGAGGACCTGGGAGCGATCTAAAGACTGGCAGACCGAATACAGCTTGTTCGTCAGCGGGTTGGCCGTGTGTCCCTTGAATGCTAAAGTACATTACAATGTTGCTAAAGTTGCGGATGCTAACGACCAAACTACGTGGGCGTTGGCTGAGTATAAGGAAGCAATAAGGTATTGAATATTTTGTTTTATAAGGTTCCACCTGTCATAACTATAGAAAGCTGAATGAACGTCGTGTTTGGTGTTGCAGTAGTTTTATAATAGTATTTTATGCAATGGTCATATAATAGGGGTGATTAAAACACGAGCGTGGGTTTATCACATGAGGCGAAGCCGAATATGATAGTAATAACACGCGAAAATAAATAAATAAATGTTGCACTGTAATATAATAATTATAAAATTAATAAATAATGTATAAAATTAATAGGCCTACAGCCTATCATTTCAGTGCATAGATTGGTCACACGGAATGCTACTACGATAACTGTGTTCATTTTTAGCCTTTTGCTGTCACGCTTTTTTTTGCTTGTGTGCTGTATACTGCGCCACCACGGGGAGATAGTGAAAATTTACTTGTGTGTTATTTGCGTGCGTGCGTGTATTTACGTGTGTTACGTGGGAATCCAACCCACTAAAACTCCACGGTGTCCTCCTGTGCCACTTATGGCAAAAAAAGGTTACACGTAAGCACTAATCCGCGAATCCACCGCGGGTGTCCGTCACCGGACCCTCCTCTTGGGAGTATCCCCATCAACACATTGCACGCCGTGACCACCCCAGGAACCAATCCAGCAAATGGGTGGCAGATGGCCCCGTGTATGGCAACCTTGGTTCTCCTGTGATGGGTCAGGTAAGTGGCCCCGCCGCCTACTACTTTTCGGCCGCAGGGGGTAGGGATAGAGGCCAATGTTATACTGACATTCCTCTCCTGTGGAATCAGTAAGTTTCGAGGCCGTGGAAGGTAAGGAGACCGGCGCACCGCAGTGCCTCTCCCACCGCGGCCTCGCCTCGCGGTCCCGACATCGCGGCCCGCCTCAGTTGCGATGTCGCCCAAGCGGCACCGCAACCTACTTGTTCCCGGCTCGATTGTCAGCTTATCGGCAAAAGCCCTGACGAGCGGCCCTACTTCGGATGTTCCTCTTCGCTTCACCGTGGGTGACTAAGCCACGGCTATTGCGTCCCCCGCCTCGAAAATGCGGGGACCCACCGTACGGGGGTGGTTTGCTGTCAATCTGCTGTCTAATGGCTTCACTTGCACGTTGCAAGTCTTTCTGGGAACACTTTTCCCACGCCTCAAACCTCTTCGAACCAGCGATCGTAGATTGCGTTCATGTCATCCCGCCATCTCTTTTTGAGCGGCGACGTCCATTTTCAGATGCCCATTGCGTGGAGACTTTTAGAGCAGTCATTGTGTATGCGGCTGCCAATCCCATTTAAGCTTGGATTTTTTTTACTATATCTATTCTGCCTATTTTATTTTATTTAACATCATTTATAATTTTACAGGTTGTACCCCGAATATTACCAAGCTATGAACAATTTGGCCAACTTACTTAAAAATGAAAAACAATATGATGAAGCTGAATATTTTCTCAGACTAGCTGTAAAACACAAGTAAGTGTCTCGCTTACTTTTTCATACTTTATTTGGAAAATACATATATAAACAACAAAACAATTTTAAAAATTGGTCCACAATTGACGGAGATATCGGTGAACGTAACAAAAAAAAAACATAATGTCGAACATAGAACTTCCTTTTTGATAAGTCGGTTAAAAATACCTATCCATAGCTGGAACTCAAAATCGCAACCTTAAGTGTAGTAGGCCACCACGTTTATCATTAGGCTATTCAGACGGACATTACGAACCACATTACACGAACATCAACGTCATTTTTGACATTAGTAGTATGAATTAGACCTAAAATCCCATAAAACGTATTTTTTTGTCTCGAGTAGGGATGGGTCCAATATATCAAAACGTAACTTATATCGGTAGATATGTGTTAGGTATAATATCATATCGATATCTATATCAAAATAGCCGATATCACATAAACTGTATCGAATCAAACACTACTTGCGTGCGAGAACGAATAAGTCAAAACTTAAAACCGTAACAATGCGAAAACTTACGAACCACGGACAAAACGCAAACGCAACAAACGATAGAAACTATATGCGGTACCTCTCTTTCTATTTCAAGTATTATATTTACTTTATTATTAAAAATAAAACGATGCGAAATGCACAACGCCATCTATCGAATATGGATTTCAACAGTCACTTTAAATTCATCTAAGTTTTGATAGAGTGAACCGATTGCGATGAAACAAAAACTAAGTTATACTTTAAGTTACATTTTATGTGATGCGTGCACAAATAAACAAAAAACAGACAAAATATCAATAAATCCTGGTATTGGGTTCTGTTGGTTCTCTTTTAACACACTGGCTATTTTTTTGGAAATATTTTCGATGTACAAAAACGACTTTTCTACAGATTTATTATATGTATTGATTATGATGATGATTGATTTCCTTTATTATACTTTATTTTCATAATACTTAACTACAGAAGGTTTGAAGTCCTTAATAAACTGACTGTGACTTTTCAACAGTTGTTTTTTGTCTCTACAGAGAAGATTTCCCAGCCGCATGGATGAACTTAGGAATACTTCTTGCAACTACTCGTCGGTTTGAAGAATCGAAAGCAGCTTATAATACCGCTTTAAGTCACCGCAAGAAGTATCCTGACTGTTATTACAATTTGGGCAATTTGGTATGTATTCTTTGCCAAGCGTTGCAACTCCGGTTGCAGCAACGAAGCACGTGGTGTAACAGGGTTTTCAGCTACTTAAAATGCGTTGAAACGCAGATTGCAGCAATGCGTTACATACCTATATGTAGTATGTAATCATTACTTTGATGTCATCTTAATGTGTGTTCTGTGTATTTATGCTATTTTAAGACTAACTTGCATTTTAAAACCTATTTAGTACCTCGAGCTGAACAAAACTGAAGAAGCAATAGAGAGTTGGTTCCAAGCGATCAATCAGAATCCCAAGCATATCTTAGCGTGGACTAACTTAATGGCTTTAATGGATAACACGGGTAAGCTGGCAAATTATTACTTTTTTTCTGAACACCAAACTATTTTGCTGAGTGTACTACGACGACACGACGCCCACAGATCGCATGGTACCTAAATTACCCTACTGTTATGGCTCTTAAACTACGAATATCGCCTTTATTACTATGACGCAAAGGGACGGCTCCTTAATGTAAACTTACTACCCTCGACCATGGTGTTTATTTCTTGTATCAACATTTTTATTTAGGATAATTAATGCATAATCTATTTATTTTTCAGGACAAATCGACAGAGCATTGAAGATCATACCGAACGCACTGAATGAACTGCCGGATGCTCCGTCAATCAATTTTGCAATAGCTAACATGTATGGGAAAATAAATCGATTTGATGAAGCTGAGATGCACTTTATTAAAGCAATTAAATTGTTCAAAAAAGAAGCCAAAGCCATACACTACGCCAATCTTGGTAATAATACAATTAAATCACACTAATATTATAAAGGCGAAAGTTTGTGATTGTGTTTGTATGTTTGTTACTTCTTCACGCTCAAACAGCTGGACGGATCTGGATGAAATTTGCCAGATTATAGTCTGGAATAGCACATAGTATACTTTTATCCCGGGAATATGTTCCCTCGGGATAATTTTCGACATTCACGCAGGTGAAGACGCTGGCAGAAGCTAGTATCTGCTATACATTTAATTATAACATTTTATCAGCAGGAATAAAAACAGTATTTGTAGTGGACCGTATGGTTTGTTATGGTTTCTTGTTGTAGAATGAAAATACTGTCTTGATTCGTATCTTAAAATTTTCCTTGTTAATATTTCGTTGAGTGCTGGAGACGGACTGTGTCTCAGCCCTTTTTCTTTATTTTTTCTACGGGTCGTCTCGCAGTTCAATCATAGTGATCGGCTACTGCTTAACCGGGCGATCCTGTGTGTCTCAGCCCCCAAGAAGTCTGGTCTTTATACAAAAACCGCTAAGCGCAAACAATAGCGCCTCTCTCTACCTAACCGTACTCGGGTAACGGTACCGCAAGAAGACCGATTTTACCCAACTAATCTTAATTAAATTTACACAAATTATACATTTCCTTAATCTACATACTTAGTTCTATCTATAAAAATATTAAATGTGTAAAAAGTCAACACAAAAGTCTTAACCTAGATTCCTCCTTACTTCTTATGAAACTATGAAAACATACATAACCTACGTGTAACCTATTTTAAACTACCACGTGGCATCCCAGTCACACGAAAAGACCACGAGACAGTACTAAACGGTACATAATAATTTTTGGGTCCAGGTGATGCATTAATACGTTCCGAAAACATTAAAATGTAAATTATTTTTACAATACTGTAGAAAGTAGACAACAGATCTTACGGTCACTCATAATAAACGAGTCGTCCCATTAAAAGTCCCTCCCGTTAAAACCTAAACACGTGTATACCTTATAAAATTGTTAACACACTTATCGTGGAAAATGGCCTATGCTAGAAAATACCACGCAATGTACACAGTGCGCTCGGCGTCCGTTACAATATTATTAAACCTCTTCCTAAACAATGGGGCACGCGTGCTTTGTCTGCATTCATTGCTTCATTCGTTCAAAAATCCGTCTACTCGACAACATAATGACACGCAATGAACACTGATGGTTTGTCAAAATGACAGGGAGCGTGCGTACTTCATGCTGTCAAAACAGTTACGAAATAAGGGTGCAGTATAATACTAGCCGTTTCTACCTGCTTGAAGTCATGCCAGTATACTTATTATTTGCTGATCTTTTTTAACCGCTGACGGAAAAGAGGGGTATTATAAGTTGTATGTGTGTATAGTACTCGTCAAACTTCTTAGCCGTCCTGAAGTTGGCTACAATGGCTGCGCAGTAGTAAATCTCATTCAAAAACAGCACCTATCTGTGCCTTGCGCAACGAAAAGCCAACTTCAGGGCGGTCCAGAAGTTTGGCGAGAACAAACACCCGTGTGATTGTGTATATGTGTATCTGTCTTTGGCATCATAGCTCCTAAACGGATGAACCGATTTCAATTTCTTATTATCGAGAGGTAACTTTATCGAGAGTGTTCTTAACTATGTTTGATGAAAATCGGTTCAGTCGTTCAAAAGTTATGGGCGTTTTACTGTTTGTATCGGGCTGTTTCCGCAACAAATCGTGTTCGTGTTCAATATAGATTATCTATCGAAGCGTGTCTACTACTAGATAAATTATGTAATATGATATAAAAATATGTCGAGGGATTTTTAAATTTTACTTGATTGTGTTTTGTATTCCAGGTGTACTTTATCATCGATGGAAAAAATACACTTTAGCAGAAGAAATGTACAAAAATGCCCTGAAAATTGATCCTTCATTCAAGACCGCCATAGCAAACCTTATTAGCCTTCAAAAACTTAAAAACGTCAAATAAAATACTAACTTAGTTTGATTTTATGAGTTCCACTCGTTCGCTGTGCGCATTATGAATGATGTTTGGAAGCGCTTAGTGCGAATTGGTGGAATGGCAGGCAAGCATGATAACTTGCAGTGCGTCTAGATGTTCGATGGTAGAAGAGGGCCGGTGGGATGAGATCATGGAGTTCTTGAGCACACTCACCGAAGTACAGTCTGTAGAAGACCAACAAGCAGGCAACTTTGCGGTTATGAGCCAAGCTGTGAAGCTTGGCATTCACAAGTTCAACGTCGCCAATGGGCCTCTTAGCTCTGCGTTCAACCAAATCAGGCTCGGCAAGTTGATATTTATCTGAGCCATCCCAAATGGCTGCAATACTCTTGCGCAGAAAATGGACCGAAGCAGAGACTGGATGTCAACTCCATGCCTAGGAGTTTGAGCTGATCAGTTACAGGAACAGACGCACCCCGAAAAGTAGGAGTTTGATCGAAACGACTCCTTTTAGCGGTTAAAAGACGCCTTTGTTTTGGAGGCATTAAAAGAGACCAGAGCCGTATTGCGTAAGTGAATACAGCAACGCAAATAGTTTGATCGCTATCCAATCGACCAATCACACAGACAGAAATCCACATCGCGTCATTCATCTCGCATGTGATTGGTCGATTTGGTCGATTGGATAGCGGTCAAACTCTTTGCGTTGCTGTATTCACTTACGCAATATGACTGCAGATTGTCATCTGTCCGCTCCACCATAGCCTCTCTCAAGGAACGAACTTCATCCACGTTGGTTTTTGCGCTGGGCAAGTATATTTCGGAAACAGTACTGTCATCTGCGTACCAAACAATACCAGGCTGAAGTAGGTCATTGATGTGCAGCAGGCAAAGAGTTGCAGAGAGAACAAACCCTGAGAAACTCCGGCCATCTATAGCCATAATGTCAAAGGAGCAGCCGTCAATGACTACTCGGATCGACCGTTCACTAAGGAAGTCTGATATCCAGCTACAAAAACCAGCTGGGATGCCATAAGCAGGAAGCTTACTGAATAGACTAGCGTACCAGACCCTGTCAAAGGCCTTCGAGATATCAAGCGATACAGCAAGTGCTTCGCCGTGTGTTGTTTTATTTAAAAGTAATGAATATTATTGTAAGTAGTATAGCAAGATATTAAAACGGTATTAAGCGGACACGAAAAATGGGCCAAGAGGCTCATTGGCAATGAGGCACTAGTTGAGTCAAAGCTCCAGAGCCTTTAACATCATCGCCGAGTTGCCAGATTGTTGGTATTTTATCGGTTGCATGTCAGGGGAGTGTGCGACGGAATTGCATGATCAGATTCCGCATGGTTGATTGACGTATGGCCATACATGGTGGCCATCCCACCCATAGTGCGTAAACGTTTTCATACTTTCATTGTGCGTACAGCTGAGTGGAATTCCCTGCCGGAGTCTGTCAAGTCAAGAGTGAATAGGTTTCTTCTAGGCAAGCGTGTTAGACCGTCGACCACATCGTCGCTTACCATCAGGTGAGATAGTGGTCAAGCGCGAGCCTATCGATAATAAAAAGGAAAAAAAACATTTTAGACCGCTAGCAAACCATATTATACCCCCGACGGGCAAAGAGCGGTGTTATAAGTTTGACGTGTGTACCTTTATGTTTGTGTATCTGTCTGTATCATCAAAGCTCCTAAACGGATGGACCGATTTTGATTTCGTTTTTTTTGTTTGTTTGAAAGGTGTTATAGAGATTGTTCTTAGCTAGATTTGATGAAAATCGGTTCAGCCGTTCTACAGTTATGGGCGTTTTACTGGTTACGTGTCATAATTACGTGTTCAATAAATTTTCGATCGAAACTTGTCTACTTCTAGATAAATAAAGTAGCAAGAAAAAAATTGGCTCTGGAGTAGTTTAAATTTAACTTGTATATATCACCTTAGGATCGGATTATGTGCAACATAAAAAAGCTTCTAATATGCAAGTAAATTAGCATGGAAAATGCATGAAATATGCATAAAATCAGGTAAATTTTAAAAAAAATATTTATAAATCAGCATACAATTAGTGGATTATTCAATCATAATATCAATGCCAAAATGTAACAACATTGTAGACGATAATAATGCACTAAAACGAAATATTGTTTAACATTTTTGTAAACGAAAACAATCAGATAAGTAGGTGTTTTAAATGTATAGTATTCAATTATTTTTTTTTTTTATAACAAAATCTTGTTAGTGTTTATTTAAGGGCGAAAATAGAGTTTATTATTACACTTATCAATAGTGATAACCTACCGAAAAATATAATATGTAAAGCGAAAATATGCATCATCACTAGATATAGATATTACAAGCAATTTCCGCTGAGAATGGGGTAAATATGCAAATGCAATAATCTGGTCTCTATACGGGGTGGGCAAAAACTTGTGGATCAAACGAAACAGGGCGATATTTGGGGTTATTCGCAGTAGGTAAAGTACCAATTTATTTTTCTGCGTATCTCCACAACTATCGCCCATTTCGTCCACGATTTTTTGCCCATCCTGTATATCACATTAAAGGAGAATAATTAACGCGCCTCCCCTAGCAAAACGCCACGCTAGCCGTTTTTTTTGCAGTTATTAGGAGCTTTTATCTAATGTTATATATTTTTTGTTAAATAAGTCATGAAGTTTTGTAGGTTATGTCTGGGTAACTTTCAAAATAGCTAATATTATTCAATTTCGTGGCAGTAAAAGGGCAATATCGCATTAGTCTTTCCTTTATCTAATTGAAATAATTAGATAAAGGAAAGACTCACTTTCATCATCATGAAATGTAAAATATAAAAAGAAATATCAACTAATAAAATACATTAAATTTCTACTATTGATTCCAAAATGGTAGTATTCTTTTTTTCAAAGAAGTATATGTTTCACTAATCTCCTGCCAACAAAACCATAAAAATGAGAAATAATAATTGATAGCATGCATCTCCTCGTAAAGTGTTCATTAATTATTTTTTGTACTAACACTTGGATAGACAATTTAATAACGAACATTTTGTAATTTTTTTTCAAATGACCAAAAATCAATCAATTTTAAAAATGGTTTTATTCTAAAATCTGTGCGTATTCACTACTGTAAGACATGCGCCACCAGTGTGCCGCTAGGGCACAAGGAATGCTCAAGGTTTTTGGTCAGGGTACGATCTTCAAGTTCTAATTGAAGTAACTAGATAGGACCACGGGCACCCAACGCAAAGAAAATTTGGTTCTAATAAATTTCACTAGATGGCGTGTTAAGTTACAATTTGTTAATGAGTTTTGTGAAAATTTATGATTTTCTAGAGACTATCATAAAACATGTATATTCTTGATTAATTAACATTAAGCAATATTGGATTCTTAATTCACATTTAAAAGATTATTTGAATGGATGGTTTAAAATTGATTCCAATAGATGGCGCGGTTTTAAATTTCTGAGGCATCCACTCGATCTTTTTAATTTGTTTTGTTTACAATGTTACTGTAAAAAGGTGCAAAAATACCAGACCTAACAGACCTAAAGCGCTGGTTACGTTGGCACGGTTTCTTTGTATGGGATGAGGCATCTGTATGTTATCTGTGATAGGAATAACGATTTTGATCTGATTACAGTGAAAAAATGCGAATAGGTTTTCTTTTTTTAAATTAGGGTGTTTCAAGTTCCTCGCGTTACTATTTACTTGTATGATCTCTCTTATTAATTCTTTAAAAAACTATCTATATCAAATTTTAATGTTCAAATTAGGAGGTAGATGAATGTAGAAACACATTTGCCTGGTGTGTCGTATCGCGCCATAGCCCCCCACTACCGCTCTGGCGCAATCGGTCGCGGGCAGTCGTCTGCTCCACGCCAGTATGCGCCACGACACTCAAATGTGCTTCTAACCATACTAAATGTATGAAACCGATAGTTTTTTGGCGCGACACGCCACGCAAATGTGTTGCCGCCTTTATAAGCCACATAAATACTAACGCCGGGGACGCCCTACAAGGACATGCATACGTGGTTCATGTCGGTGATGTTCTCGGCGTGCGTGAGGTGTATGAAAGTAATTCAAGCAAAAGAAGTAGAGAAGATAATTATGTAAGGATCTTAGAAGCTGGTGTTCTGTAGTTTCTTCCTACATAATAGCGTAGCTACCGTATCATTGATTACTGGACTATCTAACCTGAATGAGGATTCTCCAATTTTCTAAATCGCTAAGGTCGCTTTCGCACTAACATTCTCTCAATAAAATCATAGTGAAAACCAGTCAGAAATCTCTTATTTTTGACTCGTATCACTAGTTTTTCATCCTAGGTCCTCACGTTCTATTTTATTTATATTGCACACAGACGTTCTATTTTATTTATATTGTACAGTGCTGTTCTCCAAATTACAAATCGTCGAAGTTACTGACATATAATCTCCTTCGTGCTACCGATATTTATCTATGATATTGACAACCATCACTCGTCACATGAATTGTTATAGTTGTGTGTCGTTCATTGTTTTATTTACGACTTGATTTCTGTAGTTAATAAAAGCCAAGTTATTGATTTGATGGTTTCTTCCTAAAGTTACCAAATACGAAACCCTAAAAACAACCAAGTTTAAATGGAACTGAGCCGGACCGCATGCCGAATGTGGGTAAGCTAAATCAACCGCAGTGTGGGTCCCGGTAACAACGATAAATAAAATGTCCGGTAACAACGCGGCAGACGAAGATGGCGGGGCGAATTCCTTTGGACAGGTTTGGTCCACAATTTACTCTCAACCGGGGAGATTGGAAAGAAGAAAGGGAGGGCTTTGTCCTGAAGTGGGACGAAACAGGCTGAAAATAAATCAGAAACATTATCTTCCTTTGCACACCACATTGCACTTTGGAGACCTGACCTGCATTAGGGCCCGAATTATTATTTTTACTCTAGCCACACTTGAAATAGAATTTAAGTGAAGACGCGGACAAACGGACTAGAATCCAGACCGGAAAAAAAAAAAACCCTTGAAGGCTTAAGGCGGAAACACGCTTACATGGCGTGGCGCTTCGGCATTGGCTACACACCTCGTTGTGTTATGACGTAGTTGAACAGAGTAGTTTGATTGGTGGATCCCGCGCCACGCCACGCCATGACACGTAAGTGTGGTTCCACCTTTAGTTATAAGACCTTTATTGTATCTAAGCTTGAAGGAAGGTATTGTCGTTGATTCTGTCCGTTATATAATTTTCTTTGTGGTTGATTCGACATAGAGAATTGACACAAGGCTGTGGTTTAAAAAAAGTACTCTGTGGGTACCGGCCTTCGGCTGTTTATGTCAAATTTAATGTCAACGTACCAAAATGAGTAAATGACATTGAAAAATTATTGATTTGCCGGCTGAATGGTTGGAAACACTTAAAACTTAAATATTTTTGAACAAATTTGCCAAAACAACAATGGATTTTACTCCAGAGCTCTCTGCATTTCAAGGCCTAGTCGTATCTGCAAATTACTCTCACAATTTTTCAAGAATAACATCAAGGGGAGGTAAATAACATTCACTTACGTTTTTCAAGCAGAGATTGAATTCTAATGCTCTTAATAGTTTTCCCGGTGATAGATAGACCTATCTAGTATCCCGGCCTGAGCACAATGAAAAATTGTAGCACAGAGTGCATGGTTGGGTCAGAAAGAGTTATTAATAAATCATAATTTAATACCAACATCTAAAGGAATTTCCAAAAACTTTTTGCTATGATTGGATTAAATGACTATTAAATAAGGGATTTTGAGGTATATTTATTTATTATAAAATGATTTTAATGAGAAACCTATCTAAAAGGGTTACCTGCTTACACAAACTTAATAAAATAGACACCTCCTGTCATAAAATCACAATGTCGACAGATCATATAATTTTTTTCTTCTATGAAATCATTATTGTAGGTAATCACCACTAAATACAAAATAACCAAAATACCAGTTTTAAAAATATTTACAATCATGCATTTGCATGCTGTCTTACCTCTCATTAGCTCCATCTTTCCACCAGTTCAGGCTCAATATGGCTAAATGATGATAATAAACTAACTAGAGGGTTTATGTGAAACAAAAGTGTAAAACAATGTACAATATTTCGAGAATTTGGAAAGTTTGCAAAATGTTGCAATGATCAGAGTCATATTCTGAAGAAAAGCATGCAAGTGCAATTATGTTTAAGCAATTTAGAAGTCTACTAGTTACTACTGCACATTGCATGTATGGAATCAGTAAAAATGCTGCATTTTGATTGGAGTCTAGGTAGGTTTAAACGTCACCTAGAGATGGAATTACTCAGAGGTGTGCCTGTTACATATATTTTAGTTTATAATTTAGTGTTTAGAAACAAATATTATTACAATTCATACTCAAAACATGGACATGGATGGACACTTATTAGTAGGTATGTATTTTATAACTAGTCTGATCATTTGTGTTGCAGGCAATGAAGAGAAAGTTAAATCAGTTATTGAAACCATAACAAGGTTCCTGAAGAATGAAAAGTACATCAATGAAAATGGGTTAATAGACACAATGGTGTCGAAGACACGTAAATTTGCTATGTATATTGTTTTGAATTCAGACTTAAAAGCATTAAAACAAATTGAAGAACTGGAAGGAGTATGTCTAGTCTTAGACTCAATACCCGTTATACCAAAATATCTCATGTGTGAAATGTTGTGGAATCTTCATATGGAAGAATTTTCATATGAAATAATCACATATTGCTATCCTCCACTAGCAATAGAAGTTACAGGAGCTTTTGTAGAAAACTACAAGTATTACAATCCTACAAAGGGTCTCAAAAAACTGCACAAGTTGTCAGCCGCATGTTATTTGCTTGTTTGTCGGCTGCACTGTTTTGAGTTTGAAAATAAAATCCTCAACCACTTATTGTCTGCTAGTTATGAAACTTTGCAAAAATGTTTAAAATATTTTGCAGACCCACCAAATAATCATAGATTGAACTTACTAAGTAAAGACGAGTTGTACAAATACAAAGGTAAACGACTGAAAACAGTTCTGCTGCTGATCTATGAATGTTTTAATTATTTCACTCAAGAAGTGAACTCAAGCTGTGCGAACGATATCTACAGGTCAACATACAAGGAAGGTTGCTTTAAAGACAATCCTCCCAGAAACAAAGTTTGTGACTGTCCCAATAACAAAGTATCTGAGTGCTTGAACAATTGTAATACTATTTTATTAGATATTTTCCAAGAAATCGTAATGGATGTCAGTGTTGACTTATTTTGTGCTTGGAGTGAATTTGAAGAAGATGGCAAAAGCATGCAACAAGCTTTAGGGGAACTTTGTCATAAAGTACAAACTAAACTTTTGAATGTAAGCTGTGTGGCTGAGCACCCTGTTGTTGGCATGATTCAACAGATGGCTCGGAAACCAGCAGTTATTAGTGACATTATCAATTTAACTGATGCCAATATAATAATACAGAATATAGATAACAACCATGAGGAGAAGGCTTCATGGATACATGCATTGGTAAACAAAGAGCAGCTGTGCCAGCATGTTGATCTAATCACTGCCATAGACACTAACATAGAGATGTTTGATCATCAGGAATGTGTGAAGCTATACCACATGTTTACAAATTACTACAAAAGCAACACAGTGAATAGAGAAATAGTGGCATCAATGTCAATCAAAATATTCCAACACTGCAATGTGTCAGACAAACATAAGTTATTAAAAGAACATTTCAGTGAAAACCAATTCCATGACCTGAACAATGATGAAGAGTTTCATAGCACACTCACTGAAATGTTTAACAAATTTGTTGCTGACATCCATGTGGACTATACAGAAGTTTTGAATGTATTCCTGCAAAATCCCAGGGAAGTTTTCAGTAAAATATTTATTATGGCTCAAGAGAATGCCCACCTAACAAAAACAATGTTGAAAGTTATGGACTTACTCAGGGATTATTCCAATTATTATTATGTCACTGAAACAGAGCCTTGCATAATAGGAATTATCAAAATGATTCTTGATAATACTATAGAACCAGAAAGTAAACAAGACAATATAGTGAAGTTTTTAAGTGGATTGAAGAAGTGTGATATAATCCCAGGAACCAAGTTATTACTTCTGATTATTATGCCAAATATGCACAAGGCACTTCTGCACAAAGATATAAGCAAGATACATGTTCAGATTCAACTCTTGAATGATGCCTACACTATCCGAGAACTAGTGGAATACAGGGCACCTATGTTAGCAATGTTGAGTCAAGTGATGGAAGTGGTCCGCTGGGGGAACATAAAGTCATTTGTACCGAAGGCTTCATCAACACTGCACCTAACATTGAACTTTCAAAAATGTTTGATAGAAACATATGATAATGTTATATCAAGTGAGTATCAGCTAAATGCTTGGATCTGATATTCAGATTTGCTTTTTTTCTTGTTAATTTTACAATTATTTTATTTTTATCACAG
The DNA here is from genome assembly GCA_947562075.1 of Orthosia gracilis. Classification (NCBI taxonomy): domain Eukaryota; kingdom Metazoa; phylum Arthropoda; class Insecta; order Lepidoptera; family Noctuidae; genus Orthosia; species Orthosia gracilis. The sequence continues at coordinate 46,579,468 of OX387268.1, forward strand.
ATGATGAAGGAGACTGGTTAAGGATCAGGTTGAAACGAAAAAATATGCAGCCACAAAACAAATTCTATTTTAGAAAACTATTAGGTGGTCAAAGCTCAAATTTCTTTCAAGCAGTTAGTGGCATGCAACTCGACAAGGACACAAGCCGCAGTGAAATATCAATTTGGGCAACACAGGTGAGATAAAATAATTATTATTTAACTTTAGAATTTACATTGTGTCGTCATATTGAGAAGATGAATAAAAACTTTATAAACACACAAAATATAAACAGAGTTCCAAAGCAAAGCACAAAAAATTGCAAAAATAACTCTCGTTTCGGAAGTCGGTGTCGGAAAACGATAAAAACAAGAGGTACCATAGTGTTTTGTTTTAGAAGTTGGTTTATTTTTTGTGAAAAAGTTTTTATTTCTCTCTTTTTTTAGTTTTAGTACCCTATTATCACTAAAAAGTGAGCAAAGTCTATGGTAAGGTATCTAAAGGATTTAGTTTTAGTACCCTATTATCACTAAAAAGTGAGCAAAGTCTATAGTAAGGTATCTAAAGGATTGGAAAAATATTCATAATAACTTAATTTACACATTCGTGCTTAGGGGAATAAGGGGAGAGGTTAGGTTAGGTTAAAACGGGCTGGTATCCGCAACTCCACGACCAAGCGCGTATTTTTCGTTTGGATGGGAATTAACCTTCTACCTACTTCTTCACTCGGTCCATCCCAACTCCTCGAGGAAGGCCAGCAGCACCTTCGTGTTGCTGACTACCTCCTGTACGGTACCTGGTTCACTGAGGTATTTGGCCCTGTAACCGGCGATTACTGGGCAGCTTAGAAGCAGGTGCACTGCTGTCTCGTCCTCCTCCATGCATGCTCTGCACACCGGGAGTCAGTCTGTCCGTAATCCCTAAGACAAAAAGGTGCTTATTAAAAGTCCCGTGGCCAGTCGTTACGGCTCGTAACTGCTGCTTCGTCAGACGTTGGGCCTTCTGCGTGAAACGTCCATCCAAAGCGGGCAATGCCTCTTTGGACTGCCTGCACTCACTTTGGTCATTCCACAATTTGTGGTGTTGATGTATGGTGCGTTTCCTAACCAGATTGCGGAGGTAGCCGAATGGTATTGACACGATTGGCTCCAGACCAACCGCAGCCATACTGGACCCCTTCGGGCGAGCTCGTCCGCCGCATCGTTGCCTCGAGAATCGCTGTGCTCCTTGATCCATTGTATGGTTACTTTATTGTTTGACCCGACCTGGTTTAGGCGTTAGTGACTCTCGTATATCAGCCCAGAGCAGACCGTGTGGCTACTCAGCGCCTGCAGGACGGCCATGCTGTCAGAGAGAATGCGTATAGGAAAATCCTTTACCTTCCTGTCTAGAATGGCCGATGCTGCCAGGGTGATGCCCACTCTCTGCTTGGAGCACCGTGTTGTGTGCCCTAAGTGGCGTGGCTATATGGATTTTGAGGTCCTCTGAGAACACCCCCGCACCTGAGCCAGTACCTGTATTGGAACCATCGGTGAAGAACCCCCGCACCTAAGCTCGCCTAGGATCCAACTCCATGACGGGTTACGTTAGGGGTTACGCCCTCGCAGCAGTGGCCTTCATGGAGTTGGATCTTGTATTTCTTGACAAAAACAAACTGCTTAGGTATCCTGTCAATAATTGCTGTTGTAAGAGGAAACTCTTTATTTAGGCCCTCGAGCAGAGCCGTGTGTTGTGTCACTCTCTTACCCCAGAGATCCAGTGCCTTAAGTCGCACTGCAGAACAGGTGGAGCGGAGGCAGACCCAGCATGGCCTCGAGCGCAGCCAGTCATCGCCATACAGGCCAGTCTTTGCGTGCGTTGCAGTTTGTTCACGGCTGTACTTTACTTTGTGCGGGGACACCAAACCACATGGGAGATCATGGGCTGAATCACCGCGCAGTACAGCCAGAGAATGATTTTGGGGGACAGGACCCATTTCTTGCCTATCATTTTCTTGCATTGCCAAAAGGTAATGTAAGCCTTGTTCAGTTTGTTGTCTAAGTGACTAATTCAATTTAGCTTACTGTCAAGAATGACCCCCACATACTTGACCTCGTTGGACAACTGGAGTTCAGTGTCGAACAGCTTTTGGTAGACGGAAAGGGCCTGGTGTTCTTTTTTGAGTAAACATGACCAGTACAGTCTTAGTGGGGTTTACTGAAAGATCATACTCCCTGCACCATCGTTCCGCTATGCAAAGAGCTTGCTGAGTAAGGTTGCAAATAGTTTCAGTCACCTTCCCAGGTACAAGGATTGCGAGGTCGTCTGCATACCCTATTGTGTAATAACGGTGTTCGTTAAGTCTGGTGATAAGATCGTTAATTATCAGATTCCACAGAAGAGGGAAGAGCACCCCTCCCTGAGGGCAGACCCTGGCTATCAGGGCCAGCTGTTGTTCACCCTCCAGCCGAACCGCACGTTTACTTGACATATGTCAGTAAAGGATCTGGGATTACTATTGGACTCTAAACTGCATCTTGATCAACATATTCCGAAAATAATAAATAACGCTTTCCGTATGTATGGCTTCGTCATGAGAGCTTCCAGTGACTTCAAGCGCAAATAGATACTTACATGCATTTGTATAAGTCGTTAATTAGGTCACAACTCGAATACGCTGTACAAGTTTGGAATCCGCTTTATAAGAAATACATCGACAGCTTGGAAAGGGTACAGCACAAATTCCTAGAAGCCCTAAAGTATCGGTGCCGCCACTACTTGAGTTCGCCCAATTCACCCCACAAGAATATTGATCTGTTAAGCTTGGAATCTAGACGCCTTTTCCTAGAAACTATGTTTATCTATGACTTGTGTAATGGCAGGTATGACTGCATAGATCTTGCCAATAAGTTAAGCTAAGTTGTTCCGAGGACTGTCATTGTACGAGGGGTGCGCGCACGTCCACTGTTCGGAGTCTCCTCTTGCCGCACCAACGCTGGAGTTCGCGCGCCACTTAAGAATTTATTAAGAATTTTTTAGATAATATCTATATTTTTTTAATTGCTTCATTTTTGTTTTTCAATTGTGATCACTTAACTTTTATTTATTTATGTTACTCTCAGCCTCAGTCGTGGGCATTGGTAATATTATTTAATTAAGATGTGGATAACGTCGCGGGCTACACATATTATGTATGTTACTTTTGTTATTGTTTTTAAATTTTTGTCTTTGTCTTGTTTTGTGTAACTGTTTGTTTTCCCTGAAATAAATAAATAAATATTAGTTATCCAGTATAACAAAAAATTTCAATGACGTTTTTGTAGACTTAGACTTGTTTACATTGTCATCGAATAAGTTCAGGATCTCCTTGATTAATTTAGTTAGTGGCTCAGATAAGTACAACAAGAACTGAAGTTTTAGATAATTTGATTGAATTTCTTATATTTTGTTTTTGTTCGAATGTGGTTCAAGTTTGGTGTTTATTGTTTTTATTGTTGCTTGACTTTTAACTATTTTTAATATTTTTTGAAATTTTAAACCTACTTACCAAAAAGGAGGAGGTTCTATGTTCGACTTCTTGTAAGTTTTTTTTTTTTTTTGTTTGGTCACTGATATCTCCGTCAATTGTGGATCGATTTTGAAAATTCTTTTTTTTATGTAAGAATATATTTCGAAATTGGTCCCATTTTAATTTGATGAAGAAGATATACAACAGAATTCTTCAATAAATAACGGGCAATCTCTCGGGATTGCTGCAATCTCATGTCTGTTTATTGTTTATACCATTTCATAACATAACATCACGCCAGTACGCTCTTGAGGGATACGCAGATCTCTCATTTCACCCTTTATGTTCAAGTTTCATGATATTCGGCTAATCTATTCTGGCGTTAAGGTAACTTACTAAAAAATTTGCCTATTAGGTAGGTACAACTAAAATTTAAAAATAAAAAACTTTTTTACAAAAAAATACTACCAACTTCCAAATAAGAAAACTACAAAGTGAAAAATAATTTATTTTTGGAAGTCGGTGTCCATAACGCAAAAAATGGTACCTACGAAAAAACGATTTCCAAAAATAAAGTTATTTTTTGTAAAAAATATTTTTATCTCCTGTTTTATTTTTTGCTTAATGATCCTTTAGATTTTATATACCTTTGACATTTAAATTGAATTCGAATTTAATTACTTTTTACATTTTTAAATAATTTTTGAATTTTAATTACTTTTGACATTATAGTTGCCTAGTTTTGACATTTTAGTTATTTTTGAATTTTAAATATTTTATGAATTTAATAACTTTTAAAATTTTAATTAAGTATATATAACTTTAATGATGAATTTTAATTATCTGCTGAATTATAATTTGCTTTGAATTTTGATTAAGAATTTTTTAGATAATATCTATATTTTTTTTAAATGCTTTATATTTGTTTTTCAATTGTGATCACTTAACTTTTATTTATTTATGTTACTCTCAGCCTCAGTCGTGGGCATTGGTAATATTATTTAATTAAGATGTGGATAACCTCGCGGGCTACACATATGTTACTTTTGTTATTGTTTTTTTAATTTTTGTCTTTGTATTGTTTTGTGTAACTGTTTGTTTTCCCTGAAATAAATAAATAAATATTAGTTATCCAGTCAATTAGTACGGGTGTACCCCATGCTGCGAAGTTCATTACCGCGATGTACGTTTCTGCGAAAGTTTACTATCTTGACGTTCGTTGTTGCGAAAGTTCTTTACTGCGATGTATGATACTGCGAAAGTTTACCATTGCGAAGTACCTTATCACGAAATTTCTTTACTGCGAAAGTTTACCATTGCGAAGTACGTTATCACGAAAGTTCTTTACTGCGATGTACGTTACTGCGAAAGTTTACCATTGCGAAGTACCTTATCACGAAATTTCTTTACTGCGAAAGTTTACCATTGCGAAGTATGTTATCACGAAAGTTCTTTACTGCGATGTACGTTACTGCGAAAGTTTACCATTGCGACGTACGTTGTCGCGAAAGTTCTTTAGTGTGACGATTGCAGTTTCGTCACACTAAAGAACTTTCAGTCAGTTACCTGGGCGATATCGCTACCTGCGAATTGTGTTTCAATCAGGACGCGTCTAGCTTCTTCAGGTGATGTGCTGAATTAGTTGTCAGGTTTACGGAGTTGGGCGGGCTCGGGTGTGTACTGCTGGGCCACTGTTATCCTTAACTTGTTTGCCTCTTGGCAAGATTCGATGTTACCCCAGTATTTACGCCACCCTGTGGTACGCCTAAAGCAGATGCATTTTTATAGCTGGATTTGGCCTCGTACTAAGCGTCCCAGTCCTCATCCGTGCATGTGTGCATGGCCCTGTTCAGGGCCTTTCTTACCTTCCCATATTTGTGATTTAACTCCGCTCCCCACCAGGGTTGTTTGCCCGGTGTATTGCGCGGGGTAGTTGAAAGGCAAGCGGTATGGTAGCTGCTTATCAGTGAATCGGTAAGTTGACTTACCTGCATGTCTAACCGCGTTTCGTTCACTGTAGTCAGCGCCTCACATATAGACAGCAGTTTCGACTCAAGGGTGCGTGTGTTGACAGCTCTGTCCGTGTAGCGCGGATTACGCCAGAGGGGTGTAGGTGCTACACAGAGCTGAATGTCGAAGCGGATCCATCTGTGGTCTGAGCAGGAGGCCTCGCTGGAGACCTGCCACCCAGTAGTGATCACCGCTGCGCCTTCCGTCGCCAAAGTTAGTACAATAATTGTACGACTGCGTCTCGTTACGAACGTTGGTTCTGCGCCTGTGTTTAATAGTGACAAGTTAGTTGTAAACAAATAGTCCACTAATGCCTTACCCCTTTCATTAGGCGTGTCCATTCGCTACAGGTGGTGATGAGCGTTCGCGTCGGTCCCAATGATGACTTCCCCGCTGGTCTCGCAGTAGGTTACAAGGCGGACGAGATCATGTGGGGGCGGGGCCCTCGCCTCAGGCATGTAGGCCGAGGCGATGACAATCGGCAAATCCATGGCAATCCGCTGCATATACAGCAGTATCTCTGCAACAGAAATCATTTAGAAGCTGTGCTTTGAGTTTACCTGTAACAAAGATACACGCTCTAGGGTGATCAGGATTAGAGGTAACAAGGAGCTTACCACCACGGTTGGATAGTCCTCTGATTTGGCCCCCACTAATCCACGGCTCCTGAATTAAGGCGATGGCAGTCTTCTGAACCTCCAGCCACTTGCATAGTTGAGCCGTCGCTGTCTGACTGTGGTGGAGGTTTGACTGCACAACTTACAGGCGGACGAAGGGGTCGCCATCTTAGGTGGGTACCCTTCCTCCTTCCTCCTCCAGTTGCAGACCCGCAAAAGCATCAACCTCGATGAGGTCATCCACCGACGGGCCAGAAGCTGGCGACAGTATGATGTCTTCCAGCTCCCCGCCCGTCAGAGGGACCTTAGACGAGTCAACGTCAGGGTTCTCCTTCTCTGCAGTTGCCGCAGAGTCGGCCGCAGATGCTTCGGGGTTGCTAGGCAGGGGTTGCTCTCCCCTGTGCTGACGTCATTGACGAGCTGCCTCGTGATCGGCTCCCAACGCAAATCTGCCATTGGCTCCCTGGAACTGGATGTACACCGAGCCCAGGCCGAAAGACAGCCTATGCTCGGCGTCCATCAAAACCGGGATATGGTCCTCGGGGACGACGCCCAGCACCACGAGTAGTCGCTACTACACCACAACTTTAGCGCACCGCTGCCGAATTGCGGTTTAGCGGTGAAGGACGGCATCTGTCGGGTGTCTCCATCTTGGGAGATAGAGCCTCATCGATGATACTTTTTTGGATCAACTCGATCACCAAGACAGACACGTCGTTGCTGATGGATCCCGTGCGCTCGCATGTTACCGCGACGCACAGGTGAGCACTAGCAGCCCGGGCGTAGCTCATATCACCAACCCCCCCGGAACGACCAAGCCGCTGCCGCTTGTGCACTCCACGAGGTGACAATGTCTCATTTAGAGCCCGCTTGGCACTGGCCTGACCGTCCCGAACGGTCTGCCCCGATGAGTTCGCCTCTGTGCTGGTCTGCCCGCCACTGATCGGCTTGTGTCCGGCGCAAATTGCACATCTTTCTCCATTCGAGAAGCTTATAGGAGCCTTTGCCTTGGCTCTCCTCTGCTCCTGCCGTCGCTCTTTCCTGTTCATGGGCTTTTTGCCCAGAACAGGACCAGACGTTATCGCCGGGTCCTCGGCGAGGGCAAGGGTTTGTTTTGTTATTTTCTTACCCTTGCCCTTACCCTTGTGGGTTTGCACTAGCCAGGATAGGGAAGCCTCGCCAACGAGTTCGCCTGCTGCCCCCGTTTGCCTGAAGGCAGCGACCTCGGAGGATATGGTCAGAGGAGCTACAAAGATTCCGGAAACTACGCTGGGATCCAGGGACACGCGAGGTACTGGGAGCACCCCGCTTTATTTTTACTACCCGTACTGGAACCTGCAGCTTTCGCTGCCCAAGGATCTTAGTTACACTCCTGACTGCGGTTTTCACCACAGCCTTTGGGGCACCCGAGTTGGGTCCCGCGGAGTTAACCGCAGGTCCAGGGGCAGGGGTGTTGTCAGCTTTCGCCGACACCACCCCTAATGTACTCAAGTCTTTCACAAAATCCATGAACACAAGGTAAAATAATTTCACCTCTCCGGCTCCCACCCTCCATCGAGCCCGCAACTGGGAAAGACCCACCACTTAAAGTGGGCCTTTAGGACTACCATTGAGATATAGGTGCGCAGGGCTGGCTTACAGTGCGACATCAGGTGATCGTTTGGGCTGGCTTAAACAGATAAGCCCTCCCTTACACCGTCAACGTGACCTTCACCACCACTTCAGCCGTCCAAGGACATCAGTGGACCCCACGCACCTCGCTTACAACTATCAAAAGGAGAGCCTGAGCCGATTGATCGCGGGTAAGCTATTCTCACGAGCTCCCGGGTAGGAGGAAATCCAGGTCAAAGTGTTGTGTTGTGTGCAACCTGCTTCACTCAACCAGCAGGATCCCTTCATCCCTCTGTACGGGTCCCCACGCACGGCACAAACACACGGGAGGTCATTGCGATATCTATCTATCATTGTTCTTGTTCAATGGTGGACACACAGGGGCATGACCTCGCCACCCCTGTGTTGCTTCGCCCGGTGATATCTGTTACGTCTATTTCATAGGGAGTTAGACCAAAAACAGGGCGTAAACCACGAGAAGGAAAATCACCGCACTTGCCTTGAGGATCTACACGACCGTAGCGCTCTTCCTTAAGACCACGCCACCTTGCCGTCGCTTAAGGAGCCAGGCAAAGTAGGACTGCATCAACAAATCCAGGCCCTACAAGGCTTGTCGCTGAAAGCTCAAAGCGTAAGTTTGCTAACACAGACCAGCGCCAGTAGAAAGACTGAGTAAGGGGAGAAAGGACTTAATATCTTTTTCGACCCAATTGTCAATCTAACATGCACGCGCCTTAGGCGACAGATACTGTGTGGTGCTCCCTGCCTGTTAAAAGACGAGGCTCTGGCGACCGAGCAATGGCGGTATAACCATACACCTGGCCAGGTGACTGGCTGGAAGAGGCTACAGCAAGCCTTGGTTCTAAAATAGTTCCTAAAATGTCTGGTTTTAAAAGTAGTAAAGGGATTCATGGAAGCAATATTGAAAGAAATACTACCCCAGGAGGCTACCAGCGATGCTGTCGAATCCCTGCCTGAGTTCAACTCAGACAGCGTCTCCGTATTCTGGGAGAGGGAGGGGGGAACACAATCTTGCATGCCATGAGTGAAAATAAAAAGGCGGGTACCCAGCGCCCACTGTTGCCAAACAATACGGGCCCTAACAAAAACAAGACGAATGATAACGATCATTCAACATCACCAACCCGTATGGTACAGCAAACTTTTCATCGGTGTATGTTTTATAACAATATTAAAATGGCAAAGTATCTATGTACCAAGGCAGCATAAATGAAGAAGAACCTCGCGCACTCTATAATACCACTTAACAACAAATATGACACCCTTAACGTAGATGTCTTAGATGCTGAAACGGTTTCAAAACCCACCAAACAACAGACAAGTAAACCTCCACCTATTATGCTCTATGGTATAGAAGACTCACAAAACTTTCAAACCTAATTAAAAGTGAACTCACTGACACCGAGTTCACAATGAAAGTAATAATACGCAAACAGCTAAAACTAAACTGTTCAACCATAGACGCCTACAAAAGACTAATGCACATAGTTAGGGAAAACAGCCTGTTTGGGCATACAGTTACTAGCATAGACAACACCATAACATATAGTTATTTCTTAATAACTATATTGTATGGTCTTGTGTCTCTGCTAGTATAAAGAATGAAGGTCTGTTATGAAGGTTCTTACCTTCATCCCACAACACCACACACAGCTATTAAAGAAACAATAGAGAATACTGGAAATACCGATCCGTCTCAACATTCTTTGTAAATTTAGATCCGCACCTAAATAACCATTTACTGAAAAAGATTACTTATGTCTTTCATACCAGAGTATTAATCAAAGACCCGATAAACAAGAAAACAATTCCACAGTGTAAACGATGCACAACAAACCAGACAACACACGGGAACACACCAGCTAAATGTGCTCTATGCCTAGATGCCAAGTATTCCTAGAAATCAATAAAAGAAAGAGCAATATAACCACAGCAAAAAGTGTGACTAAGAATATAGATAGAAACAAAGTAACAAACGACATGAAAAAATATGACAAAGGCAATCCGCCGGCAACAATCAATGACAGAGCATACCAAAATGGAAACTATGACAGGAATACTATAAGCCGTAGTAAAACATACGCAGACGTAACCAAAGGGCAGAACAACCTCACAACAGAAGGATCTAAACTAGAATTCATACTCATAAAACAAGTTGAAAAGCTAGATAAACTCAATGAACAATTGGGCAACATGATGACATTACTTACAACTGTAATAGTAAACTCGTTCGATAAATGGCTACCTTAAAGATTGCAACGTTGAATGATAATGGTCTCCTGCACCACTGTCCTTTTAGTTTCCGAAACTCACCTAACCACAAACAACAATTTTATTATAGATAATTACTGTACATACTCGACCTGCCATCCAGATGGAACGGCACATGCAGGGACCGCCGTCATAATAAGAAAAAATATTAAGCATGACCTTATACAAGAATACAAAACCCCTGAGATACAAGCAACGTCAATTTTGAGCGCAATACTCGTAAAAAGGGATCAATAACCTTGTTAGCCGTATATTGTCCATCAAGACATGCTCTGAAAGAACAAGACTTTACACAATATTTCAAGGCATTTGGTCAGAGGTTCCTGGCTGGCGGTGACTGGAACGCCAAAAACGTACATTGGGGGCGTACATACACGTCTGACTGTCACCAGAAGTAGGTCACTGAAATTGAGCTTAGATAAAAACAAGCTGCAGATATTAAGCACAGGACAACCAACATCCAGTATGTACAACCTACAGATCCAAATAAATTGCCAGATCTCTTAGATTTCTTTATATATAAGGGTCTCTCGAAGTTATATCTGAAGGTAGAAAGCTGTCTCGATAGTAGCTCTGGTCACACACCTGTAATAAGAACGATAAGCAGTACTGTAATAACAAGATCAAAAAGAGAAATCTTATAAAATAGGCAAACAGATTGGGATGCTTTCAGAGAATATATTGACCCCAAGCTCTATTTAAGAGTGCAACTAAAAACGTGTGTTGATATTGGCTCGGCCACTACATACGTAACTAACCTAATACAACAGGCAGCATGGAAGTGTACACCGGAGTCGAAGCTTAATACCAGCAGTAAAGATATAACAAAAGAAATCAAAGAAAAGGTACTGGATAAGAGGAGACTTAGAAGGGTATGGCAAAGCAGTCAACATCCAACGGACAAAAAGGCGCTCAATAAAATGGCTACAGAACTAAAACTTTTCTTAAAGAATATTGAAGCTGAAATTTTGAAAAATAAACTGGCAAACCTGTCTACCTCGGCCAAGAATGAATATTCACTTTGGACAGTTTTCAAGACAAGCAAAACGGCATCTATGCCAGCACAGCCCTTTCAAACTAGTAAACAATACCTGGGCCAAAACTGATGAGGAAAGAGCTCAAGTCTCCGGAACATTTCTTAGCAAAGTCTTCACGGATTAGGCGCACAATTATAGCTAGGTGGCTTTATTCATAAACACATTTAATGTTTGAATATAAAAAAAATCGACTATGTCCCAAGTGACATTGTGCGAAAATGGTATTTTGCGATAAGGCATTTTGCGAAAATGGCATTTTGCTAATATTGCATATTGAGAAATGACATTTTGCGAATGTGTCATTTTGCGTCAATATGTCATTTTGCGAATGTGGCACTGTGCGCCTAATCCGTCTTCACACCTAACGACAGGCAATTAACAAATTTCCTAAAACAGATATTCAGTTCAGCCCAGCCGTAAAGAGTTGCTCACCTAAAGAAATCTACAATGAGATAAGGAAGTTAGACAGAAAAAAGGCTCCATGATTCTGCTTGATTACAGCGGAAGTGCTACAGCAATTGCCTAGAAAGGCGATAGTTTTCCTTACACAGTTTTTCAATAGCATCTTAAGGCTGACACACTACCCAAAATTATAGAAAGTCATAATGATTCTGAAACCGAGCATATCACCACATCTTGCATCATCCCATAGACCCATAAGTCTATTACCGGTAATTTCTAAACTCTTTGAGAAAATTCTATGTCGTAGATTAAAACTCATACTGGACGAAATGAAAGTTATCCCAGAACACCATTTCGGATTTAGTCGTGCACATTCTACTACAGAGCAAGTCAGAATCAGAATCAGAATCAGAATTATTTATTTGTAAAACATAGGTGAAGAACATATATACATTAATCATACATGTCAAGGTCTTAAATAGATAAGTGTTGCACTATGCTTTGTCATTGTTGACATACAAATATTGAAGTCAGGTTCATCAAAGTTAACAAAATTTTCTATCAATTTTATACAAATTCATTAAAATAATCAATTTAATCAAGTCTATAGAGTTGTCATCGAGATAAGAAATGCATTGGAGAAAAAAGAATATTGCTCTGCAGTCTTCTTAGATGTCCAACAAGTTTTTGAAAAAGTGTGGCACTCAGGTCTTTTGTTTAAGCTTAAAAGTTATCTTCCACATAAACTTTACCTGCTTTTGGAATCGTATTTAAATGATAGAATTTTTAGAGTAAAGATTAATGATTCATACTCCTCCTGCTATGACATCAAAGCAGCGTACCACAAGGCTCGGTATTGGGCCCCGTATTGTTTTTGTTTTACACAGCTGACCTACCAAATACGGACAGTGTTCTCTCTGCGACTTTCGCGGACGACATCGCAGCCCTTAGTAGCTATCAAGATCCGAAAAAAGAGAAATGGCGTATTAAAGCGAGTGCTACTAAATCAGTACACGTAACGTTCACTCTTCGAAAAGGAAATTGTGCACCTGTAATACTTGGAAACGATGTATTACCACAACATGACAGCCAAATACCTCGGTATGCATCTGGACCGGAAACAGACCTGGAGACAACACATTGAGAAAAAGCGAGATGAGCTGAACCAACGCCTGCAAACACTGAAGTGGCTACTAGGTAGACATTCACAAGTATCTCTAGACAACAAGATACTTATATATAAAACTATATTGAAGCCCCTACGGAATTGAACTATGGGTAACAGCCAAAAACTCCAATGTGGAGATACTGCAAAGGTCCCAAAACAAGGTGCTGAAAACCGTATCAAATGCTCCATGGTTTACTAAAATAACTGAATTACATGTCTACCTCAAAATTAACACCATTAAAGAAGAGAATGAGCACAGAACAAAACTTTGTAAGGTTCGCATTGAAGACTACGTCAATAGTCTGGCTTCTGTACTGACCAACCCTCTGTAACACCGTCGACTGAAAAGGCAGGCCCGTATGGGACATATCCTCATTTATTCAAGTAGCAAGTAGAGGGTCGACTCTCACTGGAGGACCGTACTCGAAGCTCCAATATGCACAGAACGCATCTTCTAATGGCTTAAGAAGCCGTTTGCAAGATATAATGAAAAAAAAACGTGCTGTTTGTCGCTAAGGAGTTTGGTTGTATGTTCCATATCTTGAAAACTGTTGAACTGATTTTGATGAAACTTGCACTGTTCCCTAAGTTGAGAGATACCTCACCCAATAAAAAAAAGAATGATCACGATCCGATAAGTAGTTTCGAAGAAATGCATGAACAAACATACATACATACATAGAAATAATCATACATAGACTTATAAAATTTGGCACACGTGTTTAGAAGCCCGTATAGACACATTTGTGAATATTGTGCAATTCCAACAATATTAAATACTTTCTCCGTCTTTTTTTTTTGAAGTCTGTAAACATAAGCTCTTTCTTCAGGTTTGCTACTATTGCTTATTTTTACTATTGATTAAAACCCTAAACTTGAATTTTTATTTCAAGCTACTAGCCATAATTTTTGTAGTAACCCAGGCGCCGCGCCGTAGTCTTTATAGGAAGACGTCTAGTACTGCGGTTACTTGATTAAGCTTCTAAAGTGTCAATACACACAAAAGTTTAAAAAACACTTATTTTGAAAATTGAACCCTTATAACAATTGAAATTTAATGTGCTACGGGCGCCACGGTCTTGATAAGTAGACAACTGGATGCTTCAAAAGACAATAGGGATGTAGCCAACTTCTTATAAATAAATGGTAATAATAAATAAATAAATTTATTGTTTTCTCTCCACAAAGGTTGCCTTAACATCTTATGTTCTTAAAACTATATTAAGACATTTGCTAGAAGCTCCTTTGCGAGAGACTGGTTTCCGTACTAGGGAAGCCCAGTATTACGATCTCCAGGCCCCTCCCCCTAGAGTATAACTTCCAGTTGTTATTGCAATATTAATAATACTAATTAAGTTCGATTTGATTTGGATTGATAATTACGTTAAATTTCAGGTAATTTTAACTCCATCACATCACATTACACATTAAATAACAATAAGTCAAATAAATAAACAAATCATAATAAAATACAAATTAAACTTAGTGGGGATATAGAAATAACATGTATTGATTATTAGGTAAATAAACAATTAAGCAACATAATTTAAACGTTGTGAATACGATAAAAGAGAGGAAAACGAAGAAAAGTGGTTCTGTGCTTGGGTTATGGTTGCGAGTGCGATCAAGTATGTCTGGTGTGTAGTGATGCTAGTATTTGTACCTAAAGGGCGCGGGGGATGTTTATTTTGAAAACTTGGTTTGAGAGGCCTGCGTGCTCAAGTTTTCATGAATCAATGTGCAATTAGAGGGGAGTGAATATTACAAACCAAAGAATATAGGCCTTGGACAGGATGAGTAGTAATTCTTCTGCACTATCATAGTTCAGCCATTTGAATATTTTTACCTTATGGCTGAATTGAGTTATGTATCTGTTGGGTCATTGTCTGCGCCATATTAAAAATATAAATTAAATATTATAAATATTTACTCACGCACTCAAATTATTGAAATAGCAACACTTACATTCATTTCACATCATTCAATCAAATACACGAGGACCAATCCTTAACTCCCGCGCACACCCATTCCTACTTCCATCATCCGCTGTTCATCTCATTCCGCTGTTCAGTTGTCAAAAAAATCGCAACTCCGGTAACGCGTGTGCGCTCCCGTTCCTCTCGCTCTCAAAAGAAAACTCAAATATAAGTGTTGTGTGTGACAAACAGACTCTGTGGGTGGCTTACCAGCATTCAACTATAGTGAAAACTCCACTGCTAAAACTATCGAAGGACATTATTATTCAAAGCTCCAATCCTGCACCCGTAAGTACCTACCTACTGCCCTTTTTCCGCTGCGCCCACAAGTTCTGGTCCCACTCGACGAATAAAAAACATAATATACTCTCTCAATCACTCATCTAACCACACACAATACGCAAACGCTTTCCTCACACAATTATTATTTCGAAATTACGGCAGCCATTGTCGCATTTCGCACCGCATCAGCAACCTCGCTAAATCACATCCAACGCACACTCTTTTAGATATTTAATTATTTGTTTATTCATATTTTGATATCCGCATATATATTTAACGCTTATTTCACGCATTTAAAAACATTTAACGCATCCACGCACGTTATATTATTACTAGATACCTATTCTCAAAATGGCGTCAACAAGACAACCAAAAAAGAAGACAGCCAGTGATGATGAACACGAGGTTTACTCAAAACTATCTCTTCTCGAAACTAAGATGGAGAATCTTTACCAGATTATGCAGAATATATACGATCTTAGCCTAAAGGTTTCCGATCCAACATTTCAATCGCAATTTCTAGCACGCATTCAATCGGTAGATATTATACGATCAAATTTCATGGATACTCTGGACTCGTGTGTTATGGCTCGATTAGAAAATGATCCATCCGCAAAACCGAACTACGCCGCCTTACAATCCTTTGACGAACTGTATTGTTACGTAAAACATACAGCATCCACACTCACACAAAATAATTCTATTAAAAACACTCAAGATAATTCTCATAAATATGATTTGTTGAACCGCAAATTACCGCCCCTCAAGTTAGTTTCGTTTGATGGATCGCCATATAATTGATCGCCATTTTACGAGAATTTTAAAAGTCTTATCCACGATAATCTGCATCTCTCAGACGCCGAAAAAGTTCAATATTTAATAGGTTCTTTGTCCGGCAAAGCATTAACCGTTAGTTCAGGTATTACACCTACCGCCAATAATTATCTTATAATTTGGCATTCTCTATTAGAAAAATACCAAGATACTCGAGTACAAGCTTCCATTTACGTACAACAAATAATTGACTATACCGTATCAATCTATCGATACATTCCTCGAACAATTTTACTCTGCAGAAGCCGCTTTACGCCGTTTAAATATTGAAGATCTCTCAGACTTTATTATTACTCACGTCGCACTTACTAAACTCGATAAGGAGGTAGTGAACTTGTTCGAGCAATCGCATAGACATATTCAAATACCTACATTCGATCATCTTTTTAAATTTATTAAAGAACAAAGTAAAATACAAACGCTCCGTAATCCTAGCTCAAATACAAAACCTTTTTTGTCTCAACGCTCCTCAAATAATTATAATAATAATACATCAAATTCTAAAACTAAGTACTCGAGCATTCTTCGCAAATACTCATTCACCCGCAATACAAAAACGCTCATGTAAAATATGTAATGATCCAAACTCGCATCCTCTATATAAATGTTAATTTTTTGTTAATCAAGACCCGCGTACTAGATTTAAACTAGTAAATAAACATCGTTTCTGTCGTAATTGCCTAGGATTTCATGATACTAAATTCTGTAAATCAATAAATACTTGTTCCACATGTCAACGCAAACATCATACGCTCTTACATGTAGAAAACTTTCATAATATTTTCAAAACCAAACCGATGTCCCCGCGATCGGAAGTCGAACCTAACGCACCGCCGCTGAACTATCAGTGTGTCAACACGCAGCCCGCGCCCCGCGCCGCTCCCCTCACTACCGCTCTGCCTGCCGCGATCGTGTCGAATGTTTCTTCGGTCGCCGCCGCCGCTGATAAGTTTGCGCGCCAAAATTTAAATGATCTTGCGTTATCAATGACCGCTTCTACTTGTAATATCGATATTAATAGTACTACAGTTTTATTGCCTACTGCTTCTGTATACGTTTATAAAAATAAGAATCCAAATAAGGTTCGCGTGTTTCTAGATACAGGTTCAATGAGTAATTTTATTACAAAGTCGTGTTGTGAACGCCTTAATTTAGTCATTACTCCTGATAACTCAACCATTCTTGGTATAGGCCAATCTAAAATATCTGCTATTGGATTTACGAAATTTAAAATATTTTCCCGCTTTGATTCACGCTGCTCGTATATTATCCATGCTCGCGTAATAGAAAATATTACCAACGGCTTACCTAGTCTACCTATAGATACGTCAAAACTAATTCACTTACGCAACTTACCTATGGCTGATGATGCATTCCATTTACCGGCCGAGATCGATTGTCTAATTGGCAACGAATTATTCCCGTTCCTATTAGGAAGTGGAAAGGTTACAATACCTGGTTCATCGGTCGTCGCTGTACAGACTACACTAGGTTACATTGCCATGGGTAGGGCAGATTGTGATAACCGCTTAGATACTCGCACTCCTATCTTCCAAAATAATAATACATATAATAATAAATCTTTTTTCTGCGCTACCGCATCTAACTCACTTAAAAATCTCACTCAACGCTTTTGGGAATTAGAAAACCTGATAAAGTTCACAGGAGCCCTGATGATGAGGCCTGTGACCTTATCTTTAACGCTACGCAATCACGTGATGGTACTGGCAGATATACTGTACAGTTACCGTTTAAAACTCCATATTCTGAATTAGGAAATTCTTACGCTATTGCTCACCGACGTCTCATTAATTTAGAAAAGAAATTAGATTCGCATCCCGATATTCGTAAAAATTATAACGCCACTATTCAAGACTACATAGATCAAGGATATCTGTCGAAAGTTGATAATCCCTCCTTTGAAATTCCGCATTATTATATTCCGCATCACGCTGTTTATCGCCCCGATAAACAGTCGTCTAAAATACGCATAGTACTTGATGCTAGTTGTAAAACTTCATCAGGTAAATCTCTTAATGACATTTTATATATTGGTCCTAATTTACAAAGTAACATATTTGACTTACTCATAAATTTACGCATGTTCTCCGTCGCTGTTGCAGCTGACATCGAGAAGATGTATTTTCAATTAAAACTCGACTCAAAACATCACGCCTTTCAACGCATTTTATATAGGTTCGACAACGCTAGTAAACTAGAAACTTACGAATTCAATAGGGTTTCTTTTGGTGTTTCAAGTTCGCCATACTTGGCTATGAGGGTGATTCGCCAACTTGCTGCTGAAAGTAAAGATCAGTACCCACTAGCCGCATACGAGGCTGAAAATCATATGTATATGGACGATTATATATGTTCATTAGATGGAGTAAAGCCGAAAAAACTCACCGCGAAATGGTCGCTACGTTTAAGTCCGGAGGTTTCAATCTTATAAAATGGGTCTCAAATAGTTCTCAATGAATGGATAAAATCCCCGCTTCGCATAAAAATCCACAAAATATTAATTTCGACACAGACGCTAATTCAAACGTGAAAATTGTAGGTATGCAGTGGAATCCTGTAGAAGACACCTTTCAATTTAAAATTAACGCTATTTCTCTCATATGCACAAAACGCACAATTCTCTCCGCAACCGCTCGTCTTTTCGACCCGTTAGGTCTTATCGCTCCCGTGACAGCATTTATGAAGTTACTCGTTCAAGAATGTTGGAAACATGAACTTGACTGGGATAGTCCAGTACCTACGCATATTGAAAATAAGTGGAATCAATTCCACAACGAACTCACTTATCTCGAACAAATTAAAATCCCGCGTCATGTAGGTATAACTTCGGATACTCACGTGACACTCCTCGGTTTCGCAGACGCTAGTGAGCGCTGCTATGGTGCAGCCGTATATTTAAGGGTTAGCGCTAATGATATAGATCACGGATCTGTTACTCTACTCACCTCGAAATCACGCGTCGCTTCACTCAATAAAATGCCGCTGGCTCGCTTGGAACTATGCGCTGCACTCTTATTAGCTAATCTTCTCACCGCTGTAAAAGATACTCTAAGCAAACGCTGTCAAATTGACAAAATTTACGCATTCTCTGACTCAACCGTAACACTAACGTGGATACACTCACCCGCATTTCAATTTCACACATTTGTCGCAAATCGGATAACGGAAATAAATTCTAAATTACCCGCTAAACATTGGTTTCATATTAATGGACAAGAGAACCCCGCTGATATTGTTTCTCGTCCTATAACGCCGAAATTACTTTCAAAACTAGAATTTTGGTTTAACGCTCCTCATTGGTTCTCATCTCCCATATGGCAATGGCCTATTAAAACATTTGAAATTAATTCTAATAATTCGGAATTCATGGAAATGAAAACTACTACTCTATCCGCTAAGGTCATTCAACCTGAAACTACTCGTCCTACTCAAGAATTAATTGATCGCGTCTCTAGTTACTCAAAATTACTTCGCATCGTAGTATTTATTCTACGCTTTTTTTAGAAAAGCGTAGAATAAATTGTCTTGAATAAATAATTCGTCTTAAATCTCATGGATCTATAACAGTCTCAGATTTAGATACCGCTGAAATATATCTCATAAAATATGTCCAAAATTTACACTTTTCGGAAGATATGGTCAACTTAAAATTGAATAAACCAATAAATAAAAAAGTCTTAAAGCTTAATCCATTTATCGACTCTTCTAATATCTCACGAGTAGGTGGAAGATTAACTCACTCTCAACTCGATTACGGCCAAAAGCATCCGATATTACTACCGCAAAAAGATCGCGTAACTAACCTCATAATTGGTTATTATCATATCGTTAATCTTCATACAGGTCCCGCTGTTTTATTATCTATGATAAGACAAACATTTTGGATAATTTCCGCTATAAATTTAGTAAGACAAATAGTTCACAAATGTAATAAGTGTTTTAGACTCAATCCAAAAAATACTTACCCGCCAATGGGTGATCTGCCCGCTTTTCGAGTTTCAGACGTGAAACCATTTTTGTTCACACCGCTGTTGACTACGCTGGTCCTTTTTTCATAACTCATATTCGCAAACGTGGAATCAAAAGCCAAAAGGCTTATATTTGTTTATTTGTATGTTTAACGACTAAAGCATTACACTTGGAACTTGTTTCTTATCGTAGTTCTGATTTATTTCTCGCCGCTTTTAAGCGCTTTATATCTCGCAGAGGTCCTGTTTCGCTAATATATAGCGATGGAGGTACCAATTTTATTGGAGCAAAACGTAAACTCAATGAAATTTACTCTCTCATACAGTCCAAATCGCATATTAATTATATTAGTCAACAGTTATTGTCTGAGCATCGCGTACAATTTAAGCATAGTCCGCCTTATGGCCCGCATTTCAACGGACTCAGCGAAATAAGTGTTCGTTGTGTCAAAACTCATCTTTACAAAGTCATAGGATCTCAAATACTCACTTACGAAGAATTTAGTACTGTGCTTGTTCAAATCGAAAACTTGCTAAATAGCCGACCTCTATGTGTCTTGAATTCGGATCCTTCCGATATTACCGCATTAACGCCTAATCATTTTTTAAACATAACTCCACTCAAATTCTTACCCGCTGAAGTTGTCACCGACATCGCTGATAATCGCTTATCACGCTATCAATTACTCAATAAAATAACGCATTCATTTTGGCAACGCTGGAATAAAGAATATCTTACGTCTTTGCAAGAAAGAGAAAAATGGAACTCTCCCTCAAAACCTATCGAGTTAGGTACTATTGTCGTAATTAAAGACAATAACTCTCATCCTCTTAGTTGGCCTCTAGGGATAATAGATGTGGTTTATCCTGGAAAGGACAAAATTACAAGAACAGTTAAAGTAAAAACCGCGACTGGTTCATATATATGGCCAGTAGTTCGGATTTGTCCGTTACCTTCGCAGTAAATTTAATATTACTCACTATTTTTTTTTAATATTACTACTACTCTTATTCTCTTTTAATATCTTAATTCTTAAATTGTTTAGAGGAAACCTGTAGTCCGGGGGAGTTGCCATATTAAAAATATAAATTAAATATTATAAATATTTACTCACGCACTCAAATTATTAAAATAGCAACACTTACATTCATTTCACATCATTCAATCAAATACACGAGGACCAATCCTTAACTCCCGCGCACACTCATTCCTACTTCCATCATCCGCTGTTCATCTCATTCCGCTGTTCAGTTGTCAAAAAATCGCAACTCCGGTAACGCGTGTGCGCTCCCGTTCCTCTCGCTCTCAAAAGAAAACACAAATATAAGTGTTGTGTGTGACAAACAGACTCTGTGGGTGGCTTACCAGCATTCAACTATAGTGAAAACTCCTCTGCTAAAACTATCGAAGGACATTATTATTCAAAGCTCCAATCCTGCACCCGTAAGTACCTACCTACTGCCCTTTTTCCGCTGCGCCCACAGTCATTATCTATAGTGTATTCTGCTTTTTCTTACCACAACTATTGTTAATAAAACAAGATATCGAAATACGTCATTAATTTTATTTATCTGGTATATTTACAAAAAATAAAAAAAAAACATGTAAGTAATATTTATAGATATGTCGCATCAAGGCTGGCCGATAGATGCAAACCATCGGGCAGTCAGGATGTATTCCCTTAGGTTAAGACATCGTGCATGGGCAGGTCGGTGGGTACAGTCGTGCAAATGAAATAACATAAATTATTCGATACACTGGGTTTATTTAAACAGTTCACAGTTACAATCTTGCTCACTAATATTACTGATCGATACTGATCCTACAACGTCTTAGCTCTAGGGCGGTCAGTACTCAACTCTTATATTCTGTGTCCCCACCACACAGGTCGTTAGAGAAAGCGCGCCACAGCGTAGTTGTTCTTGATTTGCCGACAGGTGGCGTGCTCGTGATTTGTTTTGACGTCCGTACTATTGACTAAACCCGACACGGCCATCCTGCGATACAGGCGTCCTCGTCTGTTCCTCATTGTCAGGTTTTAACAGTGTATCGAATCATGTGGAAATCCTCAATGGATGTCCTCAGCCCTTGGGGAAAGCTGAGGGGTCTGTCAGACTCTTACTGACTAAAACCACATGGTGTTCTCTAGGCCGTAATTCCTATTGAGAGGCGAGCGTGGAACACAGCACGTCGCCTTCTCGGGCCTCTCTCAGGTGACAGACTCCCCAAATCTATCACCCGCAGGCATTATCTTCTTGTCCTTGCTCCATGCCATCTCATGTCGTGTTGCGCTACACGTTCTTAGTCCACTCCGTTCTACCAGTCTCCCATCATACAAGGGAAGTTTTCTGAAACACACAAAATCTCCACACAGTATTCGCTCGTCCAATCCTGACTCATACTCTAGGTGAGTGAGGAAACATTTTGCATAGTTACATATCGAAAGGATCACTGGTCTAGGTATTTCTTTACAACAGAAAACCCCTACAGTTACAATCAAGCTGGTCTAAATCGTCACCCACTAAAGCAGGTCAGACTCCTACAGCGCAGTTACAATCAAGCTGGTCTGAATCGTCACCCACTAAAGCAGGTGAGACTCCTACAGCGCAGTTACAGTCAAGCTGGTCTGAATCGTCACCTACTAAAGCAGGTGAGACTCCTACAGCGCAGTTACAGTCAAGCTGGTCTGAATCGTCACCCACTAAAGCAGGTGAGACTCCTACAGCGCAGTTACAGTCAAGATGGTCTGAATCGTCACCCACTAAAGCAGGTGAGACTCCTACAGCGCAGTTACAGTCAAGCTGGTCTGAATCGTCACCCACTAAAGCAGGTGAGACTCCTACAGCGCAGTTACAGTCAAGCTGGTCTGAATCGTCACCCACTAAAGCAGGTGAGACTCCTACAGCGCATCACAGATCAACACCCACAACAGCAGGAGTGATCTTGACATCCCATTTACAAAAATTATCATCTTCCACAAAAGTAGAAAAGACCACATACTAATTGATCATTCCAAAGATTCTATTATAGCTTCGGAATTATCTACACTTAAGGTGCGAGAGCATATGGAAAATGTTTCCTCTGACTCCGAGGGCGTATTATTAATTACAGGTACAAAAGACATACCGAACTCATCATCTATCGTCACGGTCCATTCATCATCATCATCACCATCATTTTCGCAAATTTCCAAATAACCTTCTTGCCCTTTAGATACTTACTTAAATTTTACTACCCTTAAATTTTTATTAGCAATTTTATAAATTCTGTTAATCAAAATTAGAATACCAAAATTATTTAAATTTTCGTAATGAGGGCTTGACGATTCGAACGTCATCAACATTAACATGGTGACCTCACCTCTGGCGTGACTATGTGAGTTTACCTTCTTTCAACCTCATAACTCAAAATGAACCTTCTGCAAGGTCTCTAACATAAAAATGAACATTCACACCAGACATAGTGTCACACAGACTTACAGGTGCCATACAGGCCTTCAGTTGACTCACAGGCTCACAGTTGCCACACAGGGCAACAGCTGCCACACAAAGCTCGGCTACTCCTGACCAAAATAGATCATTGGGTTCGTGAAAATAGGGAATTTTTAGAACTTTACTCTTTAACTGATTCATTACCCTGGGCCATGTACCACAAATCGATCCAAACCAACTTTAAAAATTCTGGTGCTGCAAAAACTGTCAAGCTTAAAGAAACCCTCGAGTAAAATCTTCAACGCCACGGCCCTCTAGCCGACCAGCAAATGTATTGCTCTCAAACGGTCTCTAGACCCCGACCTCCACCAGAATCCACTGGTACGGTCAATCATAATACATTCGATAGACTGAATTACTAGACACTTTAAGCTTGCTCATCATCATCAAAATTCCTTTAACATCAACATCGACTGGTACATGACCCGTTGGCATCTTCCCTAACCTACCGCGTGCATACTTGTAGGTCCTAAGCGTTCCTATTTAAAGCTTTCATTGTATAACTTTCACTGTCCTGTCATAATAACCTATCGCGGACTTAATAAAGGGCCCATTTAGTTTTCACACTAGAGTTTCCCACACAACACTATTGATTAGAAAAAGATCCGACGATCAACAACTAAATAAAGTAATTGTAACATTTCCGTTAATCTTTACCATAATTCAAAGGCAATGCATACTCAACGAAACCTCTTCGTAGACCCATCGCCATATGTTACTCATGAGGGGCGGTCCAGAATTTGTCGCATGAGTAGACATGTTAATCAGATTTGGTTTCACTACCACTGTCATCAACTATGATGTCTAATTCTCAAGGAACTTGGTGATCGAGGATCCTTCCCAAAAGATTCGCACTTTTTACTCAAAGATTTACATACCGACTGCTAACAAAAGGGAAACAACTAACCCTGATAATATTAAGGAGCTTCACGAATTAATTCGCATCAAAATCTTTAAAATCAAATATTAACAGTAACCATTTACTATCGCTCACTACCTCAGTTTTTTATGTAAGGAAAACGATCGCGAGATCTACTGCTATCATAATGTTACTTTGAAAGTAAGCAAGTGAATTCAAATCTGAAGACGGTGGTCGTAAATCGTGACGCAACATAAGATTTGTTCTGAATACACGTAAATGACCAGTACCGTTACTAACTCGATACAATTGCGATGGCCCTACGACATTACTAACTGGCTTTGTTACTGAAAATCTCCTTCTTATGGGATATCTCATCCTAAAGTTCGTATTGAACCAAATCTTGAAACTATACTGCCAATAGGAAACTCATTACCTAACTATTTGCTTTTTACAAGTGTGTCTTAATTACCTAGTGATAGTGCTAGATATAACCACTACCAATTCAGTGATCAAACATGAACACTTAAAACTCGAAATAGCATCTCTTCAGAAGAGAACTTTCCACCTCACTATCGAAATAACATGGAAGCGACTCACCGAGTATTCCATTTCAAGCTTGCGCGCTCCCAACCTCAAACTGCTAGTCTGCCGTTCCTCCTAACCTCTAAGATGTTGACAGGTCAGCCTTCGCATACAGCATCTGAACTGCTAGCAGCAGCAGAGGCTCCACTGCGACACAATATGGTATCTGAAACATGAAAAACACTACGAGAGTACTTGTTTACACGGTGTTAACCGGTGTAGTAACCTAAACCGGCACGGCAAAATGGGTTATTATGAACACTGAATGTGAATGCAGAGACCCTGTCCAAAACATGAACCACACATTACAATGTCCCAAGTGCCCAGGTAGGTATTCTAACTCCCAAACAATGATAGTCAGCCAATGCCAGTCAAGGGCTACCGCCAGTGATAGTAGAATAATAACCCTTCAACAACACCCAACTTGACCATCGATAACTAACATGAAATTATAACTTAACACGGGCCACCCCGACGATCTATTCACCGCCACAAAACCAGAATTTTGAATAATGAACACTCTTGGCCATAGTCAATAACAAAATGAAAACGACTCACCAGATTGGCTTAAAGATCCATGTGTTCTTTCCACACGTCCACACGCTCCTCCTTGACCTGTCCAGCTCCTTGGTTGTTGCTAGCTTCCTTGCTGCTCTGCTCTAGACTTTTTTTTTTTTTTATTCTTGACTGAGGGTAGTCGCAGAAACGAACCACTACTGTTTTTTTTTCTCAACTGACACCGCATTTTTTTGCAAGAATATAACCGCCATTTTCACTATCATTGTTTTTACGTGTGATCTCATCAGCACGACCGAATCCCAATTCTGATGTCGCATCAAGGCTGGCCGATAGATGCAAACCATCGGGAAGTCAGGATGTATTCCCTTAGGTTAAGACATCGTGCATGGGCAGGTCGGTGGGTACAGTCGTGCAAATGAAATAACATAAATTATTCGATACACTGGGTTTATTTAAACAGTTCACAGTTACAATCTTGCTCACTAATATTACTGATCGATACTGATCCTACAACGTCTTAGCTCTAGGGCGGTCAGTACTCAACTCTTATATTCTGTGTCCCCACCACACAGGTCGTTAGAGAAAGCGCGCCACAGCGTAGTTGTTCTTGATTTGCCGACAGGTGGCGTGCTCGTGATTTGTTTTGACGTCCGTACTATTGACTAATCCCGACAGATACTACAATTACCCTCATCACTACTGTTACTATATATCTATACATATAAATAAAATTGGTGTGTCTGTTTGTAATATTGAAATAACCGTTTTTTACTACATGTATATGAATACTAGCTGACCCCCCCCCGCGGCTTCGCTCCCGTCAACTGGCTATCTATCTACCTGCCACCTTCCCTACCTTTCCTATCTACCCTACCTTCCCAACCTACCCAACCTACCCTACCTACCCTACCTTTTTTTATAAAAAAAATTTAGATTTGCCATAAGCTCAGGGAAATTTTAATCGAAATAGAGTGAAAAACATTTACAAAAAAGACGATAATTGATCAGTTGTCGAGCGGGATAAAAAATGATTAAATTACTAAAATGGCTATTAAAAAATAGGGGTAGGTGATAAAAGGGTGAAAATTTAGGGTTGTATGTATTTTTTTATGCCACATTATAGAAAAATAAAAACAAAATTTTTTGTCCAAAAATTAAAAAAAAAATGTAAAGGGTGAACAACCCTCATCACTTAGGGGTATGAAAAATAGATAGTAGCCGATTCTCAGACCTACTGAATATGCATATAAAATTTGGTAAAAATCAGTAAAGCCGTTTCGGAGGAGTAAGGTAACTAACATTGTGACACGAGAATTTTATATATAAGATATATATACGGTACATACACCAAAATATTTTTTTTACAATATTTGTCTGTCTGTCTGTTTGTTCCGGCTAATCTCTGAAATAGCTGGACCAATTTTGACGGGACTTTTATTGGCAGGTAGCTGATGTAATAAGGAGTAACTTAGGCTACGTTTATTTTATAAAAATATAAATAAAATAAAATCATTTAATTCAAGTATCACTGACTTATAATAGAAATAATACATTTACACAGTCACATTACATACACAATATTTAAAAACCAATTCTTTTACTTAATTCCATTACATTATAATAAGTCAAACACAAGAAATAAAATAAAAATAACTCAATTAATATTCATATAAAAAACCAGGTCTGTCAGTCGCATCAGCCTGCCACATGTCTCTTACAACAGTGAGAGATGATGGAGCAATCAAGCCTTCCCGCGAGCGCGGCCAGCATGTTGTTAGCGCTTCCCCGCACTCGCCGCACCAGCGACGTGGCTCTCTTGCGCATAGTGGCGTGGAAGCAATCCACGCGCGCTTCTGCAAACATAGTCGATGCGCTGCAAAAGCGGGGGAGCGCCAACATCATCCTGAACGCGTTATTGAACTGGACACGAAGGACGCTGTAAGACTTTTGCGTATAGTCAGTCCACAAGCTGCACGTGTACAGTGTGATGCAGTAGGCTCTAAAAAGAGTTATTTTAACATCTTTAGAGCAACGCGCAAACCTGCGGATAACCATATTCGCTCTGACCGACAGCGCCCGCCGCTCCCGCTCAATGTCTGCGTCATCTTTCAAGGTAGGAGTCAATAAATGTCCTAAGTACTTACAAATGTCCACCCTTTCCAAGGGTACGCCATTCAGCTTTATGGGTGGCATATCTCGCACTTTCCTAGGCCCACCTTGAAAAACCATGCACTGACTCTTCCTGACATTATAACGCAGCCCGTGATCAGCTGCGTATTCCTCACATATACTCATCAGCCTCCTGAGTCCACAGACCGAGGCGCTCAGCAGCACCATATCGTCCGCGTAGCTGATGTTATTAAAACAGACGCCATCTATGTGCCAACCGATATGCTGCTCGCTGAGCGCCTCGATTAGTCCATTCACATACAGGTTAAAAATGGAGGGAGAGCTCAACCCCCCCTGCCTCACCCCACATTCCAACCTAAAGGGGTCCGACAACGCGCCTGCCCACTTCACGTTGTTCACCTGGTTCCCGTACCAATACTTAATGATGTTAATAAGTTCATACGGTATCTGGGATGATCTCATCTTGTTCCACAAGATATCATATGAGACCAGGTCAAAGGCTTTGGAAAGATCGAGGAAGCAAGCGCACACAGATGTTGATCTCTCGGTGTAGTATTTAACAGCACTCTTAAGACACAATATTGCAGCTTCTGTAGACAGTCCCGGCCGAAACCCGAACTGATTGTCATGTAGCTTTATGTATTTGTTTAATAAAATTGTGTATTAAGAATGCTGTCAAACACTTTTGCAACTATTGTAGCTAGAGAAATAGGTCTATAGTTAGATATATCCGACAAATCCCCTGCTTTGTTTTTTTACTACAGGCACTAAGATAGTCCTCAACATGTCAGCCGGCAGGTATGAGTGTGAAATACAAAAGTTGTAGAACATAGCCAACACCCTGCACATATGAGGCCCAGCATGCTGTATATGTTCCACACCCAAGCCGTCATGACCAGGTGATTTCCCATGGGAAATCGATTTTACTGCCAATGATACATCCCTGGCTGATATTCTGGTATTAACATATTTCCCACTCACCCCACCCCGCCCCAGTGTAGAGGACGATCCCAACGGTGATCTTACAATAAAGTTGTTTTTAAATTTGTCAGCTATACCCTTCAAATCACTCGTCCCGTCAACACTTACGGGGAGACCAGGGCGTATCCTCAAATGGTTACTTTTCCAGAACCCCTGAAAATCCTTCGTGCTGTTTAGCTGCCAGAACATCCATTTGTAGCTGGTTTTGATGGTTCCGACACCATTTTAAACGCGACTTAAATATTTTTCTGGTCTCACACATTTTAGCAAACATAACACCAGTAGTCGGACTACCACACAACCGCCATTCCCGAAAACTCGCCCTGGCCGCCCCGTGACTGTCGCTCACAATTTTACTCCATCCAACAATGGTTCTAGGTGGACGTTTACTCTGCTTACGCTTGCCCCCCCCCCGGTCATTTTAGAAAAATTCTTTTATTTTAGAAATTTGTTAGGCGGAACGAAGTTCGCCGGATCAGCTAGTTCGTTATAAATTTATAGCTTGGCGCTGGGATTCACCATACATAAATATGTTTTTTATTTATCTCGTTAATTAATTAGTGTACAAGTCTGAAATTTCACATGTTTATAACTGACCTGTATATCTAATTATTGATATAAGATTCAGTTACCACTACTACAGGAAACTCGGTTAAACGGCCGGTAAATAACTTGGCGCGCGCCCTGACCGGAACAAATTGAAGAATCATCTTAACTTTTTAATTACTTAAAGGATACTAATGAAACTTCAGTACCATTTATAGGCACTAATAACCTATGTAATAACGTTTCAAGTTAGTCTTTGGAACGCTTAATGAAAGTGCTAGGACCTATTGAAGCATATTTCTATTTACTAAAATAACATCAAAACGGTGCATTATTGTGGATTATTTAATTGCGTAACAGATTATAACTAATTAGCCAGATGTCATGTACAAAAATTATAATCATCCGTTTAGTCAATTTCGAGATGCAGCAATCATGCAAACGTTACCGCAGCAGGATTTTAAATATCTTCGCAACCATAGCAAATACAAATAGGTACAAATTAAGTTGTACCATTTATTTCAAATTGATATCTAATTATTTAGATAACATTTATTTCAACATACCCGTTAGAAAACAAAAGATCTGGCTGCGGTAACGTTACTCCAGCTGGAACTGTTTTTATCAAATAATTAAAAAAACATTAATTTACCAAATTAAAAAATCTGCTCATCAATTACAGAAGCTGTGTATCTATTGCACTTAGATGACGAGTTTTGTCATTTTCTGGCTGGAGTAAACATCGCGTTCAGTACCGCTTAGCGCTCAAAAGGTTAACGACACTTTTGGATGGTGTAATAATACCAGCTTTTATTTTTTTCCAAAATCGACGGTTTCAATTCCTGGCTAAGAATATTTATTTTAAAAAAAATATGATGCAATTTTAGTTTTCATAAAAATCGGGCCCGTGACTCCTTTGAGGGTTTTTCGCTATTCAACAAAGTTCAGATTAGTGATGCAACGGAAATGGCATAACGGAAGCAGAAACGGAAACAGATGTCAAAAGTAAATCTTAACGGAAACGGAAACGGAAGCGTTAACACTATGAAAAAAAAGCACAATTGTACATTTAAAACTTTTTTTATTAAATTTGTATTTTAGTAGTCAAAATTAAACAGCGGCAAGTTATATTTAATAAAGAGTAACTTGGCCGCTTTTTCACCTTTCAGCCTATTTCGATGTTCTTCATATATTAAACCAGTTCCGCTAAATAATTGCTCACTGGCTACACTGCTGGGGGGAGCTGATAAGTATTGGCGAACTATTGGCAAAATATGGGGGTATTTGTGCGCATTTTCATTCCACCACATAAGGGGATCCTCATGAAGAGGTAGTCTTTTTTCTTTCTTGTACTCCCAAAGGTGTGAATGTATCTTTAAAAGTAAATTGTCACCATCGTCAGCTGTAGAAGAGTCCTCCTCCTGGTCTTCATTTACACTTAACATCGATTCCAATATTTGCAATGATGCTGATGATTTGGAAGTAGAAGGCTGCACTTCAATGTCTTCAATTGCAATTTGAGTTCGGCTTCTTTTGGGGGAAGGTTCGCAGTCATCATCTTGGATGGAATTGGATTGTCTGGTTCTAATAGTGTTAATCGTCATATTAAGTAATTTAGATTCAACCTGCTCTGCAATGACGCTGGTGAAAAAATGCGATTTGTATCGCGGATCCAAATACGTCGCAATAGTGTATTTGTCGTCTTCGACCAGGTTTCCAAATCTTACACTTGAATTCAATTCATCGCGTAATTTTGTTATGAAATTTATGAATTGTTCTGAAGTATTAGGTTTCGTCTCTTCTTGTTGTAATGTGGTCTTAAGAACTTGAATTAATGGTATGACTGATGAAATACTGATTTGAGAACTACTTAGATTTCTTGTTATTTCTTCAAATGGCTGCATTAATTGCACAAATTTTTGAATATTCATCCAGTCTTCGGGGGATATCATCGCGATTGGATTTGCGCTTAGGTACAAGACAAGCGAATCTTTGAGTTTTGAAAACCTTTCCATCATGTAGAATGTGCTGTTCCATCTGAAATTAAATCAAATCAAATCAAATTTACTTGCTAGAAATATGATCAATAAATAGATGGTCACAGAAAATAAAATGTTAGATATTTCACCTAATGATGGCTTGCAAAAATTTATACAAAATTAAATGTCAAAATATTAGTTCTTTTCAAAATATAAATCCAAATTCAATTACCTAATCTTAAAAATATATTTATTTATAAGTACAATCAAAAAACTCCTATAACTCATAAAAACATTTGCTTATTAGTAATTTAATAGGTATTTATATTTACCTTGTAGGACAATCCTGAATGACAGAAAGAGGAGACTGATTAAGGCGTTCCTTTTGAATTTTTGTAAGCTCTGCCTGTGCGACCAAGGAATGATTGAAATGGGTGGCAATTTTTTTCAATTTAGCAATAAGTTGTAGGAGCCACTCTTGAGATTCAACACCTGCTCGTATGCACAGCTGAATTTGGTGTATTGCGCAACTGATATCCTCAAAGCCTGACAACTGCATTGCTCTAACCATGTTGGATCCACGATCACGAACCATGCAGTGAACTTTTTGGCGATCAATGCCCCATTCTTCAAGAATCGTTTGAAACTTTGTTGATATTATGGTCCCCGTATGACGTTCATCCATGACTTCACATTTCAAAATTATAGTCTTTTTGCGAAAATCTTTTGAGATCCCATGAGCAGTTAAACTAAGCAATGAAACAGCAGAATGAAGTTCCGACCATATGTCGCTTGTAAAAGATAACTTGTCAAATTCTTCAAGTATATCTTTGGTTTTCTTTGCTAACTCATTGTACAAATTGTCGCACACATAGGAAGAAAAAAATCACGGCCTCTTATCTTGTACTTTGGAAGAGCAGCTTGCATTAGTCTACGAAATCCTGTACCTTCGACAAAATGAAAGGGTAAGTTTTGGAGGGCAATCATTTCAGCAATCGTACGATCCATTTCTTGAGATTTGTGATGCGATGAATCCCAATAATCCTTTACTTGTAGACTTTGTTTTAATGTTAATTGTCTTTTAGCGTTTTCGGCTGGAGTTAACGTAACCTACAATTACAACAACATAAATTGGTTACGATTACTTCACGAAATAAAACACGTATCCATACTAATATTCGACCACTAGGCCACGCACGACCTCACTTACTCAAAGTTGGTAAAGTAAGTAATAAATAAATATTAACTGACCATTTGTTTTTTCGTTTCCGATGAAAGTTTGACAGCATCATTTAACTTCTCAAACTCTGCAAACCGTTCGGCATGAATTGATTTTAGGTGACTCTTTAAAGCTGTAGTTGTGCGGCCTTTTCGCGAATACACTTTTTCACAAAGTTTGCATTTGGCACTCGAGTCGCCGATTTCATCAAAATAGTTCCAAATGGGACTTGTTTTTGGTTTCATAATTGCACTCTTATTGCACTAAATACAACTAGGTATCAAGCAAACAATAACAGAAGAAAAAACAACTGAAAATGTCACTAGGTACTCAAAGTCACGGGGCGCGGAGATGCGCATAGTGAACTAAAAACAATAATTAAATAAACGAACGAACTCGTTGTGACACTTATGTCGTTTGTTTGTTTACCGCGCGCCCCTCCCTCCCAAAATACGCGGAAGGGATTCGGCAATTATCGGCAGCACGCGCGCCTGGACGCTCGACGCTCGTGTCATTCGTCCACGCGCGGCCCCCGCAACCGCCCGCGCCGTGCCGCCGTCGCGTCTGCTGCACCGCTCCTCATCGCTTTCTCCCCGCTTCCGTTCAGAGTTCTGTTATAAAGCTTGCGGAACCAGAAGCAGAAACTGAAGTGAAAAAAACATGCGGAACTTCTGCAGTTGCGGAAGCGGAAGCAGAGTTCTGTTGCAACACTAGTTCAGATTTGACCATCCTCGCTGCCCTATAAAACTAATCCTGTTTAAAGGATACGGCGATTTGTAGTTTCTGCCAACCCAGTAAAAAAATAACATGAATGTTTGTTAACTTTCCAGATCCTTAGTTCAGGCACGCAGGAAGAATGGTGCGTGGTATGGGACAACCTGGTTCGACACATTGAAGACATAGATGTCCTGTGCATTTTCCACGAAGCCCTCAGAATGATCGCGAAGGCTGTGCAGGGCACCCGTACTCCTGCGACCAAAGCCTGCTTGTTTTATTGCATCCAGAATTTAGTCTACATAATACGGGTATGAAATTTCTTAATGCTTGTGCCTGGTACTCACCCGTAAGCATTCTCGATTTTTTTTTGGCAAATATTTATTATTATTATTAATTGGCGATTCTCACATAAAAGTCGCCATGCGACTGTAACCCCCGCGCCCCGGTTTCTGGAAATAGATTATCGACGCGTCACAAACTTAAGTCGAGTGATGCGATTGGCTGCTAAGAATTAATTCAACCAATCACAGCGCATTTGACAATTTGTCTAAAGAGAGCAAATAAACATGCCCGTAACTTGCATAAAAGTCTGCAAGTACTCTAAACATTGTGCCATACTAACTTCTGATTGGTGAATGTCGCAATGGCATGCAAGGCATTTGCACACTTATCAGAAATGTCTCACGCCGCTGTTTAGGTACGATCGGCCGGCGAGCTTAGTGAATAGGGGTATCGCAGAAGCTTGCCGCTTTGCTCGCACGCTAGCGGCGCCGGCGGCGGCGCGATAAATTATTGTTTTTCTTTTGTGATTTTTGCAAAGAACGATGGCTTCTAAACAAACTTATTATGAGTATAAAAGATACTGTTGTGTTTACGGGTTTCTTAATAAAAGGACAAGGAATCGATTTATATTTTTTTGGAGTTGTTGTATTGAAATAATTTTTAAATACGGTAGTAGTAGGTGCGTTATGAGAACGAGATTTTTATAAAAAAACCTGCCAAGTGCCAGTCGGACTCGCGCACGAGTAGTTCGGAACCCAGGGTATCGTCAACTATGTGTGTATGGGGACACCCTTTAATTAAATATAAATAAAAAATATATATTTTTTGGATTTTTTCCTTTATTTGTGCTGCCAAATATCGTGATTCCTAGGTCAAAGGAAACTCCATATAGGTTTTCGACTCAAAAAAATTGTTAATTTTTACTTATAAGTTTTCGCTAAAATCTAAATTAGCCCTTATCTTTTTATCGTAATGACTCACGACCTTGATTTTTATACACCTAATAGGAGCTATAGACCTCAGTATCTGGTATAAATTTCAACTTGCTAGGTCCACCCGTTCCTGAAAAAATCGGTGGTGACACACGGACAGACAGACAAGAGAGCGATCTTATAAGGGTTCCTTTTTACCTTCAGTACCTCAACCCTAAATATGAAGCAGTTTGGGGTGTCTAAAGGAATGAATAGAATTAGGTACTTAGGCATTTTCGATTTTCGTGTTGTTCACAAATAAAATTCAATTCCGATAAGAGCAGTGGCGATGAAAAAATTTACACAAAGTTAAACGCCTACTTGGGTTAGAACCCACGACCTACGGACCTACCTAATGGGCATTTTCAAATTGTCTGGGCATTATGAATAATGCCGGCGTACCTATAAATCACTTGGTCCATAATATATTTATGTAGGTACTTATTTATATATAAACTAATAAATAATATCACTAAAGATTAAACAAAGAGAAAGGTTCCTTTTTTTTTTCGTGGAGTAATGCTCATGCATACTGCGCTACCACCGGGCGATAGCGCAGTTATATGACTCCAACCCACTAAAATACCACGGCGTCCTACTGTGCCGCTTATGGCGGGAACACGGGCATGCGTTAGCACTCACCGCGAAACCGCCGAGGCTGTCCTTCACCGGACCCTCCTCTGGGGAGTAACCCTTATCACCGGCGCACCAGAACACACTGTGCGCCGTGACTTCCCCAGGGACCAAACCAGCACATGGGCGCCAGACGACCCCGTGTATGGCGTCCTTGGTCCCCTTGTGACGGGTCAAGGTCAATAGCCCTGCCACCTCCCATTTGTCGACCTCAGGTGATAGGGAGAGCGGCCAACGCTATACCGACACTCCTCCTCCCCTGCGGCCCCACCGCGTCCGCCATCAGACGGTGACGACCCCGTCCAGGCCGCGAAAGGTAGTGAGAGCGGCGCACCGCAATACCGGAAGTCCTGTCCCGCCGCGGCCTCCAACCTTCACCCGCGATAAAGTATGGGTTTGGAAGGCCCCATACGACATCGCGGCCCGCCCAGTTGTGATTTCGCCCAGGCAGCACCGCAACCTATATGTTGGCCGCTACGTCGTCGGCATATCGGCAAAAGCCCTGAGGAGCGGTCCCTCCTCGGGTTCCTCTCCGCATCACCGTGGGTGACCAAGCCACGGTTACTGAACCCCCCCGCCTCGAAAATGCGTGGACGCACCTGGGGAGAGAAGTAGGTTTGTTTTCATTTGTTAAGTAACAAATGACGGACTATAATATTCATTGTCTATCTACCTACTTGGTCGTGTAATCATAAGCAGCAAACATAACACAGATTAAGCGGTCAAGCAAGCCGACCACCCTTACGAGCCGATTCACCCCGCGCAGAGTTACGCGTTAGAAGAGAGCGGCAACGTTTAGGTGAATATTTTTTTACAACGTCAAGCATTGTGCGCTTATGCGAGCTGAATTACACTTTGTTGCTTAGCAGCAAGAGCTAAGCTATTTCGCTATTTCTATAAATTGTTTCGCGAAGTGACGCTTCTGTACCGTATTATTATTTATTCTGTACTTTTATGCAAGTTACAGGCATGTGTATTTAAAACTAAACCTAGGCTTACTTGATCTGCTGTTCGACAATGATTCGGGCGCACGGTAGTCGCAGTGGTTGAGCTATTGACTGCTGCGCTGCTTGTCGCGGGTTCGATGCCCGCTCGAGACAAATATTTGTATGACCGACAGATTGTTCCGGCTCTGGGTGTTTGTGTATGTGAGTTGATATATTTGTAAACGCACCCACGATACAGTAGAAATTCCTAGAGTGAGGACAGGAATTGATTTAAAAAAATATATAGACCCTTGTGCTTGACAGACCATTTAGTGAAACTTGATGTCTTGTTTGATTATGGGATTACCACGAAATCTACCAGACTTGTACACAAGCTTCGAAAACTAACGATGATCCTTTCTTTTTTTAGTACAAATTCTTTCAAGGACCGTTGACGGATCGACAAGTGTTAAGCGCCGCCTTCAGTTTATCCAAGTTCTTAAACGAAACCGATGCAGAAGATGTCGAAGAGATCGGATCCAGACTAATGCCACTGTTTGCGTATTTGGTCGAAAAGAAAAACCTTTACACCACAAATGTGCCCGGCTATTTCAAAAATACAAGTTATTCTGCATTAGTATCCAGAGCATTTAATGGAAATGACGGTCAAGAATGACAACACGTAAAATTACTGTAATCGGGTTTCTTTTGACATGGACACTTAGCAACGAAAGTCTGTTAACAAATAATTATTGTTAAAAAATAATAACAATATTTTTTTTATGGCAGACTATTATATGGTATTTACACACTATACTAAACTCATTATCACTTGTTTTTCAAATCATAATTTATTATTAAACGATATTGGAAAAAAAACGGAATACCTACATGTAAAATTAAAATATGTCAAACTGAAGTACTGAAAAGCAGTGTTTCTTATTATTTAGTGTCAATTTATAAATTAAAGTAAGGATTAATCGACATTCGTTACCGGCGCTACTATCAAGTTTTTGCGTCTGTTGTTATTCCAGAACTTGTAAATTATTACGAGTAGAGAGTATGATTTATGCCTCTTTAAAATAAACTCATGCAGTGTGAATCAATATTTTCATTTATTCTTTAATAAAAACATACATTTGTGCAATGTACATACATAATATTCAAAACCTTATATCTAATTATTTTTAATGTAATAACAGAAATCATAATGAAGATTAGGTACATGTCAACCACAATAATTATAAAAAAAAATCATCTACCCAATTCAGTAAAAATAGGTTTCGGCGTACCCATGGTGGGGCATGATGAGGTGCCTACCGCACCCTCAACCCAAAATTTTCGTACATCTGACACTGTTTTTATTCTCAAACAAAGAAACTAACTGTTCAAAAGAAGAGAAGATTTTAGACTGCAAACATTTTAGGGCTCATTCCAGTCTCACTCAATTTTTTCATTACCTGCGAACACAAAACCCCTACCGCTTTCTGCATAAAGTCGTATGAAAGGTCACATGTTTACCTTAAACCCCAAATAGCAAAAGAGATCTTCCTCTTTGACACATTCTTATGCTTTTCTGCGTACCGGAGCGGGGAGCCCTATTTGGTATTGCCTCCAAATAGGGCTTATACAACTCTTACTTTTCTCATTTTTGCCCCACCTTTTATCAAATGCTGGGTACGCCCATACTTAGTCCTAGTATTTCTAGTTGTAATGGAATCAAATAAAATGAATGTTTTACTTCGTTATCCTAATTAGTTATAGCTTCTAAAGTGACAAAAACCGCTATAAAAAAGTTAATCAGTCCTTAAGGCGGTTACGCACTACATCCGACCCATGTCCGTGAAATTTCGGTTTCGAAGTAGCCGTAGTACTTTTTGTAGGGAAGCTTACGCACTACACCCGAACTATCCTTCATAATCTGCATAATTTAGAACATTTTGAACTCGGAACTGAAATCACGGACACGGACATGTTGTGCGTAACCGCCCTTATACTGTGCTACAAAGATCTTTTGGTGCTTGAATGACAGAAGAGAGCTGATGATAAAAATTTAAATACCGGCCAAGTGCGAATCAGAATCGCGCACGAAGTGTTCCGTACCACTATCGTAAAAACGGAAAAACACGTTTGTACTTAAATATTTATTTTATTCTATTTTTAGTGTTTGTTGTTAAAGCGGCCACAGAATTACATCACCTGTGAAAATTTAACTGTCCAGCTATCAAGGTTCATCAGATAAGGCCTGGTGACAGACAGTGGAGTCTTAGTAATAGGGTCCCGTTTTTACCCTTTGGGTACGGAACCCACAAAAAGCAAGGTGGCTTGATTAGTTCCGATTTTGACCAAGAACCAAATGATCCATGTAGATACAGCAGTGTGATTGCACAGTCATCGGTTATTTATATCTGCCGCAGTAACCCCCTACTTGCTTACACATTTCGCATAGCTCCTTAGGATGGACCTTACTTTCGTCAGCCCCGTCTCGTGATGTGAAGTCACTAGGACGCAGCTCTCTCTGTAAATATGAAAACAATTATATAAACTTTTACAGTGTGCAAACCAAAAAACTCCTCGACCTCTTCGCTATGGGATCTCGGATTCGGTCCAGCACGCAAAAGATTTATGTTGTTTGTAGTCCAGCTTATCTAACTTTCCAAAATTTTATCATAGGTACTTAATCCTAAAAACGCGAACGTTCCACTAAAATCCCCTTAACTAGTCCCCCAAGTGATTCACGTGCACTCAATGTTCCACTACGATCCCCTATGTTGGAAATTCTCTAAGTGCTATTTATTTATAGTCCTTTCAAAATAATAAAGCCAATTTCGAAATAGCAATATGTCTGTAATATCTGTAATTAAAAATCTGTCTTTAAAATTTGTATTGTATTTATTGATTTTTATTTCTTACTAGCTGTTCCCGCGGCTTCGCTCCCGTCTACTGCCTACCGTACCCTACTTACCTACCTACCCAACTTACCTACCTGCACAGAATATTATTTACTCTAGGGAGAAGAATATCGACTTCATACAAAAAAAAAAGTAAAGACTGTTTGGCTGCGTGCCATCTAGTAGCACTCCAGAACACCACACCAAACGAAAACATAAAAAGCGAACTAAAATATTGGCGATCTGGCTGACCAAAACCAGATGTATCCTCCGACTGCACAGCAAAATTTTAATCTTGTTTATGTCTTTTTAGTTCGCTTTTTAAGCAGTCGGGATTTTAGATGTTTTTGAATTAACTTCTTTTATTTACAAATTTTTAGTTCTTTTTTTTAGAATAAGCAACATTTAAACTTATAAATGTTTTATATTTTTGAAATCACCTCTTAAAACCCCTTATTTTGATACCTCACACTATAGGTATGGACGAAAAAAAAGTTTGGTCCTCCACAATATGGCGCCCAAAATCCGCCATTTTTCTATTATCCAATCTTAATGCAGCCAGTGAAACTCGCTGGGTTAAGACGCATCGATTGACGTAAGAATCATCAAAATCGGCCAACGCGTTTGGTCTCTAGAACGCCACATAGGAACAAACATAAATACAAAGACTAATAAACACATGGGCTCCTTCGGTTGTCGGGTAAAGAAACACCTATCCATAGCTGGGACTCGAAACCGGCACCTTGGGCGCAGAAGAACACTGCGTTTATCATTAGGCTATTCAGAGTTCAGACTGGCAGTACACACAGAAACTTATGGGCAGTAGCGGCGGCAAATTTACGAACCACATTGCACACACATCAACGTCATTGTAGTAGTATGTTCTAGATACCAAAAACCACTTATAACGTATTTTTTTTGTCAAATGCATATTATTATGGTCCCAAATTTTTATTTTTACTCTAGCCATACTTGAAATAGCCCTTGAAGAAAAGTTGTTGATTCGACGTATTGAGTTGACACCCCCTTCCTACAGTTCTCGCTAAATTTCTTGGGGCCGCCCTGAAGTTGGCTACATCTACAATGGCTGCGCAGTAATAAATCTCATACAAAAACTACCACTTTTACCATTTTCGTACCATGCGAATCGGAAAGCCAACTTTAGGGCGGTCCGAAATTTTGGCTTGCTACCTACCATTTTTTTTTTCTATTGTCATTCTTCCACGGAGAATCCTACCACCGCCATTCAGAAAATGACGTCAAATGCACAACGCCATCTATCGAATATGGAGTTCAACTGTCCGAGTGTCTGAATTTTACTTCTTGAACACTTTAAATTATTTTCTAACTTTTGATAGAGTGAACCGTTTGCGATGAAACAAAAACTAAGTAATACTTCAAGTTACGCATAATTTTTAAGTATAAAATGTATCTACATTAGTTTCTTACATTTTATGTGATGCGTGCACAAATAAACAGACCAAAAAATCCAAAAATGTTGGCAACGGTTTTGGTTATCTTGACTTTTTTTTATGGAAATATTTTCGATGTACAAAAACGACTTTTCTACAGATTTAATTGATTGATCAATATAAAAAGTTTATTATAAATATCAAACCATATTTACCTGAAATCTTGGTCGCACATATGCCTTACAACGTTTACATTGTTGATATTTGTCGCGCCAAGACAGACGACTTACCCAGAAGTTCTTGCAAGTGCCACACTTATACTCCCCGTATAAAGCACCAGGTTTGGGCTGAAATTAGTAGATATTTTTATTCGAATTAGCAATTAGTTAAATTATCTCACAGGTAGCTGTCACTATACTATCCATGATGTTTATGAAAGAATTTCCGCCTCATATTTTATTCCTAACCATGTACGATTAAGGAGTTAGGCTATCCATAATATATCTCTGAATGTTCGAAAGACTTTAGGTGACTACTCATCCTCAAAATATTGCATCCGCGGATAAAACGATACCCTTTTAAATCTAAATCAGTGAAATATATTTATCGTGTACCTAAGGGTACCCGTTAATTCTTCTTGAGATACCTACCTCTTTTATCTGTTCCATAGGCGGAACAGATAAAAAAGGTCTTTCAAGAACCTCTTATCTTTTCTATGGATTCACCAACTTAAAAATAAACGTGGGTGGTTATAAAAGGCTTATCATTCGATGTTTTTTAACAGGTACTTAGTTACCAACTAAAATAAAATAATATTCTTACCTTGAACGCAACAGGTTCAGGAGGAACATAGGCGGTTCGCGAAGCTGGCACGGGCGGAGTAGGCTTTCTTATCACATATGCTGATGGAAGTTCTTGAACGGTACGACTCCTACTACTCCCGTCTATCTACAAATCATAAAAAAATATTATTTGTTTCTTAATGTAGCTGAAAAAAAACAGACACAGACAGACAACTGTTTTTAAACACTGCAGTGCTTCTAATGATAAAAATCAAAAACATATGACTGTTCAAAATAAAATTAAGTATACCTTGATTTTTGCGACTGCGACAAAGTGTTAATATTTATCCAGCTGAGACAGACAAGCGTTTTTTACCATTTTGATACGGAACCTTCTATGTCGAGTTTTAGATATGTCGGAACAAATTTAACATTAGGTTAAATTTGTTGTGTGTAACCTACCTACTTTTATCTACTGCTTTTTTATCCATTATGTCATCAGTTTCTCAGATTTGTTTGCAATGCTGAGTTTTGGCCGTTTTTAAAAGACGTTTTAATGTTTGTATGTTAAGAAACTTTATAAATACCTATGCATGTTAATGTTATACTGCAAACCAATTTCTTCTTTGATTTTAAATTGCTATCTGCATCAAATCTGAGGTAGGTTTCTGACTATACTACTGCATAAAATACGTGTATAAGAATAAGTTGCTATAAT
The DNA here is from genome assembly GCA_947562075.1 of Orthosia gracilis. NCBI lineage: Eukaryota > Metazoa > Arthropoda > Insecta > Lepidoptera > Noctuidae > Orthosia > Orthosia gracilis. The sequence continues at coordinate 46,620,794 of OX387268.1, forward strand.
TTAACATTAGGTTAATTAATGGTGGCACCACGATATTGATGATCGATTGATAGGCACCGATTAACTGTACCACAAATATTAAGTGTAGATAGGTAGGTACTAGATGATACCTAAGACAACCTAAATAGATACCTACAAGCTCGGTACCTACTTATCTAAATTTAATGATCGACGATATACCTAATAATTGAAGTCAAAAAACATTACCTACTAAAATAACACGTTAAAAAGACGTGTTGTGTGTCACATGGATTATATCAGTTGGATGAGTAGAGTTCTAATCATAGTCTACAGTGGCAATAATAATAAAATCACTTACTCCACAGGAAAGGCAAGATCCCATATTTTAATATTCCAGAAGCACTATATCACACTATTTACGATCCAATCGAATGGACACTGTACTGTCCTCCACTGAAGTCACTTCTGCAACGTTAAGATGTTACCTCTACCTACCTACATACGTTTAATTAAAGCAGTGCTGCTTTATACCCACTATAATTAAATAATTATAAGGATTCGCTGAGTTCTACTACTGCGAGACGAGACACAAACAAGGCACTGCAATAAAATGTATTCTATAGAACTCGTAACGCAACACCTCTAATAACATACTCAACACAATATCTTGATGACTCGATAATAATTCTTTACTGCATACCTACGCACTCTGCATAGCATGTGTTTTGTGGAATTAACCCTTGTTATCAGACTCTGTGTTGCCAATATAAAATAATACATAACTATCTATTTAGAATTAGATATTAGTCTAGATATTAGTCTATGCACTAGGATGGCCTTGGCGAACAATTCATGTGTGCGCGTCTAATATCAAGATAGAGCTGTCGTAAATCAACTACATACTACAAATTATTAGCAAAGGTATTAAGGCGGAACCATATTTGCGTGGCGTGGCGCATACTGGCGTGGCGCTGAGAGTGCACACTAAAGTCGTAGTAAAAAATTTTCTTGTTAGATACCAACTAAAGTTCGGCCGTTCAGAGAATGCGTTCCTGACACCTATCAGTTAGTCACGACTAGTGATGGGCACAACATAACACTGAGTTCGTTGCCGTTCCTCCAAAATGAACCGCCGCATTATTTTTAAGATTATTTTCGTTTTAAATTGGCGGAATCATTTAAAATTTATATTTTAGATATTTAAGTGGAAACCAAAAAAAGGTAATATTAATATAATAAAATTGTTTTATTTATTCTTTGTTACAAAGTTACAATCTGTATTTCTATGCAATAAAGTACATTGAAATTGAATGTGCGTACAGAATATTAATCAGAATCCGATTCGCTTGAGGGGGGGTGTCTTCATCATCATCTTCGCCTACATGTATAATTAATAACAGAATCAATCCTGATATCTCGGTCAAAATATTCCAAAATCAGGTTTTTAGTCTTCTCAACAACCTTTGCCCAGTCATCTCTTGTGACTTCCCCGCAGGCTTCTTTTAATAGGGTCATCATCTTTTTCGTGCTGAATGGCGGGGAAGTATTGTGGCGGGCAGCGTAACCTTTTATTTGAGCCCAGATTAGCTCGATCGCGTTATATTGGCAATGATACGGTGGAATTCTTAGAACGCGATGACCGTACTCCAGAGCCAGTTCATCGATTTCGTATCGCACATTTGCCGCTTTATTTTCTTTAACTAATTTAATTAGCTCTGCTTTTAGCATCTGCATATTTGCGTCAATGCCTTTTGCTTGTAACCAAGCCACCATTTCTTCTTTTTTATTAGCTTGGGTAGGTGGTTTCTGTATTTGAACCGAGTGATAAGAGGCATTATCCATGAATATTACAGAAGGCTCTGGTAGGCTGGGCAAAAGCACGTTCTGGAACCACTCTTTAAATGTAGTGGCATTCATTTCCTCGTGGCAGTCATTTGTGGTTTTTGATTTAAATGCCAGTAACGCGTTCTCCACAAAGCCGTATTTTGCAGAACCTGCGTGGCATATTATCGTGGCCCCTTACCCATTGGTACTTTTGACGTCGACGCTTGTGTATCATCCGTCCAAGTACAGGAAACCGTGTGATTGGCGTTTAGCCATGTCTCGTCAATGAACACGACATTATCCCAGTTATCAATATTTTTTGCTTCTCTCAAAAAACTTATCCGTTTTAAAATAATGTCGTATCGTTCTAATAATTTTTTCTTTTGTCTGTTTTTTTATACGAAAAACCAATATCTTTTAAGATTTTGGTTAAAGCAGTTTTACCCCCGCTAAACAGTCCAGCTTCTCTTAACGATGCCAAAAGCTTCTTCCTGTTGAGATATTCATTTCTGGAATAGTAACCATATACATATTAAATATAATTTCTGATTGCATCGGCGTCAAAGGTGTCAATATTTGTCACGGGTTTAGTTCTACGTTTCTTCTTCGGAGTACGTAAAATATTATCTTCCGTGCCAATAGAGCCGAACTTTTCTTTATTAATATTTGTTATCGTTCGTTTGCTAACTCCAAGCGCCTGAGAGACGCGTTCTTGTACTTGTTCGACAGGTATCAGGGGTCCGCAATTTTGCCGCTCCCGCTCAAAGTAATCTTGCAGCTTGATGATTAACTCACGGGCTCCACTTTTCAAAGCTTGTCCACATTTAGGCATTATTATGCACCAAAAGTAAAAAGAACGCAATACAAAACGCAATCGAAGTCCGATTTAGCGCCGATGTCAGTTTGAAAAGCAGAAACAGTCCATTAAACGAAAGCCGGGTAATCAAATAAAAACAGATCGAAAACACTTGAAGAACGTGGTCTATGCGCACGAAACGACAACAGACGACTGTTTTAGCGTCACAAAATGGCGGCCCATAACGCCATTTGGGGTTAACATTTTTAATCTAAGTATAAAAATGCTAGTAACGCCATTTGGGGTTACCATTTTCAACCTAAATATAAAAATGCTACTTTCTTTCGCGCCTTCGGTTTGGTCGTAGTTTTATTTTTATATTTCATAAAAGTTATCTCATAGTCCATTATTTTCAAATTCTTAAAAAAAAAACAAAACGTATTATTTTATAAAGTATAACTGTATAAGAACAGATTACGGTACTATTATTGCCTGTTATTGTTAGCACAGCACTACAAATATAAAGCGCTGTCATAAACTTGTAATATCACAGTATAGATTTAGAAAAATATTGTTTACCAAGATATTTGACACACAGTTTGGCACAAAATTATAACATTCATTGATTATTGATATAATAATGTTGTTTTAATGCTCATCGATTGTTAAAACGGTAAACAACCAGCAAAAATATTTTTATCGTAACTGCAACGCCATTACAAAGTTACGTCGTCAGTTCAATCGCGACGTTTCAGGAACGCATAATCTGAACGGCCGATCTATAGAGTGTTGCAATTGTTTTGTTGTATGTCCAATTAGCATCTTTACCGTGCTCTAACAGTGTTGACATTTGTCAGATTTTTGAATTCGCCGCCTTCTTCATAGATCACGATCACTCGATTGACAGACTTCAACTCCAGCTTTTTTTACGGTTCCGTACCTCGAAACGAAAACACGGAGCCCTTATAGGAACACTTTGTTGTCCGTCTGTCTGTCTGTCAAGACCCTTTTTCCCAGGAACGCGTGGAGGTATCAAGCTGAAATTTATATAATAAAATACTCAGGTCTACTGTCCCCTAAAGCTGTGAAAAATCAAACTTCTAAGCCAACGCTCTTTTGATTGCGTTGGCTACACTGCGTTCGTACAGCTGTTTATGCCGCAAATTATCGACACTCGCAAGGGAATCAAAACCTACAGGGTACTTCCTGTGAACTCAGAATCTTGAAATTTGGTACGTTTTATAGCACGGATAAAGGAATAATTGCGAAAACAGTCGGAGGATACATCCAAGATACATCTGGTTTTGGTCAGCAAGCTCGCGCATAATATGTATCATCCGACTGCACAGCAAATTGTTTTTTCTTGTTTACATCTTTTTAGTTCGCTTGTGTAGCAGTCGGGTTTTTTGTTATTTTTAAATATTTTTTTATATTTTTTAAGTAAGGTTAACAAAAAGAATTTATGAATTTTTTAAATTTAAATGTCTGTAAAAAAAATGTTTAACGACACAGAGGCCTAAAACATGTTTTGCTAAATTGCTTACACATTACTTTAATTAAATTAAATAAAAATGAAGTCATGTATCATTCAATATGATCATATTAAGCAATTTGGTTAAAATTTGGCCGGTTTTTTTTATGTTTGTTCAGAGATATCTTCACCAACTCTTAACCGATCTTAAATATAAATGATTTTATTTCTATAAGTTGGTTAACTTTGTACAAACACTTTTACATGTCGATCACATTTTTTAAAACTAGATGAGCCTATCTGAGAAGAAAGGCCGTAACAAACTCAGAGGTCACAGTCTCTTTTAAAGTCCAGACAAAATCTTGGTTAGATCATGTAGATTGATGTTTGAAATGTTCTTATGAGGAAAGAACCAGCCAGATTGAGTGGACCTGTCCAGTCTGTGCACGCGTTTGTCAATAACCGTGCAGCTCAACCCAGAATTTCAAAAGTAATTATGTATTCTTTTCATTGCAAGGAAACCAAAAAAAAGCGGGGTCACCCATCTAAAAACAAGCGAACCAAAAAAAAGTGGTCACCCATCCAAACACTGACCTTGGTTAGTGTTGCTTACCCTGGCGGGGTCACCCGTCTAAAAACAATCGAACTCAAAACAAAGTGGTGACCCATCCAAAGACTGACTTTGTAAGTGTTGCTTACCCTGGCGGGATCAGCCATTCCGGCCTCAAGTACTAAGTTTAAGGTACAGTCAACATGAATGCGTGTGAGGAATTTTCGATTCCCAGATCAGTAACAGTTTTGACTTTTTATTTTTATTTACCTACATACAAAAAACTATTTTTGATAATAATTGTGTCATGTTTTAATAATTTTATTAATTTAAAAAGTTTGTAATAACCTTCCTTTTTTTAAATCTTGAGTATTAACAATAATGAGGGTATTCTGAAATCATGTACACTAGGTGGCATCACTGAGACGTGAGGTCCAAGCTGCTGTCAAATGCTTATGTTTTTGACATTAGTCAAATTGACGTCAAGCAAGTTGATGTCATAAGTTAAATTTTCCAAGTAAAAGACCTCTCACCAATGTGGCGCCAACTAGTGGCGTGAATTTTCTTAAAAACCCTCATTGATCTAATTAACATATTTTTTATAACTGAACCGATATCTGAGATTTCGCCGACCCCTTTTATTTTTTTATCGTAATAAAAGCATTTAAAATCATAATATTAATTTTAATCTGCGAATAACTGACCAATATCCAACAATTATAAATCAGGCTCGTAGACAAGAGATTAACCTTGAAAATGTTCTCAGAAACCCAAAACTGATGTAACATGTGGTTAATTCGAGATTTTTCTGAAATGTGACAAATAGTTAAACGCTTGTCACATTTGGGTGTTGAGAAACTGAAACTAGAATATTAACAGGCGGTTATTCGTCGATTACGTTACAGCCCGATAATTGTGAGCTAGAAAACCGGCAGTCATAAAATCCCATAAAACTTATTTTTTTAGTTTCGTGCATTAGGTCCCGAATTAATATTTTTACTCTAGCAACAATTGAAATAACCCTTGAAGCCTTGAAGGTATATCGTTGAATCGACATACTCGTAGATAGTTGACCGCCATGGTTCGCTGAATCCCCGCATGGGGGCGCGGCGGGCGGGTTTAAGAGTCCCTAACTACCTACCAATAGTTTTTCTATTGTCATTCTTCCGCGGTAAATCCTAACACCGCCATTCAGAAAATGACGCGAAATGCACAACGCCATATATCAAATACGGAGTTCAACAGTCCGAGTATCTGAATTGCGTAGGTTGCGATATTTTACTTCTTGAATACTTTAAATTCATCTAACTTTTGTTAGAGTGAACCCATTGCGATGAAACAAAAACTAAGTAATACTTCAAGTTACACACAATTTTTATGTATAAAAGTTATCTTCATTGGTTTCGTACATTTTACGTGATGCGTGCACAAATAAACAGACAAAAATGCTGGACATGGGTTCTGTTGGTTCTCCTTTAACACCCGAGCTAATTTTTTGGAAATATTTTCGATGTACAAAAACGACTTTTCTACAGATTTATTAGATAGATTCACTTATTATTTAGATAAGATTTATTTCAACATACCCTTTAGAAAACAAAAGATCTGGCTGCGGTAACGTTACTCCAGCCGCAACTATTTTTATCAAATAATAAAAAAAAACTATTAGCTTACCAAATTAAAAAAAATCTTCTTACCAATTAAAGAAGCTGTATACTCCTCGCCAAACTTCTGGGCCCTTAGGTTGGCTATCCGATGCGCAAAGCACGAAACTGTGCTGTTTTTTGTATGAGATTTATTACTGCGCAGCCATTGTAGCCAACTTCAAGGCGGCCAAGAAGTTTGGCCGCCTCGAAGTTAGCTACAAGAGGACTATATATCTGTTGCACTTAGATGACGAGTTTCGACATTTTCTGTCTGGATTAACGAACACCAAATGAACAATAGCAGTCCAACTGATGTTCCAAAATTACTCCAACCATCTCAAAAGGCATAATATCATGAAGCAACACAATAGATGGTAGCTATGTTGAACCGACAGAAGAGTAGCTGTCCTCGCTGGAGGAGGCACTCTACAAGAAAATGACTCAGAAACACATCTGAATATAATAAAAGAAGACTGGCAGAGAGACTGGCAGAGGGGACAGCAAAAAATAATGTATGTATGTTATCGTGGCGGTGGTACTTAAAGTGAACTCTATTTCTTGTGAATGGTTTAAATGCCGTTCGATTACAAAATAACTTAACTGTCCCAGACAAACGATTAATTATTTGGGCAGAGGTGTTGCTGTTGACTGTCGCGTTGCAGTTCGTCTTCGCCGAGCCGCGATGTGTCGCCGCTGAATTCCGCATCCTTACACGCTTATGTCGTGTGGATCATGATTCATGCAGCTGTGTGTGCTCGCAAAGTTTTGAGTTCAAATCCCAACATTATTTATAAATGATTCATTCATAGGTATTCGACCTCCGTAGATAGCAATAGACAGTATGCAGGACTCATTTCTATTAAACAAACCAGATACAAACCGTTGTCAATGAAGGGTAGTGTCTAATAATAATGTTAAAAAGTGTCAGATAAATTATAGTAATAATGTTTCCTTTCATAGTTTCTTTTTGTAGTTGTGATGAACCAGAAGTCAAACCTAATCTGAATGATGACACGTTTCCCAGTTCTGACCAAATCTGGGGAATGGTTGGCACTTTATTTGCAACGGTTGCGTGTTGGATTGTGTATACAAAGGTATGATGAAACCAGATGCATTCGATTTGGTATAAGGATATCGCGATGTTCTGTTGTTAGTCTAGCATCGCACTAAACGTATACCGATGTGGAACGTTACTTCCAAAATGTTAAGGTGTTTTTACTTTTTAATAAACTAGTTTTTACCCGCGGCTTCGCTCGCAGTGACGCCATTATATATATATATTTTTTAATTAAAAGTTCTATCCTATGTTACTTCTAATACCTCCAAGAATATATGTACAAAGTTTCATGATGATCGGTTCAGTAGTTTTTGCATGAAAGTGTAACAAACTTACATTCACATTTATAACATTAGATATTGCTCTGACCCCGTATCACGACGACGTGTCAAAACTATCATGGTTCGACCGTGATAAAAGGACATATGTATACAAGTCAGATACAGCTGTCCCTTACGTACGCTGAAAATAACCTTGGTCTAATAGCTTATGGTCACCCCCGTATCCCTTGAAAAGAAAATGCACTCTGTGTGCGAGCGGTACATGATCTTTGCAGTTATTTATATGTAGGTAATATTTACGCGTTACTATAATGAAATAGCTGTTCTGGTCAAGCACTTGGCCCTGAAACTGCTTTAAGCGGACGTCCTCGCGTTCCATACAAAAGTGATCAGCCGCGGGGAGTCGGGCGCCGCGGTCGCGCAACTGGGCCCGCCTTCTTACGACGGAATTGTAATTTTATATTAAGTTCTCCATAGACACGACATGCACACCGTTAAAATTAAACTAGCGACACTGCGTAAACAAAATAAGCCTATTTTATTTTCTTTGCAGATAAGGGTCGTCAGAAAAAGGTATCAAGACCAACAAATGCTCCTGCAAAGCAATCCGCCAAGAGTGCCGGCCATCGCCATTTCACGCAAAACACGCACCTGATGATAAGATTATAAATAAAACCAAATACTTTATAGAAATATATCTTTATTCCTTAAAATAATATGGCTTATTTGTATAAAATATAATTCTTGTGTTGATTATATAAAATGTATAATGTCAAATCTACCTACCCATACACCTTTGCAACAATAATAAAAACAACAAAATATAGGAATTTCAATTGAATAAAAGTTATATTAATAAGTGTCGTTTAGTAAGAACATAGTTTCTCTTGCATATTTCTTGCAGTCTTGTAAAAGATACTTGTATTCATCTTCAACTTGACCTCTCTTAAGCAAGTACACTAATATGTACTGATACGGAAACACGGGAACGTTATGTCGTGCGAAGAACCGCAGTTTTACTCGTTCAATAATTTTCATGTCGACGAAACAGTAATCTGCAGTGCAGCAACTGCCAGGGGTCCTGTGAAAAAAAATGAGTTACATGTGGTTCTTCATGCCAAACGGTTAGGGCCCGCGCACATCTGTCGAGGCGCAACGCAGTGCGGTTTTCTCTGACAAACTAAAATGTGCGTGTACAAGTTAAAAAAATTAAAAAAAACCAGTAGTCCGAGAGAGCATCAACGTGGTTATTTATTATAGACTTTATTAGAACAGTTGCAATGTTGGCATTTGTTCGGCAACTGCGTTTTTGCGCTTTGTTAAGTCTGATCCCTTGTTATATTTCTAGCAAATGTAAAAAAAAGCTGTTTCTGAAATAAGTGCTAGTATAAAAACGTTCTCAGATTTTTAATGTCTTGACAATCTAGATGAAAATTATATTGTTAACTTGTGGAACCGCAAACCAAAAACAAATTCAAGTTGTTACAATTAACTAGAAGAATTAAAAAATTATACAGAATATGAAATAAGCTCACTGACCGTGGATCATAGGTAACGGGTTTAGCTTTCAAAGTCTTGAATATCATCTGATAATATTGCCTGTACTTCCTCTTCATGATAAGAACAATTTGCTTGCCCTCGAAGGGGTACTTCGCACTGAGTGCATCAAGCTCCAAGTGCCAATACACGGCTGCTTTCGACACTTCCACACTTGTGGAGTCTATTTCCAATATTTTTGGATGTTTGAGCCACTCATAGAGATATTCCTGTAATAGAAAATATTGTGAATGACGGATGAGATGAATGAGAGGAATGATCTTATGTCTGAAAAAGAAGTCGCCCCAAGATAACATGAAAAGTCATTGATCCGACCTTTACCAAAAACTATCATTACGTGATTTTAAATCATGTTTTTTTTTTATGGAGACATTTTGATAATGTTGGTCTAGATTGAAAGGTATAAACATAGATCCGTGGACGGAATTATGTTTTTTTTTTGTTATCTAGTGGTGACCTTAAATAAATAGAATGCCATCCCATTTCCATTTACCTAAACTAATTTTATAAAGAGTTAATTTCTGGGAGTACTGATCCGATAACTTTTATTTAATGATGGCAAGCTACACTATTGCTGAGTGCCATCAATGGGCGACTTTTGTGCTCGTAAAAAATCACGGATCCTGTGGGATAGCATTAGTGTAATGCGTACAGCTAAGGAGTGGAATTCCCTGCCGGTGTCTGTGTTTCCCGATAGCTACAATCTCGGGGTCTTTCAAGTCGAGAGTGAATAGGTTACTTCTAGGTAAGCGTGCTACATCTTCGACCACATCATCACTTACCATCAGGTGAGATATTGGTCAAGCGTAAGACTATCGAAAATAAAAAAATAAAAATAGATGAGGGCAAGGGCGTCACCAGCCAGTGGCCCGGGGGAGGGGGGCGCAAGTTGATATATGGACGATGGGAAAAGTATGAATTTTAAATAGAATCAAAAGCACATTCGCGTTGCGTCATTGAAAGAAAGCCAGAACACGTTCTTAGCCCAATTGGTTCCCAAATTGGTCCCATTTTAATTTGGTGAAGATCTGATGAATCTCTCGGGATTGCTGCAATGTCATGTCTGGTTATTATTTATACCATGTCATAACATAACATCACGCCAGTACGCTCTAAAGGGGTACGTATTTACAGTTCTCCATGTCCATGGTAGATTATTGCACCGGTTACGTTCAGGTTTCATGATATTCGGGTAATCTATTCTGGCATTATAGGTACCTTACTGAAGAACTTGCTTAGTATATAGGCAACTAGCACTTCGCCCGCGACTTCCTTCGCGTGATCCGTGTTTTATCCTATAGATGACTTTATAGTTTCACCACCTTAAAGTATGAATTTCCAGAAATCCCTTCTTAATGCTCTCCTACATTATAAAAAGCCCTGTACACAAATCGTCTTTTAGGAGTAGTTTTGAAAAAGTAAAAATGAAAACCTTCACTATTTACTTAGGTTAGTATTTATACCAAGTTTAAAATAAATTGCTACAAATTTCCACCTTTTCACCTCCTTAGTGGTAAAATTCCCAAAAAACAATAAATACATGAATTCTTTCTACCAACCAAAAGTGTAGAAGGTTCACACAATCTTTCAACCGACTTTTTACTCCCTTAGGGGTGGAACCTCCGAAAAAAAACGAATTGTTGTTTTTTAACTTGAGCGTAAAACAACAACTTCAGATGTTTTACCTTCCAAACCGAAGAAATTTCACATAAAGTTTCAACCTCTATTTTATGCCATTAGGGGTAGAATTTCGAAAACCCAATAAATACATGTATTCTTTTCATCAATCAAGAGCTTAAATCAAAAATTTCATGTGTCCTATTTACAAACTATAAAAATTTCATACAAACTTTCAACCCTTTTTTACCCCTTTAGAGTTAGGAATTTCAAAAACCAATAAATGCATAAATTATAAAGGTATTGAAGCAGTCTTGAATATGAAGTAATTTCTTTTGATAAGGATTAATACCAAGATACAAATAAAGAGCCTTTTCTAGCGACGACATTTCAATTAAAATGTTAAAATATAAGATCATTTATTGTGGCATAAATACATTAGTTAGACATATGCTGTCGCGACACTTTTTAGGGTTCCGTACCTCAAAAGGAAAAAACGGAACCCTTATAGGATCACTTTGTTGTCCGTCTGTCCGTCCGTCCGTCTGTCAAGACCCTTTTTCTCAGGAACGCGTGGAGGTATGAAGCTGAAATTTATATCAATTACTCAGGTCTACTGTCCCTTGAAGCTGTGAAAAAATCAAACTTCTAAGCCAACGCAATCAAAAGATACAGCCGTTTATGCCGCAAATTTTCGACACTTGCAAGGGAATCAAAACCTACAGGGTGCTTCCCGTGAACTCAGAATCTTGAAATTTGGTACGAAGCAACGTCTTATAGCATAGATAAAGGAAAAATTACGAAAACCATAAATTTTTAGTTACATCACATAATATATTTTTTTTTAATAATTTTAACCTTACTACCCATTTCCTCATAAACGCGTAGAGGTATTAAATTGAAATTCATACCAAATACTCAGGTCTATAATACCTTTAAGCTGTAACAAAATCAAACTTCTATGTCAACGCAATCAAAAGAAACAGCAATTTAAGCTGCATATTTTGAAACTCGCAAGTACTCGCAAGGGAATCAAAACCTAAAGGGTACTTCCAGTCGACCTAGAATCTTGAAATTTGGCATGAAGCAACGTTTTATAGCACACATAAAGGAAAAATTCCGAAAACCTTAAATTGTAATGTTATGAATTTCATTTTGCAATAAGATTACCATAGTTATGACTCGATTGTCGTAATGAACGAACTTTGTAAACCTTGCAGGTTTGTACGGAACCCTCGGTGCGCGAGTCCGACTCGCACTTGGCCGGTTTTTTTTTAAATAATGATGTATTCTGCAAAGTTTTCGCAGCACACGCGATGTTAAGAATATTTTAGGTATTTTTTTTAACCCATGGTGGGTTACATTATTGGAGTTTTAGTAAGGATCCCTAATTTTTTTGAAAATATAATATAGCCTATGTCACCCGGGGATAGTGTAGCTTCCCAACAGTGAAAGAATTTTTCAAATCGGTTCAGTAGTTTCGGAGCCTATTCAATGCATACAAACAAACAAATATACAAACAATCAAATCTTTCCTCTTTATAATATTAGTATAGAAGTATAGATAAAAAAGTGAAAAAAAAACTCTTTTTACAAGATAATATTACCGACTTCCGAATTAAGACACTACAAAGTGAAAAATAAGTATATTTTTTTTTGGAAGTCGTTGTCCATAACGAAAAAAAGAGGTACCTACCAAAGACACCGACTTCCAAAAAGAAAGTTATTACAAGCTTTTATTTAACTTGCAATGTATGTATTATGTAAGTGTCATCATCATAATCAACATTTCAGCCGAAAGATGTCCACTGCTGGACATCTCCCCCAGGAGGATCTCCCCAGGCGTCGCCACATTGACCGATCCCGTGCGTCTCGCATCCAGCGCCTTCCCGCAACCTTAACCAGGCAGGTCATCGGTCCACCTAATGGGAGGCCTTCTAACGTGTCGACTTCCGGTTCGCGGAAAAATGCGAACCGGAAGAACATAAACGTAAGTGTGTTCGGGTCAAATCTTGCAACTGAATTTTTTAAGTTATCCTCCACCGATTAAGATAAAATTTTGCATACTCGTTTAGTTTGGATGACAGTGCATGGTTAGATAAGTGACGTCATTCTAAATCCAATATGGCGGACGGCCCAAGATGGCGAACTAGTTATTTTCATCACTGCCGTGATATAGGTATCAAATGAAAGGGTTTGCCGAGTAGAATACGAAAAAAACTTGTTTTAAAAAAAGATTTATTAATGAATAATTTTATTTTTCACACTGGAGTATTTTAATTAGGAAATTAATATTTTTTTTTGGATAATGTTTTTTTTTTCCCAGCGTCTCAAACTATCTCCATGCCAAATTTCATCTAAATCGGTTCAGTAGATCCAGAGATTCCCCCTACAAGCTCACAATCTTTACCTCTTTATAATATTTTAGTATAGAGAATGATGAATTTGAACACATACCTGTAGAAACTTCTTGCACCTAAAGCTGTCGTAGATAAAGTTGACATGAATCAACCATTTGCCTGTAGCGAGGGCGCATACCATCATACCAGTGAACGTGTCGTTTGGCAACACTGCTATGAAGTGGGTTGCCAGCATCTCCATTTTTGTATTTTCTGCTACAACTCCGCCTAACTCGTTAATCATCGCTGCAATTCTTTCGCGGTTCTAAAATATGCGGAATGATTTAATAGATGTTTGTTACATATTTCATTTTCCTTAAATATGATGTCAACAGTTGGATGGGATAGGATAGATGGATCCCTTTTTCCGCACTTAGACTCCCATTTGGTCAGTTGTGAGTGCACACTTCCTCTCCATGAGTGGGAATGATCGTTATCTACCACGCGGGCCCAGTGCGGGTTGGTGGATGTCACGTGTCATCGAATTTTATGTTCTTAGGCATGCCAGTTTCCTCACGATGTATTTCTTCACCGTTTTGAGAGCAGTGGTGATGAAATAATTTTCAGAACAAATAACTTGTAGGTCGCGGCCGTTGCCAATGGGCCACCACTATTCTCGATGTCAACAGGTTTAGTAAACACAAAAAAAGAAACCAAGATGTTTATGCATGTGATGCTATCAAAGTCAAAGCAGGAGAGGATATATATTTTTTTCTTTATAACATTGGAACCCACACTTCCTGTATCATGCGTGCGCTTACAAACCTCACATACACAAGACACCCAGATCCGGAACAATTATCTGTAGGCTATACAAATATTTGTTCCGTGCGGAAATCGAACCCGCGATTCGCAGCGCAGCAGCCGATCGCTCAAAAACTACGCCAACCGTGTCGCCATGTGAAGCAATTCTTTGGATGCGTGATGTAGGTCAAACTAAATAATATATACGTTATTTTTGACTCACATTGATGCTTTCAGAAATCATGAACACCTTCTTTTCACAAGCACATATTAAGTTCTGTTTCAACTTCCATGACTCCTCAGATGTGCCACTTGGAGAATGATAATCACTGTCTGAAACGAGAAATTCGAAAAATTGATACTTATGATCGAGTATTTTACAACTCTGTTAACCTTTGGAGAACCATGAAATAGAAGAAGTATTACTATACTATACTGTAGTCAATTTTACTGTAGATTAATATGCAGTATTTTTTTGGTGTTTTTAATAGGTGTGTGATAGGTGTTTTTTAAATGGTGTGCATTTACAAGTGTTAATTAGCTAATTTCTAGAAAAAAAAATGAGACTTTTTTATAAAATATAATAAATGAAACACACTGCTCATCTATAATCCATTGGAGTGGTAGATTTAACTGAAGTAGGAACACTAGGAACTGTAGATCAAAGTCAACTGATCCATTCAACCACTGATTGTCTATCAACTGGTGTGGTAACTCCCTTATTTACCTGAAGTCATTTCCTGAAGACTGGCTTTGATTTTAGTGGACACCTGCACCTGCCCCTTGATTGGGCTGTAACCAGTCCCTTTCTTCTTCAGTTTGTAGCTCTGGATATACTTCTGAAATGGCAAGTAATTGGCAGTTTTCTCTTTGCCAGTTTCTATCAATTTCCGAAAACTCACTTTTTTGGGTGTGCTCTGCCTACTACTGAAACTTCTGTAAACATTAAATAAAATTATAAAAATGTTGTCTCATGGCATTTCTAAATGCCAAGATATGGAAATTTTAGAGTTATTTACATTTATTTTGATAGTATGCAAAATAAGAATTCACTGTAGATCCAGTAAAATCCAAAGCAGTTATAATTATAATTATTAAAATACTACCCAATCTATGTATAGTTACACCAAGGCATGTTAAATCTATAAGAATACACAGCATGTACAAAGAATTACAAAGAGATTTTTAAATTAAATGAGTTCCCATAGCCCTAGTAAATGGTTCAGATCCTTGAACTCTTATATTTTTTGGAGCGACAAAGCATTCAGTTTCCAATTAGATAAAGCATGAAGAAATTAGTAAAAATATACAGTGAAATATACTTAGGTAGGTCCCAGACATGCCAATAGTCAATTTGTAACTCACTCATTCCCCAACTTTGAAAAGAAATTTTTAAAGGGACTTGATGTGGGAGTAACTTTCTCTTCAACTTTTTTGCAATCAATTTCTTGATAAATATCCTCAACAGACCAACCTATTTGACGACGCACAGCCTTCGGTTTCCTAGTCTTTTCTAATGATGGCACGAAATCGACACAGTCCTCTCCCGGACTGACAAAACCAGCCTTGTAATGCACAACAGTCTCTTTAGAAGTCACTTTAAAGTGTTCAGCCTTAAGATGTTCCAAGTATGCCAGTTTTTCAGTATATATGTCATGGCACACAGGACAAACATAATGGTGCAGCTTGACATTAGTCGTGCACCGATTGAAATGTATGACATAGTTATCATATTGGTCAAATTTTTCATCACATAGTACACATGTGACATCCATATCTTCCGGAATATCAGGAAGAGGCTGAGTGTGGCGTGGAGGCAATGACTGGGTGGCTCTAGCTGGTTGTTGATTTGGAGCAATATCTGATGCTACAAGAGTTTCATTACTGCTTGACCTTTGGAGTTGATTGCGCTCAATAGTGCATGTAGTGCGGCAGGTGTGGGTGCCCAGCTTACTGTAGGACTCATTGCAACCTCCACATTTAATGGAATCAACATCACTGTCAGTATCATCACTTATATCATGGAATATGTTGCTATCCATGTTGTCTTTGAAAAAGTTTTCATTGTTATCACCTTCAGCAGACACATATTCTTCCATGGAGCCATCCATAGTACTGTCCATAGTTCCCTCATGCATGTGGAACTCCTTGTTGAACAAGTGATTATAGTCACTTACAGAGGGTTTGTTTATGTTGGTGTCTAGTAACAAAACACAAAATTTGTTAAAAAAAATAATCTGAAGTAACTATACTCTATTCACTGAAGTAAAAAATAAAAGTTAAACAAACATCAAACGGTTGTAAACACTTTTTTTTTCAAATACAATTTTACAAAACACAATGGTTAATTTTGTAGCATGCTTTAACATATTATAATAATAGTTGCGAACTCTAGTCGAACTTTCGGCTATTGATAATTATGCATAAGAAATGTTCTCAAACATTTAAATAATTATTTAAATGTTTGACATATTTGTGCATGTGTATATTTGGTTGTTGTATGAAATAAACATCTTCGACCGCAAAGAAGACACAGTAAAAACCTTTCGAGGGTTTGTTTACCTATTATTTTTTGTTCCAGCAAATAGAGTATAATGTTATTATGAAAAAACTAAGTTAAACTAATTATAAAACAAAAGGCTAGTGGTAGGTACTTAGTTGTAAATCCAGTTGTCACAAAAACATATCAAACAAGAAAAGAAATCTACAAAAATTTACATTACCTGGACATTTTCTAATCAAGTTATCAATTCTTTCACACTGCTGTTTGAATAAGTACGCTGTGCTTAAATTCTCTATACAGGATGAGCAGACTCGATCTGACAACCCATCACCTTCATAAATCTATAAAGCAAACACATGTCAGACAAACAATTTTAAGGATCCCAAAATTCACATACCCATCTATTTGGCGTGTTTCCAACAGCAATTAATACTTACTTGAATGTTAGTAAAAGACATAACCATATCGGATAACTTAACACACTCATCTTGTTCAAATATTGAACAAAAATCACCAAGTTTTAGGCAGAGCCTACATTTCTGGAATCGGGAATCCATTTTCTATCAATAACTTCTTGTACAGAGTACCTTGAGCACCATTGCCCAATATTTACATAGAATCTACACCCAAACGGTACTTAAAATGCGATTTCACGTATATCAAAAACAAGAATCACATACGTCCGATTTAACCGTCTCTTTTTAAATTTGACAGTGACAAAACGCATCTCCAACTCCAAGTTGGAGATGCGTTTTGTTGAAGCAGTTGAAAAAATTTGCAAAGTTCAATCAACTCTTGTCTTGCCATTGTAGGTATTCTAAACATTTAGTACAATTATTTGCTTTTGCTGCTTTTTTTGACTAATGATAAAAATAGAGGGACAAAAACCCACGCTACGCCAGTGTGTCCCCCGTCCGCCAATAAAGAATAAAGTAATACAGTCGGTAACATTATTTTGCATTATAATGCTGATGAAACTAATTCTAGTATAATGCTTGCTTCGCAAAAGTAGTCAATAAAACAATAAATTTCTCAGCACCACTACTCAGATCGCGTCTGTTTCTATGATTACACTCATCACTATCATATTGTTCAGCTGCGTAAAGTCAAGACACAAAACTGAACCTATTTTACATTTTACATTATGGAATCATTTTCAATTTACGAATAAATCAAACAAACTCTGTACATTATTAGCAAAAAATCTCCACTATTTGGGCTCGGAATGGCCAGGATTAGGAATTCAGCAAAAGCTCTAAGTTCAGCGGACGATTTTACTTTTTCGTGACCACAGTTTTTTCCAGAGACATTGTATTACCTAGACAGAACATATTTAAGACGCAGTTTCAATATCGGTATTCACTTTCGCACTATCAGATAACGTCATAAGCAAAATGAGATAGATATACTTTTGTGCTACCTTTTGTGTATTCAGTTTAGTTTTGGAGCGATCTACAAATTTGGTCAAATGTCTGTCGTCCCTGACTGCAACAAAATTTTTCTAGTTTTTTTTAGGGATTCTTTGTAATTATTTAAAGAGTGAATGTGTACTCGTACAAAGAGTGAACTTATCAGTCATTTTAAGAGCACAATTCCACTCTTTCGTAACTTTTCTGGGCATTATACGCATTGTATAATAATGCTTATACATACCTTGCGCAAAAACTAGGTACATCATGAGATCAAAGTGACAGTTTTTTTTGGGATACTCGTACGACTGTACAAACAGGTACTGTTCAATATACTGATATATAGTATGCTAGTTCTTGTGCAAGACTGAAAAGAAAGTTTACAGACGAGTATGTATAAGGTGTAATAAACACATAATAACAAAATAGTTGAAATATAATCATTTCATTTATAAAAGTAAAATGTGAAAATAAACATGATGCACCAACCTGTATCCATTCAATTTATTTATTATTTTCGTTTGCCCTGATATTGTAACTTTATATTCAAGAATTTCTTCCTGAAAATACGGCTTGGATGTTGATGGATCATTTAATTATGGTCACGCACGCCTGACTGAGATCTGAATGAAAAGTGAACAAAATATTAATAGAAGTGGTATAATCACACTAGGAAAAACCTGTATCGTACGTCTACAGCCCGTGGGAAGCCGTGGCGAGTCGCTAGTAATTAATATAAGTTTGAACTTGCCAACCCGCATTGAGCAAGCGTGGTGACCAATGCTGGTGCCTTCTCTCTATGAGAAGAGGCCTTTGTTCTGCAGTGGGACAGTAATGGGCTGGTATTATTAATAAGAAAGTAGAAAAAAAAATCATAAAAAACAAACTACGTAGAATTACGTGGGAATTAACTTCTTCGAACAACTACCTACCTAGGGATAATATTTATTAATAAGTATTTTTATAGTATTAGGAGGGAGTAAATTAACTCATAATGAACTAACTATTTGTAATTATTCGATTTTATTATTATTTGATATATTTTTTTACGGAAAATACGCGCTTGGTCGTGGAGTTGCGGATACCAGCCTGTTTTTTAACCTAACCTATTCGGTATATTTGTATTTTTTTACAGCACACAGTAGAAAAGAACAAATTACGCTACTAAATCCTTACCTAAGTAAATCTAAAGGTACATGTATCACTGTCTAGGAGTTTTATTTGATATCCTTCCCGATAGCATGATTCATTAAAATGCAGTGAACACAAGCGAGAATATGGTGAAAGTGTCCAGTTACCTCGTTATATATTCTTTATCCACTTATTTCTTAAATAATTACTCTTACGAAACCTGTGCACAATCAATATTAGATTATTAAACAAATAGGCAATAAACTTTATGAAAAAAAAAATAATAATATAAAATAATATTTCGGGTTTAGTCAATAGTACGGACGTCAAAACAAATCACGAGCACGTCACCTGTCGGCAAATCAAGAACAACTACGCTGTGGCGCGCTTTCTCTAACGACTTGCGTGGTGGGGACAGCAGAATATAGGAGTTGAGTACTGACCGCCTTGGAGCTAAGACGTCGTAGAATAAGGTATCGATCCGTAATATTAGTAAGCAAGATTGTAACTGTGAACTATTTAAATAAACCCATTGTATCGAATAAATTGTGTTAATTCATTTTCACGACTGTACCCACCGACCTGCCCACACACGATGTCTTAACCTAAGGGAATACATCCTGACTTCTCGATGGTTTGCATCTATCGGCCAGCCTTGATGCGACATATAAAACACAGTATTGATAAATCTTTCTAGTAACTGTTGTCACATCTCTAACATCAGAACGTTATTTCACTAGATATAATGGTTTAAATGATTCCATACGTCCTCGACGTATCTAGAACTAAGATTCCTTTATTCGTGACAGCCTATGAAATGCACAATAATTTCAGTATGCTAGTTTTTTTGTTAATACGCTCATTCTACTCTTGCAACCGATAGCCACACACGACATGGTTCATGCAGATAATTAAACAACAAAATTCTTCTTGATATGAACGAAACCAATGAGTGAAAACAGCGAAAAACTTTAATAAGAGCTGCTAACCGAAGGGTTACAACAGTGACTAAAAAAATTTCTCTGACGTACATGATGGTAGCGTTTGTCTATGTTTGTCTCTTTTTTTCATATATTTTTTCTGTATGGAAGAACGAAAGACCTGAGAGTTTCTTTCTCGTCATAAATACGTTCTGTCTGGGTAATACAATGTTTCTGATTTTTTCAAAATTCCGCTAGAGTATAGGTACTACGTTACGTAGTATCTCTAAGTAGTATGTGATACTACGCTATCCTGGATCAGTAACATTGTTGAGAATATCAAACTGCATCAGCTGTCTTGACATCCGCTGCCAAATGTCAACCAAGAAACTACAACTTGCAAAGTTGTAAACAAAATGAAATAGAAAGGCGAACTACTTTTTTTGTACCGACTATTTTGCTATTTGTTTGAACAATGTTGTAAAATTGCGCACGTACTTTGGAAAATAGTTTATAATCTTGTATTTCGTACGAAGTAATCCTAGTGATAAAGATGCAGCCAGAACTCCACGTTAGTCCAAATATTTACATGAGGCCTTTCCCCCGTTTTGATCGGCCCTCGGTTATTGGTTACGTTGGTCTTGAAAATCTCAAGTACGCTCGTCGAATTGGTAATGATAGAGTAAATTTTGACTTGAACTTATATTTAGACGAGGCGATACGTAAACCAGAAGGTCTGGATGTAAGGTTGTTCGACCTGCTACAGTTCTTATTGGAGCATGAACGTCGTTTGAATTTACCATTAGAAACCACTTTAGATAAAGCCAACTTTTTTTGCTACCGCGGTCTTATGACTTGCGTAGCTTGCACTCCATACGAGAACCGGGAGCCATGGAAGATTGTAGCTATTTTGTTCAAAGGCTCAATCTATCTTTGTGCAAGGGACACAGAGGAGAAAATTAACAGAAGACTGAATATGACAGACAGAGATAAAATGTTTACTTCATGGGGTTATAAGTTTGAACAGTACCTTTTATCTGGTATGTACTTAGGATAAAAATATAATTTGAGATTTTAAATTGCTTGTTATTTGGGTAACTTTTGTGGTATCATGAAATTTTTAAAATAAAATTGCAGATGAGCCAGATTCGGAGCCAAATCCTAATTGTCCTGTTGATGAAAATGAAGAATTCTCATTAGTCTTCTCAACAAAATTAAATCGTCATACAATAGTGTATGGTGCTGAAATGGATGGCATCAGATGTGACAAAGCAGCTGTTTCTAAGCCTCCTTTGGAACTTGGGCCAGAAGCCATTGTTAAATATTTGTCATCTAAGGAATTTATAGAACTGAAGACCAATAGGCATATAGAACATCCTAGACAAGAGACCAGTTTTAGGTATGTAAAACAAATTATTATTTTAAAGAGCGACCTATTGCACACTCACACCACATTAGTAGATCCCACCATAATACCAAGCCTCATACAATCTTTCAGTAATTGTCACATTAAATAATTATGGTCCAAAATTACGGTATTGTGACATTCAATAGCTTCTTGAAAATAAAACAATACAAGTAATTACACTTTTGGTGTAGGGATAAAGTATATTCTATCTATCCATCCCCAGTTACTGAGCCATTTATTTCTCTTATTTCATCATAATTTCTGCCGATAGACGTCCACTGCTGGACATAGGCCTCCCCCAGGCGTCGCCACATTGACCGACCCTGTGCGTCTCGCATCCAACGCCTTCGAGCAACCTTAACTAGGTCATCGGTCCACCTAGTGGGAGGGCTTCCAACGTTTCGTCTTCCAGTTCGCAGTCGCCATTCCAGAAGTTTTCGGCCCCATCGGCCATCCGTTCTGCGAGCAATGTGCCCTGCCCACTGCCACTTAAGTTTGGCAATTCTTCTGGCTATGTCGGTAACCTAAGTTCTCCTGCGGATCTCCTCATTTGTGACGTGATCACGCAAGGAAACTCCGAGCATAGCCCTCTCCATTGGGTGATTTTAAGCAGTTCCATAGGTGATCACTGGCAACACACACTGGTCAAAGAATTTTGTCTTGAGACACTGCGGTAAATTGGACGAGAAGATACCACGCAACTTACCTAACGCCGCCCAGCCGAATCGGATACGACGGTTGACCTCTTTCTCGAAGTTAGACCTACCCAACTGGACCGTTTGTCCCAGGTGAACATTGATTTCGAGGTCTGATCCTGAAGACGGACTGACATGGTGGCGTTTTTGTACAAACACTTCAACACCTCAATGTACCGGTAGTCGATCTGGCACCGCTAGAGATTTTGCATTACAGCCCAAGTCTCGATCGAATCGAAGGCTTTCTCGTAGACCACAAACGCTAAACAGAGAGGCAGAGAGGTTCGAGTTCGGTGATCTTCTCGTCGGTCCGGAGTGTGCGCGTGTTGTACGTTGCCAGGTCCAGTCGACGTTGTTTGTTAAGGTAGCCGGATCTCGTCCAGAGATTCTTAGCACACCTTGCCATGCCGTAACCTCGACCGCTACCGTAGTTGAGGGTAGGCAGGCTGCCGGGCGTTAGAGGCCATTTTTTATTTGTGCTATTCATGGCGGAGGTTTTGCAATTATAGCCACGCTTGGCAGGCGGGTAGGCGATCGCAGTATGGTTGTTATAGATGCACAGAGAACGTTGCTCATTCTCTGGTTTGTCCCTTAGTATCCTCTTACGACACCCACGGGAAGACATTCGATGGTGAAATTCTTTACGTCCGGCACCATACAGAACAAATTCTCTTATTTACTTACTACATTATATTCTCTCTTCTTTTTCGGTTCGCTCTTGGCCTGGCCATGGTCACAATGAATTTTGTCTGATCTCTAGTGTTCTTGTAACTCGCTTCACACTCTCTCCATTTGGCTCTGTTAAACACTGTTCTACACTATTGTGTAGCAAAATTAGTAATATAAATGTAAATCTCTTAAGTATTAAAACTTTATGTGGAAAAAGAAAGATTTAATTTTTTTGATATGGTTATATTCACTAAAATATTTATCTTTCTTTTGTGGAATGAGGGACCACAGTTTAGTCATTATATATTTTTTATCATAGATGCTTTGTGGTCTGTTATTCAATAATATCTTTACAAATTCATTACTGTCTTTTCAGTTACTTTTCGAGATCTGACTGATGGTCTGTGATGACTGAGGGACCGCACTTCAAAAGCTGTAGTTTTAAATATATTTGTTTACATATGCTCAGATCTTTTCTACAATTTTTTTAAATCTACTACTAAATCGTACGATTTTTATTTTACGAAATACAAGTGTGGTCCCTCAGTTCACATGCACATATATTTTAGACCTTAAAGTAGAATTCTTACTGAAATGCACTTAAACTGGCGAAATGAAGGTTATGAGGTGTCCTATGATGTCCTTCAGTGAATACAGACTTGATATATTTATGCAGGCGATTCAAGTCAAAGAAATGGTGGTGTCAGTCATTTCTTGCTGGAGTAGACACAATATTATGTGGATACAGAAATGATGAAGGAATTGTAGAAGAGCTGAAAACATGGCAAATTAAAGATTTAGTCAAGATGTCCCAGGTAACTTTTTTCTACAATATTTTTGACAGAATTAGGGTTAGCTCACACTGAGACTCGACGTGATGCGACGCCACGATCGATACTTGAAGAAACTAGTTGTTTGCGAAAAGTTTTGCGACGCTGCGAGGCGTATCATGAAGCCTCGACAAAGCATCGCTCCATCGTCGCACTTTTTCATGATGCACTCGAGACACTTGAGACTCAATGACACTGTATTGGTTTATCAGGTTCAATGTCCACATAGGAGACACAATAGTTAAACATTCACATGAGTCATATACGACTCATTGGACAAGGGAAGAGGCTAATGTTGAGATGCGATGAGGCTCATTGGCTATGCTATATTTGCTTGCTAATATTGCAGTCTTTTGCATGTCTAAGAGCACATAGCAAGCTGCCATTAGGCTGGACTGTGGGTGCTTCATCAAATGATTTTTAAGAGGGCTCATCCACTAAATGTTACTGATAATACCTTAGGCTCCACAGGTTGAATAAAATATCAATTTTTAATTTTCAGAGATTTTGGAATCCAGATGTCTGCTTCAACTTCTTGGATAATTTCTTTACATATGTAAAGCGATGTTTGGCAAGAGAAATAAAACACAAACATGGGGAGAAGGCATTAAACAATATTCAAGAATTGCCAATGATAAGCTTGCTGTTTGAGTGGACGCCGGGCATGCCTGTTCAGGTGGCTCAAAATTATGCCCATGAAGATGATCCTATACTAATGGATTGGTTTGTCGATAATTATGGAAAGTCGAATAGCAAAATAATGTAAGTTATACGTTTTAAATAACCAATAGAAAACAAACCCTACGAACTAATGGTCTGACGTCACACAAATCCTGCATCCCGCAAGCAGAGTTTTCGGCGCGATTTGAACGTAGACAACAACCAATTGGCAGTTGCCCGAACCAGACACAACACCCATCTGATCGGAGGACCCTCCCTTTTCAACGGAGGTTTGTGGGACATTTCATCCTGTTCCGCTGACTCCACTCATACAAGCGCTAGACATAGAAGTTTCCTTCTATCAGCCTTAAGGAACAAGGCCAAAAAAACGCATGCAACATGGTTTTCATAGCGTGCGGATATGAACTGCAGTTGTATGTATGTATGGCAGATTATGTCTGATCTAATCAAGCGTCAGTTTTTATCGTGTAGGCTCCTCGAGCCGCCCTGAAAGGCTTAAGGCCGGGGCAGAGCGCATCTCAAACAGGGATATTCTAAGAAAAGTCACCTAAACCGACACGGTGCTATCTCCGAAGGCCTCGAAACGCAGTAAGGGCACTAGGTACGTGCGGTTGTTTCGCAGTAGCACAGAATAAATAATATGACAGTGGCAGGGTGTGTGTGTATTTGTGTATAAAATGAAAATCAAATATAATTTATCAGGTTGTGGTTTTTTATCTATATATATACTGATATTATAAAGCTGAAGAGTTTGTTTGTTTGAACGCGCTAATCTCAGCAACTACTGGTTGGAATTGAAAAAATATTTTTGTGTTGGATAGTCCATTTATCGAGGAAGGTTATAGGCTATATAACATCACGCTTAAACCAATAGGAGCGCAGCATAGATGAAAGATGTTGCAAAAACGGGCAACATTATTCCTTTTTGAGAACTTCCATTGCGTGCGCTGCGTAAACGGTTTTAGTTACGTAAAAATCATGTATGATGGGATTGCTCCTATTAAAAATTATATAAAAAAGTCCGAGACAGCATATTTATGTCTATCTTTTAATATTGACTCACTGTAACCTTTTTTTATGATAATCAAATTTGTTCATTTGCGAAGGAGTTTTATCAACATCTATTATACTAATGTTATAAAGCTGAAGAGTTTGTTTGTTTGTAGGGTAGTTTAGGTAAAGTAGGTAGGGTAGGTAGAGTAGGTAGGTAGATAGCCAGTTGATGGTAGGGAAACCACAGGGGTCAGCTTATAATAATATTATAAAGAGGAAAGATTTTTTGTTTGTTTGTACCGAATAGGATCCGAAACTATTGGACTTATTTTAAAAATTCTTTCACCAATAGAAAGCTTCATTATTCCTGAGTGACATAGGCTATTTTTTATCCCGAAAACAGGTCCTGTGGGGTGGTCCAAGCGACCGAAGCCGCGGGGAACAGCTATAATATTATAAAGAGATACAAGTTTGTGAGGTTGTAGGGGGTAATCTCTGGAGCTACTGAAGCGATTTAGATGAAATTTACCATGGAGATAGTTTGGGACTCTGGGAAGGACATAGGATAGTTTGTATTCCCTTGGGATGATGAAACACTTTTTACGCGGGCGAAGCCGCGGGTAGAAGCTAGTTAGACATAAGAGAATACTTCAATTCAGAATTTTGGGTGTTAAAGTTCGTAGCTCACATACACGACCCTGTTCCAACTCCGCACTCGCAAAACACCGCATGCTCGCTGTCCCACGCGTCGACAGCTAGCAGGCAACCAGCTGTCCACGCGCTTACAGCTAGCTGTCTCCGCGCAGACCGCTTTCGCCTTCCCTTTTTCGACAAGCTAGCAACGTGCTTCAAGCGAGCAGTCTGCGTGCATACAGGGCCGCCCGCTTGAAGTGCTTGGTAAGTATGCGGTAAGCGAGACGGCTCGCTGTAAGCGAGTTGTCTGCTAATTTATGTAAAGTAAGTATATCTACAGCAGACGCCCTGAATTTCACATTTTAATGAACATGATTTTGCCGAGTGGGAGCGGTGTCGTGTAAGTGGCTTCGACCTTTAAATTCCTTGAAAAGTTTTATTCAATTATCAAATTAAATCTTATGGGGTCAAAGTTGATTTTGTGTGGCTTTTGCAATGGTATTTAAACTTTTCTGTTTGACATTAAGTTTGTCGTTCCATAAGGAGATATTTGGTTTTGGGCAATCACTTAAAATTGTTTCTGTTACTTATATTTACCACCTGTAATTAATATACACTACATAGATAAATATGAAACAAATAGAGGAATCCCATAAAAATACTAATAAATTAATTTGAAGGAGGGGTACAGGCATGCAAAAATGATCATTTGAATGATTTCGAATCTCTTCAAAGTTAGAGTGAACAGGCTTCTTCTGGGTAAGCTCACTCCATCGTCGACTCTGTCTCTGTCATTGACTTAGACTAGAGTCAAGAGCAAACCCATCAAAAGTAAAAAAAAAAAAAAAAAAAAAAAAGAAATTGAAAAGTTAGATCATTAGAACCATAGATTTAGATTTTTTTTGCTACGCAAAAAGATACAAGAGAAAAAGAGAGAGTGAATGAAGTACCAATATGTCATTTTTTTCGCGAGAAAGAGTCCATAGCGTCCCATCTGTTTTACACCGCGGTGAATTTCTTGCATTTAAATAATAATCTTTAGATTTAAATTGATAATATTAAATAAGCAACTATGTTGGCTTGTTCTGTGAGTGAATGTGACGTTACAAGACGAAATAACTCCAATAACACGTTTCATAGGTGAATACAATTTTGTCCTTGGATTGTTTCGAACGATATTTTGACAAATTTCTGCTAGTAATAGGCTCAGAAAAATATTCTTACAATAGTATATTGATTTCCGTATATTTAAACAGAATTTGCTAAAATTTAATGTAAAAGAGAAAATTGTTTGTTTACGCTAGGGCTTGACAAAGCAGTGACGTCAGGAGTATCGATAAAAACTTAATCTTTTTATAGTGACATCATGGCATGAATACAAACTTATTTAGTCAAGTTTTGTTAAAATATATTTAAGTTAGGATTGAGAAGATGTGTTGATCTAAACTGTACTTTAAGTTGCATGTTTCTTATATTAGCCTTTGTTTTTCAAAATGTTTCGGAGAGTTTTGATGTTTTGTTACTTTGAGTAGGTTTAGGAATGTCATTATATTGTTTGCATTTATTAGTTTTATAGTGTCTTGAATACATGAGTGCTCTGCTCACTAGCCAATTTTTTTGTTGTGTAAATAATAATTTGTAATATTTATATACCTATAGATTCCCAAATAATTCTGTATTAAGAGAAAAATGGATTCGAGTTTTAAACAGAGATGGATGGTCTCCAATTAAAAACTCTACAATATGTATACCTAATTTATTTGTGCCTGTAAGAATGATACTTCCCATCGTATGGTTAGTTAGAGGCCAACCTAGATAGTATTTTGTGATTTGTATTTTAATAAAAGCAAGCATGTATTTTGCCCAGTTTTTATAACAGTTCAATATAACCAACAACCCTCTAATCGTGTTTCTTATTGTGTTCACCAAGTATCGATATCGATACTGAACATGGACTTTTTAACAATACTTTTTTAACTAACACATGGACAATTTGCCTCACACATAGGTTTTATTTTTTTGGTTTCGCTTTTAATCTGACTCTGTTTATCTTGTACATACTATATCTATGATTAGAACCCTATTTTTAGGGCAGCCATGACAGTTGTTTTTGAAATGACGGTTGACGACTTTGACAGTTTTAAGAAGCGACGAGAGTCTTTCTTTGCTTTGACTTTGAATTAGGTTTACTAATACGGATTGATTCTTCTCTGTTGCAATTGAATTCGAGTTGTATATTTTTAACACAGATAATACGAATCAATCAAATGTCACTGTCAAAATGACTTTTTTCGCATTCTGCTGATCTGATCCAACAGGTTTATTTTTATGCTGTGTTACTCTACTTGACATAGAGTGTACATTGAAACGAAGTGAAATAAAAAAAAAACAATAAAAACGGATACTATATTATATAGCGTTTTTTTTATATATATTGTACATAGCGCTGGCCCAGGCTCCATACATTTCTGGAACATCTATGATATTTGAAATATGATTCTGAATTAAAAGTTAGGTATGCTGAGGCCCCATTAGTGGGTTGCGTTGCGTCGCCGCAACGGATCAACGAATTGTATGCCACACCTGCGTTGCAACGACGCACGACGTCGCAACGCAAGGCGGCGCGGATGGGCCAAAATGAAAAAAAAATATCGAATCTATATTTACAATATCGATAATAATCGCTTAAAAATATCGATCATCCTCCCCTCTCTTTGCTGTATGGGAGCGCCCCTTAAAAAATATTTTTTAACAATTTCTATGGCTTTAGAAAAACAAGATGCTCGTACTATGAAAATTTGAAGGCTATAGCTCCAACCGTTTGGCTGTAAAACCTGTGTTACAGACGACGGACAGACAGATAGACAGACACGTGAGTGACAGCAATATGGCTCTGTTTGAACCCTTCGGGTACGGATTCCCAGAAAAGGCCTGAAGAGCATTCAAGGAGTATATGTTATGGTCCAAGTGGTAAATACAGCATTATACATAATGCCCGAGTAATTTGAAAAATGCCCAATAAGTATAGCCTATATGATAAAAACCGGCCAAGTACGTGTCGGACTTCGCACATTTCGGATTCCGTACCAGACCGCAAAATTAAGATGGTTGTAATAGGAAAAGTTAAGGAATTTGAAAGAAAATCAGATATGTAAACGCTGACTTTGATGGCTTTATTCTTATCCCTCTGTATTCCAATATTTTTTTAAACTCTAAGCACAGTAATTATCTACTCAACGAGCTCTAAACAACGATACCTCATATTCATAATAACCAGACAGTGTGATAAATATAGAATTTTAAATCAGTATTCATTAGATTGATTGACTGATTTCACTTGACAAGATTCATAATGCCCGGGGATTATACATAGTGCCCTGTACACTTGGCCAATGACATCTTCTTATATATAAAATTCTCGTGTCACAATGTTAGTTACCTTACTCCTCCGAAACGGCTTTCCTGATTTTTACAAAATTTTATATGCATATTCAGTAGGTCTTAGAATCGGCTACTATCTATTTTTCATACCCCTAAGTGATAAGGGTTTTTCACTCTTAACATTTTATTTTTAATTTTTGGACAACATTTTTTGTTTTTATTTTTCTGTAATGTGGCATTAAAAAATACATACAACCCTAAATTTTTACCCTTTTATCACCAACCCCTATTTTTTAATAGCCATTTTAGTAATTTAAGCATTTTTCATCCTGCTCGATAACTGATCAAATTATCGTCTTTTTTGTAAATGTTTTTCACTCTATTTCGATAAAAATTTCCCTGAGCTTATGCCAAATCTAATTTTTTTTTATAAAAAAAGGTTGGGTACGTAAGGTAGGTAGGGTAGGTAGGGTAGATAGGGTAGGTAGGGTAGTAGGTAGGATAGGTAGGGTATGTAGGGTAGGTAGGGAAGGTGGCAGGTAGATAGATAGCCAGTTGACGGGAGCGAAGCCGCGGGGGTCAGCTAGTAATTATATACTAATATACAGTAACATTAAATACAAAACCAGAATTGCCTTAAAAATATATCAAAATTGATACGTATTCGATACTCAAAAATAAATATCGAATATCGATATTTCGTCATAGTTTGCCCCTTAGCAGTCCGTTGTCGCACCGGAGCTCCGACAGCACAGCGCATCACCTGCCCCGCTTCGTCCCTCGTCCGTTGAACCGTCGCGTTTGACGACGCAACGCATAATGTGGCATGCTCCTGTAAAATATATGTAAAACGACGCAGCATTGACGCTGCGATAACGCAACGCAATGCTCTAATGGGGCCTCAGTCTTAATTGCTTAGAATAGTAACCAGTTTAAAAATTATAAAATTGTACAAAATCGAAACTTTCATGTTTTAATTTATTTATGCGTTTATACAAGTTGTGTATTTTTGGCGTATTTGATTATTATATTGTAAGTTGCAAACCATGTAAAAATAAGTAAAAACAGGAATTTAAATATAAAAAATGGCTTTTACTATCGTACCATTTATTATCACTGCATAGCAAATGGTGTAAATCAACATCCATAAAAGACTAATCAACAACATGGATATCTTCACTTACAACTAGATATGCTTAATATAGCTAATATGTATTATCATTACATTCATAAAAAATAAAACAATAATTAACAGAACAACATAGTTGTAATAAAAATAAAGTGGTGTCATGTATTAATACGTGTCAACCAATGTTAATGCTGTATTTACATAACAATGATTTATTTTAGCAACAAGAACTCCATCATGTCATACTGATGAATATTGGTAGGTACTTTTATTAAAAAAATACTTTAAATTTTAACAAATATGCCTAAAAGAAATCATAGTTATCAATATTAAAATTATACCATCTAAAATAATCTATTAATTAAAACAATAATATTCTAAAAAAAATGTTATCACCAATGTTGAATTTTATAAAAAAAATATAACACAATTCGAAACAAACTATATTTGGATTGGAAAAAATATTGAATTCATGGTTAATTTAATAAAATCATTTTAAACTATTATTCTTACATTTTGTTTTATCGTTAGAGTAAAGACATCAAATACAAATAATAACTATCTACAGGTACACATTAATATTTAAACAAATGTCTCCTAATCTTAAAAACATTTAATGTAAATTTATTAAAAATCGATTTAAAATATATGTAAAAAGGCGAATTACTAACCAATATAAGCCATTATCCACTGCACACACCAGCATAAAAAATCATGATGTTTTTATCCATCAAAATATGGATTACATATTTTATAATTCAAATGCATTTATTAATTGTTATATATAACATAATGTTATTTATATTATACTAACAACGATTCGTATAGAGGTTACATAAGTTATTTTTTAATTCTTTGTCAATATTTTAGGGGTAAATAAATGTACAAATGATTATAACAAATTCAACCACGGACGAAATAAAAAAAAAAAAACAGGTGATCAGTACATTTTTGTTTGCGTATACGACAAAATGCTGAGAGCAGCTGTTTTTTTCAATGTTGGTAGGTATTTCAAAGTTGTTCCCGTAGTGAAAGTTGTTCATATTCATGAGTACTTTTACCTCCTGAAAGATTGGAAACGAATTAAAAGGCACTCTGTGTATCATAAAAAAAATACTACGAGTTTTGAATTTGATGTCACCGTAATTCAGTAGCAGCATTTGACGAAAACCAGTAGCGACGGAAGAAAGGTATAGTCAAAATATTTTTTTTACTATGGACGTTTGGCTACCCTAGTATTGATAGCCAAAAATTCAGAATGCAACGTTGATTAGGTTCCGATTTGCAATGGACTGTCTTTCAAATTTCAATGGCATTGTACATGTTTGAGAGTTATTAAATGGCTTGAAGACGTGCTAACGACCAACAAACACTATAAGTGCGTAACACTTCCAACACTGACATTTCAACATTATCTTGATACGTCATTTTCACACGCCTTTGCGATTCGATGTGTGTTACGCAATAAGGGCTTACATTGGTAAATGTTGGTACCGACAACGTATTCACATAGCATTTAAAACACGAATAGGTACACTGAAATGTATCTCAAACAATGTGCACGAAAGAAATCGTAAAATAAAATATTTTAAAAGTCAGTATATGCCTACGCGTACGGGATTAAATTTAATCTACGATGTCATTAATCTTGATTCAAAGGAAACGAAAATACAGACGCAATTTATATAAAATTCAAATCAAAATAATCGTTGTATGTGTGTTGAATGGGTTAATCGTCGATATGCTTAATTTTAACATATGTAATTGGTATAAGTTTAATATGTAACAAGTTAAATCGGTGTAGATATTTCATTAAAAGTGATGTTAATCAACGTCTTACGCGATTATAATTATAATATTATGTACATAATTTGCAACGTATGCTGCAATTCCGACAGTATTATATATTTGCTGTAGTCAGCTTATTCATCGGGTATATGAACAGATTAAATATAAAAGTTAGTTTATATGTTAAGAAGATACAAGAAGAGATGCGAATTTAATCACAACACACAATGTGAAATTACCGTACTAAACACATAATAATTCTCTTTCATTACACATTGTCATTTTGAAGTGCACATTTATAATTTGACATCTATAATTACTAAAATTAAGTGTTTGATGTATGTTAATTAATTTAGACGATAATCGTATAGAAACAATGAGAAATGGAATAAACATTGAAAATATTTACAAGCGCTCCAACGTGTTAACTCTTAACTTACGAGAGACGAGCCTTAACAAAATGTACAACTTAACAATAATTAGGTACTAGTCGATTTTGGTATGTTGTACCAAATTGGAATAACACTGATCTGATCACTGAGGTTATTCATTGTGTACATGTGCTCCTCGAGACGAAGTGATCATGACAAGTTATTTCTTTGTGTGGAAAATATTCTACAAAGTTTAAACAGTCTTCGGTTTCACTTACATATACCTAGGTATATCCCTGTCGAATCAGTGTGTTTTGTACTAGCGTTATAACAAACCAACTACTAAGCTTTAAAAGGACATTTCTACTAGAGCATTCGTTATTGAGGCACATGTTGAGGAAATAAACTTCATTATAGAATTGTTATCTCTTTCACAAGTTAATGTAGTTTTTCACTGTTGAAATAATACATATGATATAAATCATAACAAAATACACAACAATTTTGCTAGGCCTTTAACATTTGAAGTCTACATTATGTTAGAAGCCGGTCTTATGGCGATGGCGTCAACATTTATTACCAAGTATTGTTTTGGTTTAGTGTAAATAAATGGACACACCTCGTTACATATCTACACATTTAAATATTACACATTATCTCGTGGCCTCTACACATAATTTTTTGTCTGAAACCAAATAACGTTTTCACTGAGTGATTTACATTACTTACAATAATTCATAACATATTTATGCATGTTTTGCTAATAATAAAGAAAGAGTAGTGAAAATATAAAATTAGAGGCAAAAGGCGGAAGAATTAAAAATAACCTACCTATATTTATAATGTGATTTCGTGAACGAATTATTAATATTTAATAATAATTATGAAGTTTTATCTTCACTACTCTTTTAAAGCACGATGTGTTGCCATACGGTTTATGAGTGCGACCGGCTTCGATACAAATGAAACAGAACAGTAGTAATTGCCCGCCTTACAAGCTCTCTGCGGCCACGCTGGCAGGTTCAACTCTTCACCCCGCATTTTATGCGATCAATGTAAATTTAGTATATCAGTAAAACTCCTATGTGATAATAAAATATATTAAATCTTTGTGCTAACTTACAATAAATTCATTTTTCATAAACTATATACTATTTTATCATTTTTCTTATGACAAACCAATTCTAATTTACTAAGCGCGCTTGGCACGCTGCATTGGTCTGGTTACACACTATCATCTACGTACCTTAGCTACTGTCACTTGATGTTGGTGATGGAACTGGTTAGCTAGTATCACTATTGGCTGTATCTCACTAGTTTATATAAAATAGGTATCAAAATTTCGATGTTCCTTTGTGATAACAATGAGCGCGGATATTGTCATGAGGCACATACCACCTTCCACTTATATTTATTTTAAAGTAGAAGCATCTGTTACATTACATAACTTATAACCTATGTTCTACAGAGCGCACATACCATTCACTTTCGAAATTGAAGGTCGAAAAGTAATACAATTCTTAGCCAGAATACTTGCACGAACTGCTAAAATCAATCTATTTCAATACATCATGAACGTTACACATATTATTAAAAGCAGTTAGCAAATAGCAAGCTTAAAAAAAATTACTTACAAGACAATTTTGGTGTAAAACATCTCGCTTCAAAACATCATTAACATTGAATAATTTAATATTTACACTGATTAACGTTCAGCTCAATATGCAATTATTTTTATCGGTTTATTTGTTCGCAGGTGGTATATGCCCAATATTGTAATAACGTATACAGTCGGTAAACACTAAAATTATCAATACAGCTTCCCTAATACTAGCTAGTACAAATAACAATAATTACGTATCTACCGACAGTGCGTATATAATTAGTCAATTTCACATCAGGCTGAACGTGTCCTATCTATAGTCTTCGTACATTGATTTAATCTTTTAAGTTGGATGTTCATCTTATATAAAATATATATATTAGTATATTATATGGTCCGATGCATCACACGCATTCTGCGCATGTCGACAGCTGAGCCGCGGTTTAACGCGCAATAATCACATTCTAAGTTATTAAAAAATAGCTAATAAAAATGATTGCAGAAATAATAATGATTCAACTCTAAATTCCATCACTGTTATGTTAAAAATGCCAATTTATTGGTTTAAGATAACAGCAACATACATACCTACCTATAGCAGTCAGAGCGGATCTTTGTGTCTCTGAAGTTGGCTTCAGTTGATATTTTTGCGTCAATGTTGAAGTAGAAGATAGCATTGTATTACTGCCTCTTTCACTCGCTTACGTTTGTCGCATCGTCCTATCTCGCTTACTATATGCAGTACCTATACTCGATGACAAACTGTTTCTAGCGCAATGGTTCGCAGAGCTAAACTTCAGAAACACAAAGATCCGCTGTGACTACTGTACCTGTAACTTAAAGTTCATAGAGCATGTTAACTTTAAAATTACTTTTAGAAACGAATATTGTCAAATGTTTACAACAAAAATTATATTGCCAATAATTTCTTGGTGGCGTAACGAATAGGCAACCTAAACGAAGTCGTCAAAAATAAAATTTGAATTTAGAGTTTTGCTTACTCTAATAATTGATGTCACATAGCTTTTATTATTATCACAATATTATAGTGCATTGATATTATTGACTCAATTTTTGGGAGTGTGCGATCCAAATTTAAATTATACGCACAACTTAGCACTTGCCTTCACTGAAGGCATACAAAACATTGTACTCTGTAGATATCCAACTGATCGATATCTGTACAAACAAATTCAAACTTATATTATTATACTACATATATACAAGTGGTGATGTTGGACCAGCTGACTAGAGATCGACATACGGAGTGGGGTCCATCTTGTCGAGGTCGGCCAGCAGCGCGGGCGTGAGCGGCTCGCCCAGGATGTCCTCGCGCAGCATGTCGTGCAGCGGCGACGTCAGGCCCTGCTCGCTGTCCACCACGCTTTCGTGCATCTGCGCGCCGCCGCACACCGAGTTGCCGTTGATCAGGAAGTCTCGGTTGCTGTAGCTGAACACGCTTCTGTCTTCCGCGAACTGAGGAGTCGATGGCACAGACTTCGAGGATATGCCGTTCGATGCGTTCGAGTAATTCTCGGCAGTGAACAGTTCCCTGGAGCGGCGAGAATCTATCTGCAAGTTAGGTGCGGTGCGCTTGTAGGGCAGCGGAGTACTCGGGACCGAACGTGATGTGTAATATTTATTTTTTTCCGTTGTAACTAAGTCCGATAAATCAAACTCGATACTATTCGCTCGTTTAAGGAAATCTTCTACGTTGTCAGCGGCGGCGCTGTCGGTAGGGAAAGATTGGTTGAACTGAGTGGTTCTCTCGAGCAGATCGTCACCACTCGGTATGATGGAAGTCAATTGCTCGTCTGACAGTATCTGTTCGGGGAGGGGGTCACAACCGTTGCTCAAAGTGTCGTTAGAATTAAGAATACTTTGTGTGGCGCTAGTAGTGAGCACGTCGTTACTGCTGTCGATAGCGTCGTATATTTTGTCAAGCGTTTCCCGATTAAGTCCAGCTTTTGATATGTCACACGTATCGGCAAGTGACCCGAAGTCACAAAACTCATTGGGCACGGGTGTCGGGGGAACAGATCCCACTGGAGTGTTGTTGTAACTCAATAGTCCCATATTTCCTAAACCCTGCTTCAGAGGTACTGATTGTGATCTAAACGTGTCGGGCCCTGATCTATAAGTAACTAGTGACTCTTGGAAAAACTGACTAACCTCACTGGACAAAGGATCAGCAGACAATGGTTGGTCTCCATTTATGTGATCTCGAAATGGTGCGTTGGGTAAAAAATTCAAACACAGATTATTGGAGCCATTAGACATTCCCGTGGGACACGCGTACATATGAGTTTTATATTGTGAGAGAATGTTCGGCGAGGGAGGAGCGGAGATCGGTTGGCAATACTTGCCAGGACCACAGAGTTGCGCTTTGCTCATAAACTTTTGATCGTTGGGTATAGCGAACTGTTTGGAGCAGGGATCCGCCACACCGAGAGACAGAGGGTTCCGCCGTTTCCGTCCATTGTGTTTGGGTATCGGTCGAGGACAAAGTCGCGAGCGCGGCACCGGGGTGTTCCGCGGACTCACGAAGGGGCTCGCCGCGGTGCTGTGCGAGTGCGATATGGGAGACGTCTGTAACGATCCGCCCATTATTATCTGTTTATTCACCTTAGTCGGACTTTGACTCCTCTGACCGAACCCCAGTGGTGACTTGGAATGAAAATTTCCAGGAGAATGGCATCCCTCAGAAATTGGCACAAACTCGTATTGTTGTGTTCTGGTAGTTGGACTCTGTGGCTCATTTTGACAATGACCATTATATATATGTGGCCCGCCGATATTGCCAGGCACTTGATTGGATGCAGTATCATTGCCATATGATAAAGATGTACCATTTTGATTCGGAACTGAATTACTGAGCTTGTTGGTGTTCAAAGCAGTTTGATTGGTTAAAGTTGGGCCATTCATTTCTGGTTCATTAGTCCCGAGCGGTTTGAAGGCGCCTTCAGAAATACCTGTCTTCATAGGGGGAGGCTCGTGCGAGTTTGCCTGAGAAAGTTGAGACTCCTGATTCATTTGCATAGTTTGAGAACTAGACCCACTCTGGTTTTTTAGGTTTTTAGCCAATAACTCCCTGAGCTGCGATATCTTTTCATTTTTGGCCTGACTATGGTCGTCGTGTGGGTCCTGGCCTCGTTCTAAAAAAGCAGCTGTGTTGTCAGACGTACCGGCGGAGGCGTTCGCTTGCGCTTGCGCCTGATTAGCGCGATGCTGAAAATACTGCAGCAACTCTTCCTCGTGCTCCTGACTGTTACCTTCGTTCAAATAATCATCTAAATCATGTTTATCAATGTTACATATGCTGATCACACGTTCCCTGTTGAGAATTTCCGAGTGTTTCTCTTCACAGATCATCCCCGTTTTGATGTTTATCCCATCCAGACCGCAACACGAATCAGGCGTCGCGGTTCGCTCGGGCGATCCCGCCCGATCCGGCGAGGGTCCACTGGCTCGGCCGCTCGATTTCCGTAATTTATGGCGTAGCATTTCGGACTTAGACGTCGGAGCCTTCACCGACCGTGTGGGACTCGCCGCCTCCTGTTCCTCCCGGGCCAGCGCCGCGGCGGTGCTTTTGGACCGGCTCGTTAAGTTTTTTGGATCCTCTAAAAAAGCAACCTCGGGACGAACGGGAGTATCGGCGGGCGCGGCACCTCCGAGAGGCGCGGGGGGCGCGTGCGGTGGCGCTGGGGGCGCGTGTTGGGGCGCTGGAGGAGCGACCGCCAGCGCCTGGCGCGCCGCCGCTAGCTTGCCACCCAGGATCTCGGCGGCGCGCATTTTCTTGGGCAGGTACTCGGTGCGCGGGAAGTCGTCGGGCTGCACGGGCAGCTGGCGCACGTCAGACTGCGCGGCGCGCGGGGAGGCGGCGCGCGTCTCGCTGTGGTAGGTCTCGAGGATGAGCTTCTTGCCGGGCAGAGGGAGGCGCGCGGGCGGCGGCGGCGGCGGCTCGGGCGGGCGGCGTCGCGCCCACTCCGTGCGCTCCGTGGACAGGTCCAGCGACGCGTCGCTGCTGAGGTTTATGGGCAGGTTGTGCGCCGTGTCCGGCGGGCGCGTGAGGTCGCGCGGCGCGTACGAGGGCTCGAAGGCGTAGGGGTCGGCGCGGTAGTCGTGCAGCGGCAGGGCCGCGTGTGGCGCGGGCGGGTGCGGATGCGGGGGGTGCGGGTGCGCGCGCGGCGGCACGGAGTAGGGTAAGGGCGCGCGCACGTCGTACACGGGCGCGTATGGCGGCTGCGGGTAGTAGCTCATGTCTGGTGGCGGCTCGCTCTCGTGCTTCAGGGGCTGGTGGTGCGCCGCGTAAGACGTGGAGGGCGGCGACTCGGCCGGCCCTTCCTGGCCCTTGTTCTTTTTAGGCCGTCCCGGAGTTCCTTGTGTCTGGCAATCAAGTAATAAATAACAGGTATAGTTCACCTGCGACCAAGTAACTCAGGCTCTAACCTAAAAGTAATGTATTTTTTTATTACTGACCTGTATTTTTCGTTTAAGATGCTTTATTAACTGTCGACTTGTTGCGTCATCTGCAGGTGCTGAAAGGAGACAAATAAAACAATAACAAGCAGGTGCGGTAGTTCTATATTATTCATTGTAAAATCAAGAAGATAAAAAATATATTTTCAATTTCATCTAAATAAATATGACCAGAATCACCAGATGCATAGGAAAAAAGGACATGCAAGTATGTATAAATCGTATACACACTTCATAAGGTTCCCGTTCAGTACGTGATTACGCCTAAAACCTTTTGTTCTTATTTAAGGAACTTATTTTGTACTTTTATCCTCTATCTCAGGGGATTAGTCTGATCTTTATAGGTATGTAAGCCGTCAATTCAATGTTTTATATTTGGAGTTTTATCAAAATTCCTGAACTATTCTATCCGAATACAAAGGTGACAGCTTGACTTTGACAGCGCGCAGACGTCATATACAGGGTGGCCAAAAAGTCGTGGATCAAACGAAACAGGGAGACAAAGGAGGTAATTTCCAACAAAAAATCTTTCTCCAGCATGGCCATAACTTCATTGCACGAAAAGATATGAATTATTTTTGTTTTTTGCATGAAACTACCGAGATTTTTTACAATTTAATCAGTAGAAAATTAAATTGATTAAAAACAATAAAACAAAAAGTGTTGTATTATGACTCGATTATGTATCAATACTACAAAAATTGTATTGCAGCTCTTGGTATCAAACTTAACGAGCAATGAATTCTTTTCCGTAAATTTTGAAGCGTTACAAAAAATTACTTCTCACTTTAAGACCACCATTTGAAAAAAAAATGTATTACGGAAAAGTGACCCTGTATTAAAAAAGCTTGCTGGTTTAATGCTGATTCGAATGAGGTACAACACTTTACTCTTTGATCTTTAGTTTGGGTTTTACGGTCGTTTTTTCATATCAAGGTGCAAATTTAATAAAATAGTAAATTTAAAGGAAAGTTTAGATTTTTTATAAAAACAAAGATATATCTTGATTTTTAATACTAGCTGTTACCCGCGACTTCTACGACGCGAATAATATTGTAGATGTATGGGCCGCCTTGCTTGAGAAATTATAAGTTCACCAAACTTCCACCCCCTTAAGTATGATGTCCGGTATAAAAACTATCCTATGTTCTGACCAGGGTCTCAAACTATCTCCATACCATATTTTATCTAAATTAGTTCGGTAGCTTAAGCATAAAAAGGTAACAGACGGAGTTACTTTCGCATTTATAAGATTACCACACTGTCTACCACAAAACCCTCTAGGATCAAAGCACACTGAGGCACAGTTGAAGCGAAATTTTAAATATATATATATATATATATCATATTAACCCTCATTTACACAACGGGTCGGACGTACGGCATTGTATTGTAATATATGAAATGCCGGTTGATGAGATTTTATTTCAAATTTGGAAAATAGGTTAAACATGGTCTGCAGCCCTATTGCGTAATGAAAGGGCAAGGCAAAGGACTAAGAGTATGAAAATCGACCAACCACAAGACGGAAATCCACATCGCCTCTTTCATCTCGCATGTCTATCACGCACGAGTTCGAATAAGTTTGTGTAATATGGAGGGTAATCTCCGAAACTACGGCACATTTATGAAAAAAAATATTACCGTTTGAAAGTTACATTATATCAGAAGGACATAGGCAGTATCTATACTTAATACTATAAATAGGCTCCGAAAGTACTGGACTGATTTAAAAAAATCTTTCACCAATAGAAAGCTACATTATTCCTGAGTGACAGGCTATTTTTTAACCCCGAAATCGGGTCCTGTGGGGTGGTCCACGGGAGCGAAGCCGCGGGGAACAGCTAGTATTATATAAAATAAAATCTCCCTAGCAAAACATTTTTTTAGGCCGTATTGTGCAAAAATGTGTTATGGCGAAAATATACTAACTACAGTCTTCTCAATATATTATCAGACACTCGAAGGCGATAACAACCCAGTTAGGTATGAAATTCTCATTAAGATGAGTAAGAGTGAGTGATGCCCAAACACGAGGTAAACCGTTGAGGAGTTCTTACTTATGTCTTCCGTCTCCACCACCATCATCGGGTGGGTATCGCTAGAAATAAATAAATGGTACGTACCGTGGGTCTGTGGGAGCGGTGGAGGAGACGCGCTGGCGGGGCCGGGCGGAGCGTGCTGCGTAGTAGTCATCGACATCAGATGCCGGGACAGCTCCGATACACTCGAGAACTTCATGCCTGCAACCAAACAGACGTTTAGAACAAAATCTACAGTATTCTTTGGTTTTGATGAGCTTCCAAAACCATGATCATGTGGATATGGAACAAGGTGGAAAGTCCCGCAACTTGCATTGAAAAGGGAAAAGTTCGAATACATGACATATTTGCACTAGGCACAGTCTGTCGATTGAGTAAACTTTTACTATTCAAAGGTATGTTTTGAAAAACGGGCTTCAATAAGTTTTATCACACTTCACATTAATATTATAAAGGCGAAAGTTTGTGAATGTGTGTGTTTGTTGTTTGTTACTTTTTCACGCTCAAACTGCTGGACGGATCTGGATGAAATTTGGCACAGAGCTAGATTATAGTCAGGAATAGCACATAGGTTACTTTTATCACGGGAATATGTTCCCTCGGGAAAATTTTCGACATTCACGCGGGCGAAGCCGCTGGCAGAAGCTAGTTTCTTGAAAAAAAACGAATTCGTCCATGTTTAATGGCAATGTGCTCATCTGTGACTGAAACACAAAACATAAAGTATGCACTAGTATCCCCAAAAGGAGATGATTTCCAGTTAAAACAAGTGACATGTTACATACCTAATTTTGTTTCGGCCCAATCACAAACAATCCTCTCGGTTTCTCTTGATGCCGCAGTTGGTTCCTGCAAGAAAATTGTAAGACTTAAAGAAGTTAGAATATAAAAATCCTTATTTGAATTCAGAATCTTAGATGATTATTAAGTTTTGAAACAACAAACTTAATGTCATACATGACAAAGCTCAAATCACATTGCAAGTAATGCAACCAACATATTGTTAGGACCTTAGAAATTGTCCACGATACTCTACAACTAACGCAAGATTGATTCGTAAAGTATAGGTAAAGCAAGTTGATTTTGATTGTTTGATGATTAAATTAACAATAGATTGAAAAACATACCTTGGATGATTCACCCAAATCAGGTAACTGCGGCACTTCTAGTTTGATCTTTTTTCTTAGCCCAGCGTAGCAATATCTAGAATACAGATAAATATAGAATATTATTCCTGTTTCCTAATTAAAGTAATCTAAATTTTCTTTCGCGCGTATCTTGTATGTTTGTTTATTACCTCACTAGCTGACCCCCGCGGCTTCGCTCCCGTCAACTGGCTATCTACCTACCTATCACCTATCTATCTACCCTACCTTCCTACCTACCTACCCACCCACATACCCACCAACCTAGTCACTACCAAATAATGAATTTTATAGGCAATATTTTGCTACGGGTTACATTAATGCAATTTTCATAAGGATCTCTAATTTCTTTGAAAATAATTTATAGCCTATGTTACTCGGGAATAATGTAGCTTTCCATTGGTGAAAGGTCTTTTAAAATCGATCCAGTAGTTTCGGAGCCTATTCGGTACAAACAAACACACAAACAAAAAAATCCTTCCTCTTTATAATATTGGTATAGATATCTTTCAAAACGCAAGACAGATTTATATAATTAAGACATTGTTGGATACGTCTCGACCGCCCAAGTGTTCTTAAATAGGTGAAGTTAAAAAAAAAAAACAAACATGGGGGAATTTGGGCGAATATTGTGCGAAATTTTATTTTTTTTCCAAATCCGTCGAGTTGGCTATCAAAAAGAAGGGTAAGGGAAGTTTAAGAGGTGATTACAAAAATACTACCACTTATATATTTAAACGTAATTCGAAGAAAAAAATATAACTAAAAAGTAGTAAATTAAAAACTTAATTTAAAAATCAAAAACCCAACTGCTTAAGAAGCGACTAAAAAGCTGTAAACAAGAAAAAGTTATGTTGTGTAGTCGGAGGATCAGGAGTCAGCCAGTTTGTGAATATATATCCTCCGATTGCACAGGGTGATTTTTCTTGTTTACTACTTTTTAGTTCGCATCTTAAGAAGTCGAGTTTTTGATTTTTAAATTAACTTTTTTATTTACTACTTTTCAGTTTTTTTTGTTTTACATTTAATGGAAATAGGCTGGCCTCTTATGGGACTTGACCATAAGGATGAAGAGCTTCCTTCTTTTTCTGAAGTCGTTTTAAAAGTAGGTGCACTGAACGGTGAACAACTCTGTCAACCACTTCAAGGAATACGGATGTTGTTATGATTTTCTTGTAAAGTTTCCTCATAAATCATCAAGTAGAAACGTTTATTTTTTTTAATGCATTATGGTCAAATAATGATTTATTTTCATAACGTATCTCGTAATGGACGACACGTGTAGATGTCGTGTATGCATATAGTACACCTAAGTACATATGTTATATAATCTATATACATAAAAGAAGAAACTGACTGACTGATCCATCAACGCACAGCCAATACCGCTAGGCCTAGAAGCATGACATTTGGCAGAAACGTACCTCAAGTGACGTAAGTGAGCACTAATAAAGGATTTTTGGAAATTCCTCCCCAAAAGGGGTAATATGAAGGTTGAAATTTGTATGTAATTTCTACAGTTTGTATGTTGGACACGTGTAATTTTTTATTTAGGCTCTTGGTTGATAAAAAGAATTCTTGTATTTATTGGTTTTTGGTAATTCTATCCCGAAGAGGATAAAATAGGGGTCGAAACTTTATATTAATTACCGAAGAAATTAATTATTTTAGTTAATTTCTTCGGTTTGGAAGGTAAAACATCTGAAATCGTAGGTTTACGCTCTTGATTAATAAAAAAAACAAAGAGTTTATTGATTTCCGGATATTCTACCCCTAAGCGGATTAAAGGTGGCAATTTATTGGGTTATATATTTGAAACTTGGCATAAATACTAAATTATCATAACTAGTCCTAAAATACAATTTAAGGGATGTTAAATATTTTTGAAGATTTTTACTGTATAAGGCTTCGTTTTATGATGTAGGGGAGCAAACGAGACATAATATTTGTTTGAATGAAAAGTCTAATTCCTTGGGCAAAATAATAAAGTTTGCATAGTTTTTCGGAACTACCCCCAAAAGACGACTTATG
The DNA here is from genome assembly GCA_947562075.1 of Orthosia gracilis. NCBI lineage: Eukaryota > Metazoa > Arthropoda > Insecta > Lepidoptera > Noctuidae > Orthosia > Orthosia gracilis. The sequence goes on from OX387268.1 coordinate 46,664,538, forward strand.
GGATGTTAAAGTTTGTATGGAAAATCTTATTTCTTGGATAAATAAACTTGAAACTTGGCACACATACTAACCTAAGTAAACAATAAAGGATGTCATTATTAGTTTTTCGAAACTACCTCTAAAATATAATTTTGGAGGGGTGGAACATCTTGGGTTAATAAACTTGAACTTTGGCACAAATACTAACCTTAATAAATAATGTAGGCTGTTATTAGTTTTTCGGTACTATCCTCAAAATACTATTTATGGGTGATCAAGATTATTGAAGTATTTTACTACACATAGCTTTTTATGATGTATGGGAAGGGTAAGGAGGGATTTTTGGAAAATCAACCTTTATAGAGGTTAACAGGGGGACATTTATTTTTATGAAAAATCTTATTCCTTGGCAAATAATAAATTGCCATCATTAGTTTTTCTGAATTACCCCCGGAAGATGATTTAAGGGTGTCAACGGTTTTTTGAAGAATCTTACGGCACTAAGACGACTTCGACCTCGATTTGCAACTACCGAATTGGACCGTTTGTCTCAGTCCAAACAAACAAAAACAAAACAACAAAAAGTGTAAGGCCAAACAAACGTTGGTAATTTTATGATTTGTGAGTGACGTTTTAGTGTCGCGTAATTTACGCAGCATTCGTTTTCTTACTAAAGTAATTTTTGCTCCACCCGAAATTATGCGAGTCAAAAATCGCGACGAGTATTCTGCTCTTCGGATTCAGCAGACTTGCGGCCCTCGTCAGGACATCAGTCCAACTTGTGCGAGGTCTTGCAATGTTGCATCTTCCAGCAACGACCTCGCCACTCCAGAACCTTTCATTCCCATAGGCTATCTGTTTAGCGAATAATCTGGTCTGCTTAATGCAACCAAAGTTTGGTCATTCTTGGCGCTATGCCGGTTACCTCAGTTTTCCTGTCCGTGTGTCCGAATCGGATTCGATGAATACCTTCTGTAAAGTCATCGATTTTCATGAGAATGCGTGCTACATAGGTATTTAAAATGACCTTAGTTTTATACTGAGGTTTTGATCGAATGACCGGTGTGACCTTTATTTACCCACGTGCCCTATAATTAGCTAAAACTTATCGGAAACGTCATTAAAGTTTCGTAAATCCTAACTTAAACCTTAAAGTTTATTTTGGTCGCCTTCACTAACTGGACATAATAAACCTGTGCCTATTTGAATAAAAAACGAAATCTTGCGAACTAAGTAACGGACGGAGCGCTAGTGTGTACATAAGTGCTTCTCTAGGTCATACTTTTATAAGGCTTACCGCTTAATTGACAGAAAAAAGACAATACATTTATGTAGCACTACCATAGCACACAACCAAATTTTTGGACATAAAATAATAAAAACCAGCTGTGCTTGCGGCTTCGCTCCCGTCAACTACCTTGTGCCTACCCTACCATAACCTACATCCCTGCCTACATACCTACCAAAAAAATTTTTTCTATGGCGTTTCTTCCGCGGCGAATCTTTACTCCGCCTTTCAGAACGTTGTCAAAAAAACACAACGCCATCTATCAATATGGATTTCAACTTGGCGAGTATCTGATTGGCGTGTTTTGTGATATTTTACTTCTTATACACTTTAAATACATATATCTTTTGATAGAGAAAATCGATTGCGATTTAACTAAAACTAAGTAATACTTCAAGTTACGCACAATTTGTATGTATGAAAGTAATCAACATTAGTTTCGTAAATTTTACATGATGCGTGCACAACAAAACAGACAAAAAATTCAAAAATGTTGGAAATAGGTTCTGTTGGTTATCCTTTATCACCCTGACTATTATGATTTGGAAATATTTTCGATGTACAAAAACGACTTTTCTACAGATTTACTATAATGTATTGATATTGATGAAAAACATGAGAGAATGCGTGCCTCCCGACTGCACCAAGAAGGTCCAGCTCAGCAAAATGCCAGGCAATTAAGTTGGCAGGCAGTTTGGTAATGAAAAGTTAGGAAGCTATTTGTAAGTGTTGTTATAGAAGTTATTGGGGTCATTTTTGATTGCATGCCCAGAATCAAGTACCTCTTAAAACAAGAGCAAGTGACTTATCATAAGAAGAAAAATAAAAAAGAAACACCAAGCGCCAAATTTTATCGGATAATTAAAATAAAAAAAAGTTTAATTATTTGGTTAAAATAAAAAAAAAGCTTAAATTCAAAATTATAAAAAAACATACGTCGTCATCCGTATCAAATCTCAAACTAAAGGAAGTTCATGAATGATTTTCAGTACGTCTTCACCAAACTAGATCATCCAATATTTTCTTTGATTAATTTAATAAAAAATAATCAATGTTTCATACAGCTAGTAGTAAATATCTGATATGCTTGAACAGCCGACGTCATTTGTGATATTAGACGGGGTCATCGACTTCACCTACTTTGTTTGAGAGCATACAAGCTCTCTAGTAAATAGGTACACAAATGTTCGCTTCTATAAAAACAAATAATACACCTAGATCTTTAACTTAATTCAAGAGAATACTAAAAATAATAAATACCTACATATTTTTATACAATGTTAGTACTTAAGTAATTTACTCATATTTTCCGGAACGCATATTATGAGACATTCTCTCCAAGCGGAATCGCGCCGTGATACGTTAGGTTATCAGTTTAAAATATTAATATTTAAAAGCAATGACTCGAAGCAATTGTTTTATCAGTGCATATCTTATTTGGTTTACGTCACAGATACTGTACAATAAGATTTGCTTGTAATGATAAACTTGCCAATTGTTTTGATCGCACAACAAAATCGAGAGATCGGTTACTGATAAATTAAACGTGTATTATTGAGACCCATTGTAATTCTTTAGGGCGAATTTCACCAATGAAACTAATCGCGATTAGTTTAACTAAACTCAGTTTATGCAAATACACTGTTCTGATTGGTAGTTTGTCAGCGATCCCAACCAATCAGAACGTTGTGTATGCATAAACTGACTTTAGATGAACTAATCGCGATTAGTTTCATTGGTGAAATCGGCCCTTATTATCATAAAGTCTGTTCTCCGAAGGATTAGGTAGAAGTGTAGTACCTACATACACACATTTTCAACACTTATCTTTAAGGCCCAAATAGTGGGGGAGGAAAGTTTTAAGAATGAATTTGGACTGTTATGGGAGAAGAGAAAGACAAACGAATCGAGGGATTGAGTAAAAAATCATACCGTGGCTATATATGGTGATGAAGGTGAGAGAAGACATGCTGCGCCATTCCTAATAAATTGGGATAAGGGTAGTGGATGATGATAATACAGTTGTTGTATCTTACGAACAGCGGGTTGGTTTCAGGCCCAGTGTTTGTATCCCTAGTTTAGTAGTCTATTTTAGTAGCCTAACAAATGGTCAAATAAGTTAGAGTGTTAATTATTCGACCATTTGGGAGGCTAACAATTGATGAATTATCGCGTTTTATCGAAAAACCATTGGTTGAGTTAACTAGAGATAAATGAAAATTAAAAAAAAAAAAAATAACCGACTTCCAAATTAAAAATACTACCAAAGTGAAAATAACTTTGCCCGTTTTTACCCTTTTTATGCGAGACACGATCGATTATTTTTCCACTACCTGATGAGCTGACTTTATTAAATGCAAATAAGTTCCAACAACAATTTATTAGAAACGTTCAAACCACAGACAATATACCAAATAATGCATCTAAAAAGAAAAAAAAATACATTGTAGTTACTTAATGATATCAAAACTCCATACATAAGTTATTTCGTAACTGTTATTATGTAATTTTTGTTTTAATTTTTAATTTTCATTTTATAATCTTATGTATAAATTTTCATATTTTGAAACGAATTTCTTAGCCAATGTGTTGCATAATAGACAAGTAGTAGCAAGTAAGTAGTAGTGGAAAATTTGTTTTTTGTCCGTCAGGTAGATTAATAAAAAATATTAGGCACGTATTTTTTCTTTTGACACGTAATCTATACTAATATTATAAAGCTGAAGAGTTTGTTTGTTTGTTTGTTTGAACGCGCTAATCTCAGGAACTACTGGTTGGAATTGAAAAATTCTTTTTGTGTTGGATAGTCCATTTATCGAGAAAGGTTATAGGCTATATAACATCACGCTACGACCAATAGGACCGGAGCATAAATGAAAAATGTTGCAAAAACGGGCAAAATTATTCCTTTTTGAGAGCTTCCGTTGCGTGCGCTGCGTAAACAGTTTAAGTTACGTAAAAATCATGCATGATGGAATTGGTCCTCTTTAAAAGTTCTAAAAAAAGTCCGCGACAGCGTATGTCTATCTTTTAATATTGACTCACTATAACCTTTTTTTATGGTAATCAAATTTGTTTATTTGCAAAGAGTTTTATCAACATCTATACTAATAATATAAAGCTGAATAGTTTGTTTGTTTGTAAGGTAGGTAGGGTAAGTAGGTTAGGTGGAGTAGATAGGTAGGGTAGGTAGAGTAGGTAGGTAGTGGTAGATAGATAGCCAGTTGATGGGAGCGAAGCCACGGGGGTCAGCTTATAATAATAATATAAAGAGGAAATATTTTTTGTTAACCGACTTATTGTTTGTTTGTTTGTACCGAATAGGATCCGAAAATACTGTACCGATTTAAAAAAATCTTTTACCAATAGAAAGCTTCATTATTCTTGAGTGACAAAGGCTATTTTTTAACCTGAAAACAGGTCCTGTGGGGTGGTCCACGGGAGCGAAACCAAGTGGAACAGCTATAATATTATAAAGAGGTAAAGTTTGTGAGTTTGTAGGGGGTAATCTCTGGATCTACTGAACCGATTTAGATGAAATTTTGCATGGAGATAGTTTGGGACCCTGGGAAGGACATAGGTTTATATTCCCTTGGGATGATGAAACACTTTTTACGCGGGCGAAGCCGCGGGCAGAAGCTAGTTAAACATAAAGTGACGACGATATAATGCTTTGAAATATCAAGTGACGTCACAAGTACCCACCCCTGAACTATGATGCGCTTTATCATTGTAATTTTTTATTGATTTGGTAAAGCAAGAGATACGTACTCAATATTATTTGATAATCTCACTGACGGACTAAATTTAATTATCATTTTTATAACCAGGAAACATCCCTATTGATATTCTCCGGTGAACTATAAAACCGTACAATATGCTGGTACTGAGAATTTCCTGATGAATAATCACTGCCCGATCCGTATGGTTATTACGTATCTTTCAAGAGCGATAGCGATTTTTGGATAATAATTGCTCTATCTATATCTATCTCTATTCAGAAGTTTTAGAGCTTTTGACGGATTTTTTAAAGAAAAAGTGCGTTTGACGAACAGCGAACGATTAGCAAACGATTGTGTAGGACCGACCTGACTATGACATAAAGCGTTTGATCGCGCGATGGTTGCTGGTTGCTGAGATTGCTGTTTCTTACGTAATAAGCCTGCGGGGAATACACCTCTGGACTCATCCCTTAATTTAACGCTTATCAGATGATGTAGCTAATTTATAAATAAAAAACAGAGATGCATGTATTTGAGCATAATTAATAATGATCAGTCTCCTCTGCTCTGAAGGGTTATCTCATTTTGGTTATACACGTTACTGTACGTAATCTTTCATAACGAGACTCACGTTAAATAGGTAATTGTTCAACATATACAAATTTAAACATATACAGGGTTAAATAAGCTAGTGAAACGCCACAGAAATTATGGATAGATTCTGCTAACGACCATTGATATGACGAACGTTTAAATAATCGATTACTTATTAATTTAGTCTAAACATGATTTTATGTACTTATCTAAAGGTACTACTGCCGGTCTTTGTGCCCGTAATCAGCTGTAGTTAGTTACTAGTATGTTTGTTTGTAATGTGCTATCTCTAAAAGAACTGATTACGAAAATTTTTACACTGATAGAAAACTTACGCTATCGCTGCTTTCTATCCCGAAATATTTAAGGCCCTTACTCCGCTTTAGAGTCGTAAAACGGTTATTATCTAAAGCTCAGTAACGGCTTGGTTATATGGGTTGAAAAATTTTACATTTATTGTTGATTCATGTACTTTATTTGTAACAAACATGCCTTTTTCGTATGACTAATACATTTGTTTTAAAAAAATAATTATCAAAATGACATTTTTTCGTATCTTTTGAATAGGTACGTCCAAAACGACTTGAATGTTTAAAAATATTTTTGCACAGAAAAAAAAAGATTGGAATTTCTTCTTTCTTCCATATGGTTAAGAAGAAAAATATTAAAATACATATATATATCAACTGTCCAAAATGCGGTCCATTATTGACATTCTAACAAAGAGCGGGCGCGCCGCCAGTACCGCGTTAACATTGGGCACAGATAACATAATACTAGCATACAGATGTCTCATCCCATACAAAGAAACCGTGCCGACTTAAATAGCGTTTTTCGTCTGATTAAGATGATTATTTTTATAAGTACTTTGATCACGTTCGGTTCCGTTCCACGGCTATAGATGGTGTTAGCAGCGACTTGCAAGTAAAAGGGTTTCTCGGTTCGTGATTATTTTGCTTTAAATACAGTGACGATTGGTTTTATAGTATTTTTGCACGTTTTTACAGTTTCATTGTAACTACTAAAATGTGTTACAATATAAAATTAAAAATCGAGTGCCTCAGAAATTTATGAGGAGAGTTGATTAAAAAAGAACATACAATTTTTATGATCAATTCTAGAAAATGTTAATTTTAACACATTTCAATAACAAATTGATGCATATCGCGCCATCTAGTGACAATTATTTGAATTATGTTTTCTTTGTTAGCGCTGAGACCCCGTGCATTGGGGAATATATACGCCTTAATGGTTTATTTGAAATAGGCCACGGGAGGCAAAAGCTAGGTAAATAAATTCGACCTTCAATATTCTCGATTTTGTAACTCCACCATAGTAAGTAAAAAAAATATCTCTTCTAAAGTTTTCTATTTTTTAATAAAAAGTTACAGCTCCATCGATAATGCTAATGAAAATCACAAAACGAAGCGAATGCCCGCTTCGTTATCATGTAGATCCTTAGAGAAATTGATAACGAGTTATAATCAGGTATTGCATAATATAAAAACGTTCCTAGAGATGACATATCTAAGAATATCTTTTTAAATGTAGATACATAATGTACCTCCTATCGGCAGACTTATTTCTCAGGCATTTTTACTGATCCAAGCACAATTACCGAAATAAATTCATCGTTACTTTGGTAATAATTATTTACATAAATTATAAGTCAAACTTTATGTAGTATAACAGGAAAACATTAACAGTTACGCACAACACTACACCAATATCTAATGTTGTGAATAACAAAGCCGATCGTCGAACAATAAAGGAGTTTCTCCACTGTATTTTACAAACAAAATTAATACATACTTGTTAGAAATTTGAGATTAACACCACTGCTGTTTAAATTTATGTACATTCATAGCGATAGATGAATGTACATAAATGACGCAGACCTAAGGAAACCTAACTACCAATTGCTGCGTTTCTACTGGTCTGAATTCAGTCTAACTGTGTTATGTTTGCACTACGATACGTAGACGGATTGTGAAATTCTAAGGCAGTAAAATATATTTCATTATTGTTTAAAATTAAGTTTATTTTATTGCAGATAATTCCCCTTGACGTAAACGTTTTTGACGTAACTGTACCGAACACGTGTAGAATTAGTCATTTTCCAGTAAGTTATACATTTATCTACATCACAGTATATCTACGTGAAGTGCAGTGGACGTAATTATTATTGTTTACGTAACGCATTATTAATTTACTGCCGCAATATTACAACCGGATTACTACAGAACTGCGAACATTAGGTACCTACTACCTGTAATAGATTTATTGGGAAAGTCAGTTGGAATTAATTTCTTTGAAAATGAATGCGTATTTCGGTAAGCCAGTCAAACAACGAGGAAAGTTTCAAGAAGTTTTGCTAAAATGTAAAGACGAAAAACCCGATTCAACATACTAGCACTAAATACCTACACCACGAACGTATACCCCGAAGGAGACGTTTTAAATAAAGAAGACCCTAGCCTGGGGATCGAACCCAGAATATCATGCAAACATGTTTAGCCAGTGCCAAAGCTCAAAGGCATCAGATGAATACTTGTTGTATTTTATAAATTGGCAATCGTTCTTCTCTTAATTACCTACATTAAACATATTAATGGTTCTATAATAGATAAATCTAAGTACGTATGTGTTATTTGAAATATAATATATAGAAGAGACGAAATGCGACGGCACTGATTGTGGCTTTACTTATCAATTAGCGATCGTAAGTATGATATCATTGTATGGACATACATTATGTATACTTATCAAATACTATAAGAATGAAACGCCAAGTATGTCTGTGTGTGTGAACGTATGCATGTGTGACTTATAAAAGAATGTCATTCTGCAGCTACTGTATTTATTATCATAAAAATGCTTTGACACCCCAACCTAATGAAATTATAAAGATACAACGGAGCGATATATTCCCTTTATGTCGAGCCTGGAAGTCTATTGTTCTCCAAAGTATTGATATTTTACGCTTTCTATTACCTTTATGTCGAGTTTGGTGAACAGGTACAGTCAGGGATGTAAATTAAAAGCCAATGGCATAAAAACATTGTTTTATTATTTGTTCTATTACTTATTTTCATATATATATCTAATCTTTCTTAATCTAAACATATAAATCACAGTATAATCATCACGTATATAAATAATTCTTCTAAAAAATAACTTTCTTCATCTAATAAATGAACTTAATATTTTAAAAGATAGGTACTTTTTCATCATGCACATAATTTCGAATATTAAAAAAAAATACACTGATATTATGAATACTTTGATGGTTAATAAAAAATATAATAGTAGGTACATAGTACTGTATGGTTAAAGTTATTAGTTGTTTTAAAATTCTTTTTTGTGTATAACTGATTCTAAATCATGTGCATGTATATACATTTCATTGGACGTGACTGTACTTCTAAAATATGATATTATTAAACTCGACATAAAGGTAATAAAAGCGTGGTAAATAAACTCGACATAAAGGGAATAGAAACGGGACAGAAAACTAAGCTCGACATAAGGGTAATAGAAACGAGACAAGGTTTTCGGCTCGACATAACGGGACTCGACATAAAGGGAATATATCAACGGAGCGATGCATTTCTTAGTATTTATGATTGCAGTTTGATTTGCATTAATATTTTAAGTAAGTAGATAATGTTAATATTATTGACGTTTAGGGAAAATTATTTGGTTTAAAATTTTAAATGTGTGCGGTCAGGCGAGTGAGTCTGCGCTCCAGACTTGGAGCGCATACCTCAGTCCGGCAGGCTTATTACGAATCTTTTGCAAGAGCAAGACGATAGCGATTAAAGACTATTTAAAAAAAACCGCCAACAACTCTAAAACTTCTGTATTGAAGAGCAATTATAGCGCAAAAATCACTATCGTTCTATTTTTGCAAAAGATACATAATAAGCCTGCGGCAGGCTTATTATGTATCTTGCAAGAGCAAGACGATAGCGATGTCGACGGCGCGCATTGTTCCCGCGCGCCTCAAGGAGTTGTCAGCAAAGAGAGGGGCCCAGCTGGGTCGAAGCCTACCGGGGTTCGGGGTTATCCGAAAGGAAGCTAGAGCCCCGGTACGAAGGCTAGAAGGAACGGCGCGGGGTTTTTAGTCAGTACAAGTCTGACACTATCTCCCGCTCCACCAAAGAGCGGGATTTGTCATAAGATGATTTTCCCCGTCGACAAAAAAAAAAAAAAAAACAAAAAAAAGACGATAGCGATTTTTGCACAATAATATGCCCTACAAATTCTTCAATACAGAAGTAATAGAGTTATTTTTTACAATTGCATTTGACAAGCAGCGAGAAAGCGAGCGATTAGCAAACGGTAATTCCGACTTTTATGGCATAAAGCGTTTGATCGCGCGATGATTGCTGTTTCTTACGGTCTTTTTGGGGTAAATCGGCCAAGTGCGAGGTAGACTCGCGCACGAAGGTTTCCGTACCCTTATCGCAAAAACGGCAAAAATATCACGTTTGTTGTATGGGAGCCCTACTTAAATATTTATTTTATTCTGTTTTTAGTATTTGTTGTTCTATAACGGCAACAGAAATATATCATCTGTGAAAATTTCAACTGTCTAGCTATCACGGTTCCAACTTATACGGACAGACAGACAGACAGACCGCGGAGTCTTAGTAATAGGATCCCGTTTTTACGCTTTGGGTACGGAACGCTAAAAAAGAATTAGCACTCACGTATCTCTGAATCAACTGAGTATAAAATAATAGAAATAAAATAAATAAGAAGTGTACGGTTTTAAAATAACATGATAAAAAAATTCTGTCATACGAGTCCTACTCGTCCGACTGTGGGCGATTTTTCATAAAGTGACAAAAAGTTATGAATACGCGGGTGTACTATAGATACCTCTACCCAACCCTTCGGTTACTACAGGCGTGATGTAATCTACACTAATATTATAAAGAGGAAAGATTTGTTTGTAATGGATAAACTCAAAAACTATTTAACCGATTTCGAAATTTTTTTCACTAGTAGAAAGCTACATAATTCCTGAATAACATAGGTAACTTTTTTATCCCGTAAACGAAACAGAAAGTGTCTTATAAACATCTAAAATCGATCAATAACATAGATAGAGAAATTGTTTGCATCAAGCATCCAGCAACGGAAACCCAAACATAATAAAAGTAAGTTCCTCAGTGAAAACTATATTGACTATAGTGTTCTATGATTATCATCATTTACTTCATCTTTTACACTACATTGAAAGGAACGAGTTAACACGAAGAGACAATTAATGCCATATTTAGTGCCAGAATGGCTAACAACCACGAAGGTAGCTGCAATAGAGTCTAGACATAGTATAACATGGAGGAAGTTTTTGTTCAGCTGTGGTCTGCAATAGGCTGAGTTTTTTTTTATTGTAAAGTCAATGTTACTTTTGCTTTTAATTAAAAAAGAGGCCTAGAGCCTGCATCCTGACTCTAAACAAATTAGATTCCCTCAGCAAAAGGCCCTATTATTTAATAATAAAAAAATAAGATGAAAAAGGATTTTACCTGGAGTTTCCGCGCGTTCCCAGCCGTCGCGGCCGCACTGTTGGGTACACCTGCTTCATTACTTTCCCGAAATCCGCCGTAGAGAGAGGCTTCATATTACTGCTCATACAATGTGCACTGCCAAGAAAAGACAATGTATGTTACTTACTTTTTAAAGCTTATTGAATACCTAAAGCACATTCTACTTATACCAGTTTTTTGCAAGTTACAGGCATGTGTATTTGCAGCTTTATTTATTGTATGATCATCAGTGAGGCAGCTTACTACTAATATCATATCCTGTGCGTGGTAGAGGCGCGTGCAGGAGTTATATTAAGATTGACGCCTCGAACAGTAACAGAAAATTATAAAATCATTTTAACAAGTTCAAGTCTCTATCTGTTTTTAATCAATATGATCTTAGCAATAGATTGAAACAATTTCCTAAAAATGATTTACTTAATGTTTTAAAAAAAGCAGAATTTGACAGGACTTTGGTTTGGCATACAGTTTTTGTAACAATGCTAAGTTAGCATGCCAAGACAATAAGAACAGTCAGTAATATGTTAGCATTGCTAACATATTACTGACTGTTCTTATTACTGTTTCATATAAGATTCATAATAAATTAAATCAGATGATATTTTAAATCAGAAAATAATTTAAATCAGAAAATAATTCGGATAATAATTAAAAAAATTAAAATCGGAAAATAAATTAAATCAGATACTCACATATATTCATCATACACATCCTGCTTAGGTAATGATACATCAGGGTCGACTTCCAAGTGGGTCTGTATCCAAGTTACAGTCTGTTGAAGTTCAGCCCTGCAACATATTCATGTTTAGAAGTATGAAAAGAATTGAAATTAATTTAGAAGTATAGGCCTTTGGCATGCTCCAGGTCAATAATAGACTGGAATTTTTAATACTGGTGGTGTTGCATGATAGTCTCTTGTCCCCTAAAAGCTTGTCCAACATATTTGGATGTGTATCATCATCATCATCATTTCAGCCGAAAGACGTCCACTGCTGGACATAGGTAAGCGTCGCCACATTGACCGTTCCCATGCGTCCCGCAACCTTAACCAGCTCATTGGTCCACCTAGTGGGAGGCCTTCCAAGGTTTCGTCACGCACAGCGGAACAGCAGCCTTCCAGCATTTCATTTGGTTGTATATTATTATAATATTTCCTGTACGCAAAATACCTGCATAGTCGTGGAGTTGCGGACACCAGCCCGTCTTAACTTATTTGGATATTTGTCATACATTGTTTAAGGTTACATGTTGTTGAACGCTTATTTACTAAAGGCATTTGCGTTACTGATATGATGGACTATATTTTACAAGATCCTATTATGACGTGCTTGCACTTGGACATTTCCTCTACCTCCCTTCATAAATTCCAATACTAAAAACGCAATAAATTATTATGGATCTATCTAGTGATGTGCAAATATGAGTCAGTATGAGGATATTGTATGAGTTTAAATTTTGTAGGTATTTGAATTTAATACAAAAACAATGCACATTGAAAGTTATTTTGTTTACTTATATATATTGGTATATCCACTGTTAAAGAAAATGCTCTTATTATTTTATATTCTACATGTTTTTATGAACAACAAAAGATGTTGCATTGCATTAGTAATCTTAAATAATGTGTTAACTTTTTTATGCAGTAGCATAAAATGGGATGTGAATGCATACCGTGAGCCCAGTGGATTGATTGGTTGTTTGAGGGGATCATGTTGAGGCACTCCGGTGGGCAAGCGTAGATATAGTAGTAATCTCTCTGCACCGCTCAGTGCTTCCACTGCTTCGAGCAGCTGGGCCACTCTTTGTCGGCCCTCCTGACTGTAACAATAATACTTTCATCACTTTTGAGTTTTGTACTTCAGACTGGAATGTTTCCAATGTGACAAAATCTTTCACTAGCACAGTTTTTTAACATGTTCTTAAATATTCAGAGTAATATATAAAACTTACGCCTTTTTCCCATGTGGTAGGCAGAACTACAGAACGCCACCTGCTACGATCCTTACATACTTCTTTTGCTTCACTCACATTCATACATCTAGTAATACATGTCAAAAGATTAAATATTAGAACTCATATTGTTCCAGATAAAGGTAATATTTTGTGTTAAAAAATAAAGCCTCAACTGCAACAAAGTAAGGCTTTTCTTTATGATGTTTAAAAGAAAATTACCAACAATATTATGCTTCAATACAGCTTGGTAGAAATTGATCAAATGGAAGGTGTACCTAAAGCAAGCCCAACAGCTGTGCTGCTGATAACAATGGCATACTATCGTGATCAAACGAAATTCGCCGATTAAATATGTGTGGGTGTGTGAACTCAACATATCCGCGAGGTTTGTATAGTCTAGTTTGGAATGACTGACGTTACCTGAGGGTGTTCTCGACTATCTGCTGCATGGAAGCTATTTTGCCCGAGTCCATGTTGGACTCGCTGCCCCGCACGGTCTCGCCGCCGGGGGCCGTGGAGCTCGACGATCCCGGAGCGCTGCTTGGGGCGGCGACACTTTCTTTATTGTAAGACGCAGTTTGCCTATGTTTTGGATGATTGACATTTTCCCGATGAAGTTTCGCGTCATCCACTAGTTCTCTCTCAGTTTTAACATTTTTTGCACTATCTTCAGTGGCCCAAGGTTGAAATGGACTTGTACTATCCATTCTAGCCCAAGCAGCTTATAAAAATATTGTTATTTGATTTCATATTGAAACTTTTTCTAATCTGAATTATAAAATGCGTAACAAAACTCCATTTTCTTGACATTTGATCAGCTGTGCGGTGAGGTGGAGTGAAGGGGGGATATGGATATGGGGTTATCAGCATTCGGGCAGTTTTGTGGAACAGAAAAAAAAACATTTAATGTTATTTAACATTTCAAAAGATATTATTTTTTTTAATAAATACGATATTGAAATATACACACATCAACACGGTCTAGGGATATTTTTAAAAAAGCGAATTACTATCAATGTGTTAATTATTTATATGACATGTATATATTTAAAAGATACGTTATTTAATATTCTACCATTTTTTAATAATGGTTAAGGTACTTCAATTAAAATTTCAGGATTTTATGGAAAAAAAATTAAGCATAGACGGAAACCGTATATGAATTAACTTTTAATTTATGAGTAAAACTGAAAAAAATAGAAAAATCATTTAATTTGTGTTTATAAACTTGAAGTTAGTAGTCTGAGAAAGCGCCCATGATGTTCATAACACATCGGCAACGATTCGGCATGCTCAGAACAAGGTTGTCAATGTCTTGCTGCGGAATATTGTCCCATGTCCTTCTGAGGTGCGCAAAAAGTTGATCTTCTGTAGCCAGATTTTCAGGAACTTCCTTCAGAGCTCTTCTTTGCAGCATATCCCACGCATGCTCAATGGGATTTAGATCTGGCGATTGAGCAGGCCAGTCTAAGGCCCTAACATTGTGTGTATGTAACCAAGCTGCTACCGTTCTCGCCGTGTTTGCCCTGGCATTGTCGTGCATGAGCAGGAAATCTTGCCCCATTTGTGTTCTGTGGGGCAAGATTACGGGCCCCAGCACCTGTTGGACGTATCGTTCTGCCGTCATATTGCCCCGCACCCAAATGAGATCCGTCCGTCCTCCAAGACGAATTCCTGCCCAAACCATAATTGTTCCTCCTTGGTATGGGTGAACTTCCTGAGGGTTCTGAAGACGGCTCCATCGTCCAGGAACTCGCCAAACACGCGTCCTTCGTGAATCTGGATGGAAGCCGAACCTGGATTCATCCGTGAACAGCACGTTGGACCATTGCTCACGGCCCCAGTCCACGTGGTTCCGAACCCATTCTAATCGTCGTCCACGATTGCCTCTCCGTAAAGGTGGGACCCGGAGTGGTCTACGAGAGCGTAGATTGCTTTCATGCAGTCGCCTTCTTACAGTTTGGTCAGTCACAAGCACTTGGTGTTCCACTCGCAGCCTTTGGACCAATTGAGTCGCCGTTGCATTTGGTTGAGCTCGCGCAGTAATTTGCAAAAATCGGTCTTGTCTGGGGGTAGTGATGCGACTTGGCCCCCGGTGCCTCTCCGCTACTTCACCTGTGGCACGATAGCGTGTCCACAATCTTGAAATTACATTTTGGTGGGTCCCTATGGCCTCAGCAACATTACGCTGAACAGACCCAGCTTCCAGCATTCCCACAGCTCGTAACATCTCCGCCCTCGTCAAATGTTGGCGTTGCATGGCTACAATACCTCTATTTTAACTTTATCTTTCGTTTAAAAATGAAAAAAAGCTGTCACTAAACGTAATTCGTATTGTTTTCTAAATTTCGCACAAATGGAAATTCCCTCTCCTACACATCAAGACGTTTTATGCCACCGAAACAAAAGAATTTTCAAAAATTTGAATTTGGAATTAGTCTGAGATAAATTACAAACAAATCGGTGTTAAGAAGATTCCAATACGGCCAGTAATTTTCGAGTTATTTAATTGAGTATGAAATATCCCTAGACCGTGTTGATGTGTTTATATTTAAATTACGAATAGAAACCTTTTTTAAGCTGGTACACATGAAGTAACTTCAGTCGACTTGCTTGCACAGAGGTAAATAGATTTAGATATAGTTCTCGCCAAACTTCTTGGCCGCCCGCGCGTAGCTGGCTACAATGGCTGCGCAGTAGTAAATCTCATACAAAAACAGATACGCGCATGCGGAAAGCCAAGTTCAGGGTGGTCCAGAAGTTTGGCGGGAGCTTTACAAGTATCTCGTTATAAACCTGGGTCTAGACCACAGACAGACAGAACAGAGAGATACTACGTATGTCTAGACTTAAGAATCTGAATTTGATATCAACTTGGTCCTTAAGCTATCAATAGCAAATCACCGTTGGACGCATGTGTACCTAGCAATACCTGCAAGCTAAAGCTCATAGAGCCGGCGTTAAAAAGTCTATGCTATGATCATCAAATTGGTTACTTATGGCTGACTGTCATTGTAGTACGTCAAGGCAAGAGCCTCATCTACGGCTCGGTGTTTCCATCATAAGACATTTTTCCTCAAGTTCAGGGGGCTTATTAATAATTTTGAGATATTTAGGGTTAAAAGTATTTCCGAATATTGTTTAGGGAAAAGTTGAAAATAGGGAAGAGTATATAATGTTATATAATCGCGATCAAAGGCTTTAATTTTTGAACTGATTTGATTTCAGTGGTGATTAATGCTAGGAAATGCTACTGATCTAACAAGTCCTAATGTATGTAGCAATACCATAATCGAAAATAACAATTTCTTATTATTATTTCATATTTCTTTCAGAACAAAATTGTGAATACTCAGTTTAGAAGTATTTTGACTGAAGTGCCTTTGCTTTTATACCTCTTAATATATACTTAACAACTAAACTAAACAAACTTATTCTAAACCTACCTAACTACTTACATATATAATTATGTAATAGAAACTTGTGAACATATACAGAGTGGGCACAAAACCGTGGATCAAACGAAACAAGGACCACGATTTGGCCCACACTGTATAAAAAAAAGAAGCGAAAGAAATGTGTAATTAAAAATAGCACTGAAGAGTCGAACCTTTAAAAATTAAAAGACTTGACCCACACTTATGGGTAATTATTTCATTTTTTAACACTTATTTTTCTGTTTAGAAAATGGCACAAAAGGGAAAATGTAACAGATTTAAGAAAAAAATTCTAGTAGCGTTGGGAAATCCAAAGTCGGAGAGTAGCAGCACGCAACCCCCGACCCCCCTGCCCGTTTGGCGCGGCGTCCAACACAACCAACCAACCGACGACTCCCATCGCGATCGCGTTGTAATTTTACGTTGTGTTTATTTTATTCAGTTGAAAAATAAAGGATAACTTTATATTTATTAATCATACATTCACCGTATTGAGGTATTTATTCGAGCCAAACTAATTCACATATTTTGTCGTAATAGATTTTACCTAATTTCAAGTGGAATTCGGTAAATATCAAGATTTAGTGCTAAATACAAAGTAAGCAATTTTGAGTTCATTGGTCTTTCTGCTGACTTAGAGCCCACTCTAGGTCAGCAGAATACATGCAGCCGGATGTGCACGTTTATACATACATAAATTACCTTTTTTGATACACTTTAGTTCTATGGAATCAAAATATAAAACAAAAAGGAAACTTTCCGCGAGTTATGAATTTGTCGCACTTCTGTAAAACAATAGCTTCTTTTTTAAATTGTTTTAGAAAAAGATTTTGATATATTTTTATAATAATGTCTACATAACCAACTTATTTTTATAAGAATATCAACTTAAGCAATTGAGCCTAGAAAATTCATGAATAAAATACTAATCATTATTATTTTGTTCAATTAATATCAACTTTTTCCAGGTTCAAAATGTCTGACGAAATTGATATAGAGGAGCATGATGTCATGGATAATCCTATAATCAAGAGGATATTCCCAGACTTGTCTGTGATAAAAAAGGAGATCAATCAATACAACTACAATGAAGGTATTTTGATTTCTTTAAGTCCCTTTTGCCAGTTTTTGCAACCATAACAGGTTGAATTCTATTTATTCTATTCATTGTTTAACTGAGAGTTTCCCATATTAATATTAATTTTCAATTGATTTTCCAGTGTATTAAAAAAAGTATAATTTTACTGTTACTGTTATATGTAAATAATTAAATAAACATTTATCACGACAAGCTAAATCAAAATTATTCCAAGTGCCATAACTTTTATGGCAGGCGTACGGCTTCTTTCACTATACCCAACTTATTAAACAAAATACCTGTAGAAATTAGAGACTCAATGAACAATAAAAATATTAAGCACAAGCTGAAAGAACATTACATCAACTTAATAACAAGTTAACTTTTTATAGCGTGTTGAGCAAGTGTCAGGTCATGGCATGCTAAGACAGACCCCAAGGGTCTAATTGTGTGCCTTTGTCAACTTAAAGTAAAAACGGATTTTTATGAATAAATAAATAAATAAATAATAATAATAATAATATAGAATTAGTAGAAAGTTGTCTTCCAAGTTATTTAAAGAAAAATATCTGGAAACAATGAACAGAATTTAAACATTCAACTTCAGAAAAGAAAAGCAGTATTTCCACGTTTTCTTAATTTTTAGCAAGCCTTTGAAAGAGTATAGAATCGTATTGTATGTTAAGGATCAAATTTAGATGATTAAATTTTTCTGGAACTTCTTCTGTAAATGGTACATTACCTTTACTTGTCGAAACTATAAAAAAATAATAATATTAAGCAAATATCCCTTATCCATTTCCCATTACCATAAAGGTGGGAGTGCTCCAGGGTAACATTTTTGGGCCAACAATGTATTCTTGCTTTTAAACTCAAATCTATTAAGGTGTTGTATTAAGATCAGATGATAAAAGGTAGTTTGTGAAATCTATTCATTCATTAAATTAAAAGAGTCTCATTGTTTTAATTAAATTTTCAACATTCCTGAGAGTTGTACCTTTACATATAGATACAATTCATTTTTTAATCAGGAATGTTGTTATTTATTATTATAAATATCTAGAATGATATGATGCACCATGGTACCTGCACAAATGGCTTTTTAGTATGCTGATCAGCTGCCACTAATCTTATGATTTTTGCTGACTACCTATTTCAAAACATGGATAACTGTGTCCAAGTAGAAGCTGTATAAGCCATAAGCATAAATTACTCATGTATAAAATAGCATTCAGTGGAATCCATGGAAACCTACTACCTTGTAGAGATGGATCATACTTAGGGTTGCCATCTGTCCAGGTTTCCGTCCGTTTATAATGTTCCCACTGATGGGACGAGAGAGTAAAATCTCTCTGGAGGTCTGTGAGAGAGGTAATAGGCATTTATCCACCACGCGGGCCCAGTGCGGGTTGGTGAGTGCCACACGTCTTCAAATTTTTGGTTGTAGGTCATGCCGGTTTCCTCACGATGTTTTCCTTCACCGTTTTAAGAGGAATGATAGTGAATGTTCAGGTTGCAACCTCCAAGGTCCAGGGACTTATCGCTTCTTGTTCATTTGGTTTTAGAAGACTTTTGACACTGTTTCTATTCTTACCCTAGTAAACCAGCTATATTAACTCGGTATCTGTGGCAATCAACTTAAATTACTGTCTAACTTTTTATTTGGAAGAACACAAAAGGTGAAAATTGGCAATTATACTAGTGATAGCTTACCTATTACCCATGGAGTGCCACAGGGTAGTATACTAGGTCCAAGATTGTTCCTAGTTTACATTAATGATCTTACACAACTTATTAAAATCTGCAAAATAATTTCGTATGCAGATGATACTACCCTAACATACCATGGTGATACTTGGAGTGGAACATACCAAAACGCACAACATGGCTTTATCACGGTCACAAAATGGCTTGCTCAAAATTATCTCTCTCTTAATACCGAGAAAACCAAATATATCGTATTCTCTATTCACAACTCTGGTGAAGAGCTACAATCAACACATTCTAGTTTTTCACCAGCTCCCACAACTGCCATAGTGAAACTATCAATATTGTTCCTCATATCTCTCTCCTGTTGAGTATATTAAATATTTGGGACTAATTATTTGACAAAAATCTTAATTTTAAAAATCATTTAATTAATCTCTCTAACAGAATAAGAAAACTCATATATGTACTTTAACAAATAAGGCAGTCAGCCAATGCTAAGATTATGAAAATGATTTATTACTCCTTGTGTCAAGCGGTTATAACCTATTGTATTACTTGTTGGGGTGGTGCCGCTAAACTATACAGGGAATGTGAGGTGCTTATTGTACGTAAACTGTTTTACTAGCGTTAATTAATATGAGTTAGCATTCCAGTGTCCAGCTAATTACCCTGAATGAAAAAGAAATTACAGGGAGAAGTCTGTCCTATGTGATAAGAATCTGTACCCTTCCGAACATCTTTTGGTCAAAAATTCAACATGTTCCTAGGCCTAAGACTATTCAACATTGCTAATAAACATTTGCACATTTTCCACATGACAAAAAAAGAGTGGAAACAGAATGTGATCACTTGGCTTCTATCCATAAACTATGATGAAACTGAAAAGCTATTCAGCATACTTGCATAATTTATTTGTGTAAATTATTATAATTATATTAGGTTAATCATTTATTTATTTATGTCTTGGATGGCAGAATTAAGTGGACGATAATACATTGATACATGAGTAGAGCACCTACGTTAATCTACTTGAAAAAAATCTATATCCTAAGTTTTCTCTGGCACTCACACACACTCACATAAACATGACACCCACACACAAACCAAACATTACACTCCCACACACCCAACACACACACATACACTCACACACCCCTACACTTACCAGCAGACACCTTTTAAGTTTTTGTATGTTAATTTTAATTCTAGTTTTGCACCTAATAGTCCCTAATTCTGTTCCTTTTTAACCGACTTCCCAAAAAGGAGGGGGTTCTATGTTCGACATCGAGTTTGTTTTTTTTTTTTTGTATGTTCACCGATATCTCCGTCAATTGTGGACTGATTTTGAAATTTCTTTTTTTGTTTGTTAGAGTATGTTTCGAAATTGGTACCATTTTAATTTGGTGAAGATCTGATAAAGATCTTCGGAGATATACAGCAGAACTCTTTAATAAATGACGGCAAATCTCTCGGGATTGCTGCAACCTCATGTCTGTTTGTTGTTTATACCATTTCATAACATAACATCACGCCAGTTGGCTCTAAAGGGGTACTCAGATGTGTACAGTTCACCTTGATACATTGTCATTTCACCGGTTATGATCAAGTTTCATGGCATTCGGATAATCTATTCTGGCATTATAAATATCTCACTAAAGGCAAGTTGCTTAATAGGTACAACTAAAAAGTGAAAAATGTAAAATCTTTTTACAAAAAAAATACTACCGACTGCCAACTAAAAACACTAAAAAGTGAAAAATAACTTTCTTTTTCGAAGTCGGTGTCCATAACGAAAAAAATTGGCTACCAAAGACACCGACTTCGAAAAAGAAAGTTATTTTTCACTTTGTAGTGTTTTTAGTTGGAAGTCGGTAGTGTTTTTTTTTGTAAAAACGATTTTTTATTAATGAAACTAATCTAGATTATGAAACTATTTTTGTAATTAAAATACGTATATTATATGTTATTGATCAAGGGCCTCAATTTGTTAACGAGGGTGGGCGCTGATACCTGTAATCACAAGATATTAAGTTGTCTTAGTTTAGGTATTGGCTGCAACTTTAACTTACAACTGTACCTTATTTTTTATTGTAAACCGTTATGGTTTTATGTTTTTACTTGAAGGTGCAAATAAACTATTTACTATTTATTTATTGTCCTGGTTGGCAGATTTTAGAGATGGCAACCCTAGTCGTATAAGATAGAGTTTGTACTAAGTGCGCCTAGTCCAAGTCTGTACAAATCATTGATCCAAATACCTGTTCCACCTAGTCTACCTGGTCCATGAAATATGCATAATTTTTAGATGCTTAGGCTTTGCGAACCACTAGTACGTGTAGGTACGTACCTAAGTACGCAGTATCATTTCATACTTTACACAGGGTTAGAAATATCAATGTAAAGATTTATCTACATTGTAGATTGTTGGAGTATTTAAAAGATATCAATAAATTTTTCAGAGTGCTTAATCAGATTTTTTGCCTTTTTTGGTATTTTTTTAAATCACGTTACTACAATTGATGAGCTTTTCGGGTCCCTAGCCTCGTTTTTCTGTCATTTAACAGTAATCCACAGCAGGAAAAAAATCACAAGGGACGTTTGTGACATCGAGTAGGTATCAATACGGCGAGCCGGCGTCCAACGAGATCACGTTCGCATGAGTCCGTACTTGATACCCGACATACTCGACTGGAACATAATAGTCTTCATTCGCATCGAGTATTTTCAAGTAGTCTATAAAAGCTGTCTAGTCCTGACTAGTCTCGAGTATTGACAGACAAAGATGGAAACACTGCGGAATAGTGTAGATAAAGAAGGACAGAATATATTCTTGAACAACACCTTTTTTTGGTTGAAATTCAAATGACTGGCACAGGAATGATTTATGTAAACATGTGTGCGCGTCGCGTTATTTTTATGTACTTTGAATTAGAATTCAAATTCTAGTGTCTGACACACGAATGATAATGGCAAACATGAATGAACGGTAAAGCAAACTTTATATCTCGGGCAACGAAATGCTATCTCAGCTTTGGATTCGAGCGGGCTGCGGGTGCAGTGCTCTACGTAGTGAGGCTAGGTGGATCAAGTATTTTAACATTTGGAATGGGTGCAACCTAGTCTCGTTAAATACCTAATCCCTGGATCTATCCTAGTATATACGCTTTATCTCTACCGTGGTTTACATCTTATTTATTCAACAGAACTCAGAAAGTCATTATCAATGGGTTTGGGTCCGAATAAACTTTCATTTGCATTGCGTCTGGGGTGCCTCAGGGGCCAGTTTTGGTTCCTCTTATCATATTGTACATTAACATCATTAAAACCTGTTTCCTCGACTCCATTTCCTTTCTAACGCTGATGACATGAACGAATTTAAATAAATCCTGAAGAATTAGAGCTCATGACTGCTTACTACATCAAGATAGACTTTCTGATTACTGTCTGGATAGCAAGTTACAACTCAGTTAACAAAAGGCCATTCTATCTCCTTTACAAAAATAAAATGATGATTAATTTTCGTCGGTCAGCCATCCATTTTAAATCCATTGTTTTAAAACTGTGTTCCCTTTTATTTGGACCTACATTGTTGTATCTGTGTGTGCCAAATAAACTAGTTTTCTTTCTTTTTCTTTCAAAGACGTCGGTCTTTCGATGGCTGACAATCTTCTCATCTTCTCGGCTAGTTATTATTTATAGCCACGATAAAATAATAATCATATAAAATTTTAATCTAATATTGATTTAATATTAATTTTCTATCTTTTGCTAAAACGTGAACAAAATTGTGGGTTATAATATGTTTACCACCGTAAGGCCCGCTTGCGCCACTGACCTGTTATCTTCCTATGACATATTTCAATTTAACCTCATGTTAGAATCTAACTCTGATTTGAGTTTTTGGCGCTATCGAGTTTTTTGGGCTTTAGTCTTAAAATACCTTTGTTATTATGTAACATATAATTATTTTTTGCTCAAAAAAATAACATAAAATGGTACTAATTAATGAAAATAATCGTTAATTATATTGGTGAGCAGAAAAATTAACAATATTGTTGTTTCAGATTTTAATTCACCATCAGGGAATGCACCACTAGAAGATTCTAGTCAAGGAGATACAACTACTAAAGATTCAGAAGATCAGCTTCCTAAGCATATCCAAAGCAGCAATGAACTTTTTACCGCCAATACTTTTCATGCTTCTGAAGCTATAGAAACTAAAAAACCATCAGGGCTTTTGTGTGAAAATATAATCATACTTGGAACAAAACCCAAATTAGAATGTCAAGAAAATAATAAGAGTTTAAGAAAAGAACCAAAATTAATATTAAAAAATGTAAACACTTTTTTGAAGAGGTGTAAAAGATATTGTAAGATATGTCTTATATTGTTTCCAAAACGAGATATTTTCAACCTTCATGTGATTAAAGTACATACTAAAAGAAAAAACCAACAAATAGCATCCAGGGGAAGGCAAGTTGGTAATAAATTATTTAAGTGTAATGCTTGTGACAAAATTTTATCATCTCGATCTAATCTATGGAGACACTTTAGAAACCTTCATGGAGATGTTGAGGCATTAAAAGTTGTAGACAGGTCTGAAAACAATATAGTTGTTAATGAAGCCTCTCAAAGTAAAACAACCATATCGCCCTCTTGTTTCCATTGCCAACAATTATTTCCAACGCAAAGCTCTTTGATTGAACATTTATATGAAGTTTTGGAGCCAAATAAAATTGGGTCTAATGACGGATCCACAAATTCGTCAACTGCAAAAGAACAAAACAAGAAGGACAATTATAACGATCAATTGATAGACGATGCGCAGGTTAAACACTTGAATGATTCAAATGTAAGTTATAAGAATAACCTCGTAGTAAATAGCCCTTCTGGTAGTTGTGATAAAATGGACACTGATAACAATGACTCAGAGAGTACCTTGCCAGAAAAAAATAACCCAAGGAAACGATTATTAGACAGCGTTGTTGAATTAACTGAATATGGCGACGAAAATATAAAAAAGAAAAAAAGGAAATCAAATAGCGATCCATTAAATACAGATCCAAAAAGTCTATTTACAGAAGAAAATAATAGCAAAACGGAAATAAAATATCACATAAAGTCAATACACAGTGAAAAGTCAAATGAAACAAACAAAAGTAAATTGATATCAAAGAATGAAGCGAAAAAACCATCACCTTCAAAGTTTTACAAATGCTTTATTTGTTCTAAATATTTTAATAATGTGACTACCGAGTTTTATTCCAGACATATTATGAATGATCATAAGATAAAGGCAGTAACGAAAATGAAAACGGTACCATTTGATCCTCAGTGCAAATTTTGTCCTTCAACATTCTCAGGAATAAATTCTTATAATGTCCATTTGTTCAAGTATCACAAGAATCAACTAAAAAGAGCTTATTCTCCTCGTGAAGAGCAGCCAGTAATTAAAAACGACGATAAAGTAGACAAAAACATTCAGGTTGCGTTGAAAAATATTCTGTTTAAATGTATGAAATGTGATTTATATTTTTTGTCTTCCAATGAAGCCATGGAACATTCAAAACACTCAAGAATTTCAGATACTTGGAAGTGTTCAGATTGCCAAAGAATGTTTAGAAGAGAAAATAAGGTGCTGCATGAAAAACAACACTGTTTTTCTAAAACAATCACTGTGCACACTCTTACTGAATCTGCATTCAGTCAGATTTTATACAAATGTTCCAATTGTACTGTACATTACAGCGAAGAAAACTTTTTGCCTCATTATGTCAAATGTGATTCAGAAACACCAAATTCATTATACTGTAAAGTTTGTGACATTCTTATTAACAGAGACGATATGGAATGTCACGGAAGAAGTCACAAAGAAGAAAAAATACCATATTCCGATTTTATCATAATTGAACCCGATATAATAGATGACAGGCATGTAATATCGAACACAAATAAAACCGAACACGACAAATCCGAAATGATAGTTGACAAAAATGTAAGTCCAAATATTGCTATTAAGAAAAAAGGCAAATTCGATATGACAGTTGAGATTGAGAGACATGAAAGTCCGAATACAGCAGCTAAGAAAAAAGACAAATCCAATATGATAGATGACAGAAATACAAGTCAAAATACTGCTGTAGTGAAAAACGACAAACCCGTTATGGTCGACAGCAGATATGAAAGTCCAAACAGAACTAAAACGATAAACAACATCGTAAAGAGATATGAGAAAACTAGGTTCGGTAATGAAAGTTTAGTGGAATATTCTAAGCTAGCAATGAGTTTTTGCCATACTTGCAAATGTTTTATTGGTAATATGAACTTACGAAAATTACATGTGGAGGGCAAATGTGGTCATATGGTAAAATTTCTTTGCAAAGGCTGCGGTTTACTGTTGACAGCGAAAACTCATGAAACACATAAAGAATATCATAAGAAAGAGCAAATTAGTCTGCAAGATTACTCATTTTATGATCTCAAAACCGAAAAACGAATCTGCCCTCCGATACCTGAGTATCCTAAATGCAACTCGTGTGGAGTAAACTTTTTAAGAAACAGTGATGTAAAAACTCATTCATGCCAAGAACAGGATTATATTACTTGCAATGTTTGTTTCATGAAGCTAACAGAACAGGCTTACAAATTACATATACATTTTCATAGTTATGCAATACCGAATGAAAAAACAAAACTGAAAGACACAGCACTCCAAGCTAACACTACTAATGAAATATTGGAGCCAATTTCAAATGTGCCAGATGACTCTTACATTTCAGATATTTTTTACAAATGCAAAAGTTGTCAATTGACAGTTGATACATATGATAAAGTTGTGCAGCATTGTCATGACCATTACAATTCTGAAGTGATCAAATTATATATGCAGAAATGCCAGAATTGCACTTTAATATTCCTAACAAATGATTACAAAAGTCATTTGAGTGGCAAATGCAATAATGATCTCATTAAAGTAGTTGATTTTGATCCATTTTATTTTCGTCATAACAATGATTTTTGGGCAAATCACATTTTTGCATATTTAGCAGATGAAGATATCAGTAAAATTCTTCGTAATTCTATATATAGATATGAATGCAGACTTAAAATGGAGAAAATTCAGTCTGGTTCATCAAACTCGGTGCTTTACAAATGTGATAAATGTCAAGTTTTTATCGATCCTCAATATTTGTTTATGCACGCTAAAAGCTCTCGGTATAAATCTTGTGTTAAATTCAGAAAACACCCGTGTGCGTTGTGTGGCTTGTATTTTAATTCCACAGCTTATAGAATAGCCCACGAAAAAGACCACGAAAGCATAGAAATGAACTTAAAATCGCACATGATTGTATTATACAATAAGGAGGAACATGAAAGTTATAATAAAATAATGTATAACACAAATAATCGTTACATTTTATATCAGTGCAGAAACTGTGAAAGGGTGGTTGATAAATTTGATCGTAATGCTCATAACTGTGATGAAAATAATTTAAAATTATGTTCCACTTGTGGCTTGCTACTTGATAAGAAAGATTTTGACTTACACTTCATTCGACACGAAGAGCTAGATAAATTTGATACTGAAAATATAATTGTGATAATGTTTGGAAATCCCAAACTTAATTATCTTGGAAAGAAGAAACTCAGTTCTACTTTCAGTGGTACTAAATATGATTATACCATGTATAAATGCACGAAGTGCGACTTATGCCTAAGAACAAAGAAATGTATGAGCGAACATGTTTGTCTTTTTGACAATTCAAAACAAAAATGTTCTAAATGTGGATTGTACTTCTCAGAGATGGATTTCAAATATCATTACGAGGCTCATGAAAATAATTTGGATTTCGATGATATAAGTATGAACTTAATAACTTTCGCTCTTGTTGATCCTAATGATAAAGTGGGGAAAAACAAAGACGAAGAAGAAGTTATAGAAAATGAAAGCCCGGCAAAACAAGAAACAATTTATAAATGCGATTGCGGTTTACATTTTTTGGAAGAACTCAATGCTCAACAACATGCAAGAAACTGTAATGCACGGATGAAAATTTCAAAGCAAAGTTGCAGTAAATGCGACTTATTGTTTACTCCGGGAGAATTGTTCAATCATTTGCTGAAACACCATTGTGACAAAAAGTTACAGTTGAAGTTTGATATAGTTCTTGTAAGTAAAAACGAAAAATAAACTCCTTTTTTTGAAGTCGGTTATAAAGTAGAAACAAGACAAAATTAGCGAAACAAGTCAATTAGTAGGTACGAGTGCCCACGACTAAAACCATGTCACATCGTTTTTCAGTCAAAACCGTATAAAATCGCAAGACTAGATGAATCTGAACCCGGCTAGGTAGGTAGTACCGGCCAAAACGTCACAGTGGTTTTAGGAGGGTTCATTTAAGCTATTTCGAAAAAAAATAAGCAGTCTGTTTTATTACAATATGTCTGATATTGAAAAATGTACATAGATTTCGTAATTTTGTTATGAAAAAGTTCGTTTTCAAACATTTTGCGCATCACATGTGGCCTCGGTAAAAATTTTACCGATCTGCCGCATAGCAGCCTCCCCCAATTTATTTTAAATCTTTTGTAGCGTAGCCGAGATTACCAAAATATTGTTTTCAGAAATGTCACCTTTATTTCCAAAAACAATGTTCACTTAAAAACATGATTTTCTGATGGTTTGCTATGGGTTCCCTTTTTCCTCATTTTTAATTTTCTCCAATGGTCTCCTGGGTGCGTGTGACGCTACTAGTGTCTGAAAATTTTGTAATCGGTACCTATCTAAAACCCATCGTTCAACTACTTATATTCTAAAAAATCAGACATATTCGGTAATTTTTTGATTATGAAATTTGAAAATGCGGTCAGGTCAGACGTGACGCGGTAAATTTCTGAAATTAGTATTTTTGTAATCAGTAAAACCAAATGTGAAGCCGGTTTTGGCCGTAAAGGATGAGGCAATAATTTTGGTCGTAAGCACTCGTACTATAACGTAGGTAGGTACTGGTAACCACATTTAGCAGTTAGACCCTTCATACATAACGATAACTACGTCATTTCCACTAAAAATTCCACACCTTAATGAGTGCATTTTAAGAACGCTCGTCTCAGCGGCGAGAGTTGAAATTTTGATATCATACAGTACCTACCTAATACAAAATTTCCATCAGTTATATCAAGGTGTCGGTACATTGCCTCAAATTTATGTAGTATGTTTATTGTTTAACTTCTGTGCATGTGCTTCGCCCGGTAAATGGTACATTTTGTTGTAAGTGAAAAATCTTTACAGCCGAGGCGTCTCCGCTACAATGACAATATAATAAACATAATTTTATTTTATTCTATTGCGCCGACAAAGTTGGCCCACTTGCATCAAAATAGACTATAATTAATTATTTAGGTACCAATATAAGATTTTATTTTAGGTACCCATATATAGTACACATGTACCTACAATAGATTTTGATATATTTTGATCAACTATGTTAAAAAGATAAATTAAGAAAGTTAGATATAATACTTCTTCTTCTTCGGTTCGCCAAGATGAGTTTTGTCCGATGGCTGGTGTTCTTGTCACTCGCCTCACGATCTATAGTACTTAGAGACATGTAAATAATGTACCTACTGCTGGTAGGTAGGTACTACACTCATCGGCACAAATAACGGTCCACCATTAATTATTTCTAAATTTCGAACAAGTTCATCTTTCGCAGTCCTTTTTTAGTACCTACTACCAAATAATTTACTCTATTATTACTGTAAATTAATAGTAGTTTATGCAATGGTCATATAATAGGGGTTATTAAAACACGAGCGTGGGTTAGTTAGTTATATGCCATTGCATACACTATTTTATCTACACTCATACATACAGTTGAAAAAAAACAAAAGTGGAAACGGAAGACATTTGTGGTATGGCGGGCAATTTAGATTCTCATTGCGCATGACTGCGCAGCGCGCGCTTCCATAGACAATGAAACTACATTTCTACATTAAGTCAATGAGCCCATAAGCGTCAATAAATTAAAAAGTAAAAGTTTGCTATAAAAATTAAAAAGTTATTTTATGGTGCAGTTGTTTGAAAATCGAAAGAAAATGTTGCACTGCAATGGTTTTTTTTTTAATTTTACCTATCCACGAATATAAAATGCGTGTTTATACAATTTTTTTATTCATATTTGGAACATTACGCTGTGAGTTTAGATAAACTAATTAATGCAATTAACTAGTAAAATGTATCTTTATAAACATCGACAAATTGCGAATTTGTTCTTGACTGAAAACGACTTGCTTTTCTGACCTCTGATAACCTATTTGGTAATCATCCATCATGTCCTGGGCAACACTACAATAGTTATGGTATATTTTGCCAGTCTTTAATACCGGCTTCCTTATGTACTTGAAACGTGTTTGGTGCTAGTTTTCGACACGTATGTTTAGATTGTCTCTGAGATGTTCCACCGGATTCATGGGGGTAACCATAAGCTCTTAGAGCAAGGTTATTTTGAGTGTGCGTAAGGGACAGATGTATATGACTTGTATACATCTGTACCTTTTTTATAGTCGTTTGATTGACAGTTTCGACACGTCATGATTCGAGGGCAGGTCAGGACTTTGAGGTGGCCATGGTGATCATCGAATCCCGACTCCCTCTAGGTACAGAGTCGCGATTTTTGCGATGTGTAACCGAGATTAACTTGCATGAACACAAATTCTGCCCTAATAAACGGTGCAAATGGCATTTCATGTGATGTTCTAAAACCTCCGTGACGTATCTATCTGCAGTTAGTTACACAACCTCTATCAAAAATAATCTATTGGGTATGAGCCTCGTAAGTGATGCCACCTCAAATCATTAATAAGCCACTTTGATACTACCGCCATTGCACATGGAGGAAACTTAAATTTTTACGCCTGTAGACACGTCGGAGACCATCAGGATTACCTAATAATATTCTGAATTCGTCTGAAAATAGCAATTCTACCAAATCTCCATTGTTCACCGCCTGTACTCACGAACGAAAAAAAATATTTCTGTCCCGTGGGTTGCGAGCAACTGGGGTTCCTTAGTAGGTCTGAAAGCTATTATGCAGTGGCAAGAAAGTGTTCTTCAAACCTCTTTCTGACCGTACTTTTACTCACAAATACATTTCCGAATTCACGGAATTGGTTACGCGCTTGAATTACCGTCACGAACCGGTCTCCAAGGACATTTTTGAGGATAAAATGGCTTTATCGAGCCGCAGTATATTGTAACCGCCTAACTGCGTCTCTCACAGTCGTACGAGCTTCTCTTGAGATTCGTACCACGCGACGTTGGCTTAGTCCTCCGTCAATCAAAGAAACAGTTTGTTCGCCTTTATGAGAGTCCATTATAGGGATGATTTAGCAAAATACTCCCGTTTAATCATGAAAATTAATTAACACAGTTTCTTTACTCTCAATATTAATAACGCGACTAAAATGCAGAATAGCACAAAAACTGACTTTATTCAAGTTTTACTCTCATTCTTATCGGTGTAAAGTTTTAAGGCGATATAATATATGCCCCAATGTAAACGCAGTAATGGCCGTGCGCCCGCTCGATGCCAAAATATCAATATTGGACCTCCTTTTGAGCAGTTTTGTTTCCAAAATATTATTTGATTTACATATGCTATGTCAGTTATAAAGAAATTTCAGCTATCAATTTTTCTGTGTAAAAATATTTTTAAACATTCAAGTATTCCAAAGTGGAGGAGTATCCATAAATTGCGAAAAATATCGTGTTGCTAATTATTTTTTTAAAGCAAAACTATTTGTTATACGAAAAAAACATATTTAAAAAATAATGTACATGAAACATTAATAAATATATATATATATAAATATATAATAATACATATTTTTCAAACCTTTTAACCCAGCCATTACTAAGAAATATGCTTTAGAAAGTTACTGTTTAACGACACTAAAGCGCATGTAGGGTAAGTGAGTAGTTAGCATTTCTTTCGTTGTAAAAATACCTTACAATCATAAACACTTAAGCTGGAGTACTCAAAAATGAAAAACGTGAAAAACAGGTCACTATGAAAGGGTGGCCGGTCATTGTGCCGATGAGTGTAGTTATGTTAAGTAGCTACAACAGAGTAGCTCTCTGTCCCGTTTTTCTAAATTCCTTGTAAAGGCGAATGGTCGCGCGAATACGCGATATTATTATATTCATAATCATATATATCCCTTGGTCGGAACCGAAAATCAGAAAGCGCGACTACTCCTTCGGGTCCACCTTCGATCACTCATTAAGGCTGCGTTTCCACCAGAGATGTGCCATAGGCTGAGCGGTACGAGGATGCGTAGCGATGCTCTGAAACGGTGCGAGGATGTGTAGCGGGTTCGTTTCAGATGAGGTGTGGTGGGAGCGGCACTGCCCGAGAGCCCGCCAGTATTCTAGTTATTCCGGATTTCAAGAGTAGTTAGCGACAAAAAAAATTGGTTCAAATAAATATCACTAGATGGCGCAATATGCACCGACTTTTATTTAATTGGGTGTAAAATTAACATTTTCTAGAATTGATCATCAAAAATTGTATGTTCTTGTTTAACCAACTCTCTCCAGCACAAAATTATGGAATATTGAGCTCTTAATTCAAATTTCGAAGATTATATCAACGCATTTAAACTTGATTCCAATAAATGGCGCGGTTTTAAATTTCTGAGGCATGCCAGTCGATTTTTAAATTTGTATTTTAACACATTTTGATAGAATGAAACTGTTAAAACGTGCAAAAAAATACTATAAAACCAATCGTCACTGTATTTTAACAAAAAAAAATCACGATCTGAGTAAATCCTTTTACTTGCAAGTCGCTGCTTACAACATCTATAGGCGTGGAACGGAACCGAACGCGATCGATGTACTTTTAGTAAATAGTCCGTCGAAAAACGCTAGTTACGTCGGCACAGTTTCCTTGTATGGAATGAGGCTTCTGTATGCTAGAATTATATTATCTGTACCAAGGCTAAAAGCAGCTGGTGGAGATATCGGTGAGGCCAGGGTTTGACCGTCATCAATCAACCAATCACGTAGACGGAAATACATATCGCGTCTTACATCTCGCATGTGATTGGTCCATTGATGGCGTTCAAACACTGTGCTTTGCCAAATTCACTTTCGCAATTAGGCTGCTGGAAGTTGAAGCCTCTCAAATATCTCCACCAGCTGCTTTTAGCCTCGGTTTGCTCTATGGTTCAAAAGTCGCTAAAACTCGTGGAATTATTTTTTGTCTGCTAACTCATATTTTTTGTCGCTAACCGAAATTCAATAGAATTAGCGACAAACTCGCTAGAACCGCAACCATGCTCGCGTCGGTCCCTGCATGCATGCAGCCGTTTTCAGTAGAGCTGCGCTGAGAGAGGCTAGTTAATGAAGTTATTCTATTGGTTCTTAACAAACACATCACTCGCTAAGTATCCTCGCGCATCGCTGGTGGAAACGCAGCCTGAGGTCCTTTTTTATCCGTAGTTAACCAATGGTTAAATATGCTAACCAATAGTTTCAAGTTAAAAACGCGTTTATTCGTCAATTGTTATTTATTTATTTTAGTACACGGAGTACTTACAACAAGTAAAAACAAACAAAAAAAGAAACCATAGTCACCAGAAAGCTAAATATAAATGGTCACGTATAGACTTAAAATAATAATTAATTGTTGGTTTCATAAATTGTCAAATAAGTAAGTTCAGATTTATAATTAAATAATTATAACTCATGAACGTACCAACACCATTTGTTAGACTAAAAATTGATGAATTAACGCGTTATTTATTTAACCATTAGTTGGGCCTTAGTGATTGAAGGGGTTAGCTGAACAAAATAACTGTCTCTAGTACGCAAGAAGGTCGCTCTAGTTAGGTAACTGCCTTAGGTTAGAAGATTTATTTATAAATTGTTCAAGTTTGTTTGTAAAAGATTTTAATAATTTTATTTTAAGTTTTTTATATATGCATAAACATAAATTTATTAATATTATTATTATTATAAACAATACATACTCAGGCTTATTTATAAAAACATTTTAACCACATGATTAGTTTAAATTAAATACTAATTAGCATATAAATTCTCTGTAGAAAATTTGAATTATTTGAGTCCTTAAAATAATCATATGGTTAAAAAGTTTTTTTGTTATAAATAGGGCTCAAGTATTTTTTGCAACAGTCCTTTTAACGAGTAGTTATTGTATTTTTTTATTAATTTAATAAACCAAAATAAATGAAATTCTACATGTTTTCGATCCCCTATGTGATTGTCACAAAAGCGTGGTTACTAAACAACTTAAAGGGTAGCGCAGACAGATCTGCTAAAATGCTATGGGGTTCTATCGCAGAATGCCAACTTCTCAAAATGTCAAAACGACGAGGCTGAGAACTTGGCATAGTGACCACTTCCCAAAGCGTCAACTTCGCGAAATGACAACTTCGCAAAATGTCTACTTTTTCAAAAAGTATATAAGCGTTTACCTACCTGCATGCAGGATGTTCACTTCATTTAAAGCACGTACAACATTTACGTTAATTTTGTACGTTGCTTTTGTGTAGGTTAATTAGACCGATATTAAGATCAATATAAATCATTTTTTAACTAAAAACAATAGATTGATAAAAATTCAATCATAAAATGTTATACATATTGTTATGAGCTGGGGTCCAGGGATAAATTATTTAAACAGCAGACTTCAATTAATCACACTTTATTACAAAAACAATTTTATTACTTCGCACTATTTTCATTTTTCCTTTTCCGATCGCTCTGTGTCGCTTTCAAATCGAAACTGACCCACTGAAGGACGTCAAATTCGTCGGCACGAACTCAAATTGAGCGGCCTTATAGGCCTAAGTAGTGGGCAGGCGACTTTACGCTGCCTGCTAGAATGTGGTTGCGATGTGTTCAGGAGGAGCGTCGCAACGCTGTCTCACAGCGCCGGTTTTTCACGGCACCTCGGGGACACATTCCCGCCCAGTGGAACTGGAGGCGAACCCCCAGAAGCCGAGCGAGAAATAGTCAGCGACTAGGTGCCGACTATGTTGGCTCGCCCAGCTGAGGATGTATGGTCCCCGCCTGACACGCTTCCAGAGCTAGCCGGTTACGTCCCAGGCTAAGGGATCGAATTATGTATGTTTTAACGGTATTGTACTGTGTAACACCGTTCATGTATGTAACGAAGCACGCACCGCGCGCGGCTTATACTTGTTACGTGTGTTTATATGAATGTGGAGTCATTTGTGTGACTTGCAGTGTACACAGTGCCTATATTAGCTTAGAACACTATATACACCGTATGTACGTAAACAGTAGAGTATTTTTGTATGAACGAGGCGCGTGTAGAAATGTGCGGCTCGTTCAAGCGTCAGTCCAGTAATGAGGCTGCGGGGGGGGATTTGTTGGGAAAGCATGAGCGGGGCCTATGTATCACACAGGTCTCGCGGAATGCGACGGGCGTCCGGCGAGCGCGCATGCCATGGTGCTATCTGCTTAATATGTGGGTGAGCAGAGGCGTCGGAACGCGCGAACATATTTGTTGAGAGGCGGGCGCAAAAGCTATCCAGGCCCTCCATTCCACAGATCTCGTGTGATAACGTCGTTCCTCACGTAGCGAGGGGCAACCGTTATTCATCGCAGCGTCTGGGTTGCTGCGAACGGATACGTTTCTTATTGGTCTCGCTCGTGAGGACGTACCACGCAGGAGCGGCGTATGTTATTACTGGGCGTATATAAGTTTTATATACGCCCAATTTCGTGCGAATCGGGAGTCGGGACGAGAGCACCGGTTTGAGCATTGTGCGCATCACTCTAGCCTTAGCGACGACCTGTTTGACATGGCCTCCCATGTTGAGCCTCCGGTCGATGGTTACCCCCAGGTATTTCGCCCGGGGGATCCATTCGATGTTCTCCTCCTGCAGCCTGGGAGGTGGGCACACCCGACCAGTATGTGTCTTACCTACGTTCACCGATAACCGCCACTTCGACAGCCAATCGGGAAGCAGTTCTAACACGCGCTGCATTTTGACGGCCGTGTGCCGCGCATTAAGCGAGGTGCATATGTACGCGGCGTCGGCATACAGTGCGAGTGTGGATTCCTGCGTCGTGGGAATGTCATCGGTGTAGCATGAGTAGCACAGTGGCGAGACACATCCGCCCTGTGGCACGCCTGCGTACCGTCGACCACCACCCTGTATTTCCTGTTAATCAGGAAGGTCGAGACCACCTTTATTATGCGACGGGGCGCACTTGAGTTCGACATCTTGTAAATTAGGCCTTCGTGCCAGACGCGGTCGAAAGCCCTTTCCAAATCCAGGAATACTGCGACTGCGTGCTCCTTTTTATTTAGCGCCGCAATGAGTAGGTGCAGCACCCTGGATAGCTGGAGTGTCGTGCGTGGAGTGTTCTGAGCGGAACCCAAACTGTTCCGGCCTAGGTGTTAGGTGCGGTGTGAGATGTCGCAGCAGGAGTGCTTCGAAAACCTTGGAGATTGTAGAAAGAAGCGTGATGGGCCGATAGCTCTTAGGCTTCAGCACATTCTTGTGCGCCTTGGGCAGCATAATGACGCGCCCCTCCTTCCAACATGAAGGAAAGGTCCCAGTGCGCAGTATCCCCGTGAACAGGCGCGCCAGAGCTGCTACCATTCGGTAGGGCAGGTGGCGCAGCGCTGTGTTGGTGATACCGTCGGCACCAGGCGCCTTCCTCAATTTGGTACGGAGTATGGCGCGTCTGACTGCGCAAGGCGAGAAGAAAATGGGCTCCGCGTCGAGAGCTATCGGGGCAGCGAAGTACTCGACAAGGTGTTGCTCGACTGCCGCGACATGTTCGAGGTTATCAGTCGGGTTCGGCTGGAACTGACGCTCCAGATGGTCGGCAAAGATCTCCGCGCGGTCTGGCGCGGCGTATCTGGGCGCCCCGTCGCTATGTAGCAGCGGGCGCACCGGAGCTGGGGCATCGGATAGCTGCAGGCACATTCTGTGTATTGCCGGCCAGTCTCCCTCTGAAGCATCAATGTCTTGGTCCCAGCTCTTGGCGTTGTGCGCCTGGAGCTTGGCCCGGACCTTTTCCGCATGGCGGTTTAGCTCAGATTTCATGACTGGGCAGCGGATAACTTGCCAGCGCTTGCGAAGGCGCCTAGTTTGGGCGACTATCTAGGCAGGGGTTTAATAACTAATCCC
Organism: Orthosia gracilis; assembly: GCA_947562075.1. Lineage (NCBI taxonomy): Eukaryota > Metazoa > Arthropoda > Insecta > Lepidoptera > Noctuidae > Orthosia > Orthosia gracilis. The sequence continues at coordinate 46,701,062 of OX387268.1, forward strand.
CGCGCCTGCGTACTCTCAGCCGTCGCCTCTGCGTAGGCGCGTTGTATGCAATCGGTGATTTCCGCTGCCAGTCTGTCCACGTCGATATTGGTGGTAACGGGCCAAGTAGGAGTGGTAGTCTCAATCACTTCCTGAAACTTAGACCAATCCGTTTGTCGACGTGGCGCTGGAGGCGAGAGTCGGGTCGGCATTTCGGTTAGGACGACGACCACAGGCTGATGGTCTGACAGCATCTCGTCGTCAATAAACTGCTGCGAGATCTGACAGGTTAGGCAGCTATGGATGATGATGTCCAGTACATCAGGCGACTGCGTATGATTATCCGGATAGTGCGTCGGCACTTCCGGGCCGGATACCACGTACCCATGCGCCTCTGCGTTAGCGAAGAGTCTGTTCTCTCCTGTATTGCGTGTCAGTGAGTTCCACGCAGGGTGCTTACAGTTCATATCGCCAACAAGGATTGCTGGATGCGATGAGTACATAATCAGCGCCCTTAACTCGCTTATGTTGTAGTGGTTTTGGGGCGGGCTGTAGGCAGCATAGATGTCGAGGTCCTCGCCGGCGACGTGAACCTGCACACCCAGCGCGTAGAAAGTACTGACTGGAGGCGAGGGAAAGGGTTGGTGGACGACTCTCCGCTTGACTAGAACCGTCAGACCGCGGTAAATAGTGCCGGATGCCGACCTCTCGTCCTTCCTGTATACGTGATATCCTGGGATGCTAATCACCTCTGTAGGTCCCAGGAGTGTCTCATTGATGAGCGCCACGTCGATGAGCTGCTCCTTGAAGAGGAGGCGGAGGCGGGCGACCTTAGACCGCAGGCAGCCATGGTACATAGCTAATAATTCGGCAAGCCCGTCGAGGATCACCAGCTCCACGTCCTGACCTTGCCTGATGGCCTTAATAAGGTCTATCAGAAGTCTAATGGCGCAGGCGGTAAATACTTGTCTCGGTTTCGTGAAAGTATGTGAATGTTCTGCCTCGTTATTATACGTTTGTCGCTGCTGATTTGGCGCGGCGACTTTTGTGATTTTGGGTTGCGTTTTGGGCGCTGCAGCTTGGGCAGTGTTTGCCTTCTCAGCCTGCCGCGCCCTTCTCTGGTTACTTGGCTCCTTAGCCACAGAATCAGCAGCGACAGGGGCGGACTGAGCCGCCGCATGCGCCTTGTGTGTGGCGGTATTAGTCGTCCCATCTTTTATAGTTTCATTTGCGGTAGGGGGTTGGGATTGTTTCCCCGTCTTGCCCTCCCCCCCTCGCTTATTTTTCCTCCGTCTCCCAGAGGGGGCTTCCTGCCTGTTAGTGGGCCCATTCGCTGCCGCCATCAGAGACTCGCTAGGAGTCTTCTTCTCCTCGGCATTGACCGGCCCATCAGTGGCATTGGTTTGTTGTTGTGCCCGCCCGCATATTCATTGCCTCCCGTATATAAAAGGGGCAGCGCGGATTGCTAGCGGGGTGAGCACCCGCACAATTAGCACAGGTGGCTGGCTCCGTTCTTGGATGCGGGCAGTCCCTGGCGGCATGGTTGTCGCCGCATCTCACGCAAGCGAGCGGGCGGTGGCACAGATGCGAGCTATGTCCAAATTTCTGGCATCTGTGACACTGGGCAGGCCCCTGCTTGCCCCTCCACGCCTCAATCTTGACACCACGCATGTACAGGAACGTAGTGATGTCATAGATTCTGCGGTAGTCAGGCACATGAAAGACCTTTGATTCACCTCGGGGTCCCTTTTGAATTCGGTAGGTGACGTCATTAATCTTGGTAACTACGCGATCGAATCGCCTAAATTACAAGCAAGCAAGGATGGACCATTCCATCCCATTTTGCTTGTAATTTAGGCGATTTTCTTTGCTGCGTACCGGATTATGTAACCATTTCAGATATCCTTCATCGAAACCCTTATTGTTCGCCTTCCGATCGTAGTGAGTTTTCATCCTCTCAGATATCTGCTGACCTGTCTGTCTGATGTACTCGTATACATCATTCATCCTGTTCCGTAGTTCACTCGCATAATCTGTTATACTGCGTGGAGACTCATGTGGGATACCGGCGGTTAGATCTGCAGGTAATCGTAGTTCTCTTCCAAAATTAGCAAATGCTGGAACTGCTGCAAACTGTTGTGCTTTCATGGACAGCACTGCGATATGCCACGAGAAATGGTTGAATGTGTTTGTCCCAATCCTTCTGTCTGCTTTCCAAAACCTTTGCAAGATATCTCTCTAGTGACTGGTTGAATCGTTCAACCATCCCGTCTGATTGCGGATGATAAGCAGTAGTTCTGATTTTCTGAGCACCCATCACACGACACGTCTCCTTGAACACTTCTGACTCGAAGTTCCGACCTTGGTCACTGTGGATTTCCAAGGGTACCCCAAACCGACAAAACACTTCGTGAACTAACTTATCAGCTACCGTTGAGGCTTCTTGATTAGGGATTGCTAACACTTCCGGCCATTTTGTGAAGTAGTCCATGACAACCAAGAAGTACTTATTCCCGCTTTGGCTTTCAGCAAAAGGCCCAGCAACATGTAATGCTATATGTTCCCACGGGGCACCAACATTGTAAATCTTTAACGCCTTGGTGATGGAACTCGTTGCTACAACATCGCTCCAGTGTGGTCTAGGATCAACGGATTTCTTCCAATAAAGGATAGGTTTTATGTCTCTGTCTTCCTGTGGAGCACTCTGCAAGATTTCCTTCCACTCTTCCTAAGATCCGTCTTTAAAACCCGCACTAGAATTGGCTGCTAGGCTTCTTTTCTCGCACTTTGTTTGCATTGGTCTGGACACGGTCTTCGCGAGAGAGCATCAGCATTACCGTGTGACGTTCCGCTACGATTTTGAATTACAAAATCAAACTCTTGCAGTAATTCAATCCATCTTGCTATCTGTCCAGCGTGATCTGTTCACAGGAGAAATTTCCGCACACAACAAATATTTACTGAAATGACTTTACTTCAGCTAGAAGCTCCCTTCGAGTGAAACACAAGTAGTTCCTTTCAGGTTCGGATAAGGGTTTACTCCTCCTTTTCGTTGAGACAAGACCCCGCTGATTCCAGTATTGCTGGCATCTGTGTAAACTATAAATTCATGTTCATTGTCAGGATAGCTTAGGATTGATGCGTTGCACAGATGTTCCTTCAGTTTCTGAAATGCGACGTCAGAGCTCTCGTATCAGCAGAACTGTATCTTTTCTTCAGTTAGCTTATGAAGAGTTCGGGCAATGTCAGCAAAGCTCTTCACAAACCACCCATAGTAGGAGCACAAACTGAGAAATGCCCTGACTTGCGTTTCGTTCTCCGGAACTGGCCAATCCTTGACGACAACGAGCTTATTCGGGTCCGTTTGAATACCTTCTTCGGAAATCACGTGTCCTATAAAGTTCACTTGCTGCCTGAACAACGCGCACTTCTATTGACTTAGATTTAGATTGGCTTCTCGTATCTTTGACAGCACACGTTCCAGATTCCGGAGGTGATCTTCAAACGTCCGTCCCACGATCATAATTTCATCCAAGTAGACTAGGCAGGCGTCACCAATCAGCCCAGTTAGTGGGTACTAATTGGGCTGATTGGTGACGCCTGCTCTATCAATCTCTCAAAGGTGGCAGGAGCATTACGCAAACCAAATGGCATAACGTTGAATTGCCACAATTCTCTGCCTGTAGAGAAAGCTGTCTTTTCCTTATCTCGAGGGTCTATTTCGACCTGCCAGTAGCCACTCTTCAGATCTAAGGTAGAAAACCACTTTATCCCCGTTATGGTATCCAACGTATCTTCGATCCTTGGCAACGGATAACTGTCCTTCTTCGTGATGTGGTTTAGTCGCCGATAATCTACATAAAGGCGCATGCTGCCGTCCTTCTTCTTCACCAACACTACCGGTGAACACCATGGACTGGATGAAGGTTCAAGCCATCTTTCACCATACTCTTGATCATGTCAACTTCACGTTCCCGTGCCACTGGCACACGTCTTGGTCGCTGGCGGACTAGCACCTCATTTCCTGTATTTTATTTTGTTTTGAACTAACGCAGTATTCCCTATATCGGCATCATTTGTCAAGAAAATGTCGGCGAACTTGTTCAACATCTTAGCCTTGTTCTTTTCTTCTTCCAACAACTTATTCTGGGAGTCCTTCAACGTGATGACACATCGAATCTTGTACTTTGATTTTTTTCGTTGGTAGGGTGTTCGTGGCATCTACGCATCCAAACCACACCTTCACAAGTGCCTAACATTGTTCCTTTCTTGAGCACCAGGTCCTTGTCATTTGTGTTGAGTGCACGTACCGATGAAACACTAGTACTCCTCACCAAGGTGCGCGCAATCTTCCATGAAACATCGCTATCTATTCCTTCTATAAGTACACATCGGTTTTCCTGACCAGAATTTCTTGGTAGAAAAACGGGTACGATCGTTTCTGACCTTGGCCGAAGAATAACCTTCTTCAGGCAGTACACCTTGCCCGATGATGCACCTTCCATGAAGACTTCCTCTGAGCCACGCTTCAACACTCCTTGATGAAAGCCTATCTCACACTGATGATTCCGCATGAAGTCTAGACCCAGAATGCACTCGTCCAATATGTCGGCCACGATAACATTGTGGCGGTATACTTTGTTTCCTAACTTCATGTCCACCTCCTTCTCACCTCGGACGTTTTTGTGCTGATCGGTAACTGTTCTAAGATGTACACATTCATGGTTCCCGAAGAAGTCCCCAAGAAACCGTCTTGCTAGTTGGAAACTGCCAACGGTCCGAGAAGCTCCAGTATCCAATGTCAGCTTGCAAGGTGTTCTATTAATTTCGCCCTTTAAAACCACGAAGCGAAGGCGCCATTACCTCAGCTGCTACGGACCCATCTCCAGACTTAAGGCCACGTATTGTCTTCTCCATCTCGAATATGCTGGTCTCATGTTGCTGGGCCTGGTCCTTTACCTCCTTCATCTCTTTACCGATGGCTGTGCGGCGATCCTTGATTACCATTAACTGCTCGTCCTGACGGCGAGCCTGCTCCTCCTTGTCGCGTTGCATCTGCTTCGCCAAGCGGCGCGCCTGCTCCACTTGACGGCGGGCCTGCTCCTGCATGAATGCCATAAGGATGGCGAGGTTAGGGGTCACCGGCGATTGAGCTGGTTCCGGTGCGGCCGCGGAGTCTCGTTATCCGCCTGATGACAGTGAGGGATCGTTTCCATAGCGCCTTTGGTGTACGTCTTGCTGGCGCTGACTCCTGGTGCGCATCCCCTCCGTTTCTTCCTTCGGTAGAACCGACATAATTTATCCCGCACTTCTGACACCAAATTGTTACGAGCTGGGGTTCAGGGACAAATTATTTAAACAGCAGACTTCAATTAATCACAATTTATTACAAAATCAATTCTATTACTTCGCACTATTTTCCTTTTCCGATCGCTCTGTGTCGCTTTCAAATCGAAACTGACTCACGACGAACCCGACCGATCTTTACATAGCACGGAAGATGTTTCTGGAACGTTCCATACTGTACTAGATAATTCGAGAAACTTCCAGAACAATCGACTTTCGAACTTCCGAAGCGACTAGAAACTTCGCAGTTCCGCTATTCGATACTAGATGGCGCCACCAGATACTACTTAGATATTTTACTCGTCATTTCGTGGCGTTGCCATATCTTGTAACAATATTATAACAATGAAAAATTAAATATTGTCAGGCAAACATAAAAAAACTATATTTTAGTCGTCATCTTTATCACGTAATTTTTTTATATAAAATCAATATTAATAAAATAAAACAAAAAGAATAAGTTCAAAAAAGTACGATAAAATATAAAAACTCATATAAAATCGAGATTAATAAAATGAAAAACAATATAATCATAAAATGTCATGCAAAATCAAGATTAACAAAATATCAAAGAAGTACCTACAGTAAAAAATTATGAAAATTCATAAAAATCAAAATTAAATTTAACAAAATACTGTCAGATAAAAATTAAACAAAAAAATAACCGGCAATGTGCCTGTTGCAAATTTAGGATTTCGTCGTACGAAACCGCAAAATCAAGTTGGCTGTATTATGAAAAAATGAGGGAAATTCAAAGAAAAATCTGATTTATCAATATATTGGTATTTGTTAGTAAAATGTACATATTAATCACAGTATTAACAATGATATTCTAGTAAACAGATACGTTAAACACTCACAAAAAACCGTAAAAATTATGCCGCGCAGCACACTTAAACACTTTTCATTCATCTTATATTTCACTACAAGTCAACATGATGCAAAAGGGATAGCTTGATAAACCCAACAAGAAAAAAAAGACAGCTAGTGTTTGTCACTTGCGCGTTTATGTAAACCAACACTGGTCACCAATCACGTAAGCGATATTCCTCGTCTCCGTCATATCCGATGAGAATACATTTATGGACCTTTTGTATAGCTTTGTTCTCTTTTGTCGAGGAACACGAGCGTAACAGTCGCATCCAATTATTTTTAGGTGACTGATTGTTGGCTTCTTCTTATATCATAACTGAAATGGCGATTTACCATTTTCTAAAGTTGGGCCAGTTCTGTTCAAGACTTACGCAACGGTATTAATCAAATCTGACAATGTAGCAAGGGGTATTCTCTTCATGAGCTTTCATCTGTGTGCGAGCTGCTTCGATTAAGGTTCTGTGTTCACGTTCACTGAGCCCATTTTGTTGCGGCATGTATGGCATCGTGGGCCTTTGTCTTATTCCAGCTTCTTGTAAAGTGCACTTGATTTTCTCATTATTAAATTGGCCTCCAATGTCTCTAAGAAATTCTTAAACAGTATGTCCAGCCACTTTACATTCTTGTAACATTTTTCGGAGCTTTAGGTGAACTTCCAATTTCTGTCGCATGAAATAGACGTGTCGGTATTTGCTGTAATCGGCTTTGAATAGAACGAAGTAGCGTAATTTGTTGAAGGAAGGAGGATATGGACCGCATACATCAGCGTGTTTAATCTTCGCAAGTTCTTTAGCTCGTTCTCTCGTTTCAAATACTTGTCTGTGTGTTTTTCCATAAATACATCCAGTATATAATTCTGAATCTAGAAGAACTTTTATACCAAGTTCCTTTTCAATAACTTCTATAACGTGTTTCTTATTCTGATGGACTAATCGTTCGAGCGGCGAAAGACGTTCAAATCTGGTATTGGCTTTGTAATAGTCTCTACATTAAGCTTATACAAGGTTCCGTATGGTGTCGGACATAAAGAAATTCACCTTCCCATGTCTTGCCGTGGGTGTCGTAAGAAGCGACTAAGGGACACACCAGAGAATGGGCAGCAGCGTTCTCTGTGCACTTTAACAAAAAAACTGCGTTTGCCAACCCGTCTGCCAAGCGTGGCGATTACGCCGCGAAACACCACCCAAACCCAAATTAACAACATAACAAAAAAAAAACGGCCCCGAATGCCCGGCAACACGTCCGCCTTCGACTACGGTAGCAGTCGAGGCGATGGAGTGGCAAGGGTGGCGAAGAATCCCCGGAGTGGGCCCGGCTACCCCAATAAAAACCGACGACTGCACCTGGACAACAAAAAGCTCTCTGATCCTATTCTCTAGCTGATGAAGGAGAGGCGTGAGATGATCCTGTAGTCTACAGACGATGCGTTGAAATACCGGCAGTTAAATAGACGGATCTCAAAGTCCTTGCAAAGCCACCTCCGCTGCTTTAATACCGAAATTATTAAAGACGCAATTGAGTCGAATAAGGGCTCCAAGGTCTTTGCAAGAGATCTGACTGCTGGGCAGAGCCTGCTCACGAAACTAAAGACCAATGATGGCAGTATCGTATCCGCCAAAACGGAGCTTCTGAGGGAGATCGAGAGATTCTATGGGCAGTTGTACACGTCAACCAGTAAACCCGTTGCAAATCTAGGAAATGACCCTAGAGCTAGATTGACCCGACACTACGAAGACATTCCGGACGTCAGCCTGAACGAGATTAGGATTTCTCTAGAAAGCTTGAGAAATTTGTTTTTACATAATTTTTCATTTTCATCCGGTAATCGGATGATTAATTTATTTGGATAGCCAAAAAGCTTTTAAATGATTGATTTATTAATCTGTAATTAATAAGGCTGAAATACAGGCTATGCCTAGTTTGGCCTCAAATGCTCTTTTTGTGTAATTTAAATTAAGTCTAAGCACTTCATTTGTTTAATATAAAGTTTCTGTGAAAAATACTTATTATTCAATTGACGTTGTATATCTTGATACAATAGACCGGAGGTCCTTGAACATTCGGGCAAAATATTGTCAGATACTCTGTTTAGATTTGCGACAGCGTTTTCGAAGAGTATTTGAGCATGTTAGAACATCAAAAATTTAAGAATAATTCTCAAGTCCTGTTACCCTGGGGACGTAATTATTGATAAAAGGACCAACTGGCCGTTAGGTGTAGTCCTAGAGACATATCCGGGACGAGATGGATTGTGTCGAGTAGCAAAGGTGCGGACAGCCACGGGTGAAAAGATACGCGTATTACAAAAACTTTACCCATTGGAAGTTTCTTCCAGCTCAAGCGGCTTCGATGGAAGGGTTGACATTACCGATGATATGTTTGTAGATGGTAGGGTTGACATTACCAATGACTTGACGTACCACGAACTCGAACAACACCATTCTTGAGTATTATTAGTATTGTTCTGTGAACAACACAGTCAGGACGCGTGGTACGTCCACACGTCTCAATATTTAAAATAGTAGTAGACCAGCCAGTCCACTTGGGCCCGGGAGTGTCGTGAATATTCTTTAATTGTACCAATAGTTTTTTTTATGAAAAAGTGAATGACAAGTGATGTCAATGTATAAATGTAAAAATGGTTGAAAATTAATAAAACGAAGAAATTTAAATGGTCTTTCTTAGTTTTTGTTCCTGATACCAATCTTGGTTTGAGGACGGATCGCCGTCAAAACGTTTTGGTCGTAAATATTTTTCAATTTTGTTAAATAAATTGAAGTAAAAGAATAAAGCCGTATTTAGGTTTTATAAAACAAAATTCAACATAATTATACAAAGACACAATCAATCCAGTTTCTTCTTTAACTAGGACGAGGAGTTTATTATATATTACTACTCCTACCATGTTAAAACTAGTTTTTAATAGTTCGGCAACAATCTGTTTTAATTGTTTTTGTTGTGTCTGTAATTACGCCGGATGAAGCAATACGGAACGGATGATATTTAATTTTTTTCTTCTTGATTATATTGACAAGAAAAGTTTATTGCACAGATAAACTTATATAATACATGTAAAGAACGGTTGTTAAGTATATAGGTGACAAAAGTAAATGTTTATAAAAAAAGAGGTTATTAAACAAGGTTTCATTCTAGGTACTCTCCATAACACATTTTACTCCTCCAAAGTTGCATGTTATAAAAATAAAATGCTGTAAAAACGACTGACGCTTGACGGAGCCGGAGCTTGACGGTGTCATTTTAAAAACAATATCTGTCATAAATTTGACATAGAAAGTTGAAGATTTGTAGTTTATTATTTATTTTCTAACGGTAGCTAATAAGAGTAGCAAACAGTTATTTAAAATAAACTAGCCAAATACGTATACATAAAAATGACAATTACTCGAAAATAACTTTACAATCATTGAGATACATAATTTTATCAAAATGTATTTCTACGAACGGTTTTGCCTGTGGTTAGGGCATTTAAAACTATCCCGTGTTATATTTCTTGTGTCTTTAATATTATTCGTCGTGCCTCTATTCACACATTATTATTTGTCCAAAGTAAGTCAAGTTTAATTTACTTTTGTTTACTATTAGGGTTAGGTTATTTTGTAATGACTTTTTGTTTTGTTTGAATGGCTACATTTGATTTATGAAGTTAAAAAATATCAACGGCTTTGGAATATCTATGATCAACATAAGATGTTTTAATACAGAAACCAAAAAATAATAATTGGTGGATCTGATTGGATATAAGTTTCTAAGTTTGTGTAATTGCCTGGAAAACACTACAGTCTTTGATTTGATAATCAGAAAATATGTTAAATACATTTACACCCAGCTTTTTCTCAATCATGTTGGGGTCAGCTTCCAGCCAAACCAAATGCAGTGTGCAAATACCAGTATTTTGCACTAGCTTCCTTCCCGTGGCTTCTCTTCCGTGGTCCACATCAAAGGACATGTAAAATTTTTCAGGATAATAAGTAGGCTATGAGACTCAGCGATAGTGTGACTTTCTATAAGTGAAAGGATCTTCGTAACTGGTCAATCATTACCCATTACAAACAAACCAACAAATTTATCTTTATAATATTAGTAAAATAAACACGGAACACACACATGTGCTTTCCGTTATATAATGAATTGTCACTCATCCATAGACCGACTTTGGCAAGTGTTGCTTAACCTTGCAGATGGAAATAATAATTGATTTTATAAACAATATCATAAATATTTTTTGTTTTACAGTATGATGAAACTGGTACATTGTCAAATAATCCAATGCGTCACACTTTGGAGGCACTAGGTGATATCTCAACAATGAATGCAGCCGATTTAAAACTGAGGATTGAAGAAATGCTAAGAATAAAGGTAATCATGATACAAAAGTTATTGAGAATGATGAATGAGTGCAGAATCAATATTATTAATAATTTTTAACTTGACTGTGAGGAATTGTGGCAATTTAATTGAAAACATCAAGATACATATATTATTTAATATGGTAGGTATTTATTTAACAATTTATATACATACAGTTAGTGGAGGAGCTCGTGGCTAAATAACAACAGCCGCACGGATCGATCTTCAAGGTTAAGCAACGCTTGACGAGGTCGGTCCGTGGATGGGTGACCGTTTTCAACATACCGAGTTTCCTCCGTGCCTCGGAAAGCACGTTAAGCCGTTGGTCCCGGCTGTCATTTGAAGATCTTTGACAGTCGTTAAGGGTAGTCAGAAGCTTGAAATCTGACACCAGTCTTGCCAAGGAGTACCGTGTTACCCAGTTACTGGGTTGTGGAGGTCAGATAGGCAGTCGCTCCACGTAAAACACTAGTGCTTAGCTGAATCCGGTAAGACTGAAAGCCGACCCCAATATAGTTGGGAAAAGGCTAGGCAGACTGATATACATACAGTTAATAAATAGACAAAAGAAGAAACATAAAACTGAGTAAACATGTAATGCTTATTTTTGACTAAAGAAAGATCTTCCAGTTTGCCTGAGAAAATAGAGTTGAAACAAAAGAGACATAGACACTATGTGTAAGAGTAACACTCTATTATTAAGGATTAAATATATTCTTTTTTAACAATCTTTGAATAAAAAAATGTGTTGTCAAGAGAAACAAATATGTGTGCATAATTTCAGGCCAATCAGACTCTGGGAAGATTGTCAAAATAATTTGAAAGATTTGATTACAGACAACAGGACAGATGAAATTAAATAAAAGGTTGTAAAAAGAAAAATTTATAAAAGGAATATTTAGAATTCACTTAACAATAAATAATATAATATTATTATAACATAGCAAAATATTCACAGAAAACTTTAGTAAAGTCTTTCAATCATTTCCAGAGGTTAGACCTGAGCAAGACATTGAAATTTAAAGCTACTTAGATTGTCCACTATAACTGTGCCTGCCACTAGTTTCTGTAGGCGAGAAGTTGCCGGCGAAATAAAAAATCTAAAGGATGGAAAATCACCAGGATATGATCTTATTGATAACAATTTTTGTAAAATCTTCCAAAAACAGTCAGGATATTCAATACTTGCTTACGGTTATGCCACTTCCCAAGACAGTGAAAGGTAGCGCTGGTGATAATGTTACCCAAACCCGGTAAGCCATCAAATGAAGTAGTTTCATACCGATCTATTAGCCTTCTGCCCTTAATAGGAAAACTCTTTGAAAAGATGCTACTGAGGAGGATGAAGTCTCACCTAAACGAAGAAATTCCAAACCACCAATTTGGCTTTAGGGCGAACCATGGAACGGTCGAACAGGTTCACCGTGTCATTGATGTCATAAGTAGATTGCTTGAAGAAAAAAAGTTGGTCCGCAATTTTTGGACATTAGCCAGACTTTAGATAAGTTTTGGCATGAGGGCCCATTATATAAAATCAAGATGATGCTCCCACACTCATTTTACCACATACTGCAGTCTCAATCTCAATAGGCGATGCTTAGAAATTAAGTCCACGACGGATTTTTTAGATCTGTTCGAGATTAAATCAATTTTATACACGATATTTACTGCTGATCTACCAACAACTGACAACATTATTGTTGCAACGTATGCAGAGAACACGGATTTACTCTCCACACATACGAACGCAAGTACGGCATCTGAACATCTACAACATCACCAAGACAAAATCGAGGAATGGCTTAAGATTTTAGAATAAAGATCTTGAGAATGCTCGCAAACCAAAGCAAGTGAAATCATGTTACATTTACGCTCCGGAGAGACTTGTCCTCCAGTGAAAATTAACAACAACGAAATGCCGCAGGATGATCATGCAAAATACTTGGGTATACACTTGGACCGAAGGCTGACATGGCAAAAATACATGGGCCAAGACGAAGCAACTTGACTTAAAATTGCGCAGCATGTACTGGCTAATAGGACGCCAGTCGCAAATGAGCAAACACAGCAAGTTGACTGTGTATAAAGCCATCTTGAAACCAATTTGGACCTATGGTATCCAGCTCTAGGGCACAGCCAACAATAGCAATATTGAGATACTGGAACGGTTCCAAACCAAAACACTTGGATCAATCTTCAACATACCATGGTACATCAGTATCAAAATCATAAATTTTGACCTGAAACTGCCAACTGTTAAACAGGAGATCATGAAATATAGTATTAACTATCAGAGTAGATTTAAACAGCATAGAAATGAGCTTGCCCTTGGACTATCAGGAGACAAAAGTTTACAATATAGGAGATTAAAGAGACATAGTGTTCCAACGATTAAAGAGACGTAATTGTGAAGTGACTCACCAAGCTAAAGAACCCAGACAAATACCATGTATCGGTCAGTGATGTGGCCCATTGTTGAGTTCAACAGATTGCCACGAGGCGGAAAGAGAGAAAAATTAAAAAAATATTATAAACATCAAGCCATATAGCACAGCTACACGTAGCCAGTTGTCCTAGGAGCGAAACTATTGCTATTATTATGACATATAATATATTATAAGTTACTAACGTTTCATTTTCTCAATTGATATGTAACAATTTAGAAAATGAAACGAGAGTAACTTTTTCAAAACTTTAACTCTGATTTGAAAAGTTATGCTCAAAAAAGAGAGCTCTTGACTACTGTTTTTCCTAATAATCAATATTTTTGCAAGCAACTAAAAAAAAAACAGTTAGTAATCAATACTAAGGTAAAAGGGCGTCGCAATAAAACACACTGTGTAAAGGGAGTGAAAGTATAAATAAGATTGGGAAGTCCTGACATATACAGTAGATAAATATCACATTTTTAAAAACTAAATAATAAAGATTCTGTGGATATTTCCAGGCTTCTGTATCTACTGAATTACGGGAATTGGAAGCTAAGCGCGGGCGGCTGCAGCGCGAGGCGGCGGCGGCCAGCGCCAAGGCCGACAGTGCCAAGGCGGAGCACGCCCGCGCGGCCGCCGAGCTGCAGCGGTTGCGCGTGTCTGCCGACCAGGCGCGCATAGCGCAACTAGAGGCCATCCGGCGTGACTCGCCCGAACTAGCCCCCCCTCTTCAAATACTACCCACACGACCACCCCCCATCCTACCCCCTATAGCCCCATCATCCGAAGTCCATTGCCGCATGTTTTCCTGCTTCGATCACTCTCGATGTTCCTTAACATCCGGATTCCCGGTCTTTCTCTATGACCCCGACGTGTTCGCGCCCCTAGCCGGCGCTGAAGTGGACGGCTTCTTGAAGACAACTCTGAAACAGACTCTGGGCTACAATACTCACATAACACGCAATCCAAACGAAGCATGCGTTTATCTCGTCATTGTGGGTGAAGCTTTCCCTTTTGAGAAGACTCCCGCGTAAGTAACGCACTTATGATTATTATGTTGATTTATGTACTACCATAGAAATATAAAATACAGGAGAAGTGGCAAGGGGCGTGTCGGTGTCCGCGCGACGTGGGCTGACTGAGCATGTCACAGGCAAATGGCCGGTCTCCGCTAAACAGTGCGCTTTCGACCGTCATCGTGAAAAATTACAAGAATGCCGTGTTGTTCAGTGGCTTCTTGTAAAAAGCGAAGCCTAAACCAAAACTTTGTAAATCATAGAATCACTTACATTAAGTGAGTACAAGTATTTCACTATATTTGTCTTTAAAATCATGAAAAACAACAAATCGTAAAATATTTCTTGCTTCTACTATGTTATTTTTATATTGAAATATCACAGCGACTGTACTATTTTTGCATTAAATACATTGCTTCCTAACCATTACCTAAATTTGTCGCTAAGTGACTGGACAAGCAATGTAAAAATCACAAAACGATACATCATTGAGCGGATGCATCGCGTAGTACGGCCGCTGCTCCTTGCGACGAGTTAGTGATGTACTTGTGCAGATCCACTAACGTAGGCTATCGATAACAATGTCGATGACGAATGAAATATTGTTATTATATTTTATTTTCAATTTGTCAACCGTTTTCAACCGGTTGGAAAATCGATGCGAAATTATGTGTATTACTTATTTTGATTATTTTACAGTGTAGTAGAGAAATGCGTAACCAACTTTTTGACAAAAAATGCAACCCCAATAATATCAAAGTGTCAAGTGCTGCACAAATACCTCCACTTTACAGGTCAGTGATTAAACACCATAGCACTAGCAGGGTTCAACAATACCTCCTGTTTCAATTCAATTCAATTTATTTATTTAAAGTAAAACATACTCATAACATAATAAGTAATAACAATAATAGCAGCACAAAACAGTTAAAATTTGCTACATTAAAAATAAATTAAACATTACGCTATGAAAGCCTAAACCAAAGTAACCGGATTTTTGATTGTTTGAATTTTTTGATTTACTTAATAATTTATATTTTTAGCTGCATATTTGTTTTAACTATAAAATTTTCTGGACAAACCGTTTTTTTATTTATTTTCAAGTAAACAAAAAACAAATTGTACAATAATAAATGGGTGAATCGATAAGTTTCCGATTTAGTCAATTACTAGCGTGTATGTAAAATAAATTGCTTTTGCATAGCACAACGATAGCGACCGATGTTTTTGTGTGCGTAATTTGTACGGTGATTGGTATATACACGCTGTGCTTGAAGGGATAAGGTTTATAATTTATTGTGTAGTACGTTCTGATTTAAGAAATGCGGGTGTGTGCGCGACTGCGTATCTATTGCCTTTACTGAACTGCATGTGTAGTAGTTGCCGTGTGGTAGGGGCAAACTGGAGACACAGGTTTCCGATATATTTTCGTCTACCGGGCATATCTCCTTGTTTATTATATCTATGTGTACTACCTTTTTTCCTGCGACTAGGTTCCCGTTACCCACATTAATCGACCCGATTTTCAGCGATAGTATTTTTTCTTTCTTTCTGTGAAAGAACTTTGGAAATCAGCAGGTATTTCCAGAGATTGGAATGATTGAATTCCAAATATACAATTTTATTTCAACTTTGACTGTACTTAAGGTGGAATTCGAATTAAAGCTCAGTTTTCCTTGATATTTCCAGACCAACGATAGATACATACAAGATATTATTGAACGAGACAGCTATAAAGAGCTTGCCGTACTGGGGAGGCGACGGTCGCAACCACGTGTTACTGAACATGGCGCGTCGTGAGCTGGCCGTGGGTTCGGGCGACGCTTTCAAAGGCGCTTCGATAGGTCGAGCCATGATTGCGCAGTCGACGTTCACGCACGAACAGTTCCGGCCGGGGTTTGACGTCATCACGCCACCTGCGCTCGGCCCGCCCGGGGGCGATGTTTGGGCTGACTGCGCGCCTATTGCGCCTGCGAGACGGAAATATTTGCTGAGGTAAACAATATCTGTGTCTTGTATCATTTAAACTTGACATAGGATTCAAAAACGTAATAATACAATACGGCATAACGAAGTTTTAGGTAGGCATAAGATTACTTATGGTTACTTATAGCGCCCTCACATTTCGCAATATATGTTTATGTCCTATTTGATGAGAGAGATGATGAGAAATTGCTGATGGAAAAACCAAGCAACACTTTGTCACTTTAGACATCGAACCTAGGACTGGATCCAGGCTCAGCAGGACAACAGTAGCATATACCAGTCTTATGACCATTAGAAAATGATAGAGCTTAATTAAAATATCATTAACTGTGGTAGGTTTGCCAATATAAAAATGTGGATCCAATTCCTAGGTATGAATTCATGAGCTACATTTAGTTTTCAGGGCTCACAACCGCCACCGAGAGGAATAGACAAGGATCAAGACAAGTCTCTGATCGAGGCATTACAGAAGATGGTGAAGTCTGCGCCAGCCGCAGATTTGTTCCTACTGCAGTTCGAATGCGATCCTCCCGTAGAGAGGCGGGCTGTGTTACCTATTGGTGATTGGGCGCTATGTGGGACCGACCGGTCTCGACGTGCTCTGCTAAGGGATTCGACGTTTGCGTTAATACTTGCGCCGGCTGATAGGACGTATGTGACGACGGCTTTATTGCAAGCAAGGTTGTATGAAGCGTTGAGATCTGGTGCGATACCGGTGTTGTTGGGCGGAGATCGGATCAGATTGCCGTATGATGAGGTGTTGGATTGGCGTCGGGCGGCGCTGTCTCTCCCTCGAGCGCGTGTTTCTGAGCTGCACTTCCTCTTGCGCGCGCTAGGTGACGCCGACGTGCTGGTCATGCGGCGCCAGGCGCGTCTGCTGTGGGAGCGCTACCTCAGCTCCGTGCAGGCCAGCGTTGACTCCTTACTCGCCACATTACGCACTCGGCTACACATCCCCGCGCAACCTGTAACACCGATCCCTGCAACACCTGCCTTCAACGACTCATTCTCACCTCCACGAGTGGAGCCACCTGCAGTTGATGCTGAACCGGAGGAAACGCTTGGTCCTCTTGAAGCGCCTTACGCTAGTCCTGCATACCGTCGAAATTATTCTGTGGCATTGCTTCATGGGTATGAGTTGTGGAACGAGTGGGGGGAGCCGTTTGCGCTGTATCCTCAGTTACCATGGGATCCTGCAGTGACGTCAGAGGCTCGGTTCATTGGGTCTGCGGCGGGGATGCGGCCGGTGGGTGCGGGCGCGGGGGGCTCGGGCCGCGAGTTCAGCGAAGCGCTCGGTGGAGACCGGCCCAGGGAACAGTTCACTGTCGTCATACTCACGTACGAGAGGGAGGCTGTGCTAGCGGCCGCGTTAGCGAGGTTAAGAGGCTTGCCGTATTTGAATAAGGTGAGAAATAAATATTTTGTATAATTTTACAGTTACTTAAGTTTCTAATTCCGCCTGGAGTTGATAATAGCAACATCACGTATATTCGTATATCTGTATATTTCTCGAAAGATTAGACGTAATGGTTTAGGAATACAGATTTTGCTAGTTACTCAGTTAAATTAGAAGGGGTAGGAATGCATGGGGTATTAGGGACTGTACGCGAAATAAGAGCGGGCGTGAAGTGCAGACATTAGTCCGTTATAAAATAGGCCGAGCTTATTCCTATTTATAATGAACTGGGAATAATTTGCACCCATAAGTTCTTTGTTTTTCATAATGAAATGTTATAACTAAATCCAGTATCCGTAAAACAGGTGGTGGTAGTATGGAACGGCCCGTCCTCCCCGGGGGCCGTAGCCTCCTGGCCGGAGAGCGGCGCCCCCGTGGCCGTAGTACGAGCCCCGCGCAACTCTCTCAACAACCGCTTTCTGCCGTACCATCTGATCGACACCGAGGCAGTGCTGTGTGTTGACGACGACGCCCATCTTAGGCACGACGAGATTGTGTTCGCTTTCAGGTCAGTTGATAAGTTGTATTATACAGTTGTATCGTTTTTATCGCTCGTTACTCAATGTAAGTATGGAGCCACTGACCGGAACATGACATACTTGTAAGAATGTACCAAGTGTTCATACAAATAATATAATTTCGGACGCCTTTGTTACGGTGGTCACAGATAATACTAGCATACAGATGTATCATCCCATGCAAAGAAACCGTGCCGACGTAACAAGCGTTTTCGTCTGATTATACTGATTATTTTTATAAGTACATCGATCGCGTTCGGTTCCACGGCTATAGATGGTGTTAGCAGCGATTTGCTACTTACAAGTAAAGGGGTTACTTTTTTCGTGACTATTTTTTAGGGTTCCGTACCCAAAGGGTACAGTTGAAATTTTCACAGATGATGTATTTCTATTGCCGCTATAACAAAAAATACTAAAAACAGTATAAAATAAATATTTAAGTAGGGCAGGGCTCCCATACAACAAACGTAATTATTTTGCCGTTTTTTGCGATAATGGTAAGGAACCCTTCGTGCGCGAGTCCGACTCGCACTTGGCTGGTTTTTTCATTAAATACAGTGTTAAAACATTTTGTTTTATGGTATGTTTTTGCACGTTTTTACAGTTTGTACCAAAATGTGTTACAATACAAATTTAAAATCGAGTTTAATCCCGCAGAACTTTAAAACCGCGTCATCTATTGGAATCAATTTTAAGGGCCTACATCCGCTTTAGTTTAGTGCCGTAAGACGGCGACTTTCGAAAGCATACTCCTTAGTAACGGCTAGGTTAAAATGTTTGAAGTATATTATTATTATTGTTACATGTACTTTATTTTATAAACATCTTTTTTCGTATTACAAATAGTTTTGCTTTATAAAAATAATAAGCAACACGATATTTGCCCAACTTTTGGATACTCCTCCAAAACGAAATGGATGTTTAAAATATATTTACACAGAAAAATTGATGGCTGGAATTTCTTCAAAACTGAAATAGCATATGTAAATCAAATAATATTTTGCAGACAAAACTGTTCAAAACGAGGTTCAATATTGATTTAATAATAATAATATAATAATAAAAATTCTTTATTTATCTCTACATCAAAATACAGTGACAATTATATACGTAACCTTGTATGGAGAAGGGTGTCTGAGATAGGTAAGGCCCTGTGTTACAGATCACCCATTTTACATAAAAGAATTAACAAAATTATCAAAATTAACCATTAAATAATTTGTATGTAGTAGGTATTATAGCTCTTTACAAAATCAAAAACTTAAGTTTAAAGAGGAATACAATTAAATTAAATTAAAATTCAATGAAAATTAAATTTAAAAAGAATTAAAATCAAAGAGAAATGAAATATAAAAATAAACAAAAGAAGTATCTTATTCACTGAAAACTACAATAAGTAGTAAAAAATGAGTTAAACAAAAATGACATTGGAGAAATGAGAAGGACATGGGCATGAATGATTGTATAAGCGTAATGTGAGGGTGTAAATGTGTGTGTGTAAGTGTGAGTGTAAAAGTGTGCGTGTAAGAGTGTGAGTGTAAATGTGTGTTATGAGTTTATGACACTGGTTTTAATATATTTTCTGTGGAAATGTAGTCAAGGTTTAACAGCCAATTCCTTAATTTTCTTTTACAGACCTCTTTTGTGTGCGTGTAAATAGATAGTTTATTATTAATATAGTTGTACAGAAAAGTACCAAGAAAGCAGAAAAACCTTTGAGAGAAACTTGTGTTGTAACGGATGATTGGACAAATATTGGTTGATCTTCTGTTTTGTGTTAGTAGATCGGGATCTAGGGGTAGTTCAGCGTGTTTTTTTAATACCGTCATGATAATGAATAATTGCCGGACTGTAAGTACTTGGCAGTGTTGATAAAGTTCAGCATAGATATTTTGGCTGATATTTTGGCTACGAGCGGGCGCACGGCCAGTACTGCGTGAACATTGGGGCATATATATCGCCTTAAATGATTCGTTCAATGTGAATTAAGAGTACATTTCAAAATTTTGTGCTTGGGTTATTTAATTAAACAAGAACATACAATTTTAATGATCAATTCTAGAAAATGTTAATTTTAACACAATTCAATTACAAATCGATGCATATCGCGTCATCTAGTGATATTTATTAGAACCAAAATTTCTTTCTTAGCGCTGGATCTCCTTGCTGTGGTAAACTTGCTGTGCCCATTACATATAAAAGTATGTCCGGTTGAGACAAAAATATGACCTTTTGTAATTGTTCACAGGGTGTGGAGAGAACATCGCGACCGAATCGTTGGTTTCCCCGGTCGGTACCACGCCTGGGACCTCAACTTTAACAATGGTTTCCTTTACAACTCTAACTATAGGTGAGTTCTGATTTTACTTGCATTTTCTTGGTCACATAGTAGTACGGTTAATTTACTTGCTATAAGAACGCTGAAGTAGATAGGATTTTTTTTTCATGCTTACTGCGCTACCACGGGAAGTAGCGCAGTTATGAGGATCTCGAACCCACTAAAACTCAACGGTGTTCTCCTGTGCCGCTTGTGGCGGGAGCACGGGCACGTGTTAGCACTCACCGCGAACCAGCCGCGGCTGTCCGCGCCGCATTCTGGGGTGTACCCCCTATCACCGGCGCACCAGAACACATTGTACGCCATGACCGCCCCAGGGACCAAACCAGCACATGGGTGTCAGACGACCCGTGTATGGCACGCTTGGTTTCTCCTGTGACGGGTCAGGGCAGTGGCCCCGCCACCTACAACTTTTCGGTCTCTGGGGATAGGGATCTCCTCTGCGGCCCCACCGCGTCCTCCATCAGACGGTGGCGACACTGTTCAGGCCGCGGAAGGTCGGGAGAGCGGTGCACCGTAATAAAGGCACTCCTCTCCCGCCGTGGCCTCTAACCCGCAGCCGCGATATCGTATGAGACCTGGGATGCTCTATACGACGTCGCGGCCCGCCTCAGTTGTGATGTAGCCTCTGTTACTAACCTACTTGTTGGCCGCTACGTCCTCGGCTAAATCGGCAAAAGCCCTGACGAGCCAAGGGCCGCGGCCACTGAGCCCTTCGCCCTCGCCTTTACAGTGCGGGAACCCATCGGGGGGAAGTAGATAGCCTAACTTCCTAAATTGCCATGCTGTGGCAAAAATTTGTAACTCGAGGTCAAAGGCAGACAACATCTGTACCGTACATCTGTACAAATAAATAAAATTGTGGTGACAAAATAACCGCTCTTTACCGAATGGTTTACACAGTACTTATACCATAAAATCAGCTAATGTTGGTAACAGCGGGGCCAATTTTGACGGGCCTTTACTGGGTTGCAAAAGCAGTCAATAGCTGCAGATGTTATAAGGAGAAAATTAGGCTGTTTTTATTAACCGACTTTCCGAAAAAAGGCTGGGAAACTAAGTTCGACGTATGCTTTTTTCCTTAGAAAAAGAATTAGGGTTTCGTGCAAATAAATAAAATCCTTGATTTTTTTTAGTCTTTATCACAGATGAATTCTCTTTCAACAGCTAGTTACAGTATTTATAATTTAGTTGTTCAAAAGTTTTTGGGTCCAAATAAATCCTTTACTATGAACACTGTTCGTCGCCGCACAAAATCTCTGCAAAACAAATTTAATGTAAATGTGGAACCGCAATCAATCCCCTTTATCAATCTGCCTTCATCTTTTGACTCTTACTATGTATCTATCTAAAGTTTCGATGTCTTTGGTATACAGCTGCGAGCTAAGCATGGTCCTGACTGGAGCCGCTTTTGTCCACCGCTACTACCTATGGGCATACTGGCGCACTCTACCGGCAGCCATTCGTGACTACGTGGATGAGTATATGAACTGCGAGGACATCGCTATGAACTTCCTCGTCTCGCATATCACTAGGAAGCCCCCGGTTAAGGTGAGCTCACTTGTTATACTTCACTATGTCTACGACGAGTTTCTCACCTCTAAATTATCGCAGAATTAATGTGACAAATTGTCCAGCACGCGTTATCTGCTGTGATTGGCTGTTGACATTTCATTCAACCTATCACAGCAGATAACGCGTGCTTGGTTTAGAGATGCGAAACTCGGCCCTAGTCAGCCATCCGCCAGTCACACTGTCGTACGTGTCGCACTTGTCGCACGTATGGAGCTTGTAGCACTGTCACGCGTGTGGTTTGCATAGCGTATGTCGCAATTGTCGCGCGCGTTGTATGTGTCGTGTATTTCGCAGGTCTGGCAGTTATCGTTCTGTAACGGCTAGATCTGCGCATGGTAGGTTGCGCAGGCCGCTAACTCATAGGTAGGTACTTAGGTAGATGAAAAGTGAAACAGCTGGAAAAGTTAATACATATAATTAAGTAGATAAAGTTCCACAGCTAGGTCGCGGATGAATAACTGGGTCACTGTTCTGTTCCGAGCACTATCAGGCAGTATTTAGGTAAGAAAGGTACCGTCCCTTGGCAGCACGACGCCCCTCGTAACTCCCACAGATAGCACCCGGAGACAGTCTGTCAGCCCGTGTCGGCCCGCCGGGTGTTAGGCCGCAGGTATTCAGGCCAAGACCTGGGCAGCGTGCGTAGGTAGCGTGCAGGTAGCTAGCAGCGTGCAGCAGTGGGCAAGGGGTCTAGCCCTCAGCCCGTACGAAGAGCCCTGGAAGCACCATAGGGTGCGCATGTTAGATGCGGTCTAATTAGCAGCAAGCCGCATGCGATGTACCAGCATATTCCCCTTTTAAGCCAAGGAACGGTGTGGGAAGCATTGTAGGTGAAAGCTCAGCACATCGCAGCGGTTTACAGATAAGGAGTTTGCGTATAGCAAGCACATTGACAGATGCAAAATTAGGTTTAGTATGAACACGCGTGCATTTAATAAACATAAAGTAAACGTGATGACTTTCAATAACACAGTGAGGCACTACACCACCTCGGTGCAGTAGAAATACATACATATTAAAATCTCCTGTGCGCTGGACAACTCCTTGCCGCGCGTCCAACAATGACAGCGCGAAATCAGATACTACATGGGTGATGACATAATATTTCATCACCTATGTAGTATAAAGGTTATCCAGCGCAGAGAATCGGGTACAATATTTATGTGGAACTCACCATAGGTCGGGGCACACAGAGTCCTGAGGGTCAGGAGATAGCTTTGGTTAGCTAAGCAAACGGAAACGAAATGACCGAGCGATAGCGTCCCGGGAAAATCAGTGTTGTGCCGCGTTTTTAGTCTTGTCATTAGGAACTTACTAATTGTGATATTCTAGAATCACCCGACTATTTTCAGTTAAATCCATCACAACGCTACAGTTGGTATTGCATGTGTCATTCATAAAATTGTTAAAATATTCCATTTATATGGCATACCGAGCAAAACTCATTATTAAAAGATTGGCTCATAATCGCATAACCTTTGCTTTCAATGGTACGAGACAAGCTGAAAATATATTTTTTTCATAGCACTGGGTGTCAGTGGACAGTTAAAGATCCTCGTATGTTTCAGGTGACATCGCGGTGGACGTTCAGGTGTCCCGGATGTCCAGTGACACTATCGGCAGACGAAACACATTTCCATGAAAGGCATAAATGTATACAGTTCTTCTCACAGGTAAGAAAAACTCGATTAAAATCATTCTTCGTACATAGTTGTTTTTATACGTAGGTACTATTCTAGAAGAGAAGTATCATTTGAATTTCCCTAAAACGCTGAAATAAGGTACTTCTGCTTGACTCCGTATCAAATAGAATTCGAATCAAATTATACGGAGTCTTCTGCTTCTTCGCTTTAGCCCATGGCAAACATAACAATGCTGAGTTTCAAATTAGTTTTTGTTTAAGTTTTAAATCTCAATGAAAGTCGAAACACTCATAGATATTAAATATCCTAACACTGATAGATATTAACTACCTTCTGCCAGCGTCCTCGCCTGCGTGAAAGCTGACTGTTGCCTCACGGGAACCGTACATTTTCCGGGATAAAATATAGCCTATATGCTATTCTAAACTATAATCTATATCTGTGCCAAATTTTATTTAGATCCGTTCAGCCGTTCTGATGTGATTGAGTTACACACATACATTCATCCAAACTATCGCATTTATTATATTAGTAAGATAATAATAATGAGCCAGCATTAAGAACAATATGCGTCTTGTTTTAAATACTTAACAATCTTGCCTTCATATTGTGAAAAGACATTATCTATACGTCACGAATTAAACGTAAATCTGAATTATATAATTATAATAAAGTTAGATGCTGAATATTCATTCAACCAATAGAAGCAGGTAATGCGCGACTATTAGCCACATTAAATTTTTGAAAATTTTAATTTTAATCTCTTCTAACTATACAGGGATATTTAAGCGACTAATGTCATGATCTCTCCTTCAGGTTATGGGCTACACGCCACTTCTAACGACGCAATACCGAGCCGACTCCGTGCTGTTCAAGACGCGGATACCACACGACAAGCAAAAATGTTTCAAGTTTATATAATCACAGGTTTCAGTTTACTATGTTTTATAACATTGCAGGCATAATTATTTATTTTCTTCATTAGCGAATGCTAGATCGAATGAAAGCTAATAGCAAAAAGGAGCAAGACAATCTTACAAGTTAAAATAAGCTTTCTTTTTTGGAGCGAATTTAACCGAAAATAAGTGGTTTTAAGCAAAAGTGCATGTCATTTTTTTTTTTTTTTCTACGCGGCATCTCGCAGTTCGATCAAAGTGATCGTCCACTGCTTAAGCGGACGAACCTGTGGAGACTAAGCTATACAGCCTCCAGCCAGGCACAAGTGCATGTCAAAAAACCAACTGTTAAAGAAGACTGGGCACCGATGGAAATATGTCTCAAGCTACGCTATTGGATATGCGTCTGTTGTCAATAAAATTGTAACTTCATTCGGCATTAAAGATCTAAACGGGTAGTCAATTTCGAGCACCGAAGTTTTTTTGGCACCCAATTATTGGCATGTAGGGGCCAATATGTTAAAAGAGGTTTGCTGCTGCTCTTTACGCATTCAATCCGGAGAAGTTGTCACAATAATTAATGTTCCCCCTGATGAGATCTATTCAATGGCATTTTAACAATATTGGCAGAATCGCCTGTTCTTCTTTATTTTAGAATGCATACACATTTAAGTTAATTTTGAGCTGTTCCAACATATTTTTTCGGGCATTCTTTGTATGCAAGAGTCACGATATGGCGACACTTGACCTATGGCCTATTGGCCTATGTTAATCAGTAGACGATTATTCGGATGGTCAACTTGATCCATGATAATTAGAAAACCCTAGAAAATTGAATTCTTGTAAATACATAAAATTAGATTAAGTAAAAATATTGTATTTTAGTCTAGATCTTTTAGTAAAGTAGAACAAGTTTATGTGAGAGTCTCAGTATAGTTTCGTATTTTTTTTTTGTTATTTTTTGCATTTTTTATAAAACACCTTTTGTTAGTGGAATTGATTAAAGATAATAGTAGTAATATATGGTGCATGAATAAATTAAAATATTTAATTAATCAATTAAGACCAAGGCCGGTATTCCAGATGCTCATGCTCATACTCAACTCATCTCAAACTGGAAATTGACAGTTATGATTGGTTGGCTTGTTTTTTTTCACATGAACGTGCTCAAGTCCAACATCCTAGACGCCCCAACCTATACCGAACTCTTTTAACACAAAATCATTGTAATTGAGTGGTTTAACATGTACTTGAAACGTAGGTACTGTAAAAGGGGAACGCAGCCAGAGGCTGAAAAAATACTATTGGACTTCTATGAGGGCCGACCTACGAGCGGCACGTTTGAATAAATATACGTCGTAGAAGTCCAATAGTATTTTTATTCAAACATGCCGCTCGTAGGTCGGCCCTCATAGAAGTCCAATAGTATTTTTCTTAGATTTTTACTTATTTACCGGGATTTTCACTACCCGGCGCCTCCACCATTTGTAAAAGGGGAACGCAGCCAGAGGCTGAAAAAATACTATTGGACTTCTATGAGGGCCGACCTACGAGCGGCACGTTTGAATAAATATACGTCGTAGAAGTCCAATAGTATTTTTCAGCCTCTGGCTGCGTTCCCCTTTTACAGTACTCGTACTTGATAACTTGGACTTTCATTTTCTTTAAATACCTACCACACATTTTGTGTAGAAATAATTCAGTAACGACTGAGGCGTCTAGACTCTTGCTCTATTGAATAAACATATGTCAAGCTGAAGAATCGTATGCCAAACTCGATACTTGTGATTGGTTGGCCAATTTTGAGTTTGAGTTGAGCATGAGCATCCAGAATACGGGTCTAAGGGTCAAACACATTCGTACGAGTCGAAGCGGAGCGACGCGTTTACCTAAAATAATTCTGTAGGATACGCGCGAAATCGCGCGTCTTTATTTTTTTATTTATCTTGATAAGTATGTGTGCATTACGTAGTGGAGATGGAGTCAATATTCTATGTACATTTTTAAAATGAAACAAAGCGTCGCTTCGACTCTGTGTCGACAGTGTTCTTTGACCCTAACTTACTGCTTATGTTACGTACGAACTTTGTAAATATTAAATTAAATTAAATTATGTAAAATAAACGATACATAACAGATTGTACATTAGAATTATCCCAATAAAATTAAATTACTTTGCATAATGACAATAAGATTCAAGTACACATTAGTGTACATAATATCGGAATAAAGTGAATATATTCAATTTTTAGTAATAGGCAGCTGAAAAGCAGTATTTTGAATCTAGAAAGATATTGAATATTATGGATAATGGGAAAGAAAAATAAATTATGTAGTCGGGTTTTTTTTTTGTAAAATCATATCCATAGAAAGGGTTGTTATTATAAACGCGAGCAAAATATTTCAAAGTCAGTAAAAAATGCCAAATATTTTGTATAATTAATCGAAAAGTTTTACTTAAGTCGGAAACACACTTACGTGTCGTGTCGTGGCGTGGCGTGGTGCCATCTGACGCAGTTGATTAGCTACAAAACTCGTTGTGTTATGACGTAGGCTGAAACAGAGTCGTTTGATTTGGTGAATCCTGCGCCACGCTACGCCAAGACACGTTATTGTGGTTCCGCCTTTAGTTTTATGTGTTGTCATTTATTCTAAGCATTACCTTTTAAAACCGTATTTTTAAGAGTAACATCTGTATTTACAAGACTGAAACACTGAAACACTTTTGGTTTAAAATTGATATTTATTTATACAATAAGAATTTGTGAAATTATGTTAAATCAATCAATTTATTTTGAATTTTTGTAAGTATATCAAGTAACCACTTTTTTGAGAGTATTTTGCATTTATATAAAAAAAAAAAAACATTTAGCTAGTAGTGGTTTTGTTTGAGACATATTTTTAACTTTGAAGGAAACAGTACCAGTGTAAAAATAATTAGATTTAAAGGTTATTGTGTGACTGTATTTATTGATTATTCCGTCTCCTATAGCGTTTATCGTTGCAAACCACGAAAAACTTGTGACTTATGTCATTGATATAAGATTCAAATTTTAATCTGTTAAATGCTGATATCTCAGTTGTCGTGTATTTAATAAATTCGTGTAAATCTTGAAATTAAAGGTGTTGAGCAATTGATGAAAATATTCTGCTTAGCAATTTTAAAATACCTACCTAGATAGATATTTATAAATAAGGATCTTTATTTCTCGGAAGGGAGTGGCTACTGAGATAACGACCCTTCAAAATTGTTATAAGGCCAACAGATTGATGATTCGTGATAAGAAAATATACCTTTTCTGTATTGTCGCAAAGTTCATTTTGCATAAGCAGTATATAATACGAAGTATAAATACGCCTAGTGTAGTGCCAGGATTAAAGGTATTTCAAAGCATTTAGTATATTTTTTCCATTGATAAGGTACCACGCAGTACTGGTGCAGGCACTCAGTACCTTGAATACAGTGTTCTACATACATATTCTCGTGTATTGACGAATTGCGGTGGCAATACGAGATGTTTATCCCCACAACCGCAGGTGCCACGTGCTACTAGTATTAGCTGATCATCAGCTATCAAGTAACAGAGTTATACGTAATTACATGAGGTCATGGGCGTTCTTTGGTGGCTGTATTGATGACCGGTTACCCTCGGTACGTCCTTCATCATGATTTTATTTTAAGCACGGTCACCCAACGCGAATAAAGAAAATGTGGGTCAAATAAATTGCACTAGATGGCGTGATAAGCTTTGATTTGTTAATGAATTTTGTGAAATGTTAAAATTTTCTAGAGACGATCATAAAAAATGTATGCTCTTGTTTAATTAACTCTCATAAGAACAAAATTAAGGAATATTGGGCTCTTAATTCACATTTCAAAGATTTATTTATTTATTTATTTAATACTTCATGCACACAAGTACAGAGGCGGATTTAATGCCTTAGGCATTTTCTACCAGTCGATCGAAGATTGTTTGAATGGATCATTTAGAATTGATTCCAATAAATGACGCGGTTTTAAATTTCTCAGGCATCCACTCGATTTTTTAAATTTGTTTTAATTCGATTACTTAACACATTCTAGAATATTGAAACTGCTTAAACGTGCAAAAATATACTATAAATAAATAGTCGCTGTGTTAAAAAAAAGTATACACGATCCGCTAGTCACTGCTAACACCATCTATATCCGTGGACCGGAACCGAACGCGATCGATGTTCTTAGAAAAATAATCAGTTTAATCAGACGAAAAACGCTAGTTACGTCGGCACGGTTTCTTTGTATGGGATGAGTCATCTGTTTTCTAGTATTATATTATCTGTGCTTTAAGTTATCTTGTACACAGAGTAGAGAGATCCTTCGACCGCCGCAGCTTGAGACGGTATTGTCAAAACTTTCATATACTTAAACCAAGCGTGTCAGTGAGTGTCACCGTTTATACTTCAAGGCCAATCAGCCCCCGTACCCTGACGTGTCAAAACAATCATAGTTCGATTGCAAAAAATTTACAGATGTATACAAGTCTGATACATCTGTCACTTACGCACACTCAGTATAACCTACGAATGTTATAAACTAATATTATAAAGGCGATGTTGTGAGCGTGTGTGTTTGTTACTTCTTCACACTCAAAAGGCTGGACGGATCTGGATGTAATTTGCCACAGAGAAAGATTATAGTCAGGAATAGCGCATTATTTTTATCCCGGAATATGTTCCCTCGTGATAATTATGGACTTTCACGCGAGCGAAGCCGCTGGCAGAAGCTAGTATTATAAATGCGAAAGTTTATATGGATGGATGTATGTTTGTTACTCAATCACGCCAGAATGGCTGAACGGATCTGGCTGAAATTTGGCACAGAGATACAGATTATAGTCAGGAATAGCACATGGGCTACCCGGTATAATGTTCCCTTGGGATGAAAAAATATTTTCACGCGGGTGATGCCGCCAGGCAGAAGTTAGTGATTTATACAAATAGTGTCTTTAGTCCCTGCTGGTGCAATGTTTTCTTGCTTTTGTACCGCCATCATTAAGGTCGAAAATATATTAACGTGCCTGAAACTTGAAAAAAAGTGTGCAAGTAAAATGCACACTTTTATAATATTTGTGATTGTCAATCACAATGGTATGCTGGCTATTTTCACAATTTTATAAAACTTACAGGCATGTGTATTTTCCCCTTAAGTGTAACTAAGGGCGCGGTCTCATCTAGATCTAGTTTTTAGGGTTCCGTACCCAAAGCGTAAAAACAGGACCCTATTACTAAGACTCCGCGGTCCTTCTGTCTGTCTATTTGTGTCATCAGGCTGTTATCTCATAAATCGTGAGAGCTAGACATTTGCAATTTTCACAGATGATTTATTTCTGTTGTCGCTAACTAAAAACAGAATAAAATAAATATTTATTTGGGGCTCCCATACAACAATCGTGATTTTTATGCCGTTTTTTGCGATATTGGTACGGAACCCTTCGTGTGCGAGTCCGACTCGCACTTGGCCGGTTTTTCCTACACCCAAACTCTTGAACTATTAGTAAACTATTATATTACCATTTTGTTCTAACATTGTAGATCTAATAGCAGTATAGCTCTTCTTGAACTACAAAACTACTAGTTAACAGCTCAATGGCCGTACTATAACGTCTCAATGGCATCACGATTCAGCTGTGAGAAAAAAAAACAGGCTAATTGCGCACATTTAGGATTCCGTACCAAATCAATTTGGTTGTAATAGGAAAAAATAGAAAATTTCAAAGAAAAACTCAGATTTAGCAAAATATTGGTATTTGTTTGTAAAATATACGTAATAATAAACATTATCACCAAGTTTCAAGTTTATATGTCAATGGGAAGTGAAAATATACTCAGGAACGAAATTTGATGGCTTTGGTAGCTTCTCATGCCTTCGATTTCCAAAATTTTTAAATATATTATATATCTACTCAACGAGCTCTAAACAAAGATACCCCACTCGATGGGGTAGGCACTTTGATTTTTCACCTCGCCCTCTTATTGTATGGGATTTCTCCTTAAAAATGTTTTGTGACAATTTGTATGGCTTTGGGGCAACAAGATGCGTACACTGTGAGAATTTTGAGACTGTAGCTCCAACCGTTTGGCTGTAAAAACTGTGTGGTACAGACGACTGACAGACAGACACGTGAGTGACAGCAATAGGCTCCGTTTGGACCCTTCGGGTACGGAACCCTAAAAACAGTGCTCTTTATCCTGTATAGCTCCGTGTCTCTGCCATAGTAAAACTATGTAATATAGTTTGAAACGTCAGAGTAAGGACCCTGTACCGCGGCCTTTTATCATATCAATATCAATCCATCAAGGTAATGTCAAGATATAAGCCTATAAACAGCATACTATTGATATTCGTGGTATAAATAGTGCACTGTTTAGTTACTGATATCATAACGCTATCCATACATTTTTTTGTTAAAGTCGAAACTGCCCCAATCCAGGTTAATCGGAACTAAGTATTAAGCAAATAATCTGATAAATAGTTGGGCATCCTGGATTAACGTTTATCGTATAAAATAACTGTTTAAGGTTGTGTTAATTTTTTATTCTTTAGCAAATATTTGTAACTTATTTTATTTATTAAAACGTGGTGCATAGAGTACTTTTAATAGTTGCAATAGTTCCTTACGGCGCTGTCACATGGAGAGTTATCAGCTAGTCCCTTCTACTTCCATACTTGTGTACCTACTATTATATTGCCATTATTGTCTAAACTAGTAGATCTAATAGCAGTGTAGTCATTCTTGATCTACAAAACTAGCTCTCGTGTGGGATGTGGGACCGCGCCCTTTAAGGTTCGAAGCTAGGTGTCGTAGGTGAAAATACGCATGCGTCTACTGCAAGGTTTTCCGAATTAAACTATGGGCAATCTGAACAGTCGAGTACTACAGCCTGGCGAGCACAGCGTCTGCGAAAGGCTTGAGTCACGCATTTTATCACGGTTTTTGCTCCCAAACTGTGATAAAAATGTGACTCAAGCCTGTCACAGTAGGCCGTGCTCGCCCGGCTGGTTTTCTCTTTATCTGAACTTATATAAATGAAAACTTGAGACAGTATAGTAGTTTCACGTTTCTTGAACAAAACTAGAAATGATAGCTGTTTCACGTTTATCAATTTTTCATCGATTTTATTAATCAGTTTTTTATTTATGTTTTCGTCTTTTTAATGTTTCTAAAGACTCATCCTGTGATGTGATCCTACTGGAGAATTATATATTGTTTGCTTTTACACAGGAACTGTTTAAGTGTTGTTATATCACGCTATGTAAACCGTAAACCGCGTTTGGACGTAAATTTAAAAGATGTAGTACTCTTTTTGAATTATTAGGTATTATACTTATCGACCCTTTTATCAGACATAACAGATACACTGTCCGTTTTCATGTTTATACCTATTTTGCTTTATTTAAAAAAAAAACATGTCCACGCAAGAGACAAGTCGAATAAATATTCTATAAAACCAATGTCTTCTATTAAACTTAATGTAAATACTGTATTTGTACTAAAGCCACACAACAAAATGTGTAAGTAATTAATTTAGTAATACATTTAAAATGCGTAATAATCTTTTGGACCTATTAGGTACTTATCGACGCTTTTATCAGACATAAAAGATGTACTGTCCGTTTTTATGTCTATTCCTATTTTAGATTATTTAAAAAAAAAACATTTCCACGCAAGAAATAAGTCGAATAAATATTCTATAAAACAATGTCTTCTGTTAAACTTAATGTGAATACTGTATCTGTACTAAAGCGACACAATAAAGTGTGTAAGTAATCAATTTATTCAGTCTTTTATTGACTTTAAACATGTTGCACGTTTTGGGAATACTTTATTATGCGTACCTAAGGAATGGAATTCCCTGCCAGAGTCTGTATTTCCTGATAGCTACAACCTGGGATTCTTTAAGTCAAGAGTGAATAGGTTTCTTCTAGGCAACCGAGCTACATCGTCGACCACATCAACGCTTGCCATCAGGTAAGATAGTGGTCAAGCGCGAGCCTATTAATAATAATAAAAAAAACAAGTTTAATCAAGTTTTTTTGTTCACCAGTGAAGCTTTATTTTACCGTGCGTAGATACCACCGCCCATCGGTGTAGGTATATAGTTTCCATAGATTCTTATTCGAATTAATTATTATTTGCAAGTGCAAACCTTACTAGAGGCAGCATGTGATTCAATGTATAATGTGTCTACTTGTAGTTTTTATGTATATATACGTATTTCTGTCTACATTGTTTAACGGTTTTCGGTCAGCCCTTTGTCTTACTGGGGTTGGTACCTGAAGGTAATAATGAAACACTCAAATAAAATAATATCATATTTATTTCATCATAAATTATCAAGACAAAACGTTTACATTCATATTTATAATTACTATCTATTAATTTGACATTCGCACAAATCAGTTACAAAATAATTTCATGAAATTACTCGAGTTGGTACATTTTTGAACACTTCGGTTTGAAACTCGTTAGGTTCTACTTAGGTGCTATTCATATTAGGTTATACATAAAGCGACTTACATAAAAAACAATTTCTTGTACGGTTATGCCACAATTCAAAAAGGGGCAGATTTTTCCACTGAAATGTCATTTTCATTTTGTATGGGCAGGTTTTGTAGCAAAATCTGAATGTAAGTCGATTTATATTAAAACAAATATACTTTGTAATTTTATACTTATATTTTAAACTACACTAAACAATGGAGGCACACTGAGTGAGATTTTTTGATATTATAATAAAATAGACTCCCTTGTAACCTAAGTAAAATTTAAAAGAGATATATAATCTCAAATACCAAATTGTATAAAACGTTTAATTACTTATAGGTATTCAATTTCAAACACTTCAAAACATTAAAATTAACTTTAATATATGGGGCGGATATAATTGAATGAATACTTAAAATGAGATAAGTAAGCTTGAATGTTTGCATAAATATGATGACTGTAAAGATATTTACAATGTACAAAACAAGTATCTATGGGCACTAGAACTGGTCGTGTGGTTGAGAGATTAACATTAAGAAGTCTCTAGCACTAGTCCACTCCACAATGTACTCCGTAGAGTAATGAGAATGGCCCCGAGACTTGCTTGATTTTATAGTTGCGCGGGATATGATTCCAAATATCAGATTTCTTATGATTGCGTGGTTTGTTCGATTTCCATAGAGTCCTTCAAAAATGGTCACTATAGTTTTGTTCAGCTGTTGGACACTTAAAGCTGTCGTTTATTTTGAATGAGTAGGTAGGTGGCTGTGGTGTGGAGGCTGGGCCTCGGCCGCGTGTCGCCGGGCACCGACAGGCCGGCGGGGGACCCGAGTGGCCCAGGTGGCCCTGGGAGGGGGGCCACGAGCCGGCGAGGACGCTCTCAAGCCATGTCGTCGCCTTTACCGTCCAACCTCTTCAGCTAAACAAATAATAAACAACATTAATTCTCATCTTGACTGCCAACTGATTTGTTTTACCACATCTACGTACATACCTATATAAAACCACCCTGTCGAAGTGGGCAGATGGGAATAAGAAGGCACACAAAATCATTAAGGTTCATCACACATCAGACCAATGGAGTGAGTGAGTGATTTCTATCGGTCTGTTCAGTTTAAATTGATGGGATGCGGATGATCACGAGTGCACTCGGTTACTTACGCTTTGTTCTACTGTCCAAGCAGTTGGGGCTAGGCGTCCAGTACGCTTGTAATGGAGCAATTCATTTGATTAACGTTATGGTGATCAAATACATACCCATCTACTGAGGCTTAGATTGATGCTGGAGTTTGTTAGCTGTTCAGCAATTAAGAAGTTTGTCTAGAACGCTTACGTTCGCCAGTTACGGTTAAATGTCATATGATATAAAGCTCAAATGGACCACTTGCACCAGGGTCCTAACAACAACTAGGAAATGCCCGATAAAACTGCCAGACCTAGGGATCGAACCTAGACTCCATGCCCAGCATCTGCAATCACTCATTACCAGCGGGCAAATCTGAGGCAGTATTTATTCCTCATGATGCTTGTCATTTAGTCTGAAGAAACACCTACAGTCAAAAGAAAAGTAAGTTCCATCGTTTATCTTACCTCCTTCTCGTCCCCAGCGACGGCACGGTAGCGAGGCGGCGTGATGTTCTCGACGGGCGGCGCAGAGAAGCCGTGCACGTACAGGAGGGCGGCCGCGATGCCTCCAGCGATGGGGCCGGCCCAGTAGATCTGTAGGAATGGATGCTTTAGAACTGTTCTACGGAGTAGCGGTTGAAGAGTACAGAACTACCTACTTATAGTCGTGATGAATTTGATTTTCCAATTTATGTACAAAGTTATCGCGGCATGCAAAATGAGAAACGTCATCGGACTTCTTAGATTGTCACGATTATAGTTCTTGTACTAATCGGTGAAACAGAAAAGTAGTAGAAATCATGGCCCTGAGATATCTACGAATGGTATTGGCCTTTTAAGGTGGTCATGTTTTAAAACAAAACATCGTGAGGAAACCAGCATCTCCTAGAACCAAAAATTCTAAGACATGTGACATCCACCAACCCGCACTGGGCCCACGTGGTGGATTAAGGCCCATTCCCTCTCTCACAGAGAAGAGGGCGGAGGCTTGTGTGCCAGCAGTGAGTGGAGAAATAATTAAAAGGCTGGTGACGTTGATATTTCATGTGATAATCCTCGATTAGTTTGCTCATTTGCTTCGAAATGTTTTAAAAAAACTTAAATCAAAATGTTTGAGAAACATCGCTTAGGTAAAAACCCCAAAAACTCCCAAGCATGGCAGAATAATGCTGATAGATCAAAACCTTATGATATTGTTTAGAGCAGTGGTGGCCCAGTGGGAACATTAAGAACGCTGATGTTGAAGTAGTTTCTGTAAATTGTAGTTAAGTAAAGTTCCTTACCCAATGATCAGCCCATTCATTGGCGACGAGTGCAGAGCCAAAGGAGCGAGCGGGGTTCATGGCAGAGCCGGTGTAGTCGACGGCGAGCAAGTGGCCCAGTGTCACCGTCAGGCCGATGGCCAGGGGGGCGGTGGACTTGCTGTCGGGCTTGTTGGGGTCGCATACCTGACGATATAATTACGTTTTAGTACAACACTTAAAAGATATTGTTTCTATTATTATTATTTTTAATGCTCGAAAAAGCCGTCCAAAATAATAAGCGCAACAGAATTATTATAGTGATCAATTTGTTTGGACCTATAGACATATAGTACTTATTAATGGCAAGATTTCGTTAGAGGAAGGAGTAAAAGTATAAAGGAAACAGGCTATTCTGCCTAGTTTCGAATTATAATGTAGCTACTCGATACTAGATGGCGGCACTAGTTTTTTTAATACGCCATACGCATGCGTACGAAGAACCGTCTGTGACCACACTTCTTGTTGGCGGGAATGTAATGTTTTTTTTTCAGTAATTTGTTTGGCAAACCACCAACGAAGTGTGTGTGTAAAATAAATCTTTCAAGAATCAGACACTTGAGAATGCACTAAAAATTCGTAAGTGCCCGATAGGTTATTCTAAATAATGTTGTTTACCTTACCAACGATATGAACTACTTATAGTAAATGTTAAGCATTTCTGTATAGTAACCAATGACCAAAACTAGGCACGAACGTAAACAATGCACAAACCTAGTAGTTCTTAGGGCTATATAAACGACTTCTCACATATTTTCAGGGCGAACGCAATTTATAAAGACTATATTTTTTTTTAGCTCTCGCCAAACTTCTGAGACGCCCTGATGTTGGCTTTACGAGGCACGAGATGGTGCTGTTTTTACCCGACTGCCGAAGGAGGGTAATGTGTTTATCAGTCTATGTATGTATGTTTGTTCCTATGTGGAGATCTTGAGACCAAACGCGTTGACCGATTTTGGATTGATTTTCGGAGGATATATCTGGTTTAGGTCAGCTAGCTCGCGCATTTGTATCCTCTGACTGTTAAGCATGATTTTCTTCTTGTTTACTTCTTTTTGTAGCAGTCGGGTTTTTTGTTATTTTTATTGTATGAAATTGACTACTGCACAGCCATTGTAGCCAACTTCAGGGCGGCCAAGAAGTTTGGCGAGAACTATAGGTATATAATAGTTTACAAATTATGTAGGTACCAGCCTAATGCAGTCAGTAGGTAGTTTAAGTTACTGTAACTAATTGCCCAAAAACCCGGAAATCAATCAAATCCGACGGAGCGCGAAATAAGACATTAGTTTTGTTTTGTTTCGCAGACGCAGACATCGTTGAGCTGCGCAGTCTGATTATAAAATAACGGGTTCTTTGCCCGCATGTAATATTCCTAGATAGATTGATATACGGTATACCCCAACAAATGATGTAGGTATTCTATGTATGAGTATATTGTTATAGTTTGTTTATCATTGTATATTCAATAAAAAGGTTCTTGGATAGGTAGACAGGAACAGATACAAGATCGAATGATCCCATGATACTATGAATCATTTATATTGTAATAGTTTAGGTATATATCATTGTTATTTGGTAACCCAATAAAAAGATAAATACCTGCAAGGTATTTGGTTTAGGCATCCTAACTCGTAGATAAATAGGAAGGTTGGGTACAAGTTCGATAACTATGTTTTTATTAGGTAGCCGTATCTAACCATTCGTTGCAGGCACGTAAGAGATAATACAAATTATTCTATATTTCAAAGATATGTAAACAGAAACACCGACTATACCATTTATTTATATCACAATGAATAAAAATGCTACGCTGTGATGCTAGAGATGCGGCGGTGCCAATTGCTGTGATTGTAGTAAAAACCTACCGATTTATCTAGACTAGATTTTCATTCGGTTAAAAAGTTAAGATCACAATTTATTTATTTTATCTGGGCATTCACAGATATTTCATGCGAGTTCAATTCGCGCGAATCATCCGATAACCCGTTTTTTTATGCCACTCGGGATTTGTATTGTGACTATATAACAGTAACCCCGAGTTTCGCAGCTCAAAATTATCGCAGAATTAATGTGACAAATTTTCACGCTTGGATTCGCTGTTGAAAGTTCATTTACCCCCAGTTTCCCAGCTCAAAATGATCGCAGAATGAATGTGACAAATTGTCAAGCACGCGTTATTTGCTGTGATTGGCTGTTGAAAATTCATTCAACCAATCATAGCAGATAACGCGTGCTTACCAATTTGTCACATTAATTCTGCGATCATTTTGAACTGGGAAACTCGGGGTAAATAGTCGATAGTAATCTTTATTACCTGAGAAGAGATAGAAAGCATCATCAAGCTTGGTACAGTTCTCACCAAACTTCTTGGCCGCCCTGAAGTTGGTTACAATGTCTGCCCAGTAGTAAATCTCATAGAAAACCACCGTTTGGTGCCTTGCGCATCGGAAAGCCAATTTCAGGGCGGCCTAGAAGTTTGACAAGCACTATACCTAGTTATGAATTATATTTCTCATACAATGTAATATTTGCCTGATATAATTATTTTGACTGTAGGTAAGTCAGTAACCAAAATTTTACATGATAAAGGTACAAACCTATCTAATATTATGATAGTATTTAACGCAACTTTCCTTTTTCGAGTTAAAAAAATAACATCTCATAATAAAACTGACTGTGTTGGCGCTATTCAAAGCCACATTTATGATGTAGTAGCAGAGATTAAAGTACTTAATACGTAGGTAGTGACAGATTGCCGACTCATCTCCTACAAGGTAGAAACCAGTTCCCAAGACAGGACTCCTACTCGCTCGGGATGAGAAACAATTGACTATCGAGAACTGTTGACGCTTTCTTTTTTCGAGAGTTCGTTGGACCCATGTTGATCCTATAGACATGCACCCTTATCTAGGAGATGTCAAAGTAACATATTCTGAATTCAAATTTTCTACACTGAATTTTAATTTAGAATGTGTTATTCTTTTGCCAAATACCGTCGAGATATTTTAAAAATATTATTATACATGGTATCATTATTATCATTCCTACCAAAATATCAATGAATACAAACGTGTTCCACACAGCTGCGTTATAATATTGATTATGTTAATCTATCGTTGCCTACTATTTTGCGAATAAAATACGGTGTTCCGTCACGCAACGTTACTTCGCGGGGTTTTGTCTACTGTTTTTAGGAATCTACACGAGAATCTTGCGAAATTTATGATTTTAATTATTGTTTCTCGAATTAAATAAGTAGGCGTAATCTTTTGTTTCTATAATAAAGTTGTTCGAGAAACAGATCTTCGATAAACTTCTTGTTGAAATATTGTTTCGTTATAGCTTTAATTATAAAGTTGTGGTAGAAAAAGGTGCTTTTTCATCAGGTTTACATTGCACGGCTTTATGATAAAAATAACGAGGTTATTGCATGTAGCTAACAAGCATAGAAAATAATTATAATCTTTCACGGTAATATTTATAGGTTCTTTAATTATAATTACTATTATTAGATATTAAATAAAAAAATACCCCAAAGACACGCCATATCATCTCCAAAACCCACGCGTTACATTCGCATACATTTTTATTACATTTTAAAATTTGATTATTTTTAATATTTAAATTAAATAGATATGTGATAATGAGTTGTCTGATTATTTTAAATTCGATTAAATAAAATGATTAATTTTGTGTTATTGTGATGTCTGAATCAATGCCTGAGAACAAACGATTTTATTTATTTTATTTTTATAAATTTTGTAGGTGTGTCCGAATACATATATCTAGTTAGCTATTTTGGTTATGGTTTAGGAAAGAAATCACAACATTGACAGCCATCGTCAAATGATATAATTTATAATAGGGAGGCACTTGAAGATACTCAAAAGCCTTACGGAACCGCGTAACTTTAAACATGCAACATCGAATATTTTTAATCTACCGATTCATTTTTTGCTCAATACTTTTTGTCGTGACGGATACCTGGTAGGCAGAAAACGCTTATGTAATTTTCCAAAAGCTGAATAAGAATGATTTACAACACGAAACGACTGAACAGTTCAATGTCATATCGATATCATACATAATTATAGCGCAAGAGGCGTTTGTAAGGACACTGGTTGTTTACTCCAGTGACATTGAATTATTACAATCCTACCTCAACCAGATCACGAATGCATTAATATTTAAATATTATGTGGAAGGTAATACTTAATATCCTTTTCTGGCCAGTAGATGATGGCAAGCGAGTCATCAGTGCATACTTAGAAGCCAATTATGCAGGTTCCATCTTGGTTTATTTTCAATGGCAATCTATCGTCAATTATTTTTACTTTTTATTGTTGTCTGTTTCGCTTTAGGGCACTGTATTCATATCTATAATATTATGTGCTTGGTGTTTAGCAAAATGTGTCGCAAATAACCTCTTTTTTTGAAGTCGGTTTAAATAGATTTATGTCTAATATAAGATTTCTCTGATTCCCATCCCATTCAGAGTAATCCTATTCAGGCTAATTGGCTTGTTCATTAACCGTAGGTTACTTTTCTATATTTAGAAAAGTAACTACCTACTTTTTCCTTTTTTTTTATAAATAATTATATCTTTCCATCATAGTCGAGCGATATTAGAGATTAGGTTAAATCGCTTGCAACTTGAACGACCACCGCCAACCGCTTATAACTTAAGACAAAACCGATAGTAGATACTGTTGCACGAAGCATTTATTTTTATGTGATTTATTTTGCGAAGTTTTTTACTTTGTCTAACTACCTATAGAGACTGATTAAATATTTCATTACAAAAAAGCAGAATACTGCGACCGTTTCCGCTAATAACTTCTTGTCACGAAACGACTGATGCGCCTCTGACGATGTCAGATTTGTTCGAGAATTGTCATTAGCTGATTATTCTATGGCATGGCTTCACCGTGATTTAACTATAAATATGCTTTTAATACCGTAGCTATTATTAGCGTGTTTATTACGTGCCATCATTTGTACAATTTCCTGCATTTCGAGATAGGTTACCTAAATAACCCTGGGTAAAACTGGCACGGGAACGTGGGCTTTAGTACAAGAAGAGAGAAGCCTATGTTCATCACTGGGTGAAGTCGGGCTGTGGATGATGGATGGTGAACCTATAGGTACTAGTACAACTGAACACATACACACACACACATTATTCTTCTCTTCTACCAGAACTTAGAATGTCAGTAAGAAAGGTATGCACAATCGGATTCCATTTCCAATTCATCATTCAGCCGTTAAGGTGTGTCTGACAAATACAAATTGCTGATTGCAGCTATCAGAAGTGGGATTAATATCTGAATGACAAAGGATCATATTTATTTTTAGGCGTTACTTAAGAATTCTGTGTAATGTTGTACCTAATATCTAATCTTTTCTGCAAGCATGTAATCTTTATAATTATTGTCCGCTGTAGTTCTCAGTATTGTTAGTATTTATTGCTTTTATGATCCTTTTTGATGTAACACCGAAGTTACTGGGAAAATGATTTCGTCCGTCAAATCTGGTAAAACCATCCTTCTACAGGAAAACCCCTAGATATCTGTTCTCGTTATAAAAATACAATTTTAATTTTATTATTATAATTCGTCTGAATTTCATTAGTCATCTCGTTTGAATTGCCGATAAATTGCTTTTGAGGTCACTGATTAGTTTGTGGATAGATCTGGATATCTGGGGACTTACTCTTACGTGTGCAAACTACTATGGTTTCACTGTTACTATGACGGGGCTATACAGGACGAAGAGCACTATCCTTTTTCCACAGCAAATAAACGGCTTTGAATTTGACAGTGGTAACATGATGGCGTTGACACGTTATAGTAGAGACCGTGTGTTTGAAAATTTGTTTTTTTGTGACGACCTAGGAAAAACGCTTATAAAGTTTACAGATACTCACCCCGCAAACGACGAAGATAAGCACGAATCCAAGGAAGAATTCAATGCCGAAGCCTTGCAGTTGAGTGACGTCAGTGCCGAGGCCGGTGACGCCGAGCTTGCCAGCCGCGCGGTCAGGAGTCAGAGCCTTGAGCAGACCAGAGCCTGCAGCTGCGCCGGCGCATTGAGCAATGATGTACAGCACCGCACGCACGATCTTCACGCGCCCAGCTGATGCTAGACCTAAGGTGACTGCTGGGTTGATGTGGCCGCCAGATATGTGACCTATCGCCTGTTGGAATTTGAGAGATTAGTGTCCAAAACTTAGCCGA
Organism: Orthosia gracilis; assembly: GCA_947562075.1. NCBI lineage: Eukaryota > Metazoa > Arthropoda > Insecta > Lepidoptera > Noctuidae > Orthosia > Orthosia gracilis. The sequence goes on from OX387268.1 coordinate 46,742,675, forward strand.
AGATTCTTAAACTGCTGGGAGATAAAAAATTGTAAAATTCATATCTAATTAACTAAGAATACAGTAAGTTTATCTACTCCTCCAGTATTCTATGTGGTCCCATTGAGAGCTACCTATTAACTTAAAGTTTTGTAATTCAAGAAGAGCCACACTGCAGTTAGATCTACAAGAGTCTATTCTGAGCACAAATTCAGAGATAGTAATACGTTCTCGTAGACACTAGGTACCTAGATGAAGTAACTACTTACAGAAACACTGGCGTAGACTGCAAGACCGAAGGCAAGGGCGATGAGTACGATGTCTGGGGCTGCGTTGGTGCCTTGAGCGATGTTGATGCAGGCGCCGCAACCGAACAGGTTCAGTAATAGGTTACCTGCACAACAAAATTCACTGCTTATAGAGGTTCTAGCAAGCCAAAAAGCCTGAGTGTTGAGCAGTACAATGAAGGCTATATAGTCTTCTAAGCGCCTCGCATTAATGTTGTCGAAGGTCAAAGGTAAAATGATAAGCAGTAGTGTAATTACTTTTTTTAATGATAGGAAGGATTATCGTTAATGCTGACATTTATGCACATAATGCACGTAATGACGATATCGCACATTTAAAAATTGTAAAATAAGTTGACGCAAACTGCCCTTCACAAGTTATTGATAGAGTTTTCCTTATTCAACTTCAATAAGGAAAACTCTATCAATAAATAATCAATAAAGAAATAGAAATTTTGATCTATAATTCTAGATATTTTTTTTCTGTAAATCAAGTTGAAAAGAGCATTAACCTTACCTTCCATTATCCTCTATCTGTCATTATGAGAAAATATGGAATCGTGAGGATAGCTATAAAGATACTGCCATTTTGTAGTATGAGATAATACGAATCAAATTAATCCGGACAATCCAGTTTATTGAAATAATCCATTTGTGTTCGAGTATCTTTATGCTGTTCTACTGTGACTTCATATCTGAATATGCTTCATTCTGTCAGTCATGCCCAAAAGCGTATCTTTGCATTTTCAATAAAAAATTACAATATTCAATGTACCTATCTTATGACATAACTTAGTAAGGTATGCAGCCTCGCCAACTGCCTGATGTCACCTATTAGGGTTGTTACTTAGATGACTCCGTTTAAGGTGCTGGCAGTCAACACAATGTGGCATTTTATCATTCCTAGTTAGGTGTATTTTTCATAGAAACACTGTGAGTGAGTATCTAGATTCTCAGGTAGGTACATCTATGTGCTATTACGTTGTTTCTTTAATAATTACGTTACTTATGTCATTAAAAGTTTTCTGTAGTGCGCGGAATTCACCTGCCGGATGGAAGGCCAGGAGCCGACAAAGAATGTTTAGAAATAATCATGACAACTTAAGTATGATCTCTCTTTTAATTCGTTTACTAGATAATTTGATGCGAACGAATATAATGTATTCGTAGCTTGCGATCGTCTTTTAAAATTTAGCTAGTACACTTACCGATAAACTCTGCTAGAAGAGCCCTGCTGATGCCAGCCGCTCCTCCAGTCAGCTCGTCAAGCCCAATCTTCGCTCCGAATTCTCCCATGGTTCTGTGAGCAAAAAAAAATGTTGTAGTTTCTTCAAGCTTTCTTTAATTACTATTAATCATCAGATTAAGCCCAGATGACGGGCGAATGATGCGTGTTTAGCTATCGCGTGCTTACAACGTTCTACATTTTGCAATCTAACTTAGCTTTATTGAGTAAGTCTATAAATGGAAATAAATGCAAAACATAATTACTTATTCAGCTTACAAAAGAGTTACGGCCGACAGCAATAACAATCTTTAGAAACAGTAAAATTATGATTCTCTGTTCACGTAACTTTTATTACAAAAAGCACAGCTTTTTTCAAAGGCTTACGATATACATCGCTAGTCCACTAGATCTGATAACATTTACTGTTTGGTGATTAACATTTTTCACTGTTCTGGCTCTCGGCTATTGGAACAATGGGAGTGATAAAGGGTGCTGCGGTTCAGTAATAACTTCTGGTCAAGTCTAGTGGGGAAATGGCTTGTGTGACGGACTGATGACCGGACGGACCCGACAAATGATACTAATTAACTAAGTATAGGGTGAACGGTCCAGTCGTCACATAGTGACGGAACTGAATGGAACAATTCACAGGAAATTGGGAAAGCGGCGGATACCAGATAAAGCTGGACGGTCAGGGCCACTGTTGTGGGCGAACTTTACAGAATAGTTTTAATTATAGTGATTTGTGCTATAATTATCTCGTTAAATGAGTGTGATGTTGTTTCCGGATATTTCCATAATGTTTTTTGAATTCCCGGTGATAAAAGTGGATGATTATATACGATGTCCGGCAAATCTAAAAACATCTCTGACAGATGTTTGAACGATAACGAAGCAAAAGGAGTATCTAATCCTAAGTTTCCCAGAATCGCAGAATTAATGTGACAAATTTTCAAGCACGCGTTATCTGCTGTGATTGGTGGAATGAATTTTCAACAGCCAATCACAGCAGATAACGCGTGCTTGACAATTTGTCACATGAAATCTGCGATAATTTTGAGCTGGGAAATTGAGGGTTAGGATCGTAGCAAGTGGTGTTCTATAGCTTCTACCTACGCCCGCGCCGTGGTAAAAAGGCGCGAGTTTATGTATTTATGTTATATAACTATATTAAAACAGACTGCGAATAGGTAAAATGTACATTCGTTGCCTTACTATTGTATTTATACCTTCGACAAAAATCCAGTGAAGTGCTGTCACCCTTATGTAGGTAATTAAAACTTGGATGAACATGATATACCTATGGAATTGAGGAAAATTACACTTTACTTATTTCAGAACCTATTGTCTCTTGTCCTAAACAATAGACATGTAGGTTGTGTATTTTTCCTTATTGATTTACAGTTTCGTTTTATATCCCATTTCACGTTTTGTTATTTTGAAAATCCTTGTCCTTGCTTGTCTTGTCCCCTTTTCTTAGATTTTCAGTTATAATCATTTAAAAATAATTTTAGTTTCGGAAGACGGTGGCGAGAAACTAAAAAACGGTGCCTACCAAAAACACCGAGTTTCGGAACTACAGTTATTTTATACTTTGTAGTGTTGGTAGTGATTTGATTTGGATTAATTCGGTTTTTATATGTCCTTAATAAGTTTTTTCCAAAACCATTCTTAATACCTGTATTCCATTATTTAAGACCTTGGCAGTAATCCACATTTCCTTCGGGTGTGTACAGTTAATCACAAGGTCTATGCCGTTTACCATGACCGGCCACTGCACTGAGTAATTATTTGCCATAAAAGCCTGTCTGATGTCAGCTCTTAAAGGGCGCAAAACTACATGTACTCGGCAATTTAATGCGATTGTGCATACAGTAACCGCCAACCATTTTATGATCTCTGTTTCTTGGAAATTAACCTCAGTTTCCCAGCTCAAAGTTATCGCAGAATAAATGTGACAAATTGTCAAGCACGCGTTATCTGCTGTGATTGGTTGAATGAATTTTCAACAGCCAATCACAGCAGATAATGCGTGCTTGACAATTTGTCACATTAATTCTGCGATAATTTTGACCAGGGAAACTGAGGGTAAGTGATTATATTGAATATCTAACTGGTAAGAAAAGTATTTTCTTATCACGAGGGAACATAATACCGGGTCAAAAAGTAGCCTACGTGCTATTCCAGACTATAATCTATCTCTGTGCCATTTTTCATCCAGATCCGTTAGGCCGTTTTAATGTGATTGAGTAACAAACATACACATATCCATACAAACTTACACATTTATAATGTTAGTAAGTTAAATTGATCATCGGCGTGTTTTCAGTCTCAGAAAATAATCATTATTGCCTCCAAAGCCTTCTAGCAGTTTTTTTTATGACTATGGGACAGCGAACTTGGTCTCGTTGATTCGATTTATTCCGGTCGGATCCCCTGATCTGATTACACGGGAATAAAAAAGAATAACCAGCAGGAGGTTTATTATTCTTTGTATTTCACTGTAACCTTGTTTTTCCGGTCTGATCCCCTTACTCTTTTTGACAGGTAAGTACAGTCAAGAGAGAAATAGTGTTTAAAATCATCACAGGCAATCAGAAATTTGGTCTTTTGATTTGGACAGATAACAGAAACATAAACAAAAGTTGTTTGTTCATAGGAACGCCATGGATGAGGTCTACGATGGACCGAGAATATAAGAAATGGAACTGAGGAATTTCAAACTTTCGTCACTTTTTCGCAAACAGTCTGTTGTTTTGCAACTTATTTCTAGACAGATAAGTCTTGCTGAAAGCTTCTTACAGCAAGGAGAGAAGTTAGAGCTGTGTTCAAAATGACAGATCGATGAAAATAACTCATGTATTGTGCAGTCTTAGCATTATATTATTTTTTCTCGATTAACCACGTTTGTACTCTCTTTTGGTACACTTTTTGAGTGGGAATCCTATCTACCGGTTTTTTTATTTCAAACTGGTTTAATATAACAAGCTTATCCACACAATATGTACTTACAAGAAAAGTAAGTAGGTAGCCAGTGTTTGTACTAATTTAGATTTAGCTATCGTGAGTGTGTTAATACTTTGTGATAACAACTGAGCCGCTGCGTCCCCTATTGGACTGTGTGGCTGCCTCATAAGTCCTTGTTAGGCTTATATATTTGAAGAACCCTGTTAATTATATTGTTGAATATTACAGACAGGTTCCGGCAATTTTAAAACTAAAAATATAAATATTTATTACTTTTCCTTGCTGTAAATATTTTTATTATATCTCACCTACTGTTAATTTTAGTTTCTGGTGTAAAGAAGTTCCCAATCTTAGATTATGTTGTTTGGCAAAACAAAAGTTACAGAAGTGAAAATATGGAAATGGAAAATAATAAATGCAGAGTCATATTGATTGACTATGGACTGGTACAAATCAATATTTAAACGTCGATTTACCTCGACTTGATTTTTACGACTTACGCTGTTTACTCGTAAAGCTTAGTGATACAAGTAGGTAGGTAAATATTATACGTTCAATTTAGAGTCAAACAAAACAATAATAATGGTAAAATCAATGGTAACTACCTACTTTATTGTATGGTTATAGGAAAGAATTCCTATATATTAGGCAACTACGGATTAGGTAGGTGCATTCCTATTAGCTACTGGCAGTTAGCCCTGTACCTATTATCGTGTGCGTATTTAAATACAGCGTATCGAATGGAATAATATCCATATTCTAATTACCAGAGATTGTGTTTACGGTAGGCTGGATCCGCCGACAAGTGCGTGCAGGTGTTAATAATTATTTACCATAGCGTCACGCATTGATTACTATGGAAATATTTAGAGCCACCATTGTCGGTGTCATGTCGGTACAGGGGAACATGGCAAAGCGGTTGTACAATTTGTCTATAACATGCATAGGACAGGAAGAGCCACAATGAAGCTGCATTAGCCAGTCACGATGGTCAGATTCTAGAAAATGAGTATAGACACGCAATAGGTGTGAAATGCCCGATCTTTTAGACAGGACGTGTCCATGTTATTCTCATGGTTGAGTACACCTCGTTAATACGGATCTGCTAAGGTCTTCTTTACAACTTTGTGCAAGGATGCGGAAGTGACAAGTTCAGCGGTTGTCACCGTTACTTCATGACAGGCTTTAGGCGAAAATCCGTGACACATGTCTTGTCATACCGATGCGTGACAGGCATGTTGTCTTCATTGACTTTGGACACTTTCAAATTACAATGTAAATGCCTCATGATTTGGTCGCGAATTACAATATCCATTTCCGCAATGACTGAATGCATAGAAATGGCAACGGATTTTACAAACGTGGTTTGAATATTATAAAAAAAAATTGGAATGCAATTTGGTAACTATGTATGGTGTATCATTTATTGAAAATACTTCCGGCTATTTAAAAATTTATAGATAAATAATAATTAGCATGAAATGGATTTCCTGTCTATCGAATTATTCTATTTTAGTATTTCGTTATGAATATTCCACGATGTCCATAGCCACAAAGTAACAATAAAGTTTATGAATATGATTGTGTACCTGAACACTAATTTCAGGACGATATAAACAATTCCTATCTAATCATCAGATAGTTAAACCTATTGTTGATGTCAAAAACATCTACCTACTTAATGGTGTACTACTGGAAGATATATACCGACTGTTTATTACAATACAGTGAAAACGACCCAAATACTTGTTCGACGTCACAATAAATTGATTTAAGATTGGGTACATAAATGAAAATTTATGTTTTTTCTGTTACTTAGCGATGGTCAATGATAATGGACGAGTAAGTGTGGGACCTTGAATATTCCGGAGCCAAGAACAGTCATTATGATAGGATCTAAAATATAATGTGGGGAAACACCGTGATTATAACGACCTGACATGTCAGCATTTTGTATTGACACAGCGGAGACATTAGTTATCTATTCAAGGTTCAAGGCAGCCATTACTAAACGTAACTTTTTGCAGCTTTTCAATTAATTTCCTTTGAAGCTACATTAGGAATGGCAAGCTTTCTTTGTCACGAAACCGTTAGGTAAACATCGTCGAACATAATTCAGCAAGATATTGATAATAATAGGAGGTTACCGAGTTCATCAGAAGGAAAATATCTTAATTTTATTCAAGGCAATAATTTAAAACAAAGACTTGCTTTGTTAAATCAAACAACAGGGGAACAAGAGATAAAAAGTGATTGCTGGAAAACGCTACTGGAAATGAACGAGGTCATGGCGAGCTGGTTGAATGTGACACTTTATATATTTAAGATAAGTTATATGTATGTCACTGTATAATGTTTATTTACGTTCATATTCACATTGTTTCCCTCATCCTATGGATGACATCGATTTATTCGGCAAAGTTATCGATTGACATTGATATTTTTTTATAAAATATTTGATTTCTCTGGAAATTGAAGACAAATATGTATTTATTAAACAATTTGGGTGTGCCAAACAAATTTTATCAGACAAGTTAAGTGCTTTACAGTACCCTTCTCTCAGCAAGTTAATCCAGTCAAATATTATCGTTATCTCTGAGCTAACGTTATCTCAAGAGCCTTTACCTAAATATCAAATTATAATTCCCTTATTGTGTAATGATAAAATTGTAAAGGTTATTTATACTTATAATGAGGAAATAATATTCTACTGAATTATGAGTTGCATTTTTCAGTAAATCCATTTTAAGATTCTGAAATATAAGTTTACTAGTAGATATCTCCTTATATGTGGGGCTCATCTTTTCCTCATGTTAGGTTAAGTTAAAACAATTTTGTTCTACGAAGACTTTTGCGTGCCTAGGAAGTGCCTTGTGAAATATTAGCTCATCCAAACAATAAATATGCATTACCTAAGTGAATAAATAATTACAGTAGTCATTGTTGGTTGTATCACCCATAGTCAATAAGCCACAAGTTGCAGCTATTCAACTAATTAATTAGTAATAGAAACTCATTGTAATTTCACTCAGCTCCTTATTATTACAGTGTTAAGTAAGTAAGGACACATTACCACGGTGTCTCGTATTCAAACCGTGTGCAGAATTTGATTTGCCTTTATGCGTTTCATTGACATTCCCGATACGATTTCTTAAGAACGGGCATAGCGAATAAGTAGCGTACTTTGTATATTTTTGTAGCGTACTATACAAAATAGCTGTTTTAATAAAGATATATATAGGTAGTGCCACAATAGGTCTGGTGGCGAATATTACTGGCGAGAATTCTGTGCCCGATTATAATAATTACAATTATAATTCTTTGCTTGTGTAGATTATCGTTGGAGTCGATCGTGCATCATTCAGAACGTCGTCGTTCTTTAAGTTAAGTAAACATTAACGACTTAGCTATTGACGGTAGTCGTAAAAGTTTTGTGTAACCGAGCTGAAATAAACGCTACAGCGTCTTATTGGTTTTTGTTTTTATTTCTTCAAGGTTGTGTGCCACCAGACAACCCTTGGTACTTGTAACAAATTCTTACAGTATATAAAGAACCTAGATAAATATTTAATACAAAAATACAGTTTCTACAAGACAGTTGTAAGAACACTTGAGTGGGCAATGTCAGGTTCATATCATCCGGAGACCATCGAGATGAATATCATAACAGGTTTTTGACAACCACAGTTAAATAACCACCGCACAGGCGTTAAATATATGTTCCTTTACTCAAACAAGGTTCAATGACCTACGATGCATGTAGGAATTCCCGATATGTGACCGAGTGAATATACAAAAAAGGTTCTACTTCTTATGCATTGATCCGTTAAGTATATGTTTCGTACATACAAAGCGAGCTTTCTATTCTAAAATATACTTAAAAGACCTGTTTTTGATTGGCAAACCTACTTTTGACTCAATCGCGAAATCGCTAATCAACCTACTGTTTGAAATTTTATTATTAGTTTATTATTTATGTTTTTTAATTAAATTCGATATGCAATTTTATCATTAAAAACAAACTAGACGGACACAAATGAATTACAGTGATTTATTATAGATAGATAGAGATACATACTCGTAGTTACCCGCATTTACACAATCATATCCCAAGTAGTTGTAGGCTGGTAAAGTTTTGTAAGAACAATGTAGAAAATGTATAACAAATCAGAGAATATCTTATTTAAATGCTATTGACATAGAGGATGGTCTGTCTCGCCAACAAATGCATGCGGTCGTAACGTAATGCACAAGTTTACGATTCGCTTTAAAACCGACGACCCTCAGAACCGACAACAGACGTGCCTAGATCATAAATTTTAAAGTTATTATTTGTTTGTTTAAATACTAAACACACACTGAAATAAACAATAATAATAGGTTAACCGAGTACTTGAAAACAGTTTTAGTTTTGTGACTCAACAAGCTATAGGAGAGGGCTCTACATTAAACTTTTGTTATTACTAGCTTCTGTCAATAGCTTCACCCGCGTTGGTGTCGAAGATCACACATTCCCGGGATAAGTCTATGTGCTATTCCAGACTGTAATCTATCTCTGTGCCAAATTTCATTCAGATCCGTTCAGTAGTTTTTGCGTGAAAGAGTAGGTAACAAAGATACAAACACACTTACACACTCACAAACTTTTGCCTTTTTTATATTAGTAGGTTTTTACTTCACTACTTATATTTATTTATCACTTGAAATACACTTCAGGACAACCGTTACAAATACAATGTTGTTTATTTTTATAAAAATCAATTTAAATAGTATTGATATCATATCGCGATTAGTTTAATCTTGTAATAGTTCCAGAAAACATCATTTCTAAAAACTTTTTGATAGAGATAACATTTCAGAGATTTAGTTCGATATTGAGATGATCTTGGCCTTATCTTGTTACACCTTTCCAAATGGTTTACGTCATGTCTGAGTCTACATAATCATATCAAAGTGTTATCATAACGGAATTTGTTTGCAGAAAAAGTTATTTTTAATCCTTTTGGCGTAGCGCCGTCACGCCTCTATTTATTGCTGGATAAACGCGTAAATTTCTTGATCGTAATTTTTGCCAGTGATAAAATAATAATCGCGGTATCAGCAATAATAATCAGCATACACGGTCACGTATATTTCTTACACCACGGTAAATCAAACTGGCATACCGCTACGTAAGTTTGGACTTTTAATTGGGCCGAATTTCTAATTAACATTCTTTTTTTTACTTTATTTATTTTGGTTTGTTTTGTTACAGAGAACCAATAACATTAATTTATAAGACGGCCATGGCAAGGAATTCAAGGAACACAATGACAATTTTTCCCAGAGGATGACATGTTGTCGTCTGTTCGCATCGAGCAGCCTTCGAGGTTCCATAACAGTCTTTGGCGCAGACACAGCGGCCTTTACCCGCATGCAATCATTACCAGACCCACTTTATTATTCAAAACATGGCTCTATTAAAATAAGAAAAACCCGCGTAAATGGTAAAAAGATTTCTATGACACACGCCGGATACAATACATAACAACAAAGGAAATAATCGTATTTTTTAATGATTAGTGAGAAAAGGCACGCGATAATTACTAATGAATGGAAAATATTATCTGAATATACTAGTAATCGTTTGCATGAATCATTTGAATGATAAATATTTAAATTATTTTATAATTTTATAGGAAGGTATATGTTAATGCCGATATGGTCGTGGTGGACCCGGCAGGTTTATCGTGACAGATGCGGTCGCGTCATCTTATTTCAAAGAATGACTACGCCTAATGGTATCTTGGCTCTATCAAGAATTTACCCTATTAAGTTTCACAGAAATGATATTGTGGTCGTTTTCTACCACAGAGTGAGCAGTTCGTCTAATCTTGCGATCAACACTAAGCAGGCCAGTCCCCAGGTTGCTAACCCATTTTCGCCTACGAGCGCAATAATCCCCTTCCCTCAATTGTCTTACAACTATAGCGTGGGTGAGACAAAGTGGTCCAGCTCATGTTCCTTTTATACCCAGATCTAAATAGAAACAATTCTACTTAACGAACCTGATAAAATGTTGCTATAACTCACAGCCCACATTCGGACAACTAAACTTTTTGATTGATCTATTTGGAGGACGAAGTCACTCTAGGCATTTGGAACATATATTTCGTGACAACTTTAGCCGCTCTATAAAGATCAATAGATGACTCTTTGCATAAGCCAACCACCATGTCTAGGCACCGATCATGTTGGAATCATAGTCCAATGAGTGATTGAATTGTGGATTTGGTATCTCCATTTGATTTGTGTAATTAATTTTGTTTCTCCATGAAGCATTAGGTTTTTTTTTTCGAACTTTCACTTTGAATATAATCAGAATTTCCCCTATGCAGCTCAGATATCTAGGTTCTGCGTCATCGATTATAGATACTTTGGGGATTTTTATTGGGCCTTTCTAATTGGTCATATTATTTTGCGAAAATGTATTAGGTTTCATAATTGGCACTGCCGAAAACCCACCGATTAAATGACTCATCACTCATGTCTCTAGAGATAGTTTGGATTAATTGATTGCATGTTACCGGTCTGTTTTATGGGTGGGAATAATAATTAAATGTCCATTAGGAAGATACAAGACACACCTAGTTATTGAGTTTGAACATAGTGTGATGTAGTAATGGATTCAAACGCCACAAATGGCAATGAGGTAATCGTCGGCTTCCCTCGGGGGAGGCGCCGAGGCGCGCCTTTGTGACGTGACTGTCCACACTGTCCGCTGACACCGCATTCATTCTAATATTCTAAGAAGGTAGTAATATTTTATTGTTTTGCGATTATCATAACTCAGGAAGGTGGGGTTTGCTGGCAATATTCTGTCAGGAATACTGTCGTAGCGGTTCGTATTGCTCTTACTTACTTAATTAAGTTAAATTCTTTTGTGCAACTTTAGACAAACTTAAAATTCTGATAGATTTTCAGGCTGCTTTCCAAAAACAACTGCAAACTTCATAAAATTAAGCCCAATAATTCAACAGTGATTTCGCCCTGTTTAAACATCTTTAGAAAATTTAAATAAATGACAATATCCAGCTGTTAGTTCCGGGCCGTCTTTTAAGGATCTGACGGAGTGACACTGGTTGGTACGACTCGCGCCCTTCCACCTGCCCCTGGTATTGTAAATGTCGCCGAAAAGGGTTTTTGGTACAAGATTACTCTAAGTTTATGACGTGTATTTTATAATATTATGGAGTATCTTTTTACCGCGGCTTCCGTGAGGAAGTTTCATAGGAACCGTTTTTCCGGGTAGCCTAGTAGCACTCAGAAATAGAGTATCTTTCTATAAGAACGCATCGCCGTAATCGGATCAGTACTTCTGAAGAGTAGGTTCCTTTCACAAACAAACAAAATTTACCTCTTTAATATTCTTGCATATTTAGTTTAGATGGATGACGTTATACTATTATCTTTTAAAAACGTTTCTTCTACAGTTTAATTGCTCAACGAAGGCAGGACGAAAGGGTCTCTGTATGTAATTTGATTCTTCATGCATCGCTAATAGCCTTGCTTATTGACACGTACCTTTACCTTCGGAAGGTTTACCGTCCGAAGCTAATCAATTAAAGGCTTCAGCTTTGTTTCACATATAATGACAAATTTTGTGAGGAGAAAAATTGTTAGGTCCTTCGCACGGACGAGCGTGATATTTGGAATAAATACTTAGTGAAAGTTTCTGCGGAGAAGTAGTGCCGAATGTAAAAATATTTTTCGAATTTCGATCACTGGGCGATGGCTTTTGTAGTACCTAGGGGTTAAAATACTTATTTATGATTCAGTTTTCGAAATATCGCGACATAAAACCGTTAAAGTTAATTTGTTTTCGTCGATATTGACCGCAAATTTTATAATTATACAGTCACAATATTGCTGAACAAATTACTTATTTACAAAAGTTTAAGGGCACTTATTTAAGGCACGACCTAATAGTAAGGTCGGAAGTGCAAATTGAGTAGGTATATGACTTCATACAGGTGTGGTAGCCTGATGACCTACAGTTACATCTCCATTCAAGAAGGCTGAGAGTAGTGAGAGAGTCTGCAGATAATAAAAAAGACCCTCATTGTTTCATTTCCTCTGACTGTGGTCATAATATTTATCGACCTTTTCGCATCATTCTAAAGTGATCATACAGATCTAGAAACAGCTCCATATCAAGGTACCTACAGTCCACGCTATGCTTCGTTGTACCGATTCCCCACTGCATGACTAAAGTAGAACACAGTACTTATGTATTTTCTTGCTTAAATATTCATTATTAATCTAATCTATTAATTATTTCGATTTGGATCAAAAGTGATAAAGATCAAGAAAATCGCACCTAGTTAATTAACGTTGTTACCTTGTTAGATATTTTTTTTAAAACGTAATTACGTGCATACCTAATACTATGTATTGTACTCAATTAGGGGATAATGTATAATATTGATATCAAATCAGTTCATTTCATCCACAATCGTAAATCATCAATCATTTGTTTGCATGACGTAATATTTTCCGAATATTGTTATCAGAAATATTTGTTTCTGCAATAAGATAAAAACGCCTGCAATATTACGACGAATGTCTTACCTACGAATATAGCTTATCTTGCATAATAAATATATCTTGGTTATATGTCTCTACCTATATATCGTAGGCCGTAGCTGAAATGGTAGTAGGTACCTACTTGCTGCAAAACTTAGCAGTGAAATCATAGCACAATGATTTGTCTACTTCAGTTAATGTTCTAGCTGTACTAACAATCTCCTTTTTATCGTGTCACGATTACGAACCCCAGACGAAAGATTTGAAAAGCAATGTAAACAAATATCGAAATATCTGAGAATGTCGTCAAACTACTCGAAACCAGAGCGGAGTAGCATATTTGAAATGAACCCATGTTTGAATGTTTGTTCCTTATTACGACTGACAACGAGGTACAAATTATACGTGGGACACTCAGAAAGTTTTGCGAAACTAAAAAAAATTGTTCTATACGTACATATATTTTTATTAAATCTTTTCAAAGTACTTTCCACCAGCCTCTATACAAAGATTCATGCGCCTAAACCAGTTTTCAAAACACTTTTTCCAGTCCGCCGCAGACACCTCGTTTACAGCCTGCTCGAACGCAGCCAGCGCATCTTCCGGCGACGAAAATTGTATCCCTTTGAGCTGATTTTTTATTTTTGGGAATAAAAAGAAGTCACACGGTGCTAGATCAGGGCTGTAAGGAGGGTGACCCAGGAGTTTGACTGGCGTGCTGTCCAGGAAGTCCCTCGTTTTGAGTGCGGTGTGCGCAGGTGCATTGTCGTGGTGGAGCAGTAGCCCGCGGAGCCCTGTGTTTGGTCGCTTGTTGCTTATAACAGAGAAAACTTCTGGCAAACATTTGGTAGTATACCATTCGGCATTAATGCTTCTTTGATCCCGTAAGGGAATTGATACCAAGTGGCCAGTCAAATTAAAAAAGCTAGCGATCAAAATCTTACCCCCGCTTCTAGATCGCTTCACTTTGGTAGGCGTTGGCTCATTTTGAAACACCCAAACAGTCGACTGGCGCTTGGTTTCTGGGTCGTATTGATAAATCCAGGACTCATCACCTGTAACGATGTCGTAAACACGCCGAGACGAGCCTGCTTCAAATTTGTTAAGCATATCACGGCACCATTCCACCCGGGCCTGCTTCTGAGCATCGGTGAGGTTGTGCGGCACCCAGCGTGATACTATCCTCCTCACGCGAAGATGGCTGTGTAGAATCTCGTGAACGCTTCCCGATCCAATCTTCAATATGTGTTGAATCTCCTGATATGTAATTCGCCTATTGTCTTGGATTAAATTTTTCACTGCTAGCACGTTTTCTTCGGTAACAGCCGTCAAAGGGCGACCGCTTCTTTCGTCATCCCCCAAAGTTGGTCGACCGCGCTTGAATTCGTTATACCAACGATACACGGTTGCCTTGGAAGGGCCTTCATCCATGAATGCCATTTGAAGTCTATCGTACGATTCATCCGGTTTCAGGCGACACTTGAAATCGTATAAAATCATAGCTCTAAAATGTTCCCGGCGCAGATCCATATTTCAGTGAGACACAATACTTTGAATTAACTCGCAAAAAATGTGGAGGGAAATTTTGAAATTGGAACTTACTTATTTTTACTTATAAATAATCATATTTTCGAAAAACATTATAACTGGCCAGTCTCCCATATATAAAAACTTTTTTTCGCAATACTTTCTGAGGGGCCTGGTATAATGTTTAGGATGTTCTAATTGTCTTATAATTACATTCAATTAAATAATTAAAGCTACCACGAATGTATTAACGTGGAGCACATTTAAATAATCATAATTTGTGGAGTACCTAACTGGTGCGCTCGGTTGCCGCGAGGTAGAGCCAATTATCTATGGTACCTTCCAACGTACTCGCGTGTTTTTTGATGCTCTCAGATAATAATGGTCGTGGCTCCGGGCCGACCATAATTGCATCCCGAGAACTGAGAAGGAAAACGATGGGGTTACGCTCCGTAAGCGCCCATGACTCGGTAATTTTGTTAAAAATAAAAAAAAAAACATTTTGGAGTATCACGTCTCTGTTTGACGGCGCTAGTTCGAGAAGGACCGACGAGCTACTAAGTTCAATATCCATTAACTTTTTTCTTATTCGGACACGCTCTGATTGTTATAAAACCTTTGTACAAGAAATGAAATATTTCGGCTTTTTATAAGTGCCCTCCGGCTTCAAGCCTTCGTTCCTTAACACGTGCGTTAATGGACTTGTAAAGTTCTAGTAGCTTCCTGTATATACTTCTTTATCTTTTACGTCACTTCAAGAGTTCCCAAGTACCGTGCAAAATCAATTTCTGAAATATTGCGCCAATTCGTCTCAGTAATTTTTCATATCTTGAAAAACATTCTTAAACGCATTCTTCAACACTACACGAAGTAGCAATTTGCAAAGTGAGTCAAAGTACATAGCGTATTGGACATTGTAAATATGTGTGAAGCAAGTTATCTTAAGATGTGGCCAGGTAAATAATTGCCATCAGTATCTGTAACACTTTATCACTACACTGCTTAACAAGCTTAGTTTTATGTGCTAAGTAAAACTGTTTTCTTTTTCGACATTTTTATATAGAACTGAAGAATTTTAATTAGGTTTCAGGCGCAAACATCGTAAGCACACTAAACGTCTTGTTGAGCTATTTCATAAATCTGTTTCATCAAAAAGTTTGCCGCTCATAATGTTTGAACATGTTTTGAAAACAATTTTGCAGT
The DNA here is from genome assembly GCA_947562075.1 of Orthosia gracilis. Classification (NCBI taxonomy): domain Eukaryota; kingdom Metazoa; phylum Arthropoda; class Insecta; order Lepidoptera; family Noctuidae; genus Orthosia; species Orthosia gracilis. The sequence continues at coordinate 46,758,431 of OX387268.1, forward strand.
ATTTACGCTGCTACGGAAAATTCTTTTGTTGCGTGGAAAATTGTAAATAAATATTAGAAAATGGACTCTATGTTATTTCTCGGAGAGTCGTGGCGTGGGTGTTATCATAAACAAAATAAACATCAATAAAACTGACGTGCAACTATTAATTTGTAAGGCACTGGCTCTATACAAATGTCTGTATGTGGGATTCAAAATGGACCCGAGCAATATTCGTGAGTAGGTCCGCCTTCTCGCCAGTTCAAGTAGATATAGAATTCCCGAATTGGTTGGTAATATTTTGATTACGTCACGTATCTACTTTGTACAACTATACCAACTCAGTGTAGGTGTGTACGTGCAATTACTATAGTTCACAAAAAAGCTATCGGTGTGATTCAGTCTCATTAGCTACGTAACTCGTATTTTTTGTTTTGTCGGCTGTACCTCTCGGTAAACTGGTTCTGTTCCTACTTCCCAATGTCAAGGTTCTGAGAAATGTTCGGCGTAGCTGAACCGAAGCGACGCGACGTGCTATTCGACCAATAGGTAAATACTCGCACTAAGCTTTTATATAGTCTTACGCTGAGTCAAAAACCAAAACGGAAAACTGACAAATGCAGTAGGAAATGGAATATTTCACATCTACATATAAAAAGGATAAGATTCGAACGCCATACTGTTTTCGATCTGTTAGTATAAATCCGACGAATTAACTAAGAATTTAATAGCCAATTACTTTTTTTATGATTCAATTACACTTGCTTGTAAACCGGGTTTAACTGCTGAATCATCTTTTATTCTTGTCGTTTCAGCACGAAAGGCCGGTTAGCTTGAGGAACTTATCCGTCCAATAAAGGCAGATAGTTGCGACAATGCGACAACGATGCGACGACATGTTTTCATTTCAAAAATAACTGCTCTACAAAACAATTTTTTTTTCATTGAAGCAACATCGCATCGTTTTTGCATTGTCACTACCAACCTTTCTGCGAAGTCTTTATCCAACGATTGGTTGGAATTACTTTCCAGATCAGATTAACTTCAGAAGGTGATTGTAATCGAATGCGGCTAGAGTTGGCTTCCTTGAAATAATTGCTTAGTATATTATTTTAGTCCGAACTACTCATATTATTTATTAGTCTAGTTTGGTCTCGAATACCGCGAAAGCAATCAGGTGTAACATTTTATGTATGATTGGTAGTCTGGTACCTAATTTATTTCATATCCTGAATGAATGGCTTCTGCACATTAACACAAATTAATTTTACAATCTTACCGACATCGCGTGATAGCTAATTGCGAAGCAGTGGCGTTCTTTTCAATTACGAACTTCTATTTAACTTATTATAAAGTCGTCCATTTCTCGCGTTTATCAATGTTTGTCCCTATTAAAGGATAAACAATTCCTAGACGTTTGATATAAGATAAAAAACATAAACAACAACTTATTATCAAGCCTGTGTCCCCCGAAAGGTTAGGCAGACTGCAGCTATAGTAGGTACACCCACTTTTCGTTATTTATTACTGTAGTATTATATTATCTCTGGTATGGGATTGCGTATCTGTACTGTAGTATTATATTATCTTTGGTTATGCTTAAGCCTCTGGCCCGGTTACGGCCCCTACAGTGAGGTAACCGGACTGTCCTAGAACCAAAAATTCGACGATTTTTGACAACCATTAACCCGCAGTGCGCCCGCGTGGTGGATTACGGCCAAAAACAAAACAACAACATTACCTCTCTCACAGATAGGATGCCTGTGTCCCAGCAGTGGGAACATTATAAGCCTGATGTTGTTGGTGGTGTGTTTAAGTCTCACGTAATAGGGCAGAACATCTGGAAAAATCGCGGTATAACTTTCAAACACAAGGCCCGGTTGGTCGGAGCACTGGTTTGTCCGATTTTCTTCTATGTAGTTGAGACGTGGACAATCCGAGCAACAGAAAGACAAAGGATAGACACCTTCGAATAGTGGTGCTGGAGGCGAATCCTCCGAATCCCAAGTGCAGACAAACGCTCAACTGAATATCAAGTCCCGATTGTCTACAGTTTGCTTACAGCGTATTTTGACCTATTTTGGCCACATAAAGCGAAAGGGAGATAGCAGCCTTGAAAAGCTGGTCGTTATTGGCTATACCGAAGGCAAGAGAGCACGAGGCCGGTCGTCAACACGAGAGTCTGACCAAGTGAAAGAAGCTACGTCCACAAGCAAATTCCAGCAGGTGGTGATGGCAACTTTGGCCCGACGTCGATGGAGGCGGATTGTCCGCTTAAGAGACTAATGCCTACGATCCTCAGTAATGAGGGAATGACTGAAGAAGAAGAGGGAGAATAAGGATTATACAGGGGCGAGCCTATGGCCATCAACCGGGTAGTTACAAATCCAGAATCCGGGCTACTACTGCGAAATTCCAGATAAAAAACCCAATAACACTTAGCCCGACCCAGGAATCTAACCCAGCTACTCATGATGCTCACCAGTAGCGTTTGCGACGACCAGACCAACCAGGCAGATAAGATATCTTTGAAATTTACCTGTTCAACTAATGTAGGTAATTAATTTGTTTGATGGACTGCAAATACCATGTCGTCATGGATTACAAATGCTTTTATGTTGTTTCAATTAAGCGGCAAAACAAATGAGTATTCACACGTCATAGTAACATCGTTGCAAGTGATTACTTCGCTAATGATTACATAGCTTAATGCGTTTTGATTCAGGTATAGGGCTGGCCTGGCTATTGCTGGGGCAAAGAATATTTGTAGGTTTCGGTTGAGGAAAGGGATCAAAGGTGTATGGAATCCGAGACTTGGATTCCCACGGATTCTATAATCGTTTTACATGCATGACTGCAAATTTGTCCACACCAAATTCCATTCTGATGGCGTAACTGAAGGTTTCTGCTACCTTTATCAGTTGATAATTGTGTGGGGCAAAGAACTTCAGATCATCCATGTAAAGGAGGTGTGATATGACCTGACCATCGCTTCTTAACCTTCTAGGCCCGAAGCTTCAAGCAGTGTACTGAGACTGTTGGGGGGTAAACAAAACTTTTTCGTTTTCCATGCATGAATGCATCATAGATGTATAGTTTTTGAAAATCTAATCAAAACCGAATAAGGAATAGTATACTACGTTCTAAAACAAAATCGGTAAAATTTGAAGTAGGCTGGACACATCTGCTGCAAGTTGCAACAGAATTGGGCAAAAGTAGCCACTTTTTTGGACTCTGAACGACAGAAACTGGTGACGCGGTTGGCCCAGAACGAGATGGCGCGACGAGTTCTCTCTAAAGGATTGGCCAATTGAAGAAAATGGAACGAAGGAAGTGAGGCCTTTGCCCTGCAGTGGGACACAACAGGCTCATAATAATCAACAACGTGTCAAAATGAAACCAGTAAAATGTTTTTGTTGAGTGTTGCTAGCAACTCAACTAATAAGATACCTATCTACGGCAGATGACACCAGTTCAAGGGCCACAGCACACATCTATCAAGATAAAAAAATGCACGTATTTTTTATCTCGATAGAAACGTGTGCATTATGTTGTGGAGGTAGGGGTCAATAAATTTTAGATACTTTGCGTCACTGTATTTTGGTCATAAGAGTCAGTTTATCGCTTGACTAAGTGATGTGTTGATTTGCCTTTCTAAAAGCTAACAAAAAGTCTAGCATACCTACTGTAATAAAAATAATGGCATTTCTTGTTTTTATTTTCAGTAGTGGATGAGAACTGTTGTCAAGCTCAAGATTATCTTCAACAATAGGACAGAACTGTAATTATTACATTAATATTAAAAAAGTCCTTGAATCACAATAGTTAATTTAATTATCAGCTAATCTCGACAACTACTAAGCCAATTTCAATGGGAGATTTGCCTGAAGATAAGACAAGTGCTAACTGTTGTTAAAGCAAGACATATTGAAAAATTGGCACGTATTTGTGATGGAGACCACAAATACGTTCTACGAAATGCTACTAAAAAAACAACAAAACCGCTTTTCATAACTTTTAGTGCTTCTGCTTCGCTATTGCTTCGAGGTTCAAAACATTGTTTTTTTATTTTGCAGGTTCAAGGTGACAACTACAATGGGCGTTTCAGTACCCTGTAATTTATATATAAGCATATACACGGTCGGATGTCCGGTCCGCATTTCCCCATAATATACTTTGCCGGGCGGCAACCCGCCTTCACAAAGAACCGCATTAATTTGCATAGCTAATTTACTTTTTACTTTACTTCCTAATATATTAAAGTGACGTTAAGCCAATGTGTAAAAATTTACGAGTGCTACGTAAAAATGATGAACGAGGCGGTGTGGCGGCAATCCGATTGAAAAAAAAAATAGTATGTCGTAACTCCTAAGTCGTAATCTTTACAAGCTGAAAGATAAACCCCGGCAAATATTTGTATGGGTAACAGCTGTCACTCGTTTCGGTCGAGTGTTGAACAGAAACATACCAGATGATGGAAAGCGTCCACGCTAATAAGTAAACATATCACACGTATAGGCTCCTCCATCAACTGTTTGTATAGGTCAATTGATATAAGGTATCTAAGTTAAAATAAAAAAGGTGTAAACCAAGGACCTTGAGATAAGGCTTTTTTCAGTATCATTAATTGAGCCATATCTGCTTTATCCTGAAACCATTACGACAATAAACAAAAGAGCGTCAGTAGAAACTCCTGAAACACTTTGCATACCTAAGTCTATGAAAATTATTCAACTGGCCCGTATGAAGTTACCCATGCTAAATTGTTTAAAAGCCTTAACATTCCAACCGGTGTTAAAGTAATGCTATTGCAGAAATAATACTCATTTACACATTATTATAATGAATGAAGCTGTAGAGGTGACAGAGGCGTGATCCATTTGAAAGGCAGATTCTCCACGGTGATCGTAAACGTCGTTGACGAATTCACTCGCTTTGCACGCTCTTCGTCACAGCTGTCATGAGAAGTAGTGTTCAGTGTAGCTACAGAACAAGCGTGCCACGGCCAATCAGCATCCAGTAGCTGTCACCAGCAGTTAAACAACTAGAATCACACATATGGTCATCGTTCGTAACATATGTTTAGCCGATTTGATGCTTTGTTTATTCATGTGACATAGTTAAAATGTCAAGATAATTTATAGCTTTTTAGTTAGAATAATTATTTAGTCTATAAAAGTATTCTGATTGATTGTATCCTGTGAAATATGTTGGTTATATCTATGTCTATTTGTGACAATACTTTCAGTCTTTCAGATCTACATATCTTTCTTGTTTTTACAGCCTTTTCAGCTTTGCTCAGTTCCCTTGTGGCTCTACAAACTACTAGCCAATAAACTATCTAGGTATACCTGATATAAGCTACGAGGTCGCTTGTGGGTACGTAGACACAGACGGACTTACAGTTTTCCATTGTAGGTTAACAGGAACGTTCAAATTAACAAGACTTGAGTAAATAATTATTTTACGGGAAGCCGGTGAGTAGAGGCATACTTACAACGTTTATGACCGACAGTCAAATGTAAAATAGTAACACACAAAGTTCTACGGAATGATTAAAAAAACGGAGTTTAGAATTGCTGGTAAATACATTATTCTCTTTGAGGTGGAATTCTCGAGGATACACACGAAAAGCCAGTTGGGGTCATCCGATCAGCCAATGTGACTGCGGGTCCACTCCACAGACGATACCACATCTCCTATCTTGCTCCGTATACAAAAACACCTGCACCATGCGAGACCTTTGCAAGGCCAGCACTCATGCTATCGACGTGGCTGAGTACTGGTTGAAGATAATTTAAATTAAGAAAAAAGGAATGATCGGCACTAAGAAGAAGAATACAAAAAAAAACTCATTTGCTTAGCTTTTCATGCAAACTTTAGGTTGACAGAATATTGCGCTGATGCGAATGCGTATAATATACACCGCTCATCGTGTGTAGCAGTTAATTGCTTAATCTATAGTTCAAAACACCTTCAACTATTTTTTTTATTTGATTGACAAGTTTTGGAAAGATATCGCAGGAAAAACCCGTGAGCAATGCTGATTACAGGGGGATTGGGAGGTATCATTAATTCATTGTGTGACGAAACCGTTAAAAAACTAAGGCTGAACGAGAGTCAAGAATCATGAAAGCTGGAAAATCCCCAAATGGACCGCACGACCGGCGTTGTCTCTGCACTTTTTTATTGTTTTGTGTCTGGTCAAAGCCATAGTGGAAAATTTTCTGATTCAGAGGTCCTTTCGCTATCGTACCTACTTTTGAAAAATATTTCATCTGAAATCTTTCTAAAATTGTCGAGGATCTAGCTTTTTGCCGTCAGTAACTGTTCTATAAAATGATGGACAATTAGTTTTACTTGCTGAAACACAATATCTACGTAACAACATACAACTCAACTAGTGACAAGCACGTTCAACTTCCTGCTTCGAGGCATGTCTAAACGTTTAGCAAGTTTGGGCCAACTGAACGTAGCACCACTGTGATAACCGCGAGTGTTGACATTGTATATTTTATTGTCAATTACCTCACGATTTTCATGTCTCAATGTCAACCTGTGGCAAATGTTTCATGCCTGAAGTTATTTTTCTTAGTTACGTCATTCGATTCGCAGCTTATCGGCGTGTGAAGCGAGTCTAATAACATTTATATGACCGGATTAAGATGGATTGACAAAGATAGGTCGATTTTGCAATTAATTCTTGGTTGTCGTGATACATATTAAACGTAGCGCGTAATGCCAATTGCCGGATACGAGTTTCCTTCTCAGCAACGCTTTGAGCTACGGTCTCATGAAGACATTCTGGTTGGTAGATATTTGTGAACGCAGATTTATATCTGGAAACATCGGAATAGGAATGTGTGGACATACTGTTGTGTGCATATCTAAATAGGTATGAATTATGGCATCTAAAATGTATATGGAGTCTACCCAAGCTAATAATATCTTAAGATAGCCTACTTGATTACCCGAAAACTTACTAAACCTGATGGCTAGAGATTTATTCTGCCAATATTACTGTACTAGTAGCGGCTTCACCCGCGTGAAAAATGTTTTCCTTTCCCAAGGCAACATTCTACAACAACTGAACAACATATCTCGGGAAAATTATTCAGCTGTTTTGGCGTGATTGAGTATCAAACATCCATCCAAACTTTCGCATTTATGTCATTTGTAGGAAGTAGGATTACCATAGTCTTCTCATTCTTTAGTAATGGCTTTACTCTTTCGTGCGGTAGTAAAACTGACGAGCGTCCCTAACTGACTACGGCAACGCGATGTTTTTACAAAATGTTATAAAAATGTGCAGTTCCGTGATTCTTGCCTTTATTAGACTATGGGGACCCTATTACAAGGAGCCACGTAAATCGATAGTACTTACTAATTTAAAGCAATAGTTCGAAGATGAATAAAGGTTTGCACATAGGACGAAGAGCTGATCCATGGCTCAAACTAACAACCAAAATCTATCTACAATTATGGCCACAATGTCGGTGGACAACGATGAGGAGTTTTTCGACGCCATATTTTAGATTGTCTGTAGGTTTAGTTAGTTAGTAGTTTTTGATTTAAAGTGTTTATGTAGTTATAATATTTTATAAACTGTATATATTTTATCAATTTTTGATATACTTATGTACTTACAATCAATTTTCATATTAAACACCACAGTATTTGCCGCCTAAATTAATTAAAGTAGGTACAAGATTTCGCAGTAAAAAGGGCTTGTTTCAAACCCAGACAGCAAGACATGGTTACGCTAGCCAGTCATATCTTATCTTATCCAATTTATCAATTGTGAAAACTATGAAATTTATGTACCTAAACTTTATTAGCTTGGTACAAAAAAAAATAGTTCTTTTATAATTGATATGCTCGCGTTAGTTTGAATTATAATTGGTTAAAATAAGACAAGTCTGAAAGTTTAATAAATCAATAGGCAAGTGCCTAATAAAATTCGCAAATGTTTTTTAAACAAAATGTGGAGCCTTAATTATTCTAACAAAATTATTATCAAGGAACCATAACTTTTTATTTAAAATGTTATAAGACTTTCTTGCCGTTTCAAAAAAGGTTACCATGTCAAAAATATCACTGATATTATCGACAGGAATAGAAAAGCTGTAAATGCATCATAGTAGTGATTATGCTAGTGGTTTGAGCTGCAAGTGGACCTCTATCTGGGTTTATCTTTCCATATTAGGTACACTATGTTTGAACAAACTTAATAAATGAATAAAATTGCAAAAAATAGACATACCTAGTTAAGACAAAATAAAGTCTTTTCAAAGTTTCCGCAGCTAAACTCCAAACTCGCGAAGTTAGTTTAATAAACAACGCAAAACACCACACTTATCTAATTTATTATCTGAATTATAATTCTGGATAAGTGTTAAAACTAAAGTGTATTTCGTTACGATGTCGTCTACCGCAACCGACTGTCGCGCGTTTTTGATCTCGTATGAATAAATGTTTTGAACCAGCCGCCTTCTGGCTTTCTTCAAAAGGGCGGCAAATAGTGGACACTAGCGACACCTGTTTAAACTTATTTTATTTTTATGAAAATGCCATCTATCATCGAGTAGTAGTAACTAATTTGTTTGGTAGCGTAGCCAGTGACATTCCGAGGACCGGTAAAAGGTGAACTAAATTAAAATGGACGCCTAGTGTTCCCCACTGCCCGTATTATTTAAAAACTACTTTCAATATGAATGTATTGTCAAATTATGCAGTTATTTTTGTAATCAGTCCATTATGATCAATTGTTGGGCTAAGGCCTCAATTCTTGCCATTTATCACGGATGATAAATGGCAAGTATGGCTGCTCATCATCTTTGCTTGGGCGTTCCACGTCAATTTTCTCCAGTCCAGGACTTCTTTGGTGCATGTGCCAACGTTAATTTGTTTAAGGTCGTGGGTCATTCGACACATGATTTGCACAGTTCTGTTAGATATTGGCAACTTTTACCTTTACATTGGTATAGCTAGCTTCTGTCAGCGACTGCGTCCGCGTGTGGGTCTGGAATTAACCTAAGTGGATATATTCCCAGGATAAAAGGTATCCTATGTTCTAATCCAGGACATGGTCTACCTACTTATTTGCTAAAATTCATACCAATTCTTTCCACCGAAAAGTAACAGATACAGACATACTTTATTTCGGATTTGCAATAGTATGGATGGATTCAACAATATTACATACCCGGATATGCTTATTTAAAACTAGCTTCTGCCCGCGTGGAAGATGTTTTAATTTCCCAAGGGATCATTATACCGGAATAAAAAGTAGCGTAATTTCTACCCGACTACAATCTAATTTTGTGCCAAATTTCATCCAGATCCGTTTAGCCATTCTGGCGTGATTGAGAGCCAAACAATAGGATAGTAGGATAAGGATTAAAAAAGAAATGATTGTTTGCAACTTTATTTTACTTTTACACATGGTTTGCCAAAATATCCGAGCTATATGACTGCTTTAAAATACAATTAAAGAAGAGATTGAGCACAGAATAAAACCTTATATTGAAAAGCACGTCAACAGTCTGGCTTCAACCGCTCTATTCTGTAAAAATGTCACTGTGAAAACTTAGGAGGATCGTACTTGAAGTTAACTGTAATTCCACCTCGATTGTTGGATTGACAGTAAAGAATAGAAAGCATTTATCCGACAACAGTAAAAATCACAAAGTAACAGAGCAGAATAGTAAAAAAAAACAATAAAAAATAAAAAAGCTAACTTCAGATTCACTGCACCCAAGTGGTGAGTAGTGCTATTCTGTGGCTGACACACGATGAGAATATGTAAAAATCGAACCGTGTGAACACCGTCTGCTGAAAAGTCAGCCCACATGGGACATTATCCTAATATAGTTGAGTAAAAAGTAGAGGGTTGGTCTCACTGGAGTAAGGAGGATTGTACTCGAAGTGCCAATAAGCACAGAACGCGTCCGTTAATGGCTTGAGAAGCCGTTAACAAGATTCTTAAAAAAAAAACAAAATATTATACACCTAACTCTGTAATTAAACTTCAATAAGATCATTTAGATCATTGTCTTAACCTTAAAATTAGAATAAACATACGGTGATTGTTTTATAAAAAGCAAAATACATTCATAAATAAATGTCAAGAAAATGGAAGAAGAGACCTGTGATGTTGGGACAGATCCGTTACATTACAAATCATCCAATACCTTATACTATAATTTATTTATAGCGTTCGTATTTGTCTATGAGAAGTTACATTATGTAAATACAGTGGTGTTTAACACTATCTTAACTATGTATTTTAGAATGACATTCATGTCTATCTATCTATTATTATAAAGAGACATTACAAAACATATTGTGAATACTTCACGCGTCATCGCCAAAGTCGCACCGCGACGGTGCTGCTATCTTTTTAGGAGATTCTTTATCTGTGAAGAAAACAAAAATTCTTCGATTAGAAGATTATGAGTTAGATTTTTTTTATTATTTTCGTTTAGTCTAGAGCCAATCCTATTATAACGTACCCCTGAGTACGCCCGTATTTGTCTAGCAATGATTGTAATGGGGTGAGTTGGTTCTACGGGAGACTTGGTACATACAAATTAGAGATGCGCCGAATGTAATTTCAACCGAATACGAATGTTCGGCCGAATATTCGGTCCAAAATGTGCCGAACCGAATATTCGGCCGAATCATTCGGTACAATTCTGCGCGGTAAACAGATTTGTACACTTCGGTACGGCGCTCTGCAAAAGCCGGGCGGCGTTTGCCACCGCCTCCTCTCTGCCCCGCGCGCAACCCACAGCACCTCGCGCTAGCACGGCTCGCTCATAAGATGCATCGCTCTTTCGGTTCGCATAATATTGTTTAAAATTATCTCGGAACTGCATACTTTGATTGAAGTTTATTTCATTACGTCGATGAACGTTTTTGAAGATGAGTGGACGTAAAAGATCGCATGTGTGGATTTTTAAAAAAAAATACGAAAGTGACAAGAAAAAAGTAAAGTGTACATTGGGTGGTTCAATTCTTTCGCGTGGTGGAACAAGGCGTAGTGCTTCTACCTCGGCATTAACAAATCACTTAAAGCAGAAACAGATACGCTGCAGCCTAACAAAAATCACAATCAACATTTTTTTTATCATGTCAATAATTGATACAGTAGTGTTTCTTTAATTTACAAAAAAATATGTACAACTTTCGGAATAAACCACACTTATTTAGTAATATTTAAGTAACTTAGTTTTTTTTTTTTTAAATATTATCAATAATTTAAATATTCGTTAACTATTCGGCAAATCAACCGAATACGAACATGAAAAAATATGCCGAATGTACCGAAGACGAATATTCGGCCGAACATTCGGCGCATCTCTAATAAAAATTAACATCTTCGGTTGATTTAAAAATCAAACCCAACTCTACTATTAGTTCTACTTCCCCGGCTTTATTATTTTAGTCTTGGAATTACCATTTTAAAACAATTTGAGATGCTAAGTAGTTGTACTTTTTTTATGAATCAAGTCTTCCATAGGATCAATATCCTACGAATGCAAGATACGCATATTTTTATGAGAAGTCATTAATTTTGGAGACAGATTTGCCAGAATAGAAAAAGCGTCATCCATACGAACCTTCGCCGACTAGATTGGTTCTGATTGATGCTGCATCGGAAGTCGGAAACTTGATGCCCGGTTTCAATACCATGGTACCGTCCTGTAAACAAAATAAAACACATGACTACGCGTGCTTCACCGTCAACCACATAATTGCTTACCATCATGCGACATAGTGGCCAAACGCGAGCCTAGCGTTAAATAATTATAAAAATAAAGATAAACTATATTATGAAGGTGAACTTGTATTGAAAATACAACTATGCCGCTGCTTTTTACTTTACGCTGGACGGTGCGAACTCGCAATCAGGCGCGATGCCTAGATTTTACTCAGAGGGGGCAAATTTCGCTCCCTAATGGGAAAAAATTCGTCGGATCATATAAATAACCTCCTTGGTTTTGTTTTGCAGTAGAATTTGTTGATGAATTTAAGTACCGGAAATCACTGTGGTCAAGAGCGAGCAGGGCGAACTCAAAAATTTATATAAGGGAGGCCAATTGCCCCCATTGCACGGCAGGGATCCTGTATCCACGCCTGGCTCGCATAATAATATCCTCATCATCTTCCTGTAATATCCTCATTATCTTATCCCATGTTACTTGGGGCCGGAGCAACAACGTTATCGATAATCTATCAATAGCCGCATAATAATATGATTTACCTTCATCTCCAACAGGCCCTTCTTAGTCATAGCCTCGACTTCTGCTTTTGTCATTACTATCTTCTGCACCTTAACCAGCTTCTGGCCGATTTGCATCTCGCATAGTTCGACGCCCTTAGCTGTAAAGCAAATAAAAGTAATAAAATAATGATACCATGGTTTCCTTATTTCCATGAGCATTTTTTTTTATATTTTACATACCTCTAGCATTTACTGGTAGAGGCATTGGTTTGACTCCAGGAGGTAGGGCCCTAACAGGGATCTGTAAAATAAGTTTATGGTTTTTTAAGCATGAAAGGTCTGAAAATTGTACGAATGTATGTTTGTGTAAATTATTTCATCACTACTACTCTCAAAACGGTAAAGGAAAACATCGTGTGGAAACCGGCATGCCTTATAACCAAATATTCGAAGACATGTGACATCCATCAACCCGCACTGTGTGAGCCCGCGTGGTGAATTACTGCCCATTCTCTCTATCACAGAGAGGAAGCCTGTGTCCCAGCAGTGGAACATTAAAATGCTGTTGATGCTGAACTGTTCCAAGCGAGCATTACGAACTTATCTACAAATCTTGTATTAGTACAAATATGTTTACTTACTTTCTTGAGCGTCTGGCCACTGGGCGAAACCAATGTGTTTTGTGGCTTCTGTTCAGCTACTGAATTGTTGCCCTCCTAAAACATTTAGATTGGTTTTTATTTGAAGGTTCTATTTGATTTTCATCGCCATACGAATCGGAATTTTTATTGCTGTCCCAGTATTGGTTAGGATCGTTGATATTGATACTTAATATCAAAATAATGTCGATATTTGAATATTACTACCTACATTATGTACTGTTTACTTGTGCTATTGACTGCAGTTCCATTATTATTAATATAATAACATGTTTGCTTACCGAAACTTCTGAATTATTTTTGTTGTCTCGCTGTTTTTCAGCTGGAGCAGGAGTCTTGGGCTTTTCTTTTTCACTCTCGGATTCATCATCTTCATCGTCAATTTCTTCTTTGCGAATTTTGGGGGCTCTATAGAAAGTGTGTAAAATAATGTACATCCAAAATTGTATGAAAAACAAGCCATATTAAAATAAGAAAGAAAATCCGCTTGGACAGTAAGTTAATACTTACAAATCTACTAGCTGATGTCTCTGTAAGTATTACTCATTTGAAGTTCAAGTATAGATGCTTAATTAATTGATAAGCTACGATGGAAGTTATGCTTGTTACCCAGCTACTGGGTTGTGGAGGTCAGATAGGCATTCGCTTCATGTAAAACCAGTAACGCTGGTATAGTTCTCGCCAAACTTCTTTGCCACCCTGAAGTTGGCTTTCCGATGCGCAAAACACGGATCGGTGCTGATTTGTATGTGATTTATTACTGCACAGCCATTGTAGCCAATTTCAGGGCAGACTGGAAGCCGCCCCCAACATTTGTGGTAAAAGCCTAGCCAGGCTGATTGTTCATATTGATGAGACTACGGTATCTACTGAGAAAGGGTGGACCGTATCCACACTGACCAGTATTTCGTTGATCAAGACATTGTCAGATACTACATAATTTATTTTATTCTGTTTGTATGGGAATAATGAAGTAGTACTAACACTGCCATGGCATCTTTGCGCGGTCTGCCTCGTTTCCTGGGAGCAGGCGTGGCGGGCGACGGGGTTGCTTTCGGTGTTGTATTTCTTATACTAGCTCTACGCTGCCGCGGTTTAGGCTGAAACATTTCGAAAACGTTTATCTTTTCATCGTGGACTTGGGCTGGACAAAGACAATAAGGTCTTTTGTTTGATTCCTCGTGGCTAACCCCTCTAACTTCAAAGTTTGCTAGAATCTAGAAGAGCTGTCATCACCGAGATGCTTCTTAGGTGTCATTATAGTGGCAATCAAAATTGACTTGTATACCTAATCAAGAGTTTATTTAAAATCATACATCATACACAAGTGCCATTATTATTATTTCCTTTATTAAATTTTTTACACATCTACTTTTTACATTTTTAAATATTTCTTTATAAAAACAAATCGTAAAAAAAAAACATTTAAATATATAAAAAATAATGGTGGTCCACCGGTGTCGGGAGCAGGGTCCAAGCTACCGGTGGTTAGGACTCCAGAGACAGGAACCTCCTCACAATGCGAGCCGTATCGAGGAGTACTGCCTTCTGTATCAGGCCCTTGATCCAACCGTGTAATGACAGCCTCGACAGATGGTCGTCGAGGCTCTTGGCCATCAGGCCGTTGGCCGTAACAACAATCGGCACAATGATTGCCGAGTCCACATTCCACATGTCGACAACCTCGTGTGCTAAGTCGAGATACTTGATTTGTTTCTCTTTCTCAGCTTTCACGAGGTTCTCGTCATGCGGGATGGTGACATCGATTATCATTATTATTACCAAAAAGGGTCGGCTTTACCGTAAAAATTTTTCTTACCTCAACAGGCTTCTCAACCTCTTTATATTCTTCATCATCACCTTCGTCGGTATCGTCATTTTCTTCATCAGAATCCTGCGACCTAGAATTAAAAAAATAATATAGATGTATGTTCTGTTCCCTTGCTAAGTTCTCGTTTGTTCTGATAAAGTAACTTGCGTGAAAATATTTACTGAGAGTTAATTGCTAACAAGAGGTTAAATTGACAGTATGTCATACAGTATTGTAAATTTAACTTCTATAGTATGTATTTGTGATATATTTATTTACCTGTCCCGTATCATCTTAGCGTAATCCTTAATTTTGGAAGGTCTAGTCGACCGGCGTATACCTTCTTCAGAATTGCTCTTGTCGGCACCATTTTTGACTACGCTCTGTAAGAAAATTACGGTAGTTATTGTTTTGTTTTATTGTGACTCATCATAGCATTATTTGAATAATTTAATTTTAATGTTTTTTTTATCTCTTTACCAGTTTTACTGACCTTTTTTTTTCATTGTGATTTTTATGTCTTATTAATGACTTCTTAGTATGTTTTTTGTTATTAATTTGTAATTTAATTTAATCTTATTTAAATTCTAGTTTATATTAATTCTATTGTGATTTAATTGTAATTGTAAGTCTGTGAATGCTATGCATTCCTGTAACTGACCTGCTTGCACAGGACTATCTACTAAATGTTTGTATAAATAATGTAATTGCGAAAAGGTTTTTGGTAGGCCTTATTTGAATAAATAAATAAATGTTTAAGCGTAAGCTAAATATCATTGTGAAAATTGTCAACAATTGACAGTAAGATTAAAAACGCCCGTAATGTTACAATCATATTTGGCCTATATCAGCAAAATTGCTATATCAACTGGCCGACATACCTTAGGTGTTTCTTTCTCTTTCACCTCCTTTTGTTTTACTTCTTTTTCCTTAGCTTCCTTTTTTAATTCCTTTTCCTTAGCTTCCTTCTCCTTGGCATCCTTTTCTTTCGCTTCTTTCTCCTTGGCCTCTTTAGCTTCTTTCTCTTTCAATTCCTTCTCTTTAGCTAGCTTTTCTTTTTCTTCCTTACCGTTACCATTATTAGCTTTTGTGTCCTTATTTTCTTTGGGTTCCTTGTTCTCTTTGGTGACTACGCGACGTTCCGGTAGCTTCTTTTCGAGAATTGGTGACCTAGACATTATTTGGATTTTCCTATCGTCTGTTGGAGTTCTGTAACCAGAAAATGGTATAATGGTGGAATTGTTATGGGATACAACTCCTTTGGTCTATTAAATACATTTCTTGTTTTTCTTTGATAATGATAAATGAAGGCTTACCTCGGCTTAGGAGTAGAAGTGTGAATCTGTGCTCGTCGACTTCTTAACGTCTCCAATGGCTTCGCCGGAGTTTTAGTGACTTCATTGCGTGGATTCGTCTGAAACATCGTTAATATTCATATATTAAAGCAATATGATGCTTGCTCGTTGGCTGCAAGTATCTCGTTTGGACAATAAGTTGTACTGTTCATATTGAATATGAATTTACCCTTTTCAGTTCTTGTAAATCTTTTTCTAACATTCGCAGAGACTTGTCACTGGTACCAGCCGAGTTGTTCTCCGTCTTATTATTGACCTTCTTCTCAGCAACTGCAACATTGTGTATTTCTATATAAATTAATATGTAAGTTCTAGTGAGTGTAATCAATGATGTCATGTTTTTAGATCAAACTACTAACTTGGTTCTGATGTCACTTGTGGGATGACCTTTTTCTTGACTTCTTCGGCTTTTCGTAGTATGCTCGCAGTCTGTGATACAAAAAATGCACTTATTTCGTTTTTTTTTTTCCATAATGGTAATTTGGTTGAATATAACCTGGACCCTTGACACGGATTATATTTAACTATGGTCTGACATACATTCTAATATTTGTTTAAGTTTTATCTTGTATACAATGTTTCACATTATGCATTAACTTTTCACCATCTCCTTCACTGGCAGACAGGCTGATGAAATCATTTATACTATGAAAATGTATGACGCCATTAAATATAAAATGGGTATTTGAATTTTTATATAGTAGGTACTTTTCGAGATAAGTAACGGTACGTGGTCGGAAGTCATAGATTTTTTATTGATAACGTACAGGACAGTACTTGTTTTAGTAGTGATTACATTTGTGACAGCGGTAAAAGAGCTTTAGAAATGCAGCGGCAAACGGTACTTCGCCCGAAAAGTACTGATCTACCACATAATAGCCTAGCCTTAAGATCCCACTGCAGAAATCTGCGTATAATTTTTGTTGAATGCCGTACTTAGCTGTAAAAAATAAAAATTGTGTCCCGTAGATGTGCGTTTCTGGCAGTCAAGAGGTTAAACTTAATTTCATGAATGACTCTTGATAGTTGAATGGATTTATGCAGGGTTGCCTGGATATATCTACCCGCAATTACCTTAATTAAATAATTTCCAAATATACGTTGCATAGTTAACCCCAGTATACAGGTTTTCCAAGTGAATCCAATTTCATTTGACAGAAAGTGGTGTAGGAAATAGGAATCAGCAATCCGTGGGTTGCTAGTTTACTTGCTAAACCGTGCCAAGTGCAGCGGGATCTCGGGTTAAGTTTATATTTGATTCGTTTAAAACCCAAGTACAGTAGTCACAACAGCTCTTTGTGTTTCTGAAGTTGGCTGCAAGACACTGCACAGTTGCTATTTGTTGTGTGTCTCAATGTTGAAGTAGAAGATAGCATTGTAGTGCCTCTTTCACTCGCTTGCGGTTGTCGCATCGCCCTATTTCGCTTACTGTATGCAGTTACTCGATGACAAACTTTTTCTAGCGCAATGGTTCGCAGAGCTTAACTTCAGAGACACAAAGATCCACTGTAACTACTGTGCTTAGTTGAAGTATTTACCCGATTGTCAGTCTTGTCATCTTTCTGAGGCGATATGACAGTCTTGGTGAGGGTGGCACCACCCACAGTGGCTATTGATATTTCAGCTGGTTCTTTACCAGTGGTTTTGCTAGCAATTGCTATCGCCGTCGCAAGGTCCGGCAGCGGCATGTCAGCGTCGCTCTCTAAAATGATTTCATTGATTAACTTAGATACAAAAAAATATGGTACAAAAACTTAACGAATATTGCTTATACGAACCGGTTCCTTCAGAATTAGTATTGTCAAGCTTTTCCTGTGATTCCTCTGGCGCATTCGGTATCTGTATAAACAAAACATTCATATTAATGCAAAATATATTAAGATTTTACGAATGTTTCTTTTATTTATTAGGAAATATACTTACCAAGTAATCACTAGTCTTTTTAATTTCAACTACCATATGGCCATCCATTTCTTTTACTGAAAATAATTGACATTATAATTAGCATATTCCATAAGTATAGTACTCACAGCAGATCTTTGTGTCTTGGAAGTTGGCTGCAAGACCCTGCGCAGTTGCTATTGTTGTGTCAATGTTGAAGTAGAAGATAGCATTGCATAACTGCCTCTTTCACTCGCTTACGTTTGTCGCATCGTCCTATCTCGCTTACTATATGCAGCATACTCGATGACAAACTATTTCTAGCGCAATAGCTCTCAGAGCTAACTTCAGAGACACAAAGATCCGCTGTGACTATAACTGTACGCAT
Source organism: Orthosia gracilis (assembly GCA_947562075.1). Taxonomy (NCBI): domain Eukaryota; kingdom Metazoa; phylum Arthropoda; class Insecta; order Lepidoptera; family Noctuidae; genus Orthosia; species Orthosia gracilis. The sequence goes on from OX387268.1 coordinate 46,776,732, forward strand.
TTTTAGTACCAGTGTATTTTTGCTTACATGTTGCTATTAGTAAATAAGGCATGAATAACACGATATTTTTTATCAATCGCTTACTTTATAATTTTTTGCAGAAACGCAAACTGCAATTCAATTTTTCCAGAAACTTTTATTTTCAATTACGGTAGTAGCCATTTGTTTTACAAAAACAGTCTTGAGGCCTTAGTGCGAGTTTTTACTCACGCTCAATCGCGTTAACGTAAACGCTAATATGTATTGAAACTGGATAAGCGCCGTCTGGTGACGGTAAGGTAAAACCACATTTTTGTATACATTTTGACGTAAGAGATCGTTTACGTTATCACGAGTAAGTACGTTAAAAAACTCGGAATAAGCACACAGTAAAGATAAAAACACTGTACATAGTTTCATACGTGCTCACCACTGATTGGGGAATCTTCTTCATCATCGTCCACATCCATCTCAGTTGATGACTCATCATCTCCTACGTTCTACGACAAATTGATCAACGTCAAAATAAAATAGACGAAAGCGTTATAATCTAGATGGCTAAATTACTAAAAGTTCCTCTAATTAGTTTACAGTCTATATATATAAAAATCAATTGCTGTTCGTTAGTCTAGCTAAAACTCAAAAACAGCTGGGCCGATTTTAGTAAATCTTTTTTTTGTTTTGTTCGTCCGAATACAGGGAAGGTTTAAAAATAAAAACTGTTGTGTAGGCAGGCAGGTATAAAAAGAAAATTACTACAGAAAAATCAAATGGCAATGATAGAAGAATTCAAGAGTTAATCTTACCGGCATGCTGAGCAATTCCTGGTCTTGTGGGTGTGCGGTACTGATGTGGTTATCCAGCTTCTGCTTCGACGTGAAGATCAGCTCGCAAAGGTCGCACATGAACTCAGTACCTATGGGATGAATCAAAAGACGTATAATACTGCCATGCTAACAAAAGGCTCAATAGATTTCCCCACTGCTTGGTATGCTTACCTAAAACGAAAAAATGTATTTCGTTGCCTCTCCCTTCAAGTAATAACAGGCGGGTCGAGTATTAATACATTTACGAGCAGCCCATTTTTTGTCCAGACCGGCAAAGAATAGGCCACCCTGTATTTTTGTTGCAAAAATGTCAAATTACATAAATTATAGTATAATACAGTATGATACACCACATATAAATCCACCAAGCCAACTAGGCACTCGGGTGGAATGCGGCCTCCCCGCCCGCACACCGCATACCGCATTCGTCTTAGAACGCAGCGGTATCGCCGTGCAGTAGTGGGTGACGTCACATTTGACAGGTGCCTAGTTCGCTTGGTAGAGTAGTATTATGACACTTCATACAGTGGTCCACACACCTAAATTGCAAGTCCCCAGTACCAAGGCAGCAAAAATGGTGCCATTCAGCATTGAATTGGTTTATTTTGAACAAAAAACAATAATGCTATATCAAAAGAGACGTATGTCTCTACTATATGAACAAGTAGAAAAAGCTGTAGCAATATAAACAAGTCAGTTTGATTAGGGGTCAAGCTAATAAATGATAATTCTATCAGCAAAACATTCGAACAAGCTTCATACCGTTTACGTGGGATTTAATATGCGCCGTGACCTCGTCGACACTCTCGTACTTCTCCTGACAGAGCGGGCAGATGAGGTTCTGCGTAGCATGTATAGCGGAGTGGTAGATAAGCTCGTCTTGCGTCGCGAAACTGTCCTCGCATTGATCACAGCGGTATTGGTCTGATTCGCCGAACGGGCCTCGGCAAGTACGTATTGTCTCGCGGTGTTTTAGACGAATATGTCTGTGGTGGGTAGGCAAACGACATCAAGTATTTTCAGAAATAAGCTATTAATGAAATAATAAACATAGTATCACAAATCTCAAGGGCGTCACGTGTCTTTTATTTCTATTGACATAGGGTTTAAATTACATTGATCAACGAGCACCCGTGTGATGCAAAAAATTGTCGAACTAAATGGATTGATTGTTACCTGGTGAGGTGGTGAGACTTGATAAAGCTTTTAGTGCAGTACTTGCAGGGGAACGACCGCTCATCACTAACATGTAATTTCTGCGTCGTTGCAAACCCTAAAAATAAAAAACAAATGGCCTTAGTAATCGATTTTAATGTAACTAGTTTGTCGCAACATTACTTTGAATTATTTTACCTTTGCCTCGTTTCGGTTTCCCTTTTTCTTTATCAGCACCTGTTATTACTTTTATTCGGGCACTTTTAGACCCATCGTCATAACCATCCCCAATCTGCAAGAAAACAATAATGATTTGAGTGATGAACATGTGTAGAGTTGGGCAAATTATTTTATATCGATGGTTCCATTTGATTTAAGGAAAGCTCACAATTTCTACATCAGATTTGCTTATACTTATGATTTGATATTATGATTTGCCACAACCAATCAAATGAAAATTTATGGCCCTAAGTGTTAAGAGTCCATTTTGAAACCTGTATTTAGTAGTACTAGTATAGACACTTAACCAAAGGGCTCGTATTTGAAACTTTACAGTTATACACAATGTGTTTTCTATGTAGGATTGCCAAGTCCGAAACTAGGCGAAACATCAAAACACTCCAAGGTGTCTCGGGCTCGATTTTGATGACAATAATGACCAAGATTTAAAAAAAAAAAAACAATATTCCTAAATTGAAATAAATAAAATCTGAAAGTACCCTGTATTATCTGTGCTCCATCAGTAAGCCACACCTTATATCCCTGGATATGCCTGCTCAAAAACCCTTACAGCTCCCCCTCTAGTATGCTTTATTATTTATGCTTTGAGTATAATAATAGTGGTCATTGACCCACCTAAATTTATTGGCATTTTAAACATTAAAATGCTAATGCAAATAAAGACACCGTCATTCTTAAAGACATCTATTGTTATACTAAACATTTTTACTAATGAAAAACTATTAAACTATTAAATGAAAAATTATTAACTACATAGTTAAAGTTGAAGACATATTAGGGAAAGGTAGATGACTGCTATGGCCATGGTAAAATACATCTCTTACTAGCTTTTGCCTGCGCCTTAGTCTGCATCAAACTTGAAAAATCATGGGTTTTAATTTTGACTGCAAAACCCTAATTATCTTTCTAAAATTAAAGTAGCATAAGTTCTGCCAGTGAATCTCGTCAATGGGTCCAGCCTTTTCGGAGATTAGGCGGAACAGATCAAAAAAATCAAAATTGTTTATATCATAAATAATATATAATAATATAATATGCTGCAACTATCACACAACGCCGTCTAGTCCCAAGCTAAGCAGAGCTTGTGTTATGGGTACTAGACAACTGATAAACATACTTATATATTTCTAAATACATACATATTATAGATAAATAACACCCAGACACAGAACAAATGATCATGCTCATTACATAAACATTTGTCCTGGGTGGGAATCGAACCCACGACCTGCGGCATAGCAGTCAGGGTCACTAACCACTAGACCAACAGGTCAGTCAAAATAAATGTCCCTAATACACATTTATATCCTTAATGGAAAAAGCTGTTATTTACAAATTACAAACAGAAACATTTTTATTTGTTCATTGTAAGTAGCATGTATAGATAAGCTTCGTTTTTCAAATTACCTTAACATTGTACACATTTTCGTCATCTTCTTCATCACTATCTGATTCTTGTGCAGTGACCTGCACGGTGGTACCACCCTCTATTACAGTCTTCATCAAAGAGACCTCAGGCGATTTGTTAGCCAAACGGAATAACTGCAATAATATCATTATTATGAGGAAACTGATAGATAGGAAATACAAATTCATTATAATAATAATAAATAATAATAAATTCTTTATTTTTTTATCTCTACATCAAAATACAGTGACAATTATATACGTAACCTTGTATGGAGAAGGGTGTCTGAGATAGGTAAGGCCCTGTGTTACAGATCACCCATTTTACATAAAAGAATTAACAAAATTATCAAAATTAACCATTAAATAATTTGTATGTAGTAGGTATCGAGAAAATAATGTTCGTAGAAATATTCTTAGAAGGAAATGTCACAGACTATTGTATCCAATAAAAATAAAGAAATTTACTGCTTATTTCTTGCTATGAATATTGTTTCACATTCATAATAACAACAATGTTTTGTGTGATGCACAATAAAATATTTTTACAATCTCCAAAAAAAAGAAGGTATTCAATTTTATTGTTATAAATTATGGCCACCAACATTTTTTTACAACCAAGTACCAGCCTAATTACTTTTATATTATCATGTTTTGATTTAATTTTGAAATTATTTCTACACCTTAATAATTACACATTTTTTGCTGACTGCAGATAATAACTGAAGTATTTTTTCATCTTTTTTATTATTGATAGGCCTGCCAGGAGACAGTGGTCAAGCACCTCTGTCTCACCTGATGGTAAGCGATGATGTAAGTCAAAATCAGATTGTGTGATTGGAAAGTTTTGGTCCCTTTTGTATTTTTACAGAAATTCGAATAGAATGATAATAACGGCCAGGTTACTGCGCCACTGCAAGGCCAAGGCATCTTCTCATACTTAAGAAGATATGAGCATTTATCTTTATGCTTGCTCAATGCGGGTTGGTGATTTCTAAGTTATGTTAACTACAAGTCCAGGTTTCCTTACAAACTAAGACAATCCACTGATCCAATGTTTTCCTTCACCATTCTCAACAATGCTAAGATACTAGGTAACTTAGAAAGTAGGTACATAATTATGAATTCCCATTAGTATTTGCCAGGATTTGAACCCATGACCTCAAGCATCAGAGTAGAGGTCTTAATCAGTGAGCTGCACATAGATAGTCACTTAAATATATTATCTATAGTATTTTACACTCACTTTGAGCAGGGTCTGTGGCCAAGACATGGGCGTGATGGGAGTACCATTCTGGATGAACTGCAATATATGCTCATCAGCTTGGCGACAGAAATTCTTGAAATCATAGCTCAATTCCATGAAAAATTTGCAGCGGTTGCAAATATATGTAGGCATTTTGTCAGACGGGAACACCTGAGAGAAGACTTTTTTAGTTTTCATGGGCAAATTACCATTAGAAACGATGGTTTCTGGTGTCCACCAGATGGCGCCTGCAGAAAAATTAATTGACACACATCGACAAAATAATGTAAATTGCAGTCTCATAGAAACGTTTAACCATTGGAAAATTATCTAATGCGTTGGTACATGTATGAACAATAAGTATTTTCTACAACAGTAGTTACTTTAAAGGTTATCCAAACATTTTTGCTTTAGTTATTGTTCGTACATTCGGCGCCACTAAAATAGTCGTACCCAATAAAGCATTATTTCTTTATAGAATTGTTTAAGTAGAAAGAATAGTATATGTACTTACCTCGATAGAGATGCATGATAATATTTTTAATGCAAGATTAACTGTGTTTTTAGTAGTTTTTTTTTCATAGATACTTGTTAGTGAATCGCCTTGAGCTAAACAAAAACGGCAAAGCTTAATGGAAGACAAACTGTCCTTTCTTGCCTCCATTTTTATTACTTTAATAACCACAACACTTCTCTTCACTGAAATAAAATTGATATTTTTCACTCCATAACCTCTTCGATTATAACAAATTCACCATTCACTAACGAATTTGTATTGACACTAGCGCCACCACATAAGCTTTGGTGACGCGCGCGGAGACGCCATCGTACAGCGCTTGTGGCGGTTAGTAGGTGTAACTGTTTAAAATTAGTTACGTCTACTCTACACTAGATGTCGTTAGCGGTGTTAACGTTAGCAATATCAGAGTTGTTCTTTTTTTTTGTACATAACTTAATTATTCTTGCTTTTATTTCAAACTAGCTGAACCCCGGGGCTTCGCTCCCGTCAGTTGGATAACTACCTATCTACCTACCCTACCTACCCTACCTACCTTAACTACTCTACCCACCTACCCTACCTACCCTACTCAACCTACCATACCCTATCTATCCTACCCTACCTACTCTACTCTATCCTACCCTATCTACCCCACCCTACCTAATCATGTACCTAGTACATATTTTTTATGTATCATCAATAGTTTTCTCAGCGCACGCCAAAGAATGAATTTTTGCATGCATTATTTTGTTATTTTGGGTTACATTACTGCAATTTTCATAAGAATCTCTAATTTTTATGGTCATAGTGGCTTCCACATAAAAGGTAAATATATGCTGTCAAGGACTTTTATTTAGAACTATTTAAGAAAAACCATCCTACGGTACATTATATGTGTGTATCTCCAACTGTTTAGGTAGCGCACGCGAATTTTTTTTCTGACTTACTTGATATTTATCGTTATATTATGACCAAATTACAAAAAATCATTATAAATTGTACCCTATGTGTTATTCTGATGTATAACCTATATTACTGTGAAGTTTCATCCTAATCCGTTAAGTAGGTTTTGCGTGAAAGAGTAACAAACATACATCCATCCTCACAAACTTTCGCATTTATAATATTAGTAGGAATTAGTAGTATTCAACTTAAGGTCCGGCCCATCAACGTAAATAAAAACGTATAAACATTAACTAGACATTTGTGATTTCAGATTGTTGGTACTTAGATACTGTTCTTGTTTATTACCGGTGGAGAAGGCCGTCTTTGCTCGAAGAATAAGGGGACAGCTTCTACGAAGATCAACATACAGGTGGGCAAAAAATCATGGATCAAACAACACAGGGCTATAGATGGGGTAACAAGGTGAAACAATTTTTTTTTTGTATTTTTGACCTACTACAACTAGCACCAAATATCGCCATGTTTCGTTTGATCCACGATTTTTGGATCACTCTGTATATTTTAAAGATTAAAAATGATAATAGCGCATCACTAGATTTTAAAGTATCAGGTGTGAAGATTGCGCCTTTGAGAGGTGCGAGGAAGTGTCTTAAACGCCAATGAGAACAGATTTGGCTGTGAAAACATCTTGCTGCCGTGCACAGCTAAGTTTTCACGGACATTTCACTTATTTTAGCTTTCAACGCGTTCATTTGCTAAGAAAAGTATTTGCATGTTTTAAGTGGATAGAAGAGGTCCTGCCCATGCCCATATATCAAAGCATGTAGGTTCTTAGTAAGATGGAGGACCGTGATTAGGTATATCCACACGATGATTATGGATATACCTACTTATAAGGTATTAGATGTTAATGAGGAAAGCCTTACAAAAACAAATCATCGGCATCAGAGAGCAAAAAGACAACTGCCTTTTTACGAATTTCACTTTTTACATACCGACCTAATTTAATTCAGAATTCTTTACGTTACCTATTTTGGAGATACGTTTTTTCGTAAAAATTCTCATTAACCCCCGACGGAAAAAGAGGGGTGTTATGAGTTTGACGTGTGTACATGTGTCGTTGTGTATCTGTCTGTGGCATCATTGCTCCTAAACGGATGAACCGATTTAAATATCGCTTTTTTGTTTGAAAGGTGACTTTATCGAGAGTGTTTAGCTGTTTGATGGAAATCGGTTCAGCGGTTCCAAAATTATGAGTTTTTTACTGTTTGGATCGGGGAGTTTTCGCAAGACATGGTGTCATAATTATAGCTCTCGCCAAATTTCTGGGCCGCCCTGAAGTTGGCTTTCCGCATGCGCAAGGCACGAAACGGTACTGTTTTTGAATGAGATTTCCTACTGCACAGCCATTGTAGCCAACTTACCTAAGGGCGGCCAAGAAGTTTGGCGAGAACTATACGTGTTCAATAGATTGTCGATCGAAGCGTGTGTCTACTACTAGATAAATTATGTAGGATGAAGTAAAAATGTGTCGGGTTTTTTTTTTTTAATTTTACTTGTTTTTACCCGACTGGAGGGTGATGTTGTTTATTATCAGTATGTAAGTATGTTTGTTACAATGTGGCGTTCTAGAGACCAAACGCATTGGCCGATTTTGATGATTCTTATGTCAATCGAATCTTCAGAATAAAATAAATATTTGAGTAGGGCTCCCATACAAAAAAGTTATTTCCTTTTTTTGCGGTTATGGTACGGAACCCTTCATGCGCGAGTCCGACTCACTCTTGGCCGGTTTTTTTTAAACTAGCAAGAATGTAGGTACTTAATTATTACTAAAACCTCAATTTTGTTCATCTACAATTCATAATGATACATTAAAATTAACATAATATACTAGAAGAAATAAATTATGTTAAGTTTGGCAAGACAAAGAAAACCGAATTTAGCGGGACACTTTATTTGCCGAATAGATGGCTGATTTTGATTTTTCCACTGCTCCAAGGGAATGCAAGACTATCAACTTGATATCTCCACGCGTTCCTGAATAAAAGGTTCTTGACAGACAGAAAACGAAGTGATACTTTAAAGGTTATTTTTTCCTTTTGAGGAACGGAACCCTAAAAAAGATATACAATACCCAAAACAAACCTAGATGTTTCCAGCTTTTGGTTCTTTTTTACGTCATTGAGATTGATTTCGGCGTTTGGATCGGCATCTGCACTGGGCCCCCTTATCGAAAGGGGCCTAGTGCAGTCTTTGGTGAACCTCAATGGTGAACCTCGTGCCGTCTCTTTTGCGAGGAGGTGATGCATGCAAAGGAGGTGGTAGAGAGGGAGACAGAGCATGCCTCTCACTCCACCCGCACCAGAAGAGCAGCCGGGCATGGACGGGCACTGAAAGATCTGCAGCCACAGCATAAGAGACGTCGAGCGTGCTGAGACGTTGCTTGATCAGTCAGACCCGAAAAGAAGGAGCGCAGTTGTACCATGCCTGGGAGGATGTGACACACGGCCGCACAGTCGTGATGGGGCCTGCTGGGCACGGCGGGCTGATAGCAGTCGGGGCCAGAGTGCGTGCGAATTTTCTTCTATCCAGAGCTCCCGACTTATGGTAGCTGTAGGAACTGTGGGCATAATCTTCCGTTTCCTAAACGGAAGGTAACCATGAAGATTTACCCACAATAAAAAAGGCTTCCCAAGCATCTGAAGGAATAACACGTGAGTGAATGAGTACGTTTGGACGGAATGCACCTGCTGGTCCTTCAGTTTACCTGTACGGGCAGACCAACTTTTTTTGATTTGGCTCTACGACACCGTTTCCATGACGTGAAGACTTTTTATCGTAGGAGGACGTTTTCTTACTATAATTAATCTTACTGTAGGAAATAAAATTACAAATAGCATTGTAGCAGTAGTACTAGTGCCAGATGTTCACTTTTATCAACTATTCACAATCAACGACACTTAGTACAGTACGAAAATTTATCGTCAAGGTACAGCGTGGACACCTCTTAATACCTTAAATTTTAATAATTTATGACCACCAAACATCTGCTAACAAGGACTAGAAAATGTACTAACGACAAATGATTGGAATTGAATTTAAGTCGATAAGATTCGATAGTGGTATTTATATTATTTTGTTAGGTATATATATCATATCTAGTAATTATTAATATGATTATAATTTTGTTATCGGACTTATGTACAAGGCTAATACCAAAGTGTCAACATCTCATTACTTCTCAGATGCTCTAAATCGGTGCTCTTATGTTGTGTGGTTTTGTAAATGATCGTGTTATAAACGTAATTAAAATTATTATTTAGGCTGATTATAATCAACCTGTAGATATGGAACCAAATAATACAAGTTTACAAAAATCGAGACGTTCCCTTGATAGTGCTTTTTTGGATAAAAATGAAGCAAGATTGTCGTAAGTGCTATTTTATTATTTTAAATAATTACTGGCGCCAAAATTAAGTTAAGTGCCTAATAAGGGCCTAATGAAGGAATAATCCGGATACAGAAATACCTACTACTACTTTAGGTATTGTCTTTGTTTCGGGCTAGGTACCAATCTATTTGTAATGACTGATTATTAAAACATTAGAAATTTAAAAAGCGATAATTGGATTATTTATTTTATTTAGAAAGGCCTTTTTGGTGTGCTGTCGTGTAACATACCCTTACATACTTCTCAGTAGGTACCTAGTTACCTTCCTTAAACTTCGATGTTTCAAAATCGAAACTAACTATTTTAGTATATCATATTCGGCGAAGCAGATATTGGTATGCTGAGTGATTATTTATTATTTTTGAATAAGTTACTTATATAATACAACCCCAAAAAAAATATTTAGCATACCGAAGTATAGAGTTGTCGTCAGCTGACCGTTTGGTGGGCAATCCATTTCTTTTTGGGAATTTCTTATGCCGTCCTTGGAGAAAGTTGTTCATATAAATATGCAGAAGCATTATATAAATATGATCGAACTTTATCGTTACACTATGTATATGCACTGACAAAATTAGCATTATTTTAATTTTCAGTAAGAGATATCCACATAAATTAAAAAATACGAAATACTTTACTGGTAGAAGTTTTAACTCGTACTGTATGGAACTCGCTATGAAAATGTTGTCGATGTCAGACCCCCATTATAGAGGAAGACATTAAGCTACCTAAACAAAGTAAGAACTTCAGAGACAATATTCTTAGGTTAGCCCAAGAACCACGAAAACGACACCCATGACGAAAATTTGTAAAATGACCTAGAGTCGTCAAATTCTCGAAGGCGCCATTTTTTATCTTGGTTTTTACCCCATATCTATAAGCGATCTTAAAACCCATAAAAATGACACGGATGTTATAAAATTTTCCTCGGCGCTATCTTGTATTTTGGTTTTGACCCCATATTCGTTATTCGCAACCACAAAAACCATGAAAATAACACCCATGACCAAAAGTTGTCAAATTTACGTCGGCACCATCTTGAATTTTTGTTGTAATCCCATATTCGTTATTATTAACGAGCTAGAAAACCACAAAAATGTTAGACATGTAGTCTAATTTTCGGAGGCGCCTGGGGTCAGGGCTCCTGGGAGAGGAACCTCCTGACTATACGCGTCGTGTCCAGAAGTACCAGTTTCTGGAACAAGCCCTTGATCCAGCTGCCCAACAAGCTCTTGGCTATTATGCCACTGGCCTTCATTCCGTCAAGGCTATCAGCACAATCGTTAACGCTGGTAGAAAACGAATCAATGTATGGGAATGACACATCTGAACGTTAAGTCACGTTGTCAGAACATACAAAAAGAAGGCGTTGATGATTGTAGAAAGAGATTCGATGTGAAACGTTTGTAACGTGGCTCGGGGGCCTCCGGTATTCACATTCCACCGTTGCATTCCACATTTCACAGATCAAGATACTTACATTTCTTGGCGCTTTCAGCCTTTAAGAGGTTCCCGTCATGGGGAACCGCTATATCAACAATCATTGCGCGACGTTCTAGTCGGTCTATCACCATACTAGCAACAATAACTCTGTCAGTGAAAGACCGATCCCAATACAACGTGAAATTGCCATTTTCGAGAACTTAGTTCGGACACATACCTATAGTAAGGCACTTCCGATTCCATAAGATTGTATTTAAGAGCAAGTTGCTGATGGATAATCCTGGCTACAAGGTTGTGTCTATGCAGATAATCTCGGTTAGCTTTATTTTTATATCGGTATCAAAATACAGTGGCTATTTAACATAATACACAACCTTGTATGGAGAAGGGTGTCTGAGATAGGAAAGAAAAGTGAAAAGGTGTTAAAGAACACCCTTTTAACATTTAGGAATGTTAACCGTAACAATACAAAAATTGTTTGTGTTTATTAAACTCTCTACAAAATCTAGACTAGAACAAGCCAGACTAGAACAACCGGAGATAATGTGAAGGATTGATTCCCCCGGCCGGTGACATGCCCGACAGATGTCAACCGTGACGTCCTTCACAATGAATTGCCGGTAGTTGTTTTGTTCGTATTAGTTAGTACTTTATAAAACCAGGCAATTACGAAAAATATGCAATTCTCATCGGCACACTTTCGTTCGTTGCGATTTCGCGTTGTGGTTGCATCAGTTAGTGCTTAGAACGCGTTTTGGATTTCCATCACTGCCACAACGCGTTTTGAGCTATTTTTTTGCTCAATGACGCTTTTCGTTCTTTGAGTCTAACAGGAACAGGTATAGTCCGTATAGTGCATGCCGTATTTTCGTTGTAAGATGGCATGTCAAAATAATATTACAATATTTTCTTATATGTATCTATTTGTTACCCTAATTAATAACAACACATATGTTGTGCATACACAGTACAGATCATACTATAGGTAAAAAGACTATGGAGTAGTGATAATAGCTGTTCCGCATCAAAATTTCTTATTCCCGCTGCACTGTGCGAAAACGCACACTACCTCGGTGATAGTTCGAACGCTTACAAACACACTGCACCCCAATATTTACGTGGATATTTACCTAAACTAGCAGCGTGGCAAAAATTGGTAGGGGCTCGCCAAACGGCATATAAATTGAACTTCTTTCATAGAGGATCTTAATAATCGACTAAACGGCATATAAATTGAACTTCTTTCATAGATGGCGCCCCAGTTCCTTCGCACATATAGCCAGCGATTATCTAAAAAAAGGAGATCCTGTGCTGGATAATGTAGCTGATAAAACGGTGAACCACAACAATAACATCAGCAGCAGCAACGGTATTCCGGATCGTCAAGTTGTTTCTGCTCCAGCCACTCCAGAAGTGACACCCAAACATGAAAAGGTATCTACAGCATAGCTGGTTTCTAACCTACCAATAGTTAGGTACTAGAAACTCACTGAAGAGATTGTCGACACAACTATAACTGTCAGTTTATATAAAAGGGGAGCAGTTCATGGCATATTTTCCTTAAAATGCATCTACTTTTTAAGGAAACTATCCTGCGAACTTTTGGACCTCCTTAAGTATGCTTTAATGAATGAAAGTTTTCTTCGTTGAAAACTAATAACGGTCAGTACAATGATATTCTAGGGTCAGTAGGATATAAGGGCGTCGACAAGTTGCCCCCCACAAGAGATAAAATATTTTTTAGCCAAATTAAAAGAAATCAAAGTCCTCAGTCATAAAGCCAACCCAACAAATCTAGCCGTTGTTGATGTTTTAAAAGAGACAAAACCTTATTTCCTGAAAAGGTGAAAATTATAAATTTTGATCTCTCTAATATCTAGTCAAGAGACTAAAAACCTGGTTAAGAAGCACTATGGGGGAAAATCGGCTCGATTTTCTGACGATGATGAGTGTGCACATAAAACTTACATGATATCATCCTCAAGGGGGCAAGTTGATATAAACTTGCCACTCTAGTCCATCCGGATTTTTGTACTATTATTCCCGCGTGATATTTTTACCGCAATGCGTGCAGCTTTACACAATTCCATAGGCCAAAGAATGGGCGTACAAAAAATGGCGCGAAGTAAAGTAAAAATCGCAGTGCGTGCATAGCCCAACGCGTGAAAAAATATTGTTGATTGTTTTTTTTCGTCATTGATTTTGAAAAGTAATTGTTTTTGACAAAATGAGTTCTAGTTAGAGTTAGTTTTTATTTCCGCGCATTATTTGAGAAAAGTACTATACAAGCCTTAGCCACAACTAGGCATTGATGGACTTACACGTTCACATTTCACGTTTTCACACGTTCGTCCATCAGTGCCTCTTTTGCTGGCCGCTGCAGTAATGTGGTATTCCTGAAACCTATGAATGTGGTTCCAATACACCAACACGGACATGATGAACCGTATTTCATAAGAAAGGCACACAACACAGAAACTCTCTCTCTTAGGACCATATTCCAAGTCATGTCTTCTGACTTGACTCCATCTCAAATCATGAAACTTAAAGCTTGTTATTTATCGAAGGTTTTCGGGTCGCCATGGTGGTTAAAACGAGTAGAGATACGGGCCCTAATCTATCATATTATTATATTATTATTATTTCAAAAAAAAAAAAATATTAAGACTGAATGAAAAATTTAATAATAATTAAATATTTCATTCAGTCTTTTTTGTCAGTCAATGATAAATTCGTAACCAAGCTGACTGCGATATACAAATACACCGCTGTCGTAAATAAACAGTCGTCTTTTGTGACCCAGCCATTTATCCATTTCCATATTTAAATTACTAACGCCTTTCAGCCAAAAGTGGAACCAACACCGTCACCATCAGCTCGTCCATCGCTAACACCGACGCCATCCATAAAACGAGACAAGAGCATTCGGAATACTGTGGTAGATATCGTCATTGTAGAGGCCAAGGGACTGCCCGACCCGCCACAGGACAGCCATTCGCACTCCGTTTATTGTAAATTCCGGTAAGTAAACGATTTCCGTGAATAAATTTGGGTACTTAGAATAAACATAGTTAAAAGCTAAAGAATAGAGTTCTTCACGTAGTTAAGATTTTTTGGCCGTCGGTCAACTTCAAAATTCAATAATTTGTCATTTGCAAACAAAACTTAACTAAAAAGACCTCAAGTTTTCATATTGTCCATTCCGGACCCAACATGAAAACTTGAGGTTTTTTTTGTTAAGTTTTCATATTAGGCTCCTTGTCAATTCAAACCCAAGCGAATTTAAACCCAAGCGAATTTAAATCCAAGCGAATTTAAACATAAACGAATTTAAACCCAAGCGAATTTAAACCCAAGCGAATTTAATCTATTTACCTGAACTTTAACCTGTTTACCTTTCAAGTATGACCATAGTTAATAAAAAAAACCGGCTGAATGCGAATCGGACTCGTGCACGAAGGGTTCCGTTCCATTATCGCAAAAACGGCAAAAAGATCACGTTTTTTGTATGGGAACCCCACTTAAATATTTACTTTATTCTGTTTTTAGTATTTGTTGTTATAGCGGCAACAAAAATACATCATCTGTGAAAATTTCTACTGTCTAGCTACCACGGTTCATGAGATACAGCCTGGTGACAGACAGACAGATAGACATACAGACGAACCGCGGAGTCTTAGTAATATGATTCCATTTTTACCCTTTGGGTACGGTACCCTAAAAACAATAAAATTCCTAAATACCAAATTTGCCTCAGTTTCTTGTGGTTTACTACCTTGGAGAAGTCGCAATAGATTCCATTGGCGTCTTGTACTTCTCCTCAGGCGTTAAAAAGAAAATATTTGTATGAAGAAGGCATTCAAGGATATTTCATTGATTTCAACCCGTTTCTTGCAGCTTGGGTGCTCAATCATATAAATCTAAGGCCGTGACGACCACAAAGCAACCACAATGGCGGGAGAGGTTCAGTCTACATCTGCGCAATGATCATTTGCTAAACATTTCTCTGTGTGATAAAGGGAAACGAAAGAATTTCATGGGCAGGTATGAGAAAAAAAAAAAAAAAGTTTTTTAACGGACTTCATAATGGAGGAGGTTATCAATTCGACTTTATTTTTTTATGTTTGTTACCTCAGAACTTTTTATTAAGTGGACAGATTTTGATGATTCTTGAAAGTTGATGCTTGTCATGTGGTCCCATTTTATTGTTTACCTACACTATTTCACAAAATAACATCACAGTGGTACGCTCTAAAGTGGTACGCAGGCATACAGTTCACTCTGGTGTACCTACTTTCATTCCACCGATTTTGTTCAATTTTCATGTTATTGGGTTAATCCATTCTGGCATCACTTTGGGCGTGATAGGTACCTAACTATAGAACTGGTCCATTATGTACCACAACTTTAAAGTGAAAAATAAAATAAAAATCGTTTTTACAAAAAAAATATCCCCGACTTCCAAAAAAAAACACTACAAAGTGAAAAATAACTTCAATTTCGGAAGTCGTGTCAAAAAACGAAGAAACGAAAACAGGAACACCGACTTTTTTTGCACAAAGCCGAATTTAAATATAATTTTCTGTTAATATTTTCCATAGCTATGATTTCAAAATAATCCGGTTCGTTATCGAACCGATTCTCGCCGTTTGTTAGTTTACCTCTTTCAGTGGACTGAATAGCAGCGATAAGAGGTGTTTTTCTATGCTGTCTAAACAGTGTGCAAAAGATGTATAAACTTCCATTAATATTGATGATTTTATCACTTAAAACGCGCGAGAGTTTGATCTACTTAATTAGTGTGTCTGATAGTCATGATTTGATTAGTTGTTTGTATAAACGTGCATGTTATCTCGTATCCGTCCCCTGAGGTCAGGGGCAGTAGGTACCTCACTTGCGGCATCAGTGAACTTGGATATTTTGCTGTTATTTTTACGACAAAATCTGCATTTGACGTCAATTATACCTGTGCAACATAAAATGCTGTAGGTCATGGTCTGATAAAGCTTCGTTGGAAAGGTTTTGTACGACCGCGACATTCAGACGTCTTTTTTAAAAAATGCTAGAAGACGTTGTTTTTGTTTTCATTTATTGTTTGTCAAATATGTTTGTACTATGTCAATGGTTACTTAGTTAAATTATTTTAAAAGTTGTGTTCTAGACCTGTCGACCCGGGAAAGGGAGCGCACTCACGATATCTGGCAGGACCTTGATGAGGGCTATGGTTCCATACATCTGTCAGTCACGTTGTGCACGATCCGAAACAGTGCAGGCGATCCGAGCGAAACAGTCACTCCTGTAGAACCAAATGTGGATGACTTACGAGCTAAATATGTAGGTATTCAATAAATTGTTTAAACTCTGATTCTAATTTCGTAGACTAAACTGACATTTGATGGGTTGCCACTTTATCGTTACATATAATAGTGTTCTAGTGATCGTTTAAGTCAATCAAAAATAGAAGTAGATCAAAAATAAATACATTTGTTAAGAAACTAGCAACCCTTATTTAAATTCTACATGTCAGTCTAAATTTAAAAGATCGCATTTATTTTATTTATGATTTCTTATTTATTACAATTAGTTTATACGCTTTGTGTATTATTATACTTTTATATTTAGATAAATTACGTTTATATTCATAAAACATTCATTTACACCAATCAGTAAAATAATTGAATCGCGGCGTCATGTCACAACTACAACGATTTGACGAATCACTTAAGATTGAGCCTTATCTATAACGCTATGCTTCGTGCTTGCTATATTAAAAAAATAAGGTCTTTGGCAGCTGTTATTTTGGTCTACGAAATTAAAAATCGAAGTTTTAGAGGCTAATTAATCATTATTATCACATCGCCATCATTTCAGCCAAAAGACGTCCACTTCTGAACACAGATCTATGAGTATTTTGTCTAATTCTATAATGTCTTCAAATATAAAGAAAGATAAAGAATTTATGCTGCCAGAAAAGATATACATAATGTTAAAATAGTAATAGGTTATTTGTTTACAAAATATTTAATCCGCTAATTAGATGACTAAAAATATTGGACACACATATTTGTCGCATCATGGCTGGCCGATAGGTGCAAACCATCGGGAAGTCAGGATGTATTCCCTTAGGTTAAGACATCGTGTATGGGCAGGTCGGTGGGTACAGTCGTGCAAATGAAATAACATAAATTATTCGATACACTGGGTTTATTTTAATAGTTCACAGTTACAATCTTGCTCAGGCTCACTAATATTACTGATCGATACTGATTCTACAACGTCCTAGCTCCAAGGCGGTCAATACTCAACTGCTATATTCTGTGTCCCCGCAAGTCGTTAGAGAAAGCGCGCCACAGCGTAGTTGTTCTTGATTTGCCGACAGGTGGCGTGCTCGTGATTTGTTTTGACGTCCGTACTATTGACTAAACCCGACATATTTTTCTTTTTGCTACGTAAACAAAACATTACGAAGATACAGTGCGTTGAAATATCGTGTAAAGACACGGTGTGCTGCACTTTATACTGACAAAGTGACGTCACAAGCTCCCACTCCTGAAATTTGACATGCTTTATCACTGCCAATTTTGATTTATTTGAGAAAGAAAAAAATATGGGTCCAATATTATTTGATAATCTCACTGATGAATTGAACAGGATTATCTTTTCTACCCAGGGAACATCCCTATTAGCTTACGTAGCAGAGCTATCAAAGAAGCGTACTACGTCGGAAAAATCTACCGACTTTAGTCGAAGATTTTTGCGTTTTGTTAGTATAGACCTGTAGCCTTCCTGTAGCGTAGTAATGTCGTAGTCCTTTGGCGAAGCATAGGCAAAGGGTTGGAGCGTAGCATTGGCGTAGGCTGGTGGCGTAGCATTTAACGTAGACCTAAGTGAAATCCGTTTTATTTGTCTAAAATGAACTAGTTACATTTCCTTCTTTTTTCCTTAAAATGTATAATCAGCGTAGCTCATTTTCATTAGATGATTTTTTAATCCTTGGATAATTTTGCAGGCCTTCTATAACTTGACGCCAGACACGAGTGTGGTCGGTCAGCTGCACGTAAAAGTGATTGGAGCTAGAGGGCTGTATGGCAAACCCAATGCGTACTGCACCCTGGAGGTAGACAATGAAAGGGTGCAGACTCCATCTGTCAGCTCCAGTGCTGAACCTGTGTGGAATAAGAGCTATGTTTTGTGAGTATTAGAGCGTGCTTAGTTTTTGATGTAGGTATAGTTCCCGTCACGTAAGAAGAACACTAAGCAGCAATGGAGGGGATATATCTGCGCACGGGTACAGTCACGTCCTATAGCACTAGGCTATTGTTTTATAATCTATGTGTAATTGTTTTATTGTATAATCATAATAGGTACTTTACTAGCTACTAACCCCGAGTTTCTCAGCTCTAAATTATCGCAGAATTAATGTGACAAATTGTCAACCACGCGTTATCTGCTGTGATCGGCTGTTGAAAATTCATTCAGCCGATCACAGCAGATAACGCGTGGTTGACAATTTGTCACATTAATTCTGCGATAGTTTAGAGCTGAGAAGTTGGAGTTAGTGCGATGAATTAGGCGTGTATGGATAAATCGCTCAGTGCGCATGTACAAATTGTACATGGCCAGCCTTTTTTTATGACGGGGCCTCTATATGCAATGTTTTGTCTACATGTGTAGTCACACGACTACCGAATCTTCACGTGCAGTATCACAATTTGTATCGAGTTATTTTAAAAATCGTTGTTTAATTCCACACGAAGTTGTGAAACATATTTCATCATTGCGACATCTAAATCCAGATACGAGTAATACGTAGACTCCAATTATTGGATTATGTCCAGCGATAACTATGGAATCCTTAGCTAGCTTAACATTTAGTTTCGTAATTTATCTTTGAAATTATAGATTAAGATATAAGTTACAGATAATGTTTGATGCCGGAAACAAAGCGTAGGACGCCAGCTTTAGGTTGCTTTTCCACCAGAGATGTTCTATGCATCTATGCTGCGAGGATGTGGAAGCTAACCTAAGAAACTATGTGACCGTTTCCACTAATGCTAAGCTGTGTAGCGGAACGTGTAAGAAGCGCTAGGAAGACGCGATACCGTGAGGTAGAGTGCGTGGTAGATAAGCAGCTCGAGCTATGCGATGCTTCGACAATAGAGTAGGCACGGTGAACGGTTACTATAGGTACTTCTCTTCGCACAAAACAGCACCAGTCGCGCATTCATATAAAAAATCATAGTTTAACTCGTTGCTACCAGCGCTTTGCTATGTGGACCAATGAATATGATTGGTGGAATATCAAACGCATCCATAGAAACGTAGCATTGCACATATCTGGTGGAAAAGTGGCCTTAGGATGCTGTTTTATTTGTAAAACAACTTAATAAATAATTACTCATTCCAGCAATATCTATGACGTTGCTTCCACGTTTGAGCTGAAAGTGTACGATCGCTCCATAAACTCGTTGCTGTTCGATTTCCTGGGCAGAGTGATCATACCACTGCTCAGGATTAACAGTGGAGAAGAATGTTGGTACGCACTTAAAGACAGCTGTAAGAAGAAGAGTGCCCGAGGAAACTGTCCCAGAGTGCGATTGGAGATGAACATATTTTGGAACCCAGTGAGTATTTATAGATATCATCATCAGCCTATTAATGTTCCCACTGCTGGGACACAGGCCTCCTCTCTGTGAGCTGGAATAGGTCGTAATTCACCACGCAGGCCCAGTGCGGGTTGGTGTATGTCACATGTCTTCAAATTTTGGCTCTAGAACATGCCGGTTTCTTCACGATGTTTTCCTTCACCGTTTTGAGAGTAGTGGTGATGAAATAATTTACACAAAGTAAAGCGCCTGCCTGGGTTCGAACCTACGACCTACAACTTGTAAGTCGCGGCAGTTACCACTGGGCTACCACTGCTCTCAGTATTTATATAGCTTATAGTATTTACGTATATATAAAGGCGTATAGCTGAGTTAGTTCTTGAGAATCACCCTTATCGAGGTTTTTACTCAGTATGTTAGAGCTAGAATTCAGTAAAATAAAATGTGACTGAAAAGAATCTACGAGATTGTAATTTTTCCGACTTGTTGGAGTTTGATGGTCTATCTGTAATACGATATTTGGGACCGAAGATATTGAAGGGCCGCCTCACAGAATGGAGGACCCTTGAATGTTCATCTCAAGGAGGTTGAACCTCGTCGATCGATCCATTTGTACTTGGCCTCCTGTATTGGCCTAAGGCGCAATTTATTGTGAAAAGGAAAATTTCATAATACGTAAAACATGATGATAAGCGTGATAATTATTGTTTTGATTGTGAAGCTAATCCGAAGGATTTATTCACCTTGCGACACATGTTCCATTGTTTAACTTCATAAATAATAAACTAATGTTTTTTATTTTATCTTTCAGGTGATCGCTTCGTTGAAATTGTTTCGTCCGAAGCAGGTCAAGTACATAGCGAAGCAGCCAAAGTTCGATATCCCACTCATATACAAGAACTGCAAGTTTATCAAGGAAACATTTGAGGCTCTCTTCCTTATCAACGAACATTTCAAGTAATTGACATTTTGTTTTTTTAATTGCTAATTATAACTGCATGGGTCGATTTTCAAAGTAAAGCAACGCGTGCCGAGGTCGGTCCGTGGATGAAGGACCGTGACCATCTTAACATACCGCGATTTCTTTGTGGCTTGGAATGAACGGGTTCCGAGCAATGATATTTTACCAATAGCACGGGGTCTCAGCGCTAACAAAGAAAATTTGGTTCAAATAAATGTCACAAGATGGCGCGATATGCATCGAACTGTTACTGATTTGTGTGTAAAATTAACATTTTCTAGAATTGATCATAAAAATTGTATGTTCTTTTTTAATCAATTCTCCTAAGCACAAATTATGGAATATTGAGCACTTAATTCCCATTTCAAAGATTATTTGAACGAATCATTTAAGATTGATTCCAATAGATGGCGCGGTTTTAAGCATCTGAGGTAAGCCACTCGATTTTGTAAATTTGTTTTGTAACACATTTTGGTTCAATGAAACTGTAAAAACGTGCAAAATAATACTAGAAAACAAATCGTCGACTTTTTTTTCTTTAAATACAGTTTAAAGAAAAAAAAGTCAATAACCTAGAAAACCCTTTTACTTGCAAGTCGCTGCTAACACAATCTATAGCCATGGAAAGGAACCGAACGCGATCGAAGTACTTATAAAAAATATCATCTTAATCAGACGAAAAACGCTTGTTACGTCGGCACGTTTTCTTTGTATGGGATGAGGTATCTGTATACTAGTATTATATTATCTGTGCCAATAGAGAAGTCATACTCATTATAAAGAAATAAAAACATGGCGATGTTTTACTTCAGCTAACGAACACAGAGATAAGAATAGGACCCCGTTGTCAGAAAAAGATAAACATACTGTTAAAACACGGTACGTGTTGCAGCCAGACGCAGGGCGGACGCCAGTAAAAGTTATCTACCTCAGTATATATATAACATCATTGGTTCTGAGTGCCGGCTGCCATTTATCGACCTTTGGCAGTCGTTATGGGTAGTCAGGAGCCAGGAAATCGGAGACCAGTCTTCCCAAGCATACTGGGTTGTGGAGGTCAGATAGGTAGTTGTTCCATGTAAAACCGGTAATCAGCTGTATCCGGTTCGATTGGAGGCAGATTGATGGTTTATTCCCACAGATATAAATCTGACTAGATGACGCAATTGTATGTACTTCGCGTGTCAAAAAACGGAATACGTATGCTCAAAGTACGATCAATAATCGTACTTTGAGCTGTGTCATTCAGCATTATCGGCACCAGACATCCACCGAAATCTATAAAAATGCCTAATTATGCCATATTGAGCTGGAAAAACTGTACAGGAAAAAATTGGCGGAGACAATGCAAATATTTTCTTTCTTCGTTAAACCATATTGTTCTTAAATTGTGTGTGAAAATGTGGCACGCTTGGTTTACATACAGATGGAGGAACCTGCGTTGTCTAGTTAGATTTATGTCTGTGTTTATTCCCCTATCAACAAAGCACAATAAAATAATTCACATTGCAAGCAGGACGCGTAATATCCTTATCTTTGCATATGACTTGCGTGATTGACTGATTAGTGATTGCACTTACACAGTGGTTGTCACGTGCATCCACTGTCCTAAGATATATAATATGCAATGGATTGGGAGCAATATCCATGTGCACTGATAACATTACGTCGACCTTTAACTTTTCATAACTAAGTTACCTAACTAATACATAATATACGAGTATTGTGTTTGTAAAGATCCGGGATTAAAGTATCTCGGATCTAGATAACTTTAGATACCTTTATTTGGATAACATTATCGAACTATTGATATAGTTTCTAAAGCCATATAATGTATCGTCAATTGTTTAGTTCCAATGTCCAAGTTCCAACTATAGCCTCCATGATAAACCTTGTTACAGCAACGGACATCTTGTCTCATCTTGCAATTTATACATTAATGTCCCTCGGCAATCATCGCATTTCCGAATACAAACGAATGCAAATGTCCATGTCCATCAACAATTAGATTCATCGTGTATAGTTATTTGAATTCAGAACTAAGTATTTTATTGTTGTTTTGTTTTGATTTCCGTGTGAAATATATAGAGCTGTAAAAATAGCAGCTTTAGTCCCATTTTTAAATAAATTACATTATGTTAAAAGAGTATTAACAACGCTATATACTTCCAAGTTGATTGAGAGCGTCCGGTCTGCATCAAGTGCAAAGGGCAACTGTTAGAAATCCGACGACTGACGAAACACGAAGTTTGCCGAGGAACATAAAGAAAATGTTTGTACCTACAGCAGAGGACAGTGAACTCGTAAAAAACTGCACTTACAATAGAGGCTCTATCTGCCAAGCAAGGCAGTCACTGGTAGTGTTTATGCCGCCAGTCGAAGTCCAAAAAAGTACGGCTCGCTGCATGTTCACAATAGTGTGCTCGTGCATACACTTGTGTATGGAAGTGAAGGTTGGGTAAGGCATAAAAAGACATGATAGTAGAATAAATGCTGTAGAAATGCAT
The DNA here is from genome assembly GCA_947562075.1 of Orthosia gracilis. Lineage (NCBI taxonomy): Eukaryota > Metazoa > Arthropoda > Insecta > Lepidoptera > Noctuidae > Orthosia > Orthosia gracilis. Next base: position 46,799,962 of record OX387268.1, read on the forward strand.
TCCTTGTAAAGTATGACTATTGACTAACTAGATGTGATGACAAAATATGTTGTAACAAGTTATTATTCACCCATGATTCACAACGTAACACTAGGAAGCAATGTTACAAGGTCGAAACTTCTACTAGCAGGCAATCCCTTACCTGGCTACTCGATTGAGATCACGATTAGGTACATTACATTCATGTAGGTACAAAGTTTGAATAACAAAAATATCTAATCTTCATGTAATCACCTTGTACCTAATATATCTTTTATCTGGTAGGTAATGTACGATTAATTTATTTTATATACGTCGTTAGAAAGTCGGCCGTCCATCAAGATCAAATAACCAAGGGGCCATCCAATTCAGTAGTTTTGATAAATAACGTTAAATTGATTGGATTTTGTGATAACATGGTTGTTGAAGGCCATTGAATACCACACAAAGATCTTCAATATATTGTTTTTCCTTGAATATTTCTTAGCTAGGCACCGCATGTCTGCTGGAAATTCCTATTGGCAAAAATGGCGACCTTCTATCCAAACTTTCATGACTCTTTTAACCCCTTTAGGGCATAAATTTTCCTTTCTTTCCTATCTCAATTGTCTAAGCTATTTAAGAGCAATTGTGAAAAAAATTGATTTTTTTAACAATTCTTGTAGACCCAGTGGTTTAGTCTGTCAGTGAATGAATTTGATATATGTACTAGCTGACCCCTGGGGCTTCGCTCCCGTCAATTGGCTACTTACCTACCTACACTACCTACCCTACCCTACCTACCTTACCCTACCTACCCTACCCTACCCTACCTACCCTACCCTACCTACCCTACCCTACCTACCCTACCCTACCTACCCTACCCTACCTACCCTACCCTACCTACCCTACCCTACCTACCCTACCCTACCTACCCTACCCTACCTACCCTACCCTACCTACCCTACCCTACCCTAGGGGTATGAAAAATAGATAGTAGCCGATTCTCAGACCTACTGAATATGCATATAAAATTTGGTAAAAATCAGTAAAGCCGTTTCGGAGGAGTACGGTAACTAACATTGTGACACGAGAATTTTATATATAAGATAAAGTAAATCTCTATCTGTTTTACAAAAATCTCAAACTATTTTACAGGAGCTTCCTCGAATGGGAAGATCGAGAGTTATCGACGACAATTCTTATTGCCTGGCTCATCTTCTGGTACTACTTCGATCCATGGATGGCACCGTTACTAATTGCTGCGCTCTTCCCGGTGATGTGGTTTATTGACCACAAGCAAAGTAAGTTACTGAATCATTCTCTTTTTACCCGACTGCCGAAGGAGGGTAATGTATTTATCAGTCTATGTATGTATATATGTATGTATGTTTGTTCCTGTGTGGCGTTTTAGAGACCAAACGCGTTGGCCGATTTTGATGATTCTTACGTCAATCGATTCGTCTTAACCCTGCGAGTGTCACTGGCTACATTAAAATTGGAAAAAAGAAAAATGGCGGATTTTGGGCGCCATATTGTGGGCGCCCAATTTTTTTTCTTCTATTATCGTGTGGGGTATCAAAATAAAGGGTTTTAAGAGTTGTAACTAAAATAAAAATAACTAAAAAGTTGTTATTATATTATATATAGTTATAAATTATTTAAAAATAACAAAAGCCAGCTCACGCATATCTTACATACTTATAACGGTACATTTACCGTGATAAAAATATCCTAAGTCCCAATCCAGCTCCAGGCTATGGTCCTACACATGTTCCAAATATATTCAGCCATTGACGCGTGATTGATTAATAAACAACTGGAAAAGGATATTGACTCACTGCCTGCGTTTCCCGACGCATACAACCCGAATCTCTTCAAAGTTAGAGTTAACAGGCTTCTTCTGGGTAAGCTCACTCCATCGTCGACTTTGTCTCTGTCACCTCTGACCTAGACTAGAGTCAAGAGCAAACCCATCATAAATAAAAAAATAAAAAAGAATGATAGAGATAAAGGACAGAATAGGTTCACTTAATTTTTGAAAATAATAGTTCTGTTTATTGTAGGTCAAGAGATAAGACATCAAAATGAGGAAGAACCTAAGGACTGGGGTCCCGCAGACGATGTGCCAAATGGGGAAACGGTGACAGATAAAATTAAAGGCTTGCCCGAGATGACGCTGATTATTACGGACGGCATTGAGTACATGGTATCGTTAGCTGAAAGACTATATAAGTGAGTAAACTAGTTTATAAATAAATGCTGTAGTCCAAGGCATTCAACATTTGAAATACTTTCAACCGACGTCAAAAAGGAGGAGGTTTTCAATTTGACTGTATGTTTTTATTTTTTTGTATAATTCTTACGCAAATACTGCACCGATTGTGGACCGAAATTGAAAGGTGGTCATGGCCCGGGGTGGTCTCATTGTCGCCAAGTCAGAATCTGATGATGATCCTATAGAAATCGAGGGAACTCCTCAAATACTATAGACATACATGTAGCGAATTTGGTATTTTTGTCAACAATGCTATAATTTGCACTTAGAATATATCATTTTGTGAAGTGGAACTGATGAAGAAGACCACAGATGGCCACTGGAACTCTTTAATGATAAGTATGTCACAGCTATATGATATCTCGAATAGTTAACCGACTATGATGAAGCATATACGTATAAATAAACGGTACTGCTGAAAATGCTACCATCGAACTGATCTGATGATGATGCCGGAAGGTAGGCACTGGAACAGTGTTTGGGCTTATTGGAATTGTCATGAGATATACTTGGCTATAAAAACATAACACATAACTATAAAAAGAGATAAATAAAAACATTTAACAAAAAAGATTGAACAAATTAGACTTCCAAAAAATAACACTACAACACTAAAAATTACTTTCCTTTCCGAAGTTGGTGTCGAAAAGCTTCTTTAGAATTTTTTCGTCAGCTGAAAACATTGCATTTAAATAGACTATTATTATAAACGAACTTTATTTTCTTTTGTTTCAGTTTAGCAACATTCAAAGTGCCGTTTTTGACCGTGTTAACAATGCTGTTGATGGCAATGAATTCAGCAATCTTCTACTTCATCCCCTTTAAATACCTCATGATGGGATTTGGTAAGTTGTTACGAGTATGTAACCTCCTAGGTCAAGTTGTCTCGAATATTTCAGTTCAGTAATTTTGGATAATCTATACCTATTTAATGCCTCGTTTCAGGAACATATAAATACACGAGGAAACGGTTGGATCCAGAGAGAGTGCTGAACAATGATATATTGGATTTTATTTCGAGAGTACCGGACAACAAGATACTGGTATCAAAATTTTGTTTTTTTCCCTCCACCATTCCACTGGTGTACCTGGTGACAGACCAGTGTCCGCCAGTTACATCACCAGTGTAGTTAATTTTATACCGTATAGATAGTTTAAGTAATCTTTGCGCGCGGCTCTTTGTGAGGGTAAGCATGTGTGGGTGGTTGTTTGTACTGCCGCGTCACTGACACACAAATTAGAGCGGAGTATTTACAAGCGTACGCACATCGCACGCACACAGGGCGCCGCACGCACACATGGCACCGCACGCACACATGGCACCGCACGCAAAGATGAGTTGAACTATCTATGTCAACTTAAGGAAAATTAGAGTACATTTTGCCTTTAGTTCTTTCTATCCTTTCATGAAAGTGAAGCGCAAGTGGTGGTTTAAATTATTTTTTGCTTTGGCGTGTGTGATGAATTTTCATAAAAAGAAACTATTTTCTGCTTTTCAGAGGGATTGGAAAGAATTAAGCGTGCCAGAACCGCAGAACCATCACAGAAATTCAACAAGACCTATATTTTCAAAATCAGTTTCAACCTGAAGGAAGTCTTATTTGATTATGTAGGTATAGTTCGATATTGTATAGTAGGTAGTATCCTAGTCCAGGGCGATATTAACAGGTTCACTGTCCCATTAGCGAAAACAATAGTTAAAGCAATACAGCAGACCATATGTGGCTCATGAGACTGTGAACCTGTTTAGTAAGGAAGATTTATTTTCCTAGGGAATCATAGTGGAATGTGAAGATACACTCAGTTTTTATGATGAAATTATTATGCTCAAAAATCTTTGTCGAACGATTTTCGATAGAGGTTGTCTTATAATTAATTTATTAAATAAAATAACGTTATTTTTCAATAAGAATATCATTATAATTCCTTGATTTATTCTTAAAACTAAACATCACATTTTCATTATTATCCTAACGAATTAATTAGTGATTTTCGCATACTGATTTATTTGTACAATTCTGTAACATTTATTATTAATAATAATTGTAAAAAATGTTTAAAAATAATCATGTTTGGTCTTGTCTGTCAATATGTTGATAGGAAGATGGAACATGATGCAGTAACACTATTGACAAATCCGCAAACCACTTATCAAATATAATATTTCTAGTATGAAATAATTTAAAATGCATGCGGATCTTAACTAAATGCTTATGAAACTAACGGCAAATTATATTTAATATCACCTCTATAGTTAATTAATGTACTTAAAGTATATTATTAATAAATATTTGAGCCATCTACGCGTAATTCTTTTTTCATTGCTGCACAATTCTATGCAGTAAGTCGGTCCAAGTCAACTACTATATGGCGCCGCGGTGCTATCTTGTGACGTCATAGCCTAGAAGACAGCGCTAAAGTGCTCTTCAGTCGTAAAGGCGGGCTACATCAGAGCACTACAGTACGTAACGTAGTGTGTAGTGCGCCCTTCATCTGCTCCTCAATTTATCGCCTCTTCGAAGAATACTGTCTGTGGAAGTTTGACTCGGGCACTCTCAGTTCACGCCATTGTTTCTGAAAATAAAATTATGGCGCTAGACGTTTGTGCAATATTATCTAACTTCTTATCTAACTTATATTATAAATGCGTTAGTTTGGATGGATGGATATTTGGTACTCAATCACATCAGAACGTCTGAACGGATCTGGATGAAATTTGGCACAGAGATAGATTATAGTCTGTATAGCACATAGACAATATCCCGTGTAATATGTTCCCGTGGCAAAAGAAGCGCGGTGAAGCCGCTGGCAGAAGCTAGTGTGTAATAATGTGGTGCGTAAATTAGTTCACATAGTAAGCATGGAAGGTACTGCGTAGTGTTGGTAAACCGCAATTTTTAAAATCAGTGCCAATCATGATGAAGAAATTTGTTCTTTTTTCGAATAGATTGAGATGAGTTGACCAGTTGGTGATCAATAGATATTTTTTCTTGGTAACCGGCGGCAAATGGAGCAGGTCCACTGGCTGTATTATACTGTTGGTATTATACTTGTGTAAATATATGTTTACTTGTGGATGTTTAGATTTTTGACCCCTTCAATCTTCGAGCTAAAGATAGATTTATATTTGTATACTAACCAACATCTTGTCGTCCGGTATCCTCGATATGAAGTCTAATATATCGTTGTTTGGAACTCTGTCAGGATTTATCACCTTGCGCATGAACTTGTAAATACCTGGAACAATAAAATTCAATATATTAATTTATTAATTGTTACTTTGCCAAGAACAAATTGAATAGCCATTTGTTTGTTTGGCTTGGTTGATCCCTAGTTTTTAAAATCCTAGTCAAAACTTTGATTACAGGATCGATTTCTTTATTGAGTATCTATTTACAGTTTTCCTGCCAAGTATAAATTGAGTCTTCATTTGTTAGTTTGCGATGCGTTAATCTCCAGCTTCTGAAATCCTAGTCAAAATTACTAAGGATCGATTTCAAATTGAGTATCTATTTGGAGTTTCCCGGCAAAAGCTATATTTTATTGACAACTTCTTAACTTCATATTCTTGATTTAGAAAATGTGGGGATAAATCTGCTGTCAAATCGTAATAAAGCAATTACGATTGTTTAATATTAGGCACTTGTCCCACCGCCACCGCGCGCTGACAACTAAGCGATTAGTTTTCGACTATTTTCTCGCTGAAGAAACGAACAAAAGATACAGGATCCCGTGTCAATAAATGAGAAACATTAATAGTTGATCGCTGGCTGTGCACACTACTGCCGAGTACTCTCTCATCACAAGTTTGTCGCAGCGACAAGAGCGATCAAAGAAAATACTTGCCCGCCGATGACACTTGCCCGCCGATGCTCGGTTTGCGCCGAGACACCAACCAAGCAACGGTGAATGATGGAGAATGGTGCGAGCAATCGCGCGTCGCACGAAAACACTCGCTCATAGCCGAGCGCTAAAACTATCGAAACTACGTCAACTCGTATGTAGGTTCTAGCTCTACTCGCTGCTCGTCGGCGGTAGAACAAATGCCAGCCTTTTGAATTTCTGAAGCTACCTAATATTGTAGTTAGGGAGTATACGCACCTATTGCCATAAATATATAATTGATGGGTATGATGTAGACTGCAATCGTGGCGCCAACCAGCACGGTCATCACGAGGTAACTTAGGTACGGCACTGCGAACTTGAATAAACTGGAAAAGAAAAGTTTACGTATAGTGATGCGAACAACAGCAATTTAGCTTTTCTTTATAACCCTAGTGTTGAAACTGAGTAGATTTCAACTATAGACACGGAGAATGGACTGAGCAATATTCTCACAAAATTTACCAAAGTGTAAGAAGACACAAAACGAGTGCTGCCAATTCTTGTTTCCGTAATAACAAAGATAACACTGCAAGCCAATGATGTTGCCCAATCAGAATTCTAGAAAAAGAAAACAACTGGCTGCACGATCGCTTTATCACTTTCACACTTTTTTACTAGTATTCAGTTCATACCTCAATCCATTCTCCATGTCTGTAATTTCAATAGTTTCAACACGAATATATTATTATAAGCTTGTTAGAGCCAGACAACGGGTAGAAATAAACAATGGTTCCAATTTGCGTAACAATAGATTTGTGAAATTGCTACTAACTGAACACAAATGAGGCCTACTTCCTGTATTACGGTTTTTGGATAAGTAGAATCCGGTCACTTTTAACTTGTTAGTAACGCGTGGATTAAATCATCACTATCGGTATATTTATTTGGTACAGAAAATTAATAAAAAACAAAAAAAATTGGTTTAGTCGAGGAAGAACTTAATTCGCGAAATTTCTACAGCGTCTATAATTGACCAATTCTTGGAATGTACAATTGTAAAGATGAATGATTCTACAATTGACTGATTCTACAAATATCCGTGTTTTTTAAATATATGAACAGTAGTACACTTTTATTAGCATTAGATATAGTAAATAAAATCCAATGTAAAGAAAGGCGAATCATTTATTTCAAACAGCTTTCATTATACTTAAAGAATGACGCGTTAAATTATAATGAAAGCTGTTTGAAATAAATGTTTCGCCACTCCTTATATTACATTTTTGTGCGCAAACACAGATGTACTCTCTCATTACTCTCAAGCCTTATTGGTTAGTAATCCGATCCGATTCGACCGGGGAGAAATCGGGCGTAGGAACAACGGTTTCACATGTTTTACCACCACCAAATTGTTTGTAGCGCCAGACTTTTATGTAGATAAACCTATGCATTAACATCATCTTCAGTTAAGTTGTTACTTACTTTTTAACCCTCTGTAGAAGAGATACTATGTAGTCTATCCCGTCCTTTATAGTGAATGTGAGGTCCTGTAGTTCATACAGCCGGGTTTTTATAGTTTTGTCGTCCTGAAAAAAAAAATAATCACAGGTAAGCTACTCGCATATGATATCGCTATACGATGTAAGAGATCCCCAAATAAAAAGGGACTCGGTCCGACGTAGTCGCGGTGGTATCGTTACGTTAGTTAACTAGTCTTCGAAGAGTACTCGAACCTTACGTATTTTTTTTTTTGTGGTAAGTGTTAACTAGATATCTGAACACCGGTCTTGCTTGAAATGTACGACGCGTCACTAATGAAACGCAAATCGAGTGTTGCGCAAGGCTGTTAAAAATTCATTCAACGAATCACGTCCGTTAGCGCACTATTGTCAATGAAACAAATTAATTTTACGAATATTCATTCCAAAAACTGGGCTTAAGATTGTTCAGTTTAGGATTTAAATTTAGCAATTTAGTTTAATAGCTTCGTCCCGCGGCTTCGCCCTCATAAAAAGTAATAACCCTATGGGAACACACTATCGGGATAAAAACTATCATATGCCCTTCCCAGGGTCTCAAACTATCTCCATACCAGAATTCATTTAAATGGGTTCAGCCGTTTAGTCGTGAAAAGGTATCAGAAACACAAACAGAGAGTTACTTTTGCATTTATATTGTTAGTATGGATGACGCTGACGTACGACTGCAATATTATTTTATGGATCACAATGGTTTTCTCCGTCCATAGCTATAATTTTTCCAAGTAATGAAATGTAATGAAGGTACAGTTATCTTACCAACATTATAAATGCGACAGTTTGGATGGATGCATGTTTGTTTGTTACTGAATCACGCCAGAATGACTGAACGGATCTGGATGAAATTTGGCGCAGAGATAGATTGTAGTCAGGAATAGCACATGGGATACTTTTTATCCCGGGAATATGTTTCCTCGAAATAATTTTCAACATACACGCAGGCGAAGATCCTGGCAGAACCTAGTGTTTCATATAGATGATAAATAATAAGATAGTAATTGACAAAGAGAAAATGTTACATTACAATAATGCTAGGTTATCAATAAACACTACGAATTACCTATTTACTAATCAGTTTATCTACATTTATTATTAGTTAATCTGGGTATCCATGGCGTTTCTATGTTTCCTCATTTTAAAAAAAGATATCGAATTATTACTTTATTAGTTTGTCACTTGTCGGAAATAGTCGGAATGTGTGTAAACTTTATTCACCTATTTTAGTCCATTAATTTTCAAAAATAGTTTTTGTATTTAAAGCTTCCAGACTATATTTAGACCCAGCGGCTTGTCTGTCAACGAATGATTATTTTTTTGGGGGCAAAGCAATTGGTACAAAGTCGAAGTGAAAAGCTGAAACATAATTATCATATTGACCCTTATTCTCACAAAGTAATGCACACATTTATAATCACATTAAAAAGACGATTGGATTCGAAATTCCAATTTCGAATTCAATTGTCTTTTTTATATCTGGATAGAAATTCAACAGTCTCACCATAGACTAATATATATAGATTGAATCTCACTTGACTCTTGTGAAGAGGGAATGTAAGTCAAGCCATTAGAACAAAATACCTGAACGACGGCGCGCCGTTCTATTTTGTGCCATTAGTTACACGTTTTATTTAAACTTAGTGATAACTCGAGTTTATGTAGATACCTACCTACCTATAATCATAAATAAAATACCACATAAAACCAACACATTAGAAACTACTCAGAACATCATTAATTTATGTCATATTCAATTAGTTATAGCTTATTTATGGATTCTTTTAATTTGATGCAATTCTAGTATCTTGTAACAATGTGCATTATTACAAGAAGTGACTGTATGAAGTCATCATTTATAGAAATAGCAAAGTGGGAATTTATTTATTCAAAACTTGTTACACAGATAGAGTACAATGGTGGCTAAATGCCTTAAGCATTTAGCAGTCAACCGTGGGTGGTGAAGAGATAACATGGCAGGTCCATTGTTTAAAGCGTGACAAGCAAAACAATAAATAAGTAGAATAATAAAAAAGAGCACAGTTCAACTATTTTCTTAATGTTCCTCGGCAAATTTCGTGAGTCGTCATTCGTCGAATTTCTATCAGTTTCCCTTTGCGCTTGGTGCAGACCGGACACTCTCAATCAACTTGAAAGAATATAGTTGTTAATACTCTTTTAAACGAATGTAATTTATTTTAAAATGGGAGGAAAGCTGCCAAAGATGATGATTGCCGAGGGACATTAAGAAAATAGTTGTGCTGTACATAGTAAGTTAGATATATGTGTATTGGTCTTACCTTGTTTGAGTCCAGATCCTCTTCTGATGAATCATCGTCGAAGTGTGAGATAGGGATCAGGTTTGCAGTGTCTGAAGTTGATAAGATATAATTAGGCACTGCTAGAAAATGAACAGGGTAAAACCAGGGTAGTTGCACCGATTGTACTTACTCTAGTTTTACAGATGAATCGCATGCTATTTTAATAATCTATCGAAAGATTCGCCAACTACCACTAAATTGACCGCATCTTATGTCACTGCGTGATTGCTTGGGAAGGCACAATGCGAACAAAATGTTTGCGGGATGGTTGTAATATAAATTCTGGCTGCATTTTTTTATACGAGCATATATTGTTCTACTACTGGTCAGAGGTTTCTCCTTTATAATGCCACCCTTCTCCGGTCAATCTACCGAAAACGCCTCTAAGTTTTTCAAATAAGTAATCAGTGTCTCCAGTTGCTTCAAAAAAGGTCTTTTGAAATGAACTTGTAATGCAATCATCTATAAACTTACTGCGTGTCGCCCAAAAGTAGAGGAACGGTATGACAGCCAGGAGAGGAGTCATCCACATCCGGAAGAAGAACCAGAACAGCAGCCACGCTGACAGCGCTAGCGCTGACTTCTCACGGTTGTCCCACTCAAACAAGTACCTGGAGAAGAAGAGAGGGATTATACGTTAGACTATAAAATTACCTTCTTTGATATATTTACCTATACAGAGTCAGGGTTTTGGAGAACTGCGCAGAATTAGTATCTTATGACAACAAAACCAATCCGTACCTCCGGATTTTATCATCATGATGGTGATTTGAGCCAAAAGCTACTGCTGGGCATAGGCCTCCCCCAAGCGTCGCCACACTTATCGGTCCTATAAATTTCGCATCCACCGGCTTCCCACAGCCCTGATACCTTATACTTCTTTGGCCTAGACCAGAGGGGTGACCATAAGCTCTTAGAGTAAGGTTTATTTTAGGGACAGGTGTATATGACTTGAACCCCCCCAGGTATCGCTCCACCTAGAGCTATGCCTTCCAACGCTGCGTCTTTCGGTGCGCGTTCACCACTTCAGAACTTTTCGGCCCCATCGACCATCCGTTCTGCAAGCAATGTGCCCTACCCACTACCACTTAAGTTTGGCAATTCAAGTGTTATTGTTTACTTATAATCGGCAACAAAACTCAAATGTCAGCGGAGTTTTGCTAGTTAGGTTAATTTGAATTATTGAAACTGAACATCTCTCTGTGTATCTAAAGTTTCAAACATAAGTTAAACACCACTTTTTGAATAATCTACTTAGCTGATTTTGTATAAAGTTTCATAGGTAATTTCTCTGGTTAGGTTATTATGAAAAATAAAATGATCTACGTACTGGAGAATTTTGCTGAAGACACGTCTGCATTTGCAGTGAAGATTATATTAATCTAATATAACTGAAGCAATATGTGTTCGGGTTTAATTCAAACTCTTATAACTACAGATTTACAGATTTTTATTCAAATAAATGCTGTCCCGCAGCCGTATTGCGTAGGTGCGCAAAGAGTTTAAACTCTATCCAACCGACCAAATGATGAATGACGCAATGTGGATTTCCGTCCGAAATCCACATAGCGTCATTCATCTCGAATGTGATTGGTCGATTTGGTCGGTTGGATAGAGTTTAAACTCGCACTTGCGCAATACGGCTGCCGGGTTCTGCTCGGGTGGAAATAGAGAAAATGAATTTTCCCAGATAAGAGACCTAGCTACATCGATTTTTGCCCCCGAAAACCCCTATATTGTAAATTTTATGAAAATCATTAGAGCCGTTTGCTCGTTTAATAGTATAGGATTAAAAGGGACATCCACTTAATAAAAATGTGAAGATGATTCATTATCTAATTAAATTAAATTGTTACTCATTTGTGTTCGTTTGTTTAATAGGACAATGAGTTTTTTTATTGCACAAATAATTATTTATTTACACCACGTATATCATTAGTCGGCAATCGCTGATTACATACGAATTAAATGTTCTTTTATACTTGAATATCTTATTGTATTTGTATGCAGTAAATATCTTACAATTTGTATAACAAAGAAATAGCTACGTGCGTAGCATACTGCTACGCGCGTAGCGTTTTGCTACGAAGTCATAAGAGACTATCAACGCAAGCACCACGATAGCGATTGGATTAGAAAAAGTGCAAAAATAACTGTCGTTTCGGAAGTCTTTGGTACGTCTCTTGTTTTTATCGTTTTTCAACACCGATTTCCGAAATGAAAGATATTTTTGCATTTTTACTTTTTAGTTATTTGCTTTAGGATATTTTTTGTCAAAAAGTTTTATTTCACTCTTTTTAGTTTTAGTAGGTACCCTATCACTAAAATGTGGGCAACGTCTATGGTACCTAAAAGACTGATAAAATCCCTATAATAACTTAATTAACACATTCGTCCTGTTGTACATTGCACATTAATGTTCCATATCTAGAAAACTGCTGAACCGAGTTTGATGAAACATGCACTATACTCTAAGTTGAGAAATACTTAATCCTATAAAAAAGAATGATCACGATCCGACAAGTAGTTTCGGCGAAATGCGTGAACAAACAAACATACATACACATAGGCAATTTGGCACAAGTGTTTAAAAGCCCATACAGAGTAACATTACGTGAATACTGTGCAATTCAAAAAATATCACATACATACGTATAGAATTGACAACCTCATTTTTTAAGCCGGTAAAATTTAGAAGTGTCACGTGATCAATTCCTTACTCTTTGGCATTTTGACTATCGCCGTCGCTTATGGGATTTCACTTTGTCGAGATCGAAAGGAAAAAGAAAGTACCCACTTTACTTCCAGGGTTGCTTATTTCCATATTTTGTCAATATTACCCCTACGGGAATATTATCCCACTGAAGTTCTATATAGCATAGCATGTTAGGGACCATTAAGGCACAAAGACTAATAAAACGCCAGTCCATCATGTAATTAAACTTAATAAAGGTATTAAGTTAATGACTTCTCATGAAAAATACATCAAAATGTAATAAAATAACGTGTTAACATTTAAACGTCCATTTGTAATGTTAATAAAATATTTATTAATAAATATAATTAATTGGTCTTTTTTAATGATGTCAGTGGCCGTCGTACTTTTATAAAATTAATTCACATGTTTACGACACAATACATTTTATTTTAACAGGTGTTCGAAACATCATGCAATACTGAACAAAACTGATTAATTTGAATCGTAAGTAGGTAAGTACATACGCTTTAGAATTTCCGGATGAAAGGGAATGCATATACATAATTAAAATACGGAAGTCAAAGTAATGCATGCAATATGGCGCCTTCCGGACCGGTCATCGGACGAAACGTAAAACTGTGTTAAACTATTTACATAGCAATAATTAAGCAACCCGGTGAGGTATAATTAGACAAGACACTTGTATAGACTAGGGGCATTAATATTGATGAAAAGTGTTACAATTTGAACCTTACACCCAAGATGAAATTGGGCAGAATGCTGAGTAATACTTGTAGTTCTACATTAGTAGGCATGAGTGTCTGTAGACAGTGAAACAGCTAATGATAGAGACTAGGGAGGCCCTCAGGCTTGGTGGAGCGACAATCTTCGCATGGCGGTTGAAGTAGCTGGGTAAGAGCTACCGAGAGTTGAAATAAATGACGTGAGGGATCTAGGTTCAGCAGTGGACTGCTGTAGGCTAATTATTATGATGTATGTCTTTTCACCCGTTGCTGTAGGTATCTATAGAAACAAAAAAAGTTAGATGCCCGGTTTACTTAACCATTCCGCATACATACAGTTAGAGTTCACAAAATCGATCATGATAATGGTACCAAAATGCAGAAAATCTGAGGAAATGTTTATTAATAAGTACACTTAGAAAATTAATTACTAAAAGTCTGTAACTATCTCACTGAGGGCAAAGTCTTATTCACACAGAGAAGGCCCAGTGGTAAAGGTAGCGACTTACAAGTTGTAGGTCGTGGGTTCGCACCCAGGCAGGCGCTATACTTTGTGTAAATTATTTTATCACTACTGCTCTCAAAACGGAGATGGAGAACATCGTGAGGAAACCAGCATGTCCTAGAACCAAAAATTCGAAGACACCACCACCAAGCCGCATGGGTCTTGCGTGATGGAGTGTAGCATTTCCTCTCACAGAGAGTAGGCCTGTTTCCCAGCAGTGGGAACATTAAAAGGTTGATGATGAAGGCACAGAGGCACAAGCTTAAGGCGGGTAGGCAAAGGTACACTTAAGGTAGGTAAGGTACACTTACTATAGTAGATATTGCCTACTCGCCTTAAGCTGTGTTGTACCCAAGTGCAGGTTTCCTCACGAAGTTTGCCTTCACTAATGTCATTGAACTTTTGAACTTGGAAAGTTTATATTGGTCGTCAATGACATCTGAGTACAGTGATAAGTGAGAACAATGTAAATATGAAAAGTGTCACATTGGTACATGCACTGATATCAACCCACGACCTCAATCACAAAAACACGACCTTATCTACTGGTAATCGCTACATAAAATATTTGCAATCGACAATGTCAGAATCTATATTTTCGGAATATTTGAACACTTGACCTGGCGAGGTACGGCATTGTGCTCCCATTTTGTCAAATAGAACAGAAACGACAATGGATACGATTCATTGATACAGAACAATGTTATTACCTAATGTATCCGGATACATAATTTTGCAGTACAAAGTTTTGAAGAAATTGAAATTTGATGCAGTATTTGTATTATATGATCTATTCGTAGCTTTATATTCTACGCGCTAGCTAGACTAATTAGTAAATACTAAGCTATATATATACTGTTAAGCTTAGCAACTGGCCTTTTAAGAGAGTTATGATGTTACTAGCAGACGATAAAGATAAACACAAGGACATTCATACTTATTTTAAAAGTATATATAATTCCAGGGGTCCACAGGCCGTGGATGACTGACTTAAAATTTAAAAAGTACCTTATTTAATGTGTATCTGTATCGATGGCCCATTTTTAAATCCTTGCGAAACGGAATAAGACTTAGGGCAATTACTTAAAAAAAGTAAAAACTTAAAGCAATGGGCTTAGAATTTCTTAAACGTTAATTAAAACTGTTATGATTAAATTACTTGGGACCTCAATCCAGACGCGAGCATAAAGTGGCATAGCCTAAATCTAAGAAAGTACTATCTCTTTGTTAATGATTTTTATTTAAGAATTTAGTTAAGATTTTCTTAAATATAATTTTAAGAACTTCCCAACTCTGTAGAATATGACGTTACAGATTTATGGCGGTATATCTAGGGCCCTAAATTCATTAAGGGCTTTAATATAATTTACTTAGATACCTCTTTGGATTAGTTAAAAAGAAATAATGAAACAAAAGTAAGTGGCAGTCGAATTTTAATTAAACGTCTGAACTGAGAGCTCAATATTTTCGGCTTTATTGACTAGCTGGCTCAACCTCATAGATTAAGTCAAATTAGAATACAACCTCATAAATTAAGTCAAATTAGAATTAGTTTTTTTATTTTTTTTGTTTCGCAAGAATTCAGAAAATGGGCCCTCGATCCAGATGCATATCCTAATTTATACAAATCCTATATTTACAAGCAAAAATATGTATGACGCTTATTATTTTACAGATGCCTTAGATGTACTCCACAGTCTCCACAGTTACTTCGCAGGTGTTTCACAGTAGTTTACAGAACGAATAAAATTATTATCACACTAGCTGTTCCCCGCGGCTTCCCTCTCGTGGACTACCCCACAGGACCCGTTTTCGGGATTTAAAAAAAAACCTATGTCACTCAGGAATAATGTAGTTTCCTATTGGTGAAAGAATTTTTTAAATTGGTCCAGTAGTTTCGGAGCCTATTCGGTACAACAAACAAACAAAAAAAATCTTTCCTCTTTATAATATTACTATAGATAGAATACTTTGTATGTACTTACTTCAAATGTTCATTTCCATAATACACAGCGTAAAATACGTCCTTGATGAACTTCAAGTTGTTGTAAATGAGAGGAATACTGAAAGTCCTCGTTGGAGCCAGTTCCGTGTATTTGTTGACTTTAGGACTCAGTAACCGGACTGAGGCTTTTATCTGTAACCGAAAAATACCATAAACAAACTGAAGGAGAAATTTCTAGAAACAAGGCAGAACGAAAACACTTTGATTGTTAATTTTACTAGCTTATAGGTATCAGTGGGTTCCCCGCGTGCAGGTCAGAAATTATCCCACCAGCACGTAATTACTATCGAGATAAAAAATATCCTATATGCTAACTTCAATCCATATTCTACACGTGTTTCAAATTTCATCCAAATCCTCTAGCCGTTGATGCGTGATTAATAAACAAACATCCAAAGATCTATAATATTAGTAGAACGAATTAGTAGAACAAGTAAAATATAAAAATAAAATAAAAATCCGCCGACATATTTTTATTTCATGCTATATAATTTATCTAGTAGTAGACACGCTTCGATCGACAATTTATTGAAAACGTAATTATGACACGATATCTCACTCCCCCCGATTCAAACAGTAAAACGCCCAACATTTTAGAACCGATTTACATCAAACATAACTAAGAACACTCTCGATAAAGTCAAACAGAAACAGAAAAATAACGAAATCAAAATAGGTGCACCCGTTTAAGAGCTACGATGCCACAAATACACAGATACACACGACAAACTTATAACACCCGTATTTTTCCGTCGGGGATTATAAAAACATTATTTCAGCGATATTAGTAGCTAAAATATTGGAAGCTATAAAGCATAAATTACCGGGTTCCACGCGATGGACATTTGTAGTTGAATTTTCGGTGAGTTTCCCTTCATGGTGTGTTTCTTGGATCGATGGTTGAGGTCGAACCATGCCTTCTCATCGTTCACTATTGTTAGTAGAGGTATAGATACCTTGCCGAGAGTCTCGTCTTTCATCGAGTTAATTATCGATTCATCTTTCACTGTTATTATTAGGGTTGATGTTACGTCATTCACGGGGCTGTAACAAAATTATAAAATATTAAGAAAAAATAAACTGAAAACCAAGAGGGAAGCAGCTGTATAGATTAGTTATTGGTCACAGATACTAAAATATCTATAGGTATTGGTACACAGCAGAAGGAGTGGTGGCTCAGTGTTAACAGCCCCGATTTACGTGTCGTAAGTCGTGGGTCCGAACCCAGTAAATTATTTCATTATTTCTCTAAAAAACGGTGCAGGAAAACATCGTGAGGAAACCGGCATGTCTTAGAATCAAAAATTCGAAGACATTTGACCAATCCGCACTGGACCCGCGTGATGGATTAAGGCCCATTCCCTCTTTCAGAGAGGAGGTCTGAGTCCCAGCAGTGAACTTTAAAAGGCTTATTATTATTGGAAAACAAAAGTAATTTCTACAAACAATTGAATTCGTCTAACTGTAAATCTAATTTATTTTCGAAAATCATTCTAGATATATATTAGTTTCGAAATAGGTTAACGAATTCAAAACAGGTATATATCTACGAGTCCGTAAATCATACCTATTGTTTGCGAGTAAGTTCAAAATATAAGACCACCTAGGTCGGGTCTAATAGTATTCAGCAGATAGATATTTAATTAAGCCTGTAAGTAAGAATAAAATTGTGCCGAAAGTACCTAAATACTGGGGCCTCAACAGATAAACCTACTTCAAAAATGTTTGTGCAAGACTTAATCTGTGGTGTGAAAACACTTATCATTAAATAAAATTTCACTTAATTGACCAAATTATAACTAATACGACAACTGCAAGAATTAATTGGTTTGGATTTTCTTTATAACAAAAGATGTTAAATAATTTTTAATTTATCATAAAAACCGAGGTTTTATGTAGTTTTATGTGGAGGGAGACTGACATCACACTTCATGTTATCCAGAGGGGTCTGTCTACGAAGGATCGGTATATTGTCCTCATAAGCAAATTTCCTTAAACAACTGAGGTTTGTTGTTAGAGAAATCAATTATGGATTAAACTCGCCTGTCCATTGCGTTTGTGTCTTTTTTATATTTTCGTGTACCATAAAGAATAAGAATTTAGAGACGAAAATATTAGCGTAAATTAACGCTTCGATTTGTAAAAATCTCTCTGAATTTAGTAGTTACTGTGTTTGGTTGAATCAATTATCAACATCTACTCACATTTCAGACTTGTGATATGTAACGCAGCGAAAATGTATCTCCAAGAACCGAAGAAAGACCTCGTCTCTGAGTCTTAAGTCATTCTTTTCGTATCATATTGTTAAGGAGTTCAACTTACAATTTATAACTCTTGCTCCAAGTGGGGTCGGTGGTTCCAGGCACGGTATGCGTCTGTATCCTAGAGTTGTCCAGCTCTAGCACACAGTAGGAGTCCGCCTTCCCGCTGATGCCGAGAGCACTCAGACCTTCAGCGCCATACACCGTTACTGAGAGCTCGCCGACCTCGCCCCAGCTGTTGTCGAGGCGGTACCAGGACTGTGGGGAGAAGACTGGTGGTGAATTTGACATCCTTAAAATAAGGAACTATAATATGTATAGGTTTAATAAATTCTGCAGCTGAAAATACATAGTTTGAGCTTTATGCTTTTTGTAATTTTTCGCAAATTTTTTTGTATATATCCTCCTATACCAATTAGTGAGATTAAAACTAAAAATATGCCCGTAGACAATGTAGGCGTTCATTTCTAGGATTAGCATAAACAAAAAAAAAACTAGGAGGTAGAAAAATTAAGACCGTACTTAGAGGTCATAAGTTGCTGGATATAGAAATATTCATTAAATTGCTCAACCAAAAAAAAAAGTTTTTACAAAAGTTAATGCAATGCATGATGCAGATATTTTTGAGACCAAAAAACTATACTAAGTATTGTAGGTACCTGGTTTAGTGTTGTAATAATAAATCATATTCGGTCCAGAACAAAACACTGTTCTGAAATGGTCAACATTATTTGCTGCTTAGATTTTTCACTAAATATGATGTTAGTGATATCTAAATTTGATGGGTTTTAGCAAAACTTAGGATGCTAACTGAGAGTAGGGTAAACATTTAGAAAATTGATAAGTCCTGATAAAAAGCTGGACTTTGAAAAAAGGTTTATTTCATTATAGGTACGAAAAAAAATGTCTATAAACTAAAACAAGACGAAAAAAAATCGCGATTTGAAAAGTATAAAAAAAGAAAATATTCGTAAAGGATAGCGTGATAATATGAAAAAAAAACAAAATTTAGTGCAAATTAAAAGGCGTGACAAATTCCGGACAGCAGGCCAAATGTCGGGAATGTCCGAATATAGCCGGAAGAATCGTAAACCTAACTGAGAGTGTTTTAAAATAATTATAGATACTAAAAGATTAAGTATTTCCATATTTAGTTTCTTTTTGTAGTAACAGCGATTTTCGTAAATTCGTGTGTATCTAAGCAATTTTCACAAATGTATTAGTTACCTATTAGCGCAATTAACATACAAATATGATTGCATCTTCTATTTTAATAAATCTTTTGAATAATGAGTAGGCAAAAACTAACGATTTTGTATTGATGATTGACAACCATGATATTAACGGTTAGACAGCTTTCTATGACGTCGATATTTTTTGTTAATCAATTATTATATACCATTAAAGTTTTTGTTTATTGACGTACGCACCAGATCATGGGGTCATCGATGTAGGCAACTATTGTGGGTAATAAATCATTTTTTTTTATTTAGCTCTATACTTTGATCCTGTCTATCTATGATACGACGCAAAAAGTATCTACGTCGGTATTTTTTTAAATTATTGCTCAGTAATTTAAAAAAAATGTTGACGTCTATAGTCTTGCTTATTAGTAAAAAAATCTGATCGGGTCTAATTAAATGTGACACATGTTAGTTTTTTGAATATGTATTACTCGTAGATAGACTTTGATTATCTTATTTTATTAGAGCCATAAAGTCAGTGAGTATGTGACAAAGGATCATTATATTACTTTAAAAACGTAATAAGAATGAATTAACAACAATGTCCGCCGCTGTATATTCAATAAATAAATTTACCAAGTAGATGATAGGTAGACAGGTTTATATTTGTTGCCGGGACTTCCTTTCCATACGCAAGAGGATAAAAGGTCGCCTTTCAGTCTTTCAGTAATCAAAATCTTTCTTTTATTTCTTATTAAGGACCTACATCCGCTTTAGTGCCGTAAAACGGTAAGTTTCTAAAGCATACTCCTTAGAAACAGATAGGTTAAAAGGTTTGAAAAAAAATTATGTTTATTATTGTTTCATGAAAATTATTTTTTAAACATGGTTTTTTCGTATAAAAAATAGCTTTGCTTTAAAAAAATAATTAGCAACACGATATTTTTCGCAACTTTTGGATACTCCTCCAACACAGGAAGATTGATAGCTGGAATTTCTTCATAACTGAAATAGCATATGTAAATCAAATAATAAACAACTAATAATATTAAACAATAATAATCAACTTTTGTGATAACGTACTTCGCAATGGTAAACTTTCGCAGTAACGTAAATCGCAGTAAAGAACTGTCGTGATAACGTACTTCACAATGGCAAACTTTCGCAGTAGCGTACATCGCAGTAAAGAACTTTCGTGATAACGTACTTCGCAATGGTTAAACTTTCGCGGTAACGTACATCGCGGTAATAAACTTCGCAACAATGGGGCACACCTGAAATAGCATATGTAAATCGAATAATATTTTGCAAACATAACTGTTCAAAAGGAGGTTCAATATTGATATTTTGGCTCCAAGCGAGCGCACGGCCATTACTGCGTTAACATTGGGGCGTTTATTAAGCCTTAATTTAAAATATCCAAACTGTTTAGCGATTTCTTAGCACGTTCTACATTCAAATTTTCTATAAAAAAATCAATCTGCCTGGCCCATTGGCCTTTTCCCAATTAAATTGGGGTCGGCTTTCAGTCTTACAGGATTCAGCTGAGCACTAACACTTTAGGCTTAAACAGCGCCGACATTTTTATAAATAAGGCCCTAACTTTTTAAAATAACATCACGTTTTCATTCCTATAGGCGTTTCAAACATGTGAGAACTTGCCAAATATTTTTTTATTTATTTAAACTTCATGCACAAAGGTACAATGGCGCACTTAATGCCTTAGGCCTTCTCTACCAGTTAACCAAGGGTGGTGAAGAGATAACATGGCAAACTATGGAATGCAAACAACAAAGCAAAAAATAACAATAACAATCTACTTAAATACGTATGTTATATACACGGTAGAATCAACTTTTATTACTTGTAAATTTTAATTGTTGACGTTCTAAAGTGCCGCTTAATGGCCTAGTTGAAATAAATATGACTTTGTCTTTGCCACCAATGCTCTCTGGATGGAATGGGAGTGACAAACACAAAAATAAAATCTGTAAAACTGTTTACATCTACCGGCGCGCCACCGCTTACGTACTTTGTGCTTCTACCCAAACCTGGAAATTAATATTCCAAAACAAAGACGATCAATACAATGTGGTTAAATCAAGTGGAGTAATAAATAAGGCTGAGCAGTTATCTTCGCATCTTAGCCGGTCCGACCGCTTTTACCTGCGTCATCAGTCGGTTATCGGAACCAAGGAATATTCCGGCCATGAATAAAACTGGCCTTTCAATGTTTACGAGAAACCGACAAACATTAGTATTGCTATATGTAGCATGACTGTGAGTCACGACGTAAAAGCCAAAGGATAAAGATAAAGATTCGTTTACATTGGCAGAGTTGGTGGTCAAGTGCGAGTAGTCACGAATACGATACAAACCTGCCAGTCTTAAAATGTCACCGAGAATGATTGGGTGCAGTGAGCATGAAGTGATTGACGACTCACTTCTAGATCACTTATTTCATAGATTTTCACGGTGAGATGTTTAAAGAATATCACTGCTGTGTGAGTGCAACTCTGAGAATTTCCGAAATCAACAGCTTGATTTGCTCGGGGAAGTGGGGACGACCAGTATTTTGTAAAACGAATGTATTTTTAGAAAAGACGTAAAAAATAGATGACTAATATTCCCTGACAAAATAAGTACCAAAATCTCGTCAGCAAAAAGTCGCAGTTCTTATGCTTGGCTGAAAGGTGATAGCCAATTAGAAGCCATCCTTTTTTATTTTTTGGGTGCTACTTCATCCAATGACTTTTCCTGCTCTGGGTGAAGCGGGAAGGGGTGTCAGACTTTTACTGACTAAAACCCACCCGTGTTCCTTCAGTTGCTTGTGCCAGGGCCGCGGTAACTCTCTTTCAAATTTATCCGCGATAGTAGCCATACCTACTTGACCAATATGAAGTAAGCCTTATGCAAAGCTACAAGCAAGGCTATCGTGGTTGAGTAAAACCGCAAGCTAACTTGAACTTTAATATGGCCGCATACTGGCATTTCTCTTTAATAACCATGATTAAGTCGTATTTATACAAACAGCAGAGGTCTTGATTAATGGAAATTATTTTTAACTTACCGCAAGTTCGTTGATATTATGTTAATAAATAAACAGGAAATTATTAAGCCAGGTTATAATTTATTTGGTTCGAGTGCATTTTCTGAGAAGGAAAATGTAGTTCTTATTCATTTGTTATTTTTGAATGTATAATTAGTTAGTAAGTTAAGTATTTCTTTGAAGTTTCGTTTGCAAGTTTAAATATTGACAGTCTGAGTCAATTGGAGGATTCTATGAACACTACAATGTCCTGTATATTAACGTACATAGGAAGATCTAAAAGTTTGTGGAATGTTTTCCTTAAAATACATCATTTTTAGGGTTCCGTACCTCAAAAGGTAAAAAAAGGAACCCTTATAAGATCACTTTCTTGTCCTTCTGTCCGCCTGTCTGTCTGTCCGTCTGTCCGTGTGTCACCACTGATTTTCTCTAGCAAGTTGAAATGTTTACCAGATACTGAGGTCTATAGTCCCTATTAGGTGTATAAAAATCCCGAGGCTGAGTCAACACGATAAAGAGATATAAGCAAATTTAGATTTTTCGAAAAAACTTGTAAATACCAAAATGTACCTTAATTTTCAACATTTTTATTTTTCGGAATTTTCCGTTTACTTGTGCTCTAAGAGCTTGCTTTTAACCAAAATTGACAATTCTAGATCAACCGGTAGATTAACAAATTTTGGTACTAACAACATTTCGCGAAAAACCAAATTTGCCCATATAACTTAGCCACCCATAAAATTGATCGCAATGTTATTATGGCGGTATAATGTGTAGGTAAGGAACACTCGGCGCACGAGTTTGCTTCAAACTTGACCGGTTTTTCTTTAAAGGAATATATTCTGCAGACTTTTGGACCACTCCACGTGGAGTTTGAAATCTTACAAAGTTGCTTTATTTTCAAAATATTTTTTATGCATTATTAGGTAAGGATTTCAATAGTTACTTAGGGTTCCGTAGTCAACAAGGAACCCTTATAGTTTCGCCATGTCCGTCTGTCCGTCCGTCCGTTCACAGATACTCTTAGTAAGTACTAGGAAGCTATAATTTGGCATGGATATACATATTAATCAGGCCGACAAACTGGTAAAAGAAAGCTATAAAAAAAGGATTTTTTAGTGTACTTCTTGTACACATAAATTGGCCTGGTTTTTCTTGACTATCAACTTTCTACTGACCTACAGCAATATTATTTTATTTACTACTGAAAAGTTATCTACTATCTGTCCAATGAACAACAAAAAATAAATTAAAAAATCAAGAACCCAACTGATTGAGAAGCGAATTAAAAATATTAATACAAGATGAAAAACATACTTTGCAGTCGGAGGATACATAATATGTTATTTGCGAGCGATAATCCTTACAATATGGGGCCCAAAATTTACCATATTCATTTTTAAACTTCACGTATTTATGAACACATGGGCGGTCAAGACGTATCTAACTATATCTTAATTATTTAAATCCGTCTAGCGGGTTGAAGGATATGTGTTTTTAGTGAGAACGGTTGTTAACCAACTTTAATCGATATATTATATCCTTAAAAGTGTTATTAATAAAGAAAAATGATGAAAGGTACCTAAAAATGATTTTAAATACCTATTCAGCGATATCCTACCTGCCATAGTCAATTACATATTTTTTTTATTTTTGACACTTCGGCGTCTGGTTGCCGCTGTGGTAAATTTTGATTACTGTCATGTATTTAGTGACACTCGCAAGGTTAAGACGAATCGATTGAAGTAATAATCATCAAAATTGACCTACGTGTTTGGTCTCTAGAACGCCATATATAACAAACATACATACATACATAGACTGATAAACACATTACTCTCCTTTGCGTCGCGCAGTCGGGTGAAAACAGCGTTATGCAGCTACCTTAGTATATTAATATCCGACCTTCAATTTATTTATAGATATTTCTAGAAGTAATTTATTTATTTATTTATTTATTTAAGGACAACCAACAAAGCTTACACCAAAAATACATGTTAAGGTACTCATACTATTTTTACAATTTATAGTGTAGCCTTAATTAAAGGCTGCCACGGCATGCATTTATTTAACATAGGAGTATGAAAACAGAAAAACAGATTTACTTATTAAGTTACATAAATACAGTCAATTGTTACATAAATCCAACAAAAAAATACAAATGAAAAACTTACTATGTAATGCTAGATTAGTAAACAGAAAAGAACAAACACAGTCCAAATGTCAAGGTAAGTGAAAAAGACAATAGGAACTCCAGTATTCCTTTTTTTCTTCACTTCGGTGATAATTCCTTAAGCAAGACAGATTTGACTTTATGCAATGAAAAAGACATATCGATATCTGCACTGGGCGAGCATGAGAGGCGACTAAATTGATCCTGCATTCTGTTTATGGTGGAAAAATGACCCAGGTTGGTTTTAAAGCTCTTAGCGCGAAGCAACCGATATCTAGACCTACGAGCAAGTTTGTAGGGCACATTTATATTTATTTGACTAAGTAACCGCGGACAATCAAAATGAGTGTTTATTGTTTTGTATAGGAACAGATAATCAAGCATCATACGGCGATTTTCCAGACTCATAAGTTTGAAATGTTTCAAGCGCGAGCTGTAGCTAGTTAAAATTCTGCCCATATTACAGTGATATGCCAAGTGCCAAAGAAATCTTCTCTGCACTGATTCTAAACGACGTTTATGTATTTCGTAGAAGGGAGTCCAAACTATGCTGCAATATTCTAGGCCTGATCTAACTATTGAGTTAAATATTGCAATTTTAGTTGACGCGCGCTTAAAATCTTTGCAGTTACGCAGAATGAAACCCAACAACTTAAACCCTTTAGTGGCAATTTTATCAACGTGGATATTAAACCGAAGCTTATTGTCAATATAAACACCCAAATCACGAATTACTTCTTTCTCGCAAATAATTTGGTCATTAATTTTATAATTACTAAAATACGGTCCTTTTTTCCGAGAAAAATGCACGTGATTGCATTTGTCAGCATTAAGTGACATGTTATTGGCCAAACACCACTGGGAAAAACGATCTAAGTCTTCTTGGAGTTTATTTGGATCCTGATTACACTCTATTCGTTTTATAATTTTTAGATCATCTGCGTATAAGTATATCTTTGAGTGTACAAAACAAGACGCCACGTCGTTTATGAATATGTTGAAAAACAACGGGCCCAGATGGGAGCCTTGGGGTACGCCCGAGGGTGTCAGAAACAGGTTCGACGAATAACCGCTGACTACCACTTTGGATGTGCGTTTAACAAGGTAGGACTCGCACCACTTCAATAAGTTTCCTGCAATTCCAATGGTGTGTAGTTTGTTAACTAGCATTTTGTGATCCACCTTATCAAACGCCTTGCTAAAATCAGTGTAAATTACATCTACTGGTGTTCCACGGTCTACGGCATCGACTAAGTCCGATATAAAGCAAGCAAGATTGGTTCCAGTCGAACGGCCCTTCATGAAGCCGTGTTGTTCAGGCATCAACGTTTGTTTAACATGCCACGAAAGTATAGGGTATACCAAAGCTTCGAACACCTTGCCAAAAATTGACAAAATAGATACTGGTCTATAGTTATTCGCGGCGGACTTATCACCAGACTTAAAAATCGGTACAACTCGTGCTTCTTTCCAAGTTTTCGGAAAACAACCCGTGCTCAATGATTTATTATAAATCATAGAGAGAGGCTTCCCCAAGAAATCACAACATTTTATTGCAAAAATGGAAGGCAGTCCGTCAGGCCCTGGCCCTTTATTTGGTTTGAGTCTCTTTAAAGCTTTAACAACAGAATCTGTGGTTAGTATCAATTGGGTCAGAAAATCAGTATGTTGACATTGCGCAGCCCCGTATTTGGTCATGTCATCGACAGTATTGCTATTATAATTGTTATAAACAGATGAAAAACATGAGGCAAATATGTTACAATTATCTCCTCCGTGACTACCTTTGACATCGCCGTATTGTATTGATGAAGGATATGTACTGTTACCGTTCCGTTTATGCTTTAAAAATGACCAAAAGAGCTTAGGGTTAGAAGTGATCGAAGATTCAATTGACTTTGTATATTGCCTATAGTTAATGTGTGTTAATTTTGAAACTCTGTCTTTTAGCAAACGATATGAAATTTTATCTAAGGGGTTTTTAAATTTGGAATAAAGTGTATGGTATTTATTTTTTTCTTGCAGCAGGCGAACAAGATCCCTGCTAAACCAAACTGGATATTTGCTAGTTTTAGGCTTAGTCTTGGGTACGTATTTCTCAATAACATTGTAAACAACTTTGTAAAATGAGTCTACCATTGCGTCAACATCGCAACATTGTGATAACAAGTCTTCCCATGATATTTTACTTAATTCTTGAAAAATTTTGCTATAATCAGCTTTATGGAACTTAAATTTTGGCTCCTGGTTAGGGCGTAAAGTATCCTCATGCAAGTTACACAGCAGTTCGAATTCAAGGGGGGGATGGTATGAGTCTATATTACTAAGAGGGCTTCCAGACATACATATACCTTCCACCGTGGTATCGGTCAAAACAAGATCGAGTATTTTATTTTTATGGTTATACACACAATTGTACTGGGATAAATTGTTTAAAGAAATAAAGTCCAATAGTTTTTGCTCGCAAATTCCATTTTTGTTTAAAGAAGATGCAAGCGGTGCGCCTGACGAACCCATCCATTCAATGCTATTCAAGTTGAAATCGCCCAATAGTAACGTGGCATTAAAGTTTTCCAAGGCATTATTAGCGTTATCGATAAAATGTTCTAAAATATGCTTTTGTACTGGAGGAGGTATGTACACCGCACAAATCAAAAGTTTAGCTGACCGTTTGTTTAAGCAAATGTCTACGCACACCCATACGTCTTCACATTTACTCTCCCATTTAGTTACTCGATATGATCTTAACCTTTTAGACACCGCCACTAGCACACCGCCACCGGATTTTTTGCTATGAAAACCACTAGACTCACGATCCCGTCGATAGACTAGATATCGGTTGCAAAATAACTCAGAGTCTAATATGTCGCTGGCCAACCATGTCTCACTCAGCACAATTATATCATAGTTGCACGTAAACACATTCAAGTAAAAATCTACAGTTTTGGTCCTCAAACCTCTTACGTTTTGATAATAACATTTAATTATATTAGAGAATGAAAGTAGTCAAGTATCGTTTCGAGAATTCAGTTTAAAGTAAGTACTTATTACAACCAAAGAATATATTTCATCAAGTTAATTTATTTAATGAGTCCATATTACGAATAAACACCTTTTCCGATTCACCTGTTTTGCGCACATAAATTCGTCCTCCGCGCACCCACACAAATTTATAATTTAGTTCTTTAGCTCGAAGTCGGGCTGCGGCGTGTAGGTTTTTATTTTCCATTGTGAGATTCTCAGTAACAAATATCGCAATCTTCTTATCATCCAGGCCTAGTGCGCTGGTGTTAAGCTTCTCATTTGGGTGATCCTTGTTATATTGCATTGTAGCTGCAAGCAGGGAATCCCGGGTGCGTGGGGTGTTGAACTTCGCCAGGATTGTACGTGGGCGAGAAGATTCAGGATTCGACTTGGCAACGCGTGAACAATAAGATATGTCGCCATCGTTTATGGGAAACTTGACAACTTGGCCGAGTTGTCTGACTATGCTCACTACATTCTCAGCTTTGTGCTCGGGTACACACTGAAGCTCCAAGTTAGTAGACCTAGACAACTGGTCCATCAGCCTGACACGATTAGACAAAACGTTGACCTCCGACCGAAGCAGCTCGTTTTCAGTTCTCAGTTGCTTCATTGTGGAATTATGAGCGACCATATCGCCATTTAGACTGTCAAATTGTGCACTCAAAAAGCTGAGGGAGTCCTTAAACCCAGTTATTTGATCTCTCAGTTCACGCAATTCAACATTCAAGGTGTTTCTCATTTCACTCATAAACTCATTCATAACAGAACGCATCTCGTCGCGTATCATAACCTGTATATCGGCGCGCGTTCCACTGTCTGGGATTCTAGTACCAGATGCTTGTACAACGTCCGCCTTGTTTAGCATCTTACGACGCGTTACATTAAATGTTATATCAGCCAAGCCTGTAGGTGTCGAAGGGCGAACGGGATCCTTACCTTTGGGCTGTTTATTACCACAACTGGGGCATATCCACTTCTGGCTTGCATCGCGAATCTTCTTTCCTTCTTCGAATGAGATATCGAGGCATAAGCAATGATATTTATCCTTACAACGCTGGCATTCTAAGTAATCCCTTTCCGTCAAATCATTACAAACAGCACATATACTCATGCTTATTCGGTGCACGCGCACTGCCGCGGCGATGACAGGGACGAAAAATAGCGACTGTCTCTTATCGCAGGGGAGGTGCGGCAGGTCCCCGCGCACACTGTTAATTAATTGATCGTATTATAATTTGTTAATCAGATTCGCTAAATTCAAATATTTAACTATCGTTTTTTCCTATCGGTTACTACCAACAAGTCGTTTTAAAAATCGAATCTGGTTTACTGCTGCACATATTCAAATATTTTCTTTAACTTTGCTCCTTATTTTAAAGCGCCAATTACGTGATTATATCATTAAAATTTGTTTATTTAGATATAGATTTTTCCGTTCGTACGATTCTTGAATATTTTCATGACAAATCTAGCGAATTTAGCTAGGGCTGCTAAAACTGTATTTACCTAATCTTTATGTAATAAAACAATCTATAATTTGGTTTTCTGCTATGTTAAGTTACGATAGATGGAAGTGCGGCAAAGATGGTCCCACCTTTTCGCACTTATGACTCCCATTTGGTCTATTGTGCGTGCAAGCCTCCTCTCTGATGGAGGGAATGGGCCGTAATCCACCACGCGGTCGCTGTGCGGGTTGGTGTATGTCTCATGTTTTCGAATTTTTGGTTCTAGGACATGCCGGTTTCCTCACGATGTTTTCCTCCACCGTTTTGAGAGCAGTAGTGATGAAATAATTTACACAAAGTAAAGCGTCTGCCTGGGTTCGAACCACTCTTTCTATGTTTTGTTAATCATGTAGGTATTAGTTTATTTTTCGTATATTTAATTTGTATTTTTATGGGCCTTAGTTCAAAGAATTATTATTATTAGATACTAAATACTTCACTATGAATATTTTAATGAATTGAAAATCATTTTTACGAGTATGCCGAAACTATAAGACGCAGTCAAAAAGGTCTAGTAGGTAAAAATAATCCATAAGTATTATCACCTAATAATCTAAAAATCTACGTCACTACCCGATAAATAACTGTTTCAACAAATGAATTCAAAAAAGTTCCTAAATATAATTTTGTTTACCAGTATATTAGTCATGGTCTAGTCTAGAAAATCCCACCGATCTCTCTTTAGCTAGTCAGGGTTTATATATAAACCCGTTACTTAAAATCTGGTCTTATGCCTCATTAAACTCATTATATTATTTTTTGCCAATTTATTCAATCAACATTATATTTCGATAAAGCGCGTTTCAGTCATAAAAAGTTGAACAAGTCTAGTAATGACAGGATTACCTTCGTCATTCATAGGCGCGTAATATGAAATAGATGATTTTAAAGTCGGTTGCCATAGGCTATCTAATTAATTCCTTTTTTAAACTAGCTGTCCTTCGAAACCAGAAAGTTGCCGTTCGGGCGTTGAAAAACCACTACCATGAAATGCTTATTTTTTTCTCGACACGTTCAGCCTTATTTACAGTAATTCATTTTAGCGAATTCTAAATTCGTCATAGATAATTGAAATGAAATAAGAATCTGTCAATCAGTGTTTAACATAATCATGTGGTAAGAAAGTTTTTGTGAAAACAGCATGATTTAATTCCACTTACGAATTTCTCCTCCTCGGGTGTGACATGATGGACTCCATTCGTTGTAGGCACGTTGTCCAGAGGCATGGTCCTCGCGGTCCCGCTCAACGTGACCAGCATATGCAGAGATCCTTGACCGCACTCAAGCTCCTGCCAGAGCTCATGGGTCTTCTCCTTCTCAAGTTGCGAGAGGTCGATGACACACCTGCGAAAAAGAACATGTTTAATTACCGGGCGAAATAAAGATTTCATATAAGTTGTCAAG
Organism: Orthosia gracilis; assembly: GCA_947562075.1. NCBI lineage: Eukaryota > Metazoa > Arthropoda > Insecta > Lepidoptera > Noctuidae > Orthosia > Orthosia gracilis. Next base: position 46,830,430 of record OX387268.1, read on the forward strand.
CCGATAAATTTTTTTTCGCTCTTCGGATTTTTTTGCAATTAAAATCTTTGCCTCCTTTTTTTTACGGCTGCGAGCGCTAGCAACCAAAGCCGTAGCTTAGTAGCATCGAATGTAGCTACAATGCCGTGTTGAAGTAATTTTAAGCGTTATCTTAACAATTATTTACCTATAATATATCTATTACACACATACGACAATGTACAACCATCACAAAAACTTAGATTAACGCGTGACATTGTTAAAGTTGACGTGACAGATTGTTTTTGTTACAGTGGTAGAACACCTTCATAAATAAGTCGCTAATTATAATCAATCGATATAATATTATTTACCACAACTAATCTGTATTTTTCCGAGGAAGTTTAACCCGGAACGTTGTGTGTTGTTCTTGAGTAGCAAGCCATATGTTTATGGACAATCTCAAAACAATCCGAGACTTGATGGCCCTGAACGCCTCTTCACATTTTTAAAAGGGCGATTGAAATGCTAAAGGCCAACGACAGTTTCAATTAAGGTAAGTATTAAGAGAAAATACGGTCGCAGACATCCGAATTTAAAGATATTCCATAAACTGAAAATAAAGATATATACTGTGGCCCTATGTTTTTTCTTTTTGATGTTACATTATCTTTAGAAGCAATAGAGCCCTCAGAAGATGCTCAAAATTGCGCTGTCAATACAGGCCTAGTTTACAAATTTAAAAAGTATAAATGAAAAAAGGAAAACTCTGTAAACATCTTTCTTTTTCTGTTTAAATTGGCCCAATATTGGCGGCGAGAGCCAAATCTCGAATTATGACTTTTTACTTAAGAAATCAGTCGGAAGCATTTCCTCTTAAGTAAAAAAAAATGGTTTTGAACAAGCTTTTTGAACAGAACGATTCAAAAGGTAATATGACTTTTTAATGAGTTCAAACTCGAAGTTGCTATCTTGGGTGGTTAAGTATTTTCTATGACGCCTTCCGGCTCTATCATGAGTGCAGCTCCATAGTACCATTTATTATTTCAATGTTTCCAAAGTAATTTAAGAATGCCATGTTTCAGCTTAATTGGATGCCAGGAAGTACATGAAAATCTGATTTTGAAGGTAATATGAAGCTTGTAAAAACGCATTGTTTTTTTGCTGAGAAATGTAAACATAATGTTCACGTTTACTAATGAAACGAATGACTATTTTTATTGGATTTTGTTTCATAAAAGACTTTGCACAAGGAAGGCAAGGTCGGCCTCGGTCGGTGCTTTTTTGATGAAGCCTTCATCCGTAGGCAGCGTTAAATTCATTCAAATGATATTAAGCTAATGAGATTGACAAGGTGTACCAAAACTTAAGATATACCGGATAACATCAGCATAAAACAAGAATTATACTGATTTAATGAATCAAGCAAAGCTACGCTTAGATGATTTTATCATAAAGTTCTGAAGCAAAAAAAAAGTCACGTTTCAAGAATTACGATCTAAACACCGCACTTTTGAGTGCGTCATTGTTGCAAAAAAAAAAATCACAAAAACTATAGAGTTACTGATTGTATACTGGTCATTAAAGATAGTTAGATGGATCTTATAATTGTTAGTTGCCGAACCATTCTATTGAGCCTTTATGATGGGAAATTCCGGCGTCACGTGGCTTTGCAGTCACTGAACTTCATAATCTTCATCATCATTATTTATGGGATGTTTCAATCAATCAGAAGTTCGTTTCGCCTCTGGCTTCTCTTCCAGTCTAACCAGTACGACAGTAGTCATACCAGCATTTTGCATGAAGAGGCATGGAGGAGCCTCACTTCGTAAATATGTCACCCATCCACGGACCGACCTCGGCAAGCGTTGCTTAACTTTGAACATCAACCCTTGTTACTGTTATTATCTGTCCACGAGCTCCACTGAGACTTTTCCGGTATGTGTTTTAAAAATAAACTGGCAAAGTATTGACTACTACGACATACTTTCGCCATCTATCGAGGCGATGGATAACTTACGTGCTGTTTCAAGAAAAGAGGCGCTTCTCTTTTCAGAAATGAGATTTATTTTCTAAATATGTAACTACTCTGTATATAGAATGACTTATAATTCACTGGCAATGTTTCATGAACATAAACAACTTATAAAAACCTCAAAAATTGTGAAAATAAAGTTGGCGTTCGCTAGATTTTGCCAAGTTACTCAAATATGAAAATGTACGGCAGAGACGACTATTTTTCACAATTCAAAGTTTACTGAAAATAATAAGATTGTATCTACCTGTATGCTAACTGTGTTTTCTCAATAACCAGATCCTGTCGATTGTAGAGCCACAGCCCATATCTCATTTCCTTTTTCACTGTTCAGAGTGCCAATATGGTACAATTCTTTTCTTAATGCCTCTCGCCAAACTTCGTGTTTCGTCATTCGTCGGATTCATCAACTTGGAATTCTGATAAAAATCCGACGACTGACGAAACACGAAGCTTGCCGAGGGACATTAAGAAAATAGTTGTAATGTAATTAATTTATTATAAATTAGCTGTTGCCCGCGACTTCGTCTCCGTAGCATTAGTACTTTGAACAGCCAATTTTTTATATTGCCCAATAATATTGTAAAGTGAGGGCCGCCTAGTTGAGAAATTTTTAGCCTACCATAAAAAATATTTACCCCTCTTTCGGTACCAAATTTATCTAAATTGTTTCAGCTGTTTAAACGAGACAAGATAACATACAGACAGAGTTACTTTTGAAATTACAATATTATTTGAGTACCTACCTAATTTTGGTTTTCGGTGGTTAGATAACCATCAAACTATTTATATCTACCTGCGTTAATAAGCTTCTTTTAGCATCCTATATTATAATTAAAAATGACGAATTAACGTGTTCTGCTAGCTTTGAGAAATAAACAAATTAATTAACGTGTTTTTAAATTTTAATCATATACGCAAAACGCTTCCTAGCGTTTGTGCGCATATGATTTTTTTTTTGTTGGAATGACAAAATTCATATTTCACTTAGGTGCGAGACTTTTTAACAATCAATATGCCTAGCCTTTTTCCCAACTATATTGGGGTCAGCTCAGTCGGTCCAATCTTACCGGATACAGCTGAGTACTAGTGTTTTAAGTGGAGCGACTGCCATCTGACCTCCACAACCCAGTAAATGGGTAACACGGTACCCCTTGGCAAGACTGGTGTCAGCTCTCAAGCTTCTGACTACCCGTAACGACTGTCAGAGATCTTCAAATGACAACCGGTGCGAGACTTTTTAACATTAGGTATTTAATTTTTTATCGGACATTTCTCAGAAAACCGAATAAAGGAGTCGCGCAAAAACCACATAGGTAAAAAAATCATGAGAATGAAATGTGATTTTACAGTCCGATCAACCGATTTTGATTTGTATCACGTAAACATAAGGATGACATAAAAAGCATAAACCTGTTATCAAAACCAACTGTTTACTACAACTACCATTTTGTCGTATCACCAACGCAATAGAAGTCAAAATCGGTTAAACGGGCTGTAAAATGGGTTAATTTAACCGTCTAATGTTATCGCAAATGGAGTATACATTATAAGATTATTTGAAGCGAAGCTTTTGTACAAAATTCGATTAAAAAGTCCGAATATAATTTCCAATGAATCAAAAAGGTAGGTTACGGATTTTCTTTATTAGTCTTTTTCTGCCCATTGTTTAGCTACAATAAAAAGCCCAATTAAAACAAAAATGCTAAATCACGAGTCTATTAAAAATTAAAGGAGATTTGCATACAATCAAAAATCAAATCATGACACCCATGCATGACCACAGATAACCTGAAAAATTATCATGACCAAACATTTAATTTACATTGATTGATCCTTCAAGTTAAATTAGGCACAGTTCTTTTTTAGCAGTATACATACAAATTTTTGAATGCTAAATTCTTTCTGCTTGATTGTGTGTTTTCTTACGTTTTCACAACTAAACCGCTTAACGGATTTTGGTGAAGATTGGCACACGGATAACTTATGACCAGGAACGCACTTTTCAACGTAATAGTAAATCCTCTTGGGAAACTACATACTAAACCCGCGGGCGAAACTGCGGGCAGAAGCTAGTAATTTAATAAATAAAGAAACTAGTTATTTACCTGCCCATAAAGCTCTTCTGCCTCCCCTTGTGCCAGACGGTAACCTCCAGGTTATTGTCATCGTACAAGTACAGGTTGAACCGCTCGCACCACGATGGCTTTGACTTTGACAGCTGCTTCGATTTGTGACCTTCGCTGCCCAGCCTGTTTGCAAAAAAAAAGATTAATGGTAGGAAATCATGATTCTAATCAATAATTTTGCTTGCTGGTTGCCTAGTTTTTTCTGGCACAATATGTGCGTAGATTGAAGATAGTAGTTTATTAAGAAAAAAAGGCATTGAAAATTAATTAACTGGATATTTGAAAAAAAAATATTAGTATAAATAGCCAAAGCTTCGATAAGGTTTTTGCCTTGGCTCGGCAAAAATTGCTATTATCTTTAATTAAAAAAAAGGTTGGTAGGTAGATACTCCATTTCTTCATTATATAGGTATTTGGGATAAGTTGTGCCCATACATATGTGTTTATATCTATGGAGTATATCTTGATTACTAGAAACCTGGCAACATTTGTACGCAAATGACTCTTTTGCAGAAGAGACCATCATAGTGGGCGAAGAACTCTTAAATAAATTCAGAGAAAGTCGCAAGAAAAAGTAGATGAAAATCATAGATAATAGCCACACCTCCGAATCAAGTAACAGCCAATCAGATCGCGCATCCTAAAATCCCTCCCTAAAATTCCCAAAACCGGAAAACCGTCAACCGGCAGCACTGATATCAGCACGCGGACATAATACCAGCAATAAAATCTCTTAAGAATGGTAAAGCAGCCAGAGTGAATGACATATACGCGGAACAACTAAAGAACATGGGTCCAGTAGCTGTCTCATGATTGCTTGGTCTCTTCATATCTTGCTTGAAATAAACAAAACTACCCAAGCGATGAAGGAAAGCTAAGATAATAGCGCTTGTCAAACCTGGTAAACCTGCAACGGATTCTAAAAACTACCGCCCAATTTCATTACTATGCCACTCATTTAAACTATTTGAACGGCTAATACTAAACCACCTCCAGCCCATGGTCGACTCTGGTTTGATCCCATAACAAGCTGGTTTCCTTCCTGGAAAATCATGTACTGGACAAATCCTCTGACTCACTGACTATGTCGAGGATGGTTACGATTCCCCGGGGTCATTCTCGTTGATCTATCAGCTGCTTACGACACGGTAATGTTAAAATATTTTTGTTGACATTAACAGCCCTAATAGATGATCTAGCTTTAATAAGCCTTCTGGGTGAAAAGTTGCGTAGCCGGCGATTTACAGTTCACTTTAATTCAGATGAGGGCAGATAGCTTTCTAAAAAAATGGCCTTCTCCAAGGCAGTGTTCTAGATCCCATTTTATTTAATATTTATACGAACGAGCAGCCCAAAACGACGAACACAGAAAGATTCCTCTACACGGGTGACTTGGCACTAGCCACGAGGCCAACAAACTTTGAGGATGCCGAAGCCAATCTGGAAAAGACTCTGGTTGATCTCAGATACTACGAAAATCAGGCCACTAGAAAACTGAACATCAAATGGCGAGGCGCTGACATGGAACACGACGATAACCCTGTGTACTTGGGTGCCACTTTGGACCGATCACCGACATGCAAGAAGCACCTTATTATAACTATATTTAAATTCAGCACCCGCAAAATAATCTGCTTCGTCATCTGACATCTAGGTACTGCCTGGGGTGCCTCGCCACATATTCTTCGAACATCGGGCTTAGCACTCTGCTTCTCGGCTGGCGAATATGCATGCCCAGTGTGGCATCGATCCATCCATGACCGACAAGTTGATGTAGCCCTCAATGAGACATGCAGGATAATTCGGCTGCCTAAGACTAACACCACTCTCGCCACTGCATGCCTTCGGATGTCCGAAAAGAACTGGCCTATTATTCCGAAAAACCTAAGTAGAAGACAGATAGACGACACTCTTTATACAATGTAGACAAGCCAAGGAGCAGATTGAAGAGTCGGAAAAGCTTTCTGAGGTTAAACAAACCAATTAATGACAGCAGGTCTAGTGAGGCAAAGAAGAGTGACTATGTTGAGCCTGCTCCCTGCAGTCCATCAACTTCCATGGCCCACCTGGATATCTATAAACCGACTCCAAAGCCAATAGTGGGTCGCTCAGACACAACTTAGTTAGATGGTGGTACTCCAATGACCCGCAGTGCGATTGCGGAGCTATATACCAAACAATGCCTCACCTCCTATCGTGCTCTCTGAGCAACAATACCTGCACCCTGAAGGACCTTGGTGAGGCAAATGAAAACGCTGTTGCCGTGGCTGAATTCTGGTCAAAACTTATATAATTGTGGAATCATCGAAACGACGAATAATAAGAAGACAAGGAGATATCAAACTTAAAGGATTTTAAAGATTTGTGTTAGCATTTATAACCTACGGACAATCAGCTACGAATAAGTTGCCGAAACCAACTTCTTTAAATAATGTGGTTTATATTTTTTTGGAAAAAAAATACTTTTCAAACGATATTGGTTTTAAAAAATAGGAGGGCTGGCTACAAGATGCCAGTAAATATAAAAATAAAAGCAAAGATACAATTTTATTATTTTCGTTGACTTTGGTTGGTCAAAAATAGATAGGATAAAAACTGCATTGGTTTTGAAATATAGAATGACCATATTGTATGCTTTCAAATGTTATGTAGGTACTTGGTAATGCTTACATATACCGGCTATTAAAACATATTATAAATCGCAAAACGAGATTTTTGTGGGTGGTAAGACTGCCGCAGTTTATTGTTGAAAATGTATTAATATTTTACAGTTTACGTACCGTAACGATACGGTCATTTAAAAACGTAATGCAGTCATGTGATAAATTTCGGTAGGGTTCGAGGTTACGAATAACTTACCTGAATTTACAATATAGTCCATTGGCACTGCCGCTCGGTGTATCTTTGGCATCAATCAAAACGACATTCACTATAGACTTCCATGACTTCTTGAGAATGTCGAATTTTCTGTTTTTCCAAACATACTGCCAGACAAAAGAAAATTGACATTAATTTCTGGGCCAAGGATATTAAAATTATGATTTTTAACTTCCAAATTTATAAAAGACAGACTCCCCCTACCCCTCGTTATTTCTATTGAAACAGCTCGGCAAACTGCTGCAACAAACGCTCGATTAACACGTCTCTATCTGTACTAGCTAGATAATTGCAGTATTATGTCGTGATAGTTTATGCAGCGACAAGCTTGTGATTCGCAGTGTATATAACTGCTGTTCCTGAAACATATTTTTTTACACCTATCGTAGACATCTGTAGATCCATCTCATCACCTATCATAATTTGTGCAGCCACTTTTCTTCAATAGCTTTAAGCCTCAAGAGATAATAATGACCATGCGCAAAAGGTCCATGGTACGCAGGGTGTGGGGCAGCTCCAACAGTATCCTAAGTATGATCTCAAGTCGCCTAGACTGTCTTTTCGTGGGTCGCTGTTGTGCCATCTCACATGGTTTGTCGCAACGGCGGTCCACTGTTATTTGTTGTTTTGTTTTGTAGTGTCAATTTGTTAATATCTGTGTTACTAACATAGTTGTAAGTTTTACTAACCATTTTTTGAGTCATGGATACTCGAAAAAAGAGAAATTCTATTCTATAATCAAAATAGAAAAAAGTTTTCATACCGAAGTTATCAGAGTATTTATCCATGAATGAAAATATTGCTTTTGACGTAAATGAAGCTATGTACTAAATAGTGGTAAATTTTCAGTTGAATTTAATTTTAATATCACTATATCAAGAGGATGACATCATACAACTCTAAACATATTTACGTAGAACACTACTGAAGGTTTCAAAAAACCTAATACTTAGAAAATTTTCGTGAATGTGACTAGTAATGACTTTTATAAAAAGTAGGAAAAAAATATTTGTGATTGTAGTTATCATGGTTTCGTGTAAGAAACATCTCTGTATTCAAGATTATAATTTTTATAAGAATATTATGATACAACAAAATGACAATATCAGAGATGACAGTGAGATCAATAAAATATTGATGATACAGTATTTCACAGTATCGCACTGTATTCAAAACAATACAAGCTAATTACAAGGTACGTACCTACCTTCTGAACTTTTTTCCCGTGGTCTCTGAGGATGGTCAGCCCACTACCAATGCGGTCCATGAACTCAGAAGAGACAGCAAGCGCGGTGGGCGCCAAAGGGTCCATCACCAAACCGTCAGGAATTGCGAGCGACCTGGTGAACACACATTCGTCATTAGCTTACTCATCAACCAATGTGAGGGTACACGTCATTTTCATCAACATCTAGTAGACGAGCACACAATCATTATCATTATCATCAACAACTGAATAGCACTAAGTTGTAAAAATAATATGGTCAAAGCAAAACTTTTCAATTCGATTCACGATTATTTATGAATATACGAATAATTTCTTGATGACACAATTGTAACCTGTATTCAATCAATTAATTGTAAAGTTATTGATAAATAATTTAAATAATAAATAACAACCCTTATAATATCGTGCTGAGCGCACTGTGCAGTGTGCGTGCTTTACGCGCGACGCATGCCGATGTACTCCTTGATACTCTGCTCCCATAATGAAATACTCGTTTTGGCAGACTGTCTGCGCTTCACGCAGGATGAAGCTTCCGAATTATTATTCATACATGCCGTTATGTACACTTGTGTGTTAAGTATATCACTTATAATTATGACAGTAACGCAGTGGTATATGAAGCGTATTGGGAAGTGGGTCGGTGCCTTTTGTTGATGTAGATCTCGTTATTTCGTTTGTGATGTTCAAGTGGGTATTATACTATCACAAATCTAGGATCATAGGTCTATGAGTCATATTTATATGATAGTGTAATATAAACATATGAACGATATCGTCTTTGAAAAAGATTTTTGACATTTGATATTTTGGATATGATCCTAAACATATCTTTCTTTCTTTTAAAAAAAAACGTTGCCCCACACTAGGAATTTCTTCTTGTATCGTGGGTGTGTTTACAAACATTTAAACTCACATACACAACACCCAGAACCGGAACAACTATCTGTAGGTCATACAAATATTTTGTTCCGTGCGGGAATCGAACCTGCGACACGCAGCGCAGCACTCAATCACTCAACCACTGCGCCAATAAATATGATTGTGTTGTACGCCCAAGATACACTTTTCAAGTTCCTGGACCATGTAATTATTCCCAAAACAAAATTGTGACAAATTCTCAAAGGCGCGTTAATTTCTATAATTGGTTGATCGCAACACTCCACTCCCGTTTTATTTGTGATCCGTCAATAATTTCATACTACAAACCGGAGACTAGTGATGAAATCATTGATTTACACCATAGAATAAACACGGCATTTCTAATGTCTCGCTTAACACGAGAGCTTCCGAAGATTTTGTTGTTTGCTTCGGTCTAGTCAATTGTAGGGTCGCTATACACATAAGTCAATGGATGGACTACTGTATGCACTCAAGAGCACTAGTATAATGTATTCAGTCTTAACTTTTCAAAGTATATACCGCAAGACCTTGCAGGTCACGGTGTCGCAACGGGACTAGACAACTTATTGTCTTATGTTTGATAACATACTTAACACACTTTTGTCACATACACCGATTACTGTTTTTGCATACTGAGTATTTTTTTGCTTCAAGAATATCACACTTACATGAATGTTCACAGATGGGTATAAGTAGATAAGTATGTAAAGCTTATGTTTAACTTAGTTTTCGTGAAAGTTTTAAGTCTGAATAATAACTTGATTTATTTATTATGTGTCATGTGATACTTTCCATTTATGTTATAAAAATAAAAATAATTTTCCATTATTTTGTCCTCGTTATTGGCAATTGCATACTTTTTCTTTACATATAGGGTCATTGAACTCAGATATAAATATATATAAAATATTTCTTTACGCGCGTCAAAATTATATTGCATTAATATTAAAGACAAATAAAGGCATTATACATATTATTTTCATATCCAACACCTGAACAATGAATGCGAGTTTTTTAAAACCCCATTCACATAAGAAGTTCTTATGTATGGCTTATTATTTTGAAGATGTTATCATAGTCCTTGCACACACACCATAAGCTCTTAGAGTTAGGTTATTTTGAGTGTGTGTAAGGGACAAATGTATATGACTTGTATACATCTCTCCCTTAAGCACACTCAAAATAACCTTACTCTAAGAGCTTATGGTTACCCTCCAGATCTTACGGTAAACTTTCAGGAATGATGCTTTGAGATACTGTAAGGATGTTGCGGTAATTCTTTTTATAATGTCAATGTAAACCAATATACTTAATTGTATAATTTTATAATAACATTGAAATAAAATGTCGGCATAACGTATGCAATGATTAATGAAGCAGAGCGTTCTCTTAGGTAATTTATTACCTAATCAGTTCTCATGATTAATTAATATAAACGATTCTGCTTCCTTTTTAGTATTTATTCACAGTTTGGGCCACAAGGATCAAAAAAAAATAACACATCAAGATTTTACAAATAAGGCCCCTTATGCATAAGTTAATGTCGGTACAAAAGCGACCTTAAAAATTTATTTACAAAGTAAAAGTAAAGGGAACCACACTTACGTGTCGTGGCGTGGCGTGGCGCGGGATCCACCAATCAAAAGACTCTGTTGCAGCCTACGTCATAACAAAACTAGGTTTGTAGCCAATCAACTGCTTCAGGAGGCGCCACACCACGCCACGACACGTAAGTGTGTTTCCGTCTTAAGACTTATAGTCATCAAGTTAGTTTAAAATCGCCAACCCGCATTGAATCAAGCTTGATGATCAATGTTCTCGTTCCTTCGAGACGGTAATAAGCTGGTATTATTATTAAATAATACAATAATAATATAATATAAAATTTATAAGAGAATTCTTTTATGAATCGTCTTTGTTAGAAAATAGAAATAATTTGATTACGTAAAACTAAGTTTTAAATAACTTTAAATATCCTTATAGCGAACTATATGGTATTGTGGTTAAACCAAAATGCACACTTGCTTCCTTCCCGCAAATATTGAGTCAAGCACTCGGGTCATCGGGCTTGTGTGACGTCAATCCGTCCGTGGGATATTACCGACGCAGGCGCAGACGGCCATAACGATCATCTTTGAAACTTTTTGAAGATTCTAATGCATTTTAAATTGCCAGTATTTTTAACCGATTCTAACTCTATTATTTTCTCAATTATATTTTGATCAAGTCACGACTAACAATGACCACTAATTATTAACAAATCATCTTGAAATATATACCTGAGTATAGTTTCTTGCTTGTATAGGATAAAAGTTTGGGCACTCAACTTCTGACGTATGAGGTCAACCACCGCTTAGTCAAGTTGCTTTTCATAAAAGGACAAAAATTAAGTTCCGTAGCAGCGTGACGCGCGCTATGGGTCCCCAGAACCATTACAAATTATCCTGTGCAAAATCTACTGTGTATTGTTCTAGATCCATTTCGACCAAGTTCCCCAACTTAGATCATTATGAAAAACCCTGCTGCAGGGATTTATTGCAGCTTTTAATATACCGCTAAGTGCTGTCGTCAATTCCGTGGCCAGCCTGTTTCCAAATTAGTTAATTTTGGATTTCCTTAAAGATAAAAAGCTCAATTTGAACTGATAATTAATTTGATTAATCAATATCTTATCTTACTTATATTATAAATGCGAAAGTTTGGATGGATGTATGTTTGTTTGTTACTTAATTACGCCAGAACGGCAGTAAGGATCTGGATGAAATTTGGCTCAGAGATATATTGTAGTCTGAAATAGCGCACAATGCTTACTTTTTATCCCGGTAATTATACCGGGATGTAAAGTGTAGGTATTCTTATGTGTGTTCTTGTAAAACAATTTCACGCGGGCGTAGCCGCTGGCAGAAGCTAGTTTCCTTATAAATATACAAATGCACATCTAAAAATTCCCATTTTTACTGTGAATCACTTTTTAAATTCCAAATTAGAATTGTAAGTAGATATTCTCTATTCTTATCCCTATTGATAAAAATCGTGACTTCCCGAATTTGATTTGTAAAGTTGTTGTCACTTTATAATTAAATCATCATCTTCCTTACGATTGACCTTAGAGAGCTGATTAATATGTTGGGGAAAATCTGCCAGCCGGTAGCCCCGACACGTTCCACGAATATGAGTGGACAGGTTCCGATATTTATAAGTCTTTATAAATAAGTAAGCGAGAAGAATGTCTGGAAGGTCTTGGGAGAAGCCCAGCCACGGTACAGCAACGACTTTATAAGTCTTTCTCCACAGTTCCGGTTTAAATTTTACCAAAATATAATTAAGTAAGTAGGTAGGTATTATATCGCAGCTCAGTAGGAAGTTCGCAAGTCAATCTAGCGAATTTTCCGCTTCCTCTATTCCGTATCCAAAGGGTAAAAACGGGTCCCTATTAATAAGACTCCACGATCCGTCTGTCTGTCTGTCTGCCAGTCTGTCACCAGGCTGTATCTCATGAACTGTGATAGTTCGAAATTTGAAATTTTCACAGATGATGTTTTTCTGTTGCCGCTATAACAATAAATACTAAAAACAGAATAAGATAAATATTTAAGTGGACCTCCCATACAACAAACGTTTTATTTTGCCGATTTTTGCGGTAATGGTACGGAACCCTTCGTGCGCGAGTCCGACTCGTATTGCCCGGTATTTTTATAAAAGATTTCTTAATTTATGAACGCACACTTCTTTCGATAGTTATTTTAGTAAAATTGTTTTGATATTTAAACGTATCCATCTAATCGAACAATAATTAATTGAACACAAAAACACAATATTTACATACCAAATAAATTCGCTAGACATCAAAGAACACACATCACATCAAGACACACAAATTCTCCAACGCTCCAGTGAGGACACTCTAAAATTATTTCATCCAAACTTGAACTGGATTACTGACCTTTCCAGTCTCGAAGGCTCTCAACGTAACGACAATACTATAAACACAGCGCGCACAACAAGCGAGTGATCGAAAATGAGGCAAACACACGTGGAACGAATCGAATTGAAAGAAACTTACACAAAAATGTGGTTCAAAGCCGCACACCATCGGCTTGACATGAGGAAGCTATGATCTGCCATCGACGATCGAGGAAGACTAAACCCCGATTAGAAGCACGTAACTATAGTTTAACAATGCCCTTGGAATCGGTTTTTGTCAATTGTTCATTGAAGCAAGTTATTTGTGATCGCGAAGTCTGCCGGCACGACCGTTATGTATGTGGTCCAATACATAATAAACTTAGAATGCGGCCTGTTGGGCAGAGATCCGACATTTGCTCTTTGTACTTTTGATCGTAGGTATGGCTGTGTGGTAGGAATAATTAATTTTCAGAGCTTAACTTTGTTGACAGGTCTCTGCATGTATTTTAGATAATAGTGTCTGATCCAATGCAAATGTATGATTAATATAGCCAGGCCACAAAAAAAGTCGTCTTTCTGCCTGCTCTTAGGCAAGCTAAGGCAACTTATAGATATAGGATACAGATATCTTCATTAAATTCTTATGAAATATTTATCTACAGCGTTCTTTTATTTTTTTGGGAACGATACAGCTGTATGGTTTTCAAATACTGGTTGAATTTTTGAGTCAACCGTTACGACAAGAAGAAGAATAAGTATTTTACTATTTGATTTAAATTGGTTATACATAAACTACAAACCCTGCTAAGATTCATACATACTCCTCCTATTTAGTTATAATCAATAGGCCTTTTGCCGGAACATTTTAAACTTCTGAGGGGCCATAAACCAATCAATTTATTTAAGATGCCATATTAAATTGAATAACTTTGTCCTTAGCATGGCAACCTTTGTAAACATGTTTAGCGGTGGAAAAACTAAAGTACTCATTTAAAAAGGAAATTACTTAGGCCAGTTATAAGAATTTCATTAACATCTTAGTATCATGGATAGAGATATCAGCCGAGTACCTTGCTGCGAAATTCGTTAAGATAACCTATTGGTCGTGATATCATGATGTTTCTGACTAAGCTACTGCATAGCCTGCATAGTCTTCATTCGATCGGACAGACCAAGATAATACATATTTTTTTAAATTCTTTTTTAAATTACAAGGGATTTTTGTTCAAGAAATGACGATGATAATCCCATCGTACCTTATGCTAAAACTCTAATCCTAACTATAAATAACTAACTCTTAAACTTGATTTTAATGTGTATGGCAGTTTCGTATTTGAACTTTACAAGAAACTGTGACAGCTGAGGTTATTCCAGTGTTTCTTCTCCAGCCTCATCCAGTTTACAAATATTATTTTCTTGAAGTGAACTATTAAAAATTTAGACAGAGCTAGCGTGACAGCGCAACACGTCATGTTTGTATCTCAAGGGAACTGCATTTCATGTTAGAAGCAAGCCGTTCCGTAGGGGATTTACACAAGTGCATACGAAATTGTATGGAATCATATTACAGACGTGTTGATTGCTTGCTTCGGTACCACATAAGCAAGCACAAGTCTTAATATTTGAATGTAATTACAAACGTGTGTGTTTGAGTTACTGGCTGGTTTTCCCGGTTCTTGAGTGAAGAATAGATATTTACAATAAAAAGACGTACTGAAGATTTCAACGACAAAATTCTATAAAACGCGAATTGATCTCAGGTTTTGATTACTATTTAATCTAGAATATTTTTTTGCAGTTTTCACGCCCAGCTGTTTCAATCTAGGTTCAGTGATATTACTTTTGTTTAGCTCGTCCAGTTATCTTCTGCGTGGTCTACAGTCTGTTTGGAAGTCATGAGAAACCCTTTGCCCATCTTTAGAGTTATACTGGCTGACAATAACCAAAAACTTTTTTAAACCAAAAATAATTCCTTTGCCTGTGTTCTCTCATAAAAACAAATGACGATCATGCCATTGTCAAGCTGTCATTGTTCACGTAAATAATTTGTTGACTGTCTCTACGTTTAACGTTTTTGTTGTAATTGACACTTCAGGCTGTTCTCTTTGCCATTGTATTTTTTTTCTGGGTTTAAGAGTGATCGGTGTGTAGGGTCACCGGTCATGTTTAATCTTCAGACATGATAATTTTGGTAATTACCAGGTAGGTACTATTAAATTCATCAGTATAATGATGCCCACCTGGATAACATACCAAAGTTAACTAATGCACTAACTTTAACTGGATGCTACTATAATATCTGGACTAATAAAATAACGTAGGTACATAGAAACTGATAATAATAAAGAACAAGAGCGAATAAAAAGAGGAGAGGGTGAGAACGCATCAAAAAAGTTCGGCCACATCACTGTCAAGTCAATGGGTGCAAAAGTTAAAAGATCGCTGCGGCAGCATTGCCACGTTCAATATCAATAATTGTTTTTGGACAAAGAAAAACTAACATTAACTATTGAATAACTTAACAATATTTGCTAAATTAAACTCAACTTTTGTTCTAAGACTGCAAAGCACGTTTGCAACAAGGAAAATCCTTATAACTCAGTTTCGACATACGCCATTGAAATGTTTTTCAATAGAATATTCGTGGTATACGCCAATGCTATCAATGTAAGTAGGTATAAGTTTTGTCCGCGGTTTCGTCTGCATAGCTTTGGAATGGTAATCTATTACCATACTAATCGATCGTTAAGAGGTGACTTTCGAATAATTGAAAGCTGAAATGTCTTTCAGCCTCAGAGAACTTAATTAATTTCAAATTGATGAATAAAAACACCACTTTTAACAAAGGAGACTATGTAGTCTTTTATAGAAATTCCGTCCCAAAGATGGGTGCTTGATTACGTCACCGTAGTTAACTCTAGAACAACTAAAACCATAGTAACTGGGCGACCAAGCTCTGCTCTTGTGAAAATAGAGAAAACGACGTTTTCTAAATATGAAACCTAGCTAGATCGATTTATCGCCGCCGAAGACCCTTGCTTACTATGTCGGATTATACGTATATACAAGAATTTCTCGTTTAAAGGTATTGGATTTTATGACTTCGCGCCATCTTAATATTTTTTTTACGATTCCAATCCACGATTTATGAAGTGCCCAACCTGTTTTTAGCCTACTGCGTCATTAGTAAAAAAAGTAATGTCTATAATCATAGAAACATTAATTTTAATCAAATTTTAAGTTTAAATTAGAGGAATTCTTAGCACCAACATGATGAACATGTTGGTGCTAAGAATTCCTCTCATCATCTTCTTTAGCCTTTTTAATGTTCGTCCCACTGCTGAGACACAGGCCTCCTCTCTGTGAGAGGGAATGGGCCGTAATCCACCACGCGGGCCCAGTGCGGGTAGGTGTATGTCACATGTCTTCGAAGGTTTGTGGTTTTAGGACATGCCGGTTTCCTCACGATGATTTCCTTCACCGTTTTGAGAGCAGTGGTGATGACATAATTTACACAAAGTAAATCGCCTGCCTGGGTTCGAACTCACGAACAACAACAGGTAAGTCACGGCCGTTACCGCTGGGCCACCACTGCTCTCATCGAACCTTAATACTTTGGCCTTTCCTTCGTCATAGCCAAGCTTTTTTTTTAAATATTTATTATACGGGTCATAGTCAAACTTAGCCGAATAAACAACAACACAGATAAAAACTAAATGTTTTCTTACATATTTTTTTTTTGCTTTTTTTTCGTAACTCACTTATATTTTAAAAATTCATTATTTGATAACAGATTCCTTATTTGGTTATAGAAAAATGTATGAACATTTTCATCCTAATAATAGCACAGCGCGCTGCGTTATATTTGATTATTTTTACAATCTTATTTCTAGGAGTCTTTTTGGATTCAGTCATTTTTTTATATACATTTAGTGTTTGTTTTATTTCATTTGTATTTAATGTCTGTTAATCAATCACGCCGGTATGGCTAAACGGATTTGAAAGAAACTTGGACACAGATAGACAATGATTTAGGTTAGGAAATAGGACGTATTTTTTCCGTTACTATAACTTCCAACATTCCAACACACACGCAGTATAAGCCATCGGGTGGGCATCACCCAATAGAGTTAGAAATAATTCTCATCAAAACCTTTTTTTTTCTTCTTTTGGTTTTATTTGCGGTCTTCCACAGCTATGTGTGTAGTTATAAAACAAGATTTTGTTTTACAAATCATTATGAACTTCGAAATCCGTTTGAAGGACTATTACATGAGCAAATCCTGTTTACACAGAAAAATGATGACCCTGAATGACTTTTTATAAGTTCATATCTAGTTTTAAAGTTCGGTCATTAGGCATTTAATGGATTATAATAACATGTTTTGACGTGGACAGAAACATAGTAACAGGCAGAATATGTAACTGTGTTATTTTTTATATCACCTCTTTTACGCCGCATTCGCGGTTTGTTTTCTTTTATCATAGACTAGCTGTCCCACGCGGCTTCGATCCCGTCAACTGGCTACCTACCTACCCATTTACCCTACCTACCCTACCTACACTATATATATGATTGTTGCATAACTTTAACCGCTTACGCAGTGCACGCAACGGAAGTTCTCAAAAAGGAAAAAACTTCCCGTTTTTGTAACATTTTTCATTTATGCTCCGCTCCTATTGGTCGTAGCGTGATGTTATGAAGCCTATAACCTTCCTCGATGAATAGTTTATCGAACACAAAAAGATTTTTCAATTCCAACCAGTAGTTCCTGAGATTAGCGCGTTCAAACAAACAAACTCTTCAGCTTTATAATATTAAGTATAGATTATAATTACGCTTTTTTTGATGTGGGGCAATCCTGATGTGTTCTGACGGACTACAGACTAAATTCTTCACCTCACTAACTTTCACAAAAGTAAATAGATAAATAAAATTTAGTTTCTCAGTTTACCCATTCTTAAAACCTCTAAAAGTGAACAACCGCATTTGATAAATAACCACAATCAACATTTCTACACTAATTAAAATTAAATTGCACGTCTTGCCTTAATTTGACGTAAACAGTCGTTTTGTGATCCCAAAGGTACGGCCATGATGGAATGGCTTCCGTGATTGGGAACGAAAAGCAAGGACGGCAAATTGACGTGGCATTCTCTGTGACGTCATAACACGGTAAATGTAATGAGAAATAAGGGCTAAAGGTAAGAAGGGAACTCGACATTTCTAGAACTTAACCTTGAGTAGGAGGAAAGTTCATCCGAAAACAACAAAGAAATTAATGTCACCGGTAAGTATTTTCTCGGAACTCATTCATTTGGATTGTTATTCATATCACATCGGCAGTAACATATTCGAGAAACATTCACGATATATTTCTTGAAATGGCGTTTATTTGCGAAAAAGTGTTGTAGTTAATAATTTTTCTAATTAAAACGTTCTTAGCAGTGCATAAACGATAACACTCCGGGGATGGCCTCTAGACGTCGCGTAGACGCAGCGTAGGCGCCTACGACGCGTTGCCGCCTACGACCGTAGTGCCAGGGAGATCGATTCGCAATAGTTTCTTTTCATATCTAGTTTTACCGAGTCCGAAAAAAGGGACCATTTAATGCGTTTTACCCGATTGCCGAAGGAGGATAATGTGTTTATCAGTCTATGTATGTATGTATATATGTATGTTAGTGTGTTCCTAAGTGGCGATCCAGAGACCAAACGCGTTGGCCGATTTTGATGATTCTTACGTCAAATAATCTTACGGAAAATAGAAAAATGGCGGCTTTTGGGCGCCATATTGTGGGTAAAAAGTCGTAAACAAGAAGAAAATCGTGCTGTGCAGTCGGATGATACATCTGGTTTTGGTCAGCCAGTTCGCGCATATGTATCCTCCTTTTTAGATCACTTTTCAAGCAGTCGAGTTTTTTGTTATTTTTAAATAATTATTTTATTTTAACATTGATCAACAAAATGAACGATCGTTCGGTGCGAAGGATTTTCCAACGTTTTCAACCTTAATGGCTGGATTGATAGAAAAGGAAACATGAAGGTAAACCTTGAATCGAATTTGAATCATGCGTACTTATTAGGATATTGTCACCTCTTAACCCAAATACGAATGATTAATTCAAAACTATTAATAACCGCACGTTGATACAAAAAAAAAATGGTTCTTCTCTCTCATCTAGCTTCGTCACCAATTACTAATTAGTTGCGGGTAATTATTATTTGATGGAAAATATACTGAGTGGGCGACTATTATACTAAGTGAGTAACTTTTTATCCGGTTTGAGTAATATCTTTTAGGAGATTTTTGTGAGCAGCGGTAAAAATATAGATACATACTTTAATTGTATTTGAGGTTCTATGTTTCTATTTTAGCATATTATTCTTTCGAAAATAGCAGAATGTATTCGTGTTTTTAATGAATTAGTCCAAGAGCGAGCGATTCGAGTTCGGGAACTTAGGGCACCCCGACACGGATAGGGTAGGTTCGAAGGGGGTGATGGCAGTTGAAGTGAGCAAGCAAAGCAAGCATGGTATGTTACTTTACATCCTGCAGACAGAAAAATGCCTAATTTTTATTTTCATTTCGCTGTTTCAAACATTTGTATTCGCCCACTGTTGGTCGCTTACTTAGTATTTCAGTAAGCCACATTCGTTATTTTTTACACCTTTAAATTGAATTTATTTTCACTCGTTTAAATTACTACCCATTAGTTACTAAAGATATCCTAATGATGAAACTGTAAATGTAATATTTAAATTCTTATCTGAACAGCTGGATTTTTAGCACGTAGTAGAGATTTTATCTTTTATTTTATCTCTGTAGGCACCTCGTAATACTCGAAAGTATGAAACCTGCAATACACCTACTGATAACAATAACGTTATCAGCAAAGGTTGTATGTACAGGTAATGATTACGTTACTAGTCTCGTAATAATTCGATATCGTTTCGTCATTGTATGACACGCAACTTGCTCAAACTATACTCCTGGGAAATTAAAACAATGTGACATTTTAATGAATGGTACGTTTTGTTATTTCACGTGTTTTCCTACAGTACATTAATTTATGTTACATACCGAATTTTTGTGATAAATTCTGTGAACACTGACCAGTTATTTTATTTTTCCATAGAAATCCTTCGGAGATTTTATTTCTTCCACTTCTGAAGTGAATCATGTTTGCATTACAGACCAATTATAACATTGTTTATTGATTTGTGCTATGGAAAGATAAGTCCCCATCGATTAAATCAGCTATGTCTGGTATTTCCCTCACCGTGGGACTATTTTTTTAATTAACTCACAAACTGGCTTTGGTTAAAAGGTATTGATAGGGGAAAAACTACTAATCTTTTAATCAACTACGGTGCAAAAGGTATTGTGAGGTTCTCAAGAAAACAGAACAGGATCACCATCACCTACATTCTCTGGCCCTTATTCCAATTTATTTGGCTCGGTGCATCATGTCTTGTTTTTGCCATAAAACTCTGTAAGCCGAAATTTCATTAGTCAGGAGAGACAATGGGATGAGAATCCGTACTTGGTAACAGTCGCTCCTAACAAAATTCGAATCCGTCACAGATGAAATGTATGCGATTAAAAGAGTAATGGAAGTACATTTTGATGGATGGAGTGGGATACGATAGATGGAACCGCTTTTCAGCACTTAGACTCCTATTTGGACCGTAGTGCGTGCGGGCCTCCTCTCTGTCGAAAGGAATGGTTCGTAATTCACCATGCGAGACCAGTGCGGGTTGGTGGATGTCACATGTGATCGAATTTTTGGTTCTAGGACATGCCGGTTCCCTCACAATGTTTTCCTTCACCGTTTTGAGAGCAGTGGTGATGAAATAATTTACACAAAGTAAAGCGCCTGCCTAGGTTCGAACCCACGACAAACAACTTGTAAGTGGCGGCCGTTACCATTGGGCCACCACTGCTCTCTGGATGGAGTGGGTGTGGAAGACCAAAGAGAACAATTGATGGATTGTAAGAGTAATCTTGTAAAGGAAAGGAATGAATGCTAACGTGACAGTTAAAAGGAAATAAGGGCAGGGAGCTTCGGCTGAATTGCCTTTGTAAGAAGTTATGATTCGAGGTTTGGTTCTCGCCTATTTCCTCTCTTCAGTATTAGAAAAATTTAAAAGATATTCCATAAATTGAATAAAAAAGACATACGATGTGCTTCTGTGTCTTTCTTTACACCAGGCCTCTGTTGACAGCGCGATTATGAGCATTTTTTGATGGTTCTAGTGCTTCTAAAGATAATGTATCATAAACAAAAAGGAAAACCAAGCGGCACAGTATACATCCTTCTTTTTTTGGTATATTTTTTTATTATTGGAGGAGGAAATAGGCGAGAGCCAAACCTCGAATTATATTTTTTTACATAGGATATTCAGTTGCATGGATGTCAGCGACTGCATTTCCTCTTAAGACTAGAGAAGGGAAGAACCAAACGTGTTGTGCTGAGCCCAAAGCAACACGGGTCAAGGGCGGGCAGGATGAGTTGGCTGTACAGTACATAAGAGAAAGGTTTATAGACAAGTGTAACTATCACTTCTAAGTTTTAAACAACAAATTAAAAAGCTTAGCTACAGTCTTTAAATTATTATAACGGCAAGTCGACGTGTTCTACTTAGGACAGGTTTATTTGCAGTAAGTTCTAGAGGGAAATTTTGTTTTGCCGTGGAATTATACCACGATATGAATGATCTAATTGATTGATAGTTTATGTGGTTTAATTATAGCACTTCGTATACAAAAAACTCATTCAGATATTTTTAGTTTGTAAACAACTTTTTTTTGTACCTAATCCTATGTTACTGTGCCCCGAACACGGTAGGTGCAGTGGTTGGCTTTATACACTTAGTTAGCAAAAAGCTCATTCAGATATTTTTAGTTTGTAAACATTTTTTTTTGTACTTATACTCCATTTGCGATAACATTAGACGTTTAAATTAGCCCATTTTACAGCCCGTTCAACCGATTTTGACTTCTATTGCGTTGGTGATACGACAAATGGTAGCTGTAGTAAACAGTTGGGTAGGAAAAATGTTTTTGGTTTATGCTTTTTATGTCATCCTTATGTTCATGGGATAGAACTCAAAATCGGTTGAACGAACTGTAAAAAGACTTGGAAACATGTCTAATGTTATTTCAAATGGAGTTTAATCCTATGTAATTTTGCCCTGAACACGGTAGGCGCAATGGTTGGCTTTCTGCGCTTAGGTCGCGGGTTCGATCCAATAAATTATTTTTTTTGTGTTAAACTTGCAGCCCTGACTTTAGAAATCAATTTAGCCTGTTTTGAAAAACGTATGTTTAGACAGATTTGGAATTTACATTTCGAATAGGTACCTAGTTAATTTTATTCTTTTTTAATATTGAATAGGTATATGAAGGCCAGTCTAAAGTCTCTTCAAAAATAAATCTGTACTCACTCGGTGTCTTCCTTTTGCGTGTGCGCAGGTTTAAGCACTATGTTTTGTGGTGGTTCTATTGTCGTAGCGTTATTGGCAGAATTGTTCACCAATTCCACATCCGGACATTTTGCAACTCGTGACATTGTCTCGTTCGCCGAAGGCATTTCGTCACAGTTCGATATTGTTGCAGCTTCTCTCTGTGTCGATGCTTGGGTGTTAAAAGATTCCTTTTTTAAACAACACGCCAAGGACGCTAGTGTCGCTGGCTGTTTGTCAACACTCTCTAACTGACTCTTCGTCCTGAACGAGATTTTCCTCCAAGACATCACGCTTAAGAATAAAACTCAACTTTCAAAACAGCATTTCAACTATTTCTCTCACTGTTGTATTATTGTTTATTACCGTTTGTTTGCATTGCAGGTGTTATAAAACACTCATAATATTATTGTTGTTGAATTATGCGGACCGGCGACACTTCGCTATGCGCACCTTGGACGTGAACTCAGTAGGTAAACACAATAAATATAATAAATATTTCCGGAATGACACTAAAGTGCCGAACGTTATCAAACATAGAACTAAATGGTGAATTGGGAGAGGATACAGTTATCGGGTCATGTCGCACCCTGCCAAACACGATAATTAAACGGTTTCGTCATTGCATGGCCAAACAACGTCATTAGTTAACCTATAATCGTTAAATTGTAATTAATTGTAGTTTGTTGTGAAGCGCACATACCTCGGTTAGAAGTGGAGTCGGTGACAGAGGCACGCTCGTATTGGAGGTACACTAATGACTGATCACTGTGACTGATGTCTGTTGCACCCGCAGGCACCTAATACTTCGTATTGTTCTTTGTATCTTCAGTCTGACCCCACTAAACATGTTATCGCGTTTGACAATATCGAGTATTTACACACGTAAGAAAAAAAAAACGTGTCCTCGCAGCCATCGGAAACAACTGTCTGTCATCCAATACGAATCGTACCGTGGGTATACGCATAAATTTACATGTTTACGTCAAATGGTAAATCGTGTAAGTAGCCAACACAAAGTGCTGGAACGTCATGATTGTGAGTAATTTTATGAAAGGGTTTTCCAGGACTATGAAGCGATGACGAAACAACACGACATAGTATTATGACTTTATAAGTATATTCTATTAGAGCAGTGCCTGCGGTGAAGTTGCATGACTATGATAAAAAGCGAACCTGTTAAAGGAAAAGCGCGCTTGTAAAGCAATGCCCTATTAGGTAAAAACGCATCTTACACGCAATACTCTTAAGGATCAAAGTTGAATGTACTACTGTAGACACTTCAGTATATAATTTATCTATTTTCATGAATGGGTGGTTGAGTTTCCGGTTAAAGGTCCTAAATGTTTTACTTATGGAAATTAGTTATGTATGTAGGTTTTTAAATGTATATCCGTCGTATTTTTTTTTGTGACTCACTGTATATTTACTTAATTTGTGTACTTACTGTGGCTACTTAGTTTTTTAACACATTTGTGAGTGTAACATCTCTCACTGACCGAAAAAACCGACTGAAAATAGTAACATACTTAACACATTAATGTTGTCAAACAAGTTGCTAGATTTGCACTAGACCAAGCGAGTGGTCAAGATATTTTTTAAATAGTACAGCTATTTTACACTGTTTTAATTAGAACGCCTTTTGAAATTGTTTAGACTTGATTAGTAAATGTTCAATTCAAATTATTCAAACTATAGAGAAATGTTCTTATTTATAAAAATATCGACACGGTTTAATATTGCTTATTCTATTTTCAAACTTTCTATAGCATTTTTTACCCAATTATAATTTATTTCTAGTAAATAAATAAAAAAAAATCTGCTTGATAATACATGAGTTGATCAAGTATGTTACCGTTTTTTTTTTAATAAATTTATAAAAAATTGCACTAATATAGGCGTCTATGGGATGCTATAAGATATAAAATATTATTTAAGCATGCCTGACGAAACGTTGGCATGTGATTTGGCACCAATTAAAATAAAATACATATTTGTCTACGATTCGCAGATGACATTGTAGTGCTAGCCGAAACTGCAAAGAAGCTGTACGAAATGATAATCTCACCAGAGCTTGGAGCGAATAATCTAAAACAAAAATAATGACTAACAGCATATAATTGACAATTAAAGCCGGAAGAAGAGAAATATAATATGTCAACAACTGCATACATCTGAGCAAACAACTACTAAGCAAACATAGTAATGAAGATGTTGATAGAAGAGCTAATACAACGTGGAACACTTAAAGAAATATTAAAAAGGAGATTACACAAATGGTTGACCCTGGGCCAAGAGACAAGATGGAGGGGACTTTCACCCAAGGAGGGGCCAAATCCTAAATCTAAATACTAACAATACTAACAATTAGTATATAAGCAAATTACTAACAAACACTAGCAACATTTGAAATGTACAATTATAGGATATGAAAACAGAAAGTTTTTATATTATAATACTAGCTGTGCCCGCGGCTTCGCTCCCGCTAACCGGTTGCCCACCCTATTCACGTGGGTACCCCCACGTGGGCAATCGGTTAGCGTTATAGCGTTATAGTGGGTCAATTTTTTTATGTATAAAGTTATCTACATTGGTTTTGTACATTTTACGTGACGCACGCACAAATAAACAGACAAACAGATAAACAGACAAAACTTCCAAAAATGCTGGAAATGGGTTCTTATGTTTCTCCTCTAACACCCTGGCTAAGTTTTTTTGGAAATATTTTCGATGTAAAAAACGACTTTTCTACAGATTTATTATATGTAGGTGATTTATTTGTCAACTACCTTGCTTCCTACTGGTTTATAAATAAGTTTATGTAAAAAGATATGCTCGTAAGATTCCCAGTGCAACGTCTTTAAAAAAAAGAAAAAAAAAACAGAACGAAGATTCATGTTTAAGGCGATATATACACCCCAATGTAAACGCAGTACTGGCCGTGCGCCCGCTCGATGCCAAAATATAAATATTGAACCTCCTTCTGAACAGTTTTGTTTGCAAAATATTATTTGATTTATATATGCTATGTCAGTTATGAAGAAATTCCAACCATCAATTATTCTGTGTAAAAATATTTTTAAACATCCAAATCGCTTTGGAGGAGTATCCAAAAGTTGCGAAAAATATCGTGTTGCTAATTATTTTTTTTAAAGGAAATCTATTTGTTATACGAAAAAACTATGTTTAAGAAATAATGTACATGAAAAAATAATAAATGTATATTTTTTTGAAACCTAGTAACCTAGCCGTTACTAAGGAGTATGCCTTAGAAAGTTACCGTTTTACGGCACTAAAGCGTATGTAGGCCCTTAAGACCAAGCGAAAGAACTTAAGAAAGAAACACACTTACGTGTCGTGGCGTGGCGTGGCGCGGGATCCACCAATCAAACCACTTTGATCCAGCCTACGTCATAACACAACGATTTTTATAGCCAATCAACTGCGTCAAAAGGCGCCAAGCCACGCCACGACACGTAAGTGTGGTTCCGCCTTTACGTAGGCCAGTAATTTATTGAGTGGCTTTATCAATAAATAGGTACTCGAGCAATGAGGAAATCTGTTGTTCTTAGTGATTGGCGTTAGGTAGGTACAAATAATGATTTCGTCTCTTATATTTACATACTGATTCAGTTCCTGGTACCTTTTAAACAAAACAACGGTTTATTTTATGTAAACATCCTACATGGGAAAATACTGAGACAGGTACCTACAACTTAGCAAAGCTCTTCAAAATTTTTTGTAAAAGATAATCTCTGGCAATGCTGATACGATACCAGAGACTTTGTTGCATTATCATATGGGAAATGCACAGTTTCTGTGGCAGATACGGGAGCGAAGTGCTGGACAAATTATTAGGCAAGAACAAAAGTAGTTACATAGCTATGAAGCCAGCACGGCTTAAAACTTGGGTCCTGCGGTAAATGTGGAGATCATACAGATCCTCCTTTCGACTCTCTATCTATTTTGGATTCGTTCTAGTAAAAAAAAATCCCTAGGAATGCAATAAAAATGTAATTTAAACTAGATTACTTGATACAACAAGATTCGAAGATCTCTGAAACCTCTATGAGTCATCTGGGATTCTATAAGTGATTCAATGTGTCTACAACTACAACCAACAGTAGGTAAGTATCAACGAGAGCTATTTTTATTCGGTATTTCCGAAATTCGAAGAAAATTAAAATAGCCTTGAAAATCTCTTCACTCGTGCAAAGTTACCCAAAAATATGACAAGGTCTTATTTCTGCGGTTATGTTACAACATAATTACAAAAAAAAACCTGAACGTCGTCTCTTATCATGTCTTGTGTCGCATCAGTAGGTACAGTAACCAACATAATGCCTATATTCGCCGAAGGTTTAGGCACAAATGAAGGTAAAGAAGCAACGCCCGTAGTTCACCCCATAAAAAGGGGGCCACGGTTTGCCATGGCAAATATTCTATAGAGATATTACAGATGGAAAACCAAATAACACATTGCCCGTCACGGGAATGGTATCCAGGAGCTCATGCTCAGCAGTATAGGTGTACTTGTTCAACGAGGCAGTTGAACAGGATACATAATACGAAAGATGACGGAAAAAAAAATTAGGTGCTACCTTGCCAAGGTGTTCTTATATTACGACATATGGGAAACGGATAATTTAGATCGTAGTCCTCAATATTACAATCTGGAAGATACTAATATGAAAACTCGTTAAAAAGAAAATTTCGCAGCACACTGCACTGCTCGCGTTCTATGACAAACAGATACGAGATTATCAAGAGTTTCCTTATGAATAAGGAAAACCAATAAACAAACAAAAAACATTAAGATACCTACCTAATCAATCAGATTAATGATAACCTGATCTGATAATCATTCTAAACATATATCTACACTAATATTATAAAGAGGAAAGATTTTTTTGTTTGTAAGTTTGCTTTTAATGGATAAACTCAAAAACTACTTAACCGATTTTGAAAAGTTTTTCACCAATACAAACCTACTTTATTCCTGAGTAACAGACATTTTTTATCCCGAAAACAGCCGCCTTATTGTGTGAGTGAATTCGGCAAGGCAAAGAGCAAAGAGTATGAACAATCAACCAATCACATGCGAGACGAAAGACGCGATGTGGATTTCCGTCTATGTGATTGGACGATTTATCATACTCTTTGCCCTTTGCCTAGCCGAATTCATTTAAGCAAGCGAAGCCGCGATGAAAATAGCTAGTTAGGTATAATGAGGTAAAATTGTATTTTTGTAAAAGTTCATTTCTGGAAGTTCAGATTAGGTACGATTACAAAAATGCATTCACTATTAGATAGCTAGACGGGCCCTCAGTTTCCCAGCTCAAAATTATCGCAGATTTAATGTGACAAATTGTCAAGCACGCGTTATCTGCTGTGATTGGCTGTTGAAAATTCATTCCAGCAATCACAGCAATGAACGCGTGCTTGGCAATTTGTCACTATAATTCTGCGATAAATTTGAGCTGGGAAACTGAGGGTGACTATGGCTAGGTGCCATAGTGTACTTTACATCCCAAAAAAATGTACGGCTCCCGTGCGTCCCGTGGTCGCTATACGGGATGAGGCTAGATTTTTCACGCGGGCCACGGGGAAACGCTCTTATGACAATGAAATCGTTTGTAGTTTCACTCTATTATTTAACTAAATTCATACCTAATATTCAAAGGAAAAACAAGTCCCTTGTTTTTGTTTACCTGTAGGTACGTGACGTATGAATTAATAAGTACTTGTACCTACTTATTGAAAAGGGTACTCGTATCTTGAAGCATCAACATATGAATCATGTATTGTAAACAGGTAGGAACCCACCTTGAGAGCATACTGCTCAATGTGAGCGGAATTTTATAAGGTAAATGCATTCAAATCGACGTCGTAAGGATGCAGTCAACGTGCCTACAGGCGATATTTCTTGGTTTAATGACAATGTCAGTACAGTACAGCCTTAAGGTGCTTTCTGATCCTGGATTGGTTTTTAATTGTCGATTTGGTTATACTTGAGATACTTTGGAAGTGGTTGTGAATTCTTGGTTTAGTGTGGTTTTCTTTTACAAGGAAAAATATAAGATCTAAGAAATACCTACCTAAACACAAATTGACCCAAATCAATGTTACCTGTTAATGACCTTGTGTTTATGAAATTTTTATATTCAATACATCACACACGTTACTTATTAATTATTTATTTAATAACAATTGCTTGCTGTAATAACAGTTTTCACCAAAGCGTAGGTACAGCAAGCCAAAAACATACAAACTCATAGATTAAAGAACTTTACACAAACATTTAACATAGATTATTCTTGTACATAAATATGTCGACGCCAGGTTAAGGCGTTCAACAGGGTTGGGTGGGTTGACTGGTGGTTCTATCATATTCACCTATTAGACAGTAGATGATTACCTAATATAAATGTGAGAAATCGTGATGATTCTGTGCCTGACCTCACGGGCAGCGGTGGCCATGACACCATTTCTCATTTTACTGATAAACCTGTGTGGAAAATAGCGATAAGCATGCCGGTTCCGGTTACACTCGGTAAGCAAGACCTTTCTATGAACAATTGTGAGATATTATGATTTGGATCATTTAAATTTTTATCATTTTGTATAGTGCTCGCCAAACTTCTGGGCCGCCCTGAAGTAGGCTTTCCGATGCGCAAGGCATGAAACGGTTCTGTTTTTGTATGAGATTTACTAATGCGCAGTCAAGTTCAGGGCAGCCAAGAAGTTTGGCGAGAACTATACGGAGTATTATATTAACTGTGGTACGGGACTACAATGTTGCCTCTGTGTTTCTAAATCGTAGCCGGACCTACAACAACAATAGGTGCTCAGACTTCCAATTACTCTACATAATAATCTCATTTAAAATAATAAGTACTTCATTATTGAACAAAGTACCTACAAAATAACAGATAAGTATTGGTATTTAATAGATAGGAACGACCATCCCACAATATTACAAAGGACATCAGACTAAACAGACAGAAAGCGAATATTGATCACTACGCTCTCTTTGGAGATTTCAGGCCAAATGCAGGTCCCCGAGGTTCCGATGATGATATGTTTTATTTTCAGCCAAAATGACGAGAATTAACCAATATGGAACATGAAATTGAAAAATGGAACATTGGAAGCCCTACCGGATTCGATTTGGAATCCGTAGACTCACAGAAACCCAGAAACGTGCTGCTTGCATGCTGTAAACACTATGCGCGCCGCGACGTAAACATGTCTACAAGTGGTTTAAATTGCACCCGCACTGTTAAATTGTATCTAATGTTCAATCATAGTCCAATCCAATCTGTCAAAATAAATCATTGTTATGGCAGTAGGTACGCAATTAATACACTGATCATCATCAATAATAATTACAATGATTTGTTACTAATACAGATTTAACTCTACTTACTTGCATAGATTATACGAAGGTCCCACATAATCGCAGATTTACGCAAATGTAGGAAATCCAATAACAATGCCACGACTATGCGCTTGAGACACAGGTTTTTTTTATCTTTTGTCTTTATGTTACCATGAATCATGTTTTTATGCGGTGGCCTGGCACGATATTTTATCGACGTCTCCATCCGATACCTAATCGTATTGGAAAGCAGGAAATGCCCTAAACACAATTATAGCAGCACGTTTGTATTCCGCGAAGGGTTTGGCAAAGGTTTACCTACCCAAGTGCACTTTATCAATTAACTAATTCATGAGGTGATTAGGTCTCCAGCAGCCTTATTGGGTAATGAATTCGGAAAGAGCAAAGGGCAAAGAGTATGAAATATCGACCAATCACATGCGAGATGAAAGTCGCGATGTGGCTTGCCGCCTATGTGATTGGTCGATTGCAATAAGGCTGCTGATGTTCCCTAGCAGCAAGTTGGTGGATAGACCTTCCTTCTTAGTCGGGCTCTAAGAAAAATAAAATTACGCATCTATAGGTAAAGTTAGTAAGATCGGGATAAATAATCATGATCTACCTACACCAAGTGGGAATATGAAATATCGGAGAATTAGGAAATATCGAGAACAAACTCATGCCAAGATAGCTAATTAGGTGGTAGATACCTGCCTGCGTATAGGAAGGTGACGAGTGTGACGACCTTTTTACCCGAATGCCGAAGGAGATTTATTTGTGTTTATCAGTCTTTGTGTGTAGGTATGTAGGTATGTATGTTTGTTCCTATGTGGCTTCCGAAAGACCAAACGCGTTGGCCGATTTTGATGATTCTTACGTCAATCGATCCTTGCGAGTGCCACTGGCTACATTAAAATAGGGTAATATATTATGCCTGGGGGCAATTTATTTTCCTTCCAAACCCATCTTATGGTGTATCAAAATATAGAGTTTTAAGAAATGATTTCAAAAATATAAACACAATGTTTAAATGAATTTAAAAAAAAGTTAACTAAAAAGTTATAAAAACAAAAAGTTTATTCAAAAAATCAAAAAACCCGACAGTTTATGAAGCGAACTATTAAGACGTAAACGAGAAGAAAATCATGCTACGCAGTCGGAGGATACATCTGGTTTTGGTCAGCCAGCTCGCGAATATGTGATGATAATAACAACGTTTAACGTCCTGAATTTAGCTTTTGCGGCTGTTTTTCGTTGGCCTTTCTAATTATGCACCTACCAATGTAGATGCCTACCTTACCTATACATAGGTAACCTAAACTCTAAATAACTTGGTAGATAGCTACACCTCAAATAAATAATGCAAATGTTATAACTTCCACCAATTTCCTTAGACCACATTAAATTCCAAAATGATCCTACAAGTATACCTATATGGTATGTACCTACTTATTTAAATATAAAAGCCAGGTCTCCTTCGTCCTCGACACATTTAATTTTATGTAAAAAAGCTCACCTAATTCTAAGTTTTGGGCTATAAAGCCCTGCGGAGTTATTTTAATTGAGTCAACAAAACAATTAATTACGTAAAAACTAACGATGGTGCTACTAATATCAAGCTTATAGTCAATACCTTGGGTAGTATATTTATTCCAAACTTGTTTGGCTGATGGAAGTCTGACCATGCGACATTGTAGACTACAATGTCAACTGATTAGATAGAGAAGATCAAATAATACATTTTCTTTGATCCCCTTATGACAGTGTTCTTACGTAAAGTAGGTAACACTTATTTAATGTATAGGTACCTAATTACCTAATCCAATCCGCCTCATACAAAGGTAATGTACATATAATTAATAGGTAAGTAAGTAGGCAGGTATTTCTGCCACACATCTGATACCAAGCAGATTCCAAGCTATTGCAGATGGCTGGAGTGTGCTCGTGCGTGGCCCTGGACGAGCTTTGGATCCTAATTAAGGTACCTACATACAGAGAAATTATCGATTTCTTTCATAACACTAGTTATCTACTAGATATTAAAAATAAGTCAGCATTTGTTTCAGTTTTTGTCAGTTTCAGCCTGTATTTAATCCATTATGTCCGTTAGATCCTGAATCGCCCTATTTGGTGGCGTCTAATTAATAATCTACGTTCTTACTTGTCGCGCTTGTGCGTCACGTTGAGTTCTAATGAGATCTAATTGAAATTGACCCCTGCACCGTCAAAGGTCCACACATCACATTTCCTTCTTTTATTTTAGATAGATAATTATAATGCCATTAGGCTTTTTTGCTATGAACCTACGGTATTCCGTACTAGGCAACAGGTAGGTATATTTCCATAAGCAAAATTATGTTCAGATAACGACACTGGCAATCTGTATACAGGATTAGTTTTCCATGTGAGCCTGTATGGCCAAATCCGAAACTAGGAGAAATAGCGAAAACACTAAAGGAGTCACGGGCCCGATTTTGATGAAAAATAAAGATAGTAGGTAATGCACAAAGATACTGCTTATTTCAATAGAAATTTCTTCCAGCAGATCTGCGATAGGAAAGTTGGATGGTTGTTAGATTGTTCAAAAATCTATATTTTTAAGCCACTAATCGAACATTGATTTTGAAAAAATAACACGTTTGCCGTTTATCATTGCCTCTCAGATTTTGATCCTTATAAACGACACTATCGGATGGTGTAATAATAGAGCATGTTAATTTTTCCCTCATAGTTTCGGTTTCGGCCATCCACGCCTCCTTGAGAAACTCTCCCTGAATAATAGCCAGGAAGAAATATACCTGGGCACTAAACTAACGAACGAAGACGAATTTGTCAAGCTTCTTTCAAATTGCCAACTCCATTTGGATTCTTGCAGTTTGCGTTGAAAACTACTGACTGGAAAGTCGACGCGAAAGTGCGTATCTGATTGACAATGGAGATTTGCGCGTTTCATAACGTTTGTCGCTCTTTGTATTACTTTGATTTGGCAAGGTAATTCTATATAGCGAACTCAGTGGTTGTTCTTGCAATAAGTAACTCTATTTGGCCTTGTGAAGATTTATCGAAAGAGGTGTCCTATGAAAGTGTATGTCAGCGTAGGCTTCGGTAAATCGTGTTTTCACGAAATTAGGGATTTTGTGAAAAAAACAAATCATCGCGAAAAGCTGAAATAGTGAAAACACGAATTAAATCTCGCATTAATATGAAGCGGCGAGACTAATTTTGTGAAAAGGCATGATAATCCTCTATTTTTTCTTGTTTTTGCGAATAGATAAGTGCAGTAAGAAGTAGACAGATTGTAGCTGCCTTTATTCGATTCACCGATTTTTCGCGAAGTTCCACGCCCAAAATATACTTACATGCGCACTTCTGACTTTAATTATTTGTAGGTACAGTACCTAACCATCCGGTTCAAAAGATCAACATTGAATACCAACAAAAAGTTTATAAAAACGAACATTTATTATAAAATCTATCCGATCTCATACATTTTCACTTATATAATTACGTGCAACTTATAATTACTTAATATTATTACTATAATAGGTGTACAAAATCTTCAATAAATGAATCATCATCCTAAAAGGAAAAATTATAAATAATTCACTAATAATCTTAACTTTGATAACAAAATAAATGCATTTTTACAATCCAAAGTATTGTTTGATAAAATTAAATGTAGTACGACAATGTTAAAAATTCTTAACAGGCACATTTATGCAAATTCAATAATTAAAACATTTTTTCATACTTATCTTAAACTGATTAGAAGTTAAATTAAAAAATAACTTCTATTAGGACATCTTTATTTTTGAAAGATAACCTGGGGGGTGACCATAAGCTCTTAGAGTAAGGTTATTTTGAGTGTGCGTAAATAACAGATGTATACAAGTCATATATATCTGTCCCTTAGATACACTCAAAATAACCTTACTTTAAGAGCTTATGGTCACCCTTTAGAGGCCATAATCTGATATATCAAAACTATCAATTTCACTGTAAAAAAGGGACAGTACTATTTGTCTTGCATAGCTCCATCTCTGTCACAGTTGCACGATGTAGTTTTGATACTTTGTGATAAGGCCCATGGTAAGCAACAAATATTTAGTTCAATAGATTTTTGTGCAGTTTCTAAAAGAAATTAGACTGTAACAGCTATATTTTACAATAAAAAATTCAGTCTACTAATTAGAATTACTTATATTCTAGTATTTGATAAAATGAACAACTTATGGTTCCTTACAGCTGTTGTATTAAACACTTAATTAAATTATTTTCAGTAAATTGGTTAAATATTAATTCCTTGTACAAAACTTTGAACAATAAACCCGTTCAGTTGTGATATTTAAGTTTTATAAAATTCAGATTGGTCATATTTCTGAAATGTAAGTACCAATACAAATAGATAAGCAGAATATTGTCTTAAATATACAAAATTGAATACACCTAGGTAATTTAGGGACATATCAATAATAATTAAAGTCTCCATCCTGAGACGCTATAAATTATTTTTTTAAATAAAGAATTCTACTAAGTTATGTAGCAACAATTCAATCAACAGCAAATAATCCCAAATTCAATCAACTCAAAGTTACATACATGTAATATGAAACTAATGAGCAATTTGACTCGGTCAGATAATATTTTAACTAAATAAAGTGCTGTCGTCTAATGGTTTGTGGTACTGAATCACGGCTACCTTAATTGTATTTATGATTATTTGTTATTGATTGAATTGTTGCAACGTAACTTAGTAGAATTCTTTATTTGCAAAATTTATAGGTTCTCGTGACAGGGACAGGGTTTGTTACCAAAAACCTAAAAGGTGGTATCTTATAATAATACAATCACTAGATTGCTATTAAAAGTCAATTAAACAAAGTCAAAGTAATACTTAGATAAGCACCTAAACATTTAAATATTTGCTTTTCTTTAACAAATCATTATAACACCTAACAAATACAGGAATGTTTTTAAATGTGGGCAGAATCATCAAAACATGGGAAATAAGATATGTGAAATACAATAGGTACATGAGGAGTTACAACTATGAAGCTACCTTTTCGTGGTATCTATTCACTGAACATCAGTCTTTTTCTTTATATTCAATTTGTCAGTGAACACCAAAATTTTGTCAAGTGTATAGTCAATGGCTTAACTTTGTCACATTTTAGTTGTAGCTTCTAGTGAGCGCAGGAGAGGTGCGCGGGCCATATACTAGAAACGATCTTTAGAGGCGTGCAGGTCAGGGTTGGTCAGGTACTGCAGCTCCTGCAACTCTTGGAACTTCTCGTGATCCCTGATGTGTGCATAGTTGGCAGACAGGCACATCAAGTAGTGTACCAAACTCAATATCACAAGTATACAAGATACCATCGCCAGAATGAACATAAACTCCGCCTTCTCAACATAGTCCTTGCAAAATAACTTGATCTTGTGTGCCTCACAGATTCTCATATCCTCTTGTTTGACACTTGATGGGAACATAAAGTCAAATTGAGTAAAGTCAATGCATGTTGATAGGTCAATGTTTTTCGGTTTCGAACAAAGTTTCCAGAATATCGTGAATAGGAAAGTCGTAATAACTAGGAATCCTAGTAACAAGATCCAAACAAAAGTCAATATGTAGGTGATGATCATGAATACGGCGCAGGATATCCGTCCACCGACTCGCGCTCTCCATGCACGGTATACTTTCTGCCTAGTGGCACCTGTTGTCAAACAACCCAAACACAATAGCATGAAGCCAAGAGCTGCCATACACGCGCTGCCTACGATAAATATCATCTGCAGTGCTTCGATCCATATGAGACGAAAATGAAATACTTCATCAAACATAAGTATTGAAAGAGCTGAACCCCGATACATAGTCCCGCAGAACACACCCACGCCCAGGCAACACATAATCGTTGCGATGAGAGTGGCATGGGGTACCCTGGTTAGACAGGCTTGGCACGCGTCACCCATTTTCAGCGTAGTTTATTCCTTATTAAAATCACTTTTGCACACAAGTATTATCCTTATTTACACAAAATAGTTCCTTATTTCATTTAAACAACAGGGAAAGCAGTGAATTTACGCGTTCAACGGATGACAAATAATGTTAACGTGACGTTTCATTCACAATTTCACAGATTGAATCATAGTTATAGATAGAAAATACCACAGATATGAATCAGCGACAAACGTTGATTATATTTTTGGCTCGTGTTACAACGGCTGTTTTAAAATATTCTTCTAGTGATTTTTCTAACATTTAAATTATAGTTTTTGTTTAATAATTTAGAATGTTGTTTTAGTTTTTATCGTAATTTCTTCAATATCCAACTTGTCGCGTATCCAAACAAATTGCAACAGCCACGTCAAAATGACAATTACAGCAATAGTGATGTTCATCTTATAGTTAAATAAAATTGACTAAGAAATATTAAACAAATCGACTAACTTAACCATTAAAATTCATGGTATTTCGTTGTCAATTAATCTTGTTCGAACATGACAGAACCGGAAAATAATGTTTCTGTGGTAACAAAATGAAGCATGATTTCCAAATCAAGAATGTTTACTGGCTTGTTACAAACATTCAAATTATTTACTCAAGTCGCAATGGTTCAGTCATGTGACATGGGTCCGCGAGACGATCAAGTGCACTTGACAATACGTAATTGCAGCGAACATAGATCGTTTTCCTGCGCACACTTGACGCTACTGTCAAGCGGTCTACTCTAGTAGACCGCTTGACAGTAGCGCTATCAATTGCAATCAAGGGGTCTACCCCTTAATTGCAATTGATAGAAATGTTGATTGACGGCACTTGATGCGCTTGCGCTTGACGCGACTTGACGGGACTTGGCAAGCTTTTTCATTGGCGACCGCAACATCGAAGAATCCAAAGAAAATACCGAGCGTGACGTTGTCCTATTGCTAATAAATCTCTACAGGGATTTACCTGTACTAAGCAAAATTAAAAGTAAGGAGTATGCTGAGAAAAATATAAGGTCGATTGTTTCTTTAAGGTCATCGAAATAAAACATCAAAATGATACCTGATTATTTTTATTAGGCCTGTAATAAGAGTAGGACAAACTATGAGTAAAATTGTAATAATGTGATAATTTGAGATAATTAGTGTACAGATCGGTAGGTGACTGTGGCGTGCGCACTTGACCGGACTTGACGACACCTTCAATGGGCGTCAAGTCCCCCATCAAGTGAAACCGTCAATCACGTGATTCTTGTCAAGTTTACCTGCTATCCTATTTTCAAATGGAATACCGATCCATATTAGGCAAAAATAAACAATTGTAAAAAAATCAGTTGTCCAAGTTTGGATGAATGGTTTATTTAGTATTACTAAAATTTGTGACAGCTATACGACAACAAAGCGTTCCCAACCCTACTGATTTGAGAATTCTATTATCTTGCTTTTACATTCAGTGATAAATTATTAATTCTCTTGCTGTTTGTAAATTTTACGTACTGAAATTAACTCAAAATGGAATCTCTGTATCATCAAACTAATCAGCTGATACAAGAAACAGCGGAATTGTTCCAGAAGTTAGAAAGAGATCTTTCTAACCATGAAGGAATAGAAAACGCTATTCAGTCCAAAATTAATGCAATTAGTGCGTAAGTTCATTTCATAATACATTTCGGATTATGCTAATTGAATTATCTTCCTAATTTGTATGGTTTTATTTTAATATGCCAATCATTTGAAGAACATCCCGATGGCAACATATTGTTGGTAATTTTTCTGATATTTATATAATTTATTTTCTTTTTGGATTTCAGGAACTGTGAAAGATTGGATATATACGTCTACAAAACACCAGTCAACCAGCGGCCTATGGCTAAAATGAGGGTTGATCAACTAAAATATGATAACAAACATATTCAGGTAGGTACTACAGTTCTCTTATTTTTCTTAAATTATTGAGCTTTAGCTAGTACTCTCCTTCAGCTCTTCTTCTAACTTATTTGAGAATTTTGTGACATGTAATTTAACTTTATATACCACCTTTTCATCATCAGCTATCATCTATATCAAGTATTCTACAGGGGCACACCCCTTTGCCAGCCATATCATCTTCCACCCAGTTCCACTATTATTTCTTAAGAAACAATAGATGGATTACATTAACCGTGTAAATCATGGACCAGTCAAAACTATCATGGTTCGACTGTCAAAAAGGGACAGATATAGGCAAGTTATATAAATCTGTCCGATACACACACTCAAAATAACCTTGCTCTAAGAGCTTATGGTCACTCCCTTGTCAAGATTATCCAAAAGATTATTTGATCACCCAAAATCTATTCTCAGACCATCTTGGTCTTTCATCTGCATCACAAGCGATAAAATACAGATTTAAGTACGGTGTGGTTCTTAGTGATAAGGCACAAATGTAGTCTTTCATTTTGCCACATTGCTATTAAAGTGAGTACTTAGCCAAAGAGATGGGCAGCTGGCTGTATACCCTAGTGTCATTTACTTGCCAGTGACGCATTATGGGTATGTAACCCATCAGCCTTTTTGGCCATGCTTTTTCCATCACAGACCTTAACTATGGCTTTCTAACAGGCATAGGGTCAAGAGTGTGTCCATTACAATCAAAATAGTTATTCTGTCACAGGAAAACATCCGCAAGGGAACCAAGGTTACCGACATAGCCCAAAGAGTCGCCAAATTTAAGTGGCAGTGGGCAGAGCACATTGCTCGCAGATGGATGGCTGTTGGGGCCGAAGGGTTCTGAAGTGGCGACCGCGTACCAGAAGACAAAGCTTTGGAATTCCTCACTCTAGGTGGAGCTACGACCTGGTCGTGGCTGCGGGAGTCCGGTGGATGCGAAACACACATGCCCAATCAGTGTGGTGACACTTGGGGGAGGCCTTTGTCTAGCAGCGGATGTCTTTCGGCTGTAATGATGATTTTTCTGCCACAACCAATAACTGACCCAATTTATGAAGTTTTACTCATACAAAGACCACTCAGAGATAGTTAGATCATATTTACGGTAACCCAATCTTTTCCTCTTTTTTCTCAGGCATCTCTCTCAGCCGCTCAAAGCAAAAGAATGAAGCGTGAACAAGAGCACAGGGATAGAGAGCAACTGTTGAGTCGCAGATTTGGTCATGACCACACAGCTATCAATGTGGATTACCTAGCACAAGAACAGATGTCCTTGCAGAACTCGCATAGGAATGTTGATGAGATGCTACATACTGGTAAGTAATGGTTAGCCATAATAACATTTCCTTTGTAAAGGGTGTCTCAATAAGAGTGCACTTCTTACAAAGAACACATGTTTTGATTATGTATGGAATAAAATAGCTGGCAAGCGGTCTCCACGGCTCTGATGACAGGCTGTTACTGTTTTCATAAAATTTTCGATGGCTGTTTGACAAAGATGTGGCTGAATCTCACTGATAACGCGTTGAATCCCGGCCTTGAGCAGGAATTGATAATGGTTTATTCGCATAAACCCTAGATTTCACAAAACCCCAATGATTGAAATTGTCAAACAGTTTCAATACAAATTGATGTTTACGTTAACGTTATTGAGCGTGGGTAAAAACTCGCACGCCTCTGTACGCGATACACAAAAACTACTGAA
Source organism: Orthosia gracilis (assembly GCA_947562075.1). Classification (NCBI taxonomy): domain Eukaryota; kingdom Metazoa; phylum Arthropoda; class Insecta; order Lepidoptera; family Noctuidae; genus Orthosia; species Orthosia gracilis. Next base: position 46,869,929 of record OX387268.1, read on the forward strand.
CGGATTAGCATGCAGTTTTCACCAATAGAAAGAGTAAGACAGAAGAAAGTTTTTGTGTATAATTTGTCACGGGCGAAGCCGGGGCGGGTCCCTAGTTATTATTATTATATACTTTATTGTACACCACTTAAATAATTACAGGACAAAACATTATAAAGATCAGTGTACAATGGGCGGTCTTATCGCACAGGGCAATCTCTTCCAGACAACTAGTTATATACAATAAGAGGGGAAGAACTCATTGAGCATAGAAATGTCCACATTGTTGTCAATGGGAAAATTGCCATGTAATTATCAGTTTGTATATATGTAAAGAATTATTTAATATTGTTTAGTTACATTCTGTTGAATACCTGGCACATCATTTTGTGACACAAATACACCACCGGCTAAAGGTTAATTAGTAATTGATCCACTGCCAGGCAAATAGTTTTTGAACTAGAGTAGCTTAGCTTACTGTTAATGTAAATAGCAGCACAAGAGTTTTTATAGTATTCTGCTGTACTATTTGGGAAGCGGCACTAGGACTATAACCATCTGAACAAGCGTAACATTATCGAAAGGAGGCCGATCCCAAATAATGAGCTAAGAGGCAAAAGAGCTATGAGTAAAATATTAAAATTAACAGATAAGTATAATTGCTATTGGATATTTGGTAGGCGTTTGTAACTGATACGGTTTGTGCTTGATTATGCGGCGGCTAAAAAGAGATACAAAGACTTTTACTTTCATCCTCTATTTTACTCATTTTCTGAAAAGCTTCCCACTGTGCTAATCTTCCTTGAATAGAGATTTAGGTATATGTAACACTCGTGCAAAGTATCATGGTTTCTAGATGCTCACCACTACACCTGTGTGGCCCAAGTGTCATTAAATAAATTTACATTAGCATGAATAGGTTTCATGTCTTGTATAGAATTGATGAATTATTTACTTTGTGACACTGCTAAAGTAATTCAGAAGAAACCCCTAGCATCGCTATATTCCTGTTTGTGCTCGGCAATTTGAGTACCTAGCAATACCAAATCAGGCTTCGGTAAGGTCCAAAGTAATTCGGGCAATCCCGACATATTGTGCTTGAAAGTCACTGAGACATTGATAACATTGAGATTGTTAAGGTGGGCAATAAAAATTTATAAATAATCAAGCAGCCTTTATATGAATACTTTATAGGATTTCTTTGTTTAGAGATGAAAGGAAACAAACAATCCACCATTTTAACGTTGTCGTTAAACGCTAAAACGTTAAAAACCAGACGTTGTTTAGTTAGGACTACCTGTTCATAAGATAGCTAATGGTCCAATGTCCCTAAAAGCGGCACAGTTTACCTCCACTTTATGTATTTATTAGACCATAACCCAGATCACCTTATTGGTTGGACTCATTTAAGTGCACACTACAAAGTAATCTAGCCGTCAACTACATAGTTACGATGGACGGCAATGAAACCGGATAATTAATTAGCCGTGGTCGCCGTATCTATAGCTAAGTTGGTACGGTTGACTACGACCCGAGATGTGGTGCGCGACACCAACGCTACGTGGCGCTGACATCACCGCACGTGTATTTTGTTTTTATGAAATAGACACAAAAAATACAAACAAGTTGTGGTCTGTACGACGGCAAAAAATAGATCTTTGACTCTTTGAGTTTGATCAATAGTTTATAAGTTGTAATTATTGTGTTTTGGAGCGTTATCTAACGCATCTATGCAGAGAAAATAAGATAAGTATTGTTAAATTATATATAAGTGAGAATTACAGTGTAAAAATAACAGTAACAAAGCACTTACCACATCTTGATTTTTTCGTATCACGGTCAACAACACACGCGCACCAATATTATGTCTTATATCACTAATAGTCTTTTAAATAATAACACTGGACTAAGCTACTGACATGACCGCACCGGCACACCGTATCAAGGTAAACTTAATATACAAACTTGAAGTTTTTCGAATAGACAGCCTAGATCGAGATTACTTCATCCGCAGCGCGTCGCCCGTCTCCGAGATAATGGCAAATTATTTATAAATATAATTAAACAATTACTTGTTCTGCTATTGTTTAAGTACGTGGATATATTTACAGAAAATAATATGTCAAGTTATTTTTACGTTTCCTTCTTCAACGTACTCGACCTTGACTTATACTTATATACTATACTTTACTTGGCAATAAGTTGGGTGAGTAACTACCTAATAGCCAATTATAGTAGCCCGATAGGTATATATACTTATTTATTCATGTTTGTCTGCTGACTGTCCTTCCAATATTACGAGTTGATACACAAACATCAAAGAGCCTGGCTAATCTACATTTTTACGCATAATTAATTGAATCAAGTATCTACTCTTGTTCAACTTTTTTGAATACATTAATTTCTATCTATTTAATGATTGGTCACAGCAATGTAAAGTAAGTATCTTAGAATAGTTTTAACCTTAGATAAATATCATCCGGAAGTAGTACATTTGCTCAGATGTAATAATTGGCCTTCTAATATTCAAATTTTAATAAAATTAACACACCGTCACTGTTAGATCTATAGGTAGTTTTGTTTGTTTTTTATTAGTGAAATGGAATATTGCAACTGTTCAGTGTTCATTCTCTTTACACAGAGCTGCATAGTAATATGCTTAGCTCTAGAAAATAAGTAGATTTATTTCCTGAACAAATACTGCAGCTACCCTAACCCACCAATTCTGATCACTTAACATCGTCGTCATCGTCATAGAGAAATACAGATATACTCAGCATTGTGCTTTGAGGAACTCCTCACTTGTATTCAAGTTCAACATAAAAAGTACGATTTATAAAAACTGACCAACTGATTTGCAGTAGCCCAGTAGAAATCGACATTTAAATCGCAAAGCATTAATATAACTTCGAAAAACGTGTGCTCGCTGCGCACCACGCGAAACTGCGAAAAATTTTGGGCATTTTTTCACTTTTGCTCTAAAAATCATAAACCTATGCAAATTTCAACAAAAAATATTCCGTACTTTTTAAAGTTCATTAAATTTGCAACATTTTAGGCCCAACCACAGCTCTATATCATCATCCCATCGTCCGTCGCCATCTTGAAATTATTCGAATAACCTTCTCATTTGTTCCAGGTTCAAATATCTTGGAGACTCTGAAGTATAATCGAGAAACTATAAAAGGTGCCCACAGACGACTAATAGACTTGGCCAACACATTAGGTTTGTCAAATGCGACCATATCGCTTATAGAACGAAGGGTGGCTCAGGATAAGTACGTTTTGTTCGGAGGCATGTTCGTTACCCTGACTGTTATTGTGCTTGTGATCGTATATTTGACGTAGTTGGAACAGTTCTCGATAAGGGGTGCATTCCTCTATCCTCTTTGATAATAATAAAACCGTTGAAAACATATTATTTGGTGCAATAAATCAACTATCTACTAATTATATTATGAAACTTTGAATGCGCTTTTATTTTTAGATAAATTATGGTTTCAAAAAGTTAGTATTTTCCAAGGAAGTGCAGTGGCTGATCGTCCCAAACAATCACTTCATACACAAGTAAAATAGATCCTCTGCCTTCTCTTGTTACTGAAATATTTAATAGGGATAGAAGGATGTGCCCCATAAAGTGTTGCGCAATCGTTGCGTAGTGATGTCATCCCAATTTATGATGTTTAACAGCTGTTATTCAATAAGGTCATTTTAGCTCTCGCGTCTGTGACCCAATAGACAAAAAGTACGTATGCACATTGGTGGAATCAAATGCAAGCAATCTAGCTATCTCTGCGAGCAGTGAAAGTTAGACGTTGTCTTGGTAAGGATTGTAACGTAATTACCATGTAAAATTTACTATCGAGAGTAAGTTCGACCGAAGAGTTTCGTCAAGCTTATTTATTGGTTTGTTTCGATAATTTATTATTTTATGCGAATTTCTGTAATTAAAATATTCTCATCATAGTTTCAAAACAGTGTAAAACTTTGTAATAGTAAAGTTGGAATAGAACAGACGCTCGATTAAACCAGCCAATGAAATAATGTGCAATGATTTCTCGTTACGTAAAACTTTGCAAAATGTTACGAAAAAAAAAACATGTCTTCAATTCTTGCTTGTTTTTATTTAGTAAGAGTATTCGGCTGCAAAATACCAACTAGTTTTGTGCGACGAAAATAGACTGTAATTTATAGAACCAATATTGTATACTAGCTGACCTTCGCGGCTTCGCCCCCGTCAACTGGCTCTCTATAACCTACCACTACCTACCTACCGTACCTACCCTACCAACACTACCTACGCAAATGAAAAAAAATGATGACCATTAAAAGGTTATAGTGATTCAATATTAAAAGATAGACATATGCTGTCGCGTACTTTTTTTTTAGGACTTTTAAAGAGGAACAACTCCATTATACATGATATTTGCGTAACTTAAACCGTTTACGCAGCGCACGCAACGGAAGCTCTCAAAAAGGAATAATTTTCCCCGTTCCTGCAACATTTTTCATTTATGCTCCGCTGCTATTAGTCGTAGCATGATGTTATATAGCCTATAACCTTCCTCGATAAATATACTACCCAACACAAAAATAATTTTTCAATTCCAACCAGTAGTTCCTGAGATTAGCGCGTTCAAACAAAATAACTCTTCAGCTTTATAATTATATTGTAAATACAACTTGCATTTAGACTCCGTATAGTATAGTCAGCTGCATCCGGTTAGGCCGAAGCCAACCCCAAAGCCAGTTGAGAAAAGGGTAGATTATTCCCTTCTTTTATCACCGACTATTTCGTAAGTGACAGGACATACAACTTTTGTGGAACGAATCAAAAACGGTTTTGAGCACCCATTGGCTTTTCCACTGTTTAAAAAAACTGTCCTTAATGAATCCTCTTTAAGAGGCTGTAACCTCGGATCACCCAGTGCTGTATCTCTTTTTATTTTGTTCTTGTTTATCCGGTTTTTTTTTTTTTTTATCTTGCCTCCCTTTACCGCAGTTTTATGCAAATTGCCTATGATACCTGTTTTCGTAACGTCCATTGGAAGCCAAACCTACTACCAAAATAAAAATAAATGTAATAAAATAATGTAATGTTATAAATTTATAAATGCGGTTCTCTGTTCGTTATATTTTCATGGTTAAACTGCTGGGCTGATTTTGATGAACTTTTGTAGTGAGATAACTTGTATGAACCTAAGCCTATGTGTATTGTAACGCCGCCGGAGAAACATAACATACTTCTAATTATAACGCATGTACAACCTGTAGGGATAAGCCTCGAAAATAGTTATACAAAAATTCTAAAAGGTGTGTAATGTACCTAGTACCTTTTAAAGTTTGAAAAATATCCTATCAAGCCGGAGGAAGTCTCAGGCTGTGCTAGTTAAAGGTAATTTTCGACGTTCGAGTTCATTAACGTTTGTTAACAAAAGTCAACGTTGGATATTTATTTATTTAGTCAAAATGTGTTGTTTTGAGTTAGTAATATTTGTCTCTAAAAAGTGACACGTAGAGCTATAAACATATCTGTATTTGTTGAAATGTATTAAATTAAATAATGTCCAAACAACTATTGGCAATAGTTTAATATTAAATATGATATCTTCGTTTGCTATCAAATATCTGGATTTAGGATTACCCAGTTCGAAAAATATTGGACCGAATTTCATTTCACCTAACACTTTTCAACATCGTTTCGTTATTTTTTTTATTTCATCGAAGTCACATCGGCCTAACCTATCCATGTCAGGGTGCCCTAAATTCCCTAATTCATTGAAATAATTAATTCATAAAAATCTAATGCATGACAGTTATTAATAAATCATTTGCATTTAAATTCAAAATAAATAGGTAAACACAGACAAGCGGGACTGCGGGAAGTCGGTTATGTAGCGATTCGTTTTTGTTACTAAATCTTGTAGCACAACACATTGGCTTTTTATGACACTATTTCAATTTTAAATTGAAAATGCTGCCAAGTAACCGGCTATATATTTGTGACCAAATAATATTCCGTAAAATGTTGTTTCGGTGTGGTGAAAATATGGCAAATAAATCTTTTGGCAAATGAATAAAGTTCAAAAAGGTTTCTGCAAAAAGCAAAAAGTTATTTTGTTAATCGGCGAAATGTAGTTCGGTAAAATGCATATGATACTTCGATGATCTGAAAATATGTCAAATAATGTATATAGCAAAAAAGATGTCGGTCAATAGTTTTCGGTAAAATGAAATTCGAACAAATGAATTTCGGAAGAGTGGTTGATAAGACATTCCTTTTGTTAGTTTCAATTATTGCACGTGTTTCGTGAACTTACACTATGTTTGTAAATGTATTCAAAAGCTAAACTTGTATGTGAATTATTGTTTAAATGTTAATAATAAGTGATATTTTATTAAATTTTCTATTTTAGACTTGGGACTTCTTTCATTTGCTTTAAGCATGTATAAAAGTCCAAAAAACGAAACGAAAAAAACATTAATTCATCTAATAGGTAAGTAAAAAACATGTTTTTACATGGAAATGAAACAGGTTACACAAAGACACACATATTTTTATTTAAATTGTTAGTATCATCAATTCATCAGTCGTCAAGAGCAAAAGTGTACAAGTTTAAAAAAATGTTTATGATAGATTGAAAGTGTCGACAACACACAAAAATAAATAGAAAACCAAGACAGGTGCATAAAAAAAACAGTTTTTCTAATTCCTAGATGAGTCCAATAGGGCAGTCTAATAATATCCAAAAGGAATATCTCGCAGTGAGATTTAAATAAAGAACAAATTCATCTTAACAGGTTATTTGCCAGCCGCAGCTTGTTTCCGATCTCTCTCATCAGGGTCGCAGCATGGCATTTTGGCTTCAACGTGCGGACAGGAGAAGGCGACATCTTCTTCCTTGGGAGGGACGCAAGGGCCGGATGCTTCGGGAGGTGGATGCAGGCATGTTTCGACTGACGGCTCCGGTAGACGAGGGTAGTCTGCTATGCGCGCCGCGGCTGGAGAAATGACAGGCACGTCGCGTCGCATGTTCTTGGCGCGCTCGTAAGCGTCTGGTGCGAGCTTCATGTAATCTTGGACCTGGAAACATAAATATGGGAGTATTTTTATTTGTATCTACTGAGGTGTAAGTCGGTGGCATGGTTAGATATGGTTTTGTTAGTTAAGAAATGTCCAGGCATTTCTATTTCCAACACACACAGAAATAAATATAATTCAAAGTTGCTTCATATACGATAACGTGGGAAATATGGGAGGCCGAACAATCATAGGATCTCTCGCGCCTTCGCATATATTTTTTCACACTTAGCCAATGCAGTCTTTCACATAGGTAATGTTACCAACGCTGGTTAACTTTCACGGTCACGAGACAGCGTGGAAAATACCTATTCAAATTTCTAACAATGGTTTGTTAAATAACAAAATAAGACCTACCGAGTAGAAAACACTTCGGTTGGTGACGTAATCCTAACGTACAGACAAGATTTTGCTTTACCTATATATCTACCTTATAACTACCTACTTTGAAAGATTATTAGATAAGTAGGTAATTCAGATAAGCTTATCAAGAATAATTTAGGAAGGTCACATAGTTACCTATCAACATTAAAAATGTTTGTCCTTTCATATTACTGCGTCCAACCACAGACGCTGTAACATATTTTTAGCACTTAGAAAGACTATTCCTATTCTTATTTTCGTCGGCCATGCAGAATTAATAAGGTAACCTAATAGCTAATAAAATAAAATAGCGAACATAATTAGCCGTCATAGTCCTCATTGTGAACTCTATCTTATTATTTGATCGTTTTCCTGGTCATTGCGCAATGGAGTTGATGCTGCGCAATGTTCCATTTAGTACCATTCCCTGATATGGACAATTGAAAGATATTTAGGTACCAAACGACGGGTAGGTTACCCACTTGGATAATACTATTCCCTGATAATCTATAGGCCAGAAAGGAGACTGTTGAGATGTCGCCGAAGCTTACTAATATTATAAATGCTAAAGTTTGAATGAGTGTATGTTTGTTACCCAATCACGCCAGAACGGCTGAACGGATTTTGGTGCAATTTGACACAGATATAAACGACGATGACGTTTTATATGTTTATTTTTTTTGGTGTACAATAAAGTATATTCTGTTCTATTCTATTCTTTAGATGATAGTCAGAATAGCACACAGGATAGGTACTTTTTATCCCGGTAATACGTCCCTTGGGATAATATTCGACATTCATGCGGGCGAAACCGCTGGCAGAAGCTATTATGTAGATATTTATAATGTACGGTAGAAAAAGACATGTGTAGGACGGACAGAAGGATAGGCATCTGTAGGCTTTTGCAGGTTAGGTATCTAGGTACCTACCTATATTAAATAAAATAAATATTTTATTTGTAACATTCTAATTAACAATATTAACCAATAACAATGAAATTAGTACCTACCGATGATGCAGTTGACGACTGTACTAATATTTTAAACTGTGTCACAGTCGAAATACTTAATAATTTTGTAATATTGAAGTCAACATTACAAAATTTATATATATATATATATTTATAATACCTTTAAACGAGCAATTCTTGTATATTTGTTTGTATATGTATATATGTTTGTATATATATAAATAAATTCTGAATCTCAGAAATGGCTCTAAAGGTTTTCATGAAATTTAGTATGAGTGGGGTTTTGGTGGCGATAAATCGATCTAGCTAGATTTTAACATCGTTTTCTCTAATTTCACCTGAGCAGAGCTCGGTCGCCCATTTACTACATAGTTAATCACGGCGACAAAGTGGTAAAATAAAACCATGAAAAAACAAACCGGCCTAGCGCGAGTCGGACTCGCGCACTAAGGGTTCCATATCATTATATCAAAAAACGGCAAAAAAAACACGTTTGCTTTTTTTTTTTCTGTTTTTAGTATTTGTTTTTATAGCGACAACAGAATATACCTACATCATCTGTGCAAAATTAAATTGTCTAGCTATCACGGCTCATGAGATACAGCCTGGTTACCGACGGACAGACAGACAATAGGATCACTTAGTAATAGGGTCCATTTTTACCCTTTGGGTACGGAACCCTAAAAATTGCTTTAGGGTACCTACATCCTGTACACGTAAAGTGAGGTTGATTTTTCTCGTCTTTCCCATGATGTGGGGTATCGTTCGTTAGGCCATTCAAAAATATTACGGGTCAGTGAAAACCATTTTTTGATTCAAGGATACGTTTGCGTAAAATTAAGCTTAAAATGGCTAATTTTTGTTAGAGTCATGGGTACCTCCCTCCCTGCCAGCTAAATGGTTGCTTTTGAAATGTGAAAAAATTCACGGCAGTAGTATATATAACGAAATTAAAAATAAACCTATTATAACTATGTACGCTTTACAAGTTTTCGTGTATTAGTCGACCAACTTGAAATAGTAAAATACTTGTATATTGATGTATGGGTACAACAGTTTTCGAACGGCAAAGTTAATTTTGTCCCTTCGTCAAAGCAATATTCGGTTCTTTTATTGTTTATAAACTTTAGCAATATTTATATTGGTGAATGTAGCTGTTTGTACGGAACCCTCTGTGCGCGAGTCAGACTCGCACTTGGCCGGTTTTAATAAAATGACAATACAAAAAGTCGGTAATACAGTGTGATGTGTTTGTGATGATTGATTGATTTGATGAGCCGTGTGTGGATGTAATGATGTATGACGATTTATTCGTTACTATTTCCTCTTTTTCTGAATAGTCCAGTTGTAGGAATCAGTCACATAATGATATCGGCATATCAGCAAGTGCAAGAACTTGTTGATAGTTGGAGGAAAGATGTTGTCAGGTCAAATTTAATGACATTTATTAAGGCCGTTTATAAACGTTGTGTTGTCCTAGGTAGGTGACTAATGACTTGTAATAATAATTGTAAGACACGCACCATACATCGTTAATAATGCAATGTCTACGTGACTTCATACAAGATTCCTAGATATCCATTATATAGCTGGTGCCAGGAATACCTACCTACTGCCACGTATCTTCGACAACATAAAATTTTATTGAGAGACATAACTATCTATAGTTAATCCAGAAGTAGGTAAAACTCGCAACAGCGGATAGCGGAAAATTCTAGAAGTAACTTCTATATTTTAAGCTAAGCTGTTGACGAATAGTGCCGACTTTCTTTGGGCATTTTCTGTTTAGTCTAGAAATTTAGATAATTTAATTGTGTGGCAAATAAGCTGCACCTTTTAGTGGTTCTGGAACCTAACCTGGTTATCGGCTGTGATTGGCTGTTGAAAATTCATTCAACCAATCAGAGCAGATAACGCGTGCTTGACATTTTTTTACATTTATTCTGAGATAATTTTGAGGTGGGAAACTCGGGGTCAGTGGTGCTATGTCTGGAGCAACGCAGCCTGTGTGTTGCCACTCGGAACAGCTAAAATGTCTTATTTGCCGATTTAATTTCCATCCCGATTAAAAGCACCAAGCAAATAGATTTACTTACAGTTATTTGGAATTATAACCATGAAATAGAAACATTACCTCTTTGCAGTCAACACCATAAGTGCCGAGGTAGCCCGGCAGTCTCGGCTTCTCTTCCTTCTCGTCTCCGATGGCTACCGCGGCTTGCGCACTGGGCACGAGTTCATAGGGACAGATGTCGGCGGCGCGTCTCTCAGCACGTGCCTTCTTATCCTGTGGATTTAAGAACAGGGGTTTTTATAATAGAGTTCAACCGTAAAGCTTAGAAATAATTAGCTCAGTATCACAAAGTACGAAATCCTCACACTGCCAGCGACTAGACACGCCAATGCGTGTACCTAACCGAATAATCGTGCTCGAGCAAGTTGCGTTGAGCACTAATTTGGTTGTCTTATCCATAGTCACAATTGTGTGACCGTCATTTTATGTCAGTAAATGGTGACAGGTTTGGTTTGATATGAAACTTTTCGATATGAGAATTTCGCCCATCTTCAAGTTAGCCAGCACTTACCGGGTCCTCGTACTGTTCGCAGAAATCCTCGGCCTCGTCATAGTGTGGCTGTTTTCCGGATGGGTAGCTCACTTTCGCCTTAGTCTCCCGATGCTCATCAGCCGAAGGCCCGCTGAAGCACACCACCTTCTGGTGGTCGTCGCGAGCGGCGCCGGACTTCAGGATGCCCTTTAGTGGCATAATGTTGTCGCATGTCGGTTTGCTGAGCATTGGAGAGAAATTAACATTCATTTTAATCGAAATTACGACAGAAGTAAAATAAAGGGAAGAAGCTTACCTACCGAGTTTTAAACCTTTTGATTTGAAAACAAATATAGGCAAGCAAAGTAAAATAAAAGCAAAATAGTTTATACCAAATATTTATAAGAATAATTAGCTAAAGCAGCAAGGAACATTTTTAGAACTTGTGCTTTTCAAATCATTAGGTAGAATTAGACAAGATTAAAAAACAGACAGGCGATTGAACCTATTGCAAGGTGACTTGTAGTAAGGTCACATGATAAACATATAGTGTTCTCTCTCTTGAGTTGAGCCCAATACTGATATAGATTTATCCTAAATATCTTCAGATAAAAATCTACGATATAACATACAAACTCCTTCAAAGATTTATTATACAGAGTTCAGATTGAGATAGGTAACTCACACATTGGATAAAACTTTTCAAAACTTTGCTACAACCTTTGCGATCACAGGAAAATAGCCATGTTTAACTTTTTGCCTGAATAAGAATTGATTTTTATGTTTTATTTATTTAGGGACAACAAACAGCAGTGTAATAATAAGTAAACATAGTTTAGAACCTAATAATAGAGGCAAAAACTTAATTTTGTAAAAAAATTGTGTAAACAATAAACAGGCATGCGATTGCAGCTATCCCGACAGATTTGCGTCATTTATTGAAGAGTTCTGTTGTATATCTCGGAAGTTCTTCATCAGATCTTAACAAAATGTAAATGTGGCCATATGAGAAGCACCAGATTTTAAATAAACAAACAATCGTTTCAACTAGTGAAAAGTTCTGAGTTAACACAAAAAAAAAATATAATCGAATTGAGAACCGCCTCCATCTAGAAGTCGGTTAAAAAGAATAGAAGAAGAAAAAAGCTCTTTGTTGTTGCAAAGTTCAATATTAATGTTACCTGTGGCGAGCGATACGCAAGGAATCGTCGTAAGAGATGCGATCGGTCGTCATGGGCGGAGTGGGAGGCCGATAGGGTATGGCGCTGCCCTCCACCACGTCCAAGGCCGTCATGCATCGCTCCATCACGTTGGGCTCCGCCACCGGCGCCATGCCAATCTTCGCGAGTTGCGCACGTGTATCTGCCTGCTGTTCCTCGACAAAGGCCGACTGGAGATGATAAATAGTAAAAAATATATTTAGTACAAAAGTAAATCCTCGTGTCACGCACAATTGTCCTCCCTCACTATGAACTAAGTGCGGAAACCAAATCCCAAAGAAGAAGAACCCTCGAGTTTATTTATGTGCTGTACCCTACAGTTTATAAGTAAAATTACGCCATTTATCCGATAGGAGTAGGCAGAAACTATAGAACACCAATAACTTCTTTAGTACGACGGGCTGCTTAATGGCAACCGGGTCCTTTTTACCCGGCTGCAAGGTAAAGTTAATTTTTTTCACGCGTATCTTGTATGTATGTAATATTCTTTATTACCTCGAATCTTTCAAACGATTTTTATAATTAAGACATCGTTAGATAGGTCTTGGCCGCCCAAGTGTTCTTAGATAAGTATAGTTACAAAAAAAGAAACATGGCGGAATTTGGGCGCCATATTGCAGGGTTGCAGTTTTTTTTTCCGTCGAAACTCATCGAGTGGGGTATCAAAATGAAGGGTTTTTAGAGGTTATTACAAAAATATATATACCTACCACTTCTATGTTTAGAACACATTCGAAAAAAAGTATAACTAAAAAGTTGTAAATAAAAAAGTTAATAAAATCAAAACCCCGACTGCAAAGATGTAAACAAGAAGAAAATCATGCTGTGCAGTCGGAGGATATTTATAGTTTTGGTCAGCCAGCTCGCGAATATGTATCCTCTGTTTGCACAGACTGATTTTCTTCTTGTTTACATATTTGCAGTTCGATTTTTTGATATTTTACTCTACCATTTCTGAACTGGAAAGCTTTGTAACGCGCAACCGGCGCCTTGAATGTAGGCCTCATGTGTTTTACGAGGAGAATATACAAATTACGCTTTTTCCCATGGGGATAGGCAGAAACTACAGAACGCCACCTGCTACGATACTAACATACTCTTTTTGCTTTTTTTACGTTCACACACCTAATCTTACATGCATGCCTGCAGCCGTATTGCGTATGTGAATACGGCAACGCAAAGAGTTTGACCGCTATCCAATCGAACAAATCGGCCAATCACACACGGAAATCCACATCGCGTCAATCATCTCGCATGTGATTGGCCGATTGGATAGCGGCCAAACTCTTTGAGTTGCCGTATTCACTTACGCAATACGGCTGCGGGTATAGGTAGGTACTGCGCACCTGGTCTTTCTGAAGAACGTCACCAATAAGATCCGTGTATGTACTTCTAGTTTACAGAAATGATATGAGTGAGTAATTACCACAAGTTCGTCTTTCAAGTTGCCCTCGCGCATGTGGTAGTTGCGCACGTTGTCGATTACCTCTTGCGGGAACTTCTCCGGGTTGGCCGTCATGTATCGATACACGAACAGGTCGCAGCCTATTATCCTGAACCGGTGCTTGAATACGGGGATTATGGCTCCTGGGAAAAATTTAATAGGAAGAGAATAGTGCGGTGGGATTGTCCCAATATTAATATTTCATAATATTAATATTGGGACAATCCCACCGCATTATTCTCAAAACACTGCAACTCCTAAAAGCCAATAGGATGAAATATGTCTGCAGGGACAGTTGTTTACATACATAGTTAATTAGATCTCTGCGAATCAGATTAGGTTTAATTTTTACACGACTGCCCAAAAAAAAGGAGTGTTATGTTTACAGGGTTCATGTATGATTGTGAGTTTCTTTATTCCACAACTAGCTATCTTCGCTCCCGTCAACTGGCTATCTACCCACCTATCACCAAATGATCTACCCTACCTACCTACCCATCTACCTACTCACCTACCGTACCAACCTTACCTACCAAGGTTGATAGGCGAGTAGATACTCACCTGCCCTACCGATCAATCTACCTATCTACCCTAACCTACATACCTACCCTATACTAAATACCCTAGGTACTTTTCCTACCCTACCTACCTACCCATCCACCTTACCTACCTACCTACCTACCTACCCACCCACCCACCTGCCCTACCTACCAATTTGTAAAACTATTTATTTGAATAAGAATTAATAATACAATACGAATGTAACCAACTTATGTTTCTACAAGCGATCTAATTAAATTTTAGATTTACACAAAAGCTGCTATTGTGACTGAACTATGATAAATGAGATATTTTCTCTCGCAGATTTTTTGTTGTTAATAATGAGTACTTTAATCGTGTAGTACATAATTTTTATTTATCATCAATAGTTTTCTTAGGGCAAGCTAAATAAAGAATTTTATAGGCAAAATTTTGTTATTTTGGGTTACATTATTGCAATTTTCATAAGTATCTCTAATATATTTTGTAATAAGTTATAGCCTTTGTTACTCGGGAATAATGTAGCTTTCCATAGGTGAAAGAATTTTGGGAGCTTTTTCGGTACAAACGAATAAAAATAAAAATATCCCGGGTAACATAACATGGAGAAAATTAAAAAAAATGTATAGTGGGGTAGCAATGGCTGCCCCATTATATCTTCATAAAAAAAAACATTTATTTTTTCTTAAAAGTTTGACTACGTGTGTAGTATTATTTTATCTGTGACTACGTATACTATCATCAGCTAGAGTTTTAAATATAACAGTAGGTGCTAATCAATATCCCATAGAAAAACATATAAAAAAAATGTTGCGTTTGCAAAAATATCGTTTTATCACTAAAAGATATGAAATAAATAATTAAAAACAATTAAAAAATCACGCATGCACAGGAAACGGACACGCCCTTCACTGAAAAAAATGTTTTTCAATTTTGACAAGGCAGGTGTTTTTAGGGCTGCTTTTGTTGTCCGTCCGTCCGTCCATGAGTCTGTCTGTCAAGACCCTTTTTCTCATGAACGCGTAGATGTATTAAATTGAAATTCATATCAAATACTCAGGTCTATAATACCTTTAAGCTTTTACGGAACGCTCGGTGCGCGAGTTCGACTCGCACTTGTTTTTTTATTATATCTGAAAACGTGGTCTCGCCAATTTCTTGCATAATAATCTTCCGATCTTCTTCTTTTGGTAACAATTTGACTCGATATTGTCCGACCGTAAGTAGTATCTATAAAGTCACGATGATAACTCTATCTTAGAAAATAATAACTATGTAATTAGTTTTTTTTAATGGGGCTGAAAGAGCATAGAAGTTGTTGTGAAACGCACCATGAGAGCTTTTATAATTGATCGAAAACGAATCATTTAGGCATTCTACCAATCGATACGATAGCTATTAGTAATACTTTACGAATCTAGAATTCGCCGACCCGCCGCAAAACGAAAACTTCTCGCGTCGAACTTCCAGAGCAGACGTCCTCGCTCCTCGCTACGCTACCCACGAGAGTCCCTAGCATTATTATTTAAGTAGCCAGTGCAACTGACGGCTCCTTCTAGAGTGTTTGGCTGAAGAATTTGTGGGAATTACTTGGCGATATAATTTTATTTTATTAATGTTATAAGATACATTTAGTTTTTTCGATAATTTCAAATATGACCTTAAAAATAGATCATTAAAAGTACCAACGATCACTAAAAAGTCACAAAAAAAAGGTATTCAGCATCGGTATCACCTTAAGGATCGGTATTGTGACAGAGGTTACCTAAGGTTGCATGAGTTCCGATTTGCCGAACCATAAGATTATACTAGCACGAAATGCGTCTGCTTATAAAGGACATATTTTAGAATGAATTAGACTTGTTTAGGACCTCCATTGGGGAATATACCCGCAAAAGGTACCTATTGTTTAAAGTGAATAAGTACAAATGAAATTTATTTGTGATTTCAATTGGCAACATAGGAGACCTCAAAGTATATACGGTTGCTAATTGGCTAATCTTATGACGTTATAACAGTTATCCTGTCTTATCCCGTAGCGTCTAACTGGCGCAAAAAATTGCAAAATAATTGAAGTAACTCTAATCAATCGTTTGCGAAAGTTAGAAGCAGTAGTGTAAGACCTTTTCCCAAGAAAGGATCGTATAGATTATAAGCGAGAAAAAAAATAGAAATGATTTCGAAACTCACCAATAAAGAACCTATCAGGAGTATAGTAAGTGGGGAAGTTGTGGTCCGACTCAGGAGTCTCCAGCTTCATGGACTTGAGGAACGTCCCCTCGCAGATGCCGGAGTTCCTCCGAGGAATCTCCCCGATCTTGATGGAGCCGTTTGCGAGGCTGTACGACAGCACGAACTTTCTGCCGATGTCCTCCGGGTGGATCCAGTCCAGCTCGCACAGGTAACGAAGGAACTATTTGAACAAGAAAATTTGAAGGACGTTAAAATTACCATTGTTTTATACATTTGTCAAGGGGCAAAATTGCAGTCGCAATCACTCAAAGCTAAAATTTTATTTGTTCAATGGTCAACAAGGTAGGTACACTAAATATGCATAAAATATCTCCACATTTCAAAATGTGCAACCTATATGCAAATACAAAATGCAAGTCGTATCTAAAGTACCTTCGAAAATTCGATTCCAGGAAACATGAACGTAGTAACCTGAATTTGGCAGATAGGAAACCTACGAGCAGTTTCCTCGACTCTTTGTGGAACTTTAATTGAGTCCCCAAGTTGCAAACTCGAATATCAAAGAATTATTTATCGATGCCCGCGGATATACATGCACTAACTTTGTCAAAGAATTATATATTGGAAAGCAATCCAAGTTGTGAAGTATTGATACGTTTATGTTTCCTAACTGGAATTTTTTCTGGACTTATGCTCAAAGCAAAATTTTGTTTAAAAAAGATGTATGGTACTCGTTTTTCTTCAGAAATCAATGTGATTTCCTATAACATGAGTTTGGTTTAGGGCTGATTTTTCGATATACCGATACATTTATCTGAAAAATAAATTTTGCGGTTTGACATAATTATTTCCTTCACAAAAGCTGTTAAATCCCCATTTTAATGCCTCAAATAAAATGTATCTGACTATTGAAAAATCGCCTGCACAGATTTTTTTTGTATATTTCTGCATACAAAACGAACAGTTCACTGTTACAATACAACGTTCTAATTAGATTACCTGCTTAAATTAATTGTGTGACATATAATGAGGCAATGGATCTTGGTCAATTAGCATTTAGCTGGCGTAATCATGGCTTATTATTGTCATTAAAATGTTTTCCTGAGTACGAGTGTCATGCGTGTATGTAAATAGTTATAAAACATAAACTTTGTAGGATTATGCTGACGTCATCACTCGCAGAGACAATGAGAGCTGAACTTGAGGTCAAGAATATGGTATTTATAATAAACTAATATCATAAAGAGGTAACATTGTCTGTTTCTTTTTATATGTTTGTAAAAGGCAATATCTGGAAGTATAAGAAAGAAAGGCAAGCGTAGGTACTCCATCAGGCGAGATAGTGGTCAAACGCAAACCTATCAAAAATTATGAAAAAAGGACTGATCCAACTCGAGTGTTACATAACTTGTATGCCTCAAAATTGCTCGGTCCCCGTAAGACACACCACATGAGTGAAGCCGCGCGAAAAAGCTAGTATAGTAATATATATTTATAAATTTCAAACTATAAATAAGTACATATTTTATTAGACACTGGTTGTTGACTACGAATAATAGGTATTGCATGTCACATCGGATTAGGATTATAGAGTCTGGCAAACGAACGTAGAGACTGAAAAAATGTGTCAATTTAAAAAGCATAGCAACCCCAAAACTAGTATGAAATACCTGGAATAACCTTATTTGATACTTTAGAATTATTAATTTTACTTTGTCTGAATAAAATTATTATAGATACTTTAGGTTAGCAATACTTTAGATATTATGTATATATCAATACGAATTAAAAAAAACAACAGTATTCTATAATCATTTTGGTTTATTCACTACCATAATCAAAATCTGAATCCACACCAGTATCCCAGCTTAAAACTATCGCAGAATTAATGTGACAAATTATCAAGCACGCGTTATCTGCTTTGATTGGTTGAATGAACTTCCAACAGCCAATCACAGCAGATAACGCGTGCTTGACAATTTGTCATATTAATTCTGCGATAGTTTTGAGCTGGGAAAGTGGGGGTAAGACTTCTATGTGTGAAGATGAGTCACTGGAATTACTGTTTCGTACATTAGTAATGAAACTTTATAAATTATTTTCTGTAACTCTGTCCCTTTCATTATATTTATTTTCGACATGTATGACATGATCAGTCATTTTCTCTCATTCCTCTGATAGCTATTTTACCTAAGTACTAGTTCTTGGTTCTTGTCCTATCTTTCTGCTCTAAATCCGTAAGTTTTTCAATAGTTTCCAATATCTCATAAACCCCTGCTACATCCGACAGATCTTCTGTAAATGAAATACAATGTTAAAATTACAATGCAACTTTTGTTATGGTCTGATAAATAACCAAAATACATTATTATGAAGGTGTTTAACTAATCATAAAATGAATGTGAATAATTATAGAGACATAGTTTTTGCAAATAGTAATTACGAATTAAAACAAAGTATCAAATTATTAGCGTCCTACTAACTTATGAAATCTAACACCACACGTAAACAATCTTGTTTTTGTTTGAATTCGGCGTCTCTCTCCTGGTGTTTTTCTTGTTATATAAACATCGTGCGAAACGTTCCGTAATCCACTTCTAATTGTTTTATTCATTTTTCACTTAATAAATGCTATTAACAAGACTATAACAAATCAAAATAACACGCCATCTTGTTTTGGAAAATTGTGGTTGACATTACTAAAGCATTGCCATATAAAAAGTTTACAAATAATTCGAGTGTCTACTTTCGCTTGCCAGACTAACTTGTTTACAATTTCAAAGTGCAATTGATTTATTGAACTGGTACTTACTAGTTTTTTTATGGTGAATAGGTACTATGACATAACTTATGTCCTTTTCGACTTAAAGCAGGATGTTTCTTGCTAAATAAACTATAGTAATTCATCGGAGCTAATCACATTTTGTTCTTATGTCGTGTGTGATTATCGCTCGTTTCGGTACACGGACAGGTAAACGTGCTTCAAGCATTAGTTCCATTCCAGGAAGGTATTAAAAACGCGCGTCCAGCCATTGCTTACTGAAAGTACCGTAGTGTGTAGTAACTACTAACTGCACATGTAGCCAATCTGACAATCTACAATCGATAACGCTAGTAGAAAACGTATCAATGTATGGGAATGACACATCTGAACGTTAAGTCACGTGGTCAGACCATACAAATAGAAGGCGTTAACGATTGTAGAAAGAGATTCGATACGAAACGTTTGTAACTTGACTAGGGGGGCAGATCTACTAAGTATTTATGTAGGTATGATCAAGCCTCCATGAATAGTAGAACCTCGACCTCTACGGATATTTTTGACGTGACAACGTCTTAAATTAGGTTGTGGCTGGGAGGCACTTATGAAAAAGTGTAACGCTCGGTAACGTTACGATGAGTCACCGAACGAGAGAGAGGCCCGCCGAATGCCTTGCGTCTCTCTCCCACTCAACTATGATCGGTCTGGTGGAAATCGATCGGATGAACGTAAAATCAGTACAATTTAATTATATTCATATCAATAAATATTCTACCGAGAAAAATACGTTGTCACGTAAAATCTTCGCCCGTAAAACCGACTTTACAGGCAACCATTTTTTTTTATTGTAAAGTATATTATGAAGACAATACTATTTCATATTTAGGAAGAGACTGTCGGACACCTTTGGCTGACAGGCGGGATATATGACGAAAAAATTTTTCTCTAAAGAAATTCCTAACCTTGCACTTATAGTACCCAGTTTGTTCTCAAAAAGGGGTACTAGCGTCATACTACCGATTTGCCATTATAATCGAAGTCATACTTACTTAATTTAAAAATCGACCCTGACCTTCTTCACGGCTGACCAGATCCACTCAAATTTGAGTGCATCTCGTCCTTATTGTATAAAGATTACCTTATTAGCGTTGAGGTTGTATTTGATAACATCCTTGTGCGGGGGCTTCGGTACGAGGCCATAGCATGACATCAGGGTGTCCTCCGGGGCGCCAATGCCGATGTGTGGCGGGATCGACTGCACGTGGAACGAATAAAACCAAAAGATTACGTGGACACGTAGTATTTGTTCTATATCTTCTGTGAAAGATTCTTTCTACACACTGAGGAAAGTTTTGAGTATAAATGTTCAGATGGCTGAGAGTAGGGAGAGACCAAAAAACGATGGATGGAATAGACTGCCTGAAAGTTATAGGTATGTTTAGAAAGGGGGTCGAGATTGGATTAAAGATAGTTCCACACAACTATGTGCGCGGCGCCATGTGTGCGTGCGCTTGTAATTATACATTATGCATTTGTGTGGCAGTGACGTGGCAGTCGTGGTCCAAGTAAACAACCACCCACACATGCTTATCACACATAGCGCCGCGCGCAGATGAGTTACACTATCTGTAAATGAATGAAAATGGTTCCGCGCAATGGATTCAATTTAGCAAAATCAGAGTTAAAAATAATAAAAACTAACGCATAATAATTTTCGTGAGAAAAATTACAATTAAAATGGTATAGTTGAATTAATGAAATAAAGTAATAAAATAAATACATTATAAAAGGTCATCGGACTACATTCGCAATATAAATAAAAGATAGTCGTTATGCAATTCATCCGATTTATTCTTTGAACAAAAATCGTCAAAACTCGTTTTGAATTTAAAATTCGGTCTCACATTTTTGTGTTGGTCTTTTGCCATAAATTACAAAAGATTTCTAGAAAAATCTACCTATACTTACATGTCACTAGATTTTTGTAAGCACCGTAAGATTCTAAAAACTTAATAAAATAAAAAAAAACCCGACTGCAAAGATGTAAACAAGAAGAAAAACAGGCTGTACAGTCGCAGGATACATATTCGCGAGCTGGCTGACCAAAATTTTAAAGGGTAGTATTTAAACGAGCGACAATAAATTCAAGTTAAAGATGTAAAAAATACTGAATATGGCTTACTGAAATACTAAGTGGGCGACAAACAGTGGGCGAATACAAATGTTTAAAACAGCGACTTGATTAGTACTTTGGCAACATAGTCGACGGAGCCGGGGCTCCTATTTCCGTCCGCAGGGTCTAAAGTAACCTAACACGAACGAGATGACGGGAGCTGAGTTCGCTCGCTTTGCTCGCTCACTTCAGCTCCCGTCATCTCGTTCGAACCTAACCTGTCCGTGTCGGGGTGCCCTAAGCTCCCGAACTCGCTCCGCTTGCTCTTGTACCAATTCGTTGAAAACACAATTATACCCGAATTCCCGCGCTGCACAGCGATGTCGCCTTCATTGACGATGAAGAATAATTTGCTTATATAGAAAAAATAGAACCCCAAATACAATTATAGTATGTCACAATATTATTACTGCAGCTCACAAAAACCTCCTAAAAGGTATTCCTCAAACCGGATAAATAGTTGCTTACTTAGTCGCTCACTTATAATAGTCGCCCATTCAGTATATTTTTCACCCGGTTAATTATTTCCCAATTTTAAATATCAGAATAACACAAAAGCTATAATTTATAAAGATATTGTAAGAAGAACTAATACCACGCAGGCGGAACTCAGGCGGCAGCTAGTTTCGATGTATAGTGAACAGATCATTTCAAGTACGAACAATAAATCCCATCCAAATTCAATCTTACTTCTTACTCTTACTATATTCCTACTAATATTATAAATGCGGTGCGCAAAATTTGGATGGATAGACGGATGTATGTTTCTCTCACTCACTCAATCACGCCAGCACGGCTGTACGGATCTGGTTGAAATTTGGAACAGAGATAGATTATAGTCTGGAATAGCCCATAGGATACTTTTCATCCCTGTAAGATCCGGATCCGGATAAGAAAACACTCTTCACGCAAACGAAGCCGCTGGCGGTAGTTGATAATATAATACATCCGTGTCTTATCGACAAGAAAATGATCTAATATTAAGGTATTTACGGAGAGAAACATTTGAAAAGTTGTCCGGAAAATTGGAAAATTAGGGTAAAACTCTACCACACACACACACACACACTCTCTCACTCTACACTTTTTTCTATTAATCCGGTCAAGTCAGCCCGAAAAATAAGAGTACTCTTGCATAAATTCTAAAGAAGCTGAAAATGTACATGAACTTTAGGGAAATGAAAATATAACTTGCCGGGTACTAAGCAAAAAACTGATTTTTGTAAACTTGACCTCAAATTAAAAAAAAATGCACACATGAACGCGAAGAGGATTTTTCATAATCTGACTATAATGGTATCTCTAACGTTCATGTAAATTTTCAGCTTCTCTGGAATTTATGCGAGCGGTATAATGTCTATTTTGACCGGACAATATGTGATTTTTTATATTAATTCTGTTTGGACAGAGCTACATCTGACCAGTCAGTTAGACAGTCATAAATTACAAAAGATAATATGGGCCAGTTTCCATATTTTTTTAAGATAATTTTCCATATTTTTTTAAGATATTTATAACCTACGAGTCTGGTCATTAATAATAAAGATGACCTCACCTTAGGGAATTCTTTTACGTCCTTTTTCTGCACCTTGACTGGCTCCGGTTGTTCTGTGTTCAGCATAGTCCTGGAAACCAGTACGAAATGTTAGTTAACACCAAACCGAAATTAACAGTCTTTAAAACTTTTTCCACTGAACCTTTGACTTCTAGAGCATAACTATTCTCATTTACGATGCCCGTTACGGTTTTTGAAAGAGTAACCGACTATTTTCTCTTCCAAAAACTATAATTTCCTACACGTTTACTTTTTACAGGCATGCAAGACCAGTTTCCAAGTATTTCTACCGACGCGAGCGCCCAAAGCGCTTACAACCACGCAGATAGTCTGTTACTTCCATTAGTTTCTCTTTTCAAATTTACGGAGTTTTAAAATCCGTTTTTGAAAAGACACATCCCTTGTCAGGTTCATATTGGCTGGGACATTATTACAAGCTTTGTGTTGTTTTTGTTATAACCTCCTCCGTCCTTAACACATATCCGCACCAACGAAGCGTACTCTTTTCGTCCTCTTTTGAAGGTGATTAAAAATGCGCGCCTCTGTTTAATTAGAAAGGAGCCCGTTCCTTTGAATATTAAATTGAAATGTGTCCACATCAAAGTTTTAATCAAAGCGCAGTTATGAAGGTTTGCCTCCGTGGAATATCTCCAGTGTTTGCATAAATATGTAGGTACATTGGACAAATATAAGTTTCCTAGAAACCAAAAATGAAAATTAAATTGAACCTTAAAAGGAAATTGACAAAAATAAAAGAGCTTTGCGAAAAGCTGGCTTCTGAATTATCTAAGAGATTGAAAATACCTACGTTTCTGATTCGACAAAAGATGCTGAATGAGAATCTAAGATGATAAGAAGACTTCTAAAAGCATTCTCCTTATCAATCTAGCTCCCGCAGCGAAGCTTTTAATTCTAAAATAGTTTATCGGAGCGGAGCGCGTAATGAGAGCATGTTGAAAACGGAGCGATGTCGGTACTGTTCGCACGTAATTGACACTTACTGAACAAATTCCAGTTGGGTTTGCACATAACTCACAATACTGTTTCAACACTAGTGCTCATGCAGAGCACTAGCGTTGATACAGTATAATTTCAACGACTATAATCAAGCAAGGCTGCGAAAATATTTATGTTCGTTTTCGTACATACGTACATATATAATAAATACGGCGCATTATGTGGGTCCTCTACTCCTCTAGATTAAGCGGTGCCTCGAGAAATACCAACAAGATATAGGTACAATATGTAGCGATCAATCCAGCTAATTCGGTTACGCACACAAATCTTGGCGGTACCTTGACGTGGAAATATTATTGGCAGCGGTAACTCATTGCTCTTATTAAGTTACTGGCACTGTGTTTCTTCCATGAATGAGATGTGGGCGATTCATTGCAAGGGGAAGGACAATTTGGCAGCCGATTGTTCAAGTTTTAAACCTTGATATAATGCTAGGTAAATCGTATGCTGAATGTTCCTTTATGCACTATCAATTGCGATGAAGGGCTATGCTTTTTCTCTCTGAGGATCCAATCCGGAACGAGGTAATTCGGTAGAGAGCCAAAGTTGTCGATATAGCTCACAGAATAAGCAAACTGCAGTGGCAATGGGCCGGCCGTAGAACCTGTGACCGTTGGTGTCAACGTGTTTTTGTGTGGAGAGTGGAGACCACGAATGGATAAACGTAAGGTAAATAAAATAAATAAATAAAACTTTATTTCCAAATTTATAATTTTACATGAAAGTCATCATCAGCATAATTTCAGCCGAAAGACGTCCACTACTGGACATAGGCCATCCCCAAGCGTCGTCACACTGATCGGTCCTGTGCGTTTCGAATCCACCGGACTCCCGCAGCCTTGACTAGGTCGTCGCTCCACCTAGATAGAGGGTTTCCAACGATGCGACATCCGGTAAGCGCTCGCCACTCTAGAACTTTTCGGCACCCAACGGCCATCCGTTCTGCGAGCACATGAAAGTGCTATCAATAAATAGGATACATCATTTTAAAATTGCGGTGGAGATATTAGTAAATTGATGTAGGATGCCCTTAACCTAGGTGGAGCGACATTCTTCGCAGGGTAGTTGTAGCTGGTAGCAGTTGGATGAGAGCTACTGAAAATCGAGACATGCCGTGCGATTGGAAAGTTCTATGTCCAGCAGTGTCTTGTGTATGCTGATGATGATGATGATAAATTGCGATATGAATGATCACACCAATTTCTGTTTTTTTTTTTAATAATCGCTTCTTTTACTTAACACAAATTTTAAAAGCAAATTCGCTTTACTACTCGCAATTATTATTCGCTTGTAAAGTGTAAAGTAACTACTGAAGCTCGACAGCTTAATTAATCAAGTTGGATACTTTATAATAAGTTAACGGGATACCTGCTGAGATTTCCACAAAGTGCATTATTAAGTGTTCGTGGAAAACAGGTACCTATAATTTGTACCTACTTGCCTACTAGTTCTTATATTACTTTGGTTAGGAGAGGACTAAGGTTAGAAGGCGTGTTAGTGAGTACTTAAAATAAGCATTAACTAAGTAGGTATGTTATGATCTATTAAGGAACCATGCATGCTTTTTAGCAATAACAGTTTGGTGATATAAAAACAGACTTGTAAATATTTCATCTATTTTTATTTTCCAAAATTATTGCAGTATCGAATATGGCCCTAATGGCCGTTTTTGAGAAACGGGTGCATTTTATTTCCAAAACGATAACTCGGACGATTTTTTTTTTTGAAAAATGAATGTGGCCCTAGACGTAAACTGTGAGATGGTGTAACAAATTCCAGCGAAAATAAAAAAAAAAACATTGAAAAATTTTGCTTCAAGGTCCTAATTTTTTTATGGATTTTTTTTAGTTTTTTTTGTTTCAGAATTGTGCCCCATAGGGTACAATTCTGCCCCTAAGACTACCCACTGATCCAATAATGAACTACTCTAAGGCCTTGATACTAGCAATCTCTTTTTAGCTTGTCAGGATATCAAAGCAATAGCGTGTCTTCTCTGTGTGGGAAGAGGCCTTTTTGCCCTGCAGTGGAACATTAAGAGTTGGTATTATTATATCTAGCTCACCCATGCTTATCCTTGTTCACAAAAGTCTTATAAGTTTTTGAGATGTTACAAAGCCATTATGAAAAGTGTAAAAATAGATGATCTATTAAAGAACAACGTTCTACAATAGTGTAATTATCGAGTAATAGACGCGTACTATTATGTCGCCATTAAGACAAATGCCTCTAATTAACGGTGGAGAGAACATCACGGCGGCTCCATTCACTATAACTTGGAACGTCTCGGTTCACAGCCCACTTAATGTCAGGATTTATCTTAGAGCACTATGATGATGTGGTACTTATAGCTATGATCTAGTTGTCTCTATGAAATACTGTGTGAATTCCGTCTCGAGATCTATCGATTAGTAGACATTTTTTGGGCGAGCAACGAACGAATAGGAATCTTTGAATAGCAAATACTGTATGCTGCCTATCTGCCTAGGTACTTGAGCCCAGTCTCAGCAGTGTTTCCTTTTTTAAATAAAAATAGCAGGATAGAATTCAAATCTCTATTTATTCAATAATATTGCTTATTTAAAAATCATTTTGAATTCATCATCATCTGCCAAGTCTTTTTTCCAATTATTGTTGGGGTCGGCTTCCAGTCTTACCGGATTCAGCTGAGTACCAGTTTTTACATGGAGCGACTGCCTATCTGACCTCCACAACCCAGTAACTGGTTAACATGATACCCCTTGGCTAGACTGGTGTCAGATATCAGGCTTCTGACTACCCGTAACGACTGTCAAAGATCTTCAAATGATAGCCGGGACCAACGGCTCGACGTGCTTTCCGAGGCACGGAGGAAACTCGGTATGGCGAAATGGTCACCCATCCACGGACCGACCTCGTCAAGCGTTGCTTAACCTTGAAGATCGATCCGTGCGGCTGTTATTATTTAGCCACGAGCTCATAAAAAAAAAAACATTTTGAATTCATAAAAAAGTTTTTTTTTTTAAATCTGCGGATTATTCGTAAACGACGAGACGAGACGCTAAAAAAAGATTATTAACTATGTGGGGGTGGCTAATTTGTATAATAGGGTGTCGCAGAGCTGCACTAGAGCTGCGATCACTCACTGTCACAAACAAAATAGAATTAGTGAACGGAGAGAGGGACTACTCTAATGTAGGGTGACACCAACAGTTATCTAAAGACTGTTTTCTTATTTGAAGATTTTTGTAGCTTTTATAATTTCTAATTTATTTCATCTTAGGCTCAGTTTTTATCGCTAGTTAACTCAACCAATGGTAAAATGTGCTAACCAATGGTTTCAAAATTCATTAAAATGCGTTTTATTATCTACAATTATAAATTAATCTATACATATCGAAATAAAATAAAAAAACAAAAAAATATTTTTTTTTCTTCTTACATGTCTATATAATACTTGCTTCAGCGGATTCGCCCGCTAAAGTCTCAAAATTTTCTGAGAAAACATATTCCCGGGATAAAAAGTATCATATGTGCTATTCCTGACTATAATCTATCTCTGTGCCAAATTTCATGCAGATCCGTCCAGCCGTTTGAGCGCGAAGAAGTAACAAACACAAACGCATACACACACACACACACTCACAAACTTTCGCCTTTATAATATTAGTGTTAACTGTGATTGTTAGCCTCACAAACGGTCAAATAAGTTGGAGAGCGCAACTGATGAACAAATGCGTTTTACCCGAAATTTGAAACCACAACCACAAACGGACACCGTCGGCCGGGACTGATCTGCTCGCACTGCCACGCATCTTCCCCTAAAGTGTACCAATTTAAATAAGTAAACAAAATATTAAATAACATAAGCAGTGTATCAATAGAAATATAAAATTGTAATGCCAGGGTGTAATCTACAATAATTAAAAAAAACGTATATATATATATATATAGTATGTAGTGAGGGATGAACTCACAGAGACTTAAGTTAGTTAAGTCAGCCTAGAAATAATGTCCGGCGTAGGAGTCAAACAATTGTATTTTTTAAGAAAAGAATCAAACAAATGAACACAATCAAAAAGGGAGCGGACGACTATATGTCCGCAGTAGAATAAACAAATAAAAAAAAAACTGATTAGAATATTTAACAATTCGTTGAGTTAACTAGCGATCAAAAAAACTGGGCCTTAGTGTAATAAATGTTACGAGTATATCAGAATCCTTGTGCCGATAGTTAAAATAAATACAACAAAATTGCTCGTTGAATTTTTGATAAGCTAGAAATAGGGAACCTTTTGACTCCGTTTGTGCCTTCAGGCACTAGGGAGTAAACTTTTTCGTTTAATCCAAGTTCAGTACCGAAACTATAAAGAAGATATAAGTAAAAGGAATATTTGTAATGTATCAGCTGCCTATTATCTCACGCGAGATACAAAAGTCCCCTAAAGGGAAGGATGAACATGAACAGCTATAGTGCTTGAAGTGAAATAAGAAAAAAAGTACTCCAATTTCTCATTGTGATGCGTAACTAAGCCGTTCTACTAAAGTTGCTTACTTAATTACTTTGAAGCGAGAAGGACAAATGTTGATAAAATACATATTACAATAGATTATACGTTCTGTTTAATAATTAATCAAAGTGCTTTCTAAATGAGGTCAATTTGAGGTTTTAAATAAAGCGTTATTGGGATTCTCTGTTTGGAACATCTTTGAGCAACGGACGCGATAATCCCGACCCCGCGGTTAACCGAAACGCCTGGCAAAAAGCTTCAAAGACTGTTGGCGCCGCTTGTCCATTACAGCAGAAAGCTAGTCAGTCAACGACGATATAACCACTTGACGGCGCATACAGTGCCCCGACGCTCGAAAACTATTAGTATTTTGTCGCCTATGTAAAGGCTTCGGTACTAGTAACCATTTTGTTGTGTCCAGTTATTAGACCTGTATGCACGCTAAATAAATACAAATTGTTTTATCTTTTTATTGCAATTATAACGCATAAAAATGCCCTCATGCGCCGTAAAGGGGTATGGGAAACATGCCAAGACATCTAGTTACAAAAAGGATGGCATAACTTTTCATCGGTAAGTAAACAGTACGAAAATTATTTTTAATTTAATCAGATTATGAGACACCGCAGGGTTCTGGTTAAAATGGTGGATGGGGTAAACGAGCACAATTTTGAGTCCCGCGTTGATGTCTTTTGGAAAAGTCTCGCTCTTTCACTAGACAATTCTAATGCTTCTATCCCTTTCTCTCCCTTTGTATTTTTATCGTAAATATCTGTGCTGTTACTTTTAATAGCTGAAGTCGATATCGATAATAATAAAATTAAACTTAATAAAAAATGTATGAAAAAATATCTATCTACTTTTAACCGACTTAAAAAAGGAGGGTGTTCTCAGTTCGTCGAATTTTCTTATGTATTATGTTCCCGGATTACTCGTAGACGGCATGACCGATTTGGAAAAATACTTTTTGTTTCTGTATGTCCCCGACACACATATTTATATTTGTAATTGATTGATTTTTATTAAATAATATTTATATGATTTTAATTGAGTATTTTTAATAATGTTAAAATCCATTTTATCGATATCGACAATTTTCCCTCAATCGAGTTGATCAACCCTAACGATAGCCATACCTACGCAACTTACTTTGAACTGACCAATTGCAGCCGCGCGTTCTTCCTCGTCTCCCGGCCCGCGGTAGTGAGTCGTGTGCTTCGAAGAAATCGGCCTATAAGCTCTCTAGTGGTTATATTCTCTTTGTAGTCAGTCAACATAACTTGTATATCGGCGTGTCGAAATAGTATATTTTAGTACAAGTGGCATTGAGCAGATTTGAGATTTGAGAAGATATCAGCAGAGGCAGAAATGACAAATGCCCACGAGTATCAAACGATGTTTTTCAACCCGTTTTACAAACGATAAACATAATTTCATAAACAGAATATTTTGTATTTGAGTTGACTAATAGGGTTAATTATAGGTGACCCCTAATGTATGTCTATATAAAAAAAAATATATACATAGGCTCTTATACCTATCCTAACAAATAACTAACTGAAAATTATTTAAATACGTTTTCTTTTTTAATTTAACATATTTATTTAATCAAAATAATTACCATTATTATCTATACATTGCTGCCATCTAATAGGAAGGTCATTTATGCCTTTGCTATAAAACTCTGGTGATCCAGATTCGACAAACTGTGTGAAAGCATTTTGTACGGCCTCCTGAGAAGAAAACTATTTATCACGTAGAAAATTGTCCAAATCACGAAAAAAAATGGTAGTCCGTTGGAGCAAGATCTGGCGAATACGGAGGGTGGAGAATTGTTTCTAATTGCAGTTAGAGAGAGTTAAAGCGTAGAGTTAAAGCAGTTTCTCATGCTGTATGAGGTCTCGCGTTATCATGGAGCAATAATGGTAAAGATCGATTCAGGAGTCGGGGCTGTTTCACTCCTAGTTTTGCTATCATTGTTCGGAGTTCGGCACAGTAGACATCTATCGTTATTGCTTGACCAGATTGGAGAAAGCTATTGTGAATAACACCATACTGAGACCACCAAACAGTTACCATTACCTTTTTATTGGTAAGCTTTGTTTTAGGACACAGTTGTGGCGTTTGACCTGGGGTCAGCCATTGCATTTTTCGCTTACGGTTATCGTAAAGAATCCACTTTTCATCACATGTCACAATTCGATCCAATATTCCTTCATTTCACTAGTTTCAACACGCGTTTCTTTCTGCAGATCAGTCACATCATGAGGCACCCATTTTTCATATTTTTTATTTTATTGTTTTGACGCAAATGAGTCAATGTTGTTGGTAAGGAAACGTTAAACCATTCCGCTAATTCCTGGGTAGTTTGGCTTGGATCGGCTTCCACCATCTCTTTCAATTCGTTATTTACCTGTGTGGGCGGTCGTCCACGTGATTAGTTCTTCAAATCAAAGTTTCCATCACGAAAGCATTTAAACCAAAATCGCACGGTGCGTTCATTAGCAGTACCCTCTCCAAAAGCTACATTGATATTCGAGCTGTTTCTGCCGCGTTAGTGCCGCGTCGGAATTCGTATTCAAAAATCACTCGAATTTTCGAAGTATCCACCTTTCTTGTCTAAGTTGAATAAAAAAAAAACTTATTGTCGATAATCGAATGTTGCACATTTTTAAAAGAAGAACTTCATAGGTACCATCTCAAAAAAGTTTCACTCAAAAATCTCAAACCATGAAGGTTCTATGTCAATTCGAAGTACCTATTACAATAAAACGGCATTATCATACTTTAACCCCTATTATTAAGGGGTTTTACCCTTGAAATTTGAGATAATAAGCTGAAAACTAGTATACACCTTCATTTTAGCTATCTAAAAGTTGTCTTGTTTGTTTTGTTACGCTTTCAAGCGTTAATTACATTATTACACGTTGTCAGAGATACAGAAAATAAATAGGATGCCTTCTCATCCAGAAAAAAATTAACGTAGCCGCGAGCAAAAGCTAGTAATTACATATTTACCGCCACACATAATATTCTGCACACCAACAAAAATATCCCACGTGTAACCAAGTTAGAACAGGTGTACGTGGATTAATTATTCAGCTGCAAAACTAATTAAATTAATTTTAACTATGAAGGTTGTAACTACTTAATTGAATTTGGTACATTGTTTTTGATTCGACTCAGCGTAATGGAATTTATATTCGGGTTGCTTAAATGTTTAAAATATCTAATTGTTGGTATTTTTGGGAATCTTGATTTTTGCCATGATATAAGGTTGTTTCTGGGAAAAGAAATATCGCAATTTCGCAAAATAAATAAGACAAAATGTTAAACGCGCGTTAGCGTGTGATTGGTTGAATGAATTTTCAACAGCCAATCAAATAACAATTCTATGCAGAAACTGAGCGTTAATATTTAAGGAACCTTCTTTTCATATCCCTTTAATTTTATATCGTTTGCCTAAGAAAATTGGGCAAATCATGTGCCTACTTCATGTTTCTTTCATTGACCTGGTAGTTCGGACATAAAATTGTAATAATCGGACCCCAAATTCCTATGGATACACACGGTCTTGGAGTATGCAATGACAATGGGGATTGGTTTATCGAATTTTGTCAGAACCAAGACCTGACCATCGGAGGAACATTGTTTATTCATGGTGACTACCACAAATACGTCTGGAACTCACCCGACAGAGTCACCAAGAACCAGATCAACTATATTGCCATTAACTCCAAATGGCGTTCATCATTGCTTGATGTCCGCAACCGTAGGGGCGGTAGATAGTGACCATCATTACGTAGTTGCTGAAGTTCGGCTCAAGGTACCGGTAACCCGTGCAACTGGAGAACTCGGCAAAGTGGGGCGAAATAACTGCGGAAATGTTACAAGCCGACTTAGCCTCCGCAGTCGGCGTGCCTTTAATTGAAAGGATATGGAGCGCTGAAGAAGTCCCAGACGACTGGAACAAGGAACTTTTAATTACCGTGCCCAAGAAAGGTGATCTTAGTAGTTGCGATAACTGGAGGGGCATTACGTTGCTGTCGACTCCCTCTAAGGTCTTCTGTAAGATAATACTTGATATGCTGTTGAAGGCCGTTGAACATCTTCTGCGCGGGGAGCAGGCGGGTTTCCGTTCGAGCCGCTCATGCACGGACCAGATCAACGCTCTTCGTATCATTCTCGTGCCGGCAGCAGAATGGCAAAGGGAAATTTATCTTACTTTTGTCGACTTCGAAAAGGCCTTTGATACGTTTAAGTGGTCTAGCATCTGGTCCCGCCTGTTGGACATAGGAGTGCCGCCAAAAATTGGCCGCCTATTGGAGAGCATTTACAGGAAATATTCCTGCAAGGTGACTCACGAAGACCTTATTTTGGAGGTCATCGCAGTGCACGCTGGTGTCCGCCAGGGTTCTCTCCTTCGCCCCTCCTTTTTATAATCGTTCTCGGCGGAATCATGTTGCGCATTTACGAAAGCAGGCGTCGCGGGATAGAGTGGGGATTGACCAACATCTTGGAAAACCTGGATTATCCTGATGATCTCTGATGATCTATGCCTGCTGAGTCATACACACGCCGACATGCAAGCGAAACTTAACAACCTGCGCCAGGAGGCGGAGAAAAGTGGGCTCAAAATTAACATCCGGAAGACCCAGGAAATGCATACAGGTGTGAGGAATTCGTCACCGATGTTAATCAGCACAGAAGTTGTGTAACGCGTCCACAAATTCACATACCTCGGGAGCGTCGTTTCGGAGACTAGAGGAACTGAAGAGGATATCACTTTACAGATCGCCAAAGCGCGAGCTACCTTCAAACAACTGAGACCTGTGTGGCAATCGCAGAAACTGACTCGAAGGGTTAAACTCAAAATTTGGGTCCAATGTCAAATCCGTGCTGATCTACGGGAGCGAAACGCCAAATCCAGGTCTTCGTCAACCGATGTCTTCGTCGCACCCTCGGAATTTACTGGCCCGAGATTATCTCTAATGTAGAGCTGTTGGAGTGATGCTACGAGACCCCGATCGACCGCCAGATCAAGCGGCGTAAATGTAGTTGGATTGGCCACCTGCTCTGGAGGGATTCCGATCACATTCCTCAACAGGCCTTGAATTGGAATCCTCAAGGAAAAAGGAAGCGAGGCCGTCCCCGCCAAACCTGGCGACGCACCGCGTTGGCAGAAGCGACGTGTATCGGAATGACGAGAAGCGAGGTGAAGCGCGAAGCTCAAGACCGATATAGATGGAGGACTCTGGAGCCCTCTGCCCCAGCTAGAGGACATATAAGTCAAGTAAGTCAAATTCCTAGAACGACGAACAATATAACTATCACACAAGCACTACTCAAATAAAAGAAAACTAGGCAAATCAATAAATTGCTTCAAATTGGTGTTTTCGTAACGTAATGATATTTTTATGTCTAGAGATCAACGCCTTACGAAAAAGTGATATTAGTGATTCTCTTTTCACAATTATGCTCAGCGAACGATTATGTTTTCGCCCCGTTTCCCTGTTTACATTTTTACCAAAGGAAAATTAAAAGTAACTTTACTTTTGATTCTCGTTTCCTGGCCGTATTACTGTTGTTTATTCTTCAATGTTAATTACGTCAAAAGTTAGCAGTCTCTGGATTAATATAAATTCAAGACGAGCCGATGTTCAGCTGGACTGGTTTAGAAGGAATTATAGTATTTTGAAAGTACTTCTAGCGTAATTTGCTATAAATAATTTGACAGTCGGATTGGTCGAAGGCGACTTTACGATGTTTATACCAATTTTTGAAATGATAAGGATTACGATAGAGCAAGTAGGAAAATGATTAGTTATTAATCTTACATGATAAGACTATTAACTAGAACTTATCAGTGCGGTCTTATGGGGTCGATTTGAACGAAAAACACTACGTCGAACAATAATTGATTCTATAACATAAATGATCATATTCCCCAAAGGGTTAGGCAGAGATTCACCTGTAGCACACCTCCATGTAATAGGAGTGAACATATCGCCATCAACCGGGCAGCGGTAGCGCTTGCACCCAACAGAACAATTTTTTTTTGTGTGATATCATCCAATGGCTTCTCCTGCTCTGGGTGAAGCGTGAGGTCGTGTCAGGCTTTTAGTGACTAAAACACCCGTGTTCCTTTAGTTGCTCGAGCCAGGACCGCGGTAACTCTTTTTGAAAAGAGGCAATTTTGATAGATAGTAAATTCTATGTAGTATATGCTCCCAGGTCTAAATAAAATTAACTATGTTTCGACATTTTGATTATGTGTGAATAGATGTCGTTAAGGCTGATAGCAATCATTTGGATTCTTTATTTGGCGTTTTTGTTTATATAAACCAAATAAAACAGCTGCGTGTTTATCTAGATGCATTGATTTAGACGGACTTTCATTTAGTTTGTAACGACTGTTTAAACAGTTTGCTACTGAAACATTTTGAAACAGACACGTACAACATTACTTTTCTTGTATCTTTTTCTTTAGGACCTCATGTTTATATGCACGGTGCGGTGGAGGGTTCTACCCCATGTCAGTAGCGCTCGACCACCAGTTCTCATAAAGCGCGTTATCAGATCAGATTCCTTAAACTTTTACTAAAAAACTATCTTTTTATATTTTACTATTGGCTCTCTCATAATCCTTCCCATTTCAAAGATCGGTACAAACCATTATCCGCCTGGCAAATTCTTTATAGAAAATTACGCTAACGACGTAATTAATATTGTAGAAAAAATAACAGAAATACGGGAAGGAAACGGGAATCATCTTTACTTTTAATTTTCCTTTGGTATAAATTTAAACAGGGAAATGAGGAGAAAACATCGTTCGCTGAACAAAACTTGAGAACAAAGGTAATGGTCTCTTAACTCTTTGAATGAGTGTATTTATAATAGATTGTACCTAAATATGAAACGCCTGAGCAGCTGAATCCGCTTTTGTTTTCTATATACACCGCTCTATACTTTAATTAAATTATAGCGTTTGATGGTAAATTCTTTTACTTTTTGGGATTTGCTGTAATATTTGAATAAAAATTTTAGGGCTACAAAACAATTATATACATATAAAACAATATATATGTACCTAAGCAGATTGTTCAATAGAATGACATAATAACTCACATTGAAACACTATATAAATTGAGATATTAGAGTATGATCGCACAGAGATTATACAACTTTAAAAGGGCCAACCATAGTTTCAAACTGAATTAATAAAATCTTTCCTCGCTCTAGAGACTGCACCTTTGTAATCTGCGGACAATATTTTCCGTGCAGTCGAGTAAACAGTGGCCCGCTGGACGGAGACAAATGGCTCCGTGCACCGAGGTACGCCCGAGGAGACACTAACGAATATGTAAGGGTAACTATTTTACTAACAACCACAGGTTTACAATCTCTGCACTACCCTCAAATAATTAGCTATTTTTTCCTATTCTTTTATTTCTTGTGGTTTATTAGGATACTGCATTGCATGCAATTTTAATATGGGTTCTTTTGTATTATGGCAACTTAGACAGGTTTTTGATACCTTGGTGAATGCTCTACCGGAAAATGGGCATGTCCCGTCGGTCTAGTAGTTGCAATTTGTTGAGTTCGATTCTCGTGTCTGTGTGAACCTGGCAGACCATTTTCCAGCAGAGCATAAAAAAAATTGAGTTCTATTTGCATGCAGCATAGTTCTATAGTTCTTGATACTTTTTGGAAATAGTCCTGGCCTTTTTTCAGAAAAAAAGTCAAATTAAAATATGATCTGCTAACTTCGTTTGACGCTTTTACAGGAAATGGTCCAGAACTATTTACAAAAAGTATCAAGAACTCTAGAAAACCATGCTGCATGCGAATAGAACTCACATTTTTTTTGTACTCTGCTGGACAATGATCTGTTAAGTTCACCAGCATGATACTCATGTTGGGCAGTGTTACTGGTTTTGCCGTCAAAAAATTTTCTGTAGGAATCACCTGGATTTTTGCCTCGTTAATAGCAAATGGCTGACCACAAGGGTCTTAAGCCTTACCTACTTCTTAATACCTAATTGAATAATTTCCAATGTGCAAAGTATGTATGTTCCTTGTTTGTACTTTTTTACTATTATTCTATTACTTGGTGATTGTTGCTTTCGTGTTGTGTCTGTGTCAAATAAATGTTTTCTATTCTATTATATTCTCGCTCAATTACTGTGCAGCCCTCCAAAGATGACATAATTAGAGGAGTTCAATTAGACCATTCGTATAGACCATAAACATTTATATTGATGAAGTTATGAATCGTAAAAATGAAGTGGAGCATTCCATACGATCAAATTAAATCATAAAAACCATTATGGTTTGTTATTAATTTTTATTGTGTTTCGGAATAATAAACAATATTTTTGCAGGATGTCAGTTCGCTCACGTCGCTTTACAAAACAATTTTTTTTGTATATACGGTAAACGGACACATTTTTTCAATAAAAATACACATATCCAAATTTTGCTGGTTAGTATTTGTTTTATTTTGACAAGACAAAGATGTTTTATTTCAACTAGGTCACCAAGCGGCACTTTTGGACGTTACATTAAATTTTACAAGGAATAAAATATTATTCTACCGTGCATTTGGAAAGTAGCTTGTTATGGAGGGAGAAAGCACAAGAAACTCCATAATAAATCTTAAATAAGAAAAAAATAATGAATTGTACTAAAGTGGAACTATCATACTGCCTTGAGGTACACCTGTTGCACTCCTACAATTGCTGAAACTCCAGTGTATTCCTTTGACTGTCTCTTTCTCACTTCATACAGTCTAGCTGAAGCTACCTAAAATCTTCTTCTTTGTGTCATTCAATTGACTACTGAGTCAATGTGACCTTTAGCTACCTAGACAAATCAATCAATGGCTTTATTTCAATCCTGGAAGAAGCAGGTACCTGAAGTATTTCCTGGTGAAAGCGTCGCAGTCACAGATAAGGAACCGTCTCCCGAGGATGTAGACCGTGGCGCCCACTATCAGGTCCTTGGGCGCGTAGTACTCCGTTGTCACCTCCTCTTCCGTCGTCTCCAATACGCAGGATGGGAATGACACTACCAAAAGAAGATGATACGTTTATTATTATGGTTGAGATGAGTTTTGTTCTGGGTCTTGATCTTGAGTTTAAGAAGTCTATTTACGCCTTCGGTTTTTATTTGTTAATTCATTCTTCCACTCTTGGTCTTAATTGGGTCTGATAGATATACATTCAACCAAGTGGTTTATTAGAAACATCCTGTCAATTTATCACATCATTAAAATACTATGTAATGACGAATTTAAAGACCGGATTTGTTTTTTATTTTATTTACTATAGATATGTTCGCGCTTGACCACTATCTCACCTGATGGTAAGCGATGATGTGGTCGGTGGAGCACGCTTGCCTTGAAGTAACCTATTCACTTTAGACTGAAAGACCCCGTAGTGTTGCTATCGGGAAACACAGACTCCGGCAGGGAATTCTACTCCTTAGCTGTACGTATAATGAAAGTATTTCCAAAACCTTTAGTGCGTATGGGTGGTATGTCCACAGGACCGGATTTAAGGGAAGGCAATCGGGGCAACTGCCCGGGGCCTCCACAAGAGAGGGGCCCAGGAGTGATTAATATGTATATCCATGCCAAATTATAGCTTTCTAGTACTATGAGTCTCTAAGCTAAGCTGCGGACGGACAGACGGACATAGCGAAACAATAAGGGTTCCTTGTTGACTACGGAACCCTAAAAAGGATCATATTAACACAAAAACTTAACTGCGTATGTTATTTTAGAAAAGTTTTACATGATTTACTCCTCTTTTCTACTTTTACCTCTCATGTATAGATATACCTATGTTGCTTTTTTTGTATTGTTTTCCATTTGTGGTCGAAAATGAAGTTCTTGACTTTGCAGCCATTAAAATAGCACTTGACATTTACGTCTTTGACATTTATTAGTTTACTGTGTAACGTAATACTATTGGTTACATTTTCCAATAATCATCGCATACTGATCCACCACACACAGCAGATAAAGTTATTGGTAATAATTCAAGAGGCATAAAATGGAAAAAGGGGTCGCAAGACTAGCAAATAACCCTACTTTTCCCATATTACTGACGTGGTAAAGGAACATTCGAGTCGTTTGTCTACCTGCGACACTGTACCTCTCGTTTTACAGTCTTTTATTATCCTTAGCCTACCCTGCAGTTATTTAGCGGGTGAAAGCACACGTACCTAATAAATTTGTATTAAGAAAGTTACGGGTTAATAAGGTTCAAGTAACTTTGTTCCTAGAAGGCGTAGATTTAGGGACCTGTCGTGAGTTGTTTTTGTGTCGCTTACCAACTTACAAGCGAAATTTTTTGTAGAATTTTGACCATTAAATTACGTGCCTTCTCGTCTATTTTGCCTCTCGTCATTATAATTATGGTAACAAACGGATAACAAGCTAGTTAAGTAAAAGATTTTGTTACAAATATGGAGTTTTAAAATACCGAACCGTAGCACATTAATCTGTGGCATCATTAATTTTAATCCATGACTGCATTCAGTACAGTTATTTACTATTGAACATGATAATGCCACATAGCCGGTTTCGGCCACAGCGACCGCATTCATTAGCTACTCAATGTACTTGAGAGCTCAGACTTGATGCTCTGTTATATCTGTTCTCATATGACTTTTTTTTTTTTTTTTTTTTTTTGTGCTTATATTCTACCGCGGACATAGACATCCGCGCCCTTTTTTACTTTATTAATTTGTTTAATATTTTTTCATAATATTACAATTATTGGACTCCTACGTCGGACATTATTTCTAGTCTTACTTAACTAACTTAAGTCTACGTGAGTTCATCTTTCATTATTACAATTTTATATTTCTATTTACTACTTATCTTTATATTATTGACTATTTTGTTTACTGATTTCTATTGATACAATGCTTATGTTATTTACTATTTTGTCTAATTTTTTCTATTTGTACACTTTCGGGGGAGATGCATGGCAGTGCGAGCAGACCAGTCCCGGCCGACGGTCCCCGTTCTAGAACCCCGTCGTCACACTCAGCTTAAAGTCCTAAACTTTAAGCTGAGTATGACTGACTCGTTCCACCATGCAGCTTTACATGTATATTTTTTCATTACAGGATTTAGACAGGGTGATGGTTTGGGTTTTGGGAGGTGTTTGGATTAGAGTTGTTGGATAGAATTTGTTAGGTGGCGTTTTGGTGATGTCTGCTGACCAGGGACTTCACTAGCGTGAGCAAGGCCTCTATGACGACCACGTCTCGATGCTGCATGGCCGTCTTAAGATTGTAGTTGACGACTGTTTTGGTTGGCGCATCCATCGCCCTCTTAGCAAAGCGGCCTGTGGCGTCATCGGCGTCGTCGGTGTAATAGACGCAACTAACTGTATGTCTGGACACCGCCACTACCGCGTGGGAGATGCTGTCGTGGACCTGAAGCCTTCTGGACTTGGTGTTGATGATGATGACACTTTCGTAGGTCAACCCCTGAGCCTCGTGTATGGTTAGCAGGCGCGACCCTTCGCCGGATCCAAATCCCTGGCTCGCAAG
Organism: Orthosia gracilis; assembly: GCA_947562075.1. Taxonomy (NCBI): domain Eukaryota; kingdom Metazoa; phylum Arthropoda; class Insecta; order Lepidoptera; family Noctuidae; genus Orthosia; species Orthosia gracilis. The sequence continues at coordinate 46,909,829 of OX387268.1, forward strand.
AGAAGCTTTCTCCCCCTGCGTATGAACCAGGAACAGGGTGTTTTGGGCAGTGCTCGTTATTTGCGCCCCTGTGTAACCTTTCACCCTCAGGGAGTGGACCCGCGACAGCGACGACTTGGAGGAGTATATACCGGGGTATATCTCACTCAGTACAAACGCCACGTCCATTGGATTGCGATGTGTGCAGAGAAACTCCTGGGTGATGCCAGCCACCAGGTCTGGACGGGTATACCTAAGCTCGAAAAGGTTCTCTCTGTCCAAAAATGGAAGCTGGTTAACGTCTCCGACGAGGACAAGCTCGCTTGCTCCAGACAACTTTACTGCCATGACTATGGCCCCAAAGTGGTTCATAAGAGCCTCGTCTACCGTAAGACGGTAGCATTTGTCTTGACTCTTGAAACCGTTTGCTAGGATTGAGGCCATAGTGCGCACCTTGGTCTTTGCTCGGTCTCCTAAGCGGCGCGCAAGCTTTTCCCTAAGATCTTTGGCAGCTTCTGTTGTCGTGGTGGCTAACACGTCCCTGTCCTCGTCGAAGTGCTTTACCAGCCAGGTTGTCTTACCGCAACCCGGAACTCCGTTAATCCATCTGATATTGGGTACCGCCCAGCTTTCCTGCGATGCCGGGATACCTGAGGTTCCCGAAATGGACTGTGCCATTTCCAGGATCTTATCATCCGGCATGATTTTGGTACATTTGGCGGTAACCACTATCGGATCGTCATTTGGCACGCTGAACTTGAGTTTGCCTGAGCGCTCCGTCTCCTCCTTGTCCAGGGCCACAAAACCACTACTCGCGCTGTAGGCTGCCATATACGACCCCGTCATTTCCCCTTTGATGACTTGGCATGTAACGTTGTCGTACACCGCTGCCCCTGCTTCCTCGAGCAGTACCCTTAACAGACCCTCTGTGTCTCTCTGGTAGGTCTGCAGGATCTTCCTGCATGTCGTAAGATTGACCTCTCTGGTTGCTCTTACAATTGCTACGTACTCGAGGAACGCGCTCTTTACGTGGTCCGTGGCACCCGACTTTACTGCGAGGGTCGGCGGGCTGACTTGCCCTTTGTCGGCTCGTGTTGGCTTAGGCTTTTGCTGGGTTGGTTCCTTTGGTGTTTTTCTGAAGAACCTCTCCAGTGCTGTCCCCTGCTTGTGAGATGCGTGGCTGGTGCTTGGGAGCAGTGCACTGAGGAAAGTGCCGAACGCTTTCAGGCGACTCCTCGACCGGGCCCTGTCCTCCGGGTTTGTGGTGTTGCACTGCTCCTTTGCAGCTTTTTCGGCTGCTGCCTTCTGCTGGGCCCTTTCCGATCCGCTTTGAGTGGTGGGGCTTGTTGTGGGGCTCGTCGCGCTGGCTGTTGGTTGTCCGGGGGCTTTGAGGAAACTCAGGGTTTCGCCTCTGTCCTCATAGACAACGACCTCATGATGTTCTGAGGCCTTTAGACAGCCAAAGCGGTCTGCGACGTCTCCTCTCTCTCTTCCCACCACCATTGCGTCCACGCTTATGATTCGGGCCGCGGATGACATGTAGTCTCCTGCCTCCCCAATCTTCTGAAGCAATGAGCTTGCCTGACCAAATGGAGTAGCCTCTCCCCACTCTAGCAATGCGATTGTTTTCCCTTTAAATCGCATTACACGACATCGGTGAGTGGCCACTTCCACTTGAGGTAGTGCAGCATACTTGCTGCCTTTTATGCTCGTTTTGGTGGTGCTTCCGTTAATCAGGGCGGCAATACCCGGTGAAATGTGTATTCGGGCCGCAGCTCGACTTGAGCCTATGCAGAAGCCTATGCCTAACTTCTCCTGATCCCTGTTCATGAACAGAGCGACGCCTCGCAGTCGGATGCCAGGGACTCCGTCTTCTCCGCATGCCAGGAATTGTGTAGTAGTCATCCTAGAGGCTGGTTGTAGGCTGGCTGTTACTGAATCCGCTGCTGCTACCGTTGGTAATGGCCGTTGGTTAGAGTGTGTGTGTGTAACTTGTGCATCAGTCAATGGTGTGGTTGATGTTGCTTGTGTAGTTGTGGTTGTTGTTTGTGTGGTTGTAGTAGTTGTTTGTGTGGTTGTGGTTATTATTGTGGTTGTGTGTGTTCGAGTGTGTGGTCGACTTCGCAAGGTTACGTCCGTTTTGTTGGCCCTTGCTGCGACTGTGGCGACTTTACTCGCGAATGCCAAGAATGGAATCCTAGTAGCTGGTCTCCCCATGATGGTGTGGAGTGTGGACTGGCTAAGCTGGGTTTCGAATTTTACTTCGAGCTCCATTCTGTCTTGGCTAAACCTTGGGCATTCGAAAAGCAGGTGCCAGACTGTCTCTTCGCAGCTCGTGTCACAGACGCACGAGGGACTATCTTTGAGATGGAAGCGGTGGAGATATGCTGAGAATCCTCCGTGTCCTGTAAGGATTTGTACATGGACCGGTGTGAGCACAGCGTCTCTGAGTGTCCTTTTTGCGGCTAGGACGTCTGGAAAGAATACTTTCGTGACCGATCCTGTACTCGAGGACTCGTACCGCGCTTGCCACTTCCTTATAGTCCCCTCCCGTATCTTCCTCCTCACGAACGATACGGGGACCCTGCTGTAGTCAGATGTGAGTTTTGTTAGGGCTGCCTCCTTGGCCAGCTCATCCGCTCTCTCATTCCCGGCAGTTCCCACATGGGCCTTAAGCCAGAAGAGCCTCACTTCTCTGCCCTCCTCTCTGATTTCACTGACGCTTCTTTTGATTTGGAGTGCCAGGTGGTGAGTGACAGACGGTCTCCTGAGCAGGTCCAGTGACGATTTCGAATCACTAAAGATGCTCACGGAGGCCGCCTTGGATTCTCTTGCCATTCTGACAGCTCTGAAGAGAGCGTACATTTCCGATTGGAAGACGGTGTTGTGAGGCTCCAAGCCGAAGGTGCTGAACTTTGACTCCGTCCCGTTTTCCCACCAAGTTAGGGCAGCTCCGACTTTCCCCTCTATCTTGCTGCCATCGGTGTATATCTGGGGGCCGAATACTTGGTGAGTTTCCAGGGTTTCGGGAGTCAAATTCTGTAGGCATTCATAATCGGTTGTTGTGAGTTGCGCTGGGTGGGGATTTTTGGAATAGTGCACGTTGCGCTCCAGCTCGCGGCCCAGCGGTATGAACTCTTGGGAATGTCCCTTTTTGATCTTGAAAAGGGTTGCCGCCTCGATTACTCGGAGGTCTAGGTCTTCTCATATGACTTACATATCCACCCTTGGTCGAAAAACTCCGAGCACAAAGCGGACACGTCAGAACACCGTTGACGACTATACGACTATTTACTATTAGATGAAATATATCACCACTTTCAGGCAATAAACGCAAATTGCGAGGAAAGTATACTTACGTCAATAAATCTGGAACTTAGCCGCTATGTAGGATACCTGCCACAGGGAACTATTGCAGTGATTCCCAAACTGGGTTCCGTAGAATAGTCATCAGGGTTCCGCCAAAATTATTTATAATTAGCTCTTAAATAATACCACGGTAACAAATATTATTTTGAAATAGCGCAAAATTCGAGGTGTGTGAAGAAATGGGAAGTCAATACGAATCACTCCTCTTACATACCGAAATTCTGGATTGCCTGTGTGGAAAAGGACAACACTGACCGTTTTACGCGTGTTTAATTTTTTACAAGAAAACGCGGTGGAATAACCAAATGAAATTAAAACTATTATAACTGATCATTTCGCAAATCTCCTGAAATCTTTGTCCGATTACTTGCCTGAAAATTATATTGATTTTGAATGGGTATAAAATCCATTTATTATAAAAAGTCAACCAGCGGTGCTGACCGTCCTGGATTATGAAGCATTCATAGATCTTCAAAGTTCATCCACATTAAAACACACATTCGAATCTGTATCTCTGAATGAGTTTTGGATTGGTGATAGGAGTGAATACCCTGAAATAGCCAAAAAGGCTATCCTACCATTGCTCCCACTCACCACAACGTATCGTTATGAAACAGGCTTTTCAGCCTACGTTTATACAAAAAAACAAATACAGGTCAAGATTGGTACTACCCCTGATATACACATACAATTGTCGGACATAATACCGAACTATAAAACAATTATTCAAAAAACAGTTAAACAGTCTCATTCAATTATATTACCAATTTCTTAAAAAAATGTTCTTATACAAATTCCTGTGTTGATTTGTAATTATTTGATACGGGGTTCCATAGAATAAAAGGTATTTGTTTGGTGTTCCGTTATCTTTAAAGTTTAAGAACCCCTGAACTATTGCACAGATGAAAAACGAGGCGATGTACCAATAGGATATATTGAGTTGAAAGCATTCATCACTGACTGACATTCGATTAAGTCTCTCCTGTAGAATCAGGGGCGGCAATATAATACTGTATTTACAAGGTTTGTTTGAGCTAGAGCCACGAAGCACGAGGTGACTTCATTTTAGAATCAAGGTTAATAATTTTAAAGAAATTTTAAATTAAATTTTGAATTAAATATGTATATTGTAACTGCTTCCTTGGTCTAGGCATCTAGTGGTTTCAAGTTCTTCTTCTGAGTCTGGTTTTATGGGTTTTTCTATAAGGAATTTCAATCTTTTTTCTCAGTAACTACCCGGTGACTGATACCCAGTGAATTTTATGTTAAAATATCATAAGCATCTTCATAGTCACGATATATTTAACAGTAGGATGACGTCTATTGCTGATTTTTCGGGCTGGTTGTATCTATTAACCCTCCTCTAACTTTATCCAGATCATAAAACCTGGTGGAGGGTCCAACGTACCGCTTTTTATTTCACATACTTATCTGGAATTTATGTAAGTCGATCAACATAGCCATCTGGGCTTAGCCTGACTAATAAATTTTAATAGTAAGAATAGTTTTAGGTCATGGTTGTTGAGGGAAACATCAACAGATTTTATGAATTCTTCACAAAATTAAATTGAATAGAACCAGCGGAAAACCTGAATCTGCTGAACTATGCATAAGACGAGCTTATTGGTGAAATCTTCGAAAATCTTCAGTATAAATTACTTTTTCTGAGGCTCGGCAAATTCGGAAATTAATATCAACCGGATCGTTTAATCTTATAAACTCAAAACCCGACCTATATTTATCGCTCGCTATTAAAGTATATCGGTTACCCTGTTCATTAATTTAATTCTTGGAATTTATAAACAACAAATTACAAAGGCTTCTCAGACGGCCTTTACTTAGGCTGCAATAATTCATAATCTCCTCGGCAAAGAAGAACTTGGAGCGCCCGGCAACTTCTCAAACTTTCGTAGCCTTATCTACTTTAAAGCTATTAATATAAAGCGAGGTATCCCCTGTTTGTTCGCTTCCAAATTACTAATAATTCAATCAAATTTTGTAATTAACTGTGCCGACGTTATTATGTCCGCTATCTGGCTTTTGGAGAAGTATTTGAACATAAAATGTACTCGTGATCTAATTAGATGTTGTACAATATATACGTATCTTTATGAACACCAACACTATGAACCCTTTTTATTGGCACGCCTCGCTATGATACTTTTAAATATAAAGCGAAGCACGAGAAAGCATTAGTAGATACTCTCGGATTTGAAGAATAATAATCGTAAATTGAAGAATATTATTTGTTTTAAAACTGTAGAAGACAAAAGGTTTAAGCTAAATGCCTGTAGGGATTAAGAGAGCGCGCTCGGCTGGAGGCGCCCGGTCGGCACAATGGAACATCGGAATGCTATTTGTGATGTTAAAAACGCGGAACGAATCTTGTTGTAAAATGAAAAACGTTTTACTCATGATACCTACTCCTATAGGTACTCAATATATTTCCACAGGCATTTTAAAAGAGCAAAGGTGAAGCAAAGTTTAGTCACTTTTCCAGCGGACTGCGTCTTCAATATTAACAGATCATAAAATGCTTGAAGACTATTATCGCACATAATATGTCACTTGTTATCTGGATATTCATCTTCGAAATAATATTTGAAAATTGGAAATTTATATCTTAGACCTTCGTTAGCGACAAAGCACACGGGTTTGTCGGACCTGTTGATGAAGGCTTTCATGTCATTGAAACATTCGCACCGTTTGATCGGGTCCATCATCGGTCAGGTTCCTCTACTGCTATACTGTTAAAGCCGCACAACTGTTTGGTATCTCTGTAATAAAGCCCGAATGTTCTTACGTCCCCTTGATAGTCTGGCAAGTCGCCTGGTTTGGTTTCGATAAGGTCACATCGTACCATCGCATTCATCGACACTTCGGTAATTCTCGGCACCACATCCTTTTTTGTCTTAGAAGCGATTGTGTTCATATGAATAAATATGTATGTATTTTAAACGCTTACCATCAGGCGAGATAATGGTCGAACGCGAGCTTAACAGTAAAAAAATGTCCTAGATAAACTGAGAAAATACTTGCCCGGATTGAACTCAAGAACGCAAGCAAGGCTGACGATGAATAATATTTAGATATTAATTATACCCTTTTTAATTTCATCTCCGAGCAAAGTTAATATCAGTATCCAGACAGCACCATCCTAGAATATTTGCTAAAAAAATATTTAACTAACAAATTATTTTACCCGTATTAAATAGTTAATATTTATGAACCTCCACCGCACAATCATAATAAAAGACGTCGTTTCTCTGCTCTCCGAGCATTCTGATTGAGTCATTACCGTGACGGAATTCGATATAGCTATGTGAGTTTGCTCCCGGAGTCCCCGCCACATATCATTACTACATCCACTTTTTATCGGCATTTTCCCTCCGCTAACAAGCACCATTGAAAGACCATTAAAGGTTTTTGTCCTCGTTCAACTTTGGGTAGTTCCGATTTACGACCAGTTCTCCATCACTTACCACTTACGGATAGAACAGTTACTGTTACATCATACTAATATTATAAATGTGAATGTAAGTTTGTTTGTTACGCTTTCACGCAAAAAATACTGAACCGATCATCATGAAACTTTGTACATAAATTCTTGGAGGTATTAGAAGTAACATAGGACACTTTATATATATATTTTTTTCAAATGTCTTCGCTGCGAGCGAAGCCGCGGGTAAATGCTACTACTTATTAATAAGGCATATATATTATATCCCCAATGATCGCAATACTGGCCGTACGCCCGTTCGGAGCCAGAATATCAATATTGAACCTCCTTTTGGACAGTTTTGTTTGCAAAATATTCTTTGATTTACTTATGCTATTTCATTTGAGAAGAAATTATAGCCATCAATTTTTCTGTGTAAAAATATTTTTAGACATCAAAGTCGTTTTGGAGTATCCCAAAGGTGCGAAAAATTATCGTGTTGTTAAATTTTGTTTTAAAACAAAACTATTAGTTACACGAAATAACCATGTTTCACAAGTAATGTACATGAATCAATAATAAATATATATATTTCAAACCTTTTGATCTAGCCGTTACTAAGGAGAATGCTTTAGAAACTAACCGTTTTATGGCACTAAATCGGCGGAAGGCCCATAAGTAATAAAGCTCAAGTTCGCAAACGGCTCGCTTCAGCGCGTCCTATTTTAAAGTTCCGCAGTATTTAGAGCAAACATCTGACTTACCCGGCTTTTCCTTCCACTTCTTAGGCAGCTTAGTTTTCTTGAGAAGCAGTGGGAAAGGATCTTTTCCGCCCTTGCCATCGTGGATTTCCTGCGTGAATACTCGTAGATTAGTAGATTATATTGAAAGAAAGCAAGATAGTCTTTAAAAATATGTGGAAATTAAAGGCTCTTTCAATTTAGACGTTTCTTCTCCGAATGCTTTCTTCTGGACTTATAGTGTATTTGTAATGTTGTGCTCCATTGGTGTAATTGCTGTAAGGCGTTCTAGTGCGAGGGTAAACAAATATATAATAATAATTGCTCTGGCGCCGCAGCGGTGCGGGTCCTGCGCACACATGCTTACTCGTCCTGCAGTCGTTCGTGCGCGGCACCGGGCACTGCACTGCGCTCTTGGTGTATAAACTGTAAGGAAATAAAAATCTGGTCGTTTGCAGTACGACACTCGCACCGCTGCGACGCCGCGGGAGTCCGACACGAAACGTCTAAATTGAAAGAGCCCGCAGATCTGCGGCGTGCCGCCGCTTAAATCTCGTACATTTTGCCATAAGGTCATATTCATAAAAATCTCTGAACTGTTTAGCAGATTCAGAATTCAAATTGTCTATAGAGTATTTGAATTTGGAATGTGCTAAGCAATCGATAAAATGTCGTGATATTTGTAAATAAGGGTGACAATCTTTACTCTATTTATTAGGTTTTCTATTACATATGAAATTCGCGTTTTGGAAGGGAGAAACAAAGTCGTTTTTTTTAAATTATGATATATTTAGTATGTACCATTGCTATTTATGCCATCTCATAGTAGGTAGTTCATTGATCCCTTTTCTAAAAAAACCATTCGGACGGGAATCATTAAAATCTTTGAAGGCGCTTTGGACTGCCCCATCGGAGTTGAATTTTTTCCCTTACAAGAAGAACAAATTTATTTTATCCAAATTTCGAAAAAAATGGTAATCTGTTGGAGCAAGGTCCGGGGAGTACGGTGGTACGGGGTGGTATGGGTGGGTACGGTCTTAGACATTCCAATTGAAGCTCCTCTAATTTGGTAGCCGTCTGTTGTGCAGTGTGTGGTCTAGCGTTGTCCTGAAGCAGCAGTGGCCTAGAACGATGGACCAGCCTCGGCTGTTTAACAGTTAGCTTTTCCATCATGGTTTGCAGTGGCTGACAATAGACATCCGCCGTGATCGTCTGGCCAGATTTAAGAAAGCTGTAGTGAACGACACCGGCACTAGTCCACCAAACGCTCACAAGTAATATTTTAGAGTCAATTTTCACTTGGGGCAGGATTTGGCTGGTTCGCCAGGGTTCAGCCATTGCGATGAGCGTTTCCGATTATTGTACAGGATCCACTTTTCATCACAGGTAATGATTCGATTTAAAATCCCTTCAATATTGTGTCGGTTGAGTAATGTAACGCAGCAGTCAACGCCCGTTTGTCGGTTTGCTGCACTCAATTCATGAGGTACCTTTCAAGCTTTTTCACCTTCCCAATTTGCTTTAAGTGGATTAAAACAGTTTTATCAATAAAACCGCAGCCTGCAGCTAACTCGGGCGTGGTTTGCGATGGATCCGCTTCCACAATAGCCTTCAATTATTCATTATCAACTTTGGTCTCCGGCCGTCCACGGGACTTGTTCTGCAGGTCGAAATTTCCAGAACGAAAACGTTGGAACCAAAAACGCACTGTATTTTATTTTGCGACACCGTCGCCATACACATAGTTAATCCTTCGAGCCGTTTCTGCAGCACTGGTGCCACGATGGAACTCGTACTCGTAAATAACGTGATATTTCAAGTTTTCCATTTTGTAAACTGACTGGCGCAAAGAAAAAACCAAAAGAGGAAAAAACAAATGAATTACGGTTTTCCAAACACAAAAGTAAGAGTAAATAGCTGTATAAATTTAAAATTGAAATTCCAAACCAAAGAGGAGATATTTGAGATCAAAGTGGCCAGTACGACAAAACGCCAATTTGATAGGTAAGGACCTAATATTTGGATAATGGCTTAGATTGTGATATAAACAAGTATCTAATGAAGCATTAATTATTTAGTTTCGAGATAAGTGGCCACACATCGTGTGTGCGAACGCTGAGGAATTTCTATTGAGCGTCCGTAATTGGAGTGCGCGCTACTCCAGGACCCACATAAATATTCATTGCCCTGATTTTCCAAGGCCACCGTTTGTTTTTAAATGAAGCCCTAAACCCTCGCTTTTTGAATGCTTTTCGCCACGCCTTTGTTTTCCCGGTCATACCAATATTTTTAATGGTATTTAATCACCTTGTTGAATTAATAACGTTGACAGTCGCTGACTTGGTTTATTAGTGTGAATCTCAGTTATTACATGATGACTATCTCAGTTTATTATGTGTTATTGAAGATAAATAAACACCCATTCATCACGAACAGCCAATCCATTACCTTTAATGCACTATAACAGTTTTAAAATGGTTAGTTTACACAAGAACAATAAAGATTATAAGAAAATCAAATATATCTAGTTATTTATCTATAATTCTTACGCACTTAAGTAATTATTCTGTAAGTGCCCAATTCTGAAAATTATTTAGTATTAATATTTGACTGTAATATTAAAAAATATATAACTTTATGATAAACATGAAATCATAAGCCTGATAGAAAAATTAAAGTATTCGATTCTCGCCAATGATATTCTAGTAAACAGATACGTTATACACTCACAAAACAACCGAAAAAAGTGTTCCGCACAGCAGCGGCACCACACATACACACTTTACATTCATCTGACATTTCACTACAAGACGAAAGGGATGGCTTGATAAAACCAACAAGAAAAAAAAGAGACAGCTAGTGTTTGTCACTTGCGTGTGAATGTAAACAAACTTTATTCTGACCACCAATGTTTTTTTCTTTTTCTAACCTCCAAATATCAGAATATTAGGAAATAAAATAAATAAATTAGTAAATTGAGGTGTATTGCATACTTACATATGGTATGAGATCCCTTCTGTTTTATGTACTTTGGTATCATAATTGGTACACTTTCTAAATACACACGATGGCATTTTTTTTTAATATTGTTTTTGTTTCAACAAAGCGTATCGCTCTTCGCCATGCGTGACATAGACTAAAGACTATACGTCCCAATTAGGACGTATTCGAGTCTTCACTATGTGCGTGCTCATAACATATCTGTTTACTAGAATATCATTCATTCTCGCTATTTAAATTACGTATGTCAGCTTTTGAACGAACAATATTATAAACTAAACGAATAATATTATAACCACAGATAATAAATATAATACTTCACTACATAAGCATACCTGTAGCATCATATAACAACAACCTTCGTATCTCACTGTATGTAATAATCGTCTAGGTTAATGGCATAAAAGTATAGTTTTTTTTGAAAATGGAAACTCTATTTGAATGTAAATTAAAAACGAAATTCTTTCAATTGACATATTGTTAAAGATATAAAGAATCCATTCTACTCCGTTAAAATAGATTCCTATGTTTGGTTCTATTTTACCAGAAAACTCTAATTGTTATATTTGAAACTCTTATGACGTCCGCGTATCTACGATGACGTGCTTATTAAAATCAAATAGTTAACAGTATATTTTCACGATATGGGATTATTCTCTAGAAAAGAAGATATTGCTATAATGCTATGCTTGCTTACCTTAACCGCAATGGTGTCATCTTGTAGGAAATATAGCAGCTTGTAATCTTTCAGTTCACCGAAAGCTGAATCGCGGTCATCCCATACGACGTCGAAACTGTAAATAAAATATGTACCATGAATTAACTCTCCGTGTGAACTACTCTCCGTGTGGCTCTCACAAAGAGTAGTTCACCGTAGTTCGCCGCATTTCCCCATAGATGCGATCACAGACAGCTTAGGGATCGTATGTTATCAGGTTGATGCGCACATCTCGTTTGTACAATGATAACATCTTACCAGGAAACCATGATTTCCCCGAGGATTGTGCAGGTCAGACGGCATTTACTTCGTGAAAAATTTACCACACTGTATAATTAATGAAGGAACTGGCCATGCATTACTATCGTGTACAAGAAGTTCTCTTAAGTAAATTGGAACGTGGCATCCGGAATTAAGCCACGTAAGAGAATATTGTATGTTAATGAAAACATTGTAAGAGAAGATGAACCAACTTTTTCATAAGCTTGAAGAATAGCTTTATTGTGCCTTAGCCAAGTCTAGGGTTCCTTGTGCCTATGCTGGCCTGCGTATCTATTAGGCTATAAAAGAGGCGGCCAATGTCCGAAAATAGCCCACCTATAAAAAGAAAATTACCGCTACCGTAAATAAAAATGAAAGAGATTCATTCCTTGCGAAAATATAATGTGAATATGGGACAATCTAGATGTGCCTTTAAACTTGATTCTATTGCTAACGTAACGTACGCTATTGATATTTTTAGCTCCCATGCCGAATAAGGTACTTTAGAAGTTAAAAGCGATCGTCCCAATATGTACCTAGATCTAACCACGTAACCAGATGCTGCCAATTCAATCAATCAATCCCCACTAAAGCTTTGTATCTGCAACAGTAACTATAATAGTCACATCGGATCTTTGTGTCTCTGAAGTTGACTCTGCGCAATAAACAGATTGTCATCGATTATACTGCATAGAGTAAGCGATTTAGGACGATGCGACAAACATTAGCGAGTGAAAGAGACACTTATACAATGCGGTCTTCACCTTCAATAATGACATAAAAATAGCTACTACGCAAGGTCTTGCAGCCAATTCAGAGGCACAAAGATCCGTTGTGAGCATTTTATCTCATACTTTGAAGCGGTTAATCAGTTATATGTGCATATCAAAGGATATATATAAGATGTATATATATGATACATATATCATACAAGGATGGTAATAGGTAGCGTTCTGTATTTTCTGCCACCTCTATGAGAAAAAGGCCTGAGTTTATGTATGTATATGAATAGATAAACGGCCTAACCAGGGTAAACCCTGGTTAGGCCATTTTTAGGCTTAGATTTAGGTAGCATTAAAGGGAAAACGGTGAAAGAAAACACCACCCGTGAGGAAATCGTCATGTCCCAGAACCAAAAAGTCGAAGACATGCGACAACTGCAGTTGTTGCCGTCCTGAGATAGATCAAGACGGCGGGTTGGTCTTAGTCGTATGTGTGTTGCACATGAACATTGTTTCTGTGTGTGTAAGCTAATATTAACCCGCCGCCGCCGTCCGCGTCGTGAGATCCAACAACTGTACCAATTCCTCGCACGTGTGTTAGATTACAGTGCACTTCGTCTCACAGAGAAGAGGCCTATGTCCCCAGAAGTTGGGGCCTTATAAATTATTCAATGAAAATCTTTTTTTAAACAATTCTTTTTCGTATTCTTCTCATCAAACCCTTTCATTTGATACCTATGGCTGTTTATAGCAACACAAACTGTTATATTACTATATTTTATCTGTGTAAGCAACTGTCACCTCTCTCTTCTCTATAACCTGTGGTCGATAACCGGCACGTTTCATGTGAGTTACAGTACAATATTAATAAAACAAGCAAAGTGTATCAATTATACAACTAGAGTCCATTCAAATTAAGAAATATAGTAAAAGGCAGAATTGAGCTGGCAGTGCATAAAAAATTCGCCATCTTGGGCCGTCCGCCATATTGGATTTAGAATGACGTTACTTAGCTAACCATACACTGTCATCCAAACTAAACGTGTACGCAAAATTTCATCTTAATCGGCGGTGGAAGATAACTGCTTTAAAATTCAGTTGCAAGATTTGACCCGAACACACTTACATACATAAATTGTGAGTTAAATAAAAGCTTGTAAAAAAACTCGACGTTTTTTAGCGACTGATTAGCAGATGATGATGATGATCAAAGACTTTATAGCTCAGATGTTTTAAAAAATAAGGGTGTTACTGTTTATGATTTGATCATACCACTTTAACCTGACACCAGTATATTTACCTAATTTTTCTGAACCTAATATGTACTAAGGTAGCGGTCGTCATTTCAGAAGACACCAGGTAAAAAAACACAATCACAAAACACACTATAGAAATTTCAGTTGTACACAATGTACCTAAATAACTAAAAATGATACTTATTATGATAACGTACTCGTATTAGGCATGGTAAACACAACATGAGTGAATACAGTTGATACTCCAATTATGTTACTAATTTTATTGGCAAGTAGCTAGACTAGGTACGAGTACCTACCTCCTTTACAAGGTAGATTTTTGAGACGGGGCGGTGAGGACCTTATCCATCGTAACTACAGGAATACTTTCTTAGGCCCAGTTTTTTTATCCGTAATTTAATCCACCATTGGTCAAATATGCTAACCAATGGTTGCAACGACAAAACTAGTTTTTATTTTACATTTTTTTGCCTCAAAAATAACCAAATACCTAATTGCTCAGGAACCTGGCGTCGACATATTTATGCTCGCCGACAAACTTATGTTGAACATTTGTATGAAGATTTTTGGTTTATAAGTGTTATTATATGTGTAATGTTGGTTAACCATTAGTTGAGTTAACTACGGATAAAAAAACAGGGCCTTAGGAGACTGTCATTAACTTTTTGAGTAATTGCAAACTGTGCGTTCACAGATTTTGAAGAAACTCTAGAGTCAGCAAGAAAATACGCAATAAAAAAAAGAAAAGAACTATTCAATAGGCAAACGATCCTGTTTCTATTAGGGACCTTAAAAGTATTTTAGTCTTTTGGAGCAACTGAGTTTTGATAGCAACAAAACGTACAAGGGTTTTTATGCGATTTGTGGAGATTCTGGTAATAGCCACAATATTCCAAAAAATCTTTTCTCATTCAATCTACGCTTTATAAATATATATTGAGATATTGAAGTTTTAGGTGCCTATTACGTCAGAATGTATAATTTCTACAAGGTATATACACATAGGTGTACTCTTGTCTATACGCGTTACGAGTATTATCTTGCTTGTAAACAATAAGCCCTCGGGCGTTTTCGCGCTAATTACATTTTCGGTACCGATTTACACCCTTCTGAACAATATAATAAATTGATTTATGAAACCAAACAGTCCAACACACTCCTAAATCGGGCGAGTTAATCTCTCGGTATTGGATGTGTTTGACTGTGAATAAATATATGTACGGAAAATTGGTCTTTTAAATGACTGAGAACCGACCCAATCAACGTTTGAAAGGTTCAACATTCTTCTTATATTACCTTTGATTGTCAAAACTCATCATCTTCATCATTTCAGCCGTTGACGCCCATAGTCCTGCAGGACTTAGGCCTCCCCTGAGCATCGCCACATTGAACGGTCCCGTGCGTCTCGCATCCAGCGGATTCCTATCACACTCACCAGATCATCAGTTCACCTTGTGGGAGGCCTTCCAGTACAGCGTCTTCCCGTTCGCGATCGCCACCCCAAAATATTTCGGCCTCACCGACCATCCGTTCTGCGAGCAATGTGCCCTGCCCACTGCCACTTAAGTTTCGCAATTCTTCGGGCTATTTTGGTAACTTTGGTCCTCCTGCGGATATCCCTTTTTGGGGGCCGAGTCACCCACGTCCGTAGGAGTGTACCCTTTGATTCCCTACACGTGGTCCCCGGGTGGTGCAAATCAGGTGACATCTGGTGGTAGGCTTCGGCCGAAGGCTTGCGACCACCCACCGGGCAAAGACGTATCGCCAAGCGGCCTAGCCGTGTTCCGTTACGATGCCCGGTGTAGCCACTAGAGGAATTGGGTCGAGACAGCCGTTCCACTGCAGGCGGACCAGCCTGACGCGCGCTGTTATGGACGTATCGGGAGACTAGTCGCGGAGGGTAGCGGGATCCGAGGCACGGTGCGCCGCTGGCCGACCGCAGGTAGTTGGGGGCCCAAGTAGTGTGCCAGCCACACACGAAAGGCTGCCCCGCCAACTGTCGAAAAATCCCGGAATGCACCATCGTGCTGGTTGGCGACCAGATGGGGAGGGCCCGATGGACATTCCGGGGGGGCTCGGGCGTCCCCGCAGTCTCCGGACTAGTGCCCCAATGATAGCGTCTTTTTCAGTGCGTGTCTGTAGGTTAGCAGCGTGGAACCTCGTCTCACTTCCTTCTCCTTACCTCCATTCACTTAATATATGAGAAGGAAAAAGAAAATTGGTCTCAAACAGCGGCTGCACCCCCTCCCCCACAAAGTGCACCTCACCAACATTCGAGGTCTGCACTCAAATCTCTCTGCAGTCCACTACCACCTGGAGGCTGAGAAACCAGCGCTGTTTTTCCTTACGGAGACGCAGATAGCGAGTCCGTCAGATGTGTCGTACTTATCTTACCCAGGGTTTACCCTGGAGCACAATTTTAAACCACACGCGGGTGTGTGTATGTACGCCCGTGACGACACTTGCTATCGGCGTCTCCGTAACCTTGAGGACCCCAGATTCTCAACGCTGTGGGCTCTAGTGGACACAGGTCTGGATAAATTTATCTACGCCTGTGTCTACCGTTCGCATAGCGGAGATCAGGAGGCAACCAGGCTCACAGAGTACATCAGTGAAGCTGCTGACGCGGCACAGCAGCGGTACCCTTTCGCCCAATTAGTGTTACTGGGGGACTTTAATGCCCACCACCAAGAGTGGCTCTTCCCATACCAGTGCACTGACCATGCTGGGAGGGAGATGCGAAAGCTTTCGCTAGCGCTCAACCTTACCCAGCTGGTCCAGGGAGCAACGAGGGTACCGGATGTTGACTCGCACACGGTCAATTGCTTGGACCTTCTGCTGACAACAGATCCAGACCGATACTCTGTGTCGATAACTTCACCTTTGGGTAGTTCCGACCACTGTCTGGTGAAGTCTGTGTCCGTCTACTCCCCGCCCGATCCCAGCCCAAGAGGCACCCGGCGGGTTTGGCGGTACAGGTCAGCAGATTGGGATGGCATGCGATCTTTCTTCGCATGCTATCCTTGGCAGCCTACTTGCTTTTCTTCGGCTGATCCTTCGTCGTGCGCGGACGCCGTGACGGGTGTGTTGCGTCAGGGAATGGAGTACTAAATTCCGTTCTCTGACGTAACAATGTCCAGCGTTGACCGGCCATGGTTTGGCGCCGAATGTCATCGCGCCGACGCCCTTAAACATGAGGCGTACCTGGCATGGGTCGACGCGCGATCGCGCGAAGCGAGTGACGTGGGTCAGAAGAAGAGGGCCTTTAACAGAGCTGCTGGTGTGTGTTGGTGTTGCGAAGGGCTCGGTTTGACCACATTAGCCGAATAGGGACCAAACTTGCTTCTTACCCAGCAGGTAGTAAAGTGTTTTGGTCCCTGGCTAAGTCAGTCGAATCGAACTTCTGCCGTCCCTCACTACCACCACTGCTGAAACCAGATGGGTCGCTGGCCCACTCCGCTGAGGAGAAGGCAAATTTATTTGCCTCTCTTTTTGCGGAATCTTCGCGTCTAAATTCTGGTGATTCGCGGCCCCCTCCTCCTTTTGTTGGATGCGAGACGAGTATGTCGGACATTCGCATCCACCAAAAGGACGTCCGTAGGGTGCTACGCAACCTCGACGTGAACAAGGCTAGCGGCCCTGACGGAATACCAGCTATAGTTCTTAGAACCTGTGCGCCTGAACTGTCTCCGATCTTGACACGCCTATTCCGCCTTTCATATGAGACTGGAAAAGTGCCGAATGCTTGGAAGCAAGCCAATGTACAGCCCGTGCCCAAGAAGGGCAGTCGAGCTGACCCGGCTAACTACCGACCCATCTCTGTTACGTCCATACTCTGTAAGAGTATGGAGCGTGTACTAAACACTAAGCTCCTGGCATACCTAGAAGCTAACGATATCCTTAGCGACCGCCAGTACGGTTTCCGCCGAAATCGGTCTACTGGGGATCTTCTAGCGTATGCCATTCACATATGGAGTGAGGCCATCGAGAGGCACGGGGAAGCGCTTGCCGTTTCCCTCGACATCTCGAAGGCTTTCGATAGGGTCTGGCACGAAAGCCTTATCGGTAAGCTTCCTTCATTCGGTCTGCCCGGTGGTCTGTGTGATTGGATCGCAGACTTCTTGAGAGATCGGTCCATTCGAGTAGTTATTGATGGCTGCTCGTCGGACCAACTGGATATTAATGCCGGGGTCCCTCAGGGGTCGGTACTCTCAGCAACATTGTTCTTGTTGCACATTAACGATCTGCTTAAACCCGGCACCTTTGGGTATGCAGACGACAGTACTGTTGCTGAGAGATACTTGTCCAACGCACGGGCTACCGGGCCACAGATCCAGTCTCTTCGTGAGGCCATGGTGGAGCGCTTGAATTTGTCCTTGCAGGCAGTCTCCGAATGGGGTGATGCCAATCTGGTCAAGTTTAATGCTACTAAAACCCAGGCGTGTCTTTTTTCCGCTAAAAAGAGCCAATTTCACCCGGCTCCAACTTTTCGTGATGTAACCGTGCCAATAACGGACCATCTTGAGCTTCTTGGCGTTACGTTGACATCGACTCTCAATTTTGGGCCTTACATTGAGGCAAAGGCTCAGCTGGCTTCCAAAAAGTTGGGGATCCTTGCGAAGGTGAGAAGGTACTTCACGCCGGAACAGCTGCTCAACTTGTATCAAGCGCAAGTTCGATCGTGCATGGAGTACTGTTCTCACCTCTGGGACGGTTCTGCCAAATACCAGCTTGATGCACTAGAGTTGATCGAAAAGCGGGCCAAAAGACTTATCGGCAATGAGGCACTGGTCAAATCAAAGCTCCAGAGCCTTGAACATCGTCGCCGAGTTGCCAGCTTGTCGGTTTTTTATCGGTTACATTTCGGGGAGTGTGCGATGGAATTGCATGATTTAATTCCGCCCAGCCCGTTCCATCATCGGACAACCAGACGCACGGCGATGCGTCATCGGTACATGGTGGACATCCCACCCATACGCACAAAACGTTTTGGGGACACTTTTATTATGCGTACAGCTAAGGAGTGGAATTCCCTGCCGGAGTCTGTGTTTCCCGATAGCTACAATCTAGGGGTCTTTAAGTCAAGAGTGAATAGGTTACTTCTAGGCAAGCGTGCTTCACCGTCGACCACATCATCGCTTACCATCAGGTGAGATAGTGGTCAAGCGCGAGCCTATATACAATAACAAAAAAAAAAAAAAAAAAAATCCTCATTTCTGATTCGATCACGCAAGGTAACTCCGAGCTTACCCCTTTTCTTTGCCCTCTGGGTGACTTTAAGCGTTCTCATAAGGCCCATTGTGAGCGAACACGTCTCAGTGCCACATGTCATCACTTACACACTGGTCTTTTGGACTGGTCTACTGGACTCTCGCCTTGAGACACAGCAGTAAGTTGGAGGAGTTGCCTAGCCTAGTCGGATTCGACGGTTGACCTCTTTCTCGAAGATGGACCTATCCAACTGGACCGTTTGTCCCAGGTAGACATAATCGTCTACAAATTCGGGTGTAGAGTTTCCGATCTTGATAGGAGTGAGTGTTACATGGGCATTCAACATGACCTTAGTTTTTTCTGTGTTCATTTTTAGAACCACGCTTGCGTGGCGTTTTTTTACAAACCTTTTAACACCCCGATTTACCGTTGTCGATCTGGCACCGTTGGAAAGACTGCAGTACAATCCAAGACTCGACCGAATCGAAAGCTTTCTCGTAGACCACAAACGCTAAGCAGAGGGGCAGGTTGTACTCTTCGGTCTTCTTATAACCTGCCGCAGCGTATGTATGTGGTCTACGGTGTTGAAGCCTTTACGGAATCTGAGGCTCGCAATGAGAGGCTGCAATTCGAGGAACATGCGCGAGTCGATTCGTGATGATTCTTGAAAACAGCTTGCAGACATGCCTAAAAAGTGAGAGAGGCCTATAGTTCTGTTCAGTTAAAACTATGTATAATTAAGCTGTCTTCTAATGCTTATGCAACACCGCTCTACGCCAGGCCAGCGTGCGGTGGAGCGTTCGTGTACGTGTGTAGCAACAGCAGCTCATAATGATGAATCCACTTATAAACATTGTTCCCTAAATGTCGAGTCAAGATACTTGCTTCGGAAATGCACTGATGTCTGGTCTCTTCAAAAAGCTTCTCTTTAAAGCAAATTAAAAAACTTTGATACGTTTAAGCTATCATTAAGTGTAGCGTTTAATATGGGACCCCAAGTAACTAATGGTGGCATGGAATCGCTTTCCAATCGCCATCAGGCTTGTTTTACTGACTAGGACAATAACAAAACACGATTTATTAATATCGATTGATGTGTTCAAACATGAAGTGGCTGTGTCGACGACAACTGGACAGTTTGTACTTATTCATGTCACAAACAAGGTAAAAAAACAATAAGATTTAGTAATATTTGGGCAATAACTTTACTTTTTTTGAATCAACTGTGTGTGGCAAATCATTACGTTTGTTATTTCTGAAATTTAAAGCTGAAGTTTATACCTAATTGAAGTACCTACAACTTCACTTCACCAGTCATACGATAAGATGGTACTTGTCATGTGAGAGTGTACAGGGGAGCAAGAAAATAATTATGGTGTTTCATTATAACCCTGAAAATGGATCTTCAATGCACAAGTATGTTAATATGTCATTGCGAAGTATGCGTAGCAGAGTATGACGTAGCAAGCGTAGAAGTGCATGGCGTAGCAAGCGTAGAGGTGCATGGCGTAGCGGAAGAACGATATTGAAAAACTAAGGCCAAAGATAAATCCATGATATTCCTGCAAAGATGACAATTACGCTTTTGGCCTTAGTTTTTCAACATCGTTCAAGTGGTTCTCAGTACAATGATGACACAAACGTTTTGAATAGAACAAGCTTTTCCCCAGAAAAAAACAAACAAGCACAAGAGGTTTTATGATTTTGTTGGGTAGATATTTTTAGCGAGGTCTTGAGACGAGGCATCATTAGACGTAGCATGGCCGTCTCTTACAAACGCTAAGCCGTGGATGACCGCCTACGCTCACTTCGCACTACCAATGCATATTTATTTAGAGGGCACATTTTTACAATCTTTAGTAAATAACTTCAGTTGACAGCATCCATGTGAGAGTTAATATACTGCCCAATCGTTTAATAGTAGGTGTACGGCATGACACCTAGCTGCTTGGATACTTATCCTTCGAGGAATCATAAGCCATGACGATAACCATTCCATATTGACAACATTTATAACGATTATCCGAATAGATGTCACAGACCAAAATGTTCTCGCTTCTGAAATATGTAGTAGCAATCCAGAAGATAATCATGTTCTAATTGAGAATAACTGTTAGATATTCTGTTCCATCGCTACCACATTAGCAGTGTCCTCACCCCATCTGTCAATCAATCTCTAAGCGGAATCCGATTGTAATTACCTTAGCTTTCCCCGAGAGGAGATTAATGTGGCTGCATGTGAATGGGGAAATTTCTACTACAAAGATTGCGATGATAGAATTACTTTCTAAAAGTTAACCTTAAGATTGGACAGTCAATACCAAAGCGGTAAGAATTAAGAGATTTGCCAAGCAATGTGACGTACAAGCTTACAAAAAACATCTAAAAGCATCATCACCACACATGGCGTGGAAAAATCACATGAACACATATAAGCGTAATTTCACGCCTGTTTCCATCGGGTAAGACAGAAACTACAGAACTCCTGCCACCATCCATTACATCTTGTAGTACTTAAATAATGGTCCTAAGTTCCAGGCAATGCTTTATCGGCCAAATGTCCAAAACAAAAATTCTCAACGGTCCACTTTCAAAGCCAGCCATGTATGAAAAATAATAAATTATGACTCGTCTGCAAGGACCATAGACAAGAACAACAAAAATGGAAAACTGGAAAGTCTGACACTTGTGTCCTAGTTACGGAACATCAGTGATTTATGAACCAAACACCGAGGAGCCCGTGTTTATTATTATGAGCACAGATAATAAAAATAAATAGCCATTAATAAGTCAAGTTATAACGAGGATGGGGACGGAAGGAGATAGGAACTCATTCAAACTCATCGTGTTAAAAATACAAACCTAATGGAATGGTATTTAACTTCGATAAGCGATGAATTTGGGTGGTTCTTAATTTTATTTTATCTGGCCTGTTTTTGCTCGACCAAAATTTCTTTATCGGCCGATATTTTGTGTCAGGCCTTCTTTAAAACAAAACTTATTCATTTTTACCCCAATTTATAGGAAATAATAATTAAACAATCCTTGCTCAATATTTTTGTCCAACGCTGGCAATAAGCAATTCTAAAGTTGTGCCAAAAACTCGTACCGCCATCTGTGTCCAGTCATTATTCCCAGCCGTTTCTTTAGGCCTTCTTGTCGGTCCCTCAGACCGAGATCAAACTATACCTACTTGTATAGAAACGGGTCGTAGTGATTTTAATCATCAAAATATAGAAATAAAATCGCTAGCACGTATCAAACCAAAAAGAGAGATTTACCAAATACACAAAACTCGTTTGCAGAATTAGAACTATTGAAATACCGCCGAGCATGCACGTTCCACCATTTCGTTCATTCCTTTGACTATGTTTCACAACTAAAATCCTCACATTTCACGTTAGTGGCGAGTCCATGTATATTTAATGCTGCGTCTGCAAGAGAAGGAACGTTTTTCGTTCAAAAACAACATTCACTCGTTATAGATCGGCTGTTCAGCAGAATTTGTTATTTGGCATAGAAATAAATAACAAAAAGTAATATTACGATTATAGCAACGTTCGGTCTGAGTAACAGTAAAGTTGCGAGCCATAAACAAGGAACAGATGGGTGGTTTGGGGCGCAGCCACGCGCCACGCGCCCGCGGCCTCGGCCTCGCGCCGAAAGCCGAGCCGCTGTGGCCGACGACGCCTACCAAGACTTGACACAAATGCGAAACTACGGCCAAGCTATTTATAAGCCCCTCACTTTAGTCTTTAACAAAGTAGAGCTTATCCTTATACAAAAGTGATACATCCAAGTTTTCATTAACTACCCATTCCAAGTTTCCTATTGGCTTACGACACAGACTCACAGTTGAGCGTGGAGTATTATTAAATGTGGAAAATTAGGTTGGTATATGTATTTAATGTATAGGTTTTCATGTGATTATTGTTTTATTGAAGAATGTTACTGGATTTATATGTATAATAAGTATTTCACTTTATATTTAACTAAACTACACTAATTATGAGATGTAAACTTTTTCTATACATGAAATAAATGGACTTTTTATTTTATTTTATTTATTTTATTATTTGTGAAAAATAACACGTTACTGTGAGCTGTACCATATTAGGCAACTATAAAGATTTTCAGCTGCGACTACTTATATGAATGTTAGACCTCTCATATGTAAATGTAAAAAAGTATATCAAAATCGCAAGCCTATTGCATTCTAAAGCAAAGTAATTAATAATACTTAATTAAATTTTATAATCGTAACTCGACACTAAACTCGAGTTTGTTAAAGTTAAAGCGAGAAGTCGACCCCTTAACGAGTTTCTTGGAAGCAAATACAGTTCACTTGCTTGTTACGTACCTACCTATATTTTCAATCTTATCCATATTTTATTATAGATTTTTGAATGTTCTAATGTTTGGATGCAGTCGTACTCTTTGTATTCATAATACTTGCCTCATCATTGTTCAATGTTCCTCAAATAAATCCTCAGAAAGTTAATAAACAAACGGTGATTAAAAGTGATGGCCGCGTCATAACGGAGACGTATATTAAAACAAGCCTCTTCTCCACTTAAACATTCAATACAGCAAAAGATGTACCTATAAAAGCGGTTAATATGCCCTCCACATCTTGCGGCGTGACGCATGCCAGAATTCCAATTTCAGTATGTAATAAAGAATTAAATGAGGCAGAGAACGAGCCTCCCACAATCGCACAGCACTGGTACTGTGATACTCCGGGAAGTAATAAGGGTATGAGTCCCCGCGCTCCTCGCCCACATGTTACAACAACCGACTACAAACTGCTCCAGGAAACGCTGCCTGTATGCTTTACGGGTAACATGCTTTATTTTTATTCCCACCATTACCACGAACTAAATTGCGAGTCAAGCGTAATTGAAAAAGCTAATTTCGGTTTTACGGTCAATTATTTCCCCCAAACCTTGACTTCTATCGAGCTATAAAAAGAAATACGGTTTTCGATAATGTTACATTATGATCGCAATTATTGCATTAAAAGATTCAAATACAATCCCATTAGGAAAGCTCCGAGCGCGGATTGTGACAGAAAATAATGTGCGGCCAGATAATAAAATGACAAGTGGCAGCGACATTCATTTTAAGTGTTTTCATTATAAAGAAGTTGTTATTTATTACGTACTTAGAATAAAAAATCTGCGGAGTATATGGCTCCTTGTTTATGGCTCATAAAAGGCCGAGAGTGAGCGCAAGTGAGGCGCTAGGCGGCGGGAAGTTACTTGTAATTCACGACGTAATGATTCGTACATAGAATATTGATGTAAAGAAAATTGCAAAGATTGGAATACAAGTGCACTTCTCTTGACTCAGATGGTTGTAAGCCAAGATATTAGAAGGATCGTATCCTTGCGGATCATATTTATACAAACTCTTAAAAGTACCGAGAGTCTGCCTATATATTGTAGTTACTTTCTTTACATGCTACGTGATCATTTCAAATAAGTATGTACGCATTCTACGCAATATTTATAGCATGACCTTATTTCTGTGAGAGCAGAAAGCAATGTTTGTATAAACCTCTGAATAATAAATATTCAAATATGGAAATCATAATAAATAACTCGAGAAGAACAGTATAACTGTAGAATGTTAAATGTGAACACTAAAGTTCAGAAAATAAGTTAGAAATACGCGGTTAGGTGGCACAGAGACGTGGAAAGGCTCATTGGGAATTGGCAACGTTGCCTATAAGCACGGTAAAGAAAACATTTGTGGACTAGTGAATGAGTATTCGTCGTTCCCTCATTCAATCATCGCCAAAAGCCCGTTTTGTTCACGCAAACCTAACCGGGCAAGCTCAATAGAGACCTTCATTTGCAGACTCGGGTGTCCTCCATTAAGTTTTTCCTGTTTTCCTAAGTTTTTACATCTAAAACACGGACCTCGTTTAGTTTAGTTCAGTTGTCATTAACTCTTGTCCCTTTTGAATCAAATTAATGCTAATAAGGACCGTATTTGGGTGGCAGGCCTATCAGAAGACTAGTGGTCACGTAACTGACGAGAGTCGATTTGAAGGACAAAGTAATCCGTAATATAACGAGAACCAGATTCTGACACAGAGTGATCGATAAGATAAAACTTAAGAGGATCTGCTTGGTAACGCTCACTACTCAGTTCCTCGTATTTACGAGTTGTATGCTCGAGTCAGATTCACGAAGTAGGCCAACAATCAGATTCACGAAGTAGGCCAATAATTCCGTAAACTATGTGAGGTATAAAAAAGCTCCAATTACGCTATACAAGCTCTAAAACAATATTTATTATTATTATACATAACCTAACTGAAGAACCGGCCGGCTTATAATACAGCAATACCGTGTTTACTTGACAGCCTTCTCCTATAATATCTATTTGTAAAGCAAATAATACCAAAAGTCTTCAGTAAAATCACAAAGGAATCTATTATAATAAGGCCGGAACCTCGCTCGGAGCAGTAAGCGGCGAAGAGAGTACGTAATTAAACCTTGCAATTAATATGGACGTAATTCTAGCTAAGCGAACTCTCGGCACTTCGGCCAGCTTGCGAATAGCTGTTCCTTTCTTTAAAATAATATTCTATTCATTATCTGTGGTCACTTCGTACAAATGGATATTAGGTATTTAAGGCCAGTGCAACATATCGATGATGAAACTACAAACTAATCACGTATACAATCTCATTTGAAACTGGAACTGGTCATAAAACACAATTGAATCACACTTTTTCTCCAAGAAGGATGAAATTTTTGGGGAAGACACTCAATTTTGCTGTAAATGGAATGTTTCGCAGTTAGTTTATGTCAAGCTTGATCGATTGCTTAAGTACCTCAGACAGTTGTGTACTTTATAGACGATCGATGACCAATTCGATTGTCCAATTACGGAGAAGACAACAAGCCTAAAGGACATAAGCAACTTGGAAATAGACATAGTTGAATTTTACAGGGAGTTAAGTTGTTCTATTTACAAGTCGAGATAAGGCTTCTAAAATCTGGTTCAGGTCTTTGATGATCAAAGTCCTAATAAAAAATCCTTTTAATTGCAGACAAGACAATTGTACAGTTCTATTTAAATTTTTCCATGGGCAAATAACATTAGTTCTTGCACTTGGGACTAGGTTTCGCAGCAGCGAAACATCAGCCAGCCGGTATCCCGTATATACTGGCTGGCTATACGGGGGTATTCTGACCACCAGCATTCAACGGGCATTCCTGGTCATCACCCTCAACTTGCATCATCACTCCGACCCACTGGAGCTTGCAGCATCATCCAGATGCACTAACACATCGTCACCCCGACTCTCTGGAACGTCATCACCCCGACTCACTGGGGCATCACCCAGACGCAGAAGGGTATCGTCCAGGTGTACTAGCGCATTGTCACCCTGACTCACTGGGGCATCATCCCGACTCACTGGAACCAATTTTCCTCTGGCCTGGCCCGCGTCACAAGATACGCGTACAGACGACTTAAGCTGAGTGATGTAGCGGTATCAATGCCGCCACCTACGAACTAATGGCATGACTTTACAAAAATCCTGCATCGCGCAAGCAAAGTATACATAATTACGACAAAACCGCCAGGCAGTTCCCCGGACCAGACTCAACACCCGTCTGGTCGGACCGCCCTTTTCAATGAAAGTTTGTGGGACTTAACACACTGTTCCGTATGCCTCCAAATTTTTAGTGTGGGAAGGAGGCAAGAAAGACGGATGAAACGAAAGGGTGGAAGGAAGGCATTAACGTGTAATTATTTAATTTTGTTTTTTTTTTAGTAATGGATATTCCAGGGTTTCAAAAAAAAACGTAATCAAGCAAATGATGGGCCCTTCTTACACAAGTAAAGCTTCAAAAACACTCGACACATTTTTATGACATGCTACATAATTTATCTAGTAGTAGACACGCTTCGATCTGCAATCTATTGAAAACGTAATTATAACACGATATCTTGCGAAAACACCCCGATTCCAACAGTAAAACGCCCATAACTTTTGAACGGCTGAACCGATTTTATCCAAACATAGTTAAGAGCACTCTCGACAAAACCTTTCAAACCAAAAAAACTAAATTAAATTCAGTTCATCCGTTTAGGAGCTATGTTGCCACAGATAGATACACAGCAACACACGTCAAACTTATAAAACCCCTATTTTTCCGTCGGGGGTTAAAAATATATCGAAATATGATATGAAATCCAAGTGGATCACGAAAACCGCATCGCAACTCCTTATTTTCGACCTTCACTCTTGACGATCAATATAAAGAGTAAGTATCTTTGATAACATTAAAATAATCTTGCTGTACGTAGTCAGAACCTTTCGTAACGTTGCATTATTTTATTTCTTAACTACTCATATCAAGTTATACTGAAGTGAATCTCAAATATACTCTGACCAACATACTCGTAATATCAAAGTCCTTTTTGAGTCTCTCTCCAAACAAATTATTTGTCGAATGTTATATCAAATTATGTTGAACAAGCTGCGCCCACGGATTTGCTCGCACGAATGTTTTTAGCTTTCTGGGAAATAAAAGCACCCTGTGAGCTAATCTAAAACATTCCCTGCTTTGTAATAAGCCTTTACAGCGCTTTTTCAAGACTATCTAAATACAGTTAAAACCATAGATATAGTATGTACAAGATAAACAGAGTCAGATGAAAAGCGAAACCAAAAAAGAAAAATCTATGTGTGAGGGAAATTGTCCATGTGTTAGTTAAAAAAGTGTTGTTAAAAAGTCCATGTTCAGTATCGATATCGATACTTGGTGAAAATAAGAAACAAGATTAAAGGGTTGTTGCCGTTGTTGTTTATATTGAACTGTTATAAAAACTGGGCAAAATACATGCTTGCTTTTATTAAAATACAAATTACAGAATACTATCTAGGTTAGCCACTAACTAACCATACGATAGGAAGTGTCATTCTTACAGGCACAAATAAATTAGGTATAGATTCTTTCATTAGGATTCGTCGATGTTTTTTTAACATGCAGTAGGTATTTCAATACGAAATGCTTACTACATATTGTAGAGACCATCCATCTCTGTTTAAAATTCGAATCCATTTTTCTCTTAATACAGAATTATTTGGGCATCTGTAGGTACATAAACATTACAAATTATTATTTACACAACAGAACAATTTGCTGGTGAGCAGAGCACTCATATATTCAAGACACTGTAAAACTAATAAATGCAAACAATATGACATTCCTAAACCTACTGAAAGTAATAAAACATCAAAACTCTCCGAAAAATTTTGAAAAACAAAGGCTAATATAATAAACATGCAACTTAAAGTACAGTTTAGATGAACACATCTTCTCAATCCTAACTTAAATCTATTTAAACAAAACTTGACTAAATAAGTTTGTATTCATGCCATGATGTCACTATAAAAAGATTAAGTTTTTATCGATACTCCTGACGTCACCGCTTTGTCAAGCCCTAGCGTAAACAAACAATTTTCTCTTTTACATTATATTTTAGCAAATTCTGTCTAAATATACGAAATATACTTTTATAAAACAATGGAAATCAATATACTATTGTAAGAATATTTTTCTGAGCCGATTACTAGCAGAAATTTGTCAAAATATGGTTCGAAACAATCCAAGGACAAAATTGTATTTACCTATGAAACATGTATTTATTGGGGTTATTTCGTCTTGTAACGTCACATTCACTCACAGAATAAGGCAACATAGTTGCATAATTAATATTATCAATTTAAATCCAAAGATTATTATTTAAATGCAAGAAATTCACCGCAGTGTAAAACAGATGGTACGCTATGGACTCCTTCTCGCGAAAAAAATTACATATTGGTACTTCATTCACTCTCTCTTTTTCTCTTGGGCGTTTAGTACTTGATTAGGTTTTCTCGCTCGCACCCTTCGTGTATCTTTTTGCGTAGCAAAAAAATTCTAAATCTATGGTTAAAACATTATTTAAGCGTTAACCTCATCAAAACAATGTTTGGGCCATTACACCTACATGTTTATTTCATCTACTAATTTTTAAAGAGTTTTACTATTGATCTTATTTTATTGAATTTATTTATTATCCTACAAAAGTCATTGTTTATTGCTATTGGACGTACGGATCCAATCCTTTCAACAACAAAGTCACCTTCTGCTCCTGAATCAGAGTCATAATCAGAAGAAGAGACTTCGACGCCGAATTTAATTGAACGAAACGCTTCGTCATCACTCACATTATTAACACATTCTATTAATGCAAGATGATATCAGAAATATCTAAATAAATCCTGTGAACAAAGCAAACTTGATGATATACAGGGGAGGGCGCGTCAGACTTTTACTGACTAAAACCCACCCGTGTTCCTTCAGCTGCTTGTGCCAGAGACACGGTAACTCTTTTTCAAATATTTATCCTCGATCCACGCAAATCAGTCCGAAGCCTAAGTAGTGAAATATTTTTCCATAAAAATAATCTGCTGTGTATATTTAAACTAGCTTCTGCCAGCGACTCCTCCCCCTCCGGGTGAAGTGTTTCTTTTTATCCCAACGGAACATTATACCTGGATGGAAAGAAGCCTATGTGCTATTCCAGACTATAATCTATCTCTGTGCCAAATTTCATCCAGATCCATTCAGCCGTTCTGGCGTAATTGAGTAACAATCACAAAACCATCTCATCAACTTTCACATTTATAATATTAGTATAGTAAGATACCGATGGTTATAGACTGCGGTCCACGCAACTTTGCGATCTGTACATATTAGCTGATTTAAATGTTCAAAAAAGCCGGATATATCTTCAAAATATGGATTATCCGGTTTGTATTTCCAAATTGTACCTATGTATAAATAAGGAATGCATTTAAGAGTTAAATCCACAAACACAACGTACTTATTACTTATTTAAACACAGACATGTGCTCTACAAACTCGGTGCATTGTTTCCAGTATAACTATAAACTTCCACAGGTAATCCAATAGAACAGCAGTGAGTGACGTTTAGAAGACAAACCCGAGTTGGATGGCTCCCCCGAGACACTGGAGCGAGTAGCTAGTCGCACTATCTAGCTAGTTTAACTAGTTGCCAGTTTAAACCAAGTTCTGACTAGATAAACTCGTACTATTTAATTACTTACAGTTCGAAATGGTGGTGCAACCATGTATTTGTGGTGCAACTGAGTTTTGAGATTACGAAAATAAATTGGATTTTGTGAACAGCAATAGCAACTTTGGTCTTTCATCTGGATGTTTGCCAAATTCTACCTCAAACAGTTACGTCTTATGTATAATAATAATGATAAAATTAATTTGCGTGCTTGATTGCAGATTCGCAAGAGCAAACGTGCTCGGAGGTCGGCGATCCTTTATGGGTGCCCATTAATTGAGTGTGTCAGTCACCCCCTGCCATTTTAAAGCCGTGTAGTTCAACAGTGGTCAGGTAGGGGCCAGTAGTTCTTCTACAGTTTTAGGCAATCGATCCACTAAACCCTCCAAACCTATAACCCCATACATTTTTTTCCATATTTTGCAATAGTCTTGCACCAACCGGGGATTGCCCTTGGGTGCACTTGCGCAGTGCATACAGGGATAACGTCGGTTGGTGTCAATTTCTTGAAACATTCCTAACAAGGCCTCTGCGAGTTGGCTTCAGCCCCTAGCACGCCTTTCAAAGGACCAAAAAACATTTAAGGCAACTAACTTTGTTGGTAAATACTTAGAGTTAGGAACATGGCCACGCTGAAAATGAACCTGAGGCTCCAGATATGATAAATTCCACCAACGAGAGCGTTGCAATAGTGATTGGAAATAAATAAGTTCAAAACCTCAAACAAGACTACTGAAAAAGCACGCTCTAAAAAGTATGAAGCAAGAAAATATTCTCATTTGAAATCTCATCTCTCATAACCTGCAGAATGTTTATTTTTGTTACAGTACGTGGTGTAGTAGTTGGCATATGACCACGGTTATCCTCCACCATGAATATGTGTGAAATACAATAAAATATGTATTACTTGTACCTAAGTTGTATATTTAGTACCCGATACATATCAAATAGTTTGTACATAACAATTTCAGACGAGAATATTTTCTTTTTTCATAATTTTTAGAGCGTGATTTTCAGGTTTTAGTTTTTGAACTTATTTTTTATTTAAAGTATTTTGGGGTTTTTGCAAAGCCGCATCACATTATTTTTCTCTGGGTTTGTTGTTTTACATGTATCTAGATAATACCTAACATACAAGAGTGGACTCTAGATAACGTTTATAAGTAAATTTCCTAAATCAACTACGTTATCGTTATCGATTTAGGAAATTTACTATTCACTAAAGGACAGCTACAGGGGGGTGACCATAAGCTCTTAGAGCAAGGTTACTTTGAGTATCTGTCCCTTTTTTACCGTCGAACTATGATAGTTTTGAGACATCAGGGTACGGGACCAGATGTGCTATGTGTGTATAATTATGTTAGCTAACGAAACATACACATAGGTTTAGCGTTCGACAATTGAGAGTCACAGTTATGTGGGAACGAATGAACATAAATGCATACATACAATTATAGATACATACTTACCATACTGAACAACAAATACTTTGCAACGCCGTCGTCGAGTAAAAATTAGTTTTTATGACTTTGACGGGATATATCTCGCAAACGGTACGCTTGACAAAAATATGATGTAGGTACCAAATCCTACCTTCATTTTAAACTCCCTGTTCAATGATAAATAATAGCAGCTAAAAAAAATACAAAGTACATTATGTTAAAAGAAGTATTAGGACATATATACTTGCAAGTTGATTGAGAGCGTCCGGTCTGCACCAAGGGCAAATGGCAACTGATAGAAAATATAGAAATCCGACAACTGACGAAACACGAAGCGTGTCAAGAGACATTAAGAAAATGTTTGTACTTAACATACACACACGTACGGTCAAAAACCTCCCTTTTGGTTCGCCATAGTCGGGTAAAAATTACTAAAATTTAGGGGATTATCAAGCGCTATCAAAATGGCACGTGACCAATCCCTTACATACGCTATCGTTGACATTGCATGACATTTTTCTTACAGCCTCTTTAGATAATAAGGTATAGGTAGGTATGTATTATCCCTTGCACACGAATCGGTAATGTCAAAAATGCATTCCATGCTAGGTGGATGGGGCTTCTTATAGGAATTTAATATTTAATTCTACTCATTTCTACAGGCTTGGACCATAACTTGGATTAAGTTTTCAACCTGGCAGCCATGATGGGAGACCATGAGAGACATGCAGATTTGTTAAATAATCTAGGCTTATCTACCTCTACAGGCTTGGACCATAACTTGGATTAAGTTTTCAACCTGGCAGCCATGATGGGAGACCATGAGAGACATGCAGATTTGTTAAATAATCTAGGCTTATCTACCTGTCAATCTTGCTGAGGGTCCCGAGGTCCTACGATGAGCTCTTCATCATCATCATCATTTCAGCCGAAAGACGTCCACTGGTGGACATAGGTCTCCCCAAAGCGTCGCCTCACTGATCGGTCCTGTGCGTTTCGCATCCACCGGACGCCTGCAGCCTTGACCAGATCATCGCTCCATCTAGAGGGAGGCCTTCCAACGCTGTGTCTTGCGGTACGCGGACGCCTCTCCAGAAATTTTCGGCCCCAACGGTCATCTGTTCTGCGAGCAATGTGCCCTGACCACTGCCACTTAAGTTTGGCAATACTTCGGGCTATGTCGGTAACCTTGGTTCTCTTGCGGATGTCTTCATTTCTGATTCGATCACGCAAGGAAACGCCGAGCTAGCTCTCTCCATGAGCTCTAAGAGCCAGATTATTTCCATTGAGCGTAAGGGACAGATGTATGTTCATAAGCCATATAAAGACCTCATGGTACGGGTCCTGGAGTACAATGCTCGCCAAGCTTCTGGGCCGTCCTGAAGTTGGCTTTCCGATTGTTTTTGTATGAGATTTCCGATTGTTTTTGTATGAGATTTCCTACTGCGCAGCCATTGTAGCCAACAGCTTCAGGGCGGCCAAGAAGTTTGGCGAAAACTACACCGAGGTCCTTTTTTAAATTGTTTAGAATTTTTAGCTCCGGTATTAAATCTTTGCTATCAAGTTATAGAACAAGCAACTAGTTCCCAGATCAAAATGCTTCTTTCTATCAGCAGCTATGTAGCTCATTTTATTAAAGGAATAAAAATATACATCGCTTCTAGTCTGCAGCTATTTTCATTGTAGCTTTCACTTTGTAAAGTTCAGACTACCGTTGTAAACGGGTCTCATTAAATCTGGTTTGCCACTTTGTACGCGACAAAGTTGCTAGGTACATTTATATTTCAGTGGCTATAACACTTTCTTGTAATTTATCAAGCTACTGTTAAAAGGGAGTCGTGAACTCGTGATGTGTAAATAGTTTGACTTTAAAATGTATCGTGATCCATAACTTTTCACTTTGACATGATAACACGGTGCTGTTGTCCCCCGCACACAGAATAAATTACTAGTGTCTATAGAAGGGATGGCGAACCTACGGCACGCGTGCCAGAGGTGGCACACGACAAAAATTTTCGGGCACGCCAATATTATATAGCATTTGAAACAGCAGGCATGACATCGATTTCTACTTTTATATCGAAAAAACATAAATCTGTAAATAAAATAATTGCTGTACGAATTTCAGGTTAAAGAAGAGTTAATCAGTAGAATTGTTTTTATTAAGTCACCAATTTAAGATTCTTCATTTTCACATTTATAAAAATATATAATTGAAAGGCACGTTTTCTAATAAAGGTTCGCTAACCCTGGTCTATAGTGTTAACACATTAAAGGCACTGCATTAACATGTAGTTAGAATAGAATAGAAATCGACACAGACACAATCCAAGCATCAATCACAAAGTAACATAGAAAAATAGTATAACCGGCCAAGTGCGAGTCGGATTCGCGCACAAAGGGTACCGTACAATTAACGCAAAAATCGGCAAAAAAAAACAAGTCTGTTGTATGGGAGCCAAAAATAAATATTTATTTTATTCTGTTTTTTTTTTCTTTCTTTTTATGGATTTGCTCTTGACTCTAGTCTAGGTCATAGGTAAATGAGACAGAGTCGACGATGGAGTGAGCTTACCCAGAAGAAGCCTGCCAGCACTCTAACTTTGAAGAGATTCGGGTTGAATGTCGAAATACATCATCTGTGAAAATTTAAAGTGTCTAGATATCACAGTTCATGAGATACAGCCTGGTGACAGAGACAGACAGTGGAGTCTTAGTAATAAGGTCCCGTTTTTACCCTTTGGATACGGAGCCCTAAAAAGTAGAGACATGGACACGCCCGGCGCAATTCTTAAACCTTTAAGAATTGCGCCGGTTGTGCCCATACCGAAAGGTTTACCAACTCAGCATTTGCTGGATGTCAGACACCCAGCGCTGTTTTTTAGTTGGCACCCCGCTAGTGTCCACATATGTTTTTTTTTTTTTTTTTTTTTTCTCGACAGGTAAAATCATCTTATGACAAATCCCGCTCTTGGGTGGAGCGGGAGATAGTGTCAGACTTGTACTGACTAAAAACCCCGCGCCGTTCCTTCTAGCCTTCATACCGGGGCTCTAGCTTCCTTTCGGATAACCCCGAACCCCGGTAGCCTTCGACCCAGCTGGGCCCCTCTCTTTGCTGACAACTCCTTGAGGCGCGCGGGAACAGTGCGCGCCGTCGACGCCTTGGCTCGGTCCGGGTAGTTACCGGACGATCGGACAGCGAGCTACCCATGGCTCGCTGTCCACGAGCCCCCGT
Source organism: Orthosia gracilis (assembly GCA_947562075.1). Classification (NCBI taxonomy): domain Eukaryota; kingdom Metazoa; phylum Arthropoda; class Insecta; order Lepidoptera; family Noctuidae; genus Orthosia; species Orthosia gracilis. The sequence goes on from OX387268.1 coordinate 46,944,313, forward strand.
CTACGGTGGCTGGATATCGGGATTGGGATCCCGGCGGCGGCGGCGAGGGCGCCGTTGCCTGATGCGGTCGGCCTCCTCCTTTGCTAGCATTACTGCTTCGCAGAAGGAGGCGACCGCCTGCCACTCCTCCTCGCTCCGGACCATGGCCTGAACCAAGGCCCGGCGCGAGAGGTCTCCGCCGCCGATCGCCCCCGCGAGGGCACGGCGGTGCTCCGCCCAAGCAGGGCACACCTCGACTGTGTGCTCCACCGTGTCCTCCGGGCGTTCCGCACAGTGGCGGCACCCGGGCGTCTCTTCCGCTTGGATCCGATGCAGGAACCGCCCGAACTTGCCATGTCCGGTGAGGACCTGCGTCATGCGGAAGGTAAGGACGCCGTGAGGTCTTTCCAGCCACGCCTCAAAGAGGGGACTTACCGCCATTATGGTGGCGTGCCCAGTCCACATATGACCTGCAACCTTATTGCGTAAGTGAATTCGGCTAGGCAAATAGTTTGACCGTCATCAATCGACCTATCACATAGACGGAAATCCACATCGCGTCTTTAATCTCACATTTGACTGGTCAATTGATGGCGGTCAAACTCTTTGCCTTGCCGAATTCACTTACACAATTATGGTGCTGGTCAAGCGCTTACTGTTAGGAAACTCTAACCGGACATTAGTATGGTTTTATGTGGCTGATATTGCTCTTTGATGGTGGACTTTGGTGGAAGAATAAAGCTTCTTTACTGGACTTCCATGATCCAAGATATATGAATAAGTACCCTCATAGTAAACTAAACTAGACAGACAGTGTAGACTGTTAATTGTAGTGACCATGCTTATAAGTAGTTCCAGCATTACTTACTTCCAGTCTTGGTGACTGACAAATTTCACTAGAATCTTGTTGCAATACGAGAGACAACAAGATTAATTAAATTTAAAATACCCATGTTTTTAATTTATCTAGTAGTAGACCGCTTCAATCGACAATCAATCGAAACACGTAATTATAACACGATATTATCTTGTGATAAAATTATTCGATAAAAATATTTTTTTAAACAAGCTTTTCGTATTCTTCTCAGCAACCCCTTTCATTTGATACCCATATCATGGCAGTAACTAGTCTACCACATTGGGCCGTCCGCCATATTGGATTTAGAATGACGTCACTTAGCTAACCATGCATACAAACTAAACGTGTATGCAAAATTTCATCTTTATCGGTGGAGGATAACTGCTTTAAAATTCAATTTCAAGATTTGACCCAAATACACTTACATACATAAATACATTGCAAGTTAAATAAAGCTTGTGAATGTACATAACTTTTGAACAGCCGAACTGATTTTCATCCAACATAGCTAAGAACACTCGATAAAGTCATACTTCGAATAAAAACTAAATCGAAATCGGTTCATCCGTTTTGCAGCTATGATGCCACAGACAGGTACACAAAAAATACACAGATACACACTTCAAATTTATAACACCCCTCTTTTTCCGTCGGGGGTTAAAAAGGGATCCTTTCATGATTGCCTGTAAAAACATGGCAGGTGTGCCCCCTTGGCAGTCAAGACCAATGGCTAGACTGACCACCAAGGTACAAAGATGACACCGACCTTCTAATATGAGAAAGTCACTTTGCTCAAGCTTTGATTTTGTTTCCTATTAAGACTTTAGAAAATGCTAAGCAGATTTATCTACAAAACTTAAACTATGTTGCATACCAGAGAACTTTGCCGTCGTACTGCAGAAACCGCAACAGGCGATCGTCCTGGACCTTCGATCTCTTCGGTGGTAACACATTCTTCCATCTCTCTGTCTCGGTGTGCTCATCAACAGGCAACGATTCTTCCTTGGATAACTCCATCCCTTGAGACTCCATCCATTCCTGCGTATAAAATCAAACAAATGAAAGACATGGTGATGCAGTCCAGAAAGTTTTGATGCGTAGTACTCGCAACAGGGGTGTACGTGTCTAATGAAGTGATGATGCAAAAGGAGCAGATATTGCGTTTTAAAGTTATTACCTACACCTAAAAAATAAAGTACAAATGCTCGATATCTAATCATGTATGACTAGCTTTTCGCCCGCAGCTTTTCCTGCGTGTTTTAATTGTATTGATGAGCAGAAATACTAAGTTTCAAATAATTTTGATAATAAACAATATAATTTTCTTACAAACTTTAACATGCCTTTAAGGGATGAAATTCAAAAAAACCTCAAACATGTGTTTCTTTAATTGTATTGAAGAGCAGAAATACTAACTTTCAAGTATTTTTTACGGTAAACAATTTATTTTTCTTACTAACTTTAATATCCCTTTTTATCATTTTAAGGGATGAAATACAAAAAACCCTTAAAGATTTTTTTTTAATTTTTTTTTAAAGGCTAAATACCATATTTCAATCATTCCAAATTAAAAATGACAAGAGTTTCTTAAAACTTTCATCCCTTATTTAACTCCCTTAGGGGATTGAATTTTGAAAAATCCTTCCTTATCTCTTGTCTACATTTTAAGGGAACCTCTGTGTAAAATTTCAGCTTTCTAGGTCCAAGGATTTGGGCTGGGCGTTGATGAGTCAGTCAGTCAGGACTTGTCTTTTTATTTATATAATATATAGATCAATTGGTCACCATCTCGAGACCCAACCCGCTAGATCTTCCAGGCAGATATTTTATTACAGAAAATAACAGTATCTACGTGATAAAAATAAAATAAAAGAAGAATTTGACCAATCAAATTCTCAGCCGGTAAGTACTAATGTAATAATTTGATTAATTTGTGTGTCATCTTGGCGGATGAAACAGGAGGTGCGTAGGCGATTTTGTGTTTCCGTGTCTAAAATATACAATTAAACGAGAAATAAACGTCCACAATTTTTTATATTGAAAAAATCTCGTCAAGGCCATGTTTTCCCACAGTTTTTCAACTGTGACGCAAACATAATGTAATTTTTGTTATAAATGACGTTTAGTATATATTTTTTGCTCATAAAACTTAGAAACAAATACCTATTTGTATAATTTCATGGTTTATACTGTGTAACATTCAAGACATTTGTCACATATACAGATTAGATAGACCTCATAAGTAATTTCGAACCTGTGATCACAAGCCTCCGTGGCGCAATTGGCTAGCGCGTTCGGCTGTTAACCGAAAGGTTGGTGGTTCGAGCCCACCCGGGGGCGTTTCTTTTGTGATTCTAACGATGATTTCCGATGAAAGAATATGAAATTGAGAATGAAAATGAATTATAATACTGTCTCTATTTTTTATTTTGTCTTTCATTATATTAATTTTGTTACTGTTTAACCTAAATTTTGCCGTTTTATTACATCAGGCGCGACTCACTATTTTTTATATCGTAACTTTGTCATTGATTTATGCGAAATACGATTAGGTACTTCAGTTGGTAGATCCCACGGCAAATTACTACAATAGAATTAAAGTAGGCAGGCGAATGACCCGATTTCCTCTTAATAAAATAAAAGGATACAAAACATGTCAAGTACGTAATGGGGCCACAAATCAAATTAGGGGAAAGCGCTAAGAGATATGGGCATAATAAAACTGGGACATAAGAAATTGGAACGATTCATAATATAGGTTAAGATTTCCGCATACTTTCTTTACTTAAATTCAGAAAGCTATCGTGCCAATAACAATTAAAATACAACACTTACTAATTTATTATCTGTTGGGATTGGGAGTTTGGGAGTAAATATTGGTATAAGCACGACTGTTGTTTTGGTTATTTATTTTGTACAGAAAAACGAGCATTGTTTCTCCAAAAACAAATGAATTGATGAGTTCGCCTCGGAACCGGACAGGCTTGCACGGGCCCTGTTTAGTGGATATTAAATATTTCCAGGAACTGGAAGCTTGAAAAAAAAAACAAATACAATGACAATGCTTTATTTGTTTGGGATTATTCAAATATAGGCCTAATTTATGTTCCACAAATAGAAAAATGAAACAGTTTTTCTTTTGTTTAACGATGACCATATCATCGTCAATAACAACAGTGCCTACTAGATCATCATCATTATTGTCCTGTCCTTATTCCATATTTCTTCGAGTCAGTGCAACATTACGAAGAAAACGTCTTTTTCTTCCATTATTCCTGTCAATCGTCACGCTATCATTGACTCCCTTTTCATATATGTGTGAGGAATATATGATTTATCCATATTTTCTTTGGCCTTCCTCTCCCTCTCCAGTCTCAATCCATCCACATTTATATTCATCACTCTTTTAGTCACATGCGTCTCAGTGACTTCTACATGCTATTAATATCCAAAAAAAATACCCAGTCAATTTATGTAAATATCATTCTCTTGAGGATTCAAGTTTATCTTTGATACATTACCTCTATTTCTGTACCTTCGTGTAGACATCGCCAACGTTACAATTTTATCACATGCATGTCCGAATCGCGTGCCGTCGTCGCATTGCCGTGAGAGACCTGGCAGGCACTTGTGAGTAACACTGACCTCGGTCGAGATCGTGTTCACTGGCCAGTAACTGTGCAAATATAACCGAGGCTCATTGTCTGACCAAACGGCGACATCGGCCACAGACGACTTGTATGCACGAGGGTTCGATATGTATGTAGACTAAGATAGTAGGTATATCTACACACACTGGCAAAATTAGCGGGACAAGAAAAAAAATCGTAAGAGAAAAAAAAATCAGAGAGACACATTTTTGTGAGATGATCAAGACAATACAAAAAAAACCTCTAACAGGAATAATCGTTGCACTCAGTTTCGCATTCGCAAAAACCTGCGTTTAAAGGCCGTTCAAGTCAGAAATGAGCAGGAGAAAATTCAAGGTGCTAAAGAAAGTGAGCTTATGGTACGGAGGAGATTGAACAAAGCTGGTTTTGGTTCGTTTATGCCCGCAAAAGGTCCATATTGAGGCACACCTCCTAAGAAACATTATAACTTTTGCTAGAAAACATCGACTTTGGTCAACGGACTAATGGGTTAAAATATTGTATAGTGATTAGTGTGCAAGTCATTTAAATTGAATTAACGGACGGCAATACATGTGTTATCATGAACAAGAATATGTAATTTTTTTAAACTACTGTCGCATATGGTAGAGTAACAATATTGGATTCAGGTAGGATATGTTTGGTGATCGATGGAGGAGATTTTATTGCAGATCGCTGTAGAAGTGTTATTTAAGAATAAAATGTGGTACCATTTGCCCCTTTATGAAGGCTCACTTCGTTTTGATCCAGGTTCGGCTGCATACCATTTATTCAACTATTATGTACATACATAATAGTTGATACACACATACAAACTGCGATATTGTCATTTTTTTGATAGACTGATATCAAAATATGTCAATATCGCAGTTTTGGAATAGCCGCATAATAATATAATAATAATATACGCATCCTATAGAACACGTTTGGGAACTGCTAAAACAAAGTTTAAAATTCATAATACCTACACCTTTCAATGTGGGTGAACTGCGAAGCGCCATTGTATAGGAATGATTGAGAGTCTCAATTTGAGACTACCACACGTGACAACGGATAACACTATTCTCAACATGTCTAGGCGGGTGAAAACTTTATTAAAAGAACGTGGAGTCATGTGATATTATTTTTATTGCAAAAATATTTTTTCCAGTATTTTTTTATCTTGCCTTAATAACCTCAGTACCCTGTAACTCAGACAAAAAGTACTAAATGCGACCTGATTTAAAAGGTGTTTTTTTAAGTAAGGAAATCCATCTTAACATAGGTTTAAAGAAATCGATGTTTTTATATTGCGCCGCTAAGTTTGCCGGTGTGTGTATCTATCTATCTACCTGCTTAAGGGAAAATGTTTCAACATTGGCATTCGCAGGGATTGGTACGAGTCAATGAGTCCATCTGTCTATTCAATTACAATAGGCAGCACAGTAAAATTTGTGTACAATGGTATGAATGCAACTTTCTTGAGATTCACTGCCCGCGATTTAGGAATAGAGAATCTAAATTTGAGAATTTATTTTTTGCAAAATTCTGCTATAACCAGAAAACCTGTGAAACTTTAGCATTAAAGTAGGGTTTCGTACATTCTTATCTGTGAATACCCAATTCAGAAAACAGCCATAAATAGTTTTATCCGTAGGTGCGAAGAAACATTCTTTGATAAAATTAGGATACTTTCAATAGCAGATAAAATAAATCAGTTTATTAGATAATAATACGGCTTAAACAACTCAAATAATACTGCTTAAAATCCACTGTGGCAAAAACAACTCGTCATGGTGATTATGAAGATAGTTAGAAGATAAACATCACAGCTTTGCCCACAAGCAAATATTCTAGTTTATTTTTTAAATATCTTATCTTTTTTAATTTCCTGTCGAAGAAAGAACATAATTTTTAAATACGCCATTGCCAAATTTTAACAGTTCATTGAATTCTTTGACTGGAGAATAAAATGTGATACTACGATTCCATATCTTTATAGTAAGCAATGAAGCCACCCAAATAAAAATGCAATATAAAAAGTTTACTACATTTTAAAAGTCCTCCCATTGGAAGAATGTTTACTCCCAAGTCCCGTGTAGGTGAGTAACTACACTAGGTAGGTACCTCAGAAACAATGACAAAAATCAGAACATTCTAGAAACATATGTCGACGAGTAAGTAATATGAATTGCGAAGTCCCATGTTGGTGAGTAGGTACACTAGGTACCTCAGAAACAATGACAAAAATCAAAACATTCTAGAAACGAATGTAGACAGGTAAGTAATATGAATTGCGAAGTCCCATGTTGGTGAGTACACTAGGTACCTCAGAAAAAATGACAAAAATCAAAACATTCTAGAAACGAATGTAGACATGTAAGTAATATGAATTGCGAAGTCCCATGTAGATGAGAACACTAGGTACCTCAGAAACAATGACAAAAATCAAAACATTCTAGAAACGAATGTAGACAGGTAAGTAATATGAATTGCGAAGTCCCATGTTGGTGAGTACACTAGGTACCTCAGAAAAAATGACAAAAATCAAAACATTCTAGAAACGAATGTAGACATGTAAGTAATATGAATTGCGAAGTCCCATGTTGGTGAGTACACTAGGTACCTCAGAAAAAATGACAAAAATCAAAACATTCTAGAAACGAATGTAGACATGTAAGTAATATGAATTGCGAAGTCCCATGTAGATGAGAACACTAGGTACCTCAGAAACAATGACAAAAATCAAAACATTCTAGAAACGAATGTAGACAGGTAAGTAATATGAATTGCGAAGTCCCATGTTGGTGAGTACACTAGGTACCTCAGAAAAAATGACAAAAATCAAAACATTCTAGAAACGAATGTAGACATGTAAGTAATATGAATTGCGAAGTCCCATGTAGATGAGAACACTAGGTACCTCAGAAACAATGACAAAAATCAAAACATTCTAGAAACGAATGTAGACAGGTAAGTAATATGAATTGCGAAGTCCCATGTTGGTGAGTACACTAGGTACCTCAGAAAAAATGACAAAAATCAAAACATTCTAGAAACGAATGTAGACATGTAAGTAATATGAATTGCGAAGTCCCATGTAGATGAGAACACTAGGTACCTCAGAAACAATGACAAAAATCAAAACATTCTAGAAACGAATGTAGACAGGTAAGTAATATGAATTGCGAAGTCCCATGTTGGTGAGTACACTAGGTACCTCAGAAAAAATGACAAAAATCAAAACATTCTAGAAACGAATGTAGACATGTAAGTAATATGAATTGCGAAGTCCCATGTAGATGAGAACACTAGGTACCTCAGAAACAATGACAAAAATCAAAACATTCTAGAAACGAATGTAGACAGGTAAGTAATATGAATTGCGAAGTCCCATGTTGGTGAGTACACTAGGTACCTCAGAAAAAATGACAAAAATCAAAACATTCTAGAAACGAATGTAGACATGTAAGTAATATGAATTGCGAAGTCCCATGTAGATGAGAACACTAGGTACCTCAGAAACAATGAAAAAAATCAAAACATTCTAGAAACAAATGTCGACAGGCAAATAATATGAATTGCGAAGTCCCATGTAGATGAGAACACTAGGTACCTCAGAAACAATGACAAAAATCAAAACATTCTAGAAACGAATGAAGACATGTAAGTAATATGAATTGCGAAGTCCCATGTAGATGAGAACACTAGGTACCTCAGAAAAAATGACAAAAATCAAAACATTCTAGAAACGAATGTAGACAGGTAAGTAATATGAATTGCGAAGTCCCATGTAGATGAGAACACTAGGTACCTCAGAAACAATGACAAAAATCAAATCATTCTAGAAACGAATGTAGACAGGTAAGTAATATGAATTGCGAAGTCCCATGTTGGTGAGTACACTAGGTACCTCAGAAAAAATGACAAAAATCAAAACATTCTAGAAACGAATGTAGACAGGTAAGTAATATGAATTGCGAAGTCCCATGTAGATGAGAACACTAGGTACCTCAGAAACAATGACAAAAATCAAAACATTCTAGAAACGAATGTAGACAGGTAAGTAATATGAATTGCGAAGTCCCATGTTGGTGAGTACACTAGGTACCTCAGAAAAAATGACAAAAATCAAAACATTCTAGAAACGAATGTAGACATGTAAGTAATATGAATTGCGAAGTCCCATGTAGATGAGAACACTAGGTACCTCAGAAACAATGACAAAAATCAAAACATTCTAGAAACGAATGTAGACAGGTAAGTGATATGAATTGCGAAGTCCCATGAAGATGAGAACGCTAGGTACCTCAGAAACAATGACAAAAATCAAATCATTCTAGAAACGAATGTAGACAGGTAAGTAATATGAATTGCGAAGTCCCATGTAGATGAGAACACTAGGTACCTCAGAAACAATGACAAAAATCAAAATAATATTCTAGAAACGAATGTAGACAGGTAAGTGATATGAATTGCGAAGTCCCATGAAGATGAGAACGCTAGGTACCTCAGAAACAATGTCAAAAATCAAAACATTCTAGAAACGAATGTAGACAGGTAAGTGATATGAATTGCGAAGTCCCATGAAGATGAGAACACTAGGTACCTCAGAAACAATGACAAAAATCAAAACATTCTAGAAACGAATGTAGACAGGTAAGTAATATGAATTGCGAAGTCCCATGTAGATGAGAACACTAGGTACCTCAGAAACAATGACAAAAATCAAAACATTCTAGAAACGAATGTAGACAGGTAAGTAATATGAATTGCGAAGTCCCATGTAGGTGAGAACAATGACAAAAATCAAAACATTCTAGAAACAAATTTCGAAAGGTAAGTAATTTGAATTGCGTCTGGTTACAGTCTTGGACCATTATATTCCGTAATACACTATAATATATTTCAAATATTTACTTTATAACTACAATCTAAGGTGAATTTAATATTTCGTCGCTGACAACAACCTTTGAACTTGAAACGATTAAGAAAACGCAGTGAAAGTTAAACAATTTACGTTTTGTATACATTTTCGTTTTAGTTCGCGTCTTCTCGCGTCGGTAAACAACTCAGGAGCAATGTATATCGTGCGTGTTTATAAGACCGATAGCAATGTGCACCGTCATACCGACACGAAGTTGTTTGTGAGCTACACGACATCGACCGGTGCCTGCCTACTGCCCGTTTATCATTCGTGCGGCGTGGTAGCGAGAGTGCGTACTAACTGTCTGCTCTTCGCGGGATACAACCTAAATTGTGTTCATAATGGTCGCGTTAACATTAGCCAGCCCGCTGGTGCAATCCTACATAGTATATTCTGCGATATTAGCCCTCAAACTGTTGGCTTTGTCACCGATGACAGGCTTTACGCGAGTGACCCGCGGCGTGTTCGCTAACCCGGAGGATGCGAAGGCGCTGAAAGGAGGCAAAGTAAAATTGGATGACCCGGTGGTCGAGAGGATCAGGCGCGCACATCTCAACGACTTGGAGAACATCCCGGCGTTCTGGGTGCTAGCTGCTTTGTACGTGACGACCGGCCCGGCTGTTGCCTGGGCCACACTGCTGTTCCGTGTGTTCACCCTGGGCAGGATCCTGCACACCATCGTGTATGCCGTGGTCCCTCTGCCTCAGCCGGCACGAGGCATCGCCTTCGGCATCCCCCTTCTCATCTCTTTCTACATGGGCGCTCAAGTTGTATTGTATTACATTACCGCCTTGTAAAGGGAAACATAAAACTGCACAAGTTTTTATTACGATTTACTTACTTTATTAAACTTTTTATATGGTGTAGTTATAAATTATGTGTTTTATTTTTTCACCATGCATGGCTCTTTTTTTATTACTTACAACGTAATTTCAACCTTAAAGCCTTCTTAGGCTCATAAAACCCTAAAATACATTATACCCGGTTTCTGTAGAAATACAGAGTAGCTAACAACATCCATTTTATCTATTCACGAGCATACAAAAACACGCACACTAACACCTGAGAAATACGAGTAGTTATTATTGTTATTAAACTGATAGCCTTTGTCCTTTCTCGAACTGTCTTGGTAGGCATCGAAGAATTCTCATACTTATTCGATTTATCTTTAAAACAAACAGAGCATAATAGAAATATTCAGAATATATGTAAGTATGTGGGCAACTACAAAAGATTATATTGACTTTCCTGCTTACATTTACAAATAGGATATGAGGTATGCAATCAGATATTTATTGAGTATGTGCGATTGTTTCTGTAGACTAAGCAGAGCCAGTGAATCTAAGCTATGCCACACTGCTTACTCTGGCGTTATTGCAGACACGCTGGACCAATAGACCTAGTCACCAAGTTATAATAGGTACTTTAAAGTGCAGTTATTTGTTGTAAATGTTGAAAGTATACACTGCACTTATATATATCATTTTGACCGGTCAAATCCCCGGATTTCTACGGATTTTAGGTTGTAACACATACAACAACGGCAGCTGAGCGGTCCTATCGTTCAGTGAAAGCAGGATTGCGGATAAAAGTACCGTAGCCAGTTTATTATTATCAATTTATGAAATGACTAACGAACCGCCGCATCATCGTGACGGCGCGACTCCGACACCGACACTATTACCAGTATTACCGTTCCCGCACTCCGCGCCTCGCCGCACCCACAGTCAGTTCGCCGCTGTGTTTCGACTCGACAACAACGCGACAGTATTACTATTCAAAATATGGCGTCGATTTCGTTAGACAACCCTGCAGTACAGTCCTATTTGCTTTACTCCGGCATCCTGGGCCTCAAAGTGCTGGGTATGTCAATCCTGACGGGCAGACAGCGGTATACCAAGAAAGTGTTTGCAAACCCTGAGGATGCGAAGCGTGGAGGGAAAGTGAAGTTTGACGATCCTGATGTGGAGCGTGTTCGGCGCGCGCATCTCAACGACCTGGAGAATATCCCGGTGTTCTGGGTGCTGGGGGCGCTTTACCTGACGACGGGTCCATCGGCTGCGTTGGCTACCAACCTGTTCCGCACGTTCGCCGCTGGACGCATCCTGCACTCGTTTGTTTACGCCGTCAAGCCCTTGCCACAACCGGCGCGAGGCATCGCCTTCGGTATTCCATTCTTCATCTCCATTTACATGGGTGTCAAAGTTGTCCAGTTTTACTTCAGTGCGCTGTGATTTGTGATTATTAACATTTACATGTTTATCATTATTGTCGAAATTACTTTGTCCACCTGTTATTAAAAGAACAGTATTTTTTATGCTTGATGTGAAACGTTTGTAAGCTTCTTATCTTATCGACCCGTACCTATATATGATGATAAGTAGTTTAGTTTTATAATAATAAAGAATGGTTTGTTTCCTGTCTGTATGGCAATTTGTTGTTTAATTGAAACGAACGATATTATAGGAGTAGAATAAATCATTATTGTTATGCAAGTACAAGTACCTAAGCAATCGTATAGAGAATGTATTGGATGCAGTGGATACTGGTGATTATCAATACCATATCTCATTCATTTTATCACAAGTTACCCAACTATGGTAATAGCGATAAACATCCCAATGACATTTACAAATAAGTCGACACATAAAACAAACATCGATTATTCCGCCTCAATTAACACTAAATGTATTAGATACAATAAGCACAAAATACTATGTTAAATTTAGTCATTAATTATGCATAATCTGCAAATATTTGTTGAATATTGCTATCAACACACAAATAACACCTGCCTAATATGAATACAATATTATTACAGGTAATTCACATGGAAACTGCAATTTCATAACAATGATAACATAATGCTTAAGGCGATATATACGCCCCAATGTTAACGCAGTACTGGCCGTGCGCCCGCTCGGAGCCAAAATATCAATATTGAACCTCCTTTTGAACAGTTTTGTTTGCTAAATGTTATTTGATTTACATAATTATGCTATATCAGTTATGAAGAAATTCCAGCCATCAATTTTTCTGTGTAAATATATTTTTAAATATCCAAGTCGTTTTGCAGAAGTATCAAAAAGTTGGCAAAAATATCGTGTTGCAAATTATTTTTTAAATCAAAACTATTAGTTACACGAAAAAACCATGTTTAAAAATAATGTACCTACTTTTGAACAGTTATGTTTGCAAAATATTATTTGATTTACATATGCTATTTCAGGGGTGTACCCCATTGTTGCGAAGTTTATTACCGCGATGTACGTTACTGCGAAAGTTTACCATTGCGAACTATGTTATCACGAAAGTTCTTTACTGCGATGTACGTTACTGCGAAAGTTTACCATTGCGAAGTACGTTATCACGAAAGTTCTTTACTGCGATGTACGTTAGTGCGAAAGTTTGCTATTGCGAAGTACGTTATCACGAAAGTTCTTTACTGCGATTTACGTTACTGCGAAAGTTTACCATTGCGAAGTACGTTATCACGAAAGTTGATTATTATTGTTTGTTATTATTATTATTATTTGTTTATTATTTGATTTACATATGCTATTCCAGTTATGAAGAAATGCCAGCTAGCAATTTTCCTGTGTAAAAATATTATTAAACATCCAAGTCGTTTTGGAGGAGTAGGTATCCAAAAGTTGCGAAAAATATCGTAGTTAATAGTCAATAAGTTGTGCATATGGAATTATGACTTCGATTATGTACCGGTGTCCATTTAATGTTCCATTTTCTTCAAAACTAACTCCGTACGCTCCGTCGAATTAATTGCTGCTCAAAACATAACGGAGCCTCCGCCATAAGGAGTGATCACTTCCGCATAGCGTTCCCATGGTATTCGCAGCACTCGCCGGCGTCGGTCCTCTCCACACAAAGAGATTCCAGCTTCATCAGAAAACTATAATTTATTCCAGTCCTCCAGAGTCCATGAAGCACAGTTTCAAGCAAACTGAAGTCGAGCAACACGGTGCTCACGCAGTAATAGTAAATCTCTTCTGGTTTCTGAGCACAGTAACGTTTGTAGGGCTTTTCAGATAATGCCGTATCCAATTTATTTTTCTTTTCATTGAATAAGTATTTAAATTCGTTATGTTCTGTCTTCTCTGTGACACTCAGAGAAGCGGGACGTCTCCTTTTCCTAGGAGACAACAAGATGCTCAACCGAGCAACTCCGGTGATCTTCCATGAAGGAAAAGAAAGGTCTTGACACCAGACAGACAGACAGCGAAGTGATCCTATAAGGACTCCTTTTATAATACTCACTGTGGTACTTTGTGTCTCTGAAATTGGCTGCAAGACCCTATGCAGTAGCAATTTTTGTGTCAATGTTGAAGATAAATATAGCGTTGTATGACAGTCTCTTTCACTCGCTTACGTTTGTTACATACCTTTTCGTATCTCGGTTACTCTATTCAGTATACTCGATGACAAACTGTTTCTTGCGCAGTGACTATCTACTATACTCCTTTTGAGAAACGGAATCCTAAAAGCAACAAACACAAAACAGGAACAATAAAAAAACCTGGCGAAAAACCGATGCGAATGGAGAGCGAAGAAAGAAGACGAATTACTAGAAGCAAAAACTCGCGTAATGTATTTGACTATGACGTATTTTTTGTCACCTTAATATTATGTAAGGTTGTAACGGAATTTCGCCGCCGCCTCCGTAGCTGCGGCATAACCGCAAAACACCTCCGCTTCCGCATCCGTCTCCGAAAAATTATTGCAGTTGCATAGGAAGTTAGTTGTAGCATTTATTTTACTGTCAATTTCTTATTAATAGTTATTTTACCTCAAACGGCGCAAATACAACCTTATTGGAAGTTATATATTTGAGCCGTTTGGGGTTGAAACATTAGGTCCATGGGGTCCGAGTGCTCTTCGAGTATTTCGAGATGTGAGCAAGCGGTTAGTCGACTCTTCACGTGACCAGAGGTCTGGGGTTTTCCTTGGCCAGAGAATCAGCATTACCATCCAACGTGGCAATGCTGCCAGCGTTCTGGGCACTTTTCACGTTGACAGCGATGTGGACGAATTTTTTGACGCCCTATGACCCCTGCCCTTTTATACGTGTTCGTCGTATTTTATTTTTATTTAAGTGTATATATAGGTAGTTATTGTTAATTAGGTATTATATACTATGTAAATTTTAGTAAATCCATGATAGTTATTGTTATACTTTATTAATGTAAGAGGTAATGTGTGATGGTAAACAGCTAAGTAAAATTAAAGTTTGGAGTTGTGTCACAACGATTCGATAAATCATTTTAGAATCAAATACAACAACCCTATGTTTCATGCTTGCAACATTTTAAGAAAAAACGTCGATTGCAGCTGTCAGTTTAGTCTACGAAATTAAAAATAACATTATAGATGAGTGATGACACAAAATGTTTAAGTACCATGTGATAGGGGGAGAGCCTATTGCCATCCACTGGGCTAACAGGCAGGATTGCTACTGAGAAATTCCAGATGGAGAAACCCAATAACAATTTGCCCGTCCTGAGAATCGAACCTAGGACCTCATATTCAGCAGTAGCGCTTGCGACCATGATAGAGAGCTATATTCTTTTCTTTATAATGGTTAAGCTAAGAGTGGAGAGTGAGAGAGCAGAGCAGTGGTGGCCCAGTGGTAACGGCCGTGACTTACAAGTTGTAGGCCGTGAGTTCGAACCCAGGCAAGCGCTATACTTTGTGTAAATTATTTCATCACAACTACTCTCAAAACGGTGACGGAAAATATCGTGTGGAAACCGGCTTGTCTTAAAACCAAAAATTCGAAGACATGTGACATCCACCAACATGCACTGGGCCCGCGTGGTGGCTTACAGCCCATTCCCTGTCACAGAGAGGATGCCTGCACGCACAACGGACCAAATGCGAGTCGTAGTGCGGCAAAGAGGTCCATTTATCCTATCCTATCCTAATGGTTAAGCTACGAAACCTGGAGTAGAAATTAACAAAACGAAAGAGGAACCTCCTTTCTTACCTCCTCTCCTCATTTTCTTGAAACAGTGTCCCATTTAGTATCGACAGGTTGGTAAATCTACAGATACGATACTTAAACGAAACTAATTGTGTACTCAAAATATTAATGGCATGTATCAGAAAATTTACTGGGCAGTGTCACGGTAATGATATCTAATTACAGTGTTAACCTGCCTACGTGTAGGGAATACTTAGTTTCAGGAAGAGTAGATAGAGAGACAAAGTCTTTATAATGAGAACTAAACTTCAAAGTATCACGCATACATGAAATACATAAACTCAGGACTTTTTCCCATGGACCCCCAAAATACAGCCGCCTGCTACGACAGTTAAAAATAACCTCCTTTTTTTAGAAGTCGGTAATAAAGATGAACCTTCATCCGTTTCTACTATCCCGGTCATTTTCTTGAAACTCTATCCGAGACACCGTAAGTACATACCCCATTTAATAGCGACAGGTCGGTAAATCCAGAGATTCGATATACGAAACTAATTGTGTGCGGAGAACATAAAGGGTGTGTATCAGTTTACTGGTCAGTGTTGCTACGCTCGGGGACGAGACAGCTCACCGTACTCTAATATAGAGTATTGTACTCATTTTTGCGTAGACGTAAATAAATTATTTATTTGAATCATACTATGAATTAAAAAACTGAATAAATGCCTACCATTTCAGCATTTCACTCAAGAAGTTTAAGTTATTTAGGTCATAATTGCAAAGTGGTGAGAAAAGAAAACCAGAGCTTCATTTATATTGTCTAGAGTAGTCGTACAATTATTTTTAAAACAAAGAAATGTTTGTTTTTAAAAAGGAAAACCTTAATAGTACCGAGTCCAAAAGAAGGAGGTTATTAGTATTTACTCTTCATTTACCTTTTCTAAAATCAGTACTCTATTTCTTCTACATATTTGGCAACCCTAGGCCCGCTGACCCTGGTTACTGGTCAGTGTGGCCGTAACCGGGGACAGTGGGACAGGTCTGTCCCTGGCAATAAACACATTTTCTTTAAGCCTCCAACGACCTCCGTTCGGCTTTATTCGGAAAGCCATTCGGTGGGTTTACGGCGGCCATTCGTTTCACATTATTGCTCTGTTATTGCAGGGAACCGCATTTTGAATTTTAAAATGCGAAGATAATTATGTCTCAATATTGCGGCATCGTAACTCTCAGATCGGATGGGCTGATTTAATGGCGTTTACTGAAAGGCAGCCAAGTTGGTATAGTATCTCGGTAATGTATTGGCATTCTGTGAAATGTTTACGTCACTTGTGTCCTTGAATCAGAGACTGATCAATTCTGCGCTATGCAAGGATCAGTGTGGCGACTGGTGACGCTTGTGGAAGCCTATGTCCAGCTGTAGACGTTTTCGCCTGAAATCATGATGATGGTGAAGAACCAAGTTCTAGATTTGTTTGAAGTAGTAATTTTGTAGAAAAATATATTTAAAAATAACAAAAATCTCGACTGCTTAAAAAGGGAAATAAAAAGACGTAAACAAGAAGAAAATCATGCTGTGCAGTCGGAGGATACATGTGCGCAGGCTGGTTGACCAAAGCCAGATGTATCCTCCGACTGCACAGCATATGGCCCCCACAATATGGCGCCAAAAAACCTTTTTCAATTTTAATGTAGTCAGTGACACTCGGGTTAAGACGAATCTATTGACATAAGAATCTTCAAAATCGGCCAACGCATTTGGTCTCTAGAACGAAACATAGGAACAAACAAAACATAGATTGATAAACACATTACACTCCGTCGGCAGTCGGGTAAAAATGCCTTGCCTAACAGTAAAAAGCATAATTTTGAAGTTTTGCACTGCGAGACACATTTACATTGTTGCATCATGTTTCATCATACGAGTAGACATGTATGTAACATATTATGTATGTAACATACATAGATTGATAAACACATTACACTCCGTCGGCAGTCGGGTAAAAATGCCTTGCCTAACAGTAAAAAGCATAATTTTGAAGTTTTGCACTGCGAGACACATTTACATTGTTGCATCATGTTTCATCATACGAGTAGTATAGATAGGTAGACCTCGATTATACATGATGACTTGGCAAAGTATATACTATCAGTAGAGTTATTAATGGAAAATAATGATGACTGACAGATAGACCCACTCATATCGGCTAAATATTCTACAAAATAACCATGACATTACATAAACACACCAATTAGACTAAAAATACCAATGATCAGTATATATACAAATAAAATAGCTGTTTGTATCTAAACTTAACAATTACTGCAATCTCTTTACGTAATACTCTCATGTATTACATGAGAGTATTGACATGTATGCTGCCAGAGCTCGTCCTGCTCCGACGTGTCGATGGAGGACAAGAGAGAGATATTGTAACGAGCTTTGCTTGTTTGTTTGTAGAACGTAATCTCAGAAAGTATCGATCCGATTACAACAAATATATACTTTCACTGTGTGTGAGCTAGTGCAGTTCACTATAGTCCATTCGCATTAAGAAAATAGTGAGTCATCGTTGTCAGCCGGCCCCTCGACAAACCGTGAACCGATTGGTCGAGAGGCCGGCTGACAACGATGACTCACTATTTTCTTAACGCGAATGGAATATTGTCCAGTTAGGAGCGAAGCCGCGGCAAAAAGTTTTTGTTTTTTATAAAACTTGTATTCAAAATATAGACATGCCATGTTTTGTTTAATCCGCCCTGGGTGCAATGATAAAGTTTACCCACTTGTATCAAAATTAACAATTTAACCATCATTTTGTTTTATTATTATTGATAGGCTCGCGCTTGACCACTATCTCACGACGTTGTAACACCACAGAATAATTAATAGGTAACACGCTTGCCTAGAAGATACCTATTCCAAATTATATTTAAAAACCCCAACGACTCAAGTTCAAATACTGATTATAAAGATTCTCAATTCAAATACGCCGTTGAAAATTGAAATATCGATATAGTTATTATTTAATTAATAAATCTCAAGGTGGCTAGTCACATGTTAGTGTCTAGTTGTAGTGAAAATGTGCACATTACAACAGTCAAGAAACCCGGGGCCACCGGGCTTTCGATGCAACGCTCCAGTGCTCTCCTGGGGGCCTTTGACACTCCCAGAGAGAAACAAAACCGGTTCTCCGTCAGCTGTTTTCGGTATCTACCGGAATTCACAGGTAGCTGTGTGTTTCAATGAACAGCTTTCTTAGATACCGTGAAATAGTATTAAGATGTGTTTATATTAATCTCATGTTTACGCTTAGAAATAACCTTATACACGGATTTAGCTAAGTGTTTAAAAGTTTGTAGTAAGGTCATACTTTGTACCTTGAACCATTTGTAACAAAATATTTATTGTGCTCTTAAGCTTTTGTATCTAAACAAGCAATTTACCTACCTGGATGCAAAAAAAGAACCATGATACAAAAGCTACAATATCATAGCAATCAGTTTGAAATTGCAATCCCAAAGGCAGGAAAAAGCAATCTTCAAGAAACTAGCAAGCTTACTTTCATACCAATTTCAACTCGGCAAATTAATATTCCCATTGTAGGTAGGTACTTCTAATGGTACTATGAATAAATTTTTATTTGCTCCTAATAATGTTTGTTTGGTTTGTAGCTATACTAGCCCAGGGAAAGAAATAGCTGGAAGTCATGGGGGAGCTTTTTACCCATCAGTAAGACGTAAAGGCTAACAGCAACCAGTGATGCTTTAAAATTAATAAGTATTTTATTACACAACTTCCCAAAAAAGGAGTGTTATGTTTTCAGGGTTAAAGTATGTTTGTAAGTTTCTTTATTCAACCATAACTTCTAGACAGATTGATTTATGTGGTATCGTTAGAAGCGTTGCGTTATCCCGGGTAACATAGGCTGGTGAAAATTCTAAAATATATAATGTGGAGGCCATGGTTCATAAAAAAACACGGACATATATTTTTCAATATTATTTGACTACGTACTCGTACACTATCATCACCTTGCTTAGTATATAGGTAACAAAAATATATGACAGTAGTATTCAATATGCATTCGTTCTCTAATAACATAAAAAAAAAATTAAATAAATCTAACACTAGGTACTATTCAATATTCCATAGAAAAACTTATTAAAAGAAATGTATGCGTTTGCAAAAATGTCGTTGTATAATTAAAGGTATGAATTAAAAAAAATAATTGAAAAACACGCCTGTTCCCTGCAATAGTTCTTTACAGGTTGAAACCTGTAAAGAACTATTCCAAGGAACAGTCGGGGGCGACTGCAATGAAAATATTGGTTTTCAGTAATTTAGCTAGTTTTTAAATTTTGTGCATATTTTTAGTTCACTTTTTGACAGGGCTTTAATACTAGGTTTTCATTTTTTTTTTCATTATTTTGTTCAGTACCTATAATTCTCCTGAAAGCTTTAATAAATTAAAAGAAGTATCGTCTAGGTACCTACTTGGTTCCCGAGATAAGTTTGCCTTTTTTCTTTCATTAAACATTGATCTATTAAAAGCATTGCAAGTGCAACGAATTCCACGAGGTAGGTACTCAACCCAGGCAGACACTCCAATAAACGTCACTTCACTCATACAAGCGTTACTTACTAAAATTGAACTACGGCCCTTGAAAACCACTTTACTTTGAAGCTTTGGAATTCCTCTGAGTGGAGTTCTAATCCTCGAGCAATAAATTCTATAGCTGGGAATACGGACTTTTACGGAGGCGTAAATGAAAATTAAAACGGAGCCATGTAAATATTTTACAGAGAATTACGGTTATTACATATTCTGAATTTAAAAATAAGCAGCAGTAGGGAATCTCGTATTTGTGAGACCCGCGTTGATGACCCACAACGTTGCAAAACAAATGACATAATAGACGACCTGTTATCTTTATTATAATCAGTGAGGCAGAGTTGCCCCCTGCCTGCGTGCCTGCCGCTAGCGCTGATCCACGACCTTGCCGACGCGAACACAAATTAAATAACCTAAAAATAGTTCGCCGCGTTGTCGAAAACCCGATTTCCTGGCGAATTTCGTTCGTGCTCCGACGTTTACTGTGTAAAAGGGTGAGATTATTGCATTAATTTCTATTCGCATGTAAATAACACGGGATTTAAAATAGCTATATTATTTCGCTTAACGTGTAATTGTAGTATGTCTTGTGAGGTAACTAATGAGTAACAAAGCGACCTTGGCTGGACGAGTTGGTGTGTGAGAGGGATAGCATGAGGGTTATCGGCCGTCTCGTTGTCTATTGCCAACGTGTAGTGTTTATGTGTTTGATTTAGAGATGGGCGTTTTCGGTTTTTTGCGCAAACGGTTATGTAACCGTTATACAGTTTTCATATCGGTAGCGAAAATGATTTTCAGATATCGATATCAGTAGTACAGTTTACAAAAGTTACCATGTTATTTAGATGAGCTAACTAACAACGAGCGCGAACTAAAGCAAACGCAAACTCACACTTTTACAGTTATAGACAAATGGCAGCTGTATTAAACAGATAGTTTTGGTAAAAATTTTATGCTTTTTATGCCATTCTTATATTTACGGGATAGAAGTCAAAATCGGTTGAACGGACTGTAAAAAGCGGTTGTAAAATTTCTAAAGTTATTCCAAATGGAGTTACCTCGTATTTGCTGTATCTTTATACCAATAAAAGAATATAATATAATACTTAGAAAGAGAGGTAGCGCATATGGTTCCTATCGCTTGTGAAGTTTGCGTTTTGTTCGTAGTTCGTACGTTTTTGCATTGGTTGGTTTTAAATTTTGACTCATTCGTTCTCGCTCGCAAGTAGAGGTTTTGATTCGATACAGTTTTTGTGATATCGGTTATTTTGATATAGATGTCGATATGTTATGATATCTAAAACATATCAGATATAAGCTACGTTTTGATATATCGGACCCATCCCTAGTTGATCGCTTTGTTGTGTACCATTGTATCGCATAAGCGGCCATTGAGTTAGATAAACAGATAAACATTGGCACAACAGCTTAGTGCTATGGAACTTTAAAAATATTTTGTAAGAAACGGTAAAACTTTTAAATAGTTTAGGGACATTTGTGATTATGAATGTTTTGTACTTATACATTTAGCTCAGATATCGGAATTCTAAAATTCTATGCAGTCTATTTTTAGGCATGTTTCAGATGTGCAAGTATTTCGTATTACGCGTGTTTTATAAACGCGAACCGAAACACGATGATGTCAGTTTCATTGAGAACGTATGACTAACTCGGCATTGACATGTTTCTATACGTTTGTACGATATTTACTGCCATAGACTATAGCAAATTTGTTCCAATTACATACTTGGCTATGACATTCAATTTATCGATTGAATTCAATCATACGATAGATGAAATCTTTACGATTAAAATAGTAAACCACGGTTTTATGGTGAAGTTTGTCTTGCACTATTATAAATAAAGTGCCGACATTTATTATATCGATATTAAGAAATGATATTTCGAGTTGTTTTTGTGTATTTGTCTGTTTAAAAAAAATGGCAAACGTGTAGTTGCTTAGTTGATAGATTAGGAAATTATTTATCAACCATATTAATTTAAACTCATAAGTTAAGTACACTCAACAGCACTTCTATGGTAACCAATTTTTTCAACGCCTTTACCTCGTGGTAATAAGGATGGTTTTCGATGTTCAAGAATTACTCCTGTCGTGCGGTTGGCCCTTACTTCCTGGGTTTTGAAACCTTTAGGCCGGGTGCATATTGAATACGATTTTATTTTGTTAAGGCGATATATACGCCCCACAGACATAAATCTAAATAGATAACGCAAATCCCTCCATCTGTATGAAAACCAAGCGTGCCAATTTTTCACAAACAATTTAATAACAAATTTACTTACTAATGAAATAAAACATTTCCAATTCCTCGGCCAACTTTTTCTATACATTCTTTACAGCTCAATATGGCATGAAAAGGATTTTTTCTAGATTTCGGTGAATTTCCGGTGCCGATAATTCTAAATGATAATCTCAGATTATGATCATTTATCTTAACTTATCTCCGTTTTTTGGCACGCAAAGTACATACAATCTCGTCATCTAGTTAGATTTATGTCTGTGATACGCCCCAATATAAGCGCAGTACTGGCCGTGCACCCGCTCGATACCAAAATATCAATATTGAACCTCTTTTTAAACAGTTTTGTTTGCAAAATGTTATTTGATTTACATATGCTATTTCAGATATCAAGAAATTTGAGCCATCAATTTTTCTGTGTAAAAATATTTGTAAACATCAAAGTCGTTTTGGAGGAGCATCCGAAAGTTATTAGTCACTCGAAAATCCTTGTTTTAAAAATAATGTAAATGAATCTATTATAAATATATATTTTTCTCAAACCTTTTAACCTAGCCGTTACTAAGGAGTATGCTTTAGAAAGTTACCGTTTTACGGCACTAAAGCGGTGGATGGCCCTTAATGGACGTACCAATCGAGCACGTACCCTGGTTGTGTTTTACTTCGTTAAAAACACATAGACGTAGTGAATAAAATTAATATATCTTGTCTTACTATTTTTCTTACTAATATAATAAATGTGAAAGTTTGGATGGATGTGAGTGTGGATATATGTTTATTACTAAATCACGCCAGAACGGCTGAACGGATTCCATAAACATTCCACAAATTTGCTTATTGCATTTTTAAGGTAGGAACGCATAGAAAAATCGCAAATACTACAGTTTTCGGACGTCGAAACTACATGCACGTTTACGCACGCACTAATTCGCATCTAGCCTGTGCGCTCTCATAGCATAGCACTAGGTTGAGATTGCCCGTGCATGATGGTTCGTGATCGCACGAGTCAAATTTGTACGACAACGAAATATAATTAAATAAATATAGATAAAGTCACCCTTTTTTCCATGGAAGTAGGCAGACACCAAAGAACGAGCTAGCTACTATTATTACGTAATTAACAGAACATGAAAATATACAGTAGAGTAGGGAGCTCGTTTGCCGCACTTAGGTTCCCCTTTTGGTCCGTTGTACGTTCTGGGCAACATAGCCAGCTTAGAGGGAAGAAAGTACACAGTACCTTAGTGAAAAGGTCGCAGGACACCGTGTGAAAGACCTTTCCATATATACAGATGTCCTTGCCCACGTCCAGGTCCTTCCAGTGCCAGCACTCGCCGATGTCGTTCTTTGGTATCTTTCCCCTCTTCACCAATCTGCCTTGCCATAGACCTGAGTTCTGGAACCAAATTAACACGAACTTTAGACTTTCTTTTATATATAGATCTAAAGAAGTAGGATACGATAGAAGATTTTCTTCTAAACACAATTTAACTATAAAAATCAACATCCGGCTTGCGAAGTAAGTGCTGAAAAAATTCAGCAATGAAGACAAACGCTTAGAAATGGAAATCCTCACCAAATTCCTCGAATTCATTTCATTAGGATTTTCCTTTCTATTAAATCATTGAGTAAAAGAAAACCCACCCAGACAAGAAATACTAGGTACAATATCTTATAGAGCCTATACAATTAGCCTAATTAGTATTAAAAGGCAAAGCAAACATCCTTCTTTTGTAACATTTACTTCTGTTAATTGTTCTAGTTGTCTCATAATTATTTATTAAATGTCCTTGACGAGACGCTTAACAGAACTGTGAGTCAGACTACAATATAACTTCGAAACTATTCCTATTTCTCTTACTAAAAAAGAATTAGAAGAGTATATTAACCTTGCAAGCAAAAAAAAAAAAACGAAGTTGCTTTTGCTAGGCGTCTTCGCCAGCTTGAATGTTGAAAATCATCCAACAGAAAAGTACTACCGGGATAGTAGTAGATTGTTGCATCGAGCGCAAAGTGAGTTATTAATGCATGAGACTAAATTAACACGAGTGCATTAATTACTCACTTTAGCGAGGTGCGTGCTCTACTTTTCTTTCAACTACCAATCTACCTACCGTGATAAAATATACCTACTCAAATATAAAACTCAAGTTAATGAAAAATATTTATCCCCCGTCTTTTGCGGCAAAAGGTTATTAACAATTTCATTTGCAGCTGTATTCATACTTTCTGGAGTTGAATTCATATCGCTGTCGTTGTCTATTTCCATTTTTTTTAACTTTTCTTGCTAAATATGAAATATCAACGTTTTACAATGGTACAAAATAAGCGCCAATTGGTTTTTTTTTCATCAAAACTATTTTATTCAGGCGATTTTTATTTGCATCCAGTATCTTTTTGATCTAATGCATACATTTAATATTAAACTTAACAGGAGACATTAAACCTCTGTGGTAAATATACATAAAAAAAACAGTTTATTAATGAAAAACTATGCAACAATGAGATTTTATATAACATTTCTGCATTGTTTTGGTTCAAAGCAAAAAATACGTCCTTTGTGATCGGTTTTGTAGTGATTAATGATAACATTACTACGTAGTTGAAGGAAAAAACTCTTATTAACAAGTTACATTTTAAAAATGCCCGACACATTTTTATTTCATTCTTCATAATTTATCTAGTAGCAGACACGCTTCGATCGACAACCTATTGAACACTTAATTATGACACGATATCTTGCCAAAACACCCTGCTTCAAACAGTGAAACGCTCATAACTTAAGAACGGCTGAACCTATTTTCATCAATCATAGCTAAGAATACTCTCGATAAAGTCACCTTACAAACAAAATTAAAATAAATCAAAATCGGTTCATCCATTCACGAGCTGTGATGCCACAGACATATACAAAAATAAACAAACACACGTCAAACTTATAACACGCCTCCCTATCCGTCGGAGGTTAAAAACCGGCCAAGTTCGAGTCGGACTCGCGCACGAAGGGTTCCGTACCATTATCGCAAAAAACGGCAAAAAATCACGTTTGTTGTATGGCTCCCTAAATATTTATTTTATTCTATTTTAAGTATTTGTTGTTAAAGCGGTAACAGAAATTCATCATCAGTGAAAATTTCAACTGTCTAGCTATCACAGTCCATGAGATACAGCCCGGTGATAGACGGACAGACAGAAAGATAGACAGACAGACGGACCGCGGAGTCTTAGTCATAGAGTCCCGTTTTTACCCTTTGGGTACGGCACCCTAAAAAGCAACCAACTTCAGAGTGAAGACTGCAAAGTGTAAAATAATAGTAATTCCCAAAGTTGAAACATAATATCTAGCCTAATAAAAAATAATAATAAGTGTTGCAAATAAATAGCAATCCGATCACTAGATTCTGAGAAATACGTGAAAAAATTGCGATACAAACATACATATACGCACTTATGAAATTTGGCACACGTTAACAACAATATAAATACTGTGCAGTACCAGCAATATTACACAAAGGGTCGAAATTTATTGAAGTCGAATTTAAATTATCCTAGCTGTAGGTCCAGGGCCGGATCTAGTGAGGGATGCGCCGGGCAAACGCCCAGAGCAACATAAATAAGAGGCGGCCAAACTGAACAAACAGCCCTATACATTTCATCAGAAAACCTACTTATTCGTGGTGTGGTGCTGAAATTTTCAAGCTCGCTGTCGAATGTTATTGGTTCTTTTTGTAATCCCACCATCAAATAACTAAATATTCATAAAGTTGCGAAAATTCTTAGGTGAAATTTTCGAGCTCACTTCGTTTTCACTTCGCTCGAAGTTGTCAAAAAAGCGGCTTTAACCGATCCGACGGTTAAAAACCGTATTCTTTTTCTTCGCCAACGGCGGCAAATATTGTCCATACCCGGACCGACGAAATTCCTAGATGGGGCCCTATATAGATCATAGCTAGGATATACTTTAGCTAGGAAATCTTGACCATCGTCTACCCGTGTGCCAGATTTTATACAAGCTGTGTAGCCGTTAAGGCGTGATTGATCAACAAACGTCCAAACTTTCACCTTTTACTATTAGTATAAGAATCTGCGGACGTACGGAAACTTAGGCGAAGTGTTATTACTGCAATCACTATTAATAATAATAATCGCTTTATTACTGAAAGGATGAGCGGGAAATGATTATGAAATAAGGGTCAGAGAGGGCCCGTTCTCTTACCCCAAAGCCCGACATGCTACCAAACTCGAACGTTCAATTAAAATAACACTGGCGTTTTTTTGTGCCAAAACGTCTTCTTTTTTACCAATAATTTTAAATAAAAACCTAGACGACAAAAACCTACCTTTTTTGTTATAATGACAGTAAATAATTGTTGGACTTTTTGGACAAGATGCTAGACTAGACTCATTTGGATAAATACTCATGAAATTTGATAGTATCGAATATTTCTTGAGAATCGTACTAAAATAAAATATTCAATTTTTTTTCAAAATCAAAAAACCCCTCTGCTAAATATGCGAACTAAAAAAACGTAAACAAGAAGAAAATCATGCTGGGCAGTCGTCAGCCAGCTCACGAATAGGTATGTATCCTACATACCTATTCGTGAGCTGGCTAACCAAAACCAGTAGTTCATGGTAGGTATACCTACCTTCTTATTATGCATCACAGGAATTTACTAAACTTAATAACGAAATATTTTGACATTTTATTCATTTTTGTTCCGGAATACTTAGAAACATATTGAGAAGGGTGGCTGGCAGGGTTTTCGAGGAAGTATATTCTGGGCGTAAAATTGATAACTGACTAGGTGCGGCTTGCTTAGAGAACACTGAGAATATAACTGAAAAGGTCAGCAGTCCCCTTTCAGATTTCCAAAAAGGACACTTACGTGCATGGCCTTTTTTCATTTCATGGGCATGCTTGACGCAAAATGACATAAATAGACAAATGTGACGAAAAATTTGTGGCTTGCCCTAAGTCTGATGAATTATCAAAACTTCGACTTGGAAAATTTTTACTAACTTACCAACTTAGGTCTTAACTGTTCGCCTTAAATATGCTTGCTGAAAAACGCTGCCAAATCCCTCTCTACCAAAAAGTATTTTAAAAAACGCATCACATCGCACGTCTACGAAGATAAAAATGATTTTTGTGCGAATAATGGCGGCCGGCCATTCACGGCCCGAGGCTGCAGAACAAAGCGCCTGCAACCGCCGCCGCCGCGACGCATTCATCCCGAGACAAATGCGTGCTCATTTGCTAGCTCCATTCCAGATCCGCTCACAATTGCTACAGAATCCCATTCCATACGGTAAAAATAAATATGCAAATGGATTTAAGTTTTCTTGAAATATTGTGATTGTCTTTTCGTTTTCGTAGGATTTAAATTTTAATAGTTACAAATAAAACGGTGATTTGAAGTTTAGTAGTACCGATACGTTTTAAACAACACAATAGTGTAGTTTAAACTACACAAAAGTGACTGTTTTTAATCATTACTCTATTGGCGTTAAAAATATTAATATACCTACCTTAATGAAAGTACAGGTAATAATAGTAGTTTACGCAATGGTCATGTATTAGGCGTTATTAAAACACGAGCGTGGGTTTATCACATGAGGCGATGCCGAATGTGATAATAATAACACGCGAATGTTTTAACACTAATTGTATGCCGTTGCATACACTATTTTATCTTCACTCATACTGTTGAAATAAAACAAAAGTGGAAACGTAAAAATATGTTGTATGGCGGGCTATTTAAATTCTCATTGCGCATGACTGCGCAGCGCGCGCCTCCATAGACAATGACACTACTTTTCTACATTAAGTCAATGAGCCCATAAGCGCCAATAAATTAAAAAGTAAAAGTGTGCTATAAAAATTAAAAAGTTAATTTATGATGCAGTTGTTTGAAAATCGATGGAAAATGTTGCACTGTAATGGTTTTTTTATTAAAATTTTACCTATCCACGAAATAAAGTAGGTACGTGTTTATACAATATTTTTTGAATTCATATTTGGAACATTACGTTCTGACTGTAGATTAAAATCTTTATTCGGTAGGCTACAATAAAACTGAACGTGCGCAATTACTTTTGATATCCGATTAGATAATAATTGAATGTGGTAGATAATACCTACACCCACAGATTAATATGACGTAATTGTGGTTATTCAGTGCGGCTATTCCTACGCACCGGTACGACTATGCTACGACAATGCTACGATAATGCTACAGCAGTGCTACGATAGCGCTATGAAAGCGCTACGACAGTGTTACGACTGCGCTAAGTCAAAGTACCGTTTCAGGTATTGCATATATATAAATTGGCCAGTTATTTGCCTGCTCTTTTTGATACGCATTATTTATCCCCATCGGTTTAAAAATCAAATTTTTGAACCCAAAATAAAACGATCAAGATACATTTAAACGATTTACCCACGTAGTATATCATAAACACACGCTAACATTACTTTTCAGGAACACAATTAAATGCAGCCGGACCACAGAACCGTTATAATATAAAGTTAAACAAGGGCGTTTTTCTAAAAAAGGGTCCATTTGCGAGCTCCACATATGAAGGTGGCGAAATACTTTAGTAGGGTCGCGTCGACACTGGATTGGGCATGCTAAATATAATATTGAAACACGAAACACGCGGCGCCGGTATGGCCGCATAGAATAGCAAATAAGAAAAGCAAAATCAATACGTACATATAAGTAGGTGGTATTACGTAGCAAATATAAGCGGAGACAGTTGAATTGCATTACCTTTATAATACCTACCTATC
Source organism: Orthosia gracilis (assembly GCA_947562075.1). Lineage (NCBI taxonomy): Eukaryota > Metazoa > Arthropoda > Insecta > Lepidoptera > Noctuidae > Orthosia > Orthosia gracilis. Next base: position 46,973,318 of record OX387268.1, read on the forward strand.
TAACTGTTCAGGTAGCTGTATCGTCCACGTGTATTGGAATAGGTAAACAGGCGAGCTTAAGGATCTAAGTATCTAATCTACATATCTGAATGGAACGCCTGTGGACAGACAGACGGATTGTGGAGTCTTAGTAATAGGGTCCCGTTTTTACCCTTTGGGTACGGTACCCTAAAAACCATACTAATGTCCAGTTACTTATAATGTCCAGACAATGTGATAAATATTGAGGTTTAAATCAGTTGTCATTACATTGCCCGATTTGACATGACAAGGCAATGAATTAATCACTTGGTCCATGACATATATACATTGGAAATATTAAGTGCCATTTAAAATAAAAACTATACTTATGTAACAATTATCGAATTGTATATCAGTAACGTAGCATTACTTATAATGTCCAGACAATGTGATAAATATTAAAGTTTAAATCAGTTGTCATTACATTGCCCGATTTGACATGACAAGGCAATGAATTAATCACTTGGTCCATGACATATATACATTGCAAATATTAAGTGCCATTTAAAATAAAAACTATACTTATGTAACAATTATCGAATTGTATATCAGTAACGTAGCATTACTTATAATGTCCAGACAATGTGATAAATATTAAAGTTTAAATCAGTTGTCATTACATTGCCCGATTTGACATGACAAGGCAATGAATTAATCACTTGGTCCATGACATATATGCATTGGAAATATTAAGTGCCATTTAAAATAAAAACTATACTTATGTAACAATTATCGAATTGTATATCAGTAACGTAGCATTACTTATAATGTCCAGACAATGTGATAAATATTAAAGTTTAAATCAGTTGTCATTACATTGCCCGATTTGACATGACAAGGCAATGAATTAATCACTTGGTCCATGACATATATACATTGGAAATATTAAGTGCCATTTAAAATTAAAACTATACTTACGTACCATAATTATGGAATTGTCCATCAGTAACGTAGCACTACTTGTAATGACCCGACAATGTGATAATTATTGAAGTTTAAATCAGTATTCATTATACATTGTCAGATTTGACTTGATTCATATTGTCCGTGCATTATACATAGAACCTTGAATTAATCACTTTGTCCATGACATTATACATTGGAAATATTAAGTGCTATGAAAATTGCTTTACTCCGCATATTAATTGAAAACGCAGTAGAAATATAGTCATAGACAGTGCTTAACTAGACATGTCTAATATTATGCACACGTAACATAGCCACTAGCATAGAGAAAAATCGACCCTGACAAGGAAAAACGAAAATTTTATCAGCCTAGCGTAATTTAAAAACAGTCACATGTGGAAAATCGTCATTGTTTTGACGCAAAGCCGTTTTATTCAGGTTGTTAAAATAAAAATTGAAAAATTCCCATAAAAATTGGATACCTGAACGCGAGGCTCCATAACAGTTAGACTGTCATCCTCTAGAAAGTACACGATGTTCACGATCCTGACTCGGGACTTCTCGTTAGGGTTCTCGAAAACCGGCTGTTTGAAGAACGCCGTGAAGTTGAGGCATCGCTTGTCGTAGTGCACCCAGTGAGGCACGACCGCTGGCAGGGCTGGCTGCTTCACCCGACCGTATGTCAGGGACGGATCGTAGCTGGAATCCCAACAAATTGATATAAACACAGAGAATACGTCATATCAAGTATTAAAGGTTGGCTGTATAGAGGGTCGCGTAAGTCTTATTTTATATAAAAAACTTTGCCACACACTAGGAATGTCTTCCTGTATCGTGGGTGCGTTTACAAACATTTAAATTCACATACACAAGACACTCAGATCGGGAACAATTATATGTAGGCTATACAAATATTTGTTCCGTGCGGGAATCGAACCCGCGACATGCAGCGCACCAGCCAGTCGCTCTACCACTACCTCAACCGTGTCATTGCCATTCAAAACTTTGTAGTAGTAGGTCCAGTGGTCTATCAGGAAGATGCAGCGTTTTTTTTGGATAAAAAGCACATAGCCCGTGATAGCTATAGCGTAGTTTTCAAACGTGTGATTTGTGACGTGTGATGAGTTGTTTCAAAGAAGATTGCCTACATCCAAACACATATATCTTTATAATATTACTGTATAACTCTTCTACAGTTCTACAACTTTAGAAAAGTGTAGATAAATATACATGCGCCGTTTTCTCACCCCTAGTGTGTTGCTCATTTCTTCAACAAAGTCCTTGAGTTGTGTTGCTCTATGCATACACACTCAGATTAGGAGCTAACACTCGCAAGTCATGCAAATGTTATATTCCTTGCTGGGTTCTAACTTGCAACTGCAGAAAGCTTAGCGCTGACTCACTTCATTAATCAAGGTCTGGAAAATACACCTATGTCCGCTTTGTTCTCGTTGCGCGGGCGGCGTATTGTCGTCTAAACTGGTCTTGTTCCGTCGCAGTATGCGTCAGCGGTGAGGAAGATTGTATGTAATGCCGTGGTGACCCAACGGCTAAGGCCTCGACTCTCGTGCTTGAGGTCGTGGTTTCAAATCCGGGCCAGAAAAAACGTGCTTTTTTCAACTCATATGTACTTTCTAAGTTTATCTTGAACATCGCTGACAACGGTGAAGAAAAACATCGTGAGGAAAGCTGAACTTATAGGTAGTATAAGTTTGTTCTTCATTGACATATTGCGGCAAGGCGTTCCAGTGCGAGGATAAACGAATAAATAAATGTGTCCAACACCGCGTACCACAGCGTTGTGCGTTCCATCAAGAGTCCAAAGCTTATAACAGACGGTCAATTTTCAACTTCTGATAGTCCATTATAAGGTCTCCATGCTTGATAACGAGTGAGAGCGGCAATTGCGATCTCTGCGCGATTTCAATCCCGGTCTGTAATTGAAAATTTCTTGACCGACCTTCTAGGTAGGGACAGAGAGGCGGAAAACAGCGGGAGCGGGTATGGGATTTGGCAATATTCGTGTACCTTTTTAAATTTACTGCTCATCATTATTTTCGGTTTAAGTATCTACCTTTGCGTCAAAATCTTCTTTTCGTGGAATCTGCTTCTTAAAATGACAAAAAATTTGGCTGACTTTTTAGAAGACTGGTCCGTGATTATTTAAAGAGAAAATAGACTAATTAAAATTTCATCTTTACCTCTGAATCGACTCATTCTTACTGCTTGATTCCTAATTGAAAATCTAGTCTATAAAAGGTCATTGACATTAGAAAACATCTAGCGTCAGACATTTCGTAGGATGACCCGCGCGGGCGTGACTCTCCATACTTGATGGATCATTGCCAAGTAATTATATGTTATCAAAGAATGGTGTTTGTTGGCACCGATGGTGGACGGTTTTTCTTCAGTTCAATTCTCAGGACAACGCCCTCTGCTTAGCCGGGATGAGTAAGACTAGGCTAAACGTTTTATAAAGTTTTCTAGAAAAGCAGATGTCGCAGAAATTACATTATTTTATAAGTAAACATCTCATTAATAACACTAACATTCGTGTCTGTGGGCGCTAAACCGAGTTAAACTCTTGATTCTTGAATAACTCAGTTAAAATTTTGATAAGTAGAGAATTCTTTAACTTAAACACTGAATAAATTACACCTGATTATTATCTCTAACTTCAAAACAAGTTTTCAACAATCTTAAAGTGACGTCAAACCCGAAATTAGGACAAGATCCACACATGAAACTGCGAAGTATTGTTGATCTTAAGGCGATATATACGCCCCAATGTAAACGCAGTACTGGCCGTGCGCCCGCTCGTAGCCAAAATATCAATATTGAACCTCCTTTTAAACAGTTTTGTTTGCAAAATATTATTTGATTTACATATGCTATGTCAGTTATGAAGAAATTGCAGCCATCAATTTTTCTGTGTATAAATATTTTTAAACATCCAAGTCGTTTTGCAGGAGTATCTAAAAGTTGCGAAAAATATCGTGTTGCTAATTATTTTTTAAAGCAAAAATATTTGTTATACGAAAAAACCATGTTTAAAAATAATGTACATGAAAAAATAATGAATATATTTTTTTTTCCGTTACTAAGGAGTATGCAGTAGAAAGTTACCGTTTTACGGCAGTAAAGGGTATGTAGGGCCTTAAGTTGGAATTGCCTTATGTTGACTTACTTAACCGAGTCCTCTGGGAGGGCGAAGGCGTTGCTGTCAACATCAGTAGCAGTCCCTCCAGGTCCTCGGATCACCGTGTCGGGGAACCTGTGTCCCTGGTAGTAGCGGAGGGAGCTCCGCATGTGGTATTGAGTCTTGGTCGGGTCTGAGAACGTCAGACCTGGCAGTTTTGGTAGTCCCCATGCCATTGTGAGGAAATGTATCTGGAATGAGTATAAATCGCAGAATGTTCTTGTATTTCTACTGATAGCTCGCATAATACACAACATACGTAACTAACATCACCGTAGTACAAGGAGGTTGATAATGACTCTATTTCTGTTCACTAATTTAAAAACCGTTTCCGACGGCTTACACACGTGATAATTCCATGCATGTCCAATTTTAATCATTGTCTATAAGTGCCTCAGTGTACCAACAACGTCGTTATTTGCTAAATATTCCCCAAGTTTAGAAATACCGCCTCACAGTGCTACAACTCCTAGGTAAATCTACTCAAACTACAGCTGCTTCTCTCGCTTACTAACTATGTCAGCAGGATATTCACGTTACGGAATTTACGAACAATACAACAGGTTATTTAGGAATTCAACGACAATTGGATCGCACATTAATAAAATTTTAGAATTTCAGGGGAACCAACCTAAAGATTGGTAAAATGGAAAAAATCTTTTGAAATCGGTCGCCTCCACCAATCTAAAAAACGTGGATACAAAGTACATAAATCAGATGACAAGTACGTAACATGTAGCAAGATAATCGATGAACGGGCGACGTGATCTCATCCACCTTCAGCCAGGAGTATCTTATTCACGCATCGCGCCATTCAGGTAGCGATATAAGCACTGAGGAAATGAAGTAATCCCACGGTTTTGTAATTGAATGCGTATCATGGGCCCGCGTGAAATCGAACCGCCTGCTTTTTATGCTAGCCTGGTATCAACGGAGGGTGGCCATGCCGAATTCTCCTGTGGTTTGTAGAGTTGAGTTTTAAATAAATAGCTGTCTTTTATTACTATAGAAAAAAACATAATATACTTGCTCAAATAACTGTAAAATAAATTGACAGGCAAACTAGCAAAAAAGTTGAGATTTTGCGAACCATGGCTCAAGAATCACAAAACTATTAACACTTCTATGCATGATAAAATTACATATTAAGTTCGAATTCCATGAACAGAGATTTAGTTATTTTTAGCTAGTCTTTTTGCTTAGAGCCACGACAACAATACAATGTTCGTAGCATAATGAAATTATTTTTCCTTAGAAACGTAGGTAGGCGGCAGGTAGGTGGTAAATGCCGACAGAGGCGGGTATTACGAACAAAATAATAAATTCTTACCTATAATAGAATACAGAAGTCGATAAGTTGATGTGAATTAATAACGATGCTTTATAAAAACCCGAAGTGGAAGATATACAGAGAAAACACGCTTTGTTAAAATGAGCAAATATGACAGTTGCGTTGTCGGGTGAACAGCTGTTATAATTATAAACAAAGCGTTGCTAGGTAATGACAACCCTACTCCTTGCGGTATACGGAAGGAACCTTTTTGTTTTGTTTAAATCAATACGATCCTTGTTATTGGCGATGGCATGCAAACGCGAGGGTCCTCGAAACCCTAGCATATAGCCTCTAGCATATTCGTAGTACGTTAAATACGGGGATTATGCATGACCACGGCGCACGGTGGCCAATTTCAAGTAATTAGCGATACGAAAATCATGATTTTCAAGTAGAGGGTAGTTTTTTTTAATCTGTTTAGTACTGTCTACTACACAATAGGAACATATTGACAAAAAAGTCATTAAGCCAATACTTTGTGTTTTATAGTACGTCCAAGTTATCAGTTGAGCGAATAATTTAACTATCTTAATTTTTATTGTGGTTTCTGCTTAAAGTTATTTACATTGTGCTAAATAGTTATCGATTTGTAGGATTTGAAAAAAATGGTGCATATTAATGAAAGTATTTATAATGTTATCGTGTAACTTTAAATAAATAACATAGTTGTTTTCTTAAATAATAATTTATTATGACAATATATACTAAGAAATAATGCTTTATTTGTTTAAAATCACACAATAAAAACCAAAAATCTAATTACAAAAATAAAATTATAAATAAACAATCATATGAACAGTAAATTTGGTTTTAAATTCACTATAAGAATCGCAACTGACATCCTAGCTAGGTTACAAAATAGGTTGCCCTAGTCGACGGCACGAACTATTTTGTGCGCGGGGTTAAAATGCATGTTATCTCATCCGACAACACGTGGGGAAGAGATAGATGCTGTGATGAGCAGTAAGAAGCTACTTCGCGTACGAATTAGCACTTTTGCAAGTTTGTAGTGAAATGGATGATGATTTAGGACGAAAACGAGCGCGTGAAATTTTATAAACAGACCTTTGGGAGTCCAGATATCATGAAAAACGACTGAATGTATATAGTCAAACTAAAATTATTTGCATTTTTGAACTATTAATCTATCGCTGTACAGTGGTTGTTTTGCAATTTTTCTTCGTCTTATGGTATTAATTTCCACCCAAAGATGCGTTAAAATTTGTATTGAAATAATATGGAACTTTCGACGCTCATAACTTACAATTTTTATATTTTACTTTTTTTTTTCGATACAGTGCTAGATAATGATGATTAGTAGTCCGGAACGTGTTTTTTTAAAGATTATTGACTTTAAGAATGGCTCTTTGGGCTCTCTCCGGTTTTAGAAGGAGCGTTTTTGGCGCACCACCCCAGGACGATATGCAGTAACTTAGGAGAGATTGGCAAAGCGCAAAATAAACTTGGCATTCGGGCAGGAGCAACGTGGCGTAGGGTTTTGAAGATGTAGATTAGTCTTCTAATTATATTTTGTAGAAGCTCAATGTGAGAGAGAATGAAAATTAGTATCAATTGTTTTTCCTAAATACTTGGTATTTTTACTTGTGTTAGTCTGGGACAGTCACAGGTCTGGTAAGGGGACAAAGAGCACAAATTAGCGATATGTGATGGTGAGGGCGGAGGTTGGGCAGACTCACGGAACGAAAAAGTCATGTAGTTTGTTTTATCAGTGTCGAGGGTCAACGAATTGCCAGCTAACCACGACTTAATGACATTAAAACCAGTCTGTGCCTTACTAAAGACATCCGGTCACGAGTCACCAATGAACGTAAGTGATGTATCGTTACCTTGGTGTCATCTAATTTTATTTGACAAAGTTCATTAATGTATACAAGGAACAGCGTCGGCCCGAGCCCACTACCCTGTGGGACTCCGAATGTTATTGGCAGTTCGCTACTCATGCGATTATCAATTGTAACACACTGAGTTCTTTTATTTAGATAATCACTTAAAATCGCGTAAGATTGACCCCTAACACCGATCTTTTCTAGTTTGAAGAGGGGAATGGAAAATGTGTCAAATGCCTTAGCAAGGTCCAGGAAAATACTGAGGATTTTTTTCTTACTGTCCAGGTTTTTGACGATATGCTTGGTAAGGTCTAAGTCTGCATTTGAGGTGGACATGTTACGTCTAAAACCATACTGGTTTGGAGTCTTTGTCTTCCAGAATTTTATTAAACGATTATTTATAATTCTCTCCAGTATTTTAGACAGTATTGTTAGAACAGCTATCGGGCGATAATTTGAGACACAGCCTCCACTCCCACTCTTGTAAACAGGATGGATTAGGGTCTTTTTAAAAATGAGGGCAAAATCCCAGTCTCAAGGCTGAGGTTTTACACATGAGTCAGGACGGGGACAAGTTGGCATTTATATCGCTTGAGAGAGCAGTTGGAATACTGTCCCAACCAACGGGACAATCTGACCTTAGAGACTTCAGAATAGATTCAACCTCATTACCGTCAGTTGGGAATATAACAAATGAATTGCAAGGAGAGGTTACGGAATCATTTTGTTGGGACTGTGATGGTAAATGAACAGGTTTAATTTCGGCTGCAAGATTCTTGCCAACGTTTATAAAGTAATCGTTAGCTTGATTTACTGAGATCACAGGGGATGATGACGACTGTAGTAAATTACTAGAAGAGGTTTGGCCTAAACACAGTTTGTTACCGATTTGTTACCCTCCTTATAATCTTGCAGATTCTCCTATTATCTGAACTAGCCTCTTCTAGTTCCTGTCTATCATATTCTTTATTTACTTTTTTTAGTATCTTGTTGCAAAAGTTTCTGTATCTTAAGTACCTAAGTTAATTTAAGAATATCATTACCGGGCTTTAACTGCGATTTTTGCGTAATGTCTCTCGGTTTCTCATGTAGCGAAGCAAACAGGATGCAATCCAAGGTTTAACTAGATGTTTACGCTTTGGCAGCTTAACTGTGGTTGAATTGGTTTCTACAGTACTGATTAGGGTGTTGATTAACAGGTTTGTAGCTTGATTGGCGTCAGTTACGTGGTAAGTTGTTTCAAAATCAAAACTATTTATCCTTTGGTCGAGCGTTTTATAGTTGATTTTAGTAAAAACAGTGCGATTTGTGGATTTAGAGAATGTGCATCATAGCCCCTTGTGTCTCAGACAAAGTAGAACGCAGTTAGGATCTGTTATAGACGAATTGAGAAATAGGGTAAGTGCATCATAGCCAGTTTTAAGCATCACATAGTCCCAGCAATTTGGACCACGTGTGGGAAGCATATGCGCAGGCAATAAACCATGACAGGCTGATAGGTTGAGATACTCTGAGGCGTGGAAATCGCATGGAGTATGTCCAATATCAATATTGATATCACTAATTACAGCATTATTTTTGAAAGAAGATAAAGAATTTAGGAGATTATCCAGGGCAATTAAGAAATTTGACGTGTTGGCAAAAGAGGGCGAACGGTAAATGCAGATGATCGCTATATCGGTACCTATTTTTAGTATCATACATGTACCATCCATGAAATCGATTTCTGAGATAGTGTGTTCAAGATCAAAACATTGGTGTGGAGGTTTTTGTCTTTGTTATCGTTTTGGTTATTATGTTTAGTTATTTAGTACATTAGGTAAGTATCAATATTAGGGATATTAACGTTATTTTTAAGCCAACATTCCGTCATAATCATCATAAGAATAGATCACGATTTGTTAAATTAGTGCCATTCCCTGAAAATAAAAATAAAATATTCATTGAGCGGTAGTATGCGGCGAAAAATCAAATCATATAGAAAAATGTTGACTCCAGCTGTTATCACTAAAATTTTTGTGTTGTAACATTTTTCTTGAAATGCAAAAATTGCCTCGAAAGGCAAAAGTGTAGTCGAAAATTCAATGTCGTTATACATAATTATTTTATAATACAACTTTAAAAAAATATAAAAAAATTACGCGACATCATTATAAATACCTTCATTGCACCATTTGTTTCAAATCCTACAAATCGATAACTATTTAGCACAATGTAACTAACTTTACGCAGAAATCACAATTAAAATAAAGAAAGTTAACTTATTCGCTCAACTGATAACTTGGACGTACCATAATACACAAGTATTAGCTTAATGAATTTTTTGTCAATATGTATTGTGTACTAAACAGATTAAAGTATTTTTTTTAATCTACCCTCGACATGAGAATTATAATTTTCGTACCGTTAATTACTTGAAATTGGCCACCATGCGGCGATTGTCATGGCCGACAACCAATTACTAATGATGACCGAAAAAATATTAGCATGTAATTGAGATGGTTTTTGATGATTGGATTTTCAGAAACCGGTGTAGAGTTTGCAAAGTTCTTCTTCTAGTTGTTTTATCTTCTATATCCTACTGTGAAGACTTAGTTAGGGACTAAATTCAAACGACTAAAAATCAATTATTAGTTTTTCTTCATTCATTGATGACAAAATTAACCATTTTAATGATATTTCGGATAGACTCTCAAAAATTAACCTTCATTCGGCTTTTACTCTTATTAGGTATTGCTGTTTTGGACCAAATTTTATGTATTTTCTCCGCTCTTCCCCTTTATGGAAGCAGCCACATCTCTTGGAAAAAATTGACGAAATTATTCGATGCACTCTGACATCCATCTTAAATGTGGCCTTGGATGATCGAGCCTGGATGCAAGCTACACTACCCATTCGCTTCGGCGGGCTCGGCATCCGCAAAATTTCTAGTATAAGCCTACCGGCGTTCCTGTCTTCGGTCCACGGCACTCAAACTTTAACCACAAAAATTTTATCCCTTTCACTGGTTAACTTTGAAGTGCCGTGCTCGACCGACGCAGTGTGCGCCTGGAAAGTGGCTTGCCCGAATACGGCGTTGCCCGAGAACCCATCTTCCCAGAGACAGTGGGATGAGCCGCTCTGCAGGTTGGTACGGAATAAACTTATAAATACGTCCACCAATACTGCTGAGCGTGCCCGCCTGCTGGCTGTGGGAGAGTGGGAGTCGGGTCTCTGGCTACAGGCACTACCGTCACTCAACATAGGTACTATGTTGAGTGACAACACCTTCCGGATCGCTACATGTCTGCGTTTGGGTGCTCCTAGCGGAGCTCCACATCGTTGTCAATGTGGTGAAGCAGTCGACCGCCTCGGTCATCATGGCCTATCCTGCAGTAGGAGCGCTGGCCGGATAGCACGGCACGCCAGCATTAATGACATCATACGTCGGGCTCTTGTCACCGCCGGGGTGCCAGCTGTTTTAGAACCCAATGGCTTGGCCCGCGACGATGGGAAGAGACCAGACGGGATGACCATAATGCCTTGGAAGGTGGGTAGGCCTTTGGTGTGGGATGCAACATGTGTCGACACCCTTGCGCCATCCCATCTTCTTAGCACGGCGGGCTGTGCTGGGGCGGCTGCTGCCGGTGCAGAAAACCTCAAACGGCGCAAATATAACAACCTTATTGGAAGTTACATGTTTGAGCCGTTTGGGGTTGAAACATTAGGTCCATGGGGTCCGAGTGCGCATCGAGTTTTTCGAGAAATTAGCACAAAGCTCGTCGACTCTTCACGTGACCAGAGGGCTGGCCTTTTCTTCGGCCAGAGAATCAGCATTGCCATCCAACGTGGCAATGCTGCCAGCGTTCTGGGCACGTTTCCCGTTGACATCGATGTGGACGAATTTTTTGATGCACAATGAGCTCTTTACCGTCTCCCTTTTGTATTTGTATATAAGTTTGTTTTTATTTTAGAATATTCAATTGTATATATGTAAATAAAGAACTCTTAAAATACAAAAAAAAAAGTATTACATCTGAAAAATTTGGAAAAAAAAAAAAAATTCGTAAAACTAGACGGAATTCCAACCGCACAGAAGTCTTGTCGTAGATATATCTCCAGACGACACCTAGGGAAAGTCTACAGCTATCTAGATAATAGCCATACGACCGTCTAGACGTAAGGGACCTGTCACGACTTGCAGCAACGTCATTAACACGGTGAATGCGCAAAATAATAATGTGTATTTCAATGCAAATCGTTCATGAAACCGTAAAGTAGATACGAACAACATAATAAGTGCTTAATTACAAGCTTTTATTTAACTTGCCTTGTTAGTTAATTAATTTGTATAAATAAAATCTTGCAACTAAATTTTTAAACAGTTACGTATCAGTTTTCAAACGATTGACCTGAAATGTTTCAAAAACGTTTGCACGACTTTCTACTTGTTTTATTTTACGTGTTTTTGTTTTAATTTTTTAATTTATTATCTTGAAAGAATACTGCAAACCACGTGTTTTTTTTTTGGAAATATTTCATACCTCACTAAACTGATGCCTGAAGATGACAGATAGGGCAGTATTAATACTGAAGCCAAGACCTTCCTGAAAACTAATCATACATATTAGAAGTATTCCTGTGAGCACAGCTGTTAAAGAATAATAATTAAGAAGTTAATTAAGTTGTTCCAACAGCCTGTTCCCGAATACATTTTCTGAAACGAATGGCCAAAGGTGCGAAGTATAACGAAGTATTATATAAGCCACAATGTCAGGCGTCACAGGTGAGTTGCGAGGGACTTAGTTGATTAATGTGCGCTGTGACCGAGCTCTGATAGATAGATAGCCTTCGTCAAAAGTGTCGAAGTGTCCACAGTAGCCTCCCGACGATGCCCGACGGTCCTACGTCGGTGATCGCCACCCTGAGCCACTCTAATTAGACGTTCATGCATAAATCTATACTATATATAACATTATAAAGCTGAAGAGTTTGTTTGTGTGTTTGTTTGAACGCGCTAATCTCAAGAACTACTAGTTTGAATTGAAAATTCCTTTTGTGTTGGGAAGTCCATTTATCGAGGAAGGTTATAGGCTATATAACACCACGCAACGACCAATAGAAGCGGATGATAAAAGAAAAAGTTGCAAAAACGGACAAAATTAATCCTTTTTGAGAGCTTCCGTTGCGTGCGCTGCGTAAGCGGTTAAAGTTACGCAAAAATCATATATGTAGTGTAGGTACGTTAGGGTAGGTAGAGTAAATGGGTAGGTAGGTAGCCAGTTGGGGGGAGCGAAGCCGCGTGGGACAGCTAGTATCATATAAATTTGTTTCATTCAAATTGTGTTATTATTGCTTACGACACTTTTGTACGTCATTTTTCAAAAATCAAAAGGTTATTTAAAGGTTCTGCGATATGCTGATTATGCCCAGCTGCGAACGTCAATAATTCGGCTGAAATGATGATAATGATGTTTCATATTACTTGTAAAATGATATGATCCTTTAGTGGTAAAAATACAAAAACAAATCTTTAGAGTTGCATAAGTCTTGTATGCCTAAAAGTACATAAACACAAACCATTTTCGCTAACGAATGAATTCGTGACACAATCGCTGTTAAGTGAACTTTGCTGAAACTACATTTAAGCTAAGTCGGTGACAGAACGCGCAGAGTCAACAAACAGCCACGGTTCGCCGGAATCGAACAATACTTCGCTCTCAATTTATTTCGCTCGTTTTCTCTTAAACACCACCGGGTATATTTTTAGCGATCACTAATGATTTGAATTCTATTTTTAGGTATCGAGATGGCTTACCTAGCCAAGTACGTATCGAGGGGATCACGGCTGGCTGCGTTTTATCAGAGGGGGTATGGTACAACTCCCCCCTTCGTATTTTCTGAAGAGGTTCGTCGCGCCAAGGCAGATGGTAAACCGATTGTCGCTCTGGAATCAACGATTATTACACATGGAATGCCTTACCCGCAGAATTTGGAAACTGCTAAGCAAGTCGAGAATATTATAAGAGAAAGGGTGAGTTTTTTACTTGTATAAAACGTATAGTAATATGTTTATTATGTACACAGCTTCGTTTACGATATGTTATCTCAGTGCTACGCTTTCGTAGATCTTTCATAGCGATGCAATGACTCTCTCTCGAGATAAAGTTTATAATTTAGATGGTACGCAAAAAAATGCCTTACGGTTTTGAAATGAAACTTGCGCAATATTCAGCTTTACCTATTTATTCTTTTGCAGTTTTCTCTGCAACTTTTCACTTTGAATTCTAGGACATTTTTATTTGCCCTGACTGACTGCTCTACAAAAGCCTTCTCCAATTTATATTAAAATTGTCGTATTTAAATATTCGTTTTTGTTCTCAGGGTGCAGTACCAGCTACAATAGCCATCCTCAAGGGTCAGCTGACTGTGGGTTTGTCCTCCGATCAGCTGAGCTACCTGGCTCAAGCCAAGGGTGTGGTGAAGGCTTCAAGGAGGGACCTGGCGCCGATAGCCGCCGCCATGCTGGATGGCGCCACCACCGTTGCTGGGACTATTATAGCGGCACAGCTTGCGGACATACCCGTGTTTGTTACTGGCGGGATAGGTGACGTAACTATTTCTATATTTATAACATACTCGTTATAACATAACATTACTGCTGAATTAACCAGGCACGGTTGGCGTAGTGGTTAAGCGATCGGCTGCTGCGCTGCGTGTCGCGGGTTCTATTCCCGCACAGAGCAAATATTTGTATGACCTACAGATAGTTTTGCCGGATTTGCGTGTCTTGTGTCACATACACAAACTTTAGTAGACGCACCCACGTGGCAGAAATTCCTAGTTAGGGGAACGTTATTTATTAAATTAAAAAAAATCCCTGATGGTGTAGACATTGGTGTATATATCACCCTCATTTTACCAGCTATGTATAATAGGGGCTTGATCCAACAATCTTTAACATACCTACTTACTGCAGCAGTTTTTACTCACAAGTTCACATACAATCTTGATAGGAGCAAATCTCGAAGAAGAATACAAGCAAATCTTGTATCAATAACCATTCCCAATTCCTAACACCAAAAGACTGCAAACTGTTTATCAGATATACCTTATATATTACTTTAATCCACCCGGAAAATGAACCCAGATTTAACCCGTTTTTACTGAAGCAGTCCTGATCTAATTATAGAAAAAAGCTTTCCACCAGCACAACAATTTCCTACCTCCCTCGGTATAAAGAGAAAACTTTTAAGAATATCTCAATCTGAAAACGTTTTCTCAGCTTCCTGACGAATAACTTTTATTCAGAGTTATTTATAGACAAACAACCAGCCAGGTGCGTGTTGGACTCACATCTACATTAGATTACACAATTAGGGTTCCTTTTTTCAGGGGACATTTAGTGTTCCGCACCAAACCGCAAAATTAGGTAGGTTGTAGTGTGAAAAATGAGGGGATTTCAAAGAAAATATCTGATTTATCAATATATTAATTTGTTAGTAAAACATATGTAATTATAAACATTATCACCAAGTTTCAATTTCATAAGTCAATGGAAAGTTAAAAAATTATGCGGAACAAAATTTTGTAATAAAGAGCTGACTTTGGTGGCTTCTCATTCCTTTGTTTTCCAATATTTATTAAAACAAAAAATACAACATTTATCTCATCAACAAGTTCTTAACATATCACACACACACACACATACATTTTGGCCTGGGTAGGCCAAAATTTTTATTCCTTCCGCTGTATGGGCTCCACATAAGAAATTTCAAAATATTTTTTTGATAATTTGTATGGCTTATTTCAATCAGATGCTTAAACCGTGAAAATTTGAAGACTGTAGCTCCAACCGTTAGTCTGTAAAACCCGTGTGACAGACAGACGGATAGACGGACAGACGGACACGTGAGTGTCAGCAATAGGGCTTCTTTGGACCCTGCGGTTACGGAAGTGTAATAAAAACGGTAAAACGTCACGTAAAGAGCGATGGGTCATGAATTCGAAACCACCGATGCACTAAAAAATGAAGTCACAGAATTAGCACCTTGAGGTTAAGTGTTTTAACCAACAAAACTAGTTATACTTTATTCACGTTAAGAAAATAGTGGGTCATCATTGTCAGCCAGCCCCTCGATCAATCGGTTCACAAGCTTTCTAATTTTTTGCGACCTTTGAAAATACCTTCACCAACTTTTTCAGCAAGAATGCCTTCACAGCGCCATAGAACGCAATTAGTTATTCTAATCTAGTCTACTGTTACTGCACTCATTAACCCGAGGTGTAACGTAACTAACAAGCTAACAGGCCCACACAAATAGCCCCATACAGCAGACATAAAAAGACCTCAAGTGCAGTCTCGCACGGATAGGGGCACTTGTTACCAGACGGCATTCCTCGGCGTAATAGCGGTCACCGTTATGGCATACAACCGGTTACAATATGGCGACAACAAATAGATACCACAGGCTTTCATGGATACTTACAGGATTATAGTTTGTCTGTTTTCTTTTGTCTTTGTCGTACAAAGACGCAGAGTTCGTTGCGGGGTTGATAGAGATTACTTGTTTAAAAGCGGATCGAGTTAGCGTCAAAGCGGTGATTTGTTAGATTAAAAACCATTGATAAAATTTGACTAGTTTTCCGAAATGAGCGATGCCACTAAGTTGGTAACGAATTTTAATATTTCTAAGACTTTGTGTCCAAAGTATGGTTGTACTTTTTTGCCAAAACATGTCTACGGCCATGTTAACATATTTTGTCGTTCCCTGAACACATTTCCGTGCCCATGTTTCTTTATAACACGGCTCATGTCAAGACATTGCATTGCCGGCATCAGTATGGCGCGGCGCGGCGGCGGATACTTCAGAAACTCATTATTACGACGCGAATCGCATTACAGCACGTTAACATCGCGCCAGTCTCCTCGTTTACTGAACCCGTTTACGACTACCATTTAAATGAAACGACAATCTTAATTAAACGATCCAAAATCATATGAAACACAACGTTATATTCAACGTTCATAGTATTTAGTTCGGTTGTTTTACTATGCGCCTAAAATTAACGTGTTGTTAATGAGTGTTTACAGGATTATGATCACGCTACTCCCGTACAAGGTGGTGCTAAGTCCCGGCTCGCAAATAGTAACAACTATCGTGAAAACACCGCAAGCACTTCAATTAACTGTGCTCGTGAAGTCACAAATGAATTTCAACGATATCACGGGTGGATGGAACGCTTTGGCGGCGCATTCATTACTGCCAGTCGCATCGCCGCCCGCGCTACATCGCGTACCGTGCCGAACTGGCGATGTAATTAACAACGAATTCCGTGAAACAAAGCGCGATTTATCACCTTCTAGATAAGCATTCGTAGTGCTTGGGCTTGTAAATTATCGTGAGAAGCAGACTTATTCCGCTCCCAACGATTTAAATTAGCGACTGTCAGGATAAGGTTGGCGAGCACGGAAAGGCAAATGCCTGTGAATACACGAAAGGATGGATACAAAAGGATTACGCTATATCGGCACTTCGCAACGACAGGGGTTGGCTGGGCGAAGCCAAAATGGCGAATTTCGATGGCCGCCGCGTCGTTATCGTGTCGTAGACGATTTATTATAAAGGCACTGTTAAACTAGGAACTTTGAAAACGATCTCTCTTTTGTGCAAGACTGTCTTTAAACACATGGCTTTTTATTCTTTAAATTCAGTGCTCTTTTAAAAATATAAATAATAATGTAATATTGTACTTGTTTTTCCAGCCCAATCTTACTTCTTACTAATATTATAATTGCGAAAGCATGGATGAAAGTGTGTATTGAAGTGTGGATCTATGCTTGTTACTTAAACATGCCAGAACGCCTGAACGGATCTGGAAGAAATTTGGAACCGAGATAGATTATACTCGTAGTCTGGATTAGTATATAGGCTTTTTTCATTCCGGGAACATTATACCCCTTGGGATAAGAAAACAATATTCACGCTGGCGAAGACGCTGGCAAAAGCTAGTGTTTAAACAAAATTTAATGTACACACTAGGGCATGAATATCGGCATCTCGGCATCTTGTAATATCGAAATCTCAAACGAAATTACTGATATTTCAATTCCGATACTGAGTCATCCAATATCGGAATCTTGGAATCAGAAAAACCTTATTTTAGCTCCTTGTGAAGCGTCGAGCGAGAAAGCGCGTTAAGCCCGGTGATTAGCAGTGGTCGGATAATTTGTTAAGTAATTGGGCGCTAATTTACTTAAACTTCACTTCATGAAAAAATCATATGTGCTTGATTGTCGTTATGAATTCCGGATTTACAGTCCCGTGATTTCACAGAATCCGTTGTAACAATGATATTTTTATTGATTACTGCTTAGGTTACGGCAATCCGCACGATTTGAAACGCACGGGATCGGTCAAAGTGACGACATTTGGGGGAGGCTTATGTTCAGCAGTGGACATATTTCGGCTGTAATGCGCCACATTGTCCGATACTTATACTGGTTTTATAAATCATTAATACTTACTACACTTATCGGGACTACTTTCAGGTTGATCGACAATCATTTATTTTCTGTTCATAATCCAGAAAATAAATGCTATATCCTTTTCCAGAAAAACATGACTAATATTCTCTCTTGGGAACAAATATTAATATCGCAATTCCGATATTGAGATCTTATATCGGAAAACAACATCGGAATTGAATAACTGCCGATATTACATGCCCTAATGTACATGCTAACTGAGCGTGCATCTACAATGCTTAAGTACCTACTTTATTCTCCTAGTTTCCAGCGTAGGTAGTATCTCCGGATCTGCGAGGAGCACAAAGAAACATAAATCTTATTCACGTCGGTACAATAATTGCCATCTCCGTATGTTATTTGAAAACATAAAAGTATTAATGGAAATACGACATCTCTTGATTAAATAAGACCGACTGCCATTGTTAAGATATGTATTGCGTATATCTATGTTCGCTCATAACATAGATATTATTTTGGGATAAAGGATTAGTTTTATAATTATACGGGGTAGACCTTTTTCTAGAAAAACGGTATAGATAAATTTAACGAAATAGCTTCTCTGT
This sequence comes from Orthosia gracilis, assembly GCA_947562075.1. Classification (NCBI taxonomy): domain Eukaryota; kingdom Metazoa; phylum Arthropoda; class Insecta; order Lepidoptera; family Noctuidae; genus Orthosia; species Orthosia gracilis. The sequence continues at coordinate 46,991,697 of OX387268.1, forward strand.
ACGAACGATTGGATCTTACTTCATGTTTTGGAAATAATCGCGGAATGGGGGACGTACCTGCGGAGTTGCAGACGTACTCGTATAATATACAAATACATACCTACATTGAACGAAACTATGTCGGAGCGCGGTCTACCCGCTGACTGCGAGCATCTTCGCAGTGATTTAATAATTCCGGTTCGTGGCCCGGCCAAAATACTTCGCCAACATTTTATTACACTCACACAATCGAAGATATTTGTAATTTTGACTTTTCAGCATTTTGGTCAATATCAACTCGAGCTATACGGGAAACTTTCATTTAACGCGTTCTAACCAACCACTGAACGCCTGAAACACTTCGAGACAAATATTTTCGAACGGCATTTCTTTTCTTTTACGCAATTTTGTAAGTTTACTTTAGTTTGTTTTAAGTACGACTGAGTTTTATTTCGGCTTTCTTTTCAACAATCCAATAACAAGAGCTTGTTACAACTGGACATATTTTTGCGGAAAGGGTAGTGATATTAAATATAAAGGGTTTAACAGAAAAAGGTAGTCATATTTTAAAAACTGCTTCTGCCCTTGAAAGTGATCAACTTTATTTAAGGTTGCCCTAGTCGACGGCACGAACATTTTTGTGCGCGGTGTTAAAATGCATGCTATCTCATCCGACAACACGTGCGAAAGAGGTAGATGCTGTTATGCGCAGTTTAACAAGCTGGTTCTCGTACGAATTAGCACTTTTGCAAATATGTAGCGAAATGGATGATGATTTAGGACGAAAACGAGAGCGCAAAATTTTATAACAAGACCTTTGGCAGTATATATATCATGAAAAATCGACTAAATGTATATTTTCAAAATAAAATTATTCGCATTGTTGAAGAACTTATCTATCCCTGTATGGTGGCCGTTTTGCAATGTTCCTTCTTCTTGGCTAGATAATGATGAGACATATAAGTATCATTTTTTATTTCGAATGAACATCGTCAGACAGTGGAGTAATCGCCAGACTACGTTTGTATGGAAAAATGTTCGACTAGTGCAACCTTAAGGCAAACAAAGTGAATTCTCAAAACAAAAATTGTGTATCACATACTAATTTTGATGAGCTGATGATAACTTTGTATAGAAAATGCTTTCTTTTTGTTTGTATTGTATATTATTTCCTTGAGGAAAATTATTCGACCCCAGAAGCTGTTTTAAAATATGACTACTTATTTCCGTTTCAGACTGTATTGAAACTGTAGAGTATTTCCCGCAGGTGGCGTGCATCGTCACGGTGAGGATACGCTGGACGTATCGGCGGACCTGAGCGAGCTGGGCCGCAGCAACACGCTGGTCGTGTGCAGCGGCGTCAAGTCCATACTAGACATCGGACGAACTCTCGAGTACTTGGTAACTACATATTTCTTTGTCGCTCCAACATATTACTTTGAAGTACGGCACGGTTGGCTCAGAGGGTCAGGGATTAGCTGCTGAGCTAGGTATCGCGGGCTCGATTCCCGCACGGAAATTTTATTTGTATGGCCTACAGATGGTTGTTCCGAGTCTGGCTGTTCCGATACAGAAGTGATTCCTAGTGTGGGGCAAAAACACAATTACTTTCAAGCGCAACTCTTCAACTTCATACCTGATCAGTTTTCCAACTTAAGATTTCTCAGTATTCGATCTCACATAAATCTAAAAGACTCTCGTCTCCATTATTTCACGACGTCCGAACAGTACAAGGTAGATAAATAATTGCAGAACATAATACGTCGGCGATTCCCACTTGACTGTCCCTTTACCGACAGTCAGGTAGGTGCTCGAGGCGGTTTGTGGTTCAAAAGCAGAACGTACCGAACAAAGTAAATTATAGTACCTTCGTATTATTACTGTATTACTTAGCGAAAGAAAAACAGAGCGAAGCAGGTCGTTAGGTTACCGCGCAAGTTCTGCGGAGCGCCCGGGGGAGGCTGGTTGGCGGTTGCTAAGCAAGTAACTTAGCTGTTTCCGAGAGAGCGATGTTGCAACTGTGTACTCAATGAGAATACGCCGAATGTTACTTCAAAGAGCGCTTTGATTACATCGGGGACCGCCGAATGATCATATATAATTGTGTCATTTCATATTTTATTACTTTTGGTTCATAGAGAATACACGTAGGTGCCCGAGCTTAGAAAAAATATTTAAATCATTACTAGCCTTTGTGAGCGGCGTTGCCCACGTGAGATAAAATCCCAAGGGACTGTACTCCCAGTATAAAAAAGTATCCTATATTCTCCAAGGTCCAATCTATATACACCACAAAATATCAAAAACAGTTCAGCGGTTTAGGCGCGAAATTGTTTCAGAAAGACAGATGGAGCTTTTTTTCTCATCTATAAATAGCATATGGATAAATGGATGGAAAGATGGATGTGGATGTGTTTCGTGCTAAGTATAGACGACGATACAACATTCATGACTTCTTTATTTTACTGAACTACCAGACTTTTTTTTGTGCCACATTGTAGCAGATTTCGAAAACATCAATAGTAGCAATCTACAAGAAAGGTCTTCGTAGTAGTCTATGGAAAAGTTCTCCGTAGCAGTAGCAGTCTAAAAGTATGAATTTCGTAGCAATCAACAAAAAAAAAACAAAAAAGGTCTTCAAAGCATATTACGGAAAGTTCTTCGTAGCAATGTAAAAAAAATATCTTCGAAAAAAGTCTTTTCAACATTCTACGGAAAAGTTTATAGTCTGCTACGTAGCAGTAGTTATCTAAAGGGATGATGTTCGTAGCAATGTATGAAAAAGATCTTCGTAGCATTCTACGAAAAGGTTTTCGTAGCAGTCTACGAGAAAGATCTTCGTAGCATCTATGAAATCGTATATTTTAAAGAATGATGTCCTAGCAATATGCGAAAAAGATCTATGTAGCGCAGTGTAAAAGAATGATTGTTGTAGCAATCTAAGATAAAGATATTAGTAACAGTGCACAATGTGCAAGAATGATGGTCGTAGCAATCTACGAAAAGGTCTTCGTAGCAGTGTAAAATAACGATGTGCGTAGCAAACAGCGTAAACGGTCTTCGTAGAGCGTAAATAATTATGTACTTCGCAATCTTTGATCAAGATCCACGAAGTACTTTACGACAAAGTTTTTTGAAGCACCTACGAAAACGCCGTAGTGGTGACACTTTAACCGTAAATACTTTGTTCCGCAGGAAACACAAGGTGTATGCGTTTGCGCGTTTGGAGAGTCGTCAGACTTCCCTGCGTTCTACACGCCGCGGTCGGGTCATACAGTGCCGCACCGCGTTGGTAACGCCAAAGAAGCCGCGCGGCTGTTGCATGCGGCACGCAAGCTGCAGCTCACGTCCGGCACTGTAGTTGCCGTGCCGATACCGCAGGAGTTCGCTATGGATGGTAAGAATACGTTGTTGCTTTTGAGCTGCAATTACTTAGCTGCGTGCATATGTATTGTTAGCATCGTTCGATTTGGCGATTACTAACACCTTATGTCAACTATTTTATCTATGACCTACGAAACCTGACGTGTCAGAACTATCATAGTTCGACTGTAAAAAAGGGACAGATGTTTACAAGTCGTATACATCTGTCCCATACGCACACTCAAAATAACCTTACTCTAAGAGCTTAAGGTCACACCTCCTTATTTTTGGTTGGTAGTCCTCCTATGACTTCTCCCGCTCTAGGTGAAGCGGGAGGGCGTGTCAGACTTTTACTGACTAAAACCCACCCGTGTTCCTTCAGTTGCTTGTGCCAGGGCCGCGGTAACTCTCTTTAAAATTTATCCGCGATCCATGGTCACCTCCCTGGTCCAATATACTAAAACTGCAACATTGCATAGCAGTTGCAGAAGTATTCAATTTTGTTCCATTTCCACTAAATTATATACTCTTATAAAATATTTCGGAAAATCTGTTCAGTACAAATGTTAAACAATTCTCTTTGACTATTATTAAGTCCGGTTAAATCGCAGTATAGCCAACTGGCCGATCCCATATCTGAAATTACTGCTAACCACAATACATAACAGACCTAACCGCCCGAATAGTCGGCAGACGACTATGGCCCATTCACTACTTAACAAAGACTTCATTATTGTTTAGTTTGCCGTGAAACTATGAAAAAGAGAAATAAAAATCGTCATAAAAACTAGTATAATAATATTCACAAAGTGCAAACATTCTTTAAAATATTCTTCGAGAAAATTACTACTGCAATGTTGTAAAGATTTTATCGAGAATTTTTTTAAATCTTCTTATTATGCGCTATTCCGATTATGCAGCTCCGAACTATAAAAAGTATAAATTAACTTTAGCTCACGGGAATAAGGTAAGTTTTACGGTAAAACTTTAATTAAAATAACCTGAGAGTGGTCATAGTAGAAGTTAAAGATTATATATGCTACGACTTCATCTGATTTCAGGTTTTTGCTGCATGTGTAATTGGTATCTTAATCAACTCTATTTATTCCTTTGTGTACCAATTTTTCAGACAAAAAGCGAGAGAACGAAATGGCCCATCTTAATGACACTTCCAGAATTGAAATTTTGTGATCCTTACATACAAAGGTCAATAGTAAGATTTCTTCGCATAAAGTTAGCTATCCTGATAGGCCGGTATTCTAGATTCCTAATAACATGTCAATATTTTACATCCCATTCATTCTTATTTTATAAAAAAATCCATTCAGATTTTAAGTTTGACGAATGTGTGTTTGTTTATTTGTGTATATGAGTATTTGTGTATGGCATCATAGCTCCTAAACGGATGAACCGATTTTGTTTTCGTTTTTTTTTGTTTGTAAAATAACTTTATCGAGAGTGTTCTATACTATGTTCGATGAAAATCGGTTCAGCCATTCTATAGTTACGGGCGTTTTACTGTTTGGGTCGGAGTGGTTTCTCAAGATATCGTGTCATAATTACGTGTTCAATAAATTGTCGATCGAAGCACGTTTATTACTAGATAAATTATGCAGCATAAAATAAAAATGTGTCGGCGGTTTTTTTTTTCTTTCTTGTCATTACAGTATTTTCGCTTTCCTTTGCTGAATAGGAATGTTAACTGAAAATTAGTTTTTTTCTCCGTCAGGTATATTAATAAAAAATATTGGACGAGTATTTTTCTTTTGAAACGTGAATATAAATCGACGACGATTTATCGACGAAATATCATGTGACGTCACGCCGTTAGTACACTTTATAATGACAGTAGTTTCTGCCGGCGGCATCGCCCGACTGAAAAGTATTTTATCATCCCAAGGGAACATTATAACGGGATGAAAAGTAAAAGCCTATGTGTTATTCCAGACTATAATCTATCTCTGTGCCAAATTTCATCCAGATCCGTTCAGCCGTTCGGGCGTGATTGAGTAATAAACATACAGCCACTAACACATCCATCCAAACTTTTAAAAAGTTAGATAAGGTTAGTAAGATAGTGTGATAGTGATGTCACAAGGCCTCACTCCCGAAATTTGACGCGCTTTATCTTTGTAATTTTTTATTGATTTTGTAAAGCAAAAAAATACGAGTCCAATATTATTTTATAACTTCACTGACGGACTAAATTGAATTATTATTTTTCTACCCAGAAAACATACCATGCCATTCTGCCATGTTTATTTTTTTTTTATAGAGAAAATCATTGAAGCAGCCATTACTCGTGCGCTGAAAGAAGCTAAACAAAAAGGCATTTTCGGCAAAGAAGTGACGCCGTTCATTCTGTCTGCGGTTGCCAAGGCTACTGGTGGCGCATCTCTCAAAGCCAGTATCCTTTTCTGAGATTTACTACAAAAACCACAAGTTAAAGATCGTAGCAGGTTCTGACTACCCCCATGGGAAAAAGCCGTGAGTTTGTAGTATGTATATTGTATGTGTAGCAGTGTAGATTAAGTTCTAGCCCCAAGGTTCTATAGATATATCTAACCAAGCATATAATGACCAATGAATCGTATCTTCAAGTCCATTAATCCAGTCATGGCTCTCGAAGCTTGGCTCTTATCAGAATACTTACGACACCATTAAAATACTTAATAAGACTTTAGCAACTGCTTAATTCCCTCATAAATTAAATGTGTAGAAATGCCAACGGTCTATAAATGATGGTAGAGAAGCTAATTGCCACAATATCTTTCTTTAACGAGTCACAGACATCGCCCTCATAAAGAACAATGCGAGAGTGGGCGCCGATATTGCAGTCCAGTTTAAAGTACTGAAGAACGTCGACAATTGGAAGAATGCGTCTAATATTGGATTGTCGAAGGTTACTGGAAAATGTTCGACCAATTCTTTGGGACATTTCCACACTTCGTGCAGCGGGCGGGCTGATGAAGCGCCTTTGTTCTCCGAGGAGAAGTGCGAGGGCGACGTGTTGGTGATCGGCGGAGCGAACGTCGACCGCACGTACCGGTTGAAAGAAGATGGCGCGCAGGTGAGTCTGTGATTGCCTGCATGCTCACTACGATGGCTGACATTTTGTACAAGGTCATTGGAATCATGGTCAGGATCAATGTTTAGAAAGTTAGAAATGTGTTTCATGTTTACACTACGTGTTTTGTCTTCGTAACGTTCCTATAAGTTTACTGCTTATTTATTAAATTTATCCTAAGTTTATTTTACTGGTTCAAGAAAGTGTCTTTATTGTTTCCCATGTTGCACATTCAATCAAGGATCTTTTAGCGTCGAGATGATGTAAGAAGTTAATTTCGACATTCTACCTTTCAAACGAATTGATGAAACATATTCTCTAAGTACCTACGTTCTAATCATGTTACTAGGACAAAGCTAAAATGTTATCATAAGGACAAGTCGATGATAATATCCAAGCTTTTCATTTTGTGTCACGTGTAAGTAATGCTTAACTAATGACTGAATTAAGACTGTTCCAACTAATCATTTAGAGTGAATCTACATGTTGTATGGCTATGAAATAAAAAACCCCAACATTTTAACAAACTCTTTATTTAATGCATTTATTATGATATTATTAGCTCTCAGTCGCCTAGTGCGTACCTTCGGAAAGTTGTAACAACTCTACTATAATTATGAAACACACTGAACGAGGAAAACATTCAAAGTATACAGTAAGTGACAGTAGAGAATTCAAAAGATTACGTACAGTGTACCATCCAAATGTTAATATAGTAAACATTTTACATTGAGACATTTTACACATTAATTATCAATGACTACGAATTGATGTTCGTTTTAATTTTTTTATCTGTGTATTTATTTTTACACAAATAGTAAATAGTATTTCAATGAACAATACAGTAATAAAATCAGCGTAGTGTACAGATAAACAAGGCATACACATTGTTTGTGCTGAGTGGTCGAGTAGGACCACATACAGAAACATAGTTGAGAGTACAGTGTACGTACGAGTTTGTGGGAAGGTGTAGGCAGCACATCAGACACGAGCTCGTGTTTAGTTTATATCCATTAATTTACAATAAACATAACATCAGTTATACATTTTATAAGCCAAGGCACATGTTATTTTAACCGTTTTTTTTGGAAGAAATGCAGGATTTAGATTGGATCCTAGCTACAAATTATTCAACTTTCCGAATATAGGTACAAATTTTTATAAGATTGGTACATTCATGTGACAACAATATTAAAAAACTATTTTTCTGCATAAATTCACAAAATATTATACCTACTCTAAGCGAACATAACTTCGTACTCGTCATTACAATATATCTATAAAGTTAGTTCGTAAAAGTACAAATATGTATGAATGTAGGTAGATGGTCGATGTCGTCGCGAGCGCGCGTGGGCTGCATCGCTGCCAACTCGCTCCACCCCGCTCAGCGGCTGTGACAGTGGCCATAACGGTCTACACGGCATGGATAGGTTTCACCTATATTTGACACAGCCATTAATAAATTTTACCTAATTCCTTACACCATGAGATTATTGTAATATTTTATATGCGCAGTCTAGAATCATAGCGCGATCTCGTCAAATTTTTAGCAAAAACGTCTGTACTCTGTCAAGATAGTGATAAATGTAGTACTTACGAAACATTTTAAATTCTTCTGCCATAAAACAAAATGTTATTAAAAGTGTATTTGTCCACTTTATACTGTTTACAAGCATATAATTGTAGGCACTACGTCGTTTAAGCTCATATCAGTACTATGTATTTTGTCAATCTGTCCATGCACAATTACTCGCATACTACACATGTACAAATTTTGTTTAATATTTACATTTACCGACAACATTAGGTATGATAATGAGAACTAGATAAATAGACAATGAGCGAGGATAGTCACGGCTCACTCTTTTCCGACTCATGTAAGGAAAACGGTCGAAACAAACGCGTTTGAAGACGAACCGTCGTGACGACAACACACCTCGAGTGGCTCGAGGTCCTATGGCTCGTCTCCACAAGTACTGTCGGGGTCATCGTGCAAGTCATGAACAGGGATAGAGGTACTTACAATAAACTAAGAATTCTACGGTAGAGATGTAATATCCTACGGAATAAACTCAAAGTGACAGCAGATATCATCCGTGCAAGCGAACCATTTGATTTTATAATTTGTAACGTATCGGTATATCAAAATGTAGGACCAACATTCAAGAATAGTGACTTTTGCCATCTCGTTAATTAGCTATCAAATCAAATGACTATAATTTATTAAGTACATATATTTATATCTAATTGGTTATAATCTTCAAACTCATGCTCAATGTTGAGATAAGTACCTGGCAAAAATCACGAAACTGAATGCGTCTATTACTGACTATGGCAATATATTTTAACATATACATACAATTATTTAATTGAAGACAATGAGTAAAATGACATGAAAATTTGTAAAATACATATTATAATAATTATTTCCGTAACTCTATTGGTATACAATCAAAAACTGTTATGTCTTACGGCTAAACAATCATCATAATTAATCTTATATTGGTTGATTCCCGTTATTTACTGCTATAAATATTAAAATCGTATTCGAGTATACAAATACAGTATTATGTAGGATGGATTTCCTGCGCTCTCCTAGTAGCCAAGTATGCTTTAATATAGTTTGCTCTACCGGAGACTGCATTTCCTAACATGTCGTTCGCGTCACGATACCTCGGGTATCTCTCTCTCTCTCTTGCCACTCCTAGGGACCGTAAAGTAAAACATATGTGTGTGTCCTATGCACCTACGGAACGAATATTTAACGGCGAAATTTAGGAACTAAACACAAGCTTTGCTCAAAAATCGGTTTCACTTTGTCTAAATTACACAATATCCTTCGATGCAGGTTAATATTATTCACATACCCATAGTTCACAAAGTTTTGAACAATATCACTCAACACTTGTTTGCATCGCTCGTTCAGCTTTACAATTCTACCACTATGAACATTACATACAGTTTAGTTCTACCGAAAATATCGGTACTCGCAATTGACAGCGCCAATGAACATGATGGTCGCGACGAAGCCCGGCTCGTCACATGGCCTCGTATGCTTACAACTCAAATTCGGAGCGGAGGGTCTGGCGGCGGTGGTCGAGGCGCACGCGCGCGCCGGCTGGCACGCGCCGCACCAGCGCTGGCGCCGCCTCCAGCTCGCAGCCCGCCGCCGGGAACGAGCGCCAGCGCCGCCCGAACAGCCGCTCCAAGTAACATCTTAGTCAGATTCGAGTCGCTGCACTGTCCGCCGCTAAAGGCCTGTAGTCTCCTCGCGCGAGCTCGCGCATCTCGCAATTATTGTTGCCGTTTATTGTTTTGGGACCCAGAGGTTCGTCGTGTATGCTCCGCCGCGGACAGGTTTCCGACGCTCGCCCCAGCAGGGCTTCGCGCTCCCCCGCGCGTTCAGGGCTCCCACCGTGTGCTCGGACGCCCCCGTTAGCATTCACCGCGTTAACTATTATCGTCTGTGAGAGTGGTCCTCCGTGAATCGGACTACCTTCCATCAGCTCGCCCGCTCCGAGTTCGGTTCGTAATATTCTAATTTTTTGAATCATCTCCTTTATTTCGTACCGGAGGATTCCGAGGAAGCACAATTTTAAGAATGCTATAACGCAATACCCTAACACAAACAACGCGTCTGCAGTTCGTCGAAGCCACACAAGTAGTCTCTCAGAGCAGGCGGCCGTGTGCGGCGCGCAGTGCACCGGAGTGAAGGGCGCGGGGGACGTGGCGGCCGTGACGGCTAGCAGCGCCGGCGCCACCGACGACGAGTGCGCCGGTAAGCGGCAGCAGCTCGCCGGGAGCGTTGTTCTGTTAAAAGCCGCAAAGTCTGCCGGCCCCGTCACGCCGCAGCAACGCTGTTCTCTCTGAAGTCGGTCCCAAGCTTGTGAAAAGTCAATGTCCGTGTCGTAGTCCTTTGCGAGACGTAGCCGCAGCTGAGGCCGAAGCTCGCGACAAACTCGCTCAAACCGGAACGCCCAGTAGACGCCGATAGCGGCGTCCCCTACGAGGAGAGCCAGGAGTGCCAACCAGTAGGCGTTCAGCATCCGTTCGGAAAGTCTCAGTGCTGCGAGGCAGCCGAGGAGCTGCAACAGCCCCGCCTGCGCCGGCAGCGCCGCGTACCCGTACAGGAAGCCGGGTTGCGCCGCGCCCAACCCGGGCACCAGCGTGCGCCGGTAGTCGGAGAGCGCGCGCCCCGCAGCCGCGCAGAAAGCGAGCGCCCCTAGCAGCAGCGCGCCGTTGCACGCGTAGATCCAGATGCGGTAGTAGCGCATGGCGCGGTGCGCGGCGGGGTGCGCGGGGCGCGCGGGCGGCGGCAGCGTCATGGTGGCGGGCGCCGCGTCATGGCGCCGCCCGCGCCCGCGCCGCCGCCACGCGCCGCGCCCCACGCCTCTGCAATACCAAAGGACACGTTATACACATCAACAATGGTTATAGTGCTAATTAATCAATTGTTCGTGATTTGTAGACTGACCCTTTCAATTGAATAAATTCAAACACACAGTTTATTATGTGATCCATCCAAACAAGAAAAAGATACTGGTATTTGTCGTTCTGAATACAACAAAGATGGACTAACCACCTACAGAGAAACTTTCATTACAGACAAATCCGATTAAGATTTGCGTTTTAATAACATTAAAAAAAAGAAAACTACAATTTCAAAAAACCACGAACCAATGGCAATGCTACAAGAGTCTCCTTAATTCCATTAGAGCCACAGATTTGCATAAAATTTGAGACACGGACTCGAATTATCCAATTAGATGAAAATATCAAATTGAAACGGTATGTTTCTCGTAACTCGAGAACATTTTCCAAACGTAAGTGGTAATTGCGGGAGTGTCTTGAATAGTTCAAAATATGACATTAAAGGAATAGGTGACTAAGGATTGTTTTGGCCTTATTTCCAAGTTGTCTGACTACATAAGGATATAAGCCAACACTGTAACTAGAATGAGATATCATCACAGTACACGTGCCACGCTAGGTTGGGGAGTGGAAGGTGCCCAACCCAAAAAATAAAAACTGAATCTGTGCAAAACATTAATTGTAAAAATTTCAAGCAGGATTTTTTAGGATATTACTGGGAGCAGGACTACCACGTGTAGTTTTATGTGTAGTCTAGTTTAGAGTTCAACGCATTTGTTTGCTTACAATGCAGTTGTTTGCTTACAATCCACCATCCGCGCCTTGCGCTAATAGTCTGGCTATTCACAGGACAGGGCGCGCGACCCTCAGTAGTACGCCTACCACGCAGTGTCTTATGTATAGTCTAGTCTAGGGTACAACATGTAGATGTTTGCTTACAATCCGCTACCCGTGCCATGCGCTAGAAGCCTGGCTAGTTACAGGAGAAGGCGCGTGACCCTCAGTAGTACGCCTACCACGCAGTGTCTTATGTATAGTCTAGTCTAGGGTACAACATGTAGATGTTTGCTTACAATCCGCTACCCGTGCCATGCGCTAGAAGCCTGGCTAGTTACAGGAGAAGGCGCGTGACCCTCAGTAGTACGCCTACCACGCAGTGTCTTATGTATAGTCTAGTCTAGGGTACAACATGTAGATGTTTGCTTACAATCCGCTACCCGTGCCATGCGCTAGAAGCCTGGCTAGTTACAGGAGAAGGCGCGTGACCCTCAGTAGTACGCCTACCACGCAGTGTCTTATGTATAGTCTAGTCTAGGGTACAACATGTAGATGTTTGCTTACAATCCGCTACCCGTGCCATGCGCTAGAAGCCTGGCTAGTTACAGGAGAAGGCACGTGACCCTCAGTAGTACGCCTACCACGCAGTGTCTTATGTATAGTCTAGTCTAGGGTACAACATGTAGATGTTTGCTTACAATCCGCTACCCGTGCCATGCGCTAGAAGCCTGGCTAGTTACAGGAGAAGGCGCGTGACCCTCAGTAGTACGCCTACCACGCAGTGTCTTATGTATAGTCTAGTCTAGGGTACAGCATGTAGATGTTTGCTTACAATCCGCTACCCGTGCCATGCGCTAGAAGCCTGGCTAGTTACAGGAGAAGGCGCGTGACCCTCAGTAGTACGCCTACCACGCAGTGTCTTATGTATAGTCTAGTCTAGGGTACAACATGTAGATGTTTGCTTACAATCCGCTACCCGTGCCTTGCGCTAGTAGCCTGGCTAGTCACAGGAGAGGGCGCGCGACCCTCAGTAGTACGCCTACCACACCGGTGCGGGGCCTGCAACAAAGAAAATCAGAAATGAGTAAATGATTTTTCTTAGGAATAACAGATTTTAGAACAAGAGGCAGGAACAAAAGACGTTTCTAAAAAAGAAATAAAAATGGCGGGTTTTAGGCGCCATATTGTAGGGGGCCCAATTTATTTTTCTCCCAAACCCATCCGGTTGGGTATCAAAGTAAAGGGTTTTAAGAGCTTATTTAAAAAAAAAAACACAACACCACATAACATTTTTAAAAGTAATTCGAAAAAATAATAATAACTAAAAAGTTAAAATAAAAAATGTTAATTCAACACAAATGCTAATCAGCCCGCACGCGACATGTATCCTCCGACTGCATAACATGATTTTCTTCTTGTTTACGTGTTCTTTTTGATTTTTTGAAGTATTTTTGTTTATCTATATTGACTAAAAAGGCTGTACTTCCTCAAAATTATTATTGTTTAAATAGAATAAAGGTTTACTTATAATAAATTAAAATAAAATTATTGATGATTTTACATATTTAAAGTTACGATAATACTGAAGAACCTATTTATGTCTTCATGGTTTCAAAAAAGTAAATTACAAATTTGAAAAACCAAAACGTATAAAACAGTTTATTTTAGTTACTTAGCGGTTCCCCGACGCGAGTCGGATGTTTATGTTTTGCTTTTTAGAGATTTTTGTGTCGAGGGTTTTTTAAATTTGTAATTTAATTTTTATTTCATCCTTTTTAAACTTCATTTATTATACCTAGTAGTAGACACGCTTCAATCCACAATCTATGGAAACACGTAATAATGACACGATATCTTGCAAAAAAACCCAGATTCGAAGAGTAAAATGCGAATAACTTTTGAACAGCAGAATCGATTGTATTCAAAAATAGCTAAGAACACTCTCGAAAAAGTCACCTATCAAACAAAAAATAAATTAAAATCGGTATATCCGTTTAGGAGCTATGATGCCACTGACAGACACACAGATACACAGCAACACACGTCAAACTTATAACACCCCTTTTTTCCGTCGGGGGCTAAAAATAAAGAGGCTTTGTAGGTGTCAAGTAGGTTAATTCAGTATTATTATCATTCGGTCTGCTATAACATTTTGTAAAACAATCTTTAAGGCTGTTTATTCTGCCATAAAAAAATCTTTTAAATTCTTGAATACTTGCAACATAGTTTCTGAATCTTTATACCGTAGATATCGTTAACAGTTCATAGAATCTGTGGACATCGTCGCCGCTATTGTTGCTAGTATCTTAGTGTTAAATACCACTACATGTTAATATTGTTGGCACCAACCGAGGCAACTTGTCGCCTAGTCGCGGGAACATGCAGCAGCTTGCTTCCTACAATCTGTTTCAGAGTAACGACATAAATAGTACGTTGTTTGTCCGGTAGTTAGTTATTATTTATTACGAGTAAGGTGAAAATCTTATAATGTTGGAGAAAATCAGATTTGGTACATTTTTATAGTCTTTGGCGCTTTATATTGGTCGATATAAAGCGGCTTTTAGTAGTAATACGTTTAGGTAGAAACAATAAGAAATAGAAAGAATTGAAGTACCATTATTTTTTTATTTTGTACTAGCTGTGCCCGCGGCTTCGCTCCCTTTACTGCCTATCCAACCCTACTTACCTACTTACCTGTATCTACCCTACTTACCTAGACCTACATCACTTATCCTTCTACTCACCTAGATCGAGCGTTCGCTGCACAGAATACTATTTACTCGAGGGAGAAGAACATCGTCTTCATACAAATAAAGTAAGGAGAGATTTGCTGCGAACCATCTAGTAAGTAGCACTCCAAAACACCACGCACGCAACACCAGAAAAGAAAACATAAAAAAAATATACTACCGACTTCCAAATACAAACACTTCAGAGTGAAAAATAACTTTCTTTTTGGAAGTCGGTGTCTTTGGTAGGTACCAATTTTTTTCATTATGGACGCCGACTTTAAAAATGTAAGTTATTTATCGCTTCATAGTGTTTTTATTTGGAAGTCGGCAGTATTTTTTTTAATTTTATTTTCACTTTTTAGTTGTACTTAATAGGCAAGTTCTTTAGTAAGATACTTTATAATGCCAGAATAGATGAGGGCGCGCCTACCAATTTGTTTTCTATGGTCATTCTGCCGCGGAAAATCTTAACACCGCCGTTCAGAAAATGACACGAAATGCACAACACCATCTATCGAATATGGAGTTCAAAAGTCCCATTATCTGAATTGCGTAATGTTGCGATATTTTACTTCTTGAACACTTTAAATTCATCTCACTTTTGATAGAGTGCACCGATAGCGATGGAACAAAAAGTAAGTTATACTTCAAGTTACGCACAATTTTCATGTATAAAGGTTTTCTACATTGGTTTCGTACATTTTACGTGATGCGTGCACAAATAAACAGACAATAAATCCAAAAATGTTGGAATGGGTTCTGTTGGTTCTCCTTTAACACCCTGGCTAATTTTTTTGGAAATATTTTCGATGTGCAAAAACGACTTCCTACAGATTTATTATATGTATTATTATTATACGTATTGATTATTATATGTATTGATGTCGTTGGTGTGCCTTACTTAATGAATAAATAAAACTGACGAACTCTGTGATTAAGAGGTCTTAAATGTAGTTAGCTGCACTTATTTTCCAGTTAACCACTCACCAATATTTAGACCCTTTATCTACCCTACTAAAATACCAGGGACACAGAAAAACTATCAATTCTTATAGCCGCTCAGTAATACCACTCATATACTGGCCTAATTCGCACTATGACGTCGTTCGAACATTCCCTAGACTTGAGTTTCGAAATTGAGCTGCATAGAGCGTTTGTATTTAAAAGTTGATGGTGCATGGACTCCAGAAATTTCCTTGTTTAAGTAAGAAAGAAAGAAAGTAAAATCAGTGCTTTTTAAGTAACAAAAATATTATTTCGCAATCTGGTCTCAGTTATGATGTTTTTACTCAAAATCTAAAAGCTTATATAAGCTTTGAAAAGCAAACATTACTATACATTTACTCCCTTTTATATACACGTAATACCTCAAGTGTACATAAAATAATGTACGAGTAACACAACGTCTAAAAAAGACATACAGAGCGGTTTAAAGTTTATTTCCTTTGAGCACTCAGTGTGATGGAAGTACAAAGGCTGGAACTGACACTCATTTCAAGCTTCGCCGACATCATTGGATAATCCACGTCATGTGTACTTAGAGGGTTAAATTCCAAGCATATTATTTGTACAACAAACTTCTTCGTTGCCCGGATTAATTTAAATTATCGTCTCTTAATTTCAGCACTTTGTCCTTCTTTGCATAGTCCATAAAGGGTCACCCTTACGGCATTATTGAAGGTGTTATAAGTTAACCTCTACGATTAGGCACATGACCAGCCCTGACTCAAGTCAGGGACGTTTCACTAAAAATAACAGCTCGACATTATACTAACATAAAAGCAGCAGTAACAACTTGACATTTCACGCCGTCACAGATAATGTAACACCTAACTAGCTAAGGCATTCACTGACCTGACCTAAGCCTGCGTTACAATGCTCATGTCGCGAAAGGTTAACCTCAAAAGATTGATAGCTAGGCATTCTTCATGCCATTCAAAGTAACTGTAGCAGAAAATTCCACGCAAAGCTTTATTGAACCTCATGTTCTTTCACTAAAAGCGATTGTGCCCGAAGTTTTACGCGTCGCTAACATAAAAATAAATAGTGGAAGTGTTACTTTGAATTTTATTATTAAGCTTGCAACGACTTTTGTTGTAAGTATTACATTGTTTCGAGTCGAGCTGTTTTGAAGAACTCGATCAGTTGGAGGATGATAGTGGATTGAGTGGAGCGTGTTCAATTCGGGTCACGTTCTCGATAATATGTTCTGTAGGCGGTGCAAGCTAGCTGAGCGAGGAGCGTACCATCAACAACTAGCACTAACTGGGACGTCGTCAGTTTGCTTTTCAACGGTCTCTTTCCTATTAAAACCGGGTATTGTGCAAAAGCGAGGGATTTTACAGGAAATTGTATCGAAAAGAAAATACTATTACGGATGTTATCTTAAAATAATAGCTGCAGTAGTGTATTTGTGCAAAAGGAATGATTTGGTTTGTAATGCTCTTACACAATTTTTGTTTCTCCGTTCGCATTTTATTTCATTTCATAATAAATCGTTGTTGATTATTTACTATAAATATTCAGTAACGCAGAGGGGCGTGAAGTCAGAGCCCTCTGTGGTGTGGTTGAGTGACGGGTTCTGCTCAGCGGCTGACGTGGGATGTCTGTAGCTCGGAACGTATTTTGCCTGTTTTACCAATTTCCGTATTGAGTGGCAACATTTAGCCTGAGCTGGTTGCGAAGTCCGTCACTGAACATTTCGTTAGGAATTGTTAATTAGTTCCAATGGATACTCGTAGGGATATGTGGTATTTACCCTATCCTTTAATGTATATCGATTTAGAATACCTATTTGTTTAGAACTCGATTAGAACAATTTAATTGTAGATTATGCACCGAGGCGATAGAACAGTGTCTTATATCTGCATGGGCGAGATATTGAATCTCGAGCGTAATGGAGGATTCCAGAGTTAACTCTAGAATTTATACAAGAATTCGATTCCGGCTAGACCAAGGCACCTGCACATTTGTCTCTAAGGAGAATATTCTACTTATCTCTCCAACTGGGTGATAACTGAAAGTAAACCACGAGGAGAGGTGGCTGGTTACCGTTTTCGAGCAGGTGATGTGAAAAACTACTTAAATAAAATAGGAACCGATTAGTACCCACGGTCGGTTACGGTCTACGTTCTTCAACTACCAAAAATTATTTCGAAATATAAAGCATTGTTTCAGTAGTGTCTATATAATTGTATTCAACTTTTCGCTGACAGAACAATTCTGTTTCAGATTCAACACAGCACCAACATTTACTAGCACATACGTCTTATCAATTAGCTAATTTGTATACACATTTAGTTCAGAGAGTTAAACTTAAAAAGTGATTTTGTGTAGCGCGATGAATAATTCAATGGCTGACGCAGCGTATTACGAGGCTAGCTAAGCTTACGTCTGCGAGTTCTGAGACCCGTGTCACGCGTCCTCCGTCCGTGATAGTGTCGCGACTATAAGCAAACTCCTTGAGATGGTGTTTCGTTCTGTCGCATTAGTGTCTATTAACAGTCGCTTAAACGGGCTGTGATTTATGGTGCCCCTAACAAATAGCAAGACGGTTCAACCCCTTTGTATATAGTGAGTTTCTTTACGCGGCCGTGTTGTAGGGAAAGTGAGTTACTGAATATACTGATCCATTTTTCGGTTGTCGACCTTGACAGGTTTTTCTCATAAAGCTATCTTATTTATTCTTATTTATCAATACAACATTGATTTGGAAACCTTTGAACACAAGACCAAATATAGACACGAAATAATCATTCCAATTCAAAACCTGCGTCCCATATAGAGTACATGAATTGAATCTGTTTGATGTCGAGCATGCACACAGATCGGTTCTCAGTGCCTCGCAGCCTATTCAAGGAATCAATGGTCGCAATTATAGACGATCAACTAAATCTTTTTGAGCCATAAAGCGAGTCCCACAGCTTTGCAGTGACTGCACACAAAGATAATGAATCTGTCAACATGCACAGTCAAAGCGATACTCGGATACTCTGAAATAGTGATGTGATGATTCTTTTACTTTTATATTCGATAAAAATAGAATCTTGTTTGAATGGATTATTAAATCACACTAATATTATAAAGGCGAAAGTTTGTGAGTGTGTGTGTTTGTATGTTTGTTACTTCTTCACGCACAAACGGCTGAAAGGATCCGTATGAAATTTAGCACAGAGATAGATTATAATTATAAATAGCACATTGGATACTTTTTATCCCGGGTATATGTTCCCCCGGGATAATTTTCGACTTTCATGCGGGCGGAGCCGCTGGCAGAAGCTAGTTTATTATACTTGGGTTAATTGTATTGTACATGTAACATGTTTTAATGGTATTTGATGTTCGTGACATACCTGTTTAACGCAGTCATTTGTGTCCATCAAGACAGAAAAGTGAAGTATTCATTGTGCTTATTTTTAAAAGCAATTTATTAAGCTTAATCTCGATTTCTGAATTATGATGCTAAACTCTACTTTAGCCTGAAATCATTAAAATAGGATTTGACAAGTTCTTAACTCCAAATATTCAATTCAGAAATCGCTTTTAGAGTATCAAAATATTTAATACTAGGCACCTTCAACTAGATATTATACCTACTTCTATTGTATAATTATTCAGTCCAAGCTTGACCATTGTTGACCGAATATCTTCGCCAATTTAGGTCCCAGCTGTTTCAATACCCAGGTTACGGAAAACTGACCTGGCTAACTAACAGGCAGTTATAGCTCGCAGCTGTTCGCCGTAACAAGATAACCAGAAGTCCAAACGGCATCCGACACTAATTGTGTTATGAGGCACGTTGTACGTACTCTAGAAAATCGTAACAGTGGCTTTGTTTTAGTCCAGTGCCTACGAGAAATTTAGATTCTAGTACCTAAACTAAAAAAGTACTAGGGCACAAAGAGGAATAGCTAGTGAGCACTCATGACTGGCGATAGCTGCTTAAAAAAAAACTTATTTACAAAAAAAATACTACCGACTTTCAAATAAGAAAACTTCAAAAGGAAAAATAACTTTATTTTTGGAAGTCGGTGTCTTTCGCAGGTACCATTTTTTTGCGTTACGGACACCGATTTCCAAAAATAAAGTTATTTTTCACTTTGTAGTTTTCTTATTTGGAAGTCAGTAGTATTTTTTTATTAGTAGTATTTTTTATTTTCACTTTTTAGTTGTACCTACCTAATAGGCAAGTTGTTTAGTAAGTTACCTTAACGCCAGAATAGATTAGCCGAATATCATGAAACTTGAACATAAAGGGTGAAATGAGAGATCTGCGTACCTCTCAAGAGCATACTGGCGTGAAGTTATGTTATGAAATGGTATAATCAATAAACAGACATGCGATTGCAGCAATCCCGAGAGATTTCCCGTTATTTATTGAAGAGTTCTTTTGTATATCTTCGAAGTTATTCGTCACATCTTCAACAAATTAAAACGGGACCAATTTCGAAACATACTCGTTCAAACAAAAAAAGAATTTTCAAAATCGGTCCACAATTGACGGAGATATCGGTGAACATACAAAAAAAAAAAAAAAAAACATACACGAAGTCGAACATAGAAACTCCTCCTTTTTGGTAAGTCGGTTAAAAATACGATGATGACGCAAATTGTCATATCGACAACCAAGTTAGCTAACACTAGATAAATCTTTTAATCCTCGAAAATTCTCTAAAATTTCCGACACAACGATTTTATTGCCACATTGATTCGTCCGCGAGGCGCGTTGGCGCGACGTGCAAAATAAAAACATCGAGTGTATGTATCCGCGCGTCGCATCTCTACTAACTGCTCGATCGCTGCACTTTGATATACCGCCGCGCTTTGTTTTCTCATCCATTTCAACTTTTGATCTCGTGTCATTGTCTGTTTGCTTTTGCTCCAGTCAGGTTGATGCTGTTTGCGGAAGTTTCCAATCAGACGCGACATGTTATTTTGTTAGTTTCTCTTAAGGTTACACTAGTCGATCATTCTTCCATACAAAAGTAGTCTGGCGATTACTCCACTGTTTGAGATGAACGTTCAAAATAAAAAATGATTTCAATTTGTCTCATCATTATCTAGCCCATGTTTCCATACAGGAAACAAAAAATTAAAAAAATTGAAAGTTATGACCGTCGAAAATGCCAGATTTCAACACTAATTTTAACCCATCTTTGGGCGGAAATAAATACCATAAGAAGAAGGAAATTTCAAAACGGCCACCATACAGGGATAGATTAGTAATTCAACAATGCAAATAATTTTATTTTGATGATATATATTTACTCCCAAAGGTCTGTTTATAAAATTTCGCGCGCTCCTTTTCGTCCTAAATCATCATCCATTTCGCTATAAACTTGCAAAAGTGCTAATCCGTACGCGAACTAGCTTCTTACTGCTCATCACAGCATCTATCTCTTTCGCACGTGTTGTCGGATGAGATAGCATGCATTTTAACCCCGCGCACAAAATAGTTCGTGCCGTCGACTAGGGGAACCTTAATAACTTTTTCGCAGTAAAATATTATGGGCGTAGCGTTTAAAATTTTCTTTTTGTGTGCAGTATTAACTTTTGTTTGCACTGTGAATTTTATTGTCGATTGCTTTATGTTTCATCTCTCTAATGCACCTTTAAAAAAAAAGAGTCGTCCCCACTTAATCCTTAAAGTCCCTAAACGAGGTACCACAGATATAAATCTAACTAGATGACGCGATTGTATGCACTTCGCGTGTCAAAAAACGGATAAAAAATTACGATCAATGATCGTACTTTAAGTTTTTCGTTTATCATTATCGGCACCGGAAATCCAACAAAATCTAGAAAAATGCCTAATTATGCCATATTGAGCTGTAAATACCGTGTAGAAAAAGTTGGCCGAGGCATTGGAAATGTTTTCTTTCATTGGTAAGTAAATTTGTTTTTAAATTGTTTGTGAAAAAGTGGCACGCTTGGATTTCATACAGATAGAGGGATCCATCTGCATTTTATAGTTAGATTTATATCTGTGATACCTACAGCTAAACATTCTATCAGCTAGTCTCTTGCAACATTAGCTGCAATGGTGCTTCGCTTCAATGCTGTTACAATATTACAAGATAAGCAATCTGCATAGCTCTGTAGAAGGTACATTAATTCAATATGGCTTATACAAATTTAGCTCACAGAATAAGCCAAGCAGTAAACTGCATGTAGTGTACAATACCAGCACGTATCCAGAATAGGATTTCCGTTGCGCTAATTAGGCATTATGATTGGATTAAATGTGACGTTAAGCGAAATTCAAGCAACTGTTAAGTCTGGCAGGGAGGTTTCATATAAGAGTTGGTAATTACCTTATTATACTCCGTCCAGACTGAAATATAACAATCGACTTTATCAATGAAGAGATTTTAATCAATTAAACACAATGTTATTTTATTTTTGCTTAACATTTTGTATTGTTTGAAATCAAATGAAATATATTGCATCCATAAACCACATACAGGTGGTGAATATTAATACCAGTAACAACGTATTTATTATTTTGCAACTTCAACATTTATTTTTGTTATTTTATTTACTGTTTTTCTCCAAAAAGACCTTTTGCAAAATTTAAACTTCACACCTTTACACTGCAATATTTACTGTTACGTAATTTCGATGTAACTGTGTATTTTAATTTATCGGAATAACAGTGCGAATAAGCACGTCGCTTCACTATTGTAAGCGTCCATGAAGTTTTACGTTTTATTGTCTATGATTTCCTGTCTACAGTTATGAAACTTCTTAAGCGTGCGGTTTAAGATAACTAGCGAAATGTTGGTAATACTCTGCCCATCCCGTTCGATACAGACGTGATTTTATATTACATGTCGAATTTTACATAATTCCAGGGATTAAATTTCGAACGAACGAAGTCGCGACAAGCAGCTAGTTATTGTAGAAAATGTTATTCTATTTTGAACTAACACGGCAGACTGAATATAAAATAGTGAAGATATCTTCAGCGTCATCACAAAACGGTTTTCTTTTGAAAAATAAACTTTTCCGTGTCACAAGTCACAGCGTTTGCGATAAGTATCTCGTGCCATGTTTTTATTAAAATATTTTTATTACTTCGTTTTACTCGTTCATAAAGAAGCGCTGTATATTGTACGGTATAAAGGATGTTTATTAAATTCTTATGTATGAGGGCACACGTCTCTCGAGCAGTGTTCATTCACAGTACGCTTCCCATCAAATTGAGTTAACTACTTTTGAAAGATTAAGCAACTCCTACACTCCTTTAAATGCCGTGAAACGTGTCCTGAATTCTCGCAAAGAGATTTGAAATTAGATAGGAGTTTGGAAGAAGGGTTGCGGGGTTCGTAGAAACATATTTTATATAAGAAAGTACAGTACGGTGTTTTTCATGAACATAAAATAGATGAAGTCATTTTAATCAAGATTCACTTTTGTGATTAAATACGTGATTTTATATACAGCAAAACCGTTCTAGGTAACCGAAATTATTTTTTTTTTTACAGTAAAAACAACTGCATCGTTGCTATAACATAAAATTAAAATATGAACGTATTTATCAATTATCTCATACCCACAAAACCTCTATGCGTAGTGGTATTCAGTAAAGTCAGTAAACATTTTCATTTAACAAATTAAATTTACATTTTCTGAAAAAACGGATACAGAATCCATGAAGCGTTGTTATTGAAACAACGCTGATCCGTTTGTAATAATGGAACACAATCCGGAAAGCCAATACATTGTACGTTGATACTTCAGCAGTTTAAATGTTGCTCATTTTTCGCCTTCGAATTTTATAAACTAAAACCCGACTGCAGGAAAAACGAGCTCTGAAAAATATGAAAAAAGAAAATATTCTTAGGGATAGCCGCGGTCGTATGCCTCCTTTTGGCTTCGCCTTACTCGGGTGAAAATCTATCTGCCTAGCCTTTTCTGAATCATGTTGGGTATTGTTCCAGTGTATACGGATGTAGTTGGGTACCAGTATTTTACATGGAGTGACATCCTATCTGTTCTGCACAAATAGTGAGTACTATGGTACTTCTTGGTTAGAGTAGTATCACATTTTCTGGATTCTGATATCCACAACAACCGGCAAAGATCTACAAATGTCACCCGGGACAGCCAATTATATACACAATTTTATCTTCCCTCATACAGTTGAAATAAAAGAAAAATGGAAAAGGAAAAATTTGTGGTATGGCGGGCAATTTAGATTCTCATTGCGCACGATTGCACAGCGCGCGCATCCATAGACAATGACACAATTTTCTCCTCGACCCACATACGTAAGTCCATCAATGCTTAGTTGTGGCCAAGGCTTGTATAGTACTTTTCTCAAATAATGCGTGAAAATTAAAACTAAGTAGTACCTAGAACTCATTTTGTCAAAAACAGTTACTTTTCAAAATCAATGACGAACAACGAACAGCAAAAATTTTGACCACGTTAGGCTTAGCACGCACAGCGATTTATATTCGCGCGAATTTTTCCGCCCATTCTGGGGCCTATGGAATTGTGTGAAGGTGCACGCATTGCGGTAAAAACATCGCGCGGGAATAATACTACAAAAATCCGCGCGAATAAAAATCGCAATGCGTTTTAAGCCTTAAATTTGTTCATTTGTGTTTTTTTTTTCAATAAACAGCTTTTCAGTTCGAAATTTAAATAAAACCTTTGATAATATACCTCCTTGAATGCCACGTTTCGGAGTAAAAGATCGTTCCATTATTAAATTACACGACTGATATAAGTTTACTATGTAATTTATTTGCCGCTACACACGACCGGCGACTACAACTTTTGCCGGCCGCTGCATGCTTGTATTTGGCCAGTACAGCGATTTCGATTTATCCCGAAGAAGATTGTCAAAATAATGCTAAAATTTCCAAGCAAGTTTGAGAAAAAAATTAAATAGTATATTATGATGCAGTTGTTTGAAAATCGAAGGAAAATGTTGCACTGCAATAGTTTTTATTTTAAACTAGCTTTTACCCGCGGCTCGCTCGCACTGAAGCCATAATTATTATTTTTTTATTAATAAAATGTATCCTATGTTACTTCTTATACCTCCAAGAATATATGTACAAAGTTTCATGATGATCGGTTCAGTAGTTTTTGCGTGAAAGCGTAACAAACAAACTTACATTCACATTTATAATATTAGTAAGGATTTTAGCTATTTAAGAAAAAAAGTACGTGTTTATACAATTTTTTTTTTTTAATTTATACTTGAAACATTACGTTGTAAGTGTAGATAATAGTGCTTTTCGAGGTACGGAGGAGTCTCGGTTGGTATGTAATGGCTGATAACTCAACCATGTATCATCGAAGATCAAACCGTGCGATGATATAATTAGCCACGAGGTTAAGCTTCTTGCTCATTTAACAATAATTTAATAAAAACTCGATGAGTAAAGTTCGGTCTTTAGCAACAAGGAATCAAGAGCTAAGTTGCATTTGGAGTCTAAGAAAAACGCTGTAACAATGTATGAGCAGCTGCCATTGGCACCTCGCCAGAACTCGTGGAGACAGCCTACAGAGTACAGCCTTCGTCGTGACCTTTTCCCAAGACCACTATAGCTCAATGAAATATAACTAATGTGTATAAATATTGGTACCTATACATTATACTGTGGCTTTTGTTGGTATCGCAAATCGGGCTTTCAAAAAAAAATACGGTTTAGTGGAGTTGCGTCGAAAACTAGTCGAACTAAATCTTCACAAATAATAAAAATCCAACGCAAATAACTAAGAGAAACAAACACAGCGATTCTGTTCAAATAAACCTTGCAAGGCTTTTGCAACAATAGCTTTATTCAGAAACAATTATGAACGATTAGTCTAATACAATTATCCAATAAGACGACTCAGATTCCGAGAACTCTCACAAAATCGATAGCTAGGCCAATTCGCGAAGCTACTCGCTTATGCGGAAAAACAGGATAAAGGTACCAAAAATGAGAGAGATAATGTATCTTATTATGTTAATTACGTTGATTCACTACGATTACATTAATAAGATACGCAAGTTCGTGCTAAGTGCTTATTCGTGAAAGTAATTCGTGATTTTGTCGAAAGCATGATGACGTCGACATGTGAGCTTTATTACTGTAACCTAGCTCACAAGCTCACTTGTCTGGGCCTTCGCCAGGGGCGCGGACCGGGACGAGTAAAAAATTCTTGTTATTTCACTAAAAGCATTTCAGCACGGCCGCCCGGCCGCCGTGATACTTGGCTCGTGCCCGCAGGCGAGTTTGCACGCAAATTATTTTAACAAAATGTTTCACTTCTCTCAAAAATATTTAGAGTCGGCTTACCCTTGCGTCCTCCGTGTGACCTACGTATAATGTATTGCGTCGTTAATTAAATAGTTGAACCAAAACAATTCCTTATAAAGAATGCCAACTATTATAATAACACTCAATCTATTTTCTTTAAGAAAACGTTTGCGTGAACATTATAGATTTTTATTAGATTTTAAAACAGCGTTTTAAAATACCTATCATTAATGAAAAAGCCGGTGCCTCAATTTATCAAAGATACAAATTGTATTAGGCTGTCTTAAAATTTGATTAAATGAGTGTCACCATCCATCTGATAACGGCCGTGGAATGATGATGAATGATGCGTACCTTTCGAAACGTAATTCACATGTATCTACAAATATTTATAGCTTTACGAGGAATTCTTTTTGGCATTTCCTTTGCGAAAAGAACAGAGACTCGTACTTAAACCCCTACCCCTCCTCGCTTCTTATAACAACAGGACAGCGATTCAGTGAAAACATTGATCGATTACGAAGCTTTCACAAAAAAAGATCAACAAAAAGTTTATCCTGCGAATAGATGTACTGGTTTTATGTAAGTCTATTCACTGACGTAGATAGTGGGGAGAGGAGGGCTATTTATCAATGAACGAAAGGCCTGCTTGACGGCGGAGTGTTTGTTTCGCTTTCAGGGTATTTTTCAAGTTGTTCGCGAAGGTTGTTGTAAGGAATAAACACTTTTAGTCTCAACATTCCGAAAATAACAGTAAAGACTTGTCTTTCAACATAAATCACATGACAAATTGACATGAAATCTCTTTGCTTTTAATTTAAATACATATTTTCAGAAAATACTTTGATATTTAAACAACAGAAAAATAAAATCGCCTTTTATCGGGTGAAAGAAAAAGTCATTATTTGAAACGTCAACTTCACTTTTTCTATTTTCACATAGCGTCGGTCAAAGGCTACTATTGAATTTCCCTGTTACCTACGTCGTGACTCGTTAGTCTAGATCCGCTGAAGCTACGAACATAGGTTTATATATGTCAAACTGCACAAAGAGAATTGACCGCAATTTTGAAGCTCCCGTTCGGTAGGTTTACCGTTTCGAGTTACTGTGGTTTATCTTTCGAAGCATCTCTTATGTAGTTCTATCCTTGTGTCTCTTGTACACTCTTCGCCACATCACGAGCAACTCAAAGGTCTGAAAGGCGAATATACGAAACAGACAGCAGGAGTGTAGATGTTTGATTTTATTATTTAACACTTGAAGCAATTTGTGTTTTACAAGCTCTAAAATTAAATCAAGTGTTCGTCCAGAGTCTAATTTGACAACATCTAAATAAAATGAATCACGCATGACATGATACGAGTACCTGTCCAAGTGTAAAACATCATAATTAATTCCGTAATTTGCAACTGTGAGTCTTTAAGTCAAGAGTGAATAGGTTTCTTCTAGGCAAGCGTGCTTCATCGTCGACCACATCATCGCTTACCATCAGGTGAGATAGTGGTCAAGCGAAAGCCTATTTATTAATAAAAAAAGAATACTTGACTATATATAATCACAGCATATTTCATTGTTGTGGTTTAAACTATGTAGATTTGCGTGCACAGCAGTTGAAAATATTAAAATCATGATAGGATATAATGAGGCTTTGACGATACGAACGGTCAACGTGGTATGTTAATTGATATCAAAATAAAATTGATTACTCAAAGGACTGTTTTTTCGGCTTATTCATATTAACAAAATCATGATTCGGATTCAAGTTTATTATATATATAATATGCAATTTTGCATGTTCCAATAGCTTTAAATGCTTTTGGCTCGGTTCCAACCATGCAACCAATGCTTATTTCTCTAAATAGAGGCGAACCGCTTCCGAATACCCAGTTCGGACATCGGTATCTCATTTGGAACACGAATAACTCTATTAAGCGAGCTTAGCAAACCATTCGCGAGTTCGCTGCGCAAAGCAAGAAGCCTATAATAACTTGTAATAGCAACCCTTGTTTACTTGTACAATCGAATTAGTACACGAGGGAAAAATGGCTTCATCGACACCTAGTTTGATAACTGCTTACAGTTGGTTATTTCCATGTGTAACGCCACCATTTATAAGTCGTCATTGTAAAACGTTTGACACAAAAAATATTTATTACTAATTTTGTTGATTATCAATATTAGCGAGGTTTTTGTTAGAAAAACTGAATAAAAACCGCGAGTTGTAACCTAAAAAAAAGATGGGAAGTCCCTAATAGTAACCGTTTTTCTGATATACAGTGTAATCTTAGGTATCAATGTATGAAACTGATTCGTTTGTACAAGACTTCCATCTAAATTGGTCAGTTGAGGTGTATCAGGAAACACTTTGTTCTCACTGTGAGAACTGTTGACTTCTTGACACTTCTTGTGAACTATTACGGTCCTTAGATCCACTGTAATTGTGATTTATATTGTTTTGCTCGGTTCCAGGTTAAACATTGATATCTTATGACCTGGTTAAATTATATAAATATAGGAATATATTCTAAATCGTCTCTTAGTTTCCCAAATAAGGTGCTCGCGAAATCGAAATATTCCTTTGTAAAATTGACATTACACATTATTGGCACTGCACATTAATTAATTTGCAGTGCCGCCATCACCACACTGTTTAACTATTGAACTTAACACGTGGAAAACGTTTTAGCACATAGATCCATAGCCGGTAACTTTTGTTAGTCCTGTGCTAACCTGAAGCAGAGATCAGCATCAAAGCAAAAAATATCTAAAATATAACACTTACTTTTCTGCGTCATATGTGTTACCTACCAGGATAAAAACTATCCTATGTCCTTCCCAGGGACTCAAGTTATCTTCATACCAAATTTGATCTAAATCGGTAGTCGATAATTTCAAACACGGCTATAAACTTAACAATGGGAGTTAATAAGTTTATATTTCATATATATGTTTGTTTGGCGAGCTGTATAAATGCATTCTGGTCACGTTCGCGCGTGTCCTTCGAGCCTCGCGCCACAAATAGCGAGGGTCGACATTAATTACTGCCATCAGGCCCGCCCTGCCGACTTCTGCTATCAATTTATTGTCTCTCTGTACGATAAGTGCTACCGATGTTTCTGATGGTTATTTATACTTAAAAAATCACTAGCTTCTGTTAGCGGCTTCGCCTGCGTAAAAATACAGAAAACATCGCGAGGATATGTGTACCCGACTGGTGATTATCAATATTGGCGAGGTTTTTGTTAGAAAAACTGAATAAAAACTGCGAGTTGTAACCAAAAAAAAGATGAGAGAGTCCCTAATAGTAATCATTTTTCTGATACAATGTATGAAACTGATTCGTTTGTACATAACTTCCATCTAAATTGGCCCAGTTGAGGCTTATCAGGAAATACTTTGTTCTTACTGTATGAACTGTTGACTTCTTAACACTTCTTGTGAACTATTACAGTCCTTAGATCCAATATAATTGTGATTTATATTGTATTGCTCGGTTCGTGCTTATTCATTAGGTTACGTGTTCTCGACATAAAATGGTATCCCATGTATTTCTCAAAAGACCGATGTAATCTGTGACCAATGTAATAAAATTGATTCAGCGGTTTAGGTGTGAAAACTTCACAAACAAACAGATAGAGTTACTATCGTCCTTCTTGTTAACTGACTTTCCAAAAAGGAGGCTGTTCTTAGTTCGACTGTATGTTTTTTTGTGTATGTTAATCGATTTCTCCGTCAATGGTGGACTGATTTTGAAAAATCTTTTTGTGTGTGAAAGAGTGTATTCCCGAATAGATCCCATTTAAATTTGATGAAGATCTAATGAAGAACTTCGGAGATATACACCAGAACTCATCAATAAATGACGGAAAATCTCTCAGGATTGCTGCAATCGTATGGCTGTTTACATCATTTCATAAAATAACGTCACGCCAGTGCGCTCAAAAGGGGTACGAAGATGTGTATAGTTCACCCTGGTACACTCTCACTACACCGGATATCTTCAAGTTTCATTTTATTCGGGTAATCTTGTCTGGCATAACTTTGAGCAATATTTACCTTCCTATAGAACTTGCCCACTAGGTATATCACAACTAAAAAGTGAAAAATATAAATCTTTTGTACCAAAAAAATATAATCGACGAAATGTCAAAAAACCAAGAAACGAAAACACGATGTTACTGTTTTCGTTTTTCCGAAATTGAAGTTATTAACATTTTGTAGTCTTTTTATTTGGAAGTTGGTCGTATTGTTTTGAATAAAAGTTTTTTTATCATTCTTATATCAATTCTGTATGCGACTGCCAAAGCTAAGGTTAGTCATAGAGAAAATAACGCCGCTCAAAGCCAAGGTCAAATTTCTATCCAGTCAGAAAATTAATATTAATATTTTAAAGAGACTTTTACAATTCATATTTTTATGTGAATTGAAAAAACTGTATGTTTGGATGTTCAACGCCTCAACAGCTGAATAAATTTGGATAAAATTTGGAACATTGTTAGATTATGGCCTGGATTTAAGATACTTTCGTTACATAGGTACCGGTGAGATGCTTTTAGATTTTCAAACTGCCTTTCAAATTACACTGTTCAACGAAACCTTGAAGTACCGTTTTAATTTAAAATCTTCTCTTTCAAGGGATGTGGGTTTTATATCAAAGTGATATTAATTAAAGCTAGTATCTAATTACGCGGAACCCTTCGTCTGTGAGCTCTAATGGACAAAGAGGCAGACAGTGACTCTGGAGAGGGTTGTGGTCGGCTTAGCAACAGGATTGAAAGGCTGCCCGTTGTTACTGGCCGAAGAATATTGTTTTTATATATTCTCAATAAACATGGTTATTTTTAGATACGAATAACCTTTCAGAGGGTGAAAGGTATATATATATATATAATTATAACTTTACTATATGACAAAACTGAGTTTTATGAACTGATCTTTACCAGATGAAAATATATGAAAAAGCTAATAACTTTTTGATATGATATTACAGACTTCGTCTCATTTGAAAACTTGTGTGTAAGCAACAAATATTAATACTCCCTGAAATTTTTCAATGTTTTACAAATAATAGTAAATAGTAAATAATAGTAGTGTAGTCCATTCAGGCCTAAAGAAAGTTGAAGAAATTCAAAACGACCGTCGTTGATATTTCTAGTAAGAGTTGGTAACATGAAGTGTTTCCTGTATATAATGGAATTTGATATAATAAAAAAGCTTTGTCACACAGGCCCATGCGGGTGACACTAATAATGAAAAACAGTAAATATATCTGGCAAAAAAATATTGCAGTGTTGTGAATATTGATCAGAATTTCAATCAACACTCAATTCCGTTTGCTTTATTCATTTTGACTCTAGGAATATCTGCCATTCATTATAACCACGGTAGATGTGCCTAAATTAAAGATGAATAGACAACCCAATTTGTTTAATTTACACCTTATTACTGTTGCGTAAGTTTCGAAATATTCTGCCATGAAATGCATAAACAAAAGATAGTATTAGTTTATGGAATGGATTCTCTATATTTACAGATACGGAGAAATTTTAGTAGTGATATAAATCATTATGAGTGTAAATAAATTAATAGTTTAGGAAGTGTAAACAGCCGATCGAGCTGCTTAACAAAACAACGGGTTAATTGTATTCTAACTAGGAGTTCCCCCGGCTTCGTTCACATACAAAACTCCAACTTCCCGTTTGATCCCCTTAAGGGATAATTTCGTAAAAATAATTGGCAACAGGCTCGAATCAGTTCAACTTAAAACGATGTTTTACAGACTTATATTGTCATTTATATTTACGCAAGCACTTTTGAGAACAATATCTCCAAAACTCATCATGTAAAAGTAGACGATTTTATTCACTCAAGTCAGTTCATTAGTACCTTGCAAACAAATGTTCTCAAAAATATCTGCCCCTCGTAATGTTAGGCCATTCATTATAGAATATAGATAGTCAAACACTTACGAAGAAAGGAAACCTTAATATTATACGTGTGCCCTTGACCGACTTTTCGTCTAGTAGGTACGTCGGTGTTTCAAGGGTCGCCCTCGAAAAGTACTGACGAAGCGCGTTTATAGATAAGAAAATAATGAACGCAACTTCCAAAATGTCTCTTTACTAAACAACGTTGAAAAGTTTGTCGATCAGGGGGTGTCATGTTTGATCGTAAATATTTAGTGTTGAACATAAAAGAATGAGATCAGTGATAGCTTGGGAGATCAGTGTGAGCAGTGCTGGCCTAGTGGTAACGGCCGCAACTTACCTGTCGTAGGTCGTAGGTGCGGACCCAGGCAGGTGCTTTACTTTGTGTAAATTATTTCATCACCACTACTCTCAAAACGATGGAGGCAAACATCGTGAAGAAACCGGCTTATCCTAGAACCAAAAATTCGAAGACATGACATCCACCAATCCGCACTGCGCCCGCATGGTGGATAACGGTCCACTCCCTCACAAAAGTTAAAATTCTTTATTTCAATGAGGCCATTAAGCGGCACTTTTGAACGTCAAAAATTGTAATGTAATATAATTGATTCTACCGTCCATTCGAAAAAGTAGCTTGTTATGGAGAAGAACGGACGACCCTAACTATAAAAAAAATGTGTTATACAACATTTACATACATTAATTCATATACGTGAAGACGATGCACCCAGACTAACACTACTATACTACCTATAGGTATAATTATAGGCCACTAGGAACAAGGTTCTCACATACTTACAAATATTGCGAACATTTGTATGTGAGAACCTTACCCCCCAGTAAAATACCTAATTCAGCAACAACGGAAAAGTGTTTGAGTCAATTTCTTAAACAAAAAGAGAAGAATGATAAATGAATATAATTAAAAAAACCAGTTTGATTTTGTCTAGATAAGCATATTTCCAAACTCTCTTATCTTGAATATAATCATCCAATATGCTTATTTAGAAAATGTAAAGTTTTAAATTTTCTTTCATTTATTTTTCATATTTAAAAAGGTATTTTGATATAGAATTTAACACAGTACTCCATGAGGGGTTTGTGTACTTTAGCTAATCTACAAGATGGTTGATCTGACTTATATTTATTTCTAGTATAACAATTTGTCTATAACTAACTTTACTAAACAGATGTATATTTTTCCTTACATACATAAAATTTTCATAAATGGATTGGCAAGAAACTGTCATAATATTAATCTTTTGAAATAGTTCCTTAAGAACAATACACAACACACAACAATATAAATATGGATTCAATGTCAGCCGCCCGACCCCATATGCATGACTTAATGCTGTGAAAGTAGCTAAAATAGACCAAACGCGCAGTTTCTACATCCGTTAACTATCTTATCTTTGTAACAGCATAAGCATAAGTGGCTGAGATTAGCCGAACCACAAGAGATGTTATGTGAGGACCCGACATGGCAATTTATCGTCTAGTGATGCCTAGTTTTTTTTTTATTTATTTGCTTTTCTGCATTCAATAAGATATCGCTTCGTTTTTTTTTTCATTTTGGCCAGATTGTTTGCCGTGAACCAATTTTGAACCCCATAAATAGAGTTATTCACATCATCAAGATTTTGTGACCATCTTTTTAAATATCAAAGATGTGTCATCAGGAAATGACACCGTCGTCGGTTGATTTTGTAATAATTGTGGCAAGTCGTTAATGTAAACTAAAAAGAGGAATGGACCCAATATCGAGTCTTGAGGAACGCCCTTTGTCATTTCAGACTCTAGTGAGTTTACGGCGTTTACCTGAACTTTAACTTGTCTAGCTTTCAAATATGATCTAAGTAACTCAAGGGCCGTAAGTCTAATCCCATAGTGCTCGAGCTTCAACAATAGTGTCTCGTGATTAAAGCAATCAAACGCCTTCGAGTGGTTACAAAAGATTCCATTGGCGTCTTGTGCTTCCTCCCAGGCGTTCAAGATGTTCTTTATTAGGGTGACGCCAGCGTCAGTTGTGCAACGCTCTTTGTTGAAACCATACTATTGATCATGAGTTATGGAATATTTGTTAAAATGACGCAACAATAGGCAAGTTTCCCGGGTAGAAAATGATAATTCTATTTAGTCCGTCAGTGAGATTATCAAATAATATTGAACCCGAATTTTTTGCTTTATCAAATAAATAAAAATTGTCAAGGATAAAGCGCATCAAATTTCAAGAGTGCGGGCTTGTGACGTCAATTTTTCAGTATAAAGTGTAGCACACCGTGACGTCACCCGATATTTCAACGCACTGTACTGTCGTATTATTTGTTTCAGTGGCATAAGTTAAATTTAATACGTAACCAATATTTTTACGTTATCTAACTGACGCACTAAACAGACATTTTATGTCATGATTCCTGTTTGTTCAGCATTAACTGGCAGAATTGACACTGGCCTATAATTATTGGATTCCTTGATATCTCACAGAGAGGAGGCCTGAGTCCCAGCAGAGGGTACATTAAAAGGTTGTTGATGATAAATGAATGAGCAGTAAATAATCGTGGAAAAATAATACTACGATAATCATTAGAGACCGGATTATATGCATTTGCATATTTACATATGAAATTGCATATTATATCTAATATCTAGTGATGATGCATATCTTCACTATATTTATTATATTTTTCGGTATGTAACCCTAATGATAAGTGTAATAATAAACTTTATATCTACTCTACTCTATATCTATATAAATACTAACAATTTTCACTTATGAAATATTTTGATTGATTGATTATTATACATTTAGAACACCTACCTGATCTGGTCTATAAAAGCCAGAGGGTTGCCGCTCAGGTACCTGATCGTTTACATTTACAAAAATTTTGAATAATTTTTCGTTTTAGTGCATTATTATCGTCTACAAAGTTTATGATTGAATAATTAAGTAATTGTATACTGTTTTAGAAAGAAAAAAAACCAACGACTTGTTCCTTTTTTTCGTTTCCTAAACTTTAATGATGCAAATTTTACCAATATTCTTGCATATTTTACGCATTTTGCAAGCATATTGATCATTAAGGACCGGATTATGTGGCATATAATCCGGTCCTTAATGATCATACTTGGCGGCCTCGTTGGTCTAGTGGTTGCAAGCGGTACTGCTAAGCTTGAGGTCCTGGATTAAATTCTCGGATCGGACAAAGTTTTATTGGTTTTTTTTCCATCTGGGAGTTCTCAATAGCACTTTTTCGAATTTAATTTAGAATCTGCCCATTTTCATTAGTCTTGTGCCCTTAGGATGGCAATAGGCTGGGCCACTATTACATGAGACTTAAACATTACTGGCGCAATATGAGTGCACCAAAGGAGCAACATTGCCCTTCGGGGAATACAGGCGTGAAGTAAATGATCCATGATGATATAATGAATGATACTTGATAATATGAACTTATGTAAAATTTGATGAATTGTATTTTATATTTTTTCTTTTATTTCCTTAGATCATTATTTACAAATATTTGTTGAATGTATCAACATACCAACACAAACCATCGCGGGTTTAACAGCGGTATGTCAGACGCGGTAACTCGGTGCCACAACATACTTTTAAATAAACAGCACATGCACTTAGGCATTCTAATCGCTTTAAAGTGATTGCCGAGATGAGACATAATGGGTGCAGTATGCACTAACAAAATTACTGTGAGAAGCATTAAATTATTAGCACAGAAGCAGCTGGTCGCCTTGTCATAATCTCCTCATAGCCATTACGATATCCCGTTTAGAGAAGGGATCACACCTCGCCGTTAACAACAGCCGAATTACCTTAATTACTGTTATTTATCATTAGGATTAATTTTGACTGTCTTGTTAGTCTGGTGTAAATTACGTGACTACTGAGCCTGGGTTCAATCTTCGTGTAGAGCACAGTGTCTTTGAGCTTTTTGAAATCCTCAGAAACATCCCATAATTTAATTTTGTATTTTTTTTTGTAATTCATCCGGCTTGCCCCTTCTTAGAAGGGAACTGGTAGAATATGTGAGTTATTGTCGTCTTCTTCGGGAAATTTGACTATAATAATTATCTGCTTCTATCTGTTACTTTATTCGCACCAAAACTTCAATACCAGTTCTCCCCGTTTCGTTCAGACAAACAGGTTTTTAAAAATCTCTATAAGAACAGAACGTGTTTCATATTTCTAGCTTCATAGCTCTTTTGTTCCATCAATCAGTCATTTACGGAACTGAAATATGTCGGCAACATTTCCTCCTAAGCTCATAAACCGTTCACCTAGCTGCGAGCACCGGGCTGTTTGTTGTGTACCCTGTTACTCCACCGCTGTCACGACAACTTAAAAATTGAAATAAACGAACAAGCTTTTCTTTTCCGTCGCCTCATTTGTTACACAATCCGTCTTTGTTTGTAAATGAAAAGTTTTCACATAAATTCTCTTTTATATTTTACGAGTTACGATTTTTCGTTGTTACCTTTCTTTGACCGCATTATTTAGGTATTTTCAAGTATGTGAAAGTAGTGGCGTTATTTTGACTAAATTTAGTGTTTTGGTCGTAGTTTTAATCAGCAATTTGTCGTCTGAGAATAGAGAAATACGGAAATCCATTGCAGCTGTTTAAGGGAGACTCACGCTCGTGTGATCATTAAATTACGTCAATTTAAATCAATTCTCGTATAGGTTTACTAACATAAATACAACTATAAACACAATAAAAATACAAGCCTTTATACTAAGGGGAGAGCGAAAAGAGCTTATTGAGCATAAAAAAAATTCGTCCACATCGATGTCAACGGGAAACGTGCCCAGAATGCTGCCGAAGAAAACGCTAGCCCTCTGGTCAGGTGAAGAGTCGAAGAGCTTTGTGCTAATGCCTTGAAAAACACGATGCCCACTCGGACCCCATGAACCTAATGTTTCAACCCCAAAC
Source organism: Orthosia gracilis (assembly GCA_947562075.1). NCBI lineage: Eukaryota > Metazoa > Arthropoda > Insecta > Lepidoptera > Noctuidae > Orthosia > Orthosia gracilis. The sequence continues at coordinate 47,028,129 of OX387268.1, forward strand.
GCCTCAAACATATAACTTCATTTAAGGTTGTTATATTTGCGCCGTTTGAGGTCTGCACCAGATATAGAAATAAGTTTTTCGTATAGGTTTGATTTGTGGATCTACGTGCAGCTGATATCAGTATTGAATCTAAAAAGAACAGCTACCATCTGCCCAAATAAATCTGCTGTTTATTATTCCCTCTATCTATTGACTGGCATTTCTCGGAAGCAGTTTTTAATTATAGGTACGCTGGATTTGTGCTTGGTTGGATACCAATAGGCCGCCCTCCCGCCCTCCGCCTATAAACATATAGCGAAATGTAGGCGTACTATAATGTAAACCATTGCAAAACCTTTCAGAGAATTCAGGCGCGATATTATATTTTATTTGAACCGACTTCATAAAGGAAGAGGTTCTCAATTCGACTGTATTTTTTTAATTTGTGTTACCTCGGTAATTTTTAGAAGGTCTATATCGATTTTGATGATATTTTTTTTTATTTAAAAGCTTGTGCTTCTCATGTGGTCCATTTTAATTAACGGCAAATCTCTCGGGAATGCTGTAATCAAATGCCAAATGTATGTTTATTGTTTACGCCATTTCATAAAATAACATCACGCCGCCGCTCTCTAAAGACGCACACAGATGTGTACAGCTCACCCTGATATACTCTCATTTCACCGGTTATGTTCAAGTTTTATTTTGTTACTGCATTTTAGGTTCGACAACTAAAAAGAAAAATTAAAATATTTTTACAATGAGTCGGTTAAAAATATACAACCAACTTCATTTGGAAGTCGATTGTATATTTTTGTAAAAGTGATAAATAACTTAAATTTCGGAAGTCGATGTCAAAAAACGAAGAAACAAAAACAGGAACACCGACTTCCTAAAATGAAGAAATTCCGTTTTTTTTTTGAATTATTAGAAAAATTATACAACTGACATGGAAAAAAAACTTTGTTGAACTTTACAACAAACCAGAATTTGTCCATGTGTCCATGTCACCATAATCATTTCGATATTTGACGCACCCAAACGACACGTATTATTGGATACAGATTGGATAGGTAACAAAGAGCCATGACTAAAATATCCTCAATCAAATTGTTAGTGAATAATTAAACGAGCCCCTTTACCGCAAGACTGACAGCGCGGGGTGTACTATTAATTACTATTCGTGTGACTACGACAATGTTAAGCTGGAATTATATTCCAAATTCGTTCTTTACTTTTTGCCTACCCCCATGGGAAAAAGGCGTAAGTTTATGTTATTTACGTAATTATAGTAATTAGAATATAGTGTTTTAATCCTTTCACATACTGGAAACGACAAACTCTAAAAGGTTGTTTATTTTGTACGAAATAATGACACAAATCTTGCATCGCGCAAGCAAAGTTTTCTGCGCGATTTAAACGTACGAGTATACTCGTACAGTCCGACATCTGCTCGTCGCTGCCGTCGCTGCTGCGTCGGTCAGTTGCTCGGACCAGACACAACACCAGTCTGGTCGGAAGACCCTCCCTTTTTAATGGAGGTTTGCGGGACTTTAAGCCCTGCAAAACCAAAATTTGTTTAAATATAAACGTTTATTCATCTCCACAAATTACATTAAAATTTTTGTTAGATTACAAAGGTTGACAGGTAGTTTGGTAGAAAGCTGTAATTTGTGGGAGATCTGGAGTCTAAACTAAGCCTAGGCCTGTATTTCAGAGCTCCAGGCCCCCCATTACATCATTAATAGTTATTGTCAAACAATGGAAAAAGTGCAAAATTGGTGACTGTGTGTATATGTGTGTTTGTGTGTGTGTGCGTGTATGTGTGTGTATGTGTGTGTTTGTGTGCACGTGTGTGAGTGTATATAATATAGGTATGTATACTTTTATTACATAATATATGTTTTATGAAATATATGTAAATATACAAATATATGTATGAAAGTGTGGACTAACCTTTCCTACTTACTTTACTTTGCTACCTCAAGTAATTTTTCAGTTTCAGTATAGTTTAACTTCAGTAATAATTTAATGATTTTGGTTTTACATTCAGCTTTACTACAATTAGATATATTTATAATTTTGTTAAGCTTATTATATAATTCACCTCCTCGGAAAGGGAAGAATCTTTGCGCGAAGGAGGTACCAACCGCATTTGTCCTACATACTGCGAAATGTCTCCTGGAGAGACCTATACGTTTTCTCCTTTCTTCGGGTAGGTTTGAGTGTTGGAAAACTGCAGTAAGCAATATGTACAGCTGACGCACAGTAAGGAACTGTGCTTCTTCATAAAGTGTTCTGGTGTTGAAAAGACGTGGTTTGAATAAACTAACTTTCAGAATCAACCGTTGGGCTCTTTCTACTGTTATCAATTTAGTTTTACAAGCCCCTCCCCATGTGGTAATGCAGTAACCAATAATAGATTGTACTAGAGCCTCGTACACCATCCTCATCGTTTGTTTATCTGCCACGTCACGGAGTCCTTTAAAAATGTACGTGAGCTTCCGTATCCTTTTAGATAGAGAACCAATGTGGTTTTTAAAAGTTAAATTTGCGTCAATTTCAACTCCAAGGTATTTGAGACTTTTTGTAGGATTTATATTGGGACAGTGACAGTCTGGAGTTGGAGGGAAATTACATTTATGTGCAAGAATATTATAACTAGTGCGGTTGGCAGGCTCAGTTTGATTGCGAATACAGTATAATATATATTTAGTTTTATCCTCATTTAAAGTGAGGGAGTTTGAGGATAGCCAGTGACACACAATGTTAAAACCATTTTGCGCGAGGTGATAAAGCTCCTTCCACGAGTCAGCGAAAAAGGTTAGGGCGGTATCGTCTGCATATGCGGAGATGCGGCAATTTTTAATCTTAAGCGAACAGAGCTCATTGATATAGCACAGAAAAAGAGTGGGACCCAGTATGCTACCTTGCGGCACCCCAAATTCAACTGGCAGTTCGCCACTAATGTGCTCTCCAATTTTAACTGATTGGGTTCTATTTTGTAGATAATCCGAAAATAAGTTCAGTGGAACACCTCGAATACCAAGATCTTCCAGTTTTTGCACAAGGCAGGGTACAGAAACAGTGTCAAAGGCTTTTGCCAGGTCAAGAAATATAGTCAAACATTTATTTTTATTATCTAATTTATTAACTACAAAGTTAACCAGGTCAAGTACTGCGTTGTCAGTTGAGCGGCCAGCTCTGAAACCATATTGTGCGTCAGAAAATAAGTTGAATCTTTCTAAGTATTTGGTAAGCCTGTTGTTGATAATGCGTTCAAATATCTTTGATAGTGTTGTTAGGATCGCAATTGGCCTATAATTTTTGACGCTGCCTCTGTCCCCCCCCTTATGTATCGGATGTACCACAGCTCTTTTTAATGCAAGGGGAAATACTCCCGAATTAAAACAACGATTTATTAAGTTGGTGAGGACGGGTGTTATAGAAACGGATATTTTCTTAAGTACATCTGCACTAATTTGATCCCAGCCCGGCGAGCAGTCACTTTTTAACAGTAGAAGCGTTCTTTCAACTTCTTCAATGTCCGTGGGTAGGAGAACGAAGGAGTTTATTGGGGGCTTAGAGACTTTCTTAACGCTAGGTATATGGGGGGGAATCATGTTTGATAGTCGTTTTCCAATATTTGAGAAGTATTCGTTAGTCTTGTTTATTGATTCTTGAGGGGTTTTATGCGTAGTTAATAGTTGTAGTGGTAGCTGCTTTTTATTATTATTGTTGGTGATTGTTTTAATAGTAGACCAAAGCTTTTTAGAGTTATTTTTAGACATTATTAGTTGATCTCGCTCATATTGTTTTTTAAGTTTTTTTAGTAGGTTATTACAATAGTTCCGGTATCGCAAGTAGGATATTTTCAAAATGATCTCATCATTAGTTTTTAACTTCTTATGCATTCTGTCTCTGGTCCGGATGCAACGTAACATGCCAGTAGTTATCCACGGTTTAATTATAATTTTATTTCTAGGGATTAGTCGTTTTATAGAGTTGTTTGCAATTAGTAATTGAATAATATTAATGAAATTGTTCATAGCGGCGTTTAAATTTGTTTCCTGATACACTTTGTCAAAGTTGAAATTGTTACTCTCGGATTTTAGTTTGTCAATGTCAATCTTGATATTTATTTTCATCTTCGTGGATTTAGGTTTAGCCACATGAGTTTTTATACAGAATAAAACTGCCTCATGATCCGTGATACTAGTACCCAAGGAAAATGTAAACGCTTCTAACTTGGACTTTAGTATCACATGGTCCAAGCATGACTTATCTCTGGTGGCAGTATTGATAGCAGGGAGAAGTCCATGGAAGGCAATGGTCTCTAGATACGAGGTAGTCGCAGAACCGTGTCCCAAGAGATCAATGTTTATGTCACCGAGTACGATGACATTTTTAAAAGACGACACGGTCGTTAGCAAGTTATGCAATGAATCAAGGAAGGTATCGAGTGATTTAAAACTAGGGGGCCTATAAATTGCGATTAATATTGTATCACTTTTTATTTTTATCGTCAAACAATTTGCTTCTGCAAGGAAGGGTTCTTCCACAGTGCAATCTAAATTATTATTGGTGTAAACGACTATGCCGTCGTTTTGATTATAGTTATCATTAGTTTTATGTGAGTTATATCCTTGCAGCAATGGTAACTTAACGACACGTGATAACCAACATTCAGAAAGCACAATGATATCGCATGATAATTTCAGTCTCTCGAGTAGAACGTGTAATTCTTGAAAATTACAATTAAGACTACGTATGTTTTGCTGTAGAACCTTTAGGTAATGTGTAGGATTTTTGAGATACGAGTTGCATTGCTCAGGTTCACACGTGATGGGGACAGAAATGTCAAACTGGTCAATGTCGCTCATTAGGTTACTTGTGGTATCGTGTGTTGTGGTTTATTGATTGTAGTGAAGATAATTTTGGCGTTAATGACATTAAATAAGGTAGCTGTAGTCCATTTCGAGATATAGGAAAAATACTCGTACATGTCATTGGTAGCGTAGGTTTTGGATTGTCGCGAAGGAATTTTTATGTTTTTAATTAATGTGCATGGAGTTTTATATTTAGTTATAGTATAAGTTTCATTGCATTCTTTAGAGTAGTAGTTGTATGTAATAGTGTAAGATATACACATGTATGTGGGTAAATCGATATCATTTATGAATTTGTGGGCAAAACTATGTGTATATAATGCGTAGACATATATTTCATTCCATAGATTATAATAGCAGTTGTATGATAAACTAGATAATCTATAAATGTAGGTTATTAAAAAAATGTGTATTGTGAATGTGCATAAAGTGTTGTATGAATTTATTGAGCAGTAATATATATTTTTAGCATTGTAGCTGTGTGGTATAGTGAATATTAAGGAAGCGTAACTATGTAAGTAGGTATATTTTGAAGGTACTGGTGTATGATGTAGTTGCAAATTCAAAGCGATTTTAAGGTACATTTTATACGGAGACATACTAAACATTTTCATGCAAAGTTGAGTAACAAAACATAACAAGTGTGTTATATAAAAGGCTTTACAATAGAATTTAAAACAAAGATCATAAAACATATCAATGCTAGAAAGAAATGGAGGGTATAATGAAAAAAATAGTCATTGTGATTTCAATTTAGTGAGGTCCTCTTCTCGTGAAATTAATATTGACTGGTCGCCGTCCTTTTGGCGAATATACACCTTTCCATATGAAGTCCAGCAAGTTGCGCCCTTATGATTTTTGACGTGTTGACGAGCGAGGTAGTATAGGTTTCGTCCGCAGGTGGTGAGGCATTCCGCTATGAAGACCGGTTTGGGTTCGCCGGTTAACTTTAGATGGGTCGAGTTAAGTTTATCGTTGCCTTTGTCTTTGTTGTGTCTCTTAGATGACATTATAATATTTTCTTTAAGTGATGTCGAGCAGAACTCCACTATTATGGGAGCGGACTTGTTCGAAGATTTTTTGGGCCTAAATATGTTTCTTATGTCCGAGTCGACCACTTTAACATTCAAAACTTCACCGACATTCTTTACCAGACCAATTAGAGCAGATTTGTCTTCCATATGGGATTCTGGCACATTTCTCAGTTCCAGGGTAGACGCCTTTGAGTTTCGCTCAAGGATCTCAATTTTCTGTTCCAGATTTTTAATTTGGCTCTTGAATGCAGTATTTTCAGATTTCGTTTGATGAAGTTGAGACAAGATTTCATCATATTTATCTGACATGTATTGGATAGATTCAGTAATTTTTTCATTTTGTTTTACCAATCGTTGCATCTCTTCATCAAATCTCAACGCCTGGGTTTTTTGTTGGAGCTGAACATCAGCCAGCATATCTCTTAATTCAGCCAGAGCAGAGTCATCGTATTTACGTTTATAGCGTCGCGTAATATTTTGCTGACCAACACCGTCAGTTTCCGAACCCATACAATCCGAGGCTGTATCAGATTCCTGTGCCAAAACAGTTGGTTGCAATAATGTTTTGGTGGATTTCTCGGGTGGAGTTTTCTGAGTAGAAGCCATAATAAAAACAACAACACAACCAAAAAACAAAAACAAAAAGAAATATCTTTATGCTGTTTGAGTATGCGGGGCTCGAATTCGGGACTCACGACGCACGGTGATATCGAACGAGAGCGTAAAACCACTGAGCTAGCCGGCCGGTGGCGATGAGTGTGAAATTAGCGAGCGATTTATGGTAGTCGCACGCAAGACGTCATACGCAATGGCGATGTCTTTGTTTAGTTGAGAGAGTTCAAAGTCCAAGTGCTCGCACGTTTTAAAGTTTTGTCGTTTGTTTTGATTTAAAACTGTAGAAACTGTTTTCGCTGGTGATTAAAGTTATTGGTACACTAGATTTTTCGCACACAACAATCACTTGCACTTGTAGATCAGTCAAAAATAGTCTTTTTGTTAAAACATGCACTGTTTACAAGGTTTGTCCGTTTGACTTAAAACTGTTCTTATAAGTGAAATTATGGTTCACGGGTTCATTGAAATATTTACACACTAACAGTCATTTGCACCTTAACGACAGTTCCGTGGCGTTTTATTAAAAGATGTGCAATATTTACACGGTTTAGTAATTTTAAACACGGAGCTGCGCGCAAGTACGTGTGTTCGCAATGGCGTCGCAATCGCGGGGGCCTAAATGTTTGTAAAAGATAATCTCTGTACAAATCCGATAACAGAAAGCTATCATTATGCTATGCTACTCCCGGAAATGCATCGCTCCTGTGAAGTAAGCCACGGGGGTGGCGAGATAAAGTTACTCATAGATATGATGATATAGATTTAAAGTGGTGTCCAAGCCGTGATTTTAGTATATTTTACATTTTTTAAAGCTAAGGGTTATAAGTTTGACGTGTGCACTTGTGTGTTCGTGTATCTGTTTGTGGCATCATAACACCTAAACGGATGAACCGATATTGTGTTTCTTTTTTGAAAGATGACATTGTCGGGAGTGTCATGTAGCTATTTTTAATGAATCGGTTCAGCCGTTCAAAAGATATGGGCGTTTTACTGTTTAAATCGGGGTATTTGCGAAAGATTCTTTTTTTTATGATATTCGGGTTATCTATTCTGGCGTTAAGATAACTTACTAAACTACTTGCCTATTAGGTAGATACAACTAAAAAGTGAAAAATAAAAAACTTATACGATACCTTGTCGGAGGTTTTTAAATTTATAAATTTAACTGTGATATAAGTGATAACACAATGATCCACATAAGGTACCGTTTAGCTATTTAGCATTGTTTGAAAGTCTAGAAACGTCCCTATAGTAACTTTCGAAATAACAAGCGTAACCAAGCGGCTACATTTCTTCTCCTGAGAGAATCAATGTGATTGGTAGATCGAATTCCAGTTTGTATATGGAAACTGTAGCTCATGTATCTTTTAAACGCGATATATATCATCTCACTGCTATGTGACTGCTATACATACTCGACTACTCGAACCAATAATATTTTTATTATTTGTAACAAATCCAATGTTTCCCACTGCAGAAGGCCTTCCTCCTACTCTCCTCTCACTTCTCTCTGTCTAGGGTTATTTAGGATCAATTTAATATTCTTCTTCTCCTTTTCATGTAAGGATGTGGTCTCCTCTGGTGTCAGATTTAATTACGTCGCCTCTGGGAAACGCATAGGCTTAGACTTGGCTTGGCTAGACTTGGCTATTTCAAACTTACGTTAATTATGTCCAGTCCAGGTTTCCTCACGATGTTTTCCTTCACCGTTGCTTGTGATGTCCAAGATAAACTTAGAAAGTACATATATGAATTTGAAAAAGTCACATTTTAAACTTTATTTTTATTTATTTTTTTAATGATAGGCTCGCGTTTGACCAAACGTATATTGATGTGAACCCACGACCTCTAGCACGAGAGGCGAGATCTTAGCAACTAGACCAGGATAAAATTCACACATGTTTAAAACTACATAGAAGTGTTATAACCCAGTTCTTATGAAATTTCAAATTTAATTAGAACAAGCAACGTTTCAAGTAAATTTCATAAAAATAATATTTACTTACTGAAAGAAAAATAATATGGGAAACTCGCTAGTTGCCTCGCCAGAGATATTCTTGTAAAAGTATTTTTTTTTAAAAGCTACCTTTTCCGTACGCTAATATTATTTACGACCAGCAATGTGGTAACTCCTTTTTATGATGCTCATTAAGGATATCGTAACAATTTCCACTCTGGCTGGCTAATTAAGCGTATAAGTAACTGTAACTACTGTAAAAGGCGATGTTAAAATATATTTATTTTTACCCACGACGGAACAGAGACGGTAGTCTCTGTTCCGTCGTGGGTAAAAATAGCTGTAACTACTGTAAAAGGCGTATAAGTAACTGTAACTACTGTAAAAGGCGATGTTAAAATATATTTATTTTTACCCACGACGGAACAGAGACGGTAGTCTCTGTTCCGTCGTGGGTAAAAATAGCTGTAACTACTGTAAAAGGCGTATAAGTAACTGTAACTACTGTAAAAGGCGATGTTAAAATATATTTATTTTTACCCACGACGGAACAGAGACTACCGTCTCTGTTCCGTCGTGGTATGCGTGGTGGTATGCGTTTGGGGTGAGAGGATGTTTGTGCAAATCCATGTTCCCATCTTTCTCCAAAACTACTAGTCCAATTTTGATGCACTTTTCAGTTATGGGTTCAGGTTTGATTGGTGCATGTTCTTAGATAGGTGTTAAGATGACAACTCACCAGGGGCAAATATTGTTTGTGCAAATCCATGTTGCCATTTTTCTCCAAAACTACTAGTCTGATTGTATATAAATCCGATTTCATATATATGCTCTCTAAAAAGTAAAAAAAGCAAAATTAACAATTTGGAAAAGACACACTACGGTTAAAAAGTAATTGAAGAAGGATAGAATAATTTCAAACCCCTAGAATATCCGTCGGGGGCTGCCATCACTATTTTAAATTTTATCGTAAATAAAAATAATATCATCATCAACTTCTAAAGGTCCCCGCTGTAGGGGCACGGCCTACCCATTAAGGGTGTAAGTATAGCGCAAAATATCCCCAATTATTCACGTTACTATAAAACTGCAAAACTAGTACATTTAATGGCAGCCTCCTACGGATATTCTTGTGTTTTTAAATTATTTTATCCTTTTTCAATTACTTTTTAACTGTCGTGGCTATTTTAAAAAAATTTAGTTTTGCTTTTTTATCTTATATTTTCCTAATAACTTTTGCAGTGTGTGAATGTCAGAAATTATCCTATGGGCACGTACTACAAGGATAAAAAGTAGCCTATATGACCTAATCCAGGTGTAGTTTTATTTGTGAATTCATCTACTTCCTGCCGTTATTTAGTCCAAACATACAGTTTTTCATTTTATAAAAACTAGCTTCTGCCCGCGGCTTCAACCGCGTTAAAAGTGTTTTATCATCCCAAGGTAATACAAAATATCCTATGTCCTTCCCAGGGTTTCAAACAATTTCCATGCCAAAATCATCTAAATCAGAGATTACTACTTCACACATTACTACTTTTTGTGGTTGTGTAACCACAAAAACTCACAAACTTTACCTCCTTATAATAGGTTCATTTATGATTTTAGGTTTAAATATACGTAAAGATCGTTAGTTGTGTGACACAAAGGACAAATAAAATGCTGTGCCCTGACCGTCGGCCACAAGTCCCAAGGCACAGTACACACGTTATATTTAACTGTACTCATAAAAACAGCACTAAAAAGTTCCATATTTGTGTTGATTGCAACAAATTTGCTAAAATAAAAAGTAACGCCGAAAATTTTGACTACCCCCTACGGTATACGTGATGCCCCATTGTTTTTGTGTGATGTAGGAAAAAGTTTTTCAGCATATTACCACACGTTCCGTAGTATAGTAAAAGTTCCGGCAAAACAAATAAAATAAAAACGGTAGGTAGCTAAGTTGGGCAAAGCGTAGCAGGTAAAAATAATAACGGGCAACGCTGAATAATTTCCCTTTTTGTTTTTACCTTATTTTTATTTTTCTAAAAAACGCTGCATCATGAATACTAGCACGTGGCAGGTAGTGATTATACAAAAGTCCTTCTGAATTTTTCATATAAATAATCTGGTACAAAAAACTAAATACCAGGACTAAACAAAAATATTCTTCTATGCATCATGCTGTATGTGGGAATCGAACCTACAACACAAACAAAGTTCATCACTCCGCTCCTCCTCACACCGATCAATTTTTGATTGGTTTAAACCGCAGAGGAATGAATTGTTCTGGTACCTTTCCAGCAATTAAAAACTGATGGTTGGTAGTAAAAATCAATCAGATGGCAGTTCCACGTGCCTGCGTCTATCGAACCATCGGCTAAGCGGGCACACGTCGCCTCGACGATTGCTTTGTGCCACAGGAAATTAGTTGGGAACTTGTGAGTTAGTTTCGGTCGTCTAACTATAAGAGAGAGTATTTGTGTTGTATACTATACACGCCATATCTACCCTACACGCCTTCGAATTGTATTTGTTGTGTAACGTCGGGTCATGCGTTATGATAAAGAGGCTTAAACTATATTGTGCTCTACAATTTTAGTACGAAACATCTGGAGACTTATTATTATCACATGTATACACTCAGTACATTAATATGTATAACGCAATATCTATTATTGTTAAAATCAATGTGTACAACAATGTGTCCGGACTTATAGTAATAAAACTTCAAGGTCATAAAATACAGTTAATTTTATCGATAATAACAGCTCACATAAGGGGTGAAATCACCACACCCTCGAAGATAGAGCAATTTTAGTACCTGACTTACTTATTATGATATGCACATAGTCTAACAACCATATTTTTTCTTTATTTTACATTAAATGTTATTTTGACGGCTGTAGCATAGAGAATCCAAAAAATATTCAATTAACACTCAAAAGATAAGATTTTTTAATGAAATCAAACAAGACAATTTTTAAACGTTACATCACAAGGTTTTATTGCATTTCCTAAAATTCAGCAAAATTTTCAGGGATTTTACTTATCTTATACTGATGTTTTATATGCAACTAGATTAATCTTATTTTTTTTGGTTTCTTTGTTACTTTGTTTGACAATTCAAAAGTACCTGTAAATGGTTTAATTGAAATAAAGTAATTTGACTTCATTTGTGCGATAATTACTATAGAACCACTTTTTAAATATAACGAGCAATTCTTGTGTCTATGTGTTTATATATATATAAACTGAATCTCGGCAACGGCTCAAACGATTTTCATGAAATTTAGTGTGCAGGCGTTTTCGAGGGCGATAAATCTATCTAGCTAGGATTATTTTTTAGAAAACGTCGTTTTCTTTATTTTCACCCGAGCAGAGCTCGGTCGCCTAGGTACTTAGTATTTATTTATCTAAGCTCGCGTACCCAACTACCCACAGATTGTTTTGTAAAATAAACGGACAATGTCTATAATTATTCATGTAAGTAATTATATCAATTTGCACATAAAGTGACACCCTATCATTTAGATAGGTGATCACTGTTAATTTTAGCAGAGACATTTGTTTGACTTTCACTTTTTCCAACACTTTAATTACCGACATTTTCTTTGCTCGTAACAAGTTGTGCTATGAGCAAGGTATTAAAACCATTATTAATAACTGCTACAATATTCCGTTTACATCACAATTTATGCCTTTGAAGGTTTAATTAATATAAAACATCGCAACTAATTAGAGAAAATTCGTAGCACAGACGGTGTAGCGGCTGCTACGCCGCGCCGCTACGCCGCTACGCCGATTGCTACGCGTTACAAATCACAGGAGAATTAGTTAATTGGCACGTTGTTTCTGGGCCGATTCCATTCTCGAAACATCAAAGCCCTCTACTAACTATATTATACTGTATTATAAGTAAGATTATCTTAGTACTTTAAAATATGTACGTAAATGAGTATTTTATCAGTAGATCTTGTTTTTTAGGATTCCGTACCCAAACGGTAAAAACAGGACGACTCCGCGGTCCGTCTGTCTGTCTGTCTCTCCGTCTGTCACCAGACTGTATCTCATGAACCGTGATAGCTAGACAGTTGTAATTTTCACAGATGATGTATTTCTGTTGCCGCTATAACAATAAATACTAATAAATATTTAAGTGGGGCTCCCATACAACAAACGTGATTTTGTTACCGTTTTTTAAGATAATGGTACGGAACCCTTCGTGCGCGAGTCCGATTCGCACTTAGCCGGTTTTTTTTAATTAGCATGATCAGTCAAGTAAAGGCATCTCGATTTAGTATCTGTGCATTTTATGAGTGTCATAATCGTCTGCACCGACAACTTCAGATCTGTTATAAATAACTTATCTTTCATGCTTGCGTTTTCAAAATATTTATGAAGTGCAAGCTCGTATAAATATAAAAAAATATCGCAAGGGAACATATTCCTGCGATAAAAAGTATTATATATGCTATTCCAGACTATAATCTATCTCTGTGCCAAATTTCATCCAGATCCGTCCAGCTGATTTATCGTGAAGTATAGTAATAAAGATACAAATAAGCACACACCCTTCACAAACTTTTGCCTCTATAATATAAGTGTGATTTTAAAACACACACTCAATCAATCAATCCTTATTCGAGAACACAGGTAGTACAATAAAGGTCTCATGTTTACATTTCGAGCTCTATATCCTACCAAAAAAAGTGGTGTACAAATATATTAGAACACACCACACACGTGTGTGCCGTTAAAATACTTATACATATTAAACGATCAAAGAAGTACGAATAAATAACTCACCAAAAATCAAAGTACACAAGTATTTGCTACTGATAAACTTTCAGTGCACGCCAGTTTACCGCGTCTTCTAATTCGTATCATGTATAAAAAATGTTGATTGGCGAATCCACAATGTCTGCACGCGTCACAGACTATAAAAGTGCAATATTTAGAACCTAAGATACAACAGCAAAAAACTGCAGGTATTTTTGTTTTTGATCAAACTTAAAAATAGTAGAATAGATTGCTGTAGGGTTGCCTGTAGGGTTTACGTTTACTACATGAATTGAAATTTATTTTTGACAGTTAACCCCAAATATAAAAGTTTTCAAGTGAATCCAACGTCATTTGAAAGAAAGACTTGTAGAAAATAGTTGCCAGCATTCAAATCGCCGCAATCAACAACAATTTTACCTGCAAACCTTGGTAACCCATAAATAGTGACAACTGAGAGCTAGATGTTGTTGCATACGCACTCATGATACAGCAGAAATACCTACAGTTGTTAGGCCTAACTTTAAAGAAAATATGTTTTTTTTTTTTGCTTCTATTTGCGACCACGCAACCCTGTAGTAATCTATTCTACTACCATGAAAGGTTTTTTGCAGTGCGATCTATTATAGTAGTGCAACGACAGTTCGCAAATGATTTGCACCAAGCACTGCCTTGCACCGTCACATACTTACAAAGATATACCGAAGACAGAACAGCTCAACTTCCTCATGCAATAAATACATCGACATATTAGAACGAAAAAGTTTTCAAACTCCCATAATATAAATGCGGCCATGTTTCAACAGATAATGTTCAAAATATATCACTTAACGGGTCACTGGCTAATTTGAATGCTGTCGCGTTGAATTCATTTATCAGTTGATCTCGCTGGAAGTGTTTATTATGTTGTATTGTGTCTATTTACATGCGGAATACGGACGTAGATAAAACTTCTATTGACAAAACGATGCGATTCATAGATTCGTGTTTAGTCAATCGCAGAATATTCTGGTCAAAAACTTAATTAAGTATAAAATCACACAAATATCATAAAGTTGGAAGTTTGTGAGTGAGTTTGTTACTTCTTCCCGCCAGAACGGCTGTACGGATCTAGATGAAATTTGTCACAGAGATAGATTATATAGGCAGGAATAGCACATAGGACACTTATCTCAGGCATTTGTTCCCTCGGGATAATTATCGACTTTTTATTTCAAAGAAGCTGGTTTGAAAATTTACTTCAGTTAGGTACTAAAATACTGTTAAATTAAATATTTGTTTGATAGTTCAAGATGGTGATAATTAAACTATGCGTGTATCTCGAAACAAAAAGGTCTAATCAATTAAAATTAAAAAAAGGTACGAAAAGTTCCTAAGCAAATAAAAAAAGCAGATAAGCCTAATTAGGCACCATTAATTCCGCCTCTATTCAGTTGAAAATAATACCTACTTAAACGTTATTAGCGAGGTAAATAGAAAATAGAAGCCAAATCCAATAAGTCCACATACACCTTCCCGAAGAGACCAGTTAGTTCCGCTCGATTAATAGTGATAATAAATCGTAGCTGGTTCCCGCGGGCCCTTGCCTTCGTTCCTTAGGCCCCAGCCGTTCTGTCGCACATGTTTTAACATTTAAAACTGAATAAGGTTAAATGTAGAGTGATAAAACTTTCACGAAAGCTAACGATCGGCGACACGGAACTTAACCATCTACAAAATCTGTTTAACTACGTTTTTAAAAGTTAAACTGGGTCGACGTATACATATCTGTTTGGTTTCACTATGTATTTATGTATCTGTAACAAAGTCCATGGAAATAGCTTCCATGGACTTTGCCAAATTGCCTCTTATTAAGCAAGGCCACAGGTTTGGTAAAATACGTTTCCGGTAATCCTATCATGTGTTTATATTCCAATGTGTGGGTAGGTATACTCCGTGTGATTACCTCGGCGGCTGTTTTGTTTGTATTTATTCTATTTGCTTCTCAACCCGTAAACGCGTGTTTCTACGCCCTATTTAAAAAATAAATGGCTTTATTTTATGTAACGCCCCAAAAAAAATAAAAGTTATTTACAATGGAAATCGTTTTCAATGTTTGCACGAAAAATATGTTTTAGAACTTGCACTGCATACTTAACTAACTTTTGCAATAAGAAAAAAAAGAAAAAAAAACGAAGAAAAGACGTTAATTTGTGGAAATAACGCAACTTCAAACATAACCATAAAACAGCGAAGTTAAAGCTAAAAGCGGCCATCATACTACAAAATTGCCAAAACAATATATTAACTGGTGTGTTTACTTTGCCGGCAACAAAATGATTGAATAAAGTGCACACAATAATAACAACTCTAGAAACAGCTTACTTAGGTGGCATGGTGTTGTAGGTACTCCTACACCTTGGAAAATTCCTGTAACGAAAAAAAACCCAATTACGAGTAATTCTGTTTTACGGCGGCCAATTTAAATTAACGACAATGTTTGGACAATTAACTACACAGCTCGGAATGTTTTCTGATTGGTGGAAGAAAATTATGATAATAGTCGACATAATGGATGTTCAAGAAGCTGGAAATAAAACACAGCGAAATGGAATAAATCACAATATCAATGGTATGATATCAGTGAAACTCATTGGAATTATAAATGTCAATGATATAATAGACAATTGTCTATTTAGTTACGTGGTGTCACCGGCGCTGGCGTACATAGAATCAATGAGCATCGGATGACGCACTCACGCCGCACGCCGCACGCCACGCTACACGCCACACGCTCACGCCGCGTTTACGTAACGTACTCGACATAACCTCCGCTGAATTGTGTACTACTCGTCGCTATCTGTCATTTGCAGTGTTTCCACGAAATCGACAAAGTTCTCCCAACGAGCGTTGGGAATGTACAAATGGCAGATTTGTCCGCTAGCCATTGTTTTATTTCTGCGCACGTTGCCAAAGTAACAGCAGGCAATACGCAATAGATTTAAAAAGCTTCTTTTGAATATTTTATCGCCGCACTGTCGGACAAAAATGGTTTAATTACAAGTCCCGCTCGGACGTGTCGTCGTTATCTGAAAGCCTTATCTTGCTTCGAAAACCTTTCACCATTTTCGCAGCAGCTCTTTGGATATCATAATCGTATCTCAGATTTAAATTCAATAGCAATTTTTTGCTAGAAAAATAATATTATATTAATTTCTTGAAGGTCACGAGGTCTACAGAGGTTGTTTACACAAAGGGGAGGTTTATAGTTAATTGTGTTTACAAAGTGTTAAATAAAGGGTTACTGTAACGTAAACATTAATTAAGTGTAAACAATATGGCATCCTGCAGACAGGTGGCACTAGTAATTAGGAAAATTAATTCAAGAGGGGCACGCTCGCTTCTCGCTGTTCGCTCATACCCTCATACTCTCGGTGAAGTGCCTCATTTTCTTGAAGGTCTCGTGCTCATAAATCCTGTCACTCATACAGATTGTTTACTTTGGCATTCATAAAAAATGCAGCGCCTTCACTTATTAATGTAAGTCTGGCAAGTCGACGAGTAAGATGAATTGCCTTGCAGACGCGTAAAAACAACACTGTATCTGAGAAATAATCATACTTTACAGTGGAAATATTTCCTTGGCCAATATTGGAAAGTGGTTATTAACTTGACAGCTGATGGTTCGTATGACGCTAAGCTCAGGTTAAATGAGAGGTTCAGCGAGCGGTAAGCCAGCTGTCTCACGAAATATAATTTCCCGCGCGTTCTAAGCATATTAGCCGTCACTTTGATAGACGTCATCTGGGATTGAAAATCTTAAGTGGCGAAGATAAAGGGGAGAGAGAATGCATTAAACTGCTTTTCAACTGAATTTACGGTATGTTTTATGATGGCGTTTACACCTCCTCACATTATTTAGTAGCACATGTTATTTGGCATACTTTACCACAATAAGAAATATGTACGTACTATGCATTCGTTACCAATATGCTCGATATAGGTCACAAATTGGTTTGTGGAATGCCGATGTCAATAGATTGACAGTAGTATTAATTGGTTCGTGTTATATTGTTACATTTGTTGTGTGGCACAAACACACGCTCTCTTAGCTCTTATGAGCTATAAACTGAGCCATAGGCTCGTGTGTTCATGATCGATACTCGTATAAAGTTATATTACCTCCAAAACTTGCTACTTAACTCACACAATCCCACTTGGACGTCTTTTAAAGCCGTATTTCGACTGCTCGTAAAACACGGGCTATCTAACAAAGCAATTGTTCGAACATTAATCTTATTCCAATAAATATTTGTTTAGAGAAATCAATTTGTATTCGTGATGTTTCTCCATTTATCTGTATTAAGTGAAAGGAGAATGTTCGCAGAACTCTCCGCCTTTACAAATATACATAGTGTTTTTTGTACACAAATAATGTTTATTTTTACTACGCAGTCAGTTTTATTGACGACGTCAATCTGTTCCATCTACGGCAAAGTGATGACGTAGAAATAGTAGGCAGAACTTTGAGTGACGGTCGTGTGAACTTTGCAGGCTGCAAGCTTTATCGAGTGTAGAATGTCATGGCTTTTTTATTTAACCATTCACATTGTAAACGAGTAATGCATACATGCTCACACGATTTTGAATCACCTTATATAAAGTAGATGTTCAGGATTTGTACGATACGACATCCCAAACTCAAGCTTTCGCGCGTGTATCAAAGAATTTCGGTAAGCAGAGCGTAACTAATCATGATACGAAACAGAATACATACCGTATTCATGCTAATCCAGGGTCATGGATAAAAACCTAATAAAGTGTACATACGAAGGAAAATAACGTTACTGTAACAAAGAACCCAAGTTTGTTTGCATTAGCAGCATAAAATGTTGGATCACGTTTAAAAATTCTTTTATCGGTAAGTAACTTGGAAATCCAGAGAATTGCAATGAATAATGCAGTTCTCAACTCATAAACGTCCATAAAAACTGAGCGGTAATGAATTGGTTTTTAAAATATCCACGTTAAATGCTATTAGTAAATTGAATATTTTATATTCGCCCACGGGTTAGGATATGAAAAATGGTTACTTAAGGTTACACTAGTCGATCATTCTTCCATACAAACTTAGTCTAGCGATTACTCCACAGTTTAACGATGTACTTTCAAAATAAAAAATGATATCAGTTTGTCTCATCATTATCTAGCCCTGTATGGAAACAATATTTGAAAGTTATGAGCGTCGAAAGTTCCATATTTCAACACTAATTTTAACGCATCTTTGGGCGGAAATAAATACCATAAGAAGAAGAAAAAATGCATTATGGCCTCCATACAGGGATAGATTAGTAATTCAACAATGCAAATAATTTTATTTTGTAAATATATATTTAGTGGTTCTTTCATGATATCTAGACTCCCAAAGATCTGTTTATAAAATTTCGCACACTCGTTTTCGTCCTAAATCATCATCCATTTCGATACAAATTTGCAAAACTGCTAATTCGTACGAGAACTAGTTACTTACTGCTCATCACATCATCTATCTCTTTCGTACGTGTTGTCGGATGAGATAGCATGTATTTTAACCTCGCGCACAAAATAGTTCGTGCCGTCGACTAGGGGAACCTTAATTATGTATCCTAGTAATAGTCGCACTGAAAACATTTATGAAAAAATGCATTTAATATATTATGTCGAATAGACAAACATATAAAATGTAGAGGGATATCCATTGAATAAAATATTCTTTGACATGGGTAAGAAAATATTTTGACAGTGATAGCTTACTTTACTTATCGGAAGTAGACTTCGAGATAAGTATCGGTGAAAGTATGATTCTTCTATTGCATTATCTCATTATACAAAAGAGGCGACGATTCTGGGCAAGCAAACTGCCGACTAAGTGGCATTTGGTTTACATTATAAAATATACGTTTATATTATTTTTCTTTTTTCGTCGTTATCTGCGATAAATTGAGCTTTAATTTAGCCAACCTTGTGTAAGCTAAAAATATGTCCACTTAACTTACTTATCTACGAGTAAATGTAGAATCATGTTTATAAATTAGCAGCGGGGATAAAATTTTACGTTTTTATGCAAGTTTTAATGAATTTATTAATAACGTTTGAAGCATCGTGTTGTTGGATCGTCGGTGTCACAATAAACAGAAATGAAGTGTGTAAGTAATTAAATTCATCCTCTCTGTGGCACGACAAATTTTAATTACAACGTTTTTCGATGTTATATGTCCGCGTGTCAACACTGAGTGATTTTAAATGATTCTCGGTACAAGTTTATATAATAAATATTACCTTTTTAGGGTTCCGTACCCAAAGGGTAAAAATGGAACCCTATTACTACTGACTCCACTATCTGTCTGTCATTAGGCTGTATCTCATGAACCGTGATAGCCAGTCAGTTGAAATGATCACAGATGATGTATTTCTGTTGCCGCTATAACAACAAATACTAAAAACAGAATAAAATAAATATTTAGGTAGGGCTCCCATAAAACAAACGGGGTTTGTTTGCCTTTTTTGCGATTATGGTACGGAATGCCGGGATACGACTCGCACTTGGCCGGTTTTGTACATGCGCACGTTCAGGACCAAAACTTTAATAGGTACCTATATTTTCAAACAATTCAATCCCTATGCTAAAACTCAGGCACAACATTGACGATTTAAAGTTCACCTATTCGATATTTCAAAATAATTTCAAAGCTGTTCCATTTTGTTTTCTCTCGAATAATGTTTTTATCCTAAAAATAAACTAATCTTTACACGAAAATAAAGGCATAAACATTTTCGTGTAGTAACGAGAAAACGAAAGTATATTTATAGTCTAAAAATCGATAACACGGCATATCGATTGAAGCACTCCGTTTGATTGAATCACTTAAGTGATTAATTAGTGTTGGCAACGCCAAATTAGAAATTAGTTAAAGCAATTATTTAATTGCAATTAAGCGTTGTTTTCTTCCAAGGCGAGCAAGCGACACGTGTGGAGGCTTTGTGCCATTAACTAGAATCATCTGAGGCTTCATTAGTGTTTACAAACTAAGGTCTCAGCTCGGGGAAACAGGGTATAACGTGACGTTTCCCAGAACTGTGAATATTTGAGTATATTACCTAGAACTGGCCTTTAGCTTTAGTCAATGGACTGCCAGTCCATTCACACATGCGCGTCGCAAGGCGCACTCGATACATGCGGCGTATCCAAAAGGGTTCTGGTTCTGCTGCGGGATTCATAACTATGTATATTCATACGTTGCACTGGTCCGCTTATCTTCTGCAAACCATGTAAGTCAGCCGATGAATGGGCACTGTCCAAATCACTGACCTCGACTGTGTTGTTGTTTGAGCAAATATTCCTTACAACAGTAAGCTAAAACAAAAGCGCCATAATTCACAACACTTGCAGAACATTAAATACTTACGAGTATTTTACTACCATGTGATCATAATTACAATAAATTGATTTCAAAAGCTTAGTAGAATTAAGTAACAGTCAATCGATATGCTCTGCGAATTTTTGCTGGATGGCTAAATAAGCCTTAGTAACTTAATAATGATAGTCTCAATAAGAAAAGTCTTATTTTAGTTTGGACATACGCAAGCATATTTTTCATACTTACCAAAGTATGTTATGACACAAAAACAATAGGTAAAATTTACCCCTCGTCCAAAAATATTTGACAACAATAAATCATAAATTAGTACTACGAAGGAGATAGACATCGAAACTACAGTGAACAAATACCAACACTAAGTATCTATATTATACAAAGTACAAGACATGATGGAAACAAAAGGAAAAAGAAAATAAATCAGGTGCTTATCGCTTCGTGCAAGTTGTGTGGTGCTCGCGGGTTGTTGTGCTTAAACGAGCGCTATCAACCTATCAGTGCTGGCATTACGACCTAACCCGTACATAGCGTTCGTACGATACCTACTAAAGTGTTGTTTGTATGGGTGTGTCTCGTTCTTCACCTCATTCTGAAGGCAAAAGATTATGTACCTATAAATACATTTGTTACAGTGCTCAATGGCATTATGGCGAGTGAATGGCTCGTATAAACTACCAAATTCATAATTCAGACGCTTTTTACGACCTCGATTTTTGCGAGGAAGCCATAACCGCGAAATTGCGGATGAACCGCTATAAATAAATTCTACCCAGACATTGTAAACATTTTCTAATTATAAATCAAAAGTAGGTACCTACCTGTAGTACTTCTGAACTTATTAAATATTTTCCTGTGGAAACGATCTCTACGGGAATAAATCATGTCTATGGGTGTGTGGGGTCCCGCGTCCCCCGCGTTCCGCCCGCTTACCACCCACGCCCGCCGAGATCGGGTAGCTATTGCTTGGAAGGCCACATAAACGGACCAGATCTATTTATAACCTAAAACGCCTGTTTATTGAGTCCACCCGGATATTTTGTTAAGGTATTTTTTTATTACTGGTATTGTTTGAATGCACAAATCTAGGCGTCACAGAAAGTTGAAAATATAACTATTAGATTCAGCTCACATTATAGTGCCAACTGTCGATAATCATTTCTATTGATACATTCTCATTCCCAATAAAATTCTGATAAAATATTCATTGGGAGGCATCTCCCGATCGATATCGCTATGAAACTGATTACCGATTCCATTCCGAAAAGGTGTTGAAGAGCGAATATAATGAGATCACACCAATATATAGTGAAATGTAAATTCCACACCGTTGGAAATGGTTTCGTGATTATTTTTGGTAACGGACGGCAAAAAGATAAGTGTTCAGTCAGCGATATAAATTAAAAGCGGCCAAGTGCGAGTCGGACTCGCGCACGAAGGGTTCCGTACCATTATAGCAAAACACGAAAAAAAAAGTTTGTTGTATGGAAGCCCCACTTAAATATTTATTTTATTCTGTTTATGCGGCAACAGAAATACATCAACTGTGAAAATTTCTACTGTCTAGCTATCACGGTGCATGTGATACAGCCTGGTGACAGACAGACAGACAGACGGACCGCGGAGTCTTAGTAATAGGGTCCCGTTTTTACCATTTGAGTACGGAAACCTAAAAAGAATGCGCTGTCTTGCTTAGTCATTTACATCGGTCCGTCGCTCGTCGGAGCGAGCCTTGAACTTCATAATTAAGTATGTACCTAGTGCGAACCTAATAACTATGACTTTTGCTTACAATAAATATCTAAAATTTAATTTCCTAATTTACTGATTTAGTAAATCAATATCCAAAGATAAAACACAAAACCCAATGAATCCGCTAGTTTCTGAAAGACACACTTCTGAATAGTAAGAGCAATTCCGTTATCTTACACTTTCCGCTTCCTGCCGAGAATCCAAGCACAATTCTCTAATAAATAACTTGTGAGACAATACAGAAGTACAAATACATATCTCATCTCAGACCGCGAAGTTTGTATGAACGTAAAATGTGTATCTTCTACCAATGAATGGCTCGTTCATTCCGGAACCTATTTAAGTAATGTCGAACATGCCGCCGCCGTTCGGCGACTAAACTATTTTTAATTTATACTACAGTTGGACCCGCCGTACATTGTTGGAATAGCGACATGGATAGCATGCCTAGTTCTAAAGTTTAGATCCTAACGTGCTTCCTATAGCTATGTGGCAGATAGACGCTTGCTCCCGACATTTTCGTGTGTTTAAATGAATCGAATTTTACTTGAATTAGTGTCGAACTCGATGACATTCTATCCTTGCACGTCTGAATCAAAATATCGTTTGATTGTAGGTAGGTCATGTGTAATCATGAGCCAAAATAAGAACACGTGATGTAAAAGGAAAATCTTCATCAGATTTTCACTGGGTTCGCTTATAATACACATTACGTAGCGAAAACCATAGCATCTCTAATGATACGTGCAGAAAGGTAAACAGCAATTCCCAAATCGACCAGCAGACACTTTCGCTACAAACATTAAACTTTCGGGCCCACTCTCAATCCCCGGCGCTATTCTTGGAAAATTCGTCCATAACCACTAGAAAATCTCAATGGAATGTAATATGAAGACCTTCGTCGGTGAGTCCCGCGGGACGATGTACCGTCTCCGCGAGTGGTGAGAAAAATAAGAAAAAATTGTGATATCTCGACAAACGACGAAGCGGTGGCAGTTAACAGTATAGTGCTAAAAATAGCGTGATCCAATTACGAAGTCCCTCTTCGTCTCTGGTTCCACGGAGCAGTTAGTGAGCTCTCGTTAAATATGCAATCAAGAGCCGCCCTGAACTTCGACACTGTGTGACGCTCCTTCCTACCTTTGTCAACATCAAACATTATGGCGACCCTTCCGAGCGTTCGCCCGAAGATTTAGCCAATTTACGAGCATATCATAGACCCTGTTAGACGTGCAGTTATGTAACCTTTTTATTTGATGGATAATAAAATATAATAAAGCTTGTCCCAAAGACGTTGTTGCGTATTTTAATAATGTCTTTATTTACAGCTTTTCTTTCGGGATTCAAGCATGAATAAACAAGGAAATAATGAAATCACATGGTTATGTATAAATGTATGAAGTAAGAGTAATTATTTAGTATTACATGTATCATTTTTTTTTAAACTATAACCTTACCTATTTCAACATACAATGCTAAAAAAATTCAATCAAATTTATACATGTCATTCTCAGCATCATCGTGATTTAAATACTGTAGAAACTTCGGTCACATCATCAATTACCTTTGAGTGTACTAATATTTGAAAACACTTTATGTAATAAACACGCTTTTACATACAGAGGATAAGGGCTGGTAAAAAGAGGCTATATCCTACTTAAATAGTTTAGGGTCGACCCAAACATGGGCTTTTTACTTCGCGGCTTGCCATATGACATATTTTTATTATCTCCCTTTTCTCGCGGGGACATCAAGAGCCGTGGAAACAGCAAGTTAAGGTACCATGCATTTATGTTATTATGCTGTTATCTGTCCTTCCCTTTTTTACCGACTTTCCAAAAAGGAGGAGGTTCTATGTTCGGTTCTGCTTGTGTTTTTGTATATGTTGACCAATTTCTCCGTAAATTTTGGACCGACTTAATAAGTTATTTTTTTTTGTTTTAAAGATTCTGTTCCCGAATTTGGTGAAGATCTTGAATGGAGCGGCTACAATACCCTCCATTTTAAAATGCAATTTGCAAGTCGGCTGATACCCGTTTCCACTTCACTCTTGCAACTTGTAGTCGGGGGATGAAGCTCTTGCCTGCGTTTTATTGCATTTCCTGTAGAACAGCAATACCTTTAAACAATAAAGTTAAATTGGGCAATTGAGAACTCACGGATCTCTATTACCTGCTTAACATAGCGTCGGTGTGGTAATCTGAAAAATACCAATTTTACAACGTGATTTTTAAGAGTTCCGTACCCGAAGGGTCCAAACAGAGCCGCGTGTGTTGCTGTCATTCACGTGTCCGTCTGTCTGTCCGTCGGTCCGTCGTCTGTCACACAATTTTGTTCCGATGAATTTTTTAACTTCCCATTAACCTATGAACTTGAAATTTGGTGATAATGATAATTATTATGTACCTATACTTTACTAACAAAGACCAATATATTGATAAGTTAGATTTTTCTTTACTACGGAACACTAAATGTGCGAATTCCGATACGCGCTTGGCCGACTTTTTTTTATCACCATAAAAAAAACAAGGCAACGTAATTAATCAAAGACGCGTTTTATGCAAAAATCAACGAACATAGCATAAGCCCAGAAAAATGATAGATGTTGATTGAAAAAACAGGTTGGTATATTTTGTTGTTCAAATACGGTTAAGTTTTCTACCGTATTTTTTGTAGGTAACATATGTTACAGATACCTATTCTTTTTTTTTTAAATAACTTGTATCTTTGAACACCGCTATATTCTATTTTAGTTTTGAAAATGTAAACAAAATAATAAAGTTCTCCGCGTCGACAATTTACGGTCTTTTGGTCCACATTCCAAGTACGAAAACTAACGCTTCACTAAATGTGCCTCGTTAAATATGAAAAATGGTACATAATCAGAAACGACTCAAACTATTTCCGTGACACCGTCCGTGTCGCAATTTACACAAATATACACGAATATTTCCCGTTGTGACTTCAATAACGAACCGTGTTACATTTTCGTTTTCACACAATTTAAATATAAACTGTGTTAAATCTAAAATGTTCATCTCGTATTCGAGCTGTTACAAACAGTTTTTGATTGGAAATGTTAACTGTTTGTTTTTGTTTAGAAACAAAACAACATGTTCCTAACTTCGTAGTAATTGTTCTACGTATATTTACTCAGGGAAAAAACACGTTCGCAGGCGTATGAAATGACATGACAGAAAGGCTTTGATCGTGCGGCTTTGATACATCGGTGTATAGACTTGTCAATATTTAGTTTTGTGAAAGAAGGTTTCTACGCGTGTTTACCAAGCATGACTCGTAAATCCTATTACTATTTTACTGTACACTGTACCTACTACATGCTGTTTTCCATATCTGTCTGTAAAGAAACCTATCATACAAATCGTGTTAAGTAAAAGTGTCACCTAATAAGAGTGCGTGTCAGGTTTAATTAATTGGCCTTATGTATTGTCTGAAGGAATACAATATGATCAGTCACTTTCTTAGCATTTTATTCAAATAATAATCATAATTATTTGAATTATAATGTAATTTTTTTGTTAGATGTCAGTTCTATTTCCGTAACAATGAATGGAAGAAAATTATTCATCTAACAAATGTCTGCTTCCCGCAAACACGAGATCCGCTTAATATATTTGTGTATGACGTCAGAACCCTTCATGACGTCACAGGACAGCCGGGCGTCATGGCGCTGGTTTGGCTTTCGCACAAAAAACGTTAACCTTGCCAAGTCGGAGACATCACTCAACACAGGAAAATAATAAAAGCTTATCATTCGTAATCACATTGTAGGATTGCTATTTGTACAGTTGTATAATAATGTACACAAACCGTTATATCAATAATACATGGGTTACTTATGCTTCAATATGGATAAAGCAAACAAAAATCGTGTCGACTTAGAAGAGAAGCATTCAATGTCAGCCAAACTTAAAATTCTGCACTTTTCTATCAAAGTTTATCAAATTGATTGAGCCGTAGGTATGTTATCCATTTACTATATAAAACCGCCCTACTGTAGAGTACGGGCCTCTTGCGTCTGAGATTATCATTTATCAAATAAATAAAAATGTATATGCTGCATATGGACGTACGTACTCAGTTTAAAAACCACACTATACGTATGCCTACAGTCCTAGTACAGCAGTCACAAAGATAGTATAAGGAAGTTTGTAAATTAATCGGCGGAAATACTCAGCAATCATGAGTTGCCCAAGTCGCACTTAGCCGGCTTTGGAAACACCCCTCTAGGTTCATATAACTACTTGTTTTTATGGTGATCTTGATAGGGAAGTAAATATACAAGTACCAACTGTGTGGCTTATATTCGTAAGGTCACCGGGCTGATAAAACCGAAGTCGATTTCAGTGAGATGAGAGGATGTAACAATTAAACTAAGCAAATTAGTAGCTATTATCAGAGTTTCTTACAGTTATTGAAAAAATAATCCAACATATATATCGTAGATCTATAATTATATCACAGCTCATCACAGCACGACTTTGACGTTCGTTTCGGGTAGAAGCCATATAGCCGGGTTAAACCCGCGATGGTTTATTTTGGTATATTAATAGGTTCAAAAAACGTTTGTAAAAATGGTCTTAGTTAATAAACGATTAAGACAAAAATGATCCTCTTGTCTAGGGATATCGTGTTACTAGGCATGGACAAAAATATCGATATTTTCCATAAAACTATCGATGTATATCGTTCATATTTTCAGTTGCGATATATCGATATTTATTTTTGAATATCGAATTCATAACAATTTCGATTTTTTATAAACGCTTCTTTAGTTTCGAGTTACTAGATACTCCTTGCATGCTCCTTGCGCATCGTTAACTCTGTCGCTCGAGCATTAATGAAAAATACGAAAACTGACGATATATCGATATTTTTCACTTGGCAATAATCGATACCGTTTAAAAATATCGATATACTTTATTCACTTGCCTACTTGTAACCCAGTTGCTGGGATGGCACTAGATCCTTGTAAAATACTGGTACACAGCTGCATCCGGTTCGGTCATGGCAAGCTGACACGAACTTAGTTGGGAATATGCTAGGCAGGTTGTATAGTTGTTCTATCGAACAAAGGCGGGTTACGTGACTTTTATTACGTCGTAATAAGAGTCATTTTATTTTGATTCATCCGCCTTCGTGAGATGGTTGTTCTATACCATCATCGGCTTATAAAGTTCCCACTAGGACATATATTCTGTAAGAGGGAGTGGGCCGTAAACCACCAAGCAGGCTCATTACGGGTTGGGGGAAGTCTCAATCTTCAACTTTTTGGTTGTAGGACATGCCAGATTCCTCACGATGATTTCCTTAACCGATTCGAAAACAGCGTCACAATGTTAAATAGAGTTACGACATACGTATTATCTCACGTAACGATAGTTAAGCGGTCAATTACCCAACCATAATGTGATGAATAACCTATGTGATGATGTCAAATATTTATTATTGTTTCCCTCAAATTAAAAACATTTTTCGCTGTGATTGTTCTTTGTGTAATATTTTGAGAATATAATAATTCGAGAATATAATATTTTGCGAATATAATATTTTGCGAATGTAATAATATGAGAACAAAGGTAATGTAATTATGTGTATAACCTATTTTTGTAATACATAAAACTTATAAACCTAGGATTATGCGAATGACCTAGATGTCTACATGTTTACGACATGTTCTATTTCAGTAGTGATGAAGTTTAGAAAAGTACAGACGAACTGTTTCGGTCTGTAAATCGGTTAATTTAAATAAACACTTCACACTATTTATAAGATAAATTGATGAAGCAAAATATACATACTAACTACTTAGCCAGATTTTAGTTAATGATATAGGCACCTGTATTTATGAAGGTAGGTAGTGCAAAAAATTTGAAACCTTTGAATTGAATATAACAACAAACAGACAGTATTTAAATAAATTTAAAAATATGAATTTTAACTTCAATACGTGAATAAAAACTATATCTCTAGTAGATTTCATGAAGAAACTGTCTAGTGTATAAAATATATCCATGAATGCATTAAATACGAGTATATTTCAACTACACGTTCACCGTAGTTGCAAGTAATAAATAAATCCAATTCACAAAGAATTAATTTTTCACATTCATTTGTTCGGTCTGAAAACGAAATAATTAAATCCACCTGCAATACTCAAGGATTTATCCGTAATACGTTTGCTGGAAATCCGGAAATGAACTGTTAAAAAATAAACGTACAGATAGTCTGAATATGACCGGTACACATATTTATTTCGATTCGCAGAACTGTACCGATGAATGTCATTCATTTTTCCACGAAACCGAATTATTTTCTCTTTATAGTTTCGACTTCGAAATTCAGGAAATTTTTGGAAAATATTATTGTGGTTTTAGACGTTTTTAAACTTGTGTGGAATGCGATAATTAGCGGTGCAATATAACTCTGCTAATATTTTTTTTACCACTATATTAACGAGTATGGGATACGGAACCTTCACAGAATATACCTAACTAAACCATGACTTATATCGTCTTCAGTCATGATTAGTATGTACTAAGAAAACAATAATTCCTTTAATCGTAACTGATGTGGAATAATCATATTTTGTTTGTGATTATACCATCTAAAAATCAAAAGTTCAAGATACTTTCCACTAACAAATTATATGTCGTTTCATGAAGAGAGCCCTTACTCTCTTGGTCTTTCTCTATCCTTCTAAAGGAAAATGTGAAACATTATATAGCGAGGAAGGAGATTTACAAGAAGAACAAATGCTGCCCTGACGGCAAATATTAGCATAAGGGCTAAAGGATAAGAAGAGAGTAACTAAAAATAGAGTACTTGACAGCATGTGGTTTCACTTTTCTATTCAATTTACAAGCACAATCTTTGTTCAGAACAACAACTAAAATATCGAACATTAACATCGCAGATAAGTAGATTGTCCCACCCCGCAGTGTTAATTAAATTTCAATTACCATTTACAACAGTTTCCTGCATATAAATTCGGCAAAAGGCAATGTTGAGTATTATGTGGCGATGAGTGTCATCAAAGGCTCGTTACACACGTCATGGAAATGTGAGAGCGTCCGGCGAGCGCTCATTAGTCGCAGCGCTTACATAAATGTGCACTTCCGAACAAAGCGGCTCCGGCATCACTGGAAATGTATGAAGCACCATTCGAGCGCAGCGACCCTGTCCTCACGTCTGTATTTGCGCTCGATTGGTGCCCCACACATTTGGTGGCTAAATAATAAAAGCTGCTTGGGTCGGTCTTCATGGTTAAGCAATGCTTGCCGAGGTCAATCCGTGGATGAGTGGACCATCTTCAAATATCGAGATTCCTTCGTGCTTCGGAAAGCACGTTAAGATGTTGAAGTATTGTCCCGTCTGTCATTTGTATGTCTTTGACAGTCGTTACGGGTCGTCACAATCCAGTAAATCTGAAATCAGTCTTGCCTGTGGGTATCGTGTGATCCAATTACTGGGGTTGTGGGGGTCAGATAGGCAGACACTCCATGTAAATTACTGCATTACGTTAGACTGAAGCCGAACCCGATATAGTTGGTAACAGCCTAGGCAGATAATACTATCGCTTTGTCTTCGCGTCAGTCTCACTACGTTAGCGACGCCGTAGAGGGTTTGCTCGGAAGTCCACCAATATCGTTTGTGTACGCTGTACCTAACTTACCCATCTGTCTGATAAGGGCCGCCACATGGGGCACAGTTAAAAATGGAATTTTGGGGGAGTTACGTCATTATTCCGTAATAATGACGGTATCTCTGTAGATTTAATGGTATGCGTCTGTAATTGCAAAATTGCAAACATATGTCATGTACTAACAATTCATGTTCTATGGTTTGTATTATTGAATGTCTGGATGTTTGGAAACCTAAAGATTTCCTAGCAGTTTGTTAACTGTGGTGGGTTCAGCACTACTTAGGTTTATCTAAGAAACGTGTCTCCTTGCCGTCTCAACATGAGGCTGGGAGAATAGCTGATGTTGGTACTTGCCAAAAAAGCACCATCTTTAATACACATTTATAAGTGTTCTGAATTTCATTTTGCCATAGACTGTAGAACCTTTTAAAACAGTCTGACTGAAAATATTCTTAGATTGCCAAAAGTTTCGGCGGCCTTACACATTTTTGACTGAAATTGGTACTATTCCAAATTATGACATACTCTTCAGTTGTTACTTGTAATTTATGGAAACTTGCTGACATCTATGACCACTTTAAATATTACACTAAGAACTATAAAAAATGGCTATATGTTCTTTACTTAGAATGTCAAAGACTTCTTCTACTTTTGGTATAAATAACAGAAATAACAAAAAAAGTAAATCACCACTATTGGTGTCCCAATAAGTCTGTTTACTTTTTGTTTTAGAAGCCACCATCGGTAATCCAACATTTTTCGAAGTTCATGCAACATTAATTAACTTTGGACACAACTTCAATATTTCCCATGGCATTGAGTGCCAATTGCTATATTTTTCTTGTTTCTTACTTTTGTTCTGTTTTATATTTGAAACAAGTAGCCTACTTTTAGTTTGGAAATATAACTAACTGTATTTTTAGTTTCAGAACTAGTGCGTTGTATGTTTAATAATCATAAAAAAATTGAGCCTCGGCAAAAACCTGAAGAGATTATTGGAAAGCGGTACTCCTTGACAAGGGGAACACAGTTAGGAGGTTCCTCTCTCAGGAGTCCTGGCTACCGTTAGTTTGGACACTGTTCCCAGTACCAGTGCGCCTCTATTTTTTATTTTTTTCACATTCATTCTTTTCTTTAAGAATTTTTAAAAATGGAATTAATAAGATGCGAAAATGAATAAAGGACATAAAAATGCAATGTATGTCATATCATATTAACATTTTTTAACAGTTAACAACGAGAATACAGTGAAGCGCTCACAAAAACTTAATGCGGGCGTCGACGAACTACAGATCTTGAAACTAACTCTTTACTCCTCGCTTTACGAATTTCGGCGTCACTCATTCTTGCAGTAATAAACAGTCTCTTTACGCGGATTTCTCTGGAATCTAGAATTAGTCCAACAACTTGCAACTACGTAGTAGTAAGTGCACCTCAAGTGACGTTTGTTGCGACGACATGACTTGGGAACTTTAACGACAGTCGTTTGAGGGCACTTGCTGTACTGCAAATTGAATCTAGCTTCGTGTACGTGCACTCTTCTTGTCTTATTTAGATTGTAGGTACAGTGCTGTCTGTAGGGATGTAAAACTGAACGTGGAATATGGTATTGGCAGGGATATGTTTTTATTGTGAGGGAGAGATGTCATAACTTTTTTTTTGAACTTACATAACCTACATAGATATGTATTCAGGTTGTTCTGCTCGTTTCTTTATCTGTTTATATCTTTGTAAAAGGTAATCTGTAGAATCACTAGGGTTTGAAAATTCTTTCACTCTTTGAAAATTATTTACACATTTTTATAGGTAGCAGACAGAAGCTAGCATATACGAAAACAGGAAACAGTTAATAAAAACAATGTGCCGACACATTTTGCACTGAAATTGCTTTCTTAAGATCGTTCTTTGCACAAGACAATACACTCAGACGCCGAGTGTAAAGATAAAGCACGACCGAGTTTAGAACTTAGTCTATGTGCCCTTTAACCAACAGCGTGATTGATAAAGTTTAATCCTCAATTAAACTATTAATGCTCTTAATAGAGCGACCCAATAGCCTGAATCGAATGCCTCCCTTTTCATTATAACTAGGTCCGAACTTAGGTTCAAAACTATCTCTGAGGGCGTCGGGGCCTTCGTGATGTCAATAGAGGATTCACAAACTTTGTCCATATTAGCATTCACGTCATAATGGCGTAGACGTAAAGTTACTGTCGAATTAGATTCATAATTAATTTTGTTAGTAAAGGCACGGGCACTCAACGCGAAGAAAGAAAATTTGGTTCAAATAAATTGCACTAGATGGCGTGATAAGCTTCGATTTGTTATTGAGTTTAGTGAAATATTAAGATTTTCTAGAGACGATCATAAATTATTTTTTTTGTTTAATTAACTCGCCTAAGCGCAAAATTTAGGAATATTGAGCTCATAATTTACATTTTAAAGATTATTTGTATGGATCATTTAAAATTGATTCCAATAAATGGTGCGGTTTAAAATTTCTGAGGCATCCACACAATTTTTTAGTTTATTTTATAACAGGTTTTGGTACAATGAAACTGTAAAAACGTGCAAAAATATACTATAAAACAAATCGCAATTGCTTTATTTAAAAAAAAGATATTCAGGAACCGAGATAACCCTTTTACTTGGAAGTCTCTGCTAACACCATATATGTATATCCGTGGAACGGAACCGATCGCAATCGATATTCTTAGAAAAATAATCATATTACTCAGACGAAAAACGCTAGTTACGTCGGCACGGTTTTTTTGTATGGGATGAGGCACCTGTATGCTAGTATTATATTATCTGTGGTAAAGGCATGAATTATATTCACAGTTATAGTTTTGTTAGTAATGGCAATAGACAAATTTATTTAAATATAACTAACTAGCCTACTGTATGTATTGTCAGTACATGACGAAATAGGTCCCTTTTCATACAGAGAAAACATGAACATAAATCACGCTTGCCAATCCGCCTTGAGCATGCTCAAGGCGGATTGGCGATTTCAAACTTATAATATCAACACTAATATTATAAAGATGAAAGATTTCATTGTTTGTAAGTTTGTTTAATGGATAAACTAATTCAATAAATTTAAAAAATTCTTTCACCTATGGAAAGATTATAAGTAACATACGCTATTGTTTTTTTATTGAAGTCCCTCCAAAAATAGCAATAATCTAACACAAGGTCTCAAAAATTTGCTTATAAATGTCATTATTTGGCAAGCGCTGCGAAAACTACTGAAGATACATAAAATATTGTGGTACACGTTTGCAATACTCAAAATTACCTATAAAAAAGTCCGAGAGTTTGTTTGTCTAACTATTATCGTTGAGCAACAATAACACCTTTTTATTCAAATTACTCCGTTAAAACACTAGTACGATGAAACATGTTGACATTCGTATCATAAGTATTAATCCTTATCTAATTAAATATTTTAATATTCATCACTGATTATGTACTGCAAATTCCTCCATAAAATATTCGGATCCGACCTTTCGTTTAGATGTTACAAGGGCTTTAAACGGATATTGTAATGAGGTAAAGTTTGTTTGTAGGAAGTAATCTCTGCAACTACTGAATCAAATTTGAAAATCCTTTAACCAGTAGACAGCTACATTATTCCTGAGTGGCATACGCTCTATTTAATTGTGATTATTAATATTTTTTTTTAGTATGAAATAACAATAGATACTTGTCAATCAATTCCGAGAAAAACTGTCTGATGCGTTGAGTGGTTAAACTCTCAAACTACCAGGAAAACAGAAATATAAAGAAATTAAGTATATCCGGGTATGGAATCATGTGTGAATAAGTAACTTGAGAGAGAGTACCAGGAGATAAGAATCATGATGTACCAGAATTGATTATCAAAATCTATATTAAGGCGAGTGAAACCGGGACGGGCAGCTAGTTAACTATAGGTCCACGTTTACACACGATATTTTCCTTCAGCGATATCAGCGATGTCCAAGATAGGCTTAGAAAGTACATATGAATTTGTAACATTGGCCCTTGCCCAGATTTTAACCCACGACCTCAATGGGTTCGTAGAGGCGGTCGCAGGCAGCAACTGGGCCAACACAATTGTGCTTAAATAAATTAAACATAATTTTGTAGAGAAAAACAACCACACGAGCTTTGATTAGAACTTCTTCTTCCTAAATCATAAGCTTAACATTCTATTTGTATTTATACTTCAAACCGATCAATTTGCTCACTCTACCGTGTCATTGACTTCTCCATTCTTTCAAAACATCATTATGTACTTCCGATATGATACCAACACACGTCCTTCATTAATTCATTAGTCAATATGTTAAGAGTCTTTACGTAAACCTTCCATCCCAGTAAACAATTTATAGCAGCGATACGTCTGTACCTTTGATAAACACCTGCGTCACAGTCATTTACCACTCTGTGACGTCACGTCACTAGAGCGGGAGCTAGCAGAGTTTTTGGTTAAAATCCAAGCAAGTACCAAAATGACTTTTCAATTCATATGTACTTTCTGAGATTAACTTAGTCATCGCTGACAAGTTTTAAACAATAATAAAAATAAAAAACCCCGTGCGAGACCAAAAAGGCTTCTATCTCAGCATGTGCAGCGATATCCAAAAAGGAAATAACGCTGCGCTAATATTCTGATAAGACCCACTGTTGATGCACACATACTTACATAAACAGAAAATACTTAAATAATAAAATAGAATATATAAATAACAAACAAATTAGAACAAACACAGATGGTGGGTCAAAGTATGAATAATTATGGGTAAGTATTATACAAATATATAAATAAAACATATGAAATGTAGTTAGACCTATGTAGACCGACGTCAGCGATGCTCAATGATCATTTGTCGAAATCATAGACAAACGACAAAGACGGACCAAAGAGTAATTTATTAAAAACAGAATAAATCTATGGTCGGCCATCAAAAGAAATATGTTATTAATTATGTATAAATAAATATGTGTAAATATATAAAAAACCAGGCGAAAAGAATACATAGAATAGTATTTTGCTAGAATACACTTTACAGTATAGACTTATAGTTAATATAAGTTTAAAGCCTGTCATTTGCCCTGCAGCGGGACAGTAACAGGCTGGTATAATTATATTCAGGATGTATAATTGATAGTTTAGTAGCTGCGATTGGCTGAAAATGGTTACATCAAAGTTAACAAATTAGCATAAATTATTACATAGGTATTCTAATTTGCAATTAGGTTGATGCGAAAGTCTCTGACCCCCGTACGAGTTATAAACTTTATTACGGTGGCCGCAGAGCTTTTTTTTACTCTTCCCTATGAAAAGTTTCAAATAGGTGCCCTTTGGTCCGCGATCCACATTTAGATTTCCAAGACGTGCAGGGCTGTTCATTTTCATTCAATCGGGCCCGGATTGAAGTTAAAGAAATAAAATGTCATTAAACGCCAATCTGACGTTGTAATTGTGGGCTTTCCTTAAATCTTTAAGACTTTTAAAAATCTAAGAAATCGAAGTTAACTTATTCAACTACCAACTTTTCGCCCTGCATATGCTTTGCCCAAACAAACTACCAGCTCCCCCTCTATAGTGACGCTAACACGCAGACTTTACTACTAATTATCACGACAAACACGCTTATCGCTCCTAATTAATTTTCCGCTTGTTAACCAACGATTAGGATCATTCGTGTTTTAATAAAAAGGATAAACGACTAAGCTATATTATATCTACGCACCATAGTAAGTGCACTAATGTGTTATGATGAAACAGAACCGACCAAGTGCTAGTCGGCCTCGCGCACATAGGGTTCCGTACCATTATCGCAAAAAACGGCATAAAAAAACGTTTTTTGTATGGGAGCCCCACTTAAATATTTATTTTATTCGGTTTATAGTAGTTCTTGTTATAGCGGCAATAAAAATACATCATCTGTGAATTTCAACTGTCTAGCTATCACGGTTCATGAGATACAGCCCTGGTGACAGACAGACAGAGTCTTAGTAATATGGTGTCGTTTTTCCCTATGGGTGTGGAACCCTAAAAACAAATTACGTCACGAAAATAAATTATTGCAAAAAATAAAATATAGTTGTGAATTAAATTGCATACAGCGCCGCTTTAAAGTTTTGCAAATACTCTTTTATTTATAAAACACAGGTTTATAGTAAAAAGTTAAACAATGAATGTTGTAGCGCGAGCATAAAGAGCAGGCAAATATTATTGTAGTAAGAAAAAATGTAAACTATCTGTGTAGAACATTCTTTTTTTAAATATAATGTATGAATTTCGTAGTCTCTGACACGCTACAATGGGTACAGTCAGCTATACACAGTAGTGTATTTGTGTGTGTGTACCGAGCCTCGCTTCGTGATAACAAGCGAGCATCGAGCAAAGGCTGCTTCACAATCGACGGAGATACGACGTAACCCCTTCCCCACTGAATAGTGGCAACTTATGTCATACAATATATCACACAAAACCCTGCTAGAACTTCATTTGAATACATATATTTTACGTTTGCTTTACCCACTTTCCGTAAAAGAATAATAAACTCGTATCAGGCACTATAAATATTTGAGTACGGAGTATAGGAAAGGTTGAATCAAGTTTCCTTCATAACTTCCAAACAAACTTTTTAAAAGCCAACGAAACTAATTGTAAATTCACGTAGGTCATTCTAATTCAATTCCTCGTGATTAAAATCAATTACAATGTGAAAAGCGAATTCATTAGCTATTTGTTATTGCGAAGTCGATGGGGTGTAAACAAATATGTAAATTAGTGAAAAATTGAATCGGGCGCACAATTGTTTCGGCGGATTCCTTTGTTAAGATTCAATAGATGTCTGCAACACAGCTGTAATTGTGTGATGCTGTTGTCACTATAGCACTCCGGTGGTACTCCGGTAGTACTCCGGTGGTACTCCGGTGGTACTCCGGTGGTACTCCGGTGCTACTCCGGTGCCACTCCATTTTAAGTGTATCTGAATGCTTACCAGTGAGGTTCGTTTACCTCGGCGGTTTGCATAGATTATTCTTGTATAAAATTGTATTACTGCACACGCCACCGGAAACCCGATAGCGGAGGCAGTGACGTATGAATATGAATTAGTGGAGCGAAATAAGGCAGTGCACCGTGCACCGGTATCGTGCTGACGCCGCACACCGGACCGGCCCTCCGGCACGACACGACACGGCTCAGCACGGCACACACGCGCCATCAAACCATCCAACACGCGATTCAACACCCTCCTTTACATAAAAAACTCGTAAATAGACTACATAAAACTTTTTTATCTGACTCACACCTAGTTCCAAATGGTAATGTAGAAAATGCGGTCGTCGTGATTTTCATACAAATGTTGGCAACAGCCAAATACAATGCAATATTGAGATGTTACGTAAGAGCTAAGTTTTTACCTACCGGAGGAGAAAGAATCAGGTCCGTCAGTTATTCGAATAGAGAGAAAATCAATAATAATATCTAGGTCTAACTGCCACTGTCACGCGCACCGCCGGAGTAATATTTGAAAGCTGTTTGAACTGCACTTATACAATATTCTACATCACTATTATCTTACAAAACTAAATTTTTAAATCTGGTGTTTTGTAATAAGTTCTTGTGGAATTAAATGTATGAAAGCTATGGCATTTATAGTAAAACATTATAATAATTAAATTCTTATCAAGAAAAGTTATTTATGCACAACACTAAGCTACAAAATAGTGACAAAGTTTCCAGAATAAGCCTTTATTGATACATAGCTAGGCACTCCGAAGATTTTAAACGCGCGTCGTAGCTACACCTCGTAGCACCGTAGCGCCTTCGTAGCGCCTCGTAGTGTGCACCTACGAGTCGCGGAACTCGCTCGGCTATATTTAATGCTACGAATGATTTGCACTTAACTGCTTTCGCATGTTCATTTCTCGAGAAAAATGCCTCGACTGCCATTAGCAGTACTTATAAACGCTATTTTCCTGAGATTACGAGCGTTACTTCATGAACAATAGGTTATATAAATAAACCTTTTTATTACACGGTCTTAATGAAACTATAAAGTATTCAGGTTTAACTCTTGTTCGTAGCTAACAAAACAGCCTTTACGGCCTCTTATCTGGTTCTAATTAAAAGATCTTTAGATGATGGGTTGTTCACGCATCACAAAGTGTCAGGAGAATAATTTAAAGTGTGTAAAGCTGCCTAAGATCTTGTAGGTTGGAAAATTAATAATTTCGCGCAACCCCAATATTTTGGCGCATCTAGGAATAGTGAAACTGTTGACAGCGTACAAATCAATCATTTGAATATACGTTTTTGATTCAAATCTTTTCCAAGAATCGAGATAATAAAACCAATGAAAAGATGAACGACTTCGAGTAAATTGGAACGGCAACAGTTCAAAATACAATTAATGGTGAGTATGAATATGTAATATGAAACTTTCACGTATAATTTGCGATCTTAATAATGCAGTGGGATATTATCATTTGTTAAATAACAATGAGAGTTCATCGCAGTTAATGTCTTTCATATTCAAATGAAAATACTATTCAAACAAACAGCCCTAACTTCGAATACCTATTATTTAGGTCTATGAATTTGTGTTTGAAAGTAGATAAGTAAGTGTCATAAGAGCTTACCGAGGCGCGGCGTAACGTAGGTATGCGAGGTCCGGACCTTTCGATAAAAACCAATCTCACCGATAGAGGGGTACCGTGTCTTATCGACATCGTAATCCGCACCCGACCTGAGTTTCAGGTAAACGACGCACCTCTACTAAGTGCACACAATAACTAGCCACAAAGAATTCCTTCATAAGTAGAATAAGATACCATCGGCACTGTCTGTAATGATACACCTACGTGCCAACGAAAATTCAACAATGTTTTACGAATTTCAAAGAATATGTAAATTGAAATCGAAACAGAATATAGGTTGTTTTGTATGCAAGACTTTCAATGCCTTCAAATCGGTTTCCGTCGCTCCAAATAAATTTGTCAAATGCAACCATTGACCTATATTGTAGCGAGTTTCGAGACACATTCAAATAATTGCAGTATACTACTACCATACGTAGTTGATTTAATGTGCACAATTCGTTTGATATAATGGAGCTAGTACATACGTCGTACGTTTTATTAATCCCCAAGAAATAGGTCCGAATATTTACTAGCTAGAGTTCGATGCTCGATACCTATTATCAGTCCATTGAGCGCTAATACCAGATAATCCGCTGTGCCAGCGAGTGCTAGACGATGCAGACGTAAGCTAAGGAAGCAATACTCGGCTAATCCGTAACACGCTGATGGAAAAACCCCTAAGTCCATCTAATGAATCGATCGCCAGTAACAGGAAACTAATAATAATATCGCACTTTAACGATCTTCTCAACAAAGTTTATTAATCTACTTAATATTGGCCAACAGGCGTGGAGGCCGTTTTGCCTTCAACTTACCAAGAATTATGTATTTTGCTTAGGATCTTGGTGTGACATAATAAAATTGAATTGCCGAAATAATGAAATAGTGTTAAGAAAGAAATTATACACATAACTTTTTTGCATATAGCTTACAAATAATACTATTGTCTACTAGCGTTAATTACTAATCAAGCCAAACTATAGACATTTTGCTTCATTATCAATTGCTAAAAAAGCAAAAACCAAAATGGAAGACCATAATTTTTTTGCAAAAACGATTACTTTAGTGTGCTAAAGAATCAAAATCTGTTTCTAATGTAAGGACGAATATCCGAAATCTGTATTCGCCTACAAAGGAAGGTTACAGTATAGAGTCTATTCCCAAATTATTGATCTGAAGAGGTCGCCACGCGCCAGCGACATGTATCAGCTGACGTCTGGAACACTACTACCACAGCACCAAAAAACCAACACGAACTGTCGTTACACGATCCATTGCGTTATTTTTAGAAATAACTTACTAAGCCTGCCGCTAAAAACCTCAATGGAAAGGTATTTCGTAATAAAGCGATAGTGACGTAGGTTTATTTAGGCGGAGTTTCATTGATGTGTGGGTCATTTGCATGGAAGCGTTGTGTGTAATGTGAAAATAGTTGGCATTAGGGCGCGGTACCTTTCAGTTGGGTGAGTGGGAGCCGGCGCAAGATAATGAGCTCCATTGTGGCGAGCCTCGGGTCCGGTGAGGACAGCTGCTGTCTGGAATAACGAACAGAAATAAACTTTACCAACTAGTCATACGGACAAATAGAACACGAAATTGTGTGGGGATACAGAGCTTGGCATATCAGACAATAGAATATGATGTAGTTGGCACTGCGTTTTTACTTAGTTACATAGCTAGATACATCAACATAAAATAGTATATTATGCAATTAGTGAATAAAGAACGGATTTAAAGCGGGGGCCATAGATGAATCACGAACAAGTGAAGGATTCTAACAACAGAATCACGACCGTAGGGAGTGATTTATGATGATTGAATCACGAGCTTAGCGAGTGATACAAGTGTTAGAATCCTGAGCGACGTGAGTGGTTCATGGCCCTCGATATAAATCCGATTTATTCAAGAGTTGCATACTATATTTTATACCATGACTACAAGAAAAAGAAAGATTTAAGCAAAAAGCACAAGGAATAATAGTAAATAAATAAATGGTTTTTAAATTAAATTTCCTAAAAATTTACAAAAAATGAGAGACCTTAGGGTGTCACAGTTTTTTGCAAATTGAAGCTGAGCTAGGTAACAGGACCTGTGTTTCAGGGGCCAGTGACCACCGCCGTTACGTTACATAATTATAAATAATTAAACACCAATGCAATTAATATTAGAATTACAATCCAAACAAGTATCCACCAAACATCCTAGACCAAAATCAAAATCATTATTAAAATTCTAAATACAAACAAACTCAAAATTAAATCGACGAAGGAATTTGAAAGTCGAATATTCTTTACACAAGAAGTTTGTATCGAGTATTTTATGCGCAAGGAGGTTGTATAGCATTGAGATGAAGGTCAAATATAAGTATATTCTTTTGTTCTAAATTCAAACACCAAAACAGTGATTAAAAGTGCTTTTTATTCACTGTTTTCAGTGAATAAAATAAGCTTTTTAGAGGGGGAATGGTATAAAATATGTTATAGTAGTTTATGCAATGGTATTAAAACACGAGCGTGGGTTTATCACAAGACGCGAAGCCGAATATAATAACACGCGAGTGTTTTAATACGTAATTATATACCGTTGCATACACTATTTTATCTTCACTCATACATTTGAAATAAAACAAAAAGTGGCAAAGGAAAAAATATGTGGTATGGCGCGCAATTTAAATTCTCATCAGCGTGTGCCTCCATAGACATGACATTACTTTTCAACAGTAAATCAAGGACCCCATAAGCGCCAATAAAATAAAAAGTAAAAAGGTGCTATAAAAATTAAAATAGTAGTTTATGCAATGGTCATATAATCTGGGTTATTAAAACACGAGCGTGGGTTTATCACATGAGGCGAAGCCAAATATGATAATAATATCACGCGAGTGTTTTAATACCTAATTATATGCCTTTGCATACACTACTTTATCTTCACTCATACAGTTGAAATAAAACAAAAGTGGAAACGGGACAAATATGTGCTATGGCAAGCAATTTAGATTCTCATTGGGTATGACAGCGCAGCTCGCGCATCCATAGACACTACTACATGACACTACTTTTCTACATTTAGTCAATGAGCCTATACGCGTTAGTATATTTAAAAAGTAAAAGTGTGCTATAAAAATTAAAAAGTTATTTTATGATGCAGCTGTTTGAAAACAGAAGAAAAATGTTGCACTGTGATGGTTTTTTTTTTAATTTTACCTATCCACTAATATAAAGTACGTGTTTATACAATATTTTTTGAATTAAAGTTTCGAACATTACGTTGTGAGTGCAGATAAAAATACATCTAGGTCTAGGTAGGTACTGTAGAAATCAAAGCTAGAACTAATAAGGTTAGCCAACCACAAACAGTGACGGTGAACGCAGAGTGCTCGTCTAAGTTAATGAATAATTTGAGAGGAGGATAGCGCTCTCCCCCTCTCTCGGGACTCAATCACTGGTTACACTTTGAAATTGCTCCTCCTATTTGTTCTACTCCTATAACACAAATATCGAGTTGCGATGGATTGTTTATACAAATACCAGCTTAATTGTTCTGAGATGTCAAGCGTGGCAGATGAGGTTGAAGTCGGGGTATCATCGTATTTATAAACGGAATGGAACTTGGTATCATAGAACGCTTTCAATATGGGGCTATCAGTCAGCAGATTCGGGGCGTATTGTACGACTAGTATCATTTTTATACGAAATAATGTTTCAAGGTATCATTTTCAGGATTACTAAAGTATCGTTTTGTAACCGACTTACCAAAACGGAGGAGCTTCTATGTTCGACTTCATGTATCTTTTTTTTGTGTATGTTCACCGATATCTCCGTTAATTGTGGACCGATTTTGAAAATATTTTTTTTTGTATGATTTTTCAAACATTTTCGAAGCATACTCTTGTATGCTTCGAAAATGTTTGTGTTTGTGTGTACTATTGGTCCCATTTTTAGTAAAGATCTGATGAAGAACTTCGAAGATATACGATAGAACTCTTCAATAAATAACGGGCTTTGCTGCAATCGCATGTCTGTTTATTGATTATACCATTTCATAACATAACATCACGCCAGTACGCTCTTAAGGGGTACGCAGATCTCTCATTTCACAGGTTATGTTCAAGTTTCATGATATTCGGGTTATCTATTCTGCCGTTAAGGTAACTTACTAAACAACTTGCGTATTAGGTAGGTATAACTAAAAAGTGAAAACGCAAGTCCATAACGCAAAAAAATGTACCTACGAAAGACACTGACATCCAAAAATGAAGTTATTTTTCACTTTGTAGCTTTCTTATTTGGAAGTCGGTAGTATTTTTTTGTAATAAAAGTTTTATTTTTATTTTTAAAATGTTGCTTATAAGGATTTCAGGCGTTTGAAAATTTTCCGTTAGGGTTACAACAGTAGCTATACCTAAATTACCATCTTTAGTATTCTAAACTTACATTGAACATATACGTATTTGAGTTCCCAAGTCTCTGAGAAGTTTTCTTGCGAGTCTCAAATGGTTACGAAACACGTAAAAATTTATCGTCTTCAAGCCAAAGCTTTCACCACTGTGATTGATATTCCAATAATAATATCTTTACCGAGTCAAAAGTCATAAAGAGACGACACGCTCGCTCTAGATAGAGTTACTAGAGCGATCTATAAACTAAGGTACCTATTCAAAATCCCTGCGATCGGGCTTTCATCTAGGTTAGAAAATATGTATATGGAATATTACGTAATATATTAAAAGAAAACGTAAAAAATATAATAGCTTGAAATAATCGTCATTTGAATGTACTCGTAGAATACCACCCTATCGATTTAATTGATTTCATGAGTATGTCTGAGTACTAAGGATCTATACCTGCATAATATCTATAGGATTAATCATGGTAATCTCGCAGTAAATGGTAATCGTATCCAGAAGCTGCCGTGGCAGTCAAACGTAGTGATTACACTAATCTGATTGTTGCCAATTGCTGTGATTATCACATCAACAGGAAATTCTGCCTTAATTGTAGACTGGTCATTATTCTTTAGTTAGCTAG
Organism: Orthosia gracilis; assembly: GCA_947562075.1. Lineage (NCBI taxonomy): Eukaryota > Metazoa > Arthropoda > Insecta > Lepidoptera > Noctuidae > Orthosia > Orthosia gracilis. The sequence goes on from OX387268.1 coordinate 47,071,852, forward strand.
CTGTCAACATACACGCAGACAATTGCATGCTTTAAAAGTTTTGCGTTTGATACCAACTATATACTGCAAAAAAAACGTGCAATGCAATGAAATGTGGCCCACACGGCTAAAGGTAAATTTGTCAGAATTAACTCATCAAGGGCTGCAGGTGAATAAAGGGTGACGTAACTAAACACCCTTTCATTAAACTATTTGTACACAGGTAGGGGTTTATGTTTGTAATTACAGGTGCTGGGTCACGGGTCGCGGCTCCCGGGCTCACGCAATATGGCTGCCTTGTCGCACGGAGTAATATGTGAATGGAATGCGCCATGTTTGTCTCGGGAATAAAGGGGTCGTAGGGTCCGGAATAAGAAATGTGTGCCACTAAACGGTCGCCGGTGTGGTGTTAAAGGTAATTTCCATGATGGTTGTGGATACAGCTTTCGAATATAGATACCAACATTTAAGTTTTTTAGTAGAGGTTCCAAACAAACGAACAAGTAATTGATTTCAATTAGTGTCCAATGGTTCTGTTCTATATAAAATACGATGGACCGATGACAGTGAGAGTCCACAGGATGGCAGAGGCACAGGTCTGGTCGATACGGCTACGTTTGATTGAGGTTCCGCAGTGGACGTCTTTCGGCTGAAATTATGATAATGATAGCAATTAAGTTACATTGAAACTTAGGAAGACATATTAGTCATCAGTCTTGGGGATGTCATGTAAATCAGTAATAGGAATGTTTCCTGGGTAGAGAAATGATTTATTTAGTCCGTCAGTGAGATTATTATATTATATTGGACACAAAAATACGTGTCCAATATTATTCGATAATGATAAATGATTTTATTTCTGTAAGTAGGTTTGTACAAACACTTTTACATGTCGATCATATTTTTTTAAACTAGATGAAGTCGGCGTTTCCTATCTGACTACTCTGAGAAGAAAGGCCGAAACAAACTCAGAGGTCACAGTCTCTCTTAAAGTCCAGACAAAATCTTAGTTAGATCATGTGACCATGTAGACTGAAGTCTGAAATGGTCTTTTGAAGAAAGAACCAGCCAGATTGAGTGGACCTGTCCAGTCAGTGCACGCATTTGTCAATAACCGTGCAGCTCAACTCAGAATTTAAGGAGCTCAACGATTCGACGAACAATACCAAAGAAAGGACATTCGGCTAGGCCGCATAAACTACTTAAACTACCAGACCATGATTAAAACTAACTTAGATAAATTAAAAACAAAAAGAAAGTATGATCCACATAGTCTTCACATTCACAAAAATTAAAATAAACTTAAAATAAAATAATATAATACTTTAAAAAGTAAACATTCTTGTCATTGCAAGAAAAAAAATAAAAGAAAACTAAATTCACGGTGCAAAATATATAAAAAAAAAATAATAATAATTCGAGCAGATCAATCCCAAGCCTGTTTGCCAAGCCTTATCTCTTATTATTTGATAACTAAATTTACTGCTTTACCAAATCAATTAAAATTGACAAAGATAAAGTGCATCAAAATTCTGGAGTGTGGGCTATTGACGTCACTGTGTCAGTATAAAGTGTACTAACGGCGTGATGTCACACGATATTTCGACGCATATACATATAACCTCTTCACTTGATGTTGACTTGTTAAATCAAATTTTCAGATAACATCCCTATTGCGTAAGTTACAATGCCTCTCATTATCTTTCCAGTTCCTACAAATTCCATGACCTGCCACACCGCGCACAAAATATATTTAACGGCTACACCGGAGCCACTGTCGTAAATTTTACAACGATACCATGCTCCCAATAAAACTTACTTGACACTTTCTTTTCAACTTTACGTCGGTGAGAATTATGCAGATTTATAGCATATTAGTATGCACCGACTATTTACGTAAGGACAGATCTTATCGCGCTGTTTGTAAGTGAAGGGCACTATATACTTTATTTATATAGCTATTAATTCTAATTATGTGTGTTAATAGTTTTCGTGTCCCACATTTTATTGTTTACAGTACGGTATACTGTAGTTGTTGACTTTTCTTTTTTTATAACAGTAATACGTTACTTTTTATTGGTCGACTTAATTATTTTCTAATTAAGATTTTTAATAGCGTTCCAAGTTTTATTGTTTTCAAACTTATTTTCACATTAAATTTATTTTATTCGGGAAAACACAAATAATAAAGGCTATAATAATGGATAGTATGCTTAAAAAGAGGTTTTAAAGAAAAACGTTTAACTAAAACATTGACTGCAAAATCTTTGTAAAGAACCAGTCAAACAAATCATAATTTTCCGATCGGTAAGGAAAACGATTTGTTACTGAACTAAGAAACCGGGCAATACCTAATAAGTTAAAAAGTTCTGCTTCTTTTCTTTGTTATTGTTGCGACCCCACCGAGGGCGGATGTAATATCGATAGTATGTCGACTCTGCTTCTTTCTTAGAAGAAAAACATTGTTCAAATACTTAATCATTTACAAAGGAACAACTTCGATATGAAACACCCAAAGAGACGTGAACAAAAATGGCAGCGAGCTGCGAGCGCCAGCGCGTGCAGCGAGGGTTTTACTAGCCTGACCTTATTGCTTTATTAACTTTTATGACAATGCTCCCAATTGTTTGTGTCTGGCACACAACAAAACTCACTAACAAACTATCAGCTTTACACTGATCCCGGATTCGATTTGTATTCTTTTTCTGTCGGCAAGGCTTCAGTTTCAGATTACAGAGATCACCATGAAATATCTACATTATTATTTAGGGACGATATAAGGAAGTTTATCTCTTTGGATAGAGGGCCCGAAACTTCGAACCTTTCATATTTTCTTGCTTCACAAAGTAATAAAAAAAGAAATAAGAAAAATATTAACGAGCTGCCTTGACCGGAAGTGTGGTTTCGCCTTTTCCGCTACTCAGTCCACGCAACATGGCGGAGTTTCCGGTGCTGAAAATCAAGTCGCCGTGAATGTGGCTGTCCCCGAGAATTACAGTTTGTTACACAGGAAATCTTATAAACGAAGTACTTGTTGTGGCTGCTATTACGTACCGCTCAAGATAATTTAGAGGTCCCTACTGCCTAAACGTTTAGGGAAATTTTCTTTGTTGATGGATAATATAAAGATTGGCAACATCAAGGTGCCGTTTAGGTTTATTAATATAAATGGTGTTATTTTTTTTCTATTAGTAGCGGAACCTTCTATAGTCTATAAGATCTTACAAACTGATAACAGTCAGCATTATCGTATTCACTACAATTGACAGGTACATTGGCGATAGCCAGATAAAAAGTCCGATGACGTTTCTTGTTTTACATGCCGCGATAACTTTGTATGTAAAAATTGAAAAACTAAACTTCATAATCCTAATTAATTACTATAACAACGAGTGTCATTCGTAAGCATCAAGTTTATATTGCGTCCATCCTATAATTTTACAGTTGACTTAAGCCCGCCAACGAAATTCCATAATTATTAACAGGCAACCATAGACAATAAAATGCAATAGTCCATGGACGCTTACAATAGTAAAGCGAAGTGCTCTTAGCCCCGATATACCGATGGACGTACCAAATCATGTATCAGTAAATAAAACAGTAAATATTAAATATTTTCACTTTATTATAAACTGAAAAAGTAATATTGTATGTAGAATATACATTAAGATAGCTTAAAGTAATAAAAAAGTAATAGTTAATTTGAATACATAAAACATAGTCAATTTTAATGCCTTGTACGTTTTTAAAATAATACAAAATATTGAGCAAAACTAAAATACCAGTGTGTTAAATCGATAAAAATTCTTTAAAAATAATGTCGTCTGATAGAAAAAATCGAATCGATATCTCTGGAAATGCTGATCTAGTTACGATAATCCTTTCACGTTATCGTAGAATTTCATAGACTGACTATGTTTTCAATATCTGAACACTGCACGGCTTATATGGCTTAAGACACGGTAGCGAAGCAGCGAGACAAATCTAGTCTATCTATAATATAAAATACAAAATATTTTCAGTTCTGCCTTTTTCAATAAACAGACTACTGCTTTAGGTATGTATTATGTAAAAATGCTGCCTTGTGGGTTGTTATAAATTATTATTATCCATTGAGAGAATATGAAATGAGGTTCGATGCAAGCTCGCCAAATCGAAGCAAATGTGGAGTCGGCGAGAACTATATTTTATCATACAATGATTGTATAATACAATATTACATAATATTTAAGTTGATAAATAACATTGTCCAGTAGTGAATATGCAGAACAAATTGAGTGCAATGATGGATTGGGGCTTTTCATTGATTTCACTGAAAGCATAAATTGATTGAGTCTTTTAAAAAAAAAAAAAAAAATAACGATTGGGTGGAAATTGCTCGCAAAACAGTCGTAGCACATGGCCTGCTACGCCGTAGCAGGACGCGTAGCATCGCGTAGCACTGCGTAGCGATATGTTTAGCTTACCGACATATACTTTGCTTTGCTTTCTACGCTTTCTACCTTCTAAATTCGTTTCTAATCTTCTAAATCCTGTGAGTAGTTATTGATTGTATGTCTAAACTACATTCTTATTGAATGTAGGATCTCATAAATAACTATTATACCATTCCCCCTCTAAAAAGCTTATTTTATTCACTGAAAACAGTGAATAAAAAGCACTTTTAATCACTGTTTTGGTGTTTGAATTTAGAACACCAATATATATTTGACCTCCATCTCAATGCAATACAACCTACTTGCGCATAAAATACTCGATACAAACTTCTTGTGCAAAGAATATTCAAATTTCAAACTCATTTGTCGATTTCATTTCGAGTTTGTTTATATTTAGGATTTTGATAATGATTTTATTTTGGTCTAGGATGTTTAGTGAATACTTATTTGGATTGTAATTCTAATATCAATTGCATTGGTGTTTAATTAATTATAATTATGTAACTTAACGGAAGTGGTCACTGGCCCCTGAAACACAGGTGCTGTTAAGGTAACCAGCTTCAATTTACAAAAAATGTGAAGCCCTAAGGTTTCTCATTTTCTGTAAATTTTGAAGGTAATAAACCATTTATTTATTTATTATTATTCCTTGTGCTTTTGGCTTAAATCCTTCTTTTTCTCGAAGTCATGGTATAAAATATAGTATGCAACTCTTGAATAAAACGGATTTATATCGAGGGCCATGAATCACTCGCGTCGTTCAGGATTCTAACACTTGAATCACTCGCTATGCTCGTGATTCAATCATCGTTAGAATCCTTCGGTTGTTCGTGATTCATCTATGGCCCTCGCTTTAAAACCGTCCTTATATCGCCGACGTCCTTTATTCACTAGTTGCATAATATACTATTAATAATCGAAAGCTATTTACAGGCTCGCGAATGACCACCATCTCACATGATGACGTTATCGAAGATAAAGCACGCTGTCTAGAAGTACCTACTCACTCTTAAATTTACCTGTATCCCCAGAACAGAAACATAATAATTGTATTTGTACCAGTCGGCACACCATCGGCAGAATTAAATTCTCTACGCTGCGTAGTTACTTTATATTGAAACGCTCAGTTTCGATATTGAAAAAGACGCCATCAAACTTTTATGTAAAGAAGCAATAAAAAACTAACACCTTGTGAGTGACGGCGCCGGCAAACCTCGTTCGAAATAAAGCCAAGTGTCTGCAGCCGACTGCCGACTTTACATTCATCACCACATTTTCTAATCCAGCCGCTTGCAACCGCTGACAGCGCTTTTTCATTCTGACGTTTGAAATGAACTATTTCGCAGTATTTCGCCTTTCGATTTTATTGTATTTTACTGCAATCTACGGAGCGTCGTCATAAAACTGTTATCATTCAATATTTTTACGAGTTGTAGTATGTTTTATGCGGATGTTGCTGTGGAAGTTCGAGATAAAGCGCGTAAAGGGGTGACGTCACTGGGAGAATTGTCACGCGGATATAAGATATATAGAGATATTTGGATGTTCTCCCGCAAAGAACAACCCCTTTATTCAGGTTAGTGTCCGCAGAGTCATCAAATTGACAGAAACAGCTTGTTATTTATTAGCATTAATTGAGGGTTTGTCCATTGTTATGGCGACTGAGTCGACTGGAGGCAATTCAACTGACTTGTAACATTTGAAGACTCCAAAATATCTTTGCCATAGGTACGCTTTACAAACAACTGATAATATGGATATCTAATCATTCTACTATAACCATCGCGGAAGTATTGTAAAGGTGTTATGACTAATAGGTACTTAAAAAATAATTATTCACATTTACGAGTATATCGTTAGTTAAAATAAACTTTTATTTGTAATGTTCGTATTTATCTATCACTCGACACGTTGGCTTTGATTCTAAAACAATGATTGTGATGTGTTCTTAATGCACGGATATCGTGACTGACAATATTATCTACATTCATCTGTATTCCACAAATTAATGCATGATTTACAATCATTTTGTATACAAGTTCACGTCGATACTATCATGAAGTATAGAAAGAAACACATTACTGCAGAATCATTTGCAGTGCAATTACACATCTATATTATAATATTATAAAGCTGAAATGTTTGTTTGTTTGAACGCGCTAATCTCAGGAACAGGTTGGTATTGAAAAATTCTTTTTGTGTTGGATAGTCCATTTATCGAGGAAGGTTATAGTATAGGCTATATAACATCACGCTACGACCAATAGGAGCGGAGCATAAATGAAAAATGTTGCAAAAACGGGTAAAATGATTCCCTTTTGTGAGTTTCGATTGCGTGCGCACAGCGGTTAAAGTTACACAACATTCATGTATGTAGGGTAGGTAGGGTAGGTAGGGTAGGATAGGTAGGGTAGGGTAGGTAGGTAGCCAGTTGACGGTAGCGAAGCCACGTGTGACGGCTAGTCATTGATATTTTCACTAAGGTGGGTACAAATAATGATTACGTTCTTAGCTAACTGTGTAGCTTTTATTCTAACAAGTAATTACTGTGGATATTTTCGATAGCAGTCATTGACACGCTACCCCAGCACGGAAACATGACAATTACCGATAAATAGTAAATAGCCAATAATGATTCGTCGTTATACAAACAATATTCGTGAATGGACTATGTTTCCTCTTACATAAAATATAATTCCGATGGACACACTCATTATTCACAGTACAAAAGTAATTCCCAAAGTGTCACTGCGAATGCGAAGTTTCACAGAAGATCGAAAAAATGAAATAAAAGATGGGAAACCGGCCATTTTTCATACAACTGACTCCACGTCACTCTTCTTACGTACTATTTTAACTACTTTTACGGGAAATATGAATATTTTGTACGTTGATATTTATTGAACTTTAATGGAGACGTGAAATTTAATTTCATATTTAATGTAAAGTTAGCAATTCCTATGAATATTTCCTGTTTAATAATAAACATTAATATGTAGACTGAAACAGCGAGCAGTAGAAAGTTATACTACAAAGTTTATTGTGTTGTTGACAAAGATGATACGATGTTATTATTGCTCTTATATTATAAGGAGAGCTGCGTTCTTATGAATGGCAAATGTAATATTACCGACATCTGTGGACTGTGCCTACCATAATATAATCTAGCCCATTTTCAGTACATGCCTGCATCTGTGTCCTTAGCTGCGCATATGCGAAACGCTATGCCATGACTGAATTTAAATAAAGAAAAATGAAAGAAACATGAGCCAAAAACAACGAAAAGGCGGAGAAAGACGAGCTAGACGCCAACTCCAAAAAAAGCTTATATCTATGTCTACTTATACAGTAACTTCTAGACCATAAGGCAAAGACTGTAAAACATATTATCTCTGCAATTTGAAAGCATGTACGGTGAATACATTAAAAAAATAAGGCGCGCGTCTTGTTGGCTGAGAGAGCGAGGGAACAGTGAATGAGCGAAGTAGTTAATCAACATAAAACGCAAAGAGAGCTCGTAAACCCTTTTTGTAAGGGCGCGTGAAACGTTATTTAAAAAGTTTAAACGTCATCAGAGCCGGTGGAGGCTATAACAACGGACAAGTGAGCCATTGAGAACCGGCGCTTATTTCACGAACCGAGCTAGGGACCAGGCGTTACAAGCACGTCTTTACGCTTCACTATAATTGTTATTTTTAATTTACATGCCTCTTTACTACCCATTTTCTCGGCTTTTACTTTTCGCTCACTAAAACTCACATCGAGTACTTCACTACGTAGGGATAAATACTGGGTAATCTGAGTATTACCCTTACACTACCTGCTTCATTTTATTACCTACTGTTTCATTTCACCTGAAACATCTTATGCGCTCTTCACCCAGCGTAAGGGCGGATCCATATTCAGCAAATTTCTGTTGGCAGAACAATGCCATCGGTTGACCTTCTAAGGATCTTGAGTGGCCATTTTATCGGCGCAGGTAAAAGCTCTGTTACAACGTTAAAGTCCTTTACATAAATGTAGGTTGTAGGTACAAGTACAAACCAAGACGTTCGGTTCAATAAGATTGTAAATGAATCTTTCGTTTCGACATAAAGTGTAGGTTACGAAGTGAGCTGTTGTCATTGATTTAGTGAGGTGGACGGCTTATTTCCGGGTGCAAGCTGGCCGCAGCTAGATTGATAGCACGTAAAGCGTTGCGACAGTTTTTCATTGTCAAGCTGTTGTGATTGATCGCCACAAGAACTGCGCTTCAAGCCATTTTCCACAACTTTGCTTGAATGATATTGTCCATCATAAACCTGGTTCCATTCTCATTATATTTCCATCTTCTGTTACACTAAATGCAACTTAATCTCACTCTTTTACACCGCTTGCAGTCAAACCTCAATTATGAGAGTAACGATATCTTTCTGGAACCCTTTTCGCGCTTCTGTAAACCACTAACGATGTCTTATCGTGTAAAGGATTTGATAGCATTTCCAAACACACCTTATTGCTTTTATACATCTTTAAAAGTGCGTCGCTTGGTATAAAATATCCATACTTATAATTGTCTGTTTTTTACGTTTTCACGCTGAAATCGCTGAGCTAATTTTAATTTCAGTATGGAGATACATTGAACACTGGAGAAAGACATAGGATATTTTTATCACGGCCGTAGCAGCTCGCAGAAGCCAGTTATTACATAAATCTAGTCAAAATAAAACAGTAGATATGAAATTGGAGTTTCTTACCCGAGTCTTCAGTCTAATTGACTTTTCGACTCAATTATTTCGCCGATTGTAAAGTGATAAGAAAGGCTTAATTGGAGAGAATAGAAACGAGGTGTCTTTTATTTTCGCAGTCGCTGTCACGTTGATTAATTTAATGATCGAGTCTGCTGTGTAAAGTTTTATCAGAAGGGTTCCGTGGGGAATATGTCCTTGTATCTACTATAAAATGGTTATTCCAATACCGCACTATATAATTGGATACGAAACAGTCAAGACAAACCGAGGAAAACTGATATTATCTCTACGATCTCTAACAAGTAGATATCCAAATCTCATATTCCAACCAAATAAGACTGTATCCCTGGCAAGTTACCGCAAGCAAACTAGGAACATGATTATTGACAGAACTATTATTAATTGTACATCGACGAAGTCCGCAACGGAACAAACTGACGTGGGTATTTCTTTAGTAAATTACCATGACTTCCTGGAACGCGAGGATATTAATTCGTTAAGTGATAATTCTGTTTAATGCCCCGTAAACGCAAACATTAGGTAGGAAGGCGCAGGCGCGTGCGAAAACAAAGGGCATCGCATCGCTGGAAAAAGCCATCCAATTAAAACTTATGTGTAGTTTGTGAGGTATTAAAAAAGGGGAACAAAAATATGTCATCCTTTAATCAATAGAGTATTAGGTATCGTTGATGGTTAGGGTTTAAATTTGGAATGAAGTAACAACAAAGTCGAAAAAAACATGACATTTTTTTTTTCTATCTTGGCGAAATCCTCATGCATATTGCGCTACCACGGAGAGATAGTTCAGTTATGTGGGACTCCAACCTACTAAAACGTCACGGTGGAACATGTGCGTGCACGTGTTACTCGTAGCACTCACCGCGAACGTCATTCCAATTTTCTTCTTGGCGAGTTGATCTCAAATATTAAGTATGTTTGGCCCAAAATTCAGCTACGGCAACACCATTCAGTGACGCAGTAATAAGATCTATTATATATTCTAATTGATGATAGGAATTCACAACGCACTTAACCTGACTTATCAAAGATCAGTGACCAAAGGCCTCATGGCTAAATAACAGTCAGCTTGACACGGTCGATTTCGTCTATTTGTACCGTGACCTTTCCATACCTCAGAAAGTACGCTAAGCCGTCGGCGTCGATGTCGACTGTCATTCGTAAATCGTTGACATTCGATGCAGATAGTCGTAAGTCTGACAATCGGGTATTGTGTTACCCAGTGACAAGGTTGTTTCTGTTTGTTTCATCGCCATTATAGACTTATCGTACCAATCACATCTGCAGGGTTTCTTTAACTTATTTAACTTTTTTTAATCGATTCGAATATATTTGATATTAGGAAAAAACCCAGAATCGATTACGCTACCTCCTTTTTAGGGTTCCGTACCCAAAGGGCAAAAACGGGACCCTATTACTAAGACTCCACTGTCCGTCTGCATGTCTCTCTGTCAACAGGCTGTATCTCATGAACCGTGATAGCTAAACTAGTTGACATTTTGACAGATGACGTATTTCTGCCGCGCTGTAACAACAAACACTAAAAACAGAATAAAATATACATTTAAGTTGGGCTCCCATACAACAAACGTGATTTTTTTGTTGTTTTTTGCAATAATGCAATTTCCTCGAACGCCTTATCCATAACCAACTTAGTACATTCCTTTGCAAGAATCCCTCCTTATTTTTTCCAATCCGGGTTTCTTCCAGGATATAGTACTACTAGAGCTCTTGTTAGCATTACAGACGATATAAGACTTAATATGGAAATCTGACGGTTCTTGCCTTATTAGACTTTAGCAATGCTTTTAACACCGTTGATTTTGATATCTTACTCGGCATACTTGACTCTCTTAACATATCTCCAACGGAAATTGATTGGTTTCGTAGTCACCTGTGTGGCCGCTGACAACGTATTTGCATTGAAGTTTTGAATAATCTTTGAGCTCCACATGTAAATACTCCAATCACTAGTGACAGCTTTACATCTTACTTAAGCTCGAGCTAAAACAGATTGAACTATCGGAAAAAAAGTTAAAATTACTATTAGGTATTTGATTGTAACTTGACATTGACCATGAATGAAATTGGACTCCACAATACCTATTATTATCACCTAGTTAAGGGTTAGTAGTAATGTCAATAAAACAGCTTATAAATTAAATTAAATTTTAAGCTGTTTTATATCTGCTAAACAGACAGCAATGTTGACGACTACGTGACGAAAGTCACAAAACAGAAGCGCGAGAGTGACTTTGCGTCGTTGCACAAACCACGATTTGCGTCACTAGGATGTTCTTTTTTTAGACTTGGTATTATACACTGCAATAAGTTATTGTAGTGCATGCAATAGGACTACGTTTTGTCTTCAATATACTAATCAACTTGAGCAGTGAAGTGAACCTACAAATCATAACATTTTGTATCACAGCCGACAGCTGAAGAATGATAATTTAGGTCGAGTCGAATATTCGGCATATTTTTATCCGAAGCCGAAACCAGTATTTTTTGCCGAAATTTAAACCTTTGTTTCGGACACTAACAGAAACACACCGTGTGTAACTAGAAACATGAATGTTCAATACACGCGTAGTGAACAAAATGCGTTGTTTGCGGTTCCCCAATATGAATCGTCCGTTCGCTGCTAAGTTGATTTCCCAGGGGCACTTTGTGATTTATTAGAACTCAAACAAATGTAAGCTTCAAACCAAAATCAACTGAAAGACATAGGTATTGGTAGATACTCCTATTGTAGTGTGGTTTTTTTTCCTGTATAAGCTCGAATAGTATATATATATATATTTATAGTATATATATATATGCTAGTATTTCAGCTATCCATATTAAATGACACAAACAAAAAAAACAAAATTGACAAAGACAGAGGTTGACAACCAATTAGCTGTAAGTTTGCCGAACAAAATAAAACAAAATAAATAAAATAAAAGTGGTCTTGTATTAATCAACCAGCATTTTTGTTGTTATTTTTTAACATTTCTATTATGAAGCTCAAAAATGTGATCCTTTTGTTTTTTTATCTGACGTCATTTGTTTTCTCTTTGGGTTACGTTTTATCGTCGCTAATGATAAGGTCGTCCTTTCAAAGGTCGTGGGTTCTAATCCCTACCCCGCAGTATCTCATCATTTATCTCGTAAAGCATGCCGTCCTTTGTTTTACCAAAATATAGTGATCCACAGCGATACAATTTTTTTTTAGGATACTTATATTCAAAAACCGGTTTTTTTTTATTGCCCACTGAGCCCCTAGAATGCAAGTAGGTATCCGAAAAAATAATACTACGTGCACTTTATTTTAATATTTATGAAAAGCCGTATATTCGGTTGCTTTGATGTTTATAAATTTAATCAATCTCGCCTCATCAGCTGAACAGATGAACGAATGTTTAGAAGAAGGGAAAATCAGGGTGTGGATTAGGTTAGATTCATGATTATAATATGTAGTACGTTTCCGAGTGATAAATCTTTGACTTTCACGTGGACGAAGACGCTAGCAGAAGCTAGATTACCATTTAAAATTACACAACAGACCATCATTAACTTTATTAGACTGGCAAAATTCTTGAATTAATATGAAATTTTAACCTTTCCCCCGGGAAATCTAGAAACATCTAAAAATACGCACTATGTCTGCATTCCTAATAACGTGACTAAACACTAAACAGAAATATGTGCGCTAATAAAATACGTCACGTTTTGTTGACACAACACGCAAAATTGTTGGCAGCCGTACTAAAACTTTTGATGAATCAAGAATTTAGATTTGACAAGTCTTTTAAACACAATAACAAGTAGTAACGACCAGTCCAGTTAATGCTGGCTGTCACTGAAAAGCGACAGCAGTGGACGTTTTGTGCGGATTAGGCGCATATTTTTACCCGACTGCCGAAGGAAGGTAATGTATTTATCAGTCTATGTATGTATGTTCCTATGTGGCGTTCTAGAGACAAAACGCGTAGACCGATTTTAATGATTCTTACGTCAATCGATTCTTCTTAACCCTGCGAGTGTCACTACTGCCTACATTAAAATTGGAAAATAGGATGATGGCGGATTTCGGACACCATATGTGTGGGGACCAATATTTTTTCTTCCAAACCCATCGTGTGGGGTATTATTATGATCAATATAAAGGGTTTTAAGTGATGATTACAAAAATATGCAACACTTATATGTTTAAACGTAACCAGTTCTAAAAAAAGATTAACAAAAAGTTGTAAATAAAAAAAAAAATTAAAAATAACAAATAACCCGACTGCTTAAAAAGCGAACTAAAAAGACGTAAACAAGAAGAAAAGCATGCTGTGCAGTCGGAGGATACATCTGGTTTTGGTCAGCCAGTCCGCGCATATGTATCTTCCGACTGCACAGCATAATTTTCTTCTTGCTTACGTCTTTATAGTTCGCTTTTTAAGCAGTCGGTTTTTTTGTTATTTTTAAATAATTTTGTATCTCAATTCGTACTCAAAGTTAGATATTCATTTTGTTTTGACATGCCTCATGCGCGATTGCATTGCGCCAACCAAATAAACTATTTATTACATACTTTATTGTACACCACAAAAAAACATACACGACAAACGTCCACATATATAAGTGTACAATGGGCAGTACTATTTTTCTTTCTTTCCAACAAAACAGCAAACAAACTCAAGCTTTATATCGCATTTGACCTACAAAACTAAGTTTTCTATAGAGCTGCACAATTCCAAAAGCTGATTACTGAATTAAGTCACAGCGCATTATCAGAGAAATTCGCCTGAAACATTGATTGCCGGAACCGGACCACTCGCTACCGTTGCTATCGAAAGTTGCCAACTCGTAATAAGATTGGATCCGAACTATTCCCAATGAGAACGCCACTACCTATATATTTAATTAATTTTATTTGCGTACATTTTAAGCTTTTATTCCGAAACTTTTCCCATTATAAGGTTTGTTTGAGTTTTGCACAGTTCTGTTGAAAAGTACAAGGGCACAATTTAAGTAAACTGTTTTTACTTTAAAAACTGGCGGTCGGTGTCGTGACACAATGAATATCGATTGCTTTTCATTAATTTCGCTTGTGTCGACGATTTTAATGCACGCCACCCTCATTGAAGTGTCATTGGATTACAAAGGGTGCCAAATTTCATTGATTTGCTTTTTAAAACCACAGATTATAAAACCGTTTACGAAGTGAGCAAGTAAGCAAAATTTGAAAGTTAGTCGCTTGAAGATTTATTGATTGGTGTTTAATAAACAAAGGGCGGCTCAAACGTGATGACGATATCGCGATATGCGTCTACAGAAAAAAGACACATTATTTGCAATTAATTTTTCATTGCGTGCGCTTTGTGGTTTAAAAAAGCAATGGAAATATTGCCATTTTATCTTATAAATCTGACTTTCACTAAATGAAAAATAAGGTGAAAATCATATGAAAAAGCATTGGATATTTTTTGTTGTGATCTTTTGACCGAGCACGATCGATCACCTATCTTTTGAAGTGATTGTGAGAGTGTGCAGGGGTGGTTGCCCGGCTGAATCCTGAACACTTTTAATATTAAACTAAGAAAGTATTTTCCCTGAGGATGCCGGAGAACAGACAGATAGCAATCACTCGGGGCAAAAAATAAACTTGCAGCTGGAGGATTAAGATCAGTTTAGTGGTTTAGGCGTGAAAACATAACAGACAAACAAATAGAGTTACTATCGCATTTTATAATATTAGTATGAATTTGATTAAGTTTTGCTGAGCTTCTTCACTCAGTGAGCTCGATAGATATTTCTGCCGCCTAATTGCGTAACATATAAATTCATAGAATCGATCGCACGCTCTTAAATTTTGTCATTTCAACAGAACGTGTTTTACGCTGCCGAGTAGACAGATTGTTAAACATGTGAAGAAATGGTTTAGCAACTTCTTTCAGTTGTGATCGAAACTGACAGGCCGGTAATCTAGATGCTGATGCTCAACTCAAACTGGAAATATGTGATTGGTGGGCTTCGTTTTATTTGGGATTATCGTGCTCAAGTCTAAGATCCTAGATGCCACAAACGTTACCGAACTCTTTTAACACACAATCAGTAGAATTAGGTAGTGTTATCATGTACTTGGAACGTACTCGTACCTACTTGCCAACTTGGACTATCATTTTCATTCAATATCTACCACACATTTTGTGTAGAAAGTTCAGTAACGTCTGTGGCGTCTGCGTTCTTGCTCTATTGGGTACACATAATGTCAAGCTGAAGTATCATATGCCAAACTCGTGTGGCCAAATTTTGGTTTCGAGTCGAGTATGATCATCTGGAATACGGACCATTGTATTACGCAATTCGGTATGATAATTATTTTTCAGTTATTTTTTAATTTATACTGCGTTTTTTAATTTCGTAAAGTAAACTGACAGCTGCCAATGACCTTATTTTATTCAAATGTTGCAAGCGCAGAGCATAGTGTTGTAGGTAATACTCAAGCATAAGTGATTCATCGAATCGATGTGATATGACTCCTCAATTTACTTTTACTAATTGGTGTAAATAAAAATTTTATGAATATAAACGTAATATATTTAAAAATAACAGTATTCAAACACATAGTACATAAACTTTTATTGTGTTAAATATGAAATCAACAATAAAATAAATGCGATCGATAAAATGAAGTCTGACACAAATGAGTAGATACTAAATAAGGGCCGCTAGGTTCTAAACATTTTTTTTTGCCGTGAAGTAGTTTCATTTTCGATCTACTTCGATATACGATTAACTTTCGATCATTCAAGGTAGTCAAGATACGACACTATTTTTATGTAACGATAAAGTGACAACCCCCCAAATGTCAGTTTGGTCTACGAAATTAAAAATCAGAGTACAGTTATTTTAAGCAACTAATTTCAATTTCGTTTTTCCAAGCTGTAGTTATTATTTTAAGATTTTTTCGTGCTGACGTCATAAAGTAGTCTAAAAAGAGTCTGAATTGCATAGGATTTGACGTTGACATTGACGCTTGCCATATCAAAAACAACGGCTCATTTGCACGAAAGACATAACTCGGAGTTGGTTGCTAGCTTAAATTGACAATAT
The DNA here is from genome assembly GCA_947562075.1 of Orthosia gracilis. Classification (NCBI taxonomy): domain Eukaryota; kingdom Metazoa; phylum Arthropoda; class Insecta; order Lepidoptera; family Noctuidae; genus Orthosia; species Orthosia gracilis. The sequence continues at coordinate 47,088,104 of OX387268.1, forward strand.
TGTATGACGAACTGTCAATTTAACAACGTGTTGGTGACCAGCCTTAATTATTTCAGTACAAGAGGCACTGAAAGTTTTCTTAAAAGGATAGTTTATGACGTCATCTAGGGGTCAAGTGAAAGTCAAGTGATTTTTGTAAAAATAAATGCGATTTTAAGACATAAAAATGGAAAATAAGGCTTATAAACCTAAAATCTCGAAATGGTTTTGCAATCGGCATGGGTTAATTTTTAATTTACGGTACAAACACTATAGTTATGAGGTATACTGAACACTGTTTTATCGAAGCTAGAACAAGCTGTCAACTCCAAAACTAATTTCCCTTTGTGAATCGCTTGATTATCGCGCTTTGCATGTCCGCCCGTTCAAAGAGCTTTAAAAGCCTAGTCAACAAAACTTTCCCCCTCGACGCGACTTCAACGTTTTTAATAAGAGTTGTGAAATCTTTACGGACTTCTTTAAAGTCCGGCTAAATTTGTTGTTGTTGTTGTTTTATACTGCTGTCTTTATCCTGTAATAAGCTTTATGGCAGAATGAATGTGGAGATTTATACAAAATATTCTGTATAATACCTAGACATAATTGATAAAATCACATCAATCATCATGAATTATATCTAGCTAACAATTGCCGGTTGATGGCAATAGACTAGTCCGCAATTACATGGGACTCAAATATAAATGGCGAATTGTGGGTAAAGGTACTATGGGTGCTTATCTGGCCAATCCTTCAAAGAACAAACGCGTGATGTTATTTATATTACAATACACTAATATTATAAAGCTGAAGACTTTGTTTGTTTGAACGCGCTAATCTCAGAAACTATTGGTTGCTATTGAAAAATTCTTTTTGTGTTGGACAGATCATTCATCAAGGAAGGTTATAGGCTATATAACATCACGCTAAAACCAATAGGAGCGGAGCATAAATGAAAAATGTTGCAAAAACGGGAAATAAAATATTCCTTTTTGAGAGCTTCCGTTGCGTGCCCTGCGTAAGCGGTTAAAGTTACGCAACGCTCATGTAAGTAGTATAGATAGGGTAGGATAGGTAGGGTAAATGGGTAGGTAGCCAGTTGTCGGGAGCGAAGTCGCGTGGGACATCTAGTATTACATTATATCGTCGCCGAGGTATTTTATTTATAGTTGCATTTTCGTGCTTTAACTTTTTAAACCTATCATATCCTATATTACAGCTTTCAAAACCGAAGCTCATATATATAACACCAATATAATTTCAGTATAAATTACACGAAGCAAGCTGAAACAAACAAAATCATTAAACTAGCTTGTTTAGCATCTTCGTTCGCCAAACAACCCTGAAAGGGTTTGTTTTAGTGACTCAAAATAAAAGCATTATTCTGTTCCCGGAACAAATTCATATCATCGACTTCACGCTCCCCAATTCAAACTGCGGAAGCTGTTTAACGACTGTTAGTAGATGGCTGCTTAAAACTAAATCTGGTTAAAAGTAAAGCGTTGAAGCGCCAACAAGCGTTAAAATCTCATCAGTAACGTTCACAATCAGGCTTCACTCAGCGGCCGGAGTGGTTCAACTGACAAGAGGCTAAATGTCGGGCGGTTTTTTGCGGGGGAACCATCGCGTCATCGCACCGCCCCTAACCCACTTTGACAGCAGGTCGAAGACGGTTTTTATCAGTGGCTGACTGCAAGACGATCGCCTTTTGTTCAGACTTCCCTCCGACGCGTCCGAGTCAATCACGATAATGTAGTATCGATTTTAGCGTCATCGCCGTCTGCACCCGATCGACACTTTATTACCCACACACAACGCGGCATGCATATGTACATAGGTAGGTACCTACTTGCTGTGTATCGACGTTTCTATGTGGTCGTCTTGCACGTTGCCACGAGAGCCGTGATGCAATTTGTGGGTTGAGGGTGGTCAGGTCAATCTGACGGTAAAACGACCCATCAAAAATGTTTAAAAGGGCATTATCTGTCCTCTCAAGTCTGATCTTTATATACATATTTATGTATACGTATGTATATATTAGGTATCTATGTCTTTTAAAATTATGCATTTATTTAAGGATATATCCACGATTTACACTATTTGTGTAGGTGCGCATGTTTTCAAATCTTAGTTTATGTAATTCACTTTTCATCTTTTCGCGCCCAAAATCCGCCATTATTCTGTTATCTAATCTTAATGCAGCCAGTGACACTCGCAGGGTTAAGACGAATTGATTGACGTAAGAATCATCAAAATCGGCCAACTCGTTTGGTCTCTAGAACGCCACATAGCAACAAACATACACACATATATACATACATAGACTGATAAACACATTACCCTCCTTCGGCAGTCGGATGAAAATACTTAAAGTTACATTTTCTGAGAAATTCTAATTGAAAACAATAGTTCTCGAATGAGATGTTTTAATCACAAGCCAAACCGTCTGAAGCAGTGATCTTAAAAATAGTATCTACAACAAAATTATAATGTAAAAGTCAGAGAAACTCGTTATTAAAAAATACTGCGCTTTAAATAACTTTTTCGTGATGGCAGAAGTTCTCAGTACCTACGCTACCCAGTTTATAATTGCAAAAGTTGCGCCCACGGCGATGCTGCATTCTCTTTTAAAAAAAAACCATTATTGTATGGGATTAACAAGTCTGTAAAGTTTGTTTTGTACTATAGAGTAGTTAATAATTCCATGCTTCTGATAAAGATCGGGTATGAAACTGCATCGTTTACTTGTAACAACATTTGCAGACATGTAGTTTTTTTTATTTACTCTCACGTAATGTATAACATGTAGCTTAGTCAAAGAAGTTATCATAGTTATTTGAGATATGTATGGGTATGTATTAGACATGCGAGCAACAGTCGTCAAATCACAAAGATCTTTTTAACAACCCTAACATAACGCATGTATTCCCCAAGAGCTAAGCAGATGTGTACCTCAGTTTTATTATTTTATCGATTAAACAAAAGAACCTATCGCAAAACGTCCCATTAGATCCACATAAGACATAAACAAAAACCCGCTAATAACCCAAATACCGTACTCAAAGTAAATGATCTGTGAAATCTTAGCGCATTTACCTTCCATTCATAACCTGTCACCGGGTTAATGAAGCAATTACTAAATATAACGAACAAATATGAGGTAACCTGAAGTACCTATTGACCTAATATATAAGGCTCACAATATTAGAATGCTCCATCATTCCGCGTGTAATGCAATTTCCTTCTCAAACGTTAGAAGCTATTACATGAAAGCAATCTATTAAATTTTGTTCCATCTCGGGGTGCAGGTTATTTGAAAATATGAATTGTGAATTACTGGTAAATTTATTGCAGTTTAACTAGGTAGTTTTGTTTGTATATGTATTTAGTACGTAAGCGATCGAGTTTTGCTCTGCTGAAAATAGAGAAAACGACGTTTTCTAAAAATCAAACCTAGCTAGATCGATTTATCGCCTCCGAAATCCCCTGCATACTAAATTTCATGCAAATCACTGGAGCCGTTTCCGAGATTCAGTATATATATATATACATATATACAAGAATTGCTCATTTATAGGAATTATATAGATAGATAAGATTTAATGCACTTATAAAACTAATGGCTGATTTTCGAATTGAGAATATGTAGTTAAGAACGTGTTAAACCCTACTCAACCAAAGTTTAACAGGTTTTCAGGCTAAAGTCGAGTGTGACAAATACTAATGTTCGAATTCTTAATTCAAAAAGTTAAAACCGGTTACATCCGGTTTTTAGGGTTTCGTAGTCAACAAGGAACCCTTATTGTTTGAGACAAATTTGGCATGGATATACATATTATTCACGCCGACAAAGTGATAAAAAAAATCATGAAAAATAATGTATTTTCCCTCGACTATCCACGGTTTGGGGTATTGTTGGATAGGCCAATCAAAAATATTTTGGGTCTGTGACAACCATTTTTCGATTCATTTGCGTCAAATTAAGCTTTAAATTGCTATTTTTGTTACAGTCAAGTGTGTGATTTTGGATATGTGAAAAAAATCACGGCAGTGGTATATATAACGAAATTAAAAGGAAAACTATCAAAGCTAAGTAGGCTTTACAAGTTTACGAATAATAGTCGAACAACTTATAAAATATATGTGTTAGCCGCCGAAACCGTTTAAATGATCAAGAAACAACAAAAATCCCTCTTCTTAGTCCGCACTATTGTGCAACTACGGAACCCTATTACTGCGTGTAGCCCGTTACGCACTTGCCTGGTTTTTGAAATGAGAATTTGATGTTCAGGACGTGTGAAACCCTTATTTAAAGGAACAATTTGAATCGAACGATTTAATAACAACTAATGTAGAGTTTAAAAAAAACCTATTAAGGTCATAGGGGGTTTCAGTAACTACTATTTAAAAGCGTTAATTAAAGGTTAATCAGTCGTTTTGCAAAGATTTCTTGGTATCTATTTAAGCCTGTAACTTTGAAGTCGGTAGGAATATGCGTCATCAAAGTCGTGCCATTATCCATGATTTTACATTGAAGCTATTAATTATAGTATTCTACGAAGCGCTAGTTTCTATTACATTACGTACTTTTGCATTTCCTTGATTAATATTTAAATAATCAAACTCATGCATTTAAAAAAAACATGTCCTTACAAGAAACCCAGACGAAAAACTTCTTGCCCACGACCTTATGCCGCCTTCAATTAACTGAAACAACCTTTTTAAAATTCAATTTCTAATCTAAATCTTCAGTTCAAACAAAATGTGAAGGACAAGGTTACACATGCAGACACATATTCTCAGGGATTGAGTCATATCCCTACATTGTTAAATTAGGACAAAATAGTTTTTACTGCAAATAATGGTATGTAAGCATTTGGAACCCGTAGCCGTGAAGTGGTAGTGGTGGTAGGGTTGCCAACATTTTGAGAAGAAGTTAGAGCGAGAGTAGAAGCAAAGTATGTTTATCTGATTTTAGAGAGGTTTATAAAGGAAGAGTACAGACTGAGAAAAAAGAGTGCCTACCCTTTATTGCTTTACTTTTAGCGTAACCAGCATATTTCTTTGTTTCAAAATAATTATACGACTATTAGACAATATCAATGAAACCCTGGTTTTATTTTCCATTATGACTGAAATGACAAAAATTCTTAAGTGAAATGTTGAAATGGAAGGAATTCAGTTCAAATAAATACTGTATTTCAGCGTACTAGCCATCCTTTTTAACCTACAATCCTTTTTATTGAGTGATCGAAGATTGGTTCATAGAATAACCCTACGCAAAATCGAGTACTATACTCTATATTAGAGTACAAAAGGCAACCCTAAGTAGTGGTTGCAGATTCAGCGGGACGAGGTGGCAGCTTGCCAGCCAACCCGGCAACCCGCTCCGCCAATCACAGCGCACTTCACTGCGGCTTGATAACGACCCACCGTGTTTACTACGAGCCTACCACACATAAATCATCGGTTCAGCTTACTTTTCCTGGATTTTTATGATAGTATATAAAATATTAATCGTCAAGGTCAATTGTTTTATCCCTGAAAGTGGATCGGTCAAACACTATAGAACCAATTTGAAGATCGCTTCAAATTGGTTCTATAGTGTTTAACGGACGGATGAGGAGATACTTTTCAATCACGTGCAGATCTCGATCTCGATCACGTGCTATCAGACAACACATGAGTGCCTGTTAGACACCAGCAGCCTTTTTGCGTAAGTGAATTCGGCAAGGCAAAGTGCAAAGAGTATGAACAATCGATCAATCACATGCGATATGAAAGAAGCGAAGTGGATTTCCGTCTACGTGTTTGGTCAATTGCACATACTCTTTGACCTTTGCCTTGCCGAATTCACTTACACAAAAAGGCTGCTGTTCTGATCATCTCTTCGGTATTTCAGACCAGGATTTCAAAACCAAGTCTTTGGTCATCCGAGAAGGCATGATTGGAAAGATTAGTCTAAGTCGCTGTCACCGTATGTAGTAAAGATGAATATCGCTAGCTGTCGCAGTTTTGAGACCAGTATAGAACTGTATCTAACTCTGAACTAATTGCTTTGCATGCTTCTCAAATAATAACGGGTGAAAACAAACAACAAATCTGTGTAACCTCTGACGTCATTCACGACCTTCTCATTTGACCATTACAGCATTTTATCGCCGCCGTGCTTCAATTGTTAAACCAACAATACCCGAGAGCAAAAATTGTAACGGAATTCATTAGTAAAGTAGTACTCCCGGGCGTAATGTGCGTTCATCGAGATTTGTTTATTATTCTATCAGAATAAGCGCTAGTGATAATTGCTGTTTGCATAATAAAATTGTGCTTATGAAATGAACTTTGCTCTCTAATGAACAAACGTTCTCTACTATAATCGTTTACCAAACTATTTACAAAATTTATTTTATAAATTGTTGCCCACAATACGACGACTCCGTATCGTGGATGGGTTTATAAACAGTGTGGACAATGTCCTTTCAGTATTATAAAGTTAGCTTCCACATTAAAGTGTTGCAAAAGTTCACAAATAAAACTAAAAGATAACGTTTTTGGGGATATTAATAGCAACCACAACGCTAGCCAACTTTGCCAATTAATACATTCTTGCGATACCTCGATACCTCGTGGCTACCTATTAAGCGATTGCATCATGAATAAATTCATTTGCATAGGCAAAAAAGAACTAATCATCGTGTGGTATCGAAACGTGCATTTGATAAGTTAGCAGCTGAAAATAATGTTCGCTCGATACGACATCCCAAGCTATGGCGAACAGCCAAAACTACGGCGGACTTAATGTGGTGTGAACTTTTATACGGTGCCAAATGAACTCCAGAAATATTGCCAATGGCATTAATGCTAGGCTTTGTAGTAAGACCATGTAGAAATTTATTTCTAAACTAGCTTCTGCCAATAGCTTCTCTCGCGGGCAAGACCAAGGGAATTTACTCTCAGTTCAAAAGTTTACCCTCCTTCTCCAAGGTATAATCTATCTCTTAATTTACCAAAATCTGTTTAGTGGTTTAGGTGTGAAAACATTACAAACAAACAGACTGAGTTACTTACGCATTTATAACATTAGCATGGATAATTAAGTAAATAGAATTTTCAAAAATCGTTGATTTGATGTTAACTTGCACTGTTACATTTTCTAATTATTTTCTTAGCATAATGATGATTAATCCTTTCTAATTAGACGACACCATGACACAATTCTAACATAACTACTCCAATGTAATAATATAAATAATTAACTGACTAATTAAATAATCGTAGCCTATTTACCATTGATATCAAAGAGTTAAACTAACCTTACGTGACACGCATAAGCTTACACGATTAAATAATTATAATTATATTATGATCGAGAATAAAAAGCAATGTTAAAATAAGTATACACTTCTTACTTTACATAAATATTTTGATTAATAATTAAATATACACTTTATAATACGCACGTGTGAAGATAAGAAAAGTGAAATGCACGCGTAAAAGCAGAGAAAGAATTTATAAATTGATTTACAAATATACGAGAGAACGGTGGTGGCCCGGTGGTAACGGCCGCGACTTACAAGTCAGGTCGTGGGTTCGAACCACGGTGATGAAGGAAAACATCTTGGAAACCGGCATGTCCTAGAACCAAACGTTCAAAGGCATGTTACATCCACCAACACGCACTGGACCCGCGTGGTGGATTACGGCCCATTCCCTTTATCAGAGAGAAGGCCTGTGTCCCAGATGTGGGGACATTAAAAAGGCTGATAATGATACAAATATACAAATGTGAAATCCGTTTTTCAACACACTATGATATTTGTTCCTTCGCGAGCCATCAAGACTGATTGCCATAAATATCTTGAGTTACAATTCAATATATACGCTTTTCGTACGAGTGATAAGAAATGTAAAACGCACTCGTGTGGAAATCACTACATTGTGCAACTTTATGCGATGCAATATAAGTCAGTTTGGGATTTCCCAATTGTGTAGACATCCGACTACCTAAAACATATTATACCATACCATACCTACGCATATTCAGTTTTACATTACAATAGCAAAAAAAATCGACATAACTTCAGTATCTGTTCAACCTATAGGTACAACAGATTTATTTAACCAGCAGAAACATTAGATATTTTCCTTCCATCTCAACATTTATATATTCAATAGATAATAATAGAGTTGTTAGTCAGAACCTCTGGGACCTGCTCGCTTCCATCGGCATCCCGAGCCATCATGGCTGAATAAGTAAAGTGGAGAAGGCTTCGCAATGTAATGCCGTTACATAACAAACGTACTCTCCACACCGCAAATAACTTCACAGTATCTAGGTAGGGCATATGTATGTATGTTCTATGTATCACATAGTTGACCGTGTGGCTCGTCTGCTTATGATGTTGATCCAGCAATTTGGCGCACGGTTGGCGCAATGGTTGAGCGATAGACTGCTGCGCTGCATGTCGCGGGTTCGATTCCCGCACGGAACAAATATTTCTATGACCTACAGATAGCTGTTCCGGCTCTGGGTGTTTGTGTATGTAAGTTTATATGTTTGTAAACGCACCCACGAAACAGGAAGAAATTCCTAGTGAGGACAAGACTATAAAAAAAAATGTGTATATTTATCATGAGGATCATATGTATTCAATGCAACAGAATGTAACTAACGAATACTTCTGTCGGTAACTGAAGAATACTTCAGTTACATTCTGTGACAATAAATACTTTTTCTTCCTTTCTATGATAAAAAATAGATTTACCAAGATTGTCAATGATTAAAAATTTTTAGTCTCAACAACAACTAGTAATTCCATAGGATATGATATAGTTTGTTAAATTACATGGTTTTCTATAAAGGAGGTTCAGTAGGTCCTACTATAATTTTTGTTCGAAAATCAAAAGTCAATTATTCAAACTGAACTGAGAATCAACCATTTCGGAACGTCAAAGATTACAAAAAGCGGTCTTCCAAAACGGCGTCCCCTCACCACTTTGTTTTAGCTGGGAAGAAGAAGTGGTGCAACGACCCTTCAATACATTTAAATTGTCATTTCTCATCACATTCACGCTGTCTTCAACTAGCTGTCCCCTTTGCTCCCCTCAACTGGCTTCCTAGCTATCTACCCTACCTACCTATCTGCCCGACCCTGCCTACCTACCTACATATCCTACCTACCCTCCCTACCCTACCTACCTAAATACATACATACCTACCGATTTCCTACCCTACCCTGCCAACCTACCTACATACCTGCATACCTTTATACCAACATACCTACATTCTTATATACCTATTTCCTACCCTACCCCACCTACCTACCCTACCTAGCCTACCTATCCTACCTACCTACGAATTTTTTTTCGGTCCATCTTTGCCCTTCTAATGAAACCAGTTTGGGCATATCGGCTGGATGGTTTCAAATGCTATATCGGACATAGATACTACTTTAGCCAACCTGTAAAACTTTGACATTTCAGTAGAGTTTGACACGTTCTTAATTTCAATTCTCAATTCGGAAACTGGCCAATAAATTGACAGAATAAACGAGTGAATGTATTTTTGCTTCCACGTAGTGCAAACACTACACATTATCCCGTGGCATCCTCTGGGATACCCACTAGGGAACCGATGGTCTATTTGTAGGCGAAATCATACATTTTCTAGCACCAATTATTATGTTAGACAATGTTTATTCGGGGAAAGTCCACGTTATTATATTTAATGAACCGGTTATTAGCTTCCATTATTGCGAAAATTAATGCAATGTTTTCATAAAATGAAAAACTTGCAAGTCTGCAATTTTACTGATGCGAAACTCGTTTAAGCGTATGTCATTTTCATACCCTGAGTAAATCACTGAGAGATCTTAAAGATCTTAAAACGAGAACTTATCATTTCCCGTTTTAATAATTATCATTAATTTGTCTAGAACCGAATTCGTTGCTTTTTTTAAATCTCAAAGTAATAATGTCTACGTACACAATTAGTGACAATTAATTTGTAAAAACATACAAGAATGAACTAAATTAACATACGCACGAAACTAAAATATCTACTAACAAAAACAGTTGAGTTTATTTCGAGCCTCCATGAAGAACCATTTATTATGTGTGTTATACTAATTATATGTACTGAATAGAGTAATTTTTACTTCAAATTCAAAGGATTATAAACAAATAAATCATGGCTGTAGAGTATAAACATATAAATTAACAGAATGGCTAGCATCACCTCTAATAAACAAACATAGCTATGCTTCGATGGCTAGGGCTGGTAATACATCTTTTTAATAATAAAACGTTATTTGTGTCTTGTATTTTAGTATCTACCAAGTTCTAACCTACAGAATTATTGCGGTCAAAAATAAATCTACTGGTTACATTTGACAATTAATTTAGAAAAAACATTACCTACACTAATATGGCTACCAAAGAAGCAATCTTTTCATAAATCTTTTCCATCGTATCTATCGTCCTGCGTGAAATCGATACTAGACGTGGAGTTACTAATGGTCCAATTACCAGAAAAGGATTACTATTCATAGTTCCCGAAACAGACAGAACTTCGTACAAGCCACCACATCCACAGCAAAGATTGCTAATAAGACATTATCCGCAACATAAATTCTATAAAATCCGTATTTAGAGAGCTATTTATCTGCTTCATTACAACATAAAATGTTCTGTTTCTTGTCAGCGGTATAACAAAAATAATGGTTATTTTATGAATGGCTTGAAGCAGCACCATTAACACCTGCCTTACCTGCACTTTATTTGTGATTAATTGTTGTTCAACAACAAAAAACAATGTAGTTCTTACTAAATGTTGTTTTCCTGTTGAATGGCGATGTAGTTGATGCATTAAAGAACTGTTTGCTTACTACAGAGCCAGCTGAACGTCAATAGGGCGCTGATCAGGGGCGTTTCCATTGATGCTTACTGCGAAGGCCTTGGGCGAATTTGTTCAACAACCATTGATTGATGACGTAATCTGTGTAGCCGGAACTATATTGTACTATCTTGGGATTTGGTATATTTTATTTAGGTTTATTCTTTGTAATCCCTCACTTATTTTTATTATTTATCAAAGATTGTTATCAGTGTGTACGGTACCATGTGGTTGAGGATACTAAATATGAATCTAGCTTTAATTAAAAATCCTTACGATCTTTATAAAACATATTTGGGTTGGCCATTATATTACCTACAGGTCCCTTATATAATTTAATAATGAAATAAGACCTCTGGCGTAAAGCCTCTAATTTATGGAAAGGAGCATCCGAGCGAGGGACATCGTAAATAAATCATTCGAATTATTTGCCCATACCTGCACCCTCAGGGTTAATTTGAAAGCCAGCTTCGTATGGCTATTTAATAGAAAACCTTTATATAAAATGCAAACACTTGATATTTCGGTTGATTATATAAAACTTTAGGTACTTTATACACTTATTTTCATAGTGCATGTTACTATAACAGCCCCGTTGTATCTGCAGATTGCCTTACCATAAGCATAATCACCCTCTAACGTTGACTGCTGGGACACTGGCCCTCCTATCTTGAGAGGAAGCCGTAATCCACCACGCGATTGCCTATAGCCGATTGTTTAAAAACTGAATACACAACTAATCGCCTCTTAACTTCATCATCACATACTAACTTGAGCTACAATATCCAATCAAGAATGCTACAATGAACTATCACACGGTACGCTGCCAGACTCACGACGTTTGGATTGGTTAATTGGAATTTAACTCAATTATGGTACCGTGCATTTCAGTTTAAGTTATCTTAACTTACTTTAGAATTTCTTGTTACCTTTAAGACCCATTAAAAGGCAAACTACGAAAGTTGGAATACGCCATATTTCAAGTATTTCCCAAAGGCAAACTGTGAACGCAAAAATATACTGTAGGTATTTGAAGTATTTGCGAGACACTTAAAAATCTGCCTAACCTATTATCAACTATATTGGGGTGGGCTTCTATTTTAGCCGGGTGCAAGCACTTTATATGGAGTGACTGCTTATCTGACCTCCACAACCCAGTAACTGGGTAACACCCTTGTCATGGCAAGTGTCCGATTTTCTGGCTTCTGAGTCTGCTTCTTCTTCTGAGTCGCCGCGTTAATAGGTATACTGTCCACATAGCAAAAAAATAGTTAAAACAATCCCAAATGCCATAAGTACGTCATGGGACTGTAAACTTGTAAAGACTGTCAAACTTCTACAAATAATAGTTAGGCCCAACAGCTCACCGCGCTTGCCGAGGTATGGAACATTCTCGCAATGTAAAGATTGTCATTGGTCACCCATCCAATTTAGAAAAAGAATTAACCCTATTTATCTTAAATAATCACACTAATATTATAAAGGCGGATGTTTGCGTGTGTGTTAGTAGGTTAGTTAGTTCTTCACGCGTAAACGGCTGGACGGATCTGGATGAGATTTGTCATAGAGATTATAGTCAGGAATAGCACATAGGATACTTTATATCCCGGTAATATGTTCCCTCGTGATAATTTTCGACATTTACGCGGGCGACGCCGCTGGCAGAAGCTAGTATTATTATAAACACGAAAGTTTGTGAGGATGGATGGATGGATGGATGTTTGTTACTCTTTCACGCTAAATCTACTTAACGGATTTAGATGGAACTTTACAGTAAGATAACTTCTACATCAGAATAACACATAGGCTATCTATATATATAAAACAAAGCCGTGAACTGAAACTCAAGAACGGCTGGACCAATTTTTATGATTTTTGAGTTTTTGGATTTATCTACGTCTGGAATAGAATAATAAGTAATAAAACATCGGAAAATTAACGATAAAAAAATACATTTTCCCATACATTTTGCGAACACAGCACCATCTCTGACACATGATAGAAACAAAGCACACACGAAAAAATCGCCCAAGTGCGAGTCGGACTCGCGCACGAAGGGTTCCGTACCGCAAAAAACGGAAAAAAGATCACGTTTGTTGTATGGGACCCTCAGTTAAATATTTATTTTATTCTGTTTTTTGTTGTTATAGCGGCAACAGAAATACATCATCTGTGAAAATTTCAACTGTCTAGCTATCACGCTTCATGAGAAACAGCCTGGTGACAGACAGACAGACAGACGGACCGCGGAGTCTTAGTAATAGTATAAATGAACATGGCGTTGTATGCTGATTCCGATATTGCCAGTAGATGGCGTTGTCGATTTTTCTGTAATTCATCCTATAGTTTTAATATAAAACACAAAAAAAAATTCTACCTATGTCCGTTATAGACTTTGAAACCATCCAACCGATATACCCCAAACCGGTTTCATAAGAAAAGCAATGCGAAGATGGTTTAAGACAAAACAAAATATTGGTAGGTAGGTATGTAGGGTAGGGTAGGTAGGTATGTAGGGTAGTGTAGGGTAGGGTAGGTAGGTCGAGTAGGGTAGGTTGGTAGGTAGGGTTGGCTAGGTAGGTATGTACGGTAGGGTAGGGTAGGTAGGTCGAGTAGGGCAGGTTCGTAGGTAGGTAGGGTAGGGTAGGTAGGTATGTACGGTAGGGTAGGGAAGGCAGGCGCTAAGCAATCATTTGACGGGAGCGAGGCCGCGGGCACAGCTAGTAATTTATAAAGATACAAGTCCTAACACCACGCGGGCCGCGGTCGGTAGCTAGTCGTAAATATTTGCAAGACACATTATTTGTGAGACACCTTAACTACGTAAAAAAAACAGCTCAAAGCCCGATTGAATGAAATAAATAATGCGACAGGATAGGGGAGGCTATTGTGTCCGAGAAAAATGACGTAGTCCGGTTGTTCGGACTAAACGTATCCTTTTTTGTAGAAGACAGGGTTACCGGATTTTCTTTAGTACCCATCAGTTTTATTTCTTATGTGAATGTAGTTTGCTACGAGGGTATACGCCTTTCGCTGTAGCAAATGTTGGCCTCTAACTTGAATTTTCTTCCGTTACATAAAATGTTTAAACGCTAAAATGTATCGGGATAGCCCCGGATGGGAATCTGAAATCCTTTTACTTCGATCCTTGTTCTGGAATCTCTCCCCGGGGTACATTCAGGTTTTATTACGACCCACTACTCGCTACAGCACGGTATTGCCCACAGCTGTCAGAATCGTCAATATAATTAAGTATTATTTGCATAGAACCATGTCATCAGCCAGTAAAGTGTACTATAAACTGATACTTTTAGTCCTATTTATAAGGCGTAACCGGTGAAACATTATTTTCTTGTGTAAAAGTCATGACGATTACGCCTAGTCGTAACACGCATAGCTAGCAATAGTAATCCATTTTAAATCAATTACTAGAACATTCATGATATTTAATGCTTTATTGTTGCTATTAAAATAAACACTGTTATTTTAGTTGTATCTATTGCACTTATAAAAGATAACAATAAATTATAATATAGTATAATATAAAAGATACATATTTAATTCATAAATCGCTAAGGGCACGATTCAAGCAAAACTAATCTTGCCAAAATAGGTAAGCAGATACCCGATTAAAACCTAATACAATTAAGATATTAGTCGCATTAACGCCCACGGAAGATTAACGAGGTATTAGGTGCCTACGTTTTGTCAACTGAAACATATTGAAAAAAATAACAAAACCTTACAATAACTACAATTTATCGAAAGTTACTTACCTCGTAGCATGACGTAGACGTTTCGCCGCCGCCGCCCAAATTATACGATAAACATTGTTTTTGTGACACGTATCATGTTATTTAATGTCCCACTATTAATTTTGAATCTTTTTTCGAGAAGCCAATTATTATTATGGAAACCGAAGGTTACACGTGACGTTTATTCAACAAGGTTTGTATTTATGACACGCGTCACGGTCGGTGCATACACGTGCGTCGTGCAGCGAGCTGTGTACCGGTGCGGCGCGCGGCGACTTGTGCGGCGTGCGGCGTGCGTCGTGCGGCGAGCGGCGAGCGCGGGGCGACAGACGGTGCGGGCGTGCGCGCTCGGCGTCTCCGCGGACTCAACTGTAGGGCTTCTGTCCCGCTAGGGCGGCGCGCCCACGCTCGATACCGCCGCCTTCCCAGCGCCCTCCCACATTGCAAAATCGTTTATAATTTTTTTACAGATTATTGCAAAAACACAGATATTCTCCAATACGTTTCCAGCCACGTCTCGGTACTCGACAAGCTCTCGAGTAACGACGCGTTTATTCTCCTTGCATCGTTTTTGTGGGAGTAATAAAGAGCGGCCTGAGTGTAATGATAACGTGGCAAGCGGGAGGCGTGGCTGTCCAATTTAATGAACGCTTTGACATCACTTCATCAAGGATTTATTCATATTTTATTTGGGCATTATTTCTTAATCGATTCAGACGCTTATACTTAACGTTTAAGTAAATTCCTCGCCATTTTTATACATGGGTACCAACATAAAATAAATACCAATGCATAAATTATGATTAATTTCACAAAAGGGTTTTTCAGAATCTATTAGATTAGATGGACTCAGCAACTCGTGGAATCCCAAAGAAATAAAATTATAAATTGAACATTCCTACTATCTATATATACTATCCAAGGTACTATCTTGACTGTGAACATGTCGATTTGATTTGAAAATAATGGATGTATAGAAAACCCTGGTCTAACAAAGGATAGACACAATAATTATGAGTGATGGTGCTGAAAACCGTGATAATAGATCTATCGCATTAATTGGCACCGCTATCTTTGTGGGTTAAGCGATCGTAAGCTCGGCTTAGCAAAGGCTCGTTGGGCCTTTAGTTCCCTGTTCGGGTAAAACTTAATAGCATTTTTTGTAGTTTACTTCCCGTGTAACAACTGTGGATGATAAAAGTTAATGCTATAGTGTAATGGCGTATCCACACATGCCGCCGGCTTATACCGCCGGGTTTTCCGCCGGCTTTCGGACCACCTTGCCGCAGAATTTGCCGCCGGCTTTACCGGCGGCCTGCAGATGCGGTTGCAATTTTCGCAGTAATGCTGTGACTTGCACGTAGTTAGTCGTGTACGTAGGATTGGAAGATGTTGGAGTATAATATAGTTGCGTGGATTGCAAGTGTAGTGTTGTATGTGAAAAAGCCGCGCGTGCAGCAAGTAAAAAATGCATGTGCCGCGGCCATGCCGCCGGCCTGGCCGCCGCCGGGCATGTGTGGTTGCGCCATTAGGTGACTACAATTGATTGCTGTATCAAATACGATACTCATCACTTTTAAGGAATACTTCATTATATCTTAATTAGCTTATCAAGCAGTTTTATAGATGAATAAACGAAATTTGAGAAATTAAAAAAGAAGGTTTTATACGTGTTTTAATTTAATTTTAATTACTTAACACAAACATATAGGTGCTCTGCTCTGCCTAATTATTCTGGGAATCCAGGAGTGATGTTATATTATAAATGAATAAGTATAAAAATACAAAATCAAAATACAGTTCTATCAATTATTCTGTAGAGCTCACTTCGCAGCCAGAGCGATCACAATGTATTTAAAACATTTTAAACAATACTTTAATAGTTGCTGGATATAACTTTAAACTGTTGATCCTATTACCATCGTTAACCTTAATATTAATTAACACGCTGCAAGTAATTCTAACTTGTTTTAAGTCATATCAGCTTTAATTCTTCTAGCTATGAACCAAAATATATTCACAGCATCCGTGAACTTGTTATCAGAGAGTAGGAGGTAGACACACACTATTTCTAGGTACGCAACATCCTTACTAATATTATAAATGTAAATGTAAGTTTGTTTGTTACGCTTTCACGCAAAAACTACTGAACCGATCATCATGAAACTTTGTACATATATTCTTGGAGGTATTAGAAGTAACATGGGATAGCTTTTATATAAAAAAAAAATACTGACTTCACTGCGCGCGGGCAAAAGCTAGTAATATTATAAATGTGAATGTAAGTTTGTTTGTTATGCTTTCACGCAAAAACTACTGAACCGATCATCATGAATCTTTGTACATATATTCTTAGATGTATTAGAAGAAACATAGGACAAATTTTATTAAAAAAAATAAAAAAAGAATGACTTTCCTGCGAGCGAAGCCGCGGGTAAAAGCTAGTATTATTTAGGGCTTGAACTCTTCATTTTAAACCTATGCATTAGAAACAAACTTATGTGAAAAAAAAAGAAACGATAGTTTGGAATTTGCATAAAACTTTTGTGTACGTTTCACACGTTGCATATGTGAGACCAGTTTATTTCTCTATATTTGTTGTCTTGATTATTTTTATCTTCCTCTGAGCTGAACATTTTCTCACGTGCCTAAAAAAGCCTACTAGTACATGGGTTAGTGGCCATAAATAGTCGTGTCATACCTAAATCCTATCTAACTTTACTCTTCCTCGTATAGAAATTGAAATTAAAAGATTTCTTCCCTATAAAATATATGAACATAAAAATGAGGACACTGGACATGTTGAGTGAGGTTATGTGCATAAATTGGGTATTTTAACAGAACATTATTAATATAGACCTTTTCAAGGTATCCGGTGACAGCGACAGACTATTTTTTTTCCTTACATGAGCTCTCTGATGACTGACAAAGCCAAATTAACAACCATAGACAACAGATTAGTAAAAAAAACATCCATTAACAGTTACAGAAATCTTAATAAGCAATAAAGACATAAGAGTTACCCCCTAAACTTTGTTATGTTTTCAAGTTTGCTTTGTGTTCAAGTTGTCCATGTCTATCCAGAGATCCTAGACAGTCACCACTTCATCGCCATTCCTGAGCCCCTTCAAAACCTTTTACCACAATTTTTCATTACATACCTAAATCATGTAAGTATGTAGTCCACCCTAATATAATTAAACTCTCAACTTGAACTCATTAATCAATGTATGGACATGGACATTGACGTCACTGAGTTCATCAATTTATTGCTTTCATCCATGAGTAATGTGAAGCTTGAACAATGTGGGCGGGCTTGTGTGTTTATCAATATAACTGTGATTTACATAGCTCCATTTATTACCTTTGTTGGTACATGGCATAGAAAAGCACTAAGTCTAGTCTTGGCATAATGAGTGAGTAGGTGCTCTAACTTTAATACCTATACGTACATACTCTATCCCCGATTTCCGAATTAAATAGGTATGAAGTCAAACTTGCTTTTTTTTTGCCTCAATGATAATTAAAAGTTAAAATATTTTTAAAACAAGCTTATCTATACTAATATCATAACGCTTGTTTGTTTGAACGCGCTAATCTCAGGAACTACTGGTTGGAATTGAAAAATTCTTTTTGTGTTGGATAGTCCATTTATCGAGGAAGATTATAGGCTAAGTAACATCACGTTACGACCAATGGGAGCGGAGCATAAATGAAAAATGTTGCAAAAACTGGAAAAATTCTTTTTGAGAGTTTCCGTTGCGTGCGCTGCGTAAACGGTTTAAGTTACGAAAATATCATGTGTGATGGAATTGTTCCTCTTTAAAAGTTCGTAAAAAAAAGTCCGCGACAGCATGTATGTCTATCTTTTAAGATGTATATATACAGGGTGTTTGGAAGGGAGCTGTACATACGCCTAGGGTAGAAACTAGGGATAGTCTGCTACCTACCCCCGCCCATTATATTGACCTTGGCCTCAAGGTTTTTTTTTAATTTATTTTTATTTTTTATTTGACTTTTTTGTGATTTTTTGACTAAAACTACCTGTAGCTCAAAATCTATCCATGGGACCGGTCGGCTAATGGTCTTGTTTTAATCGTTAGAGTCTTAGGGTCCTGCAAAAAATTATTTTACACCAGAAAATTGTGGAGAAGAAAAGTTATGGGGCCTGAAGTACCATAGTAAGGTAAAGAAATAATTTTAAGGGCAACTTTCTATGGGGTTTAAAAAAAACTAACAGGGTTGGAGTTCTTCTGATTTTTTTAAAACATCCTCAGTCCATGCCCTTTCTAACGATATGCTAAAAGTGTATTTATCACTTTTAGTTTTAAAGTTATTAATTAATTTCCGCAACTAGGGCACTTTTACCACCACGAGTCGACATTTGTAAGACAAATGTAATTTCCAGAATTTAAACCAGTTTGGCCTACAGTTGGCAAATTTGTTGTCTCACTCTTACACGAGAGCAACATGTAAGAGACAAAACATGTCATGTCATGTCTCTTTCGCTCTTGGGTCGACGGGGCCGGGCAGGTAACTCGTTGGGGTCTTTGTTAGTCAGTCGAGATTTACCCATCTTAGCTAACTTACGTACTTGCCGTTACGACGCTCCACTGTTTTCGTTAATTTTGTTGAGTTTGTTATTACTTCGTTTTTGTTAAGTTTTGTTATTTGTTACCTTGTTGTTGGCAAAATGGCTGGATTTACCAGTGAAGAGTACACCGACATGCTGGTGGTGTATGGAATGGCTGATTGCAATGGGCGCGAGGCACGGAGGATTTATCAAGAACGGTATCCTAACCGGCGAGTGCCTAACCACCAAACGTTTGGCTCAACTTATCGGCGTCTGCGAGAAACCGGAAATTTAAATTTCCGGGAACCAGCCGTGAACAGATTTCAACCAAATTTGGCTGCGGAAGAACGCATATTGGCTGAATTTGAGGAAGATCCGACCAGACCAGGTAATTTTTTACATAAAGTTTTTGTTTTTAGCTCTTATGTAATGAACTAGCATGTGAATTTCATAGGCAATTTTTAAATTAACATGAGCATGTGTGTGAGAGAGAGAGAAATGGAAAGACAGAGATAGCAATCAATGTTACATAGCTACTAATTCATAAGGAAACCGCTAACGTTGATATTTTTATTGTTTTAGGCTTAGAGGATAACGACTATGCAAGAAGGGTGGAGTTTTGCCGCCACTTGCTCCATACGGACGTGGAAGATATTAATTTTTTACGGAGTATTCTCTGGACTGACGAGTCCAAGTTTGACAAGGAAGGAATTGTAAATTACCACAATCTCCATCACTGGGCACCCAGAGATCAAAACCCGAGAGTCAAGAGGCACAGAGGTTTTCAACGAAGGTTCTCCGTGAACGTATGGGCAGGCGTCATCGGTAATCGGTTGATAGGGCCGCACTTTTTGCCAGACAACCTAAACGGGCAAAACTACTTAGATTTCCTCGAAAACGATTTGCCTGATTTAGCGGAAGAAGTGTTTGACGAAGATCGGCCCATAGTCTTCCAGCACGACGGCTGTCCTGCTCATTGGAGCCTAGCAGTGAGGGAGCTTCTGGACAACTGCTTTCCTAATTCTTGGATTGGTCGGGGTGGGCCAATTCCCTGGCCCCCAAGGTCGCCTTTTTTTTTTTTTTTTTTTTTTTTTTTTTGATCTCGCTGGGAAAAAATGCATTACGCATACCCACCCATTGGGGGAATGGGGGGTTATGTGGGACTCCCCGGAAAGATTCCGGTATACCCACTAAAATAACCCAGCGGCACTCCCGCATCGTCTTGAATTGGAGGGGGACTGGGAAACTGGCAGAGCCTTTACGTCCAGTCCCCCGCCGACGACCGCCCGCCTTTACAGCGGGGCCTTCACGCCCCCCCCTCAGTGGAGGGGCCCGGGAACGACCGCGAGTGCTCGGCCGTTCCCGCCCGCCGAGGGTGGTGACACGTGCAATGCGAGCGAAGGCGCCCCCGCGCCTGTCGCCCGCTAGTCACCACCAGGAGGTGGGAGGAGACGATCGTACAACCGCCTTCTCCCACCCCTTCTTCGCCTGCGGTGCGGCGGCGCGAGAGGATCGTCCTCCCGCGCCCGCTCCGCCGCCTCCTTTTGCGACATCACGTCCTCGCAAAAGGAGGCAACCGCCGCCCAGGCCTCCTCACTCCCCAACATGGAGTTGAGCACGCTGGGAAGTGAGAGGTCCTGCCCGACCACATCGATCAAGGCACGGCGCAGCTCAGCCCATGCTGGGCACTCCTCGAAGGTGTGCTGCGCCGTGTCCTCCGCCGCGCCGCAGTGGTGGCACGCTGGGTTTTCCTCCCTCCGGATCCGGTGCAGGTGCGTTCCGAAACAACCATGTCCGGACAACACCTGCACCAAACGGAATGAGAGGAAACCGTGAGGCCGCTCGAGCCAGCCCCGCAGGACTGGACCGAGCGCGTCCAGCGTCCGACGGCCAAAGGCGGCGGTGGCGAGGTCCTCCGTCCAATGGAGGATGATTGCGTCCCTCGCCTCCCGCCGCACGGCCTCCCGCTCCTCCGCCCCAAGGTCGCCTGACCTTACCCCACTCGACTTCTACGTCTGGGGAAGGGCGAAAGAGTTGGTGTACGCAGAAGAAGTACCAACAAGGGAGGTTCTAATTAACAGGATCCACGCCGCATTCGATACAATGCGCGAGGAACTGCTGCTTAGAACGGTGACCGTGGAGATGAGGAAGAGGTGCCGAGCATGTTTACAGGTCAATGGTCATCAATTTGAACAAAATTTGTAATTAATTAAAATTAGTAATTAATTAAAATTTGTAATTTAATGACATTAGTCATTACCAAATTTTTTGTTTCATTTGCCATCCTTTTACGATCGAACACATTTAATTTTCATTAGTTGAAATTTTTGCTTGAAGTGCCCTAGTTGCGGAAATTAATTAATAACTTTAAAACTAAAAGTGATAATTACACTTTTAGCATATCGTTAGAAAGGGCATGGACTGAGGATGTTTTAAAAAAATCAAAAGAACTCCAACCCTGTTAGTTTTTTTTTAAACCCCATAGAAAGTTGCCCTTAAAATTATTTCTTTACCTTACTACGGTACTTCAGGCCCCATAACTTTTCTTCTCCACAATTTTCTGGTGTAAAATAATTTTTTGCAGGACCCTAAGACTCTAACGATTAAAACAAGACCATTAGCCGACCGGTCCCATGGATAGATTTTGAGCTACAGGTAGTTTTAGTCAAAAAATCATAAAAAAGTCAAATAAAAAATAATAATAAATTAAAAAAAAACCTTGAGGCCAAGGTCAATATAATGGGCGGGGGTAGGTAGCAGACTATCCCTAGTTTCTACCCTAGGCGTATGTACAGCTCCCTTCCAAACACCCTGTATAACCTTTTTTTATGGTAATCAAATTTGTTCATTTGCGAAGGAGTTTTATCAACATCTATACCAATATTATAAAGCTGCAGAATTTGTTTGTGAGTGTTAGATAGCCAGTTGACGGGAGCGAAACCGCGGGGATCAGCTAGAATAAGATAAATTAAAAGAACGAAATTTTAATATCGCTTGTCAATACATATTTATTAAGCCCAAACACGATTGAGGTATCTTGTCTCGTTGAGGAGTTGCTTTGGCCGCCTGCCAGATCCATCATGAGACCAGGTCCATAGTACCATATTGCTTCAATGTTTCCAAAGTTCCATAAGTATTTTGCATTAAAGTAGGGTTTGACACGTTCTTAATTTCAAATACTCAATTCAGAAATCGGCTCACACACTATTCTGTCCATATGTAAATGTTGGGTGTTCACAAAGTACCTACAAATTGTTTTTTGTTTAAAATTCATTACATTGAAGTAGGCCCCGCATAAATCTAAGCAATCAACCTGTTCTGGCATCCATCCACCTGAATCAATGTAAAAAAATATTCAAATACACAGTTCACACGAAACAACGTCAGTCAAAGAAATATATGAGACACGGAAGGCTGGAAATTCCGCAGCAACAAATATAATTGAATTTATTCGAATGTAAAAACATTAGCGTAGCATAAATCTGTGCGGAAAAACGAATGGATCACATAATGCAGTGGCGTACTGCGGGCGGCGGTGGGGTCGTTGGTGGTGGTCGCTGATAGCATCAGTGCGGTCAACGGCATGCGCTGGCAGTGCAGCCCACTGACCGGTCGACCGCCGCACCTGCTGCCCAACGACATGCAACGCCATAGTGATGTGACCCTCCAGCTCTGGACGGAGTGACTTTTTTTCGGCGACAGCAGATTTCGAAATGTTTGGAATTTTCCACGTGACGTTTCGGTAGCACCCGTCATTCCTATCCATTTTGTTCTCGTTGAAAATAGTTTTCACTGATAAAATGTCCGTTTGTCTCTAGGCTCTCGATTCACATCTGAGAGATTTTCTTTAAAGTTTTTCTGAATCATCATAAGAACCATAAGATAAACAGATGCAGAGGACATGGTATCGCATACTATGCGTGTAACTGACCACAGCGTGATAATAAACAGATGCAGAGGACATGGTATCGCATACTATGCGTGTAACTGACCACAGCGTGATAATAATCTTGTCTCTTTATTATGTGTGTGTACATTAATGGTTAAATAAATAAATAATAGCACTTGCAGACTTAGCTCAGTAGGATGTGAGAATTGTCTTCCTATTCCATGCAACCTCATGTCAAGAAACAGGATGCAGTTTGTTGTTATATTTTCTAGATCACTTGTTATTTTCTACTGAAAATATCTACGATTTTCCTATCACAGTTTATATATGTTATAACCTACGCCATCACTAGCCCGATACAACTACCCACGTAATTCACCATGCGGTACCGTCATGAACCACTTTATAATTAAAATTCACATGCAATAAAGTACTTCCTTTTGGTTACAGAGCTATGTGAGCTTACTATACAGACCCATACATCGCAACGGAATAATATTAGCGACAATAAGTAGGCTGGGTTTTGTGCAAGGCAATTACGGACTATTTTTCCTTTTGGCATATATCGTTGCTTTATTTTTAGAAGTTGAAGATTATTTTAGGAAAAAGTTTTCAAAATTTACAAAATTTACTTCAAAATTTACAAAAAATGAGAAACCTCAGGACTTCACATTTTTTGTAGCTGAGCTAGGTAACAGCACCTGTGTTTCAGGGGCCAGTGACTACCTCCGTTACATTACATAATTATAATTAATTAAACACCAATGCAATTAATATTAGAATTACAATACGAATAAGTTTTCACTAAACATCCTAGACCAAAAACAAAATCACTATCAAAGTCCTAAATATAAACAAACTCAAAATGAAATCAACGAAGGAATTTGAAATTCGAATATTCTTTGCACAAGAAGTTTGTATCGAGTATTTTATGCCAAAGTAGGTTGTATTGCATTGAGATGGAGATCAAATTTATATTGGTGTGCTATGAGATTTTACCAATAGAGACGTCATACTCATTATAAAGAAATAAAAACATGGCGATATTTTACTTTAGCTACCCACATAGGACCTATGGAACTTGAAACTTCATTTCTATCACTGAGTAGGTCAAAAGATCACAGAGAACCTCGTTGTCAGAAAGAGATAAACTTACTGTTCAAACGTCCGTTCGTGTCGCGGTCAGACTCAGGACAGTCCGTCACTCAAGCTGGACAGCTTGTGTTTGTATTGCCGCGCAGACGTCGGTAAAACGTATCTACCTCAGTATATATATAACATCATTGTTGGTGTGTTCTAAATTCAAACACCAAAACAGTGATTAAAAGTGCTTTTTATTCACTGTTTTCAGTGAATAAAATAAGCTTTTTAGAGGGGGAATGGTATAAAAAAACAAATGCATGCATTTTATACCATTGTAAAACTTTGATACTTCATATTTAGAAAGAAAAGATTAAAAAAATAGGGAAATAGACAGCGATATGAATTCAACTCTAGAAAGTATAAATACAGCTGCAAATTAAACTTTTGCCGCAAAAGTCGCGGGATAAATATTTTTCATTAACTTGAATTTTATTTTGAGTAGGGATATTATTTTTATCACCGTAGATAGATTGGTAATTGAAAGTAAAAGTAGATTACTCACCTCGCTAAAGTGAGTAATTAGTGCACTCGTGTTAATTTAGTGTCCTCGTATGCGCTCGGGTACCAACATAACACTCATGCATTAATAACTCATTTTGCCCTCGTTGCAACAATCTACTAATCTTCTATACTTATATCTTTCCAATTTTTCAATTAAGTATCTACTGATTGAGCCGCATCTCCCTTATTCTGAGTGTGGACCTAAATTAAAAATTTAAGAACACGATATTTATTTTTAACTTGTTAACAACTTATTAGTACATACAAAACATGCACCTGAAACAATGTTATTATATTTAATTAATAAACAGTCCGCAAGAGAACCAGGGTTACTAACATAGCCCGAAGAATTGCCAAACTTAAGTGGCAGTGGGCAGGGCACATTGCTTGCAGAACGGATGGCCAATGGGGCAGAAAAGTTCTGGAGTGGCGACCGCGAACCGGAAGACGTTGCGTTGGAAGGCCTCCCACCAGATGGACCTGGTGAATGTCGCGGGAATCCACTGGATGCGGGACGCACGGGACCGAACAATTCGGCGACGCTTGGGGAAGGGCTATGTCGCCCAGCGGACGTCTTTCGGCTAATATGATGATGATGATGAATAAATAGTCAAAATAATTTATTTTAGCTAAAATAAGAATGAAACGTATTGATATTTGTCAGTACCGTACGAGTAAATACACCCGAAATTTAAAATTACAGTGGAATAAAATGAAATGTACTCTGCATTCAAAATAAATAATGACAACGGTTTATACATTATCTTTACTACATTTCTGGGACAATATTGATATAATTATAAGTACCTGGGCGACCCATCTCTGCTCGGTTGAAAATAGAGAATAAGACGTTTTCTAAAAATAAAACCCATTTTTTTTCTCGCCCCCGAATCACCCTGCATACTAAATTTCATGAAAATCGTTGGAGCCGTTTCCGAGATTCAGATTATATATATACTAGCTTTTACCCGCGGCTTCGCTCGCAGTGAATCCATTAAAAAAATACGTTTTTTTTTAATAAAAGTTATCTTATGTTACCTACTTCTAATACCTCCAAGAATATATGTACACCATTTCATGATGATCGGTTCAGTAGTTTTTGCGTGAAAGTGTAACAAACAAACTTACATTCACATTTATAATATTAGTATGATAAGTAGGTATATAAGTATATAGTGAGGATATACATATATACAAGAACTGGTCGTTTAAAAGTATTAGATAGATAAATGATAGTGACACTTGCTGTTTTGTACTAGAATAGAACCACAAAGTCAGAATAGATCGCTTGTATCATTCAAGCCCCAAAAATTTAATGAAATATATTATGACATAATAATCTTTATGACGTTATTGCTCTTACGCACAAAGACACAAGTGTGGCACAGCGAACAACTAACCAATTAGAAAGTTCTCGCACTAATGCACTATCGTTTACAAATACCGCCAAAAGCACAACGACATTTACGCCCTCAATCAGTGCGGCATTTTAAGAGTTATATTTATGATATTTTTGCAATGGATCAAAAACTTGTTTTACCAATTTTAGCATTTATGACTTTATGACGTGTGCGATATGTGCCCTTTCTTTTATTGTATCATCGGAACCAGTTAGTAGTCTAGTTCTATCTCCTTGTGTGAAATATAAAAAATCTGACTAATCCGAAATAGCAGCCTTGATTAGCCCAATAACTGGCAGCTTGGCTATTCGCTGCAGGTGGAGAGGATTACTTCCCTGCTCGATAATATTGTTCGACAGATAATATTGTTCGTTACTAAGCTGCTCAAGCACTCTGCCCCAGTGTAGCTATGGCATACTAAATAGCAAAATCAATCAATTTGCCTAGCCTTGCTGTGTTGGGGCGGTTTCCAAACTAAACAGATGCAGCTGATTACCAGTGATTTACATGGAGTGTCTATCTGACCTTCACAATCCAGTACAAATAAACACAGCACCTCATGGCAAGAATGGTTACCCGACTTTCGGATTTCAGAATACGTATATCGACTTTCAAATTTCTATAAATGACAGCCGGAACCAATCACCCACCCGAAAACCAACCTCAGCATGCGTTCGACCCGTGTAGCTATTATTATTTACCGATAACATTTATTCGGTAATTCTCGCATTGGAACGCCTTGCAGCAATTACACCAATGGAGCACCAGTGTATCTGACTTGTATACATATGTCCCTTACGCACCTTGGAAATAACCTTGCTCTGACAGCTCATAGTAGGGTCCCAGGATTCCTCACGTTGTTATCCTTCACCGTCGTCAGCAATGTCCAAGGCATCTTATACTAAATAGAAGAGTAAATGTATGTCTTTCTTCATTCCAGTTGGACGGCAGCACACACGCATGTGGCACGGAGCAGGGCGCCGGCGGCGTAGGGCGTAACGTAGCCGAAGCCCTATGGAGGCTGCGAGGTGGCCGCACCAAACTCCTCACCGCTGTTGGGGACGATGCCGACGGGGAATACTTGGAGAAGATAGCACCAGGCCTGATACTGCCTGGTATGAACAGCTTTCAAGCAAACATACAAAAGTCATCATGTTCTGGAGAACACGACTGGATTGCACTAGCGTATTAATTTATTTAATTTTTATTCACAATTTTAATAACTGTATGCCGCATTTTATTACCATGCGTCGACTAAACTTTATTAAATGAACATCTATCAGCTGCTATTGACTGGCTGTCGCTTAGGCCGAAGCTATGCCAGACTACGAGTGTCACCTAGCCCACTGCTACGCCAGGCTGCGAGCCGCGCCGCCGCTTACGTACTTTGTGGTACTTTGTGCTGTTGCTACGCCACGCTACCTAACTTATATTTTTAATTTAATAATGTCCAAGCCCCATGGAGACAATCGTATCTTTGCGCTAACCGTTTCTACGCCATGGTACGATTGTTGCGTAGGCCGTTATTCCAACAAGCTACAAGTGTTTCTTAGGCCCAGCTTTTTTATCATAGTTAACCAATGCATATGGTTAAATATGGTAACCAATTGATTCATCAATTGTAAGCTTCACAAACTGCCAAATAAATTGGTTAATTAAAGATAACAATATTTGTTAGACTAAAAATTTGTGAAAAAATGCTTTTTACCGAAATTGAAATGAGAATGTCGCTACGCCCTGCTAAGGACGGTTACGCACTATATCCGATCCGAGTCCGTGAAATTTCGGTTCCGAAGTTGCCATAGTAATTCTTGTAGGGAAGCTTTCGCACTACATCCGAACTCTATCCGTCATAATACAGAACATTGTGAACTCGGAACTCAAATGACCGGAACGGACGTGTAGTGCGTAACCACCCCTTGTTGTGTAGGCCGTTGCTACGCCAAGCTACGAGTGGTGCGTAGGCCGTTGCTACTCCACGCTACGAGTGTGGCGTAGACTGTTTCTACGCCATGCTACGAGTGTTGCGTAGGCCGTTGCTACACCATGCCCCAATATAAATAGAAAGGGGAAATTATTAACCGGGCGAAAAATATACTGAATGGGCGACTATTATACTAAGTAAGTAACTATTTATCCGGTTTGAGTAATACCTTTTAGGAGGTTTTAGCGAGCTGCAGTAATAATATTGTGACATACTATAATTGTATTTGGGGTTCTATTTTTTCTATATTAGCATATTATTCTTTTAAAAATAGCTAAACAACTCCAAGCGACTTCATCGTAAATGAAGGCGACATCGCTGTGCAGCGCGGGAATTCGGGTATAATTGTGTTTTCAACGAATTGGTACAAGAGCAAGCGGAGCGAGTTCGGGAGCTTAGGGCACCCCGACACGGACAGGTTAGGTTCGAACGAGATGACGGGAGCTGAAGTTAGCGAGCAAAGCGAGCGAACTCAGCTCCCGTCATCTCGTTCGGGTTAGGTTACTTTAGACCCTGCGGACGGAAATAGGAGCCCCGCGCAGCGGGGCTCCGTCGACTATGTTGCCAAAGTACTAATCAAGTCGCTGTTTTAAACATTTGTATTCGCCCACTGTTTGTCGCCCACTTAGTATTTCAGTAAGCCATATTCAGTACCTATTTTGTACACCTTTAATTTGAATTTATTTTCGCTCGTTTAAATACTAGCCAATAGAAAGTATACAGAAGGACCACTCCCGCCATCCTGGACTACTGTCACTTTCGTTTCAGTTTCCCTGTAAATTATGAGTGAGGCCCTCTATATTTCAAAATATAAACTAATTAAAATAGTCGTTACTATTTTTAATACAATAAAGATTATTTCATTATTTTTTTTTGTAAAAAAAATTCCTCTGTTGTGTTTTAAAATATGGAATAGTTGTTGATTAGAATATTATTATTTAAAAATAGTACATAGGTTTTTACAAATTACTAACTAAAAATATTTTCTTCGACCGCGACTGAGCTCGGTGCAGTAATACCCAAGAATCCCTGTAAAATCGTAATGTCAAGGTTTGCGTACAAAATGGCTCATTGTTGGAAGTGGCCTCTCTGTCTACGGCGCGCCGCCGCTTACCAACTTTGTGAGCATGCTACGAGTGTTGCGAAGGCAGTTTCTACGCCAGCTGAAGTGTTGCGGAGACCGTTGCATGGCGTAACGCAAATTTTATTTATATTTAATATATATTACGGCTGTCATTTGAAGATCTTTGACAGTCGTTATGGGTAGTCAGAAGCCTGAGATCTGACACCAGTCTTGCCAAGGGGTACCGTGCTACCCAGTTACTGGGTTGTGGAGGTCAGATAGGCAGTCGCTCCATGTAAAACACTGGTACTCAGCTGAATCCGGTAAGACTGGAAGCCGACCCCAATATAGTTGGGAAAAGGCTAGGCAGCAGATAAATTACGATTGTAAACTTTACCTACTTTTTCACAGATTGCGTAGTAACGAAAGCTCGCACACCCTCATACGCCGCAGTGATGGACTCGCGAGGTGAATGTCTTCTCGGCATGGGCGACATGGCTTTACACAACCACGTCACTATTGATCTTGTAAGTAGAATTCTATCCATACTTAATATAATAAATGTGAAAGCAACTCTGTCTGTTACATTTTTACGCTTAATCCATACCTATTGTATCGAATTCGATTAAATTTGGTATGGAGATAGTTTGTGACACTGGGAAGAACATTAGTTTTTATCCCGGTAGTGTGTTCAGCAGCGGCAGTTATGGTAGGCAGTGCTGTGTATGAACATCTGCACATCTAGCGATACAAAATAGAAAGTTACTATCACACTAATATTATAAAGGCGAAAGTTTGTGAGTGTATGTGTATGTTTGTTACTTCTTCACGCTCAAATGGCTGGACGGATCTGGATGAAATTTGACACATAGATAAATTATTGTCAGGAATATCACATAGAATACTTTTTATCCCGGGAATATGTTTCTTCGTGATAAAATTCGACATTCACACGGGTGAAGTCGCTGGCAGAAGCTAGTGGATCCATAATAACTTTTCATGAGAATAATGTAAGATGTAGTGCATGTAAGAAAAAACCAACACGGGAACTTAGCTGGGTACTTCACTGCCACTGCGTGGAAACTCCCCCAACATTGTGAATATTTAACTCTGAATATATTATTTTATGGTAGAACATAAACCCAAAGCTGGGGCCGCGATTGATAACGCTTGCGACATTGCATGGTCATAAAATGTAAAATTGTTTCTTCGGGTGGTATATAAACTATCGTTCAAGAGCCTACAATGCCACAAACTTGACAAGCCATATGGCTAGAGCTATAATTAATAACTGACACTTGAGGCCGTTTGCTGGACATGTGTCGCGGCAACGACTGTCGCATCAAACAAGCCTTTAATCAACTCACTTTGATGTGACCGTGAGTGACACTTTACTAACATTTTTAGTATCCACAGGTAAATAAGCACATGCAAGTCCTTGAAGAAGCTCCATTAGTCATCCTTGACGGCAACATTCCTCAATCCACTATTGACTACGTTTTAGAAGTGTGTCAGCGGCTTCAAAAACCTGGTAAGTTGACTGATTTTTCATTAAATGCGGACAAGCTTAGTCTCAGCATTTTAGAGAATCTAACCGACGATGTCGCGGAAGTAGTAGGCAAGTTCGCTTAGCCTAACCATAATTGACATCCAGCTAAGGAGAAGATTCCCGATATCTGACTTCGATATCTTTCTCAATAGCTATAATCAAAAGAATCTTCACAAGTCTCGATTTCTCGAGTTATGTTCCTTTTCAGGAAATTATTTTTCAGTGTAATGAACCGCTAATTTAAGGGCATATTTTAAAACAATATTTTTCACTAAAATATAAGTATATTTAAAATTATCAGTACAATCAGTGCTCATCCTTGGAATGGCTTTTATGAGATTATTATCGGACGGATATGTTACATATTTAAGAATAATATTCATATATATTGTTAACAAGAGATTACTTTTTGCAAGGCACTTGGGTACTTCTTTATAATTCTTTAGTCATTCGTTAAATGAATATTTTATATAATCTTAATAAAATGCCTTTTGCTTAAACAAACACAATTTGATTAAAGTAACAACATACAAACTAATTATAGAATTATAAAAAAATACAAAATTATTACATAAAAAAATGATGATGTGTGTGACATGTCATTCTTATCCATTTTACTTGGAAGTGCTCTTAATATTATTATAATTTCTAAAATACTAAATTAAGTAAAGAATAATACAATATTCAGTCACATAATAAAATCAAAGACAACATTTATTGATTAACTGCCGAATAGGATGCTCAAAAAAGAACAAAAAATCTATTATATTATAGTAATTGAATACTTGGACAAATAAGTACTTACATAAAATACATACTAATAAGTCATCATTGCAAAAAATGGAAAGCACAAATCATGGAGCTGTGTAGACATTTATACTCATATAAAAAATGTATGTATAATCAATAAGTACATACAAGAATTTGGAATGGAACCAATTAATCTAATCACTACTATAAAAATCTAGAAAAAAAATGAACAAGAACAATCGAAACTAAATTATTTCTAGAGATTCCATAAATTTGCACTTAGTAATTAAGTGCAGAAGAAAAAGCATTGCCTTGTTGACGTTTTCGCCAAATGCTTTTACTATAAGCAAGACAATACAACATTTATCGTGTTTGAATTCATTAGCATATCAACTATTTGTAGAATAGTGAAAAAAGCTCTAGGTTTTGTGTTTAATCTGTAGAAAATCATGTTTAAAGTACATTAAAAATAATAATGTATGGAGTATATTTTACATATAAGCCCAACTGACATTGGGCTATATTTTACATATAACCCAACTGACGTTGTTGCTGCAGCTGGTCGCGCAAGTGTTGCAGCGCATGCTCTGGCTGGCTATGTTGCATTTGACCTACCAGGTTCTTTGCTTCCAAACGAAGCTCGTAAAGCTTACGAGATTCCAAATACAGCAGGACCGCGGCGGCTCCTGTTGTGAAATACAACATAATATCTTAACATTTTCTATTAGATTCTGGTATAAGAATCTCAATCTATCCAATCAAATTTCATTCCATGGCTTGATTTTTATGTTCTGCATTGACATTTTTGTATAGACTGAAGCCGACCACCTTAAATCTTAATAGTGGCAAGCGGAAGGACCATAAGGTGAATCTATCGGAGAAGACGTCATAAGCCTAAAGTTAGATTGAAATTCCTTGGCTACGGCCAACTTTTGTGATCCATAAGTTAACTCAAATAATGGTTAAAAATGCTACAACCAATGGTTTTTTTGGTAAAATGCGTTTTTTCAATTGTTAGCCTAACATAATGTCGAATAACTAACTCTCCAACTTATGGTAAATCTAAGGCCTTGAAAAGCGACACAAATCTCTTATTATGTCATCTCTTCTGTATATCTTTATTGTGTGGGGGGTATAGGATTAGAGCTTAGGGTTCTGTGACCACCCGCACCGCATAAGTTCAGTGATAATAATTAATGTCACAACACCATTATATCAAGTAAATAAGATTTACTGGACAAAGACCTAAAGTCAACCATGGGGTTGACTCACCCTGTAATTGCAAATTAAATACCTACATAAGTAATCAACAAATACTTACCAAACAACAGGAAGGCAACCACAGCAAAAGCGTAAGACCAAGACAACACATTGAATGAAGGATATAACAGCCAATCACGGCGATAACAGTTCCCTCCAAAAATGGCTACAGCGAAAAACAAAAACACACCTGCAAGGAATAAACAGATTATACGTTTTTTTTTTATGTGATTTCTTCATGCTAGTCATACCAAACTATAAGGAGATGTGGGGGTCATATTATCCATACTAATATTATAAATGTGAAAGTTACTCCTTTTGTTACATTTTCACGACTAAACAGCTGAACCGATTTAGATGGAATTTGGTATGTAGATCATTTTAAACCCTGGAAAGGACATAAAGAGTTTTATCCTGGTAGTGTGTTTCCTTGGGATGATAAAACAAATTTCACAACACGGGCCAAGCCGTGAGCAGAAACAATTAAACATATATGTAAGATATTAGAAACAGTTGTTTAGATGTTTAACTTACTTGCGACAGCCACCATTATGAAAGCAGAAGTGACAAAGATCCATTCATATCGCAACACGGTGCGCAGGGGCCAGCGCACTATGACACAGGCAAGCAACACTTGAGACATAAATGACAATATCAAAGCCATTGTCACAAATGACTGCACTGCCATCAACCAACCGGGCAGCAACCATTCTCGGATCATATAGAACTCCTAGAATGAGAAATTTGTATAAATCATAGTGTATTCCTATTTGCAATTTCATACATCCTTTCTTCATTAATTTGGTATTGTAAAAGTTGAAACTTCACAACAAAGCAGATATCACTGTTTGTGTACTTAGGTATTTTTGCATACTACATCCAACAATTCATTTATTTCATCAAAAAAGATTATACATACGTATACTCATGTCATTTACCTGACTAAAGATGTAATGGCACCCATGAAACAGTTTATCAAACTGATAGGAAGGGAATCGAAAACGATCAAAACAATATTCCCATAAGCCCATGTGTTTGAAGCTTGAAAACATCTCAGGATACGACTCAATCCAGTACGGGCCGGCAAACGATAGCAGGAGAAATAGGCCAGCAATGTACGTTAGACTGGCTCCGATGAGAGTGGCATCTGTAAATAAGTTTTAACACCAATATTTAAATCAAAGCCATCATTGCAATATCCTCACGCGAAAGCCTTCCATTCGTATTGGAATAAATCACAAACATGAAGAAACGTTCTGATTCAAAATTAAGGGCGTGCCCAAATTAAATTACTTACTTGAAGCCTTTGGATACTCATTATTGGCGACCGTCATATTGTTGATTTTATTTAACTTCTAATTGCAGATTATCTTTCAAACAGCACTTTGGAGAACAAGTTTACAATAATAAATTAAACGAAAACAAGCCCAGACCTCCGCTTACAAAATGTGACACTAATGACATTTGTCGGTTACGGTTAATAAATTTTTTATTTTTTTTATATTTGTTCCTAACGGAACAGGCTAAGGTCTGAGACCATGCTGCCTAGTCATCAGTACTTTTCTCTTCTTGAATTCTTTAGTATGCATTAGAATGCGGATGTAACAGATTCTAATGCTTTTTTGTAGTATTTGGCAGCAAATTGTATCGAATCAGCCTTCCCAGTAAGCTTTGCAGAGGTAGTCAATACTACAATAAAATTCTCCGCTCCACTATGCCGAGATCGCTTCTGTCAATAATTTCATATATTGTCCAGTTGCATAGACAGTTGAGACACAAAACTACACCAATTTTATATCACAATATCCTCTAGGAATCAATTTGCAAATAATGTTAACAGCCGCTGAACTTCACTCGAAAAAATCCCGCCAAAAACTCCTTACGGTTAGTTATAAAATGACATCATGCGTTTCGTCTAAAAATAAAACCTTCGAAAATCATCATCTTCCTGCCATTGTCCCATGTTACTTGGGGTCGGCGCAACACATTTTCTTCTTTCATACCATCCTGTACTCCACGCTATCACTGACTCCCTTTTCTTTCATATAACTCCTTACACAGTCCATGCACCTTTTCTTTGGCCGTCCCCTCCCTCTCCGTCCATCCACATCTATATTCTTAACTCTTTTTTAACACCCGACGAAAAAAAAGGGATGTTATAAGTTTGATCTGTGTGTCTGTCTGTGGCATCATAACTCCTAAACGGATGAACCGATTTTGATTTAGTTTTTTTTTTGTTTGAATGGTGATTTTGTCGAGTGTTCTTAGCTCTTTGAATAAAATCGATTTAGTCGTGTAAAAGTTATGGGTGATTCAATGTTTGAATCGGGGTGTTTTCGCAAGATATCGTGTCATAATTACGTGTTCAATAGATTGCCGATCAAAGCGTGTCTACTATGTACTAGATAAATTATGTAGCATAAAATAAAAATGAGACGGGTTTTTTTTTAATTTTAAGAGTTTACTTGTATAACATGCGTTTGTCGTGATGAGGAGCATCCCTCCTCATCACATGACCATACCAGGAACAAAACCTTCAAATCTTCGAAAATAATGTCTGTAATTTTCTTTTTCCGAAAAATAATGTTTAATGTTATGTACTGGGTAAACCGGGGTGAATGCAAGGGTGAATAAAAAAAAAACATTGAAGGGAATTTTCACGTTTATAAATTGTTTGCAGCATTTTAGTAGGTACTCTAATAAATTAAATTATTATTTAAATAAAACAGTGCTTTGTTTGAAACCATAAGTCTTATCAAAATTAAAATCCTAATCAAAGTTTTGTTCCCATTCTCCCCTGCATTCCTATTCACCCCGTTTTACGTTATAAGTAATCTTTCGGCTATATTGGCTAATTTAGCCAAAAGAATATACATTTTTATTTGCGTCATTTCTTTTATTCATAGCCTCAAGTACCCTGATAATTTCACTTGAACATGCCCTAGCCCTACGCAATATTGGACTGTGGTTAAATAAATGCTCATCCCGAACCCAATAAAATTGAAGGTGACATAATTATGTGCACTTGCATTATGGGCTAATATCATTGAATACACTGAATACCAGTGTTGCCATTTTTAACAGAGACCCAAGGTCAGACCCTTTGGTAACGTCTACTAGGTAAGCTCGTCGTGAAGTATCGCTGATGAAGTTGGTCTGGTAGGACTCCTGGAAAATCGATCCCTAAATGTGTGAATGACAAAAAGGATGGGCCAACCTTTACACAAAATAATAAAATAAAGTAATAAAATAAACATTGTATTTAATAAGGCAGTTAAGGTTGATTCATACATACAAAAAATTATATAAATTCTACACTAATTTTTTTCTTATCAACTATTTATAATAAACAAAAGACATAAATTGACAAATAAAAAAGGTACATCATTGATAGATCTTGTCTTTTCTATAAAACAATATCAATTAGGAGCTAAAATAATAATATATCCATTTACTACTCAAAGCTGCTATCGAAATTACTGCAGAAATATTATCGTCTACATATGCATATTTTTAGAATTGGTTACCTAGTATAATTTTTAATGTAATCACAATCAGTAATACAAAATGATTAAATTAATTTTAAATCTTTTACAAAAAACTAAGTAGTTCAAAGTTAGTAGCATTTAAGATGCTCATAAATGGTTTATCTAAGGCACTATTTAAGAAAAACAAGACACGACAATAGTTAATCACGCATGTTGACTTTTCTGTTTCTTTCCATTAGTCTTAAACACAGTTCTGTATACGAGTATGGGGATGAACCGGATGAACCTTATTTTTATTAATTTAATGTTTAAATTCTTATAAGCTTAAAAGTGAATTACGTTTTATACGTTTTTTTCTGACATTACAAAGACAAAGTGCGGTTTCTGAATCATCTCCTTAGGGCGAAAGTTAAAAGCGTAACATTTTCGGCAACGAAAAATAGTGGAGGTAATCCATTACATAATAACTTCTGACACTCATTCAAATCTTGAGACTAATACAAATCATTGTTATATTTCAATCACTCCAATCAGTATATTGCTATGTATACACATTATTTGGTAAACTTACAAAACGTGTTAAACTAAATCTATAATGTAGTAAAAACACATACTTATTCATAATATATTTTACATACAAATCGTGTAAAATAAATACATAAAATATGTACTGGTAATAAAATGAATTCAGTCGAATACTGGAATTTGCGCAGATTCTGTTGGACGGAACTGGTTTATCAGATCTATAACTTATACTAAAACTATTTCTATTTAACTGTGATGTGCAATCAATTTTATGCCTTTGTTTCGTACTCTAATTCAAATCGAGCTTGTGACTCTTTTATCTTGTTGCGTT
Organism: Orthosia gracilis; assembly: GCA_947562075.1. Lineage (NCBI taxonomy): Eukaryota > Metazoa > Arthropoda > Insecta > Lepidoptera > Noctuidae > Orthosia > Orthosia gracilis. Next base: position 47,125,185 of record OX387268.1, read on the forward strand.
TTTTCGCTTGGATGTTAGACTCGGTCAGAAAGAGGGCAGCAGTCACTAAACATGCTACGGAACCCACGACACCCAAACCGAAGGACCATCCTGTGAAAAAATATAAATTTAATACCACTGGGAATGCAAAAACGAATTGTACTGTAGTTAAAAATCACGAAGTATTTGCTTACCTAAATAATTGTTGGGATGGTCTGGCATCCAACCATCTGTGTTTCCCAAAGACGCAAAAACTATAACTGCAATTACTCCACAAATACCTAAAAAATTTGAAACAAAGCTTATATTACTAAAAATATTCTATGACGTTATTTCTAGTTGTTTGTACTCAGTTTCCAAATTAGTTCTTACCTGATCCTAGCATAATAAATCCAATACTCTTGATGAGCGTCACATATCTGTGTTGGTCCGGTCCCCAGCACAGGAAGAACATCAACACTAATATTGTAGAGATCAAAACACCCAGCAAGCATAATGTAAAGAAAAACTGTGTAGCTATCATGAAACCTGCAAAAAAAAAACTGTTATTAACAATATGCTTTTTTTAGATTTATAGTTAAGGTTACTAAATAGAATAGCGACATTGAATTTTTTGTTCGGTGTTGGGCGTCATCGGCGCGAAGCATCCTTCATTCAGCGTTTATGAACGACAACTAAGATTTCACAGATTGATAAAGAGTTTCAGACGCCTCATATAGGCATTTGCTAATGTAAGGTTTTAATAAGACCAAGAGGTGGCTCCACCATTCGCGGAATGAGTAGCATTTTTGTATAAAACATACCCCACAGTATGTGTGCCGAGCAGAGCCGAGTGTGGGGTTTATTCCGTTATTTCCCTAGACTCCAGCTAGACAAATGCAACTTAAATAAATAAAAAAATATCCGCCGGGAACATTCTACCGAGAAATTAACAAAAAAAAATGCTTTTTAGCTTACCGTGCATTGTCATCCAAACCAAACATGTATGCAAAATATCATCGTAATCGGTTGAGAATAACTGCTTTAAAATTCAGTCGCAAGATTTGACCCGAATATACATACATACATTGAAAGTTAATAAAAAGCTTGTTAAAACAATACAAGGGAACTGACCAGGTAGTAGATATCCACGGATCTTATCGTATCCGGTCGTGAAGGGGTCGTACACCCAACGGCATCCAACAAAGAATCGCCTTTGGTACTGATCCAGAGGGTCTGGCAGTGATCTAAAGCAATGACTCCATAGCCCCAATCTAAAAAGAACATTGAAATATATTTATTCTCACAGTCATTAAGAACAAGTACCTTCAAGAGGTAGGCAAATGATTATATCTCAGTGCAAACTTGTTTAATTAATGAGATAATGACACTTTGCTCTCGTAACTTAAAATAATAGGTATGAATCATACAAAATCTCAGAACCTTATAAATAATTACATAGGTACCTGTCTAATTTTGCGCCTCTTATTCTGGAGTCGCTGACCAACCAGCTGGGCGTACCGAATGCCAATGCCACCGTAACAAGGGCAATGACAAACACGCCAATGCCACAATTACCGGCCAAGCTTCTATTCTTCATTGTCTCTGCAACAAGTTAAAAAATCCCTTTCATTAATGCTTCTCATTTAGGATTCGGTAGAATTGCTAATTAGTAAAATGATAAAAAGCGAATTGACATGAGATGCATATACCTATGTAATGAATTAAGTATCTAAAATTATATAACAAGTTAGCTACCAAAAAAAATTAAAACCATAAGGTACAGATCGTAACAGTACAGTCGTGACAAGTGCGACAGCCGGTTGGGCGGGTGTTCATGGGTATGGATCAATCTTCCCTTATAATGCAAAGACGCAAATTATAGCAGGTTTGGTGAATTCAATTGGGCCAGAAGGCTGACTAGACTTCCTATCATGTACGCGGTTTTTTTATAATGCCTGCAGGTGTAAGTTTCATATGCTGAATCATCCAAAACCCGCGTACCGCAATAGCCAATCACTCAGTCACAGCCTGCACCAATAAATCCATCCGTTTTGCTCGAATTAAGGCTGATACTCGTAAATAGGTTAATAGGCTCGCCCCTCTTTGCAAACTCTTATAATTCTCGAATAGCAGGCAACGTCTAGACGAGTCATCATCTTTTTGTCAACTGTTCGCGTAATATGAGAAATGTTCGGATACATAATGAGTTACTAATGTCTCCGCTAGATAACAGAAAATAAGTCATTGATCCGACTAGTACCAAAAAGTATAATTACGTAACTTGAAAACATGATTATTTGTTTATGAAGATATTTTCATTATTTTGGTCTCAACTCTCAAATGAAAGGTATAGGCGTAGAAACATTTTATTCGTTTAAATCATGTAAATCGGTCCACGCGTGTATGAGACATTAAGTCATTACTGAATGACAAGGGAAAGGATCAAGAACACCCCTTACTGCGATTTATTTGATCGTGTTAGCGACACTGTCTTTTCATCTTCTTCGTTTTGAAATATTGGAATACATTGGTAGACAGATGCTAACGACTTTTATGTTTTGTTATCTGGCGGTGACTTTAGTCTATAACATGCAATACTCAGAATTAGAAAGTAGGCGTGCAGAAGACATAGAATTATTGATTGATCTCACAGATGCCTCCATTTTCGTAAATCACATCAGACGATGTCGGTATGATTAAACTTAGCAATTAATTCCTGAGGCGGATGTTGTCGTTCATGTTATGATTCATTTAAACGTGATTCAAACGTTGAGGCTGCGAAGAAGAAAATTGTTCTCCTAAATGATCGAGGCCCGATTGCGCCACCCTGGGTTATCCACCTAATTAAGTAGCTAACCCCGTGTTATATATAAGATCTATGTTATGACATTAATTAATTTAATCTCGTGTTAGCAACTAACTCTCGAGTTAAATTATTCGCGCAAATGGGTCTTAGTTGTGATGCTGTTCTGTGGATAATTGTCTTCTTATCAGTCTTAGTTTGTCTTATCAACCGTAGGAAACCCTTACGAAGTCTGTCGTCCTCGGATGCGGTAACCATAGTAGGTACAACGGTCTCATTTTACTCTAGACACTCAATCATCCGTTACCAGTTGACCACAGTGTAGTTTTACAAGTAAAGTAAAGCAGAGCAGTTGATATGTTTAGCCATGCATGCCCATGCCCTACTCAAAGCGGTTGCAAGGAGGTCTGGTTAATTAGTAGGTACAGGCCGAACGCCTTTGTTTGGCAAGACGCTTTGTGGGCGTCGAACATCATGGCTGACACATGCATATTTTATGACGATGTAGGTACTCGCACGAAGTAGGGCACTTGAATATGGTGTGTACCAGTAATAGTTTATGGTAAAATGCGACAGGGTCACCCCATGCATTTTGTTGTCCAAAATAACTGTATATAATTTTAAGTTTTATGTCTTTATGCTTTATTATGTAATTGTTTGTTGTTCCAAATAAAATAAAATAACTTGTCATCAAAATATCAAAGAAATCTGAGTAAAAAAATACAGCATTACGGCTGCTGTTTTCCGTGAAGGTATGCATGAGAATGTATTCCTACATGTCACCTAAAAATTACAAATCATGCAAAAGGGTGCGCGCTATTTCATATTTGACATACAAAGTACTAATCCAGAACAGGGTTGTTGACTTGTTGCGAACATCAGCATCAGCATTCATTCAAATGCATCAAAACCAAAGTTGTTTTTTTCTATTTTAATTAAAGTCAGTATCACCTGATGTCAATGGCAAAATATCAGCATCAACGGATGTGAAAAAAATGCATAAGCAACAACCCTGATCCAGACTTCTGTTTACTACGGTCCGCCTGACCCAGGAAAGCATAGACTTGATAAAACTTCTAAGCTCCGTTTCGCCCTTTACCAAAGGCGCACATACCCCTCAATAGGTGATTTTAAAATGAGAATCACGTCTAAACGGCTGGTCGTAATTTTTTAGAAAAAAAAAGGTTCCTTAAGATATTTTTTTTAATAATTTGATCTACGAAAATTTTGATAAATAAATGATAAATGATTTATTTCTGTAAGTAGGTTTGTACAAACACTTTTACATGTCGATCATATTTTTAAAACTAGATGAAGCCGGCGTTTCCTATCTGACTACTCTGAGAAGAAAGGCCGAAACAAACTCAGAGGTTGGTTAGATCATGTGAAGACCATGTAGACTGAAGTCTGAAATGGTCTTTTGAGGAAAGAACCAGCCAGATTGAGTGGACCTGTCCAGTCAGTGCACGCATTTGTCAATAACCGTGCAGCTCAACTCAGAAATTAAGGAGCTCAACGATTCGACGAACAATACCAAAGAAAGGACATTCGGGTAGGCCGCACAAACTACTCAAACTGCCAGACCATGATTAAAACTAACTTAGATAAATTAAAATTAAAAACAAACAAAAAGTATGATCCACATAGTCTTCACATTCACAACAATTAAAAAAAAAAAAAAAGAACTTAAAATAAAATAATATAATACTTTAAAAAGTAAATATTCTTGTCATTGCAAGAAAACAAAAAAAGAAAAAAAAACAAAATTCATGGTGCAAAATATAAAAAAAATCAAAATTAATTGGAGCAGCTCAATCCCAAGCCTGTTTGTCCTCAACGTAATCTTTAATTGTATAAAACGCTTTCTGGCACAACTTACGTTTAATGAATGTTTTGAATTTATTAAGACTTAGATCTTGTACGTGGCTTGGAAGCTTATTATAAAAGCGCACACATTGACATCTAAACGAGCCACCTATTTTCGTGAGCCTTGTTGCAGGTACTACAAATTTGTGTTTGTTCCTAGTATTTATGTTATGGATTGTTCCTAGTATTTATGTTTGAATTTTATTCTTATAACAGTGTTATTAATTTATAAAGTTATGACTAACACGCTAACTGGACCTGAAGTGGACCTTTTTGGCGCAGCCGCGGGGCACACTATGTATGTAATTGTTTTTAAATTAAGTTCCCTTTTATTTGTATCTACATTGTGTGTATCTGTGTGTGCCAAATAAACTAGTTTTCTTTCTTTCTTTAAAACCGCCTGGCGTATTTTATAATGAAATTTTCACCATCTCAAAGACAATTGAATTATCTACATTTTGATCCAAGGCTTTTTCATAGAACAATAAGAAAAGTGCATAAAACTACCGAATCTTGGGTCGCGGGGTTTGAAACAGGGCGCGTTTTATTCCTTCTAGGTCGGTGGCGACAGCCGTCGTCGTAAAAAATTTACTCTAACAAAGATTATCACTATAACACTATATAATAAACGGGTGATTTATGTGATTACCTAAGATCTAGATCTTATGGATTGAAGAAATTGCTGATTAAGTACCCTTTAATGCAGGTTTAGCAAAATATGGAAAGATGACCCTTTTGAACAAAGGGCTCCGTGAAACAAACAATGAAAATCGACGCCATAGCATTAAAATTTCAATCCGTCTGTAGCTCTTCATTTTATGTTTAAACACAATAAAACAACAAAGTATAGTGCTTGCACAAACTTCTTGGTCGCCCTGAAGTTGGCTACAATGGCTAGTAGTAAATCTCATACAAAAACAGCACCAAACCGTGACTCGCGCATCCGAACTGTTCAGAGCGACCCAGAAATTTGGCAAGGACTTACATCTAAGTACATGACCAAAGCTGTTATAGTTCATACTTTTGACTTGTTAATTAGTAAAACCCAATGTCAGAGCAATTTGTAAGAACTTTATAAGTCTAATGTCACTTAACACCAAACGCAAGGTCAAACACCTGAGATGAATAGCAAATCTAAGTACCTCCACAAAGAGTTTCGCAATACAGTCAATGGAGGCAGTGTGTGTAATACACAGCATAACATTCACCCAGAAACACAATGCCAAAATGTTCACACGCATTTTTAACTGTGGGAACTCATAAAATATGCAAAACTATTTTTTTTATCTTTTCCTGTAGAATATTGTTTTTGGAAACATGATTGGGTACCAACTTTGAAATATTTAAGTATTTTAGTAACAACAAAATTTTCTCATAAATCTGAGCAGGTACCTTGTACATGGTTATTTTATTTTCAGAATGCTTTACACAATTTTTTTTTAATTATGCCTGGAATAGGGCCCGGTGGATGAGGCTCTAAGGGCTCTTTTTAGGCTATTATATCTTCATGTATTTTTCTATATAAACTTTTTATACTGTATGCACATTAGGCTTAGGCAAAAAATATTGATATTTTCTCATAAAATTATCTATATATATCATCAACATGTTTAGTCACAAATTCACGATTAATCGATATTTATTTAAGAGTATTGAAATTTGTATCAATTTCAATATAATATTTAACTCAACTCTTCCGTATTTAGAGTAACTTTAGATATGCCTTGAATGCTCCTCAGGCAACATTCATGTTTTGAAATATCCCACCATAGTCAAATTATAACCAAATCAAATAATTATAACCAACAAATGCTAAAAATTTTCATGAAAAAAGATATTTTGTCTTTTTTATTTTTTGTTTGTTTGGGAATACTTATAAAAAAGTGTGGATGCAAAAATATTGATGTTTTTTTTACTAATTAACATCAATACTGTCTGTAAATTCGATACTTATCAATATATTTTTTTTGTTTGCCCATCACATCATTATCAAAATAAGGTACATCAAGGTTGGTAGGCAAGGTACTGCAGATTGAAATTGGTAAATCACTTTTGTTGTTTGGTTTAATCTATTGTGATAGGTGAAAATTGTATTTCTTTTCAAGTATTTTGCACTTGGTTTTTTTAATGCATTTTATTCGAATTTTGATGGGCAACCACTGGTGAAAATTAAATGCTGTTTGTTGGTAAAAACTTTACTTTAGAATGGCTAGACAGATATGGCAATTTTTCTAATGCTTCTGATAGTTCAATCAGGTTTTGAGAGATGAAAAGGAGGAAGAGTGTTATTATGCTATAATCATTATTCAGTTATATTTCACAATTATTTGTGCTTTCTGTTTGCATCCTCATATGGAATTGGCCATTAGTTAACAGTAGATAAGCCAAGAACAATAATGTAAAATACACAGGAAGCATAAGAATCTAGTTTGATGAAGCATCCAAAAGTATTATCCCATGACTACTCGCTTGCATATATACATTTATATCAATACTATTGTAGACGAAGTTTAAAATTTCAAAAAGAAATGAAGTTTATTCTGAGATAATAAAATGTACATTAAATCATTTAGATATCATAAACAAGTCATTGAAATAATGAGAAGCCAAATATATATAAAAATTTGGCACATACCTTCAAAAAATGTGTTTCTGTAGTTTCTGGGTGCCAAAAGTTTATACCTTAGTACGAAACTAAACTTTATACCAATGTTCTAGTATTCAAGAAATAATCTTATACTTGCAAGATTGTCAAAATCCAGTACGTGCACGTGGAGTTTATGTGAATAAACTTTAACAATCAAAACTTTTAGTTTCAACAAACACAAAATAATCCTCGAGATGGCTGATCAAGCAACGCCCAGGCCCAACCCAACAACTACAACAACTTGCTTGTCCGATTGTCGTCTCGTCAGTTCGTCACTCATTCGCCAGTTTGTCAGTGTCAAATACCAACTGCCAGTACTGCCACCAAGCCAGTAGCCACAGACATTTTTTTTCCTTCGCCCTACTCGGGCAGGCTAAGGTCTTGGACCATACCGCCTGGTCTTCAGTGCAATTTTTACATTCTTTAGTATGCAACAGAATGCGGATGTAACAGATTCTAAGGTTTTTTGAAGTATTTGGCAGCAAATTGTATCGAGTCAGCCTTCCTAGTAAGCTTTGCGGAGATAGTCAATACAACAATAAAATTTTCCTTTCCAAACCTGAGATCGCTTCTGTCAATGATTTCAGATATTGTCCAGTTGCGTAAACAGTTGAGACACAAAACTACACCAATTTTATATCACAATATCCATTAGGAATCAATTTTCAAATAATATTAATACTTAACAGCCGCTGCACTTCACTCGAAAATCCCGCTGAAAACTTCCAAGCCACAAACAGCCACTCGCAGGCCAGTAAATGTCAAGCAAGCGAAAACGGAACGTGGTTTGGAATTGGATACTTGGTTTTTCAGTTGGCCTTTCATTTAATTTTGTCTTTTGTGTACAAACGTGAGTTCTAAAAGGACAGATATCGAATAGCATGAACATCGTGGCACTTGTTGCGAATTAAAGGTTATTTTGACTATTGTAGACCTTTTTATATTACGTTCATAGTTTCTATAGTACTTATATGTCAAATAATGAAGTTTTATAACGAATTAAACCGTCGATATCATAAACTACTACTAGTTTCTGCCCGCGGCCTCATCCGCCTAATAATCGTTTCATCATCTCAAGGGAATACAAACTATCCTATGTCCTCCCCAGGGTCTCAAACTATCTCTATGCCAAGTTTCATCTAAACCGGCTCAGTAGATCCATAGATTACCCCCTATAACCTCACAAACTTTACCTCTTTATGATATTAGTATAAATTTGGTAGATATTTTAAACGATTGGCTCTTCAGGTTTCTGTTTCATATTGGTAAAAATATTTTTGTAATGTGGATATAACTGGCAATAAAAACGTAAAGCTTACTAAGAAAAAAGCTAATTACATTATTCTCAAAAGAAAGCGTAAAAATTTTAGCCCCTTGTCTAGCATCTCGTTCGACCCATGCGAAAATTCCGTTCAAAACAGGGCACCCTTTGAGCTCGCTTCTCTCGTTCTTTCTTTATCTTAGGCAAAGGGAAAGGGATGATGGAATGAAAAATTGAGCCCGGCCCGTTGTTTTTATGAGGAATATTGATTTATTCGAAAGAATAGATTTGATTCCTAACCTTTTCAATGACCTTTCGAATAGTGTTACAAATTAACGTTTCATTTGCGTCGGTTCGATTCCGGAACAAGCAAGAATTTTTTTTTTTTTTTTGGAATTTAAGGCAGTATTAATTTTGAAAATATCTAATGCTTCCTAGTTCCTTTAAGTAAACAATACTTGTAACTTCCTTCCAAAGCACTTTTTAACTAATATTCCTGTAAACATTATTATAATTTTGTACTTAAATCCATTTTTCTTTTGTTTCAGTATTTTTTGAACCGACAGACAGAAGAAAAGCAGTGAAAATTGTTCGCGATAAATACACCATATCATACGCTTCACCAAATTTATCAGAATTACGAGCAATGGCACAAGTGCTTAAACCATCCCAAAAAACTGATGTTGAGAATCACTGTGAATTTTCAGAAATTGCACAACTGTATCCACTTGTATCACATGTTATAAAATTCATGATTATTACTTTAGGTTCCAAAGGAGTTATTACTATCAAAAACTCAGGAGAAACAGATATAGCGAGATTTTATCCAACTGAACCTATTGATTTGATTGAGAATGTGTCAGGAGCAGGAGATTGTTTTGCGAGTGGCTTTATTCACGGTATGCTATATGGACTTCAGGAGGCGCAGTGCATGTTCTTAGGCTTTGAAGCAGCTAAGATGTCGCTTCTGTGCAAGAACACTGTGCCTTCGAATTTGTATAGTATAAACATGTCGTTGTTTAAAAATGCAAAGTACGAGTTAATAAAATGATTGTATTAAATGTAAAATTATATTTTTATAAAGGCACAAAATCTAAACTGTTTACCTAAAAAAGATTCTTACTTAATAATTCTAATCCTTACAAGCAATGTACAATTGTACATTCAATTTGAATAGATAATTTTTCAGTTCTGATCATTTAAATATTGTACAGTGTATAGTATAAGTTTTACAAACTTTTTAAGCCTTCATAGGCAAAGGATGGGGAGACTACAATGATGTATGAAATCATGATTTATAAATAAGTCAGTTAAGCTTGTCTAAAAGCTTAACTTTACACATAAAAACCAATAATATCAGTAGGTATAAATTTAAAAATAAAGTAAGAATATTCATGAAAGATTCATACCCCCCCTTACAATGGGCATTTAAAATTACAAGGCAATAGTATGTAATGCAATATTACTCATCTATTTTTTTTTAAATAGTAAACATATCAGGAAGTAAATTGTGCCATTAAGCCCGCCTATGTATAGTCAGGGCAATTAATTGTTTAATACCCTAAAACATAAATGACATGGTCTAGCTGTCAAAAGTATTATAAAAAACAAAATAGTTTCTCTGACTTTACCTTATTGTACAATGTACATGACATTTTAATATATAAAAGAGTATTTATCAACTTTGTAGTTTCTGCATTTAAACATAACTACAACAATTCTGTTTAAAAATATTGTCAGAAAAGAAAATCAGATCATGATTTCCAAAACTTATGTAAAAATGTGCATAATCTACTTGAACACAGGTATATTCCACAGTACAAGTACTTAGTTAAGTTTTATACAAATGTAATATTAAAATTGTTAAAATAAAAAACGATCTGCTGCCATAATACAAATGCAATTGTTTGTTTATAATACTAAACTAAATTACTTATTCCTAAACTACAAAAAGAATTCAATCAGCTAATTTTTGGACGGACTATGCAAGTCAATTACATTGTTAAAACTGATTATTGAATAAAATCCACAAAATTATATTTTATATATTATCTAGTCCTACAGTAAAAGATAATTGATTTGAAAGGACGGAATCAATACAAAAAATACTTAAAAAATGTTAGTCTATATGTCGGTATGTCCTCCTGCATAGCCAACCTTCCTTTCATGCATAGTGTAAGATGATGGCTCGCGGCTCTGCATCTCATGAAGTCTCTTATACTTTTGCACTCTTGCTTCTACCAAGAAAAGGATGCCAGCAGGGAAAAGGAAGACCACACCTACAACACCAAGAGCAAATGCCCAGCCCAGATCATTGTGTTCCCAATTGGGCATCCAGTCTCGACCATCACCTCTGGCACCAAAAGTCACCACAGATATAATACCGGAGAAACCTGAAAATAAGTTTATTCTATAGCATAATATTCTATACGTATTCACAAACTTTAGTCACTTCATAATATTTTGAAACCTCAGTCAGTCATTTTATTTTACTGAAGTTTATCTCAGATTAACAGGAAAGGTAAAAATATAACAAACCTCCAATAACAAGCACCGTGCCTAGTGTAACCAGAAGTGTTAAAAATTTGTCATCATCTTTATCTCTCTTCACATAGAGGTAAGACAAAAACATTGATAAAATCACACAGCACATAGCAATCGTGAAAAAGAATTGTGTTGCTATAAAGAATCCAGGCAAGAGTATGTCATGAATAATATAATATTCCTCTTCAAATATCCACCAGCATCCAGTGAACACCGTGTCATACCAGTGATGGATTTCTTCAAATCCATTGAAGCATACCTCCCATAAGCCTGCAAATTAACCAAGTTAAGATTCATTTAATAAACTTTATTTACAAAAATTAGATGTGTTTTCGTTTATCCGTTCTGCAGTCCCGGTCTACCTATCCATTCGACGTGTTATTTTAAACAAATAAAAAAAGACACCGGGAACGAAGATGTAAACAACAGCTAGTTGCAATAAAAGAACAAACAGGTGTGAATTACTAAGTATACAGACTTTCTTAACACAATTTATTTTATGTATGTATGTAGACATTCATCTCACCAATTTTTATAAACTTTGGGTTCTTTAGTTTTCCGTCAGTGACAAGCCAATATGGACTTACGAAAGCAATTATTATGAATATAGAGGCGAATAAAAAGAAGCCAAGCGCAAAGGATCCTGTTTTTGATTTAACCATTTTTGTAAAGAAAAATACAAAGTTATTCAAAATAACAATCAAAAATTAAAACTCTAACACGCCCTAAAACGTCAACGACTCAACGTTCGTAAATAAACTAGTGATGGGCGGGGCGGCAGTGTTTCCACCTCAAAATTTATCTTGTCACTGGATCCAGTGTAAAATGTCGCCATATTTTGGCAATTTGGATTGAAACAAACCACCAGTTCACGCAATTTTTTTTTGTAATTATATGAATTACTTTAAATGCTAAAATTAAAAAAGAAACTTTGTAACAGTCACAAGTTAAAAAAACAGACTTGATTAAAATTCACGATTTTGAAATATGATATCTTCCTTAAATCTTCATCATCCACAGACGCCGCCGACGTTTGCGCTGAAGATGTTGTTGATTGTGATAGATCTTTAAATGAGTACTTTGCGTTTTTGCCGATAGACTCAATGATATCGCTAGGCAATTCAAAAGTTTCAATCTGTTTCTAATAAAAATTATGGCGTTAAGTAATGGACTGGCCATTTTGTTTCGTAATTTGCTTTTTATGATGTGCTCATTACACTGATATTTTTTTCAATTTTCGCATTAGAATCAGGTATTTAAAAAAAATTCCGTCTCAAATAAGTGCTGCCAAATTCCATATTGAAAAATCGCCAGAATTCGCTAAAAATTTATTAGTCGCTAAACTATGAAAGAATGTAGCGCTCTGAAAGCTGACGTAAGAATATAGAGCTCTGAAAAATCGCCAGATCTAGTGACAAAATCACCAAGGAACCAACCCGACCGAACCGTCCCGCCCCGCAGTGTTGCCAACACTGCGGGGCGGGACGGTTCGGTCGGGTGGGCGCAAATACGTATAAGGTCTTTGGGTGGGCGATACAAACCGTATATGATACGAAAATATCGGTACAATATCTACAAACCGGGGCCGAGCCGCCCCTGTGTGCGAAGTGTGCGGCGCACACAGGCGCCAGGGCAATATGCGCCGAATGAAATGCCAGCGGCAATTATTTAAATTATTTTTGTCACATAAAAAATTATTCATTCATCAGTTTAGTATCGATAAGTAAGTAGATACAAGTCTACCAAGACAATATTCACGTTTGTGGTTTAATTTTACATTATTTTAAACGCTTTTGTCGACAATAGAATAGCCGACTGTTTTATTACAAAAGCCGTGCCGTGGATGAGTTTATGAACGCAACCCGAAGCGATGCGACGCGAGCAGGCTGGGGTTACCCCGTATTGCGTAAGTGCGCAAAGAGTTCAAACTTTATCCAACCGATCAAATTGTCCGATTTAAATATTGTACGGCTACTAAACGTTTCGAAACAGACGTTAGTCATTCTATCGATGAAGGGTTTAAAACTGATCTAAAAAATGCTCTTATGCCGATTCGGCGGGTACATAAGTATAACGAAAAGCTTTTTTTTTCTGTATGTCTATCTGTTTCTTTATCTTCTGCGCCTATTTTATCGGGGCTTACACTGGTGGATAGCTGACGTTATCCGCCAGTGTAAGCCTACCTACTATTGGGCCAAAAAGTATAGTCCTCTTACTTTGCAAGTTCGGGCTCGGGCTTAAGAAAAAAAATCACAGAACAATTTAATAGAGATGAAAGTATTTGTCAAACGATTATTGTAAATGGTGTAAAATTTGATTAATTGGTTATTAATTTTTAAAGTAAAACAATCCCGTTTTTCGAGGTACTATTGACCATAGGACGAGCACCCAACGCGAAGAAAGAAAAGGTAGTTCAAATAAATTGCACTAGATGGCGTGATAAGCTTCGATTTGTTATTGAGTTTTGTGAAATATTAATATTTTCTAGAGAAGATCATCAAAAACAATATATTCTTGTTTAATTAACTCTCCTAAGCACAAAATTAAGGAATATTGCAGTCATAATTCACATTACAAAGATTATTTGAATGGATCATTTAAAATTGATTCCAAAAGTTGGCGTGGTTTTAAATTTGTGGCATCACCTCGATATTTTTTTTGGTACGCTGAAACTGAAAGCCGTGAAAAAAAATACTATAAAAGAAATTGTAGCTGTAATAAAAAAAAAGTATTCACGAACCGAGTAAACCCTTTTACTTGCAAGTCGCTGCTAACACTATCTATGTCTGTGGAATGGAACCGGATGCGATCGATGTTCTTAAAAAAATATCAGCTTAATCAGACGAAAACGCTAGTTACGTCGCCACGGTTTCTTTGTATGGGATGAGCCATATGTATGCTAGTATTATATAACATGTGACCAAGAAGAAAGTTATAAGGTTTAGAGGTAGAGTGATAAATAATCATCAAAACAATATGCTGATTTTTTTCTATAATACTCCATGTTCCATGCATCGAATGCACCTAATTCAATTAATACATTTTTGACGGTATTCTTTTTTGATACATATTGTTATATTTTAAATGCTACGTAATTTTGTACATATGCTATAAGCAAAGATAGTGTTGTGGAAGTATTTAATCAATAAAAAATATAAAATTTTAATTTTTTTTTTTTCTTTTTCTGGAGGAAATGTTATAACAGTCAAAAATTAAAAAATAAAATAAGTATTAATGTCGAAACACGCCGACAATTTAATTAAAATAGTGAAAAAACCCGACTGCTTAAGAAGCGAACCAAAAAGACGTAAACATGAAGAAAATCATGCTGTGTAGTCGGAGGATTCGCGAGCTGGCTGACCAAAAGCAGAGTATCCTCCTCGTTATATAAGTGAGATATATTTTTGAAATCACCTCTTAAAACCCTTTATTTTGATACACCACAAGTGAGAAAAAAATAAATGGACCCTCATTATGGGCCCTAAAATCCGCCTTTTTTATTTTACTATTTTAATGTAGCCAGTAGTGACACTCCCAAGGTTAAGACGAATCGATTGACGTAAAAATCTTCAAAATCGGCCAACGCGTTTGGTCTCTAGAACGCCATATAGGAACAAACATACATATACAGACTGCTAAACACATTACCCTCCTTCGGCAGTCGGGTAAAAAAGAGGCGTTTCATAGGTGTCGCACACACAGGTGCTACGGCTCGGCCCTGCACTTGTCTTGGCTGGAGACAGGATAAGACCAATTAAGCATTAAACAACCTTTGGTTGAACTGCGAGGTTTCGCTCATTAAATGAATATAAAAAAAGTTAGATGACAGTGCTGTGCAGTGCTTCGTATTTTTACTGACACTGATAGTCTTTGGCTAGCCATACACAGACAATTATATTCATCAACAATAAGGAGCCGCAAAACTACTGACTATTATTGACAATATTTCATAGTACAATCTGACTCAGTAGCCAAGCAGCTAGATTCATGTGCACGTTTTGTCTAATGAATAGAAAAGTATTACGGTAGGGGTCATACGACCACAGCTGTTATCCTCTACGGAACAGTTTGTACATAACAATTTCAGATTATAATATTTTCTTGTTTCATACTTTAAAAGAGTGATTTTTCAGTAGTGTGGTTTTAGTTTCTGAACTTATTTTTTACTAGCTGTCTGACGTGGCTTCGCTCCCGTCAACTGGCCACCTACCTACTCATTTTCCCTACCTACCCTACCGTACCTACAGTACATACATGATTTGCGTAACTTTAACCGCTTTCGCAGCGCACACAACGGAAGCTCTCAAAAAGGAATAATTTTGCCCGTGTTTGCAGAAAATATCATTTATGCTCCGCTCCTATTGGTCGCAGCGTGATATTATGACCTTCCTCAATAAATGAACTAGCCAACCCAAAAAGTATTATTCAATTCCAACCAGTAGCTTCCTTTCTCCAAAATTGCACTGAAGACGAGGCGGTATGGTCCAAGACCTTAGCCTGCCCGAGTAGGTCGAAGGAAAAAAAACTATATCTGTCAGTGTCAGTGTCATTTCAAATTCATTAAATATATATCAAATTGTTTTCTTTCACGCAAAGATGAATATAATTGTATAATTTAATTTATTAAAAGTTACTTGGAAACATAGTATAAATGCAGTACCTAATAATGAATCCAAAAAGGTGTAAATTATTTTACCTGCTGTGTAGGGGGAGGCGTTATTTGCAAGTCAGTGCAGCAACTAAAGAAGAAAATACAGGCTACGTGAAAAGTTTATGTAAACATCTAAATATAAGTGAAAGCAAAGCACACTATATATGTATGAAACATCCCGTAATAACTAAACTAAATGATGCAAAAATCGCAAGTTTAGTACATACTATTAATGAGATGGGATTCTCCAACCACACGCTGATTGAAGAACCTGCACTGTTTGGAATCCTGCCTGTAACCTTAAAGTTTCGATACAAAGTTTTGAAGGAATGTGGCATACGAAATATATCCCCAGAATACATATCAACATACTTAAAAATAATAAAACAGAAGAAGATTGGCGAACTGAAAAATTTAGGATATCTACCTGCCCATATTAATGTTGAAAACAAACTAGCGAGTTTTATGACCCAGTGGCCTACATCTCTTACAACTTTAATTGATGAAGATGTTAATTACACATCCTTATATACATTGCGCTTGAAAATCATTCAAAGATATCTTGAACTAGTGCTGGATCTTACAAATGAAGAGTTTTGCAGAGGTATCAAAACTTATCCAACCATTAAACATAGACCATTGGAATGTATAAATGACACATTAGAAATATTACAATTGCAAATTATGATACCTAATCATAAAATTAAGTCTAATTTATGTCTAATCCATGCTGATCCTGAAAATTTGAAAAATATTATTCATAATGTCAGGTGTATTGGTGGAATTGATATCAAAGAAGTCATAAGGATGCATCCTACGTTAGCTACAAGAAACTTTAATACTTTGATTGAGACACAAAAGATTTTAGAAGAATATGGCATTAGTAATGAGGCACAAAGAAGATGTTTTAGTATTTATACCTTATCTCCAGATACTATAACAGAAAGATTGGAACAAGCAAAACAGATACCTGAATTCAGTGCATTTATAAAACATCCACGATTTCTGAAAATGATACATTGTAACACAAAAGCAATGCAGCGATTGAACACATTATACAGTAATAACAAAAAGTGTGTTAGTTTGAATGTCCTTTCTGGAAGTCAGGCACATTATGAAGTATTTGAAAAAGCTCCTGGAGATAGATTAGGCAAAGGAAAAGATTTACTGTTCTGTATATCACAGTCATTAGGAAAGAAATTTAATATGACACATATTCGTAATATTATAAAAAGGCACCCTTTTTGGATTAACACACCAGTACTTCAAGTGAAATATGTTTATGAAAAACTGTCTGCAGAGTTTACAGATCAAGATATTTATGAAAATTGTCCTTTATTATTGTATCCTTGGAAGAAAGTCAAAGAAACTCTTCATTTAATTGATAAAAAGTTAATAGACAAACAAATATCTTTGTTTCAAGAAAATTTAAATTATGATTCCTTGAGCAAGTCTCAAAAATTAAGTTTAGTTCTATATTTACTAGAGAAGAATCATTATTTTTCTGGCAATGGAGTTTGGACTGAAGAAAAAAATACTAATGTGGACAAGTTAGTCTATGAACATTTAGACATACAATCAAAATAATGTTAATAAATAATTATGGCTTTAAAATATTTATCTACCATAAAATTTGTATCACTGATTTACCCTTAGTATGTTAAGGTACCTTTCTATTTTCAATGGGCAGTCAATAGGATAAGTGTGTTTTGTCTGATTGAATCTATGTGTAGTGGTCCTGTGATTCATTGAGGTAAGTCGTATATTTTTTTTTATAACTATATATTTTTTTTATGTAGTAGGATTTTGAAGTGTTTGTGTAAAGGCAGAAGAAGGTTATTGTAAGAACTCAATTTCTGCAACAAATTTTTTATTTAATTTTATTTTCAATTGCATGTTCCATTCCGTGGTCAGGATGTTCAAAATGATTGAGTTTTCAGACTGCAAATTAAGATTGTATGGGTAGATTCATAGAAATATGGTAGATTCAAACTTATTGACGGCTGTGAAGTGCGTTTTTCGCTGCGTTGTACCAGTACCCACACCTCACCTCCAATGTTTCATGATTTTGTTATTACGTAATTTCTCTCGGAGAATTTAAAGCCGCCATTAAGTTTAAGTCGAACTGTAATGTAGGTATTTCTCATAGAAACTGAAAATTGGAACAAATTAAATTATTAATGAATTAAAAAAGATGTGACATTTAAGCTCTTGTTCCACCGCTGACGAGGAAGCTATTAGCTGTAGACTATTTTTAACCGACTTTCCAAAAAGGAGGAGGTTCTATGTTCGACATTGTTTTTTTTTTTTTTTGATTTTTTTCACCGTTATCTCCGCCAATTGTGGACCTATTTTGAAAATTCTCCTTTTGTTTGAAAGAGTATGTTCTTAAATTGGTCCCATTTTAATTTGGTGAAGATCTGATGAAGAACTTCGGTGATATACAATAGAACTCTTCAATAAATGACGGCAAATCTGTCGAGATTGCTGCAATCGCACGTTTGTTTATTGTTTATACCATTTCATAACATATCATCACGCCAGTACGCTCTAAAGGGGTACGCAGATGTGTAGTTCACCTTGGTATACTCTCATTTCACCTGTTATGTTCAAGTTTCATGATATTCGGGTAATCTATTCTGGCGTTTTAGATATCTTACTAAATAACTTGCGTCCTTAGGTGGCCTCTGTGGCTACAACAAAAAAGTGAAAAAAAAAACTTTTTTACAAAAGAATACTACCAACTTCCAAATAAAAACGCTAAAAAGTGAAAAATAACTTTCTTTTTGGAAGTTGGTGCCCATAATGAAAAAAATTGTTACCTAACAACGACACCGACTTCGAAAATGTTATATTTCACTTTGTAGTGTTTTTATTTGGAAGTCGGTAGTATTTTTTTGTAAAATAGTTTTTATTCTCGCTGAAGAAACGGACCAAAAAAAAAATTTGAAAAAAAGACCCGACCGAGAACGAGTTAAAGAACCCGTGTCAATAAAATAGGGACATATTATATTAATAGTTGACTGGCTGCCCCGAGCGTGTAGTGCGAGTAATTGCTCGTTGCACAATATCCAGGTGGCGATGGCGGTGGGGCAAGTGCCTAATCAACTAGATACTTATTTGCATCCATAAGGCACTTGTGCCACCGCCTTAGAGCATTTAACCTATGGAGATAAGGAAAAGATGGAAAGGGATAAGGGTGGGATGTCCACCATGTACCGATGGCGCATTGCCGTACGTCTTGTAGTCCAATGATGAAACGAGTTAGGTGGAATAAGCAATGCCATCGCACACTCCACGAAATGCAACCGATAAAAAACCGACAAGCAGGCAATTCGGCGTCGATGTTTAAGGCTCTGGAGTTTTGACTCGACCAGTGCCTCATTGTAGATGAGCCTTTTGGCCCGTTTTCGATCGACTCTAGTGCAACAAGCTGGTGTTTGGCAGGTATTTGAGAACACTACTCCATGCAGGATCGAACTTGCGCTAGATACAACTTATGCAACTGTTCTGGCGTGAAGTACCGTCTCACCTTCCCAAGGATCCCCAATTTTTTGGCAGCCAGTTGAGCCTTTGCCTCAATGTATGGGCCAAAATTGAGTGTCGATGTCAACGTTACGCCAAAAGGCTCAAGATGAGTCCGCTATGGGCACGGCGGTTACCTACATCTCGGCAAGACGGAGGAGCAGAGCAAATTGGCTCTATTTAGCGGAGAAAAGACACGCCAGTGTGCATTAAACCTGACAAGAATGGCATCCACCCATTCGTAGAATGCCTCCAAGGACAAGTTCAAACGCTCCCATGGTCTCACGGAGAGACCGGATCTGAGTAGGGCATGCAGAACCGCATCCGGTTCTTGTTTTTGAGAACCGGGTCTGGCCAGCAGTCAGAACCGTGCGAACCGGTACCTCCGGTTCCGGCTGTCTTTTTTTTGTATTTAATTTTGGAATAAATCGTAGAGAATTTTACAGGCTATGCAATTATCACTAGGAAGAAATAAAATAGTTTACATTTGTCTAATTCTCTTTGATTTTTCTGTTGCCCCGAAAGCTTCAAGCTTCAAGCTCGAACTCCAGAATAGTTTCGAGAGTGCCTGGGGAGCTCCGTGGACGATTACAACGATGGGTTCGAGGAAACTGTCCATAGGGTAGGGTCTAATTTTTTTTTAAGACCCGTCGTGCAAAGAGAAACAAGAAACTATCCTATCCTACTCTCAAGCTCATGAAAGAGAGGCGTGAAATGATCCTGCAGTCTTCAGACGAAGCGTGGAACTACCGGCAGCTCTAAAGACAGCTCTCGAAGTCCTTGAAAAGAGACCTCCGCCGCTTTAATACTGAGCGTATCAAAGACGCGATTGAGGAGAATAAGGGCTCCAAGGTGTTTTACAAGAGATCTGGCTATTAGGCAGAGCCAGCTCACGTAACCGAAGACCGACAATGGCAGGATCTTATAAACCACACCGGAGCTTCTGAGGGAGATCAACGGGTTCTATGGGCAGGTATCTAAAACGCCAGAATAGATTACCCGAATATCATAAAACTTGAACATAACTGGTGAAATGAGAGTATACCAAGGTGAACTACATATCTGCGTACCCCTTTAGAGCGTACTGGCGTGATGATATGTTATTAAAAGAGGCATGTTATACACCTGCCTCTTTGTTTAGCGTTTGTGGACTTCGAGAAAGACTTCGAATCGATCGAGACTTGGGCTTTAATGCAGACTCTCCAACGGAGCCAAATTGACTACCGGTACATCGAGGTGCTGAAGTGTTTGTACAAAAACGCCCCCATGTCAGTTCGACTTTAGTTTCAGACTTCGAAACCTATCCTTCTTCAGCGAGGTGTGAGACAGGGAGACGTCATATCTCTGAAACTGTTCTCTGCTGCACTGGAGGATGTCTTTAAGATTCTGGACTAGAGAGGGCTAGGCATCAACATCAATGGCGAGTTCATCATTCACCTTCGGTTTGCCGACGATATAGTGGTCATGGCTGAGACCATGGAGGACCTCAGTACAATGTTCGATGACTGCAGTAGAGCTGCCGATAAAGTGGGTCTAAAAATGGACTCACTCCTATCAAAGTCGGAGACTACACTCGAAGTTGTGGACAGTTATGTTTACCTGGGACAAACGGTCCAGTTAGGTAGGTTCAACTTCGAGAAAGAGATCAACCGTTGAATCCGACTCGGCTGGGCAGCATTCGGGAAGTTGCGCGGTATCTTCTCGTCCAACTAACACGTGGCGTGGCGCGGGATCCACCAATCAGACGACCCTGTTCCAGCCTACGTCATAACGCAACGTGTTTTGTAATAAACTGCGTCGGAAGGCGCCACGAGACGCCACGCCACGTAAATGTGGTTCCGTCTTTTAAACCATAGTGCCTCAAGACGAGTATGACCAGTGTGTGTTGCCAATGATTAATTACGAGACAGAGACGAGGTCGCTCACAATGGGTTTCATCAGAAGGCTTGAAGTTACCCAAAGGGCAATGGAGAGGGCTATGCTCGGCGCTTCCTTGCGTGATCGAATCAGAAATGAAGACATCCGCAAGAGAACCAAGGTTACCGACATAGCCCGAAGTATTGCCAAATTTAAGTGACAGTGGGTAGGCCACATTGCTCGCAGATGCTCCGTTAGATAAGTATCTCTTAACAACAGTAGGTATTGCCATCTGCATACCCAAAGGCCCAGGATTTTTAGCAGTTCGTACAAACATTCGTGCACATAAGTGCAGCAAAAATAATGTTGCTGAGAGTACCGACCCTAGCATTAATATCCCGTTTGTTCGACGAGGTGCCATCGATAAACAATCGAAGGATTCCTGAGGATGTCTGCAGTCCTATCACACAGACCACCGGGCAGACCGAATGATGGAAGCTTACCAATAAAGCTTTCGTGGCAGACTCTATCAACAGCCATCGAGATGTCGAGAGAGTCGGCAAGCGCTTACCTATCCCTCTCGATGGTCTCACTCCAGATGTGAATGGCATACGCTAGAATGCCCCCAGTAGACCGATTTCGGCGCAAGCCGTATTGGAAGTTCCGATACTTTTGTCGCTCGACCATAAGCGAGTCCTCTTGTGTGACGGGCGATTACTCGCACAACTTGCTCGGGGCGGCCAGTCCCAAGTTTTATTTTCTCGATGGCCAGTCCTGCACGCGCTGGGCATGTGTTGCCGACGAAAAAAGAGAGTTCATTGTTGCAATTATCTGGTTATGACATTCATTCGTATTGATTGATTGCTTGAAAAATTCTTCGAGCACATCGTCGCATAACATTAGGTGAGATAGTGGTCAAGCGCGAGCCAAACTACAATAAAAAAATAAAATTTCTCTGTTTTTGGGACCCAAAACTACCTTCATAGAAACATTAAACGAAATGATCGCCCAGCGAGCATCGCTGCGCGAGTATCGCTCCAACGTATGTGTCTCTTGTATTGACATGGGATCTATATTCTTTGTCCGTTTCTGCAGCGAAAAATAGTCAACAGCTAATAGCTTCCTCGTCGGCAGTGGGACAAGTGCCTAACAAAGACTATCATGCCTTTTGAACCAGACACTTTCTGTTTCGAACATTGATGTTTTGCGTCCAAAAACATTTTATTAATTTGTAAAATGTTGCCACATTTAACGAATGACCATAAAAAAGTTAATATGTCACTCAGTGGTTCTGTCTATATATCTCTGTAGCTGTACTGTAGTCTCTGGTGTTCTGTGTCTGTGGTAGTGTAAAAATGGCGGCCCTACTTCCCCGTCCTCTTGGTCTTGCCCAAATTAATTTCCTGAAAAATGCAAATAAGGTAAATTACATATATATGGTCACTCTATTATATGCTCACAAAACTAGGTTATCATTATTTAACCGTTTATGATCTCTACAAGATACTAATGTTTTGATTATCACTAAGAAAATTCATAATTGACGTGGTTTTTGTACTATGATATCACTCGTATAGAAATTATATTATTGTATTAATAAAATAAAGAAACTGTACCTTCATGGTTTTTCTTCTTCGTTGACAATAGACCTTGATAGCAATTTAGACGTTTTATTTATAAATTGACCTTGTCGTTTTCAGCGTTTGTGACCTTACGTCATCTCTAGTACGTTTGTAATGAACAACGTAATTTTTTAGCATACTGTCCATACTTCCTCGATTTTAAAATCAATTTATAATGCATTCGTAAATAGACATATAAATGAGAACATAAAATTCAAATCTCTTTAATAAATTTATTTTCCATATCAGACCAATAAAACTGGCAGTTCTTGTTCTATCCTAGAAAGCAATCAATTCATATTTAAAGATCTAAATTTGTATTGATCTTACATATCTAGGTACTATGGACTAAAGCAAAAATAATGTAGTGTTACGTTCTCATTGGAATCATTTTCACTGTATATTGATTGCAACTTCAGCAGTTCATATTAAATTGTAACAGATTGTAAGCTAAATAGTTTATAGATCATTTAGTTCACAATAAAAGAAAAACATTGCTATCAAATTGTGAACAACCATGATGAGGGACTAATCAGTTTTAAATCAATCCAAATTTTTTACAAAGATATATTTCAAATTTTCTTAGTTTTGATTGTATGGTATGAATCTTAAAAATACATAAATATTAAAAAGAAGAAAAATTTTGTTTGGCATTCCACTATGAGAATATCAAATTTAGTTTGTGGAAATAAAATGTTTTGTTCACAATTTAAGTTCACATAAGCTAGTAAGAAAGCCATTTCAAAAATCAATAAGATCATTTCATTGATTCTTACTGGAATCAGTTTTAAGAATACAATTACTGACAAGTCACAATAATTTCTAATAGTGCTCTCATATCTCCAGTAATATTATGTAATATTGTAATAACTATTTATGATAGGTTTTCATGTTCATATTTGTACAAAGTTCAATATTTGTTGTAGTGATTATCTATTTAATGTGCTACCCATGCATGAGTTTAACATAGGTTATCACCCAATAAGTAATATATCATTTAGGAAATGAATCCTGTCTAGATGTAAAAATCTATGCAGATATAAAATCTTATGAATGACTAAACAGTTGTTGGTATTATGATTAGATGTTATCAGATTTTTTGATAAAGGTACTTGCAATTCATATGACTATTGCACACTTTTACACAGATAAGAGGAAAATAATAATAAAATAAGATGTAAAATAAAACTGCTGTGAAAAGATGAAGCAATGTATCTTGAGATACAGGATTTAATAGAAAGTCTTTGACAAATACTACAGGAATAGAAATTTGGAATACATAAAACATAACAATAGCTTGGTTAAACATAACAATTTCAGGGTTTATCATGTTTGATGTTATGATTAGGTTATAATATGTATAATTTAAGCCTCTTCATTCTGAATTTCGATTCTTTGCTCAGTTGTAGTTCCTTTTTAAAGTATATCTCTCAATTCAGTGTGCCTCCATGCAAAGGCCTCCTCTAACAGTTTCCACCGTTTTCTGCCTCTAATGACTCTTTTCCAATTAGGATCTGGTGTCAATTTTAAATCTTCCTCCCATCTCTTTCTCTGTGTTCTTCTGTTCCTTTTTCCACCTCTAGAATCACCACCAGTCAGTCACAATTTTGCCTCATTTTACTTGTGGGTTACGTAGCATATGGTTTGTCCATCTCCACTTCAGTTGGTCCATCTTGGCAAGCATATCTGTTATTTTGGTCTTTGCTCTGATGAAGGTGTTTCGTTGTTTGTCTAGCTTCTTAATAACTAACATGCTTCTTTTCATAGCTCCTTGGCAATGCTCCAACATATCTCTATGGCCTTTAAGAGTGACCATGTTTCACATCCATATGTGATGCATACTGAGGTCATTAGATTTCACCACTTCCTTCATTGACCAGTATCTTTTCCAGCCGTTTATGATTCGTCTATTTATTTCCTTGGTGGTCTGGTCTTTATGGGAGATGATCTGGCCCAGGTATATGTATTCTTCGACATATTCTATAGGTTGGTTATTGATTTGTGATTATGCTCGTGTTTAAGTGATTATCCTATTTTTTGTTCTCGTTGCTAAGGTCTTGGATCATTTTATCCAGTTTATGTGGTTCTTCTTCGAACAAGATAATTTCATCAGTAAACCTGAGGTGGTTCAGTTTCCTTCAATCAATGCTAAGTCCTAGTAGGTCCCAATTCAGTTTTTGGAAAAAGGTTTCCAAAATGGCGGTAAATAGTTTAGGTTTTCACTCTCTTATAAGTTTGAGTGTTGTATTACTGAGAACATATTTATACTTGGGATTCTTATTTTGCTTGTGGCATGTGAGCTGTTTCTGTAATTCTGCATAGTAAATATTAAATCCTGATTTGTCAGCTTCTATTAATTTTTCGGTAAAGGTTGTTAAGGTATGAGGTGTATGGTTGCCAGTTTTTATGTTGGGGATCATATTCTGTTGAGCAAAGTGCAATCTGGGTTTCCTAAGCTGTGATATTTTGAGTGTTGCTCTTACCAGTCTGTGGTTTGCGTTGAAATTTAGTTTTGATATGATTGACGTATCTGTGAAAAGGTTTGGGTGGCTGCTGAAAATGTAATCTATTTTGTTTCTATACTTTCCGTCTGGGGAGATCCAAGTCCAATTGTTGTTTATTTTTTTCTCAAAAATGCTGTTTGTAAGAGTAAGGTTATGTTCCAATAGAAATTCTGCCAATCTATGACCACTGACTTTCCTTTTGCCATGTTTTCCCAGCATATGCTCGTCTTTGTTTATTCTAGTCCCGATTTGAGCATTGAAGTCACCCATCAGTATGATGATGTTGTTTATGTACTTACTTGTTACCCGACTGCCGAAGGAGGGTAATGTGTTTATCAGTCTATGTATATAATATATGTTTGCTCCTATGTGGCGTTCTAGAGACCAAACGCGTTGGTCGATTTTGATGATTCTTACGTCAATCGATTCTTCTTAACCCTGCAAGTGTTACTGGCTACATTAAAATGGTGAAATAGTAAAATGGCGGCTTTTGGGCGCCATATACTGGGGGCCCAAATGTTCTTTTTCTTCATCATCATCAGAAACTCATCGGGTGTGGGTATCAAAATAACGGGTTTTAAAAGGTGATTACAAAAATATATAACACTTATATGTTTATGTACCAAATTCTAAAAAAAAATAACTAATAAAAAATACTAAAAGTTGAAAATAAAAAAAAATATTATAAATAACAAAAAACGACTGCTTAAAAAGCGGACTAAAAAGACGTAAACAAGAAGAAAATCATGATGTGCAGTCGGAGGATACATCTGATTTTGATCTATCGTTTAGATACATCTTTTTGTTTACGTCTTTTTAGCTCGCTTTTTAAGCGGACTGGTTTTTGTTATTTTTATTTAGGATTTGAGATAACTCATTGTAGAAAGATTTGTGTTCCATTTCGTCTACTTCAGAAAAAAAAAATATGAACGATAATTCAAATATATGCAACAACTGAACAAGCAGATGATTATGTTGTATTGGGTATTTTATTTTCATCTAATATAAAATTAAATCTATGTAATCCCAGCTGCTGACAGCGACTACTGCAAACCATTTCCCAAGCAATCAACAAGTCCGCAACTTGAATGTTCATGAACATATAAGCTACACCCTCCTGCGAGACCATGGCATTCCTGTACCTAAGTTCCACGTGGCTACAACCCCAGAAGAAATTCACAAGTTTGCTACAGACCTTAACACAAAAGACATTGTACTCAAGGCTCAGGTATGTTATGTTTTTTTTTTTGCTTATAAATCTATTAAATAAACATTAATCTGGATGATATTGGTCACTTAGCTTTAATTAGAAGACCATAATTCCTATTTAATATTTATTAATTATAGTAAAATTAAAATCTATTAGACCAAAAAAAATTTTTTGTTAACTCTAATCCTCATAATGGGTCGTTGTACTTATTATATAACTCTACAAAAATGTATGAGACAGATGTTTTTTTCGCGAAATTTAGTGTTGTACCCAAGTTCCACAGTAATAGTTCACAAAAATGGGTACAATGACCTCATAGGAGGATGAGTAAAGATAAAATATAATGGTATTGAGATAACTGATGCTCTTTTAGGTACTCGCTGGAGGCAGAGGAAGAGGTGCCTTTAAAAATGGCCTCCAAGGTGGTGTCAGGATGGTTGACACGTAAGTAAATAATCTATTGTACCTATAGATCGATTCAAAGATAGTGATATCTATAAAATCCCTCGCGCCCACTTTCTCAACAGAATTTGCTACTGCGCAGCGACTTGCGGAGTTTTTCGAGCCGCTTATAACGATGTTTATGTGACTAAAATGTAATGGTGACGGGTGGCCTATTATTTAACGATTTCTATGCCCTTCTAATTGTATGAAACGTTGCATACTATAGAGATTCGGCACTATACTTTGTTTAATTGAAATATCTCAACACTGCCTGCAAAAAGTGGGGCTGACTCTTTGGAGGCTGGATGGCATCCTTATGCTTGTAAACTATCCCGAATACTATTGTTTTAATGTTTATGCACTTCAAGCAGTACTTACTATTACCATGCAGGCCCGATGCCGCAAAAGATATTGGCGGGAAGATGCTGAAGCAATATCTAGTCACGAAGCAGACTGGCGCCGCGGGACGTATCTGCAATAAGGTCATGGTGACCGAGCGCAAGTTCCCCCGCAGGGAATTCTACGTCGCCGTCATGATGGAGCGCAGCTTTAATGTATGTATGACCCTTCCACATCTTGAGCTTTTATTTAACTTGTTAGTTACCTACTTTGTATTTACGGGTCAAATCTCACAACTGAATTTTAAAACAATTATCCTCTACCGATTGAGCTGAAATTTTGCATACACGCTTGGTTGGGGTGACAAATAAGTGACGAATTATAAATTCAATATTTTAGTTATTGTTTTCTTTTATCTACTACTAACTTATCGTGGCGCCTTCTGGCATCATAACACAACTTTTGTATTATTTTAGGGTCCAGTTATTATTGCATCCTCTCAAGGTGGTGTGAGCATCGAAGATGTAGCTGCCTCGAACCCTGAGGCCATCATATACGAGCCTATCGACATCATGAAAGGCATCCAGGAGGAACAAATACAACGTGTTTTAACTAAGGTACTTTGATCAGTTATGCAACCGCCGCACACTACTCGACCAGTAGCTGCCACAGCTCAGCAGTATGTAGCCCATGAACTTACTGTTGTTTTTTTCGTCGTGGCTATCCGACCGCCCTGGGTTGGGCGAATGAGTCTTTCGGATTCTTACTGACTAAAACCACCCCGATGTTCTCTCGCTCACTTGCATTGGGGCTGCGGCTGTGTGTGTGACTTCCACTGCCCCAGACTTGTCACGGCCCGCCTTTCGCACGTTTCGTCTTTCACTCCCCAACACGTCTTAAAGAGGCGCGTGTGGAACACTACGCGCCGCCCTCTGTGGTCCTGATTGATGGAGGGTTGGCGACGGGTGTCGAATTAGTCGCCCCTGGACTCTTTTAGGAATTTTCTGCCCTCCAAATGCTGCTTAATGCTCCTTCAACCTTTGACGCAGGCTCTCATCTTTTTTGTGGGTTTGAAAGACCAAGAAACCGCGCAATACAGCTTTCACTACGCTATTCGTATTATTCTTTTACGGAAAAGCTAATGTCCGACCGAAACAGGTTTTTACGACCGAAACCGAAACCAAATTTCGAACTGCAAACACAAGCCAGTCACGACATGGTTAGACACGTAGACGCGGGAAAATGTTTTTGTCGCTTACTCGCTTGGATGGAATTTAACGCGCCGAACATGACCGATCACACCGCGAGAACTGCCGAATGCAGTTTCGGTTTCGGTCGTAGTTTCGGCAAGTTTGCCACCGAAACCGAAATTGGTTTTTTTGCCGAAACTGGAACAAAACCGAAAATTGGTGGGACACTAGGAAAAGCATAAACAAGTCAACAATTTAGTAAACAGTTTGATATTTTAATTGATATAATATTCATGGAATCCTGTTTTTTTATACTAGCACTTGTTTTAGATTGGTCTGAACACGGCGGAAGCACAAGGGATGGTTAAGAAGTTGTACGACCTCTTTGTGAAGAAAGACGCACTTCTAGTTGAGGTAAACCCCTACGCGGAAGATGCCATTACTGGCCAATGTGAGTACATACTTAACTGATTTATGTTATCTTGAACGAAGCTTTAGTGAGAGATTTTTAACTGCTCGATCGCTTTAACGTAAACATTCTCTGGAACGGTTAAATAAACCCTTGTCATGCTTTCGTGCAGACAATCATTTGGTCAATATTATGATTTTTAACGTCTGCTGCTTATTTTTATTGATCCTTAGCCAAATGGCTTAGTTTTATACTATTTAGAGATATCCCTGGAGCCTGGAGGCCCGTCGACTAAGATGCTTGCTTGCGTCGAAAAATTCAGCCATTCAAAAGTTATGCGCATTTTTCTCTTTGAATCGGGGTTTTTCTGCAAGATATTACCATTATCGCAAAAAATCACGTTTGTTGTATGGGAGTCATACTTAAATATTTATTTTATTCTGTTTTTAGTATTTTTTGTTATAGCGGCAACGGAAATACATCATCTAAAAATGTCAACTGTCTAGCTATCACAATTCTTGAGATACAGCCTGGTGACAGACAGACAGACAGATAGTGGAGTCTCAGTAGGTAATAGGGTCCCGTTTTAACCCTTTGGGTACGGAACCCTAAAAATGAGCCTTTTACTCGAGTCAGAGTACCGCTAAGTAAATAAAATTAACTGCTGAAACTTTGCCGGTTTCTCGACGTGAGTACAAGGCTTATTTTTTGCTTTTAGCTGTTTTGTTAGGGGTTTTTCAATTTATTTTATAGAATTTATATTTTTCACATAATAAAAATAAACAAACAGTTTGAGTTTGATTTCACATATTATATCCAAATACTCGTAGTTACCACTGAGTGCCAATATCATAATCTTGCAATGTTCTCTCAGTCTTCTGCCTAGACGCCAAGTTCCGATTCGACGACAACGCTGACTACAGGCAAAAGGAACTGTTTGCTTTGAGGGACCCAACTCAGGAAGATCCTAAAGAAATCCAAGCTGCCAAGTCCAACTTGAACTACATTGCGCTTGATGGTATGACTTTAATAATTGAACATTTATGAATTTAGTAATGCTAGAGATAATGTTGTGATTATAAAAATGTCTGTTTTAATAGGTACTATTGGCTGCATGGTAAATGGCGCCGGGTTGGCCATGGCTACGATGGACATCATCAAGCTGCACGGTGGCGATCCCGCCAACTTCCTCGACGTCGGTGGTGGCGCCACTGCACAGGCTGTAACGGTGCGTCTCATCAAAACGTTACTAAACCTCACCTACACTTCAAAAACTAAACTCGATCTAATGAACGATAATTAAAAGATCTTGACAGACACTGAATGGTTAATTTTGAAGATGATAGAAACAAGATGCTGTTTTTAAATGTTTTTATCGCTAAGGCCCACTTGCGCGAAAAACTTAACTCAGAATTAGTTGCTAATACGAGGTTAAATTGACTTTATGTCATACATAATGGGTCCGGGTTGGCTACTAACTCGGCATTACAACCCACAGTGGCGCAAGCGGTTCTAAAGGTGTTTGAGATTTGCGGTACTAGTGGCCTTATTGTAATACATTTCTAAATGTTGTATTAACTTGTATGTTTCTGGTGTAGGAAGCCTTCAGTATTATCTTGTCGGATCCGAACGTGACCGCCATTTTGGTGAACATCTTCGGAGGTATCATGAGGTGTGACGTCATCGCCGAGGGAATCGTGACTGCTGCCAAGAACCTCAGCATCCAAATCCCCGTCATTGTGCGTCTTCAGGTATGAATTTTGATATCTTTTATTACCATATGTTATATTTCATTCTTCTTCTAAGTATGCATAATCTTATCTAGATGTTTGTCATAATCAAAACTCTTCTTTGTGTTCACTTTTATATAGTGATTCTAGTTATAACCACGATGAAGTATAAACCAGTTTTAATAAAGATCCTGCTTGTGGGATTTGATTGTAACTAGATAAAAGTGGTATGGCTGGTCCATCCCAGACATGAATGACTGTAGCATAAACGCGCGCTTAAAACTTTCGCGTTTCATAATTGAAAAACAATATATAAATAGGTTAAACGGGTTAAATAGGTAAATAAATATATATATTTTTTTTTTATTTTTTTTTATTATAGGCTCGCGTTTGACCACTATCTCGCCTGATGTTAAGTGATGATGTGGTCGAAGGTGAAGCACGCTTGCCTAGAAGTAACCTATTCACTCTTGACTTGAAGACCCCTAGGTTGTAGCTATCAGGAAACAAAGACGCCGGCAGGGAATTCCACTCCTTAGCTGTACGCACAATGACATCTAATGATATAAAATAATCGAAATCATCGCGTTAAATTCCCGTGAGATATTGTTTTCTGTGGTATAAACTACTATGTGTTACAAAATTTGATAATGGATAAAATATTTAACTCAATAAAACTAATTGACAGGGTACAAAAGTGCAAGAGGCGAGAAAAATCATCGCTGAGTCTGGTCTGCGCCTGGTGCCCCGTGACAACCTCGATGAGGCCGCGCGGCTCGTGGTGCAGCTCTCGGAGATCGTCAACCTCGCGAAGAAAGCCGGTGTCGAGGTGAAATTTGACATCCCTGATCATATGCTGTTCCAGTAAACAATTGCAGTATTCTCATATTATCTTTACCATCAAGATCTAATTGGTCATCATTGTTGTCTTATATAATCCAGTTGTAATTATTCTTGCTTCGAATTTATGGCTCAAGTGATTGTAATGCTTGGTAGTTATGTAACACGCATTGTCGCTGTAATCACATCGGACATGCTCACTGATCAGTGGAATTTCTATGCAACATATTTAACTAAAGTATTGGGCTATGGCCTCGTTATCTGTGAAATGAGTTAGGCTGACTTTAAGAATTGTAATAATACGAAAGTTAAAACATTGTTATTCATGCCCCTTCATTTACTATCAAGACCTATCTTAGCTACGTTTATGGATGATAAAATCAGATAAGCAGACATAAAAAGAAACTTTTGTGATTTGATCTGTTAACATCAAACAGGTCCTGATATGACCGCTTTCTCTTGATGAAGTAATTTGTGAGCCTAATCAGTATCATACTGTCTTACTACTGCGCATTAACAAATTACTTAAAAGTCATTTGATCCTTCTAAATGAAATTTACAACTGCGCGTGAACCTGTTAGCCATTTCACAGAACACTTGGTTGGTCAGAACACAGTTTTTTTGACACACTTGCAGTCTACTTATTCCATATATTACGTAGTTTATAGATAGGCTTAATTGTTATATTAATATTATACGCGAATATGCTGAAGTACTTTGTGATATCTATATGTCGAATAGTTAGCACTTTAACTTGTGAATTACCCCTTAATGGATTCCTAATGCACTTCGATCAAAGTTCAATCATTTATTTCAATTAGACCATTTGTCGTTATCATTGATAATCACGAATTAACAGTAGCTGATCGAATATGTAACGCCAGATTGTCACTTGGAATAAGATGCATCAGAGCCAATTAGATTACATAATGTAGTTCATTTATTTATTTATTGAAACACATTTAGTTTTAAGTGAAACTATTAGATAAATCATACTTAGTTCGGATGATTGTTAAAATTAAATTGATGTTGTAGTTGTTAAAATACTTCAAGTTGTTATAAAAATGTAATATGCTATTTCATCACGAACATTGATCGATCGAAGTCGAAAAAAGTATTTCATTTACATTAATTTACGAACACGTTAAAACTATGTATTTTTAATTTTGAAGTACATTACACCTGTAGGGGAGTACGTTGAGAAGTTTGACGCCGCAATAATTAGTATTTTGTACATTATGTACTATATGTATGTTAATTTGTACATAGCGACAATTGTTTCTTATAATATGCCACCTCAAGAACCTCTGCTGAGATTCGAACATAACAGTAAAATCATTGTTTTATGGTTTCGTCAGTTGTATCCAAATATGCAAAATGGTGTATTATTACACTTTAAATATTTATTTTTGGCTTCGTGGAAGATAAAACTTATTTAATAAACGTATTTTAGATCTGTATTGTAGTTGTTATTTATACTTTTCCCTTAGCATTAGTGGTTGCTGTAGATTACGACGTGTACTTAGAAAAGATTGTAAAATATGTTAGTGCATGTATGTTAATCATGGCCAAGCAAGGCCAATTGCCTATTGGGTATAACCCTCAGATATTATTCTAAGGTATAGATTCCCATTATAAGTTTTCGAAACTACCCCTAAAAAATGATTTAGGCGGTGTTAAAGTTTGTATGGAAGTAAGGCCGCGCCGACCGGCTCCAGGGCAATAAGAGCGCCACCGCCGCCGCCGGATGAAAAGCCAGCGCCAATAATTGAAATTATTTTTGTATTCAAGTCTCCCAAGTCAATATTCACGTTTGTGGTTTAATTTTGCACTATTTGAATTGACCCACTGATTATGTTTCGGATTTTAATTTACATGAATAACGAGCTCTGCGTTAAAATAAAAAAGAACCGCCGCAGTCACTACAATAGCCGTCTATTTTTATAAAAAAAGCCGTGCCGTGGATGAGTTTATAAACGCAATCCGCAGACTTATTGGGTAATTAATACGACAAGGTAAAAAGAATGAAAAATCGACCAATCACATGCGAGATAAGAAATGCGTGGTGAATTTCCGTCTATGTGATTGGTCGATTACTCTTTGCCCTTTGCCTTGCCGAATTAATTACGCAATAAGGCTGCAGATGCGAATGCGACGCGAGCGGGATGGGGTCACCGCGGTTTCCCCGATTTAAATATTTCACGGCTTTACCGTCCTCTTCCAAGGAAATTCGTTGGAAGTGGAAGTGTAAATTCCTTGGAAGAATTTATGTTTCAAAAATTATTCATTAATTTATTTATTTTTTGTATGTAATTTCCTATGCAAATACCTGAATAAAAGATAGTGATGACAACTCGTCACACTAGCTATTTCGTCACTATCTCTAATAGGTTTTTTTTAGTAATACGTCACTTTGTACATGTAGTCAGTTGCCCAACTCGTTTTTAAGCCGTATTTTGTTTCTTTCCCAACTCGTCGGACGCTCATATACAATTAAGCACAAAATATGTAAATAATATTTTTTTTTTTAAATAATTCTTTTTAGTTATCTCATTTTATGATATTTGAGAAAAACTAGATAGCATGACATTCGTGCGGTAAAAAGTGGGTAGACTTCTAGTGCGTGACGCAACTTGGGTCGATACCCTTGCGCCAAGATGTTCCAAGTACTTGCTGCTGCGCAAGGTTTTGCTGGCGCTGAGCTGGCGTTCGGATTTCCCCGTCTGGGGTTGTTCATCAGCAGCTCTCCCTTTCCTTCTTCTTTCTTCATAATATCACTGATAGCCAGCTACAGAGCCTTATTCGCCGCGCGGTACACCTCATATAGTGCGGGTTCCTCTTTAGGATCACGTCGTCGCCTCAGGTACCGCGTGTACAGGTCTACCAGCTACGTATGCTGCTCATTTTCTGCAGACCATCAGTACAAAGGGCGCCTTGTGAATTGTGTGTGGATGTGGTGGACGCAAGCACGGCTGTATCGCTGAACTACTGCGCCTCCTCTTTAACGTCTATGGATCCGTCTGTCGCCGACTTCCAGATCCAGGCCTGAAAGACACCAGCTTCCTCGAGTTTTCCTGACAATGCGCTTAAGCAGCCATCGTAGACCGTCTCTTTACGCGACGGGACTGATTGGCTGCGGATACTAGCGGTCTGGGTGGAGACGTCAAAACGTATGTAGCGGTGGTCCGATAGTGTCTTCATTGATCCACCCCGGTGCCAAACACAAGAACCCCGAATTAAGTCTGCTAAACTCGTCGTGAGAGCCCAATCCTCCAATACTTCACCTCTGAGATCAGTAACGCGGGATCCCCAGGGTGCAGATTTGGCGTAGAGATCCCCGAACAAAAGCGAGGGGCGAGTTTGATACCGGCCCAAGGCTCCTGAACAAAGAAATTCTCAAAATCGGCGAGAATCTTTTTGGGCGAAAAACATGCCCTAATGGTGACTATGGCATCCACGAGGGTGGTAACCCAGCTGTGTCCTCGTGACGCGTTGCCGCCGTTGATAGCCTATTCACTCTTGACTTAAAGACGCCCGGTTGTAGCTATTATGAAAAAAAGACTCCGGCAGGGAATTCCACACCTTACGTGTACGCACAATAAAAAACATTACCAAAACACTTTGTGCGTATGGGTGGGATGTCCACCATATACAGATGCCGCATCGCCGTAAGTCTTGTAGCCCGATGTTCCATCATCTAAACGAAGCCGAGGCTAGGCGAAGCCAATTTGTGCAGTTCCATCGCACATTCCTCGAAATGTAACCGATAAGTAGTGTCTCATTGCCGATTAGGCTCTTGGCCCGTTTTTCTGTCGACTCTAGTGCATCAAGCTGGTGTTTGGCAGATCCGTCCAAGAGATTAGAGCAATACTCCATGCGTAATCGAACTTGCGCTTGATACAACTTAAGGCGATATATGCGCCCCAATGTTAACGCAGTACTGGCCGTGCGCCCGCTCGGAGCCAAAATATCAACATTGAACCTCCTTTTGAACAGTTTTGTTTGTAAAATATTATTTGATTTACATTATGCTATTTCAGTTATGAGGAAATTCCAGCCATCAATTTTTCTGTGTAAAAATATTTTTAAACATCAAAGTCGTTTTAGAGGAGTATACAAAAGTTGCGAAAAATAACGTGTTGCTAATTATTTTTTAAAAGCAAAACTATGTTTAAAATGATGTAGGCCCTTAAGCAGCTGTTCTTCGCAAGGATACCCAACTTTTTGGCGGCCAGCTGAGCCTTTGCCTCAATGTATGAACCAAAATTGAGAGTCGATGTCAACGCAATGCCAAGAAGCTAGAGATGGCCCGATAACAGAACAGTCACACCTCGGAAAGATGGAGGTGGAATTGACTTCTTTTTGCGGCAAAAAGACAAGCACGACAAGGTCTTAGCAGCATTGAAACTGACCAGATTGGCTTCGCCCCATTCGGAGACTGCTTTGAAGGACAGGTTCAAGCGCTCAACCATGGGCTCCTGGAGAGAGACTGGATCTGAGGCCCTGCAGCCCGTGTATCGGACACATATCTCTTAGCAACAGTGCTGTCGTCTGCATATCCAAAGGTTTTAGCAGATCGTTTATATGGAGCAAGAACAATGTTGCTGAAGGTACTCCTGAGGGACCCCAACATTATTATCCAGTTGGCCTGACCTCGTATTGCATCGGATAACCTTTCACATTATAATTTTGTACATTACTGTACCTACATTAAACATTCGTCGGACTAGTTGGGAACGAGACAAAATACGGCTTGAGACGAATCAGGAAACTGACTACATGTTCAAAGTGACGTATTAGTGTAAGAGACCTGTTAGAGGTAGTGACAATATAGCTAGTGTGACGAGTTGTCATTACAACCAAATAAAACTATCTTTATGTTTGTAATGTCAAAATAACAGCGATTCACTAGATGATTATGAAGTACTCCTAAAATACGATTTAGCGGGTGTTAAAGTTAGCTAAGAATCTTACTGCACATTGTATCGTTTTTTATGTAGATATCTAGGGAAGCAATAAAAAGAAATTTTCGGCAAATCAACCTTTTTGGGGTGAAAAGGGGGACATTTATTTGTATTAAAATCAGAATTCCTTGGGGATAAAGGAAATAATCGAAATTGGCATTATAAGTTTTTTTAAAACTACCGCCCCAAATAGGGTTCAGGGGTGTTAAAGTTTTTGAGGAATCTTACTGCGCAATCTGACTAACATTAATGAAAAATAAAAAAGAGAAGAAAAGAGTGGACCGTGTGTCACTCTTTTTTCAGCGCACATTTATGCACACATATAAGGTTCAGGCAGAGGCCCATGCACAATATTTATCTCTCCGATCATTCGTTTAGAATTTTACTGCTGAAACAACGTTACTACAGCAGGAATAGTTTTTTTTTTTCGAAAACGACAACACGCACAATTTTTTTATGTGGCGCACATCAGTTTACGCACTAATTATACGTTCCACTCATACCACTCTAGGAGCCAATTTCTTTGGCTCTTCTTTATTCAATTGGCTCTTCACACAGGGACATCTAAAACAGTGTATTCGGTTGGCATGTGCAGAGTTAAGATTCGAATTTGGATGACGCCGTGAACACTGCGCGTTCCCGTCGTGTTCTGCGCAGCCGAGGCAAACAGTGTAGCGAATTCACTGTGGAGAGAGCAACGCGTTGATGACGCGCTCGTGGTGTCGAACGCCCAAGGCACCGGGCCGTAAACCGCAGCTACGCTGTGCAGTATGGCTGCGATTTTACTTTTAAAATTAAATTCGCGTTTCTTGGTAGCATCAAAATTTTATGAATTTACCTACTTTGCTTTTAGGGACCGATTCAAACTTTCTAAACTGTGTATATGCAGGGCAATGTGGCCCACACACCTAAAATCTCCTTATTTATATCTGGGCCGAAATCCCGATTGAATAATCACCCTTTCCTTCCCTAGTCCTTTTCTTTACCCTGATTTTTTTGCCATAGATAAAGATAACTACAGTGCCAGGCAGCGTTGGATCATGATCGGCTGGTGTTAAAATTCAATCATTGAGCGAAGTCTGCCCAAAACACGAGTGGAGAAAAAATAATTGTAAAAAATAAGTGAGCTCTAGTCTAGTACCCGTTTATGTCCTGTTATTGAGTTCTTTTTTTTTGTATAAATCTCAATATATAAAAATCATAGATATAAAATACTTGTATTTTTACTACTAGTATTTTTGCACATTTGCCACCTTCATATTACCATAAAATTGAAATGATTTGTATTGATATTTTTTTTAATAATAAAACTGTTTATGATTAATATATTTAGCTTTTTATTTGTTACTATATAGACTTATGGAGATATTATAATATATTCATTTAAATGGACATAGTTCACTTTCAAATATGAATGGAGTTAAAACTAATACATATTGGAGTTGAACTAATCATCAATAAAAATATCCTTAAATTGTTCAAATTAACAATTGCACTGAGACAGCATGTTTAGCGTGACATTAATGAAGAAAATTAAGCATTTTACTTATTATGTACACTAAATGACTTCTTTGCTAGGCGTAGATATGCCTAATGCTTCTTCATATCCGGTCTTCTTTTCATGTTTGCCTGTGAAATAATCAAAAACATATCAGACGGATGGTTATTATATTTTATCTACAAATATGAATTCAAAAAATATTGTATAAACACGTACTTTATATTCTTGGATAGATAAAAAATAACCATTACAGTTGTTTGAAAATTGAAGGAAATCTTGCACTGTAATGGTCTTTTTTATGGTTCCGTACCCAAAGGGTAAAAAGGGGACTCTATTACTAAGACACCACTATCCGTCTGTCTATCACCAGGCTGGATCTCATGAACCATGATAGCTAGACAGTTGAAATTGTCACAGATGACGTATTTCTGTTGCCGCTATAACAACAAATACTAAAAACAGAATACAATAAATATTTAAGTGGGGTTCCCATACTTCAAACGCGATTTTTTTGCCGTTGTTTACGATAATGGTACGGACCCCTTAGTGCGCGTGTCTGACTCGAAGCTGGCCGGTTTTTTTAATTTTACCTATCTACGATAAAAAAAAAGTGTTTATACAATATTTTTTGAATTCATATTTGGAGCATTACGTTGGTA
Source organism: Orthosia gracilis (assembly GCA_947562075.1). Lineage (NCBI taxonomy): Eukaryota > Metazoa > Arthropoda > Insecta > Lepidoptera > Noctuidae > Orthosia > Orthosia gracilis. Next base: position 47,163,712 of record OX387268.1, read on the forward strand.
AGTGTAGTTAATCTACACTTACCAACGTAATGCTCTAAATATGAATTATATTTGGAGTATATTCTATTCCAGCTTTTGCCTGTCGCTTCATCGATCGTTCGTACTACGAACAGGGGCGCCCTTACTTCTGCGAGGCTCCGGGCAGGCGGCAGATATTTGAGAGGCCCTTTTTGCGCCGTCGCGCGCGGCCCTTGCAATAGCGAGGCCCCGGGCGAAGCCCTGCTCGCCACTGTCTACTAGTGAATTTATAGCCAAACTAGGTAGTACAGGAGGGGTTCTCAATCTTTTAACATATGTGCATCTATCTATCATGCTTCGTCGACAGCAATTATGTATAATGAAACGTTTTTATTTAGTTTTAGCCTTTTTATAATAGCGTAAAAGAAGCCGCGCCCGCTTCCTTCTTAGAACACTACGCACTCCGAGTACGCTGGGCCCCACTGATTGGGAACCTGTTTGGCCCAGTGGTAAATATAACCGAGGCAGGCGCTTTACGCGTTTTAACGGTGAAGGAAAACATCATGCACTGGGCCCGCGTAGTGGATTACAGCCCATTCCCTCTCATAGAGAGGAGGCACGCACAACGGACCAAATGCGAGTCTAAGTGCGGAAAGGGGGTCCATTTAGCCTATCCTATCCTAGATGAAGGATGAACATTTTCTTTTGGATAATGTAATAAGCTGGTAGCAAAAGGTTAATTTCACTTGTTTTAAAAAAGCTAACATACCTTTCTTGGTTGATTTATTCCTCTTGGACTCTTTGTCTTTTGATTCCTTTTTAGATTTTTTATGTTTTTCAGTCTTTTTGTCCTTCGTGTGAGGTTCGATCAGTAAAACGTCATCGTCCACTACGTCACTATCTTTCGTTGGTTTCTTTCCATTTGTCTTGCTTAGATCTTCGATGAGCATCGCCTCATCTACTTCCTTGGTTACTACCGGTAGCATTAAATCTACGGTATTTTGTTTAGTTTTCTTTTCCTTCCTCTTCTTGGTGAGTTTGTCGCCGGACGATTTGTCGGCGGATTTGGCCTTCTTCTTAGACGACTTGGGCTTTTTGTCCAACAGTCCGCTTTCAGGCGAGGGGTAGTGATGTATTCTTGACGAGAGTAATTCTTCTTCACGTAGAGGCCTGTAAGTATACGAGAAGAGTTAGTATTTAAAACGGTATCATCATTTTATGTGTTCCTATGATGGAAAAATCTGCCTAGACTTATCTTAAATATGTTGGGTCGGCTTACAGGCTAACCGGTTTCAGGCGAGTAGGTACTTGGAGCGGCAGACTTACTGGGAAACATGATACCCCTTGGCAAGACTGGTGTTAGATTTAATGGTTTCTTTCATAGACCTTCAAATAATAGCCAGGACCAACTGTTTAGCGTGCTTTCGGAGATACGGAGGAGTTTCGGCATGTAATTGATGGTCACCCATCCACGGACCGACCTCAGCAAGCGTTGCTTAACCTTGATGATCGACCAGTGCGCCTGATATTATTTAGCTACAAGCTCCTCCGTACGTTCTCCTAAGACGATTAAATATAAGTAAGCTAGGCTGCTGGTGTGCCGTGCGCTGCCTGGCTGGAGGCTCTAGTTTAGTCTCCACATGCAAGCCCGGTTAAGCAGTAGGTAAATCTTTAGATTTAAATAAGACGCAAAGTATAAAATATGCTGCGTGCAGTGTTAAGAACTGCTAAGTCAAAATAACTTGGCGCTGTCAAGTCACTCTGACGTTAGACCCTCGTTATTGCCGCACGAGGCTCGGGCGGGGCGCCGCGCTATGCGGGCTTGGAGTCGATGACAGTCGATGTGCGCAGTTACTTTGTCCGTTTTGTGAGTGTGGTGTGACGTACTGATCGAGGTCGAGGTCGAGCGCGCGGTGCGGGTCGTCAGGCGGCGCGGGCGGCTCGTCGTCCGACAGCGCGGCGCCCTCGGGCAGCTCGCCACCTTCCGCTACCGCCGGCCGCGCGACTTGCACCTCTTCTGTAAATTACAAACGTTTATTATTAGCACACTCCAAAAGGCACAACATTTTTAATGAAATATGTAAAAGCAAGTAAAAAAAAATTGTGAAAGAAATGATTTAAATGAATTCGTAGTAGTCATCAACAGTTTCACACTTATTGATACCGTATATAGCCAATATTCGGTGTCGTGACATCAGAAACGAGTAGTATACTAGTAGTAGTAATATACATCTGACTAGGTAAAATTTGTGACCAAACAAACAAAAAAAGTATGAAGTTTTTAAATAATTTACAAAATAATAGCTATTTATGCAACTGTTACGTTATGGACGGTCTTTTAATAATAGTGCCATTTTTCGGTACAAGCGTAGCGCGTACCGAAATAGGTGGACACGAGTTATTAAAAGACCAATAACGTACAGTTGCATACAAGATTTTATCTACGAAGGAAGGAATAAAACACAGATATAGACAAATAAGAATTTTTAATAGAAACTTAATTACACACTGACTATTGTTTATTTATACGTAGATTTTGTATTGTACAATTATTAAAATATCACTTGATGTTGAAGACATTTTTAATAAAATTTCACTGAGAAATTTCTTCCCGCGTCCACTTGTATTTTATTTCTTTATTTAGTCTTTATTAGGTATAAGGCAAAGATCTTGTAGCCGCAACAGCCAAAGTATCGTATAATATTTAGTATACGAAACTTGTTCCATTTTTAAAAACATCATTTATATTGTCTCGAGTTCGAAGTAATATTATAGGTACCTACCTGGCTGTATGTTCAGAATGTCTTTGCATGTGTTTTTGAATTTATGCCGAATCGCATAATGCAACCCGATGTCTTTATGGGTATCATAATGAAACCGCTGTCAATTTTTTAATTCGAATATAACGAAACCGAAGTAGATAATAGTATATTATGCAACTAGTGAATAAAGGACGGATTTAAAGCGAGGGCCATAGATGAATCACGAGTAAGTGAAGGATTCTAACAACTGTATCACGACCGTAGGGAGTGATTCAAGATGATTGAATCAGGAGCATAGCTAGTGTTAGAATCCTGAGCGACGCGAGTGATTCATGGCCCTGGATATAAATCAGTTTTATTCAAGAGTTGCATACTATACTTTATACAGGGTGGCCAACTTAGAGATATACAACTTTTTTTGCCGCCATTTTGTTTTGACGCCATATTTGACAGTTATTTGATAAAAATTATTTCGTGTAGATACGACAAATTCGATATGAAGCATTTTTCGATTGAACAACGTGTTGTAGGAGAAGTAATTGGATCCTACTTCTTTGAAGATGCTACGGGCGCTGCCGTAACAGTGAATGGAGATCGTTACCATGAGATGATCAACAATTTTTTATTACATCAAATGAATCAGTTGGGCTTAGAAAAAAGTGTTTCCAACAAGACGGGGAACATGTCATACGGCCAGAGACACAATCGAAATATTGACAAGAGTGTTTTCAGGTCAATTATTGATTGGCCCCCAAGATCACCGGATTTGACAGCTCCTGACTTTTTCCGTGGGGCTATCTAAAGGAACGTGTCTATGCTAATAAGCCGAGAAATATTCAACATTTAAAACAGAATATCCGAGACGCAGTCAGTTGGATAACGCCGGAAATGTGCGAAAACGTGATGAGAAACGCGATAAAAAGAGCTCACATTTGTCGCGCTGCTAGAGGTGGACATTTGGCAGATGTTATTTTCCATACGTAATTGCCAAGCCTAAATATAATATTATTGAAACAATACCTAGTAAATTCCATTTTATGTAAAAGAAAATTTATAAAAAAAGTTGTATACCACTTAACCGGCCACCCTGTACCATGAATACGAGAAAAAGAAAGATTTATGCGAAAATAGACATTTAATGAAAAAAAAGGCAATATGACAGCAAAGAACACGAAACGGTTTTTCTTTTTGTTATTTTTTGTTTTCGCACGGTTTGTGCATTTTTTTGCCAGTGTCACGTTCAGAAGTTCTATTTCCTTTAGTTTTTAGTCCAATGTCCCCAGTTAGGCCCCAGTAAAATGGAAATGGCGATAACTTATTGGAAGCTTCCACGGAGTTTCGTCGATAACATGAACAAATTCATGTTCTACCGTTGTGTTTTACTTGCCAACACTCGTGCATGTTCACTAATATTATTAGAATAAAAATACCACCATTTTTACACTTTTAATATTCAATTAAACACAATTTTAGGAAAATAAAACAGAGAAGCAATATAGACGCCATCACGTTTCCCGCAAAAACTCCTAATAAACTCCTTGTCGAAAATGTCGACCAATCAAATCTCTATGAGTTATTTGCACAAGAAGTTTTTATGTCGAGTATTCTTAGCACAAAGAGTTTCTATCGAGTATTTTTTGCGCAAGGAGGTCGTATAGCATTGAGATGGAGGTCGAATATATTGGTGTGTTCTAAATTTAAAACACCAAAACAGTGATTAAAAGTGCTTTGTATTCACTGTTTTCAGTGAATAAAATAAGCTTTTTACAAGAGGAATGGTACCTATAAATATCACTATTTATCATTTCTTTCGTCTAGCTAATTACTCGTAATGAACTGAATCATGAAATTGATACCCGTCTATAAACTTCGCCAACTATTTAATTTGACCGTGTGTACTAATTGGTATATTTTGGCAACCCAACGCGACGCCGTATCTTGCTTTTCATTGATCTCCCTTAAATTCAGGACAATGCTGCAAACATAAAGAAAAGTTGACTCACCCTCGCTGTCTGAGTCGCTCGATGGTTTATCCTTTTTGCTTTTTCGTTTCTTCGACGTCCGTTTCTCCTTTTTCTTCTTGTTCGAACTTTCCCGTGTTATTAAGTATTTATCAGATCTCTTGGCTGCAAAGATAATTAAATTGTTACAGAATAGATGACTCAATATTATTCAAGTCTGAAGAGCTGTTAATTAACTCGTCCTATGTAGGACGATATTATTATTGTTCCCATGAATATAAACCTCAGTTTTAAGATCATAATAGACATTTACCAGAAAAATCATGACTAACCTAATCTAAATGTAAGGTTTTACCAAACAAAGATAAATATACCAGGACTCAAAAAACATATGTAAGAAATTTATTAATGCATGTTCCACTTGTTTTTTTTTCAACATGTTCAATGTGGCGGCGCTTGCGGTGGCCTATGACCAGCAGTGGACGTCTTTCGGCTGACATGATGATGATGTTCCACATGCAGTTATAAATTTCTTACATAATAAATAGACTCTTTTTCTATCGCTTGTTCAAGGTTTCACTTGTATTGTAATTTTTTAATGCTAATATACAATGTATTATCTATCTTCTATAATAATAAATATATAAAAGAAGGAACTGATTGACTGATCGATCAACGCACAGCCAAAATCGCTTAGCCTGGAAGCATGAAATTTGTCAGAAAGGTTCATCAAGTGACGTTAGTGAGCACTAAGAAAGGATTTTTGGAAATAACACAGAAAATTGTAATTCCCTGGCTAAAACTCTTAAAACTTAGCAAAAATAGCAACTTAAGTAAATGTTAAAGGTTGTCATCAGTAGTTTTTCGAAACTGGGTCCAAAAGACGATTTAGGGGGTGTTGAAGATTGTATGTAACAATCTTATTTTGTGAGTTGATAAACATTAAATTTGGTACAAATACTAACCTAAGTTAACTAAATGTTTTTATCATTTGTTTTTCGAACTATGTAGGAGATGTTAGAATTTTTGAAAACTTATTGCACATGGCTTCGTTTTTGATATAGGGGTAAACCTTTAAGGAGGTGAAAAAGAGGGTTGAAAGTTTGTATGGAGAATCTAATGCCTTCAGCTAATATTTTTGAAACTTAGCATAAATAGTAATTTTAGTAAATGCTAATAATATAATTTTAGTCATGCTTTTTAAAGAATTTTATTACTTGGATTAATAAAATTGAAACTTGGCATAAACATAAACCTAAGTAAACAATAAAGTTTGTTATTATTAGATTTTCGACTGCCCTCAAAATACGATTTAGCGGGTGTTAAAGTTTGCTAATAATCTTACTGCACAGGGTTTCGTTTTTGATGTAGGGGTGAAAATGGGGCAATTTGTTTGTATGCAAAATCTAATTCCTTGGAGATAAAGTAAATAATCAAAATTAACATAATACATTTTTAAACCACCGCCCAAATAGTGTTAAGGGGTGTTAAAGTCTGTTTGAGGAATCTTCCTGCTCAATCTAAGTTAAACGAAAACTGACGAAGTGTAACTCGACCCTCACTGGGGCAAATAGGGGTTATTAACTTTTTAGGTGAGGATTCTACTTTGTGGCGGTATCCTAAAATGTATTATTCTTGTGTCAAATCACGAATCATCCAAAACCAATACAACCTAGATATCTACGATACCCATTTTTTAATAGATTTTACGATAGCTTATTTTTGGTCGCCTTCACTAACTGCATAAGAAAGTTGACTCTGTAGGATAAAATACAAAATCATGCGAACGAAGTCGCGGGCGGCTTGCCAGTTATTACACATACTGTGAACTTGTAGAGGCACTTCGAGTGCTATCTCCGCGATGGGCACGTCGTCCTGCTGGTAGGAGCGCGGCGAGTCGTCCTTCAGATAGTGCGGGTTGTTCGCTTGCTCTTGCCTCCGGGCCTCGCGTAACTGCGGGATAAATATCAATTAGGCTTTTACAAAATATATTGGGAACGGCTGCCAGTTTAGTCGAATACAGATACATTCCAGTATTTTATTTGGAGCAACTGCCTATCTAAACTCTATGATCCCATCTGAGTTACCGTTTCACACGATACCTAGACCTAGTCTGGGTATCAGACTTTCGGGCTCTGATGTTTGGAGCCCAAGCCGAAATCGATTATAACTTCATCGCTTTTAGCGATAAGGCCGCCCATTGTGTCACCCACTGTAATGTTTTCTTCGTCTATACTTACTGTAACTTATATGGTGTACATAATAAAGAGTATTCTATTCTATCACCTTGAATACCCCTCCACAGCACCTACCTTCTAGCCAGCAAATGAGCAAGGTAAGGCCCTTTTATTAGTTTGGTAGATGCACAGCGAGGCCAACCCAAGACCAACTGGGCTGTACCGTTCCTTAGTAGAATCCAGAATAAACACAAATCTGTCTCTCAAAAGCCAGGATAATGTTACGTCAGCAGTCTACGACTTTAACTAGTGTATTCAGAACGCTGCTTGGGAAAATACTCTTGCGGCACAGAGTTAGTTCTCGTATTATTGCTCGAAATCAGTAGGTGAATTATTACACGAAGAACGACAAGCACGGAAATTGCGGCAAACAACCAGATTTCGCGGCGACAAAACTCGCCTGAATTACTTAACGACTAAACTTAAAAGAAGTTCTGGGTAAGGAAAGAAACCAAAGCGCAAACTTGATGCCAAAGCCACAAGTGACGGTTTGTTATGGAAAACAAAAAATCTCGACAAACCCATCGCTTCTAAACCACCTATACGCAAAAAGGATGGTACTTGGGCAAAAAGTGACTTAGAAAAAGCAGAAGCCTTTGCTTCTCACTGAGATGGCGTGTTCTTACCGAACCCTGTCCAAAACCCTGAAAGAACCAACTACAAGGAGCTCCTCAATGCCTGAAACAAGCTCTCCAACTTGACCTGCAAATCAAAAAGATTATGAAAACACGAGACCGCTGGTATCATAAAACACCTAAATCGAAATAAGGCCCCAGGATATGACCTAATCACAACCAAAATTTAATTCGAACTACCAGAAAAAACAGTCTTATTTTTGACACACTGACAACTGTATCCTGAAAAAGGTATATTCCCACAGCAATGGAAAGAGGCACAAATCATAATGATCCTTAAACCTGGCAAAACTCCTGAAGAAGTCTCAGCGTACAGGCCAATCAGCCTGCTACCCGTTCTATCAAAAGTCATGGAAATCCTTTTCTTAAAGAGACTAACCTCAGTGATAGCAGTGGCCAAAATAATCCCTAACCACCAATTCGGTTTTAGGCAGAAGCATGGCACCCTAGAACAGGCCCATCGATTGGGTGAAAATATCCACAAAACTTACGAAAATAAGAAGTATTGATGTGCGGCCTTCCTAGACATATCTGTGCGGCCTTCGACAGAGTCTGGCGTGAAGGTTTGCTTTGTAAAATAAAGAGGATCTCCCGACAAACTACTTCATCTTCCTTAAGTCATATCTTGAAGACAGGTACTTCTATGTAAAGCAAGGCGAGAACTCAACAAACCTCCATAAAATCTATGCAGGAGTGCCCCAAGAAAGCGCCCTTGGCCCGACCTTGTACCTGCTCTTCACTTCAGATCCTCCCATGACGGAAGAAGTTGTAATAGGAATCTTTGCTGATGACTCAGCAGCCTTAACTGTCCATGGAAATCCATAACAAGCTAGCCACATGGTTCAAATCTGTTTAGATAACATCTCCGAATGGCTAGAATTCTGGCGGACCAAAGCTAATGAAACAAAATCGGTACAGGTCACCTTTGCTTTGAGACGCACTTGTCCCCCAGTAAAGCTGAACAAGGTGCAAATTCCACATGCAAAAGAAGCTAAATACCTTGGACTCTATCTGGATTGTCGCCTGACGTGGAAAAAGCATTTATTTACCAAGCGCAAGTCCTAGGCATCCAAATCCGAAAAATGTACTGGCTCTTCACAACAAAAAACCTCAGATGTTGCTAGAAAATAAATTACTGCTGTTTTACAAGTGCATTCTGAAACCTATATGGACATACGGAAAACAGCGTGGCGAGCATGGGCGTACCCAAGACGTCACGGGTCAAACATGTGACATGGCTTGATCACACATTTCATCGCAGTTTGGGCGATAAAGCCATATTGTCTTAAATGCTAGCACAGCGGCGTGAGAATTTTTCTTGACGTTTATTTGGGACTCATTGAGTCTTACTTGCTAATAGTGGGGCGCACCCACTTTGTCGCAAATGTTACATTTTGACAGATGATTAAGAAAAATGTAACACTTTCGTTCGGTGGTGATAAAATCTGATAGTTGAAAAAAAAATATTTGCCTGCTAATTACTGCACCAAATGGCAATAAGTTTATTTCGTGTGTGTGGTGATCAATGCTCGTCAGCCTTTTTTTTATTGTTATTCTTATTTTTAATTTTACTTTTTTTTTATAATTATTTTCTTTTATTCCATATTCCTATTACTTTCTATATTTTCAAATATTTCTTAAATAAAACTAACAAAGAAAAACAATTTAAAATATCAAAAACCCACCAGTATCGGGAACCATATGTCCGTTATATTTTTTTAATAATTATAAAAATTTTCACAATACTTATATATTATCTTTCTAAAAACACTTATTATGTTATCAAACAAACAAAGAAAAAGAAAGTGTGCATAATTCTATTGTCGTGGGTAAAAATTTAGTTCCCAACATAATTGAAAAGTTGTTTATCTGTATGGACGGCACACTTTTATACGTATTATTTTATTTGGTCGCCTATTCAGATTACGCCGCACTATGAAGTCAGCAAAATATAATAAGGGCCGCAAAAGAAATGTCTATGAGTGAATAGTACATTTCGTGTCGAGCATAAAAAGTCGAGATTTTAACACGAGCATTTTTAGTTATGTGAGACACGAACGATTTTTTCCACTAACTGATAAGCTTACTTAATTAAATGCAAATAAGTTCCAACAACAATTTATTAGAAACGTTCAGACTAAAAACCGCAGACTATATACACACAACCAACGCGCGCTTTTTCGAGAGGTAACAGGTTCATTATCATTCTGCCGGATGGGGCGGTAGAAAAAGCGCGGTCGTAGCGGCAGAATGCGCCTACCAACAGTAACCTAATCAGTTAAGAAAAATAATTACGTAGTAATTACATAATGATATCAAAACTCCATACAGAACTCATTTCTTAACTCTTATTATGTATTTTTTTTTCTTTTTTTTATAATCTTGTGTTTAAATGTTCATATTTCAAAACGAATTTCTTGCAATGTGTTACATAATAGACAAGATAGTGCAAAAATAAAAAAGTAGTACCATGGCGAGTTCCTCGGGCGTGAACTGCGCGGTGGGTCTTGCATCCTTGGGCGGCGGCGCGAACACTGCGGCTTCCTGCTCGCCCTCCGAGCTCGAGCTGTCTGACGACCAGCGCTCGTGCGACAGCCATTGTTCCAGGTTCAAACTAGAATACGACATATTATTTCGTAAGACACTTTAACTCACATCCTGCCCAATGTCCGCCCTGTTGTGCTCAACACGAGGTAATATCCCGTTTATCAAGAAAAAGGCAAGGGAAAACACCGGAAGGCCCTATTCTAGCTACAAAAATAGGGTTGGCCATATGTTTATATAATTAATCACTACAAAACCGATCACAAAGGACGTATTTTTTGCTTTGAACCAAAACAGAGCAGAAATGTTATATGAAATCTCATTGTTGCATAGTTTTCATTAACGCACTGTTTTTTATTTTTTATTTAGATATACATTTACCACAGAGGTTTAATGTCTCTCATTAAGTTTAATATAAAATGTATGCATTAGATCAAAAAGAATAAAAATCGGTTGAATAAAATAGACTTAATGAAAAAAAAAGGCGCGCTTTTTGTACCATTGTAAAACGTTGATCATATTTAGCAAGAATAGTTAAAAAAAAATGGAAATAAACAGCGATAGTGATATGAATTCAAATTCCAGAAAATTAAAAAAGAAATTGTTAATAACCTTTTGCCGCAAAAGTCGCGGGATAAATATTTTTCATTAACTTGAGATTTTATTTTGAGTAGGTATATTTTATCACGGTAGGTAGACTGGTAGTTGAAAGAAAAGACTCGATGCAACAATCTACTATTACATTTGTATTATTTTTTCTGCACTTAGTGCATCGGCCATCGGATTAGAATACCCTGGTATTCCCTAAACTGGTCAAGAATTGTGTTGTATCTGACTCGATACCCGCGACTTTTCTCGAATTTTACCCACGCTACACTAATGTTACACGGAAGTAAAACTTTTAAGATCTGATCTAGGAGTTGATCTCCAAAACTACTCAACCAATTAAAATGGACGGCTCCTGCATGATAAGCCATAGGGAAAAGCTAGTTAATAATGTAGGCAATAATCACAATATACATACTCTGTAGGCATGGGAACTTTTTTCTGTGCCTTAGGCGCAACGGGCTTGAGTTCTCCGTCGAACAAGTCCGCCAGCTCCTCTATCAATCCGCCGCTGAAGCTTTGCACCGCATCCTCGCCAATTACGTCCTCGACAACTTCTTGCTTCTCTACACCATTGCTGCAAATACAATGTGTTCGTGATTCCGTTACTAAAAGTGTTATGTGTGTGTAGCCCGTGTTAATTGGGAAACAAATGATGATCATATGTTTCTAGAAACATTGTTTTGGGTAATAATGTTTAGTAGATATGAACTTGTACTATGGCTTAGTAAAAAATTTAATTAATGTTTTGGAAGAAAAATGAAATCATTTTTTGTTTTAATACTAAACGTTTTAAATTACAAAGTATAATAATTGAAAGTACACAATATTTTTTGAAAGCTGATTTAATTCCTACTCATTTAGTTCCTACTAGTCGGTGACTGTAAATTTGGGCAGATAGCCGGCTCGCTCATCTAGTCAGCCAATCTCTAATTGGTACTCATCGCGGCTGGAAAGTTTTTCTATTTAAATTCGCAACTGCACCTCTATTTATCATACCCATGAGTGGGATACTACGCCAGTATGCGTCCCCAGAATGGGGCGATACGGTAGATACCTTTTATCTAGGGACAGGATGAGGAAACTTGTAAAGGAGTCAAGAAGCGACTGCGGTGAAAGCGCGTTTATTTGAGCGGTCTACGTCCGCAGCCATCTTCTTGAGATTCCGTTCATAATTCGATATGACATGATGTCGGTGGGATCATGGGTGCGATGTACCTCTGTTCATGCTCCACCAGTATAGCGTCGGGCAGCGGGCCGCTGCTCAAGGGCGCTTCGGCCTGCAAAGCGCAGTCACCCGGGCTCAGGCGACGCAGCACTAGCGACAGTAGCGCCGTCGCGTTGTGCGCGCGCTCCTGCACCTCCATGTCCTCGCTGCACAGCAGGGGGCGCAGGCCTGCTAGGGCTTCGCGGATTATCTATAAAATAAATATATGTTTAGGCGACTTAGACGTGTTTTTCTTAGGAAACACGTCTAAGCCAAAATAAATGTAGGGGATCCCTACACTTAATGATGACGCCGGGGCGATTCTAGGGGGATGATGATGAAATAAAACCGATCACCGCGAATGTCCGTTGAACACTGATTTATTGAATTAAAATACTTATACAAATTACAAAATGCTGAGCGCACAGAATGCACGGCGCGTGAGTCTGTAAAATAATGTGCGGTTCCGTACATCCTGCCCGCCCAAATGAGACAACTGATATGAATGATTTGCTGATAATTTAAAGTTATGAAACAAGTAAAATAATAAGTGAATAGTAAAATGATAAATAAATAGCTAGCTAATGATACAAATGCGATAAAACTAACTAAAACGATTATTCTAAACATTTCATTAATCACCGCAGTCTTGTAAGTGCACTGAACGTAGAAACGTGGGCGAGGTAGCCCTGTCCACACCACTGATTGTGAACACTTCACTACACTTTTGCACTGATTCCGCTAAACGCGATCCCACCGGTGCCGTGTCTGCCGGCGCGACCATCACAGGCCCAGCCCCGAGAGCCTCCTGGTCCTGGGGGGCCGGCGTTGCTGGTGATCTGCCCGTACTTTGTTGCCTTCTGATGAGGTACACGACGACGCCACCCAAGATGATAACCGAAGCTACACTGATGTACAACACAGTGTAGTGATGAATGTCGTGAATGCTCAGATCTTTAGATGACTGTTCCTTAACCTCGTCAATCTGAGCCCTTAATTGATTCCAAATGAGGTGATGATCTTCAGCCTCACTGAAGTCATCTGGTGCAGACGTTTTCATGATTTTGTTTAGTACGGACACCTCTGGGACTTCGATGTGATGATGAATATTTACATGATTAATGAAATTGTTATGAGCATAAATACTAAAGGTCTCTCCTTTCAATTTGCAACCTTGACCTAGGGTAATAATCCCGTTGCCGATAAGGTTCACCGTTGTGATTCCGTTGGCGCAAATAATGCGAGTTTGGCATTCCGCGCAACATGTATACAACCAGCTGTTCGGCCTGTGCAATTTGATCCATTGCTCGTCACATGACGATTTTACGGAGCGGCATAGTTGTTTTTCATTGAATATTTTGATTTCGCAAATAGACTGCTTCTTGTTTAGATTGTAGATGGGCATATTTAATGAACATAACAGTATATCGTTGGGAACATGAGTACATGATTGTAGGTCTGCTTCTGATAGAAGAAATGCTGTATCCTTGCGCAGGTTGTAGGCTATGAGCGGGACCGATGGAATGAGATGATAATATTGTAGTCCTCTCTTTTGCGAAATAGATATGATTTTGTTCAACTCAAACAATTCGTTGTTTAGGAGTGGAAGCTTGATTTCAATTATTAAGTAGTTAGAGAAGACTCTAGCTGACACTTTTAGCAGTTCCGCAGAGGGCATTCGGAAAATTGGTGTCAACTTCGGAAAAGATGGCCCAGACCGCAAAACCACAACATACATCCGGGGTAGACTGGATACCCTCCAGGCGCACTGGAACGAGTTCGAGATGAACCATGGCGTGTTACAGGGCGCCACGGACCGGACCGACGTATACTACAGTACAAAGGTGTACGACAGAGTCAAGGCGGAATACTCAAGTATACAACATAAGCTGCAAGCATGGTCTACCAGCACTGCGGAACCCGCGTGTTACCAAGGTGAAGAGAGCAAAAACACTGGAGTCCTTTCAAAATCAGACGAGCTCAAAACTCAACAAGCAACTAACTTCAGAGCCTTCTCCCGGTTCACCAGCAACTTGTGCACTGCTGACATAATTGAGAAATGGGATATAGAAGACAAGCTCCGGACCCTCGACTCTCGATGGAGGGTGATTGACGAAGTACACTGGTAGCTTGACAACATTCTCGTCGGTAGCGACGTTAACTACGAGCTTGAGTTTTCGCAGTATGAAGAAACGTACGAGTGCACAAAGCGAGATCTTAACCGCAAGCTCAATCTCGCTGTCCAACAATGGGACAATGCACCGAGGATCGAAATACCAACATTCTCTGGTAATTACACACAATGGCCGACATTCCTCGATCTATATGGTGCGGCCATTCACAACAACCCGTCCCTCTCGAAGGGGCAGAAGATGCAGCACCTGAAAGGGGATGCTGAACGCCTTGTGCAACATTTGGCTGTTTCCGAAAGCAACTACGACTCCTGCTGGGAAATCCTCCACCATAGGTACAATAACTTACAGCTTCTCTTCACCAAACAAATGCAAGTTTTGATGAGTCAACATACGATTCAACATCAAAACGCTTACGACTTGAAGCGCCTACACGACACCAATCTTGAAACCGTGCACGCTTTGCGTAACTTGAGCATCGACACGACATCATGGGACCCGATTTTGGTGCACATTCTGACCGGAAAACTGGACACTCAGACCTACTCTGACTACATGGAGGCGAGGAAAAGTCCAAGAGGGCTACCCGATTTCAAAGAATTCATCCAGTTCATCGAAGGGAAGTTCACGGCGCTAGAATCAGTGGTGAAGAAAACAAGCAAACCAAATAAGCAAACAGATGCCGACGTCTCCCCAAACACAAGGAGCTCGACTACAGCAGCACAAAGGGATGCGTACAACAAATACAGACGCTATCCCAAAGCAAACCATACAAGCTCCGACAGGAATTGTCCAGTTTGCAAAGCAAGTCACATTTTGCTCCACTGTAAAGCGTTTCAAGAGATGACGCCAGACATTAAAATTAAGACAATTGAGCAATTGAACATTTGCAAAAACTGCATGTATCCGCACAACGGCATAAAATGCAACTCGCAAAAAAGATGCAAGGTGTGTAACGGCGCACACCACACAACGCTACATGACCTAACACGTGATACTACGTCAGCGACACTGTCGTCAAGTCAACTGACCGACAACGTGACTGACCGCAACTCGCAGCGAAAAACTAATCACGTGTCAGGAAATTTTAACGAAGTTCTTCTAGCGACAGTACAACTTAAAGTCAAAGCCGCAGATGGAGCCTACACCGTACTCCGATGTCTTCTAGACCAAGGTTCCCAACTGAACCTTATAACAGAATCGGCTGTGCAACGACTTGGCCTTCCGCGACGCAACCACAACTCAACCGTGTCGGGAATCGGAACATTTGCCAGCCAGAGCAACGGAACCGTTCAGTTGGACTGTATGTCCCTTTACGGAGATTACGAGTTTTCAACGCCGGCACTAGTAATGGCCAAACTACTCAACAACTTGCCTAACTACTCCTTCGAAAAACAGGATTGGCCTCACATAGAAAATATTAACCTGGCTGACCCACAATTCAACTTATCAAGGCCGATTGACATTCTACTTGATGCCGGAGTGTATGGCGATATAGTGATGAGCAGCATAATTCGAGGAAACATAAACGCACCTATAGCACAACAAACTAAACTCGGCTGGGTATTAGTTGGAAACACAACCTTCAACTGTCATGTCGTGGTAGATACTAACGATATCTCTCGTTTTTGGGAAATTGAAGACATAACGTCAGACGACAAGTCCACGAGGGTTGAGGAGGAGTACTGTGAGAGGCTGTATACTGACACAACAAAAAGACTTGAAGACGTGCGATACGAAGTTAGAATCCCCATGAAGACCAACTTCGAACAAAATTTGGGACGATCAAAGCCTCAAGCAGTCGCGCAATTCAAGCAGTTGGAAAAACGATGGGCTAGAGACGAAAACCTCGCTTCAAGTTACAAAGCTTTCATCGACGAATACAAAGCTTTACAACATATGAAAAAGTGCACAGAGCCGGACGCACCGAGCTGTTTCCTGCTCCATCATGGAGTAATGAAACCAGACTCAACGACAACCAAGCTCCGAGTGGTTTTCAATGCATCAGCAACCACCAGCACGGGACAGTCTAAACCAATTGATGGAATGCGGGCCTAACTTACAACAAGACTTACAAGCGATGATTCTACGATGGAGGGCGTTTGAATACGTGTATACAGCGGATATTGAGAAATTCTACCGACAAATACGTATTCAGGAAAAAGACCAACACTTGCAAAAAATCGTGTGGAGGGATTCAGTCACAGAACCGTTACAAGAGGTACAACTGACAACAGTAACATATGGGACCAAGTCCGCACCCTTCCTTGCAATGCGAACCATAAAGCAATTGGTCAAGGATGACGGCGCGCAGTACCCTTTGGCGGCGGCTATTCTCTCCAACCAACTATACATGGACGACTTACTAGGCGGATGTCACGACTTCATAACAGCACAGAAAGCTCAACATGAACTAATAACAATGCTGAAAGGTGGTGGGTTCAACTTACGAAAGTGGGCTAGCAACAAAACGCGCCTACTCGAAGGCTTGTCAGATGAATTGATAAGCCAGAAAATGTTCGATTTCAAGGACGCAGACACAAACAAAACGCCAGGTATCACTTGGAGCCCGCGCACGGATCAATTTACATACCAACAAATATCACTCTGTAACAAACGTGATGTCAACACAAAACGAACACTACTGTCGGATATATCAAAACTGTATGATCCACTTGGCTGGCTATCACCAGTTACAGTGAAAGCCAAGCTAATCTTTCAACATGCATGGTCGACAACAACGAGCTGGGATGATCAACTCCCAACAAATATACAGCAAGAATGGGAGCAATTCCGCAATCAGCTCGCACACATTAACGACATATCCATACCACGCTGGGTCGGCGACACTCAACAACCCTTCGAACTACATGGCTTCTGTGATGCATCTGAAAGAGCCTACGGATGCGTCATATATTGCAAGTCCACTGACAAAGAAGGTCAACAAGTGATCAGGCTAGTAGCAGCTAAAACAAAATTAGCCCCACAGAAAAACCCAAGTTCCTTGCCACGACTGGAGTTATGTGGTGCAGTACTATTAGCACGACTGATCGAAAAAGTGGAAACCTCGATGAACTCGCAGACAATCACCATACATTGCTGGACAGACTCCATGGTGGTACTTGGCTGGCTAAATGGTGACGTGGGTCGCTGGAAGAGTTTCGTAGCCAACAGAGTCACACAGATAACGAAAATAACTCCATCCAACTCCTGGAAACATGTCAAGTCCGAAGATAATCCTGCGGACTGCGCAAGCAGAGGAATCTCACCATCAGACTTAATAGGTCACGAACTGTGGTGGAAAGGCCCTTCTTGGCTTCAAAACAAAAACATACCCCAACAAGGTATTTTTACAACGAACGAAGAGAAAAGGAAACGAGGTCAAGCTTGCGCAATACAAATAAAACACGCGCCACTCATCGAGCAACTACTGCAAAAATACAGCTCAATGACTTATGCAACCCGAGTCATCAGCTAGCTCATACGATTTATAAATAACTTGTAGTAATAAAATTTCAAGGCCTTTTTAGAGATTTTATTTCCTGTACACATCCCGTGTGATTCGTCCATCTACATCCTACATCTCAGTGTGCGGAGCTATTGCCCGTACAATCTGAATGAATCCAGCATGCAAAAACTGCTGAATTTTCAACTCTTAGCATTGAGCCAAGCATTGTCAATCCAACAGCGAGGTTTCATTCGGCATTTAGATATCACCACCGTAAATTCTTAATACAGAGTGTACCGGAAAGGTGTATATTTTCACCACACCGAAACAAAATTTTACGGAATATTATTTGGTCACAAATATATTGCCGGTTATTTGGTAGCATTTTCAATTTAAAATTGAAATAGTGTCATAAAAAGTCAATATGTTGAGCTACAAAATTTAGTGACAAACGAATCGCTGCAAAACCGACTTCACGAAGTCTTGTCTGTGTTTACGTATTAATTTTGATTTTTCATGCAAATGATTTATTAATAGCTGTCATACATTAGACATTTATATTAATTATTTCAAAGAATTAGTCCAAGAGCGAGCAAAGCGAGCTTGGGAATTCAGGGCACCACGACACGGATAGGTTACTTTAGACCCTGCAGACAGCAGGGTTTGTGTTTCAATTCGCTGTTTTAAACATTTGTATTCGCCCACTGTTTCTCACTCACTTAGTATTTTGATACGCGTATAAAAATAAATACTTCGAACAAAATATGTTAATTTGGCTAAGTGTAACTTCGGTAAAAAGTTTTCCGAACAAAAGAAACGTCGGAGTAACGAAAAACATCGAATTGGTAATAGGTCAACTGAGAAAGTGACAGACGTGACTTCGATGAACTAAAAAAAAACGAAACGATAATAGTTGAAAAGTATTAGGTGAAATGAAATTCGGTCAATAATTTTTCGAAATTAACAACTTTCTCCAAGAAAGTCATAACCAATTCCCAAAGAAAAAAATCTACAGTAATAAGAGATGTAACTGACGGTTATAGCAGCGTCCTTGTCGTTGCGCGTCTCGTACAGTCGCAGCAGGTGCGCACACAGCTTGAGCGCGGCGTGCACGCAAACGGCGCGGGCGCGCATTGCGCCGCCCCCGATACCTGCGCACGACAGCAGCCCCGACACCGACTCGCGCATCACTGACTCCTCGCTGCACAAACAATACCATTTTTAATTGGTTTTATAATTGACATCTCTTTCACTGATGAAAGCAAGTAAGGCTGGGTACATCAAATAAACAATCAACAACAAACAATGCTTCAACTCTTATCATGCACTCTGTGCAACAACACCTGCATCCTGAAAGACTTTTGTGAGGCAAATGATAATGCTGTCGACGTGGCTGAGTTCAGGTCCGGTCCAGTCCCTCTAAGAGCTTATGCTCTTAGAGCCTTACTCTAAGAGCTTATGGTCACCCCCTTGATCAAAGCATATTTATTCATGATTATCATCGATAAGACGAAGAAGAAGTAGAAGTGTAGGTACAGCAGTGTCACAGTGTGAAGTACAGTATGTAGCTCATATTTACCGGCAGTACTCTGCCAGCACGTAGGCGGCGGCGTACAGCACCTCTTTGGAGGCGGGGCCGGGCGGCGCGGCTGCGGCCCTCGCGACCATGGCGCCGCACTCTCGCGCCGCGAACACGCGCACCTCGGCCACACGCGCCCCCACTTCCGTCACCTGTGCAGCCACCATGCGCCCTGACACACCACACTCGTATTACTCATTAAACAAATCAATGCACAACACAATACCACCAAAACATGCAAATTAAAACAGGTATTATCAATAACACTTCTGACAGATCTCTTTGCGCGGCAAAGTCTTTTTGTCCCGATAAAATTTACAAATTACGGATTATTTTACGAAATCAAAACTCTCCAAACTCGCCATAATTTGTAGCATATAGCAGCACAGTCCAATCAAGCGACACCAGCCCCCTAATTGCGTGAACTTTTGATAGCTCAAAGAACACGCACGCTAGTTCTTTGCTTTCATTCATTGGTTTATATGTTTAAAAAGCCGTCAAGTCGACAGCAAAAGATGCTTTGATTTTACAATTAAGGCGAGATTTTTATTTAACCCTCATTGCCACAGCAACTCACCGTGTTTGGCGTTTACCCCTCATTTCTAGATCAACTCACCGTGTTTGGCGTTTACCCCTCATTTCTAGATCAACTCACCGTGTTTGGCGCTGGTCTCCATCTCGGTGAGCTCGGAGAGCACGGTGACGTACCATTCGAAGTCCACCACGTGCTGGTAGTTGTTCTGGGAGCAAATCTCGATGATGCGCGTCAGCAACTCGTCGCGGTACAGAGTGCCCTCCGCGCGGTCCATGTGGACCATCAGCTTCTTTACTATCTCCATTAGGTTCTTCTTTGATACCTACAGTTAGATTATAATATATAAGATTTATAATTGAAAGTTTATTTACTTGAAACAACTAAAACATAAATAGTAGTGTAGCATATAGTGAACAAATGATGCTGCTCCATTTATGTTACGAATAAATACAAGGTACCTACTTTCTGAAATTGCAATGTAACACACGAAAGGTGATTTTGTTTCAATGAGTGTTACATTTCATGTTGCTTTACATCAATTTACATCTAAATCTAATAGCCAGCTATACCTAAGAAATAACCGCGGCATAGGAATAGGTTAGTCCTTCCTACCTTTACAAAATTCTTCAAAATTATAATATATTAAAAGATGAATTTTCCAAACAAGCTTGTTTTTACTTACCATACCGTAAAGCAAGCCCAAAGCTCTCAGTCTGATGGACTCGTCCTTGTCGTCAAGACACGCCAGCACAAGGTCCTTGTGCGCTTGGACAGACTTTGGGTGCGACTTGAGTATTCTTGACATAGCCAGTAGGCCCAAGTATTTCACTGTAAACAAATTGGATGATGATTTACTAATCAATTGAACAATTAAATTGGGGGCAATTTTTATTAGGCCTGCATTATTGAGAGTGGACTAGTTGTGATATTTACTAAGACTAGTAAATTCGTTCTGTTTTGCTAAAACTCATTGGCTATGTTTGGGATTTAGCAAACGAGTGCCTTCACTGTCATTAAGAACGTTGGAGTAGATGGTTTGGTAGAATGGGTAATCTTTTCATCAAGGCATAAGCAAGCTTGTACAGACAGAAATGAGGCAACCAGATGAACAAATACATTGGTTTATATATTTATACATAATATATAGACAGAGAGAAAGGCCAAAGAAAATATGGAAGGATGACAGGGCGGAATGGAAAGAGAAAAGTTTACGCCGAGCCACAGTAACATGGGACAAGGCCAGGAAGATGATGTTTTTTTTGCTTACAATTTTGATCGCTGTCTTCAATGAGTATCCTGAGCTTCTGCACGCAGAGTTGCACGGAGGCGGCGTGGCCGGGCATGCCGCTGCTGATGCTGATGAGCACGGCGATCACCGTGTTGATACACTCGTACAGCAGCGACATGGCTGACGTACTGCCCATAGACAAATGATTTTATACCCTCGTGTATGTAAGTCGTGTAAAACTAGTGATCGGAACAGATTCAGATGCACTTTTATAGTCGACCTCGTAATGTTTTTGTGATCATAAAGCTGAATTTCGCTTGTACGTCAAAATGACAAGGATCATTTGTCTAAATGGTAGTTACATAATTTCAAACCTAGTGAAGTTTTAATCTAATGGATTTTCTTGTCAAAAGTGGAGAAACAATAACGAAGCCGACTATACCTAAAATTTATTTTTCTCCCTCAAAAAGCAAGGATTTCCTTTTATTTTGTTACTGTCTAAATTATTATGTATGTTTAGATTTCCTATTCGGTTCCTGAATTTTCTTTATTAAGTAATTGTCCATGCTAGCTGCAACTTCAAATATAACATTGAACCTGTTTTTTATCACTAGTCTTGATTATATTCTTACCATATTACACACAATAATTGCAATTGAATAATTATGAAAAATCCTTTATTTACTTTTCCTAATATTTCATGATTTGCTATTATTAATTCGGAGGAGAGAAGAAGTGTTTGAAATTTTCAAAACCCGTTAACATTTTTTAGTAACAGGCAAAATCGATTCCTATCAAATGTTTCCTTAAAAATTATTCACGGATTTGGACTTATCTGGATAGGTACATAACATACTCTCCTGTCAATAATACTATACAAAAACATTAAGTAAAATATATTTTTTAATTTGAATCGCTGAATTAGTCTAAAATCATTTCAAGGTTACGTATTATATTGTTTTGATTCTTTCAACGCCAAAATGATATTTAAATAGTCTATATCACTTGTGATAAGGGATTATTTGAACATTATCTTGTTACAATGTTATTATGCAAAGTTCATTAAATTACTATATAAATCTTAGATGGTTCACAATGCTTGTTACACCTTACCAGTGATCCGTCTGAACACAACTTAACATTTATCTACCTACCACTTTAGTACTAAAGGCGCTGTGTATACATAATGTACATTGCTTTATGAACAAAATGTTAATTATATTACAATTCCAAGCCTAAAACTAGTGTTTTGAAGCTCTAATGTGTCAATTAATCTCAGTGCTACAGTGTACAACAAGCTTATTTGAACAAAATGTTAAAAAAGCAATGCAAGCAGTTCCATATTAAATAAACACCTTCAATAACTATTACTAGACTTATCTACCTGAAAACTTAAATAATTACTGTAGCATGTATTCAAAATATTACTATTTCATAATATTCCTTTCACCCCATAGAGACTACATGGTCTACAAGTACAGTAAGTAACATTGTCTACATAATTTCTATAACGAAGGCACTGTCTGTAACAGGACAAGTGGGAAAGGTTGGTGGTGTTCCTGCTTCAATAGACAGTAACTGACTCACCTATGTATTAAGTTAGTTAATGGTTCTATCAGTTTCTTGCCAAGTCGAGGCTCTAATGGGGTTAAGGCACCAAACTGCAACAAACACAATGAAACTACATAAGACTAGCTCATGATAGCAACCAATAGCTAGATGATGTCATGTCTCTGTACTAAACACACCCTAATTGTAGTTTCTTCTTCTTTTTCATCGTAATTCACGACGACACATTGTTGGTATATTGGGTATAATATCAGCAGCAAAAATAATACAAAAATGTGAGCCTGATGTGCCAATTCATAAGTGTCATTCGTGTGGAATATATTTTCATTTCAAAAGCTGGAATGTTAGAAATATAGAGCTGCAGATGTATGTCAAACACCTTGATAATGTCATTTATGATTCAGAAGATTGTAAAGTTAAATTAATTTTGTTGTACATTTCCAATATTCCAGCTCTGGTATAGTCAGAATGTGGCATAAACTAAATTGTATAAACTTTTGGTGAGGTGTGGTGAATGAATCTAGCAGTTTGAGTAAACTCTGTTTTTGTAAAGTTCACTATTGGTACCTGCAAATTAGATCTATGAGGCTTTGGGTTATTTTTCTTCCAATGTCTGGTTCATACTGTGTCATTAAACCAAACTGTGAAGAATTCATGGTATTATATATAAGTAATTTCAGATATGTTTAAAACAAGTTTACAGAAATCTAGTAATTATTAATAAATTTTAGGCATACTTTATTAAAATCAAAAGATAATGCAGTATTGTAAGGTCCTGAAAAAAAAAAATGTCAGTAGATTTTTTTGAACTATACTCAGAAGTATGTACATACCAATTTGATAATCTTGATCAACATCCAGTTGTTAGTAGATGTTGTCATCAGTTTGAAGAACACTGGAGCTAATGAGAGGTAGTTTTTAGGATTTTTCCTTGCTAACTCACAAACTACATTTACTGCAGCCGATTGGACACCTGTGGTAAAAAGTATATTTGTGAAAGAACATAAAAAGAGGTTACATATTCTTTTTAGTCACCAACTTTTACAATAATATGTACCTGGATCAGGGTCTTCTAGTTTCTCTTTTAATTTTGGGAATGCAGGTCTTAGTGCCTCTGGATACCTTAGAAATACTTTGTACATCATAAGTACTGCTTTCATCCTTAAATACGGTTTTGTTGAGCTCATCTGTAAACAAGAACCATGTTAGAGGTTTCTAGTTTTTATATAACAGTTTGTAAAAAATGATTTAGAACAGTCAAGTGTCTTCATTATTACGGTCATGATGCATTTCAGCAATGTTTTTTATCAAATGCAAGTGTGATTGCACACATGATTACCTTTTAGTTGCTTGAAGTGCTAACTTATCATAATTGCAAAAAGGCACTTTAGTTGATCATCAAACCAAATAAAATAGGTTGTATTTAATAGAGTAACACTTACCAATGTCATGATATCATTAGCCAGGTCTCTAGCTAAGTCATGTGATATAAAACAGCTGAGGCCACTGAGTGCCAGCCCCGCCTCATATTGATTCTGTGCATTGAGATCTTTTCTTATCATATTTGTAGTGAGCATTAGGAGTTCGGAATCTGCATGGAATGACTGACTAGCTGCTAAGTAACCAATCCGCTTGTAAGTGAACTTATTGGAACTCATCACTTCTATTATGTTGAAGATAGCCCAAGAGATGTCATATCCCAGCATTTGGAGCTGTAATAGATGTGAAATAATGTTTACGTGCTTAGAATATTAGCTGTTAAAATTAATAGGTTAATAGTAGGTATAATAAGATATGAAATTTGGTAATATATTTCTTGGTATGGTCATGGTTATGTACGCTGTGATTCTAGTTAGATGCTAATTAGATATACCATTGTCAGATTTTCTACTTTTTATTAGACAACTCATAGTTCCACAAAATCTGATTAAACTTTGGCTTACAAAAGTAAATATTATTTAGACAAATACATAGGTACCAATAAAGCACCACAGATAAATGAAACAATAAAAGAACATATCTGAATTTATTGAATATATTAACCCTGCAAGCATACTCAATAAAGTGATAAGTTGACATGTGGGAATGTTATCAGAGCACCATTTAATGCTAACAAAGTTTATCTAATTTGTATACCTACATTCATACCAGGGACTGAAACCGGTACAACCAATACTGGTATTTTTCGGTTAGTTACAGGTATTTTAAAAGGTTACCTAAATTTTTAAATATTGAATACAACCTTTATTATTACCGGTTACCGAAATAAAAATTATCTATATCTTATACGTGCCGTCCGTCGGTTTTAGTCAAACTGTCAAAGGGCGCGCATGGCGCGCATCGCCTGTGTGTGTGTCAAAGAGTCGAGACAACCCACGCGCGCCGGCGAACGCCGATTAAAACGTTAACTTAAATAAAGGTAACATGTTTCTTCTTCTTGGGTTACCCAGATAGCGGTTACCTTAATCGTAGAGGTAACCAAAATTCCTCGATACCTGTACCGTAATTTATAAAGATTTTCGGTCCCTGCTACTTACATTGTGATAAATAAGAATACATATAGATTCAAGTAGGTACTCACATAAGTCAGTTTAGCTACTGCATTGGATTTGACTGCTATGTTGTCTTGGCGCAGCTCCACTTTTATTTCTTCCATACATTGTGCTATATACTTTGACTAAAAATGAAATGGTAAATATAATATAAAGTGCTTTATGGATATATAGATATTTTATATAATTTATAGATTGCTTCCATTTGTTCTCTACAGAATAGTGCAGTAAGCAGTAATACATTTTTTTTCTACAAATACCTAATGAAAAAGAATAAAATGAACTGAATATTTCAACTGTTATGTTTAAACAAACATGTGTTAAAATATTCCATATGATCTGATACATTTATAAAACTAAAGGAATGCTTGTTTACTGTGTAGTGAAGCATATTGATTCTCATCATTAGCAACAATGATTAAATAATGAAGAGTAAATATTGGATCTGTGTCAACAACAAAATATGTTGCTCATGTAAATTTTCGTATGATTCATTTCCTTAATTGCACCAAATTATTTGAAAACCTCAATTAATATGGACAGTTAATGAGATTACTAGGTTTCTGCTAAATATACAAAGTACCTGACCGTTTAGACAGTGTGGGTTTATTCCAAGTTTAATATTTAATTTAATATTCAAATTAGTCTAGTTTCTCTGCTTGAGACGAGTAAGACAAGAAATGTGACAGTGGAGGGGTACATAGAAAGAAAGTGAAAAGAATACATTTCCTTGGTCTATTACTAGAATTGGCTGTATTACTGCCATAAATGTATGATTAAGTGAAAATACAGCACCATTATATATATAAATACCTCATTATCTTTGTTATTTCTGATTCCTCGAACTAAATCCGTCAGATTTTTATCGAACATTCTCTCGAAGTTCCCTTTGACTTTTTTCAAAGCCATGTTGATCTAGTAACTTTTTTGACCATTAATTAAGATTTTAATATCAATTAAATTAAGTGAAATTAAAGAAACATGTCAACAAAATTACAAAATTGAAAAACTCGTAAGCAACTACGTCTACGTCAAGAAAATGACAACCACAGAGCCAACATGTTCCATAAATATTGTAAACCGTCGTAGCTAAAATTGAAAATTTTTAGTCGATTAAAGGATTTTTTATTCGCCAATAGTCGCATAAACTCGTGCGTGGCTGACACATTTGAAAAGCTTCCAAGTTTTGTACTGTTAAGCAGGCCATGTTTTTCCCTAACTTCTATATGATCGATTTTTCTATTGCAGCTAGTCTATACAATGCGTCCGGACTTGTAGTAATAAAATTTCAAGGCCTTAAACACTTTTTTAATGCATTTATTTATTTAAACTTCATTAACATACAGGTACATAGGCGGACTTAATGGCATTCCGGATTTTTTTTACATTTAACGTAACTTTTCTTGTTTCGTTCTCTTGGGGGCTGAGTCACCCGCGTCCGTAGGAATGCAAATCAGGTGACAAACTGGTGGTAGGCTTCGGCCGAAGGCTTGCGACCACCCACCGGGCAAAGACGTACCGCCAAGCGGCCTAGTCGTGTTCCGGTATGATGCTCGGTGCAGCCATTAGAGGAGTTGGGTCGAGGTAGTTGTACCACAGCAGGCAGGCCGGCCTGACTCGCGCTGTTATGGACGTATCGGAAGACTGGTCGCGGAGGGTAGCGGGATCCGAGGCACGGTGCGCCGCTGGCCGACCGCAGGTAGTTGGGGGCCCAATTAGTGTGCCAGCCCCACATGAAAGGCTGCCCCGCCAACTGTCGAAAAATCCCGGAATGCGCCATCGTGCTGGTTGGCGACCAGACGAGAGTGCCCGATGGACATTCCTGGGGGGGCTCGGGCGTCCCCGCAGTCTCCAGACCAGTCCCCCAATGATGGCGTCCTATCGGCGCGTGTCTGTAGGTTGCAAGCGTGGAACCTCATCTCACTTCCTTCTCCTCTCCCTCCTCTTCACTCACAGCAATAATGCAAAGGAACAAGAGAAAAAAAGCTGAACAGCGGCAGCACTCACTCTCACATAAGGTGCACCTCAGCAACATCCGAGGTCTGCACTCTAACCTTGTCGCAGTCCATCACCACCTTGAGACTGAGAAACCAGCACTTTTGTTCCTTACGGAGACGCAGATCGGATGCCCGTCAGACGTGGCGTACCTATCTTACCCGGGGTTTACCCTGGAGCACATGTTCAAGCCACGCTCTGGTGTATGCATGTACGCCCGGGACGATATCTGCTATCGGCGTCTCCGTGACCTTGAAGACTCAAGCTATTCAGTGCTATGGGCCCTGGTGGACACAGGTCTGGATAAGATCATCTATGCCTGTGTCTACCGATCGCATAGCGGTGATCTGGAGACAACCAGGCTCGCACAGTACCTGAGTGAGGCGGCAGATGTGGCTCAGCTACGGTATCCCTCCGCCCAACTAGTGTTACTGGGGGACTTTAATGCCCACCACCAGGAGTGGCTCTTCCCATACCAGTGCACTGACCATGCTGGACGAGAGATGCGAAATCTTTCGATTGCGCTAAATCTCACCCAGCTGGTCCAAGGGACTACTAGGGTGCCGGATGTTGATTCACATATAGCCAATTGCTTGGATCTTCTGCTGACAACTGATCCAGATCGATACTCAGTGTCGATTTCATCACCTTTGGGTAGTTCCGACCACTGTCTGGTGAAGTCTGTATCCGTCTACTCCCCGCCCGATCCCAGCCCAAGAGGCACCCGGCGGGTTTGGCGGTACAAGTCAGCAGATTGGGATGGTATGCGTTCTTTCTTCGCATGCTATCCTTGGCGGCCCACTTGCTTCTCTTCGGTGGACCCATCGTCATACGCTGACGCAGTGACAGATGTGTTGCGTCGGGGGATGGAGTACTACATTCCGTTCTCTGACGTAACGGTGTCCAGCGTTGGCCGTCCATGGTTTGGCGCCGAGTGTGACCGCGCAAACGCGGTTAAACACAAGGCGTACCTAGCCTGGGTCGAGGCGAAATCGGTTGAATCAAACTTCTGTCGCCCCTCACTACCACCACTGCTGAGACCTGACGGGTCGCTGGCCCACTCCGCTGAGGACAAGGCAAACTTGTTTGCCTCCCTCTTTGCGGAATCTTCGCGTCTGAATACTGATGGCACGCGGCCCCCTCCTTTTGCTGTTCGATGTGAGACGAGTATGTCGGATATTCGCATCCATCAGAGGGAGGTCTGTAGAGTGCTGCGTAACCTTGACGTGAACAAGGCTAGTGGCCCGGACGGGGTCGCGGCAATTGTACTTAAAACTTGTGTGCCTGAATTGTCTCCAATCTTGACACGCCTATATCGCCTTTCGATGGTGACTGGAAAAGTGCCGAAGGCTTGGAAGCAAGCTAACGTTCAGCCCGTGCCCATGAAGGGTAGTCGAGCTGACCCGGCCAACTACAGACCCATATCAGTAACGTCCATCCTCTGTAAGAGTATGGAACGTGTACTGAATAATAAGCTCCTGGCATACCTAGAAGACAACGACCTTCTTAGTGACCGCCAATACGGCTTTCGCCGAAACCGGTCAACTGGGGATCTTCTAGCGTATGCCATTCACATCTGGAGTGAGGCCATCGAGAACCACGGGGAGGCGCTTGCTGTCTCCCTTGACATATCGAAGGCCTTTGACAGGGTCTGGCACGAGAGCCTTATTGGTAAGCTTCCTTCCTTCGGTCTGCCTAGTGGTCTGTGTGACTGGATTGCAGACTTCCTGAGGGATCGGTCCATCCGAGTGGTTATCGATGCCTGCCTGCTGAAAGGCTCAGCTGGCCTCCAAAAAGTTGGGGATCCTTGCGAAGGTGAGAAAGTACTTCACGCCGGAACAGCTGCTAAACTTGTATCAAGCGCAAGTTCGATCGTGCATGGAGTACCTACTGTTCTCACCTCTGGGACGGATCTGCCAGGTACCAACTTGACGCACTTGAGACGATTGACAGACGGGCCAGGAGACTTATCGGCAATGATGCGCTGGTCGACTCAAAGCTCCAGAGCCTTGAACACCGACGACGAGTTGCCAGCCTGTCGGTTTTCTATCGGTTACATTTCGGGGAGTGTGCGATGGAACTGCACAATTTGATTCCGCCTAGCCCTTTCCATCATCGGACTACAAGACGTACGGCAATGCGCCATCGTTACATGGTTGATATCCCACCCATACGCACAAAGCGTTTCGAAAATACTTTCATTGTGCGTACAGCTAAGGAGTGGAATTCCCTGCCGGCGTCTTTGTTTCCCGATAGCTACAACCTAGGGGTCTTCAAGTCAAGAGTGAATAGGTTACTTCTAGGCAAGCGTGCTTCACCTTCGACCACATCATCACTTAACATCAGGCGAGATAGTGGTCAAACGCGAGCCTATAACAAATAAAAAAAAAAAAAAAAAAACTTTTGGCCTTATCATGTAACCTCCATGTAACACGACTCAAAATGTAACTTTTATGTAACTTTTAGGGCTTAATAAAACAAATAGTAATATTTGCCAGCAAACAAAAAATAATCGTGAAACGGAACGCACCTATGGAAGTTTTCGTTCGTCGTGTTGTCGAACCTGATTTTGTGACACACAAATTGACATATTGCATATTCACTGACTCACTCACGGTCACGTATATTTTTAAATCTCCCATCCCGCTTACTCCGGGGAAAATTTTATCTATATAAAAAATAGATTATTATTAATCATAATAAATACACAAATACCTATAAATATATATAATAAGTAATAGCAGAATTAATAGAAAGGAGGTTTACAGCAGAGACAACTCTGCTATTGGTGTAGAAAATAATTCCACAAATTCCGCTTAAGGCGCAGGTACCCATGAGTTGCTGATTTTAAAATGAGAATCACGTGTAAACGGCTAGTCGTAATATTTTGGAAAAAATATATGTTACATTAGACCATTATCTTAATAATTTGGTCTAAGAAAATTTTGAGCTTTATTCGTATAACATAGTGTAATTAATTGGTAAAGTTATGTCTAAAACGGACAAAAACACAATTTCACCCAAACCGCTGGGCGTATTTTAATGAAATCGACACCATCTCGAAGACAATTTATTTATCTACATATTGAACTGAGGCTTTTTTTTGAAGTCATAGAATATTATGGAAAGTACAATAAACTACAAACAATGGCGAAAACAATAAACTAAAAACAATGGCGAAATTTTAGCTGAATTAAATTTGAGCGACTGAATTCGAGTTATATACGAAAGAAATTCAATTAATTGACTACATTTTTCAAAGTATAACATTAACTGGTTCATCACGAATAAATAAAAGCATTATAAATGAAAGTTATTTAATTTTTCGTTAAATCTCTTTAGCTTAGTGTTACCATTTTACTCTTTTTCTGCCAAGTGACAAGTAGTAACTGTAGTAAATATATCATTACTGTTCTTGTTATGGTAATAAAACGAAGTAAATAAATTAACAATACAATTTATGTCTAAGTGTTGGTGTCCTTGTAGGTAGGTAAGAATACAGTAGTGTAGTAGAAATTAATGAATCACTTACTTTCAATTAATGATAGACAACAGACTTATATCGAAGTCTAAATAAAATATAGCTTGGTTATTTAATATTGACGACGACCTTTAGATATACGTCAAGCTCAAAGTCGCTTTAATAAATATGCTCTTGCCACTGAGTTTCATTTTATATTTCATGCTGAAATAACTAGGAAAGAGAAATACTAATGCGATATTGTCCTTTTACTTCTACGAAATTGAATTATATTAACTGTTAAACACATTATTAAAAGTTAACCAAACATAACCTACAAAAGTTCATGACTGAATATCTATTATTCTCGGCATTATTGAACAAAAATTCTTACACAAACTAATTCTGGACATGACCCTGAATTAAACCAGATATTTTTCATTTAGATTCGTAGGAATTTAATCTCAGCTAAAACAATGTATGGGTTTCTGCCATTGTCCTTTCGGTCACGCGAGTGTGAAACTAGTGTGCGTTTTGGTTCCCTCAAGGTCCTCTGCGACAGTCGTCGTCTTAATTGCATATTGGCTAGTAGCCGTCCTGATATCGAGAGGAAGCGCATTCCAGAGAAGTATGAGAAGGACAAAGCAAGAGAAGATTGTGAGACAAACACATATTAAAATAAAATAATAAGGCAAAAATGCGTAGTGTTTCTTTTACGGGTACAATAAAATAAAAAGTAATTGGCTTAGAGCTGTGATACTTAGGTAGAAAAACTCAAATATTAACAAAAACACTCATAAAAGACATATGTCAATCTTTAAAAGTTTTGCACAAGGCAATGCAATAAAAACGAGTGAAATTATGTTTAAAGATTGACTTTTGTGGCTCAATATAAAAATATCTTATCTTTTGCATATGTATAATGAATATTTTTTTTTAGATTTTCCATGCTATTATACATTGCCGTAAAAATCACTATAAATTTTCGCTTCTATGAGACCTTGGTCCAAAGGAATGGTTGTCAGGGGTGACTATGTAGATATCGTATTATGTAAGTCAGGTACTAAAATTATTGCTCTACCTTTGAGGGTGTGGTGATTGCACCCCTTAAGTACGATGTTTTTATCGATAAAATACGTGTAATTAACGCGCTTTTAAATTTTATTACTACAAGTCCGGAAAGATTGTATAATCCTTTTTAAAGTTGCGGCCCACTATGAAACTGCCAATAATTAAACGGTTTTGTAACACTTAAACAAAGAAAATTGTCCTGAGAACATTGAGATAATATTAGTATAATTTTTATTACCTCAATGCCTGAGAAGTATTGATCTATATCAAGTGACACGTTATATAGTATAATAACACTACACGTTAAGCGAGTGACATTTATAGCGCAACCTTGAGTTTGAAAGAATGATCAAGAATGTATTAGACCTGAATGAATTTCACTAATTATTTTGTAAAGCAAGGCTCGTGGTGTGGACCTCGAGCCTCAAGGGCCACGTCCATTGCATGACATTTAAGGTGGAAACATGTGTGTACATATACAACACGCCACGTGATGCTACAACACGCTTCGCTAGTATCATAGCGTCGTTTCTAGTATTATTCCTACGGTATTGGCCTCATATCTTATAATACTGGGTACCGTTTCACTAATTCTACTAATTGTTCATCCGCCATTTGAAATAAAAAACTAAGAAAAATATCTTTATAAAAGAAATGTTATCGACTGACCGACGCGTGACGTCGGGTGTTATCTAGAAACACACTGCGTGTGACAACACGCGGAACCAGACCGACTGGATGTTGCTGTGTGGGAATGTGTGAATCACGTTGCGTGTTGTCTATCTGTTTCTGACCATATTAAATGCGTCTACGGCTCGACAACAACTTCCAACTTCCGATTGAATGTAAACAAGTACAAACCGGTCTATCTCGCATCATTCGATCGGTTAATCGCTTTACTCTTTTGCACACGTGAAACTATTGGCGTCCTTTTCTTCTAAACACAATGCATTTTTACTCCAAAATTGCATTCGGCCCATATAAATATCAACTCTTTGCAGCTAGAGTTAGAGTTCAAATTAATTTGCACGATGTTCGTCCGTTGTTGTTATGTTTTCGGACCTATGAACTTGTACTACCAAACTAAGTTCTCGCGTCGGTCGTCGCGTTACAAGTCGACATGAACATAGTCGAGTCTCAGTTTATCCGTCTACGAATTCCACTAGTTCGTTGATCATCGGTGAACCGTCGACTCGTTCATTGTACGTCGACGGTCGAATTAACTAGTTCGTTCATTCAACGCCCATCGCTAATTGAATTGATTAGTACCAGTGTCGCCACCTTGGTGATTTTGTCACTAGATTAGGCGATTTTTCATAGCTCTTAGCGACATTTTTTATCGTTTAGCGACTTATAAATTTTTAACGATTTTTCAATATGGAATTTGGCAACACTTATATGAGGGGGAAATTTAAAAAAAACCTCATTCTAATGCTGAAATTGGCGCTTTACTTTGACGATGATTTTACGATGAATATGGCCAGTCCACTACTTAACGCCATAATTTTTATTAGAAACAGATTGAAAGTTTTGATAATTAAATGAAGATATAATGGAAGATATCTTAATTCAAAAGCATTAATTTTAATCAAGTCTGTTTTTTTCACTTGTGAGTGTTACAAAATTACATTTTTTAAATTTCAGACATTTAAATTTTAATTTAAAAAAAATAGCGAGAACTGGTGTTTTTTTTTCAATCCAAATTGTCTAAACATTGCGAAATATTACACTGGATCTATACTCCATTTGTTTAGGTAGTTAACTAAAGGTAAACAATCTTGATATGTCTTTTTATATAAAATAAATCGTATAAAAGACCAACAAATATTATTTAAATTTAGTTACTTACCTAACATCGGTTTAAGTAAATACCTAATTGTAAACATTTTTAGATTCAATTTTTAGACATTTTTTTAGATAAAAGACATGTTAAGATTGTTTACATTTAGTTAACTACCTAAACAAATGGAGTATAGTGACAAGATAATTTTTGAGGTGGCAACACTTACTAGTACTGCAATGCGTAGGATAGCGTTGCGTGGCGTGGCGTCGCGTCGTGTTTTGATAGTATGGTTCCACCTTGACACTTGACAGTGACAAATGACATGACAACTACCTTGGAAGTAAAGAAAACTTGGAATAAATAAATAAATTTAATTATTCAAAGTCGCTTCGCAAATTTTGTAAAAGAAAATGATTATATTTTTGAGTGAGTTACAGAAAGAACATCTTAGTTTATTAAACCAGCATTCCATACAAGGTCAGTACCAAATGGTAATTATTACGATTTCTTTCTTCTAAAAAAACAAAATAATCTTCGTATTCAAATAACTAATTAAAAAATAATTTATTTCAGTTTTGATCGACTTTTGTAAATTAGCTTTGGACTACCTTAATAATGGAACCAATCAAAAGAAATATAGTATTGCTGCAGGTAAGTGTAATGGAAGTACTTAAGTATATCTCACCGTTTTTTGTTTGTGTTGGAACTTTTTTAGCAAGATCAAGGAGCCTTAAATTTTTACTCCTATTGGAAAGTTAAAAATATCTTTTGCTTTATTCTCTTTCTTATGATTGCTTGATTGGGATGTGTTAAACCTTAGTTAAAATTATACTTGCATGTCTATTGTTATTTTTGTCTTAAACGTGAGATATAATTAATGTGACTATACATCCCCTTATGAATAGGACTGTCCCTGTTTTTGCTATTCCTTCCCGGTATCCACGAGTAAAGCTTTGGGACATATATATGTCCTGTTTTCAGTCAGGGTCAACACAGCGGTAATAATTCAAAATCTTTAAAAGTAAATATTATCATTATTAAATGTAGGCATGTAAATTGGCAGACTTCAGTAGCGTCGAACTATCATACAATACTATGAGATAATCGAAAAATTCAATTAGTGACCTTGAATTAAATGAATAAGTAATGAATTAAGAATGCATATGGGGTGAGGATAGTGGTCAAGCATCAATAAAAAAATCAATTTATTTTGGTAAAGTAATTTTGACAATGTCTCGTTTTCGTTTTCAGTGCTATAAAAAATGTTATGTATCTGTAATCAATGTAATGGTCATAGAACACTCAATATTTTTTTAAATATGAGTGATGCCAAGGTGTACTATCTAGAATATAAACATGCATGTTTTGTTATCTTTATGCATAATGTTTTTTAAGTTTTACATAACTGTTACTTTTCTCTGTGTTTGTTAATCTTTATCTGCATTAAATGGTTTTATTTTAATTTGGTTAATAATCAAATAGTGAGTATCAGCGTGGCATATTTTTCATAGTGATGATTCACCACAGGAAATAATTTGATGTTTTTTATCACCATTTCTATTTACAGAGAAGCTGGATGTTCCACTAACAGCAGTTCAAAATTTGGTCCATGGATTGGTATATCTTCTAGTAGAGTCATGTAGACTGAATGTAAGTACTTGTGTACCATTTTAGATTTAAACAACGAAAGAAAAAGTTCCATAAATTCTCTATTTCAATATTTTGTTCAGTTGTCAGATGCTGACCTAAAGTCATCATTGGCTATAGCGGGTTTCAAAACAGAGCAACAGGAAGTGCTAGTAAAGTTGCACAACACAAAGAAAGCAGAGCTATCAGAGGCATTGAACCTTCTGCAGCAGAAAGACCCTACTTATCAAGATCTGTCATGGAGATTTGAAATACAGGTAAGCTGAAATAAACTGTGAAAACATGTTTTGATGTTCTTCTTGCCATGTTCAGCCACATGTGTTACTTAAATTTGATGTTTCGCAGGTAGCCTCAAAAAGTTACACTGAAGAAATAAAACCGATGGTAGCCATGGATTTTATGCTCATGAAACCAAAAAACTTTGGACAATACAATGAACACAATAACAGAATAGGGCATGAGGAAGAAGATGAAGGTGCCATAACTCCAATACAGATAAATTCAAGTATACAAGATGCTAAGGCAGCTAGCCATTGCCAAAATACAGTGAACCATGTTCTACTTCAGTGTGACTTACCTAATTTATTACATTTAACAAACAAATTGGAACAAGCTTTAAAAGAATCTAAAAGCCAACATGTGCGCAAAGTACAGAGATCTCTATAAGGTTTTAATATATTGTTCTTTAAATTGCCATTTTTAATATTAAAACTATGTAGGTACAAAGTTAGTGTTTTATTGTTAAAATAATTATTACAAATAATGTAGAAAAAGGTTTGCATTATACTTACCACATTAGATGGCGTTAATAGTCGCTACCTTCACAAAATTAGTACCGTCTACAAATTGTGTACAGGTAGAACCAAACCTAATGACGGCTTGGAACATTCCGCGAGTCGCTGCGCAGTAGCAAAATCATGTGTCAACGCAACGGTTGTAGGTTGGGATACTGAAATGTGAACTTCAGAGTCGTCATTATGTTTGAATTTGATATCTAATTGCTAAGCGTGCTAAGGCATTTCTTGAATAATAATATTTATAAAAAATATAAACAGATTCCTTTTATTTTTTTATGAAATTTTAAATGAGTTGTTATACTTCCCCATCATTTTCTTATTATATCTTGTTCCCATCAGTGCGTCTTCAATTTGATGTCGTTGTTGCATTCACAACAATTTATTCGTAAACGTAAAGTGTGCTAGAATGATCATCGTCAGTTCGTCACGTTGCCTTGCGCCAATTAATGTTCATTGCGCTGATCTCTTCAACAGGAAAGACCTTGATTCGATTGTGTTCTGTAGTTATTATGAGCGACAGAAAAGTGTTAATATATTATTAATATTCTTAATCTTTTTCGTTTATTATTAAACGCGTATGATCAGGAGCTGGAGCGTTGAAAACCTATCAACTTGCTTTTATTTAGGAGTCGCATAGTACATATTAGTGAAAAATTTTTTTACAAAAAAATACTACCGACTTCCAAATTAGAAAACTACAAAGTGAAAAATAACTTTATTTTTGAAAGTCGGTGTCTTTCGTAGGTACCATTTTTTGGCGTTACGGACAAAATCAAAATCGGTCCACAATTGACGGAGATATCGATGAAAATACGTAAATAAAACGTCGAAATCACGAAATCGAACATAGAACCTCCTCCTTTTTGGTAAAACGGTTAAAAACGGGCATTAGTACTTAACCCAGATTCGCTCGTAGGTACCATTTAGTAAAAACTTTAGATGACCTTGTGACCGCAGTCCACTGCTGGACAAATGCCCCCACAAAATCCGGTTCTCCCTTGCATTAAGGCCGTAGTCTTCGATCATCCGACTAAAAACAGCAGTCCTACTGCCACTTCAGATTGATAACTCACAAGATGTCTCGGTAACTTCAGCTCTTCCGGATTCTAAGCAATGAAACTTAATTCAAGTCATTTAGGTAGTAGCTGCTGAATTTCACGAAATAAATAAAATTAATGTTTTGATTCGACCAAACGAAATAACTACAAGAAACACACTGTAGGTACCTATTTGTAAGTATTGTTCTTTGTATTTCTGTCCAAAATACTTTGTAGTGGAATTTAAACGGGTTAGCAATAAAAACAATGGCTCGGTTTGACTACATTAGCCGGATAGAGAATAGACTTTCTTCATATCCGGCAGGTAGTAAAGCGTTTTGGTCCCTGTCTAAATCCGTTGAATCGAACTTCTGCCGCCATCATTAGCACCACTTCTAAAACCCGATGGGTCGCTGACCCACTATGCTGAGGAAAAGCAAACTTGCTTGCCTCTCTTTTTGCGGAAGCTTCACGCCTAAATTCTGGAGACGCGCGGCCTAAACTGATGGATGTGAGACGATTATGTCCGAAATTTGCATACATCAAAAGGACGTCCGTAGGGTGCTGCAAAACCTTGACGTGAACAAAGCCAGTGGCCCTGACGGGAGACCAGCAATTTTACTCAGATTATGAACGCCTGAACAGTCTCCGATCTTGACACGCCCGTATCGCCTTTCGTTAGACGCTGGAAAAGTACCGAATGCTTGGAAGCAAGCCAACGTTCAGCCTGTGCCAAAGAAGGGCCGCAGCCGGGCTGACCCGGCAAACTACAGACCCATCTCAGTAACGTCCATCCTCTGTAAGAGTATGGAACGGGTGCTCAACTGTAAGCGCCTGGCATTCCTAGAAGCTAACGACATCCTCAGTGACCGCCAATATGGCTGCCGCCAAAATCGATCATCAGAGAATTTTCTAGCATATGCCATTAAAATATGGAATGAGGCCATCGAGAGGTACGGAGAAGCGCTTGCCACTCCCTCGACATCTGGAAGGCTTCTGACAGGGTACCTGGCACGAAAGCCTCATTGCTAAGATAGGGATTTACAGGGTTTCATTTGAGATATCTCATAAGTATGAATAACTTTTACTAGGTTGATGTGGGACCAACCTTCAAATAATGACAAAAAAAAATTGCGGATCAGATTCATCATGTTCGCATTATCTACTCGACAAATCTACCCACTGTGCCCAGCCCTTAGAAAAAGTTAAATAAATCTCGCCAAACTTCTTGGCCGCCCTGAAATTGGCTACAGTAGAAAATCTCATACAAAAACAGCACCCACTATGAGATTTCCTACTGCGCAGCCATTGTAGCCAACTTAAGGGCGGCCAAGAAGTTAGGCGAGAATTTTTTAATTTGTAAGTAGATGGGCACAGTGGGTAGATTTGTCGAGTAGATAACCTAGTAGCAGTTTTTTTTTTTGTATGGGTATTCTTACAATGACTTCGCCCGCTCTGGGTGAAGCGGAAGGGCGTGTCAGACATTTACCGACTAAAACCCACCCGTGTTCCTGCAGTTGCATGAGCCTGGGCCGCGGCAACTCTTTTTCAAATTTATCCGCGACCCAGACAGGCATCGGCCCTAGCGGATCCCGTCAGTTTTGCTGACATCTCTTTTAGGCGCGCGTGGAACACAATAACGCGCCGTCGACTCGGGCCTGGTCCTTATCGGACGGCGAGCCACCCGCTACTCGCCGTCCGCAAGCCCGCGCCTACGGTGGCAGGGAATCGTCTTGTGCTGCCACGACGACACGGCGTTGCTCCGCCCAAGCGTGGCAGATCTTCACCGTATGCTCCACCGTGTCCTCCGAGCGATGGTGACACCCGAGGGTTACCTCCCGCCTTATCCTGAACAGGAACCTCCCGAAACAGCCGTGTCCGGTGAGGACCTGCGTCAGGCGGAAGGAGAGGACGCCATGGCGCCACTCCTCAAAGAGGGGTGGCCTTATCGCCTCAATTGTGGCGAGTCCAGCGCTAGTCTGCGATAGTCGCTCTCTCCAAGTCGCCATGAGATCCTGCCGGAATTCTGTACGCCGAGCCGTGATATGTCGCGGCAAAGGTGTTTCGCCCGGCGTTTCGCCTACTCGCGCCACTCCCATATGTACACGAGGACTTTTGCCCCCAGATCCCATGGCGGCGATCCGGCAAGGAGGCACGCCACCTCACCGGAGACCGTGCGGTATCCTCGGACCAGCCGAATTGCCATTACCCTTTGGGGCGCGTTCAACCGGTGGGCTGATCGCCGCCTCCGGGATCGCGCCCACACCGGTGCCCCGTAATGGACCATGGACCGCCCGACCCCCGCGTAGAGCCTCCGGCACGGAGATTGGGCAGGAGCCGTTTGAGGGCAGCCCCGGCCCGCTCCAATTTGGGAGCCAAACGTCGCAAATGTTCCACATAATTCCACCGGCTGTCGAGGACGAGTCCCAGGTACTTTATCGTCGACCCGGTGCCGATGTGAACCCCTCTTACCTTTATTTGGGGACCCGTTCTTAAGACCATGAAAACATATGGCCCCGGACTTGTGCAGGGCCACCTCAAGTCCCAATTGTCGGATCCTCTTGACGATTGTCGCAACCCCGCGTGTCGCTAATTCGGCCGCCGCCTGGTGCGACCCACCCGGTCGTACCCGATGTCCCACAGATACGGCCCCACGATCGATTCCAGTGGGACACCGCACGACATCTCTCGCTGGTTCCACTCTTACTTGTGACCGGGGTAGATGATGGCCCTGTCCGTCAAATAGGCCTCGACCACGTGACAGAGTTAGGGCGGCATCCGGTGATACCGGAGTGCCTCCCTGATGCAACTCCAGGGCAGGGTGTTGAAGGCATTGGCGATGTCTAGAGACACCGCCAAGATGACCCCACCCCGGGCCACTGCATCCCCCGTCGTGAGGGCGACGGGGACGCACGCGCATGATGGCATCCACCGTAGAGCGCCCCCTGTGTAAACCAAACTGGTTCTGCGCCAGATCCGGCCCCACCCGCACCAGCTGACCGACGAGGCGGTCTGCTATGACTCTTTTAAAGAGCTTACCCACCTCGTCGAGCAACACGATGGGCCGGTAAGCGGATGGCGAGTCCCGCTTCTTCATGAGGACCAGTTTCCCCGTCTTCAAACGAAGTGGAAACTGGACCCTCTCCAGGCATGCGCTAAGGCTCGAGAGCCTCTAAGGTTAGGGCCCAGGCTTTCCCAGGTAAGCCGTCGAGTCCTGGGGCGGTATTTTTTGCATCCAGCCTAGGTACCGCCACTCTCAGCTCTACCTCGGTCACCTCCGGAGCATCGTCGTCATCGTCGGTGTGGTCCGAATCGGGCATCGCAGGAGGCGCATCTATGGGCGGAAGAGTATGTTCCCCTCGCGAAGGAAACAGAGTCTTCACCACGCCCTCCACGAGTTGCGGCCGGAGACTCTGAGTCAGCAGTGGAGCCCATGGGCGGAGTTTATCCCGCATCATTTGTAGGGGCATCCCCACGGATCCCTGTTCAGATTCCCCAGTGACTCCTCGCGGGCCAGTCCCTTGGCCCGCTTGATCTCCACTCGGAGGGCGGTCCTCGCCACTTTGTACCCCTCGTACAGCTCCGCCTCAATGTCTTCCATATCCGGAGGATGGTTACGCAACCTGCGGTGCCTGGTGTACCGGCGTCGCAGTACCTAGTATCTACCTGCCTATAGGCACCGACTGACTGACTTTGAATTTGAACTCATTGACATCCTTTGAGGGGGTGAAAGTACATATTCATGTTTAAAAACAACTTTTACTATGGAAGCGAGACTTACTACCTAATCAAAATACTTATAGCAAAAATATCTACTCCGGTTTTAAACAATTAAAAGATAGATGTTTGGTTTTCACTATTTATTTAAGAGTTCAATTTAATGCCAAAGTAAAAACTGATTCAGTCATTTTCATACACCAGTTTCATAGCCCGTCTTGCATCCGTGGAAGAATGCTATGTTCAGTTAGCCTGAATAAATAATTAAATATCGTGTGATGCCTCAAAATGGCCTAGAAAGTGGGTGATAAAATGAAAATGTATGTTTATTCACAATATTACCTACAGATTTTGCTAAAGAGGGCAAACTTGTCATTGCAGCCAAGGAGGAATGGACGCCCGAGCCGAAGAAGACAAATATCCACGTGTATAATTTATATCAAACGAAATTTTTCAACACAATTACACGAAAAATAAATAAAATTGAATAAACTATTTTATTTTCAATTTTAAATAATTAATTGTGAGAAGGCCTTGGGGTTCGCGGATTCAACGAATTTATAATTAATTTGTAGAGAAAAGGTCATTTATTAAAGTTAATGCATCAAGCATTATAATATTTACAAACCAAGGCAAATGTTGATAAGTTAAAATACGGAATTATTCTTGCAAACAGCATAACAGTTTGCAGTTTCATTGTTGACAGCATTGTTGATGGTGAAGTGCAAGCGAATCCCGCCAACAATCTTTTATTATGCGTAGATAAAATCTAAATAAGTACGGTCAGGAAAAAAAGAAGATTAGCACAAGTTTAAAGAGCTTTATGCTAATTTAGTATTGCCATAAAGATTTCTTAAGTATTTAATTATTATAATACTAGCTAAGGAAGATAAGTTTCACCTAAGAGAGAGAGATAGTGGTTTAAGTAGGTAATGAATTTTTCTCTTTCTTTCTTTCTAGCGTTGCCTGCGACTTACTTCGCGTGAATATCAGTTATCGCGGTTGGATAAATAATATCATTATGTCCTTCCTTGAGGTTTAAGCTTACTCTATACTAAATTTCGTTAAAATTGATTCAGTAGTTAGACATGCTAGTGGTAACTTAAACGTTTACGCAGCGCACGCAACGGAAGCTCTCAAAAAGGAATAATTTTGCCCGTAATTGCAACATTTTTCATTTATGCTCCGCTCCTATTGGTCGTAGCGTGATGTTATATAGCCTATAACCCTCCTCGATAAATGGATAACCAACACAAACATATTTTTCTATTCCAACCAGTAGTTCCTGAGATTAGCGCGTTCAAACAAACAAACTCTTCAGCTTTATATTATTAGTATAGATTCGTTTATTCAGTACATATTATATTATTAAAAAATAGTGTATAACTTATCATAAGTCCGAAACGTGTGAATAACTATGTCGGCGCAGCTTATTTATTTGAATTCAAATGCTTTGGTCAATTTTTATTTATTGATTCAATGAATCTAAATTTTGTTGTGTTTAATAGATCACTCTCGGGAATTATCCTTGTGTGTACCGTGTTACGACTGTTCTGACTTAATACAACACTGTTGTTATCGTTGAGGACGCTTTAACGTGGTAACGTAGGTTACTTATAAATAGATTGCAGAGCTACAGTAGAACACAAAAACCTCTGTGATATACCGACCACAGCTGTATGATGAAAGAGCACAGGCGGGCTTTCCGTCAGTACGCCGGCGACGCTTGAGCTATATGCTCGTGGGGTAGAGCTCGCGGTTTCTCAATTTACCAATCTACTTAACTGTGATACTTAACAAATGGAATTTATATTTCCCTAGCTACTATTAAATCCATAGTTTTCTGAAATAAATCGTTTTCTACATAGTTATATTGTCTAATAACCATTCAAATACCAAACAACCCAGTGGTCAGTGAATCGGTCCAACTGTACAAAAATTCATGAGTAGTACATTATGCAATCTGTTTTGAAAACGAATGCTTATTGTATTGGAAATTCATAGTTAACGCTGCCTCGTATGGCTATTAAGTTTCTGCGTGTGACGGTACCGCTTAAAGCTGTAAAACACTCGCCAGTTCTATTAATAAAATAAAGGGATTTATTGGTGTTTTAGCAACAAAATCTACAGGTAACAGCAAAACAATATTCAATTGTGATTTGTGCTTCATAAATATCTAACTTAAACATGGACTCGAAAGTGGTATTGAAACAAAAGAACCCTCACGACAAAGCAAACTTCATCTCGAAAATATTTTTAACGTAAGTATACCACGTGTGTTATTATTATCAGCGCTGTTAACTACTGCTTCTGTTCTATCCTTACTGTTTGATTAGGTTCACGAAATCAAAAATCAAGGAACAAGCCGTGCTACACAACTCCATTCTTAGCTACTCTTTTATTAGTAATGGTTTGTTTTTAAAACGTGCATACCTAGTATATTCATCATCATCACTTTGTCAACGTGACCATGCTAAAAATGGGTTGCAAGACTGAAGCTATTGGCAACTTGAAATCAATCAATTTTTACGCACACAGCTGTATTATAATTCCAAAACATCAATACATTTTATCATAACTTAGCAATTTAGAATTCCCACTCGAGATGACTTAGGTAAGAACAGTTTTAAGTTAACACATAAGTCACGGGCTCATAGTCGGAGTTTATCATAATGTCCATGAACTTTGTCTGTAGTTAGGTATATAGTTTTGTAAAATATTTAATAGGCATACTGATAAAAACATTAGTTTAGAAAATAGGCACAAACAAACGTTAGTTTTTTCCGGACATCAAAAATGCCTCTCAAAATCTCAAGTGAAATATTGTATCTTTTTACCGACTTCAAATAAACGGAGGTAATGTTTTCGACACGTAGGTATGTATGTAATATTGTGGTAACTGCACAATATTCACATATGTTAATATTTGTGGGCTTTTAAACATTTATGCCAAATTTCATAAGTGTATGTTTGTTTGTATGTCCACGCATTTCTCCGAAACTACTTATCGGATCGTGATCATTATTTTTGATTGGGATTAAGTATCTCTCAACTTAGGGAATAGTGCAAATTTCATCAAAATTGGTCCTTCAGTTTTCAAGATATGGAGCATACAACTGAACTCCTTAGCGACAAACAGCACGAATGTGTAAATTGAGTTATTAGTTATGATTATTTTGTCAATCTTCTAAGTACCGTACCTACTATAGAAATTGCTATTTGGAGGCATTATTTTTTTTTCACAAAGGAATAAACTGACTTCAAAAGCAAAACACTAAAAAGTGCACACAACAACTTTCGGAAGTCGGTGTCGAAAAATAATAAAAATAAGAGATACCAAAGACGCCTTCCGTGACGAAAATTATTTTGCTCTTTTTGTGTTTTGCTTTTGAAATCTTTTTTTTTTAATGAAAATTTATTTTCCTTTAACTACGTTGCTACGCGAACTAAAAACTAACTTCGGTACATACCTAGGTATAAACTTTTTAGGATTTCGTACACAAAAGGTAAAAACGGGACCCTATTACTAGACTCCACTGTCCGTCTGTCACCAGGCTGTATCTCATGAACCGTGATGGCTAGACAGTTGAAATTTTCACGGATGATGTATTTCTTTTGCCACTATAAGAAAAAATACTAAAAACATAATATGATACATGTTTAAGTGTGGCTGCCATACAACAAACGTGATTTTTTGGCGTTTTTTGCCATTATAGTACGGAACGATTCGTGCGCGAGTACGACTTGCACTTGGCCTTTTTTAATTTAGTTGAAGACCTCACGAAGACTTTCGGAGATAGGACATGGTATGAATGAATGAAAACAAACAAATTCAGCAATCGCAAATCCAATGTAATGTTAACGGCACCAAAAATACATAAAATTGCCTGCATAAAGTTAAAAAGCTTTAAAACGGGCGGTTTTAAAGCTTTTTAACTTTATGCATTAAAATCATAACATAATATTAATGTGTAGATAGAACTGTGTCAGAAGACGGAGTCTATTACAAAAAATGTA
The DNA here is from genome assembly GCA_947562075.1 of Orthosia gracilis. Taxonomy (NCBI): domain Eukaryota; kingdom Metazoa; phylum Arthropoda; class Insecta; order Lepidoptera; family Noctuidae; genus Orthosia; species Orthosia gracilis. Next base: position 47,208,189 of record OX387268.1, read on the forward strand.
AACTACATCAAGTACCAAATGCCGCAACTCGGTACTCGTAGGATCATCAAAATGGTGAGTAAACTAATATGCACTGTATGGTCGATAATATTGTGCAAATGCTATTAACTCTATTCACTAATTAAATATATTACACGGTGATTAAGAATTGCACTTAAAGTTTTAGATTTAAATGGATAAGATAAAATGAGTTTGATATTGATCGAGACACAATTCGTGTTTCATTCCAACAAGTCGGTACTAACTTGTATAGCTGACGATTTTTTCGGGTTCCTTACCCAAAGGGTAAAAACGGGACCCTATTACTGAGACTCCACGGTTCGTCTGTCTGTCTGTCACCAGGCTGTATCTCATGAACCGTGATAGATAGACAGTTGAAATTGTCACAGACAATATATTTCTGTTGCCATAACAACAAATACTAAAAACAGAAGAAAATAAATATTTTAGTGGGGCTCCCATACAACAAACTTGATATTTTTTCAGTTTTGCGATATTGGTACGGAACCCTACGTGCGCGAGTCCGACTCGCACTTGGTCGGTTTTTTACACAAACGTAAGTGTCAGTTTACCTATTTTCATTTTGTTTAACTCTTGATTAATCGAGACACAGTACAAGTTAGACGCGTTAGACTCACTTCCGTTCTTTTTCTCAGTTTCAAGGTCAACGTGTTATCAATCAGTTTTTGTAATAGTTTCACGCCAGTCGTGCATGTTATCAGTAATTCAGTGCATAACGAATATATGGAGAGAACATGTTTGTTAATCGATATTTGTGATGGTCGGTGCGTTTGTGTTATTGAACTTAGATTTATCAGCAGTAGAGATGCACCAGCAACCTGCTATGGGTGTACGTTACCCCAATACCGAAAATATAATTGGTGCGTCATCAGGTTTTCGAGATATTGCATTTCCTGCTGGAATAATGTTTTGCTGAATCGTGTATCTCTAACACCATTGTATGTGCGCCTGTAGAATAAACATACACGAAGCGCACGAAGGTTTCCGTACCATTATCGCAAAAAACGGCAAAAAATCACGTTTGTTGTATGGGAGCCCCTCTTAAATATTTATTTCATTCTGTTTTTAGTATTTGTTGTTATAGCGGCAACAGAAATACATCATCTGTTAAAACTTCAACTGTCAAGCTATGACGGTTCATGAGATACAGCCTGGTGACAGACGGGCAGACAGACAGACAGACGGACCGCGGAGTCTTAGCAATAGGTCCCGTTTTTACCCTTTGGGTACGGAACCCTGAAAACACTGCTTGGTTTGGCACAGTATAAATATTACGGATTTTTTAATTCGAAGAGCACGTCCAACGAGATCTGGACGGTCAACTTATAATATTAATTATAATAATGAATTATTCATAAAATATAACAGCCACCTTACCCAAAATACGGGCTGAAATGTGAACACCAGTCCGATTTACGATACGATATTTTCTATAACTATGCATGGAAATAAATTGTAAATAATGGTTTTGCTTTGGTAATCGATTATTTTTTTGTAAAAAAGTTTTGATTTTTCCTTTTTTAGTTTTGGTAGCCTATCACTAAAAAGTGAGCAAGTACTTTAGTATGGTGCCTAAAGGATTGACAAATACCTATAATAACTCAATTTACACATTCTTCGATAAGGAGTTCGGTTGTATGTTCTATATCTTGAAAACTGCTGAACCAATTTTGATGAAACTTGTACTGTTCCCTAAGTTGAGAGATACATAATCAAATAAAAAAGAATGATCTCGATACGATTACTAGTTTTGGAGATATGTGTGTACAAAAATTCACATACATACAAACAAATCGTGTGCCAAATTCCATAAGTGTATGGATGTATGTTAGATACCTACACTAATGAAATTTGGCACACGTGTTTAGTAGCTTACATAGAGTAACATAAGTGAATATTGTGCAATGCCAACAATATTACATACATACGTGTCCAATTGATAACCTCCTTTTTTAGAAATCGGTAAAAATGGATTACCTAATGTGACAATTCAATTAATTGGATAACTTTCGACTTTTCCTACACTTTCATCTGACACTATATTATTAAAGTGTTAACTTACTTTTGTTGCTGACTTTACCTACTTAACCGTAGTATTGGTGGCTTTCCTGATCATATTGTCATGTAGTTACTGTTGTTTCCACACTGATAGATAACGCTTTCATGTCTTCACGAATGGTCAGGTTTTTGCGACAACGGAAACCTTCGTGCGCAAGTCTGACTCGCACTTGACAGGTTTTTTTTCTAATGTTGTTACACTCAAAACCCTAGAATAACCTTGTTAACGGGTAGGTTTAAAACTATTTTTACTAGGTGTACGTTACCCCAACAGGAAAGTGGCCCCTAGAGTGATATGAGTGGAACGTATAATTAGTGCGTAAACTGCTGTTATTAACCATAAAAAGTTTCAAAAGTATGCATGCTTGCGTTATCGAATAATATTGCTAATACAAGCGTCAAGATGACGTATTCTCATTTAGGCACTGCGAATTTTTTTTCGGTTTTTCAAAAAAGCACGATTACTTGCAAATTATAAAATTTTTCTTAAATCTAATTCCGGCACAAATAAGCACATATCAAAAGCTACACGTGTATGTTTATTCTACTGTTGAAATTTTCACAGTTATAAATATAAATACTACAAACAGAGTAGAATAAACATTTAAGTGGGGCTCCCATACAAAAAACGTGATTATTTTGCCGTTTTTTTGCGATAATGGTACGGAACCCGTCGTGCGCGAGTCCGACTCGCACTTGACCGGTTTTTTTGGCAATGCCGCGTGTCTATAGAATTTGTCAATTGTGTAATATTACCACATATTATGAAACTGTTATGCATCGTTTGCTTTGGCCTCAGTTTTGTCTTTTCCAGGACAGGGAGCTTATACTATTGATTAGATGAAATAAGTAGGCTTGTATCCTATTTCGACAGTTTGATACATATTGCGACGAACTTCACTTCGAATGAAGTACGAAACTTCGAATGTTCCATCTCGACCATTATCTCGATGAACGCTAATGCGACTGTTTATTACTGCGACTAGCAAATAAAATATGTGAGTACCTAATGCCCGGCGAATTCTCTATCAAACTCTAATGGAGACATCCTTTAGAGCTTGATATAATTAATACTTCTTAATGATTCTATCTACCAGGAGGCTTCCAGATAGTTTGTGAGAAAGTCAACTCATAATCCTGATAATATCTAAGCTAAGATTGTTGGTTGTAAGTACCCAAACTATTTATTAACTACTAGCTGTGCCCGCGGCTTCGCTCCCGTCAACTGCCTAACCTACCCTACTTACCTACCTACCCAATTTACCAACCTGCACAGAATTTTACTTACTCTAGGGAGAAGAATATCGACTTCATACAAAAAAAAGTAAAGACAGTTTTGCTGCGCGTCATCTAGTAGCACTCCAGAATATCTACTACACCGAAACGAAAACATAAAAAAATACCTATCCATAGCTGGGACTCGAACCCGGAACCTTGGGTGAAGTAGGCCACCGCGTTTTATCATTAGACTATCCAGACGGGCAGCAGCAGCGGCAAAATTACGAACCAGATTGCACACACGTCAACGTCATCATAGACATTAATAGTATGATTTTGATTAGAGTCCTAAAACCTCAAAATTCGATTTTTTATTGTCTAGTTTTATGGTCCCAAGTTATTATTTTTACTCTAGCCAGCCACAGCTAAAATAGACCGTGAAGTTAATTATGTAGTTCAGGGATGGCGAACCTTTATTATAAAACGTGCCATTAAATTAAATACTTTTATAAATGTGAAAATTCCGTGCCGCCAAAGAATCTTGAATTGGTGACTTAATAAAAACAATGCTACTTACTCAGTCTTTATTTGCAACCCGAAATTCGTAGAGCAATAATATTATTTACAGATTTATGTTTTGTCGATATAAAAGTCGATGTCATGCCTGCTGTTTCAAATGATCTAGATGCTAAATAACCTTATATTGGCGTGCCCGAATTTTTTTATTGTGTGCCACCTCTAGCTTGCGTGCCGTAGGTTCGCCATCCCTGATGTAGTTGACTCGACGTATAGAGTTGACATCCCCTGCCTACCCTACCTAGCTTGCTACCTACCCTACATATATATATTTTTTTTCTAGTGAAATTTTTCCGCGGAGAATCTTAACACTTTTTACACCATTTAGAAAATGACGTCAAATGCACAACGCCATCTATCGAATATGGTGTTCAACTGTCTGAGTATCTGAATTGCGTGTGTTGTGATATTTTACTTCTTGAACACTTAAAATTCATTAAACTTTTGTTAGAGTGAACCGATTACGATGAAACAAAAACTAAATAATACTTCAAATTACGCATAAAAAATATTACAAAATTAATCTACTTTGGCTTCATACATTTTACGTGATGCGTGATAAACAGACAAAAATGTCAAAAATGCTGGAACACTCACTCGCAATAACGTAAACATTTCTTGTTCTGCTAATTTTTCCAGTGTGTTTAGATGACCAATTTGCAGTAGGCAGATAGAGAATTTTATAATTATGACGAAGTTTGTGGTTCCTACCAATCCTACCTCTTCCAGGTACCCTATACCTACCCAACTGACCCTTTAAATCTAAAGGATGCTTGGTAGATATAAAATATCGGCACACGGCCACATCTATATAGTCTGTACTCTGCACGTCCACGAAACATTTGCGTCAATTCACTGGCGCGAAAGGCAATTTGTAGCTCAATTGGTTTCGCTTCTCTGTTTGTAGATTTTTAATTAACGTAAATTCAACAGATGTTTAAGGTTAAACATCTGTTTTCCGTTAGTTAATAGGCTGATGATGATCTGTTTTTCAGGCATATCTAGAAACTAACGATATCCTTAGTGACCGTCAATACGGCTTTCGCCGAAATCGGTCTACTGGGGACCTTCTAGCGTTTACCATTCACATATGGAGTGAGGCTATACATGTCCATCCCTCGACATTTCGAAGGCTTTTGATAGGGTCTGGCACAAAAGCCTTATTGGTAGCTTTCTTCATTCGGTTTGCTCGGTCGTCTGTGTGATTGGATAGCAGACTTCTTGAGATATCGGTCCATTCGATTCGATGGCTGCTCGTCGGACCAAATGGATATCAATGCCGGGGTCCCTCACGGGTACTCTCAGCAACATTATTCTTGCTGCACATTAACTATCTGCAAAAACCACCTTTGGGTATGCAGACAACAGCATGCACGGGCTACCGGGCCGCAGATCCAGTCTCTCCGTGTGGCCATGGTGGAGCGTTTGGACCTGTCCTTGCAGGCAGTCTCCGAATGGGGCGATGCCAATCTGGTCAGGTTAAATCCGTCTTTTTTCCGCTAAAAAGAGCAACTTTCAGAGATGTGACCGTGCTAATAACGGACCATCTTGAGCTTCTTGGCGTTACGTTGACATCGACTCTCAATTTTGGCCCATATGTTGAGGCAAAGGCTCACTGGCTGCCAAAGAGTTGAGATACCTTGCAAAGGTGAGAAAATAGTTCACGCCGGAACAGCTGCTCAACTTGTATCAAACCCAAGTTCGATCATGCATGGAGTACTGTTCTCATCTCTGGGACGGATCTGCCAAATACCAGCTTGATGCACTAGAGTCGATCGAAAAGCGGGCCAAGAGGCTCATCGGCGATGATGCACTGGTCAAGACAAAGCTCCAGAGCCTTGAACATCGTCGCCGAGATGCCAGCTTGTCGGTTTTTTATCGGTTACATTTCGGCGAATGTGCGATGGAATAGCATGATCTAATTCCACCTAGCCCGTTTCATCATCGGACTACCACGTACGGCGATGCGCCATCGGTACATGGTAGACAACCCACCCATACGCACGGAACGCTTCGGGAATACTTTTATTATCCGTACAGCTAAGGAACGGAATTTCCTGCCGGAGCACTCTCACTTCGCAGTTTAGGTACGATCGGCGGCGGGCGGTCCGTGTGAAAAGGATTATCGCAGTTGGTTGCCGCTTACCGCTCGGCTCTGGCTCACACGCTAGCCAAGTTATTATTAGTTCTATGATTTTTGCAAAGTACGATGACTTCTAAACGATCTTATAATGAGTCCTATAAAAGATTCAGTTGTGTTTACGGGTCTCTAAATAAAGGAGAGAATAAAGAATCGATATTACCTTATTTTACAGTTCCGAAAGATGTTGTAATAGTAAGATAAGCTACTTTGTTCTATTTAAATCATTACATAAATACTCTGTAACTGTCATGTCGGTAGTAGGTGCATAATAAGAACGTATTAAAATTAAAAATAAAAACATTTTTTGGTTGTCTGAAAGAATGAATAGGTGTGTGAAATACTAATAATTAGGTACCTACCTAAGTAGGTATAACAACAAGGTAGATAGACGATGAATATTATAGTAGCAGCAGCAATCTGACAACCCTAGCGCGTCACTCCGCGCCAGACAGCAATAGAGTTACGTGTTAGAAGAGAGCGGCAACGTTCAGGTGAATATCGCGTTAGGCACTGAGCGCTTATGCGAGCTGAATTACACTTTGGTGCTTACTGGCAAAAGTCTCTATTTCTATGAATTGTTGCGCGAAGTGGCTCTTCTGTACTTGTACGTTTATTTATTGTGTTTCCCGACAGCTAAAATCTAAGGGTCTTTAAGTCAAGAGTGAATAGGTCCTTTCTAGGCAAGTGTGATTCATCGTCGACCACATCACCGCTTACCATCAGGTGAGATAGTGGTCAAGCGCGAGCCTATAGAGTTAAAAAAAAAACAAACCGAACCTGGTAATTACTGACACAAATAGTTAGTACCTACCTGGACAGCCGAGCTCTGCTCGGGTGGAAATAGAGAAAACGAAGTTTTTTTTTTAATAAAACCTAGCTAGATCGATTTATCGCCCCCGAAACCCTCCGCGTAATAAATTTTATGAAAATCGTTGGAGCCGTTTCCGAGATTCAGATTATATATATACAAGATAAAGGGGGTTTGGTTAACCCAAAGGTTGACTGGTAGAGAATGCCTTGTGGCATTAAGTCCGCCAGTGTACCACTATTGTACATGAAGTTTAAATAGATAAATAAGAATTGCTCGTTTAAAAGTATTAGATAAGTTTACACTGACATATAGAATGAATCACATGCATCTGTTTGTTTACTGGATTACATATACTAAGTATGTAGTTAGTTTATAATTTTATGAGTGTGATTCATTTTTAAATTCGGTTTAGTTTGGTTTTACTCTGTGTAGCCAGAGAGAGTCTGGAGTTTTGAACTCTAGATTTCTATTTAATAGCAGACTATTAGAGCATGCCCGCGAGTTTATGGTAACACTTGCCACATGGTCAGGTTTATTTAAAGAGATCCCAAGGAGTTCCTACTCGTAGCGCTTACGAGATTTAGCCATTGTGGATGTCTCTTTGTCTATGTTTTCCGGGGCATATGGATGAAACTGAGTCATTATTATAATATGTTCAGCATCCAACAACAAACACACTTTCGCTTGTAGATATTGAATAAAATATTTAAAAAATCGGTCTCTCGTTCAATTGTGTCCCAAAATATTCTAATTTCAGCGTTGGCAGGTTTTCATTCCTGCAGATTGGATAAAACTGAATTGCTAAGGCAAAACTTTAATTTTGTAGGGTATGCATGTACGCATCCAAGGCACGACCTCGTTACTAGGTAACGAAACTGCTTATTTGTCTCTATTAATGCGTCACCATGATAATTAAAGTTTATTACAGCACAACAACTACTAGCACATTGGATACTATAAGCTAGTCGCTATTCCATTAGTCATGGGATGAGCGACATTATTTATTTCATATTTAAATTCATTGTGAACAAGTCAAAGTACATTATTTAAGTGTTAAACCATAATATATTAGGTACACTTCTTAATAAACGGTACAAACAATACGGTACAAAAATAAGAAAATTTATCTATAAATAATAAGTGTAGGTAATATTAATCATTTGTTGACAACGACTTGTAATATATTTTTAATAACCAAAAGGCTGTTAGCCTGTAATCGCCGCCAAGCGTATGTGATACAGAATTAAATTGATCATCAAACATTCGCTGTGGAAATACAGACGAAGGCGTACGCCGTCGTCTATGTTGCACTAAATTAAGTATGTAGGTCAATCAAGTTTCATTATACATACAATCATCGGCACGGTTCTTGAGCGCTGAGCTTCACGTGCGCAAAAGTGAATTATTGGGTCCCTCTGGTGGTATGAAGTGAGGCGCGGGGGCGGGGAAAGTGCAGTGATTGGCCCGTAGCGTATCGCGTCATAGCCGTCAGTCGTGATTCGTTCTTTACTCTTGTTGCACCTACCTCACGACGACGAGTACAATTCCGGCCAATTTAATTGCTACAAATTTTTAAACTGCATCATTTTAAATTATCTGGTAAGTTAGAACTCAAATATGTTATGTGATTTTTTTATTAATTAGACCTTTGTTATAATAATAAAAGGTGATATTTATCGAAAATATAGCAGGAAAAAAATTTATGTCAGTTTGTAATTATAGCAAAACTATTATTTTTCATTACTAACTATACTACTATACTTACAAACTATATTGTTTTTCATTTCATTAATGAACAAATGAAATTAGAGGTCAAAAATGTTAACAAAAAAAAGTATGTAGGTACGTTGTAGATTTTTTAGTAATTTTTGACAAACTATAAGAACTAAGTTATAATTTTAAATTAGAAATACTTTTGTTAGTTACCTTTTTTTTTGATCTCAATTTCCATTTCTCAATTTAATAAATCATTATTTAATCTTATAAGTAAGAAATTACGTAGACCGTAACTTAGAAAAAATAAATAATAAACGGGTGTGTGTTTTATTTGTCATAAGTGTACGATGCGCAAAGCGATCCCCACTCTTCCGCCGAGCGCTCAAGAACCGTGCCGGTATCTGTAACAAAGTCCTTCAGGGAGAATTCACATAAACAGTTATGAAAAGACGAAGAAAAAATAAAAACGTAGCATGATTTTTTTGACGCCATTCTTATGTAGCACATTGTCAAATGCCTTCCTAATACCTAATAACACTGAAAAGAATATTTTAATACGCCAATAGGTATTAAAATATTCTTTTTAAGTTTACTCGTTAATAAAGTTCTTGTACGTTAATGGAATGAAAATATCACGCCCGTACGTTCCACGGAGATCGGACTAAATAGGTTAAATTCGTCATCGAATGAAATTTTGGATGTGCTGTTCTGTTCGTCGAGTTTCTTTCTCCTGTTTCGGGAGTTGCTCGAAAATTATATGAGTCGGTTTTAAAGAAGTATGTAAGTACTACGTAAATGAAATCACAGATCATAACTGTATGGCTTGGTTTACTTGGCTCTACGTCAAAAGTCTTGATTTGGAATGTTGATGAGATGAATACCTAAATGATGATGCAATAGGATAAAAAAAAACAAGAACTTTGTTGAAATTTAAATGTTAAAATCAGTTACCAAACGCTAATATTTATATTTCAGAAAGAAGGTCAGGCTTTTTTGACTGACTTTTTTTCTGTTACCTCGGAACTTTTTATTGGTGATCCGATTTTGATGATTCTTTTTATTTAAAATTTGTTTAAAACTTTTTATTTCAAAGCTGGTGCTTGGCATGTGGTCCCATTTAATTTTTATCAAGATCTGATGAAGAACTTCGGAGAAATATATCAGAACTCTTCAATAAATGACGTCAAATCACTCGGGATAGATGCAATCGCATGTCTGTTTATAGTTTACACCATTTCATAACATAACACGACTCTGGTACGCTCTAAAGAAGTACGCAGGTGTGAACAGTTCACCCTGGTATACTCTCATTGCACCGGTTTTGTTTAAGTTTCATGTTATTGGGTTAATCTATTCTGGCTTCATTTTGGGCACTATACACGTAGGTATCTAGCCTATAGAACTGATCCATTATGTACCACAACTAAAAAGTGAAAATAAAAAAACTATTTTACAAAAATACAACCGACTTCCAAATAAAAACACTACAAAGTGAAAAAACACATCAATTTCGGAAGTTGGTGTCAAAAATCACAGAGACGAAAACAGGAACACCGACTTCCGAAATTAAAGTGATTTTTCACTTTGTAGTGTTTTCATTTGGAAGTCGGTTGTAATTTTTCATGTCTAAAATACTGTTGTTTAAAATTCGTAATGGGTTCTGTTCCAAATCGTGAAGAATATTTTACATAATTCCATATTCTTAAGGGCTGACATCCGCTTTAGTGCCGTAAAACGGTAAGTTTCTAAAGCATACTCCTTAGTAACGGCTAGGTTAAAAGGTTTGACAAAAATATGTATTTATTATTGTTTCATATACATTAATTTTCAAACATTATTTTTTCGTATAACAAATAGTTTTGCTTTAAAAAAATAATTAGCAACACGATATTTTTCGCAACTTTTGGATACCTACTCCTCCAAAACGACTTGGATGTTTAAAAATATTTTTACACAGAAAAATTGATGGCTGGAATTTCTTCTTAACTGAAATAGCATATGTAAATCAAATAATATTTTGCAAAGAAAACTGTTAAAAAAAAAACAATAATAAAAATTACCCGACTGCTTCAAAAACAAACTTAAAAGACGAAAACAAGAAGAAAATAATGCTGTACAGTCTGAGGATACATATGCACGAGCTGGCTGACCAAAACCAGATATACCCTCCGACTGCACAGCATGTTTTTCTTCTTGTTTACGTCTTTTAGGTTATTTTTTTTAGAACTATGTACATTTAAACATATAAGTGTGGTATATTTTTGTTATCACCTCTTAAAACCCTTTATTTTGAAACCCCACACGATGGGTTTGAAAAAAAACCCCCGCCATGGCCTATTGGGCCCCCACAATATGGTGCCCAAAATCCGTTTTTTTTTCTATTTGCCAATTTTAATGTAGCCAGTGACACTAGCAGGGTTATGACGAATCGATTGACGTAAGAATCATCAAAATCGGCCGACGCGTTTAGTCTCTAGAACGCCACATAGGAACAAACATACAGACATACATGCATAGACTGATAAACACATTACCCTCCTTCGGCAGTCGGGTAAAAAGGAGGTTCAATATTGGTATTTTGGCTCCGAGCTGGCGCACGGCCAGTACTGCGTTAACATTGGGGCTTAAATAATTCTCCAATTTTGTTACAGATGGAGCTTTAGTCTATTCCGTCGTGGTTTCAAACATGGTCTTACCGTGGATGACTTGTGGCGAGCTCGAGAGGGCGACAGCTCCGGCCGCTTGGGCGACCGCCTCGAGCAAGCTTGGCAGGAAGAACTTGACACTGCCAAGAAAAAAGGAATCAAGCCTTCCTTCTCGAAGGCAATCATAAGATCGTTTTGGGTGGAGTACTTATTGTGCGGCCTAGTCGTTGGTTTATTGTTTATATTTTTATGGTAAGTTGTATTGTCTTCTATAATCTAGTAGGTACATTCATTTCATTGTTGTAACAAAATGTTGATAGAGTTTGCAAAACAACTGCATCCTACACCTCTGAGACAGAGAGTCAACCATATTCTATCTATACTACTAATACTCATCACATAACCCTTCGCGGAATATTGTTATGCCGGCTGTACACTCCCGCGCGAGAGCCCGAGGAAACGCCATATTGAGTTTTAAACAAAATACTTCATGATTGAACTCAGTATTGAGAGCAATGTACATCATCCCGCAGGGTATTGCGCGAGAGTGTACAACCGTCATAATGTTCCGCAAAGGGTTGGCAGAGGATTGACACACCTGGTACAGTTCTAGATGTATGATTTGATTTGGATGAATTGCCTACCAATTACAATGAATAATAATTGATTGGTTCTATTGTAAAGTAGCCAGTAGGTACTTACCTAGTAATTACAAGACTGAGATCTTACAGCGGGCAAAGGTCGATATCAATATGTGTCTGTGCGTTCTGAATGAAGCTGTGTACTGTGTACCTACAGCCGGACTTCAAGTGGTCGCCATGTCATGAATCAAACAGTGGACTCATTCTGATAAACAATCTCAACATTATTATTATTAATAACCTACATAAACAAGCAAACTGATTTTATGTATTTTTTTTTCAGGCCTTTAATTCCGTTCACTCTAGCGTTATTCATAAATTATTTTTCTGAGGACAAAACACCGGAAAGTTATAGAAATGCACACATTTACAACTTTCTTATGAATATTTTGAGTATAGTGACGGCATTGATGCTCAATCATCTACAGTTAAGTCAAGGACGCGTAGGAATGAGAGTTAGAATAGCTAGCTGTTCATTGGTGTATAGAAAGGTAAGTAAACCTGCCGATATATTTCGTGCATCTACAGCATCCCACTGCAGAGCCAATCAACGACATGTACGTTTTATGTTTTAGATATTAAAGCTCGATCGCACAGGGTTAAACAAAACGGAGCCAGGGCAGGTGATCAACCTGATGTCAAATGATGTGAATCGTTTTGACTTGGTGGCTCTATTTCTGAACTACCTGTGGGTGATGCCTATCGTGGTGCCGGTGGTGTCGTACCTGTTGTGGCAGCGCATAGGCTGGGCCACGCTCGCCGCGCTCGTAGTAATTTTTCTACAGACTGTACTCGTCCAAGGTAAATTAAAATAACTGTACTTAACTACGATGACATTTTATTGTACCCCTACTAAGATAAACATCCGTCGTGAGCAAATGATGAATAAATACTTCAACACAAAAGATTGCGTGATTATGATGTCGGATGAGAAGCATTTGCATCTACAACGATTACAGAATTGAATGATTGTGAAGGCACAAATATGTACGGGATCGCTCAGGAGCTTTTTTTAACTTGAAGTTAGTCGGGGAGTAAAACGGCGGCAGGACTGGACTGGAGCAGAATGAGGGCGGACGAAGGCTTCTTAATAAAAGACTTTTTTCTTTCTTCTCGTATATTATTACTTCTCGATGGCTGGATTCGGAATGTCCAAACCGCGGAAAATGCCCTGTTTTTATACAAAAACTCTTATAGCGCCTGACCAGTCAGAGCTCCTCAATTTTGCACACGGCACTAATGCCCAGCTGCTATCCAATCAGAGCTTTTTACTTTTGCACACGGCACTAATGCTTTTGCTGCTGACCAATCAGGGCTCAGGTGACTTTTTGTATGAAGAATTTAATGACGGCGATTTTCCGTGGTAGGACCCCTTTTACATGGTTCTCTTATGGGTCTAACCCTAGGTATAACTTATATTATTTATTTACAAAAGTTTCAGTTGAAAAACCCTTAATTATCACCTTAAAAACACTAAAAATACAAAATCGGTCCTCGTCATGGTAAAGGTTCTTAATACTAAAACTTATGGTAATAATGGTACAGGTGGCGCCTCTAGTGGCCGGAATGTACATCACAAATGCAAGATTATGATTACTTATGTCTACACTTATGTACTAATTAATAACGTAAACAAGGTACAATTTAACTATTGCCACTAATGTTGGTAGTGTCTGTCGTGCACATTCTCCCGCCGTCGCCACGCCGCGACTCCGTTGGTAGCACGACGATCTTCCTGCTGGGACGACGTAGAATGTGGCCGCTGCTGGTGGTGACGTCCACTACTCGTACCTCTCCGTCGCTTCCTGGATATACTTGTGTGATGCGCCCCCGTGGCCATACGTTGCGTGGCAGGTTACTGTCGCAGATGATTACTAGGTCACCCATTTTAGGTTGGATGCCGGTGCTGCTGGGCTCCCGCCGGTGTTGCAGTAGGGGTAGGTACTCCTTAACCCATCTTCTCCAGAACATATCTGCTAATGTCTGGGCTCGCTTCCATTGCTGGCGAGCTGTCACGTCTTGTTCTTTGAAGTGGCCAGGTACCGGAACATGGGGATTCGGCCCGATGAGTATGTGGTTCGGGGTTAGTGCCTCTGGTTCCAGGGGTTCGACAGATACGTGGGTTAATGGGCGTGAGTTTACTGTGTTTTCAACTTCGGTCAACAGTGTTATCAACGTCTCGTCGCTCGGGTGTTTCTCTGTGAGTGTGACGCGTAGTGCTTCTTTCACCGAGCGTACCATTCTTTCCCAGGTGCCTCCCATGAATGGTGCTGAGGGTGGGATGTACTTCCACTTGATGTGGTGACACGTAGTCTCGTGATGCAAAGCTTCGAGTGCGGCCTCGCCGAGTTCCTTTTCAGCTGCTTTGAAGCAGGTGGCATTGTCGCTCCATATCTCTTTGGGGCATCCTCTTCTGGCCATGAACCTTCTTAATGCTGATATGGCTGAGTCAGCACTCAGCGAGTGGGCGATCTCTATGTGGATTGCTCTGGAGGTCATACATGTAAAGAGTGCGCCGTATCTCTTCTCTCGGTGACGGGCAACTGTGACCTCGATTGGCCCGAAATAATCGAGTCCGGTAAAGGTGAATGGCCGTGCGTGGTGTGCCAGACGCGCTGCTGGTAGGTTACCCGTGAGGGGCATTGATGGCTTCGCTTTCCTTATGCGACACGGTAGGCAACTCTTGACTACATTTCTTACTGCTGGGCGTATCTTTAAAATCCATAGTCGTTGTCTTAATTCATTTACGACCATTTCTATGCCGCCGTGATGTAGCTTTTCGTGTACATAGGCTATGTACAAGCGTGTGTAGGTATGTTTACCTTCCAATATTGGGGGATTGGAGGCGTCTTCTTGTATATCTCTGGCCGCGGTCACTCTTCCTTTCAGGCGTGCGATACCTTCCTCGTCGATGTACACGCTGAACTGACTTAGTCGGTCATTGTGACCGGGCGTGCTTCCTTTAATTATACGGTCAATCTCGGTCGTGAAGCTATCTTTCTGGCTCGCTTTTATCCACAGTAGTTCCGCCCTTACTAGACAGGTGGCGGGTAACTCGCGGTAGCGAATAGTGTGGCTGGGCGAATTTTTTATAGCTCGCGTTGGTGTTGGTGCCTTCTTACTAACACGCCAGTCGGGGTCATTGACCTTGTTTTTCGCTGTACGTTTTCGGGTGGCGGCGACTGTATTTCGGCTGGGTCGGCATAGATCGATGAACTGCAGTACTCTCGCCGTCGTTCTTATTAGTCGAGTCCACTTAGAGAATTTTTCTATGTTTGGGAGAGGAACTTGACTGCAGATATTTTCCAGCTGTTGTAGGTTACATTTTTCTCTTTCTTCCCCGGTGTCGTATTTCACAGCTCTTTCTTCTTTTGGCCATTGGGACTCCGGGTTTTTCAGGAATGGAGGACCTTGAAACCATCTATGATTAGCAGTGAAGTTGTCCGGCGTTTCCCTTGTTGCGTCGTCCGCTACGTTTTCTTTTGAAGAGAGCCATCTCCACTCATTCTTCTTAGTGGTTTCTTCTATTTCAGCGAGGCGATGAGCCACGAATGATTTATAGGTACGTGGTTCTGACCGGATCCACACTAGTGCTGTGCGTGAATCACTCCAGTAAGTCTGACTCGCTGTCTCGAATTCGTGTTCTTTCTTCACTGTCTGTGCGAGGCGCGCACCTAGTAAGGCGGCCTGTAGCTCGAGCCTGGGCATGGATACAGGTTTTAATGGTGTCACACGGCTCTTTGCTGCTGCCAGGGCGACGTGTACACTGCCATCGGCTCGTTCTGTTCTCCAATATACCGCTGCTGCGTACGCTTGTTCGCTTGCGTCGACAAAGGTGTGTAGCTGTCTTGAGATACAGGGTTCGACGTCATAGCACCGCGGTATTCTCAGCTGTTTTATTATGTTGAGTGACGTCATCCATTTTTTCCACCTGTCTTTTAATTCTGTTGGTATTGTTTCATCCCAATCGGTTTTATAGCTCCAGGTGTCTTGAAATATTCTCTTGGCCGGGGTGGTGATTGGTGATATTAACCCCAGTGGGTCGAAGAGTGCCATTATGATGCTCAATGCTTCTCGCTTCGTGGGAGAGCGATTGCTTTCTTTTACTTCTGCTGGTATCTTCATAGTGTTAGTGTTGAACCCAATGTGATCTTCTTTCACGTGCCAGAGTAGTCCGAGTGTCTTCTCGGTTTCTGTGCCACCTAGGTTTACTGTGGCTGATTTGTCTTGCTCTGGTGGGCCGAACTCTTCTATGGTTCTTACGTCGTTCGAGGTCCACCCATTTAGTATGAACCCTGCCTTCTTGTGGATGAGATCGACTGCCTTTGTTATTTCTTGCGCTTCCGTAATGGTGGGGAAGCTCTGTAGGTAATCGTCCATGTAATGGTTCTTGTGTATTGCAGCTGCTGCTTCTGGGTAGACGGCTGCAAACTCGCTTGCATTTTTATTTTTGATGTATAGAGCGGTGCATGGTGATGAAGTGGATCCGAATATGACTGATGTCATGCGGTATTCTTCCGGTTTGCCCTCCCGCCGTTTGCCTCTCCACAGGAATCTGAGGGCGTCTCTGTCTTCCTGTCTGACTTTCACCTGCATGAACATCTCTTTAATGTCTCCGCTGACGGCGTATGCGTGTTGTCTGAATCGCATAATCACCCCAGGTAGAGATTGTAGCAGGTCTGGTCCCGGATGCAACATGTCGTTCAGACACATGCCGGAGGCTTTTGCTGAAGCGTCATGAACCAGTCGAGGCGGTTTGTGTGGCTTCGCTGGGTTGATGACCGGGAAGTGAGGCAGGTACCAGGTCTTTCCCTTTGGTGCTGGGACGGGTGCTCGCTCTGCATAACCGGATCTGAATAGATTGTCTATTCGTTCTTCATATTTTGTTTTCAGATCTTCATCTTTATCTAGCTTCTTTTCTAGTGAGCGCAGGCGTCGCTCGGCTTCTACGTGGTTATTTGGTATCTGAAAGTTCTTTTCTTTCCATAGCAGGCCGGTTTCGAATCTACCGTCAGGTAACCTCTTGCTAGTTTCTTCTAGAATCTGAATGGCTTTCTGTTCAGGATCTTCTTTTGGTTTCTTCGATTCGATACATAAGGATTCGAGTTTAAAATAATTCTTGATTGTTTCTTCGATTGATTGTTCATCTTCTTTTTCTTTGAGTTTTCCGCAGAACGCTACGGTGGCTGTGAGTGAGCTGTGACAGCCATGAAGAACCCAGCCGAGTTGTGTGAGGGAGGCAACTGGCTGGTCACGACGTCCGGTGCGTAGTTTTCTTGATACTATGAGGTGCCAATTATCTTGACCAATCAGCATTTTAGGCGAGGCTCGTTCATATGCGATCTGATCTTTGATGTCGATCAGGTGTTCGCAGTCTTCCAGGTTGCGGTCGTATACTGTTTCTGGTGTGAAGTTCAGTCTTTCCACAGTACGCGCGGCTTCTATTTTGAATTCTTCTTGCGCGTACTTTCCCCTTATGCTGAGGTTAATTATCTTGCTGCTGTCATGCTTCATTTCGTTGCCGATTCCTTGGATCCACATGGTGTTTGTGGGTCCGTCGGCTCCGATGACGTCAGCTATTGATGCGTCCACCAGTGTGACTGTGCTTCCTTCGTCCAGCAGTGCATATGTTTCGATGCTGGTGTGTGGTCCCTTTATTATGACAGGAGCGATCTTCAGATATGCACGCCGACGGTCACATGGTTTGACTGTTGATGTGACCTCTACTGCTGGTGCTGTTGTCTCCTTGGCAGAGTCGCTCGACGTGTCTTGATTTTTCTCATGATGCAGTAGCTTGTGATGTTTCATGAGGCAGCCGTGTTTTCCACACGGTGGAGCTTTGCATTGAAGTCGGCGATGTTTGCTTCGAAGACAGCGGTAGCATATGTTGTTTTTCTTGGCTACTTCCCATCTTGAGTTTGTATCGAGGTCGATGAACTGCTGGCAGTCGGGTAGTTTATGATTCTGTTTGCACTGCGGGCAGTGTTCGTCTGATTTTGTTCTCTTCTCTGTAGTGAAAGTGCGTTCTGTCCTTCTATTCTTTCGATCTCTTCCCGTGGAGTCGTCGCGGGTTGATTCTGGGAGAGCGTAGGCGCCGCACTTGTCTGCTTCTTCATTTAAAAACATGGAGATTTTCTTTAATTCAGGTGTATCTTCTTTTTTCTTTGCGACGTAGTCGTACCACTTGCTTTTTAATATAGGAGTGAGCTTCTCAATCACAATTCGCGCCATCTCGGGACTATGTAGGTATTGCGTCCTCTTTAGTGCTTCTACGGTGCCCACTATGTTTGTCACTCGACCGGCGAAGATGCATAAGTCTCTGGGGTTATCTGTGACCCGATTCAGTGACTTGAGCTTCTCCATCTCGACGTGGATGAGTGCTTCTGGTCTTCCGAACCTTCTTTGTAGGGCGTCGATGACAACTTCTGGGTCTGGTTGGCTTACTATTAAACAGCCGACCGCTTCCTTTGCAGTTCCGCGTAGGCTTCGACGTATACGCGCCAAGTTTTCTGCTCTTGTGAAGTACCTCAGTGTTTCTTCATACGCCGTCTTGAAACCGAGCCAGTCTGCACAGTTTCCATTGAAGAGCGGTAATTCTTGAATGTACTTCGGTGGTTCCCTTGTGCTTCTTACCGCTCGAGAGAGGGCGGCGGCGAGGGTGTCCACGTCTATTAGTGATCTTGGTGTTACTTCGACGGGGTCTTCTTGTTTCTTTTTGTTGTCTTGCGTTGGCTGTGGTTGACTTGCTTCAGGTTCTTTTAACCATGTGCTTATGCGGACTGAAGCTAGGTCATCTTCCAACTCTTCTTCATCTTCTGAAGTATCTGATTCCGCTTGAAGACGCTGGACCCGTGCCTGTTGTAACTCCATTTCGGCCTTTGCTTGTTCGAGCTTCAATTCAGCTAGTTTTTCTTTTGCTTTTAATTCTGCCAGTTGTTTTTTTCGAGATGTCCTGGAACATCTTGATTTGGCGTCCGCAGGTTTCAACGTGCGCTGCGATGTTTCTTCTTTGTGGGACGCGGCGCTCGTGTCTTCTGTTTCAGTCGTAGTGGTGGTTTTCCCTGTGGCGGTCGACCTGCTAGTTCCGCTGCTAGTGCCCGACGTGTCGGTAGCGGTGTTCGACGTGCCACTGGTCGAGGAATTCCCCGGCGCGGCCTCTTCTATGGCCGTAGGTGTTCTCGTTTCTTCTTGCCGGAGTTTCTTTCGTTCCCCGTCTTGACTTCTTGTTAAAACCATTTTTCTTGATGCTGGCTGACGATCCGGCAACGAAGGACCAATAATGTACGGGATCGCTCAGGAGCTTTTTTTAACTTGAAGTTAGTCGGGGAGTAAAACGGCGGCAGGACTGGACTGGAGCAGAATGAGGGCGGACGAAGGCTTCTTAATAAAAGACTTTTTTCTTTCTTCTCGTATATTATTACTTCTCGATGGCTGGATTCGGAATGTCCAAACCGCGGAAAATGCCCTGTTTTTATACAAAAACTCTTATAGCGCCTGACCAGTCAGAGCTCCTCAATTTTGCACACGGCACTAATGCCCAGCTGCTATCCAATCAGAGCTTTTTACTTTTGCACACGGCACTAATGCTTTTGCTGCTGACCAATCAGGGCTCAGGTGACTTTTTGTATGAAGAATTTAATGACGGCGATTTTCCGTGGTAGGACCCCTTTTACATGGTTCTCTTATGGGTCTAACCCTAGGTATAACTTATATTATTTATTTACAAAAGTTTCAGTTGAAAAACCCTTAATTATCACCTTAAAAACACTAAAAATACAAAATCGGTCCTCGTCATGGTAAAGGTTCTTAATACTAAAACTTATGGTAATAATGGTACAGGTGGCGCCTCTAGTGGCCGGAATGTACATCACAAATGCAAGATTATGATTACTTATGTCTACACTTATGTACTAATTAATAACGTAAACAAGGTACAATTTAACTATTGCCACTAATGTTGGTAGTGTCTGTCGTGCACAAAATAATTACTTTTTTCTGACGACCACGAACAAATTACTTCCTATGCAATTTGTAACACTGAAAACGATTTTTAATCAACTTATTTGCATGTAATTATTTCTAGCATATTTGAGCAATCTCCAAGGAATCCTAAGAGGAAAAATAGCAAAACGCACAGATGAAAGGGTTAAGGTGATGAGCGAGTTGGTTAACGGCGTGCAAGTCATCAAAATGTATGCGTGGGAGAAGCCTTTCGAAAAGCTGGTTGATAAACTGCGGAAGTAAGTCTAGCCATTCTTGACCTTCGTTTTTGCATGTTCATCTATGATTGAAATAGAGACTACCTATAGGAAGGTACCTACTACTTAATGATGGTTTATTTCATGTTGTTAGGTTAGAGGTGAGCTTCGTGATGCGCACGTCGATGATCAAAGGGTTCTCGACGGCGCTGAGTGTGTTCACAGAACGCTTCATCTTGTTCGCCGCCATCGTCGCGTTTGTTCTCATTGGCGGCGACATCCGAGCCGAGATCACTTTCTCCCTCGTTCAATACTTCAATCTACTCCAACTGGCCTGTAATATATTCTTCCCGTTGGCGCTCGCATTTCTGGCAGAAACTAAAGTATCCGTCAGACGGCTTGAGGTAAACCGCAAATATTTACCAACTACAGATATTTAAACACTGATGTGCTGTGTTTATTTATGAACGTATGAATCAAACATTTTATGTTCCTTAGGAATTCCTGTTATTGGACGAATTGACGCCTGAGAAGTTAGTGCCAACAATTGATTCGATGGCTATAATAAGCAATGGTGGTGAGAAGGAAAAGCCGAAGCACACAGGATTGGTTCTGAATGGGTTGAGTGCAAGCTGGCAACCGGAGGCGATAGTGAACACGCTGAGGAACATCACGCTTACTGCACAGCCAGGGGAGTTCGTCGGCATTGCCGGCTTAGTGGGTTCTGGAAAGGTATTACGAGCATCCATACTAATATTATAAATGCGAAAATAACTGTTTCTATATGTTTGTTACGTTTTGACGCCCAAACCGCTCAACCAATTTTGAAGATTAGATTAGATAGGGACAGATTGCCTTTAGAGTTAGAGAAGGTAATAGGACACTTTTTCTCAAGACTACGTTCCCTTCGGATTATTTCGGCCTACCACGCGGGCGAAACCGCGGGTTGAAGCGCGTTTACTTTTAGTAGAATGCGAGTGTCGGTCTGCATCTTCTTTGCGGAACATTCTGGAAAATCTTAAGAATATTTTCTTTATCTTTTAGTCTAAATAATTACTACAGCAAACAATAAACGACGAGTACATTAGTACTTACTCATTATGTAATTATTTACGGGTTCTATGTCAACGATATACAAGACAATAGGTATTATTGTGACTTCTGTATTGTCTTCGACATACCGTCCCCACTGTACTCATACAAAAAGAAAATCATCATTCATTTATGTATGAGTAATTTATTTATTTTTATTTAGTCATCGCTACTCCAAGTGATTCTGGGAGAGCTGTCCCCATCCCAAGGGACGGTGTCTTTGGGCGGTGCAAGAGTCTCCTATGCCAGTCAGGAGCCCTGGCTCTTCGTAGCTACCGTCCGTCAAAACATTCTCTTTGGACTGCCGTATGACCGTCATCGTTATAAAAAGGTGAGTTAATTTGAGTATGTTTTATACTATCAAGTAAAAACATATAATTTTGCGAGGTTAACTTTTTAGCATGTATGACGTCAGCTTTGTACGTTTTATAAGTAGACAAATAATCACTTTTGAGCGTAGAAAGTAGAATTTGTAGCTGTGACTTAGGGCGTGGAAACTTCACCACCGCGCGGCGCGGCCACCGTGAACCGCACCTGCTCGGTGATTTTGTCCTTAGAATCCTCCATTGTCTTGTCCTAGAGAACGGGACGTGCCCCCGAGCGGCTATCACGTGCGATCTTACCGACAGCGAAACATCAACTGCCGAGCGGGTAGTTGATGTTTCGCGCCGGGCCTTGGTTCAGGCCATGGTCCGGAGCGAGGAGGAGTGGCAGGCGGTCGCCTCCTTCTGCGAAGCAGTAATGCTAGCAAAGGAGGAGGCCGACCGCATCAGGCAACGGCGCCCTCGCCGCCGCCGCCGGGATCCCAATCCCGATATCCAGACACCGTAGACGCGGGCTCGTGGACAGCGAGCCATGGGTAGCTCGCTGTCCGATCGTCCGGTAACTACCCGGACCGAGCCAAGGCGTCGACGGCGCGCACTGTTCCCGCGCGCCTCAAGGAGTTGTCAGCAAAGAGAGGGGCCCAGCTGGGTCGAAGCCTACCGGGGTTCGGGGTTATCCGAAAGGAAGCTAGAGCCCCGGTATGAAGGCTAGAAGGAACGGCGCGGGGTTTTTAGTCAGTACAAGTCTGACACTATCTCCCACTCCACCCAAGAGATTAACAATAAGATGATTTTCCCCGTCGACAAAAAAAAAAAAAAAAAAAAACTGCCGAGCGGGTGCTGACTGCTGCGCCTCTGTGCTGCCAACTCCTCTTAGCAAACACGCGCTGTTAGCTCTTTAAAAAGGTGCTATAAAGCGCTAAATGGTCGCTGTCAAAAAATCGCTGTATCTGATGCCAAATTCAAACAAAACGCCCAATAATTTGAGACCTAACATTTTTTTTTTTATTTGAATCAAAATATGTCTTACAAAGGAGTAACATACAGTAAATTACTTTTTTAGTAATAATAAAACAAAGTAATAACGCATTAATGTATTTATTTTATAAAGTAAAGGAATTAAATTCTCTTAATAATCATGGTCTGATTCTACTACAATTGCTTCTGCCGCCGAATTATGTGGTTGGTCTTGATCAGTTTTGGACTTGAATGTATATTTATCTGTGGACGAAATTTTCCTCAACACGTCGTTGGGAAGTTGATAGTTTGCGCAGTAACTTTTTTTGAAAGAAAGTCCAAAGTTTCAAAAAGCGCTAGATGTAGCGCTAGGTGCTAGAACTATTGACCAAAAAAAAGCGCTAGATCTAGCGCTGAAAGCACTAAGTTGGCAGTACTGGTGCGCCTGCGCCGTGAGCTAGCGCGGCCGTGCTGTTTCGCGGTGGCGGCGCCGCGCCGGTGATTTATCCACGCCCTTACTGATTCGGTTATAAAGTCCCCATTAATAACAATCTGATGTGAATTCGAAGGTAGTGAGTGCTTGTGCACTTGTGCGCGACTTCGAGCAGCTGCCGGCGGGAGACTCGACGCTGGTGGGCGAGCGCGGCATCAGCCTCAGCGGCGGACAGCGTGCGCGCATCGGTCTCGCCAGGGCTTGTTATAGACAGGTAAGTCTACAACCAGTAGATAACTTATTCACCCTTAGGCAGACTTAGCCCACGAGGGCCATGGCACGGGTTTGCAGAGTGCTTTAGACAAGCACACAGAGTTTAGTCTAGCTTACCGCCCAAAAATTCATAATTGAACTTATACTAGGCGGGGTATCAGAATTAAGAATTGATGAGCTCGCTCAGGTCGTTCTTGCAATAGATAAGTCGGTAGGTTAATGAATAATCAGTAAAATATCTGTTCGAGGCAGGGTGCTAAAATTTCCGAACTCACATCATTCATTCTTCCATCCTTAGTTCTTAATGCTATTGCTCAAGTTGCATAAAAATTAAGCTCAAAACCGTGGCCGTGTAAAGTGGCATACGACCATGTTTATCCTCTGAACACCACTACGATTACAATAAAATATTTATAACATGTAAGTTGTATATTTTATAGGTGCCTGATACATATGGAATAGTTTGTTCATAACAATTTCAGATGAGAATATTTTCTTGTGTCATACTTTTTAGAGCGTGATTTTAGGAGGTAGCCGGTTTTAGTTTTTGAATTTAATGATAATGATAAATTTTTTGTTTCTGTAAGTTGGTTTGTACAAACACTTTTACACGTCGATCATATTTTTTTAAAACTAAACGAGGTCGGCTTTGCCTATCTGACTACTCTGCGATGAAAAGCCGAAACAAACTCAGAGGTCACAGTCTCTTATAAAGTCCAGACAAAATCTTGGTTAGATCATGTGAAGACCATGTAGACTGATTTCTGAAATGGTCTTTTGAGGCATGAACCAGCCAGATTGAGTGGACCTGTCCAGTCAGTGCACGCATTTGTCAATAACGATGTAGCTCAACTAGGAATTTAAGGAGCTCAACGATTCGACGAACAGTATAAACTACTCAAACTGCCAGAACATGATATGATCCATATAGTCTTCACATTCACAACAATTAAAATATAATTAAAATAAAATTATATAATACTTTAAAAAGTAAATATTCTTGTCATTGCAAGAAAACAAAAAAAATAACAAAATTCACAAACAAGCTGGATTGAGCTTTGTGGGTTTTTAGATTTTTTTAATTAACTTTTTTGAGCTCATTTTGCTCGCTCTTGTTAAATTGAAATGCCATGCATAACGCCATATCCATATCTTTAAATACACTACTACAATACACACAACTACCTCCTCCGATAGGTATGTAATGCAAGATTATATTTTGAAAGGTCATGCTTCCTTTCCATTTTAAATTCAATACTTTATTTGCTGACCGTCCCCAAGTGTGCTTTGCAGTAAGTATTTAGAGTCAAACGGTTGCAAATACGCTTTCATGGAACTGTTATGGTTTCTAAACACAGTTGCTGACGCATGGCGAAATAGCTATAAGGGTGGTTAAGGTTCCCCTAGTCGACGGCACGAACTATTTTGTGCATGAGTTTAAAATGCATGTTGTCTCATCCGACAACACCTGCGAAAGAGTTAGATGCTGTGATGAGTAATAAGGAGCTAGTTCGCGTACGAATTAGCACTTTTGCAACAAATTTGTATCGAAATGGATAATGATATAGGATGAAAACGAGCGCGCTAAATTTTATAAACAGACCTTTGGGAGTATAGATATCATGAAAAACGACTAAATCTATATTTTCAAAATAAAATTATTTGCATTGTTAAATTACTAATCTATCCCTGTATGGGGGCCGTTTTGTAATTTTCCTTCTTCTTATGGTATTTATTTCCGCCCAAAGATGCGTTAAAATTAGTGTTGAAATAAGGAACTTTCGACGCTCATTACTTTCAAATATTTTTTTCTTTTAAGTTTTTGTTTCCATACAGGGTTAATGATGAGACAAATTGATATTTTTTTTTATTTTGAACGTACATCGACAAACAGTGGAGTAATCGCTAGACCACGTTTGTATAGAAGAATGATCGACTAGTGTAACCTTAAGTTATACTGTTGCATGTTGTTTAAGCTATTGGTAAGGTTAGTTTATAAAGCTCGCTTTAGGTACACCTGGCGATTTAGCACGATTGTGGCCTGTTATGTTTGCTACATAGTACACATCTTAGATTGGACCACTTTACACTAATAGTATCTGTGGAGATCGTAGAGTTACCTGTGGTCACTATGCACGAGTGCAAATATGAATAGTAAAACAAACGTGTGTGAAGAGCCAGGTTCCGAGTAATAGCGTTGCAAAAATTTTACTTATAAGGGGAATCCTGACAGGATATCTATTATTTACTTATATTACGCAAATACTTGAGATAAAGATTGTAAATTCAACAATGAGTTGTTTGTTGAAATAAAATTATTTGATTTGTGATAATCGTTATACGATAACTTGGTTATACTTAAGCAAAACGATGAAACTGATGAAAGGTGTTATTTAAGTTACGGAATAACGGCTTTTTAGGATATCCGTCTTTATAATGGCAGTATGTCATTTGAACAACTTAAAAGGTTCTACCTAACTTTGCATAGCGTCGTTCGAAACTAATGGTGAAGGCTTTATATTATGAGGCTTTCATTGTAATGATTTAATCTATAGATAATTATGCTATATTTTCGAGTTTGGGTCATCCATCAAGATAAGACTGGTTCATTATGTCTACAAACTGTCTGCTGCTTTATCACGAATTTAATATATGTACGAAGGAATCGCAGATATTTAAAGAATACCTTTAAGGCCAACGCAGATCGGGACGGAATGGCAAGGGATTTAATTTTTTACCAATGGACATTCAAACGTATTTATATAGAAATACGACTTAAATTGCTATGACTAAAAATGATGCCGTAGCATTGAAAGGGATTTCATTGCACGGCATTGAAAGACGCGCTACGGGCTGCCGTGGCGTACTACGGTCGGCTACGGCATCGGCATGCCGAGGACGCCGGCGCTCTTTGTGACTTACCGCGGTGTGAAGCGGGGAGAGAGAAGCGGGTTATGCGAGACTAAATGTGTATCGGGCAGCAGGAGCTGCCGAGGTATGCTTTGTCGTGTCGCGGCACGCTGTGGCATGCCGTGGTAAGGTGCTGGAATGCCGCGGTATCTAAGCGGCTCGTGTGCGCTGGCTGACGGCAAAATCCCTTGCCATCCCGTCCCGGTCTGCGTTGCCCTTTAGGCAGCTAGTATATTACCAATATGAAGGTCGGACATTAGGTATGCCTCGTAGGTAGCAGATACATTGGTAGTATAGATAACGATGTAGCAAGGGTCTCTCGAGTCAAAGCTGAAAAGCACTTTTCGTGCATCCTGCTCTCTCGGGGCGAAGCCACTGTGTAGAGTTGAGGTTTAATAGAACATTTTGATTACGTTTCAATTGATATTTGAATGATGAATGTTTCTCAATTGAAACGGTCTGGGCGTGTTGGGGGCAGTTGTATGACGTTCTAAAACGACGCATCGTTGATTTCAAATAGGTATATAATAATATCTGATTTTTGCTCTTTATTTTGTTCGCTGTTATGGTAGAATTTACCACACCGTTTTCTTGGTGGAAAATCCTCTCGGTTGTAGATACCCTATGTCTGGCGAGAACTGAGGGTTATGTCGCAGCAACCGACTAAAATCCTGCAGTTCCTACCGCTACCATTGTGTCGGTGTCCCGGAATACATGTAAATTCACGCTGATCTCCAACAACCAAACCTTGCCTACTCTATAACAACTCACCTATATTTATCTACATTCAACACTAATAAATATATTTTATTTTCTATTCTATTAGGCTGATATCTATCTTCTGGACGATCCGCTGTCGGCCGTAGACACACATGTCGGCAAGCACCTGGTGTCGGAGTGTGTGATGGGGCTGCTGCGACACGCCACGCGCATCCTCGTCACGCACCAGTTGCACCACCTCAAGACCGCTGACAAAGTCGTCATCCTGCACAATGTAAGTCCCCAAACATCAAATAGGTCTATAGAACCTTTGAAGCAATTCGAGCCTAACCGAGCTGTAACAGCATGGAAAAATCTCTTGGAAATTGTTGTTAAAGCACCCACACTGAACTGTTTCAAAAACAGCTTGGACAGGTGAGTATCTCCAAGCGATCTGAAACACACGCATCAGCTAATTAGCTGGTAGTGTACCTTATCAATAATAATTGATTGAGGTTGAGGCCACATTTCCACCTGCAAATCGCATGCAATTTGCATTAAATTACAGGTTACCGAGGTAGATATATAGTGGTCAGGATCATTCGCTCGATCGCGCCTCGTGACTAGGAAAGCCGACCCTGAAAAACAGGAAGTGGCGAGGCGGAAGAAGAGGATCAATCACTCGATCGTACCCTGCAATGTTTTTAACATGCTTGCGAGTTACTTGCAAGCTTGCTTGAAAAACGCCCTATATAATTATGTTTGTGCAATCACTCGTATGCGATTCGTAATTGCGTTTTTTTTTTTCTGTTTCTCAATAAATTAACCAAGAATATTTCAAATTCAATACGAGTGAATACACAAATCCTCTAAGGACTGTTGTTCACACATGTTTTTTACGTTCCCATTGCCGTTACGGTAGTATACAATGTGTCCAGTCTCGTAGTAATAAAACTTTAATGCCGTAAAATACATTTGATTTTATCAATAAAAACAACCCATAATTAAAAGTTTTAATCCCCACGCGTTTTGTCGCATTTCCTAATAACTTGTGAAATTACGTTTAAAAATTGTGTATTATATATACAAAAATATCTTATCTTTTGAGTGTTAGTTGAATATTTTTTTAGATTGTCTATACTCTATGGCCGTAATAA
This sequence comes from Orthosia gracilis, assembly GCA_947562075.1. NCBI lineage: Eukaryota > Metazoa > Arthropoda > Insecta > Lepidoptera > Noctuidae > Orthosia > Orthosia gracilis. The sequence continues at coordinate 47,236,060 of OX387268.1, forward strand.
TAACATTAAATGTACGCCTCTGTGAGACCTAGGCCCAAAGATATGGTTGTTAGACTATGTGGATATCGTTATAAGTAAGTCAGGTAAAAAAATTGCTTTATCTTTGTGGAGGTGGTGATTGCACCTCTTATGTGGGGTGTTTTTATCGATAAAATTAAGTGTATTTTACGGCCTTAAAGTTTTATTACTACAAGTCCGGACAGATTGTATAATAACAAGGTTCTGTTCCATACAGTAACGAATTAACGATTCGTATCTACAAAACTGATAATCGGCAGGCTTATTATGTATTTTGCAACAGCAAAACGATAGCGATTTTTGCGCAATACAAAAGTTTTAGACATATGGTGGATTTTTTTCTTAAATAAGTGCTTTTGACAAACAGCGAGCGATTAGCAAACGATCGTGTAGGACCTACCATACCTACAATGCAGGTAATTCCGAATTTTATGACATAAAGCGTTTGATCGCTATCGTTTTGCTCATGAAAAAGATACGTAATAAGCCTGCGGGCCTGCAGCGGCCACGATACCGTCAATTTCTTATGTGTGTGGACAACACGCCTAAGAATTTGTGAAGCGCGCGCATCAAACTCGAGTACATGCGACTCTGTCGCAGCTCCCTGTCAACAAAACTTTTGTCTAACTGAAGAATCGATAGATTGATTGAACCTAATCAATCAATAAATGGTATTGACACATGTCAAATACATTTGACATGTGTCAATACCAGTATTTTATCAGACCTCTCCATCATTCATTACTTCGTCTTTGATAAAGTTCTTTTGGTATTTGTAGCTTGACGAGTGTTTTCGTTTGCGCATCATTTTGGGTAGGCCCTTTTTTATAAGCCTTTGACTAAATCTGATAGATAACAAATCATAAGCACGCGTTGATTATAACTACTCTGGTTTGTCACTGTCACAAATAGCATTTTTACTACCCACCTAGCGTTGTATTGCTTATCTTTACGCATCAAGTGATTCACGTGAAGTGTAAAGATAAGCAATACCTACAACGTGTGAAGCGTTTGCACAAAGCCTCAGCAAGTATGGATAATTGATGCATAGGTACTATAGGCAAATAATTGTTTTTCAAAAAACAATTGATAGAATAGGTGTGATGAAGATTTCCCTGAGGCGGAGACCAGCCCGCGGGTTGAAAGCGTCCCAAAGGATCAGGGCCATCCGGCTGGTCCGAGGATACTGCAGGGTCTCCGGTGAGGCGGCAAGCATATTTGCCGGATTGCCGCCATGGGATATAATGGAGGTAAAAGTCCTCGCGCGCATATGAGTGACGCAACAAATCGCGGCTTGGCGGACAGATCTCATGGCAACATGGAGAGAGCTGTTGCAAACCTGCGCTGGGCACCTCGTAATTTCGGCGATAAGGCACCTCATTGAGGAGTGACTTGAGAGGCGCCTTGGCATCATCACCTTCCGCCTGACGCAGGTCCTCACCGGACACGGCTATTTCGGGAGGTACCTGTTCAGGATAAGGCGGGAAGAAACGCCCGGGTGTCAACATTGTGTGGATCGCCATGATGACACGGTGGAGCATACGGTGGAGGTCTGCCCCGCTTGAGCGGAGCACTGCCGTGTTCTCGTGGAGGCAATCGGCGGTGGCGAGCTCTCGCGTCCGGCCCCTGTTTCAGGCCATGTTACCGGATCAGAGGGCATGGGAAGCTGTAACCTCCATCTGCGAAGCAGTAAAGCTCGCGATGGAGGAGGCAGAACGCGTGAGGGAGACGCAACGAAGACCCTGTCCCACCTAGCTACCGGAGGAGATGCTCTGAGCGTCGGGAGTCGCAAGCCGATTCCCGGCCACTGTGGTCTCGGTCTTGCGGACGGCAAGTAATGGTTAATTGAGTAGCTTGCCGTCCGATAAGGACCAGGCCCGAGTCGATGGCGCATAGTTTTCCACACGCGTCTCAAAGAGATTTCAGAAAAAAGTCAAAAACTGACGGGTTCCGCTAGGGCCGGTGCCTGTCTGGGTCCCGGATAAATATTTGAAAGAGAGTTACCGCGGGCCTGGCACAAGCAACTGAACGAACACGGGTGGGTTTTAGTCCGTAAAAGTCTGACATGCCCTCCCGCTTCACCCGGAGCGGGAGAAGATATACAGCACCAAAAAAAAACCCAAAAAAATATTGGTGTGATAAAGAAGAAATATATGAATAAATTTTTTGATTTGTTTTGCCCAATTCATCGATTTAGTTGGTAATCTCCCGCCGTGTACCAAATGATCTTCACTTTTTTAACTGAAGTCATGACACAAAAGAAACAACGACTAGGTATAAGACAAAGGAAGCTATTTTTAATACCTTCAGTTAATTACTTAATTTAATGCTATCTTGATAAATAAGTATTTACGGTAGGATTACTTATCTTCACGATACATTACCTAGACCTACACGGTATTATACGCTTGAAATAACAATTTGATTTGCTAATTTTATTACTTGGATGCAGCCTTTACGTCACGCTCAGTGAGTTACTCGTAAATTGAATACACTCGCAGAGTAATTAGGGATCTTCGGTTTTTATCTGTTATACTTGATCTTTCCTAAACCTATCTTATAATTTGATAAAGGCTGATTGATAAAATAAAATATATGATATTTATTTATTTAAATGTTTGTACAAGAACATAACCTAAAGTGGCCTTCACCGGTCACACCTTTCATTTGTTAACAGTTAAACAACAAGAAAACTGTGAACTCTCAATTATTTATTAAAACGTTAACAATGTCAAGATAAGAAGATCAAACATGTTGAAATAGGTAACACACATGTTAATACGTCAAGCAGTGTAGCCAATAAACGACACCCATATATCGTAATATTTGACTTTCATCAGTTATCTTTACAACAGTAAAATGAAACTATTTGTAAAACATATACATAATCTGAACCCTATGTAAATTACTTGATTGTACAACTAATTACTCGACAAACAGTACATTTAACGTAGAAAATAGGTTCTAGGTATACATTATTTAGTAATTATAATATTTAATTTATTAATATGCGTATATATGAGAGTATATATTAATTAGTTATATTTTATTCTATTTTATAGTGAATTGTTTGATATGTTTTCTTTTTATGGCCCCTCTACACACGGTGTCTACATATCTTTTTTTTTCAACTCTCCTCTCGCAGGTATGCTGGAAGAAATTTCTTTGAAATAAGCGTACTTTTGTACCTACCTATTTTCTGTACCTTGTTCTTCTTGTCTCTTTATTATGTCTGTGTAAAAATATGTTTAAATAAAAATAAATGTCTATTCTGGTACAGTTGGCATCGAAACTAGGTATTAGTATCAAAAATATAAAACGGAATAGATTAAAGAATGCGACAGTAAATCATGTAAAATACTGGTACCAAAGCTGTAACCGGTTGGACTGAAAGCCGATCTTAACTATGAGCTAGGGTTACCTATTCGACAATTGAAAAGTTTTGTCAATCGGCTGGACTTTTCTACATCGTATCAATGTTACTTACAATATGTTTTTGCAAGTTAAATATATTTAGACGAGAACTCAGCCACGTTGAGAGGGTTTACCTTATAGAGATCTTTCAGCGTACTGGTATTGTTGCACAGATAGAGAGCACGAAAAGATTTTAGTTATCTGACTGGGAAAATGGGAGAAAATTTGATTATGACCAAACAATAGGTAGGCTCAATCAATTTTATGAATTTCAAAGGAGTAATATTGTCAAAGATCTAAAGCTGTTTGATTAAATAACAGCTGTCAATTCAACAAAACGAGAAGTGTTTGCCATCCAAGTGTAAAATCCGGAAAAATTAGAAGGCTTGGTCAAGACCAAGTCCGGACAGGATGCCAAATGTCCCGACAAATCCGGACGAACCCCTTCTCAACCCTTTTCTCAACCCAATTTTACTCCACTTGCGATAACATTAGACGTTTAAATTGGCCCATTTTACAGCCCGTTCAACCGATTTTGACTTTTATTGCGTTTGTGATACGACAAATGGTAGCAGTTGAACAAGCAATTGACAATGGTAAACAGTTTTGGTAACAGGTTTATGCTTTTTATGTCATTCTTATGTTTACGGGATAGAACTCAAAATCAGTTGAACGGACTGTAAAATGATTTGGAAACATGTCTAATGTTATTTCAAATGGAGTTTATTTGGGAAAATGCTAGGAAAATGATGCTAAGGTCTTATCTGTTAGTTACATGAAATACTGAGAAGAATCGAATGAAATCTTACAATCAATTTGTGTAAATTTAGATATAATTAGAAGGTTCATCATCATCATCTTCCTGCCCTTGTTCCATATTACTTGGAGCCGGCGCAACACGTTTTCTTCTTCCATACCATCCTGTGCCCCGTCACGCTATCACTGACTCCCTTTTCTTTCATATCACTCCTCACACAGTCTATCAATCTTTTCTTTGGCCGTCCTCTCCCTCTCCATCCATCCACATTTATATTCATAACTCTTTTAGTAACATGCGTTTCATCCCTCCTCATCACATGACCGCACCAAGACAAACGGTTTCCTTTCAACTTTTCTGTCAGTGGCGCCACTTTCAAACTTTCTCTAATATACTTATTTCTCACTTTATCCATTCTCGTCATTCCGCACATCCAGCTCAACAACATAAGATAATTATATAGAAGGTTGCTGACCGTATACCGTACACCTACATAATGTATGGGTTAAACTGATAAACTTAATTATTATGATAAAGTAATACATTTAAATAAAAGGAATATAATGAAAACTCTATGGCGATCTATTTTTCAATTTATTCTATCTAACTAAATGTGAAAACCAGAATTGGAAGTTACGTTAATGTTGCTTGTTACTGGTGTGTTGGTAAATTTTAAATTAAGTACAAGTTCATTAGAAAAGAATAGGTATACCTAGTGTCAATGATGGTCAGTTAGTACTGCGTAGTTTCGTAGTCAGTAAACGAAGAAAATGTCATTCTACTGTGCCCTATTTACAGTGGCTCGTGGCTAAGGCAACGCAGTCATACTATTAAGCATTACAATACAAACCCATCACAAAGCGCTGGCATGCTTTGTTCATTGTTTCGATATTCGCAGAAATTATCGACTGATACAGTTGAACCTTTCTATAATAGAGTTTTCGGTCTGATAAAGCATCTAAATGATAGAAACCGTAAGAACATTAGTTTCCTAAAAAAAATATACGGGTCGACTTAAAAACCCCTAATTGTTTTGGTCGGCCATGCTTGCTTAATAGATACTTTGTACCGGTATGATAGTATGTGTACCGTTGACATTTAAAAATTCTTGACAATTTTGAGTCGACCGTTGAGACATTTTTCTTGACGTGTGTCGATTCTTGTTTGTTTTATACGTAAGTCGTAATGCTGATCGAAGTGTTATAATTTAAAATCTGAATTTGAATGTGTAATAATGCTTCGTTCAGCATTATAAGTCGTTTATTATTCATGATTGAAACCGCGTTATCATTTACATTATGCTGAATCATGCTGATTCATCGAATCGAGCGTCTGTTACAAAATATTTATTATGTACCCACCAATAATTATGAGATAACGTCGGCGAGGGACGAAAGGAAACCAATACACATTAGCAAGTTGTGATACGAGTATTACCGTGTATGCATAATAAGTATTTGAATATCAACTAAGTAGCCAAGTTATAATTATTATTAAATAGTTGATCCGACAGATGTTTATCTGGCTATCACACTTCACACTAATTTTATAAAGGCAAAGGTCTGTGAGTGTGTGTGTGTGTCTGTTACTTCTTCACGCTCAAACGGCTGGACGGATCTGGATGAAATTTGGCACAGAGATAGATTATATTCTGGAATAGCACATAGGATACTTTTTATCCCGGGAATATTTTTCCTTGCGATAATTTTCGAAAATCACGCGGGCGAAGCCGCTGGCAGAAGCTAGTTTGATTATAAAAAGAAAATTCAATGTTTCTTCTTGTCGATTTTTCGGAAACTGTTTCCAGCTTCCCTGAAAAATCTTGGATTTTAAAAGGTCCGAACCTTTTTTAAACAAAATAAAACAATTTATTATAGAAACAAAAACCCGTCTGCTAAAAAACAATTAACTGAAAAGAGAAAAACAAGCACTAGGTATAATATATTAATGAAGTGTGAAGTAATCTAGAATGTACCCTAATAATTATATTATTTTGTGATATATTTATTCAAGGAAAACAATTAAAATGAAATATACCAAATAATTGTGCTGCCAGCGGTGATAAACAACACAAGTTTTGGTAGGTTTCCTATTTATAATATTTTTGTTTGTCCCCGCCTGCAGCACCACATAATATTTAATGTCTATTTTAATATATATATTCGCCTATGACACTCCCACAATCTAGACGAATCCAACGACAACTCATGTCATAATCCGTCCAACCGTTTGGGCTGTAGAGCGTGCCAAGGAAAAGGACATACATAATACATACATACGCTCGAAAAACATAACCATCCTTCGGCAGTCGGATGAAAATTCCAAATCGGACCAACCATTCTTTTGTGATGCGAATACCATACCACACAAACATTTCTTTTTCATTTATATGTATCTATTTATAGATAGAAAAGTACCTAAATTCAGAAATTGTAAACTGTTTCTTTAGGGAGAAATAGAGACATCGGGTAGCTTCGAGGACGTGTCGAGATCTCCACTGTTTGCTGAGCTGCTTCAGGAAGAGGAGCAACCCGATGAACCGAAAGCACTGCACCTCCGACAAAGAACACTTTCTATACAGGTAGGCAGTGTTACCCACACTTTTTGAAAAATATATTGCTAAATTCTATTTAAATGCACTGAGGCTTTTTTTGCTAACTGTATTGGACAGTGAGCGACAAAAATCGATGACCCTTTTGGAATTCCGAGAATTGAATACTTATAATAATAGAATCCATGAACAGGTAAATACTGCTACTTAAGTTTTATAATAATTGCACTGTGTTAGTAAAGGTAGGTACTAGGAATTCATTTTAAATATAAGTTATTGCCAGGTTTTTATATTGAAACTTTCGTTAGTCGTCGGTGATTTAAAATACGTTTGCCTAAAGAAAGATAAGCATTCATCGAGTTTTCATTCTTTAAATAGGTATCAAGGATTTGGTTTATTTAGATTTAGGAGATTAGTCACTAACCCACGTAATAACAAATTGTTTTACTACCTTACCTACACAAATAAATCTCTACTTATCGTTCGAGATTTATAGATAACCCTGATACTACATCTGATAGCTATATCAAAGTTTGACTAACATGAGTAAATAGGTGTACCATTAGATTGTTTACCAGGGAATTTAAGGAGCTCCGTAACCGAATATCCGAATGAATCTATCAGGGGCCGTGTAACATGTATAAAAGTTTCCGATAGGAGTGGAGTCTAAATGAGACATGTTATGACAGGTTTTCTGCCCAGTCGAGCCTTCACATTAGCCGCGCGCGTCACTTGCATGTTTGTTTATTACTTACTTAGGCTACTTAAAAAAAGCCGCAACCGAAGTTAAATAATCCGAAATAATATCATATCCGTAACTGTATCCGAAAACGGTATAATATTATTTCTATACCCGTATCCGTATCCAGATCCGAAACACATCCATAACATCCCGGTTACTTACCTTCTTGTCTTGTCAATAATTCGATAAAATTTAGGAGCAAAGTTTCCCAAAGCATCTTTATAGATATTTTATATATTTTTGTTTGTTGCAGTCACATACAAGCACTACCAGTACTTTACTAGATGGTGGTATGCCTGAAGAGATTGATCAGGAGGAGTCTGCCGAGTTGACAGGAACAGGTAATTTTAACGAAACTGCCTTCACCTGCCCTTAGCTCAATTTATTTGGGGTCTACGCAGTATGCCTTCTCGTTCCATATATCTCTATTCGCAATCATCTTGATAGTCACCTCCTTTCTAACCACGAGTATCTCTAAAGGCGCAGATATACACCTCAGTAACTGATTTTAAAATGAGAATTACGTCTAAACGGCTAGTTGTAATTTCTATGGAAAAATAGCATAAAGTACACAGCAAAGACTCAATTTTTTGAACCCACATCCTCGTAAATCAAAGGCCTTATATTTTATTTATAACCACCGACCCATCACGACTTTCGTTGGATCATATGCCAAATAGATTACACCCAAATTTATTCAACCGTTTATCGGTACGTGATTTAACAAACAATCAAACATTTCCACAGACGTTATCAATTAGTACATAATGCCGCACATCAGTGGCTACACTTTGATCTTCAGATGGCCTAGCGTAGTATGGGGTTTGAATAGAATGCGAGGCCAGCCTATACTGTAAATATATATAATACCTATTAGGTATTCGTGATTTTCCCACACATCACAATATCTACCTAATCACTATCTATGCTATCTTGGTGTCTCTATTTAGTGTGATTGTCATTAGTCTAAATTTATTGCCTGATAACCAAACCTAATAAAGGAGAATCAGCAAAAACGTGTAGGTAATCAATCTTCTATAAGTAAATAGTCGCTTATCTACACTGATAGCGACGACACTTAACCTCGTGATAACGATAGGTTTTAGCAAAAAATAAATTAATAGATAGATGCTCATCAATACCATCATTAGTGATCGGAATAGGTAGAGCTAATGCACCGTAAGTTCAAAGAACAGAGACAAACATTGGAGACTTCCTTGCGAATTTCTTTTTTTTTTCAGAATATTTGTTCCGATTTTCGGAACATTACTTAAGTACAACTCAAATTAATAAACTAATACAACTATGGAATTCATTTCCTGTTTCTGTTGTTAATAAAAGAGTATGCACGATTTTAATTGTTTTCAAATACTAATTCTAGTCTATCTATAATAATTCTACTTTTTAGTTTTGTTTTCTATTAAAGCGTGTTTTTAGTTTTTTTAAACAGTTATTTATTTTTACTTTTTGGTCCTATCTCTAATCCTGAAGATCCTGGTAAGGATACTGGGACAAACTAATTAAATTATTACATTGCCATCGGTCCTTCATATGTGTGCCAAGTTTCAATTTAATTCCCAACTTTTTGAAAATGGTGGAAATCACGTTCAAAGATTCCGTTACATTGATACATAGATAAATACATACCAAGCTAATAAAAGCATGTTAAAAATAAAGGGAATCTCCTTATATTCGTTTGAACGATGTAAGTAAGCGCGGAAGCTGTGTATTTTTTTGTATGTAAATAAGTAAGCAGCAAATTAGAACTAACAAGGTAGACGTAAAATAAAACAATTTTATAGCTTTTCATACCATTTATTCATTTTGTACAATTATTGGAACTAAAGGTTAACAGAAATCAACCTCAATAATGAAGAAAGTCACCAATCTTAAGACTCAGTTATAATATTATTTTAGTTGATGTTGAAAGTTGTCTTTTAATCTGAATAGAATCCTTGAATCTGTCTTAGTTTTCGACAGGAACAGAGTTTTCTTTGTCATTGCAAGTTTTATCTTTTTTCGGAGAATTTAAATAAATTATGAGCAGTTTTCCATATAATATCTTCAAACGATTTGAATGAAATTCCATAAATGGTTGAATTAATTTGTTTGAATTTGGAAAATTAATTGAGAATAGTTTAGTCTTTAGAATGTCTTAAAGGTTATGTAAAATTCATAAATTTACCAAACTGTTAGATTGGCACAGCCAATGTCAGTTGCGGTAAAACTTAGTCCATGAAATCAAACCTAGGTGGTCATGTGAAGCTGATCCAATAAACGTTAAAACAAATACAGGTAAAAAAAAAACAATACACGAGTCAAATATGCGTACACAACTTGAGGAACTACAGGAGTAAAGCATGGGCGCACGACGACGCTTGGAGGGCCCGCAGCGTTCTTTATCTGAATTAATAACAATAGAAAACGTACCTACAGGTTTTTTGAGAACGTTCTCATTGTTTTTGAAGTCGGTTAAAAAGAAAAATGAATTCAATTAGTTTACTGTATTAATAACATTAATATTAAATGTACTTATCTAATGTTCCGAAACACGGAACAAATATTCAAAATTAAACAAAATTGAACAAACATTTTTTTTGTTGTACGGAAGTCTCTACTTTTTGTCTCAACTTTTAGTACATTAGCTCCACCTATTCCGATCACTTCATTAGTCATCTTCGTCAATATTATTGTCATAATGAGATTATCTCATTGATTGTAGTTCTTACGACGTGGATTTACTACGCATGAATCGCAATTACGAAGGTACTTACAAGTTATATAGAGGACATAATTATAATGAGTATGTACTATGTAGGTTGGTTATACCTAGATATTACTTTATCTGTAAAGGTATACTCAATGAATATAACTAATTGTGTCTTCTTTGTAATTTATAGGGTCAATCACCCGAACAGCAAGCAGCAATAATTGTACAATTATTGCGCGATCAATTTAATGACCTGGCTACTGAGGCCTTTAAGTTAATTGTTTTTTTTGACAGTCACTTTTAACAGAAGCTACCAAAACAGAACCAGAACCTATCCAATGATTTATAAAATTTATTTTTTGGACGTTGAAAATTTTTTTTTATACTATATTCAATTGATTATATTTAGCGCCAATATTCCGATAAATTAATACTTGCAGATGTAAATTATTTGTGTAACAGTAAAATGTCAGTGAATATTGCATATTTTCATTTTATTTACATAATATAAAAAAATAATTTGAAAATTTATTGAAACTATTTGAAAAATTGGATGACTGAATGTGTAAAATCGATTAAAATTTCTTCGTAATAGTCGATTGTTATAAGAAATTGAATCGATAATGCACTAAGACATCACGAAATGGACATCATCATCTCGTAATTGAGTTATGAAACGTAAAATAGATCGTTGAACACACTTGTTTTCCAATTTACTCTACACATTGGCAGAATAGTCGACATCGGTGCATGCCATATAAAAATATTAAAATAAATAATAGAAGATACTTATTGCGCACATAACACATTCTAATGTGTTTGTAAGTAGTTGGCAGTAAACATACCTAATGTTCTAACCTTTTTCTCAATTTCTCCTCCACTTTACCAAGATCACGTCTGTTTCAATGATTCAACAAATTGTCCAGTTGCGTAGACATTTGAGACACATACCGACACCAATTTGTCATTACTAGGAATTATTTTGCGGATAATTAAAATAGCCACAAAAAGCACACGAAATAATGCCGACAAAAACTCAACAAATTCTATACCTACTCAGCCAGTAGCGAGCGATTGGTAATCGACCAACAACACGGGAAAAAGTTATCGCAATTTGACAGCCGCATTTGCTCGCCGATGGCTCTTGCTCTGCTGTCAAAAACCATGCATAATACGAAATGATCGCAATCACCTTGCGATAAATGGACATTTTGGTTAGCAGATTTTTATTGTTAGTAGTGCTGTCGTAAAATTATTATGGTGTGGCTATCGCTCATACATAATGCGGATTCGCGATATAAGAGCAATTATTTCGCAAAAATAAGCATGCCGATTTTTTGACGTAAAGCGATGATCGTGCGATGCTTTTACAATCTCTGCGCAATTATTGCTAATTGCTGTTTCATACGTAATAAGCCTGCCGATCCCTAAATAGAACACGCACAACGGAACAAATGGGAGTCTAAGTGCGGAAAAGGGAGTCCCTCTTCTATTCTATTCCATTCCCTAAATAGAATAGAGCTTTGACACAAATACTACCAAAATGGTAATTTATCATAAAAGGCATATTTTATACTTGCCTATTCATGAAGGTAAATTATAACAGAGGCTTGTACCATTACGGATATACGTTTTACTAATTTGCACAAAGGGCGGGCCACACACTAACAATCAGCCACTCGACACTGCGTCAATGACGTCGTTGTATGATTTAATAACGTCATAATACTTGACGCCATAATGTATATGGCCGTGTTCCGCATGTACTCAAATGACTTTACTGCACATATCGACACCATAAAGCATCGCTGTAGATAAGATTGCACTTGTATTCTCGGAAGGTGATTAGTACACCCACGTTTCGCGTTATGTTTGAGCAATATTATTTAAATAGAGAGCGAGCATAATTGGGTATTACAACCATTTGTGAAAAGTGTTCACAATTAAATTCTATAGTGCTAGTATGCCACTACAAAAAACACATTTTTTTTCTATCGATAAGGGCCATAAAAATGCATTTAAATTTTTCTTTATCAAATTTCGCGCTTAGTTTGACGAAAACGCTGGACGCAGTGCACGCCATATTGCTCTGTGGTCATGACGTCAGTTGGCTGTGCAAATCAATGTGACAGTTTTTTAATAACACAGCAGTATGACGTAATAACATGGCGCCTACTATTTCATATTTCATGGTGTTATAAAACCGGATTTAAAAAAACTGTCAACATAGAATTGAATTTTAAAATTTATTTTGTTATTTTATGAACTAAAACTAACATTTTCCAACTACTTTTTGCCTAAACTATCTCAGTAATAGTAGTAGTATCTCAGTCTGTCGCTGGCGGCGCAATGGCTGCTGTCAATAAGTTTTTGCTTTGTTTACATCACGTTTTTTTTTGTGTCTAAACTGGTCTACCATCGTTATTGATACTATCTATTGTTCCTGAAAGCTTAAGGTATTGAAAGACGCACTAAAAAAATGTGGAGAAGGAAAGTAAAATATTTTTCATGGGTGATATGCTCAAGATTTGGATTTTTTTTTCGTTGTAACGAATTAATTCTTACTTGACTCATAGTAGGAAAATTTACAAAAACTGAGTGAACATTACTTTAATGTGTTGGTATTATTAATGTTTTAGGTTAGAAGTTTCATTTTATTTTCGGCAATCAAAGCCCTTAAGCTTCTGAAGGCCAAGCAAATGACATTCTCGCTGTAGAACTGTATCAATACGTTAATAGGTGCACTATATCGTTGAAGATTACCAAGCAATATAATCAGAGTTAATTTGACATGTCCATAACATAACCTATAAATATGTAAGGCCTTTTCGCAGTATATTTTAGCGTTGTATCGGTTGGTACATTCTGGTACAGCACACAGAGCCATATTTGGAGAAAATTGAAATTTACTGAATAATAGGATAAAAATTATATGGATTTGACAGCTTTCAATAGCCATAGCGACTATGCGCCACCTATCGTGAAAAAAAGGCAGTTCACATCCCCATTGTCATCGACCAGGCACAAATCGTAATAGCTATTTTGCTACTGGGTTTGTGATGGAAAACCCCAATAGTACTTTTTTCGATCTGGGAATCGAACCCAAAAGCTCACCGCCAGATAACAAAAAAAAAGTTGTTAACACCTGCCTACCAATGTATGCCAATATTTCAAAAAGATACGATAAATAAAATTGATGTATCGCTAACACGATCAAAAGAAACGTATTGCGGTAAGTGGCGTCCTTGAGGGGAGTTAATAACTCATAAACGCGTGGATCGATTTACATGATTTAAAGGATGAAATGGTTCTTCGCCTATACCTTTATTTTGAGACCAAACTATATCAATAAACATAAAATAATGTTTTCAAGTTACGTAATTATACTTTTTGGTACAAGTCGGCTCATTTACTTTTATTTTTTTGTTATCTAGCGGAGACTTTAGTAAACATTAGATACTTTAACTCATGCTTTAGCTTGTACCCCCACTGAAGTACAGAGCGTGCCACGAATGATAAGACTTGACAGTGACACACAACGTGGTTTGACATGGACAGTAGACGATTATAGGTCTCTTTAGCCACGGGATCTCATTGCTAAGAAAGAAAATTTGGTTCAAATAAATCTCACTAATTGGCGCGATATGCACATATCTGTTATTGAATGTGTTTAAAATTAAAATTTTCTGGAATTGAACATAAAAATTGTATGTTCTTGTTTAATCAACTCTCCTAAGTATAAAATTATGGAATATTGGGCTCTTAATTCACATTTCAAAGATTATTTGAACGGATCATTTAAAATTGATGCCAATAGATGGCGTAATATAAAATTTCTAAGGCTATTCGCTCGATTGTTAAAATTTGCATCGTAACACATTTTGGTGCAAAAAAACTGTAAAAACGTGCATAAAAATACTATAAAACGAACCTTCACTGTATTTAAAGAAAAAAATATTCACGAACCTAGTAAACCCAATTTAGATCATTTTCAATTCGTGTATCGCCAAAGTCCATCCATACTACGTTGAATACACTTCTCGTTCGATCACCGACATTAAGCAACATCGGGCGCGGTCAGTACTTGAATGAGTGGAACTCAGTACTGAGAACACCCCGTGACGTTGGCTTTCTAATAATTTATTTTAAATATTTTTTATATTACGTAATTACTTTATTTATTAATTAAATATAAAATTATAAATAGGGTACCTACACACTTATTTAAAAAGTTGTGCGTCAGTGGCAGAAATCATGACAGCAAAGCACGTGCGAAACGTTTATTGATCTCTGCCCTAGATACGTTATTTTGGCATTAGATTGGTGAACAAGGAACGAGGCCGATATCCTACTACTAGTCTATTATAAACACGTAATTTTGTGAGAATGGGTGAATGTAAGTTACTCTTTCATGCGAAAACTACCGAACAGATTTTTATTAATACTTACAGTTATATAGCTTATACATCAGAAATACACTTAGGCTATCTATACTATCTTATATATAAAATTCTCGTGTCACAATGTTAGTTACCGTACTCCTGCGAAACAGCTTTACTGATTTTTACCATATTTTATATGCATATTGAGAAGGTCTGAGAATCGGCTACTATCTATTTTTCATATCCCTAGGGTAGGGTAGGGTAGGGTTGACATTTATTTTTGTATTTCTTGGATTTGATTGTGGACATTCTAATTGATTTATTTTGACATTCTTGTATTAATTTGATTCTGACATTAGCCTATTTTTATTTTTTGACATTTCTGAGATGTTTTGCTAGTTTGGTTTTGACATTGCAGTTTTCACTGAAAATTAATTAATTGTCATGAGAATAATAACTATATTGATTTATTCAACACTAATTCTTTCCATAATTTTGATATAATATTGTGAAATTAATGATGAAACATTTGTACGCCTAATGGCAAAGCATAGAGAACTTACAAAACTGTAACATCTCACACACCTGTGTATCTGTAACTTATGTTTACAAATAAAGAATCTGAATCTGGTAGGTAGGGTAGGGTAGGTAGGATAGGGTAGGTAGGGTAGGGTAGGTAGGATAGGGTAGGGTAGGTAGGATAGGGTAGGGTAGGTAGGATAGGGTAGGGTAGGTAGGGTAGGGTAGGTAGGGTAGGTAGGTAGGGTAGGGTAGGTAGGGTAGGGTAGGGTAGGGTAGGTAGGGTAGGGTAGGGTAGGTAGGTAGGGTAGGTAAGTAACCAATTGACAGGAGCGAAGCCCCGGGGGTCAGCTAGTAATATTATAAATGTGAATGTAAGTTTTTTTGTTATGCTTTCACGCAGAAATTACTGAACCGATCATCATGAAACATTGTACATATATTCTTGGAGGTATTAGAAGTAACATAGGTAACATTTTATTAAAAAAACTAAAAAAAAAAATAATGGCTTTACTGCGAGCGAAGCCGCGGGTAAAAGCTAGTAATTTATATAGATACTAGCTTCTTTCTGCCAGCAGCTTTGCTTGCGTGAAAAGAGCTTTTTTTATCCCAAGGGAACATTTTACCGGGATGAAAAGTAGCCTATATACTATTCCAGACTATAACCTATCTCTGTGCCAAATTTCATCCAGATCCTTTCAGCCGCTCTGGCGTGATTGAGTAACAAACACACATCCATCCATACTTTCGCATTTATAATATTGGTAATGTAAATAAATAAATTATTTATTGGAACTAAATTTGTACAATCAAACACATACGAACAACATTATGCAAAAATAACAAATTCATATTTACGAGTAACAATGTATGTCATTAGTATTCATAATGAATTCTGGCAACCAAACAAAAAAATGTAGGTGAAGCGGGACGGGAAGGGACATACCTACCTACTAATTTCACGCGGGTGACAGCTATACAAATTTTGGTCAATTGACGATAACTTTGTATTGAATATCCAATACATTTTTTGGGAATTGCCTTTGACTTACTTGGAGAAAGTTTTTCAAATAAAAAAAATCAAATCCGTTTTTAAAATAATATATGATCATGATCACACTTTTCCGTTCCACCCTGTTTAGTAAAAGTTGGTAATTGTTCCCTCTAGGTCGCGTACCAGGCGCCGTGTACCGCAAGTACTTCCGCGCAGGCGCCGGCTGGGGCCTGCTGCTAGGTACCATCATAAGCGTGATTCTGGCACAGGTCGTCACCTCCATCAGCGACCTCTGGCTCACGCATTGGTAAATATAACATGAGGCCTTTTATTATCACAGTTTCACAAACACTTTTTTTTTAGTTCTTATACTAAGAATCTCTCCTGTAATCGAGGGTGCGGTTACAAACAATACAAATACAAACACACAAACACCCAGATCTGGAATAACTACCCGTACGCCATACAAATATTTGTTCCATGCGGGCACCGAAACTTGTGTCAATGAAATGTACCCAAGGGCGTTTGTGCACACACTCATAGATTGTACCTATTCGTAATTATTTCTTTGGAAATATTAGCATTGTTACAGTGATCATATTAGATTTGCCTTAGAAAACCTCGACTCTACGATATCTGCTGTTATGATATTTGACACAATAATTAGTTATCTTCAAGAGCTTAATACGTAGATAAAGTTTTAGATACACATTTAACTTTGCCTTTTTTAGGATGAACGACGTGGAAACAAAATACATACTAGAAAAAGATCAATTCAACGCTCTCAATAGCCTAAGTGACGGTAATGACACCAGTGCAAACTTTACGACTGAGTTACCGACCCTCTCGTCGACGGAGCTACCCAACATGACGATCATCGATACGATGGTCAAAACTGTGCTAGCCATGCAGAACATTACGTCAACATCTGAACCCTTAAACCACGAGTATTATATTTATATTTGGGCGATTGCAATTTTGGGGTGCATCCTACTTACTACGGGCAGGTGAGACAAAGTTTATACATACCTTACTTGCATTGCAATAGGTTTATAAATGGCATTTCCATTTCAAATACTGACCAAATGTTAAGAATATAGACACATGACCAGGTACAGTGTCCTATCTATTTTCGGTGGATAGTGACTAAATAGTCCAAGTTTAACTCAAAAAACCTTCTTCGGAGTTCTTCATCACATACAGTGCCAGTGGTTCCGCAGAACATACTCTATGAACCAAATGGATGTTTTCTTCACACTGTACATGCGCGAAAGTTCGGCAAGGCTATTTTCATCAGTCGAACTGTACCAGATAATAAAATAAATGCCAATCAATCACCATAAAATCAAAATGGTACCTGTGCTTCTTTCCCTTCCTTAAAACACATTAATTTCAGATCGATGTTGTTCCTGTGGGTCTGCATGCGCAGTTCCATCAAGCTGCACAACCAAATGTTCAGCAACATCTTAGCGGCCACCATGCGTTTCTTCGACACCAACCCTTCCGGACGTATCCTCAACCGGTTCTCTAAAGACATGGGTGTCGTTGACGAGATCCTACCCAGAATGTATTTGGACAGTATACAAGTATGTGATACTAAATGTTAGCGAAACTTGCGGTCAATCGATGACATCGGCGGTTACAGGGATCAAGGCATGCATGGCAACAGGATTAGGGTCCGCACACATTTCAAAATATAAGATACTAGCTGACCCCCGCGGTTTCGCTCACATCATCTGGCTACCATCTACAAACCTTACCGACCATATCTACTCTACCCACCTACCCTACCGTACCTACCCTACCGTACCTACCCTACCCTACCTACCCAACCCTACCCTACCAACCTACCCACTAATTTGTTAACCTGTTTATTTGAATAAGAATTATACTACAATAAGAATGTAACCAATTTTTGTTTCTACCGGCGATCTTATTAAATTTAGAACATAAAAGCTGCTATTGTGACAACTATAATAGTTAGATATATTCTCTCGCAGACTTTTTTGTAGGTAATAATGAGTACTTTAATCGTAAATGTAGTACATAATTATTATGGGCACTGATTTAAAGAGGCAGTTGTAAATAGCGGTTTTGGTAAGTTAGAAATTATAAATGGCACGTTTAATAACTAGTTCAGCAGTTAAAACTAAGCAGTAAAGTAAATAGTAATAAAAAATAATGAAATGGATCAGTGAATATATTGAGCAGGAAAATAATTAAATGGGCGGTAAAAATTATTAAACGAGCGGTTACGTGTGGGCAGTAATAAATCAGAATTTGTCGGTAAGAAATCTCATTCTAAGCAATTCTATAAACAATGAGGTGGTAAAGTCAGAGTTCAGCTCCCGTCATCTCCTTCGAACCTAACCTGTGTGTGTCGGGGTGCCCTAAGCTCCCGAGCTCGCTCTTGGACTGATTGATTGAAAGCATTTTTTTTTTATCTTTGACATTGTTTCAAATATATAATAGGTGCAAGTACGATTAGTACCTACTTTAGCAACATAGTCGACGCCGAACTATTTATCGAACCGCTCATTCCATCATTTTAACCGCTCATTCAGTTATTGGACTGCTCAATTATTTTAGAATTGACAGTGTATGATAAAATAACCGACAAATTGTTTTTTTATTACTGTCGATGCTTTACTGTGGCAATAATTAATCAACCGCCATTAGATTAAATAACTGCTCAATATGTTTTTCAACTGATCATAATAACAACTCGAATATTTAAATAACAGCTCAAAAAATTAGTTCCCATTTTTATGTATCATCAATAGTTTTCTCAGCGCACACCAAAGAATGAATTTTATAGGCAACATTTTGCTACTTTGGGTTACATTATTGCAATATTCATACAGATCTATAGTTTTTTAAAATAAATTATTGCGGACAATCAGGAATAATGTAGCTTTCTACTGGTGAATTTTCAAAATCAGTTCTGTAGATCCAGAGATTACCCTACAACGTCACAAACTCACAAAATTTACCTCTTTTTAATATTAAGTATAGATATAACTTTATTTTCTACATGAAATGGTACTTAATTCATTGAGAGAATTCGAAACACCACGCGGAATTTGAAATTCTAATTCTCTCACTGGATTTTGAACCTTTTCGTCAAGTCAATAAAGTTCTATATCGTATCAATATTTTGAAATGTCCGCAGTTTCACTACTTGATATGAGCCTAACCTTACTGTCATCGATCGACAGAAATCCAGTTGCACTTAGTCTGAAAATGTGTTATACAATTTTGGAGCTTTTTAACGATTATATTCTCCTTCCACAGATTTTCATGGTGATGTTAGGTATCCTCGTGATGGTAGCGATCGTCAACCCGTACATGTTGCTGACAACGGCGGTGTGCGGGATCCTCATGTACATTTGGACGATTATATTCCTCAGCACGGCACAGGCTATTAAAAGGTACGTAATTTCTTTTCATGGTCGCTCACAATGGGCCTTATCAGAAAACTTAAAGTCACCCAAAGGGCAATGGAGAAGGCTATACTCGGCATTTCCTTGCGTGATCACGTCAGTAATGATGATATCCGCAGGAGAACAAAAGTTACCGACATAGCCCAGAGAATTGCTAAACTTAAGTGGCAGTGGGCAGGGCACATTGCTCGCAGAACGGAGGGCCGATGGGGCCGAAAAGTTCTGGAATGGCGACCGCGAACCGGAAGACGATACATTGGAAGGCCTCCCACTAGGTGGACCGATGACCTGGTTAAGGTTGCGGGAAGGCGCTGGATGCGAGACGCACGGGATCGGTCAATGTGGCGACTCCTGGGAGAGGCCTATGTCCAGCAGTGGACGTCTTTCGTCTGAAATGATGATGAATTTCTTTTTTACTTAATCCATGCTAACGTAAACTCTGTAATTGTTTATACTCGATCCTGCAGTATTGGATTAAGGGTCTAGGAGAGTGCTAAGTTAGTGACGTATAGTCAACACTTGAGTGAAAACAATATGACATTGATGGCATCTTTATGTCGTAGCAATAGGGATGATTTTCATATTGCAAGTGTGATCAATGATGTATGGTTGATGTTTATACCATTAATTTCACGATAAGCCTCTTTCCCCAATCCACACCTCATAGACTAGAAAAAAGCACAGATTATTTTTCCCATAGAGTGGAGGGTACGACCCGCAGTCCAGTATTCTCGCACGTTTCGGCAACGATGGCGGGGCTCAACACGGTACGCGCATGTGGCGCTCAAGAGATGCTGCGCAACCAGTTCGACGACAAGCAAGACGTACACACTGCTGCCTGGTAAGTAACTGCTGTACCTGTAGGAATGAGTTACTTGATGGTTAAAAATATCCCTATAGAACGAGAAATCATCCAAATAATGCACAAAACAGCATCCTGCCGCCTAATTGTGTATGTGAATTCGGCAAGGCAAAACGTTTTGACGTTTAACGCCATCAATCACTCAATCTATATGATTGGTCGATTGAAAGCTGTCAAACAAACCCTTTGCCTTGCCGAATTTCCTTACGCAATGAGGGTTTTTAAGAAAATTCACGCCACTAGTTGGCGCCACATTGGTGAGAGGTCTTTTACTTGGAAAATTTAACTTATGACATCAACTTGCTTGACGTCAATTTGACTAATGTCAAAAAACATAAGCATTTGACAGCAGCTTGGACCTCACGTCTCAGTGATGCCACCTAGTGTACATGATTTCAGAATACCCTCATTAGGCTGGCTCCTATTTAGACTGTGATCAATTTGCTCATTGCTGGAGTGTCCCAAATATCCGTTCACCTGCCACCTTGATGATCTGAACACCGCCTCCGACTAAGGAATAGACGTGGGGAACTACAGTGCTCGCCAAACTTCTGGGCCGCCCTGAAGTTAGCTTTCCAATGCGCAAGGCACGAAACGGTGCTGTTATTGTATGCCATTGTAATCAACTTCAGGGCGGCCAAGAAGTTGGGCGAGAACTATACTGGGCTAGACATGTAGAATATAATTAAATGTAGATACCGTCGCGCGTCGGTCCGAAAACAAGATTTATTTTCTGATGCAACAGTAGAAAATATTGCAAGAGATAAAAACAATCGTTCTAGCTTTCTAAGTGAACATGATAATTTTAATTATGTCGCATACTATCAGTTTCCCAGCTTAAAATTGTCACAGAATTTATGTGACAAATTGTCAAACACGCGTTATCTGCTGTGATTAGCTGCTGAAAATTCATTCAACCAATCACAGCAGATAAAGCGTGCTTGACAATTTGTCACATTAATTCTGTGAAAATTTTAAGCTGGGAAATTTTGAGCTGGGAAACTGAGGGATAGCAACACAAAATTGATCTTTTGATTCTCAATATCCATTCCTTTTTCCCTAAATTAAAACGTTAGGTACGTAGGTGCTTATTTTTACAAGCTTTTATTTAACTTGCAATGTATGTATGTATGTTCGAGTCAAATCTTACAACTGAATTTTAAAGCAGTTATCCTCCACCGATTAAGATGAAATTTTGCATACATGTTTAGTTTGAATGACAGTGTATGTTTAGTTAAGTGACGTCATTCCAAATCCAATATGGCGGACGGCCCAAGATGGCGGTCTAGTTATTTTTTGTGCAATACCATGATATAGGTATCAAATGAGAGGGTTTGCTGAATACGAAAAACACTTGTTGAAATAAAAGATTTTTAATTAATAAATTTATTTATAGGTAAGTTATGAAATTATTTTCCATGTTTCAGGTATCTAACAATCGTCACAAATACTGCATTTTCAATCTGGTTGAGTCTTATCTGCGCAGTTTATGTGGTCATTGTGGCCTACACATTCTTGTTCCTGGATGATGGTTAGTACCTTTTACTAATAATATTAGGTAGTATGTTCACCACATCCCAGTAACTGGGTAACACGATACCTGCCTCTAGGCAAAATTGATATCAAATTTTCTAGCCTGTACGCCTGTCAGATATCTACAGATTGGATCGGAATCTAAGGACAAAACTAAATATATAAAGTTGTTGCTAAGTCCTCAATGCAAGAGTGAACAGGGAACTTCTTTGCACATTCATTCTATCGTAGACCCCATTCACCCCATCCCAGAGTTTAATAAAAAGAAACTTAAGATCACTAAATAAAGATTGCATTTTCATCTCAATAGGAACAACACAGTCTGGCAACGTCGGTTTGGCAATCAGTCAAGGTCTGATTCTGGTGAACATGGTGCAGTACGGAGTGAAGCAGGCGACGGAGGTGATCTCTCAGATGACGAGTGTGGAGCGCGTGGTGCAGTTTACGTCACTGCCGCGCGAGGAGACGGAAGGCCCCGCGCCTCCCACCGGATGGCCACAGCGCGCCAGACTTGTGTTCAAGAACCTCTCACTTAGATACGATAAGGATGCCGACCCAGTGCTCAAGAAATTGAATATTGTTATTGAAAGTGGGTGGAAGGTAAGTCTTGATAACGTTCCGCTTGCTTTTTCGCGGGTTCATCAGCACATTAATTGAGAAACACACTAATTCAGAATTTCAATCACAACCCAATGAAATTCCTGATCAATTTCTTCATAAGTTCGATAATTCGTCTACAAAGTAAAACACGCATTGAATAGATAGGTACTATAGAATTTACAAGATGAAAGGCATTGTTATTGATTGTGCGAATTTGTGTGTTACACAAAAGAGGTAATGACTAAACATTATTGTTCAGTCCGTCAAGTAGATCTATAAAAAGTATTGGACACGTATGTTTTCTTTTTTCACGAAAACTAAAAATAACACGATACAGTGCTTTGCAAAATTTCGCGTGACGTCACAAGCCGGAGGATTCTTGAACTTTGATGCGCTTTATCTTAGTAATTTTTTAGGTACCAATTTGACAAAACAAAAAATACGTTTCAAAAATCATCCCGATTACTCCACATACTGCGCTTGCATTGCAAGACGCAATTTTAAGTATGGTGTGAGCTTCTATGTTAAGCCTTAATATTTTCCAGGTTGGAGTAGTTGGACGTACGGGAGCGGGTAAATCCTCTCTCATATCAGCACTGTTCCGTTTGGCACCCATTGAAGGAAACGTTTTCATTGATGACGTCGATACAGGTGATATCGCTCTAAAGGTATGACATTAGAAATTATTTAAAAACTTCCAACTTATTTTTTCTTTAATTATATTTAAAGGCTTCATCTGAAACTTATGTTTATATAATATTTTACAGGCACTGAGGTCAAAGATCTCCATTATTCCGCAAGAACCGGTTCTGTTTTCCGCCAGTTTACGATACAATATGGATCCATTCGATAAATATACAGACGCTGATATATGGACGGCATTAGAACAGGTATTTCTACTAGATTCACGCTCTATTAAGGTTGATAAAAAAGCAGTTTTACTAAACTACATACAGCTTAACGCTAGAAAAAGAAATTGCTTTAAAATTCGAACGTTATTTCGATTTAAAAACAAAAACTTCTATTCAAAATTTAAATTAATGTTTCCAAATGAAGTAATCTTTCCTATGAAACAATGTATTTATCAACTTTATATTACTGTATTTAAAATTGGTTCTTCTTTAACTCCAGGTAGAACTGAAACGCAGTGTGACGTCATTGTCTTCAACCGTTCAGTCGGGAGGATCAAACTTCAGTGCTGGTCAGAGACAACTGCTTTGCTTGGCACGAGCCGCTCTTGGCCGTAATAAGCTTCTCGTTCTCGATGAGGCCACGGCTAATGTGGATCCGAAGTAAGACTCTTCACTAACATGACTTATATTAAAGAACTAGGTAATACCATACCATCCTGATACAGTATGAGGTATTTATTTTTGCTACCTGGAATTTCTCAGTAGCAACCCGGGGTCTGCCATGTAGGGGAACAAGTCGACTGCTAGCATCTCACACAAGCCCAGATGCTGCTTCTGGGGATATTTCTACTAAAAACCTTTCAATGCCTGACAAAGCATTCAAACCCAGGAGTTAACGCTCAGCGAAAGTGATTAGATAACGCTAGAATAAAGAGGTAGTCGAAAAAGTAAAATAGTTGGGTGTTATCAGTATTCCTCTTGTATATTTTTCAAACTTTATCTTTACTAAATCTAGCATTTCATCTCTCCACAGTACGGACGCACTAATCCAGAAGTCAATTCGGACGCACTTCGCGGAGTGTACCGTCATCACGGTAGCACATCGGTTGCACACTGTTGCTGACTCCGACAGAGTTGTTGTGAGTATCATTATTTGTTTCATCAATTTTTTCTATATAAATAAAAATCAATTGCCGCATTTATGAAAGATCACTTGGGAACGGCTCGACTGGTTTGGAAGATTAAAATCAGAACAGTACAGAAAGGGTACCACACCCGAAAGTCTTTGCAGTGTAAAACGTTTTCTTTTTTGAAAATTACCGAAAATTGGATTGCACACGGCTAGCTTATTACGTAAGTAATAGCAATCAGCAATCATTGGCGATCAAACGCTTTATATCATACTAGCTGACCCCCGCGGCTTCGCTCCCGTCAACTAGCTACCTAACCTACCCTGCCCGGCATTAGGGCATGCATTCCGGAATTCCTTAACAATTTTTATTATTTCAATTCCGGAATTGAGAGAAATAATTTCGGAATTCCGGTATTCATTAATTTATGATATTTTGATTATTATTGAGGAAAATGTTAAGACTCTGTTTAGCGTTTGTGGACTACGAAAAATCCTTCGATTCGGTCGAGACTTGGGCTGTACTGCAGTCTCTCCAAATTGACTACCGGTACATCGAAGTGTTGAAGTGTTTGTACAAAGTCGCCACCACGTCAGTTCGACTTCAGGATCAGACCTCGGAACCCGTCCTTCTGCAGCGAGGTGTGAGACAAGGAGACGTCATAGGTATCTCCGAAACTGTTCATCACTGCACTGGAGGATGTCTTCAAGGTTCTGGACTGGAGAGCATCTAGGCATCAACGTCAATGGCGAGTACATCACTCACCTTCGGTTTGCCGATGGTATAGTGGCCATGGCTGAGACCATGGAGGACCTCAGTACAATGCTCGATGACTTCAGTAGGGCTTCCGAAAGAGAGGGTCATAGGATGAACATGGACTAATCCAAGGTCATGGTGAATGCCCATGTAGCACCCACTCCACGTGGAGTCTATTATGTAATCAATAAGATACAGTATCGATTTAAACAAGTTTCAATTTACATACACCAGCAACCCATTCATGCGTTGTTGCGTATAAAATGACACATGACAAGGAGAGGCCTTGGCTTTACTCAGCCACACCACAGTAATACAAAATGTACCTAATTAAAATAGTGTTAGGGTATATTTTGTATTTGCCAAATAACACGAATAGTTTGACACAAACAAAGTGAAATGACATAAGTTTCACAACAGTAACTGAAAAGGCAACGACTTCGAGGACGTACTTTGTATACTTAAACCTATTAAATAGCCAATATTTGAACTACAATAAACTTATCTTACCCAGGTAATGGAAGCAGGCGAGATAGTGGAGTGTGGTCACCCGCACGAGTTGCTGCAGAAGCCCGAGGGGCACTTCACGAAGATGGTGCAGCAACTGGGCCCCGCAGCTGAGCAGAGTCTGCGGGATTTAGCCGCAGCCGCCCACGCAGAGCACATCAAATATGTGGACGCGGATGAGAACAACCAGTAATAGTACTTACACTGCGACACGGATCGTATCGAACCTGGATAGCACTGCTGCCGCGAGTCACCAACCAGTGATAAACGCGAATTGGTTAACATTTAATAATGCAAATACTACTTTTTGCTTCTGCATAACCCAAAGGTCGACTGGACAACATCTACGGCATTAAATTCGCCTCTGTACGTTTGTGTGTATAAAGTATTAAATAAAAAATAATCCAGTGGGTAGTTGCATACCACAATTGATGGCAATGGCTTGTACAACTTTAGGGATTTGGTTCCGGACTTAGTTCATAGTTAGGACCATGGTGCGTGAAGCGATAGCAATGCCTATATCACTTTGCCAATATAACAAATGTTTTAATTCACTTTGAAAGATTGTAAATTGTTCTAACCACGAAGCAAAGGATAAGAAACCTTTAAAATCCTTTGGGTTATTTTGTGATAGAATGTGTGTTACGCAATTAGGATGTTGGACAGCGGCGCTTCCTGTGAACTGTGAACCATTTAACCTGCTTTTAAATCATTATCGGCTGGGCTTAGTTACATAAAAGTTTTTATAAATATAGCCCCTCATGTTAAGCTCTGTTTCGGTCCGTTCAAAAAGATCCGTGTCACAATACCTACATCTACTTAATTTTCGACGTTTACGTCATTATATCGAATTAATTTTTATAAAGCAAATTATATTAATAGCCGAAGCTTTTCGTGGTGTTGCGAAAAGACACTTGTTGAATAACAGTGGTTTAGTTTAGCACATTGTGTTATGTCTCGTTGTTGTCTTGGTGTGATAACCTTATTGTAAGTTTAATTGATGTTAAACACTATAATGTATACAACTATAAAGCCTAAAGATTTGCGTGATTACGTGTGCCTTCACGGCGTAAATAAGTGAATAGATATATCTTTAAAATTAGGAACATTGATGTTATTTTTATATTAATTAATTTATCACAAATAGATATATGTAAACCCTGGATTGTTATTGATACCTAATAACTATTAGAATAAGTTATATTAGTACTTATTTTGACCTCAGTGATGGAGCTGTGACTGCCAATATTATTGTCATTACATTGAAACAGTTTAAATTACTTTGAAACAATTACTGAGTACTTAAGGGTTAGTTCTCCATTGCAGATACTTAAAGGAGTTATGTAATAGTCACAAAATATTTAAAATATTCTAAATAATGTTCAGATTATCCATTTTAAGTAACATTCCAGCCATCTACATATTTTATACTTATTATATTGCTATATTTAATTAAAATTATAGCTACAAATATAATTCATTTTATTGTTATTCTTAAAAAACCGTACCTAAAATGTTTTGTTGGATATTGTGTACTTATGTAGTGTGAAATAGCCTTAATTGAGAATAAACCTAATGAAACATTGCCTTAAAGATTGAGATTACTGTCAAAATATACAGTGTATTGAAATATACAATCAATGTCAATGAAAATATATTATCATGTTTTCAAAATGCTGTTTTATTACCTTTATGCCCCAAATAAGTAATTTTTAAATAGTTTTCAACAAAATAGCGAATTAGATCAGTTGGTTAGAATACTCGTGAGTTGATGATGAGAGAAACAATATAACACTGATTACTGATTTAATAAAAAGAATGCA
This sequence comes from Orthosia gracilis, assembly GCA_947562075.1. Lineage (NCBI taxonomy): Eukaryota > Metazoa > Arthropoda > Insecta > Lepidoptera > Noctuidae > Orthosia > Orthosia gracilis. The sequence continues at coordinate 47,263,433 of OX387268.1, forward strand.
TTACTGATTTATTTCATATAAGTTGCACTTTTCCATTTTTAACAAGATCGGCAATCGGTTTATACTGCAGAATGTGTTGTGATCCCTCTGTAACAAAAACAATAAAGTAAGACAATGTGGTTAGGATATTAGCAAACGAGCGGTTCGTCTAGAAGAAGAGCAGCAGCAGACCTTGATAGCCAGGGGCTGCCCACAAGGAAGGCTGCTTTCCCCCCTCCTATGGAATCTGGTAATTAACGACCTCATCACCAGACTAAACAAACACCGTTATTATACTATAGGGTATGCAGACAACCCCGCAATCCTTGTACCTGGGAAGGTGACTGGTACAGTTTACAACCTTACTCAGCAGGCACTATGTATAGTGGAGCGATGCTGCAGGGAGTAGGTATGAACTATCAGTTAATCCCACTAAAACTGAATTTGTCATGCTCACCCAAAAAAGAGCACTAGGCCACTTCCGCCTGCCTAAGCTGTTTGATACAGAGCTCCAGCTTTCCAACAAGATCAAGTATTTGGGAGTCATTCTTGACAATAAGTTGAACTGTAGCAGTCATTTAGACAATAAGTTAGACAGGGCCTGCATCACCTTCTGGCAATGCAGGAAAATGATAGGTAAGAAGTGGGGCCTGTCCTCTTAGATCATACTCTGGCTATACAGTGCGGTGATCCGTAGTAAGTAGTTTGGTGGCCTCGCACCAAACTAACTACAGCTGTGAACAAGCTACAGCGTATGCAGAGACTGGCCTGCATGGCAACAACGGGCTGACTGAGGGCTATCCCGACCGCAGCGCTCGAGGCCACGCTTGGACTTCCCCCTCTGCATCTGTTTATACAGCAGGAAGCTACGATGGCAGCTGTATGACTAAAGACACTGGATCTCTGGGGTAAGAGAGAGACTCAACACACCTCTCTGCTCGAGAGTCTCCACCACGAAATCCCACTAACTAGAGCCATTAATGACCGAATACCCAAAAAAGTCATTTTTGACAAAAAATACAGAATCCAGTTACACGAGGATAACTGCTGCGATGAGCTAGGGATCTTCACGGACGGATCCAAAACAGGTACAGGCACGGGTGCAGGTGTCTTCTCAGAGGACCTAAACATCTGCTTAGCCACACCACTGGGGATCCACAACACGGTGTTCCAGGCCGAATGCTTGGGCATTTCCATGGCGGCCTCTGCGTTCGTGGCTAGGGAGGTAAAGGATTTCCCTGTATGTATACTGTCGGACAGCATAGCCGACCTGCAAGCTCTAAATAGTCACACGATCAACTCAGGGCTAATTTACGAGTGTCACCGGCGCCTGAACCAGGTCGGCATGCACAGTAAAGTAACCATTCAATGGATCAAAGGACACAGCGACTCCCGAGTGAACGATGCTGCGGATAAGATCGCCCGAAGGGGTTCGAGTATGGCACCGGTGGGCCCAGAGCCCATAGTGCCTTTACCTTTCGGGTATCTACGCGGTCTGATAAGAAAACGGTCCAGGGATCAACACAGCAAGCTATGGACTGATCATAGCGAATGTAGGCAGGCCAAGGAGGCACTACCCCTCATTGACGGCCGTTTCACGAAAAAGGTCCTACGACTAACTAAACCACAGTTGCGTGCAGTCACAGCCGTAACTACTGGACATGGGAATTTTAATAAGCACCTTTTTGACACCTTCTGACAGCCCACTTTGCAGAGCTTGCATGGTGGAAGAAGTGACAGCAGCACACCTGCTCCTAAGCTGCTCTGTAATCGCTGACTACAGGACCAAATACTTCGGCGACCCAGGTACCCTGCAGGAGATAGTCGGCAGCACCAGAGCGTTGCTGGTCTTTCTCGAGGAGCTGGGGTGTTTCGAATAATGTTACTATATCCCACTCGTACGTAAAATACCCGCTTAGTTGTGGAGTTGCGGAAACAGCCCGTCGAAACTAAACTAAACTAAAGTGGTTCAGTTCAGAAAAACAATGTATTAATTAAATGTTTCCAGTAAAACTAAGTTTGAATATTAACCTTTCATGTGTTTAAGAAATGGATTCACCTGAGACACACTTCACACATGTGGCTTTCCTATTGTTTCGGTAATTACAGGCACACAACTGGTTAAATCTATTATATCTCAAATACTGTAGTATATTTTTTTTATTGTTGTCATCAACACATCTCTCCCTCTCTTTGCCTAGCCTTGTCCTTTTTTTGGGCTTGCCTATTCTCGTCATGAACAAATATCCAATCCATGTAGAACTTTTTCAACTATGTTGAAGTTGCCTACCAGAATAGCTGAATATACATAATACTAAATTATTAATCTATAAAAGAATGTATACAAACCTTCCAAGTCTATTTCTTCATCTTCGCCAGCAAGGTCTTCTAAAACAACTCCGTTTACAGTTTCAATGGCTTTCAGAAACACATGGCTTTGCACGTTAGGATGTTCTGCCATTTTATTATTTTCGAATGTTTGCATGTTCCCTGGCATTTTATCTAGAACAACAGTCTTCATGTGATTCTCCATATTTAATAGATATTCTTGAGCATATTTATACTCTGTTGGGGTTAGAAAGTTAGTCCCTGATTCAACCCGTTGTCTTTCTTCATTTAATATTGGTAAACAATACTTCTCTATTTTATTTAACCTAGTTTTAAGATAATTGCATATGATAAACTTAATTCTACTCAATTCCATTTTGTGTATCGTAGCTCGAAGGTCTGTTTTAGGAAGTTTGTTTATATTCCGTTCCATGTGTTGTATCTGCCCCAGCATGCACTCTACCATATCATTGCGATGTGGCAGTATTTCTGGAGCTAACTTTTCGTTCTGCCAGGCACTTTGAAGAGTTTTTAGGACTACTTCAGCTGTAATTTCTTCTTCTTCCTCGTTCTCGCTTAGTTGAATATTTTCATCGGTAAGATCCATAACGAATGCTATGATAGTAACTATAAAAAGTAGAAAACTAGTTAATCTTCTTATGCTATAAGCCACAATAAAGTGAATCAATAATAAACAGATACATAAACATAGAAAATTAAACTATAAACGGCAAAAACGCTCCCGACTGAAAAAGTCACGAAACGAAATTGGCAGAATTTACTTGACATGATGACATTCTGAATTTTGACAGTGACTTTGATTGACATTACTAATTTGACAGTTAGCTTTAAAAAGTTGAGCTGGAATCAAGGAACGTTTACCATTCAACTTACAAATCTTCATTTTTATTTAGACCTGTTTGAGACAGCAATTTAAATAAACCCTCATTATACTGCCTAAATAATACATTCTTATAATATGTTCTGGTGCATTTGGCAGAAAATATAATCTAGTCAGCTATGTCGTTTAGTACTACTAGTAATGAACAGATGGCGCAAGGGTTTAGCGATCGCCTGATGCGATGCGTGTCGCGGGTGTGGGAATCCACACGGAATAAGTATTTGTGTGTATTCGATCTGATTCCATGGTACAGGAGAAATTTCTAGAGTGGGGCAAAGTTTATTTAGTGGATCCAGGCGAGACACAATGGCTTTTTAATTATTTTCGATTTTCGTAACTTTGTTCATATTGGATTCACGTGGAATTGCGGAATTAAACACTACAGTAGTAGTTGTCGTATAATCACGGTAAAGGTACACTAAACTTTTAAATTCTTATATTAGTCAAGGAACTATTTCTACTACAACAACCGATAGTTAGAAAACGCGCGGCGGTTAGGAGCTAGGGCGCGTGCCGGTTCGAAACGTGTTCCTGCGTGTACTACGCTTGCGTCGGACGTTCATCGGCGCGCGATCTCTTAGTGGGTAAGTCAATTATCACTGAGCAAACAAATACCGCAACTGTCGCGAGTATCTTGGGAGCATATCGGCCTACTTAGCGTATCTGCCACCACGTTTGCTTTTCCCGGGGTGAACTGATACTGAATGTCGAATGATTTTAGCTTTAGGGCCCACCTAACCAAACGACCTGTAGGGGACTTTAAGAGTCATCAGCCAACGAAGCGGTTGATGGTCGCTACCAATAATCACCGGATGTCCGTCTAGGTAACATCTAAAACGCTCCACAGCCCACACTTCCGCTAAGGCCTCTCGTTCTGTTGTTGAATAGTTTCGCTCAGCGGCGTTTAGGAGACGACTGGCGTATTCAATGGGTCTTTCTTCCTTGCCCTCCCCCTGGAGTAAAACGGCTCCGAGGGCATAATTGCTCGCATCGGTGCGGAGGACAAAAGGGCGATTAAAGTCAGCCTGGATTAAGATTGGCGCTGAGGTAAGTAGTTGTTTCAACTCGTTAAAAGTAGCGATCTGAGCTGAACCCCAGGTCCAGGTCTGATGCTTTCTTGTTAGCCTTGTAAGTGGTTCTGCTACGGAGGAGAAATTCGGGATAAAATTCCTGTACCAGGAGCAGGTTTGTAAAAATGTCCGTAGATGTTTCAAGTTGCTTGGTTCTTTCATCTCTAGTATAGCTTTAACCTTTTCAGGATCGGGTTGGTAATTACGTGCCCCAGATACTTGACGCTCCCCCTGGCAAAAACGCACTTCTCCCGGTTGACTCGCAGCTTGAATTCGCGAAGCCGACTGAATACAGCCTGGAGATCTTAGAGATGCTGCTGGAAACCTTCAGAAATGATAAGCAGGTCATCCAAATAGGCAAGGATTGTCACATTGGCCAGAGATGAACAGGAGCGTAGCCGGTCGATCAGTCGTTGAAAGGTCGCCGACGTGTTTTTAAAACCAAAGGGCATGCGCTTGAAGCGAAAGGTTCCCAAAGGACTAATAAATGCGGTTTTATCCCTATCCTGCTCATTTACACTGACCTGCCAGTAACCGGATCGCAGGTCCAATGTACTCATATAACAATCCCTCTTAGTCGACTGTAACAATTCATCGATCAAAGGCATCGGGTAATGGTCGGTTTTGGTCACGGCATTTAGGCGTTGGTAATCTTCGCACAAACGGGTGCCGCCGTTAGCCTTAGGAACCAGGAGAGCTGGTGAGCACCATGCAGACTCACATTCTTCAATGATGTTGTCCTTCAGCGTCTTCTCAATCTCCTGACGCATAATTTCGTTTTTGGCAGGGGTCAATCGTTACGGAGGTACATAGGTAGGAGGATGCTCACCTGTATCAATACGGTGCTCAGCAAACGGGGTAGGCTCTCCCCCTAGCTGGAAAATGTCCGTATTGGTAACCAAGATCTGCGCCAGCAGATTCCGGTCAGGTGGATTCAGCGATGTACCTTCGTCGTCTCGGAGTACTTCAGCAGAGGAACAAGACAGCTCTGGTGATAAGGAGGGTTCAAAATGCATCTTGAACTGAACGCGGCTGTTATTAGAAAAGTACCAGCATTCCCGAGAAAAGTCCATGACTACTTCGGCTGCAAACAAGAAATCCATGCCGACCAACGTTTCATTATTACGCGTCTCAGGGAGGATAAGAAAAGGAGTCCTAATGACCTTCTCCTCTAAGTGCACGTCAAGAGTAGTTATGAGGACGTCTATGTTGCGAACGTGTCTTGAAAAAATTGATGAGCTAGGGATCTTCACGGACGGATCCAAAACAGGTACAGGCACGGGTGCAGGTGTCTTCTCAGAGGACCTAAACATCTGCTTAGCCACACCACTGGGGATCCACAACACGGTGTTCCAGGCCGAATGCTTGGGCATTTCCATGGCGGCCTCTGCGTTCGTGGCTAGGGAGGTAAAGGATTTCCCTGTATGTATACTGTCGGACAGCATAGCCGACCTGCAAGCTCTAAATAGTCACACGATCAACTCAGGGCTAATTTACGAGTGTCACCGGCGCCTGAACCAGGTGCACAGTAAAGTAACCATTCAATGGATCAAAGGACACAGCGACTCCCGAGTGAACGATGCTGCGGATAAGATCGCCCGAAGGGGTTCGAGTATGGCACCGGTGGGCCCAGAGCCCATAGTGCCTTTACCTTTCGGGTATCTACGCGGTCTGATAAGAAAACGGTCCAGGGATCAACACAGCAAGCTATGGACTGATCATAGCGAATGTAGGCAGGCCAAGGAGGCACTACCCCTCATTGACGGCCGTTTCACGAAAAAGGTCCTACGACTAACTAAACCACAGTTGCGTGCAGTCACAGCCGTAACTACTGGACATGGGAATTTTAATAAGCACACCTTCTGACAGCCCACTTTGCAGAGCTTGCATGGTGGAAGAAGTGACAGCAGCACACCTGCTCCTAAGCTGCTCTGTAATCGCTGACTACAGGACCAAATACTTCGGCGACCCAGGTACCCTGCAGGAGATAGTCGGCAGCACCAGAGCGTTGCTGGTCTTTCTCGAGGAGCTGGGGTGTTTCGAATAATGTTACTATATCCCACTCGTACGTAAAATACCCGCTTAGTTGTGGAGTTGCGGAAACAGCCCGTCGAAACTAAACTAAACTAACTAAACTAAAGTGGTTCAGTTCAGAAAAACAATGTATTAATTAAATGTTTCCAGTAAAACTAAGTTTGAATATTAACCTTTCATGTGTTTAAGAAATGGATTCACCTGAGACACACTTCACACATGTGGCTTTCCTATTGTTTCGGTAATTACAGGCACACAACTGGTTAAATCTATTATATCTCAAATACTGTAGTATATTTTTTTTATTGTTGTCATCAACACATCTCTCCCTCTCTTTGCCTAGCCTTGTCCTTTTTTTGGGCTTGCCTATTCTCGTCATGAACAAATATCCAATCCATGTAGAACTTTTTCAACTATGTTGAAGTTGCCTACCAGAATAGCTGAATATACATAATACTAAATTATTAATCTATAAAAGAATGTATACAAACCTTCCAAGTCTATTTCTTCATCTTCGCCAGCAAGGTCTTCTAAAACAACTCCGTTTACAGTTTCAATGGCTTTCAGAAACACATGGCTTTGCACGTTAGGATGTTCTGCCATTTTATTATTTTCGAATGTTTGCATGTTCCCTGGCATTTTATCTAGAACAACAGTCTTCATGTGATTCTCCATATTTAATAGATATTCTTGAGCATATTTATACTCTGTTGGGGTTAGAAAGTTAGTCCCTGATTCAACCCGTTGTCTTTCTTCATTTAATATTGGTAAACAATACTTCTCTATTTTATTTAACCTAGTTTTAAGATAATTGCATATAATAAACTTAATTCTACTCAATTCCATTTTGTGTATCGTAGCTCGAAGGTCTGTTTTAGGAAGTTTGTTTATATTCCGTTCCATGTGTTGTATCTGCCCCAGCATGCACTCTACCATATCATTGCGATGTGGCAGTATTTCTGGAGCTAACTTTTCGTTCTGCCAGGCACTTTGAAGAGTTTTTAGGACTACTTCAGCTGTAATTTCTTCTTCTTCCTCGTTCTCGCTTAGTTGAATATTTTCATCGGTAAGATCCATAACGAATGCTATGATAGTAACTATAAAAAGTAGAAAACTAGTTAATCTTCTTATGCTATAAGCCACAATAAAGTGAATCAATAATAAACAGATACATAAACATAGAAAATTAAACTATAAACGGCAAAAACGCTCCCGACTGAAAAAGTCACGAAACGAAATTGGCAGAATTTACTTGACATGATGACATTCTGAATTTTGACAGTGACTTTGATTGACATTACTAATTTGACAGTTAGCTTTAAAAAGTTGAGCTGGAATCAAGGAACGTTTACCATTCAACTTACAAATCTTCATTTTTATTTAGACCTGTTTGAGACAGCAATTTAAATAAACCCTCATTATACTGCCTAAATAATACATTCTTATAATATGTTCTGGTGCATTTGGCAGAAAATATAATCTAGTCAGCTATGTCGTTTAGTACTACTAGTAATGAACAGATGGCGCAAGGGTTTAGCGATCGCCTGATGCGATGCGTGTCGCGGGTGTGGGAATCCACACGGAATAAGTATTTGTGTGTATTCGATCTGATTCCATGGTACAGGAGAAATTTCTAGAGTGGGGCAAAGTTTATTTAGTGGATCCAGGCGAGACACAATGGCTTTTTAATTATTTTCGATTTTCGTAACTTTGTTCATATTGGATTCACGTGGAATTGCGGAATTAAACACTACAGTAGTAGTTGTCGTATAATCACGGTAAAGGTACACTAAACTTTTAAATTCTTATATTAGTCAAGGAACTATTTCTACTACAACAACCGATAGTTAGAAAACGCGCGGCGGTTAGGAGCTAGGGCGCGTGCCGGTTCGAAACGTGTTCCTGCGTGTACTACGCTTGCGTCGGACGTTCATCGGCGCGCGATCTCTTAGTGGGTAAGTCAATTATCACTGAGCAAACAAATACCGCAACTGTCGCGAGTATCTTGGGAGCATATCGGCCTACTTAGCGTATCTGCCACCACGTTTGCTTTTCCCGGGGTGAACTGATACTGAATGTCGAATGATTTTAGCTTTAGGGCCCACCTAACCAAACGACCTGTAGGGGACTTTAAGAGTCATCAGCCAACGAAGCGGTTGATGGTCGCTACCAATAATCACCGGATGTCCGTCTAGGTAACATCTAAAACGCTCCACAGCCCACACTTCCGCTAAGGCCTCTCGTTCTGTTGTTGAATAGTTTCGCTCAGCGGCGTTTAGGAGACGACTGGCGTATTCAATGGGTCTTTCTTCCTTGCCCTCCCCCTGGAGTAAAACGGCTCCGAGGGCATAATTGCTCGCATCGGTGCGGAGGACAAAAGGGCGATTAAAGTCAGCCTGGATTAAGATTGGCGCTGAGGTAAGTAGTTGTTTCAACTCGTTAAAAGTAGCGATCTGAGCTGAACCCCAGGTCCAGGTCTGATGCTTTCTTGTTAGCCTTGTAAGTGGTTCTGCTACGGAGGAGAAATTCGGGATAAAATTCCTGTACCAGGAGCAGGTTTGTAAAAATGTCCGTAGATGTTTCAAGTTGCTTGGTTCTTTCATCTCTAGTATAGCTTTAACCTTTTCAGGATCGGGTTGGTAATTACGTGCCCCAGATACTTGACGCTCCCCCTGGCAAAAACGCACTTCTCCCGGTTGACTCGCAGCTTGAATTCGCGAAGCCGACTGAATACAGCCTGGAGATCTTAGAGATGCTGCTGGAAACCTTCAGAAATGATAAGCAGGTCATCCAAATAGGCAAGGATTGTCACATTGGCCAGAGATGAACAGGAGCGTAGCCGGTCGATCAGTCGTTGAAAGGTCGCCGACGTGTTTTTAAAACCAAAGGGCATGCGCTTGAAGCGAAAGGTTCCCAAAGGACTAATAAATGCGGTTTTATCCCTATCCTGCTCATTTACACTGACCTGCCAGTAACCGGATCGCAGGTCCAATGTACTCATATAACAATCCCTCTTAGTCGACTGTAACAATTCATCGATCAAAGGCATCGGGTAATGGTCGGTTTTGGTCACGGCATTTAGGCGTTGGTAATCTTCGCACAAACGGGTGCCGCCGTTAGCCTTAGGAACCAGGAGAGCTGGTGAGCACCATGCAGACTCACATTCTTCAATGATGTTGTCCTTCAGCGTCTTCTCAATCTCCTGACGCATAATTTCGTTTTTGGCAGGGGTCAATCGTTACGGAGGTACATAGGTAGGAGGATGCTCACCTGTATCAATACGGTGCTCAGCAAACGGGGTAGGCTCTCCCCCTAGCTGGAAAATGTCCGTATTGGTAACCAAGATCTGCGCCAGCAGATTCCGGTCAGGTGGATTCAGCGATGTACCTTCGTCGTCTCGGAGTACTTCAGCAGAGGAACAAGACAGCTCTGGTGATAAGGAGGGTTCAAAATGCATCTTGAACTGAACGCGGCTGTTATTAGAAAAGTACCAGCATTCCCGAGAAAAGTCCATGACTACTTCGGCTGCAAACAAGAAATCCATGCCGACCAACGTTTCATTATTACGCGTCTCAGGGAGGATAAGAAAAGGAGTCCTAATGACCTTCTCCTCTAAGTGCACGTCAAGAGTAGTTATGAGGACGTCTATGTTGCGAACGTGTCTTGAAAAAATTGATGAGCTAGGGATCTTCACGGACGGATCCAAAACAGGTACAGGCACGGGTGCAGGTGTCTTCTCAGAGGACCTAAACATCTGCTTAGCCACACCACTGGGGATCCACAACACGGTGTTCCAGGCCGAATGCTTGGGCATTTCCATGGCGGCCTCTGCGTTCGTGGCTAGGGAGGTAAAGGATTTCCCTGTATGTATACTGTCGGACAGCATAGCCGACCTGCAAGCTCTAAATAGTCACACGATCAACTCAGGGCTAATTTACGAGTGTCACCGGCGCCTGAACCAGGTCGGCATGCACAGTAAAGTAACCATTCAATGGATCAAAGGACACAGCGACTCCCGAGTGAACGATGCTGCGGATAAGATCGCCCGAAGGGGTTCGAGTATGGCACCGGTGGGCCCAGAGCCCATAGTGCCTTTACCTTTCGGGTATCTACGCGGTCTGATAAGAAAACGGTCCAGGGATCAACACAGCAAGCTATGGACTGATCATAGCGAATGTAGGCAGGCCAAGGAGGCACTACCCCTCATTGACGGCCGTTTCACGAAAAAGGTCCTACGACTAACTAAACCACAGTTGCGTGCAGTCACAGCCGTAACTACTGGACATGGGAATTTTAATAAGCACACCTTCTGACAGCCCACTTTGCAGAGCTTGCATGGTGGAAGAAGTGACAGCAGCACACCTGCTCCTAAGCTGCTCTGTAATCGCTGACTACAGGACCAAATACTTCGGCGACCCAGGTACCCTGCAGGAGATAGTCGGCAGCACCAGAGCGTTGCTGGTCTTTCTCGAGGAGCTGGGGTGTTTCGAATAATGTTACTATATCCCACTCGTACGTAAAATACCCGCTTAGTTGTGGAGTTGCGGAAACAGCCCGTCGAAACTAAACTAAACTAACTAAACTAAAGTGGTTCAGTTCAGAAAAACAATGTATTAATTAAATGTTTCCAGTAAAACTAAGTTTGAATATTAACCTTTCATGTGTTTAAGAAATGGATTCACCTGAGACACACTTCACACATGTGGCTTTCCTATTGTTTCGGTAATTACAGGCACACAACTGGTTAAATCTATTATATCTCAAATACTGTAGTATATTTTTTTTATTGTTGTCATCAACACATCTCTCCCTCTCTTTGCCTAGCCTTGTCCTTTTTTTGGGCTTGCCTATTCTCGTCATGAACAAATATCCAATCCATGTAGAACTTTTTCAACTATGTTGAAGTTGCCTACCAGAATAGCTGAATATACATAATACTAAATTATTAATCTATAAAAGAATGTATACAAACCTTCCAAGTCTATTTCTTCATCTTCGCCAGCAAGGTCTTCTAAAACAACTCCGTTTACAGTTTCAATGGCTTTCAGAAACACATGGCTTTGCACGTTAGGATGTTCTGCCATTTTATTATTTTCGAATGTTTGCATGTTCCCTGGCATTTTATCTAGAACAACAGTCTTCATGTGATTCTCCATATTTAATAGATATTCTTGAGCATATTTATACTCTGTTGGGGTTAGAAAGTTAGTCCCTGATTCAACCCGTTGTCTTTCTTCATTTAATATTGGTAAACAATACTTCTCTATTTTATTTAACCTAGTTTTAAGATAATTGCATATAATAAACTTAATTCTACTCAATTCCATTTTGTGTATCGTAGCTCGAAGGTCTGTTTTAGGAAGTTTGTTTATATTCCGTTCCATGTGTTGTATCTGCCCCAGCATGCACTCTACCATATCATTGCGATGTGGCAGTATTTCTGGAGCTAACTTTTCGTTCTGCCAGGCACTTTGAAGAGTTTTTAGGACTACTTCAGCTGTAATTTCTTCTTCTTCCTCGTTCTCGCTTAGTTGAATATTTTCATCGGTAAGATCCATAACGAATGCTATGATAGTAACTATAAAAAGTAGAAAACTAGTTAATCTTCTTATGCTATAAGCCACAATAAAGTGAATCAATAATAAACAGATACATAAACATAGAAAATTAAACTATAAACGGCAAAAACGCTCCCGACTGAAAAAGTCACGAAACGAAATTGGCAGAATTTACTTGACATGATGACATTCTGAATTTTGACAGTGACTTTGATTGACATTACTAATTTGACAGTTAGCTTTAAAAAGTTGAGCTGGAATCAAGGAACGTTTACCATTCAACTTACAAATCTTCATTTTTATTTAGACCTGTTTGAGACAGCAATTTAAATAAACCCTCATTATACTGCCTAAATAATACATTCTTATAATATGTTCTGGTGCATTTGGCAGAAAATATAATCTAGTCAGCTATGTCGTTTAGTACTACTAGTAATGAACAGATGGCGCAAGGGTTTAGCGATCGCCTGATGCGATGCGTGTCGCGGGTGTGGGAATCCACACGGAATAAGTATTTGTGTGTATTCGATCTGATTCCATGGTACAGGAGAAATTTCTAGAGTGGGGCAAAGTTTATTTAGTGGATCCAGGCGAGACACAATGGCTTTTTAATTATTTTCGATTTTCGTAACTTTGTTCATATTGGATTCACGTGGAATTGCGGAATTAAACACTACAGTAGTAGTTGTCGTATAATCACGGTAAAGGTACACTAAACTTTTAAATTCTTATATTAGTCAAGGAACTATTTCTACTACAACAACCGATAGTTAGAAAACGCGCGGCGGTTAGGAGCTAGGGCGCGTGCCGGTTCGAAACGTGTTCCTGCGTGTACTACGCTTGCGTCGGACGTTCATCGGCGCGCGATCTCTTAGTGGGTAAGTCAATTATCACTGAGCAAACAAATACCGCAACTGTCGCGAGTATCTTGGGAGCATATCGGCCTACTTAGCGTATCTGCCACCACGTTTGCTTTTCCCGGGGTGAACTGATACTGAATGTCGAATGATTTTAGCTTTAGGGCCCACCTAACCAAACGACCTGTAGGGGACTTTAAGAGTCATCAGCCAACGAAGCGGTTGATGGTCGCTACCAATAATCACCGGATGTCCGTCTAGGTAACATCTAAAACGCTCCACAGCCCACACTTCCGCTAAGGCCTCTCGTTCTGTTGTTGAATAGTTTCGCTCAGCGGCGTTTAGGAGACGACTGGCGTATTCAATGGGTCTTTCTTCCTTGCCCTCCCCCTGGAGTAAAACGGCTCCGAGGGCATAATTGCTCGCATCGGTGCGGAGGACAAAAGGGCGATTAAAGTCAGCCTGGATTAAGATTGGCGCTGAGGTAAGTAGTTGTTTCAACTCGTTAAAAGTAGCGATCTGAGCTGAACCCCAGGTCCAGGTCTGATGCTTTCTTGTTAGCCTTGTAAGTGGTTCTGCTACGGAGGAGAAATTCGGGATAAAATTCCTGTACCAGGAGCAGGTTTGTAAAAATGTCCGTAGATGTTTCAAGTTGCTTGGTTCTTTCATCTCTAGTATAGCTTTAACCTTTTCAGGATCGGGTTGGTAATTACGTGCCCCAGATACTTGACGCTCCCCCTGGCAAAAACGCACTTCTCCCGGTTGACTCGCAGCTTGAATTCGCGAAGCCGACTGAATACAGCCTGGAGATCTTAGAGATGCTGCTGGAAACCTTCAGAAATGATAAGCAGGTCATCCAAATAGGCAAGGATTGTCACATTGGCCAGAGATGAACAGGAGCGTAGCCGGTCGATCAGTCGTTGAAAGGTCGCCGACGTGTTTTTAAAACCAAAGGGCATGCGCTTGAAGCGAAAGGTTCCCAAAGGACTAATAAATGCGGTTTTATCCCTATCCTGCTCATTTACACTGACCTGCCAGTAACCGGATCGCAGGTCCAATGTACTCATATAACAATCCCTCTTAGTCGACTGTAACAATTCATCGATCAAAGGCATCGGGTAATGGTCGGTTTTGGTCACGGCATTTAGGCGTTGGTAATCTTCGCACAAACGGGTGCCGCCGTTAGCCTTAGGAACCAGGAGAGCTGGTGAGCACCATGCAGACTCACATTCTTCAATGATGTTGTCCTTCAGCGTCTTCTCAATCTCCTGACGCATAATTTCGTTTTTGGCAGGGGTCAATCGTTACGGAGGTACATAGGTAGGAGGATGCTCACCTGTATCAATACGGTGCTCAGCAAACGGGGTAGGCTCTCCCCCTAGCTGGAAAATGTCCGTATTGGTAACCAAGATCTGCGCCAGCAGATTCCGGTCAGGTGGATTCAGCGATGTACCTTCGTCGTCTCGGAGTACTTCAGCAGAGGAACAAGACAGCTCTGGTGATAAGGAGGGTTCAAAATGCATCTTGAACTGAACGCGGCTGTTATTAGAAAAGTACCAGCATTCCCGAGAAAAGTCCATGACTACTTCGGCTGCAAACAAGAAATCCATGCCGACCAACGTTTCATTATTACGCGTCTCAGGGAGGATAAGAAAAGGAGTCCTAATGACCTTCTCCTCTAAGTGCACGTCAAGAGTAGTTATGAGGACGTCTATGTTGCGAACGTGTCCATCGGCAAGCTTTATACGTCTTCGCGCCGGTTCAAGAGGGTGTCCCTTTCGACAGAGGAAGTTGTGCAGTGTATAGCCAGCAATGCAATGTTTGGCACCGGTGTCAACTAACGCGGTCCCCGACGCGCCTAAAATTTCGATTTAAAAAATCGGACGCAAAACTTTTTTGTCGGAGCTCCTACCGGCGCGCGCATTCTCTACACTTGTGTCACTACTACACACCATATTATCATTTAACACCTTCTTAGAAACATCATTACAATAAAATAAATCATTTTGCAAAAATTTACAAAAATGCTTGTTACGCTCTAATGCATTACGGTCGTCACTACAATAACATTTACAATTTTCCGCCAAGGTACAAAAATCGTCCTTACGCCACTTAACATTGGGAACGTTATCGTGACAATCGCATTTATTTTCCGAAACATCACAAAAATCGTCCTTACGTCCTTTTGCAAAGCAGACGTCACTATCACAAAGATTATTATTTTCAGATAATATACAAGTCTCGCCCTTACGCTCCTTTATATTTAGGGCGTCATCATTATGATCGACCTCGCAGCTGGTCATGTGATGGTTCGACAAATCGTTGTCCGAAAAATTACTCTGTACAGAATAACAATTATTATCGTAAAACATTTCAGCTTGATTGTAAGCAGGTTCACTCGAACTATCACGAGACCAGTTATTACTTTCTTGAGCAACACAACTAACATTTGCATCAACATTCTTAAAACAAGAAGAAGTAGAAGTAGTATTGTTCAAATCTACGGAATTATATAAATTTTCGGAACACGCACTAAGTTCACGATTGTTAGATTTTAGAATTTGAGTGTGCTTTGATCCCGAAATTTAAACATTAGTATCAACACTATAAAAACTTGATTCGTTGTTACACTTTTTGCAAGTTTCACGAGTAACATTTTTAGATCCGCACTTGTAACACGAAACCGAATTATGGGAATCAATTGCTGACTCACCTTTGTCCGCCAACTTACGGCACTGGTCCCTTTGGTGTCCGTAGTGTTTACAATACACACAGAAGGGTCGTTGCTGTCTCGATGTTGCTGCAGCGGGTGCGTGTTCATCACGCGGTGTTTCGGCGGTGGCACGCGCGTGCGACTCCTGCGGGCGAGCGCGGAACGGCGGAGCGCCGCCGCCGCGTGGCGTGATAGCTGCCTCGTTCGCCGGTCTCACGCTTGCAGCGGAGTTTGAAGATCGCGCGTTGTTCATTGCGGGTTGATTAGGCGTTTCTGTTGCGTTATGTTTCGTTCGCGAAGCAATGGATGCGGCGCATCGACCATATGGTCGATGATGCGGCGTTTAGCGATTCTCGCTCTAGCGATTCGTTTATGGAATCTTCGATAATTCTAGATTTCGATAGCAACTCGGCAAAATTACTGACCTCTTCGCGTAGTAATCTTTTTCGGAATTTCCGGTATACTAGGCCGTAAATCATATCAATTTGCACCTTGTTAGACAGATCGTTTGCTGGTAGGCGTGTTAGAAGGGCTCGACTCTTCGCTACGAAGATATCTGTTCGTTCGTCTTCACCCTGCTCATCTCTGAATAACTCTCGATATATTTTGTACTCAGGACGGCGGTCGCCGTACGCGTCACGTAGGCATTGTATTGCATCTTTCCAGGATCGAAGCGAAGCAGCGGTGGCAGAGTATCCGCGCGGAGGTCAGCGCGGATACTCTGCCACCAGGTTGCTGCTTCGCTAATAAGTAGCATAGACATGCCACGAATAGCGACATCATTCGATTGCTGAATCGTTGATAACAGAGCGGTAAAGTTATCTCGAGACAGCTTGACGCTGTCGTTGAGTTCATCGTCATGCGAACCACTGAGGGATTGCCTACTCCGTGTCTTCGGCATTGTTACAGGATCACAATTATGTTCACAGTTGTACACACACTAAGTAAATATTTTTACTACAGTTTCTTTTCACAGGAACTGTGGCATTCGGCCTACAGTTAGGACGCCATATTTCGTAACTGTGTTCATATTGGATTCACGTGGAATTGCGGAATAAAACACTTCAGTAGTAGTTGTCGTATAATCACGGTAAGCTTTTAAATTCTTTTATTAGTCAAGGAACTATTTTTACTACAACAACCGATAGGTAGTTGGAAAACGCGCGGCGGTTAGGAGCTAGGGCGCGTGCCGGTTCGAAACGTGTTCCTGCGTGTACTACGCTTGCGTCGGACGTTCATCGGCGCGCGAGCGTTTCGGTTGCGTTATCGCTCTCCCTCTCTCATGCCTCGAGTGCATAGTCATTAAAGCGAGAGGGAAGGCTTGAATTATTTGCGACACGATTAAAAAACAAAAAATAATCCCTGAGGTAGTCAATCAATACTACGATAATATTCTCAGCTCTACTTTTTACTTTAAATCGCACCTGTTTTCTAATATTTCACAAGTTGTCTGGTTGCGTAGACTAAAACACATTTACACCACAATTTCCAACTTCGGAATTTGTGATGTAAATGTTATTTTTTTCTTTTTTCCAACTCGGCGACATTAAGTGCCAGCGCCCTTGAGCGAGTGGGCGTCACGCCCCGCGACCCCGCAACTGCACGCACGTAATTTCGTAGGGTAACCTTACGTTGCAGATAGAGAGGACTATCCTGCCTGATTTTTTATCACCATCCATTTTTTATTAATAGGTTGTGTTAAGGTAATAAATGTTTAATTGAGATTGTAATCTTATTATTTTAATAGTGTACATTGAATAAGTTGGTTTATACGGGGTGGAAGGGACACCGACGCGAAAATGGTTCGTCGGTTATTAAATAAAATCAGCTCTTTGGGATGGCGGAATGGGAGAGCTGTTTTTTTTAAATAATCGAAGATAAATCTCGAGGTGTGGGGGGGGGGGCTCAGAATCATGTAGGTACTGAATACGTGGCAACCGTTGTCGCGTCGGTGTCCCTTCCGCCCCGTATATTTGTAAGTAATAAATGTGTCTATACAAGAATAGGAAGAACTAATTAAATGTACCTACTTTAATAACAGAAGATCTTCTGTTATTATTTTATGTATTTGTTTTGTATATAGAATGTTTTTGTCATAGATGGCATGTTTGATTTCTGTTAGTGTATGACCAGATGTAGCAGTTGGCGAACATGGGATATAGGCGTGAGTGTGTGAGTGAGTGTGTATGTTTGAATCAAATTAAATAAAAATATGTGAAATTATTTAATATTTTTTTATTTAAAAGTCCTCAAAATTTAGTACATTCACAGAATCATTACGATGTGTGTAATTGTTTGTATCGCAAAGTGTCTCTTAATTGTTTGTATCACAGAGTTCCTCTTGATTGTTTGTATCACAAAGTGTCTCTTGATTGTTTGTATTGTCTTGTATATTGTCTTCCATCGTCATTGCTCGCTTTTTGCTTTGTTTTTTTATTCTCTTTTCCGTCTTCCTGTTTTCTTTTGCGTCCTTGTACAGCACTAACTATGTAAGAGGTGTCCCTTACTGTCATGTTCCTTGTATGTCTTGGATCGACCAGTTCAGGAAGCATGCAATCTGTGTAAAATTTATGCAACTTATTTTTCATTTTAGTGTCCCAAAAGGTGTCATCCCTGTAAATTAGTTCTGGTTTTACAGGAAAGTTTAGACCAAATACCAAGCATACATTTATATTTGCCTGTTATGTGTAGTTGGCCCTGTATTTGATACCACCAATTATGTTCCTTGTTTATTCTAAAATTACCATTTGGTAGTTTTTTATAGAACAATATTTTTTTTTCGTCAATAGCTTTCCCAACCCTAGTTTGTAAGCTGTAATCGGACATTTTATTTCAGCAATGGTATTTTCATCAATAATACCATCTGGTGATGCACCTAGAAATGGTATTTCTTGATCAAGAAAAAGTCCACTCGGTTCTATTTTAACATTCTCTTGTTTTGATAACTGTTCTTTTGCGATATTTTCGTTATCTTGTCCATGTTTTATTGAATGGACGTGTCCTATCGACTGTTTGTATAAAATATGTTTTACTAAATTGCAGCAACTTACGTCATTGCGTCTTTTTATAACACGCCCAAAGTTGGAAGCGGTCAAAATTTGTCTTCTTAATTCTAGCCACTCACTAGACCCACTTTGTAGTATGGTGTTCCTTTCTATTTGACTTCGATTTTTGGCAGTTTCCGCCAAATTATTTAAAAATTTTTTTTTTGATTCTCATCACTCATATCCGGTTTTGAACATTGGTCTCCATAATTTATTAAATTTTCTGCATTGTGGTCATAAAGCCTTTTCTTAATTCTATGGTACTTCTTTGCTAGATTCATGCGTTTTAGTTTGCGTACTTCCAACTTTATAATTCACCCATCGGACTCCTGCCTATAATTGCTTTGTGCAGCAATGACCGAGGTTTACAGGTATTGAAAGATAAAGCCTCTGCATTACAACGCATATGATATTGGTACGCATATGATATTGGGCAAAAATTACACGTTTACCCCCTACAAATTTTGCAACAATACTGTGGTATCTTTCTACTATATTACTGTCAACGTCTTCAATTAAGCTTCTTGAGTGAGCTATATGTGTTAACACAAACTTTATTATATGCCACAAACTGTTTGTGAATATGTCTCTGTCTATGTTTCCATCTTCTCCAACCTTCGAACAAAAATAAGCTTTGCAAGTAGTGTGAACTCCAAAGGCATGTTCTGCGGCCAACATAATATCATTGTGTAAACTAGTCACATTGGCAGAATTTTTATAATTTCTTATAGCAGTTACCGATTACCTATCTTATAGACAAAATTCTTTGTTTTGTTATGTATTTTCTGTATTTAATTAAATATTTAGTATCAGTAGAAAGTGCCTGTAACTTATTACAAAGGTTTCTTAATAAGTAGTTCCGACATTCGATTTTTTCTATGGTTATGTTTTTATAAGGTCTTGACTGCAATAATTTTGCATAGGTATTCGCATCACCGTCTGATATTAATCTTGCATATATTAAATTGTGCATTTGGATGCTATTTTTGAAGCCTTCTACCAAAATGGTTGACTCCATTCTAGTCGAAGAATCTGAAAATAATGTTATTATTACATACATATGATGAGATGTTTTTGTTTTTCTGTTATACAAAAAAAATGTTTGTTAAATAGATTTCATTTTTTTCATTTCACGTTTCCCTCTCAATAGAGAGCAGGCCTGTGTCTCAGCAGTGGGTACGTCATAGGCTGATTATGCTTATTCTATGCTGCTTTACAACATAATTTAATATTTACCAGAAAAAAAAATATAACACTCGTGCTCCTTAGGCGTGATATTTTTCTCGGCAGCTTGGGCGCATATGCAGCAGTATTTACTTTTCACAGCCATAAAAATAATTTTTCCTGTTCTTTTCCCAATTATCGCAGCTGCGCCTGATAGGGAGGAGTAAATTTTTTTGTACGATCGTTTGCCCCAACAGCCATCTGCAATGACGTCAATAAGTGGGATGCCGTTTGCACTCACTTTGCCATCTTCAACAGCTAATCGACGTTCTTCATTAGCAGCTTCATTCATAGAAATGGCAATTTCTTTTTCCCAAACCTTGTTTACCGTGCCCATTCTCTTAGTAAATATGTTATGGGATATTTGAGGTAAATCCATTGCGGCTAATAATTCATTTAGCTGTAAATTGGCACATCCTATTGCTACAGCACCCGCAACTGTTTTGATATTTATGTCCATTTCAGGGTCATTGCAACAAATTTTAAACGTTTCGTTACACATACTGCATTTAAGTTTTAAATTAGAAACTAGCTCCAATCTACGTTCAGCTATAATTTCCACAGATTTCAAACCACAGTCCATATTCCCATGTGTGCATACCTCTTGAAGGTCTTTAAAAAACTTTGCTATATTTATTATACGCATCCCTTGTACAGCTTCGTTTTTTCTGAAAAAATGATTTTTAAGAATTACGCACTGTGAACAGATTTTCTTTCTATGAACAAAAAGTATTATTACATTACATTACAGGTACTATATCTCAGGATATATTTTGTTTGTTTAAGTATCCTCTAGGTTGTGGCTTACAATGACATGCCAGTTTTATCGTGAGAAACACACACAACTTTCTGGAAAACTCAAAATGACTAGGCCATCTTCCATTGCAAAAAAACTTTACATTATATTATATTACGTTATTAAGTTGTAAATTAACGAACCATCAAACTATTCATTTTGACCTTACTATCAGCTTCAGCACCCTCGAAAGCCATGAAAACGACACCCATGAGAAAAAAAAATAAAAATGATCGCAGCCGCCATCTTGGATTTTCGTATAGACATCACTATCGGCTTCAGCACCCTCGAAAACCATGAAAACTATTTCCCTCTCTCTCTGTCTCTCTAATATAAAGGGTGTAAATAGACCCTTAACACATCCGAAAGGCACTTGTACCCGTCTTCGCGATATTTTTTTTTCTAGACCAGACCTGGGAACCTTCGTTACGGAGATATTGGGGGTCAAAGTTCCACTTTTTCACAAGTTCTTTTATAAATACATGTTTTGATGTATGATTTTTACTTTACGTGGAGGTGTTCCACGACCCCCGTACTATCCAATCCATCCATCAGCACAATGCTTTGAGTGCTTTCCATCGAGTCCTACCGTAAAACGTGATTTTTCACCCCAAAAAAAAGTCGTTTCCCAGCAATAATTTTTGCGTAAAGATACTTAGTTTGATGTACAGAATGCTTGGTTGACGGATGTGTGAAGGGTCTGTTTACACCCTGTATAATAAAAAGTAGCATGGATCCTTGGGATATAACTTCGTTCCAATCTCTAGATAAATATTATGTTTCAATAATACTAAAATCGGAATAATAAATTAGGTAGGTATGCATACTTGTCAGCAATAATGTCCTCATTTTCAATATCCGCAGTTGCCTTTTTCTCCTGTTCTTTACAGCCAGAGCTATAAAATAAATGATTTTTTTAAGTAAATATAGGCACCGACATGAAAGTGCATGGGCGAATGTAGGAAGATAGTAGCAAGTCCTCAAAACAGACCCAAAAATTACATCTTCGCAGTCGAGGTCATACTACTTACGACCAACCAACAACTATTTCAAAAAGAGCATTCAGTATTTTTAAACTCAAATCCGGACTGTCCCTAAAACGATATAGTATGGTTATAGTACATTACAATACTCACCTCGTCTCTGCATTTACGACTTGTGAATCTTTGTTATTTGGTATTCTCCTAAAACAGAAATAATATAAATATTTAAATAAAATAAAAGAATTTTTACTACAATAAAATCATATTCTTATTTGAATATTTTATTTAGGTACACTAATTTAAACTTTCGATAGAGATTCATTATAATTTTATTTCGATCAAAAACGTTACTTACCTCAGTAATCTATTATTTTCCAGTATAAGGCGTTTCTTTTTCAATAATTTGGATTTACCAGCCATTTTTATCGCGAAACCTCAAAGCGAATAAATTGTGTTGTGTTTTCTCGGAGCGTTAGCGTCTACCCGTGACCAGTGTACAACGTAGCGTTGTATTGTAACTATGATTGTAACGTAGTGTTACATACTCTTTGCCCGTGACCATCCCGTGACAGTGGCCAGCGATGCACTGCCGCCCGTCGCCTGCAAGGGCACCCGCTTCAACGCGCACCAAGTTTATTCGAAAAAACAACACACCTTGATTTTTCAAACACAATACAAATAAAAGCCGTAGGTATACTAAAATATGGGTCATTAAATTGTCTTTTAGATGGTCTAAGTTTCATGCAAATACGCCCGATAATTTTTGCGTGATTATCGTTTTTTTGCCCGCGTTTGACATTACTTTACAAATTAATTACACTATTTTATAAAAATATAATTTCATATTTTCACATATCAAATTATGAAGAAAGTTGTCTAGTATAACATATATTTTTTTCAAATAAATAAGACTAGAAGTTTAGACGTGATATTCAATTTAAAATCATTAAAAGTCGTATATCTGCGCCTTAGTGGCGTGTCGTGGCGCCTTCCGACGCAGTTGATTGGCTACAAAACTCATTGCGTTATGAGTGACGTAGGCTGGAACAGAGTCGTTTGATTGGTGGATCCCGCGCCACGCCACGCCACGACACGTAAGTGTGGTGCCGATGCCGACTTTAATCTTATATATTAATTCCAAAATTAGGGGACCTACAAAAAAAATAAACATTATTTTGACCTCCTTCTGTCAGCTGTGATGACAATTCGACACACTAGTGAGACTCTGGCAATCCTTACTTAATCATACTAATATTATAAATGTAAATGTTACTTTGTTTGTTACGCTTTCACGCAAAAACTACTGAACTGATCATCATGAAATTTTGTACATACCTATATTCTTGGAGGTATTAGAAGTAACATAGGATAGATACTTTTTTTTTATGTGTTCTCTGCGAGTGAAGCCTCAGGTAAAAGCTAGTATAATATTATAAATGTGAATGTATGTTTGTTTGTTACGCTTTCACGCTTAAACTACTGAACCGATCATCATGAATGTATCACCAATGTAGGTAGGTACATGAAGTTTAATTAAATAAATAAACTTTGTACTTATATTCTTGGAGTTATTAGAAGTAACATAGGATAATTATAATAAATTAAATATATATATTAATGACTTCACTGCGAGCGAGGCCGCGGGTAAAAGCTAGTTTTATATTTAATTATAAAATTAGCTTATTTTATTAATTATAATTATTAATTTTTCATTATTTGCTTTTCCCGTTTTACGTCTGTCACTTTCATGGTACCTAATTAAAGCTGTCAGATTGTACGTTGTACATTGTGTTCACCAGGTTTTCACAAATCCAATTAGAAAAACGGTTAAACCTATACCTATTAGACATCGAGAGCGAGAGTTATTATTTTAGGTACACCGTACATGATATGGGCCATGAAGTACTCGCGTCTCTCATGATTCTAACACTTGAATCATTCGCTATGCTCGTGATTCAATCATCATGAATCATTCCTTACGGTCGTAATTCAGTCATTAGAATCCTTCACTTGCTCGTGATTCATCTATGGCTCTCGCTTTAAATCCGTCCTTTTAACCGATTTCAAAACCAAATAAATACTAAAAAGTGTATCTCCGGTACTTCTTTTTTTATGGTTTTTGACACTGACTTCCGAAAAGAACGTTATTTTGCACTGTTCAGTATTTTTGCTTTTGAAGTCGGTTTATTTTCATTGTGAAAAAGTTTTTATTTCTTTCTTTTTAGTTTTATTACACTAACACTAACTAATATGTGAGCAAGTTCTATAGCAAGGTACCTAAAGGATTGACAAAATACTCATAATAACAAAATTAACACATTCGTGCTGTTTGTAGCTAAGGAGTTCGGTTGTATTTTCCATATCTTGAAAACTGCTGATCCGATTTTGAAGAAACTTACACTATTAGGGAATGTTGAGAGATACCTACCTAATCCAATAAAAAAGAATGATCATGATCCGATAAATAAGTAGTTTCGGAGAAATGCGTGGACAAAATATATACATACCTACATACAAACAAACACTTACGAAACTTGGTCCACGTGTATATAAGCCCACAAAGAGTAACATATGTGAATATTGTGCAATTCCAACAATAATAGATATTAGAAACATACATGTCGAATTGATTACCTCCGTTTTTTTTAAGCCGGTAAAAAACGACTCACACCGCGCGCATGCGCCGTACGGACCCGCCACAGAGTACTTTTTTATATAGGGAACCGGCACTGCCAACGACTCTGCCCATTCCAATGCGATATTCGAGCGTTTTAAACATTATTAATTTAGAAATAATTATTATTAAGGATACTGTGATTTTATTTTTGTATATTTTACATGGTTCATAAACTAATATTTACTATCTGTTTTATACAAATAAAGTCGTCACAAATTCACAATCTAAGAAGTCCGTGAAAGTTTCTCATTTTACATGCCGCGATAACATTCTACGTAAAAAAATTGAAAAATCAAATTCATAATCCTAATGATATGTTACCCATACGCTATAAAAACGAGTATCATTCGCAAGCATCAAGTTTAATTATTTTTATTAAGCTAAATTATAGCTGTCAAAACGGGCCTTTTATTTTTTGACAACTCTAACAACGACATTTAATTATTCAATGGCATTTTTACAAAATTGTTACGTTTCCAAGTACCTACATTTTATAAGTTCGTCGTAGGCTTTTCCTGTTCACGAGTAATAGTTATCTACTCGTAAACTTGTAAATCCTACTTAGCTGTGAGTCTGTGATAGTTTTCCTTTTAATTTCGTTATATAATAGGGGTTAAAGTATGAAATTGCCGTTTTATTGTAATAGATACTTCGAATTGACATAGAACCTTCATGGTTTGAGATTGTTGAGTGAAACTTTTTTCACATGGTAGGTACCTATGAAGTTCTTCTTTTAAAAAATGTGCAACATTCGAATTCAGCTTAGACAAGAAATATGGATACTTCGAAAATTCGAGTGATTTTTGAATACGTGTTCCGACGCGGAACTAACGCGGCAGAAACAGCTCGCAATATCAATGTTGCGTTTGGAGAGGGGACTGCTAATGAACGCACCGTGCGATTTTGGTTTAAACTCTTTCGTGATGGAAACTTTGATTTGAAGAACGAACCACGTGGAAGAACGCCCACAGGTGAATAACAATAAATTGAAAGAGATGGTGGAAGACGATCCGAGCCAAACTACCCAGGAATTAGCGGCATGATTTAACGTTACCTTACCAACAATATTGACTCATTTGTGTCAAATCAATAAAATAAAAAAATATGAATATCAATAAAATAAAATGGGTGCCTCATGATTTGACTGCCTGCAGAAAGAAACGCGTGTTGAAACTTGTGTTGCCTCGTTGAATCGATACAGAAATGAAGGAATATTGGATCGAATTGTGACATGTGATGAAAAGTGGATTCTTTACGATAACCGCAAACAAATAATGCAATGGCTGACCCCAGGTCAAACGCCGCAAAAGTGTCCTAAAGCAAAGCAATAAAAATGTAATAGTAACTGTTTGGTGGTCTCAGCATGGTGTTATTCACTACAGCTTTCTCCGATCTGGTCAAGCAATAACGGCAGATGTCTACTGTGCCGAACTCCGAACAATTATAGCAATACTAGCTGTGAAACAGCCCCGACTCATGAAACGATCTTCACCATTATTGCTCCATGATAACGCGAGACCTCATACAGCACGAGAAACCGTTTTAACTATACAGGAACTTCAATTAGAAACTATTCGTCACACTCCGTATTTGCCAGACCTAGCCCCAACGGACTACGGATATTTTTCATGATTTGGACAAAGTGATAAAAAGTTTTCGTCTCAGGAGGCAGTACAAAATGCTTTCACACAGTTTGTCGAATCTAGATCACCAGAGTGTCACAAAGGCATAAATGACATTCCTATTAGATGGCAGCAATGTACCTATAGATAATAATGGTAATTATTTTGATTAAATAAATATGTTAAATTTAAAAAAACAAAAACTAATTTCAATTTTTCAGTACAAATCGGCAATGTCATACTTTAATCCCTCATATAATACTGACGTGAATTTTTTCACATATCCAAAAGCAACCAGTTAGCTGGAGGACACTTGACTCTAACAAAAAATTGCCATTTTAAGCTTAATTTTACGCAAACGGATCCCTGAATCGAAACATGGGTTTTACAGACCAGTTATTAATATTTTTGAATGGCCTTTCCAACGATACTCCACGCCATGGGAAAGACGAGAAAAAATACATCCTCATTTTACGTGTACAAGTGGTAAAAAAAAACTCCTTTCTTTTTCCCACTTTCTCGGCGTGTGTGTCCTATAAATTATAACTTTCTAGTACTAAAAGTCTCTGAGGTAAGCTGCGGACGGACATGGCGAAACTATAAGGGTTCCTTGTCCTCCGAAACCTTAAAAAGAGGCTAAATATGCATTGTTGCAATTGCAACATGCAAACGCATAGAATCCGGTCTCTACTTATAATATAATGTGACCATAAATAAGCTCTTAGAGTAAGGTTATTTTGAGAGTGTGTAAGGGACAGATGTATATGACTTATATACATCTGCCACTTTAGCGATTCCAAAATTAACTTACTCTAAGAGCTTATGGTCACCCCCCAGTATTTAAGTTTTGTTTTAAAAGGGCACTGATCAGCTGATCTGTTTGAACACGTGATCGAATGACTCCTGGAGGTCTTCATCTGTCTCACTTGTAGCCTCATCTCTGGTCGTGGACGGTCTACAAAGAAATTGTATTGTTATTCTTATTCTTAACGTGTCGATGACAAACTCTTTTTAGTCAAATTCCTTGCCCTGCCCAGAATTCAGCCACGGCAACGCCCTTCGCCGACGCTAGCATAAGGTTGTCACGTGAACAGACAGAGATGACACAAGACGGAAGATGGGTCATGGTCTGCGGAGAGGCGCCCGCCGCACAAACACTGAAGATCGGAACCATCTGACAACCCCAGCTATGGATATTGTCTTCAACTCGTTCGATGCATATGTTCAGGGTACAGTTAGATACAAAAAAAATACCCTCCCACAGTCGGGTAAAAATTCAACCGACTTCCAAATAAAAAACACTACAAAGTGAAAAATAACTTCAACGAAGAAACGTAACCAGAAACACCGACTTCCAAAATTGAAGTGCTTTTTTGCTTTGTAGAGATTTTTATTTGGAAATCGGTTGAATTTTTACCCAACTGTGGGCGGGTAATGTTTTTGTATCTAACTGTACCTGTACTGTACTGTCGGACGAGTCGGGAATGAGACGAAATACGGCTTGAGGCGAATTGGGAAACAGACAAAATGTACAAAGTGACGTATTAATGGAACTGACCTATTAAGGATAGCGATGAAATAGCAAGTGCACTAGTGTGACAAATTATCATCATAATCACGCCACAAAGTACATAATCGGCGGCGTATTTTGTGACTACGCCGACAGTAGACTCTACTATCATTACCTACCTAGGATTATGGTGTACCCAACTAGTGATAGGCAAAGATAAATAATCTTTATAACAACCTACCTAGTAGGTATTTATGTGATAGATCACTAACCCGAGGCCCAGGGTTGCTCAGCGGTGGGGTTGTTTTTGTATGTGTGTTTTTATCTTTGTAAATGCACCCAGGATAAAGGCCAAAAGATTTTTTTCACTGACTGATCCTAACTTTGACCGGATTAAAGAATGTGTCTCCGATGAAATTGGCATTTTGTATAACCTCATAGAAAAAGCATTTGAATTGCATTCTACTCAGTTCGGTTGATTTTAAAAACAGGCAGCAAAATATCACCGTCAGGGCGTCGTCCTTCGAGTTAAGATGGAAGTGCACAAGTTTCAGTTCTTGGTCTTTTCCCAGTTAAAATGTCACTTTTTACTGGGCGTCGCGCTCTACTTTTGGGCTGCAGTCTTTTTTTTTCTATTTTATTTTAATGACCTTCCATGATTGCTAGCGAAGGTACAGGGGCGAGCAGGAGGGGATTTGGATGATTCTATTCGTCTGAACCTTGCGAGTGTCACTGGCTAAATTAAAAATGGAAAACAGAAAAATGGCGCCTTTTGGGCGCCATATTGTGGAGGCCCGATTTATTTTTTTCTTTCAAACCCATCGTATCAAAATAAATAAAGTGGGGTATCAAAATAAAGGATTTAAGAGGTGATTTCAATAATATACAACACTAGCTGTCCCATGCGGCTTGGCATCCGTCAACTGGCTACCTACCTACCCATTTACCCTACCTATACTACATACATGATTGTTTGCGTAACTTTAACAGCTTACGTAGTGCACGCAACGGAAGCACTCAAAAAGAAATATTTTTCCCCGTTTTTGCAACATTTTTCATTTATGCTCAGCTCCTATTGGTCTTAGCGTGATGTTATATAGCCTATGCCTTAAGCCTAAGCCTTCCTCGATGAATGGTCTATCCAACATAAAAGATTTTTTCAATTCCAACAAGTAGTGCCTGAGACTAGCGCGAAACAAACTCTTCAGCTTTATAATATTACTGTAGATTTATATGTTTAAATGAAATTAATTCGAAAAAGCTACTAATTATTGTACGATATTTTTTCTATGTATTTAGTCAGTTTGTAAAATAGGCAAATACAGGCTAGCTGAATAATTTTACCTTCTAAGGAGCCGGCGCTTCTTAGCTCTTCTCGAGAGATTTTGGGGCTCGCAAATGGTTCCCGTGACCAGCTGTCGAAAAACTAACCACCAAATCGCTCTTTATAAAATGTAGGTTCCAAGACAGTTGTTAAGTAGGGGCAGCTAAAAGAGGGTGCGATGTAAATGCGACGACAGCTAGCGGGTATAATCCTGTTAACGTTACAGCAGGTACTTCTTAGTGGCCTCATAACGATATTAGCAGAGTAGGACATAAGAAATACAGGGTTGAATTGGGAGCTAATTTTTCCCTTATATTATTTTATTGAATAGAATCGTTTGCAGATTCTGTCTCTCCAGACGGAGTAGGATTTGCCCCAGTTTATTAGCTAATTAGGCAGGTTCGATAAATACTTTGGTACATACTACTTCAATTGGAAAGGAAAAAAAAACGCTTGACAAGGTCGGTCCGTGGATGGGTGACCATTTTCAATATACCGAGTTTCCTGCGTGCCTGGGACAGCACGTTAAGCCATTGGTCCCGGCTGTCATTTGAAGATCTTTAACAGTCGTTACGGGTAGTCAGAAACTTGAGATTTGACACCAGTCTTGCCAAGGGGTACACAGTTACTGGGTTGTGGAGGTCAGATAAGCAGTCGCTCCACGTAAAACACTGGTGCTCAGCTGAATCCGGTAAGACTGGACGCCGACCCCAAGATAATTGGGAAAAGGCTAGGCAGATGGATTTCACTTGGATAACTGCTTGGGTATGACAACGACGCATAATTCAATATTATACAACTTCAGGCCGACTTACTTTTGTGTAATGCACCAATGGATTTTATTCGTAAAAATACTGGTGTGTGTTCAAGTAGATAAATATGGTTAATAAATAGCTGAATCTAAGATACACAAAATTTTCAATTCACTAGTCTTGACGTTCACTAATACCTAACCGAATATCCGACATTAATAAATTGTACAAGTACATCACTGTGTAAAAATTGTCTCCAGGTATTGTATAGGTAATGTGTTCACCTTCTTAGATACGTATATCTCATTATGAATATTGATTTTCTCCGCGACGTCATTGCTTCACCATATAAAAGACGTTGCAAAACCTGAGACCGACGAGTAGCCTCCAACCCACGGCAACCCCGCCGCACCACGGGACAGGTTAAACTAAACTAAAGACTGGAGTAGTTCGTTAAACGATTTTCTTCAGTATTTTTGTAATAACCATCTCGGAGCATTCCTCTCCTAATTTTAAGTAAGCCTCGAGTAGTCCTTATTTTAATTCAATCTTGTGAATGATCCTGCTAACGGGTGCATAATTCTAAGGTAAAGACAACGACAAGGAAGATGTCGCTGACTCTGGATCCCGGGCCCGGTATAGCTGCCCTGCAAGCATGGGGCGGCCAGGTAGCGGCGTATGGCGCCTCCAACCAGACCGTAGTGGACAAGGTGCCGCCTGAATTGCTTCATATGGTCGATCCTTACTGGTGAGTCTGTGTAGGATCTACCTATTTCAATTTTAAGCTTAGGTATTTTAATATCTTCTGATTCTTTATTTTTAACCGTTATTCTAAATATTTCTAATTCAGGTACCAGTTTCCTCCGATGAACCCGCTTTGGCACGGACTCCTGGGATTCACTATCGGCTGTCTTGGATTCATCTCTATCACTGGCAACGGAATGGTCATCTACATATTTATGTCAACGAAGGTATGTTTCAACAATTTTTTGTTTTTATTTTCTATGCTTTCGGTAAACTTTATTTAAATCTATTGTTTTATTTTCAGAGTCTTAAAACTCCATCAAACCTGCTTGTGGTAAATCTCGCTTTCTCTGACTTCCTTATGATGTGCGCTATGTCGCCGGCTATGGTGGTAAATTGTTATAATGAAACATGGGTATGGGGTAAGTTGTTTTCATTATACAATAGCAAATGCTTCTTTATTTTTATTACCTTCTAATCACTCGACTTCGATCTCAATCAGGTCCTCTTGCATGTGAACTCTACGCTTGTGCTGGCTCTCTATTCGGATGTGCATCGATTTGGACCATGACCATGATAGCTTTCGACCGCTACAACGTAATCGTGAAAGGTATCGCCGCCAAGCCCATGACAAACAACGGAGCTCTTCTGCGTATACTCGGTATTTGGTTGTTCTCACTTGCATGGACTCTTGCGCCATTCTTCGGCTGGAACCGGTAAGGACTCCAAAATTCTTGTAGTCACACAATATTCAGTCAATTATGTGCCTACTAGTTTAAACCTTTTATATGATGTTATAGATATGTGCCCGAAGGAAACATGACTGCGTGTGGCACTGACTACTTGTCCAAAGATTGGTTCAGCCGCAGCTACATCCTTATCTACTCCGTCTTCGTATACTTCCTGCCTCTTCTGCTTATCATCTATTCTTACTTCTTCATTGTCCAGGTAACGCAGTAAATAAATTTTACACTAATGCAGCATCTTTATTTGAAACAGCCTGTCCGATAGGTATTAATGTTTTCTTTGATCCAGGCCGTAGCAGCTCATGAGAAGGGAATGAGGGAACAAGCTAAGAAAATGAACGTAGCTTCTCTTAGGTCTTCAGAAGCGGCTAATACCAGTGCTGAGTGCAAATTGGCAAAGGTCAAATTTATTCTCATTAAAAATAATGTTACTTTACCTTTACACAAACAGGTTATTAATCGCTTACTATTATTGCAGGTTGCTCTAATGACAATTTCGCTGTGGTTCATGGCGTGGACACCTTACCTCGTGATCAACTACACGGGTGTATTCGAAAGCGCGCCAATCAGTCCTCTTGCTACTATCTGGGGTTCACTCTTTGCAAAGGCTAACGCCGTCTACAATCCTATTGTATATGGCATCAGGTCTGTATTTCTTGAAAAAACATAAATATTCTGAGATCGTTAACAGCTGACTAGCAGCTGACCGCACCTCTAAAGTAGTAACTAACCGAAGATGATTGTTGTAGCCACCCGAAGTACCGCGCTGCTCTGTACCAGAGGTTCCCGTCGCTGTCGTGCCAGGCGTCGCCCGATGAGAGCGGCTCCGTGGCGTCCGGCGCCACCGCAGTCTCAGAGGAGAAGCCAGCTGCCTGAGCGCCATGCTCTCGCCTCCTCGACCACAGACACCTCCACGACTAGGCCTCGCTGCTCTATGGACACTCGATTCTGCCAAAGCGATGTTATTTATTATTTTTATACGCAAACATTTACATTTGTACAAAGCTATTTAAACTTGAGCACAGAGCGTGTGCTGGTTGCAAAATATTCAGGTTGTCCACCTTACAAATCGGCACTTGCGTATTTTGAGTTCACGTTTTGGGTATCGAGTTGACGTTGCACACTTTTCTTATACCTTACATTTGCTTTAAATATCGGTCGACGGCATATAAAAAAATACAAAAAAAAATGAGAATCAGCAGTATGTCGCCAGGCCGCCCCTTATCCATGAGACTGCTCCACTTAGATATAGGCATTGATATAGATATCTCTACGAAGAAACAGGCTCTGTATCTTGGACTAATAAAGTTAAGCAAGCAAAGTGGTTAATGATCACAAAAAAATGTTTTTCTTTCTACCATACCGTGCTCCACACACGCACACCACACATTAATCCCCACCTCATACAAAACTTTAAAAATAAAATACATAATTATTTCTGATTTCTGATTCCTTCGAGGTAAGTAAGTATTATAAAATAAACACAAGTTAGCAAAGGGCGAAAATGTGTATCAAGGTTAAATCATCTATGATTATTATATTATAGATTACTATTAATATCATACTGGGTATTCATTATATTCGCCAAACTTCTGGGCCGCCCTGAAGTTGGCTTTTCTAGGCACAAAGCACGAAACGGTGCTGTTTTTACCCGACTGCCGAAGGAGGGTAATGTTTTTATCAGTCTATGTATGTATGTTTGTTCCTATGTGGCATTTTAGAGACCAACCGCGTTACCCGATTTTGATAATTCTTACGTCAATCGATTCGTCTTAACCCTGCGAGTGTCACAGGCTACATTAAAATTGGAAAATAGAGAAATGGCGGATTTTGGAATTTTTGACTATCGTTGGGGTATCAAAATAAAGGGTTTTAAGAGGTGATTAAAAATATAAAAAACTTATTTGTTTAACTGTACCTAATTCTAAAAAAAATAACTAAAAAGATTTAAATAAAAAATAAAACAAAAAACCCGACTGCTTGAAAAGCGAACTAAAAAGACGTAAACAAGAAGAAAATCATGTTGTGCAGTCGGAGGATCCTGGACCTACATCTTAACCAGCTCGCGAATAAGTACAAGATACCGGCACGGTTCTTGAGCGCTCGGCGGAAGAGTGGGGATCGCTTTGCGCATCGTACACTTATGACAAATAAAACGCACACCCGTTTATTATTTATTTTTTCTAAGTTACGGTCTACGTAATTTTTTACTTATAAGATTAAATAATAATTTATTAAATTGAGAAATGGAAATTGAGATCAAAAAAAAGGTAACTAACAAAAGTATTTCTAATTTAAAATTATAACTTAGTTCTTATAGTTTGTCAAAAATTACTAAAAAATCTACAACGTACCTACATACTTTTTTTTGTTAACATTTTTGACCTCTAATTTCATTTGTTCATTAATGAAATGAAAAACAATATAGTTTGTAAGTATAGTAGTATAGTTAGTAATGAAAAATAATAGTTTTGCTATAATTACAAACTGACATTAATTTTTTTCCTGCTATATTTTCGATAAATATTATACCTTTTATTATTATAACAAAGGTCTAATTAATAAAAAAATCACCTACCATATTTGAGTTCTAACTTACCAGATAATTTAAAATGATGCAGTTTAAAAATTTGTAGCAATTAAATTGGCCGGAATTGTACTCGTCGTCGTGAGGTACGTGCAACAAGAGTAAAGAACCAATCACGACTGACGGCTATGACGCGATACGCTACGGGCCAATCACTGCACTTTCCCCGCCCCCGCGCCTCACTTCATACCACCAGAGGGACCCAATAATTCACTTTTGCGCACGTGAAGCTCAGCGCTCAAGAACCGTGCCGATGATTGTATGTATTCTCCGACTGCAGACCGCAGCCATTGTAGCCAACTTCAGGGCGGCCAAGAAGTTTGGCGAGAACTATATGGTCTATCATAGCCAGTATTATATAGTAATCTTTAGACCATAATAACCTATATTTTAAAGTAATGGCCGAATGACACGATATTTGCATAATGACAAAACCTCATGCGACCACACTCCCTCCGCCCGCCCGGGCCGTATCCACAGAGAAACTTTATATATATAGGTACGGAAAGCCGTACCAACATTATTTTTAAAGTTACATTTTTTTTTAAATCACAGCCAAGATCGTCATGCCTTTTTAGGCCTATATTAGAATATTTGTGAATATTTAAACCAAGTTATGTAATAAATAGGATCAAGAATAAACATTAAGTAAGTTTACTTATTCCATCATGTATAAATAGTTATATCAACAAATTAAGATAATTTTGTGTTCCAAATACAAAAATATTCAGATTATTTTTTTTTTAACAATAGGTAGGCTGTTCAGTAGCTGAAGGTATGGCATTTATGCTACGCCTCCGAAATCCAAACATGGCGAAAATTTATTTAGCCCCGTAACCCCGTACTCCCCAGCCAGATCTGTGGTTCTGTGTTTGGATAATATTGGAGAAATATTGGACAATTTTCCAGCGTGCCTCATACCCAAAAATGTCTACCAGCTCTCGGATTATTACTTGAAGCATTTTACACATTATAGCACGCCCACGACTACGAGTGTGTAGACCATACGTAGCAAATAAATTCTAAATCTATGGTGTAGACAACCCGCGCGCCAGTGTTTGGTGCAGCGTTGCTAAGCAACGAATAAAAACAAACAATGCTATCACATTGAAAAATGTTCTGTGATTGTGTCAATCGAAGAGTTAAACGAATTATTGCAAATTATTTTAACACTTTCATGCATTGTAACCATAAATAATGTTTCATTTGACGCAATGGCGTGCAAAACATCGTTTGAACTTCATCATCATTTTCCTAAACTAGCTGAAGAATCAGGGTTCACCTTTAACACACATCGACCTCGTATTCATATAGACTGGAATAAAATTAGTAAGTATATTGAAATCTTAGATATTACTTGGAAAATAGTTAGAACCCCATGAACCTAGGATGCATGCAAGGTTTATTTTCATATTTCTCATCACTCGCAAGATTGTCGGACATAGATACCTATCAAACAAATGCACGTGACTGAAAGCAACAGCCTCTATTTTTGTGACCTATTATTGCCTTTATTTAGTTTCATATCTATGTACTTTTTAAATGTTAGGGCAATATTTAATTAACCATTTTGTTTCAGGACTGATAGATATAGAAAGTTTGATAAAAGAAAGAAAATTTGTTATCATCGAACAACATTTGAATGACGTAAGGACATACATATTACTATATGTAATTATTACTAATTACCATTGATAAAGTTATTAGGCATAGTGCTTGTATTTAGAAAGTAGTTACCTATTAGAAAACTTGAGGATATTGGTTGGTGGTAGAACGTAAAGACGTTGGTATTTACATAATTATCAGATTAAATAAATAAAATCTGATATAATTATGGATCTCTCGCCAGTGTCGAGATCTCTCGCCGACTGATCGACACTGTGTGTGACGACGTCTGGCTCGTTCTTTGCGCAAAGAATCAGCTTTGCCTCACGGTGAATACGTGGCAATGCTGCCAGTCTTCTGGGCACGTTCTCGGATGACAGCGATGTGGAGGAGTTCTTTGCTAGGCTACCTTTCTTTTGTATAATATGTAAGTAGTTAGGTGTAGTATAAGTTAGTTTCTATAGTTTAGTTTTGTGTAGTATTTAAGTATGTACCTGCATAATTATGCATATTTAGTCAATTGGAAAAAATATTTAAAAAAATAATAAAACAAACAACTTGCAGATATTAGATTGCGTGATAGAATCTGAATTCGATGTACGGATACTTGACGAAGGTGTCTTGAAATTGTTCAGACTTGCACAACTGGCTGTTGAATACCAACAATTTTGTCGTCATTATCTAGACCGCAGTGTCTACGTGTTGCGGGAAGAAATAACATCACTGGCGCAGGTAACTACAATAAGAAAATTTTACTGCAAAGGTACCTTCAGCTTTTTCGAAATCCTATAAAGAATAAAAATTCTTTACAGGACCTGGATACATGCAAGAAGGATCTACGAGAAAAGGATGAGGAAATACGAAGACTTAGGAAAAGATCCAGGCATGGTTTTAAGACTCCCTTGCCATATGGAAATGATAACATAGCGACTATGATTTTAAAAACTCTTTCTCACAAAGGTGACATATTTCCTTCAACATCCAACGAAGCACTTCAGTATAACAAATGCACTTATTGTGACAAGGTATTTCTGAACCAACTTTACCTGAAGAGTCACATATCTAGGCGACATCCGAATACCGTTGATACACCTCAGAAAGATACACATAATAATACTATAAACAACGAAAATACTAAGTTAAGTGCAGAAGTAAATGAACTCAGAAATAAATTAAAAGAAATGGAAGTAATTATTGCTAACACAGCTAACCAGAGTAATTCAACAAAAACAATCATTGGCGAAACTAAAGCTAATACTAATAACATTATCCAAGAGGCAAAGAAAGACATGCGGGACGCTGAGGTATCTACCAACAATGAAGAATACTTATTAAACAAAATTGAAGAATGGAAAAAAGAGGAACATGAAAATCATAATAAGGAAATGGACAAGTTAAGAAACCAGATCATAGAATCCATTAAGACTTTCAAAGAAAAGGAAACAGAGAAACCTGCTCCAACCGAAACGAATGTAATAATTCAATTACATGAAACAATAAAAGTACAGGGTGCTGAAATATTGGCATTAAAAAAAGAGCTTAAAGAGGCGGTAAGTACTACCTATATATACCTTAATCAATCAAATAATGTTGCTCAAAACAAATATTACTACTACTACAGTTCAAACTTCCCGTTCATTCATGCAGAAATCGTAATATTAACAATAACAACTTAATAAAAATTTCAAGCACTTTACAAATAACGGAATTTTGTTATACTATCCTCAGAATGCATGTTTCAGAGAATAAGAACAGAAAAAGAAAACGCTGATCGAAACAAGGCTGCCGAAGCTCAAGTATTACTTTGGTCAAATCGCGCGGAAGCTCAGTCGAAGCAATATGAACAACTGCTTCAGAAGTTAAATGATGTCGCCAGGGATGCTAAAGAGTCTCGCTCTCTCGCAGAAGCAGAGAGAGAACGAGCGGCCCAATTACAAGTATTATTGCAACAAAGTGTAAATGCTAAAACGAATGGACATATCAGCAGTACCGATGATACACCAGTAAGTAGATAATCGATTTGAATTAATAAAAATAATTAAGAAATGTTTCAATACGTAAAATATTTTTCAGACTCCGACAAAAATTTCCAATTCTTCCAATATCAGGAAGAAATCGGTAAAAAGGAAAATAAATTCAAATAAATCTGATCAAGAAGCTGACCGCAAAACCCTTGAAAATCTTCATCGTAAAGCACAAGAGTTGCTAAATATTGGATCCATAACTTCCAGTTCTTCAGATATTTCAAGTGCAGAAAATGATAAGCCATTGCAAATAAAAGCTGCGGAATTAAAGGAAACTAAGAATAACAAAATAGAAATATCTAATAATAAAAAAAATTTGGCAGTAAAACCCAAACATTCGCTACGTCAACCTGATTCTCAGATTGTAAATTCGAAAGCACAAAAAATAAAGAAAGAAAAACTGAAATCTAGTCATACCAAAAGTACAAAAGAAGGATACTCTCCATCAGTCATCCCTGCAAGGTAAGATATTAAATTTTAGAAAGCACAAGAGACACCACAAAATACGGTACAGCTTGTTTTAATTTTTATTGATTTTTAAAACGAGCTGTTTTTTTTTCAAATCAATGTTAAACTGAAACCTTTCTAAAGATTCAGTATGGTATAATTATACCTAACATAATTTCTGCATAACAATATTATTACAGCCCGATGAAAGTAGTAAGAGCGAAGATAACTGAGGAAGTAAATAGTCGTTTAGTGTCGGCTGGCGTGGACCCACTCAAACCTAGACTACCTCGAAGTGTCTTCCAAAAACAACGTTTACAAATACACCAGCAACAAGAGTTAAAAGCTAAGGTATTTAGTAGTTAGTCTAAATCTTTTGACTCTTCGCATAAATGTATATAAGCAGGTAGATATAATATAGGTATATTACTTGGAATATTTCAGAAAAATGCCGGGCATGAAAAAGCGAGACATACAATTCTGGCGTACTTAGATTCCAGTACAACAAACTTGAAAAAGGATGTTCCCCAAATACAGGCATACATATCTCCAACAAAAACATCAAAACCATTTAAGAACCTGACAGCTGCAATTTCTAATGTCAAAACAAAAGCATTATCATTGGTTAAATTGAACGATTCGAAAGTAAAGCATAAGCGTAAATCGCTAAATGCTGAAGTAGCCAAGCGCGCCATTACTTTATTGAAAACTCCACCGGGATCCGCATCTACTAGCCCTGTATCTGGGCGTAGTCCGTTTAAGGCATTTAATGTCAAACAAAACGTACCTAGTAATTCATTACATACAGCTACAAGATCAGCAGATAACCTGGGTAAGGAGGACACTAACGGTAAAGTCAAGAATTCTGTACACGATTCTCCTAAAACTACACAAAAGGAAACTGCAGTTAGTTATTCCGAAGATGGATCGGATGAAAGCGATCATAAATATTATAACACAACTAATGTACAACAGACATCAAAATCTATCGAGAGCTTGATTAAGTCACCGGCACGAAGACCTGCATCCGCTGCTGCTGATTACAACCACACCGTCAAAAAGTATACAATCAGTGATGATAACCTGTTGCGCACACAATCTGCTACAAGTTTAATTGAGCGTACTTCAAATTCAAAAGAGACTACCAAACCAACAGCTATAAACAATGAAAACAGTAGTGATGATGCCGAATCACTATTGGGCATCACAGTTAACAAGAATTTTTTGGGTACAAACACTCAAAGTACAATAAAACAAACTAAAAGTGTTTTGAAAAACGCTTCTTCAGCATCGTCTTTGAATAAAAAGAAGGTTCTTTTTGATATGGATGCAATTCAAATGAAATCGGTGAGTGCTTCTCCGTCACAAAGCATAACGGAGAAAAGCGATGGTAATGAAAAATATGAATTAGGTTTAGTAAACCTCGACGGAGAAGAATGGGATATATCCAGGTATGTTGTTTATAAATTCTTACATACATACATAAATGCACGCCTTTTTCCCATTGGGGTAGGCAGAAACTACAGAATGCCACCTGCTGCGATCCTTACATACTTACTTCTTATGCTTCACTCACGCTCTACATTTAGTCTTACACGCACGCCGGTTTTGAGTACTGCGCACCTGGCCTTTCTGAAGAACGTCACCAATAAGGTCTATGTATGTCTTTATAGGGCGTCCCCTTTCCGCGTTTCCATTCACGTCTGCCTTGTAAATACCTTTAGTCGTCTTTCATTCATCCTCTCAAAATGGCCAAACCATCTTGGGATACTCTTTTCAATTTTAGTTACTACATCTTCATTTAAACCACTATGTTTTCTTATTACATCATTCCTCAATCTATCATTTAAAGTTACACTACACATAAACGCATTTCTTCTGCATTTACTACTTTTGTGTCTTTTTTGCCATATCCAACTTTCACTTCCATACATAAGTGTAGGTACCAGCACGCACATCGACTGCTGCTGCTGCGGCTGGTCACAACCGCACCATTTACTTTATTTCCTGCATTCACTCTCCTTTCCACATCCTCTCCAATCTTTCCATCTCTTGTGAACATATATACAAACTCGTTCACCCTGATGATTAGTTTCAACATTTCCAGTTGTAAGACGTAGTGCATCTTACGTAAACATCATGATTGTTTTTGATTCATTTACAAATGTATCTATTGTTTGATTACAGCATTGAAAATGAACCTCTAAAAATTGACACGAAAATACAAAATATAACCCGCACCACCAGTCCAAAGATTGCAGAATTAAAGGAAAAGATAGAATCCCAATTGGCACGACGCAACGACACTCCTACGGCCCCGCTTGCCGGAGCAATAGATGTTCTTGCCGGCTCGATGGCAAAAGCCGCCAGTATAACTGGCAGCAATACTAGTCTCGGCAGCTCGATCCTAGACGACTCTGAAAGCGTACCCATAGGGAATCACAGAACACTTGTAAAACCTAAACCCATGAGGGTAGCAGCTAAAGATGAAAGTGACATAGATTTATCGGAATTTAGCATGGATGGTATAGTTCGTAAGAATGAATCTTTTTAAATTAACTACTAACTCCTACTACTGTATATCATTTGTGTAGTTATTACGGTAACGTAGGTATAGTACAAAAAGTACATACATAAGTGCTAATTTTACAAATAAAAAGTTTGTTAGCATATTGGCCGTTTTACTATTCAAAAACCAAACGAGAGAAATCCCAATCCATTCCCAGATACGACTGAATTTGACAAAACTCGAAGGCACCATTTGCTCATAGTTCAAACTATAGATGTCTCTTTCTAATGAGGTGACCATGACCAAACCATAGATTTAGAATTTTTTTGCTACGCAAAAAGATACACGAAGCGTGCGAGCGAGAAATCCTAATCAAGTACTAACCGCCCAAGAGAAAAAGAGAGGGTGAATGAAGTACCGATATGTCATTTTTTTTCGCGAGAAATAGTCCATAGCGTCCCATCTGTTTTACACCGCGGGGAATTTCTTGCATTTAAATAATAATCTTTAGATTTAAATTGATAATATTAATTATGCAACTATGGTGGCTTGTTCTGTGAGTGAATGTTACGTTACAAGACGAAATAACCCCAATAAATACACGTTTCATAGGTAAATACAATTTTGTCCTTAGATTGTTTCGAACGATATTTTGACAAATTTCTGCTAGTAATCGGCTCAGAAAAATATTCTTACAATAGTAAATTGATTTCCATTGTTATATAAAAGTATATTTCGTATTTTTAAACAGAATTTGCTAAAATATAATGTAAAAGAGAAAATTGTTTGTTTACGCTAGGGCTTGACAAAGCGGTGACGTCATGAGTATCGATAAAAACTTATCGTTTTATAGTGACGTCATGGCATGGTGGAGTGGTAGCCATTGAACCACCAAAAGTTTGAAGAGCTCTAACGCACTCGTTTTTAAAGTCTAAGAAAATATTTTTATCTCAGAAGATAGGTTATTTAATAAGCTGCCAAATTGTGTTTAAAAAAATGGGAAATATCTGCTATTGCCTAATTTATACACGTTTTTTTAAAACTAGAGAAATGGTTCATACCGTACTCCTAAGGGTACACAATGAACCGGGGGGGTGGTATTAAATGAACCAGGTGGTACACAATGAATCACGGTATTATAAAAACTGGTAATTGTTTGTTTTAAATGGAAAATAAATATGTCGCATCATGGCTGGCCGATAGATGCAAACCATCGGGAAGTCAGGATGTATTCCCTTAGGTTAAGACATCGTGTATGGGCAGGTCGGTGGGTACAGTCGTGCAAATGAAATAACATAAATTATTCGATACACTGGGTTTATTTAAATAGTTCACAATTACAATCTTGCTCACTAATATTACTGATCGATACCGATTCTACAACGTCTTAGCTCTAGGGCGGTCAGTACTCAACTCTTATATTCTGAGTCCCCACCACACAGGTCGTTAGAGGAAGCGCGCCACAGCGTAGTTGTTCTTGATTTGCCGACAGGTGGCGTGCTCGTGATTTGTTTTGACGTCCGTACTATTGACTAAACCCGACACGGCCATCCTGCGATACAGGCGTCCTCGTCTGTTCCTCATTGTCAGGTTTTAACAGTGTATCGAATCATGTGGAAATCCTCAATGGATGTCCTCAGCCCTTGGGGAAAGCTGAGGGGTCTGTCAGACTCTTACTGACTAAAACCACATGGTGTTCTCTAGGCCGTAATTCCTATTGAGAGGCGAGCGTGGAACACAGCACGTCGCCTTCTCGGGCCTCTCTCAGGTGACAGACTCCCCAAATCTATCACCCGCAGGCATTATCTTCTTGTCCTTGCTCCATGCCATCTCATGTCGTGTTGCGCTACACGTTCTTAGTCCACTCCGTTCTACCAGTCTCCCATCATACAAGGGAAGTTTTCTGAAACACACAAAATCTCCACACAGTATTCGCTCGTCCAATCCTGACTCATACTCTAGGTGAGTGAGGAAACATTTTGCATAGTTACATATCGAAAGGATCACTGGTCTAGGTATTTCTTTACAACAGAAAACCCCTACAGTTACAATCAAGCTGATCTAAATCGTCACCCACCAATGCAGGTGAGATTCCTGCAGCACCTCGAAAGGATCACTGGTCTAGGTATTTCTTTAAAACAGAAAACCCCTACAGTTACAATCAAGCTGGTCTGAATCGTCACCCACTAAAGCAGGTGAGACTCCTACAGCGCAGTTACAGTCAAGCTGGTCTGAATCGTCACCCACTAAAGCAGGTGAGACTCCTACAGCGCAGTTATAGTCAAGCTGGTCTGAATCGACACCCACTAAAGCAGGTGAGACTCCTACAGCGCAGTTACAGTCAAGCTGGTCTGAATCGTCACCCACTAAAGCAGGTGAGACTCCTACAGCGCAGTTACAGTCAAGCTGGTCTGAATCGTCACCCACTAAAGCAGGTGAGACTCCTACAGCGCAGTTACAGTCAAGCTGGTCTGAATCGTCACCCACTAAAGCAGGTGAGACTCCTACAGCGCAGTTACAGTCAAGCTGGTCTGAATCGTCACCCACTAAAGCAGGTGAGACTCCTACAGCGCAGTTACAGTCAAGCTGGTCTGAATCGTCACCCACTAAAGCAGGTGAGACTCCTACAGCGCAGTTACAGTCAAGCTGGTCTGAATCGTCACCCACTAAAGCAGGTGAGACTCCTACAGCGCAGTTACAGTCAAGCTGGTCTGAATCGTCACCCACTAAAGCAGGTGAGACTCCTACAGCGCAGTTACAGTCAAGCTGGTCTGAATCGTCACCCACTAAAGCAGGTGAGACTCCTACAGCGCAGTTACAGTCAAGCTGGTCTGAATCGTCACCCACTAAAGCAGGTGAGACTCCTACAGCGCAGTTACAGTCAAGCTGGTCTGAATCGTCACCCACTAAAGCAGGAGTGATCTTGACATTCCATTTACAAAAATGATCATCTTCCACAAAAGTAGAAAAGACCACATACTAATTGATCATTCCAAAGATTCTATTATAGCTTCGGAATTATCTACACTTAAGGTGCGAGAGCATATGGAAAATGTTTCCTCTGACTCCGAGGGCGTATTATTAATTACAGGTACAAAAGACATACCGAACTCATCATCTGTCGTCACGGTCCATTCATCATCATCATCACCATCATTTTCGCAAATTTCCAAATAACCTTCTTGCCCTTTAGGTACTTACTTAAATTTTACTACCCTTAAATTTTTATTAGCAATTTTATAAATTCTGTTAATCAAAATTAGAATACCAAAATTATTTAAATTTTCGTAATGCGGGCTTGACGATTCGAACGTCATCAACATTAACATGGTGACCTCACCTCTGGCGTGACTATGTGAGTTTACCTTCTTTCAACGTCATAACTCAAAATTAACCTTCTGCAAGGTCTCTAACATAAACATGAACATTCACACCAGACATAGTGTCACACAGACTTACAGGTGCCATACAGGCCTTCAGTTGACACACAGGCTCACAGTTGCCACACAGGTCAACAGTTGCCACACAACGCTCGGCTACTCCTGACCAAAATAGATCATTGGGTTCGTGAAAATAGGGAAATTTTAGAACTCTTTAACTGAATCATTACCCTGGGCCATGTACCACAAATCGATCCAAATCAACTTTAAAAATTCTGCTGCTGCAAAAACTGTCAAGCTTAAAGAAACCCTCGAGTAAAATCTTCAACGCCACGGCCCTATAGCCGACCAGCAATTGTATTGCTCTCACAACGGTCTCTAGACCCCGACCTCCACCAGAATCCACTGGTACAGTCAATCATAATACATTCGATAGACTGAATTACTAGACACTTTAAGCTTGCTCATCATCATCAAAATTCCTTTAACATCAACTTCGACTGGTACATGACCCGTTGGCATCTTCCCTAACCTACCGCGTGCATACTTGTAGGTCCTAAGCGTTCCTATTTAAAGCTTTCATTGTATAACGATCACTGTCCTGTCATAATAACCTATCGCGGACTTAATAAAGGGCCCATTTAGTTTTCACACTAGTTTCCCACACAACACTATTGATTAGAAAAAGATCCGACGATCAACAACTAAGTAAAGTAATTTTAAAATTTCCGTTAATCTTTACCATAATTCAAAGGCAATGCATACTCAACGACACCTCTTCGTAGACCCATCGCCACATGTTACTCATGAGGGGCGGTCCAGAATTTGTCGCATGAGTAGACATGTTAATCAGATTTGGTTTCACTACCACTGTCATCAACTATGATGTCTAATTCTCAAGGAACTTGGTGATCGAGGATCCTTCCCAAAAGATTCGCACTTTTTACTCAAAGATTTACATACCGACTGCTAACAAAAGGGAAACAACTAACCC
The DNA here is from genome assembly GCA_947562075.1 of Orthosia gracilis. Taxonomy (NCBI): domain Eukaryota; kingdom Metazoa; phylum Arthropoda; class Insecta; order Lepidoptera; family Noctuidae; genus Orthosia; species Orthosia gracilis. Next base: position 47,307,841 of record OX387268.1, read on the forward strand.
TGATAACCTACCTTCACGAATTAATTCGGATCAAAATCTTTAAAATTAAATATCAGCAGTAACCATTTACTATCGCTCACTACCTCAGTTATTTTTATGTAAGGAAAACGATCGCGAGATCTACTGCTATCCTAATGTTACTTTGAAAGTAAGCAAATGAATTCAGATCTGAAGACGGTGGTCGTAAATCGTGACGCAACATAAGATTTGTTCTGAATACACGTAAATGACCAGTACCGTTACTAACTCGATACAATTGCGATGGCCCTTCGTCATTACTAACTGGCTTTGTTACTGAAAATCTCCTTCTTATGGGATATCTCATCCTAAAATTCGTATTGAACCAAATCTTGAAACTATACTGCCAATAGGAAACTCATTACCTAACTACTTGCTTTTTACAAGTGTGTCTTAATTACCTAGTGATAGTGCTAGATATAACCACTACCAATTCAGTGATCAAACATGAACACTTAAAACTCGAAATAGCATCTCTTCAGTAGAGAACTTTCCACCTCACTATCGAAATAACATGGAAGCGACTCACCGAGTATTCCATTTCAAACTTGCGCGCTCCCAACCTCAAACTGCTAGTCTGCCGTTCCTCCTAACCTCTCAGATGTTGACAGGTCAGCCTTCGCATACAGCATCTGAACTGCTAGCAGCAGCAGAGGCTCCACTGCGACACAATATGGTATCTGAAACATGAAAAACACTACGAGAGTACTTGTTTACACGGTCATCTTAACCATACACAGCTTTGATGGAAATTAACCGGTGTAGTAACCTAAACCGGCACGGCAAAATGGGTTATTATGAACACTGAATGTGAATGCAGAGACCCTGTCCAAAACATGAACCACACATTACAATGTCCCAAGTGCCCAGGTAGATATTCTAACTTCCAAACAATGACAGTCAGCCAAGGCCAGTCAAGGGCTACCGACAGTGATAGTAGAATAATAACCCTTCAACAACACCCAACTTGACCATCGATAACTAACATGAAATTATAACCTAACACGGGCCACCCCGACGATCCATTGACCGCCACAAAACCAGAATTTTGAATAATGAACACTCTTGGCCATAGTCAATAACAAAATGAAAACGACTCACCAGATTGGCTTAAAGATCCATGTGTATGGATCTTTCCACACGTCCACACGCTCCTCCTTGACCTGTCCAGCTCCTTGGTTGTTGCTAGCTTCCTTGCTGCTCCGCTCTAGACTGGTTTTTTTTTATTCAAGACTGAGGGTAGTCGCAGAAACGAACCACTACTGTTTTTTTTTCTCAACTGACACCGCATTTTTTTGCAAGAATGTAACCGCCATTTTCACTAGCATTGTTTTTACGTGTGATCTCATTAGCATGACCGAATCCCAATTCTGATGTCGCATCATGGCTGGCCGATAGATGCAAACCATCGGGAAGTCAGGATGTATTCCCTTAGGTTAAGACATCGTGTATGGGCAGGTCGGTGGGTACAGTCGTGCAAATGAAATAACATAAATTATTCGATACACTGGGTTTATTTAAATAGTTCACAATTACAATCTTGCTCACTAATATTACTGATCGATTCCGATTCTACAACGTCTTAGCTCTAGGGCGGTCAGTACTCAACTCTTATATTCTGTGTCCCCACCACACAGGTCGTTAGAGGAAGCGCGCCACAGCGTAGTTGTTCTTGATTTGCCGACAGGTGGCGTGCTCGTGATTTGTTTTGACGTCCGTACTATTGACTAAACCCGACAAATACAACATTTATAAGTTTCCATATTTATTAAGTTTCGGGTTATATAAAACCACACAATCAGTCTTAAAACTTAATTTCTAACAATAATTTTAAACTTTTAAAAAGTTTTGTGACGCATAAACTACAGAAAAAAGAAAAAACAGTTTGTACTTGCTTATTAATATTAATATGAGCATTTATAAAATCACCTATGTTTTTATCACAATCAGTCTTAATTTTTTTTTTGTCTAAATCACAAATTGTACTTAGCACTAAGTAAAAATAGGAACAATCAGTTCGATCGTTCTCAGTCATAGTATGTTCACGAGAGATCAACATAACAAGTTTCTAAGCGTAAAAATCAACATAGCGATAAAAAAATAACCTAAAATGTCTTCTAAAATACTAATTGCCCATAAAAGAGATCAAAATCAAAAATCTTATAGATATGACATTAATATCTCAAGTTTAGTAAGGACATATCGATAGGGAATTTGTATGTAGCTTGTCGACGTACCGTGCCATTTATAATGGGAGGAGGTAAAATGTATTTTATGTCTTTTTTATTCACAGCTGCTGTATCAGGTTCCAGTGGTAGCGAAAATGTTTGTGTAAATTTGCTTTTTAATTTGAAAAAAGATACATAATAATCGCCTTCTTCCTCCAGCTCTTCTAATATTTGGGCTACGTAATAAACCTTTATTTTTTTCAAGTTGAATGCAACAATAACGTGGTCGTCAGGTCGAGGCTTCTGTGACAATGGAGAGAAGTTATCATTTAAAATAACTTCTTCCTCTTCAGATTCATTAAAGAAATCTCCCCCAGAAGATGAGCCATTGCAAATAAACTCTTCCTCGTCAGATGTCGTCTCTGATTCTTCTTTCTTATGGCTACTTTCAAATAGCTTTGTTTTAATTACTTTTGCACATTTCTGCCTTTTGTTTTTTTTATTTTCAGCTAAAGCGTTCTTCTCTGGTGTGTCTGTAGCTATCATGCTCTTTCCTAGTTTTCTCTTGATAATCTTACGGGGTCCTGCCTTCAATGGCGGTCTAAAATTCTTTGGTGAAATAAAGTTACTGCAAGCTCCTGACATTTTTGGAGAGCTAGTCTTTATTTCAGATGAAATCTGAACTCTGGACGTGGATGCAGTCGGCTGGGTTGTTTCTTTGGAACAAGATGCAATCTCTTGAGTTACAATCTTGGGACTTGACATCACTTGAGACTGAAAAATATAGTTTAATTCACGAGCATCTGGTATAGCAGGGGATACTTCTGTTTGCAGCGTAATGTCAACCTCAGGTGTCGATGGTGTGCGATATGAAGCGGATGGTAAAGGTTTGCTATCGTGAAATTCTTCCATAATGTTCTCAATTTCTGCGTCAGTTTCATCATCGTCACCGTAAATAGCTGGTGTCAATATAGACGGTGACTCACAACGTCCACTGCCACCAGAGTATTCCTCTACATCTATTACATTTGGGGGTGGTCTATTAGTTATCTCACTGGGTAAAAAGTCAATATCTGTGAATATTTGATCGTCAAATGGGAATATACCACATTTTTTGAACGCTTGTGTTATATTTGTTGGAGTCATAGCTTTCATATATGCTATACCCACGCATTCAGCAACATTATAAATGCTTAAATTTTTCCCCGGATTACGTAATAACCATGAGTCTATTGCCCCATTATAAAAAGACTTGAATGGGCCATTTAGACCAACATCCAAAGGTTGCATCCTAGCTGTGGTATGAGGATGAAGCGTAAGAACAGTCACACCTGAGGCTTTAGATCTAGAGCTTCTATAGACAGATGACTCTCATGATTATCTAGAATAAGCAAAGCTGGGTTACCCTTCGATGCTGAAGTGAACTGAAACAAATAGACATAAATCAAAATAAAGTTGACGATTGAACGATTGAGCACCTACAGATATTAATATCAAACAAATAAGCAAATAACCTGGATGAAATGCTTCATTACTTCAACAAATAATTCTGTATTCATCCAACCGCTGGGTGTGGCTAGCCCAAGTGTCCCTGGGGGTGCCCCATACAGCATGTGTGCCTTAAAATTTTTTCTCGGAAATACCATTACTGGAGGTAAAGCCTGGCCAATCGCATTTACAATACAGCAAGTTGTAACCAAAATTCCGCGCTCCCCACTTGTGACTTTACAGACACTGCGTCCTTTAGCTGCCAGCACTTTATGTGGACGTTGCACTGTTGTGGTCGAGGTTTCGTCGAGATTATATATTCGGCTGCCATTAGCGAATGATGGATTGCGACTTAAAACTTCTTTAAGATTGTCGAAAAAATTTTGCACATTTATTTTATTAAATGCTGTAGCCCTTGCTATACTACAAGGCTCGGGTTTTTTCACAGACAATTCAGGATGCCTTGCCCTAAACCCCCTCATCCAATCTCGGCCAGCCATTTCATGAACTTTCCACGATGGCGGCATTTCGATTTTGTTAATCACTGCCATTTGGTATGCAATTCTGCGGCAGTCTTTAGAAGTAAGGCCATAGAATTTATTTGCACAATCCAATAAATATTCTTGTATGCTGTCTTCTTGTTGGTCAGTAAAAATTTTACTTGCATCATAATGGGGCTCTAGTCTGCACGACGGATTGTTCTTGTATTTTGTGATGTATCTTCGCAGTGTTGGATAGGGAAGGTTGCTGTCTTTGGCTGCTTTTCGAATGCTTAGTCCCGACAAGTGTTTTTCTATACCTCTTTGTATAGCTTCCCCGGTGTGATACCCTTTTTTACGAGCTTCCCTCCCTACCGTGTTTCGTCCCATGCTGAAATAGACAAATACTAATTAATTAATTATACTCACATTAACACTTAGAGGTTGACTGGAATAACACTCCCCACCTGTTTATATAGCATTATACAAAGCACTTAGATGTGGTACACAATGAACCATGGTTCATTGCTTACCCAGGATAAATGGCTCACAGCGTACCCATCTCCTCTCAAAAAATGTTAGGTTATGTTTTATACCAAAAACGTTGAGAATTAATTCCAAAAAATAGTCTCAAACATGCCTAAAGACCTACATTACACATACAATTCACACATAGTTAAATAAGAGTTAGATTATTAAAGTAACTACAAAAAGAAACTCACGTTTTTTTCGTCGTTTTTGCTTGAGTAAACACAAGGACGCGGCTCACGCGTACGTATCTCGCGACAAGCGCGCGGCGACTAGACCAAACTTCACGACGTGGCAAGCGAGTCTCGACACGTTTTTTGCGCGAGCTGGCAACGTTGCGTATGGCCGGTAGGTACTATGGTTCATACTGTACACGCGGTTCATTGGCTACCACCCTACCTATACAAACTTATTTAGTCAAGTTTTGTTAAAATAGACTTCAGTTAGGATTGAGAAGATGTGTTCATCTAAACTGTACTTTAAGTTGCATGTTTATTATATTAGCCTTTGTTTTCCAAAATGTTTCGGAGAGTTTTGATGTTTTGTTACTTTGAGTAAGTTTAAGAATGTCATTATATTGTTTGCATTTATTAGTTTTACAGTGTCTTGAATACATCAATCTCTGCTCACCAGCAAATTTTTCTATTGTGTAAATAATAATTAGTAATATTTATGTACATACAGATTCCCAAATAATTCTGTATTAAGAGAAAAATGGATTCGAATTTTAAACAGAGATGGATGGTGACCAAATAAAAATTCCACAATATGTAGTAAACATTACGTATTGAAATACCTACTGCATACAAAGAAAACATAGACGACTCCTAATGAAATAATCTATACCTAATTTATTTGTGCCTGTAAGAATGACACTTCCTATCGTATGGTTAGTAAGTGGTCCACCTAAATAGTATTTATTAATTTGTATTTTAATAAAAGCAAAGCATGTATTTTGCCCAGTTCTTATTACAGTTCAATATAACCAACAACGGCAACAACCCTCTAATTGTGTTTCTTATTGTGTTCACCAAGTATCGATATCGATACTGAACATGGACTTTTTAACAACACTTTTTTAACTAACACATGGACAATTTCCCTCACACATAGATTTTATTTTTTGGTTTCGCTTTTCATCTGACTCAGTCTATCTTGTACATACTATATCTATGGACCAAACAGAACACGGGACAAATTGATTGTAAAAACGATAGTGTAAGTATCCCGATATATTTACGCTACCTAAATACTCTACTAGGTAGATAGCGTTATAGTAAATTAAAAAAATAGTAAATAGGTATATTTTTTGGAATTTTCACCACTTACCGTATGGTGTCGGGCATAAATAATTTCATCATCCCATGTTTTCCCGTGGGTGTCATAAAAGAGGCGACGAAGGGACAAACCAGTGAATGGGCAGCAGCGTTCTCTGTGCATTTGTAACAGCCATACTGCGATCGCCAACCCGCCTGCAAAGCACTCCCCATGAATAGCACAAATTGAACATAGCCCCTATAGTTCCCGGCAGCCAGCCTATCTTCGACTACGGTAGCGGTCGAGGATACGGTATGGCAAGGGTTGCTAAGGATTCCGGACGAGATCCGGCTACCCCAACAAATACCGACGACTGGACCTGACAACGTACAACACGCGCACACTCCGGTCCGACGAAAAGATCACCGAACTCGAAGAGGAATTGAGCAGTTTACGATGGAGTATTATAGGGTTATCTGAAGTTCGAAGAGAGGGGGAGGACTCGATAATCCTCAAATATCAAGTCTCCTCAAGTCTCGTTCTTCAAAACCCATCGTATAGATATGAATAAAAAGCTCTCTGATCCTACTCTCAAGCTCATGAAGAAGAGGCGTGAGATGATCCTGCAGTCTTCAGACGATGCTTTGAAATACCGGCAGCTAAATATACCTCAAAGGATCTCAATGATTTCACGATTTCACATATTATGTAGTTGCGTAGACAGTTGAGAAACAAAACTTCACCAATTTTATTCCTTTAGCAATCAATTTGCAAATAATATTAACAGACGCTAAATTTCACTCGAACAAAGCCCGCCAAAAACTCCGCAAACCACCATCTTACATTTAGTATTACCAGGCCCAAATATTTAAAAGTACTACTCTTTCTAAGTATTAATGAATATTTTTTTAAATATAACGAATTGATTAATTATAGGAACTGTAGAAATATTTAAATACGTTTCAAAGTCTATGAATCGTTTGTTTCGGTATAACATAAAAAAGAAAAATTTAAAATTTTCTTCCATTTCTACCAAACCCAATGATTAGTTGAGCTGGCAAGACGTCAGACAAGGACACACTACCAGCGGAAACCCTCTCGCCAGGACCGCTTTTGATTAGCTACCGTTTATAAGGAAATAGCTAACCTAGCTGGATGATGATAGATTTCATTTTAGCTAAACAAAAATTTTTAGTACACAGTCTAGTAGTAAGAAATACGTATAAGGTCTTTGCTTAAAAGTTTATGAAAAAACGAATTTAAAGAACTAATTTAAATTATATTCGGTCTGTAACAATTATTAAAGGTAACCCAGCCAATGCAACCTCGTTACAGTACTTTATGTATGAATGACATAACAAACGCCCGCACAAAGCACTCGTGACAGCCGCGACTGAGCTCGGTCCAATATTGCCCAATAATTCCTGTAAAATCGCAATGTCAATGTGTGTGTGCAAAATGACGCTTATACTCCATTTGTTTAGGTAGTTAACTAAATGTAAACAATCTTAACATGTCTTTTATCTAAAAAAATGTCTAAAAATTGAATCTAAAAATGTTTACAATTAGGTATTTACTTAAACCGATGTTAGGTAAGTAACTAAATTTAAATAATATTTGTTGGTCTTTTATACGATTTATTTTATATAAAAAGACATATCAAGATTGTTTACCTTTAGTTAACTACCTAAACAAATGGAGTATAGTACGTAGTGGCCTCTGCACCGCCGCTTACATATTTTGTGGCGCTGAACACTTAGATGTTCCAAATTCAAAAAGTGCGCGGTAAAGATAATTGCGGCGCACTTATAAAGAGGATATAAAACTCATTACTGCCCGCTAAAAGTTTCTTATATAAAATACCACCTTGGGGTGCACTTAAAGGCGAACCAAGTCGTACTTTTCGAATAGACAGGATGAAAATGACGTTTATTACTTACTATTTTTACAGAAATTCTACGATTACAAATCATGTTCCACCACTGTCCGCCTCTGTTTCGCGTACATACTCTCATTCTGTGTCCTAATCCACTTTTTACTACACCAGCAGCCTAATTGAGTAAGTGAAAGTGAATTCGGCATGGCGAAGGATTTGATCCCATCAATCGATATATCAATAAATGTGGCTAAGCTGGGGAGATTGGCCCCCTGGGCCAACAATATACCCTTCTAATTTTTGAACCATTGACCGACAAATTTTGTTCGTTAGGCTGGCACGGCCCCCTTTTTATGTTATTTTTATATTATAGCTGTGATTTTTTTAAGCTTTTTGAGAAATAAATAAAAGAAAAAGAAAGAAAACACATTTATTTGACACAAGCCAGAGCTATGTAGTGTTAGCTACACTTGTTGATTTGTTCGATATATAGTTACCGTTAATATAGATTACGATATTGTTGATTAGTTTATTTTATTAAAGATTTACTCGATTTATTCAGCAGTTTATCCATTTCCACGTGGAATCATGGTCACTCACATTTGTAATCTATGATATTTTTGATCCAATTTGTCTATTAAAGTAGTTGTTCGATTCTTATTATCGAATTGAGGGTAGTTGGTAAATCATCACTTAACTCACCCTCGGCCTACGTCGCGGTTCTATATATCCGTGGCGCGAAGTACGAATTAGAGCCCTGAGATGGATGAACGTTTCTTCCTCTCTTGTTGTGATCGTGTCTCAAGCTAAACGTTTTAGCATCTGTAGTGTTTGTGGACTCACTACCGTGTGGTGTGCGATCTTCAAGACCTTTGAACCCAGAGTACGTCTAGACTGCCTAACTGTGAAGTGCCGTGCACGCTGCAGGTCTTCTGCTGACCCGGGAGTTGAGATGAGGTAGGTGGTGTTCAATTGCCTCCTTGGAGATAGTAGGAATGAACGATTTCCACCCACAAATACTTTACATACACATTCTTAGGTTCATAAGCCGCCAGCAAATATTTTCTTAAAAAAGGTTGGTCAAAAACCGAACAGTAGTAATACAGCAGAATCGCAATTTATTTGGAACGAATGTACATTTTATCCTATACATTTTGTACATACATGTACATTTTGTACATACATGTACATTTTATCCCATACCTATACATTTTATCCTAACCATAGATATAATAAACAAGTATTTTATATTTCTATGATCCTAACTTATCTTGTGGAGGGGCCGAGAAATAACTCGGATACTTCGACCCATTGGGGTCTAATATACTAGATAAGCTACTCCTCCCCAATCTCGTTGAAAACTCTTTTCATGCGCTTTACAGCGAGACTAGGAGATATGAGCCAATGATCTTTTGGTATTGGATATCCAACCCCTAGGAGACTCATTCGCTTACCAGCCAGTGCATCGCATGTGCACAGAAGGTGCTTCATGCTTTTGGTATGTTCCCCACACAACCTGCACATGGATGCCGCGGTTAGACCAATCTTCATGAGCATGTCGTTGGTTCCAAAGTGCCCACTAAAGGCCCCAAACAGGTAGCGGATTTGCCCCCTGCTCATATGCCAAATGCATTCCCGTGCTTTGAGACCCCAGGAATTTCTTGTAGTGTTGTAGGCCGGTATTAGACAGCCAATGTGTTCGTTGTCTGTGATCTGCAAACTCCCTAAATGGGGCGATTTTACGAGACAAGTCGAAATGCCTAAACATGGTTCTGGACCCACACAATCATTTGCTGAGCCCTCTCTTGCCCGTTCATCTGCCACTTCGTTACCATGGATTCCTTTGTACCCAAGGAACCACATCAATCTTACTCTGTTATGCTTCCCAAGCCTGTATATATGGTTTGGATAGCATCCAGAATAAGTCTGGAGCCCACTTTGTAGGATGCCATGGCTTTGACTGCAGCCTGACCGTTACTAAGAATATAAATGGATTTATCCTTGGTTCTTCTATCTAAATTCTCTAGAGCACAAAGGAACTTTATAAAGGTGTGTTCACAGCGGGTGTAGTGTCGAAGCAACATAATGGACTAATTCCTGTAAGGATTTTAAATACAACTGATAGTTCGATTAAGATAAATATTTCAGATTTAAGTATTAGATGCCTGGATAATTTTTATGTTTGCAAGTTTGACGACGATAGTAGGTATATCTGTGGATAGAGTCAGAACTTCGCTTACTGGATAAACTAACGAACGAACTTCGCTTATGTGGATGTTGAGGTCCTCCGAGAATACCCCCACACCTGTGCCAGTACCTGTTTTGGATCCGTCTGTGAAAATTCTTAGCTCGAAACGGGGTAGCCCTTCGCAGCGGTGGTCCTCGTGCTGTTGGATCCTGTATTTCTTGTCAAAGATGAATTGCTTGGGTATCCGGTCGTTGACTTTCTATTCATACTTATTTAAATAAAGAGGAACAAAGAGACATTGAAAACACCGATGTTTTCCATTTGTCAGGAGATACGCTCACAACTACTAATTTAATAGAGCATTCAATTAAACTAAAGGAATAATGCGTGTCCAGCGTACGTAAATCCTTGTCGATTGCCTAAAGCATGGAAAGGCGAGGTACAAAGACAAATAGATGAAATGGTTAAAATGGATATTATTGAAGAGACTATTTCAGAATGGTCAAGTCCAGTTCTATTAGTGCCTACCTAAAAATACAGATGGATCGAGAAAGGAAATGGAGACTTGTAATGGATTATCGCCAACTCAATAATTGGATACAGAATGATAAATTTCCCTTACCTAACATCACTGAAATTTTAGATTATTTATCTAGTAACATTTAATATTCAAAGCTAGATGCAGCTGTCAGCTGTCTTTAGAAAAAAAATCTAGGAAGTTTACTGCATTTACAACAGACGTTCAGTATCAAATGAAACGATGTCCAATGGGACTTAAGACATCGTCTAGTGCTTTTGCTCGTCTCATGACAATAGCATATTTATTTGGAACGAATGTACCTACATTTTATCCTATACCGGTAATACGAGGTTAAATTGATTAATTTTGAAATTAAAATTGACATAACTACTTCAATCATATTTTGAAAAATATGAAATAAATGCAGTGTTGGCGACTTTACAAAAAATTTTATACATCAAAATAAAAAATAAATTTCTTCCATAGTTTGGGATAAAATAAAAAAAAACGAGCCTATGAACGTTAAAATAAAAATGGGGTTACTTTGATACCCCATTGTTTTTCATAGCAATATAAAGTAACCCCAATTTACAATTTATTTTTAATGGATTCACACTGTACCATTTAATATATTTTTTCTGCATCAATTAATCGTATTCTTGCGCTGGTTGATGCAAAACATGGCTGACATTAGTCAGAGTAGCAAATTTTAAAAAGAAAATTGAGGTGCATTCCGTTTTCACTGAATTAGCTTTAAAAACCTAAAAAACATAAAGTCATCATCAAAGTTGCCCCAGATCTCAATGTAACCCCATTCTACGGTAGGTACCTTTACATTTTATCTTATCTTGTGGAGGGGCCGAGACTCGGACACTTCGACCCATTACGGTCTATTGTGGTCCACTAGATAAGCTAAATAGTCTGGGTTAAACTATAAATCATGTTTTTTTTTATACCAAGATGATTGTACTGTCGTAGGAAATTGTCTTGAAACGCATACTTAACAAGAATCTTATACATTTGGAATGCCTAAGAAGAGTGAATTTGAAAGTAAATCCGTCGAAGTGTGAAGTTTTACGTAGGTAAAGAAATTGTTGATTTAGGACTTATGATCACTTCAGAAGGTAAATTTCCCGATCCTGATGGATCAAGGATCATTCCAAGGTAGAATGCCTGTAAAAATACCCTGTCCCGCAGAATTTGGACGAAGTCAAGAGATTTGTTGCATTTGCTACTATCCTCTGCTATGTCAGACTCTGTCCACGAAACATGTCGTTGAACGCTCTAATGTCAATGTATCCCAGCGCTATTTTGCGCAATGAGCGCGGTGTCAGTAAAACGCCGATTTCTTGAAAGTATTGTATGGGAACCATGTATGAAACTTATGTTGTTAGAATCTCTATGAAATAATCTATCACATTTCAAATAGATTTATCCAGTTTTACCTTGTAATGTATTGGTAATTGTTGTGTAAAGTCAGTGTAAAGGAATTTTTCCAGTGTTTGTGTACAAAAGTAGATAGAAATAAAAAAATAAACCATTGTTTCATATTCATTTTATTTTATTTACAGTAATACACCCTAGTCAACAATAATCAACGAAAATATCACACCTCCCCATACATTTTTTTCATACCACAAGCTTTACAAAATTACGCCGGCAAAAATGGCCCGGCCGGCGGCACAAAAAATGGGTATGTTTACACTCGAATTCTCTGTAGGCAAAGTGGCTTCAAATGCTATTGTATTACATAGTTTGGTACCTAATCTCATCACACACACAGTTTTAGCTGTTACAATTGTTTAGTTTATGAACAATGAGTTACAATGCAAAACACTTGAAAAAGTGCGATAAAAATACCCTTTGTTTATTTTGTTCGCCGAGCAAGTAGGTACTACTGCATTTATTTGAAATATTATTTCACAATCGTCATGCTAATGATATTTACTAATGGGAAAACACAACACAACGGCATGCTGCTAAACAAAAACAATACAAAAATCGAAATATTATAGGCGTTTTATTCCAGTTTGCCGAAATAGCCTATCCTTTGAATGCGTTATGTAAGAAAGATGTAGCGTTCGTTTGGAGTGATGAATGCGAGCGAACATTTTACTAGCTAAAACAGATTCTTGTTAGTCCGACTACACTTGACTATCCAGACTTCAGCGAAAATAATACTTTTACGTAAAAAACTGACGCATCAAAACTAGGATTAGGCGCCGTGCTGTCTAATAGCAATAGCAAGGCAGTTGCGTACCTACGCCAACCGTTACTTGAAACCAGCTGAGACTGGATACCCTGTGATTGAGTTAGAATTACTTGCTATTGTTTGGGCGGTTCGTCATTTTAGACCTTATTTATATGGGAAAAAGTTTTACATAAAAACAGACCGTATGCCATTGATATATTTATTTAATACTCGGCTTCGCTTCCGTTAATTGCTTATCCTACCCTAATTAGTTACCTACTGATCTACCCTACTTACCTAGATTCGGCATTCGTTTGTTTTTATAGGTCGTGGGTTTCAATTGTACGCATAAAGTAATAGTGAGTTTTGTTGACATAATTGTATTTTAAAGTTAATTCGAGTGATTTTTATGATTTTAAACTGATATTTAATATGGCCAAATCAGCAAAAAAACAAAAAGTGTAAGATAGTAAGTGTATCAGAGAATTCAAACTTGGTGGACTGAGAAATACGGCATGATTAGTAAAGGTTACAAAGCGGTGTGTTTTATGTTCTGGAACAGTGGTATGTAGAACATCGTCTGCCCCTATGTTGTGGACAAGACTGAATAAGCGATCATACCTTTACCCTATTTCGGTGGAGAACGCTTTTTCAGCGCTCTTTCCCGCGCTTTTTTTGACGGTTGTTTTTTTGTCTGTTGTATGCCTACTCGCGCGGACAGGTTTCTACGTGTCGCGGGAATAGACAAGGATGACTTAAATTCATTCAAATAACCGGCAACACCGATCGTTGCTCCTTGAAGATTTTTCAAAGACGCGGCTGGCCAGCACGTTTTGTTGTTTGAGAGGCGTGTACGCTAAACAATTTAGTGCTATTTATCTTTTTTGTGAAGTGTATGAGTGTTTGGCGCCCATAAATCATGGAACGGTAAGTGATGAACAGTTTTTATCAGCAGCATTGTGTGTTTGACTTAAATTCCATTAGAAAAAAGTATTTCAACGAAAATAGTCCTCCATTGTTCTCGCCGCGCCGGCCGTTGATCGTTTTTTCTCGGAATGTTTTTTGTGATTTTGCATATTTCTTATAAAACTCTCGTTGTAAACATTCCTAAACTAATTAGTTACGTCTCTGAAACCGCTAATTGAAGTGATTACGCCGGTACCTTGAAATTAGTAGAAAACAAAAACATCCGACCCAAAACGTCAGTTTGAATCGTGACGTCACAAACGGTTTTTTTGTATATTTTCTGCGACGTTGAAACTCTGGCTGGATGTGGCATACGGATTTTAGTACCTGTAATATTTTAACTGACTTCAAAAAAAGGAGGAGGTTATATTTTTAGGTGACTGTTTTTTCTTGTGGGTCGTTTCTTTATGCTTTCTTACTACTTTTGGATGTGTGGATTTTTTTTTAGTGCATCTTTCATCTGCATTTGTCTAGCATGTTTTTTTGGTGAGTGGTTTTTCTGGTTCTGTGCGCATTTTGCATATGCTATTTTTTTTTGCATGGCGTTCAGTGCTAATAGACGCCCTCGAGCGCCGCCTGCGAGGTGGTCTCCGCCAACCTCGCCTGTGCGCAAGCGCGGGCGAGGGCGCGGGCTCGCCTCGCCTGATCCGCCACCTTCGCCAGTGCGCGGGCCCGCCTCGCGTGATCCGCCATCTTCGCCGGTGCGCCTCGCCGGACTCGTCGTTCTCGCCGCCATCTTCGCCGACAGCTCCAGTATCACCTCGTCTGATAATACTGTCGAACGAGCTGGTGGTACCTGCGCATGCGCATGGCCGTGGTGGTGCGAATCAGCGAGGCGGGCGCGCTCGCCGTGTTGCTGCTGGCCGAATGGGTTTGGGGCAATACCGCCCGGGACCCCACAGCATCCAAGAGTACTTACCTATGCTTTTTTAACGCTTTTTAATTTTTTCACTTATCCTTTCTTTTCACTATCTCAAACTCATTTCGAGTATTACAATTGGATGTTTTGAATTTTAGCCTCGATATAAGGAATATCGAAGAGATGCCGAGGGCCATACCCCTCTGGAGACGCCCATACACGTCCGGAAGGAGCGCGTGTGGCAACCGTAAGTTGTTCTACTTGTGCCGCATGTTAATTCTAATACTATGGGTTTTAACATATTTAAATATCCATCTAGATCAGTTCCGGCGGCGGCGCGACCAGCCCCACTCCCATTGCCATCACCACCACCACCAGTTCCTGTCACACCACCACTCCCATTGCCCATTTCCCCATTTATCCCACTTCCCCATTGCCATCACACAAATGGTAGGCGGGGAGGAACATGGTGGTGATGGTGTTCGCGTAGATGGGCGTGATGGTGCCGAAGCAGGCCCATCCATCTCAGTTATGTAAGTCGCTGACGGTCTTTACTTTTCATTTCATTTCTAAAGGAATAGGTTAGACAACACCGGTTTTGTTCCAGGGGTACCGCACCGCAGCCAGTCCCGCAGCCAGCCAGCGCAGTACCGGCGGCGGCGACAAGCATAGATTGCTCTGTGCCTTCGCCAGCTACGTAAGTTGTTTTCGTATCGGACTTTAATTTGTATTCATCTCCTAAAGACACAGGTACTACAACACTTCTTTTGTTCCAGATTCCAGGATTACAAGGACTCACCGTCCATATCGTCTGGCGTCTGGCATCCAACCCTTCATCATCGCCCACGTCAGAGTCTTCGTGAGGATGACATCTCCAAGCTGATCAACTTCGGTAAGTGCTGCTGATTTCCGTCTGGTTAGGGGCTACGGGCAAACTTCTTGTTTCTTCCGGAATTGAAACCTATTTATAATTGTCTACAGGTAGTGACGACGACGACTCTGACGCGTGCGATGATGAGGGGGGGGTGCCGATGCCTATGATACCCAGGGTATCCAGGACCATGATACTCTGGGTAGAACAAGATGATGACGACGGTGAGGTCCCAGGTGATGCCGCTGAGGCTGCGCTTGCTGACGCTGCGCCTGCTGACGCTGCGCCTGCGGACGTTCCTGGGGTGGACGAAAGGGCGACGGACCAGCCCTGGAACTCATATGATTTTGATTGGAGGACATTTCTGACCGACCCAATTGCACCTGCATTGAGGCGGGCAACTTTCTCCCAGATTAATGTAGGTACGACAATTCCTGATGTCGACCCATACAGCATTTTCGTTGCTATATGGGATAGGCAATTTATGGAATACATTGCCTTGGAGACGAATAGGTATGCTCAGCAGGTGTCAACCCGGATGCTTTAGGACCACAGCCTCCATCCCAGGAGCCGCATCAGCTGTTGGGTAGATACCACAGCTGATGAGTTATACACCTTTTTGGGTATAACCCTGGCGATGGGGATTGTGGTCAAGTCACGGCTCGAGGAGTACTGGGGTGCCACCCCTGACATATTGTATACTCCAGGGTTTAAGGCACACATGTCCGTCGATCGATATAAATTGTTAAAAAGGTGTTTACACTTTGTAAACAACGACGACATGTGTGCGGTAAACATGGACGTCTCCGAGGCACGTTTATTTAAAATTCGCCCAGTACTGGACCACCTGAACACAAAATTCAGTACATTATATGTAATGGAACAGAACATCGCTCTAGACGAGAGTCTTTTGACGTGGAAAGGCTAGTTGGACATCGCCCAGCTGATCCCTCATAAGGCTGCAACCAGAGGCATCAAGACTTATGAGGTTTGTCAATCTCGAACCGGCTACTTGGGGCGTTTCGAGGTACACAGCAACAGGGCTTCAGCCCGGCAGCCAGAACCAGGCAATCCGATGGATAAATCTACCCCGGCAATTGTGCTGCGGCTTACGCAAGGCCTGGAGTACAAAGGATACACACTTTGGATGGACAATTTTTATAACTCACCAGCTCTTGCTCGACGCCTAAAGGCTTTTCCTAAAGGTTTTGACTGTGTTGGTACCCTCCGGACAGATCGCCAGTTTCTTCCGGAGGCCCTGCACAGCCTTACCAAGCGGCGAATGCGCCCCGGAGATTTATCTGGTCTTACCTCCGGGGACGTCGATGTTTTGATATGGAGAGATTCTAACCGAGTGGCTATGATCTCCACGTATCTTGGCAACGCCGTCGCCACCATCCGAGGAGCCACCAAACCCATTTTGATTCATGATGGGTGGGGTGGACAAAAAAGACCAGATACTGGCCATGTACCCGGTCGAGCGAAAACGTACAAATGTATGGTACAAGAAGCTGCTCCAGAGACTGCTGAATGTCTCCGTATTAAATTCCTTAGTTATTCATCGCGCAAATGCTGCATCATCTCGCACTTCAACTCTTACTCATCGTAGATTCCGTATTAGTCTTTTAAAATCTCTTCTTTCGAAGCATAACAATAATGCCAACCCTCTTCCGCGTTCCGCGTGTTCCACGGAACGTCGTGGATGTTACACACCGCGTATCTTTGTACGCCAAAAGTGAAGGCCAGCAAAAGCGGCGTAAATGCGCGGTGTGCAAAAAACATGTGCAGTCAGTCGTTCTGTGTGGGTTGTGACCAAACTGTATGCATTGAACCCTGTTTCCTCGCCCTTCATTCTAGACCTAGATTTATGTAAAGTATATTTTTATGTATATATTTCTTTGTATTATCTATATATTTGTATATATTTCTTGTACCACACTTTGTACGTTTCATGGGGCTGCGTTGTGATGTTGTTCATCCACTTTGTTTAGTTTTGTGCTCCAGATATCTTTCGCGTACGCAGCTCGTACGGTGTAGCGTTACCATTTGATTTTCTGATTCGGTTGCTTAGATGTGATGTCTTTGTTTGCAGCTTTATCTTTTTTTTTCCAATTTTTTTTTTTTTTTTTATTTTTTTCGTTGTACCGTGACATGTACCATGTATCGCAACCGTGACCGCGACGGTGTAAGTGTATTTACATGTATTTTTTTTTCAAAATTCTTTTTTTTTTAAACCCAAAAGATTCTCGTCTAGGGCGATGTCTCATTGTTCAGTTTTATTTTAGAGTCATTTCAAGTCATGAGTGCAAGTACGCACAGTTCGAGTTCAGGTGCGCACAGTACACACCGTAGATCTTGTATGTGTTTTTTCGTAAAATTGATCATCTTGCCGATTGTTTTTTGTAATGTTTTTCTTAGGCAACATGCCTTTGTTTTGTGTATTTTCATTAGTAAATAGCATCATCATGTACATTATGAAATAATATTTCAAAGAAATACAATAGTAGTTGCTCTGTGTCCAAATTACGAAAGGGCCTTTTTTAGTGGTAATTTTCAAGTGTTTGCATTGTGACTCATTGTTCGTTAACTAAACAATTCTAACACCTAAACATTTGTCTGCGATAAGACTACGTACCAAACTATGTAATAGGATACTATTCCAAGCCATGTGGCTCACAGCATTCCTGGAACCGAAGTGTAAACATACCCATTTTTTTTGTCGGCGGCCGGGTCAAGTACCTGAGGCGTAATTTTGTAAAGCTTGTGTTTTGAAAAATATGTATGGGGAGCTGTAATCTAATCATTGATTTATGTAAAATAGGGTGTTCTTTTGTAAATAAAATAAAAACTTATTGAAATAATGGTTTATTTTTTCATTTCTAACTACTTTTGTACACTAAACTGGGAAAAATTCCCTTCCGCTGACTTTACACATTTCTAACGAATACAAAACAAGTCCAAACATGAAAAATCCATTTGAAATCTGATATCTTAGTTCATTGACATTACAACAACATAAGTGTCATGTATAGCTCACATACAAAACTTTCGAGATAACGGCGTTTTAGAGGCGCGCGGCGAAAGCGGGCGAAATCGCCCGACCGACCTGCCACCGAAATTGTTTCGAGCGTTTTTTTTTGGCACCGATCAGTTGACTTCGGCATTTTGAAACAAATCACAAATCTGTTAGTCAAAAAAGCGAAGCAGAGCAAAAAGAATTACTTAATTGCAAATGGATTGAATGACAGAAATAAACAGTCAACATCTATGATTAAATTTGTTGGCAAAAATTGTCATACAAGCGCGGCAAGTTACGCGGCTGCAAATGTTATTGCTCGGCATAGTAGGTAAACCTTTTCAAGAGGGAGAGTTTTTGAAGGAAGCCTGGTTAGCATGCGCGCCCTCTCTTTTTGATGATTTCGATAATAAAGATAAGATAATTCAGCGCATCAAAGATACTCCTCTATCAAGAAACACAATGAAAGAAAGAATCTTAAAACTGGGCGAAAATATAACAGATTAACAAAAAAATGACATTAACGATGCTTCTTTTATATCGCTATGTCTTGACGAAAGCACTGACGTCACTAAATCTGCACGTTTAGCTGTTTTTGCTCGGTATTGCGTAGGAAACGTCATTAAGGAAGAATTAATTGCGATAAAATCGTTGCTAACGACTAAAAAGGGAACAGATATTAGTACGGCAGTTAAAATTTGCTTGCTGAAAAAAAAATGATATAAAAAAAATGTTTCTGTAACAACTGATGGTGCTCCAAGTACCTATAGTGGGTAAAAAAAAATGGTCTCATAAGTTTATTTCAAACAGACGTAGGACATTCTTGAATTCCACTACATCATTCACCAACAAGCCTTGTGTGCTAAGAGTGGTTTAATATCCCTTGATAATATAATGGCGGTAGTTACAATAATAGTCAACCTCTTCTCGTCACTGGCTTTAATTTAAACAAGCGAAAGTTCGATGCTTTGTTGGATGAAGTCAACTCGGTGTATATTTTTTGTTATAATTGTTTTGTTTTATGTTATTGAAGTAATGTTCGCTGGTTGAGTCGCGGGAATGTAAGTACTTGAAAGATTTGTTGATTGCTTGGAAGAAATTGGACTGTTTTTGCAAAATGAGGGAAAAAATTGGACAATACCCACAGTTGTTGGACGTTATAGGTATGGCTTTCAAAATTGATGTTTTTTTTACAGACATTATGCCAACATTTAAATATAATAAACGTAAAGCTTCAAAGGACAAACAAAACAATTATTGTCATGATAGATCTCATTCGCACTTTTGAGGCTAAACTGCAAGTTTTTAGGAACGATATTATCACAAGAAACTACAAGTATTTTCCAAACTTGAAAAAATATATGAATGATTTTCATATTCACGAGACAGCAAACAAAGAAAAAATTACTGAAGAATTTATTTCTGCGATTGATTCTTTAATCAAGGAATTTTCAGGGAGATTTTCTCAGTTCAAAGAATTGTCGGAAATACTCAAGTTTATTATGTACCCAGATGTGACGTCATTTCATAAACTGAACTTCTCTCAGTTTGATTGGTTGGAAATTGAAGAATTTGAAAAGCAGCTGATTGATTTCCAATCTAGTTCAATATGGATTCAAAAATTTATTGAAACAAGGAAGGGGTTGGAATTAATTGAAACTGAAAGATTGACAAATAATTTAAGTAAAAATGCTAATAACAAAATTCTGGAAACATGGAATGCGTTACCAGACACATAGAAGCTGGCTCATGCTATTTTAACAATGTTTTCATCTACTTATGCCTGCGAGTAATTATTTTCAGAGATGAATAACATTAAAAACTCGGTTACAAACCGTTTGACAGATGAATCCAGTTCAACATGCATTTTGCTAAAAGTAACATCTTACAACCCTAACATAAATTATTTGTCATCTAACCTGCAGCAACAGAAGTCACACTAATTTTACAGTAATTTAATTTATGCGTGTAATAAAAACATTCCAAAATGTACCTTTTTTGTTTACTTTATTTAATAAAGAGTTTTGATAGTATTTATTATTATTATTTGCCAAATAATCAGAAAGTCTAAATTATTTGATGGCACGTCAATGAATGGGGTCATTGACGTGCCATCAAATAATTTAGACTAAACATTCTTTAGAAGAAATGGCACGTTGATGCATAAAGGTTCGCCTATCCTGCATTAGAGTGTCGTGGCCCAGCGTGGCGCGTCCTGGCGTAGCGCGGACTGCCCGCGACCGATTGCGCCAGAGCGGTGGTAGGGGTTATGGCGCGCCACGACACGCCAGGCAAATGTGTTTCTACACCGCGTGGCTCGTGGCGCGCCATTCAACGATGCGAACTCGTAGCGAACGCATGTATGCTGCGTGTTGAAAATGATCGACAAGCTTATCGAACTCGTACGTCAACGTACAGTTTTATATGACACAAAGTCTAGGGAGTATAAAGATCATTCGATAAGTACCCTAATTGTGTAAGTTCATAGAATAGCGCAAGGTAGGCTTTCCTTGCATTCATTATGTCGGCGACGAAACCCCATCTACAAGCTGATTAGGTAAAACAACGAAGTTAATACAATGCCTACTCATGCAAATACCTTAAGTACATTATGTAAAGTACTTAAAAACTGTATATAAAGTGTTAGACAAGTACATCTAATATGATTTCAACTAGTAATAAGATAACTAAACTGGATTGTAAGCAAATGACGAAGTACATAATACGTGATAATTATATCTTATTAGTTACCAATTAGAGTGTTGTAATTGTTTTGTTTTATGTTCAATAAGCATGTACAATCATATAAAATCCTAATTTGAATATTAAAAGTTTATATAGATAGTTTTTTTAAAGAATTGATAAGAGATATCATACAAATGAATAATTACGCGAGGAACTTCAAAACGTGATTTTTGTATGAGGAGATTTTTTGATGAGGTTAGTGTCAAAGGTCTTGATCTAAAACCATTTTATCCGTTTGAATCATGTAAATCGGTCCACACGATTCTGAGATAATCGCATATAATTATAATCAAAATCTAAACAAACCGATATTTTCATGTTTTTGTTCTAGAAACTTTTTAATAATATAGTAAAATTTGTAAATATTATTATTGTAAATTGTGTATGTGGTCAAACCCTATCTTTTAAGTCCAAATTTGTAGCGATTATCTTGAAAATTGAATAAAATATACGGCTCCAAAGATTTCGGATATATGAAAATGAACGCAAGGATGGTCTCAAAACGTGCGGTCGTCAGTCGTCGGTGCTCTAAAGAAGTTTAATTGCTAGGAGTAATTTATTTATTTATTAAAACTTCATGCAACATAAAGGTACATAGGCGGACTTAAAGCCTGATTTATTCTCTACCAGTCAACCAAGGTTGGTGGAGTATATTATGGCAGATTCATACAAATAAATTGAAAGCCTTCATCGAAATCATTATCCGATTCCGAAGAAAACATTATTTACGTCTACACGTTGCGAAGGTTCGATGTATACTAATTCAGAAATAGCGCCAGGGCGCGCCACGACACGCCAGCATAGTGTGCACACTCAGCGCCACGCCAGTATGCGCTACGCCACGACACGCCACGCAAATGTGTTTCCGGCATATAGGTGTTAAAAATGGTGGTTTGAATAAAAAGGTTTTTTATTTATCACTTGTTAGTTGTACCTAGTTAA
The DNA here is from genome assembly GCA_947562075.1 of Orthosia gracilis. Classification (NCBI taxonomy): domain Eukaryota; kingdom Metazoa; phylum Arthropoda; class Insecta; order Lepidoptera; family Noctuidae; genus Orthosia; species Orthosia gracilis. The sequence continues at coordinate 47,329,953 of OX387268.1, forward strand.
TAGGCATGTTCTTTAGTAAGGTACCTATAATGCCAGAATAGATTACCCGTAATATCATGAAACTTGACCATAACCGGTGAAATGAGGGTGTACCAAAGTGAACTTTACACATCTGCGTACCCCTTTAGAGCATACTGCGTGATTATATGTTATGAAATACAGTTGTTATATTATTATATTATTTATAAACAATAAACAGACATCAGATTGCAGCAATCCCGAGAGATTTGCCTTTATTTATTGAAGGGTTCTACTGTATATCGCCGAGGTTATACATCAGAACTTCACCAAATTAAAATGGGACCAATTTGGGAAAATAATCTTTCAAACAAAAAAAGATTTTTTTTGATCGGTCCACAATTGACGGAGATATCGGTGAATATAAATTCATTCAACAGTCCGAGTATCTGAATTGCGTATGTTGCGATATTTGAATTCTTGAACACTTTAAATTCATCTAACTTTTAATAGAGTAAACCGATTGCGATGAAATGAAAAGTAAGTAATACTTCAAGTTAGTTACGTACAATTTTTGTGTATAAAAGTACACAAAAAAACAAAACACGTATATTACGCACATACTCGCGCATTACGTTTACATTGTATGTGATGCGTGCACAAATAAACAGACAAAGAGCCCAAAAATGCTGGAAATGGGTTCTGTTGGTCCTCCTTTAACACTCCGGCTTAATTTTTTGGAAGTATTCGATGTATAAAAACGACTTTTCTACAGATATATATACATTTTATATTTTTATTTGCATTGATATTGATGACCGATCCTTCAAGCCGTTTGACAAAGTTTAGATTATATCTTGAGGAATATGATTTTGAAATCAGCTACGTCCCAGGACGGCAAAACGCAGCTGCAGATGCATTGAGCCGGTTGCAAGATAAATCCATTCGAAGCATGACTTTCGTAACTTCTGGTAAACTACTAGTAGGCTAAATAATAAGCCGGGATTACCCGTGAGTGTCAACGGTGTGAGTGAACCAAAATGTATTGCGGACATATTTAAGGATCACTTTATGGGGAAATCGCCATTGGGACCATCACGGTCATTCAGTGTGGAAGGGTCGCATGGGCAGGAGATAAACACCAGATTCACAGCGAAGGATGTTCGGGCTGTTATTAAGTCAATGTCGCGTGGAAAATCTCCTGGCCATGACAGCCTGAGCATTGAGCATCTAAAGCATGCCGGTGTCCACCTACCTAGAGTTCTTGCCATGTTATATACATTTTGTATGGGACATGCTTACGTACCAGCAGAAATGATGAAGACCGTGGTGGTACCAATTGCGAAGAGTAAAACCGGTGACCTAAGTGACACGAGCAACTACAGGCCAATCTCACTAGCCACAGTGCTTGCTAAGGTTTTTGACAGTTTGCTTGATACACAGCTTGACCGGTACGTAAACACTCACGACAATCAATTTGGATTTAAACCAGGACTGTCTACTGAGTCAGCTATCTTATGTTTGAAGCAAACTGTCAAGTACTACTCTGATAGGAGCACATCTATTTATGCCTGTTTTCTCGACCTCTCTAGGGCTTTCGACCTGGTTAGCTATGACATCTTATGGCAAAAATTAAAGAACATTTCAATGCCTATCGAGCTGATAGAAATTTTCAAGTACTGGTATCTTAACCAGGTCAATGTCGTTCGATGGTCGAGTGCTCTGTCGGAGCCGTACAGGTTGGAATGCGGGGTAAGGCAGGGAGGGCTGACCTCGCCGAAGCTCTTCAATCTGTACGTGAATGCACTGATAGAGGAGCTCAGCAGCACCCGTGTCGGCTGCCATATTGATGGTGTTTGTGTAAACAATATTAGTTACGCGGACGACATGGTGCTGCTTAGCGCCTCGGTGTGTGGTCTGTCCAGGTTGCTGGGCATATGCGAGCGTTACGCGCTGGATCATGGTTCTATAACGCAAAGAAGAGTGAATGCATGATCTTTCGAGCCGGGGGTCGGAGCTGCCCGGATTCTGTTCCACCTATTAGACTGAACGGTGCCAAGTTAAAAAGAGTTCAACAGTTCAAATATCTCGGGCATATCGTGACCTCTGACTTGAGCGACGATGCGGACATCGATAGGGAGCGGAGGGCGTTGTCTGTGAGGGCCAATATGGTCGCCCGCAGGTTTGTTCGTTGCTCGGGGGCCGTCAAAGTAACTCTTTTCAGAGCATTTTGTACGTCCCTGTACACGGCCAGTCTGTGGGTTTCATACACCCAGAAGCAGTACAACGCTCTCCGTGTTCAGTATAATAATGCGTTCAGGGTGCTGTTGGGGCTGCCCCGGCACTGCAGCGCGTCGGGGATGTTCGCCGACGCCCGTGTTGACTGTTTCTACACGACGATACGAAAGCGGTGCACATCTCTGGGGCGCAGGCTGCGGACCACCTCCAACACCATCCTGAGCGGATTTGCAAACAGGTTTGATTGTCAGTACATTAACCATTGTTATATGATTAATGTAATGACAAACAAACAAATTTTTTTTTTTTTTTTACATCTTTATTTATTTACAGGGTTTTTTCTATAAAGAAAACGACACCCCGATTATTGAATACAAAACAAAAAAACACTTATAAAACACTTAGATTTAAATTAACCTACCCGCAACCTAGTACCCACAATAATAATATTATTACTCAGAGGCAGGCGTATTATTAATAATTTTATTTCTATTTTATTATTTTTATTTGATTTTGTAATTGGAATTTAATTTTAAATAATGATTTAATTTTGTATATATAATTTAATTAATTATTTTTGTAAAGACATATTTAGTGTAATATATTATTATTTTGATTTCAAATGTAAAACATACCTATATGATCTTTTGGATTGAAATAAATGAAATTTGAATTTGAAATCGAAATTGCTGTACTTACTGGCCAAATAAAAGAGAGCAGCGGCCGGCAAAAGTTGTATGAAAATCCATATCTGTAAAGATGTTATAATAATTTAATGAATTCAATAAATAAATATCTATCGTTTTTAGCGGCCTAATAAATTACATAGTAAATTTATATCGTCGTATGACTTAAAAATGCAACGATCTTTTACTCCGAAACATGGCAACCAAGGAGGTAACTTATCAAAGGTTTTATTTAAATTTCGTTTAAACATCCAACACATCCATTACCTACATCCAACAGCTTAAAGGATATGAACAAGCATGTAGTATCGGACATGACAAAGGCACAGACTCGAAGATTACGATGACTGTGACAACAACGACGACATGACTAGTAAAGTAGTAAGACAATACGTCATCAAAATATTATCAAAGCCTAAACAAAAACAACTTCGCAGCGTTACTAAAGTGAGCATACCTAAGCTCTTAGAGTGAGGTTATATTTTTGAGTGTGTAGGTATAAGGGACAGATTTATATGACTTGTATACATCTGTCACTTACGCGATATCAAAATAACCTTACTCTAAGAGCTTATGGTCACCCCCCTGTTTTAAACGACGACGTCATAGTACGAAAACGCGAAATAAGGGCAAAATGATCCCGCTCTAAGAGCTTGTGGTCACCCCCCTGAGGTATCCAAGACCTGATCAACCTAAGGAAGTGGAAATTCTCAAACGATCAATTGACTGCGTTGAATTGATTCTATATGGTAGTTAATGAAAATACGTTTAATCAGATAGAAAAATCAATACATTTTACTAGTGACAATGGTAACTGCAAATACGTGCCAGAAAAAATCAGCAATTTTTGTAATTTCTCGATCGTTAACGACCGTAAGTATGATAGCGAGAGAATTTCAACGTTTATGCAAGCAAATCAAACTAAACGAGCTCATAATTAACTAAAAATAAGCGCAACTATAAAGGAAATTAGTTATTTAAATGATATTCCTAAGCTACCTACTTGTTATTAAAGATGTGACAAAAGTTACTGACAAAGACACGAAAATAGTGATATTGAATGAATTCCACCTGTCACCCACAAGTGGCCACGCGGGGGTAAACAGGATCTTAAATAATACTAGGAAGTACTATTATTGGCCAGGAATGAGTAATGACGTAACAGAAATCGTAAAGAAGTGTAGAAGTTGTGAGATTCAAAAGCATTCCAATAGGCATACGAAGGAACCGATGGTTATCACATCCACGGCATCCAGTGGATGCCGTAGATGTCTTTGAAAGAGTTAGTTTAGATTTAATGCGTCCTTTAGATGTAGATAATTTAAACTATAAGTATATTCTGACATTGCAGTGTGATTTAACAAAATACGTTGAAGCTTAACCTTTAGAAAAGATTGATACTGTTTCTGTACCTAGGTTATTTGTAAACAATTTTATCCTGAGGTACCTACGAGGTGCATTCAATAAGTACCTAGCCTCATCGCCAGAGGGCGCTGTAGTTTCAAAAGAGTTTTACCACAGTGTAGCACATTCTTTTTTTATTCTTTTTTCAAATTTTCATTCCAATCCCTTCATTTGTTTTAATTTGACAACTTATGGAAGCGAACGTGTCGATCGGTTTTACAAAAATGGAAAAAGAGCAATATCGTTCGGTGATTCGATTCCTATTTTTGGAAGGGAAAACGCGCATCGAAATCAAAGAGCGCTTGGATGCTGTGTACGGTGACTCTTCTCCATCGATGGCCACCGTCAAGAATTGGTTCAACGAGTTTGCACGTGGCCGTACGTCGGTTTTTGATGAACCACGTCCAGGTGCACCGAAAACAGCTGCTACGGAGGAAAACATTAAAAAAATCCATGATTTCGTATTGGCAGATCGCCGATTGAAGGTTCGGGAGCTAGCTGAGACTGTAGGCATTTCAGAAGGAACAGTGCATCATATTCTTCACGAGGAACTCGGCATGAGAAAGCTGTCGGCGCGATGGGTGCCGCGTTTACTCACACCAGAAAACAAGCGCAACCGTGAGACCACATCGGAGACGTGTTTGGCGCTGTTTAAGCGGAATCCAGCGGAGTTTTTGCGTCGTTTTGTAACCGTCGATGAAACCTGGTTCCATTAGTACACACCAGAGACCAAGGAGCAATCAAAACAATGGATCCAGACCGGGGAACGTGCTCCAAAGAAGGCGAAAACTGTAAAATCGGCCGGAAAAGTTATGGCCACCGTTTTCTGGGATTCACAAGGTGTGATCTACATCGATTACCTCGAGAAGGGTAAAACAATTACAGGGCTTTACTATGCCGATTTATAGGGCCGATTCGACGCCGAATTAAAGAAAAATCGACCCCATCTGGCGAAGAAAAAAGTGCTGTTTCACCACGACAACGCACCGGTTCACACGTCTGCCGCTGCCATGGCCAAATTGGTCGAATGAGGGTTTTTAAGAAAATTCACGCCACTAGTTGGCGCCACATTGGTGAGAGGTCTTTTACTTGGAAAATTTAACTTATGACATCAACTTGCTTGACGTCAATTTGACTAATGTCAAAAAACATAAGCATTTGACAGCAGCTTGGACCTCACGTCTCAGTGATGCCACCTAGTGTACATGATTTCAGAATACCCTCATTACGCTACGAATTGCTGCCCCATCCACCGTATTCTCCAGATTTGGCCCCTTGTGACTTCTTTCTGTTTCCTAATATGAAAAAATCACTCGCCGGGAACAGATATGGATCGAATGAGGAGGTCATCGCCGCCACGGAGGCCTATTTTGCAGAGTTTGACAAAAATTATTTTTCCGACGGGTTAAAAAAGTTGGAGCATCGCTGGGCTAAGTGTATCGAACTAAAAGGAGACTATGTTGAAAAATAAATTGCCACTTTTCCAAAATTTTCGTTTACTTTTTGTAGGCTAAGTATTTATTGAATGACCCTCATATGCTATCCCAAGTGAAATAATTACAGACCAGGGAACAGAGTTTATGTCATCAGTTTTCACTAAGATTTGTTATTTATTGCATATAAATAAACTGCATTCAACAGCTTACTCGTATCATCATGAAAGTAGGTTCTGAAAGTAGGTTTATTGCCTGCATTAAGGTTTTGTATTGAAGAGCTTACCACAAAGTCCCACCGATCCTCCCCTCGTTCGTTGGCATCTGAACTGCCCCAAACGATTTTTTGTTAGAAATAACAATTTTCGGATATTTTTAGTCAATTCACATGTATGTTGACTCTGTATTATCGTGAAGTTCCTTGAACGTTATGACGTCACCAACATGGCGACCAATCGTGGCCCGTTCCTAATCAGGTGGTTCTTTTTAAAATTTTATCGATTTGCAATTGCTTATAAAAAATTGAAAAAAAAAAAATTAAGAGTTTTTTGCAACGACAATATACTTTATGATAGGTAAAGATTCATAACACAAAAAAAAACGTAATTTTTTATTATTTCAACAACCCAATTCGGCAAGGCAAAGGGCAAAGAGTATGAAAAATCAACCAATCACATGCGAGATCAAAGACACGATGTGGATTCTCGTCTATGTGGTTGGCCAATTGTACATACTCTTTGCCTTAGAATTACCTAAAATTTCGATTTTATCTTGTTCAGGCATATTTGAATGCTGTGCTATTGAGCTTACGCATTATAGGATAATAATTATTGTAATCTGTATCTGTAGAGTACCAAATGTAAATAATCTTAACTACTGCTTAGACAAACTTGAAATTGTATTGCGAGAAATATCACGAGCACGATAAAAAAACATTGTTATTGCAGGAGATTTCAACATAGAAAAACTAATCAAACAAATTCATTTGAATATTTGTTAATGAGGTATAACTTGAAATTAGCATTAAGACAGCCTACTCACATGGCAAACATGACATGTATAGATAATTTTGCGCATAATTTTGGTAATCTTGCAAAACTGATGTGTTAGAATTTGCTTTATCCGATCATACGACACAGCTCCTTCAGTGTCCTGTTTAAACAAAATGTGTCATAAACTGTTGGTATGTGGCTAGAAGGGATTATAGTGTAGAAAACATAGCCAAGTTCAAAGGCCACATCAAAAATCATTCCTTTTCTGAGATTTATGACACGGATGACCCGAATAAAGCCTATACCTACTAATTTTATCGACTTTTTCAAGCTTTTGTACGATTTGTGTTTTCCAATTAAATTGATCGAAATTGATGCTGTTAAAAAACCTAAGTGGCTGTCAAAAGGAATTATGTTGTGTAGCCAAAGAAAAAGAAAGCTTCTGTGGCAGATGAGATTAAACCTAAGTAGAGATAGTAAAACTAATTATACACTTGACACAAAAAGCACAATACAATCATAAGATTAAATTATCTAAAAATAAATCTAAAGCTACGTGGCAAATTATTAATCGCGCAAAGCATAATTTACCCAAACAAAACATTTATAAAATTAAGGTTGTAAACACTATTTCTATCAAATCTCAAGAGTATTGCTGAAGCGTTTAGTAATTACTTTGTCAATAAAATTCAGTCGAAACAGAATGACACCGGGCAACCCAAACGCTGCAAAATAAAAACGAGTACTAAATCAATGTTCATGTCGCCTACGTCGCCTAGTATACCTTTAGAAATAAGTACATAAAATAATAATGACCTTGAATAATACAAGTAGCTTGGGATATGATAGTATTAGTACAAAAATGCTCAAACACGTGTAAGTGGAAATATGTCGTCACTTAAGTCATATAATTAACCTTAGTATCAGCGCAGGCGTCTTCCCCGATGCCTTAAAAACTTCAATAATAAAGCCAATATTTAAGAAATAGAATAGAGAATTAATGGAATATTATCGGCCAATCGCACTTATACCTGTGATTGCTAAAATATTTGAGAAATACATTTATAACGAACTGAATTGAAAAACATAACGTTCAATGTGACGAACAGAAAGGATTTAGACAACATAGAACTATCAATATGGCCATATATGACCAAAAAAAAACCAAAAAAATATCCCAAATAAATGACTGATTAAGAATAAAAAAAACTAAGTACATAAAAATCTAATTATCAAAAATCAATGTAAATAGCTGATTGAAAATTTTTAAATGGGCCAGATTAGTTTTAAATAACACATTTATTTACAACAAAGAAAGATGATGAAAATGAAGTCTAATCTGACAGTCCTAAGCCTGAAAACCATGAAGGGAAATTTTCAATCACTAAAATAACATTAACAGCAGGGTTATCATCCATAATTGCTATTAATGGCTACTAACTGACTTTTATTCGATTATTAGCCAAATGATATTAACCGGATTATTATCATTGCCCAACACTAAATCCACTGATAGTTGCATGCCATACTTTAAACAACACAAAATATTAACACTACCTAATCTGTACATAATGGAAGTATCTGTGTTTGTGAAATCGAACCCAAATCGTTTTGAGCGTCTGGCTGACGCAATTCCACGTAATAGACGCGACAATAGCCTATATAAGTTCCCATCCCGCCAAAACGGCACTAATGCGAAAGAGTGTCTATTGCATGGCTTCGGTCATATGTAATAAATTACCTAAACAATGGAAAGAATTGCCGCTTTCATTATTCAAAAACAGACTCCGAAAAATTGAATTATTGGATTAATTTGACATTCTAATTTATTTGTGACATATTTTTTTGGATTTATTTGACATTATAGTTCTTGGGACTTAAACTGGATATATTTGACATTCTAATGTTTGTGACGTAATGATTAGTTTGACATATTATTTGATTATTTTAACATTCTATTTATTTTTTGGGTTATATTTGATGATTTATTGGTTTGCAACTTATATTTGTTGGATTAGTATGACATGTACATCTGTTTTCAACATATTTTAAATCAATATACAATAATTTAATTAATCTTAACTGATAATTTTACTGTAATGTTCCACCAATTCCTGTAATTATGTACCCAATATTCTACACAATGTTTGTGAATCATAATAATAATAATTCACAAACGATATAATTGTTTGTGAACTAATAAATGAAATGTATAATTGTAATCTTTATAAATTGTGTTGCGGGTGACCTATAAGTTGTGATTTGAAACTATTCAGTGTGTCTGCTAATTGCCTTTATTTATATTTTTAGCGTCAAATTATAAATCTTACAAATGCCTCTTGGTAAAATATGGCCGAACCTACTTTTTATCTGTTTATCACCATGTTCTGTACCCATATTTGCAAAATAAAGAATTACTTACTTACTTGGCGAATTCAGTTAAGAAGGCTGCAGAAGCCCATGAATGAAGAATTGGATTAATTAAAAAAAAACAAAGTGTTTTCAGCAAATATTTATTTATTATTAAAAAAACAATTTTAACTAAAATATCAACACCATACGGATTAATTTCAAGACAGTTTAAATAAACAGGCGGGTGGCTGATCACCTTTAGGCAGCAGCCTCCCCAACGGAAGCATTCTTCTCCAGTTGTAGGGCCAGTATACCTGCTGAATTATGAATATTTTTTAGTTCATAAATAAATAAATAAATATTGGCTCTTTGCTGCAGTATAAATCCTCAGAAAGAGCCTCTTGTGTAATCATAGATTTTTCAGAGTAGGTAAGTGAAAATCATCATGAACATAAACTGAAAAGATATCCCGTTCCATGGGCGGCCTATACCGCTGCGAGGCACCGGGCGGGCGGCAGGTATGTGCTCCACAATATAGCGCCCAAAATCTGCCATTTTTATAATATCCAACTTTAATGTAGCAGTAGTATAATAGCCAGTGACACTCGCAGGGTTAAAACGAATCGATTGACGTAAGAATCATCAAAATCGGCCAACGCGTTTGGTCTCTAGTAGAGATGCCACGAATATTCGCCAACTATTCGGTATTCGGCCACTTTTTTGCTATTCGGTATTCGGCCGAATAGTGCGTACTATTCGGCCGAATACCGAATAGCAAATCATGTAAAAAAAGACACGTTATTTTACTCAAAATTATGTATTTATTTCAAAATCACGAAAAACAATTGAAAATGAACTTAGGAACAAACTTCTTAGCAAAATAGTAATTAAGTTTCACATAACGTATTATTTATAAACTAACAAAGCGCTCCGTGACGCGATTTACTCGCAATTGAAACAAATACAAACAATGTTTGCTTGCACCCCGCCCCGCGCGAACGCAACGAGAAAAACAGGTTGTGACTTGTCTTATTCCAGCTAACGCGCCCCCACCAAGCATTCGGCGGCCGAATATTCGGCGCTTCGGCCGACAGCGTTGCCGAATATTCGGTATTCGGCCAATTCACTATTCGTGGCATCTTTAGTCTCTAGAACGCCACATAGAAGCAAACATACATACATACATAGACTGATAAAACACATTACCCTCCTTCGGCAGTCGGGTAAAAATAACAAAAGCCGGCCAAGTGCGACTCGGACTCGCGCACGAACGGTTCCGTACCATTATCGCAAAAAACGGCAAAAAAAAAAAACACGTTTGTTTTATGGAAGCCTCACATATTATTATAATTAAATATTCATTTTATTCTTTTTATAGCGCCATCAGAAATACATAATCTGTGAAAATTCCAACTGTCTAGCTATTACGGTTCATGAGATACAGCCTTGTGACAGACAGACAGACAGGAGTGGAGTCTTAGTAATAGGGTACGGAACCCTAAAAATTACAAGATATATAAAAGAAGAGGATAATAACTTAGTTACTGTTAACCAGAAACAAACCTTTTTTATTTCAAAATCTCTTAATGCTACCATATTTCATTTGGATCTGTTAAATAAAGAGTTATAGTAATTACCTAGATATGTTGCAAGTAATTATTTCACTCCAGATGCAATGTTCCCTTGAACATAACCTTCGGGTGACTTGGGCCAAAAATGTATGCCGTGGCAATGCCCATTGGGCGATATGGCAGCTGTCTCCAAACATCCAACATTAAAAAGCAAACAAGCATTGCTTGCTGTTAGGCCAGTCTTCAGGATACCTGCTGAATTTTGAATACTTTTAGTAAAAAAAACAAAGTGATAATTACTGCAGTATAAATCTTCAGAAAGAGCCTCTTGTGTAATCAAAGATTTTTCAGAGTAGGTAAGTGAAAATCATCATGAACATAAATGAAAAATTTCTTGTTGCTGCTGCTTGTGACAATAACTAGCTCATAAGGATGTTTAAACTAGATCAAAAAATAGTTACAAATTCTATGGAAAAAAAAACTATATTCTATTCACTTGGAACTTATAGATAAAGAAATTAGAATTACCTGGTTATGTTGCAAAAAAACGCTTTACTCCAGAGGTAGGTGTCCCATGAAAAACACAATAGTCCATAAATGATGGTCAAAGCAGATTCAGAAGTGGTCAAACTCAGCATGGATATGGAATATACCTAGAAGAAGAAAATAGTTAAAATATTTTCATCTGTGTGGTACCCAAACATTTACAGTAGTACCAGTATTAGTTCACACAGATTATTTTTATTAACTGACCTGTTGCAAGACAAGATTTTCAGCTCACTGAAGACATACTTACCATATACATAATAAATAATTTTGATTATAACTAAAGATTTTTAAGAACCAAAAAGTAGTTAAAACAAACAAGATTGGAATTTATGGATTTTATTTTGCATAAAAATACGTCTACGACTCCTTCTTGGTATCGGTCTTGCCACCACGGATTCTTCCGGTCCTGCGGGCAGCAATAAGACCGACCTTGCGACCGGCGGATGTTCCTCTCTTGACAGTCGAAGCCTTACCTGTGATAAAAATAACACACAGTCATTAGATTATGTCAAGATTTTGTACCTTCATTGTTACTCAATTTTCAAACCTAAAATCTAGCAAATAACAATAGAGGTAGTACTTACCAATATGTTGATGGTTACCACCACCGTGAGGATGCTCAACGGGGTTCATGGCCACACCACGCACGTACGGCCAGCAGTTACGCTTGACCTTGTACTTGTGGTATGCGCGACCAGCCTTCAGGATGGGCTTGTCAATACGACCACCACCAGCGACAATACCTGAACAATGATGATAAAGAATTATAGCACAAATAATAAAAATCTTGATAAGTTGCTAGAGAAAAATTTCTCAGAAAGAGCCTCTTTTGTAATCAAAGATTTTTCAGAGTAGGTAAGTGAAAATCATCATAAACAAAATATTAGTACAAAATTGAAAATAGACCTTTAATATTAATTACTATTACAATAATAAATTGGAATATAACCATACTCACCAACCATGCCTCTGTTGCTTGATGGCAGAACTTTCTTGGCACCCGAGGGCAACTTAACCCTGGTACGCTTGGCATCAGGATTGTGGCCAATGACAGTGGCGAAGTTTCCAGAGGCACGAGCCAGCCGACCTCGGTCACCCATTTTCTCCTCTAGGTTGCATACAATGGTACCCTCAGGCATAGCACCCACGGGCATGACATTTCCTGAAAATTAAAGCAAGTTAGTTGGTTGTTGGTACTTGTCTCTAAAAATACATGCAGGAATCCATCCTAAAAAATCAAAAGTCCATGTGGAGTGTATGCGTGCAAGTGCATGTGGAGTGTATGTGTGCAAGTGTGTGTTGAGTGCATGTGTGCGAGTGTTTGTGTGGGTGCCAGTTACGATGTATGCTACAAGAGGGCTTCGATGTCCTTGTAAGTTAGGTTTAATCCAGTTTGTTATGATTATTTTACACTCTTTATGTTTCTAATTATACACGTAAATCTCTTTGTTTAATCGATTGTATAGTTAAGCTGGACGATTTTTGAACTGTATCTGAGTGAATTTAATTTTAGGAACCTCTAAGTTATTGAGGAGCTTGTAAGATAGAACAAAAATCAAAAACATCCTATCAGGTCTCATTAAATAGAACAATGCATAATTATGCATCCTACAAGAAAGGTCAATCATGGTAAAGATTGCATCAATATCCAGCAAATAGTTCATCATCGTCTTTCTGCCCTTATCCCTTTTTACTTGGGGTTGGTGCAACTAATCCAGCAAATAATTGCTATTGATCTATATTATATACTCATCATCATCAGCCATTTTAAAGTTGCCACTGCTGGGACACAGGCCTCGTCTCTGTCTGAGGAAATGGGCCATAATCCATCACGCATGCCCAGTGCTGTTGGTGGTTGTCACATGTCTTCGAATTGTCATTGTATACACTACAGGGAATAATAATAAAATTACAACTTACCGACTTCAAGGGTGGCTTTCTTGCCACAGTAGACAAACTGGCCAGTGTACAAACCCTCAGGGGCAATGAACAGTTCCTTGCGAGTCTTAAACTTGTACGGGTCACGGAAGTGAACCACTGCCAAAGGAGCACCACGGCCGGGGTCATGGATGATATCCTGGTGGGCAATGTCTTTTATAAATATGGTATAAACATATTAGCTGAAAGCGGATTAGTCTTTCTGGACGAAAGTATTCCGGGTCTCACATGCTAGCAGTAAATAAGTAGAAATTTCGAATCAATTATTCTAGGTTATGATAACGTTCTCAGAAATAGGTACATGTAATGCATTACACTGCTAATCTGCAACTACGACCATACTATTCTGCTATGATAATCTAATTTAATAGGAGCCACAGGAACCAACCACCCACGAGTCTCTGCACGACGTTTATGTACACATCGAATGTTTTTATTATTTACTAGAGTGCAAACTTACCTTCACGACACCCTTGATGTAACCATGACGTTCAGCATAATCCAAGGATCGTAGTTTAGGCGCCCCTTTCCTTTTCTTAGTGTGCGAAACGAACACAGACCCGGCACCTTTACGTTGAGCACGAATCACACGACCCATGATTACGTCCCGTCACTGAAATATATCCAAAGATCTTTACATGAAAATATTACCATTTTCCGAAGAAATATTAAATAGCGATCGTTATTTAATGATTTCCAAGAAGAAATATGTAAAATACATAGCGATATATTAGGATGAAATTTTAGAACCTAAAATTTTACGTACATTTCTCAGACGGTCACTTTTGAAAGAACAAACAATTGTTGCCAGTTACTGAACTCTGAAGTCGCAGTTTCGATCGGCGTTTATTTTTCACTGGCAATATTTTTTATTGATTTACAGACAATAGTTCAATCCATACGCGCGTATTTGGTTTCATTACATTTATAATAAATATTTGATATTTTGTTATGCTGTCTTGTTGTTTACGTCTCATCTGCCATTTTTGACCACTGCACGCTATTCTACGCTATGAAATCCTACTGAAAACTGGTTTGTACGACGTGCTTTTCTTTCATAATTACGTCTTGCAGCAATGTGGAGTGTTCACAATGCACTTATGACAACGACAACATTTTATACATTTGAACGCCAGAGCATAATCGCACGCGCATGCCCTCTACGCCAACTCATAAACATACGTTAAATATTCCATGGCGTATTTTAATTTGTTTTATGCAATTAAATACTTGTAGGTACCGTATGGTGTCGGCGTAAAGAATTTTACCATCCTATGTCTTCCCGTGGGTTTCGTAAGAGGTAAGAGGCGACTAAGGGACAAACCAGAGAATGGACAGCGTTCTCTGTGTATTTGTAACGACCATACTGCGATCGCCAACCCGCCTGCCAAGCGTGACGACTATGGCAAACCCTCCCCCATGAATAGCACAAATAAGAAACGGCCTCCATTGTCCCGGTAGCCTGCCTACCCTCGCATACGGTAGCGGTCGAGTTTACGACATGGCAAGGGGTGCTAAGAATCTCCGGACGAGTGCCGGCTACCCAAACAAACACCGACGACTGGACCTGGCAACGTACACAACACACAAACGCACACTCCGGACCGACGAGAAGATCACCGAACTCGAAGAGGAATTGAGCAGGTTACGATGGAGTATTATAGGGTTATCTGAAGTCAATGATCCTCAAATCCGGTAACTTGCTCTATTTCCGAGAGGGTGACCGGCAGTCCCAGAGTGCTGTCGGAATTATCATCCACAAGTCACTTGTGGATAACGTGGTGAAGTAGAGAGTGTGTCGACCAGGGTCGCGCACCTTACACTCAGAATATCCTCGAGATATTCGCTGAAGATCTTATAGATCCCCCACCTCGGCACACCCAACGATTAGGTGAAGACCATGTATGAGGATATTTCTAAAGCCATGCATGGTTTCAAAACTCAAATCACCGTTGTCAAGGGGGACTTCAACGCAAAACTGGGCAAATGAGACTATGATGACTTGCAAGTGGGGCAATTTAGAGTTGGACGTCGGCATCACCGGGGTCACCTACTGGCCAGTTTTATGCACAAGGAGAGGCTTTATATAATGAACTCCTTCTTCAAAAAGCGTGAACACAGAATGTAGACCTGGCAGAGCCCCGATGGTGCAACGAAAAATGAGATCGACTTAATCATGTCAACCAAGAAGCAAATGTTGAATGATGTCTCTATTATCAATCCCGTGAAAACTGGGAGCGACCACCGCATGTTAAGAGGCACATTGAACATTAATATTAAACTTGAAAAGTTCGACTGTTGAAGTCCACGCTCCGTCCAGCACATCTCCAGGTCCAAAACCCCGAGAGCTTTCAGCTCGAACTAAAGAATCGATTCGAGTGTCTAGGGAGCTCCGTGTACGATTTCAGCGATAGTTTCGTGGAAACTGTCCTTGCGATTGGGTCTAAGTTCTTCAAGAACCGTCGTACAGATAGAAATAAAAAGCTTTCTTATCCTACTCTCAAGCTTATGAAGGAGTGGCGTGAGATGATCCTGCAGTCTTTAGATGAGGCGTGCAAATACCTACAGCTCAATAGACGGATCTCTAAATCCTTAAAAAGAGACCTCCACCATTTTAATACTGAGCGTATTAAAGACGCAATTGAGCAAAATAAAGACTCCGAGGTGTTTTCAAGGGATCTGGCTATTGGGAAGAGCCAGCTCACGAAACTGAAGACCGACGATGGACGATGGCAGACCGCCAAACCGGAGCTTCTGAGGCAGATCGAGATATTCCATGGGCAGTTGTACACATCGTGACCTTGGTTGTATTTTAGTAAAAATTGATCGTGTAGACGGTGGTTGGCCAACTAAATTGTGTTGACCTTCCAATAACCTTGGTTGGGATGTATGCGCTTGCGAGCTAGGGCAAATTGAGGAAGTTGAAACAGCGTCCACTTTTTTAATTTTATTTTCACTTGCATCAGAGCTATAGCCACACCCTGCCACCCACCTGTTATTCAAAATATCAGAAAGTTGGGTGCTTTCTGATATTTTAAATAACAGAGACGCCATCTTTTGCTTGTAACTAAAGTTGTGTCACAGTCAATCACGCAACTATGTAGATCGAATCGAACACGTCAGTTGGTTGGTTACACATACTACTTAGATACTACGTATGTTGATTCAAACAATCCAAGGGCACCTAGTTCGGGTGGTTGTTCCGACTGTGTTCAAGGCTCTATAATAACTGGAAAACATATAGCACAATTCGTAATATAAAAAAAAAACAAACGAAGAATTTCACTTGGTGGTGTACTGTCTGTCAGTGTCAGATGTCAGTTATGTCATTGTCAATGTCAAGTCATTGCGATTGGATAGTCCTACCTAATTAAATTGCGGACGCACAGCTCGTAATTCCTAATTAAAAAAAAGTTTTTTCTAATTATCATTTTGCCCTATTGCTATACTAGTTTGTTACAGAATCTTAACATCTAAAGCCCCTTACTGAAAAGTTATCTTTGTTTGAACAATATTTGCGTGTATTACGTCTGTAAAAAATAAACACAGTTGTTTTATATGTGTGCATAACACAAACGTTTAGGTCACGTTGTGCCCGTTGTGGTCACGTTCAGTCACGTTGCAAGTGGCGTGGACGGGTCTGACATTTCTATAAAACTCATAATTCTGTACTTTCGTACGCCACTTCTGTGATTACCTCCTCCCTTTTATCGACGTATTAAATTCTAAACGTTCTAGAAGGAAGAGAATCCTGTTGCACAGGCTATTATTGAGTTTATTCATTGTGTTCTTCTAAGATTATTAGTGTTTTATACCTTTCAGAAGGTCTTAAATTTGGCACAGTGGGGAAATTAAGTTAAATTTGGAAAAACTGCTTTGAGCACAATATAATACCTAATCGTTCTGTGTTTGAATTATTGAATTTTGTTTTGTGTAACATTAACTTATTGGACTGTGAATTGAAAATTATTTTATGGAAATTGATAGAGGTGAGTGTTTTATTCAATTATTCATTGCTAAGATATCATATCACATTTGAAATAAGTAACCACTATATTTGTATGTTTGTTTAACATTTAATATATTGTTGGTCATGTTAAAGTAATTAATATTTTTACAAAATTTTTAATAGTAAATATAAATGTTTTTCCCATATATTTCAGCATAGTAAAATAAATTTATATGTAGTTTACTGTGGCATATTAAAGTTGGTTTATAAAAAATAACAAAACTGGTGAGTTCAAATTCTTTAAATTAAACAGGAATAACATGTAAGTATGTTTATTTGACTGAACTGTATTAACAGTTATTATGAATGAATAAAAAAAACTCAACCTTAATTCAATATTTTTTAATATTTTAAATTAAATAATCTGTGTAAATAAACTATCAGAATTATGATCTGATATTTGTCATAATTATTTAACAAATAAAATTGTGTTTGTATAAAATTGTGGCAATATTTTTTTCACTAAAGGTAAGAAATTACATAAACCCATTTAAATAATGATCCTCAATTTTTTTAAATGTTGTTTTCAGAAAAAAATAAGATCAAATAGTGTTTCTAGGTCATTCTAAATATCTTCTCTATCTCTATAATATAAAAGGAAAAACCGTCTGACTGATTGATCAACGCACAGCCAAAACTGCTAGGCCTAGAAACATGGAATTAAGCAGAAAGATTCCTCAAGTGACATAAATGAGCACAAAGAAAGGATTTTTGGAAATTCCTATGGGGTTCTATGTTAAGTGGTTAAGTTTCCGTTAACCATTGTGCGTGGGCCATGCCGGCCGTTTGGTGGTTATTACAACCAGCCCGCCTCCCTCCAGAATCTAATTAGGCCTCCTGGTTTTCTTAGAACATCTGTGTAAGATCTGGGTGTCCTGAGTGTTCTTATCTGGGTGCCCCTGTGCATTCAAAGAGAACGTGCACAATGCATGGAATCTGAGCCATGCCTTTTGTGTGGAAGTATTTGTTAAGTGAACAGCGTGCCGTATGTAATGATTGGTCGGATGACTGTGGTGTGTGGTGACCATGGGGCTGACTTTTGTGGTGATATAGTTCATGTGTTTCGCCCAATTCAATTGTTTGTCAAAATAAATTCCCAGGTACTTTTTCGGTTGAAAGGCTTAGGGTTATTCCAAAGAATCTTGGTAGTTGCATTGTCATTGGTTCTATCTTTTTTGTGAAGAGAATTAGTTCAGTTTTTTGGGGTTCATTGAGAGTTGGTGCTCACTGCACCATTCCTCTACTATTTTTGGGGCTTGACGCATGAGATTGCATAGAGTGTTTTCGTGGGTCCCGTTTATTATTATTGTTATATCATCCGCATAGCCAACGGTGAAATAACCTTTGTCGTTAAGTATTTTGATGAGGCTGTCTGCTACCAGGTTCCACAGGAGTGGCTAAAGAACGCCCCGCTGTGGACAGCCCTTCGCAGCGACCACAGTGGCTGTGTGGTCGATGGCCCTTCGCGACGACGGCCGTTCTAGTGTCGTTAACCGTAACTTGAACCGCTCGCAGTTTGAGCATGCTGGTGATCCAGCCTTCTAGGGTCGGGTCTATGCTATGTTTGTCGAGGGTCGTGTTTATGTTGTTGAGCGTGGTCTTATCGAAAGCGCCCTCGATGTCAATGAAGGTAGCTAGTGCTGACCATTTATGGTCTACTGCGCATTCAATTTTAGAAACCATGTTGTGCAACGCGGATTCTGATGATTTACCTGTGAAGTACGCATGCTGTTGTTTATGAAGTGGTTTTATCCGGAGAGGCCCATCACGGATGTGCCTATCGCAGGGTCTTTCGAGGGTTTTCAGTAAAAAAGATGTGAGGCTTATAGGTCTATACGCCTTCAGTTGTGTGTAATCTGTTTTTCCAGGTTTGCGTATGAAGATGATTTTCACCTCTCGCCATTTGAGAGGTATGTATCAAAGTGCTATGCAGGCCCGATAGATCTCCAACAGCCATGGTGCTAGATAATCTAACCCCCACTGCAGCAGGCTTGGGAAGATGCCATCCAGCCCCGCCAACTTGAATGGCTGAAAGGGGTTGATAGCCCATTTTATCCAGTCTACTGTTACTATAATGTGGGCTCTGGACCAGTCTTGTTCCGTTGGAGTCCATTCGGGGTTCAGCCTCCCACGTCCTCTCCTCCAGGATTTGACAGTCCGGGAATTGAGTTTCGAGAAGGTCCTTGCTGGTTTCATAATCAGTTTGTGTGTATGAGTTGTCGGGTTTTTTCAGCGCGCCGAGGGTTCGATCCTGATCAGTTGATAGGATCTTCCGTCCCCGGGTGGCCTCATTATTTGTCACAATGGATTTACAGAATTCCCGCCATGCCGTCCTCCTGGCGGTTCTAATCTGTTTTTTGTATACATATTGGGTCTTTGTATATCTCCCAGTCTTCCGGGAGTCTCGTGTTTTTTGCTCTGTTAAATTGCTTACGCAGCGTATCTCTGAGTTTACCAAGTTCAGCGTTCCACCAGGGGTTCCTCTCGTTCCTGCTTTGTGGCGCTCTTGATTAACAGCATGCGTGGTAAGCTTCGGTTAGGTATTCGGATAATTTTGTTACGGTGTATTCTAATTGTACTTGGTCCGTTACGGTTACCAGTGCTAGATGTCCAGCTAAAAGCGAGGCCAGAAGACTTTTATACCCGAGAGCATTGGTACGCCTCGAGTTTCGCCATAGGGGTGGAATTTCCTAAAATCCTTTTAGGAGAGAGTTGAAAGTTTGTATGAAAAATCTAATTCCTTGGGCTAATATACTAGAAACTAGGCACAAATACTAACATAAGTAAATAATAAAGGATGTCATTATTAGATTTGCAACACTAATAATGACATCCTAACATGATTTAGGAAGTTTGTATGGAAGAAGTTTGATTCATGGGTTAATAAACTTGAAACTTGGCACAAATACTAAACTAAATAAATAATAAAGGTTGTAACTATTAGTTTTCCGAAACTACCCCAAAATGCGATTTAACGGGTGGTCTTGTCTTTTGGGAGTACCAAAAGACGATTTAGAGGGAGTTAAAGTTTTTTTGAAGCGGAAACTTGATTATCTCCGCAGTTTTATGACACACAAGTTTCATTTAAACATACACATTTCCTCTCGTTACACACTAATTATTGAAGTATTTTTTTCTTGTACGTCCGTAGGAAAAAAAAGTGCCGCTAGTATGACGTAGTTCTAGCGGAAACAGGTTTTATTGAGGCTGTTGCTCCAACCATTTGGCTGTAAAACCAGTGTGACAAACGACAGACAGATAGACGGACACATGAGTCTCAGCAATAGGGCGCGGCTTGGATATTTCATGTACAGAACCTAACATATTATTGATTGGGTTGTTAAAAACTCGACCCTCAACGGGGCAAAAAGGGGTTATTAAGTTTTTAGGGGAGGATTTTACTTTGTGGCGATAACATAAAATTTATTAATGTTTAAGTCAAATATCGAATCGTCCCAAACCAGTAAACCCTAGATATCTACAATACCCCATTTTTTATCGATTTAACAATAGCTTTTTTGGTCGCCTTCAGTAACTGCAAATAGAAATTAAGAACGTCATCTGTAGAGTAAAATACGAAATTACGCGAACGATGTCACGGGCGGATTGCTAGTATCACATAGGTATAATCCCAATATAAAATACCCCTTATCTCTTCTCACACTCATCCCACTTCATTCATCAATTATGGCTTGATAAAAAATTAGGTCTATAATCTACTTATCTCCTTGTCATCGGCCACTCAAATTACGGAAAAATCTACCCCAGAATTTCTTTAGGCATAAAAAGTCCGCTTATACTTTTTCCAGAAACAGTAATCCTTAATTACTGTAATAATTCAAAAATACTGATATAAAATTAGCTTTTATGTAGTTAAAAATACCGTCATCACACTGTCTGACAAATTCTTATACTAGCCTAGCTTGAGTTAGGTACAAATAGCCAGCATTCAATTTCACATCGGTAAATCAAAAAATGCATTATTATTACCATAAATACCAACTAGTAAACGTTTTTGGAAAATTGCCTTTATTTTGATTACCAATAAAAAAGCATTTTAGAATGTGTCCAATACCTATACTATGATTTTTAATTTCGTAGACTAAACTGACAGCTGCCAAAGGCCTTAATTTTTAAAAATGTTGCAAGCGTGGAGCATCGTTTTGTAGGTAAGGGTCAATCATAAGTGATTCATCGAATCGATGTGACATGACTCCTCAATTTAATTTTACTAATTGATGTAAATTAATATTTTAATAATATAAACGTAATATATTTAAATGTTACTGCATTCATACACATAGTGCCTACATAAGCTTTTATTGTGTTAAATAAGAAATCAACAATAAAACAAATGCGATCGATAAAATGAAGTCTGACACAAATGAGTAGAAACTAAATAGGGGCTGCTAGCTTATAAACTTTTTTTTTTCGTGAAATGGTTTCATTTTCAATCTACTTCGATGTTCGATTAACTTTCGATCACTCAGGATAGTCAGGATACTACACTATTTTGGTGTGTGAGAAGTGACAACCACCTAAATGTTAGTTTAATCTACGAAATTAAAAATCACATTATAGAGCATAATATTTAACAAATATAAACAGTTTGTGTATGGAGCCGCTGCTGGAACGCTCCAGGTTATTTGTGGTAGTTTATGCCACCCAAGTTGGGCGCTCCTCTATATTTCATAAAAGATAGCTTGATCTCTGCGGCAGCTCAAGTCAATACATAACAATAGCGCTTGACAGGCTAACTTTAACATAAGTAACAATAACGTATACGTCAGTTTGACAGTCGCAGAGATGAAGCTATTAGAAGTATAGTTAATAAAAATAATAACCCATCTAGAATAAGAATATCGAAGTATGAAATCAACGTATCTTTGTGACTCAAATCTGTAACTATAATTACAAGGATATCACTTGTTTAAAGATAAAATTTCCCATCTTCATGCAAGAATGACGCTGTTATCTTTTTTTTATAGCCCATTAAAATGCGTCGATACGTGTTCTAGTTCACACAGCAACAACTGCCGCGAGCCGCGATATAAATGCGTTTGCCGCACGCGTTTATAAATGGCGCTAAACGCAACGAAGCAACAACAAATAACATTATTTAAAGTCGTGCAGTTGCTGTTTGTGATCAGGAAGTTTACATAATAGCTATATACTTGTTGACTTCGACAGAGACGCTCGTAAAAGCGTAGGTAGGTATGCAAGTGACGCGCGTCATTTCTCACTCACAGATATCGTGTCTGCCAACCTATCAACGTTCGAGTTATAAAATGTATAGGTTTAGAATTGGTTATCGCAGTCTAAAATATAATTGAGATCTTATATTGTGTCATTTCTAATCCAGTCTAGACCTGACTAAAAACATTATTGCTACGGATCGTTAATAAATGAATTATAGTAAATTGAAGTATAGTTAAGTAGGATATTAATATGCGTATCGTTGTAAGCTAATCAATATTGTTAATTGAACTATGGGCGATACAGATACTTTCAAACCTTGCGAGTTTGAGGCCCTTTCGAAGTTGGATTCTATTTCGGTTACTTCACGTGGCTTTGACGGGCGTATATTTTATCGGAATAGGGTAGTAACTGAAGTATTTTTCAGTCATAATTAATTGCGAGCTTGTGATCCTTTCGATGTCAAACTCTTATTTCAGTTACTTCACGTGGCTTTGACGGGCGTAGGTTTTATCGCAATAGGGTAGTAACTGAAATATTTTTCAGGCATAATTGATGTTACTGAAAAGCTGATAGCCTAAGCAATGTAAACAAAAAAAGACTTGAATTATGGATGTACGGTATGTACAAATAAGGTTTATATTCCAGTGTTTGGTGTCTAGTATCGCATAATCTCAAACTAATCTTTTACCTGATCGGGTAGTGATTTAAATTGAACTTGAGTCACTGTTTGCAAATTTCAAGCGAGCTTGTCTAGTAAAAATCACAACTACCGACCGTATCGTCTAGCGTATTTATTATATACTTTATTGTACACCACAAAAATATGTACAGGACAAACATTCACAAAACAAGTGTACAATGGGCGGTCTTATCGCAGAGGGCAATCTCTTACAGACAACCTTTGGATGGACTGTACGATAGGAGAAGAATTTAGGGCTGTCAGTGTACAAAATTACATACTTAAATAAAATAACTTAGACATCATAATCTACAATACATACATACAATATTATATAATATACTAATACATATCAAATATATAACAGAGAAAGGAGTAGAATAAAAATTATAGTGACAAGTAATGCTCTTTTACCGTTTTCTTAAACGTTGGCAGTGTCGTCGTATTTTCATTTCATAACGAAAGTTATTCAATTGCTAGTGGCAATTAATTTGAATGCGGATAAAGTAAATACTTGTAAAACAAATAATTTTGTTGCTGTTTAGCAGCTTGCTTCCGCGTGCGTTTAAAAACTTCTTTAAGCTTGAGCTTTTGTCATATCACCCGCGGCTCTATAACTCAATTTGTTTCAAAAATAAGTAATCGTAATTTTTCCAAATGTCTGTGAAAATATCCCAACCAAATACAGGGTCATCCACAGTCAGCCAACTATGAAAATAAATGTTCCCATCGAGTAACAATGGATAACATCAATATTTAGGGTATTTCCCCTTCAGGATCCGCTTCAACTTCCCACTCCGTAATTTTTATAGGGACTCCATTTTCCGCACGACTACCGATCGGTCCGTTGTGCGCCCTTCCGGAACAAATGTTCCAACTAAATAATGGTGAAAACCACATTAAAATCCATTGTGCAATTTGGAAAATCTCCGCGACTGTTGCTTCGCACGGCTTGTACCACTTGGCAAAAGCTATATTTTAGGTTTAGGTACTCACTAAATATAGCTATGTATCTCTTTCGTAATAAGCACCTTTCTCCTATTAGAGGTTTATTTTCTAAACCAGGTTCCTGCAAACAATTCTTTGAAAAACGAGTGTATAGGGAAAATTCCATCTAATTTGAACATTACGACATCGGCGTGATCTTGTAAGCTTTCCTAATGAATTTTCTATTTCGCAAAACGTCTCGTCAAGTTATGACGTCGTAGTGGCCCAGTGGCTAAGACCTCGCCTCTCGTCCTTAAGGTCGTGGATTCGAATCCGGGCAAGTACCAATGTGAGTTTTTCAATTCATATGTACTTTCTAAGTTTATTTTGGACATCGCTGACAACGGCGTGAGCAAACCTGACTTATACAGTGTGTTTATTATAAAACTGTGCTCCGTTGGTGCAATTGCTGCAAGACGTTCCAGTGCGATGTTGAACTAATAAAGAAATAATTGACGGAAAATTAGGACGTATTTATTTACGTTAAAATTAAAGCTGTGTGTACTTATTGCTCTGAAAACTAAGATAATTTTAGTTTTTTGTACTTAGAATTGGTATACTTAATTTTATTGTTATTTTCGCCAAATATAAATATTACGTAGGAAATATCCACTTACCTATATGTTGTTGATTGAGGTATAATTTAACGTTTTAAATGTTTTGTTTATCTACTGAATCATCTGAGTGTCGGCTTTGTCTGATAAAATACATATTTAAATATATATTTTTCCTGTATCTACTTCGTCGTCCCATACACCTACAGTACCTATTATTGCACAATACAATTGGACGTCTAGGGGTTGCATTCAAAGGAAAGCTAAAGAAAAAGGGAGCCTACACTTTATTGCGCAATCATTGTAGTTGTATGGGACGCCTTACACTAAGAAAAAAAATATAAGCTAAAAGAAAGTTTAGATTAGACAAATTGTATGACATGCGTTGTTGAAACAAAGGTTGCCTAAGAACAGCTAATGCTTTCAGACATTCGTTTATTTTACTACAAAAATCTATAGTTCATTCATACTCAAGCTTGATTTAACATCTACCACCACAGTATTAAACTATTAAATGCGTCTATCAAGAATTGCGGCGACTACAAATCCTATAGGAACTAATATCTCAGCAAAAAGTAAACAAAATAACACAAAATTACGAAAAAGCTGGATTATTGTGTCGGCTTAACATAATGATAATCAAATAAAATCTTATTATGTTATATTCATTCAAGACTGTTTAAGTGGTTTACTTGTAGGTAAGTAAAAAATACATAATTACCTATTATAAATTAGAATAGGTATCGTACGTTACGTACTTCCTTTCTTTTAATGCATCCTTTCCTTGATTCCTTAAACCTACACTAAGACTTAGCGAATTATGTGAGCTCTACTGCAAGATCCCATTATTCCCACTATGAACTACACTGGGTTACTCGAAATCAACTACTTAACAAACAATCAATCTTCAAATTCAAACTAAGTCTTAGTAACTATTTACCATAAATCAGATAATTTAATAAGAAATACGCTATAGTACTAACAGACGAAAGCTCACAGTTTTCACAAAATGTGGTGAAAAATATATGCATGGCACGTGTAAGTACATGGGATTTTATAATAACTAATGTACCTATGATTGAAACACCAATTCCAGATATCAAAAGTAGCTTATTCTACACCAGGTGCGATGTCGGTAAATACATGAAGATGTCAGCTTCTGCGGAGACCCTGCCGGCTCCGAACGTACGACCGCACGCGGCCCCCGCCACCGTGCTCGCCTCCCCGCCCGCTGCGCGCCGTCCTGGCGGCAAGCACATCGTGCACTGGTTCCGTAAGGGCCTGCGCCTCCATGATAACCCAGCGTTAAAGGATAGCCTAGTTGACGCCGCCACGTTCAGATGTGTATTCATTATCGACCCATGGTTCGCCAGCTCTTCTAATGTTGGCATCAACAAGTGGAGGTAAAGATTTGAATAAAAAAACAATAAACAATGTATATAATGATTATTTAATCTTTACACGAGTTGTTTGAGTCACAGTGCATGCAAACGTAGACAAAATACCTACCTAGTACATATTACGTAGGAAGTTTGCTGCGCTCGATATTACCTATGCAGTTGTATTTATTCAACAATCGATAAACTTATCTCGACAGATTTCTGCTGCAATGCTTGGAAGACTTAGATAGCAGTTTGCGGAAACTTAACTCCCGGCTGTTTGTGGTTCGAGGGCAACCTGCCGATGCGTTACCGAAACTGTTTCGGGAATGGGGCACCACCGCCTTGTCCTTCGAGGAGGATCCGGAGCCGTACGGCCGAGTGCGAGATCACAATATCATGTCAAAATGTCGCGAAGTCGGCATCACCGTCACATCTCGTGTTTCTCACACATTATACAAATTAGACCAGTAAGTTATTTGAAATAATCATAGATATAATGAAATAATCTAATGTTGTTCTTCACGCAGCATTTGAGCCGCACAGTTGCTGGCTTAGTTAAAGTTCATATGAAGGAGGCAGCATTTTTTGATTAATGAATTACATTTAATTTCGGATATTCGGCGATCATTTCGTTGGTTTAATACGACTTATTTTTTTTTAACAGAATTATAGAACGAAATGGTGGGAAAGCACCTCTTACATACCACCAGTTCCAGGCGTTGATTGCCAGCATGCCTCCTCCTGCGAAGGCGGAGGCGCCAATATCAACCCAAACCCTTAACGGCGCCACCACGCCAGTAAACGATGACCATGATGATCGGTTTGGCGTACCTACCCTCGAAGAACTGGGTAAGTTATGACAAACTAAATTATTATGTGTGCGTTACTACAGCCAGAAAATGTCGAAATCCGTCATCAAAGTGCAATAGATAATTAGATATACAGCTTCTGTAATTAATAAGCAGATTTTTTAATTTGGTAAGCTGATAGTTTTTTAATTATTTGATAAAAAACATTTCCGGCTGGAGTAAAGTTACCGCAGGCAGATCTTTTGTATTCTAACGGGTATGTTGAAATAAATGCCTGCCTAATGTAATGTTTTCTACTTGAATAAATTCAGGATTCGAGACTGAGGGTCTAAAGCCTCCCGTTTGGATTGGAGGGGAAAGTGAAGCTTTAGCTAGGTTAGAAAGACATCTCGAAAGAAAAGCTTGGGTGGCTTCATTCGGGCGGCCAAAAATGACGCCACAGTCACTATTGGCAAGCCAGACTGGCTTATCACCCTACTTAAGGTAAATGACTACAATGTTATTAAAGTTTCTTCAATTTTTGTTAAGAATTAAGTTCTGAACTAAAGCAACACCCTTCTTGCAGGTTTGGTTGTTTATCAACAAGGTTATTTTACTATCAGTTGACGGAATTGTACAAAAGAATTAAACGAGTAAGACCACCGCTGTCTCTTCATGGGCAAATACTATGGAGGGAATTTTTCTATTGTGCTGCAACACGCAATCCTAATTTTGATCGTATGGAAGGAAATCCCATATGCGTCCAAATACCATGGGAAAAGAATCAAGACGCTTTAGCGAAATGGGCTAGTGTAAGTACCTAATCGAAACTACTGAACAATGTTTAAAAATTACAACGATCTTTGAAGTTTTTAAAATCTCGTAATCATTCCAGGGCCAAACCGGATTTCCTTGGATAGATGCTATAATTATACAATTAAGAGAAGAAGGGTGGATTCACCACTTGGCCAGACATGCAGTGGCCTGCTTCCTAACCAGGGGCGACTTGTGGATCTCATGGGAAGAAGGAATGAAGGCAAGGAGAGCTTCGTTATTTTTTAGATTAGTACCATGGCATTCATTTCAAATTTTTGAATTGCTAACTCGAATTATTATTCGAGTTACAAGTGTTTTTTGTAATGAAATATATTTCACTACAAGTCTTGTCTTACTGCACAGTTTTGCATCCGTTTACAACACCTAGAGATAGGTGAGATTGCAAACACCGTGAATCCGGTGACGTTGTTACAGGAATGAAGAATATTAAGATGATTTTTTGTTTGTATGTATTTGCAATCCAGTTGAATCACTTTTTGTTTGATCACCGTAGACATGTATTAATTTGAGGAGAGTTCCCGTCCCTGCAGGTGTTCGACGAATTGCTTCTCGACGCCGACTGGTCCGTCAATGCGGGCATGTGGATGTGGCTCTCGTGCTCGTCATTCTTCCAGCAATTTTTCCACTGCTACTGCCCGGTCCGTTTCGGACGGAAAACTGATCCCAATGGTGATTTTATAAGGTATGTTCACTTTAAATAACCACAACAACGCCACCATACTCGTATGCTATCATGCTATGGCGAATGTAAGTTATATTAGAATTAATCATTTTAATTACAGAATAAGCACTTGAGACAGGCCATGTTAAAGTTTCTACCATTTCGTGTACTATAACGAGTAAGTATATGACCTGATGATGATCTCAATATGCATACCTAATAATATGTTACAAGTGCACAACCAGTGTACTGAAATACGTCACGTCTTTGATTTGATGATTATGTTGCGCAATTATTGTTTTAGAGAGTGACGCATTGTGGGTGACACGTCCATGATCAGTGTTGCCACCTTGGTGATTTTGTCACTAGATCTGGCGATTTTTCAGAGCTCTTAGCGAATTTTTTTCAGCGTTTAGCGACTAATATTTTTTTAGCGATTTTTGGCAATTTTCAATGTGGAATTTGGCAACACTTATTTGAGATGGAAATTTAATGAAAATACCTCATTCTAATGCTGAAATTGAAAGAATTTTCAGTATTATGAGCATCGTTAAAAGCAAACTACGAAACAGTCCACTACTTAACACCATAATGTTTCGTTTTGAAAATTAAATGCTTCAATTATGAATTGCCTAGTGATGTCATTGAGGCTATCGGCAAAAACGCAAAGTACTCATTTAAAGATCTATCACAACCAACAACATCTTCAGCGCAAAAATCTTGAATTTTAATCAAGTCTGTTTATTTTTCACCTTTTACTGTTACAAAGTTATTTGTTTTTTAAATTTCAGACATTTAAAGTACTTAATTTTAATAAAAAAAAATTAACGAGTACTGGTGGTTTTTTTTCAAACCAAAATATGGTGACATTTTACACTGGATCTAGTGACAAGATAATTTTTGAGGTGGCAATGGCAACACTGTCCATGATGTATGATGTTTGACGTATGTTACAACTTCACGCCTATTTAGTAAAACATTTGAAATACCCAAATGCAAACTTCTGTGTTTCAATGATTTCTTTTGCAAAGATAATTTGTTTCTATGATTTATTTTGTTTACAGGAGATACATTCCTGCATTGAAGAACATGCCGACGCGGTACATACACGAACCGTGGGTGGCGCCCGAGGCGGTGCAACAGTCTGCCCGATGCATTATTGGCCGCGACTACCCCATGCCTATGGTGGACCATTCGAAAGCCTCTCAAGTCAATATCGAACGCATCAAACAAGTTTACGCGCAACTGGCGAAATACAAACCACAAGGTAAATTAACAGATTACGTTCAGTCTAGAATGTCCAAAAATATTGTCAAAGAAAGTTCACCACGACAAAAGGGTTTGTCGTAGTTCGCCAGACAGAACACCGGTGTTCTGTCATGAACCTTGCACGATGGGTATCTGTCGAGTGATCTTTGATCAATGATGTATCTTAGAGATAGCTTTTACAAATGTTGTGTCGCTACGATTAACTGATGTCATGCAAAGTTATAACACAAAAGGTCGGATCCTCATCTTATGGTTTTAAATGGAATGACAATATTTTAAAGTTATTGAAGCATTTTACTTATAGAGAAACCATTTTTCTCAAAACTTTAGTATTAGATTAACGCCGAATTGAATACAAAATTGTAAAAAAATCTATAAAACGATCACGACGCGACGTAGCGTTACCAACAATATTCCTAATTATTTATTACTTATGGATACTTCCGGTTTTTTAGGTACATTAAATCCAAATGCTGTGCAACGACCAAACGTGATGCAATCATCGCCGAGCCCGAATTCAATAATTACCAGCATCAATCAATCAAACTACTTATGCAGCCAAGCACCTGACCCACCAACGAAGGATAATGATGTCGTATTCCAAAAGCCTATGAACCACCGGTCTATGAAGCCTTCATTCAAGCAAGTTGTTATCGTGCAGAAAAAACAAAATACCAATGTAATACAAGCTGTGTCACCAGCAAAGGGAAACTATATTGTCAATGGTCGACTAGATGCCTACAAAACGCCAAGGAATGATAGCTTACAGTCAGCGAAACAAGAAAATTATGACTTCAAAAACTTAGTCATCAATAATTATGTACAAGGCTATGCCAATAATCCAGAAATTTTTCAGAATGGGCAAGCAAATAAGAACGAATTGTTCGCCCAGCAAACATTGAAAATTAACAGTTTCAATTATGAGAAACAAAAGTTCTTCTTGTCCGCTTTCACTGATAATGGGGTGCGGAGAGCAGCCGTGCTTGGCGAAGTGCCTGCACCCTTTGCCGCCTCTCTCAACCATGACACAAATATGACTTTTAACAGAGAGAACAAAAATGAAGATTCCAAGGAGGTAAATGACAGCTTGCATCCTATGTCAATTAATGACGATGGAACTATTCCAAACGAAAATCAGCAGAATAATATGTCTAATGAATGTGAAAACTATTCTTCAAATGAAAATCAAAAGTAAATGTTTGTGCTAAGTAAATTTTATTTTCTTTCTTTCTAAACATAGATTAATTAGTCATATCTATTTTACTATTGCCTCTTGATAAAATGTCTATATGAATGCCATTTTATCTAAGGTGTTTTACAGAAAGCTTGTGCTGATGTTTACAGGATCAAGCCTAGCTGACAGTATAGCGAAAAATTAGAAAACAATATGGTAGTACCTAACATCAAATAAGCGCAAAGTAGGCACATTTAAATCTAAAGGTATCCAGCCAGGCAGATCTCTATTAAGTGAATTATTAGTTTTATGATATAAATTACAAGTTTGTTAGCTAAAATAAAAGATTTTATACAGAATTTTGTTTTAATTATAATTTTTGTTTTGCTTTTTTTTGGAAACAAATGTTTTCTCCTAGGGATTGATGTTAATAAGGGAGACCTTCATTTAAGATTATGCCTCAATGAAAGCAGCTGTAGCTGGTAATTGATTGGCGAACCCTGGCTGATGGGCATATTCGGGAAAACAGGCCAACACTACCAGTCTGGTTGTATTATTAAGAAAATACAATTTACTATATGAACACATTTTATGTCAAAGAAGCCACAGTTTCCATGTGTTGCCGAACTGCCTTTTTCACTTTTCTGGAAGTACTAACATCTTGCTTGGCAGCACGGGGTTTTTTATTACCACCTAATTCATTTTTTATTGTTGTTAATATTGATGTCTAAAAATAAAATAAATGAATGTTATAAATGTAAATAATTGTTTAGCAGTATTATAATACGGGTGAAATACTTACAGTTTCAGGGACATGTACATATCTAATATTACGCGCTTGTAAAAATAAATTCTCAAATAGATATTCATTTCCTTGAGGATCACAATATACTGCATTGGAAAAAGAAATGTTCATGTAACTGTAAAAAAATATATTATTATAAAATCCTACTGGATTACAGGGCAGTTCACACTATTGTTAATATTGATGGTTTTACAATTCTTACCCATCCACATTTTCAACAAGTCCACAGACATATGAATCATTATTACGTAGGTCCACAGTTATATTTTTTCCTTGCATAGCTCTAACAAGGCACAGTAAAGTGTTGTGATAATAGAATTTTTCTCTTGCTGACCCAGTGAACATTGACATTGTTAACTTGTTCAATCTGAAAAGGATTTTTAACTTGTATGTTGAATAAAACTAGTGATGAGTTATTTTACCTGTGTCTTTTTGAATCTTGTTGGTAAGTGATTTGCCAGTAAGGGCAGTTGACTAAGTTGAAATTGCATTACACTGATGTTGTGGGCTTTGGTACATCATTGTTTAGGGAGTATTTTTTTACAAATTAAAAAATAATTTAGTTTGATAATTACAGTTTATATTGCATAAAAGTTACAGAGAATGATTGATAAGTAGATACATTATTAACGGTTTATATTTTATTTTCTAGGATTTATTTCGATAAATACATACAATAAAGTTAGCATAGTCGCACAGTTTTGCACTATTTCACAATAAGAAGTCTTGCGTCTTGATTAGATTTCAATTCTAACTCTGCTCTAGTTATTTTCCATTCATCACTATCTCTTTCAGCCCAGAAATAGTAACTTCCTCTATCTTTAGGTCCAGACACAGGTATCCGAAATCTAGCTGTCTCACCATCTGAATAGTTATTTACTGTGTCATTCAGCTTGAACCGCTTATCTTTGATCGGCTCACCTAGATAGTGGACAGCACCCGAATGGGATCGTAACTTCTTCAACGCACTTTTATAGTAATCATAACCTCTTACCCTATCGATGATTCGGTTCTGTAAATAAAACCCAGTACCGCCGACGACCAAACCTCCCCATGCAGCAATTTGTACAAGTTTTCGAGTAGTAATGGTCATATTATATAAATTACAAAGAAAATTTACTAAAATATTCAAAGTTCTTCAGTACCTGTGGTCTCCAGAATAATTAGTGAAAAAAATTCTATCGTCTATTAATAACTATTTACTCGATCTCGCGTAAGAGTCAAGACAAATAAATCTTCGGAATTTTATTCAGATATTCAGAATTTAATCTAATGAATTTGCGGTATACGAACTTTTATAATTACCTATGTTGTCATTTTGACAATGACATTGGCCAACGCCAATTTAGCCATAGTTAGTACGCATGGGCAAAAAATATCTTTCTATACAATTATCGATATTTTTAATCGCGTTATATCGATATTTATATGTGAAGTGCATTCTAGCAAGTTTTAAAAAAAAAGATTATTTCTTTAAAACCGATTTACGCGGCCAAACAATAAGAAGTCGTCGGCAATAAAGACAAGAAGATTTTATTACTTTTTCAAATTAAATAAAGTTACAAATGTAAAAACCTGATAACGAATGTGACCTCCTCTTGCCAATATCACATGCTTTCCACGATGTTTTTAATAATGCTGGTTGTGCATATGGAATTATGACTTCGATTATGTACCGGTGTGCATTTAATGTTCCATTTTCTTCAAAACTAACTCCGTACGCTCCGTCGAATTAATTGCTGCTCAAAACATAACGGAGCCTCCGCCATAAGGAGTGATTTCTTCGAAACACACTTCCGCATAGCGGGTATTCGCAGCACTCGCCGGCGTCGGTCCTCTCCGCACAAAGAGATTCTAGCTTCATCAGAAAACAATAATTTATTCCAGTCCTCCAGAGTCCATGAAGCACAGTTTCGAGCAAACTGAAGTAGAGCAACACGGTGCTCACGCAGTAATAGTAAATCTCTTCTGTTTTCTGAGCACCGTAACGTTTGTAGGGCTTTTCAGATAATTCCGTATCCAATTTATTTTTCTTTCCATTGAATACGTATTTAAATGAAATGTAAACAAACCGATATTTTCATGTTTTTGTTCTAGAAACTTTTTAATTATAGTAAAATGTGTAAATATTATGATTGTAAATTGTGTACGTGGTCAAGCCCTATTTTTTAAGTCCAAATTTGTAACGATTATCTTGAAAATTTAATAAAATACACGGCTCCAAAGATTTCGGCTAAGTGAAAATGAACGCAAGGATGGTCTCAAAATGTGCGGTCGTCAGTCGTCGGTGCTCTAAAGAAGTTTAATTGCTAGGAGTAATTTATTTATTTATTAAAACTTCATGCAACATAAAGGTACATAGGCGGACTTAAAGCCTGATTAATTCTCTACCAGTCAACCAAGGTTGGTGGAGATATATTATGGCAGATGCATACAAATAAATTAAAAGCCTTCATCGAAATCATCATCCGATTCCGAAGAAAACATTATGTACGTCTACACGTTGCGAAGGTTCGATGTATACTGATTCAGAAATAGCGCCAGGGCGCGCCACGACACGCCAGGATAGTGTGCACACTCAGCGCCACGCCACGCAAATGTGTTTCCGGCTTTATAGAAAACAATTTGCCTGGCGTGTCGTGGCGCGCCATAACCCTTACCACCGCTCTGGCGCAATCGGTCGCGGGCAGTCCGCGCCACGACACGCCACGCAAATGTGTTTCCGCCCTTACATTGTGACGACTTTACCTTTGTTATTAATCTTTCTTTTGCAACACTGGGTAAGTGTCAATGTTAATTTAACTCGTTTGACGCAAAAGTGCAAAATATCTCTTCAGCATGATCACATAACCTCTAAACTCTAAAGTTCAGTGTTGTTTATTAGCTTGTGATCATTATTAACATCTAATTTTATATCGAGCATTTGCGATAAACATTTTAATTTAGTGACCCAAAGATATGAGTTCTTCAAAGGGGAACACTATAAGGAAACGACCACAGAAACATCAAAACAGAACTGCGTTTAAAAATGATCTACATGATAAAAGCCATAAAACTAAGTTTATAAATTCATTGGAGATAACTGGCGTGTGCAAACGTTGCAAAGATATACTTGAATGGAAGATAAAATATAAAAAATACAAGCCATTGACTGCACCTCGTAAGTGTGTCGGTTGCGAGCAGAAAACAGTAAAACATGCTTACCACATGCTATGTAATAAGTGCGCTTTAGACAAGAAAACATGTGCTAAATGTTGCAAACCAGTTGAGGTAAATATTTGTTGCTGTAACATTTTAATTAATTTTTATGTATTCAAGAAAGTTATGTACAGAACGAAGGTGGTATGTCGCAAAATTCTAATTTCGAGAAAATTAACTTCAAACATTTTAAGATATTTCAAAACGCTTTAAATGTATTTATCCAAAAAGAGCGCCGTCATTCGTTTAATATTTATAAAATGGGAGAGAAATTAAAGACTAAAAAGTCCACACAAAAAAATTTAATCAATTTGAGAAAATTAAGTCTAAAAGAGACAAGTTCCTTATAAAATTTGAAAAATAAACGAAAAACAATTATTCTTCACCAAGAATGGACTGGTAATAATATTGTTGATATTCCGGTTCAACAAATTTTAATTGGTCCTTAATACTTTAACTGCCAGTTAAGGCGTTAGTATTAGTTTTTTTATCAACTTACACAGTACCATATCTCCCTTCCACTCATGGCACCTCAAAATTTTTATTAACTTTACTGCTTTTTTTTAAATGTCAACCGTTCTGGAACGGTGCCATTTGGTTGCATGACTCGTTGTATAAATATGAACGACACTTTTTCCCGTTAATCAAATTCACATACAATTTGCAAATAGTTTATTTTCCTGACATGGTCAGATATATCAATTATTGTTTCGTGAAGCTTTCCTTATACTCTTATATATCAAATAATAATAATATAGTAGTAGTTGAAGCAGTGGTGGCCCAGTGGTATTGGCCGCAACTTACAAGTTGTTTGTTGTGGGTTCAAACCCAGGCAGGGGCTTTACTTTGTGTAAATTATTTCACCCCCATTGCTTCCAAAACGGTGATGGAACATCAACATTGTGAGGAAACTGGCACGTCATAAAACCAAAAATTCGAAGACATGAGAGATCCACTAACCGGCACTGGGCCCGCATGGTGGGTTATGGCCCATACCCTCTCACAGAGAGAAGGCCTGTCAGCAGTGGGATATCAAATAATTAATTGTTCAGCACATAACACCTTCAATCACTGAAAGTGCAATGCAATGTCACATAGCTCCTTCATCCACTTCAGAAAAATTTACTTTTTACTTTTTTGGCTTCTATATAAGTGTCCATGCAATATTTACTATAAAAATAGTGTACATAACACCTTAATCAAATAGTGAATTTCTAAAATAGCCACAAACATGGTTGTTAAAAGGTTTAAAATTGTTTGTATGCATATTTCACCACCATGCATGCATAGATCAGCGAAAAGCCGAAAGTGCGACATATCACCTTAATCCATTCATGTCTGCAATTATAAGTTTATTTTTGTCCACAATTTCAGAGCGAAGACTCACCAGCTGTAGAAGAGCTTCAAAATACAGACTTGAAAGCTATGTTAAAAGACTTACCGGAAAGAAAACGTCGAACAATAATGAGGTATGTATAGTTCTCACCAAACTGCGGTGGTCAAGCGCCTAATAAAAGCCTATAATAAACAAAAAAATTGGCTGCACAGTAGTGAATCTCATACAAAAACTGCACCGTTTCGTGCCTCGCGCATCCGGTAATTGATATTACTGAATATTTATAAATTGTCAACTTTGATATTTTTAGGACTTTAAACAAACAAGAAGGAGGGGAGCAAAAGTTAACACCAGAAATAAAATCACAGATAGAAGATATGTTGGTGAAAATGGATAACATTGATTTAGATGATGACTTCACTTTTACTGATGATGATGATGAAGACTATCAATCAGAAGAAGAAAGTTCATGAAGTTATGGCAACAGCATAAGGGCAGCCTGGATATTCGAATTTTCTTGTAATTTACTGCTCAGAAAATATATTGTATGGTAATAAGAAAAATATATGCGACTGTAACAAATATGTATCTATTTACAGTAGTCAAAGCGGATCTTTGTGTCTCTGAAATTAGGCTCTATGAACCAATGCGCAAGATTTTTTTTTGTCATCAAGTATAATGCATAGAGTAAGCGAGATAGGACGATGCGACAAACGTAAGCAAGTGAAAGAGGCATTTATACAATGCTATCTTCACCTTCAACATTGACACAAAAATAGCTACTATGCTGGGTGTAGCAGCCAACTTCAGAAACATACAGATCTGCTGTGACTACTGTATCAAAGTGTAATAAGTAAAATCAATGAAACTGAAAGTAAGAATTTCATGATGTAGTCATTCAATGAACAAATGAACATAAATGCATACTTACATAACAATCAACAAACTTTGCGATGCTGTAATCGGGTTAAAAATTAGTTTTCGACTGACAGAATGTTTCTAACCATTTTAAACAAATTTACTTTTTTGGGCTTTTCAGCCTAGTTATGGAATTAAAATTCCAGGGTAGCTACTAAGCTACCCTGGAATTTTAATTGTAAATACTGTTGTTAAGGCACATCAAACTCGAGTTTTAAGAAAAGCTATCCGTCATGGTCTGTTTCTTATACCTATGTAGAAGTGTAAACCTGCGGGATACATATTAACATTATTTTATTATTAATAAAGTAAAAAGTGCTAAGTAAAATCAGCTATTTTATTTAAAAGTTACTCTAAAATGGAATGCATAGGAATGCAGGATTGACTCAAAAGAAAAACAAACAGCATTGTAATACCTACTCTAGCTACTTGGACTAGAACAAAGCAGTTTTACTTAGATTTTCAGCTTCGTATTCCACTTCAACCCATCTTAAGGTAATCGTGGTTATCAACCTTGATGTTTTTTAGAACTTTAAACAAACAAGAAGGAGGGGAGCAAAAGTTAACACCAGAAATGTAAAGCCTCCGCCCCCCTCCCCCTCCCAAGTTTGGGGTTGGCTTTCACTGTAACCACCATAAAAAAATATTTCACGCCTTTATGTATGTAATGCACCACATACGGTCAAACGGTGAATAGAAAAAAAACTTTGAAGTGAATTTTCACGTTTCGTACAATCAATTCTTAAACATAATTGATTGTATCATTTTAGTAGGTACTCCAAAATATTAAGTAGTTATAAAAAAACGATGCTTTGTTTGAAACCAATAAAGTGGTATCACAGTTAAAATGCCCTTGAAATGCCTGAATACATTTTTGTGGCAAAACTGCACCAGTTAGGTGCAGTTTATTTAATTTACTGCCGTTTTCGAACAGTGTTAGTTCGTGGGTGAAGAAATTAGTGTAAACTGTATATTTAAGGCGAATGGTTTTAATGCCGTTATATTCGAAATATTGTCCCAGACAATCAATTAAGATTTGGATAGAGAGGTGTCGACTGTCGCGGTGGAGTCCGTGGATGCGAGAGGCATAGACTAATATTATATCGAGAGGTTCGCCGAGCCGCGCCGCATCGCCGCCACGGTGCGCTGTGTGTGCAGCGTAGACGACGCGCTCCGGCCGCCCGAAGTTACAATTCCCAACAAACAGTCAACTGCATCATCCATCAGAAGTAACAACTCGCTAGAGTAATTTTTTTTTCTATGAGTAACAATTAGACATTGACAGAACCTTTATGTCGCAACTTCAAGGGCGATTTTCGCAATAGGTCAAGTGTTTTTTACCGCTGGTTTATGATGATGTACCATACGTTTTGTGGATCTCGCCCTAAAAGTGTTTATACTATTCCGCACCAATTCAACGAAATGACGAGTAAATAGTCCTTTCTCGGCTCAAATAGAAAGTATAATAATATACAGTTATACAACTAATTAAATCAGTTTAAAACATTTAATTTAATATACATGATGTATTAAAATAACAATAATTTACAAATAAGAAAACTATGAAATCCTTTAAAATTTACATTTTGATTATTATTCTAAAAAAAACAAATAAATAAACCGTTTTAAAAAGGTAACCAAGCATCTTGTAGTTGCTTTTGGTATCATATAATGCCAAGCTGTCGCAACTGAAACAAATAGACAAATTATTGTAGTATTATTATTAAGTAGGTTATAAAAAAATTGGGAATGCACCAGTGAAGACCGCGAGTTTTTTATAAAATAAAAATGGTTCTTTGCTACCGGAACTAGTGCTGTATTTATGTATAACAATCATCTTTCTCTCTCTGTTCACCATTATCGTCAAGGTCAGAAAACCTACGAAACAACTTTTTCCACTAGAGCGATTTGAAAAGAGGCGTCATAATAGTTACTGCATTATACAATTACATTATTTTTTTGTTATTGGTTTAGAGGACTAGCAGAATTATAAAGGATACTTACGAATCCTTGTCTTTCTTTCTCTTTCTGCAAAACCAGTTTTGTTTGCATGTCGTCAAACTTGACTATGGCTGATAACACTTTAGCTAATGTAACGGAATGTGTTCCTGAGCCTGTGAGATACTCATAAAGTATGTTTCGCAAATATTCAAGCTCTGTGTTTTCTTGCAATGCATGCAAATGTCTTAGACTAACGAGAGCCTCATCAAGTCGCCTTTCAAGTTTCTCATTAGACAATTTCAATTTCTCGTTCTTTTCTTGCATTTGTAACATATTATCATCAACAGATTTGTTCATTTGCTCATAATCATTCAATCGTTTTTCTAATGCACTGTTTACTTGTAACATGTTATCGTACTTTTCCTTAATAACATTAGCATCCTTTTCATTTTCATTCCTTGCATTTATTACCAGATTGGGGTAATTTTGGGACTGCAATTGATCTTTGAGCTCTAAATTTTCCTCAACTAACAACATATTTTCTCTTAAAAGATCATCAATTTTCTCTTTCCTCAACTGAATTTCTTTTTTCAGTTCTGCCAAATCGCTTGAAATATCACTGTTGTCAGAAGAGTGTTCACTTGTGGCTATTAACTCTCTAAGCTTGTCATTCAAAACACTGTTTTCTTTCGATATTTTTGTTAAATAGGTTTGTAGGCCTTCAATATCAGATTTGAAACGTCTGTTTTCTTCTTTCAATGTTTCATAATCAGTTTTTAGTAATTTGTATTGGTTTGGAAGTTCAGTATCCGTACCAAGGCTTGGGTTTGGATTAGCCCCTTCTAGTTCAATTGCTTTTATTTTGCAAATTTCGTCTAAGCTTTGATCTAATGTATCATCTGTTTGGCTGTCATTATTCTGAGTATTGTTAAACGAACTATTTGCCAATTTTTCTATTACTTCGTTTAAATGATTTTTTTCTGATTCAATTACGGCATGCGATTCTCGTAAGTCATTGATTTCAGTTTCCAATTTTTTGTAGCTGTCAGTAATATTTTCTGCTTGACTCCGTAAAGATATATTTTCGAGTGTCAAATTTTTGTTATCCTCTTGTAATTTATCAATGCAAATATTTTTTTCGCTTGCCATAGCATGCGATTCTCGTAAATCATTGATTTCAGTTTCCAATTTTTTGTAGCTGTCAGCAATACTTTCACCTTGGCTCTTTAAAAATATATTTTCGAGTGTCAAATTTTTGTTATCCTCTTGTAATTTATCAATGCAAATATCTTTTTCGCTTGCCATAGCATGCGATTCTCGTAAATCATTGATTTCATTTTCCAATTTTTTGTAGCTGTCAGCAATACTTTCACCTTGGCTCTTTAAAAATATATTTTCGAGTGTTAAATTTTTGTTATCCTCTTGTAATTTATCAATGCAAATATTTTTTTCGCTTGCCTTAGCATGCGATTCTCGTAAATCATTGATTTCAGTTTCCATTTTTTTGTAGCTATCAGCAATACTTTCAGCGTGACTCTTTAAAGTTATATTTTCGAGTGTTAATTTTTTGTTATCATCTTGTAATTTATCAAGTTCTTTTACTTGCGCTATTAAACAGTTATTTTCAGTTTTCATGGCATCAAACTGTACCAAAGTTTTATTATACAAATCCTTAAATGTATCTACATCTTTGCTTGTATTTTTATTTTCGATTACCAAGCGTTCGAGTTTTTCCGTCAATGTTTGTTTCTCGTTTTCTAACGATTTTAGCTTTTCATTAGAATCGAAATGTTGTTTTTGCTCAAATTCCATGGCTATTTGTAGATTTTGAAAATTGTTCTCATATTCGTTAATCTTATTTAGCAAATTTTCATTTTTCTCCTTAACAGAATTTAATTCATTCATAGCCACTTCATAGTTATCGGTTATATTTTTAACTTCTTCATCTATAATATTTTTCTCTAATTCAAATGCACTTATAGTTGATTTTAAATTATTATTTTCGTCTCGTAAAACAGTTATTTCTGACGTCAGTACTTCATATTTTTCAATACCTGTTTTTAATTCGTTTTGCAACTTAGTATTTTCCAGTTTTAATTCATTCAGTTTGTTGGTATCTAAATTAGATTCACTATATGATTTAGTTTTTAACGCATAATTTATTTCTTTTGTAAGAGCAATAAATGCTTCTTTATTGATTGTTTGCAAGGATTTTGCTTCAGTTGAAATTAAGCAAATGAGGTCCTTCATATCCTGAACTTCATTTGCAAGTCGCAAACAATTTGTTTTCATTCTGTTTGTCACGACTTTCTCTTGGATGATGGCATTTTCCGATTTCAACTCAGAAACAACTTTACGGAATTCAATATTCTGACTTTGCAGTAGCTCATGGTTTGCTAATAGTTTTTCAATTTCTGATTGCAATTTAATTAACTCATCTCTTTCTTCTTGTATCTCTGATTCTAATTTTGCGTATTTATCTTTCCATATAATTAATTCGTCATGAAGTTCGTCTTTCTTTGACTCCTCTAAAGCTTGATCTTTTAGATATTTTTCTCTTTTCTGCAGTTCGCTTTCTAAGAGCCCTATCTGGGCACTTTTCTTAGCGTTTTCTTCACTTAATTGTGTATTTCTATTTTCTAAATACGTGTTTCTGTCAACCATAGCTAACTTCTCT
Source organism: Orthosia gracilis (assembly GCA_947562075.1). Taxonomy (NCBI): domain Eukaryota; kingdom Metazoa; phylum Arthropoda; class Insecta; order Lepidoptera; family Noctuidae; genus Orthosia; species Orthosia gracilis. Next base: position 47,371,488 of record OX387268.1, read on the forward strand.
GCAGTTTCTTGTTTCATTTGCAACTGGAGACATTTATATCCTTCATCAGCTTTTGTTTTTATTTGTTCTATGTTCTGACATTTTTTTGATAGTTCTTCTATTTGGGACTCCAACTCTGATATTTTAGATTTTGTTGAAGTCAGTTCAGAGCTATCATGACAAAGCTTAGACCGTTCTGCTTCCAATAATGACACATTATTTTTATAATCATTTAAAACTATATTCAGTGACTGTATTTCTTGCTTACTTGCTTCCAGGTGATCTTTAAGGGATTTTATTTCTGCTTCTTTACTTTCCAATTCTTTGTGGATGCTTAATTTATTTTCTGCTAAGGAAATAGCGTATTCTTCTTCTCTCTTGCTAAATATTTCAATCTTGCCATGTAATTCTATTATTTCTTCATGAGCTTTTTGATAGTCAAGTTCTAGTGTTGATAGTTCTCTCGTTTTATTGAACTCATAAACGTTAATCTTATTCTGTAGTTCCTCATTGATATTATTTAATTCCTGAATCTTTTGCTTCGATTCTGACAACTGTTCAGCAGCAAGCTTGAATTGTTCGATTTCTTTGTTTTTATTTTCAAGATCATTTGTCAGAATTTGTAGCTCTGTATTTATTTGATAATTCTTTTCTTTACTTGACTTTAGTGACTCCTTGTACTTGTTGAGTAACTGGTCCATTTTTTCTATCTTATTATTTAGAATAAGTATTTCAGCAGCTAAAGATTCTTCATTTGAATGATTGACTTCATTATCATTAGATAGATTTATTAGCTGTACATCGCTATCGCCATCACCTTCACTTGATTTAGTTTTGTTCTCATTTTTGTCATTACTACTAGAAATGTTTGAATTACTTTGTAATAATTGCACTTTCGTATTAAGTGCATCTATTTTCATACCCTTTTCTTCAATTTCAATACGCAGGGCTTTTTCCAGGTGGGCCTGCAAAAAGGAAATAATATAGGTACTAATTCTATAATCGCACAGACGATATGATCCATCGACAAGTTAAAGAAACTTTAACTTTTCGACTTTTCTTTTGTTGGTGAATCTCTATATTAAAAAAAATACAAAGAATACGACTTTGACCCCGTTTAAGCGTACAAACATCTCCTGCCAATCAGGAACATTTTATTGGTAGGTACTGATGCTAAGGATCAAATACCCTTCAATGTAGAAAGCGTTCTGAGCTAGAGTTCACATCTGTGGTAGGTAACATGTTTTCATCTATAGTATAAGGTAACATACCTTTGCACTTTGTTCCAAAGCACACTGTTCACGAAGCTCTGATATTCGCCTTAAAGCTTTGTCTTGGGTTTCAACTAAAACACTCTGAAAACACAATAAGAATTAGATATGAAATTTATGACCTGAGAAGAGGAAAGAAAAGAGATTTATATAGTACTTACTCTTGCTTTAGCATTTTCTCTTTCTAGCAATTTATAATGGCGAGCTAGATCGCCATACTGCGTTCTGTACTTTTTGTATCGTTCTTGTGTGCGGCGATATGCAGCATACAGCTGCTCCTTTGTAACGCGATCTAGACTTACATTACCACTCGAGAAACCTCGCTCTTCAGCCTCACTCGCCGAGATCTCCATATCAGACTAAAAAAAGATGATGGTATTAGAAGTATTCAAATTCAAAATACATTTATATTAATTTGCACAATAGTTACATGTTGAAAATATTATATAATATCGTCAGGAATGAAATCTAACAATGACCATATAAAGTTTTGTAATTGACTTCTAGATGCCTTATTTGGATCTTTAGTTGAAGACTTATACATAATACATATTTAATGTTAAAACTTACCTGTAGATGATACATAGAAGGGGTCTCATAGCTTGGTAATCTAAAAGAAACATCACTTGCGAATGAACTATTTGACAGCCGTCTTGGCCTTTGATTGTCCTGCAAATAAAATGTGAAAAAGCATTTTATTGTTGTACAATAACCAATTGTTGTAAAGGTACAACTTAATTTGGGCACTGTCTTATTCATTGATTGCTTATCTTTACCTCTCATACTTGAATAAACAGCCCCTCAATGGCTTGTGTGATAAAGGCACTAATTACGAAACATGGCTAATTTAAACAAGACATGATTTGTATATTTTTACATTGCCTAGACTAGCTTGCTATAGCAAAAATTAGCACACCAACACAAGAATACAAGTGTAATTAAAGGCACTTGTTAATCAACAGTGTGATGTGAATACAAAGTTGTTGCTCAGATCTCAATACCTGCTACAGTGTCAGATTTTTTGATACTTAATCATCTCACCGTGTGATGGAGTGGATCACCTTTAATTATGGCATTGAGTGTCTAACTGACAATGATAAAGATAAAATCTTTTATATAGGGTGCAATTGTATTCTGACATTAAGAAGAGGTGGCAAGCTAGAAGAGCATGGTAGTCCTTGTCTTAAGAAAATACAGCATGGTCCGAGCTATAGCCCTTCTGGCCGTTATATGAATTAAGTTTCTGATTAGTTATCTATATTAAGCACTTCCTCAGGATGTAGCATTAGTCTCTTTATAACAAATAAAGATTTGAATTTGATAGCAAAATATAATAAATATTGATCCAGGATAGGGACTTAATACATTTTATTTCATAAACTTACAAGTATATCATGTGAAGACATGTAGTCTAGAGAATCATTAGACTGTAAAGGCTGGACAAGAGCAACATCTTGGAATGTATTCTGTTGACTGGTTTGAGAAGATGATTGAGGTTTGCTGGACCGGGGTTGCTGGCCATCTGAAAAGTAAAAAAATATTATCTAACTAATTTTTAAATATACTGAAGGCACTATACTACACTATACTAATATTGTAAAGGGGAAAGATTTGATAGTTTGTAAGTTTGTTTGTATGTAAGTAATGAATAACTCAAAAAGTACTTAACCGATTTTGAAAATTATTTTACCAGTAGAAAGCTACATTTTTCATTCCTGAGTAACAATAATAATAATCATTTTATTTCAATCCACATTAAGATCATAATTTATAATTTATATACAAAAGTCATAAAAGAAGCAAATAAAAATCAATGAACAATAATCAATTAGTCCGACCGTAATTTCTAAGTTACAACTGTGACCACATTAAGCATACAACAATGGTTAATGTAGTAACAGTCGAACCTCTCAGCCAACATCCTCAAGATGGTGTTGGAGCTGGCTCGCACCCTGCGCACAAAGGATGTGCACCGCTTTCGCATCGTCGCATAGAAGCAGTCAATGCGCGACTCGGCGAACATCCCCGATGCACTGCAGTACCGAGGCAGCCCCAACAACATCCTGTATGCATTGTTGAATTGGACGCGTAGGGTGCTGTACTGTTTTTGAGTATAGTTAGCCCACAGGGCGCTTGAATAAAAACAAGTGCAATACGCTCTAAAAAGAGTGTTTTTTACTTCCTTCGAGCATCGTGCAAACCTGCGGGCTATCATGTTCGCTCTAACAGACAACGCCCTACGTTCCCGCTCTATGTCTGAGTCGTCTTTCAAATCAGAGGTCACCAGATGCCCAAGGTATTTAAAAGTGTCAACCCTCTTTAGCGGCACATTATTTAATTTGATGCTAGGGACACTATCAGGACATTTACCCCTGGCCCTGAATATCATACACTCACTTTTCTTGGTATTGTAGAGCAGGCCATGACTGAGGGCATATTCCTCACAAATGCCGATCAGCTTAGACAGGCCACAGACCGAGGCGCTGAGCAGCACCATGTCATCCGCATAGCTAATGTTGTTCACACAAACTCCACCAACATGACATCCGACATGCGTGCTGCTCAGCCTCTCAATGAGTGCGTTAACATACAGATTGAAGAGCGTTGGCGAGGCTATCCCCCTTGCCTCGCCCCGCACTCCAACCTGTATGGCTCAGACAGCATCCCCGACCATCGAACTACGTTGACCTGGTTCCCGTACCAATACTTTAGAATTTGTATACATTCGCTTGGCAGGGATGTATGGTTAAGTTTATCCCAGAGGATATCATAGGAAACCAGGTCAAACGCTTTCGTAAGGTCGAGGAAGCAAGCATAGACTGGAGTTTTGCGGTCAGTGTAATACTTGACAGTCTGCTTCAAACACAGAATAGCTGTATCGGTGGATAGTCCCGATTTGAAACCGAATTGATTGTCATGTAGCTCGAGACAGCTACTCATCACTGTGTTAAGAAGACTGTCAAGTACCTTAGATAAAATTGTAGCCAGAGAGATGGGTCTATAGTTGTTAGCGTCGCTTATATCTCCAGTCTTACTTTTCACGATCGGTACCACCACGGTCTGCATCATGGCTGGGGGTAGATATGAATGCCCCAGAAACAAGGAGTAAAACCTAGCCAGAACCCTTGGAAGATGGACACCAGCATATTTAAGATGCTCGATACTCATATCATCGTGGCCAGGAGACTTGCCTCGGGTCATGGTCGTAACAACCTTTCTAATATCTTTGGCTGTAAACCTTACACTGAGCTTCTGACCCCGAGTCATACCTTCTTGTCCCGACCGCGATGGTCCCAATGGTGAAGTTACCATGAAATGGTTCTTGAACATTTCAGCTATGTTTTTTGGATCAGTAATGCCACCAACGCTCACAGGCAAGCCCGGCCTTCTGTTTACTTTATTAGTGGACTTCCAGAAACTCCGAAAATCATGCTTAGCGTGATGCATTGCCAGAATGTCCATTTTAAGTTGCTCACTATTAGTTTGACACCATTTTAACCGGCTTTTAAAGATTTTATGGCTTTCCTGCATCTCACTCCAAACACGACCCGACCTCGGTCTGCCACACAATATCCATAACTGAAACTTATCCCGAGCCTCCCGGTGAGCACCACTGACATGCCTGTTCCAACCTACTACAGGTTTTTTCTTACATACCCTATTATTACCAGAGTAACTGTCATTAGCTGCTCGGCTTAAGACGTCTACAATTTCGTCATACATTTTGTTGATAATAAACTTATGTTCCATATCATCGCAAGAGAAATCACAGCAGTTACTTAATTCATTCAGAAAGTCAATTAATTTTAATCGTTCATTACATAACTTCTTATATAGTGCAATTTGCTCAAAGTTTCTCTCACCCCATCGTATTTTATTACAAGAATCAATATTATTATATTCAATTTTAGGTTTAATACTATTTAAATTACAACGTATAAACAAAGGAAAGTGATCCGACCACATTACATCATACTTAATTTCTACATTAACAATTGTCTGCATAGCTGAATCCGTAGCTAGACAGTGGTCTAACCATCTTCTAGACCCGTTCGCATCACTTATAAAGCTATATGTATCAGATGAGAGACCGATCAATTCCACATCGGCACATCTGCACTCAGTCTCCGTACAAAAGTTTTTTAGCTCGTTAAAAAATAACTGGCCTGGATGAGCATTAAAGTCCCCTAGTAAGTAAACACTCTCCGTATTTTCATTACTAATAATAGCACTTATCAAGCTAAGACAATCCGTAAATTCCGGTAGGTTCACTGCACAATCGGTAGGCATATAAATGCTGAATACTAAAAAATGACCTTTGCCCTAACTGCACTTTAATGGCACAGACGCGAGCGTTGTCACACTGCACTATTGACACATTATGTAGGACACTCTTCTTCCATAATATCGCCACTCCTCCATACGGGCGGCCTACAAGCATGCCCGCAGTAGTATCCACAGCTGACGTCCCGACATAGCCATACTCAGGATCAAAGTAAAGTAACAAAGACTTATTTTTTATCCCAAAAATGGGCCCTGTGGGGTGGGGTACGCCAATGAATCCATGGGGAAATGTTAGTAAATTATTTTATTTACTCACCATTATCTCCTATTGAGAATAGATCACTATTTGTGATGTCAGTTATACTACTGGAGGCAGACGTGACAGCAGCCTGTACCAACACAAAACAATCATACTAAAATACATAGCAAACACTAATAAGTTTTCAATATAAATTGTAATTACTTGCAATCTATTTACCAGGTAAATTAGAAAAAGTGAAAGTTTACAAAATTCAAGAACCCAATATGGTTAGGGATTGTAACATAAAGAATATAGCATCTAAAAGCTAATACGTCGTTCCTTTGTAATATGTATGTTTGTCTAAGCAGTAAGATTACTAATATGTTATTGATTGTTTACGACAAATAAAAATCACCTGAGCAGCTTGTGCAAATTGCTGAATTCTTTGAGGCGATGACTTCACCTCCTCGGCCAACTTGTCCTTTAACTTCTTGAACATTTTACTCTACCTTACTCGACACCATTTCACAACAACTCATTATAAAACTTATGACGAGCTATCAGTGCATTGGTATGTTGCACGAGCATATAGATAAGCAGAAATAACACACTTAGAATATTAACTAAGCCTGGAGGTAATGTTGCAGCAATAGCAGTAATTAGGGGTGTCATGTATTTTACTTCAATTTGCAATACTTTAGTAATAAATTTTAGTGTTGTTCGATCCGTCCATAAAATCTTTGTCAAGGAGTTTATAGTCACTGTTAATCTTTGGTCACTGCCGTTCTAGTTTTTTTTTGTTTTCACTATGGTGCCGATGGCCGATGGTGCCCATCCCAATAAGTTAATTGGTGAATTACAAATTGCTGTATTTAATCAGTCAATTTTGTAAGTAAGGATCCAAATCGGCTCCCTAAAAATGAAAGTACATTTTTTTTTAAAGTCGTCGATAATACCACTATAAAACCAAATAAAATAGTAGGCTTTATAATCAGTACAAGGGGACCTTAGACGATCACGCTGGCATCAAATAGGGTTGAGTGGATCTATTCAAAATATTGTTTTTGATTAAAAAAGCATTTATTTTTAAACCTCGTGAAACAGTTCCTATTTTTAGATTCATTTTATTCCTATCTATTTTAAGTACCCATTGTTATTGTTGTGGAACATAGAAATTTATTCGCGCGATTTTTTCCGCCCATTCTGCGACCTATGGAATTGTATGAAGCTGCACGCATTGCGGTAAAAAATTCGCGCGGTAATGATACCGCAAGAAAGCCGTGTTTTGCCACAGAATCCAGCGTACCGCGGCGCGGATTAAATTCGCACAGGTAGAAAGAAAGATACAAAAATTGCGCGAAATTTATCGGCGGTGCGTGTTAGTTAGATTCAGTACGCGGCCAAAATTCGCTCGAATAAAAATCGCCCTGTTAAGCCTAAATCTAACTAGATGACGCGATTGTATGTACTTCACGTGCCGAAAAACGGAAATAAGTTACGACCAATGATCGTAATCCGAGCTTTTCATTTAGCGGCTAGTTCTCCCCAAAATAATATTCTGAACAAAAAAAACTTGTGATTTTAAAACCTCGTGCCGCAACTTATTTCTGACGCTGGATTAGTATGTAGTGAAAGATATGTAATTTAAAATAAGAGGCACTCCAAAAAGTACAGTATTTTTCGAATTATTTAAAATTATAAAAATAGTTGTGTTGCCAGTCATGACGATTTTTGAGGATAATGATGATATTGTGGAAAATTATGACAAATTGTTGCTGACAATGACCTGTATCATAAATTCAAATAAGACTGTCAATATTTTATATGTATATTATTACGAAAATAAAATACGAAATATATAAATCACCTTGCTTTATTTTTAACAACAATATTATTGATTCTATTTATTTTTAATATAAAACCTAGAATAGAAATTCTTACAGTCTTATGATTTTCTCTGATTCAGTCTTGATATAGTTCTTAAACTTTAATTACTATTATTAAATTTCTTATTAAACATAATTTCAAAACAATATACTTACTTTCTTATCCTACCTCTTTTTTCTTGCAAAAAAGTTGACAGTCAAACATAACATTTTCATTAAAAATTAATCAACCATTGAGTCAACTACAAAAACATGCCTAGGCACTTTCTGATCAAATTTTTCATGTCCCATTTCTCAAAATGTTGGTCTATAATGTACGTAGCATTAAATAATTATGTCAACAAATACAAAAGTATAATTATTGTGCCACATTTTGGCTAGATTGATTGATTATAAAAAAAATACAGCTAAGTCTAGGGACACTATAGATTCTAATTTAATGACATTGATCAGTCCTGCAGTATTATGCAGTTGTATGCAATCATCTAAAACTAACATCAAGAAATCAACGAAACTTAACACAAGTCGTTTAGTATACAATAAAATATAAGGAATTAACAATAATTAGCCACTGTTCTGCAGGGCCTTAAAAAAATTCTTAAAACGTATCTTTGGAGCACAAAGGTTTCGGCTGACATTCCTGAGTGTTGGCCGCTTTCAATGTAATATCGGACAAAATTTTTATCTTTTGCCGTTCTAGCTCCACATTTGTTATGTGCCCTAGATGATATCCGTGAACACAGATTTGAGCAGCAGAACAATCAAAGCAACTCATTTTTCTTAAAATCATTTTAGTTTCAGACTTTTCCCATACGACTTGGTGTACGGAAAAGGTGCCCTTGAAGGCTTTTATATTGTTAGGGACCAAGTTACTTTTAAGAAGTATGTCTGTCTCTTCCACTTTTTTTATTTTGATATTAAGCTGCTCATTTTGTACATATCTTTTAATTAAATCATAGAATTGACTAAATGTTCCTACATCTTCTCCATAAAGAACCATTCGATCTGCAGTCCTCTTTAGTGTTCCTCCAATGCCATCTGGGGCACCTTTTCCGTGTCCAGTCTCTGAGTAGTTCCATGTTATTTTATGTAACTGTCGAAAATCTGTGTGAATTTTTGTAATGATATAAAACATACTTTTGTTTCGATATTGAGATGATGGCGAATCTGACAAGAAGTGGATTGTGTCAATTAAGGGATTCAATTTTAATGCTTCGTCTATTAACGGCAGCAAATGTGCCCATATAGCTGCAGCGTCATGGCGCAAACAATCGCTTAAGGTGCACATGGATGTTGGGGTTACTGATCCAGTATCAAAGCTGTGCGTATATATAACTCCAGTATGTAACGAAACTTGTTGTCTGCTGCCACCGAAATGGAAGGGTTGTACTTCTTCGGCATACTTTAATGAGTAATTTTCAGAGAAATCAACATGGACAAGAGCTTCTTTAATGTTCAGGTTTTCTTTAAGATTTTTTATAGTTCTGTACTGTCCGACGATTTTGTAAGTGTGTTCGAGAAATGTAACCAAATCGTTTTCCATTTTTTCTATTGCTTTTGTAGTGCTGATTGTCTTACTCTTTTTCTCCGTTATAGTTTGCTTTTTCTTCATGCCATTTTTCAAAATTACTTCTTTTGTTGTTTTCCCCCACTGAAAATATACTATGTTTTTGGCTTCATTTGCATTACTATAATTTAGAATATTTGATTTGCAGTCATCACAACGCCTTCGTAAGCAGTTTGTATTTCTGGAATCGCAGCATAATTTTGAGAGTACCTGGTCACAGTTTTTTTCGCGAATTATAGATGCTTTATGCAATGCAGAAATAAACAACCCCATATTTGCATGAATAGTACATTGAAATGTTTAACAGTATGAATCTAACTAACCATTTCAATATGAGAGCATATTGAAATGGGTAGTATTCATACTGTCGATATAATCGTAAATTATCTTGATCTTCACAGAGGACTTTACAATGCCCCCCTTGACATGTAGCAAATAATACTTTAAACTCTTCTAAGATATAAATAAAGCGATTGACGTTTGTATTATACCTATTAGTATCTATGTCTAACACATAGTATGTTAGTTTCATGTTAGTTATTGTACAAAAAACGTTTAAAAAATTATGTAGGTAACAAAAATATAAATGTATTTTTTTTTAATCTAAATGTAACTGAATGTTTTACTTCACAAGCGGTTCACGATCACTATAATTTCAGATCCTTTGATTATATACTTGTCAAAAAGAAAGATAATTATATTATATTGCAGATGTAGCTAGGTATAGGTACATTTAGAAGTAGCAATTCAAGCTAATCACGAATAGATCGTAGTAGTATACCTACATTTAAATCATTATTCGCAACTTGCGTCATTGTTATCTCGTGCAATGTTTCTGCGAATGATGTTGCCAACAATGATTTTTTCTAGAACATTCCACGTGCTAAGAATATTATAGAAGATACTCGTAAAAGACTACAAACGCACTACGTAAGCTAGTTTCACAAATGTTTCTTCGTGACATTCACAATTAGGCTTCACCCTGCATGAACTTTCAAGATACGATTAAAAGTTAGAATGACGATTACTATGACAAGTTTTGTAGAATCAAATTAAACAACTCACCACTCGAAATGCGTAGCGTCCGTCCCCTTTGAAACGCGCCGACTGACTGTGGAGGGCGGGGGACCATCGCGTCAAGGTAGGCACATACGTCGGTCGCGTTTCGTTTCACCGCCATTTTTTAAACAAGCACTGTTGCCGCAAATGGAGTTAAAAATTTGAACATTGTTTTGCGCGGTTTTTAACTGTCTTCCAATTATTTTTTTAAATATTTATTTTATGAAAAGACATAGTTAATAAACTGTTATAAAATGCTGATATTAAAAATTAAGAGATTCTTAACGGTGAATTTATGTAACACGGATTTAATGAAAATATGGTAAACGCGACATGCTAAAAAATGATGATTTTGGTAACGTTTTCCTTTATATCTTTTTTTAAAGTGATCAATGGAAAAAACGGGCTTGATTGATTCTTCTTTATTTATTTAGGAAGTAGAATATGGACTTCTGGTTTCTTAATTTCTTAACTATGAGGAGTAATATGACAAGACATGAAAATTTGGTCTCTGAAATATTCAGCCTAGCATTATCGGCACCGGAAATCTGCCTAAAATCTAGATAATTGTCTTTTTTTGCCATATTAAACTGTAAAGAATGTGTAGAAAAAGTTGGCCGAGGCATTGGCAGTGTTTTCTTTCATTGTAAGTAAATTTGTTTTTAAATTGTTTCTGATAAAGTGGCACGCTTGGTTTTCCTATAGATGGAGGGACTTGCGTTATCTATTTAGATTTATGTCTGTGTTGCAGAATGTTCTAATGTTCTACTTAGTTTAATTTTATACACTATTGTCGTTAGTGGAGTGTTTGTTTTTATAATATTACCTATTGCCTGTAATGTTTTTATTTGTTTTTTTTTTACTCTTTAAACATTGCTATATACAGAGTTGATATGACAGAGAGGCATTAAATTACACTACGTATACTATACGTGTTTAGTATTAATTCGATAAGGTATAAAAATCAAAAGCACCATAAATGAGTTTTTTTTAAAACAGACTAAATAGCTTACAAATCAGAATAAAACGCAACCACCCTTTGTAAACATATTTAAATGACCTTAGATACCTAGGCGGCAACAACGCGTCGTAGGTTTTACTAACATTTATCGTTTTAAGGTGCATGACCTATGCGTATAGACATAATCAGCTGTTAGGAAAGATACATCGTGTTCAAACGGAGCAAAAACTTAAAAAATCATTTGCGACTAAACTACTGCTCCTATTTAATTGATTTTTGGTACAGAGCTTGAGAATGGTACCTAATATAGGCAGTATCAAGGAAAGCCCCTCTGTCGTATCAACTTTGTATATCTTTGAAAATATTGACCATTTGTAAGTTATTTTTGGCAATAATGACGATAATGAGATTAATGAGTTGAGAAAAAATTGTTTAATATGCAACTAGTGAATAAAGGACGGATTTAAAAGTGAGGGCCATAGATGAATCACCAGCAAGTGAAGGATTCTAACAACTGAATCACAACCGTGAAGGGAGTGATACATGATGAGCGACGCGAGTCTTTCATGGCCCTCGATATAAATCCGTTTTCTTCAAGAGTTGCATACTATACTTTATCTACACTCACAAAACGTAATGTTCTAAATATGAATTCAAAAAACATTGTATAAACACGTACTTTGATATTTCATGGATAGGCCAAATTAAAAAAAAAAAAACAATTACAATGCAAAATTTTCCTTCGATTTTCAAACAACTGCATCATAAAATAACCTTTAAAATTTTTATAGCATACTTTATTGGCGCTTAATCATTGACTCGATGTAGAAAAGTAGTGTCATTGACTATGGATGCGCGCGCTGCACAGTCATGCGCAATGAGAATCTAAATTAACCACCATACCACCTCATGTGATAAACCCGCGCTCGTGTTTTAATAACCCCTATTAAAGGACCATTGCTTAAACTACAGTCAATGTAATGGAGCCTGAAATTGCATAAAAATGCTTATTGTGGTTCATAAATAATAAGGGCCAAAAAAAATTCAATATGACAAAATTAAAAATTTAAGAAAATAATAAATTATTTTAAGTCTGTAGTGTAGGTATATAGATATCAATAGATCGCGCTACAAGCCGATAACAATATTGTAACGTTGCTTTGGGCACGGTAAAGATATCTAATAGTATTCCATCTTCATACAAACGGGAACGCCAGTCATACCTACGCGTCTCGAGTTCAGCCAATACTCGATACACTACAGTCGCAAACATTCACAAACGGTTTGATGGTTTTGTAAGCAGTAAGCGTGCGATTTGTAAATATTTGATTGAAATACGTACAAGAACTGACTTACTTACATAATATGGCAGGGAGTAATTATAGACTATACTGTGCAGTTTTCGGTTGCTTGAATTTTTCTATAAAGCAACCAGAGATAACATTTTTTAAATTACCTGGAATCTCGGAAAGGCAAGATTCTAACAAAAATTATATACCTACCCTACTAGTACCTACGTAATTTGATTCTTTTTTAATATAGGTATTTCACTTTTTCCCCCAAGTAGAATACCTGGATTAATAAATAAATATGTGAATAGGGTGATAAAGTCACACACGAGTGACCTACCTACGTTTGGGATAAAAAAAAAAAAACTAGTGGGTAGGTAGTTTTCTAGGCTAGGCTATCTATTTACTTATGTACTTAGCTACTTAATATATTATTGAATTAGACGAAATATATATACCTAGTAAGACTTAAAATAAGTATAATAAAAATAAATTATTTACCTGAGATTAGAGAAAATTATCTGAGATATTTACAATCACAAAACTAGAAAGAAACTCAAGTAGATAGAGGCGGGCGGCCCTAACGGATGTTTACATGACACGCGCTTGTAGGCACTTATTTCAAGGACAGGGCCGATTCACAATACTGTTAGATACCTCTACCATGCCTTGGGCGCACACGGCGCTCGGTTATAAATACCGGTCTGAGTGCGAGTGGTGGGGCGATCAGTCGTTGTCGCAAAGAGCAAGTAACTACGTTTATCGGACTGTCGACCTATGCGATGCAACGTTTCTAGAATGTAACGTTTGTTACATTTTACATTACTTTTGACCTTCATATGTTCACCTTGTAACACGACTCAAAATATAACTTCTACGTTACTTTTAGGACCTAATAAAAAAAAATTGAAATATTTTCCGGCAAACAAAAATGATCGTCAAACGGAACGCACCTAAGAAAGTTTTCTTTCGTCGTGTGTCGCACGGCGCACCTGATTTTGTGACACACAAATTGACCTATTGCATATTCACTCACTCACTCACATGTCTAAATCTTCCGTCCCACTTACTCCGGCGAGTAAGTGAGCGTATTAGTGTCGTTTTCCACATAAAATAAGATAATGTAACTTTACACATAAAAATGTAAATTTTTGAGATGTCTCATGTAATATTTGACTATCTGCCACTGGCAGCACTGATGCGATGGTGCGTTGGCTGGTCAACGATTAATATTTATAAATGAGCATATTCCACAAAGTCCATAGATGAAACTGTACATTGTAGGTTTGTTTAAGAAAAAGCTATGAAGCTTATCACCCTTCTAGATCTCAACTCTTCTTCGTCGAACTTGGCATCTTTTTCACATTTATGTTTTTGTCGAGCTTGGTGCCTTTTCAATTTTTTATGTTTTTGGTGAGATAATTATTACACCATTGTTACGTCTTGTTACCCTCCAATCTTCGTCAAATGTGGCTTCGTGATCTATAATGGATATTTGATGCTCTGTCTACCCTCTAAGGCATCATGATATGATGTATGTTTAAACGAATCGATGTATATATTAAATTACCTACTTCTTATTATAATTCAGAATCAATAAAGTAGCAACCCTAGAGAATCTGTCAAGTTTAGGTAACAATTTTAAAGGATGATGGGAGTGGTCCTATTTTTTCGTGCTATTAGTTTGGCTGCCCTTACCCCGAGTTTCTCAGCTCTAAATTAACGCAGAATTAATGTGACAAATTGTCAAGCACGTGTTATCTGCTGTGATTGGTTGAATGAATTTTCAACAGCTAATCACAGCAAATAACGCGTGCTCAGCACAATCTCTCCGAGAAACTCGGCGTAAGTATAGTACCTATAATCTGTTTAATAGATAAATACAGAGACATTGTATTAGGTACCTAGACAGAACATATTTACGACGAAAAAGAAACTGTCAGGTCTTTCGTTCTTGCTTATAGAAAAACTATGAAAACAAAGAGACAAACATAGACAAACACTACCATACTGAACGTCAAAAGATAACTTTTTAGTTACTGTTGTAACCATTCGTGGTTGCGCGAAGGGCTGGTTTAATGGGCTGTATCTGCGATGCGGAGCAAAAAAATTGACAAATGCTTGGCGATAGGTACTTTGGGTTGCGGTGGTGTGGGACGGCAGAAAGCAACCCGAAAATCATTAAGGGAGGATGCACAAGCCTTTGCGGGAATCTCGTGCTCGCGTCGTCGGTGCATCAAATCATTTCACCAGGGTTCAAGGGCGACTAGATTTCAGGTTACTGTCATCACACGTTAAACACAAACACAACAGTTGATTATAAGTCTTATTACATGCGAAAACCGCTGTTATTCCAAAGTTATCAATTTTTTTCAACTGGGCGGATTGTTCACGCGGTGCGGTTCGATTCGGAAGTGAATTTTTACAAAAAATGGCAGGACGAATTCACTCGCGATGTATGTGCGGAAAAGGGATGGGTACAGGGGATAGAGGACATGTCAATCGAATTTTGAATGTTGGCGCAACCATTCCCCCCCGGGGTATTGTTTTTGAAGGTAATCCTTCAAGGATTACCTTCAAAAACAATAAGCGAAACTAATCAAATAACTAAATTCTGGTGTAACCTCTGGCTAACCTATTCCTAAACTATATATGTATAAAGCGTTACTAAACTAAGTTGAAACCTGCTGCTATTTAGGCAGAGGACAGAGGCGAATGACCGGTCGTAAATAGGCACCGGTTGCTGTTTTCATTCGTACTGTGTTTAGCACTATACGCGTTACTCCCATTGAATAAGGGAAAACCTCCTCCACTACACCTAGAGGCTAGTGTAGAGGGGGCGCACTCCCGGTCATTAAAATTACCACAGTACCGAGGATGACTGGATTCGAGGGAATGTTCCACTTTTGACGCGACTTCAGCGTGTGCAAATAATCTGTTCTCCAACGCCTCCAAAATTATTGAACTAATCTATCCAAAAGAGCGTGACGCTTTAGGAGATGCAGTTTGTCTTCATCAACATCCATAGCAGGCAAATACTTAAGGGGAGTCGTGTTTAAGAAGAGTGCCGGCGTTAAAGCTAAATATTCCGACGGGTCACTAGATAGAGTTAGACACAGTGGATGCGTATTCATTACTGCCTCTATCTGAGCGAATGCCGTACTCAGCTGCTCATAAGAAAGAATCTGCACGACTACAAACCATATTCTTTGGTCCCTCTCACCGGATAGTTAGGTATTTGAATTAGATACAATATTTGTTGTAGCTTATTAAACGCACCGCAGTCTTATACTTAACGCAATTCGTTGTTCGTTTCGCATATATAGATCGCTAGTACTAGTTATACATTCGGAAGTCAAAAAGTATTTGTAGGTATGTCAGAAACAGAGACACAACCTCTATACTTCATACTTAATATTATAAATGTGAATGTAAGTTTGTTTGTTACGCATTCACGCAAAAACTACTGAACCGATCATCATGAAACTTTGTACATATATTCTTGGAGGTATTAGAAGTAACATAGGATACTTTACAATTTTTTATTTTTTTTATTCTTTCTCTGCGAGCGAAACCGCGAGTAAAAGCTAGTCCTTACTAATATTATAAATGTGAAAGTAAGTTTGTTTGTTACGCTTTCACGCAAAAACTACTAAACCGATCATCATGAAACTTTGTAGGTACATATATTCTTGGAGGTATTAGAAGTAACATAAGATACCTTTTATAAAAAAAATGGTATCACTACGAGCGAAGCCGCGGGTAAAAGCTAGTAGTGGATAAATTAGGATTGATTTAAAGATACATACTGTTCATCTTTCACTCGCAGTTCATTTATAACTGACTACCCACTTTAGGTTTTTTCCTTTTTTGTAAAAAAAGTTTCCCCACACTAGGCATTTCTTCCTGTATCGTGGGTGCGTTCACAAACATATAAACTCACATACACAACACCCAGAACCGGAACAACTAATTGTAGGTACTACAAACATGTGTGCCGTGCAGGAATCGAACCCACGACACGCAGCGCAGCAGTCAATCGCTCAACCGAGGCGCTAACCGTGCGCCCATATTTACCATTATAATAGATATTGTCCGCGTCACTGTTCTTCACCGCTTATTAGCTAAAATAACTTTATTTTGTTTGTTTATCGCATTGATAGTGTGTAATAATTGTTCACGATGCCTCCAAAAGACAACAAAGCTCAATTAAAACTGTTACATGCTAATAGTGACATTTTAAGAGGCTGTTTTCTCGCGTGCAATATATTTGTGATAATGCACTTAAAACAGTTGATCTAGCTATTAGGGATACGTTCTTATATTCTGTGGAATACTTGGATAGTTTGTGAATCCGTAATTCATGATATTAACGATTTAGAGTTAGAATTAAATCCAGAATACGCTGCGAGTTATCAAGCTTTGGCGTCGTTCGATGATTTGTTATGTCGAATCACACGTGTCGCCAGAAGCTTAGAGATTCCGTCTGTCTATCAGAGCCAGGCAAATCACACTCGCGATCGACCTAATTACCGCCCGTTCAGATACCTGAATTTAATGGTGATATTCGCAATGAGGGTTTTTAAGAAAATTCACGCCACTAGTTGGCGCCACATTGGTGAGAGGTTTTTTACTTGGAAAATTTAACTTATGACATCAACTTGCTTGACGTCAATTTGACTAATGTCAAAAAACATAAGCATTTGACAGCAGCTTGGACCTCACGTCTCAGTGACGCCACCTAGTGTACATGATTTCAGAATACCCTCATTGGAATCTGTTTATAGATAGTTTTGAAAACATTATAGGTAAGGGGGGTAACCATAATCTCTTAGAGTAAGGTTATTTTGAGTATGTGTAAGGGACAGATGTGTAGAAGTCATATACATGTGTCCTAACACACACTCAAAATAACCTTACTCTTAGAGCTTATGGTCATCCCACAGAACGTCTCTTTGACAGATCATGAAAAATTATAATAACTGGTTGAAAAGTTAACTGGTAAAGCTAAAACTGTTTGTGCCGGCACGACAGGTGGGACAGCCCCATACTGGGACATTGGATACGCCTACATGCCAGTGAGGCGTATAACAGGTTTCACCAACAATAACTGTTTCTGGTAGTAATTAGTAATAACAATAATTTCTAAGTTTATGTGTATACTAGCTGACTCGCCAAACTTTGTGTACCCTACCTACCCTACCTGCCCTACCTGCCCTACCTACCCTACCTACCCTACCTGCCCTACCTACCCTACCTACCCTACCTACCCTACCTACCCTACCTACTCCACCTGCCCTACCTACCCTACCTACCCTACCTGCCCTACCTACCCTACCTACCCTACCTACCCTACCTACCCTACCTACCCTACCTACCCTACCTACCCTACCTACCCTACCTACCCTACCTACCCTACCTACCTTACCTGCCCTACCTGCCCTACCTGCCCTACCTGCCCTACCTACCCTACCGACCCTACCTACCCTACCTACCCTACCTACCCTACCTACCCTACCTACCCTACCTACCCTACCTACCCTACCTACCCTACCAACCCTACCTACCCTACCTACCCTACCTACCCTACCTACCCTACCTACCCTACCTACCCTACCTACCCTACCTACCCTACCTACCCTACCTACCCGATCTACCCTACCTACCCTACCTACCCTACCTACCCTACCTACCCTACCTACCCTACCTACCCTGCCTACCCTACCTACCCTACCTACCCTACCTACCCTACCTACCCTACCTACCCTACCTACCCTACCTACCCTACCTACCCTACCTACCCTACCTACCCTACCTACCCTACCTACCCTACCTACCCTACCAACCCTACCAACCCTACTAACCCTACCAACCCTACTAACCATACCAACCCTACCAACCCTACCTACCCTACCTAGTCTCTCGCGATCCCCCTCGCGAAAAATGATTAAATTACTAAAATGGCTATTAAAAATTAGGGGTTGGTGATAAAAGGATGCAAATTGAGGATTGTATGTATTTTTGTATGTTGTATCATAAAAAAATAGAAATTAAAAATTTGGTCTAAAAAATAAAAAATAAATTTAGGGGTGGACTACCCCTAACATTTAGGGGGATGAAAAATAGATGTTGGCCGATTCTCATAGATAAGCACAAAAAATTTCATCAAAATCGGTCAAGCCGTTTCGGAGGAGTATGGCAACGAAAACTGTGACACGAGAATTTTATATATTAGATTAACCAATTGTGTAATATCATTTCTATTATTGCTATTTTTGCATTTGAATTTATTATTAATTTAAAAAAATCTTTAATTGTTGTCAATTTCTTATTTAATTATTAATGTTTTTTATTGGCATTTTATTTTTGCATTATTTTTGACATTTATACGCGAAATTTAAATTATTTGGATCTAATTTTAATTTTTCATTTATTGTTGGAAGGGAAAAATTATACAATATTTATTATTATTAATTGTTTGTTTATTTGTGTTTTTACTAACAATAGTTCTAAGGTGTTTCTACTAACAAAAAATGAATCAAGTTGTTCGACTAATAAAAAAATTTGAATTACTTTTAGTGCCGAAATTATTTATTAATTTTAAAAACTTTAAAGTCGAAATACGAAAACAAAAGATTAGTAGCTGCCGCATATTCAAATCAGATAATCGAATTTAAAAATATTACAGTTTGTAAAAACATAATTTAGAGAAGTTTTTAGATACTTTTGCATCATCTGTTTGCGCAGTAAAGAACCTAAAGGTCGATGACCTCTGCGACTTTTTGTTTTTGTATTTGGGTTTAAAGAAATTAGATAGTGAAACTGTTCGTTTATTTGAAATGAACCATCGCAGTAGTAAACTGCGAAAATTCGATGATTAAGAATGTTTTGTACGCGATCATAAATTAAAATATTACAACGCACTTCGTCAAACCATGAAGTTACGAAGAAAGTGGTTACTAAGTAAGTAACCACCTTCGAAGTTACAAAAGTCGACACATACGTATGTGAATATCGCACCTGCACCTGTACAATCTATTTGCTCTTTGTGTAATAGTCAACATTCGCAATTGTACAAGTGTACTGGTTTCTTATAGATCGCTTCAGAACTGAACTCGATAATATCGATATGACAGTGGCACAGATCTATACAGTGATTTTTAATTTCGTAGACTAAACTGACAGCTGCCAATGACCTTATATTTTAAAATGTTGCAAGCGCGGAGTATAGTGTTGTAGGTAAGGCTCAATCTTAAGTGATTCATCGAATCGATGTGACATGACTCCTCAATTTAATTTTACAAATTGGTGTAAATAAATGTTTTATGAATATAAACGTAATATATTTAAATATTACAGTATTCTTAGACATAGCACATAAACTTTTATTGTGTTAAAAATCTTACATATAAATAAAATTGGAGCGTCTGTTTGTAATATTGAAATAACCGTTTTTTACTACATGTAGGTATATGAATATATATACGGTACATACACCAAAGTAAAATTTTTTACAATTTTTGTCTGTCTGTCTGTTTGTTCCGGCTAATCTCTGAAATTGCTGGACCGATTTTGACGGGAATTTTATTGGAAGGTAGCTGATGTAATAAGGAGTAACTTAGGCTACGTTTATTTTAGAAAAACTCTTTTATTTTAGAAATTTGTTAGGCGGAACGAAGTTCGCCGGATCAGCTAGTCATCAATAATATAAATGCGATCGATAAAATTAAGTCTGACATAAATGAGTAGAAATTGGACCGCTAGTTTCCAAACATTTTTTTTTTGCCATGAAATATATTTCCTATTTCGATCTACTTCGATTTTCGATTAACTTTCGATCACTCAGGATAGTCCGGATACGACACTATTTTTATGTAACGATAAAGTGACAACCCCTCAAATGCCAGTTTAGTCTACGAAATTTAAAATCACAGTATAGTACTAATATATGTCTAAATATAAGTATCTATAGCATATTCGGCCACACACAAAAGATGGCATAGACAAAAGTATATCTACTTCTGTACACATAAGGCGTTGTCGGTTAGTGCGAAAGTGAATTATAACCGTATTGAAGTTGCGTCTTAAGTCGGAACCACACTTACGTGTCGTGGCGTGGCGTGGCGCGGGATCCATCAATCAAACGACTCTGTTCCAGCCTACGTCATAACGCAACGAGTTTTGTAGCCAATCAACTGTTTCGGAAGGCGCCACGACACGCCACGCCACGTAAGTGTGGTTTCGTCTTTAAATATGTTCCGTCTAGATATTACAACGTCTCTGGATAAATAGTCTGGTAGTAGTCTTTGTTGGCAACATTATTTTGCATATTTTTAAAGGTCTTAAGTCGGAACCACACTTACGTTCGTGGCTATGTGTCGTGGTGTGGCGTGTCGCGGGATCCACCAAAGACCTTATACGAATTTCTTACTACTAGACTGTGTACCAAAAATTTTTGTTTCGCTAAAATGAAATCTATTATCATACACCTAGTTTAGCTATTTCCTTATAAGCGGTAGCTAATCAAAACCGGTCCTAGCGAGAAGGTTTCCGCTGGTAGTGTGTCCTTGTCTGACGTCTTGCCAGCTCAGCTAATCATTGGTTTTGGTAGAAATGGTCGAGAATGTTATATTTTTCTTTTTTATGTTATACCAAAACGAACGATACATAGACTTTGAAACGTATTTCAATATTTTTACAGTTCCTATAATTAATCAATTCGTTGTATTTAAAAAATAATTCATAATACTGAGTAACAGTAGTACTTTTAAATGTTTGGGTCTGGTAATACTAAATGTAAGATGGTGGTTTGCGGAGTTTATGGCGGGCCTTGTTCGAGTGAAATTCAGCGACTGTTAATAAATATTATTTGAAAATTGATTCATAGTGGAATAAAATTGGTGTAGTTTTGTTTCTCAACTGTCTACGCAACTGGACAAATGGACAAAATGTGGAATTATTGAGTTCCTTTGAGGTATATTTAGCTGCCGGTATTTCAAAGCATCAACTCCAGAATCATCTCACGCCCCTCTTCATGAGCTTGAGAGTAAGATCAGAGAGCTTTTTGTTCCTATCTATACGATGGGTCTTGAAGAACGAGACTTGAGATTTGAGGATTATCGAGATCGTAAACTGCTCAATTTCTCTTCGAGTTCGGTGATCTTTTCGTCGGTCCGGAGTGTGCGCGTGTTGTACGTTGCCAGGTCCAGTCGTCTGTATTTGTTGGGTTAGCCGGATCTCGTCCGGGATTCTTAGCAGCCCTTGCCATACCGTAACCTCGACCGCTACCGTTGTCGAGGGTAGGCAGGCTGCCGGGCACTAGGGGCTATGTTTTATTTGCGCTATTCATGGGGAGTGCTTGCAGGCGGGTTGGCGATCGCAGTATGGTTGTTACAAATGCACAGAGAACGCTGGCGCCCATTCTCTGGTTTGTACCTTAGTCGCCTCTTACGACACCCCCGGGAAAACATAAGATTTTGAAATTCTTTACGCCCGACACCATACGTAGATTCCAAAAATACACCCACAATTTTTTTTTTTACTATAAATTAGGTAGGTTTAGGTAGCGTGGTTAGGTAGCATAAATATATCGGGATACTTATACTGTCGTTTTTACAATCAATTTGTCCCGTGTTCTGTTTGGTCATGGTCACCTCATTAGAAAGAGACACACTACCAACGGGAGACCTCTCGCGCGGACCGGTTTTTGCGCCATAGTGCACAGTCTAGTAGTAAGAAGTATAAGGTCTTTGGGATCCACTAATTCAACGACTCTGTTCCAGCCTACGTCATCATAACGTTACGACTTTTATTGACAATCAACTGCGACGGGAGGCGCCACGACACGCCACGCCACGTATGTATGGTTCCGTCTTTAGTAACCAGGCCATAAAAATATAATATTTTGCTTAGAACCATAGACTACTAAACTGTTGCTGTGTGTTCTGTTGTTTAGTTAGAACCAAGGAATATACCTAGTACCATATTATTATTTTACTCTTTGGTACTCTCCTTAGAAAACTGTCACTCAAGATAAGTAAATAGAAAGTTTACAGAGTATTTTTTAAATAGAATTGAATCGTATAACTCTGTGTGCTCTGCTTTTTACTACAATTCGAAATTAAATGTTTCCGATTGTTAATATGGAGTATGACTCTGAAGAAATCATATGGGAAGATGATGAATCTGCAGCGCCTGAAAATTATAATTCCAAGTAATTTGTCTGTTATTAATCCCTATTAACCTATTTTTTTTTCCTTCTCGTGAAGGTAATGTTTGTGTTTATATTTTTATTTAGTACTAGCTTTTCTCCGCGGCTTCGCTCCCGTGGCCCACCACACAGATCGCGCATCCGGGAAAAACAAACTTGAAACAATAACATTTTTCCTCTCTATAATATTAGTGTATACTAGTTGGCCTGGTTTAGTACATACCACATAAACATTTTTTAAGTTTTTCCAAATTAGTTTATTTCTAAAACAGCCCCAGTACTTATTGAGGTAAACAAAACAAAAAATAGTTATTCAAATTAATGAAATTTGCCAGTGTACATGAGATTAATGCATATCAATTGATTTTTATACAGTGTGTCTTGAAACAATGCCAAGCAGATATGGGGTGATGGGCTAAGTAGTAGTACTGACAAAAAAAGAAGAAATAAGTAGTATGTCTCTTAGCTCAGTGTTCATAGGAATATTTATGAAAATGTTAAAAATTAACAACTAGAGCACTTCTTCCGATACTTTGGAAATGTCATTTTATATAAAAGTACTATAGTTAGTAAACTAAGCAAGTCATTTAGAAAAATAGCCTACTAAATCTAGATTTCATAATGGTACAATACTTGCTATGTATGTTTCTTACCTTCCCTTAAAAAAATATTATAACCCTCCCCTTCTTACTTTCCTTTAGTTTGAGCCGCTGTAGTGGAGCTTGGAGCGTTGAAGATGGGTTTGGATGAACGTCAATCTTGATGTCAGTCTTGTATCTTGTTGCGTTTTTGAGGGAGACTGTTTGGCTAATTGGTGTGATCTCTTGATCGTCCTTAGCAATAGGAGTTATTTTTGCAGTCATTGCTGATCTCTGTGTATGTCAGTTTGCTGCCCATCCTGTGTGAAACTTTGCAGCTTATGCATGTGCATTGTTTTGTTTGTAGTCTGCTTGAATGGAGTATTCACTGTCATTGCGTGCTTCACTGCAGTAACTGCAGGCTTCGTTCTTGACCTAACATATGGTCACTGTATGAGGTGGGACTGCTCCTCAATTGAGCATCGCTTGATACCCACGTGGACTTTTTGTACCTGCGTATAGCATTTCCAGAACTCCAGGGAGAGCGTCAGAACAGAGAGTAACCATTGGGGTTTCTCGCGCGCTTCCTACACCTCATCTCACCTCAGTACAATGCTTGATGATCTCAGTAGAGAGAGATTCCGAAAGAGTAAGTCTTAAAATGAACATGAACAAAACCAAGATTATGTTGAATCCTCACGTCACACCCACTCCTATCAAGGTCGGAGACTCCATTCGATGTTGTAGACGATTTTGTCCACTTGGGACAAACTGTCCAGGTGTAACTTTTGGGCGCACGGTTGGCGAAGTGGTTGAGCGATTGAATGCTGCGCTTCGTGCCGCGGGTTCGATGCCCGCACGGAACTAATATTTGAATGACCTACAGATAGTTGTACTGGCTCTGGGTGTTGTGTATGTGAGTTTGTATGTTTGTAAACGCACCCACGATACAGAAAGGGCAAGATTTTATAAAAAAAGAAACTCGTCGCATCCGACTCGTGTGGGCAGCGTTCGGGCAGTTGCTCGGTATCTTCTCGTCCAATTTACCACAGTGTCTTAAGACGAAAGTCGAGACCAGTGTGGGGTGCCGGTGATGTACAATACATGCATACTGATACGAAAAATCTATCTACGATGGGAGGTCCAAAAGATCGCGTAACATTTTTTTAAAAATACATCTACTTTTTAACCGACTTACAAAAAAGGAGGAGGTTCTATATTCGACTACATGTATATATTTTTTTTTTTTTTTTGTTTATGTTCACCGATATCTCCGTCAATTGTGGACCGATTTTGAAAATTCTTTTTTTGTTTGTTAGAGTATGTTTCGAAATTGGTCCCATTTTAATTTGATGAAGATCTGATGAAGAACTTCGGAGATATACAGCAGAACTCTTCAATAAATGACGGCAAATCTCTCGGGATTGCTGCAACCGCATGTTTGAAAGAAAGAAAGAAAAATGAGTTTATTGGCATTACAAAACAAAAACACCTTAAAATTAAACAAAATATTTTTTAACTATTAATGCCAAAAGGGCCTCAGCTCAGCATAATGCCAAATGGAAATACAGGGTATTCCACTTGACGCTGATTTTCAGCTGCAGCCCACGAGTGCCATACGCTCGAAAACACAAACAAACATTTATAATATACAATTTTTGTAAAAAAAAAAACACCTATGATAAAATTTTTGCGACTCTTAATTGTAACAAAACAAAAATAAAAGTTCTATGTGCCCATTAACAAAAGAGAACAAATAAATAAAATAAAATAAATTGTATTACGTCATTAAAACGGGGATAGGTCGCTGGACTAAAATAAATTGAAAGACAATAATAAAGATATTGTGTCAGCACAAATATCAATCAACATTTTGATGATTTAATAAAAACAACTTTAATTTTAATTTGAATGTCGAGCAAGTTTTACTATACTTTATTGAAGGCGGGATATTGTTCCAGCATTTAGTAGCTGCGTACCGAAAACTGCCTCTAAAAGCCGCCGACTTATGCTGGGGAATAGAAAGCTGTCGGGAACATTTTCTTCCCTCACCGATTTGGTGTCTACTAGTCCACGACAGCTTATCGTATGAGTAAGAAGGGGACTGAGACTTGATACTTCAAAAAGTAGGGTCGCCAAGTGTAGCTTACGTCTAGCTTTCATTTTCAGAATGTTGTGTTCATTCAAAAAAGGTGTAACATGTCCTCTAAAGGGAACTTTAAAACAGAAGCGTGCACAGGCGTTCTGAAGTCTTTGGATCATTCTTTCGGTTTTTGACAAAATTCGTTGACCATACACTGTGTCCGCATAATTTAATTTTGATAAAACCAAAGACTCCACAAGCAAGACTCGCAATTCTTCGCTAAGATACGGACGAGCTTTGTATATAATCTTAAGTCTATAATAACAATTACGGATACACTCTGTCACGTGTTTGTGTTGTTTATTGTTTATACCATTTCATAACATAACATCACGCCAGTACGCTCTAAAGGGGTACGCAGATGTGTACAGTTCACCTTGATACACTCTCATTTCACCGGTTATGATCAAGTTTCATGGCATTCGGATAATCTATTCTGCTAAAGGCAAGTTGCTTAATAGGTACAACTAAAAAGTGAAAAATAAAAAATCTTTTTTACAAAAAAAATACTACCGACTTCCAACTCCATAACGAAAAAAATTGGTACCTACCAAAGACACCGACTTCGAAAAAGAAAGTTATTTTCACTTTGAAGTGTTTTTAGTTGGAAGTCGGTAGTATTTTTTTTGTAAAAAAGATTTTTTTTTCTATCTATACTTAAAAATATTAGGTATAAAGAGGAAAGATTTTTTTGTTGTAAGTAGGGTTCGTAGGGTAGAGTATGTAGGTTAGGGTAAGTAGGGTAGGTAGAGTAGGGTAGCTAGGGTAGGTAGGTATGTAGGTAGGTAGGTAAGGAGGTAGGATAGGGTAGATAGCTATAAACTAAATGTGCTAATGTAATAGAGATGCATTTCTTACATCATACCTACAATAGTTAGCTATGCTTTAAGCTCATACCAACCATCCATTGTTATAAAATAGTAACATTATTTTGAATTAAATATTTTTCAGCAATTACAGTTACAATGATCCAGGTTATTCTAGAAGCGGAGGATGTTATGACACACATGTTGCTCCAGTTGACAGACATGAAACATTTCAGAATTCTAAATCAAGTTCCTACTGGGGAAGAGGTTATAGCCGTGCTGGTCCATTGCTGTACCAGCAGCAGAGACGTCCCAAAGAAGTTGACACAGTAAACTTCCTAACAAGTAAGTTTAGCGTGATTAGTTGATCACCATTATTTTGAACCCATTGCGCCTTTAATTGCTTATTTCAAAATTGTGCCTCTATATGGAGAGGGAGCTGATAGGGTTTTTGATCAAGCATATTTAGGATGAAAAGTTGGTAGCTGAGTAGGTGGGGCTTGCTGAGAGAACACCGCGAATATATCGATCCTGTGGTATAGGGGTCTATTTTCAGATTTCGAAAAAGGATACTTTTTGATGATGATGATGAAAAAGGCAAATCCGACAACGAATTTGTGGGTTTTCCCTAAATTTGCCCTAAATTTGCATTTTTTATAAGAAATTCAGGGCCAATAATATTTATTCTGTGCAATATTATTACTTATCTTGATTGTCAATATACCTATGTCAGACGGGATGATGGCGCCATTTGGAAAATTATAACGGATTTTCGTTGTTTTTGAGAAGTACCCAAAAGGTGTCATAAATTCACATCTCAACCTTAGCACATCCAATAGTTTTCATAACTGTTTGAATTACAAGCTGACCCTTTTGTGAAAATTGGTCAGTATTCAGAAATTTGAAAATGCCAAACACATGAAAGTAATTATTAAAATGTAAGTACCTAAATTCGAATTTCGACGAGGAACGCTATGAACAGGATCGATAATTTAAAAAAAAACACTATGACACTGAGTAAACAGATTATTTGTAAAACATCCTCATATCATAAGCTATCAATTTTAAAAATATATTCATGGGTGCCCGTCAATTTTATGAGCAAACTGGCGAAGTCGGATAACAACACTAATAATCAACTTTTCGCCATGAAAATGCTTGCTCAAAAACCTTACGAGGGAGCTCATATATATCCCAATATCATCCATCAAGTAGCATGTTCTGTAACAATATATAAACAGGTTACAGGTCAAAATACCTTATATCCTAGAATCAAATTCAAATCATTTATTTCAATTTAGACATCAAACGGCACCTTTGGATGTCAACATTTACAGTTAACAAATAAATATTAATTAATTCTACAATCCGCATCGAATGAAATGATGAAACTATTATGTATTTATTCATTTTTCCAGGATGTGGTGTGACGGACTATTTAAAGGGGCTACCCAAGGCCATACTTAAGCTTATGGCACCTGATTCTTGTGGTGTTTGTGCACAGGGATTCGATCATTTTGATTCTGGTGAGTGACATTATAGTGTGTGCTCTCTCTAATACATTTATTGTAGACTAGCTGACCCGGCGAACTTCGTTCCGCCTAACAAATTTCTAAAATAAAAAAATATTTCAAAAATAAACGTAACCTAAGTTATTACATCAGCTACCTGCCATTAAAAGTCCCGGCAAAATCGGTCCAGCCATTTCAGAGATTAGCCGGAACAAACAGACAGACAGACAAAAATTGTAAAAAATGTTATTTTGGTGTATGTACCGTATATATATTCATATACATGTAGTAAAAAACGGTTATTTCAATATTACAAACAGACACTCCAATTTTATTTATATGTATAGATGCATACATAAACTCACGCCTTTTTCCATCGGGGTAGACAGAAACTACGGAACGCCACCTGCATTTATTAAAACTAGCTTCTGCCAGCGGCTCCGCCCGCGTGAAAGTCGAAATTTATCCCGAGGGAACATATTCCCGAGATAGAAAGTATCCTATGAGATATTCTTGACAATAATCTATATCTGTGCCAAATTACATCACATAATTAACGCAAATTTTCGCCTTTGTAATATGAGTGTGATTACTAGCTTCTGCCAGCGGCTTCGTCAGCGTGATAAGTATTTTCTCATCCCAAGGAAACATTAAACCTGGATAAAAATAGCCTTTGTGCTATTCCAGACTGTAATACTCTGTGCCGATTTCAACCAGGTCCGTTCAGCCGTTTTAGCGTGATTGAGTAACTACTAAATAGTAGAGTAATACTTCGATTTTTTAACAGTGCTTGTTCTCTATAGTCTAATTTGAGTAATTGATTTTTGATGTTGTCCAGAAGGTGAAGCACGCATTGTCTGGATTAGTCCACTGTTTCTGTTTCATTTATTGGAATTTCTGCCTGTATCATGAGTGCGTTTACAAACTTTTACACTCGCATACACAAGACACCCAATTATGCGAAACAACTATCTATAGGCATAGTCAATTTTTAATAAATAATTGAATCTCCCATACATACTTTGGTCAGTTGACGACAGTTTTGTATGCAAAATTGATTATAACTTCCTTGGAGAATGTTGTTCATTTACATGGGCAGAAAAAGTTCTTACAATATGGTCGCACTGTTCTGTTACACCCTGTATACAATGCTAAAAATCAGTGAATTTAATATTACCCTTTCGATCATTTGAAAGTTTTAATTGAATATCGTTGTCAACCGTAGGAACCTACTGAAGGCAACATCTACTGTTTGCTACAAAAATTTCAATTTTTGCAGCTCGTTTACACTACAATTCAAGAAATCATATTAAAAACGTGAAAAAATGGCTAACTCAACAAGCCAAAATTGGGTCGCACGCTCCGAAAGAGGTAATATTTTTTTTTTTAATGTATTCAAGTATATTGTCGACAGTGTAGTGGTTCACTTAATGATTCATATGTACGATAAATTTAAGAGATTTGATTCTCTCTTCTTATTGCAGATGACAAATTATAAACAAAAACTTTCCTCGTTTCTCTCTGTTTCTATTGGTGAAAACCGCATGAAAATCCGTTCAGTAATTTTTGAGTTTATCGCGTTCAAATGCGGCGGGGGAGTTAATTTTATAATATGTATAGTGATTTAGAGAGATTTTAATAGGTAATATTGAATAGTTTACCGGGCAGACGTGATCGCTTGAGCTCGGTTTACGGGAGGGTGTGAGTCTCCTGCCCAAGCGCGTTGACGCCCTGTACCTATAGTTCAGTTTTCAAGAGTCCTGGATTCTGGGGTGTTGATTGATGGCTGCTGTGTGTTGAGAGGTGAAGGCTTCTTATGTTGGAAATAAATTGATTCTTCATGACTTTTTGAAGTGATTCTGCAGGTCCTCAGGGAACATAAGGAATAGTTAGCAAACTAATTTCCATGTCAATGTCTACAAATTGGATCGACACGCATGCGCACTATTGTACCCCGAAAGTTTACTTCATTGAGGTCCTTGAAATCGCTTGCAAATTAGATTTTTATTTTAGTTATTTTTCACTATGATCTTTCAAATTTCAACTGAACGTGTAATTCCCTATCCAGCGAACCCAGGTCCGTGACTATATCTCCTGAAGATATTCTCCAGGAAGAATGAGGGATGAAGTGGAATTTTGTTGATTTTCAACTTAGAAGCTATTTTCTTTTAAAACTATACATTTTGCAACTAGGCTACTACATGAGTCTTGTAGCCCTTCTATAAGGCTATAAAAATACATTACACCTATAGTTACATTTACATTTTTCGGGCACTTAACTGCCTGAAAGCGTCAGATGGACGAAAAAGTACAAATTTATAACATTAAAAGTTAATTTGTACTTGGGATTTCCACCCACCAAACACGAACTACTATCTATCCAGGCAGGCTACCTTCGAGTAGCACTTTGGTGGCTGCAACTTTAACTCTCGAGCGAGTACTCACCCTAGTAGGGTTGATTTTATGAAAAACTTGTGGAACTCCGCAACCTTGCAAGTCGACTTTCTCTCTAACCACTAGAGCTATGCTCCTTCCAGAAGTGTGGCTGGGAAGACAGGCGAATGGATCTATAAGCTTTCAGGTACTTAAGGCACATGAAAGCGGCTAATTTTGCAAGATTGGCGCGATTCCTCCATTTTATAAATTGGTGTCTACTTAATCCACCCAGGCGATGTTCATCATCCATGGATGGTCCAGGGTACGTGCTAGCAGGCTCCCGAGAGTTAATGCTTCAGAAAGCATATCGATAATCTTTCAGGCACCAAGTGTGTCTGAAAGCGGTAAGCCCGCTAACAAGTATATAGAAACTTCTGTAATGGTTCATACAAACACACTAACCCAACTAAGTGGTGTTTATATACTGGCTTTACACGAGTCTCATCTAAATGCGTGGCCCAGGTAGAAGTCTAGGTTACCTAGAAGCGCTAAAACGAAAATAACTAGATTACGGACCACTTATTTGAGGAAAATGTTTGTGTATTCACCGTTCCAGGGTGAGATTCTATTAGCCCTTGCTATGTACTGTTATAATTAACTGTTTTTCAGTCATAGACATACTGTAAATAAGTTAGAACATCTAGTTTGTCTTTTCTAACAAAGAAATTGGTAAATTAAAATAATGCGATTGGTGCGCCAGTCTGTGCCAGTGGGTTGCACATACCACTACTTGAATCCCCGTTTTTATAGGGGTCTCGAAGAAACAAATTAAATAAATTTTAATAAGCTATGTGACGCCTCGTCGCGAAAAAATAGCTTTGTATTGCAATAGTCTAGCCTGGACATTATGTATAATATATTGTCCAGGCTAGACTGTTTGAGATCACGGTGTGTAATTATGTGCACATTTACTTGTGATGCTGTCTGCACCAGATTATGCGGGGTTCATGTTGACAGCAAACACGAAGCGAACTTCGTTGTCCGAGAAAAAATAGATATATCTAATTAGAACATTTTCTGGCTACACGTTAGTTTCTATTGTGTAGTATTTTAACGAGTGACTGTAAATTAATGTTTTAAGTGACAAAAATATGTAATTTATCTTAAAGTAGTACTAAGTGAGCGAGTGACGAGAAATCAACAGAACAGGAACTTACAAAAATTAATTTGAATTACTTGAAATGCAAAATGAGAAGCTTCATAATATTTGAGCGACGTAACATTTGTTTGAGTATCAACTATACGTCCTGCATTTTTTCAATATTTGGCAAATGATTTATTTACACTGAGCGGCATTTTATCTTAAATGAAATGTTTCGAATAGAAAAACCACTTTGAAAATATTATAATGATCTGCTCATTATTTCATCAAGTACTATGAGCTCATATTTTTTGATAATTTTGTTTTGGAATAATTATTTGAAGAAACACTATTAGCCAAGAAATGTAATTATTTAAGTGTAGGTAATTAAATTAAACAAACAGTGGGCGAATACAAATGTTTAAAACAGCGACTTGAAAATAAAAGCTTATCGACGGAGTCCCGGGGCACGGGGGACCTTTTTTTGTCTGCAGGGTCTAAAATACTAGGGTTTAAATAACTTAGCACCCATCATGAAGGAGATGACGGGTGCTAAGTTCGCTCGCTTTGCTCGCTCACTTCAGCTCCCATTATCCCTTTCGAACCTGACCTATCCGTGTCGGCGTGCCCTAAGTTCCCGAGCTCGCTTCGCTCGCTCTTGGACTAATTCGTTAAAAACACTAATACACCCGACCTCCCGCGCTGCACAGCGATGTCGCGTCGTCGGTTAATCTGCTATTTTCGAAAGAATAATATGCTAAAATATAAAAATCGAACCTCAAATACAATTAAAGTATGTATCAATATTTTTACCGTAGCTCACAAAAACCTCCTAAAATATATTACGCAAACCGGATAAATAGTTACTTACCTGCTTAGTATAATAGTCGCCGTTTCAGTATATTTTTCACACCATTCAAATTCGCGCGCATCGAACAATCTAGTTTTTATTAAAAAATCGTATCAAAATAAAAAAACAAGACCTCAAATAGAATATCAATAACAAATAAACATTAATAAAGCAGCTTACAAAAGTTGCTTAAAGTGAATTTTTTAGGAGTTCGTTATGTAAAACCTCTATTATAAAATCGTCTATAGAAGTTGCCCTGTCTGTATTTCTAGTCGCTCACTTAGTAATTTAGTCGCACGGCTAGAATTTTAATATCTGAAATGGATTAATCACAACCCACTTATTGTAAGCTCGTTCATTTTATTATTAATCAATATTCGTCGTTAGTTTAGTTAATTTTTCGATTATTCAAATTCATACCGCTCAAGTTATTAAAACAGTATCTCATTCTCATCATCAGTAGCTATGTTTATTTTTATTCCTTTATAATTCCCCGTTTCTGTTTAATCCTTCCAAATCTATCGACACTTACTTATCTAATGAGAATTAAAACGTCATCATGTTAGTCATTCAGTTCTTTTCAGTTAAATCTTTTCTATCTCGTCGTTGTCTTGAAAGATGATTAAAATGGCAATGTATAACGGTGGTCCGTATATTTGCTTTCAGATTCGTTTTGGCCCTAGAGAGGAGTACTGCGAGCTTTGTGACATTCAATTGCTGTCTAAGAGTCAAGCGGATGCGCACTACGCGGGGCGGCCACATCGCGCGTAAGGCAACGCCCACTATTCTACCCAGTGTAACTCATTCCTAAATTATTTTCATAAACATGGTCTATTTTCAGGATTGTCGAGGGTAACAGAGTGCCGAAGAACCCCTTTCTGCTACAAAACAACATGAAAGAACGGGTGTAAGTAAATAAATTCATTAGTAAATGAAAATAAAAACAAATGCACATGTAAATATTACATTATGCTTGTGTCATAGGAAGAAACTGATTCGTCGTGAGATAAGGTGCCTCAAGCCAATTAGTGCGGAAAAAAAGATAGCGACAAATCCACCTAAGCCCGTCCCGCCGGAGTTGTTTTGTGAAACCTGTCAGGTACTGTAGTGTAGCAACTCTTTGTTTCATATTTATGTACTTACTATACGCGGTTAAGAAGTCGCTCTATGATTTTGCTGAGAACTTGTTTTTTTTTGTATGAATTATCTTGAAATCAGTCGGTTCTTCTTCTTCGTCGTATCGATGATTCCAAAATTAAATATATTTTGACCAGAATTCAGCCAATTTACTTAAACTGCAAAATATATTAAATTAAATATATTTTGCAGTTTAAGTGCATGCCCAGATATTCGGCTGAATCACTTGATGAAAGAAGATTGCTACAAGTGGACAGTTTTACTTGTATAAAGCGAATGTTACATGGACTGATTTACCTACATTCTTTAGGTTCCTATTATGCATCCGAATATATCCGATCTCTATGCTCCATTTGGAATACCATCAGAAATTTCAATAATTCCTTTTTACAGCCATTTTAACCAATTTCTTTTACTGCGTTGGTGACATGACTATGGCGAAATGTGTCATTGTGCTAATAATTTATACTATCTTTTGTCATCATCATCATTTCAGCCGAAAGACGTCCACTGCTGGACATAGGCCTCCCCCAGGCGTCGCCACATTGACCGATCCCGTGCGTCTCGCATCCAGCGCCTTCCCGCAACCTTAACCAGGTCATCGGTCCACCTAGTGGGAGGCCTTCCAACGTATCGTCTTCCGGTTCGCGGTCGCCATTCCAGAACTTTTCGGCCCCATCGGCCATCCGTTCTGCGAGTAATGTGCCCTGCCCACTGCCACTTAAGTTTAGCAATTCTCCGGGCTATGTCGGTAACTTTAGTTCTCCTGCGGATATCATCATTTCTGACGTGATCACGCAAGGAAATTCCGAGCATAGCCCTCTCCATTGCCCTTTGGGTGACTTTAAGCTTTCTGATAAGGCCCATTGTGAGCGACCATGTCTCGGTCCCATAGGTGATCACTGGCAACACACACTGGTCAAAGACTTTTGTCTTGAGATGCGGTAAATTGGACGAGAAGATACCACGCAACTTCCCGAACGCCGCCCAGCCGAGTCGGATTCGACGGTTGACCTCTTTCTCGAAGTTGGACCTACCCAACTGGATCGTTTGTCCCAGGTAGACATAATCGTCTACAACTTCGAGTGTAGAGTCTCCGATCTTGATAGGAGTGGGTGCTACATGGGCGTTCACCATGATCTTGGTTTTGTCCATGTTCATTTTAAGACCCACTCTTTCGGAAGCTTTACTGAGGTCATCGAGCATTTTACTGAGGCTTTCCATGGTTTCAGCCATGACCACTATGTCGTCGGCAAACCGAAGGTGAGTGATGTACTCGCCATTAACGTTGATGCCTAGGCCCCTCCAGTCCAGAACCTTGAATACATCCTCCAGCGCAGCAGTGAACAGTTTCGGAGAAATGACGTCTCCCTGTCTCACGCCACGCTGGAGAAGGATTGGTTTCGAGGTCTGATCCTGAAGACGGACTGACATGGTGGCGTTTTTGTACAAACACTTCAACACCTCAATGTACCGGTAGTCGATCTGGCACCGTTGGAGAGACTGCAGTACAGCCCAAGTCTCGATCGAATCGAAGGCTTTCTCGTAGTCCACAAACGCTAAACAGAGAGGCAGGTTATACTCTTCGGTCTTCTGTATAACCTGCCGCAGCGTATGTATGTGGTCTACGGTGCTAAAGCCTTTTCGGAATCCGGCTTGTTCGGGAGGCTGGAAATCATCAAACCTGCGCGCGAGACGATTCGTGATGACTCTTGAAAACAACTTGTAGATATGGCTATGAAGTGAGATGGGCCTATAGTTCTTCAGCCGGGCATTGTCGCCCTTCTTGAAGAAAAGTACCACCACACCCCTGCACCATGCCTGTGGCGTTTTGCCCTCGAGTATGACGGAATCAAACAGCTTCTGAAGGGCCTTAAGGACCGGTTTTCCACCCGCCTTCAGGAGTTCAGCCGTCATCACCCGGCGCCTTGTTGTTTTTAAGCTGTTTCAGAGCCATCCTAATCTCGTACAGGCTGACATCCGGGATATCTTCGGTATAGTGACGGGTCAATCTAGCTCTTGGGTCGTTTGCTAGACTCGCAACGGGCTTGCTGACTGATGTGTACAACTGCCCATAGAATGTCTCGATCTCCCTCAGAAGCTCCGGTTTGGCGGATACGGTCCTGCCATCGTCGGTCTTCAGTTTCGTCGTCACCGCCGATTGCCTCCACGAGGACAAATTTGGTGCTCCGCCCAAGCGGGGCAGACCTCCACCGGATGCTCGAAATTGTCCTCGGCACAATATCATTGAGCGCATGGTGATGTGGCAACCTTCCCGAGCAACGACAACAATTCAAAGCATGATCGCCATCGGCCTCCACCATGGAACCGCAGGTGCATCTTCACACACCTTGCAATCCAGGCGAAAGGCAACCGCCACACGCAAAGAGTCGTCATCAAGCAACGTGTCCAGGTGAGGTGAAGGAAGCGCGTGCAACCATGCCCCCGATTCCGGCTGCGATACAGCCCTGAGTCTGGCTAATTTAGCCCCCGAAGAACCCATCGACATCCGTTCCTGGATCAGCCTAAACGTGACTTCGTCCCACGCGCGCTGAACATGTGTTGCGTCAGGACTTGCTGTCCACCATCCTACGGACAGACCAAACGGACCCGGCGTCCCACATAAACGGTATTTCCACCATCACCCCGTCACCATTGAAATCCAAAATTACAGAGACGATGTCAGCCCCATGTGTCGACGCCAAGAAAGCCGGCACGACCACATCGCATGCACGCACCGCACCCCTGATCTAATCATTTTACCAAATTGGGGCATTGATAATTGTCATTTATTAACAATAAATCTGCCGATCGCCCTGAAGAGTAAACTCATCGATAAATTCTGCTCAACCGAACCTACGGTCACTCAAAGACTTGCACCTGGGGATTGTAAAAAGAGTAGACCAAATATGGAATACCAAGCTGTGCTCCAAAACGGGCATAATAGACGTGGGTAAAAAGTGCGGCTCACGTTGGTTGCATGCAAATTGATGGCTGGGCAAGTCTCCAGAAAGGTTCCTGAAAATGGAACGCGCCGTCGAGGCCGGCTCAGAAATAAGTGGCGAGATGATTTGGATGCGTACCATGAGGGCTGGTTCGAGACGGTGCGGGAAAAGAAGCAGTCCCACTGTTCCAGCAATGGCGACACAAAACAATAAAATACTAACATTATGATGAATGTATATGTTACGGCTAATACCCGAAGTGCGGCTACACCTAGTATTAGCCGGTTGGAGCTTAGGACACCCCGACACGGACTAGGACCGGTAGGTTACTTTAGACCCTGCGGACGGAAATAGGAGCCCCGCGCAGCGGGGCTCCGTCGACTATGTTGCGTGGCTACACCTAGTTCTAACCGGCTAAAACTAGGTGTAGCCGCACTTCGGGTATTAGCACACCTAGTTCTAACCGGCTAAAACTAGGTGTAGCCGCACTTCGGGTATTAGCCGTAACATATATATATATATAGATGAAGTAATGGTGCAATTTTTTTCGATCGTAATACCTATCAACAAAAAGAAAGTGGCGCCAGTGACAGAAAAGTTGAAAGGAAACAGTTGAGGATGAGGAAGGATGAAACGCATGTTAAGGCGGATACAGACATTGCGAGGCATGCGCATAGCACGGCGCTCATTGCATGCTTCACAATGTGTGGACGTTCATATTCGTGGTGAGGCATGTGCTACGACAACTCAAATCAAAGCAAAAGGCGAGCGTCCTCCAGTCACCCTTGCTGCTGATCCCTGACGATGACTTCACCCGGCACCGCCTGCAATAGCGCGCTGCTACCGCTGCTCGCTAGTTCGCTAATTCTGCCAGCGCCAGCGATCCACTTGCCCAGCCAAGAATTTATCACGAAAACTCTAGACAAATATATCCGGCGCGAAGGACCATCCATATGAACAACCGTTCACTACCCGGCAATGTTTCTGTACCACTCGCGACTAGCGATGGGCGTTGAATGAACGATTCGACGGTTCACCGATAATCAACGAACTAGTTGAATTTGTAGACGGTTAAACTGAGACTCGACTATGTTCATGTCAACTTGTAACGCGACGACCGACGCGAGAACTTAGTTTGGCAGTACAAGTTCATAGGTCCGAAAAAATAACAACAACGGACAAACATCGAGCAAATTAAATTGAACTCTAACTCTAGATACAAAGAGTTGATATTTTTATGGGCCGAATGCTATTTTGGAGTAATAATCCATTATGTTAAGAAGAAAAGGACGCCAATAGTTTCACGTGTGCAAAAGAGTTAAGCATTGACCGATCGAACGATGGGAGGTAAACCGGTTTGTACTTGTTACTTGTTTTTACATTCAATCCGAACTTTGGAAGTTGGAAGTTGTTGTCACGCCGTAGACGCAGCGCATCGCGTCGTCGCAAAGTTTATAATGAACGTCTACTTCATGGTTTACGTTATGAACTAGTCGATAAATTCAACTAGTTGATCGACTCGTCGGAAATGGACGGTCTAGTTTCGTTAACGAAAAATACGTCGACGACCAATCTCTACTCGCGACCGTATCAATCAAGGATGATGGTAAAAAAGTTAAACAACAATGCTTTTTTTTAATTACAATCATCGTGAACCTAGTCAAATCACGCAGAATCTTAACACCGCGATTCAGATAACGCGGCTAACCTAACAACGCCATCTTTCGGCATAAAAGTAAACAATGTTTCCAACAACGAGCAAGGCAATGTCAAGTTATGAATGTAAATGTGGATAGATGAAGAGGGACGGGACGGGCAAAGAAAAGATGGATGGACTGTTTGAAGAGTGATATGGAAGAAAAAGGAGTCAGTGATAGCGTGACGGGGGACAGGACGGTATGGAAATAGAAAACGTGTTGCGCCGACCCCAAGTAACATAGGGTAAGGGCAGGAAGATGATGATGATGATATTGGACTTTTACTAGTAAGACTTAGTAAAGCGTAGGTTTTACCGGTAAATAATAGGTTTCATCTTAGTTCGTGCTTTCACAGTAACATGTACAACACAAGAAGTATACATCGTTGTGACGCATACCCTGTATTTTGTATTTAATTTTTCCTTTTGTTTTTTATGGTACGCGTCGTGCCTGGTGCAAATAAAAATTTCTCTTTCTTTCATTCTGTATATAACAAACAAAATCAATAAATCGTTTCAGGCGTTCTCTAGTGATATGCTTACCAACACATACAGCATTTTATTTATACAGATAGGTAAAGTTTACATGACCGTGATTTTGCGCTCTGACATATATATTTGTTTTTCATCATCATCATCAGCCTTTTAATGTTCCCACTGCTGGGACACAGGCCTCCTCTCTGTGAGAGGGAATGGGCCGTAATCCACTACGCGAGCCCAGTTTTTGGTTCTAGGACATGCCGGTTTCCTCACGATGTTTTCCTTCACCGTTTTGAGAGCAGTAGTGATGAAATAATTTACACAAAGTAAAGCGCCTGCCTGGGCTCGAACTAACGACTTATAACTTGTAAGTCGCGGCCGCTTCCACTGGGCCACCACTGCTCAGAAAGACTATTTTCGGTATTCTGCCCCTTAAATACCGATCAGTACGCGATTATAAACCGTATTTCATTCCAAAACAATTGACATGCTTGCTGGCATTTTTGGATAAACTTAAAATTTACGTACTTAGAAACATCATATAAAATCATTTACTGTATGAACTTGTAGATAATTGAGCATTAATTAATAATTAATCAGTTCAAATTCGCGAAATACAATTTTACACCCATCTTTACAGAACCACGTAAATATCGCTCGCTTGGACTAATTCACTGACCATAATTATCGAATTGCCCAACTGTTACTTAGCAACAATCATAATGACCAGACAATGTGATATTTATAGAAGTTTAAATCAGTATTCATTACATACTTTTTTTTTTTTTAAATAGACGTTGCCCCACACTAGGAATTTCTGCCTGTATCGTGGGTGCGTTTACAAACATATAAACTCACATACACAAACACCCAGAGCCGGAACAACTATCTGTAGGTCATACAAACATTGCCCGATTTGACTTGACTTCATTTATAATGCACGGGCATTATACATAGTGCATCGATTAATCACTTAGACCATGGCATAATATCTATATCTCGGAAACTAAATGCCGAGTACTGGACCCTCTTTGCTTGGATCTCCACATATGTTTACGGCTTTACGCAATACGACTCGAAATCGGTTATAAGTACAGATGAAACAGATAGCTTCTTGTAGCAAGATATCCGATGGAATTGCTGTTTGGTACATCGTAAGAAGCGAGCTTGCGTAGGTGGCGCAAGTTAGCAATTGTTTCATCGACTCGTTGAATTGTTTGTAAATACGATCGTTTGAAATTATTAAAACACGTGGTTTAGTTATTATTTTTTAAATCCTAATTAAAATCCAAATCTTAAAAAGCCTTTTAGGGTTAGCTCCAGCAGAATATATTTGAATTCTGTGAAATGTGTAGCTTTTTATCAAGTTCTAAATTGTGACTCTCGCTATGTCGCGTGGCGACTCCTTGTAAGCTGATTGTAGGCGACGCATCACACATTCATACTTACCTGTAATGTGTACCTACTTAAGCTAATAAACTTATAACTAATCCTAAAACTATAACTTAAAGCTAAATAACCTAAATGTGTCTTAATACTAACTTAATACTAAATACTTACCTTGTATGTTGCCCATGCCTATTTCATGTATTTATGTGTGGAACTATTGATGTTATGAATAAATTGAAATGCCCGCGCGAGCGTCCCATTCGCGCCTGTGCTCATTCGGTCCGCGCTTCGTTTCTACATTCAATCATTCGCGGAAAGGGTTGGCGCGCCATCGCGCCCCCTGGCCCCCGCAGTCAGACGTTAGATTCCAACACGCGCACACGCACCGCGACACAACGCGAAGGACGCTCGCCCGCCGTTTGTTTACCGATGAAAACCGTTGTTTCCGTTCATCCCCCGGCCTCCCAACACACCAGCGACCTACCTACGAACTCTACACTTTACAATCCGGCTCATCGCCACGCGTGATGACGCGCCGCCGCTGGCGTACTCCAGTACCTGGTTCCAGGGTCCTACGTTTTTGAGGCTGCCAGAAGATCAGTGGCCTAAGGATCGTAAGTTTACCAATTTGCAGGAGGACGCCGAGTGTGAAGTACGTGCGGTAAATGTAGTTGTTGCAGACAGCTGTTCGTCACCGGTTTTGCCTGATGAAGGTAACATTTCTAATTGGATTACTCTTGTCCGTGCCACCGCTAGAGTTTTGTTGTTCATTAGAAAATGTCAGCGTAAGACCTGCGAGCTTGACATTGTTCTAATGAAGGAGGCAGAGGACCTACTGATTCGAAAATCACAATTAGACAGTTTTAATAAGGAAATTGCATGTTTGAAGCAGAACAAACAGCTGCCACCTAGCTGCCGCTTGCGTCAACTTACGCCGTACTTAGATGACGCAGGTATTTTACGTGTTCGTGGTCGTATCGAGTCCGTTGCAGGAGTCCCTGATGACGTACGGCGACCAGCTATTTTAGACGGACACCACAGGATTACCCGTTTGTTGGTGGAATACGCACACCGGCAAGCACTACATGGCGCGAACGAGCTGGTCGTGAATAATTTACGGCAGCGCTATTGGGTGCTGCGACTGCGGCCGACCGTCCGCAGCGTTGCGGCCCGTTGCTTGTTCTGCCGCCACAGACGCGCCGCGCCGCAGCCGCAGCGCATGGCGGACCTGCCGCCGGACCGGCTGCAGCACAATAGGCGTCCCTTTACGTACACAGGCGTTGACTTTTTTGGACCGCTGGAGGTAACCATCGGTCGCAGCAGACCTAAGAGGTATTGTATGCTCTTCACGTGTTTGACCATACGCGCGATACACATTGAGGTGACCGAGGACCTCACCACAGACTCCACCATTATGGCGCTTAGGCGAATGGCCGCTCGTCGTGGTATGCCCCAGGTAATAATATCGGACAATGGTACTAACCTGCGTGGCGCCGACACGGAGCTGAAGCGTAGCATGGCTGACCCAGACCAGGAGGCAGTGCGCGAGGCTGGAGCCATACGTGGAGTAGAGTGGAAATTTATCCCCCCTGGCGCACCTGAGATGGGTGGTGCTTGGGAGCGCATGATCCGCACCGTCAAGTCGTCCCTAAAGGTAATCTTGAAGGAGCGTGCTCCGCATCCTGACACGTTGTTGACATTGATGGCTGAGGTTGAAGCACTGGTTAACAGTCGCCCCATAACGCACGTTTCTGACGACCCGTCCTACCCAGAGGCGCTCACGCCCAATCATTTTTTGATCGGCTCGTCATCCGCTAGCCCACAGTTTGGTAAATATGATAATTCTGACTTATTACTTAGGAAGCGCTGGCGGGTGGCACAGCGACTGGCCGACATGTTTTGGTCACGTTGGGTAAAAGAATACCTACCTACCTACTTTGATACCTCGTCAGAAATGGACGTCAGAGTCTGAGGGTTTACAGGTTGGCGATTACGTGGTGCTCGTCGAACCC
Organism: Orthosia gracilis; assembly: GCA_947562075.1. Classification (NCBI taxonomy): domain Eukaryota; kingdom Metazoa; phylum Arthropoda; class Insecta; order Lepidoptera; family Noctuidae; genus Orthosia; species Orthosia gracilis. The sequence continues at coordinate 47,413,299 of OX387268.1, forward strand.
AACTTGGAGCGCAGCTGCTGGCGACACGGAGTGGTAAGTGAGACCCATGCAGGTAGAGATGGCCGCGTCCGCGTAGTAGATGTGCGCACTCGCACCGGCTTGTTACGCAGGCCTGTAACTCGCGTCGCTCTACTTACACCTAGGGTTAGTGATAGCGCTAACTAGTTAGCACTAAGGAGGCAGATTGTAGGCGACGCATCACACATTCATACTTACCTGTAATGTGTACCTACTTAAGCTAATAAACTTATAACTAATCCTAAAACTATAACTTAAAGCTAAATAACCTAAATGTGTCTTAATACTAACTTAATACTAAATACTTACCTTGTATGTTGCCCATGCCTATTTCATGTATTTATGTGTGGAACTATTGATGTTATGAATAAATTGAAATGCCCGCGCGAGCGTCCCATTCGCGCCTGTGCTCATTCGGTCCGCGATTCGTTTCTACATTCAATCATTCGCGGAAAGGGTTGGCGCGCCATCGCGCCCCCTGGCCCCCGCAGTCAGACGTTAGATTCCAACACGCGCACACGCACCGCGACACAACGCGAAGGTCGCTCGCCCGCCGTTTGTTTACCGATGAAAACCGTTGTTTCCGTTCATCCCCCGGCCTCCCAACACACCAGCGACCTACCTACGAACTCTACACTTTACACTGATCTTTGTATACAGCAAACGTAAGTACCTAAAACTTAAATGATTAATTTGTTTCAGATCAGTGTAACAAATACGGCACAAATGATGATGCATCTTAATGGAAAAAAACACCTTGCAAAAGAAAGAAAACTTATACTTGAAAAGTTGAAAGGCGAAACATCCGGAGGTAAATATAAAGTTACACTCAGCGCCAGTAAAAGTGGGTTTTGGACCACTTTTACTGCCACTGAGTGCCTAAGCGCGAATTTGTACCTAATGTTTTTTTGAACAAATGAATAGGTGCCTTTATAGTTAGGTTGAGTGAATAATGCCACATTAGCAGAAGATATTTGGCCTATTTTCATTTAAAAAATCCTTTTTGCTAGTGCTAGCTTAGTAGAACAAACTAAATCTTTTACTGTGTTCACAAATCCTGTAGTAAGTAGGTACACTTAATTTTTTAAGTGCGCGTGGATCAAGGATGACCGATTGTGAAACTAAGATATTGTTTCTTTTGTCCAAGAAGTATGTTGTGTGCCTCGAAATTTGTGCTAAATAATTATTTTTTTTTCTTTCTTTTATTTGGATAAGTATTACACTGCGTTATATTGACAACCAAAACACGCATAGGCTATCACAGTTTCAGATAAGTGAGTTCGGCAAGGCAAAGGATATGACAAATTCCCTTTAATTTTTTCTATATTCCCAAAATTTATTGGACCCTTTCGAAAAGAGTATATTCACCAGTGAAAGCGTCCAATAATTTTCATTTCCCTTTGGCCGGCCGAACTCACGCAATTAGGCTGCTGTTTTACTTTAAAAGTATATTTTTATTTTTTAGATGCTGACACGCATGGCGCAAGCGCTCAGGGTACAGGAGAGACAAATGAAAGCGACTTTGATTGGGGCCAGGGAAGCAGCGAATGGGATGACGATCCCCAATAAATATCAAATAACAGACGGTAAACACTATGAAATTTAATAATGAAAAAAATAAAATTCCATTGTTTATTTATACAATTTACAAATTTTATAGAGTATTGGTATTACAACGTTTCACTATTGGTTACAATGTAGGTATTGGGTTGCTTGTTCTTAGAGACTTGTTTACTTTCAGGATGCCCGTGGTGCAATCTTGCACAACCAGCTGTGGCTTGAATTTGCAACATGGCTTCGTATTTTTCCTGCCACTGCCAAACGCTGTATTCTCTGAAACTTAAAATATAACATGTCCCGGTGAATTTCGTACTACCTAAACCATTTTATTTTGACGGTCAACGCCCAATTGGAAAAACCTGTATATAGATAAATTTAATCTGTTATATGTGTGAGTTACATTCTAATAATAGAGGGATTAAATTATTTTAAATAAACTTCGTCGTTTTAATTTTTAACCGTCTTGCCGAAAAGGAAGAGATTCTATGTTCGACTTTATGTTTCTTCTTCTATTTTATTTTATTTGATATGGGTTTGCTCTTGACTTCTTGTCTAGGTCAGAGGCGACACAGTCGACGATAAAGTGAGCTACCCAGAAGAAGCCTGTTTTTTGTGTTTTCTCCGATTTCTCAGTCATTTGTGGACCGATTTAGAAAATTATTGTTTGAAAGAGTGTGATGTGCAAATTGGTCCCAATTTAATTTGGTGATGATTCGATGAAGGACTTGGGAGATACACATTAGAGCTCTTCGATAAATGACGGCAAATCTCTCAGGATTGCTGAAATCTCATGTCTGTTATTGTTTATACCATTTCATAACATAACATCACGCCAGTACGCTCTAAAGGGGTACGCATATGTGTACAGTTTAGTACCCTACCATTTCACTGGTTATGTTTAAGTTTCATGATATTCGGGTAATCTATTCTGGCATTATATGTACCTTACTAAAGAACTTGCCTATTAGGTATTACTAAAACCACGGTACTTGCCTATTAGGTATAACTAAATGCGGGAACCCACCCCCCAGTGGTTCCCACATTTTCGAGGCGGGTTTGCTCAGTAACCGGGCCGCTCGTCAGACTTTTCCGATAAGCCGACGACGTAGCGGCCAATATGTAGGTTGTGGTGCCGCTTAGGCGACATCACATCTGAGGCGGGTCGCGATGTCGTATGGGGCCTCCCATAACGATACGATATCGCGGCTGAAGGTTGGAGGCCGCGGAGGGAGAGTAGTGCCGGTATTGCGGTGCGCCGCTCTCCCTACCTGCCGCGGTCTGGATGGGGTTGCCACCATCTGATGGCGGACGCGGTGGGACCGCAGGGGAGGAGGAGTGTCGGTATAGCGTTAGCCGCTCCCGCTATCCCCTGCTGCCGAAAAATGGTAGGTGGCGGGGCCATTGACCTTGACCCGTCACAAGGGGATCAAGGGTGCCTTACACGGGGTCGTCTGGCACCCATATGCTGGTTTGGTCCTGGGGTGATCACGGTGAACAGTGTGTGCTGATGGGTGCGGGTACTCCCCGGAGGAGGGTCCGGTGACGGACAGCCACGGCGGGTTCGCGGTAAGTGCTAACGCGTGCCCGTGTTCCCGCCAAGAGCGGCATAGGAGGACACCGTGCAGTTTTAGTGGGTTAGAGTCCCTCATAACTGCGCTATCTCCCGGTGGTAGCGCAGTAATCATGAGCATTATTCCAAGCTAAAAAAATATATATATAACTGAAAAGTGAAATTAACTTTCTTTTAGGAATTCGGTGTCCATAACGAAAAAAAATCGTACCAGCCAAAGACACCGACTTCCAAAAAGAAAGTTATTTTGACTTTGTAGTGTTTTTATTTTGGAAGTCGGTAGTATTCTTTTGTAAAATATTTTTTTTTTGTCACAATGGGTTGATACTAAATAAATTCTTGAGTGGTGGTGGTCAAGTGGTATTGGTTGCGACTTACAAGTTGAAGGTCGTGGGTTTGAACCCAGGCAGGCGCTTTACTTTGCGTAAATTATTTCATCAACACTGCGCTCAAAAACGGTGGAGGAAAACTTCGTGAGGAAACCGGCATATCCTAGATGCAAAAAATCGAGGACCCGTTTTCGGTTACGACCTCGGCTTCGCTCCCGTCAAATGGCTACCTACCCACCTCCCCAACCTACCTATCTACCTACCCTACATACTTGATAGTTGTGTAACTTTAACCGTTTACGCAGCGCAAAAGGGAGCTCTCAAAAGGAATAATTTTTTCCCGTTTTAACAAAAGGAATAATTTTTTCCTATTGTTTGTAGCGTGATATTATATAGCCTATAACCTTCCTCGGACTATCCTACACAAGGAATTGTTTAATTCCAATAGTTCTTGAGATTAGGGCGATATTATCGCAAAACACTGTCTTACTTTGTATAAATTTACTTCGTTCAAAATGGGCCCTCAATTCTCATACACGTAAAAAATAACACTTATCCACTGCTAATTTGTAGTAGATTCATAATCGTAAACGTCTCAAAAACTTTTAGTGAGTTGGCTAACGGCAGGGTGGGTCAGTTAACAGCTATTACCGACTGTACATTATTTGTGAAACATGGTGTTTTTTCGTATAACTAATAATGTAGTTTAAAAAAATAACAACACGATATTTTTTCGTTTCTTTTTCATAGGTAGGTACTCTTCCAAAACGACTTGGATGTTTAAAAATTGATGTCTAGAACTTCGCTTATATAGGATAAGTAAATAAAAAAATGTTTTGCAATGAAAACTGTCACCGGGGGGTGCACGGCCAGTACCGCGTTAACATTGGGTCATATAATTATACGCCTTATATTCCTGACAAACCTCGATGCGTACGATCTCTTTATTTATTGGAAATATGGCTGCTGCCAAAACTGGGGATCTACTAGCGAAAGCTATTAACATAAGGAGTGAAGAAGCCCTCTCGGGACAAGAATAAGCGCTTGCCGTTCCCTCGTTATCAAAAGTCTGGCATGATAGCCAAGCGTAAGCTCCCATTTCCGCAGCCGTATTGCGTAAGTGAATACGGCAACGCAAAGAGTTTGACCGCTATCCAATCGACCAATCACATGCGAGATGAATGACGCGATGTAGATTTCCGTCTGTGTGGTTGGTCGATTTGGTCAATTGGATAGCGGTCAAACTCTTTGCGTTTCTGTATTCATTTACGCAATACGGCTGCTGGTCTACCCATGAATCTAGATTGGATTGCATAGTTCGTGAAAGATCAGTTCATTCGAGTAGTAAACGATAGCGGCTCGTCCTACTATTAATAACGGATGAAACGTTTTTGATGCTGCACATCATTGATCATCGCGAACTTCTTTGAGTCCTGCAGCCTAATTGCGTAAGTAAATTCGGCAAGGCAAAGGGTTTGACCGCTTTCAATCGACCAATCACATAGACGGAAATCCACATCGCGTCTTTCATCTCGCATGTGATTGGTCGATTAGTGAATTAGCGAACTGCACACATCTCTGGGATCTATCAAATACCAGGTTAATGCGCTTGAGTGGATTGGGAAATGTTTCTAGAAGCTGATCAGCAACGATATACAAGTTGGGTCAAAGCTAGTTGCATTTTGGGTAGGTACACTTCCGTTGTGCGTACCTACGGCTAAGGAGTGGAATTCCCTGCTGGAGTCTGTTTCCAGATAGGTACGACCAGGGGTCTTTAAGTCAAGAGTGAATATGTAACTTCTAGACAAGCGTGCTTCACCGTCAGCCACATCATCGCTTACCATTAGGTGAGTTAGTGGTCAAGCGCAGGCCTATCCATAATAAAAAAACCGGCCAAGAGCGAGTCCAACTCGCGCACGAAGAGTTCCGTACCATTACCGCAAAAAACGACAAAAAATCGCCTGTGGTGTATGGGAGCCCCACTTAAATATTTATTTTATTCTATTTTTAGTATTTGTTGTAATAGCGGCTACAGAAATACATCATCTGTGAAAATTTCAACTGTCTAGCTATCACGGTTGATGAGATTCAGCCTGGTGACAGACGGACCGCGGAGTCATAGTAATAGGGTCCCGTTTTTACCCTTTGGGTACGGCATCATAAAAACGTCTATCATTGGTGATATCAACCAACGTACCTTTAAATACTAGTTTTATTTTATGAAGTCGACGCCAACGAATCGTTGTACCTGCTTACATAAACAATTTTTTGTTGATCATTACAGGTGATGATCAACTCATCATATCAGTTCATCACAGACAGAGTAGCAACATAAAAAAATCAGAATGAATTTAAAATACAAATCAATACGAGCGCACCAGGGACGTAGCTAAACTGGATTTGACTGTACGGATATTTCATTTTAAAACTCAATTCCTTATCACTTGAGTGCCCTAAGTTAACTATCATCGCTCTAGGACTCTCGATCTAGACGTTAGCGGCAATGTTATTTATATTATTCAGTAACTGTTACAATAAGTTTCAAAGTAGTTTCACTTACTGATCTATTAGCAAGCGGAGCGTCTTCGAGCCCGGCGTAGTTGGCATTTGTGGAGATAATAAGCCAAACCTACTATTAAGAGTACAACAGCAACAAGTGCAGCTCTAACTTTGGGGTCGGCCAATGAGAATTCTAAATTTTCGCATTGGTTGCCGCCTTTCTTGGTTGCAGCTTTTCTCATAGCGGATGAGCTCTTTGCCACTTTCGGGGCGGATCTTATCTCGTCTACTTGCCCCATTTCTTATTCATTCTTATAATTTGCCATTATGCGAAACTATTTTTATTGCAATTTTATAGGTACCTATGTAGGTTGACTGTTTTTAGCTACATGCTTTAAATTTTATTGTTTGTATATTTTTTATGTACTGGAGTTTTGACATTAGTACTTATCTTTCTGACAGCAAATTGTCGATTTCTTAGCAAAAGAAAGAAGATCGAGAGATTTGCTACCAAAAAAGTATGTTACCTCCATAAAGTTGATTCTTAATCCGAAATCCTGCCCCATCGAGTGGGATATCCTTGTTTATTATAGGGCTCGATAAGTAGATAAGTACTGTGTTTTTTGTATTATAAATATTGGAAAACAAAGGAATGAGAAGCCACCAAAGTCAACATTTTTACAAAATTTTATTCAGAGTATTTTCTAATTTCCCATTGACCTAGTTATGAACTTCAAAATTGAATCATCAATTAAATTCAAATTTTTATTAAGTATATTTTACAAACAAATACCAATATATTGATAAATCAGATTGTTTCTTAGAAATTCCGTAATTTTTAGTGCTCCGTAGTCAACAAGGAACCCTTGTGGTTCCGCCATGTCCGTCTGTCCGTCCGTCCGTCCGCAGCTTAGCTCAGAGACTCTTGACCCCAGTTTACCAGCTCAAAATTATCGCAGAATTAATGTGACAAATTGTCCAGCACGCGTTATCTGCTTTGATTGGTTGAATGAATTTTCAACATTTTTTATGTAATTATTGCACTTCAGCGTCTTCGTCCATCAGCGCGTCCCTTGACGCGTAGGTCTCCCCCAGGCTCCTCCACTTGCCATTCCGTTAGGGCCTTAGACCACTTATTGCTTTTATCACGGAGAATATGCCCAGCCCAGCTCCATTTCAGTCTTTTTGTGTGAAAGGTAGCATCGGTTACTTTGGTAATCTTCCTCAGATCTTGATTTTGAGCTTAGGTACTTTTGTCTTTTCTTTTAAAGTTCAAAATGCTACAAGCTGGTTCTTTGAGAATGATGATGATTTTGTTGAATTAGCTGTCAAAGTTGTCAAGTGGTTTGTAAATTTCGTTGGCATTCAAGTGAAGTTATAAAAATTTCGAATAAAAGTTGTATCATGGAACTCAAGGCGCAATGTTTTGGATGATTTTGGTAGTATATATCTTCCTTATCCTTGCAGCAGTATAATAACGCTTCAATACAGGACAGGTGATAACTTTGTGCACAATATTTCTGTTATTTACTACGGAGCAAAATCAAGTAGGTACGTCTGTTCGGTAAGCACACCGGAAGCGGATGTGCGGTCTGGTACGGAACCCTAAATGTGCGAAGTCCGACATGCACTGGGCCGGATTAAGCTCTAAATTATCGCAGAATTATTTTTCAACAACCAATCACAGCAGATAACGCGTGCTTGACAAAATGTCACATTAATTCTGCGATAATTTAGAGCTGGGAAACTCTGGGTTCGTCTGCGTAGCATTAGTAGTTAGGAATACTACGAGTATTCTGCTATCTACTTCGAATAGCCTATTTTTTATATCGCGCATTAATATTTTAGGTGAGTGGGCTGCCTTCCTTGATAAAGTATTAGTTCACCATACCAAATTCCACCATCTTCAGGATGATTTCCGAAACAAACGCTATCCTATGTCCTTCCCAGGGTGTCAAACTATCTCCAAACTAAATTTCCTCTAAATCGGTTTAGCGGTTTCAAAAATGAAAAAAGTTTATTTCAAATAATCCTTAGAGGTACTTTTGAATTGTCAAACAAAAAAAGATGACTCTAGTTAAAAATATCCAAGCGTCAGTGGGTTTCAATCGAGAAGAATTTGCAAGAAATTCCACGGACACTCATTTCCATCAGTTTTAATTATACGTTTCATCAGTTTTGATTACATCATTCTTGTTAAAAAATACATATATGTGAGAACGATGTTAAAAGACGTGCACTTAAAAAGCTCTAGAGTATTAAACAATTAAAAAATATAAATATCAGGCCGAGGTAGCTAAGTTATGACCAATGCCAACTGATGGCGACCGTTCACGAACATGACGCATGGATCGAAACCACTCTGCTCAACCATCGTGAAGGGAACCGACTGATCCAACACATATGCCACCATCAGAGAGAAATTAGAGAGAGCATGACACAATCAACTGGGCGGGCACATAGAAGTCAACGAACGACACATAGTTACAGTGAATGGCAGATTTACAGTCGGAACATAGTACTTCCACATGTGCTAAGAAATTGAGTTTATACAATACAAATATATTCATACAGTCTTCAGCAGGTCCAAAAATACTTCAAAACTTTTCTGCCCATCACTTGTTTTTCGCCCAGTTGTTGTTCGCCAAGTTCTTTAGTAAGGTACCTATAATGCCAGAATAGATTACCCGAAATATCATGAAACTTGACCATAACCGGTGAAATGAGGGTGTGCCAAGGTGTACTGTACACATCTGCGTACCCCTTTAGCGTACTGGCGTGATGTTATGTTATGAAATGGTATAAACAATAAACAGATGAGATTGCAGCAATCCCGAAAGATTTGCCGTCATTTATTGAAGAGTTCTATAGTATATCTCCGAAGTTCTTCATCAGATCTTCACCAAATTAAAATGGGCCGAATTTGGGAACATAAACTTTAAAAAAAAAAAAACAAAATCGATCAACATTTGATGGAGATATCGGTGAATATAAATTCATTCAACAGTCCGAGTACCTGAATTGCGTATGTTGCGATATTTTACTTCTTTAGCACTTTAAATTCATATAACTTTTGATAGAGTGAACCGATTGCGATGAAACAAAAACTAAGTAATACTTCAAGTTACGTACATTGGTTTCGTACATTTTACGTGATGCGAGCACAAATATACAGACAAAAATGCTGGAACTGGGTCCTGTTGGTTCTCTTTTAACACCCTGGCTATTTTTTTGGAAATATTTTCGATGTACAAAAACAACTTTTCTACAGATTTATTGTATGTATTGATTTCTTTATGTACACACAAAACACTTAACAGAGAAAAGAAGGAATACAGATAAAAGAGCACAGAGGTACTGCTTATTCAATAGAAATTTCTTCCAGCAGACCTGCGATAGGACATTTGGATTATGGACGAAGACACAGTGTGTAGAAAGAAATAAGCAAACTTAAAGTAGACTATTATAACTTAACTAATTATATATAAAGTACACATATACCTCAACTACCTATATAAAAGATAAAATACATACAACATATAATCATATGTAAAATTACAAGATGGTGGAAAGGTAATCTTCTTTGACCTGTTTCTTGAACAAAGATAAGTACATTTTTAGAGCTACGGATTGTAGGTGGAAGTGAGTTCCACAGTCGTGCATGAACTGCATGTACAGAGAAGAACTGGGAATAGAAATTAGTATTGTGGGAGGGGAAGTTTAGATGATGCCTTAGGTGGGATCTACACTGGTCATCGGCAGCGCGAGGAAAGGAAAAGCGATCGCGCTGATATCCAGGGTACGTAGGCTTAAAAAGGATGTTGAAGAGGAGACAGAATACTCGAGTGTACCTGCGAAGACGGATAGGGAGCCACTTGAGATCCTTGCGGAACTGAAAGACATGATCGTATTTCCTCAGAACAAAATCAATATTTTTATTTCTGAATTAGAAACAGGTTCTCTGTTTCCTTATAAGAAAGGGCAAATAAGTAGTTAAGAAGTGCACCTACTCTTTTCTTACACAAGATTATACAGGATAGTTTTCAAGTGGCGTGGATGGACAAATCCAAAACTATGAGGAATGGCGAAAAACACTAAAGATCTCGGTTTGCATCTTGATTCGACACTTGGCTGGCATAGCCAGGTTGCTAGTGTCAGTCAAAGAGTCAACGGCACTTTACGATACCTGTATCGTCTGAGAAACTTTTTACCCGCAAAGACAAAGACTACGCTTGTGCAGACTTTAATTTTCCCTACAATCGACTATGGTGACGTGTGTTATTTTGACTTGAGTGCGGTTCTGTTGAATAAGCTTGATAGGCTCTTCAACCAATGTATTCGGTTTATATTTAACTTGAGGAAATATGACCATGTTTCGAGCTACAGGTCTGAGCTCAAATGGATGCCCATTCGCCAGAGAAGTTTTCGCGCTCTAACTACGCTTATTTCCCTACTCAACTCTCCCAACCCACCTTCTTACCTTATGTCTCATTTTCAATATTTGAGTTCTTCACACGCTAGGAATCTGCGTTCCTCCAATAATCTTCTCCTACTGTGTCCTTCTCATACTACTGATTTTGTTCACTATTCCTTTCATATTTAGTCTATTCTTCTCTGGAACGCGCTTCCTCTCGAAATCAGAACGGCCACCAGTCAATATGCTTTCAAGCGTAAATTGCGGGTTTATTTTCAACGGGGAGAGGGGACATCTCGATAACTTCTATTCCTTACTTTATTAAAATATATATATTATTATTTCGGTACGTAAAATATATATGTATGTGTATTTTAAGCAACTTATCTACTCTACTTTACTTTTTTGCTGGTCACAATTTAAACAATGCACCTGCCATGTTATCTCTTCACCACCCTTGGTTGACTGGTAGAGAATGCCTAAGGCATTAAGTCCGCCATTGTACCTTTGTGCATGAAGTTTTAAATAAATAAATAAATAAAAGGCGTCACGAGCTCGATTTTTATTGAAAACTAAAACTGCATTATTGGATTTTTGAATAATAAATATTCATAGCCAGGAATAGAATCCGTTGATTTTGGAAAAAAGCACACGCCATACTATTACACATCATCGTCATGTCGCTAGTAAGGATCAAATTCTGTGAACTAACATCATACGGTAAATTTGAGGCAAGACCTAATTTTTAACTAATTTTCGTCTTTCGCCCAGTTCTATCACTCATTCTATATATTCAGGTCTTTATTAATTTAATCTAGGTATTTAAAGGGGCAACAATGTGTTCTTGCCTCATCTCCTTCAGATTATAGTGCTTCTACTGTGTATCCCCCTCTGGAGGTTTACGTCAAAGGAGTCAAGACCTTACATGGTGTTGTCTACTGTCCGCCCGCCGTTGGTTACTTTGCCATTTGGATTCCCAAATGTGTGTCTGAGACGGTTGATGTCATTACTGGCCTACCCGGTCCTATAGAACAGTTCCTCTTTTCCCCTGACACCTTGGATGAAATCAGAAAAATCATCCTGTGCATTAAATCTAAGGACATGCGTTTTGACGGCGTCAGTCACCCTAATCCTCGTCTTTCTTCTTCCCCCTATTACATAATCAACTTTTCGCTTGATTCCGTCCTATTCATTTCCTTGTGGCGTATTGCCTACGTTCGTCCACTTCCTAAAATCTGTAATCCCGCCCTGCCTAACCATTTTCGACCAATTTCTATCCTTCCTTTTCTATCCAAAGGCCTCCAGCCTGCGTCCACAGGCAGCTCTCACGGTTTGTTCATCGGAATAGCCTTTGTGACTTGTTCCTAAATAACTCTAGGCCCTTAAAATTGTCGTTTTTCTTAAAATGCTCAATTTCTTCCTAAAATATTTTTTTCCTAAAATGCCCTATTAGGCAGAGGCGAAATTTGTGCGCTTTGACCACGCTTTTCTCGCTACTCAACTCTCTCATTTCTCCTCCTGTTCCTTCTTATCTCATACCTCACTTTTAATATCTATGAAGGACTTCACACGCTAGGAATCTGCGTTCGTCTAACAATTTTCTCTTGCTTTGTCCTTCTCATACTTCTGACTTCATTAATTCTTCCTTTCATATTCAGTCCATTCATCTCTGGTATGCGCTATCTCTAGATATCAGGACGGCCACCAGTCAATATGCATTTAAGCGGCAGTTACGACATTATTTTCTACACCAGTAGGTAGTAGTAAATGTATAAAATCTTCTCACAAGACAGTTTAGCTTGTCTAAGCAGAATTTTTTATTCCAGACCCACTGCTGGGCAAAAGGCTCCGTCAAGTCTTTCCAGATATTATTTTCCCGCGCCGCCGTCTCGAACTAGCCCTCGTGATACGAGTCCAAATCATCTGGCCACCTCTTTCTGGGCATCGAGCTTCGATACATCGAGTATCAATACTTATATGAAAAGCTTAGCCGTAGCCGATTAATTAATTTAAGATATATTTGATGTTATATATATATATATATATCTTAAGTAATAAATTTAATTTCCTTGTCAGACATCTCCAATACAATATCTTAATGACTACGTGTATTTTAAACCACCCAATTGGCTACAACGCTGCGTCTCGGTTTGCTTAGAATGTAAAAAAAAAAACAAAAAGTCAAATGTGTATTATTTAATATAAAATAATATACATACCCACTGTTAGAAGGTAAAATTGCATTCCTGATTAAGTATAAAAACTGGCATTATTTACTGAATGTAAATTATGCCTGTTTTTATAGATCATTTGAAATATAATGTTACCTTCTATCAGTCTTCTCCGACCTAAGCATAAAAAATACAGGTATGGTCTGAATGTTACATACCTACATACCATTCTGGTAAAATCAGATGTTCTTCTTGAATATCCTTGCTGCTTGTAATTTCTAGGTTAGCATCAATATCAAACTTGAGTGTCAAAGGCTCTTTAGCTGAAAAATTAACCCCGGCAGTTTCTTTCAGAGATTTGAAACAATTCTCTACATGAGTTAAAAAATAATGTAAATAATTTATAGCTGTCTCTGGTTTCCATTCGTCCTGAAAAGCGATATAAGTAATGAATATTAGAGATCATTTTCTAATAGAAGGTAACTGTACATACCTACAACCCTATGTTTGAGGTAATAATTTGATATTGGTTTCCTTTATTTCGTTGCAGTTAAGAGTGGTTTTCTTACTTCATGCAATACCTATTCAAATTTGCGCCATCTAAATCATTGCTAGATACAACTTGTTGCGTACAATAGGCAACTTATCTGCCAAGTGTAAATCAGGGGTATACCCCATTGCTGCGAAGTTCATTACCGCGATTAACGTTACTGCGAAAGTTTACTATCGCGACGTTCGTTGTTGTGAAAGTTCTTTACTGCGATGTACGTTACTGCGAAAGTTTACCATTGCGAAGTACGTTATCACGAAAGTTCTTTACTGCGATGTACGTTACTGCGAAAGTTTACCATTGCGACGTACTATCACGGTCAAAATCGCAGTCATAACTTCACGAAACTATAGCATAGCCAATCAGTCCCATTTACGACCTTCTTCTATAGCCACATAACACTCATACACACACCTGTATATCGAACTCTTTCAAAATGAACCAATGAGAACGCGACACGGCCACAACGTTATACTATTTGTTAAAATAACAAAACATGTGGGTGGTGGTGTTCCAAATCCATTCTCATCTGTAGATAATATAATATAAACGTTCACCTAAACTTTATAACATTGGGGGTACCTTTCAAACACAATACTGTAGAGGCTTTCCACATAGGACGAGCAACCTGTTCGGCCGCTGACACCTAAAGCTGGCAACTTATATTTATTTTAAGTTTGGAAGGAAATCGAATACAGAATATTTAGAAATATATCGAACGCGTGTAGTTTTTTGTTTAGCGGGCACTTCTATGAGGGCCGACCTACGAGCGGCACGTTTGAATAAATATACGTCGTAGAAGTCCAATAGTATTTTTTCAGCCTCTGGCTGCGTCCCCCTTTTACAAATGGTGGAGGCGCCGGGTAGTGAAAATCCCGGTAAATAAGTAAAAGTCTAAGAAAAATACGAAAAAACATATTTTCGCGTGTGCACGGCGAGAACAGTGCGCGAAGCCCTATCAACGAGTGTACGTCGCGTCGTTACGAGGAACGAAAGTCCTGTCGGCGAGAACCCCAGCCGACGAGCAAACGCAGAGAAAATAAAGATAAGTGGTCTATTTTAATTAAAAATGGCACAGCCAGTTTTTACGGGGACGGGAACAAAGTCCAGTTTCGAGGCTTTCCTCTTGCAGTTCAAGGTTGTCGCCGCTATAAATAAATGGCAAGAACAGGACTTAGGGCTCATTTTGGGAGCGTACCTGGACGGCCCGGCACTCGCTTATTTTAAATTCATCTATAAAGACGGTCTTTCATTCAAAGAAATTTGCGATGGCCTCAAAAAGGAATTTTCGGAGGGGATAGATTTTGTCGAAAATTTTTACAACGCACGACAAGACAGACAAGAGGAAATAGATGCCTTTTTCTTTAGACTGTCGGAGTATGCTCAGCAAGCAGGCATAACCGATGAAAAAATTTTCATTAAAATGTTTTAAAAAGGGGTGAATAACTACTACAAATATAAATTAGGTACGAAACTATACAGCTCCAGGACAGAGCTGCATGACACACTAGTACAAATGAAAGAGATATTTGGTGGTGTGCAAAGTGAGCGGATGAATTTGCCGGTGCAGCCTCCGCGCGTGCGTTTCGAAACGCCGTCTTCTAACAACCAAAGGTCCCCTATCTCTGGGAGACCAGCAGGCCCTATTTTTTTTTTTTTTTTTTTTTTTTTTTTTTCGGGGTGGAAAATCCTCATTGGATGTCCTCCGCCCTGGGGAGGGGCGGAGGGGTCTGTCAGACTTATACTGACTAAAAACCACCCCGGTGTTCCATCTCACACTTACGCCGGGGGTCGCGGGAACAACGATACTTCCGCAACCCCCGGCTAGTGCCGGCCCGCCTCCGGGCCTCAATCTCGGGTTGGGGGGAGTGAGGTGTTCAACTCCCCCCGCAACGTCTAAGAGGGGCGCGCGTGGAACACTACGCGCCACCACCTCGGGTCTGATGAGTGGGGACGACGGACGTCCCCGAGTCCGCCGCCCCTGGACCCTTTTAGGAGGGCCGGAAGAGGGCGTTGTCCGCCCTCCGCCGACGGCCGGCGCGTGTGCTGCGGTTCGGGTGAGTAGATGAAATCTCCCTCTCCCTCTCCGCAGCCTCCTTCTGCGAGACGACTGTTTCGCAGAAGGATACCACCGCGTCCCAGGACACCTCGCTGCCGACCATAGACTCGACTACGGCCGGCAACGACAGGTCACTACTTCAGAGATGAGGGCACGGCGTGGCTCCTCCCAAGCGGCACACTCTGCCAGCGTATGCCGCGCCGTGTCCTCCCGGCAGTCGACGCAGTGGTGACACCGGGCGTCCGGCTCCCAGCTCCCTGTTTATGCGACACAGGTACTTCCCGAAGCAACCATGCCCCGAGAGCACCTGCGTCATCCGAAACGACAGGGAGCCGTGCCTCCTCCCAAGCCAGCGCTCGAGCACTGGCCGGATCGCCTCGATGGTAATGAGGCCGGCGGTAGGGCGTGTAAGTCTGTTCCGCCATTCCGCCACCAGGACCTCGCGAAGCTGAGACTGACGCAACAGCATATGTCGCTGCATCAGCCCCTCACCCAGCGCCCGCGCTTCCTCGCGCCACCGATACAGTGACGCGAGTACCTTCGCCTCCAGGTCCCAGGATGGAGATCCAGCCAGTGCACAAGCCGCCTCGTAGGAGATCGTGCGATACCCCCTGATGACTCTGACGGCCATCGCTCTCTGCGGCTTTCGCAGAACAGCGATGCTGCCGGCCGTCAGGTCAGCCGCCCAGATCGGGGCTCCATACAGGGCCATCGATCGCACGATCCCCACGTAGAGCCGCCTACAGGCAGCGCTCGGGCCCCCCAGATTGGGAAGCAGCGGACCAGCAGGCCCTGGTCCAACTACGTCCAGCGCGACTCCGCATCGGGAAGGCGATGGCGAATCCTTTCACACGCCGAGGTACGATTTTCGCCCAAGGCAGCGCTTCGAGAACAGAACTAACCGCTCTCGTATTGCCCCTAGATATAGAAGCCCACTACCAACCGATCACCCAAAACGAACCAGGACACAGTCAATAAAGATGGATGAGGAGTTGCGGGCTGTGTCCATGAAAGAGCAATTCCCGATTGAAAACAATAAACACGGTGATCAAACTCCATTTATTAGAATTAGTATAGGTAACCGATCGTATGACGCAATAGTTGACACAGGTGCTTCCATCTCTTGCATCGCCGAAGAATTAGTTGTACTGCTAGGTTTGAAGCATACCAGTGATGAGACAAAACATTTTGTGAAATCCATTTCGGGTTCTTTTCTAACGATTATGGGCAAAACAAGAATCAACTTCATCGTGGATTCGTGTGTTTTAACGAATGACTTTTTTGTGATGAAAGGCATTAACCAAAGTCTAATATTAGGCCAAGACTTTTTATATAAAAACGGGGCCATCATTGACTATAATAAGAAATGTGTATTTTTTAAAGGAAAATTTTCTGCTAAGTTTTGTAAATACTCTGAACAAAACGTTACGTCATTTTCACAACCTCTGGTTTGTTGGAGCTGTCATGACAGAACAAAAAATAATAATAACGTCGTAAACGGCCAAGAATCTATAGAAGAAAAAAGTGTACATACCGTATCTAAGAATGACTATTTATATTTTTCGAGATTAGTGAATAGTAATGATGAGAACTTTATATCAACTGTACCTAAAGAATGTAATGTAAAAAGGGAACTTGATATAAACCCGAACTTGAGTCTGGGCGAAATAGAGTCACTAATGAAACTTCTTTCATCTTATGGAGAGAATTTCGCATTTTCAACATCAGAGCTAGGCAGCTGTAGTGTAGAAGAAATCACTATTAGAACTGTAGATGAAATACCAGTCCATCATCCGCCCTATAGAGTATCTCCAAAACTACTTGACATAATAAACACGCAAATAGATGAGATGCTAAAGAATGGTGTCATCCGGGAGTCAAGGAGTGCATACGCCTTACCCGTGGTGCTAGTACAAAAGCCAGATCAGTCCTGGAGGTTCTGTGTTGATTATCGTAAACTTAATAAAAAGGTCATTACCGATAGTTACCCGTTACCAATCATAGAAGATCTGGTGATTTACTTATCAGGGGCACGATACTTTGCGGACTTAGACTTAAATTCAGGCTACTGGCAGCATCGTTTATGCGAGAAAGATAAACATAAAACAGCATTCATTACTGCGTCGGGGTTGTATGAATTCAATGTTTTACCTTTTGGGCTCAAAACGAGTCAAGCTGTTTTCCAAAGGATAATGGACAAGGTCTTAGCTGGCATTAAATATAAAAAGGCTATTTGTTATGTAGATAATATCCTAGTTTGGGGTAATAGTTTCCCAGAGTTTTTAGAATCGTTAGAAGAAGTCATGAGTAGATTGAAGAAAGCAAACCTTACGCTGAAACCGAATAAGTGCAGTTTTGGTTATAATAAAATTTCGGTATTGGGACATGCAATCTCCGGGGAAGGAGTTAAGCCCGATAATAAGAAATTACAGTCATTAAAGACACTAAAGACCCCAACCAGTGCAAAACAGGTTAAATCTGTGTTAGGTTTGTTTTCCTACTATAGAAAATTTATTAGTAACTTTGCTGAAATAGTTCTGCCTTTAACAAAATTGTTGAAAAAAAACATCAAGTTTATTTGGGGAAGGAATAAAGAAAAAGCCTTCCAGAAGATAATAAAAATTATGGAATCACCCCCGATCTTGCATTTTTATTCTAGTAGTAAGTGATTAACCACTAGGTTACATGTGGACGCGAGTGGTGAGGCTCTTGGCTGCTGTCTCAAGCAAGGTAGTGATGTGATGTTCCCTATAGCATATGCATCCAGGAAGCTGAGTGAAGGAGAGAAGAAATATTCCACAACAGAGAAGGAGTGTCTTGCTTTAGTCTGGGCGTTGAATTATTTCAAACATTTCCTGTGGGGTTTAAAGTTCCAGGTTGTCACTGATCACAAGGCGTTGTGCTGGCTGAGAGGTAGAAAGGACATGAATGGAAGATTAGCTAGGTGGTCGCTGTGCATCCAGGCGTATGACTTCGACATTGTTCATTGTGCAGGAAGAGACAACGTCATAGCAGATTTCTTGAGTAGGAATCCTTTAGGTCAAGTAGATGAGGACCAGAAGAAGTCTGAAGAGGGCTCCGACGATGGCATGCAGCTGTATAGGATAGAGATAGTTAGAGTTAAAGATGAGCAGCTTAGAGATGAGTATTGTAGGTATTGGTTGGATAGGAGAGCAGTGAGTGGGTGTAATGTGGTGAAAGGGTTTAGTGTGGTAGACGGCATTTTGTGTAAGAAGATCAGAATTTTAAATGATGATAGAATGGTGGTGGTCATTCCTAAAAGCTTATTGCAGGAGGTGTTGAGGGAACTTCATGATGATCCATGGTCAGGCGGTCATTTAGGTCTGGCGAAAACTTTGGCTAAGTTCAGAGCGAGGTATTTTATTAAGGATGCTGAGAAAGTAATAGATAAATATGTAAGAAGCTGTATGCTGTGCCAGGAGCGGAAGAAGGATAACCAGGTGGCACAGTTGCAACTTGTTGTGGTGAATCATTTGATGGAGAAGATTGGGATAGATGTGTTAGGTCCATTCAGAAAGTCGCTGAGAGGTAATAGGTATATTATTGTGAGTTTAGAGTATGCATCGAAGTATGCAGTGTGCAGAGCAATGCCTAAGGTGACCGCGCAGAGGATCAGTGAGTTCTTGATAGAGGAGATTTTCTGTCGTTTTGGAGGAGTTAAGGAAATAGTATCGGTCAGTTTTCACGTCTCGCTTGGTAAAGGAAACGGTAAGGTATTTCGGAGCCAAGTCACGCTTCACCACTGCGTTCCACCCAGCAACAAATGAGTTAGTTGAACGATTTAATCGAACAATGTGTCAGATGTTGTCCATGTACGTCTCCACCGATCAGCGAAATTGGTGTAGTAATGTCCCACTGGTATGTTTCGCTTATAATTCAAGCAAACAGACCAGCACTAGAATTTCACCCCATATGTTGCTGTACGCTAGGGAACCATTATTTCAGACAGACATGATAGTAAATAGCGGCAATAGTAACATGATTGATTATGTGGGACGTCATGAACTAGGAAATAATCTGACACGATGTGCCATAGCCAATATAAAAAAGGCACAGGTTAAACAGAAAATGCGATATGATAGAAAAGCTAAGTTCAGAAGGTTTACGCCGAATCAGTTGGTGATGCTCTACACGCCCAGACGGACCATAAATAGGAGTTTGAAACTATGTAGGTTATATAAAGGCCCCTACCAAATAGTTAGGCGATTATCTGATGTTAATTATGTAATTAGAAAGTTAAATAATAGGAGATTTAGGGATATTGTACATATAAATAGGCTAAAACCGTTTAATGTTAGAGTAGGCTAGTTAAAGGTAATGTAGATACTGGTAGGCAAGGTTATGTAACGTCAATGTCTAAGTACGTTAAAAAAAAAATATATATATGATAGACAATTTTCAGATTTGACATGTCATAGTTAGTAGGGATAGGCAAGCAGAAAATATATTTATCGATGATTTTTGCTGCAATTAGTATCGATGTGATTAAAATAAATGATTTTCCAATTCCATGAGCTGATGTAAGCTGCCGGGGGAAGAAAAGGCTGGCAATGCTGACTACGCATCGAAGCAATATTTGTTTTTTTTAATTCAGCTAGGCTGAGCTTAATCCAGTGCATTGATGATATAAGCATTTCAAGAGTGGGAGAGGTATTGGTCATAACTGAAACCGACTTTGCATACGGGGCATAGCCTTCGCAAAGGATGTTGATTTGGCATCATTGGTCCAGTTGATGACTGTTTATGGCATTGGTCCAGTTAATAAGTTATTGATAATATTAAATACGTTAAGTGTGATAAGCTCTGGATAAAGTTCAATGATAGGTTTAGAAGATTCGATGCGATCCAGCCTTTCCTTCTCTGGCCTGATAAATGCTTGAGGATGAAATATTGTATCACGTTTGAATTTCACATAATTAAACCCCATCCGGGTGAATGTGAGTTATCACATCATTTCTGTTAGGAATAAGAGGCCGCCTTGTTACTTTTTCGGAGGTTTTGTGCAAGGAGGCTCAAGCATGACGGCGTTGACTTGTTAATGCAGGTGCACTTGTTAGCTGAAGTTAGAGTAAATATCGGAGAATCCGGTAATTCGTTTGCCATGACTTGAGCCTTCCCCTTGTAAGGGAAGGACCTCAGATTAATTCCTCCGTTAGGTAAAGGTGTTAGGTAAGAGTGATTTTCCTTCCAAAGTTGAGAATAGCTGCGCTTCACATGATTCTGCGCATCTATTCGTAGGGGCGTAGCTCATGTAGAGGCTTTCCACATAGGACGAGCAACCTGTTCGGCCGCTGACACCTAAAGCTGGCAACTTTTATTTATTTTAAGTTTGGAAGGAAATCGAATACAGAATATTTGAAATATATCGAACGCGTGTAGTTTTTTGTTTAGCGGGCACTTCTATGAGGGCCGACCTACGAGCGGCACGTTTGAATAAATATACGTCGTAGAAGTCCAATAGTATTTTTTCAGCCTCTGGCTGCGTCCCCCTTTTACAATACCTACACGTTTTAGCGCCAACATCGATCGCTCTTACTCCCGTATATTGCTATTCATCAAGAATCCTAGAGAGCGCGGTAGATAATCATTTACCTTTAAGTTAGTTTGATTGGAATCAGGTATTTAATTTCACTGCTATAGTGTCCATCTGGCCTAGCCGTTAACACTGCTAGATAAACCACTATAAGTCTGGTTCGAATCCCGTAACACGTCAAAATATTATTTTATTTTCTTCATTTATTAATCTATACACATTTTATACATTTTTAAATATTATTTTTAATTAATAATCAAATTATTATTAATCTAATTTAATACACTTGATTTATGAATATGAATATAATTGAAAGCATAATTATTAATAAAGAGTTAAATCTTAACTATCTTTTTAGTGTAATCTCATACATTGATAGAAAAGTTTTAAATGCCGTAGCGTAATAATTTTGTTATCCTTGTAATAATGTTATGTTCGTCGCTGCATTAATTACTTCATATATTCAGTTGTCAGGCAATTTTCCGTTTAAGTGTTTAGTTAATTGGATCTTGAGCATTGCATTTGGATGAGGGTAGAACTTTTTATTTTATTCGGTAAAATCACTGAAGATGAGGGTATATTGAAACAATATGAATTGCTTGAAGAAATACTTAGTACAAAGTTGTTTGTTGGTGAACTTTAATCAAAGCGTTCGAGGTATTATAATAGCGGTGTTTATTTGAATATCAATTTAGAGGCAAACAGGGTAAGGAAAATAGCGGCACAGGAGCACACACCCGAGCCTGCCACACTCCGTAAACCTGACAACTCACTCACCACGTCACCTGAAGAAGCTAGACACGTCCCGATAGAAACTCACTTCCCAGGTAGCGTTAACGCCCAGGTAACTGACGGGCTAGATACTACCCAGGTACCAACAGATGATGATTGGCTCTACGCACACAGGATGATCACGATGGAGAAACTACAGTGGGCCATCCAAAGCTTTCATCCTTTTAAGGCGCCCGGTCCAGATGGGGTGTTCCCTGCGCTGCTGCAGTGGGGAGGTACGTCTGTTGCAAAGAGACTGGTGCCACTAATGCGGGCGTGCGTGGCCTTTAGATACGTCCCAAAAGGATGGAGGGAAGTGAGAGCGATATTCATCCCAAAGCCAGGCAAAGGTGACTATACTAACGCCAAATCCTTCAGACCCCTCAGCCTGACATCGTTTTTACTGTAATCGATGGAGAGACTGTGCGAAAGGGAACTACGTTCTTAAATCCTTACCTCTCCACGGTAACCAACATGCCTATAGCCAGATAGAGGAAGCAATCCATCAGAAAGGTACATGCCTGGGCACTTTCATAGTCATCGAATGGGCCTTCGACAAAACCAACTTCTCCAGCATAGGTGCTGCACTCTCCAGACACGGAGCAGAACAGGTACTAATTGACTGGATAATCAATATGTTAAGCAAACGTGCGGTTCGGCTGGAGGGCGAGCAACAGCTGGCCCTGATAGCCAGGGGTTGCCCTCAGGGAGGGGTGCTCTCTCCTCTTCTGTGGAATCTGGTAATCAACGATCTTATCACCAGACTCAACGAACACCGTTACTACACTATAGGGTATGCAGACGATCTCGCAATTCTAGTAACGGGGAAGGTGACTGGAACTATCTGCAACCTTACTCAGCAAGCAATACGCATAGTGGAACGATGGTGCAGGGAGTATGATCTTTCAGTTAACCGCTCTAAAAAAAAAAAATACATTTATTTCGAGCAATTAAACTCATATGTGGAGTACACAGAAATACAAACAACACACACAGGATAGTAAATTAATAACAAAAGAAAATGAAACTAAAATAAAAACACTTAACATCTAACCGGCCCTGCTGACGGCAACATGCCTATCACAGCAGAGCCTTATGTATGGGCAGTCCATCCGGTCCGCGATCATCGCCAGGGCAGCATTGTTGCTGCCCCACAACCTACGCACCAGCGACGCGCTCCGCTTCGCATGGTCGCGTAAAAGCAATCGGTGCGCGCCTCAGCGAACATACTAGTACCTGAGGCACTGCAGTAGCGAGGCAGCCCCAATACAGCCCTGAGCGCCCGCTTTAGAGTCCACTCTCTCACAAGTCTGCCACGAGTTACGATAACTACTAAGACGAATTTAAGACTTAGTTTTGAACCGGCTCGACACGGATTTTTGTAGTTATATATAAGTAAAACGAATAAGTATATATTTTTATCTTTGTGTGGCGTGGACCACGCCCCTTCACCTCGTAGTTAGACTGTATGATGTCTTATTGTTTGCGTCGAAACATCCCGCACACACTTTTATGTATAGAACCGTACAGGTGACTATAAACATTGAGATGTGACTGCAATTTAGACCCCTTACTGTACGTTGTCACGAAAGTTCTTTACTGTGACGATTGCAGTTTCGATAACACGCTATTGTGATTTAGGATTATTGGTTAAGCCTTTGTGCATATGTTGTCCTTAAGTATTTTTATACGTTTGTTTTGTGAACAATAATGAATATAAACATAATAAGTTCACTTAGAGAGATAGGTACATGAATTTTGTTTATGTTTATTTTATTATTGTTATCTTTTGGTTCAATTATAATTAAATTTGTTTACAATTTTTGCTAATTTGTCAGTTATGTCCAACAATAAAATATTTCCACTATCATCAGTATCAGCAACTCCCCTAGATGAGCTAAATCGCAATAGCGTGTTATCGAAACTGCAATCATCACAGTAAAGAACTTTCGCGACAACGTACGTCACAATAGTAAACACTCGCAGTAACGTACATCGCAGTAAAGAACTTTCGTGATAACGTACTTCGCTATGGTAAACTTTCGCAGTAACGTACATCACAGTAAAGAACATTCGTGATAACGTACTTCGCAATGGTAAACTTTCGCAGTAACTTACATCGCAATAAAGAATTTTCGTGATAACGTACTTCGCAATGGTAAACTTTCGCAGTAACGTACATAGCAATAAAGGACTTTCACAACAATGAACGTCGCGATAATAAACTTTCGCAGTAACGTACATCGCGGTAATGAACTTCGCAGCAATGGGGTACACCCGTAAATCAGCCTTTACCACAGTTTGACTATGACATATGCATTACCATTATTTAATTAATTTAATAATGCTGAAGGGTTTGTTTTTGTTTGCATGCGCTAATCTGTCGAACTTGGATTACAACTCTTTTATTAATAAAATAATTACTCATTTTGACCTAGGATTTTGATTTGAAATGTTTCTTCTTTCTTCCTGTATTGTTTAAACTTACCTGACAATAAGTCACAATATCTTCAGTATTGAAACATTCCACTCTTTGTATTAAGCCATTATCGTTTCTGTAACCTACAAGTAATCCTTTTAGCCCAGCTAGGTAGCACTGACACCAACACCGAAGCATTTTGAATCTTCTGAAAATTACACAAGGTTGTAAAATTGATAACTTCATAGGCCACTAAGGCTTTAGAAGTCTAGGCAAAAGGACGACAATTCAACTGCAGTGCAGTTGACATACAATAACATATCTGAACAAACGCATCGAAAATGCTAACCGGCTGCGCAGTCCACTCAAATGCAGTCGTCTGTCTAGAACTTAAGAAGTGTAAACAATAAATACTTATTATTCGCGTTGCATCGCCCGTCGTCATGCGTTGCTCACCTAGCTAGCCATGTGAAGGCGCTTGCGCTAACGTAGCTTTTAAACCCCGACGGAAAAAGAGGGGTGTTATAAGTTTGATGTGTGTGGTGTATTTGTGTACTTATCTGTCTGTAACATCATAGCTCCTAAACGGATGGAGAGTGTGGTAAACTCTTAAATAAACGTAGCCAGCACTTTAATGCTTACGTCTATTCATTATTAGACTGACCAAGCGGTGTCTGGACGTGCCATTCAGTGCTGTCTACTTACTGATAAATATGGTTGATTTATTAAAAAACCCAAACCTTAACTAGTGTTACTAGTGAACACCACAGGGAGCATTCTGTTTACGTCTTCATTATTAGATTGACCAAGCGGTGTCTGGACGTGCCATTCAGTGCTGTCTACTTACTGATAAATATGGTTGATTTATTATAAAACCCAAACCCTAACTAGTGTTACTAGTGAACACCACAGGGAGCATTCTGTTTACGTCTATTCATTATTAGATTGACCAAGCGGCGTCTGGACGTGCCATTCAGTGCTGTCTACTTACTGATAAATATGGTTGTTTTATTATAAAACCCAAACCCTAACTAGTATTATTAGTGAACACCACAGAGATTATTCTTAGCTATATATCTTTATTATTTTTGATGAAAATCGGTTCAACCGTTTAAAAGATATGGGCCCCGGTATTGGTTAGGTGTTCCGGTACGATGCTCGGTGTAGCCACTAGAGGAATTGGGTCGAGATAGCTGTTCCACTGCTGAGAGACCGGCCTGACTCGCGCTGTTACGGACGCATCGGGAGACTGGTCACGGAGGGTAGCGGGATCCGAGGCACAGTGCGCCGCTGGCCGACCGCAGGTAGTAGGGGGCCCAGGTAGTGTGCTAGCCACACACGAAAGGCTGCCCCGCCAACTGACAAGAAATCCCGGCATGCAACATCGTGCTGCTAGCTTGCGCTTGCTTTAAATCTCACCCAGCTGGTCCAGGAAGCAACGAGGTTGCCGGATGTTGATTCGCACACAGCCAACTACTTAGACCTTCTGCTGAAAAACATATACAGACCGCTACTCGATGTCGGTATCTTCACCTCTAGGTGGCTCCGACCATTGTCTGGTGAAGTCTGTATCGCTCTACTCCCCGCCCGATGCTAGCCTAAAAGGCACCCGGCGGGCTTGGCGATACAAGTCAGCAGATTGGGATGGCATGCGTTTTTTCTTCGTATGTTATCCTTTGCAGCCTACCTGCTTTTTTTCAGTTGATCCTTCGTCATGCGCGGACGCCGTGACGGATCTGTTGCGTCGGGGAATGGAGCAATGGAACATTCCGTTCTCTGACGTAGCAATGTCCAGCGTCAACCGGCCATGGTTTAGTGCCGAATGTAATCGCGCCGAAGCGCTTAAACATGAGGCATACTTGACATCGGTCGACGCTCGAATGCGTAAGGCGAGTGACGTCGGGCAAAAGAAGAGAGCTTTCAACAGGGCTGCCAAGTCCTCCCAAGAAGGTGATGCGAAGGGCTCGGTTTAACAACATTAGCCGGATAGGGAACAAACTTGCTTCATTCCCGGCAGGTAGTAAAGCGTTTTGGTCCCTAGCTAAATCGGTTGAATCGAACTTCTGCCGCCCCTCGCTACCACCAGTGCTAAACCCGACGGGTCGCTGGCCCACTCTGCTGAGGACAAAGGAAACTTGTTTGCCTCTCTTTTTGCGGCATCTTCACGTCTAAATTCTGAAGACGCGCGGCCCTCTGCCTATGGTGATGGATGTGAAACGATCATGTCGGAAATTCGCATACACCAAAAGGACATCCGTAGGGTGGGGTACGGTCGATGTCGGGGGACATCGACCCAAAGACGACATCAGCAGCCGGCCCCCAAAAAGTTGGGGATCCTTGCGAAGGTGAGACGGTACTTCACGCCAGAACAGCTGCTTAACTTGTATCAAGCTCTCATCTCTGGGACGGATCTGCCAAATACCAGCTTGATGCCAAGCAGCTCTTCGGCAATGAGAAACTGGTCAAGTCATGTCGCCGAGTTGCCAGCCTGTCGGTTTTTTATCGATTACATTTTGTGTAGTGTGCGATGGAACTGCACAATTTCATTCTGCCTAGCCCGTCCCATCATCGGACTACAAGACAAACGGCGATGCGTCATCGGTATATGGTGGACATTCCACCCATACGCACAAAGCGTTTTGGGAATACTTTTATTGTGCATACAGCTAAGGTGTGGAATTCCCTGCCGGAGTCTGTATTGCCTGATAGCTACAACCGGCTTGACTTAAAGACTCCCATCTTTAAGTTAGTTAAACTTTATGCTCCAGTGTGGGTAGCTGTTAGTTTTGGTAGATCTGGATGGCAATCCTGGGTCACATTTATTTTATGGTGACTTATTTTCATACCATAAAAGTTGAAATATCATTACTTACTTAAAATTTTGTTCTTGTTGTCGACCATATATTTGTCTATTAGTTTTCAACTCCACAAAATCATTGTTCCTTAAATATGCTAGATTGGCATTTATATCGTTTGGTTCCGGAGGTTCTAAAGTTGGTCTTGTTGCAAGCATTCCATCTATTTGGGCACCATAAAACAGTTTGTGTTTTCCTAACTGAGAAGTGTAATAAATAGTAAATTCTTCATTTTCAATAACAGGTTTTTCTATGTTTGGTTGTTTATTTGGTAAATCTGAAAAATAAAGTGGAATAATAAATACCTGCTCTTTAAGCACAAGATTAAAACCTGACCCCATCATCTTAAGCTAATTCTTGAACAGGCATTCTATTTTAATACAATTAGGTCAACTTATTCTACTATATTACCTTAGAAAGCTACATGTTATCAATTTAATAAGACAGTGACTTTTAGATGAGGATGATGTAGATCTGTTTGTAAATGTTTTTAAAATTAAATATTAATCTGTACTTATTTCTTTAAGCAAATAATTATTACTTATTTCTTTATGCAGGATGACAGTTAATTCCAAATTCAAAACATAATATACAGGGTGGGTTTTCAAGTGAGTGTGGATGGCCAAATCCGAAACTATGTGGAATAGCAAAAAACACTCAAAGGAGACTCAAGGCTAATTTTGATGAAAACTCAAGCTTGAGGATGGATTTTTTTTAACAAAATGCTTTATTTCACCTACCTATTAAACCTAAAGTGATTAATTGTTCAAAATGATGGTTATTACTTTTAATACATAGCCGGATTCAACAATTTCATGCATTTACTACAATCAACAATTGTTCATACAAATGGTTTTTGTAGAGCTTGCAGACAATTTAGACTACAATTTCTATTAAACAATTACAAACATACAATAAAATCACAAACAATTTTTATTACATACATACCTGATAACATGTATTGTTCAAATTTATAACCCCATGCACAAAATTTTGCATTACGATCACTGGGAATATTTTTCTTAATTTGTGAGTTTTCAATGGAACACAAGTAAATACAGTTATTCAGTAAGCTTGCTACAATGCTCAGTGGTTCACGGTGATAGCTTGCACACATTACACTTATTAAACTTCTGCGATATGTTATAAAAGTTGTTTCAGGATGGTTGTTCAGAAACTCTAAATGTTGTCTTTGGTCCAGGAGAAATTTCAGTAATAGAGATATTTTTTCATTATTGCCGTCAGTAGTACGCTTAACTGCTTTTTCAATATTGTGGTTTAGGTTGTAACGAATTTTCCCTTTTGGAATTGATGTCAAATATTTTAGTTGAGATAAATCATGATAATATTCGCGCTCGACATCTACGCTCATATAACCGATTATGTGGGGATAATCCAATTGAAGACTTCTGTTATGTAGTTGGTTTCCATCCATTCTTAGTGATTCTTCGGATTCAGAACTATTGATGCAAAATTCAAACTCTAGTTTGGCTTCTTTATTACATCAATTTTAATATTATTATCTCGTAGTTTAAAGTAAGTAAACGCACAGATTATGTAATGGTTACAAAGCAAGTAAGTAAAATAATTTCATCCACAAAAACAAACACAATAATTGCAAAACGAAGTATTTTTTTTTTTTTTTTTTCTGTCAAATGTCAATGTCGTTTGGTTATCAGCAATTTAATATTTTACTCTTTGATCACGGTAAAGATATCTAACAGTACCTATTTTATCTTCATACAAACGGTCAGAACGCGAGTCATTCCTACGAGTAATTTTTTTTCTATGTTCCTACGCGTCTCGAGTTCAGCCAACACTCGATACACTACAGTCGCAAACAATCACGAACAGTCGTGCGATTTGTGAATATTTGATTGAAATAAGTACAAGTACTTACTTAATGGTAGAGAGCAATAATTATAGACTATATATTGTATTGTTTTTGGTTGCTTAAATTCTTCTATAACGCACCCAGAGATAACATTTTTTAAATTACCTGGCACCTCCGAAAGGCAAAAAAAAATATTAGTACGTAATTTGTTTATTTTTTAATAGGTTGTTATTTCGCTTTTTCCACCGAGTGAAATACCTGGATTAATAAATAATTAAGTAGATAGGGTGATAAAGTGACACACGAGTGACCTACCTACGCTAGCGTTAAAAGAAAACTATAATACAAAAAAATACTACCGACTTCCAACTAAAAACACTACAAAGTGAAAAATAACTTTCTTTTTCGAAGTCGGTGTCTACCAATACCTAAGACGACCCACTGACCATATTTATCGTTATGGACACCGATTTCGAAAAAGAAAGTCATTTTTCACTTTGGAGTGTTTTTTTGTAATAAAGTTATTTTTCACTTTTTAGTAGTACTTAATAGGCAAATCTTAATTACGGTACTTTTAATGCCAGAATAGATTACCCAAATACCATGAAACTTGAACTAAGCGCACCCCTATTGATCGTACTGGCATGACGTTATGTTATGAAATGGTACAAACAATAAACAGACATACGATTGCAGCAATCCCGAAAGATTTTCCGTTATTTATTGAAGAGTTCTGTTGTATATCTCCGAAGTTCTTCATCAGATCTTCACCAAATTAAAATGGGACCATTTTTCGAACATACTCTATCAAACAAGAGATTTAGATTAGTTTGCTTTTTTCTTTTTTCTCTCTCATATGCAACTTATACTTAAAGCATGCGGAGTTTACCTATAAGTGATTGTTACACTATTGTACTCTATTTTATTGCATGTTACCTTTAGCATAATACCAGTGTAAACAATTGTTGGTGAACCAATAAATAAATAAATAAACAAAAAAGAATTTTCAAAATCGGCCCACAATTGACGGAGATATCGGTAAACAAAGAAAAAGAAACATGATGTCGAACATAGAACGTCCTCCTTTTTGGAAAGTCGGTTAAAAAGATACAGTAGGTAGTAGGCTAGGCTATATACTTACTAATTTACTTAGCTACTTACATATATTATTGAATTAGACGAATTGATTATGAAATATTTACCAATGAGAGTAATAAATGGTTAGGTACCTACCATTTATTACTCTTATTGGCTAGTATGATTTAAAATAAGTATAATAAAAAATGTAATATTTACTTCAGATTAGAGAAAAGAATCTGTGTTATTTACAATCGCAAAACTAAAGTAGGTATAGTAAGGTATTTTTCACTAAAGTAGGTAGAGGCGGGCAACCCTAACGCGTGTTTAGGTGACGCGAGCTTGTAGCCACTTATTTCAAGGACTCGGCCGAGTTACAATACTGTTATATACATCGAGATATAAGTACTAACGTAGTTATATGTCTAGTTTTATAATACAGTCATTTTAAGCAAAATATTTGGTTTCTGTCAGGATGCGGATGAGGGAGATACAGACATTGCGAGGCATGAGTCACGCACGCCTCGCAACGCATGCCTTTGCTCGTAACGCACGCCTTTTACTTTGATTTGAGTTGTCGTAGCACATGCCTCACTACAAAATATGCACGTCCACACATTGTGAAACATGCGATGAGATATCCGCCTTAATGTGTTTTCGAGAATATCGTGCTCAGCAGTAGCGCTTGCTACCACTAGAATAAGGAGGATATGATAGATGGACCCTCTTTGCCGCACTTGAGACTCTAATTTGGTCTGTTGTCTGTCGTGGCCTCCTCTCTTTGAGAGGGAGTGGGCTGTAATCCACCACGCGGACCCAGTGCGGGTTGGTAGATGTCACATGTCTTCGATTTTTTGGTTCTAAGACATGAAGTCGTGTTCCCTCACGATTTTTCTCTTCACCATTTTGAGAGAAGTGGTGATGAAATTATTTACACAAAGTTAAGCGCCTGCCTGGGTTCGAACACACAACAGAACAACATATTATGTCGTATAGGCCTTTGCTTAAAGTGTTTTCGAGTATTTGGGAGCAAATATTAAGATTAAGACTTCTTATTAGCTAAAAATTTTCGATTACTTCTATGACTATGACACAGATGATTTGTCGTAGCCAAATTCCAAAAGGACAATGGCAGAAGCCCATACATTGTTTTTGGCTGAGATTAAATGCCTACGACTTCGACGAATGAATAAATATCTGGTTTAACTCAGGGTCAGGTTCTGAATTAGTTTGTGCAAGAATTTTTCTTCGAGAACGCTGAGAATAATAGATATTATTAGTTATTCAGTCATGAACTTTTGTAGGTTTTTTTCTGGGTAACTTTTAATAATGTGTTTAGTAGGTGATATTATTCAATTTCGTGGAAGTAAAAGGGCAATATCGCATTAGTACTTCCCTTGTTTAGTTATTTCAGCATGAAATGTAAAATATTTTTTTTGAAAAGAGTATATTTATTTATATGTGACTTTGAGGTGTATCGAGAGGAAGTCGTCAACAACGAAGCTATATTTTTTTTGGCTTGTGATTAATAATATAATTGAGAATTAGATAATGTTATACTTTGAAAAAAATTTATACATTAATGGAATTTCTTTCGTATATAACTCACTTTCAGACGCTCAATTTTAAATCAGCTAGATTTCGCCATTGTTTTTTCATACAAACTTTCAACCCTTTTTTTACCCCTTTAGGGATGGCATTTCCAAAAACCAATAAATGCATAAATTCTTTTTATCAACCAACAGCGTAAATCGAAAATTTCACATGTCCGACTTACAAACTGTAGAAATTTCTTACAAACTTTCTACCCCTTTACGGGTGGAATTTCCGAAAATCCTATCTTAGTGCGCACTTACGTCACTTGAGGAACCTTGCCAAATTTCATCTATAAACGTGAAGCGGTTTTCGATATTTCGTGATGAGTGCATTGAGATTTTTTTCTGGGTAACTTTTACGTACATGGATGAGTGAGTGACCTTTCGCATTTATTTATATAGATCAATAAAATATTTGATTTTATTATAGTAAAGGAATAATTACAGTCCAACAGTTTATAAAAATTAAAGACATTTTATTATAAAGTACATAATTTAATGAATGATGAGATTTCATTTTGACAAATACATTTATTTGCAAAGCGCAAGACTGAGAAAACAAGCTTAATTGGAAAAAAAATACTCTTTAGTAGGAAACCGTACTATGGTAGGTGGTTTACAAAAACAATCCTGAAACCTACAACACAGTAAATTAATATAAATGTTTAGTAGTATGGCATAGCTAGACCAAATACTAGTTAAAATATACAGCATGCACTAACACATAAATATCATGGCTAATATAGCAACTTCCTCAACACATGGCTATTGGTTTTGAGGACTAAAAAAAAAAGAAACTAACAGATTTGCCGCCATAATGTAATCTTTGGAATGTATATTGTTGCAAAACATAAAGATTTTATGCCATAAGTAGTAATATAACAATATTGAACAAGTAGCAGTTTTTTATAAAAGTTAAAACATAGGAAATATTGCATTTTGGGCACTGGCTAGTATAAAAAACTGTACTTAAATTGTATATGCCTGAATATGGAGATGAAGTGAGTCTGTTTAAGATAGTGATTTTAATTCTAACTTGTTTAAGAACACAATATATTTTACACATTAATGATTGAGTACAAATATAATATCAAGCTGCGCTTACACAGGCACTTATTGCCAGCAAATGAATTGTTGGTGAAATCAGCTTAATTTCTTCCATATTGTTCAATATGCAATAACAGTATCTTAAGTAAAATTGCTTCACATAGATACCACAGTACATGCGTGTTGAAAGATGTTGTAAGGTCATGTTTGACCAATATAAACTGAACAATTATGTCCCCTGTGTAAGTGCACCCTATTGCATTATACTTATAATTTTACTTAAAAGTACAGGCTTTTGAATGTAATAGATAACGTAAAAAAAAAAATTAACAGAAAAAGGTATAAGTATACCTAAATAGAGACAATTTGTTAATATATCTTGTTTTAAGACAACATTCATACCAGTTCAGGATAATTTGAGTAAATCAAATTAGCAATAATTGCCAAGTTTAATGTTAAATTAAAATTACTTTACATTTCATGACTAAATTAAAATAGGTATCAGTAACCCCAATTAATTAACTCATTATTAAAATTAAAACAATTATGAATGCAGTTATCCAGACCACACTCTTATTAACCTTAGTAATGTAATTTATTTAGGAGCTACCACTACCACACTATTCCTTGTATAAAAGCACAAATATTGTCCATAATCATAAAGTTCTAAAACTAATTGAATTTTTTGGCTATGCAATACATGAGATCTTTTACTCTATATCAGGAAGATCGTCTTCATCAGATGAGCTGGTTGCCTCTTTGTCATTCTCATCGCCAAAGGGTCCCAATTTGTTAGAGAACATATCATTCATATCATCCATGTCATCGCCACTTTCATCTTCATCTTGCCAACGGTTAAAATCAACTTTAAGCCAGTGGTGCTTCTTTTTATCACTGGTTAAGGTAGGCCAGAAAGGATCATCAGTTTTATATTTAACCAATACTACCTCGATTAACCTCCCTTTGTTTGTGTAAGTACTTTTTTCTGGATCAATATCTGAATATAATGGTATGACAACCTCATGTAATTTCTGATCTGGCGTACAAATCCCTTTAAAGTAGACTGATTTTTTCTCAATTTTTATGTCTGGTTTCTCACATTCTACGTTAAACGTCAAAAGCACAAGAGCATTTCTCTGTGCCCATGAAACCGATGGCGGAGTAGCAAATATTTCAGATGTCATTTTATCTGAAATAAAAGTTTCATGTTTTACTTGTTCTAAACCTAATAATCATATTAATAGATTAGTGTTTAACTTACAGAAATATAGATGCCTCGAAGGTTAATCGCGTTTGGTTTCACTTGACAACAACGTTCGCTTTTCGCTCTGCGGACAGCGGGCTCAAGCAGCAATGCAGGACTGTCAGTTGTGTTTTATTATGTCATCTTGACGGTGTCTGTCAAGACTGGAGAATCAAAATGTTGCCAAAGTTGTAAATTACCGATACATAGTTTACCGTAGGGACCGTGACCTTGCACGAAGTTCAAAAACTGATGGAGGAGGTGCGTTAATAGTCGTGTCCAAACATATTACTTCACGACGAATGTACGCATGGGAAATCGATTGTGAAAATGTCTGAATCACTTTAGAAGTTGTTATTAACAAAAAACATAAGAAAATAGCTATATGTGTAGTCTACCTGCCTCCTCCAGTCAAACTCGAAGTTTTGAATGGGTTTCTGAATAGTGTTAGTTCTGGAGAGTGGCTAATTGCCTGGATGATATTGTGTTTGTGGGTGATTTCAACTTGGGTTTCATTATCTGGACCTTGGATTGTAACTTGTCTCATAAAATTCCCCAAAACAATGCTAGCTCAAAGGCCGGTAGTTAATAGCCGACTGGGAATTGCACTATTTGATTTTATCGCTATGTCAGGGTTACAATAAACGAATTCGATAACCAATCAAATGACTAAAATTTTAGACTTGATCTTAACAAACGAAAACTGTACGAAGACTGACGCCATCAGTAGTTGACCCCTATCATCCTCCGCTTGAAATCATGTTAGAAGTCAAACCTCAGTCGGCACTTAAATATGCGCTTCGCGGGGTCTATAACTTCTACAAAGCCAACTACAGTGCCATTTTTTCCACAGGCTTATTAAGTATGAAACAGCAATTCGCAATAATTGCGCAGAGATTGTACAATCATCGCGCGATTATCGCTTTACGTCAAAAAATCGGCATGCTTATTTTTGTAAAATAATTGCTCTTATATCGTGAATCCGCATTATGTATGAGCGATAGCCACACCATAATAATTTTACGACAGCACTGCTAACAATAAAAATCTGCTAACCAAAATGTGCATTTATCGCAAGGTCATCGCGATCATTTCGTATTAAGCATGGTTTTTGACAGCAGAGCGAGAGCCATCGGCGAGCAAATGTGGCTGTCAAATTACGATTACTTCTTCCCTTGTTGTTTGTCGATTGCCAATCGCTCGCTAATGGCTGAGTAGGTACAGCATTTTTTGAGTTTTTGGCGGCATTTTTTTGTGTATTTTTTGTGGCTATATTTATATACTAGCTGTGCCCGTGGCTTCGCTCCCGTCAACTGCCTACCTACCCTACCCTACCTACCCAACCCAACCTACCCTACCCTACCTACCCTACCCAACCTACCCTACCCTACCTACCTTACCCTACCTACCCTACCCCACCTACCGTACCCTACCTACCCTACCCTACCTACCCTACCCTACCTACCCTACCCTTCCTACCCTACCCTACCTACCCTACCCTACCTACCCTACCCTACCTACCCAACCCAACCTACCCTACCCTACCTACCCTACCCTTCCCTATCTACCCTATCCTACCTACCTTACCCTACCTACCCTACCCAACCTACCCTACCCTACCTACCCTACCCTACCTACCCTACCCCAGGCATGTCCGGAAACCTGGAAGACTTAGAGCTTCAGGTGCTGAACACTGGTGACGCTCCCACATTTGACACTTTCAGAGGTGGTCGAGTGTATAAAAGCCACTTGGATGTCACGGCATGCTCGCTTGACCTTTTTGACCTGGTGGACGGCTGGCGGGTCGACACAGGAGCAACATCCTCGGACCATAACACTATATTCTTGAACGTCAATGTAAAAAGGGAAAAAGGGATGAATATAGTTAGAACAACAAGGAAATTTAATACAAGAAAAGCGTACTGGGAAGCATTTAGAGTAAAATTGGGGGAAATTAAAATTGAAAGTAACGTAAATTTAAACAGCATACAAGAAATAAATAGTAAACAAGACTTAGAAGAAATAGTAGGAAAATATAGTAAAATCATAGAACAAGCATGCGAACATGCCATTCCTAAAACAAATAGAAAAAGTAAAATTAATTGTCCGTGGTGGTCCGAGGAGCTCACTGTGAAGAAGGAGTTTACAAGACTGAAGAACCGAATCCGCAATGCCGCGCCGGTCCGGCGAGCGATGGTCGTAGACGAGTACCTGAAGGCAAAAGAAGAATACGAGATGCTAGCGAAGAGCACCCGAGTCGCCAGTTGGAAGGAGTTCTGCCGGAAACAGGATCGGGAGCGGGTCTGGGAGGGGATTTGCAGGGTGATTAAAAGGACCGCTAGAAGGCAGGAGGAACTGACCCTAAGCAGCGATGGTGTATTCCTCAACCCAAGTAAATCGGCCGCCCTACTTGCAGATACGTTCTACCCCGAAGACAGAGTAGACCAGGACAACGCTGACCACAGGCGAATTAGAGAAGCAGCCAGTCGAGTAAATGAGTGGGTTCATGATGAATATCATGATCCACCATTTACCTCGCTGGAGCTGAAAACCGCCGTGGCAGGTTTCAATCCCAAAAAGGTACCAGGTGGGGATGGACTGACGTCTGACATCTGCAGTCGAGCGATCCACCAGGACCTGGATGCGTTCCTTGCCCTCTACAATAAGTGCCTTGAATTGGCACACTTCCCGAAAATCTGGAAGGAGGCCACAGTCGTGGTCCTCAGAAAGCTGGGCAAGGACGATTACCTAAACCCCAAGGCATACAGACCAATAGGTCTACTGCCGGTTTTGGGGAAGGTCCTGGAGAGGATGGTAGTAGCGCGTATAAAATGCCAGCTTGTACAGCGGTTTAGTACTCGCCAGTTTGGCTTTATGCCCCAGAAAAGCACTGAGGACGCCCTCTATACGCTAATGGAGCACGTACAGGACAAGTTGAGGCTGAAGAAGCTAATTGTCCTGGTGTCGCTGGATATAGAGGGGGCCTTCGATAGTGTTTGGTGGCCAACCATCAAGGTCAGACTGGCTGAGGAAAAGTGCCCGGTGAATATAAGAAGGCTGCTAGACAGCTACCTCGACAGTAAGAAAGTCAAGGTTCGTTACGCTGGGCAGGAATGCACGCGAGTGACTAGCAAGGGCTGTGTTCAAGGGTCAATAGGTGGTCCCATCCTGTGGAATCTCATTCTAGACCCACTATTGCAGGAATTAGAGCAGCGCGGTATTTTCGGGCAGGCGTTCGCCGATGATATCGTCTTGGTTTTGGATGGGGACTCAGCGACCGAAGTTTCTACATCTGCCAATGCAGCCCTCGCCCGTGTTCAGAGTTGGGGCGTCAGAAACAAGCTGAGGTTCGCAGCGCACAAAACCTGTGCGATGGTCGTAACCAACAAGCGCAAGTATGATACCCCAAGGCTGAGCATGGCCGGGGTCGACATTGGTAGGTTGGGAAGATGAAGTTGTTGGGTCTAACCATAGACGAGAAGCTCACCTTCAACGAGCACACCGCGAACGTCTGTAAGAGGGCAGCTAACGTATACAAGCAGCTGTCCCGAGCCGCAAAGGTGAGCTGGGGATTAAACACACAGGTCATTCACACAATTTACACAGCAACGATTGAGCCCATAGTTACATACGCAGCCGTTAGGTAGTTAGTTAGGCTCTGTTC
Source organism: Orthosia gracilis (assembly GCA_947562075.1). Classification (NCBI taxonomy): domain Eukaryota; kingdom Metazoa; phylum Arthropoda; class Insecta; order Lepidoptera; family Noctuidae; genus Orthosia; species Orthosia gracilis. Next base: position 47,450,528 of record OX387268.1, read on the forward strand.
AACGAGGATTCGCTCAGAAGCTCTGCAAATCTTACCACACTGTCTCATTGAACTCGGCACTGGCCTTGTCTGGGATACTACATCTAGACCTGCGCAAACAGGAGGCAGCCGCCCTATATGAAGCGAGGAGAGGGTCATCCCGGTTTGTGCCAGGAGACAGGGAGATCGAGAGTGCGGTGAGGTTTGCGGAAGCTCCTCATCCGGCTACGCAAATGCCCCTGGAATTCATATGCCTGGCAGACCAAGAGTTACTAGACAGTAACAATGTGCAGACGGTGCGAATATTAACCGACGGCAGCAAGATTGAGGGGAAGGTCGGAGCCGCATTATCCATTTGGGATAATGTAGGCGAAGTCCAGAACCTCAAGCTTAGCCTTGCCGCGTACTGCACAGTCTACCAGGCGGAACTCCTGGCCATTTGCAAAGCCACTGAAGTGATCCTCAAGCGGCAAGAGGCAAGCTATGGTTTGTACAGCGACTCAATGTCCGCACTGCAGACGCTTGCAAACCATAGCTCTCTCCATCCCCTGGCGGTTCGCGCGCGCGCCAACCTGGTTCATGCCCTGGGCCAGAGCAAAGCTGTGACTTTGTTCTGGATCAAGGCCCACGCGGGCCTGCCGGGGAATGAGCGAGCGGACGAGTTGGCAAAGAAGGCAGCATTGTCGTCACGGAGGAAGCCGGACTACGTCCAATGTCCGGTTTCATTTATCAAGCGACAGATCCGTTTGGAATGGCTTGATGAATGGAATCGAAGATATGTGTCGGGCGAGACCGCTTCCGTGACGAAAATGTTCCTTCCGGATGCAATAGCTGCCTTCCGTATTGTACAACAGGTGCGGCCCGAAGGCGTCCTCACGCAAGTTTTGACGGGGCACGGTGGATTCTCTGAATACTTGAATCGCTTCAAGTGTAAGGAGAGTCCATCGTGCGTCTGCGATCCAGGCGTGGCAGAGACTGTCCAGCACATACTTGTAGAGTGCCCGTTATTTATCAGGGAACGCTACCGACTTGAATGTTAGCTGGACAGGAAAATAACGAGGGAAAGCCTGCATGGGCTCTTGGACAAGAAAACAAGGGAGAAGTTTCTGGAGTACTGCATTAGAATAGCCACTGCGGTTATACGTCGGAACAAAACCTGAAGCGCACCGTGCTTCATTAGTATTTTGTATAATATTTAAATGTAAGCACGAAATGCAGCAAGGACACGTATAGCCGGCAGTACTTCATGTTAGTACTTAAGTTTTTAAATGTGTAAAATTCACTGTGATATTTTTTTTTTGATAACTGTGCTTGTGGGTTTAATCCCGATTTTTTATGTATATACTATCAGCTGTGATAAGTCGCACTTTGTACACCTGTGATAACAGCATTTTTTGGCTCAATTGTGATATGGCACTTTTTGCTCAACCTGTTATATTATGTTGCACCTTTTATTGCACAATGTATTTTTTGTATTTACACATTCCGTATTTTTAAAAGTTATTACATCATGCCCTTAGAGTAGATTAAGTGGGACTCTTACCCACAGAATGCATGATGATGTATGAAAGAAAGAGATATTATGAAGAATGAAAGTACGAGAGGCATGAAAGATTGACTGGAATGTTTGAGGTTTAGCACATAAGGCGCCAATTTTGTTGGCGGGGATTAGAGATAAGTATAAAAACCTACCCTACCCTACCTACCCTACCCTACCTACCCTACCCTACCTACCCTACCCTACCTACCCTACCTACCCTACCCTACCTACCCTACCCTACCTACCCTACCCTACCTACCCTACCCTACCTACCCTACCCTACCTACCCTACCCCACCTACCCTACCCTACCTACCCTACCCTACCTACCCTACCTACCCTACCTACCCTACCTACCCTACCCTACCTACCCTACCCTACCTACCCTACCCTACCTACCCTACCCTACCTACCCTACCCTACCTACCCTACCCTACCTACCCTACCCTACCTACCCTACCCTACCTACCCTACCCTACCTACCCTACCCTACCCTACCTACCCTACCCTACCTACCCTACCTACCCTACCCTACCTACCCTACCTACCCTACCCTACCTACCCTACCGTAATTAATAATGGTAAAATGTAATAAAGAGATCTGGCCGACCGTAATGACGAACATATAAAAAAGTAAAAAAGAAGGATAAAAAGTATCCTATGTACGTCTCCTGGTTCTAAGCTACCTCCCCACCAATTTTCAGCCAAATCGGTTCAGCCGTTCTTGAGTTATAAATAGTGTAACTAACACGACTTTCTTTTATATATATAGATTAAAATTATCCGCAAATTAATTCCTAGTAATGACAAATTGGTGTCAATTTGTGTCTCAAATGTCTACGCAACTGGACAATGTGTTGATTCATTGAAACAGACGTGATCTCGGTAAAATGGAGGAGAAATTGCCAAAAAGGTTGAAACACTAGGTATATTTACTGCCAAATACATACAAATACATTAGAATGTGTTATGCCCGAAATAAGTTTCTTCTATTATTTATATTCTTATTTTTTTATGGCATGCACCGATGTCGACTATTTTACCAATGTCTAGAGTAAAATTAGAAAACAAGTGTGTTCAACGATGTATATTACGTTTCATAGTTCAAATACGAGATGATGATGTCCATTTAGTGATGTCCTAATGCGTTATCGATTCGATTTCTTATTACAATCGACTATCACGAAGAAATTTTAATCGATTTTACACAATTAGCATTTTAGTCATTAAATTTTTCAAATAGTTTCAATAAATTTTCAAATTAATTATTATATTATGTAAATAAAATTAAAATATCCAATATTCACTGACATTTTACTGTTACACAAATACTTTACATCTGTAAATATGAAGTTCTCAGAATATTGGCGCTAAATATTAATCAATTGAATATTGTAAAAAAACAGCATGCACGAAGTATTGCATTTTCATAAGCTGGTTACATAATCAAACAATACATTTTATAAATCATTGGATAGGTATAATAGCTTCTGTTAAAAGTGACTGTCAAAAAAAAAAACACTTGACTTAAAGGCCTCAGTAGCCAGGTCATTAAATTGATCGCGTAATGGGGATGTCAACTGCCATTTTTTCGCGACAGGTGGCGCATCGTCGCTATGGCTGTTGAAGGCTGTCAAATCCATACGTATTGTAACCTATCATACTCAGACTAATATTACCGGGTTTTATTAATCTGTGCTATCATATAGTAAATTTAAATGTTCTCGAAATATGCCTCTGCGTGCTGTAACAGGATGTACCAATCCCGGTGTTCATTTGTTGCCCAAATATACAACGCTAAAATAAACTAGGAGAAAGCTATACATATTTATAGGTTTTGTAATGTACCTATCAAAGTAACCCTGATTATGTTGCTTGTTAATCTTCGGCGATATAGTGGAGCTATTAACGTATTGATAAAGTTCTACAGTAGGAATGCCATTTGCTTGGCCTTCAGAAGCTTGAGTGCTTTGATTGCCGAAAATAAAATAAAACTTCTAACCTAAAACGTTAAATACGCTATATAAGAATACCAACACATTAAAGTAATGTATTCTCATTTTTTGTAAATTTTCCTACCATGAGTCAAGTAAGAAATAAATCGTTACAACTAAAAAAATAGTCAAATTTAGAACATATCACCGATGAAAAATATTTTAATTAAGATCTGCTTTCCTTTCAGTTATATTATCCTTGCTCCTCATTTCTTCAGTTCGTCTTTCATTTCCCTAAGCGTCCAGGGACAATAAATATTATCAATAACGATGGTAGACCGCCTTAAACACAAAAATAACAAAAAAGTGTGATGTAAACAAAGCAAAAATGATTTGCCAACAGACATTGCGCCGTCAGCGACATCTGCGGTCAGCTTTGCGTTCACATCCCTATTGTACAATTACTGCTACTTGCTGTTCCTTACGTAATAAGCCAGCCGAACTGGGTAGGGTGGAGTGGTCTGAATGTTTTGATGGTTCTATGAACGTTGACCAAATGGTCGGTAAATTTTATAATAAATTAAATTCCAGTATGTATGTATGTTCCATGTAACTAAACGCAGGCCTCGCAGTGACCGACATCCCATCTGGTTCACGCGTAGTCTGGTACGTATTTTGAGGGAGAAAGACAAGTTGCGGCATAAATATCGTAAATATAAAAATCCTCGGGACAAGCTCGAATACGAAACTATTAGACAACAATGTGATAAACTGTTGCGTGACTCTTATGCTAACTATCTGGATACCGTTTAGAACAGCCTTAAAATAGTCCCAAGGTGTTCTGGACCTTTATTAAAAATAGAAGAACGTCATCAAACACGTTACGTTAATGCACAACAATAACGCACAACATTCCTCGAGTGGTCCTGGTATCGCCAATTTTTTCGCATCACATTTCAGCTCAGTTTACTGCAGTCCGTCCTTCGCACTCTTTCTCTGTGGCACCTGCCCATCTGTTGGTTCGTTAAATAGCAAACTTTCATGCCTCAGCTTATCTGAGAAGGATATCCTTTCAAAGTTGAAGACGTTGTTTCCTAATAAAGGAGCAGGGCCAGATAACACCCACTCTTCATCCAAAGATGTACCTCGCTCATATCGTACCCGTTAAAATAAATCTTCAGCAAATCTCTCATAAGCGGCACGTTACCTGTTGAGTGGAAGCGGGTGGAAAACGTGAGAAAGTATAGACCCATTTCAATATTGTCGTGCTTTTCAAAGGTGTTTGAAAGTATTGTCTGTCCAGTTTTAACAAGGCATACTAAGTCCCTGATACGTGTGGAGCAGCACGGCTATCAGGCAAACAAATCCGTTTTGACCAATCCTGTCGCATACGTCACGCCTATCATGGACGGAATAATATTACTAGTTTCTGACAGCACTTCGCTCGCGTGTATGTCGAAAATTATCCCAAGGGAACATATTCCTGGGATAAAAAGTATCCTATGTGCTATTCCAGACTATAATCTATCTCTGTACCATATTTCATCCAGATCCATCTAGCCATTTGAGCGTGAAGAAGTAACAAACAAACATAAACGAAATCGCCTTTATAATATTAGTGTGATTTAGATAAATAAAATAGTATGATAAGTAAGAGTATCTACATAGGTAGGTACATAGTTACAGCCAACCGCACATAAGTGGTAGGTACACTGATAGCGCCTTTGTCTCAGTTATTTTGGCTATTTTAGAAGTGCAAGTGTTACCACTGATATGACTATTCACTGCACTATACGGAGCCGGCGTAGCTGATGAATAAAACAAGATTTATAAAGCTTATATTTTATTTTTCGAGGATAACCTCTATGGCATTTTGTAATGGTCATTTTAAACTTATAAATCATTACAGATATGATACAATTTCACAATAAAATAAATAACACAGTTTTTTTTCCTGCACTGTACTTAACACTATACTCACACGTCTAGATTTTTTTAATCTGCATTGGAATAATGCATCGCTAGAGTTACAATAATACTAATCATTTTATCCGAGTAGATGCCCTTATGAATTATTATATGTTTAACTTCTATTTATCATCACTAGAGTGTGACAAAAAATTATGAAAAAATTGAAGGTCCTCACTCGATAGAAATTGTATAGTATGTTCGCACTAAATAATAATGTACTGTACAACTATTTTCTTAATGTCCCTCGGCAATCATCGTATTTCCGAATACAAACGAATGCCAATTTCTATTTCCATCAATTATTAGATTTATCGTGTATAATAATTTGAATGCCGAACTAAGTACCTTATTGTTGTTTTGATTGCCGTGTGAAATATATAGAGTTGTAAAATTACAGCTTAAGCAGCTTTTCTCCCATTTTTCAAATAAATTACATGTTTGTGAAAATATTATTAACAACTTCCAAGTTGATTTAGAGCATCCGGTCTGCATAAAGTGCAAGGGCAACTGATAGAAAGCCGACGACTGACGAATGACGAAGTTTGCCGAGAGTCATTAAAAAAATATTTGTGCTGTAGGTAGGATGCTGGTTGCAACTCTGCTGTGCTGTGCACTGCTCCTACAGGAGGCGGACACAGCTACCTATATAGGTGCTAGGCGTCAGTCGTCAGTCCATAGTTACAGGTTATACCGAACTAACATTAATAAAATATTTGCCAAAAACATTATTCCAACACGATGACAATTTAAAGTACTTACCTACAACAAATAACTTACATTACATAGAGAGGCACTGTTATATAACTCCGCCATTATTAAGATATGTGTTCTTTGCTATCTGGTATAGTTGCGCGGACATTTTCTCACTGGTTTCTTTAACCATCTTGGTGAAGTGACCCTCGGGCTTGTTGAGGAGGAGGTAGGGGTGATCGAACTCGACCAGGCGGCCCGAGTCCATCACCATGACCCGGTCCGAGTCCATGATGGTGTTCAGGCGATGCGCTACCGTCAGCACGGTGCACTCCGCGAAGCGCGTCCTTATTGTTCTTTGGATAAATTCATCCGTCCTGGAAAAGAGAACTCCGTAAATATCTGATGTCTTCCAAAGCACTATTATTAGGTAGTTTAGATAAACCGGCGAATTAAGAAAGATTTTCTCATATCATTAGTTAAAACTTACGATCGAGCCATGTTAATAAATGATCGTGGAGAAACGAACACCCTAAATTGGCGACATTGAATTTTATTTTGAATGAGGATCATAAGCAGTAAGGAGCAGTTCTTTCTGCAATCACGCCGCTACAGCTGAATGGATTTGGATGAAAGGAAGACCGTTGGACTATGTTCTAGATTAGGACAGGGATATTTTACACCAGTTGTGCGATCCACAGCCGACTTGCGCAAATGAATTCGGCAAGGCGAAGGGTTTGACCGCTATCAAATCGACCAATCACATGCGAGATGAATGACGCGATGTGGATTTCCATCTATGTGATAGGTGGCGATTGATAGCGGTCAAACCCTTTGCGTTGCCGTATTCACTTACACAATAAGGCTGCCGGACTATTTTCGACTTTCTCGTGTAGCCACTGGTATCAGGTAGTGAGTGAATAAAATAAGGATAGTTGTATTTAGAACGAATTGAGCCACAACACAAGTTGGGATGGCTGTTGATGGTGGCTGTAGGTTCGTCATGGTGGGTCGGACTTGATATCCATCATCAAACAGGACCTGAGATGGCGTAACGTAACGTCTGCCTACGGTCTGATCTTAACTGGTCCCGTACGGCGGGTACTAGGCCGGGGCGGCGGAAATCACTTGCGAACCCGCAGGCCCAGATGCAAGTGTGGAAGGGCATACTGGGTGATCTTAGAGAGTAAGGTCCACCTGCACGAAAAACATAACTCAGAATTTTATAAGTTGCTAACAAACGAGGTTAAATTAACAATCAGTTGTATGACAAATTGTCAAAATTTAACCTCGTGTTAGCAACTAACTCTGAATTAAATTTTTCTTGCAAGTGGGCCTTAGAGTCTGGTAGACCCCTCCAGGATTATAAACCCGAAAAAAAAAATGGTGTATCGTACTTGGGGTCGACGTTGGCGGTGGCTTCGTCGAGCACTAGGATGCGGTTGGCGCGCAGGATGGCGCGCGCAAGGCACACGAGCTGTCGCTGACCCAGCGAGAAGTTGGAGCCTCCCTCCGACACCTTGAAGTCCAGCGCCGGCACCGCAGCCTTCAGGTCCACCTTATGAAGCACAACCTTATCATTACTAGTTCATGAAAACATCGTATTTCCAATCGAATAAAACGCTTGCTTAATGGAATGCAAATATGATGAATATTTTTTTCACTATCTCAGTTTTTCATCCCTACATTCACCAACAGACTTGTACAGCCTAAACTGTAGAGTTCAGGCTGTACAAGTCTGTCGGTGAATGAATTTGGCTAAGGATGTACCTAATCCTTATTTTCTTACTTGGTTCTTACCAAACAAAAAACCCTGAACGTATTGATCGATCAATGAGCAAATTTAGATCGATGCTATCGCTATAGCTGTGCGACGCAAATTCACGATTTGTTTTTGGGCAATGTCGCTACGCTGCGTACCTAGGTGTCGCCCACAAGAATTGCAGCTAGTATGTGGAAGCAGAACATGTGTATTTTCAGTGCCAAACAAAAATACAAACAACCAATGTATGGTTATGTGTTTTAATGTTTCGTCTATTTGTAAGCTCTCTCCAAGAAGTAATATACCAGTATAGAGCAATTTTATTCCATACGATGGGGGCTACTACGTAAGAATTCGACGCCGCCGCTTCATAGAAACGCTGGTGTGGCGTCAGGTCTCCGATATGTCAAATTTCATAGTTCTACCGCGAGTTTCTTTACATTAGAAGTGATTGTAATTCAAACTTTGCTTTCGTGCGCGTTATAACAAAGTTTAACAGGTATATTTGTGAACCTTAGTCAATGTTCCAAGTTTAAACTGACGTTAATTAGTTCATCCTCATTGATTTAGGATCGTGTTGTTCTTCCATACTTCTCTATTATTTTGTCTCAGCGTAACTGTCCACTTCTTCCATACTTATCTTTTATTTGGGGACAGCGCAACTGTCCTCTTCTTCCATACTTCTCTATTATTTGGGCTCAGCGTAACTGACCTGTTCTTAAATACTTCTCTATTATTTTGGCTCAGCGTAACTGACCTGTTCTTCCATACTTCTCTATTATTTTGGCTCAGCGCAACTGTCCTCTTCTTCCATACTTCTCTATTATTTGGGCTCAGCGTAACTGACCTGTTCTTAAATACTTCTCTTTTATTTTGTCTCAGCGTAACTGTCCACTTCTTCCATACTTATCTTTTATTTGGGGACAGCGCAATTGTCCTCTTCTTACATACTTCTCTATTATTTGGGCTCAGCGTAACTGACCTGTTCTTAAATACTTCTCTATTATTTTGTCTCAGCGTAACTGTCCACTTCTTCCATACTTATCTTTTATTTGGGGACAGCGCAACTGTCCTCTTCTTCCATACTTCTCTATTATTTGGGCTCAGCGTAACTGACCTGTTCTTAAATACTTCTCTATTATCTTGTCTCAGCGTAACTGTCCACTTCTTCCATACTTATCTTTTATTTGGGGACAGCGCAACTGTCCTCTTCTTCCATACTTCTCTATTATTTGGGCTCAGCGTAACTGACCTGTTCTTAAATACTTCTCTATTATTTTGGCTCAGCGTAACTGACCTGTTCTTCCATACTTCTCTATTATTTTGGCTCAGCGCAACTGTCCTCTTCTTCCATACTTCTCTATTATTTGGGCTCAGCGTAACTGACCTGTTCTTAAATACTTCTCTATTATTTTGTCTCAGCGTAACTGTCCACTTCTTCCATACTTATCTTTTATTTGGGGACAGCGCAACTGTCCTCTTCTTCCATACTTCTCTATTATTTGGGCTCAGCGTAACTGACCTGTTCTTAAATACTTCTCTATTATTTTGTCTCAGCGTAACTGTCCACTTCTTCCATACTTATCTTTTATTTGGGGACAGCGCAACTGTCCTCTTCTTCCATACTTCTCTATTATTTGGGCTCAGCGTAACTGACCTGTTCTTAAATACTTCTCTATTATTTTGGCTCAGCGTAACTGACCTGTTCTTCCATACTTCTCTATTATTTTGGCTCAGCGCAACTGTCCTCTTCTTCCATACTTCTCTATTATTTGGGCTCAGCGTAACTGACCTGTTCTTAAATACTTCTCTATTATTTTGTCTCAGCGTAACTGTCCACTTCTTCCATATTTATCTTTTATTTGGGGACAGCGCAACTGTCCTCTTCTTCCATACTTCTCTATTATTTGGGCTCAGCGTAACTGACCTGTTCTTAAATACTTCTCTATTATTTTGTCTCAGCGTAACTGTCCACTTCTTCCATACTTATCTTTTATTTGGGGACAGCGCAACTGTCCTCTTCTTCCATACTTCTCTATTATTTGGGCTCAGCGTAACTGACCTGTTCTTAAATACTTCTCTATTATTTTGTCTCAGCGTAACTGTCCACTTCTTCCATACTTATCTTTTATTTGGGGACAGCGCAACTGTCCTCTTCTTCCATATTTCTCTATTATTTGGGCTCAGCGTAACTGACCTGTTCTTAAATACTTCTCTATTATTTTGTCTCAGCGTAACTGTCCACTTCTTCCATACTTATCTTTTATTTGGGGACAGCGCAACTGTCCTCTTCTTCCATACTTCTCTATTATTTGGGCTCAGCGTAACTGACCTGTTCTTAAATACTTCTCTATTATTTTGTCTCAGCGTAACTGTCCACTTCTTCCATACTTATCTTTTATTTGGGGACAGCGCAACTGTCCTCTTCTTCCATACTTCTCTATTATTTGGGCTCAGCGTAACTGACCTGTTCTTAAATACTTCTCTATTATTTTGTCTCAGCGTAACTGACCTGTTCTTCCATACTTCTCTTTTATTTGGGGTGTACGCAACTGTTCTCTTCTTCCATACTTGTATAATATTCGTCATATCAGTAGTCACCTCCTTTCTAGACATGTCATCTAACACAGTTTTTTGGATGTCGATGACTTGTTATTTGACTATCCATACTATTAGACAAGTAGAGTCATATAAAAATACTAAAGAATAAACAAACTCACAGCTTCCAAGGCCTGCCATAGTTGTTCATCATCGTAGTTGTTGAACGGATCCAAGTTATAGCGAACGGTCGCTGAGAACAGAACCGGCTCCTGAGGTATGATGGAAATCTTCGACCGCAGCTCCTGGAGACACAGAAAAAAGCAATTCTTTGAATTAAATCCAAAGGTCCAGAATGAGAATGAGTATTATTGACAAAATGCAAGTCTTGAAGAGGTTGTAGCAGAAAGCGTTCTTTCCTGTTAACGCTTTTACCAACCCTGCCTGGGTTATCGCACTAACTTCGAGTTTGTAGCTAATTATATATGAAATACTTATTAATTAACCTCATGTAAGCAACTAACTCTAGAGTTAAGTTTTTGACGCACGGTGGCCCTAAAGAATTTGTTTAATAAGTTCATTTTGTTTACCTGTAGGGCTAAGTAGGACGTGTCGACGTCATCAATGAGCACTTCTCCCTCCACGATGGCGAGTCGGAACAACGAGGAGATCAACGACGACTTCCCGGCACCCGTCCTGCCCACGATGCCCACCTAAAAACATTACGAATAACATAGAAAATAGATGATAGCTATTAATATTATTTATGCAAGTGAAATTCCCGAGTCCTATAGGGAAAGTAGGGAACAGTCCTCCAGACCGAATTTCAGCCACGGCGGCTAATCTAAGCATATTTGTTTGAGGTTTTTAATATTTCTATGGGCTCGAGAGATCCGCAAACACAGGTGCACTCTCTGTACTCTTACTCTCATAGTCTGTTGGGATGAAATTGACACGAGAGAGATCAGGCACTAGACCAACGGTTGTGCTTCGATGTTCCGGGTCGGGTAAAGAGGGAAATAAGTACTCAATTCTCACTCTAGGAAAAATTTCAAACTGCTGTCAGAAGCACATACGCTCTTGAAATAGTTTCGCGAGTTTTCGTAAACACTGTGAAATTGTGCCCTAAAATGTGATAAAAGTGTAGCCAAAGTGTTTCGGATTCCGTGTTAATGTTATCTAGTGTTTTAAAAAACTAAAAACTACAATAAACTGAATCTAAAATTCCAAGCTTCTCCTAGAGAAAAAACATCTACCCACATAAAGTTTATTATTTCTGTCTCTTTTGAAATGTCACTGTCAAAGTGTCAATATAAACTTCAAATCAGTGTTGTCACTTTAAAAGTTAAATTACCTCAGTAACAATGACTGACCAAATTGAAAATTCCAAAAAGAATCATGGAAATTCTACAAAAAACTTAAGCCAACAAATATTTCACAAAAGCCTATTTATTTGCCGGCCCAGATCAAACTCTTGCAGTAGTGCGTTGCCTACTAGCGAAACCAGTGAGACGATTAACCTAGTGGACTCTGAAAATGCTACTGAAGAAAACTGGGTGGAAGTACCCGGTCGTAAAAGACTTCGCAGCCCAGATGATCTACCAAATAGCCAAAAGCAAAGCAAATTAAACAACTACTGGCTGAGTGCTCCCGTCACTACCTCAAATCGATTTGCTAGCCTTGATGTAACAAATAATGCCACAAATAATGCTGAAATGGCTGAAAAATCCACCAAACCACCTCCTTTGTTCTTAGACAAAGTAAGCAACATCCAGCCTCTCTATGAAATGTTAAATAACACAGCCATTGATCAGTATGAAATCAAGATCCTCCGTGGAGAACAAGTGAAAATTCAGCCAAAATCAACTGAAGCATATACTATAATTTACAAGGAACTTCAAAAACGAAATACTGAATTTTACACCTACAAACCTAAAGAACACAGGAGTTTTAGGGTTGTACTTAAAAATATCCACCCAACTACCGATACTAATGAAATAAAAATGGCAATTGAAGAATTAGACCACAAGGTCACAAATATCTGGAATATAAAGGACCGAAAATCTAAAACACCCCTCCCGCTGTATTACATAGATCTCAAATCAAACCAAAACAATAAAACCATTTATAATGTGAAGCGCCTTCTCCATTGCTGCGTTGTGTTTGAACCACCAAGACCTAAAAGAGAAATTCCTCAATGCTCCAACTGCCAGAGATATGGACACACGCGTAGATTCTGTCACCGTCAACCCAGATGTGTTAAGTGCGCTGGAGAACACGCCACTCATAATTGCACCAGGAAAGAGCGATCAGACAGTGTGCGATGCATCCTTTGCGAAGGGAATCATCCAGCTAATTATAAGGGCTGTGCTGTATATAAGGAGCTGCAAAAAATTAAGTATCCCCCGCTGAGACCCAAAACCAAACAAAGCAAAGACAGTGAAGATAAAAATGTGCCTACAATAAAATATAGCACAAATAAAATCACTGACAATAAAACTTTTGCGGAAATAACATCAGGTATACCAAACTTGCTTAAAGATACCCAACAAACAACACACTTGACTAAGCCAAAGCCGAACCAGTCACCAGACATTAAAGAATTTATGCAGTCACTCATGAACCAGATGATGCTTATAACTAAGATGCTGGGAGACCTCATGTCCATGCTTCCAAGTTTAATGCATTAAAATTGTGCATCTGGAATGCAAATGGCCTGTCACACCACTCAGAGGAGTTGAAACTTTTTCTATATCAACATGAGATTGACATTATATTAATTTCTGAAACTCACTTCACATCAAAAAGCCATATGGATATCCCTGGATATAATCTTTACCACACCACACACCCCGACGGGAAGGCGCATGGTGGCTCAGCCATAATCATCAGGAGTAAATTGAAACATTACCAATCAGTATCATACTGCAAAGCATCAATACAAGCCACAACTGTCATAGTTGAAGATTGGATAAGCCCTGTAACTGTGTCAGCTCTCTACTGTCCACCGAAGCACATAATTAAGCAGGAAGAGTTTGGTGAGTTCTTCATTTCCCTCGGCAATCGGTTTATAGCTGGCGGGGACTACAATGCAAAGCATAGTTATTGGGGCTCAAGGTTGACACTCCCCAGAGGCCGGGAGCTATTAAAGACTGTACAAAAACTAAAAATGGAAATTATATCGACAGGTGAGCCCACATACTGGCCCACCGACAGAAAAAAAGTACCTGACCTAATAGACTTCTGTGCTACTAAAGGTATATCAAAAAATTACTTTAAGTGCCAGAGTAGCTGTGAGCTATCTTCGGACCATTCACCAGTCTTAGTTACCCTATTAAGTCGGTTCAAAGAAACTGCAGAAGCTTGCGTCCTCCACACAAAAAAGACAGACTGGGAAGCCTTCAAATCAATGGTCGACCAGGCTTTGACGTCCACAGCCAGTTTGAAAACCGAAGACGATATAGTCGAAGCAATTGAATATTTCAATAATTCAGTCCAAACTGCTGCCTGGCAATCTACCACTACTATAGAACCGAACAAGAAAAATAAATCTATACCCTATAATATACTGGATAAAATATCTGAAAAAAGAAGACTGAGAAAACAATGGCAACAATATAGATGTCCTGGTGATAAAACTAAATTAAACTGTGCTGTTAGAGAACTCAAAAAGCTTCTAGAAAATGACAGGAATAATAGTGTTCAGGAGTTTCTGAGTAATCTAGATGCTACAGCTGCTACCGACTATTCACTGTGGAAAGCCACGAGAAAACTAAATCGACCAAAAACAATGTCTCCTCCAATACGGCAAGCCGACGGCAGCTGGGCTCGAAGTGACGTGGAAAAATGTGTAAGATTCGCCGAACACTTAAAAGATGTTTTTCAGCCCCACCCCTACGAAGGGCCTCCAGACCACAAAGAAAAAGTTCTTCGAGAAATTCAGCAGGATTGTGAGCCACTTAAAAGCCCTATTGGAACGTTTACGAAGCAGGAACTAATTAGAGCTATAAATAACGTAAAACCTACAAAAGCTCCGGGCTATGATTTGATAACCGGTATGATTCTGCGACAACTTCCAGATTCTGGATTGAAATTCTTGTTATCGATCTACAACGCTATGCTGAGACTTCACTTTGTTCCCCCTCAATGGAAGACAGCTAAAATCTTAATGGTACCGAAACCAGGAAAGCCACTTGAAGATCCGAAGTCATACCGACCTATTAGTCTACTCCCAATAGCTTCAAAAATCTTTGAATCGCTCCTTCTGTTACGATTACTGCCAATAATCAAGGAAAAACTTTTAATACCCGACCATCAATTTGGGTTCCGACAGAAACATGGCACAATAGATCAAGTCCACAGGCTTGTTACTAAAATTCATAGAACGTTTGAAGATAAAGAATATTGTGCAGCTGCATTCCTTGACATTTCTCAAGCATTCGATAGAGTTTGGCACGAAGGCCTCCTCTATAAAATCAAAATTAGTTTCCCAAGCGACATCTTCCTAATCTTGGAATCGTACTTGAAGGACAGACATTTTTTCGTACAAAGTGGGGAAGCTACTTCAAAATTATATCCTATTTCTGCTGGGGTTCCTCAAGGCAGTGTGCTTGGGCCGATTTTATATTTGCTACATACTGCTGACTTGCCAATATCAAATCTAGCGACTACAGGCACGTTCGCGGATGACACAGCGGTCCTTGTGTCTCATAGTGATCACAAAGTAGCAACAGCTATGCTGCAGACCTGTTTGGACGACATAGCCCTCTGGCTCAAGAAATGGAGGATAAAAGCCAATGAGACCAAGTCAGTAAATGTCACATTCACTAAAAGAAAGGATACCTGTCCACCGGTACAGCTAAACAATATTTTAGTGCCTCAAGCTGAACATGTAAAATACCTTGGTTTATACCTCGACAGGCGCCTTACATGGCAAAAACACATTTTCACGAAACGCAAACAACTTGGACTGACACTGAGAAAGTACAACTGGATAATTGGCCGGCATTCACAGCTACACCTGCAAAATAAAATCCTTTTATACAAAGCTATAATCAAGCCTATTTGGACCTATGGCGTCCAGCTGTGGGGAACAGCATCACACTCCAACATTGAGATCATACAGCGATTTCAAAATAAGATCCTGAGAACGTTCACAAATGCGCCATGGTATGTACCAAATGAGGCTCTACACCATGATCTGGCGATTCCCACAGTCATAGAAGAGATAAAGAACTACATCAAGTCACACAAGGAGCGAATTGCGCGTCACCCAAACATCCTGGCAAGCCACCTTATGAATGAGACAGGGGCCAGAAGGCTTAAATACAAAATACCTCAAGACTTCATTAGACAAACATAGCCATAGGCTAAATAAGCAAATAGGGTGTGTCATAGGACGCATGCCGACCAATACATATAGATAGGTCAAAAAATTTACTTAATGTCCATTATTACTGAGACAGATTGTAAAAAAAGAAGAGATAAAAAAAAAAAAAAAAAAAAAAGTACTCAAATATTGTTACGTTTAGCTGCGTTTAAAATACAGTTGGTTTTACTTATTCTATCCATATTTAGAGATTTGTATAGCCAATATAAATGGTTAGAAAACTCAATAAAAATAATTTATTTAAGTAGGTCTTCATCTGCCTAGCCCTTTCCCAACTATATTGGGGTTGGCTTCCAGTCTTACCGGATTCAGCTGAGTACCAGTGTTTTACATGGAGCGACTGCCTATCTGACCTCCACAACCCAGTAACTGGGTAACACGGTACTCCTTGGCAAGACTGGTGTCAGATCTCAGGCTTCTGACTACCCGTAAAGACTGTCAAAGATCTTCAAATGACAGCCGGGACCAAGGGCTTAACTTGCTTTCCGAGGCACGGAGGAAACTCGGTATGTTGAAAATGGTCACCCATCCACGGAACGACCTCGTCAAGCATTGCTTAACCTTGAAGTTCGATCCGTGCGGCTGTTATTATTTAGCCACGAGCTCCTAAGATTTATTTAAGTAGGTAATATAAAAAATTGCATGTTTACCTTCCATCCACTTTCTATAACTAAATTGAGATTCTTAAGCACTGGCAAATCTTCAGGCGTATACTTCATGTAACAACTCTTGAACTGAATGCGTCCGCGCGCTGGCCAGCCTTTTGGAGTTTCTTTTTCTGTAAAATAAATATTTATTAATTTTTCTGGAACTAGTTCTACTACTAAAAACTATTGTCATCGTTGTCAGCCGGTCCCTCGACCAATCGGGTCGCAAGCTTACTAATTTGTTGCGACCCGGTTGGTCGAGAGGTCGGCTGACAACGACGACTCACTATTTTCTTAATACGAATTAACTAACTACTTCCAATCCATTATGGATTGGAAGTAGTTATAGTTCATTCAGAAGGCATCTTATTAATTATCAATGAAAATGATGCAGATATAGAGACTATAGAGTGTCTGCCATATAGATTTGTCCACAGAGCAGTACGGATATGAAATCACTTCAGTCCGGATAAGTCAATAAAGAGCGACAAAATCGTAAGTCAGTGGGCAATTAAGGCTAAAGCATTAATTTTCCATTAACTGAATTATTTAACCTACATAGATATCACAATCCGAAGCGGATGTTTGTTAAGAATCTGCTTCAGAACTTTCGTCTCTTTGGAAATGGTGTCAATGCCATCCATAGCAAAACATGTAGTTGTGACATTATTATTTTGTGTCTACTAATTTGATAACTATTCGGCATTTGAATGTACAGCGCCTTAGTTATCTTGTCTCATAAAATAATTATACGAGTATGTAATAATTTTAATGAAAAAGAAGTCGAAAAGGGAATTCTCTTCCGTTGTCATAAAACTATTATATTTGATATTAATTAAGGGCAGGCTGGTGGCATTATTTATTTATTTAATACTTCATTCACACGAACGTGCAGAGGCGGAATTTATGCCTTAGGCATTTTCTACCAGTTGACCTTCGGGTGATGCAGAGACAAATAGTGGTAGGTGTAATATTGAGAATTAATCACGATTACATAAGTAATATTTATTCAAATACAAATATATACATAAGAACTACATTATCACATTAAGCTTTCTATCAAGAAAAACGGAAAAGAAAATAAATGATTCTAAATAAAGAATCCATGAGCGAGATTATAACATTTGCAATATCGACGTTACTTAAAGTTTCAGTTCATTTTGATGCTAGTGCGAAGTTTGTCATTGCAGTTGAGGTGGGATTGTCATTGCATCCCGAGCCAAAGGTAGTAAGGGCGTAATAGAGATGAGAGGTAAACTCTTATTGTACTGATTTTAGGTTCACGGTGCAGTGTAATTGACAAATATCTCTTCTAATTTTAATATTTGAAAAAATATGCACAAACCTCCTTTGTCCCACTTGGGTTCTCGCTCGATGTGCGTGTACTGCAGTATCCTCTCGACGCTGGTCATCTGCGAGATCACCTCCGCGGTCTGCCTCACGCCGAACTGCAGCATCCCCGTGAGGATCAACGTCTGCGATATCGCCAGCCCCACGTTGCCAGAGAATATTGTTTCTGTTCAATGAGTCACGTGGTTAGGATATTATGTTGCTTCCGCTGTAGCTACTATTGTAACGTTTGTTGTATGGCTTTTGTGTGTGCAATTATTATATTAAATGAGTTTGTGATTGATATTTAGATGTCTACGAGTATTATTTAGGTGCTATAAGTACATTAATATTCAAAGGACTTGTATTTGCAAATTATATGTTTGCAAGCAAGACGGTACTTTAAACTCGTGACTTAATAAAAACAGATCCTATTTCATAAGACAACAATTGTTAAAAACACTTTATATACAAACAAATTAAACCGATTTCCAAAACAAAACATTACAAAGCGAAATTTTTATTCGTTTTTGACTTCGACTGCCGAAAAGAAAGTTATTTTTCGCTTTGTATTGATTTGCTTTGGAACTCGGTTTAATTGTTTTGTTAAAATGTTTTTATTTGTCTCTTTTTAGTTTTGGTACCTACTTTATAATACCATGAAAATCTTTTCTAGCCATGAAGTTTTAGAACATTGTCATTAAAACCATTTATTTAAATTTGCATCATCACAGTAATTTAAATATTCGTGATACCTCATACCCAAAACATACATATCATTGAGAAGTTCCCTTGGCCTGTGGTTTTCTTCATCAGTTCCACTTCACATATGATACTTTCTGAATGCAGGCAAGTGTTTGACATATTGATGAAAATCACAAAATCGCTATATGTATGCCAATATAATTTGAAACGTTCCCTCGATTTCATCAGATCCTGACTTGGTGATAGTGTAAATACTTCGAGAGTATACCCTTTCAAGCAAAATAAGAAGTTTCAGAATCGGTCCATAATTGACGGAGTAACCGGTGAACATATTAAAAAAAAAGTTAATTAAAAAAATCAAAAGACCCGACAGCTTAAGAAGCGAACTAAAGACACATAACCAAGAAGAAAATCATGCTGTGCAGTCGGAGGAAACATATTCGCGAGCTGGCTGACCACAACCATTTGAATTAAATGAATGAATTTGAATTAACTATATTTTTCGAATTAGGTACATTTAAACAAATAAGTGTTATATATTTTTGAAATCACCTCCTAAAACCCTTTATTTTGATGTACTTAGAAGAAAAATATATGGCTCCCATAATATGGCACCCAAAATCCGCCATTTTTATATTTTCCAATTCGAATGTAGCCAGTAACACTCGCAAGGTTAAGACGAATCGATTGATGTAAGAATCATTAAAATCGGCCAACGTCTTTCACCACATAGGAACATACATACATAGACTGATAAACACATTACCCTCCTTCGGCAGTCGGGTAAAAAAGACAAATCCACAGTGGAACATAGAACCGCCTCCTTTTTGGAAAGTCGGTTAAAAAGGATCAAAGAGTTTTTTTAAAGTAGTTGTACTCACTGCTATCGATGACGAGGAAGGCGACAATGACGATGGTGAGGTAGATGACGCAGATAAAGTCCAGCCAGAAGCCGAGAGTCACTCCGCTGGCAAGGTAGCTGCTCCACGTCGACGTGTGTATATCCTACACACAAGAAACACTATTAATCGAGATTCGAGAGTCTACCAAATCAGGTGCTAATTTTTGGACATAATTGCTAGACATAGGCAATCAGACTGATAAAAAGCGTTTGAATATGTTATTGTTGCTTTGCACTTGGAAATATTCTACTGTTGATGAAAACTTAGTAACCAATCTGACTGAGCTGTGGTAAATAAAACAAACTGATTGTCTGATGACCAATTCAGTACCTACTATTGAGGAAGTTAAGAAACTTAGAACGCAGATTTACGCACCTGGAATCTATCGAATTCTTGAATCAGTCTTTGTTCTGCGCCAGCTGACCGGATTGTGCTGATGCCGTTGAGGGTGGCAGACATATGGGAGAACACTGGACTCCGAGCTGGAACGAAGTAGTTTGATTAGTTTATCAGGTGTTTGTTTATAGGTAACTATGAACGCACTGGAAAATCAAGACACTACTTCATTTTAATCGGTATCTTCATGAATATGCAAACGTTATGTGCAATTAAAGCCCTTAATGTATAAGGACTCAGTGGATATAAAGAATGAGAACCAGTGCTATTCTAAGCGGAATGTTGGGCCTGAAATAAGTACTTATCATCATTAGTTCTCGGGGTACTTACTTGTGCCTTCCAGCCGTTTAATGCCCTGCGCTGATTTAAGGTATATTTGGAGGATGGTATAAAACAATAGCAGGATGATAGTCGTAGGCAGCAAGGTCCAGATGAGGGCAGCGGCATTGAGGGCAAGGATACTGAACATCACCAAGTAGATCTGGATACACTCTAGCAGAAAACGAGGCAACAATTCGTCGAGAGCCCCGATGTCTTTGGAAAATCTGTTCAATATACGACCTGTGAACAAAAATATATAGAGGTAAAAGATTGGCAAAGAATACTTAAAGGTTTTTCAGATTGTCTGGAACCTAATCCTGATAATTTTCATGAAACCAATATAAGGGAACAAATTGGGTAAAGTAATGAAGCTATGCTTACCGGAAGAGTTAGTGTCAAAGAACCTCATGACGCCTCTGAGCATAGAATGGAACATGTCGTTGTGGAGGTTGCGCGAGGCCGTCATGCACACCTTGAAGAACATGAAGGCGCGCGCCGTGATGAAGAAGATGCAGCACACGATTAACGCGGAGTACACGTACAAATATTGCGCCGTGTCCAGGGGACCAATGTAGGCATGAATGTCCAGGTCTGCACAAAATAAAAATATCGGTCAACATTAAATTATTTTTCTAGGAGACGGAAAAAATATACTTACAGCAAAACATCAAGCCTGATCCTCGAAGATTTATTAAAAAAAAAGAAATTTTTCAAAAATATTGCTGTAATTTCAATTTTGGGGCAAATTATGGTCAAGGCAACATAGTAATCAATATAATACCTGGCTGTTGGTTAACTCCTGAGAAGTAGCTGGATAAATTGAAAGTGCCATTGTCAAGTGGCAGCGACCGATCGAAGTGGTAATCCTTTGTTGTTCTGTTATTAGCCGCTTCCTTTAGTGTCGTTACTTCGTTTGTCCTGCGAAGGAATCGATTGTTATGTTGGTTGACTTTTATTACTTACTAGCTTTTACCCGCGGCTTCGCTCGCAGTGAAGCCAATTTTTTTTTTTTTTTTTAATTTGTCCTATGTTACTTCTAATACCTCCAAGAATATATGTACAAAGTTTCATTATGATCGGTTAAGTAGTTTTTGCGTGAAAGCGTAACAAACAAACTTACATTCACATTTATAATATTACTAGTTGACCACCGGGGCTTCGCTCCCGTAATTTTTTTATCTTTCGTAAAATTTTAATTTTAATTTTTAATAAAAATTATCCTATGTTACTTCTAATAACTCCAAGAATATATGTACAAAGTTTCATGATGATCGGTTCAGTAGTTTTTGCGTGAAAGCGTAACAAACAAACTTACATTCACAGTTATAATATTAAGTATGATAGTATAGTATAGATATAGATATAATTATTACTTAATACAATACTTCCAATGATCAATCTGATTGGTTCCAATCGAATGTAGCTGAGTACCAGTATTTTTGATGGACAAACTGCCTATCTAACCTCTACAACCCAATAACTGGGTAACACGATAGCCCTTGGCAAGACTGGTGTCAGATTTGCCGGTTTCTGAATACTAGTAAAGACTGCCAAATATTTAAATAAATTTAAGGTGGTCAGGTGGGCTTATCGTGTTTTCCGATGCTGGACGCTCCGACCTCAGCAAGGGTCACATAGCCTCGAAGCTGTGTCGCTATTATTATTACTTAAACACGAGCTTTTCATAATACTGTCAATTATAATGATGATTTATTATAAATCACTAGGACCGGCACATAAAAGTTGAATGGAACTTACCAGAAGGTGACCCAGTAGTCGCACAGAGTGGCGGATAGCTGCCCCACCACGAGCAGCACTATCATGAAGATGAGTGGCGGCGCGCGGCCTCCTGCGCGCAGGTAGGCGCCGTACACGCGCCAGCCCATCGAGCCGGTCTCGCGCTCCTCCTCCTCCATCTCTTGCGCCACCTCGCAGCCGCCCATGGACTCGCAGAGTGAAGGACGACGAGTTGTTGATAACTGGTGGACGTTTAATAGTTATAGTAACAGAGATATCGTCAATTGTTGCTCTACAAACTAGAGCATAGTTCTATCTATAATGCGTGATATAGGCAAGTACTCATAGAAGCAACCGCCATAGCATATCATTTCTAATTTTAAGTCAATAGCGTTGTCCAAATTACCTCCAATTGGTAAAATTAAAATTGGGGAATATGTTGATAGAATTAGGGCCTGAGTCCGATTCGCACTCCTACTCCTTCATTTCGTGTGCCACCTGGCAACCACCCATGGACTCGCACTTCGATAGACGACGGGCTGTCGATAGTTGGACAATATTCAATTGTGATAAAACCAAGGAAATCAAAACTCTTGCTCTTGGTACTCATAGAAGCAATACCGGTTCATCATTTTTAACTTTAAATCAAAAGCGTTGTCGGAAAATGCCAGGTAATACATTTTGAGAATTGGGACTAAGTTGATAGAATTAGGGCCTAGAACTCGAGGTTTCGATTTCATTCCCATTAAAAACTTTTACAATAAGTTGAATTATCTTTTAATAGCATAAATTCACGTCAATATTGCAAAGTGTGTTGATTGAAATCAAATTGTAAAAAAAAAACATAATTTTTACGTCAAGATTTTTCCAAGTTAATCGTGCAGTACTAATTTAATAGTCGCATATTGCAAAACTTGTTGCAATGGAATTTGCATTAAATCTGTATGATATTAATCATAAATACCGACTGCCAAGTACCTATGCAGAATCAGAATAGCTCTGCGAATATATAAAACAAAATTAAGCTTATAAACCAGCAATAAGTAGTCATAAGGATTTACGCCACATATACACTCCATTCCAACCATTTCCGAGGTTCTATCAATAAATTTAAATTCAATCAAGTTCTTGCTTCAGCATACGTATCTGAATTGAAACTTATGGATGAAGATTTAAGGTTTGATTTTAAGTATTAGGTTTCTAACGCAGAAAGGGGTAGAAGTTTAGTTCAGGATTCCACGTACTGGTTTGAAGTGAAAAAATCTTGTCACGTACGATGCATAACGGTGTTGGTATCGGATTGGCGAATGCGTGATGTCTGTTACACATTTTATGATCACTTATTTCGGCGAAATAAAATATTGAATTGTATTCCATTTTATTTATTCCCCTTCCCTGGTAGATTTTCCTATAATTTATGGTAATTATATCTATGTTTTTTGATTTGATATAAAATTAGATAGGTAATAACTTAAGTATGTTAATTACCATTCAACCTCCATTTTAAATTACAAACATTATTGTTGCTTTGAACTCTTGAGTTATATCAGGACCCAAGGCTAGTTTTAATTTGCACATCGTGTTATTATTAGTCTATTTGATTTCAAGTAATACCTAGTTTTACTTACTCTAGCAGAAGTTCGTCTGGTCATTGGCGGCGGTTTATCTACGTCTTTCTTGTCTTCGTTTTCATCATGACTAGATGACAACAGCTTGGCGAAGTCTTTACCAGTGCTCACCAACTCATCGTAGGATCCTTTAGCCTCCACAGAGCCCTAATAAAATAAAAAGTTAATAAGATCTATGTAACTTAATGATCAAGATGAGTAATTACATATTTCCGATGTCCATGAATGGCATTTAATATAGTGTCTAACTAGGAATTCTTGAGCGCTGGCATTCTAATCACACATCCTGACGTGTCATGTTTGAATAATTCGATGCAGTTGTTGGTTGTAATCGGAATCGTGGTATTTATATATATATCGTATCCAAAGACCTAAATAGTTGGCATGTAATATAGCGTAATATTATTTAAGAATAACATCGATAATAACCGCTTGCAAAAATTCGCATGTTTTTTATTAACTAACTGCACTACCGATATAGCTGCAGCACAGCTGAAGTATAAGCTTGATAAAGAAAAAGTGTAGAGTTCAATGACTTGGGAAACATACAAGTTGTTGCAATCTCGTATAACCATTGCGCGAGTTACATTTGTCGCGTCATTCCAGCTGATGAAGTATGCGGCGACCTTGAGGCAGTGCAGCTGTTGCATGAATATAAAGCATGTTTTATGCACGATATGAAAGAAGAAAAATTAAAGATTGTGTCCAAGAAATGATGAAGTCTTCTCTTAACGCATATAAAAAAAGAAACCAACCCAGCAGAGACCACTCCCCCTCCCCCGGTGGGTAGCGCAATTTCAAGGTGAGGGGGCTCAGAAGCCGTGGCTTGGTCACCCACAGTGAAGCGAAGGAACCGGAAAGGGTTATGCCGATAAGCCAACGAACGGGTAAGCCAACGGTGCAACGGGTAAGCCAACAAATAGGTTGCGGTGCCCAAGCCGCTTGGAAACAGAGGCGTCATCGCAACTGAAGCGGGCCACGATGTCGTATGAGAAGCATCGCGGGTAAGGGTAGGAGGCCGTGGCGGGCGAGGAATGCCGGTATTGTAGTGCGCCACTCTCCCTAACCCCTGCGACCGAAAAACGGTAGGTGTCGGGGCCACTGATATGACCCGTCACAGGGGGACCGAGGGTGTCTTACACGGGGTCGTCCATGGCGCCCATGTGCTGGTTTGGTCTCTGGTGTGGTCACAGCGTACAATGTGTTTTAGTGCGCTGGTGAAGGGAGGTACTCCCCAGAGGAGGGTCCGGTGACTGATAGCCATGGCGGATTCGCGGTGAGTGCTAACGCGTGACCGTGTTGCCGCCATTAACGGCACCATAAGGAGGACACCATAGAGTTTTAGTAGGATGGAGTCCCACATAACTGCACTATATCCCCATGGTAGTCTAGTATGCATGAGTATTTATCCATGCAAAAAAAAGCAGAGACCAATCACATAAGAAATAAAAGTATCAGTATCATGAAGTATAAGAAATACAGTATCATGTATGAATGTTGTATAAGTTGTAGGTGATGTAAGCAATCATCGACCTTGAAATAGTTCAGATGGAGCGTGACGAGTCCGTGTGTGTTGTTTTTATGCAGCAGAGATGCCAATAGAAAATTTGTAACCAAATATGATACCGACCATTACCTGTTTCTGCAGGATCAGGTTCAAGGTAAGGGCACGGTAATGATTTTGGATATACAAAACAGTAATGAAGATGTTATAGCTGTTGTACAGCAAATGCGCGCGGTGTTCTACAAGGACCTGTTTTAGGACGAGCAAAAATTGAACCATATAAAAAAAGGAAAAAGACACATAGGGTGAGAGGACAATAACAATAACATGTGACGTAACATTGTTCATGCTAACGATGTAATGGGTGGCCTTATGAATTTTATTCCCTTCGATGCCTCCAGGATGGAAGTAGATGCCGAGAGCGAGGACTTTAAAAATAAACAAAATTACATTACATTGTTCATGATAACGTTGTAGAGGTAGTGCAGCTAATTCTTGAAACTAAAGCGCGTGGTTTGTCGCAGGGACCAATTTTAGGTCCAGCAACTAATAATGTAAGCAAGGTTCCGACAGAACAGAGAGATTAAAGAAATAAAAAAGGATTTAAGAAATAAACAAATGTTAGGTTACATTGTTCATAATGACGATGTAGTCGGCGGCCTTGAGGTAGTGCAGCTGATGCGTGACCAGTACGCGGGTGGTATGCCGTAAGTAGCCGCTGATGCACTCGTCGAAGAGCTGGCGGCCCACGTGCGCGTCCACGGCTGAGAGGGGGTCATCCAACAGGTAGACATCGGCCTGGGAACAAAAGTCACGGTTATAAGGAGTACTAACTTAGTAGAGTTGGGATTGAGAGCTTAAGCTAGAAACAGTGTCTAATATTCAACTGGTATCATGGAGATTTAATTTACAGCGTTAGTACTTATGTTCACAAAGAAAATAAAGAAAATCTGTTGTTCTTGATCATTTTGGCTAAAGCCGGTAACCTATCAAACCAATAACAAATTTTGACAACTTTTCAAGCGAAATTAGAGTTTGAAAAATACTCAACTTCAAATTCTTAATTCAGAAATCAAAGGTAAATTAAAAAAAGTTATCTACCTAAGTAGCCTGTTAAGAATTCGTTCGAGTTTTATCTATTATAACTTTAAGTGCATCGCTGTTGCTGCATTTTGACAAACTTAACATTAGCTTTAAAGGCGACATAGTGCAAATTAAAAGTCAGTTAATTGCCAAGGCTTAAGCTAAGTGGTAGTAAAAGTTAATGGTAAGCTCTGTCGGTTAATTTTCAAGGAAGAACGTGCCGTGTGCGCTAGGATTATCTCTGGAAGTAAAATCTTAGCATAGCCTATCTAGAACCGCAGTGAGGATATCCAAGTGCTACAAAATGGAATTTTAGCTGAATATTCGCGGTTTAGTTGTAGAATAAGTCCCACAACAGTAAAATCACTTAGTATTCTAGATGAGTGTGGTCTAATAGAAAAATGTTTTTTTTTTCAAAATATGTTTCATTGTAAAGCGAGTTATAACATACTTGTCTGTAAACTGCCCTGGCGAGGTTGATGCGGGCTCTCTGACCGCCCGACAAGGAGGCTCCTCGCTCTCCGACGAGCGTCTGGTCTCCGTGAGGGAACTGTTGGAAGTCCTTCTGGAGAGCACATACCCGTACCACCTGGAAGAATACATAATTTAATTAGGTATCAGCATCCGTGTAATTTAATTCTGGGAAAAGTGGTAACGTAGCTATATGGTTCTTAGGTATGTAACAAATCCAAATAGCATGAAATAGATACATTTCAATGCAAAAACTTTTCTTTTATGTTTTTATGCCACCGACGACATACAAGTATTTTCGGAGCATTCATATAGGTAGCTATTACTTACTTCTTTATACTTTTTGGAGTTGTAGGGCAGACCAAACAAAATGTTTTGTCTGACCGTAGCCACGAACAGCCAAGGCTCCTGACTAGCGTAAGACAGCGGCCCAGACAAATAGATTCGGCCATTGGTCGATCGAAGTTCATTCAGGAGTAAATGAAGAACCGAACTCTGCAAGAAAAACATTCACTGATTGATAAGTAATAAGAGGGCATATACATATTAATTTGCACTTGAAACGTGATAATGAACTAGTACATTGCAATGATGTGTAAATCGAACATTTGTCATACAATCATTCATTTTTGGGAAGTGCTAAATATTCGTGTACTTGAATCGATATCAGTCATTTGATTCGTTTAAATTGTTGACACATTTAAAACTGGTTTCGATTTGATATTCTTGGTAGTGTTGTTTATCTAACGTTTACTGTGAATTCACGTCCGTTTAGAAGCTTTTAAGGTACTTGTGAAGTGCGGAAATAAGTTGCGCATATGTTTACATTTGCGTAAGTTTACCTAGAAGCCTCAATTGGCTGATGACAGATTTTCTCAGGTGTTTTGATGTTGTGAAGAATCATTCAAAGAGTTCATGATATTTCGTATCTAGTTACGCATTTTCTGTTTTTGGTTGGTCTGACTAGGTTGGACATAACTTGTTTCTAAGATATTGTTAACTGTCGGACAACAAACCTTTCCTGATCCCACAGATCCGATGATGGCACAAAGCTTTCCTTTGGGCACCATAAGGTTCAGCTGGTTCAGCGTGATCGGTCCATCGTCAGTCCAGCTGGCGCTCACGTTCTGGATCAGAATGCCCGTATCTGGATTCACTGGTATCGGGCATAGAGTCGAACTCATCAGGCCTTTTTCATTGCACTCAAATCCTAAATTGGAGGGTGAAATTGATGGTTTAGTTTGATGCTCTCTCTTTATCGTTCGTTTGAATGTTTGCAGTATAAACTATATTTTCTTCTCTTCAATTAGAAAAGCTTTAGGTACTTAAAATTTCTAAAAATTACTCACAAAATTAACCATATCGTACCAATATGATGGTTCATAAAATAACTATGCCATGTTCAGAAATCTGTTACATACAATACAATGTATTTGAAACGTGTACAGAGTAGTTTACAAAATCGATCCGAATGTCCATGATTGTACAACTAGACTACAAAGGATAATAGTAGATAAAGCATTGGATTAATAATACGAGTCTCGCCGTCTGACTCAATCGGCTAACCCCTTCAATGCGGCAAAGGCCAGTCACCGTGTTGTTTGTTGATAAATATGTGCGGCACATCGCCATAGAATTTTAACATTTGAATATTTTATCAACATTACGATTTTCGGTATTTTCCTTTGCGTTTTTATTTTTCTGTGGTAATAGGTGATTTTCAGAAGCGGCGAAAACTTCTTGGTTGTAAATGCCTATTATTCAGGAATAGAAATAGTTTGTGCAAATTCTAGAGACATTAATAATCATTCCCGTATTATAAAAAAAGGATCTAAATTACCTGAAATAAAAATCTTACGACAACACCAAGCACCACCAATTTGATGCATGTTAGTTTTTTTTGGTCAGTCAGTTTGCAAAAATCATAATTCGTAATCGTAAGTGGTATTTAGTTTATTGCAGCCCGAGTCAAAGGCGAGGGCGTAATGGGGCCGTAAGTTAACACACCTGCATTAATTCCACATTGTTTCTATTTTGTAGTGACTTTATTTCAAAGTTTTGTCAATGTTTCTATATTATTGCACTCAATTGCATTTTTTTGGTTTACGTATTTATCGGGGCGACTACGTTGGTCTCATTTAAAACGAGGTTGCTTTTACTGTACATTAGTATTTATTTAAAAAAATGCAGTAATTCAGCGAATTAAGGTTATTGACCGGGAAATACAAGAATAAATAAAATAACTAGAGAGTTTGCTGCTACATGTATAATATGTAAAGTAGGGACAATAGTGTACTTATCAGTAGGTACATATATTTTATTCAAATTCTTCTATTCCAAATGGTTGTTGATGTTATATGTTAGTATTCGTTCTTTTGTTGACAAGATCAAGAATACAATTAATGTGTTATTTATACCTTTACCATGGGTTATACCGTTCTCAACTCTTTCAAAAAAGAAAATTATAATATGAGTATTTGAGTAAAGCTCAAGGTCCCATGTTCCACATTAATGGCCCTGAAAAACATTCCCTTAAACCGTCTACACCGTTTTGCTGTAATTTTGCCAACATTATAGTGTGGCGCGCACAAATGTAGGTAACATTTACAGTTGTAGATATAAATCAGATCTATACTGTATTTCAACCTATTCATGGTACAAAAGTAGATACGGATCTACCATGTACAACGCTGTTGCCAATTGTACCAAAAGACCAAAATGTCTCCCCCTCCCAATTTTTTTTACCTTCTCAGATCACTTCAGAATCTGAATCATCAGAGTCGTTATAATTTCTTATAGTGTTCAGTGAAATTGGTATTTCTTTGGATTTCCTTGTGTGCACTAATATTGAGGGGGTTAAATTAATATCACTTTCGTGTCGACTATCCAACAGAACCTTGGGTGACAACAAAGGTTTACTGGCTGAAAATATACGCAAGTAAAGCTAATCATAAGAGAAATAAAAAAAATTAAATTGTCAATGATTTGTTAATTATATTGCCCGACTGAAGCCACTTTGATATTGAACAGCATTGGCAGGATCGATATCTAACATATTCAACTAAAGTGGCTTCATATGGTTAAATGCATTTAATTAATGAAATGATATTAAATTGAGACTGAAAAATAAACATGCTTCATGCCTGCAGTGTGTATAAAGGTTCTGATTAGCAAACATTAAACAAATAGGAAATAACTAATGAAGTCTTGGATCTGCGTTTGTATATTATGGTATCATTTCCTCATGTTTTATTACTTACCAGGATTGTAAATGCCCTCCTCGTCAATTCTCTTGAAGGTATTAGGACGTAGGTCAACTTCACTCAGATTATTCTTTTTCTTCTTATTCTCCACCATTTGTACTAATTTAGCGATGTCTACGTCCGGCACACTGCGAAGGTCCTCTCGTTCATCTATTGTCACATATAATACAAGTTAAAGTTAATTGTATACGCTCATTATTATTCTCCACATCGACATACATGTCGTTTTTATTGACAATTGCTATTAAATGGCATTTTACATTTATGTTTTATGAAAAGCGAAGAGAAAACTAGAATATATCGAAAAGATTATGTCATATTATATCTTTTGAAATAAATATTTATTTCTCTTCTAAAAAAAATGATATACTCATATTTTTTTGAAGCGAATTAAAACAAAAAGAACCCTCGTTTTGTTAGTCATAAGTGATTGTTAGTAGGTATAAGAAGCGAGAGTAAATGACATCACAGGATGCGTGTTAACACAATAAACGTTGGTTAATCAAATATTCTTTAGAACAGTAATGACGCATCTAGTGCATCGTTTACAACAGTTACACCCAAAACTATTCTGACTAATCTCGTACCCAAACTCATAAGAGCCTCAATACGGCGAACAGAGGAGTAGCACTCCATGGATATTGCAAGGCTGTTCGGCATATAGATAGCAAGAGTCATCTGTAGTATATTGAACATTTGTGCCAGCGGGAACGCCTGTGGAAATCATTGGTTTTATTGACTCTCTTGATCATTGTAAGCAGCAGCAAAACAGCGTTTATCGACTGCTGCAATTTTGACCATTGTATCGTCTTTATGTATCATATCTGCCATCACTGTCATTGTTATATTTAAATCGAAAACTAAAACTTGCGACACGAATAATATCTTACGTTCTTTTTAATTGAAATCCTAAACCAAACTCCACCAAAATGTCTTGTACTTACAAGGTTTACGTTCTAATAGCTAATTTACTCGAAGTGGTTAAAAGTAGAGATATCTGGACTAAATAATGCAGCCATTACAGGCAGTAGTACGGAACACACAGATAAACAGAGTGTTGAGAGTTAGATTAATTTGAGTATTAGTGTTATTAATAGCGTCGAGCCTCGGTTATAGTTTGGACTCGTAGAAGAAGAATAGTGTCGATAGGGCATGCGCTTAGTGCGAGCTCGAGACCAACTGGTCTCACATACCGAACAACATGAACGCCTCGAGGCGCTGCACTGATATTAGCGCCTCTGCCAAAAATGATACGGCATTCGACATGATTATCGATAGCGTTCCTTGTAGGGTGTTGAAGAATTGCGCCAATGGGAACACCTGCAAATTACACACGTACACTAAACCGGTCCATACAAGTTATTACACGAATTCTTTGATATTACGGGGCTTATGAAATATTAAGATTTTGATCAATGTGTTTGTATGTTTTGTTTCGAATTTTAACATTTTGAAGAATACAGATTGTTCGCGGTCAATGTTTTATACAAGTAATTGTGATAAAAATAAAAAATCACTTGAATTTTGTTTATGGACCCTCAAACTATATATACCATAGATTAATTTAAGGACGCTTACAATGTCTGCAGTGACTTGGTAGCCAAACAGCGAGTAGGAGAGCAGAGTGATGTACAGTGTGAGTCTCTCGGTGAACACCATGAAGCTGAGATAGACCCCACGGAGGTAAGACGCTGACGTGATTTGCTTGATTTCGTTCTTCCGAGCCAGGGCTACTACCTGCTCAAATGGCTTTTCCCAGGCGTACATTTTGATCACCTAAAATGAATTAACTTTAATTAGTGAAAAAAAACGTTATGAATACTATTTTTTCTGTAAATATAGTCGACAAAAACACGATTTTAAGATGTGTTAAAAAATTCTCCGAAACCTTAATAAACCCCATTCATTGAAGATATCCATTGATGTATTCATACTTTTTTTTTTCTCGGATAATGAGCAACTTTAAGTTTCGGTGAATGACTTAACTAAACTTAATAAATAAATACCCGCAGTTGTAAAAAATGAAGGACGCACTGTCGCTTAATGGCATAAAGCGCGCAGTTTTCCTTATGTTTTTGTCTTGCTGTATTCGAACAGAATCGAAAGCATAACACATAATTATCTAGGTTATGAGGGTCAAACATGAATGGTGTTTTAAATTATTCTAAAATGATTTTAGCACCTCAATTGGATATTTGGGATATCTATCATAAAGACATAAATATCAAAGTAACCTACTGCAACTCATAGGCATAAAAACGTAGATACTCTGTATCCCAATACACATGAAGCCCAAGAACCATCTCCATTGTAGAGATAACCTGATGGTTTTGTCAATCTCATTTTTTAAAACAACTCAGAAACAGTATCTACTGCATCAGCATGTTAATTAGTTTATTAATTACTGCTGTGAGCTATTGCAACTCTGAAGCATAAAAACTTACATTTTTAATTCATTAAATGCATGTATAGCCGTTTTACTGGAGCAAAAAATAAAAAGAAAACAAACCATAAAAAAAGGTTTTTATAGTGGTGTTTTCTTTGCTGTCATTACATAAAAAAAATATCATGAGAAGATATTTATGTCATACAACAACCAAATACATATTCATGAATAATGAAACCTATAATTGATTATTTTCTTAACTGTATTTTACACAAATACCAATATTTTTAGTGTATAAATTAAATAATTTGTTATTATTAAAACCAAAACCAACAGCCGACAATAAAAAGCATCTCAAAAGCCTGGAGTTTGGCACTATGATGATCCTAACTGATTAAATAGTGCTACAAAAGTAGCCATTTTGGGTTGAAAAGTTATATTTTTAAACTTCGTCGGATTAAAACCGTTTGACGTTTGTTTGTTTACCTTTTATTTTTTTGGTACAGCGAATAGAGTAAGGCTATAATAGTATATTATGCAACTTGTGAATAAAGGGCGGATTTAAAGCGAGGGCCATAGATGAATCACGAACAAGTGAAGGATTCTAACAACAGAATCACGAGCACAGCGAGTGATTCAAGTGTTAGAATCCTGAGCGACGCGAGTGATTCATGGCCCTCGAAATAAATCCGTTTTATTCAAGAGTTGCATACTATATTTTATACCAAGATTTTAGCAAAAAGCACAAGGAATAATAATAAATAAATGGTTTGGTAACTACAAAATTTACAAAAAATGAGAAACCTCAGGGTTTCACATTTTTTGTAAGTTTAAGCTGAGCTGGGTGTATTGCAGACGCCAGTGACCACCTCCGTAATCCGTTACGTTACTTAATTATAATTAATTAAACACCAATGCAAATAATATTAGAATTACAATCCAAATAATTATTCACTAAACATCCTAGACCAAAATCATTATAAAAATCCTAAATATAAACAAACTCAAACAAGTTAAATCAACGAAGGAATTTTAAAGTCGAACATTCTTTGCACAAGAAGTTTGTATCGAGTATTTTATGCGCAAGGAGGTTGTACAGCATTGAGATGGAGGTAGAATATATATTGGTGTGTTCTAAATTCAAACACCAAAACAGTGATTAAAAGTGCCTTTTATTCACTGTTTTCAGTAAATAAAATAAGATTTTTCGAGGGGGAATGTTATAAAGTATGTTATCGCTACACAAAACCATCAGTCTCCATCCCTGCCTGATGTTTTTGCAAAGTTCATATTATAAAACGATAACGTACCTAAAACACTCGATCAGCGTTTTTATTGCTATTGCCCAGTTCAAAACTCAATATGTAATTAGTACGTTCGAGAATCCAGATCAACATACCTGCATGCCATTAATAATTTCGTCCATAATCCGCACGCGCTCATCAGTTTTGCACGCGGTCCTCATTCGTAGCCTTGCGGCCAATTTACTCATGTAAGCTGCAAGAATAATAATAAGGTATCTTCAGGTTATTGCCTTTCTTAAAAGATGCACCGCGCACTGATTGGATCGGGTGACAGGAATTTATTGACCGTATATATTTCTTTTACTGTAATTGCATAACCAGGAAGTTGTGGCTTTAGAATCCGTTATTTTAATTATTAATTATTTTTGTTTTTGTTAACTGCTTTTATTATTTTCTGTTATTAGCTTAGTAATATTTTCATGGACATTAAGAGTTATGCAATAACTTGAATAACTTAATTTGTGATAGTTTCACAAATTTTAATACAATATAGGTAGGTATTCTCAGTTCTAACCAATTGCTTCAACATCCTGCTAAAGCAATAACACCACAACTATACATACACTGAACGGGAATGGTCTGCAACACAATGCCGATGACTCCAACGATGGCTGCGTAGCCGATCTTCAGGTAGATGAGATAGCAGACGACGATGACTTGCAGAGGGAGGATCCAGATGAAATGCGTGTATATGAAGGCGTAGTCGAAACGGTTCACGTCGTTTGACAAGAGGTTGACGACTTGACCTGCTGTGGTCTGCGCCAGCGCACCGGAACTCATACGCATTACCTGAACACGAATAGGGAAACTAATTAATTTTTGTAAAGAATTATGTTTATTTTATATTTAAGATCTCCAACAAAGGATCTACAGATTATGTTACATAATCGTTATTCAGGTATATTGTTGGTGTAGGTATCTACTGCTTCACTAACAGGAGACATGTACAAAAATTCAAATGTTGAATATTAAATGACATTATCATTCTCTAATTATAAGTTACCAACAATATGCGATAATTTACATTATTTTTTAAATAATAATTAAGGGGTAAAGGTTCAAATTCAAATATTACTTAAGTATTTATACCTACCTGTTGCCTTAATTATAATATTTTATTGACCCTGAAAATGATTTGTGAAACAGGTTCTTAATATTTACGTATTTACTTTAAACAATCCAGATAAAATCTTATACATTTAAAATAGTGGTTTTCGTAATTGTAGGCACGTAATTGGACGAAATAAGAAGCATATTTCCTTATGAATAAAATAATTTTATTCAAATATCTTAGATCGATAGACGTCCAAATCTCACTAGTAAAATGATTATTCAGATTCAAATGGTTAGAGCTACAGCTATGGATCAGTCAAATCTTCTTATGTTTTCTTCTCAAGCATTTGTGAAATCTTTTCCATCGCTCCATTGCGTCCTATCATGTAACCAGCCTTTGATGGAAGTTAATGTAATTTTATTTTTTTGAAATAATGCTTATTGTAAGATTATAGTTACTTTCTGCTTTATAAGTTTGTGAACGACATAATTAAATTGAAGATTTCTTCAATGACCAAATGACTTAATGTCACTGAGAAAAAATAAGCGGTTACCATTTCGTTCATTTATTTTAGCACTTACTTTAATATAAGCGAAAATGTTCAGTGTCAATAAACTAAGTAACCTAAAAGAGCGTCGATTACGATATTGAACACGTCTTTCAAAAAATTCTACAATCTCGATATTAGTCGGTACATTAATTGAGTTGAATCTTACTCTTACCTTTCTATAAATAAGTGAGCAGGCGGCTATGCGGACTTTCATTCCGAACTGCTGAGTGGAGTAGGTGCCGTGGTGGTTGAGGAAGGCGATGACCAAAGACATCATGATGACGACTGTGGCGCAGTACACTGCCTGTTCATAGGTCATGGTGGAACCTGGCTCCCAGTACGTTAGCATCAAGCTCAGCGCTACCGGTTGGAAAGGCCTAAAGAAAGAAGTATTGCTTTTTAGGATAGTTAAAGCTATCGCTTGCTTATATAGGATAGTAACACTCTTGAGTGACATGTTCGTTTTATGCTAGTTAGGTTCTTGAGTCTTACCCTGAGTTTCCTAACTCAAAATTATTGGCTGTTGAAAATTCATTTAACCAATCACAGCATATAACGCGTGCTTGACAATTTGTCACATTAATTCTGCAATAATTTTGAGCTGAGAAATTCGGGGTTAGCTAAATTACTGTCAATTGTACTCTTCATAGAGTTCAGCAGTCTAGATACTGAAATAAAACTAAAGTGAAGTGGTAACATTTTGGTATCTTTAAATTAAAATGATTCACACCGATTAAGATTGTTCCATAACATCTAGCCTTGAAATTGTAAATTTTCCAGGTGCAACCTATGACACGGGGAGGTCAAAAATACCAACAGATGATTAGTAATTGGCATAATGTGACATTCGCGTGACTGTTGCCAATAGTCAACAAAATTGCTCACTTGAGTACGAGTGCCTGTATGAGAAACATAATGCCGGAAGGAGCGTAACTCATCCAGAAAGCCTTGGTCATTGCACGAAGTAAAGATGGTTTACGGCCCTGCTTGGCCGCCAGTGCAATTTCTTCCAGCCATTTTCTGTAACAAAGTGTCTCATTAGTAATTAGTAGAGCAACTAGTCTATAACATAGTGTTGTTCATTTTTATAATGCTTTCATTTGTTGTCTTAATTCCTAGTTTCTGTAATGCTTTTGTTCGTATAAGATCACGTGTTCTATGTTCAATGCCACTTCAGTTGTAACGCCCAATTCCTTACATCAATTTTGCACTTAAAATTTTGCAAGATTGACGTGACAACTTAACGTGGAACCATCACCTACCTACATTGTTGGTATGATATCTTGACCTTTTGAATGCAGACGTTACGTCGTACGTACTTAGCATATATGAATACCATCATGATATCATCATTCACATCTTAAAGTTGGATATTTCGACGACCTTACTTATTTAACCCGTATTATAGATCAAACATACTTATGGTTACTGTTAGATTAACTTTGTAGAAAGTCAACTAATGTTGTGTGTGGACTAATTCTAAATTTTTTCTAAACTATATGATCTGAAAAACCAATCTTAGAAGTTAGACTGTTGCAGTTGCTGCGTTATTGTCGGCGTGTGTAATGCTACACGTAATGCAAAATGCAGGGGCACTATACAAAGTGACATCCCTAAGCGATAACTATTTTATTGTCAACATTTTCAAAATGTATTGGATTGACATGAGCTACTGAAATGTCATGTAGACAATACATTTTGGCTTTTCGACAGTCATTGTGTTGATACATTGACATTTCATCTAGCTAAGGCACTTGTCCCACCGCTGACGATCAGCGAGTAAAGCTAAAAACTAAAAACGTGTTGGCGAGCAGCGAGAAACGAGTGTATACTGTAGTTCTGATAGTTTGGTCGTTCGGTTTTATGCGACTGTTCTTGTGCGACGGGTGATTACTCGCACCACTCGGTCGGGGCGGCCACACTGTAGGTAGAAATGACCGCTGGTTGGTCCCTCAGCGTGAGTTCTGACCGCCAAGCGAGCAAGCGAGTATAACTTTGATAGTTCTTGTCGCTGCGTCAAACTTGTGTTGAGAAAGTACTCGCCGGCCGTGGGAACAGCAAGCGATCAACTATTACTATATTATGTGTTTCTTTTATTGACACGGGATCTTATATCTTATTTACTTTTCTTCAGCGAGAAAATAGTTGATTCCTAATCGCTTACTCGTGGGCGGTGGGATAAGTGCATAAAGCACTTAGTAATTTTTGTATATATGAAAAAAGCCTCAGAGGAACGCTGTCTCGCCAACCGTAGCACTAAGGAAGGAATATTCTACGGGCTACTCGGGCGTGATCTTGACACTGTTTATAAATATACGACAACTCGTAGAGCAGCACGCGTTATCTGCTGTGATTGGTTGAATGAATTTTCAACAGCCAATCACAGCAGATAACGCGTGCTTGACAATTCGTCACATTAATTCTGCGATAATTTTGAACTGGGAAACTCGGGGTTACTCTCTCTCACATTATTTTGAATGGACAATGTATGCGTAGTATGAGTAAAGAATGCAATTACTAATTATCAAATATTATTGTAAGTAGGGTTATTGTTTTTTTAAGGAAACGGTGAATTTTACTCAGTAAAATATAAGATGATAGGTACCATAACATGCCGCAGTTTACACAAATACGTGCACATTTTATAAAAAAGAGAAATATTTGCCAATGAATCCTTGAACTAAAATTCTATCTCCATAGTAAAAAACGAAGTTTTATCACTGTTTCTAGTGGCTGCAGTGAAAACGCCCTGCCTCGTCAGTAAATAAGAAAAAGTATACAATTTTAATTAAATTAATCATAAAATTATTTAAACTTAATGTTACAACAAATGACATTAGGTTTTTGTTATGCCGCGATTATGACAAGCGTCATTTATTTTTGTATAGGAACCTTTTTCTTTTTCAAATTAATTGAAAAAGGTTTACATTGTTTGAAAGGCTAAAAAACATAGATTTAGGTCTTTATATAGTTTTTATTTTAAATTATTCATTATTAGATATTTTGAAAAGTTAGGGTAAAAACTTTAGGTTGGTATATTCTTCATCGAAGGTTGTTTCATACAAATGATAACATACATCATAACAAAAAAAAAAACAACTATGAGTATATAAGAGTTGGGTAAAGTTTAGGGGATACAATTACGATGGATAATAAAGTCTAAATTAGCCAGAACTCATTTGCAAGTTGATGATTTGCATATAAGTGCATATTACAAACTTAGTCGATTAATCTCTCATGGTGATATTAGTAACAGATAATGAAATAAGCACAGTATAATTATTGCCACGTGCATATAACACGACTGAATTAGTTATTCAGATTGCTCATGCATTAAATGCAATTCTATGGATTGTGATTAACAAAGTTGTCTAAAAAAAAATACGTCTTTTATACGGTCTTTATATTATATTTTGTCCTTTTTCTTCTTTACTGAATTTTAATTCATTGGTAATCTTTTAGGGGGTGAGTAATGATGCCGAGTAGTTTGCGTAGGTGTAGGTATCCATTCCAAAATTGAATCATCTACATAAAATAATACGATTTTCAGAAGTGAATCAGATTCAATAGGTATCAGTCGAAAATAAAAAGAATAAAAAGTAGAAAGAAGAATTAGTATAATATCTAAAGAAGGTCTGCTCCCTAAGCTATTAGACACCGAATATCGGTGTATTATCTACATAATTTACTAGCTGCCTCCCGCGACTTTGCCCGCGTGGCATTAGTACACTGCCTATTATAAGATATAGTCCGCCACCACGTCTGTACGCGATAAACTAAAAAACGATTGATAGGATTTTCATGCGGTTATCACCAACAGAAAGAACGAGAAACAAGGAAGGTTTTTGTGTATAATTTGCCATGGGCAAAGCCGGGACGGGTCGCTAGTCACATCACACTTAATATATATTTAATTCACACTAATATTATAAAGGCGAAAGTTTGTGAGTGTGTGTGTGTGTTTGTATGTTTGTTATTTGTTCATGCTCGAACGGCTGGACGGATCTGGTTGAAGGTAGGCACAGAAATAGATTATAGTGTAGAATAGCGCGCATAGGATAATTTTTATCCCGGGCATATGTTCCCTTGGGATAATTATCGACATTCACGCAGGTAAAGCCGCTGTCAGAAGCTAGTAATAGATAAATAAGTCCATGCATATTAAATTCTAAAGTTCTCTTAGCTGTTTATTTTTAGAAACATTATTGTTTTATTCTTAGAACAAAGGTAATCATTATTAAGGTAATCCATCGTTAAAGGTGGCAAAAAAGGCATCGCGGAATTAACACTCTACGTACTGAGGTTTGGGTGTTTTCCTATTTACCTAATGGAAAATACGTGGTTGGGGCATTATATTTTGTCTGTTTTTGCGCTATCCCTAAAACCTCTTTGTGTGATTCTTTGTTCTTGAGAGAAGAGGTATTATAAGTTTATATTTACTTGACCATAACGACAACCGAAAAAAAAAAATGTAATAATAGAGATCTCGCAGGCCATCTAATTGTGCCGTTTGTACCAATCCAGGTATTAAAATGGATGTAAAATGGTATTAAAATTTAAGGATTGTTCTCATGTAAGTGACTTTGTGTCTTTTTTGAGAATAAATATCTTTAAACCTAAAATGATTATTAATGTAGGCAGTAGTCATTCTGCTGTTATGGGCTGGAGCTCTTGCTGTAGAATTATTTGGTTTCGCACTTCCTCCGGGACACCGTTTCACTCATTTCTTAAGAGATTCAGTATATCAAGATACTTGACAGTGTTTAAATGACCTTCGTACACATGGACTAACACAACCATAGAAATATAAAATACAGGAGAAGTGGCAAGGGGGCGTGTCGGTGTCCGCGCGACGTGGTCTGACTGAGCATGTCACAGGCAAATGGCCGGTCTCCGCTAAACAGTGCGCTTTCGACCGTCATCGTGAAAAATTACAAGAATGCCGTGTTGTTCAGTGGTTTCTTGTAAAAAGCGAAGCCTAAACCAAAACTTTGTAAATCATAGAATCACTTAAATTAAGTGAGTACAAGTATTTCACTATATTTGTCTTTAAAATCATGAAAAACAACAAATCGTAAAATATTTCTTGCTTCTACTATGTTATTTTTGTATTGAAATATCACAGCGACTGTACTATTTTTGCATTAAATACATTGCTTCCTAACCATTACCTAAGTTTGTCGCTAAGTGACTGGACAAGCAATCTAAAAATCACAAAACGATACATCATTGAGCGGATGCATCGCGTAGTACGGCCGCTGCTCCTTGCGACGAGTTAGTGATGTGCTTGTGCAGATCCACTAACGTAGGCTATCGATAACAATGTCGATGACAAATGAAATTTTGTTATTATATTTTATTTTCAATTTGTCAACCGTTTTCAACCGGTTGGAAAATCGATGCGAAATAATGTGTATTACTTATTTTGATTATTTTACAGTGTAGTAGAGAAATGCGTAACCAACTTTTTGACAAAAAATGCAACCCCAATAATATCAAAGTGTCAAGTGCTGCACAAATACCTCCACTTTACAGGTCAGTGATTAAACACCATAGGACTAGCAGGGTTCAACAATACCTCCTGTTTCAATTCAATTCAATTTATTTATTTCAAGTAAAACAGACTCATAACATAATAACAATAATAGCAGCACAAAACAATTAAATTTTGCTACATTAAAAATAAATTAAACATTACGCTATGAAAGCCTAAACCAAAGCAACCGGATTTTTTGATTGTTTGAATTTTTTGATTTACTTAATAATTTATATTTTTAGCTGCATATTTGTTTTAACTATAAAATTTTCTGGACAAACCGTTTTTTTATTTATTTTCAAGTTATTAAAAAAAAAATTGTACAATAATAAATGGGTGAATCGATAAGTTTCCGATTTAGTCAATCACTAGCGTGTATGTAAAATAAATTGCTTTTGCATAGCACAACGATAGCGACCGATGTTTTTGTGTGCGTAATTTGTACGGTGATTGGTATATACACGCTGTGCTTGAAGGGATAAGGCTTATAATTTATTGTGTAGTACGTTCTGATTTAAGAAATGCGGGTGTGTGCGCGACTGCGTATCTATTGCCTTTACTGAACTGCATGTGTAGTAGTTGACGTGTGGTAGGGGCAAACTGGAGACACAGGTTTCCGATATATTTTCGTCTACCGGGCATATCTCCTTGCTTATTATATCTATGAACACAACCATATTCCTCATAATTTCGCACTAAACGTTGAAAGAAAATCTTACATGACTGTTAGTTTCATGAACACGAACAGGATTAACTCGAGACCAATAGTGGTTAGTGCGGCGTTTGTACATGCCGTTTTTGCTGAAGTTTGTTTCGTCAGACCACACAATGTAACTCAAAAAAATTGGGTTACGGTCAATTATTTCTCTCAGCATGTTTTGACAAAATTGTCATCGTCTCTCACTATCCCCAGGATGCAATTTTTGTACCAACCGATCATCACGATAACATTTATACTTTTATTTTTGCAACACTTTAAGTACGCGAGTGTGGGTTGTTCCAATCACTTCGGCAGCATATCTGCATGAAGGCCTCGTAAATTATTCAAAGTATGTTAAAACACTTAGATCAAAATCGAAATAGTCCTGCTGAAGAGTTTTCCGTCGCTATTTGATACTACCAGTATTTTTTTTAATTTTCTACCATTCTTTTCAATACGAACCGAGTTGGTGCCTGTCAGTCACGATATCGCTCTCCATACCACCGCAGAGCTAGATTCTTATTTTTGTTATTTAAAAAATAAGCTCCCATTAAATCAAATTGTTCATAATAAACCATTTTTACCGTGAGACAAATATGAAATGATTCGTAAAACCAATCATCATCTGCCTAGCCTTTTTCCCAATTATTGTTGGGGTCGGCTTCCAGTCTTACCAGCTGAGTACTAGTTTTTACATGGAGCGACTGCCTATCTGACCTCCACAACCCAGTAACTGGGTAACACGATACCCCTTGGCAAGACTGGTGTCAGTATATCAGGCTTCTGACTACCCGTAACGACTGTCAAAGATCTTCAAATGACACCCGGGACCAACGGCTTAACGTGCTTTCCGAGGCACGGAGGAAACTCGGTATGTTGAAATGGTCACCCATCCACGTACCGACCTCGTCAAGCGTTGTTTAACCTTGAAGATCGACCCGTGCGGCTGTTATTATTTAGCCACGAGCTCCCATTTGTAAAACCAATCAAATGTGAATAACAAATGACAATATATTTTCAAATGATTAGTGACCATAGAAATATAAAATACAGCAGAAGTGGCAAGGGGGCGTGTCGGTGTCCGCGCGACGTGGGCTGACTGAGCATGTCACAGGCAAATGGCCGGTCTCCGCTAAACAGTGCGCTTTCGACCGTCATCGTGAAAAATTACAAGAATGCCGTGTTGTTCAGTGGTTTCTTGTAAAAAGCGAAGCCTAAACCAAAACTTTGTAAATCATAGAATCACTTACAATAAGTGAGTACAAGTATTTCACTATATTTGTCTTTAAAATCATGAAAAACAACAAATCGTAAAATATTTCTTGGTTCTACTATGTTATTTTTGTATTGAAATATCACAGCGACTGTACTATTTTTGCATTAAATACATTGCTTCCTAACCATTACCTAAGTTTGTCGCTAAGTGACTGGACAAGCAATGTAAAAATCACAAAACGATACATCATTGAGCGGATGCATCGCGTAGTACGGCCGCTGCTCCTTGCGACGAGTTAGTGATGTGCTTGTGCAGATCCACTAACGTAGGCTATCGATAACAATGTCGATGACGAATGAAATATTGTTATTATATTTT
Source organism: Orthosia gracilis (assembly GCA_947562075.1). Lineage (NCBI taxonomy): Eukaryota > Metazoa > Arthropoda > Insecta > Lepidoptera > Noctuidae > Orthosia > Orthosia gracilis. The sequence continues at coordinate 47,493,440 of OX387268.1, forward strand.
ATTTTCAATTTGTCAACCGTTTTCAACCGGTTGGAAAATCGATGCGAAATAATGTGTATTACTTATTTTGATTATTTTACAGTGTAGTAGAGAAATGCGTAACCAACTTTTTGACAAAAAATGCAACCCCAATAATATCAAAGTGTCAAGTGCTGCACAAATACCTCCACTTTACAGGTCAGTGATTAAACACCATAGCACTAGCAGGGTTCAACAATACCTCCTGTTTCAATTCAATTCAATTTATTTATTTCAAGTTAAACAGACTCATAACATAATAACAATATTAGCAGCACAAAACAATTAAAATTTGCTACACTAAAAATAAATTAAACATTACGCTATGAAAGCCTAAACCAAAGTAACCGGATTTTTGATTGTTTGAATTTTTTGGTTTACTTAATAATTTATATTTTTAGCTGCATATTTGTTTTAACTATAAAAATTTCTGGACAAACCGTTTTTTTATTTATTTTCAAGTAAACAAAAAAAATTGTACAATAATAAATGGGTGAATCGATAAGTTTCCGATTTAGTCAATCACTAGCGTGTATGTAAAATAAATTGCTTTTGCATAGCACAACGATAGCGACCGATGTTTTTGTGTGCGTAATTTGTACGGTGATTGGTATATACACGCTGTGCTTGAAGGGATAAGGTTTATAATTTATTGTGTAGTACGTTCTGATTTAAGAAATGCGTGTGTGTGCGCGACTGCGTATCTATTGCTTTTACTGAACTGCATGTGTAGTAGTTGCCGTGTGGTAGGGGCAAACTGGAGACACAGGTTTCCGATATATTTTCGTCTACCGGGCATATCTCCTTGTTTATTATATCTATGTTAGTGACTAATCAATTACACGGGATTCACTCGTGTTTGTCTGCATCGTTGGTCTAGTGGTCGTAAGCGCATGAGTTCTTGGGTTCGATGCTCAGGTCGAGCAAAGCGTTGGGCGCGGGCTTGCGGACGTCGAGTAATGGGTAGCTCGCTATCCGATAAGGTCAGCAAAACTGACGGGGCCAGGTAGGACAAGACAAAATATGTCTTCGAGCAAAGTGATAATAGTTAATACCACTTAGTACTTATACGGTAAATGATGACAATACTGGTATAGTTGTTCTATCTTACGAAGGCGGGTTGGTCTTAGTCGTGTTTGTAGATGCCCATGCACATTGTTTCTGTGTTAAGGCGATACTGAGTGTTCCCGAGCTTACGCACACAGAATCAATGTGCATGTATCTACATACACAATTAAGAACTAAGACCAACCAGCGCGTCGTGAGTTAGAACAAACTGTATTAGGCTCCATATAAAGGGGAGTCAAGTAAAAGATTTGAAAGGGAAAACGAAATACTAATACTCGAATGAAAAGTTCACGTCATGAAAGATTGTTTATATTATTCGCTAGCACTGAACCGCTGACTAGTGGAAAACTGAAATTCAACATCCTATATCTCACCAAATAAGTATATTCAGTGAATAATTTAAATCAAATATAAGCAAAAAATAAGGTATACTCGAATGAAGAATCGAGAAAGCTATATTTCCGACTTGGCAATGAAGTACCTACGTAAATTATCAATAGATAAGAAGACGTATAAATGACATTCAATTTAGTTCAAGACCAGTGAAAGCACATCCGATGTTCTTGAATAAAATCGATAGCTAACCGGTACGCATGCGTCTGCGCACTCCCGAGTCGATCATTAGCATACTAACGCTATCTGCATCATGATGACAATCTGTGGTAGGTACTGCCTGCCACCAATTAGTTAAAACAGTGCCGAATGTAGAGCACAACCTAATTCAAATTAAACTTGCTGAAAACTAAGATAGTTTGTTTTACTGAGTAAGTAAGTAAGTCTGTCAATCTGCTCTGCATAAATCTTACCATGCTTGAGGTGAGCTGTTGTAAATCCATAGCTTCAGCTGGAATTTCACTTCAATTTACTTTACCTGAGTTACCAGGGCTAATGAAAAAGCAAGAGCTGGTAATCCTCAGCGCAATTTAATTTAACTTGATATTTACTATTCTTCTCTAAGTTAGTGATATTGTTCTTCTATTGTTTATTCTGTGTCGAATAAATGTTTTTTTTGGTTTTTTTTTTCTATTTTTAGTGAGATGTTTACAGAATAGCACTGCTGACGACTCCCATGGCGGATACGAACTGGTAATTTGTCTGGAAACTCCAGAATTGGTAATTACGAACTAATCTAGCCACTAATAACAAGTTAGCTACGTTTTTATTATAAACTTGAACCATCCAAAAACTAAAGGATGCAAAAAATGCTGACTTCATTATGAAAACCCAGACTAGCGATAATGTCAGAAACTACAGGCTCTATCAATCAATTGTGTCGAGTTAATGTCGTTAACTTGTACTTAACCGGTTATTTTTAAATAGAAGGTGTAAACTGGGAGAGATAACTCTCTCCACGTTCGGTATCATTCATTTAACAGCTGCCAATGACATCTCCGTGGCATTCTTATGATAATCAGGTAATGGTTTACGGTTCACTTCCTGTCACGGAGATGTACACCTTGATGTTACGGGGGGGGGTTACCATACATATAATAAATCTGTAGAAAAGTCGTTTTGTTTATCGAAAATATTTCCAAAAAAAAAACAGCCAGGGTGGTAATGGATAACCAACAGGAAACCCACATGCAGCATTTTTAGAATTTTTGTCTGTTTATCTGTTTGTCTGTTTATTTGAGCAAGCATTACATAAAATGTACGAAATCAATGTAGATAACTTTTATACATAAAAAAATGTGCATAACTTGAACTATTATTTAGTTTATGTTTCATCGTAATAGGTTCACTCTATCAAAATATAAATGAATTTAAAGTGTTCAAGAAGTAAAAAGGTAGATAGGGTAGGTAGAGTAGGTAGATTAGGTAAGGTAGGGTAGGGTAGGCAGGGTAGGTAAGGCATGGTAGGTAGGTAGAATAGGGTAGGGTAGGTAGCTAGGTAGGTGGGGTAGGGTAGGTAGGATAGGGTAGTGTAGGTATGTTGGTAGCCAGTTGATGGGAGCGAAGCCGTGGAGGACAGCTAGTTAAAATATAATTTACTTTTGCCATTTATCGCTTGAGAAAGCGAGTGAAATTGGTACGGGATGGGCTTATTACTGTAATGGTACCCAATACGTGTTATAACAATGAGTGAAGTGAATAAGTGCTATCAAAGAGTCGTCGCTCAGATGCATCATGTGATGGAAGATACTCGATGGATCATTCACTCACGCGCAGTTAACTTAGTTATAAAGATAAATAAATAGATTGATGATCTAAATAGATGAAATATTGTTGAAAGTGGTATCTCTTTGATAATAATGGTGTGCATTACATTGTATTTCATGTTAACCTGAAAATCATTATTACAAACGCTTGCCTCTACTCGCAGTGGTACTCAAATAGATAATATTTTTTAACTTCAGTTGTGAACTTGGATTTTATAACTCCTTCTTCAGTTACCATCGTCCTATGTGGTCCCGATTTAGACGTTGTGAAGCCGTTTTAATGTTCATGTAACAACAAAAACACCCTCTCCTTAGTCCGCATTATTATGCAACTACGGAACCCTATTACTGCGCGTGGCCCGACACGCACTTGGCCGGTTTTATTCCTATTACAACCAACTTGGTACGGCAACCTAAATGTGCTAAATCCGACACGCGTTTGGCCGGTTCTTTTTTATCGCTATGGTGACGCTTTAAACTTTTGAATACTCTTATGACATTTTTTTTATAATCTATTGGCTCGTATTGTACCACTATCTCGCCTGACGGTAAGCGATGATGTGGTCTATCTTATTATCATTATTATGCCTTTTTTTACATTCGTTGTCTGACTTTGCCTGTGTCCTCAGATAAATGCAAACATAACATTTCAGCTGCATCTGACCAAATATTTAATTTGCTTGGCAGAGAAAATTAATTGCGTCTGCAAAAAGGTTTAACCTCATAAATTAATCTTATCACTTTTGATAGGTACAATATACCTACGGTGTGCCTAAAACATTTAAATATAATAAAGTATCCAACATCACCGGAGATATACAGAAATGTCTACAAGCATTTTTAGTTCTATAATCTAACGTAGGATTTAAAAATGTGCGGATTTACCATCACAATTTTTTAATTCTTCAGAACAGACGATTATTATTTTCGTGAGAATTTATTGTATTATCAATTAAATAAAATAAAAAAGAACAAAATATGCAAGACGCACTAATACATAATTATGTATGAACAAGGTGATCAAAACAGCGGAAGCGCAATTAGCAGCAATTAAATATTCACGATGCATTCGCAAAGAATGAAATAAATAAACTTGAATTTAAGATTATTTACTTATATTTAGATAGCTGTTTTATTTATGTATTTACTGGTTTCTTGAATATATTTAGATTTCACTCGCGGCGTGCTGTCGAAGACTTTCCCGTAGGTACCGTGTATTTTTCGATCAAGTAGTAGCATGACACTGGGCGATAGCGTAGTTTTCAAACATTAAAAGATATTTTTATAGGTTGATAAGACGTTTATTTATTAATTCTTTCTACCAAATAATTACCGGTTTCTTGAATATATGTAGATACATATTACTCGCGGCTTGCTGCCGAAGACTTTCTCGTAAGTTCCGTAGGCATTATCCGATCAAGTAGTAAGCATATGACACTTAGCGATGGTATGGCTTTCTAGCATTTTTACAACAAGAGTTTTCATTTAGATATAATTTTGAATTATTACTTATCAATACCAAATACTTGCTGGTTTCTTGAATAGTAGGCTTTATTCGCGGCTTGTTGCCGAGAAGGTTTCCGTAAGAACCGTAAATTTCCCTACACAAAATTAGCCTAAGACACTCACCGAGGGTACCTACAGACGTCTATAAGTGTAAGAATTTTCATTAGATTAATATTTAGGTGAAAACAAACAATTTTTCATCTTTGTAATTTATTAATGTTATAAGGTTTACGTTCGGTGATGATACGTCTTGTGTAGGTAAATATTTCGATGTGTCAATGTACGTTCGCAGTCATATGACCACGACAGTGCGTCCTCCTTACTGAGAAGGGCCGTCTCCGCGACCGTGCAGGCGCTTCGCCTTGTCCTTATTTCAGACCAGCACAAGAATCTCAGTCGCTTTACACAACCTGTCTAATGATTGATTGTTATTACTACAAGTTACCGCTACACTTGAAACCTCCTTTATGTACTTGGAAGAAGTTTAAATAAAGAACCTGCATATGAAGATGTTCGACTTTAATAAGATGTTTAACAAGTCCTTAATCCGCAACCAGAATGAAATGTAAAATAATGCGAATTTATTGTTATTTATTATTACCAAAGAAGGGCACAAAAACCTTAATTGATACTGAAATTTTGAAACATGTGTCGTGCTTTCCTTTTAAGGCTCGTAACATTGGATCCTTTCTTTAATTTGATCATAAATTAAGTGCTTTCAAAATGTTCTTAAATCGTATGGGCGCATGTTTTACTGAATAGGTGGGTCACATGAATAGTAATATTCACCTACAGGTTGTCGACAAATTTAATTAAACATAAAAATAACAAAAAAGAACTTAATTGAGACAGTCTTTTAAATTAAACGCAGAAATATTAATCCAGAAAAAACAACTAAAGGTTACTTTTTATGTTTTGACAGTATCATTACCAATGTCTTGGACTCTTGGTCAAGGTAATATTATGAAAGTACTGAACATAAAGTAATGTACTAATATAAAGATGTATGTCACGTTTACACATGGCATAGATACGATTATGTAGTTTGTAGATACATTATAATATCTTAGGAATTCAAAATTAATAAAAGCTTATCTACAGTTTCAAGGCGATTATATAATCCTGGTTTTTACATATTTCATCGTAAAAAAACAGGGGTAAAAATACCCCGACACATTTTATTTCATGCTACATAATGTATCTATTAGTAGACACGCTTCGATCGGCAATCTATGGAACACGTTATTATGACACGATATCTTGCGAAAACACCCTGATTCAAACAACAGAACGCCCTTCTGGGCTTTAGGACGACTGCACCTTAAAACAAAAAAAAACGAAATCAAAATTGGTTTAGGCGCTATGATGTCAAAGACAGATACCAAAATACACAGACACACAGGTACACACGTCAAACTTATAACACCCCTCTTTTTCCGTCAGGGGTTAAAAATGCAAAGCTATTCCAATAATTTGATACTTACTTATTATCTCTAGACCTCCATTATTACTACAGCAGAGTTGCATTACAGGTAAACAAGGATATGAAAACCACAGTATGAACTTGTTCGGGCTGAACTCTGAAGGCTATGACCCGACAAGTCAGGTGAACTACTGTAGGACCGGTGCTCTCGGCGTGGAGCACAACTCGTGCGCAACCTTACCTACACAGTCTCATCACTTGCTATAAACAATTACATGCACTTGTATCAAGTTAATGAAACACGGAAGTAAGGAGGAAGTGACTTTTTCTGTTAATTAGTTTCTACTTATAGAAATACTAGCACTCCGCCCGCGACTTCGTTCGCATGTTTCGTATTTTATTCAACTAAGTACAGATGACTTTATTATGTACTTTGTTATGTTTATTCTTTTAGTGAAGGCGACCAAAAATAAGCTACTGTTAAATCAATAATAAATGGTGTATCGTAGATTAAGTAAGGATTAAGATATTAGGTTTAAGTTAGGATTTACGAAACTTTAATGATGTGCCCGATAAGTTTTAGCTAAATAAAGGGCTCGTGGGTAAATAACAGTCACACCGGTTATTCGACCAAACCCTCAGTCATGAGACTACAAATCCAAAGCGAGTACATCACTCACCATCTAATACTATGGACAAGACAGTGCAGTGGAACTTCCGCACGAGTCTTACGATAAATATGGATAAAACTAAGGTCATTTAAAATACCCATGTAGCATTCATTCTCATGAAAATCGGTGACTTTACAGAAGGTATTCATCGAATCCGACTGAGACACGGACAGGAAATCTGAGGTAACCAAAATAGCCCCAAGGATGACCAAACTTTGGTTGTGTTAAGCAGACCAGACTAATCTGTTCGCAGAACAGATGGCCTATGGGACTGAAAGTTTCTGGAGTGTCCTGGCGAGGGCCGCAAGTCTGTTAAATCCGAAGAGCAGAAGACTGGTTGCGAGTTTTAAGTCGCATAATTTCGGGTGGAGCAAAAGCTACTTTATTATGAAAACGAATGTTGCATAAATTAAGCGACACTAAAACGTCACTCACAACACATAAAGTTACCTACGCTTGTTTGGCCTTACACTTTTGTTGACATTTTTTGTGTTTTGTGGCCTGAGACAATCGCTCCAGTTCGGTAGTTCCAAATCGAGGTAGAGGTTATTTTAGTGCCGTAAGATTCTTCAAAAACCATTGATACGCCTAAATCATCTTTTGGGACTAATTCTGAAAAACTGGTGATAGCAATTTATTATTTGCCGAAGGAATAAGAATTTTCAAACCAATAAATGTCTCCCTTTTAACCTCTTTAAAGGTTGAATTTCCAAAAATCCCTCCTAAGCTATGTGCAGTAAAATAATTCAAACATCTTGATTATTTCCTAAAGAGTATTTTGGGGGAATTCCGAAAAAGTAATAACTAAAAACAACCTACATCATTTATTATAAATAAAATATGCTACATTTTAATTATTAATCGTTTACTAGAAGCGTTTACTGTAGGTATTACAGCAATTAATGCCAAGTATTAATTGTACAATTAACGGTCCTTTTGTAATGAGCTCCGTTGTCTTATAATTATTGAGAAGTAAGGAGTAATTAATATAAAAGAGGATGGAAATATGGAAAATATCAGCAAAAGAAAAGTTGAATCGTAACGTCTTTTTGCCCTACTCGCATATCTTTGAAACTTATGGATCCAAACTTATGGAACCATCTTGTTTATAAATTCATTATTGCGTTAAGAAAAAAAATCAAAGATAAATATGGGAACGAATTTTGCCCTACTAGAACTACAGCCTAGTGCTTAATGAATTCGGTATAATAACTAAATAACGGGTAATATTTAATTTTAAAACCTTTTTAAATCATGCTTCTATTAGGTCTGTGAGGTTTTTTGTACTCTGTAGATCTACAATTCTGTTGCAAACGTGTCGCGCACTAACTTAATAATAGTTAAAACAAAATTAATTACTTATTGATATTGCGATAAGACCGCCGTTGTACCCATTGTATAAAGTTTCTGTAAAAGAAATGGGTGCTTAGCATTTGGGTGTACAATAAAGTAGATCTAACGTTAAAAAGACTGCATTAATATTGCCACCATGAAAATTATATAAATCACATAAAATATTACGAGTACATTAAATATTTTCCTGATACTCGTAGTCATAATTTTCGTCGTTAATTACAGTCATAATTTTCCGAGCTGCTAATAACAATATTGCAGTTGAATTATATTATAAATATAAATTCTTTGAAACAATTTTTTTAAACGACTTCCCAAAAAGGAAGAGGTTTCTCAATTCGACTGTATATACGAGTACCTATATATGTTTTTTATTTGTGTTCGCGGATAACTTCGTCGTTTATGAACTGATTTTGATGATTCATTTTTTATTGGAAAGGTCCAATAAAACATCCCAAGGGTGGTACCATAATAAGGAAACCAGACTCTGATGATGGGGTCCTAGAGAAATCGAGGGAACTCCTCAAATGTTATAGGCATACATATAGTGATTTTGGTATTTTCATCAAAAATGCAATCATTTGCACTCAGAAAGTACTTACCATTTGGTGAAGTGGAACTGATGAAGAAGACCACAATGGCGACTGGAACTCAGAAATAAAACAATATGTCCTAGCCGTGTTTGGGCTTATTGGAATCGTCATGAGATGTACTTTGGCTATAAATGAGTTTTTGAATTAAGTATTTGAAGTTCAGTAAAACTCGACTTTAGCCTGGAAACGGAATTAAAGTAGGGTTTAACACGTTCTCGACTCCACTTATTTAATCGGTTGAACGCTGTAATTACCGAAACAATTATGTAAATATTTGGGGGCTGGGTCACCCGCGTCCGTAGGAATGTACCCCTTTCGATTCCCTACACGTGGTCCCCGGGTGGTGCAAATCAGGTGACAAACTGGTGGTAGGCTTCGGCCGAAGGCTTGCGACCACCCACCGGGCAAAGACGTACCGCCAAGCGGCCTAGTCGTGTTCCGGTATGATGCTCGGTGCAGCCACTAGAGGAGTTGGGTCGAGGTAGTTGTTCCACAGCAGGCAGGCCGGCCTGACTCGCGCTGTTATGGACGTATCGGAAGACTGGTCGCGGAGGGTAGCGGGATCCGAGGCACGGTGCGCCGCTGGCCGACCGCAGGTAGTTGGGGGCCCAAGTAGTGTGCCAGCCCCACATGAAAGGCTGCCCCGCCAACTGTCGAAAAATCCCGGAATGCGCCATCGTGCTGGTTGGCGACCAGACGAGAGTGCCCGATGGACATTCCTGGGGGGGCTCGGGCGTCCCCGCAGTCTCCAGACCAGTCCCCCAATGATGGCGTCCTATCGGCGCGTGTCTGTAGGTTGCAAGCGTGGAACCTCATCTCACTTCCTTCTCCTCTCCCTCCTCTTCACTCACAGCAATAATGCAAAGGAACAAGAGAAAAAAAGCTGAACAGCGGCAGCACTCACTCTCACATAAGGTGCACCTCAGCAACATCCGAGGTCTGCACTCTAACCTTGTCGCAGTCCATCACCACCTTGAGACTGAGAAACCAGCACTTTTGTTCCTTACGGAGACGCAGATTGGATGCCCGTCAGACGTGGCGTACCTATCTTACCCGGGGTATACCCTGGAGCACATGTTCAAGCCACGCTCTGGTGTATGCATGTACGCCCGGGACGATATCTGCTATCGGCGTCTCCGTGACCTTGAAGACTCAAGCTATTCAGTGCTATGGGCCCTGGTGGACACAGGTCTGGATAAGATCATCTATGCCTGTGTCTACCGATCGCATAGCGGTGATCTGGAGACAACCAGGCTCGCACAGTACCTGAGTGAGGCGGCAGATGTGGCTCAGCTACGGTATCCCTCCGCCCAACTAGTGTTACTGGGGGACTTTAATGCCCACCACCAGGAGTGGCTCTTCCCATACCAGTGCACTGACCATGCTGGACGAGAGATGCGAAATCTTTCGATTGCGCTAAATCTCACCCAGCTGGTCCAAGGGGCTACTAGGGTGCCGGATGTTGATTCACATACAGCCAATTGCCTGGACCTTCTGCTGACAACTGATCCAGACCGATACTCAGTGTCGATTTCATCACCTTTGGGTAGTTCCGACCACTGTCTGGTGAAGTCTGTATCCGTCTACTCCCCGCCCGATCCCAGCCCAAGAGGCACCCGGCGGGTTTGGCGGTACAAGTCAGCAGATTGGGATGGTATGCGTTCTTTCTTCGCATGCTATCCTTGGCGGCCCACTTGCTTCTCTTCGGTGGACCCATCGTCATGCGCTGACGCAGTGACAGATGTGTTGCGTCGGGGGATGGAGTACTACATTCCGTTCTCTGACGTAACGGTGTCCAGCGTTGGCCGTCCATGGTTTGGCGCCGAGTGTGACCGCGCAAACGCGGTTAAACACAAGGCGTACCTAGCATGGGTCGACGCTCGTGTGCGCAAGGCAAATGACGTGAGTCAGAAGAAGAGAGCTTTCAACAGGGCTGCCAAGTCCTGCAAAAAGGCGATGCGAAGGGCACGGTTTGACCATATTAGCAGAATCGGGGACAAACTTGCTTCACACCCCGCAGGTAGCAAGGCGTTTTGGTCCCTGGCTAAATCGGTTGAATCAAACTTCTGTCGCCCCTCACTACCACCACTGCTGAGACCTGACGGGTCGCTGGCCCACTCCGCTGAGGACAAGGCAAACTTGTTTGCCTCCCTCTTTGCGGAATCTTCGCGTCTGAATACTGATGGCACGCGGCCCCCTCCTTCTGCTGTTCGATGTGAGACGAGTATGTCGGATATTCGCATCCATCAGAGGGAGGTCTGTAGGGTGCTGCGTAACCTTGACGTGAACAAGGCTAGTGGCCCGGACGGGATCCCGGCAATTGTACTTAAAACTTGTGCGCCTGAATTGTCTCCAATCTTGACACGCCTATATCGCCTTTCGATGGTGACTGGAAAAGTGCCGAAGGCTTGGAAGCAAGCTAACGTTCAGCCCGTGCCCAAGAAGGGTAGTCGAGCTGACCCGGCCAACTACAGACCCATATCAGTAACGTCCATCCTCTGTAAGAGTATGGAACGTGTACTGAATAATAAGCTCCTGGCATACCTAGAAGACAACGACCTTCTTAGTGACCGCCAATACGGCTTCCGCCGAAACCGGTCAACTGGGGATCTTCTAGCGTATGCCATTCACATCTGGAGTGAGGCCATCGAGAACCACGGGGAGGCGCTTGCTGTCTCCCTTGACATATCGAAGGCCTTTGACAGGGTCTGGCACGAGAGCCTTATTGGTAAGCTTCCTTCCTTCGGTCTGCCTAATGGTCTGTGTGACTGGATTACAGACTTCCTGAGGGATCGGTCCATCCGAGTGGTTATCGATGGCTGCTCGTCCGGTCAGTTAGGTATTAACGCCGGAGTCCCTCAGGGGTCAGTGCTCTCGGCAACATTGTTCTTGCTGCACATTAATGATCTGCTAAAACCCGGCACCTTTGGGTATGCAGACGACAGCACTGTTGCTGAGAGATACGTGTCTGGCGCACGGGCTACTGGGCCTCAAGTCCGGTCTCTTCGGGAGGCCATGGTTGAGCGCTTGAACCTGTCTTTGGAGGCAGTCTCCGAATGGGGCAATGCCAATCTAGTCAGTTTCAATGCTGCCAAGACCCAGGCGTGTCTTTTTTCCGCAAAAAAGAGCCAATTCCACCCGGCTCCATCCTTCCGTGGTGTAACCGTGCCGATAACGGACCATCTCGACCTTCTTGGTGTTACGTTGACATCGACCCTCAATTTTGGTCCTTTCATTGAGGCAAAGGCTCAATTAGCTGCAAAAAAGTTAGGGATCCTTGCGAAGGTGAGATGGTACTTCACGCCTGAACAGCTGCTCAACTTGTATAAAGCGCAAGTTCGGTCATGCATGGAGTACTGCTCTCACCTCTGGGACGGATCTGCCAGGTACCAACTTGACGCACTTGAGTCGATTGACAGACGGGCCAGGAAACTTATCGGCAATGATGCGCTGGTCGACTCAAAGCTCCAGAGCCTTGAACACCGACGACGAGTTGCCAGCCTGTCGGTTTTCTATCGGTTACATTTCGGGGAGTGTGCGATGGAACTGCACAATTTGATTCCGCCTAGCCCTTTCCATCATCGGACTACAAGACGTACGGCAATGCGCCATCGTTACATGGTTGATATCCCACCCATACGCACAAAGCGTTTCGAAAATACTTTCATTGTGCGAACAGCTAAGGAGTGGAATTCCCTGCCGGCGTCTTTGTTTCCCGATAGCTACAACCTAGGGGTCTTCAAGTCAAGAGTGAATAGGTTACTTCTAGGCAAGCGTGCTTCACCTTCGACCACATCATCACTTAACATCAGGCGAGATAGTGGTCAAACGCGAGCCTATAACAAATAAAAAAAAAAAAAAAAAAAAAAAAAAAATTAAAAAAAAAAAGCATTGTGTTTCGAGTGGGTTCATTAAAATCCAGAAACCTTAAGATTTTGAAGTTGAGTACATGTCGAACTTTAGGCTGAAACTTCTCAAACGTTTTCATTCACTAAGCTAAACTTTAGCATTAAATTAGGGTTTGACAAGTTCTAAATTCAAAATTCACAAACTTTTCAACACAAAATAATATAACTATAATATGGCAAATTGACGTTAGGTTTAGGTGTAAGTGATTTCTAAACTACCCACTAATTGGACTCGCTTGCAGTAGTATAGTTATTGTGCGGTTAAGCGCTTGCTAATTGTCTTCTGTATTACTTATGGCTTTGTTAGTAAACAGAAAGACTTTAAAAATGTCATACATACATATGACTAACACCTGTTTCTCATGGGGGAGACAGAAACTGCAGAAGTCATCTGCTATGATCCACACAAATACTCTTGCTCCGTTTACGCTGGCCAAGTACTAGTCACCAGACAGAGAAGCAGCAGTAGGTGCTGTAGAAAAAGCATCATTATAATAAGCAAAGGCTTCAAAGGGAAGGGAAGGGGGGACTTTCAACATCGATGTTCTTCACATGCTCGGCATCTGAGTTCTTCTAATAATCTCTTCTTACTCTGTCCGTCTCATACTGCTGCTTTAGTCACTCTTCCTTTCTTATACAGTCTATTCTTCTTTGAAATGCGCTTCACCGCGATTTCAGGACGGCCACCAGTCGGTATGCATTTGTTGGAATTGGAAGTACGTGTGACGTCATTAAATCATGAATCTTCACTTTGTAAATACAAAGGTTTGCTAATTAATACAAACTGTCATATTTATTATGCACCTACCGACAAATGACGAAGTTACTACCAAAATTATTGTTGTGTTGTCAAATACCTACAATTGTAAGAGTACCCACTTAAGTAAATATTCAGTTAGTATCAATATTCTTTCGAATATTGATTAAGAATGACTAAATAGGTAGGCGATTTTAAATTCCTTAATTGTCTTGATACGTTTTGAACTGGTTTCATTGCATAGGAATTGATTATTTACCTAATTGTGAGATTATTTATAGCAGTGTGGAAAATAGTGGGGATATCGCACCATTTTCTAGCATTTGAGGTATTGAGACAAGTCTTCTCGTTACTATAAAATAGTGTGTACTTCGTAAGTTGACTTACTTTGTTGTGAACTACAAGGCCAGATATTATGTTTTAATTGTGATAGAGGTATTGTTTTCGTGAATTGTTATATTTTGTGAAAGATCGTAAACACAAGCTTCACGTAAGTTATTTGATATTGTAACTTGATTATTGCTAATGGTTGTGTTGAAACTGTACCTGTATCATATTATGGCCTTTATTCCTAATAACATGTTTAACTGATTTAAGGGCTATTCATGTTCTTTGCCTTACCCTTGTTGTTTTGATTCTGTAACATTGTGAAATGTTTCAAGATTCATCTTACAATGGTAATAATAGAATTAGATCTTTATTGTGATAAACGATATTTTTATGATTGTAAAAGATATCTATAAACACTATAGAAGAGCTTCTGTGGAGTTTCTTGCCATTCTTCTCCACGAGAACTAGTTTAGCGAACTGGCGGTATGCTCTCTGAGCCTCAATATGAATTAATTGACAAGCCTAATTGAAATAAATACCTAATTTTATCTTTCTGTGCTTTTCTTCATAAAACCTTTCCCTTATACACCACATACATAGGAACTCTGATACACAGTAAAAAAACCAATAACCATCTTGACATTTCAAGCTTATCTTCGTAAATATCGATATGTTTATATGGAGTTCCTCCATTACTCTAACACATTCAAGCGGAAATTGCGGATTTACTTTGAAAACAACTAAGCAGAGTCATCTCACTTTCTTCTTTTCTGTTACTACCTGTATACTACCTATATATATATATTTATATAAGTATATATTATTTTCGATACGCATGTACGTGTATTATACCTATTTTAGTACGTTATATAATAACTGGTTTTATTTTTATCATTAAACAATGCACCTACCGTGTTATCTCTTCACCACCCTTGGTTGACTGGTAGAGAATGCCTAAGGCATTAAGTCCGCCTTTGTATCTTTTGTGCATGAAGTTTAAATAAATAAAGGCATTTAAATCAGCAAAGGCGATGACCGAAATGCAAAAATTTAAGGGACTGATCACGTGACCTTTTGGTAGCGCCCCGTGCATTCCCATAAATTTTTCCAGTGCCTAACGCGACGCTTTTGGTTGATAGAATGTAGCTTGTCAAGAAACAACAACAGAAAATGTAGTTTGTCTCAGGGCAAAATCTAAAAATGTCGTCATGCAAATTATGGCAATGCCCCATATTCAGTACAATTATCTTTTATAAAATGAAATAAGTGATGATTTATCTATTAAATCTAGGGTCATCGACTAGCGTGCGGTATCTTGGCAAGTGGCAAATGTTCACACAGTGCATAATTACTTGATGATCAACACAGTGACAAAGGAAGTCGGCCAAGCAATCACACCAACCTTGTAACAAATGAAGCTCAGCTAAGGACCGGTACATGCCTTTTCAGTTAAATTAAATAATGGCAATATCAGTAAGTAGGTAATGCTAAAGTTTAAATTTAATAGTTTTCAAGATAAAGTTTTAGACTAAATGTTTATCAGCATCATCAACACACTGCATAGTAACATATAATCAATAAAGTTCAAAACGCTGAGATGAGTAAAGAAGTATTTTCGCCCATAACAATGATTTATTTCCAAACAGGACCTTTCAAATGATTAAAATTAATTCCCAATGGTCGGTAACGGATACAGAAATGTGTCGTGTTATGTGAGCGTCGCTGCACCGTGTGGCTTCGATCAGTAACACTTTATGCAAACTCACGCGCGCACCTCACCTAATTCATGATGTGAAAAGCGTTTTATTTAGATTGTCCAGTCTCATGTGGCTGTAGAAGTTTTTCTAACCTCTCATATCTATTTATAACTGAGACTACAGGTGCAATGCAAACTTGTTCCCACTGCGTATAATCGTTTATCTAGGAGCCTGTGAAGGGCAAGACCGGCCAAAGCAAAACTGCTTTAAAGAATTTAGACTAGCAAAAGTTAGTAAAATCATAGATTATATAAAACTTGTATACAGATGCCTCATATAAAAAAACCGTGCCGACGTAATTAGCGTTTGTTGTCTGTTTATACAGATTATTTTTTTACATCAATCGAGTTCGGTTACGTTCCACCGCTATAGATGATGTTAGCAGCGACTTGCAAGTAAAAGGGTTTTCTCGGTTCGTGACTTTTTCTCTAAATACAGTGACGATATGTTTTAAACACCCGACGGAAAAAGAGGGGTGTTATAAGTTTGACGTGTGTACCTGTGTGTATGTGTATATGTACGTTTGTGTATTTGTGTTTCTTTCTGTGGCATCATAGATCCTAAACGGATGAACCGATATTGATTCAGTTTTTTTTTGTTTGAAAGGTGACTTTATTGAGAGTAATCTTAGTTATGTTTGATGAAAATCGGTTCAGCTATTCTAAAGTTATGGGCGTTTTTTTTTTTTGAAGCTTGGTTTTTTGCAAGATATCGTGCTATAATTACTACGTATTTGGTAGATTGTCAATCGAAGCGTGTCTATTACTAGATAAATGATGTAGCATAAAATAAAAATGTGTTGGGTTTTTTTTTAATTTTTTTTTTTAATTTGACTGGTATAGTATTTTTTGCACGTTTTTACAGTTTTACTGCAGTAACATTTAAAAAAAATAAAGCTCCCCGACATATTTTTATTATACATTCATATCATACATATCATACATACATACATAAATATCTAGTAGTGGACACGCTTCGATCGACAATGTAAAAAAAACACGTAATTATGACATGATTTCTTGCGGGAACAGCCCAACTCAAACAGAAAAAAGCTAATGACTTTTGAACGGCTGCACCGATTTTCATCAAACATAGCTAGGAACACTCTCGATAAAGTCACCTATTGAACAAAACAAACTTTATCAAAATCAGTTCATCCGTTTAGGAGCTATGATGCCACAAACAGATACACAGATACACATATACACACAACTCCACACATCAAAATTATAACACCCCTCTTTTTCCGTTGGGGGTTCAAAATGTGTTGTTACAATACAAGTTTAAATTATCGAGTATCATACCTCAGAAATTTTAAACCACGCCGTCTATTGGAATCTATTTTAAATGATCCGTTCAAATGATCTTTGAAATGTGAATTAAGACCCTAATATTCCCTAATTTTGTGCTTAGGAGAGTTGATTAAACAAGAACAAACAATTTTTATAATAATTCTAGAAAATGTTAATTTTACAAACAATTCAATAACAAATCGATGGATATCGCGCCATCTAGTGATTGAACAAATTTTCTTTGTTAGCGCTGGTTGGGACCCCGCAATGTTCTGACTGATAAGGCACAGTTTTTTTAAATGACTTCGTGTGCGTAGAATAATATTTCTCAATAACACTAGTGCATGAGGGTAGGTTTATAATGCCGCAATGACAGGTGTTAAATACAATGCAAATCATTAGTGAATATGTAAATATTGTGCAGTATGTAAAGTATATAGAAGTTAACGTGAATCATGAAGGTATACGACATACATGACACATGGACCGGCGTTTGTTGACGGTATAGTTGATTGACCATGTGGACGACTCGTGAACGATCCACCTTTCCGTTCTATTTATCAGCTCAGTAAAAAATTGTATGAACTACATAAATAATGCCATTAATAATTATGCAAAGAAATTAAAGACCAAAGCATT
The DNA here is from genome assembly GCA_947562075.1 of Orthosia gracilis. NCBI lineage: Eukaryota > Metazoa > Arthropoda > Insecta > Lepidoptera > Noctuidae > Orthosia > Orthosia gracilis. The sequence continues at coordinate 47,510,914 of OX387268.1, forward strand.
CAGAGAAACGCTTGCTACGGAGAAAGGATTGAAGTTAAATCCGTGCAGACACGTTTAAACCGGTAACGTTTTATTAACTCTAAACAAAGAACTTGAAACGTACATAATATGTTGGAAGATACTGCTGGTGCCCTTGGTGTAACACATGTAGGTACCAACCGACCTACAACTCGCTCGAATGTATATTCAAAATCCGGAATGCGGACGAACTTTGCGCCTCTCTCAAAATGAATTTAATAGAAAAATTGGATTTGTAATTGCTCTACTTATATTGTCACATAAAATGTTGAGTAGGCTTTAGACACCGATATGTAACACAACGTGTACACAATGTAATTGTGTGTGTAAATGCGTTAACAAGTCTTACGTCGTCGCCTTGATTAGTACTTCCCTTTCGCAGAGATTCTAGGCCTTTGTGTGATGCGTGGCACACCTCCCGAGCGGCGCGGGCGCATCACGCATGCGGCGCAGTGGCGGCGGCCGGCTCGGCTCGCATAACGGCAACGTGCACCATTCCGAATCGAACATTTAAGCGAACACAATGAATGTACAACACCGGTTACACACATAAAAAATGCGGTTTGTAGCCGATAATCGTTATCGATCAAATCGTTTGTGTAATCAATGGTTTCCTGTATTCATTTACATGTTAAAGTGACGTTGCTGACTATTGATTAGTTCGTGCAACAATATGCCTTTATTAATTACCAACTAAGTTTATTCGCAGACATCAACATCGTGTAGACATCATTTCTTGGTATTGCATTAAACCAACGTGATTTTTGGTTTGGGTCTTTTTTTTTTGCACAAACTAAGAATCAGAGTCAATATTTTAAAACACTTGGAGTGGTACTGTACAAATGATAAGTCGCGAAAAAGAATCAATATGTCCTCGTAACCAGAGGGCAAGGTATCAAAGTGTAGGTACAAGATGGCACTTGACATTAGGTCAAAGCCTTCGCGAGATGTCTACAAGATGTCGCGTACGTGAGCCTTTTAGTCCTGGAGCTCTTTGTATTATAAAAATGTAGACTTGAATGTCTTCGTTTCACTTTGCTATATACCATCTTTTTCAGATAATTTTCTTTACACGACATTTTAATTAACGACATTATTTTCATGTCCAACATCTTTGCTCAGCTAGACTAAATGTAATTACTATCAATTGAGTAAAAAACCATTTCTGCCATTCGTATATGCATAGTGTAGCGTTAATTTTGCATTAAAAATGTTTGATTTAAGCTGTCCATAACTTCTTGGTTTGGTGCAAGTAGGTTTCTCTTATAGGTACCTATATTTTTCAAACACATTGGTATAAAATTATATGTTGGGTACCTTAGTGCAGCCGGATGTCTTATAGACTATTTAAAAAACTTTAAACTATAATTACTACTTAATGTAAATATTTTTTGTGCAAACGAAAGTCGTACCAACCTAATAGCCAGTCGATGTCATTGAAACCAGTTGAGCAGAGTTTTGGTGTAACACTTTTATAAATAGTGCATTCAATACTGTAATGGGCTCTTTAAAGTTGGCCGATTTATATTAAAATAGAAATCAGAGACCATGCTTTCATACTGGCGTGGCATGCAAATGCAACCTTGTCAAAGATCCTAAGATTATAAATGATAATCAGTTCATACATATGATTTATTGACGTGAACGTGAATTTGACACACCCATTCATGGGTGTGTCCATATGCACATGGCAATAGGCATACTGTCCGAGATCCGAGATTCAAGGCATATTAATGGTGTAATAGATTTCTTTGTACCAACGTTCGAAAGTATATGATTGATTGTCATGATTTTCATCAGACTTTGCCCAACTTATGTCTTGGCTTACTGCGGCAAGGTGTTACAAGGCGAACAGGTTTTCTTAACATTCGGGTAAGCGTTCAGTGAAACGGGTCCAAAGTCTCATGTTGAATTGGTTAATAACGGTCCGTTCCTGTTGTCCGGGAGTCCGGGACAGTTATCGATGTGCCGTCGTCAATTCGTCATCGTCCACATTACCCAATGAGAAGGTCGGTACCGGTACATAATCACAATTACCCAGAACGCTGAATGAGACAGGAAACGCAACTTGTAACAGCTATTACGTAATGTCTAGTATGTATGACAATTAGAAGAATGTAGAACGTGCGTCGCTTGATAATAGAGTCTTCGAGATCGTTTAGATGCAACAGTGTATTGGGTAAGGCTCGGATTGGAATAATTCTGTACTTATAATTGATTTTCATCAATTGAATAAGACAACGCTGTTTTATTCAAACATGGCTATTACCAAGGACATGCTAAGGATATGTTAATTTGTAAAAATCTCTGACATCTTGGGAATAACAATGTTGGTTGTTTCTGAGAAAAAGGCGTTTACATCTAGTTGAAGGGTAAACAGTTATATTGAATTACGTATTTTGTCAATTTATTATCATTAATTTGTTAGAGTATTAAATGTTATGTGTAAACAAAATTTGTGACAGGTAAGGAGTGTTAAAACTAACAATGTTTCATTAGATTCATAAAGATAACCTGGAACTTCCATATCATGACAAATCTGTAGTTGGTGCGCTGTATATGTAAATGTCAATAACATAAGGAAGTGGGTTTTTTCATGTACGACACAATAAACTTACTGTACGAACGTTATTAAAGAATAATATTTTTTACATAATATATTTAATTTATGTCATGCAGTACAGACGCCAAATGTCACCTATTATAGGTACTTTATATCATCTTTCTTTCTTCAATAAAGGAATTATTACTTAGCTGTAGTAAAACAAATGTTGTGCCGAAAAGTCGTTTTTGTACAAAGAAAATGTTAAAAAAAAAACGCCAGGGTTTTAAAGGATAACCAACAGAACCCATTTCCAGCATTTTTGGATTTTTTTCTGTTTTCTGTGTATTTGTGCACGCATCACGTAATATGTACGAAGCCAATGTATATGTTACAGTTAAAACCAGTTTTTAGATAGAACGCGTTTTCCCTAGTTAGAACTAGTTTTTAGTAAATGCCTTTGTTAAAACTAGAATTAACTAATGCTCATAATTGAATTTCAGTTAAATGCCCAATATAAGTAGACAAAAACTATTATAATGTTATATTTTAATGTTGACATTGGTTTTAAAATAGAATAGGTAAGTAAGATTACTATTTAAGCAACAAAGTCGTCGGAGACCCGCTGCTCGGGGCTCCTATTTCTGTTTGGAGTGTCTAAAGTAACCTAACATGAACCTTACCTATCCGTGTCGGGATGCCCTAAGCTCCCGAGCTCGCTTCGCTCGCTCTTGGACTGATTCATTGACCATAATTATCAAATTGCACAACCATTACGTAGCAGTATTTATAATGACCAGACAATGTGATAAATATAGAAGTTTAAATCAGTATTTATTACATTGCTCGATTTGACTTGACTAGATTCATAATGCCCGGACATTATACATAGTGCCCTGAGGTCCATTATTAGTATCTCTAGTGCTAGTTTTAGCTAAAGCTCGGAGTGACAACTAGTTTTATCTGAAAATCAAATATATCAGTGATAAATTCTAATTTTGACTAGGTATTTCTAGTTTTAACAAAGGCATTTAGTAAAAACTACTTTTAATTAGAAAAAACGAATTGTAGCGAAAAACTTTTATAAATTGTGCGTGACATGAAGTATTAGTAAGTTCTTATTACATCGCAATCGGGGTTCACTCTATCAATATTTAGATGAATTTAAAGTGTTCAAGAAGTAAAAGTATCATTCAGATACTACACAAGTAATTCAGATACTCGGACAGTTTAACTCCATATTCGATAGATGGCGTTGTGCATTTGAAGTCATTTTCTGAATGGCAGTGTTAGGATTTGCCGCGAAAGAATGACCCTAGTAAAAAAATTATATGTAGGTAGGGTAGGCAGGAAGGTAAGTAGAATAGGAAGGGAGATAGATAGGAAGATAAGACGGTAGGGTAGCCAGTTGACGGGAAACGAAGCCACGGGCACTTTTATATAGGCTCGCGCTTGACCACTATCTCACCTGATGGTAAGCGATGATGTGGTCGACGGTGGAGCACGCTTGCCTAGAAGTAACCTATTCACTCTTGACCCCTAGAATGTGGCTATCAGGAAACACTTATATAGTTAATCTAAGTCTGAAATAGCCAAGTCAGACGCCTGTGGGGTTCCCAGAGGCGGCTTAATTAACTCTGACACCAGAGGTGCCCACATCCTCACACGAAAATATGAAGAAGAAGATCGCTGTTATTATTTATCTTAAACAATAAAAAAATATAAGTACTTCACATTTGTTGTTAGGAAATCAGTGTAACTATGGACATTTATGTTATAACGTGATCCAATTCTATGTAATTACATAGTGTCTATGGTCACGCCTCAGCAATACGCGAAACGTGATGAATCCGCTTTATCGTTTTAATCGGAAATATACCACAAACCTTTGATTGATCTTTGAAATAATCAAGGTACCTATCTACTGTTGTGAGACCGGAGTAAATAATATTTTTTATAAAATTTATTCCCACTAAAATTAATATTCCTACTATCCTACTAAATATTATAAAAGCGAAAGTTTGGATGGATGGATAGTTAGATGGATCGATGTTTGTTACTCATCACGCCAGAATGGCTGAACGGATATTGACGAAATTTGGCACAGACAGAGTTTGGAATAGCATTTACCTAGGCAATATTGTTTTTTATCCTGGTACAATTTTTCCTCGGGATAATAACGCATTTCTCGCGGGCAAAGCCACGGCGATAGTGTTAACATAATTTTGTCACACGCGCCTAAGACCTGGGTGGTGCCCATAAGCTCTTAGAGTAAGTTTATTTTGAATGTGTGTAAGGGACAGATGTATATGACTTGCATACATCGGTCCCTTACGCATACTCAAAATAACCTTACTCTAAGAGCACCCCCACCATGGTTGTGCATGTATTTCAGCATGAACTCTTCTCAACACCTACATCGAATGTTTATTGATTACTCAAAAACTCATTGCGTTACAATGAAAACTCAAAACTGTTCGTATTTGGTTTTCACGCACGAAGGAACTCACCATTTCCATATTCAGGCTACTTAGTACAATTTACCTATTATTGGAAACTACATCAATGTGTGTGTTTATTGAGCAAATATCGTATGTCATCCATATCATTGTCACTCGTCAGCGATGAGGCGTTAAACCGAACATGACTGCGTCCTTGTAATTGTACATATTCGTGTATCACTGTGAATGTGTGGTCTCTAACATGCGTAATATTCGGTGCAGTTCACTCGCAATAATTTGTATTTGATTTGCAAAGTCATTGCTGAAACATGAGTTAAGTTACGTTCGTAACTATTTCCAAGAATTAGATAGCAATCAAAGAACGGTATGAAAAAATCAACGCCCAAAAAGAAAAAAAATGACAGACATTCTGTACTTTTTTGCCGTTAAAAAAATTGGCTGGTCATTGAAAATTAACCCACAGGGTCATTGCGTAAGTGAATTCGGCAAGGCAAAGGGTATGGCCGTCATCAATCGACCAATCACATGCGAGATGAAAGACGCGATGTGGATTTCCGTTTATGTGATTGGTTGATTGATAGCGGTCAAACCCTTTGCCTTGCCGAATTCACTTTCGCAATTAGGCTGATGGTATGGTATGGAACTGTGGTCTGCTGGATACTGGGTAAAGCACCTACTTCAGCAACTTGGGTGCCCTCCGTGAGATGATTAGTAACGTAAGCGTTTCTAGGCGTCCTTGAAGAGCTGGTGTGGATTGAATGACTTACTTAATATACGTATTCAATCAATACGCAAAATATGCTCTTGGATGTAGAGTTGTGGACACCAGCCATACATACATATTCTAGGCGCCAGTGAAAAGGTTTATCAGGGAGGTATGTTATTTTCATAAAGATCAAGTGCTTGTCACGGCCGAATGCTTGTATTGTAAATATTCTAAACCAGTTAAAGAACAACAAAGGTCTGTATGCAAATCTGCCAATTTCGCTGTACTCTGTCAAATTGAGGTTCACGGTTGAGCATCGTTCTAGAAAATGGAGCAGTTAGGGTTACAAACCCACAATCATCTATATTTTTAAGTCACTATAGATTTTTTTTTAACGTCTTGTCAATTAATGTTTAAGACTAACTTGGATAAACTATTCGTCAGGGCTTTTTTTTCTAATTAAAGACGATGCGTTAAGGAATAATTATGAATACTACAACCTGCCGACTGCGGCTCCGCCGAATATAAAATATTTTATTCTGATGTGTAAGCTATATTTCTGTAAAGTATCATCAATATCCGTTCAGTAGTTTTTGCGTGGAAGAGTAACAAACATCCATCCTTCCTCACAAACTTTCACGTTTATAATAGTAATAAAAATTGTTTGTGATTACAAATTTTATTGCGTCGTTCTGTCCATGAAGCGATGCTATCGAATTTATTTTAACCCCTTGCTTCCGTCGTTTCAAGATCGATTCCCGTTCGATTTTTGCTGAGTGCAGTTGTGTTATATGCGATCGCGCGCGTACCACAGTGTAAAAGTGCTTTCGCATCAAAATAAGGCCGAGCAATCGGATGCATCGCAATTACCTAGTTATTGCGTAATGCTGACGGCTGCAGGCGAATATTATTATTAAGGCGAAGTTAATACTCGCTTAACTTCCACAATGAGTGCTAAAAAGGAAAAAAAATAGCGTGAACTTATCAACAGAGACTGAACATCTGTTGTTCAAGTACCTTTGTGAAGAACAAAGGCATCGAAGAAGACCTAAATGACTTAAAAAGTCAGATAGAAAACCTCCAGCAACAGCTGAAACTCTAAGCGGAGAACCCACCGAAATCAGCTTCAACAACCGCCTCTGAGACTTCTTCCCCGCCTGTCCAATATACAAAGAAGAAGAAGAACTTGCTTGAGAAACAGGATTGATACGGCAAAAAAGCAGGAAGAAAAGAAAATTGAACTCCTCTCCTGCCCAACCCGCTCTGAATGAACAATGAAGTGAAGATAATAAAGATAAGGAAAAGACTATAAAAACTCCTTTGCCACCACATATTTTAGTAGATGGATTACCAGAAATTCTCTGATTTTCTTTGAGAGCCAATCAGCTGACGCGTTCAGCATCAAAATGGTGAACGGCGATACAATCAAAATAAATGCCAAAAAAGATGATTCGTACAGAGCAATTACAAAGGCCCTCTCACTCAGCAATTGCCTGTGGCACTCATATGAGAACAAGCAAGAGAGACCAATTTAGAGTTATGGCAATTCTGGAGAGAATTGTTGAAGACTTGCATGGCAAAGGCTACAAAATTCTAGAAGCACTCAACAAATTGAGTTGGAAAACCAAAGAGTCACTCAATATGCTCATGCTATCATTCTCAAACGATGAAAAAACTAGCATAATTTATAACATCAAAACTGTATTGGGATGTAATGTGGAAATAAAACTGGTGAAATCCACAAAACTGGTAACTCAGTGCAAACAAAAAAAATCTGCTCCAAAGAGCCGAGGTCCGTAAAGTGCACAGGCAAACATCTCACAAAGGATTCCAGAAAATCAAAAGAGAAGAAGCCAAAGTGCGTTTACTGAGGAGCGCCACATCCAGCTAACTACAGGCGATTTATTGTAGCCAAAGAAATCCAGTAGTTTCGAAACAAAAAATCGGAAGACAATAATACTGCGCCTCAAGAAAATACACGTACTGGAAGAGTCGAAGTCCCCAACCATTACAAACGAAGTCAAAGCATAATGAAAACTACAACTAAAACGTATCTTATGCCTAAGTAGCTACAAGAGGCATAACCAAGGCGCCTTTTGATTGATATGGCAATGACAAAAAGTTGGATTAAATCTTAAAGTTAATTACATCATTCGACGAGCGATTGAAAAAAATAGCAACAAAGCTGCTACTTTTAAGCCACAAAAATGGGAAAAAAAAATTCACTTAAAATTATGGCGTGGACCTCAAATGGGTTACAAAAAGTTACAAGTGGTATTAGACATAGAAAAGATTCATGTGTGCCTGATATCAGAAAGTCACTTAACAAAGCAATCTCACATTAAGTTTAAAGGGTACCATGCACTCCACCCAGACAATTCTGCAAGAGGCGGTAGTGCCATTATTGTAAAAGGAAACCTACAGCACTATGAAGAGTTTAAATACTAAGAGAAGGTCATCCAAGCAGTGGCGTTTTGTCTACAAATCAAAAAATATCCTGTAATAGTCTCTGCCGTCTACTGTCTACCACGGTATATTATAAAAAAGACCATTATATTAACTTTCTAACTTGCTTTAGTCGATTTATCTTAGTAAGTGGCTTCAATGTTAAAATACGTATCCCAAATACGTATTTTTAGCATATAAGCCACTTACTATAATAGATAGCAAGAACATAATACCAGAGCACCAATTTGGTTTTCGATAAAAACAATCTACTATTGATCAAGTGCATAGGATCACAAATGTAATAGAAAACGCCCTTGAAGACGAGAAAGTATATTCTACTATTCTAAGACGTAGTGCAAGCGTTTAACAAAGTATGGCATGAAGGCCTTATACATAAATTGAAGAGTCTGTTTCCGAAGCAATTTCCAGATATATTAGAGTCCTATGTTCTAAACAGAATCCTTAGAATAAGACAAGAAGATGCATACTCAGAACTAAAACAAGTAAAAGCTGGCGTACCGCAAGGAAGTGTGTTAGGTCCGGTCCTATACCTACTATACACTTGTGATATGCCTGAATTAAAGCAAAACACGAATGGGGATTTTTCTTGTAATATTCCTAAATTGGAGCAAAACACGATTGGGACCTTTGCTGATGATCCAGCCATAATGGCTGTATCATCAGCAGTGTAGAAGCAGTAGAAAAGGTTCAAATAGCTGCTTATCAAGTTTATGACTGGAGTAAAAATGGAGGATTAAACTAAATGAATCCAAATCTAAAAAAACATTAGTATTCTCCAGTATAAATTAATAATAAACAATTCCCATACGAGAATATATCTCGGAATGACCTTTGACGCAAAGTTACGCTGAAAAGTCCACGTCAAGAAGAAAACAGATGAACCTTACTTCCGATATAAAAGAATGTATTGGCTGCATGGAAGAAACTCCATGCTGTCCGTGCAAAACAAATTGTTGCTATACAAACAAGTCGTGATGCCAGTTTGAACTTATGGTATTCAGCTATGGGGCTGCACCAAAAAGAGCAATACATTAATTAAACAAAGATTACAGAACAAACTGCTAAGGGCAATTGTAAATGCACCTTAGTACATACGAAATGACCTCCATCAGGACCTAAAAGTTGAGTTCATCGAAAAAGTGATCTAGAAATTTGCAGAAGGTCTTCATCAGCATATGAACGTCGAGAGGCAATCCAGCTTCTCGACCACACAAACATAGTGAGAAGAGTAAAAAGAACAAAACCGTTCGAATTAGTGTTTAGTGTTAGTGAACGACTGAATGTGAACCATGTAACGTACAAAAGTGCTACCAAACAAACACAACAACGAAGTATATTCGCCTTAATAGATATAATAAGAAAAGTGCTATTGGACACATTCTTAGTAAAGATAATGTAATAGCTTAGGTTATAATTAAATTACTTATTAGTCAATTTACAAGGCTAGATTTTAATAAGATTAGGGTCCAAAACTGACATTTCCTGGAACCAAAAAATTCGAAGTCATGTGATGTTCACCAATCCGCACTGGGCTTGCGTGGTGGTTTATAGGTCACTCCCTCTCACAAAGAGGAGTCCTGTGTCCTGTGCATCAGGAACATTATAAGCCGAATATGATATTCTGCAAGTTTATTCATTACTGTTTGACCTGTGTAACCCGTTTGAAAACATTAAGTAACTTAAATGAAATGACTCCTATCATTACGATCTTATCAAAATCTTAAAAACTATTAATCTTAAATGTAAATTAGCTCAAAATTATGATATTTTTAAAGACAAAATTAAATATTTTTCTCTTGGATGTGCGTCACAATGATTGTTAGAAATAAATGAGTTTCGTATCGCTTTAATTGCATACCTATTTAATGCGATAAGTAACCCATTGTATTTTAAAACTTATTTATCCTATACACACTATTTTAGGTAGTTTATTTATTATGGAACCCTTGTTCATGGTTTCAAAAGTCATATGATCGAAATCTGTATGAGTTCACGTGACCTGTTGGTCAAGTATTGTGAAGTGCTGTACAATCACTGCTAGCAACGTAGCTCAATGCTATGGGTTGCCTAACTTCAATCATCTATCAATATAATGCGGAAAAGTAGAACAGACTCCACTCCATTCATTTGCATAATGGCTTTATCTATTAAAGTCCTGCTGTAAAACGTAGGTGTAGGACTTGGAGACTATTAATTTCTTGTAAAAAAAATATAGGAAGTCGTGTGAATAGTTACCAAATGAACTTTTTTGCACTGTCGGTAATGAATATAAAGCCACGTTCACATTACTGTGTTGTGTCATGACATGTCACTGTATTTACAACTCGTTGTGATATGGCGTAGGCTTGAAAAGAGTCGTTTGATTAGTGTCAGTGTGTCCGTAGCTTAATTATCATGTTTTGTTTGCTGCCTGGCGTTGCCGCGTTACGTTTATGCCATTTACAGCAAAACATGTACGAGTATGTCTGCAAGGACTTCGGCGTAATTACATTAATAAACAATTCAAATTGTGCAATTGTTTAGATTAATATTTCCTACGTCATGGACATTTATGGTAATTGTATACCTGTAGGTGTAAAAAATTGCTAATAATCCCAGTCAAGTTTTATATTTAAAAACACAGACTAAGAAATACGTCTAAATGATATTTTTAGGATTCCGTACCTCAAAAGGTAAAAAAAGGAATCCTTGTAAGATCACTCTCTTGTCCGTTTGTCCGTCTGTCCGTATGTCAATACCGAGCAAGTTGAAATTAATACCAGATCTATATACTGAGGTCTATAGTCCCTATTAAATGTATAAAAATTAAGGTACTGAGTCAACACGATAAAAAGATATGGGCAAATTTAGATTTTCGCGAAGACTTATAAGTACCAAAATTTACCATAATATTTCAAATTTTTTTTTTATCGGAATTTTCTCCTTACTTGTGCTGTAAGACCTTGATTTTAACCAAAATTGACAATTCTAGATCAACCGGAAGTACCCTACAGGTTTTGAGTCGAAAACCTATATGGTAGTTCCCGTTGACCTGGTATCAAAAATGATACCAATTTTATAATAGGAAAGTACGGAACCCTCGGCGCACGAGTTCGACTCGCACTTGACCGGTTTTTTTTCTGATGATACGCGTATTTTTAGAATCCCCCAAGGTTTAGCACTAATTTGTGGTTAAGCTTCTCCAACGCATACCGACTCTTGCGTAGTCTTTGAACATGGTTCATAACCCTCTCTTACTGCCAAAGCATTCGTTCGTTGTGCAGTAAGTGAATGTAGCAAAATACCCGGCACGGTAGAGCTTCAAGTGGGGTAAGGTGAAGGGTAACGCATGCTTGATGTAAATTCGTAAACATAGATGACGCTGCGAAACGCCGTGCGATGCAGACATGTCTTATGAGGATGCATAGAGAAATATGCTATTCTTAATTTAAATTACACAATTAAGTTCCATTTATGACAGAAAACATCCAATAAATATGACCCAAAAGATTGGCAAGCATTCCGTACGGTCTTATGCGCAGATGTTTTTGTTGTTTTATTCGATGCACCGTAACCAGGACGTGATTAACTGGTTTGATAATAACTGAATGACTGACCAAAAATTGCGTAGGAATGCACTGGTGCTGCATGCGTAAATCTGCGTGATACTGGTTTGCGAATTCGGTTCAGGTCTCTCGAGAGGTTTAACACTTGTGGAAAAGAAATAATATTTGAATATTGCCAAAGCAATTCGCAATTCAATTTGACCCTCGCTCGAGGCTTGGCTATTTAGTCAATTACTTTGAGTATCGCGCAATATTCAGCCACTATGGGGCAGATCAACAGACTACACCCATGTGTCCGAACGTTAACAGACATTATTACATTCTTAGCTAGTTAGCTTGGTAACCGCACAAGGGGTCTAAGGGGCAGGCAGAAAGTTAACACGTCCCTCGGGAAAACGCCAAGCTTTTATGAAGTTTCTGAAGGCAATTAACTAAAACAGGTAGACTACTAAGATATGGGTATTGCTAGTTGTATAGGGCCATAAATCAAGCACAATAATTATTAATATTCAGTAGGTGTATTATAAATAAACACCTCTCTTTGCAGCATGAGTCGCATGCGCACACATCGTACCGTCATCATCAGTTGAATACATTTTTTATGCAACGTGCATTATTAAGAATTGTTAGTTATATTGCAATATGTAAGGTTAACCTTTGTTTTCTAAGAAACAGGTATACTGAGAAAAACATGTAAATAAAGTCAGGTAAAGTATGCCATAAAAAATTTCAAGAATGATGATTACAGTAATATATTGATTCAATGAGAACAAGTATCCGTCGAGTGCGAGTGCCGCCTTAATACTTTAACAAGTAATGGTAGGATTTCTAGTATTGTCTAATAATATTAAAATAAATCAAAGCCATACAGACTATTGAGTAACTGATATTGACATACAAAACGGTATGCGAGCATCGTTAAAATATATTTTTTGTATCGCTATTTTGTCTGTGTCAAATCTATTTAAAAACCTTTGCTGTAACCGTAAGCACCTTTGTTTTTATCTAAGTACGCAAAATTACAGCATTTGCAGATATAAAAAAAAAACAGCATGAACTATGCTTTTTTAGTCAAGTCTGTTTACAAGAACATATTCACAAGGTGAATTTGTTCGTGAAGAGCCAAGATACCTCTAAAGTAGTTAAAAACGAAAACGCGGAAATGACTGACACAGTACGTACGTACGACCGGTTCACAATACCTGGAACAACTTAAATTAAACCGTATATTCGTTATTTTTAGCATCTGTTTCATTCCAGTTTGGAGAAAATATTAGGTATCAATCACTTATAATTATATTTAAATAAAGTGCCATGAAATGTTTTACTATGTAAATACAGAAACACGCATATCGATTATTCAAATATTTGGGGCCTAATTTAATCAGGTGGCATTCTTATTTCAAATAATTATTTTGTTGATTTAGTCTAATTTTTATAACACAATATCTTTAGTGAATGTGTCCTTGAATATCATACTAATATTATAAATGTGAATATAAGTTTGTTTGTTTTTTTTTTTTTATGCTACTACCTCCAACATGGTCGGACGGACGCTTTCACGCAAAAACTAGTGAATCGATCATCATGAAACTTTGTACATATATTATTGGAGGTATTAGAAGTAACATAGGATAATATTTATATTTAAAAAAAACATGGTTTCACTGCGAGCGAAGCCGCGGGTAAAAGCTAGTTATTAAATGTATTTGTGGATAAGAAAAAAGTGTATCTGAAAAATTGCTAACAAGCAATTAAGATACGTACCGACCTGGATAAAACTTAACTTATAAATATCAGTTTAGTTTTATCCATGCTACTAATCTTTCTTCTAATATTTGCGAAAGTTTGGACGGATGGATATATGTGTTACTCAATTACGCCAGAACGGCTGAACGGATTTGGGTGAAATTTGGCACAGAGATTGATGATTAAATCTTTTCAATCTTGTTTATAATATATTTGATATAATAAAGAGGTGAATTAGTATTATATAGGGGTTAAGTAATGACACCATAAATTGGTATCTACTGGGCACCAACTTTCATTTCCAAAAACCAGCCAGTAGCCTGACGGACTCCGCATATTTAGTGTTCCGTACCAAAGGAAAATTCTGATTTATCAACTCAGTATATTGGATTTTTTTAATAAAATATATGTAATAATAAACATTATCACCAAATTTCAAGTTCATAGTTCAATGGTAAGTTAAAAAATTCTTCAGATCAAATTTGTGTGACAGACGACAGACAGACGAACATGTGAGTGTCATGACAGGAATAGGGCTCAGGGGGTTTGGACCCTTCGTGTACGGTACCCTAAAACCGGTGAAGGAATACATCGTGGGGAAACGCATGTCTATAATGCTAGTTCTAATGTTTTCTTTCACCGTTTTGATTTCAAAAATTCAAAGACATGGCGTCATTCACGAAAACGCACTGGGCCCGCGTTTCGTATTATGTTCGGCCCAAGCCTTCACATAAAGAGGAGGCATGTGTTTATGCTAACAACATTGTGCCTGTTGTATAGAATCAGGTCGATAATTTAATGAAAAACGTTGTTAGAACATGCACAATAAATTAAAATGGCATGAAATATTTTTATCATATTAAAAATATCATTATCATTAACTTTAAATAAGTATAAAAAAACATAACGCGTGCTAAATGTGTATATTAAATCATTTCACGCCAATTTGATTAAGAAAGCCAATCTCGACATGAGGAAAATTACTCCGTATTTTCATGGACACGTGAATCCTGCAGTTTATTTTAAATATCAATATTAAAATTATGTGACGTCATGTGTTACTACTGCATTCTAATATATTCATCACCATCTTAATCATCAGTATCATTAAAGAAGGTTTTCATTGATGTTTAGCTACAGTTTTGTTTCTATACCTTACTTCTAGGAAAACAGGTAAGATCTTATGTTATAATAATTTAACTTACATTAGATTAAAAATTATTCATTAAAAATCTGTATTTTAAATAAGCTTTTTCGAATTTTTCTCAGCAAACCCTTTTATTTGATACCCATATCATGGCAGTGCAAAAAAAATAACTAAGCCGCCATCTTGCGCCGTCCGCTATGTTGGATTTAGAATGACGTCACTTAGCTAACCATGCATTGTCATCCAAACTAAACGTGTATGCAAAATTTTATCTTAATCAGTAGAGGATAACTGCTTTAAAATTAAGTTGCAATATTTGACCCGAACACACATACATACATGTTAAGAGGTTTGGTTTTCGCACTTAGTCCTTCAGGTAGACCATTGTGTACATACATTGTAAGTTAAATTAAAGCTTGTAAAAGCAGTACCTCTTGTCACTTGCAGTCTTGTTAAAAAGAGTTTTATCAGAATACCAATTGGATATTAGGAGCAAATCGCAGCAAGCAGAGAAAATCGCACAAACTTCAGCGGTAACACAAAGAGTATAAAGATCAACAAATAAAATAAAAATAAAAATGCCAAAACTTTTGTTTCATACTTTCTAAACGCGTTATAATGACACATAATGATATTTTGCGAAAATACCCCGATTCAAACAGAAAAACACCCGTAACTTTTGAACGGCTGAACCGATGTTCATCAAACATAGCTAAGACCACTTTCGCAAAGCCAACCTTTCAAACAAAACAAAATTAAATTTGGTTCATTCATTTAGAAAACATAAATACACAAGAACATAAATACACAAACACACAAATACATGAAAAAACAGGTAAACACTTCAAACTTATAACACCCCTATTTTTCCGTCAGGAGTTAAAAAATAAAAAGAAGACGCGCATTAATTAAAAAAATCTCGTCATAATTTTCATGTTAGAAATTTTTTTGTGGCTAAATTAATTAATATGCTCTATTTTTTTGACTAAGGAATATTTTTGGTAAAAACTTGGTGACGCAAGGAGTTGAAAAGGAAAGTGTTTTTAAAGAAAATTCTGTAATTAAATGTCATAAGTAATTAAAGGAGAATTATGTACGTTTTACCTATAGTTCCTATTACGTTACTTACGTACATACGGTTATGTAATGAAAACAAAAACGAATACTTAGATAAAAGATTTTTACTTAGTAAGTTTCAATATGTTTTTTGAATATGAAATACTTAACTACTTATGCAATGTGCAGGTGATAAATCTAAATTAATTGATGCAGATTTTGTTATCATTTTTAGATGTTCAGTTGTTGCATTGTTTTTTTTTGTGCGTGGGATAATTTACAAAAAAGGAACCTTATTTTAACATTGTCTATATTTAAGATAATACGTAGTTTTATCCATTGTTCTAGTCATAAACGTTATAAGTATCTAATTGTTCATGTTTTTCGGCAAATATTAGTGGGAAAAACGATAATATCAAATTTTGTTTAATGCACAATTACAGAAACAATGTCATCGATATTTTTGGTGCTTTTAAGGGTTCTGTACCCAAATGGTAAAAACGGGACCCTATTACTAAGACCCCGCGGTCCGTCTGTCTGTCTGTCATTCCGTCTTTCACCAGGCTGTATCCATAGATATATATATTTCTATGGCTGTATCTCATGAACCGTGATAGCTACGCAATTGAAATTTTCACAGATGATGTTTTTCTGTTGCCGCTGTAACAACAAATACTAAAAACAGAATAAAATAAATATTTAAGTGGGGCTCCCATACAACAAACATTACCTTTTTGCCGTTTTTTGCGATAATGGTATCTACGGAACCCTTCGTGCGCGAGTTCGACTCGCACTTGGCCAGTTTATTTTATTTTATGCTAAGTAGGTCGGTACCTATTAGGCAGCTGCATCCGCTTAAACTAGAAGCTGACTCCAACATTCGTAAAAAGCTAGACAGACCAAGGCAGGTAGGTACTAGGTTTTGAGTACCCACGGAACAGCCCATAAGATGTTTTATATGCTCGGTTCATTTCAACGTCTTTTCAACCAGTTAGCTCGCCACACTATTTCTTACTAAAACAACTCCAGAGAACCAGGATCAAGAAATCAGATAAACGCAGAGCAATGAAGCTCGACCAGCTTTCGGAGAAGCGAAGAAAACCATGATTTCCACTTCCCATAAAGAAGGATACAGAACAGAGCTATGCCAACAGGCACAAAGGGACGTTTAGAATTCGGGTAAGCCCTGTTGCCAAGCACCACGGTTCTCAATATTTTGATGCGAGAGCTGGCATGGTTTGTACTACATTGAGCACACTGCATATTTAATGTGATTGTGAAAGTCTTGAAATGGTTCCGATGCACTGCATGCATACGCGTTTAAAAGTCATTTCATTTGCGTAAGTACCATTTTGGTGGTTTAAGTATGTCTGGCCCAAATTCAAATAAATTATTACCTACCTACACGGTTTTAAAAACTGATTGGAAGGAATAAACGAATTCTTATTTAGTCATAAGTCATATAAATATACAATAATTACCAACATGTATTGCCTGGATTTGTGCCTGGTTGAAGGCAATGTCTCGCTCCACGGATATAAATCTATCTAGATGATGCGATTGTATGTCCTTTGCGTGTCAAAAAATGGAGTAAAATTACGATCAATGATCTTACTTTGAGCATCGGCAATCCACCGAAATCTATTTCATCCGTCACAATAATATAAAATTATAAGTCATACAAAAATTTAAACTACATCCTATTTATCTTAAATGTGTTTTATATTATTACTAGCTTTTACCCGCGGCTTCGCTCGTAGTGAAGCCATCAATTTTTTTTTCATTTAAAGTATCCTATGTTTCTTCTCATACCTCCAAGAATATATGTACTAAGTTTCATGATGATCGGTTCTGTATTTTTTGCGTGAAAGCGTAACAAACAAACTGTAAGTTTTCACTTTTATAATATTAGTATAGATTTATGTTTTTTTTTGTTTGTTTCAGTCCTGTACTAACCCAACACGTGTCAACTGCATCAAATTGGAGAATTTAATTCTTGTCTATAGATTCTGTTTTTTTTTTTTATAAAACCTTTTGCTCTTGCATTTAACTTTACACATTGGCAGAATAGTCGATATCGGCTTTGCTTGCCATAAAAAAAATATAGTATAGAAAGAACCCTTCGAGGAATACAGCGTCATATTTTGTGTGTATATTATAAATTTTAAAAGTTTTAAAATATGTCAACATGTTAAACATGTTGCAACATTTTTCAATTAGGCTTGCGACTTTTGAAGAATTATCTATACAATAAAAGAAGTAGATACCTAAGCATTGAAAACACTTATGACGACAACTTTAATTAATTGTGCATTGTCATTAATTGTGAATTTTATATGCGTATTTGCATGAGTGCCGCAGGTGTTGTTAAAAATACCGCAGACGGTATTCCGTATGTTTGTATAAACTATTGTACGAACAATTATAAAAGTGTTATAAGTACTTTGTCTTGAACATTTTTGTGATAGAATACAAATTGTCAGCTCCTGGAATGTATCACTTACGCAAATAACATAGTAGGTATGTTTATCTACTCATTGTGGTATTGTGCATGCGGCCCCGGTCACTCGGATTTTATTAACATGTCTTGCTTGTTAAATGCCGGTGGAGTATAAGCACACAAGATATTTTGTGGGTTTTCTTTTGTGTTTACCCATCACCTTGTGGAGCTTAAGGTCAACATTCACAGGGACCTTTGTCATATATCTGTATGCACAAATTATCTGGCAAAATTGAGTAACATTTTATTGAACGCGGTTGAAATAATTACAGTTGGTACTTACTTTTCAAGTCGGTCGCCAAGCTTGTCGGAGAGGTGGCTATCTTTAGGTTTGGTGAGGTCCGAGTCGTACAGATCCCGCTTGTAGCCTCTCCAGAAGGTGGGCATCATCCAGACGAACCATGCTTTCGAAAACCAATTCGCTCTCTTGTAGTTATTCGTCTTCTTCTCACGGTTCTTTGGTGGCACTTTTTTGAGATCACTTTGATCTTTATTGCCACTAACCATTTTGAATTCAGAATTAAATGATTTATTTTTAAATAAAAAAAAAGTTTTTAAGTCCTCGTGTTTAGAATTTAGTTACGCAAGTTAGTTCGGAGTGAATATCGTCATTTTTGTCGGTGCAGTAACAGTCGCGGTCGGTGCACGTTAGCCGGCAACTAGGCGAAACGCCTGATTAGCAACGACACGAAGCGAGCGCAAGCTGCCTCCTACTGAGTTGCGCGCGCGCACTCGCTGCGTATTAATACCTACTTGAAAAGCGCTACGAATTCACGGCGCCAGAGATCGTCCCCGTCACGTTAAGCTTTTAATGATCGTTATACGTAAGTGCACGAAGTTCCGGAAAATAATTTTCATTTCACATATTTTATAGGTAGATATGAGTTATGACATAAAGAGGTAGGAATGCTTGATTCCAATAAAACTGGATTAAATATTCATGTATTTGCGATAAATTTACTTTTAAATCAAAGTTCTTATAGATTTATGATTGAATATATCACATAAATATTTTTATTAGATATTGTATTAAAGAGTTGTTTTGTTTTGCAGATAGCCACAGGCAGTGAACATAGGGTTCCCTCTATCTGGCAGAATCTTAATGCACCGAAATTTATTTGGCATAACACACTTGGCATAATCTTCTTTAAACGAATATTTTTAAGGCATAAAAAAATATTTAATATAATTATTGTCTGGCCGAATGTTAATATGCCCGAATTTAAGATGGCATAGGTACTTTTATGTTGGCGGAATTTTATTTGGCATAATTTCGTATAGCACGTTTATTTAGAGCGACGATTATTTGGTAAAATTACACTTGGCATACTATGAAGATGGCAGAATTACATTTGTAATAATTTTACTAAGCATATTGCCATTTCTATAAAAAAAGCATTTTAACCTTAAAATAAAATAAAAATATTTTCTTAAATTGTCAATAACATATTGACAAAGTGGTACAAAAGTTAGTGACAGAAACGAATCGCTGCAAAATCGACTCCACGTAGTCTTGTCTGCCCTACCCCTAGAGTGTAATTTAAGTCCGCGTGGGACAGTTGTAGCCCCGCAGCGCCGGAGCCGTGACAGAAACCGTGCCTGCTGCATGTTGCATGCTCGCTTGCATGCGGTATGCTTGCTTGCATGTTGCATGCTCGCTTGCATGCTGCATGCTTGCTGCATGCATGGTGTATGCTTGTTTGCATACTGCTTGCTTGCTGCAGGCATGGTGTATGTTTGTTTGCATGTTTGCAAGCTTCTTACAGGGAAATAAAAACCAAAAGAAAATAGTGTGGTATATGGTAATAATAATTTATGGTACTCGTAAGAAATACAAAAATAATCTAAATATAAATTTTCTGTAATGCGATTCTGACTGTAAACTTTTACCGATATGAAATTTACGCCTAAAGATGATTCTGACTTACAAAATATGAGTTTGAATGTATGATAAATGAGAATGCAGAAAATCGTTTGGCATACAGCCAAACGATTTTCTGCGATATGAAGTTTATGCTATTTGTTGTTATGCAAAATAATATTATGACATAAAAAGTTCTGCTATAAAAGGTAGACCCGTGAAAATACTATACCAAAGTGCTACTTAGATTATCTGGCAGTATAAACTGCCTTTGTTCCTCCGCTACATAGTTTTGGCAAAGAAAGAGGATAGTGTTGTTAAAAGATTCATCATCCAGAAAACTGCAACCAAAATAGTGAGAAACTTCACAATATTTCAGCGGTGTTTGATAAAAAAACGGGCCAAGTGCGAGTCGGACTCGCGCACGAGAGTTCCGTACCATTATCGCAGAAAACGGCAAAAGAATCACGTTTTTTGTATGGGGGCTCCCACACAAAAAACGCCTTTTAAATATTGATTTTATTCTGTTTTAGTATTTGTTGTTATAGCGGCAACAGAAATACATCAGCTATGAAAATTTCAAGTGTCTAGCTATTAGGGTTCATGAGATACAGCCTGGTGACAGACGGACAGAAAGATCGCGGAGTCTTATTAATTGGGTCCCGTTTTTATCCTTTAGGTACGGAACCCTAAAAAGCATAATATGTAGTTTCAACGGAATGCGCATCCTTTTATAATAGGAGCACACGGTAGGAATGCTGCTCGACGCCCGATTTAAAAGCATGATGGTAGTAATTCTCGGGATGAGGCATCTTTTAATTACAAAAATCTACTACATACTCGTACTTCGTCAAATACCCAAATCCAATTTTTTTTTCAATATGTTTTTCGAGATATTAGCACAAAGCTCATCGACTCTTCATGTTACTAGAGGGCTGGCCTTTTCTTCGAACAGGGAATCAGCATTGTCATCCAACGTGGCCATGTTGCCAGCGTTCTGGCCACGTTTTTATTTTTCCCCTTTGTATTGTTATAAAGGCTTATTTTTTTTTTGATTTTTCATTTGTATGTAAGTTAATAATTTTTTTAAATTAAATAAAATAATTTAAAAAACATAGATATTTAAATGATTTTTTTATAAAAAAAAAATCTCAAGTGATATGTTTTGTAAGTTTTTCTTCTCATATTATGCATTTGGTAGATCAGTCTTTGTGGGTGTCACAACCTACGTATTTATGTTATTTTATGTGGGATATATTTATTTACTTATCAATGGACGACTTACAGCTAAAACAAACAGAATAAAAATTGTATATGAAATTGACAGCCAATTAAAAGTCATCACCAATGTTAAAATGTACTCTGTGGTCATCACTTCTAAGAACAGATTGGAAAGAAAGAGCACAAAGTACGTAAGCGGTGCGGTGCGCCGGAAAGAGTGTGAACAACACAAAAACAGTATAAGGCTGCGTTTCCACCAGAGACGTGAGAGGATGCTTATCGACGGGTGTGTTTGTTAAGAACCAACAGACTCACTTCATTGACCTAGTCTCTCAGCGCAGCTCTAGTAGAAACAACTCAGCCACATGAGGTTTTTATACATACAACCAAGGCCACGAGGTCCCAGTGTATAGGAATAAAACTTGGTTCAAATAAATATCACTAGATGGCGCGATATGCATGGCTTTGTTATTGAATTGTGTTTTATATAATTGTGCGAACCGTTTCATAGCGTTGCTATGCATCCTCGCACCGCTCAGCGGCCTAGCACACCTCTGGTGGAAACGCAGCGTAACATTCAAGCTTAAACTAAATTCATATTTCATATCAATACAAGAATAAAAACCTGAATATACAAAATCTTAATTAAAAAGCTAAGGCATAGGACACACCTGGGGGGTGAACATACGCGACAACAACACAACCTCCAGTTTGATATACAGTCTAGGGGTAACAGCCAAAAGACTACGTAAAGTCGGGCTACCCCAATGATGAGTATGATTTCTTGAGTGTGTGTAAGGAACAGATGTATATGACTTGTATACATCTGTCCCTTACGCACACTCTAATTAACCTCACTCTAAGAGGTTATGGTTACCCTCCTGCCTGTTTTTAAAGGTCCAAAATCATGCCGTTTATCCATATCATTAGTTTCTACTTGCACGCACTATAAATGAGACTGACTGATGTCTAATATTAGATTATATGACTTGTCTCTATATGACTATGATTTCAGCATTAATATCTGGAAAAAGGAATAGAATAATCCTTCATTTAAACCTATAAATTAATTGGGTGTGTAATATATGGCATAATAACAGATAGTATAATATCACTTGAAATAACGTTCACATGTCTTAAATTTAATCATTTATGTGATCTAATGTTTCATATAATACTCTTTTTATATAACGTTCTTTTGAATAATTTTCGTAACGCACCGGTCTTGAGAAAAACAAATTATTGTAACCTAACTTAAAAACACTATAGTTGCTTCTGCATTGTTTCCGGCGCTGCGGGAAGTGCAACCCCTTCGCTCTTATGTAACAAAGGATAAGCACCCGTGCTCATATCCGCAGCGTCGCACCTCCAGTTTGATATACAGTCTAGGGGTAACAGCCAAAAGACTACGTAAAGTCGGGCTACCCCAATTCGGTTTTTTAACAGATTCGACCAATTACCGTAAAATGAAATTATATCAATAATTCATTAAATCATTTGAACGTTATATTAAAAAAAGTATATTAAATGAAATTAGGTCATATGATCATTAGAACTTTCGTTATTATTTCAAACTTTACACACCCAAATTAATTAACATTCTGCGTAAAATTAATTAATCCATTGAGGACGTCCTACTGTTTCAAATTCACTTGAACCCAATGGGCAGCGCAGCTCTCGGCACTGAACTTATATGTTCTAGTTATTCCGGTTTAAAAGCTATCGCCTTCGTTGTGTTTCATTTCACGACACGATAATAAAGCCCTACGAAACTTGACAAACCTGTGTCTGTACTTGCCCTACCGGTTGAAAGTTCACTGTTTCTTATTTCTCAAGCAAGATTCTAGCCTCTAGTCTAGAAGAAAAAAGTCCCTTCAACGCGGCCATCCTTGTGGATTGCAAAAATAGATTTAATTTTACGATACTTGGTTTGTAATTTAAACCCCGACGGAAAAAGAGGGTTGTTATAAGTTTGGTGTGTGTATCTGTGTGTTTGTGTATTTGTGTATCTGCCTGTCGCATCGTAGCTCCTAAACGGATGAAACGATTTCTATTTAGTGTTTTGTTTGAAAGGTGACTTTATTGAGAGTGTTCTTAGCTATATATATAAGATGAAAATTGGTTCAGCCATTCTAAAAGTATGAGCGTTTTACTGTTTGAGTCGGGGTAATTTCGCAAGATATCAATGAAGATATCATGGTACTTGTTGTGCTAAATTCAGATTAAAACATCATTTTACCAGTGACCCCATATTAATTTAGACTGGTAATCTAGCTTTGGTAATCTTAAAACAGGCAATAGGTTTTTATAATGAAGATGCTTTTGTCAGAAGGAGTTACGCACGATACTCTTTTGTAAAATATCAATACATTTTTAATAATAGTTGTGTATTCAAGCTTTTATTTAACTTGCTATGTATGTATGTATGTTCGGGTCAAATCTTGCAACTGAATTTTAAAGCAGTAAGCCTCAACTGATTAAGATGAAATTTCGCATACACGTTTGGTTTGGATGACAATGCACGTTTAGCTTAAAAGCTAGTTTAAAAAAAGATTTCTTAAATTGGTAAAGGGACAAGAGACAGAGACCCTTTTACATAAAAACATCCTATACTAGATTTATTTAAATTGATAATTAATTAAAGAAAGTGTAAGACACAGTTACGCCAGCCTTATTTAAAGACGCCAGCCTAAGTATGCTAGTATTATATTATCTGTGACAAAAGTAATAGACAAGGTTCACTGACTGGGTGACCAGTTGACTGTCAGATATTATTGTAATGCGGTCTTCGGCTTATACGCGCTAGTAGAAATAATGAAACTAGATAAAAGGAAGTGAAAATAGACGAAACCATTTATTAAAAAAAATCAATGTACGCCTAGCAAATAACAAACGATGCAAATAAATTTTTGTTTAATACACAGAAAATGATTCTAGAAAACCTTGAGCAGTCGATTGCAAAACTGACTACAGTACCATCGCAGGTAGATACTGACTGACGTAGTGACAGCAACAGAGGGCACCAATCAAGGTCCTCGTGATGATCATGTTGCGTTATTATAACAATTGGTAATTGATTTGTATATAAAAGCTAACGTTAGCAGTAATATTTTAAAAATAGCAATAAAAATGACGTAACTTTATAACCATGAAACATATGGTTCAGACTCAACTTTAACCCCTCTCTACGTGAGCCAATCTTGAAATCTGCAGAAGTTCTTGAAGCTGGTATTTATAATGCCACTAGCGAAGAACACGTCCAGATTCTTAATAGCAATTTTACGATCAAAGATTCAGTTAGAAAATCATAAAATGAATCCAATAGAATCTGATCTTACGAGAATAATAAAATGTAACAATTAACAGAATATAAAGTTATAGGGAATAATAGCGGGTAACTGAACGAGGACTTCAGTTAAGCAAGTAGCTTCCTGCATATAGATTAAAGTACCTATAAACAGTTTAGATCCTTTCGCTAAAAGTCACAAATTACAGGCAAGGGAAAATAAATTAAATTAAATGTCTTGATAAAGATGTTCCACTAGTTCATAAGCATAGAATCAGACTTATAAAGCTACATTAGAACAAAATGTTATTTCGGAATAATTTGTTTACGCCAGCTGTTTTAAATATAGGTGAGCATTACATTTAATAATGTTTATAAAGTACTTATGGCATACGAGAAGATTATTGTTTTGCTCCGATTGCGTGTGACGTTGCAGACATATATTTTCCAGAAGGTAATGCGAGCTTGCTGTAGCGGTAGGCGTGGTGCACACGTCACTGGCCTCCAAGCTTCTCACGTTGATCTCCAGAGTGTACGCTACGCACTCAGAATGTTGTGAGACGGACTAACTACACGGTATCGCTATTGACGGAGTAGATCAGTGTTCCGGTGGCATGTGATCAGCGTATTGAAGTGTTATTGTGGCGTGCAGTGGGGTCATCTGGCGGCCGGTAACAATGCGACGCACACAATATGTGGCTCCATTGACGCCGCGTGACGGCCAAAGGCCACTGGCGATCAGCGGCCGACACTCTCGCGCGCGACTCACGCACAAACGGGTTACATACTCAAACGCACCGAGGCCTTATTGCTCATCGTTGTTCATTTACTTTTCTCAGGTTTCATAGTCTACTCTCTCATTATCTTTTATTATAGACTCTACTGTCTTTGTCATAATCATTATTGTTTACATCAGCCTTTTCCCTCCATTATGTGGTATTTATTTAATGGTGCCTCACTTAGCACCCACGTATGAACGGTTCTAAACGGCAGAATTATTATTGTGACTGATGTTCACATTTTCGTTGGATTACTACTAATTATGCTTACTGATACGGATGTGCTGGAAATTGTTGGTCAAATCCTATCAAATCTAATAGAAATGGTATCAAAATATCTTTAACTACACATGACGTAAACGTGACATTGGGGAAGCGTCTACAAATCAATTTGTTTGTTTCTGGTTAAGTTTTTTATGCAAATCTGAGCAGTGACTTGAATATTGTAAAGGTAAACAAGTTGGCATTACATTGAGGCCTTCGTAATTTGTTTTGTCTGAGCGAGTGTCCACGTTTCGGTGAGCGGGTGAGCGCCCCGCGCCCGCCGGCCGGCCTGCGTGTGCGTGTCCGAGTATTGATATGATACGTACAATCGAACTGGAAAAAACCGAGACCCAGTATTGGTACTTGCTCATTCTCATATAACGGATCTTCACGTTGATTAATTATTGCCCTCGATTGTCAAGTTAATCCAACTGGTAATTCGGCGTACTTGCTAACTGTGACCATGTTTGTTAAAACATACGAGCACTATGCACAGAATAACGTAGGTGAAAAGCAAGAAATAAAAAAATCCTTTTAGTCTAAATTTCGAGTCGGCGCCAAACAAACAATCTTGCAAATTAATTACGTAAAGCGTAGAATGATTCTAGCTAGAATTGATCTTCGTTGATTGTTTGTTTGGCGACGCCGCGCCACAAAATGTAGATTAAAAAGATTTATTTTTTGCTTTTCAGTTCGTTTTTCTTCGCAAAAATTTTTTGCTTACAACTTTTTATTTTTTGCTTTACAGTTTGTTTAATTTCAACAGAATCGGTATATAAATGAGAATTTAATAGGAAATTTATTAATAAATTCGTTTTTTCCTAACCTTAGGGGTGGATTTAATACATGTCGTATTAAATATCTCTTTCTTTTTTTCAGTAGGTTGGCATTTACGAGTAGGTACAGTGAGATACACGTAAGTGTAAATTACTTTTTATCAAAAAAAGCAAACCGTAAGCTCGAAAAGCTCAAGCGAAAAATAACTTTCTTTGCCGAAGTCGGTGTCTTTCGTGGGTACGAAAGACACCGAAAAAAAAGTTAAAAAAGAAAGTTATTTTTCGCTTTGTAGTGTTTTGTTTTGGAAGACGGTTTGCTTTTTACTCCCGACTCAAAGTAAGTTGGAATTAGGCCAGGAGGATGATGACTGTGTATATAAGGATTTTTCACTGAAAACAGTGAATATAAAGCACTTTTAATCACTGTTTTGGTGTTTGAATTTAGAACACATCAATATATATTTGAGCTCCATCTCAATGCAATACAACCTACTTGCTCATAAAATACTCGATACAAACTTCTTGTGGAAAGAATTTTCGAATTTCAAACTCCTTCGTCGATTTAATTTTGAGTTTGTTTATATTTAGGATTTTGATAATGATTTTATTTTGGTCTAGGATATTTAGTGAATACTTATTTGGATTGTAATTCTAATATTAATTGCATTGGTGTTTAATTAATTATAATTATGTAACTTAACGGAGGTGGTCACTGGCCTCTGAAACACAGGTGCTGTTTAGGTAACTCAAACTCAAAGGCTCAGGTTCAATTTACAAAAAATGTGAAGCGCTAAGGTTTCTCATTTTCTGTAAATTTTGAAGGTAATAAACCATTTATTTATTTATTATTATTCCTTGTACTTAAATCCTTCTTTTTCTCGAAGTCATGGTATAAAATATAGTATGCAACTCTTGAATAAAACGGATTTATATCGAGGGCCATGAATCACTCGCGTCGTTCAGGATTCTAACACTTGAATCACTCGCTATGCTCGTGATTCAATCATCATGAATCACTCCCTACGGTCGTGATTCAGTTGTTAGACTCCTTCACTTGTTCGTGATTAATCTATGGCCCTCGCTTTAAAACCGTCCTTTATTCACTAGTTGCATAATATACTATTATGCATTTTATTTAAAAAAAAAGAACAAGCAAATAGTGCTCAATAATAAAATAAAATAAACTTTTATCGAATAAATTATGCATTCTCATATGTCAGTAATCATGCTGTGGAGTACCTATGTATTTAGGATAATGTAGAAACACATTAACTCTTGTGGTTGGTTAATCTTAATGATACATGCATTCTGTTTCAACGTGACTCGTGCCACTCATTTTGTAACTGATTGAGATATTAACAGCGTCACTACAATAACGCGTTATTAATATCATCAATATTATAATAAATCTGTAGAAAAGTCGTTTTTGTACATCAATATTTCCAAAAATTTGCCGGTGTGTTAAAGTATAACCAACAGAACCCATTTTTAGCATATTTGAATTTTTATTAGGTTGGTAATACCTAGGTAATTTGTAGGTAGGTAGGGTAGGTATGTTGGGTAGGTACGGTGGGTACGGTATACTGTTGGCGGGAGCGAAACCGCGAGCGCAAATAGTTAATTAATATTAACGATACGATACCATACGATAGTCCTGTTTGGAGAAGCTTAATTTGCGACCATGTTTCTCTCTCTCTCTTACTATCATTCAAAATTCTCAGACATACAGATTCGGTGATAATAATTGCTGAAATACTTAAAAAAATACAAGTTTTTAGCTTACCGTGCATTGTCATTGAAACCAAACGAGAATGCAAAATTTTATCTCAATGGATTGTGTATAACTGTTATAAAATTCAGTTGCAAGATTTGACCAATACAAGGCCGATTAAATAAAATCTTGTAAAAATAATTTCAAAAGAAAAAAAGAAAATTCGAACCTGCTTTTAAGCTTACCGTACATTGTCATCCAAACCAAACGTATATGCAAAATTTCATCTTAATCGGTTGAGGATATCTGCTTTAAAATACAGTTGCAAAATTTTACCCGTACATACGACTACATACGTACTACATATATGCATTAAAGTTAATGAAAAGCTTGTAATATCGTAAAACGAATTTCAACAAATTACATAAACAAATTAAACTTGCCATCAGCCCAAATCATTAAAAATCATCATGGTTTCGTAAGAGTGACAAAATTAATATTACAAACCCCGTGATATCAAATCTATGTTCATCAACATAAGACAAGTTACTATTTATGTCTATGTTAAAGATACTGCATTTGCCGCTTCAATATGAATAGGAGAAAGAGTAGTTTTTAGTGATTCATCAGTACTAGTAATAGTATTTTCTGATTAAATTTGATACAAATTGATATTTTATAGCTGTTTAGTCATTTATTTTATTTGGGACATCGATTTATCTCAAGTGGCACGTGGTGATATAAGAAAACCACAAACCTCATAGTAATTAAATTTTAATTTTAGATTGTAAAAGCTATTTGCTTATAGAAATAACCGGCCAAGTGCGTTTCGGACTTCGCAAATTTAGGGTTCCGTACCAAGCTGCAAAATTAAGTTGGTTGTAGTAGGAAAAAAGAGGGAATTTCAAAGAAAAATCTGATTTATCAATATATTGATATTTGTTAGTAAAATATACGGAATAATAAACATTATCACCAAATGTCAAGTTCGTAGGTCAATAGGAATTTAAAAAAATCTTCGGAAATAAATTTTGTATAAAAAAACCTGATTTTGGTGGCTTCTCATTCCTTTGTTGCCCAATATTTTTAAAATAAAATAAACAATATTTATCTACTCAAGGAGCTCTAAACAACGATACCCAACTCGATGTCAACATTTATTTTTCAAGCCCCTTGCGCTTTATGGGAGCTCTCACTAAAAATATTTAAAAAATATTTTCTGACAATTCTATGCCTTTGGGTCAACAAGGCGCTTAAACTGTGAAAATTTGAAGACTGTAGCTTCATCCGTCGGGCTGTAAAATCCGTGTGACAGGCGACGGACAGACGGACACGTGAGTGACATCAATAGGACTTCGTTTGGACCTTTCGGGTACATAACCCTTAAAAACTGTACAGGCTGTTGGCGACACCGACGTGAAATGGATTAAGTACATGATTCTGGACCCTAGTGTTGGAAAAACTCGTCGGACATTTCCTAGTTTTTGAATAAAAGTCTGCCTTTTTTACTTTAATCTGTTCAAAATCGTTATTCCTATCTAACCCAATTAGATTTTTAATTATTCTCCTGAGAGAGCAAGCGTTACGTGTACGTACAATCCGGTGGCGTTTACCTTGATCTTAAACTTTAGGAAATCAGCTGATAGGTATCGCTTTTGAATTTTATTTACATTGCTGTTTTTTGGGAAAAGAGTAATTAATAATTTATTAATTAAGTCATTTGTTAAATTAGGAAAATGCCGATGAAAAAATCCAACCAGAGTACATCCAATCATGTACTGAATCCATGGTTCTCCTTTTCGCGTCGTTGTCGGAGACACCCTGTATAGTTTAAAATATTTTCGTATTTAAAATCTTTGTTCTCGGGCCCTTTATACACAAACTTTGAGGTTTTCTCTATTAGTAATCATCTCAGTAGTCCATCCATTTCATATTTAAAAAGAATTAAAACTAACGAAAACTTATTAAAAAAGGCACTAAACACATAAACCACTTTAAAGACTTATCTTATGTCTATAAAGTTTTTATTTAGTTTTAATAACGAGTAGGTACCTAACGTATTTAATTATAAGTGCAAAAAGTTATTAAAACATAGTTCCGCAATGTACAGGCTGGCCGGAAAATTTAATAACGAAAAAAAAAAATGGTCCCTCGTATCATGCGAACCCCCTTGAATGTTCCGCGACTGTTTATAGATTTCAAATTAAGATTGTTTTTCTGTATTTTTTGGAATTTTCAAAATGTCCAACATAAAAATATTCAAAAAAATAGTAGGAGACTTTGTCAATTCTTTTCAACTAAATCTTCAAGATTACTAATTTTATGCATAAAATAATCAGCTTCGTATGTTTTCGTAACTTTGATGAGGAATAAAAGTTATGATAATGTTGGTCTAAAGTGAAAAATTTAAGTTCAATGAATTATGACTTTAATTTTCAACTTTAAATTAAAAATCTAAACAGGTGAGTTCATGATTCCTTAGTAGACCTGAAGAATGCCCAGAGTAGAGAAAAACAAAAAAAAAATTGGTTTAATCACCGAACGTAATTTTTTCACTTGACCAACATTTTCATAACTTTTATTCATCAATTACATTTCAACTATAAAAAATCCAATTAATAGGTATTTACCAAATCTAGTCTTCCAGGCTGGCTTCTTACTTTAATACCTATGTTTAAGTGAAGTTATTATATTTTTTGTGAAAAGTTTTTTACTAATCAAAATTTAAAGTTTTTTTTTCTGTGATCTCCCCACATCTGCGTACGCCTTTAGAGCGTACTGGCGTGAATTTATGTTATGAAAGGGTTCAAACAATAAATAGACGTTCGATTCCAGCAATCCTGGGAGTATTTGCCGTCATTTATTGAAGAGTTATATTGTTTATCTCCCAAGACCTTTATCAAATCTTCACCAAATTAAAAGTCGGTTAAAAATAGAAAACAACTGTCAATCAGGCTTCCTGTAAAATGTTGCAATAGTGTTTTTACAGAACTATTATAATTTCTAAATCGGGACTGAAAAATATTCCATCGATATGGAGCGACGACATCATTTCACACGAGAAGAGATAATGAGAGCCGTCGGAATGTTGCAAGCTGGTTCCAGGCAACGTACTTTGGCTGTCGTTCTTTGCACTACACAGAGCGCCATAAGCCGCCTCTGGACATGCTATCGTATAACAGGCAGCGTGGCCGAGCGATGGTAGACGATCTCGCATCACCACCGGAGACAGACAGGACCGGTACATACAAAATACTGTTCGACGGAATCGTACCATGACCGGCATGATGTTGGCTACGAGGCTCCACAGCTCTTCAGGCTTGCTGATAAACGACCAAACCGCCCGAAATCGTGTCGTGAAGTGGGTCTGCCTTCCCGAAGGCTGCTGAGAGTTCCAACTATAGTATCCCGCAATCGTTGGGCCCGTTTACAATGGGCTCGCGAACTCAGAAATTGGGAGGGAGAAGACTGGCGTTGTGTTTGCTTTTCCGATGAATCTCGTGTAAGTATGAGGCCGGATACAAGACGTACTCGAGTTTGGAGGACGTCTGGACGTCAGGAACGTTTGAAATTTTGTCAGGCAGTATAATATAGTTGTAATAATGGTTGGTATTTGGATCGAACCGGCCTCATTTGGAGTGGTTTATGCGGAGATGATTGTTTCAGATGTGATCAACCCTTTGCGACCGCGCCGGTTGGGTGACTCGTTTCGACTAATGCACGAAAATGCACGTTCACACACGGCTAGACTCATAACATGCACTCTTGCAGATGCTCGCGTCAAGTCGTGGGAGTGATCTGCTCAATCGCCAGACCTCAACCCAATTGAGTACGCATGGGATATGCTCCAAAGAAGAGCTCTGCCGAGATGCCGTGCATACCCCACAACAACATTTTGACTTGTTAGAAAGAACGTGGGCCATTCTTCAAAGTGATTTTGATGAACTGATTTTAAGCATGCCGAATCGCTGTGATTCGTGTCAATTGTGGAAAAATTAAACAAAAAAGAATCCATAAAGATTTAAAAAAAACTTAAAATAATAAGCCTGAATTTCGGCGATACTCTAAAACGTATTTGATCCCTAGACACTTTTGTGAGAACATTCGTGTGATTCGGATACCCACATACGAGGGACCTGAATATTTTCTTAGACATTTGCGTTCCGGCCACTCTGTATATACTACCTAACTAAGTGAGTGTCAATTATGAAATGATTGTATTTCAAGCTAGAGCTACTTGGTATTTAATGATTTGTTTGTTTTTTTTTGCCAGTTCAGTAAAAAACCAAGTTTCATTAAATTTTAATTATTTTTCTTATTATCTAGCATATTATAATATATACACGGTGAGTTTTTCTACTATGAGGTATAGCGAAAAACACTCAAAGGAGTTACGAGGCCGATTTTGATGAAAAAAACAAATTTCAAAATCAACAACATTCCTCGTCGGATGGCCATCCACGCTCACTTGAAAAACTCATCCTGTATATAGATAGGTTCGGTGACTCATTAAGCAACGCCTAATTGATTAAACTTAACCGAGTGCATTTGAAGGGTACAAAAGGGAAGGGGCAAAGAACAGGGAACGTCACAAGTTAAAAATTATTGTTAAGCAAATATTTATCTGTGGTAGATTTATTCTCAATCACTAACTTTTTTTAAAGTAAACGTTAGGCGCCAAGAATACATTTTTATTTATGGCCGAAACGAAAAGAACCGGGAATGTCCATGACATACCGGTACATACCGGTAAACTTTTAACTGCGTTTTTCTCGAAATCTATTTTTAGGACATTCCCCGTTTTTTGCCTGTACCCTTCCTTTGTCAATTCTTAATCCATTTGTAGGTTATATTTGAACCCATTTGAACCCCTCTTGAAATATCAATTTGTGTATAACTGTGAAGTACTGCCACAGATATTGTAATACTGTACAGTTTACCAGTACTAATTAGCTTATGTATTACCAGGACAATAAACAATTACCATTTTTTTTCTGTTTTCGATACATCTGTTTGACTATAATTAGTAAAATTTTCACTATAAATTTGCGTTTTGTTGAGTAATCTTGAGCTCAAAAAAGACACTTGGCATAATCAATCAGATGTATGCATGGACGCGGTTCGTCTTCTCCTAGGAATAATAGAACCACAGCAGTATCTGCATATTAAGGTATTTATAAAACCGAAACCACACGTCCGTCAGTTTTCCTCAATGCTTCGTTGTTTAAATTCATACCTATGAGTCGCGTTGTTAATACTTTTCTATATTTGCTACAGCTTACAGCATGATTAAAAGCGCATCTCAGACTCGTGTGACTAGGCTGCAGTCTAGTTTTTCTATTTTAGATGCAACTAGTACTGCATACAGGTAAATGCTGTACATGGCATGGTGCCTGTGCTAAATATAGCATCAATGTAGTTAATGCTGCTGTACTTGGAAGGCAAGAACCGTTAGTGGCGGGAGCCGGGCGGCGCGGCGCCAGCGTCGGCGACGGGGTGCAATCACTCTTTCTCGTTTTAACTTCGCCCAGTGCATTGTGCTCGAATGCACGTAATGGTGAATCACCTGCACGATATTTTGTAACGATGAGAATTTATTCAGATAATTAATCGTTGTGTGTACCATTGATGACGATCCTTTAGCATATATTTTTTGATTATTTTTATACATAACTATTCTCTTTGCTACAATCGATAGAAAATTATTGTAGTAAGTAGATGCTTTCCAGTTCTACTGTAAAGATGTTATCTGCGAATTCATGACTACAGTAGGTACTCCTGTTGCTATCGGAAATACTTACATAATATACAGTGCTTATGATTTCAATGATCTTATAGTGCAAATTGACTTCTTTGGAATTAATGATAAAAAAATGTAAAACCCGACTGCTTAAGAAGCGAACTGAAAAGACGTTAACAAGAAGAAATTCATGCTATGCATTCGGAGGATATATATTCGCGAGCTGGCTGACCAAAACCTTATTTATTTTCCGACTGCATAGCCTAATTTTCTTCTTGTTTACATCGTTTTAGTTCGCTTCGTAAGCAGTCGGGGTTTTTGTTTTTTTTATATACTTTTTTATTTACAACTTTTAGTTATAATTTGTTTTCGAATTACATTTAAACATGTAATTGGTACCGCATAAGTAATTACGTCTAAAAATACTTTATTTTGATACCCCGTTTGATGGATTTGAAAGAAAAAAATAACTGGCACCTCTACGATATGGTGCCCATATTTCGACATGTTTATTGTTTAGAACACCTTGGCAGTCAGGACGTACGTCGATTTGAAAGATATGACGTAATTAGCGAGAATGGTTATTAACCATCTTCAAATCGTTATCCTAAACCGTTATTTAAAATGAAAAATTGTGAAAGGAACCTAAACATGATTTAACGCTTTTAAAATACCTATTCAACGATACCTCGCTTGACATAGTTCACCATTGTTTTTTTTTTTTTTTGACAATATGGCGTCTGGTCGTCGCTGTAGTGAACTTTGATTAATGTCATGTCTTTAGTGACTTTCGCAAGTATAAGACGAATCGATTAACGTCTGAATCATCAAAATCGGCTCATGCGTTTGGTCTCTAGAACACCACATATGAACAAACATACATAGACTGATAAACACATTACCCTCCTTCAGCAGTCAGGTAAAAAGGACACTGTATAATTTTTACTCTATGACTTGAGTGTACTTACTCTTTAAGGTGGCAACATACTTCCAAAATCCGACGCCACGCGACCCCATCCGAAGCATTGCAGTTCTAATCAATCCCATATATTTAATAGCATATTATGCTCAGAAACAAATAGACAACTCGCCATTTGATCACACGCAATCCCACGAGGTAACATCCAGTTGGTCTGGATCAGCGTGTTGCCGGGAGAGATTCGCACGCATTGTGTTTCTAGTTAACACCCGACGCCACGCGTCAGTCAGTCGAGAACATTCCTGGTATAAAGATATTTTTTGTTAGTAATTGTTTAAAATGTCGGATGAATAATTAATAGATTTAGTGAAACAGTACTAAGTATTATATGATATGAGTTCAGGCCAATACCGTGATCACAGTATTAGAAATACTACTAGAAACGAAACAACGATACTAGCTAAGTGTGTTGTAGTATTACGAGGCGTGTTGTGTACGTGCACGATTCGGATCGGGTGGACACGTCACGTCGCGTCGCGTTTTTGTAGTATGTTTCCACCTTTATACTTATGTCGCCGGAGGTAACACTATGACCTTGTATTGCTTTACCATAATTTGCAATAGAATAAGATATTATTATATTTAAAAATCCCATACATTATTGTGGTATTGTTACCTCAGATGTGGTAGTGGTAGGGACTCTCGTTTTCTCCTTTAGACTCCTATTTGGTCCGTTGTGCGTGTGGGAGGCTATATTATTCGAATGGAATTCCCTTGCCGAAATATGGGGGTATCTACTTCAAAGAGTGAATAGGCAAGCGTGCTTCACCGTCGAACACGTCACCGCTTACCATCAGGTGAGATAGTAGTAAAACAAGTAACTTTTTTAAATATATTTAAACTACATAAATTTATCTAGTAGTAGACATGCTTCGATCGAAAATCTATATTTAACACGTAATTTTGACACGATATTTTGCGGAATGCAGCCCGATTCAAACAGTAAAACGCCCATAACTTTTGTACGGCTGTGCCGTTTTTCATGAAACATAGAACAGTTAAGAACACTCACGACAACTTTCAAACAAAAAAAAACTAAATCAATACCGGTTCATCCGTTTAGGAGCTATGATGCCATAGACAGATAGACAAATACACAAACACGCAGGTACACACATCAAACTTATAAAACCTCTCTTTTTACGTGGGGGAGTTAAAAACGTAATGCTGATGCAAAAGTATTTCAATTATAATAGTTATTTGTTATAAAAGAGTGCAAAGTTGCTTTTTAACCGCGTGCTCAATTTTGATGACCCAGCAAGCGAAGGGCTCTAAAATTTAAGGATTAAAAAATTAGAATCCTGAGCGTTAGCGAAGGAATCAAAAGAGCACGAGGTGAAAAATCTTTATGTGAATAATGCAATACGTAACTTTTCATCCCACCTCAGCATGCAAAAAAAAACCATTTACAATCACAAGACACTTTTATTTCAGTTTAGGTATTAACTACTACATTATGATAGGTAAGTATTACAGAATAATCTTTAAATTATAACAATTATTAATACTTAGGTTTAATTAAGAAAAATTTAAAGTAACGTTGCTACAGTTACTTAAGTTGAGTGTAATATTTTTGTTAGGTACTGTAATGTTGGTGTTAGTGATTTGTGTACTGTTTTTCGGTAAACTATC
Source organism: Orthosia gracilis (assembly GCA_947562075.1). Lineage (NCBI taxonomy): Eukaryota > Metazoa > Arthropoda > Insecta > Lepidoptera > Noctuidae > Orthosia > Orthosia gracilis. Next base: position 47,547,357 of record OX387268.1, read on the forward strand.
TATCATACTTAGTAGTTGTACCGATTAATCGGATTCCCTTTGCGTAAATGTTGGCGAGGGGATGGTTAGGTGTTTCGTAACGGCTCATTTTTTATGTACAAGGGCCTGTCCAAGGATCTGACTGAGGCTCTTTCAGTGTAATGGCTCCTACGATGCCTTTACATATTTTAGACCTATGTTAGATGGAATCCTCTATGTATGCCTCCACAACTGCATTGTACTTCCAGCCTCCATGGCGCTTAAGGGACAGGAGATCAGCTCATGAATCGGCCAAAAGTGCGGCTGAAGTCCGTCGGAAACAATGCGTGTACTACAGCGGTTTTGGAAGTTCAAGAAATGTTGCTATTACTCGTGGGATAGTGCCAATTTTATTAGCACCCATAGGCTGTCTAACACACTTTCCGTTGCGATATTGTAAAAAAAACGATTGATTGGAGTGTTAGGCTGGCGTAAGGCTTGATATTTCTCAACAATTGTTACGTATTCCTTGCGAATGACAAAGTTGCGGTCTCTTTTTGTCTTTGTATTACGTAAATTAATTGATAGTAAATCTTCTGAATGTTTCTCAATATTTTTGATATTAAGTTTTTTAAATTATTATTTTATTTAATTATTATTTATTAAGTAATTTAGTTCATTAGTACGACATGCTCCGTTTATACAAATAATAAGTACAACCTGTAAAGTAAAGAGTATTGTAGTAGATAAATTAATAAAATTGATATGCATGCATAATTATGCCTATCAACATCTAATACGTATTAGATTATTTTATGTAGTTGATTACCACTTAAGTAGATACTGAATGTGCTACTGACTTACTTTTGCCGCCAAATATACGGCATCAGGTGTTTCGTTAAGAAACTTTTCAATTTCAGATGCTGTGAAAACCTTCGAGTTTTTGGTTAATAAAAATGCCACTAATTTATGATAGGTGTCGATATGTATGTCTTTTTTCATCTTTAATGTTGCTTTTAGCATTGAATACGTACTCCATAGAGTGCTTGATTTCTTGGTCTCGGATAATTCAATAAAATACGTCAGCAAAACGTTTTCTGAGAAAGTTTTGGCTCCTTTAGCTAGTCGCCACGTGTTAAACATATCGTACCTACTGTTTCAAATACTTCTCGCGTGATCGTTGAGAAAGCGTTTGCGCATTATTAATTAAGTCAATTCTGTTGGCGTCAAATAAACTTCCTCGTGGCTAGAATCACTCATTTTAGGTTTTTCACTTGTTTTTAAGTGTCTTGTTTTAACCTAAGGTATTATTGTAACAATATGACATGAAAAGAAAATGGCGCGCGCATAGCAAATAAAAAGAAAGTACTCCGAGAAGTTTCCAGGTCTGAGTTTTTAACAAATTAAAAAGGCATGATAAATTCGGCACCATGTAAGTAGAAGTAAATAGGTTTAATGATGTTTTTATTTCACAAACTGAGTGCACACGATGTTCTAAATTCAATTTACTCTATCCTCTAACGGATAAAAACGGTTTTTGCACTCAGATATCTAAGAGCAAAAATACTCTTGCCGAGAAGGGGGATGAAAAGATACTTTACCTATAGTTTCAAGGAGAACATTGGATTTAGGTTGGCATGTCCTGTGAGAGAATAAAGAGTAAAAATATTATACGTCAAGAGCCTATGCTCTCATTGTCAAACACATTGTCAAGTTGTCAAGGGGATTTTAAACTAAAATAATAAGTAAAAAAAGTAAAAATTTTAAGTGATATTTTCAGGAAAGCAAGCATTCAAAAGAATAACTACAACCTCAAACGAATGATACAGTTAATTATATAAAATAAAAATTGTTTAATTGCAATGGAAAATAACGAAGGTCTACCAGAAAATCGAATAAATTATAGTCAGGCGCATAGAGATAGAGAAAAATGTGCTAATAATAGTGGCATTACAGTGGTATGTATTGGTTTTAACATCAACAAAGGGTTCGTAAGTTGATCGGACAACTTATTCACTCTCCGCAACTGTAAAATTCACCAGTGGGAGGAACCGTCAATTATTGGACATAACTTGCCCAAAAGGGATGCATAATGCATACCGTTCCATATTTTCTCGAGCACAGGAGTGTGCGATCACAAATTAAGCATTTTCTTTTTTTCTTTCTTTCTTACGTCTTGGGATAGTTTTTCATCCTATCCGCATATTGCTAGTAGTGTTTTAGTTTATTTTGTATTATAGATAGGCTCGCGCTTGACCACTATTACCTGATGGTAAGCGATGATGTGGTCGACGGTGTGAAGTATGCTTGCCTAGTAGTAACCAAAGAAATACATAAATCAATTTTATTTTGCACTTTTTAGCCGAGCTCTAAAGCTCTCTAGATACTATTTTATGTAGAAAGAAGTAAACCAAATAAAGAAGTAGTCATACAGCAATAGATTCTCGCATTTGGAGTTTTATAAGATCTAGTCCCTCCCGAATTCAAGAAAAATTACTTAGTACCAAAAAAATAAAACCGACTGCCAAAAAAAACCGACCAAGTGCGAGTCGGACTCCCGCACGAAGGATTCCGTACCATTATCGCAAAAAAACCTCGTTTGTTGAATGGGAGCCCCACTTAAATATTATTTTATTGTTTTTAGTATTTTTTGTTATAGCGGCAACATTATCTGTGAAAATTTCCACTGTCTAGCTATCACGGTTCATGAGATACAGCCTGATGACAGACAGATAGACAGACAGACAGACAGACAGACAAGCAGACCGCACCCCGCAATACCCAAACTAAAGGCATAGTTAGCACGTAAATGTTTAAACTTTTGTATGGTAGTAGAATTTATTTTTTCGAATATGTAGGCGCAAAATTATAAACTTAAATTCAATATTTCGCATATCGCAAAGAAAAATACTATTAACTGAGCAGCATAATACTAAGTTGTTAGAAATTTTGTTGTTAGGTATACTATATTACTCCCTCTATGCTTATAGGGTACCGTATTATTTGAAAAACCTTAAATTTTTTATTGAAAGAGTTACGACCCATTTTCAGTTTTTCATTATTCCACAGTAGGTATCTGTTAGCATTTTCATTACTATCAAGTTTAGTTCTACTATAAAATTTAAATAATTTTCTGTTTCTTTATTAGTACTATCTATTACAGAAACAGCAAATTATTCAAATTTAAATTTTATGTTATTGCTATAACACGAAATAATAGAAAATACCTACTTCATACCTATTGCATTACCTTACTGTTAGCATTTTTGTATATAGCAATGACTTCACATAAGCTATCCACCCAGCAAAATAAAAAAACTTTTGAATTATCGAAGAGCATATTTTTCTGGCAATTGGACTAGTGATTTTTCACTTTGTAGTGTTTTTTTTTGAAGTCGGTTGTATTTTTATGTAAAAAAGTTTTTTTAGATTTCACTTTTAGTTGTAGTAGTACCTATTATACACAAAGTTATGCCAGAACAGATTACCCGAATAACATAAAACTGGAACATAACCGGAGAAATGAGAGTTTATCACCTGTAAAAGTAGACATCTGACTCTACCCCTACCCCTTTAGAGCTTACTGACGTGATGTTATGTTATAAAATGGCGTAAACAAGAAACAAACATGTAATTGCAGCAATCCCGACACATTTGCCGTTGTTTATAGAAGAGTTCTGTTGTATTTCTCCGAAGTTCTTCATCAGATCTTCACCAAATTTAAATGGAACCACATGAGAAGCTCCAACCTTCCAATTAAAAAAAGAATCATTATAATCGGTTCACCTAGTAAAAAGTTTTTGAGGTGACTAACATTAAAAAAAAACACAGTCGAATTGATAACCGCCTCCTTTTTAAAACCGGTTAAAAATAAAGTCGAATTAATAGCATCCCTCTTTTTGAAGTCGGTTAATAAAGTGTTACAATGAGCTTATATATCTTATCTTTTAAGCGAAATTTTGATTCCCGTCGGGTTTCCAAGAGTATGCTGAACGAAATATTGAGCGAGATACATACGGTAAACTATAGTAAACCACCAATACAATGCAGAATCATCAAAATAAAGAGGGTAAGACCAAATAACACTTCTTTTTGTAGCTCAGTCACGCCAGTTCAGTAAATCATGCATACGAGTATGTCCAGTGGACGTCTTTAGTTTCGAATGATTATAATAAACTGCTCCAAAGCATAACTAAGTAATTGCCATCCTCTTTATTATTATTGAGGTGAATAAAAAGTATGCACGTGTTTGTAGGAAAAGCCCTCGACGACAAAAATAATGCCAGAACCAAAAAAGGAACCAATACCATTGGGTAAATCATCGTCCATGAGCAGTCTCATAATTTGGAACATTTCGAAGGCTCTTGAGATTAAACCCAGTTTGGATCTGAAGGTAAGGGTTGAGCTATAAAAGTTAAAAAATCTGTAGCGGTATCTATGCTGCCACATACTAACTGTAATGACCTGACGTCATACGAAATCCTGCATCGCGCATGCTGAGTTTTTGGAGCGATTTGAACACCCGGACTAGATACAACACCAGTCTGGTTAGAGGATCCTCCATTTTCAATGGAGTTTGCGGGACTTTAAACCCTGTACCGCATACCTCCAAAAATCGATCGATTGTAGTATCTAGTTACGTAAGTTTAGATTGTAGATATTTACCTGCAAGCCTATAAATTAAATGCGACTTTGAAACTTATAAAATTTAATGCGAGCCAGGTATCTCTCAAGTGAGTTCTGTTGCTCTACTCTTTTTTTCATTTAGTTCATACTTAAGAATACTAACGGGGTCGAGTGCCCATCTTTTGGGGAAGCCGATATCTTATTAGAAAACCTCTAGGTTATACAGAGTGTACTCGTAATTGACATTTGGGAATTGCCTATGACTTCCTTGGAGAAAGTTGTTCGAAACAGTTTTTAAAATATGATCACACCTTTCCGTTACAGCCTGTTTAAGGAACTGTACTTAAGTAGTGCGTATCAATAGTAGTCCGGTGTTCGATTGCTTGTGTGCAGGCTTCCATTAAGGCGACGAAGCAGCGTATGGACTCGGATGCGCGCGAGCTCAGCACCCAGAACGAAAAGCATCCGGAACAGCAACATCTGATGTGTGCACTCCTCGCCTGGCAACAGCTGGGTCACCAAAACGCAGATAGCCTTTATAAGTCCGCCATCTTTATTTTTAAAACACCTGATTTATATTGCATAAAATTGTTATAGTCTCACCAGATTTCTCTCTATAGCCACTTGTGGTTTACACCATTTAGTTATTGAGTTAGGTTAATTGCACCGTTTGTCTCGTGGTTGTAAGTGCCATGGGTTCGATTCCCAGGTCTCGCAAAAGTACAATTGGGTTCTTCCATTAAGAAATTTTCAAAAACAGCAATGAAAGCACGTTAAGCTGCAGGTTCTACGCCTGATCATACCTCGGTCTTGTCTCTTGCGTAGAGTTTTCGTCTCCGTTGAGATTTACCACCGTGTCTTATATTAATGTTTTAGTTTTGTTGAGCCTAAGATGAACGAAAGGTCCTGTACTGCCAAGTTTGTGTCAAAGCTTAATTCGATACGTATTGACGAAGCGGTCAATTCAGAAAATGTTTTTCGAAACGCCGTCGCATGGAAAACCTTGAAACCGTCAGACGTTGGAAGCTTCGGATCGCACACTTCTGGCCCCATTCTTACATTGCCGACCCCTGCGAAATTAATTATGCGTGTTGACAAAGAATCAGTACACAAAGGTTGCAAACATGCCAGAACTTCAAATGTGAGAACGTCTCAACAACCAGTAAAGGAAACCCTTAATAAACTCAATGCTGTAAGTATGAATGTCAATAATGTTACCCTGCTCCTTCGCGTTTTCAGATTAAATTATATGTAGCTGGGAACACCAGATAGGATCTAGGTAGTTATAAAATTTATTTCAAAAAGCAAATGGAAAACAATCTTTAAAAAAACTCGAATGCTTAGGAATCGATTTTAAAAGACGTAAACAAGAAGAAAATCATGCTATGCAGTCAGAGGTTACATATTCGCGAGTTGGCTGATCAAAACCAAATGTATATACTCCGATTGCTCAGCATCATTTTCTTCTTGTTTATGTCTTTATAGTTCGCTTCAGAAGCAGTCGGATTTTTATTTAATTTTTTTGTTTATAACATTTTTTTTTTCGAATCACGTACATTTAAACATATAAGTGCTATATATTTTTCAATCATCTCTTAAAACCTATTTTGATACCCCCACGATGGGTTTGGAAAAAAGAACCCACTTTATGGCTCCCAATATCCGCCATTTTTTCTATTTTCCAATTTTAATGTAGCCATTGACACTCTCAAGGTTAAGACGAATCGATTGACGTAAGAATCATCAACATTAGCCAATGCGTTTGGTCTCTAGAACGCCATATAGGAACAAACATACATACATACATATATAAACACATTACCCTCCTTCGGCAGTCGTGTAAAAATATGACTACTATAACCAGATCTTTTGAACATATACGAGTGCATCGATAGAGCAACATATTAATAAGTTTTGTAATAAATACTTACTCTAGTATTAATAAGTTTTGTGACTTCATAGGCATGTTGTTTGGGTAAAGGATGCGCGGCAACGCTAGCTTCACTAGATTCGAAGGCCAAGGAGTTGCGCACCCGAGCCGGTCAGCTGGCGCAGCGAGAGAGAGATCGGGCTGAATTGCTGGAACGCGCCGAAATCGCCTGGAAGGAACTCGAAGCAGGATACCAGAAGCGACTCGCAAGCGCCGAAGAAAAAGAACATAATCTTGAAAAGAAAGTTTGTATACTACACTTTATATTAAGTTACTAGCATTTCTCCCGCTACTTCGTTCGCATGCTTTCGTATTTTATTCAACTTACGTAAGTACATATGACATTATTATGTGCAGTTAGTGAAGGCGACCAAAAATTAGCTATTGTCAAATCAATAATAAATGGGGTATCGTAGATATATATACGGCTTAAATTAGGATTTACGAAACTTTAATTATGTGTCCGATAAGTTTTAGCTAAATAAAGGGCTTGTGGGTAAATAACAGTCACACCGGTTATTCGATCAAAACCTCAGTCATGAGGCTTTACAATAAGATCCATAGCGAGGACACCACTCACCATCTAATACTATGAAGAAGACAGTGCAGTGGAGCTTCCGCACGAGTCTTGCGATAAATATGGATAAAACTAAGGTCATCTTTCTATACCAATATTATAAAGAGGAAAGATTTTTTTGTTTGTTTGTACCGAATAGGCTCCGATACTACTGGACCGTTTTTCAAAATTCTTTCAATAATAGAAAGCCACATTATTCCTGAGTGACATAGCTTATTTTTTATTCCCAAAAACGGGTCCTGTGAGGTGGTCCACGGGAGCGAAGCCGCGGCAACAAATAGTTTTAAACAAGATGACTGTACAGAAGGTATTCATCGAATGCAACTCGGAAACACGGACAGGAAAACTGAGGTTATCGACATAGCTCCAAGAATGACCAAAGTTTGGTTGCATTAAGCAGACCAGATTGTTCCCTGAGCAGATCGCCAATGGGACTGAAAGGTTCTGGAGTGGCGAGGTCGTTACTGGAAGATACAACATTGCAAGGCCTCGCACAAGTTGGACTGATGTCCTGGCGAGGGCCGCAAGTCTGCTGAATTCCGAAGAGCAGAAGACTGGTCGCGATTTTTGAGTCGCATAATTTCGGATGGAGCAAAAATTAGTTTTGTATGAAACTGAATGCTGCGTAAATTACGCGACACTAATACATCACTCACAACTCATAAATTTATCTACGGTTGCTCTGCCTTACACTTTTTGCTGACTTTTTGTTGTGTTTTGTTTTGCCTGACAATCGGTCCAGTTCGGTAGTTCCAAATCGAGATAGAAGTCTTCTTATTTAATTCTTTATTGTACACCAAAAACAATATTCAATATAATGTGATAATAAAGTACATGTACAAAGGTGAGCTTAACTCAATGTTGAGTTCTCTTAAAGCTTACTCTAGAGAGTGACTGGGAATGATGACAAAATAGTGTAGTAGGAGGTCTTAGTGCCGTAAGATTCTTCAAAAAACCGTTGACACCTCTAAATCATCTTCTGGGGCTAATTCTGAAAACCTAATGATGGTAATTTATTATTTGCCCATGGAATAAGATTTTTCAAACAAATACATGTATCCTTTTTAACCTCTTTAAAGGTTCAATTTCCAAAAATCCCTCCTTAGTGTTCCCCTAAATCATAAAAGAAGCTATGTACAGTAAAATACTTCAAAAACCTTGATCAGTCCCTAAATATTATTTTGGGGATAGTTCTGAAAAATTAATAATTAATAGCAATCTACATTATTTATTTAGGTTAGTATTTGGGCCAAATTTCAAGTTTATTAACCCAAGATTAAGACCCCATCTTTTAGGGATAGTTTCGAAAAACTCATAATGAATAATCGTCGTCAATGAGTATTTGTGCCAAGTTTCAAGTTTATTAATCCAAGAAATAAGATTTTCCATACAAAATTTAACTTAAATTATCTTTTGGAGTAGTTCCGAAAAACGAATGTTACCTTTATTATTTTGCCCAAGGAATAAGACTTTTCATACAAACGAATTTCTCTCGTTTGTTCCCCTACATCATAAAAAGTATATCTTGTAAAGTAAAATTCTTCAAAAATGTTTAACACCCTCTAGATCGTATTTTAGGAATAGTTTTGAAAAACTTGTAATGACAACCTTTACTATTTGCTGTTAGTATTTATGCAAAGTTTCAAATTCATTAGCCCAACAAATTGCCACCTTTAGTCCCCTTATGGGCAGAATTTCCAGAAATCAATAAACTCATTGTTGTGTTTATTAAGAGCGTAAACCTACAATTTCATATGTTTTACCTTCCAAACCGAAGAAATTTCGTATAAAGTTACAACATGTAGAAATTTAATACAAACTTTCAAACCCGTTTTTACTTCCATAGGGATGGAATTTCCTAAAACCAATAAATATATTATTTCTTGTTGTGTCCAATTTGCAAATTGTAGAAATTACATACAAACTTTCTTCCCCTTTTTACCCCCTTAAAAGTGGCATTCCGGAAATAATTAACTCATTTTTTTTTATTAATCGAGATCAAAATACAAATTCAGATTTTTTACCTTCTAAACCGAAGACAGGTCATGTAAAGTCTCAACCCCTATTTTATTCACTTAGGAGTAAAATTTTCAAAAACTAATAAATACATAAATTCATTTTATCAACCAAAAAATTAAACCTAAAATTTCTCGAGTCCATCTTACAAGCTGTAGAAATTACATACAAACTTTCAACCCTCTTTGTACCCTCTTTAGGGTGGAATTATCAAAAATCCCTTCTTAGTGCTCACTTACGTCACTTGAGGAACCTTTCTGCCAAATTTCATGCTTCTACGCCTAGCGGTTTTGGCTGTGTTATGATCGATCTGTCAGTCACTCAGTTTCTTCTTTTATATATAGATTACTAGCACTCCGCCAGCGACCTCATTCGCATAATTTCGTATTTTATTCAACTAAGTAAAGATGACTTTATTATGTGCAGTAGTACGCGACCAAAAATGAGCTATTATTAAATCAATAATAAATGGTGCATCTAATAAGATCCATAGCGAGTACACCACTCACCATCTAATACTATGAAGAAGACAGTGCAGTGGAGCTTCCGCACGAGTCCTACGATAAATATGGATAAGCAAATTTGGATACCCATGTAGCACCCATTTTCAAGAAAATCGGCGACTTTACAGAAGGTATTCATCGAATTCGACTCGGAAACACGGACAGGATAACTGAGTTAACTGACACAGCACCAAGAATGACCAAATTTGGTTGCATTAAGCAGACCAGATTGTTTACTGAATCAGACCATCTGGGACTATGGGACTGAAAGATTCTGGAGTGGCGAGGTCGTTACTGGAAGATGCAACATTGCAAGGCCTCGCACAAGTTAGACTGATGTCCTGGTGAGGTCCACAAGTCTGCGGAATCCGAAGCGCGATTTTTGAGTCGCATAATTTCGGGTGGAGCAAAAATTACTTTAGAATGAAAACGAATGCTGCGTAAATTAAGCAACACTAAAACCTCACTCATAATATAACCTAAGTTTGTTTGATCTTACGCTTTTTGTTGGTTTGGCATCAGAAAAACGGTCCAGTTCGGTAGTTTCAAATCGAGGTAGAGGTCGTCTTAGTGCCGTAAGATTCTTCAAAAACCGTTGACAGCCCTAAATCATCTTCTGAGGCAAAATCTGAAAAACTACCTTTATTATTTTGACCAAGGAATTAGACTTTTCATACAAACAAATATTTTGTTTTTGCTCCCCTACATCATAAAAAGAAGCAAATATATAAGCCCAACAAATTGCCACCTTTAACCCCTTAGGAGTAGAATTTTCAGCTCATTGTTTTTTTATTAATCAAGAGCGTAAACCTACAATTTCAGACCTTCCAAACCGAACAAAATGTCATGTAAAGTTTCAACCACTATGTTATCCCCTTAGGTGTGGAATTAAAAAAAAAACTAATAAATACATTAATTTTATCAACCAAGAGCGAAAATATAAAATTGTATGTGTCCAATTTACAATCTGTAGAAATTACATACAATCTTTCAACCCCGTTTTTACTCCCTTAGGGGTGGTATTTTCGGAAATAATTAAACTCATTGTTGTTTTTATCAATCAAGAGCGTAAATCTAAATTTTCAGATGTTTTACCTCTAAATCGAAGAAAGATCATATTAAGATTCAACCCTTATTTTATTCCCTTAGGGGTAGAATTTCCAAAAAGTAATAAATTCATTAATTCTTTTTATCCTTCAAATGCTTAAATCTAAAATTTCACGTGTACAACTTACAAACTGTAGAAATTACATACAAACTTTCAACCCCCTTTTTCCCCCTTAGGGGTGGATTTTTCAAAAACCAATAAGAACATGAATTCTTTTTATCAACCAAGAGCGTAAATGTAAAATTTCACGTGTCCAATTTACAAACTGTAAAAATTTCATAAAAACTTTCAACCCACTTTTTACCCCCTTAGGTATTGAATTTCCAAAAACCAATAAACACATTAATTGTTTTCATTAACTAAGATCGTAAATCTAAAATTTGACATGTCCAACTTACAAACTGTAGAAATTACATACAAACTTTCAACCCCTTTTTTATCTCCTTTGGGGTGGAATTACCAAAACTTCTTAGTGCTCACTTGCGTCACTTGAGGAAACTTTCTGCCAAATTTCATGCATCTCGGCTTAACGGTTTTGGCTGTGCGTTGATCTATCAGTCAGTCAGTTTCTTCTTTTATACAGGGTGGCCAAAAAGTCGTGGATCAAACGAAACAGGGAGACAAAGGAGGTAATTTCCAACAAAAAATCTTTCACCAGCATAACCATAACTTCATTGCACGAAAAGTTATGAATTATTTTTGTTTTTTCCATGAAACTACCGAGATTTTTTACAATTTAATCAGTAGAAAATTAAATTGATTAAAAACAATAAAACAAAAGGTGTTGTATAATGACTCGATTATGTATCAATACTACAAAAATTGTATTGCAGCTCTTGGTATCAAACTTAACGAGCAATGAATTTTTTTCCGTAAATTTTGAAGCGTTACAAAAAATTACTTCTCACTTTAAGACCACCATTTGAAAAAAAAATGTATTACGGAAAAGTGACCCTGTATTAAAAAAGCTTGCTGGTTTAAAGCTGATTCGAATGAGGTACAACACTTTACTCTTTGATCTTTAGTTTTGGTTTTACGGTCGTTTTTTCATATCAAGGTGCAAATTTAATCAAATAGTAAATTTAAAGGAAAGTTTAGATTTTTTATAAAAACAACGATTATGCCTTAGTAACTTCGAGGACATTTGAACGAGCGCTTCCCTAACCGGTGGATTGGTCGAGGCGGACCTATTGCATGGCCACCCCGGTCGCCCGACCTTAATCCCATAGACTTTTTTGTTTGGGGCTATTTTAAAGAAATTGTGTATCAAGGAGAGAATAACACCGAACAAGAACTACGACAAAAGCTCGAGTTTGCTAAGTTACAAATTCTAAATAACAGAGGTGCATTCCGCCGATTACGTGCGAATTTTATTAGGCGGTGCAGATTGTGTATTATGGTCAGAGGTAGGAACTTTGAGCATTTAATGTAAAAATTTGTATTTAAATAAAATTACTAAGGCATAATCGTTGTTTTTATAAAAAATCTAAACTTTCCTTTAAATTTACTATTTTATTAAATTTGCACCTTGATATGAAAAAACGACCGTAAAACCAAAACTAAAGATCAAAGAGTAAAGTATTGTACTTCATTCGAATCAGCATTAAACCAGCAAGCTTTTTTTATAAAGGGTCACTTTTTCGTAATACATTTTTTTTCAAATGGTGGTCTTAAAGTGAGAAGTAATTTTTTGTAACGCTTCAAAATTTGCGGAAAAAAAATCATTGCTCGTTAAGTTTGATACCAAGAGCTGCAATACAATTTTTGTAGTATTGATATATAATCGAGTCATAATACAACACCTTTTGTTTTATTGTTTTTAATCAATTTAATTTTCTACTGATTAAATTGTAAAAAATCTCGGTAGTTTCATGGAAAAAACAAAAATAATTCATATCTTTTCGTGCAATGAAGTTATGGCCATGCTGGAGAAAGATTTTTTGTTGGAAATTACCTCCTTTGTCTCCCTGTTTCGTTTGATCCACGACTTTTTGGCCACCCTGTATATATAGATAGATATTGCCTACTGCTACCGGGCCCGTCCTGACTTTGCCCGGGTTAAATATCGTGTATCCATTTGAAATGTATATACGATATTTAACCCCTAATATACCATAATTATGTGTATATTATAATTATATTGGGCGCACGGTTGGCGCAGAGGTTGAGCGATTGACTGCTGCTCTGCGTATCGCGGGTTCGATTCCCGAACGGAACAAATTTTTGAATGACTTACAGATAGTTGTTCCGGCTCTGGGTGTTGTGTATGTGAGTTTATATGTTTGTAAACTCATCCACAATACAGGAAGAAATTCGTAATGTAGCCAAAGTTTAAAAATAATAATATATAATATAGGTATTTATTATCTACTATATTTGTAATATAAGTTTTTAGGCTGACATGGTCGCAATCATTAGAATTACCATGAATATTTTGATTTTGGTTGTTCTCGTGAGCATGGCGCTTGTAACGATGCCGAAATAATGAGCTCTCAACCAAAATCAAGATATACATAGTAAATATCCCGAAACAATTACTATATTTGTAACTGGAAGGCGCTGGATGCGAGACGCATGGAATCGACTAATGTGGAGACGCTTTGGGGGAGGCCTATGTCTAGCAGTGAACGTCTTTCGGCTGAAATGATGATGATGATGATATTTGTGACATTCTTAAAGGAAAATAATTTTTCGAACGGGTCCGTTTTAATTTCACTCCACAACTCACAAAATTCGCAATCTCTCTTTATTATTAAATTATCTCTAAATGAGTATGGTGGTCAAGCGCGAGCCTATCAATAATAATAAAAAAGTATTAATTGACAAAATTTAAAATAATATCTCTTTTTTAAACAGCCTACTCAATGACATTATTTGTTCAGATAAAAACAACGATAGAATTGCGGAACAAATTTAAGGACGATTGTAAAACTTTGACGGATGATCTGGCACGCACGAAGGAAGTTGTGGAGAAGGGAAAGCAAAATTTAACAACCGTAGAGAAGGAAGTGTGTTCCTTAGCAAAGGCAAAGATGAGCACGAAAGAGGAGGCAGCGAAGTGCGAAGCTGCTCTGACGCAAGAACTGGCCAAGGCTGCGAACTACGATCGAAACCTTAAGGTTACTATTCTTCTTTTCGTGTGAAGATTTTGGCACCTCTGGAAATCCTACTGGCCTCTGAATTGGCTATTTCTGACTTACATTAACTAGTGACTATTGATTAGCATTTATTTATTTATTTTATTAGACTATTGACATTTGCGGATTTATTCAGTGGTTCTCTCACCAGATTATTGCAAACACCTTAAGTTTATAATAAATCACGCGAGATTGTACTTAAACTCTTTTTTACAAATAAGACACACGGATATATCGAACGGGAATGTGTAGAATATATCGCAATTTTAAGCTCTTACAGAATTTATTACAAACTTACGTTCTGCCGAATGCGTCCTAAACCGCTGGTGAAACCGCTGGCACAAGTAATTTCAAATGTATTATTTTAAACGTATTCCCTTCAGTTGAAGGAAGAACAAGCATGTCGTAAGTTTGAACTGCTACAAAACGAAGCCGATTCGGCGCAAGCGCTGGCGTCTGACCGGGAGCGCGCTATGAGAGCGGAGCTGAGTGCGTTGCGCGAGCAAGTGGGAAGCGTTGATAAACAGCTGCTTGCAGAAGACGTGGAGTGTATGAAAATTAAGGAAGAGGTATTTAATAGTTGTTTTTTAATAAAGTTTAACTTTTACTTTATTATATTTTGATTAGTAATTTCATAGACCTAAACTAACAGCTGCTGCCAATAATCGTATTTGTTTTATATATTGCAAATATTATGGAGAAAAGTGTCGTAGGTAAGGCTCAATGATAAGTGTTTCATCGAATTAATTAGTAAACGAAAAAAAAACAAAGTTCGAGTGGGATCAGCCCTTTCACGATCCCGCTTGGACTTTTAGCCGCTTCTCTTTACAACTTTTGCATTGGTCAAAGTGTTCAGTAGAGTTTTTACTTCTCGTCAATTCCAAGCAACTAAACCGTTTAGTCGATGGAGGTGTGCATACAATCGACCGTCGATTTTTTATCTCACTTGTTTTAGGTACCTTTATTTTTAGTTTTGCTACCTTTTATTGTTGCGCCGACGCCAAGTAACATGGGATAAGGGCAGGAAGATGATGATGAATTTACCTTACATTCCCATGAAAATCATTTATAGCCAGAGGGCTTCTCATAACAATTATAACAATCCTAAAAACGACTGAGATACATTGTTTTATTACGGAGTTCCGATGCCTACCTTCTGGCTTCATCACCAGATCAGTTCGATGATGGTACTATCGAAAATGGTACTATTTTCATTAGAACCATTTATTTAAATTTGCTTCATCACAGAAATTTAACTATTGGAGATATCCTATACCCAAAACATTATCATTGAGATGTACCAGTGCCCATCTGTAATCTTCTTCGTCAAATCCACTTCACCAAATGATACTTTCTGAAAGCAAATTCATGCAATGTAGATGAATATAGAATAGAAAATACCAAAATCACTACCTGTATGTATGCCTATAAAATTTGAGGAGTTCGATTTTAAGTGATTTCCACATCAGAGCCTGGCTTTGTGACAGTGAGATCACCTCAAGAGTATACCCTTTCAAAAAAATGGGAACTTTCAAAATTGTTCCATAATAGGGATGTGAGCTGCCATTATTTTACGATATTTGGCGCATCGTCACTATGGGTATTGAAAGCTGTCAAATCCATACATTCAGTAAATTTTCTCGAAAAATGTCTGTGTGCTCTACCAGGATTTACCAAACCCGGTGTTAATTTGTTGCCCAAAGGTACCACGCTAAAAATACTGAGAAAAGGCTATGCATATTTATAGATATATGTTATGTATGTTATGTACCTGTCAAAGTAACTCTGATTATGTTGCTTGGTAATCTTCAGCAATATAGTGGAGTTATTAACGTATTGATAAAGTTCTCCAGCAGGAATGTCTTTGCTTGGCCTTCAGAAGCTTGAGAGTTTTGATTGGCGAAAATAAATAAAACATCTAACCTAAAACGTGAAGAATACCAACACATTAATATTCTCCCATTGTTTGTAAATTCTCCTACCATGAGTCAAGTAAGAAATAACTCGTTACAATTAAAAAAATAGCAAATCTAGAACATATCACCGATAAAAAATAATTTTAATATAAATGTCTGCTTCTCAATTAGATCTGTTTTCTTTCCTGTTATCCTTGCTCCTCTTTTCTTTAGTTCGTGTTCAAATAAAAAAAAACGTTTTTTACAAAAAATACAACCGACTTCTAAATAAAAATACTACGAAGTGAAAAATAACTTCAATTTCGGCAGTCGGTGTCAAAAAACGAAGAAACGGAAACAAGAACACCGACTTCCGAAATTGAAGTTATTTTTCACTTTGTAGTATTTTTTAGAAGTCTGATAAAATAAACAAAGAGTCGAATTGTGAACCTCCTCCTTTCTGAAGTCGGTTGAAAAGGAGATTAAGGCGAGGTATTTTCCAGCCATGGCGACAAGAGACGTGGCGCCAATTCAAATTCTAATGCGAGACTGATCTGTCGCGGATCGACTGTTTAGTCGATGGTATGCGCACACTAATAGTTCGCAATACAAATTAAGCGTTCGATAGTTATCTAACTTTTTAATCAAAAGCAAATCAATACAGCTTTTTGATTTTTTTGTCGAGTAACTATTGATTCGAAAGTATATGCAGATTCTATGAACTCAATATATTTCTATAAACTTTTGACACACAATTAAATAGTAATTGTTAGACTAAAAGTTGTGAGTATGCGCTAGGCCTTATGGTGTTACAGAATGACGCCATTTCCCTCCAGTGTTTTGTCTCTGCCAGCGTGGCTGCTATATAGGTCTGGCTTGCCCGCTCCTGGTGACCAAGACCCATCGCTCCTCGAGCGTGTTTGATGTTTCGTTTCGTGTTTGGTCGGCTAGGTGGCAGCACTTACTGTCAACTAGCCGACTAATCAGAGGCTTGTTCTCAATTATAACGAGTCACAGAAAATCAAATGAATCAAATCATTATTAGAATAACTATTCGAAATAAGTCAAAACCATTATTAGTTCTTGTAGTAGCAGTTCTTCTTTTAGTAGCAGTGTGACAGACGAACTGATAGACATTTTCGATCATAAAAATCACGAGACGAATTAAAACATTTATTTTTCTTCTTGGCGTGCGATTGATGTTTACGAACCGAATTTTATTGCAAAAAATATCAGGTATATTAATTTAAAAAAATCAATTTGATTTTCAAAACTTGACGCTGAATAATTACTATATTTGTCTTAAGTTTTTTCTTGCAGGTAATATTTTTTTATAACCGGCAAATTGCAGGAAAATAAAAAAAGTTTTCTTATTTACTGAACCTAAAACTGTTGCACTGAGCGGTTATGAAGCCTTTAGATGCTAATGCAGTTGAAAGCACTTGGCTCAGTCGTTGCCGTCATTTATTTTGTCGCCGTAGTTCACACCATGACGTCGGCATGACGAAATAATTCTGATATATTAGTTCTACTCGGCAGGAAACGGTTTTTGTTTCTAACCCTCTTATGTTTGGGCTTGTTTTACAGCCTCTACTGTGAAAAGTAAAACCGAAACTGTGCGTAACATTTTTTAAGTAGCTTTTCTTCGTCACTTTCATGAATATATCGAAGAGACACTGTTAGTAATTATTCCTGTTTGGTACCGGCTAAACCAGACTTCAGGCCAAACTAGTTTTCCCTAGGCCAAATTGAACGTATTGTTATGATTACATAAAATAAATTTTATATAAATTACAACGCCTACCGAAATGCTAACAATAACGCATTGCGGTTTGATTTCATTCATTTTGATTTGACTGCCAATTGTAATTAGCATATTCGTTTCTTGTACTGTTGTAGCTATGTGATGAAGTAAGAAGTTAGTCATCGTCTGTGGAATAAATGATTAATTATATTTACTTTATTTTATACTCATGGAATGTTACAGCATAGGTTTCCAGGCGCCTGTATTTTTTGTAGCAGCGCTATCTTTATCAGACGTTATTTTGTCCACTAAAGACTCCAAGTGCACAGGCCATCATTTACGGTTCAGTTATATAGTGTCGTATGATGCCTGCATTTCATATATCATCATAATTGCAGCCAAAGGACGTCTACTTCTGAAAATATGCCTCCTAAGAGTCGCCTCATCGATAAGACCTGTGTGTCTCGCATCCATCGGATTTCCGTAGGATCTCATGTTATATGCTGATAATTATCACCCTATTCTACAGTCCTTTGAAAGTTCTTTTGTTCCCGTACTTTCTGCTATCTAAAAGCTCACACAGTTCTGTCTGAGTCATGACCCACGGGGTTTAAGTTAGTGCAGGTCATTGTTTAACACCAGACTAGTGCCTGGAGAACTGACGAAGCGGTCAAAAAGTTGATACAAAATGTATGCTAATAATATTTTTTCAGTCTAAGTAGACTATTTTAGTATAACGCTTAGGCTGGGTGGTCAGAAGCCTGAAAAGGCTCATGTAGGAATATAACCAAAGTTTTAAAATAAGTAATGAGTCCGCTTCCATAGGGTAACTGATGATGAGCTGACTTTTGTAAACATGGTATGATGTATTGTGTCACATGCTTTTTTATTTCTAAACATCTCAAAAATTGTGAAAATTCCTTGTCAGGTTCAGTTGCACACTCTTACAATATTATCCTAAATCATGCAACCTTTTCGCTTTAGCGGGTCTGTAGTTATATCTGCCAAAGATGAAATTTTAAAAAAATTACGAAAAGTTTACCAGTTTTGCCTGATAAAAAATGAATAGCAGTGTATGGCACGTCGTCATTTTTTCGCTATGGATTCACACTTACGCAAATTCTAACTATGCAATAGGCATTAAAGCCTGGTGTACACTGGTAGAGTTCACGGTACAGTACTAACAAATTGTAACAAATTGTTAGCTATATTTTTTGTTGTTATTGCTACTGTGCCGTTAACTCTACCCGTTTAATTGTACCCGGCTTTAATTGTAGATACAAGTGTTTTGCAATTTTGTTACTGTAAGCAATCCTTCTGAATCTTAATTATTGAAGTGCGTCAATACAGGAGAACAATGATTATAATAACCAGCGTTTAGAAATATTTTTGTTCGGTTTATTTGCTTTATGAACCTAATCATTGCTGTTGCAATAACTAATACAATGATACTTTGTTATTGAAAAGAAGCCTGAATGAAAATGCAAATGACTCATGTGTGATAAAAGGTATGATATGGAATGATTCAAATCATTTAGATTAATTACATTTTAATCAATTATTCCAATAGATATTAGTAGATATTACAATTTTTAGTAGATATTTTTTGTACCCATTTGAACTACCTTGTACGTTTAGATGTTCCATGAGGCTAATAAAGGCTAATTTAGGCGTGGCGAGTTTCTTCCCTCGAATAGGCGATTGTCGAAAGCAAATAAAAAGTTGACTACTGTAAACATTAGCAATCTATCTTATGATTGGGCGAGCTACAAGACAACTTTTCAAGTAAATATCTAAGTCTTACTGAAATATCTCAGAGTTCAAAACTTTAGCCGCGCCAAAACCACACGTCAACGAAACTCATACATAGCTATTCAAATTCACCAATCTAACTGTGATTGGATCGGGTCTACCTTTTATAGAAGTACGTTTTAAGTCATAATATTACTTTGCCTAACAACGGATAGCATAAACTTAATTTCGCAGAAAATCATTTAGCATACACTCATTTATCATAAATTCATAATTTTGTAAGTCAGAATCATCTTTTGGCATAAGTTTCATATCGATAATCATTAAAAGGCAGAACCATCATATCGCAGAAAGTTCACAGTCAGAATCGTCTTTTGGCTTGAATTAATATGGATATGAAATGTATATTTCATATCCATATTAATTGAAATACTCATCTCATCATCTCATTACAAAAAAATCATAATTCATTAAAAAAAATCAATTTTATAGAAATGTTTACTAAAATTAGTAGGCAATAAGATAAAAACTATTTAAATAATTAAATTGACCGGGCTTTCAGAATAATGCCAATCACTTATTGGGCCGGGAAATCAAACGATGTGTTTTTTTTTAATTATTTTAATGTTGACATTGATTTTAATATAGAATACATACAGTTTTAATATAGAGTACGATTAGTATTTAAACAACAAAGTCGACGGAGCCTCGCTGCGCGGAGCTCCTTTTTCTGTCTGCAGGGTCTAAAGTAACCTAACATGAAGGAGATGACGGAAGCTGAGTTCGCTCGCTTTGCTCGCTCACTTCAGCTCCTTTCATCTCCTTCGAACCTAACCTATCCATGTCGGGGTGCGCTAAGTTCCCGAGCTCGCTTTGCTCGCTCTTGGACTAATTCATTGGCCATAACTATCAAATTGCCCAACCGTTACGTAATAAATAAAAAAACATAAAACTATGACATTTATTTTTAAAAGTACTTATTTACTATAGATCAATAAGATTCTAGAAGATCAAATAATATTGTCCCATACAATTATTCCAAATGACAATTTCTGCCATCTTCATAATATGCCAAGTGAAATTGTGCTAACTAAAATTCTGCCATCTTAAAAGTATGCCATTGTAAATTCGGACATATAAAGATTCGGCCAAACGATAATTATATGAAAGTTTTTATGCCTTAAAAATATTCGTCTAAAGAAGATTATGCCACGTGTGTTATGCCTTATAAATTTCGGAGCATCAAAATTCTGCCAGATAGAGCGAACCCGGTTGGATCATATTATATGCGTTTATAAAGGGCACTCAAAATATTAATAAGCTTGTTGCTTTGTAGAAACCTGAATAAAAAAGAACCGATATTCAAATTGATCCAAAACAATGGAAGTCGGCCGGAAAAAATGTTGTCAGTTTCAGGAAAATCATCCAATACCTAACATGATTAATATGTATATCCATGCCAAATTATAGCTCTCTAGTACTAAGAGTCTCTGAGCTAAGCTGCGGACGGACAGACGGACATGGCGAAACTATAAGGGTTCCTTGATGACTACGGAACCCTAACAATGTCAGGGATTGTATCGTATTCCGTCCATAAATAAATCGCTTATGGGTATGATATGGAGAGGAGTGGTGGCCCAGTGGTATCGAGTTCGAGCCCAGGCAGGCGCTTTACTTTTTGTAAATTATTTCATCACCACTGCTCTCAAAACGTTGAAGGAAAACATCGTGAGGAAACCGGCATGTCTTGAACCAAAAATTCGGAGACATGTGACATCCACCAACCAGCACTGGGCCCGCGTGGTGGATTACGGCCCATTCCCTCTCACAGAGAGATGGCCTGTGTCCCAGCAGTGGGAACATTAATAGGCTAATGATGTGATGTGATGTGGGTATGATATAAATCAAATCACGTCGAGTGATCAGGAAGGTCGCTCAAAAGTTTTGATAGCAGGTGACGATTTTCCTCTGAAGTAGTTACTACTATTGATATATAAATACATAATATATGGTCAATTTCGTGGCGAATAGTTTTTTCTCGTAGAAATTTATTTTGACGTGGTCCCAAAGGAACCTCTAAATGTTTCCTAGGTGTAAAGGATAAGTAGATTCTTTGCTGAAACTTAATTCAATAAAATTAGTCATTCATCGGCAATACTGGTACCAATTAGTAATTGACCTTGTCATACTATACAGATTAGATTATAAAAAATGTCTTCAAAGCATGAGTTTACAATTTATGAACAATTATTATGATTAAGCGATATAAATTGCTGATAAATAATGCTATCTATCTTCTGGTACTCCAACTGAACTAAGTATGTAAGTACTTAGTATTTTTTTTGGTAAGAAACCTTCATTTTGTTTCTTTGTTTATTTATTTATGTACACACAAAAAACTTAAAAGAGAAAGTACATTTATAGATAGAATAGCACAAAGTTGCTGCTTATTTCTAGAGAAATTTCTTTCAGGAGACCTACGACAGGAGAATTAGATAGGAAACATGATGCTAAAACAAAATATCTACATATTGCACAATCATCAATATACTCGTATATAAAAATCAAAGCCACTTTTCGTAGTAATTTTATAACTCAAGACCAGGCTCACTTATCCAAACCAAATGTTTATTCTTTGTTCGGACTATTTAGTAGATAGTTTATGTGAAGTTTGCACAAAATCAGATATTCTTTTATCATATTTTTTGTAACAAATGAATTCAATAAATGGTGGATCATTTTGTTAACTAGGGTAGGTAGGGTAGGTAGGGTAGGTAGGGTAGGTAGGGTAGGTAGGGTAGGTAGGGTAGGTAGGGTAGGTAGGGTAGGTAGGGTAGGTAGGGTAGGTAGGGTAGGTAGGGTAGGTAGGGTAGGTAGGGTAGGTAGGGTAGGTAGGGTAGGTAGGGTAGGTATTTTTTTTTATTTTTTTTTTATTAATACTAATCCCGCTAACAACGTTAGCGCCTAATCTGTGCAAATTCTTTCATTCCATTCCTCTTTCATGCTTCTCGTACTTTCATTCTTCATACCATGGTTCTTCTTGCATACTTCATCTTGTATACAGTGGGTGGGAATCCCACTTTGTTTAAATACTTAAAAGGTAACTTTATTTATTTAGTGTGACGTCAAAAGACAAAAAGTGCTAAGTATACAAGATTTCAAAAACATAAACGCTGTTAATCACAGTAAAATATGCAAAAGGTGCTGCAGATCACAGATAAGGTACAGAATTTCTGTTTATCACAGGAAAAAATCACAATATAAATAATGCCTTAAACTTTGGGATGAGAAGCACAATAGTGCTTTTCATCATACATACAATTCGATGTTGCTAGGTACTACCCCAGTGCATCGCTCGTCATTGCAGTTTTGTGCGTGCTATTCTATGCTTCTTACAAATATTCTTATAATACTAGTGAAGCATAGTGCCGCTTCAACTTCGGTTTCGTGCAATGACGGTGGAAGCCACATTAACACAGTACACCAGGAACTTTTCCCTATGTTGCTTACTCATGAGCCCATGCAGGCTCTCCTTCGTCAATCTCCTGTCCAGCTCACATTCGAGTTGGTAGCGCTCCCTGATAAATAACGGGCAATCTACAAGAATGTGCTGAACAGTCTCTGCCACGCCTGGATCGCAGACGCACGATGGGCTCTCCTTACACTTGAAGCGATTCAAGTATTCAGAGAACCCACCGTGCCCCGTCAAAACCTGCGTGAGAACGCCTGTGGGCCGCACCTGTTTTATAATACGGTAAGCAGCCTTTATCTTCAGTTCCATTCATCAAGCGATTCCAAACGGATCTGTCGCTTGATAAATGACACCGGATATCGGTCGTAGTCCGGCTTCCTCTGTAACGACAATGCTGCCTTCTTTGCCAACTCGTCCGCTCGCTCATTCCCCGGCAGGCCCGCGTGGGCCTTGATCCAGAACAAAGACACAGCTTTGCTCTGGCCCAGGGCTTGAGCCAAATTGGCGCGCGCGCGAACTGCCAGGGGATGGAGAGAGCAAGGGCTTGCAAGCGTCTGCAATGCTAACATTGAGTCACTGTACAAACCATAGCTCGTCTCTTGCCGCGTGAGGATCATGTCCGTAGCTTTGCAGATGGCCAGGAGTTCCGCCTGGTAGACTGTGCAGTACGCGGCTAAGCTAAGTTTGAGGTTCCGGACTTCGCCTTCACTATCCCATATGGATAATGCGGCTCCGACATTCCCCTCAATCTTGCTGCCGTCGGTGAAGATTCGCACCGCCTGCACATTGTTGCTGTCTAGCAACTGTTGGTCTGCCAGGCACATAAACTCCAGGAGCATTTGTGTAGCTGGATGAGGAGCTTCTGCAAACCTTACCGCATCTTCGATCTCCCTATCTCATGGCACAAACCGGGATGACCCTCTTCTCGCTTCATACATGGCGGCTGCCTCCTGTATGCGCAGATCTAGAGGTAGTATTCCGGACAGTACCAGTGCCGAGTTCAGGGAGACGGTACGGTAAGATTTACAGATCTTCTGGACGAATCCTCGTTGGACCGAGCCTAGCTTCTTCCGTATTCCCAGCTTCTTTGTAGCGGGAGCCCAGGCTGCGGCCGCGTACGTTATTATGGGCTCAATCATAGCAGTGTAGATTGTGTGTATGATCTGTGCGTCCAATCCCCAACTCACTTTAGCGGCGCGGGACAGCTGCTTATAAATGTTAGCTGCCCTCCTGCAGACGTTCGCGGTGTGCTCGTTGAAGGTGAGCTTCTCGTCTATGGTTAGACCCAACAACTTCATCTTCTTAACCATACCAATGTCGACCCCGGCCATGCTCAGCCTTGGGGTATCATACTTGCGCTTGTTGTTTACGACCATCGCACAGGTTTTGTGCGGTGCGAACCTCAGCTTGTTTCTGACGCCCCAACTCTGAACACGGGCGAGGGCTGCATTGGCAGATGTAGAAACTTCGGTCGCTGAGTCTCCATCCAAAACCAAGACGACATCATCGGCGAACGCCTGCCCGAAGATACCGCGCTGCTCCAATTCCTGCAATAGTGGGTCTAGAATGAGATTCCACAGGATGGGACCACCTATTGACCCTTGAACACAGCCCTTGCTAGTCACTCGCGTGCATTCCTCCCCAGCGTAACGAACCTTGACTTTCCTACTGTCGAGGTAGCTGTCTAGCAGCCTTCTTATATTCACCGGGCACTTTTCCTCAGCCAGTCTGACCTTGATGACTGGCCACCAAACACTATCGAAGGCCCCCTCTATATCCAGCGACACCAGGACAATTAGCTTCTTCAGCCTCAACTTGTCCTGTACGTGCTCCATTAGCGTACAGAGGGCGTCCTCAGTGCTTCTCTGAGGCATAAAGTCAAACTGGCGAGTACTAAACCGCGGTACAAGCTGCCATTTTATACGCGCTACTACCATCCTCTCCAGGACCTTCCCCAGAACCGGCAGTAGACCTATTGGTCTGTATGCCTTGGGGTTTAGGTAATCGTCTTTGCCCAGCTTTCTGAGGACCACGACTGTGGCCTCCTTCCAGATTTTCGGGAAGTGTGCCAATTCAAGGCACTTATTGTAGAGGGCAAGGAACGCATCCAGGTCCTGGTGGATCGCTCGACTGCAGATGTCAGACGTCAGTCCATCCCTCCCTGGTGCCTTTTTGGGATTGAAACCTGCCACGGCGGTCTTCAGCGCCAGCGAGGTAAATGGTGGATCATGATATTCATCATGAACCCACTCATTTACTCGACTGGCTGCTTCTCTAATTCGCCTGTGGTCAGCGTTGTCCTGGTCTGCTCTGTCTTCCGGGTAGAACGTATCTGCAAGTAGGGCGGCCGATTCACTTGGGTTGAGGAATACACCATCGCTGCATAGGGTCAGTTCCTCCTGCCTTCTAGCGGTCCTTTTAATCACCCTGCAAATCCCCTCCCAGACCTGCCCTCCCCTCCCGATCCTGTTTCCGGCAGAACTCCTTCCAACTGGCGACTCGGGTGCTCTTCGCTAGCATCTCGTATTCTTCTTTTGCCTTCAGGTACTCGTCTACGACCATCGCTCGCCGGACCGGCGCGGCATTGCGGATTCGGTTCTTCAGTCTTGTAAACTCCTTCTTCTACACAGTGAGCTCCACGGACCACCACGGACAATTAATTTTACTTTTTCTATTTGTTTTAGGAACTGCATGTTCGCATGCTTGTTCTATGATTTTACTATATTTTACTACTATTTCTTCTAAGTCTTGTTTACTATTTATTTCTTGTAGGTATGCTATTTAAATTTACGTTACTTTCAATTTTAATTTCCCCCAATTTTACTCTAAATGCTTCCCAGTCCGCTTTTCTTGTATTAAATTTTCTTGTTGTTCTAACTATATTCATCCCTTTTTCCCTTTTAACATTGACGTTAAAGAATATAGTGTTATGGTCCGAGGATGTTGCTCCTGTGTCGACCCGCCAGCCGTCCACCAGGTCAAAAAGGTCAAGCGAGCATGCCGTGACATCCAAGTGGCTTTTATACACTCGACCACCTCTGACAGTGTCAAATGTGGGAGCGTCACCAGTGTTCAGTACCTGAAGTTCTAAGTCCTCCAGGGTTCCGGACATTTCCTCGCCCTTGGAGTCTTCGATGATGCTGCCCCACCAAGGACTCTTAGCGTTCGCGTCGCCGCCTATAAGCAATCTACCGGTGGCCACTTCCGATTTGATCCGGGTCAACTGGTCCAGGTATGGCCCTATGGGTTGGTCTAGCTCGAAGTAGTATGAAACTACTGCGATCGCCCAGGCTTTGGTCCGGATCCCCACCACAACGATGTTGTTTGTGGTGAGTTTCGGGTAGGGAATGACATCCAGGTCATTGTCAAAGACGGCAATTGCCGCCTTCAGCCTCCCACTTCCACCAACCTCGCACTGGTAGATTCGCGAACCTCGGTAGTTTTTCATACCTCGCGCCCCTCCCACATACGGCTCCTGGATAAGCGCCCATGCGATCTTCCTTTTACTGGCCTCTAAAAAGAGTTCGGTCGTTGCCAGGTCCTTACGTTGTAGGTTTGCTTGGGCCACACGGTATGGTCTTGCGTTTTGTTGGGCAGGAGTCTCCGTGTTGCCCTTAGCAATACGTTATAACAGATCGGGCTATTGCATCCCATCTTTTCCTAACTACGCACTCCGAGCTGAAAGCATGATGGTCTGTGCTGTCAGTCTTCGCACGCGCGCAATTGCAGCACTTTGGAGGTAGGCCAGCGGCCCAGTCCGCACACTCCGTCCTCATGTGGGGACCGCCACAATGGCTGCACTTTGACACAGTTTCTGTGCAAAGGCGTCGGCTATGCCCATACCCGAGGCAGAGCGAGCACTGGACCAGCGGGGATTGGTCCTCGACCGTCACCCGCTGAAACTCCACGTGCACCGACCCAACCTCGAGCATGCGCCGCCAAACCTCTGTGGCAACCCTCATCACACGCTTTCTGTAAATTATTTCCATTTTCGCCTGCTCATCTTTGAGATCTCGAAAGATGGCGGCGTTTTGGTTTTTGAGTGCCTTGAGTACTTCCTCATTTGTATTGTACTGCATTACGCCGCGCAACACAACCTGTGGGTTTTTGTTTTTAATATTCTGGGCTTCCAGCTCGGGCGCCCTCCTAATCTTTTCCTTCAATTTTTCCCTATCCTCTTCTGTACTACAGCCCACAATTATTCTCCTATCTTTCGCTTTCCTCACTTTCTCTACCGCTATACCCCCTTCCTTGGCATTTACGACCTTCCTAAGTCGGTCCAGGACTTGCTCCCCCGTTTCCTTCTCATCCCTGGCCGACACTACTATGGAATGTAGTGTAGTTTGTTTCGGAACCTGTTTGGATGGCCGAATTGCTGCCACACTAGAGACCATCTGGTCTCGGCTAGCTTGTAGCGCCTCTTTCAACCTATCCATTTTAGACTGTTCTCGGCCAAGTTTCGGCTATGCTCTTCTAGAGCTCGCTGGAGGGAGTTCGTCTCGACCTCACTGATAGCCTCTGAGCACGGGGGGAGGGCTTGCTCAACCCTTGGCTCCTCCTGGACTTGGAACCCGATCGATGCCATGGTCTTTGCGGTTGGGGGGGCTCTTCCCTGTTCGAGCTCTTTTACCAGCTGGTAGAGCCGGTCCGCCTGCGCCTTGACTTCCGCCCTAATGTCGTTTCTTGTTGTTTTGGAGGTTGTCATTAGGGCCTTGATCTTGTTTGAGGCTATCCTAGCCTCGGCGACTTTACTCCTTTGGGTAGGCGGGCTCCCGATCTCAAAGGATATGGATGTCACTGGTGATGGTTGGTCCAGCTTTTTAGGGGGAGTCCTCTTTGTGACGGTTTTACCCGCTACCCACTCACTCACGCTCCTCCTGACGCTCTGCGTCGAAGGCCCTGCCTCCTCAGGTGCCCTCTGGGGGCTTTTAGTCGGGGGTTTGGTTGCCGCCGAGTGCTGGACAGGCGTGCGTAAACCAGGCATTCCGGTCATTTTCGATAAGAGGTAGGGTAGGTAGGGTAGGTAGGGTAGGTAGGGTAGGTAGGGTAGGTAGGGTAGGTAGGGTAGGTAGGGTAGGTAGGGTAGGTAGGATAGGTAGGGTAGGTAGGGTAGGTAGGGTAGGTAGGGTAGGTAGTGTAGGTAGGGTAGGTAGGGTAGGTAGGGCAGGTAGGGTAGGTAGGGTAGGTAGGGTAGGTAGGGTAGGCAGGGTAGGTAGGGTAGGTAGGGTAGGTAGGGTAGGTAGGGTAGGTAGGGTAGGTAAGGTAGGTAGGGTAGGTAGGGTAAATAGGGTAGGTAGGGTAGGTAGGGTACGTAGGGTAGGTAGGGTAGGTAGGGTAGGTAGGGTAGATAGGGTAGGTTGGGTAGGTAGTGTAGGTAGGGTAGGTAGGGTAGGTAGGGTAGGTAGGGTAGGTAGGGTAGGAAGGGTAGGTAGGGTAGGTAGGGTAGGTAGGGTAGGTAGGGTAGGTAGGGTAGGTAGGGTAGTTAGGGTAGTTAGGGTAGGTAGGGTAGGTAGGGTAGTTAGGGTAGTTAGGGTAGGTAGGGTAGTTAGGGTAGGTAGGGTAGGTAGGGTAGGTAGGGTAGGTAGGGTAGGTAGGGTAGGTAGGGTAGGTAGGGTAGGTAGGTAGGTAGGTAGGGTTGGTAGGGTTGGTAGGGTAGAAGATTATGCACTTGCTTGCAACCTTGCTGTTCTTTAGCGTACCTAACAATAGCAAGTTCCTGCCACCGTTGCTCCTGTGCACCTTTTAATTGTCACTGTCTGCAAGAAAATACTTCACCATCATTATTATCATTCCACTTCTTAGATTTATTTCTTCACTTCTTAGTTTTTTTTTTTTTTTTTTTTTTTTTTTTTTTTTTTCACTTTTTTTCACTTCTTAGATTTATTTCTTCACTTCTTAGTTTATTACAAAAATATCCGGCGGATGAAAAGGTTCGCTCGTCTTTAACACTTGTAGGCATTATTGAAAGCAAATAATTATAAGCCGCCGTTAGAAAAACTTCGCGGCCGATGTCGTAAACGCATATTTCAACTCTAATAATCGAATCGAGATCTGTGTTTACTCTTGCAATTGGTTTAGTTGCTGTCACTTTTTTTTTGGTTGTCTGTTGTGCGATTGTCAAGACTTTGTCATCATCACCGTCACTGGCGGTAAATGCGTCCGATGTACATGATGTTGTTGTAGTGGATTTGGACGTTTTTGTGTGGAATTATATTTCACTCATTATAACAGTTCCATTATTAGTTTTCGTATTTATCATCTGATGATGGTTGCGTGAAATATTCCATGGCAAAAGTTTAAAAAAAGTCCTCTTTGTTATGTAAATATCGCAGCCATCTGGTTAAATTAGCCAGCTAATTTGACGCCTAGGCCGTTCATAAATACCCGCATCCAATTAAATGGCTGAAGGACAACTAGCCAAGTCATTGAGCGCAATGTTTAACCAGGTGGCTGAATTTCGTGTAGTCATTTAGTTAAATTGGATATTGATGACTTTGTAATGTTGATGAGTGCATTTTTTGTGCCGCTTTTTGGGCTGCTGAAAACCTCAAGCGACGGAAATATAATACCTTCATCGGTAGTTTTATTTTCGAGCCAAATCGCTTGGTTAAAAATCGGTTGAAAATCTTGGTCCGTGGGTCCGAGTGCTCACGCTTTGATTAAAGATTTTTCCAAAGGCCTAGTTGACATGTCGCGGGACCCAAGGTCTGGCTTTTACCTTGGTTAGAGAATAAGCATTGCCAAACAACGTGGTAATGCTGCCAGTCTTTTGGGCACATTACCAGTGGACAATGGTGTGGCGGATTATTTCAACGCCATATTTTAGTTTAGTATATTTTTAGGTTTACTTAGTCAGTAGTTTTTGGTTTAAGTGTATATGTTTGTAGTCTTAGTTAATTAAGTATTTTATAAACTGTAAATACTTATACTAGACTAGATAGGTGACTAGATAGTTAAGATAAAAATATTTCCCGAAAACTTGCAGAAGACGTAGTTTTATTTGGTACCTCTATGTTTTCATACTATTTTGACAATATCACACTTTAATTTTACTTAAGATTGCACAAAAACGAAAAATAACATTTAAGGTTTGCGCTGTTGACGCTGTATTTGTTGCGGTGACTGATTGGGTTGAATCAATTGGCTGGGTCTTGGTCAGTCATCTTTAAAGGACTGCCTTTCAATACGCCAAGTAGTTAAAAGTTGAATGATTCTAGTTCAATTAACTATCGGTCTAGGCATCCAATTGGATGCCGGCGTTTAATGAACGGCCTAGGCATCCAATTACCTGGCTAATTTAACCAGATGACTATATGACATATAGTGTTGCCACATTATAAAATGTGTAAAATGTACCATAATTGGTTGACTATTTTGTTTGTTTAATGATGACAATAATAAGGTTAGTCCGGAATTGACATCTTCATTCTTTCATTCTTATTCTTTATTGTACACAAAACAAACATTTACAAATACAGTAGGACAGCTTATGTACAAAGGCGAGCTTAACCCATAATTGGGATTCTTCAGTAACCGATTTGAGAATACTTTAAAATTAGTCCGTAATTACGTAATTGGGTAATTACGTAATGGAAGCCTTACTTCTAACGCAGCGTCTGCCGGTTCACGGTCGCTACTTTAGAACTTTTACTTAATGGTGTCTATATACTGTATATTTCGCAGCAAGATAAACTTCGTATGGAGAAGAATGGAATGGTAGAAGATTTAGACGGATGTAAGGCATCATGCGACAAAAAAATGCAGGAAAAGTTAGACGATTTGATGAAGAAGAAGGAAAATCTTCTTGAGTTGCAAGGAAAGGTTTTAGAATGCAAGTGTAAGATGCCGCAAGACGCGACGGTGCAGGTGAAGCGTACTGCCTCACTGGCGGCCATGTGCCGCTGCGATCCTGAAGATCACATGCAGGTAAAATATTTATTTCCTATCTTAAAGTTCTAATAGATATTATAAATGTGGGGAGGAGGCGGTGAGCGTCTAGGAAGCTGCCCAGCGAACCGAGAGGCTTTTTGCGGCGGGGCACCACCCCAGATCAACCAGCCGCAGCGCTGTCCTCTCGGAGTCTTCTGGCGGTGAGATAGATTTGGAGCTGGATCTGGATTTGGAGCGAGCGGCCAGGTTCGCATAGGTCGTGGGAACCGCAATCTGAGATGTGGCCTTGAAGAAGAATAAGCCCTCTAAAGACAAGACCACGGCCTCCATTATGGCGGCAGCGGAGGTTAATCAAGTCGGACGTCCGTCGGATGCAATGTCCGAGATGCGGGCGGCGGTCGCCCGCTTAAAAGCCGTCATGGACCTTTTCCAAAAGGAGAACAAGAAGCTCTGAGTGGACCTGACCGGGTTCCGATGAGCCGGCCCCCGTGAGAAGTCACAGGAGGGGGGCAGCATGGTCAAACCAGCCTGTGCCTGCAGAGGACCGGGTTCTGAAGCTGGTGCTGCAAGAGCTGGCTGCCTGCCATCGGTTCTCTGCTCGGGAGGTCATCGTCCTGCGCCCCGCTAGCGGCAAGCTAGGCGGCCTTGGGCCAGCAGAAGGTGGCCTCATTTGCCCTCGCCGCCGCTGCCGTGGCTAAACCGGGTTCTCGGGACAGGCTAATCGTGAGGCCATGGCAGAACCCTCAAGTTCGGCCCTCGCAAAATCGGGCGGAGCGGCTGCGCAGGCAGTGAGGGCCCCAGCCCGGGCGGTGGGTCCGCCGTCCCAATCTCTGTCGCCACCAGAATCTCCTGCGGCCGACACCGAATGGTAAGTGGCCGGGGATAAGAGTAAGCCGAACAAGGCAGCATGCGTGGCCAAAAGGAAGGAGAGGCGGATGCGGCGCAAGAAGCGAAGTGTCGCGGCTAGGCTCCGCGCCCCGAAGTCCGCAACTGTAGTGATTACACTACAGCTGAAAACGGAAATGAAGGGCGTGTCCTACCGCAAAGTGCTCGCCAAAGCGAGGGTGGCGGTGAACCTGGAGGAGCTCGGCGTCTCCGAGGGCATCCGGGTGAGGGTCACCGCGACTGCAGCCCTGATGCTGAAAGTCCCTAGTGCGGCCAGCGGCGCTCTGGCCGAAAGGCTTAGAGCATCTTTAAATGCGGACGAGGCCCGAGAGTCCAGGCCCACCAAATGCGTTGACATACGCATTCTGGGCCTAGACAACTCTGTGACGGAGGGAGAGGTGGTGGTAGCCGTCGCTTGGACTGGGGATGCTCTGCCGAGCAAGTGAGGGCGGGCACCATACGTCCTGACGTCACGGGGAAGCGAGCCCTTACGGTGAGCTGCCCTGTCTCGGCGGCCTACAAAATAGCAGGGGAGGGCCGTAGCTGGTTATTGGTGATGGGTTTCGCTCCCTCCCAGTGCTCGTCCTCGGCGATGAGATGTGTGATGTGGCAATGCCCCAGATCCAGCGAGGATGCGCCCGGCGCCAAGTGTACTGGTGGTCGCCGGAGCTAACGGCTCTGCGACAGGCGTGCGATGCTGCGCGACGCCGGTACACCAGGCACCGCACGCTCTGTAAGTACCCTCCGGATACAAAAGCCATTTAGGCGGAGCTATAAGAGAGATACAGAGCTGCAAGGACCGCCCTCCGAGCGCAGATCAAGCGGGCCATGTGACTAGCCGCGAGGAGTCACGGGCTCCCCCGCTAATGCAGAGTATTCGGCCGCAGCTCGTTGACCACACCGCCGACGACGACGATGCTTTGGAGGTGACCGAGGTAGGGCTGAGAGTGACGGTATGCAGGCTGAATACCAAAAATACCGCCCCAGGACCCGACGACTTACCTGGAAAAGCCTGTATCCTGGCCTTGGAGGATCTCGGGCCTAGACTAAGGGGTTCTTTAGTGCATGCTTGGAGAGGGGCCAATACTCACTTTGTTGGAAGACGGAGAAACTGGTACTCATTAAGAAGCCAGGGCACCTTGCGGTCTCTCCGTCCGCTTACCAGCCCATCGTGCTGCTCGATGAGGTGGGCAAGCTCTTTGAAAGAGTCATTGCAGCCCCACGAATTCATCTATGCTCTCTATCCCGAGATCCCGTTGAATGACGTCATTTCTCACGTAGCGAGGAGCGCTCATGACGCGGCGCAGCGTGATGTTCTGCTGCGCGCGGAGCTTTCGCTTATTCGACTCGCTCGTGAGTGCGTACCAAGCTGGGGTGATGGATCTGATGTATGTTTTGTACACGCCCAGCTTGGTGCGGGCGGGGAGTCGGGATGAGAGCACTGGTTACAGGAGGTTTCGGGCCACCCTGCATTTGTTCACCGTTTGGGTGACGTGTAGCCCCAACGTGAGCCGGCGGTCGATGGTCACGCCCAGGTAGCCACTAAAAAAATACGGTGTAGCATACGGTGAAGGTCTGCCCAGCTGGGGCGGAGCACTGCCGTGTCCTCGTTGAGGCAATCGGCGGTGTCAGCCTCTCGCGTCCGGCCCTGGTCCAGGCCATGGTATGGAGCAAGAGGGCATTGGAAGCCCTCTCCTAGCTCCTTCTGCGAAGCAGTAATGCTCGCAAAGGAGAAGGTGGAACGCGTGAGGGAGACGCAAAAGAGACGCCCTCACGCCCCTAGCCACCGCAAGAGACGCCCCGGGCGTCAGGAGCCGCAAGCCGATTCCCGGCCACCTTAGGCGCGGGCTTGCGGACGGCAAGTAATGGGTAGCTCGCCATCCGATAAGGACCAAGCCCGAGTTTAGTGCGCGTAGTGTTCCACGCGCGCCTCAAAGAGATGTCAGCAAAAGTGGCGACCGATAGGGCCGATGCCGATCTGGATCGCGGATAAATTTGAAAGAGAGTTATCGCGGCCCTGGCACAAGCAACTGAAGGAACAGGGGTGGGTTTTAGTCAGTAAAAGTCGCTTCACCCAGGACGGAAGAAGTCATTGGATGATAAACCACCATAAAAAAGAACTCACGCAAAAACTACAGAACGGATTTTGATGAAACTTTCCAATAACAAGTACTTTTTTTCATCTCAATCTAACTTCGGGAAATGAGTAAAAATTAACTTGCAAGTTTTGATAACAGACATTGGGACAGTTGAAACTAAACAAAAGCTTGTAATTAAACTTGTATATCAGAATAACACATAACTTTTAATTAGGGAAAATGGTCATTCCACGCAGGTGGAGCCGCGGGCGGCAACAAGTTTTTTTTTATATCTCTCTCTTTATTTAGTATTGAAAACGAAGGCATTGAAAGTGTCAATGCGTAGTCTGGAAAACTTTCGGTTTTTTTTATTTTATATCTCTCCTTGAAACTGGCTCAAGTACGAATGCCTTTAGCAAGGCCAGCTACATGCTTGCTCGTGTGTCACATTTTATGCTTATGTTACCTACAAAGAGAGTGTTGTTAAATGTGTTGTTATAACGAGTATATCTTTCCCAGGAGTCGTGTTCGTGCACCTCGATGAGGACTAGGCTACTTTCCAGTTTGTTGTCGGACCTTTTCGGAGGTCTGCAGGAAGAGCTTGGCGACGCCGGCTTACGCATGCCATGCCAGCTGCTGAAGTGTCTCGAAGACAAGCACAACTGGGACACTCCTAGCATTATCAAATCAAATTTAAGAAATTACTTCTCAAAATTGTTAAAAAATGAACTAGACATTGCTATCGCTAATTCAATTGAAAACTACCATGCAAAGGTAAAACATTTTAAATACTTATACTATTCGAAGACTTATTTATTTCATACGAGTATTCTTTTGCTTACAAAACCTACATGTTTCAAAAAGAAATCAGGTGAAGACTTAATGAAACCTTCCAAAGCCAAAGTTTAAAAACATCCTTAACTTTTTATATACATAAATAACATTTATTTACATTAGTGGGTTGGTGCTTCGTGTGCTGACAAGGCAAAGATGATACCAACTCTAGAGGACGACTTGAAAGAGGGATGGCAAGAAAGAGCAATAGAAAGACGTGCCCAGAAGTTGGCTAATAAGCTGGTCGAGGACCTGTACCAAGACCGAGCCAATCAAATGGACCAGCAGGCCAATGATATCGATTCATCAGGGAAACAGTGTTGCAACTGTCCACCAACACAACAGAGTAAGAGACGGATAAAATAAAAACACACTTTACTTATATACTTCAGGTGTTATTTTTAATCATGTTGTTGTTATTACTTTAGCAGCGCTGCTTCCGTGTCTGATGCCTCTCAACTCAGCGTTTAATCCGGCAACAACCACGAACACCGTCAACCGAGAGGATAGAGAGACACCACCGGCCTTCTGGAAGAGGACCATTGAGGATGTTATGGAGTTAAAACTTCAGATTGAAGACTTACAGAAGGTGAAATTAATAGTCTTAATCTTAACATAAATTGTAGGAATGGGTCCTGGATTCACATAACTCACTTGCAGTCACCGTATCTAAATTTCCAAAAACTATGGCGAGATGTGCGAAGTAACGAGGAGAGGAGATGCATAGCGGCTAGGGTTACGCAAATGAGTAAACGCGGATGCGTAGGTACTTTTAAGGAGCAGAGATGTGTGCTGGTTAGAACGTAGCCACTAGAATGGTGGCTTTACACGATCATCAGGTTCCTATTACCAATTTACAATGAATAATGCCGATCAGGACCATTCAAATGTGATAAACTTTGTAATCTGACCAACAGTTTATTGATTTTTTGTCAGTTGGAACTAGTGATTTCTACAAAAATAACCACAGGCAAATAAACCGCAACCTGTTTTAATTGACAGCAATAAATTATATGTTAACCATCCAAATTGAAAAATATATCCTCTTCTTCTAAATATATAAAAGCAAAAGGTCATTCACTCACTTATAAAGAAATATCGAAAACCGCTTGACGTATAAAGTTGAAATTTGGCTTGAAAGTTTTTCAAGTAAAGTAAGTGAGTACTTAGAAAGGCATTTTAGAAATGCCACCCCTCACACACACACACATCACATCATCAGCCTTATAATGTTCCCACTGCTGGGACACAGGTATCTTCTCTGTGATAGAGGTCCACCCCTAAGGGGGTAAAAATGGGTTGACAATTTATATGAATAATCTAATTCCTTCGGCTCTTGGAACTTCGCACAAATAGTAATCTAAGAAATTTTGTATCATTTACTTAGATTAGGTACTATTTGTGCCAAGTTGTTGACATTATTAGTTTTTCGAAATTGTCTCCAAAAAACGATTTAGAGGGTATTGAAGTTTGTATGGATGATATTATTTCTTGGATTAATAAATTTGAAACTTGGCACTAATACATAACTATATCTACTAAATCTATATAAATATATATATATAAAAGAGAAAATATGCATGTATATATGTTCCTTATAGAGAATCTTTAGATTGATTCAGCGGACAATCCTGTAAAGTTTGGTGGCGATTAGGGCATATTTTTTTAAACTTTTAACGCGGACGAAGCCGCAGGCAGAAACTAGTCAACAATAAAAATTGTTATCATTAGATTTTCAAAACCACACCCACAATACGATTTAGCGGGAGTTAAAGTGTTTTTAATGTATTTTATGTCTAGATTTTATAAACTTGAAATTTTACATAAATATAAATACCGTATACCAGTAAACAACAAAGGTTGTCATTATAAGTTTTTCTAAACCACCGCCAAAATACGATTTATCGGGTATTAAAGTTTACTCAAGCAACTGAAGGAACACGGGTGGGCTTTAGACAGTAAAAGTCTGAAACGATAATTTCCGGTTGACCTAGAATTATCTAAATTTACTTATATCTTTTTATCGTATTGACTCAGGACCTTGATTTTTATACACCTAATAGGGAAGATAGACCTCAGTATCTGGTGAAAATTTCACCTTGTCAACCCGTTCCTGAGAAAATCAGTGATGACACACGGCCAGACGGACAAGAATGTGATCTTATAAGGGTTCCTTTTTTACCTTTTGAGGTATAAATCCTTAAAACGAAGTATAAAATACACTTACTGATATATTATTATTAAATCTCCTAGCAATATCTCTGATGCCAACGTATTCCTCTTGCAAATAGATTATTTGTCAATAGAAAAGAGATAATAAATTATAAAATAGAAATTAATAAACAGAGAAAGACGTTTTTCGAAATTTAAATAATCCTTAATGTTACAGGCAGAGGGTTCAAATACGTTCGTTGTTAGGGTGTGTCAGGTAACAGCTATTAGTAACTGGCACCTAATGACCGTCATCGTTTTTCATTATACAATGTGTCCGGACTTGTAGTACCAAACCGTAAAATACACTTAATTTTATCGATAAAACACCCCACATAAGGGGTTTAATCCCCATATTTTTTTATTGCATTACCTAAAATTCTGCAAAAATGTGCAGGAGTTCTTTTTAGGCAATAAAATTAATACTAATTGGCTTAGAGTAATGATTCCTTTGTAAGTGTGTAGACCAAATTAAAGACTAACAAATAAAACCGATAAAAGACATTTGTTAATCCTTAAAAAAATGCAGAATATTAGATTAAATATCTTATCTTTTGAGTGTCAGCTGAATACTTATTTAGATTTTCTATACTATGGCTGTAAAAATAACATTGAATGTACACCTCTGAGAGACCTAGGCCCAAAGTTATAGTTGTTAGACTATGTGGATATCGTAATGTAATAAGTAACTCTATCTTTCGGGAGATAGTGATTTCACCAACAAGTGTTTTAATCGATAAATTTTACTGTATTTTACGGCCTTAAAGTTCTATTATTACAAGCCCGGACACATTGTAACTGAATTGAATGAATTTGCTAACAGGGATGTCAGTATAACATTTATTGTATTGATTCGTTTTGTTTTATTGCAGGAATCTATAAAAAAAGAAGACTTGAAAGTAATGGAAGACAATATTTCTAAAATTGTTAGAGATTTTTCGGTAAGTGGCTAAACAATTATAGACATCTGAAATATTATGATGACAATTTAAATGCTGCTATCGAAGTGAAGTTGAAGTGCAGTTGATGCAGATATTGAAGAATAACCAAAATGTTTTTTTTTTTTAATTTAAGGTCATAGACAATGAAGATACTTTACATATAACAAGCGATACTACCAATTTCTGCGGTGAAAGTATACAAAAGGAAATAAAAAATTCTAGGGATATTATTAGAGATAAATTTTCGAAGACTTCAAATCAAAACAAACTAAGACCTGCTAAGAGGAAGGACTGTAATAGTTTATTTAAAAAGGGACCAACCAACGAAAAACCCACCAAACAAAACAAAAAACAAGTTCATGGTCAATCGTATGCAGTTAACCTTTGTTTGTGTGGACCACAAACAAATACTAAAAGTTTACAGAATACCCGATTAAACAACAGTGAAAGATCCACACGGAAGCCAAATTCACTAAAAGATGTGATGCCACAGAGTTCTACTGTAAAACAAATAAAACCTATTAACTTTAGTCTTCCATCTCCTGAACTGCGGGAAGATAATAGCAAAATATCTGAACCTTGTGGTAGCAATTGCAAATGCTTTCGTAAATTACCATCGAACACCTCTATAGACAGACTTTTAAAGACATTAGCTTCCTGGAAGTATGATTTGGTGCCCCAAGAGAAATGTAAAAGAAATATAAAAAACAGTTTAAGTAAATGTTCTAAAGCAACAATCAAAGAGACAATGCGTAGTAATAACCAATATGTTCCAAAAAATATTTACTCGGTCTCAACTACAAGTAATTATAAAAAGCAAGAAAATGATAGTGATGTAAATAATGACACGCATAACATAAAAGCCGATCAAGAGCAAATATCATATTTAAAACAGCCTATCACAACTGAATCAGAATATATGGGAACTGTTTATTTAGATAAGAGTCATGAAAATATTTGTAAATGTATAGCTAACATTCAATCCGATAATCATGAAATATATGAGAACTGTAAAGAAGATGTTCCTTTTAAATGTATAAATACAAACACTTGTGACTGTAAAATATATCAAGAAATGCAAAAAGATCATAAAAGGTCTCAAACTGATGAATTGATTAAAGTACAAATTCAATCAAACCAGTGTCAAGTCGCGCGATCGAAGGAATATTCTGAATTCACTGAATTTCAAAGCAATTTAAAAAATATCAATAATACTAATAACCAAAAAGATAAGAAACACAAGTCTAATATAAACAACGCTCCTCAAAAATCAGAATTATATTCGAGTGGTAGTGAATATTACATCAAATTTTTGGGTGTTACTTTAAATGACTTAAGTTCTGATAAAATTATAAAAAGAAAAATAGAAACCGTCGATTATAATACCGGTGGCTTACTTCCCAAAGACAAACACCCTGATCATTCAAGAAATGTTTCGATTAGAGAAAGAAATGACCAATCTGGATTTAATGAGTGTACAAAATGTAAATGTAAAGCTAAACTTGAAGAATTTACAAACTTTATGAATAATATTTTTGATAATAAGTTACACGAAAATTCTCAAAAAAATAAAGTCATTGATTCAAAAACTTCAAAAAATGTTGATAACACAATAGAATCGTGTGAATGTTGTGGTGTTAAAGAAGGTGATTCTGGAGATTTAGAAGTTAATGCTTTTCATTTATTAGAAGACCACATTAAAGAAAAAATTATAGATTTAAAAAAACATTCATTTATACCTCCAGAAGAAGAAGAAAAATTATTTTCGACCATTACGCAAAGGGTTAAACAAGTAATTTCTGATTGCGCTAATAATATGAAATGTGGTTGCCGTGGAGGCTTTCCAAACAATGGTAGTTGGAACAGAGCTTACGGACTTTTACAAGAATATTTAAAAATAAAAATAAAACGTGTCCAATGTTCATGTATTTTAAACGATAGAAAAGATAAAGATGCAATATTACCAGAAGTCTTAGAGAAAGTATGTAATTTAATTGATAATGATATTAAACGTTTGAAAGACATTTGCAAATGTAAAAATAGTACTGTAACGCGTACAAAAAATATACGTATAGGAGATCGTATATTATCTCCTGCAGAACTGCCCGAAAAAGATACAAATACTTCACAAGTAAAGTACAATGATTGTAAAATACAAAACTCTAAAATCTCGAAATTCTCAAAACAGAACTCAAACAATTCTATGATTGTTAAAGAAAATATATCATCTCAAGTACCTCCTGATTTGGGTATGGAAGCCAAATCATGTAACATCATGGAACCGCCTAAAAATAAAAACGCAAGAACGACAGAAACGGAATATATCATTACAGACAGCAAATCTAATGGAGTCATGTATAATACGTGTGACTGTTGTTACAATACGGATAAAGTGGACATTCGGAAATTTCCAGATATGTTTGAAACTAAAGAAGTCCTAGTAAATCTTTTCACAGAACAAGCTGTTAACACAAATGATATTTTTGAATTGCCTATAACGAGCAAAGACCAAGAAACTTCTAGATATCTTTTAGCAGGCGGAGTCGAGAGTATGGAAGCAATACCAGAAATAGAATCCAGTAAAAATTATGAATACAACCTAGACGCACAAAAACGTGTGATTAATAAACGTGTGACTCCTGCTGCACCTTATATTGGATATACGGTGGACTGTAGTTGTGATAGTGCTCTTGGTCCCTGTTTCTGCATGAAGTCTGTAGTTCAATCCAATAATGATAAAATTGATAATCTGTGGAAAGGGTTTCTTGTTAACGATAATAACACATTTCCTTACATTATGCACGGCACCGAAAAAAATAATAGTGATTTTATTGTAAATTGTCATGGTTCCGAAGATGAACTCATACATGAAACTTCAACAAATGCAATAATGAAAGATGATTTATTGACTTGCGAAGCCGAGACGTTAGCGGAAAATGATGAGTTATTTTTGAAAGGTTCTCTCAAAACAGTCAGTTTGACTCAGCAAGCCACAAACACAGTTGATGAAAGTTCGAATTGGGAGTCGGCATTTTCTAGCAGTGACTTTGATTCAGTAGACTGGATTAAAAGCCCCCTACCACCTATCTCAGGAGGATCAAATGCCATTAATCTCACGAATTCTATTTACTTCCCGGGAACGCCAATAGATTTAAATCGGAATTCTTTCATTAGCGGCATTGCCATAGATTCCGATTGTCAGACTAAAAAAACGACGACCTGTGGTTGTGATAAAGTCCCTATTTGTCACGTCAAAATGTTGGTAAAACATATAGAAAAAAATCTAGTCGAATCTAAATGCACATGCGACTCATTGATATCAAAAGTGTGTCCGGTGCATTCTAGAAGAGTCTATTAAACCATTCTTACCTCTTTACGTATTAATATACGTCTATAATAATTAAGGCTAACGAAATATTGTCCAATAAACTAATCTGTTTCAATTATGTCTGGTTATGAATTTTATGTGTTAACTAATAATAATAAATTAACTTAAATATTAGTTTCATTGCAAGATTAATGTAACCACCATAGATTTAGAATTTTTTTGCTACGCAAAAAGATACACGAAGGGTGCGAGCGAGAAAACCTAATCAAGTACTAAATGCCCAAGAGAAAAAGAGAGAGTGAATGACGTACCAATATGTCATTTTTTTCGCGAGAAGGGGTCCATAGCGTCCCTTCTGTTTTACACAGCGGTGAATTTCTTGCATTTAAATTATAATCTTTAGATTTAAATTGATAATATTAATTATGCAACTATGTTGGCTTATTCTGTGAGTGAATGTGACGTTACAAGACGAAATAACCCCAATAAATACATTTTCATAGGTAAATACAATTTTGTCCTTGGATTGTTTCGAACCATATTTTGACAAATTTCTGCTAGTAATCGGCTCAGAAAAATATTCTTACAATAGTATATTGATTTCCATTGTTTTATAAAAGTATATTTCGTATATTTAAACAGAATTTGCTAAAATATAATGTAAAAGAGAAAATTGTTTGTTTACGCTAGGGCTTGACAAAGCGGTGACGTCAGGAGTATCGATAAAAACTTAATCTTTTTATAGTGACATCATGGCATGAATACAAACTTATTTAGTCAAGTTTTGTTTAAATAGATTTAAGTTAGGATTGAGAAGATGTGTTCATCTAAACTGTACTTTAAGTTGCATGTTTATTATATTAGCCTTTGTTTTTCAAAATGTTTCGGAGAGTTTTGATGTTTTATTACTTTGAGTAGGTTTAGGAATGTCATATTGTTTGCATTTATTAGTTTTACACTTTACAGTGTCTTGAATACATGAGTACTCTGCTCACCAGCAAATTGTTCTGTTGTGTAAATAATAATTTGTAATGTTTATGTACCTACAGATGCCCAAATAATTCTGTATTAAGAGAAAAATGGATTCGAATTTTAAACAGAGATGGATGGTCTCTACAATATGTAGTAAACATTTCGTATTGAAATACCTACTGCATACTAAGAAAACATCGACGAATCCTAATGAAAGAATCTATTCCTAATTTATTTGTGCCTGTAAGAATTACACTTCCTATCGTATGGTTAGTTAGTGGCTAACCTAGATAGTATTCTGTATAAGCAAGCATGTATTTTGCCCAGTTTTTATAACAGTTCAATATAAACAACAACGGCAACAACCCTTTAATCTTGTTTCTTATTGTGTTCACCAAGTATCGATATCGATACTGAACATGGACTTTTTAACAACACTTTTTTAACTAACACATGGACAATTTCCCTCACACATAGATTTGATTTTTTTGGTTTCGCTTTTCATCTGACTCTGTTTATCTTGTACATACTATATCTATGGTAACCACCATTTACGTTACGTGAGACTATTTGTTTTCTATACTATCTATAATCTATACCACAGATAATATAATACTAGCATACAGATGCCTCATCCCATACAAAGAAACCGTGCCGACGTAACAAGAGTTTTTCATCTGATTATACCGATTATTTTTTGTAAATCGATCGCGTTCGGTTCCGTTCTACGGCGATAGATAGATCACCATCTATATCCGTGGAACGGAACCGAATGCGATCGATGCACAAAAAATAACCAGTATAATCAGTACAGTACGTCGGCACGGTTTCTTTGTATGGGATGAGACACCACTAATATTATAAAGAAGTAAAGTTTGTGAGATTGTGAGTTAGTGATGTTATAGGGGTAATCTCTGGATCTATTGAACCGATTTTGAAAATTCTTTCACCAGTAGAAAGCTACATTATTCCTGAGTGTCATGAGCTATAATTTATTTACAAAAATATAATATTAGAGATCCTTATGAAAATTGCAATAACGTAACCAAAAGTAGCAAAATGTTGCCTATAAAATTCATTCAAATATAATTAAAAAAACAAATTGGTAGTTCGGTAGGGTAGGGTAGGTAGAGTAGATTAGGTAGGGTAGGTAGGGCAGGTAGGCTAGGGTAGGGTACGGTAGGGTAGGGCAGGTAGCCAATTGACAGGAGCGAAGGCGCGGGGGTCAGCTAGTATGGAATAAATAGCGAGGGAGTTTATAATTTACTTTGCAGGCGACTTGCTAGGCTCTAGGCGCTAAGATTCAAGAATATTGATGTTGCAGATGGATTGTATAATTAGTTGTTTTACATTACTGCTTGTATTTTACTAAACAGCTATGTTATGTAAAACAACGTTTTGTAGTTTTTCATAATAACTGAACTTCAACACGCAGAATTTA
The DNA here is from genome assembly GCA_947562075.1 of Orthosia gracilis. Classification (NCBI taxonomy): domain Eukaryota; kingdom Metazoa; phylum Arthropoda; class Insecta; order Lepidoptera; family Noctuidae; genus Orthosia; species Orthosia gracilis. The sequence goes on from OX387268.1 coordinate 47,590,655, forward strand.
ATGAAAGTTTTGCATTTATCAATGCAGCGGGTCAACAACGATTAGAGGTTGTGTAAACATTGAAAGTCAGTATGTTGAATTTAGTTCTAGAGGAGATAATCCTTTTCGGGCCCCATGGCTCTTCTAGGCAAGCGTGCTTCACCCCAGACGTTTGTAACTTCTTCAGAGACCCACATAACTGCACTATCTCCCCGTGGTATCGCAGTATACATGAGCATTTCGCCAAGATAAAAAAAAAAAAAAATGTTAAGGATACGCAAAAATATTACTCACTTTCCTTAAAGTCCGAATGATGATTTTTATGTGATATACATAATTTTGTTACATGATCGATATTAATCACCTGATTATTAATGTTTACTGCAAGGTTTTATAACGTGTTTATCTAGAGATCTCGGCAGATAGATATTACCTATTCATAGATATTATTCCTGAATGAGCAACCAGCAGCAGGTTCGTCATGCTTCCTTAGGTGTCACTGCTTGCGGTAGCGTCTGAGGTGGGCGGTTTCTGCCCTCAAATATGGCCAGTGAAGTAATGCCTGATCTTAGCGCTATCCTCAAGAACGAAGGCTTCTTGTGGTGATGTTGTATTGATCTTCATGTGTAACAGGAGTAGGATAAAATATTTGCCGTAATAGCCATCAGCTGAGCCCTCTCCCTTGGCAAAAGGCAAACATTTTCTTCAGTATTGCTTACTGAAGAAAATATTGTACATCAGATCCTATTTGTGTTTAGTTTATAACATGTAACAGTTGGCAAGAAACGTTTTCTTTCTTTCAAAAGCCGAGAATGCCTGAATTATGACATCAACGATATACGGCTAGAAAGACTGAATACTATGTACAGTAATACAGTTCTGCGTCACGAGTAGATACTATATATCTAAAGATAATATAAAGATATGATATTCATGTTTTAATGAATAAAAATTCGCATTGTAATGATGTTTATGCGTATATTTGTAACTTTAAATAACACCTTTAACTTTTTTAATAAATGGGAGTGACGGATATGTTGCCTTGTTAGTAAAGTTATGGTTGACTATCAAAATGTTAATGCACTTCAATTCGATATGGATTTACCGGTCCGTGGACAGTAGGGTCCGTGGACAGTAGGGTCCGTGGACAGTAGGGTCCGTGGATAGTAGGGTCCATGGACAATAGGGTCCATGGACAGTAGGGTCCATGGACAATAGGGTCCGTGGACAGTAGCTTCCTTGGACGGTAGGGTCCAGTCTTTTCAAAGAGTTTTCTGTTACCCAGTTACTACTGAGTGGTCAGATAGGCAGTCGCTCTATGCAAAATACTGGTATCCAGCTGAATCCGATTAGACTGGAATCCGATCCCAATGCAGTTAAAGCGGCTAGGCAGATTTATATTGAACGCCGGCCGGTTCTGCGTCCTCTTCTCATGTCTCTGTGACTTATACGTTTATCCATAGTTAATCACCATAATTAAAAAAATAGCAAAAGTAGCAGCTACATTGATCACTAAGTTTTTATGTCCTTAGTCATTGAGACCGAGTCCCTTATTGGCAGACGCAGCGAAAGCGAGAAGCTCATGGGACTATCAAAGGTTACTCACTCGAGCAGTTACGGACTTTGTTTAAATAACAAATTGATACGTAACTATTATTCGGTCAACACTTTTTTTTTTGCCTAGTTTATTACGTGGAGTGCCGCGTGGGCGGGAGTGGGTCGCAATCCAGTGATGTGCAGAGTTATTTTCACCGTGTAGTACTTTGTATAAGAATGAAACATATACAAGTACCGATTTATTGTGTAGAGTACCCATTACTAATAGCTATGTATATACTAGCTGACTCCCGCGGCTTCGCTCTATCGCGCTGGCTATCTATCTACCTGACACCTTCCCTACCTACCCTACCTACCCTACCTACCCTACCTACCCTACCTACCCTACCTACCCTACCTACCCTACCTACCCTACCTACCCTACCTGCCCTACCTACCCTACCTACCCTACCTACCCTACCTACCCTACCTACCCTACCTGCCCTACCTACCCTACCTGCCCTACCTGCCCTACCTACCCTACCTACCCTACCTACCCTACCTACCCTACCTACCCTACCTACCCTACCTACCCTACCTACCCTACCTACCCTACCTACCCTACCTACCCTACCTACCCTACCTACCCTACCTACCCTACCTACCCTACCTACCCTACCTACCCTACCTACCCTACCTACCCTACCTACCCTACCTACCCTACCTACCCTACCTACCCTACCTACCCTACCTACCCTACCTACCCTACCTACCCTACCTACCCTACCTACCCTACCTACCCTACCTACCCTACCTACCCTACCTACCCTACCTACCCTACCTACCCTACCTACCCTACCTACCCTACCTACCCTACCTACCCTACCTACCCTACCTACCCTACCTACCCTACCTACCCTACCTACCCTACCTACCCTACCTACCCTACCTACCCTACCTACCCTACCTACCCTACCTACCCTACCTACCCTACCTACCCTACCTACCCTACCTACCCTACCTACCCTACCTACCCTACCTACCCTACCTACCCTACCTACCCTACCTACCCTACCTACCCTACCTACCCTACCTACCCTACCTACCCTACCTACACTATCTACCCCACCTACCTTACCTACCTTACCTACCCTACCTACCTTACCTAGCCTAACATTTTCATAAAAAAAAATTACATTTGCCATAAGCTCAGGGAAATTTTAATCGAAATAGAGTGAAAAACATTTACACAAAAGACGATTATTGATCACTTATCGAGCGGGATGAAAAATGATTAAATTATTAAAATGGCTATTACAAAATAGGGGTTGGTGATAAAAGGGTAAAAATTTTGGGTTGTATGTATTTTTAATGCCACATTATAGAAAAATAAAAACAAAAAAAATTGACCAAAATTAAAAAAAAAATGTTAAGTGTGAACAACCCTTTTCACTTAGGGGTATGAAAAATAGATAGTAGCCGATTCTCAGACCTACTGAATATGCATATAAAATTTGGTAAAAATCAGTAAAGCCGTTTCGGAGGAGTAAGGTAACTAACATTGTGACACGAGAATTTTATATATAAGATACATATATCTTCATTGCTATTGGTAATTCATGAACCTAATGTCATTGACATATAATCCAATAACCCACAATCGCTTTATCTGCAAGGCTATTGTTTTCTTACTTTTCCAAATTTATTCATAGGTACTTAATAATTTCACTGTTTCTCTAAATTAGTTTTTATGTCTGTCACAAGTCGTAGTTGTATGTCATGATGACAAAAGTGGACTTTGGAATAATGTCGTACAATCAAATACGACTAATGAATAAGCTAAGCGTATAATTGTACATCACTATTACTATCTTGCTGATCTTGTTAATGGAACATAGAAGTAAGATCTTCATGTTTAGTTTGGTAATTTAGTATAGGCTGAAAGGCTTTGAAAGCTTCACAAGGTTTCATTTAGGTACGTTTTGTGGAGACTATTAGAGTTTCAGTTAATTCAGCCTTGAGTAAAGATGTCTTTTAAACAAATGACTGTATGTAGGGCCAAATTGATACATCTACTGATGTTACCAATGAGTGATGTTTTACTGAACGTTTTTTGGCTTGAGCGATAGATAACAAGCTTAAATGCCAGCTTTCAGCAACATGGTTAGCATTTTGTTTAGAAAGGAAAATATTTTTGTTGTTTTGTTTCTGACATAAACCTTTGAAGATTTTCGACTTGCCAGCCACATACAAAGCAAAATGCTTTTTTGTTTTCCATTGAAAACAACAATCGTGATGCTGGAACATTCCACGATTGGTTTCCATGGAAACAGGTTTATTTATTTTTTCTTACATTACCTACTTAACTCATATTATACGTAAACTGATTAATTGTTCAAAATGATCGCCATTATTTACAATACGTAGCGGGATTCGATGTCTCGAGTATTGTTCTGCAAAGAAAGATACAATATTTTTTTCGTTTAGAATATTCTCCAAAGATCTTTTGATTTCATTATACGTGTCTTTGTAGATTCCGTTATTTATACATACATAGTAAAAAAATAAAAAGTATATTAAGATTTAAAATTTAAATTCCCCCGTCTCAAATACTTCTTTAAACTTCATAATTTATCTAGTACCTAGTAAACACGCTTCGATCGACAATCCCTCGAAACAAGTAATTATAACTCGATATCTTGCGAAAATACTCCAATTCAATGAGTAATACGCGCATTTAATAATAATAATCTTTATTCAAAATTTAAATTGGTAAAATATGATATAATGAGATATTTGAACGGCGTGGATCGGTTTACGAATTTCATCAAACATAGCTAAAAACACTCTCGATACAGTCACGTTTCAAATTTCAACTAAATAAAAATCGGTTCTACCGTTTAAGAGCTATGATCCACAAACAAACAAAGACAGAGATACACACGGCAATCTTATTATTATAAGATCGTCGTGTGTCTCTGTCTGTCCCCTCTTTTTTTGTCCCTAGGGTTAAAAATGAACTCTTGCTTTAAATTTTCATTACTTCCCCAAATTAGATCCGCGATTATGTGACATTAGCGACTCTATCGGGTGATTTTTTTTCAATAGCGACAGGTTTGATTCCTGGCTAGAAATATTGATTTCCCAAATACTTATTTTTTGTAAATTTAAACTAGACGCGTGGCCTGATATCACTTCATAGGACAAAGGAAAGCGTCGTAGCGCCCCGCATAGATAGAACTAGTTGCGTTATCTCACCTGCTGACTGCACTACACTGATATATATTCGTAGTGCAATATTTACTCTGTCTTTGATTGCCACAGATATCTGCCTTATCGTTCCTATTTTAATTTTAATGCTAGGTTCAATGTAGTACGCTCATTGGTTCATTGGCATATAATTTACTACAACCTATTGGTTTGTTGCTAAACTAGGGCTTAGTAAACCCGTTGTAAGTATATTTTTAGAGGACAAACAGTAGTCACTCTTTTACAAAACATTATTTTATAATCAAAACTGCTTTTAGCCTTGTTTATTAGAATAGATTCATGTTTAATTATGTATCCAAGTATGTGTACAAGTATGTGTTAATGTAGCCTGAAATAAATGGTTTATTTTTCTATATACCTACAGGTTGAGATTTTCAAATGGGCGTCGATGGGCACATCCAAAACTATGAAAACCGAAAAATTTAAAGTATTTTGTTAAAAAGAGGTATTTCCTTAAGTGCCGTATAAAGGTACTTATCAGAATTTAATTCGATAATATCGGATGGTGAAATAACACAGCATGTCTTTTTTTCTTTTGTCAACTAGTGAATAAAGGACGGATTTAAAGCGAGGGCCATAGATAAATCGCGAGCAAACATGATGATTGAACCACGAGCATAGCGAGTGATTCATGGCCCTCGATATAAATCCGTTGTATTTAAGAGTTGCACTATACTTTATACCATGACTATGAGAAAAATAAAGATTAAAGCGAAAAGCACAAGGAGTTTGTGTGTCAAGTATTATTTGCAGAATAAAACTTAGACATGTGTGTACATCTAAGTTTTATTCTCATTAAAAAAAAACCTGCTACATTAGCGGAACAAGAAAAACCGACCACAATTTTTTTCCCAGTGTGTGATGGTCTTTCTTTTGTTTTATAATAAAACCAATCATTCCAAATTTTTTAAACAATTGAAAGACCTTACATTTTAAAGAGAATTCGTTTAATTGTTATAAAAATATAAAAAAAATCTTTACCTTATTGAATTGTTTGTTTTATTTTTAACGTTTAGATTCAAGACGCCATTATGCCCAACCTAATCTAAACTTGAGGACTTGGCACTTGGGGTGAGTAGAAATGATCAAATCTATAGAGTGATGTGCATAATTCATCGTTTACCTGTTTCAGCAATTTTTTGCAGCTTCTAATGATTCAGATAGACTAATGCTTTCGTGAGAAGATCACGACAAGGCATTAAGAATAATCGTTTCATTCCGTTACGCGTTCGCAAAAACCCGCGTTTAAAGGCCATCCATCCAGAAATGAGCTGGAGGAAGTTCGAAGTGCAACAGTAAGTGAGATTACGGTACGAAAGAGTTGAAGGAAGCTGGTTTTGGTTCGTTCGTGCCCGCCGAAGGTCCAAAACTTGAGGTACATCTCCCTAGAAACAGAGTAACTTTTGCTAGAGAACATCGACTTCGGCTCACGGACTAATGCAGTAATATATTGTTTAGTGATAAGTGAGGTAGTCATTTAAATTGAATTGACGGTCAGCAATAAATCATGAACAAGAACAACATAAGTGATAATTTTTTTAAACTGCAGTGTCTTATGATGGAGGAACAATATTGGATTCAGGTAGGATATGTTTGCGTGTTCGTACGGACTTGGTGGTGATCGATGGAGGATATCGTATTGCAGATCGCTATAAAAGTGTTTTTTTAAGAATAAAATGTGGTATCAATTGCCCCTTTATCAGTGGTCACTTCGTTTTGATCCAGGAAAATACTCGGTCGCATACCACTTTTTCAACTCTAATCTATCTTAACAATAATGTTAATATCGCAGTTTTGGAATAGCCGACGAGATCACCAGATATGCATCCGATAGAACACGTCAGGGACCTGCTAAAACGAAGGGCAACATTCATAATCCCTACGCCTGTAGGGATTATGAATTTTGCCTTTCGTTTCATCATTGACAGGTGTCAATGTGGGTGAACTGCGAAGCACCGTTATATAGGAATGGGAGATACTACCACAGGAGATAATGGAAAACATTATTCCCAACATGTCAAGGTGAATGACAATTGTGTAACGGAACGTGGCAGAAACCCTCGATTTTATGTGATTTTTATTGTGAAAATGTTTTTTTAAATTCACTTTTGAAACTTTCCTTAGTAATCTTAAAAAACCAACAATATCCAGTTTTCCCTTTAAGTTATGTTACTTACAAAAATTGTACTAAATACGATCTCATTTTTATTTTCAACGGTTTATTTTCAAATTAGGAAAAAATGCCTTACTAGTAGTTTTTAAAATCAAATCTTAATTAAAAAAGAAAATCATCTTTCATTATTCTGTTCCGCTAATTTTCTCAGTGTTTGTAAGAACCAACCAAGTTTATTTTGATTTTATAAGCATTATTAAGCATATACGTTACAATTTAAATAAAAACAACATACAAAAAGTCCCCCAAATATTCTAAAAGCAGGTAAAAATATAATAATTTTATTGTTTTTTAAGAGTTATTTAAGAGTCAAGATAAACGAGTAGTTAATTTCAAATTAAGAAAATACCATTAAAATCACATGACCAAACTTATAATGCGTTTCTAATCATGAATAACATATTATTTACTAAGAATGATAAGGAGAACGTACAAAAATGAAGAAAATTAGAAAACTCTATGAAAAATTGTTCGGCAAAAACACTAACGTAAGTGGTCGCAATAATAATCCACGAACTTTCGAATTGAAATTTTCAAAGTTGCAAGGTTTTGGGCAAACCCACAATTTCTTCGTTATATTTTGCCTATATATGCTTTAGATCAAGCCGCACCCGATCAAATGAAAATAAACGACACTGATTACCTAAAAAAGATGTCCTTTTTGCAAATGTCACAGTGGTCCCCTACCCAGGCTTATAACTGACAAATTTCAGATATTTTCTTACAGTTCTCTCAGCAAGCGGGCGGCTATGAGGGTGAAAAGTTGATACTTGATATCTAAGTAACAAGCTATCAACTTTTCGCCTTGGATGTATTTGCTCAAAAATCGTCTCATCTCACCCTATATAATGTAATCCACTCGTACACTACAGAGTTGAGAGGTTAAAGTAAAGTAGAGTAGAGTAGAGTAGAGCAGAGCAGAGCAGAGCAGAGCATTGCAGACCTGAGCAGAGCAGAGAAGAGCAGAGCAGGGCAGGGCAGTGCAGGGTAGGGCAGGGCAAGGCAGGGCAGGGCAGAGCAGGGCAGGGCAGGGCAGAGCAGGGCAGAGCAGAGCATAGCATAGCAGGGCAGAGCAAAGCAGAGCAGGGCAGAGCAGGGCAGAGCAGGGCAGAGCAGAGCAGAGCAGAGCAGTGCAGAGCAGAGCAGAGTAGAGTAGAGTAGAGTAAAGCAAAGCAAAGTAAAGCATAGCAATGTAAAGTGAAGTAAAATCAGTCGTGTTCGAGAATTTAACAAAATTCTGATTCTTGGGTGTTTTGAAACCCTTTTTACGAACGAATACCTAAACCTAAAAAATATACTTGACTTGGCCGTACCTACGGTTATCCTTGTGATCCCAAATATCTTATAAAGCTTGATAGGTGTACCAATTTAGTTAAATAAAACAGTGTCAGAGGTAACACAATATCTCTGTTACAATAGCGTCTAGATTACGTTACCTTCGATTATGTTTGCTGACGTCAGATGATGTCGCTGGATGTCAGATGACTCTGAGCCCTGTCTCTAACTCCCGGAACCCTGCCAACCTGCATCCATCACAAACAAACAAAGGACGCTGCCGTTAAGGCAGGATGCTCATATTGTAATATTATCATAGAATTTAAATAATTTCCACATAGCCAGCTTGCGCAGTTACAATATGCTTATTTAGGCTTAATCACAGCGATAAATAATCGATAAAAAACTATAATCATTAAGAATTAAGGTATATAAATAGTGATAACTGCTGTAACATGTATCTTTATGATTGTTATCGCTTATGTAGCTCACCTAGTCGAAAGACGGCTGTATTTAATATTTAGTTTGCAGTTATTGTTCACATTAAACCAGCGTCATGTTCAGAATATTGTTATAATAAAATACAAATGTGTTTATAAGTAGTAGGTTAAGTACGTATAAAATAATATTTATTAAAAAATAAATCAACATGAACAAAGAAGTTAAAAATAATGGACAAAATTCAGCGGACGACGAAAACCGTAGAAAAAGAAAAAAACCGAACTTTCTGTCGCGTATTTTTATTTGGTGGATATGTCCTGTGCTTATTAGTGGTAACCGAAGAGATGTGGAAGAAGACGATCTAATAATTCCCAGTAAACGATATAATTCAGAAAGACAAGGAGAATATTTTGAAAGGTAAGAAATTAGAAATAACTTGTGTTAGATTTAATTGTAAAAAGTACAACCTGGTGAATGCATCAAAGCATGAACTGCCGCAATATATTATAAAGACAAACTAATATACGGAATCGAAAAAGTTAGCAAACAATACAGAACCTACCCGAGTGGCTCGATACCGTTCTGTGCACATGTCGTGTTTTCCGTCTTTCAATTGCCATCCCTTCATCTGCACAAATATTTTTATCCCTATAGGTACTATATAATACTCGTATGCCTGCAGTACGTACAAAATTGTTTTTGTGCTTTACTTTTTTTTTATTTTTTATTTCAACAAAAATTACATGATTGGGTATGATACAAATCTTCTGCCAAACTGCAGGACAGTTCGTCGGCAGAATACTAAATAATACCTACTATATTACTACTACTAACTAACTTTATGTTTATCTTTAAACTCTTCCTGCAATAGGTAGACAATTAAACAAAGTACATAAACGTGTTATCACCGATTATATCGATGTTTGCAACATGCAATACTTCGTTATGAACACCCAAAGGAAACTAATACAGAATTTCAATATTAAGCTCGAAGGCGTTTAGACGTGATTAGTTTCTTTACTGATATATTCAAAACTGACAAAATAAAGATAAATAGTTATACAATATTTTGGTAGACATATAATATAAAGGAGAAAGTATACTTGTATTCTATTTAAAACTGAATAAAATGTTTTATAATCTGTAACTTCGTAACTATATATTACATTTTATTAGTCACGAAGTCTATTTATATTTAATAAATACTTTTAAACTAACAACATTGCTATTTTTAACCGACTTCTCAAAAAGGAGTTGGTTATATGTTCGACATTACGAAGGTTTTTTTTTATTTATTTTCACCGACATCTCCGTCATTTGTGAACCGATTTTGTAAATTCTTGTTTCGTTTGAAAGAATATGTTCCTAAATTGGTCCCATTTGAATTTGTTGAAGAACTTCTATGATATATAACAGAACTCTTCAGTGAATAACGGCAAATCTCACGGGATTGCTGCAATCGCATGGCTGTTTATACAATTTCATAACATAACATCATCCAATACGCTCTTAAAATAACTTTAGTTTTGGAAGTCGGTGTCCATAACGCAATATATTGGTACCTATGAAAGACACCGACTTCCAAAAATAAAGTTATTTTTCACTTTGTAGTTTTTTTACTTGGAAGTCGGTAGTATTTTTTTGTAAAAAGCTTATTTTTTGTCTTTAGCAGGAAGTGATAATATATGAGTTATCTCCCGAGGTATTTGTGATCCTATTGTGTTTATCGATAAAAAGTAATAATGAAGCAAAACATGTTTTGTTATGGAATGGTTGTATCTACAAAGTGATGATATTGTGACGTCTATTTTATTGTTCTGATAAAATTATCGCCTATAAGCTGAATTCTCAAAAGAAGGATAAGTGTTCTATGTTGCTTGCGTTGTCTAATGCAGAGATGGAAAGGCCTCCTTGGTCTTGAACTTAACACATAACTTCACGCCTGCATTACCCGAAATTTAACTCTTAATGTTAAGGGTGGCGATCCGCAGCATGGCTTTTATATCATCGGACGTCATCGTTATCGACAAAGACTTTTAAGACTCGAGAGTTTAAAAAGTCGAAATAATTAAAGTGCTTTATATGTCTGGAAAACCCCAACAAAACGAGGCTATCGTCAAATTCCCAAACACTACGAGTCCTACTTTGATTCAGCAAAGCAAATTATAGTGGGCAACAAAATTTTCTCATGTTCACAAAGGAGTGAGGAGAAAGATATTTCTTCTATCTCTCTCCGTCTACAAGAGACTTCGTAAATTGGTTAAAAGCTTCGTACCTTTGGCCATATTAACAAGAAATAACTTTGTAGATAAGTATTTGCAGCACGTTCGAAAAATGTAATCTGTTCGTTACTGGCAAGCTAACACAATTCTAAGCTTTTTTTTCTTTGTACAATGTTTATTTGAGGAACTTTTGCACCTATCTATAATATACTTAGTAGGCAATTGGTATAAAGGGATAACAATAAACCAGCTTTTAAACCTTCATAATAATTTAACCGTTGATATCCATAATTATTTATGGAAAATATTTTTTGCCATGTCTAAAATAATAGCGATAAAAGAAGTGATTTGACGTAATATTATTATATACCTATATTCGCTTAATATACATATTTTTTAAATGTTAGCTTTTAAAAAATAAAATCATTTAAAAATAGTTTATGATTATTATTATTATTTGTGTATATTCTAGGTACTGGCTTGAGGAATTAGAGGCAGCAACGCAAGAAGACAGGAAGCCATCGCTATGGAAGGCGGTACGAAGGGCCTACTGGCTATCCTACATGCCTGGAGCGATATTTGTACTTATAATAAGTGCAGCCAGGTATATATAAAGCATAATTTTACTGCTTCTTATATACGTTTCTATTCTTAAGTAGTCCACAGCTATTAGTAGTAGTTTGTTATTTAGTTACTATGGAAAAATGCATATACCTAAGCACGTATAAGTCTGTATTCATTTTTTTTTCAGTGTATACGCAAAGTTCCGGCGGGGTGGCCATAAGCTCTTAGAGCAAGATTATTTTGAGTGTGCGTAAGGGACAGATATATATAACTTGCGTTTCATAGTCAAACCATGATAGTTTTGAAACATCATGGTACGGGGGCAGTTCTATATCATAAAAATATTGCTAAGTAGAAATTGTTTTCAAACATAATATCCTAAAAAAATATAGAATAGACCTTTTCCAATCGGGCGGAGCCGCAGACGGCAGATAGTATTATAATAATTATTTCCATATGTAAATACCAAGTATTTTCTAGGTTAGCATTTTTAAGCAAAAGAGATCAAACTACCTTTTTGTCGTTTATTGTCTCGTAGATAAATAACCATACATTAATACCTATATACCTAGTACATACATGTACATATTATGTCCTTGTTTGTATCCTGTTATAAATAACGAAGATTACGTAAAAAGTACTTAGTATCAATTTTACAATATTTGTCTTGTTGTTTTGTTGACATCGCCTCTTTTATAAAATATGCAACTGGATCGAATTAACTTTGTTGTGTTTGATGTAAAAATTAGAAAGAAAGAAACATAGCAAATTTATTTGTCACGGAACTACCTGTTAGTTCATTGTTACAAATTATGCACTTAAACTATAATTCTTGATGATAATATGAGTGGTACTTAAATAACGTACGTTAATTATTGAACACGTATGACACGATATCTTACGTAAACCACCCGATTCAAACAGTAAAACGCCCATAACTTTTGAACGGAAGAACCGATTTTCATCACACATAGCTCTCGATAAATTCAGCATTAAAAAAAACAATCAAAATCGCTTCATCCGTTTAGGAGCTATGATGCCACAAACAGATACACAAGTACACATATATACAAATACTCAAACACACAGGTATACACGTCAAACTTATAAACACCCCTCTTTTTCCGTCAGGGGTTATAAATAAGACATACCTACCTACTTAAAACGCAAACCTTAAAATAAATAAATAGGTATACAACAGAAATAAGGTAGATGCAGGTCGTAACTGTGACAAGAAGACTCTCACCAACATGGTGCTGTGCCATGGGGGATCCACATCATCATAATCATCCACAGCCTAACGCCATCCCATTGCTGAGCATATACCTCTCTCTTCTAATGGTAATCCCGATATTCCTGGGGATCCACATAGACCCGCATACCTATTAAACAAGACCGTATTAAACAATTACTATGATATTTACAGGACAGGTCAACCTCTGCTGTTTTCTCAGCTCCTGTCCTACTGGTCAGTGGATAGTGAGATGACTCAACAGGAGGCCGGGTTATATGCCTTCGCCATGCTGGGGCTCAACTTTGTATCCATGATGTGTCAGCATCACAACTCACTTTTCGTGATGCGGTTCAGTATGAAGGTCAAGGTCGCCTGCTCCTCGCTTTTGTATAGAAAGGTGAGAATCACACGTGTTTTACTGGACTGTTTTAGAATTTGTATAGCAGTGCTTGCCGAGATCGATCTGTGGATACATGGGTACATGACATTCCAAAAACCCATGGTCGTTCGAAATGTGCGTTAACAAGTTGGTCCCGGCTATCATACAAAGATCATCGACAGTCGTTATGGGACAGAAGCCCGAAGGTCTGACAAGTAGATAACAATCTTACCAGGTGGTCTTATTACTCAACACTCAACAGGTCAGATAGGCGACTGCTACATTTAGATCTTGTCCAGAAGGGATGAAATCGCCGCGTTGGTGAGGTACTGGGCTATTATACATTGCGTCCACAAGCATCAGGCGAATTCAAACAACACGCGTGCACTTCGCCAGACTCTCGACTCGCACTTGATGCGCATGTATTGCACAGGAGTTGAGATATTAGAGACGCCTTGTTGCTTCCAGTTTACGCGCCAATTTCAGAGCGAATGCATGTATCAAAGACAACGGACCGCTTCGTTTAAGTCCATGATTTAAAATTAAATAATCGTTCGCCCCTAACGCTCGCGCCTTAGAACGCTCCTTCTGGACGCAGCGGTCGCGCGTAATACGCGTTAGAGGATCGCGGCAAATTCACCCTTTCTGGACAAGCTCTTAAAAACATGTATTCATCTGCATTCGTTTAGACTGGAAGTCGATCGCAAAATGATACGCTGCTTCAAATCAATCTAAACTTCTCACTTTCTATTTTAGTTGCTACGTATGAGTCAAGTATCAGTAGGTGATGTGGCTGGAGGCAAGCTGGTGAACTTGTTGTCGAACGATATCACCAGGTTCGACTACGCGTTCATGTTCCTGCACTACTTGTGGGTAGTCCCTATCCAAGCCGCCGTCGTCCTCTACTTCTTGTACGTAGCCGCTGAATGGGCGCCCTTCGTCGGCCTCTTTGGAGTTGTCATATTAATTCTACCACTTCAAGGTAATCAAAACCTCAAATGAAATTTGCTTTTCTGTTTCGTTGTTGTAGTGGTTGCAAACGATACTGCTGAACATGAGATCCTGGGTTAGATGCCCGGTTCGGGAAAAAAATTATTGGGTTTTTCCATCTGCAATTTCTCAGTAGCAGCCCGGAGTCCAGACTCCGGGCTCCGGGCGAGTCTGTTGCCTTCACAAGTCCAGCTTGTGCCCGGTTGAAGGCAACAGACTCGCCCTCTATTACATGGGACTTATACTTAACTGGTGCAATATGGGTGTACTTATAGGTGCACCTATGTTTAACGCTTGCGGAGATACAGCTGCCTAATTGCGTTTGATCCCATGAAAGAATATGACAAATTCTCTTTAAAATATTAGGTATGTATTGCCGAAAATTATTGGACGCTTTCATTGGTGAAGATAATCTTTGCGAAAGAGGCCCAATAATTTATGGCAATACCTAATTATTTAAAGAGTATTTGTCATACGCTTTCATGGGGTCAAACCCTTTGGCTTGCTGAATTCACTTATGCAATGAGGATGCTGGTGCGATGTTATATAGGTCTATTTATTATATCAGCAAGTAACTATAACCAACGTTGTTTCATTTGTTTTTAGCCGGTTTGACCAAGCTCACTGCTGTAGTCAGGCGTTCTACAGCTAAGAGGACAGACAAAAGAATTAAGCTGATGAGTGAAATTATTAATGGTATACAGGTAAATACTAAAACTTTTTCATTTTACTAACAATGATATAATATGATATGAATATTTCTACTTTTTTTTTAATATCTACGGAACCATACTTACATGGAAATGACTGCCTCGCTAAAGTAACTGTGGTCGAATACCTACACATCAAATTATTAACATTTCAGGTCATCAAAATGTACGCTTGGGAGAAACCCTTCCAGCTGGTCGTGAAGGCGGCGCGCGCCTTCGAAATGAGTGCTCTCAGGAAATCCATCTTCATTCGGAGCATGTTCCTCGGGTTTATGCTGTTCACAGACCGCACTATCATGTTCTTCACAGTTTTAACCCTCGCACTCACCGGCAATATGATCACAGCCACAACGGTCAGTACTAAAATATTGTGCTGACCTTTTGGACACTCTAAATTTTACATACCATTCTTAAAATCGTTTTTATTTTCAGATTTACCCTATTCAGCAGTACTTCAGTATTATTCAAATGAACGTAACAATGATCTTACCAATGGCAATAGCAAGTTTCTCAGAGATGTTAGTGTCTCTAGAGCGTATACAGGGCTTCCTCATGATGGGTAAATATTTTGTTAAAGTAGACTCCACAATAAGGTCATTGGCATTCGCGACGCGTCGTGTTGAATAAAAGATTCAACTACATTTCTAGTATGTGTGGCTCTCAGCCACACCCCTTACGAACGCCAAGGACTATACTGCTTTACTACACCTACAGTACAACTATTTACCACTCTTAATGCCCCTAGGTAATCTTCGCATTTCCGAATACTAACGAATGATAATTTCCATGCCCATCAATAATTAGATTTATCGTGCATAATAATAAGAATTCAGAACTAAGTATTTTATTGTTGTTTTGTTTTGAGCTGTAAAATTACTTTTCTTTAGCAGCTTTCTTCCCATTTTTAAAATACATTACACTAAGTTAAAAGGGTATTAACAACTCTATATACTTCCAACTTGATTGAGGGCGTCCGGTCTGCACCAAGTGCAAACGGCAACTGATAGAAAGCCGATGACTGACGAAACACGAAGTATGCCGAAGGACATTAAGAAAATAGCTGTACTGTACTTAGGTATCTGCATATTAGTTTTTTGTCTAACACTTTATCTTTTGTGCACAGATGAGCGAACAGACATGCAAATTATGCCAAGAACGAATAAAAATGGTGCTAATAAAAATTTGTTTGACTCCAAGAGAGAGGGGGGACTCGATGAATCACGCCTCGTGCTACCTAAGAAATACTCCCCTAACGATGTTGTGGTTCCGAAAGAAACTACAGAAGAACCTAATATGGCTGATTATCCCTTACAACTCAACAAAGTTAGCGCTTCTTGGACCGGCAATGAGAATACCAATGAAATGACACTTAAAAATATATCGTTACGTATTCGTAAGGGCAAGTTATGCGCTATCATTGGTCCTGTAGGTTCTGGAAAGGTAAAATTCGAAGTAATCAAATTATGTCCTCGCTTGCGTTCTTTTGCACGGGTTTTAATCGTTTATTATCATTCCAGACGTCTCTACTTCAGCTACTTTTGAGAGAATTACCGGTGACAAGCGGTAATCTGAACATTTCAGGAAAGCTTTCTTACGCTTGTCAAGAGTCCTGGCTATTTCCGGGGACAGTGCGGGAAAACATTCTATTTGGACTGCCATATGACGTTACGAAATATAAAGAGGTATTTGACTTTGATTAGATTTTTTTCAAAGGTATTAAAACAAAGTTTTTATTTATCATTGCGGACTGTTTACAATGGCTATCCACTTCGCCGGCAATAAAAATATGAAAAAAATATAATGTGAAACCAGGTACAAATTGTGCGAGGGACGTTAAAATTTTATGATAAGAGTCAATTTGCCCGCTGATATTTAATTTACACCAATCCGAGCTGGCATGGTTTGTTTCATTTTTATTTGTTTTTTTTTTCTTGCAGGTTTGCAAGGCCTCTTCGTTACTGCCAGATTTCAAACAGTTTCCGTATGGTGATTTGTCTTTGGTAGGAGAGCGTGGAGTTTCTTTATCAGGGGGTCAAAGAGCTAGGATCAATTTGGCCAGGGCTATTTATCGTGAGGTAAGTTACATGTCGTTGTGTTATTATAAGTACTGACAGGTATCGCCACAGGTGTAATGCAGAAATGTGTTTACATTTTTCGTGATCTCATCAATATAATTTCTTGTTTTCAAATTATTAAGTACGATGTTTGATAAACAAAATAGAAATATTAAATTTTGTAAGAACAATTTAATTGATTAGAGAGACTCGTTAAGATTAGCCGTCAGGATACTAACTGATAAGGTTAATCACATATTTATTAATAACTGTTATGTAGAGTCACGTGTAACACAAACCTACAATATTATATTGTTCTTACTGATTTAAATTATATGATACTAGCTGTTCCCCGCGACTTCACTCCCGTCAACTGGCTACCTACCTACCTATCACCTGCCTACCCTACCTATCTTATTTTTTGTTTTTTTTAACCCTTCCTACCTACTTACCTACCAACGCACTTACCTACCCTACCCTATCCCACATACCCTACTTACCTTACCCGACCTACATATCCACCTACCCTACCCTACCTGCCTAGCTACCAAATTTGTTAAACTCGTTATTTGAATAAGAATAAATACTACAATTCGAATATAAACAACAGTCCCGGGCGGCGAAGTCATTTAATTTTAGAACACAAAAGCTGCTACTGTGAATTAACTATGATAGTTAGATATAGGTACATAATTACATACCTACACAATACATAACATAATTTTTAATACAATACATAATTTTAAATAAATAATTTCATATAATATTCTCTGGCAGCCTTTTCTGTAGGTAATTGTGAGTACTTGAATCATGTAGAACATATTTTTATGTATCATCAATAGTTTTCTCAGCTCACGCCAAATAATGAATTTTATAGGCAAAATGTTGTTACTTTGAGGTACATTATTGCATTTTTCATAAGGATCTCTAATATCTTGAAAATAAATCATAGCCAGTGTTACTCCAGAATAATGTTATTATAATTTTTAATATCGGTCCAGCAGTTTCGGAGCCTATTCGGTACATACAAACAAAAAACTCTTTTCTCTTTATAATATTATTAGTAAATTAGTATTAGTATAGATATATCAGGATATTCTAATACAATTCCAAGTATACCAATTATAAAAAAGGTGACGAAATACTTGATAAAGTATCAACATTAATAATTAATCAAAAGACATTGAGTAAAGATAAAAACATCATGATTAAATCTTTATAATACGATGGCAATTAATTGTCCTACATAAATAAAGAGAAAACAATTCGAGGAAGGAAATGATTAGACCACCGTTGAAACGCGTGGTGTAAGAGTCGATATCAGAATAGAATAAATCTTTATTCAAGTATCAAGACTCAAAAATGGTTAGTAAAACTTACAACTATGTTATTAGGAAATGACACTAAACAAAGAACAACAAAACAAAACACGAAAACGAGGTTTTGACAATGATGATTGGCAGAAGCCATACCTATAGGCTCTTTAAAATATAATTAGGTTGGCTGAATAATCCTATCCTACTTGCCACTAATAATCATACTACTCGTAATATTATATATGTGAATGTAAGTTTGTTTGTTACGCTTTCACGCAAAAACTACTGAACCGATCATCATGAAACTTTGTACATATATTCTTGGAGGTATTAGAAGAAATATAGGATACTTTTTATTAAAAAAAAGAAATGTTTTATTGGCTTCACTGCGAGCGAAGCCGCGGGTACAAGCTAGTAATATTATAAAGCCGAAAGTTTGTGAGTGTGTAAGTGTGTTTGTATGTTTGTTACTCTTTCACGCAAAAACTACTCAATGGATCTGACTGAATTTTGGCACAGAGATATATTAAAGTCAGGACTAGCACATAGGCTACTTTTTATTCCGATAATAAATTCCCTCGGCATTTACGCTGGCGAAACTGCTGGCAGAAGCTAGTGAATCATAATGAAGAATGATAAATTTAATCTTTGACTCTTTTCCAGGCTGACATCTACCTGCTGGATGACCCACTGTCGGCAGTGGATGCCAACGTTGGCAGACAACTGTTCGACGGCTGCATCAAGGGATATCTCGGAGGACGGACTTGTGTACTTGTCACCCATCAGATTCATTACCTCAAAGCTGCTGATTTCATTGTAGTTCTAAATGAAGTAAGTTCTAATTACATTAGTTGTCTTGTTTTGCTTTAAATTGACGGCAAAAATGCAGCTCATTAAAAAAACAAACACAGAACTTCCTCCTGTTTGAAAAGTCGGTTAATGATAAAAAGAGCAAGCAATAATCATAATCATCATAATTCCCGAAGAGCTCTACACGTACTTGAATGAACGAATAATGAATAACCTAGCAGTATTAAAGATAAGCAAAGTAAGTATTAACTTATCTTTTCAATAAAACTATTATCAACGAAACGAGTCAGTGTTACACAGCAGGTTTTCAACGCTGAAATTGATTCTATTAATCAATTTAAATTAAGTACATGATAATTATATTTTCTCGACGGCGGATCTGAGTTCCAGTTTAAAAATAATGAAATGTATTTAACTGAAAAAAGAAAACAAAAATAATCATACGCCTTTCTCCATGTTAGGCGGAAACAAAAAGCTTAACATTTTCTTTTTCAATTAATTCATACCAAAAACTATGTTATCTTACTTATCACACTTAATATTATAAAGGCGAAAGTATGTTTGTTACTTCTTCACGCTCAAACGGCTGGACGGATCTGGATGAAATTTGGCACAGAGATAGATTCTAGTCAAGAATAGCACATAGGCTACTTTTATCCTGGTAATATGTCCCCACAGGATAATTTTCTTCTTTCACGCGGGTGAATCCGCTGGCAGAAATATTATAAATGTGAAAGTTTGAATGGATGGATATACGACTGGATGTTTGTTTGTTACTCAATCACGCCAACACGGCTGAAAAAATCTGGATGAAATTTGGCGCAGAGATAGATTATAGTCAGGAATAGCACATAGGCTAGGCTTTTTATCCCGGTATAATATGCTTTTGGGATAAGAAAATACTTTTTAAATAAAAGTATTTAATACTTCATGCACACAAGCGTACAGAGGTGGACTTAACGCCTTAAGCACTTTTGGGCTTTTTTGTTTGCCTTTTTTGTCTTCAAAATATCTTATATATCTTAAATATCTTATATATATTTACTTTTGAATATCTTTTAAATATCTTGCCTTTTAACGCGGGCGAAGCCACTGGCGGAAGCTATAACATATAATTTATTATTAGATGATTTGTTGATGGCATGGTATGATTTTTCTAAAATATGTTTGATTAACGTTACGGTATTTCATCAGGGCTCCATCGAAAATATGGGCACGTATGACGAGCTGGTCAAGTCTGGAACCGAGTTCTCAGCCCTTCTCGATCAAGCTGGCGATGGCGAAGAAACTGACAAAAAAGTAAGTACCTACACACTCAAAATCTAGTATTTTCCTTTTGAACTGGCGTAGCATCTTGAACGTTTGCCAGAAAACAGCTTTCAACATTATCTTGTCTACATCGTTGAACAAGCTTCTAAAACTCAACCAAATAAAAATGTAAATACGTGAACTTTTCCACCGCCAAATATTTTGTCATTTTCAGGTTATTGAAGTTTAATGTGGAACTAAGTAAATAGATTATCTTTGTCCTAATAGGAAGGAAAGCCATTAATGATGCGAGGAATATCAAAGATCTCAGTTAAAAGCGACGACAATGATGGAGAGGAGAGGGCCCAAGTTTTGCAGGCTGAAGAGAGAGCTTCGGGCAGTCTGAAGTGGGAGGTGCTGCGGAAGTACCTGAGCGCCGTCGACTCCTGGTGCATCGTATTCATGGCCTTCATGGTGTTGCTCATTACTCAGGCTGCTGCCACTACCACTGATTTTTGGTTGAGTTTCTGGTAAGACAAGTAAAAACGCTATCTAATAAAATCGAGCAGTTTTGTGTCTATGTGCAACTGATTTTGATTTGTGTTTATGTGCAACTGATATTGAACGTCGTCGTGTTGGAGACACTATCAATGTTGTTATAATCCTTCAACATCTTTCATTCAGGACCAACCAAGTGGACGCATATGCACAAGACCTGCCTCCAAATGTCGAACCAGGTAAGTTAGTAGGTAGAACCACAATGCGCCTCATGTGACAGTCTTGCTAAATAACTGATTTTTATACTTAAACAGAAAATAATGCAATCTTTATGGCTATTAACTTTCAGTTGCTAATGGGAACAGTGAATAAGTAACTACAGTCAGTTAAAAGATAATTAGTAATGATTATTTCTTTTACAATGTTTCAGATACGGATATGAACGCTCAAATCGGTTTACTAACAACAGCCCAGTATCTCTATGTCTACGGCGGAGTCATTTTGACAATCATAATACTTACACACGTTAGGATTTTAACATTCGTAGTGATGACTATGAGAGCGTCAGAAAATCTCCATAACATCATCTACGAGAAATTAATTGTGGCCGTAATGAGATTTTTCGACACAAACCCTTCTGGTAAGTAAAGATCAATAGTGTAGATCAAGGCCAAGAACTTCACTAATACATAATATATATATTAGTGAAGTTCTTGATCTTAATAATTATGAAGACCATACTTATAAACGTAAACGTTCTTTTATCTCAATTTGTATAAAAAAAAGTGTATCATTACCAGATTTGTCAGCAGATAACGCTTATCCAGTTGCAAATAAAATTGACGTTTACGATGACATTTTAAAATAATCAATAATAATAACCGCGATACCTGAGCACGACCAGCGCAACCACAGTTTAAAACAGTCCTCCTCGAAAAACGCTTCTTACAATTAGCAGTAGGTAACTATAAAATTTCGATTGCCTACGTTTCTGTAAACAATACAACTTACAACTGCTCATATGCTGTAACATATTTACCATTATCATAATGTTTTGTTAGTATACCTACCGTACATTTGGAAAAACGCAGTAATTACATCATATTTCAAGGTTACGTCTTTTATGCAGCGAGATTGCAGAGCAATAGCCAAAGTAGCTGGGGACTTAATGGTATAATCTTGAAATAATAATTACCATTCTAGGTAGTTACGGTCGTGTTTGTAGCATCGCTGGTCAGCAGCAATACAATCAAACATCATGTGTGTTGCTTATGTAACAACCCCGAACGTTTGTATCCACAGGTCGTGTCCTAAACAGATTCTCAAAGGATATGGGAGCAATGGATGAGCTTCTACCGCGAAGTATGTTGGAAACGGTTCAAATGTACCTGTCGCTGACCAGCGTGCTGGTGCTGAACGCCATAGCATTGCCATGGACGTTGATACCCACTTTCGTTCTGATGGTAGTCTTCGTTCTTCTCCTGAGGTGGTACCTGAACGCTGCTCAGGCTGTAAAACGATTGGAAGGAACTAGTAAGTATACAATTCACTGACTTACATAATGTTTAATGATTAACATTCTTCTACAGTTTTAAAATCTGAAATCTCCCCCACAGCTAAAAGTCCGGTATTTGGAATGATCAACTCCACTATCGCCGGACTTTCTACTATCCGAAGTTCTGATTCTCAGGATAGACTTCTCAAGACATTTGACGAGGCACAGGTAAGCAGTATTCATGATTTAAGAATTGATCTATTCAAAAACTAATCTTAAATTAATTGCTCTTACTTACAATTGTTTATTTATGTTACAGAATCTTCACACTAGCGCTTTCTACACGTTCCTCGGTGGTTCTACTGCCTTCGGATTGTATTTAGACGGTCTCTGCTTGGCTTACCTAGGAGTTGTCATGGCTATCTTTATTCTGGGTGACTTTGGTATGTACCCTTTAGCTATTGATTATTATTTCCCTACCTTATTTTTTATTGATGGCGGTGGAGAGGCAAAGACACGAGATCTCTCCAACCATATATATATTACGCTGTAATTGTGAATAACGAAGCCTCTTTTAATTTTTAGTGGATTTACAACAACTTAAAATCGACAACTAAAAATTGTTAGAGATAGCGCGCACGAGCAACTTGTGTCTCCACAAGTAATTGGTCTCTCACATCAAGTATATAGGTTTATATGAAAGTGCGCTCATGTAGCTTGGAGACTTTTTAGTCCTCCTGCAACTGTCGCCCCGTCTATTGGTTACAATGCAACGGCGCGCACGGCGACAAAAATGTCGCCGACCACTGACCAGCCATTTGCCGCTCAGCTGTCAATGGCAAAGATGACTATATTATATTAGGATGGAGCGCGTCTCTTCACCGAACGTATCTAATCTCTGATTTTTTATTTCGGTTTAGGGCTTGCCACTTTGTCGTTACATAAAAGAAATGTCGTATCCTAAGAGATCGAAAATAGAAGTAGATCGTAAATGGAATTATTTCACGGAAAAAAATTACATTTATTAAGAAACTAGCGTTCCTTATTTAAATTCTACTCATTTCTGTCAGACTTCAGTCTAACGATCGCATTTATTTTATTGTTGATTCTATTTCTTATTTATTCCAATAAAAGATTATTATATAAATATGTTACGTTTATATTCATAAAACATTTATTTACACCAATTAGTAAAATTAAATTGAGTAGTCATATGATCATGTAACTCGGCTGGCCAGCGTTCGGGAAGTTGCGCGGTATCTTCTCGTCCAAATTACCACAGTGTATCAAGACGAAAGACTATGAACAGTGTTGCCAGTGATGACATATGGTTCTGAGACATGGCCGCTCACAATGGGCCTCATCAGAAAGCTTACCAGTCACCCAAAGGGCAATGGAGAGGGCTATGCTCGGAGTTTCTTTGCGTGATCGAATCAGAAATATATAAAGTTTGTCGACTATTACTCGTAAACTTGCACTTTACGTGTACAGGAGAGACACATTTTTTTTGTTATTAATATGTATATCCATGCCAAATTATTCCTTTCTAGTATTAAAAGTTTCTGAGCTAAGCTACGGACGTACGGGCAGACAGACATGGCGAACCTATAAGAGTTCCTTGTTTACAACGGAACCCTAAAAAAATAAGAAAGTTTAAATATTTTAATAAATTTACAAGAAAGTTGCGTTGCTGTCGCTTCCGTTTACGCATCGTCCAAATATTGGCGAGAAGACTCGAAGGAGACAAAAAAAATGTTGGGCAACTAAATTACCCGTGGGCGCGTTCCCTTAGTTTACCTTTTATAAATGTTTGATTGCCTCATAAAATATTTTCTTTTATCAGGTGATTTGATCCCGGTTGGTAGCGTGGGCCTGGCTGTCAGTCAGTCCATGGTCCTGACGATGATGCTGCAGATGGCCGCGAGATTCACTGCAGACTTCCTGGGACAGATGACGGCTGTAGAGAGGGTGCTGGAGTACACCAAACTGCCTACAGAAGAATATATGGACGTAGGATGTAAGAAAATCGTTCTAGATATTGTTTTTAAGAAACAACTTGTAACGTAGGCTCTGTAGCATTCACATTGACTTCACAATTTTGATATGCTTAATTTGATGTTTCTTTTGCAGCGACACAACCGCCTAAGGAATGGCCCACTGCCGGCAATGTCGTGTTCTCAAATGTTTACTTAAATTATTCAGCCGAAGACCCACCTGTGCTTAAAGATCTTAACTTTGAGATTAAAAGCGGATGGAAGGTAACAACTATATTTAGGTAATTTGATTAAAACGTACCGTTATGATTCTATGCTATCTAAAAATATTATAGGTTGGAGTGGTGGGCAGAACTGGAGCTGGCAAATCGTCTCTGATAGCAGCTCTGTTCCGGCTCAGTGACATAACCGGTAGCATTAAAATTGACAACCTGGATACGCAAGGGATAGCCAAAAAGGTACCGTATGAAATTATTATGTTTTTAAAATTTTATGACGCGTTCAGGAATATCAGGAGACGTAACATTAAATGACAAAAGGTTTGTCAACCAAGTAATACCTATATATTAATGTTTCTTTAGGGTCCCGTACCCAAAGGTTCTAAACGGAGCCCTATTGCTGTCACTCACGTGTCTGTCTGTCCGTCGTCTGTCACACAGGTTTTACAGCCAAAAGGTTGTTTACGCATCTTCTTGACCCAAAGCCATACAAATTGTCTTTTTTTTTTTCACTTCCCATTGACCTACGAACTTGAAATTTGGTGATAAAGTTATTACGAATATTTTACTAACAAATACCAATACATTGATAAATTCATTTTTTCTGTTACAACCAACTTTGTTTTGGGATGTGGTACGGAACCCGAAATTTGCGAAGTCTGACATGCACTTGGACGCCTTTTTTAATATTAAACATCAGCAATTTTGTACAGGGAATATCAAGTTCAAAAGTTTAGGTTATTTTTTGATTTGAAACATTTAAGTCAGCGATATTTTTTTATGTCCCCAGCTTTTAAGATCGAAAATTTCCATAATTCCACAAGAGCCGGTCCTGTTCTCTGCTACACTTCGCTATAACTTGGATCCATTCAACGATTATAGTGACGATGATATTTGGAGGGCGTTGGAACAGGTACCTACTATTAATTAAATTGTATCTTGAAAAGAAACTCGGCACGTCCGAAATAAACTAATTATTGAACGAATTTATAATTTAAGGTGGAGCTAAAAGAGGGGATTCCGGCTCTGGACTTTAAAGTGTCTGAAGGTGGCAGCAATTTTTCAATGGGGCAGAGACAGCTGGTATGCTTGGCGCGTGCCATTCTAAGATCAAATAAAATACTTATCATGGACGAAGCCACCGCTAACGTCGATCCTCAGTAAGTACAAAACGAAAAATCATGTTTTAATATCGAATATATTATTTTATAAACGATTTTTAAGAGCCAGTGAAAATGAGGAAGTTAAAAAAATAATTAATGATTACGATCCAACCATTTTAAAACTGGCTATTTACACAACCTTGTGAAAACAATCTGAGTTGTTTATGAACCATACGCATCTACTTAATCCTGGCACCTAACTCGTAACAACCGCTAAATATAACCACTACGCAAATTAATAATGCATTTCTCTCTTACAGGACTGATGCTCTGATCCAGCAGACGATCCGGCGACAGTTCGCGTCATGCACGGTGCTCACCATTGCGCATCGACTGAACACCATCATGGATTCGGATCGAGTGCTGGTCATGGACCAGGGAGTAGCGGCCGAGTTCGACCACCCACACATCTTGCTGAACAACCCCAACAGCAAGTTTTCGTCCATGGTCAAAGAAACTGGCGACAGCATGACAAAGATACTTGTTGAAGTAGCCAAGACGAAATACCTCTCTGACAATAAGGAAGCTTAGTTAGTTATTAGTATGACAAACTAATTACTTGGTAAGATTCACGTTCCATTATCCCAGTTTATTTGGGGTCAGCGCAATATGTCTTTAGTTAAGTAGAAATTATTTATATTTTTATTGGTGTTTTATTGCTTAATATTCCTGAGTTACTTGACTAAGTTGTACTGAGACTCAAAGATTAAAATGGGTGAACAAAAACTTGGAAAGTTGCACTATTGAGTGCAAAGAATATAAAAACTGTCCGTGGACAACACTGCTATGGAGTATATTTCAGTACCGTTAACTTTCTGTTTTTGCGTATTTTAAGTACCCGTATTGCTATCAAAACGTGAAACAAATACCAGAAAACGTCAATTTGAATGTTAAACGGCTCCCTTGAGCATAAAAATATAATTTGATTAGCCTAAATTACAATACGCACAGATTTAGTACAAAAATTAACCACAAAAAATAAAAACATATTTTGTGTCATATCTTGAAAACTAATGAATATTAGTGAATCTTATGTAGAACTTTTTTGTGCACATTTGAACAAGAAACTAACTTACCCTGAATATAAATTGCCGTAAAATCGAAACTTTATGAAAATACGGATCTGATTTTTGCGCATATCTTTTTTTGCTGCAATGCGAATTTTATTAACTTTTCAGACAACATTACAACTCCCATAATGTAAATAATTCCCGTGCAATTACGAGTATATAGGTAGGTCTTTTTTCCAGCGAATGTCTTTATTACTGGGATAGAAGGACATTTTTTACAGAGTTTTCCACGAGTGTCCACACGAATTTGACGTTCCAAATTCAAATCACTTTACTCCCTTGTGAGTTTCATATAACTTTACCTCCCATGTGAGGTAATGCTTTACTTTTTGTTGACATTGCATGATAAGTGATTGGACATTATCGAGCAGATGGTGTGAAACAGTAGATTGTTTATCTATGGAGCAAACAACTATTTTAAAGGCAAGAGTGTTTTTGTAATCCAGAGCGCAACGAGGAATTTCAAGTACGTCACTCGAGCTTAAAATAGTGTTGCTCTTGAGGTTGACACTCTACTCTTTATCATCCTCTATGAGAAAATAAGTAAGTGCAACTTATGAACAAGAACGTTATGTTTATTGTTTATACATACAATTAGGAACCATAAGACAATACAGAAATAATTAGAGGCTATTTATATTTGAACCATGATACAAGGGTAAATTGTAATACTTTGTTTAAAGTCGTCACAGTCTAAGAAGTCCGTTGTCGTCATTGAGGTATTAATGTACTACGCACGGTGACGTTTCTCATTTTACAAGCCGCGATAACTTTCTACGTAAGAAATTGAAAAATCAGATTCATAACCCTAATTAATTACTATGTTACCCATACACTATAACAACGAGAATCATTCGCAAGCATCAAGTTTAATTATTATTAAGTACTAGCTTTTACCCGCGGCTTCGCTCGCAGTGAAGACAATTTTTTTTAAATAAAATGTATCCTATGTTACTTCTAATACCTCCAAGAATATATGTACAAAGTTTCATGATGATCGGTTCAGTAGTTTTTGCGTGAAAGCGTAACAAACAAACTTACATTCACATTTATAATATTAGTATGATTTTTATAGCCGTCAAAACGTGCCTTATATTTTTTGACAACTTCAGCATCATCTGTTACAATTGTATACTTATTTTTCAATTTGGCTCGCGCGCGGTTTTCCAGCCAGTCACTTGTTCAATATAATGCTCCCGTGCGGTCCAAAATAGATATACAGTCACTCTTTAGCCACTCACCTCATACATTCGTCGTTATCGATTTAGCGTAATCCTATTTTGGACTGCATTGTTAGTGATTGGAACATTTACTAACAATATCCACATTCCAATTTCAAATCACTTTTAGTCCCTAGGGATTACTGAGCTATTTTATTTCCCATTTACGAAGAATGAACTAGCTCTTTTTGAATAGATATGATAACAAATATTGTATGTAAGAGTGGTGGACAGAACTGGAACTGGTAAATCTTCATTGATAGCAGCATTACGGTTGACTGATATAATCGGCACCATAAAAATTGACAACCTGGATACGCAACGGACAGCCAAAATGATTTCGTATCAAATTACATTTTACCAAAAAGCCAAATTTTTTAAAAAGTGTTTTGGCTCGTTCCCGCAAGAAGACGCTCCAGTAATTGACAAAAGCCCCACCAACTACAAAGTAATATCTATTAATGAAATCTTAAAATATTCAACATCAGCAATTCTGTACAGGGACTATTATCAAATTCAGGTGTGAACTTATTTTTTAATTTGGAACATTAAAGCAGCGATAACTTTTTATGATCCCAGCTTTTGAGATCGAAAATATCTATAATTCCACAAGAGCCGGCCCTGTTCTCTGCTACTGTATAATTTGGACCAACAGGATTGGCGCATGTTTATAAACTGAACCAAATCCATTTAACATTGTCGGTGACGATGTTATTTGGAGGGCTTTGGAATAGGTACGATTAATTAAACTATATTTTAAAAAGAAACTCGGGATTTGACAAATAAACTAAATAAGGTACCTTCTGATCGAGTTTGTCGTTTAAGACGGAGCTAAAAGGGGGAATCCGGCAGATTATTAATCAACTAAACCTTGTTAAAATGATTAAAGTTATTAAGTTAGGTATCTACGTATCCCGTCCGTATCGTCTCTTGGTTCCTGTATCGTAACCGATGGATATAATAAATTAATACAACGCAATTAATTGTTTTGTTGCTAAATATTCCTTTTCTTTTGTTAACACACATTCTCTCATGTTTTAGTTTACTAATTTTTAATTTTTTCTTCTTGTTGTGCCGTATATTTGTGTTTAATAAATGTATTTTCTTTCTTTACCACGCCCATGCGACTATGACTTGTGATAAGATTATGAGTCCATTTGAGTTCGAACTATAACATAGACTAGAAAACCAGAAGTGAATGAATAGAATAGGTGAGTAAGCATACGAGACCTATATTTACATACAGGTGTATTTAATAAATGGCAGTTCGTACTAGCAACATTAGCAGGTAAGGAAATATTTAACCTCAAGCGCAAGCTGTTCCTCGCCTGAAACTGTTTTGTAAATACAATCTAACTTTCCCTGCTTCATTTACGCAATAGCGAACTTCGTACCCGTTCAATGGGTATGTTTCGTATACTCTACCCTGCGTTCAGTTCATATTGCTAACTACGTAAGAAAAAGTCTCTCTCTACGACCAAGAGTTTTTGTTAGCAGCTTTTATTTTAACATGCAATGTGTGTATATGCGGGTCCAATCTTGGAACTGAATCTTCAACCGATTGAGCTAAAATTTTGAATACACGTTTAGTTTGCATGACAATGCATGGTTAGCTAAGTGACGTCGTACTAAATCCAATATGGTGGACCGCTATTTTTATGCATGCCCATGATATGTAATGGGACTCCTTTTTGGATTTGGTCAGTTGTGCGTGGCCATGATATAGGTATCAAATGAAAGAGTTGGCTGACAGGAATATGGAGCAGCTTTTTTTTTAATAAACATTTCATTTAGGTATTATTGTTCATATTAAATACGTGTTACATTAGTGGTCATGACTATTTTACGTATGTATCTTTATTTACGAATCACTAGGTTAATGTCATTCGATCATCGGTATATTCAAAGGAAGTGAATTCCGAAGGAATTTACACGGTATGTTTGATTAGATTATTCGGTGGGTCGTACTCACTCGCGCCGCCGCTTACGTACTTTGTGCTACTGTAGTTGTCCCTGGGTCCCACCAACCTTCAAATGATCGGCAATATCACAAAGTATTTATATTCTGTAGGTACATCTTTGTCAATTGTCACCTCTCACACAAGTAAATCAAAATGACACAATGACCTTAATATTTTAAAAATGTAAACAACACAGCTTCGAAACCCGAAAACATGAAATAAATTGGTATGCATTTGGATTATGGCATGTTTATGTTGATTCACAAAAATGGAATGCAGCGTCGGGCCAGAAGCTTGTGGTGCTACTTCTATATTCGGAGACCCTTATGTGTTGTACGCGAGTATTGCGCTAGTTTTGATCATTATGTACCTCTCGGTGGCGCTGTACCGTTGTGTTGGAAGAGCGAGCAGATTACAAACCTCGGCTTGTGCCCCTTTACCAAGACCGGCTTGTGCCAGGGCACCAAGGCCGGCTAGTTGCAGGCCCCGTCGGTCTTAGATTCTCCAAGCGTAAGGGAATATTTTGACTTTATCATTCTTAAACTACATAAACATACCTACTTACTCCATGCAGTCCATTAACCGGTTGAATGCCCGTAATTACCGAAACAATAGAAAAGCCATTGTGTCTCGCGTGGATACACGTTTCAGGGTCACACTGAAGTCGTTAAATACACAAATAGCCAAGCAGTCGGTTCTCCTTCAAATTGAAGGCACGTGAGCATATTCGCAAGAAAATTGCAGAATCTTCACACATATAATTTGTAGGATTCGGTTTCTCAATGACATTGTTTAGGTATGAATGTATCTCAGTATATATTTATATCTTATTTTTTTCTAATTGTTCTTTGATTTAGTTGCAACTGCCATGTTTTATCTCTGCACCACCCTAAGGTCGACTGGTAGAAAATGCCTAAGGCTTTGAGTCCGGCTTTGTACTTGTGTATAAAGTTTTAATAAATAAACATCTTTAAAAAAAAGTCAATGCTTATTTTGATGGACCGTTCCATGCTTTTTACTAACTTTGCATTATCGTCACGAGTGTCCGGTTACAAATTAGTATCAATTTTTCAAGCACTTCGTTTTCTATTAATTTCTAGTAAGTGTCTTATTTGTCAAGGTTACCTATCATAAGTTCGAAAAATATTTGACCAAATTTCATTTCACCTGAAAGTTTCGTTTATTATCGTTTCGTTTTTTACTTCATCGAAGTCACTTCTGCCTCTGTCTCAGTTGACTTAATTATCAATTCGAATTTTTTCGTTACTCCGACGTTTCATTTGGTAGAAAAACTTTTCACCGAAGTTACACTTAGTCGAAATAACATTTGTTCGAAGTATTATGTTCCCGAACATTCATTGTACCACTGTTTTAATTACTATATTTTCATTTAACCAAACGTCTAGAAAGTTTGTATACACTATTGCATGGTTCCCATTCTATTTGCATAAAATGTCATACTTTTGTTTACCCTTATTATATCATCGTTGTCATCATCATCATGTTGTTGTTATCATCAAAATCGTTGGAGCCGTTTCCGAGATTCAGATTATATATATACAAGTATTGCTCGTTTAAAGGTATTAGATATATATTGTATGTAATATTAGGAAACTAGCGATCCATCAGAGCGATATACAATATTCGCCGGCGCGATTCTCTAAGGGAACTGTTTAAGGACATTAACATCATGACGGTTCCTTGTCAATGTATTTATTATGAAAACATCATGCACGTGAGAAAGAATTTACATCTTTTTAGTAAAAACGGTGACAGACATAATTACGTTACTAGAAATAGGGACCAATTAGTTCAACCAAATTTCAGACTAGCTAAAGTAGCCTCATCTTTCATGGGGTACTGCACAAAATGTTACAATAAAATTCCTCCCCACATTCTAGAACTGATTGAGACGAAATTTAAAAATATTATAAGTTGATGTGTGGTTGGTGTGTGTGGTGGATTACATCACTGATAAAAATGCTTAGTTCAATACTAGTCGTGCTCCACAACCACTAGGGCACAAAAACAAGTGATATTCAGAATATTATTGTTTTGAAGTATTGTTGGACCTGCTGAATACTGTATGAATATATTTGTATTGGATTAACTCAATTTCTTGAAGTATTTTTTTTATAATCTGTAGGCTCGCGCTTGACCACTATTTCACCTGATGGTAAACTGATGTGGTCTACGGTGAAGCACGCTTACCTAGAAAAAAACTTATTCACTCCTGACTTAAAGACTCCTAGATTACATATATAGATATTTTATCACTTATATAGATAGAAACACAGACTCCGGCAGGGAATGCCACTCCTTAGCTGTACGCATAATAAAATTGTCTCCAAAATGTTTTGCGCGTATGAGTGGGATGTCCACCATGTACCGATGAAGAATCGCCGTACGTCTCGTCTCGTTGTGAGTTCTTAGAGCATGCTCCGTAGATTTGCCGGCGATAAATCCATACTGGTTGCTCGATAAAATCTCATATTTCGTTAGGTAGTTCGTCAATCTTTTATTAAAGAGCTTTTCAAGAATCTTGGACATCGATGAAGAACCGATATAGGTCGGTAATTATTGACACTGTCTCTATCTCCTGCCTTATGTATAGGATGTATGAGCGCGGTTTTAAAAATGTCAGGAAAGAAGCCCAGAATGCTCAGATTACAAATGAAAGTTATAATAGGGCCAGCTTTGATTAATTTGTTGCAGATTCCGTCAAATCCCACGGCAGAGTCATCTTTTAGGTTCATTATAATTGTCTGTACTACTGCATCATCTGTATCCAATAGGGCAAATGTGTTTACCAAATGATGGGTAGTGATTTGAAGCAATGTGTCTTTACTGTGTGATATGGCATCCGCTAAGTTTTTACCAACACTGGCAAAATAATCGTTAATGTTATTAACTGACTCCTGGGGGTTTTGGCTTATATTAAGAAGACTTTCATTTTTAGTTTCTGTTTATTTAATTATGCTATAGATTAGATTACCTTCCAAGTTTGTTTAATATTATTGCCAGCTGTTTTTAATTCTATATTTTCGTAACAGCATTTAACTTTATGAATAATATTTTTACAAAAATTTCTATGTCTAGTAAAGACAAGTTGCATTTCTGGGATGTATGGATTGTTTTTGGCTTTAATATGAAGACGATCCCTATGCCTAATGCACCTTAATAATTCTGGCGATATCCAGAGTTTGATTATTCTTTTGCGATGGCTAGTTATTTTTGTAGAGGAGTTTTTGAGCATAGTTTTTGATAAAATATCCATTAACTGATTTAGGGCAGTATCTACGTTGTTACAATTATAGACGTTTGTAAAATCTACTTCTTTCAGTTCAGCTGCTATTTTTCAAATGTCAGTTGTTTTTTTCTCGTGCTTAGCACAGTAGTCAGAAACTTTCTTTTCTAATGCCACACAAACAGTATAATGGTCAGTAATCGTAGTAGATATCACTAACGTATAAGGAAGAGCAGATTTCATAATAACATGATCTAAGCAATTGTGGCTTCGTGTAGGAATCAGGTGATCAGGGAAAAGGCCATGTGAAGCCATTAGGTTCAGATAGTCGTGTGATCTCTTATCATTATCAATTTCTCTGATACTTATATTAATATCTCCTTAAATATAATGTTAGCGAAGGATACAATAGATTCAAGAAGAGTGTCTGTCGACCTAAGAAATTTTTCAATATTGCATGAGGGAGGCCTGTAAACTGACATTAATACAGTGTCCGGTTTAAGCTTAATAACTAAACAGTTTGCATCGTCGAAGGTGGGTTTGTACACCAAGGGCTCGAGACAATTTTTTTATGTATACAACTACACCCTCATTCTGAGTTAGGTTGTTATTATTATTTTTAAGCCAACATTCAGACAGCACAATTACGTCAAATTCCACTTGAAGTTGTGTTAAGAGAATTTCCAGCTGAGGCAAGTTGCAGGCTATGCTTCTTATATTTTGTGTCAGAACTTTAAGTTTAGTGTGGGAGCTAGTTAGAAGTGTCTCAGCTTCTTTAGTTGTACACAGTTTTGAGTGGGAGACGGAATAGTGATCCAACTCAGTTGTTATTTCGCTTATAGTTCTTATTGTGCTCGATAAGATACAGAGACGCCGCATTCACGCAATCTCAGGCATAATTGTCTTTTATTTGTTGTTATGTTTATTATATTTTTGGAGTTTATTAATGAAAGATGTTTTGTGTAGGTTTTTTGTGTTTCTTGAGTGTGTGTTTATGTTTTAAGTGCTTGTTGGTAATTCAATGTATAGATGTTTTGTACATATTTAAGCTTATTAGAGTTAATACAATTATAAACAGAACTAGAAAATATTTTTTATCGAAGAGAAAACAGGTAATCATTAAGTTACTAAGGAATCTTATTAAATCCACAGTAGGAACTAACTAAGTAATGTTTGAACAATCATGTCACTTGAGTTCTTTTAGTGTTTCCAATTGGCTTTCTGTCCTGATAAGCTTGTGGAGGTCACCTTCTTTTTTCCGTAGAAAAAAAATTGGCGTTTGCAGTCCACGCAAATGCATAATTTGCGTTCTTCGCAAATTCGCGGGTCAAATAGAATAGCCTTAGCCTTGAATGTTAAGTGCTCAGATAGGTATATAGGTTTCGAATTTAATTCAATACATGATGTATTTAGGGTGTTAGGTTTGTGTTTTAGATTGTAGTCTTTAACTGCTTTCAGTATATTTGTTCTAAGCTGCGGTGTAGTAACATCAACAATGACGACGGAGCTCTGCTTAGATTTGTCTAATAGGCGATAGATGTCTCTAATGTTGTTTTGTCCTAGGCTGGCATTTATTGTCTTGCTGATGTTCAACACCCCCCGTATGAGATCAATTCTAGATTCATTTTCCTTAAGATAAGATAAGATATATTTATTTTGTAAAACATGAGTACAGTATGAAGGTCTTATACTAATATGAGGTGGCTACATTTTTTGCCCTTTATGGCGTACAAAATTAGTTGCACTAGACAAACAGTACAAAAAAGATACAATATCAAAATTTAAATTGAATTGCAATTACGATGTCAAAATTTAAAATTAATAAAAAAATCACTATGCCAGCCAAAATTTTAATTAAATTGAAATTACAATGTCAAACTTTAAAATCAATAAAAAATCACTAAGTCACAATTTAAATTCAATAAAAATCACTGTCACAATTTAAATCCAATCAAAAATCACTATGTCAATTTTCTTATTTAATTTGAGTAAGAAAAACAGGAAAAAAATCACATTCAGAATTCTATACAAGCGATATATCGTTTAAAAATTCATCTAGACTGTAATAGCACTTCTCTAGTAATATCCCCTGAAGAGACTTTTTAAATTTGTTTAGAGGCATACATTTAATATTATCAGGTATTTTATTATAAATACCAAAGAAACACTTTTCCAATAAAGCAGTTTTACACTTGTATTGACATAACAAATTCTCATATTGGGCACGAATTGGGGTTCTCTTAACTGCTGCAATTTTTTTAAATAATTGTTGATTAGTTTTTTACAAATAATATAGTTTCCAATACATACAAAGATGGAAAAGTCAGTATTTTTAATTTTTTATAGTAAGGAACGCAACTATCCGTTGTTCTTAGACCACACATAGATCGTATACATCTTTTCTGCATCCTGAATATAAGTTCTCTATTAGTTGATTGTCCCCAAGAAACAACACCATATCTCAAATTAGAAGCGACCAATCCATGATAGGCTTTTAAAAGTGTGTCGATATTTACTTTCTTGGATAATTGGAATAATAGACATGCAGATTTACTTACACGGTTGCAGATTTCCTGTATGTGAGGTTTCCAGGTTAGTTTTTTTTTTTTTTTTATTGTAAATAGGCTCGCGCTTGACCACTATCTCACCTGATGGTAAGCGATGATGTGGTCGACGGTGAAGCACGCTTGCCTAGAAGTAACCTATTCACTCTTGACTTAAAGACCCCTAGATTGTAGCTATCGGGAAACACAGACTCCGGCAGGGAATTCCACTCCTTAGCTGTACGCATAATAAAAGTGTCCCCAAAACGTTTAGTTTATTATCTATAGTTATACCCAAGAATTTTGCATTTGTAAGTTCTTCTATTCTACAGTTATTATAGGCAATATCAACTAGTGGATTCTTACGGCGCTGGTGGAAATGCATAACTTTTGTTTTATTTAAATTGATTACAAGATTATTTTTGTCAAGCCAATTTATAATGTCACTCAGATAATTAATTATGTCATTTTGGTAATTATTAGGCAAGTTTCTTATTTCTACTTTAGATAGACACGACAGGCGCTCAAGTTCTTCGATTCTGTTTTCCAAATTCTGTATTTTTTCATGCTGGACTTTCTTTATCTTCTCCCTGATGTCCATTTTCACTATCATTTCCTCGTACTGTTTGCTAACAAACCCAATAGACCTTTTAATTTCATCGTTCGCTTCTTGTATGTCTGCGAAGGTTTTCTGTATAGACGCATTTTGTGCCTTGACTTCCAAAACAACAGGACAGAAAATGCAGGAATCAAAATTTGGTATAACAGCCAATAGGAATTAAAAAAAAACTATAAATTTAAAAACTATTGTAGACGGTGGCACACGTTCGCTCTCAGCGGCGGCGGCCAACGCGCAATCAGCGCAATTACTCGCTCCATACTCTTGAGAGATGTGAGCGTATGGACGTTACAGAGATGGGTCTGTAGTTGGCCGGGTCAGAACAACTGCCCTTCTTGGGTACAGGCTGTACGTTGGCTTGCTTCCAAGCATTCGACACTTTTCCAGTCTAATATGAAAGGTGGAAGAAGCGTGTCAATATCGGAGACAGTTCAGGCGCAGAGGTTCTAAGAACTATATATAGCTGGTATTCCGTCAGGGCCGCTAGCCTTGTTCACGTCGAGCTTGCGGACCTCCTTTTAGTAGATGCGAATGTACGACATACTCGTCTCGCATCCATCAGGAGAAGGAGGGGGCCGCGAATCACCAGGATTCAGATGCTGAGATTCCGCAAAAAGAGAGGCAAATAAATTTGCCTTCCCCTCAGTGGAATGGGCCAGCAACCCATCGAGTTTCAGCAGTGGTGATAGTGAGGGACGGCAGAAATTCGATTCAACCGACTTAGCTAGGGACCAAAACGCTTTACTACCTGCTGGGTAAGAAGCAAGTTTGGTCCTTACTCGGCCAATGTGGTCGAACCGAGCCCTTCGTTTGACACAACACACCCGTCACGGTGTCCGCGCACGATGAAAGATCAGCTGAAGAAAAACAAGTAGGCTACCAAGGAAAGCATGCGAAGAAAGATCACATGCCATCCCAATCTGCTGACCTGTACCGCCAAACCCGCCGGGTGCCTCTTGGGCTGGGATTGGGCGGGAAGAAGACGAACACAGACTTCACCAGATAGTGGTCGGAACTAGCCAAAGGTGAAGTTATCGACACAGAGTATCGGTCTGGATCTGTTGTCAGTAGAAGATCCAAGCTATTGGTGCAAGCTATTGGTGTGCGAATCAACATCCGGCACCCTCGTTGCCCCTTGGACCAGCTGGGTAAGGTTTAGCGCAAGCGAAAGTCACTCCTGCTGTTGGGCATTGAAGTCTCCCAGTAACACTAATTGGCCAGAAGGGTACCGCTGCTGTGCCGCATCAGCCTGTGTGTGCCCTGATCTCCGCTGTGCGAACGGTAGACAAGTCTGGATAAAATTATCTACGCTTGTGTAGATAATTTTATCCAGACTGGTCTACCGTATGCACAGCGTTGAGAATCTGGAGTCCTCAAGGTTATCGAGACGCCAATAGCAAGTGTCGTCACAGGCGTACATACTCACATCCACGCGTGTTTTTTAATTGTGCTCCAGAGTAAACCCTGGGTAAGATAAGTACGAGAAGTCTGAAGGACTCGCTATCTGCGACTCGTAGGAAAAACAGCGCTAGTTTCTCAGCCTCCGTAGTGGACTGCAGAGAGATTGGAGTGCAGACCTCTAATGTTGGTAAGGAGCACTTTATGTGGGAGTTCAGCTGCTGTTTAGAAGTTCAGTATTCTTTTTTCAATAATGTGATCTTTCATTGCACATATTTATTTGATTCAAAATTGATGGAGAAAATGTACCAAACAGTTCAAAAAAAATAAAAATCAAACGGTTCCAGAGGACTTTATTTTTCGCCTATAAATTTTCTTAAAAAATGAGGTATTTCCTTAAGTTTTCCGTGTGTCATTCATTACTTTCTAGAATTTGATCGTTATTAGCGACACTAACGGATCGTGTAATAATCAGCTTGCTATTATTTCGAAATCAACAGGTTTGATTCCTGGCTATTGAGATTATTATTGGATATTGAGTTTTTAAAAATCCCATAATGCAGTTTTAGTTTGCATCAAAACGGGGGCCGTTTTGATGCAAACTAAGACTCCTATCAGTGTTTATATATTTTCCTCATAGTTTCGAATTTGGCCCATTTAAAAAACTCACCTTGGTTATGATAATTTTATATTTTTACGACATTCCCGTGATATTGATGTGATTAATGCCTTATTTTAGTTTGGTTTTCTATTAAAGCGTGTTTCTTAGTTTTTTTTTTAACAAATTTTAATGTGTTAGATAAATAGAGTTAGATCCTCAATCAATTCAATTCTTGATTAATGGCTTTTGTGGAAGAGTAACCACAATTCTGCCAATATCCCGTACTTATAATGATAGACCATCAAACGAAGGAGAAAGTCTACAAAACAAAAAAAAAATCGAGTTAGATCCTACCAGAAAAATCTGTCTGTCAATTTGAAGTTCTTATGTCAAGTTTGGCAAATGTCACCTGAAAATTATGTAGTAGAGTTCACAAAAATATCACAAGATGAAAGAAATAAAATAACAAGCAAGCAAAATATGCAAGAATTGTGATGCATAATAGCAACAATGTAACATGGGTGTGGATTGTTGCTCCGGCAGTATAGATTGGAAATTGTACTACAATAAATACAAGTACCATGGATTCTTACTAATCCTACTATTTATCGCATTAACGTTGGCTTATAAACTATATCGGTGCCGAAGACGAGCCAACCAGAGTGCACTTTAAAAATTATCAAGGTACAATTCAAAACAGTAAAGTAACACAACGTTTCATAATTTATTTCATTAAATTAAATATTTTTTATGAATTGCCTGTATAGCTCGATTCTACTAACGTACCTACTTATAAACACATATATACAAGTTAATTCTAATAGTAGGGATATAGGGCATCCGTATAAAACCGGAAAAAGACAGGCTTTTTTGGTTGCGTGTCCGGCCTGTCCGGCTTTTGTTACGCTTTTTAAATTTAAGTTATTTCATTAAAATGCAAGAAGATTTTATAACAAATAAATGTTTTGTTTTTGTTTGCCATTGCAAATTGAAATAGTAGTTAGCAGCTACTATTGCAATTAATTAAATTAACATTGTAATGAATAGTGAATGATTAATAATAAAAAAGACTGATTAATTCAATTTTATTGTTGTTTCATTAGAATTTAAAAACGTTTAATGGTAAATGATAAAAAAAAACTGAGTCGGACTCGCGCACGAAGGGTTCCGTACCATTATCACAAAAACGGCAAAAAAAGTCACGTTTGTTGTATGGGTGCCCCACTTAAATATTTATTTTATTCTTTTTTAGTATTTGTTGTTATAGCGGCAACAGAAATACATCATTTGTGAAAATTTCAACTGTCTAGTTATCACGGTTCATGAGATACAGCCTGGTTATAGACGGACAGACAGACAGATGGATCATGGAGTCTTAGTAATAGGATCCCGTTTTCACCCTTTGAGTACGGAACCCTAAAACACATAATCTACTTTTTTTTTAATTGTCTTATCGTGTACTAAAAAGACTAAAAACATAAGAATATCCGGCCTTTTTACCTAAATGTCCGGCTAAACTAACTGGTCTGTCCGGCTTTTCGGTTTTAAGACCTGGCAACCCTATAGTAAGTCTAGTATTTCATTGTGGGTATGTATTGTTTATCTCGCGTTT
Organism: Orthosia gracilis; assembly: GCA_947562075.1. NCBI lineage: Eukaryota > Metazoa > Arthropoda > Insecta > Lepidoptera > Noctuidae > Orthosia > Orthosia gracilis. The sequence goes on from OX387268.1 coordinate 47,630,495, forward strand.
TCTTTCAGATTGCTTTGGAAGTAAGCGTCTTTGGCTATTTGGAAGAGGTTGGCACTGTTCTTCTCGCCAGTCTCGCGCACCATGGAGGAGAACTGGCTGTTGGGGTCGGACAGCAGCACGTAGGGGTGGTCGTACTCCGCCACCTCGCCCGTGTTCATCACCAGCACCCTATCCGAGTCCATGATAGTGTTAAGCCTGTGAGCTATCGTCAACACGGTGCACGACACGAACTGACGCCGTATCGTCTCCTGGATAAAGTTGTCCGTCCTGCAACAAACCCGAACGTCAATCACTGCCGCACTGTGGTTAACTATGCATGTAATTCTCCAAATACTCACTGAGGATCTACGTTCGCCGTAGCTTCGTCCATAATTAATATCTGATTGGATCTTAGTACGGCTCGCGCCAAACACATCAACTGTCGCTGCCCCACTGAGAAATTAGAGCCGCCCTCTGTTACCTTGAAGTCCAACGAAGTAATAGCCGACTTCAAGTCAACCTGTAATATTCAAATGTTATAAAAACCGTAATAAATCAATAACGAAACAACGGCAAGTTTTATTGTTGTGTCTGACCTGTTCGAGAGCCCTCCAGAGATCTTCGTCGCTATAGATATTAAACGGATCCAAATTGTATCGAATTGTTGCGGAGAAGAGGATCGGCTCCTGAGGTATAATTGAAATTTTCGATCGCAGCCCCTGCAAATAACCATAAGTTATAAAATAATGGCCGCTTACACGGACTCGCTTAGTAATACTGTAACCGTGAAATTCGTACCTGTCTCGAAACCATGGAGGTATCTAGTCCGTCAATCGATATGGTTCCGTCGAGGAAGGCAAATCTGAATAAAGCTGATATCAAGGAAGATTTGCCGGCGCCCGTCCTTCCCACGATCCCGACCTGAACGAACGAACAAATATTGTTATCGTATAATGTATATTACTATTATTCAGGAAAGTACTTAGTAGGTATTACATATTTGATGTCCAAGTTGAATTACTTACCTTATGTCCACTTTCGACGACAATATTCAAGTTCTTAAGTACTGGCTCCTCGTTCGGCGCGTATCTTAGGGAAACGTTTTGGAACACAATTCTACCTTCAGACGGCCAATTAGGCGGCATGGCGATCTCTGAAAAAAAACGAAGATTAGAAAACTGTTGACATTATTCATTTCCATTTGTGTTTTTTTTGGCTCGATGCCTGGCTAGAAATGTAGGTATTTTAAAAATCCAACGATGCAGTTTTACGTTTTTATCAAATTCGGGCCCAAGCCTCCGTTGAGAGTTTTTGCTATTCCTCATAGTTTTGGATTTGGACATGCACGCCCACTTGAAAAACTCAAACTGAAAATTCACAATTACGTGTCGTGGCGTGGCGTTGTGCGTTGATTGGCTACAAAACTGGTTGTGCGCTATTACGTAGGCTGGAACAGAGTCATTTGATTGGTGGGTCCCGCGCCACGCTACGCCACGATACGTAAGTGTGTTTACGTGTTAAGAATTCTCTGCCCTATGGGCCGTGCACATTGCTCGCAGAACTGATGTACGATGTTGTCGTAAATTGCTGGAGTGGCGCCCGTGTATCTGAACTCGCGATGGATCGATGAACTGGTTTAGGCTGCAGGAATGCGAGATGCACAGGACCGATATAGTTTAGGAGAAGCCTATGTTCAACAGTGGATGTCTTTCGGCTGAATTATGACGATGAAGAATGCACTAACTTCCTTCGAACAAATCGGGCTCTGTTTCGATGCGCGTGTACTGCAGGATGCGCTCCACGCTGGTGAGCTGCGCCAGGAACTCCACCAGCATGCGCGCGCCGTGCTGCAGCATCACCGTCAGTGTGTTGCTCTGCGTCACCGCCAGTCCCACGCTGCCAACTGGGATCGCGTCGCCTAGAAACCCATTCACACGTTAACATTGAATATATCGGGTAGGTAACTATGGTAGTTCGCAAACGAAGTTAAGCAACAGAGGTCTCTTGCTAAACTTCGCTGAAGCCGTTGAGGTATAAAGGAGTTTCATCAACGATTCTGTAGTTTTCTATCAATGAATATGTAGTGGACCAAGTGATTAATCAAGCACTATGTATAATGCTCGGGCAATGCAATGAATACTGATTTAAACTTCACAATTTATCACATTGTCTGGTCATTATTAATATTGCTATGTTACTGATGGGCAATTTGATAATTATGGTACATAAGTATATAATTTATTTTAAATAGGTATTCGGTCAGCAAGAAATATCTGCGAAATACTTATTTTCACATTCAGGATTAGGTATAGAATAAAATATTTTTTAATTGCTGTCGCTATTTCAACCAATTAGTCCAAGAGCTAGCGAAGCGAGCTCCGGAGCTTACGGCCCCCGACTAGGTTACTTTAAGGGGCGCGGTTGGCGCAGCGGTTGAACGATTGACTGCTGCGCTGCGTGTCGCGGGTTCGATTCCCGCACGGAACAAATATTTGTATAACCTACAGATAGTTGTTCCGGCTCTGGGTGTTTGTGTATGTGAGTTTATATTTTTGTAAACGCACCCACGATACAGGAAGAAATTCCTATTGTGGGGCAACGTTTTAAAAAAAAAACAAAGAAAAAAAAAAAGTTTAGACCCTGAAGGCAGAAATAAAAGCTGCGCGGGGCTCTTTCGTCTTTGTTGCATAAATAGTAATCCTACTTACCTACCATACTGATTCTATATTGAAATCAAATTCAACATTAAAATAATTTTATAAAATACATATTGTTATTACCCTGACCAGTTATTGATGAGCAAAGAAAGCCCGATCAATTTAATTATTGCAATAGTTTTTAGCAAATTGCCTACTCGTATTGGACATTTTTCAAATTGTCTAGGCATTATGAACAATGCTATACTGACCACTTGGTCCATAAAAAATATCACAATCATATAAATAAACAAACAAATTCTTCGATTAAATATTCGTTAAAAAAAATCTTCACTTTTTAACCTGTGCTGGTTAGGCTGTAGTTACCTACATTGTCTGTAAGTAATTCACAAATCTATTTTACAGGTCGATACTGCTCAGAATCAGTAGCGCCGAACATCAAAAGTTACATTAGCAACCAGAACAGCCATTTAAGTATTAGGTACCTACTACACTGGCCCTAATAGAGTAAGTAACCCCAAGGAGGTGGCAATTACTTTTCTCTTCGCACACATGTAATTTACAGTAATTTGATGCCCACTAATATAATATGCTAAGTAGTTGGAGAGCTTTCCTGACGTTATCTTAAACTCAATTAGGAGCTGTTTGTTTTTGTGAAATAATTTATCCAAGCTTGGAAATACATACCTAGGTCGAGGAAGAGGAAGACGAATATCACAGTAGTTAGGTACACCAAACACATGGTATCCAGGTAGAACCCAAACGTGGTACCTCCCGCCAAGTAACTATTCCATGAAGTTGTATGCAAATCCTAGAACAAACAAGGTATTTAATTTACCGATAATAGGTGACTTTAATGTTTGCTTTGGGGTCGAAGATCTGCCCCGTGTTCCATGATGTGTCAGAACTATAATGGTTCGACTGTGAAAAATGGACAGATATATACAAGTCATATACATTCAGATTTATATATGAATAATTTGAAATAAACAAAGTGTCAAACACTACTGAAGCCGTATTGCGTAAGTGAATACGGCAACGCAGAGTTTGACCGCTTTAATCACATAGACGGAAATCCACATCGCGTCATTCATCTCGCATGTAATTGGTCGATTTGGTCGATTGGATAGTGTTCAAACTCTTTGAGTTGCCATATTCACTTACGCAATACGGCTGCTGGTTCTCACGCTAAAGTAAAGCTTGAAAAGTTCTTAACTTCAAATTACGTTTAATAATAATGTGAGTCCGATGCCCTTGCTTAAAAAACTTATTAGGGTGCTCCAAGAGCGTATACCATCTGCATCATTTAGGACTTATTGAACTCGAAACGAAAAAACTAAATCTTCAAATTTCTAACTCAGAAACCGAGACTAAATCGGGCTTTTAGAAGATGGATTAGTTGTGTAAAATAATGTGTACCTATGTCGTGGTGTTGTCCTGGATAGTTGCCAACATGTTTGAACAGACATGTAATTCTGAACTGAAGTTCTATACTATCGGTACCATACACCTAGAGTCTGTACGTAGGAAGAGTAGAATAGTAAATGTAGCTTACCTGGTGATCATCAAACTGTTCAATAAGTCTCATCTGGGCATTTGCTGATCTGATGGTAGATATGCCACCAAGTGATGATGTCACAGTACCGAACATGGGACTCTTAGCTGAAATTAATGAAATTGTTAGACCATTGTTAAATTTAAAAACATCAAGACGATACCAGTATTTATTTTATGTATTATTGGCTCGCGCTTGACCACTATCTCACCTGTAGGTCAGCGATGATGTGGTCGACAGTGAGACACGCTTGCCTAGAAACAACCTATACACTCTTGACTTAAAGACTCCTAGATTGTAGATGTCGGGAAACACAGACTCAGTATGCATATTATAAGTGTTTCCAAAACGTTTTGTGCGTATGGGTGGAATGTCCAGCATGTACCGATGGCGCATCGCCGTACCTCTGGTAATCCGATGATAAAACCGTCTAGGTGGAATTAGATCGTGCAATTCTAACGCACACTCCCCTTAAGGTAACCGAGTATTCTCATAATACAATGTTTTCCTATTAATATATTCCTAAATCGTCAATCATAATTTATGTACCAACATTGCAAACATGAAAAAATATTTGCTATTCAGATAGAGAGAATAGATAAAAGGTAGCATAGTAATAAAGTAGCATTAGCTATTGAAAAGTTTTAAAATAATTTGTCAAAGAAAAAGGTTGACCGTTAAATAAATTACATACCGTGAATATTTTTAAGTTGGGACGGTAAAAGGTCACGTCATTTTGATACGCATTATGTATTCCAACATCTAAGTAAGGCCATGAGGGACCTTGCCCAGCTGTGGGCTAGATAGGATGAGAAAAAGAAAAAAACATTAAAGTAATGGTGAACTACGTACTTGTGCCTTCCAATCTTTTGATGCCCTGAGCAGCCTTCAAGTAAATCCTGACCATAAAGAAGAAGAGAATAAGTAGCACGGCCGAAGGTAGCAGTGTCCAGTACAGAGCTATGGCATTGAGGACTAGGATAGCGGTCATGGTTCCATAGATCTGTAGCACGTCCAACAGGGTTCGAGGCAGGATCTCGTCGAGAGAACCCATGTCTTTTGTGAACCTATTCAATATGCGACCTGTAGAAAAAGTATAAAAAATAATACCCCACTGTATGTGACTACATTTGACACTTCTCTTACGAAGTTAAATGCGTTTGTTGACTTTAAATAAATTTAAATTAAAAACAGTAAATTTCGTTACCTCTTTAATATTTTGAGGGCTTAAAGTTCTGCCGTTATTACAACAGATAAATTTACCTTGTCTTAAAATGTTACAAAACTTTCGAATGCTGCTCAGAGTCTCTCATAAGTTATGAGACACCCCGCGCAGCGTTCGAACATAACAACAAAAAGATCCAATATTTTAGAATCCTTTTGGTGTTTTAAATAACCCTAATTTTCTTGCTTTCAAAATACACGTTAACATACCTGAAGAGCTGGTATCAAAGAAGCGCATGACTCCCCGCAGCATGGTAGAGAACATTTTGTTGTGCAGTTTGCTAGAGGCGGCGACACAGAGGTAGGCGAAGGGGATCACTCTCAGGTTCACTATTAGCACGCAGAGGGCCACCAGCCCGCCGTGGATCATCAGGTACTGACCCACGGTGAAGGGGCCAGCTTGCACGTCCAAGCCAGGTTCTGAGAGCATAACGTAGTGGTGTAAAAAGCTAATATTAATCTATTTCTTTATAAGACACCAATCATAGTATTATACACAGTGATTAGCCAGTCCATATACAAATTCGGTCTTTGGAATATGTACAGAAGACGTTAAAAAATACCGTTGTCTCGGTATACATCTGAGCATCTAATCCTAATTAATATAAATAATTTATCACTAGTAAGAATACAACATCATATGTGCATTTTCGGGTTTTCCGACTAGTTTTGAACTTCACCAGAGCCCGTGTGCTATGAAAGAAACACTCAATTTAAAAGTATATGTTAATCTTTATAAAAATCTTAACTTTTGAACACTGAAAAAGATAACAAACGCAAAAACAGGTGAATATACGCTGCTACCTTCTTTGTTACTTAATTGATTACAATCCGCTTTCTATGTTGAAACTTTTAATTAGATTGCCGAAACAGACACATCCTACTTTCGAAATCCGCTTGAGAAGGATGCAGGTTGCCTACCTTTCCTCTATACTCGGTTGTACGTGCAGGAAAGTTATTAAAAATCTCGTTTGATGGAACGACGCTGATCGTTAAGCCGAAAAAATACCACAATATGACGCATGTAGTAAAGGTTGTATGTATAACGAGTCATCTGTGAAATTTTCTTAATGTAAACCTGTAAAATGTACCTACTCTTATCAATAACGCGTTCCGTGGCCCGGCAATCGAACACCACTCGCTCAACAGTCGTGACCACAAATATAAAATTAAATCAATAGTACAATAATGCCTAGGCTGCATTATGAAAATACATTTGCTAACTAGCCAGCGGGTAGATCATGAAATAGTTCTACATAGCATTCCAGTGCCAGCTACAAAAGTGTGTGTCTCTTAATAGCCCGAGCATGAATTTGTTAGAGATTTTGCATTGCATTCCTTGGGGCTATTTGAATTTCAAGGTTTTCCACGCAGCTTGCTGGCTAAGTAGCTTATTTATATATATTTATATGTAATTAGGTAACATTTCTGGTACAATCGTGACTGTTTAAAAAAAAGCATTTGCGTGGTTTTTCTACCATATAGAATGGAAAGAAAATGCGTTAGTACGAGAACCAACAACAGACTATTAAAGAACCAAATTAACAAGTCGCGTCGTCAATGTCACGTCGCATACTTATGTCTCAGTTTCAACGTTAGAACAAATTTATTAGGTCATGTTAGTAGTATTGTATAATTATGGGCAATTTAAACTTTAAATATTTAATATGACCGATGTGAAGCACACTTGCGGAATCCCACGCGGTTGTTAGTACAAATTGGTGTTATCTATGCTATTAAATATCTGTTAAACTATTGATCGTCAATTACTACGAAATACGACCGAACACCGTAGACGAAAGACATGCAAAAGTACACGGTGAGTGAATGACTTTAACTGTCCGGGACTTAAAGCTAAGCTAAGTGATTTTAGTGCAGCTCGCATAGCTGAAGTAATTCTTCATACTTACACAGCAAAATTTACATAGATTGCGGTCTGCGCACTAATATGAGCTCAGTTATGCGAGCTAAGCTTAAGGTTGCCCTAGTCGACGGCATGAACAATTTTGCGCGGGGTTAAATGTATGCTATCTCATCCGACAACACGTGCGAAAGAGATAGATATTGTTATGAACAGTAGGTCGCGTACGAATTAGCACTTTTGCAAATTTGTAGCGAAATGGATGATGATTTAGGACGAAATGAACGCACGAAATTTCATAAACAGAACTTAGGGAGTATGGATATCATGAAAAAACGACTAAATGTATATTTTCAAAATAAAATTATTTGCATTGTTGAACTACTAATCTATCCCTGTATGGTAGCTGTTATCAATTTTCCATCTTCTTATGGTATTTATTTCCGCCCAAAAATGCATTAAAATAAGTGTTGAAATTTGGAACTTTCGACATTAATAACTTCCAAATATTTTTTCTTTTTACTTTTTTAGTTTTCATACAGGGCTAGATAATGATGAGACAAATTGATATCATTTTTTTATTTTGAACGTACATCGTCAAACAGTGAAGTAATCGCCAGACTACGTTTGTATGGAAGAATGATCGACTAGTGCAGCCTTAAGGTATACAGTTCATTTTTCTGTAATTTGGCACTTTCAATCGAAATGAAATATTTGAAAACAAAATGAAACAAGAAAGTGGAATAAAAAAATAATAAAACATCTTTTTTTGAACAAGCTTTTTAGCTTACCGTGCATTGTCAACCAAACCCTAAGTAGATGACGCGATTGTATGTACTTCGGGTGCCAAAAACGGACTAAAGTTACGACAAATGATAATAATCTGAGCTTTTCATTTAGCATTATCGGCACCGGAAATCCACCGAAATCTAGAAAAATGCCTTTTTATGCCATATTGAGCAAAGAATGTATAGAAAAAGTTGGAGGAGGCATTGGAAATGTTTTCTTTTATTGGTAAGTAAACTTGTTTTTACATTGTTTGTGAAAAAGTGGCACTTGTTTGTGAAAAACTGTCACGCTTGGTTTTCATACAGATGGAGGGACTTGCGTTATCTATTTAAATGCATGTCTTTTGTATACACAGATAATATATAGTAGCATAGTGTAAGCAAAATTTCATTTCAATTGGTTGGGTATAACTGTTTTAAACTTCAGTTGGAAGATTTGACCCAAACAACAAGGCAAGTTAAATAAAAGCTCCTAAAAAGAAGCATTCAGTGAATTTCCACTCGAGTGAAGCGTCTGATTCCAGCTTTAAAAAACTTAGTTAATTTCTAGGTGTTCCGGTTTTAAAATTATTTTAACGGAAGTTATAACGGAACACTTGCTCTCATCGACTAACTATTCAATAGTGTCCTGGCGCAAATAAAATTGTTTTTTTTCTTTCTTTAATGACGTTAAACCTATGTTAAACTCATATCGTTGGAACTTTTGAACATATAAAAAAACAATTAAAAGATATTTCTAATTCAAAACATAGTTAGCTACCTATTACAACTACCAAATACCAACTCCTGACCTACCTATTAAGTTATTTGTAACAGTTTAACATCCGATCTACGGCTTGACTCTTGTGCTCAAGGATTTATGGCACGAATCAAGTTACCTAACGATGCTTGATATTAATTAGTGGTCCCTGTTAGTTAGCTGCTTTAATGAGAACCCGCCACTTGGGACTTGTAGTACGTTATATTGTATTTATGTGATTACGGAAAACTTGGGTTTAGTTGTGTATTATGCAAGGTTGCCGTTGTTAGCTGACAAATATGTAACTTTTAATATTATATTGCATCATAGTTAATTTATGGTTTTATTAGAATAATACGTCAACATGATTTCTCATTATGAATGCACTCGTAGACGCCCGCGTGGAGTTAGTAGTTCTCCCAATATCTTTTTGAATTATAGTCTATGTGTTATTCCGATGTATTGCTGTAAAATTTCATCAAAATCCGTTCGGTTTTTGCGTGAAACAGTAAAAATATCCATTCATCACAAACATTTACAATTTTAATAGAATGTAGTATATCATTAAAAAAAATGTCAATACATCTATCGTGAGAACTATCAGTGTAAATTCGAATAGTTTTTAATGTAATTGTGAAATGAACTCCATTCTAATTGCAATCTAATCTGTCAAACCAATCACGTAGGGATATCAGTTTGTACGTACCAATGGCCTCGCCGCCCAGGGACTCCTCGTACTCTGCCATATTATTAGTCCTTTAACAAAACAATAAACAATTATTTTCCATTCGGCTGTAAATTAGACGTATAGCCGTCACCTTTAGTCTAAATTAACGAATAATATTGATGACATAAAGGCTAGTGGAAGAAGTGTGGCGAAATAATTATGAAAACAGCTGCGGAAATTCTAATGTGCCGTATGTCAAGCTTAAACAAGATATTTAAAAAAAAGTTCCTTCCACAGTGTTTAGTTCCTTCGCAGTTCTTCCTGAAACCTTGGTATTCCTCAAAGCACACAAACTTTGAGGCGTACCAAATGAAACACACCGTATGCCTCGAAAAGCACCAACGATGAAACACAGAGAACAGCATGAAGGATTCTTAATAAATGATCTTCATTTGGTGCGTTTCAAAGTTGGTGCACTTTGAGGAATACCCCCTAAGACCAACTTGCAGTACGCTGAATAGATAGAGTTTGGAATGACAAGAAAGAAATGGGAGTTAATGATAGGGAGGCAGTTGACAGGGGAGATTTTGTAAACAAAACGTGATGCGTCAACCCTGTGTAGATAATATGGTATAAGTGCAATAAGAAAATGCTGAAGATAAATTTAAGAACAGGGAGGACAAGTTTTTCGGACGCCACAACTTGACCTGACATAGGCCCGACTAGACAGAAGCGAACTCGTCATGCTGTCAACTCCACCAGAGAGCACTTGTGTGCTCGTATCATCATTAAAAATGCCGTGTTGCGTTTGCCGTGTTGTTCTAGGGGGATTGCTGATACTGGTGATAGTGGAAATATTATATTGTTGGATATGACTTACGAATGAGCAAAAATTGTAAGCAAATTTAGTAAAAAGTAACTTTAATTGAGAAAGGCAAGAACTTCTGGAGACGCTTCAGAGATTGAAACGAGCAAAACACAATCCTACTTACTGCAGCAATATGAACATTCCAAGATAGGTTGCAGTCTAAAAATCAACAAAAACAAAATTATTAATAATAAGGTTTATTAATAAGTTGACTTAAACAGATAGGTCCATGAATTTTGTTTATTTTATTATTTTTTGATTCAATTATAATTAAATTTGCTTACAATTTTTGCTGATTTGTTAGTCATGTCCAACAATATAATATTTCCACTATCACCAGTATCAGCAAATCTCCTAGATGACCTAAATCGCAATAGCATGTTATCGAAACTGCAATCGTCACAGTAAAGAACTTTCGCGACAGCGTACATCGCAATGGTAAACTTTCGCAGAAACGTACATCGCAGTGAAGAACTTTCGTTATAACGTACTTCGCAATGGTAAACTTTCGCAGTAACGTTTATCGCAGTAAAGTACTTTCGTTATAACGTTCTTCGCAATGGTAAACTTTCGCAGTAACGTATATCGCAGTAAAGTACTCTCATTATAACGTTCTTCGCAATGGTAAACTTTCGCAGTAACGTACATCGCAGTAAAGAACTTTCGTGATAATGTACTTCGCAATGGTAAACTTTCGCAGTAACGTATATCGCAGTAAAGTACTTTCGTGATAATGTACTTCGCAATGGTAAACTTTCGCAGTAACGTATATCGCAGTAAAGTACTTTCGTGATAACGTACTTCGCAATGGATAACTTTCGCAGTAACGTACATCGCTGTAAAGAACTTTCGTGATAACGTACTTAGCGATAGTAAACTTTCGCAGTAACGTATATCGCAGTAAAGTACTTTCGTGATAACGTACGTCGCAATGGTAAACTTTCGCAGTAACGTACATCGCAGTACAGAACTTTCGCAACAACGAACGTCGCGATAGTAAACTTTCGCAGTAACGTACATCGCAGTAATGAACTTCGCAGCAATGGGGTACATCCTACTTATAGGCAAAAATTTGGGCGGCCCTGTCTTTATTATTTAAAAGGAAATGCGGTCGCAGACATCCGACTGAATTTCTAAAGTAAAAAGTCGTAATTCGAGGTTAGGGTCTCGTTTATTTCCTCCTCCAATATTGGACAAATTTGATGATATTCCCTATACTGAAAAATAAAGATATATACTGAACCCCTATGTTTTCCTTTTTTAATTGTCAAATTTGAACACTAGGCTTCTTTTGACAGCGAAATTTTGCGGGTTCTAGTGCTTTTAAAGATAATATATCACCGGTACAGTATATATCTTTCTTTTACCGTTTATGTAATATATTTTAAGTAAGTCCAATATTAGAGAGGCAATAGGCGGGCGCCAAACCCCTAATTATTACTTTTTACTTAGGAAATTCAACCGGATGTCTACGACCACATTTCCTCTTAAATCTATGGCTGAAGAAACATACTCAAACACCAACTTACCAAAAACTGACCCAGTAGTCAACAGCAGCCGCACAAGTAGTAGATATAACGACCATCGAGAGCGCAAAGATTATAAAGCAGATGTTTCCTCCAGACTTGAAGTATGCCGAGATGACCTCCCAGCGAAGGTTGCCTGACTGTCTCTCCTCTTCTTCCATCTTCTGGGCTTCGAACTCTACATTATCTTCGCTTTCGGCTACGCTTACCATGGTCTTTAAAGTAGGTCTTTCTTTATCTTCGATGCTCTGTTGAACAAATAGCATCGAATTATTTAATGATAGGATCATCTAGGTTTGTTTCCATTCAAATCGATTCAAAATGTTAGGTCTAGTCAAATATAGTATATTTTATTATACATCATAAAAGTTACACATCTCTTTTATTAGAAAAACTTGTCTATATGGGTACAAAGGCGGTCAGCGATATCTACCAGACAACATTTTGATGGTCTGAAAGAACTTGGAATTAAAAAGGGGTACTCTACGGTTTACTGCTATTACATTAAGGAAGACTCAAGGGGACACGTGAAATTTTATATTTACGCTGTTGGTTGATAAAAAGAATTTATGTTTATATTGGTTTTTGGAAATTCCACCCCTAAAGGGATAAAAAAAGGGTTGGAAGTCTATGAAATTTTTAAAGTTTGCAATTGGACACATGAAATTTTAAATTTACGCTGTTGGTTAATAAAAAGAAAGAGAAAAGAATTAATGTATTTATTGGTTTTCTTTTTTTTGGAGTTAAAACGGGGTTGAAAGTTTGTATGAAATTTGTGCAATTTTACATTTACGCTCATGATTGATAAAAAGAATTCGTATATTTATTAACTTTTGTAAATTCCACGCGTAAGGGGGTAAAAAGCTGGTTAAAAGTTTGTATGCAATTTCTACAGATTGTAAGTTGGACACGTGAAATTTTAGATTTACGGTCTTGGTTGATAAAAAGAATTCATGTATTTATTGTTTTTTTGGAAATTCTACCCCTAAGGGGAAAACATAGGGGTTGGAACTTTATGTGAAATTTCTTCGGTTTGGAAGGTTTTTACCTTCCAAACCGAAGAAATTTCACATCTGAAATAATTGGTTTAGGCTCTTGGTTGTTAAAAAAAAATGATTTTTTTTTATTTCGGCTATTTTACTCCTATGGTAGGAAATAGGGGATTGAAAATTTGTATAAAATTGCTACAGTTTGTCAGTTGGACACCTGAACTTTAAGATTTATACTCTTATTTGATAAAAAGATTTCATGAATTTATTGATTTTTGGAAATTCTACCCCTAAGGAGGTGTAAAGGTGGATATTTGTTGGGCTTATATATTTTAAACTTGGCATAAATACTAAACTAAGTAAATAGTAAAGGTTTTTATTATTAGTTTTCAAAACAACTCCTAAAAGATGATTTAGGGGGTGTTCTTTCATGTGCGCACAGCTAAGGAGAGGAATTTCCTGCCGAAGTCTTTGGTTCCTGATGGCCTACAACCTTGGTGCGTTTAAGTCAAGAGTGAATAGGTTACTTCTAGGCAAAGCCTGCTTCACCGTCGACCACATCATCGCTTGCCTTCAAGCGAGATAATGATCAATAGCGAATCGACCGTTAAAAATTTTTTTTTTGTTGCATTTTACTGTACAGAGTTTCTTTTTATGATGTAGGGGAGCACTAAGAAGGTATTTTTGCCAATTCAACCTTTAAGGGGATGAAACTAAAAAGTCATCTGGAGGATAAAATACGGATCACGCGAACGAAGTCGCGGGCGAAGTGCTTGTACATAATATTCAAGTCAGAAAGATTTTTTATCGAATAGAAGTAACCTATTTTTTGTACAGTTCATAGAAACTAAATTCTTTGTTGTGTACGGCAAAAGCTTTGAGTACCAGGAATATCTATACAAGTGGGTAGGAAGTATACAAGCAATATCGGCTTTAGCAAGGATGAACGGTTTTTATGAATTTTACGTTCGCCCATCATTTTACGATGTTTCTTTGCCCAGTTTGAAGCCCCGGGCGATCTTCCAACCTCATCTCATAAAGCAAAATAAAGAGGAAAAAATAAACAGGCAACTTGAGGAGGTTGGCAACTGTATAATAGATGGGATATACACCCACACTGAACAATGAAATCCTTCGAAATTCGTTTGTTCACTGCTTCTACTGAGATTTCCAGAGTTTTCTTGTACCCAAATCTCGGTAAGCTAAAGTTGCTCAAATACTTTATTTAAAACAAGGAAAGCAGTGTGCAACGCCGTAAAAAATTGTGCCGCTATTTTTATAAAATATATTTAAATTCTATTTTCATAGTTTATCGCTGTAAAGTTGCATCAATCCCCGCAGAGTGCTGGCATAATATTCACATAAATATCGAAAAATATTAAAGTAACAGAGTTCACCAGTAAACGAATGACCCAAACTCATTTTCATATGGGTATGTGATACACTCTACATATTTGAAGAAGCTAGTTGCCACCATGAAGGGATTCCTCCAGACCTTTTCGGGATAAAATTTGTATTTTTACGAAGTGAGGGTGAGATCCTCATAAAATATGAAGGCGTAAAGAGAGCATGTGGTACCAAAAGGTACTTGGGTACTATTTAGAATCGTTTTCTTCGAAAATACTTTTTAGTATAAACATGTATATCTATGAGGGTAAAATTCGAAGTAATGATCACCAGTTAGGTCGTATTTATAATAGTAGTCGTTACCTTTTACATAATGCAACATAAATGCCTATAAATTACCTATTGTAACAGTTCAGTTGAGAATAAATTGCAGTTAAATTAAAACATTATGAAAAATGCTAATTGAGAAATTCAGTGTCTATGCGAACAAAAGAGATTACAATTACATAAATTACCATATTCTGGGATCGACAATGGAACTTAGCTTTAGCGGAGTGCTGGTCGATATCACGGCCGTCCAGTAAAGCAATCGATAGACTTGTGTGCGTCTTGCAGCAATATGATAGTTTTTTAGAATTACGAATAAAGTAAACGTTATAAATAGTATGGGAACCCACTGTAAAAATCTGCTGGTATTTTGTTTTGATGAAACTTGATTTTTTATGAATGATTCTGGATAGTAGAATATATTACTGGCCGCATCTTGCCAGGATTTTTTCCTATATCGAGGGTGCTTATGGAGTATCATCTAACTCTCAGTTAGACGCCATTCATGTGGTACCAGGATACCAGGTAAACTGACAAGCCACCGGTTGCAGTTAACAGAGAACTGGGAACCTTATATTTTCCTATTTGCTACAAAAAAATATTTAAAATGACGGATTCAGCTGAAAATGTTATATATTCGAGATTAACTATCAAACATAAATTTCAATGTATTCAATTAAGGTACTTGTGGCTAGATATTTCCTGGTAATTCTGCAGCAATTTATTCTACGATCAAGTGTCATTCATGAAATTGTAGTTTAATCAATAACCCTTATTCGTGCCGATTTCTGCAGTCGGATCTTAGGCTATAAGAACTTTCGTTTGGGCTAAAAAACTTGTAAGTTCATTATCATCATTAGCCTAAATATAGCAGTCCACTGCTGAACATAACAGGTATCTCCCTCTTAGCTCGAGCTCATTGCAAATCACCTCATTTCTGTTCAAGTTCATTCAGATAACTTACTCGTGATCCAAGACTGTCCGAGTCCTTATCTTTGCCCTCCTGTAGCTGGGCCAGCATCAAGGAAAAATCTTTACCCGAAGACACCAACTCGTCGAATGTGCCCATGTTTTCAATGCGACCCTAAAATGAAGTTGTTTATTATTATTTAAATTTTAATTAAAATGCATGTTTACCCATACATTTGAATAAAAATTAAGTAAGGTAATAAAATTACAAAAACCCAATGTATTAAAAATTATAACAAGGAAAAATATCAAACGTCAAATTAGCAGCCATTTGAAAATTGAGAATCAATAAAAATATTAATAACATGAAACACACCAATTTCAATAAAAATGACAAGGATAAACAAACAAAATAAAGATCAACAAACCTCATTTAAAACAACGATGTAGTCGGCTGCCTTAAGGAAGTGAATCTGATGAGTGACCAGGATGCGAGTGCGTTTGCGCAGGTAGCCGTTGATGCAGCCTTCGAACAGCTGACGGCCCACGTTAGCATCCACGGCGGATAAGGGGTCATCCAGGAGGTAGATGTCGGCCTTGAAATATATTATTGTAAGACTTAGTAAGGGTGAAAGAAGATTTACGGAGAATGAAGTCGAAACGAGGTGTTTAACTCTCTAGGATGTGCGGAAATTAGTAGTACTAATGAGGCATTTGCAATAGACAGTCTTTTGTCACTTTGAATCGCGTAGATACGCTTGAGAGCGCATGATTGCGCAAAAAATATAAAGTTATCATATCAATCAATCTGCCTAGCCTTTTCCCAACTACATTGGGGTCGGGTTCCAGTCTTACCGGATGCAGCTGAGTACTAGTGTTTTACGTGGAGAGACTGCCTATCTGACCTCCACAACCAACCAACACAAGACTGGTGTCAGATCTCAAGCTTCTGGCTAACCGTAACGACTGTCAAAGATCTTCAAACGACAGCCGGGACCAACGGCTTAACGTGCTTTCCGAGGCTCGGAGGAAACTCGGTATGTTGAAATGGTCACCCATCCACGGACTGACCTCGTCAAGCGTTGCTTAACCTTGATGATCGACCAGTGCGGCTGTTATTATTTAGCCACGAGATCCTCAAATAAACTTATCATATGCAGAGAAAAATATAAAATTATCATGAGTAGGGTGAGTTTTTTAAGTGGCCAAATCCGTAAAGATGAGGAAAATATATAAACACTGAAAGGAGTCTCGGGGCCGTTTTGATGAAAACTAATTATGGGCTTTTTGAAATATCAATATTCTTAGCCAGGAATCGAACCTGTTTGTTAGTTTTGAGAAAATAAACACGTTGATTTTTGCACGATCCGATAGTATCGCTAATAAGGATCAAATTCTGAAAAGTAATGACACACGGAAAACTTAAGAAAATACCTCATTTAAAAAAATGTACTGAAGAAAAATAAAGTCCTCTGAAACCAATAAATATCTGCAATGGAAGGTTTAAAACTATTTTGGTTAATGCCCGCCACTCTTAGCAAACTGGGTCAGATTAAGCCCAATGACCTGTGTTTATTACGGATCTAGTGGAGATAGAGGTAAATTGACATGCAAATTTTTAGGCTACCACGTGACTTTGCTTGAATTTTGGTCTCAGTTTGCGCTGACCTAGTTGCACTCTTAGTCTTCGCGAATGTTTGCGTCTGATTTATCTCTAAAATCACACGTAATTCAATAAAAATTAAAATAGAGTGGAAATTACTTTATTGTACACCAAAAAAGTTACACATCTCTGTACAAAATTTTAATACTATGGGTACAATGGCGGACTTCAAGTTAATTTTTCGGAAAGAAAATTGTAGCCCATTACACCAAACAATCTCTCTTTTTAACAAAGGAAGGTACGCTGCTTCAAGTCTTTGAATTTACCATGGAATACATGTAATAGTAAAGGTGCCCTCCATTCGACCTTAAAGCCAAAGTAAAAAGGGCACAACAGGGTGTTTTCTTCTCATTCCAGCGAATCATTAAAACCAATTGAGGATACGATTCCGCGCCGAGGCACACTATACATTTTTAAAACGAACCGTGTTAAAAGTTGTTTGAGAATCCTGAGAATTCTCGAATTAAATGTCATAGAAAAGAAAATAAATGTCTGCAAACCAGAGCAAAGCTTATATGGCACGATGTATGAATCTTTTGCTGAAACAAATTCATTTCCTTCCTTCTTTATTCCGTAAAGTTCGTAACATTTATTCCGTAGTTAACTTTTGGCACTCACACCCTCGGTGCAGACTGCAGACAGACAAATGCTCTGCAGACTGTGAGAGAACAAAAAGAAAAAGTTTCTTTGAATTCTCTCCGTAGGAATTTGAAATTAAATGTACAAAATCTAGTAACATATATATGCTAGTCCGTTGCGCGTTGGTACAAAAATAGAACTGATGAAAGTAGCGTTCTCCAACGATTATTTAAATACGGACTATGTGAGGTTGTTTATTCAAGCTGAATATTTTAACGAGAAATTGCGTGGAAAATGTACTTCAGTTTGAATGGAAATTTTCCGTATTTCCATTATTTTGCGACAGTCAGTCGATACTGCGTATTTATTTCAAGCGAATTTTGTATTTAAATACGTTTATCTCCATTGCTGTACAGGATAGATATTTCAAACTCAACCACAGCAAACATATTTACCAAGTTTTATTTAGATGCTTATTAAAATATTTTTGTAACCGAGATAACGATCCTTTAAAAGAGTAAGGAGCTGGTGCCTCACCAAATTGTTCATTTCCCAGCAGTTTATGAGTTCAATATTTGTGCAACAAAATAGAAATCAATTTACTTCTCTGTAAACAGCGCGCGCCAAATTGATTCTGGCTCGCTGGCCCCCGGAGAGGGACACCCCCCTCTCCCCCACTAGCGTTTGGTCGCCGAACGGGAACTGCTTGAAGTCCTTCTCGAGTGCGCACACCTTGCACACCTAAACAACACATAGAAATATATTTTAAGAGCACACGAGCAAAAAATGAATAGGGTAAAACCCGAAGGCTTAATGCCTAAATGAATTCAGCAAGTTAATGGGCAAAGAGTATGAACAATCGACCAATCAACCAGCGAGATGAAAGACGCGATGTGGATTTTCGTCTATGTTGTATTGGTCGATTATTCATACTCTTTGCCCTTTGCCTTGCCGAATTCACTTACGCAATAATGCTGCAGGATAGTTGAAAAAATATAAAAAGGTTACAGTTGCCCCGATTGTAATTACTCTAGTTTTACAGATGAATCGCATACAAATTTATTAATCTTTCTATAGATTCTCTAACTACCAATAAGTTGACCGTATCTCATGTCTCTGTGCGATTTCCCGGGAAGGCAAATGTGGTCAAAGTTTCTGCGAGATAGATGTCCTATTTCTCGGTGGGCATCTATGGCATCTATCCTAAACGTAATTTACATAGATTAGGCAACTATCCCCTATGTGGGATAGATGTTCCAAAATATAGAGATCCGCAAGAATCGCTAATACTCTGGAAATTAATAGAATAAATATGTAGATGAAAAACCACAGTACCGGCCAGTTTTACAAAAAAAAAAAGTATTTCATGTTTTGTACTGAGAGATATAGAGTGATTTCAAAAAGCGTAGCATCTATCCGGCTTCTGTCCTACATACGCGAGGAGACGGTTCAGCGCTCCTCAACAGTAAAAGGCTCACTTGTTCTAAAAATATATGAAAATAAAGATTTATTCAAAGCCATTGCAAGGTGGAACTGAATAAATTGCATTTAATTCAGCGTTTTGAAAAAACAGCAAAGCTGAAATGCCCACCATTAAGCCCTAGGGTACTACAATTTTAAAACGCCGCACCCTATTGCCTTTCGAGGCGTTAAGCGGCATTATGGCACCTCGTATTGTTTTCTCTTGGAAAGCTGCCACAAACGCAGACATAACCACATATTTTTAATCTGCTCATAACCTTTATTGCTATGATTAATTTATCTTTATCGGTAAAACTATGAGCGTATCAATGACACAATTTACCTATCTGTAATTCGATGGCACAAATAACTGAACAAATAAGCGAAAAAAATACGATTTATATGCAAATCTAGATTTATTTACGTACCTTCTTATATTTGCCGGGTTCAAAAGGCAAACCGAAAAGTATATTTTCTCGGACGGTGCTGGGGAACAGCCACGCCTCTTGGCAAGCGTACGATATCTTGCCGTATATTGAAACAGTGCCAGTCGCCGAAGGCAATTCTTTTAGTAGCAGTTGCAAAATCGAAGACTGAGAATGAAAAACAAATCATATGAACAAGTTGTTGCCATCTATCATATTAAGTTGTTTGAAAGATTAGTAATGTGCCTACTTATCGTGTGTTAAGACTTCATGGTTACAATTAACTGATATCTTTACTGATAAACAAAAGATTTACAGTCACTAAACAGTTACAGAATCACCTGAAATTATATTTGATGTGGTGTACATAAATGTAGGTATTTCTGATCAATGTATACACAATAATATTTGTTTCAGTAAATACTTCATAAAAAGGCAAAGGCGTATTATTCTAAGTATTTCTTCTTTGTTCTCTAAGAGCAGTTACGCACTACACGTCATTTTCCGTGATTTAAGTTCCGAATTCAACATGTTCTAAATTATGACGGATAGAGTTCGGATGTAGTGCGGCTACTTCGGAACCGAAATTGCACGAACACGGATCGGATGTAGTGCATAACTGCCATTACACCTACCTTTCCAGAGCCGACTGCTCCAATGATAGCGCATAGTTTGCCTTTCCGCAGCCGCATAGAGATATTCTTGAGAGCCATAAGGTTGGGGTCCCCTGTCCAACTGGCCGAGACATCATGCAACACCAAGGCCGTGTCATCCTGATGGGACAAGCTCCTCAAAAACTTGGGGTTCGCATGCTTTTTCAATTGTAAATCTAACGCGTGGTCTATAATAACATAAAATAATATGAAGCCTGTGTTCCCCTTGACTCTATAATATAGTATAGTACTGTATGTTTGTAATAATCAACTTCAAAATATCGATGCCTGTAATAAGAATGGACGTAATGGACAAACCCCGGCTTTTCAGAGCGAGCAAATGATGTTATTTTTTTTTTTACTTATTTACTTTTCAAAGACTTACGTCTTTTACATGATTTTAGCAATGAACTATAAGTTTTTCAAGTGCTATCACTTAGTGTACATTAAATTGCTCAAATCCTGATATTCAACAAGATGCATGTACGAAAAAAACAACTTTTTTTATCACCTAGCTTCTGTTTAAAACTAACGTATGTAACATAAAAAAATATTAATTAACATTGTTTTTCAATTTACTGTAACAATATACACTTATTGTGAATAATCAACGCCTATACGTTAATTTAAAGACCAATAACACTTTTTATCTAAAGTAAGTATGTATTTGATATATTTAATACTTAGGAAATGTGTTTGTGTATTGGTTTATTAATTTTGACATTTTTTGTTATCAAAATTCTTGCATCAATTAATAGGGATACCTAGAAACTTGGAATGAATATGATAATTTTAATCAGAATTGCCACGAGGACGTAGGATCTCTTTGCTGGTAAAGCCATTGACACTATCTAGGTGATAAAATAATAGTAGATTATGCAATGGTCATATAATGGGGGTTATTAAAACACGAGCGTGGGTTTATTAAATGAGGCGAAGCTGAATATAATAATAATAACACGCGAGTGTTTTAATACCCAATTATATGCCGTTGCATACACTATTTTATCTTCACTCTAAGTGGAAACGGAAAAAATATGTGATATGGCGGGCAATTCAAATTCTCATCAGCGCGCCCCTCCATAGACATGACACTACTTTTCGACAGTAAATCAAAGAGCCCATAAGCGCCAATAAATTAAAAAGTTAAGGTGTGCTATACAAATTAAAAAGTTATTTTATGATGCAGTTGTTTGAAAATCGAAGGAAAATGTTGCACTGTAATGGTTGTTTTTTTTTAATTTTATCTACGGATGTAAAGTACGTGTTTATAGAATATTTTTTTTAATTCATAATTGGAACGTTACGTTGTGAGTGTAGATAAAAATAATTTAAATTACAGTTTTTAGATTTTTTCTATTCAGAAGAGATCAATCAATTACTAATGTTACGCTCCGAGAAATGAAGTCAGTATTGAACAGCCAAAAATTGTATATTTTGCGCTTGAATAAAAAATTTGGTATAGCATACTGTTTTGGGGGAATAGCTATGAATATAATAGTAGAAGAGCTTTACGTACTACAAAAACGTGCAATTCGTACCATGGTCCGCATCTCACAAAGGGAAAGCTGTCGACAACATTTCATCGATTTGGGCATACTTACAGTACCAAGTCTTTATGCACTGGTACTTTTAAGTAATATGGCCAAATACATACAAGACTATGAGACAATAGAAGAACGGCAGATAAGGAAAGGCACCCGTAGACTGGACTTGAAGAATAAAAATCTTACAAGTCATAACCTAAGAATTGTTAAACACAGTCCACGATAACAGTCTGTAAAATTGTTCAACAGGTTACCTTTAGACATGAAAAGTGCTGTCTACAATAGCGCTTTCAAAATAAAACTAAGAAAAGTCCTATCGAATAAGTGTCTATATACTGTGGAGGAACTGTAATTTTTATTTTAATGAATTGTTTTTTTTTTGAGATAGTCAAGGGTTAGTAAATTTTATTGGATTTCGTTCTTTCTGATTTATTGAAATAACCACAAATTAATTATTTCTAATTAATGTTTTATCAATCTATGTTATTTTGCCCTAAATTAATTGTTTTATTGTCATTGTTTTAAATTTTAATGGGTTTGCCATATTGTTTAATTTACATGTTGTATTTAAAATTGTTGATGTAATCTATGGAATTCAAATGTTATCTATTTTAGTATATATACTGTAATTGTGTTATATTTTTCTGTGTAAATTCAGATACAAGTTTTTTGTTCATGAATAAATGACTAATCAGTCTTATCTTGTAGATTATCACTCCACAGTAAGCGTAATTGCATCAGTAATAATATCCCTATAACTGATGCAATCATTATGATAAGAAAAAATGATAAAATTAATAAACCAATACACAAACACACTTCCTAAGTATTAAACACATCAATACACACTTACTTTAGATAGTGTTATTAGCCTATAAATTAACGCATAGCCGTTGATTATTACAGTAAATTAATTAACATTATTATTACGGTAATTGAATAAACAATCATAAACACGAATAAATTCAAATTTAATTCATATTTAATTGTCACTTACTTTTCAATTATACTCTGATTTTTAATTTCGTAGACTAAACTGACATTTGGGGGTTGTCACTTTATCTTTACATAAAATAGTGTCGTAACCTGACTATCCCGAGTGATCGATAATTGATCGAAAATCGAAGTAGATCGAAAATGTAACTATTTCACGGCAAAAATATTACTTTTGATAAGAAAACTAGCGGCCCTTATTTAGTTTCTAATCATTTTTGTCAGACTTAATTTTATCGATCGCATTTATTTTATTGTTGATTTCATATTTAACACAATAAAAGTTTATGTGCTATTTGTATCAATACTATTATATTTAAATATATTACGTTTATGTTCATTAAACATTTATTTACAACAATTAGTAAAATTAAATTGAGGAGTCATGTCACATCGATTCGATGAATCATTTATGCTTGAGTCTTGCCTACAACACCATGCTCCGCGCTTGCAACATTTAAAAAAAATAACTTCTTTTGCAGTATACATACTTAATTTGCTCGTTTGTCGCTTACGTCAATTCTTATTACAGATATCGATTAAATTATCTGATACGTCTATTGAAGTTCCAAAATTCTGCTTAGGTAAAGCAAAAATCTGAGACGTCTGGGACATTTTTTGAACGATAAAAATATTTCAATTATACCACTAGAAAGAACAGAAAATTTTATTTTTAAGTCATTTTGAGCAAAAGTTCGTCAATTCTTATTACAGGTATCGATATGTATATTCTAGACAAACAACCGACTATGACAAAAGCAGGTATTCGTAGGATGCGTGTCATGCGGTCGGAAAAACAATAAAAATATCTAGTATACAAATTTATAGGGTCTTGTTAAAACCCATACTGCTTTGCCCTGTATAACGTGACTCAGATAGATTTTACAGAGCTATCAACCTATCGAAACTATTACTAAACTTAGGACCGTTTTATTGACCTTTGAAAGTTTTCACGAGCCAACAGGTGCAAACTGAACAAAATTGTCTGGATATCGATAAAATTCGATATGAGCACATGAATGTTGTTATGGGAAACTGATTAATTGATTGCCAAGAGCTATCACTATATCTTAACTTTTCAACGTTAATTGGCAAACATTCACAGACGTGACGTGACGGTGACATCTAATCTTTCAAATAAATAAAATATTTCGCTAACTTACTCAATAAAAGTATTGTATAGTTTAATATTACGAATACTAACCGTTTACGATTTCAATGTTATTGATAAATGTAAGTACTTGATCATACTCATTGATTTGGGAATTGATGATAAAACGGGTTTACTTGATTCCTACTCATTTTCCACATCTTTGCTTGGTCAATCTTAAACTTAAAAATCTGAATCTCTTACCGGGAGCCAATCCATCCGATTTCCGGTGGTACGAGAGCGGTCGGATGGTGGGGCTCGTCCCCAAGTCGCTCTTAATCGATAAGTTGCGGAACAAGTTGGACGACACTTCTTCCGACTGTCCCGCCAAGTCTGGCCTGTCCTCTGGAAATTAAAATACATTATCTTTTTGGCAACTCGATGCGAAATCTAAGATGATGAGCCACTGGAGCGTAACTTTTAACTTGAATCGAATATTGATTTAATTTGACTTAAATCTTGTACCATCATTTTGCTATCGGGGGGCAACCTACAAAAGGCGCCTGTACAATTGGGGAAAAAGGCCAAGGAGCGTAAGTTATTTACCTCACTAAAACCCTCTTATGATCACCTTCAGCACATAGAAAGGGCCCAGTTACCTCTTAAAAGACCACCACAGATCCCTGAATCTTGTACCAATGCTGTTAAGTTCTTATACATTTTGTTTCTATGATCGTCATAAGATTGAACGATAATTAACGTTACAAAAAATAACAAGAACTTATTGATCATCCAGTACTTACCTACTTTTTGTAAAACTAAAAAGCCACTGTAAAATGGTCAATGATTCAAGTTTCAGATTACTCACTCCAATGAACAACTAACCATATTATGACGTAAATAACGAGCACAATTTTAAGAATTTAAAGAAGCATTTCGGGTTACAAGGTTACGCATTCACATTTTCTTAACATGCGTCGAATACCACCACGGTGGAATGCAGGGCTTACAGTGACGCATAGCCTCTGAAATTCATAATATGGGTCAAATCTCATACAAAAAACATGAAATGGTTAAGTTTGAATCCTCGTAATGACTTAACATTTTATAACAATTTCCACTTCTACATTATTTTGAAATTAAATGACATTCTTTTTCTATTTATCTATATAAATAGCGTCGCACATTAAATAGATATTATTACATTTAACCTTAAGAGATAATGTTTTCTGATAAAATTTAAACCTTAGGCAATAAGGTAATGGCTGTTGTGATTACGATATTAAATTAACTGTTTCAAAATACACGTGTAGCTAATACATTAATTAAATAATGCTGCGTACATTAAATGTTAATTGTTTATTTGTTTGTTGCCTAGGAAACTATGCATTAACTTACGCCAACTCTGTCAAGTAGAAGCTCTAGTTGCTTTACGATACCCAAGGGCAATTTCTACTGGAGTATAATGCTCTTAAAAGTTCTAATAGGTAGTTAGTAATGTTCCACGTAATATGTGGGAGAAAACAATGTGTAGTTTTAAAGATATTTTACAGAAGGGTGTCTGATTCTGAATATGTAAATTATTTATACGAAATTAAATCAAAAAAGTGTTGTAAACACTTTTATAAATTATTACTTACGTAATGACAGAAACTCTTGAACTCTTCCAATAGACACCATAAGTTCTGCAGTGAAAGATAGCACCAGAGGCAGGATCAATGTGATGTTGACTTGAGCCGCACTCATGAACTGTTGTAACGGATAGAACTGGAACAAAACAATGCAGGTAGGTTTACGAACCGAACATACCTTTTTTCCAATGGGGATGACCTAGTTACGAGTAACATTAGTTTAAACTTGGAACTTTTACTAAGGTCCAGACGTATCTGTCTTAATTTACTATTATACTAATATTATAAATGTGAATGTAAGTTTGTTTGTTACGCTTTCACGCAAAAACTACTGAACCGATCATCATGAAACTTTGTACATATATTCTTGGAGGTATTAGAAGTAACATAGGATACTTTTTATTAAAAAAAAAAACAGTATATACGCGGGCGAAGCCGCGGGCAGAATTTAGTATTAAATAAAAGTTACTTTATCAAAGTTTATTTTGCTAATAAACTTTGACGGATACTTCTGGACCATAGTCAACGTTCCAAGTTTAAACTGACGTTATTTAGTTCTTCCTCGTAACGGCTTTTTTTGCTATTGGCCATTACTAGCTTATGCCAGCGGCTTCATTCGCTTGATAGAAAATTTACCCAGGGGAACGTATTATCCGGATAAAAAGTATCTTATATCCGTCTCCAAGGTCATTACCAAACTTCATTATAATTGTTTCAGCAGTTAAGGCGTGTATGCCCGGTGTCGTGTATGTCGTGCCACCACCAGTGGCTAAGACCTCGCCTCTCGTGCTTGAGGTCGTGGATTCAATGTGACTTTTCAAATTCAACATTCCAAGTTTATCTTGGACATCGCAGGCAATGGTGGGGACAAATATCGTGCGGAAACCTGGACTTATATAGCTAATGTAAGTCTGAAATAGCCAAGTCTGTAAGCCTGTGGGGAACCCCACAGTCTTACAGACTTGGCTATTTCAGAGGCGCCTTAAATAACTTGGCTATTTCCAGAGGCGCCTTAAATAACTCGGACACCAGAGGTGGCCACAATCTCACACGTAAAGAAGAAGCGCAGCAGTTAAGGCGTGAAATAAGTTTATCACAAATCTGTCTACCTCCTGCGACATATACAGGATGTATTTTAATGTAATTCATTTGAATTTAGAATCATCAGTCGCTAAACACCGTCGAGATTTCTATAAATAAGGCCTATAATACTTTGTTTTCTATAGAAACACTGTGAATGTTTGACTTAAAATGTTTAAACAGAAAATTAGATCACTTATCCTCAGTAAATGATAAGTGATCTAATTTTCTAGTTGTAAGTTTTATTAGCAAAATTGAAGAGGATTTAAGAGACCGAAGAGTCAAGGAAGTTTTGATATCAAATATATCCGAACATAATCTACTATTGCAGGATAAAGAACTATGCACATGCAGTGCTTACTCTAAATCCAGACCTTACAGCAGTTCGTACTCAGCGCTGACAAAGAAATCTATGATGACAGTTCGATTAGAATCGGATGCAGTGCGCGCCGGTCGCCGGCTGCACGCCCCGAAAACTCGCCAGCTTTGTGTTCCGACAAAACTATTTAAATGATTTACTTATAATGGTTTACGATAATGTGTATGTGAAACCTAACATAACGTATCATCTCGTCTATATTCCCCAAAAGGCTAGGCAGAGGTTTACCTGTACACCCACATTTCGCCAGTAAGCTATGTTTTAATTATAATAATATAAAAGTGGCAGTCTGTACATTTGGATGTTTGAAAGATTGTTATCCTAATAGCCGTAATACACGCTCGGATTTGTTACGAGCGGACCACGGATATGGTATGTTTCCGAACCATATCTGGCCGTGAGTAGATTATTCCGCCGAACATTATTATGTTTAACTAGCTGTGCCCGCGGCTTCGCTCCCGTCAACTGCCTAACCTACCCTACTTACCCAATTACAAAACAATAAAAAAAAAAAAGAAAAAAAAAAACATAAAAAACTCCTATCCATAACTGGAAATCGAAACCGAACCCTTGGGCGTAGTAGACCACCGCATTTATTATTATGTTGTCTCTGTGATTATTTTGTTGTCTCGTGCATTAGGTCCCGAATTATTAATTTTACTCTAGCCACACCAGAAATAGCCCTTGCAGGTAAATCACTGATTCCACGTAAATACAGATTTGACAGCCCTGCCAAATGCCTACAGTTCTCGCCAAACTTCTTGGCCGCCCTGAAGTTCACAAACAGCACTGTTTCGTGCTATGCGAATCGGAAGGCAACTTTAGGGGGCCCAGAATTTTGGCAATACCTTCTTACCCTACATGACTTGCACCCCACCCTACCTACCTAACATGTTATTTTTTGGTGTCATTATTCCACGGAGAATCTTAACACCGCCATTAAGAAATTTACGTCAAATGCACAACGTCATCTATCGAATATGGAGTTCAACTGTCCGAGTATCTGAATTGCGTGTATTGTGATAATTTTACTTCTTGAACACTTTAAATTCATCTAACTTTTGATAGCGTGAACCGGTTGCGATGAATCAAAAACTAAGTCATATTCATGTTACGTATAATTTTATGTATAAAAGTTAGCTACATTGGTTTCGTAAATTTTACGAGATGCGTGCACAAATAAACAGACAAACAGATAAACAGACAAACATACAAAAATTCCAAAAATACTGGCAATGGCTTCTGTTGGTTATCCTTTAACACCCTGGCTATTTTTTGTAAATAATTTCGATGCACAAAAACGACTTTTCTACAGATTTATTATTTGTATTGATATTTGACGCCTCGCTCCGCTTGTTTGCTCTTCATTTTTGGTCTGCTCCGTACCAAATCCGGACGTGTATATGATTGTCGGTTGTTTGGGCCGTACCAACTACGACCAGCGTTGAAAAAATTCCCGATTAATAGGAGATTTACTGATTTTGGTTATTGTCGCCCGATTTAGCGATCCTTGGACTTAGTGTGAATATTTTAGTAATGCTCATTCGCTTTAACGTTAACTTCAATTTGTATTGAAACTGGGCCGTCTGGTGACAGTAAGGAGAAACCTCTTTTGTACAAAAACTCACATTAGAGATCGTTTACGTTATCACGATCGAGTACGTTAAAAAACTCGGCTTGAGCACACCTCCGCCCGATATTTACATACCTCTAATAAAAAAAAATGTCATAAATAAAAATGAAAAATAATATTCTAACTACGGCAACACTAATAGCAAGAACGGATTCGGTAGATGCAGTTGGTTATAGATCGAATTTAAAAAAATAAGTAAAAGAAAACAATCACGATCAGAGATTATTCTTTTATACATTTGGTAAAATACATGTTCAACATCGAAATAGCCTCGGTGCCAAAAATGGGGAAGCTTCAGCATGGAGACAATAAAATGCAGGCAATCTTGAATTGCGAATGTACCACGGATAACAGTTTTATGCTCAACGGGATTTTTGATTTTATTGTAATGTCTCTGCAGGAGGTTAATGTTATAGCTGCGCACAAAGAGCTCAGACAAAGCCGGCTTAGCATCTTTTCAACATGCAATTATGTACAAGAAGACTAGCTATTAGTCTAATGAAGCCCTTGAACGGGGGGTAAAAACGAGACCAAAAGTAAATCTTTTTAAATTATTAACGCTGTTTAAAATTAGTTAGGCGTCTTAGAACAGATTGCATTAAAGTATTCTGTTATACATTTCTCATGATAGCATTCAATTGAAGATAATTGAGCTACGACAGATAACGTTTTGTGTTCAATGAGATCAGTGATTTTATTTTAATGTCTCTACTAGAGGCTGCTGCGAACAAAGAGCGCAGACAAAGCCGGTGTTGGCATCATTTCAACAAGCAATTATGTACCGAGAACACTAACTGGTAGTTTAATGAAGCTCTTGAATAAGAAAAGAGTAATATGATGATGGTTGAAGTGTGAACTTTGAAATCCAGACCTATATTACCCAGTTAATATTAAACGTAAAAGTGTGTCTGTGTCTATCTATCAATAACGTTTTCAATTGTAAACCGCTGAACAGACTTTGATGAAACTTTGCACATGAATAGATTATGACCAAAACATATGATACTTCTCATCCCGATGATAGGTAATTTCCCTTAGGATGGTAAAAACACCGCTAGTAATTTAAAAACGAAGGCCTAATTCACAATATTGTTATGTAGTCGTAGATTCAGCCATTTAAAATATATTAACTTAATGTTTTTTGTTATGTCAATGATAAGTTGTAACGAATTACGCAATGATCATTATTAACTCATAAGGTACGTGTAGGTGCTCAACATGTGAAATTACAAAAGCAATCAAAATAGTCAAACTTACCACATTAGCAGACATGACGTTCCCCATTAGGACGTAGGTGAGGACAGTGAAGAAGAGAGCAGCTCTTTCCGTGAACACCATGAACCCAATGAACACAGTCCTCAATATTGTAGCAGTTTTCACTTCCTTCAGTTCATCCGCACGCTTCTCGCCCACTACTTTTTGGAACGGAATCTCCCAAGCGTACATTTTTATGACCTAAAAGAAAAACATTATATAATGAAATTCATCCAATTTATGAAAATGTAACGCAGAATTTGAACCATAAGAAAACCGATAGATATATATCCTAGTCAAAAACTATAATATTTCGAGATTTGTGAACGAAGAGTTTGTGACCACTTAACAAGATTACCTTTATTAAAAGGATAATTTCATTAGTTTCGCTTTATGATTATAAGATGACCGGGAAGTACGACACTCCGTTATTAGGGGATGTTGTTCTGAAAAGTATTCGGAACAACAACCTCGTTCCTCGTTACTAAATATGATTTTTTGATACTTTTTTACATTTAAGAGTGTAAAAACATAGGTATAAGTTTTCTCGTTTACTAACCCATATGGATGTTAGAAATAAAGATTATTTTATTTTATTTATTTATAAATGAAGTTATTCACTAATAGAAATCAAATCACTATTAGAAATTCAACTATTTTGTATATATTTATGTAGTATTAAAGCCTATTAAAATAGCTGTTTATTTATGCGGTTTAAAGTTAATCAGTAAGTTGATACAAAGATTACACTTTTTTAACCAAAAGTAACCACAACATCAGACGTTCCTAATTATATGGCCACAACTGTATAACATTTACGCACATAAGTACATTATGTACCTACATATAATTTATAAAGCCAGATAATTCTATCTTATTTTCAATATCACCATGCTAAAATAATTTGTTAACTAAGCAAGCATATTAATTATCATGTACAAATACAAAACTCACAAACAATGTCTAAAATTACGAACCTGTATTCCATTAATAACTTCGCTCATTATTTTAATTCTGTTATCTGTTTTTTCAGCGTTGCGAAGTCGAATTATACCGATGTAGCGACCCAAACCACCTGAAAAATATGTGTGCTTTAAAACTTTTTAAACATTTCTGAAACGTACTATGTAGCTTCATTATATAACTTATATTTTCAAACTTTGTTGTCTCCAGAGGTTTAACGATACGCTGCTAACCCAAGAGAGACAAAGTTCAATGTCTCATAAGTGGCGTTCCAAATCAGAAAGCAAAAACGCAAGAAAAGTGTTTCACAATTTGCTTCGTAATGTGGTTTAATTATCCTATTGTTTAAACGACTTGTATTTTTAAAATTTGCATGGCGAGATTGTGATAGTAAACATGTAGGTAAATTGTACATATTATAGGTTTGAAACAATAATGAAAAACTTAAACACAAACATAATTGTCCTCCGGGCCGAATTTCGATCAAGGCGGCCAATCTCAGCGGAGACCTTCCATCACCACGGGATGAAAGAAAAACAAACACCAACTTACCCTGGAAGGGAAGAGCAATGATGATCAAGGCAGCGAACCCTATAAAGGCAGCCGTATCCGCCTGCAAGTAACCCAGGTACATGACTGCGGCGACCTGGAGCGGGATGATCCACACAAAGTGCAGGAACATCATGGCCATATCGAACCGCTGCAGATCGTTCGACAGTAGATTCACTACTTTACCGGCCGTCGTGTCACCTAGCGAGCCGTTGCTCATGCGCATAATCTGAAAAAACTTTTCTTTTAATTTTGTGTCATAGCTTGAGGCTAAAGTTATGGAGGTAGAGGAAGACCAAAATGAACGATGATTTTGACGGATTCTGTGAAAGATAATATACGCAAAGGTGACTATTTAAATGACAGTGGACAGAGATGTATTGAAGAAGAAGATAACGAATCGGTATAAGGGCAGAAATATGATGATGATGAACATGAAACTGAAGTTCTGCTTCATCAGAGAGAAAAATAGGATGTAGTCGACTAGTGCTGATTCTACTATTAAGTGCCTTGCTTGAAAAAAGATATGTAGAAACTGATCCCATTATGGGTCTTTACATTAACAATAAGAAAAAGTTCATGATTAAAAATAAATCTAGAACATTCCATGAAGCATAAATCTTTTTATTAATCATAAAGGCCTTGTAAACATTATTTTTATAGCATTTATGAGATTTTTTAAGAGTGATTCTATCAAACTACTGTGTCAATATATTCAAATGACCCTTACCTTTCTAAACATCAAGGAGCCGACAGCGCACCTCAGCTTCATACCGAACTGCTGACAGAACAGGGATCCGTGATGGTTCATGAAGGCTGACATCCAGTTCATGAGGATCATACCGATGGCGTAGTACATGGCCGTTTCTCGAGGCATAGTTGAGTCGGCTGACCAATACAGCAACAGTTGACTGAACAGCAGTGGTGACGCGGTTCTGTGAAGAAAATGGCGTTATATTTTATGTGACTTTATGTGAAATATTTTTCTTACTTAATTTTTTTTTTTTAATCTTTGCTCCACACTAGAAATTTCTCCTGTATCGTGGGTGCGTTAACAAACATATAAACTCACATACACAACACCCAGAGCCGGAACAACTATGTGTAGGTCATACAAATATTTTTCCCGTGCGGGAATCGAACCCGCGACACGCAACACAGCAGTCAATCGCTCAACCACTGCGCCAACCGTGCGCCCAAAAGAATATAGAGGTGGCAGGTTTTTTGATCAAACATATTCAGGGCAAAAACTTCAATTTTAACAATTAATAAAAGTCGTTTGGTTTTGTTAAAACCCACAATTTCTGGATTCATTTTGCGTCTAGCCGCACCCGATCAAATGAAAATGAACGGCCTTGCAAATTAAGTTTCCTTTATCTGAAAGTGGATTCCTAACCAGAGGACTCCTACCTGAGAGTTTTCAAATATTATATTCTACTTTAATATTATATATTATATTCTCAGTGTTTTCTCAACAAGTCGCACATACTAAATTACCAAGTTTTCGAACTGACTATGCTTGCTCCTTAAACAACTATCTCCTCTAAAATCTAATATCAAAAACGACTCTTATAACCTATATTAATTTTGTTCTTACCTAAGACCTATTGAAATGAATTGCATAATACCTCCTGGCACGTAAGACCAGAAGAATGTTTTGCAAAGCACTTTAATTAACTTCGGCTGTCGGCCAGCCAATTTTGCTTCTCGTTCTTCTTTCAGCCAATTTCTGTGAAAATAAAAAAAACATTTCAAAAATGTATTTGTAAATAATTTTGACATCACGAATTGACAACTTTTATAACCATTTCTTGAGAAAATTAAGTGCCTGCGCTACAAAAGCGCGTTCAATGAACGCCCTACACTTTTGACCTCACACATCTGCAGATCAGGATTCCCGCCATTTTTCACAAATTGCTGCCAAAACATAGCTAATAAAACATTTTATTTTTTATGTCATTTTTAAAACCTGGCAATTTGTTTTGTTTTCATGGAATCTATTTACATACTTTAGTCCAGAGTCATTTTAATAACAAGACATTTGATATTCGAATCCATTGTTTTTTTTAAACATTAATGGTTCAAACGTCATATTTGGCAACTTCATGGATATTTTTCCTACTTTTTTAGTTATAAGTATTTACATCTTGCGCGAGAGCCCGCGAAGATGATTTACATTGCTGTCAGAACTAAATTCAAAAACGAAGTATTTTTTTTTTAAAGTAAATGTACAGCGTTTCCTCGGGCTCTCTCGCGATACTGTACACAAGTAGCCCTGGCAATAAAGACATGCTGTTTTAAAAAAAAGAGTGAAAGAAGCACTACCTTTCCATTCCATCATAGTTTTAATACATATTATATTAGTACCTATTAATTGTTAAAATATTTATTTTATATGTATGTATATATATGACAGTATATTTTATTTGTAATATTGTATATTACTTAGCTGCAAATTGTTTTTTTTTTGGTTTTTTTCCACTCTACTCACTATGTTTACATCCATTTTTTTTTCATCTTTGCTTTCGCAGGTATGCTGGAAGGTATTTCATTAGAAATAAGCATCACCTATGTACCTATTTTTCTGTTCCTTCTTTTTTTTGTAAATTATGTGTATCATACTTCATACTAATATTATAAATGGGAATGTAAGTTTGTTTGTTACGCTTTCACGCAAAAACTACTGAACCAATCATCATGAAACTTTGTACATATATTCTCGGAGGTATTAGAAGTAAAATAGGATACCGTTTATGAAAAAAAAAATGGCTTCACTGCGAGCGAAGCCGCGGGTAAAAGCTAGTAATGAATAAACAGTTAAATAAATAAATTTGCTGCGAAAAAATCCAAGTTAAGTAATTTCACCGGTATTAGGTATGTTCATTATGATAGTAGTAATGTTGCCTGAACAGTCCATGAAAATACTACAACATAAAAATAGTCTATCAAAGGGCTCAAAAATCAATTAAGATGGTTATGGATATATTATTTCTCACATTTCATCATGTCAAATTTTAGCACTGTCATTGGAAAACACTACTTTACTAAAATATACCCTTAGCTAGTGTTTTTGCGTATTTTCCCTAAAATTGCTAATATTGCTGTAAAAACAAGAAAACATACCAGAAAATGTCAATTTGAATGTTAAACGGCTTTATTGGGCATGAAAACATAATTTAACTAGCCTAAATTAGCATACGCACAGATTTATTACAAAAACCAAACACATAAATAACTAATCATCTCGAAAACTAATGAACATTATTACTGAATCATATGTAGGATTTTTTGCACAATTGACCAAGGAACAAACTTGCTGTAAAATCAACAATTGCTGTAAAATCAAAGATATAAGAGAATTAAAAAAACTGATTTTGTCTTCGGCAGCTCATTTTTTTTGCGGTTATGTGATTTTTAAGTACTTTTCAGGCAACATTACTATTTCCATAATGAACATCATTCCGCTGAAAGAACTTAACTAGGCCTTTTTTTCGCAGTTTCGCCTCTTATTACACTTATCTGCCTGGGCTAAAGGTAACGAATCAGTGTTCCAGTTAAAAAGTAAGGAATGAGTACACATAGGTTCTTAACATACATAATATGATCTAGTACATATCTATCTTAATATCGCATTTTTGTTATTTTTTTATCTTATCGATACCATTTTTCTTTGTTATATTTAATCGATTGATACGGAACAATACTGTTAAAAATTGTATTTATCTGGAGATAAAAGAAATCTATGGGATTTCCGAATCAATTTAAGTGTAGGGTTTGAGAGAAAGGTTTACTTTACTCAAAAAATTCCTTCACTTGGTAAATATATACAATGTGTCCAGACTTGTAGTAATAAAACTTTAAGGCCGTGAAATACAGTTAATTTTATGTATAAAAACACCCAACTTAAGAGGTAAAATCACCACACCCTCAAAGATAGAGCAATTTTAGTGACTTACTTATTAAAATATCCACATAGTCTAACAACCATGACTTTGGATCTTGGTCTCACAGATGCGTTCATTTAATGTAATTTTAATGGCCATATCATTAAATATCTAAAAAAATATTCATCTAACACTCAAAAGATAATCTAATTTTGTATTGAGCCATAAAAGAAAAATTTTAAACGTAAAATCACAAGTTTTTATTGCATTTCCTAAAATTCTGCATAGGTTTTAGGGATTAACACGTGTTTTTTATGGAATTTATTGTTAGTCTTTGAGTTGACCTACACACTGACAAAATAATCACAGCTCTAAGCCAAATACTTTTGTTTTATTATTGCCTAAAAAGAACCCCTGCACATTTTTGCTTTATTATTTTTGCTGAATGAAAGGAAATTCCTCAAAAAATTGTAATCCCCCATGGGGTGATTTTACCGATAAAGTTATGGGACTTTTAATTTTTGTTACTACAAGTCCGGACACATTGTATATGGTGAAACGTGCCTCCTCCATCGGGGAATACGGGCATACGATCAATTAATAATTTCAAAACCCTTTCATGTTTCAGATGTCTATGCATATGCATGCATTACAGCCGAAAACATCCACTGCTGAATACAGGCGTCCCCAAGTTTCACCGATGATGATGAATATATTAAGTATTTATTTTATAAAACGTTATTTAAATTTCGTTATACCTAGGTAATTAGTATTGAATGTAATCATCATCATCATATCAGCCGAAAGACGTCCACTGCTGGACATAGGCCTCCCCAAGCGTCGCCACAATGACCGCTCCCGTGCGTCCCTCGTCCAGCGGATCCCCGCAACTTTCACTAGATCATCAGTCCACCTGGTGGGAGGCCTTCCAACGCAACGTCTTCCGGTTCGCGGTCGCCAGTCCAGAACTTTTCTGCCCCATCGGCCATCCGTTCTGCGAGCAATGTGCCCTGCCCACTGCCACTTAAGTTTGGCATTTCTTCGGGCTATATTAGTAACCCTTTCCCTTCGTGTTAAAGCCTTTACGTAATCCGGCTTGTTCGGGAGGCTGGAAATCGTCAAACCTGCGTGCGAGACGATTCGTGATGACTCTTGAATACAGACATGGCTAAGAAGTGAGATGGGCCTATAGTTCTTCAGTAGGGCAATGTCACCCTTCTTGAAGAAGAGTACCACCACACCCCTGCACCATGCCTACACCTGTACCCAAGTTGACAATCTACAATCGATAACGCTAGTAGAAAACGAATCAATGTATGGGAAAGACACATCTGAACGTTAATTCACGTGGTCAGACCATACAAATAGAAGGCGTTGTCGATTTTAGAAAGAAATTCGATACGAAACGATTGTAACTTGGCTAGGGGGTGCTGGACGGAGTGTAGACATCATCAGTCGAGACTTTTCAAGCTTGATATGAATTATCAATGTGCCTCTCACTGCTTTGCTTCCTGGTTGACATGATGAAGTCGATCTCATTTTTAGTTGCACCATCGGGGCTTTGCCAGGTCCACTTCCTGTGCTCACGCCTTGTAAAGACGGAGTTCATCATATGTATACCCATTAAAATCATGAACACGTGAAAAATATTAGTACAATAAAATCAGGCAAGATAACTGAACGCCAACACGGATTTTTAATTGGGACATCACATTACCGACGAAGAATATTCGGAACAAGTTTGATAAGGAAAAACATGCATGAGTCATAAAACATCATTGATTGACCAACAACACGCTACTTCAATGTTATCCACCAATCAAAAGTCAACAAGATACATTTTTCCTTGAATTATGGACTAATAACCATCTTAATCATTCAGATGTTTCGATTTTATTTCCACGACTACGGTAATGCACTTGACTTTACATGCAAATAAAAAGTAACTACTGAGTGTGTTTGTAATAAAAGGTCAACCCCATAACGTGGGGCCGACCGGGCGACCGCCCAATGAAATAATTGTACATAGGTACACATCGAAGACTTTCCCTAACGTCTAATGGAAGATTTTCAGCGGACACGTCTCTAGAAAAAGTCGAAGATAATCACCAGTACCTTTGTATACCATAAATCTAGGTTGTATGCTGAAATAAGATCACAAAAGATATCGTCATCATTGTCCAAGTTTTAATCAATAAAATCAAAAAACCCGGCTGGATTCGCGAGCTGGCTGACCAAAACTATAAATATCCTCCGACTGCACAGCATGATTTTCTTCTTGTTTACATCTTTGCAGTCGGGTTTTTTGATTTTATTAACTTTTTTTATTTAAAACTTTTTAGTTACAATTTTTTTTTTCGAATGACTTTTAAACATGTAAGTGGTATATATTTTTGTAATCACCTCTAAAAACGCTTCATTTTGGTACCCCACTCGATGGGTTTCGAAGAAAAAAATATTGCAACCACTACAATATGGCGCCCAAAATCCGCCATGTTCCTTTTTTTTTAACGATACTTCTCTAAGAACACTTGGGCGGCCAAGACCTATCTAACGATGTATTAATTACAAAAATCAATCAAGTGGTTTGTAAGATACTAATAAAGAATATTACATACATACATACATACATACAAGACACGCGCGAAAAACATAACCATTTCTTTGCAGCCGGGTAAAACGGACAGAATCCGCAAATTTTTTCATTAATGAAACAATATCAGATGCATGTCTGCTGAAGATCTCTGGATTACTATCACCGAAGTTATGCCCGAAATCCCAATTCATCACAATATTTTCATTTATCTTTACGATTTCGATCAACATATCTCGAAACACAATGACAGCATAAACCGCAATCACCAATCAGATTTCAAGCTTAGTGATAAGACTATGCTCATTTACGATCGATCATTGAAACGTGTAATTTATCGGCGCCTGATATGATGCTGATTACAATATGATGTCATAAAAGAATAAAACAATCAGCTGACGGACCATTTCAATTCTTATTTGGTTACATATAAGGAGATAATTAATGGAATAGTTTGCATCCTTTCTGGTATTAACTGTTTTTTGCACACGTTAATCGGTATGCCAGATTAACCTATCACCGTAATGCCTAAAGGTGAATATCAGCATGATTTGAAAATTAGACCTGACAACAGCTTTTAAATATCCAAAAACCATCATTAAATTAAAGCTTGCAATAAAAGTTATGTTGTCACCAAGGAATGCTCCTTGGAAACTCGATAGGTACTCACGATGAATTTCATATGTCAAAGTAATATGATCACCGTAAATTCATTAACATTATCAACGTCACCTGCGGAATTAGCTCATTTTATTAAGTCCTTCATATTTTTACTTGTTTGCTATTATTGTAGATTAACTTAATTTATACAAAAAATACTCCAATATTAGAATAAAACAGAGTATACTTATTTATTGTAAACCAAAATAGTTGAACAGCTGTTTTAATTTAGCTAGCTGGCTCAGGCATAACCGGGAACCACAATTAATAGCAAAGGTCCATATTCCAACTCCGTTTGAAGCACCATTATTCGACTCAGTAGCCTTGACAACGGGAAGAAACCCCCGAATTATATCAAAAAGTAACAAGCTATAACTGTAGAGTCGAGTTGGAGGGCATTACTTGGAATATAGGGATAAATATAAAACGGGCAATCTTTGTAAACTACTGTAATCCGATCACATTACTTTGTACCACAATTTATTTGTACGGCTTCTGAACAATTCTGATACACTTAACAAGAACACAATCTTTACCATTAATCCGATTAAAGAAACAGATGTTAAATGATGCAACCTAATTCGAAATGTGATCATACATATTATCTAATCTTTTGCCTAAAATTTACATCGAGGCATTTCCGAGGTGGTCGTGTGAGAATTACATAACTGATTTGATGACCAAAAGTAAACCAAATATACTTAATTACTCTTAGAAACATTTTAGTGAGTAGAGCTTTTTCTTTATAACTCTCACGAGCAATCACATTTTAGCGTTTTTCAGGTGAATTTTAAAGCCGACCCTTTCATCAATTTTTCCGGATCTCGACACGGCATAAAACCTATTTGTTTTTCCAAGAATGAATTATTATTTTTCAAACTATGTAATCGCCTGCTTTTGTTTTGTCTCGTTAAATTGAATAAGTGTGTGGAGTATGAATAAATACATGGAAAAATACATACGTTTGCAGCATTCCAAAATTAAATATTATTATTCTAATTAATTCAGATCCGGATAGTTAGTAAAAGTATTGTTATGAGTCTTCAAACCCAGATTGTATCACAATAATTAGCAGTATTTAGAATTTCTATATTATATCGCTAACATATGGTATGCTTGGGTATTTTTACTGTTTACAGTAAAGAAAAGCAATTATACCGTCCCGAAACACTTCAGTATCATGTTATACTTAAAATCCCATTTTCATCAGTTCAATGAGAAATGCCATTCTTAAAACCGTAGAGTAGGACGTAATGGACCTCCTTAATCCAAGAGGAAAGCTTTTGGGCTGCACTGAGTCGTATATCATGGGCTCTGGCTTTGCTCGTTCGAAACGGCTCCTATAACAGAACATGTTTTATATCCCGCATTATACCTACCTCTACGTACTCGTTTAATATGAAAGAGATAAATATGAAGGTTTGACGTGGTAAAAGTTTTTCATTTAAACAATACATATTATTATCCTCTCGACTCAACGCCAACTCGAATCATCAAATTGACTGTTTTGTGCTTGTTATGTATTGACATTAGGTGAGTTTTGTTTTCGTTATCATGAAGACTAGGTCGATTGGAGGTTCTAACCTAACCTAACCGAAATTAATAGACTGCGATGCTAACCTGCAATGAAAATGCGAAGTGATCAATCAAAATCCTTTGACAATGTCAAGCAAATGTATTATTATAACATTAAGTTCTAACCTCATCTGCCCAAAACCGCAATGATGGCGTACCTTACGTTTGCCCACACATACATCAAAAGCAAAGATTAAGCAACGACATTGCCAGCACGACGAATATGTTAGCCCTCGGTATTGTAATGGAATCCTAATTAAAAATAAATTGGCATACCACGTAATTACATGAAAGATGTAAGTATGCGCATTTATTTAATAACTGGTGAAAATCAATAGTTTCACCTTTAGCTGTTCGTATAATCTAAGGTTATGGGGACATGTTGGTCTACTAGTATTGTGTGACAGCTCTGTCTGACCGCGGTCCGCGAAGGTGAAATTAAGGTTGACTTACAAAACAGATTGCGCTATATGTCGCGATTTACCGGCAAAAGGAAATTACAGTTTTGTGAGGCCGTTTTTTGAAACGATTAAAAAAAAAAGCCAATAGGAACGTTTCCTAGGTGGAAAAATCATAATTCTATTTAGTCCGTCAGTGAGATTATCAAATAATATTCGAGCCGTATTTTTTACTTTATGAAAATTTACAAAGGTAAAGCGCGTCAAAGTTCAGGATTGGGTGCTAGTGACGTAACTTTTTCAGTATAGAGTGTAGCACATCGTGACGTCACACGATATTTCAACGCACTCTATCGTCGTAATTTTTTAATATAACACTTTTGGTTTTTTTCTCAATAAATCCCAGAAACATAAAGCAACACACATATCGAAGTTTTCCTACTTCGAAGAAGTAGGAAAACTGCAGCAGGCTACTCATGTGCCAAACTAAAATTAATTATATAATAAATGTGAAAGTTTGGATAGAAGTGTGTGTGGATTTATGTTTGTTACTCAATGGCGCCAGAATGGCTGAACGATTTTGGATGAAATTTGGCAACAGGGATAGATACTATACACATGCTACCTTTTTATCCCAGTATAATGTTTCCTTGTAATGATAAAAAACTTTTCACGCCACGCTTTTCAAGCCGCTGACAGAAGCTACTAAAAATATAATTGATGTCACCTATTATTAGAGATAATTTGTGCTAACTAATGGTGAACTAATAGAATTCACCATTAGTTAATATCAGTCCTATTAAATATACCAGTTAAAAATGATAACAAGCAGACAGGCTCCACATACCCATTCTCAAACAATGGGCCGTGCTCATG
The DNA here is from genome assembly GCA_947562075.1 of Orthosia gracilis. Classification (NCBI taxonomy): domain Eukaryota; kingdom Metazoa; phylum Arthropoda; class Insecta; order Lepidoptera; family Noctuidae; genus Orthosia; species Orthosia gracilis. The sequence goes on from OX387268.1 coordinate 47,671,817, forward strand.
TCACACATTGGGGCACTAAGGCACCAACTGGGTTGTGCAACGACTCCAAAAATACACTTTAAGTTATTTTTTAAATTATTATTTGGCAATTAAATGTCTTAAATGCTAAAAACCTATGGCTGCTGGCTAGCAGTGACGTAGCTACAATATGTATGACATGATAACAGGAAACCAGACCAAGTTACTTGGCGTTAGTATTGACCACATTCGGCATACATCATCCGCTACTTGTACTAATTTTGGAAGAAAGTGGGAACCACTGATCTAACTTATGGCAACAGTTAATGGAAACCACTGATTCCACTGTTTTAGGGGGCTGCATTGAACAGTAAGTGCACATCACATCATTAAAAAAAATAACAGTATTTGCATCCATTGTAAACGGTCATCCTATACATGTATTTTTTAAGAACCTTTATGAGGTAATATAGGGGTTTGAGGTGATATGATGTGTATGACAAACGCAATCATGGATGTATAATGAGGTCATAAGCTCTACACACACGGAAGAGTTGCGTCCCGTTCGTTCGTTAAAGAAATTCTTGTGGTTCTTTTCTTGACCGTTTTCTGTTCCGGCTATAAAACTTTTTACTAAAGTAGTTGAATCTCGTACACATACCTAATATAGATATTATGTACATAACCCGAGCCGAGCGGACATGCACGCGGCTGACGCGGACGCGGCCAAGCGCAGAGCATCACTTTTAAACGAAACTCTTCTTTACAACTTCGTATTAGAATTTCATATTACACACGCAGAATGCAAGCAAATCGGATGCAAGCATACTCTGTTAAATATCGAACGTTGAAACTTTAATACAAAGATCTGAGTTAGGGTAAACATGTGCTCTCTTCGGATACGTAACGATAACAGAACGCAAATGTTGATAATAGTGACATAAATTTTTGAAAAATATTCTGGGTACGTTTGGCTCATAATGTAAAGTACCTATATAAAATATATATAAGAAGATATATATTGTTTTACCAAATTGAGAGTCGCAGTTTTTTTTTTAGTTAGCGCTTTTCAGAAATAACCAAATTATTCGAGGATGAATTATTAGATTGACAAGATTTAGGAAACTGAACCTAAAGATATATACTCTGATATATTATAATTAGATTTCTTCAAGGGTTGTCAGTTATGCTGATTTTTTTTGCTAGATATTATTGTATATACATACTCACGCAATAAATAAATAAGCATTATCAATACTCACGCGATATAATCATAAACTGTTTTTTATCATAAAATTATTTTGTTACCCATTTTATAAACAACAAATTTGCAATGCAATGTAATTCAAGGCACTGTTAAAAATAGACTATAAAAATGTCCCAACACCACAACCTTATTTTTTTTTAAGTCCGAGATCAGCAACACTTTTGTAAATATGTTATTGTTTTGAACTCACCTTTCCAATCTATCTCCGAGCACTTTCGATTGATACATTTTCTTCGGAGATCTTAGATCATCCTCTTCCAAGTCTCTTTTATTGCCAAAGTAGAATATAGGCAACATCCAGCAGAACAATGTCCTCATGAACGTGTTAGGCACACTCTTTTGTTTTGGCGGTACATTCTTCGGGGGTACTGCATCTTTCGTGCCGTTCCCTTGTTTCTCTGAACCCATCTTTACGATCACTATACTAATTTACTACAACGCAAATTAATTTAATTTAATAAAATCATCTGAGTGAGCAGGCAATTTTCGAGAGATGCTTGGACCGTGCTCCTGCGCACGGTGAGCGCGTTTCGTTCACACGGACGGTATCGCTCGACTGAAGCACGGCCTTTACGCTCTACTTTAGTGATAATTATTATTTATATGAAAATACGGCTATTATCTTTATTAACCGCTAATCAAGGGTCTAAAGGCGTGGCGATGATAGATTTGACAAACTACAATGCATCGTGACTTTGCAATTAAGTAAATTATTATAATCGATCACTTTCGCAAATGTTCGAGGAGGCTGGACAAAGATGTAGCCGTTAAAGGGATGTGACGGAGAAAAGCTTATATTACTTGAAAATGATCATATAAGCTCGTGCAAGTAAGAATATTCTTATAACTTTGAAATTAGTTACAAAGTCTTATGAGATGAAGGTCAACTATAGGTACCCACTTTGTAGTTGGTTTAAATGACACCTGAATAATGAAGACAACATTCAGAGTAACAACAGCATAATTTGCTTACTTTGTAAATTGTAACCTTGTTTACTTTCGATCCTTATTTTAAGAATGCACATGAAAACTGGAAATCTTCAAATGATTGTTGACTGTAAATAATATAACAGTTAATATATAAATCACTATATTTCCATTGTGCAATTCATATCTCACATAAATATATTATGCTTTGCAATTATAAAACCTTTTGTATGTTATGATATATATCACACTAATATTATAAAGGCGAAAGTTTGTGAGTGTGTGTGTTTGTATGTTTGTTACTTCTTCACGCTAGGATACTTTTATCCCGGGAATACTATATGTGCCCTCGGGATATTTCCGACCTTCACGCGGGCGAAGACGCTGGCAGAAGCTAGTTATATGTATGATATCATTGAATGGATTTCACTCAAAATTAAAAAATACTCACATAACTCGATAATTTTGAAATAAAACAAATTCCTTTCTAGACTTCATGGCATCGCCTCAGTTTGACCCCTATCCACATAGCTAAGATGGATATCAAGTATTCCAAAACATTCTACCAAAACAGCACGACATGTTATTTGCACTCCTAGAAAATATTGCACACGTAGGGCATTCATGTTCTTTGTGATTGCAGTTACTATACGCAGAATTAAGAAAAATAAGGTGACTCAAAAGTAATTATTGGCTGTCTTTCTTGTGAACAGAAGTTTTTTCATAGCCTTCGTTGTCCCAATGCTAGGACAAAGACCTCTCCCAAATTTTTCAGCTATCCTGCTTTCGCCGGCCCATCTGTCAGGAATGAGTCCAGACAGTTCATTCGCATGGATTACCAGTATTTCCACCGCTCAGTAAATTTAAGTCTTAAAGTTACGGCGAACCTTAGGATATTGACCCGCCACAGGAGATGATTGATTGATCGTTATAAGCAGATATTACTGCTATAGCATTATCACCCTTACTTATAAAACGCTTGACACTGCACATTCTATATTTAAATTTTCTAAAGTGAATTTAAATTTAGAATCTGCTTAGCAGTTACTAAACACTTCAGAGATATTTTACATATATATTTTCATATGAACACGACAAAATTTCAAGTGTAATGGAATGTACGTGTTCTATCTTATCTATTTTGTGTTTGTTTAAAGTTGTTGGTATCAATCAAATTATTGATTCTCATGAAGAGTTAGAGAGAGTTTTTTTACACTTTACATAATAGTAGTTGGGACGTCAGCTACAACCGTGTGATAAGGTTTGAGAAGTCATGACGCTGATTTAGACAAGGAACTACAACATAATAAATGAACTATTTGCCTAGGAGGATTCTGCTATACATATTTTGTGAACTAGTCCGAGCAGGGCTTGGCCAGATTTTGGCTTCTGTCAGTGGCCAAGCCCTAGGTACACTTCCCTTGGGAATTATCCCAAGGGAACGTGTTACCGGGATAAAAAGTAATCTCCACATGGAATTTGAGACTCCTTATTAACCCGTAAAACGAAAATTGGCAAATTTTTCCGAAAAATGAAAAAATTCTGGAGGAGTTTTGAAGAGAAACTATGCAAATCAGTTCAGCCATTCTCCAATGATGCACTTACCTACGAAAATGATTGATTCTTTATTAATGTAGATAAGCATACTAATCACAGAGGCTCTAGACAAGTTTCTTTCAAATGAATTCATCACTGTAACAATTGGAAAAGTTAAAAAATAATGGTATTGGCTACGCTATCGATATGTCACGTGATCAATTCCTTATGGTGGAATCAGACGCTTCACTCGAGTGCATGCTTAAATTTTCTTTCTTTCCATGTTGACACGGCTCAGCTGGAATGTTGTATAAAAGAACATTTCGACCTGACATCCTTCTGCTACATGACTCGAGACAAAATGGCCGAATCGAGTGAACGTTCTCTCTGTGTTCAGATTGTTCATTTTTCCTTTGTACGGAGTGGAGTAAAAGATACCGTTTTGTGTTCAAACGTTTCATTTCGAGTGAAAAGTGCCCAATGAAAGACGAAAATGAACGAAAAATTAACTGTCTGATTCTGTCTTAGCATTTTAGCATTTCGACCACAGATATAAATCTAACTAGATGACGCGATAGTATGAACTTCGCGTGCCAAAACTCGGAGTAAACTTACGCTAAATGATCGTAATTTGAGCTTTTTCATTTAGCATTATCGACACCAGAAATCCACCGAAATCTAGAAAAATGCCCTTTTATACCATATTGAGCTATAAAGACTGTTTAGAAAAAGTTAGCAGAGACATTGGAAATGTTTTCTTTTATTGTTAAGTAAATTTGTTTTTAAGTTGTGTGTGAAAAAGTGGCACGCTTGGTTTTCATACAGATGGGGGGACTTGCGTTATTTAGTTAGATTTATGTCTGTGATTTCGACTGTCGCCATCGCTGATATAATGCTAAAGTGTCTGGAGCCTCTGGTATGGATTCTATTCATTCATGTAATGACACGCACTACACCCCTTTATATCAACGTTCACCATGAAAACGTCAGGAATTATAATGTCATTAAGATGTCTGACAAATGTTAATGCGATGATTCGAGTGTTTCAGTTGTTTAGCAATGTATCATAGTAAAAATTTCTGTTTAGATTAAACTAATCTGTATGATATAGGGATTTTATATAATAGACAGGATTGTACCGACACGTCCATCCATTTTTCTTCCATACATATAAGACAAATCAGACTTCTTTTTGTCCTGAAAAAATAAAGGTATAGGAGAAATATCGGATTGGTTGAAAGGATTAATGTGAAACCATTACTGTAACATAGTTTCGGTGACATTACATTGTGCCCTTTCCGCCTTATCCCGTAAACCCAAAGATTTGATAAAGTCAGAGTCGAATAGTACCTTTAATCTAAATAACTTATTTTATAAAGAAGTTTTGTTTGTTTATATTAAAAAGTAGTCTCTGAAAGGTCTGATCCGTTTACGAAAATCATTTCACTGACGAATAGCTACACTATAGTTCTGTCATAGGCTACTTTTTATCGCACAAAATGTAAAGTACCTGGGGATGGGCATCGAGATCGAAGTCGCGGGCCAAAGCTAGTCTTACTCTAATCCAATCTAGTGTTTACGTATACTAGATAGAATCTGGGTAAGTTACTGAGTACGGTCAAAATCTCGGGCCACTGCACTGCACTGCTGATTTGCTGAAATATGAGAATCCCCCTTCTGCGCGTTTGGCGGGCAGATCCTTTTCCTACAATAAACACTCGGAACATGAAAAAATATTCTTCATTTTGTTTTTTTTTTGCTATCCAACACAAGACAATACCTTTTGTTTTCATAGTTTAATTAATCAATTTCATCCACTCACATGTTTTTCAATTTATTTCATCAGTATTATTTAGGGTACGCAACAATGTTGATCTCTCCTACATACTTCTTTAACTGTCCTTACTTATAAAATTCTATGTGAGTTTAGCCGAACCATCGTTCAAGCTATTTACGCTAACACAGTTAGTTGCATAACTCGTCTGCTTTCATATTATACAGCTTTACACGTATTACGTTAGCCGAACGTGACAAGAAACGGTATTAACGCGACTCTCGCTCGTATCACTAGGGCTTCTGCTCACTTAGCGGACGAAGGGAGCGTGACGATACATAATCTCACATTACACTTCATATAAATCATCATTGTGCTAAATTTCTATTAACGAATGGCCCGTCCCACCTCATAAGCCTCCTACCATGCTCTCAAAATGTCAACAATTTTAAAATGTTTTTCCCGCGGGCCGTTAAAATTTAATTTCATTTTTTTTGTGCTGTTTGTTATTGCGTTTACAGCCAGTGTCGGTCAACTGAATGTCAACGTACCTTTAACGAAACTCGCGAAATAAATAACACCCTTACAGGAAAACCATACGCATTCGGGAAGCGCGCACAATAACGCGCAGCGACACAAGAGTATAAAGATAAAACCAAATGGTTTGTGCATTTTAATTAAACGTTATATCGACCTTCATTTTGCTGAGCACATAAGGGAACGGTAAAGTAAATAACATAAGTAAATACTGTTTACAGAATTCGGAAGCTAATAGGAGAGGGAAACGTTTGTGGAGAGGAGAAGGCTTTAGATTTTGCGTCTTGTATTACGTAACGCTATTGCTGCCACAGAATTTTAAACTGGTAGGTTCAAATTAGTCTCTACAGCAACTTCTTAAAAGTTTTTGTATCAGTTCATTATATCATTATATAAACTAATTTAAGTCATAAGAATTGGTTTGAAGACAGCAAAAACATAATTAGGGATGATGTATATGATAGTGGAATGTGATGATTGCCGTATCGCAATTTGTGCTGACTCAGTAAAAACAGCCCAAGGTTGATGAAGAAAACGGCATCCTCGGACGGGCCAAGGCATTGATGCATGTTGTGACCGGCAAGGCCTAGGACGGCACTAGAGGTCGTAAATATCAGACGGCACGCATTGCATGCAACCTGCAGCCAACCAGACTTTCGATTCACATAGACAGACAAGGAAGATTTTGTCGTTGGATATGAATTCGAACGGATCTAATATTCAACAACAAAAAATGTTTTACCCTATCGTTTTGTGTTAAATACCTAATGTTTCGTGGAATCATTAGCCTGACTCACCTTAACCTATTATAGTTCCAATTTAATGTAACCACATTATACACTATAATAGGTATGTCAATTTTTGTGTTTAGAGAATAACCGTGGTCGTATGCTACTTTGCAGAATGTATTGTAGGTGTCATACGACCACAGTTACCCTCTATCCGAACACCACTATGAATATGTATGAAATACAATTTATTACGTGTAAGTTGTTTATTTAATATCCGCAACATTTCGAATAGTGTGTACCTACATAACAATTTCAGATGAGAATATTTTCTTGTTTCATACTTTTTAGAGCGTAACTTTTCAGTTTTCGGGCTTTGAACATATTTTTATAGCAATAACATTATTTACAATTCTTATGCAATTACACTATATAATACGTTATCAAACCTGTAACTAGCCACGTTTACAACATACATTGCAGACTAATCCAATATGTGTCTACCTTTAGTATCTTTATTTGAGATTAATTTGCTATCAGACAGTGTAATTCACGTCAGAACTATTTACCTTAGGAAGTGGGTAACAAAAGATAATTGCAGCAGTATGAGCTACTGACTTGTTTACTGGGAACTACAGATAATTGTGATTGGCAAAGTTCAGATTGCAATTTTCTCTTTATTATATGGCAGCATTTATTGAATTCGATTGATAAAAGAAAGAAAGAATGAAAGAAAGAAATCATTTATTTGCTGATAATCTAGGTATACATAAATTGGAATATTAACAAATTGTCCCAATACATTTTGCCTTACGGCATGCAAAATATTACATTTGAATTTAATAATAAAGTTACAAACATCACAATTATTATTATAGTACTCGTATTAAATATAATATAATATTAATTATATTAAACACCAGTCAGAATTTAATAAATAGGTGCATAAAATTCATTTATGTGTAGATATTTGTAACGATTTGATTAAAATAATTATAAAGATCATATCTACTGTTGTCGTCGTCTTCATAATATTGGATTCTTATCTGATTGCTACGGAATAGGCGCTCACCGCCACAAATATTGTAGCAGGTACACAATTCTAATTACAGTTTTAATCTGATTAGATCGTCTGTTGTAACTCTATGTTTCAACATGCAGCTATAGCTATTATTAAGAAAATACGTAACTAGGTAAAACATATATGTTATATTCAAAAACAATCTTTGTAATTTTAAGAGAAAATCACTTCAGGGAATATTCCCAAGGCACATAAATACACTCACTTTTTAGGGTAGTAACAATTTCAGGGAATACTTGAAACATTCTCTTTGGAAAAGAACCTTACGTTTAAAGGTCCCGGCTTAAAAAAATATATCCGTACCTACTATAAAAATCTTCCAAAATGTTAAATTGCCCTCCGCCTGCCGCCTTAAATTGCCGTATATTTTCTTAAGTTTATCTAACAATGTTTGCAGAGAAAATAGCTTGAGAGTGAGTGTAATGTTGGTACAATTGAACTCAGTGAACCGTGAAAACTCGCTTTATTGTTATTACATAACGTCTTTAAAAACAAGACCCCAAATGATATTATGTTTCTTTGAAAATTAACTTCGCAGAATACTTACAATATGATTTTAATATCATCATAACATTTCCACTCACTGAAGAAATATTGCTTTGTTAATTTTACCAGCATAACGTCCAGCGACTTCACCGACATGAATGTCGAAAAATATCCTAAGGGAATATTTCATATCCCCGAGATAAAAAGTATCCTATGTGCTACTTCAGTCCGATATCTGTGCCAAATTTCATCCAGATCCGTCCAGCCGTTTGAGCGTGAAGAAGTAACAAACATACAAACACACACACACTCACAAACTTTCGCCTTTATAATATTAGTGTGATGTGATGATTTATTACATTTAACTGTCTCGTTGGTCCCACCTTCGATACCCGGGCCGGGCAAAGTTTTATTGGGTTTTTCCTTCTGGCATTTCATTCTAGCATTCTCAACAGTATTTCGGCATTTCTCAGCACCATCTCGGCATTTCTCAACAGCATCTCGGTATTTCTCAACAGCATCTCGGCATTTCTCAACATCATCTCGGCGTTTGGATTTGTGCCCGGTTGATAGCAATAGGCTCGCCCCCACATGAGACTTAAACTTACTTGTCTAAATGTATAATAATGTATGTTTACTATACCTCTGCCTAACCTAACCCTTCGGTGAATACAGATGTGTTGATGTATTCATTATTTATATTATTATCTTTATGTCTTTAACAATCTCGAGACTCTTATGTGCCGGTCTGTTAAAAGGCGGGCCAGGGGCCAAAGCCAACTCGCACAAGCCTTGTTAGACATGTATCATGATATGTGCCACCAACCGACGATTAAACCTGGATGCACTAAGTAAGTGCACCCAAAGACGATCCCCGGTTGCTGCAAGACTATTGTTTAATATGGAGACAGATATATTGGGCCATGGGTTTGGGAGGTTTAGTGGATCGATTGCCTAGAACTATAGTAGGAGTATTGGCCTCTGCCTGACCGCTGTTGAACTACGCGACTGTAAAATGGCATGGGGTGACTTGCATACTCAATTAATGGGCCCCCAAAAACAGTCGTTAGCACTTCAGTGACGTAGCACCAAGGGCGCTACGTCACATCCGGAGGTGCTTGAGGAGTGGAGAGGTATACCATTGCGATCAGGAAAATTTCGGCAGTACGGTCAAGATCCCTACCAGCATCTTACTGGATTAACTGCCTTCCTCCAAGCACGTGTGCTCTTGCGAATCTCTACTCAAGCCAGCCAATTAAGGTAAGAGAGAGGTGGGAGCTCTGTTCCCCGTCAGTGTACATTCCGACCGGCCTATAAAGGCAAGCCAAAGATGAGGAACAAGATTTCTCTCTAAAGATCAAGTCCATGGGATCACCAGTGCCCAACACCTTGCCACAAAGCAGCCCCAGGAATTGTATCTCTCTTAGTCTGGCCCCCCACCCTAAGCATGTTGCGGCAAAGTAGAATCTACCAGCACTGACCTAGGGATCATTGAAGCACGCAAGTGGCAAGCTCCACGACGTCAACTTAGAGATACTGTGGTAGGATATTATATATATTTCATTTACATACATATTTTTATATTTTAAATATTATTCTATAATAAATAAAATAAAAAAGCCCACCGGTATCGGGAACAGGGTCCAAGTTACCGGTGGTCAGGGCTCCTGAGAGAGGAATCTCCTGACTATACGCGCCGTGTCCAGGTGTACCCCTTTTTGGATCAAGCCCTTGATCCAGCTGCTCAACGAGAGCCTCCTCAGATGTTCGTCGAGGCTCGTGGCTAGTATGCCATTGGCCGTCACGACTATTGGCACAATGACTACTGTATTCGCATCCCACATGTCGACAACCTCGCGAGCCAGATCAAGATACTTGGTCATCTTATCTCTCAGCCTTCACGAGGTTCTCGTCATGGGGGACCGCTATATCAACAATCATTGCGCGACGCTGTAGTCGGTCTATCACCACTATGTCAGGCTTATTGGCAACAATAGTCCTGTCAGTGATGATTGACCGATCCCAACACAACGTGACATTGAGAACTGGTTGGGGCACATACTTATAGTAAGGCACTTCCGATTCCACAAGATTGTATTTAAGAGCAATTTTCTGATGGATAATCCTAGCTACAAGGTTGTGTCTATGCAAATAGTGTCCGTTAGCCAGACTAGAACAACCGAAATAATGTGACGAATTGATTACCCCGGCCGGTGTCATTCCCTTCCTTCAACGACTGTTTCACGTCAGTAGCATTGATGCCTACTGCTTCCGAAATACCCAAAAACTTGTAAGTTTCGGTTGAGGAAAAGGATTGAAGGTGTATGGAATCCGAGAGTTGTATGCCCACGGATTCCATAATCTGCCCTCGCTTTACATGCATGACTGCTCATTTGTCCACGCTAAATTCCATCCTGATGGCGTCACTGAAGGTTTCTGTAACCTTCAGTAGCTTCATCAGTTGCAAGTTGTTGGGGGCAAAGAACTTTAGATCATCTATGTAAAGGAGGTGAGATATGACCTGACCTCCTCTTCCCAACCGATAGCCCAGACCCGAACCCTCCAGCAGCGTTCTAAGAGGGTTCAGGGCTAAACAAAACCACAGTGGACTCAGACTTTCGCCCTGAAATATTCCACGCTTGATCCTTATAGGTTTGCTGTCCTCTTGAATCTGTCGACATCCTGGATAGCGAAGGACCGTCCTCCGCCGCCCCATACACATCAGGAAGGTGCGCAGAGTTGCATCAATTTTATACAACTCCAGCACCCTCATAAGCCAAGTATGTAGCACTGAGGTATATATATATATATAAATATACATATGTATATATATATTATTATCTACTATATAAAAATAAGTCGGGTTTTCCTTCCTGACGCTGTAACTCCAGAACGCACGAACCGATTTCCAAGGTTTGCATTCGTTGGAAAGGTCTCGGGCTCCGTGAGGTTTATAGCAAAGAAAATTTAGGGTAGGGTAGGTAGGGTAGGGTAGGTAGGGTAGGATAGGTAGAGTAGGGTAGGGTAGGTAGGGAAGGTAGGGTAGGGTAGGGAAGGGTAGGGTAGGGTAGGTTAGGGTAGGCAGGGTAGGGTAGGGTAGGTAGGGTAGTGTAGGTAGGGTAGGTAGGGTAGGGTAGGTAGGGTAGGGGAGGTAGGGTAGGGTAGGGTGTGTAGGGTAGGGTAGGTAGGGTAGGGTAGCCAGAGTAGGGTATGTAGGGTACGGTAGGTAGGGTAGGGTAGGTAGGGTAGGGTAGGTAGGGTAGGGTAGGTAGGGTAGGGTAGGTAAGGTAGGGTAGGTAGGGTAGGGTAGGTCGGGTAGGGTAGGTAGGGTAGGATAGGTAGGGTAGGTAGGGTAGGGTAGGTAGGGTAGGGTAGGTAGGGTAGGGTAGGTAGGGTAGGGTAGGTAGGGTAGGTAAGGTATGGTAGGTAGGGTAGGATAGGTAGGGTAGGTAGGGTAGGTAGGGTAGGTAGGGTAGGTAGGGTAGGTAGGGTAGGTAGGGTAGGTAGGGTAGGTAGGGTAGGTAGGGTAGGTAGGGTAGGTAGGGTAGGTAGGGTAGGTAGGGTAGGTAGGGTAGGTAGGGTAGGTAGGGTAGGTAGGGTAGGTAGGGTAGGTAGGGTAGGTAGGGTAGGTAGGGTAGGGTAGGTAGTGTAGGTAGGTAAGTAGCCAATTGACGGGAGCGAAGCTCCAGGGGTCAGCTAGTTTACTTTTATAAAACATACTGCAGAAAGGAATTTGTTCAGGAAGGAAACTTTATACCTTATACAATAAAATACTTGATTGTGAATTTTACTACAGAAACATCGTTAACTTTAACGTTGAAATGCTGAAAGCTTCGCGACAATATTTTGCCGGTAGTGCTTAAAATTGTCGTCACTTTAAGCTTGAATTATTTTCCACTGCTTCGACTGCGCATTCTACCAATGCGCAGTCATACCAATGTTCGGGCAATATGTATATTGTATACCCATTTACTTAATTATTTACCTCTCAAATAACTTAGAACAACAATGTTTGCATTTATGTTGCCTTGTAAATAGATTTGCATTTTTTTAATGCTTAACCACTTATAGCTGCGTATATAAGTTTATCCTAATATCCTTTATCTGGTTTATTTATTTTCTAGACTAAATGCATACGTTAAAACAGATTACACGCCAACAAATGTTCTACTCTCATAAAACTGCACAACGCCCTCGTAAGTTACAAGTTAGGTATGTGCTAACTTTTTTATTGCGGTGGAAGAAATAAGTCGTCAACAAAACTTCTCAATGAAACGAAAATATCAATAAAGAAGAAGGGGATAAAAACTCGGTGTGCTATTTTATACGGGGTCAATCAAGCAAGTCATTGTTTTCCATTTAACACAAATGTTCAACATCCGTCCATCATTGACCTAATAAATCCTTTTAGTGGAGAAAATATAATGTGGGGCAAGGTCGTCTGTCAATAATAAAGGATGGTGCGTATCGTATGGTGTGGTGGTAGGCGATGGTGAGCGAGCGGGCGAGCGCAGAGTGCGGGTATGCGGCGCGGCCGGGTGCCGGGGAGAGTGGCCCGGGGGGCCAGGGGCCCGGGGCGCCGTGGGCCGCTCCGCCGCGCCGCAGTATGACGCGGCCCGCGAGTAGCTCGCCCGCGCCACCGCGATACAGCGCGTCACCTGCTCGACTGCACCACGACCCCGACACGATGTTAACTAACTGCATCCACCACTAAACATATATCATGTGTCCTAATACAATCGTGCCTTTCAATCTAAAAACTAAATTCGTTAGATAATTTTTATATAGCTATCGATGCGAAAACTTTTCGTAAAAGTGAATGTTCGTCAGAGGAGTTTGAAAGACTAATCAAATTATAAAACTTGAACTGGAATATTGCAAACTGTCCTAAGACACCCTATAAATCGCTGTCTGATATTTTTGTCGAAGTGATTTGGCGAACAAAGAAATGTGTTTACAAAGAAAAGTAAGGTAGCAACGGATGTCATATTAATATCAGTAAAATTATGTAACGTCTTTAATTAATTCAGCATGGCGTATTATTAAAGAAGAGTTGGCGTAGAAGTTAAAAATCAAAAATAATGAACACATTTCGTGTGTAACCGGCGACCTAACTGAATGTAGGTTACAACTACAACAAGTAATGACCCTATTGTTTTTCTACTTTGTTTTATGACAGATTTGTGTAGTAAACATTTAGTAAGCTAGTTAACTTAAATAGTAATTCTCACTAATAATATTAAAACATATGTTAGAGAAATGTGTGTGTGATTAATATTAATTTAATGTGATTAAGCTTTAGCTAACAATATTTCTCGAAATTAGATTAATACAACACACACATTCTTATGATAGATTTAAAATGCTAATAGAACAACTAATTACAAATAATTTCAAACATAAAAAATCATGAATTATTAAAAGATATTTGAATTTTAGGTCTAATGAAATGTATTAGATAATAACAATAACAGCTGAAAAACAAAACGATATATCAGTAACTTAATAAACCTACTTAAACGTAAGCAATGTTAGAAATCTAAGGACGATGTGTAATTATATATCACTGAACATATGTAAATATTGTAAAAATGTATGTTAAATGAGGACAAATAGTGTTAAAGATATAGTTAAACACACGACGATCAGTTGTGGTCATGGAAAACGGTGCCTTAAAATATGGGAGCAACAACAACAACAACGAGATTCTCGAGGAGAAGGTGGTGAGTACTTCGTTAGCTTCTCTCTTAGACCCTCTCGAGCTCTACAGCGGCCTTTCAAAGGCTCGAACTTATACTATAGCGCATGTTTATGTTATCTCCAAATATACGGACGCGAGCATTGCGACGGGAATGCACGACACGATTTTGTATGCATGCATAAAAGCACGCAATAACAAAGAAGATTTTTGATGCAATATTCGGTAAAGTGTAGTTGGTTGAATTTATTCAATACTGTACAACAATCGAGACGCACGGGTCCGATCAATGTGGCGACGCTTGGCAGAGACCTATGTCCAGCAGTGGACGTCTTCCGGCTGAAATGATGATAATGGTGAACAACAATCAACGCTTGTTTTTTTACTGTTTTTCAATGTACCTTTAAACAAATGTAATAGTAATATCTATTACTTTTGTTTGAAGCGAAACGCGCCAGATAAATAAATAATATGTTCCCCTTTTGCGAAAGAGTTTATTAAAGTACAAATTTAAGAAAAAAAGGCACAACGCGTGCGTTCTCCGAAGGAGGAGTCCACCTATAGAACAAATTGATAAATATTTTAGTACTATGCACATTTATTTTGCACATTTTATTGCCATCAACCTGCACATATTCGGCCTCCAGTTTCTACGGATACAATTTACTCAGCAGCAGCTTACGAATGTTCTACGAATTTATTTGCGTATATTCCCTGTTAATTAAATATATATACTTATCCTTTATTATTCACTTTACCTTTTACAATAGTTATTACGGTGTTAATAGCTGTGTTAGAATCAAGTGCTTAGAGTGACAAACTGTTAATAAGAATGATTAAAACGTTGACGGTACGCTATTGTTTACCTTTAATTTGTTAATAAAATGCTTATAAAATTATGGGCGTGTTTATTATTTGCTTTGCTTTTTTGTATTACTATTAATTTAGTCGAAACTATTCCATTAAATTTGTGGAAAAGAACATGTAATAAAAATAAACTAAAGCCGTTTGGATGACGGTAGATATTGATATTGAAAATAGGTACGCTCAAATAAGTACTACTAAAACTATGAACTCATAAACCCTCGTAGACCCTGCTACGCTCGTAGACCCTTAATACGCTCGTAGATACTTGCTACGTTCGTAGCCATGCGCCTACGCTCATAGATGCGACAAACTAGTCTTGCAAAATCTACGACTCTGTATACAGTGCTACTTAGTCCAGGAAAATACCTGTAGTTAGAGGAAAATCTGCGAAAAAGTAAAAGTTGTACTGAAATACCGTATACCATAACTAGCTTCCGCTAGCGGCTTCGCCCGCGCGAATAGTGTTTTTCCCAAGGGAATATTATATATGACAACAACCATTACCCTATGTGCTATTCCAGATTATAATATATCTCTGTGCCATATTTAATCCAGATCGGTTCAGCCGTTCTGGCGTGATTGAGTAACAAACAAACATCCATCCATCCATCGAAACTTTCGCATTTATAACATTAGTAAGATATATAAATGAAAAACACTGCCATGGGGTATATTTTTGTACCGTTAACTTTCTCTATTCCCGTATTTTATGTACCCAAAATAGACAATATTGTTGTCAATACATATAAACATACTTGAAAACCTCAATTTCAATGTTAAACCCCTCTTGAGCATAAAAACATAATTTAACTAGCTGAAATTACTATACGCACAGATTCAGTAGAAAAAATAAAAATCAAAAAATAATAATTTTAACTGAAAAAGCCCGTACTCGAATACTAAGATACATTAATGTATCTAATGTGAGACTTTTTGATGCAAAATTGAACAAGGAATAAAATTATCCTAGCGACAAACAAATCAAAACCTTGCGATAATTAAGCATAAAACTGATTTTTGACAGACTATTTTTTTTTTATTTGGTTTTAGGTTTTGGTCCTTTTAGGCAACATTACATCATGAGCATAATTTTGGGGTAAAATTACTTAACTAGGATTTTTTCGCAACAAATGTCTTTATATCCTGGCCTGTACTTAGCCAAATTTTATTCTGTTTTTGTGTGTTTAAGATGACTTTGCTTTTTATGTATATGAATTTACTCGAAAATATTTTAACAAGTACTTGTAATGGACATGACGACAACATATTATAAAAGCAAATTCTGAACGAAATCTACGTGTAATTAAGTGGCGAAATATATGAAAATTATGAACTATAAACCCGCTTAAACTTTGCTACGCTCTTAGCTCCGTACCTACTCACGTAGCCGTAAATACTAAGCTATTCTTGCGAAATCCGCAATATTATGCTTGGCGAACATATGCATTTTCGGCATTCAATATTATCATATTTATATTTTTTTTTAATTATAGATAGGCTCGCACTTGACCACTATCTAATCTGATAGTAAGCGATGATGTGTTCGACGGTGAAGCACGCTTGCCTAGAAGTAACCTATTCCCTCTTGACTTAAAGTCTCCGACAGGGAATTGCACTCCTTAGCTCACGCGTAATGAAATGAAATCAAATCATTTTTATTTGCATTAAACATGAGTACCATACATACATAACAAATTGTCATGAAGGGATGTTAGGATACAAAATTATAGAACGTCATGTTTACCTTGGCAAATGGCATGCAAATATTAATAAAGAATATAAGTCAAAATACTTACTAGAATGTCATATTTAGTAGTAATAAACAAATATATAAATGTCTTGCAAATGTCGATTTTAACTTAAACATAACCCGAATACACCTCTGTCCGTAGAGTTACCCCAAAATATTATACGATAGCGCAGAAGTGATGACACCAATCCATGATAAGCTGTCACCAAAGTATTTACAAAACGTTCACCATGTATCGAAGGCGCTTGGCCCTATGTCTTGTTGTCCGATGATGAAACGGGATAAGTCAAATTAGATCATGCAATACCATAGCATACTCTACAAAATGTAACCCATTTCATTATTTTTAACCTACTACAAAAAAAGGAGGAAGATCTTAATTCGTCGGATTCTTTTTTTTATTCATATTTCTCGATTACACAAAGAGAAAATTATGAACGTTAGCAAGCATTTGCACTCGGAAAGTATCATTTGGTTAAGTAGAACTGATAAAAAAGACCACAGATGGCTACCAGAACTTCTTAATAATAACTATGTCCCGAGTATGTTACGGGTAATGTGTTCAGCGACTATGATGAAGCAAATACATACAAATGGGTCTGATAAAAATGGTATTATCAATTAGATCTGATAATGAAGCTGGAAGGTAGACACTGGAACTCCGTTATAAAACAATGTATCCTCATCGTGTTGGGCTTATTGGAATTGTGATGAGGTGTGCTCTGGCTATAAATGATTTCCATGGTAATATGAACTACCAAAAACAAAAAAAGGGAAAAAATAAATAAATACTTAACAAAGAATATACTGACGTCCAAACAAAATTCTACATAGGCAAAAATAACTTTCTTTTCCGAAGTCGGTGTCGAAAGACCAAAAACAATAGGTACCAAAGACACCGACTTTTTATTACAATTGCTTCGGATGGTTTTTATAGCACCGAGATTTCTTTATTTAATACAAATTTACAATAAATATAAGACATACACCTTCCGGAATAATTTCCAGTAGTTGGTGGTGAAAAGTCAATTAAAACCCGAAATCGGATGCGTAGTTAAGAAGAACAGCTCATAGTTTATATTATAACGGTTTAATAGCTTCAATTAATATCATAAAGTCAAAGTATTTATTTCCTAATTGAAATGATAAATGATTTTATTTCTGTAAGTTCGTTTGTACAAACACTTTTACATATCGATCATATTTTTTAAAACTAGATGAGGTCGGCGTGTCCTATCTGACTTCTCTGAGAAGAAAGGCCGAAACAAACTCAGAGGTCACAGTCTCTTTTAAAGTCCAGACAAAATCTTGGTTAGATCATGTGAAGACCATGTAGACTGAAGTCTGAAATGGTCTTTTGAGGAAAAAACCAGCCAGATTGAGTGGACCTGTCCAGTCAGTGCACGCATTTGTCAATAACCGTTCAGCTCAACTCTGAATTTAAGGAGCTCAACGATTCGAAGAACAATACCAAAGAAAGGAGGTTTAGAGACATTCGGGTAGGCCGCATAAACTCCTCAAACTGCCAGACCTTGATTAAAACTAACTTAAATAAATAAAAATTAGAAACAAAAAGAAAAGTATGATCCACATAGTCTTCACATTCAAAACAATTAAAATAAACTTAAAATAAAATAATGTAATACTTTAAAAAGTAAATATCAGGTCACTGTCAGAAAAACAAAAACGCAAGGTGAAAAAAAAAAAATACCTAATTAATTAGAGCAGCTCAATCTCAAGCCTTTTTGTCCTCAACGTAATCTTTAATGGTATAAAACGCTTTCTGGCACAACTTACGTTTAATAAATGATTTGAATTTATTAAGATCTTAGATCTTGTAAGTGGCTTGGAAGATTATTATAAAAGCGTACACATTGACATCTTGATTGATTCTACAATCCATTCGCTAAGGTATTTTGTTATGGAGAAAACGGACACGAAACTCCAACTTTAAAAAAAAAGTGCTTAACAATTTTCGCTACTCATTAATTAAACGTGAGGACGATGCACCTAGAATAATCACACATTTGGTACCTATTATTATAAAACGTGTAAATACACGACCAGAACCTGTACATTTACCTATTACAACAACTAAAGAGAATGGTGACCTGAAAAATGTTCGTTTCCAGAACAAAAATACAGACGGTATTTCATTAAGCTGTGTATTTTAAAACCAAATCACATTACAGCTGTCGCGCGGGACTTTGAACGTTGATGCAGTTACAACCAGTATTCCATTTACTTAGTACGTTAGCCTCTTCTTTTATTGCTCTCCTCCTTTTAACACACTATGTGTTGCACATATAAATAAGAATTATATTGCTTACCCGATATCAGTGAGGAAACGAAATCCATTTATTTATTTGTTTATTTATGTACACGCAAAACATTTAAAAAAGAAAATACATACAAAGATAGAAAAGCACAAAGGTGCTGCTTATTTCTAGTGAAATTTCTTCCAGCAGACCTGCGACAGGAGATTTGGATAAGAAAAAGACACAGTGTGTAGAAGTACAAGGAACGGTAATACAAAAACTTAACTAATACAAACATAGTATAAAAATTCCAATAATTGCCTAAACACTATTTAATTATATTGAAGAGAAAAATAAAATAAATACATAATAATAAAATAATGTATATATATATATAATATAAAATATCACAGGATGGAAGAAAGATAGTGTTCTTTGACTTGCTTCTAAAAAATAGAGATACTTGCGAGCGTTATGGATCTTAGGTGGAAGTGAGTTCCACAATCATACTGCATAACAGCAGTGGGAATAGAAATGAGGACCATTTAGATATTTTCAAACATTTAATGGGTCTTTCATTATCTATTGTATATTCATATCACCTGATGGTAAACGACCACTATTAGTTATACAATACTGTCCACCTTGACCAAATGTCAATCATTCCAGGCAATCGCACCCAACGTAGTTATGCAGTTATTACCCGATATTCCATTTACTTAGTACGTTAGCTTTATTTTATTACTCGCCTACTTTTATAATGTGTTCCAAATTACTCGTACGATGACAAAAATAACAATAACCGACATTATATTTGTGAGTAGACTAGGAACTAAACTTTCATTTTTAACAGTTTCAGTAATATATTGTGTTTTAACAGATTCCTCATACAATATAGTCGTCCAGAGCAAATTAGGTCATGGTAGTCAATGCCAGCATCGCTGATGCTGTGCTTCTTCTTTTATTAAGTGTTCAATGTAAAATGTACGATGGTAAAATAAGATTTACTTACTTAATATCCGTGAGTAGACAAAGTGATATTCTATAATGATTGGGATTTACTATTTGGCATTTTGGTAGCGAATATCTACCCCATACATTTTTAGATTTTTAACCATATATCGCTGATAATTTCACTTTGTCTGGAGCCCAGAATCCTAACCCCACTTATATGTAAACGCGTCAGTGGTTGTTTGAAGTGTGTTTTGACGTACATAAACTCACGGCATTTTTTCCCATGAGGTTAGGCAGAAACTACAAAACGCAACCTGCTAAGGTCCTTAAATACTCATTTTGCTTCATTTGCGTTCATACATCTATTTATACTCGCACGCCGGTTATAAGTACCGCGCACCTGACCTTTCTGAAGAACTTCACCAATAAGATCCCGTATGTCCTTCTAAGGCGTCCCTTCCCGGCGTTTCCACTCACGTCTGCCTTGTAAATATCTCGCCTTTCATTCATCCTGTTAACATGACCAAACCATTTAAGCATACTGTTTTCAGTTTTTTTTCACTACTTCTCAGATCAGATTTTTCGTACAAAATAATAAGCCAAAAACTGACCATCGAGTGACCACTGATCCGTTTGTTAATTAATGGAGTTAGAACCTAGCTGCCCGTCGCGTCGCTAAGATGTCATCACGAGAATAGCTACAGACAGTTATTTAAAGTCATACTGCAGATCAATTAATCTGCCTGGCCTTTACCAACAATATTAGCGTCGCTTCCAACCTTACCGGATTTAGCTGAATACCAATATTTTACATAAAGCGATTGCCTATCTGACTTCCACAGTGCAGAAACTGCGTAAAATGATACCCTTTTCAAGACTGCTTGTCAGAGTTCAAGGACCACAAATGACAGCCGGAACCAAAGACTGCTTGTCAGAGTTCAAAGATAACAAATGACAGCCGGAACCAAAGACTGCTTGTCAGAGTTCAAAAACCATAAATGGCAGCCGGAATCAAAGGCTGCTTGTTAGAGTTCAAAGGTAACAAATGGCAGCCGGAATCAAAGACTGCCTGTCAGAGTTCAAAGATAACAAATGACAGCCGTAACCAAAGACTGCTTGTCAGAGTTCAAAGATAACAAATGACAGCCGGAACCAAAGACTGCTTGTCAGAGTTCAAAAATAACAAATTACAGCCGAAACCAAAGTCTGCTTGTCAGAGTTCAAATATCACATATGACAGCCGGAACCAAAGACTGCTTGTCAGAGTTCAAAGATAACAAATGACAGCCGGAACCAAAGACTGCTTGTCAGAGTTCAAATACCACATATCGCAGCTGGAATCAAGGACTGTTTGTCAGAGTTCAAAGAAAACAAATGACAGTCGAAACCAAAGACTGCTTGTCAGAGGTCAAAGATAACAAATGATAGCCGAATCCAAAGACTGCTTGTCAGAGTTCAAATACCACAAATGGCAGCCGGAATCAAGGACTGCTTGTCAGAATTCAAAGATAACAAATGACAGCCGGAACCAAAGACTGCTTGTCAGAGTTCAAATACCACAAATGGCAGCCGGAATCAAGGACTGCTTGTCAGAGTTCATAGATAACAAATGACAGTCGAAACCAAAGACTGCTTGTCAGAGTTCAAATACCACAAATGGCAGCCGGAATCAAGGACTGCTTGTCAGAGTTCAAAGATAACAAATGACAGCCGGAACCAAAGACTGCTTGTCAGAGGTCAAAGATAACAAATGACAGCCGGAATCAAAGGCTGCTTGTTAGAGGTCAAAGATAACAAATGGCAGCCGGAACCAAAGATTGCTTGTCAGAGTTCAAATACCACAAATGGCAGCCGGAATCAAAGACTGCTTCTTAGAGTTCAAAGGTAACAAATGGCAGCCGGAATCAAAGACTGCTTGTCAGAGTTCAAATACCACAAATCGCAGCTGGAATCAAGGACTGCTTGTCAGAGTTCAAAGATAACAAATGACAGTCGAAACCAAAGACTGCTTGTCACAGTTCAAATACCACAAATCGCAGCTGGAATCAAGGACTGCTTGTCAGAGTTCAAAGATAACAAATGACAGCCGAATCCAAAGACTGCTTGTCAGAGTTCAAATACCACAAATGGCAGCCGGAATCAAGGACTGCTTGTCAGAGTTCAAAGATAACAAATGACAGTCGAAACCAAAGACTGCTTGTCAGAGTTCAAAGAACTCAAATGAGAGCCCGTGCTTTACGAGGCTTGGTTGCGTATCGCCATATAACGTGTGGTCACCCATTCACGAATTTACCTCGGCACGAAGACCAGTGCATCTGTTATTATTTAGCCATAAGCGTACTGCAGATCACAAACAAAATAAAAACATTATACGAAAACAGTTTACTTTAAATCATGCTGCTCAATTAATTAAAACACTTTCAAAAGTTGTGCGATTCTCAGCGTGTTCAACATATTTCTGCTAGCACAACAAACCATGAACTATGAAAGTGGGGAAGAATTTAATATCCCTGTAACGGATATAAGTATGTACTGCTGTGGATTATGACATTTCGCCGGCGGTACCCGAGGAGTTACGACCATCAAGTTTAAGACTCCGACACAACAGCTTGTAACATAAACATTACGTGTTTGTCACCGTTTCCGATATAAAAGCGAAATGCGCGACAAACCGTTAAAGTGCGGATTATCCGGATAATTGAATGATTATAGTTGCTCGTAGTTGACAGACCTGTTAATGTCTTGTCAAGTTATTTTGTGCCCTTTCACTTTGTTGATAAACATGTGCTCTTTCAGACTTCCAAGTGCTTCAATTGTTGAGCGGATGTTGATATTATAACGATGTTTGTCAAATGTTTGCACCACATAAGTGTTCCAAGAAAAAGATTGAAGGTACTGTACATTTCTACAGCGCATTAATCCGTACTTACATAAAAGAAGACAGAGTATGCTCTATCACTATTGGACGGGACTAAGACTATTTTATCATAGATTGTCAACGACTTGATAGAATACCATTGTAACGTAGTTCATCATCATCTTCCACATCTTGCTTCGCCCACTGCTGGACATAGGCTTCTCTCTTCTTTGGCCAATCCCCACGCTATCTAAAGTTGGAGATGGTGGACCGGTATGATTATCTGGGCCAAATTCTTTAATTTGGCAAAGTATATTAGCGGAGATATGACGAAAAATAATGTGTTTAAATAATTATTGTATTTTGCGGTTGTTTGTTTTACTTTAGACGCTTTCACGCGCACGTCTTTTTACATCGTTCTCACATAATTGTAATTTTCCTACATGAATAATGTAACCAATTACTTGTAATTACAATTTATTGATGGAAAAGAGTGTCCGTGGAGTTTCTTGCACGTTCTTCTCCATAACTGACGCTTGCGAACGTGCAACTAGCTTTATTTTAGTTTTTTTTTGTGTACAATTCAAAAGTACCTTAATGGTTTTGTTGTAATAAAAAAAAATGAATAATATAGGTCATACGTAATCTGTTAGAAATACCGTGTAATCTTTCGCGATTCAACCAACGATTTGATGCTAACTACTCAATTTCTTAGTCATTTATCAACGTGGATTGTATTAATCACTAGCTTTCACTCTCTGTTGCGGCCATATGGTTAATGGTTTCACCCCTTTTAACCCTCTTCTAAGTCGCACCTATTACCAATCAACCCTCTAGCCGAACCTTATGTTATACCTATAATTAAATTTTCCTTTTTTAGGCTAAGATTGGGCGTTAATATGTCAATCAGTCGTTCAATCTATCAACTAAAACTTACAAAAGGGACATACAGTTTTACTATATATTTCTTTTTATTTATTATGGGTTAGCTCTTTACTCTAGTCTAGGTCGGAGGTGACAGAGACAAATTCGACGATGGAGTGAGCTTACCCAGAAGAAGCAGAGCAGAGTAGAGCTGTTATTTATACAAAGTTTTATTTTTACAATATTTCTTGTTCTCTAAAATGATTCGGTAAAGAAAAAGAGAGAACTCCTTAAACAATTTTTTTTGTAAAAGTTACCGCGCGTTAGACACACGAAGCTGCTGGGTCATTAAGATAGAAACTTTTGCTTAAGAGCTTTAAAGCTGTTTATCCTGTGCATATAAGTGCCGTCGTAAGAAGTAAATCTTCAAGCAAAGTCTTCAAGTCATTTGACACCAAATTATTGTTAATAATATGTTATTAGTGAACACTTGCATCTTGACACTTCAAACCATAGTTTGCTGTTCAATATACATTCTGAATGATTATAACTATCATTCATGATATATTTCATATAGTGATTATAGTTATATAATTCAAGAAAATAGAGTCAAGAAGCTCATCCTTTCCCAAAAGTAAAGCATTCGGTACTCGCTACTTCAGCCTACAATACCCCACAGCTTGTCAAACATTACTTCTATGCTCATCTTTACTTAGTTAACAATTCCAATCGAAATGTACATAAAATCACTAACCAAGTTCGCGAAATTGAGTAGTTTCCAGACAGACAAATAGAATGTGACTTCAAAACTTATGTTTGCCGGCAAAGTTTCGCCATGAGTTATACGAACTACTCGTATCTCTAAGGGTATATAGATCTTTGAATTCTAAAGATCTAAGAGATTGATTTTGCAAATGTCACGACCTTCACTTTGAGTAAATAAATAATTAATTACAAAAGTTGCAATTTGATTGAAATTATATTTTTTTTTTTACTTTTTTGTATAATACTCGTAATATTCAAAATGTAAAACCTATGTACAGATAATCAAAATATATAATAAATCTGTAGAAAAATCGTTTTTTTACATCGAAAATATTAAAAAAAAAAATAGCCAGGGTGTTAAAGGAGAACCAACAGAATCCATTTCCAGCATGTTCGACATTATGTTTTTTTTTAATTTATTTTCACCCATATCTCCGTTAATTGTGGACCGATTTTGAATTTTTTTTTGTTTGACGGTATATATTCCCAAATAGGTCCCATTTTAATTTGGTGAAGATCTGATGTAGATCTTCGGCAATATACAATAGAACTCTTCAATAAATAACGGCAAATCTCTCGGGATTGCTGCAATAGCAGGTCTGTTTATTGTTTATACCATTTCATAACATAACATAACGCCAGTATGTTCTAAAGGGGTACGCATATATGTACAGTTCACATTGGTACCTACACTCTCATTTCACCGGTTATGTTCAGTTTCATGATATTCGTAGTCGTGATTGGGCTTATTGAAATCGTCATGAGATGTACTTTGGCTATAAATGATTTTCATGTTGATTGGAGGTACCTACCAAAACTAAAAAGAGGAAAATAAAAAACCGTTTTTAACAAAAAATCAAACCGACTTCGAAAACAAAACAATACAAAGCGAAAAATAACTTTTTTTTCGGAAGTTGGTGTTGAATAACGGAAAACAATGGGTACAAAAGACACCGACTTCGGAAAAGAAAGTTATTTTTCGCTCTGTAGTGTTTTGTTTTGGATGTCGGATTGTTTTTTTTTGAACGTTTTAAATAAGTTGAATAAAGGTGATAATAATAATGAATCCTTTATTTCACTCTTCAGGTTCACAACAGTATATAATACTTACATACCACATTTAAAATCTAACAACAAAAAATGTTTATAATAAGCACTTTTCTTTCTTTCTAAGCCAAATAGGTACTTGACTTGTAGCTTAAATGGTTAACAACTATTAAAAGGCTCTTGTATAAAATTTGCGATTTTGCTATAAATCTTCTCTTAAGGGAAGGGTGCATAGAAAGGGAAAAACCGGTTAAATTTTATGACTTGTTTCGATCTTTTGGGATACAAAATTACAATAGAGTTTAGGCAATACGCATACCTACATAATTTAAATAGCTAACTAAGATATCTCTTCAACTACTCAGATAAGTTTTCTTCTTTCTTCTTTCCAACTACTCAGATAAGTTTTCCATACAGAATAGATTAATGTGCATTAAATATTTTCTTTCTCCACATCAGAAGACTTATTCTCGTACTTAAAATCGTTCAAATACCGTATTATCAACTCAGTGAAAATGAAAAATGGATTTTTTGGCAGATTGCGAATTCAATGCGAATGTTAACGTTCCTAAAAAGTAAGGACATTGCCACTCTGTTATATAATTTCAATATACGGCCTAGTTAACCCTGTTATGTACGTTCTAACAAAACTGCAATTCATAATATCAGTGCCTATGGCGATTTCAAAGCAAAATAAGTAATCTAGAATATATCGATCCGTCTATTTACGACCAGATTGTGCTTTAAAGCCACGTTGCTATGATATCGTGCGCTCGTCAAAATTGTTTATCAATAATAAACAAACAGTTGACTCTCAAGGGTCTAGGGTATCTCAAGGGTCGCCTTCCAGTCTAACCGGATACAGCTGAGTATCCATATTTTACATGGAAAGACTGTCTATCTGACCTGCAAAACCCAGTAACTGGGCAATACAATACTCACCTTGACAAGACTGGTGTCAGATATTCTGGCTTATGGTCTATATGTAACCAGAGCTGGGCGAAATACATGCTTTGCTTTAATAAAAGTACAAACTGCAAAATACTATCTCGCATGTATTTATAATAAGAAATACAAAATATTTTTAAGTCATGTATTTGAAATAAAAAATACATTCGATCATCCATCGTGACATTCGTACTAATAAAATATTAACTAGTTAACTGTCCAGATCGCTGAATCGGCAAAAGACAATGGTAATTTCTACTGTGTCTACTAATTAACGTTTAAGCAGAAGTTTCGTGGAAAAAAAACGATTGAAATGAAAATGACAATGTCAATTGACATAATACTCGACCATTCGACGTACGCGGCAAGCTATCGAGCGCTATTCTGCAGAACGCACCCATTTAATAAAATCGCTAAATGCATTTATGTTCAAATGTATTTTGAAGCCATAAGTATTGAAATACTAAATACAAAATACCTCAACGTCAGTTATTTGAAATACCAATTAAAAATTACATTTTTAAGAAGTAAATTATATTTTTTTTATTATCGTCTTGCGCTTGACCACTGTCTCACCTATTGGTAAGCGATGATGTGGTCGATGGTGAAGCACGTTTGCCTAGAAAAAACCTATTACAGGGAATTGCACTCCTTAGCTGAACACATAATAAAAATGTCCCCAAAATGTTTTATGCGTATGAGTGGGATATCCACCATGTAGCGATGATGCATCGCTGTACGTCTGGTAGTTCGATGATGGAACGGGTTGGGCGGAATTAAATCGTGCCGTTCCATCGCACAATCTCCGAAACGTAACCGATAAAAAACCGACAAACTGGCAACTCGTCGACGATGTTCAAGGTTCTGAAGCCTTGACTTGACCAGTGCCTCATCGCCGATGAGCCTCTTGGCCCGCTTATCGATCGCCTCTAGTGCATCAAGCTGGTATTCGGCAGATCCATCCCAGAGATGAGAACAGTATGACAGTACTCCATGCATGATCGAAGTTGTGCTTGATACAAGTAGAGCAGCTGTTCCGGCGTGAAGTACCTTCTCACCCCAACTTTCCCCCTTTTTAGCCGCCAGCTGAGCCTTTGCTTCAATGTATGGCCCAAAATTGAGAACCGATGAAAACGTAACACCAAGAAGCTCATGATGGTCCGTTATTGTCACGGTTACATCACGGAAAGTTGGAACCGGGTGAAATTGGCTCTTTTTAGAGGCAAAAAAGACATGCCTGGGTTTTTGCAGCATTAAACCTGACCAGATTGACATCGCCCCATTCGGAGACTGCTTGGAAGGACAAGTTCAAACGCTCCACCACGGCTTCACGGAGAGACCAGATCTGCGGCCCGGTAGCCCGTGCGTTGGACAAGTATCTCTCAGCAACAAAGCTGTCGTCAGCATACCCAAAGGTCGGGGTTTTAGCGGATCGTTAATGTGCAGCAAGAATGAAGTTGCTGAGAGTACCGACCCCTGATGGACCCCGGCATTAATATACAATTGGTCCGACGAGCAGCCATCGATAACCACTCGAATAGACCGATCTCTCAGGAAGTCTGCAATCCAATCACACAGACCACCGGCTATCAAAAGCCTTCGAGATGTCGAGGAAGACGGCAAGCGCTTCTCCGTGTCTCTAGATGGCGTCACTCCATATGTGAATGGCATACGCTAGAAGATCCCCAGTAGACCTATTTCGACGGAAGCCGTAATGGCGGTCGCTAAGGATATAGTTCGTTTCTAGGTATGTCAGGAGCTTAGTGTTTATTAAAGGTCCATACTCTTACAGAAAAACGAAAAAAAAAACAAATACGAAACAAATACGTATTTGTATTACAATTACGTATTTTGATTACAAGTAATTCAAAAACTGCCCATCCCTGCCTGTAACCACAGACAAAGAAGTACAAATGACAGCAGGGACCACAGCTTAACTTGCTTTTCGAGACATGTAGGAGTCTCGGTATGTAATGGATGTATGGACCCACTGACCTGCCGAGGTTGGTCGGCAAGAGTTGTTTAACCTTGAAGATCGACCTGTGCGGCTGTTATTATTAAGCCACAAGCTGTTCGTGGCTGTCCACTGTGCCTAACATATTAGAACAAACATGTCTGGCTGGCGCGGCGCACAAGGCAGCCGTTAAAAGCATTTCAAATTTAGAATATTTTAATCTTATTCGATATTTCATCGCCTGTCCAGATATATCGGGCAATCTGTACACAAGCGACGTGATTCAGTGAGCATTTGAGCACTTTCTGACTGTCGTTCGTGATTGGTTGTGTTGTGATAGGCGACGAAATAAATCACGCTGGATTTACATACCTTATGCTCCATTTTGATTACATTTTTCCGACTTTGTAGCTTCTTGAAACATTGATTATAAAATCACTTAAAATTCTGATCATAATTGCTTGAAATTAATTTTAAATATATATTTTTAATGTAAGGTTTTCATGGGAAGTTATTAGAAATAAAACAATTTTAGTAGAAAAAATATTTTACCAAGCCGAAGAACACTTTTGTGAAGGCCTTTGATGTCTATCTAAAACTTTTTATATTTATATTTTGTAATTTGAAAGCTCTTTTCTTACTTCTCTTCTAGTAAAATTAAGTAAATATATATGTATGTTTATTTTAACTAATATATATGTATAAAATATATATATATGTATAATATACATGTATAAATATATATATATGTTATTATCCAATTTACTTCAATAATTATTTCAATTTTATGCACCTGCCATGTTATCTCTCCACCACCCTTGGTTGACTGGTGGAGAATGCCTCAGACATTAAGTCCGCCTATGTCTGTCCTATCTGTATGGTGCATGAAGCTTTAAATAAATAATAATAAATATTTATTAATGTTGTATCACGGTATGAATTCTGATTTCAGGATTGATTTAAATGTTTTATAAAACCTTGTAAAGTGTGTCTTGTATGAAGGAATCCGTAGTCGAGATTCGATTAATGTTTAAGTGTACAATAGTGAAAAAATCGAATTCGCCTTTTAGTAACGGATCCCTAAATAAGTAAAAATTTAAAATTTCCAAAACCGACAATTTTCATTATTTTTAAACTACATAATGTATCTAGTAGTAGACACGCTTCGATCAACAATCTATCGAACACGTAATTATGACACGATATCTTGCGAAAAAACCCCGATTCAAAAAGTAAAACGCCCATTGCCTTTGAACGGCTGAACCGATTTTCATCAAACATGGCTAAGAACACTTCCGATAGTGTCACTTTTCAAACATAAAACTTTCAATCAAAAACGGTTCATCCGTTTAGGAGCTATGATGCCACAGACAGACGCATAAATAAACATTTGCAGATACATATATACACAAATATACAAACACACAAGTACACACTTCAAACTTATAACACTCTTCTATTTCGTCGGGGGATTAAAATAGAGGACAAGCAGACCTCTAGTGGCTTATATATTATTTAATTAATATATAGGGTGGGTGAACATATTCTTGGTAAGACACTCGTCATCGATTGCGAAATCAACAACTGACATTATTTGAAAGTACCTCTACTTAGAACTAACGAAGAAAACATATGTATATTAACAGAAAAGCTCCCTGATTAGTAGTTTGCTAAGTAGTTCTTTAAGAGAGTGGTATTTATCTTCGCGATCATGTGAACTAGCTTTAAGAAGCTTACAGCTTACAAAAGTTCTAAAAGAATCTATAGTTTAGGTACTAATCTTTCCAATGTTATAAATGTGAAAGTTTGGATAGGTATGTGTGTGGAATTGTGGATGTATGTTTGTTACTCAATCACGCCAGAACGGCTGAACGGCTGAACGGCACATGGCACAGAGATAGATTATAGTCTGGAATAGCACATATGCTACTTTTTATCCTGGTATAATGTTCTCTTGGGATAAGAAAATACTTTCTTCGCGGGTGAAGCCGCTGGCAGAAACTAGTAAGAATCTTAATTTAAAGACTCTATAATCTTTTCTTTTACAAACCTATGTTACGTTAGGGTAGTTTCTAAGTACAAAATAATAATACCAGCTTATTAATATTCCTCTGTAGGGCAAAGCCCTCTTTTCATATGGACAAGGTACATACACCTGCAGAGAAACCTCGCCCCAAGAAATGTATAAAAAGCGACATCTATGGACAGCAAGCTATACTACGATTTTTACGTGCGCCGCGTGCGCGCTATCTCTGTGACATCAGTGAAGTTAGTTTTCTGTAGTTATTGACATCGATTCTACAAGTAAGCGTGCAAGATAACCATATAACAATAATTGGTTTCCGTTATCGATATAAAAATTTTCATGCGCTAACCAACATCAGCATATTTAGGCAGAATTGTATGGCTAAAGACAGGTGCTGCGGGTCGAGGGGAAGTATATAGGGCTAATAAGGTGATCTTTCAAAATAAAGGAGATTCACTTATATACGTATTATATTATACAAAATTATTTACTATGCATAAGGTATTAATTAATTTTATAACCCAATTTAGATTAACAAATATTCATTTACTGGAAAACTGATAATTTACATCTCTCGAGATTTTCAATACTGTTTACTAAAATCAATTTACTTAAAACAGTAACTTGTGGGGTCAAACCTATACTAATAATGGAGAGGGTAACCTATATTTTCTGTAACTTAAAGCTGCTGGTATGCGCGTTCCACTTATCCTCGGGGTGGCCGTGCCAGGTGTTGAGCAAGGACAGGCACATCCTTCTAATCTTGATCTCATTCAATTTACCATTTATTAAAACAAGTTGCAATGGTTGCAAATCTTATACTGGCTTGACAATGAGCTTCGGTTAGTACATTTTTTTGACAGGTTTATGTATTTGACAAGTTATGGATCCCAGCTGCATATAAATGTCTTCGGACAGTGATAAGTCAAATTCCATGTCTTATAGCACCAGTTGGGGTGGTTGTAAAAGAATCCGTGGTTTGGCTATTCACAATATCACGATAACGGCTGGATTGGCCCATGGCTTCACACTTCACTTCACCAGTTCCTTGGCACTCATAAACGAAGTGTGTTTTTTATAAGGAAGTAACTTAAAAAAAATAACTTCTAATAATAAGATTAAATAAAAATTGATTTTATTTTGGGTTAGGTTAGGTTAAAACGGGCTGGTTTTCGCACCTCCACGACCAAGCGCTTATCCTGCGTAAAAAAAAAACTAAAATTTTATTTTAGATTACACTTGCGTCAACATTTAATTCTCTTAAATTCTTCAATCTTCTTCATTATCTATTTTATACTCGTAATATAAATTACACGGCAAGAATGATGTGATGGATGATTCATCAACATATCGATAAATTTCACTACCGTGTTTAGCAACAGATTGGCGCAGCGGTATAACAGCTTGACTCGTGAGTTATAGGTCCAGGTCGAATCTTACTTCGGCCTAACGATTTTATTAAATTTTAAAATTCTGTTGTGAGTTTTTAGAAATCTGTTTTGGAAATCTGTTTTGGGAACAAGTTTGGAAGTTTAAAAATATCAATAGGTAGGTCAGGATGCGATGGACATTACTCGTATCTAGCGGTCGCTAACCGTCAGTTTTTTTATTTCTAGTTAGAATATTTTAGCAGTTTCATTGATGTCACAGAGATGGCGCGCACGCGGCACACGTAAACATCGTAGTATATCCCCCTGCCCATAGATGTTACTTTTTGTACATTTCTGGGGGGTGAGATTATTCTAGAGTTGTATGTACAATCATTTATCAACAAGCTTGCTGAAGGCAGTGGTAATTTCAATTTTATTGACCGTAGCTGCCGCCAATCCACAAAACTTCATAAATTATTGTCTATGTGATCATTCAGATATTTTAAGTATACTACTGTAAAGTTTCATCAAAATCCGTTCAGTTATTCCAGCACCTTCCATCTATCAGTCTGACAATAACCTCCAACTTTATTAAATTACAAAGTTTTCATACCATCGAGTTTAGCTTCAATAATAAGAGATAAGTATAGAATTTATGAAATGGACGAATGTGCCCTTCTTTGACCAACTTCGTCACTATTACAGCCAAACAGCAATGACCGTTGGACATAAGTCCACAAGTATCGCTGCATCAACCAATCCTGTGGTTCCCCTATCCATCAGATTCCCGCGACCTTCACCAGTTCGTCGGTCCACCTTGACAAACTTAGATAACAGATATTGATTTATTCTTCTTTCGTTGGTAATTTGCGGGCGGCCTGCGAATACGAAATGTTATTTCAGATCTAGAACTCCGATTACCATAACCAATGAATTGAATCAACTTACAGCTGAGCATGAGTTATTGCGTTTTTGCATTCTAGTTTGGAGTCATACATTAGGTAGGTCTCATACGAAGGTGCATTTCAATAATAGTTTAGGTAAGCTACTTCAGAGTAACATGACATAATAAAAACAAAAAATATTAAGATGGTATTAAAAGCCAGCCTGATTTCTTAAAACTGGCCTGTATTTATAGCCGACTACCGAATTTAAAAAATTGTGTCGTAGGTCGTGAGTTTGAACCCAGGCAAGCGCTTTACTTTGTGTAAATTATTTCATCACAATTGCTTTTAAAACGGTGAAGGAAAACATCCTGAGGAAACCGGAATTTCCTAGAACTAAAAACTCGAAGACATGTGACATTCACCAACCCGCACTGGACCCGCGTGGTGGATTAAGGCCCATTACCTCTTTCACAGAGAGGATGCTTGTGTCCCAGCAGTGGGCACATTCTAAGGCTGATGAGACTTGTCAAACTCTAGCCTGAAAACCTGCCAAATTTTGGCATTCAAGTAGGATTTGACAAATTGACACTTAGGCTCTAACTTTTTTCATTTAGAATCGGGCTTAGGAATCGGGTCTTCTTAACTATCATTCTAAATGACATCCTCAAGACATTTTCTATCAGCGATAACCAAATTTGAAGCGCCGAAAATGTATAGGAAGAAATAGCATGTGGACAACCCATATATTGGCATTTCGACAAACGCTGTAGCGGATACACTATCACTTTGTCTTGTGTCCCCCTTATGCATGTTTTACGAAGTGACGGAACTTCTTGCTCTCCTAATAAGTATAAGCCCGTAACCTCAAATTTATTACAACTGTGTCTCGTGGATCACGTCCACCGAGGACGACCCTTCGTGTTAAAATGCCACATTCCGCCCATCATTCCGACACGAAGTTAAATTGTTTCTTGAGCTTGTTACATTATTTTTGAGGATAGCACCCGCTACGTGTTTGATTCAATAAAATCGCCAAAAACAATCTTACAAACTGATTCTGCATGTTGATCAGCTCAATCTTTTCTGTGATCTTTACTACTTCACAGGCAAAAGCCCAGCGGTGGGATTAATAGAGTTAATGCACTGATGAGGGCCCAGAGCGGTTGGTGAGTTGTCACATATCTTCTCCCTCCATCTTTTTACGAGCAGTATTTTTTAGGGTTCCGTACCCGAAAAGTTCAAACGGGGCCTTATTGTTGTCACTCACGTGTCCATCTGTCTGTAGTCTGTCACCTAATTTTGTTCCAATATTTTTTTAACTTCCCATTGACAACAAACAAACACCAAAACATACTACATTTGGTACGGAACCCTAAATGTCCGACTCGCAATTGGCTGTTTTGTTTTTTTTTTCAATCTCACTTTAATTAATCGTTTTCAATAGAATTATACACCATTGCTAGTCATGATGGAAATCGAGACGTGTGTGCACGCAGGAATTCATGCATAAATTCAATTCCACCGAGCCGTATTCATGCTGCGTCAAGACGTACGCCGTACTTAATTATACATATTTCGTTAGAACTTGATGATATTCAGCATCTGAGGTAGAGAGGAGCATCATATTGAGTTCGTTAAGTGGCCTGAATTCTTGAAATATTTGTGGCGGCTGTTCAGAATACTGTCATTCGAAGGCTTTGCAACTATTCGTGTCATTTACTCGTATTTGTTAAGTCGCAGATGTACTATTGCATACTACAGTTTGCCTTCAACAATAATAGTGGACAGACCAGTAACTCAGTGATGAGGTTACAAAACTATTTTATCATGATAGTTAGCAGTGGAGAAGTTCTCTAAGCTCATAATAGAGACTCGGAGACAATCTACGACTGTACTTCTCTCATGCAACTTCGGAGCTTTCTAATTTGTAACGCATTCCGTTTTAGATTAAACGTCTTTAATCTAAAACGGAATGACATGACGACATTTATTTATTTAGAAATCATGCACAAATGTACAAAGGCGGAATTAATGCCTTAGGTATTCCCTAATAGTCAACCAAGGGTGATGCAGAGACAACATGGCAAGTTCATCCTTTGATTCTACTATAATATTGTAAATGCGAAAGTTTGGAAGGATAGATTATTGGATGGATGTTTGTTATTCAATCACGTTTGGACGGATCTGGATGAAACGAATCCTGGTACAATGTGCCGTTGGGATAACAAAGCGCTTTTCAAGCAAGCGAAGCCGCTGGCAGAAGCTAGTTATTTAATCATTTAAAGATCTACTAAAATATATGAAATAAATGTACATATATAATAAATAGGGGCCTAAAGGTAAAATAAATGTTGGTAGATTGGTCTACCAACATTTCTTATTGGTAAGACGGTGGGCTGATGACATAACAAATACGACGAGAAACGATTGGATAAACTTAGGCAAGGACAGAGAGTCATGTAAGGCTGGAGGAGGACTGTACCCAAGAAGGGATCCATATTTCAATTAATAAAGACTAATACTTATAACACATTATTTAAATGTAATAATCAAATGGAATTTTAACTTTTATTCTTAATGAAAGAATCAATTTTAATTTATAATTCAATGATCAATTTGAATGTACCTATAATTCAATAATCAATTTTAATTTAATAATCCATAATATACCATTGAATTGTAAATTATTAATTTATAACGTAACAATCAATTTCAAATATTTAATTTATTTTTAACTATAATTTAAAGGCATTCGCAAAATTGTTTATATTGTTGTTTCTACACCATAAAGCTATATTTTATTATTATTATCACTCATTGTACTAACATAAAATTAAGCAAGCAAATAACAATATTTGAAATGTAATTGCGAAATATGGAATAAAAGGCTATAATATTATTATTTATTACTATAAAATAAACATAATAAATACCAAAAAAAAAAAATTTTTATGAAATAACAGAAACTTCAACATTCAGTTTCTTATTAACAAAATGAAATCGGTTCTCTATGTTAATTTATTTGATTCGTTTGATAAGGATAACATATAAATAACTTTGACAGCTTGACTAATTAACACAGCTGGCGAAAACACTCGTATGTAAAATATATAATACAATTTAAAACTTTTATAGCTAATGTGTATATTTGGTTGTAAATAGATCGGCTGAAACTAATTACACTTTTAAACATTTTTAGTGTACTATTACTCTATATTTATTTTTACAACACCTCATTTGTCAAACAAACACTCGCATGCAATACTGCGTCTTACAAATCTAGGTATGTATTTGCAAAGTTCGAAGCCACACCGACGAGTTCCCACGCCAGTGAATCCGAAAGGTTGGTTGCGCAACGTGAAGGAGTTATCTATACGTGCCGCGGTGGCTATCTTTTGTGTATCGAGTCCTTGAACTATCGCGTGCTAATCGGTTCGAGGCCGGTTCGCAGCCCGCGCCAATCTAACGCCCATCTTCCCCGTCACGCAGTTACATCGTCTACTTACATAGATTATTGCAAAACTTTCACTAACGAAGAAAGCGAGTTTGACCCTCAGGTTCTAATAGTAGTTTAGTCAGCTGTCAAATTATAAATAGTGATTTTGTTGGTATAGGGGCTGCTTTGAGGAAACTCAGGAAAAGAATACCTGGAAGGATTTGGGAACGGCCTTTGCTCTGAAGTGGGACAGTGTCGGCTAATATAAAAAGGGCCGGCGTACCTAATATAATTACCTTGATATGTTTTCAGTCTATAGAGAAAAATTAAAAGACATACAAAGATTGAAAATTAAAAAAAAAGTTTAAAGAAAACTAAAGATAAAAATACAATTAAAGATTTAAAGAATTGCTATTGAGTAAAACACCATTTATAGTGATAAAGTCGGTGCTCTGTCCTAGACATCATGTATAATATGACAAAGTAACTTTTTATTGTAGTTTTTAATAAGCCCCTATATATTCATTACTTCTGTAAAATGTTATTGTTGAGCTTTATTATATAGGTTATGTTATGATATTAATCTTTCAAAATGATCATAATGTAACCAAATATAAATTTGTATTTCTTAATTTAAAATTAGGACCTGGGCGACCGAGTTCTGCTTGGGTGAAAATAGAGAAAAAGACGTTTTCTAAAAATTTAACCTTTCGTTCGATTTATCGCACCTGAAACCCTCTACATACTAAATTTCATGAAAATCGTTGGAGCTGTTTCCGAGATTCAGATTATATATGTATACATATATACAAGAATTGCTCGTGTAAAGATATTAGATACGTAGAAATGACAGAAATGACTTTTAGCCCCATCTTTCGGCAATTTCAGGAGCCTGAATTCATCGTAGTCTTTTTGGGGCAAGACACAAGTGTTTACGCAAACCGCAAAGGCTGGTTCGAGGTGGCGCTAGAATAGATTGTCTGGCAAGATATGAAAAGTCCTTTGCCCATCAGTAGACATTCAATCCAAAAAAAGTGTATCATAGCTAGCAACCCTTCTGTTAGCATCAAAACGATGTAGCACTTTGTGTCTAAGGCCTACTTGCACGATAAGCTTAACTGAGTTAGTTACTAACACAAGGTTAAATTGACAGTTTATCATACGATATTGTCAATTGATTATTTAATTATTGTACTTTGATTATTGTAAGCGGTCCCGTAGAGAGCGCTACAAGGTGCTACGAGGGCGCTACGAGATGTTACGCATGAGTACGAGTGCTACGCGTGTGCTACGAGGGTGCTACGCAGGGGATGGTTGCCTGCTCTACAATTCTAGTACTTGAAAAATAAAACTACCATCTTATAGCACTGTATATTTAGCCGTCAACCGCAAAAGTTTTCCATTATGTCTCTTAGAAAATCTATTTCTATGGACCTAACTTTAAATTAATTTAATACTTCTCTTAAATATGTAAGTGCCACAATTATTTTGGAAAATTAAGAAACATAAGAAATACGTCTCGATTATGGGGACTAAACCCAGGACCCCACTCTCAACAATCCAACCAGCTTAGACCAAAGATTTTGTCAAGGCCTTATCTTTCCATTGCGAATTATTATTGAATTATTATAGTTTTTATTTCTTATTTTAAATTATTATTAACGTTGCACGTTATAATTTAATCATAATAATACGACAGTAACAGATAGATTACTGTCCTCATACAAACACATTACAATAATAAATGAAAACATTGCTGGAATCAATAAATACATTTCAAAAGGTACGCCTGAAGGATCGTAAAGTAAATTAAATTATTTGTTAGTAATGTGTGCCTAATATCGACGCGTCACGAGATGCGGACCGCAGCATGTCAGCGACGACGCGGCGAGGCGGCGACACGGCGCGGCACAGCGAAACCGTTCCTTCAGCTGAAATATTCGATGGTGGATGGGGAGGTTGTGCGAGGTCACGCCTGCGCTCGGCTGTCTCCGGCCGCGTCCGCTACCACTCGGCGCCGCTCGCCGCCGCTCGGCGGGATGACGGCGACGCGCGCACAGCGACCTCTTGCGTGCGCCGCTACAGTGCCCCATCGAGTTTACGTCCAGCGACCACGCTGCGGACTCTGCCGCTTCTCTCACTGCCATCGAATTGTTAGCTTAATATCGTTCCTAGGCGACTCGCCTTTGCGAACGACCGCCGCGAATCTTTGCTAAAACGTATAATTACAACACGACACTCCGCAACTAACGCATATCTCACAAAACGGGCTGTTCGTGCTGTAAACGAGTCGAGCGCTTAATCGATCGACTGCATTAAAAAGTAAAAATTATTATTATCGTTTTGCAGTCGACCTTTGCGGATTTTGTTGCGCTGCCATAGGTGTTTTTTAGTTAAACTTTACACACAAAGCTAAAGTGGTCAAATATTGCTTAGGATTATCGAGTAGTCCATAATACCGTGTGGTGCCGTCCTGTGCTTAGTCTGCTCAGTGAACATCAGTGCGTCAAGATTGTCGAGGTGTTTTTCTTCGTTCGTTTCGTTGCGGGCTTATTGCTATATATTCTTTCGGTTGGATCTTGCTTTGTTTTGTTATATTTGTGGGGAAAAACGCGATCCATGCTTGGAGTTATGACTACCATGGTATGGTTTCCTTTGTCTAAGTTATTTATCTACTTTTCTCTTCTTAGTAAAAGAAGTTAGATCACATACATTATCACGTATTGATGCTTTTAGATTGAACGAATGTTACAACATTTTATGAAAGACCATCGAACCATTATTCTTTCATAATTTCTTGTAGGGTTTGTTGGTTCTGACTGAGTAGTTTATATCTAGCCATTATCTAGTTATTTTGTATTTTATTTAGTCGTTTACATTGTATTTCTATATTAAAGCCGTGCTTCTCGCTTTGGAAGCTTCATTGTAACGAGAGTTACAGTCGCTACATTGTACCTATCTACATTCATAGTATGGCGGCGATTCTATTGTAAAAACAATGCAGAGCATGCTGCCCCTCCCACGACTCCAAATTCCGGGTGGACTCCCAGGGGTTCTGGTCAGGCTTGAGTCGCGCTACATACAATATCCATCAAACTCGCATTGTTGGTGTAATGCACAGCTTTAGCTCATCTGTAGCCACATCAGTTCGTATTGCTGCTGGACACTATTACATAACGTTATATACTTAAAGTCGTTTGTTGTATGTGACATATTTCACCAGTTAATGCTACCTTATCATTTTGGATGACAAGTGACAGTGACAGCTGCAGAGGTCGTTTTGTTTCTCTTCATTAATTTCATATAACAGGCCACTTATAACATTTTTTTTTTACATGGTTAAAGAAGAAACTGAACAAAACTTATACCAGAATACATTAACACTACATACATTACATTACCCAAAATAATCAATTAATTACTTTCATATTGCTCGTCGCTATTAAGACAAAACAGTGTTTAAAACAAAGGAATAAAGTCGCAAGTAAAATACACTTACGATTTACCTCTTTTCTTGCAAAAACGTATTATTAACTAGTCCTGTAAAAGTCCTCTGAATTGGCATTTTAAAAGAATCCAGAGGCGAAGAGCTTGCGGCGGAATTAAGTTAGTGTTTCCATGAAGGAAATGAGGTATTTTGTGATAAACAAAGCGCTCTCATAATTTATGAATGATATATGTGTGTATTATCGTGTTTCCTCCGAGAACATGTACATATTATGTATGCTTGAAGTTCGCAACCTGTCTCCTGGGCCTCGTAAAGCGAGTTTACGTAATGTGGCACTCAATGCTACACGTCTTTGACGCTGGGTTTAGCCAAACTAAGTAGGTACTTATCTTCTTAGGCCAACTTGCGATAAATACATACTCAGAGTAAGTTGCTAACACGAGGTTAAATAACAAATTTGTCATTCATTATTAGTTAGTCAGATAACCCTGGGTGGCGCAATGGGCCTTAGGATTCTTTCTTACTCAATCACTATAGTTCTGAGATATTTCCAGATATTCAAAACTAATTGAAATGATTACAGGTCGTTGAAGCTCAAATACATTTCTCTAATGAAATGCCAGAAGAGTAGGTATTCAAATAATAGTTAATCACTGTCTAAACCTTGTACATACTTTTTGTAATTACAATAAAATAAACATTTTACCGAAAATCCGTAGGAATAGAACTTTGTATTTGATTCGACGGGGCGGCAGTCGGCCATTTTTTTTTTTTGTTAAATTACCCAATGTCAAAATCGTACTTAAATAAATAAACGGACGCAAAATGTCAAAAGCGCTAAATTACCTAAGATCACAACGTCTAAGGAGCAAAATGTCCAAATCCCAAAAACCAAAAGCGCAAAACGTTAAAGTGCCAATAACGCGACTAAATAAGAAACTACTAAGAAAATTAAAACGAAATGTAAAACTTACAGTTTATTCGGGAAACATTTATTTTTATTAAATATTCACTAAAATTCAACAACAAATGTCACAAACAGTATAAAATCTACTATGCTAAATAAATAAATAAATAAATACATAAATAAATATAATAAATAAACAAATAATTAAAAAAATCAAATAAATAAATAATTATGACAAAAGCGCAAAACATCAATAGTATTGACGTTTTGCACTTTTATCTTTTTCGATTTGGACATTATGTTCCGTTTACTTCGTGAGCTTTGGTCAGTTTGCGCTTTTGACATTATTCGACTATATTGTTTTTTTTCAATCATCCAAATCCATTTACAAGTAGGCAAAATATTTCTCTTTCCTCTTTTTACATTTTGCTTTAACAAAAAGAAAAAAACCAGATTGTACTGCCATTATTTGAAACATCCTAAAACATTCATCATCATAAGCTTTGTTAATGCTAGCTGTGCAGCTTTTTCAAAATTACTCGTTACTAATAAACAATCATCATATTTCCACACTGTCCACACAGACTCAAGCCTTAATTTATAGAAGATAATAACATACAAATCTATACATAATTAATTGGCCAAGTATCAGTTTCTGTCACGATTTTCTATAAGTCAGAGATTACAATGGCAGGACGGGTTGGTTTAACGAGACGTTTCATTCGATATTCGTATTGTATTGTCGTTCAATGTCAGTTTCCTCGTGTCCGTCATTATTCTCGAGCTCCAACAACGGAGAGAAACGTCTTGCGCACATTGAACATGTGCACAAAAAGATGAAAAGAACCGCCTCCCCATTGACACAGTGTCTTGAATGAGGCCCGGCCTCGTTCTCCGCTTTCAGGCGCTCGTAGCTCTATGCCTATTAGACGTGCTCTATACACTTGAACTACTGTCTTAACCGACATTTGTGGAAACTTAAGGTGGAGCATCCGAATACTTATGCGATATAGTTGCGTTTCCTTTTGTCCATTCTTATATCATTTCGCTGTTGAAATAAAATATACAAAACCATACCATCGTAAAACACCGTCAATCTTACCATGCAGTTCTGAGATTGTTAACTAATACCTAAATACGATTACCGGATTAGAAGAGTACGAGGGTTGAGAAGTGTACGTGCGGATAGATCGATCATCTATGCAAAACACGGCAATCGCACTCCTGGAGTCGGCGTCGGCGTTCGAGCGAGCCGTGCTGGAATGTGAGCACCTGGAGGCGTCGGAGCACGGCGGGTTCCGGTGAGGACGTTGGCGCAGCGGCATGGAGGAGCGCGCGCCGGACGTGCCGCTGATCGTGTCCCCGCCGGGTGGTGGCGGCGGCGGCGCGGGCGCAGGGGCCGCTCTCACAACCTCGCGCCGCGCCGCATCCGCGCGCGGTTCTCGCGACACGCCGCCGCCCTCCACGTGGCGCTCGTCGGTGCGCGTGCGTGACACCGGTTTCCGCGGCTCACGCAAGAGTGTCGTTCGCCTCGAACCGCCCTGTAATGGCCTCAACGGGTTGCCCGCCATCGGCAAGGAGGTAATTCATTTATCTCTTTGCCAGTCTTTGTGTTACGATGAGTGTTTACTACATTTAA
The DNA here is from genome assembly GCA_947562075.1 of Orthosia gracilis. Lineage (NCBI taxonomy): Eukaryota > Metazoa > Arthropoda > Insecta > Lepidoptera > Noctuidae > Orthosia > Orthosia gracilis. The sequence goes on from OX387268.1 coordinate 47,713,786, forward strand.
GTTTAAGCGATCTGAACGGGCTAGTGGCCATTTGTACACTAAACGTTATTTCTACATAGGATATTGCTCTTTAACATTCAATGTTGTAAGACAGAAGGTCCAATTTATTTTGGCCTGTGCTTGTCGAAATAATTTGGGAAATAAATGATATTTTCTGTGACAGACAGCAGCAACAATAGGGAGAAAACTTATGCGTAATTTATACTGATAGCGCATACAGCGTGAGCCAGCGAATGAAGTATTCAAAAATTTCACACCAGTGCGACCGCTACAATCCACGGTGGAATGGGGACCATTCCGATATACGTTACTATTCATCATTATTTTCATTTAAAATATTGTAATAGTTTTACAATGTTTTGAAACAGGAGCGACAATAGACCTATACGTTTTAGTACTTATTTCAATAGATGTGTTCAAAAATTAAAAAGGCTTTTGTTAAACATTACCGTCACAGAGCAAATCGACCTGAATCCACACAACTAGTCACTAGTCTGCAACCTGCATACATAGGTACTCGTACATACACGAATACTTCATCCATTAATTTATATTAGTTACAAATCTTAGCTTTTGAGAATGGATTTTGTTTCCTCATTTCATCGGGAATGCCTTTGCTGACGTACCTAATATTGCATCCTACTTATCTCAAACATACTTAAACTAACTTGTAGAACGTATGAACTAGCACCTGTTCTAGTAGTTTTAAACTAATGTATCCGTAAACATTACGTAATTTCGAGTAAAAAGCACTCGGTTAAGAAATCACGGCTATGGAGCAAACTGTAGATAAGTTTCGCTTATACCTACGAGGGTATTAATATACATAGTAAAAACCATAGCATGAACTTAATCAAATAAGTACCTAACTCTTTGTTTCAGTAAAGTACAATGCCGATACAGTCAAATATTATCCTACTACTAAGTTTATTAAAATGTGCAATATGCCGTGCAAAGTTACGTATATTTGTAACAATGTACAGAAATAAATAATTCCCTCATGAAGATTGTACATAACATACGAACGGTTCCGCATATTCTCCTGAAAGTGCGTGTTAGCCGCAACATACCCACACATACCGACAGCTACCTCACTAGTAGGCTCTCATAAACAATGATGACGTCATTGTTCGCAGGTACTGTCTCTGGGCGCGACGGGCGGCCACAAGGGAACCACGCAGCCTTCTCACCCCTGCACTATCCTCCACCATTCTCCTTACAAGGTAAGAATTATAACTACATCAGACTCAATACATTCATGTATACGAACGACATTCCGAATGTTAATTCCAATTTGCCCCCACAAATCTAATCTACCCTGTAATTATTTAACAACTACAGTGTAGCGTTTGAATAGTTCGTATTATAGTTTGCACATAAGAAAAGTATAAATTATATTCGTCGCATTGACCTCGCTCTACTCGACACAGTCGACACGCAACACGCTACGATTCCAAATAGTTTGTTGTAAAATATTTAAATTGTTAGCTATAGTAGTCTATTAAATGCACAAACTTGTTTTACAGGCCGCTTGGGATTGGTTGATCCTAATACTGGTGATCTACACGGCGATATTTACTCCCTACGTGGCCGCCTTTCAACTAAACGAGCCCGATTTTGACAAACGATCCCGTAGCTTCGGCGAGGACCCCATAGTAGTCATCGATATGATAGGTAACATTTATCTCTAAATCTCAAGGATTCAATCAAATAAATAAAACTGTGACACTGCGGCATACTTTGGCTCTTTTACCAGTTCTCAGATGGACACTAGCCAAAGAAAGGTCAAAGCCTTGGGCTCTGCTTCAATTCCAAACACCAAAAAAAAAAAAACCGGTTCAAACGTGAAATATTCATGCTGCTACATTATTTTTGTGTCACCAGTCAACATATGCATATTCAGTGTAAACCTAATCATGAAATTAACGCAGAATGTTTTATTTCCAGTGGACGTCACATTCATAATAGACATCCTAATAAACTTCCGCACCACGTACGTGAACGTGGCCGACGAAGTGGAGTCAGACCCTGCCAAGATCGCCATGCACTACCTGCGCGGCTGGTTCCTCATCGACCTCGTCGCCGCCATCCCCTTTGATCTGCTGCTCTTCGGAACCGACACCGACGAAGTGAGCTGCTTTACCACCTACATACACCACATTTGGTTTCATCTCACATACGATATCTACACAAACTTAATCTTAGAATTAGACAACAAAAAGGAATGGCTGAATAGAAGACAAAAACACCAACGGCCTTACCGTGATTCGCAAACTCATATCGATAGTCGCTCGCCCAACAGCGAGAATCGATTCAAATCGTTTTTGGAGCGTGAACTAAGTAAGTTTGCATTTCACGGTGGATATCCAGACGATCAGTTGTCCGAAACGGTGTCACAGCTCTCGGAACCCCGAACTTAATACACTGAGAGTTCACAAAATAGAAATGCAGTTAAAGTAGTATATAAAAATAACACAGTGGTCACAAGTGGAGGCCATACAGTACAACAAGATTAGGGTGGCGAAGCACGATACATTCCGCATTGTGAAGGGTAAAATAGGTCATAAGAATATGAAAGCGAACTAGGTCAAGTTAGGGTTGCACGATATAGACGAAACAATAAGTACTTATACAGTGTTTGAACGGCTAAAGACTATTTCGTTCGGGATGACCGGTTCTTTCGGACAAATGAAGTTCTGGTTATTTCATAGCGAGTCACGTAGTTGTGGAATGCAGTCAATGCAACTGCACTATCGATTAGGTTACCACAGCCGATCATTTAAAGATCCCACTTTATATTTGAATCAATTAGCTATTCATAGTCAATTATTTTAAAACAATCAAACTGTGTAAAACCGACTAAATCATTTCATCCAGTATGTTTTGTTCGTAAACAAAGTTGATTTGTGATTTTATTTTGATTTAAGACAACTACTTATTACCTGTTGATTTTGTTGACTATTAGCAACCAGTCGTCATTTATTTTATCATTTGTTAAATAGTCACAACTAAGTGTGGAGAATGCCCGAAGGTGGGTGCGTATTGAATTTGTAATACCATTTCTTGTTACAGCAGGGGCTGGAAAGTGATGAGGTATACCATCTTTGTGAACTATTTTTATGTTGCTGCCACTCAATTTTATTATATTTTTAGTTGACATATTTTATTCATTAATTTCCACTAGCCATTTTGAATCCACTAAGTGAATGCTTTAATGGAAGATATGGACGCTTCCCATGAGCAAAATGTTAATCATTAAAAGACGTACACCGTTCCCGATATGTTCCGAGCTCACTAGTGTATCACGAGCTTGCCGCCGCAGGATAGCGACCCGGCTGTACCACATGGCTAGATCCGACAGAACATCGCCCTGCGTAGCGTTTTTTTATAAATCATAAAATATACCTGAGTCTCAATAGTCTCCTCCCAAATGAACAAAAAAGCTTTCAAGAGCCGAGTTCGAATAGTATGACAAGGGACCACCTACTGTGGTGGAGTTAGATGCGTCTTGGTATTCAGAAAATGTATCATTTTTTTATATATTTGAGCATAATATTTTAGCTTTATTAGCACATACCAGTAACATTATATACTTAGATTTGTAATGATATATTACTTGCATAATTAATTACTGATATAGTTGAGAACCTCATATGTACGTACTATTTAGTACCACTATCTAGAATCACCTAAATAGCATCAAGAACGAATAATATTTTAGAAGGCATCAAGTAGGTAATTAGTTAGAAATTTAAAAAGAAAGAAATACATAATTTTTGTCATGCGGATATGATTTTATAGTGAAAATACATCGGTGGAACATTTTTCATTGGCTTTTCTTAGTAAAAGTACGTACAAAAGTCACGATATGCACAGAGCTTGGTAGCAATTACGCTCACACTTCCCAGACTTATGTACCGATCAATAGATCGCCTTATTCACGACAAGAAGCACCAAGTTATATTGTCCGTCCCAAACTTACATAACAACTTGAAGCACCCACCTTACATCAAGCAATATATCAATATATTGATGTACAATACTGTATCCGCCACTGATCTGTATAACCACTTACATTTATTTACTCATCGTTATTTGTGTTTGTTAAAATTTATTAATTGGTTTAAATGATCATCACATTGTTATTTATTTTCTTACATACATAAGGATTACCTATTTTTATTTTAAATTAAAATAAATTGTTTTGAAACTATTTTATTTATTTTTGTTTTTCCTTTTTCCAAATCCAAACCTCATAAAATTAAATCAAAACTAAAACTACCCGCAGTGCACGGTTCGAACTGAGAACCCATGAGAGATGGGCGGTACGTTTCTAAACCTGCAACTTTGAGTCATTCATCGAGAGCAAACCATCGACTGACAGCATCAGCTTCACAGCAAAGCTTTCCATGATAATACAGCACAAACCGACCACACGTGTGAATGTTATTACTAATTACAATACTTACATACTAATCTAGACCTAACTCAAATCTGTTTGTGTGCCCTTTACAACATAATTGCCAATTCAAAGCATTTCAATAAATATTACTAACTAAAATTTTTGAACACATTTCATACGATTCTATTAATTAATTTTACTGTTTATAAAACTTAAGAGCTCTTCTAAAAAATAAATTAATTTAATAAATAAGAAAGCCTCTAGGTAATTATTGATTCCTGCCTTTATTTGTGAAATAATCATTCAACGTCGAAAAAGTTTATAACTTTAGGTAAGTCCACAAAATCTCTAAATTCGGATATTTGCAAAATAATTCTGCCAAGAGTTTTTAAATGCACCGAGTTTTAATGAAATAACTAATCTTTGTAAATATTTCTAATTATTGTATTCGCTTAAGACTTAAACTCACACGACCATTAAACATTCACTACAACAGCACGGTGTAGTCTCCCGCGAGCTCAGATAACCTAGAGGGACTATATAATGACAGTGAAGTGATATCAGTAATCAACAGTATTATGCACCGCATTCTGTACGAAGCCAGCTAATTTTATAGTTTTAAACTAATCGCTTTTAATTCTGCAAACTACATACATATATCTAAGTTTGAGCTCAGCAGCATTCATAGGCCAGTTTTTGCTTAGTTAGCGTGGTTTTCGCTGCGAGGCCTCGTTGATGCTATTTAGTTTTAAGCGAACGTTTCATATAACGCTTGAGTTGGGTTTGCGGCTAAGTTGCGTTGCACGGCGGCTGTCGGGTTCTGAGGTGTGGTTGTGGTGCTTGCAGACCACGACCCTCATCGGACTGCTGAAGACGGCGCGCCTGCTGCGACTGGTGCGCGTCGCGCGCAAAATTGACAGATACTCCGAATATGGCACCGCCGTACTGCTTCTTCTTATGGCCACTTTTGTCCTTATTGCTCATTGGTTGGCCTGCTTATGGTGAGTATCTAGATACCTGTACCACGCAGGGAAATTCAAAACAACGAGGCTATAGTAAATCCCTTATTCTTCTTGGTATATCGTAATCTCTGTGCAATAAACTATCAGTCAATACTTTAATAAAGACGTTTTCAGATTAACCTCGTTGTAATTGAATAGCCCTATTTATAAGTACTTAATTATAGAACACATAAACATACAAATTCTATACTAAAACAACTGAGATATCCATAGTGCAATAACTTTAATTTAAACCTACAATGGTCATTTCTTTTCTCAGGTACGCTATAGGCAGTTGGGAACGCCCACAGCTGCATGCGCCAATCGGATGGCTGGACGCTCTAGCCAACGATGTCCAAGCATCTTATGACAATTCCACTGGTCCATCCATGAGGTAATAACCCAAAACATACATTATTTTGATCAATTTAAATGTAAAATTAATATGGAATGTTGCTTTTCAGATCTAGGTATATAACCGCTTTATATTTTACGTGCACTTCGCTAACAAGCGTTGGGTTTGGGAACGTTGCGCCGAACACTGACATGGAGAAAGGCTTCACGATATTTGTTATGCTGGTTGGCTGTAAGTACTTTTTAACTAACAAATTAACTTTTCTGACCCCGTGTCTACATAATCATTAAACAGGCTCGTGGTTTGCCGAATATTCGAGAGTTGGGGTCATTTAGTATTAAGTATGATGGTCTGAATTTCCCAAAACGTATTGATGGAATCACATATAGAACAATGCTCTGCTCACGTCTCTAGAAGAGGATTATTTTATTTTATTATTAATTTTAGTACATGGAGGACTTACAGCTACTAAATACAGAAAAAAAGGAAACCATAGTCAACAGAAAGCCTACAAATCCTCACGTATAGACTTATAATAATAATTTATGGTGTGAGCACAAAAACAAAAAACTCACCGCTTTAATTAAAGTAACAAGCAAATACTTAGTTTGCAATTATATGACTGATGACAAAGAAAATAATAAATAAATAAAAACAGAATCAAACGATATAACCTACTGCTACTTGAAAAATTTGAGGCACCTTCTGGCCGAATTCACACTGGTTGTGAATGGCTCCAAATCATATTCCTTGCATAAATCATTGAAATTTCTGCTTGCGCGCACAATATAACTGTTCTGCCTATAATTCATAGAAAAATGAGGTACACATATGGGTGGATTAAACCGAAATGTTTTACATGGCACATTGAAATAAAATTTTGACAATAGCTCGGGGTATTCCTGCAATAGGAGCTTTATTCTTATATTTTGTCACAATACTGTCACTGGGTCAGAAAAGTTGTTCTCACTGCACTGCACTAAAGAACATGAAAATCACAGAAATACTTTCTTCTTGCAGCTCTCATGTATGCCAGTATCTTCGGTAACGTATCAGCTATCATACAAAGACTATATTCAGGAACGGCTCGTTATCATACACAGATATTAAGAGTACGAGAATTTATTCGCTTTCATCAGGTACGAGACTGACCTCTGTTAATTTAATTAAATGAAAGATGAAATTTTCATCTTGCTCTAGACAAGTGGCATTCTACCAAAGAAAACTTCGCGATTGGGCAAATGTCTTAAATGTGTCAAGTGCCATCGAAATATAACGTGATCAAGCCCTTACTTTTTCGCATTTCGCGGAAAAGTAAGGGCTTGATCACGTATTTCGACAATCGTCAACGCTAACATCAAATGACACTGGTCTAGGGCCCAAGAGGTTCCTTTTTAGGGTTACCCTATTACTAAGATTTCAATGTCCGTCTGTCTGTCTGTCACCAGGCTGTATCTCATTAACCGTGATAGCTAAACTGATAAAAAAATAAATATATATTTTCACAGATTGTTTATTTTTATTTATTTATTTATTAAAACTTTATGCATAAGTAACAAAGGCGGACTTAAAGCCTTAGGCATTTTCTACCAGTCGACCTTAGGGTGGTGCAGAGATAGAAAAAGGCAGGTGCAACTAAATGATAGGATGAATAGAGAAAAGATACGAAAAAAAGGATTGTGTATTTCTGTTGCCGCTGTAACACCAATTACTAAAAAAACAGAATAAAATAAATATTTAACTGCGGCTCCTATAGAACAAACGTGATATTTTGCCGTTTTTGGGATAATGGTACGGAGCCCTACGTGCGCGAGTCCGACTCGCAGTTGGCCGGTTTTTTCCTTGTTGCCCTCTATTTAGTGCATAGCTGCTGTATAGAGCTATCTCACTCTCCGATGACCTAAAGGATGTGTCAATCCAAATGAATATTATAAAGAGGTAAAATTGTTTAATTGTTTGTGGAGGTAATCTCTGGAGGTAAAATTCCGACTTCGAAAACTCATTCACGGATAAGAAACCCTATCGCTAAGTGTCAAAAGACTTCATCACGAAAAACAACCAGTTCCAGTCACTTAGGCGTAAGAGCAAATCCTCAGAAAATAAAACCTATGCCAAAATAATTAAGTCCTTTTTTACTGTACTTGTAGATAGGGAACCCCTTAAGACAAAGACTGGAGGAGTACTTCCAACATGCCTGGAGCTACACGAACGGGATTGATACGTCCAGCTTACTCAAGGGATTCCCCGAGTGCCTCCAAGCAGACATCTGTCTTCATCTCAACAGAAACTTACTCGCGAATTGCTCAGCTTTTGATGGTGCTAGTCCAGGATGTTTAAGGTAAGCCACTACATTTTTTAAATTAGTACATGTAAAGGTTGGCCTAGCCTTATTCCAACTATTTTGGGGTCGGTTTCTAGCAAGCAGATAAATTCAAATGGATAGAATAGAATAGAATAGAATAGAATAGAATAGCATATAATAGAATATAATAATTTATTTAAAAGTAAGACCGTTCATAAAAATGTAAATTAGTGCAATAGTATAATTTCTAAAATAATGGTATAAATAGTGCTCATATGCAAAATGTAACTCAAATATTTTATTACAACTGCAAGATTATAAACAAGAATTTAATTGTTTGGTATTTTTGGGAGGTAATATGATGGTCCTTTTGGAGGTTAATTGTCGTAACAAAATATTAAAGGATTCCAACAGTATTCAATATAACATAAATAGTTCACTTGCGTGGAAAAGAAACTATGCAAACTACAGTTTTTCAAACACAACATGTTCTAAACCAAAAAAAAACTTCAAAACCTAAACTAAATCAACCTTGTGTTTCAAATGAGTCGATGAGCCTAAAAATTCCAAAAGGTATCACGATATCGTTTCACAAAGCTGTTTTTTTTGTTTATAGAGCCCTCTCGCTAAGATTTAAGACGACGCATGCGCCCCCTGGCGAGACCTTGGTGCATCGCGGCGATGTCCTCACCTCTCTTTATTTTATATCCAGAGGCTCTATAGAAATCTTAAAGGATGATATTGTTATGGCTATATTAGGTAAGTTGCATCTTTAGTCGGTAAGTTTAATTTGTCTGCCAAGCGTGGCCGAGATGGTATGTAAGGATCTGAGACCCTAAAGCAGTGGCATTCGATGTCAGCGAAGGCAATAATCCAAATGTCAAAATGTTAGTGATTGATCACGTGATTTTTCGATATTGTTTATCAATGCCATTTAATTTTGCCTTTTTGACAATCGCCATCGCCATGCTTTCGATGACATAATGTCACTTGTCTAAGGCCTCTGGACTTGTAATTAATATCAGTAGAAAATTACCATCCTCCTTGAAGCAAGCCTAGTGATTAATGCTTGCACGGCTACTGCCTTCTCATTATGAGAAATGTCCCACTGTAGAGTGAAAGCCCATATTGAGACACAAATCCATCCTCTTTCAAGATCCATCCTTTACTCAACTCTTAGTAGTAAGCTAATATTTATTTACATTATCCAGGTAAAGATGACATCTTCGGCGAGAACCCGTGCATCTACGGCACGGTGGGTCGCAGCAACTGCCGCGTACGCGCGCTCACCTACTGCGATCTACACCGCGTGCACCGGGACGACTTGCTGGACGTGCTCGATTTCTACCCTGAGTTCCGCGCCTCCTTTGTCAACAACCTGGAGATCACTTACAACATGCGAGACGTGAGTATCTCTACGTCAACCTGCACGGAGTGCACCGGGACGACTTACTGGACGTGCTAGCCTTCTACCCCGAGTAGCGCGCCACCTTCGTCAACAACCTGGAGATCAGCTACAACATGAGAGACGTAATAAAATAATTAATAATTAAATAATGCAAAACAAAATGCACAAATTTCAAGTAATGTGTCTTGACATGTACTGTATTGACATTTTTGTTTTTCATACAATTATTATTTTTCTCTTTTTATTGACATTGATTTATATTAATTTGTATTATGCAATCTTTATAATTGTTGTTTTACTGTCCAGGCTTTATTTAATTATTGAGATTTAGCTGGCTTATTTTTAATTTTATTTTTAAATTACATACTTGCAAACATTTGTACGCCCTCTGGCATAACATAGCGCACTCTTTGTTACCTGTATATACCATTGTTATTGTATCTATGTTAAACAAATTAATAAATGACTTATGACTTACGACTATTATCTATGCTGAATAATGAAAACAAATTGTCCGAAACTATATTCAAAAGTTACAATGATTTCCCAAAAAGAAATCACAATAATATCAAGATAGCTACGAAGCGACCCTAGCCCATCTACGATAGCGTAGGCATTTCGTAGCATTGAAAGCTTTGTTAAAAATGCAAACAGTTTTTTCTCAAAATAAGCATGCGCTACGAGCATGGCTACGTGGCTACGACCGTAGCACGTCTACGACGGCGTAGCCATTTCGTAGTACGTCGAATGCTCCAAATAAAAGACAGAAACATGAGTAACATTTTTTTCGTTTGTTGCAGGAGGAATTGGGTGGTATCGAGCCGAAGCGTCGAATGCGTTATGAGAACCCGAGCGATGCGCGGTTGTTAAGAGAAGCGTACGCGCGGACCACGCGTCGACCGCACACTGAGACCTTTGCGGAGAAAGTGGTGGGTCTAGCGTTTTATTTTCAAATTTAGTCTATGTTTCCAGCCTGTATTATGTTATTTTAGATATATTTCCGAAATTAAAATTATTTTGCCTTTTCTATAAAAAAAATTATGATGATGAATATCTGAATAGTGGATTCTAAAATCTATGGAGACTTAGAAAGTATTTAAACTAACCATATTTTAGTACATTTTTTATCGATGATGATATCGGCTTTTTCAAAAATATCAACTGTCACTAAATATTCGTCTTTTATTCATTAGTCAATAGCTTACATGTATGAGTTTACGCATTAGATATGTCATGGACCAAGTGATTAATCAGGGCACCATGTATAATGCTGGGCATTATGAATCTAGTTAATCGCGTACCTACCATGGGTCGACCTTCGAGTACGCAAGGCAAATGAAGTGAGTCAGAAGAAGAAAGCGTTTAACAGGGCTGCCAAGTCCTGCAAAAAGGCGAAGCGAAGTGCACGGTTTGACCATAATAGCCGATTATATATTCTCTGATCTTGACACGCCTATATCGCCTTTCTTCGGTGTTCCAAGTAGTTTGTGTGACTGGATTGCTGACTTCCTGAGGGATCGGTCCATCCGATTGGTTATCGATGGCTGCTTGTCCGGTCAGTTAGGTATAAACGCCGGAGTCCCTCAGCGGTCAGTGCTCTCGGCAACATTGTTTTTGCTGCACATTTATGACCTGCTAAAACCTGGAACCTTTGGGTATGCAGACGACACCATTGTTGCTGAGAGATACGTATCCGGCGCACGGGCTACTGGACCTCAGATACGGTCTCTTCGGGAGGCCGTGGTTGAGCGCTTGAACCTGCCTTTGGAGGCAGTCTCCGAATGGGGAAATGCCAATCTAGTCAGTTTCAATGCTGCTAACACCCAGGCGTGTCTTTTGCCGCAAAAAAGAGCCAATTCCACCCGGCTCCATCTTTCCATGGTGTAACCGTGCCGATAAAGGACCATCTCGACCTTCTTGGTGTTATGTTGACATCGACCGTCAATTTTGGTCCACTCATTGAAGCAAAGGCTCAGTTGGCTGCAAACAAGTTGGAGATCCTGCGTACTTCACGCCCGAACAACTGCTCAACTTGTATAAAGCGCAAGTTCGGTCATGCATGGAGTACTGTTCTCACCTCTGGGATGGATTTGCCAAATATCAACTTGATGCACTTGAGTTGATTGACAGACGGGCCAAGAGACTGATCGGCAACACTCAAAGCTCCAGAACCTTGAACACCGACGACGAGTTGCCAGCCTGTCGGTTTTCTATCGGTTACATTTCGGGGAGTGTGCGATGGAACTGCACAATTTGATTTCGCCTAGTCCTTTCCATCATCGGACTACAAGACGTACGGCAATGCGCCATCGGTCTTCAAGTCAAGAGTGAATAGGTTACTTCTAGGCAAGCGTGCTTCACCTTCGACCACATCATCACTTAACATCAGGTGAGATAGTGGTCAAATGCGATCACAAAAAGAATAAAATATATATATATATATAATTTAAACTTCTATTTTTATCACATTGTCTGATCCTTATGAATATTGCTACGTAACGGCTGGGTAATTCGATAATTATAGTCAGTGAATTTGTCCAAGAGCGAGCGAGGGAGAGCTGGGGAGCTTAGAGCAATCCGACACGGTTAGGTTACTTTAGACCCTGCCGACAAAAATAGTCAACTTTGTTACTTAAATAGTAAACATACTTACCTATTCTATATTAAAACCAATTTCAACATTAAAATAATTTAAAAAAAACACATCTTTTTATTAGCCGGCCCAGTAAGCGATGGTCATTATTCAGAAAGCCCGTCAATTTAATTATTTCATATTGCCGACTCATATTGGTCATTTTCCAAACTGCCCGAGCATTTTGAATAATGCCGTATAAATCACTTGGTGCATAACAGATGCATTGGTCGTTCGCTACTTTTTCAGGACTCTCAGTGCAGCGACGACGACACGGAGTCCCCCGCCAGCCGAGGCATCCTGGAGTTCTCCGCCGACAAGGCCGGCCAGGACGTCACGCCGCTCAACTTCAACTTCAGCAAGCAGCGCTCCACCACGCTCAACTCCATCACAGGTAAGCACAAGCGCACCCACGTGGAATGAACCCTTTGTTTCTTTAATATTACGACCACAAACCCGTGCAACAAAGTCACAGAAACCACGGGTGGCATGTCCTGGTAAACCTTCTTCTATTCATAGAGTAGATGACCTACACATTATATTATAGTAAATGGATGACCAATATGCATTTCCCTTCGCCATGTTTAAGTCTCTTCTTTACTGTATACCTTGTGATCCGTTACAATTTCAATTTATTTTTCTGTTTGATTCGTTAAGGGAGTTAATTTTTGTCTTGGGACCTTTTAATAATTTCAATCATTAATTTTTATATTTTGCAAAAAGTTTTCATAAGTTCTGTTTATATCGGTATCAAGTATTCGGGCACAGTATGCGTTTAATACGTTTTTAACTTTTTGCAAAATTTCTACAAATGTACAAATATCATTATATTCAATCAATTTGGACATGAATATTTAAAAAAAAATACGTATATGACGTTTAATATAATAGCGACTAATTAAAGTTTATTTCATTTAGGGCAGCATGTGTTACGCTTGTTTCCTTATTTATTTATATTCCTATTTACTGGTGACGTGGGAGGGGATGCGGTGTGGCTAACACTTAATATCGGCACTGTTGACGCGCTCACGGTGGCTGCCAGTGGCCGTGAATGGCCGCCAGTGGCCGTCAGTGGCTAGTAGGAGAGAGCCGCGTGGCTCTCGGCTGGCGGCCCACCGCGCACACCCCGCACCCCCGGTACCGCCCGCCCCGCTCTGAGCGCGGCCCTTGTGTGCAGGCATGCTAGCGCAACTTAAACGGAGCTTCCCAGACCTCTACCATCATAAAACACATCAGCCACTGCACAACAAGTACTGTAAGTATGCATATTATATACTACTTTGTAGTGCATGTATCAACAACCAAAATGGTTTATAAAAATCAAATTAGACACATCAAAGTACCGGTTGAATGGTTTCCATGTAAAATATCCATCTGTAAAATATGGGCACGCACCTGCCAACCGGAACTTTCACCCAAAATTATAACTGAATTGGCTGTAAAATGATTTGTAACATTTTTATAACACAGCAACAATAAATTTAAGAATATGCAACATGATACGGTATTTTACCATCAAAACATATTTCCATATGAGAAAAATCAATAAATAGCCGGCGACGAGCCAAATGATTCGAACTCATACCATTATTATTCTTTGTATTACGTTACTGTCCCAGCTGGTAACAGTCACTATAAATTACTATACACGTGCGTAATTTCCAGCGCAATCCACGCCTCAAACGTATAGAAGTCGAGCGGGCGTGAGGCGCCAGTCTTCGGTGGGCCCGCTCAACGACACATCGCCGCTGACGTGTGCGGCGGCGGGTGAGGCTGCGGTCAGCACGCCGGCGCACTCGGCCACACTGCCCGTGTCTAGCCTCAGCACCAACCCGAGCTCGTACTACACTAACGCGTCGCCGTCGCCGCCCGTACCCGCGCACCAGCACGTGTCGTGCGACGACATCCTCGCACCGGCCGCGTCCGTCGCTCCGCGTACCCCCTCCTGTCGCTCCGCGCCGCACTCCGCCGTCAACCTGCATCAGGCCGCCTGCGGCGGTCGCCCCGCCGCACTCGCTCTGTCTCACGACAAAGCACAAAATGCTGCAACCGCACAGGTAACATTCAAACACACATTTTTTTTTTAGTCAAATTGCGACTCGCGTACCAGCCAATACTAATTGTGTTCCAGGATAGCATGTCGCCACAGTATCAAAATGTAGGAGCCGCTGCGACGGCAGCATCGGTTGCGACCGTACTTACGAGGCTAGAAGAGTTAAGTCGTCGTGTGGCCGTACTGGAGTCCGGGCTCACTGCGGACGTGCGGCGGATCCTGCAGCTGCTGCAGGCTCGTGAGGGCCCACCGCACCTCAACGCGCAACCGGCGCACACGCCCTCCACTGTGCTGCCCAAAGCCTCTCTATCGGTGCCTCAAACGAATGAGGTGACGAATGCCACGTGTAACCAATTTATCATACCATGGAATGAATAGCAATAATTTGTTGTTTGTGTGCGTAGTGGGAGTGGAACTGGAACGGGGAGCGTTCGGAGCGCGGCGCGCGGTACGGGCGTGGGGAGCGCGGCGAGCGCACGCCGGGAGTGCAGCGCTCGGCGTCGGAGCCCCACGCGCCGCTGCCGCCTGCGCTGCCGCCGCCGCCGCACTCGCACTCGTTCTACAGGTAGTGTGAGGCGCGCGAGACGAGCGCCCCCCGCTCGCGGCCGTCGTCGCGCTCGCTCGCCGAGTCCGGCTCGTGCGGCTCGCTGTCACCGGGGGAGGCGGCACCCGGCGCCGGCGCCGGTTGCACGCGCCCGGCTTCGCGCGGGCGTTTCCACTTCTGCCGGCGAATCGCGCTCGCTCGGCCTGCCGAAGTCCGGAGCTTCCTCTGACGCGCCCCTCACCCGACGCATGGACCAATTTTGTACTTCCGTTAACGCCTAAATAAACACGTCCTCGCGATCTTGCGAGCGGGTGGCCTCTCCCGCCCGTGCCGAGTCCATTTGTAATAAAATTTCAATAATGTTCGCTTTAGTAAAACTTTAAGATTGTCCAGCGGGCCGGTTCGGTTGGTTCGATGAAGAGACACGAAGCCGTTTCACATTATATTGTAGTGTACAACTACACGAGTGGTTAGAAATGCAATAAGTGGTGGATATATTGGGTGCTTTAATTTTATGTATGTAATTTACAGGCTTATATGAGAAGTAAATTTTTACATGATGTATTACGTAATGGTATGTGTACAATAGCACTATCTAACCGTATTTTTCATCAACCCTTCCGTTCAATGTGTTTAAGTTAACGAATCCAAATGTAATATCAAAATTGACTTATTAATGTATCTACGTAATTATTCTATTCTAAACTTCAGCTAATTCAGAATGAGGCTTATAAGACTGAGAGACTACGTAAATACCGTGAACTGTATTTCCAGAAGCGAGTACCTAAACGATAACGCTTTCTACCCGTCCTTGCTCCTTGCCTTTACATAGTAGCTAGGTATGTGTAACACTACTGTGACGACATTACTGCTCCTTGTGGAAGTGCGCTTCTGAGGATTCACTCGACACACATTAGTTGCCGCATTGTCTTCAATGATGCATATCTACATAAATATTTTATTAAACTATTTTCGATTTCTTGTGTTTGTTTACTAAAGTATTTATGACCCACAGGCGTCAAGTACTTCGCAATCTAACGACGAGTGATAACAAACATTCACAACCAATTCAATACTCATACTTAATATTAAAATCCTCGTCTCGTTTTTCACTTTACTTTAATTACTATAATTGTGGCTCAAATTGTTAACTTTATGTTGTAATGTGTATCCTAGTTACGGAGTAAGAGATTTCGCCAATATATCATTATAAGCAATAATAAAGCCCACCGTATGTTTAGGATGTACATCGTGTTAATCGTAAGTGGCTGACACCCAACGTAAGGTGAGCCCGACAATGAGACCAGATAGAACTACAGTTTGTTTGTCGTCGCACTTAAGACTCTCAAGTATACTACCGTTTCCCTGATCATCATATCGTACTGCGTCATATCATTTCATATTAAAATTGATTAAATTCAAATGTTATCTTTTATATACTTCAAATTAAAGAGATTACTGAACATTCCAATTATTTCTGCTAGGCGTATTTATAATTAACAAATGTGTTTGCTTTTTGAATACCGGTCAATTAAAATAAAAATAGTAATTCGTAATTTTTATTGCACCATTTTATAGCTGGCACTCTCTCAACCAATCCTCCTGATATGCTCTCTGATGATCTCTTTGTTAGAAAAACCGCTTTTAAACTAGCACCTATACCTTCTTTGTATACGAAGGTACCTACAGTACCTACCAAAAGTTTATATAGTTTTTTTTGCACGGCATTATTGTATCGTTTGAATATGTGATAGGTACACAAAGCAAGGTTGCGTACCATTCGATATAACAATATATAATAACGCAAGTTTATATATAAATACCTAGATTAGATTTCTGTTCAAGGGTTTATAATCCAAGTGAAATTCCATCGGCGATAGCCTTTGTCGAAATGCCAAAAAGTTTGGGATTGACCACTTGACGTACCGCATTCAAATTATCCGCTAAAAAATTTGTAAATATACTCGCGCTAAAAGCTAAAAACCTATGAAAATTTACATTTTGGAGACCTCAGTCTACACCAGCGTCCCTAGCGGAAACATATTCAGAAACTACTAAATCGAAACTCTATTAAAACAGTGGCTTTAATTGAATTTTGTATTTCGAATATGTAAGACTCCAATTTTTTTTAAAAGAAAAATGTAGCTGCTCAATACTGCGGCCTACTCGATTTTATATTTAATCGCATTTTTACCGCATTAGAAATTAATTTTAAAGCAAACTTTCCTTGCGTGCGCTGTTTAGCAACTTTTAACAGTTATATTTATTGACCTTAATCAACAGTGGCGCCAACTGGTGAGCAATAAACTTTAGCCCCCATTCCATAGTAGTCGTTCGATTTTAAATATTTTGACAATTGTTGTCGCTGTTAGAATGTCACTTTGTCTAAGCCCTTACAGTGTGAACCGATTATGCTTCAGACTGATTGTTTATTTTTACAAGACGAGCACTGTTTGTTGAATTAATTCATCACAAACCTTATTGCTAAGCTATGGATATATCCTCCTTGTACAGAATGCTATTTTCCCTGTATTTGATCATGTTTAGGCAATAATCACTATTTGTATTGCATGGCAATATTAACTCAAATGCAGAGTTTATGATGACCCGCGGTAGTAACATAGTTTGTGAAATGAAACTGCCAAAACGATCATGATTACATGTTAAAAAGATAGTTATTTTATTCAATCTACATACACACCAGTCCATTTTATTAACACAAGAACGTTTTACGCTAGTGAGTATTTATCATTGTTAAACTCTAGACAATATCAGTCCAGAGAAAAATGCGCTAGTCACTGTGAAGAATGCACACATTCGTAAATTACCCAAGAAATATTGTTGAATGTTTACCTGAAATGTCACAGTTTTAATTTGAAGACAAATTTTCTAACCCTTACATAAAGTAATCTAAAGGTCTGTGGTCGAGTTAAAAATAAAATATAATAAATACTATCTGAAAAGAGCATGGAATATCGCACATTAGTTCAACAGTTGATTTTCTGCGAGTAGTAGGTTGTATTTAATGTAAATATTTAGATAGACTTAGGTTTGTAAATTGGTCAATTCCCAGATGTTATACTTATTCTTCAATCTATCTAGTTTATCAAAATTAATAGCTTTGCTTTATATTACTGTCATTATATGCTGAGCATTCTAGATCTACATTTAAGCATTGTTATTTGCTTTGTAGTTATAGAATTACAATTTGCCTGAATGTCATTGAATTAAATAGTTGTCAATAAAATATTACCATTCTGTATATAAAAAATAACATACATTAAAATTAGATCACTAGTGAAAGTCAAAGATCTCGCTCATCAAAGTGACCCGCTTAAATTTGATTAATACACAAACAGACACGTGGATGTGGCAGGTCTCAATCTTCCATTAATTCAATAGTTCCTGAGATCATGCAAAACTCCATATTTTAATTATATATTTTGCCGTAGGCATAAACAGAGATTTCATATAAATAAATGAAAATAACTAGAATAGATCCATGTTTAAATTATATATTTACAAATAAAAACAGTTGATGCTAAATCCTCATGTTCGTTATTTATAAAATTTCTGATTTCTTCAAAGCAACAATTAACAATAACAATACAATACCGACTTTATTATTATAAGCACTATTAATAAAATAAAACCGAGTGAAATTAGAATAAAATTATGACCGCAACATGTCTCTTTAATTAGGAGCAATTAAAATGATTTCAAAATAAGCAAATCGAAATAACTCACATGTGGAAATGGTTTCAAATATCTTATAAGGCTACTACGCAATCACACATCACTGTTTAAGTTGTTCACTGAGGAGTGCGTTATGAAATCTATTCACAAAGAATTTTATTGTTATGCTCTTCCTACGCCCTTTACGCATCTCCCCTGATATTTCAAAAATAATTCAAAATATTGTTCAAAGTTACAAATTCTACCAATCCTCGCTCCATCATTCGATAATTTCATTATTTTTGGTTAAGCTAGGGCTAGAGACCCCTTCATGTTTTTGTAAACTTTGCTAAAACCGTCACAAATGTAC
Source organism: Orthosia gracilis (assembly GCA_947562075.1). Lineage (NCBI taxonomy): Eukaryota > Metazoa > Arthropoda > Insecta > Lepidoptera > Noctuidae > Orthosia > Orthosia gracilis. The sequence goes on from OX387268.1 coordinate 47,732,528, forward strand.
ATTTCGAACAAACTAGAATGATTTAGAAGTTTGACTACTAGCGCTTAAGCACAGGGTGTAATTTTGTTCATAAGTCATAATGGTAACTTAAGATCCTAGATACTTAATACTAAAATAATATGATTACTACTTACCATCGATAAAGTTAACGTAGGTATCTACTGTCTATATTAATGTTGGTTAACGTAGTACGCTTAGTATGTTTGCCGTTTTGCACGGACTTTATAAACGGGGCACTTGTGTTACCTATTTTCAGCCTATTCGTAATGCACACTGGTCATTTTCTCCATCACATTTACGGTGAATCGTTGCTGATTCAACTTGACATGTGCGTAGATTAGAACTTAAGGTTTATCATTTGTTATTGTCACTACTTAAAACCATCTAAAAGGCCTATTGCTGCTGGTATGATGGCGCTGTAGCCACCCGTCTGTGCAACCGCATACGCAGGCGCTTCTGTTTCATTATTTGATACCTACATTCCTTACAACTTTGTGAACCTAAGTACACAGAACTGACTTTTGCCACACTTAATATTTTTCAGCCACTTCTTATAACCACGTCGGTAGCACTCATGACTACAAAACGAGACATCATTAAAGGAAAATCGGTACCTACATTCTCTAGTGAGAGACACATTAACTTGTCGCAAATAAACTTTAAATATTTAGTAAAGCAATTTGGAGCCATGCTGTACTAGTAGATAGTATGATTTTTTCTGTGACTATACTTAATATAATGAATTGTTGTATAAACCAAATAGCTGTAGGTGTCACGGTTTTAGCTAAAAACGCCCTTCAGGATTACATAGTTATAAGTGTAAGTAGATTAAGTCATCACCTTGCGAAAAGATGTTCGCTTAATCATTTAAAAATTGTTGCCTTGAAATATTTTAGTCACAGAAAACTGGTTGTTTCAGCTTCGAATAATCTCACAATTATATTAGAATATTGTAACGATAAGTTAAGTATTTTATATTTCAAGAACATAAGCGCAAAGTTAACGCGTGCATTGTATTATGTAATTTTGTCTGTGATCGAAATTTTATATTGTTAAGCTGAAAATTAAGCGCACGTATAATTATGTTGAAATGCTAAATGTATTGCGTCATACATTCTGTATGTGTTTCTCGTCACCAGTTTTCCATTTGAAGCAGTCCTAATAATATACATTGTGATTCGGTACATATTAATATACGCGATTAGTTACCAGTCCAGTGTTTAATTTTGTTACCCCATCTCCAAGTCGACCCGCGGTATATTCATGTATATTTACTGCCTCTTATAAAAACCCATAATTCGTTTATTTTCACATTGCAAGTGATCTACACGCTTTTTGTACCATATTTTTGGAGGTAGATATTAATATGTTCTGGTATGTTCTTTCTAGTCATAATAGGTACGATACCTATCCCTAACTTATTAAGTACATAAGTGTATAAAATAATGTACATTGTTATGACCAACATACACAGTAGGTACTAAATTACCTTATGCTCATTATGCCTCATTAACAGTAAATTTATATGACTCGAATGAATTATGAAAGAGATAATTAGGTATATTATATAGGCACCTTATTATAAACCTAGGTACCTACATACGCAAAAATATCGACAATAAAGTCTCCTTGCCTTCATACCTACTCGTAAATCATTTATCTGTAAGTCCCTATAAATAATATCAAAAAGCATTACAGAATGTATGAGTAAATACAGTTAGGGACACGTGTATAATATCACCTAACCTTTCAGATATCTTATTGTTATTAAATATCTTACTAATTATAATAAAAAGTGTATATTTGGTTATGTTATGAACAAGTTCTGTTATCGACAAAACATTATTCTAAAGCATGTTGCGTGTCTACCGCTCTACAACTATAATATTAAGCTTGTACTTACAATACTTGTTAAGTTACCTGCTGTATTGAGAAATGTGTAAACTGTTGGTTAAGATCTATCAATAATGGATAGGTATAAATAAGTAAATGCCTATTTACGTGAGTCTGCCGTTAGTAATTAATCATTGTGTTCGCGACATATGAGAGACTCGCCGTGAGTTTCCCAGCTCTAAATTATCGGAATGATTTTTCAACAGCCAATCACAGCAAATAACGCGTGATTGACAATTTGTCACATTAATTCTAGAACTACTGGCAGCTTCAGTGTGGCAGTCGGCTTGCACCAAGGGTCGGCTCTCAGTCCTTACCTCTTCCTGATGATAATGGACGCGCTGACGTCGGAGGCACATACAGGCAGAGGCACCATGGTGTATGCTGTTTGCCGATGACATTCTGCTGGTTGCCGAGAGTGGCCTAGATGTCCAGAGTAGATTGGAGATGTGGTGGCACAGACTGGAGAGTGTTGGCTTTAAATTGAGCAGATCTAAAACCGAATACTTGTTCTGCGATTTTGGCGGTCTCTCCAGTTTCGTGCCTCTAGCCCTCGCTGGAACACAAATACCGATGTGCTCCGACTTCCGGTACCTAGGGTCGCTTATCCAAGGGGATGGAGAAATAGACCGAGACGTAACGCACCGGATCAACTCGGGATGGATGAAATGGCGACAGGTCACTGGAACAACTTGCGACCCACGGATGCCCCTAAAGTTAAAGGGGAAAATCTACAAGTCCGTGATTAGACCTGTCGTACTGTATGGATCAGAATGTTGGGCTGTGAAAAAGATGGATGAAAAGAGATTGCATGTAGCAGAGATGAGAATGTTGAGATGGATGTGTGGAGTGACGAGAATGGATAAAGTGAGAAATGAGTATATTAGAGGAAGTTTGAAAGTGGCGCCAGTGACAGAAAAGTTGAAAGGAAACCGTTTGTCTTGGTATGGTCATATGATGAGGAGGGATGAAACGCATGTTACTAAAAGAGTTATGAATATAAATGTGGATGGATGGAGCGGGAGGGGACGGCCAAAGAAAAGATGGATGGACTGTGTGAGGAGTGATATGAAAGAAAAGGGAGTCAGTGATAGCGTGACGGGGGACAGGACGGTATGGAAGAAGAAAACGTGTTGCGCCGACCCCAAGTAACATGGGACAAGGGCAGGAAGAAGAAGAAGAATTCTGCGATAATTTTGAGCTGGGAAACAGTATCGTTCTATGAAATATAAGTCAAATGGAACTTTATATTTATTTCGCATTTATATCCTTTTCTCGGTGGTTTTAGTAATAGACTTCAGTGTTAAGGAACTATTTGCGAAAGCAGGAAGTGTGATTTTATAAATGTACTCGTATCTAGCCTATAATAGTGTCAATAAGCTGGGTATGTTTGAAAATTGGTAACTTAATTATTTCAATAACTAAAGAATTATTTAGTTAAGCTGAAAATAATAAAGTCACATATATGTATATAGGCAATAAAAGAAGTAGGTAGGTATACCTATTTGGTTGAACGAGTTTTGTCATCATGTTTAATTAAGACGCTTTTGAACCCAATTTTTTTTATTTATGCCCGGAAGCACGTCTATTGCAGCAATATTGTACTAAGCAATTATACCTATGTACCTACTTGTTATAAAATTCAGGCCTTTCTATATGAATATCCAAGATTTCAGCTTGCCCAGCTTCAGATTAAATTTTATACTTAACTACTCAATGTTCGGTGTATATAGATATTAACCAGCATGAAACGCATTGTTTTAAGGATCTTCACTCCTATAGCAACTATATATTTTGTGCACCCAATAATGATAGGGACAACGATCAATATTTTATTTACATCTACGTTATTCTAAGCACTGACTGGAACGATATTATGACAGTTAATTTATAAGCCACAAATTTTTGCTTTAGGTATACTTTTATACAAATTATTGAACGTTTGTTCATTATTGTTATAATAATATGCGTAAACAGTACATGTTTAACTTACATGTACGTAATTAGAGCATTATAAACAGAGCACATTAGTCACATAGTTAATCAAAAGTTTGCATTCATTGAACAGCGCAAAATTCTCGTGGAATAAGTTCAGTGGAATAAAATATCACGCACATGCGACATATTGTTTTATTTCTGAGCTGCCAGAAGCCTTCCCTCATGTTTATTTCTTTACAGAGTGAGTTTTTCAAGTGGGCGTGGATGGCCAAAGCCGAAACTCTGAAGAATAGCGAAAAACATTCAAAGGAGGAAACAAAAACAAGGAGGAGGAAGAGGCCGATATTGATGAAAACTAAAACCACAACATAGGATTTTTCAAAAATCAATGTTTCTAGTCAGGAATCGAACAAGATGATTTGAAAAAAAAAACACGTAGGTACTGTATTTTACTCCATTCGGTAGTGTCGCTGATGAGGATAAAATTCTGGGAAGTAATTTTATACGGCAAACTTGAGGAACAAAATACTTTTTTTTTAGGAAATCTATGAAGACTCGTATCATGCGATTGATGTCGTGAAAAAATATTTTGAGAATATTCTAAACGGAATCAAAATTATTGTAATGCTGAATGTAGTACAATGCTTGAGCGTCCAATCCGGCTATTTACAAAGAAAATACATATTCACAAAAATATAAACCGACATCAAAAGTAAAACACAAAAATGTGCAAAATAACTTTCGTTTCGGAAGCAGGTGTGTGAGCTTGGGTTCTTCTTTTTTATCGTTTTTTGACACTGACTTCCGAAGCGAAATTTATTTTGCACTAGTGTTTTGCTTTTTTTAAGTCCTAGGGTAGGTAGGGTAGAGAGGGTAGGTAGGGTAGAGAGGGTAGGTAGGGTAGAGAGGGTAGGGAGGGTAGAGAGGGTAGGTAGGGTAGACAGGGTAGGTAGGGCAGGTAGATAGATAGCCAGTTGACGGCAGCGAAGCCGCGGGGGCCAGCTAGTTAAAAATATAGTGCGATGGCACGCGCGCCTCTAAGTTAATACAGGCAAACTTCACGTCGAAAACAGCCAATTACCACTACACATTCACGAATACTCACGCACTGAATAGCGTAGCGAGTATCTCGCACGCTATTGGTGTGCATGAGCGGTGTAACTCAGCACATTGCCGCTCCCACATACTGCGGCCACATATTACGGCAACACTGTCTGTGCAACAACTGGCTAGCTCTGGAGGTTGGGCAGACGGGTGCCACTCATTATTAAACTGTAGGTTCGTCTAAGTCGGCACTTCTGAGCTGGTGCTGGATGCTGGCCGTCGCGGGGCCTCTTGTGGTACGCTATAAGTCCCATCTGGCAGGGGTAGACCAGACCGCCAGGGTGCCATGAAGAAGCGGTGTGTCGTAGATGGAATGTCTATGGAGGTATGCCGAACATAGTGTGATGTTCCACAACCTCCCATTAAAAATGTAGGATCCAAAAACCAGCCGGGGGTTGTGTGTGCTCCGGGCAACTGTCTGACGGTTATGTAACTTTTTTAGAATTGACGCGAAAACTTTGCTTGCTTGATGTTGGATTTAGTTTGTATGTGGCGGCACAGATGTCTCTACACATTTAGAGCTATGTTTAAATCATTAGTTGGTTTTGTTGAAATCCTTCAGATCTATTATTTCCTTCAAGGTATTTTTCCCATGTATGTGTACCGTTAACTATTTTCTAAAAATCTGCTAACTATTTAAGTTATTTCTAGGGTAGAATCAAATTGTGTGAAGCAAAAGGCAGAAATATTGTAAATTTTTATTTCACTTAAAATACATTAGACATAATGCTTATATTGGTTTGATCTTAAAGTGGAGACCTATGAGGGAGAATACCAGGCATTTGAGATCTTGAACTAAGTAGTAGAAACCACGGAGCCCTTCAGGATCACGAGACTGATTCACATCCACTAGTGATCCAGTTTTAGATGTAGTGAAAGAAATGTGTTCCTCACCAATTACGATCTCCAATTCCTGCAGAGAAAACAAACATGATGATTATCGCTGTTGGTATTTTGTTTTGGGTAGTATTCAAACGAGCGACAATAAATTCAAGTTAAAGATGTAAAAAATACTGAATATGGCTTACTGAAATACTAAGTGGGCGACAAACAGTGGGCGAATACTAATGATTAAAACAGCGACTTGATTAGTACTTTGGCAACATAGTCGACAGAGCCCCGCTGCGCGGGGCTCCTATTTCCGTCCGCAGGGTCTAAAGTAACCTAACACGAACGAGATGACGGGAGCTGAGTTCGCTCGCTTTGCTCGCTCACTTCAGGTCCCGTCATCTCGTTCGAACCTAACCTGTCCGTGTCGGGGTGCCCTAAGCTACCAAACTCGCTCCGCTTGCTCTTGTACCAATTCGTTGAAAACACAATTATACCCGAATTCCCGCGCTGCACAGCGATGTCGCCTTCATTTACGATGAAGAATAATATGCTAATATAGAAAAAATAGAACCCCAAATACAATTATAGTATATACAATATAATCACAATATTATTACTGCAGCTCACAAAAACCTCCTAAAAGGTATTCCTCAAACCGGATAAATAGTTGCTTACTTAGTATAATAGTCGCCCATTCAGTATATTTTTCACCCGGTTAATTATTTCCCTTTTGTTTTATGAAATCGAGACTGGAATAAATTTGGTCTGAAGGTGTTAGGGCATTTTATATACAACAACCACTCCATTTTGAAAAATAATTAAGTTGTTTAAATGAAATCCAAATTTCAATCAAAACAATAAAAACAGGCAAAGGAAAACTACAAAAATTATAACCTAAGTTTCAGTAGTGTTTTCTATTTTGCAAAACATGCGTCTGCCAAATGCCTATGCGGCGTAATGTTTCGATGTAATTGTTTAAGTACCTAAAGTTTGTTAACTTTTTATTAATGTTTAAGAAGGGCTAAGTACCTGTCTTCCCACTCGGTCTGGTTGTGGCCACAAACGGTCGTCTTCATGCATTATTTCCGAATCAACAATGATTCTTTTCAGCTCTTCCATTACACAAGGATGTACGTAGGCTTCTTTACGAATCATTGTATCATTTTTGTAATTGGAGTTATTAGCATAGCGGAGTTTGCCATCAGGGCGGAATTCGAATTCTAAAAATTCGTGGCCAAACTTTCCCTTATGTCCAACATAGTAACGTATATAGAAGTCTGAAGACATTATTGAAGATGAACCTTGTTGGCAAACACTTTCATTAATTTTAACTAACACCACGCCAACTGTACAGTTGCACAAAAAAAATCAAGCAAAGAGAAATTTAGGAGCAAACAAATCCTGGCAAATCCCGCCCGATCCGCCTAAAAATGCTTTGCTTTCATAATAAAGAACGAATGAACAAGGAACAAGAACAATGAATAAAGGAGCGAATGAATGGACATAGAGTATAGACTTAATAAATTGGGAACGGAATAGAAATGAAAAGGTTGATGAAAATTAAATGAACCAACCCATAGACAAAGACAACCGTTAAGGCGAAACCACACTTACGTGTCGTGGCGTGGCGTGGGGCCTTTTGACGCAGCTGATTGGCTATAAATCTCGTTGCGTTATGAAGTAGGCTGGAACAGAGTAGTTTGATTGGTGGATCACGCTCCACGCCACGACACGTAAGTGTGGTTCCAGCGTAAAGGTGAAAATATATTATTAAAACCCGACGCGACGCCACGCCACCCGACGCATTGCAGTACTAATCAATCCCATATAAATTTAGTATGGCTAGAAACACATAGACCACACGCCATGCGATCACATGCATTCCCACGCGGGAACATCCAGTCGGTCTGGATCAAGGTGGAAACACTATTGTGTGTACTATTAAAACCCGACGTGACGTGATTTGTCGACACCCGATGCGAACCGTGCACATATACAACACGCCACGTGATGCTACAACACGCTTCGGTAGTATTTATTTATTTATAATAAGCACACCAGCACTGTCACTTACAATTCATATAAAATAACATCTAAAATCGGCATTTCAGTAACCATGCAAATAACAGGTATGCATGATACAATGAATATTAGAGACAAAGTAAGATAAGTGTGACCAACAGACCTAAATCTAGAACACTACAAAATCAAAACAAATTGAGTTATATAGGCCTACATTGTTCGAACTGTATAAATAAGGAAACGTAGGTCATTTTATGAATGACGTTTTAGTATCGCGTAATTTACGCAGCATCCGTTTTCATATTAAAGTAATTTTTGCTCCACCCGAAATTATGTGACTCAAAAATCGCGACCAGCCCTCTGCGCTTCGGATTCAGCAGACTTGTGGACCTCGCTAGGAAATCAGTTAAACTTGTGTGAGGCCTTGCAATGTTGCATCTTCCAGTAACGACCTCGCCACTCCAGAACCTTTCAGTCCCATAGGCCATCTGTTCAGCGAACAATCTGGTCTGCTTAATGCAACAAAAGTTTGGTCATTCTTGGGGCTATGTCGGTTACCTCAGTTTCCCTGTCCGTATTTCAGAGTCGGATTCGATGAATACCTTCTATAACGTCAGCGATTTTCTTGAGAATGGGTGCTACATGGTTATTTAAAATGACCTTAGTTTTATCCATATTCATTGTAGCACTCGTGCGGAAGCTCCACTGCACAGTCTTCTTTATAGTATTAGATGGTGAGTGGTGTACTCGCTATCTATCTTATTGTAAAACGTCATGACTGAGGTTTTGATCGAATAACCGATGTAACTGTTATTTACCCACGAGCCCTTTATTTAGCTAAAACTTATCGGACACGTCATTTAAGTTTCGTAATACCTAATTTACACCTAATATATATCTACGATATACGATTTATTATTGATTTAACAATTGCTTATTTTTTGTCGCCTTCACTAACTTATTTATTTATTTATTTTATTTTAAAGAAGGCTTACAGACTAACAAAACAATGACAAATAATGTAATATTTAAAAAAATAGCTAATAACAAGCCTCCACATATACTTAATGATAAAGAAAGTCGATAAAAAGAAAGTACATACAAGGTAATATAATTTGAGTAGTAGATAAGTTAACTATCCTTGATAAATGAAACAAGTCGACATTAAAATCTCCACGTATAGCTTATTGAAACAAAGTGCACTTCTTATCGAAAAAACATTGCGCCTATAATTAGACATTGCGATAGGTACATTCAATATTGGCCGCTGTCGTAATCCCATCAGGTTCGTGTGTAATGACAGATTAGCAAAGAGACACTAATCTTTCGGGATTGCTGCAATCGCATGTCTGTTTATTGTTTATACCACTTCATAACATACCATCAAACCAGTACGCTCTTAAGGGGTACGTAGATCTCTCATTTTACCGGTTATATTCATGTTTCATGATATTCATGTAAACCCGGCAATCAATAAACTCATTGTCAACCAATAAATACATTAATTCCTTTTATCAACTAAGAGCGTAAATCTAAAATTTCACGTGTCCAACTTAAAAACTATAGAAATTATATACAAACTTTCATCCTCCTTTTTATTCTCATTATTCAAACCATCGAATGCCCAATTGATCGTCTAAAGATGCTGATAAATTTTAGCATTCACTTGTCACAGAACATGGAGACTGCTCCTCCGTTTTTACGTTTGTCGAACTTCTAGAGGGATGCGGAACGTAAAGTCCCACAAACCTCGACATAAAAAGGGAGGATCCTCTCTTTGTGTTGTGGACAACACAACACAAAGGGACAGAGTCACAGTTGTCCTACCTATGGTTATTGTCGGACTGTTGTATACGTGTTCAAATCGCGTCGAAAACTTTGCTTGCGTGATGCAGGATTTGTGTGACGTCATGTCATTAGTTCGTAAGTGGCGGCGTTGGTGCGGCTAAAAACTGAACAACGAACATTTTCACGATCATTCTAGCGATTGCTGTAATAAATGCTATAACTACAGACAGCGACAGGCGTGCGGGAGGTATGGGCGGAGAGGGACGGCGGCGTAACAATTACAAAATTGCTCGGCTTAGCAAAAAGCTCGAAACAAATGTACTGTCGATTCTCTAGAATGCTCACTAGAACGCCCGATAGAATGCTCGTTAATACGCTCCTATTTGTTTTATCATTCGCTAGAATGCGCTTTCTTATGTGCAGTTAGTGAAGGCGACCAAAAATAAGCTATTGTTAAATCAGTAAAAAAAGAGACCTCGTAGATATCAGGGTTTGTTGGTTTTTGACAATTCGTAATTAATCATTTTTAGGTTACAGCCACAAAGTAAAATCCTCTTCTAAAAATTTAATAACCCCTTTTCGTGTCAAGTTTTTTACAATCCAAAAATGGTATTCGCTATTTTCTTCACTTTTTTTTCATGTAAGATAATTAGGTTGCGCAGTATGATTTCTAAAAAAAAACTTTAGCACCCCATAACCATATATAGACTATTTACTTTATCCCGAAGGAATTTGATTACATACAAACAAATTCCCCCCTTTCCAACCCCTTAAAAGTCGAATTTCATAAAAAGCCTTTTTAGACCCCTACATCAAAAACGAAACCCTGTGCAGTAAAATTCATAGCAACCCGCTTTAAAACCCGCTAAATTGTATTTCAGCGGTAGTTTCGAAAAAAAGGGTAAAGGTATAAGGGTAACATGTATTGTTTACTTAGGTTGGTAATCCCAGTTTATTAACCCAAGAAATAATATACTTAATTTTTTTCGTCGGTATACTCTTGACAGTGTTCGTGGTCAAGCATGTCGCTGTGAGACACAGTGCCTTCATGATTCGCCTCACGATGCGGCGCCATCCCTCTCTGTGGGCTGTGACTCGTGTGCACTCATGCAGTGGACCACCTTTCGTCTTTGTCTCGTATAGACACATGACCAAAGAACTGAAGAAGCCGATCCTGAACTTTAACCGATAGACGCTGCTTGATGCAGAGTTCTTGAGGAATGGATACATTAGTGAGGAATTTAGTCCAGGATACCTACTCTAAGCATTTTCTGCAAGCATCTCATTTCCAGAGCGTCTATTTTACTTTTTTCGGTTCCTCTCAGCATCCATTCCTGAATATGGGGAACACCAGTTCCCGTAAGAACCTGGTTTTCGTGGCTTTGGCGACGTTGCATTTCCTCCATACTTTCCTCAGTCTATCCATGACAGTGCTGGTGATAGCCATGCGTCGCTTGATCTCGACCCCGCAAACACCATAGAGAAACTTTAGGTGAGTATTTGTACCGTTTCAAGTTTATTAACCCAAGAAATAAGATTCTTCATAAAAACTTTATCACACACTAAATCGTCTTTTAAGGGGTAGTTTCAAAAAACTAATAATATCCTTTTTAGGGGTGAAATTTCCAAAAATCCTCTCCTAGTGCTCACTTACGTCACTTGTGGAACCTTCCTGCCAAATTTCATGCTTCTAGGCCTAGCGATTTTGGCTGTGCTTTGATCGAGCAGGCAGTCAGTTTCTTCTATATATATATATATAAATAGTTATCTGGACGTCTGAATATTATTTCCATAGGTCATCACAGAAACAGCTATTTCTGTATGAATTGTCAAATTATCCAAGGTGGTGTGCTGTTCAAGGTTCGGTCGATTAATCTTACATAGGATGTATTTGCGTTCTTTTCATACTCAATGTGGTCTGCATTTGTCGACATTTAAATTGAAAAAACCCCTAAATGACGGGTCAGTCCCTATATAAAAGCTGAAAAGAACCTAACCTTACCATTACGAGGCCTGGGGCACAAAATGTTGAGCTCGTTTCGTTCGCTCTTGCTTACTGCATTCTACCTTTTCTGCATTAGTCGACAAAGCGAGGTAGCGTAAAATTTAACCCCCTTCCCCCTGGCGCCTGCTCTCCTATAGTAGAGAAGGGTGTCGTAAAAATCTCGCCCAGGGCGCCGTATTTCGTAAACCGGCACAAATTTTGCTATAATCTAACTTCATTATCATTAGCCTATAGCAGACCACTGCTGGACATAGGCCGCTCCAATCGCACGTCATTGGTCTCGATTTTCGGCAGCTTTCATCCAGCTGCTACCAAACACCCTGCGAAGATCATCACTCTACCTAGCCTGAGGGCGTCCTACGTTACGTTTACCAATTCGTGGTCTCCACTGGATAACATGTTTACCCCAACGGCCATCGGTTCTACGGCTAATATGGTTGGCTCATTGCCACTGCAGCTTACTTATTCTCTGAGCTATGTCGACATTACTTTGGTTCTCTGCCGGATTACCTCGTTTTGGATATGATACCTCAGAAAGACCCAAGCATAGCCCTTTCTGTAGGTTGCTAAGCGACCTTAAGCTGATGGACCAGCCGCAGCGTGAGTGTCCACGTTTCGGCCGTGTAAGTCATAACAAATAGGACCAGGCGCGGATATAACGGGGGGCAACGGGACCAATTGCTCGGCCCTGGGCCTCGACCAAACTAATCTAAAACTCCAAATTAGACGCAAAGTTTTACAAATGTTTATTTTGATTGAATTAAGGTGATAAAAAACAAAAATAGCAAACTATATACTCGTAGTGACAACAAGTAACAAGTAACAAGTGAAAACTTGTTGTGAGAATCCCAAACCTTTTTTTTATACTTTTAATATAAAAAAGTCTGAAGCTTTTTTTAGAAAATCGGTATTTGCTGACAATTCTACCCTCCGCCCGCTTATCTCCAAAACGACTGGGTTGGTACTTAAAGTAACTTAACCAGAAAATCCAAAAAAGGCAGATTTTCTTTTCATTATAGCACTTTTCGATGATTTGAGCCTTCATAGTTTATGAGTTTCAGTAATGATACCTAATTATTTTGGTGAACATAGCTGTTTGGACAGAGCCCTCGGTGCGCACTTGTCCGGTTTTGTTATGGTTCAGTACCCAAAGGTTAAAAACGGGCACCTATTACTAAGACTCCGCGGTCCGTCTGTCTGTCTGTCACCAGGCTGTATGTCATGAACCGTGATAGCTAGACATTTGAAATGTTCACAGATGATGTATTTCTGTTGCCGCTATAACAACAAATACTAAAAACAGAATAAAATAAATATTTAAGGGGGGCTCACATACAACAAAAGTGTTTTTTTTGCCTTTTTTGCGATAATGGTGCGGAACCCTTCGTGCGCGAGTCCGACTCGCACTTGGCCCGTTTTTCTTATTATACGGATATCTCCATCAGTCAGTTATAAGGGGGTCCGATGTTAAAAGTCTATTCATAACATGCACATTGCAGATAACCCGAAAAAAAATCTATTGTAATTAAGTAAGGTAGTCTCCATTACTTAGTGTTCCGGGCTTCTTCGAATAGTTAGGAAGAATTGATTATTTGAGTGAACGAGTTTATTTTGTGTACATCACACAAAATAAACACAATGGAATATTACAATATCTGTAACACAAACGAAATATGTGTCAGACAAAAGAATATAAATGTGCATTTATACAAAAACATTACAACAGCTTGGCAAAAAAGAGTAGAAAATAATGGAGGCGCCACTGTGTTGTTTGTGTGGCAACCCGTTACAACCGAATAGCATACCAACCTAATCTTGATACTTACCTGTTTTTTTTGTGACATATATTTATTCCTATTTTATTTATGCATTATTTTTTTCAAATCAATAACTAATCAGTAGTTTAATTGAACAAGAAAGTGTTCTGGACATGTAAATGCAACTGATTATTTATTACTTACCTAAAAATAAATATTTGGTGAAATACTCCCAAGTTAACAAAATTGTTTAGAAATTATAAAAAAAGAAAACATTATATTGTATAACGTTATTGTATTCAAAGATACGACGCATTTTATTTCAAATGAATCATTTTCAGCCACTTTTGAAATGTCAAGAAATCAGTCAGAAAAATTATACTAATTGCACATATCAAAGCGTAGATCTCTATGGGGAAGAATGTGCAAGAAACTCCATGTACATTCTTTTCAATCATGTTATGTATAGTATTACAAAAATGTCTCTGTTACATGTTTCTTGTCGCTACTATTATGTGAGAACAAAATAAATAAAGTAAAAATAAAAACTAAATAGAGATATTAAAATAGCCACTGGTAGAACTAAGGGATGACCAGTCTCAATTGATAGCACCCGTTCACGGACATGACGCGATTATTAGTACAGCTCAGCCATTTTGAAGGAAACCGAATGATCCAACACATGCACCACCATCAGTAAGACCTTTGAGTGAGCATGAAAAACTCCCAACGACATATTTTATTCTAATAAATCTTCTTCTAAATATTCCACCCCGACCACGTCCATATCTTGGCTAGAGCTGGCTGCAAATTCATCTGAATCATGTTCAGAATCAGAGGTGCTGCTACTATCATCTTCAAAAAATGACTAATCGCTCTATTTCCTCGTACATAGTTAGTTCTCTTTCACAATACTACTTTTTCTATTTTTATTACATGGTGGCAAGAGTTCTTCCAATCCTCCGCAGTAATAGCTTGGAATGCACGTTCAGCTGCTTCCTGTAAAGACGAAATATTTCATATACCTCTATCAATATTAAAAGTAAAACATTTTTATCACATAATGTTAATAACCCATACCTTTATGTCGACTGATCCTACATTTTGAGCGGCAATTTTGTGCTTTGCTATCCCCCAGATTAGCTCGATTGGATTGAGGTCACAGTGGTAAGGCGGAAGTCTTACCACTGTGTGCCCATGTGCAACCAAAAGCTCGTCGATTTCAAATATCGGCTCTGGCTTGTGTCGTTTCACGAGCATCAAAAGCGAAGGCTTTTTTAATGTTTCATCAAATGGAATTTTGTTTTGAACTAACCATTCCTTTATTTCGGCTACTTTGGTAGCAGAGGTGGGCGCTTTGTTCTTTACTACGGAATGGTACGGCGCAATATCCATAACCACAATAGATGCCGGTGGTAAGTTGGGAATCAGCTTTTCTTCAACCCATTTAGTAAAATTACTTTTGTTCATCTCTGAATGGTAATCAGCATTTTTATTTGCGCCAGTAAATATGAGCAAAGCATTAGGGATAAACCCTTTTTCACTTCCAGCATGAACAATAATGTAGCGTTTCCCTTTTGAAACATTATGCTTTACTCCACTCACATCAATAGACTGCCAGTACTTTTGTAACTTATATGATTGGTGAACGTAACTTTCATCAAGATACACTATGTCTTTTCTAAGCTCTTCGGGCAAATTTCTGTTACTGGTAATCTTCTTTAAGTACTCTATCCGTTTTGCGGCTCTATACGGTCGTTCCATCAACGCAGTTCTTTCGGACTGACATTTTTTGTACTTGAAACCTAGAGCTATAAGTACTTTCCGCAAATGCTCACGGCTTCCATCAAATCCTAAATCTTCTCTTACTACTGGTAGTAAGTTTCGTAAGGTTGGTACCTGAAAATCAAAAGACCAGTTTGCTTAAAAAAAAATCTATGTTAAATAAATTATGGTGGAATAAAAAAATCGACTGCTTTGACTATAACCATAATCCTACTGATTTTAGGAGATAGCTAACCCTTAATTATCGCACAGGCTACATTTTATCCCGGGAAAACTAAGAATGCTTGTGGGATAGCGAATGAAACCGCTGAGCACTGCTTGTGTGCTAATAATTTATTGTTTAATTTGAATACAAATGAAATAATAATATTTGATGTACCTGTTTTCTCACGGTATAAAAAAATTGATTTTTTTGTCTAATGGCACATAAATCAAAGTTATCTAATTCTTTTTTGCGACGACCTTTTCTGTGTTTTCCGGGTGTAGAAAATATCCCTTTATTTCTATCTCCTTCCAGCACGATTCTTCTTATAGTGCTAACAGATTTCCCTGGATTGAATAAATAGAATTTGTTATTGAGTCCATGGCATAATAATTTCTTTTAAATTTCGAATGCAAACGTTACAACAAATACTACATTTTAATCACACTCAAAGTATAAGTTAAGTAGAAATTGAATTTTCATTAACTTAAAAATCAAACCAAAGTATCAATATAATTCTAAGCGCGCTATACCAGAGTAACTGAACAGAAAAAATGTAAACATAACCTATATGCTCGACGTTTATTGTTTCAAATTTCTACTTATTCCTTACGCAAGCAAATTAATACAGCTTTGTATTCATCAATTAACACTTGATCTAACTCATCATCTGCCTAGCCTTTTTCCCAATTATTGTTGGGGTCGGCTTCCAGTCTTACCGGATTCAGCTGAGTACCAGTTTTTACATGGAGCGACTGCCTATCTGACCTCCACAACCCAGTAACTGGGTAACACGATACCCCTTGGCAAGACTGGTGTCAGATATCAGGCTTCTGACTACCCGTAACGACTGTCAAAGATCTTCAAATGACAGCCGGGACCAACGGCTTAACGTGCTTTCCGAGGCACGGAGGAAACTCGGTATGTTGAAATGGTCACCCATCCACGGACCGACCTCGTCAAGCGTTGCTTTACCTTGAAGATCGACCCGTGCGGCTGTTATTATTTAGCCACGAGCTCCTCCTCCTCTAACACTTGATCTAACTAAAATTGACAAAAAACAACTCTTAAATACCTGTCATATCAGCGGTTCTTTGATAAACATTGTTAAGATCAGAAAGAATAGTTTGGGCCTCATGTTCCGCCAGACAAAGCCTGTACACCTTATAAATAACCTCGCTGCCAGCACTTCGAATGGTTTTATTAATTATTTTTCACTTTTTACGTTTATTAATCAACGTTTGGTGGTCGAAATAAAAATTCTACGAAGTCGCGAACTTTGTTTATTATGAAATGTCGTTTTTTTGGGAATGTTGCCAACAGACAAAAAATTAGTTCCGTTTCTAGACTTTTTTGCCAAGCTGTAGACGCATAACTATGAAGTTTAATTTAATAATTAACATGTAGAATACTTAGGGTTGGTAGGTGTTTTAGAAAAAAAAACAGTTAAAAAATATCCTTCTTTATTATCAAACAAAAAAACAAACATTTAAGAGCAAATTAAACAGAATACATAATAAGGACTATTACGTAAATACATTTTAGAACAAAAAAATAACCAATGAGTATGCACCCTGATTTTGTGTGACGTCACCCAATGTCACACAATGGAAGCAAAATATAACCTATAAAAAAAGAAACCACGCACAACAAAGTGAAAAGATTTTCACAATTCTTGTTTTTCCGCGATTTACCCATTACAAATAATGTGTAATGATAATATGTCTGTAATAAAATCATTAAACTTTTCTGAAATTTTGCGTCACACAAGTAAATAATTTATAAAGCGACAAAACGGTAAACACATGTTTCGACACCAATACATCAAAACGTCAGGTCAGCCATCTTATGATCTTACGATCATAAGATGGCTGACCTGACGTTTTTTGTTTGTAGGATTGGTAGTAAATCGAATGTTGCCAGATTTAAAAAATGCGGGTACGTTCAGAAACTGTCTATGTAGGACACATAATTTCGTCACACAAAGTTCGTCACACAAAGCAACGAAACACGGAGACATCATTTTTACTTAAATTTTCTCATTTATTACAACGTTTATAAATAAATAAAAATGTTTCTCATGCACACTGATCATTTGCCAAGTATACTGTATTAAAGAAATCTGTATTAGTTCGATTATTAAAAATTATTATTTTTTCTTTTAAATTTGGCACGTCGAGACAACTCTTTTTTGTATGACAAAAAAAACTGCACATCATTAATTTTGCTTTTATTTTATTTGTTTTGCCTAATTCTGTTGATTTGGTATTTATATACGAAAACGTGAATATTAAAGCGCCTTTAAAAAAAAAACTACATTAAATAATTTTTTTTACGCCCGTGTTAGTAATGAGGACACCGAGCTTTTTCCTTATGTACATTTTTTTGATATTCACTCATTTAATGACTTCGGCTCGATGTTGTTGTGTTTTGTACAGGGTTGGGGATAGGTTAAGGGTCATATAATGCGACAAATACTTAATTCAGTAGTTTCTTGACGATATTTTACAAATATTCTGTATTTATTTAAAACCCCTAACAGAATGTGTCTAATATTATCATCACCAGCCTTTTAATGTTCTCTCTGCTGAGCCACAGACATGTCTTTGTGAGAGGAAATGGGCCGTCATCCACCACGCGGGTCTAATGCAGGTTGGTGGATGTCACATGTCTTCGAATTTTTTGGTTCTAGGGCATGCCGGTTTCCTCACGATGTTTTCCTTCACCGTTTTTAGAGCAGTGGTTATGTAATCGCTCATACAAAGTAAAGCACCTGCCACTACTGCTCTTATGTATCTTAAATAGGTAATCTTAAATCTTGAACAGGTTCGCTGTCCACATAGCAAATACAAAAAGTTAAGACAATCTTATGTGCCATATTTGTGATTGTTTTAACTTTTTGTGCGTCATGGGACTATAGACCTTTTAAATTAAATCTTTATCTAGGTACTCCTGATACCTACGGCTGTAGATTCTTAAAAAAACAAACTTGCTTCATAAATTTAAGTTTTTCATCATCTGAGCTTTGCATGATGATATTGTAGAGGCTTTCCACATAGGACGAGCAACCTGTTCGGCCGCTGACACCTAAAGCTGGCGACTTATATTTATTTTAAGTTTGGAAGCAAATCGAATACAGAATATTTAGAAATATATCGAACGCGTGTAGTTTTTTGTTTAGCGGGCACTTCTATGAGAGCCGACCTACGAGCGGCACGTTTGAATAAATATACGTCGTAGAAGTCCAATAGTATTTTTTTCAGCCCCTGGCTGCGTCCCCCTTTTACAATATCAACCCAGAAGGCCCACTAACAAAATAAGTTTTTTTCCCAAAATCAAAAATACCGTAAAAAACGGAGCGGCTTCAAGCTCCTATTTCTTTTATTATCATATTTTTTTTATAATTTAGCTTCGCACGGTTTGTGCATTTAGCCAGTGTCACGTTTAGAAGTTCTAGTTCCGTTAGTTTTTAGTCCTATGTCCACAGATGAGGTAATCTGTGCCTATGTCCTACTTAGGACCCAGTAAAATAGCGATAACTTTATTGGAAGCTTCCACGGAGTTTTGTCGACAGCATGAACAAACTCATGTTCTACCGCTGTGTTTTAATTGCCCACACACGTGCACGATCACTAAAGGCGGAACCACACTTACATGGCGTGGCGTGTCGTGGCGCGGGATCCACCAATCAAACGACTCTGTTCCAGCCTACGTCACGCAACGAGGTTTGTAGCCAATCAACTGCGTTGGAAGGCGAAAACCCGCAGTTTTTACACTATTAATATTCAATTTAACACAATTTTAGGAAAATAAAACAGACTAAGCAATATAGACGCCATCACGTTCGCGCCAAAACAAACGTTCCTATTGCTTTTTGGGTCGTAGGATAAGTTATGGGATAGTAGATACTCAGATCCAAAGAGTAAAATAATAATATATAATAATAATATGCTCAGATCTATGGGCCGACGCGACGCAACAACTTGTCGTTGAGGGCGAGTAGTATTGAACGCAAACTGGCAAATGCACAAGATGTGCGAAGCCAAACTCCTCTGAAGAGGATAAAAAAAAAAAAATTGAACGCAACCGTGTCACTGTCATCGTCATGGATACGTCACGTGTCAATGTCATCAGCCGAGACGGAGAAAAAGCGCGGGAAATTCATAGCGAAAGGGCGCCTTTTTTTAAAACAAATTTTTAAATAATTATTTTATTCATTCATAAGTCTATTTGCTTGCTTTTCTCATGTTGGGGAAGAAAAAGAAAAAAAGAAGATAGTTCGTCTACTGCTCCACCGTTGGTGTCTTCTGAAGATGACGGTGGAGCCTCAAGCTCTTCAGAGGAAGCTGTCCCTGTAGAAAAGGATAAGTATCGGGAATTCAGGGTTCCCGACTACATTAGGTCATATCCTGAAAACGGAGGCAATTTTGAATATGTTGTATTTTTAGAAAGCATTGATTTAGTCCCGATTGGTGATAGAGATATGATGTCTCTTTCAACCAGCATTAAAAAATACAACAAGGGTGTAAAACAATTATTACGGATGAATCGTTACAAAATTGGTGTCATTTTTGAACGTCCTGGTTTGGCCAATGCAGCGCTAATGAATAGAAAATTTCTGGATACTTATAAATTGAAAGCCAGTATTCCTGCAGCCGCTACGGAAAATACAGGTGTTATCATGCATGTTCCCATTGACCTTAGCAATGAACACATCTACAACGCAATAACTAGTACAAAGAATATTATTTCTATTAGAAGATTTATGCGTCGCACTATTTCAGAAGGAGGGGGGGTGTCCTTTCAGCCGACGAAGACGGTGTCCATCACGTTCTCGTGTGCAGCGATACCCGATAGTGTAGACCTGAACAGCTGGCGGTTCGAAGTGCGTCCGTACATTCCGCCGGTAAAACAATGCTTGAAGTGTCTAAGGTATGGCCATATAGCTAAATTCTGTAAGAACTCCCAAAGATGTTCCATATGTTCAAAAGACCATAATTATAAAGAATGCCAAATACCATCAACGGAGGCAACATGTTGCCACTGTCAAGGTAAACATGTAGCTATTTCATCACAGTGCCCAGTCAAACAACAAAAAGTGGAAGAAAACAAAAGCAAGATTAATAAAAAATCATATGCAGATTTATTCAATGAAAAGTCATTTCCATCTCTTTCAAAGGCCAGTCCTGCTAAACAATTACAATCATTAGT
Organism: Orthosia gracilis; assembly: GCA_947562075.1. NCBI lineage: Eukaryota > Metazoa > Arthropoda > Insecta > Lepidoptera > Noctuidae > Orthosia > Orthosia gracilis. The sequence goes on from OX387268.1 coordinate 47,753,064, forward strand.
TGAAACAGAACCAATTTTAAATATTTTAATACAGACAATAGTAACATTAATTTCTCAAAATAAAAATAACGAAAAGAGTATTTGCACTCAAAGCATAAAAGATGTTCTATTATCAAAAATTCAGAATAATATAAGTAAACCTTAATTTTATGGATCAGCTAAATATAGTACAGTGGAATGCTCAGAGCATCAATAGTAACAAACATGCTTTTTCATATTTTTTATATGAGTATAACATACATATAGCTTTATTGTGTGAGACTTGGCTCAAGCCTCACATGAGATTTAGTATTAAAGGATATAATATAGTAAGATTAGACTCAGGTAATACACATAATGGTGTAGCTATTTTAATACATAACAGTTTACAGTTTAGTAAAATAGATACTTTATATGATGATTCCATACAAAATATAGCGATTCGTTTAAAATATGGCAATAGTAAAGAAATTTCATTAGTCAGTTTTTATAGTCCCGGAAACGCTCCATTTACTAAGTATAAATTTGATAACTTAGTTCGCAATATTCCTGGTCCTCTCTTGATTGGTGGAGATTTCAATGCACATCATTCGGCTTGGGGATGTAACAGTGTGAACATTCGCGGCCGAGAGGTGCTTGAAATCATTAATGATTATAATTTGGTTTTATTAAATGATGGAGAAATGACTACTGTAGGCTCTGATAGGTGGCAAAGAAATGCACTTGATTTAACTGTAGTATCAGCTTCAATATCATTGTCTTGTAACTGGTCTGTTCATGACGATCCGTTAGGTAGTTACCATTTGCCTGTAATTACAAGGGTACATATAAATAACAATTATAATATCTCACATGATGCAGAAACTTCAAATTTACCAAAACATGTTAATTTTAACTTGGTTGATTGGGTATTATATAGGAAGAGTGTTGATAGTTTGATAGTGGATTTTAAAATTAATCAAGATAACCCACTACAGTCATACAATGACTTGATAAAGTTGTTAAATTTAGCTATTATTAAATCATCACCCTCAAATTTAAGACCTGCTACATCATTTGATACAACATTAGTAAATAATAATCGTAAAAAACGCATCCCATTACCATGGTGGAATTTGAATTGCACTAAAGCAGTAAAAGACTCTAGGAATGCCTATAAAGAATTCAAGTACAATCCCACATTAGAAAAATATATTGAGTTTAAAAAATTACAAGCACTGAAAAAGTTAGTGTTAAAAAGAGAAAGACATTTGAGCTGGATTTCTCTATGTGAGTCATTTAATAGAACTACTCCATTATCAAGAGTTTGGCAAATTTCAAAGAGATTTAATAAAACACATAAACCTCCAAGTAATAATATTTCAGATTGGGTATTCGATTTTCTTAAAAAATATACTCCAGATACAGTTGAGAGGCCATTTCAATCAATTTCTTATGAAGTAAAAGCTTCAGGACAATATGAGTATCTGCTTAATCCATTTTCTCTTCAGGAATTCAAATCTGCAATATCATCTAGACGTGATTCAGCTTTTGGCCTTGACGGAATACCCTATAAAATGTTGAAAAATGTATCAATTAAGGCACTTTCTGACATACTAAGTGTTTTTAATCTACTTTGGCAGGAAATAATCATCCCTAATGAATGGAAAATAGATTGTCTCATCCCAGTACTTAAACCTAACAAAGAAAGACATAAAGCAGAATCATATAGGCCAGTAGCATTAACTTCATGCATGGGAAAAACCTTTGAACAATTAATTAAACAAAGGTTAGAATTATATATAGAAAGTAATAGTCTATTACCATCCAATCAATTTGGCTTTCGACGTGGTTACTCCACTCGAGATAGCATTTCTCATTTGCAATTAGATATATACAATTCTAATAAAATGGACAATCATTTTGTTGGTGTCTTCTTTGATATAGTGGGTGCATTCAACAACATCAATCTGCACATTTTGTGTGGTGAACTTCGTGCCCTTGGTATTCCTGAAAAAATTATAATATGGATCTTTAACTTTTTACATGGTAGAGAAGTATATGTCAAAGTAAATAAACGTTTAATAGGGCCACGTTTTTCATACAAAGGGGTATGTCAAGGTGGCATCCTCAGTCCATTGATTTACCTTCTTTATTTACATAGACTTAACATTGTTCTTGGTCTTGAAGTGGCAAATTTGCAGTTTGCAGATGATTTGGTAATCTATGCTTCAGGTTCAGATATAAGTTCTGTTGAAAGTACTTTAAACACAGCTTTAACTCGGCTAAAGAACTATTTTCATTATTTAAACTTGGATATCAGTCCAGAAAAATCTAAAGTTATAGTGTTTGGAGAGTCTGAAACAGACTTATGTATTTATTACAATAATAGTGTTCTTCCAATAGTAAATGAAGTAAAGTTTTTGGGTATAATTTTTACAAGCAGCCTCTCATGGTCTAAGTATGTTGACTATCTGTTAGGTAAAGCTAATAAAGCATTTAATTTTATAAAGTCACTGTCATTTGCAGCTGATCCTAAAATTTTACTTATGCTATATAAATCTTTAGTTCGTAGTCATTTTGACTATGGATTTTTATGCTTTGGGTCTGATCAGAGATTGGTTCACAAATTAGAGATCCTTCAAAACCACAATCTTAGATGTGTAACTGGTGCAATGAAAACAACTCCAATTAATTCACTTCAAATTGAGTGTAACACACCTCCTATGAATATAAGATTTCAGTTTTTAAAATCCAAGTACATTCTCAAACTTTTATCTTTCGAAAATCATCCTCTATTAAAGAAAATATTATTTTATCATAGAGTATACAGTCCCTCAAATTCCGTAAATGTCCCCTATATATTTCATGACTTTTCTAATATAATCAGTATTGATGATCAATATCAAATTGAGAAATGTAAAGACAGATGGCCATGCTACTCTGGTAATTATATCAGCAAATTTTGGCCCATGGACATTTATATTAACCGTGACCTACGGAGTAAAGAAGAGGTCTATCAGTTAATTTCAGAGTTCACTGGATACAGGCATATATTTACTGATGGATCCAAAAACAATAGAAATGTTTCGTTAGCTATATATATACCTCATATTACTGTTGGACATGGAGTTCGGTTACCTGGAGCCATGTCTATATTTACAGCAGAATCTCTAGCCATTTTATCAGCTTTGCAGTATATACATGAAAAGAATCTTGGGCACACAGACTGGCTTATAGCGACCGACTGCATGAGTGTTCTCATGGCCTTACACAATCCGAAACTGGACGCCAATACCGGAAATATTTTATATGAGATTCGGGCCTTATACGCTGATCTTTGTTCTAGAGGATTTACGATATGTTTATTATGGACACCCTCCCACATAGGAGTAGCAGGAAACGAAAACGCAGATTATCTTGCAAGAGTTATTGTTGACGTTGACATCCCAGAGACGAGAAATGTTGCCATACCAAGTTCCGACCTGCTTACCAAATTACATGAACAATACACCTTTACTTGGCATGAGAACTGGCAAGAAACACTAAGAACTAAAGGAAAATGGTATGCGAAAATAAATCGAACCATTGGTTCTATGCCCTGGTTCACCAGATTTGTTATTCCTAAGAGCAGAAAATTTTATACAATTTTAAATCGTCTTAGACTTGGACATGGAAGATTCAATGCACATTTAGCCAGAATGAAAATGATAACATCGCCTGTTTGTATCAATTGTGACATAGGAAGTGATCAGACTCTAGATCATATAATTTTTGAATGCCCTGCTTATGACTTACAAAGAATTCATTTAGTTGATAAATTATTGGAAATATATAAAACGCCTGCAAGCATCCCGCGCGACACTCAAGGTTTGCTGGAAAATTACAGTACATACATAGCACTGTATAAATTTATTGACAGCACTGGATGGGCAATTTGACCGTTCGGGGCGACTAGAAGGATATGACTTTACTTCACAACATGATTATGACCAATACACGGATATGACCCTACTTAATACTCGGATATGACAACATAATATATGATTTTAACTATATAATAAATACTGAAGACGTGGCTCTGGCCTAAAATAAATATTAAACAAGGAATAAACTACTGAGGACGAGGCTTTGGCCTTACTTAAAAATCAAGAAAAATAATAACACTGAAGACGAGGCGGTATGGTCCAAGACCTTAGCCTGCCTGAGAAGGGCGAAGGAAAAAAAAAAAAAAATCAGCCGAGACGAGAGAAAGAAAAGCCATAAGCCATGTGAATCATGTTTACTTTTGAATTTTATTTATAATTAATATAACCCTAAAATTGTAAATAGTAATTTATTTTACATACGGCGTCGTACAACCTTACAAGAAACAGCTCGTTAATCGATGTAATATGAATTCGCAAACAATAAAGTGTCACAAATGCCGCCACATATTATTCGAGGATACGTGCATCCTGGAGAGTTCTCTAACGTGTGATCTCAAAAAATGTGAAAGTTATGATATAAAGAGGTTCATTTACGTCAGTGAGGACAAAGTGCCTGCATGGATTAAAGAGAAAATCGAAAATGAAGACTGGACTAAGGGCAAACTACACTGTCAGAAATGTAACAATCGAATTGGCTCGTTTGACTACATATCAGGGCGAAAATGTGACTGTGGATCATCAGTTTTACCAGCTATACATCTAGTGACAAGTCAAATTGATAGGCCAATACAAATTCAAAATATTATTAGGTAACTAATAAGTCCACATCTGAAAACTGTTTACAATTTATGTATTTTTGTTACAAATAAATATGTCATAAAGAAACATACAGATTTTTTTTATAATAATACATTTATTGTTTTGTAAACACTAACATTTATTCAACCACCATTGCACTTGCTACTGATTCATTCATTTCAACATCTCGGCACTTAGCAGCTTGCAGTTCCCTTCGGATCTGTAAATATACAAATAAACATCCTCAGAAAGTATTCAACATAAACCTAACATTTAATACACTAAGATAGACAGAAGAATCTATTTTTTCATTGCTTACAATGATTATTTTAATTTACCTCTGGGGTGATAGTCAGATGAGACTGTTTCCTTAGTAATTCCAAAAGGGCATCTCTCTGTTCTGTAGATATGTCGGCCTTATAACGCTGAACAAATGTTAACAGTGACTGATGCCACAGAACTGGTAAATTCCTATGTTCACTTTGGAATCTGGAAAAATTTGAAAAAAGAATAAATGGAATTATCAACATAATATACTATTCACTAGTACTATACATGGCTACATAAAAAAACTATACATAAGCATGACCTTTCTATGTTCATGTGATTTGAAGACAATTCTGGATTATAATCAATCAATTATTATCTAATTCTGGATTATATTAGTTTTATAAATAATTTCTATTGAATTTTTCTAGATTCAAATGAGCATCTCACCTTATAAAGTGGAATACAACTGAATCTACAACTCTGTATGGCAAGGCATACTTTTTATCAAAGAGAATTCTTAAAAATATAGAGTTTGCTCCAGTGTAGTCCATTTCTGCTATCTTTAACATTGCTGCACTGGAATGCAACACTGGTACTGAGTTACGTGCCAGCACTGAACCTACTATGATGGCTTCACGTAATGTGCAATCACCTGCCTAGAAAAACACAAATTATTTTAGTAGATCAAGGCTATTTATAATATCTTAAACAGGTATATAAAGTTGTTCTTAAAGAATATAACAAATTTACGTTACCTCTAGCAAGGGCAATAGTATACCCTTCATAAAAGCGCCAGGCTTAAAGAGTGCTTTGCGTAAGGCTTGGTATAAATGAAAGTTCAATCTTTTATATTCAGCCAGGTCATCTCTCACACGAGGAAGCAGTACTAAATTGTAGAATCGCTGCGCCATCTTTTCTTTCAAATTAGATGCAAATATTCTGGTTGCCTAGAAAAAACATTTGATATTGGAAGGGTATTTTGTAGGACTGATGATAACTTTTATTAATTGATTCTGGACAGGGTAAACTCCATTTAAGGATTCCCTTGGCTGGTGAATGGTGTAATAATTATTCTATGGTTATCAAAACAGCAGACAAAAAATCATTCATCAGTATGAAGAATAAATACAATACACTGAATACCATTTAAAGCGACTTCGCTTAAAACAATGTACTGGATATTACAAAGGAATTTAGAGGTCCCATTCAAGCATCTGTGTGCAATTATATATGTTTATAACGACTATGGGCTATAAATACGGCATTTGAATGGTCCAAAACATTTCAAACAAAATATATAATAAATAACCCTTTTATAAACTTACTTGATACATAGCTGCAGCAGACCAACTGGTTGGTTCTGTTATGTACAAAATTTGTTCCCAATTCTGTAAGTGTGGAACCATTTTAAAAGCTTTTGGCAGTTTTCCAGATCTGTATTTTTGTAATACATCTCTGACACCTTCATACATTGTCTTTATTCTGGAAAAGTAATGATGATTAGTTATTGGGGAACAGTTTTCGTCTATATCATGAAGAAGGATCTAACAGAACTAAAAGATGAAGAACTTATAGAAATACATAATTTTCTTAAGGAGTAACATCTGCCTCCCCATCTCTTAACATTTACCGTGTGCCTCTTATAACAACACTTACCGTGGATCAATGTTCTGTAACTTCAATGTTTCCACATCAGAGAACTGAGTCTGCAACTCAGTGTGTTTATCAGTGATCTTTTCTTGTATTATATCTGCCAAGGTGCGAGTCCTCTCTGGTTTAACTGACATAAACATTCTAAGAGCTTCTTCATCTTCTTCGTTTATTTCTACATTATCGTAATATGTGTCTGGCTCCAAATCATCTCTGTCTGATCCAGAATCATCATCAGACTCCGCATCTGTGTGGAAAAAAGATATATTTTATGGAAAACACAGTATTTTTTATAAGTACAAGTTGTTTAGAGCAGCTTATTGAGGTAAATAAAAAAACAGTTTTCATAATAAAATCTTGTTAGATAGACTTAACAGCAGTTTTATACCACCATCAAAATTGTTGTTGAACTAAGCTCACCTTTAAATGTTGCAGGAAGTGCTACATGTTTTGCAGGGGATGGGCCAGCTTCAGTGTCGCCTAATTCAGCTTGTTGCCTCCTTGCAGCTTTTAAGATTTTCTTGGATAAGTCTGCATTTACGAACTGAAAAATAAATAACACATGGGTCACACACAAATGTTATTCAAGGAATGATGTTATGTATGAATACTCTCAGGGCGTGAATTACGACAGGTTAAACGGATTATTATAGATCATATATTGTCAATGAATTTAGAGTGTCTTACCTCTTCGTCATCATCCTGCCTGTTCCTCTCTTTGTTTCTGTTTTTATTTTTCACAGAGTTCACTGATTCGATTTGATCAGCTAAAGCCAAGTTCTTCCCCATTTGAGAGGGTTTAAACTTTTTAGCCTTTCCCATTGTAACACAATTTTATTCACACAATATAGAGGAATTCTACGTTAAATGTATTATTAATAGACAATTTGCTCTAAAAAAAGAAGGAAAATCAAATGAACTCAATGAAAAGTTGAAAACATGTGCACTTATGACATTGACAGTCTGCGATCTCATCTGACAGACGGAACGGGCGAAGTCGTTGGTGAAGTGATATGACAGTTTTTTCTTGGGAATTTAATGACCTGGCTACTAAGGTCTTTAAGTCGTGTCTTAGGTTTTTACGCGACTGCAAGTGTTAGGTTTTTCACGCGTATCTTGTATAGTATAGATAATATTTTTTAGTGCCTCATATAGCTTTCAAACCTCAAGACTGATTTATATAATTAAGATATCGTTAGATACGGTTTGACCACCCAAGTGTTCTTAAGACAGAACCACATTTACGTGGCGTGGCGTGTCGTGGCGCCTTCCGACGCAGTTGATTGGTTAAGGTTGGTTAAAATGTTGCGTTATGGAACAACTGGAACAGAGTCGTTTGATTGGTGGATCCCGCGCCACGACACGTAAACGTGGTTCTGACTTTAGATAAGTGACGTTAAAAAAGATCCAAACATGGCGGTTTTGAAGCGCTATAATGTACGAGTTCTAATTTTTTTTCTTCTTATCCCTTCGAGTTGGGTATCAAAGTGAAGGGTTTCAAGAGGTGGTTATAAAAATATGTAGCTCCTAAAAGATTAGAAGTAATTCGAAAAAAAAGGGAAACTAAAGAGTTAAAATAAAAAAAGTTAATTTTATAATAAAAACCCGAATGATTAAGAGGACTAAAAAGATGTACTTAAACAAGAAGAAAATCATGCTGTGCAATCAGAGGTTTTTTTTTTATTGTGTGGGATCATAGGTCCATCCACGGTCCGACTCTAATCCAATTTAGTTGCATCAAAGTAACACTATCATACCATCATGTGGATATACAGTGAATTTTGGGCAATGGGCCCTACCTACCTCAAACCTTTACCGGGGAATATGTTATGTAGGTATGCAAGTAGGAAGAGAAATAAGTAAACAATTATAATTCATATTAAACAATCAAATTTCAAGGATAATATTATTCTTATTACTATAGTTTTCGAAACCTAGCAAGGATGAATGTGGCACGGCCTACAGAAAAGAAAATTCCGCACATTCGTGGCTGCGGCCGACCGACGGCGGCGCGGGGCTCAGCACGCCAAGCCGCTAACCTGTCAAAATTTCAATACTTAATGGGCACGACCGGGTGTAATTTCTGCGATACCTTGATCTCAGTAAACTTATTTTATCATTGTTGAATCGTAAGTAAATTAAAATAGTACCAGTCTGTTAAGCTACGGTCACACACAGCAAATACTTGGTGCGATAAGAGTCAATTCATACTAGCGCAGAGTCGAACCGCATCGAAGCGTCAAGTTCTTCACAATTAAAGCCAAGTTGCACGAATATAGGTACGCGTATTCGCGTTAATTCGCGCGCTTTTACATTTAGTAGGTAATTAAATAGGCATTTATACTTTTGGACCAAATTAATTTATTTCTCGTCCGTTTCCATTAAGGCGGAACCACACTTACGTGTCGTGGCGTGATAGGTGGATCCCGCGCCACGCCACGCCACGACACGTAAGTGTGGTTCCGTCTTTATAATATACTGCTCCATTGATCAACTCAGACCAAGGAACTTAAATACCCTAAAATATTAGTTTCTGATTCTGGTTGACGACGCGTTGGTTCGCGTAATAGGCGCTTGAGTTCGCGCGAACGTGCACGTAGGTACCAATCAGCGTTGGTCGGACTCAAATTCGCGCGAATTCACGTCTTCTTTTTATATCAGAAGAAATATGTGCATTACGATTGAAGATTCAAAAGTACCTTTAAGGTTTATTTGAAATAAACTATTTTGATTTTGATACGAGGATGAGGATGAATTGCTATGTTTAGTTTCAGATTGACGCTTCAATGCGCTTCGACTATGCTCTGGTACAGTCGCAGCGAGAACCTTTATGTATATATTAGTATATGGCGAGAACTCGTTGTGTGGGACAGGTTATTCGCTGCGAATAGATTCATTCGCCGCGATAAGAATTCAAAATGTTCAATTTTACTCGCTGTGTGACAGGGTACCTAGTTACTCGCCACTCCAGACTATACGCCCGAGCAACAGATCGTTTCGTCGCTGTAGAACTCGCTGTGTGTTGCAGGGAGGAAACGTATTATCGCTGTCGCTGCGAGTGTTACTTGCAGCCATACTTGCAGCGAATATTCCCTGCGTGTGACATCAGCATTACTGACCCACTGCAGAGCAAAGGTTTCTTCTCACACAGAGAAGTCACGAGCAAAAGAAGAATTATAAGTGGTCTATTAAAACTCATACAATTTCATTTATTGTTTTAGTAATATCAGCATCGTTATCTTAACTAATAGGTACAGTCAGGTATTGTAGTTACAGTTTCAAATTGCGAAAATAAATTCGTTACGATCTAATTATGAGCTTCAATGGCTTTGATGACTTCTTTAACGCTGGAATTAATATTATCGATTTCGCTTTGAACGGCGTTCCGGATGTTGATTTCCACAATCTTGATAATGATGGTGTCGAAGATTCTGAGGAACACGTTGAGTACGGGGTTCACCAGCCAATCAGTGAGGATGTTGCCGGTGAAACGCACGCGGAGACGGCTGAGGAAAAACAACACGTCATTTCACTTCTTATCAAATTTTGACTTAACGTTCCCTTTTTCATTCCCTTTTTCTACTAACACTAGATGAAAGATCTAAGCTCTACTTACATAAAAGTGCTCAATTGGATATGCAACGTTCGACGCTGCGCCGAAAGTTATAATGCATTAATTTAGCTGTTGCCTGGCTGGCGTCAATTAAAACCCTAAGTATACCGAGGCCACGGGCCCGGCCATCAGCCAAAACACTAAAGACAAACTGAAGCATAAACAGCCAATAAAGTTTCCAGATCCATTGCTGTGACACGGCCGACCGGCGGCGGCGGCGACTCCGTAAGAGAGCTTTAATTTACCACGCGGGATCAGGGTGAGTTGGTTGGTGGACACATTGTGACATCATCATCATTGTCTACCCTTTGCCCAACTGTTTTGGAGTCAATTTATACTCGTAGTCTATAATATTTAATGAGAACAAACCCGAGATCGGTAAGCCTGAACTGCTGGAGTTGAATTTCGTCATTGTTGAAGTCAAGAAGGATGTCGACGATGACCACAAAGCGGGTGAGAGTGGCAACTATACCACCAGTTGGTCCAAGGTTCATCACTTTCACCAAGTACTTGTAAATAAACTGCAATGAGTAAAAAACAAGTGGTTAAATATAAGTGTAAATTATTTACAAAGCGAATTAAGAGTCCCGGGAGTCTCTCAACACTAGATAAAATTTAACGATACTATGAGGCATAACACTCAAAGGAGTCACGATTTTGATAAAAACTAAAACTACATTGGAATGATGAAAAATCAATATTCTTAGCCAGTAAGCGAACCCGTTGATTATAAAAAAAACACATGCTGTATTATTACACTATTCGTCATTGTCGTTCTATGGATCAAATTCTGGGTAGTAATGATATACGGCAAACTTAAAAAATACTTATTTTTCCTACGTTATGTACGTCCCTATAAAACCGTAGGCGCAGATAATATAATACTAGCATACAGATGCCTCATCCCATACAAAGAAACCGTGCCGACGTAACTAGCGTTTTACGTCTGATTAAACTGATTATTTTTTGTCCATCAATCGCGTTCGGTTCCGTTCTACGGCGATAGATAGATGGTGTTAGCAGCAACTTGCAAGTAAAAGGGTTTATTCGGTTCGTGAATATTTTTTTCTTTAAATATAATGAAGGTTTTGTTTATAGTATTTTTTGCATGTTTTTACTGTTTCTTTGCACCAAAATGTGTTGCAATGCAAATTTAAACAATCGAGTGGAATGCCTCAGAAATTTAAAATCGCGCCATCTATTCGCATCAATTTTAAATATTCCGTTCAAATAATTTTTGAAATGTGAATTAAGAGCCCAATATTCCATAATTTTGTATTTAAGAGAGTTGATTAAACAAGAACATAAAACTTTTATGTTCAATTCCAGAAAATGTTAATTTTACACACATTCAATAACAGGTATAAAACTTTTATGTTCAAATAAATCTCACTAGATGGCGCGATATGCACCTAGCATATCGCGCCATCTAGTGAGATTTATTTGAACCTAATTTTCTTTCTTAGTGCTGAGACCCCGTGCGTAGGGGATGAAATGATGGCTATTATTTTCAACAAATAACCAGATTCGACAACTCAAGCATTTAACTACATTGAGCATTACAACAAACAATTTTGATTATTTTTAGAATATTCTCATTTTATTCATTTCTTCAACTGCATAATACGAGTCTTCGTAGATTTCCTACAAAAAAAAAGTATTTCGGTAAAAAGAGGTATTTTTTCAAGTTTGCCATATGACATTACTTCTCGAAAATGTTATCCTTATAAGCGACACTATCGGAAGGTGTAATAAATAATACAGCGTGTTTTTTTTTCCGAATTCGACGGGTTCGATTCCTGGCTAGGAATATTGATATATCAAAATTCCAATGATGGAGTCTTAGTTTTCATCAAAATGCCTCATAGTTTCAGATTTGACCATGCACGCCCGCTTAAAAATCTCACCTTTTATAGATTTGTTCGCTGTTGAGGACAGAAAATTTACAATTAGTGAAATTAAGATAAAAGGACACAACTAAATCTTACCTGAAGATTGGTGAACTGCAGCTTAACGCGCACGCGCAGCATTTTGGCGAAATAGTTAACTTCCTGGTCACCAGAGCGGGACACATTCACGAGACCAGTCATGTAACCATCGTGAATCTTTAGCCACGCGCTGTATGTGATCAGAAGGGGCCTCTACAACAATACCAGAAGAAAAACATTGGTCAGTTTGGTCACATTCATTATGTAGGTACTTGTGTAGATTATCAATGTACCTATCTTAATTAAATACTTAAGATAAAAAAATACTATTATAAACGTATATTTTTAATAGGCATAAAAGAGGCAATCACGACTCGCGCTACTCACTTAAAAGATAAGGAAGTATCCTAAATATTTAATTGGACGGCATTGATAAATCAGAAAGCCACGGTTGCACGATCGCCTTGAATAAGCGGAAGACAGTTGCGTTTAATTTCTATTTTTAAAACTGTCAACTTTTGTCTCGAATATTATTTTTTTTACTTTTGATGGGTTTGCTCTTGACTCTAGTCTAGGTCAATGACAGAGACAGAGTCGACGATGGAGTGAGCTTACCCAGAAGAAGCATTATCTTTAAAAATATAATACCAAAAAAAAATGCATAAGTACTTGATATTTGAATTAAATATCTGGTCAACATCAGTTGGGGCTGAATACCTTCGAAATATTTTTAAATACGGCCCAATAAATTAAGTTTTGTCCTTTTAAACTTTGGACTGAAATGCAAGAATTGCAATCGCGGAACTCCAAAGTCCGAAGGGACAAAACCTAAATTATTACTTCATAGTTACAGTCAAGGGTCAAAAGTGCAGTCTTTCTCTCCCAAAACTCAAATGGCTAGTTTTTATAGAAGATGTTAAATTATCCACAACTGATTTAACATCTTGTATAGAAATTAAAATATAGATCATAGGCCTAAAAAAAATTGCCGTTGCTGGTAGAATAGAATAGAATAGAAAGATGTTTATTTCCCTAGTTCATATGTTACATTATGTCCAAAGGTCGGTGGTGTATTCGGCCTGTGGGTATGTCAGCTACTTACAGACTAGCAATGCTTGTCAGAAAGAGATCTATATAAGTGTCGTGTAGTGTGTGCTGCAGCTAATTACAATTTAAGGAGACGTGGAGCGGTCGTTTGCTTGCTGAGCAGCCGACCGCGACGCCTGTCTTTTTTTGTTACTTAGTTGATATCACCTAGTTTAGTATTAGTTAGGAGGGGGTTGTACTGTCCGTTGCTGTTTTGGTAGAGTGTGACTGCACGTTCGACCCTTAACTGTAAGTAAAATCACGACTTAATTCCCCGATGGGTTATGCAGAGGTACACCTATAGTACCACACCCACATTTCGCTAGCAAATTAGTATAGATATAAGTATGCGGAAAATGGTGGACAGTCCCGCATCCTATATGGGAGGATCCTCCGACGGGACGGCTGTTGCGTCTGGTGGCAATCTGCCCGATGGTTCTTGTCAGCTGTTGTATGTGTTAATCGCACGGAGAACTCTGATTTCGCGTTGTAGGATTTGTGCGACGTTTTGTGTCAATGTTGAAGTAGAAGTTAGCATTGTATAACTGCTTCTTTCACTCGCTTACGTTTGTCGCATCGTCCTATCTCGCTTAGGTACTGTATGCAGTATACTCAATGACAACCTACATCTTGCGCAATGGCTGGCAGAGGCAAATTCAGAGACACAAAGATCCGCTGTTACTACTATACCTATAGATGCCGCTAGACAAAACCTACAACAATACCTAGATCTCCGGCTTCTAGTGCGGGAGCCATTCCGACGACATAAAATTTCGTCTCTTCGCATTAAAAGTTAATCTCAAAAACATTTAGTACGAAGTTGAGTATAGGTAGAGTATAGGTTAAGTATGAGGTAGGTACAGTAATTTTTATTATCGAAAATATTTTCTCCTAGGTAGTGACTTGGTGACAAAAGAACGTAGTTCGTCAAATCCCCGCTAGGCGCATTGGTTAGTTTTAAATTGTCGGACGTAAGAATTTATTTTAAAGTTTGAATGAATTTGCCCTTTAAAATAGTGTTTTTTGTATTTGTATAGTTTTTATGATAGAATATAAGTAATATTGTTCTGACTTTTTTTAATATCTACATAAGTAAATACATCATATCTGAAAAAGTATCAAAACTATTTATTTTACCTTTTTTACCTGCTATTTTAAATTATTAATATTATTAGTAATTATTTTAGAAGACAGATAATGTAACTATTAAGAATAATAAGAACAACTATAATTTCATTGCGTAAATGTTTATTAATCGTCAGACCTGTAAAACGCCCTCGCCCTCCTGTAAAGTTACTAATTTCTGAGATTTACACTTTTAATGGGAGAAGACGATTTGTCAATAGTTCGTACGGTCAGCAACGAAAGTGAATTTAATTTTTAACACATAATTTTTGATCAAAATAAATAAAAGTTTAACTAGAACGTACATGAAATGCTAAAATAATATTGTGTGTATTTAAGAAGATCAAATGTAGAAAAAAAATAGCGTTCATCCATTGTCCGGTGCCGGCCTAACTTCAAAGTACCTTCTGTATAATTGAATTTGAATAACCAAATAAATTAAAAAAAATATACTTACAACTTCAAAACCCTCGATAACGTCCGGCAGCTCCATGGGGTCCAGTCCATGCTTCTGAATGAAGGGCACTATCATATCAATGGTGTTGTCCACATAGTCGTTCACTGTTGCCTGTTGCCCCAGATCTCCCCAATTACGGCTGCAAGAAAGGAATCTATCAGCAATGGACACAGTATCTCATTCGAATTATTCCACATGATGTAGAATGGGATGATCTTCGGTACGTTGTTGGTGGGCTTTTGAGCGCCCTGCCCCTGACTTACGTAAAACTTAATATCTATTTTAAAATGAAGTGTTTCTGTAATAACATAGATTCAGAGTACGACAGACGACTCACTGTAGTGTGGAAAGGAACAATAGAAACTCGTATGTACATTACATTACACAGATGAAATATATAGGTACCTATCTACGTTAGATATATGAATGCTAACAGTAAGTTTATTACTAAAAACCTTTAACCCTAGTAAGACACCCAACCCTTCATAATTAGATATCCAATAGGTGGGTGGACGCCTATTGGGTAGATATTTAACTACGCAACGAAAATTTTATTTGACGGAACTCACGCAAAGTATGGGTCCCGAAGCACTTGGTCGGTATCTTAAAATAATAACGTACCTAAAGTAAGTTAAGGTAAGGTCGGTATTTCGTTTTTTTTTTTTTCACTAAGTGCTCGAATATCCTGCCATCATTCCCTAAATTAAAATGTTCAGTTTGTCAATGGTCGAATATGAAGAAGAACGGCGAGTTCGAGTTTCGCGTCTGTAGAGCTGTAGATTAATCGCAGGTAACGAAACTATGTGTAGGTAGTTCCAAGTTATAGGTGGAACTTGAAACAATTAACTTACCTCGCTTCCAACAGCTTCGAAGTAGGCTGACTCTTCAGGTTGATAGAGTTGGCATCAGCCGCAGCCACCAAGAAGGCTAGCACCAAGGCGGTATATTTTTTATCCATGATGCTCAAAGGACGACTTACCGACTGCGATTTCGTTAATATTCTGAATAATTTAACAGACCCAAACCAGGCAGTTTTGAAGATAAAGAGATTACCACATAGCTACTTATGTATCAGTATTAATTACAAATCAATGTCGATTGTACATTGCAGATAAAGATCATAATTGATGAGGTTTAAGCTATTATAATCTGTTTGTGCCAGCGTTATCAACAATAACAATCCAGGAATCATAATCTTTAAATGTTAATGGCGATGGAATACTACTAGTGTTACACCAGCAATATGGTGCTAGTTACTTAGGTACCTAAATTGAGTAATAGGCACGCACTTATCAATTCAACATAGGTAGATAGGTAAGTACCTACGCAAATCATAATCGCCTATTGTTTTTATGTCGTATCTAGTGTATTTGTACTGGTACGTATTCATAGATCAGAAAGATATTTCACTTAATACTGAAGTACCTGGGCGACAGAGCTCCAGCGATCGAAAGTAGAGAAAAAGACGTTTTCTAAAAATGAACCTAGCTAGATCGATTTATCGCCCCCGAAACCCCCTGCATACTAAATTTCATGAAAATCGTTGGAGATGTTTCCGAGATTCAAATTAAATTATTTTTTTAATTTCTCGTTTAAAGGTATAAGATATTAATCCAATTAAATGAAACCCAGAGACAAGATGATTGAACATAGCCTAATTGCGTAAGTGAATTTGGCAAGGCAAAGGGTATGGACCCCATGAAAGAGTATGAACATTTGACCAATCACATGCGAGATGAATGACGCGATGTGGATTTCCGTCTGTGTGATGGGTATCCGACACGTACCTAATGTCTAATCTATACTAATATTATAAAGAGGAAAGATTTGATTGTTTGGTTGTTTCTTTGTTTGTTTGTTTGCATTGAATAGGCTCCGAAACTACTCAACCGATTTGAAAAATTCTTTCACTCTTGAGAAGCTAAACTATCTCCGGGTGACATAGGCTATATTACGTTTTCAAAAAAATTAGGGATCCTTACTAAAACTCCAATAATGTAACCCAAGGTGTAAAAAAAATACCTAAAATATTCTTATAATCGCGTGTGCTGCGAAAACTATTGATGATAGAATAAAATAATGTACTATGACTTTGCAGAACACATCATTATTTACAAAAAGTGTCGCGACAGCATATGTCTAACTAATATAGTTATGCCACAATAGGTGTCCTTATATTTTAAAATTTTAATAGAAATGTCGTCGTTAGTCATCTATAGGATCAAACATGGATCACGCGAACGAAGTCGCGGGCGAAGTGCTAGTAAGTAATATAATTTTGTATTTACAAAAAAAAACGTGTGTTGGTATGATGCGTCTTGTGTGGGTACTACAAGGTACTCATAATAACTAGTTTCGTGGGATACAGAAATTCCACCGCCAGCATTTCTTACGAAATGTTTGCAATATAATTAGGGAGATGTAGTCACTCTTAACTATAGTTGTGTAGCATGGTAACGAATCAGTGGCGAACCAAATAAAACGATAGTGTGATTTAATGATAATAAATTTATTAATATGTCATTGCCCATATCCCAAACAACCTAAGATAAATTAAATAACATTCTATGTCCCAGCCCCTCATTTTAAATAACTTAAGTAAACCTAACTGTTAATCATAAAGTCATTAAAAGAATGCAATGTAACAATTCGAGTATTCCGTATTCGTGTATATTTATTCGAATAATTAATATGGATGTGCACACTTGCAGCTCGAAGGCATGAATAAGTTTTTAAGAATTCTTTGTTTGAAAACGTAGACACACACACACGCACACACTAATGACACTTAGAAGCATCCTATAATGTGGTATATGTACGTGCGAATGACGTCATCAGACCAAATGTGATAACGTGCAATGCGGTATTTCTACCACAATGACCTTCACTTCCAAGAGAAAAAAAAAGTAAATGCAATGCTTTCAGTTCTTTCACTGCGGGTAGATGCACAATGCAAAACCTTTAGAAAAGTTCGCTGAGTGTGGCGTTGTGGTGGCAAGCAGCGCGACTTTCGTTTTGTCAGCATTTTAATAGCGCAAAAGGGCACTGTTAAATATTGTAAATGATAATAAACATCTACCTATGTGCGTATTTTAAAACTCATCAATGTGATAAGTAAGATTAAAATTATTGCAGTAATTATTTTGATTTCTTAGCGTCTTTGTCGAGCATTTTTCTCCTCTGAGCCAACATGTGCCCAAATAAGAAGGGGAAGATAGGAATGTATAAGAACATATAGAAGACTAAGAAGTAATAGTAGTTAAATGCTACGTTCCACGCGTTCGGCATGGAAATAGTAAGAAGTTGTTTCTCCACAATCTCATCCAGCGAGTGGTACATGCACAGGAGCTCTCCAGTTATTCCAATGGGGTAAAGTATTAAGAAGGTGGAGTATCTGCAAACAAACAAAAAAAACATTATTTAAGTATATGGAACATTATTTAAGTACGTATTTTTTTTAAATTAATTATCTGAGTAGATATGGGTTCTCTCAAAAATATGTTGTGTTTTTAGATATTATGTACAGGCAATACAGGCGTATGTACTGTCTTAAGTAAAACAGGTTTAACGGATCTGTTAGGGTAAGTAGACAAATGTATATAGAAAAATCAATATGTTACCTGAGGAACAGAAGCGTCTGTGGGGCACAGTTGATCAAATTGAGCGTGTAGTAGGCATATCTTATAATCTCCGTGACGGACCAGGCAAGTATACACAAAGGCAGGCCGGGACTGACGGTGGCGCCTTCCGTGGCTAGCAGACAACCGCAGACAAGGAAGACTCGTGAATATACTTGTGGCAACACCACGGCCACTCCAGACGGTACCAGGCCTACAAGGGAGTGCACCACCTACAAAAAACAGACCATAAAGTTACAAAAGTGAACAAGTTTTACTAGGTCCTATACATATTATTATAGGGATCCGAAAATGAGTAAGAGTGAGTATAGTGAAATATCCTTTAGACTCGCGTAATGTATCAATTTTTAGTTGTTGTTTCGGTATCAACGTATCAAGGAAGATTTTTACTTTTTTTTTTTAACTATTTTTTTTTACTTTTTAGTTCAATCGCTAATCCTGAAGATCCTGGTAAGGATAATGGGACAAACTATTCAAATTATTGCATTGTCATCGGTCCTTGATATGTGTGCAAAGTCCACCACCATGTATTTACCCAAGAAAACCCCCTATGGAAAATATAACTCTCGGAACTAATTCGTTCGATGACCCGACTAACAATCGGCGCCTTTCGGTTACTGGGCTTATGAGTGAGAAATTGGCTACCGAAGCTGCACCTGAGACGGTCCACCAGGTCTTGGATAGCAGACATGCTATTGGTGAACCATGAATCTAAATCCGCGAACAACGACGAATTGCAAAAGTAAGTAGAACGCAGCAGGATGATCACATCTGGAATACGGTCGGAAATTCTACTGCATTGGCAACAGTAATGAGAGAGATCAATGATTCATGGAGTTCTGCATCGAAAGGAAACTCGCAATTATGCACCTGCTTCCAACATCACCCAAGACGTCTTTACACATGGAAGTCTCTAGGTGATAGACATCGAAACAAAATTTCCTACACGATTATTAATAGCCGCTGGAGAACTTTAATTTCGAACGTATAAACCTCTCCGGGTGCAGATTGCGGATCAGCCCACTGCTTTTTAAGCAAAATTTTCCTTGCGTCTAGAAGCTATGAAAAAAAAAGGTCTTCCGTTGAGACCGCGAACATTTACAGCGTCAGAGAAAGTAGCGTTTGATGAGGATCTAAAGAACGCAATTTCAGATATATCACTCTCCATTAACAACGGGGCGAATATACACTGGAACTATCTCAAGGAATTCACGTGGAAGGTCATCGATGGAATCACAAGTCAACAAACACAATCCACTTGCAAACAAACATGGATTACCACTTATATTCTTCTACCTTTATGATTCCATACCTGGAATTTGGTGAAAGGACGGAAAGATCTCAAAACGCGGTTTCTCCCTGTCCTCCACAGGGACAAATAAAGTGATCTGAGTAGGAAGTTACAAAAGCCACAGCCACCGAGACAAAAATTACTTTGTAGAGAATATCTGTCAAGAGATTGAAGAACATGCGCTAAAGTTACAAACATCGGATCTGTAAAAAAAAGTGTGACTATTGTTGAAACAGTTCAAACCCAAAACGTGGGTGATTGAGAACAAGGATGTTTGTCCACTTCAAGATCTGCAGCTTAATAGTGCAACAGAATTTGGCAAGGCAAAGTGTTCGACCGCCATCAATCGACCAATCAAATGCGAGATGAAAGACGCGATGTGGATTTGACAAACCCTTTGCCTTGCCGAATTCACTTGCGCAGTTAGGCTGCTGGTCGCAATAGCGGAGAGCTGGAGCCAATACTGCGAAGAGCTCTACAAAAATCCCAACGTCAGCGAGGACACAATAGTTACATGGGGTTCATTTGACCAAGAGCCTCCCATACTACTATCTGAAATTCAGGTGACTATTTCATCGTAAACTAACAAACCTCCGTTATACAGACGATACTACCCTTCTAAATGCGAATGAAAACGAGGTGATAGACCTCCTTGACCGAATGGAAAGAATCAGTATAGAACTAGGCCTCAGAATAAATAATGCGAAAACCAAATTAATGGTAGTGGATCGCGCAAACCATCTCCAACTTACAGGTGCTCTATGACGGTAACCTTTTAGGGATTTCACCTGGGCGCCAATATCAGCAACACCGGGCCCAGCGAAAGGATGGTAGACGACGTATAGGGATGGCCAAAAATGCTATGTCCCAACTGCAGAGAATATGGAGGGACCGAAACATTTCACGTAAGACCAAAGTGAAACTAGTCAACTCCCTGATGTTTTCCATCTTCAGCTACGGGTCCGAAACGTGGACTCTAAAGAAGACCGTTCGTGACCGATTCTTTTGAGATGTGGTGCTAGAGAAAGATGTTACAAAACCCTTGGACAGCCTTTCGCACAAATCAAAGATCAGACAGTCCATTATCTGCCTTCATAGAATTATGAAGTTCTTCGGTCACATTGCCAGCCACAAAGGATGGACACAACGTCAAACAGCTGATGGTGACTGGCAAAAATGAATCCTAGGGACATCCTAGGGACCGCAGTCCAATCAGATGGTCAGACCAAGTCCGCACATCGTTGAAAACCAAATCATACGATGCTCTCTACGACGCAAAAGACGCAGAGATGGTGCTAACTTGTGAAGATAAATTTGTTTGCACGATGGGGGAATCAGGACCCTCAGTAATGATGAATACGACGCGAGGATGCCAACATAACTTTAACCTAACTACCGGGTCCAGGTTTCATAATATAGTTAGATAGGTACGTAACATTACTTGAAGACGACGTTAAAAGTTAAAACATACACTCGACGTTGTTTACCTATTACGTACATGTAGTATGTGTGTATAAATGACTTATGTATATTCTATCTAACCTTTTACACTTCATGTGTGTAGAATGAGTTAAATAAAAAGTAAGTTAGTTTGTATAGAAAACCCTCCCACGTCAACGATTAAATTTTTATACCTTCCCTGTGATCGGGCGAACAAATCAAAAATAATTAATAAAATCGGTCCCGCCGTTTTTGAGTTTTAGCGAGACAAAAGAACAGCTGTTGGTTTTTAAATAAATAGATTAAGGAGTAGTTGTTATTGCTGTGCCCTAAAAGGGTCTACAATGATTCATTTCTTTTAAGCCTTTCGTAACATCTTTTGTATTGTGAAATGCAAATAAATATGTAACAACAACATAACATCACTCCTGTATGTAACACAGCGTAACTTGTATTGTATTACCTACCACGCAATCTGGTTTTTAGGGTTCCGTACCCGAAAAAGGGACCCAATTACTAAGACTCCACTGTCCGCGGTAACAACAAATACTAAAAACAGAATAAAATAAATATTTAAGTAAGTAGTGTTTAAATGAGGGCTCCCATACAACAAACGTGATTTTTTTGGCGTTTTTTTGCGATCGTACGGAACCCTTCGTGCGCGAGTCCGACTCGCACATGGCTGGTTTTTTTTCTATTTCATGATACCTACCTTCTTAGATATTCTTACTTGTCATTCTCGTTATTAATAATTGCTTTTTAAATACTTCCTATCATTGTCGCTTTACACGCCTATTGAGTTAAAATGAATGACGGACTTACACAATCGCGAGTAATAGCAAAGCGTAAGACCGGTATCTATACTCCATTTGCTATAACATTAGACGTTTAAACTAGCCCATTTTACAGCTCGTTCAGCCGATCTTGACTTCTATTGCGTTGGTAATACGACAAATGGTAGCTGTAGTAAACAGTTGGTTTTGATAACAGGTTTATGGTTTTTATGTCATCCTTATGTATACGGGATAGAACTCAAAATCGAGTTGAACGGTCTGTAAAAAGATTTGGAAACATGTCTAATATTATTTGAAATGGAGTTTAGTATGAGTGAGATTTCGGTCAGCAAAGAAAGTCTACTTTTAAAATATAAAAAAAAAACAATTAATCAACAACTTTAAACAGGACTGTGAAACATAATTAACAGATGACATGAAAGACGTTCTGCAAAAAAAATCTTTGCCTTTTCAGTTCAAATTGTAAAGTAATTAAGTAACAATGTGAATCCACTATTATAAGTTGTTGAGCTGAACATACCTTAATAGTATTTTTAGGAAACATGACCAAATGATTTTGTAACTATCATTATTAGCCCATATTTTGGGGCCATTGCTTTTCTATCTAGGCTAAAAGGGATTTTAGGGTTTGCTTATTTCCCTAAAATAAATTATATGAGTGTGAAGCAAGTGGACGAGTTAGTATATTTGGGATGTATGTTCACAAGGGATGGAAAGATTGATGAGGATGTGGAAAGGAGAGTGAATGCAGGCAATAAATTGAATGGTCCTATACATGCGGTTGTGACTTGTGACCAGCAAGTCGATGTCTCCGGAGGCTCAAGTCGCCGTTAACAACAGTGTGCTGGTGCCTACACTTATGTATGGAAGTGAAGGTAGGGTAGGGTATGGCTAGAAAGACATGATAGAAGGATTAATGCAGTAGAAATGCGTTCCTCGCAAAGTATGTGTAGTGTAACTTTAAATGAAAAATTGAGGAATGATGTAATAAGACAACGTCGTGGTTTAAAAGAAGAAGTAGTAACTAAAATTGAAAAGAATATGCTAAAATGGTTTGGCCATGTTGAGAGGTTGAAAATGAAAAACGACGACGATGATGATGAATGAGAATGAAAGACAACGTAGTGATTTAAAAGAAAAAGTAGTAACTAAAATTGAAAAGAGTGCTAAAATGGTTTGGCCATGTTGAGAGGTTGAAAATGAAAAACGACGACGATGATGATGAATGAGAATAAAAGACGACTAACGAAAGCTATTTTCAAAGCAGACGTGAATGGAAACGCCGGGACGACGCCCTAGAAAGACATACATAGACTTTATTGGTGATGTTCTTCAGAAAGGCCAGGTGCGCAGTACTCACAACCGCCGTGTGTGTATGACTAGATGTATGAATGTGAGTGAAGCAAAAGAAGTATGTAAGGATCGTAGCAGGTGGCGTTCTGTAGTTTCTGCCTATCCCCATGGGAAAAAGGCGTGTGTTTTGAATGTATGTTATTTCCCTTAGAAGGTAAGCAACCTTTGCTACACTAGGTACTACCTACTTTATTAAATTATTCTTTGCTTGAAATACACTTTGATACTTAATACCCAAACCATTCATATTCATTGTCCTATCCACATTTAAAATAATGATTAAAATACAGTGACTTGACAATAAAACCCGACACAAGACAATACCTAAATAGTAGTTATTTAAATTCTGAATTGAACACATTAAATAATGTGAAGAATGACAACACATTAAATAAAGTGTAGAATATACAAGTTGACTTCTAAAATGTTGGCAATCTTTTTATCTTTTCTTTATATTTAATATCTATATAATTATGAAGGATGTAACATATTGGGTAAACTTATTTTAATACTGCTACTATTGTACATGAAGTTTAAATTAAAGTACCTGGGCGACCGAGCTCTGCTTGGGTGAAAATTGAGAATTATCGCCCCCGGAACCCCCTGCATACTAAATTTCATGAAAATCGTTGCGAGCCGTTTCCGAGATTCAGATTATATTATATTGTGAACCAGTGGTCAAGATAGGCTGGTCACAGAACAGAAACGGCACTCGTATAATTTATAAAATGTTTATTCTCAGTTATTTAAAAAAAACAATCTGACTAGCGTTCGTCTTAAACTCTGGTTTCCTAGAATATCGTTGCCGTCACATAGTGGCCGTAATACAGCGGTGAATGAAGTCACTAGAACGTTGTCTATGTAAACAACAAAATGGCGCAGTTTCCTAGAGAGCGTAACCTCAAAAAGCGTCAAAAGTGCCGCCGTTTGCATGACGGCCGACTTGTCGGTGTCGGATGGTTTGAGAACGTTTTAATTGATAGCGGTGAAACTAGAATATTTTATTTCTTTGACTGGCGACGTACGACTAAATTTTAATAGATTTCGTACGTAACCATGAAGCTACTACTAAAATAAAAATTAAGGAATACAGGAAAACCCAGTAGAAACAAATAGGCTGGCAAAAAAAAAAAAAAAAAAAAAAAAATGTTAATTATATATAGTATCCATTAAATTAAAAAAAAAAATTGTCTTTCCTAACAAGTATAAACAGTTTTTCTTCTGGGCTTTATTGGTTTTGAGTGTCTGTTGTAACTTAAATATAATATGATTTGTAACTTAAATATTTTTGTAATTTACCTGATAATAAGAATATTATTGGAGAAAAACATATTAAAGTAAAAATTAAAAAAAACTTTAATCAGAAATCAACAATATATAATGACTAGGTTTTTTTCTAAATTATATTTACCTACAAATGATAAAGTTTTGTGCATGACAAATATGTCGGACAAGAATTAACTTTATTTTTCATATTTAGGTAGGTAATTTATTTATTAGGGATATGAATGAACATGTTCATCATCATCATCATCATATCAGCCGAAAGACGTCCACTGCTGGACATAGGCGTCGCCACATTGACCGATCCCCTGCGTCCCGCATCCAGCGGATACGTCTTCCGGTTCGCGGTCGCCACTCCAGAACTTTTCTGCCCCATCGGCCATCCGTTCTGCGAGCAATGTGTCCTGCTCACTGCCACTTGGCAATTATTCGGGCTATGTCGGTAAACCTGGTTCTCTTGCGGATCTCTACATTTCTGATTCGATCACGCAAGGATACTCCGATCATAGCCCTCTCGATTGCCCTTTGGGTGACTGTAAGCTTTCTGATGAGTCCCATTGTGAGCGACCACGTCTCAGAGCCAAAGGTCATCACTGGCAACACACACTGATCATAAACTTTCGTCTTGAGACACAGTGGTAAGTTGGACGAGAAGGTACCCTTGGCCCTACCCAACTGGATCTTTTGTCCTAGGACGACATAGTGGTCTACAAGTTCAAGTGTAAAATCTCCAACCTGGATAGGAATGGTTGTAACATGTGCATTCAACATCACCTTGGTTTCGTCCATGTTCATCCTAAGACCCACTCTTTCGGAAGCTCTACTGAGGTCATGGAGCATTATACTGAGGTCCTCCATGGTCTCAACCATGACCACTATATCGTCGGCAAACCGAAGGTAAGTGATGTACTCGCCATTGACGTTGCTGCCTAGCCCTCTCCAGTCCAGAACCTTGAAGACATCCTCCAATGCATTGGTGAACAGTTTCGGAGATTTGACATCTCCCTGTCTCACACCCCGCTGCAGAAGGATAGGTTTCAAGGTCTGATCCTGAAGTCGAACTGACATGGTGGCGTTTTTGTACAAACAATTCAATGTGCCGGTAGTCAATTTTGCACCGTTGAGAGACTGCAGTACAGCCCAAGTCTCGATCGAATCAAAGGCTTTCTCGTAGTCCACAAACGCTATGCAGAGAGGCAGGTTGTACTCTGTCTTCTGTATAACTCAAGACATAAGTGTAGTAAAGTGATTCACAAAAAAAAAGCACTTCTCAAAACTTGCAGGGTATAATGTCTAAAAACGTCACGAAAGCCTGATAGTCAATAGCATTATGACGATGAATAACTACTAACTTATATATGATTTGTAATTTTTAGAGAGTAGACAATTAATATATGCCAACCCAAATATAAAGAAGACTTGCTAATAGTTTAGCAATGAATTGAACAAATAAATGTAAAATATTAAAACATTGAGTCGTTGGCAGTCGATTCGATCTTACGGCGCCAGGGCGTAAGATATTGTATACCGCACACTCGACTAATGCGCCACGGAGAGGATTGTTACATGAGCTAAATTATGCTTCATACTCCCCACAACTTTGAAGTGACAAGAAATTGAAAGTGTGTGCGTGGACAACGGATTACTTCGAAGCAAACACTAATAAATAGAAGTAATACATTAACATCTATGTTGATGTGCCCTGCAAACCTATCTGATTTGCTGTGTTGGAATACATAGTTCAACAAAATGTTGAGAACAGCTCATTTTATTTTTTAGTTTTTAGCTTTGGTCCGATGGTGTGAGTTGTTAATATTCATGAGTACTTTCACTAGGCAATTAAAATCACCTTGCAATTTTTTCTGGTACACAGGCTTTGAGGAAAACTTCTGTCTGACATAATATTCTGTGTTTTTACAATTATGTTTTTTTTTAAAGTTAAATATATATTAATTTATTTCAATATTAAGTAGTAACCATTGTTAGATATCCACATTAATTGGTGTCTTATATTGACATATTTATATATAAGCTGTAGTTTACTTCAGAAACTAAATGAAGAAAAGAATAAGTATTTAAATATAAATCACCTCAAGAACAGCGGCATTTTGGAAAACAACCACAGTTGTTTTGATTAAAGGCCAGAAAGTGTCCAAACTTCCACGATTCAAGAAATGTGATAATGTTTGCAACAGCATATATGACCATCTGAAACATAGGAACAACCAATAGTTATGTTAACTGTACATGACCAGGTAGGTACTTGTTCTCCTCTCCACAAAACATAGGCCGTCCACCTGGAGTAACTGTGGAGACCTGGCAAAATTATGTTATGCCTAGGTACTTAATTAAAGTCAAGGTAGTCAAAAAAAAATTACAACAGTTTTTACAGTAATTTTAGTATAATGGGCGGACTGAACGGAAGAAAGAGAGGCCTTTGCCCTACAGTGAGACAGAACAGGCTAAAAATGAATAAAATTTTCATAGTATAATAGCAAGTTCATTCAGAGGGCACTATTTAAAAAACGAAAACTAATTATCTTTTATTAATAATTTAAATTCTGAAAAATTAATTGGAAAATTATGAAATATTAATGATTTGAGTATTATACATGGCATTTTCTCTCGCAATTCGAATATTATGAATAGTATGCAGTTGCTTAAAGATGTTTGGGAAAATCCGATAATTATTAAGTTTGTGCGTAGGAATTTACACTTTGAACTTACCCTAAAGTTTGGATACCATTATATGCTAAAAGGTAAAATTTTCCTAAAGCAGAGGGTCCTGAGCTTTTGTGATTTCTTACACTTTTTTCGGTCATTTTTCTCAAATATTGAAATGCGTTCAGGTCTTTTAATTATTAATAAAGTAAATAAAATAGCTTCACAACTTTCTCCCATATACACAATGACGAGACGTGACGATTAACGAAGTAAATGACATTAGTTTGGTGTTTCAAGACGTGTTACGCACGAAGTTGCCGTAATGTCTTCCCGAGTAGCCTAAATTAGCCCAATAATTAAATACTGCAAAGTAGCTTAGAATATTATAATTTGCAAATTCAGTTCAAAGCAAATCAATTTAAATACATTATAAAGCTATTTTTCGCGCACCTATAAAGGCTTATATCAAACACTAATTAGTAATTCAATACCTATAGCTATAGGTCATGTTCGCCACTAAAAAAAAATAATGTTATAAATGGTTTACAATATTTTTAAGAAAAATTGCTATCTAAAAATATAAATGGAACACTTGTACATATCTTTAACGTTTAACATAACTAAATGATTTTCCATTTTTAAAAGACACGAGGAGAACTAATCACTGCAACCACGAGATATTATAATTTGATGTTTATAACCGAATTTCCAAAAAGGAGGACGTTCTCAATTCGGATGTTCTTATTTTTGATTTATTTTTTTATGGTTGTTCGGGCATAACTCCGTCATATATAAACAGAATTCAAAATTATCTTTTTCATTCGAAAAACGTTTATTTCGAAATGGTCCCATTTAAATTTGGTAAAGATCTGACGAAGAACTTCAGAGAAATACAACAGAACTCTTCAATAAATGTCGACAATTCTCGCGGGATTTCTGCAATCGCATCTCTATTTATTGTTTACATCATTTCATAACATACCATCACGCCAGTATGCTCTAAGCGGGTACGTAGATGTGAACAGTTCAAACCTGGTACAGTCACATTCCACTGGTTGTATTCAAGTTACATCTTATCTGACTAATCTATTCTGGCATCACTGTGGGCATTCTAGGTACCTACCTTACTATAGAACTTGTTCATTAAGTACCACCAAAAATTAAAACATAAAAAACTTACATACGAAAACAAAAATTAAAAGTTGGCAAAATTCATGAATGGAATGCATTTGTCGTCCTTCATACACTATTAGCTTACCCAATGTAAACTTTATTTGATTTTGTCACAAGAATCGTTCTTGGTTTCGCATATATAATTGTTTGATATCTCTCTATTTACCCCATGTAATGTTGTCAAAGTGGAACGATAAAACAAAAATAGTGACAAACGTTTTTTTTTTATCACCAGTAATTTTTTCGTTTGGCAGATAGTTTTAAATTACGGACTTTAAGCTAGCATAATTGCCGACCAGCTGCATATCGTACAAAATGATCGCCACGACTCCCTTCACGTAGCCTAAATGGCAAAAAATCCCCTAATCTGGCAACACTGCATGAGTTTGACTTTGACAAACAGACTGTAGACATAGATGACGGTGATGTTTATTTGCCGTCAAGTGTCAAGTTAACGCTATGACGTATATTGGATGACGTTTCATTTGTCACGTCAGCTTTAGGTTACTAAAGCCAGTCCCTAACATCTTAATTCTTAGATTGGTCTGGTAGATATCGCTGTCAGCGATAAGGCCGCCTTTGTACCCGTAGAAATAAGTATTATTGTAAAAGAGATGTGTAACTTCATTTTTTTGGTGTACAATAAAGTAATATTCTATTCTATCACCTTGCCCATTGCCTCACTATGTGTGAACTAAGGCTATATTGTTTATAGGAAAAATAAATAAAAAGGCGCAGTTTAAGTTCGCGCTGTAGAGTTTCAAGGAAACGAGCTATAAAATCTTCACCTCCGAATGGGAACTAGTTGGGAACTTGTAACTTTTTTTTTGTCTTTAGTAATTCATAGGTCATATATTTCACAAGGCGTTGTCCAATTACAACGCGAATACGCGATCATCGCAAATTCGCGCTTATTTTAGACTTACGAATCAGCGATCAAACATACCTAATAATTTCGAATAGGTGTCCTAATTGGGATTCATACGAAGCGGTCGCGCGACTTAAGGCGCTGTCCTAATACAACGCGATCATCGCGGGAACACGCGACCGTCGCGTTCATTCGTATAGCAAAAACAAACGCATCGTCGCGCTGACAGAGGGCACTTTTCGATTTCACCAAACAAATGAACGCGACGGTCGAGTGTTTGCGCGATGATCGCGTTGTATTAGGACAGCGCCTAACTGTTTGATAATTAATTCGCGCGAACTAATTTCGTACGAACGCGCGATCAAACGTTTATTTATTGATGTCGAATAGGTGTCCTAATTGAATTCGCGCTATAATCGCGTCGCGTCTTTTGTGGGATCTTTTTACCCGACTGCCGAAGGAGGGTAATGTGTTTAACAGTCTACGTACGTATGTATGTTTGTTCCTATGTGGAATTCTAGAGACCAAACGCATTAATCGATTTTGATGATTCCTACGTCAATCGATTTGTTTAAACCCTGCGAGTGTCACTGGCTACATTAAAATTGGAAAATAGTAAAATGGCCTCATACCCATCGTGTGGATATTAAAACAAAGGGTTTTTTTAAAAGGTGATTACAAAAATATTTAACACTTACGTGTTTAAATGTACCTGATTCTAAAAAAAATAACTAAAAAGTTGCAAATAAAAAAATATTTAAAAATAACAAAAAACCCGATTGCTTAAAAAGCGAACTAAAAAGACGTAAATAAGAAGAAAATCATGCCGTGCAGTCGGAGGATACATCTGGTTTTGATCAGCCAGCTCGAGCATATGTATCCTCCGACTGCAATCATTAATTAATTAATAAAATAAAATATGAAACTGTATTTTATATTTGCACGCCGAAATTAATGGCAGAATAAGAGAACAATTTTGTACATTTTACCAACCTTCTGTACCTTATTTATGCAGATAAATGATTCTGATTTTTTTTTTTTTTGCTCACCATGATTTTCTTCTTGTTTACGTCTTTTTAGTTCGCTTTTTAAGCAGTCGGGTTTTTTGTTATTTTTAATGTAATTCGTAACCATGCTGTTGTAATCGTCTCTGATTATGTTGCTGTAGTCAAATGATTCTAGTGTCGTAGACATATAAGAAATCATAAAATGCATGATGATTGAGTTGATTTTGGTTGGTGCCCCGATCAAAATCACCTTGTTCGGAACAGCCGCTCGATTGTGTAGAAGGGCTTAGGAGTGACAATAATATCCCTCATAAGTCGGTAAGTTTATCCCTGCGCCTCCCAAATCTGTCTTCATTCGGTCAATAGTTCGAAATATTACATTCATAGATAGTCTGTGGTAATATTTTACTTCATTCATTCCCTGTGCTTCGACGTCTGCGACTGCGTCTAAAATTTTCAATCGTTCTTTTCTTTGCAACGCGGTTTTACGAGAGGTGCGTTACATCTTGAGCTCGTGGAATTTTCATTATTTTTTATTGGAATCTTAATCATTTTCAAAGAAAAGCTTATTTTTCCTTTTGTGTTTCAGTAATACGTGGTTACAACAACATTCACAATGGTTGCGGCCAAGAAACAGGTTAGTGCCTTCCACGTGTTTGAATTGAAACTTAATGGACTTGTACGGGGTTATTTTATACATAATATGTTAATAATCCTAAATCAATTTAAGTCCAAAATAATCTGATACAAGATAGGCTTGCTAATTTCATAATTTGTAAGGTTGAGAACGTATCAAACATATTTAATGCAATTTGTAGGTTAAGTGTGTAGTGTCTAATCTACACCAGCGTCATACAAATTTTCGTTGTGTATAATTTGTATTGCAATAAATTCCTATGGGGTTAGTCAGGGATGAAATCTGATTTAATATAACTGAGGACTCACCAGTCGTTTTATGAAATGTCCTGTGATCCTTGTCCTAAAACAGCTTCTTTGATTGTTTGCAGAAAAAGACCATCGAGTCTATCAACTCCCGCTTGGCCCTGGTTATGAAATCTGGCAAGTACTGTCTTGGCTACAAGCAGACACTAAAGACTCTCCGCCAGGGCAAAGCCAAGCTGGTCATCATCGCCAAGAACGCTCCTCCTCTAAGGTGAGACTACTGAGAAGTAGAGTTTCCCAGCATTGTGTCTGTCAAAGGGAAGCATATGGAGTCTTTTGACTAAGAAGTATGGATTCCCTCATAGTGTTTTATGAAGCAGTCATGTTATAATTGTTGCCGGGAGAGCACATGTTAGATACTTGTTTCTTTACAATTTTAAATTTGACCACATGATGTAAGCTTTTCAGTACTTGTTATACATAGATGGTACATCAGGTCTATAGGATGTAGATATTACAGTTAAATGCATCAAAAACATGACTGTTTCTGATTTCACATGGGAAACCTATGGAGTAGTCATAACCCATTTGCTGAACTTTGACAGGTGAGCCAGTTACTGTTGTATTTTTTAAACTTTATGTGATCTGAAACAGTTATTACACAATACAATATGATGAAATCAATGGTAGAACAGATTGGATCGGATTTAGACTAAATCGGATCTTGTCTACTACTACTATCGAAAGTTCTCTACTATTTTGGACAGTGTAATAGCGATGCTGCAATTTAGAACGACTAGTCGGCGTCAGTGTTATCAAATTAGTAGATTTCCACTAAAAGTGGTGGTTTCAACTTTCCTATTGAATGGTGATATTTCTCTTAGTGTCTGTTGGATTTTTCTAGCGCTTTAGTAAAATTCTGTTTACACTTTAAATTACACAGTATCCAATTATTTATACATCTTATAACTGCTATTAGGGATGCTTTAAAACTGGGTGAATCCTGACAAATCTCGATCATGTGGCAACCCTAGGACTGTAAGATATAGAAGCAAATTTAGTGTAGTTTGACCACGCTCACAATTTAGGTTCGTAACTGTTTGGATAGTTTAGTAACATTGTATATGTTAAAATAATTTTGTTATAGGAAATCGGAGATCGAGTATTACGCACTCCTGGCTAAGACTGGCGTCCACCACTACAGTGGAAACAATATTGAGTTGGGCACAGCATGCGGAAAGTACTATAGGGTGTGCACACTCGCCATCACAGACCCTGGCGATTCTGACATCATCACCACACTGCCTGAGTCGCAGGTGTAGATGTATCTTTAATATAACTTAAAAAACCATTTCTTGTTTTCTTTACCCATGTCACACATAATTTATAATACTAGCATCCAGATGCCTCATCCCATGCAAAGAAACCGTCCTGACGTGACTAGCGTTTTTCATTTGTTTATACCGATTATATTTTTTAAATCAGTCTCGTTCGGTTCCGTTCCACCGCGATAGATAGATGACCATCTATATCCGTGGAACGGAACCGAACGCGCTCGATGTACAAAAACAATCACTAGGTACAGTACGTTTCTTTGTATGGGGTGAGATCACTGCTCATGTGACCTGCCGAGATCTTATTTTGATTTGTGGTGCTACTATTTTTTGTTTCAAAGTAGCTAAAGAATCTGTCAGTTAAATTAACTCTGAAACTATAACTATTAATCTGATTCTGACGCAGAATCCCAACTTCTCAAACTGTCAACATGAAACAAAACGGTAACTTCGCAAAATGACTAGGTACTTTTTCAAAAAGACAATAGCTTCGAGGTATATAAGTAGCTGTTCCTCGTGGCTTCGCTCCCGTGGACCACCCCACAGAACCCGTATTTGGGACTAAAAAAGCCCATGTCACTCAAGAATGATGGAAGCGCTCTGGAGATTTTTTTTTTAAGTCGGTCCTGTGTAATTGGGACAAACAAAAAATCTTTCCTCTTTATGGAATGGCCTTGTCATTCTTCTGATGTTAGGTGCCAGCTTCGACTTCTTTATGAATGTCTGGTCTCCATGTCTTCATTTTTATGTTCCGTAGGAGCTAAATCCTGGGATAGAGGGTCCTCGTACAAAGACTGGCAGTAATTCTTCCACGTCTCAGAAATATCATCCACCATATAGGTACGTTCACGTCAGATATCGGAACGAACCAGTAACCTAAAATTCAGGACAGATTGACTGATTTCTTTCCACATACTTAGGGATGGTGCAATGCCGCTTAGGATAACACACATACCCGTTTCGTGACCAGATTGGCTCAAGGAAATCAGGCGGGTGACCATAAGCTCTTAGAGTAAGTTTATTTTGAGTGTGTGTAAGGGACAGATTTTTATGACTTGTATCCATCTGTCACTTACGCGATGTCAAAATAACCTTACTCTAAGAGCTTATTGTCACCCCCCTGATCTTTAGGATACTGCGTAGATTAAACTAAAATTTAGGACAGATTGTCTCATGTCTCTCCACAAAATTAAAATAGCGCACACCCTTAGGCCGCCCACACACATTTTTTTCTTTTAAAACCAGTTTGGTTCGAGGACATCTAAATTTTAATTTAACACATTACAGACGATACAACCTTTTACATCAACACGTAACAATCAAGTGAATATGGAAATATTTAATCAGTTTTTATTTATTTTATATTCGTAAAATTATAAAAAGAAATTTTAAAACTGGAACGCATACGAATATCATAATCGATATGGCTATACCGCTATACCCTCATCTCTACTGTAGTATTTGTCTTATAGTTTATACATAATAGGTAGGGGAAAGTTTCTTCGCATTTTTTAAGAAAATTCAAAACATTTTTTAGTATAGTTTATTTACATTTAACTAAAGTATGTAGGTACCATTTTGTTCGATAACTTTTTGCCATCTTGTAGGTAGGGACATGATCCTATTACTGTAGAAATTTTGGGACTTCTGATCGAAATACCGCGACAAGTGGTTTTGGCAGTCCTCTCGTGATGTTAACCTGATACTGCATAAAAAATTCTGAAGAGACCGAAACAGGTGGAAATCTGAAGATGCAAGGTCAGGACTATACGGCGGATGCATTAACACCTCCCAGCCAAACTAACTTAATTTTTGCTGAGTGGCTAAAGATGTGTGAGGTCTAGCGTTATCATGATGAAAAACTACACCCCTTCTGTTGCGATATGTGAATATTTGATTGAAATAAGTACAAGTACTTACATACTTACTTATTATGGCAGAGAGCTAGAGATATTTACCTCAGATTAGAGAAAAGAATCTGAGTTATTTACAATAAAAAAACTAGAAAGAAAATCAAGTAGAGGCGGGCAGCCCTAACGCGTGTTTAGGTGTCACGAGCTTGTAGGTACTTATTTCAAGGACACGGCCGAGTCACAATACTATTAGATATCATTACTGTGATGCGCTAAATTAAGTTACCTATATCTTTACCGTGGCGCTGGCGCGGCCATCGCGTAGTCACGGTAATGATATAGGTTACTTGTACTTATTTCAATCAAATATTCACAAATCGCACGCCTATACTGCTTACAAAACCATCACACCGTTCGACTGGTTGCGACTGTAGTAGGTACCTAAGAGTGACGGCTGAACTCGAGGCGCGTAGGTTTATCTCGAGTTTCGACCGTTTGTATGAAGATAGAATACTGTTAGATATCATTACCGTGGCGTAGTGTATATTGGCGGTGAAAAGGTTAAGAGCTGTTTCATCCAATGAAATAGTACTAATAAGTTTTCACTAAACCATAAAAATATAAAATCCTATTACTCGCATGTAAATTCCAACATTGCGTAATCTATGGTTTTCTTATTTTTAGCCTATTAAGTGCCAATAACTTGAGGGGTGCCAGCGATATGGTGGGTGACCCTACATTGGTCTGCCAAGTGCCAATAGTGAAAGAGGAAGAGTAATTTCATATTTGCAAATTTTTTGGTCTCTAGATGTCAATCATGACACTGTTTACAAAGGTTGTCAATAGTGAAAATTATATTTAGTTATTCAAAATAATAAAAAAATCTTTTCATAACATTTATTGTTTCAAATTTCATAACACTTGTAACACATCCCTGCCATTTCTCTCCTGGAACTGCCAACCCTGAGAACAATAAAGTTAAAT
This sequence comes from Orthosia gracilis, assembly GCA_947562075.1. Taxonomy (NCBI): domain Eukaryota; kingdom Metazoa; phylum Arthropoda; class Insecta; order Lepidoptera; family Noctuidae; genus Orthosia; species Orthosia gracilis. Next base: position 47,788,443 of record OX387268.1, read on the forward strand.
TAGATCACTATAAAATTAAATAAGTACCTAAGTAAACGAATCTAGTGACGTCATGTGTCAAGACACCCTTAACACAGAAATAAGAATAATCCGGCTTGGATTATTCACAATTCTCTTAGTTGGTGCTCTGCCACGATTTGCGTATCAAATCTATGCTGTTTATCCTAGCACCACATTTAAGCGCTTATTCCATTACACGGTATTCAGGGCTCTAAACCGTAATTTAGGGTGGTGTAAAAACAATTAGGGAGTTAGGGTCCCGCTTTAGTTTTACGTGTGGCGTGTCTTTTTTCTGCTAAAAAGAGCCAATTTCACCCGGCTTCAACTTGCCGAGATTTGACCGTGCCTATAACTGACCATCTTGAGCTTTTTGGCGTTACGTTGACATCGAATCTCAATTTTGGCTCATACTTTGGAATGGCTCAGCTGGCTGCCAAAAATATGGGGATTCTTGCAAATGCGAGAAGGTACTTCACGCCAGAACAGCTGCTCAGCTTGTATCAAGCGCAAGTTCGATCATGCATGGAGTATTGTTCTCATCTCTGGGACGGATGTGCCAAATACCAGCTTGATGCACTAGTCGATCGAAAAGCGGCCAAGAGGCTCATCGGCGTTGAGGCTCTAAGTCAAGAGTGAATAGGTTACTTCTAGGCAAGCATGCTCCACCGTCGACCATATCATACGTCTTACCATCAGGTGAGATATAGGTCAAGCGCAAGCCTATATTTTTTTTTTTATTGTAATGCTGACGTGAGTGACGTGACTGGTGATAACCTGCCATGACATCTTTGATCGTATTTTATTGTCTTACCAGAAGTAATAAATGTCTAAGAAATGTAATGACTTTTTGGCGATGTATGGCCTTTTTACGAGGGCTGCACTAAAAGTATCGGGTATGGAATATTTCCACTGTTCCTGTCATATTAAAATCTTAAAAATCGAATACCATTTATTTATTTAAAAAAAGATTCTCGGTCTTGTCACAAGGTTTTGTCAAACTTGTTTAGTCGTTGAGAAAATGGAAATGACTCGAGAAAATTCAAGAGCGATGATTTATTATGACTTTCCAAGTGGTTTAACACAAAAACAGTGTGTTAACCGGATAATTTCTGCATTTGGTGATGAAGCCCCATCCAAAACCACAATTTATCGCTGGTTTGCTGAATTTCAACGTGGACGTATCAAGCTCAGTGATGATCCCGTCGTCCAAAAACTGCAGTCACCCAAGAAAACGTTGATGCTGTGCGTAAGCTGATTGAGGAAGATCGATATGTGACATACCGCGTAATTCAGGCAACTTTAGACATTGGCATAAGTCAAATACTATTAAAAAAGTTGTTTTCCCGATGGATACCGCATTCGCTCTGTGAAGAGCAAAAAGCGGCTCGCGTTACTTGGTGCGTCAGAACTCTCGAAAGATTCCACGCAGGATCCTCAAATGCTGTATACAACATCAGGTGACGAATCCTGGATATACGCGTACAAACTCGAAACAAAAAACCAGTCATGAGTTTGGGTGTTCGAAAATGAGTTACAAGCCAACAAAAATTGTTCATTCACGGAGTGTTGCGAAAAAAATTTTGCCCACGTTTGTCTCCAAAACCGGCCATGTTGCGATTATTCCTCTTGAGGGACAAAGAACGGTTAATGCAGAATGGTATGCTAGCATTTTTTTGCCACAGGTCGTTTCTGAACTCCGTAAAGAGAACTGCAACCGCCGCATCATCCTCCATCACGACAATGCGAGTTCTCACACTGCGCACAGAACAAAAGAGTTTTTAGAGCAAGAAAAATTAGACCATCCGCCGTACAGCCCCGACCTAAGCCCTAGTGATTTCTATACTTTCCCTAAAATAAAGAATAAATTGCGTGGTCAGAGATTTTCATCACCTGAAGAAGCTGTGGACGCCTACAAAACGCCCATTTTGGAGACCCCAACTTCCGAATGGAATGGTTGCTTCAATGATTGGTTCCATCGTATGGAAAAATGTGTCAAATTTCGCGGAGAATACTTCGAAAAGCAATAAATACATTTTTAAATAGTAATGTTGTGTCACTTCCTTGATTCCCGAAATTTTCAATGCCGCCCTCGTAGTAAGGTCACGCGGGGCGAAAGCAAGGATGAGGCTAAAATAACTAATTGATTTTTCTCTCAATGTAATGGTTTTTGTAAAACGAATCATATAGCAATCTTTGATTTTTTAAATAAAGTATAGATGGCGTGTTGTCCCGACAGAGAATATTTTGTCAACCGCTATTTTGGAGCAATGTTTTGCAGCGTCGTGTGATTAGTTTTGTGCTATAAAAATATTTCACGTCGTTTCCAGAAAAAATACAAGTTCATCCCTAGATTGAGCCCTATTCAGCAACTAGATACTATTTTCGGATAGTGGTTGTTTGAATCTACATGTACTCATATCCACAACATTAAGTTATAGATAACAACAGGGTTATAATTATAACTGATAGTAACATTAATGTAACATTTACTGCTTTTGTTAAATATAACAAGACCGTAAATGAATGAAAACTTTAAACCTATTTATTTGTAACGAAATTTATGTCGAAACTGTTCATTGAAAGGTGTGGAATTTAAGTTTTATTTAGATAACCTTCTAATTAAGTAGCTTATTTTTACATAAACCAGAAAATACAGGAACAAAAGAAACTAAAAAATGTACAACGGGCGGCCTTATCGCATTCCGCGATCTCTTCCAGGCAACAGCTTGTAGTGGGTCGAGGCAAAGTTGTAATTTTCTGATCTTGATCTTAATGATCTTAATCGTATATCAGTTGGTCCAGGAAAGTCATAATAAGAATTAAAACTGGACATTTGCATTTTTCAAGCAGACTTTATTTTACCAAAATCTATGAATGCTGACATAGCGGCATCAACACCGCCACCTACGAACTAATGAAACGACGACACACAAAGCCTGCATCGCGCAATCAAAGTTTTCGGCGCGATTTGAACGTATACAACAGTCCGACATCAACAGTCGGGCAGTTGCCCGGACCATATGCAACTCCCGTCCGGTCGGAGGGTCCTTCCTTTTCAATGGAGGTTTGCGGGACTTTACACCCTGTTCCGCATACCAACAAACTAGCAATTAAATGGGGCAGTCTTCTAATATAAAGTTTTCAAAGAACTACAATTACTAAGGTGCGACCCTTACTGATGTGTCATATAAATGTTATGTTTTTAATAGGTTGCTTATTTTAACATAATTTAAGGTGCTTTTCCACCAGAGCTGCGCTAAGCCAGGCTAAGAAAATAAAATGATTCCATGGGTGGTTTTTTTCCACATGCACCAAATAGCTTTGCACATCTTAGTGGCAAAGCACCGTAATATATGTGCTGAATATAATTGGGACTTACCTGATTAAGAATACTTCTCATCCTCTACAGTCTATCGACTGCAGTCTTTCAATATTATCAATATCAGTTGATTAAGTGGGTTGATCAATTTCATCTCATGCCTGAAAAGTGAGTAAAAGGATTAAAATGAAATGAATAAAAGCAAGTACTATTAAACAAATGAACTCTACATTATACTGCATCTCAACATAACTGCGGATCAAGTATATGCACTTGTATAGAATTACTTTCCAAAAAAAGGTTATTACATTTTGTTCTTAATACGCATGCACCCCAATGTTGCACCCGAGAGAATTTTTGAAAGTTTCTGCTGCTTATCTATACGTTTTATGCTTTTTCGAAAATCAGCTTGAGCAATGTTCATAATATCAGGGTGACAACTTGGGAATGTCAGTGTAGTACTTACTAATTACCAAAAACCCTATTTTTTAACATTCCTTCTATGTCTTCCTAATCTAGTCATGAAATTATTAGTACCTTTATTATAAGGATTACCTTATTTTAGAGTAAAATACCCTATTATTTCTTATATTATTATACTCCTTGGTAATGACCTGCAGTTAAAAGTTACTACATTACCTATTTAGTAGCCTGTTAGACATAGAACAACTCATTAGAAAACCAATCTGTAACTTTATTGTAAGCGAATCTTCAAGCCAGTGTTTGTTTTTTTGTACTTTATTCCAAGAGCTTAATACAAAAACTGAGTTTCGGATCCGGTTTTTAAGTTGTCAATTATGCATATATTATGAACTCCAGCCAAGTCGGAATAAAATGCTAAATTCAATATCAGGCTCGAATGTTTAGGCTTAACTAAATTATTTTTGTAAAGAGAGAAGGATATTTTTTTAAACAAATTCACCATTCGGTCTGTATACACATAATGATGTAATAGTGAACTAGGGCTCTTTCTATATTTCTAGCTTCAGCAGTGTTCAAAAGTTACAGGTCGCGTAAAATAAGTTGTACGCTCTGAAACCAGGGTTTCTGTTGTGCGTAGCATAGCGCACTGCTATTTTAGTATGAGATTTAGTACTGTACAGCCATTTGTAGGCAACTTCAGACCGGTCAAGTTATTTTACGCGAACTGTACATTACCTCTTGGTTCAATTTAGGTTTTACTTAACCTTTTTGATTTGCCTTATTAAGTTTAATAACGATGCATGGGCTTGTTAAAGAAATTAATATTATACCACACCAACTCTACAGTGTAGTCTCATAATTCCTAAGGCAATAGGGTCGACCCTATAATATCAATATCGGAAAGAATGAACAGCCTCTGCCTACCCTTTCAGAGGATTCAAAAGCGACATTTGCAAATGTTCTTTGCAATCAAGTTGTTATTGAGCTAGGTATGGAATCATAATCCTCTCATGAAAGGAAAAACTAATATACTTACTTATACTTATGTATAACCTTATTACTATAATAAACTGTGCAAAATCAAGGTTTAAAGAAAAATATGTTACCTGATTGTCTTTATTTTTGTATTCTAAAAATGTCTCTTCAAGGCAGGTAGACAAATATAAGTAGAGGCTTGTGTAAGTTTCTCTCGTTCTGCAGACCAAATACCTTGTACTAGACAATATTTACCTTGTTTAACATTAGTTCATTAAATATAGCCCATATTATTATCTCTGTTATATGAATAAGCCCATCGTTTTTGTTCTTGACACATTTCTATTACATTACTTACTAATGAAATAGTTTGAAACATACCCTTTATGAGATTCCATTATTTTAAGAACAATGTTTTTTTGTATATCATAATACATTTTATCCCACAAAAATAAATGCTTCTGCATTTAGAAAACGCAGAACTTACGCTTCATATAGTCCCTGTATTATAGGGGATTTGGTTCAATTTATCGCCTTGCTCACCTGTACAATTGTATATTCTCTGGACATTATTTCAAAGTTATTAAACTAACAATTTCAGTCAGATATTAAGACGCTTTCGTAATACTTGATTTGTATTCTTAGTTCTGAATCTGATATTCAGAATATAAGTAGAAACAACATATTGTAGTATGCCCAAAACATGAGCATTTACCAGCAAAATGAAAAGCAATAATAACAGTGGCTATAATAACTTTTTCGTCTTTTTATAAATCATCTGGCCAACACACCAATAGTTTGAACTAAGTCTGAAGCAGTTTGGAGTACAACAGATACTTGTATTTTTTGCCTGCATCATCCCACTGTTGGGAAAAGGCTTATCTACGGCTTTATATTTCCATCTATTTTGGTCCAAGGCTAAAACATATAATATCTAATCTTAAAGACCACTTCAGAAACCACTGCACACATTTTAATATTGGACAAGATATTTATTCACCCTTTCATATTGTATCTCCTTGTTTGTGACTTCGTGAATATTGAAAGCATATAACTATTAAGTAACCATTTCAAGAGTATCACCTCATTGTAATAATTATCATGTACTGTTATATCCTTCGGAAGTATTCTTACGTATTATTTCCTACGGCTAAGGCTTGCTAAAATGTGTGTCAGATCAGTAGGATATATAATTACAGTTCTTATTACTAAAATAATTTTAAAACTGGTGCTACGCAAGCATGAGCTCGCTCACTTTGAAATAAAGCACACACATTATAAGTTAGTTTATATTTTTATTGTGAATTGAGTCCTTAAATCTAAAACATTTTGGTACATGACCATACCATTATTACAAAAAAATGAGCCAAAGTCGAAGTTGCTAGAACAATTAAATACTGTATATGAATATTGCACAGTTAAATAGTGAAAGTCCTATTAATAAATATTCTTTCATGAGATTATTTTTTTTTGTGAAATTGGAACTTACTCGTTTAGATGTTATCTCATAATAATAAAAAAAACACCCCAATATATTTATTGTTTTTTCGCAATGGTCTCATTCAGTCATTTACATAATATTTATCACTGTCCAAACTCTCACCTAACTAAAACGTGAAGTATACATCGCAAACTGCATTGTATAGTAGTATTCCATTAGCTTCAATATATTGATCCAGATACTTTATTTTGAATGTGTACCATAAAGACGTAAATGATATTCTGTATAGTCATACAGATCACCAGCTGCCTGTAATGCAAACAATCATAATAGACGTCAAAACTTATCCAAAAATAAATAAACTTAACACTATGTTGCTGTTATCTATTGATAGTAAATCAATAGCACTATGCTTTCTATTAAATACCTTACATTTTGTTTTTAATACTGATTTTGGTACTGGTTTTTAATAAGAAATTGGATCTACACTATCAATATCATTTTAATAAATAATTATTGTAAGATTATGTCCTAATTGTATCTTCATTTGTACTTGCATGATTTGTTCATATTTCTGGCTCATGGGATCTACTCCCTCCTAAAAGTATTCCGAAACTTCGGAGTGATTAAACAAGGTGTTAAGTTAAATTTTTCGAACGGGTATAAACACATCGGGGGAGTAGATACAATTGTCAAATTGTGATCGTCATTTATTGTTAAAGCCCGTAAAGAAGGCCGAAACTACGGACTTCGTGGTTAGGGAGTAGACCCCCAGTTGCTTACTCCAATTTGGTAGCTGATTCTCATTGAATTTAATACTTATAAAGAATTCTAGACAAAATTTGAAATGCACGTTCATTTTTGTTTTGCCGTCATTAAAACCTGATGGTAGTAACATGCAATATTTTTTTATTTAAGATACCATTTCCATTGTTTGCTACATAACTTTATGGTCGCGATCATAGCAAACGTTTTATCAATGTCCGACTGGAAGAGCGTAAACCATGTAGACAATAGTGTCCAAGCGAAAGCCAATTTGTTTTGCTCGAAGCCGAAGGTTTAAGAAATTCTGTCTAACCGACAATATGCTTTAACTTGGTTCACACTAGTGCTCACAAACGGTTGCTGACTACAAGTCTAGTGTGCCGAAGCAGACTACGGGGCCATGGCCCGTATTTATGTTTTTCGTGGGAACGTAGCGTAAGCCGCACGAGCACGATCTGGCGTGTGCTCATTAACGCTTGCGGACGAAAGTCGTCGCAGCCCATGAATAAATACTCTAGTTTAAAATTATTAAATGAGTTTTCTTTATTAAATAAGTTAATATTATGATGATGTTTGCGCATGCGATTACTCTCCTATTCCGCGAGACCATTGCAGAGGATATTCTAAAATCCGCGAGTACCTACGGCGAATCTTTTTGCCGCTGAATCTTATGTAGCAACTCAAAAGAAACTGGCTTACTTCGCACTTTGTTTTTATTTCATCATGTTTGTTAATCTTTCCACTGTTGGACCAGGTTTTGATGACGTCATTATTACAAAATCGTCTACAACTCTATACATCTGTACTACAATCCACATTTCTGTTGGTTAATATACCAATCTCTCAAAACTCCTTTGAGACTATCAGAGAACATTAACTATGTTTAATGTTTTTTAGCATATTTTATTTTGCAATACACAGCATTCTTGGAATATTTTTAGATCATTCTATTTATCCATAACATTATGCTTTCATTTGCTGGTTTATGTTGGTTGTAGCCCTTGCATTCATTACTTATTTATCTTAAACTAGTTCTTTCATAAATTACTTATTTACTGCCAAAAAAAGTATGGCCTAATTTTTTACATCTGGCAAATTAATGTCAACTATGTAACAAAATTGCTACTTTTTTTGTTAATCAAGTTGTTGTCCTTAAACAAATTTTCAACAATTTTGATAAATTGATTGATATTGATAAATATATCTTTATCTCTCTTTCTTTCAGTGGCGCTAGTTTTCCTACCCAGTCCTAAATGACCGCCGAAATCACAAGAAGCAAATCCACTTTTTTACAACAAGTTCCTAACACCAGAAGTCTTAAAACAATCCACAGATCACTAGCAATGTGGTTCAAAAGTATAATCATAATGTATTGCTTCTTATCCTATTTACCGTTCACCATTATATGCAATCGTTACGCGGCGCAATCATGCTTTCCGCTCATTTAGGACGAAGTTGGAAATTTTCATTTTGGGATATCACAAAAAATTGACTAGAATGTCACAGAAGTACACTTCTACACAGATTTAGTATCTCCGGTACTTACCATAGTTATTGTTATACTGCGGCTGGGGTTGCTGGTAAGTGTTGTAAGCGGGCTGCGAGTACGAGTCGTAGGCGGGCGCCTGGCCCCCGTATGCGGGCTCCGCGCCGCCATAGCCGGCGTCTCCTGCACCGCCAGCGCCGCTATTGCTAAGAATACAGGGGAATAAAATATTGAAATGTTGATGATTCTATCTAATATTCCTTCAATCCTAATTTGTGTACTTGTTGATTTAGTGCTTATTAAGAAACACTGTCTGTTATTATAAAGGTTTGTACCTGTATCCATCATTTTCATAGCTGCCTTGGCCACCAGTTGAATACCCATAACCTGAGCCATAGTTACCAGAATTGTACCCTGGGTTGGGTTGAGCCGGAGCCGGCGTCGAGTAACTGTTGCCTTGATAAGAGCTGGTATCATAAAAGAAAAACATGTCAGAAAAATGTACCTGTCTAACAAATCATGCCCATAATGAAGTAATTAATTTCTCAGAATCTATATTATCTGCATTTGTGTTTCAGACGGCAATTCCTATCTTATAGATTTGTCTCATCATAGCTTTAAGTGATTTATTATATGCACATTATTTAAATAAAGGTTTTTTTTATGATTCTATTAAATAGTTGCCTGACAAAGAGATTTCCGTTCTAAATTTATTCTTACCTAGGCGTGTTGTAAGAGGGCTGGGCATATGGATCAGCTGCAGGTGGCTCGTAAGGTTGGTATCCAGTGTGTCTGTAAAAATTATATTTAGCTCAGAAAAGATAAAGTGGGAAACCTCATAGATAATAAACCTTGTTATTAAGTATATCAGATTAAGAAAATCGTCATTTGTGTTTCAGACGGCACATTCCTATCGTTTTCTGGTTCATCATTTATATTATTGAGACAGCTTTAGAGAAAAGTCTGGTAGATGTTCCAAATACGTACGATGGTCCATAGCCATTGTTTTGTTGTGGCACGTTGTGCTGCGGGGGCGCTGGCTGGTAGGCTTGCGGGGGCGGGCGTCCACCTCCACGAGGACCATCGAATCTAAACAGTTAAAATTTAACATTACTCATCACATCACATCGTACTTAGAGATGACGCGAATACTCGCTATTATTCGGTATTCGGCATTACTCGACATTTGTTATCCGTCGAATACCGAATAACAGTGTATAATTCGAAATTCGGCGAATAGTTGTCTAATAAAAATATACTTTGTATTTAAACAACAATTCTCCGAATTAAAAGACTTAGATTTTTTAGATTTTTTAGAATTAAAGGAACAAATATTTGTATGACCTACAGATAGTTGTTCCAGCTCTGGGTGTTGTGTATGTGAGTTTATATGTTTGTAAACGCACCCACGATACAGGAAGAAATTCCTAGTGGGGCAACGTTTTAATAAAAAAGAAAGAAAATAAAAGTTGTGCAGAAAAACTAGTTGTACAGTAAGTATTCAAGGTGAGTTTTTCAAGTGGCAAAATCCACTTGAAAAGTCACATGATTGCAAAATCAACAAACTGAAAATATTTATGTGTTGTTGTTGGAATATTTATGGTATCTGAATGTACAAACCTTGCTCTTTTTGGCGGGCCACCAGGACCTCCATGTGGAGGCCCTCCACCCCTCTTGAAGGCTTGCTGAGGTTGTGACTGCAGTGGCGGCACCGAGGGTGCGACATGAGGAGGCACAGGGCGTGGGCCAATAGGCCCGGCGCCTGGGTGCGGTCCACTGGGAGGGCCACCACCCGGTGACATTCCGTGGCCCCCACGACCACCACGTCCTACAAAAGGTTTATCATTTATTCATCTTCACTTAATTGGAAATTGCTTCTATTTACTAAATGAAGTCGGTAAAAAGCTTTGTCTGGCATACTGTTTATTACTGTCTGGCTTAACAGAAATTTTTTCAGAATATTTGTTTTGTTTTAAATATTAATAAAGTATATACCTCTCATCATCATACCCCCACGTCCCCCACCCCTATCACCTCGTTGACCAAAGTCTCCTCGTCCCCTGCCACCTCGGCCTCTCATTGCACCAGGGCCACCTCGATTGTTGAATCCTCCACCTAATCACAAAATAAAAACATTTCAGAAATCTGTAAGGTTAACAATAAATCATATCTAAAATTAAGTAATTTCTCAGAATCTATATCATCTGCATTTGTGTTTCAGACGGCAATTCCTATCTTATAGATTTGTCTCATCATTGTCATGTGGTATATTTATATTATTATTTCCATAATTGTCCGGAACTGAGCTGGTTCACCCAATTTCTACTTTCCATAACTTTCTTTCTTGGTCTTATATCATTCTGTATATACACTAAAAGCCAATCTTTACAGCCAGGATGAACATAGACTTTTCGATGCACATGGCATACTGAGCTGCTGTTACAGTATGAGATTTAATTCTGCACAGCCATTAGTCAAATTTAGACAGGCCAAAAACACTGGCGGATTACTGTATCTATTCATAACTTTACTAGCTTGCTACCCGAAGGAATGGGTCCCAAATTTCATGGCATGTTCCATTCTTTTTTATACAAGCTTTACTTTCAAGTCCCAAAATTGGGCATGTAGGTTTGGGATAATGCCCAAAAGTGGGCATGTAGGTTTGGGATGTAGTTCTATGGAAATCTGTATTGCTAACTTCTTGAATGAAAAATATTGCTGAGAATGACAGGTATAAATCTTACGTTGGGGTGGTGCTCCACGTGATTCAATAGTGGGCACTGGGTGAGGTCCTGGACCCTGTGGACCTGGAGGAAAACTGCGTCCTCCCCTGTCGCCACCGCCACCTCTCATAGGTCCACCACGAAAACCTCGCGGTCCACCACGGAACGGAGGGCCGCCTCGTGGCGGGCCACCTCTGCCCCTCATACCGGGTCCACCTCTAAAAGGAATAAATTAATTAGTTGCAAAATCAAGATCTTAATGAACTGGTTATTTTTAACAGGTCACATAACCAAAAATTTAACAAAAAAAAATTATAGAACTTTCAAGGTTAAAATTGGTTATATCTTACCGCCCGCGCATGTCGAAACCACCTCTTCCTCCTCTTGGATTAAGACCTGGTGGACCTCCACGACCACCACCACGAAAGCCTCGGTTTGGCGGCCCATCCATTTTTAGGGATGCAGTCGCCAAATGAAGTCAAGAAACTGAACAGTGATAGAGTGCTTGATAAGCAGGCTATATTTGTGCAGTGTGCACCGAAACTTGTGTTGTGCCGCGACGCGACTGAATCAGATAAAAAATAATCAATAGTCACGAATGCGAAATGCAACACACGAGGAAGAGAAGAGAGAAGCGTCGGTGCCGGCGGCCATTAATTTACCAAAGCCAAATCAAAATGGCGCCAAGAAATAGCAACCGTAACCGTAACCGGCATTCCATAAACCGGATATTGTGTCATTTTTTAGTCTATGGACCCTTCGCGTCTACGTAAGGCGGAACCCAGGCGGAACCACACTTACTTGGCGTGGCGTGTCGAGTCGCTTCCCGACGCAGATGATTGGCTACAAAACTCGTTGCGTCATGACGTAGGCTAGAACAGAGTCGTTTGATTGGTGGATGCCGCGCCACGACACGTAAGTATGGTTCCGACTGTACTTCATTCATTAAACCCCTTGTACACAGTCGGAACAACAACCGCCCGACCAAGGTGTTGTTGGTTGGGCAACCCGCCAACTGGCGAGTTTTATTTATTATTATGTCCTTTATTTAGCTGATTTCTTATTAAATACATTTTTAAATATTTTTATAAAACATACAAAAAACATTTAAAAATATAAAAAATAGAGGCCCACCGGTATCGGGAATAGGGTCCAAGCTACCGGCGGTCAGGGCTCCAGAGAAAGGAACCTCCTAACAATACGAGCCGTGTCCAGCAGTACTGCTTTCTGGATCAGGCTCTTGACCCAGCCGCCTAACGAGAGCCTCCGAAGGTGTTGGTCGAGGCTCGTGGCTATTAAGCCATTGGCCGACACGACTATCGGTACAATGATCGCTGTGTCCACATCCCACATGTCGACAACCTCGCGAGCCAAGTCAAGATACTTGATTTGCTTATCTTTCTTATTATTATTATTGTTTTGTTTATTTATTACGGTTCTGTACCCATAGGGTGAAAATGGAACCCTATTACTAAGACTCCACGGTCCATCTGTTTGAACCGTGATAGCTAGACAGTTGATATTTTCACAGATGATGTATCTGTTGCCGCTGTAGTAAAGCGGAATCTTCACGTCTGGATTCTGGTGACGTGCGGCCCCTTCCTTCTCCTGATGGATGCGAAACGAGTATGTCGGATATTCGCAACCACCAAAAGGACGTTCGTAGGGTGCTGCGCTACCTCGACGTGAACAAAGCTAGTGGCTCTGACGGGATTCCAGCAATTGTTCTGAGAACCTGTGCGCCTGAACTGTCTCCTCCATCCATCCTCTGCAAGAGTATGGAACGGGTACTCAACTCTTTTTTTTGGATGAGATATCATCCAATGACTTCTCCCGCTCTGGGTGAAGCGGGAGGGCGTGTCAGACTTTTACTGACTAAAACCCACCCCTGTTCCTTCAGTTGCTTGTGCCAGGATCGCGGTAATTCTCTTTCAAATTTATCCGCGACCCAGACACGCATCGGCCCTGGCGGGCCACGTCATTTTTGCTGACATCTCTTTGAGGCACGCGTGGAACACTACGAGCCATAAACTCGGGCCTGATTCTTATCGGACGGCGAGCTACCCATAACAAGCCGTCCGCAGGCCCGCGCCGGCCACCGTGGCCGGGAATCGGCTTGCGACTCCCGACGCCCGGGGCGTCTCCTGCGGTGGCTAGGCGCCTGGCATACATTTTTTTTTGGTCTATTAAGTCATCCAATGACTTCTCCCGCTCTGGGTGAAGCGTTTTCGTCACCGAGGCAGTCTCGCCCGACACATATCTTAGATTCCATTCATCAAGCGATTCCAAACGGATCAGTCGCTGAGAAACCATGGTTGGGCGCTTGAACCTGCCTTGAAGGCAGTCTCCGAATAGGATGATGCCAATCAGGTCAGGGTCAACGCTGCTAAGACCCAGGCGTGTCTTTTTCCGCTAAAAGGAGCTAGTTCCACCCGGCTCCTTCCGCCCGAGGTGTGACCGTGCCGATAACGGACCGACTTGAGCTTCTTGGCGTTACGTTGACATCGACCCTCAATTTTGGTCTATTCATTGAGGCAAATGCTCAGCCTGCTGCCAAAAAGTTGGGGATCCTTGAGAAGGTGAGACGTTACTTCACCCCAGAAGAATTTGTATCAAGCACAAGTTAGATCATGCATGGAGTACTCTCTCATCTCTGGGACGGACCTACCAAACACAAGTTGGATGCACTTGAGTGGATCGAAAAACGGGCCAAGAGGCTTATCGGCAATGAAATACTGGTCGAGTCTAGACTCCAGAGCCTTGAACATCGGCACTGAGTTGCCAGCCTGTCGGTTTTTTATCGGTTACATTTCGGGGAGTGAGCGTTGGAATTGCATGAACTAATTCCTCCAAGCCCATTCCATCATCGGACTACAAGACGTACGGCGATGCGTCATCGGTACATGGTGGACATCGTTCCCATACGCACCAAAAGTTTTGGGAATACTTTTATTATGCGCATAGCAAAAGATTGGAATACCCTGCCGGACTCTGTATTTTCTGATAGCTACAACCTGGAAGTATTTAAGTCAAGAGTGAATAGGTATATAGCTTCTTCTAGGCAAGCGTGCTTCATCGTCGACCACACCATCGCTTACAACAGGTGAGATATTGATCAAGCGCAAGACTTGCGCCTCAAGACTATCAACAGAAAAAAAAAACCGCACCACTATCCCGAATTCTCTAGATCGCTTCTGTTAATGATTCCACATGTCCAGTTGCGTAGACAGTTTGGACACAAAACTGACCGATTTTATATCACTATATCCACTAGGAATCAATTTTAAAATAATGTTATCAGCCGCTGAACTTCGCTCGAAAAAATTCCGCCAAAAAACTCAGAAATGTACTTTAAGAGTTTCTGAGACTATTTTTCAACCTGCTTTTTCAACAGGTCAATTTTGACAACGCTTATGCTGCAAAGAACAAAATTCGCCCAAGTAAGTACGTCTGCAAAAAAAAAAACAAATTGTGTTTATCCTACGTGTTCAAAACTGCATTTCATATAAAGTGGTAAAGAGAGCCGTCTCTTGATGAAAATCAAAGTGTTTCAATACACCATTATTGATTTTTCCGCCTGCAACCGCGTAAAGGTAGAATTCGGTCCTTAGCGACCGCGATCCACAACCGCGATCCAGGCAGGTACAATAATGTTATTACGCATGAAACAGCAATTAGCAATAATTGCGCACAGATTGTACAATCATCGCGCGATTATCGCTTTACGTCAAAAAATCAGCCGGCTTATTATTGCGAAATAATTGCTTTTCAATCGCGAATCAGCATTATGTTTGAACGATAGCCATAATAATTTTAGGATATCACTGCTAACACTATGAATCTGCTAACTAAAGCTGTGTATTTATCGCAAAGTGATCGCGATCATTTCATATTACGCATGGTTTTTGACAGCAAAGCGACAGCCATTGGCGAGTCAATGTGGCTGTCTAATTGCTATTACTTTTTCGCTTGTTGTTGGTCGCTTGCCAATCGCTCGCTGATGGCTGACTAGGCACAGAACTTTTTGAGTTTTTGGCGACATTTAGTCGTGTGTTATTTTTTATCTACTTTAATTATCCACAAATTAATTCCTAGTGAACATTGTAATGACAAATTGGTGTAGTTTTGTTTCTCAAATATCTACGCAACGGGACAATTTGTTGAATCATTGATAAAAACGTGATCTCGGTAAAGTGGAGGAGAAATTATTATTGTACCTATACTCCATTTGTTTAGGTAGTTAACTAAATGTAAACAATCTTAACATGTCTTTTATCTAAAAAAATGTCTAAAAATTGAATCTAAAAATGTTTACAATTAGGTTTTTACTTAAACCGATGTTAGGTAAGTAACTAAATTTAAATAATATTTGTTGGTCTTTCATACGATTTATTTTATATAAAAAGACATATCAAGATTGTTTACCTTTAGTTAACTACCTAAACAAATGGAGTATAGTGTTGGCTACTTCAGCGAAACTTGCCAAAAAAGTTGACACGCTAGGTATGTTTATTGACAATAATTACAAACACATTAGAATGTGTTATGTCCGCAATAGTATCTTCTGTTATATTCTTATTTTTATATGGCAAGCACCGATGTCGTCTTTTTTATCAATATCTAAAGTAAATTTGAAAACAAACGTGTTCAACGATCTATTTTACGTTTCATAGCTCAAATAAGAAATGATGATGAACATTTAGTCATATCCCAAAGCGTTATTGATTCGATTTCTTAAAACAATCGACTATTACGCAGAAAGTTTAATCGATTTTGCACATTGGCATTTTATTCATACAATTTTTCAAATAGTTTCAATATTTTTTTCAAATCAATTATAATTTTATGAAAATATAATGAAAACATCCAATATTCACTGCCATATTATTTTATTGTTACACAAATACTTTACGCATTTGCAAATATTATTTTATCGGAATAAAGAAGCTAAATATTAATCAATTGAATATTGTAAAAAAAAACAGCGTCCACGAAGTATTGCATTTTCATAAGCTGGTTACTTAATCAAACAATAAATTTTATAAATCATTGGATAGGTATAATAGCTTCTGTTAAAAGTGACTGTCAAAAAAAACACTGGACTTAAAGGCCTCAGTAGCCAGTTCATTAAATTGATCGCGCAATAATTGTACAATAATTGCTGCTTGCTGTTCCTTACGTGATAAGCCCGGGGTCGCGGTCGCCAAGCCGCTCTCAGTCACGTCCAAGGGTCGCGCGACCCGCGGGCTTATTATTTAGCGCCAATATTCCAATTAATTAATATTTGCAGATGTAAACTATTTGTGAAGCAGTAGAATGTCACTGAATATTGGATATTTTCATTTTATTTACATAATATAATAATTAATTTCAAATTTTATTGAATCTATTTGAAAAATTGGATGAATGCTAAATGTGTAAAATCCGTTGAAATTTCTTCGTAATAGTTGATTGTTGTAAGAAATCGAATCGATAACGCATTAGGGCATCACTAACTGGACATCATCATCTCGTATTTGATCTATGAAACATAAAATAGATCGTTGAACACACTTGTTTTCCAATTTAAGTCGGAACCACACTT
Source organism: Orthosia gracilis (assembly GCA_947562075.1). Classification (NCBI taxonomy): domain Eukaryota; kingdom Metazoa; phylum Arthropoda; class Insecta; order Lepidoptera; family Noctuidae; genus Orthosia; species Orthosia gracilis. The sequence goes on from OX387268.1 coordinate 47,805,159, forward strand.
ATGTGTCGTGGCGTGGAGTGGCGCGGGATCCACTAATCAAACGACTCTGTTCCAGCCTACGTCATAACGCAACGAGTTTTGTAGCCAATCAACTGCGTCGGAAGGCGCCACGACACGCCACGCCACGTAAGTGTGGTTCCGTCTTTAATCTAGACATTGGCAGAATAGTCGAAATCGGTGCATGCCATATAAAAATAAGAATATAAATAATGCAAGATACTTATTGCGGACATAACACATTCTAATGTGTTTGTAAGTATATTGCAGTAAACATACGTGTTCCAACCTTGTTGGTAATTTCTTCTCCAGTTTACCGAGATCACTTTCAATGATTCAACAAATTGTCCAAATGCGTAGACATTTGAGACACAAATCGACACCAATTTGTCATTACTATACTCCATTTGTTTAACTAAATGTAAACAATCTTAACATGTCTTTTATCTAAAAAAATGTCTAAAAATTTAATCTAAAAATGTTTACAATTAGGTATTTACTTAAACCGATGTTAGGTAAGTAACTAAATTTATATAATATTTGTTGTTCTTATAAACGATTTATTTTATATAAAAAGACATATCAAGATTGTTTACCTTTAGTTAACTACCTAAACAAATGGAGTATAGAAATTAATTTGCGGATAATTAAAATAGCCACAAAAAACACACGAAAAAATACCGCCATAAACTCAATAAATTCTGTGCCTACTCAGCCATTAGCGAGCGATTGGTAGTCGACCAACAACAAGGAAAAAACTTATCGTAATTTGACAGCCACATTTGCTCGCCGATGGCTCTCGCTCTGCTGTCATATACCATGCGTAATACGAAATGATCGCGATCACCTTGCGATAAATGCACATTTTGTTTAGCAGATTTTTACAGTTAGCAGTGTTGTCGTAAAATTATTATGGTGTGGCTATCGCTCATGCATAATGCGGATTCGCGATATAAGAGCAATTATTTCGCAAAAATAAGCATGCTGATTTTTTGACGTAAAGCGATAATCTTGCTTGTACAATCTCTGCGCAATTATTGATAATTGCTGTTTCATACGTAATAAGCCGGTTGGTGCCGGTCGCATCGGAGGCAGTGCCGTCACGCGACGCAGGCGAGTAATACATCAAATTGGCGGCGTTTTAACCAAACGAGGACGAGAAGTTGATAGAATTAGTGAACAAAATCCCACCTTTATATGATGTACGGCTCGCATCGAGTCAATTTTCATTCTTTCTTTTTCTGAGTTATAGATAACTAGCTTTTACCCGCGGCTTCGCTCGCAGTGAAGCCATTATTTATTATTTTTGAACAAAATGTAGCCGACAAGTTTGAAGACATGTCCTTAGAATCCTTCCTGGCCTTGGTAAAATTAAGCCACAAATCTGGGAAGAGAGATGCGTCGACTTGCAACTACGTCATTGAAGTACCAGCTGATTTACGTAAAGCCCTAATCGCTCAATCGAGGCTTTTTATTAATTGGACGTCCTGCCCTGTCAGGGATTTTACACTGGTCACTCGGTGCTACAAGTGCCATCAGTATGGTCATGCAGCAAAAACGTGCAGAGAGGTCAACTCGACGTGTGGGCATTGTGGTGAAACAGGGCACTCGATGACAGAATGCGCGAAGAAAGCTGATGTACCAAAATGTGCAACTTGCTCACGCTTTAAAAAGCTCAGCAGTCATAAAACAGGAGATCCTGAGTGTCCTGCAAGGAAGATAGCGGAATTCAGATACATCAACTCTGTCGATTACGAGGGCGCCTAGAGCGTCACACTCAAGGCCAGACTTCCGTGTTCAACACGTGATGCCGACTCAACAAGAACAAGCCACTGCACTGACCTACTTCGCCTGGATTTGTTGCTGTCTTAGGAAATTTGCCGCCGTTCGTACTTTGGCTTGAAAACATTTTGCAATAGTGGTTAACCCAGCTCAAATATCTGCTGACGCTCAAAGTTCGTTGTCCGTGTGTATAAATAATTAAGTGCAATCAATTTAACGTTATCTAAGCTAAGTTAGGAATCATATGTTTATCATTATTACTAGAATTTAATTTTAATCTGTTTTAGTAATTAAGATTATCAATAAATCAAAATATCTCTGTCACTATTCTAATGTTAAGAAAATATTGTAAAAATTCCTTGTCCTTCCAATTACATTGTTTGAGCCCCGCCGCCTGTGATACAGGATTACCTAGTACAGGCACCTAACATTGTTGTACCCACTTTATATATAAGACCTATTAGTATATTTTACCAATTTCAAGTTTGAATAAAGATTATTATTATTATTATTATTATTATTATGTCCTTTATTAATTACATATCTTATAAATTACATTTTTAAATATTTTTATAAAATAAATTAAAACAAAAACATTTAAAAATATAAAAAATAGAGGCCCACCGGTATCGGGAACAGGGTCCAAGCTACCGGCGGTCAGGGCTCCAGAGAAAGGAACCTCCTAACAATACGAGCCGTGTCCAGCAGTACTGCTTTCTGGATCAGGCCCTTGACCCAGCCGCCTAACGAGAGCCTCCTAAGGTGTTGGTCGAGGCTCGTGGCTATTAAGCCATTGGCCGACACGACTATCGGTACAATGATCGCTGTGTCCACATCCCACATGTCGACAACCTCGCGAGCCAAGTCAAGATACTTGATTTGCTTATCTTTCTCGGCTTTCACGAGGTTCCCGTCATGCGGGACGGTAATATCAACAATCATTGCACGCCTCTCGATTCGGTCCACCACCACAATATCAGGCTTATTGGCTACAATAGTCCTGTCAGTGATGATGGACCGATCCCAGTACAATGTGATACTGCCATTATCGAGAACTGGGTCGGGCACATACCTGTAGTACGGTACCTCCGATGCCACAAGAGTGTATTTCAGAGCAAGTTGCTGATGGATAATCCTGGCTACAAGGTTGTGCCTATGCAAGTACTCTTCGTTAGCTAGACGAGAACAACCAGAGATAATGTGGCGGATCGATTCACCCGGACGGTGACATGCCCGACAGATGTCAACCGTGCCATCCTTCACAATAAATCTCCGGTAGTTATTCGTCATGATAACTTCGTCCATAATTGCACAGACAAAACCTTCGGTTTCCCCAAAGAGGTCACCGAAACGCAGCCAGGCTACGGACGCTGATTGATCTACTTCGGGCCCATGTAGGGCCCGGAAAAAGCGTCCGTGAAGCTCCTTACTCTGCCATACTTCCCTGCGGTCTTTAGTATCAAGCACTACAGGCTTGCGCCAGTTCTCATTCGCCAAGGAGAGCGGGGTGAGTCCCTTGTCCACAGCCACTACATCTCGATGCATACCCACGTCGGTGTTTAGAAAGTATTCCCTGAGATTGCATATCTCGCGGTTGTGGAGGTTTTTGGCATTTAAAAAGCCACGCCCTCCACACTTCCGCGGGATATACAATCTCATGACCGATGATCGTGGGTGATGCATTCGATATGCAGTCAGCAGTGAGCGGACCCGCCTATCCAGGGCGTCAAGTTCCGTTTGAGTCCATTTGAGTATGCCGAAAGAGTACATCAATACCGGCATGACCCAACCGTTGAAGGCGCGCACCTTGTTTCCGCCCGAAAGAAGGCTATTGAATACCTTCTTCAGGCGGCCAAAGAAGCGCTCCCTCAACGATTGCTTCATGTCAGTAGTGCTGATACCTAACGCTTCCGACATACCCAAATACTTATAGGTTTCGTTTGGAGAGAGGGATCTCAGGTTTATGGAACCCGTGAGTTGAACTCCTACGGATTCCACAATCTCTCCTCGCTTTACATGCATGACCGCACATTTGTCCACACCAAACTCCATCCTGATGGCGCTACTAAAAGTTTCAGTTACTTTTAGTAGCTCCATCAGTTGAAGATTGTTGGGGGCAAAGAGCTTCAGGTCATCCATGTAAAGGAGGTGAGATATAACCTGACTACCTCTCTTCAACCGATAGCCCAGCCCTGAATTCTCCAAAAGCATGCTTAGAGGATTCAGGGCTAGACAAAACCAAAGAGGACTCAAACTATCGCCCTGGAATATACCTCGCTCGATCCTTACAGGTTCGCTATTCCTCTGGATATTATTATTATTATTATTATTACTTCTTTTTTTTTTTTAGTAACACGTGTCCTTTAATACCTCCAAGAATATATGTACAAAGTTTCATGATGATCGGTTCAGTAGTTTTTGTGTGAAAGCGTAACAAACAAACTTACATTCACATTTATAAATTTTATAACATTAGTATAGATAACATAATAAGAATATATTATCATCGTCTTCATCCTCCAATAGCTGCTGAACAACAGTTTTTCTAGCTGCGGATAAATTGTGCGACATATCGTACTGCAATAGAACACAACCGTCATCCATAAAAACTGCTGGAAGAGTGGCGATGTCGCCAAAGAGTAAAATAATAATATGGGGAGGATGTCGCCGTCGCTAACATCAAAAAGCTAGGGTTTGCGACAGGCAAACGTGGTCGCAGTCGCGCGTCGCGGTTATCACTAGAATGCGGATTGCGGTTATTCTTTTGCGTAGAAAGTTGAGACACAAAATTACACCATTTTTATATCACAATACCCACTAGGAATCAATTTGCAAATAATATTAACAGTCGCTGAACTTCACAAGAAAAAGCCCGCCAAAAAACCAAAAGAAAAAAAAACTGTGTTCACATGTAAAAAAAAAAAAAAAATTTCGTTTGACATGATGACATCTGACACTGACATATTTTGATGATGAATCCTTTTCCTTGCCGAACAGAAGGAAGGCTGACTGAACTGAACTGATTAGGTATTTAAATTTCAATTGTACAGCCGCGAAACAAATTTTGAAAGAAATTGTGTTGATGTCTTGTTCCATTTAAAACTTTCTAAAATTTTGTTATCATCAACCGTGAAGTGCTGATTTGTTGAACCCAGTTGTGCTGTTACGAAGCAATGCAGGATCAAGAAAATGTTTTAAAGTACTTAGTTTCAGTCGAAAAATTAGCGAATGAAATATTATCAGACAAGCGTGAAATTATACTTTTGGATAAAAGAAGAAATTATAATCGTGAAGCTTTGCGGGATTTGTCCAAATCCTCACAACACAAATGTTGGGTGACTGTAGGATGTGTTTTAATAAAACATAGTATCGAAGCGGCAAAGTCGTTACTGGAAGCAGACCAAAAACAGTTAAATATAGACATAAACAAACTCCGTAGTGAACTCAGAGTTAAGGTTAATGATTTACGTGATCTAGAAATGCAGCCACCTGTACCTGGATTGATGCTAGTTCCCATGTCATCAAAAGAAACTGAAGGTCTATCCAGTTCAAGATTAATTCCTTCATAGTGTTTTCAAATTAATATAAGGATAAATTTAAATTTGTGGTCTTTCATTTTAAGCCTATGTTCTATGGACTCCTACTGAAACTTGATCTTTTAGATGAATATAATGGATAATACCGATGACCTGGTGAAGGTTGCGGGGATACGCTGGTTGCGGTCGAAGTGGTGAAGCTTTGGGAGGCCTATGTCCAGCAGAGGACGTCTTTCAGCTGATATGATGATGATGAATGGATAAATCTGAAATTTGTATTATGTTTTCGGAAAGCATGTGGCGTTACTTATATTTTGAAAAACAACTAGTTACATTCTGGAGATTTTTATAAAACCATAGAAAATATCTGGGGGCACGATAGTGACCCAACAAGTCAAGTAAACAAAGGCATGGCCGTACCATCCTTTTCATGAAGCCATTCAAGACATTTACAATTGTGTAAATTTGTTGTGGATAAAGCAGCTAGAAGCCTGAATTTTCAGTGACTATGGGAACATAATATAACTGGGCATAATCCCAAATTACATTCAATTTGAACTTGTACTTAAGGCATTATTGCAATTCAAAATTCCTTAATTTCATCACTCACTCATCTCTCAATCTCAATCATCAAAATTTTAAGATACTTCTAGTAGACTCACAAGCAAGAATCTAGTGGGGCTGGGATTTTATTTACTGCAGACCACACTAGGCAAAGGCACTCAAAATAGGGGTGTAATAATTATGGGATGCTATTTTTGAATTATTATTTTCTTACAAGTACAAACTTTACTGACATGAGATCAAATCAATCAATTAATCTGCCAAGCCTTTTGCCCAACTAATATTTGGGTCGGCTGACAGTCTAACCGGATGCAGCTGAGTACCAATATTTTACATAAGACATAAAACCCAGTAACTGGGTAATACAATACCCCTTTAGCAAGGCTGGTGTCAGATTATCTGGCATCAACGACTGTCAAAGACCAAAGTTTAACGTGCTTTCTGAGGCACGGAAGAAACTCGCTAAGTAAAGATGGTCACCCATCCACTTATCAAACATTGCAAGCATTGCTTTGCTTAACCTTGAAAATATACCCGTGTGGCTGTTATTATTTAACCACGAGCTCCTACATAAAATCAAATGATAACATTGACTTACTTGAACTAATGTTATCCCGGAGTGGAGTGGCGTTGGCGGTATGTTTGGATATCGTTAACTCTTTTAACTTTTTGCCATGGGATGCGATTAGGGCGGCACAATATATTACAGAGTGCCCCTCCACCTGCAGTGTATCGCCGGGGCTTAACTACGCGACTGGCACTTTTGCTATGTGGGCCGGGATGGTAGCGTACATTGGAGAGAAATTACGTGTTGGGTCCCATAGGGGTCGGTTTTAAGATCTCGTATGGTTACTTGACGCTGTGGTCCTGCATTTTGACCTCCCCTTCGGCGTTAATATCGTTTGTTACGCAGAAGGTGGCAAGAGTCGTGGCGTTGCTCCGCCAGTTAGGTTTGGAAAAAGCGCAAAATCATGAAAATCGGGCGCTATGGTTCTATAAACTGCCGAGGAGCAGAAAGCCATCCAGCTCGTCAGTAACAGTTAGAGATGCGTAAGACCAGGACAGTGAGTCGATACGTAAAGTATCTTGTCTTACCCCTGGACGGTCGGTGAAGCTTCGAAGAACATTTCGAGCGCCTGGTCCTCCGCATTAAAAAGGCGTTAGGTGCTTTGCATAGACTGATGCCCCACCACGGGGGACAGCGGGAAGAAGCCTCTACGCGTATGTCGTGCCTTCGATCGACTATCAGTTGTCCGACACTGCAGGACTAAAAGCGGAAAATGGCCAATCGTATCTCACGAGGTTACGGAACGGTATCCTTTGAGGCGACAACTCTAGTGGCAAGCTTTCCTCTGCTGGTCATTCTGGCGGACATGGATGCGAGGGTTTATAACCGAATTCATGCCAGCTTGCAGCAGTTGTGAGGACCATATGGCATGGCAGAGACAGAAAACCGGAGGGAAATGGGCTCCATCTGTGAGACCGTGATGGTCCAGAAGGAGGCCGCCGAGCGGGACCGTGAGACGGCTGAACCCACACGGAGAAGACATCGGGGAGGTAACCGCACCGTTCCAAAAAAGTCGAAACCACGTCTGCATCATAAGCAGTCGGTGCTCCGGGGTCGCGGGTGCTCCGGGGTCGCGGGTGCTCAGTCTTTGGACCCTGTCCACCCGCCAAGGTAGTCCAGGAATGAGGGTAGCAAAGTGATCAGGGAAGACGCTCTTTCAGTCTCCACAGGGATGAGCCTTAACAGTCGTTGTACAAAGCGGCCTTTTAAAAGATTACGGGCCCCTACATCTTCGTGTTGATGTTGATCACCGGGGTGATTTTAGTAAGGTAAAAACCCCACACTCCCGAGTCTTATCCCCAAAAGTCCAGTTCTTTGTGACCTTCTACGTATCGCACCCTTAGAGCAGCATTCAATCGGTTGCGACCCCAGTTATGCCGCTGCAAACACAATTTGGCGGTTTTATAGACCCGTCTGATACCTAGTGTGTGTGTGAGTACGATGCCCTTTTGCAGACTATGACACAAAAATGCTGGTGTGTTCCTAGTGCCCATACACCTGGACTTTGGAAGCGTTAAGCTCGCCACTGACGCCACAATTGGCATGGCCACCTAATGGACCTAAAATATTTAAATATATGTAGATAGAGCTGGCTCCGGATCACTCCGCGGGCTGGTCAGCCTGTGGCCCGAGCCCGTGCGGTCCGCCAGCCGGATCGGCCCAGGCCATAGCCTGACCGCCCACATTTTGTAGCTACTTGCAGTTTAAAAAATAGTCGCGGAAAAATACCGCCAGTGCGGTCGTTTGTATTGATATAGGAACATCACAAAATTATGCGGCTCAAAACCGCGAGCGGTTAACCTAGTTCTTTCTCACTAAACACGGCTTGGCTCTATATAAAAAACCTGGCCAAGCGCGAGTCGGACTCACGCACAAGGAACCCTTTGTGTAGGCAATTTATGAGTGACGTAATAGTGTCGCGTAATTTACGCAGCATTCGTTTTCATACTAAAGTAGTTTTTGCTCCACCAGAAATTATGCGACTCAAAAGTCTGTAAGATCACACTGCATTGCCATATCAATAGTTGATTCAGTTACCTATATTTTACCTATTAAAATCATCTACACAACTGCCTTTAAGTGCAAATTATCTTTTGCTCGTTGGGTCAAATCCCGGATCAGGCAAATGTCATTGGTAGTATACCATCAGTTTCACAAACTTTTGAATTAAAATATTGTATTCTTCCTAGGAGTAAAAATTGGAAGCACCAATATATGTACTTCTCCTTCAGAGCTTCATAGGCTTCCCATTTTGTACATCACGGTCAAGATAGTTGATATAAGTTTTTCTGTGCTGAACAATCGACGTCAAACGACCCCTATCTCGCCGACCCGCGCGGCGCCTCGCGAGCCAATAGCGAGAGTCGAACGTCAGAGTTGTTCAGATTGACATTTCAGGTGCTCAGATGACTTGACCATGTTCGTGACTATCGCCGTAACCCGACGCCAATCGTTTCCATATTTGGTAAATTATTACTACTCAATGGGTACCAATTAGTACTCCAACAACAAAATTGGTTGGTGCGGTAGTCACGCTCCATTCAGCAGTACCACCATGAGCGCCGAAAAAGGGGGCATGCTACAGCTATTCTAAGTATTCAAATAATTACTACCCATAAAATGTGATTTGTTTCGTGAAAAAAAAAACAGTACTGAAACGTATTTTTATATTACTTTTTTTTATTTATGCGATTGACATCGGGTTCCGGCGGTAGTCACGGACTTTTCTTTGACAGTGATTTAGATAAAGACAAAATGATTTACTCCTCTTATTGTCAAAATAGTTTCACAGTATAGCTGTGTTATTATTTGTGTACTAACTTTCTACAGAATTGCAATAAAAGGACCTCAAATTATGTTTTTAAATTTTATTGGGCTAAGGTATTTCAAATAAAAGTCGTCAAATATATAATTTCAATATGCACAGTTATATCTTTATACATGTAAATAATATAGTACATAACAAATAAATAATAAATATTACCAAATTTTTAGGATTTATCCATTATTATAAAATGTAGTTTGGTGAGATAATTATGATACAAAGTGACTTGACTAAATGCCAATTTGTTAAGTGAATGAACCTTACAAATGTAAATTGAAGAATAATTTTATATTACCCCTAATTGTGTTTTGTTGAATGTTTGTTATAATTCTTATAACCTGTCAGACATGGCATTTTCTTTGTTAACATCATAAAAATAATTATGTAACCAATTAATAATAATCATCACCCAAATATCTTAAAATTATAAACAATATGGCATATATGAATTAATAGTTGATTTCAGTTACATTTTCTTTTAGAAATTATCAATTGCAACATAATATAAAACCTAAGCACATTAACTTACTTACGCATAATTGTCAATATCAAAACATTTATCCTAAAGGTTATTGCTTAATAATATATATTTCATAATAGCTTGTAATGAAAATTATCTCCATCAGTACAAAATGCCACATTTACTAAGAAGGTCCTCGAATACTTGAATGTAATATTATTTTGTGGATTGTCTTTTGAGCACATATACTAATTTCTGTCACTATCACAAGTCTTTGAATTTCGAGTGGCCAAAGCACGTGATTTTGTAATATTGACTAATCTACTGGCATTATCTTGTACAGTACGGGCATGCATTTGTAAGGGACGCCGTGCGGTTTCGATCACAGATGAGCGGCGCGCTCGACGCCTGCCGCGCCCCTGCACTACCAGTTGGCCATGCCGGGTTTGTTGAGCGTCATGAAGTATATCTGACAAGAGGAACCACCTTTGGCGGAAGAGAAGAACACTTTATCATTGCGCTCACATAAGAACTTCAAACGTTGTGCTTTTTTGTGCATAAATACGCCGTCGAGGTGACCAGTTTCTACTGAACGAATTTCGATCGCTTTGTTGCCCCAACCCATTATCTGTCCCGTGCCTATGTAGGCTACCGATGTCGGCATTTCACCCCACTGGAAGAAGACCAATACACATCATTTAAATTTTTATTAAAATACCTGTCGTAAGTATACAAATGTGGTGAAAATACAAACCTGGAGAACAATATTCTTGCTGACTCGTCCATACGTGTTCACATAAACTCCTTCATTATCGTAGCATAACAACAACTGAACTCCATTAGAGTTTGGTAGGGGCACGATGCAATGTGGGACAATCGCTCCCTGTGTCTGTGAAAATAAAAAAAAAAACAGATATTATGTATGAGAAAAAAAAATACAATGCAAATGCAAACCAAGTTGAAGATAGATAGAAATACAATTTATTGTCCCCCAAACAAATTACAATTAAAAGTTAAAAAAAAATGGTTTAACATAATAATATGTATTTATTATATTATTGCTGATGAGTTTAGGTACGATCGGCCGGCTCGCCTCGTGAAACGGAGTATCACATTAGGTATGGCACTTACAGCTCGGCTCGCACGTTAGCCTCGTTATTAATTATGTGATTGTTGCAAAGAACGATGACTTCTAAGCGATCTAACAAGATCCTATAAAATATACTGTTGTGGAAAAAACAAGGAATCGATATTATCTTTTTTTATAGTTCCAAAATATGTTGAAAGAAAGTTTGTCGTATTTAAATCATTACTTTAATACTCTGTAACTATCGGTAGTAGGTGCATACTGAGAACGAGATTTTTTATAAAAAATTGAAGCATTTCTTTAGACACCCTAAATTAATGAATAGGTGTGCGAAATTCTATACTTAGGTATTTTAGATTTTCGTGTCGACCACAAACAAAATTTAATATATTATATTGAATAGTTACCGTTTTATTCACCTAAAAGTAAACGCTTTAGACCCAGTTTAAAATAAATTATAATTGCCTAAGTAAGTAGTAACCTGCCTAGCCTAAGAATTTACCAATAGCCTGAGTAAGTAGGGTGTACGCACTTGTTAATGTTTGTATGTAAAACTAGGTACCTACTTATTTATACCTGAACAAACAAAGAATAGTTCCTAAGAGTTCGTCAAGCCAACTTTAAATAAACTAAAAAAAATATCACTAAAGAGTAAGCAAAGAGGTAGGTACCTAGATATAGTTCTCGCCAAACTTCTTGGCCGCCCTGAAGTTGTCTACAATGGCTGCGCAGTAGTAAATCTCATACAAAAACCACTGTTTCGTGCCTTGCGCATCGGAAAGCCAACTTCAGGGCTGCTCAGAAGTTTGGAGAGCACTATAACCTAGGTTTGTTTCATTTGTTAAGTACCTAACAAAATGACGGTCTATAATATTAATTGTCTATCTACCTACTTGACCGTGTAAGTACAAGCATCAAACAAGACAGTAATAGGAAGGTTATTCTAAAACAGTACCTAATATCACAGGTATTTAGTTTCGTGGTTTATAAAAACTTAAGTACCTTTAAGTTAAGGTAGGTACTATCTATCTTTAAACAAACGAGATATGGACCTACTTAGACATGTAGCATACCTAGACCCAACAGTGTATTAATTTTGGTTTTATTAGTATTATTATATACAATTAATATTTTGTCGGAAGTGGCAAGTCGACAACCCTTACGAGCCGAGTCAAACCGCGCCAGAAAGCGACAGAGTTACGCGTTAGAAGAGAGCGGCGAGGTTTAGGTGAATGTCGCGTTAGGCATTGATCGCTTAAACGAGTTGAATCGCACTTTGTTGCTTAGCAGCAAGAGTCGCTATTTTTATTGTTGCGAGAAGTGACCCTTCTTTTATACTATTAATTATTCTGTGGTAATTGATAATTAATAAAAATCTGTTAATTTTTCTGATATAAAGTCCTTTTCCGATCTGGCGACTCTATTGGCGAAAACTGTACTTACATGCTTTGGAATATAAATATCGTAGACAGTGGCAGTGTCTAAATCAACGGCATGGAAGCCATCTGCTGATCCATAAATTACTTTCAGTCTTGTGCTGTCTTCAATAGTCAAATCAACTAAAAGAGGCCTGTAAAATAAAACAACATATTTCTATTTAGTAAACAATACATACACAAGATAGTGTAAATATTGGTTAAAAATAAATTTTGTCACGCTCTCTGAGAAGGAAGACCAAAACAAATTCAGAGGACTTAGTTCATGCTGGTAATAATGGTCAGATAAATATATAGATTAATGTAATCTTCTGATATTCTCGAAAATCTTTAGTTATGAACGTATCCCGAAAAAAGGCCAATTTAATTATACATACCTATGTTGAAGTTCTCCAAAGTTTTTGAAGGCCATGAATTTGTGATATGGTTTGGGCGCCCACGCATAGATCTCGATGGAGTCTTTCAATGCGATAACAAGGAACTTGATCCTTTCGTATTTCACGATGCGGAAATGAACTGCACCCTGCAGTTCTCCGACGTTAATCCAACCATTCCTCCTTTCTGCTTGCTGTAATGTCAATAGTTTTATGATTTCATTTTATAACACCAGTTTATTCAGCTTTTATAAGACATGCTGCGTTTTAACATTGTTTCTATTAGTCATTTTGTGTGAAAGATGGCTTTTTAGGTTATAATTTAGCAACCATTAATATAACAGCAGCTTGCTTCCTAGAAAATAAGATATTTAGAATCTAGAATGTGTATTAGTAAATAAAAAAAATATCGTCTATTTATTAGAAACTTTGAAATCGAATATTACTTGTTCAGTAAACAAACATAATTTCTAACTTACGTCACTAAGTCCGTCGGTGCGCAGGATTTTGGACTTAAGCCAGCTAAGGTAGTATACGCGCACACGATTTTTCTTTCCAGAAACAGTCACAAGAATGTTTTGTCCTTCTAACACTTCCATTTGTTGGAAGCGGCGTCGTGAGATCAACTGATATACTTTTCCTTGACCTGAACGGTCCAATAACATTAAACCATTCTCGGTTCCAATGAGTAAATTGACTCCTGCAAAATTAAAATTATATTAGCATACATGATCACTACACGACAAAGAAATGTCTACAAGACAATTTTCAATGTTTACTTACCCCAAAGTGCAGCACAAAGGATTTCCGAATTGAACCTCTTCTTATATTTACGTATTTCAGGCGTATCGGAGGACAGGTCGTGTCCCGTCGGTGTGACATTGACGTTGACGTGGCTCTCACGTCGCGAGGCATTGCCGCCCGAGCCACCCGTGCCCCCGCTGCCGGTGGAGCCCGCACCGAATCCGAACGTGAGGAACGAACGCTGCTTCTGTTGCAAGGGAAGGAACTGTTGTTGGGACCCCACAGACGAGTTCGAGGGGGAATGTTGTAGGGGGTGTGGTGAAGCAACGCCTACTACGAAAGATTTGGATGGCGTGGACTGGACTGAGGAAGGGGGTGGATGGTGATGATGGTGGGAGAGAGGCGTGCCTCCGGCAATGGCTTGCCTATACTGGAACAGAGAAAACAAAAAATATTAATTTATAAGTTTTGCAATAAAGAGCTATCAATAAAATGTTTGCAGCACATTCCGCCGCAGCATCAACCGTGTAAATTAATACGTGATGGTTAGTCAAATAAGTCCATCTCCCATTGATTAGTTGCCATTTCAAATACAGTTGGAAAGTTATTAGCTTGATGGCTATTATCTACATTCATGACCATAACATAAAATGTGATAATGGACGTGAAATTGCAGCAGGCATGAACTCGCTGTGTATGCTGTAGATAAGTATGCATTCGTTGAGTAGACTTGATAAATACCACTGTGATGATTCCCATTTAGTTAATTATTTTAATTGCATTGACTCCTATATTTTTTACTAATATTGTTTTCGAATTGATTACAAATTGCTTGTACAAAACATTTCCTTTTTGTAGTTAGCTTGACTTGTTTTGCGTCACAGCGTGTGTGAAGTTATATATGAACAAACGTCACTTATGACTGCTTTATGCCCCACATGACGAGCTGTATAGCAATTCATTAAGTACCCGAAAGACCATTGCTATAGTTACAACTGTTATTAAGCAGCCCTTAAGTAAATTGGACTACTTTAGAAAGCTTTGATAAATGTATCGATCTGCATTCGATGATCAACCAAACATTTTCGAACATAATGAAAGCGTATCTAGAAAATGCATAAATACAAAGAAGAAGTGAGATACAGATCTAACTTTCAACAAACAACAATCTATGAGAACCTTAAGCATTTCCTCTTGCATCAATTCGTTTCGTACTTACGCAGTGTTAACAGGTGTCTGCAAACCGGTCGCGCAGTGGCTCCAGGGTGTTTGCATGATTGACAACCATTATCACATTAATACGATAAACCAAAAGCTTGAGACACCACACAGTCATGATCCAGACCAGGAGCTTCCAACGTACAGCTTCGTTAATATTCATTACTGTTTTACCTCGCCGGTTACATTAGATGAGTGAGAAAGTATTGTACTTTTATTTCATAGCAATAAAAGTGATTGTTGGTTTATCTGACTTTGCAATAATGGTCACTGATAAATTGCAAATTAAAGTATGGGGAATACATTTTGCATATATGTGCTTATGTATATACGAAGCAGCTAGCGTTGGAAGCACCTCAGTAATATTTAATAATGAATACATCATGGCATGTTACTAGAGATCCCTTTGTAAATAAAATTAAACCTTTAATTAAGCACGTGTACGGTGAAATGCCACGCAATCACAAAATTATAACTTAAATTCACATAGGTAGTACTATCTAGGCGATGAGTAAAATCTATTATGTATAATGACAATAACCACCAGTGTAACAAAAAGCAAACCGGGGCTACTTTTACAACTCGAATAGGCGTTATACTTTTTTGCATAATAATATTAAAGGTACGCATATTTTTGTAAATTTAATCGCACGAATCAACGCTCAAATATGTCCCTGGTCATAAATTGCGTATGAGTGGCGAATGTATAGTTATAAATGCAGGTGAACGTACCTCTTCACTGGTGGACTTGTCGTGGCGCGGCGGTGTGGTGGGCTGGCCGGCCTGGCTCAGCAGGTCAGGAAGGACCGAGCTCGTGCGAGACCCGCTGCCTTCATTGGCACCGCTCGACCGACCCTACACCCAACATAACATTTTACTATATTCTGGAACATGTCCACATTCAAGACTTTAATTATAGGTAAGTACTTCTGTTAAAACATTCAAATCAATATTCATTACATGGATATCTGTGGCATTAAGTATAATATTAAAAATGTTTTTCTTTCTTAATTAATAAACAGTGTTTTATATTATATTAAATACCAACGAAATCCTCAGAGTACTTTCATTATTAATTTATAGTAATAATAATCATATCGAAAATAACACAAGTTTTACAAATACGTATTTTACACCAAATCATAAACCTATGTTACTTTTAACTTATGTCAAACTTAGACAAAGTTGTATGTAGTAAGTATAGCAATATTAATAATTTGGACAACAACAGAGCTCGACATACAACGGCAGCCAAACATGCAGTATAGTAAAACACATTCACAAATTGATGATTTTTTCTTGCCAGCTTCTGTGGCGTGTCGTTAGGCAGCATTCCTAAATGGTTAATTTTCAAGTGTTGATGGCGTAAGTAGGTATCGCATATATCGCAAGTGTTGATTTCTTGGCAGGAAGACGGTATCGCGTTTAGACAATGAATAAAAGAACGGGTTAGTTAACATCAATAATGAGTGCATTGATTCGCATGTTAGGTGCTGAAGCTGTTAATAGATTGTTAGATACTATGATCTTAATTTGTCTACTCTGTTAAAAGTTCTTACTTACTACCTATTTGTACCTTTTGTCTTCCCAAACAGATCTGAACTAAGACTAAGTACTTTCTAATAACTAGAAGAGCATTATCACGCCAAAATGTAAGACGTGTGAGCAATATCTAAAACCAATGTTCACATTAAGTGATAAATAGACGAAGTAGATATTTTAGTATGAAGTATGACAAACAAGAGCCGTATACCATTCCCATACATTTAAGTAATTGTTATTATTATACGAACCAAAACCACTACAAACTAAATACAAAACATATATTTCTTTTATAAAGCGTTCATATTATATTAATAAGTAGATGTTAGTGAAAACCATGTTAGAAAACCAAACCCTCATACCAAATGTAAGTATAAAATTATTAATCAAACTATCCTGAGCAGGGAGCAATTTACCTGATCCTGAGCGAGTACCGCTTCCTGCCCACAACTTGCCATAATCTCTGAATGCCGGTTATATTGAGAATTTCTCCGGAAAACTATATCAGATTCAGTCTTTTCTCTGCGTGGTTTCACCACATTGGCTTCTTTTACATCCGAACTTGATTTATTCTCGTGCGTATTCGCTGTCAAGTCCGGCGTCCCAGCCTTTTCAAATGATGTACTACTCGTGAAGCAAATGCTTGTCGCTGGAGAATCACTGTTTACGCTGCTTTGTCGGCTTGGGCCGTTGCTTTCACTATCTTGTCTGATAAGAGCAGCTACATTTTTGAGAGCATCGATAGGATTACTGGCTGCAATTTTTCTGTCGGGAGTTCGTTTTTTTTCACTCTTTCTCGCATCAATTTGTGCTGACATTTTTAAACTATCGTTAGTTTTTATGAAGTCTGTTAAAATAGGTTCTCCAGCCGAAGATTTCATAACTTGTTTGCGCGAATTGTTAAAAATTCCACTGGATCGTAGTTGTTTAGTTGCTCCTGCTGGGCTTTCATGTTTCGGAAAGTATATAGCGGAGTGACGTGTGCTGGGGAGCGGGAACAGGTCGGAATTCTCTCTTCTGAAGCCGCGGAAAAAGCGGTTCGGAGAATTGACATCTGGTTCCGATTCCTTTTTGTGTCTCAGTATATCGGCTAATTTGTCCTGTGTCGACTTTTCGGTGGGTTTTTGCAATAGCTGCTTGTGTCGAGAAGGAGGAGTGGCTATAGCTTTATATTTAGACCATGCATCTTCCATTTCTAACCGTGATTGACGTTGCAGTTGCGCTCGTTTCTGCTCGGAATCTTTTGGTGTATCACGCTTTTCTTCTTTTTCAGAACTCTTCGAAGGGAAAAATCGAGCGAAATCCCAATCCTTGAGTAATACTGCTTCATCGACATCAGATTGCCTTTTGTCGTTTTCGGTATTGTCTCTCTGATGTTTGTCAAACATGTCCGATACAAAAAGTACATATAAATGATAAGAACCAATAAACATACAAATAAATAACGAATTCGCAATACTTTATGCTCACTGATCTTACTTTGGCGTGAAAACCATTCATAATAAAAATCCAAATAAAACACAGTCCATTTCTTTCACATGGGGCCCCATTCTGTCAGTTGCTATTTGATCAAGCCACACACAATATAGCACAAATGCCACACGAATACTACCAGTTGTAATGAAACGGCGTTCAATAATAATAATAAATTTTCGAAAAATAAGTTTAGTATTCTATAAAATACAACCTTATATTTCGAAAAAAGTATATTAAAATACCCATTTCATTTCACCTGGCGTATTTATCTGTAAAAACAGATGTGGTGATAAAATTAATATGTTAACAGATTTAGCAAGAGTAATCATAGGCTATGTATGCAAATTAGGTATCCTAAGCACTGACTAAGTGTTGCTCGTGTGAACTTAGTCAAAAGGGGCCATGGATTCAGCGTCATGTTTCTACAACACTATGTAATGTAGTAGAATAATGGTCGAATGGTGTCTGTGTTAGCATTGAGCGCGGATAATGTATGCTGGTAGGTGGGACTTACCCGCTTCATGACGAGAGTGCGGTCGGCGTGCGTGTCGTCGTCGTCCGGAGTGGGCGGCAGAGGGCGCGTGGGTGCACCACCCGCGTTGCCGCCACCATCCTCCGACACCGCGCTCAGACCTGGCCTGTAACAGAACTCGGGACTGACAGGCAAACACAACCGAACAGGATGGGGAGGGCGAACAAAAATATGGTCCAAAAATAATATATGCAAACGAAATGAAAATAAAAAAAGATCATGGTTAGTTGCAACTTTATAAGATGATAATGAATAATATGCACATGATTCATATTCAAAGGATTAAATCATACTGTCTCTTTGAATTACTTACAGAGGTTTGGGCGGGTCGCTAGCGAGTAAGGTGCCATCGTTGCGAACTCGTCCACCACTCTCTTCGGCGTCAGAATCACTATCGGAGTCCTCAAACGCCGGTTCTGGTTGGTTTCGTTCCACGGGTCCTGTACGAATGTTTATCATTATTCAGAGTTTACGCGACAAGTACCAATTCGCGACCTAGTCACGTTTCAAATTTCGTTCGGTAAAACCGAAATAAAAACTAAGATAAACCGCAAACATGAATAACGTCACTCTGAAGTCATAATAGCATCGGAAGTTTGAAAATTATAGTAGTACCTTGTCCATTAGTAGGAGCGCGAGGAGGCCTGTTAGGAGGCTCGTTACCAGACACGACGCCGAGTTCGTTCAGTTGTGCCGCCAACTTGTCCAAGTCCTGCCGAGTAGCAAAAATGATATGAAACAACATTTACAAATAAAAATATCGTAGCGATACAATCATCTCAATAATAAACGCAACTCAAACAACCTACCTCTGGCCTTCTCGGTGGAAGCTGCAGTTGCAGATTAAATCGGATGTGCAAAGAAAGTTAACAGCGTGACATGAAAATAAAAACAAAAAGCTAATAAAATTAAAGTAACAAAGAAATACATACAATAATATTATTTAGCCAAGATACACAATCAAGTCAGTACTATACTCCGTAAAATATAGCGCGATACTAGTGACGGGCATCATGAGTATTCTTGAAAGATCTTATTTTCTCCATTTTGAATGCAAAATGAAGCCAGCGATATTAACACTTAACATATTTTTTGTGGTCGTTAGAATACAAAAAACACATATGTGAACTAACTATTATGCTTACAGGTGTAAATGAAATGAAATACTGAAAATTTAAATACAAGCTCAAAAACCGGGAATAGGTCCAGTTGTGATGAGTATCAACGCATATTTTCCAGAGTATAATAATAACGGCGGGCACAAGCGCACGTACCATGGGTTTGAACATGTGCGAGCTGCGCTGCGGCGGCTGCGGGCCGCTGGCCGGCGGCGTGCCGTTGTTGGAGCCCGAGCTGTTCGACGAGCCGGACGACTTTGGTGTTGGCGGTAGAGGCCTGCAATTATCATTCTTATTTAACCACTTCTCAAAGTACAAATTTACTTGTTATATATATATATATTTAGGTAACTAAAAATAACAGTGACAAACAAAACAGGACATATAGTACATGGACAATATTTACCTATATCTATTAGGCTGTTGTGCCTGTGGGTCTGGTACAACGATCAGTCTTTGTGGAATAGAAGGCCTCGCCGGTGGGCCTGGCTCTGCAGTACCAACAATCAGAATAGTGTTAATGAATATCACATAGTTATAGAAAAATGTCTCATAAAACTAGTTAGATAGTGATGTCACCTGGAATTTCCTCTCGTTCCTCACGCTTGCTGTTACGTTTCGGCGGCGGCTGCGGTTGAGGCGCTTCGGCAGGTCTGGTTAATTACGAAAATGTTTAGTGACAGAAGTTAATAGGCATAGTAATCTGAAAGAGTCATGACCAACCTTGGTCCTTCCTGGATTTGTTGGAAGTTCCGACGCAGAGTATCGCCGCCCTGGTGCGCGGCCGCGTTGTGTACGATGGACGAGGGCTCGCCGGCGACCGCGTTCTCCTCTTCCTCGCCTTCCGATCCGGAGTACTTGTAGTCCTCGCGCACTGAGTTGTCCTGCTTTCGCTTCTTACACCTGTCTATATGGTCCTTGAGTTGTATCCTCACCTGCCTCTCTGTCGGTTGGTCTCTACAAAAGTAATAAAATTATTATATTTCGCATTTTAAGATTGGTATCCTAAATGAGTATAACATCTGTTGTTTTTAAAACAATTATCATAATATAATGATTTACCTTATAAATGCATGTTTCAAAAGCTGTTCAGTGTACGGCCTTTGATGATAGTCTTTTACAAGCACAGTTTCAATGAAACTATGGAATTTTTTAGCCCATTTCTTTGACTTAAGACGGGGCGGCGGGTTTCTGGAATTACAAAATATATTGATTCGTTATAGTATTAAAAACGTGAGAAAAGAAGGTGCTGTTGTCAAAATAATTATACCTTGGAATGAGGAAAAGTGCCCTCATCGGGTGGAGATCACAAAGGGGCGGTTGACTCTCCGCCATCTCGAGAGCAGTTATACCGAGCGACCAAAGGTCAGAACGATTATCGTATGTTGCATCGGGGTTTTCGTCGCACGCAATCACTTCTGGCGCCATCCAGTAGGGAGTACCAATGAATGTGTTTCGTCTACCTATAGTCCTGTCCAGTTGCGCCGACACTCCAAAATCCACTGATAACATAAATTGATGCGAAAATTATTCATCATGTCGCAATTTGTATCATTATAGTATTACAACATTCCATATTGACATGACATGGAAACAAAGTGTCTCACATGAACTCACTCTACATACCAGTTACTTAAGAAATCTCAATGTAAATATCACTACTACAAAACTAATAATATGTTATAAGACACGTTTGTTCTAATACATACCCAGTTTCACTTCAGCATTGTCTGTTAGCAAGACATTTTGTCCTTTGATGTCACGGTGAATTACTTTGTTGGAGTGTAAGTAACTAAGACCTCTGAGGATTTCTCTACAAATGTATGAAATCCATTCTTCTTTTAATGACTGCCCCTTAGTTGACTTCACCAAATCTGTCACAGATCCTAAAAAAACATAGCAATATTTGAGTATGAAACTTTTTTAAAAGTCAGGCTTATAAGATTTCTCTTTATGTGAGGCGGATGAGTTAGCTCAAGGAATAATAGATATGACATATGCATCAGTCTGTGCATCATCAGGTCAACATGAAAATAGAAAACTTATGACATTTCTGTTAATTTACCTGTTCCAATTAAACAGTAATGTTGACTCACACAACTACAAGGATATTAACCACATTACAAATAAGTCATAAAAAGTACATGTGACACTTACCAGCTCCACAGTACTCCATAACCAGCCAAAGTTGGTCATCCTTTCCAGGCGGGCTCTTTTTGATAAAAGCACCATAGTATGTGGCAATGTTGCGGTGATTAGAGTACTTTTTTAGCACATTTATCTCTAGCTTTATCTCTTCCTCCTCATCTTGTGTGACATCCATAACTTTAATAGCGGCAAGTTGCCCAGTTTTTGTGTGACGTCCCTAAAATTTTATAATTTATTATTTGACGGACTTAAAATAATATATACTGTGTGTAATTATTTGCATTTTAATCTAAGTCACTGTAAAGTTCACTCAGTTTTGATTTAGTTTAATAGTAAGCTTTCAGACCAGTATGTGATGCTGCAGTTCTTAATTAATAAATGAAATGGAATAATATCAGTGTGATCATTCTCAACACTACTCTGTTAAGCATTCATTTTACATAACATGGTTTTAATTGTTTACAACCAAGACCACTGCATAACACAGAAAATACACAGTTCTAATTAGAAACCAATAAATTACACATTGTAGCAAGTGGCATTATCTACTTTCTGCCTACCCCCATGGAAAAAAAGGCATGAGTTTATATATGTATGTAAAATAAACCTAAGTATACTCATTTTTAACCACATCCTTAAATATGTTTAGTACAATGCAATGTCTTTGTTGCTAATGTATGTTTTTTATAACAAGTGATAATATTATATTCTCTGGCTATATTTTATAGTACTATAGAAAAAAGATATATCACTGTGACCAATGCAGACAAATATTTATCACAATAATGTTTTTCAGTACCGTTTTAAGGCTGATAATAATAATAAATGATGATAAAATCTAATCTCAGCTGTAATATAACATGACTTACTGTTTTGGTCAGATTAGTATGTCATATATGACTTCTTATTTTTTCTATAATTAGGAGAGAATGCTTGTTTATGCAAATGCTGTGTATTTTTATTATTGATGTAAAACACTAGTATATATATCACATAAAATGTAATACGTCAATGTTTGTCTTGTTCAACAATAGATCAATTTGATTTTGAGCTTACAAGCTGTGTTCTTAACATTTAAACAAATATTAACTAAATGCTATCAACATAGTAATTACGGTCTATACTCCACGATTTCCAATTATTAGTTTAAACCCTCTTAAACGCGCAGTTGGACAATAATAATCTAAATAACTGAATAGAAATCCTTTTAAATTTGAATAAACTATTTTGTAGGTCATGTCATAAATTTGTGAAGCATAGAAAAAGTTAATATGAATCAATGTACATTTAATAGATAACAATAATACACCACTTGAGATGACCATTTGACCCACATTTGTAAGAGTTATAAATCAACAGATCATATAATTTTCTTCAGATTTACTAATTTAAGCTATTTATTACTATTAATTAGTTCTAATCAGTATCTACTGTAGAGAACAGACATAATAATCCTACACTTTAAAATGTAGTGGTACCTATTGAAAGCCCACTGATGGGAACTAATAAAGTTCATTGACATTAATAGACAGTGCTCTTTAATTATAATGCTTTCATTGGAGCCTATTAAGTTAATTTTTACTAGCATCATCATGTACTACAGCTTCTCAGTAGACTGTGAGAAGATCCAATAAGAGCAATCAATTTAATTACTGATAGGTGTAGATGTATGTACGGGTATATTTTATTATTGAGCTCCTGTTTTCAATCTAGTACATACCTTGTATACTTGTCCATAGGTGCCATTTCCGACCACTTCTATGAGTTCGAATATTCCAGCAGGATCCTGAAATGACACATAAATTAAATGAAATAACATAAAAAGATTATTATGCCATTTCAAGTAAACCTTCACTTATGATTCACGCCCTGTGAGATCATTGCCCTTTGATTACTTTTTTTCTGAAAGTTTAGGGAGCCCCTGCGTTCTGGATAATCAGGACGTATTATTAATAATAATAGTTTACTTTAACAATTTACCTTTAGTGCGCTGAGGTCAATGTCGTCCAATGAACAATTTACAGACGGTGCGAGTTGATGCGCCATTTTGAGTATATTGTCACACACGAAGACAAAGCACGAGAACCTCACATCAATATAAAAAGCGTATAAAACACCTAAATTACGACATTGGCAATGAGATTAGGGTAATTTTCAATATCGCACGGCTGAACAATTTATTAAACTCATTGTTTACACTTAAAATTAAGTAAATTACAGATACACAATTCGTACGTCGCTCACACACCCGGCAGGGATGCCAGATTAATAAAAAAGTGTAGACAGATTGTTAAATATAAATAATGATTAAATTAAAGTTGCCATATACAATTATTATTATTCGTAAACAATTGAAAAGACCAAATGGGTTAGATTTAATGTTTCCTGATAGAAGTCGCTTAAAAAACAATATGAAACATAACTCAATCTCTAACACCAACTGCTTTTCCGTTTAGCGACATCTGTCGGAACTATCTAGTAATACTTTGGCGATGTTTTTACCAGCAGTGCAGCCAGATATTATGTCCAATCCAACCAGACTCATGTAAAATATTTATTTATATATTAATTACCAGACAGAAATTGATTATGAAATCCAAACAAAAACACTTCAAGTGAATTGGTTGCCAAGACTCACAAGCTCCTAAGCGCCTACTGACTGTTAAACATATAGCAGATTTCAAGTGTAACAAAGCTAGGCATAAATCTAAAAGGACTAACTCTACAAACCCGTCATCAGCAGCGCTGTACGCTGTGTCCTTAGCAATTGACGACCACTCGACCTCCAGGTCGTCAAGTTTCGTTTGAGTCCATTTGAGTATGCCGGAAGAGTACATCAATACCGGCAGGACCCAGCCGTTGAAGGCGCGCACCGTGTTTCCGCCCAAAAGAAGGCTTTTGAATACCTTTATCAGGCGGCCAAAGAAGCGATCCTTCAACGATTGCTTCATGTCATTAGCGCTGATACCTAACGCTTCCGACATACCCAAATACTAATAGGTTTAGTTTGGAGAGAGGGATCTCAGGTTTATGGAATTCAACTCTATAGGCGGGTCCGAACGCTGCTGACAGTGTACCGATTGCATCACCCACGATCGTCGGTCATGAGATTGTATATATGGCGGAATTGTGGAGACCGAGGCTTTTTAAACGCTAAAAACTCTTCACTCCACAACCGCGAGATGTGCAACCTTAGGGAAAATTTCTTACACGTTTACGTGCGTATGCATCGAGATGTAGTAGCGTGGACAAGGGTTCATTAACAGTTCTCGAAAATGGCAATATCACATTGTACTGGGATCGGTGCATCATTTATTTATTTATTAGTTTATCCTCGCACTGGAACGCCTTGCAGCAATTATACCAATGGAGCACAATCTTATAAACTCACTATAAGTCTAGGTTTCCTCATGATGCTTTCCTTCACCGTTGTCAGCAATGTCCAAGATAAACTTGGAAAGTACATATGAATTTGAAAAAGTCACATTGGTACTTGCTCGGATTCGAACCCACGACCTCAAGCACGAGAGGCGAGATCTTAGCCACTGGGCCAACTCGACGATCATCACTCACAGGACTATTGTTTCTAATAAGCCTGATATTGTGGTGTTGGATCGTATCGAGGGGCATGCAATGATTGTTGACATAACCGTCCCGCATGTCGGGAACCTCGTGAAAGCTGAGAAATATGAGCAAATCAAGTATCTTGACTTATTGGCTCTCGAGGTTGACGACATGTGGGATGTAGACTAAGCGATCATTGTAGCAATAGTCGTATCAGCCTATGGCTTAATAGCTACGAGCCTCGACCAACACGTTAGAAGGCTCTCGTTAGGCGACTGGGTCAAGGGCTTGATTCAGAAAGCAGTACTTCTGGACACGGCCTGTATTGTTAGGAGGATCCACTCTCTGGAGCCCGGACCGCCGGTAGTTTGGACCCAGTTCCCGATACCGGTGGTCCTCTATTTTTACCCGACTACGGCGAAGCAAAAGGAGGGTTATGATTTTGACCGGTATGTGTGTATGTATGTATGTATGTTCTTCTGTTCCCTCATAACTTCCAAACTACTTATCATAATTTGACAAATATGGTGTCGTTGGAAGCGTCTTGATTGTTCACTGGTTATTAGGCTTTGGGAAATCTCATTAAATTGAATAATCTTTCTACTCCCTCTAGGGAGTAGAAAGACAAGAACAAAAAAAACACCCTACCGAGAGAACAGAGATTTTAAAATGAAGATAGGTTTTGATACATCATACTTTTGTCAAGCGTACTGTTTG
Organism: Orthosia gracilis; assembly: GCA_947562075.1. NCBI lineage: Eukaryota > Metazoa > Arthropoda > Insecta > Lepidoptera > Noctuidae > Orthosia > Orthosia gracilis. Next base: position 47,830,846 of record OX387268.1, read on the forward strand.
CGAGGTATATCCGGTCAAAGTCATGAAAACTATTTTTTTACTCGACTACGGCGTCGTAAAGTCCACTCTTGTAACTTATGCATTATCAAGATACATGTAAAACAACAAACTCTAAACAGAAAAAAAATGTGATGAGGCTCTGCAAAAACCTCAAAATATGTACTTGAAATAAAAAAATGTTCAAAAACTAAAACCCGACTACTGAAAAATCACGCTCTAAAAAGTATGAAACAAGAAAATATTCTCACCTGAAGTTGTTATGTACAAACTTTTTCATAGAGGATAGCCGTGATCGTATGCCACTTTGCAGAATGTATTGTTTTGTTACGATAGATATTTAAAAATTTACTAAATATTAAAATAATTTAATAAAGGATATAATAATTACACAGCGGGTGTGTTTTTATTAATTTACGTGTTCAATACCTGGGTAGCAGTATTGAATTTAAAAATATGCACTGATGCAGTTTTAGTTTTCATCAAAATCAGTCTCGAGCCTGATTTTGAAGAAAAGTCTTTTTGAGTGTTTTGTCAGTTGAACTTGCACAGTCAATAGAGTTATGTCTAGCTTTGCTACATTTGAAATCTAAAGTTATTAGTCGATTTGGTCCATTGGACAGCGGTCAATTTCTTTGCGTTGCCGTATTCACTTACGCAATACAGCTGCAGGACTATTGCAGAATGTGGAAACAAAACACATTGGACTATGGGTTTGGGACTTTGGGAGGTTTCGTGGATTGATTATTTAAAACCATAGAAGAACTATTGGCCCCTGCCTGAACACTATTGATCTACACGGCTATAAAATTGCAGGAGATGACTTGCACCTTCAATTAATGCCCCTCCCCCCATAAACAGTCGCTAGCACTTTAGTGACGTAGCGCCAAGGGGGCAACATATACGGAGGTGCTTGAGGAGTGGAGAGGTATGACACAGCTGTTAGGACAATCCCGGACGGTCAAGATCCTTACCAGCATCTTACTGGGTTAACTTCCTTCCTCCGAACACGTTTGCTCTTGAAAATGTCAAAAACAAATTGGTTTATGGGTTTGGGAGGTTTTGTGGATCGATAACCTAAAACAATAGAATTATTATAATTATTATTTTCTTTATTCATCAACTTTCTTATACATTTAAAAATGTAAAAAAACTTTTTACATTTTTTATTTTTTATTTTTCATTTTTTAGTTATACCTACCTAATAGGCAAGTTGTTTAGTAAGGTCCCTATAATACCGGAATAGATTACCCGAATATCATGATACTTGAACATAACCGGTGAAATGAGAGTGGTGAACTTTATACATTTGCGTACCCTTTAGAACGAACTGGCGTGATGTTATGTTATGAAATGGTATAAACAATAAACAGACATGCGATTGCAGCAATCCCGAGAGACATGCCGTTGTTTTTTGAAGAGTCGTTGTATAACTCCGAAGTTCTACTATAGATCTTCACCAAATTAAAATGGGATTCATTTCGGCAAATACTCTTTCAAACAAAAAAAGAATTATCAAAATTGATCCACAATTGACGGAGAAATCGGGGAACATACAAATAAAAACATAAAGTCGAACATAGAACCTTCTCCTTTTTGGAAAGTCGGTTAAAAATAGATGCCCACCGGTATTGGGAATAGGGTCCGAACTACCGGCGGTCAGGGCGCCAGAGAGAGAAACCTCCGAACAATACGATATAATTAATATTATTATTTTGTCCTTTATTCAATTTATGTACATACTTTTTGCATTTTTAAATATTAGCTTAGAAAAATAAAATAAAAATATATTTAAAAATGTAAAAAATAGTAGCCCACCGGTATCGGGAACAGGGTCCAAACTACCGGTGGTCAGGGCTCCTGAGAGAGGAACCTCCTTACGATACGCGCCGTGTCCAGGAGTACCGCTTTCTGGATGAAGCCCTTGATCCAGCTGCCCAACGAGAGCCTCCTCAGATAATCGTCAAGGCTCTTAGCTATTATGCCATTGGCCGTATAGACAATCGGCACAATGATTTCTGTATTCACATCCGACATGTCGACAACCTCGCGAACCAGATCAAGATACTTATTTTTCTTATCTCTCTCAGCCTTCACGAGGTTCTCGTCATGGGGGACTGCTATATCAACAGTCATTGCATGACGCTCCAGTCGGTCTATCACCACTATGTCAGCCTTATTGGTAAGTAATTATAGTTTTGTCAGAGATGATAGACCGAACCCAATACAATTTTTTTTTTGTGTTTTCGGGACCTTTGGGTCCAGGAGAAACACAAAAAAATAAATTGTAACACCACACCTTTGTAACACCGTCCCGGAAATATGACACCATTATTTTTATTTTATTAGTTATAGTTCTTCTTGAAAAGCCTAATAGTTGATAAATCTTAGTTCTTATAGCCCAGGAAAACAACCTTAAGCAAATAGACCAATCTGCGAAAAAAATCCTAAAAAAGTAAGGTCACCGGAGTTATGTTCATCATCATTCATCATTTCAGCCGAAAGACGTCCACTGCTGGACATAGGCCTCCCCCAGGCGTCGCCACATTGACAGATCTCGTGCGTCTCGCATCCAGCGCCTTCCCGCAACCTTAACCAGGTCATCGGTCCACCTAGTGTGACGCGTTCCAACGTTTCGTCTTCCGGTTCGCGTTCGCCATTCCAGAACTTTTCGGCCCCATCGGTCATCCGTTCTGCGAGCAATGTGCTCTGCCCACTGCCACTTAAGTTTGGCAATTCTCCGGGCTATTTTATTTATTTATCCATTTATTTCAGGCATCAAGGCCCATATCAATATAAACAATACTATATTTACATAAAGAACTTAAAAATACTATAAATATATATAACATAATTATCTAAACTAAGTGTCGGCGTCGAAACCGGCGGTACACAACACCCTTCGGCCAAAACTCTTCCTTGAGGAAAATTTCGAGTCCATGCGTTGGAACACGCACCACGAACGACTTAAAGTTCGTGTTATGACGCGGCTCCAATCTCTCGACCCTCAAAATCCAGTTGACCTTGACGCGCATATACTCCACGACGTCCCCAACCTTCGTGGAAACGATGACGTGGAACTTCGTGGATGTCGGTAACTTTGGTTCTCCTGCGGATATCCTCATTTATGATGTGTTCACGCAAGGAAATTCCGAGCATAGCCCTCTCTATTGCCCTTTGGGTGACTTTAAGTTTTCTGATAAGGCCCATTGTGAGCGACCAGGTCTCGGTCCCATAGGTGATCACTGGCAACACACACTGGTCATAGACTTTTGTCTTGAGACACTGCGGTAAATTGGACGAGAAGATACCACGCAACTTCCCGAACGCCGCCCAGCCGAGTCGGATTCGACGGTTGACCTCTTTCTCGAAGTTCGACCTACCCAACTGGACCGTTTGTCCCAGGTAGACATAATCGTCTACAACTTCGAGTGTAGAGTCTCCGATCTTGATAAGAGTGGGTGCTACATGGGCATTCAACTTGGTTTTGTCCATGTTCATTTTAAGACCCACTCTTTCGGAAGCTCTACTGAGGTCATCGAGCATTTTACTGTGGCTCTCCATGGTCTCAGCCATGAGTGATGTACTCGCCATTAACGTTGATGCCTAGGCCCCTCCAGTCCAGAACCTTGAATACATCCTCCAGCGCAGCAGTGAACAGTTTCGGCGAAATGACGTCTCCCTGTCTCACACCACGCTTGAAACCAATCCGTTTTGAGGTCTGATCCTGAAGACGGACTGCTATGGCGACGTTTTTATACAAACACTTCAACACCTTAATGTACCGGTAGTCGATCTGGCACCGTTGGAGAGACTGCAGTACAGCCCAAGTCTCGATCGAATCGAAGGCTTTTTCGTAGTCCACAAACGCTAAACAGAGAGGCAGGTTATAGCCTTCGGTCTTCTGTATAACCTGCCATGTGGTCATTTTCACCATTCTCCTGTATGTGGTCTACGGTAGCCTTTTCGGAATCCGGCTTGTTCGGGAGGCTGGAAATCGTCAAACCTGCGCGCGAGACGATTTGTGATGACTCTTGAAAACAGCTTGTAGACATGACTAAAAAGTGAGATGGGCCTATAGTTCTTCAGCTGGGCATTGTCGCCCTTCTTGAAGAAGATACCACCACAACCCTGTACCATGCCTGTGGCGTTTTACCCTCGAGTATGACGGAATCAAACAGCTTCTGAAGGGCCTTAAGGACTGGTTTTCCACCCGCCTTCAGGAGTTCAGCCGTGATACCGTCATCCCCCTGCGCCTTGTTGTTTTTAAGCTGTTCATCATGGTAGTAGTAATGTTGCCTGAAAACTTGAAAAGTCCATAAAAATCCCAACACAGTAAAAAAAAAATGGTATAAGTAGTACAAAAAATAAACACAAAAAAATGTACTTGGTTCATATGTCGAAAACTAATGAACATTAGTAAATCTTATATGGGACTTTGTTGTGCACAATTGAACAAGAAAAAGATTTGCTCTGAGCAAAAATTGCCGTAAAATTATAACTACGAGAATTAGGCAAAAAACTGATGTTGACCCTTTGACAGCCCATATTTTTTTTATGTGATGGGATTTTTATGGACTTTAAAGACAACATTACTACTACCATATTTAACTTAATTCCGGTGAAATTACTGAACTTGGATTTTTTTAGGAGCAAATGTCTTTATTGCGGGTACACTACATAAATACGAAAAACTTTATTCCGTCAGTCACAAATACGAATTTCAAAATTCCGAATGGTTCAAAATATCGAATATATCATCTCTGACTTATTACTACTTATTAAAATTATTACTATATTAATTATTATTACTACTTATTATAACTTATTACTACTCCTATTTTTATAATTCATAAATTTCAATATTCCTAACGTTTGTAATTACTATTCTCAAAATACCGAGTTTCAATAGATCGAATAACAAAAAGTACGACTTAATGATAATTCGAAACATCTAAAATACGAATGCCGATTATTAAAATTCAATCGGTATTACTACTATTAAAAGCTAAATAATTGGAATTCGTATTTTTAATACTGATTTTTGCTAGCACGCAGCATGCAAGCATGCAGCGTGCAAGCAGAAACGCAGCATGCAAGCAAGCATGCAACATGCAAGCAGGCATACAACATGCAATCAAGCATGCAACATGCAACATGCAGCAAGCATTGTTTCTGTCACGGCTCCGGCGCTGCGGGGTTTGGGCGGCCCTACGCGAGCTTATCGTCGCAGATGGTTTTAACTCTCACCACCGCAGCTTCACCTTGCTGGCCGTCTCAGCCGGCCAGCCTCATCCTCGGCGGCGGACCATCAAACCACCTGCTACTCAGCTCGCGGGCCGCCCCACCCCTCCGCGGCTACGCGGGCTTAAATTACACTCTAGGGTAGGACAGACAAGACTGCGTGAAGTCGGTTTTGCAGCGATTCGGTGAGTGTGTTCAAGAACTCCACGATCTTATCCCACCAGCCCCCTTCTACCATCGGACATCTAGACGCACTGCAAGTTACCATCCTTACCTTGTTGCCATTCCACCAATTCGCACCAAGCGCTTCCAAACATCCTTTATAATGCGCACAGCGAATGAATGGAACTCACTACCTGCGTCAGTGTTTCCGAACGCATTTAACCCGAATCTCTTCAAAGTCAGAGTGAACAGGCTTCTTCTGGGTAAGCTCACTCCATCGTCGACTCTGTCTCTGTCATTGACCTAGACTAGAGTCAAGAGCAAACCCATCAAAAGTAAAAAAAAAAAGATTCGTTTCTGTCACTAAATTTTGTTGTTGTTTTTCGGCATGTCGTTTTTCGGTCTCAGAACCCTTCGAGCATTTGATTCTACGAACGTATGAAAAACCGAATACTAACAAATCGCATTTACGACTATCGGTGAAATAAATTTCCTGATTTTTAATAATAGACATTATAATTCTGAGGTTTATGAAATTCGGACTTTTGAAAATCGCAACATCGAAATTCGGAATAAAATATTTCGGAGTATTTGGGTGTTCTCGTTTATTGCCTGGGCTTCGATTCATATCGAAGCCCAGGCAATATAAATTTATTAAATTCTTATTTATCTATGTATGAACTATAACGTATTAAAATTTCATTCTTACAGGTATATTTTTTACAGTTTCCAAATTAGCTAATAGCTTCAAAAGTCTTTTTATTTATTTATTATTAGGCTTTTCAACACTGAGTACACTGTTACTTTATAAATTTGTACATTTCAAACTTAAGTCTAAGCGCCTCATCGCTTAAAGAAAAGCACAGCATGCACTAAATTATGCGGAGATAAATACAGAATTTATCAATTAAAAACAAAAAAACTATTAAAAGCTAAATTATTGGAGAAAATTAAATTAAGTAACATAGATTAAATTAAATTAGAATAAATTAAATCAAATTAGTATAATTCAAATTAAATTAGAATAAATTAAATAGAAATAAATTAAATTAAATTAGAATAGATTAAATTAGATTAATATACATTTTATTATTTATGTAAGATGGGGTACTAGAGATATCCACTAAATGGCAAGCGCGTTTTATCGCAGAGGAACATTATACCTACCGGGATGAAAAGAAAAAAAATCATCCAGATCCGTTCAGCCGTTCTAGCGTGATTGAGTAACAACCACCCATACATACAAAGTTTCGCATTTATAATAAGTATTAGTAAGATTAAGTAAGAAGTAATAAGATGTTAGGTTAGATGTGCAGGGCTGACGGATGAGGCTTGGCAGGTGGTGGTTACCGTACTTACGAATAGCATGCTATGACTCATCTCTGAAAGAATTTGTAGCTTTACAGGAATACTGTTGGTTGGAGGGTTCAGTAGCTCTCAGTCTTCTAGGAGACTGTTGGCGCTATCTTAGTATTTCGATGAATGAAAGTTGGTGATACCAAATTACGGAACGACCAATGAAAAAATAAACAGTTCACATAGACCCAACGCTATGTGTTTAGATTCCATAATTCAAAAGGTTATGATGTTTCTAAGTCACTTTTTTGTTACATTTAAATAGTTGGTGATGTACACAAAACCAGTCGGTGTTTGTGTTTCTCCTACTCACATCTGATTGCAGTGCGGGTTCACCCCAGTCACTTGCAATGTCCACAATACCCCAGCATCAACGCTAGCAAATCCCGTCTCTGGTCAAGGGACGAGTGAGACGCTCTTCTGCCTGTCATACTATGTGAGAGGCGCGCAGAAACATCTACAAGCGTACACAAGTTAAATTTTTGGATGATAGGGGTTCCCCCAAGTTTGTTGCTTGCGGTCCACTTTATGGGAGCGGCAGCGGGCCACTTCCTCCGTCGGATTCTGCAGCCTCTTCCATAACTGTTTTATCCGCTTGGTGCATAGTCTACTACAACTATTACTGCCTGCGTATGGGTTGTGGAAGTACCCTACCAGGTAAAGCGTGACCTAAATTGAAGCACGTAGGTATATTCTATCTCTTACCCTCACGTTTGCTCGCGATGCTCCTTATCTGAATCATCTCGCTAAAGTTATCTTGATAATCGAGCATTTACAGCTCTGCTGTTACAGTTTATTTTTGGTAATGCTCTTATTCATGAAGGAGGTACAATGAATACGCCACCATATTCATAAAAAGATAAAACATTATAGTAGGCGGGCGTTTGAGCGCTAGATTAGGTCGAGTGATTTTAAATATCACGTTGCTAGGTACTTGGCATTTATTCGTGCCGCGATGTCAGAAAATACCTAGACATGCTTGTGTTTTTTTTATTCAGGTGTCTGTGTAGTGTTTCAAATGTAATAAAATAGATATATCTGCGGTATGAACAGTGTTCATAATTAGAGTTTGAGCAAGTATTTAACTCCCACCACCTCGACGTGAGTCGGTACCATGAGGTGGCAGGAGGAACCATGGACTGCCCTAGAGTTGAACAATAAAACCCAATTGCGTGCAAATCTGAACTCAGAGTTAGTTGCTAAAACGAAGTTAAATTAATATATGTCAAACATACGTAAACTTCATAAACAACACGGGGTTAGCTACTAACACGAAATTAGTAAGATAAAACCAGCGTGGCACAAGCGGGCCTTGTAGCCTAAGATCCCACTGCAATTATAAGAGAATATCCCCACAAAATAAAAAAAACCGCGTAATTAGCCGATGAAAATATTTTTTTGTAAGTCTTTGTTCTGATATACCTACTAAACACCTGCATTCCCAAAGACGTAAGGGAACCCTGACCTACTTTTAGGTACGTTTCACCGTTTGCCTTCGATATAGTAGTCCCATGTAATAGATGGCAGCCTATTGTGGCTCTAAGACAATTCCCCTATCTAATGGAACTAGGTATAGTTTGCCCGAACTGGCGCTAAACCCAGGACCCCTCACAGCAGTTCTACAGTAAGTCAGAGCGATGAATTTTGCAGGTTGATTTTAAACATTTTAAATTGCTAGTTGAAGTTTTGATGCGAATGTATGATTAAAGATATTGCGATCTTATTGATAGGTTATGGGTTCATTATGATTACGTAAAAATAAGTATTTCTTAAGTGAAGATACTTATGGTTGTGAATACCGGTTACTAGCCTAGATAGTTGGCTCGACACGACGTGTGCTGTTGCACAAACCCAAACTAAAATTATTGACTAGATATTATAGAAGTAAAGTATAGCCGCGGTGCTACGTGCGCCCGCGCGGCCGTGCATACCGAATCGTAAGATCAAAGCACGCATAGGTAGTTACTTTACCTACTCCAACACCCACACAGCGACGCCGCGTCACGTACGGCGTGTCGGTGCACACACGCGCAGCGCACGCGAACACTAATAAAAGTATAATAAATGTTAGCGAGACACAAGCGCGGCGTACGGTACTATTTGTTCGGGAGGGAGGTTGGAGGCACTCATACAAGCGAGGGAGAGGCTGTGTCGGCGCTGCCAGCCAGTTTACCGTTGCGAGGCGCGTAGTGCGGCCGGACGCTGGACCGCCACCCGCGCGCCGCCGGCACCCCGAAGCTCTCCGCAGCCACCCTGGACTGTCTGACACCCTGTCACCCTGTGCCCCCGCCCCGCGCGAACACGACGTTTGTCGCGTCATACACCTACAGACTAAGTGCTACGACTCGTGCTTATTACACTGGAGTGTTAATCCGATTTCAGAATATTTATTGGATCGCTTCATCACAGGCGAAGGTGAGTTTTGCATTTAGTTTATCTGTTTGTTTTACTTTGTTATTACCTTACAAGTTAATCACGAACCTAATAAGAATGCATGTTTATTTTAATTTATAGAAACTATTTGTTAATATTTATTAATAGTAATATTTAAGTTTTCTTTAAACCAATATAGCTGTTGCGATAACTATTGCTAAATTAATGTTTCACGGATGAAGAAATTATCATTTGGCTGATAATAATATTGACATTTATGAACGCGGATGAAGTAAAAAGTCTGTAATTATTTAATGAAATAGTCGGAGAGTATGAACGTGGGCGGTGAGGCAATTGTTGTAAAGTTTGCCTTATAAGTTGCTTTGATTATTACGTCTGGAGCTTACCATAATAAGAACATTATATGTGAATGCAGTTTTGGTATTTGAGTTCGGCTTAATGACATGGAAACTCTAGATTTGGAAGGAAACTTTAAAAAAACAGTGGCCACGTTGCCATCGGCTATGACGTATTCGCCTTAAGTTGCGTTCTGTACATACATAGCTGGCTTTAAACATAGTTATTTTACTCACAATACTATATCATACTAGTAGGTACTAGCATATTTTGTTAACATACTTGAGAATCTAGGCGCCTATCATCACAAAATATTGCCAGGATCGCATTGTGCCGAGCGGCGTGTCATGTTCTGTTCAAAAGACTTCAACGCGCAGTAGCACCTATTGAACTCGTGCGAACATTGCGCACTACATATATACAATATGACACACAGTGTATCTATACGTTAAATTTTCTCTATATTTTTCTCACGATTGACCATACGGAATGTAGGTAACGGACACATACATAGATTTCGTGAGAGAAGTCAAATAAAGCCTGTACGATACTTATAAGAATAAGGAAAATTGTTAAAATCTGTCGATTATACTTGGAACTGTAACGCTGCTTGCTGTCACTATACAACTATGAGTTAAACCGTGGAAAATTGCATTAGGATAGCAATTTTTTAAGCAATCTATGTAAAGAAATAGTAAATAACAACAAAATATAATAAAAATACAACGTGGCATTGAATTGGGCAATTATTTTAACTTGTTTCTTGTATGGGGAATTTAACTATAACACAAAAAAGTCCTAGAGAATTTTCCATAAGCCATCAGACAGAAATACTCCATTGCTTCTTCAATAGTCAAATAATAGGTATTTTGTTCTGTGAAATCGCATGTGAGAAGGTGCAGTTTCAGTCTGTCGGTCTAACTTAATGTTGATCTGATTCTGTGTCACTCAAATTACACGTTGAGACTAATAAAAACGTTTAAGCTAAATTACAAGTCAGGTATGAACGGAAGAAAAACTTGCTGTCTTATAAATACGGGGTCTGTAGCAAGTACTTGAGTTTATAGGTACAGTTGTCTTATATCCGGTTCAGAATTAACTTTATGGGTTATTGCTACAGATTATAATAAATACTTCTTATAGATACATAAACCTACATATTTGTAGTTAGTTATATGTTTGTATGCTGAGCGAAATAATATGCAAGTCAAGTAAAATATTTAACAGTATTTTTATATTTTTTTTTTCCAAACATTTTAATTTCAACAGCACAAATATCTGCTTAAATTTTCAAAAGCATCAGCACTTGTGCCATTTATTGAAGTGCCCATTACATTAAACATTTTTTTAATTTTAAAAATGATTTCAAATATATATTTCTGTGGCGAAGTTTTCGAAAATAATTCCGTTATTCTTGATAAAATTTCCATATACCTAATTGCTAGCCGATCTGCAGTTAGTATTTAACGATATCTGCAAGATAAGTGTTTTATTGTCTTAAGTGAGTATTTTATAGCGGGCCGCGGTTACCTTGAGAGTAGTATTGAATTGGACAAAGGATACGGCGTCACAGTACGAATTAGCCCGTGGCGATAGTACAATGAGATGGCATGAAGGTGATGGAGCTTGTTAGCTCGCAAGGGGAGCGTGTATTGTTCGCAACTCGCAACACTACCTAAAGCCGACTCGATTGGCAGAGTTGAATTCGTGACATCACTGCGTGTAGCATCATCTGTAGTAAGCTGTAAAAGAAACCATCCTCCATAAGGATGTTATAATATGGAACCTAATTACGTAGCAAATGTACACATATCTTTGTTTAGAATTAAAAAAAAGTCCACTCAGCTTTAACTATTTTCAAAATTGTTGGAATGCGGTTGTTCCTTTTTGATAAGTGTAGTAACACAATTGACGAAAATTACGCAACGGAAATTTAGCCCAAAGAATTGTCGGTGCATAGCTTATCTGAAAAGCAGTATACCGATATCCATAGTCGCATGATTTTGGAAGATTAATCGCTGCGCTTAAAGAATATCTTATGACAGTAGTGAGTGCAAAAGCTGCCATTCCCATCAACATCATAAAGATAGGAAATCTGGTCGCTATTGCGCCTAAGGCCAGTGGGCTATCAACTTGACTCTTGCACCTTTGGGCCCTTTAAACCTAACACGTTATTACTTTACGTGTCTTCAGCTAGAATAAATTCGCTTTTGCTTCGGCGAGTATTCGGGAAGTGCAGCTGATTTGTAATCGAGAGAATTTATTCAAATACGAACATTTTGTACATACCAATGATCCGGAGAGGGCCGTAATCTGTGTGGTGTTAGATTCATGATAATCTATCTTTATGGATATTGTTGCTTATATAGTTACCGTTTAAAAAATCAAATTATTGTTAAGATACGTCAAAGATGTGTTTTCCGCTTTTTGAGACAGTGAAAATTCAGCTTTTAATTTTTTAGGAATAAGGTCGCTATGACACTACTGCAGCTGTGATTAGAAAGCATAACACGAGACCTAATAAATATATTGCCAAGAAGGCACTAAAACTTCTATCACTGTTTTGACATCATCCTCCACCTGCCTGATGCTTTATTTGGGGACGGCATTGCATATCATTTTCTTAGGATAGAGGATAGATGGACCCCTTTTTCCGCACTTAGACTCTCATTTGGTCCGTTGTGCGTGCAGTCCTCCTCCCTATGAGAGGGAATGGGCCGTAATCCACACGCACCAGTGCATATCATTTAGTTTCATACAACTGTAATCACTTTCATCTCAGTTACCTTCTTTCTCATCATATAAATTTTCACAAAATCCATCCATCCTATTGATATGTATTGTATTGTTTGTTGCTGGGGTCCACATAGCAAAGCAAAGTGGTACATTGGAGGACATTGTCTACACCAATTCAAAAACTTGAATGCACCTTCATTACTAATTTGTATTTGGCTTAATGTGTATTGTTAGGAGCAGTGAATAGAATAGCTCCGTGGATGCTGAGCATGAGCGCCGTCGTCGTGGCTCCGTGGCTCGTCGGCGCATGATCGCGTTACGCAATCAAATGCTCCACACGACGGCTCCGAGCCGCCACAGATATTCTTAACTATACCTTATAATGCGTCACGATTTGTCCTTTTAATTGTGTTCCAATTCCAAACGTTGGAAATCGGTGTGTCTAGTCTATCGCATTTAAATGACGAACTGAAACATTGTTTGGTTTTTCTGCGAATTGTTAAGCCTTGCAATTTTTTTGTTATGCATTTTATTAAAGCCATCCCTTGAAATAAACAACTAAGACACAATTGACTGTACTGAATTATTTAAGCATATAAACAGTTCTTTCAGTAACAAATTATCCCTGGAAAAGACAATGATTAATAAAAGTATTTAAAAAAATCATTCTATAGTGAAAAAGACAAGGATTCTAGACTACGAGATTGTTGTTTATAAAACTAGACAATTTGTTCGTTCTATGTTGGTAGGTTAGGATGAGTAATCAATTTGTAAATTATACCAATTTATTTAGGTGTATAGTCATTTATAAAGTTTTTGCCAAGGTACCATCGAAAGTTGCAATTTATCTCGCGCTTGAATGAAAATGCAAGCGTGAGAAAAGTTGAACATAGTTCTAGAATGTTTTATGACACACTTCCTAAGTACACTACCCAATAACCACCCTGACGACCTTCCGAATGGATAAGGTATCAAGTATAGAATTCAGTTTTATCGTTTTGAGGATATAATATCATAAACGATGGCGAGTCATTTAGATATTATTTTGTGGATTATTACTTGACAATGTCTGAAAACACTGTGTGAAACTGGGAAAAAGAGCGGAGCTGCAAGTGACTGCAGTTTGGAGTTGGACGTCGGAACCACCGAGATCAGCTACTGGCTGGTTTTATGGAGAAGGAGGGCCTCCATATGATGAACTCCTTCTTCAAAAACCGTGAACACAGGACCAGTGGACCTGGCAGAGCCCCGATGGAGCAACAAAAATGAGATCGACTTCATCATGTCAACCAAGAAGTAAATGTTCAATGATGTCTCTGTGATCAAGTCGGTGAAAACCGGGAGCGATCACCGCATGGTAAAAGGCACATTGAACATTAATATTAAGCTTGAAAGGTCTAGACCGATGAAGTCCATGCTCCGTCCAGCACAGATCCAGGTCCGAAACCACGAGAGCTTTCAGCTCGAACTCCAGAATCGTTTCGAGTGCCTAGGGAGCTCCGTGGATGAATACAGCGATGGGTTCGTGGAAGCTGTCCATACGGTCGGGTCTAAGTTTCTCAAGACCCTTCGAACAGATGGAATCAAAAAGCTCTCTGATCCTACTCTGAAGATTGTGAAGAACAGGCGGGAGATGATCCTGCACCGATACCGGCAAATCAATAGACAGATCTCTAAATCCTTGAAAAGAGACCTGCACCGCTTTAATACCGAGCGTATTAAAGACGTGATTGAGCGAAATAAAGGCTCCAAGGTATTTTCAAAAGATCTGGCTATTGGTCAGAGCCAGCTCACGAAACTGAAGACCGATAATGGCAGGATCGTATCCGCCAAACCGGAGCTTCTGAGGCAGATCAAAACATTCTATGGGCAGTTATACACATCAATCAGCAAGCCCGTTGCGAATCTAGCAAACGGCCCAAGAGCTAGATTGACCTGACCCCATACCGAAGATATCCCGGATATAAGAGATTAGGATGGCTCTGAAACAGCTTAAAAAGAAAAAGGCGCTGGGTGATGACGGAATCACGGCCGAAATGAAGGCAGGTGGGAAACCGGTCCTTAAGACCCTTCAGAAGCTGTTTGATTCCGTCATAATCGAGGGCAAAACGCCACAGGCATGGTGCAGGGGTGTGGTGGTACTCTTCATCAAGAAGGACGACAATGCCTGGCTGAAGAAATATAGGCCCATCACACTTCGTAGCCATGTCTACAAGCTGTTTTAAAGAGTCATCACAAATCGTCTCGCGCGCAGGTTTGACGATTTCCAGCTTCCGGAACAAGCCAGATTACGAAAAGGCTTTAGCACCGTATACCACATACATACGCTGCGGCAGGTTATACAGAGGACCGAAGAGTATAAACTGCCTCTCTGTATAGCGTTTGCGGACTAGGAGAAAGACTTCGATTCGATCGAGACTTAGGCTGTACTGCAGTCTCTCCAACGGTGCCAGATCGACTACCGGTACATTGAGGTGTTGAAGTGTTTGTACTAAAACGCCACCATGTCAGTCCGTATTCAGGATCAGACCTCGAAACCAATCCTTCACCAGCGTGGTGTGAGACAGGGAGACGTCATTTCTCCGAAACTGTTCACTGCTGCGATGGAGGATATATTCAAGGTTCTGGACTGGAGGGGCCTAGGCATCAACGTTAATGGCGATTGGTGGGTACATCACTCACCTTCGGTTTGCCGACGACATAGTGATCATGGCTGAGACCATGGAGAGTCTCAGTACAATGCTCGATGACCTCAGTAGAGCTTCCGAAAGAGTGGGTCTTAAAACGTACATGGACAAAACCAAGGTCATGGTAAATGACCATGTAACACTTACTCCTATCAAGATCGGAGACTCTACACTCGAAGTTGTGGATGACTATATCTACCTGGGACAAACGATCCGGTTGGGTTGGGTCAATTTCGATAAAGAAGTCTACCGTCGAATCGGACTCGGCTGGGCAGCTTTCGGGCAGTTGCGCGGTATTTTCTCGTCCAACTTACTACAGTGTCTCAAGACGAAAGTCTATGAGCAATGTGTGTTCCCAGTTATGACATATGGCTCTAAGACGTGGTCGCTTACAATGGGAATAATCAGAAAGCTTACAGTCACTCAAAGGGCAATGGAGAGGGCTATGCTCGGCGTTTCCTTGCGTGATAGAATCAGAAATGTAGAGATCCGTTAGAGAACCAGGGTTATCGACATAGCCCGAAGAATTGTCAAAATTAAGTGGCAATGGGCAGGACACATTGCTCGCAGAACGGATGGCTGATGGGGCAGAATGATTCTGGAGTGGCGACCGCGATCCTGAAGAAGTTGCGTTGGAAGGCCTCCCACCGGGTGGACCGATGACATGGTGAATGTTGCGGGGATCTACTGGTTGCGAGACGCACGGGACCGGTCAATGTGGCGACGCCTGGGGGAGGCCTATGTCCAGCAGTGGATGTCTTTCGGCTGATATGATGATGATGATGATGACTGTCTGAAATGCTGTATTTATTATCCAATTTGGTCAACTGAGATATTCGGCATCTTAAAGGCAAGTCCCCGAAAATATAAGATCACAAAAATAGGTAATAGCTATAACAAGTTTTAAATATTTTCTTTGCACTTTGGCGCAGGTGATTTTGAAATTAACAGACTTTGAGTTTCAAGCGCATTGTTCGGCAGTACATTTCTCTACAAATTATGTTTAAGTAAGAAGGTAGTTTCGTATCGGCCACGCAAACATACATGCAATAACATAGATAACTATGTCAGTTTAAGATAAGAACAATAGAATATCTTGCCCACGACAATCGTATGAATAGACTTTAGATTTCTGCGTCCGCATCCATATAGAAATGAGAAAACCATTGGAAAGTGAATACTTAATAGTTTGTTTGATAATTACTAAGATACGATTTATGTTTAGATATTAGTAGATATAAGTGATTTCAAACATAATTAAGTACCATAAAACGATTAAGTTGTCTTCCAATACTACTACACACTTAGTGAAGAAATTCTGTATCCATTATGTACTTGTGCACATTGTAATTGATTAATTAGAGAGCCTTGCGAATGAAAATAGTTACACTGAGTACTGTTTTGCTAGTTGGTTAAACAATAGCATTCTTAAGGCTGTGTACGACGTAATGTGAAAACGGTAACCTTTCTGTGGAATAAGCGGCCTAGCGTAATGTTTGATATCGTTTGTCGGGAATCGCCACAGACTACAAGCACTGAAGGGAGTTTCGCTTATTTTATCGATACTTTAGAAACGCGTTACGTCGTCTAGCGAAGTAAGTCTCTTTTCTATTGATCATATCACTTATTCATACGAACATTTTGATGTTTCATTGGAGTATTTGATGTTCTATAACCACGTCGTAACGGGTCATTGAGTCAGAGGTATTCCAAATAAGCACAGAGAGCTACAAAACTTCGGAGCTCTTACGGCCAAAGTTATGATTATTTAAACTTAAAATAAGAGTACCAATTGAATTTCCATAAGTGCCAATCACAAATCAAAACCGTGGGATGGCGGCGGCGGCCACGTAACGCGAATGCGATGCTGTACGCAGACGTAGCTTTTTTTTTTTTTTTTTTTTTTTTTTTTTTGGGTGGGAAATCATCCAATGACTTCTTCCGCTCTGGGTGGAGCGGAAGGGCGTGTCAGACTTTTACTGACTAAAACCCACCCGTGTTCCTTCAGTTGCTTGTGCCAGGGCCGCGGTAACTCTTTTTCAAATTTATCCGCGACACGCAGACGTAGCTAACATAATAATAACAATCTGTAACTCTCGCCAATTCGAAGGTGTAAAATACTCTACAGTGAATCGACTCCGCCTGTCCGGTCTGTTATGATTTTCGGAGAAAGTGCGATAATGACAGCTTACAAATCTCTCTCAGTTAATTGTTTACTATTTAATGAATAAATAATACACGAACTTTGTAAATATTCATTGTGAGGTTTGATGAGAGTCCGATAATTGTTTCAAAGTTAAGCCACCCACGCATTAGTTATTATATTTAGAAGCATGAATGTGTTTAGACTTTGAATGATTCATGACTGCCATAAAGATAATGATATGCCAGTATTTAATGACTTCAAATTTCTTAAATCCTAGTCTACGCTGGACTATAAAATAGTCTCTATTTTTGATGAATTGAATTGATTCCTTTCGATCAGCACGTACATACTAAATATTCTACCGTAACAATCAAATTTAAATCTTGCAAAGAACTAATTAAAAAGCTAATGACTAAAAAATCTATTTAGTTGAGTAAATTAGAGCAAAATGGCAGTGTTGGAGCCTTGACCCCTCGCGTGTGGGGCGCAGGCGCGGCGCGACGCGGAAGGTTGGTGCGCGGCCGACCGCGACGCACTCCTGCGCAGAAAGCGTTTGTCCTTGCCGTGCAGCGAGTAACCTTTACCCCTGAAACAAAAACAGACGATTAATTCATTAGCTGCTGATTGATAACTTTTGGTACGCAATCAGGAAAATGTTGCATGCCAATGAAAGCGTGATTGACTCAAAAACACTGTTCGCAAGTGATAATGTTTACGTAATTACTAATTAGACGTTTACAAGCTTCATCTCTTCTGTATAGATTCCAATTAACTTTCGGTCTCACCAGGAAAGGGAATGACAGATGGTAGAAAATTTTATTGATACTATTTGTATTTTCAATAGGCTCGCGCTTGATCACTATCTCACCTGATGGTAAGCGATGATGTGGTCGAAGTGTATTATATTGGAAAATTAAATAAACTCTTCTTTTTCA
The DNA here is from genome assembly GCA_947562075.1 of Orthosia gracilis. Taxonomy (NCBI): domain Eukaryota; kingdom Metazoa; phylum Arthropoda; class Insecta; order Lepidoptera; family Noctuidae; genus Orthosia; species Orthosia gracilis. The sequence continues at coordinate 47,848,839 of OX387268.1, forward strand.
TTGAATTTTCTGAAACCTAGATATAATTTTCTGAAGAAATAAATTAAGCAGGATTGGAATAAAAACAATACAGATATAATAAATTGATAAGTTAGATACTTAACAATTTATTAGAATAAATTCCGGATAAAAAATTGTGTCATAAGTAGACGATAAATAAATATTAACCGTTATCTTTACATTTGCAGTTGTATTTCTTGATGGGTTGGTTAGGTAATTCAATCAATCAATTTGGTTTTACAAACTTGCGACACTATACTCGTAGTTCGTTAGTTACACTTGTTGGTTGCTACATAAAAGGTAAATGTACTCAAAAATGTACATTAAAAATTAATGATGTTCTTGTAAAGATATAAATTTTTTGAGGAAATACTAATAAAAATTTTAAAGAGTAGATTTTATATTTTAATGTATTTTTATAAAATTGAGATAACTTAAACATTTTTTTGTAAAACTTACGAATTCACAGTCACAAGATAAATAAAAATGGTACTACACAATTCTACTTGATTATTTAAAATAAAATATAGCGTTTCTTAAAAGGTTAAAATAAAAAAAAGTAGTTCGCTCTTATGCTTCTTTTGTAAAGAAAGTTGGTAGTGTTACTATCTATTTAATTGATCTTTTTCGGTTGCCAATCTTTCTTTATCGAAGCGGTAGGTGGTCGACGGTTTTGAATTTATAAAAGTCTAGGTTTTATAATATAATATTTTGCCTGACATCCGTTACATACATGATAATTTTGTAAGAAAAGATGATTATCAAACTAAAATTAATGAATGCAGACGAAAATACTATTACTTTCATTCCAGTATACAGACAAAATTATCTACATTACGTACGACGAGAGCGTCTGGCAAAGTAATGTAAAAAAATAAGTCATTTGGTAATAATAGCGGTTCAGGATTTATATTTGAAGTGCTTTAATTAATTTATCAATAAGTTGTCCAAACTAGTTCATTGCATGAATCTCCTGCCACGATTTTTGGCGATGATGCGGTTAAATAGCATTCTCCTATTGTGTATGTTACTCAAATCATGAGGATTATCAACGCTAACCTAATGTCTCGATGATTTCTGGCCTTTAATAAAATATATTACCAATCATATTATTTCTGGAAAAGTTAGTTCTTATGTTAGACGGCCTCCTTTGTCAAGATGCATTCATTATAGGTAAAGATTTCCTCTGTGGGCTACAATAATTTATTTCTCGATTTATTTTATCGTCGAAAATCTTATCTATTTCCGTATATAGCTACTGTAAAATCGTGGTTCTGTATTCTTTGTTTGATGCTGTTCATCATAAAATAATTTAATTAAACATTACCATTTCGAATATAAATTCTCATGTTACCGAACGATACCGAATGTGCTAATACTTGTCCAAAAACATGTTTGTGTGCATAAATAAACATTTAACCTAATATATGTAGTAACTGTTTACTTACAACTGTCGTGTGAATTTTTATTCATATGAATTGAATAGATACCATAATATTTGTAAATAAATCAATCTTACCTAGCTTCGTTTGTTAAAGTTTCTGTAGCCAGTCTATTTTTTAACTTATTAACAATATCAAATGCAAGAAAATTGTACATCAATATCCATAATAACGTCATTGTTTCCGAAACCTAATATTATACGATACGAGAAACGAGGCTCGCGTCTTTTAAAGGCCGTAGCGTGACTAATCTCCACATTAAGCTTAATATGTAGAAATACACTCAAATCAAACATACATATGGAGTTTTTCGTAGTAGTGCATAAACACAGGCACACATACACAGTGGACGGTGGTTTTTGTCGAATATTAGAGTCGAAGAAACCGCCGAATACCGCTAGCAGTGCCGTCGGTTATTGCTCTTGGATTCCGCAACAAATTAACATGTATTCGGTACGTCTACATTTTATACCTAGTAATTTTACTTTAAATACGTTTTTTAACTACGTGGAAAATTTTCCGACAAGTATTTTAATTTGGAAAAAAAAAAATCTTTTATCTGAATCCATAACATAGTATATCAAAGTTATGTTTTAATCAATATGAGTAGGGAGAGGCTATTATTCCGAATGTGTGTCGACAATCAGGCTGCCGCGTTTTTGTAAGAGAACGAGGACGGGCCGTTTAGCATTTTGCACTAACTTACTTTGTTTGTTTGTTTGGCCGCTTCGAAGTGGGTCCTCCTATTAGAGGTACAATGGGGACAGCCACGTGAGACTGCTTTTTGTTTCACATCCTGTACGTAACTCTTACCGATATGTCTAAGTTTTTCCTCAATGTGAAGTCGTGTTGGCACAATTCATTATATCCTGACCGCATGTCAGTTGTTGCTACTTGCATATTTTATGTTGCTCGACTCAGAGAGTTCCGACGTGCTGTCTGTCTGTCTCAACATATTTAATATTCTGTTATAGCAGTAAGAAAGGGGTTCCCCTTGTCACATAACTATGGATTGGAAAAATCTTTAGAGCGGCCGAGAAAAAGTTGTGCAACAAACTTCCCGGAACTAGAGATACAAGTGCAATATGAAACGATGCAGCACACTGCATCATTTCATTTTGTTTGTCACGAAGTCATTCGAAAATTATGCTTATATTATGGGCAATTAATTTAGCAATTTCATTTTCTAACTCATAATTTATTTGAAACCTGTTCGATATTATAATGAAATCCGAATAGAATTCCATTAGTTTAACGTCGTACGATAAGCAAATTAATATACCGCGTAAAAAATTGTAAAGCTCTAGCTAAAATTCTAACTAGTCACAAAATCAGAAACTGGTTTGTTGTTGGAATATTCTATGATGGAGTGCAAGTGAAAGTCATGATTGTACATATAAACAGTTCCGGTTTATTTTAGTTTTTATCATTAATTAGTAAGTCGTGTTTAAGACGAACTACTATGTACTTAGACCATAAATGTATGAGGACTAATTCCAGATCTCTGCCCGCGGTTCCCAGACTCCCCCGCGGTTCCCATGCTCCCGCGCCGTCCCGTAGCTGTAGCAAACCGTAGCACTCGTAGCTTCGTAGACCCGTAACTCGTAGCCATTCCCGCTTCAATTTGCCAACTTCTACATTTGACAAGCATATTAACAATTTGAACATGGAATCTACTGACAAAAAGCTTGATGTAAAATATAAATATACATGGTAAAGAATTAAAAAGAATTAGTTCATTCTAAAAAGTCCAAAAGATTTTTCAGAATGAACTAATTCTATATTTGTTTTTTTTTTTACAAATGTTACAATAATATTAATTAACATTATAATTAATACAATAAAAATCACAATGATTCATCTGTTGTGCTACAAATCGATCGGCAAGAAATAATAATAAGAGTACAAAAGCACGCGTCGATTGAGATAATGACATTTCAAACGTCCTTCAGTGACACTTGGACGCGGAAATTAAACGGCTAAATTACTACCTACATTCAAGTGCAAACCGAACCAGCAGTATCACAATAGTACAATACATGTCAGCAGGTAATGCTAATTGTACTATTGTACACTACGGCACTGTGTCCTAATTCAATTTGCCCACTAAACTCAATTTTCTACACATCGGTTCATGAGCTCAGATCTATTTTTGTTCTGGTAATACCGACATTTGTTTTCAGGGGCCTAGTTCAATACGTGATTTGAATTAGGCATTAGGAAGTATTAAATCATGCAAGCAGCATCTCAGACGTCCTTGTGGGTTACTTCCTGTATAATAATTTTGCCCAAATATGTACGAAAATTGCGCAAAAATACACGAGTTAAGGAACTTCATGTGCGAGGTAATTGAATGCATTTGTAGTCACGTATGCAGTGTTCACTGCTATTGTTTTTTTGTGCTGAGTAGCACATTTAGCGGGTTTGTGGGTAGAGTGAGTCTCAGTATCAGGGTTACATCGACAATACCCGGCTGTATACCATAAGCCACTGCCGACAAAAACTCCATTAATGTCATTTAATCCGAGCTGTCGAGCGTGGGATTACGAACGTAGTTTTAGGTATAAATTAAATTTTAATTCGCATTGTACTTTTCCAGCGGTTCGACTGACCTTCGTTTCTTGACGATAAAACCGGAGCATTTCAAGGAAGTTTACCTAAATATACCTACATTTTTTGTCTTTTATACCTTTGAGAAGTTAGGTACAAGTTGTTTACCTGAACGTTGAAAATAAATCTTTCCATTTAACTCCTCAAGACCGAGTCACCGCTAGGATTGGGTGTCGTGGTACAACTTTAATGGAGTCCAAGTCGTGGACTCCTCATGCAATCCTTATCAGGGGTGCAAGGCAAGGCTTACATAGACAAGATCTGAAACAATTTCAATTAGAAAAGACTTGTCTTGAATTATCCTTATGTAGAAGTTACACACGTTTCTTAATCTTATCTAGAATGACTATTGTAACTTCACAGATTATAAAGATTCATGTTAATCATTACGTGTTATTCATAATGCAGGTAACTTAAAGTAACGGTAACTAACTTCATTTGTTCCTGTGTGAGAACTGAAGGCTGGCTTTGTCATTATTACAATACTAAAAATGCGTCCCAGATGAATCTGCAAAATGAATAAAACCGCAACTGTGGTATCCAATTAAGTGGATTGCTAATAAAAGTGAAATCGAAGCGAGTGCAGTGGCCGCGCGGCTGAGGCAGCTCTGCGCACGAGTCGCCGGCGACGGCTCACACCACACCGCACCGCAGAAAACACACTTACCGCACTGTACAGACAGTTGTTCCCAATCTTAGCGTGTACTCTTGTTGTATATACACACATGCATTCAGATTCTGTTCCAAATTCAAAAACAATCACAGGGCCATTCAATCTGATAACACTTTCGTGTTCACTTGAAAGTATTTTTATGATCGCGGACGCGTTTCGAATCTATTCTTTCTTTCGATTTCAATTCGCGTGGGAAGAGCTACCGGACCAGCAATAAAATTCCTTCCATAATATTGATATTAGCATTTCGAAACATTGCTAATAGAAGATTAAGTAAAGCCACCTATTGTGACGCTTTTCTATTGTGTGACTAAATATCTACAGTTAACCGGAACATCTCGGCTAAGCTGAACATTATTTTAATAGGAAGAATTTCACAGATTATAATTTTCTATGTTAGTTTGAACATATATATGCATGGAATTTTGTTTTTTATTTACTGCACTCTTACGGAATAAATTAACAATTTGTGGGATTATGTTTCTTAGTGCTCCTTAGTTGCGGCACTTTTGAGTTAGTGTGTATTGCCATGCGTATAGGTACACAAAAACCGTGTCTACATGAAGCTTAGTGAAATGATTTGCTTTCTCAGATGATGTTTGGTCAAACAAATAGGTACATAGATAAATACGATGTTCCTATAATAATGAGCAAACATTAGTTTTGAATATACATATTAGTACATAGGTGCATTGTGTATTGCTGTCAAAATGCTAATTTACCAAACCTACTTTTCTAACGGTTTACAGTGCTACTATACATTATCTTCCATCTTTATCGAGTGCACTTAATTGATTAATTACAAGAATAATGCAGTTGATCTCGTGAGTCCGGTTAACATAGAATAGTTAGATATAGGTCTGATTAAAACATTATAACATGGTTATTTAAAATGAAGATGGAAAAAGTTTCCGTTTTTTTTCCTAACCTAACCCTAAATAATTTGGGTTTCTCAAAAGTTAACGCTAATCTACATCACTCTCACTCTAATGAACTGTATGAATTCAGGGCACCCTGAGTCCCCAACACGGCTCGTCTTGGTTCACAGGACCCCGTCATACCCTTTGCATTGGAAAACAAAGCAAAGGAAGCCCTTATGACCACTCGTGCAAAAATTGTAAACCCTCGTTACGAGCTCTTCAAACTTAGCTAGTCACACAACGAAAACAGTATGAAAATCATGTCATACTATCCTTACTAATATTATAAATGTGAATGTAAGTTTGTTTGTTACGCTTTCACGCAAAAACTACTGAACCGATCATCATGAAACTTTGTACATATATTCTTGGAGGTATTAGAAGTAACATAGGCTAAATTTTAATAAAAAAATTAAAAATAATGGCTTCACTGCGAGCGAAGCCGCGGGTAAAAGCTAGTAACATTATAAATACAAAGTTAAGGACTAATGAAGATTCGAGCTGAACTCTTTTTAGGATGATGGAAAATAGAGACGCCTGAAAGAACAAGACAAGCTGCGTCGATCTCAAATAAATGACCATAATTTTGCAGGAGTGGAGAATGACGAGTGAGTCTTCAAGAGTAGTTTCGTTGTGTAGGTCTAGCAGATGGATAAGCTTTAGCCAAGTAATTGATGTGATGAATATAAGTGTTTAAAGGGTGTTCGGTGACATAAAGTTGAGTGTTGTTTACGTAGACAGTGCGAGGGGCGTGCGAAGTGGTCGCGAGGCGAAGTGCGAGGTTCGCGCGCAACTTGATTTATCGCGGGCTTAGATCCGGTTCGCGCAGCCACCACTGGCACCGCTACCCACGCCACACTCTGCTCCATTATCACGCCGAAATGATCACTAGTGCTCGGTACAATTACATTATTCGCTAGCTTATGTTACTTACTTGTGATCGAATAACTCAATATTATAAAATATTCAGAGGTTCTAGACAAGTGACCAACTATTAACGCGAGAGTCGCAATAGGGATTCAAAAAAATATATCAACAGTGTATAGGATTGTCAAACGTTATCGAAATGTCACGTTATCAATTTCTTACTTTGTGACATTACGACCGTCGCCATCGAATTGCACTTGTCTAGAATCTTTAATAGCTACAATACAAAGGCAACTTTCGTTTACGAAAGCTCTGATTGATTGCACATTTGAATAATATTTTTTCAAAATATTAATGACACCAATTTAGTCTTAAGTTGCATGACTGATAGTGAAAAATAAACAGCCTTGTAATAACCAAAAAAAAATAGACAAGTACTTTTTGAAGTCTGGTTTGAATAATAATACGTAAACGGTACAAAAACCACGAATGTTGGTCAAGCATCTTTTTTAGTACTTTCTTTAAATAAATAGCTGTGAATTGATGTATTATTTGATATGCAAATAACTGTAGACATTTTCTACATTAAAAAATGATATGTTTGATCACTTAGGTCTAGTTAATATGAACCTACTGGGGCGTGACAAGCTTGTGAGACGAATCGAAAGTGTCTGGGTATTTCCTGAAATTTTATTACCTAAAACAATTCTGTAATAACATGTTTGATTTATATATTTGTGAATAAGTTTTCAAAGCGTACTAAGTTTTACTTTCTACTACTGTCAAAACAACAAGCGGTAATATTTCATATTATTCATACTTATGAATATTTTCATTCAGGGTGTTGAAGAAAAGTTAAATGCCTGTAGCGTTATTTGATATTTTTTATAATGGTAGTCCATTCTGCATCAATATAGTGAATGTTTATTTACCAAAATAAATCGTTTAATCTTGATTTGTCTGTATAGGAAAATTTCTATTGTGTTCATCAGAGAAAAGCAGAATATGAATCTATCGCTTTACCTACTGATCTATCTGGTTGATATGCTGGTAGGTCAGTACAACCAGCTCAGTGATATCATTAGGCGTGGCGCTGGCCCTTGGTGCAGACCAGTTAAGTGTTCCATACTTGTGGCAGACCACAAGCAATGTAAGAAGTATGTAAAATATCTCAGCCATGCGACCTAAGCTTAAACTAATGTAGCTTAGCTCTTGGTCTACAACCAGGGTTATGTATGGCTGCGTGGCGTTGGACAAGGCGACGACACGGTGACATACCGTCACGCTATGCGCCCTACCCGCGTGTTGTAACACACCACGGTTCCAGCCCGCTTTACGTAAAAACTTGCCATTTTGTTACCTACGATTCGATGATTTTATTTTGAGCGTGAGAATACTGAAACGTCAGACAGAGTTTGTTTATTGGTTTTATGGCTGTTCGAACATATTTATATAGTTATAATTGAATCATCAACTTAACAATATGTTAAGTATAACATCTCTCCCACAAATCACAGCCAATTATATTTCTTATTAGGTTAATTATCTTGCAAAATTTACGTTGTTTCGCCAGTTTTCAAGTACTTTGTTTTGGGTTTTTTAACCCCCGAAAAAGAGGGGTGTTATAAGTTTGACGCGTGAATCTGTGTGTTTGTGTATATGTGTATACGTGAATTTGTGTATCTGTCTGTAGCATCAAGCATTCGCTCCTAAACGAATGAAACGATTCTTTTTTTTTGTTTGAATTGTGACATTATCGGGAGTGTTCTTAGCTATGTCTGATAAAAATCGGTTTAGGCGTTCAAAAGATATGGGTGTTTTACTGTTTCAATCGGGGTATTTGCGCAAGATATCGTGTGAGAGTATCTAAATGATTAAATTTTACTCATATTTACTGCACACAATAGTTTTTTCCAGTTAGGGTCAAGAGTAACGAGGTGAAATCAAATAACACTTAATAAAACTCACTTGGTCATACTTAAACTGAAAAAGAAAGTCTGAAAAGACTAATGAACATGATGGCTCACACTTAGGTTAAATAAAAACTGAGCTTCTCCTATTATCTAGACAAATCACGAGTTGTCTGATGCGATTCTCACGCCACTGGCAGTGGCCTGTAATGGCATGGCGCGGCGTGGCGTTCCGTGGCTGTGGCGTGCGTGTGGCGCGGGCGTGGCGTGCGTGCGCGCACTGCTGACTTCGTGTTACAGTTAATGTTAGCTTGCATCACACGCAGCGCGGACGATGACGCCGAAAGAGACAACGAAGGAAAGTCGTGATGAAAACCTTACATTAGCGTTCACGTTTGCATTATTGTATTATTTAATTGAAGTTAAAAATTACTTCAGTAAAATTTTTATTATTGAAAATTAAATTTCGCAAGATTTTATTTCAGTAGTTCATTAATTAACAAAGAAAGTAGTAGTGAATATGTTGTTTGATCGTCGCCGCTTTGTGCGATTCGCCGTGCGCGTGGGGCAGTGTCCCGGTGCGAGTGTCCGCATACGTTGCGTTTGCGCCTGTCATGGTTATTGATTGACCAATTGAACTCGAACGTCTCATTATTTGTTTGAAATTTGTGTTGTGACAGAGATAATTGTTAGACATGTTGCTAAAATGCCGTTTTATTGTATAGATAACTTTGGAATTTATATTTTGGGAAGGTTAGTCAAAAGCGGTTTTGTGGTTATTACTCAAATATGTTTACAGTTATTTAAAGCCTATATATATTTTAGTAAAATGTATATGTCTAGTCTGCCTCATAAAACCTTTTTAGATTCTGGTGGGACTTACCACTTACAAATGTTAGTTAGACTTTTTCCTGACCGACATTTTTAACATCATAACTCAAAAATGCAAACAAAAATCTGTAGTGCTAGAGACATCAACGCGAGCAAGTTTACACAGGACCTACCTAAAATCCTATCCATTGAATGGACGCGTGTATTTTCACGCTCGCGTACATGCTTTTTTCAAGTATTCCTACTACCGCATTTATTTGCCGAATTTTTAATGAGTTGTCTATTCATAAAAAATGCCGCAATTACATGTTGTTTGATGATGACCGTTGAACTCGACATTAATTAAATTCTGTTGACATAACACAAGACTCTTATCATACAATAGTGCACATACAAACTCATCAAATGTACAGTAAGTATATCTCAAAGCCATTGATATTTTAATTACCTTCGTTGATTGTAAACACTCCATTATGTGATAGTCATCATTATGGATGGACTTGAAAGCCGTTTGTTATAAGCATTCTTCATCTCGAACAGCTCAACAATGAACAAAGTACGGTAGTGCCCACAACAACCTATTGACCTTTTTAGTTATTGAATACTAGCTTCTTCCCGCGGCTTCGAACAAGTCAGGTGTATTTTATACACCCAGGGGATCACTATATCGAGATAACAAGTATGTTCTGTGTTAATCCTGGTTACAGACTAAATCAGAGTGCATCTTTCTCATTTATAATATTAGTTAGGATTATTATTCGTGTGAAGGGTCATCAATTGTTATTGTTCTTGTTTATAATTAAATTCGATTCACACGAATTAATAACTCAATTAATACTTGTGCAATGTTACTAATTCATCTTTTATGCAACAACAAAACACTAATTACAAATTGATGTCCATAATGTTACTAGCTTCTATTGGTATCATCATGTTTTATATCCAGATTGTAATTAATATAATCGTGATCCGATGTAAATGAAACTTTAACGTTCCTATAAACAATAAACCCTGTGACGAGGCTTCTCAGAAAATAAGCTCGTCTATAGGCTTTAACAAGAATTAAGTATTACAATCAATAGTTAATTGTGAGAACTACGTAATAACATTCGAATTTGTAATTAAACATAACTTTCTAAGTAGTAAACACAATAGATATACTGAACTGTAACGACCGGTAATTATAGGAGCACCGAATATAGGCAATTAACACTAAAAACCTCATTGGGATTTAGGTAGAATAGTGTAATGTCAGCCTAGAGGCAAGTAATTAGCGAAGTTTGTACTGTGAGTGGTCGCGAACTCGCGAGTCTTGCTGGAAGGGGCCACACCAGTATCGACTTCGCTCGCAAGTTCGCAACTAAAGTAGACTTAAATTATCTCGCCGAAAAGAAAAAGTGTACCAATTGAGCTGTGTAAGAGCTAGACGTAAATCAAATTGAAGATGCCCGATAAAGTGGATAATAATTAGTGGAAGACGTGAAAGCGTTGGGAGAAAAATTCGTGAGAGTTTGTGTTAGTGTGATTGTGCATTTGGTGAGGAACATCCGGTTGCGGCGCGTGCGCACAAGTGCGCCGCGACGCGGGCTCGCTAATGTAGACGAACATCGATACAAGTCATTAAGTGCCAAGAACATTATTTTGTTAATTACAAGATTAATTAATACATACTATGTTCGCTCATATTTAAACTCCAATATTCGAACTCGAACATCTCATTATAAGTCTCAGCTTTTCAAGATAAACACGCAACGAATACATTAACGACTCGTTACATTCGTTCAAAGTACTTACAAGGGTACTGGCTGCATAAGTGTGTCATGATACATATTCTAATTGATGGCCCATAAGTTTACGAGCAAACCAACAAAAAATCCAAAAACTGTGTTACTGTCTCCTATTAAGGGCTTGAACAAGCCTCAGCAGCCCACCGACGATGCTCGATACTTCGTATAAGGAGATGGGCACTTAATTGGGAGCGATTCACCATTTGCGAATATATTGAAATGATCAAATTCCATGTTCCATTGGAGATGATCCTCCATTAAGATTTAAAACTTGCTCACACACACTAACTTCGAAGAGTTTTTAAATAAACAAAGTATGCAATTGATGAAAATTCAACCTATGGAAATTCTGCAAAAAAAGAAAATGAAAATGTGCGCTTAATTAATTGTATTGAGTCGTATAGAGTCACACTCACGGAAGGTTTTATCTTGGAATTATTGAAGCAACCAGTGAAAACAGGTTGACTGAGCTAAAAAGATCGTGCTTGGATATTATGATTTATGGTTTTCGTTGTAAGTACGCAATATGAGAAGTAGGTAAATATTAATAATTGTAAAGCAGATATATTACGAGAAACTCATCCCATACATTCTACATGCTTTTGTGGAAGATTATTATAGTTATAGTATAATTGGCAAAAAGCATATAACATGTTTATTGCTATGTTTAGACACTGGTGCAAGATATCACCATATAAATGATAATGTCCAATGTTTATTGGTGTTGTTTTGCATAGTAACAGCGCATTATGCAGTTGCAACGATGACGGTGACATTTAGACGCCTGTAATATGCATCAGTTCTGCTAAATTGAACTTTCTTATGCAAATATACCCACATTAATCTTTTATTAATTTGTTAATTACCAATTAATATTTTACAAACTTGTTAATTGTCATTTATCGTTTTGGCCATCGATTGAGGAAAATGATGCTAATTCTCTAATACATAAATGTCTTGTCATGTTACGGAAAGTGAAATCACTTGACGGACTTAAGCTGCGAGAGTCAGAGGTTAAACACTTAGGCCCAGTTTTTATTTTCAAAATTATCGTAGAATTAATGTAACAAATTGTCAAGCACGCGCTATCTGCTGTAATTGGTTGAATGAATTTTCAACAGCCAATCACAGCAGATAACGCAAGCTTGACAATTTGTATTATTAATTCTGCGATAATTTAGAGGTGAGAAACTCGGCCTAACAGTGTTGATGAAAATTAAACGTGATTGAAATCAACATTAATGTCAAAACTCGTATTAGAGTATTATGATGCAACTGGCCTTTGCAATAAATAAATAATTATGTATTGATATAATTTAACGCGTCTCATAATTTTACTGCAATCGGTGTCTTCGGATTGGTGCATCGGCACTTCGGCAGTAATAATAGATATAATACATACTTGTCATTATTAATTCTTTTGTATTATGTGGCATCAAACATCTATAAATGTTACTCATAAATACTGAATTCATTACTAATACTAAGTCTTCGCCTGTGTGTCTCTATTATGTACGAGTATCGGAAAAAAATATGATGCCGTTTCAAAAGAAAATAATTATGACTTGAATTTCTATTTATGTTTTATTACGATCTTGATATGGCAATAAATCCATGGTTAGATTGTCTGGTTGATTAATGGATTTTTCCTACAATCTACTAGTATACCAGCGCATATTGACTTGTCCGTTTATTGCTTGTTGCGTTTTCTGTAACGATTTTGAAAAAAGTGGTTTGGTAACCGACTTTTGGTTTAAAATTCATTCAGCCACTAGTTCCCGCCCGCGTGGTATTAGTACTTTCACGATATCTTTATAATTTAGTCTATGTGTTATTCTGGTATATTACTGTAAAGTTTCATCAAAATAATTTCAATAGTTTTTGCGTGGAAGGGTATAAAACATCCATCCATCCTTACAAAACAGTAGGATGTAATAGTGGTAGGATTTAGTATCTAGGAGGACACCTTAAGTACACTCAGTGTCCACAACATGCGACATAAATTCTGCATCTAAATTCTTTAATCTTATCTTAAATCAGGCACTCTCACTTATACTGGAATTTGCCATTACGATCCACCTAGATATTATGCAGAAGCGGGGCAGCGATCAGCCGCCCACAGCGGCGACCTATACCTAAGTACTTACCTTGTACGAGCATGTTCGTGATTCAATACAAAAACTTATGTACAAGTAGGTAGGTATAGTATAAAAATACTAGCAGTGAGCCAGTGACTCGCCGAAGTACCGTTACGCTGCCGGATTCAATGAGTCTATTGCCAAATACCACTTGTAACGACTTTGTGGATATCGTGCTCTCTATACCCATTATAAAAACGTTAATCGTTTGTAGGTAGGGATTGAAACTAGATGATAATACGTACCGTAGGATCTCGCGACTATCCGAAGGGGTAGTCAGAGGAATAGGTATATATGGTTTTAAAAAAAAATTCGCCAGTTTTATTTTAGTCTCAGGCTCCAGGATGCGAGTTTTTTTGCCGTTTACCGGACCTAAATTCAAACTACGGCTTCTTATCGAGAAATAACAAATGAAAAAACCGTATGATAATGCCCGAACCGGGCATCGAAACTTTATGTTTCAATAGTTGCGCTTGCGACTACAAAACAAAGAACATATTTGATTGCTGTATTGAGCATCCAGTGCAGAATGAAATCTGCTTTAAAAATCAATTTGTTACCTGAATTTCAGTTAAAGATAAAAAAAACGAAGACATTAGATAAATTAAACATACGAAGATTCATCAACATTCACATGATATTAACCTTCGGTATGCCTGGTAGGGTCCGTCAGACCCACCTGTGCACATAAACCGTTGTATTTCCTTCGAATTCGAATTTTGCGCCTATCCGCACTTAGTAGCTGGCCGTTATGAATTGCTAGACGCCCGCCGCCCGCTTCCTCAGTCCGGAGCGCACTCCCGTGGTAGTAGGATGTGCGTATAGTTCGCGCGGGTCTCACGGACCCGACCAGGCATACGACGTGACGTTTCTATGTAAGTATTTGTTGTCTGTGTTTTTGAAAATTAAAGTTATTTTTGTGATTAAATATAATATATTTTTAAATTATTTTAGGTTCAAAATGAGGAGCCATATGTGCGATGATGATATTATTAATTTATTACTCGATGCGGCTGAAGAATTTAGAAATTTATGCTGGAGAACAGCCAGAAGGGCCATATAAAATCAGCAATAAGCCACATGACGTTGTTGATCGTCTAGTGAAACCTATTTCCAGATCAGGGCGAAATGTTACAATGGACAACTGGTTCACGAGCTATCCAACTTTTGAACACTTGTTAAAAAATCATAAATCGACTGCTGTTGGTACAATGAAATCTAATAAAGCTTATATACCAGAAAAATTCAAAAAAAATCGTGAAGTACATTCATCCCTCTTTGGCTTTCAACAAAATTTGACATTATTGTCTTATATTCCGAAACCCCGCAGAAATGTGTTTATGCTGTCCTCACTCCACCATGACATGGAAATAGACCAAGAGACAGATGAGAAGCAAAAACCTGTGATAATAACATTTTATAATAAAACAAAGGGTGGAGTAGACACCGTTGACAAGCTTATTCAATCTTACGATGTCACACGAAACTCAAGAAGGTGGCCATTGACACTGTTCTTCTGGATGCTCAATACTGCTGGCATCAATGGTAAAATAATACAAATGCTCAACTGTCCAGAAAACAAGCATAGTCGAAGAAGTTTCATAAAAGACTTGGGCCTTGCTCTGATCGAACAACACTTGCAGTCAAGAAAAAACAACAATCGCCTATCTACAGATCTTCGCAAGCGAATAGGTAGTCATTTGGGTACCCAAGATGACTCACCATTGAAAAAATCGACTCCTGGTATAAAACGTAGATGCTACGTATGCCCAGTCAAGAAAGATCGCAAAACTCATTATATTTGTGGGACTTGTAAGAGTCACTTATGTCTGGATCATGCAATTTTCCAAAGTGCAATTTGCTTTCGAAACAGAGCTCTGGATAATGATGATAGAAATGATGAAGACTGAATATTCTTTAGTTATTTATAAGTACATAAAAGTGCCTCATATGTTATATAGTCTGATTGAGATCTCTTTAGTTTTTTATTAAGTAAAGTGTGTTATAATAACAACTAAGTTTAAAAAAAATTTTAAAAACACTACCAATGTTTAATTGAAAAAATAATAATTAAAAGTTGTTGATTTGTAATAGTTTTTTATTTTATTACCTAACATACACCTCTAGTGAAATATATGTAATATTTAAAAACGTATTTATCAGTAAACATTTGAGAAATTACAAGTTAGAAATCCGGGTCTGATAAACCCACCAGGCATACCGTGTAACATTCTGCCTCCAAGCATACCGAAGGTTAAGGAAGACTTTATACGTATATTGGAAGAATAATTTGAAATAATGAAACGTTATTATATTATGTAGAAATTGAGAGTTAATCGGCATCGTAGTTAATAGAGCCCTAAACGTTATGCCCGCAGCGTTTATTGCGTCCATAATATAATAGAGTGAGCGCTCTGCTTGCGGTCTCGACCTTTTAGCTGGAGTAATTATTGTTTAATATTACAGCAGTAGGTAGCCAACGTAACTCCCGCGCTGTGACAGGTACTACCTAGCTACCGGTAAATATTATGCAACAAGCCGGACGCAACACAATGTTAAGTGCATTATATCTATACGATACAGAGCGCTTCGTGACTTGCCCGATCCTGATCGCGAGCGATGGCGGATGTGTCCGCAATGTCATGATATATCATGACATATAAAAATGTAAGTATTCATAGCAGCCATTTATACAGCGTTCGCGGTAATCGTATATTACTGACATTAGTGTGTCTTGGAAGGTGTCTTGATAGCTTTGACAATAATGAAGTGGAGACTAGGAAGACATCAGCCGCAGGCAACAGATCTTCGTAATGTGAGCGGTCATCACAACCGCCTTTGTACGTATAACTATCATTGGGTTAAAGGTACTCGTAAAAAATATAATCATTGGTTAAGGAATTGATACAATCGATCAGGAAGTTTGTTGATGTGTTGAACTCTAGAAACTTACTTTAAATGTAGTAAAGTCAATCATTTCGGTAAGGCACAAGGTTTAAGGCGGTCGCAGAATCTCACATTTCCAACCCTGCACAGCACACTTGATTTATGAATATTTGGTCTTCCGTAGTTTAAATGTTTTTAATTTAATATTTCACACCAAGCCAGTTTTTAATAAGTCCATAAATAAATCTAAAAGACACATCTAGTAACTTTATTTACGAAAATGTACTCATTTAGATTTAAATTAAATGTCGACTCGGGCTTTTAATTATGATTTAGGTTAGGTAGGATTTATTCTACTCTACTAAGTTCTTATCATAAATAATCTTTAGCGTGATAGATTATTTTATGTTACCTATTTATTCTTTATTTATTGATTTTGGGAACTTTGTTTAAAAAGTTAGCTTAAAACAATTATTTTGAATATCTAGTTCAACATTACGAGCCATTCGTATTGTTGAACTAGATATTCAAAATAATTGTTGAATTAGATGTTACTTGGTTTTAAAAAGCAAGTAGATCGGTTTATTGTTTTATTTACCAAACTATTTACTATCAAGTTAGAAAAAAAATTGTTTTACTTTTCTATTTGTCACAAAATGGCAGCTAAAAACGGGCTTTTTCTTAAGCATCGATCTTTAATGAGGGTTTTTAAGAAAATTCACGCCACTAGTTGGCGCCACATTGGTGAGAGGTCTTTTACTTGGAAAATTTAACTTATGACATCAACTTGCTTGACGTCAATTTGACTAATGTCAAAAAACATAAGCATTTGACAGCAGCTTGGACCTCACGTCTCAGTGATGCCACCTAGTGTACATGATTTCAGAATACCCTCATTCTTTATTATATACCCAACATAACCGTAAACAGTAATTGTATAATTAACTTATAAAGGCGGGCTTAATAGAAATTTACTCCCAGCAAAACAATGTAAGAAAATCAATGTTCCTTTTTCAAAGCTTCATTTAATATCGAATCTATAGTCTATGTTGTCGCCATAGTTACTATATCCGGTAAATCTTAAGAAAGATTGCATTTAGGAGAATTCTCTTATATGAGAGAAATCAAACAAAAATATTAATTTACCACGTCTGCAGGTGAACAATAGGAATGCACTGTCAATTAATCTGATCGTAGAAAGCACCTGTTTTATTGATAAACTCCTTTGTTTTTGATCGTAGATTCGTTATACCGACACTATAGAGCTGTTGTATTAGATACTGTTGTATAAGGTAAATAAGAAAGTGTTTCTGGGATCTGTCGTGGAGCCAAAAAATCAACGTAAACCCATCTGTTCAATAATATAAGTTATAATTAGATGATTATTAGCCAACGATAAGATGCTAATGTATTCCAAGTTAATTAACTATTATAAATTTCTACACATTGTTGCAGACGGCCTTGTTACGCAATGTGTGCAACATAACACACATATTATCTACAATATTAACATGCGGAGCGTTTCTCTTTCAAAGGTATCGCTCGTGGCGTCGGCGTCGTGGCGCTCCAAACATCGTTGTGGCGCTTTCCGACAAATTTATTTTCATTTTTAATGAAACTACATATTTTGATGTATGATTCATTGGTGAAACAATTGTGCTATGATTTGTGAGTAACGCGACGTAATGAGTCTGTATCTAGCTCTTATTATCTACATGAAAAATGTGACAGCGATGCGCTACGAACTGTGAGCAACAATCATACATCGACTGACTTTACGTTCGTTATATCTAACAACGTATTCCGTCATGTTTCATAGGTCAATTCAGATAAACTTATTACTTATTAGCTGCACTAAACTATATTTCATTGGTATAGGTTATGTAAAGAACAGTATTATGAGGCAGATTTGTAAGTCTGTGACTAAGTTGCGTTGAGACACAAATTTACAGGTGAAGTTTATAAATGAGTAATATACTATTTTATTACTTATTAATGTTCATTAAACATATTGAAGCAGACAACATTGTAGTTGAAGTATGTTTAGTAATCTACCTATCTATACGGAAGGGGAGTTTTGCTACACGCTTTTCAATCCTCATTTTCTATCTAATAAGAAGGACAAGAAAATGTTATCTGTAAGCAATACAACGTAACTGTATGGATCACCCTCATCACACTCAAACTGGTCACATTTAACACTTTACCAACTTGATTAATACATACGCTTTCTAAAAACATTAAATGGGTATAAATATGTGCATTAACAGCTGTGAGTATGCGTACGCGTCGCACAGTAGCAGCTTTTGTAAACATCGCAGCGTGATTGCTCACTTCGACTACACGCCTGACGCCGCGACACTTCACACTGCGACCTGTGAGCTAAGAAACGGCGACAAATATTTGTTCAATCTATGTTCGAGAAAATTAAATGTCTTGGAACAGTATTTGGTTTTGGATGGAGACAAGGATGACACAAGAATGATAAGTGTATAGATAGGTATTGTGAGGATTTCGTTATGCTTCATACTTTTATTATTGCCAAGTTTCGCAAGATACAATTTTGAGGCCTTTTGTAAGTATTCCACAGTGTACCTTAATTATAATCCGGATTTAATAATTGATCTATAAACTTAATTACTTTTTACACGATAAAGACATAATTAAAGTCACTAAAATCGAGGGAACGTCTTACAAGCGAAAGCCCTTAAAAAAGAAATATCGGGTTTTAAAACGAAGAGATAAGCTCAAGTAAATTTTAATACAGATGGGTACATAAAATTGAATGATATGTTCCAAAGTAAAAAGTGTGTAAGTAAATTAAAAAGTAAGTCGAGTACAGGTCCGTTTCTCCTCTTGATTGACGTGACAACTTGATCTGGCAGCTCGCCGGCGCGCGCGCACGCTCGCTTTACTGGCCTTCAAACAAAAGTTTTGTGCTCACACAGAAGAATACCTATAGTCCTATTCAAATATAATATTTTTGGTTGAAGTCAATAAAAATAATAAATGTTTAACTTGAATGTTACATTGTTCAGGCATTTCAGAATTCTTACGCTGCAGTCATAGCATTTTTTAAATATAATACTTGAGTAATAAAGGCAGATTTAAATGTTTTTCTGTATATTATATTAATAGAACATACCGTATTATGTTAGTTAGGTTAGGCAAGGTTCCCCTCTTAGACGTCGCAGGGGGAATCAAACACCTCACTCCCGACTCGAGGTCTAGGCCCGCGGAGGCGCCAGCGGGTGTTGCGGAAGAATCGTACGTTACCGCGACTCCCGGCGTACGTGTGTGATGGAACGACAGGGTGGTTTTTAGTGAGTAGAAGTTTGACAGACCCCTGCCCTCCCCCCCCTCCAGGGCGGAGGACATCCAATGAGAATTTTCCACCCCGGAACAAATAAAAGTGTTAGGTTAGATGAAAATTCGGTTTACATTTCATTATCTTCTCAATAATCCTCTGAAACAATGGCTTGGTGGTGTCATACGACTGTAATACTATGCACTGTAAATCGTTATTAAAACCTTTATAAATATATTGGATTTTATTGATACTAACAAGCAAATAAGAGTTATTATTACCAACCAGAATATGCCCAGGCACTTAATTTGACACCAGAGGCAATTAAATGTGTTCTAAGCTTATTTATTACCTGCCACACGGGATTTTCACATAAGGTACTTACATGTTAGATACCCTTAGTTAATAAACATATTTGCTTGTGAAAGTTATATACAACTATGAAGAGTTCAAAGTTCTGCATTAATTACAAGTTGGCTCCGGAACCAATTGAGCCGTTCGATCTATTCATTATTATAATTACACGTATGTGTTGTAAATTTATAATAAAATAGTTAGTATAAGCACCTAACGAATAAATAATATCCTTTAGTATGTAGCTAAATTGCAGACACATTACATATAGTTGATTGCTTTCATCGTTATGGCTGTCAATAAAAACTTTTCCAAAATATAAAATCGACAAAAATGAGATCGCTGTCTGAAATCATTTTTATTGACCATTACAGTACAAAGTGGTTGCGGCTCGAGTCACTAAATCATACATTTTATTCATACATTAAAAGCTAGAAGGATTCAACTGCGCTTTCACAATCGTCGCCTCTTTTGAGTTTCGTTAATTCTGTGCGTGTAATTGACGTGAACTGTTCTGAAAATATCAGTCAGGCCGACGCGATTATAACCGAACATTAAGGCAATAATATATACACCCCAATGTAAACGCAGTACTGGCCGTGCGCCCGCTTGATGCCAAAATATCAATATTGAACCTCCTTTTGAACAGTTTTGTTTGCAAAATATTATTTGATTTACATATCCTATGTCAGTTATGAAGATATTCCGGCCATCAATTTTTCTGTGTAAAAATATATTTAAACATCCAAGTCGGTTTGGAGGAGTATCCAAAAGTAGCGAAAAATATCGTGTTGTTAATTATTTTTTTAAAGCATAACTATTTTTTATACGAAAAAACCATGTTTAAAAATTAATGTATTTGAAACAATAATAAATATATATTTTTTTCAAACCTTTTAACCTAGCCGTTACTAAGGAGTATGCTTTAGAAAGTTACCGTTTTACGGCACTAAAGCGCATGTAGGCCCTCGAAAATAACATTTAATAATGACAGCGTGTCAGTCCGTGGCTGTGCGCCCGGCTTGGGCGACTCCATCGCGGAATGCAGATCGAGAGCACTTGCCCACACAAACCTGCGTAATGTTTTTGCAATCGATATGAATGTTTTTATTAATTAAAGTGGAACTCGCTCGCAGCGATAGATGCAAAATGAGAAACGATTTATATTTTGTCGGATGGCAAAATGCCGTGTATAATGTTATTTACATAGCGAATGCGGGTGCGGATAACGTGACTCGTGACTGTGATTATAGAGTGCATTATAACGTGCGCTTAATGCAACGCCGCCGCCGCCGGCCTGCGTAATGTTCACACAATGGCTCGCTTCTTACAGTGAAAACTCAAATGAATGCGGAAAGAAATTAGTAGTGTTGCTCGACAAAAAGGGTGTTTTCAGTGATCCGATGTGGCTATTTACTGGGGATGTATTAGTGAGTCACAATTGCAAAGCGGTTTAGGCATCGACGTATTTAAGTAAACGCGTGATGGAGGCTGCGCGCGTGTGTCGGATGGAGCCGCGGTCGGTTTCACCTCGCACTTGTATCTTGTGATCTCGTCGCGGAGGCGTTTCGCGCGCCTTTTTTGGAATAAGTCGAGCAAATTTCGTCGGCAACTTTTATTTTACTTCGCGCGAGTTGCACTCAAAAATCGGATTTTTATTTTAATGAGCCAGTTTCGCGTCGGCTTCTCGCTCGCACCCGCCGCTGCACTGAATAAATAAATGAGTTGCTCTACTTTCTATGAGATCGTTTCTTTGGGCGGTCCGATGAGACTCGCCAGTTACGCAGAGCGGCTTTGTGCTGCGCGCTCGTGTCGGCGCTGGCTAGCCTTAACTAGTTTCGACCAGCCTCGACCAGCGCCGGCGCCGCCGAGCGCCGCGTGCGCATCAAAAACATTGCTCTTTTACTCTCCACTCTAACAATTGTATTTTGAGATACATTTCAGTCACGACTTATATAGTTAGTAACCGATTTCTTTGTCAGAAAAGGCCAGCTGCTTAGATCTATAAAGTAACTTGCATAGAGGTTTCGGATTCCTTAAGTTCCACGTTACGTTGCTAGATACTTTTATGCTGAAATTATCTAGTACTACGTAGATTTTGGTACGACACACAAAACAATAAATTTATTGTGACTACAATTGCGTCATTGAAACGGTTAGTTCATTCATTAATAATTCTTGCAGGTTTGTTTTAGTCAAGTTCCACTAATATTGTATTTTTCCTCACACATATAGGGCTATCAGTATCAGTACAATAGATCTCTGTCACACCGTATTTGTTTATAAACTTGCAGATACGATCACAGTCTAGAGATTTTATGAAAAGCAAAGTATTTGTACCAACTCTAAGATATATCACCTCACCAGCAACGGCAGCAACACAACATCAGACTATAGACTTAATTAATTAGCGCTCAACATAGAATTAATTTGTTAAAGTATTCTACTGTTGCATATAAAGCGATGACTATCTTCTCCAAGAAAGTGTCCGTTTGTTTAGCACATGCATTGAATCCTGTATTCCATTCATGAAACATGTTTTCATGACATAATGGCGTCACCAGACTGTCAGCCGCGTAGCATCTTCACACGACTTGTATTCACAAAACAAGCCTCCTCCCACGCACATGTCGTCTCTAATATATTAAACTTAGCCAGTGTTAGATATGTGTTTATTAAATTTGATTAAAAATTATTTAAAACTGCTGTCGATATAATTAATATATTTTTGCAACATAGCGTAATGCAACATAAGCTTTGCGATTAGAACATATCAGAAAATATATTATGTCCACAGGTTTTACATCTTATTGCTTGCTTTTAATTTATTTATTCGCTTATATCTGTTTCACTACCATTGATTGCTTCATACGAATATGGTATTGAATTAAGTTTATTACTAATATTTCCCTGTTATTGAAATATTTTCATCTCGATAGAAAATAAGGAAATGCAGAACTAAGATATTGAAATATAAATTAGAACATGCAAAGCGATTGAACACGAACTATTATGCAAGTTGTTGAACCATCAGTACGCTTTATGCAAGATCTCGCGTATCATACGCTACGACACTTATAGGTCGTGTTCGGAGCGTGTTGCCTACCGGACATGGAAAGGACTTGTTCGGTATTATTAGTGCAATGCACTTGCATGCGTCACTGAGCGAAGGACACGCTTTGTCTGGATCAGGTGGTCGCACAGCAGGTGAGGGGCGAGCGGGGCGAGCGCACGGCGGGCGGGGGTGAGGGAGGGGGTCGCGGCTCGAGGCCGCTTCCTGTCGCAGGACTGGTTCTGCGGTTTGCACCACTTTTGTTTTGCACCAGTTTCCAACTAAACATATAACCTTTTAACGTTTAATGCACCAGTTTATGCGCGTATGCACATTAAGTTTGTGTATAAAAAACTACATAAATTGTTGACAACCTATGAGTAATTTCCTTAACACACTTATTGTTAATTCTCCACATGTACAATTATTTTAATTATATATCACACCACATGCATGCGAATTGACATTGTGTTGCGGGCATTAACTTTGAGTTGCTCATAGTTAATAATACTCAATATACTTATTTAATTGAAAATATTTCTTCTTGAGACAACAACAATAAGTTCTTAATTCATAGTCTATTATAATGTTTATCACGAATTCACAACCGATCATCAGAACTTCATTCGCACCACGATTGCTTTAAATATGGAACAAGGCATTGAATACTTCAGTTATGGCCAATAATAACGTCGTGTAGAAAGCTGGCGGTGTTAACTCCCCTTGAAACTCGTAACGCCGAAATTTTGTATAATAAAAACCAATTTACTCTGAATCCTGCTGCAAATCATCACTTTACAATCCCCAGAACCTTTGCGAAGACTTCACTAAAGACCAATTTTTACAATTTTATTGAGTATGAAGCAATTGCATTGTTATTCCTTTTTTTACTTTGCTGTGATAAAAACGGTTGCATGGACTCTAGGTAATCTTTTTGAGAAAAATATATAAATAAGTGTGTCAAATCGT
Source organism: Orthosia gracilis (assembly GCA_947562075.1). Taxonomy (NCBI): domain Eukaryota; kingdom Metazoa; phylum Arthropoda; class Insecta; order Lepidoptera; family Noctuidae; genus Orthosia; species Orthosia gracilis. Next base: position 47,872,585 of record OX387268.1, read on the forward strand.
TCGCAATGCTTGAGAACTCATTCATATAATTATCATATAAAAATATTTGCTTTATACAAGGTTTCATTCTTGGAATGTATTATTAACTTTTGATTCACACATTTTACTACCTGTCGATGTTCGGTGGGAAATTAACATTCGATTCTTTTATTGCAGATATAAAACTCGTCAGGTGTCGCATCAAACTAAAAGGTGAGCAACATAAATTTTTATGGTTTTACACTATTTTTGACTAAGTGACATTTTGTTGTTGTAACTTTGTCAAGGTTCAGCTAGGAATGAGAAATGACGTGAGTGTTACATGACTTTACAACGAAGGTGAAAGTCAATCGCAAGTCATCTCGTCTGTATGCACCTCCGCTGCGTCGGTGTTGCTGCTCATTGAATCTGCAACGAACTGAATTAATGAATAGATTCGTATGAATGATGAACAATAACCACAGCGAGCCACGCTTAACTTGCACTCAACCGGGACAAAATTGTCCGTCACCACTCAGCGGCTTCAACATGATCTTATTTTTTTACGAAAACACATTATTTTAAGTTATGGTTCCTGGTGTCTGAATGCGACCTCATGCCTTTGCGATATAATAATACTTTCAACTGGTATATCAGTCCAGCCACTCGCTTGACAATGTTTTTTTCAAGTTTGGTTTGACCGCGATTTATTAAGGCTTCGCGAATTTTATTACAGAAAAAAATGACATAAATTGGGTCGATTTATGGTTACAAATTTCCACATCGCTTCATCTGTGAACCGCTTTATTGAGATATTGGTATGTTTAAATCTTTTGTGTTTATTATCGTGGAAGTTTGGGCGGTGTTCGAATATGATATGAGTTTTTACTGAGATCGTGACTGTAACCGCAGACGCGTTCGAGGATGCTAAAGACGCTGTTCTGGCCATGATTTTATGCCGTTAAGTTATCGTAGGGCAAGAGTCAAGGGCAGGGCACTGGACTGTCCGCTACATCGCAGGCGCAGCTCTTCAGGCGCGCGCTAGCTAGCAGACAGAACCTGCGCTAACCTTTGCGTGCCACAGATACAGTATAAATATACAATGTGTATATTTATACTGTGCCACAGACATCGTGTTTCCGTCAATATATACATACAGATGCTTTATCGTAATTTGTTTGGTAAAAACCTTAAAGATGAATCAGCTAGTATCCTTGAACTTACAATATAATTGATCGCTTACATATTTTTTACACTAGCCTATTTATGTAAAGAGCTGCAAAATTATACGACAGCCATAATGTTATAGAAAACACATAAAACATAAGAATATCTAACGAGTATTTTTTATGTACTTATTCAAAAATCCAGTCAATTTAGGCAGGTAATGTAAACTTGTTAAAATGGAACTTGTATTGTCTATTGGCATTTTATCATGTTCCGTGAATCGATATTAATATTTAATTTCTACCTGTCGATTTACTTTAAAGAAATATTTTATTCAGTTATAGTGATGACGGTAGTCAGTGACGTCAATTCTAGGCATCTTAAAATTTCCAAAGCCAGCAATAAAAGAATTTTACATACCTTGGCTAAGACTAAAACAAGTTTGCTTTCATTAGCGCTGCAGCTTTCGCTATAGATCGCAGACGTACTTTTTAATATTTTTAATCTTATTGAAATAGGAATAAGACTCAGACTTCGATCAATCACTTTTTTATTAAAACTTCATCTCGATCATAATGATGATGATGCTTCATATCCTTTTGCTTAACACGAGTATAGTAAGCAAGTTTATCTGACCATATTTCAAACACCATTTCATTCGCCTCTTAGTATCAAGAAAAATCTATAAGTATGCATTCATTAGTTTTGGAATATTATAAGCCTACAATTTAGTAGCAGAATTTTGAAAAAAATATTGTTGAGGTCTTTTTTATTTTAATTTATAAACGAAATTATCTGCAGCTATTGCGATATCATCAAAATAATATTTGTGAACTACATACTTAAACTATACCAAGTTCTTCTTTGAAAACTAAAATGTTATGCTATCCATTCAATACCGGCTGGCATACGAATGCATCCAGGAGGCTGTACTCTTAATATATCAAAATAATTAACCAAAAACATCTAGTCATTTACTTCAGCTTCCAATTTGGTAAAAAGGATTTTAACAGCTCTTGCGTGTGATTGCTCTATTACCGCTAAAATTGCTTCAAAAAATTATAGTACGTTAATTACAGTAATCATTTTTTACTTCCACACAACTGTTAGACACCCACTCATATAATGCTTTACCAGACTTTTCTTGTACAAAGTTTTTTTCTTATAAATGATGCTCAAAGACTCATTAACCCGTTAGATGTTTCGTGATAAAAAACCTTTTCCGTGATCTGCAACCGTTTCAGCCAATAAAATACTTTTTACTTTATTTTATTTGATCAAGTGACGTAAGAAGAATTGGCGTTAGTCGTTTCTGACAAGAGAGAATAAATTGAACTAAAATGCAAATTTTAATAAATTTTTGATATGAAATTTAAAGTTTTCAAAAACAATAATTTCCATAAAAATATATTGTAAAATTGAATAATAAAAAGTATTATTAATTTTGATTAACATAATTTTGACAATCGTAAAAGATGACGTTGTAGTAAAAAAGCTTATAGTCAAGCTCATAAAAGTACAAATGATCTGTATTGTGAATGTGTCAACTTTATTCATTGTACGAATTAATCCCACGATGCAGCTTGTAGGTCATCAATTACTTTCCGTATTCAAATAATTATATGTCTACTTGTAATAATAATTTAATAATAAATCTGTTGAAAACATTTGACATACGCAGAAAATGATTTGTTAAATAAAAAGTTTGTTACGGCAATATAATAGATAAGGTTGTGTTCATCTGTCATCTGAGTAGCAGATATATACTTTGTTTGAATGTATTGTTTCAAAATGAGTGCACCATTTATTTGACCTACTCTAACAAAAATTTCACCGTTACGATAGATCAGGCTTGCACAGCAACAGAAAATATTTTAATACTGACCAATATTCAAACAAACATAATGTATTGTGTACATTACTGGGTCTCTCGGAACATTGTAATTAAGCACAGTTTCGTAACGTCGCAAGCGCACATTATTATTAGTCTGTAACAAACATGTTAGCGTTTAGCACAACTATTAATAACGTCCATAAAAAAAGAAATAAAACTTTGTCTGTCTGTTAAAAAAACACAAGTTGGCATGTTGCAAAACCAGTTTATAAGTTTTATGAAGTGGTATTGCGCACAGTTAGCACTATTTGTCCGTATTATGTATTTCACTAAATCTTTGCTCCAATAAAACCCCATATATTGAACAGTTAGAATCTTATAGTAACTGAGAAGTCTGGAATCTAATTCTTTAATTGTAGGACACATAGATACAAATCTGTAGAAAAAAAAACTCGTGGCACAGTTATGAGTGTAATTTTAACTAACATCAAGACAGTTATTTGTCTTTATTGCTTCCAAGAAAAATTCAATACACAGAGTTCTCTTCTTTCACTTTCTTGATGAATCATATTTTTGGATCCAATTGACGACAAAATACACGTGACTATTATAATCAATAAAAGTGACGGAGTCAGTGCATCTATTCTACTTATTAATTGGTAGCATTGTCAAGCAATTACTTTGTCAAAATATCTGACGTAATTGGATAAACTGCAGTGTAACTAAGTTACATTTTTGAGAAATATTTATTCGCAAGTTACATTTAACCATAAAATATTCTTAAGTAAATAAGTGTCTCATAAGCTGTGAATATACTATACGAAGCGTTACCGCGTAGCCGCCGCCGCCGCGCGTTGATGTCTTTTCCATGGCGCAGCTTTTAATGGAACTTCATAAATAGCTGAGCATTTATCTTCAACGCACATTTATCCTTTGTGGCTCGTTAACTGACATTTATTTTAATAACAAGATATAATGATCGTGTTGTACTATGAATCGGTTTACGACTTTGGTACTTATTACTATTACATACTAAACTTTTATACTGTGCGCACTTTAGAACAGTAATTGCTTACACAATTATATGTTTTCAAAATAGCTTACGCAATTTCAGTGTTTGCGTAATTTGGTAAGGGTGTTAGTAGCTAGCTGTATTATTTTAATGAGCACTTCGATATTTTAAATTTGATTTGATAAAAATCCAAGGCCATCGGATATAGGGAAATTAAAGTTGTAGTTCGTTTACCAGGTCGAATATTATTAAAACTTTGAAATTGAAATTCTAGACTGATTGGAGTTCGGTACGCGGGACCAATTAATATGGAATGTTTTTATTTAAATTAGTGTAGTAGTTGTTAAGTAAAACAGTTTTCACGATTTTTATCGCTGGCTTTGTAAGCTTAATACTAATTTACTTTTAATATAACTTTGATTACAAAAGGATTAAAAAACAAACGTAGACATTTTAACTGAATATAGTAAGGATAAGGAAGCATTCGATACGTCTAGAGATTCTTTTCTCATAGCAACTATGAAGATAAAAATAAGGACTCTAAAAAAAGACTCGACCGAATCGGAAACTCCATTGGAACAATAATAATATAGTGTCAGTGGTAAAGTGGAACAAGGAACTCTCGTAGTGGCGACTGGTACGTTGAACCTGCGGCGGCGTGTGTGTGCACGCACACACAGCCACTGTGCACGCACACACAGACACTGTGCACGCACACGGCAGCACTGTGTACGTGCACTGACACTGTGTGTCTGTGTGCGGCTAATAAACGTGTGTCAGTACTTTAATCTGATTCATGGCGCGATACGTAGGTAAGGCGCATGAGGTTTTAGCAGCATGCGTTACATTTTATGATTTCCTAATTTATTCCTCTGTACATAAAGTTCACATTACAATAACGGCGTGTTCGGTACTCGTATGTTATTTCACAGAAAACAAATTCTTGCATGATCTGTGTAGGAATGATTGAGTTGTTACAAATACGCGCGGTATCGGTATCTGAGTTAAGTTGCCGGGCATCGTGCCCGCTGAGGTTCCTTGGTGCAAATGCTCCACAACTGGTACTAGTTCGACTCGAGCACGTTGCCTGAAGGCACTCACTTGTACTTCGTCGACGCATAAACAAGATTTACGCCGCTGTAACTCCGGACTCGCATATTTATTAAAGGGAAGCGTGTTCTAACTCAGGACCGCAATAAGTTACTGTTATTAATAGTACATTAGCGTATAAGAATCAGATACCTAATGTCCATTTAACGACTTATCCAACATCTTGGATCAGACTTCCTTAATTTGTTTTCATTTATGACTATTTGATACTGTAGACTGTGTTGGACTTAATATCGCTTTAAAATATTTTATGGCTCATAATAATGGTTTAATAGTTTTTGCAGTTGCACATGCATTGTTGTTGTGTGTGATTATAAAGTTGATGGAGGTTGTGGTACTTCCTTGAGGCCACGTGCGCTTATTCAGCTATGTCAGAAAAAGACACGTCGGTGTCTCTGGCACATCAACTATAATAATATTCTAGGTAATTTTTAGGGAAATTGCCTCCACTCCACTCGAATCATTCAGTGTGACAATAGAAATAGACCCATCGCTAATGTGTATAAATAACATTATTAACTGTTAGTTTGATGTAGGCAGATTGAGTCGAGTGGAGAAAATGACTTGAAAAAGCTCAGCCCACACATCACTTGACAAAATTGTAATAAACTTTTGTATCTGACTAAAAATAGTAAGTAAATTAAATAAAATATGTGACAAGCTGTCAGTACTACAGTCGAGTACTTTAGCAGCGAAACAAATGTCGTATGTCGGCAAGTGTAGTCACACGGTGTTACAGTCGGCAAAAAAAAGCTATCAACAGTTCAGTTTTCATAATCTTGATTATTTATGGCAATTAAATCGAATTAATAAAATGTAGAAACTACTAAATAGAGCAGTTTATGACATAATTTTGCCCTAATATATGTAGATGACAAGTAGAAGCTCTTGATAGCCGGCAATTATCCCAAAAAACATTTTTCATCTTAGGATAAAAAGTGTCTTATATCCTTCTTCAAGGTCATATTGATTTTCTAACCAAAATTATAATAAGGTATTTCAGTAGACGTGAAAATATCACGGACAGAGTGACTCTCGCTAATATAATAGTTATTAGTATGGATTTGTAGAATAAATATTTTATTAAAAAAGTTTTCATAACAAGTTTTTAGCCAAGCCTGCATTGTTATTTAAACCAAACCTGTCATACACAAGGCAAGTTAAATAAAAGCTATGCTAAATTATATTGATAAAACATAAGCATACTCGACTTTTGTCGCTGACCGTACGAACTGGTAGTAAACTAGTAGTGCATGTTCGCTGGCTGTACTCACAGGCCGCGGTACCCGCTGGTGTACTCACAAGCCGCGGTACCCGCTGGTGGCTGCGTGTTGCGACAGCCGCGTGATCGTCCTTGCTCGTTGCCCAACGCTCGATAACTGCACGATATTAGCGCCATCTTAAAAGCTTTCATCGGTTATAAGAACAAAAAATAATTAAAGACGGCAGTAACTGTTTTAGTGTTGGTCGGCGCCGCCATTACGCCTCTAGTTCCACCGATCTTTACTGGTTTGTATGTCGAAACAAAAACTGCTGAAGGTTCTAAAAATAACTTTTCTGCAGGCTTGTTTTTAGATTTTTGCTTAATAATATTTCGGCATTCTTCTTCGGTTATCTTGATACCTTTTTAGCTGTTCTCAATATATTGGTAAACTTTATTTGCAGGAATAATATATATATTGTACAAAAATCTCAATTAAATATATCTAAATACTCATAAAACACCTAACTAACTTTGCCTAAAATATACTAAAATGTAGTGTTGAAATTTTATTTCGCATTGCTGTACACTGAGTATCTTGTTATCATAAGAGGAATCTAGTTGTTAGAAGACCTAATTAAAATGTGAACACCCGTTGGTTCTCAATCAGTAGGTCAACAACCGGAATCTGAACTACAGAGTGTGCGCTGCATAAACAATAGATGTTACCGTAAATCCAATAATGATATCTGGTGTCGGTTATTAATCAGGCTGGACCAATAAGTCTATTGGGTTTCAAAATAAAAATTCATTCCTCACACAAAGTAGTTCCATGAACTTCACGCTACTCTCATAAGTAGATGCATATAACAAGAAAAAAATAACCTTCATTACTTCGTTCAATAAGTGTAGGAAAAGCCCACAAGAACACATCAAGTAGAATGTCAAAAAAAAACCTTAATAAAAAGCTATCTTTTCCAATATCAGAATCCATTATGAACGAGACTATTGTTATTTTTCGTGGAATCTCTTTCGTGTTTTTTTCTTTTAAGGCTGCGCAATGTAGGTCGTCGGTACAATTGTGTCGTGTATGAGTGTGCCTCAAATAGACTTGTGAGTAACAAAGGATGTTGCGTAAGGCTTCGCTATTTGTTGATAAATGTCATTAGTGACGTCTGTCGGGGGCTCGTGGCTGAATAACAATCGATTGATCTGTAAGGTTAAGCTGCGCTTGTCACGTTCAGTTTGTGCATAGGTGAGTTTGGTTCAATTGCACATTGAGAACTCTCTCCTTGTTACCAGAGAAAACTTTAAAAAAACATCCGTAGATTCAAGCTAAAAATTATTCGATTACGTATATGCCTAGCAGTCGCTGCAAAGAACGTTGAAATATTGTAGCCTCGTACGCAGTGCGTAGAAACTGCGTCTTAGCAGCTTAGGCCTTCCGTAGAAGGCGCGTAGCAGAATCATTGTCGTAGTCGCGTAGGCCTTTCGTACAAATTGCTTTGTAGCCCTTGCAGCCGCGTAGACCGTGCGTAGCAGGAGCGGCGTAACCGCGTAGGCCATTCGTAGCAGAAACAAAAATATTTTTTCAAAATGTGAAATTTATTCACATGTGTTTGAGTGTGTGTTCTTTTTGCAAAAATTATGCCATCTAAAATTCCGTGTAAAATAAAAAGTAATATTAAGCACTGAAATCTAACCCCAGAATTGTTGTGAAAAACGACAAAGCCTAGTCCGTGTGGAGGCCGCAATAGTAAGTTACGTGATAAAGAGATCGTAATCTCACAATAGCTAGGACTAGGGGTTTGGGGTCACTCATTACGTTGCATTCAGTTGTTAGTCTAAGTAGATTTGCTGTTAATTACAAGTTCAATAAAATTCGCTTACATTGTTTGTTGAGGTTAGTCCTGATTAGATATTTAAATGTATCTTTTCATGCAATTAATTTCTGTTGTATCGTGAGCATGGTGTTTATGTGATGGCAACTGGTGCAAGTAGATGCTGCAGAATACCTGAAACTAGAGACAGTGCCTGATCTCTGATGTTAAATCATACAAAAATAAAAAAGGTGTTTCACCATAATTGCTCAAGTTGCCAACGGAAAAAAATACTTATTTTTATTTAGAGATAAAGTTTTAATTACGATAAATGATAATGCTCTGTTAAAGGAAAATGTCAAGTAGGCTAGCTATTTCTAATAAAATTCATAATAGACAAGCAGGCGTCGGTCGCCGGCTCGCTGCAAGCCGCAGATATTGCTGTACTGAATGTTAATAGCTCGTGTTTTTATAAAAATAACTACTAAAACTAATTTGCTCTGTATAAAGACTGTGTTAATAAAGCCAATTCATATTTGAGATATTTATCTGAAAAATTCTGGCATATCCGTTTGGAGTAATCTTGTTCACGCACACATACATAGGCTCAGGCAGGCTTAGGGCCTGTATTCTAAATCCTTTTGAAGGATATTTCTTCCACTCCAATGAAAATTGTGGCCATGACAAACTGAAGTAAACCCTCGATTCAAGGAAATTACTTAGAATATAAGGGTAGGTTACTAAGAACGAATGAGTTTATATTGGGGGAACACAACATCAACAAGCGGCTGTCTTCAATATCAGGCTTTTTCACACACACTGTGCATTATTAAAAAGGTTTCTGATGCTGAGCTGGGTGGAAGGAAAAGGCGCTCAAAGCAAAGCACTGACTAGATATTTAGTCGCCACTAAGAAGGCTATCGGAGGCGGCATGGTGGTCTAAACTGCAGCAGACCGCACGTCTTGGACTCGCGATCTTCAGCAGTGAGGGAACGACAAAGAAGACAAATAGCTTTGAGTATAAAAATAACTACAAAAACCGGCCAAGTGCGAGTCGGACTCGCGCACGAAGGATTCCGTACCATTATCGCAAAAAACGGCGGAATAATTACGTTTGTTGTATGGGAGCCCCGCATAAAAATTTATTTTATTCTGTTTTTAGTATTTGTTGTTATAGCGGAAACCGAAATACATCATCTATGAAAATGTCATCTGTCTAGCTATCACGGTTCATGACATACAGCCTGGTGACAGACAGACAGACAGACAGACCATGGATTCATAGTAATAGGGTCCCGTGCTTACCCTTTGGATACGGAACCCTATAAACGAATAGGCTCTATATAAAAACTGCTTATAAAGCCAATTCATATTAATCTGAGAGAATTCCGTAATATCCGTTAGGAGTAATCTAATGCACTCACACACACACACACGCGAGGCTGGGTTACCAACACGTGCGCACTGGAGGCGGAACGAGTTCACGCCGACCTGCTGCGCCTGCGCGAGAAAGAACTCAGCCAAGGACGCCGGCGTAACGGTCCGAGAGGGGGCAGGGGGGAGGAGTGTCGCGCAGCGCGGGACGGACGGAGGGGGGCGCACGGTCCCGCTAGGACCCACGGGACGCATCGGGTACTCTCTGATTCATACTGAATGTTGCGTCATCGCTCAGTAATAGAATAGGTATGGTTAAGTACAAGTGCTAATTAGATCATACCTTTTGGTTTTGGACTTAGTTAATAGTAAATTTGATGTGAAATAAATTTTATTTCATTTATGTTTAGACTAATATTTTTCACTTACATGATTCCAGTTAGAAAAAAAATACCGTTGAAATACAATGCTGCATGAAGAAGAATGGCTTTTAACATCGATAATTTGTTAACATCAATAAACACAGCTTGACACAACATTTAAAATTATGATAGACGTGTCCTAAATGAAGCATATTTCTTAAGAAAATCCAATTTTAAGTTCCTTCGCTCGGCCATCGACCCTAAAAACCTTATTTTCTTTCTCACTCGCTCTCGTTGACTTTGGTAGTTTCGTCTCACAGTCACGAAAACCGCTGTTCTGTCTTTATTTTGTTCCATTACGGCCAAGAACAATGACTATTCGTCGATAGGAGCGTGTACCTATATCTATTCTTTTCTGTCGTACGAGGCGCAGGCGCGGTGCGAGGGAGACGACTAGCTGTCTAACCGCGCGCTGTGGCAGAATGTTTCGAATTCCTATTGGGCCGCCGAGAGCTTAAAGATGGCCACTCGAAGAACGTTTTCTCGTTACGATAACCTAATTTTATTCCATTACGTCGGTAGTCGTTCTGCTTAAATTTCAATAAGGCAACTCCATTAAGTTCGAATGTCAGGAGGTAATGCGAGTAAAAAGACAGCGACCTCGCGGGCGTATGTTCGCACGCTACGCCCGCGCCCCCGCGCGCCCTCCGGCGCCCCCGCTCCTGAGCGGGTGATTCAACTGTGTTTGTTCGGAAATGTTGAAGGTTTGCCGGACGTCAACAGACACGGAACTACCTTCAGCTCGAGCGTGTTTCCAGGTATCATTTTAATTTTATCTATCTAGAGCAGCGATAGATTTATGGTACGAAAGAGCAACAAGCAATTCCAAAATGTACAACATTATAATATCGCCGCTACTGTATTGACAGTTAAGCTGTTTGCTGCTTTACAATAGTTTACAATATCAAAGACATCAACGCGCTATGTGCTTTTATTGTAAACTTAGGCGTGCAGAAAATTCTCGGCAGCTTTTCGTTCAAGTGATTATTATTAATGTGTTTGATTCATTTAAATAAGGCTGAGCAAACAGAGGTAGTCTCATAGGTACATATTTGAAGATTCATAAATTTACAAGTACATATATTATGCACATTTATTCCACACCTAAACAGGCTAGAAAAATACATATATTTAATTGCTAATCCATAATATTGTTAAGTGATGGCATATTCAAATACATATTTTAGTATAATATTTGCATATGCTACTATATTTATGAAGTATATTCGGCAAGCGCCGGCGTCACGCCGCCAACACCTCGCGTTAAATAAACACAACTTTGCACGTGAACAAGTATACTAAATATACTGATACTCATGTCTCCTTTTGTCATTGATATCTTGCCGCATTTCATTATGTCTCAGATTATACTAGAAATCCTGTTTAAGTTTTTTACTTATTGTTGAGGTTCTAGTTTGACTGCTAGTGGAGTCGTGTCTCGTGGCACGCTGCGATACGGCGGAGCTGGTAGCGAGCACCACGTGGTCTCAATAATAATGTTTATCAATTAAACTTCTGAACACTCTATTAATATATTAACCTTTGCACGCTTTGATTAATGAAACTCATTCCATTTGCGAAATATTCAAATACTCAATAGTCCAAAGCTGATTACGAATAATTAAAAAAATATATTTGGATATTTTTTTGCTTAACGTTAAGACATGCTGCGATTAATGTTATACTGGGATTAGCAAATTTTATAACTTTTTCAGAACGTGTGAGATATTTACTAAACATTTGACCTGTTCTACGCATTACTGAAATTCAAATGAAAGAGAACTGAAACAAATCCCTTCTACGGAAATATGCAAATAATATGGCGTTGCCATATTTACGTACGAAAAGCAAAACTACATAAAGACAAAAGTTTATTACAGCAACATCGTTTTAACATATAACGTGTGTGTTCAGACCTTTTGGAATCAACAAGAACATAAAGTAACCTCAATAAATAAAAAAATAATTAATATTGAAGTGAACATAAAAAAGCAATTGAATTCAATTAATTGATCGGCTTCTGAATGCTCGTTTTTATTTACACGTACTGAATGAGAAGCGATGTGCACGCGACGATGTTGCTTCAATTACGTAGTGATCATGCTGAAATATAATCTCAGAAAAACTATATTAACTTCATTTTTATTCCTATTCTTTATTGTACACAATAGTTGAATGGATATTTTTTTATACAAAGGCGAGCTTCAAGCAAACATGTAGCGATTTAACTTTGTCTTGACTTGGTAAAATACTTACATTGAAAAGTTTTTTTCTCGTTCGTATTTTCGTACATGTTGAAAGCTAACATAAACCGAGAACAAAACCGACTATTACTATATATTATATATTCGAAAAAAGCCTGTATCAAGCGCAAGTTTGTACGTGAAGTATTCCTTTCATCTCTGGGACAGATCTGCCAAATACCTTGCTTGAGCACCTGAGTCGATTAAAAGTAGGTTTAGAGACTTATCATAAATGATGTGCTGGTCCAGAGCCCTGAATATCGACGCCGTGTTACCAGCCTGTCGGTTTTGTTTTTGGGGGCCTTTAAGTCAGGAGTGAATAGGTTACTTCTAGGCAAACGTGCTTCACTGTCGACCACATAACCGCTTACCACCAAAGGCCTTAGTGCGGGTTTTTACTCACGCTCAATCGCGTTAACGTAAACGCTAATTTTTATTGAAATTGGATAAGCGCCGTCTGGTGACGGTAAGGAGAAACCTCTTCTTTTGTATACATTTGGAAATAAGAAATCGTTTACGTTATCACGAGCGAGTTCGTTAAAAACTCGGAATAAGCACACGGGTGAGATACTCGTAGTGGTCAAACGCGAACTTATCAACCAATAATAAAAAAAACCGGCCAAGTGCGAGTCGAACTCGCGCACGAAGTGTTCCACACCATTATCGCTAAAAACGGTAAAAAATCACGTTTTTTGTATGGGAGCCCCACTTAAATATTTATTTCATTCTGTTTTTAGTGTTTGTGTGTTGTTATAGTGGCAATAGAAAAACATCATATGTGAACATTTCAACTGTCTAGCTATCACGGTTCATGAGATCAACCTGGTGACAGACAGTGCAGTCTTAGTAATATGGTCCTGTTTTTACTCTTTGGGTACGGAACCCTAAAAAAGTAAATGCCGCCTCTTTAATTACTGACGAGATACTTATTGGACGAACGGCAATTTCTAATTTTTTACATCAAGCCTCTACCAGGAAAATCCATGGCAAAATTTGTAGGTCATGTCTAAGCATTGTTACTCGACCAGCTACCGAGTTTCTTTTTCATTATAAACTCTTTAGATGAAATCAAAGTTGAAATCCAATTAAAATGTTAATAAGTTTTGTGGTCATAGCGAATAAAAAATAACATTAAAAAAATACATAATGTTCTGTCGTAAATAAAAGTATGATGTTCATATGAAGTACAGATTTCGATATAACATCCGCTATCTAATGCAATATTGATGCTTTCTGCGTATTTGTAATGTTAATTTTTCTAACGACACGGTATATAAAGTTAATGTAAAGGGCCTATTTTATCTTCTCCATCGCCGCACATTACCGTTTCAAATAAGCAAAAATCATCAATATTGCATGAGATGGGCACTAGAACTTAACAAGTTACCTAAGGTAAAATTTACGTCAGTGCGACGCAATTCATCGCTCATGTGAAAGCACGTATAATTTATAATGTTTTACTTAATAATTATGGAAAAACACCTCTGCACCATAAAGTTTGTTCACGTTAGAAGAGAACGAGCTTATAGTTAACATAACGCATTAAAGTCAAACTTATTGAGGAAACGAAGGAAGCACTAAGTCTGTTGTGCTTAAAAGAGCATAATGCATAAATTTTATTCGTCAAAAGTAATGTTTTTGCTTATGTTTCTGTAGGCGTGTTAGTCAGTACAAGTCAAATGTAAAATGTAAATCAGTACATTTTGACAGCTAGTGCGTATTTAATGAAAACAGATGTTACTGATCCGCTCGGTCTAATGGCTTAATGGGTTCTGTATCCAGGTTAAGTGGGGCGTGTTTTCAATTCCTTGCATCTCTCGGGTCGAGTTCAGTTGCTCGCTGCACGTTTTAGAGCACATCACATCTCGTTTAGCCAATTTGTTTACATCGAGCACTTTAGCAGAAGGATCACGACTGTACACAACACTCAAATTGAATACGTCGATACTACGATAATATACATAAATGTATGAGATTAGAAAGTTGTGATTGTTCCGTGCCCTAATTTTGAGATTAAGATCACCTGCAATGTTTTGTACAATAATGACATACTAAAATTACTTTTAAAATAAAGTAGGAAAAGTAATAACACTTTAAGACTTTATTTTTCAAATGTCGTGAATGCAAAGTGTTGTTATGAATGAACCTGTACTTCTGTAGAATCATAATGCAACAACTTGGCTTGAACATAATCGTTGAAAAGCGATAATGTTATCTGATTTAATTATGCTAATCTAGTGAAGCGTTGTATTGTGGGAAATGCAACTCATTCAGGCATAACTACCAAATCACTTTATTTAATCAACTTATGGACGCAGAACACGTATAACTATTAAATCACTTTTTATTTCTCACTCGCTCATTCACAAAAATCTTTCAGCGTTTGCCAGTTTGCTGCCGACTGTCAGTATGACGCCACAATAAAGATGAGAATGCGGAGAAAGTGCCATTAAAATCAGTTCAGTGGTCTGGTTAATTACCGCCTCCCACCTACATCCTGCTCGACAGGACCTCAAGTTAACTTTGTGTTGTATTGACACTATTTGTTTTCAACTTGCCATATTTCCAGCTATTTCGTTTTTTTTCGGGTTTTTATTACATTTCGATTCTTTGAAGTTATCTATAGGTTATTTCCGGTTTGCTTGCACCAAATAAGGTAAAACCTATGACAAAGAACTATTCTTTTTCAGTTTTATTCGAGTTGATTATTTGATAAAAGCGTCGAGAATTTCAGGTGGTCGTTTTACATTACACAGAGGTTATATACTCGTACCTAGTTTTGCATGTTTTAATTCGGTCTGCTACTTATCGTCAAAACCGCGAATCGTAATCTATGCATAGGTACGATGTTATGGTTACCTATCAATTAGTTCAATTATACCCACGATTCTAGCTTTATTCATACGACTTATTTATCTAAAGGTACATACACCAAAAACAGTAGTTGCTTATTAATAATTTGGCTGTGGAGACAGCTCTTCGAATTGGCCTAATCCGAATACATATGACATAATGAGCCCTTCTTTTATTGTTACATATATTCGTACCACAAGATATTTTGAACCTTAAGGGATTATAAGTTGTCTTTAAAATGGAAAGCGGCGTCCAATTGTGTGCTAACGTCACAATAATCATGTTATGTTCTCGTATCTCCCAGTTTAATAAGGAAAGTCAGAGGTATATTTTCTGGGTATTTAACTTAAGGCGATATATACGCCCCAATGTTAACGCAGTACTGGCCGTGCGCCCGCTCGGAGCCAAAATATCAATATTGAACCTCCTTTTAACAGTTTTGCTTGGAAAATATTATTTGATTTACATATGCTATTTCTGTTGTGAAGAAATTACGGCCATCAATATTTTTGTGTAAAAAGATTTTTAAACATCGAGAAGTATCCAAAAGTTTCGAAAAAATATCTTGCTGTTTATTATTTTTTTAAAGCATACTTTTAGTTACATGAAAAAACCTTGTTTCAAAAATAATGTAAATGAATCAAAAATAAATATATTTTTATTTCAAACCTTTTAACCTAGCCGTTACTAAGGAGTATGCTTTAGAAAGTAACCGTTTTGCGGTACTAACGCGGTGGAAGGCCCTTAATTATTGTTTTTATATTCTCATAAAAGCAAAGAATCGAGTGTATCGTGCCCAATTAATAAAAAAAAAACAAGAAGTCATAAACTGCATTCACGTGACCAAAAAGTATGTTGGTATTTGAATAGAGAGCGACCAAACAGCGGCGCTCAATCTTTGTCATTATTGTAGCAAATTAATCATAAGTGAAATTGCTTACCGACTAATTTGCGAACCACTATCTGGCGTTTTAATCGTTTATTTTCATAGCGACAACATAGACTCGACGAAACGTTTCACATAATGATTAAACGTTTTAATTAGTTGATTAAAATTTATATCTATTATTATATCTGTTTTAATAACAAATCCTTAAGTTAGTATTTTTGATGGACGATCAAGTTGATTTTACATTTTTCTACTAAGTTTTATTTTAATCCTTAAGTATCATATATTAACATATATAAAAACGAAAATTTAAAAATGTTGTTTTTTCGTAGGTTAATTTTTTTTAATGAATGCCAATTCGTTAAATAAACATTTGTGGAAGAAAAAGTAGATCACGAGCGTACGCGTTTATTGTAAAAAACCAATTATGTTACGGAGAAGCTTTTGTGTTGTGTCCTAGATAAACCATTTGTGAATATAAAAATGGGCTTTGGTTAAAGTGACATTCAATAGAATGATCAGTCAAATTCTTAGACGCGAACTATAAATACGAGTACGGTATGGTCAATTTAATTTGAAAACGAACCTTCTTGTCTGGTCAAAGTTATTAAATGATTAGAATCTAATCTGACCACTTATTAATAATATCCTTAAACCAGTACTGGTTCTCGTTCACAACAGTAAGTTACATTTTAACAAATCAATTTGCAACTTGCATGAATAACTCTGTCTGTTTGCGATTATGACAGCGTTTACTTTTATCTGGAACAGGTCTGGATGTCCAGTGGCACTAGATGTTTGCAAGAGATAATATTATAATCACTACCTCGTATTTGACCCTCATTTATCCTTCAGAAACTTACGTTTATGTTTTCTGTGGCATTTAAATATTCACTTTGTCAAGAGACAACACAGCATTCCGTTAAAGATTATAGATCTAGCAATTTGAAATCTCCAAGGCTAATAAATGCATGTCCAGTTCCAAATACTATGTCCTCACGTCACAGCGAACGCAGCAATATTTCGCGCAGTACCTCCAACAATTTACGAGGAAACGAGCATTTCGCAAAGCTGATTGCAAACCGTCGAGATTGGTTCTCGAGTGTGGCGTGTCTAATTTATCACAAATGTGCATCAGTGTAACAGGTGAGGATCGCGCGGATCGCGCGGATCGCCGCGATCCGTCCGACAGGACCGCGCGACCGCTCACGCCACCGGGTTGCAGGTGTCAATCCTGTCGCATAAATAATGCGGATAAACTTGCCACTTTCCACTGAATTATGACTTGTACACGTCGTAAATACTCATGCACATTTGTAATTCAAAATTTTTAGATTTCAACATAATGCAACGCTAGAAACGTTCACCACGTTTACTATTTAATAGTTCTATTTTTGAACTGAGATTAAAGTCAGAATGTTATTGAGTTTATAGTTTTGTATTATGTACATAATGCAACTAGTGTAGTAACTTTATGATATGCCAGTAAGTACATACTTTCATTGGACGAATATTACTATGTTCAGAGCACTTTCAAACGAAATGCAGCTGTAATTTGTTTTAAACATCTTATAGGCCCTTTGTATTCGTATTTCAGAGGACTGAACTTTCTATGGTTACAACTGAGAATGGCTAATAAATCATAAAATTTCAAGTGTGCACAATTGAAATTGCCTCAATGGGCAACAAGTTATAGCGGCGAACAATACTCCCTATTAATTTCTATTTGTCCAACAAATAAAATATATAGAAACGGTATATACGACAATCCTGAGTTTACTATCTACAAATCAATATTGAATAACACTCGGTGTTTCGTTATGCTTAAATTGGCTTAAGACTTGCTCTCAGTAACGATTTTCAATGCACAGGTTATGTAACTTGAAGGATTTATGTATTTCAGTTGTATCTGTTACAAAGGAATACCAAACTTTCTTCTCACATCAAATCGTGTTATTTGTGAAAATCATTTTTGTGTGTTTGCTCACTGTATCAAAATATAACAGCTTACCTGCGTTGCTGAGTGGAGTTTCGCCAGCGTTGTATTACGTCTAACTAACACTTCCCTTGATACGAATATTCATTTGAAGGATCTAATTAAAAAATAAATGTAATTGTAAGACATAATCACTGTGCAAATTACATGGGAATCCGGGGTACCAAACCATATATAGTATCATCTACTAGATGCAGTCTGACATCCGTAAAAAAGTTATATATAAGATTGCCAAAATTTCAAATACTGTAGAGTACTACAGTATTGTAGACCTAGTTTATTTTGTCAAATAAATTACAATAAATCTGTGGCAGTCAATGTTGTCATATTCGAGCAAAAGTGAAGGTGCCATAATAAATCTGTGTTGTGTTACAATAAATCTAGCCGTTATCCGTGTAGTGTGTCGTTTGGGCTTACAAATATTTTCGCTGACTGGTACAAGCGCTTAGCTTACGCCTCGCTAGTGGCTACAGCCCGGCACGGAGCGCGGAGTACCGCACCGGCGAGCTCATGCACACTAAATCAGGGATGGGAAACCGTTTTGTATATGCATGTTTTAAAACCAAAAATAATCAAAATCAGAGGCAATTTGCAATTACACTCAGCATTACAAAAATCGCACCATTTTCTCGTAATATTCTTCAAAATAATTTAAACCATATTAATTCAATGGTAAGAGTATGACTATGGTACACCATATGAAAGAAAATTTATTCAGCTCTCATAAAAACTAAAAGGTTTTATTAACCAAGGCGTGAAATAAAACGGGTTAAATGAATGGAAGAAAAATCAGGTCATCGTTGTTTTTCTTGTTGGAGTTGTTCAATTCAAATCTTGAACGGCGAAAAACTCTCATTTGAAATTGATCGGCAGTTTTATGCTTCTAGGATGATGCAATTAAGCCACTCCTTGCCTATTTTATCAACAGTTTTTTTATCAGTACGTGCTCTGGAAGATTGTGTTATTTATGAAATCTAACTGCTGTAAATAAAAGTACAAATAGTAAAAAAAGTAAGTAAAGTATACATACTTTTAGCAGATACCAATATTAACTGCGTTTCATGCAGGCAGGACAGACTTGAATGTTATTTGCCGAGAGGTGCGATTATTTTTTATGCTGAGTGTAGTTTAAATCGAAGTCTTAGTTAATCGAAAAATTACAGATAGAAATCGAGTCTAGGGAATCTACATAATTAAATTAATAACGAGGTAAATCATACTATATTGCATAGGCAAGAAATTTGCATCACGGTGAATTTTTCTCTGATTACGAATGGAATTGGTGATCGTAATTTGTTTTACAATAGTGAAAATGACATCAACTAATAATAATGAAAACCCTAATTTGCAGATGGAAATGAAATAATTTTCAATTCGTTGCCGTCAAGGTCACAAATCATTTATTTAAATAATTAAAGAAAAGTTTATGAAATGGAGTACAGAAAAACGAGCGGATTCGCTTACGGAATGAGTTTTTCTTACGAATGTTGATGAACTTTCCAAGAAATATCAAAGTTAAACGCTTTGGAGCACATATTAATTATTACGAAGAAACCTACAGACAAGACATAAAGCCAATTTAAAGAAATATGTAAATTTGACGGCTTTTCTCAAGATTATCCACCGGCTACAAGGTCAAGAATTCCAAAGTTTTCATGAGGAAAGATATTACGAGAATTTCGTAAATAAGGCACCAAATGAAAATACTTGGCAACAAAGGACTTACTGGCATTTGTACATTAAATTGATAAATACCAACCAAAACACAGTTTGAACACACATATTTTTTGTTTTACAGATTGCTTTAGTTTTTGGAATCAGTGCAGCGGTGCCAGCAGAGGGATAGAAATGGCTAACATGACAGTGGAAGATGTGTGACTGATACCCATCTTCAAGCCATACAAAGCTCAATACAAAGACAAATGGAGAGGAAATTCGTTATAAGTGGCAAATTTCTAAACGCCGAGATTATTTCTCAATCATCAGAACGGAAAATGCACAAGACAAGTTATAGGCCAAAATAAATTTAGCATCATACCCAAAGAGATCGCTAGCTATCCAAATCTACCTATTATTTATATTACACTAGCCATGGTTTCCGAAGCATATCTGCCACTCTCTTGCCGGATGCAGGTGCAAATATATCAACGCTAAAACGCCATGGTGGATGGATAACAGATCAAGTGGCGGCAGGCTATTATAGAGAACTTCATTCAAAACAAATTTGATATTACCCAGTGTATCACAGAATGCATCAATAATCTCCCAACTAGCCTACGAAAATCGAATTCAAGGGATGAGTCAACTTAGCTGATTCTCTATTCAGAACATTTGAACGAGCGACCCTCAAACTTGGAACTACGTGTATCGCCCACGTTTACCCCACAAACAAAACAACATTCATCTTCACAAAGAACTGAAATTAAGTTGCCGGGAAAACATCTCGTTAAATATCCAGAATTATACAAATTGTACATTTACTTTTTAACACTATTTAATATTGTATTGTATTATTTTAATTTAACAATCGTAGTGCAAAGAGTGTCAATCACGGCGCTAAAAACCCATTATAACTCGGTTTCTATTAATTTACTTCTTCGGTAAAGTTCGGAAGTAAAATTACCTCGTATATAATGGGTCATTTTAGTCCCTTGTATAACAATCTATTATTTCGATACCATAAATGTTCGCCACCCCTGCACTACAAAAACCTAGTTAAGTGAGAGTGCACATTATGATAAATTATTCGGTCGTTATAAATTCTCTCACATTATTTACCATAGCTAGGTCACATTCTTAACTGTAATGTAACAATTTGTCTTTGCTAATATGTTTTGGAAAGTTTTTGAAATATTATATTTTATATTTCTCGATAACGAATTACTAATTTACAATGAGAAAACTTTTGCGAGAACTGAAAATTTCATTTCAAGATAGACACTTCTTTGTTAACTTAAAACTGTCGTTGAAAACGCTGTAAAGTTGAGACAAACAATCTTTGTTTCCCAAAAGGTACAAAAAAACCCTCAAAGATCGTTCAACTCAAATCCAGCCATGAATATGTTAAATTTGAAAGGAGTATTTGCTGCTATTTTAAAGTTTCTAGGTAAACAGGAAGTATAAACATATTCCAAAAATATTTCGCTAAGAGACAGGAGGAACCTGAGGACCTCAAGGTTCTTCCAAAATACCCTCGAAATACTACTGATACACAATGTAACTACGTCATGAAGTTAAAACAAGAATTCGTTTATCGTGTTACAAGCTTTAATTAGTGGTTCATTAATTACAGACTCCGTTCCAAATCTTTGAAAAATTTAATTGATAATGATTACTGTACTAGTACACATTAAAACACAATAATTTTAGATACGTAGCAACATAACTGCTTAAGTTTTTATCTTATAAAGTAAGCCGTAATACTGCATTTTGTAATAAGTCGCAGTCTTTAAATGTCAATATGTAGAGCACTTTAAGAAAGAATATTAAATAAAATAAGTTTTCACTTAAAACCTGCCGCAATTACCTTGATAAACAGCCACGAAGTATGAACCCTTCAATTAAAAAGTACATTCAGGTTTGGCAGCCACGCCGCACGCCGCCACACTGCATGCTTTTTCTTACGAATTGTAATTTGGCTATATTCATTACGAAAGTTCCATTGTAAAGTGTCACGGGCGAGTATCAATTGACATACCATTTTTTATACCAGTTTATACAGAAGACGAATCAGGAAACCATATAGGGGATCTTTAATGTAGAAGAAGACAAGTAATTAAACTATATATTCAAGGAATTGATATTTTAAGATTTTAATGTGGATACTAAGGCTTCATAATGAAATTCTTCCACTTGAATGTTGATACAACCATAATTGTAGAAACAATTCTACTTTTGGAACAGGAAAATTATTCAAAATATTCCAAGTGAAACAACAAACGTGAAGTATTACGTTTAGACAACACCTACTTTCTTTGTTAGAGAACATTAAAGCGCAACATAATAACCGCAAATTATAGTGTACAAAATTCGATTAGCAATATCTAAATCACTACTATGATGTGGTGCATCCATTGTGAATGCAGACCTACTCTCACTTGACATCAATCACTAAAATTTCGATGTTGTACTGACCTCTGTCATTGGACCTAACCAAAGAAACAGGACAAAACAAGAAAAAAAATTGGTGGTACCAATTAAAAGAACCATTAACAACGAGAATAAAGATCTCTTGTTTATTGATTTAAATTGCAAAAGAGCTCGTCACGTGTTCGGTGGCGGTTCGGAGCGACGCGCTGCGCAGGCGCACCGTCTTCGTCGCTCGAGCTTTAATTGGCGGACATGTCCGGAATTTTTCATCATCGACTCAGATGGCCTGGGACCGGCCTAACATTTGCTAACCCAATTCACTAGCTGTACATATCGTAAATGCGAGAAGTCAAACACAATAGTGTAGTCTATAAACGTTGATAGTTTGCGCGCAGTAAATCTTTTAGTACCGATCTATGTTAATCGATAGGACATTAGCAACGGTGCGTCGGTAATGGTCAGTCCTGGGACACGGCGAACTCAAGGCTACGTTCGGTGAAAGGATTCGTCGTGTATCTGGATCATCCCGACCGCGACATCCACGAGCTTCGCGCTGTGCCTCAGCCTACGCGCAGCACAGCGTGGCGCAGCAAATAGCACGAACACGACCGTTCCAATTTGTATACGACATGACATGACAACAGCTATTAAACAACTGATATTAATATCTTATTCAAATATTTAACTACTCTTCGACGTAAGCATGTTTGATAAATGTAATGGTCCTTTCCTGTCATTAAAGACCATTTCTAATATCCCAACACTGATGCCACCCGTAATGTTAATTAAAATTTAATGGTTATCTACCTGTGTGCTTAAATTTTAATGATATTATATTATATGCAATAAAGCTCCTTACGTTGATCATTGTATTCAGATATTTTCATGAGATGGGTTTGCTAAATCATTAAGTTTGTTTCTGTAAACTCCACTAGTGAACGCAGCCCGAAAATTGGTTCAGTGTAAATACATGAAGCTTGTGAATAGTAATTATTAGTGGTTCGCTCGGTGTACGACACGGGGCTACATCGACACCGCCGTGGAATATGTAAATGATGTTAAACTGCAGCCTTACGAAACTGCTCCGGCTTGCGAGCAATAGACGTGATAATATCTATAAATAAGGACAAACTATTAATGGTGAAATAAATTGATGTGAGATCACGATTTGAAAATTATTAACCTGAAGTCATTTACACCGTGGAAAGCGATCTGTGCGCTGCTATATGCACACTTACGTACTTGTGGGACACGACTACTGCTTCTGTAGGCAAACTTGCTAACTTGGGAGCTATTTATGACCATGTCGACGTAAGATATCCAAAGTTGGACTTAGCATAAATTTCTAGTGATTCAGCGCATCGAAACGTTTCTGATTGTTGTAAGGAAAGCAGTATATTTTTTAATAAATATTGTTTGCTTAGATCTTTGAGATCTGTTTCTATCGATATAAGAATAAAATGTCATCAAAGAAAGCTTATAACTTTTTATAAAAATGTAAAGCATCTTCTAATGCAAAATTAATCATATAATTATTTAATTTACGACCATGATAAAGATTGCATTGTTGTCAGAACAGGCTAACACACCCAGCAAAAACAGCTATCTTTCGATTTACGTCACCGCATTTTTTTACAGTCAGATGAAAAAGCTTTGCTTCCGCCAAATATTGATATCTGCAAAATTATTGGCAATCAGTTAGTTGGCGTGCATATAAAATTCGTTTAGAATTGATTGATTACCTACTGATTGGATTACATAGGAGAGATATCATTTCAATCACGCATAGATGTTTTCGTTGCACATTACGATCTAGCCGCGTGTGATTTCAGTCAAACAGATGAGCTTCATTAAGATTCGTGCCATACATATTGCTAGGCACGATGTGAGATATTACTACCCGTTAGTAATTGCGAATCGAGACACAACTTATTACACGACTGTTGTCGGCTTATAATTCTCTATCCATTACTAAGTATCATGGCAAAAGTGCCCTAGCGCATCAGTATACGTATACCTAACATTCACATCTAATTAAAATATGATTTAAATAACTAATGGCTAGTTTCTGAAAAATAATTTGAAGTTAAATGTTTGTCAAACTCTACTTTACCCTGAAAATCAGCCAAACTTTGATTTTGATACGTTCTTAACTCCAAATTCTCAATTCGGAAATCAAACGTGCCTTTTTGATTCAAAACTGACGGCAATTAAGAATAGTCAACGATTAAATATTTATTTTGAATAAATATTTAATCGTCTAAATTAATATGTAAATGCAAGCGTGTTAATATGTACCCAATTCACAAGTCGGCCAAAAAGTGAGATGATTTATATAAAATCAAATAGATATGAATAGCGTACTAAAATATTGCGGCTACAGCGGTCAGCTATCAGCGTGGGTTCCAATCCGAATTTATTATCTTATTTAATAGAATTCATGCAGCGATTGCATTCGATTCGGCAACATGCTAATCGCGAACGAAAAGAAACTGCATGTTTTATTAATGCATGCATTATTTATATATGGTGGTATAAAGATTGAGCTTTTTGATATTGTGTAATTTACTCGGTTACTTAAGTTTTAAACATATAAATCGAACAATATAAATAAAACATAAAAAAAATATATATATATACTTTATTGTACCAAGATAAAAACATTACATACGGAAACCTTAAAATAAACACAAACATACAACAGGCGGCCTTATCGCATTCTGCGATCTCTTCCAGGCAACCCAGAATGGAGAGAGATAGCCTGGACATGACACGGGGTTGCACTTAGTGCAATTTTAAAATTAAATAATAAGTTACAAAAATAGGAAGCAAAAAATATAATATAGGAAGCAAAAAATATAATATAGAAAGCAAAAAATATATTTGTAGTATTTTTAAAGCAAAATGGATATTTCCTGAATTTCTATTGCATAGGCTGGTGCCTGTTTACAAAAAAAAAAAATATGCCCGGCCAATCCCTTTCGCAAAATTTTCATAATTACAACAAGTACGTAGTGTAGGTTCATTACAGTTGGTATCTAGTCATTACACATTAAAATTATATGTGTATGGAGTTCGTATAAACATTAGCGTTTATGCATGCTATAATTTTACTTCCCGAATAGCAAGTAACAAGTTGCAACAACCCGTTTATTTATACCGAGATCAATACGTGAACGAATAATTACATTGACTTTTGCTCTCGGTTATTTTATAATAACAAAATCCGGAATTACTTATTGCATGGTATTGAACACACAGCTTGTTTTCTTTTTATTTTTCAATACTTGAAGGCGCAATACATTTCCTTATGTACTAGTAGATGATTTTTTGGCGATCGCTAAAGCAGAATTGGCTAGAACTGTTGGATTTATTACAATTGTTGTAGTTAGGTATCACTGTGTTGTTTCGCCGTATTTAATTTTTTTAGAGTTCCGTACCCAAAGGGTAAAAACGGGATCCTACTACTAAGACTCTACTGTCCGTCTGTTTGTCTGTCACTAGGCTGTATCTCATGAACCGTGATAGCTAGACAGCTGAAATTTTCATAGTTGATGTTTTTTTATTGCCGCTATAACAACAAATACTAAAACCAGAATAAAAAAAATAATGAGTGGGGCTCCCATACAACAAACGTGATTTTTTTGCGATAATGTTACGGAACCTTTCGCGCGCGAGTCCGATTCGCACTTGTCGGTGTTTTGAATTTTTAATTATTATTCTTTACTAAGCTGTTTTTATTAAATGACGTTATATCCTTAGCTCTCATCCACACATCTCTCGTACCATTAATCGCAATCGACTGTGGTATTGCATGAATCATACGTAACACCCGATTATTAGGGGCATGTTCACTCCTCAGAATCAATTGCTAAGAAATCAAACGAAAATAGAAATCCGGTTGATATCCGGTTCGGTAGTATACTTCACACTTTCTTAAACTAACTACATTGCGTGTAAAAATCTAAACCTTTACCGTTGCTACATCGTATGTAAGTACTATTAAAGTTGTTTAGCAAAAAAGAATGCTCGCTGACGTGCAAAAAGTAACAAAGTGAACCGTGACATCCAACCCCGAGCGGGTAATTTAATATTCGTAAAACTATCCGATAAAAATAACAAAGCAAGACTGCACCAGGTGCTACTTTCGTTTTCCAGCCACTTATTGACCCGCCTGTCAAAATCTTAACGCCAATTTGCCTCTGTATTATATTAGCACGCTTCGCACATAATCGAACGTGCATGTTAACTACCAATTAGTCAGTATATCCATTTATTTTCACTACACAAGAGAAGCTGTGTCTGTCAAACGCTAACTGACTTTTTTGTCTGGACATCAAATGTCGTCGCTACAAAATCTTTTCAACGACACCTTTCATTCAGAACAGTTTTTTGTTCTAAATTGATTTATCAATAACGAATAAAAATTATATATTTAAAAGTCATCTAGAGATAATATCTCCGTGAAGTTGATTGAATGGCTATGTCATTGTTTCCTTGTATCATTAATTGCTTAACATTTTTGATGAAGTGAACTTTTTAATTTAACGAGACATGTTTGACTTTGGGTGGCCTTAGCTGGCTATTATTAGCTGGCAATACTTAACGACATGTCTTAAATGCATACCTGTATTTTTTACTAAGAGATCTTAAGTTTAAGTGAGACGAAAACTCCATTCCAGATTCCAGAGTAGTTTAAACGAAAAGGAAGCTTAAATTGAACGGAAGCGGTGTCGCTTTTTAGAGTTTCATACCCAAAGGGTAAAAAAAGAACCCTACTACTAAGACTCCGCGGTTCGTCTGTCTGTCTGTCCGTCTGTCACCAGGCTGTATCTCATGAACCGTGATAGCTAGACAGTTGAAATGATGTATTTCTGTTGCCGCTATAACAACATGTACTAAATACAGTGTAAAATAAATATTTAATTGGAGCTCTCATACAACAAACGTGATTTTTTTGCCGTTTTTGCGATAAAGGTACAGAACCCTTCATGCGCGAGTCCGACTCGCTCTTGGCCGGTTTTTTTATTAACTTAACGATATCGATTTTTGTTCTGATAATGTCTGCGGAGTAAGTACCTACTCGCGTAAATAAAAGTGATTAAAACACCATAAAAGAGTGAAGGTAGGTTCGCACGAAACCAGATCGAACCGGATCCAAATCGGAGGGAGCGTTTTCTGTAACTGGAGCAGCCGGTCGTCTCGAATATCGCCCCTTATGTCGATAATAAGATTTTCTTTCGTACGCCGCAATACTGCAGTTTCTCTTTTTTGTGAGTGCACCTGTGATGTAGGCCAATCATGGCTTATTTCAACACGAACTCGTGATTGGCGCTTATTTTATCCCACACAGAATTGTCCTATGCAGTGTGCAGATGAATACCTAGAACGTTTGTTTACATTACATCGACTTTGATTCTTCGTATTTTGTACCTGCGTTATTAATGATTATTAAACAAAATATCTCTGCTTAGTCATATATTATTAAACGAAACATTAAGTAAATTAAGTACTTACAAAAACCAAATATAAATGATGTGACCATGTTTAGAAGACTAATCGTTTATCAAATTATACAGCAAATTGTTGTATTGCTGGCTATTTATTTAACGACCTGAGAATTGATGAGCTAATTAGTTCGTGAATCGAATCCACGAAATCAGCTGCATTACGTAACGTAGTCGGGCATGTGTCCAATTAGCTTGAGTCGGTGAGCTGTTCTCTAGGACAAAGCGGTCATCTCAGTATAATTTCGGTTCCTAATCGAGCTAAACCTGAACGACAGGTTGCGGGTGTGTCGCGCTCATAGAAATGCAGAATCTAACCGTCTAATTCATTATACCTAGCGATTATAAACACCAATAAAACATCTCTTATTTGGCAACACATAAATAAAATATCTAATAGAAAGCGAAGTAAAATCAGATTGTTTTTATTGTATTCAAAATTGTAATCAATTTTGGTTTTATTCAAATTGACAAGACGAACAAACGCGACCAGAGTTATGATTTCTCTAAAAGATTTATTTTATTGCTACTCTAGGAATCTGATTTCGGAATAGATATTCTAAGTTGTAGCCGCTCGCAGTAAAAGGCTCCTCCGACTGCTCCGACTGCGCTGTCAATAAGTGATATGTACGAGTTACCATGACATCACGCTGTATTAAATATTCTCAATCGTTGAAATCTATCGTCGCAACATTAGCATGTGTCCAATAATCCAGGCCCGTATCGGCGCGGGCACACTGTTCGCGCCGCGCCGCGTGGGAACTCGAGCAACCACTATCCGATATAAATACTAACCATATTTTACGTCAGAATTCGACGCACTCTAGTTGCGCGTAAGCAAGTAATCTCCGCCATTAATGTCACGACTAGATTGTGCATCCTTGCGTAGCCGCCGGTCTCCCAGTTGCCATAAATCAGTGTGTAAACCGCAATCGACCTATATTGGTATTTATAACGGCCATACTACTTACTCGTACATTTATTATCTACCAAATTAATTATTCAACTTGATTTCGAGCATAATTAGCACCGGTGTAATTGAATTGCAAAAATATTTCATCAAACCTACCTTGCCTATTTCAATTAGTGTTAATTCGTATGTGAAACATACATCGCGTTTTCAGTAAAGAAAAGTTTCATTAAAGTACCTATGACGTTGATAAATGGATGCTTAGAGATATGAAGTCAGGTGGAGATGAAGAATCTTCGGACTTAGAAACACGCTCGTGGCCGAGCCCTTTAATTGCATGAACCGCAATTAACCGCGTGTCATTCGAGTTTATAGTAACGCCCGCCAACAGATCAGTACGCAACGTTAATTTCACTTTTACTGGCATCCGACTCGTTATAATAATATAGCATAAAATTGCAACAGTATGGGAGATCAAAGGCTGTTCGTACATAGCAAGCGGTCATCTTCTGCTCAAATGTCAGAGGTCGCGCCGGCGGCGGCGGCGGCGACGCGCGCTCTGGTATGCGGCCGCTGCTACCAGCTGCCTTGTATGGCTTCCTCGCTAATACCAATTGATATGAAAGAGAACGATAATTATACTAATAGTAAAACCATTCGCATCATTGTGGATCCTTATGACATTAAACAAGTTCAAAACTAATAAAAAGGTACCTATAGAATCATTGTTAAATGTCAGGTGATTAGTCATTTAACTTTTAAGTATGTCTTGGGTACCTTTTAATGTCACAATCTTATGAAGATCATTACACAATATTGTTTGTTTCGAACCTTTTAATTTCAAACTTTGTTATTAGTCGATAATAGGTAGGTACTTGAAATGCTTCAGGATCCGAGGACTTACCTTCAAAATAATGTCAGACTAACTAATTAAGCGCGTATTTCTTTGTGTTTAAAAATGTAATTGTAAAAATAACAACGTAATCAATTCGCAGTCACACACAATCATAACATCGTGCTGCACGTCGAGCGTCGCCTTGAATTGCGGAGAATGACCAGCGGCATGTTCAGGTTTATTTCGAATCAATTCTATGTAAAACGACCAATTAAAACCGTCACAATGTGGTCGCTATCGCGAACCGCATCAGTACCAGCCGGGCTCCGGACCTGCTGGTCGCTGGTAGCCCGCGGAACACTCGGATCATGCGCTGGATCAGTCCCGTCCCGGCTCCCCGACTAGTCATTATCGTCACATCGGAACTTCATAGTTAATTGTCCGCGTACTTTTGTTGTAAATACTACGCAATTTGTAGACATCGTCCGATACCTCGCGGAGATAAAGTCCGCCATTGTAGTTGCGATATCGAGGCCGCTTATTCGTGTTAATTAAAGATATCGAACTAGATCTACAATATTGATACAAGTGGACTATTTTACAAAACGACATGCATTATTTTCGTTCATAATAAACATAAAATAAACTCATTCCGGGATCGGCAGACCTATTATATAAGACGAGATATTGTATTGTAATTGTACGTAGTGCAAAGCTTATTTCGCCAACTAGACTACTGCGTCTATAATAATATATTCTTCCATTAATTTAAGAATGCTTTTAATAGATATCGGTTCATAAATCTCTTAGAGGAATTAATTACTTGCCTGAGATGGCATGAAGGTAGAAATAAAACAAATGGGTTTAAAATGTAATGGGTATTCGCGCTAACGAACATTGCAATATAAGATTTCTAGATGTACTCGTATAAGAGAGGTAAGGTTTCTCCGCAGCTCTACCTTATTAGTCGCATCAATAGCTAATAGAAATGTTATTAGTAACTTGTGTACACGTCGCCGGCTCTTCTCACTACTAACCACATTTCTGAATGCCGGTAAAAACTGGGAAACGAGAAAAATATAGAAATTATCTTGAGGTTTTTCTTAATCGGATTTTTTCTGTTAAACCTGCGTATGAAAATGTAGGAATTAAGAATAACAATATAAGAGATAAAAAGTTTGTGTAGCAGTTAATGTTTGAAGCTATCGGCGGTCGGCGTCGGTGTCGGCGCAGCGGCGCGGGCGCATGTCCGTGGCGCAACCAGCTCGTTAACCCACATGCAGCCGCGCTGCCACCGCTCAATACAAAGTCATCAAATTCACATCCTTGCTTGTCGATAATACTTGTTCCAACTAATTACTCAATTATTTGAATTACCAATTTTATCACTATTGTTCTGTACTAATTCGTTTAGATTTACGCCAACCTGTGACCTCCGCAGTCAAATTACAACTTGGTAGGCACCATAAAACAATCTAGGTCAAGTAAAGTGTCCATTAACTAACTGAATGCAGCATGCTTTTTCTCAGTAGGTACCTATTTATAAAATAAACACAAAAATAATTTAAAGCAGGAAAACCCAGTGTATAACGCTAAAAGGTGACCGAATTTTTTTGTATTAATATAAAAATTTGCAAAAATATTATGCCTACAGTGAAACTATTTGTTACCGTGTTGCGAATATGAACCCTAATAGCAATAATCGTCGTTTATCGGCTAATTTAATAGCTTGCGATGTTATTACGAGACCAGATTCTCAGAAAAACCACTGCAGCGACCTTAGCGCAGCCAGCTATAATGGCTGCCTGCACCTCTACCTACCAAAGCCTGGGATTACCCACTACGAAGCTAAACGCAGACGTACCGGCAATTTAACCCAATATTTTTACTTTTATAATAGATACTTATGTCTCAAGAGCCATCTACAATGTTTCCTATAAACAATTTAAAGTTAATCCACCGCACCGAACGTTCCACGATTGCGAAATAGGGTTTCTGTAATGTCATAAGCACTATTTTTAACAGTTTTAGTTGCACAACAATTTCGCATGTTAACTTAGTGTTTCGTTTAAAGTAATGACTGGCTGTACACAATTTAGTACAGTTAAAATATGTTTGTGAGGCAATGACGTAAAGTACTGATTGAATTTATAAGTTTACGAGCCACTCGTAAGAGAGTAAATAGATTAATTTATGATCGTCACTAAGCTCTGCTTACTTCATTGTTCAGCACTGATAGTTAACCAACAAGACCAAACGAACTCATCAGAAACTATATAACGTAATAGATGATCAGTATAGTCCATTACAGTTCTGTACTTGTCTGTGCCTCTGTGTCGGTGTTGCATGCAATTTATAATTTGTAATTCCATACTTCATTAGGTATTGTAGCAAAATACACGAAGCCAAACAAATACAAGCACTCAAACAAAAAATAACGTCATTGTTCTTAATTAAAGATTCGTTCCAGAATGTTTTATTGCTCACTATACAAGTATTACATTCCGTTTTGAAGTTAACAACAGTTATAAAGCATATTCGAAGACGTCACGATATGTTATTTGTTTTTATAACAGTGTGAGTGTATGATGTATGTAAAGAGTTATTATTTATTGGGTAAATCGACGAAATGATGTATTTTATGTACTGCTAATTCTGTAACATCAAAGAGACTTATATATCAACGAAGCTTTCACAGAAGTTAACGATTATCATTTACCTAAATCATGAATTATAGCGAGACTAAATACGAGCAAAAGCTACATACACATAGTATACTATTGGTGTCTGTAAGGTATACAGCAAGTAAATAATATTTCGTCAAATATCAACGAGTTACCATTGTATCAGCTGTCAGATGAAACTTAATATCGAGTGTTTCGGTCCCTCGCGCTTGCTCCAATTCACCGTGTCGTTTGACAGACCTTTCTCATTTTACGACATGTAAATCGAACTCGTACGGAAACCTCCTGCGTTCAATATAACAGAACATAATTATTATTATTCATATTAAACACTTACGAACGACGAAGGATGTGGCAATGTGTATGATAATGTAGAAAGTAAAAATATTTAGACAACCTCTAGAATTACATACCGTGTGATGATCTCAATTCTGCTTTCATTTTAATAAAATGTAACGTTCAGTTTTATTATTTGGTGTTTGCGCTGAAAGCCGGCTCGGCTCGGCAAGCACCGCGCTGCGCGGCGGCGGCGCGGCAGGCCCTGTGCACAGGCGCTACGTGATGCCTGATAGGCGCGACGCGTGACTTGCTCGCCCTGGTTTTGTACAGGATCTAAAGACTCGGAGCGAGCTTATTAATTAAACATTCAGATACGGATATATTCTGCTTTATGATATTCGAAGCCGTTGCAGTATAGTTTCGTTACAACAACATTCCTACTAGTACCTCCCCCACTAGTATACATAGCTTTAATATCTACTGTTCTCTTTGTTACTTGAGGCATGCCATTAACCGTTTGTTTTTCCTTTTTCCAGATTGTCTTCGCTCCTTGACTTCGGACACCTTCATAACATCATGGATATGGTCCACTGCACTTACTTTGCCAAGAGCCTGGCTAATTAAGTTCTCAACCAACAAGGATAGGGTTGAGGTGAATAATGGGAAAAAGGAACGTACGGATCAAGTTCGCACACTGCATTGGTCCGCCGCTTGCCTCGCGCCCGTCGGGCTTGTCCGAGTAGCACCCCAGCCCGCGCTCGCGCCGCACCCACTCCCGCACTCTCAGTTACCGACGCTCTAGCGACTGCCAATAAAGTACAAGTCATACCGGGTTATTCACTTATTTAAATTTAGATATATTTATTGTAGTACAAAGCTAAACTGAACACAAACGCTGCGAGCTTGATGTAGCAAAACTGACAGGAGATCGAACCGAGTTGTCGTCCTCGGTTGTAAATGAAACGGTAGTCATGACGGCCACTGCCCCAGAACTGTCAAAGTCGGATTTCTTTGATTTCGTGACGTCCAACGAGGTTACTGATGCCCAGTACAAACAACAGATGCGATCTGTTAATGTGTTCATGGAATCACCCGACTCGAGGTCGAACCCACTGCTCTCCGAGGAGCCCAAAGAACAGAACAATAACAGCTTGCTGAGCGTGAGTGGCGCGCAGGTTGGTGCCAGCGCTGGCATGGCCACTGCCACCACCTCCACCACGCTGCAGAGTTTCGACTCTATTTGGAACGTGGACCGCGAACGTGATCGCTTAGATAATACCATGTTAGAGGATCTCAACAAGTTTTATTGGAACCAGGAAAGCGACATTAATGGCACGCATCCCTGCACAGACACGGCAATTTCAAATAAATTAATAAACAATACGGATGGACAAATATACACACTGACTGTTTTAAATCATGACATGACGGAAAACAGTTCGAATCGATACTGGGCTAAAGAAGAAGACGTGTCTATGTCTAGTCCAACTGACATAGAACCGCACAACTCCTTAGATCTCGAATCCATTTTAAACATGAACGGATTCCCCAATGACTTCAACCAAGATTTACCAAAAGTAGAAGGATTCACTTATGAAGACGGTGACTCAGAAAGCCAGCATGCTGATTTGAGTACTAGTGATTTAGTGAAAGTGGAGCCCTTCAGTTATGACGAAGGTGACTATCAGAGTAGTGACAAAAAAGATGACTCTCATAGCTCATCTATTCTCGTATCGCCAGCCCTATTAGAAAGTCAAGTAGAATTTAATAACAATAACAACGATTGGAAAATAACGGATCAGAATACAGAATCGAACGAATCTTTGCTCAGAAGCGCATTACAGGGAAAAGCCTTTATTAGATATACAACTATAAAAAATCCTGCAAAAGTCGATGTTAGTAGTGAACTGAAACGTGTCATCTCGACAAACAACAACAAACCTGATGTACCATCAATGTACCAAGACAACAAAGACGAACTCTTGATGGCGATTTCACCACCCAATCGATTGAATATTTCAATATTATTAGAAGACCCTAACAACTCTGTTGTTTCAAATGGAGAAAATCCATCATCGACGCAAAGTGTCGATGATATT
The DNA here is from genome assembly GCA_947562075.1 of Orthosia gracilis. Lineage (NCBI taxonomy): Eukaryota > Metazoa > Arthropoda > Insecta > Lepidoptera > Noctuidae > Orthosia > Orthosia gracilis. The sequence continues at coordinate 47,906,867 of OX387268.1, forward strand.
TTATTATCACGGCTAGATACCAACTACCCGGAAGATTACGAAAAGTTGAAGAGGATAGCAACGGAACTCGGAGAATCAATGCAACCGTTCTGTACCGTAGAACCTATTGACCCGACGCGGAGTGTCTATAACCTTCATCACGTGAACGGCGAACTAGTGACCATGATCCCTGCCGGAGAGGTACAGCTGAACCAGCACTTGCAAATTGTGACAGCATCGCCCGCCGTGACCAGCACAAAGCCGGGAAATAGACGATACAAGAAGCCGCAGAATAAGAACCCGGCACCGACGCCACAAGCGCAGTCGGGGACGGCCATTCAGGCGGCTACCTCTACGTCGAATGGAGTGAGGAAAGAGAGATCTCTCCACTACTGCTCCATTTGTTCGAAAGGATTCAAGGACAAATACTCAGTGAACGTGCACGTGCGGACGCACACGGGAGAGAAGCCGTTCACATGCTCGCTGTGTGGCAAGAGCTTCCGGCAGAAGGCGCACCTGGCCAAGCACTACCAGACGCACATCGCGCAGAAAACCGCGGCCGCCAACGGTGCCGTCAAGCCCAACAAGCAGAGGTAACGCGCAACCGCCCAGCCCTCCCCGCGCCCGCACACCGCTCACACCCCATTGATAGTCAATTGAACTTTATCATGGTGATATAATAACAAATGTATTTTCTTATTAATCGATACTTAAAGGCTGAAAATATCACAGATGAATTTGGTAAGGTGCTAATAAAGTAATAATTTATAGAGAAATAAGACAGTTACGAAAGAGAGATGCGAAGGTTCTCGGCCGTTAATCTTATTTGTTAATTTGTATGTAATTCCGCCCGTTACCGTATACATTTTAGCTTTAGCTAAGAACAGATACTTTTAAGTGTTTTACAGGATTAAATAAAATCGACTTACATTGCATATTTATTAGTCATAAATACTAGTTTACGTTAGAAGTCATATTTGTAAACAACGTTTTATGCATTTTGGTTTAAGTAGGTAGATATCTGACGCTAGTTCCTTGATGCGGCCCCCCTACAAGGCACTGGCACTGTGCTTCGTTAAGTGTTTGTTTGAACGGAGGATTATCGACAATGTGTCTCAAAGCAACATCAGATAAATAGCGAACAATGATGAGCACCGCTGGTGTTACTGGTCGCCGCGGCGCCGCAGTAATTTCTCCCGCTGTGCGACCGACTGAACTTTCTAAAAATAAAAATAAAAAAAGACTAAAAGAACGAGTATTCAGAACCCAGCATCTTTCACCGCTCAACTATCGCATCTCTTCACTGTGCTCCTCTCGGTTTGAACAGCGATTTTTTTTATTTTTTCAAATATGGCTGCGCTATAATTTTTCGACAATTCTATTTACTCAGAGTATCTCTGCGATGTTTAAGATAAAACTTTGTACAAAAAAGTTGAATACTTGCGCTATTATTATAATTTCTCTCGACTCCTCGGAAATTGGAACGTAATGGCTTGTTCGGGACGGGAGGGTCCATTATTCGAGTGTCCATATCGGACGACGCGACGCAGTGAACGGTTTCTCATTCCCAATATTACATCTTTCGCCTCATACTGGGAGAGGCCTGATTGCCCTCAGATTGCTATAAATTATAAATACAAGTGCTGTTTCAATCGCGGTCTTTAAAATGTGCTCCCTTTCTCGTCTAACAAATTGGCCTTTCTTTGTTCCGTCTGTGTGTTTATAACACTGGGCCTCGCCCTGTCATTATTTATATCTACGTGCCTAGATTCTCTCCTAGACATTGTTTACCGTCGAACACCTATGTTAGTAATCATTTTATGTCTTCCCATTATTGCCTACCAGTTATTAGCCATGAAACAGTTATCTTGAGTATGAAAGTGCATGAAAGTACTGTGCATGCTTACCTTCCACTTAGTGAAAGTAATTACCTAATACGAGTGTAGACATCACTCTAATCTGTTTCACTGACATTTTCAGATACCTTTCTATACAGTCAGGTGGATTGTGCTCGGTGTATTTCATCTATACAATTGAATGTTTTCGTTATTTTCGTGAGGATGTGAAATAATGGTTTTTCCTTTTATTTCCTTTGGAGAGACTTTCATATCAATGCGACATGTAGTGAATAGACCGAAAGTTTTGTGAAAGCGCTTTCATTCTACATGAAAAAAAAACACACACCATTAGGACAAATGAGGTCAAATGCATTCTTACAATAGGAGGAGCCAATGTGCTAAATAATGATTATCATCTAATGACGATGAACATTCGGTATCATAACGAAAACTAGTTAAATTAGTGTAAATTGGCAAATTCTGCAACATGATAATAATGTAATCAACATTTCAAAGACGTAACAGTACATATTCTTTAGTCGTTGCAGTTAGTTCAATTTGTTGGCCATTTAGTATCACAGAATGTATTTTTTTTCAACGAAATATATTCTCGGCTACGTACGTATGCACAAAATAATCAGGGGAAATAGACGTTTGATCAGATGGTACTATTATAATCAACTAAACTGAATGTTTTAAAAAGATATAGCACGAGCACACCTACTCAAGACATAATTTATGAACTAGGCGCAGCATTGTTAGAGCATTATGTACGTGGTCACTGATCAACGTGTCAGCACAGTACAATAAATAAGTTAATAGACTATACCATGCAGTGTCTATTACAATAGTTCAATTATCTGCTGTGATTGAAATTAAACCACCGGTATTAAGGTCAAGTTTTAATATTTCGACCTCCGCACGTCAGGCGCACAGTATCACACACAATGTCATACCGAAATGACCTAGTCATTTTTTTTCTATTAAACTATTCCATTAGACGTCTTTTGAAACTAATTTAACTATGCTTAAACTGCCTATTCATTGGCTAACTTGTAAAATAAAACAATAGACCCTGAGATTTACGTCTGACTCTATCATCTAGGAACTTTTATTTTCGCAAAATTGATGACGTCACTTGACCCTTCCGTCCGCAAGCTATGATTACATAAATATCTACCTACGTCTATACCGATTTGTTAATTTTAGATACAGCTTTAGTAGCTCCGATAGTTGCAACGTATTTGATTAATATTTACCTGGATACAAGAAAATTTAGTGAAATAAACCGGTGATTTCTAAAACCTTTTTATTAAATAGTAAGAAATTAATAAAACAATTTTGTAAATCAACAAATTAATTGAACTTAATTGAATTTGTTTCTTAAATTACAGTGTCTAAAATAATGGTATGTAGTATTTCTTCGTATCCGCTCAGACACTTGTCTATTTATAATTTTATCGATCTCTCTCATATTGTTTTGAAACTGCCACTGCAAACTTCTCTACTTACTTATAAATGCTAAGTTGCCGATATAAATATGCATCTTGCCAGTAGCAATACTGAAGAACAAAGAATGTTCAGTATTTAGCTATTTGTGAACGAACACTGCCCCTTGACGTGTGACTGTGACACTGTAAATAGTAACTCAGTGTTTATGTGGAAGTTACTTAAGTTTTTATAGTTCTGTGTCCCAACCCTTTAAGTATTTTGGTTTATTTTAACAATAATTTTGTATGAATGCTTTATAAGTACCTATCTAGTTGATATGATGAAATATGAAAGTTCTACAAGAACGCTTTTGTCTATAATCACAAAATAATCTTACTGTTATCTACAGAACAAATTACATTGCTTTACATTAGTGTTCACGCGGCATATCTTCTAAAATGAATTTCAGACTGAATTGTGTACCTACACTATCTCCTCGGTTAGTACGTGCATGTGACGCGTACTATGAAGCTTTCTATTGAGATTGTCGTAAATATGTTTAAAACTATAGTTTTATAGCCAGAGGAAACTCTTTAACAATACTCATTATCTTGTAAATATGTATCATGAATGAATTTTATAGAAAAGTTGACTTTGGAAGTAAATTTTATACTCTACCACTTGTATCTCATTAGATGGTATTTGAATTACTAGCGAATTTATAGTTTTAGTAAGTACCTAAATAAGAAACATTGAGAGATTTACCAGATTTACTTTAAGTTACTATGGCTACCTTCATAAATTATGTGAGTGCATAAATGTTTGTTAATATATTCATGTAATATATTAAATTATGTTGGTTTTTGAGTACATTATTTTGAAAAGGTTTATATCGATCGATTTTTATTGCATTTGTTCCTGAGTTGATTATTAGATTTTATTGATAATTATGTCTTGTTTATAAGGTTCTATTAGTAATTACATATTGCATGAATAATTTAATTTTATATAGTCTCGGAGTTGTTGTAAGGGAGACGTGGATGACGCGCTACCGACGATGATTTGTAATGTTCAATACTTTGTAAATACAGATTATTTATTTAAGGTCGTATCTCGATTCATGAGGGCGTCGCTGCCGGCTCTTCTTTCATTTCAATTAACATTATCTTAATTCATCTTCAATCTACCATAAACCTTATTTTTATCAAACTGATATTCTTAATAGTTTTAAGTAAGTTTTGTCCTGTTTCATAAATATTATAAACATTGTAAGGATTATCTACGTCGCCCTTAAGCTGAACCGTCCTGTACAATACTTCATTATTTATTTTTAGAATTATATTTTAAGATGAAGAAAATATAAAAACAAAAACATAATTGTATTGATTAACCGGAGCTGTGATTTTTTGCTTATCTGTATATCTATTAGACAGTGTGAGTGTGGTGCTGGACAGCAACTCACCGCACTGATTCAATCACTGAGGTCTTCCGAACACTGGTCAACACGTGCAGTGCTCTTGCGCCGCCTGCTTGCCTCTGACGAACGAGACACGTTTAATCAGAACCTGTTTTTGTACCGCGAATATATTTAGACATAACAAGACTATAAATGCCTACGAATATTGTAAATTGACCATAAATTGGGTTTTTTCCTAGATCATTATACTGATACTCGTAATATGACACACAAGTCGTGCTTCACATAATAACAATAAACTTCTTGGCAGTAAAGAAACAGATATTAAAATGCCTCATGGCCCGATAAAATAATAGTAGATAAATAACTAAAACCCAATATAATATTTTAATTAAACTTGAAAACAGAATACTCTTTAGTAATCAACTTCATAAAGCAGGTGCGCAAGGGCACTTCCCGTGGCAGCCGTGTCAGATATAATGTCAGATTAGATCTGGTCACGTTAAATCAGTATCACACCGTAAGGTACGTCTAATATAATAAATGTAGCTACCATAATTTTTACAACATTTACAGTTTTATAATGAGTTTCTTATATTTTTACTTTCCTATGTTAGTTTGCTAATAAAATGTTTTTTTTATATAATATGATATTTTGTTTTTCTTCCTTTATCATCAACATCATCCGACCCCGAATAAATTGGGTTAAGGGTGTTCCTTTTATCCTTGGCCTATGTTAAGAATTCACTGTCATGGGCTGAAGATATTCCACCAATCTACGACAGTGGAAATTCGATTCCCGGCTCCTCTTCTCTATATTCTGCTAGCAGTTATCAATATCAATCATCAATACATATAATAAATCTGAAGAAAAGTCGTTTATGTACAACAAAAAAAATCCCAAAATAAATAGCCAGAACAGAACCCATTATTGTTGGATTTTTTTTACGGTTTTGTTATTTTGTCTGTTTATCTGTTTAGTTGTGCACGCATCACGTAAAATGTACGAAACTAATGTAGATAACTTTTATACATAAAAATTGTGCGTAACTTGAAGCACTACTTAGTTAGTTTTTGTTTCCCAATACGATATTGTATCCCAGAGAGACTGTGTCTACCCATCATATGTGTACATTTCTAACAAAACTGATGAAAAATGAGAGTTTCTACAATAAACAGCCCAGTCACGAAGTTATGTTTATTTTAAAACTTAAAGCGAATTTGGTGAATATTAAGATTCTAATCATCAGTAGGTGGGTACTGCGGCAGGAGAACATAAATCTTCGAGTCATCACACAAATCTTCCACAAGTGCCTACAGGGAAGGAAAAGCTTTATTTCCGGGCTTTTCTCTTAGCGCTGTATGAAGTAAGTACCTGCACTCAAGATCAACCACTTTTAAAAGCGTAGATAGACGTACGCTCAAACCAGGAAAAAGACGAAAGTTATTTTGAGCTCAAATTATATCTTTGAAACGGGTTTTCCGGTATAACCACAAAACCCAAAACAAAATAAAAATGCAGTGACAAGTGTATTCAAGTTCTACTATCAGCTTTATATAAGAAAAAACGCCTATGTATGCCTTCTACCTGCATAAATATTGGAACCTATCTATACTATATATAATATTATAAAGCTGAAGAGATTGTTTGTTTGTTTGAACGCGCTAATCTCAAGAATTAAAAAATATTTTTGTGTTGGATAGACCATTTATCGAGAAAGGTTATAGGCTATATAACATCACGCTACGACCAATAGGAGCGGGGCACAAATGAAAAATGTTGCAAAAACGGAAAAAAAATATTCCTTTTTGAGAGTTCCAATTGCGTGCGCTGCACAGCGGTTAAAGTTACACAACATTCATGTATGCAGGGTAGGTAGGGTAGGGTAGGTAGGTAGCCAGTTGACGGGTGCGACGCCATGTGGGACGGCTAGTTCTGAATGTTTTGAGACAGTAGTTTAGTCAGTAAGGTATCTCCGTCATACTAATAGGAAAATCGGTATCCCAAATGAGCAGGCGGTACCGGATATTGGTGCAGTTTCAAGAAAAAAAACTTGCACGATTTTTGACAAGGATATATCAAACCCAGAGTCACCACATTTTCTATTGCCTACATCCGTTTAGTCAGGGCTATTGAATCATCCATAATACGCCAGGATCTTTGAAACAAATGCTTGTGTTAAAGATGCTTTTCGATTCTCCGGATACGGTTATCGTGTAAAAACAAAAACATTAATTAAGTAACGAACAATGAACCAGATTTAGCGTTAATTCAAAACAGTTTACCGAGTTAGGGGCCTCAGTTAAGCCATTGTGATAAGGTTAAGATGAGTTAACAAAAGGCATATATAAATAGTTGGCGGGTAGTGGACGGGCATTGTTTCCCGCGGTTCCGGCGCACACGCACTACCTAAGGCGGTAATTAGTTCTATTGTGGACGAACCGATGCTATCGACGCCACAAATACTTCCGATGGATTTACGTACCTGCTTTCCACTCATTGTTTACTTATGTGCTCTTTATTAATCGTCCGTCGCTCCATCCCGCCGCAGCCGCCGACCGGCACAAAGAACATCGCGCCCAATTAATTTCAGTCCAACCATGCGTTGTACAAACGATGTTAAACAAGAAACAAGCTCTTTATAGGGTCATTAAAGCATATTAAATTATAAAAAAGGTGAAGAAACAATTTTAGATAAATGTCGTAGATAAACACCTCCCTTATTCATATACAGAACATACGCGCAATAAAAATGGAAAATAAAAAACTGGATTCGTATCAATAGCAACAGGGAAAAGCAATACTTATGGGCAGACAACAATCCTTATAAAGTAAACAGAGCGATCGTACGAATTCAAAATAACTAAGTTATGAGCTCAAGAAAGCGGACAGCAAAACGGAAGTATAGCGGACGACCTTCCTTCATATAAACATAGTATTGTTGACGCGCGATCTGACGACTAATAAAAAAACAAGCTCATTTAAAGTTCAACATAAGTCGTGCCCGTATCATATGTTATAGTATGAAAGGAAAATATACAAATGTTGTAGCATACTTAATGTATACAGACTTGTGAATATTGTGAGGCACTTCAACTTTCTCCGAGTGATGGGCCGTCAATCATCATAAATTAGAGGCGATTTTCCAGTTATCACTTTGATACAACTTTGCTCTTAAGTTCACATAACCTCAAAATGCTAACGTGTAGGACTGATTGCTTTACCGTTGAAAACTGTAAATTTCACCAAATGTAATGATAACACTTAGTGGTGTATTATATGTTTAGAATGGAGGTTTTCCCGTCTTGGCATATCCACTCATACTTTAGGTACCACATCGAACAAACTGATATAATTAAAGCATCTAATGTTGTGCTTAGCTCTTAGGATATTTTCGAATGAAATTCTTTTTTAACCGTAAGTAAAAACGAGTGGTAGTAGAGCCTCCAGAGTTCGCAATCATTAGGAACATGGGAGAAAATTTGCAAAATTCGACAATTGCTAACCGATTAATTAAATAAAATGATCCACGGTTAAATCTAAAAAAATCATGACCGCAGTTATCTGTTCAAAACTATTACCTACTTTGTATAAGTGCTAGCTTAACCGCAGTTAAAGCAAGATACTCGTAACTATTAAGTTATTATTGCCAAAAAGGCACTGCAGGAAATGAACGAATGTTTAAGATGATAAATGATAGATACTCAGGGAGAAAACAACAGACGGTGTACGCATCGTAACCAGACGTCATTAGTTGGCGCTTACAGGAAATCGTACATTATAAGTGAAAACTGAGCATTCTGCATTTTCAACTGAACGCTGAGGATACTCAAGTCGAGTCACACGAATAGTTTGCAGTAATATATGAGTAATAGTCAATATTTTCTCAGCGGCCAGTAATGCACTGGCGGCGGACGCGCCGTGTTGTTTGGGCGGCGACTGTATCTTCCGTAATCACTACATCGGCTGCTCATCCTGCCATTACGGAACACAATTGGAATTTCCTAAAGGTCTCAATCAGATTTTATTGCTGGCTAGTGCCTGTTGATAGTTCAGCAATATTGTGTGGTTCTTTATAAGTATACAGGAAGAAATATTGATTTAAACTCATTACTAAAAGATTTGTTTTATGAAAAATCAGACTGAAAAAAATATTATTATTATTATGATATACTTTATTGTACACCACTTAAATAATTACAGGACAAAACATTATAAAGATCAGTGTACAATGGGCGGTCTTATCGCACAGGGCAATCTCTTCCAGACAACCTTTGGATGGACAAAACGAGAGGAGATAGACATAGGGCTAAATATTACGCAAATTAAACCTTTAAAAGCTTAATTAAATTTTAAAAAGCTTGTATAGGATGGATTATATTTATTGAATGACTTTCAAACATTTGTATAGTAGCAGCGATACCGAAATATTTTCCTCGTGTTGACTCTACGTCTCGAGGCGGACGATCTCTATTTCACTTTTTAATCCGCCTGTTACCCAGATATCTATCATAAACATCGTGTCAGACATCAAATAGGCACGCAGCTCTGACTTAAACTCACGCGTCATCTCCGATCAAAAGGGTTAACCTTTTCACAGTGATTAGAAAACTTCTAAAGCTGATTTATAAAAAATCAACTACCAAAATGATGCTTTCATTAGCCGCTCCAACTTTCTACCATAGATCTTACACGGAAGTTACATAGAGCAGAGATAAGTGGACAGAGCGCGATAAAATCGCGTCGATGGAGGTTCCATAATAAAGCTAATTTATTGTCGTTACAGGAGACTCACGAACACTAAACTTACTAGACAATGTAATGAAATTGCTTATTTACCACTGAAACCTATTCTTGATGGCGAAAGCTTTAATAGACAGAGGTTCTATTAGTCGCCGTTCGAAGCCAGTCGAAGAATCATTGTGTTCCTGCCAATCAAATTAACAAAGAAATAATTAAGTTTACTGCTAATTGTTTTAATGACACGTTCTATCAAAACTTGAATTGAATGTATCAGCAATTTTGCACTTATATACTTTGTGTAGTTATGACGGTTTTTATAAGATTTCCGACCGAAAACGAAACTTCGCAGATTGATTTATTAACTACTAGCTTTTACCCGCGGCTTCGCTCGCAGTGAAGCCATTTTTTTTTTATAAATTATTTCCTATGTTACTTCTAATACCTCCAAGAATATATTTACAAAGTTTCATGATGATCGGTTCAGTAGTTTTTGCGTGAAAGCGTAACAAACAAACTTAGATTCACATTTATAATATTAGTAAGGATAATTTTGTCGCTCTTTAGGAAAACGTAGCGTAGCAATAGTTCTTGTAAATCTGTGTATCTTTGCACTCGTGGTGAGAGATCCCAGCCACGTATTCTTCGTCAAATACGATGCGGTCAATGGTCGCATCATAAATCCTTGTAAATTCTGCTAACTTATTCGCGTGCATTTATTTTATTCATATGAGGGAAAAATGCATCGACATTTAATTCTACATCATTGTGACTTTTATGAGCTTCTTGAAGAATTATACGACACATGCAGATGCAGTTGACGCCATTAACAAAAATAAACCTAATGTGGTATTCTAATTCAGCTGCTTTGTATTCCGTACCCGAACAGGCTGACAATGAAACTGAGTTTTTTTATCAAAATGCTTCTTTTGTAAGCGACACTTTTTGGTCTAAACCATGAACAATATTTTTTTACACAAACTATTTAAAACAAATTAGTCATTCGCAGTCCGTGTACATTTTAATTTACATAATGTTGAGTCATTAATCGATCGCGCCATTTAATCAAAGTAGTTTGTGCAAAGTTGGTCATCCGTGCGAAATGTGTATGGCATTTTTATTGTCATTTTAATCATTTAATGGAAGCTGCTGTTTTGATAATGAGAACCAGGAAGTAATCGTGATACAACAAGGCTAAGCTTATGAATTAAGTAGAAAAGCAAACCATTAAAAACGTTTTACTGAAGATTCAGTTATACCGTACCTTTCCCCACATACTCTTCTACAAATTGCAGGCCTTTCAAACCTCTTTTTAGAGCACCACTGACATTTAATCAACTAAACTAAAATATCGTGGTTAAAGTATAAACAGACTAGCACTTTGCCCGCGTCTTCGTTCGCGTGATTTCGTTTATCCTATGAATGACTCTCTTATGTGCAGTTAGTGAAGGCGACCAAAAATAAGCTATTGTTAAATCATAAAAAAATGGGGTATAGTAGATATACAGTGTTTATTGGTTTAGGAAGATTATTTGTTTGACTTAAAGAATAATGAATTTTAGGTTACCGCCACAAAGTAAAATCCTCCCCTAGTGATGAAGCCTGAATCAGGTGTTTAACAATAGAAAATCAATTGTTTCCTAATTACCACATACAGTCTACCGCCATTTTGCCCCGTTGAGGGTCGAGTTTGGAACATCCCAAATATGTTATTCACGCTTTCCCTTTTTTTATTATTCGTTTATGTTAGTAAGGTTCCTCAATAAAACTAACACCCCTTAACCCTACCTGGAGTGTAGTTTTAAAAATCATTTTATGTAAAATTCGATTAATAACATCATCTTCAAGTAATAAGATTTTTCATACAAACAAATTTTGCCCCTTTTCACCCCCTTAAAGGTTGAATTTCCGAAAATTCCTGATGACTGATGGAGTAGTGCTCCCCTTAGAACTCCACGTCAAAAATGACAACCTGTCCAGTAAGATTCTTAGATTAGGGTTAGTTGTTGAAAAACATTAATGACAACCTTTATTGTTTACATAGGTTGGTACTTATGTCAAGTTTCAAGTTTATTAACCCAAGAAATATGATACTTCAAAAAAACTTTGAAACCCCTACATCGTCTTTTCGAGGAAGATTCGAAAAACTAATAACGATAGCCTTTATTGTTTACCTTGGTTGGTATTTATGAAAACTTTCAAATTTATTAACCCAAGAAATATGATTCTTCAAAAACACTTTAACACCCCCTAAATCGTCTTTTGGGTGTAGATTAAAAAAACTAATAATGACAATCTTTATTGTTTACTTTTGTTGGTATTTATGTCAACTTTCAAATTTATTAACCCAATAAATAAGATTCTTAAAAACAAAAGCACTTTATCCCACCCTAAATCGTCTTTTACGGGTAGTTTAAAAAACTTAAAATGACAACCTTTATTGTTTATACAGGTTGGTATTTTTTGTCAAGTTTATTAACCCACGAAATTAGATGTTTCAAACAAACTTTAGCACCCCCTAAATTGTATTTTGGGGGTTGATTCGAAAAACTAATAATGACAACCTTTATTGTTCACTTTTGTTACTAGTTATGTCAACTTTCAAATTTATTAACCCAAGAAATAAGATAATTGAAAAAAAAAATAACATCCCCTTAATAACCTTTTGGGGGTAGTTCGAAAAACCAATAAAGACAACCTTTATTGTTTATTTAGGTGGGTTGTTATGTCAAGTTTCAAGTTTATTGACTGCAGTTGTAAGATTCTTCAAACAAACTTTAGCACTCCCTTAATCGTCTTTTGAGGGTAGACCCTGGTTACCGACCCGAAGAATTGCCAAACTTAAGTGGCAGAATAATTGCTCGCAGAATGGATGGCCGATGTGGCAGAAAAGTTCTGGAGTGGCGACCGCGAGCTGGAAGACGTTGCGTTGGAAGGCCTCCCACCAGGTGGACCTGTTGAAGGTTGCTGGGATCCGCTGGATGCGAGACGCATGGGCCTGGTCAATGTGACGATGCTTGGAACAGGCCTATGTCCAGCAATGGACTTCTTTCGGCTGATATGATGTAATATAACTGGCGTAATGTGGGGGTGTACTATATGTGCTCGCCGCGAATCAGAAGCGGTTACGTTTTATCGCCTCCCACCAGGTGGACCGATGACCTGGTGAAGGTTGCGGGGATCCGCTGGATGCGGGACGCATCGGACCGGTAAATGTGGCGACGCTTGGGACAGGCCTATGTCCAGCAATGGACTTCTTTCGGCTGATATTATGTAATATAACTGGCGTAATGTGGTGGTGTACCAAATGTGCGCGCCGCGAATCAGAAGCGGTTGCGTTTTAAGGCCTCCCACCAGGTGGACCGATGACCTGGTGAAGGTTGCGGGGATCCGCTGGATGCGGGATGCATGGGACCGACAATGTAGCGACGCTTGGGACAGGCCTATGTCCAGCAATGGACTTCTTTCGGCTGATATGATGTAATATAACTGGCGTAACGTGGGGGTGTACTATATGTGCGCGCCGCGAATCAGAAGCGGTTGCGTTTTAACGCCTCCCACCAGGTGGACCGATGACCTGGTGAAGGTTGCGGGGATCCGCTGGATGCGGGATGCATGGGACCGACAATGTAGCGACGCTTGGGACAGGCCTACGTCCAGCAATGGACTTCTTTCGGCTGATATTATGTAATATAACTGGCGTAATGTGGTGGTGTACCAAATGTGCGCGCCGCGAATCAGAAGCGGTTGCGTTTTAAGGCCTCCCACCAGGTGGCCCGATGACCTGGTGAAGGTTGCGGGGATCAGCTGGATGCGGGATGCACGGGACCGGTCTATGTGGCGTCACTTGGAGGAGGCCTACGTCCAGCATTGGACGTCTTTTGGCTGATATGATGATGATGATGACTATGAGTAGATGTTGTTACATCGCCATATGTTTTGGCATTTCTCTGCGTCAAAAAAGGAGTTGAGAATTAGAGGAATTTATACGAAACACTATTGATACACCGTCCGAGTAAAAATACAAAGGGTTCAAAAATAAAAAAGCAATATATTGTATTATGCCACAAAGACATAGCTCAGTTTTAATGCACTTAATCACAAATATTAAATGTTATCTTTATAAAAAAAAAACACTAAAAAAACAAACCTACTGCGAACAAACATTAATCTTACATTATTTAATTGAAATAATTTCATCAAGATCTTTCATTAAAATGTCTTAGAACCAAAATAAATAAATACATAACTACTCTAAATTACTTTCAACGTATCAAGTAGCTTAAACTGTGCGCTGACTTCTGACTGCCTTTGGGTTTTTACCCTGGTTTTAATATCACAAAAGTATATAATCATTATCGCTGTATGTTTTACATAATTATACAAAGTGATGATCTATAATCACCGAAATAAAATTTGATGTAGATTTCTCTCATTATAATGTCCATAAATGATATAATTTGAGCATGAGCGCCGGCAGGACTATTTTCTAGAGGTTGCATCTTCAGCACCTTAAGTGCCGAGATAGAAATATCTTCGTTGACTTAGCAGAAAAGTATAAGAAATAAAAATAATGAAGATTTCAAGAGTGAGCGAAGTGAGCTCGAAAATTTTAGCACCTCGCCTCGGAAATGCTAGGTTCCTTATTATAATATGATGCTTTTTATTTTCAACAGTTTTTTTTTTTAATTTTAATGAAAGTTAGGCGGTCGCAAGCACTCCGTTGTACAGTCCTGGCGCCCATAATTTTGATTATGAACTTATAGATACACTGTCTTATTTAATGAGGTGAACTTAATAACTAAAAAAATGAGTTTCATTTGATGTATGTTATCTACTTATAATACTTGTATCATGATATTAAACAGAATCTAACGAAATTTAAATTATTATTGAATAATTGAAAAACAATTGTTGTACGGTTAGCGAACGAAAATCTTATTTGTTTTTTTTTTCGCCAACGTACATGTCATGTAGTGTCAGAGTCCTTACAAACATAAGTCGTCATGTACGTAAAAACATATTTTTTAAAATCTTCTATTAGGTACTTTGTCTATGTGATACAGATCAATATTAATATAAATACTAAGTAGTATATAAAATGTCATACATGTTGTATTAAAAACTACATAAAGACATCAGTTCTTTGCAGTTTACTTCTTGGGGTCTCTGTAGACGCCCATGAAGAGGATCGAGTTGGTGGGGCGTTCGTAGATAAGGTAGACGAATGGGAAGTTGGCAATGAACTTGCTGGGTTCCGCCGGCCGTGAGGATCGGAAGCCGAAAATCGCTGTTGCTGCTGCTGCTACTGTGCCTATTAACGAAAACGCACTTTAATTATATTGTGATAAAAGTGGCAAAATTAAAAAAAAAGGGCAGCCATCGATAACGTTTGTCAAACAGTCCAATATGTATAGGATTGACATGAGCTACCGGAACATCGTGTCGTCAATCCCATTTAATTTTAGATTTTTGAAACCGTTTGACTGACAAAAAAAAACACATATTCACGATCTATCTGACCAAAACCAGATGTATCCTCCGACTGCACAGCAAGATTTTCATCTTGTTTACGTCTTTTTAGTTCGCTTTTTAAGCAGTCGGATTTTTAGAATTTTTGAATAAACTTTTTTTATTTACCACTTTTTAGTTCTCTTTTTTTATAAATAGGTACATTTAAACATACAAGTGTTATATATTTTTGAAATCGCTTCTTAAAACCCTTTACTTTGATACGTCACACGATAGAATTGGATCACAAAAAAAATTTGGTCACCCACAATATGGCGCCCAAAAGACGCCATTTTACTATTTTAATGTAGCCAGTGACACTCGCAGGGTTAAGACGAATAGATTGTCGTAAGAATCAACATAATCGGCCAACGCGTTTGATCTCTAGAACGCCACATAGGAACAAACATACATACATAGACTGATAAACACATTACCCTCCTTCGGCAGTCGGGTAAAAAGGCAATTAGTCTAGAAGTCAAGGTGCCAATATAAATGGAAGAAAAGCTTTCTTACTATTGAATTTGCAATATTCATTTTCAAGATATATTTCACAACACTTGCTCAGCAAAAAATTTGAAAGAAAGCAATATTTGCATAGTTTTCCTTATACCCTTCTTTTTTGCAGAATAGTGAAAGTTCAAAATTCGCTAAGTGCCTTGTGATTCAGATTTTTATGAGCGGCTTTAATAATATAATGATGAGCTGAGTTTCGAGTACTATTTCGTCAATGACTTGCTATTTGTTGCTCTTAACTCCTAATTGATCTGCGGTTTCTTACCTTCCTCGTCGTTTTGGATCTTCGCCTTGTGGACGGCGTCATCGAAGAGAATGCCGCGCTGCTCCGACAACGTGGTGAAGTCTGCGGTTGCGTTGAACAAGTCACCTACTCCAAGTCTTTCCAACACCTGAAAAAATTAAGCAACCATTTTTTGCTTTCTTAAAATACACATGTGAAACCACACACTAACCATAGAATTAAATCATTTTGGTTACAGATAGATAGTAATATCTATTATAGCAGCAGAGCGGTCGAAACCAAATTAACGATGTTCAGTAATGGTTCGAGCCCGACTTGCAAGTTATAGATCCGAATCTAGCCAAGCATACACTTTACTTTGTCACCACTGCTGTAAAATCTATGAAGGAAAATATTATAAGGAAGCCTTTATTTCGACAATATTCATCAACAAACTGTGGCCCTACTCGATCTCACAGAGAAGTCTGTGCCTAAGCACTGGGAACGTTCTAGGTGTTACTCTTTGTCTTCTTTACTTACGCCTCTCATTGGCAGGCTTCTCTCAACTGTGAACTTGGGAATTTCGACGATGACTTCACGACCCATGTAGCCTTCTTCTACCACGGCAGCGAGACGCTCAGGAGTCAGGTTGGCGATAATGTTGGTCACTCCTGTTGACAAAGAATCTTTTATGAAATGGGAATATTATACCTACATATAATAATAATTGGGACGGAACATCTTCATCTACACACTTCATCTTCAGAGAAGAGGATCAGTCTAAACATTATTAGATATTTCTATGTAATGTTTGGGAATACGTGTTAAATATACCTACTTATCTTCGCCAATAATATTAGATATATTTTCGTACAGAACGAGCCAATTGAGCATAGAACTGCAATAGTTTCAGAATAATTACTAAATGATGTAGATTAGTTAAACTAAGGAGTCACACGAGTAATAATATCTATGGTAGCAAGCAAAGTATGATTGATGAAACGTCGGGAGCAACAGGTCAAATAAAGCAAGAAATAATCCAACACTCAAATTGGCGGGTACCGTTATCAACCGACTGAACTAGAAAGCACGGTTAACAGTAAGTACCATCATTCATATCAGGTTAAGCGCTCAGATCTGTATCAAACATAACGCAGGCGATAGTATCGAAAGTGTTTTTTGACGTCAAAAAGCAGGAAGTTCTCAATACGAATGTATTTTATTTTGCAAATTATTGCCGCAATCAAGATCGATAGCATTTCACAATCAATATCAAATAATTTTTAAAAAAATATAAAAAGTTAAAGAAGCGTGTTAACGACCGCCTTGATACATGATTCGATTTTTTAAGGTTCCGTATCCGAAGTGTAAAAACGGGACCCTATTACTAATTTTTGGTCCTTTATTTTCGGCGCCTTTACCGTTCTTTTTGTTTTCGCTCTATCTCAAAAACGGTAATAGCATAAAATCATCAACATTTATACGTATATATGTGCTATCATTACATTATGATAAAATCTAGTCAAATGCGAATCGGACATGCGTGCTATGGGTTTGAAATCCTACATGTTTCGACACTCGCAAAACCTATATTATGGTACTTGACGTTGACCTGGAATCATGAAAGTTCGCAAGAAGTAAGGTCTCCGGTACGGAAGACTTCTAGTGTACTTAGTACTTCTAGTAGACTTCTAGTAGACTTCTAGTAGACTTCTTCGTATACGAGTTGGACTCGCACTTGGCAGGTTTTTTAATACAATTTTCAATTGTTAATTTTATTGATCTTTACGGTTTACAGTGCATTCATGGCCTACAATTGATTAGTTGGCATTGATGTGTTATGGTCTTCCGACATTTGTTACAAACTACACTTATCTACCTACCCTTCTTACCTAGACCTACCTACCTACCCTATTTACCTAGACCTATCTATCTGCCCTACTCACCTAAACAAAACTACCTCCCCGTTGTTAAAATTCCTCGCAAAATTAAAATGTTTATTTTATTGATCTTTACGTTTTACGATGCATTCATGGCCTACAACAATTAATCAGTTGGCCTTGTTGTTTTATGGTGTCCTGACATTTGTTACAACTCTTGATTTTATGAGAGATTGTGGTTGACTTACCCCCAGTTTCCCAGCTCTAAATTATCGGAGAATTAATGTGACAAATTGTCAAGCACGCGTTATCTGCTGTGATTGGTTGAATGAATTTTCAATAGCCAATCACAGCAGATAACGCGTGCTTGACTATTTGTCACATTAATTCTCCGATAATTTATAGCTGAGAAACTCAGAGTCAATCTATTCACTGCAAACAAAAAATCCGTATTCTGCGCAGTAAAATCGTAGCGAAGTCAAATATTTAAAAATTATTTTTTATGAGGAATGTTAACGATACTGATAAAGAAAATATAGTACTCTATAACATAAAATAAAGGGAAGTAAACTAACCTTCCTTCATGGAATAAGGAGGCAGTAAAATGTACATGCTGATGTCGTTGCCCTTGTATGGCAGCTCCAGGATCTGGGCTCCAAGCTCGTCGCTTACCACTGCAAAGGAAAATATGAATACAATCGTAGTCATTACTGGTTAACAATTTAGGGCGGGTTCCTAATTTGAGTTTTCAGAGTTCAAACGTGTCAATCTCTACTCTACTGTGTTTAAAAAAAAATACAGGTTTTCAAGCTAAATTAGAGATTGACAAATATTCAACTTTGAATTCTCAATTTAGATATCAAGTAACCGGGAGAGAGAAAAGATTAGAGGTATATTCTCAGGTATTAGTTTAATGTTTGAATTTCGTTCGTGGAAATTCAATTCGGAAACAAATACCGATAGAATTAAAACCAAAAGAAGTTTTTGACTTCATCTTAGTCTCATTTTGTTTCTGTATTAATCGTAATTTGAGTTCTAATATGGATTATTGTGATATTATATCGATTTGGTCTAAAATAATAACTTACTGTAATGGAAAGTTCCCTTCTGCTTCATGAATGGTACGAGAGTCTGGCGTGTCTCAGACACAAAGAAGGGCTCCTTCTTTGTCCTCTCCTTGGGGAACTTGGAGGCCCACACACCCTTAAAGTATGCGGCATTGGCCAGCACTAGCTTAGTGGCTTGGGAGACTCCATCTTCAGGCACCAGGTCCTTGATGTTGTTTTTGGTGACGCGGCTGACCCAGTCGTTGATGTACAGGCGAGCAGCTTCGGGGTTCTCACGGAAGTTCTGTAAATTTATTGGTAGGTATGCTTTTTTTATATAGGCTTATTATTTTTGTTTAAAACGTGTTTAGGTAAGTACTCCATTTTCCTTGCTATTGTTTCAGTGCAAAACAAATAGCGTCTACGCAGTAGTGGATAAAAAGGACAAGATATTTGTGTACGTAAAATATTGAGGCAACATTGTCAGCTGGCTCCACGTTTTCTACAGAGTAACAGATAAGGACTTGAGGACACGTAGGCTGTCGATGATGAAACTCTATGCGAATTGAGCAAAGCGAACAGTTTGCTAAACACTTACGCAAAACGACTTTATTTCGTCAAAGTAAGTAGTAACTTATAATACTTACTAGCTTCTTCCACCGGTTTCGTCCGCGGGAAAATTATTCTAAGGGAACATAATCCCGAGATAGAAGTATCCTATGTCCTAATCAAGGACTTGGACTACGCGTGTTTTCATCAGACCAAGTTAAATCCAATCGGGTAACAGCCCCAGTTGTCGCAGTTCAATCGAAATCCGTACAAACTGCAGTCCAGTGTCCGTGAACAGCTTGTTGACGCTCGTGAATTGATGATAACTGTCGCTGTTGCTGAAGTAACTTATAGAACAATGGTGATAGTTACCAGGGGCTCCAGCTCGTCGCCGAACAGGTCCAGCATACACTGGCGCACCTGCAGCCCGGTGTCCGTGAACAGCTTGTTGGCGCTCGTGAACTCATAGCTGTCGCTGTTGTTGTTAGTCGCTCGAGAGCGCTGGTCCACCTTGTAGGCCGTCATCAAGTTGATCTTGTCCTAGAATTCAATAAACGATGCTGTTTAGTTTCTGTTTTATTATTTAATCACTTTGTTATTAATTTAAATCAGTCTTTATGATTCACAACACAAAAGACCATTTTCACAACAAATTACACATTGTGTTTCCACAAAATAACAATGACATATTATTTCCTGGTTGTAAACCTGTACAGTTCTCGATTGTTGCTTTGGATAGGCAGTTATTTTTTTATTTATTAAGTAAAAAAATGCCTAATCAGAAATAAAATTGTTACATACCATACTTTCAGCAATCCTCAAGGACTCCTTCAACGAGTGTTCAGTTTGTCCTCCCGCGGAGAAGTAAGCTAGCAGTAAAGCGTGGTACACGGAGAAAGGAGAGAAGAAGATGTTGTCATCAGGGACTGCCTTGTTGATAGAACTGAATAAGTTGAGTGTGAACTCCAGCTGCCCTCGGTACAAGGAGGTACGAGCTTCGGGGTCCAATTTCTTTGAGGAATCATCTTTGTAGAAACACTGGCTGTTGACGGTCGCGATGACCAGAAGGCCCACCGCCGTTACTTTCAACATGTTGACTCTGGAACAATTGAACAACTTATATGAGAAGTTGTTGCCTCAAAACACTTTTAACAAAACGTTACATAAATATTTTAAAAAGGCGTCAGTATATATTTTCAGGAAAAATGACAAAGCGAACAATATGTACCTAAGACCCTTCGTGTTTAACATCCCAATGTGTATGTGACTTCTCTGTTAGAGCACACTTAGTTATATACTGTTCACATGTGTCATTAGGTGAATACCTATCAATAATGACTCACAATTACTAACATGTAATACAGGTGTAATAAGCTCGTGTTATCAGTAAAAAATATTTAGTAAAGGAATAAGGTTTTTACACGTAAGTTATAAATAGATATCGAAATTAAGGGTCATCAGTAAAATTCTTGCGTCAAGATTGCAATTGTTTAGGTACACGTAACAGACAAGTCAGGACTAGTTCAGTTGGGAATAAACCTTAACGTTGGCGGAACAATTGGGTTTTTTTTCAGTAAATCACAGTTGACATGTTAGACAATAATTACAGCACAATTAAGTTTTAGATGATTACTCAATATTCAGATTTTTTTTGCGTTACATAAAACATTAGTTGCTGATAGTAATTAGTTAAGGCCAAGGCAATTTTGAGGAAACCGGGGATAGGCCATGTCTAGAATGACCAAAATTGCCGTTGCCCATGACCAAAATTTTTGCCTTATCGTTTTACGATCAAAACCGGCTAAAATCGATAGATTTGGTTATTATGATTACAAAAGTACTAATTTCAGTAATTTTTCTGCGTCGCGTCTGGCCTGATTGCATTGTTTCAGGATTTAGTTGAACGATATATTTAAAATACCATTAACACAATTTTCAGATAGCAGTAGCGTCACACGTACTAAGCAGAACAGCTAACACTAAGCAGTACAATTTGAGAAATTTTAAAATGAGACTTAGAAAAAAACCCATAGAAAATCATGTTTTCAAGTGAACATCGGTCAGTTCATGAGAATATAATCACTTTTTAGAAGAAATTGTGAGTATTTTATGGGTTGAAAACATTTTGAACGTGTTGAAAAATTTGACGTATCGGCAATATAGCATTCTGTCTGAAAACTGTTGGACATGGTGAAAAAATTTGCACAGACTTAGAAAAACATTGTATAAAACAAAATTAATGTAACTTTTCAATACTAAGGAATCATTAAAAATCGTATTGCAGCGTATTTACGTCTATCAAGCAAATGAATAAGTTGCAACACTCAAACTCTCAGATAATTATTAATAAAGAGCTTACCCGAAACCATCGAAATGGCATTTAAGCATTGTTTGGAGTTAACTCGTTAAGAATCGATTTTCATAGGCGGAATGAAAATTTTATGAGGAGTGAAATGAATAGAAGCGTTAACTCAAAAGCGTAACGTTTTCTGTGCAACGTAGGTACCTTATGCACCTTTTATTTTGCGATCATGTATGACAACCAAAGGAACCACGAGGTTAGATTTTTACCGAATCAATATGAAAAATGTGAATAGAATAAAAATATATATATGCTTTCAGTATTATAATAGATGCATTTATTTATCTCCTATACTTATTGCATATTCAAAGACAATCGTACTTAAGGAGTAAACTCCAATCGTCAGTTGGATCTGACGACACACGTACATTTTTAAATAAGTTCTTAAACAAAGAAAGCACCGATCATTTATCTACCGATAAGGTAAACAGTATTGAGGGACAAAACTAACTTTGCCGTTAGAAATCTGTTGCCCCCCATGCATCGACATAAGTCGCGGTCCGTTTACCTACTGCAAATAAGTTAATAATCTTTTTTAGGGTTCCGTATTCAACGAGATTCTTAGTACTATAAAGATATAATTTGACATGGAAATACATATTAATCACGCCGACATAGTGGTAAGATAAGATAAGATAAGAGTCAAAAAACTTTTTTTGGTTGCCTCCTGTAAACGTAAAGTGGGGGTGTTTTTTTTTCTCGTCTATCCCATGGTGTAGGGTATCTTTGGATAGGCCATTCAAAAATATTACGGGTCTGTGAAAATCATTTTTCGATTCAGGGATCCTTTTGCGTAAAATTAAGCTTTAATGACCCCGCTCCACCTATACAGGTACAGATTTATCTAGTAGGTATAACGATTTTATACAGTTTTGTCCGTAAACCGATGTGAAATAGTTTTGCCCGTGGGCTCTCGTACTATGACGTCCGACCTGCGATATTACATATGGTGATCTAATAAATAAATGCGTTACCAATATCAAAAACACGGAAAGCTTCGGCCTCGTTAGTCAGTAAGTCTGTTATGCTCAGTAAGTTGGTAGGTACCTATTGTGAAACAACGTAACGAGCCTGCGGTTCAATAATCTATGTTAAAAAGCGCAAAGCTAAGCCAGACAGAATTTATTTTATCTGTGAACATTTCACCGCGCTTTCTCCTCAGAGAGGTGGGGTAGTGCGGTCAGCTACCCACGAAACATACAGCATGCCATAATCTACGATTCGTCAGTACTTTGAGATTTCGCTCATTTGAGATCATTTGGGTCTCGTTCTATACTTCTGTTACTGGCCATCATAAGTACCTATTGACCTTGTGCATCGAGTCATCTAAAATGATACTAGAAAGTCAAGAAACCAAAAAACGAGCTTAGTGTCTGGATCGCTAGATTATCGTACGATTGTAATATATTCTTTTATTTTCTTATTAATTATAATAACCTTTCAAACCCGTTTCATTTTTTCATATAAATTGAGCAAAAAACATGCCAAAATTGGTTGAATTTGACTGGATCGTCTTCGCTTTAATTATACTGCCAAAGTGCCCATAAACATGACCGATACTTAGACCAATTACCTACATGTAGATATAGAAATATCTTGTGAAAGCTAATTAATAAAATCGTATGTCAGATCTCGATACCTAATTAAATAATGTAGGTTCAAAATGAGGGTCATATCTGTTAGCTGCTCAATCATGTCCGGCAATGGCGTGTGTTTTATTAATGGCCTCAGTCAACACTCAGCCTCGTCCGGGGCTCGTTACATCTGCCGGCTGACCCCACAGAGTTCCGGAATGCACTGATTATACGGATGGGAAAACCCCAGCCGTATTGCATGTTACGCTTGTTAAAGCTTAACCTGATAACCGACACGCGTCTACATACTGTAATCAGGTTAACATACGTATACACGACTTGTACAAACGTGTTATAACATTTTTTACATAACGCCTGGCGCACAAATGCTGCACATGACATAATTCACCTGATGCATGTTCATATTCAGAAAACCTTCAAGAATCATTAGTGGATTCTGAGACTCGATTTTCCTCATGTGTTCAGACAGTGATTAAAAAAAACTAAGATGTAACCTCTTCATCTTTAGAGTGACTCATCGACAAGGATGTACCCAGTCTTCAAGAAATAACACCGTCTTATGTAAACGAAAGTGGTACACGTGAAGTGTACCGTTTCCGAGATATACTCTTATATAATGAGTCAACAATTATTTATTTTAATTTCATTTGACCTCACATTAAATACCCAAGCACATCTAATTTTCATTCAATCTTTGCATACAATTTTACGATAAGGATGTTGATTATTGGTACATTTGAATAGCCACATTTATTATCCAAGCGCCCAAGCATAACAACAATGCAGCAATACTTTGACATGTTTTATCTACCCGGTATGAAAATATTATTATAATTGAATTATATTTTAATTATGAATTTTAATTAAATCTTATTGTTATGATTGATTTTATACTATGTTCTGTATTTTTTTTGGTACTAAATTTTTGACGTCAATATCTTGTAGATAGAGCTGCATAGCGACATACTGACTTTGACCTAGTTCAGCTGCAGATGATCCGTCCGACACTTTTAAAGTATTAGTTTTTAAGTCACAATGAATCCAAATTGAGTATCTTTTCCTTGGTAAAAAAAAACCTTTTTTTATTGTAAATTCAAGATGTTATTATTGCAAAATTACAGGGTCATTTGATTCGACGGAAGGGACAAAATGACGCAGTGAAAATATATTATCATTAATTCACATATTGTATGCGTGCAGAGAGGTGAACAGTGTGACGTCATAGGGAATCCCAGCCTCCCGTGAGTCGCGAGTAGGTCACACGGTGGCGCCACCACCGTTCGCTCAGTACCGCTCAATGCTTGGATTTCCCTTTGAAATCAATGCTGCAGCGAAAGTCAGGCATCACGTCATCCTCGACACATTTGTTACACAACCGGATCGAAATCCGTGTCACCACGGTATTGATAATATCTACTTAAAAATATCTACGGTGCCTCAAAAACTGTGATTGATTGGAATACAATGAAATGACAACAATGAGTCAGGTTTTGTCTGAAATCATGAGTTTTAAATAATATAAACCAGGTTTCACAATATTTTGGGATGACAGTATAGTTTGTGTGCCTATTAATAAAAATAAGATCACCGTTGACAATTTGTTTATTGAAATGAAAAGATTTAAACTGAAATGATAATATACAAATTGTCAACATTTACTTAGATCGTATAAAAGGGATTTATTAGTACATTTTGGGTCAACAGCGGCATGTAGCCGTGCACTATACACTATTTTCGAAAAGCCATTTTGTGCAAGTTTGGGATGCTGATACTCGTATTGGTATTACCATTGCCAAAGTCCATATTCTATTGTGAAGGCATTTCACTAGTTTATACATTTATATATATGGAAATATAAGGAAATGCCTTGAACTTTTCTCATATTAGGTGATTCGATTTAGACAATCAGTCACTACAACAGAGTAGGTCATTTTAGAACATTCCTATTTGGGAAAGGTTTGCCAAATGTCGTGTAAATTTTTTAAACTTTACTGAATGACAGTATAGTGTGAAAATTCAGTGGTAAACAACATGTAATACTTCGGTATGTTATTAAGTTACGGCACATTTATTAATACTTAAATTAACACGCATTTTAAACATGTCTTACTTTTATATGTATGTAGGTACTACTAACTGACGAATACTTTTAGAAAAAATAAAACAACTACCCTCATAAAATGGCGTAGCCAATTTATTTGTGTTAAGTAGGTTACAGTTACAGTCATTATGCATATAGTTTTATTTTCCGCCAGCATAACTATGTGTATCATTACAACAATATTTATGTTTACCAGACTATAAACGAGAATGGAGCCTAATTTTTTATAACCCTTGAAGGAAAGTATTACCTACAATATGGACATATAACGGCTAGACAGCTTTACTTTTTTATCTCTATTCAAGGCTAAGAACAGTTGTGCCTGCACAAATCTAGACTGTAGACACACACAAGACACACAAACAAATAAATATTAAAACTATACATTAATAATCTCTAGGCACACTAACAAAGTTGTACAATCGATTTTACTAGTTGATAAAGAATGAAAAAAGCCCAAGTCATCGGTTTTACAAACGCACGTACGGCAGCAACAATTTCACGGATTTTCGCTGTCCCAATTGAAAAGGCCGCGGATTTCCCGCAAGTCGCAATACGGTATTGTGGTTTCTCCCACAATTCAATAACACCCAGCATCCGTCATTGTCTCATAAATATCTGCAATGCAGATATTTATCCACAAGAACACAATATAACAGCGATTATCAGATTGTTCTTACAATAATTGTAATAAATAAATAATATCCTCCTTCTTCCTCAAAGGCCGTCTGACATTAACTTCGGGTTAGCCTATCTTAGGGCAGTTACCCACTACACGTCCGTGTCCGAGATTTGAGTTCCGAGTTCAAAATGTTCTGAATTATGTCAGATTGTGACGGATAGTTTCCGACAAGAAGAACTACGGCTACTTCTGAACCGAATTTTCACGGACATGGATCGGATGTAGTGCATAACCGCCCTGAGGCTCTAGACAAAGTTTCATTCTATCAACGACATTCTATATGTGACATTCAGTAACTGAAAGAGAGTTACCGCGGTCCTGGACTCTTGGCACAAGCAACTGAATGAACAGGGGTGGATTTTAGTTAGTTAAAGACTGACACGCCCTCCCGCTCAGCTCCCGCTCCACACAGAGCGGGAGAAGTCATTGGATGATTGCAGAAACCGAAAAAAAATATGTCATATGCAGAAAAACTGACTTTTAATTTTTGACTTTTTGACATTACATAACTCAGTATGTCACAAAAGACTTGCTTTTTTTTTTCACTGAGCGCAATTATATGTGGTGTCGAGTCATCGACTGATCTTTCTTATATTAATATTCCAGATTGTTCATAAGTGAACGGGGATAAAGCCTGCTTATCATTATTTTATTGCAAGGAGTTCAATTAAAGGTGTATTGGGCTTATATCGCTTTTTATGTGAATGGTCGACCGCCACAAACTCCGTATGCGCACCGCGTATTGCTGAATGTAACTAACTGTTTTATAAAACGGACAGCGAACTCTGGTTTTTATTGAATGTTTTATGGAGACATTTAACTGTCGAAAGTTAAATTTAATACATGATAATGATTTATCGCACATTCGCTCATCTTTTGTGTTTTAGAAAAGAGCTATAAAAGGCATTGAATATTAGAAAACTTTATGGAAACGCTTCAAGAATGGTTTAGTAAAAACCTAGTGAAACTTTGGGTAAGCTTTACATTTACTTATTTGTGCTCAAGAGTCTTGAACTAAATGATGTAACCGGTTAGGTAAATAAAGTGCCACACTATAGAATTACACTATACAAGTTTGATAAAAGTGGTAACATTTTCTGAAATATTATGAATCAGTTTAAAATCTTATCCGGCACCATTAAAGCAATCTGTCTCATTTGTATTATTTTTCTGGTCTAGCTAAACCGAACTACCCACTTCTTCATAAATAAGGTTGTGATGAAATTTATATTGTTATCGAGTTGACAGTCTTCTTCTCAAGAAGCTTTATACCGATAATTAAAATAATGTGAACTGGCCCTTCAACTAAGAGCTTCGAGCAATTTCGAGATAATTTAATATTTTTTTCGTAGTTGCTCTAAGCTCTTTTTTTCGCCCTCTTATTGTTCGAATACTTTTCTGCACCGACCTTATCTAGGGTTTTCGGTTATGGCGTTATTCTACCATAGAAAACGTCGTTGCCCCATTACCTACTTCAGCAACATTATACAATTGCCAGACACTGTCCTCCAAAATTGTTTGCCCGTGTCTTTTTGGAACAATATCGCGAGTGTTTCTGGCGACCTCGGCTCGTTTGGTCCATTTTTCGGAAACATTAAGGCCACCACACAGTATTGCACGCGTAACGTTTGCATAAGATCCTCGAACAGAACCGGCACGCTGCCCGAATAACAATTGACTGTCGATAATAACTGTATTCATATTGAATATGCTATTGAAGAAAATACTTTTGAAGTTTTTAGTTGCTTCGTGATATTCTACCTTCTTTTTGAGTCGACAGTTAACTTTTTAATGTATTTTGGGTGACCACGTTAAAAGTGCAGGTATAGATATGGACACTGAAGGCACTCCAGTATGTGGGGTCATGTTATCTAGACAGGGGACATCGCAGTCACAATGGGATTATTAAACAGGTCTTTGAAACCCCTTATCACCAAGTTTACAGCGGCCTGGCTATGCGTAACTGATTGAGTGCATTCCATCCTGGCATATCACATCCTGGTGGCCGATGTCCCTGAGATTGCAAAAAGTAGATCGTTCTTTCCACAGCTTGCTTCCCACTAAGCATTAGTACATATACATAGCTAGGTCTACTAAACATTTTAGTCTTCATTTTTACTTTGAATAGACTATTGAAAGTATTGAAACTGAAGGACTCATATTGCACTTAACCACTGATCTTTAAGCCACCAAACTTAATAGATTAAAGGCCTCTTACTTATGGCTTTGAAACTTTTGATTTCTTACATCACATTCACGCAAGTGTTGTAAAAAAAGAAATCTTTCAAAGAAATAGAGAAAACAAGTTTCCAAATTTGCCATTCAATGATGATGATCATTAGTAGTTTACTCCATTGTGTAGTTATGACGAGAACTTTCTATTCAGTTTCACGGCCGCTCTTTAAGTGATGTCAATGTTCCAACCTTTGTTGCGTTCCATTTTCTTTTATATACCTTTGCCTGAACGTAAAAGGGAAACCAATTATATACAGCTAATAGGGATGTTTTCTGGGTAGAAAAAAGGTAATTCTATTTCATCCGTCAGTGCGATTATCAAATAATATTGGACGCGTACTTTTTGCTTTACCAAATCAATAAAAATCGAAAATGATAAAGCGCATCGAAGGTCAGGAGTGGGGGCTTGTGACGTCACTATGTCTGTATAAAGTGTACTAACGGAGTGACGTCACATGATATTTCAACGCATTATATCGTCTACGTTAACTTTATACGCTAACTTTATGTATACGTGTCAAAAGAAAAAATGTGAGTCCAATATTTTTTATTAATCCACCTGACGGACCAAAAACTAATTTTCAGTTAACATCCCTCTTGATTTGAATCTAAAAATGTAAAGGATATTGGCATTTGTATATTAGGAATTATGTAGGTACAACGTTGGAAGTAATTTTAAAAGAAACAAATTGCCAATGCTTCTCTTCTCTTTATATAGTGCGTCAACATACGATGCATTCACATAAATCAGGCACATGTGAGCTAATTGCATACAACTGATTAGTTCTTACTATAAATTTCAATTTGTTGGGTAGGTAAAGTCGGTGTAGTCAAATGAGGATGGCACCTTATTTATTATACACATTATTTGTTCCACAATTTTCTGAGAAAACATCAGAATTTGTGATACGTCTAAGAATAAGAAAATTATTGTTAATGCATATCATCTGCTCGATCCTAAAGTATGTAAGGTAATGCATAAATTCATAATAATAATATTTATTGCTATCTATCTAGGTTAGGGATCTTCTAATGATATCTAAGTGATAAATTTAATTATTATCTAAATTCGCTGAAGTAATTGATTAAACCAGTCGCACCATGCGTTAGTATCATACTTAGTAATAAAGATACTCGTAGAATCTTTCAAGGGCCACAGATAAGGCAATTGTACAGTCAACCAAAGTCACCTATACAAAAACAAAAAGAAATATACCTACAAAAATTAAGAACCTCATCCATCATTTTGAAGCAGTCCGTTAAAACGAAAATTATGAAGCCAATTTCAAATGATAAAACCGCTATAAATTAAAAGTTACTTCTAAAAGGTTAAGTAGGTAAATCTAATTTTAGATATTAATAAAGTTCATAAAAAAGTAATTCTGACAAAGCAGTCTATATCTAGTAAAGTGCAACGAATCAAAAGCGACATGGATGTTTATGTGCGCGTACTGTTGCGAAAATTCGTCACAGTAAATTAGAAAGCGTGCATGATAATCTGCCAGGCGGTGACGGACCGTGCTGTGTTGATACACACGCTGCACAGTTACACAAGTTTGTGAGAACCTGTCTGTTTCATTACTGAACAGCTATTGTCAAGTAATTATAGGGAAACTATACACAGTTATGTAGGTAGGTAGGTACCTTTATCTATCTATGAGTGCAGGTAAGTTATATCTTCAACTATACGAAAGTAAATAAAAAAACTGTGATTTTCTTAAACTATACTGCAACCATCCAATACAAATGTATTGGATGGAACAGGCGCAAGCTTAAAATGAAACAAAACAAATAACTCACCAAGTGGTGCCCTTATCGTGCACGAAGGTTTCTCGAAGTATTTTTTTAATTAATTCAAAATATTTAATAACTAATGCGTCTCACTATAATATTCTAGCGTAGTTTTATTTTAATAAAAGTTTTATGCACGGTACATTGGTGTACAAAATAACATGCGGAGCGTAACGTTGCACTGTAGCGAGACTCGGAGACAGACTGAGTGAATGAGGGCCGGTCGCTATCCTCTTTTATGTTGGTATTGTAAACTGGTATGCGTTAGTTCAGCAGCCGATGTCAACGGGAGGTAAAATTAAAAGAATACTTTTTATTTAATCGCCCACACAATACACATCGGATCTAAAGCGTGCTAAATGAGATAAAATCTGGTTAATTAATCGTTGCGGATAACCGTTAAGTTAGTGGTCACATAACTGTAAGATTTCGCTTTATGTCAACAATAGCGGTAGCAAGGGCAACGTTTATCGGCAGGCCTTTGACTGACGTACCTATATCTATTTGATACAATAAGGTACTACACGAGAAGTAACTTCCAACACAATTTAGTTAACAACCACCAACAGCCAATTTGAGGCCATTCATGTAGGTAAGCAACTATTTGCATGAGGGTCGCTTGTCGAAGTACAATGCAGGGCATTTCCAAAAGAAAAAGCAGAAAAGACTACCTTTTATCTACAGCTATATTCATCTATACCTAAATCCATGATTCATAAAAAGTTCTGGGTACATTTGATGCTCTTTTCGAGCCATCGATGCCACTCGTGACAATCGTAGCTCAGTCACGGTCAACCTCTTTTTATCAACATGTAAATATAAGTATAATAAGCTGTACGTGCTCGCTGTCAAGCTCGCGAGACCGTGCTATTGACCTACTCGGATTTAGTGGGATACCTACTTTTAAATGGACATCCTCGCCTTCAGAAGAACTGATCGGACAACAATAGAATGATCGACGAAGTGTCGAATTGTCTGGACTTTCTATTGGAATCTCTATTGCTTTATCTTCAATGCCAAATGTTTTGACTCGTACCTTAGATTACCTATAGAATATATTATCTTTATTGCTACGAGATGATGCTCGAGATGGGACATCTGGGCGAAAACGTATGGTAAAATCTAAATAGTAAAACCGTATTTAATCGATTATGGAAAAGCTGAAACCGTAAGTAACCGTATTGTAATTGCTAGCAGAAACTAGCGAGGGCACAGTTGAGACATTCATTATATAACAAGATCCATATACTTACTCAAATGTCATTTTATATCATACCCACTAACTACTAATTACACCTACTCCAATGTACTGTTCCCCATTCTTGGATCAACACGGTTCGGACACGGGCTCGGATCTCAAAAGGCTGTGGATAAATAATTATATAAGAAACCAATTCGAATGTCAACCTCAATAATCAGAAAAATACTTTATTAACATTAGAAATCACCTACCTACAGCTAAACTACACTGAATAGCCAGCCAGCCCTGCGCTCATCATTCCACAGGTTTAGCCTAACTGTAAGGTCGTGGTGGCCCAGTGACGAAGACCTAGCCTTTCGTGCTTGAGGTAGTGGAATCAAATCCGGCCAAGTACCTACCAATATGACTTTTTCAAATTCATATGTACTTTCGAAGATTATCTTGGACATCACAAGCAACGGTGGAGGAAAACATCGTGAGGAAACCTGGACTTATAGTTAATGTAACTCTCAAATAGCCAAGTCAGAGGCCTGTGGGGTTCCCAGAGGAGGCTTAATTAAATCTGACACAAAAGGTGGCCACATCCTTAAGACGGAACCACACTTACGTGGCGTGGCGTGTCGCGGCGCCTTCTGACGCAGTTGATTGGCTACAAAACTCATTGCGTTATGACGTAGGCTAGAATAGAGTCGTTTGATTGGTGGATCCCGTGGACACGTAAGTGTGGTTCCGAGTTTACACGAAAATGAAAAAGTTTAACTGTAGCAGTAATCTAGCAGCAATCTTGCAGTATCGTAGTTGCAGCGTAGCAGAATCGTAGCCACAGAGTAGCAGAGTCGTAGCCGCAGCGTAGCAGAGTCTTAGCCGCAGCGTAGTAGAATCGTAGCCGCAGCGTAGCAATAGTGTAGCGTACCAGATTCTTAGCCGCAGCGTAGCACAATCGTAGCATCAGCGTAGTAAAATCTTAGCAAAAGTGTAGCAGTAGCGAAGCCGTAGCGCAGCTCGAGCAATTTGTACCTATATTTTTTAACTCTTCGTCCGATTCTATAAACTTGATAAACAAAACACATTTGCAACCAGCTGGACTCAGAGAAATCTGTATGAATCTGCGACTCATAGTGACAATAAATGCTGTTCAATCACGACGGTAGGTAGGCAAATAGTTTTTTAGCCAGATCATGTCTATTCAAAGAATATACAAATACCTATGCCTTAAGTTCTACAATAGTCTGCGGATAGAGCACGAGTTGAGAAATCCTAGGAACAAATAATTATGTATTATTATATCTGTGTTATTTCTTTTCCTTATCGTATAGGTACTTCCTACTTTAACACTTTATCTAATCTATGCCTAGTACAGTGGGTAATCTCAGTTAGTAAAAAACGACTCAAATCTGTGTAACTGTGCTCATAGTTTGTATGTTCGGTTCTTTCTAGTAATATTTATTATTTCCTTTATTCTACACCACATAAAAATTACAGGAAACTCGTTGCGAATCCAGCAAACAACCAAAGATATAATTTGACCCGTCACTATACTGAAGACATTACGGCAGCCTGTACGAGATTGGCATGGCTGTGAAACAGCTTAAAAACAACAAGGCGCCGTATGATGATGGAATCACGGCCGAATTCTTGAATGCGGGTGGGAAACCGGTCCTTAAGGCCCTTTAGAAACTGTTTGATTCCGTCAAACTCGAGGACAAAATGCCAGGCAGGTACAGCCATGGTGCAGGGATGTGATGATACTCTTCTTCAAGAAGGGCGAGAATGCCCGGCTGGAGAACTATAGGCCCATTTCACATCTTACAAGAGTCGTCACGAATCGTCTCGCGCGCAGGTTTTACGATTTCCAGCCCCCCGAACAAGCTGGATTCCGAAAAAGAGTACAGCCTGTTTTTCTGCTTAGCGTTTGTGGACTACGAGAAAGCCATCGATTGGATCTAGACTTGGGCTGTACTGCAATCTCTCTAACGGTGCCAAATCGACTACCGGTACATTGAACTGTTGAAATGTTCATACAAAAACGCCACCATGTCAGTCAGTCTTTAGGATCTGACCTCGAAACCTATCCTTCTCCAGCGCGGTGAGGGACAGGGAGACGTCATTTTACCGAACCTGTTCACTGCTGCGCTGGAGTAGGTATGTCTTCAAGGTTCTGGAGCTAGGCATCCACATTAATGGCGAGTACATCACTCACATTGGGTTTGCCGAAATAGTTGTCATGGCTGAGACCATGGAGGGCCCCAGAACAATCCTCGATGACCTCAGTGAAGCTTCCGAAAGAGTGGGTTTTGAAAAGAACATGGAAACACCAATGTCATGTGGAATGCCCATATAACACCCACTCGTATCAAGATTAGAGACTTTACATTCGAAGTTGTAGACGATCATGTCTACCCGAGACAAATGGTTCAGTAGGACAGGTCTAACTTCGAGCAAGGGGTCAACCGTCGAATCCGACTCGGCTGGGCGGCGTCTGGGAAGTTGCGCGGTAACTTCTCGTCCAATTTACCGCAGTGTCTCAAGACAAGTCTGTGACCATGGTGTGTTGCCAGTAATAACCTATGGAACCGAGACGTGATCGCTCACAATGGGCCTTATCAGAAAGCTTTAAGTCACCCAAAGGGCAATGGAGAGGGCTATGCTCGGAGTTTCCTTGCGTGATTGCATCAGAGATGAGGATATCCGTAGGAGAACCAAAGTTACCGACATATTCCGAAGAATTGCCAAACCTAAGTGGCAGTGGGCAGGGCACATTGCTCGCAGAACAGATGGCCAATGTGGCAGAAAAGTTCTAGAATGGCGACCGGAAGACGATGCTTTGAAGGCCTCCCATTAGGTGGACCGCCGGTAACCTGGTTTAGATTGCGGGAATGCGCTGGATGCAAGACGCATGGAATCGGTCATTGTGGCGACGCCTGGGGGAGGCCTATATCCAGCTGATAATGAAGATTGTAGTTTGTAGAGTGTACAATGGGCGGTCTTATCTCACAAGGCAATCTCTTACAGATAACCTTCAACAGTCTAGCGTATAATATTAAAATTTAATTCATGTTATATTTGATTCAGGTTGCACTGACGGGCTTACGGGAGCCGGCAGGAGCGGCCCGTCCTTTGAGCCCAGGGCTTTGGGGAGCCAAAATACTTATGTTTAGAACATAATTACGAGTACCCATATAGTTTGTAGGCCCTGTAGGTAAACAGAATATAAACAACCCGTTAAAGCACCTAATGGAGCTGAGAATGCATAGTGGGTAGGTATGTACATATCTTACACGTCGTATGCGGACTCCTGCGATGATTTTAGTTCTGCCATTTGCAGAGGAATTTGCGAGCCGCAGTGCGGTGTATGCTGCCCGCCTTACGGGACAGATTGCGGTAAAATTCAAGATTAAACTAAATCGCCATCATATAGTCAAATAACTAAGGGTTGAATTAAAACCGCGTGCCCGTTGCGAACTACAAAAACCAATGGCAGCTCGGTCCTGCCACCACAGCCCCTAGTCTGGCACAAGCTCGATGCTTCCTCAATCCGCCATGTCTGCCAGCCAGGAAGCGAATGACAGTTCCTATACCTCCTATAATACACTTGTTCACAGATATGGGAGGATGAGGAAAATAGATATGACCTGCACATAATCCAATTCTAAGAAACGCTTTAGAAAAGAGATTAGGCACGGATGCTACAAAAACAGTAACACTAAAGAAATAATGACGGCATGATGGTTTTTCCGAGGTCATCCCGACGCAGTTATAGCTTATGCAAGTGTCCTTGCCACTGGCGGACTAAGGGGGAGGGGGACCGAGGCGGCGATCCACTCCGGGCCTCTGGTCATGGGGTGTGCCAAAATCTCGATAAGATAGTAAAAATCTAAGCAAGGCTAACTGGCAGTTTGGAGTTGGAGGCCCCTACATGTGCAACGCAGGGCGTAACATTTTCGAGTTCGCTACGCTCGCTCTTGCATTATCTGGGGGCATGGTAGTGACCCCGCCAAGACGAGCCAAGCGAAGCGCAAGGGCACTACCTACCTTTTCTCGAAACGCTGTGTCGATTTTTGAGCCGTCAATGTTATCTGGATTAGACGAAAATTCAATTGCAAAAACCTCTAAATGAAGTTCAAAAGGACCTTAGCTAACATAACCTTTACGAGGTGTGTGGCAAAAATGTTTGAGCCCGCTTCGCTCGCTCTTGCTTCCTTCCTTGTACCTTTTCTTCTGCATAAGTCAATAGCGAGGTAGCGTAAAATTTAACCGGCGCCGTAACAATCAAGCCCAGGACACGTATTTCGAAAACCAGCACTGATTTTCCTAGAACCTAACTAATATTAGCATTATTTATTTAGTAAACTATTTAAAAATATATCTACATCTAAAAGAACTGAAAGAGAAGGTCTTAGTCAAAGCAGTGGGAACGTCACAGGGTGATTCTCTATCTATGTATTTGTAAGCCTAACTCAGTTAGATCTCTTATTTAGAATTCTTGTGTGGCCTTCATTATTTACAAAGTGGCGATTAGTGTGTCCAAATTGAGTTGTTTTTCGAGTTATCAAATATTGTTAAGTTTTTGGATCCCTCACACGACCAAAACCTTATAATGGTAAGAAATCTCCTCTGCTCTCGATATAAACTGATAGCTTAGCTTAGATAAAAAAGTAATGTCAATTGTTCCAGACAAGGTAGTTGTCTGGTACTTGATAGTACACATTTTTTGATGCACGTCTTGGTTCTTGCGTTTTTTTTTTTGAAAGGGTCAAAGAATACGTAGCCAGTTGTGTTGCAAAAACACAACGGGCTTTGGCGTTGATATGAATGAACATTCAAAACCGTATGGCAGACAGATTATTGATCTTGCAGGTCAGACAGACAAGAAAGTAAAAAGCTCAAACATGTACTTTACGGTCGTTCAAGTTCCGAACCCCCGCAGGGAGTCATCCTTTGTACGCTATTTTGAACTCTATTGACGCTGTGATTTACAGTGCTCTCTAATCGTCTTGGCCGCCCTGAAGTTGGCTACAATAGCTGCGCAGTAGTAAAAGTAAATAACTAGCATACTAAAAATAAAAAAATATGATAACAAAAAAAATTAAAATGACTTCGAAATAAATTTGAAAAATAACCTACAATATACTCTGCAAAGTAGCGTACGATCGCGGTTATCCTCTCAACACCCGATACATATCGAATAGCGTGTACATAAAAATTTAAGAAGAGAATATGTTCTTGTTTCATACTTTTTAAAGCGTGATTGTCGGGTTTAAGTTTTTGAACGTATTTTTAATTCAAGGATTTTGGGATTTTTGCACAGCCACATCACGTTTTTTTTCTGATTAGGGTTTGTTGTTTTACATGTATTAGATAATGCATAAGTCACAAGAGTGGAATCTAGATAACGTATAACGATAATGTAGTTGATTTAGAAGGTAATCAAATCAAGCTTTGATTTGATTACCTTCTGGTAAAATTGTATTAAATCAAGTATATTCAGCATTTCCTTACTTCACTGCTTTTCCAAAAAGTTATCTCTGCGTTTTCATTTTTCCGTAGTAAATTTATCATCAATCAATCTGCCTAGCCTTTTCCCAACTATATTGGGGTCGGCTTCCAGTCTTACCGGATTCAGCTGAGCACTAGTGTTTTACGTGGAGCGACTGCCTATCTGACCTCCACTACCCAGTAACTGGGTAACACGGTACCCCTTCTCAAGCTTCTGACTACCTGTAACGACTGTCAAAGATCTTCCAATGACAGCCGGGACCAACGGCTTAACGTGCTTTCCGAGGCACGGAGGAAACTCGGTATGTTGAAATGGTCACCCATCCACGGATTGACCTCGTCAAGCGTTGCTTAACCTTGATGATCGACCAGTGCGGCTGTTATTATTTAGCCACGAGCTCCTCCTTAGTAAATTTATCATATACGTCTTCAAACATATTAGTGTCCAAGAAATAGAAAGACCTTACGAGAATCAAGCAAAAAAAATATTTTTGGCTCTTTGGGCTGTCCATTTTTTTTGCTCCTTTGCGATTTTTATGAACTTTTCATGCAATGTTACTGCTACCATAATGAACACAATTCTAGTGAAAGTACTTAACTAGGATTTTCTCCGCAGCAAACGTCTTTAATTCCTGGACTATAGCGTATTTTGAATCGAAGAAATAATGTGACCCATTTTCGTTTTTTTAAAGAACCGGGGAAACCGGGTTTACTCCTTCCGGAACCATTTCACTGCGATTCGCGATCGGAGTAACTCCACTGAGAAAAAAAATGAATCTGGTATATTTTTTAAGTATTTTCTTTTGAAGTACTTACTTAAAAAAATACCTATAATATCATGCTGTCATTATAAGTTTTTCGAAATTAATCCCAAAATATTGTGTTAAAAGTTCACTAACCCCGAGTTTCTCAGCTCAAAATGATCGCAGAATTAATGTGAAAAATTGTCAAGCGCGCGTTATCTGTTGCTATTGGCTGTTGATAATTCATTCAACCTGAAATTCACAATTACGCTTACGAATTCGCGGGCGGAGTGCAAGTGTTTGTTACCTTTTCACTCATTACGGCTGGACGGATTTAAATGAAACTTACACAAGGGTAGTCCATGTCCTGGATTAGCACTTACGATACTCAACGATCACGCGGGCGAAGCTGCTGGAAGAACCTGGTTCAAAGGTGCTGATAGGCTTGAGCTTTCACTTGTAACAGAACATCCAGCATTCGCCGTTTTTAAATTTGTCGAACTGAACAAGGAACAGAGCCAAGCATAGAGCCAAACATCGCTACGAACATTTTCACGATCATTCTAGCGAACGCTCTAGTAAATGCTCGGCAAGGACAGGCGACAGGCATGCATGAGGTGAGGGCGGAGAGGAATGTTGGCGGCAGAACTATGACAAAATTGCTCGATTCGCCAAAAAGCTCGAAGCAAAAGTACTGTCGTTTTGCTAGAATGCTCGTTTATTGTAACATTCGCTAGAATGCTCATTACAATTGAATACTCAAGTCTATCAGCGGTTTTAAATATTTCCCCAGATTTCTATTGATCTTGCATCTATAATTTCCATCAACCAGTTTCTTGTCGTTCGAAAAACCACGTTTTTGACGACACATTTTGAACGTTTCGAAAATCGTTATTTCAGAATAGCAGTTTGGCGAAGCTCTTAGGATCAAGTTTAACATTGATTACAACATAAGCATTCATTTCTTCTTCTTCTTTCGTGTCGATTAACTTAAACTATAATCTCAACCATTCAGATTTTGTCCGCCCCGTATATAGCTACTCGGACAGCTCTGCCATACGCCACGTTCAAAACTTGAAAGGTGCAGTTGGTCGGGCATGAATGGCAGACAAGGAGGTGGGCCATATCTTGCGAACGGCACACTGGCACTGTGTTTTGGATGGGTCTGTGTTACTCCATTTGGCCAGGTTGTTTCTACAGCGGCCAATCTGGGTCCGCAATCGGTTTAGGGATTTCTAGATTGGCCATTGCAGTTCTTGTCCAGAGGCCAGATGCTCTGCCGGAGTGATGAAGTTTGGAGGACTAGGGTGTGTATTTCCATTATTCACATCTCTCGTCAGTTGCGCCGGCTTTCGAGGAAGCCGTATGTCTCAAGAAGCTCTTACGACTCTTCAGGCGCGCAGGTAGGAATTTGATGCTGATATTCACTAATCCTAGTATACAAATCCAATGCGAAGTCGAAAATTCTGCCTAGTAGACTTCATAAGTGTGTTGACAGCCACTAAAACGGTTACCGATCCTGAGATCTGTACTTAGCTTTATCTAAACCTGCTGAAGTCGGGATAAACACTTTTGTGGGTAAACGACGTGTAACATCGTTTCCATAGTTGGAGTAAAATAAAAATCTCATAAATAAGAATAAATGAAAATGTTTATTATGCAAAATATTTTTCACGATACAGAAAACTAAAGCAACAAAACGAAACTCGTAATAATTAAGATTATACATACTTTAAGATGTAAAATAAAACAAGTAAAATTATCGAGTACAAAAGTTTACGGATGCCTTCACCGAGATGTATTATGCGATACGAAACATACAGAATTATGCAATATGTGTACTTAACGGTAGGTATAATGTAGACAATCCTTCTTGAACATACTGCTCGACGTACAAATGTCACACATTATACTTATTACAAACATTTTACTTTCTTTCTTTTGGCAGTTTGCTAACCTCGTGGAAGTAAGCTGCGAACAGCTTTATCTGTAACAAAAACAAAATAAATTAGCAAACACAATAAAAAAAACGAGTAGTCCATCAGCATGCAGCATACTGAGATAGGAGCCTTTTCATGCTGAGATATCCTCTTTGGTCTCGCACAGAGTTATTTTTTTTTATTTTTTTATTATTGTTTGTGTTTCGTTTATATCGTGTCTCCTGTGAGGGTCACAAATAAATATTTTTCTTTCTTTCTTTATCAGTCTATTGAATTCAGAGTTCGAGACTATTACGAGGTTCAAATACCAATATAACTCATAACTTTTAAGGACTATTTATACAAATGGTCACTTCAAAATCAACTTAAAATACACAAAGCTAAATTCGATACATGAGTTGGTGGCGATGGGTCAAATTTATCTTGAATTATAAATTCAGGAATTACACACTTGGTAATACCTAAAATTACATATGAATATTTCCAATTGCATGTATTGAATTTGGAAATGCCTTTATGAACGCATTAGCCGAAATGCTGATAGTTGGTATTCCATTTTAGAATTTAAACAATAATAAAGCCCACTGAATCAGCGCTCGCATTTTGGAATTTATTTCCTTTAAAATCTGCATTGACACGGAAAACTCGAATGGGGTCCCCCCATTCTTGTGTCATGTAAACTCCCCTTTCAAGTTCGCTAATGATGCAGGTCTCACCTACTTACCGTTTTAACCAAAACTGCTACGTAAAATCTAGTCTCTTATTATCTTCATTTTTTTCTCAAGACATTTTTGTATTTAAAATATGTAAAACAAATAAGCTATGGACGATTAAGGAGATTGGAAATCGCCTCACAATGCGTGTCAAGTCCGCCTTTTGCATCTGACTCTTGATCAAAATATAATACACATGTTTTGTAAGTACAGTCACGTTCAGAATATGCATACATTCATATCTATTGAAATGATCATCGGTAAAAATATGCATATAGGAAATATGTTGAGGTAAATTATAAGAATTTTAATACCGCAAGCAGGAAAATCATGACTTTATTTGTAAAAAGCCTTCAAACTGTTGTATTATTTCAGGCCCTCAAGATTATCAAAGACAAACCAGCAAAATCGTTGCAGGGTTACTACAATAGATAAGTTAGTTGCCAAAATCACTAGTAACTTACTAGAATTAGATACAAGTTTGCCTTAAATTGACCTTACGAAGAATCATTAATACTTCTCTTCAATAAATATTATCTAATCTAAAAGGCCAATATTAAGAATTTTGCGGTCAAAATTTATAAACATATCTAGAAATGAAGAGGCAATCTATTTATTACACCATTTTTTCGTTTCAGGGATTTTTTTATATACCTGCATACGTGATAAGAGTCACCCGTACGACTGGAAAATAGTCGGGGTTTTACGCGGAAAGCTGCTGTTTACAAACACACAGATGCGTCATACTTTTAGGATATCATACATGCTTTTGTTGCAGGCAAACATCCCTGATAAAGTGCTAAATAGTGGTGGCTTACAAATCTGACACGACATAATATTTAGATAAATGACTACCGCCTTTATCGAGTGTTCCCGAATCCGAACCTCAGCAGCCTAAATGCGTAATGAATTTGGCAAGACAAAGAGTATGAACAATCGACCAATCACATGCGAGATGAAAGACGCGATGAGGATTTCATGTTGCATGTGATTGGTCGTTTGTTCATACTTTTTTCCCTTTGTCTTGCCGAATTCATTACGCAATAAAGCTGCAGGCCGAAAAGTGGAATTGAAATTTTTGCTTAGTTAATGCCAAGGCTTCCCTCCTACTCATCATCATCATCTTAATTATTTCTGCCGAAAGATGATATTTAGATAAATGACTACCGCCTTTATCGAGTGTTCCCGAATCCGAACCTCAGCAGCCTAAATGCGTAATGAATTTGGCAAGACAAAGAGTATAAACAATCGACCAATCACATGCGAGATGAAAGACGCGATGAGGATTTCATGTTGCATGTGATTGGTCGTTTGTTCATACTTTTTTTCCTTTGTCTTGCCGAATTCATTACGCAATAAAGCTGCAGGCCGAAAAGTTGAATTGAAATTTTTGCTTAGTTAATGCCAAGGCTTCCCTCCTACTCATCATCATCATCTTAATTATTTCTGCCGAAAGACGTCCACTGCTGGACATAGGCCTCCCCCAGGCGTCGCCACATTGACCGATCCCGTGCGCCTCGAATCCAGCACCTTCCCGCAACCTTAACCAGGTCATCGGTCCACCTAGTGGAAGGCCTTCCAACGTATCGTCTTCCGGTTCGCAGTCGCCATTCCAGAACTTTTCGGCCCCATCGGCCATCCGTTCTGCGAGCAATGTGCCCTGCCCACTGCCACTTAAGTTTAGCAAGTCACCGGGCTATGTCGGTAACTTTGGTTCTTCTGCGGATATCTTCATTTCTGACCCCCTGGCCCCTCATACTACATGGAACTAATATAATATCTCGCGTATATCCGGCATAATGTGGGCGTTCTATACACCAGTCTATACTGACTCTGTCTATGTATATGTTAAAACCTCACATAACATCCGTACCTAATCATCATTTATTTATTTATTAGTTTATTCTGGGACTGGAACACCTTTAAACTCACAACAAAATAAACTCTTATTTTAGGGTTCCGTACCCGAGTTCCGTGTCCAAACGGAGCCCTGTTGCTATCACTCACGTGTCCGTCTGTCTATCCGTATAAGCATCTTGTTGACCCAAAGCTATACAAATGGTTAAAAATATTTTTTTATGTTTTTTTGCCCATTGAGATAAAGAGAGGCGTGAAAAAAAAGATTGGGGTATCGTTGTTTAGAGCTCATTGAGTAGTAGATAAATACTGTATTTTCTGTTTTAAAAAGTATTGGAAAACAAAGGAATGACAAGCCATCAAAGTCAGCCTTTTTTTCAAAATTTTGTTCTGTAGATTTTTTTAACTTCCCATTGACCTATGGACATGAAATTTGTTTTTTTTTTTTCTAACAAATACCAATATACTCGTATTGATAAATCGGATTTTCTTTGAAATTCTCTCATTTTTCTATTACAACCTACTTAATTTTGCGGTTTGGTACGGAAACCCAAATGAGACAAGTCGGACACGCACTTGGCCGGTGTTTTCATTTTTTTTCTCTGTCAACTGTCACGATATACCTTACTCATTATTCATTGAAATTTCAACATCCCTGCAAAAGTGGTAAGTGCTGACATAAGAGTAACGTTACGAGACGAATTATGATTTACGTCCGTAATGACTTAACAATAACGTGATGTTACGTATTCAGCTTTCCGTATTGTTTTACATATTCGACGAAGCATATGTAAATATCAAGGACGAGTAGAAAATAATTACTTTACCCACATTATTATGAGTGAATGCAGTAAGTCCAACTTATTATTTTTTATATTAGATTTTATTTTCATTTGTCAAACTTTGTCAGCTTGCCTGCCCAATTTTATTCTGTATTTTGGTATATACCTAGAAAACATCATTGTAGAAGCAAAACCTTACTAAGCATCATTCGTTTTTTAACCTTTATCCCATTTTTTATTATTATTTAGGGATTCAGTTGGGATCGGCAGAACATGATCTTCTTTCACAAAATCTCTCCATCATTTCTTGGTATGCCCCTTCTCTTATAGCCATTATGTCCGTATAAATTCATGCTCAAAACTTGACATTACTTTATTTTATTATTATCAATAGGCTCGCGCTTGACCACTATCTCACCTGACATTACATTACATTTTACTAACTCAAAAAGTAGAAACTAGGCCATGTCGAATATGATCAGCTAAATCTTAGGAAAAGCTGTCTTTCGGTTTCGATGTCGGTCGGTCGGTTGCCAAAGGCGTTTTGACCGAAATGTGCTTCCAGGAAACTTGTCGGAATGCGAGCAAATATGGTCAACCTTATAAAGGTTTTGACTAATGAGTGACCACAACCAGGTGACCTAAATACAATTTTAGGTATATTATTCACACACCGCGAGTGGGCTCCGAACGAATACGGTCCAACTGAAAAAGGTTAAATGAGCCATGACCTGCTTAGGCTGACTCCAAAACGATCGTCATGCAATTCCGATAAAAAGGCATGTGAATAAATCTTATAATGCGACAGGTCTTTGTAAGCCTCTTCTCATGTACTTAGAGCTACATAAGTCTTCCTATTCCTCATGTAGACGGTATGCATGAAATTTTCATTAATTGCATTTTTCATTACTATTTTTGTAGTATCTGTCTCGCATGCAATAAAGTGATCTAATGAGATCTAAAAACTAAGGCAGGGATGTTCTTTCGATAAGTATTACTGGCGAGCTTATTGCCATCAACCGGACAACAAATCTATATTATGGGCTGCTACTGAGAGACCTGTTCCTAATGGAACCACCCTATAAACAAAATATGTCCTCTGAGTGTACGACAAATAACGGGTGTATACTAACTCAACAGTAGCAGCACGTTGCGCCCGCTGGCCTCCTGCTGCGTGGTCACCGGGATGGAGCCGCCCTCGCGGGACATATAGTAGTAAATACAATAACGAGTGTATACTCACGCCCTCGATATAGTTGCGCACGTTGATCTTCTCGTTCTGCGAGTGCGCCATGTCGTCGCCGGCGCCCATGGGCAGCAGCAGCACGTTGCGCCCACTGGCCTCTTGCAGCGTGATCGTTACCGGGATGGAGCCGCCCTCGCGAGACATATCAGGCTCCGTCTGAGATTTAAAAAAACTCGTATTATCATCCATATTAATATTACCAATGCCAAAGTAACTCTGTCCGTCAAAAAACACAACACCTACGGCAGCGATTGACAGATGCCTCAATATCCCTCCTCTGCATATTATTGTGATGATTGAACACGAGGCTAGGAAGACAATACATCGTCTTGCTGTTGCTGGACTATGGGATGCCTCTAAGCCAAAGACTAACCTTACAAAATTCGATGGAAATAAAGACCTGAATCGGGTAACAAGCATGATATCCGATAAAATGCAAACTATGTTTGTGTTTGAAAGGTCTTTCAAGGTCCAAATCCCAACAATAAAGGAAAAGACGAAGGGACTCGATCCACCAGTACAAGGTAGTCTGGTGTGGTACACTGATGGATCAAAAATGAATTCAGGTACAGGAGCGGGAATATACGCAAAAGGTTTCAAATGTAGCAAAAGCTTAGGGAAGATGGCAACTGTATTCCAAGCAGAAAAATATGCATATGCATAATAACCCGTGCTCAAGAGAAACCAGGGGTAAATCCATATATATTCTTAGTGACAGTCAGGCTGCAATCAAAGCCATGGATGGCATCCTACAAAATGGACTCCAAACTTGTTCTAGATATTATCCAAACCCTAAAAAAATACACGAACCGAGTAAACCCTTTTACTTGCAACTTGCTGCTAACACCATCTATATCCGAGGAACGGAACCGAACGCGAACGATGTTCTTAGAAAAATAATCACTATAATCAGACGAAAAAAGAAAGCTAGTTACGTCGTCACGGTTTCTTTGTATCGGATGAGGCATCTGTATGCTAGTATTATATTATCTGTGGTTATACTACAGATATTCGTATTAATAGTAACCCTTCCTTTGGTTCGTCTTGGCGAGGCCACTGCCGTACGTATTAGTCTTTGTGAACACAATGTTTTTT
Organism: Orthosia gracilis; assembly: GCA_947562075.1. NCBI lineage: Eukaryota > Metazoa > Arthropoda > Insecta > Lepidoptera > Noctuidae > Orthosia > Orthosia gracilis. The sequence continues at coordinate 47,951,837 of OX387268.1, forward strand.
TTCCTATCTTTGTAAAGCCATAAAAAGGTTTACATAAACACCACGACAATCGCTAATCAACTGTAGTGTAGTTTATGAGAATATTGAAGAATTCTTACCAGATAGATCATTCTAGTAGCGCGCGCTGCAGCTTGGTAATGAGGGTGATAAGGGTTCTCTGTCCACGAGCGCCCGCTCCGTGCTGTGATGCTCATCTTGTTGGGAGAGCCCCTTGCTGCCCACTGTAAACAAAAATACAATCATTTAAGATTATGCTCAAAACGCTACACTGCGCTCCAAAGAGCAGAACGATGACGTGGTTCACAGCGGTTTCCAGGTTAAATGGAACTGAGCTGGACTCTGGGTGCACAACGAGCAGTGGACCCGGAAAAGACAAGATCGAAGCCGTGACACCGCAAGACGGTGACCGTGAAGGAGATGACGGGACGATTTGGGAGCCTTAATTTGCCCAGCAATGGAACAGCACAGATCAGCATTTTTTTTTTACTCTTTCCTCTTTAGGCATTTCTTCCTGTATCGTGCGTTTACAAACATTTAAACTTACAAACACTAGACACCCAGATCCTCAAGAACTATCTGTAGGCCATACAAATATTTGTTCCGTGCGGCAATCGAATCCGCGACACCCAGCGCAGCGGCTGACCGCTCATCCACTAAGCCAACCGTGTCGTCGAATGAAAGCTATAACAATAATAAGATTATATTATTGAATTAGCGATAATGCCCTGTCTGTTAGTGGTAGGGTATCGTTGATAAGTATGCAAATATAATCTATTTATATGGTCCAAACCACAATAAAGATAATACTATCTTTAAATCAAAATTCTTGACATTTCCTAATGTTTTGCAGAGGTAATCGTAAAACAGACGAATAACAAAAAATCTAAAAAAACCGACTGCTTAAAAGCGAACTAAAAAGACATAAAGAAGATGACAATCATACTGTGCAGTCGGGTTTTTAGATTTTTTAATTAACCTTTTTTATTTACAACTTTTTAGTTTTTTTTTTAGAATTAGGTACATTTATACATATAAGTGTTATATATTTATGAAATCAACTCTTAAAACCCTTTACTTTGATACCCCACACGATAGGTTCGGAAGAAGAAAGAAAATTGGTTCCCCACAATATGGCGCCCAAAATCCGCCATTTTTCTATTATCCAATCTTAATGCAGCCAGTGACACTCGCAGGGTTAAGACGAATCGATTGACGTAAGAATCATCAAAATCGGCCAACGCGTTTGGTCTCTAGAACGCCACATAGCAACAAACATACATACATAGACTGAAAATCACATTACCCTCCTTCAGCAGTCGGGTAAAAAATGGAACTGAATATATCAATCAGATTTAGTTTCCTGCGCTTTATATCAAATATCAAGGCTTATTCGCAGTGTCGTTAGTTTACGTTAAAGATCTCTGAAAAATAAAATATAACTATGCAGTTTTTGGAAATTGTTTCTAACTGAATATTCATGAAATTAGATGTTGCTCTTTACTGTAGTAAAATCCCTGAGTCATCTCTTACAAAGTTGTAGTAGTAGTTGTAGTTGTAGTCACACTTTTTATTTTTACTTTGTCTCTAATATTCATTGTATCAATGTCATGCATACCTGTTATTTGCATGGTTACTGAAATGCCGATTTTGGATGTTATTTTATATGAATTGTAAGTGACAGTGCTGTTGGTGTGCTTATTATAAATAAATAAATAAATACAACCTACCCGTTGCAATTCTAAGTAATTTAGGTATTAATGTATTTAAATAAACAATTATTCAAACTATTGTGTATAACGATGACAGTTTTTGCTATCGCTCACATTGGTATTCGGGAAATCCCATACCATAAATAAATTGTGACTGTAAAGTTATGCTCTTTATAAAAATAGTTGTCATTTCAATACATACCTTCTTGTTGACGAAGTCAATGACTAGCTTCTCGACTTCTTCGGGTTCCTGGTTTGGAACAATTCTTAGGGAGAACTTGCCAATAACTTTTCCGGGAATTACAGTCTTCGCTCCGGATTGGAAATAAGCTCCTAAAATGGTATTTAGATCACAAATTATTAAATGAAATTATGAAATATTACGTATTTACGATCATTTTTATATAAATGTTTATACCTTCAATGCCGTGCAGTGAAAGGGATGGGAATCTCCAGCGATGCATCAATAATTGTTCCTTGTCGCCATTATGAGCCAATTTAGGAGCGCCGATAGATTTCCTATAAACAAGAATTGATGATTATTATCAAAGAACTTGTGACAGCTGGATCCATGTTTTATTGATAGATATTTGTTTTCTTGCATCTTCAAGCAAGAGCAGCATCGCGCTAGTCTCGCCGTACCATCAAATTCCCGGCGCAAAAATAACGCAGTTTGGACATTTTGTTCAAAAAGTTTTTAACTAAAAAAATCAAAAAACCCGACTGCTTAAAAAGTGACACATTCGCGAGCTGGCTGACCAAAACCAGATGTATGCTCCGACTGCACAGCATGATTTTCTTCTCGTTTACGTCTTTTTAGTTCGCTTTTAAAGCAGACGGGTTTTTACCCGACTGCCGAAGGAGGGTAAGGTGTTTATTAGTCTATGTATGTACGTATGTATGTTTGTTCCTATGTGCCGTTCTAGAGACCAAACGCGATGGCCAATTTTGATGATTATTACGTAAGTCGATTCGTCTTAGCCTTGCGAGTGTCACTGCCTACATTAAAATTGGCAAATGGCGGATTTTGGGCGCCATATTCTAAATCCGCCATATTGTGGTGGTCCAAACTTTTTTTTTGTTCTATTCCCATACTGTGGGGTATCAAAATAAAGGGTCTTATGAGGTGATTACAAAAATATATAACACTTATATGTTCAAATGTACCTAATTCTAAAAAAACTTAAGTAAAAAATTGTAGTGTAGTGTGTAGTTCGCTTTTTAAGCAGTCGGATTTTTTGTTATTTTTAAATATTTTTTTTTATTTATAACTTTTATGTTGACATTTTTTTTTCGAATTAAGTATATATATATAGTATATATTTTTGAAATCACCTTTTAAAACCCTTTGTTTTGATAACCCACACGAGGGGTTCAGAAGAAAAAAGATTGGGCCCCCACAATATGACGCCCAAAAGCCGCCATTTTTCTATTTTGCCATTTTAATGTAGCCAATGACACTCGAAGGTTAAGACGAATCGATTGACGTGAGAATCATCAAAATCAGCCAACGCATTTGGTCTCTAGAACACCACATAGGCACATACATACATAGACTGATAAACACATTACCCTCCTTCGGCTGTCGGGTAATTAGATGGTAGGTACGATGTTTCTATCGCCGTGTCATGAACTCTCGCTAGTGGAAATGGCGTCTCGTCCCTTCCTGATTAATCACATAACGGAAGCATCAATCAATGATTCAGTATCTTTGAGGTACCCAGTTTGTTAACTTGTTTAAAGTGTTAGATACTCTTTATATATGATATGTTGAAGAAGCATTGAAATCAAACTGATAACAGCATACAATTTATATAATACTAGGAAACCATATCAAAAACTACATAAATCTATGCTAATATTATAAAGAGGTGAAGTTTGTGAGTTTGTGACGTTGTAGGGGGTAATCTCTGGATCTACTGAACCGATTTTGAAAATTCTTTCACCAGTAGAAAGCTACATTATTCCTGTGTATCATAGGCTACAATTTATTTTCATAAAAATTAAAGAACCCTATGAATATTGCAATAATGTAACCCAAAGTATCAAAATGTTGTCTATGAAATTCATTCTTTGGCATGAACTGAGAAAACTATTAAAGATACATAAAAATTATTTACTACATGATTAAAGTACTCATTATTACCTACAAAAAAGTCTGCGAGAGAATATATCTAACTATCATAGTTAAGTCACAATAGCAGCTTTTATGTTCTAAATTTTAACTAGATCGCCGGTAGAAACAAAAGTTGGTTACATTTGTATTGTAGTAAAATTTATTCAAATAAATAGTTTAATATATTTTTTAGGGCAGTGTAGGTAGGGTAGTGTAGGTAGGGTAGTGTAGGTAGGGTAGGGTAGGTAGGGTAGGTAGGTTAGGTGGGGTAGGTAGGGTAGGTAGGTTAGGTGGGGTAGGTAGGGTAGGTAGGGTAGGTAGGGTAGGTAGGGTAGGTAGGGTAGGTAGGGTAGGTAGGGTAGGGTAGGGCAGGTGGGTAGAGTAGGTATGGTAGGTAGGTAGCCAGATGACGTGAGCGAAGTCGCGGGGGTCAGCTAGTACGGAATAAGGATGATTTATAAACATTGGTGCAAAACAATGTAAGATTTAAGTAAATACAAAATGTCTGTTTTGTAGTTCAGTAAGGTTACTTGGTGTAATAGGAATTTTAAGTCTTAAGTTCAAAGACCGCAATATCGCAAACAATGTAATAATTTCATATTGACTCATTCTGCAAACAGCATTCCGATATCGTATCAGTTTACATATACAACAGCTAGTACAAATCATTGTCTGTACCTACTTATTTTAAATTGTTGTGGCACTGGACATCTGTATTCATTTAAGCGCGTAGAATACTGTAGACTTCAAAGTTCATATTCAAGTTTTTACGTTGCCCTTTAGTTACCAAAACTTTCCATCTGACAAATTATTGCCATTGAGTTTCATATAATTCACACTTTCATATAATATCAAATTAGTGATATAGTTTAGGATTGTGGCCTCTTATTCCACTGAATAATAAGCTACATCATCCAGTACTGTATTGTTGTCTCAAAAAATGATGCCGTAAATTATTTTTTTGTTAAGCCCTGCAACTGATCATCATGGATAGATCTATCGAAGATGCCTTTAGTCAAAAGTAGAAAGCTTCTAATTAGAGTAAAACCTGAAAAAGAACATAAACACAACAAAAACGGACAAAACGAACAAATGTTACTAAGAAATTCGTACCTGTAGGCATCGGTATCAAAATCGATGTTCGTATACAGTTTCTTCTCATTCTCCGTAAGAGGCGCGACAGAGTCGTAGATACCGTCAATTAGAATCTTTCCATTCTTGTCCACAAGCTCGTTCATCAAATAAATTAGATCAGTCATGGCTGTAAATTGAACAATCATACTCAATTGTCACGTCGGCATTGCTTCTTTGTGTTGTTATATCATTGTTAACCATTTTTGCAATTGGAAATTCAATACCAACAACAAAAACTGTAGGCATTTCAACTTATTTTATCAGAAGGACAGTCAATTAAGTGTAGATGGAATCCTTAATTATTATGTATTATGGCAAATTCAGTAGGCAATCAACTTCTGTTACTTATCGTGAAATCTTTGTATAATTAAGATAAGTGTAGTTGATAATATCAAGTTCCATAGTAACTAGCTTTCGTAATACTAATAACACAAGGTATGCATTTATCATAATTGAAAGATAAAAGTATTGAGAAAGGCTAATTAAATGTTTATCAGTCTTATGCGTAACATTATTGTAGGTAAGAAAGAGTTGAGTAGGTTTTAAGAAATATTTAAAAAATACTATGATTTGACAATACTTATGCATAAAAACTGTTCAGAATCCGTATCATTGTTCTTACTGCAGCTGTAGCATCATAGTTATGGCTAACAGGCTAAGCTGTAATTTTAAACTACTACATATTTTGAAATTTCATCATGTAATTCTCGGCATGTTGTGAAGACTTAATGAACCCGCAGCCTTATTGCGTAATGAATTCGGCAAGAGCAAAGGGCAAAGAGTATAAAAAATCGACCAATCACATAGACGGAAAGCCACATCGCGTCTTTCATCTCGCATATGATTGGTCGATTGTTATACTCTTTGCTTTTTGCTCTTTCCGAATTCATTACGCAATAAGGCTGCCGATATTTATAAAAACTAGCTACAGTTCGCGGATCCGCACGTGAAATCTTTTGCGTTTACACTAGTACTAGTTTATTAGTAAATTATACCTTCATGGACAGTTCCACCGTAGACTCCACTGTGTAAATCCATTTCAGCACATTCAATTTCCAAGAAATAGTAGCTGATACCACGCAGACCATATGTAATGCAGGGCTTTGTTGTGCCCAGCCAGTAGTTGTCTGATATGCACACAAAATCTACATCTTTAAAGAATCCCTCTGGTTTTAATTGCTCTAAAAGTAATTCATCCAGGCCTTCTGAACCAGACTCTTCCATGCATTCAAGCACAAACTTCAAATTAACTGGCAGCTGAAAAGAGTTTTATTATGATTTATACAATTCCTACCCTACAAGCAAACAGTTCAACAGAGCTCAGTCGCCAGTATCTGGGCGAACGAGCTCTGCTCGAGTGAAATTAGAGAAACCAACGTTTTCTAAAAATTAAACCTAGCTAGATAGATTTATCGCCCCCGAAACCACTACATAGGTACTAAATTTCATGAAAATCGTTGGAGCCATTACCAAGATTCATTTTATATAAACATGTATACAAGTATTGCTCATTTAAAGGTATTAGATAAGATAGTAAAGAGAGTTATCATTGCAAAGACACATTCTCAGTTATAACACAAATATATGGTAACAGATTAAATAATACAGTAATACAAATTATGTAGCCTTGTGTATGTACAAACAAACTACATTTCTACTATATGAATAGTAATTTTAAAATTTTGTAATTTAATCATAAGTTGCAATTTGCATACCTCTTCACCAACACCTTTGTATGCATTAATGGCATGGACCCATCCAAGTACCGGGCCCTTATCATCAGTAGAACCACGGCCATACAGCTTGCCATCATGTTCCACAAGCTCAAACGGCTCTGTGTTCCACCCATCTGATTTCAATGCTGGCTGGACATCTAAATGCCCATAAATGCAAATAGTTTGCTTCAAGGGATCCTAAAATTTAAAAAGTTTTATTAATAAATCATAGGACAGGCTTGTATACCTAGAAATGTATGAGAGAGGTCAATGAACAGTTTACATATTCATTATGGAAATCAAATACACTGTTATAAACAAGTATCCAAGACAACTGGTTAGATAAAGATAGGTAGATGAACTCTTTATTGCATACCATATCAAATACAATTATGAGCTTAAGAGTTAATGGGGTCTAAGAATAGGTGGCCTTATAGCTAGTAGGGATATTAGCAATCCAAGTGTAACATTCTTACTGTAATGGAAATATGTAAATTAGTTTTTTTTTTATGCTACTTGTATAGTTACTTATACTCAAGAACATGGACAAATAGGTAACACAGATATGATTAATAGAATACTTGTGTAAGCAGTGTATTGTTTCTTTTTGATTTAAAAACATAACAATGGCAACTTATTAAAGACGTAATTCAAGTTAATGCAAAAAAACGGGCCAAGTGCAAGCCGGATTCGCTCATGAAGGGTTCCATAGTATTGTCGCAAAAACGGCAGAAAAAGCATGTTTGTTGTATGGGAGCACCACTTAAATATTAATTTTATTCTGTTTTTAGTATTTGTTGTTATAGCAGCAACAGAAATACATCATCTGTGAATATTTCAACTGTCTAGCCATCACGGTGTATGAGATACAGCCTGGTGACAGACAGACATAGAGATAGTGAGATGGTGAGATAGTGGTCAAGCGCAAGCCAATAATCAATAAAAAAAATAAAAACAAAAAAAAAGACAGACTGATCACGGATTCTTAGTAAAAAGGTCCCATTTTTATCCTTTGGGAACCCTCTAAAAAGACATAAAATGTGAAATAATAAATTTCACATTTTATAGCTTTTTACAACTATTTTTATTTCCATAACATGATAAGAAGAAATTGATGGACTGACTGATACATCTTATTTTACAAATATATTAAATGCGAAAGTGTGAATGGATGTTTGTTTGTTGCTCAATCACACCAGAACCGCTGAACGGATCTGGATGAAATTTGGCACAGAGATAGATTATAGTCAGGAATAGTACATAGGATACTTTAATCCAGGGAATATGATCCCTTGGAATAACATTCGACATTCACGCGCGCGAAGCCGCTGGCAGGAGCTAGTTAACTTATAAAAAGTTAAGTTTATGAGAGGATTACTTACATTTCCCAACACGCCTACTAAAACAGGGGGCAGTTTGACTTCCTGTCCATCAATAGTCTGATAACCTACATCCCTGAACTCAGTGGTCGCGCCAACTTCCTTTAGTTTCTCCTTCATCCATTCCACCATTCGGACGCAGTCATTGCGGTACTTGACATCACACGACACCGATGGAATAGCAACTGCTTCCTTTAAAAGTTTCTTGAAAGTTTCCGCATTATCATCTACGTACTTAAATACTTGGGGCAATCCTCTTTCTGCCATTCTGGGGTTATGCTGCGTAACTGAATTATGTAGATAAACAGGACGATTAATAAAATTATTCGCAATACACGACGCTCTTGCACCCGGCAACTTATTACAAATGCATTTCGCCGTTCTAACCAAAGACGAAGTCATGATTATGGCGATAGTAAAATGACAGCTTGCTGTCACTTTGACATTGACATCAATGACATTTATGTCATGTGAATCGAGAAAACTTTCCGTAATTTTTCTCTAAACCTACATGATTTAAAAAAAGTTAGACAAACCGCAAGATTGTACATTACCGGAAATACATATTACAATAGGGATGATGACAAGAAAAATAATTTTAGTCCGACAGTTGGATCATAGTTGGATTTCGTAAAAATATTAGACACGTATTTCACGTATTTGTCACGTTAACAAAGAAAATATGATGACACTGTGTTCTAAAATATCGCATGACGTCATGCCTTGGTACACTTTTTACATAGAAGTTACATCAAAGGCCCCCAATCCCGAACTTTGATGCGCTTTATCTTGGTGTTTTTATATTAATTTGAATAAGAAAATACATTTTCAATATTTTTTTAAAATTTAACCGGCGGACTGATTAGAATCCGCTAATTCGTACCCTGTCATCATTCATTCGGGTCAGCTCCGAGACGTGACACAACGATGCTTGAACGCGAACGTGCTGCGAAGCAAGACACCGCAAAAGGCATCAAGAAGCTGCGTCATCATTATCATTTCAGCCAAAAGACGTCTACCGCTGGACATAGGCCTTCCCCAAGCGTCGCCACACTGGTCGGTCCTGTGGCCGCTGAAGCCGCGTGGCCTAGAAAAATTCTCTCACTGAAATCTGTACCTTTCTGTAATAATTAAAGTTTTACATTATATCACTATGGTCGAGATTTAGTGTGAGTTGACCCTATGGCCATTTTTCCACCATCATCAAGCCTCCGTGCAAGTTGCATTACATTACGGGTTACTGAGATTTAAATATTATTATGGTCACTCGCTAGATCATGTCCCGCAATTCAATGTAATAAAAAGTTTAATTCTAATTCTTTATGAGATTAGGTCGACTCTGAAGCAGCTTAAGAACAACAAGGCGCCGGGTGATGATGATATTACGGCCGAACTCCTGCAGGCTGGTGGAAAACCGGTTTTTAAAGTCCTTCAGAAGCTGTATAATTCCGTCATACTCGAGGGGAAAACACCGCAGGCATGGTGGAAGGGTGTGGTGATACTCTTTTTAAGAAGGGTGATTATGCCCGACTTAAAAATTACAGGCCCATCTCGCTTCTTAGCCAAGTCTACAAGCCGTATTCAAGAGTTATCTCAAATCCTCTCACGCGCAGGTTTGAAGATTTCCAGCCTCCCGAACAAGCCGGATGCCGAAAAGGCTTCAACACCGTAGACTACCTACATAAATAAGCAGCGAAAAAAAGACCGAAGAGTTGTAACCTGCCTTTATGCATTTGTGGACTACGAGAAAGCCTTCGATTCGATCGAGACTTGGGCTGAAGGTACTGCAGTCTCTCCAACGGTGCCAGATTGATTATCGGTAGGTACACCGAGGTGTTGCAGTGTTTGTAGAAAAACACCACCATGTCAGTCCGACTCCAGGACCAGACCTCGGAACCCATCCTTCATCAACGTGGTATGAGTCACCTTCGCTTTGCCGACGATATAGTGGTCATGGCTGAGACCATGGAGGTGCTCGATGACATCAGTAGAGATTCCGGAAGAGTTGCTCTTAAAATAAACATGGGCAAACCCAAGGTCATGTTGAATGCCCATGTTACATCCACTCTTATCAAGATCGGAAACCACACTCGAAGCTGTAAACGATTATGTCTACCTGGGACAAACGGTCCATCCAGTTATGTAGGTAGGTCTACCTTCGAGAAAGAGGTCAACCGTCGAATTGGACTAGGCTGGGCAGCGTTCAGAAAATTGCGCAGTATCTTCGCGTCCAACTTACCACAGTGTCTCAAGACGAAAGTCTATGGCCAGTGTGGATTTTCAGTGCCATATCATCCAAGGCTTAAAGTCATCCAAAGGGCAAACTAAAGGGCTATGCTCGATCGGAGTGTCCTTGCGTTATCGAATCAGAAATGAGGATATCCGCAAGAGAACCAGGGCCACCGTCGAAGCCCGAAGAAATGTCAAACTGAAGTGGCAGTGAGCAGAGCACTTTGCTCATTGCGCGTCGATAGGGCCGATATGTCCTGGAGTGGGCGACCGCGAACAAAAAGACAACGTTGAAAGGCCTCCCTCTAGGTAGGCAGATGACCTGTTTAAGGTTGCGGGAATCCAGTGAATGCGAGATGTACAGGACCGATCAGTATGGCGACGTTCGGGGGAGGCCTATATCCAGCAGTGGACGTGTTTCGGCTAAAATGGTGATGATGAAAAGTTTAATGCAAGTTTTGCCTGTATTTAAGCTTGCAGGTACGCGACTTAATGCTGTGAGGTACGTAATCATCGGTCTGCACGCTCTAGCTGGGAGCCCTAGCCCACACGTATATTTTTTTATTGGCGCCAAAAAAGTATATCGGGGGCGTGTCTGTCTATGGCAATAGCGGCCCCCACACATTGACTTCGAAGCGAACAAATTATCACGCGCCACTCCTGACTCCAGTCACAAGCCTAGAAGTGTAGGTACGTGTAAAAGCAATTGGCGCGTAGTCCGAAGCAGCGCCATAGACTAATGTATTATAGAGTGAGCGGCGCTAGGTCGCGCGCGCACGTCCGCAACGTCCATACATAAAAATTCATATACATCAATTAACATATATCACATTAAAAACAGTGCATGAAAAATTTAAAATCGATTGGTTGATTGCAAAGTACAATATTATAGTTTTCAGGTTAAAATTCATTTACTAACATTAAATAATTCATTTAATAAAATAATTTAATAAAGGTTGACTGGTAGAGAATGCCTTGCTGCATTAAGTCCGCCTATGTATCACCAATGTACATGAAGTTTAAATAAATAATTATAAAACAATTGTCACTTAATAAATGGTGACGAACTGGCATGCAGGTGCATCCACCTCTCCAAGAACAGCGAGTCCCACCGCTCGGACAATATACTCAGGATACTGTTAGAGCTACGTCGGAAGCGACTAGTAGCGAGGTTCGCTTCCCAATAACAGCATAAAAGTCATCAGTTTGCGCCTGCGCGAACATCGTAGAAGCACTGCAAAACCGCGGCAGCCCCAACAGTACCCTAAACGCATTGTTGTACTGTACACGCATGGCACTATATACTCGCTGCACATAGTTGGCATATAGGGTGCACGTATAAAAAGACTGACGATAAGCTTTAAATAAAGTCACCTTTAATTGTTCAGTACAGCGTGTAAACCTAAGTGCCAACATGTTACAGCGCACCGACAGCGCCCTATGTTCCCGCTCGATTTTCTCATTGTCAGACAAGTTATCTTTGACCCAGTGACCCAAGTTCTTAAAATGATTAACCCTCTTCAGACTAACACCGCAAAGAGTGATCGGAGGTATAAAAGAGAAAAATTTGGCACCAGCTTTAAAAATCATGTACTCACTCTTCTTAGGGTTGTACCTGAGCCCATGAGCCCCAGCATATGTCTCACAAATGCGCAGGAGTTTCCGCAACTCCCCAACCGACGGGCTCAGCAGCACCATATCATTAGCACTGCTAAGCTCGCCAATCAGCTTGTTCATGTATAGGTTGAACAAGCGGGACGAGGTCACCCCTCTGCCTCACATCGCAATCCAACCCGTACACGTTGGAATATTCTACTACCCATGTCACAATGTTCCGCTGGTGACTGTACCAATACCCAAATAACGACACTATCTCACTCGGCACCCGTGTCTCACTGTGCAGCTTGTGCCACAGCATGTCATAATTTACTAAGTCAAACGCTTTCGAGAGGTCTAGGTAACAGCGTGCGCAGGAGTATTTCTAGCCGTGTAATACTGTACAGTCTGCTTGAGACAGAGGATAGCCGTCTCAGTCGACAAACCAGGAGTGAAGCCAAACTAAGCGTCATGTATATGAAGGTGCTTCTCCAGCTGTCTGTCAAGCAGCCTGTCCAGCACCTTGTCTATGACAGTAGCGAATGAGGTAGGCCTATAGTTAGATACATCCGACACATCACCGGTTTTGTTTTTTACGATCGAAACTACCACCGTGTACATGAGATCATCAGGTAAGTAATTATGGCTGATACACAGATTAAACAACATTGCGCTCACCCTCGGTAGATGCTCACCAGCGTGCTTCAAGTGCTCGATGCTAAGGTTATCATGACCTGGAGACTTACCACTAACCATATTCTTAATAATGACAGCTACATCCTTGGCTGTAAAGCTGATACTAACGTCTCCATGCTGTCACTCAGCACCAAGCACCTGCGCCGCCGGCCCAAGCGGCGACTCCACCTTGAAATGGCGCTGGAAGAGGCCAGCAATGTCGCGTGATTCATGAGGCGTCACCTACACTCACCGGAAGGTTCTGAAATGTTCACTGTTCATTCGCAGGATTTTTTATAATTCTCTGGTTGGTTTTTATGTAATTCTCTCAACATTGGGAAATGATTATAACGCCTTCTATACTTCTTTTCCCACAATTTTCGCCGTTTCGGCTCGTTACTAGTTATAAGGCCAGCTAAGGCGATTACGACTGCCGTTGAAGCCATCACGAAGTAGTATACAGAACATTTGTCACTCCGCGCTCTATATTTCTATGCCGCGCGCCTTTCCGAAGTGTGGCCAAAACTGTTGAAATTGATGACGTGTGGTTTGATGCGGCAGTTATATTGATAACGCATCTGAGCGCGCCCCGAAGTGCGATGTCAAATACCCACACTAGGCTTTTTTTAAACGAAAGGTTTGGAGAGCGTTCCAAACGGGGATATATGTTCTATGGTTACAAATTACCGTTTCGTGCCTGGCTGGAGGCTATATAGCTTAGTCTCCAGTTTCCACAGGATCGCCCGGTTAAACAGTAGACTATCACTCTGATTGAACTGCGAGACGCCCCTCAATAAAAAAAAACCGGTTTAGTAGAGAGAGTTCTTGCGCGCGATTTGGAACTCCATGGAGCGCGCTCCAAAGTGTACAAGTGAGGGCCGCTAATAAGTTTTCTTTACTGCTATATACGAATAAGCTAGATAGCCAGGCACTGTAAACCTCGCCAGCGGCGACTATTGATGAGGACGAGTCCTCACTCGGCAATTGAAAATAGAGGAGTAATGTTATCTTTAACAAATAAAAAGAAACACATTTAAGAATCAAGTTCTATTTCTTTAGTCACTTAAAAATTTGAGTAGGTAATGAGTTATTAATGAGCAAATTAAATATAACCAATTTTTCTGTTAAACACTACAGTAAAATGCACTAGTATTGAATATAATATTATGTTCTGACTGAGTATAGCTGGGCAAGTTATTATTTAATATGAGTGTCATTATTATTTTGTTATTTAAAATTAAATCATTATAAAAGGGAACTCGCGTGATGTATATATAAAACAAAACATTAAAAAAGCCTATCCATATTAACTATAGATTACATATTATTATAATCATGGTGAAGAGGGCTTTGTCTTCCGATATTTGATAGTGTTAATTTCACTCTACAGCCGTGGAATGTTTTCTACTTAAACTATCTCCGAAGCAGTCTGCTTCACACTTCCAACTCTCACATGCGACAGTCTTCTTTCTTAATACTTCGATCATGTTGATCTCAACAGTTTACAGTTCTTAGTATGCTGGAAGAAAAACATCACAGAATTAACTTAGTTTGTATAGAGATATTGATATAGATAAATCAAACAAAGAGATTAAAAAAGTAAATCGTTGAAAGGAAACATTTGGACCGTTTCAATTATTGGGTCAAAAATAATCTGCCGTAGATTGAACCAAAAAGACCAAGACCTTTGTAAAGCAAATGACAATGCTGGCTTAATTCTGGTCAAATATATATTTAATTATGGAATCATCGATATGAGAAGAATAAAGCTTAAATATTTTTCAAAAAAGGAACTTACCCAGAAGCGGCATCATCGTTGACTATAGACTGCGCGGGGGCGTCAGTGAATATCCTTGCTGCGTGTTTTTGCAGCCAGTACGTGAGCAGCGCCACTAGCAGCGTGGCCACGGCGCCGGTGACGGCGGCCACGCGTGCGCCCACTCCGCTCGCCGACACGAACACGCGCGCTGACATCGCCTGCCACACAGACTCCGTCCAACTCGAGTATTCACCCGATTTTAGGTTGTAATCTGGAGTAGATAGATACATCATACTTTATTTACCTATTTTTTATGAGTTAAACTAGTTGACCGTTTTAAATGTATTAATAGATACATAAAGAAAAATATTGCATCCCATACATATCTGGGGCCTTATTAATATAAAAGGTCACTTAAAAATCTATTTTTACCGAAGGGAATGTACATAGAGGTAATAAAAAACAAGGATAAAAAGGGAAAACAGAAAGGCTTTTTTTAGCTAATTTAGTTACCCAATTAGTTACTAACCTGGTATAATAAATGCAGGGCTGACTGCAGCACTCATGTTCATGGTCGTCTGTATACAAACTCCACTGTGATTCCAACCTCTAAGATAGTATTGTGAGAAACCCTGAAACATAAGACGATGTCTAGGATTACGAGACGTAATAGTAGATTGTTTACCTAGGAAGCAAACAACTATTTTAAAGGCGAGAGTGTTTCTTTGAATCCAGAGCGGAGCGAGGGATCAAACCATCAGGGGGGATCCTGAGTGCAGCGAGGGATTCAAAGTACGTCACACGAGCTTAAAACAGTGTTGCTCCCGAGGTCGACACTCTACTTTTTATCACTCTCTATGAGAAAATAGGTAAGTGCAACTTATTAACAAGAACGTTATGTTTATTTATTTACATAAAATTAAGAACCATAAGACATTAAACAAAATAATTAGAGGCTAATGTTTATATTTGAACAATTATAGAAGTGCATCGTAACAATTTTATTAGTACGATCCGTTACAGTTGTAGATTTATTTACAGCTTGGGAATTAGAAATAGTTAGTCTTAGAAAACGGTGTCTCAGGAAGTAATTTTTGAGAAACTTAAATGTAATACTTTCACTTGAGAAGACGCACTCATTTTTTATAATTCTAGAATCTGAATATGAAACAACTACGAACGAAGGCAGAATGCAGTTAATTTCGCACGTTGTTTATTTTTCATCAACTTTTTTTTTAATTTAGCCCGCTCGCAATTTTTCAGCCAGTCGCTTATTCAATACATTGTTCCCGCATGGTTTGTGATTCATCTCTTTGCTGATTGGAACATTTACTAACAATATCCACATTCCAAATTCAAATCAGTCCCTAAGGGATTAATGAGCTATTTTGGTCCCTGTTTACGAGGAATAAACAAGCTCTTTTAGAATAGTTGTGATAAAAAAGACATTATACTGCCTAGCAGAACACAAGTGGGAAAAAATATATGATAGATAGGGCTAGGGCTTTTTCAAATGGCGATATTTTTAACGTGCCATAACCACAAAAAGAAGTGCTTATTCAAGGCATATACACGCGCCGTAGAAGCACTACATGAAAGTGGCGTTTGAAATGCACTCTGTGCATTCTACTTCAGATAGCAACAGCAGTACTTGCTTGCTGCACATGCAGAGATAGGAGCCTTTTTGGTCTCGCACGGGGTTCCTTTTTTATGTGTTTAATGTTGTTTTTGTTATTTTATCTGACGTGTCTCCTGAACACAAATATTTTTTTCTTTCTTTACTTACGGGAACAGACATGTCGTAGCATTCCGTGCGGTTGACAGACAGGGGCGTGCCCGTGAGCAGAGCGAGCAGATGCGCCGCAAACACGGGCGCGGTGTTGCCCCAGGTGGCCACGCCCACGTACAGCGGCGCGGGCTGCTCGGGCGGAGTGTCTTCCGTTCCGCTCGAAGCAAATTCCGCTGCCTGGATCAACCGACACGCCTGGCTGCTCAGGAAACAGTACAGCATCTCGTCTACCTACAATGAACAGGCGCCAATCAATATCAAATCAAATCAAGATATTTTTATTATATCTTATACATTAAACTGCACTACATTGATAGAGGTAGCCCAGTGAGTTATGAATTATACTTGTGTGTCGCTACATCCCCTAATGTTTATTATGTAATGTTGCGAACACAAATTTGTAGAAAATAAAATAAAATTAAATTGAAAAAAAAATACAAAATCAATCAAACGCTTCGTCAAGTTTTTATTTCTTTTTATGAAACGTTGCCCTACATTATGAATTTCATCTGTGTGGTGGGTTCGTTTACAAGCAGTTAAACTCACATACACATACAATCATACCCAGAACAACTATGTGTAGATCATAAAATATTTGTACGCAACCAAAAATATTTGTAGCCAATCGCTCTGCCACTGAGCCAAAAGTGCCACCAAGTTGGTCTGGCCAACTCACCTTAATTTGTTGGCGACTGGCTTCGATCAATATTACACTAGATGCCCGGTGTTCGCTTCAAAAACGGGTGGAAAAATAAGAACACAAACACGGTTGTGGTCTTCTTTTAAATGAGTATGGTCCAATCATACATAGCCAACATTAAGACATCAAAATGCTGCAGTATGCCTTCAAAAATTGTGCAAATAACCACTGTAACACCGAGATTTTGGAAGGAATATCTTTTTTCGGCAAGTTTACATATTTTAGGTTTTTTCATAAAGTTAAAACGGAATTAAATAGTAAATATGAATCAATTACCAAATATTATAATTGATAGCGTCGACAACGCGCCAACTATGCATTCAAGGTTGAATTTGCAATCATGTATATTTTTAGAATTACGTAAACACAATTGGCGACAGTTTTAAAGAGAAGTATTGTATGGGATTGTGTATCTAGTGTATTATTCGAATTCGATCGAAGGCGAATGGCGTAATTTTGCCAAGTTAGACCTTTTTTATTTCGTACATTTCAATATTTGTCATTGACCATTTTATAACCGACATTCATAAATAGAGGAGGTTCTATGTTTGACTTCAAGATGTTTCTTTTGTGTATATTCACCGATTTCTTCGTCAATAGTGGACAGATTTTGAAGATTGTTTTTTTTATTCGAGGTTATATCCTTTACCTTACTACCCCTTGGAAATCGGGCGAGCTCCTCAAATTTTATAGACATACATTCGTTTTACGTATTTGCATCAACATGGCAAGTATTTGCGAACGGATGAAGACGATCATAGATGTCGACTGGATCTTCTTAATGATAAGTATTTTATGGGTATAAGATATCACGAACAGTCAAACGACTGTTATGAAGCAAATTTAAATGAATGTTTCTAATGAAAATGGTATCATCGAACTGACCTAATGATGAAGCCGGCAGGAAGGCACTAGAGCTCCGTAATAAAATAATGTATTCTCTTAGTCGTGTTGAGGCTTGTTAGAATTGCATACAGAATTGTATCCTCCGACTACACAGTATATATTTTGATACCCCACATGATGGGTTTGGAAGAAAAAGGAATTGGTGCCCCACAATATAGCGCCTTAACCCGCCATTTTCTAAATTTTTCCAATTTTAATGTAGCCAGTGACACTCGCAGGGTTTGGACGAATTGAACAAAACAAACATACATAAATAATTCGGCAGTAAAAAGAAAAATACTTAAAAACTTTTCAACGAAAGAAGAATAAACCAGATTCCAAAGTAAAAACTACTAAGTAAAAAATATTACTCGGCCATAATACCTGGGCACTCGAAATGCCAAACGACCCCACTGCTCATACCCGCGCAGAATTCGCCTCGTGCGCCAATAGCGAGAGTCGAACGGTAAGGTGACATTGACAGCTCAGTGTCCAGTTTTTTAATTTTCGTTTCGAAAGTCGGTGGGGCAAAAACGAAAATCATTTTTCATCTCTGCACCACCAAGGTCGACTGGTAGAAAATGCCTAAGGCATTATGTCCGTTTCTGTACTTGTACATAAAGTTTGAATAAATAAATAAAAACAATAGGTACCAAAGACAAGATTGCCTAACGTTATTAACGCTCGTGTGAATTAAACTATACACACTTACCAAATGCGCCGATGCAGAAATATTGCCAACAAATGCTTTTCCTGCGACTCTTTGGTACAGCGTCCGTGCTAGAATCGTGGCGAGCCGGGCGATCTTCACTTGAGAGTCCTCCTCTTTCATTGTTCCGTTTGCAACGAGGAAATCGGTGGATATAACTGGAAAATAGTAATTAATGAAGCATTGATTATTTTTACCCATTTGCAGGGAGGCACAATAGGTAACGTAACGCTATTGCGCTTATTTTTTAGGCTTCCCTATCAAAATTGTAAAAAGGAACCCTTATGGTGCGACTAAGTCTGTCTGTCACAGCTGGATATCTCAAGAACTACTAGTGCTATAAATTTGAAGTTCGGAATAGTTTTTAGAAGACGTTTGTGCAACAATTTTGCAAATAAGAAATTTCTTTTTTTTGCTAATTTCGACTGAAAGTAGGTTTTAAAAATTCGAAGTGTGGCTATTAGGGCATGTGGTATCATGTGAAAGAGCGCTATTTGCACATTCTCAAACATTTTACATTTTTTAGGGTTCCGTACCCAAAGGGTAAAAACGGGACCCTATTACTAAGACTCCGCAGTCCGTCTGTCTGTCTGTCACCAGGCTTTATCTCATGAACCGTGATAGCTAGACCGTTGAAATTTTCTTTTCTCTCTCTCGTTCAAATTCACAGATTATGTATTTCTGTTGCCGCTATAACAACAAACAAATACTAAAAACAGAAAAAAAAATATACAGCAAACGTGATTTTTTGCCGTTCATTGCGATAATGGTTCGGAACCCTTCATGCGAGAGTCCGACTCGCACTTGGCCCATTTTTTTTGGTCGCATAAATGTGGTAGAAGTTTAATAAAGATTACAGACAAATAAAACGATGTCTCTTAATAGCACTTTTTCAGAAATTATCAACAAAAAAAGGTACACCATCAGTCAAGAGATGGTACTGACCTAAAATTACAATATTCTACACCGCAATGTTAAAATTCTCTGACGAATATAGGTTTCGTCGATGAAAATTTATAAACATAATATGATAGTACGGAAGCCTCGGTGCGCGAGTACGATTCGCTCTTAACCGGTTTTTTTTTAATATTTATGAATAATTATATTAGAGTACATAACTTACATGTTCCATTGTTGTCGACACTGATATTGCGATATTTAAAATGAATGTTGTCATTATCATCCAAGGGTGAATTGTAAAACATATTACTGAATGTAGTACTGAAGTCAGTAAGTAAAACTTCGGGTAACGCGCCACTTTCAGTTTCATTTTTGAGAATTCTTCGGAATGAATGCAATGATGACGGAGGGAAATTAGTGGAGTACTTTGTCGATAACGTTATGTTTTGCTGAAGGTTTTCCGTGAACGTGTTAAGGAATTCTGCTATCTGTAATTAAATATGTTTTAATTTCAATATCTTGCTAAAAGCATTATTAGTGTATTTGGAATTCTTATAATAAGACCAAGGGCTCTCTCTAGGGAAGGCCCTAGAGCTGAAAAAATCGCTCACCTCAGGTTCATCAGTAGAATAGGGCACAAATGCGTTAATTGGCCAATTGTTGCCATCAATCGACAGGGACCCGCCAATCTGGCCCACCTCCACATGCAGGCGAATATCCCCCACAGCCAGGGGGGCGTTGGCGGGCCATTGACCCATTTTTATATCATACGCGACACGTTGAGAGCCGATGTAGTCAAACGCTTCGCCATTGAATAATGTCCATAGCACATTTTGACCTGAAATATTATCCTGTGTTAGAAACACACAATGCAATAAAATAAATTAAACTACAAGACTCGAGACAGGATCCATATTTTGTACGGTTATTCTTTATACTACTAAATCTCGTGTCATCTCGATCGAACCTTTCATGACCGAAACTGCTGCAAATGCAGGCGTCATCATCATCACCGTCAGCTTTTCTAATGTTCCCATTGCTAGCGTAGCCGTACATTATTAGTGAACCTCATAATCCCTTACCATACGAAGAAGCATCTTTAACAGAAATCATCTGAGACAAGGCTGTAGCTGCCGTCAGTAGTGTCACCATCCCGACAACGGAGCTCGCCGCGCCAGGAGAAACTCCTAAGAAGATAGAACAGATTGATGATAATACAACACATGTTTTCGCAGCCGCTGTACTGTAGCAAGCCAAAAAAATAATCAATCGAACACCTCGTTCACGCACATAGAAACTGTTTATAGAACCATTTTTAAGGGATTCGATTTTTCCGTTCATACAGCTAAAATTAGTCACTAGCGAGATACAAATGGATCTGTAAAAAGCCACGTGAACAAGCACTGAAGTTAAGACCGCACTAGGAGTAGTTATTCGTCAGAGGAGCGACGTGACACGACACGGCAATTTCTGATGGGAGAATCTGCGATGCCTGTAAAAAATACCCATACCTACTTACACAGCAAAAATACGAAAATTACTGAACTCCCAATTGCTCGACTATTTCCTTCCAAACGTTGTTTTTCTGGTAATATTCATTTTTACAGCCATCTCAGATTCTTCCATCTTGCTCAGAAGTTGCCGAACGACTGACGGGCAAAATTCGCTGCGTAGTGTCGTCTGTGTCGCGATTGTGCGGTATACCTAGTAGGATCGCGTCGTGTCACGTCGCTCCACTGACGCGAAGTTACGCCTAGTGCGGTCTTACCATAAGAGTTAACTCACCGTCAAATAAAGAAGCACTGTCAATTCTTGCAGTCACTAATGTAACTGATTGAGAATTCTTGTTTTCCTGAAACAAAATAAAATAGATCAATCTAAACTAATATTATAAAGAGGTAAAAATGCTTGTAAGAGGTAAACTCGAGAAGTACTGGTCCGATGTTAACATCCCTGAATTTTCAATGAATAACGATTTTTCCATGAACCTGCATCTCACATTAAGTGTGTGGAATCCAGAAGCCTAATTGCACAAGTGAATTCGATAAGGCCATCAATCGACCAATCACATAGACGGAAACCCACATCGCGTCATCTAGCACGCTGGAATTCACGTCATAGAAAATTAAAATTGGAACTCCTTGAGTAGTAAAAGGGGGTTTATTCAATATACTATGACATTCAAGTCGCGACCTGCTTAGATGAAATCCACTATTGGATTTATTTATTATTTATTTATTTTAAACTTCATGTACAATGGTGATACATAGACGGACTTAATGCAGCGAGGCATTCTTTACCAGTCAACCTTTGTGTTAATAAGGACACAACAGTGGTAGGAGTACAAAATAAAATTAAAAAAAATAAAATGAACAAATATTAAAATCGGATATTAATATACTATCTAATAAATATATAGACTAATAAATATTATAATAAATACTATATTATTATTTTAAACGAAACAGATTCATCTAAGCAGGTCGCGACTTTAATATTGGCTTTCTATGACCATTTTGTAGTCTCCCGAAAGGACTGGTCCGCACTACAACAAGACAATATTGTGGACAAGGCAGAGTGAGGCCTTTGGACTGCAGTGGGCCAAAATAGGATAATACCAATATACCCTTTGAACTTGTTACAACTCTCATACTATAATAGAAGTAATTGTACGCGCAGTAGAAATTCTTGTCTCATCGCAAAGACAACGTGGGAACTTTACTTTCGACTGAGTCAACATGACGTTTGTACATCTCCACCGTGCTGCCATTCACATACCGCAGTAGGTGACTAACACTTGCGCGCAGTCTATGGCACTGACTTCATCAAATCTTCAGGAAATAAATTTAAAGAATATTAATGATTGAATACGTTCATTTATTTCCGGAGTCTTGAAAAGAAAAGTTGAGTGACGCCAATGTTGAAAATTTAATTATACATCATCACACCCACTAAAAACTGTTTTAGGCTTCCGTAGTAACAAGGAACCCTAAAACGTTTCGCCATGTCCGTCTGTCCGAGGCTTAGCTTAGAGACTCTAGTACTAGAAAGCTATAATTTGACATGGATGTACATATTAATCGTTTGCGTAAAATTAAGCTTTAAATTGCAAATTTTTGTTAGAGTCAATTTTACCCCAATTTAATAAATAAATGTATAAAACTTGAAAAGTGCTTTTTTATCACTTTTTCACGCTACACTTCAATACAGTAAGAAATCTATCTTTCAATATGAGTCTCACTATACTAGTTACAAAAACATTTGAATTTGATGAATTTTCATATACCTATTTAAATCATATTAGGTAAACATAAAATCCACAAGGGTCAGTGTAAAACATTTTTATATCGACAGAAGTACACACCATTGTCCTAGGGAAGAGGGAATAGTAGACATTCTGATCACCTAAAGGATCACACACTTTTGTTGTTGTAATCAAGGCTGTTGCAGAGGATCTGCAAAAAAACACACACGAATTATATCATTTTATTTTTACCCTAAGTTGTCAATAAAATAATAGCATTAAATTCTACAATTATTTAAAAATCGACCAATCACATGCGAGATGAAAGATGCGATGTGGCTTTCATCTCGCATGTGATTGGTCGATAATTCATACTTTTGGCCATTGCTCTTTCCGAATTCAGTTAGAAATAAGGCTGCATGGGTTAAGCAAGGGTCATACTCCGTTACGCCGATCAGTCGCGGGTCGCCATCTCGCCAGAAAATAGACACACCAAAAACAAAATAAACCAGCTTCCATATTTCAAAAAAATTGTTTAGGCAAGGTTTTATATTAAAATATTGCACTGTCACGAGGAAACAAACATGTGTGCCATCTCAATCGGACACTGGGACGTGGATCTAATTTAACTAGCAAGATAACAGACACCGGGACAGGTCAAATAAAATAAAAGCTTGTAAAAAAATTTGACAATTTTGGACCAACATCACTCAATCACCATTATTCAGCCAGAAATCAAACTTCGGTCGGACACAAAAAATTATGTAACTGCGAATCTACAAACCTTCTTAAACATACTTCAGAGCTAACTGCAGCAAACATAAAGGAATTCAATTGTAAAGAGCAAAGTGGTCTGCCCTTCTGATTATCCCGGTCCATAACATTGTACCTGAAAATGTAAATTATTCATTAACAATAATTCAGAATTATTTTGTTGTTTATAAATCCACTCAAGTCGATTCAAACTTATTTAAGTATTAAGAATACTGCCGGGTTAGCACGGCCTCTTGTGATAGGCTTGAGTCACGCATTTTATCACGGTGAACTGTGATAAAATGTGTGACTCAAACCTGTCACAGTAGGCCGTGCTCGCTCCGCTGGTCTGTGTTTGGTTGATCGCCTTGAATGTAATTAGTAGTTTGATTAGTGGAAAAGAGTTCTATCCTATGACATTTAAAAAGTGCCAATTTTCAACTTGAGGGATGTTGATGCCAAGCGACCCATTGATATCAGATTTTTTTTGAGTTTTATAAAAGGCACATGTGTGTGGCTTTGTAAAATAAATTGACATACCTTTGATAGCATTGATCAATTTTCTCAATCTCTTGTGTTTTCGTCATTGGCAAGTAAAATATTGGAAAAGGGATATCTCTTCGAAGCAGTCCAGTTCCTTTTTCATTCCAGGTAGTACCACTAACTCCACTGGATTCACAAACACTTCCTTGAGCTGAAGAATACTCATTAGGACATCTTGACTCTTGACTGAATGTTGAGGTACTGTGAAACAACAAACAAAATTACTTATTAAGTACTTGTGATCAACAATGACTGCATCTTTTTCATATGAGAATGATCTCGAAAACGAATGATGCCTTTCCCTTACAGTACGCACAAAAATGTAAGTAAAGTATATAGCAAAAGTAGATAGTTATTTTATAATACAAAAATAATAAAAATGATCACAAACAGAAAAGACATTAATAAACCTGCAACACCATTTTACAAATTGAAGTAACATCGAAAAGGGAAATCCAAAAACAGGTCAGACATTTCACAAAGTTTGAACGCGTGAGGTTAGGTATTAAGGCTTAGCACGCACAGCGGTTTACATTCGCGCGAATTTTACCGCCCGTTTTGCGGCCTTTGTAATTGCATGAAGCTACACGCATTGCGGTGAAAAAATAGCGCGGCAATAATACCGCAAGACATCCGTGTTTTTGGCCAAAGAATCCACCGCACCGCGGCGCAGATTAAATTCGCGCGAATATTTTGAGCTCTATGAACAGACAAAATCGCGCGGATTTTTATCCGCAATGAGTGTTAGTATAATTTAAATTAAAGATAAAAAAATTCGCGAGGGTAAAAAATGTTGCGTAGCCATCCACATAAACACAATATCAGCAGTGCAGCGCGAGTGTCGACAACTCCAGACGTACTAAACAATCTTGAGCCGTTATAATTATGATGCACCTCTATGAAAAAATATAATATCATTGATTCAGTAGAATTAAAGTTTTTAGATTTATAAAAAAAACACACAAATATTTGTTACGTAAAGTATACAGGGTTACAGGTTAAGTCGCCCTTGTTCGTTTAAGAAGTTGTAGTTTCCTTTTCCATCATTCCTGACTGATTAAACTATGAAACACCGTACTAAAACTTAACCATTTTCAAGATATTGGACGTAGAAGTTTTTTTTTAATTGCCTACTTTTAGTCTATTGGCATATTTTTCCGACTTCAAATCTCTCTACTTGGTTTACCGATTAAGATGATTCTATTTTATTTGAATGTTAGGTGCTTCTCATGTGGTCCCATTTAAATTTGCTGAAGATCTGATGAAGAACTTCGGCGACATAAAACATTAACTCTTCAATAAACAACGGCATGTCTCTCGGGTTTGCTGCAACCGCGTGTCTGTTTATTGTTTATGTAATGACATAACATAACATCACGCCGGTATGCTATAGAGCCAAGTACGCACGTGATATGCAGTTGGTAGGCAGGTTTGTTCAGTTCACCCTGGAACAGTCTTATTTCACCCGTTATGTTCAAGTTTGATGTTATTCGAGCAATTTAATCTGGCACTAGCTTCTGTCAGCGGCAACATAAATATTCAAAATATCTCCATAAACAAAATACAAGTTACGTAACTATATATGTTTTTTTTATTATGGATAGGCTCGCCACTATCTCACCTGATGATAAACGACGATGTGGTCGACGGTGTAATTCGCTTGCCTAGAAGTAACCTATTGGTACAAGTCGGATCAATGACTTTTGTTTTTAGGGTTCCGTAATCAACAAGGAACCCTTAAGGTGAACGCTCACGTAGACGCACCGCAGGAGCCGCACGTTTGCAGTCATCGCACCCACGATCAACCGGGTGGGGCATTCCATAAGCGGTATGTCAAGCGAGGATCGGTTTAGTGGGGAAGGGACAGCCGGCGCGACGTGGGGTCTCGGGAAGAGTTGCGGTATAGTCTCGTGCCGTATACAGTCCCGCGATCTTCCGTCGCGTGCAAGCTCGTCTACTTTTCTCTAAGCTGGTTCTATAATGAAGGAGTAGCTCTGGCGTTCGCTCGTTGAACGAGCGACGTCCCCGACTGAGGGCTCCGTAGCGGGTGGAGAGCTCTAACGGTAAGGTTTTTCACATACCCCTAGGCACACACACTTCGATCTTTCAATGCGAATGTGTCGCCTTAACACAAGCTGCAACAACCGTAAAGCGTTTAGGCATCCAGAACTACGGTATCAGATTCTTATCTGATAGTCTGGCTGAGCTCAAATTTTAAAATAATATATAACTTACAACAAACTAATCTTTAAGTGCTACCTCGCCCTGGACAGTATATCGAAATCCAATCGAATTACCCGCCAGTAGATCAAGGAGCATAGCGGATCTTTAGGCAATGATGCCACAGAAGAACTTGCAAAGAGGGGCTCTGAGATATTAGTGCTATGGCTTTGCCTAATGTATACCTACGTCTAACGAAAAATCTTTTCTGCCTAAGTATAAAATAATTTAAAAATAATCATAGGGACAATAACGGGCCACACCCTCCTTAACAAACATCTTTTTAACATAGGTGCCACAGACAGCCCGCTTTGGAGGGGCAGTTTTAACGCCAAAGAATCA
The DNA here is from genome assembly GCA_947562075.1 of Orthosia gracilis. Lineage (NCBI taxonomy): Eukaryota > Metazoa > Arthropoda > Insecta > Lepidoptera > Noctuidae > Orthosia > Orthosia gracilis. The sequence goes on from OX387268.1 coordinate 47,978,234, forward strand.
GCCACCCACATAATCTCGGAATGAGAGGCCGTGGCATCTCAAAGTGAAGAAAGCCTGAAAACAGTGAGTTCGCCAAGAAGCTTCTGAGCTTTTGGACGGAGCTAGGCTGGCTGTGTTAGCCAGTACCTCTACGCACAACAGACAGAACGGTGGTCTAAGTGTGGAAAAAGGAGTACCTACTACTACTACTGTCCTAGGGGTGGCAAAAGAAACAGAGGGAGACAGAGAAATATGTGAAGACGAATTGCAATTGACAGCAGATCCTAAAAGAATTGCTAGAGACAGAAAATAGTGGAATTTATTAGAGGATGCCTTTGCCCGGAGGCACACTGAATTGAGAGATATACTTTATGATAGACAATAAAATCTAGAAAATAACTGGAATTCAAGATGCAAAGGGTTATTATTATATTATATAAAAAAAATATTACCTTCCTGTAGCATTGTCATGCAATAAAATTCCAGCAATAATGGTAGATTTTTCCATGAGATCTTCAATCACATCAGAGAACACATAAGTGCTCACAACCACCATGTACGGTCCAGCTGTAGCATTTTGCAGCAGCCAGTGGACATCATCTATTTCTTTTATCATATAGACCACGCCCACTGCACCATTATCACCAGCTTAAAAAAATCATTATTAAATAATTATTATTATCTTTAGAAGTGTTTCATGAAGTTATTTATAAGAGAGACAGCATTGATACATAATGATAATTTTTCAATTGTTGGTAAGCTTTTCAACTGTATGGGTTTCCAATTTGGTTATTTTGATTAAGTATCTAAAACTGAATATATGATTGTTTACTTAATAATCACATACATGAACAGCCTGCTTGATGAGTGCCATTTAGACGTCTGAAACATGCTGCTCCTCCCTCAATTGATGAGTATATATTCTTATGAAGTCTTTGTAAGTCTCCAACTAGAAAATAACAAAATACAACTGAACAATGTTGCATACAGAAATGCCAGGATAACAGGAAGGAAAATTAAAATGTTTTAACACTTTTGGACTTTTTTACAATATGGATAAATAGAAGCATAATATTAATTATTGAGTCCTGTTATAAGATAATATTAACAGTTATCACTACTATTTCCTATTTTTTTTTTAATAATAAATTCTAAATTAATAAAAATAGGTACTACTTACATCTGCAAAAACTGAAAATCAATAACAAAACCAGATAATTAGAATGTGCCATAGTTTCTCATTTCTATGGTCCGGTGCTCTGATTTTCCTATACTTATTTTTTATTTATATCGACAGCGAGACACAACAAAATTTAGAACAAAATAGCAATAGTAGTTATCACTTATCATAGATGTGCATTCATTCATTAATTGCACAGAGACACTTCATTGCAATTTGCATGACAATGAGTCAATGACACATCCCTTCTAATTTTTTTTTTTTTTTTTTTTTTTTTTTTCCTTCGCCCTTCTCAGGCAGGCTAAGGTCTTGGACCATACCGCCTCGTCTTCAGTGTTATTATTTTTCTTGATTTTTAAGTAAGGCCAAAGCCTCGTCCTCAGTAGTTTATTCCTTGTTTAATATTTATTTTAGGCCAGAGCCACGTCTTCAGTATTTATTATATAGTTAAAATCATATATTATGTTGTCATATCCGAGTATTAAGTAGGGTCATATCCGTGTATTGGTCATAATCATGTTGTGAAGTAAAGTCATATCCTTCTAGTCGCCCCGAACGGTCAAATTGCCCATCCAGTGCTGTCAATAAATTTATACAGTGCTATGTATGTACTGTAATTTTCCAGCAAACCTTGAGTGTCGCGCGGGATGCTTGCAGGCGTTTTATATATTTCCAATAATTTATCAACTAAATGAATTCTTTGTAAGTCATAAGCAGGGCATTCAAAAATTATATGATCTAGAGTCTGATCACTTCCTATGTCACAATTGATACAAACAGGCGATGTTATCATTTTCATTCTGGCTAAATGTGCATTGAATCTTCCATGTCCAAGTCTAAGACGATTTAAAATTGTATAAAATTTTCTGCTCTTAGGAATAACAGATCTGGTGAACCAGGGCATAGAACCAATGGTTCGATTTATTTTCGCATACCATTTTCCTTTAGTTCTTAGTGTTTCTTGCCAGTTCTCATGCCAAGTAAAGGTGTATTGTTCATGTAATTTGGTAAGCAGGTCGGAACTTGGTATGGCAACATTTCTCGTCTCTGGGATGTCAACGTCAACAATAACTCTTGCAAGATAATCTGCGTTTTCGTTTCCTGCTACTCCTATGTGGGAGGGTGTCCATAATAAACATATCGTAAATCCTCTAGAACAAAGATCAGCGTATAAAGCCCGAATCTCATATAAAATATTTCCGGTATTGGCGTCCAGTTTCGGATTGTGTAAGGCCATGAGAACACTCATGCAGTCAGTCGCTATAAGCCAGTCTGTGTGCCCAAGATTCTTTTCATGTATATACTGCAAAGCTGATAAAATGGCTAGAGATTCTGCTGTAAATATAGACATGGCTCCAGGTAACCGAACTCCATGTCCAACAGTAATATGAGGTATATATATAGCTAACGAAACATTTCTATTGTTTTTGGATCCATCAGTAAATATATGCCTGTATCCAGTGAACTCTGAAATTAACTGATAGACCTCTTCTTTACTCCGTAGGTCACGGTTAATATAAATGTCCATGGGCCAAAATTTGCTGATATAATTACCAGAGTAGCATGGCCATCTGTCTTTACATTTCTCAATTTGATATTGATCATCAATACTGATTATATTAGAAAAGTCATGAAATATATAGGGGACATTTACGGAATTTGAGGGACTGTATACTCTATGATAAAATAATATTTTCTTTAATAGAGGATGATTTTCGAAAGATAAAAGTTTGAGAATGTACTTGGATTTTAAAAACTGAAATCTTATATTCATAGGAGGTGTGTTACACTCAATTTGAAGTGAATTAATTGGAGTTGTTTTCATTGCACCAGTTACACATCTAAGATTGTGGTTTTGAAGGATCTCTAATTTGTGAACCAATCTCTGATCAGACCCAAAGCATAAAAATCCATAGTCAAAATGACTACGAACTAAAGATTTATATAGCATAAGTAAAATTTTAGGATCAGCTGCAAATGACAGTGACTTTATAAAATTAAATGCTTTATTAGCTTTACCTAACAGATAGTCAACATACTTAGACCATGAGAGGCTGCTTGTAAAAATTATACCCAAAAACTTTACTTCATTTACTATTGGAAGAACACTATTATTGTAATAAATACATAAGTCTGTTTCAGACTCTCCAAACACTATAACTTTAGATTTTTCTGGACTGATATCCAAGTTTAAATAATGAAAATAGTTCTTTAGCCGAGTTAAAGCTGTGTTTAAAGTACTTTCAACAGAACTTATATCTGAACCTGAAGCATAGATTACCAAATCATCTGCAAACTGCAAATTTGCCACTTCAAGACCAAGAACAATGTTAAGTCTATGTAAATAAAGAAGGTAAATCAATGGACTGAGGATGCCACCTTGACATACCCCTTTGTATGAAAAACGTGGCCCTATTAAACGTTTATTTACTTTGACATATACTTCTCTACCATGTAAAAAGTTAAAGATCCATATTATAATTTTTTCAGGAATACCAAGGGCACGAAGTTCACCACACAAAATGTGCAGATTGATGTTGTTGAATGCACCCACTATATCAAAGAAGACACCAACAAAATGATTGTCCATTTTATTAGAATTGTATATATCTAATTGCAAATGAGAAATGCTATCTCGAGTGGAGTAACCACGTCGAAAGCCAAATTGATTGGATGGTAATAGACTATTACTTTCTATATAAAATTCTAACCTTTGTTTAATTAATTGTTCAAAAGTTTTTCCCATGCATGAAGTTAATGCTACTGGCCTATATGATTCTGCTTTATGTCTTTCTTTGTTAGGTTTAAGTACTGGGATGAGACAATCTATTTTCCATTCATTAGGGATGATTATTTCCTGCCAAAGTAGATTAAAAACACTTAGTATGTCAGAAAGTGCCTTAATTGATACATTTTTCAACATTTTATAGGGTATTCCGTCAAGGCCAAAAGCTGAATCACGTCTAGATGATATTGCAGATTTGAATTCCTGAAGAGAAAATGGATTAAGCAGATACTCATATTGTCCTGAAGCTTTTACTTCATAAGAAATTGATTGAAATGGCCTCTCAACTGTATCTGGAGTATATTTTTTAAGAAAATCGAATACCCAAGCTGAAATATTATTACTTGGAGGTTTATGTGTTTTATTAAATCTCTTTGAAATTTGCCAAACTCTTGATAATGGAGTAGTTCTATTAAATGACTCACATAGAGAAATCCAGCTCAAATGTCTTTCTCTTTTTAACACTAACTTTTTCAGTGCTTGTAATTTTTTAAACTCAATATATTTTTCTAATGTGGGATTGTACTTGAATTCTTTATAGGCATTCCTAGAGTCTTTTACTGCTTTAGTGCAATTCAAATTCCACCATGGTAATGGGATGCGTTTTTTACGATTATTATTTACTAATGTTGTATCAAATGATGTAGCAGGTCTTAAATTTGAGGGTGATGATTTAATAATAGCTAAATTTAACAACTTTATCAAGTCATTGTATGACTGTAGTGGGTTATCTTGATTAATTTTAAAATCCACTATCAAACTATCAACACTCTTCCTATATAATACCCAATCAACCAAGTTAAAATTAACATGTTTTGGTAAATTTGAAGTTTCTGCATCATGTGAGATATTATAATTGTTATTTATATGTACCCTTGTAATTACAGGCAAATGGTAACTACCTAACGGATCGTCATGAACAGACCAGTTACAAGACAATGATATTGAAGCTGATACTACAGTTAAATCAAGTGCATTTCTTTGCCACCTATCAGAGCCTACAGTAGTCATTTCTCCATCATTTAATAAAACCAAATTATAATCATTAATGATTTCAAGCACCTCTCGGCCGCGAATGTTCACACTGTTACATCCCCAAGCCGAATGATGTGCATTGAAATCTCCACCAATCAAGAGAGGACCAGGAATATTGCGAACTAAGTTATCAAATTTATACTTAGTAAATGGAGCGTTTCCGGGACTATAAAAACTGACTAATGAAATTTCTTTACTATTGCCATATTTTAAACGAATCGCTATATTTTGTATGGAATCATCATATAAAGTATCTATTTTACTAAACTGTAAACTGTTATGTATTAAAATAGCTACACCATTATGTGTATTACCTGAGTCTAATCTTACTATATTATATCCTTTAATACTAAATCTCATGTGAGGCTTGAGCCAAGTCTCACACAATAAAGCTATATGTATGTTATACTCATATAAAAAATATGAAAAAGCATGTTTGTTACTATTGATGCTCTGAGCATTCCACTGTACTATATTTAGCTGATCCATAAAATTAAGGTTTACTTATATTATTCTGAATTTTTGATAATAGAACATCTTTTATGCTTTGAGTGCAAATACTCTTTTCGTTATTTTTATTTTGAGAAATTAATGTTACTATTGTCTGTATTAAAATATTTAAAATTGGTTCTGTTTCAACTAATGATTGTAATTGTTTAGCAGGACTGGCCTTTGAAAGAGATGGAAATGACTTTTCATTGAATAAATCTGCATATGATTTTTTATTAATCTTGCTTTTGTTTTCTTCCACTTTTTGTTGTTTGACTGGGCACTGTGATGAAATAGCTACATGTTTACCTTGACAGTGGCAACATGTTGCCTCCGTTGATGGTATTTGGCATTCTTTATAATTATGGTCTTTTGAACATATGGAACATCTTTGGGAGTTCTTACAGAATTTAGCTATATGGCCATACCTTAGACACTTCAAGCATTGTTTTACCGGCGGAATGTACGGACGCACTTCGAACCGCCAGCTGTTCAGGTCTACACTATCGGGTATCGCTGCACACGAGAATGTGATGGACACCGTCTTCGTCGGCTGAAAGGACACCCCCCCTCCTTCTGAAATAGTGCGACGCATAAATCTTCTAATAGAAATAATATTCTTTGTACTAGTTATTGCGTTGTAGATGTGTTCATTGCTAAGGTCAATGGGAACATGCATGATAACACCTGTATTTTCCGTAGCGGCTGCAGGAATACTGGCTTTCAATTTATAAGTATCCAGAAATTTTCTATTCATTAGCGCTGCATTGGCCAAACCAGGACGTTCAAAAATGACACCAATTTTGTAACGATTCATCCGTAATAATTGTTTTACACCCTTGTTGTATTTTTTAATGCTGGTTGAAAGAGACATCATATCTCTATCACCAATCGGGACTAAATCAATGCTTTCTAAAAATACGACATATTCAAAATTGCCTCCGTTTTCAGGATATGACCTAATGTAGTCGGGAACCCTGAATTCCCGATACTTATCCTTTTCTACAGGGACAGCTTCCTCTGAAGAGCTTGAGGCTCCACCGTCATCTTCAGAAGACACCAACGGTGGAGCAGTAGACGAACTATCTTCTTTTTTTCTTTTTTTAGGATTCCCTTTCTTCCCCAACATGAGAAAAGCAAGCAAATAGACTTATGAATGAATAAAATAATTATTTAAAAATTTGTTTTAAAAAAAGGCGCCCTTTCGCTATGAATTTCCCGCGCTTTTTTTTTCAACATCCCTTCTAACATGACGCGATGATGACATTTTCAATGTTTTTTTATTTATTTTTTGGAATTCTATGTCCTGGCTACTGAGCTCTTTTAGTAACATATTAAGTTTATTGATATTTCTTCTTTGCTCTACATTATAGAGCTAACACACGTTCCGATTTGGTCCGGCCGGACCACCGATTTGTGGGCGGAGTTAGTCCGGCCGTACCATATCCGAGGGAGCGTAGAGTGGTCCGCCGGACATTATTATTATTAATTGAGTCCGTCTCGGTCCGCTTGTGTTCACATCGGGTATGGTCCGCTCGACCGCTCCATACCAAATACGGACGTGTGTAAGGTTGTCGGCTGGTTTGGCCGTACCAACGGTACCAACCAGTATATAATAGTAATCTTTGGTACCAACTACGACCACACGTCAGTGTTACCGATGTCCATGGTCTGGATTACCCAAAAACCTGACTTAAAATATATTATAATAAAAAAAAATATTATATCGTTTTACAAGGGTAAATAAAATATAACTTAGTTTTAATTACTTTTTATTGGAACTTATTATAACGAATTAAATATTTATATTGTTAAAAAATCGTTTTAGTTCCGACTTGGTATTTTGTTTGAGCTTTCGGAATTCTTGAGGTCATACATGTTTACAATAAACAACTTTCGGAAATGGGGTAAATGTAAAAAATGATCCATCGTCTCGTTTTAGAATGAATCGTGTCATCATTAAACAGAAAAATTTGCATCATTTCAAAGGACAATCGGTTTCGATAATTAAGCATGAAATATTAGGGGTTAAAGTATGAAATTGCCGATATGTACTGAAAAATTGAAATGTTTTTTTTAATTTTACATATATATTTAATCAAAATAATTACCATTATTTTCTTATAGGAAGCTGCCATCTAATAGGAAGGTAATTTATGCCTTTGCGATAGAACTCTGGTGATCTAGATTCGACAAACTGTGTGAAAGCATTTTGTACTAACTCCTGAGAGAAAACTTTTTATCACGTCGAAAATTGTCCATATCACGAAAAAAATGGTTGTCCGTTGGAGCAAGGTCTGGCGAATACGGAGGATGACGAATGGTTTCTAATTGCAGTTCCTGTAGAGTTAAAACGGTTTCTCGTGTTGTATGAGGTCTCGCGTTATCATGGAGCACTAATGGTGAAGATCGATTCATGAGCCGGGGCTGTTTCACTGCTAGTTTTGCTATCATTGTTCGGAGTTCGGCACAGTAGACATCTGCTGTTATTGCTTGACCAGATCGGAGAAAGCTATAGTGAATAACACCATGCTGAGACCACCAAACAGTTAACATTACCTTTTTATTGGTAAGCTTTGCTTTAGGACACTGTTGCGGCGTTTGACCTGGGGTCAGCCATTGCATTTTCGCTTACGGTTATCGTAAAGAATCCACTTCTCATCACATGTCACAATTCGAAAATTCCTTCATTTCTGTATCGATTCAAAAAGGCAACACAAGTTTCAACACGCGTTTCTTTCTGCTGCTCAGTCAAATCATGAGGCACCCATTTTTCATTTTTATTTTATTTTATTGATCAGACGCAAATGAGCCAATATTGTAAGCTAGGTAACGTTAAACGTTATGCCGCTAATTCCTGGGTAGTTTGGCTCGGATCGGCTTCCTCCATCTCTTTCAATTCATTGTTATTCACCTGTGTGGGCGGTCTTCCACGTGGTTCATTCTTCAAATCAAAGTTTCCATCGCGAAAGCGTTTAAATCAAAATCGCACAGTGCGTTCATTAGCAGTATGGCTGCGACACAGTCTCACTAATGTGGCCATTTCCGTACACAATTAGTGTAATTGTATACATGTTTTTGTTCCAAATAAATAATAAATTAGCAGTCCCCTCTCCAAACGTAACATTGATAATGCGAGCTGTTTCTGCCGCGTTAATTCCCAGTCGGAACTCGTATTAAAAATCACTCGAATTTTCGAAGTATCCATCTTTCTTTTTCAAAGCTGAATAAAAAAACAACTCAAAGTTTATAATCGAATGTTGCACATTTTTAAAAGAAGAACTTCATAGGTACCATGTTTCACTCTCTCCACCCAAAGTTTCACTCTTAAATCTCAAACCATGAAGGTTCTATGCCAATTTGAAGTACCTATTACAATGAAATGGCTATTTCATACTTTAACCTCTAATATTAGTTATGCACCTAAAAATAGCCCAAATTTTTTTTAGGTCCTAAAAAAAGCCCAACGTGGATATTTTTACCCTAAATTTAGGTCTAGAAGCCCTAAGTTGGTAAGCCTGCTTGAAGCAACTGCCGTCCGGTCGGTCCGGCGAACAAGGTTCGAGCGTGTGTAAGCGAGAACGGATTTTTGAGCGGAGTTAGTCCGGCCGGATCAAATCCGGATGTGTGTTAGCAATATAATATCGCAATATCGCAAGTATTGAATTTAGCCCATTACATTGTCATTAATATCATCATCATTAAGCTGTTGAATTCAGTAGGTGGAAGTCGTGTCGGAGCCCCCCAGAAGCAGAAGAGTGGATAATAGTAGAAAGGCAGCTATAGCTTTTGAGTTCGCATGCGTATTGAGAATAAAACGTAAAAGAAAGCATTGGGTAATATATTCTGGATTTTTTTATCAAAATCAATATACTCATTTGAACATAACGCAAGAAATGATCTTGGGCGACGATTTCGACGATGACACCAATTATTTTAGAACTAGCTTTTGCCCGCGATTTTGTTTTCTTAGCATAAGAACATCGAATAGCCTATTTTTTATATCGCGCACTAACATGCTCGCCATCGTATCGCGGGTTTCAAGAGTTTCGAATATTTTATGATATTAACACGATATTGCGATACAGCCTATTATACTATCAGTTACGATTTCGTGGTAATACTGAAAATGTAACATGCTCCGATGATTCCACACATTGTCCAGTTGCAAAGACACATGAGAAACAAAACAAAGTACACCAATTTTACATCACAAAATTCACTAAGGATCAATGTGCAAATAAATAAAACAATCGCTGCGCGTATTCGGGTTTAAAAAAATATTTTACCTCATGCGCCTTTCATTTCTTTTGACTTGGTACAACCTCCATCAGACTCATCCACGGTGCCGCATATGCGGCACTGCGCCACAGGAGACAGGGAAAGAAAGATGACAATAATGAATTTTGCCTCTGATGAGGTGTAAGTGTGTAGTGCTATAAACCATTACGACTCGGTGTCAAGATCTAATAGTCAGGCTTTGTTTATCGCATAGATCTGTACAGAAAATAGGGCCATGCAAACACTGAAAAGTCGGTCATAAATTCCTCAGAATAAATTAAAAACCTAACTATAACGTGCCCTTTTTAAATAAGGACAACAACAACACATTTACTTGAAACTAGCTTTTGCCAGTGGCTTCTCCCGGGAACATACTCCCAGGAAAAAAAAAAGTATCATATCTTATTCTAATCTATAAGCTACATTAAATTCAGAGGCGTTGACCTTCAGAAAATCCCGTGAGTGTCCTGATTTTGACCATTTGATGACTCGTTCAAAAACAAATGGAAAACGCGAGAAGAAAAACTCACACCGATCGACGAATAGATAAATAATATCATTGGCATGTTTAAAGATTTTGCACCTCAGGCCAAATTGGCATGAAAGGTACCTAGAAATAACAGTGATTTTCCATTTATTAATATTTAATAATGTAATGTATGTTAATGTGACCGTGGGTTCTCTGTTTGCTTCTCGTGGGAGCTTACGCCCCCGAACACCCACTGAGTCGACGCCCGTGGTAACTGTAGAGTTTCCTCAAATCCATTCAGTAGTTTTTGCGTGAATTAATAACAAACATCCATCTAAACATTCAAATTCATAATATGAAGAAAAAGAATATGACAACAACTGACTCCGATCGCGCAAAAGTCTGAGAACGAATTTTTCAATATTGCAATACTAGAGAATTTGTAATTTTGTTTTATGACAGCACCGTTGATTGAACAACGACGAAATAGATGTAATTTTGCTGTTTTAAATGGACGCCATTTGTGAAACGACAGCTGGGTTTTAGGGCTCAAAATTTATCCAAAATTTCACTGATCTTTTGGCTAGTTTCCATTTAAGCCTAGCAAGATTTATTTTCTGCATTGCTGAGCAAAGATATCGGCTATGTCGGAACAGGTGGAGATTAAGGTATGTGCAACATTGCTAAGTGTAACATGAACAATAAAACTTCCATTGTTCAACCTTGTCCGTTGGTCGATATTTTTTTTACAAAACTGATTTTTATCGTTATTGAAATTATTGACTACTTAATCATTTACTGTCCCACTTTAATTTTAGTTACCTGTCTTTAGTTTTAGATATTTCGATTTGATTTATTCAAATTGTTTTGAGTGCACAGTTGTTGTACACTTAAAAATTGCTCCACCATTTTATGTTTCGGAATTTCTACTGAATTATTATGAATGTTATAAGCAAAGTAAAGGTATCATGTTGAGGGCTAGAACCATGTAATGGCCAACCAATAGGTTTAGGTAGCAATCTATATATAACTAAGTTTTGCACTAAATGGTGAAGATTTTTTTAAATATTATGATATTAAAAAAATCGTCACCATTTAATTACACGTGTGATTTTGCGAATTGCTTACCTCTTTCACTACTTTCTTTGTACCTAAACTACAAACCATAATCCATGTTTTGATGGGTAACTTAACTTTTGCAAATGAATATTATAATTTTATTTATATTAAATTTGTCCTCTATTTGAGTAAATTTCAGGTTTTGCAACTGATAAATATATTTCTTACACCTACCCACATTGATAAAGTTATTCACTAAGCAGGTTTCCAATTTTGTTTATTACTATAATCCCAATTCCAATCAATTCTTAACAATTAGTGTTTGTACATTATAATTATGTTGAAAAATAAGAATAGCAACATTAACCTTCTATGTTGAGTTTGTAACATGTGAATAACAACTGCTTAGAAGTATTGAATTTGGTAGACATCATACATTAATAATTTTACTGAACAAAACAACCTTGCACATATTTCCTAATAATAGTACTTGCTGGATGATTATCAAATTATAGAAATTTAGTTTAATAGGAAACAAATAAGACAAAGATATTATAATGCCTTCAAACCATACCAAAATATCATTAAAATTTGAATTTATTTGATTTATATTTCCTTTAAGTTTATGTTGAATAAAATGTAGATTAGCAGAAACTAATCGAAATCGCTTTGCTAGGTCAAAAAGAATTTGGCTGAGTAGGACTATGGCTGTTTGGTTGAACCAACTGACCTAAGAGTGCTGTACGGTAATCTCGTGTTTGTTCTCAAATTATCTCAGATTAAATCAATTCGGCTTTAGCAATTCTATGTAGGTCATCAATGGTGATTTCTCAAATAGAATAGAACGAAATGTAAAAATATGTTCTAGCAGCTAAAATTGATTAAATTTACGATATAACAAGGCCTATTTTTTGAAAACACTCATGTTTAAAATGTGTGATATATTTATATTAAACTGTGTGAAAAATGTTCATGTACCCTCAAATACAAGCCTCATTCACATTTTCAGTAAGGACATTTTGCTTTTGTTTTTCTAGACTGCTGATGCCCTGCCAGACTTAGATGACCTACTGCAATGCCCTGTTTGCTATGAGATTCCAACAGGACAAATATTTCAATGTAATGAGGGGCACCATGTATGTGGACGATGCAAAATGCGTCTTGATGTGTGCCCTGTTTGCAGAGCACTGTTTTTCGGCACTCGAAATTATGCTATGGAAGAACTCATTGCAAATGTTAGAAAACTAAGAGCTTTTGTAAGTACTACTTTTATTTTACACTAGTGGGCCGCTCCGGCTTTGCCTGGGTCATAATAATTTATAGCCTATAACCGTAACTTACAAAATTCGGGCTATCTCTTGATAATATAAGTTAAAAGATTAATACTCAGATTTTATTAATTAATACCAAGTATGATAAAACATTTCCACTGAGAAACTTCAAATCTAGCGGCACATCTCTGTTTGGCTTCTTTTGAATTATGTCATGGGATTCAGGAATGAGGGTTTCAGGAAATTCACTTCACCGGTTGGCGCCACTTTGGCGTGAGGTCTTTTTTCCTTTGAAAAAGACCTATGATATTAACATGATGATGATTTTAATTTAACTCGATTTATTCCATGTCACATAAAGGGAAAGGTGAGTCTGGACCTGACCTGACATCTCAGTGCTGCCACCTAGTGTACATCATTTCAGACCGTATTGTATTATATTGTTATTTGTGATTACAGAAACTTGGTGGGAAAATTACTACAGAGTCTCTCCCTGAGAATGACGCGCCAGCTATAGAGAACACAACTGAAGTACCTGAAATTGAAAGTGCTGGTGATGATGAAAGTGAGCAGTCTAGTGTAAGTAAAATTTCATAAATAGAAAATGTTGAATACAGTGAAAAAGAATATATGTATGTAAAACACTACACTATATGCAACATTGGCATTTGTATTTTATTGTAGTGTTAATAATGGCACCTGCAGTCACAAACCACAGAAATAAATTATGTTTTATTGTTTGACTATAATTGCCAGTTAATTCAGTTATGTAATATCGTTTTAAGTAATTAATTTTACCTAACAATTGCAGCAATCTACACAGAGACCTCCACAAGCTTGTAAAGGTCTCTTTCGTTGTCTCTCATGCAAGAATGGAAATGGAGTTAGGCTCCCTGCAGCTCGCTTACTCAATCATCTGCGCTATTACCACTCTCCTGAACTAATTGAGGTAACCCATAAGTAGATTCATTGTACCTTCAACACAGAAATAAAATGTCTGTTTCTTATTACGTTTTAGCAAATTTCATAATTATGTAAATTCAACAACAAATGCAAATGATATTGGTATTTTATTTTCAAGTTCACTTTAATATAAATATTTTATTTTTAGGGCAAATCTGAAAATGGCGAATATGTACAGGCGTGGCAATTTTCTACAGTACCTGGAAGAATTGTTACTGCAGTACGAGTATCAGACATGGGCATATTCTTTTTGATAATTGAAATAACCAGTAAGCAAACATTATTTTATTATGTACCTATTATCAATATTTTTGGCAATTTGATCAAACCTTTGATTTTTTGTTTTCAGATGATAATGTATGTGCATGGCTATCCATGGCTTCATCCCCTTGGGTAGCACACGAATTTTCCTACACAGTCACCATTTCTGGCAATGATCGAGAAGCAATATTTTCTGATAGTGTAAGCAAATTAAATAATAATATTATTTATTATAAAACCAATAAAAAAATAATTGCCCGATATCCTGAAAAGCCATACTAATAATATACATTGACTGTGAAATGTCAATATATAATTATTATAACTAACATTTTGCTGTTTTTCGGTTTATAGCGTTTTCGTATTTATGTAAAATATACATACCCGTAAACGTTCTTTTCCCACCGACACTCAATTTAGGTAAACATTTAATTAAGTATAGCAATACATATCAAGTTCTTTTACGGCATTTGTGTTGGCAATATATTCCATCTATCAGGGACGTGCCAATAGAAAACGGCGTCTAGGGCACGCATAATAGTTGCGCCCCTTTGTAAATTATTTTAATGTAAAAACCAGACATACTAAATAAAACAATCATAAATCTTATTTAAAAATCATGAATGAATATTTAACTTTTTAATAAGACAGTAAGTCATATTAAAAAACTTGGGGCTTAGTCGCAAAACGTCTCTTTCGCAAAATGTCTACTGGTCGTAAATGGTCTCTTTCTCATGATTTCGCTTTCGCAGACTTATTATTTTTCAAAAGATCTCTTTCTCACAATGACTCTTTCGCAACATGCCGCGTTAGTAACTTAGAATAAAATTAAAAGGTTAAAATGAAAAAAATTACATTTGTTAAATAGTCATATATTATAAAAAGTAAACAAATCACATGTCTTCACTTTTATAAGTACTCAAATTTACTTATTTTTTATTTATTTAAAAATGGAATAATCGAATACAAAGCCAGCTTTGTATTTACACCTCTCGTCTCAAATATCACCTAATATTTATTTGAACATAGAAAAAAATAATTTTCTTTTATTTGTTTTGCTCTTATTATATCGGTAATCACGAAGAGAAGTGACATATTAAACTTCTCTTTTCTAAATCAGTTTTCTCCGTTTCTTCTTGCTCTACAAAGAGCAAAGCTGGGCATAATTTTTCTTAACCCATTATAGCCATAAAATTCGAAAGTATTAATTACAAGAATAATCGAAGCTACATACTATAATTCCGATATTACTCGTAAGAAATAAAATGTTATTTTTGCTTCCTGTCAAGTTGTCTTTTTCATAGTTATCATAATATTGACACTTCATGGTCGACACTTCACCTTCTCATTGATTACGCGCATGGTCATAGTAAGGCACAAAAGCGAGCGAAGCTAGCCCTAATATTCTAGGAACTCATAGATATAGCGTAGAATTTGACTTGAATCAAGAGAACTTCGGTTTTGAGAGCAAGCGAATCGAGCCCGAAAATTGGGTAGATTAGGTTGTCCTTTTGACCATTCATACCTTTACCTTGAAGTTATAGGGAGGCAGGCCCGTGGCCTTTATTTATAATTTTATAACAAAAATTCACTAAATAATATGCTTGACTAAGTGCCACTAGGGAAAAAATCACACAATTAGCCAACCTTTGGCACCAATTTCTTCATAAAATCAAGAATGTGAACAGATCAATATATACGTGGATATATCCACAAATAGAAATATAAGTTTTAACCTGTATTTGTGTTAATTTGGCTGAGGCCCGGAGAGGGGCAATGGCACCCGTTGCCCTCCCTCCTCCTGTATTCGAGCCAGGCCATAGTTTTGAACTTTCTGCTAGTGTTTTGGTTTCCCTACCACTTATAACCCCCTCACAGCTTTCAAAGAGAAATAAAGGTATACCATGTATAAACATAATAATGTTATGAAAAATGACTAACTAGAAATAATTTTCAGGTATGGTCAGTAAGATCGTGTGAAGGCACTTTAAAGAAACGTGGGCATTGTCTGGTAGTGAGTGGAACAGACGCGAGGGCGTTAATTGCGCCAGTATCAATATGTAGCAAACTTTCCATTCGTCGTACGCCAACTGAACAGCTAGCGACCCAAACTCAGCCCCGCGCTGTCCTTCGTGTTGCCAACCGCGTCAATAATCGCGAAAACTCACACGCTCATGACTTAGAGCCGTTCCTTCAAGATTTACAAAACGACGTAGCTAGGCTCTCCCGAGCTTTTGCTACGCTTGGACGTGAAGCAAACGCGTTAGTACGTTCCGAAGCAGAAATGCGAGCAAGAAATGGAAACAGAACAAACACGGGCGCGAACGATCCCACCAGCACCTCATCCGAAGCTGAATCACCTGCAATAGAAAATATTATTATCGAAAACGACAACAATGTGGGCCAGCAACTATCACGTAATGCGCGCAGACGCATGCGGCAGCGAATTAGGAACGCCCTTAACGCTGCGCAGCCCCCTGTGCCAGCTCCTAGAGTTAACGCTCCACAGAGACAGAATGGTCCCACTCAAAATAATAATGTTCCACAACATCTTGTGACTGGGCTAGCCATAGTGCAGCCCCCGGTGGCCCCGCCGCCCGTTCTGCCGCCGCCGGTAGCCCCTACGTCGTCGAGCGGAACGTCTAATGAGCCCCAAAACGGAGACACGCGTGTCAGTAAGAAGAAGCGACGTCATCGCAAATAAATAAATCAACATAACCATGGTTTTGTTTAGTTAGGAATATATTAATGAATTTGTAAACGAAGTAATAAGTTTATTTTTATTATTAATGGTGTATGTTATCAAATTGACTGCTCTTTGAGTCTCATAACTTTCCTCTGGGCTTTCTTATTGTAAATGACTCCATGTTGTAAATATTTCCTCTTGTGACAACTGCAATTTTTGCGAGTGCTGTGATAACATGTTGCAAGTTCATGCAATATAAATGGTTAATTACTTAATATTTTCGTTAATTCAAATATCCCCAGAGTATTTTTTGAATAAACAGATACCCATTAGGATTAATTATTATAAGGTAATTTCAGTTAATGAAATGCATTTTGTGGAATATTTTTTGACTATGATATTTCGAGAATATCAATTTGAATATTTTTTAAATAATAATTGACAATTGTGCTTGTTTTAATCCTGAATGTAATCATGAATTTCGTTGTAGGACTATTATAACTATTAATTAATTACCTACAATAACTAATCTTCTAGACATAATAGATGTAATTATAAAGCATAAGAAATCTGTATCTGCTTTTTATTAATGTCTCTAAATCATAGTTCATTATTCTATTTCTTAATTAATTACCAACTTTATAGTTTACACCACACACAAGGTGTTGTTGTTTTAGCCAAACTTCTTGGCCGCCCTAAAGTGGGCTACAATGGGTTCGCAGAAGTAAATCTCATACAAAAACAGCACCCATCCGTGCCTTGCGCATCGGTTAGCAAACTTCAGGGCGGGCATGAAGTTTGGCGATAACTATACTTCAGAACGGCTGCACCTATTTGACTAATTCCCATCGCCAACGCCAATCGCTTCCATATTTGGTAAAATAATTGGGACCTTAGTAGTTTTAGAGAAAATCGACTTTGAAGGTGGTCAGGCGGTTGTCACGCTCTCTTCATCAGGACCAACATGAGCGCCGAAAAAGTGGGCATGATACAGCTATTCTAAGTATACAAATAATTTAGCTATCTCGTCTCTATCTCTAATAGGTCTCTTTCATTAATATGTCACTTTGTACATGTAGTCAGTTTCCCAACTCGTCTCAAGCCGTATTTTGTCTCTTTCCCAACTCGTCTCAAGCCGTATTTTGTCTCTTTCCCAACTCGTCTCAAGCCGTATTTTGTCTCTTTCCCAATTCGTCTCAAGCCGTATTTTGTCTCTTTCCCAACTCGTCCGACGCATATGTTCTATGTACAGTAACATACAAAATTTGGGTTCCTGATGCAATACGAGGCCATCACAACTTTTTGCTTTGCGAACACCGTATGTTTATCGCTAGAGATTTTGAACTATTTTACCTAAG
Organism: Orthosia gracilis; assembly: GCA_947562075.1. NCBI lineage: Eukaryota > Metazoa > Arthropoda > Insecta > Lepidoptera > Noctuidae > Orthosia > Orthosia gracilis. The sequence goes on from OX387268.1 coordinate 47,996,050, forward strand.
GTAAAAAAATATTCGCAAATATTGTAAACTATCGAATTTGGATAGGATTTATTGTGCATATTTGAAATGACCTATTCCCACGAGATATTATCGTCTCATAAGATTTATTAAAAACTTGGTGTTTGAAGTAATCCGACGTGGGTACATAATAATATCTACGTACTGCCCAATTAACATGTTTATGAATAAATTTCCTAATGGCTTTTCTCTTGTAATTTTAGTTATAACTAGCTTCTGCCAGCGGCTTTGCTCGCGTGACTGTCGAAAATTATCTCAATGGGACATATTCCTAGGATAAAAAGCAGCCTACGTGCTATTCCAGACTATAATTAGGATGATTTCCATTCTTTATACTTAGCACTTGCAGAGGTAGACTGGAGCGCCCTGTATGAAACGAGTAATGCCGACGCAGCATATAAGATTTTATGACATATTTTACAGGGTTTTAGATTGTAGCACTCCAAGAGAGCTCCAAGCGTGATTGCTCTCGTTATCACTAATCAGAATGGTTCAGGTTCACTGCTGACATAATTAGTCAAATTAAATAGAAGGCTTTAAGCATAAATCTTTTCAGCTTAGATGTAGGTACATATATATTAACTTTTTTTACTTTCGTTCTGTTTTCAAAGTTATGATCAGTACCGCATACCGAGAATATCAAAACCGTATTGAGCAACAATTTGTAAAAGAACCGAGGTCGTAATGGGGTTTCATTGGGAGCAAGCGTTCGAAACGTATCAAAATGAAGATAGGTGATAATGGTGGGCCGAAGCACGTGGGGCAGCTGTCTTTTGCCAAGGTGAGTGCTGCGCTCACGCGCCTCAAGCCCAAAGTGTTCGGTTGGACCAGACGGGGTGCCCCCCTTTATTGTTAGGGATTGTAGGAATGTACTAGCCCGGCCGCTCATACATCTGTTCAAAAGCTTTTTACGGAAATGCTCGTAACCGGAGGGCTGGATGTTGTCCAGGGTTACTCCGGTACCGAATGTAGCCCTAAGCTCAGACGTTAGGGGATAAAGACCTGTAGCAGAATTGTCACCATTTGCTAAAATCTTTGAGTCTGCGTTGTGTTCATCTATCCACTCGCAAGCCTCACAGCTCAACGACGCACAGCATGGTTTCCGCGCAGGCCGCAGCACGAATTCGAATTTAATGTGTTGCCTAAACAAGGTCTCAACAGTACTGGACTCTGAGGCACGTGTCCAACCACGATACAGGAAGAAATTCCTAGTGGGGGCAAAGAAAGAAAAAAAAACTAGATTTCGCTTACTTTGACTTCAGGAAGGCATTCGATAGTGTGGACAGTGGTATTCTTTTAAGTAAATTTGCGAGGGCTGGTTTTACCCCAGCCTCAGTTCAAGTTCTTTCGATCTACTTGGCCAACCGCAAGCAAATGGTGGAATACGCAGGCTACACCTCCGACCCGTACCTATTGCACCCTTACGTGAGTAAGCCAGGGGACGAATTTAGGACCCTTGGAATTAATTATCATGGTCAATGATCTCCCGGAGGTCATTGAAGACGCTCGCTGCCTATTATTTGCTGACGATCTGAAGTTTTTCATGCGGATAACCAAAGAGTCGCACTGTGAAAAACTTCAGCGTGACATCGATCGGTTGGTGGCATGGAGTGTGGAGAACAAGTTACACTTCAATGTGGCGAAGTGTAATATAATATCCATCATCACACGTCATACCGCGTGTAGGGTCGGTGCGAGATCTTGGGGTCTCCTTTACTGAGGATCTATCATTTCGAACTCATGTCGTGCAAGTGTATAAAAGAGCCTTCAAAAGTCTTGGATTTGTCATGCGAGAAACCCGGGACTTTACTAACATGCCAGCAGTGAAATCACTTTATAATGCGTTGGTGCGAAGCAACTTGGAAACTAGTGTTATTATCTGGAATCCTTATGAAACTAAATATTCTCAGATGGTGGAAAAGATGCAGAACAAGTTTACACGGTACCTCTTTATGGGCAATTTGGCGTCTACCCTTTTACTCGCTTATGTACCCAACTCTCATTGTAATAGGAATGGTTGGGTACTAGTTTTTTTGTTGGAAGTAAGGTGAAATCTTGCTCTGATCAAATATGTCTTTATGGTGTTTCGTGGGATGCTAAACTATCCGCAAATCTTGAAATCGTTGCGATTACTCGTTTCAAACAATAGGCTACGGTTGGGCCGAGGGTGTCTGTGTAAAACTCTGGTAGCCCGTATTTGTACGGGCTACCAGAGTACTATTAAAATTTGCACCCGTACCTATGTCGGGCGGTTACGATCATTAATATCATCTCTCAACGGTTGGACATTTTATCATGCTCTTTGGCGGCATTCCAGAGGGTGACCGTTAGTGTGTTGTCCTCTATGTAACTTGTGCCGGCACAGGAGCCGTTACTTGGGACTGGTCTATCATAGACGCGAGTAGGTGTGTGATCATATTTCGAGAGGCGTCTCTGGGTGTTGCATTGTATGACTACTTTTTAACCGACTTACCAAAAAGGAGGAGGTTCTATGTTCGACTTCTTGTATGTTTATTTTTTATTTTATTTTATGTATCTTCACCGATATCACCGTCAATTGTGGACCGATTTTGAAACCGGTTTGATTGTGGACCGGTTTTTTAGTATGAAAGAGTACCTATGTTTCGAAATTGGCCCCATTTTAATTTGGTGAAGATTTGATGAAGAACTTCGAAGATATACAGCAGAACTCTTCAATAAATAACGGGAAATCGGTCGGGATTGCTGCATTCGCATATCTGTTTATTGTAATCGCATATCTTTTTTTTTCTTTTAAATAAAAAAGGTACAACTAAAAATTAAATATTAAAAACTTTTTTACAAAAAAAAATACTACCGACTTCTAAATAAGAAAACTACAAAATGAAAAATAACTCAACTAGTAGCGGAGAAACGATAGTTCAAAGAAAACTCAAGATTACAGACTGTTTATTATTTATAACATTAAAAGAAAAACAATTTATTTGGTTATTATTTCCTATCACCTATAACTAAATTTATCAAAAAATTACAACTTTAAAGTGTCCATATGGATTGAACATCTAACAATACGTCTTCAGGCGGCGAATGTTTGTGGAACATAAAATATCCTTGGATTTGCGCTGGGCTCACCATTTTCTTGTGCTCTAGAACCCTATGCAACACAAAATAAATTATCATTGTTATTATAATTATTATAGTAACGAAACTATTAAATTTTTTGAGCATTTACAGATTTTGGAAAAATGGTACTTAGTCCAGACCAACAGGTTAGAGTACCAGAAATGCCACAAATCGCAAGAAACTCACCATACATCAAACAAGCATCGATAAATCAAATGGGATAAAAAAGTTTTACATTCATTTTATTAGAAAATATACTAACTGCTATAATCATACCGTAGACAAGGAACGGGCAAGTTACTGCCATTATCTCAAAAACAAACACCCTATATTTTTTAACGTCTTACACAAAGGCAAAGCCAATAAATAAAATTAGTAAAATTAACTTACTTTGTTGCAAATATTTTTGCGTGTTCCGGCGCTTTGTCTCCTTTATAAAATCTTAGAAACATAAGTTCTATTTGTTCTTGATCACAATATCCTACAAACTCTTTCATATCAACTCTGCCTGGTCTAATCAAAGCTGGATCCAATCTGGAAAAATAATGGACTGGATGAATCTGGATGAATAAAACTGCCCCGTCTGGCTATTTGTCGGCAATTTTACATTTTAGTTATTTATTAACGATTGTGTTTACGAACTTTTGATTTTCTATTCACGTAAGTCGAATCGTACGGACAATTGATAGCCCCGAGTTCGGCGGCTTCAATACAAATTTCGAGCAGTGAAACTGCTGCAGTGTTGCCGCTTTGCTACAATTTGTATTTGTATGGCAGTGCGATGTCATGATTCCTTGTTTAAATATTAATTGTAAGCTAAAATATAAGTATTTTTTTCAATCTACAAACCAGTTGCAACTTTTGCCGATGGCGCCTTCTATGTACCTTTCCTGATACCTCTCATGTTTCTAATTGAGAATGTTAAAATATGTATACCAAACATTTAACAGTTCAGTGTATAGGTATGCAGCCATCTTACCTCTCTAGATAATTTGTGGTCATAAACACTATTCTGGCTTCAGTTGAAGCAACACCATCAAGGCAATTGAGGAGTCCACTAAAGGTTACGCGATTGAGTCCTTCATAAGCCGACTTTTGTGCAACTGTCTCTTCTCGGGAAACAAAGGCAGCATCCACATCTTCTAATAATATTATTGATTGCTGGGGTGCAACACTGAAAAAAATATATACATAATAAAGAGTATTTATTTATACTGAATAAGTACTCATAAAATAATTAAATATTCTAATACTAGGTAGATGTGTTGTGCATTTTTGATATGGACACTTCAAAGCGAAATACTATAAAAGCTTAATTTCAGTTTCTTTAATTTTTGCCTATGTTTGAATCTAGTCTTTACACTGTTGGGTAGGGTATTGCTAGTGGTCAGGGTTTAATCACAAATACTTTGTTGTCTTTTTTGTAGTTGAATAAAAAATACCTAAGAAGGTGATTTAGCCTGTCGTCAGTGAGTCCTCTTTCAGATAAATTCAGTACACATATGTTGTATTCCAATTCACCCGCTAACGCCATGATAAATGATGATTTTCCACATCCTGGTGGGCCATGTAACAGGTATCCTGAAATTCAATAAGACAATCATATTCGACATTAATACATGGTTGACCAGAAAACGATTTTAATTTATTATTGAAGAGTAATTCTAATTGTACAGAATGATTTCTATCATTGCATAGCAGCAGTTTTTGGATCATTTAAACCAGATATTTGCAAGATGTGCATTCAGTAACTTTTTCAATAACCTCTTCGATATGGGATTCCTCTGTCAGTATACCAGTGGGGACTATTGATGAAGTCCAAGCAGTCATTAAGGATTCTGTCTGCCAAGCCAGCACGGAGTACCACACTGTGCAGAGGACGCCGTCTTCTTGGATGACCGAATGCGCGCCACTCTGACCCCATGGCTGTGTACATAATTGTCATCCCTTCATGCTGCTTTAGAGCCATTGTTCTAGCTGTAATCCAAAATTATTCATGTTTATTTTGAAAACTTATAAGATACAGGTGGGTATGAGAGTTAAAATTATGTAATAGGTATGCAATATTACTTAATTCAAATACAATAGCTTACCTTCTTCCAAAATGTTAAAATATAACTCCCTGTTTCTTCCAAATGACGTTAAGGTTACAGTTTCCCAAGGAACACCCATATGAAGATCTAATGTATGTTGTTCTCTAACCCGATCAACTTTGATCCATGTGCCACCATACCTGAAATATGTCAGATTTATTTTGTTTGCACTTAAAAAGATAGTTTGTTGTGAAACTTCTAAGCCTTACCTAAAAAAATGTTGACCAACACTAGGAATAAAATCATATTTAGTTTTTATTTGGCCAGTGTCTTTTTGGAGGAAAGATGTTTCTACACTCAAGTGCTGAGTTTGCTTGGCACCTTTGTGCGTTATCCACTGCAGCAGCCATTGGTAAGACTTGTCTCTACATGGTACTTCAAGAGTGATCATGCAATGCCTCCGAAACAGTATTATAGATGTCTGTACACCTCTTCTCAATATTGCTGCACCAGCACCAATACCAAATAAGCCAAAACCAGCGCCGAAATAAGGATTTTGTGCAAGAGATGCTATATATTCTGCGATAGCCATATTTTCTATAGTATAGTTATGTCATTAATTTGTAAAAAAAGAGGTTCTATATAAACCCAACGGTTCTAATTCTAACACAATTTCGTTCGTCGATTCTTCGCCGTTCGCCGCATTTGATAAGACTTTGACGTGTGCCATTCCAGTCTGAGCAGCTGACTTTGACATTTGATTTTTGACAATAACCTGTTTATAATGTTACTATCTAAAAAAAAATTTGAATTAGAAAACACATTAAAAGGCTATGCTAATATTTTCATTAGAAATGAATATCTGTCTCACCAATTTGTCATAATTTTCAGCACATATCCACATTCTAAGTATATCTAAAATATGTATTACACCTGGCTTCAACCTTCCACCGTGTATATTCATATAGATGGTGCAAAGTTGAAGCCAGAGTCCTCTGGGAGGAGTATCCTAAAAATTTTTTTTCACTAGGGTGAGTGAACATAAACCCTACTTCAGCATTCGGCGCGAGAAAAAAAACTTGCGCGCCATTGCCGGCCATTTCCGGTTGCCCATAATTTTCATAGTTTGTTTTTATCATATTTGTCGCGTTGCAGTCAAAGATTTTTTTTTTTTTTTTTTCTTAACTCTAATCCCCGGCAACTTAATTGGCGCCTTATGTGCTTAACCTCTAACATTCCGGTCAATCTTTCATGCCTCTCGTACTTTCATTCTTCATACTATCTCTTTCTTTCATACATCATCTTGCATTCTGTGGGTAAGAGTCCCACTTAATCTATTCTACTGGCATGATTTATTTCTTATAAAAATAACAGAATGTGTAAAAACAAAAATACAATGTGCAATAAAAAGGTGCAACATATCACAGGTCGCACAAAAGTGCCATATCACCAATTGAGCCAAAATGCTGTTATCACAGATGTACAAGGTGATTTATCACTGCTGATAGTGTAAATATAAAAATTTTCGGGATTAAACCCACAAGCACAGTTATTGAAAATATCACAGTAATTTTACACATAATAAGAACTTAGGTACTAACCTGAGGTACTGCCGGCCATACGTGTCCTTGCTGCATTCCGTGCTTACATTTAAATATTACACAAAATACTAATGAAGCACGGTGCGCTTCAGGTTTTGTTCCGACGTATAACCGCAGTGGCTACGCTAATGCAGTACTCCAGAAACTTCTCCCTAATTTTCTTGTCCATGAGCCCATGCAGGCTCTCCCTCGTTATTTTCCTGTCCAGCTCACATTCAAGTCGGTAGCGTTCCCTGATAAATAACGGGCACTCTACAAGTATGTGCTGGACAGTCTCTGCCACGCCTGGATCGCAGACGCACGATGGGCTCTCCTTACACTTGAAGCGATTCAAGTATTCAGAGAACCCACCGTGCCCCGTCAAAACTTGCGTGAGGACGTCTTTGGGCCGCACCTGTTGTACGATACGGAAGGCAGCTATTGCATCCGGAAGGAACATTTTCGTCACGGAAGCGGTCTCGCCCGACACATATCTTCGATTCCATTCATCAAGCGATTCCAAACGGATCTGTCGCTTGATAAATGAAACCGGACATTGGTCGTAGTCTGGCTTCCTCCGTGACGACAATGCTGCCTCCTTTGCCAACTCGTCCGCTCGCTCATTCCCCGGCAGGCCCGCGTGGGCCTTGATCCAGAACAAAGTCACAGTTTTGTTCTGGCCCAGGGCGTGAACCAGGTTGGCGCGCGCGCGAACTGCCAGGGGATGGAGAGAGCCATGGTTTGCAAGCGTCTGCAATGCGGACATTGAGTCGCTGTACAAGCCATAGCTCGCCTCTTGCCGCTTGAGGATCACTTCAGTGGCCTTGCAAATGGCCAGGAGTTCCGCCTGGTAGACTGTGCAGTACGCGGCAAGGCTAAGCTTGAGGTTCCGGACTTCGCCTACATTATCCCAAATGGACAATGCGGCTCCTACCTTCCCCTCAATCTTGCTGCCGTCGGTGAATATTCGCACCGTCTGCACATTGTTACTGTCTAGTAACTCTTGGTCTGCCAGGCATATGAAGTCCAGTGGCATTTGCGTAGCCGGATGAGGAGCTTCCGCAAACCTCACCGCACTCTCGATCTCCCTGTCTCCTGGCACAAACTGGGATGACCCTCTCCTCGCTTCATACAGGGCGGCTGCCTCCTGTATGCGCAGGTCTAGAGGAAGTATCCCAGACAAGGCCAGTGCCGAGTTCAAAGAGACAGTGCGGTAAGATTTGCAGAGCTTCTGAGCGAATCCTCGTTGAACTGAGCCTAACCTCTTCCGTATACCCAACTTCTTTGCAGCGGGTGCCCAGGCGGCGGCTGCGTATGTAACTATGGGCTCAATCGTTGCTGTGTAAATTGTGTGTATCACTTGTGTGTTCAATCCCCAGCTCACCTTTGCGGCTCGGGACAGCTGCTTGTAAATGTCAGCTGCCCTCTTGCAGACGTTCGCGGCATGCTCATTAAAAGTAAGCTTTTCGTCTATGGTTAGACCCAGCAACTTCATTTTCTTGACCATACCGATGTCGACCCCGGCCATGCTCAGTATTGGAGTGTCGTACTTAAGCTTATTGGTTATGGTCATCGCACAGGTTTTGTGCGGTGCAAACCTCAGCTTATTTCGGACGCCCCAATCATGAACATGGGCGAGGGCTGCATTGGCAGATCTCGAGACTTCAGTCGCCGTGTCCCCATCCACGACCAAGACGATGTCATCCGCGAACGCCTGAACGAAAAGTCCACGCTGCTCTAGGTCCTGCAGTAGTGGGTCGAGAAGGAGGTTCCACAGGATTGGACCTCCGATCGACCCCTGAACACAGCCCTTGCTAGTCTCTCGAGTGCATTCCTCACCGGCATACCGAACCCTGACCTTCCTATCATCGAGGTAGCTGTCTAAAAGCCTCCTGATGTTGACCGGGCACTTTTCCTCAACCAGTCTGACTCTAATAGCTGGCCACCAGGCGCTATCGAAGGCGCCCTCTATATCCAACGACACCAGGACAATTAGCTTCTTCAGCCTCAACTTGTCCTGTACGTGCTCCATTAGCGTATAGAGGGCGTCCTCGGTGCTCCTCTGGGGCATGAAGCCAAACTGACGAGTACTAAGCCGCGGTACAAACTGCCATTTCAGACGCGCTACGACCATCCTCTCCAGGACCTTCCCCAAAACCGGCAGTAGACCAATTGGTCTGTACGCCTTGGGGGTAGTATAGCTGTCCTTGCCCGGCTTCCTGAGGACTACAACAGTAGCCTCCTTCCAGATGGTAGGGAAGTGTGCAAGTTCGAGGCACTTGTTGTAAAGGGCAAGGAAAGCGTCCGGGTCCTGGTGGATCACTCGACTGCAGATATCAGAAGTCAGTCCATCCCCTCCTGGTGCCTTTTTGGGATTGAAACCTGCCACGGCGGACTTCAGCTCCAGCGTCGTAAATGGGGGATCATGATGTTCATCATGGACCCACTCATTTACTCGGCTGGCTGCTTCTCTGATTCGCCTGTGGTCAGCGTTATCCTGGTCTACTCTGTCTTTGGGGTAGAACGTATCTGCTAGCAGGGCGGCCGATTCGCTCGGATTGAGAAATGCACCATCGCTGCAAAGGGTCAGTTCTTCTTGCCTTTTGGCGGTCCTACCGCTGATCCTGTAGATACCCTCCCAAACTCCCTCACGATCCTGCTTCCGGCAAAACTCCTTCCAGCTGGCGATTTGGGCACTCTTTGCCTGCATCTCGTACTCTTCTTTTGCTTTCAGGTACTCGCCAACGACCTTCGCTCGCCGGACCGGCGCGGCATTGCGGATGCGGTTCTTTTTCGTCATTACCTCTCTCTTCTTCACAGTGAGCTCCTCGGACCACTACGGACAGGTAAGTTTGCTTTTATTATTTATTTTTGGGATAGTGCTTTTACACGAATCTATTATTACATTTATATATTTCTCTACTATTTTATCTAAATTTACTTTACTATTTATCTGTTTTATACATTCTAAATTTATATTACCCCCAGTTTTCAATTCTCCCAGTTTAATTTCAAATGCACCCCAATTAGCTTTCTTAGTGTTATACTGCCTCGTTGTCCTATTTATATTGATACCCTTTTCCCTTTTTTTATCATCATCATCATCATCATCATTTCAGCCGAAAGACGTCCACTGCTGAACATAGGCCTCCCCCAGGCGTCGCCACATTGACCGATCCCGTGCGTTTCGCATCCAGCGCCTTCCCGCAACCTTAACCAGGTCATCGGTCCACCTAGTGGGAGGCCTTCCAACGTATCGTCTTCCGGTTCGCGGTCGCCATTCCAGAACTTTTCGGCCCCATCGGCCATCCGTTCTGCGAGCAATGTGCCCTGCCTTTTTTTATTAATATTGAAAAATATTGTATTGTGGTCCGAGGATGTTGCTCCTGTGTCGACCCGCCAGCCGTCCACCAGGTCAAAAAGGTCGAGCGAACATGCCGTGACGTCCACATGGCTTTTGTACGCTCTACCGCCTCTGATGGTGTCAAAGGTGGGAGCGTCACCAGTGTTTAGCACCTGAAGCTCGAGTTCATCCAGGGTAGCGGACATTTCCTCTCCCCTGGGATCCTGTATGATGCTGCCCCACCAGGCACTTTTCGCATTTGCGTCGCCGCCTATCAGCAACCCACCGGTGGCCACTTCCGCATGGATCCGGGTCAACTGGTCCAGGTATGGCCCTATGGGTTGGTCTGGCTCGAAGTAATAGGAGACTACTGCGATTTCCCAGGCTTTGGTTCGGATCCCCACCACAACGATGTTGTTTGTGCTGAGTTTCGGGTAGGGTATGACGTCCAAGTCATGATCAAAGACGGCTATCGCCGCCTTAACCCTCCCACTTCCATCGACCTCGCACTGGTAGATTCTCGCTCCACGGTAGCTCTTCATACTTCGTGCTCCTCCCACATACGGCTCCTGAATCAGTGCCCACGAGATCTTCCGTTCACTGGCCTCTAAAAAGAGTTCGGTGGTTGCCAGTTCCTTGCGTTGAAGGTTCGCTTGGGCTACTCGGTATGGTCTTGCTGATTGTTGGGCAGGAGTCCCCGGGGTGCCCTTAGCAGTACGCTATCGATGAGCGGCAGTCAAAGAGTAGTTGTAGTCTATTCCTGGTCGTTGTGTGAATCCAGTTGACTTAATTTAGTTTGGGACGAAAACCCGCAAAACTCGACTTGACTAAAAATTCAAAAACTAATTAGATTAGGTTTAGTTGTTTTTATATAAAAGGGCACATCCATTTTTATTATCGTTTAATTGCACAGCTCCTAAAACTGACTCAGAATAACTGTCGGAAAGTTATAAATTACTGTTAAACAATAGAACATGAAACGAAGTTAGCTACAAATTACAATATAGTTAATGCGGAACCATACTTACGTGTCTTGGTGTGGCCTATTGACGCAGTTGATTGACTACTAAAATCGTTGTGTGACGTAGGCTGGATAAGAGTTGTGGTGGATACCGCACCACGCCACGCCACGACACGTTAATTTGTAACCATAATGCATTATTATGAAGGTGTTTAATGTGAATCATTTTAGAGAAATAGATTTTGAATCCATAGTCATTATGAATTAAAACAAAGTATCAACTTATTAGCGTCATACAAACTTATAAAATCTAACACCATACGTAAACAATCTTGTTTTTGTTTGAATTCGGCGTCTTTCTCCTTTTGTTTTTCTTAGACATCATGCGAAACAACATCTCCCGTACTCCACTTTTAATAGTTTTATTCATTTTTCACCTAAAAAGTGCTAATAAACACGCCTTCTTGTTTTGGAAAATTGAGTTTGACATCAGTTGACATTAGTATAGCATTGCCGAATAATTCGAGTGTCTACTTTCGTTTGCCGGACTCTAATTCATTTTATTTTCACTAACTTCATGAGAAAGTACCAAATTTTTTTGAAAAGGACACTTTATGGCAACACTTACCATGACGTATGTTATGTCACGATTAAGTGCTGTAACACCATAATATACCTAATTTTTCCTGTGGCAATGTGTATGTGTAACATAGACGTAAAGTATATTATTATACCATGCATGAGATTTCCAAAAATTTTTATCACTGTGCCGCCTACTTCTGAGTTCTGTACTTATACAAAAGATGTTTGTTTATTTAGCAGTAGGTATCATTTTCCTTAAGAAACATCCTCACTGGGAGCATTCTTTCGTGAGCATTTGTAAACAAGCAATCGTAGGCGAGCAACAAATTCTTACCAGCGAGCCCAGCATTCTCTTTTGAGAAAAACTATGAACGTTTGAGTCGAAAATTCCCTTGCGAGCTTGGAGCATTCGAACTCAAAGGAGCTGTTCCTTGCTTTACAAGTGACCAGTAATATTCCTATAAACATAATCATTCATTTCATTAACTGAGTACTCGCTTTCGAGCGTTTTATTTGCGTGAACACTCGAATGCGAGCCGTTTCTGCGAAAATCGTTGCGACGTCCACACCGGCCGAAGTTCGCGCTTGCGTGTAAGCTTTGTAACGTTCGGCTCAATGTCCACACCACTCGAATATTCGACGCAAAGAGTAAAATAATAATATGGGAGATTCGACATCGAACGCTCATTACACGTGAATGTTCTCAGTGAGGACGTTCCTATAAATTCCTGGTAGGTATTCCATCTTTTCTTTGTGAACAAAACAAATAGGGTGTCATTGAAGTTGTAACCTTCTTTGTCTGTGACTCTTCCTTTTCCTTCTATATTACTAGTGTATTTGTTCGATGCCTACTTCAAGCTGCCATTTTCAAGAGTTAGAGTGGCAAACATTGACTTACAACCGCACGCATATGAAATGAGCATCCACTATCAAGACCCCATACATCTTCATTGATGCAGTGATGCTTGAATGTTTACGCAGACAGATGTTGTACTTTCTGTTCCGGTTTCCTTTGGTTTTCTCATGTGTAGTTTCCTTTTTTTCCCCAGCTTGCCTCGGTAGGGTACCCTTTCTTTTTACAGCTTTTGAAAAATGGTTTTTGTTTATCTTTCTTAAAGTGGTATGCTTCAGAGCTTTCGGCTTGTTCAGTACCATCCCTGGCCTGGTATTCTTCAAGGATTTTAACTTTTAGGTCGGCAGGATTGGGCAATGTGTTTCTGGATTCTATGGCTATACGGAAGTTTTCAAACGAAGTTGGCAAACTGTAGAGTAGCATTATGCTGAGCAATTTCTGGATTCGATGGCTATACGGATGTTTTCAAACGAAGTTGGCAATCTGTAGAATAGCATTATGCTGAGCAATTCTGTCGGTATTTTTATTTCCATATTGGCGAGCTTATCCACAATATCCATAAAATTATTAATTTTATCACGAATGTCTTCATCAATGGTCATTCGCTTTAGAACCAACTGCTTGAGCAAGGTCGCATTCGTCGCATGTCTGTTGCTTTGATACGTAGCTTTAAGGTTGTCCCATACAGCTTAAGATGTCGTGCAGATCATTATTTGTTTGAATTCGGAAGGTGATAGCAAAAGTAAAATTTTAGCTTTTGCTTTAAAATCCTCCTTGTTGAACGCTAACTTCGTTGCCGCATCGGCGTTAGGGGGCAATGTTTTCTCGCCGCTTACGATATCCCAATAGGATGGCTTGCGCTTGTAAACGCCAACACACCATGTGTCATTATTTGACTTGGTCAGCGATTCTATATTTAAATAACTCGTCGATGCCATTTTGCGAAAGGTTTAAACATACAGGGGTGCGAACCACGTTCTGCTACCAATTGATGGTGCTTTCAAGCATTATAGTCTCTTTCAATTTAGACGACTGCCGCGGCACCGCCGCGCACCGGTGCGTTAGTCGTACTGCGCACGACCTGTTGATTTTTTCTATACAATTTATACACCAACTGCTTAAAAAGTTGCCTTTTTTGCAAAGTGTATCCAAAAATACTGTGATTAAAACTTTTTTACCCGACTACAAGGAAAGAGTATGATTTTCGCGCGTATTGTTTGTAATATTATTTTCACACCACATGCTCGACAAAATCCAATTACATATCATGCAATCTCAACGTAAAGTAAAGCATTACCTACCAAGGAAAGTAAAGCTGTATGAAACTCCCAAGGGAGTAAAGTGATTTGAATTTAGAACTTCAAATTCGTGCGGCAACTCGTGGAAAACGCTAAGTAAAAAAATACCTATATGACGTTTTAAAGAGGTTTGTTCAAAAACAGAACTGGCCACCATAAGCAGAACTAAAACAAAAAGAATAAGGCGCGATTTCAACGAATGTGAAACAAAAGACGAAGTTTGGTATAGCCCTCGCCAAACTTGTGGGCCGCCCTGAAGTTGGCTTACCGCATGCGCGAGGCACGAAACGGTGCTGATTTTGTATGAGATTTACTACTGCGCAGCCATTGTAGCCAACTTCAGGGCGGCCAAGAAGTTTGGCGAGAACTATACTGTGTTTTAGTCAATTTTATTGCAATATTCGTGTTGACAAAAAATGTCGAGCGACAGTGATTCTAGTCCAGAGTTTATCAAAACATGCGCTTTAGAGATTATTAATAAATGTACTACAGGAAAAATCAAAATACAGACACGAAAAAGTCTAGGCTATGACGATTGTGTTCAATTCAGAGCAACAAAAGTTGGAGTCAAACCCGAAGTGACTCGCCTTGGCGAATTCACTTGCGCAATTAGGTTGCAGATGTCCTCACGATGTATTCGTTCATTGTTGTCACTTGTCAGCGCTTTGTGAATTATTTAATAAATAATATTATAATAAATAAAATTTCTGTTACGGACTGTTTATTACTGACTGTTTATTTTGCCACCTAAAACCTCGATATTTTCAAACATCGATGTTTTGCTATCGATATTTATCGTACATCGATGTTTTTTGTATCGATGTCAACATCGTTGTTTTTTTAATATCGATTCCTAGCTTTTTAGCAATAATAATATGAATAGTTTTGTACGGCCGCGATAGTGCTGTGTCCACTACCTTCAGAAATACACTTATGAGAATATTTTTACTGATGTAGATACCTATTAGCTTCTATCCGCGGTTTCTCCCGTGTTAAGGTATTTTGTTTTCTTACGGGAGCGTAGTCACAAAATAGAACGCTGCACCGCCGCTTACGTACTTTGTGGCGTAGTACTGGGACAAAAAGTATCCCACATTCTAATCAAGAGTCCCTGCCAATGTGCCCTAAGTTTTGTTTGAAACTATTCAGCCGTACAAACAAAAAATTATATATTAATACATTACGCAATCATACATAGTAACTAGTAAGGTAGTATCAGTACCTTCAGTTATCTACCATTAACCATGTTGATTCCACATCAGGCATCAATTTATTATGGACTGCCCTATTGCCCTCTACAATATTATTTTGTTATAAAAAATGAAGTGGCGTGACGCGCCGTGCGTTCGTCGGGACAATGATAGGGGTCGCGTGACCCGCACCGCATCACATCAAAGCAGTTTTAAAGCGCAAGGGAGACGACCATATAAGTACCTACCAACTCATTTTATGTATGTGTTAGACCCGCCGAGCAGACTTCATAAAACATGTTAATTCACATCATAGACATTTTCGATAAATTCAAACAATATTTCCGAATTTATAAATATTTTATACTGCTCGAACTCAAGGAATCTTCCATTTTAAGAATATAAAGTTTTACATAGTATACTTAGGTACATTATCTATCTAATTAACAATGGGAACTATATTTCTTGTCACCAAAATTTATATTTGTCATCAAGTTGTATCACCTAATAAATAGATCTATCGCCACGAAATATTTTCGTTCTCAGATAAAAAAAAGTGTTCCCAGGTATGAATTATCAAATTAATGTTAATATATGTGTATAATAAGAGATGGATTACCAATAAAATTTTAGTGAATTAGATAAATATATAAACTTCGTTCTTATAATAATAGTTTTATTACTAAAATAATAGCTTTATGCTCAGAATGGTAGATCTGTCACCAAATAAATCGATTATCGATCCCTGACTGCGACTCCTTTTTATTTGTTACATTTTATTTCGTTCAGTTATTAAAATTTTAGTATTCGTTACCAATTTAATACATCAATTTATAATTTTAATGAAAATGTCAACATTAAAATGACAATGATAATGGTCAATGAATCGGTCCAAGAGCGAGCGAAGCGAGCTCGGGAGCTTAGGGCACCCTGTTTCGGACAGGTTAGGTTCGAAGGAGATGACGGGAGCTGAGTGAGCGAGCAAAGCGAGCGAACTCAGCTCCCGTCATCTCCTTCGTGTTAGGTTACTTTAGACCCTGCATTCAGAAACAGGAGCCTCGCGCAGCGAGGCTCCGTCGACTCTGTTGCGACACTAATCTAACTTTATGAAATTTTCTATTGACATAATATATGATTTATTGGTGATCTCTTTAAATTAGTTTGCTTAAATACTTATTGGGACAAACCTATTATAATACATACAAAAACATTTATTTGGTACTAGACCCTATATCTCCATGATTTTAGGCGATGTATTGTGGAATGAATTTTATATTGTTTGCTGACTACATTTTGGTGACAAATCTACTATTTTGCGGGCAAACTCTATTTTTTAAGAAACACAAAACGAATTAAATTGGCGATAGCTTAAATGATACCCATTAACAATCATTACCACGGTATACCTTCCACTGACTGATAATTGGCAATTCGTTTTATTTTAAATTAGGTTAAGATCTACATGGTTATGAAACTTTAGACTTGTGACAAATTAGTATCAAAGAATACTTAAACAAACATGTCGTATTGTTTAAGGATCTTATTAGTGCAGTTATTGTTTTTAAAGCAAGAAGTGGATTTATCATTAACTTTTCGGAAGTATGTCTATCAGAAGGATATGTCAGAGTATTGCCGGCGGCGCGTCATGCCTTCGGTGTTCCTCGGTAGACAAGTCGTCGATGCTTACTCACGAATAATGCACTTCTCGCGATTGGAACTGCCCTATAGTTGCTTTGTTAGTATTAGGTTTGTATAAAATGCAAGTACTTTGTAAATATTGCGAATAGTTGGATGGAGCATCAAGTGTTCCAATTAGCTTATTAAGTATTTCGATTAGCTATTATTTTGTAATAGGTACAGTTATGTAAAAATCTCTTGCATGTCGTAGAATACTGGCAAGCACATTCCTCTCAACCTAGTAAAAATACGTAAACAAGACGAAAATCTTGCTGTGCAGTCGGAGGATTTACTTCTTTTTAGTTCGCTTTTTACGCAGTCGGGTTTTTAGATTTTAGGAATTAACTTTTTTTATTTACAACTTTTTAGTTTTTTTTTTTAGAATTAGGTACATTTAAAAAAAGTGTTATATATCTTTGAAATCACCTCTTAAAACCCTTTACTTTGATAACCCCTACGATAGGTTTGGATAAAAAAAAATGGTCCCCCACAATATGGCGCCCAAAATCTGTGATTTTAATACAGCCAGTGACACTCGCAGGGTTAAGACGAATCGATTGACGTAAAAATCGTCAAAATCGGCCATACATACATAGACTGATAAACACATTACCCTCCTTCGGCAGTCGGGTAATAAAGCCAGATGCTGGCGGACTACAACCGATTTAAGTAACCCAAGCATTCAGCTGCCGCACTTGTGACTACTACAGGGCAGAGATTTCAATTATTGCAATTTGCATCATAACATTGTTGACAGGACAGAATCAGGCAGTAACATAATATTGGTCGTTCAACTTTCGTCTGATAGGAGCGCGATAGAGTCGTGTCGTGACAGTAAAAATCAGCTACTCGTGTACGAATTAGGAGAGACGTTCGGCGGGTACTGGGGCGCCTTGCCGGATGACATGATAAAGCCGGCATCACCCGCAGACGACAACCGGTATACTTTAAAAACAACGCAGCCAACGACCACCACTACTACTCAAAGAAGGTAAGCAAATAGATAAAAAGTTAATTCTCAAAATTTCTACATGTAGGTACTATAATAAATAATAATAATAAATAATAAAAAATATTTATTTCTCTTCCACAAAGGTTTCTTATAAACTTTACATAATGGTGCAACGTTATTCAATAAATCCTTTGTGGGAGACTGGTATCTGCACTAGGAAATCCTGTTACGCAGATTACCAGGCCCCCCAAAAAACTGTTATAATTAGTCGATTTACTTACAATTATGAATACCTTTGGTAAAGTACACGGAAAAGAGTGGAATGGAATACATATCATTTTTAAAATACAATTGATTCAAAATTTTCCTATTACATTATTAATAAATTAAATTACATTTTTATTAGATTATTATTCAATTATTACGTTTTTCTATAAAATAATTTTAAATTAAATTGTTATTAAATTAATATTCAGTATTAATAAATTCCAAAATTATTACAATAATATAAAATAAAATAGATTTATACAACAATTAAATTAAATTGATATGAGGTGTGAAGTGTGTGTGTGAATAGTGGTGTGGTGTGTAGGACGTTACTTTGTGGTGTGGAGGTCGTAGTTTGTGGTGTGGGCCCGTCACGGTGTGAAGTGGAGGTGGAAATAAAAACTAAGCTAAGATTGGACGGCTAGAATTTTCTCGGCTTCATCATAGCCCAGGGTTAGTAACCAGGCTGTAACTGCCTTTTTGCATTGATATATATTAAGATCGTAAATGGATATTAAATCATTAACTTTGTTGTAAATGAAAGGTCCGAGAAAACAGTAAAACCTTTGAACAAATGATGTATGGCACGTTTTTGTAGATTCACAGACCCTACCTTTTCGACGAGACACATTTTTAAGAGGGTCATAAAAGGTGTGGGTATGCTGTTTAAGAATTATGCCCAATAGAAACAGTTGTCTAACTGTAAGGACCTCACATTCACGGTAAAGAGATTTTGTGGGGAACAAAAATGGTCTAAAAGTGCTCACTTTGAGAACAGCTCGTTGGGCAATTTCTACACATTTAATATTAGTGGGTGGAGCTCCCCCCCAAGAAGTTATGCAGTACGAGATTAAGCTCTGACATAATGCATAATAAATTTGCTTTACTAGTCTGGGTTCGGCGACACGTCTGAGAGTTTTAAAGACTGTAATAAGTTTCCGGACCCTTC
Source organism: Orthosia gracilis (assembly GCA_947562075.1). NCBI lineage: Eukaryota > Metazoa > Arthropoda > Insecta > Lepidoptera > Noctuidae > Orthosia > Orthosia gracilis. The sequence goes on from OX387268.1 coordinate 48,014,855, forward strand.
CACTAAGAAGTGCAAAATGTTCTGCAAAGTCTAAGTGCGAATCCAAAGTTACACCAAGGTACTTGATGTGATCAGTTTGATCCAATCGTCTGCAAAGGCACTCATTGGAATTGTATATGCCGCAGTTATGAGCAATCAAGTGGAGGTCATCAGGTAGGTTACCTGAGTCACGGATTGTAAAGGTCATGTATTTCGATTTATCAACGTTAAGTGTCAATACATTATCGACCAACCACTTGAAGACAAAATTAAGAGCATCCTGGGCAGCATCAAAGGCCCCATGCCAGGTTTTGGCGGAAATCAAAATAACAGTGTCGTCTGCATAGGACACTAGAGTGCCATTTAGTGGCTTGAAAGCGCTCAGATCATTTAGATAGATCAAGAATAAGGTAGGCCCAAGTACGCTACCCTGTGGGACTCCGTAGGTGACCGGCAGGTCAGCGCTCAAGTACCCATCAACCGCCGTAGCTTGGCATCGATCAGATAGGTAGCTTCTGAAAAGGTCCAACTGGGTACCACGTATACCCATGGCTTCCAGCTTACGAAGCAGTATGGCGACAGAAACAGTATCAAATGCCTTCGCCAGGTCCAGAAATACTGCTAAGCATTTCTTACGTTCATCCAAATTAGTTGCTATAAAGTTAGTAACAGTATGCACAGCATCAGAAGTGGACCTGGCACGCCGGAAACCAAATTGGCAGTCCGAGAGCAGGTTATTTTTTTCCAAATAAATTACCAGTCTAGCATTTATCAGTTTTTCAAAAATTTTGGAAATAGCTGACAACAAAGATATCGGCCTGTAATTGGAAACACGATCCCTGCCGCCACCCTTATAGATCGGGACAACAATCGACTTCTTCAAGGCCTTTGGAAAGACTCCGACCTGTATGCAGTGATTGAATAAAAATGTCAGCGGAGGTGCCAAGAAGTCCTTGAAGTCCTTAAGGAACTTATTCGATAGCTTATCCCAGCCAACTGCGCAGTTGTTTTTAAGGGTCAAAATAACCCCACTCAGTTCCTGAGGATCAGTATCAAACAGTACAAAAGAGTTTTTAGAATGAAAAGATTGGTCATTGATGCTACTGTCTTCGGCATTATTTTTTAGAATATTTTCCGCCAAAGTCCTGCCAACATTTACAAAATATTCATTTATCTTACTGACCGATCCATTTGGGGTAGGGGCTAAATTAAGTAAGTCTTTGGATGGTTGTTTAGTTTGAGCTGTGTGCGTAATATTTTTGATTGCCTGCCATATCTTTCTACTGTCATTTCCAGCATTCGTTATTTGTTCTTTCTCATAAGCTCCTTTAACTTTTCTCAATAAAGCATTACAGAAATTTCTATAGCGGTTGTAAGTTATCTTTAATATGTTGTTATTGGGAGACTTTCGAACTTTGGTATGTAATTTGTCTCTGTTTCGCATGCAACGCAGAAGACCCGGCGTTATCCAAGGCTTAATTATTTTTTTGCGGTTTGCCAAATGTACAGTTTTAGTATTTTTAGTTATAGCTGTGGTCAGCGATTCTATAAAATAATTCATTGAGAAGTCAGGGTCCTGAGATGCGTATATTGGGGCAAAGTCAATATTACCTATATCTAATTTAAGTTGGTCGGAATTAGTTTTTGTCATAGTATGGATGGCATATTGACGAGTTTGTTTTTTATGTAAACAAAGCAAAACCGGTTTGTGGTCAGTGAGATTGGCCTGTATGACAAGTGTGGTTGCAGAGTATCGAGTTCTCAATAAGACGTGATCAATACAAGTTCCACTAGCTTCACGAGTGACATAATAGTGAGATGGTAATAGAGAGTGGAATGCTGCCAGACTCAAGTACTTATCCAGGTTTTTGTGAGGCTTATCTGCGTTAATAGAAACATTAATGTCACCTATTATGGCAACATTTTTAAACTGACTCAGTTCTTGTAATGTGTCATTCATAGAAGCAAGGAACTGATCAAGGTTCGCATAGGATGGAGAACGGTATATGGCCAGAATTGCAGTATCCAAGCCTACTTTAAGAAGAAGAGAGTTAGCTTCCTTAAATGACAGTTCTTCAACTGAGTACGTAATCTCATCCTTAACATAAATGACAACTCCGTCATTTTGTAATGGGTTTACACCTGTTGAACACACCTGATAACCCTGTAAAGTAGGAATTACTGACACATATGACAACCAGCATTCCGTCAGTATAATGACGTCAACGTTAACCTTAAGTCTTTTGAGTAAAACCTCCAGGCCAGCAAAATTACAGTTAATGCTGCGAATGTTTTGCGTTAATACCGAAAGAGATGATGAAACATTAGGAACCAATCGCCTGCAGTCCTCCACATAGCACTCAAAACTCTTAGACACACCATAATTGTCCAGGTCATCGGATAACTCTTTTATGTTATCGAATTGTTATAAATGATTATTATATACGCCAAAAGTGCTGGGCTATGAGTATTTCGAAATATACATAGGAAAAAGTGTTTATCACGAATCACAAAGTAGTGTCCAAGAGGAAGTTTGTATTCATAAGTTAAGTATGTGTATAAGGTGTGTGAATGTGTAAGTGTGTACAATGCTGAATTAAATGCAAGTTTAAAATTATTGTATAACAACATATGGAAAAGTAAAATATAAAACAGACAAATAACAAAGAGATTGTGTGCAAAATATAGTCAGATTTTCAGCTTTGCTAGGTCCGCTTCACAATCAATTTTAATTTTTGGGTTATTTTCACTCTTGCGAACAAAGACTATTCCCCGTGAGGTCCAACAAAAAGCAAAACCACGTTCCCTTGACAATGCTCGAGCCAAAAAGAATAATTTCTGGGACTTTTGGGTAAGGGTTTCAGCGACAAAGACTGGTTTGATGGGACCTGGTAGACTAAAATGAGTCGTATTTAGTTTTTCCCCCTTTTGTTTGGTCTTATTATAATTTCTCACAGCTGCTAACACCTTCTCCTTCATTACAACAGACGCAAATTCAGTTATAATTGGGTTCGAGGAGTCCTTTGCGGTAATTCTGTAAACATCCCTTATGTCCGAGTCCTTGATGTCAACACCAACTGATTTACCGAGGGTCTGAATAATACCACAGAGTTCCGGTTTGGTTTCGGGTTTACTGGGCTTCGGGATATTGCGAATTTCAGTGCCCGAAGCACGCGTTTTGCGTTCCAGGTTATCGACTTTTTGCTCCAATGACACGATGTACTTTTCATCTGCTTTCCTAGCATCTTCTAAAGATTTGATGCGAGATAAAAACTCATCATATTTCTGGGACATCATTTCAACTGATTTTGTCAGCTCTACATTCTGCTCTCGTAACCTATCTACACAACCAACCAGATCTTGGAAGCGCTTGTCTTGATCATTTGACAGCGCCTCGAACATTTTCTGTATTGTTGACATGGAAATTATAGAAACGTCATCCTCTTCCTCGAGAGTATTACCAACCTCAAATTTCCTTTTTTTACGGTCTGCTACACACAATTGTAGTCGATGCAAATCAGGATCAGAATCGCAATCATGCAATTCGTTCGACATGACCACCTCAGGTCTTTTCTTATTAAGAGACTTCTCAACATCTCCAGCCTTGACGTTCTCCTTTTCAACAATTGGAGTTGGATTACGTTTAGGCGGCATGTTTCCGAATATAAGGGAAAATAACAGCGAGTATCAGGAGCGCAGAAAAAACCAAGAAAAAAATACGTCAAAAAGCAAAAACAATTTTTGTGGATCGCCGGGCTCGAACCCGGATCACCAGTACGATAGCAACCGTGAGTGCGGTTGTTAACGCCACTTAGCCAAGCGCGTCTGTACGGTTACAAGCGAAAAAGGCAACCAGTTGGTGAGTATCGATGTGTAGAGTGCGCGACCCTGACTATAGGTCGCAGTAAGTACCCTCACTTTTTCGAGTCACAGGTCAATCAGCACAACACCACACTTTTGATTCAAAAAAACTGTTTCAATAATTTACACGAAATATGTTTATGTACACTTTTGAATTGTTATTAGTTTATCGACAACACATTTATACATCCGATCTTAAATGTTTCGTTGTCAGTAATTGAATTTTGACTTTTATTTAATTTAAAATTTCGGGAGCACAAACAAAGCACGACTGCTCGTCACGACGGTCGGACGGGGGGGGAACTATAATATCACACTGTGTGTAATGTTGTTTTTGGTGTACAATATATACCTAAGGATAAGAAGAAAATCATGCTGTGCTGTCGGAAGATACATGTATTCTCCGACTGTACGGCGTGATTTCCTTCTTATTTACTTTTTTTTAGTTCGCTTCTTAAGCAGTTGGACTTTTTAGATTTTTGAATTAACTTTTTTTTTATTTATAACTTTTTAGGTATATTTTTTTTTCGAATTTCTTTTGAACGTACAAGTGTTATTTAATTTTGAAATCACCTCTTCAAACTCTTTATTTTGATACCCCGTTCGACGGGCTTGGATGTAAAAAAAATTGGGCCCACCACTGGTGGCCAAAATCCGCCATTTTTATTTTTTTCAATTTCTTTTTGTCATGACAAAGTGTCAGTTGACTTTCTCGTTGTAAAGATACCTATGCACTTAAGCCAGTAAACCGATGGCCATATAAGGTCTATGCGACCAGGGCACAGACTCAATGATAAAGCTATAAGATCATTCAAAGCAGCAGATTAATGCCAGCTTTTAGTTCAGCTCAGTTGATATCGTATGAATAAGCTATTTTAAAAGTCTAAGCTATTAATTTTAATATTTTTCCTCAAAGTACAACTCGAAGGAGGACAAAGCCTCCTACAACGGAAAATTTAGAGGACAAATCGAAACCTACCAGTACACCAAATGAGATCGTCGTGGAGGTGCCCCTCGTCAATGTGTCTGCTGTCCTGGTGCCCGGAGACCTGCCCAACTTCGCCTGGTTTGATACCGAGGAGTCTTTCGACCATGCGTTTGACGTCAAACCGGAGTAATTATAAGCTTTTTATACTGCCATATATTTAACTTGCCTTGTTAGTTAGGCGGTTATTTAAAAACGCAAATGAATTTGGAAACAGTTATTCCCAACAGATGGAGCTAAAATTTTGCATTCGTGTTTGGTAGCAATGACAGTGCATGTTTATCGAAGTGTCTTCTTGATAGCGTCTTTGTTACACAGCACTTTCGTAGTAGCACTTGAGCTACGAAAGCTGCCCTTAGATTTCAAAATGTCGTGATTTGTGCTGTGATTTACGTTTCGACATACATTTCTCGCGTCAGAAGATAATGTAAAAAAAGAATTACCAACTACCATACCATTCATTTGTTATGCATTCATCGTTGCAGATAATATTCCAACATAACGAATTTTGTTCTTCGTTTCTACCTGCATGACAAATTGAGACCAGCTTCAGACAGTCGGCTGGCGCGACTTTCTGCTTACAGTGCGCCTACCGTAGATACAAGTGGACATCTGTAACAGATCCTGTACCATGACGTTTCAATTTCGTCTTTTACAATGGATATGAGAGGATGTAGAATGAAAGGGACGTAAGAAAACGTATTCACAAGGCGGACTTGAGTGGTAACACTGGGCAGGGAGGCCCCAGAAGTACAACACGGATCTTATTGTTGATGTTCTTCAAAAAGACCTGGGTGCGTAGTTAATATGTGCCTACTTATGAGTATTACGCACCTGGGGTGAGTGTTTGACCTGATGAAGATATGAACATAAACGAAGCAAACAATTATGTTAGGATCGTATCAGGTCGCGTTCTTCAGTTTCTGCTTACCCTCATGGGAAAAAGGCGTGAATCTATGAATGTTTGTAGTAAGTCCCCTGGATGACGAAAGGTCTGATGCAGGGCTGGTGTGAGCTACAAGACGAAGGTTCTACCTCTGGTGCAGTTCGCGATATCGGACGAGGTGAGCGGGCGGCGCACTGGCGACGGTGACGAGGCTGGCTCTCCACGGTACGAGGTCGATTTGAATGCGGAGTTCTTCACTCCAGACGCCAGGTGATGAAGTTCTATATAATGGTATAGGTGGACATTTATAAGTTGTTGTAAGACTTGATTAATACGCTATGGCAGACGAAACTACGCTAGAGTTGGTTTAACGAACGTCTTGTCTTTATAAAAAATCTTAAAACTCTTATTTCAAAGTCTTTCATATCTTGTTTTTCTGTCTCTACAAACCCCTTTATATAACGTGAGCGAAATAATAAGTATAATAATTTGTGTTCAGACAGCAACAAAAATCGATTAAAATCGGAATTGAGCATCAAAATTTAAAAAAAAAATTGTTAATAAATACATGAAATGCAGATTATCGAATCATTTTGGGTCAATTTAGATGATACACAAAAGGAACATTACAGAAAATGGATTATTGTAAAATCTGAAAAGGGATTATTGTATTCTTAAATATGAACAGCTTTTGTTAGGGAACCATCCTTGTAATCTTAAAAAAACAGCTTTTCAGTACATGTTGTCGAGTTATGCAAACATAAATGCATATAGGGCAGTTGATTTTGTTTTCGCGTAGAAGCGTAAATGTAGTAGTGTGAATCAACTTTTCGAAAAAAAAAAATTGACAGACCGTACCTGACTGTTTTATAAATATAATGAACTATATCGGAATACTTAACACCGGTAGGTATTTATCAAATCAAAACGAATCAATCATAATTTTATTATCAGTTAGAATCAACAAATTTCCTTGTACTTTTTGACATTCAAAAGTGCGTTTTAATGGTTTAACTTGCCCGTATTCCAGATTATCGTATCCTTTATTTCGCCTTTCTACTAGAAGTAAACAACGGAAATATAAGTATAACGTCAACGACCTCCTCGGCTTCAAGAAAAATAAGAAAATATTAGCTGAAAAAGAAGCCTTATTCTTTCGGACGTAATTATTTTAACAACTTTTGATTTTTCCCCCTACATGAATATTACAGAAGCACTCAGCTATCCTTCATTTTCAGGTCCCAGGCTCCACCTGAACAAAACCCATTTGAGTCTCAACCAACCAACTCTATCAAAAAATCTGACTTCATACAACGTTCATCACAAAACGCTTCTAATCGTAATCCCTATGAAATAGTGAACGCTATTTTGAAAAATCTCAGCAAAATTGAGGACGAAGATCCAAAAACGAACATTAAAATTGACAAAGACGTTGAGAATCTTTTGCAAGGGCTTGCTAAAATTGGGCAAAATGAAAGCGGTCAGTATTACCTATGTTGACGTATACTTCTGATATTTTTTTCACGAAATAATTAACTTACTAGCTGCCGCCCGTATTGTTTTAGTTCTTCTCCCAGTATCTTTATAAATTATAGCCGATATAGAAAGTTTCATCGAAATCCGTTTTGTAGTTTTTGCGTGAAAGAGAAACATTATCCATCCATCCTATATAGGATAGGTACCTACTATTACATAGTTCTTTTTCGTTTGGTAATCCTACTGGATTACCAAACGAAAGCGAACTATGTAACGTCTTAGCTATACGAAGGAGGAATTTAGAGGTGATATAGATATGGAGGATACCATCCGACGACCCTAAACAATAAGCTTACGGCGTACAGTGAATTTGGTAATTTACTATATGCCGTCCCTAGAAGTAATATGTAAACACTACCAACATATATTACAGGTATTATTATTCTTAAAAGCTTATGAATATCCAATTGGCAATTTTTCCTAATGAAGATCCCTTTCTGGAGTCAAGAGTCGAACCCTGGATCCCACTCTGAACAGTTACACTTTGGTCATACTCGTTTTCGAAGTAAATGAATCACTTGTTGGTTTTATAAGAATCGCTGAATCACATGAAGCCACTGCATCGCGTAGCCAACAGATTATTTTATTATAACGAGTTCGTTCATTCACTCGAACTTCATACTTACATAGGAAGATTCAATCATGATTTGAATGAGTTTCTAATTGATACATTCATTCTTGTAGGCACCTAAGATGTGCTGGCACCAGTTAGCGCTTACTCATTTTATTTGTGTTACTACATATTATATATTTTAGGTTTAGGTATACCAGGGTGTTAAATCTGATCTACCTACCAACTCCTATCTTATTTAAAACTTAAATTGAATTGCCATTGCCCAGGATTGGGAACTATCCTATTCCTGGGGAGCCTAGTATTGTATTGAATTGGATTACTGAAACTTAGCAGGCGTGATGGATACCGATACCAATATCTAATGACGATGAAAAAATGTTAATCCTGATGAAACCCGCGTAAATGAGCTGCCGTTAGGTACTTAAAATTTAGGTTTATTTTTCCACCATTAGAGATTGATACCCGTCACGTCTGCTGAAGTTCCTACCAAATTTATTTATGTTGATTCGTATCCTGCAGTGTTATTAGAACCAACCGCCTCGTGGTACACGCGAAGACCCGCAAGCACGACCCGCCTCATCTCCACCAAGTACAGAACCGACTCGATCACGTGGAGACAACCACCGGCCAGCTACAGGTATGTAGGTACATCTTCAGTCGTGTCAGCACGAGATATACCTACGAGATGCCTGGTACCAGCTAACACTCAGAGGATCCCTGAGAATAGCTGCTCATGTCGTCTTAAACACACTCAGCTCATCCGTAGATATCTTAGGTGAAAGGGAACTTATGCATAGCGCTAGAAAGGCCAGAAGTGTGATGCTTATTATGCACTCTTAGGACCATGTTTGACTTCTATCTACAGCTTGTTGTTCGTGTCCCGTGCAATATCAGGAATGTAGTACGCGAAGGTTTAGTTGTGTAGGTTGGCATTTGTAAACCAAATAAAACAAAATAATAAATAAAGTTGTTTATTTTAAAATAACTAAGCTACAATATTTTCAGGACGGATTATTTGGAAGACATTGAAGACATATCAACTAAAGATGACGAAGATAATAAATTGTCCAGTAAAATGCAGGATTTGAAGAAAAATGATCCTGTGATGATCGATATTGGAAAGAGTGGACCTCTGTTGCCTCTAGAGTTAGATGTCGACCGAGTTATATTGAACGGTATTGAGTCTTACTTATTATGAACAAGGACTTATTACATAAAAATAAACACAATATTAACACTAATATTATAAAGGCGAAAGTTTGTGAGTGTGTTATATTTGATACTTCTTCACGCCAGAACGGCTGGAAGGATCTGGATAAAATTTGCCACAGAGATAGATTATTTTTATCCCGGGGATATGTTACCTGGGGATAATTTTCGACATACACGCGGGCAGAAGCTTACTAGTTTCAGATCATAATTTCAGCAAAATAGAGACCGAACCAGCAGTGGCGGACCAGTGTTAACGGCATCCGGCTTAAGAGTTGTTGGTCGTGGTTTCGAACTCAAACAAATACTTTAAACCATAAACCATCACGATATCGTCGCAATACGCTAAAATTTTAAGATTTGTGTCGTCCACTAACCTGTACTGGGCCCGCATGGTGGATTACGGCCCAGTCCTTGTCCCAGTTTGGAGGCCTATGTCCTAACAGTGCGAACGTTATATCATGATTATGCACGGAAGCTTAATATTACTTATTTACCAACTGCCAGGATACAAAAGATACCACACCTCCAAAAAAATAACAAGTGTGGCGGAGTTACAGTTTATGTTAGTAGTATTTGACGACACTAATTGCCTACAGATTGAGCTGCAAAGCAAAATAACACTTCTCGCTATTGACCGCTCACTTACGGTTCCTTAACTCTCTAGACTACTCCTTAGACAAACTTCACCTAAAACCTGGTTTTCGTCGTACTTACGAGTGTTCAATGCGGTTAGTAAAACTTTTACTATACCGACCAAGTACCATGAGGTCAAAACTAAACTGAAAGTATGGTTTTTGGACCGGAGTTACGAGGAAACGGAATGTTTACTTTGTTGCACACACTCGGATAAACACACACCCTCACTTACACTTCACACTTCCTCACCTTAACTGTTTTTCTGCACTATCCTTTATGTGTTTCTCTCTTTTGCCCATTTTGTTTTTAATTAATTGCCACGTAGCGCTAGCAGGACTCGTATACATATAAACAACCTAAGCGTAATGTTTGGGTCACCAAGATACAGGCTGTGCCTAGTTTGGGACCCGTTGCTAAATTGTTAGATTTAATTACCACACCGTCTATAGTAACAAAATATTTAAAAAAAAAATTGGCTACTCATTGGTTATAGATTAAAATCTGTTTGTCTTCAGTTACACAGGAGAAAAGTATAGAAGTTGAACCACAAACGTGGAGTTTAGAAGTGAGCGGAACCACCACTACTGCTACTACTCCTGAAACGTATGTCAATTATCTATATTATTTATTTTACATTACATGCTATCTCAACCTTGCTATCTACGTAGTTATGGTCCGAAATTCTTGAACGGACAATAGACATCTACTTACTTAGTACGAGGAAGTATTGTACGTTTGCTATGTTAACATGATTTGTTAGCCAGCAGCCGTATTGCGTAAGTGAATATGGCAACGCAAAAGGTTTGACCGCTATCAATCGACCAATCACACAGACGGAAATCCACATTGCGTCATACATCTCGCATGTGATTGGTTGATTTGATAGCGGTCAAACGCTTCGCCTTGCCGAATTCAATTGCGCAATTCGGCTACAGCAGGTCAGGATATTTTTATAATAAAAAGACATCAATATTTTTTTATTTTAAAATAATCTTGCGCCCAATTTACAGGATATTTTATTTAGAAGACTTAGAAGACACATCAAAAGTGGAAGCTTTGTCAGAAGACGCCAATAACTCATCCAGTACAATGCAGGCTATGAGTAATAATGATGCTGTTACTATCGATGTTGGGAGGAGTGGACCTCTCCTGCCTCTAGAGTTAGATGTCGACCGCGTTATATTGAACGGTATTGAGTCCCACTTATTGTAACCAAGTTATAGGCTATCTAATATTATAAATGCGAACGTTTGGATGGATGGATATATGTTTGTTTGTTACTTCTTCACGCCAAAACGGCTGGACGGATCTGGATGAAATTTGGCACAGAGATAGATTATAGTCTGGAAAGCACATAGGCTACTTTTCATCTCGTTATAATGTTTCTTTGCGATAAGAAAACACTTTTCACGCGGGCGAAGCTGACAGGATCCACGACTGAATCTACGCGGGGGCGATAGCTATTTTAGATAAAGACATAGTTTAAATAATAAATAAATTAAATGTTTATTTTGTTTCAAATTATTGCAGTAACAATATAAAATTGCAACCCCAGTAAGTAATTAACAATACTTGTGTTGGGGCTGACTCACTCTTTCCCTTATTTTAATCTTAGCACATCTTTAATATTTTTACATTTTCGACGGGTCATTTTTGTTCTACCTGTTTGGGCCCAGTAGATGCCCACATTTATTGCGTCATAAGCGATTAAAAAAAAAAAAACTAAAGCACACTAATATTATAAAGGCGAAACACAGACATAAATCTAACTAGATAACGCAAGTCCCTCCATCTGTATAAAAACCAAGCGTGCCACATTTTCTCAAACAATTTGAAAACAAAACTTACCAATGAAAGAAAACATTTCCAATGCCTCAGCCAACTTTTTCTATACATTCTATAGAGCTAAATATGGAATAAAAAGACATTTTTCTAGATTTCGGTGGACTTCCGGTGCATTTAATGCTAAATGAAAAGCTCAGATTACGATTATTGATCGTAACTTTACTCCCTTTTTTGGCACGCGAAGTACATACAATTGCGTCATCTAGTTAGATTTTTATCTGTGGGCGAAAGTTTGTGAGTGTGTAAGTTTGTTACTTCTTCTGCAGGCAGAAGCTAGTTAATCATAATTACAACAAAAAATTCAGACGGAATCGGAAGCTTATTTTTACAGAGAAATATTTGGATCTGTATTTACTGACTAGTGATACATACATTAAAATATATTCACTTTCAGTAACACAGCAAACTGCTAATATGGAGGAAAGTATGACTCCAGAAACGTTGGCTTCAGAAGTGGGTGACTCGACCACTACTGCGACTACTCCGGAAACGTATGTGATCTATTTTATATTATTAATATGACATAATATCGTTTGTACCTCGCCTTATATGCAATAACTGGGCGACCGAGCTCTGCTTGGACGAAAATAGACCAAACGACGTCTTCTAAAAATGAAACCTATCTAGATCGATTTATCGCCTCCGAAAGGCCCTGCATACAAAATTTTTTGAAAATCGTTGGAGCCGTTTATTCAGATTATATATACATATATAAAAATATACAATAATTGCTCGTTTAAGTTATTAGTTAGATATTGCACAAAGATTATTTAAGAAATGGTGTTTAAATACTAACTTTATGTTATGTGACTGTGAGTTTGTCTGTTACCTTTTTACGTCTTAACGGGTGAACGAATTTGGATGAAACTTGGCACACGGGACCATGTCCTGAATTAGGATATAAAGAAAAGAAAAAAAGAAAGAAAGAAAGCACATTTATTTGACACAAGCCAGAACACACACACAACATAAACATAAAAAAAAGAAAACTTAAGACTAAACGACAATAATATAAAAAAAGAAAACAATATAAAAGTAACATTGTGTGTCCCACGGCTGCACCAAATGGGACCAGTTCAGCAAAAGACCGCTGGTTTTCAACTGAACCTGTGACCGACGACGTAATGATATAGGATCCTTTTTTCCCGGGTATACGAGTACGTCTCCTTTAAACAAATGCCGACCCATGTGGGTGAAGCCGCTGCCAAAAACTAGTTTACAATAAAAAATTCTTTTTGACCGAACCCAGCTTAAAAAAGTGGACTTTTAAAAGTGGGTTGAATTTTAAAATATATGTAAAATGTAACAATGAAGAAATGTTTAGATACTCGTAGATTTTTTTATTCAAAATAGATTTGCTTTATTTATCCTAGAGCTGTGAATATCACCCACATAGAACTAATTAGAGCTGCTTACGATCACGGACATCATCAGATAATTTATTAAGACCGAACATAGATTACCTACAAGAAATAATACATTGCTAAGCGATCGCCTACTCGTGTGATAATGGTATATTTCCTTTAGTCGAACCGAAACTGTGGGCAATGCAATGGAATCAGAAAATGATGTAGCTACCTACTTAGGTAACATTATTTTGTTGAATGATGGTATGTTCTAAGTAGGCAGGCACTCACTTCGTGTAAAATACTGATATTCAGCTGCGTCCGGCTAAACTTTAAGTCACCTCTTACATAATTGGGAACAGGCAATAAGCAGATTAAAGGCATTTGTCACATTGGATGCGTTCTGCGTCCTGCGGTCCGGTGATCGGCAGCTTTATTGCGTAATTAATTCGGCAAGGCAAAGGGCAAATAAATCACAATCACATGGCGAGATGGAAGACGCGATGTGGATTTCCGGTTATGTGATTGGTTGATTGTCACTCGAACATTTCCTGCACCAAATGTTCGAGTGCACGGACCGCAGGACGCAGAACGCATCTAGTGTGGCAAAGCCTTGATTGATGTTTTTTTATATATATTTTTGTCTAGCCATTGCTGTTCCACTGCTGGGCAAAGGCCTCTACCAAGTCCTTCCAGACATTCTTTGCCCGTGCCCCGTCTGCAATCAGACCTCCTAGTACCCTCCTTAATCGTATCGCCACCCCTTTCTGGCCGGCCTCGAAGGCGCCTTCCATCTTCAGGAACCCACTGTGTGGATACCCTTGCCTTTCCCTTGTCTTTTTTGTGATAACTATAATTTATTTAAATTGCGCTGTTTTAATTATTTTGTAAATTTTACTATAGAACGCTCATTATATCCGTGAATTCATGATGGTCTTTGAAGTTATTTTCATAAGATGCTAAATTTTTTTTGAAGCTTAATGAAATATATGTATCTATCTTCTAGCATGAAACCCATGACTCTAGTAGATCATGAATCTTGGGAGAACATGGTGCAAGCGGCTTCTTTGATGGCTGTCTTGCTGAACCAATCTGTCACGTCCAGTGTGGGTGAAGATAAGCACGGATTTAACGTAACGATGTCGCCACCAAGGTAGGTTTATTATTTGTTGAAGAATTGAACATCTGAAGAGTCGAGAAAAACTTTTTCTCATCTGAATCGAGAATTATTAGACGTAAAAACGGCTTCCGGTGTTGGTTGAACCAAATTGGTTCTGAAGATCAGCAGAACGTAGTGGTCATTTGTGCCAATGATATGTTGTAGTGGATAAGGACTGAATATAAAATGACATAATTATTCTGCAATTCGTATCCACCCAATGCTACGTTTGCTGCAGAGGGAAGATGAATTCATGAACATAAGTTGTGAGCTTTAACCCCAAATAAAATAAAGGAGTAAAATTTGGGTAACCCCCCTGGTTGCAGACCAAGAGCTATACTAAGTTTGCATAGGTTATCCATACATATTACATATATTGTTTGAACACAAGTATGAAAATCTACCTTTAACTAACCTAGCATAGCTCTTGGTTGGCAACACCAAACCACATAATATCTTATCACATCTCACACGAAAAAGAACATCATGCCGGCACCGGTTATTCGCCGTATGGTTAGACCAAAAGTGTACATACCATACTGGAGATGTTGCGGGGTATCCCACCACACACTACTCTACCAATGAAGCTAAAAGCCTACACCCGAATGTTTAAATCGTCAGTTAACTTACGTATCTTAATAACCAGCAAAGCTTTGGCGCGTAAGAAGCGTTTCATACACGCGATTTCCATCAAACATGCTCGGCCGCACCATCTGCCCCTACAAGTCGTGACCCCGTTCCCCACCGTGCCCGTCGACAAGATCGCCGATGCGCAGGAGTTTCAGCGGCTCATTGAACTGCAAGACGATGAGGTTTGTTACTTATAAGGTCATTTACAAAGTTCAAACAAGCATTATTTCAACATTATTTTATCGAGACAAAAGTTACATATGTGCGCAATTAAATAGGTATATTTATACTGCTGATGCTGTAAAAGCAGGTATATATATTACACTGAAGGTAAACTTTTTAAAAACTTCGACAAAACAGGATCACTCAGGTTGAAGGATGTCTTATTGATGATAGATGCTGTTAAATTGCAAGTTAAGTAATTTTATGGATATTAGTTTTTTATGAGGAAGATAAGTAAATAAACGATAAAATGATTCTATTGTTAAGCATTTGATTTGTAGCACATAAGTAAGTTAATCATTTATATGTCTTTATGAATGGTGTAGTAGATATTCGCCCCCTAATGGCTTAAAGCATAATATTTACTAGAAATAGCCTAAGTGATGGCCTGGGAGACATTTGATAACTGCCTTGCGAGATTTTGCTATCGTAAACCGATAACTCTCCGAGGGCGCCACACTAGCAGAATCGTATAATTATGTGTGTTTTTGACGCCCTCTTTAACTCTCCAGTTTAAAGACTCACCACGCCGCGCTCACACGCATTTTTGAGCATCGAGTTTGGTTTTCTTACTACTTGAAAACCATCTCCATTTTTGGAGCTCGTTATAACCCGCAACAGCCTAGATATCAACAGTGTATGTTTGACTGGATATTTGGATATATAGATCGGAATCTCCAAGTATCTGGAAAGACTGAACCTGAAGCAGCATCGGTAAGCGATTTGCAATTCTCGCGTTGGTTTTCTCGTCGAATGATCCCCAATATCTTCCCCATAGGCTAAATATAGACGAAGTTGGACTTCCACGCATCCACGTGTGAAGTCGTAATAAGTTCTCATCCTGCCCCTAGGAGCACGACTATTTACACGCCTGTCCCTATAATGAAGAAGAAATATAACTTATTTCTTTTCTTTGTTTAGATCCACGATAGGGTGGCGCTTCGCTACCTGCGCCAGTACGTAGGGCCAGCGCTGTTCAACATTTGCGCCTTCGATGCCATGGAGCCGACTGCGAAGTACACCGTCATGTTCAACACCTCCAGGATTGTGCTCGCTATCACCAACTTTACTGTTAGTTTACCTTATTTATTATTTAGTGCTGATGAAAACCTTCAGCAGTTGGAACTAAGTAGGACCGCCAGAAATATAATTTGCTTGCATTTTTTATTTCATCTGGAAGAAAATAAAATTAGTCATGACATGACACACACTTTATCTTTATCTGCTGGCTGGAATTCCAATTACCGACCGACTACCTAAACGAAGAAAACACGAGTGGCTGAAAGGCAATACCGTGGTTTGAACCATAGATTTAGATTTTTTTTGAGTTTGAACTCATGCATCTCATTCAGAACGTTTGCATTTCACGCATTAAGTGCTGGTAGAGGGTTCAATATTGCTGGATTATTGATTGAAGACACGCCAGCAATTTGCCACCTAGGAAAATTTAATTTAGGCTATTGCTGTAAGAATAAAAGCTTCGATATTGCTTGGTCATTGATTTGAAACGCTAATCCAGGGCCGTACTACAACGCGTCAACGCCATCTTGATGACGCTGTACCAAAGAGATAGTGCTCCGTTCATTTCTCACAGTGGAACCATGAAGGTTTTGAGACGTCAGAATAATAATGAATGAATGAATGACAGATAGTGGTCGGATACAATCTGAAAAGTTGAGACTTTAGTTTGAGTTAATCAACTCGAATGAAGAATAAGAGTATAGCAATATGATAACTATGAAAATTTAATATTTTTATTTTAGACAGGCTCGCGCTTGACCACTATCTCGTCTAATGGTAAGCGATGATGATGATGGTTTTGAATGTTGCAGTTGGACGGCATGTCGGTGGTGCTGACTCCTACGCGCATGCTGCTGAGGGCGGACGCGCGCTGTGCTCCGACGAACATCGAGTGCCAGGTGCAGGGCGCGCGGGTCTGCATCGACTCGCTCAACGCCTGCGACGGCGTGGCCAACTGCGGCTCTTACGGTAACCCATGCTAGACGCTTATCTTTCACACCATAATTTAGAGCTGATCTAAACAAGTACGAAGTTATCATAGAATAAGATGCCAGCTTATACTGTTTTGTTACCACTGACGTGCATTATAGCCAGTTCAAAATCGACTAGAAATTGTTCGGCCTGTTACCAACAAAGTACAATGTGAGGCCCCAGCAAAACTTGACAGAATTTGTATGAAATTATGTACCGCGCCCGTAACAAGCATGCATTACCCTGTATTGTTAAAGCTATATTACCTGACCATTCATCAAAAAGGCTTCAACTTAACCTTCGATATGGCTTCAGACGTCTACGATGAAGACCGGCTGATGTGCGGGGCGTCGGCAGGGCTGCAGCACAACGTGTGTCTCGCAGCCTTCACGTTTCTGGCTTTGCTACTCACCTTGATTTACACTATTCATTACTGGCTCAAGCGATGCGTGCCCAAAGTCTCCGATGCCTTCTTCATATACACTGACGCTGCTGAGAATGTGTGAGTTGATTTTAATAGTAAACAGCCGGTCTATTCTGTAAAAAATCTCACCGTAACTACCTACTTATATGTGTTGTTTATTCAGTGAGCTTGAAGTGAATTTTCATTGCCTCCCTATTAGCCATTGGATAGACAGCTCACTTCACTTAGAATTTCATGGTGAGTTTTTACAGAATAGCACGTCGGAATCGGATATGGTATTTTACTTGACGGAGGCGAAGTTCAAAAGCAGGGTTTAATGTACATACACGTATGTCTATCTCTATGTTCCGTTATAGGTGAGGTAGGAGTAACCGAACCAAGTAAGGATAAAAGTAATATTTAAACCGATATCGGTAAATTAAACGCCATCAAATTTTCCGTATTTGCGGGTTTATTAAATATCTAAATGGTGAATTTTGGACATCTTTAAAAGCCCTGATGGCTGCTAAGGTAGTCTCTTCTGAATTAACAACTAAACTGTATTTAACACGAAATTTGAATTTGTTGCAAACTTGCAAATTGTGTAGTTGCACTGCCTGCTTTCATATCATGGCAGGCAGGATCGAATGTTTAATGTTCCCAAGTATTTTTTTCAGTGTATGTTCATTTTGGTAAAAGCTTGATATTTAAATTTGTTTTCAGTTTGTACTTGGACCCTATTATGCGGTCTCCACACGATACGGACGATGCAAAAGACATATTTCGTAGCACTGCCATGCAAGAATATATGGAGTGCACAGATATGCGAATACAGGAAAAGACTCACTCCTTACTTTCTAGATGGGCCCGATTCTTTAGATGCAAACGTAAAAAACTGTCCCGCATTTCAAGCGATGAATTTATTGAAGAAGGATATGGACAGATAGAAAAGGGCGATCGACGGTTTTTTTCGTTTGCCGAAGTAGAATTAGGCAAAATGGGATATCCTTTCGTGAACGATGTCGCAGTACAAACTGGATCCAGTTTAGAAATTCAATTCAAAGATACACCGCTTATAAAGGAGCGAATGACTGTAGACGATTCAGACAGTGAAGACTTAGTGGCTCATTACGAAGGAAAACGAAGATCAACGGACAGCAGATATGTTTTAGACTCGGAAATGGTAAATAAAGAACCTTCGGATGAATTAAGTATTTTAAATTTTCTCAAACGGGCTAGGTCAGTTTCCATGCAGATGCCACCAACAAATGCGGTGCAAAATGCTGAAATCGAAGCTCCACCAAATAGAGAAGAGAAGGGGATTCAAATTCATGAATATCACAGCCTCATTTCACCCGAGACCGTAAGCATAATAGCAACCACTGCCGAAATAAGTGAAATAAAGCCAGAACCTGGTCTCGTTCGAAAAAGAATAAGGTTTGAGGAAGAAATGATGACGAGACAAGTTAGTGATGATGATGAAGTCGGAGAAGAAGTTGCAACCGATTCGCGGCAACGACGGAGTGTAGTTTATGGAGGTAGTAAAAATGTGCATATAGAAGATACGGATTCAATTAGCCATGTTGATGCACCGAGCACTAGTACGGGAAACAGGGAATTCAAATCGTACTTTTGGGGCGGCGGTAAAAACAAACCTAAGAAGCCTGCAGCTAAAAAGAAGAACAAACAACAGCTTTCTTTACGTTAAAGTACTTTTTTCATATTTAGAAATCAATTTAGCGTTATATAATTTAAACATATAAATAAAAGTTACGTTTTATTTAGTTGTATTGAATAGAAACTAACCTAATGATGAGACTGTATTTTTAACAGAATGTAATAAAAATATTTTAATATAAAATGTTTTTATTACATTCTGTGAATAAAAACATTTTATATTATTTCTGTGAGTAATTATTTACGAGAATAGCGTCGGTTGAAGATGGTCAGCACATCGGCGTCTGCGCCCGCGCCGCTATTTCCTAATTAAGTCCAATTGTGCACCGGATAGAACACGTGCCAAAATGTGTGATGTCTTTTTAATGCCATTCCGTCATCGTGTATACCTATTGTCATTATTTTGAATTTGAATTATGTGCTTTTTTAATTGCATGATACATCGTGCTCTAATGGAGGTGAGGTTGAAACTTGAGTGTGAGACTACATGGTGTACTGCACCAGTCTTCTTAACACCGTTTTGTTATTTGTAGTACCGAGAATCTAGGTCATAACTAATATCAGCCATTTAATGATAGGTGAAAAAATCTATCTACAGTCTAGATAAGGTGATTAATAAAATAAATTGAAAAATTCACAAAAAATTGTGGATATCTGTTTTTCAGAAACAGTGGACATGTAAAAGGCCATGATGCAATAACATGTTTATTCCTGAATTTATAGAAAAAAAATCGATTGTAGGTCTACATAGTTTATTCTTTGAGTATATATTGTATGTCTATCTATAATATTATACATTTTTTGACATTGTTTTATTATATTATTTTTGTTTCTTTTTAATGAAAGTTTTTGAATTAATTATTCCAGATTTTATTTATTCTGCTTTTTTGACATTTAATTATATTATTATTGTTTTTTTATGAAAGTTTTTGAATTAATTACTTCAGATTTTATTTATTTTGCTTTTTTGACATTGTTTCATTTTATTAATTCTGATTTTCTCATGACATTTTATTAAGATAAAGGCCAATAAATTGTGATTTTTTTATGATAATATCTGACACTGCTATATTTTAGTAAATTGATCTATTTGTGAAACCCATATTTGTACGCCTCATTATAGGGAAATACATGTTTGTAAGCGCTAAATAAGAAGTGAACATCTTGCATGCCTATTGCATGTAAATACATGTTTTGACAAATAAATCATCTTTATCTTTATGTATAGTTTAGGTATATGTATTTAAATAAAAGCGATTTGCTTAACTCAAAATATTGCCTCTATCACTATTTGTCTCTGCACCACCCAAAGGTCGATTGGTAGAACATGCCCAAGGCATTAAGTTCGCCTCTGTACGTTTGTGTGCGTAAAGTATTAAAAAAAAAATGAGGTAGCGTTATCGAAATTACTTTAAGGACGAATCCTACTTCCTGCTAATACTGTAAATGTGAAAGTTAGTGAGGATGGATGATGTTAACTCTTTCACGCCAAAACTACTGAATAGATTTATATGAAACTACAGTATGCAGTATGCTTAAGCATGAAAATAACACTCAGGTTATAATTTATGAAGGTATTGGGGGATCCCATCATATGCCTGTGTCCCAGCACTGGGAGTATTATAGGCTGGTTATGCTATGCTATTGTGGGTAGTAATAATTCAACGCGGGATGAGCCGCGGACAGAAGCTAGTATCCGAATACTCAAGAAAGTTTGATACTATCGTAAGCATATTGATTTGGAAGTTCTTGGTCCAACATCAACACCGTAATTTACAAAATATTTTAACTACATATTTCTGGACTGTGAAAAACAGTATGAATAGAAAATAGCCGTTATTAATAAGACGTGTTTACAGAAGTCTTTTATTACTTCAATACAAAGACATAAAATATACAGGATATTGCAGTGACAAGCGAATGGCTCGTTTTATTGGGGGCAATGAAATTTATCTTAGAGCTTTTATGTCAGTTCCAAAAAAGATAGATGTAAAAGTGTCAGACTAGGAGCGGGAGCCGAGAGCCGGTGCGCGAGGTCATTTCAATTGAAATCAATTAAAGCAATTGAGTCCAATTGAGCGGGCGGCAGATTCTGCGTCGTTCGCCGTCGCCAGAGAGATTTTATGTGAAGCGCCTACGCGCCGACCGTCACATGACACACTGGTACATCATCCTGGCCTTTTCCTAGCATGCTCCTATTTAACTGAATATTTACATAGTAATTGACTACATAAACTGTGTGGACACGAAATTAAACGGAGGATTTGTGGGTTATATACGTCCCTAGTGATCTCGGCAGCACTTGTTGTCATGGAAAAATGTATGTACTCGTAGGTGACCGTTCATGTAATCACGCCATAGAAGATCTTAGTAGATACAGAAGCACTGAAGATCATACCTTGGACAATCCGTTTTTTTAATTTTACCACAACAAGGTTTTCCGTTTTTGTTAAAATAGGCCGGCTATTTGGCCCGGGCGCCAAATCTTTAAACATGCCACTTTACAAGCGAACCTAGAATAGTTACATAGAGTTTTTCAAAAAAAAATCTCAGTACAAGACCCGAGTTTGTTATTTGTGCCTAATAGAGCACACGAAAGCCGAGTCGGCTATGACATGCGGCACTAATATAACTGACAACATGGATGGTGTACTATGAGATACAGCCCTAATGTGAAGATGCAAGTGTGTATACTTTTAAAGTATATTTCCTCTATGATAAAAACATGACTATCTTTTTAAGGACTTAGTTCCGTCCAACAGGTTAATTTTTGACAGATGGAATTAGTGATTGCAGCAACACAACATTTCGATTAGGTATCGATTTGATTATTGACACTTTTATTTTTATTGTTATGTAGGGTAGTATCGAATGATATTTAGTGCGGTCGATTAAAACAGGTTGCGACTTCTGTACCTGTTTTTATTTTTATTAAATACAAAACAGTATAGCCCCATTCTTAACTTAAAATTAAATTTTGCTGATTTTATAGCAAAATTAGCGAGAAAAAAAATATTATGTTTTGTATTAGCTTTCACCCCTTTAGGAGATGAGTTTTTAACCGACTTCCCAAAAAGGAGGAGGTTCTATGTTCAACATTATGTATGTGCTCATCGATATCTCCGTCAATTGTGGACCGATTTTGAAAATTATTTTTTGTTTGTAAGAGTATGTTTCGAAATTGGTCCCATTTTAGTTTGGTGACGATCTGACGAAGAACTTCGAAGATAAACGACAAAACTCTTTAATAAATTACGGCAAATCTCTTGGGATTGCTGCATTTGCATGTCTGTTTATTGTTTATACCATTTCATAACATAACATCACGCCAGTACACTCTTAAGGGCTACTCAGATGTCTCATATCACCGGTTATGTTCATGTTTCATGATATTCGGGTAATCTATTCTGGCGTTATAGTTACTAAACAACTTGCCTATTAGGCAGGAACAACCAAAAAGTGAAAAATAAAAAAAACTCTTTCAAAGGTACCAATTTATTGCATTACGGACACCGACAACCAAAAAAAAATTTATTTTTCACTTTGTAGTTTTTTTATTTGGAAGTCGGTAGTATTTTTGTAAAAAGTTTTTTTGAAAATTCCTTTCTTAAATGACACCTATAAAATCAACATCCTCACAAAATTTCAAACTTGCGTTGATATGCCAGTCGAGACATTGCCTTTTATATATTTTCGTTGGAAAATTGTATTGCTGTATTATTTACAGGTGCCAGGTGCTACCACTAAATCCCATACATTTTGGGTAGAAATAATGCAGAAACGTTTGGGAGCTCTGGGATCTTGAACCACTACTCGATATAGTCGATGAAAATTTAAATTTATAATTTAGTCTTGTCAGCAGCCTTAACTCGTCTTTATCTACTCAACGTGATGAAAATTTCATGCCTTTTCATATAAACATTTTTCGAACTGTTAGTGAATTTAGAATCCATTTCGAATTTGTCTTTTTTACCCAACTGCTACAAAAGTACACGGGCCAAAAATAGCACAATAGTATAAAAACCTTATATCTCTCTGAGTCAGAATTCTTGACTCAAATAGAGAATTCATTGAAGAGCGAGCGAAGCGGGCTTGAGGGCACCCTGACTAGGATAGTGAAGTATTCTTGAAGAGTGAGTGAAGTGAGCTATCTAAATGGAATATCCTAAGATAGGCGAATTCCTCATGAAATTGTAGTGTTTTGGACTTGGATAGGTACATTTATCAATGTGATTTTATTAGGAATATTTTTTATTTTATCAATAAGTATTTTAAAACAGTAAAGGTATCAAAATAAAAAAAATAAGTTCATTTTTATATTGTCAATTCAGTAAGGGCTCTAAGATGAGCTTGAACTTGTGAATAGCAATTTCCAGATTTTGACGTGTCAAAACGTCGCGTCGGGTCCTCAGTGGCTTAGGGGCCTCGAATAACTCATACAAACACCACGACGGTAGCTAATCTTTTAATTTTAGCGTCCTAAGGAAGGCAAAAAAGGAAGCAACACTCTCCACTAGATTATTACCGACTTGTTGATAAGTTAATGTCACCGATACCTATGGACTTCAGCAGGTTCAGAGGCGTTGCAAATGCGCAAAACTTACAGGCATATGAGATATGTCACCTTTGTCTTTAGGATGGCACTAAAGACAAAGGTGACATATCTCATATGCCTGTAAACCGGCACGGCACCCCTGCTAGCAGTAGAATTTTTACTCCCATTTGATACCTGTACCCCGTCTTCGTTGCCACTATTTTTCTACTACCTTAGGCCCAGTTTTTTCATAAATTGTTAGCATCACAATTAGTCAAAATAAGTTGGAGACTTAAAACGCGTTTTTCTGAAATTAAAACTGCACAATGAGCTCTTTTCCGTCTCCCTTTTGTATTTGTATATAGGTTTGCTTTTAGAATATTCAATTGTATATATGTTAATAAATAATCAAAAATTATTGGTTAGCATATTTAACTATTGGTTGAGTTAACTACGAAAAAAACAGGGCCTTATAAAAAAATAGGCTATGTTGTTTTGTGCACAATAAAGAATTAAAAAATATATGTAAAACGCAATAGCATTGTAAGCGTGATGTTCTGAATAATAATATATTGATTTGAATTGTATTTTCCTAATTATCTACAGATGTAGTGTCATAATATGTCCTCACTGAAACAATTGGGATGACCAGTGGTAAGCCGTTGGGAGTTAGTCAGCAGTGATGCCAAAGTCGGCGGTAACAACTAGAAAACGGCAGAAATAAGTGTGGTGGAAGTACTTTGCAGGACAAGCTCCTTCAAAAAGAGCCCTCGAAAAGATTTCATCGAAATCGTAACTTGTACGTTATTTATAAGTTCCTACCATAATATTTGTTATTTTTTAATGTTTTTCCACACAAGGGAGTTCTATAGTACCGTGGGTGCGTTTACAAACATTTAAACTCAGATACAACAACATCCAGACTTGGAATAACTATCTGTAGGTCAAACAAATATTTATACCGTGCGGGAATCGAACCCTCAACACGCAGCTCAGCATTTAATCGCTCAACCACAGCGCCAACCGTGCCGTCAAATTCTAAAATACGTAATAACACCGTATCCACTCAACATACGAGTACCTTCTGTTAACAAAGGTATAAAAATGGCATAAAAATCTACGTTTGTGTTTTTCACGTCAAACGTTTCGTTGATTTCTGCGTTAAACACATACGAGTACATAAACTGACTCAACTTCTGTGTTTATACTATTGTTTTATTATTTATTTTATTCCTTAAATATTGTATGTTCCGTTTCCGTGGCATCAACAGTGGGCCCTATCAGAATATTAGCGCAGCGTTATTAATTTTTAAATATCGTTGCAGCATGCTGAGATAGGAGCCTTTTTGTGTCGCTCGGAGTTATTTATTTTTTATTAATGTTTGTGTTTTGCTTATCTCGTGTCTCCTGTGCGGGTCATAAATATATTTTTTCTTATTTCTTTCAACTTCTACTAATGTTATTAATGTGAAAGTCTGGTTGTTTGGTAATCAATCTACTTGGCACACGCGTAAACCTGCAAACTAATTGTGTATCAGTTTTGAGACCACGAAGCATACTCCTTCCATTTTGATAACTCAACAGTGCTTGTTTTACGCTGTCGAGTCCGTCTCGATTTTTGAACATATGAAGCAATGAATGCAAGGAAAGCGTACCGTGCGCTATTTTTTGGTTCTAGGACGTGCCGGTTTCCTCACGATGTTTTCCTTCACCGTTTTGAGAGCAGTGGTGGTGAAATAATTTACACAAAGTAAAACGCCTGCCTAAGTTCAAATCCACGACCTACAATTTGTAAGTCGAGGCAGATTCCACTAAGCCACCACTGCACTCCTGGATATGTTAAATGAAAGTTTTCCATACAAATTTTGATCAGCTGACGATAACTTTGTATAGAAAATCCTTATTTATTTTATTTTCTATGCTTTTTTCATTATCATGGTCAGAAGCAGTTTTTAAAATATGATCATACCTTTCCGTTACACCCTTTATTACATAGTATACTAGCAATTTGTCGAAAAACAGCAACTGCAACTTTTACTGCATGAGACGATGGTGATTTTATTCTGGTGCATTTATAAAACAATGGTAAAATCTACGGCTACCTAGGCTACTTTTCTGACTAGGGGGGGAATTTTATTAGAGAAAGAGAAACGTCATCATCTGTGCTAACATTTTCTCAATGAAAATGGGCTTCCAGCGTAGCCGTATACCTACAGCTGAACGCTGTACTTTATTTAGTATTTTATTTTATTTATTCATATGGACCGATAGCCACCGCGGGACGTCTTAGATAGACATACAGGGATCTTATTGGTCATATTCTATTAAAAGGCCAGGTGTACAGTACTCATAACCGGCGTGCGTGTATTATATATTGTGCTTTGTATTATATAACTGCACAGCACAAATGTGAGTACTATGTACCAACTGTAAATCTCCCATTTACTGTATCTATTATGTTGTTCGATGACTTGAATGTGCCCTGGTGTGTCATGTTCTCTCAAATGTCTCTCTGGTGGTGGCACAAGTGTCGGTTATCTTCATGATGGTTGACCTAAGTGGTGTCAATCCATGCGTCATGTCCGTGAACGGGTACCATCAGTTGGGATTGGTCACAACTTGGCTGCCTAGGCCTGTTTTTATTAATTATTGTATTTTGGGCTTGTTTGTTTTACTCTAGACGCTTTTCCCTGTACGTGTTTTTACATCGTTCTCATATAATGTGTAATTTTCCAACAAGAATGATGTAACCAAAAACTTATAATTACAATTTATTGGTGGGAAAGATTGTCCGTGGATTTTCTTGCAAATTTTTCTCCATAGAGACCTACTGACGCTTGCGAATGTGTAACTAGCTTCATTTTAGTTTATTTTTGTTGCCGATTCAAAAGTACCACCTTTAAATGGTTTAGTTGAAATAAAAATATTTTGATTTTGTATGAGTAGGTATATGAACATTAATGAAGCAAAAGGAGTAAGTAAAGATCGGAGCAGGTGACGTTCTGTAGTTTATGCCTACCCCTCATGGGAAAAAGGCGTGAGTTTACGGACCAACAGCCTATTTGACCTCCAGGAAGTAGGAGCCTATTTACGAACATATCGGCCTTTTACCGCGCGCGTTTTCGTGTCGCTGGGTTGACATAATGTCAGACCTGTAAATGTTTATTCAGCGAATAACTTTGAGCCTGTATATGTATCTACTCGATTATGGTCACTGGTCATACTATCACTGCGCACTCTTAGATATTCTAACACTAGTAGAATCCGTGGACACTTCGTATAATATTAGGTAAGTCTTTTTTTCATAAAGTTTTTTTTTGCTAATATAAAAATCAGTAAGTAGGTACCGAATATAATAATAAAGGAAAATTAAATAAAATCCGCCTGAGGGTGATTTTTCAATCGTCAATAAAAATAACAAAAAAAAAATTGTGATTTGCCATACTTTCTACACAAAAGCTGTCAAACCGCCATTTTTATTAGTCAGCTAAAATTTATATGAAGACTGAAAAATTGGCGCGTAACTAACAAATATTTTTCACTTTGTACTTACTTGGACATTCTATTAAGAGTAAAATTTACGTACCTGTAATGCAACTACGACCTAATCTCATAGGTCCCTAAGTATAGAAATCATCTAAAGTTTTTTCGTTAGCTGTTCAGGCGCCTACGTGAGTTGCGCTTAATTTCAGGCGGCACGAAATGTTCCGACGCGGACAGCACGGAATCCTTAAACTGAGCACGCTACTAATATTGCGTAACACTTTCCACTTCGGTTTCTACACTTCACAATCAACACGGTTCTGTGGCACAAAACACGATCCATCTTTCAGCAAATTTCGTTCAGAAGACCAAAGCACTATTACACAAAAAGACACACGCGACTCAATCAGAGAGTGTGTTTGGCCGTGACCCATTCGTTTTAAAGCAAACAAACTGCAAATGCGACGAGAAGTGCATCAGCGAGTGCAATTCGTGTTGTCTGAAAGTCACCAATAAGCCCAATGAAGCAGAGATCCCGCTGGCGAGCGCCAGCACCAACCTAAATAGACTCTGATCATCTAAATTGACTTCAATTAAATAACAACCGAAATTGTTGAAATGCGCCATTACTCCCTCGACGCTAATCTAAGTGCCAATAGTCAGGGCGAATGTTTTATTAATAATAGTCAGCAATAACTGTTAATTGATAATTAAGCGATGGTGTCGCCGATCGGCATTAGTGCGCGCGCCGCGGTCTGGCCACGGCGCGCATCCTCTCGCTGCATCCGTGCGAGCCTTGTGCTGCCGGTGGTGCGCGGTGATACCGTCACGTGTGCTGAACTACATTGATTTCGATTTTACTTTTTTATTGCTGAGTTGGGGTAGTGTTAATAATAGAAAATTAGCTTGTTAATAATGATTTCGGTACTCGTCAAATATTCGTTTAAACTCGAAGTGCATATAATTTTCCATAGTTATCTACTTGTAGTCCCTACCTTGAGGCTTGAGGTATCATAGGATTGTAAAAATAGTTATATGTCTATTATTTGCAAGGGATGTGATTATTTCCCACGGCTATAAATCATGAAAGAGACATATGAGTGGTGTTGATACGGATTTACAATAAAGTTGTATGGACTTTCAAAATAATGATGTGGGCGTCGCGCCCTACAATAGCACCGATACAAACAAATATTGGGAGAGTCTGTGGGAATCCCGCATGGTGCACCGACGACGCCGCTGCGGCCGCACGCGCCCGCAGCGGTCGCGCGAGGGTGCTTGGAGCTCGCGCTCAGCGCCCGGCGCTCGGGGGAGTGGCTGCTCGGCGCTGCCATTGGCTTCCCGGCACAATCGCGCCGCTGTCCTAAGCGCCCGCTCCACGTAGTCAAATCTATCCCCTCCGGCCGCGCACTACGAGCGAGAATAGCACTCGCAGGCGCGCTCTCGTCTCTCTCGGACGCGCTACTCATTGGTTCAAAACCATCGTAGAGCGAGGTATTATGGTAATATAAATTGACCAACCGTAGAGCAAATTCGGTTAGTTCGTTAAAGTTGATTAAAGCCATTTAACCGGGACGGACACGAGGATACGAACGGCGCGAGCGTTCGTCGATCCCGGAGGTTTAGTTAAATGAAGTCAAATTGTTTAATATCGGAGTAGATAGATAAATCTGTGTGTCGGTTCGGTTCGGTGGTGCCGGTGAGCAGGCGCGACGGAGCCCAGCGAGGCGCGCGCCGAGGTAGCGGGCCCGCCGCCGCCCGCCGCCGACGGCTACATGTACGTGTGCGAGGGCCCCGGCGCCGCGCGCTACGAGTGCGCCTTCGAGCCGGCGCCGCATATGGAGCAGGGCCCCTTCGACGAGCACATGTTCGGCGAGTTCGGCAAGGAACGGCACGTGGCCGTGGTGGTAGGTGACATCGGCGAGCTGTACCGCGACGAGTTGCCACCCTTCGCGCCCGCCTCCGCCGCCGACCACAAGCGCAAGGACGAGCCACTGCTGCTGACGGCCGCGGAGGCAGGCGCGCCGCCGCACCCGCCGCCGCCGCCGCCGCCCGCCAAGAAGAGCGAAAAGAAGAAGGGCGACAACAACGGCATCAAGAAGAAGAAAACTAGGTAAGTCCTCATCATTATTGTTACTGTCACCCGCTGCTGAAAACGGGGAATCCGTTTCAACTTGTCAACAGTTTTTCTCCATCTGTTTCGATCAGCATCCATCTATTTCATTGTTAGAAATAATAATACTTCAAACATTTACCCAGTAATTAAAGAAATTATAAAATTAATATCCCATGAAACTTGCCTACGCGGCTACGAAACGTCTTGAGCTACGATGCTACGAAGACGACCGTCTTGTAGCAGTTGTAGCGGGCTCGTGCGTAGCAAGTCGGCTACGAATCTTCGTAGCGGAATGCTACGTACAATTCCGTAGCATCTAATTTTGCTGTTTCTTTAGAATCAATATTTAAAGCCTATTTCTGTATTCTAGATGTAAATAAGTACTGATGATAAGGATGTGTTTTACGTAAATGTATTGTAGAAATTAGAATTCGATTGGCAGTCAGAAATGGTGCTGATGACTGAGACATTTTATGGGCTCGTGATGCGGAGTAATGTGGCAAGGAAATCTTTGATTGAGGATTTGTAAGTAGGAGAAGCCAAAAGAAACTATAAAAAGTTGTGTGAAAGATGATTCTAAATACCTATGTGGATAGAAAAGTGAGAGCGATATGAGAAAGCGGTTGTGTTGAAATCCTCTGTAGGGGCATTTTATGCTGAGAAATGCAGTTCGGATGAGGAAAATATCGGAGGAAAAAAATTCAGTATAAATGTAGATACCTAGAGCAATAACGGAAGACCAATGAAACGATGGATGGACTGTGTGAACGATGATATGCCTAGAAAAGGGACGAATGCTGAGACGAGAACTAATAGACAAGTATGGAAGACGAACATGCAGCGTCGACATGGGACCGCCTACAAGTCTAAATTGCGATAAGAGCTGATCATTGATTTTATCTATAAATAGTTGATTCCCGTAATTATGTATAGGTACCTAAATGCTTTCATTGTCGTCAAACCTACATTTGACGACCCCGCCATTTTACACCTCTACTCCCACATTTTTCAACCGACTTCAAAAAAGGAGGACGACAATTCGACGGTATGATTTTTTTTTGAGTGGACATGACGAGGCAGATTGATTGTTGGTTCCGCGATTACTCCGTCAATAATGGACCGATTTTGGAAATTATTATGGTCGCTGAGGTGAGATTGTGACAAAATTTTGAACGTTTTGAATACTGAAAATGCTTCCAGTTTAAATTAAATAAAATAAAACTGCTCTGTACATCAATTTTTGACGAAGAAACGGGTTTTATATGTCTTGCCAAAGGAAAGTGATTCTTATGCCATGTGTGTATTATTATTGCACATTGACAATACGAACTATGACTCCTCAAATCATGCTGAAGTGGTTCCACAGGCACCGGCACGCGCCGTTGTCACAGGTGACCGACGCAGGCGCACCCTCCCCTCAATAACTGTATCGTATCATCGCGAACCACCCCTGTTCTGTTAATTATTTGCATAACTAATACGATGATGTTTAATACGTGATAAAACCATATGGCTGCATGGTGGTTTAATTAGTTGTTTACGTTTTGGAATTTATCGTTTTCTTATTATTTTTAAGTGCCCGTTTGATCACTATCTCTTCTGATGGTAGGCGATGATGTGGTCGACGTAGGAGCACGCTTGCTTAGAAGTTAACAATCAGAAAATACAGACTCCGATAGGGAATGAAACTCATTAGTTATAACAATAAATTTTTCCCAAAACGTTTTCAAAGTTAAGATATTTAAGGCCGTTAACTATTCTGTTTGGGTTACATTATTTCTCAAAAGAACCCTTATAATAAGCTTTTGGAAATAATAACACATATGAACTGAAGAAATAATATTTTATTAAAAACGAACGTTAAGATTTCTAAAATAAGATAAAATACGCGTGAAAGTATAATTCATAACGGCTCAACACCCTTATGAAAGAGATAAAACCTCGGGCGGCACCCTTTTCTAAGTAATGCATTTGATGCAGGCGTCTTGAAATAACTGCTATAAAACTACACAGGCGACATGTTTCGTTCAGATTAATTACCCGTATGACCGCGGGGAGTCAATTGCCTTATCTCACCATCGCTTGAATGGAGGGTACAGCGTTTAATGAATGTAGTTGCAACACCAGCTCAATGATCGCTCTGTAGATAACGTACGGGAACAATTATGTAG
The DNA here is from genome assembly GCA_947562075.1 of Orthosia gracilis. Classification (NCBI taxonomy): domain Eukaryota; kingdom Metazoa; phylum Arthropoda; class Insecta; order Lepidoptera; family Noctuidae; genus Orthosia; species Orthosia gracilis. Next base: position 48,046,102 of record OX387268.1, read on the forward strand.
TTCATCTCGAAATATTTACAACATGAATTAAATAGTTGCCTGTAGGTAGTACAGCTTTGTCGCTATTTAGTTCGCTTTTGTTCTTCTATTTAATTCAGTAGTGATGAAACCTTCGTAAGTTCGTATACTTTTGTAAATATGTGACTGGCTATAGGCTAAACTTTATCTAAGAACGCGCATATTAGCTACGCCTTATGGTACAGATGATCTAATTAAGAATACCTACCACAAAAATGTAATATACCTATTTTTGGCGTGTCCACCACCCACAATTTTTTTAACCCGTACCGCGATGATAGGCACAACGATGTGTTGTAATAAATATCAAATAAAAATGTGGTGTAACAATTAATAACACGACGCCACTATAAGTTTAAAGTCAATTGGCAGGCAATTAGAGGTGCTCACGCGCAACGGGGGTGAATTTCGTTTCACGCTCAATCAAATTTTGCGCGTGCGGCCCGCAGCCATATTGCACGCGTCAGATGGTAGATGTGCTCATGAATGATAAGAATAAATTTATTTGTGAATGTATAATTGAGAGTATAACAAGTTTGTGTTTAAATTGGTGGGGTGGATTGAACCACCAAGAAGGTGGCGTGACTGCTCCGAATACCGATACGGAACCCCTATGTTGAATTCTCTTTGGTTTATTTGAAGGCGCATTAAGCACTGTTTGATACTGTTTACAAGTTATTAAAAATATATTTTGTCCCACAGAACTACTTTCACGGCATACCAGCTGGAGGAACTAGAGCGGGCGTTCGAGCGCGCGCCATATCCTGATGTTTTCGCAAGAGAAGAACTGGCTCTTAAACTTAACTTGTCTGAATCACGAGTACAGGTAAGTAAGCTACTCATACAACTTGAAACTGCACCAAAGCCTTAAAGGTTAACAAACAATCCACATGAATTAATTTATCAGTTAATTATTTTTATTCTTTTCATAGGTTTGGTTCCAAAACCGAAGAGCGAAATGGCGTAAACGAGAGCCTCCACGCAAAACAGGGTACATCGGTTCCAGTTCTCCGAGCTCCACAACATTAGGAGGCGGCTTCTCCGGCATCGGTGGCAACCTGCCGGCCTTCCCGCAGAACGGCCTGGCCGCGCCCTCAGACTCCTGGTCGTACCAGCACTCCTACGAGCTCTCCTCCCATCATTTGCTATCATCCAGCAGCGGTGGATACCCGGGCTTCAACGCACAGCCAGCGGCGTATTCCTACACGACCGTCCTCAACGGACACGATGGGCAGATGTTCGCGCCGCGGCACTCATACGAGTACGGCGAGGGCAGTCCGCCGCCGCTGGGCGTGCGCGACTACCCCATGATGGCAGCACACTCGCCGCAGATGGAGGCGCACGCGCATGATGACAAGCTGGAGTACCGCGCGCACGCGCATGCGCACGAGCACGAGGATAAGTACGCGGCGTGCGCGCTTCAGGACGAGCCGCCGCGCTACGCCGCGGCCGCCGACGACTACGACAAGTGCGCGATGGCGCACGACAAGCACTATGAGCTGGAGCGCCACGCCGCCGGCGCCGACCTGTCGCAGCCCGTCGTCGTCAAGATGGAGCCCAGCACCGGACAGGCCTACACCACGCTGCCTCCTTTTTTGAATTGAAATACTCCTTTTCGAAATTATCCTAGCGTTAGTGTATTAAGCCAGAGTAATTTCGAAAGGGAGTATTAGCTAGGAATGTGGGAAATGATGCGAGATATCTCTTCTACCATTGTTAAGTTCTCATTGTTTGAAAGAAATGCATGCTATCTTTATTTTATATGAATTAATTCACTGATTATATTGATTCAGTAATGAGTTCATATAAAGTGGATAATATTATTATTATAAAAGTAATCTAAGTATTTTAATACATAGGTGTATTGGTATGCGATTAGCTAAGTAGATGGGTGAGTATAGAAGTTGCTAGGTAAAATTTTATATTTTTGTAGTAATAAATTATAAAGCGTTTTAATGTTTTTGCAATAAATGTACATATTTACTTATTGAAACATACTTAGACATATACAAATGTGCCTCTTTAAAGTTTAATTTGTTTGTAGGTTTTATGTAAAGCTTAGTATGATTATTTAGTAGAACTCCCACCAAAGTTTTTGGCCGCTCTTTTGCAAGAGGTGTATGATGTTCATGGCCAATCAGAAGCGATTGTGTGTATGTGCAAAGAGGTGCGGATGCCAAATTAGGAACGGCCAAAAATATTGGCGAGGGTTATAATTTCTAACTATCCGACGTGGTGCTACGGAGATCGACAATTCTTTTAGGGTTGAGTAAGCAAAAACAAAATAACTCTAGTGACATCATAAACTCACAATTTATTTGCCGAAAGCTCTGTTTTTTTAGCATCTTGTCGGGTAGTTGAAACTTTTCATTGAGTAAAATACTCGTAGACTTCGCTTCTCGTGCATTCCTTGTGCCTTATCTTGACAGTGCTTGTTATCAAACGTTGTGCCAAGTAAAATCGTTGAAACATGCATCTTTTATATATGTTAGTACTCTATTTAGCCGTAGGTATATATTACTATACAATCTTGAATCAAAGAATTAAGTTATAGAGATACGTTAGATAGGTTTTGTAAATAAAATTGAAAACGTGAACAGTTCGTGCCAAAAATTATTTTATAAGTGGCCCAAAAAAGAGGGCAGCATCCAATAGGTGCTTATTTAGATATCGAGTTTTAGGTAGCTTCTTATTTATTTTTATAAGTAACAAAATATTTTTGGTTTTTATTTCGTCATTTTACAAAGTGGATAGATACGATCCTCAGTAGCATGGTAAATTAATCTTGATTATTATCTAATTAAATAAATTAATCTTGACTTATATCATTTAGTTATCATATTTGTTATCAATCTGCAGATTCTTATTAAGGCCGTACCCTGACCAAAAAATTTTGAGCATTCCTAGTGCCCTAGCGACACACTGGTGGCGCATGAATTTACAGTAGTGAATACGCCCAGATTTTAGAATAGAATCTGTATAAAATCGAATATTGGTCTTTTGAAAAAACAAAAGGTTACAAAATGTTCGTTATCAAATTGTCTATCCATTAGTGTTAGTACAAAAATTAATTAATGAAAAGTTTACGAGCATGCTATGAATCATTATTTCTCATTTTTTATAGTTTTGTTGGAAGGAGATTAGTGAAACATATTATACTTCTTTAAAAAACAAGTATACTACCATTTTGGAATCAATATTAAGTAGAAATTTAATGTATTTTTATTAATTGATATTTCTTTTTAAATAATGAGTAGCTAGCTCTAAAAAACTGCACAAAAACGGCTAGCGCAGCGTTTTGCTCGGGGAGGCGCCTTAATGGAGACCCCAACTGAATCGATATAGAACATTTTTAACACAACACTTAGGACGAGTTTTCACCTCTAAATTATCGCAGAATTAATTTAACAAATTGTCAAGCACGCGTTGCTATGATTGGTTGAATGAATTTTCAACAGCCAATCACAGCAGATAACGCGTGCTTGACAATTTGTCACATTAATTCTGTGAGTAACTCGGCCTTAATGATCTCTTGTATCATATATGTTACGGCTAAGAAGGACGTTCACTTCAAACAAGCAGGACAGGCAAAACCATAATAGCCTATGTACTCACTGATCTGTAGATACATAACAGCTCTCCTTCGTCATGCCACGACCTGGGGTCGCCGGGTGAATGACACGACGAGGGCATTGCATTAGGTACTCACTTGCATTTAGAATAATTCGTTACATCGGACCCAACTGTACGAGACAGGCTCTACATTTGAATTTAGAATCTGAGATGATCAACAAGTTTTTGAACAACAAACTCAATGTCATATGAGACGAAGTTCATATTCCATTGTATCCAAAACATTTAAGGATGTTTTTATTACATATGGTCGCTCAAAAATCAACATAGAATGAGTAATTGAGTAAGTGGCGTTGGAATATAATATCTAAGCTTAAATGCGTTGAAGTATTCTGTATAATACGAGTCAGAATCTGAGAGTTGAAGGTTCAAAATCCTTTTGTCTTGACATCAGCATACGTATTAACATTAACATTATAAGCAGAATATTTACCATGTTTACTGTTTGTTGCGAGTTACCAATATTTCGGTGCAAGCACCATGATCACGGATAAACTGAAGTTCTTGCGGGTGGTTTTTTATGAGGAGACAAAACGGTCTACCCTCTTTCTTGTTCGTTTTTTGCACTTCAGATTATCCGTGATCATGGTGCTTGCAACAGCACCGAAATATCGGAAACTCGCAACAAACAGGAAACATGGTAAATAGCCCGCTTATAATGTTAATGTTAGTGACCATGACAGTTTAAAAACTTATATAGCATAGGTATTGGCCATTATAAGATGACAAATATTAGTTACTATAAATGGTGTTACACTTGCATTTTCATGGTGAATGCTTTAATTCATATTCTGTAGCAACAAGCGTTTCTTTAAATACGTTCATGATTTGCTATCATTAAGCGAATGTTTATAATTTTATGTCTTTAGTATAAGTAATTATAATTTTTGGGATGCTTTATCTGCTTAAATTCGTTTATAAATTTTTTGAATTTTTCTAGAAGTTATTTTAATTTTTGCTACGTATTCATCGATATCTGGTCTAGTATAAATATAGTTAGGTATATCTCATTTATAAGTCAAAAAGTTGATTTTTGACTATATTTTATAATAAAAAAGACCAAGTTTTTACCAAAAATAAATACATATCTGCTAAAATTTCACAGTTCTTGAAAATAAATAGCTGGATGGATATACCTACAGTTTATGTACCAGTGTCCTTTGCATCTGTATTGTTTAATATAGCATTTATACTAAGTTAATGTTAATCTAAGGGAGCAATAAGCTAGATTTTGTAATATTTAATTATAAGGAAGACGAGAAATTATTATACCAATGTGCTTAAAGTGAGTTTTTCATTTTTATTTGCCTTTCCTTTTCTTAATTTTATTATATGTACACGCAAGTTAATACATTTTTACAACTTACAATTTAATCAAATCTATTTCTTCAAATACTACAAAGTACTCGGGCCATACTAATGACGTGTCAATGCCCTTATGATTGCGCTTATGAAAAGGGGATAGATCTATTCGTCCTTTATTCGTCCACAAAGGAATCATGACATATTTAACTCGTCATAGTATGGTCTTAGGTCTACTGCTTAACTGAAACGGTGCGTGCGGTAGGTTTGCGATACGGAAGGGTATGGTGACCAGTGGCGTAGCTACGGTATGAATAGGTGGGGCAGTGCCCCGGGGTACCTGTTAGAGTAAAAAGAGTATTTAGTTTTGATACAGATCTTTTTATTCTACATAAGTTTATTTTTCTACCTGTCTATTATTTTTACGTGTCACTTTTTTTTTCTCGAAAAGTAATTGTGTTCTCGTGTCATCATGAATAAAACCATTATATGGTTTATCTAAACTTTATTTGTTCTACTACCAGTAAACCATATTCCCTGTAATTTCTACTGGCTACGCACTCTGCACGTTAGTGGGACTTGAGTTACCCCACTAACAGGTTGTGGGAATCGCACCTACGGGAAAATGTCGTCTGGTAACGGGAGTTCTCAAAGAGAGCAGAACTCAATGGCACAGAATTTGGTTGGTAGTGCAGGCAGTAGTGCCTTACCTATGGAGAAACCAGACGGTAGCAGTAACTATTCTACATGGAAGTTTCTTATGGAGATGCATCTGGTGCATGATGATTTGTGGGAGTATACAAGTGTTACGCCTGAAACAACCGACACGTAAGGTACGAGAAAAGACCAGAAAGCTAGAGCAAAGATTTGTTTGATGGTCAAACCTCATTGCTTAGTTCATGTACGCAAATCTAAAACAGCGAAAGTGCTTGGGAAGCATTAAGAGATGCGTTCGAGGATAAAGGTCTGAATAACCGTTGCCGTTTACTTTCAAAACTAGTAAGCATGAAACTGGAACAATTACCAACTGTGAGGGAATATGTGACATCTGTGATGATGGTATCTCAGGAACTGCAAGACCTAGGAAAAGAGGTTGATGATGAACTGTTGCCTGCTTTGCTTCTTCAAGGAATTACGGTAGAGTTCCAAGCTATGAGATTAGCCATAGAAAACAGTAACGCGGTCCTTACTACTGACTATGTCAAGACGAAGCTCTTTCAAATGGAAGATAACTATTCGGCAAGCTTGAGTGTAAGCCAATCGACATCAGCATTATTGTCAAATAAGCATAAGGGCAAGAGCAAACCCAAGAATGTCAAACAAAAGATTAAATGCTTTATTTGTGACGGACCACATAAGGCAAATGAGTGTCCAGATAACCCTAAAAGGAAGAAAGAAGCTTTACAAGCCTACGCGTTTGGTACGTCGACACCGCAAGCAGGAGATTGGATCATCGATTCTGGCGCGTCGACGCACATGACAAATCACAAGGCTTGGTTCAGAGGAAGCTTAAAGGATACTTCTAAATCTTTGAGAGTGATCTGTGCAGATGGTAATGAAGTATATGGTGAAGGTGAAGGTATGGTATTTTGTGAATCGGCAGGGTTAACAATCAATAATGTTACGTATGTACCTAAGTTAGCTTCTAATTTGTTAAGTGCGAATGCAATTACGAGCAAGGGTCACGTCATAGTATTTACAGAGAAAGGATGCGACATCTACAAGAAGAATGAGTGTAAGGTTCGTGGCAAGGCTGTTGTGAAAGGTGTGGAGGAACGTGGCATCTATAAAATTAAGTGCTGTTCACAGGGTTCTGCGCTGGCAACAGCTAATTGTGACCAGCAGAGGCTGTGGCATCGGAGAATGGGACATCTTGGTATACACAAACTCAAACTTCTTAGAGATAAGATGGCCATAGGGGTGAGTTTTCCTAATACTTCTTCGAAACTGGAGTGCGTATCTTGCATTATGGGAAAACAAACCAAACAACCGTTTCGCAAAATGTTGCGACGAGAGCTAAGGAAGCATTAGGTTTAGTGCATTCAGACTTATGCGGACCTATGCATATACCTTCCATTAGCGGGTATAAATACTTTTTAATATTTATTGACGACTTTACACGTAAAACTTTTGTATATTTTTTGAAACAAAAGAGAGAACTTTTTGAAAATTTAAAAAAAAATGAAGTCCTTTTCCGAGAATCAATGCGGCAAGAAAATTAAGATCCTGCGCAATGATAACGGAACCGAGTTCGTCAATAAAAAATGGATGATTTTCTGAGAAAAAATGGAATCCAACATCAAGTAACGATAGACTACTATACACCGCAACAGAATGGAATAGCCGAGAGAGCAAATAGGACTATCATCGAGAAGGCGAGAAGCATGCTTGAGGAAGGAAATTTGTCGAAGGCTTATTGGGCAGAAGCAGTCCATACATCGGTATACTTGAAAAATAGATCGCCGACCATTGCGGTCAAGGGTAAAACGCCAGAGGAAGCATGGTCTGGTAAGAAAGTTGATCTCAGTTTTGTAAGAGTTTTTGGGTGTAAGGCATATATGCACATTCCGAATCAAAAGAGGAAGAAACTTGATGCAAAAAGCAAGGTGTTAACTCTAGTCGGATATTGCGAGAACTCTAAAGGCTATCGACTAGTGGATACAAAAACCAATCGGCTTTATAAGGCTAGGGATGTTGTATTTATTGAAACTCAACAAGAAACAAAGAGAGATGAAGGGTTGGAAAAACAGACTGAACATGAAGTATTGATTCCAGAGATGGAACAAACTTACAATCATGAAGAAGTTTGTGTTCCTCAAGGTCTCGAGCTTGATGTGACTGTGAATGATCAGCCTCAAGAAGTGGAACAATCAGTTACTCATGAAGAGATGTATATTCCTCCAGTCCCTGAAACTGAATCAACTGTTGTTGATCAACCTCAAGAAGACAAAGAGTTTCTTGACTGTGAATCTGACACAACTGTCGATGATCAACCTCAAGAGGTGGAACGGAGATATCCACTTAGAGCTAGAAAAGCCAAAAACTTTCCTGATTATTTGCTGTATCATGCTGCAGAATCAGAATTGGACCCTACTACGGTTGAAGAAGCACTATCAAGATCTGATAGTAGAGAGTGGAGAGCAGCAATTCAGGAGGAGATTGATGCCTTAAAGAAAAACAAAACATGGATTTTGGTGAAACCTGAACAAGCAAGCAACGTCGTAGATTCAAAATGGTTATTTAGAATCAAAGAAGAGACGGGAAATAGACGAAGATACAAAGCTCGACTTGTTGCCAGAGGTTTTAGCCAGAGATGTGGCATTGATTACGACGAGACATTCTCTCAGTGGTGAGACAAAGCTCGTTACGAGTCCTGGGAATAGCAGCACAAAGAGGCTTACATATAGATCAAATGGACGTAAAAACAGCGTTCCTGAATGGAGATTTAACGGAAAATGTCTATATGAAACAACCAGAAGGTTTTCATGAAAAGGGAAAAGAAGACTATGTGTGTCTACTTAAACGGTCGCTTTATGAGTTAAAGCAAGCCCCTAGAGCATGGAACAACAAGCTGAACAATGAGTTATTGCAGTTAAAATTTCAACGATGTAAAAATGAACCGTGCATATACACGAGATCCCAGGGTAAGAAGATTATCATTTTAGCAGTATACGTGGATGATATGCTGATATTTTGGAATGACGCGCAAGAGCTGCGCAAAGTGAAAAAAGACCTCATGACAAAATTTGAAATGAAAGATCTTGGGAAGGCAGAGGATATTCTGGGAATGCACATAACGCTGAACGATACTGGAGTCAAAATTGACCAAGAGAAGTATGTCAACAAAGTTTTAAAGGTTTTTGGGATGGCTGACTGTAAAGTTGCTTCAACACCATCAGTTCCTGGTCAAAAGCCGACGATTCCACATCAGAATTTAATTGGTTCACTGATGTACTTATCTGTCTGCACGAGGCCAGATATTGCACATTCAGTCAATTATCTTAGCCAATTCAACACCTGCTATGCTGAGGAACACTGGATAGCAGCTAAACGAGTGCTGAGATATTTGAAGGGTACTAAATTCCTCGGGCTACAGTACAAGAGGGCAGGAATGAGTAAAGTTGAGGGTTACGCAGATGCAAGTCATGCCAGTTGCTATGATAGATCATACTCCGGTATGGTTTTTCTGCATATGGGAGCTGCAATCTCTTGGGAAAGCAGAAAACAAAGCAAGCAACAAATATGTAGCACTACCTGAAGCTGCTAGGGAGGGCATATTCCTAAAAAATTGTAGTCAGAGGTCACTGGTCAAGCTGAGGCGCCAATGAAAATCTTCAGTGATAGTCTACTGTGGCCATTGCGCATAACCCTGTACACCACCAACGTACAAAGCACATAGATGTGCGACATCATTTTATAAGGGAGGCTGTCGAGCATGGGCATATTGTACTTGAGTATTTAGAGACAGCTCATATGGTTGCAGATGCTTTGACGAAATCTTTGTTGAAAGGAAAGTTCAAGTGGTGTGCACTGAATATGGGTGTTGTGTGAGTGTGTGATGGATGAAAGTAGAGAAATGAACTTAACGAGGAGGGTTAGAATAAAAAGAGTATTTAGTTTTGATACAGATCTTTTTATTCTACATAAGTTTATTTTTCTACCTGTCTATTATTTTTACGTGTCACTTTTTTTTCTCGAAAAGTAATTGTGTTCTCGTGTCATCATGAATAAAACCATTATATGTTTTATCTAAACTTTATTTGTTCTACTACCAGTAAACCATATTCCCTGTAATTTCTACTGGCTACGCACTCTGCACGTTAGTGGGACTTGAGTTACCCCACTAACAGTACCCAAGTTCAAGAAGCCCCTCGGCTTCCATGAAGGACTACTGTATTAGTACTTAATAGTACAAAATACTAAGTTTAGCCTTGCTTTGCTATTTACCCCGAAATGGATGATAAAGAGTGGGTGGGTGAAGAGTTTTGCATCTCTAAAGAATTTTGTTTAAATAGTGTTCCAATTTCATTACACCCCGGCGGCCTGGGTTCGTAGCAACGCCTCTGAGGTTGACTTGCCGGTGATTCACCTAAAGACGGGGATCAACAATCCTTCTGTACCGTGCAGCTGCCTCAAGCACCATCTCAGTTAAATGTGGGCCTGAAGCCAGGTAATCTTTAAATATACACAGTTAAAAGGACATGCTTCTCAACCGAACGCAGAGTTTTCACACGGCGTAATATTCGACGTTACAGCTTAAGCCAAACAAAAGATTTTACAGATTGTGGGAAAGTTTGAATAGATTAGAAGAACACCAATACAAATATAGGGGCTGATAGAGATATTTAGATTGGACATGCTTAGCTACCACAAATTAAGCGTGACAAATAGGAACTCCGTGTATCATCTGACCAGTTAAACTAGGTTAAAACGAACACCCTTTTTTATTAAAATCTCGGCGCTGTTAGCAACCGATTAGCAGGTTTCTAATACAAATTTACTATAAAGGATTTCAATTTACAACCGACTCAATCAAAAATCTCAATATATAGGTAGAGGAAGGATACGATTCCAACCAAACAACCGAGATCGACCTGTCAGCTGCTTACGACACGGTCATCGTTAAAAGGTTGCTGTTCAAATTAACAACTTTACAGACGATCATGTTATCGTACGTCTTTTGGATGAAATGTTGCGTAAGCGGCGGTTTATAGTCCACCCTAATTCAGAAAAGAGCAGATGGCTTATTTTAAAGAATGGTCTTTCTCAAGGCAGTATTCTGGCTCCTATTTTGTTTAATATGTATACGCAGACTTAGCGCTAGCTAAGAGGAGCACAAATTTTGAGGTTGCCCAAACAAACCTCGATAAAGCGCTGGAGGCTCTCAGTGGATATAACGAAAATAATGCATTAAGGCCTAACCTGTCTAAAACTCAGCCATGATCCACCTGAAAAACCATCAGGCCACTAGAAAGTTAAACATCAAATGACGTGGTGCTGATATAGAGCACAATGACCACCCTGTTTACCTAGGTGCCACTTTAGACTGTTCATTGACTTAAAAACACCACTGTTTGAAAACAAAATTCAAAGTCAGCACCTGCAACAATCTACACCGCCGTCTAACATCTACTGCCTGGGGTGCCTCTCCAAATGTCCTGTATATCGGGTTTAGCTCGCTGCTTTTCGTCTGAGGAATTTGCATGTCTAGAGTGGCATCGATCCACCCATGCCCAACAAGTGATTGAAGCTTTCAGTGAGCCGTGAAGGATCATTACAGGGTGCCTAAACCTAATTCCACTTGCTGCTCTACGACCGCTTGCAGGAATAGCCCTTCCGGATGTTAGAAGAGAAGTGGCATGTTATTCTGAAAATCACAAGCAAGAGACAGATAAACGACATCCTCTATATAACGTGGAGAACTCAAGGTGTCTAGTGAAACAAAGAACAATCTGTGGCTCCACAATCACCTCCCTTCAGCTGAGTATATTGAGCAGAAAAGCTCTCTGCGGGCCACAAAGTATCTTGGCCCACCTTGTAATCTCTAAACCGGCTACGAAGCCAGGTGGGTCGCAGCAGGCACAACTTACAAATTAAATTATTTAGAGAAATTAGTTACTCAAATGACCATTAGCGTGCATTCTGTGCAACAACACCTGCATCATGAAAAACCATTGCGAGGCAAATGACAACGCCGTTGACGTAACTGAATTCTGGTCAATGTTTGTAATTTTGGAATCATCGATACGACAAAGAACCGGCTCATCAGTTGCTAATCAATCCGTAGATTTTCATAAATAAAGGTGTAAATCTCTTGAGCCTGCAATTGAAAACAGATACTATATAAAACTAACAAGTTTCGTCCGACGCCTTGCATTCAGTCTTCCTCATCGCGTGATCATCTTCCGTCCGCGATCCACAATATTATCAGTTCGTTTGCGTAACAACCCTAACACCATCCTGGCGCGTCCAAATACCGTCCCCACTGAAGTGGTACTTCTTCTCTATGGTGTACAACACTAGGCTTAGGATCTGATCGTCGGTGAGACTGTTAATATGGACATTGTTGTAGGTAAGATCCTCTTTTAGTGGTTCATTTGTTTCTCGTCCGCTGCGCATGCTTAGGAGGCTGTCGATGTAGTATTTTACTTCGGAACTGAAAATAAAAGGAGAATCATTTCAATGAAGCGATTATGATACAGAAATTGGTAGGTCACAAATTACGCTTGAAAGGGAAAATTGCGAAAAAATTAGGACGAAAGGCATCATTTTGGACGACATTGACTCTAGTAGGTCTAGATCTAGAGTAAAGTGAACAACTCAAAATCGCCCGTAATGTCTATTGGTAAATATTGCATTTCAAGCGTCGAAATAAATTATGGACTTAATAAAACTTACACAGGATACAGGAGTATCAAACAATTGTTAAAAATAATTCGATCATCGAACTTCTTCTTGAGAAACTGTATATTCTCGTCAATGACCTTCATGGCGACATGTAGCCAGTACTTGTGCCTCCTCAGCTGGTTCAACACACTGTTGACGAGCTCTGCCTGCCCGCCATTGTTGTGGGCAGACAAGTTGTTGAGCGACGAAGATATAAGGATGGCTATGTCTCTGCCGCAGACTTTGTCGCCGAAGCTGTTGATGTAACTGTGGGAACAAGAGTATGCTTTGTTGAACACCATAAAGTATTGTAGGTAAACATCTGTGTAACCCTGCAGGGAATACAGACGCGATATTGATATCTTATGTGGCATAGTTACAAGGTAAATATGATTGGAAACACCGGGATTGGGCGCCCTAGAAGGATATACCCAGATCTTATTGGTGAATTGAATATGTAAATTTACCCTGAGATGTTGGGAGATAAATGTAAGTACAGAACAACAAATCTTTTTTTTTTTTTAGCGCGCAGAAATGCTCATGCATACTGCGCTACCACGAGGAGATAGCGCAGTTATGTGGGACTCTAACCCACTAAAACTCCACGGTTTCCTCCTGTGCCGCTTATGGCGGGAACACTGGTACGCGTTAGCACTCACTGCGAACCCGCCGCGGCTGTCCGTCACCGGACCCTCCTCTGTAGCTGTGAGTAACCCCCATCTCCGGCTCATCAGAACACATGGGTGCCAGACGACCCCGTGTATGGCACCCTTGGTCCCCCTGTGATTGGTCAAGGTCAATGGCCCCGACACCTACCATTTTTCGGCCGCAGGGGATAGGGAGAGCGGCCAACGCTATACCGAAACTCCTCCTCCACTGCGGCCCCACCGCGTCCCTCATCAGACGGTGGCGACCCCGTCCAGGTCGTGGAAGGTAGAGAGAGCGGCGCACCGCAATACCGGCACTCCTCTCCCACCGCGCAACCCTCAGCCGCGATATCGTATGGGTTTGGGAGAACCCATACGACATCGCGGCCCGCCTCAGTTGCGATGTCGCCCAGGCAGCAGCGCAACCTACATGTTGGCCGCTACGTCGTCGGCTTATCGGCAAAAGTCCTAACGAGCGGCCTCTCCTCGGGATCCTCTTCGCTTCACCGTGGGTGACCAAGCCACGGATACTGTACCCCCCGCCTCGACAATGCGGGAACCCACCGGGGGGGGAAAACAAGATATCCTAATAGATTAATTATTCCTAAAATGAAAACGGAACTATATAGGCGAAGTTGCTATCCTATGTGTATTCAGATTTATAACAAGATTGCTAACCAAATTAAAGAACTTCTAATTGTCCATTTAAGAAGGGCTTTACGCAGGTGGTTAATAGAGGATTCCTTCTATACTATAAAAGAATTCCTTCAGTTTAAATTTAAAAGACCTACCAAATATTTGCATGTCATTATGCTACGATTAAATATGTTAAGATACTATTATACCATTGTAAGAACTTTTACAACCACATTTTTCTGCAAATAAATCTTTGACTTTGACACTCATCAGAAAGGTCAGGTACGTAGTACTCGTAATATTCTTAGAACGAACGAACGATCTTATTAATAACTAGTGGCCCACCTCGGCTTTGCTTGGGACATAATAATTTATAGCCTATAACCATCTGGAATGATGTACCTTTCAAATGGTGAAAGATTTTTTCAAATAGGTGTAGTGGTTCCATAAATTACCCTACACGTATAAAAGACAAGTAATTACTCTTTATAAAAAAATATAGAAGTAATTACTCTTTATAATATTAGTTAAGAATAAGAAAATAAATAATAATGGTATGAAAATTTGACAACCGAAAAAATAATCATTCAAACAATAAGGCTATCAATGTCGTTGGGCAATGATGAATTGAGTTTGCGTCAATATGACGTGCGCCAATAAAATCAATGCCTTTTTCTTTGAAGGCGTTATGTTCAATATAAAATGTATGACTCACTTGTTGAACACCTTTGAGGACGAAACTAAAAGATTTAGACTGTAGCATTGTTTCTTTGCAGACTCCATCTTGGTAAGGCGCTTCAGCATTTTCTTTTTGTGTATTACGAGTAGAAGAATCTGAAAATAAGAATTTTAATCAATCCCTTTTAATTTGCGATAAGAAACTTTATTTCGCTTACATAGAGTACATTTCCTATTGCAACTTATTTTTCTATTGATATAATTTGTCATTCTGAATTTATAACTTTATTCTAATGAAAATAAGTTCCAGTTTTGATTAACAATTCCAAATCAAAAATTTCTTACCCTAGGATTAGTGGATAATACTTGGTACTCTTTTAAACTTCTGAGCTCCTCTAGTCGCTCCCGGACGGTTTCTGGTCGCATGCAGTAAACCTTCAGAGACCGCCTTTGAGCTTCCACTGATATTCTGTATTCCTGAAATAACAATGATTTTATGCAAGCTCAAATTAAAAGAGAATTCACAGTAATAAAGTCTGTAGTTTCAAGAATCTATAAAAATATTGCAATTTAATTTTTTTATGTAATAGGTTGCAACTTTATAACAATATTACCTCCAAGATATCTCGAACCTGAATCAAAGAATTATAATTATTCTTCAAAATAGCAGGTTCTATTTTTAAAGCTTCTCTGATGTCCATACCAGCCAGGGTAGCAACATTTTCTAAAATAAGTTTCGTGTGTAACGGATCTGCTGAAATTACGAAGCCATTTCTTCTAATTGCTGCTTTGTCGAACTTTATTTCGTCGTGTGCTATGTTGATCGCTTCTTGGATGTCCGACATCGGTTTGTGTTTAAGAGGCAGATAGTTCTTACAATACTTTCGAAATTCTTCTGGAGTCACGGAGAGCTTCCAGTGGAGAAATCTTTCTAGTACACTCATGCGGATTGTTACTGGAATCATAGTTAATTTTTGGCTTGTTAAATAGAATATTAATCTATATACACGCTACTGTGTCGTGACTCGGGCTATACCAATCAGACAACTCTGGTCAAGGCTATGTTATATCACAACGAGTTTTGTAGCTTAACAGCGTCAGAAGGCTACGCAACACAATAATGTGAACCCGGCTTAACTCACTAATCAAAATCCCCTAAGAAACAACAATCGATATTATCAAAATAATAATCAAAAATATTTTTATCTTAACATCAGATTACATACACTTGTGTAAAAAATCATAGTCTAAACAGAGAAAGGTGTCTGAGGTAGGAGAATTCAGTGTTATAAAATTGTCAGTGTAATTATTTATAGGTATAGTTGTCGCCACGTAACTTGGCAAGGTTTTGGCCGCATCGTAAACTTAGTGCAACAAAAAAGTGGCCACGTTTATTGCTTGTCATTTCTATGGTTATGATTTTTTTTAGTCATGTATGTTTAGAACAAAGTTAAATAAAGAAGAGGAATTCGTAAAGTTTATTAGGTGTTATAAATAAAATAAATGCAGTTAAAAGTTAAAAAAATGTTTAAAAAGACATTAATATTAAAAATTATGTGTCATCCTCGTCCAAAACTGCTACCCCTGACATGAAATTGAAAGTAGCACCTGAGCTGGTGGGAGGAGTTGGCTCCTCGTCCTCGACAAAACTATCGTCATTCCCATTGCTAGAGGAGTCGCTGTCGTCACTGGCGTAAATTATAAAACGATCAGTGACTGAATCGATTATATGGTCACTTTGGATGTAGTTAGCCTCATTTTTTTAACTTCCTCGCCCAATTTCGACCAATCATCGGCACCAATCAACGAGACCATCCTCTTTACCAAGTCCATTACACTGTTCGTATTCCATGTAATGTTTATGCTGGCTTTGATTGCTGCCCATGCCAATTCTATAGGATTTAAGTCCGGATGGTAGGGCGGGATTCTGGTTGTATCTGGTCAATCAACACTATAGTTTTTAAATTGTTCTTTATTCGATTTTATTAATTTGTATAACTCAGGTTTGAGCATACTTTCCTCGTATGCTATGTCCTTTTCCGCCAACCACCCCTGCATGTCCGCTTTAGGTGCAGGATCGTACTACTTGTTATGGTCCGATGCGTTGTCTATTACTAAGATCGCTCTCCGTGTAAATAATAGGTCTTTCTTCTTCCCTATATTTAATAAGAGTTTTAAGGAACTCTATCCTTAACAATCTAAGTTTGATTTTTATTTTGAAATTGTTTTATCGTTTTCACCTTTTTTTCCACCGCCTAAGCCATTCAAAATCCTGTGCAGACTGCGCTCCGAGCCATTAAAATTTATGGCATCTATTAGTTTTTTCTAAGATTTCCTTCTGTGAGCAGCTCTTTATTTGTGATGTGGCAATTATGCACACAGGTTCTTACCACCGTCTGGTCAAAAGTATCGATCTCTGTGATCGGCTTTGTTTTATTCCTCTTTTTCCCGGTGTCCTAATGACAGTGAAGAATTCGGAATTTCTACCTTGTTGTGTTGTATACGTCTAACAGTCCTTCTGACGTTTTAGTAGTCCATTTTACCGTCTCTTTCTGAGTTTGAGCTTCTTTCTCCATAAAACAGTACACATCGTATACCATTTTTCTGGCATGTCTGCGTAAAACGGTATACTCGTAACAAAAACTAAATTTAAAACAATAACAACTACCCCTAACAAAAACTTAACACAAACTCAACAAAAACTAAGGATACAACTTTCGTGCACGCAAGTGTAATCGGGAGTGAAAGCAAAGAAGATGCGGTGCGGGAGGCAAGGGTCGACTGAGCCACCAATCGCGCGCTCGGATCTGTGCTACCTTGTATCCCGCGTCCTGCTTTACTACCAAAGAGACTTAAAAAACGACTTCAGCGCATCTAACGGCTTTTGCCAAGTTACGTGCCGACAACTATAATGCACAAGGAATAGAAGTTTTAATGAAAGCATTTTCATAACAACCTGCTAAATATAAAACAAAATTGGCTTCCCATTTCGATATATGGCATACAGCTGTGGTAGCAGCAGCGGGAGGTGGTCTGCCAGCACCTCCAACATAATGATAATACAGAGAGTAGAAAACTACATCGTAAAACAAATATCCAATGCACCATGGTTTAGTAAAAGAACTGAAGTGCTTCAAATTTTGAACATGCACATGAGAAGGGAAGAACTAGACACGTTTACAGCCAAATATAAATTAAGACTGTCTAGGCACCCGAACCAGCTAGCAGAGCAGCTCACTATTTCTGAAACCATACGTCGGCTTAAAAAGCGGCAAGACATCTTTGACTAGTAGTGACTGATATCACGACATAGATAAAGGGCATGGTTCCGACGGGAGCACCTCACCTCATCTGCTTATAGTTTGAATAACTAACCAAGAGATTTAAAAAAAGTATGTCAGCATTTTGTCCATTCCACAACATTCATTGCATTATTAACCTGTGAAGCGCTAATTAGCAGACAATAGAAATTATCATTGTCTATTGCCAATTCGGCGATCTGGATGGTCAACTACTAGTTAATGTTGTTGAGCAGATTAATTTTTAAAACATATGAAGATGAATAGGAATCCTTTGGCTTTTGATAAAATTGGGGTGCTGAAAGCTTTTGGTTTAGAATTTTAGATGTTACGTACTGATTGATAAGAGTTATATAATGAAGTTCATGTGTGGTTTTTGAGAAAGAGAGTGCCAAATTTTACTCACATATAGATGTGTCAGTATCAGAGAAGTTTTGTAAAGTTTTACTACTGGCAGGCCATTCCTGGAACTTGTCCAGTATTGTTTGTTCCATTTCCAAGTCCGTTGGGAGTAAACCTTCTTTTTTCAGCTTAGCTATTGTTCTTGATTTTACAAGTGTGTGGTATCTGAAAGCAGAATTAATAACTTAGACTCGAAGTTATTTATTTATTATTTAATTTACTGTACACCATTGTATGTTGTTGACAAGTTGACCTATAATATTTGTACTTGCTATTGACTGTGAGAATTATCCTGGAAATAAAGTGCAGAGTAATGTTATAGAGATTGTGCAACTCAAAAAGCAAGTTTTTTTAATGGTTTGTATCATGCAGGATAGGATAGATGGACACCTTTTCCGCACTTAGACGCCAATGTGCGTGCAGGCCTTCGCCCCGCGTAGTGCCAGTAATCCGCCCAGTGCGGTTTAGTGGATGTCACTCTTCAAATTTTTGGTTCTAGGACATGCCGGTTTCCTCACGATGTTTTCCTTCAGCATTTTGAGAGCAGTGGTGATGAAATAATTGACACAAAGTAAAGTGCCTGCCTGGGTTCAAACCCACAAAATACAACTTGTAAGTCGCGGCTTTTACCACTGGGCCATCACCGCTCTCTAAAGCTCAGGCAGGGCTGTATACAGTGCAAATAACAATTGTCCAGACTGAGTATTAGAAATCTGGAAATAGGTATACAACTCTTTCATTATCTTTGTGCATCTTTCCTGACAGTATAAATTCACTTTATATTTTTCTTCTCTTCATTATACTCACTTTATTATATGTTTAGCAGCAATACTAATAAATCCACATTCTTTTAGTATTTCACCATAGTTGTCCATAGTGATTGGGTTCATGCTGAATACATGGAGGTTACGGCAAGCCTCTTGAGGAGTGATGCCAAACTTCTGTAAGATCTGCAGAGTGACTTGCAAGCGGTCCTGAGTTACCTCATCTATATTAGGGTGTTTCTTCTTCAGTATTGTGAGTTGGTCTTCTGATATTGATTCACCTGTATCAAGAACACATATTATTTAATTGGGATTACCTAATACAGGCTACCTAATTAGGATTATCTATTATAATTGTGTTAGCATGAAAGCTGTAGTTTGTGAAAATTGTAGGAATTTTTCTGTAAGAAACACGTGTCAATTAGAAAAGTTTCAGCAAACTACTCAAACAAGAACCACATAACCTTGTTATTTGTCTATTGCATTAGGTAAAAAATATGTAGGTCACACTCTAAACTTTGTCAGTATAAATGTGTGTAGTAATTAAAGCTTCATAATTTTAATTAAATCACCTGTGGTTTTCTTGTAGAAATCCAAAATCGGTAGGTTGTGATGGTATTTTCTCGACACAAATTGAGAGAAATAAGAGAAATGTAAACTACTGCCACTTAAATATCTCAATCTTTTGATATAATACCGCATATTATAGACTGTTAATCTATTGCCTTATTTTTTTAGTTTTAATTTAGTGTTTTACAAATGTAAATAATAACAAACATGCACGGTACTTTGTTGTCAACGTGACATTGACAGAACACAGGCGCTGCCAATATTATCCATATATCAAGGGAGCCACTAGACGATCAACCCAGTCTATCATCATCATCATCATTTCATCCGAAAGACTTCCAAAGCTGGACATAGGCCTCCTCCAAGCAACGCCACACTGACCGGTCCTGTGCGTTTCGCATCCATCGGACGGTAAACAAACCTGGTCTATCAATGTTTTTGCGTTTCGCTTTGTATGAATTTTAGACGAGGATTCAGATTAAAGGTCCGACGCGTCGCCACGCCACGCGACGCCTTCTGACGCATTAAAGTACTAATCAATCTCATATATTTAGTATAATCAGAAACAAATAGACAAAACGCCATGTGATCACACGCACTCCCTCGCGGTAACATCCAGTTGGTCCATTTCGGCGTGTTGCCGGGAAAGGGGGCACACGCCACCCGACGCTTCACACACAGTGTGTTTCTAATTAACATCCCACGCGCCACGCGTCACTCAGTCGTGAGCATTCCTGGCATAAAGATATTTTTTGTATGTTTTTATTTAAAATGTCGGATGAACAATTAATAGAATTAGTGAAACGGTACTCAGTATTATATGTTATGATTTCAGGCCAATACCGTGATCATATAATTAGAAATAATACTAAGTCAAAGTCAATTATATTTATTCAACTAAGCCAAAAAGCGGTACTTTTGAAAGTCAAACAATGAAAAATTAAAATTTACAAGTAATAAAATTATGCGTCGGGTTTTAATAGTATGTTTCCACCTTAAATCAGGGCAATATGTCAAGCCAAGAATGTCACAAGCATGGTGACGACTGAAAAAAAGTTGGAGGAACTGGTGTCTTTGACTCATTGTCAAAACTGACAATTAATTTGTCAATTTCGCAGAATCACGTATAGTTAACAATTATTATGAATTAAATTTGTAAAAAGTAAATTAATAATACTGATCAGCATGTATCATAGTTAACAACAATTTTATTGCGAAAGTTAAATGTATATGAAAAGTAAAGAACCAGTGGGTGAAGGTTAGTTTTGGCCAATATGCCCATGTTTGTATTGATTTGGATTATAAACAAATACACTGCAAAATCAAAGATTGAGTATACATGTACACAATTTTTGATTTTTCACTCTGGTCGCCTTTTCCAGAACTTTATGTATTTTTTACAGATGGACTGGACAGCAGTTAAAAACCACTTCAAGCAAACATGGCTTACTACTATTCTGAGTCTTATTTTGTTCTCTGGTGTTACATACTTTCTGTTATGGGCAGAGGTAAGCAACTTTACTGCTAGTATCCTAGGACTGAGACTTTCGTTACTGAGTTAGTACTACCATGGTTTTGATGGTGTTATTTTCAGAGTCAAACAATTCAAAGTAATCTCATGCTGGAGGAGCTGGTGTCGGCAGCTGAGAGTATTGACGTTCATACTAGCGATGAAACCGCGCGATATGAAGGCCGTGTCGTGCATATTGTGGGCCCCCTAAGGATACTGGAGCCAATATCTGAACCAGACTATAATATCCAAGTACAAGCAGTGAAGTTGAGGAAGAGAGTACAAATGTATCAATGGATTGAAGAAACTACGTAAGTGTGAATGTGAAGTGCAACAATTTATAGTATAATTTAGTTATTAAATACTGACTTAAATAACCAAATCAGCTACTTTCCCATAACCAACAACATACTTACTAATGAACTCGTTCGATCTGGTTTCAAAAATGTCAATTTATTTTTCAGAGAACAAGAAAATTTCCTAAGCGAGCCAGCTGAAGAGTCTCGCAAGACATACTGGTACCACAAAGATTGGCGAGACTATGTGGTGGAGTCGTCCTTGTTCTACATCAGACCGGGTCATCACAACCCTCCCTCTATGCCCATGTTCAGTGAGACACATATTGCTGAAAATGTCAAGATTGGATGGCTTTATTTAGGTATGAGTACATTACTTTTAGGTTTTATTTGGCTGTTTTATTGGTCTATCTCTAATTGTTATAATATAAACTAAGTGCACAAAATGATGGAATAGACACAAAAATTTATAACAGAAATTACAATAATTCATTATCAACTATGTTAGGTCAGATTCCAATATAATTCCAATATAGTTAATAACAAGCAAAAATACCTACTGGTATTCAGATACCAATAGGTATTTTTGGTTGTTTTTTTTATGGCAAATTAACTATGGAATTTAGTTTCTTAGTACTATTTACTTTGATATTATGAATAAACCTGGGCAAGCATGTAGTTTTTATTAGTTTGGTTTTTGATACACTCTTTAAGTTAACTTAAGATGGGCTGGTGTCCGCAACTCCACGTCTAAGCGCGTATATTGCATACGGGTGGGATTCGTCTTCCTCACTAGATCCTTCCCAGCTCCTCGAGGAAAGCCAGCAGCGCCTTGGTGTTGCCAACTATCCCCTGTACGGTACCTGGGTCACCAAGGAATTTGGCCCTGTAACCAGCGATTACTGGGCAGCATAGGAGTAGATGTGCTGCTGTCTTGACCTCCTCCATGCATTCTCTGCACAGTGGGCAGTCTGTGATCTCTAAGACAAAAAGATGCTTGTTAAAAGTCCCATGGCCAGTTGTTACGGCTGTGACCTGCATGTAACTGTGGTTTAGTCAGTCTCAGGGCTTTCTTCGTAAACCGGCCACCTAAAGAGGGAAGTGCTTCCTTGTCCTGCCTGCACTCGCTGTGGTCATGCCATAATTTGTGGTGTGTGTGTGGTGATGCACTCTTTATATTAAGGACATCATATTCTTAACATCTATGTATACTGTACAGGAGAAGTTTAACTTATTGATAAGATATGAAAGCCCTGTAAGTTCCAAATAACTTTATTTACAGGTATTGATGTGAAGCGCAAAGTGACTGACTTCTATGAGATCTGGTCTGACTCAAGACCAGAGCGTAGTGATATCAAACTACATTCTGGTTTCTATTACCATGGAGAGAGTGCTCTGGAACATGAGATAGGGGACCTCCGCATACACTTCTCATATGCAGGACGTGAGGATGATATTGTAAGTCTTATTAAAAATATTTTACTAATGGCACAGTGCTAATTCGGATCTATACTTACTACTCGGTAAAAATGGAACTGTGGACACGGTGCTGTCTCGATACCAGGATTCGAATCTAAAAATTGGCGCACGAGGTAAACGCGGGGCAAACGTATCGATGACAGTTGATGTGCACAATTATTTTAACTGTGATGTACTCATCTGAAATTCTGGCTTTGATTGAATGTCAAATGGTTCGTAATTACTTTTTTAATAAGTGAAGTATTATTGTTATTGAAATTTGATGTGTGATCAGGGTTGGATACGAATAAAGCCAACAAAGCAAACCATTTTATATATCCTTCATTAATCAAATTACGCTATACATTTCAATGTTTTTTTAGTACACAGCAGTGGGTGTGGTTGAAGGTGGCAACCTACAAGCCTACAGTCCAACAAGGTTCCCTACTGCGGACCCCATTTGTCTCCTGCGTAAAGGTTCCTACAGTTTGAAGCAGCTGCATGACTTGGAGAGGAGAGATGCTAACCTGCACACATGGAAGTATAGGTTGCTTGGTTTCGTTCAAGTTTTTGCCTCTACTATGACTTTGCATCCTGATTGGGTGACACTATGTAAGTTAAAACTTTAAATATGATAGCTTAACATACTGTAACATGTTCGGATTCTTAAAGCATTCGTGAACGCACCAGTATACCGAGATTTTGCCGTTTGTTGTTACCTTTGATCCTTGTGCATTCAATTATGGACTTTATTTTATTAGAAATATAATATTATTTAATGTTAGTAAAAAATCATTGTTCTAAGTTGCAAATGATATGGGTTTTCTGTCTGGCTTCTAAATTTCGCCGTGAGACACTTTTAATAAGACCTTGTACCATTTGGCAAGTTGATTGCTACATCCCATTTCGATTGCTTTTTTTATATTTTATAGGTTCGCGCTTGACCACCATGTCAATAAAATGCGCGTCGCCGTGTCTGTCTATTCGCTAATTGAAATTGAACCGTTAGCGTATAACTATAAAGCTTTCTTTATTTTTCAGTTTTGCAATGCCAGTGGATATCAAGTAATTTAAGGAGGTGCACAAGGTTTTGGGTGAATTTAGTTCTGTCTTTTTCGTATACGTTATTCATCATTGCTATACCTTGGTAAGTTTAAAGATAATTATTAGAGGTGGGCCGACTAACGGGAGCAGGCACAAAACAGGAGCCGGATAGTACCGACTATCCGGCTCCTGTTTTGTATTTACTACTGTCTAGTTGGTCGAATCCATAGGCGGCTCATCTCTATTAAATATTCTTATTTGATACTTTAATTCATGATTTCTCTGTGCATACCGTAGGCGTCATAAAAATCGTGAATTTTAACAGTATAATATGTTGTTGTAGGTTGGTCCACAAGCCGACATTCGGTGCCATGGTGCTAGGCGGCGCGATGGTCCCTATACTACATTATTCGACACTGCTGACACGACGCGACGCTACGCCGGAACCACCCCCGTATAACAGATGGAATAACAATCCACACTGAAAGAAACAACAGAGGCCAACCACGGACATGAAAACCAGTCAGTTAAGGCAACAGTTACATTCTAGCTGCTAGAGACAAAACAGAGTTAGTATAGGGATCCACGTTTACGGCAAGTGCATATTACTTTGAATTGTATTCTAATACAATGGAGGGTAGAGTAAAGGAAAACGATCTCTGTGTTTGAAAAAGTGTCCGTGAAAATGTAATATAAGGGTGGCGCTTCAGCAGCCACCGGGTATTTTTTACAATTTACGCCCACTTAGACAACTTTTCACCACGCAAATTTTCTCCATTATTGTAATAATGTATTAAAGTTTTATAACAGTAAGCACTAAAAAATCAGTAAACATATGATTCAAAGTTCACAAAAAAATCTATCACTGTCCACGTTTTCCCACAGCAATAATTTTAAGTTACTGCATTATACCACACTCTCTGCCGACGCTAGCGCCATTTTGAAACTATTATTTAGTACCTACAGCTGAACACTTTTTAACTTTCGCCTCTTAAGAGATCGTTCTCCTTTACTCTACCCACATATCTAAAACGAAATGTCTGGTTTTGGTTTTCCTGTACAGCTCTCGCTAAACTTCTGGACAGCCCTGAAGTTTGCTTTCCGCATGCGCGAGGCACGAAACGTTGCTGTTTTTGTATGAGATTTCCTACTTCGCAGCCATTGTAGCCAACTTCAGGGCGGCCAAGAAGTTTGGCGAGAACTATAGTGTGCGTTAACTCTCAGAAATAATATGATACAGAGAAGATTTTTTACAGAAAGTAACGTAGGGGGATTCTTGAGTTGATGTCCTGCCCGTCTCATACGAGCTTCTCTTTCTTGTGCGTAGATAACTGTCTAAATAAGAAACATGGATTATAAAGCTGATGGCCCCTATTGGCTGCGATGATCAAACCCATTAAACCAACCATTCAAAATGTGGAAATATAACTGGCTGATTGATAAAAAGGTACGTACGGTAGGTATAGAACTTTACATTTTGAACATAGAATTATAAATAAAAGTGTTTTGTATTAAAGTACAAAATCTTAGCTCTTCTTTTACATTCTGTCAGTAATATTCGATTTTATAAGGACCTGAGACCTTTATGCGAGTTTTATACTCACTCTATCGCGTTAACGTGAACGTTCGCATGTCAAATGGCAACTATGTAGAGTAGTCACAACGGATCTTGGTATCTCTGAAGTAGGCTCTGCGAACCATTGCGCAAGAAACAGTTTGTCATCGAATATACGGCATACAGTAAGCGAGATAGGATGGTGCGACAAAACAAACGTAAGCGAGTGAAAGAGGTAGTTATACAATAGTATCTTCTACTTCAAAATTGACATAAAAAAATTACAGCGGTTCCCCGACGCGAGAACGAGGTTTATTTTTGCATTTTAGAGGTATTTGTGATGGGGGTTTTTTAAATTTGTAATTTAATTTTTATTTCATGCTTTTTAAACTACATATTATTATAATATACCTAGTAGTAGACACGCTTCAATCGAAAATCTATGGAAACAGGTAATAATGAGTTAATGACACGATATCTTGTGAAAAAAACCAGATTCAAAGAGTAAAATGTAGATAACTTTCGAAAGGCTGAACCGATTTTATTCGAACATAGCTAAGAACAGTCGACAAAGAAACCTATAAAACAAAAAAAAAATCAAAGTCGGTTTAACCGTTTAGGAACTATGATGCCACAGACAGACACACAGATACACAGCAACACACGACAAACTTATAACACTCCTCTTTTTCCTTCGGGGGTTAAATCGCAACTGCGCAGGGTCTTGCAGCCATCTTCAGTGACATAAGGAGCCACTAGTGACTACTGTAATTACTGTGTTTCTCTGATGTATCATTACACGGTACTTATTCAGTTTCAATACAAATTCGCGTTAACGTTATGGCGATTGAGTAAGTTTAAAAACTCTCAATAAGGCCACTAATGGAAAAAAATATATATTGAAAATGATTATCCCAATTAATATTATCTAGTCTGAATATTGTTAGTTAAATATTATTAGTATAAGTAGACTGACTGTACTTAAACTAGAATAAATATTGCGATCGTACAAAATAAACTCCCTATAGTTTGGTAATAATTTATGTATAAATGTATAAACCTTGTCCTATGTCATATTTATTACTTATTTATAAACTAGAAGATCGTAACTACAAGGCCAATTTGTCTGTTTTGTTCCTTAAGATAAAAATTGAAAATCTAAATAAAGATTAATAATAAAAATCTTGTAATTTAGCAATAAATAATCTCAATCATAAAGAATAACAATGTATTAAATATTTTATATCTAGTGCAATAATAATTTTATTAACTTACAAGGTATAAGAAAAATAAATGACAATGTATATTTTGTGTGTGACCAACTCTAAAAAAGTTTAAGTATTTATTTATGAAAATTACGATCCATTAAATCAAAAATGATATTCTGCAGACTGAAGAATCTCCTCCATATTGTGGATTATTGTGGGCATGTAATGTTATTTTTCATGTCTCCTTTAAAAGAAGACATGAAAAATAACATTGCATACCTTGTTACACATATATTTTTCAAGATTAGTTACTATAAACTATACAGGGTCCAATTAAATGAGCTATCAAAACTCCGCAGACGTGAAAGATCGATATGACCGATCGTGAAACAAAAAAAATTTTTTGAATTAAAAGTAGTCACAGCGGATCCTTGTCTCTGAAGTTTGTTCTGCGAACCACTGTGCAAGAAACAGTTTGTCATCGAGCATACTGCATAGAGTAAGACGATGCGAAAGCGTAAGCGAATGAACAAGGCAGTATGCTTTAATGCTTTCTTCTACTTCAACATTGACACAAAATATCAACTGCGCAGGGCCTTGCAGCCAACTTCAGAGACAAAAAGATCCACTGTGACTACTATACCTACTAACTACAGCTGACTTCGGGTTCAACGATCGCTACCATTGTTGTTACTTGAAACTATGAATTTAGATATTTTTTTGTCAATAGTACATCCATCCCATTACGGCTGCGGAATTAATCTAGAACATTTATTTAGACCTTGTGTAGTAGGTGAAGGTATTATGGAAACAAATAACTTCTGGACAACGCAGTAAACTGGTTTTTTCAGCAGTTCAAAACTGGTACCGATTGAATCCGTATTGTATCTACCATCGCGAAATTGATTGCCTGCATTTTTAGCATCATTGTATTTTTAAACTATGCCATATCCTGTACAAGGTACACAAGTGAACCAATTATTTATGTAAGTCTAGTTTTAAAGTTTTTACCTTGTGGGTATTTAAGTAATCATCAATACTAAAGCACGGTAGTTACAAATCTAATGTCACTTGCTCTCCTATTAATTTTACTCTATAACTACGAAGTAATGAAAAAAGAATCAATCCCTCAGGTTGTGAAATATTGCTTTTACTGGATCTGCTTTATATTAAATACTATTTTAAAAATAAACTCCTCAAAAATATGCATTTGTTTTATTTCACTGACCTGTGACTGAAATGTTTAATCAAACTTTTATAACCAACGTGTATAAATAACTGTGCCTGCGTGTTTTTGACTATGCACGAAGTACAACTAACACCGGAAAATAATTATTACTATAAGTAACTAAGTATACCTTGGTACAAAGCCACAGGATTGGTATTTGATAAATTTAAAACTACAAATCTGAAATTTCAGCTTCAGACCTTTTTAAAACATCGTCTACTGTCGAGAATGCTTGGTATTTATTATTTGTACATGACTGCCCAAAAAAGGAGTATAATTGCTACACGTTTCTCTTATTTATTATGGAGTCCCTCAGTTTGGCTCAAGCCGGTGAACTTACTACAAAAAATAAGACAAAGGGCGCAGCGGCGTTCTCAGCCGATTGTACGCACGCGCAGTGCGCTCCTTATCAGCTGATCACGCTCCGCCCAGCGAATACAGATTCAGCCGAAACAGTTCTCTTCTATTTTACGGTTGTAATTTTTATTTTGTATTCAAGGTTAGATTACAGTTACCTGTTTCTTTTGATGATCATCTAATGTTGTAAAGTGTAATCGTGCTATCGGAACTGAATTCAGTGTGGTTTAACAAATTAATACAACAAACATGAAAGCTGCTGCGATGACGGTTTGGATATTTATTAATATCCTTTGCTTCGGTATGTGCGGCTACTTGTATTTAATTTGGTATCAGTACTGGATGTACGATGAAAAGCAGAGAAATTCGAGCAAGACGTCAGATAACTTACCCAAAACAATGGTTTCCGGTGGCACCTACCAGGATAAGTACTCAGCGGAAAACCTTCCATTAAAATTACCATTTAATTCTACTTTAAGAATCAATTTCCTTCGAAAAAACCGGAGGTCAGCTGTTGGCGGGTACTGGAGCAGTGGCGGATCAAGACAAACATCTAATAAAACTGCTGGTTCATATCATGTCCTACCATCCAACAACATAGTGAGAAAGAGTAATGGCAGTCCCAGATTTCCGAATATACACAAACCGATATTGGAGTTCGACAGCGATAAATATGTTTGCGATGATTTATTATCGGCGGACTGTGAAGAAAAAACCACGGAATTTAAGGAGCTGTTGTTAAAGGAGTTTCATAGAGTCCTTATGGAGGCGAGCAAAGTGTTTACATCAGGCTTAGACGCTCACAATACATACGATGTTAGATATAATAGCAGTAATCGTAAGACAAGTTCTAGAGATGACTTGATGTGTGCTCTGAAAGGAGTGAAGTTACGGACAGTGACAGCTGATGATGAACCGTTCGCGGGGCTCGGGTTTAAGATACCGAGAGCACCGCTGCAGAAGGGACGTCATTATAACACTTGTGCGGTCGTCACAAGTGCTGGAGCCTTGCTAGGTTCAGGATTAGGAAAATTTATAGGTAAGCCATGTATTCCATTCCGAACTAAGTACCTACCTTGTCAGTTGAGCAATTGTCACAGTTATTGTCTAAGGACAGCCAAGGCAAGAACCCATTCCAGATCTGCAGTGTAATTGCGTAAGTGAATTCGTCAGGGCAAAGGGTGTGACACCATGAAAGAGTATGATAAATTCCCTTTAAATTTGTTCGGTATTGCCAAAAATTATTGGAATCTTTCTTTGGATTTTTGGCAATACCGAACATGTTTAAAGGGGATTTGTCATACTCTTTCATGGAGTCACACCTTTTGCCCTGCCAAACTCACTTACGCAATTAGGCTGCCTGTATATCTAGCCTAACTATTGTCATGTGCGTGCTCTTAATTCCTAAATATCTCTAACTGCTAACAAAATGCAAATGTTACATGCTGTAACTCTTAACAAAATTCGTTATGATGTCTGTAAACTAAACGGCGATTTTATCTCTCTCTCCGGATAAAAATAATGGTTTCGGTTGAACTAGCTAGTACACAAAACATAATGTATAGGAACCTAAGACAGCTTGCTTTATATAAGTACCTAACTATAGTTACAGTTCTGGCAAAAATGAGTGAGTACCCATGCTAGCTTTTTGCGTGGGGTGTATGTAGGTATCCACCTACTTTTCTATTAGTATAAATTGATGTACCTAACCTATTTCCAAAGCCTCTAAAGCGGTGCTTACACTGCGAATGATTCACAGTGCACATGAGTCGGCCGTGTTATGAGTAGGTGTACTGAGACACACGGATACTTAGTTCTATCCTTTTACAGTTATCGCCCCAAATGTGGTTTTAGTTACAAAGGTTTATTATTTGTTTTTCTCGTTAGCTATGGCAGAAACCGGTAATGAGCCCACAGACTTTTGAAGTTGAGTGATTTAATCAAGGCTTCTTAGATTGGTGAAATTAGGTAGGTACCTAGTACGTCCTATGATCGATGGAATGTGTGAAAGATGACATACTTAGCTACGAGGCATTAAGGAGATGACTAAATGAGATGGCACCAAAGAGAACTGTATGAAATGAGAAGACACGTTGCACCGAACCAAATGAATTGGGAATAAGTGAGTGAAAGAAGAGAAAACAGTGAGAAGAATTGAAAGAAGAGACAGAGAGAAGTAGTATGATATGTTCTTAAATTGAGATTCGGGATTATTGAAACACTTAGGACTTGATACAGGACTAATGTTAACCCCCAGTTTCCCAGCTCAAAATTATCGTAGAATTAATGTGACAAATTGTCAAGCACGCGTTATCTGCTGTGATTGGCTGTTGAAAATTCATTCAACCAATCACAGCAGATAACGCATGCTTAACAATTTGTCACATTAATTCTGCGATAGTCTTGAGCTGGGAAACTGGGGGTAAGGTTGTTACAGAGCAAATAAAGGGAAATAAATTGTTACCAATGAAAAATTAAATTCAGCGATGTATAAATTAAACTGAATAAACTTTTTTTTCAAATTCACTTCCATATTTGTTAGTAAGAATGTACCTATATATACTTCGCAAATTACCTTTTTAATATATTATGTAGCACATTATCTTCTTGAGTATACTATATGATATTTACATGTAGATATGTATGGTCAGTATGAAGCAGGTGATCGACCGTGTATTGTGCCACTTATCGCATCGGATCTTCGCTTTGAGGAACGCATTGACATGCGGAGTCCGGCCTCTTCGACGAACGGCCCAAATCGTATGCGAATTACACGAATTATTGTTCATGGGACAGAGGACTTCACTGAGTAATCAGTGAAACAGATTAAATAACTACATTATTATGCCAGTAAGTATGCTTTTGCCAATTTGTATGGTAATGTTATGCTTATGATGCAGATGAACAAATTGTATTAAATTAAATAAGTATTGTGTGACGAACTATTTTTTTGTTTAGTTGGGAGTTATAGATGGAAATTATGAAACTTAACGGTTAAATATTTTAGTGTTCCGTACCCAAAGGGTAATAAAAAAAGTTAATTAAAAAAGTCAAAAAACCCGACTGCTTAAGAAGCGAATTAGAAAGACGTAAGAACAAAATCATGCTGTGCAGTCGGAGGATACATATTCGCGAGCAGGCTGACCAAAAGCAGATGTATAGTTCGTCGTTTAATTCGCTTCTTAAGCAGTCGGGTTCTTTGATTTTTTGAAATAACTTTTTTTATTTATAACTTTTTAGTTAACATTTGTATTTCGAATTAGGTACATTTAAACATATAAGTACCTATTACCTATATATTTTCGAAATCACCTCTTAAAATGCTTTATTTTGATTTTTCACACGATGGGTTTGGAAGAAAAAGTACTAATTGCGCCCCTCAATATGGCGCCCAAAATTCGCGATTTTTCTATTTTCCAATTTTAATGTTGGCTACATTGACTACGTGACGCTCGGCTGAAAATCGCCCAATGCGTTTGGCTTTAGAACGCCACATAGGAACAAATTTACATACATACATACACTAATAAACACATTACCCTACTTCGGCAGTCGGGTAAAAACGGGACCCTATTACTAAGACTACTGTCCGTCTGTCCGTCACCAGTTTGTATCTCATGAACCGTGAAAGCAAGACAGTTGAAATCTTCACAGATGATGTTGCCGCTATAACAAATATAAAAACAGAATAAAATAAATTTTTAAGTAGGGCTCCCATACAACAAACGTGATTTTTTTGCCGTTTTTTGCGATAATGGTACGGAATTTTTAATCCCCGACGGAAAAAGATGGGTGTTATACGTTTGGCGTGTGTACCTGTGTGTTTGTGAATCTATCTGTGGCATCATAGCTCCTAAACGGATGAACCGATATTGATTTTGTATGAATGGTGACTTTATCGAGAGTGTTATTAGCTTAGTTTGATGAAAATCGGTTCAGCCGTTCTAAAGTTT
The DNA here is from genome assembly GCA_947562075.1 of Orthosia gracilis. Taxonomy (NCBI): domain Eukaryota; kingdom Metazoa; phylum Arthropoda; class Insecta; order Lepidoptera; family Noctuidae; genus Orthosia; species Orthosia gracilis. Next base: position 48,078,046 of record OX387268.1, read on the forward strand.
TAGGCGCTTTACTGTTTGAATCAGATTTTTTCGCAAGATATCGTGTCATAATTACGTGTTCAATAGATTGTCGATCGAAGCGTTTCTACTACTAGATAAATTATGAAGCATGAAATAAAAATATATCGGGAGTTCTTTAAATTTTAATTTTGATTAGGTGTTACGGTGTTATTGATGGAAACAAAGATACCAGTTAAATTTTAGTTTTTGAGAAAAACTATCATCGACATTATAATATGAGGAGGTGAAAGAATGAGCCTCTCTTTTTTAAGTCTATTAGAAGTTTCATCTTCATATCTTCGTCTCCTTCCTAGCTTCGGTCGTGCTCAGGATGCAGTTTGTATAATCGCTGGTGTTTTTTTAACTCGCCTCACGTTCTCTCATCATCTAATTCTGTTAGAGTTGATAATCTGGTTACAGGTCAGCCACAGTCATTAACAGAGCCTCCAACCACAGATTCATCTGTTTGTTCCACCTCATAGGTGATCTTCATGTACCTAAAGACAATTTCCACCTTCTTGGTTTTAATGTAGGTAACATTGATGATAACCGTTCTGCCTTGCTCTAGTGGGAGAGCAGTGGACTTTTGTTTTAATTTGTCACTTAACGTACCCAAGGATAGTTGTGCATGCTTGAAGTTAGAGTTATATCAGCTTAATCTACTTGCCAGAGTAAGCTGATGTGCCTATACCTAAGATCAATATTTTGTGTCGTCTGTAGCCGCATAGCAAAAGTGATTTCGGCAAGGCGCAAGGTTTGACCGCTATCAAATCGACCAATCACATGCGAGATGAATGACGCGATGTGGATTTTGGCGCAATTCAGCTGGGTTGTGGATTTCTACAATCACGTCACGGTGCTTTCGGTCAGCCCTAAGTTGTAAGCCAAGTCTATTGTTACGCAAATAAACTAGCTTCGCTCTTTAAACAATCTGTTATCACACTTTGATTAATTCATGTCACTATCTATGTTTTACACAGAAACGCATGGTTTGATATGCTGATTCGATTGTTGTTAACTATGATAGGCTTGTCCCGTGGCGCCGGCGCCTGCGTCGCTCTTCTGTAATACCAACGCGTGCGCACCGGAAAATCCAACATATATGTAGATGTCAACTATGCTAAGAATATGTAGTATAAAAGTTGCATTGTTTAGGTATTGCCATAAATCAATATGATCTAAAAGAGCTTCAAAACTATTCTAGATATTATGTCTGTTTTGATCCTCAATTATGTCACTAACATTAATTCAAGAAATTGCATTTTTTTGTTCTTTTAATTCACTTGAATACGTATTCTAAAAGTCAAAGGAAAAAATTGATGATTCACTATGGTAACGAATAATATTATTATTTTATTGCATTTGCGTTAGTCACAGAGTAACCACATACATGTCTTTGTCCTTTCTCGAAAATCTGCTGATAACTTTATAGCCAGACGTGGAACAGACAATGACACATGCTTCCGAGTGGGGTGACACGTGTAAGGACATCTTTACATATTGTTTATTAAAGAATTGCGGACGGTTTTCCGTTACCTAGGTGAGCACACGGCAGGCCGGCCGTAAAGAACTCTACATACCGCTCAATCAATCCAGTTTAAGACCATTCAATTCCCTGAGCTAAGAGGCTTCCGCTTCTTTTCCTGAACAATCTTCTTTGATTTTTGACTTTACAGTTAAACCATATTGTGACTAGACAACACAATATTGCTATTGATATTATATATTTATATATATTTGCTCCTGCAAAACAAAACATTACTTACGCAAGAAAATAACAATCCTCAAAGATGTCGAGCGCTCTACGATAATGTAACATTGCACGAATGCGAGAAAGATATCTCGCATTTCAAAGAAACTTTTAGTATCGCGAGTGTAAGTAATATAAAATTAACAACTTACTTCTAAGGAATCTCTCATTGCCGTGTTTGTGGTTTTGTCGGAGCTTACTTGAAATTCGTCTTCAAGTCATATCGGTTCATCTGCAGGCTGTCCTAAAGAAAGGGAGTGGCAAATGACATGGAAATGTATGCAGCCACACCTCTCGTTTCTCGGCTTGAGTTCAGGCTCGCTCCACTCGTTTTGTTACCCGACTGCCGAATGTGGGTGTTTATCAGTCTATGTATGAATATATGTTTCTTCCGATGTGGCGTTCTAGAGACCAAACGCGTTGGCCCATTTGGTGATTCTTACGCCAATCGATTTGTCTTAATCCAGCGAGTGTCACTGGCTACATTAAAAATGGCAAATAGAAAAATGGCGGATTTTTGGCGCCATATTGTGGAGGCCCAAAACGTTTTTTCTTTCGAAGCCATCGTATGGGGTATCAAAATAAAGGGTTTTAAGAGGTGATTTCAAAAATATTTGACACTTATATTTTTAAATGTAACTAATTCTAAAAAAGAAATAACTACCAAGTTGTAAATAACAAAAGTTAATTACAAAAATCAAAAAACCCGACTCCTTAAAAAGCGAACTAAAAAGAGGAAAAGAAGAATGTATGCTCCAACTGTTTTTTTTGCAAACATCTGGCTCTGGTCAGCCAGCTCGCGAATATGTATCCTCCGACTTCACAGCTTGATTTTCTTCTTATTTAAGTCCTTTCAGTTCGCTTTTTAAGCAGTCGGTTTTTGATTTTTTTAATAAACCATTTTATGTTATTTTTCTTGTGTTAGCTTAATCACTGACAGCATTTATAGATTCTTTCACATATTATTTTGTCGTTTTTTTGTCCATTGATTCATAGGCATTGTGGAATATCTTCGTACCTACCTAGGTTTGTGGGTATATAATTTATTAGCTAGGTATATCTACGAGCGTACCTATTTATCTCGCTCGTACTTGAGAGTTTATCATATCAAATAGACAGGCAGATAACATAGAAGCTGAGCCAAAATTTCGCTGAAGTTCTCAAGTATCAAGCTAGAGGCTATCAAGGTACAAATCGTAACTACAGCAATAACTTTTTTACTAAGTAATCGGGCATCTAATTCTTCTGTGTAATTTTTATGGTGAGCAGTAAAGAAAGTGCAAAACTCTGTGGAACGTTTGAGATTTATGTTTAATGGCCGGATCTTAAGCGGCGCAACTGCGTTATTTTGACAAAGTTAGGCTCTAATTTTGATTTGTTACTTAGAGAAGATTTTTTCAGAAGAAAAGTGACGATAAATTAAAGGGTAGGTAAGATACCGTAATTCCGTAAGCAAGGTTGTTCTAACTATAGATGCTTTATGCAGCAATGAAAGAAAAGCTGTCCAGGATACGTGTGGTATTGTTCGCGTGGTGTCATCAACCCACACGTAAAGGGCGTGCATAATTCATGCGGCACCATTGTGCGCTTCCAACATACAATACGCCGGCAATAAGGAGCTTCCCGCGCTCCTCGGAGTCTTTATATTACTGCTATTATATTATAATGTTGGCTGTAACGGTGCTAGGGATTTCGTGTTTATCCTTTCATAGACGTTCCGAGGGTTATTTGTAGGAAAAAAGATACTAGATGTTAAATTTTCATGTTTTAAGAAAGTATACCTATCTACATACAAATACGTAGATAAAGTAGGTACCTAACATATAAGAGGTAGATAATTTTTCTTTCCGGATACTTTTAAGATAACTTTTTCCTTTTACTGTTCTCTGAAGATTTTAAACCAAACAATATTATTTGGCGTTAGCGTTTTATTTGCATTACATTTTTCAATAACAGAACAATTAAACAAAGTAAAATGTAATGTAAGCATCCTGTTCTCGTGATAAACAACAAGGGCTGCTCCTGTTCGCATTCGCACTACATACATTATTGAACAGTTTTGTTTTCCATTAAATGGTATCGTCTCGGCATTTTCTTTTGCTTACGATGTGTGAAAACGTGACCAGCCCAACCGATTCCCATAAATACACATTAATGTTTTTAAATAAATATAACTTGAGCTTAGCCCGTGTCTCATGTAGAAAATAGGTTTACGTATCTTACGAATAAAATGTGGCAAATCATTCGAAAAGTATAATTATTAGTAAGTTCATAATATGATCACAAGCGGTATGCTGAGCAGATTCGTTTCCCGTTTTGTTGGCAAACGGTTGTTGGAGTTTTCCAACCGTAATTTTTCGGTAGCCGCCCAGAGTCTGGTTTTTTGCCTGATTGATAGTATAATCTATATAATATAATAGATATATCTCGAAATTTCGTAACATCGGAATCTCCGAACGAAATTACCGTAGTTACAATTTCGAAACTGAATGAAGTGATCTAATATCGGAATCAGAATAAAAACCTATAATTTTAGCTGCTTGTGAGGTGCCGAGCGCGATAGCGCGGTTAGACCAGTTGACTACGGTGATTAGCAGTGATTTATTCCTGGTTAATTTGAACGATACAAATACCAATTAAATTTACCATAGGGCTTTTTCGTAACAAATACTTATCTTTGTTAATTTTTTTTCTCAAATTTCTAATGTTTTGCTTGCTAAGAAACCTCAATCAAAGCTTAACATTTTTCAGTCTTCAGCTTGTATTTAACACAACAAATGAGCCGATCACTAATCATTAAAGATTTAATAAAATAAAAATAAATAATTGTACAAATCGAATATTTGATACGAGCACAGAGTGTTTTCTATAAATTGGCAGCAAGGTATCTGCGATATCACAATTTTATAAAACCTACGGTCCAGATCATATCAAATCATTTATTATTTTGCACATAGGTGTAAAGGTGATTTTGAATACTCTTGTTCTGTCGTCACATGCTTTCGTTGAGTGTACCGGTACTGTAATACGTTAGTTTTTATCCTGCAAGTGAAACGACAGGAAATGCTCGTAATTACTAAATATATTTTATAACCGACCGAAAACAGGAAGATGACTATGTGATAGAGGTACATTTGAAATACAACGTAAAGAGATTTTATAGAATAGAAATATACTATATTGTACACCAAAAAATGAAGTTACACATCTCTTTTACAATAATACTTATTTCTACGGGTACAAAGGCGGCTTTATCGCTGACAGCGCTATCTACCAGACAAAAGTTAAAATTAATAAGTTAAATAAAAAAAAAAAAAAAAAAATATTCTGGATATCTTCCGTTATAAACTCGTTCAACATATACTTACGGTGTACTTATATATACATAAACTTAAGCCTTTTTCGTAGGGGGGCTTTAACCGTTAGGAGGCTCCGGGCGGGTGGCATATATTTGCGAGGCTCTTGTCATTTTTACCCGACTGCCGAAGGAGGGTAATGTGTTTATTGCAATGTTTGTGATAAACACATTTATTGTTATTAATACTGTATTTTGAAATATTTAACCAACTTGATTTTATTGTTAAGAATAGGGTGCAAAGGATGAAATCTGCCTAGTCTTTTCTCAACTATGTTGGGGTTGGCTGCCAGTCCTATCGGATTCAGCTGAGTAACAGTATTTTACATGGAGCGACTGCCTATCTGACCTCCACAACCAAGTACTTAACTGGATAACACGATACCGCTTGACAAGACATGTGTCAGATTTCAAGCTTCTGACTACCCGTACCGACTGTCAAAGATATTCAAATGGTAGACTTGCAAAGAATAAAATAAAATGTCTAAATTGCAAGCTTAATGGGTGGTGACATGAGGCCCCAGCAAGAGCGAGGCCCCGGGTGATTGCCCTGCTCGCCACCCCCTTAGGCCGCCACTGCTTTTTCGCATGCCGTGGCGTTCCGTAGTAGGCAGATACCTACGGAACGCCACTTGCAATCCTTACACACTCCATACATACGGTGAATGTGTTAACCATACATGTGAAGACCCTGACTCCTGTGCTAGGCAAACCTGTGTTACAGGAATCAGTGTCCTCCGCCATACAAAAATAGACATTTAAATTTGTAAGTGTAGTAGAATCCAATAAAAGTAACACTAGTAGGTATGATAGTGTCGTGTAAAATACTCCTCATGCAGGAGCATAATATCATCTATATCTTCACAAGGTATGACAAATAAGGTAATTTATGACAAATAAGGTAATATATGACAAATAAGGTAATATATGACAAATAAGGTATGACAAATAAGGTTTCGGGAGTTCAGTCCAGAGGAAAAGGTCCAACGAAATAATTCATTAGATTCTCTGGCGTCTCTGGTTTTGGATCATAATTATGACGATGGCAGTCAATTTGTGCATAGTTTATGTAGGGGTAGGGTTTCGGTACCTTATTAGGTAATAATTTCAGGAAAATTACTGTAGGTTCTTTTTTATAGTATTGATAAGCTACACTAAAACATAAGTGAGGACATCACTAAAGTAACCCACTTATTAAAATCATCAGGGCATAGGTAATAATTTCAGGAAAATTGCTGTAGGTACTATTTTTATGGTATTGATACGCTATACTAAAACAAGAGAGTGCAGCAGTGGTGGCCCAGTGGTATCGGCCGCGACTCACAAGTTGTAGGTCGTGGGTTCGAGCCCAGGCAGGCGCTTTACTTTGAGTAAATTATTTCATCACCACTGCTCTCAAAACGGTGAAGGAAAACATCGTGAGGAAACCGGCATGTCCTAGAACTAAAAAATCGAAGATATGTGACATCCACCAACCCGCACTGGGCCCGCGTGGTGGATTACGGCCCATTCCCTCACACAGAGAGGAGGCCTGTGTCCCAGCAGTGGGAACATTAATAGGCTGATGATGATGATGATGATGATGACTAAAACAAGTGATGACATCACTAAAGTTACCCACTAATTAAAATCATCAGGGCAATAATTTCAGTTTTTTTTTTGTATTAATGGTGTTGATAGCAATTACTAAAACATATTGATGAATTGCGGATTAATAGTAATTGTAATCCTCTGCCTAACTTTTCGGCTAACAGGGGCGTGATGTTATGATCTAAAAGTGAATTAACTATGTAGCTAGTTTCTTTTTAAACAAAAGCTATATTCTCATTGCACTAACGTAAAGCAAATTAAACCAAGTAGCAAGTAGGTAGGTACTAACATCCGCCAATAACTCAGCGACTGAGAGAAAAAAGTAAACGTTTACTTAATTATCGTTGAAGAATAGCGTAATTATCAGCCCCTTTATTATTAATGTCGTTGTTTACTTCTATTGTTCCGCTTTCTAGTGTCTGTGGACCATCGCCGTCGGATTCGCGTCGCGAGGCGGCTTGTGATAAATTGCCATGATGATTTCATACCTTCTTTCAATTTAAGATGTTTGTCTGGATGTTCTGTGGTTTCTGCCTACCACCATCGGAAATTGGCGTGAGTTTCTGTATGTATGTTTATTAGAGAGATTTCATCCTTAATCGGTTAATCATACATGGCCCATGGTGACACAAAAATGCAAGCTTAGTTCAACTCCCAGTTCACCTGTGTCTTTTCAAAAATGAATGATGATTTTTTGAAAAAAATCCTTCTGGGACACTGTTCAACTTTTCAAACTGTTCAATACTTTACATAAGTATACAAAAAATTGCTAGGGAATAATAGTGTTCATTTTTCAATAAAAAGTTTTATGCCAAAATAGAATCGCGCTGCTGAAAAATCAACATAACGACTATAGCGAATGAACCCGATGATACGCCTATTTTACAATCAAGCTTCGGTTACTATAGTTCAAGTAGGTACCTTTATACTAAAGCATTACTCACTATTAGAGCAGTGCTGAAACTTAGAAGACACAAAGAAAAAAGATTTCACTAATTTGTTGTATAGGAATGTTTCAAAATTGCTGAAATGGAGCGGAAACACTCCACAAGGTCTGATAAAAGTTACTTTACAAACGTAAAGAATCGCAATCCAAGAGACAAGGCCTTGTACGAATTATGACTATTATGACGGTACAGTGATCTATGGTCACGATTGGCGGCCAATTTTTTTTTTAAATTGCTTGACGTGGGCTCCTGGCCAATTCATCACACGGAAGGAAAAAGCTACTAGGTAAATGCTGCATTTTGGTTTTCTAATGATGTCCATGACTGGGTTTCACCCCATATGAACGTAGATTTATGTGAATTACTCAAAGGAATATGCGAATAGGTACCTACTTGTGGTTAAGTTGTACTGTTAATATAAAGTACAAACCCTACTTATTTTGAGTTAGGTTTAGTTTCAAATCGACATAGGTACCTACATACGAAATGACGTAACTAATTAATTTTAGAGCGGTAAAATTGTATGATTTCAGAGACAAATTGGGATTTTACATACGACTATTTGTCTATGTTTTCCATAAGATTGAATGGTAGAAAATGCCTAAGGCATTAAGTCCGTCTCTAAACATTTGTGTGCGAATATATTAAATAAATGTGCTTGTGAATGATAATCTCTGTACGTTACTGATCCGATTAAAAATAAAACACTGATTGAAAAACCAACACTATCGCTGAGTGTTACAAGCTACTAATTTTTATCGCATAAACATCCTAGTTCCTGAATACAGGAGCGATTTTAAGCCGCGGGAAAAGTTTGTTCATAAGCATAAAAGATACCCTACCTATTTATTTAATAATTAATGTAAACCAGTGAAACACAAAGAGACAACACATCAAGACAATAGAGTGCAAAAGGCACTGCTTATTTCTTAAGAAATTTCTACCAGCAGACCCGCGAAAATCAAAAATTAAAAAGAAATGTAGACAATAGTGTCAGTCACAGGAAGAGAAGAAATGTGAACGACTAAAACTAGCGTACCTTTTAAGTTGGAGTTTCTCGTATACTGGCCCTCGTATTATACGATATTTTTTATATAAATAGGTAGATACAGAACTTAGCATACGTCCTGATAAGCAAGCTTACAAACTTATTTATGTCGGCAGATTCTCACGACATGGTATTGAGATTCAACAACGCGCCCACAGAAAATTATACAGAAAGCGTCGGCTCCAAGACCACTTTCAGAGTGCTTAATTCACAGGTTTGTTGGCAAAAACACTATTAAAAAAGGTGCAACATAATAAAAAGCTTGTAAAAATAAAAAGAAAATTATTGCCTCAATATCGGGCACATTTCAATGTCCTTTGGTTCAATAATTAATTATGTAAGTATATTTAACAAAAAAGGTTGCATCATTTTTTTAGGTTAGCCCACTTTCATTGAAGGGTTTTATCAAGAAATATAACAAAAGTAATTTTAATGGCATCACATAATTGTTTTCACATAGACTTGTCAGTAATTCTTTTAAATTCTGTATCTCTGTAGGGGATTAGCTATATTTACAATGAAAGTTAGGCTGATTTGAAGAAAATAGTATCATGAAGACATTATCAGCAAAGAAAAGTAATAATTAAAAGTCAAAAAGTATAGTAGAGTGTTATTAGTGTCATAATATTATATAATTAACAATCAATTCTGTATCTAGCAATGAAAATAATCATGAATAAAGCCAAAGAGGTTTTCCCTTATAAATTGTACAATATAGAAAACCGAAAAGTATTTCCCGTTGGAAAAAATGACGAACTTTCTTACAAACTGCCGTCACCTTTTTATTTATCCACTTTCTACGGTGAATTTTCGAAACCCCTTCCTTAATAGTCAGTCAGTCAGTAAATTAATTTAAGATTTTTTTAAAGTGTACTTATATTTGTGGGTTTCAAGAAATTTAAATCGATTACAGGTGGTAGCGAAGCCTGAATTCGACTTTTTGGAGGACCCGTTGTTTCGCAACGTGTCTATTCTCATATGGGATCCGGCGAACTACTCGTCAAGCCTAGAAGACTGGTATCATTATCCTGATTATCCTCTCTTTCCAGTTTATAAGAAGTAAGTAAACTTTTTACCAGATTTATTATTATTATTATATACCGTAGAATGGGGTTACATTGAGATCTGGGGCAACTTTGATGATAACTTTATTTTTTTAGATTTTTAAAGCTAACTCAGTGAAAACGGAATGCATCTCAATTTTCTTTTTAAAATTTGCAGCTCTGACAAATGTCAGCCATGTTTGCATCAACCTCAGCGCAAGAATACGATTAATTGATGCAGAAAAAATATATTAAATTGTACAGTGTGAATTCAATAAAAATAAATTGTAAATTGGGGTTACTTTATATTGCTATGAAAAACAATGGGGTATCAAAGTAACCCCATTTTTATTTTAACGTTCATAGGCTCGTTTTTTTTTTTATTTTATCCCAAACTATGGAAGAAATTTATTTTTTATTTTTGTTTATAAAATTTTTTGTAAAGTCGCCAACACTGCATTTATTTCATATTTTTCAAAATACAATTGAAGTAGTTATGTCAATTTTAATTTCAAAATTAATCAATTTAACCTCGTATTACCGGTACCTACTTTATTGTGCACCACAAAAACATACAGGACAAACATTAAAAATAAAAATTCAATAAAAAAAACACAAAAAAAAATCATTAAAAATCAATTCCCGATCATCTTTTTTAATATTATATTTTTTATCTAAGCCGCCAATTGCCCAGTAACTAATATTATTACCTTTGTATTTGGAAAAAACTTAACAAACATGTAAAATTTCAAAATTAAAAAAAATCCCCGACACATTTTTTTTTCATGCTTTTTAAACTAAATAATTTATCTTGTAGGCAGTAGACACGCTTTGATTGACAATCTATTGAACACGTAATTATGACACGACATCTTGCGAAAATACCACGATTCAAACAGTAAAACGTTCATAACTTTTGAATGGCTGAACCGATTTTCATCGAACATACCTTAGAACACTCTCGATAATACAAACAAAAAAAAAACTAAATCAAAATCGGTCCATCAGTTTAAGAGCTATGATGCCACAAACAGATGTAAAAAACACAAACACACAGAAATATTCAAACTTATAAGACCCCTCTTTTTCCGTCGTGGTTTAAAAATGATTTCTCAATAGTCCTCATTATTCGTGTCTTCTCATAATTTCAGATTACTTGACCAGAACCACAACGCAGACGTCCATTTGCTGAACCCGCAAGTGCTATGGGCATTATGGTCCGTGTTACAAGACACGTCTCCTTACCGTCTACGGAGAAACCCCCCGTCCTCAGGCTTTATCGGTGGGTTGGTTTGTTGGGTTACCGGAAAAGTTGTCACGGGTAACAACTTTTCCGGTAGATAATAATTAAAACGTGCCTGCAATTGCCTGTGAGCCACCTAACGTCAACCACTTCATATACCAATGATTGAGAAGCTTATTCAAATTTCAGTGGGTTCTTACTCATGAGATCTAGACTAAATACTATGAGGTAACTAAGTATTAATAATCTTTTTTAATAAAAAAATTACGACGCACGAAATATAGAACTGAAAATCAAAAAATAAAAGATCTTTTAAAGTCTAGCATATTGATTTGGTACTAAACATGCAAATTAATTACCTAAAGAATAGAATTAATGTAGTTGTAGCTAAGTTGATCTTCGTTGATAGTTTGTTTGGCGCCCCCTCAATATATTACCCCTATTTTTCCATTTTCAGTTCGTTATTTCGTCGCGTCAGTTCAAATTTTTGTTAAAAAGGTTCTTTTTCCACCCTTTAGTTTACTTAATTTCAACCGAATCGGTTCAAATTTGATAATTCAGAGGGAAAATTATATATAAATCACGTTTTTCTATCTTTAGGGCTGGATATTATTTTTCAAATTTAAATGGGACCAATTTTGAGTATACCCTTTACAATATTTATTTTTTTTGAAATCGGACCACTCTATAATATTGATAACCTCCTTCTTTTTTTCGTCGGTTAAAAAGAAAGTAGAAAAGTACACCTATCGGTAATACACACGATATGTTATTCATGAATTTGGGGTTGTTTGTATTTCCAAACATATTTACTGACAACGTTTGAAAGAAAAAGGTGCGCCGACACCAAATAAATTGTGATAGTGGCGGGATGATGTCTGCACTTCTTTTTCAAGTGCAAGCTTCTTGTTAATTTGGCTTTATAAGCATTTTGAACATTGGCCACTTAACTACGGCGTAATATTTTTTTACCCGCTCTCTGTCAGGCTCTAGCACTTAGTATCTATCTATCTCCCCAGGCCTATGGTTCGCGCTGCACCGGTGTGCGCGCGTGCGCGTGCTGGAGTACGTGCCGTCTGCGCGCGTGACGCGTCGGTGCCACTACCACGGCGCGCACGACGACGTCGCGTGCACGCTCGGCGCCTGGCACCCGCTCGCGCATGAGAAGACCCTCGCAGAACGCATTCGAGATAACCCAGACGTGCAGGTCTTTCAACAAGGGTTTATTGATGTTCCTGGATTTAGCAGTATTACTTGTCCCTAATTGAGATGTTCGAGTAGGTACTGTTTGTGATTATGTTGTCAAAATAGGTTAAAGGCCACTTGCATTACCACAAAACACTTAACGCTGTTTTGTTTTAATTATTGCCTACTTCTCTGTCATCTTCAAACGATTTATAGAAAAAAGCTATGATTTAAATTGGTTAATTTTATCATAGAAACAAGCCAAAAGTAGTGTTTGACATCAAAATAATTTGCGGCGTCAACGCAGCGCGTACGCATACGCAGTGCTACGCAGTACTACGCAATGCTACACTATGCTACGCTGCAGCGCTACATCGCGCTACGCAGTGTTACGCAACGCCTACACTGTGTCTTACGTCCTACTAGGTTTATCCGGGGGCTTATACCGAGTGCTAACACACTTGACGATTGCTAGGTCCATCAACAAAGACAATAACCTAAATATGTATCAGAAAATCAACAAATGTCATGGACACACGTGCCGATTCTAACTCGATAGTTTTACCAAAATCACGACCATTCTTAAGGTTTTGTTCTCATGCATTATTTGAATCACTTGATATGATATAATACTACCCACCTTTTTTTTTTGTTTGGGAAATCATCCAATGACTTCTCCCGCTCTGGGTGAAGACTTTTACTGACTAAAACCCACCCGTGTTCCTTCAGTTGCTTGTGCCAGGGCCGATATCCTATTTAGTTATGCCTGTAACGAATTGCTTTATGTAATATATGTTATTCCATTGAATAACATACCTAACAAAAAGCAGAATGTACTTTTTGTTATAAGTAAGCCACAGATTATGATAGGATTAGGTTTATAGATTGTACTGGTTTCAGTTAGGAAAAATACTATTTCGAATAATAATTGAATTGAAAGAATAATTTCTTTGCAGCCACAGTTAAAATAAATTTATAATGTTCAGTAAGCCATTTGTTGAAACAGCTGTACCTTCCTAGATACGATTTTTATGAAACATACATGTAGAGTGTAGATACTAAACGTAACTTTTTCAGTGTAATACAAAACTTAAGATTAAGTAGCTGTATACAAAATAAGACGTCTTCCTTTACTATAAATAGCTATAAGATGCCAAATGTTTATCAATTAATATGACACAATAAAAATATGCCGGAGCCAGCAACTATTTATTTGTCAGTTTATCTGATTGAAGCTGCTTTCATTCGTGCTAAGCATATTAATGTAACAGGTTATTGTAAAATAATTATGTTTGATTTTGCCTAAATTGTTGTTTGTAGAGCGGCCAAATTATACATGACAATGTAATTATGTATGTAATACTAGGAATGTTTGTGAATACTGTCGTATATTGGATGAAATAAATAATAATTTATTCTCATTATTGCAGTTTTCTTTATGTACTATTAACAACCGTTAAAGTCTTGCCGGCTCTTCTCCATAGACATTACCACTTCAAAGCTACCATAGATTACACGTTTGAAACTTCAGGAAGTAAATACATAATTCACATAGCTGTTTTATGTGATTCAGGTAAGGTCATATCGGCCATGAGGTGCCCTTGTCCATCTTGTATTTTTAGCGATTTGCTAGCGTGCGGAGCGCGGCGGTGCCACCGGAATACTGATGGGCTGACTGCCTCGCGATGATTAGTGATTCTGTGTGAGCGCGCGGAATTAGCGCGCCGTGTTCGAGATGCGGAGCAGGCAAACACACCTCGTACAAGCAAAGTTCCCGTGGCCTTGCCCTGCGGCGCGGCGGCGATTCGGTACCGGCGGATACTGCGATGACCCGACGTGCACCTGATGCTATGCTCAACGTACCTGCTGCATACACATGAGCAGACGGAGCAACGAACGAAATATCACAACGATATCGACAGTTTGATGCAAATCGGCTAGATATCGTTCGTCAACTGTTTTATGTAGAACGCGTGTCGCAGCGGTCATGGTCCATCGCTTCCTCCTTCGTTGTTCATCTCCTTCGATTCGTACAAAGTGCGCGAACTACAACACATGAATCTTAAGCGATTTGTAATTACCAAGTTTATATTCCACACACTTTTGTACCAAAAACCGGACATTTTAATAATGAACGTACGTTGGGTAGTATCTTGCATAGTTTAATTACAGTATGTTAAGCGGAAATTATTTTCCTCAAGCATTGTACTTTGACACTGCATGTCGGTAGCCTTCTGTCTGTTCGGTCATTGCCTCTGGGTGTTTCGCAGAAAAGTGCAACAAGTGTGCGGACGGTGCGGTGAGTGACGGTAATGTGATGGATCCCTACTGCACTAAGGCACTAGGTATTCCGTAAACATATGAAGGTAATGCTGTCAGTATACTAGGAAACGCTGGAAGTGTGCCTAGTACACCCTAGCACTGGCCGTCGTCCAGCAATAATAGTGAATACCACTAGTATTCATGTGCTCAATAACATATATTTACACAATTTGTTTACTTAATGTGATAACTTGCATACCTGGCAGGTTCCAATGTTATTTGTACAAAATAATACTGCGAGTTCTTTGTATTTCAAAGTGCTATTACTCTCGGCTAATCCTTATGTTTTTAAGCAAGGATGTTCCTAGAATATGTGAGCTCCATTATCGAAGATCTCAGGCGGAGAACCGGTCCATTTCACCGTTATTACTATGTTTACCGGTGACTCACTGCTTGGGTTAGTGAATGACTCTTGTCCTTAACTCTTACTCTTCATCTAATAATATCTTTATCCGGTACAAGTGGTACAAAAAACTAGACAAGTTATACGCCAGTAATGACTGCAATCTTTTTAATTAGAAGACAATAATAAACAACTCAACAATTAAATGATTGTAAACAAAGAATGATATATTGGCACATTTGGCTAAACACTCGAGTAGGTGCGGTACAGGTATGTAGCCATAAGCTAAGGAAGTGTAATTAATTATAATAATATACTAAGACTAAGTACTGAGCGTGCCCTTGGCAGCATGTGAAGGTTTTCAAAGCTTTGTTCTACCGGCGACGTGCGCATCTCATAATAAATAATCAACTTATGGATACGAAATTATGCGTCAGCCTCATCAAAGACTGCTAAAGGAAATGATAATTTTCTTTTATTTCTACACATAGGAACCACAACCGAGTTTGGTGGTCACAATTTATGGTCTTCCGTTGTTACTTTGGTACAAGTTTCTGCTAACGGCTTAGCCAAGCGTGAACATTGATTTTTTTACTGGAGGAACTTCATTGATAAATACCGGCCAAGTGCGAGTCGGACTCGCGCACGAAGGGTTCCACTATCGCAAAAACGGCAAAAAACACTTTTGTTGTATGGGAGCCACACTTAAATAATTATTTTATTATTTTTTTACTATTTGTTGTTAAAGCGGCTGTGAAAATTTCAACTGTCTAGTTATCACGGTTCATGAGATACAGCCTGGTGACAGACAGACAGAAAGACGGACAGTGGAGTCTTAGTAATAGGGTCCCATTTTTACCCTTTGGGTACGGAACCCTAAAAAGTATCCTACGAGTATATCTTTAAAATTCATTAAAATTGATTTAGCGGTTTAGGCTTGATTAACGGTTCATAAATAAACGAAGAGACGGAGTCAGTTTCACATTTATAAATTCATCATCATTATCATTTCAGCCGAAAGATGTCCACTGCTGGGCAAAGGCCTCCCCCAAGCGTCAATTAATAATATTAAGTTTGGATAATTATTATAGGTACCCGTCCTCTTTAAGTGGGAAAATTAGTTTCGTTCTGCACGTATCCCAGATGCGTAATTGGTTAAGGTTAATTGATTTAGCTATTTTTTAGCTCTTTGAGGACAAATACATACGGTTTTCCTGTTCCCACCCATTGCGTGGTGCTCCCATAAAATACGCAAACGAAATATTTACTAATTGGGTCGAGAGTGATTCATTTGTATTATTGGTCTGAATCACTCGAGATTTTAAGGTGGTCAAGCTCGTATTGACGCACGCGCCATCCGTACTATCAATTAGAACAAACACTTGTGTGTTTTGATTTTATAGGACAGTTCATTGGTGTCACGTCTGTTCTCGTTAAATACAAACCACAAATCCCATCAAACTATTAATTGCGTGTATCCTTTGTAAGAAGGAAAACATGAGACACATATGTTTTTGAATATAAGGGAATATAGGAAAATACTTCTGGATCAAGAAACGGTTTGTTTGGAATTTTGAGTTTTCGCCCAGCTTTAAAGTGGAATATTGATGTTACATCGTACCGCGTTCCTATGTTATCTTTAAAAGAGGTGGTGAACGTCTTTCCAGAGCAAACAGAGCATCGTTCTACAATTAAACCGAAGAACATTGTAAGGAAAAGTATGCTACACCTTCGACCACATCGTCACTTACCATCAGGTGAGATAGTGGTCAAGCGCAAGCCTATCCACAAGAAAATAAAACTTTGTATGGATCTCTTTGACAGGACTGATGATGGTGCCCGTCTTGGTGGCCACCGGAACAGTATTTTATGAATTTCTTCAAATAGTGCTCAAAGTACCTACTCACGCAGACATAAGGATATCGTAATTCATGATTTTTTGTAAAACCTGCGTAACTCGTCCTGCGTGGCTGTAACGTAGGCTTATATTTTATTTGAATGATCGGGTAAAGTGTTTTTGAGTTTCACTGTTAGGAGATTACCAACAGCTCCTATTTCGTAGCAGTCGCTCCATAAAACAAATGTACTGCAGCCTCCTGATACTGAATTCATCCTTCCACTAAACCATCAACTAGAAGGCCTGGGTGGACTGTAAAATCATTTTTACAGTCATAGCAGTAAATATGTATTATGATTTTTTTTATATTACTTCTGTGTGTCACGTTACTCTGTCGGCTAAAAACTCTATTACAAGAAGATATTCAAAGTCAAAGTCAAATATATTTATTCAACTAGGCCAGGAAGCGGCACTTTTGAACGTCAAATAATTAAAAATTTAAATTAAAATTTTCAATTAATAAAAATTGATTCTACCGTGCATTCAGAAAAGTAGCTTGTTATGGAGAAGAACGCACAAGAAACGCCATACTTACACTTAAAAAAAAATGTGTTTTACAATATTTAAATAAGTACATACATTAATAGATTCATATATGTGAGGACAATGCACCCACAATAGCACTACACACTATACTATGTACAGGAATAAAGTTTTAAAAGCATTAACAGGTAAATTCATTAATTGGATAAATAATTCAAATGTACATTCCCGATTCCTTCCTATAGGTACAGATGATTACTATTCAGAAATTAAAATAGTTAATTTATCAAATTTAAGTAGGTACTCGATCATCAATTAACTATGTCACAACGAAGTTACAGCTAAAATGGAATGTGGATTTACCGGCGGAGTGACTTGATCTGCTACTTTTAAATTGTAGTTATACAAAATAATTAATAGAAGAGCTGACTTAATTGTTAGTCAATACAGGAAGGAAACTTAGAATATTCCGAGTTTCTACTAGGCACTCCCTAGGCTTATCATTCGCCTGAAGTTATCCGAGAAAATATAGATCCATACAATGCATTTGCATTATAGGAATCTAATCTTGCAGTTCTTCCGAATTGAGAATTCGAAGTGAAGAACTTGACCTTGCTCTACTTTAGAATGAGAACTTGTCGAACTTCAGCATTCAAGCAGATTTAGACAATTTCTTAACTTCAATTTCTCACTTCGTAAAACGGGTTTAGATGACTCGTAACAGTTTAGGCAGGAACGTGTGTCTATTTCCTTTGATATCTTTATTTAGTCGACAGCACGATGATGCATCAATCAGGGTGTGTGAGAACAATCATTTCAATTTGGACGCTTACTTTATGAGCAGTCTCTAGAAAGACATTGTGACTCATTGAATCGTGCCCTAAATAGACTGACAGTTTATACCGAAGCCCCTATCATCTCCTTTCCGGAAAGATCATGACGGGGACTTTTAATATTTTAGAATATATTATTTTATTCACATAAGTTTTTTTTAGGTAAACCCAGTTGACAACTGTATGGGTCGGGTACGTACCTACGCACTTTGATCTGGTGAGTCATTCTCTTAAAACCGGTACTTGTTCTTGTTTAGTGGTACAGATATGATCCGGAAAGAAAATAAATAGCTATGAGGATACAATTTATCTAATTTGATTCGATTAAGACGCATTTATTCATCGTATTATTAACCTGCGACGGAAAAATAGGGTTGTTCTAAGTTACACGTGTGTGCCTGTGTATTTTTGTATCTGTCTGTGGCATCATAGCTCCTAAACAGACGTTCTTTTTGTTTGAAAGGTGACTTTTTCGAGAGTGTTCTAAGCTAAGTTTGATGAAAATCGATTCAGCCGTTCTAAAGGTATGGGCGGTTTACTGTTTGTATCGGGATGTTTTCTCAAGATATCGTTTCATAATTACGTTTATTACTGGATAAATTATGAAGCATGAAATAAAAATAAGTTGGTGTTTTTTTTTTAATTTTACCTGTTTTTTTATTCTTGTTGGTCAGGACACCTTTTCACATGTGTAAATTTTAAATGTCTATAGTTTAGGGTAGTTTTTTGCACTATGTTTCTATAGCTATATGATCATGAAAAGTTACTTTGCGAGTACATATATGGTATTTTTTTTTTGTAATTTCTTGTTTTACAGATTTACCAAAAAAATGACTTTACGACCTGATATAATTGATGTTGGTAAATTAATGGCTTTTAAGAACGTCTGGAAGGATAGGTATATATGTAGCGGACGCTTTTCATAAAAGTATCTATTTCAATTAGGTTAGGTTAGGTTAAAAACGGGCTGGTTTCCGCAACTCCACGACCGAGCGCGAATTTTGCGTACGGGATATTTCTACGTAGGTACGTACTATTTCAATTATTTAGGTAGTCGGTTCACTAACGGGCCCGTATGATTCACGATTGCTTCGAAGAACACCATTCAGTTCTTTATGTAACTCAACTGTTACTTTTACAGTTTCAGTCTACAGCGTAATATTTTCAGCATCTTTTGTTTTAGCAAAACATGCATACAAACCCGTCTGTATGAAGGTTTCCAGGTCATTCATGTTTCGGTTACCTGGGATTAACCGTGTACAAATACGACACTAATAAATTATTGATTACAATCAACAATTTACAGTTTGTACTTTGCACGTGGTTGCAGCTAAATTAGCGACACATGCGCAATTTATAATTATTACAGCTTGTGTTAACTCAATAATCCTAATGGAAAACCTTTGATTAATGAGCAGAATAGTGCGCATGCTACAAAGCAATGCCGTTACTTAGTTATCACTTACTCTCATTCTCTTGCGGTTAACTATAAGCCATAATTCATGCCACGTGTAAACTGCTACTTAGATGAAACGAACAATGTAAATTGATCTGTCAATTCGCGGCAACGCAGTGTAAGTTACGATGGCATGCAAAGATTCCGAGGAATTTAGAAAATAAATATGTATGGTGCTTAACTGGTATTTTGTCTATTCTATGAGTTAACATTTAACTTACGCGATTTATTTTATTGGAATGCGGGATTTACGGGCTTTGTGATAACAATTTTAAATATTTTTTAAGTTGTAAAGTATCATTTTCTTTCTCGCATTCTGGGCACACGTCGATTTGAATTCGTATCGTTGTGGCATTTACTACAATCGTTCGGTTTATGGCCGCTCGGCAAATTCACTACAAGACACACACATACACGTATGAAAAATGAAAGGAATGTTTGTAATTCTTGTTGTTTAATGTTAAAACTTAATATTAATTTTGTTAATTGTTACGTTGTTTAAAGGGCGTGGAACGCATCACGTTCTGGATAGTGTAATTTGTGTGAACTTTTGAGTCGAAGCAGCGCGGTGTAATGAAGGCGAAGCTTCGAGTTTAAAAACCTTCAATTCGTGCAAGAATTCGGTGAATGTATTTTGTTTTTACGCGACCGTTGACTAATACGATCGATCCGAATTCCATATCTATTGGGTACTTACATTTTTTGTACGCACTAACTGTGAACTGGAAATTTTAGAAAGTTTTGGGAGGCATAAACTTACTCAATTTGAAGATGCGTAAGCTGCAAATTACTAAGTAGTTTAACGAAACCGCAGTATGTACCTACTTATGGATAAAATGTTAGTTTCTTATAAAATTTTATTTACGAAGTTGCTTAGACAGTGAATCATAAATGCATCGTGTAAAGTTAACAGGTATTCTTACTCACGATGCATCGAGTATTCCTCAAATAACGCAGTATTTTCTTCAAAAAATTATTTGTCAATGTTAGTCAAATATTTACGGTTACAATTAAAACGATTTAAATGGAAGTTCATCGACTTGGCAGTGGAAGGTCGTTGGCAAATGTCACGAGCTCGGGTGAATCGCATCGGTTCCGACTGCTGGTTGCTGCTCCAACTTGGCAATAGCTGCGGGGCTGTTGCCAAACTGCCTCCAGTGCGAACATTGCTGAATAATTAAGGCTTGATACCGTTAGATATGAACTTGTTCAAAAGGTCATTGTAACAAACCCCCGATTTCAGAATTAAGCATTTGACGTTGAGGATTTGTCAAACTATACTGTGGGCTTAAAACCTGTCAACATTATGCACTTTTGACACGTCCTTAACTCCAAATACTCAATTCAGAAATTGGCCCAAATTCTAAAGAAATAAATAAGTATAATATCAGAACTATCGAACGAACACGAGTTAAAACCGGTTACAGGTTTTTGTGAATAATTTCCAAAGTAGTACCTAATATAAAAATATTCATCAGATTTAATTGTTGCAATCAACATTTGGATAGGTAAGTCGGTAAGCCTATGAACATCATCTACTTAGATTTATATCAAAATGTTGATTGGTTAGTTGGTTGCTCGAGGTGGGTTTTTCTAAACATTATTACGTCTTCAAAGCTTTCAATTAAATTAGCCGATAACCGGTTTTCAGAATGAATCATAAAAACATCCGAAAAGTTTGAAAATCAATGAAGCGTTTTGTATATAAAATACTGGTATGAAATTATATGTTTTTAATTGCCTCACAATTGAAGAATTATATGTTATGAATAAACAATATTAAGTTTTAATTTCGCCAAAACGCAAAACCAAGCTTGGATACAGAATGCAGTACTACCCGCCCGCCGCAAAAATATGCACACGAAGAAGATGGATGGATTCCCGCTAATTATTAGTTTTCATAACTTTTCAATCTTTATCTGTCAGTACTTTAGAACCTTTCCTTTCCTATAAAGCTCCTATATACAATAGAAAATTCTTCACCAATAGTAAGTCATGACTACTACAAAACTAGCCGACCGTCCACCACGGAGACTATACAGGCTACACACGTTCGGAATGTGTCCCACGCTATTCACTCCGGAGTAGCCGTTAAAGAAGACGAATGAGATCGCAGCAGTCGCTACATTTATTATTGTTTATGTTTGTTTGCGAGATATATATGGATTATTTCAGTGCCACGTAGATTGATTGATAGATGACGTTGAAACGATGTAGTCTTCAAGTCTAGACCACCTAATACCATCCAATAAATTACATTCAAGGCGTGATAATTTTCGATGGACTTTTTATAGCTACATACATTATGGTAAGACGTATAAATACTGGCATTTTCGGTCAGCTAAGCTGAGTCTGGCTGTTCGATATTTGCTAACGCACCCACGATGCAGAAGATATTCCTAGTGTAGGCCTATGTTTATAAAAAATTGCAGTTGCATCTGTCAGTTGTACTGACGTTCGGTTATGTTGGGCAAGCTCAACCAAAATTCGGATTGCACGTCTAATTACATATGTAAATAAATACTTCAGTGGTACTTATTATTTTCTTACCACATCACGGAGGTATGCCTTGTTTGTTCTGTCTCCTGCTTGATATGGAGGGAAGTGGCAATTCCTACTCCTCCGTTATTCTTTTCTAATTAATTATGTTGCGCGATCCAAGACAGTTAAATTCATTCTCCGGGACTTCTTCGAGCTTCATTGCCTCGGCTCTTTTCTGGTGGCCGCCACTGTTGATTCTGGCTTTCAGGAGTTGCAGTGGTTTGGGAATAGTGCGGTGGGATCACGGAGATATATTTTTAGCGAACTTTTCATGGAACAGCAAAAACAAAACCTAAGACTGAACCCAATACTTGATTAGTAAGTCACTCGCACTCAAAAAATTTATTACAGTAACTTGAAGTTCCAGAAACTGTGAGCCATTCAACTAGATAGAACATTCTGTTTGTCTATAGAGCGATAGCATGAAGCGCAATAAAACGTATTAAAAGGCGGTTACTAATGTTACTTTGTTGTAAGAATCAATCAATGTCTGCGACCACCATTCAAGTCAATCAGTGAGAGGGCCCAGTCGAGAGTGTTATCTTCGATGGGACATGCGATTGAGCAACACAGGATCTCAGCAATTAGCGCCTTTTATTGAAATCATAATTACGATCGTGTGACGCAGGTTTTTGCGTCCTTACCTACTTTCTTAGCTTAGTTGTAGTAGGAAAAAAAGTAGGTATAAAATTTGAAAATGCCGCAGTTCCGACGTTAACTAGTCTACGCGTGACATTGATGAGTCCTTAAAATTTAATGAGTATGTTTATGCTGAGAATGCCTATTACTTTAATGGTGATCTGGGAACTAAAGTAACGCTATTGTAATGATGTTTATTATGTCACTTGAGATGTGTTTATTTTTTGTTTTTGTTTTAATCTGTTTTGTAATACGAGTAGCATAGTATAGGTATTATATTTATGTATACTTTGTAATTGGTCTCTCTAATTATCTCTAGCAGTCTAATAGTATCATGCTATTACAAAATAGAGTAAAACAAAAAATAAACGCAACACAGAGAGTCATGGAAAGAAGCATATAAAAAAAAAACAAAATCTCGACTACTTAAGAACTAAAAAGAAGAAAATCATGCTGTTCAGTCGGAGGATATATATTCCCGAGCTGGCTGACACGATTTTTTTCTTATTTACGTCTTTTTTGTTTCTTATTCTTTCGCTTCTTAAGCAGTCGGGATTTTTGATTTTATGAATAACCTTTTTATTTTAAATCAGTTTCTAGTTATTTTTTTTTTCGGATTAGGCTCATTTAGACTTATAAGTCTAAATGACTTATATTTTTGAAATCACCAAAACCCTTTATTTTAATACCCCGCACAATAAGTTCGGAACAAGAAATTATTTGGCTCCCGCAATATGGCGCCTAAAATCTGCCAATTTTCTATTTTCCAATTTTAATGTAGACTG
This sequence comes from Orthosia gracilis, assembly GCA_947562075.1. Lineage (NCBI taxonomy): Eukaryota > Metazoa > Arthropoda > Insecta > Lepidoptera > Noctuidae > Orthosia > Orthosia gracilis. The sequence continues at coordinate 48,101,506 of OX387268.1, forward strand.
TGAACCTTGCAAGGTTAAGACAAATTGATTGACGTTAGAATTATCAAAATCGGCCAATGCTTTTGGTCTTTAGAACACCGCATAGGAACAAACATACATACATAGACTGATAAACACATAACCCTCCTTCGGCGGTCGGATAAAAAGAAACACAAAATCAAAAACGACACTATAAGACAGACAACAACAATGATAGAAGTTGAGATGGGTGGACATACACACGCTAGCGACCCAGATAATAGGTGAACAAAATTAACTTTATGGAAGGGTCCAACATCAGGTACAAAAGGAAAATAGGAAGACCTAATAAACGGTGGGCTGATGATTTAATACTAAGTGTTGGGCAAGACTGGAGGAGCAAAAGTAGAGAGCTATGGAAAGAGGTCGTATATTCTAAATGAGATTAATATCTTTTAAAATACATATCTAATCTTCCTAACGAAAATAAATGTATAAGTCAAAGTTACTAATATTTCTAACAACATTTGTAATGTAAATAAGATATGAAATAAAGAAGGCTTTATCAAAGGTAGGTAGGCCTACCTAAACCTACTTTGATTTATGAGACGAAGAAGGTTTTGTAATAGCCTTGTTGGGAGAATACTTCTGGGCGGATATTGCTACAATGCTTGGCAACCTGCACTATAGAATTATGCTCCTAGCCAAGATGAATAAGATAGTGTCCGTATCCGACAACTCAGTACACATATATTATTCTAACTCACTACCTACTCATATACTATATTGTAACCTTGCAAGTACGTTCTGAATGACATTTTTATTTGCATTTTAAAAATCCCCACGCGACATCCGAGAAAACTTTAAAAAGTTGTTTTCACTTCGTAAGTTTCCTGCTATCCGAAAAAGTCATTGTTTTTACTTATGTCGAAATGAGTGCAATTGAGGATGGTCACATCAAAGCATTCGTCATTTGAAAGCTCACCTATTGACTCAACCTGGACTTTTTACGACCGCACAAAGAAATTTAAGTACAGGTACAATCGATTGTTCATACGTTAAGGAAAGGAATCAAGATTGTTATTAGGAAAACCTCAAACATAGGGTCGTAATCGTAAAATACTGGGTAAGTATGAGTGGGCCGGGGACCGGGGTGGATTGAATCACCGACCTCCATCGTAATCGGCCCCGTGTATTCGGCGCTGGCTTCCCAGAACAAACTGGTTGCTTTATTGTGCTTGCCTTGAGAATTTTCTACGTTTTTCAAAGAAATTAGAATACTTCGTTGAATGTCACGAACATCTAGAAGCATTACGCATTGTAGAATTATTCTCTAGAATTTTGGAAAAGTACACACGGTGTTATGGCACGAATAGGATGCGATAAGGAAAAGGAGTTCGTATTTTGCTTAGAAGTTTTCATACTTTGAAACGCTTACTGAGCTATGTAAGCTCATTAACGCAGGTAGGTATACTTACATACTTGATCATGGTCATATGACCTTAGTAAATTATTCATTATGTTCCTTTTTTATTTTCACTGTAAAAACGAATGAATTTGTAATGTTTGCTTTCATTTCGTAAACAGCAACGAAGAATTTTCACTATTTTCACGGGAATGCCGTGTAAATTCTGAAATAAATCGTAATAATCTGTCTTCCTTGTCTTCACAAGCTCTTTGACTTTAGTTGTATCTCATATCTTAACATTAACGATGGACCGAGGTAAAACACAAGGGACATGTAAATAGTCTAAAGAAACAATCTTCGCAAAGCTAGGTGACACAATAAACAATACCGCCACATTGTAACAAAGAAAGTTGGCACGTCATCAAAGGCGGCATGCGGCACCGCCTGTTATGACCACGATGTCACTACAATACCGATGCACGACCTTCACCTCACCGACTCACCGTGGCTAAGGGAAGCTACCACCAACCGCCACCCTCGAGCTTTAGTCACCACACACAATGGCTTTGTCATGACAGGTCTTCCCAAGGTCGTTATTGTCATATTCGATGTACTAACACCAGTCACCTTCTTTCTACGTACCCGTTACCTGTATCGATAGGTGACAGATTATCGGGAATAGCGGTAAAATACCTGAGAGTACCTAGAATGTGATCGGGTAATGAATTTCTATACACATATGTTTTATGCGCATGAATCAGTTTCGATTGAAACTATTGCTGTTACCTTTGCCCCACACATGGTAGGTAATTTAAGGTAATTCAATTAAAGTGTTCTGCGTTTGCCAACGGGTAAAATGCATTCGATGAATCCGTTATCTACCACTAAATACGTACCTAAGTAAAAAGGCCCAATCGAACGGCGGGTGGTTTATGTGTTCTGAAGAGTTTGATTTTCACAGAAACTGTAGTCTAAGAATTCGGTTTTAAGACTTAAAGCTATCTACGGAGTAAGTTTTAAATGTTGTAAACCACCAAGGTTACTTAGTAATAGGAGATCATGCAACGATACAGGGTGAAGTACGTCTTGGTACAGTCGCGCCCTGCACGCGTTGTTAACATTGTTGAATATTCATCCACATATGGTGCAATAGCTTCACAATATTACAAACTGATTTTATTCCTTTATTTAAGAGTCAATGTTCTTATTATAAGTACAGCGACACGTTTTAACGTAATTGTTACGAGTAACGCGTGGCTTGTGGCTCGTAAAGGGTTAAGTATGTATGTAAGTTGTGCGTATGTACCTACAGTTCGCAAATGTATGTGTATCAGGTTCCGATTATCACTTATTTCCAGCATTGGCTCTCTGCCAACCACGAGCATACAGTAAACAAACAATTTCCTATCTGAAAACCCCTGACTTATTTTGACCGATTTCTCCCTATTTTCCCGATGGAAATGGGGGGTGACAATGACCTCTTAATATTATTTTGAATGTGCGTAAAGGACATAATATGTATGGGACTTGTTTACATATATCCCTTTTTAACAGTTGAACTATGATAGATTAGACACGTGACGTAGATATTCGTATCACTGTCTTTAAGCTCCTAACATATTTTGAAATTTAAGAAAAAACGAGTATTTATAGCAGAATTTCGTGTTAGTTTAAGAACGTATGGTAAAGCTTCTTATTTATATTTCGTCTTAGATTCGAGGCTATTTACGCCATGTCAGATTGAGAAATTATTGTATTGTTTTGTTTACCATTGAAATAGTACCCGAAGAAAAGGTATCTAATCCCTTTTTACGTCTACAAGCCTCTGCGCTGCGTCTACGAGCGTCTGCGAGAGTCTACGAGCGTCTAAAATAGTCTATTAGCTTCTACGATAGTCTGCGAGTACGTTGCGTCAACGCCTACGCCGAAAAATCATCTGGAGCAAAGACAATCTCTCAATCTCTTAAGATCCGCTCGTTTCCCTTCCCTAAGTTACACTATTCAAACTTTCTGTGACACTCAACAACTATGACATATCAATACATATAATAAATCTGTAGAAAATTCGTTTTCGTACATCGAAAATATTTCCAAAAAATATAGCCAGAGTGTTAAAGGAGGACCAACAGAACCCATTTCCAGATTTTTTGGAATTTTTGTCTGTTTATTTGTGCAAGCATCACGTTAAATGTACGAAACCAATGTAGATAACTTTTATACACAAAAATTATACGTAACTTGAAGTATTATTTAGTTTTTGTTTCATCGCAATCAGTTCACTCTTTCAAAAGTTAGATGAATTTAAAGTGTTCAAGAAGTAAAATATCGCAACATACGCAAATCAGATACTCAGACTGTTGAATGAATTTATATTATTTATTTATTTATGTTCACCGATATCTCCGTCAATTGTGGAACTATTTTGAAAATATTTTTGTTTTAAAAATTATGTTTCCAAATTGGTCTCATTTTAATTTGGTGAAGATCTGATGTAGAACTTTGGAGATATACAATAGAACTCTTCAATAAATGACGGCAAATCTTTTGGGATTGCTGCAATCTCATGTCTGTTCATTGTTTATACCATTTCATAACATAACATCACGCCAGTACGCTCGAAAGGGGTACGCAAATGTGTACAGTACACCTTGGTACACCCTCATTTACCGGTTACGGTCAAGTTTCATGATATTACAGGTAATCTATTCTGGCATTACAGCAACCTTACTAAAGAACTTGCCTATTAGGTACAACTAAAAACGGGAAAAACAAATTAAAAAAAATACTACCGACCTCCAAATAAAAACTATACTATACTACAAAGTGAAAAATAACTTTCTTTTTGGAAGTTGGTATCTATAACGAAAAAAATTGGTACCTACTAAAGACACCGACTTCCAAAAAGAAAGTTATTTTTCACTTTGTAGTCTTTGTATTTGGAAGACGGTAGAATTTAAAAAAAAAAAAGTTTTTTTGTGTTTTCGTTTCGGTGTGGTATTTTGGAGTGCTTCTAGATGGCGCGCAGCAAATCTGTCCATACTTTTTTGTATAAAGTCGATATTCTTCTCCTAGAGTAAATAGTATTATGTGCAGTGAACGCTTGATCTAGGTAGGTAGAAAGGTAGGTAAGGTAAGTAGGTCTAGATAAGTAGGGTAGGTACAGATAGGTAGCTAATTAGCGTTGGATAGGCAGTTAACGGGAGCGAAGCCGCGGGCACAGCTAGTTTTGCAAATATTATCAGATGTATGTACACAATAACAAACACGATAAATAATAATTTTTTTTTCAGTATATGTAGCCACTTGAAGTACATTACTCATAGCACTTGTTGGTGTACAAATGTAACCCAGGTGATTTACTATGGGTATTCACCATTTAAATTGTATCGCGAGAAATCATCAAATGTATTGGTTACTTAGAACCGGCGGTTCCACTTATATATTAATTTATTATAATAATGAATGTTTATTCCGGCCCAATACATTAATAAATTGCGGTTGTTAGTTTATTTGACAGATGATTTGACATATTCATGGGAAATAATTTTCCACGGGAAAACTTCAGCAGGTTTTAAACAACCATTTAATCGTTGACTGAATAATGGACTTCCCCAAAGAACTTTGTAATAGGTAGAACGATCTTGGTGTCGTCAAACCATAAACAACACACTACGTACTTTGCTCCCTTTTTTATGGCAAGTGTGTTTGCCAAATAATCGTCTAATGATGATAATGATTATATAGAACAACCCCCTTAATTGCCACATAACGCCAGTCATAAGAGAAATGAAGATGGCTATTAGTAAAGTTTTCCTAAAAGCCTCCTGATGGAAAAAATATCGATATTTCCTATAAAATATTATCAAGGTACGTAGCTAAATTGCTGCACGATTCTTTGTTATGTAATTGAGCTCGCCTGATGTAGGTACTTGTAGTGATTTTCCTTTTATCCTGCGTCGCATGTAACGACATGTAATTAGAGCTATGTCTAGCATTTTCTCCGTCCATTGTTCTCAATTAGGTGATAATTCAATTACAATTCGATCGTTTTTCTTACAGTTTTCAACAGGAAAATCATTTCAATTAGTAAAATCATTGAGGTAAATTAAACAGATCTGTTAATTTACAAAAATTAAATTATATATTATGTATGATATAAGTAATTTGTCTTCTGTAATTCTGCTAAGGGTTTATGCAGTTGATAGCATACAGTTTCAGCAGGTGATTTGTGTAGAGTAGCTATATGATTTTTTTGGGAACGGTTTGACGTTTTTGGGATAGGTTACTGTTGTTTAGGCATAATATTATGTAGGAATGATGCATTAAGTTAGTGATTGACACTTGTTTTTAGATGTTACCGAACTTTAGGAATTCCTGTGATGCATCGTCATAATGCATGCAGATCAAATAAAAAGGTAAAATTTGAGGAAACTGGAAGTGAGTGCAATAAAGAAACAAGTTAACGTGTTCAACGAAAGCGCATTTTTAAAGTTTTCCTGTAAAGTTGCAATGCAGGGGCGGGCGGAGGCTTCGCGAGGGCGCGCGGGCGGGAGTGGCGTCGCGAGCGATATAAGGCGTGCGCGGCGGCGCGGCGCACACTCTGCAAAACGTGCGTCTGCGGTAGGTTGTGTCACGCGGTGACACAACGATCGTAGCGGTTCCCGCCACACAAACGAACACATTTTCTTTGAAATTTCGAGCAATTGCAAAGAAAAAAGTGAACAAAGCGGGACATTCGGGTGACTCGAGAGTGCCTTGTGTTTGTTGTTTATACATGAATAGACTCCATTTTTTATCGATATATTACAAATTTCGGTAGTAATAGAGGTACGAGACGTGATCGCACCAGTGAAACGAAAATATTAACGTTTCAAGTAGTGAGGATTGCGTGAACTTCGCACAGGACCAGTCTAACAGGTTAGTTAAAATTTCCGTGTTTGTTTGTCCTACACCGTATACGTGTGATTAGTCGGACAAAGGACAGATCGCTAGATACATTGATTACTGCACGTCATAATTAAAGTAGTTATTTTTATTGCTCGACGTCATAATGATGATCATTTATTATGAAAAACCAACAAACAAGCCTGCAAGTCGACTCGACGTTAAAACCATTCATCAAATTGACAATAAAATTGGGTGCAGATTAGCCCTGCCCTTACAGATTACTGATAACTAATTGTAAGTAAAGTTTCACGTGATCCCTTCACCTTTGTACGGTTAATTCACGTAGTTTATGAAATCAGTGCAATATTTGAAATCTGGTGATTTAGACTATGGCCGGTTTGGTGTCACGGTCATAAGCTGACATTGTCGTAATGACACGGTAGACTAGCTCCAGCATAGTAAAATCTATCCCAATACTAGGAGCACCTTTTATTTACAACTGTTGACTTCTGCCTCTTTTATTTATAACTGTTGCTCGTGTGTACTGATAACTTAGTTTGTCTATCATTCAAAGTTATTAAATTACAGCTGGCAAGCAATATGTCAGTTGTCAGTTCACCGAAAGAAAATCTTTTGGTGGAAACTCAACTTCACTTTCCCGGGCGTAGCATTGTCTACGCTCTCAATAATACCGCTTTTATCATACTGTCGTCGTTTGATAAGAGTAAGATTACTTCTGACTGATGTAAAAAGTCACTTTCTTTCTAAAATATTTGTAGACGCCATAAAACACCTAACAAAACATTAAATGGTTCTTGTGTTTGAAAGAAAGAAGCGAAGCGTGCGTGCGGCTCGCCTTATCAGATAATTTTCGTGGATAAGGGCGTAAACATTATCTACCTGATAGCACTAAGATCTGTATGAACTCATTCTTTGAGCATTCCTTTAGTTTACCGTACTTGTTGTGTAAAGAATTTATTGATAGCTCTATAAATTGAATTATTGATAATGCAGTGTAATCAGAAAATATTTGTACAGAAGGGCTTTCGCTTTATTTGACTCTCGACTGACCGATATGTCACTTCTGTCAATATATAATGACTCTCTTATCAGGCTCACCTGATTCTTGTTTGTTCACAGTTTGGTCTTTGATTGTAGTAAAGTAATTTTCTTTTATGTATCTTACATGGGCCGATATTTCGTGCTTTTTTTCATACATAGGTATACTTCATCTGTGGTTTCTAAGTCGTAATTTATTTAAAACATTATAAAACCTCCGCAGTCAGAGCTGGCCTTAACAAGGCTACACGCACGGTGTTCAAATTTCAAAATGAAATAAAAATGCGTATGGCAAAATATATGGGTAACTGACAAAGTAAATCAATATAAGAGGTCTTCAATTATGACGATTAGGACCTTTTAAAATGAATAAAGTAGATAGCAAGAGTGCTCTAAGTAGTAAATAAACACGTTCGGTTAGTTTGTACTGTGATCGCAATGAGTCACAGTGTAGTCAGTTCGTTGTCGGGCAGCCGAACTTGACACGAAATGTTGGAAAGCACTGGCATATTAATTATGCATGTGGTTTGCTACTTAAATTCAATGTTAAAGTACAGAAACAAGCTTACGTCCGTCTGTTCGTAAAAAGTTTAACCTCGGGCTGCTTTTTTTCGTATTTCATTTCATGGTTTTGAAATATGGAGCATAAGAAATGAGTCGTAACTATTAAAATCTTACAATTAATAAGTACCTACCTTCGTTCAATATAGGTTATCAAAATAACAATACCGATCACTCATAAATTAATAAAGCAAAAGCTCCAATTCAGTTTATTGAGGAGCAAGTGATTGGAAAGCCCTTTTTCACATAATTATGGTTCATATGAAGCTTCAGGCTATGACTCAAAGCTTTAATATATGTCATTGTTTCACAAGTACACCCACTATTTGTTTAGTGATTAACAAAGCGCAATTACACAATAATGGCTATTGATGCATACAAATGTGCAAGTGTTCATCGAGGAAATGATTTCCTTTATTCTTACACGATGTTGGAAAAATATATACAAATTCTTGGATAATATGTAAATGCATTTGCATAGGAAACCACAGATTGGTTATACATTCACGTATAATTATGATCTAAGCCGTACATTTGTAATGTTCACAATATAGTTCGTAATCATTGACGTCGGTAAGGGTGATGTGGAGTCACCTGTGGCCCTGAGGTTTAGTCAACCAAAACATTGTTTGACTCATGCCGGCAGTTTCCATCATTCGTTACTGTTTTATGTAACAAATTGCTGACAAGGAAAATAGGAGATGGGAAGTACATAAAGGGCCATCAATAGGGAATAATAAACGTTATACGTAAGTAGACACGAGGATAATAACATAACAAGGCGTACGAGTATTTGGTACGTTAAAGTCTTGCCTCTTCGATAGAAGTCTAGGGAATACTGCGGTGAGATTGTTCCAATAAAAATAAATATCTTGGGGGTTCCAAATAGGTAATAGGGAGCGAGCCTATTACCGCCTATAAAAGTCGGAATTACCGATTGTTTTACACCTCCGATTTCGATTTCGGTTCCGAAACTTTTAAATCGGAGGTTGAGCTTGTTTATATAATATGAGCTGATATTAAAAAGGGTGATTAACAATTTATTTTACTAAACCAGTTTTCTCTAAACGCATCTTTCTTCAGCCTCCGCCTCCGATTCCGATTTCGGTTCCGGTTCCGATACCGATAAACCAAATTTAGAACCTCCGATTCCGATTTCAGTTGCGATATCATCACTTCCGTAACATCCAGACTAGATACTACAGAAAAATCCAGTTGGTAAAATCGAGCCCATGCTGAGCAGACTCACTAAGTCGTAATCATTACACCATAGCTATGCATTACTCGTCTAGTTTTAGTAGCATACAATATAATTATAAAGATTTTTCCGACAACAATATTGCAAATAAAACACACTATTTAGTAGCATGGCATCTCGATAATGATAAGTTATTAGTATTGCCCGCGGGGATCCGGAAGCAGGAAGCGTTCCAATGCCGAGTCTCGTCGGGCGGACCACACCGCACATGCACTCATTGAGATGCATCTCAGAGACCCGTCGTCATCATCGCGGCATGAACAATGAACTGATGATGTCAATCTGAACTTAAGTTAGGACAGGCTCGTGAAATTCCATGTTTTTATGGAGGCATATAAAATTATGTTATGGGATCCGTTTATTGCTGTTTTGACAATAAGGTTAAAGATTTAAATCAGTACCGGTAAACCGTGAAGTCCTGGGTCGAGTAAAGTCTCGTCTTTTTCATGTGAGGATGTGGCCACCCAGAATTAATTAAGCCGCCTCTGGGAACTCCACAGGCCTCTTACTTGGCTATTTCAGACTTACATTTACTATATAAGTTCACGTTTCCTTACGATGTTTTCGTTCACCGTTGTCTGAGATGTTCAAGATAAATTTAGAAAGTACATAATGAATTTAAAAAGTCACATTGGTACTTGCCCGGATTTGAACCCACGACCTCAAGCACAAGAGGCGAGGTCTTAGCCACTGGTAGTGAAGTACCATTGCGCGTATTTGGAATTTCTTAGTAGCAGAAGCAGCCCAGCGTCTCGTTTTGTACCATGTGTATGGCAATAAACGCGACTCTTTTTTACATGGATCTTATATAATACCTTGCAAACAGTAAGTGTACTAGGTGCACCTCCACCCTTCGTAGAATACTGGCGTAATGTTATGTTATCTCTTGCATTAAGAACCTTCATAATCATTTATTCACCTCTACTTATTATGTTGCGTTGCGCTGCGATATGTTTTATTCATTCATTTTCATCCGTCATCGCGACAGTCTGGCAATTCAAGGAAAGGGTTATGTTTTTCGCACGTATCTTGTATGTATTTAATATTCTTTATAATCTCATTTCTCTCAAACTGCTGGACGGATTCATTTAATGAAGACATCGTTAGAGGCGTCTTGACCGCCCAAGTGTCCTTAAAATGCGATTTTAAAAAAAGCTTGGCGGTTTTTGGGCGTCATATTGTGCGGGTCCCAATTTTTTTTGATGGTGTGGTGATAACAAAAATATATATCGAAAAGTAATTCGAAAAAAAATATAAGTAACAAGTTGTAAATAAAAAACCCGACTGCTTAAGAAACTAATTAAATAGATGGTATATAAGAAGAAGATTATGCTGTGCAGTCGGAGGATACATATTTGCGAACTGGCTGTACACCCATTAAATTAACTTTTTTTATTTTACACCAAACAATAATAAAGAACAGTTAGTGTGAGTCATTATTTCAGTAAATTAAAATAAGTTGGAAATACCTTTATATTTATGTTCTTATTTTTCCAATTCTTCGAATGTAAGTAACGTCAAACAGACAGAAACACTTAATCCTTAATCCTTTATATTTTCTGAAAATTCTTGTTTCGTATGACGTACAAAGTGAATGAAAAAATTTCTATGAACATACAGACCTGTTAACTGTGGTTAAAATAAGGAAAACCGTTCATTCTTACGTAGTTTAATGTTTGAAAAACAAAACATCTTATTTGTAAACAAAGTTCATGATGCTCTCAGCTTGAGGTATCTCATGTTTTAGTTGATTTCACCTCGCAACTTTATTAATTCATTAAAAGCTTACCAAGGCGCAGGGGTCACCAATTACTTTCAGTTGGGGTCCGTTTTTTTAATAAGTGACTGTCGCTGTCCGTAAGGCTGAAAGCCACATACCCACCCTACCCCCTCTCCCACCTCCGGCCTTTACAGCGTCAAATGTATTCATTTGTTGAAATTGAAATAATAAACGCAAATATGTAAATATACGCTTAGATACAATATCAATGAAGATTTTGATGAGAGGGTTCGCCCGTTGTCGAATTGACAGCAGTTAAGACAAAGCGCGGGATAAATTATAAAATTACCTTCTCAAGTAAATTATATTGCCATTAAAATTTGGAGAAACGAACCCACCTAAAGTGGAATAGAGCGAGGAAGAAGAAGAATTGCATTATATTATACTATTTACTTAACACACAAAATAAGTCAGCGGTCCGGATCCCGACCGCGGTCTGCCATTTGGTGACTCCTGCTATTTATATGTAGTCTTATCTACGCTCAATCACTCAGCAACCGTGTAAGTTTAGCAAGTGCCTTGGAACGCTTGAACTAATCTATCAATTACATGATTTAGCTTGACATCATGTTTACACAGTCCGGGTTATCGATTGCAACTGTACTGTCGGGGTCGGATCGATTAAACAGTAATTAAATATAATCAGTTTCACTAAGATAACCGAAAATATTTGAATGCAATCGTTTAGATCTATAGGAAAAAAAAATGGAGTAAATGATGTTAGGTAAGAGATTCGAATCCAATGTCGGTGAAACCGGCGCGGGCGCAGCGTCACCTCCGCGCCGTCACGCTCAGGCGAGCGGAACATTGCTGGCGACACCTCCGACAGATCCGCGCTTTCGGTTCTTTGACAGTTTGACCCCACGAATATATCACGTCTTTAAAAATATTTTTAAATAATCATCACTAATTTATGATTTATGTATTAGCTTATCCGCCTGCTATATTAGTACAATCACTATTATACAACAAAGCAAACATTACTTCGCGCTCAGTGATGTATTGCTAATACGTAGTTTTCTATTATTGAACCAACATCATCATTTATCCTAACTTTTTTCCCAGCCATGTTGGGATCAGGTTCTATTCTAGCCGGATGCAGCAGAATATACCGATATTCTGTATTTTTTTGTTATTACTAGAAGATTTTAGAAGGTTGTTTTTAGAAGGTAGTACTTTTTTGTCAATCCTTTTTGCGAATAAATAGCCACCCGGAAATTTTGTTACTAGCCAGTAAGGTTATGAAATATGCAAAACACTTTTTTATGCATCCTGTAATATAAAGTTGCCTGCCAATTAAGTACCTAGCCACTAAAAGTTTCTAGTTTAATTAATTTTGATCTAAAAAACCACTTATATTTTTATATATAAAAAGTGACCTATGACATTTCTTGCAGTTTTTCTTACATAGCAGTCTATGTAGAGGTACATGCTGGGTAGTATAACTTCTTCTTGTGTTGCTTAAACTAAATATTTGGAAGATTTAATATTTGAAAGTCCATTAAAAGATGTTTGAAAAATTAATCAAAGTCGTTGGTACTCTAAGGTGTGACAGACGCGGCACCTACTTAAGTGCCAACTCTCAAGAGGGCCCTTGCAAAGTGCCGTAGACGTTTAGAAGCCGGTCATTATAAATAACTAACCAATCAACCTTTGGAGAAATACAAATTGGGTAAAATCTAGTAATGAAGATAAACTATTTACACCTGGGTATATTCTCAATCCACTTCTTTGTTATAACAAATGATTAAACCCGCGGTGAATCACCAATCTCTCGAGTATACGGACATGCAATACAGCTGAATATCTAATCAGTTCCCCACATTGTGTAGTCGCTGTACACCGACTACAGTTGCTACAAACAATTTATCATTTACGAAGATAATGCTAGGTGTTTATTGACAAGCCCTCGGCAACTCACATCGAAAATATGTAGGTCATATAGCAGTATATATAGTAGTAGTATGATTTTTTACAGACCTATTTCTATTCATGAATGAAGTACAACAAACAATATTGTTTGGTCATTCTCATCATTGGTGGCAATAATAGATAATGATGATAATTTATTGATGATAATTTCAAGCGTATCTATGCGTAGTTATGCTGGATATGTTAGGTAGGAAAATACTTTTCAGGGATAGGCAGAATTCGCAGGCATTATAAAATGCAGTAATTTCAACTATTTCAAGTTGCAGTGTCGTTAAAATGTAGAAAAATATCTGAATCTCAAGTTAACCTACATGTATGAGTAATCGTTTTAATGACTATGTTTTATTGTATATTTACAAAACAATAATTATTATGTATTTAGCTCATGTCTTGATAATCCAGTAAGAACTTACATAAGTGGACAGATGATGGCCACTGACTCACAGAATTTAACGATGTCAGGATATGACGCAGAACCGACCTCTACAAAAACCTCTAACCTAAAGATAACTATGAATAAAATATAAATGTATATACATTTATATATTACCGGTTTATCTTAAAGATATTGGGATGAAGTTATCAGTTGCTAAATTGTAAAATGATTGTAAATGCAATTTCGGTCCAAAGACGCTGACGTTAGCAGTTAGTTTGATCACGTGACGCGATAATAAATATTACTAATTCTTTGTTCCAGATAACATATCATCGTGGTGCTCGAAGATATCGCCGACTTTACTAAACTACACATTACAAACCAAATAGGTTAAGGAAACCACATAAGAGTAATGACAATTATTCCGTCCTTTAGATAATTTTTACAAAATAATATTTAAGGAAATATCAAATGACCATATCTAATAGAAGATTAAGGATATCAGGTGAAAACATGGCGTTCGTCAGTTTGAGGAGTAGTCTGAGGATACTGTGGACGGCGACGGTGGCACTGGCCTTCCTGACCAGGAGTAGCGCCGCGCCGACCTTCGGCAATGCAGACAACGCGATGGTAAGTCAATTAATATTTTTTGCATAAAAACAAAAAACGTTCGCAAATCGAACTGTATCCTTTTTTGCTTCTATAAGCGCAATAATTTGGAAATATTGGCGTTGAAATGGATTTTCTTTTGTAAATGCAATGCATATAATTTAGTATTTCACTTAATCATTGTAGATAACGATAGCACTGAATAGACTTGACAAATTACTTGTTAGTATCATTACTAAGGTATTTATTGTAATACGGGTTTCCTCTACATCCTGTATAAAATCGATAATTTTTATCATCGGAATCGGAAACGATACGTAGGAACGCATAGCGGTCGCTGAGTCAACTCTTCTCAGAACGCCGTTCACCGGCGCTTCTGAATTAAATTAAATCTGAGTCCCATACAATGATACAAGGTAGAGTAACACACTCGTAGGTGTTCGTAGTAACGAGTTCATTCATAAATCGAGGTAGTCCAGCCGAGATAAGTGGCTCGCCTTTCGCTTCGATACTAGAACATTTTGTTTGTCTTCTCATTTCGTTTGTTTAACACGGATCGTGAGTCACAAGCACCATATAAGACATGTGTGTTAAGTGTGTGTGTCTGGGTGTAGCAAGATATTGGTCATTACACCTTTTCAATGCGCATTACGTCACTCTTGTAGTATTTTTAAAATACGCTAATGTTGTGTATGAATCAATGTCTATAAATTAATCATGGAATCAACATCCTTTTTCCGAGTCCGGTCTGACACTACCTGCTTTTATTGTTTTTTTTTTTTGAAATAGTTGATTCTTTTAAAGATTAAGTTTTCAAACATGAGATGTTTGTTGAGTTTGTTTGCCCTAATTGCTATTTTAAATCTAGAGAAGTTATCAAGATGTCTGTTTGTGACGTATTTTAAGATAAAGTCATTTTGGTTGATAAGATGTAGGTACAAATGTTTCATACATACATACGTTGGGTATTGTTTTAAATGAGGGCGACAGTGACTGCATTAAACCAGGCTTTGTTAGTCATTAATAGTGGATAAATTAATATCTTAAAATACTCGCCTTTTCTTAGCTTTCGTGATAAAAACAAAATTTGTAAAGGTTGCTAGTTTGAAGTTATCAATTAGGTACATGAGCGTGTGTCGTTTATCTATTTAAATAACTCCAACGAACACGGAAGATACCTAATCTTATTTGGGGAAAAGTAAATCTTCCACTAGAACTGGGCTATCAACTTATGCGACATCATCACGATATCAGTTTAAAAAACCCAGAATACCTAATAAAAAGACTCATGTTTCGGAAAACTCTCTAATTTCCGGCAAATGCCATTACATTATTATGCCTTATAAGTCTACTAAAACAAAAGGACCGTCATGCCGATACTATGTTGAATACCTAACACATTAAAAGTTTACTCACAAAAGGGACAGTGCAAGCTTCTAATCGCGGACTGAGTCACACTCAGTGCAACAAGAATTATGACTTCTACAGGATTCTAGAGGATACGTAAATAATAAAATCTCATCGGTTCGTGGAATCAGGCGCCTGAGTCACACGACGAGTTGTTGGCTCGCTAGCCGTCAAGTTCTAGGTCATAGAGCACAGCGACCGGCGACCGCACGGCAATGCAATGCCCGCACCACTTTACATATTAAGGCTGCGGTTATATTGTGGCGGGTAGCGAGACGGGCAGATTATTAAAAAAAAATGAAATAGATTGTCAAGCTTTCAAGACAGCGGTTGAAAGACAACATAATTTTTATCAAAGTCCTTGATATTTTTATCTGCTACAACAGCTCTTGAGATCGTACCTGCTAACATATAGCTTGTCTATCTCATGCCAAGATCAGAGAAAAATAAGAGAAAAAATAAATCTAAACTTGATTCAAAATTTTATAAAGCACCACTGTATATTCAGATGGTGATGAGATTGAGATCATTGTTTTGGGTCTGTGTAAGTATGGGCTGTGAAAAAACCGTATCGTTGTTTAACAACGCCTGTTCCGCTGATCGCTGCCTTCTGTCTTGTAACCGCAGTCTAATACGACTCACAACTAAATGCCGCATAAGTAGACATTCCTATTACAATCATATATTGCTAATAATTTCTCGTAAGCTGTCTTGAATTAAATATCGATATTAAATAAATTACTCGTTGGAATGTAAATGGGCATTATTATAATATTTAATTTAATCGTGATTGGTGGTTCAGGTTTGCTGTTTTAATGGAAAACATTTACAAACAAAGACAAATTTGTGTACTATGTTTAAAAGTCTTTTAATGTTATTGAAGTATAATTTTGTGTATTTATTTTACCTTTAATAGAGGCAAATGTGAATTTACCCATTGTTTTAGGGAAAGGTTATGTCATATAAAAAGAAATACTGACCTACTTCCTTGCTCCAACAGTAACCGCGGAAACCGCAAGTTTAATAGGGGCAATAAAAGTAATCGACTCAGGTACTAATAACAAAATAAAACAAAATATGATCTTAGCCCTTTTAATTTGAATCAATCAGCTTCATTATTTATATTCTGTACACTTCCTCTCATAAATAGGAATACCTAAGAATGACATAACTATTGAGGCCAACAAAGGAAAGTTATAGTAGAAAATTAGAGTATTTGAAAACCTAACACGTTTGGTTGTGGAGGCTCGCCAAAGTCAGTCTTAAAGCATAAGTTCTTGCTATGCATTTCCTTAACATTCTTGGGCACAGTTTTGCTATAAAGATACTTATCATAAATAAACTCAGCGTTTCGTATTGTTGCATATATAGACCTCTACCAAGTTGCCACACAACACCCGGTTTGGCTTACCGCATCCAGTTAATTTGTTCTAGCCTCATCTATAAGAACATCGGTACTTCTAAGATAACTTGTGATGTGATACCACTCTAGTAATTTCGCGGATAAATATAATTGCGAATCGTCAAATTACAATCTAATCAATTTAACGATAAGGTCTGAAAAACCGTGTAAAATAGCCGTGGTTATGTCAAGGCTAGTATACGTCCCACTGACCCGCTTCCACTCGTATGGCGAACTTAGGGTAATTATATTCATATTTTGAATATTGTAACAAAAGGCGACCGCTTTTCTGCGCCTTAGTTTATTTACATAGGTATTGTGAAAATTCGCAGCTTTCCATTGTTTGTTGAAAACTGTGTTGTGATGTCTGGCACAAAATACCACAAGTTACAGTTTTAATGCGAGGAAACTGCACAATGATAACAAAAATTATGAAATTATAGTTAATAATGCGAGAAAAACAGAAAAACATCTCGTTTTGAGTTACTATATTATTTTTAATACGGTAACTAATTTCATTGTCACCTTAAACGTGTGAAGAAATTAATACATATAGGTAAAGTTTTCTTTTTTTTCAACGAAACTTGTAAATTGAAAAATTGGAATACCTCCGTTTCAATGAATGAAGTAACAAAACGGTTGCTCTTGTCAAGTACGGTATAAAGCATTCATTTTATTGATGCGGGATTCATAATATTACCGACAATATGACTGAAGAGTAGAAGAACCACATGGTGGCGAAACATTTTACTCGGCTGAAGTTTACGCAAATGAAAAGTGGTATACGATAAAATAAGTCTATAAACAACATTTCAGATTCGTTCATTTCTATCTGTAAGTCTTAAGGCCAGCCTAGCACCTATGGCATTCATAGCTATCTACTTTGTCAAGAGCAATCTGTGGTTTGATTAATTCGTTTCCATGAAAACCGGTTCGAGAGATCATTAGCAGATAGGTAAGCCTCTTAATTGGCACTGAACGACACTTGCTGACATGGAAAAACCATATAATATTATAGAGCATCGCCAACTCGTTGTCACGCCAGACCTGTTTACGTTCTCAATTGCGCTAATAAAAATGTCATTCATCATAATAGTTCCGCATCAAATTATCCCATATTACATTCTGTGCCTACTATAGAATATCAGTTAAATTATGTCGAAGCAACATGAAACCAACGAAACAAATGTTCGGGCTGTAACGACCCGTACACAAAATATTGAAATTCTGAAATCGTTACTAGGAGACGGATCCGGACAGACGAATGTCGTGCGACGAGCATCGCATTCAGTCACGATAAGGTACTTTTGTAAGGTAGTATGTAATGCAGGTATTTTCGGCCACAATTTATAGGTCGTTGTACCTTACCCAGGTGATAAACCCAAGATGTTATGTTCGGCACATTGTCATGGGCCAGGCATTTCCTGTCATTTGAAACAAGTACTGTTATGATAAACGTATCCATATAGAGGGGGTCATTCTCCTGTCTAAGGCTCCTCTGGAGGACAATAGCTGAGGCAGAAAGTGCCAAGAACCTGTGATGTTCTTTGTTTTCATCATTCCTACTCGACTCGATTAATGCGATATAAAAATTCGACGCGTGTCCCGCACGCCGAGGGGACATCTCTCGGAAAATTTTCTTTGAATGCTTAGAACAATGAACTGTTGAAACATAATCTTTGACGTGCCTAATTTAAGTTTAATTGATGTTTCAATATTTATTAAAAAGATTATGCCGTTTTGTTAAATTACCTCCGCATTAGTCTATTTAGAGTATGTTGTGCTAGTTTAAATGCCGCGTGCATATCTAACTGTCAACAAGGTGTCACCCACCTCCTTGTTATGCGTTTCGGGAAATGATTACTTATCTCAGTACCTCAAGATCACACCGGAGCCTGCCGACTACCGCCAAACTCAAGAGATTAACGTGATCAAAATCAACATATTTTTAACGTACAATGCCACCGCGCATAAGATTTTTAACCCTGGTCACGATTCACGATCCTGGGAAATAAATATTTTTTTAGGATTTCGCAGAACATGATGACAAAAAACGCGATGACGAACTGTGAGATGTCGCCAGATCTCTTAAGAGATAGGTACCTAACTAGCCTATTTTAAGATTTTGGGCGGAATAAAGACAGATAAATATTATCTGAAAAGGTAACGTTATGAGATGTTTGTTTTACTCGGTAAAGCGTGCCGATGACATAAATGAGGCTTGTCTGTAATGCTTGGACAATGGCTTGCGTCCAGCGAAGACAAAAAGCGACCGGGTCACCTCTGTGTTACCGTAATGTGAACGGACTGTTTTTTGGTAACGGGATTGTGATGTGCTGGCTGCAACCAAATGCGTACTCATTTGGTTGGTGGAGATGAGTGACGGGTTAGTGATGAGTGGTGAACCGATTGTATGGTTAGTAGATGGATAGAACGGTGCGCATGCGCGTCACGAACGCAGGAAGCGCGCGCCGACCTTCGCACGCGCCACGGCCACCGTCCTCTGATCGCTACTGCTTATTGTTCACACACTCATCACTAACATCTGATTGCTACCATTTATTTGATCTCACTGTGATACCATACAAAATCTATAGCTTGCGTAGGATCTACGGATTTTATCGTCGTCATATTATATTCCTTTTACGAATACGTTCAGTTTACAGTACTTATTTAATTATGGTTAGTAAATTAGAAATGTAAATTACTTTTTAATTGTCTATTCATCTTACAGGTGGCTATTATCGTCTATATTAAATACACGTGTCACTTTTATATAAAAAGTGAGTGTTTGCAGCCACTTATCCCATTTGAAAGGACAAATTGCTTCATTAGCTTTGAATGTTCATAAAAATAGAGATGAGTTATAATAAAATTGGTGTCTGAAATTTTTATATTGTTTTGCAAAACGTGACAGTTAGTTATACCTACTGAAAGTGATATTCCACAATAACGTCCTTATCCTATGTGTTATGGTTGAGCATTTAACTTGAACTCATGTAATCTTTCCGTTCTTAGAAATAATTGGAATGCAGTACGTACAGTTGGTACATAGAGGTGCCTAGGGCCTACACATTAATCGATAGAAAAAAACCCTGTGCATTCGTCAGTTTAACACGATGTATTTTTATTCTATTTAATTGGCTCACCAAAAATTTTATAAACTGATAGGTACATGCAATATTCTTATAGACTAGTGTACCAATTTCTTACAGGTAAGCACATCATGCTTTACTTATTTGCAGATTGTCATTGGGCGCCTACTTAAAATTAGATGAGTTCTTATACACACCGAACATGATTAAACGCCATGACGAGCTACACGTGTAGGGACGCAGATGATTGGCAAGCAATCATCAGATCAAAGTCTATTATATTTGAAAAGTAAAACAATGTGCTATGCTCCACGTGACAAACGTGAGGATATACACACAAAGGGATGGCAAACTTTACCGCAAAAAACATTTTCTACATTCTATGACGGAAAAGTGAGGTTTCACACGCGATAAATTCTATTTTAATCTTTCGTCAATCGCAACGTAATTGAAACTAATTACGAGGTAATTATCTACCCTGCGCGTGCGCGTGAATAAGTGTGGTCAGTGCGCGGACACAGCTTCAATGCGCCTACAGCTTAACCGCAGTTTATCAATGGTTAATAATACAGTAGGTACACATGTTAGTTTGACTAACCACAGGTTAGGTATGCCAAATCTTAATACCTATTCTTCATAAATAATGGACTCGTGTTTGCCTGAGTCCTGAGTGCTTACGAGTAGTAAATTGCTGGATCTTTCCAATCATATATTATCTAAAATAGCTTAAAAAAGAATAATGACACAATACAATAATTTCTCTCCTCTCGTTCAGTCCATCCAAAGGTTGTCTGTAAGAGATTGCCCTGTGTGATAAGACCGCCCATTGTACAGTTTCTTTTATGATTTTTGTCCTGCATATATATTTTTGTGATGTACAATAATGAATATAATAAATAAATAGTGAAAAAAATGCAATTTAATTTTACTACAATATTACTGTCGTTAACTCTGACAAAACAAATCATACAAATAAAAATATATTGCAAAACGCAATTAAATTGCATTTCAACGTGATTTATTAACATATACCGATGACAGGACGGACAAACAAACATGTTGTTTTAACTTATATAATAGACGCCAATCCAAATTACTTATTCAACTTATGTTTGCATGGGAGCCATTTATCTTCAACGTGTGTATTTTAAATGGGAAATGTATGTTTGTTTATGTCGTATTTATATCGACATTCCTGAAACGTCTCACGTTCGAAGGAAAATATACATAAGGAAGAATTATGTAGAAGACACGTGTACAAAGCTCACCGCCTTCTTATTATATTCATGTAAAGAAAAAAGGTTTACATAATATTCTTATTTACGCTTATAAAATGTAAACATGAGAATTGAATGGTAATTTTATTAGCATCAGGAAAACCATTTTTCACTGCGTTTACGATGCGTATTCATTGTTATTATCAAAATTGTGAAAGAATTAAGTAGCTGTACTGCAATAACATAATTAATGTATGTCATTTATGTCTTAGCATTTGCGATTGAGTTTTATAGATTACTAGCTGTCCCACGCGGCTTCGCTCCCGTCAAATGGCTACCTACCTACCCATTTACCCTACCTACCCTACCCTACCCTACATGCATGATTGTAGCGTAACTTTAACCGCTGACGCATCGCAATTTTTTTCTTTTGCAACAGTTTTCATTTATGCTCTGCTCCTATTTGCCGTAGCGTGATGTTATATAGCCTATAACCTTCCTCGATAAATAGACTATCCAACACAAAAAAAAATCTAACCAGTTCCTAAGATTAGCGCGTTCAAACAAACAAACTCTTCAGCTTTATAATATTAGTATAGATTTATCGTTGATGATCCCTTATGCTGTTAATAAATATTGATATGTTTATCACATGTACCACATTTTGATACGCAGATATCAAGACAATAATAGGGAATAATAACTATAACAGGTGAACTAATTATATTACACCATAATAAAATTAATATAGTCCACGAGTAGATGATGCTGGCGCAGTGGTGAAAACATATCATCCTATATGTCCCCACGTGGTTTATTAACGAGAACACTAATAATAATTTGTACAAATTAATGCAATTGCGAGTTACATATACATACTTTTATTTTAATTAAATGCATACGAGATGGTTTAATGAGAAGGCAAGATGCTGTGATGTTTATACAGTGTGCAAATTAAAGACAGATCGTTGTAACTTTTTATATTTAATTTCAAGTTTTCGACAATTTATTGGCTATTCAATTATTATTTAGTCTAAATTTAATAGTATTTTTAATATATACAATTGAATATTTCTAATCTTATGAATAATAACAAAAAAAACTTACATACAAAGGGGAGAGGAAAAAGGGCTCATTGCGCATAAAAAAATTCGTCCACATCGGTTTCAATGGGAAACGTGCCCAGAACGCTGGCAGCATTGTCAAGTTGAATGGCAATGCTGATTCTCTGACTGAAGAAAAGGCCAGCCCTCTGTCTAAATCAATTTTAAGTCTTTTTCTATAATCTTTATTTGGTAAAAAAGCTTTAGTAATTGACCATTTATTAAGGTAATTTTCGCTGTAAATATTGAACGATATTTCAAAAAGTTTTACCTTGTTTTATGTACCTCTTTTTTATTATATTATATTTATCTGCTTCTAGACTTGAATCTTGAATACGTCGTATATAAAATCTTGGCAAAGATTTTCAAGGCGTGATTGTAACAACAGATGTTATGTACAGAGGTGCTGCAATATAAGTGGCGTAGGCGGCGCGGGTCGTTAGCACTGCAACAAGATAAATGCAATATATTTACTGCCTGCTTAGACTTCTCAGGATTAATGCGCACTATCTTATCTAGTATTTGCTTATGATAAATAAAATAAAATACACAAAAAACACGTTTCAAAACATTGGCTGAAAAAACGTAAGTAGGGCTGACGCGGTTAACAAACGATTTCTTTTTTCGAGAGTGCCAAGCATGTATAACTAGTTTAATTAGTTATTAAAGACTAAAGACACAAAAATCCAATCTCCAATCTCGGTACAGTTGGCACATGTCGTCTTCAATCTCTGTCAAAACAAGACCGCTATCACCATGCGACACAGACGACCTCTCGTCACATTCGGCACATGCCTTTACACAAAGAGGGAAGTGTTGACGAATACCTACACGTGTCTGATGTTCCCTGGAAGGCATATCTGAGTGATCGCTGAGGCCAGATGCATTTCCTGGAAGGTGTTCGCGTGACAACCGAGGCATATTTAGAACAACTCCTATTAAGCACTTCGGACTACTGATTATGATTGGCTGGCCATTGTGATAGCCTGCAATGAGCTACCTGTTTTGTTTGTTCGAACATGTGCTACATGCTTCTGTCTTATTAGGTAACGGCTGGCTTTATTTGGTAGGGTCATACGGTCTTAGATGATAGCATAATTTTTGTTCACCACTGTGGGAACCAGTGACTATCATCCATTAGGACATCGAGTTTTTTGGTTATACGGAATTTCAACCAATAAACTACGTTCAGGTACCAAAACTTAGTTTTTAGTTTGATATTATAAATTGTAGCCTTTTTTTTATTTTTACCTTTGGATTAGTCTTTAAATAAATTGAGTATTTAGATAATATATTTTATATCGTCCTATAAGGGCATCATTGTTTCCTAATAACGCGATCATCATCAACAATCAACAGTAATTGAACATCGCAGTTTTAACTTGATAAAAAGCAATTCTCATGCAAATTAAAGGTGATTTATGTTACATAATACATTATGGCACTGTATGGACGGCTCTCAATTTTGCCACAATACCGGAGAGGCAATTTAATGACGATTCCACGTGAATCCGAGCCAATGCCAGCGGTTATCCAACAATGGGCGAAGTACGCAATCATACTAGGTGTCATTAAATGTCCGCATAGTTTACATTGTAATGGGCTGGCTATAGATAATCGGCCCACGGCGTCCTGCACATGTGGACGTATTGCGCCTTTTTTGTCGTGCCTGTCTGAATACCAATATCAATTATAATACTCCATTATGTTACGTAACTTTGCATGCTAATGTAATTATTATATTTGTTTTATTGACAGTCTTTACTGTGTGCTCGCTTGCGATCTTAAATACTTATCGCTTTGCTATCGTGTACAAACCAACAAAGAGAAATGAGTAATTTTTGTTTATGTGGACGATATAGGTTAGCGTCTGATCTGTCTACTTGACACATAAGTACCGTTTATATCTGTTTTGTCCAGTGAGTAAGTGTGACAAAGTTTATTTTTTAACCGACTTACCAAAAAGGAGGAGGTTCTATGTTCGACTTCGTGTATGTTTTTTTTTTACTTTTGGATATGTTCACCGATAACTCCGTCAATTGTGGACCGATTTAGAAAATTCTTTTTTTGTTTGAACGAGTATGTTTCGAAATTGGTCTCATTTTAATTTGGTGAAGATTTGATGAAGAACTTCGAAGATATACAACAGAACTCTTCAATAAATAACGGGCAATCTCTCGGGATTGTTGCAATCGCATGTCTGTTTATTGTTTATACCATTTCATAACATAACATCACGCCAGTATGCTCTTGAGAGGTACGCACATCTCTCATTTCAACCTTTATGTTCAAGTTTCATGATATTCGGCTAATCTATTCTGGCGTTAAGGTACCTTGCTAAACAACTTGCCTATTAGGTAGGTACAGGTAAAAAGTGAAAAATAAAAAACCTTTTTACAAAAAAATACTACCGACTTCCAAATAAGAAAACTGCAAAATGAAAAATAACATTATTTTTGGAAGTCGGTGTCCGTAACGCAAAAAGATGGTACCTACGAAAGTCACCGACTTCCAAAAATAAAGTAATTTTTATTTTGTAGTTTTCTTATTTGGAAGTCGGTAGTGAATTTTTGTAAAAAAGTTTTTTATTAAAGCAAAACATTTGACAAATTCTTTTGAACAACTACTAATCTCCAACCTAGGTGTCAAAATCATGAAATTGGAAGGTCAGCTTACTCCTATCTATGAACAATTGCTATGTATACAAAGCTCATATCACAAAATGTAGGGACTTATACCTAATACAATGACATACTAAATAAACAAAAGGTAGGTCAGGAACCGGATGTGGATATTACTAACATAGTATGAGTAAGATCAGGCTTTAGAAATGAGTAAGTAAAATATTTTTACAGAGGGCATTATGAATCATTTTATAAAAATAAATAGGTCATTGACACAGATGTTTTCTTTCAAGAAGACTGCTTTTGTTTGTACAACGATTAAGGCAGGTTTTTTTTTTATTGCACCTAAGTGAAAATTGATTAACATATTAATTCAAATTGAAAGCCTTATCAAGTTTTCGATCGTTACAAATAATAGTGACAAGTTAATCAAAACATCAATTTTATTTACCTACTGGACTACATAATATATCGAAACGAATGTTATAAAGCGTACAAACAGTTTTTTTATTATAGATAGGCTCGCGCTTGACCGTTATCTCAACTGATGGTAAACGATGATGTGGTCGACGGTTAAGCACGCTTGCCTAGAGTGTGGGATCGGCTACAGGAGCAAAGACTAAGAGGGAGAAAACAGGGCAGTAAATAATAAACAGACTTTTAGTATTGGCTTGGTTCAGTCTCATGAATCGTCTTAGTATTAATAAGACGCAAAACAAAATCATCTGTAGTGGCAATGAGCTCTGTAAACTTCATTAATGCAAATGGCTGGGTCATTCAAAGCGTAGTAAACGCTAAGACATTCGTAATGTGATGACTCACACACGTGCTTTTGGACATTTTGATTCACAGCTCAACACGTACGTACCTACTCATCCTTTCTATTGAAAATGCCGTTAATCGCAGCCGAACCGTTACTTTGATTGAAAATAACTGGAATAACATATCGACATCCTTTATGTCCTACAAGTGAAGTGTGCTCACGTTCAGTTGGCAGTTTACAGTTTGCCAAAGCATGTTGGAGCGTGTTCATACTGATTTAATCTTGGAGTAAAAGTTCGAACTGTACCACTGTTTTTAATTTCGAGATATCGGGAATTGAAAATACCCAGAAATTACCATTAACGGTTTAAATCGTTAAAATTTCTTCCAAAACATAATCGCCCTAAAAACCAGTCCGACCTGAGATGGGTTTGACAGGTATTACCATCGCCTGCATTATGCTCGTCGAAGTGTAAAGTTGCTTGGGACGTCAAACATCGCGAGTTATTTTTTCCAATTAGCATTGTTACACAGCAATGATGCGTGATACATGCCGTTGGACGTCCCCCGCGGCTGTAGAAATTTACATGTGGTAAGTAGGTCTGTGGAGCGCCTCGCCGCAGGCTGCGCCGTGAGATCAGCGCCGGCGCAGACTCCGACAGTACCCGTTACTCATGGGGACACACTGACCCCGATATGCTCATACGAATTCATTATTTAAACGCCTCCATCAATAATCCTTCCGCTGTAATACAGGTTGCTCTTATTCCTTTCACTTATAAGCCATGATAAATATACTTAGCTGGCGAGACGCTACTTTTTGCGGTTGCTTGGCAATACGTGTTGTGTATCTTGAAACCACCGAGTGTTTCCAAAGAATTCTTACAAGTAAGGAACAATAGTTTGCTCAGGAACATTGTTACCAATACGATATGTAGACCAAATAGCAGGTTACAATATTTACATTGGTACGAGGTGAGTTTCATTTTGGTTTGTGTAACAAACAATGGTCTGCAACTTTGTGCCAGTGTCAATGGCCTGCCCCAACGCACCCAAAACTGACCGATTCTCTCGCGGTTAGTCATCCACATAAACATTGATTTATTTGCATTCCGAATGATGCATGTGTTGGGATCAATGCTAAAGGCAGTAAATACATTATGTAATGGGCATATAAGAGAGCTTTTGAATATGATTCAGCTTGTCGAAGTAGCAGATACAAACAATAGAAATACTTAGCAATAAAATATGAAACGCTAGTACCTCTAGGTACATATCATACTGAGGTCAATCACTCATTCGTGATGATATCTGTAAAACGTACGTTTGATTTGCTTAACAAATAGAAGAAATCTTTGAAAATATGTTTAGTATTCTCGTGGCATTGGGCGCGTTGGACAGACAATAGTAAACACGGGCTTTCGGGGGTATTGACTGCGGGATTAACAGTGACATTGTTGTGAGTATTCCCCGGCGTGAGGCGTGAGGGAACAAAGAGCCTGCAGGCGAGCGCTAAGCAGAGATATGCGCGCGCATTGCGATGCAACGCACGCGCAGCGCCTCTGCCCAAGGTCGCCATGTCTCCGTATACCATATTACCATCCGCGACAATCGCATGCAGCCCTCTAACGATATACGAAACCTTTCTTTACATACTAAGCTAGCATTAGCATTGAACCCAAAAGCTTACATCTACAATATATACCTAATCTGATTATCTCGTTGCGAAATGAATGAAATTAACAAAGTAAGTTGTCGTTTAAGACGTTATCTTCTTATCCATGTATTAGCTGTAACGACATGGTTCATGTTATCAAGCGAGTTGACAATAAACAATGGCTGGGTAACCTTGCGCTGAGGTGAGATAATATATATGCCGTCAGTGAGTACTTGCACGAGATAAGCGAGAGCTCTACAAGCAAATTAGTAGCTTAGAACACGTCACCTCGTACCTACATATATAATATTGTATAATAATTACCTATGTACCTAAAATGAGTTGTAGAAAATGTGAGAGAAACCATTTCAACGCTTTATTAATGAAAACGTGTTCTTTTGTTAATCATAGAGCTGCAGCTCTATTGTGTTTAATTACAAATGCTAAAGGATTTCTGTTTTCATTCGACTGAAGTTTAGAACTGCACTTAGAACTTAAAACACTTTAGACAAGCACATGTTGAAGCTTATACACTTTGAGCACAATTTAACAAGTAGCTAGACATCTTTCGTATGAGAACAGAGGCCTACTCCTATCATGGATACGGCAGACTGAAGGAGATGTGTACTTCCAGATGTACTTAGCGCAATACGGGTATCTGAGTCCCTCTGTGAGGAATCCTTCGAGCGGGCACATCATGGACGAAGGGTCGTGGCGACGAGCCATTGCCGAGTTCCAGAGCTTCGCCGGACTGAACGCTACAGGTAAGGGTTATCTACGGCTAAATCGGCTTATCGCTCGAAAGCCTGTCATTATTCTGCATTTTAGGCCTACTGGTACCTACATTAATCATTTAGGATAGGTAATAAAGGTTCCGAAAGGATAATTATGTCTAATAATAAAAGCAATCATTATTGTTTCCTTTAGAACAACGGTCTTATTTCAATGCTCTGATAAAAATTCAAATTCATTAAAATAATTTAAATTTTCAAATCACATGATGTTAATATTTGCATTACGTACGGAGTAGGTCTGTTGTAGGTAATAATGATTAATATATTTATCTTATGACACTTGTTTGAAACTCATTTATATTCAAAATAGTGTCCTGATCAAATGATGTCTTAAAATAATGATTCAGTGTGCGAAGGTGTCGTTGTCCTCAAATCTTCACGGACCATTACACTTTGATCAAGAGACAATCAATTGTGGTCCGAGAAAGCTGCAATCATTACTTGTTGAAATTTTAATGTAAAACAGTTTGCGCAAGCCATGATTACGATCTGTTACTTTGATTAAATCAACATTGTATCAGTGAGTTTCTTCTATTGATCTGATGGGAAAATATTACCGACACGATTTATCATTTTAATAAAAACACATAACAAAAAACACTGCCCATTTATCAACACATACCAAGATCATAAATAGATAATGTGTGGCTGCCACATTAATTACAATTCTTTCACATAAATTATAATTCTATCCATCTTTAAATAATGATTTGAATCAATTATGTTAATTGAGTTAAAAAGACCATCAATCAAGCTCCTATGTAAAACTGCATCATTTATGTATAGCAACTTATGTAACGGTGCGCTAACAGTGAGACATGAGTGCAAGTGACCAAGCGTTTCTTGGATTACCAAGGTTGACATAATTAATATGATGTTAGCCTACATCCGGACCTCTTGACCTTGCAAAATAACCACTGAAACTATCCGTCTGCTAGCCTGTCATTTCACCAGGGTTATCAGTTGGACTGAAGCCAACTAAGATTCCACAATGTACATTTTTTACTTTGTCTACCAGAACGGATCAAAAGCCTTTGTGATCACCTATGATGATAAGAAGCTACGCTATGAGTACTTGCTTTGAATATGAGATTTGCAAATATTAACATTTCAACGGTAACCCTTAAATTAGCCGGTTGTTAGTTCTGTACAGTTGGTCGGGCAGCCTTGGTCTCATCACAGTTATTACAATCACACACATCCACGAAGCAATTTATAAGTCTGCCAGATCCACAAGCGAGTGTTTAAACACGCTAGAATTATGTGGGCTGAGCTCGGCTCGTCTTGTACTCGTACGTGCCTTGACACGAGAAGTAGTTTATTGGTCTTGACTATGACTGAAGGCAATGTTGTTATGTAAGCAAATAACGCACAGACGGCACATACAAATACATAATTCATTATCGGTCACTGCACGAGTTCGGATGAGCTTGTCAGAAACACTACCTACGTTATGATGCCTCAAAGATTTAATGATGACGTCCACTCACACAATAATAAATATATTGTTAACTTGCTGAAACATAAGAGCATTATCTACGTTAATGTCTGTTTATATTAATGACACGCGTTCATTAATTCCTCTTCCTGTAATACAGATATTAAATGTGAAGTAGTTTTCCTTATGGCGTATAAATTTTAGAAGAACATTGTTATTCCCCGTAACTATGAATGTAAATCGATCGCGCCGCCGTAGAATTCCAACGCACAGCTGATCAGCGGTCGGGGCGACCATGGTTCCTCATTATTCATCGTTTTCCGTGTGCGGTTTTGGTCGATGTGATTCTGTAATTACTTCCTTGTCATCGTTCGTTACAAAAAGTCTATGTTTGTCCTTTGACACCCCGGAGTGTTTTACAATGCAAATGAGATAATAATTGAAATTCAACTGTTCTACCGCACGATCCTAAACTGCCACGGTAGTAAGAACAAAGATGATATTAGTCATGGCGATTTAAAACTGCAAATCACACGCTCATGTTTTTTTTTAATGTAATTTCTTTACGTTTGTTTACAGGTGAATTAGACGAGGAAACAACAAAAGTAATGTCATTGCCAAGGTGCGGCGTGCGAGACAAAGTGGGCTTTGGAGAGAGCCGAGCGAAGAGATACGCGCTGCAGGGTGAGTGCCCGTCATTTAAATATTATTAATCATCACATTGTTCAAATGAAATATTTATTTGGACATGCCCATGATCAACCTCAACAAACATTAATTTTCCGTGAATCGCCTGTAAATATATAAACACTGTTGTTTGTTTGTTTGTGTAGGTTCAAGGTGGCGTGTCAAGAACCTTACCTACAGGATTTCCAAGTATCCGTCGAAGCTGAACCATGCCGAAGTTGACACTGAACTTGCCAAAGCCTTCGCAGTGTGGTCGGACTATACGGACCTTACCTTCACGCAGAAACGGACCGGACAAGTCCATATTGAAATCAGGCAAGTTGAAGCCATCTGCTTGGTTTGCTGGCGTGTCAATTCTCAATTATGCTTGGATTTGAGGCACAACGGTTATTTTCTCTACTACTTTGTGGTCTCTTGTAGAATTCAAAGTTTGAATTCAAAGTTTCATAACTACCCACATAATAATAACTTGCATTTGATTACGTCTGTTTCACCTATTAATATAATTTATATGGCTAAACTGATAAAAATTGCAACAGTCGTGTCATTGAAACCAGAAAACTACAAATAACGTTGCCAAAGTAACCCCGGTCTTAAGTAATCTGTCATTTTGCTTCTGCGACTTTCTGTTCAATTTCGCATTGTAACGTGCTTAATCGAAAGTTTATTCAAAAATTAGAATACTGTTCGTGCGAAACGAAGTGGGAACGAAATGAGTGTTTGGTAGGCATCGTGCATCATTTAGATCTGTGCACAGATATTGAAATCGTGCCACTGGCCGTGCCGCATTGTACGTAGGGTTATTTGAATCACTCATAATAGGTTTTTGGTCACAATCCGCGGGTAATCTTTGTTGCGTAACTACGTGAATGGTTGTCATTGAGCGTTGGACGTAACTACTTGTAGTAATGCAAGTTACTGTGGATTCGCGATGTTCATTGATCGGATAGGCCGTCTTATTACTGGGTTTTAATCGTTACTACGATTTTATGGTTGGTCGTATTGCAGATTTATGTAGATAAATTTTCTAAGTGCTATTAAGTAACATTATGTATTTTCCCCTTAGGTTCGAGAAGGGAGAGCACGGAGACGGCGATCCTTTCGATGGTCCTGGTGGCACTCTTGCCCACGCTTACTTCCCCGTAAGTATTCTACAAAATACGAGTAGTTCGTACGACTACTACAAAGATTGTCTTAACAGCTCAAAAAATTGCCCCGTTACATATGGTTTAAAAATAACGCTGTGGTTTATTCCTTTTCAACACGAGCAAAGCTATTGTGACCACAATAAATAGCATTTAGGCAAATGATATTTTACTATTCAGGCCATGTCGCAATGAACAATTGGCATTATAATAGGTTGTCCAGCATAGTTTTTTATTCGTTTCGTTGTAAGTAACGATACTAATCGTAAAGTACCTGACGAAATGTCTGACGCCAATGTAGCTGTTTTTTATTTGACTAATAGATTTTTTTTATAGCTTAACAAACGAAAAAGTCATGGAAAGTCAGTCAGCTAATTCAGTGTCATTGCCTCTACAGAAAAGCCTTGTTTGTTTTACAACATTGATTGCATTAGGAACAAGCAATTATGTTCCATGTTATCAGATGAAACAACTCGTGAACTTACAACAAAATAGAATGTCCCATTATGTGGTTACAAATAAAACTAACGGATGTCACAGATTGTCGCCTAAATAGTGAAAGTTCCTTTGTAGCGATAATGAGATAATAAAACGTTTGATTGTGCGAAACAAATTATTATATTTGTTCGGTTTACTACAATGTGTTCTAACCATTATTGTTATTCTATTCAGTATGTGCCGCACTTGTCACTAAACACTGAATATACGGAACACAGACTTTTCTCTTTAGACAGTTCGCATAAATTACGGTGAAAGACGTAAAATATTTGTATAGTTAGAAAAACCTGTTAATATTGTCGTGGTTTACTGACTGACTTAGACTAACGTGACCGAGCCTTAATTTGAAAGATAAACGTCAGATTTCTTTTTAAATTTTTTAGGTAGACTCAGTTGGCACAAGTAATCATGTGGAACTGTCACTAAACAAGTATTGATGTTTTTAGAACAAGCAAAAATTAGGTAGTCTAGTCTTGCTCGAAAGGATTACCTACCTTGAATATGTTTAATTCTAAACAAAAAAGAGAGAAGACATCAAATACGGTTTCACAAATGATATTCTTGTTACAGTTGGCAAATCTGAAGTAGGTTTATTTGGTCTGACGAAAAACACTACAAACAGCAATCTTCAATTTTAGGAAGGAAATAGGTAGTTAGTTGTAATAACATAAACATCCGTTTATCTCTCACAAACCGGTCTTATCACCCAACAAAATTAACGAGAGGTATTGCAGAATCAATCACTGTAATTGCCTACTAAGAATTGTATGTACATCTGGCTGTTTTATAACAATATGACAATTATTGATCAATTGAGTTATGATGTTGATTTTCCTCAATGCCTCGTTTGTGCAGGTGTACGGAGGCGATGCTCACTTCGATGACGCCGAGATGTGGTCCATCAACTCGAGGAGGGGAACCAATCTCTTCCAGGTAATTATCGAATCACTGTCGGATTAAATGCTACTTGATTTGTTAAGCCCGGTTTATGACTTGGGAATTAACAAGAAAAATTTCAAAATTTAAAAAACCCCCGACACATTTTTTTTTCATGCTACCTAATTTATCTAGTACATAGTAGATACGCTTCGATCGGCAATCTATTGAACACGTAATTATCTTGAGAAAACAACTCGATTCAAACAGTAAAACGCCCGTAACTTTTGTGTGGCTGAACCGATTTTATTCAAACATAGTTAAGAACACTCACGACAAAATCACCTTTCAAACAAAAGAACTAAATCAATCTCGGTTCATCCGTTTAGGAGCTATGATGCCACAGACAGACACACAGATACACAGATCAGCAACACACGTCAATCTTATAACACCCCTCTTTTTTCCGTCGGGGAATAAAAACGTGTTAAACCTTACTTTATACCAAGGGTTTCCCGCCTAAATAAGAGTTTGATAAATACTCAATCGAAAATTCTTAATTTAGAAATGGGCAGGTGTTATCGTAGTTAACGTTGCAGTTAAGTAAGTTAGGCCCACTTGCACGAAAAGCTTAGCACTAGGTAATATTTTCAAGTTTACCTATTGTTAACAACTAACTCCGAGTTAAGTTTTACGTGCAACTGGGCCTTAGAGTTCTGGATTATTAAGTAAGTTAGAGAAACCTATTTAATACAGTTTTTTTTATATATAATGCCACAGCTGAAAAAAATCTTCTGTCTAATCTTTTCCATTAAATAAAATCTTCCATCCGCAGGTGGCAGCCCACGAATTCGGTCACTCACTAGGGTTGTCTCACAGTGATGTGCGCTCAGCACTTATGGCTCCCTTCTACAGAGGATACGACCCCGCCTTCCAGCTAGACCAGGATGACATCCAAGGGATTCAGGTAAATACTGATAATTTTATTTAGAAAAAGTATTCACTTAGGTTATTGTTTTTAAATCATCAGTTGTTTCATCTAGTCATTGTTAATACAGAGACTGACCACTTTTTCACTGACCCGCAAGTCAATTGTTCTACTACGCAAACTGCCGCGCCGACTCCATCATGACGCCTAACATCACTTCTAAAAAGGCTAGCGCTACGAAGAAAGAATGTCCTCCCTAAAATCTAAACACACAACTAACTTTAATTCTAATCCCCAGGCACTATACGGTCACAAGTCTCAGACGGACATCGGAGGCCCAGTACCTGTCGCACCATCAGTGCCCCGTGCCACCACTCAGCAACCTTCAGCCGAGGACCCCGCTCTCTGTGGAGACCCCAAGTTCGACACCATCTTCAATTCTGCGGACGGCGGCACTTTCGTATTCAAAGGTATGGAAATTAGATGTTGTGGGTGAACTTTTGAGATTGATTGAGTGTAGTTAATTTTTGGAAACGAAGCGAATTTTGGCGACTTCGAGAGTTTTATGAAGCTACTTTTGTAACTTTTATAGTCAACAAACTACTGAACAGTAAAGAAACTACTGAACTGTTGTGTAATATTTTAATAGCGAGTGAAGAAAGGCCTTCATAAGGTAGACTAAAAAAGAAAATACAAACTATGATAAAGGCATTTAAGCTCCCAAATATTAACGCGGTACTGGTCGTGCGTCAGTCCGGTGACTATCAATATTGGACCTCCTTTTGGACGGTTTTGTTTGCAAAATATGTAGTGATTTACTTAACCTTTGTAGGTTAAGAAGAAATTCTTGCACCCACGATATAGAAAGAAATTCCTATTGTGGGAATTATTAAAAAATTAAAACATAAAAACTGTGTAAAATATTATAAAACATCCAAGTAGACGTAGAGTAGAAGGCAAAAGTAGCGAAAAAATATCGTGTTGGAAATTATTTCTTTTAAAGCAACACTATTAATTACACTAAAAAACCATGTTTCACAAGTAATGTACATGAGTCAATAAAAAATACAACATTTTTTCATATCTTCTATCCTAGCCGTTGCTAAGGAGTAGGCTTTAAAAAGTAACAGTTTTAAGGCACTAAAGCGGAGCAAGGGCGTTAACTAATCCTTCCTTCGTTTCGATTCCAGGCGAGCACTACTGGCGACTAACCGAAGATGGTGTCGCAGCCGGTTACCCTCGTCTGATCTCCCGCGCATGGCCTGGTCTGCCCGGCAACATTGATGCGGCCTTCACTTACAAGAACGGCAAGACTTACTTCTTCAAGGGCTCCAAGTACTGGAGGTACAACGGACAGAAGGTCGATGGAGATTATCCTAAAGACATTAGTGAAGGTAGGCTTTTGTTCCTTAATCGCTCTGTATTATGAAATCTTGCGATGGCTTTAATAATGTGTTTGGAATCGCTCACTAGTACATACATGGATCTGAATAGGTTACATGTGCGGTAACTTTTTTTTTTTTTTTTTTGATATCCCATAAATATATATAGAAACAATAGTTCTTGTATTAATTCCTTACTGTTTGGTCCAGGTTTCACCGGCATCCCAGACAACCTGGACGCTGCTCTAGTCTGGTCAGGCAACGGCAAGATCTACTTCTACAAAGGCTCGAAGTTCTGGCGTTTCGACCCATCGCAGAGGCCACCCGTCAAGGCCACCTACCCCAAGCCCCTCTCCAACTGGGAAGGCATTCCTGACGGCATTGATGCTGCTCTGCAATATACTAACGGTTACACGTACTTCTTCAAGGGAGGATCTTACTGGCGGTTTAATGATAGAACTTTCAGTGTAAGTACCATAAGCTATTTGGATGATGCTTTGTGGCTAAAATTGCTAATCAGAGCTATGATTATGCACTGACCTCCAATTTTCCTGAACATGGTGTGAAGTTATGAAACCGTAACTCTGTAAAATACGCTTCAGTAATAATGCTCGTCACATTACGCTGGTGGATTGGTATCACCAATATTAGTAAACCTAACTCGTCATTTCAGGGACTCATGCTTGTAAAATCTCCAATGTATTTATATGTTTTGATTGCACAGGTGGACTCAGACAATCCAGCGTTCCCGCGGTCGACAGCATTCTGGTGGCTCGGCTGCAGTAGCGCGCCGCGCGGCACAGTGGGAGGTAACGCGCGCCTTGCCGACGCCAACGCCGACGGCGACGACGACGTTGGAGACATTCTGTTCGACGCAGGTAGGCGGACACCCAGACCGCGCGACAATGACGACACACCATGACTATAAACTTACTGACGTGACAAGACGTAGACTAACAAAAGATGATGTTAGCTTTCAGGCTTGCCGCAGGCTAAAACTCGCACTCAGTGCGAACGACTAAGGTCATTCAGAACCCCTTAGTGCTTTGGTTTGACTATAATGTTTGCCGCATCAAAATCCATCATTTATGTATGAAAATATTTTTTTAGTCAACAAAAGACTTCAACGCGAGACCAGTGCAGTCATTGTCCGTTTGAATAATTAATTTGGATACATCTAGTTTGTCAGGTTTATTTTACTAACCTGTATTTTCCTATTAAACAATTAAATGTGTTGAAGTAGGATTCAAAAAAGATACTACGAGTACTTACTTCAATTTGCATCTGGATAAAAAAATAAATGGAAAATACACGCAGTGATGCCGCGTGTATGTAACTTGACTGACCAATCTCCCTGTTTTAATTGCTGTGTTTTGAACTAAAGTACTATCAACTGCTTTGTTTCAATTTGAAATAGCTGCCTAGAGGGAAACGACACATTTACCTTAATTAAAATAACTCCCTTTACTATGACAAAGAGAGTTGACCATCTCATTAATAATGACAGTAGGGACGAACCACTCGTCGACTCCACTGTTCCATGTTTGCTCTTGTGTCTATATGTGGATGTCTGTCTATTAGTTGTTTGTAAACCCTTCTCATAAATCTGTTGTCCAATAATTCTATGTTGTTATAGAACCAACTCAATTGTAAATCAATACCTACTTCTTAATTGATTTTGTTACAACCTATTCAATGTAATTCCTATTAAACCTTCTACGTTAATTTCGGTGACGGTTTTCATGTACTAATAAATTAACATTAATTATAATTTTCATTTGCTAATCGATTTACTACTAAGAATTTAATTAATTTTCAGCTTTACTAACTGCTAACTTGTATTGAAAGCAACTAACAATGTTACTGGCTGAATAATCTTGTCAGATTAGTTTCCTACTAATGAAAATGAGCATATTGCTTAAGATGACCGCAATATAACAAACAGTAAGAGGTGTTGCCTGTGTGGTGGCTTGTTGAATGAAGCAGTGGCTGACGGTGGCCGGTCCTTGACCTCGACGACTTCGCGGCTTCTGGGCGCATCCGAACCTACCTGCTGTTGTCATAAATTGCGGCAAACTCACCAAAACAAAGCTAAAGTTTATGCTTTAGTTCTCTCTTTGCACCAAGTTTGCTGCAGTTTTTACAACGCAGTCGAATTGTTCAATGTCTTCGGTGAAAAATATAATTTAGTCTCACTAAGCAATGCAAGCACAGTTAATTATTAGCACTAGCACCAAATTTAGTAAACCAGTTAAAGTTTTTTTTCTACACATTTGTTAATGGGTAATATTTGCCGAATCGATTATGTTTAAGTAATGAGATTGACTTTCGGGTTTTCACGAGTTAAATGATTTTCACTAAACATTACAATAGCCCTTGGTTATGTATTTCTCTTCGAGCTATTTTGAAAATAAGTTTTCATTTAACAAAATTACGCTCGTCGATTTGGCAAATTTCGTATCCCAAACTTGTATTGATCCAATATTCACTATTTTTGTTCAGTGTTTGCACCAAAATTTTAAATGTGTCTGTTTTTAATCACATAGTTATAACGTCACCAACAACAATCAGTCACCGTGTTGTGATATCAATTAAACATCGGTGGCTGGAGAGTGTGCACTTGTCCATGTTTGTGTGTGTTTTGTTTCTAGGTGTAAAATCATCCGCACCCAGATCATTCTTCTGGTTCAGGAAATAGCCTCGATGGAGTGTTCCTGAATATTGTACATAGAGAAATAACATAAAGAACAAAGACTCAATTAGTTACATACAATATAAGAATACCAGTGAGATTATAGAACATAAGCGGTGATTTTAGTACCGGCGAGCTTGTCGCGCGCTGCCTGTACGTTTCTTTCATTCACTTGCATGTTTAGCATGGTAGATAGAGCTTGCGAGCGGTGGAGGCATCTCGCCACCTTATACAGCTTTGTATATTATTATAACGCTTCGCTTTGCTCATACTTACTTTATTTATAACTCATACATTCAAGGTAGATATATCTTGAGACGGCCAGGCCGCATCTCAAGGTTTCATTGCATCCATTCTATCATGCAGTGGCCATCAGCTGCCTTAAGATTTATCTATCTGAAATTTCATGGTACCGGTTCATTAAATAACTTATCGAGCCTAGATCTCGGGATAAAGGTGAACTTTTACTGTGGTGTAGGAACTAACTTTTTAGTAAGTACAATTAGTTAGAACACGGATTTAAATTACTCACGAATTTGGTAATAGGTGAATAAATAACGCAAAACTATATTTAAAACATAAATCATCGGTTTTCAGGAGTATCCAAGCATAAAATAAACGTAGTTGTGTTGAAAATTTAATTCATCACTGCGTTTATTTTCGTTTAATCGACGAAGATCAGTATCAGTGTAAGATAAAATTTTTGGACCACGTTCATCAGATGGAAGCACGTTTGATTTGGTTTACTAGCACTGTGTATCACAGATTTTATATTCAATATCATAACATACAAATATACTGTTGAGAAAAAAAATGGGTACTATATCAGTAAAGATATTGCACAATAGCAATTTTAATCCTCATCTAACTAACCTAAAAAAAAGGCTTCCCTTTTTCAATTTCATTTTCTGCAAGAGCGGGATAGTGGCAACTATATACTTTGAAAATACTAAATACATAGGCAAAACGCTGACATTAAAAAAGTCAATGGTGTCGTAGTATTTCTGATACACGTCATACAAATATAAATAATTATAACAGTTGCATGGAGAATGAATTCTGATTGTAATTATTATTGTTGACATAAATGTCCATGACCATATGTTTTTATAGATAAGTTTTGTGACTAACACAAGCGTGAAGCATGACTCTGACTCACGATTAGTCAGTGAGTTTATCTTAACATCAAAGTAGATTTCTTTGAACAAAAATTAAAACGGTAATTATGAAATTAGTGGTTCTGCGGTTAAACGGTTCTTGGAAAACTAAAAATTAATAGATCGTTTGAAAATCTTTGTATAGAAGTAGTTTGAATGCATGTATATAGTCGAATTTACAGTGATGTCTGTCGTTACCTGTATATAATTCAAATACTATTCATGAGATCCAATTAATAAGGTTGTAACTTATATACATAATAATTCGGTTGTAAAAGAGAATGATGCCCGTAGTACACTCTAATTTTTGTAAGCTTTAAAATAGTGAATATTACAACTCATTTAATTCTACAACAAAGTATTAAGATTTCATGAACAGTATAAAGTTGAAAGCATCAAGAAAAGGACCATGTAAATAGCATGGAAAAGTAGTTAGTCGTAGTTGCACATATTAGCGGTACCGGTGTCGGGGAACTAAAGTAATGTTGCTCAAAGCAAGTTGATGTTTCAGTGGTGAGCGTTCAGTCTTCAGGCGCTAGACTGTAACTTGAGGTTCACTCGCGGCCCCGAGTCGTTTAATAGGAGGCTTTCACCCCTCCGCCGCGTCTTCACTCATCCGCATCTGTAGGTTTATTTTTATTTCATTATGATTTCGTACTGTTAATACCAATTCTTCTTTTTTGTTACAGTCAGAATATAAACCTCGTTCATAGTTGATGCTAATTACGAGCGATTGTCAACTGAGTTTTGTATCAATGACATAAAGTTTAAAATATAACATCAACTATTTCTATTTATTTACTTATGGAATTCACAAATTCAAATTCGAGAGAATTGGAATTCACAGTAACTGAAATTGGCAAATTTTACATTTGTGTAATCGTTTTGTTATGTGTCCAGTGTCCTAATGCACTATTTATTAAGTTGTAACTTTATGTAAGGTTGGTAAACCTCACATAGCACAGTAGCACGATAGCATGATCGAATGCGGGCACGTTCATTTGTCCCAAGCCGGGTCTTAATGGACCGGGATGAATCTGTCTGTTTTTATTTGGATCAATGATGATGAATTCAATGAATGGATTCATCCCTGACTTCATGGTCAAGTGACTGGGTAAAGTGGACGTGTCCATGAACAGCTAAAGTTCGTGTAAAGCAAAGTGTGTTGTGTGTGCAGTTGGGTCGGATTCTGGCGACAACAGCGGGCACAGCGCAGCGAGCGCGCGCGTCTCTTTGACGCCGCTGTCACTGGCGGCGCTCGCCGTGCTGGCAGCGCTGGTGTCGCAGGCACTGCGGCCGCGCGCCTAGCGCCCTCCGGCCCCGCTGCTCGGGCCCCTGGGCCACGTATCCCCGGGCCCCGCCGCGCGGACTGCGGCACTAACTGTGATGATGTGCTGTGTGCCTGGACGCGTTCGGTATATTGTGTATAGCGAATGCGCTGCTGTGATGACGAGTGCGCCTTTTTTATACTGCGAGAACGATAATTTAATGCGAAGTCATAGTTTTTATACTTAAGATAAATAGATGATGTAAGCTCGTGTGTGATATTGACGTAAGCGACGATTTTGATATTAAAATATTTAAAGATACCACAATCATGCCTTTTCTTTGAAATCCTTACATTCCAGGGAAGAATAATACTCGCGTTTGTATTTTTAATCGGTTTATTTAACGTTTTTCTGTTTTCCCAATAATTCTTCTTAAGTTATTAATTACAGTTTTAAATATGACAATATTTTTCGTTTTTATTCCATTTTCATAAACGCATTTTTTTAATAAACATCTTCACAATTCATCATAACACGGTCGTGCGACCTACTGTCTCAATCGTTCTAACTCTTAGGAAAATGCAAATAATAGTAAATTTCAAAATCTGTCTACGATTATTCGAACGTGATTAATCTTACTTCGAGTGTCGAACGATGTCTACATGCGACGGTGGCGCCCCGCGACGTCTTCGCGGCTCTACGCGGCTACGTGAGACCGCTACGGGCTACGGCGTAGCGGCGTAGCGCCGGGCGCGGCCGCCACCGCGAGCCCTCGTCGCACACTAACACTTTAATCATTTAGAAGGCGTAACATAAGACTTATTACACGATCACTACTCGAGAAACACCTACAAACACATCCTAGATCATATCAATATATCTGAGCCCGCGTGTGAGGAAGGCGCCGCGACGCCCCGCCCTCGGCGTGCTTACCCTTGTCATCATTATGAGTTAAGATTTTAGTCTACACTACCTTTCTCACTATGAATTAGGCAATTTAATGATATTATTTATAGAGATTAAAATTATGTTTAAGCAGTCCTGATGACAGATCGACAATTATTTTAATGTACTTTTCATCAACAGTGCAATCCTAACTACATAGTTTATCAAAACGATATTTAACAAAAACGTTCAACTTCGGTATATCATGTGCTTTTAAAGTCGTCATAATCATACATATATTTATATGATCTAGAACTTATCAGGAATAAATGAGACCGATGCGATTCTGTACAGAACACGTAAGAACTAAGACGAACACGCAACCACACGTTCAGTGTAAACAGTACAAAACGTACTTAAAGTGTAACTAAACGATACAGTAGGATGTAAGGCTACAAGTCTCACCTAGAGCCAACGTAACGCTATCAAATTAACACAAAACATTTACTTTTAATGGAAATAACACTAATGACATTCATTATATTTATACTAATTTATGAACAGACGTCTCAATGAAACAAATAAGTAGATAGATCGCAGGCATTTCATCCTTGTTAACAGCACAAGATTCGTCTATGTTCCTAAACGTGTATTAAATACAGACATATGACGTCTCTAACAACAATTTGGTGCTAGTACACGAGTCGCCAGTTATTTTTGACAGAACAATTTTTCTGAAACTTGTTTCAAAGATTTTCAGACCTATATTTGAATATTGAATGAATTCTTCTATCATTTCTGTGAAAACTTTTGTGTTTTATTCAAGGATTAATAATAATTTGAATGACATTCCTACTTAAACATGCCTGGGGATCGAGTTAACTTAAAGCGCTTCCTATGTTCGTGACTTAACTTACAGCCTACCTTGTCAAAGTATTGCGGCGAACTTACTTCGACAAATACACAAAGTTAGAACGCTATGCTGTACAATATTTACTACCTCCCAAGGTCAAAAGATTAAGTAGAAATTGATGAATTTAAAAAGAACACTACTAGTACTATTAATCCATACCAATATTAATTATAAATTCGAAAGTAACTCTGTCTGTCTGTAACCTTTTCACGCCTAAAACACTGAACGGCTTCGAATGAAAATTGGCAAGGAGATAGATGACATCCTGAGGAAGCACATAGGCTACATATAGTCTCAAAAAAAATAGTAGGTAGGTAGGCTAGGGTTGGTAGGGTGGGGTGGTAGGGTAGGTAGGGTAGGTAGGCTAGGGTAGGTAGGTTAGGGTAGGTAGGGTAGGGTGGGTAGGTTAAGGTAGGTAGGGTAGGGTAGGTCAGATAGGTAGGTATGGTAGGGTAGGTAGGTAGGGTAGGTTAGGTAGGGTATGGTAGGTAGGTAATAAGGTAGGATAGGTTAGGTAGGGTAGGTAGGTAAGAAGGTAGGATAGAATAGGGTATGTAGCAATTATATTAGG
Source organism: Orthosia gracilis (assembly GCA_947562075.1). Lineage (NCBI taxonomy): Eukaryota > Metazoa > Arthropoda > Insecta > Lepidoptera > Noctuidae > Orthosia > Orthosia gracilis. The sequence goes on from OX387268.1 coordinate 48,143,835, forward strand.
GTCAGCTTATATTCTAACCGGATACAGCTGAGTATCAGTATGCTTTTTTGTTCTCAATTCGACTGTATTTCTTTAATGTGTTTTGCCTCAGAACGTTTTACAAGATGAACTAATTTGCATGATTCTTCTTTCATTTGCAGCTTTCATAAGCAGTTTTATTTTTGTAAGCAGTTGCTTCTCATGTGGTCTCATTTGAATTTGACAAAAGATTTGATGAAGAACTTCGACCTCTTCAATAAATAACGGCAAATCTCTCGAAATTGCTGCAATCGCATTTCTGTTTATTGTTTAAACCATTTCTTAACATAATAGCACACCGGTACACTCTACAGGAATACGTAGATGTGTACAGTTCACCCTGGTACACTCTAATTTTACCGTTTTTGTTCAAGTTGCATGTTATTCGGGTAATCTATTAAGCAACTAAAAAGTGAAAAATAAAAACGTTTTTACACAAAAATACAACCGACAGTGTATTTTTTGTAAAAAGTTTTAACATAGAGCGATATTGCCTGTCTGATCTCCACAACCCATTAACTGGCGAAAAACGGTATTCCTTGGGAAGACTGGTAACATCTTGGATATCTGGCTTTAGATAAATATCTACAAATGGCAACCGGGACCAACGGATTAACGTGCTTTTTGAAGCATGAAGGAGCCTCGGTATGTACCTAAGGAATGTTTACCTACGGACCGATCTCGGATGATCAAAGATCGAACAGTTGTTATCAATTATCCACGAGGTCCTCTAGAAACTGGCAAAATGGAGTTTAACTATCGTTTCACATATCTATTTCATTTGAATTTCACCACTTTAAATAGGTCTATCTAGCGGCTTGCTAGTCTTTAGTAGATCTAACCCCCGGATGTAAATATCCAAAAAAGTAATTGACTTCATGCAAATACCTAAGTTTATTATGGAAATGCATGCATGGACTTGGACATCTGTCATGGTATCTGCCTACCCGTGTACCATAAAAACTGCCCGTATAATATATTAAATATATTATTTTACTGTTTATCCTTAAAATGACTTTGATTTATCTACATATTTGTATAGTAAATAAACTCGATTTAATGAAAATATAAAAGTAACATTATCCAACAATTTCAATTTACACAATGTACTCTAAAGAGAAACTTTCGGGGTTGAAACATGAACCGCTTACTTATGAAACTTCAGTTTAAAATAACGTACAAATTGTTAACTCTATTTATATGTATTATGTATTGATACACTATAACTTCATAAGACTTGATACATTTTCAAATGTGTCTTAATTTACTTAATTTTTGCCCTAAACAATTGAAGGCCATATCGTATCGTGTCACTGTAGCCGGCAACAGCAACGTTACTCGATCTCAATCACAATAGGTACTTCTTCAGAGGATTCGCACAATATCGGAGTGACAACACAAATAAAAACATCCATATTTTCATAATTTGCCGAATGTTTATCTCCGATGCTTACTATACAACACAGAAACTCAAAAATCCGCAACTCTCGACATTAATTTACTGCACTAATAAATAGTAAATCAAATTGATATCATGTATTACAAAATCTTCAAACGTGAATCATATTCGTTGTGTCTTAAGGTTCGGATGTGGTATTACAATAGGTGTAAATATTACAAGCCTTGATGATTAATTACTCTTCACCACTAATCCGTCACCGCTTCAATACTTCCTTCAGTTTAGTTTAGTTATACAAACTTGAAACTCCACTGCGTTAGAGTTATGAAACTTTGCCTTTCATTTAATAGGAGATTCATATTTATTAGTTTATTTTAATACCACAACCGAGCCACATCTTACTTTTAATACCCCTAAGCATAGTGACCTCTAACTGGCAGTCATCGAAAATAATAATCATACGTTGTATAAAATATTTGAAATCACCTTTACGGAAACATTTCATCGAACGACCATGAATACATATGTAATAGTACTTATCAGCACTGACTGAGTATAACATCGTTATATGTATTCAAGTACATATCACAGCATTTGAAATAATGTAAAACGTACCGTACATTGATTTGTTTATTACTTACAATGTCGTGGATTTAATAGCTGCTCAAAATGTAAAGGCTACAATTTGGTGTTTTGCTTACATATTATATTACATGTATTTTTGGGAATAATAATGTACGTAAATACACATTTAAAATGCTTAATCATCGATGGACGACCCCGAAAGCCTATACTTCTGTTTGTATTGTGCGTGTGTGTGACAGTCAACTGAGTTGCCGCGCAACCTAACGTGAGGGACTTAACATATAGAACAGTACAACTAGTTAATTCCTGATTATAGAATAATTTATATTGAAATGGACTTGAGGTAAGGTCCGCCACATGGCCGCGAGGCGCGGCAGCGAACTTGAACTGGCAAACGAGTATAGAGTGAAGAACAACGGAACGTCGGCAAGAGAACCACGATATGGCGAACAAACGAACGAGATCTCGGCAGCAGACGGAGCATGGAACTTCCTACGTTCATTATTTCCTAATCTTTACTTTCCAGTGACATTTTACAGCTAAATACATACGTTTTCGTACACTGCTTTACATCAGCTTGTCGTCATATTATTTGTGCGTTAAACATTTACACTTTATTTATGTACATCAAAACATACGTATATTATTTCAAAACATAATGTATACACTATCACCAAACGTTTAAAAAAATATTAAGAATACACCCGTTACACTAAACCTAGAGAGAATGGCACATAGTGTGTATGCGCGTGCGAGAGTGCATGCGTGTGTGTGTGTCGGTGATGCGCGCGCGCCGCGAGCAGCGATCGCCACCGCTCGTCTCACGTCACGGACTATGATATCTTCTTTGAATTACTGCTGATTTGATGTATGCATCAAAACGATTTCAAGAACAGCGGTGTGCTCTTAAAAACTGATATTATTCGTTGCGCTCGTGTGTTGGGAATAGTACTTATATTTGTGACAAAACCTGTGTGTTGTATTTGTAGCAGTTTGTCGAGATACCTTGCAGGGCTGTGGGGGTTTGTCGTTATTGAACAGATGACAAATCAAGGTAACAGTACTTAACATCCGAACCGAACTCCTCTCTTTTGGTCTTTCACTATCTACTCTAATAAAGTGAACGAGTGAAGACATCGATAGTATAGAGTGGCAACACTCACAAGAAGAAATGCACGGTCAATGTGTAAGTTTTAACGAGTGCTCGAAATTGATCCAATTAATTATGTTCTAGTAATTCATTTTCTATTACTAAATTTTAGACATTTTGATAATTTAATTTATATATAGATAGATACACGTAGATACCGTGAAAGAGCGCCTACGCAGTAGGGCAACGATCAACTCGCAAAATGTTGCAGTTTATTTTAATAAATTTTATGTGCACAAAGACCCGACTCACTGAAATGAATTTACCAGAAACTTGCCCTATTAAGATATTCTAGTTAGATTCTTAGATTAAATATGAAATTAAAAGATATTTTATATTTGTGAATTTATCAAACAATTTTTAATTTCGACTCGACTTGAACTTTAATTTAAGTGTTACAATATCTGTAGTCAATTGCAAACAATCGATCTCAAACTTTTTATTGTTAATATCTCTCGAACTCTAATACCTACTATAAATTCTCTTGAAGAGACTAACACTATGATTTTCAACATTTTACTCTCAACTGCGGTTACCAAATGTTATGACGATGCGATGGAGAGACTACACTACCCTTCCCTGTCACAGCGTTAACGTGATGAAGGCAATACAACGAGTGAAACAAACCGGTGCATTTAGCTAAACAAACGTGTAGGTGTGCGCGCGTTCAATTGGTGCAGGTGTCCCACCGGACTGTGAGCACAGCGCACGTGGGGCATGAGGCGCAGGCGCAGGACGCGTTCACTTCAGAGTGAAGGCACTGAGGACCACGAGCGAACAACATACTCGACCGAAACAATAACGACTCACTGATCTATTGTCACGACTTGCTCACACCACCTATGTTCTAATCTATATGGCCAACTCTTTACCGTACGGATATTTTCACGAGAAAATATTATGATAATAGTTGATAAGTCTGTAGACGAAGTTTTGTAAACATCGACTGATATGAGTGTGGAGGCAACAGGACAGCGAGACTGCGGGAGTAGCGCGATATGCCGCGTACATCACACAGACAGACAAACAGATCAGCTCATATTGAAGTTGACACAAACCAAGTCTTAAGAAGCATTAATAGACCTTTAGCACCTTCGGTGACGACGATTAAATATGGGAGTGGAAACAACAAACCGTTTTTGACATATGTACACACGATAAAAACGTAAAAAATAACTTACTTAATATTATTATCATTTATTTGAATACAACAACTACATGCCTTCCGAGGGCAATATTCTCAACAAATGTTCATTCAATAAAGTCTTAATAACCATTAAATTATGTTTTTCATCACATAATGTTTAACGATACTCTTCTAATATTCTTCAAAAATAAAACAAAACTAACAAATGTTGTTACCTATAAATGTTGAAACAACAATATGATGAAGTTCATTTACCATTATCAATAGTCGACACGATATACATATACAATAATATATATTCAAAATCAATTCATATAAAAATCATTTTCAACCATTCTGTATTACCAAAATGTTATTAGATCATAAGACGGAATATATAACATATAACTTTCATTATATGCATTATTCATAATATTTTACTTCTTACAAAACAACAACTACTTCATTAATCCTATATTATTTCATTTATACATAATCATGTATTCACTATTAATTAGGCGTTGACGTGCAGACGCGCGGGTGTCGCGGAGGCGGCGGTGGCGGCGGTTTTAACGCTCGGGGTTCAATAGCCCATGGCTGTGCCGTGATACGCGCTGACGTCACCGCGACGCCCGTGCTCGCTGCACTAGTGCAACATTACAAAAATAACTCTCTAAGAAACCATCCTCCAGTACGAGTATACCTACCTATTGTCACATGTTCAAAAGAGTAGAGTTCTCTCGTCCGGATCGTGTTCCCGAAACTTGTCGCGTTAACTTTGTGCGTCGGAGGTACAAACTAAGGTACGGCCAGAGATCCCAGACGTGAAGCCTACTCTTTCTCCCACGGCGAATGAGGATGCTGAGAATCTCAACCTGTCAAAGCTTGCGGTTATGGCGCGTATGTAATATAAGTATTTTATTGCATCAGGTGTCTGGTCTACATAATAATGTAGTAAAAAAGTATCATCACACGATACCTACCACGCAAAGTACGCTTCGTACACATGTGACTTTGTATGTACATTGATTGGAACTTCATGAGCGACCTTTATGGAGTTATGCTTCCTAACAATTTCATGTAAAATATTGCTTTTATCCATGAAGGTACTCAAACTAGATTGCCGTACATAACTCAAACTGTGTGCCTTATGAACAATGTAACTGTAAAACACTATGTAAAATATACGCAGCATCTTCGCTTAACGCAAAACATGTATCTTTGTTTACAAATCGTGCCAAAAATATTAACATATTGGCCGGAACATCGGCAAACAGCGCTTACGAGATAAATGCATAAATTAATTCATGAGTGAACATTTGGTGTTTCCATGTTTCGGGTGTAACCAACGAGCGGACACTAATATTAAGTTAGAGTGTGTTGTGCGGGCGGTGCGGCGGGAGTGCGCGGCGGCTCGCGTCCCGTGCCGTCGTGGCCGCACGCTACCTATTATTATAAGTTCTGCACTAACAGAGGTTCCGATCGCTGGCAACGATCGCGGGGCGCGCGGGTGCGACGCACGTCAACGTAAAACTATAACCTCGAATCGCGCACTTTCACTAAACGAGTGGGGGCGGTCCAGTGGGTCCGTGCGAGCGCGGCCAGGCCGAGCAGCAGCAGCGCCAGCAGCGCGCGCGGTCGAGGTGAGGCGCCAGCGCCGGCTGCCGCGTACGGCACGGAGCAGCCGGCGCCGCGTTCCTCCACGGCCGGGCAGCGCTCCGCATCCGGCCGCGCCACCTCGGTCAGCCGTAACTCGCACCGGTAGCACAGCCGCCCCTCGCAATACCAGTAGCAGCATTCGTCCCGACCGTAGTTGGACTTGTTCGCCTGCGCACCCGTCTCCGGGATGCGCGGGTCTGAAATCATTTGTTACACTGTATAAGACGAACCGTATCTTACTGTTACATCATTATTTATATCTTTTCGTTTATTTTAACAATGAATTGAGACTCCAGATCTGATGCCAGATTTTAAAAAGGAAGGAAAGTTAAACTGAAAGGTGCAAAGCAACAATTGGTCGGAGACAAAGACTTCTAAGAGCACAAAGAAAAATAAAGTAGCATACAACTCGCCAAAGGTAGCGTTTGCTTTGTGCTCTATCGTTTTGAACTGCGGCCAAGCCATAGCGGCAGGCTAATTGCGCCTTATCTTGAACCCAGTTGATCATTCAACGTATTCGAGTGTGGAGATTGCTAGAGAATTTCACACAAATATCCAGAAAATGCTATCACTTATTCAGCTCTTACAATTCTCCTTTTCCAATAGTCTCATAGTTTTATTAGGTACGACTGGATTGGTTGTGTAAAAACTGAAAAGTTTTCAACTATTGATTTATTTCTGTAGGCGAAAAACAAAAGGTGGTTTAAAAACGTTTTGAACACAATGCCCTATAATATGCAGATCGAAAGGCCTAAGATTCAGTAACAGTAATAGTATTTTTTAAGTGAAACTTTTTAAGCGGTGATTTGATAATTGGACGAGAATGATATAGTGATATTTAAAGGTAGTGTCCCGGTTATTCTGATTTCGTTACATGACACTCCTTCCTGCTGTCATATTTTTCATTATTTTTAAGAAGTTTCACTTCTATCACGTGTACGTGTATTTTTAGCGGTATTTGTTGTATTAAAGTATAGAATTATGGGTTTCAAAGTCAGATGAAACTCGTCGTAAACAACATCTACATAACACAACTAACTAGAATACCTAAGTGTGCCTTCTATTTTTACTTAAATCTTTAATGGCTAGTTTTTCTTTTTGTTGCGTGTAGCATTTATGGTTCAAAAATTTATAACTTTTCTTCTGTTTTCATGATACTTTTATAAATGCAGTGTTTTGTACGGTGATAGTTACGTATATGTGACTATAAATCAAAAGCAAGATGAAAATGGCTGATTGTAAACTGGAGTTTTTCCTAAGTTCGATTCCAGTTTACAACCTGACATCCTGGTCATCTTCAATTATTCAGGTCAGACCACAGAAGGCATTCAAAATGTAGTTAAATGCAAATGTATGTAGGCAGATAATGAGAACTCACCGAGACATAGGAACGTTGGCTCGCCGGCGTACTGTGTAGGGTATGCAGGTGCGCGATCCGCCGGTAGGAAGTAGGGGCAGTGTTGCTCGACGAGCTGGCAGACGGAAAGGCAGGGCTTGAGGCGGACGATAGGCCGGCCGGGGCCCGCGGCGGCGGCGCGCACCCAGCGGCCCACAACGCCGCCGCCGCCGCCGCCGCGCCGCCGGTCCAGGTGCCCCACGCGCTCCAGGTGCCGCGCGTGCCAGCGCGCCGCATGCTCGGCAGACGCGCGCCGCGACCTGCCCCCCTCTTCGCTGCCCTCTTCTGCCCCTTCTTCCACCCACAGTGGCACCATTGTACTGCACGCCCAGCGTCGATAAGTCTCCTGAAACACAAGGTCGAAAAAGCTTTGTTAATTTCCTGGTCGGAGATTGCATTCCAAACTTTAAAAAAGTCAGATAGTGGTTTATTCACACATCAGTCACGTCACAATCAAGTCGCCGATCAGTCACGACAACTTTACGTAGGATTGTTTGGATTCGAATGACTGAAACGCCCTGGTCCGGAAGTATCTGACATGTGGGAACGATGTCCTACAACTTCTAAAAAACTATATTTATTGAGTTCGCAAAAACATATCTAAATGTGTTTCTCTTCAGCAGGCAGACATAAGATTCCATGTAGTAGTTTAAAGCACTCCGCGACACAGATCCGCGGGCACAAAGATCCAGTATACGATACGAATCGGAAGAAGCAGCGGTAATCGACGATCCAATAGATGGAGAGATACGCGCAACGGACCCGCGACTATCAGCGCTAACTCTGATTAAACTAGGCGACATCACTCACTAGCAACCATTTTAATCATATTAGAGTAGTTTCTACGATATAGAAGACATAACTTGCTGTCAGAAATCGATTACAAATAAACAACACCACAGGGTTTCTGTTATTTCGTTAGAGATCCAAATAGCGTCTTTACTGCCAGTTTTCCAAAGTATTCTTTTAGTCACGCAGTCTACTCATTCTAAGTAGTTTTTCGGTTAGTGTTGGGATGACAAAAAATACTAAACAAGCAAATAAAGGATCGTCTTCCTCTCATTCTAGATTATAATCGCTAGTGCTTTTAAAGTTATAGTGAGAATCGTGCAGCGCTCCCGGTGACAGCTAGTGGCGCCGCTAGACCCTTCTCACTTTTATCGTGACAGCATTTTTCATTCCCGCAGGAAATCACGCTCACTAAGCTAGTGATTAATTAGTTATCAGGCCTAAGCGGTATTCACGGCGCATGTATGAAAGGTAGGCTGCAGTGTTATTGCGAACGTCCCCCAGTACAGGGAACAAACAGTCATCGTAAATCAAGTGACCTTTCAGGCGCGCGTGACAATAGGACGGCTAGATAGAAATATGTGGGTGGAATCAAGCAACAGGAATCGGCGGTATATAGAGTTGCTTCAACCTATATACGTACACTATGCATGATAAAGCTCATTATGTTTACAGTGCCATTCCTTGAAAGAAAATTGATAACTTCTTCTACGATTTCTTATGTTCATTTTCTCACTTACTGATTAGAATTACAGTATTTTATATAGAAGGTACAGTGTTGCCAGAACCTCTAAAACAATATCTGTTGAAATAATTTACGGCAAGAAGATTTTACTAAAACTCAGACCTAGCAAATTTCAGAACAAAATAAATAATCATGTTGTAAATTAATAGGTATTAGGCGCATTTAAAACTTAATTAACTCACCGTAATCGACGTAATTAATACACAAAACACTAATGACGTTAGGTATAATGTAATACAAATATTGTGTAACCGTTAACGCCAACATAAAGGTGTATTGCCCTCGTTGTATGCCATAATTGATGTTGCACGTTAGTCGGGGATGCCCCAATTAACACACCCCGATCGCTTAATATCCAATACAATGCCCTTTTACGACCATTCGTTCATCTAACAGCTTGTTGACACTGCATTTGCTCTATAAACATTTGCGAAAGGTTTTTGCTGTACGCAGTAAAACTTGTGATGAAGTCATTTTGAAAACTTAAAGATTATGTATGACTATTTAACCGACTTACCAAAAAGGAGGAGGTTCTATGTTCGACATTATGTATGTTTTTTTTTTATGTATGTTCACTGATATCTCCGTCAATTGAGGACCGATTTCGAAAATTATTTTTTGTTGAAATAGTATGTTCCGAAATTGGTCTCTTTTTAATATGGTGAAAATCTGATGAAGAATGTCGAAGATATACAACAGAACTCTTCAATAAATAACGGCAAATATCTCGGGGCTGCTGCAACCCCATGTCTGTTTACTTTTTATACCATTTCATACCATGACATCACGCCAGTACGCTCTTAATGGGTACGCAGATCTCTTATTTCACCTGTTATGTTCATGTTTCATGATATTCGGGTAATCTATTCTAGTTATATCTTAGGTAGGTACCTTACTAAACAACTTGCCTATTAGGTAGGTACAACTAAAAAGTGAAAAATAAAAAACTTTTAACAAAAAGAAATACTAACGACTTCGAAATAAGAAAACTACAAAGTGTAAAATAACTTAATTTTTGTAAGTCGGTGTCCATAACGCAAAAAAATGGTACCTACAAAACACACCTTATTTGGAAGTCGGTAGTATTTTTTTGGTAAAAAAGTTTTTTTAATTTGGAAGTCGATAGTATTTTTGTAAAAAGCTTTTTTTTTCGTGTTAGTGTCAACACAGATAACTTATCCTAAGTACCTATAATTTCCATTAATAAACCTCTCCATAGCACGCAACGATGTTCAATATACGTAAAGTGGTTGCGTGTTTTATAACTGGCGCAGGTCTATTTGGATTCAGTCACGCTTGGCAATCTATACTATCCCCATAATTAATATTATATTATAAATGCGAAAATAACGTTGTCTTTCTGTCCGTCTGTCTGTCTATAACCTTTTCACGTTTAAACTGCTAAACTGATTTAGATGAAAATTAGTATGCAGATAGTTTGAGAACCTAGGCAGGGCAGGGTTTTTAACCCGGAATTCATTCTTAAGGTGGAGGAAAAGGGGCGGGGTTGGAAGTTTGTATGGTGTACCAATAACTTCTCAAGTACTTAACTGTAACTAAAACGGAACAACTAAATTGTATTGATTTTGTTTTCTGGGGTGGGGACCTGGTGATTTGTTATACAGGTATTCTCATGCCTAACTCAGACACCAACTCCTCACACATTCTAGACTAAGAACATATGTACCTGTATATTTATACCTAAGTTACTATTAATGTCTGTTTTGTGAGGAGTATGAAAAAAAACATTAAAAAAAAGAAAATAACTTACGATACGCAGACGAAGTCGCGGGAAAAACTAGTAATATATACATATATCCTACTTTCGTACTAATATTATAAATGTAGAAGTTTGGATGGGTGCTTGTAACTAAATCACGCCAGAAAGGCTGGACGGTTCTGGATGAAATTTGACACAGATATTGATTATATAGTCTGTAATAGCATATAGGCTTTTTAGCTCTAATAACTAGGTATAATGATCCCTTGGGATAAAAAAAAACAAACGTGGGCGGTGTCTCGGCCAGAAGCTAGCCTGTTTATAATTTTCTTATAGACCAAAACTTTTTTGAAATATTAAAAAAAAAATGGTTCGAGAAAAAATCTCAGGCGAACATATGTACAACAACAGACCTACGCACTATCCGCTGCGTGTCCCGGGAGTACATCATAGTAATATTTTCTAATCACGTAATGCTGGGTGTTGCGGCGCGCGGTGTGCCCGGGTGTCTAACAAATCAGAACAAATGAACATCATGTCAAGCAACGTCGTCTCAGCGGGCGCCGTGCCTCGATCCTACGCTGCGGGGCCGAGGAGGGGGCAGGGTGGTTACAGGAGGGGGCTGCCTCCAACCCTATATCCAATCAATCATAGAGTGGGCGCGATGTGTCGCTCGATAACCGCATCCATGTGAGCTTTCCGTTTATACAATTACCTTAAAAAAAGCCAAGACAAAACTAACGGTGACTTTCTTATGATAACTGTTTTTCACTTCCTGTTTTTTTTTTTTGGTGTACGAAAGACACGATTCGGTTAAGCCTTCTTACGTTACATGCAGTCAGAATAACAATTATGAGCTTAATAGCTTCTGCCAGCGGTTTCGCCTGCGTAAAACTCGGTGATCATCTCAAGGAAACTTGTTCCCGGGATAAAAATATGTGTGATTTCAGATATAATCTATATCTGTGCCAAATTTCATACAGATCCGTTCAGCCGTTCTGGCGTGACTGAGTCACAAAAAGCATCCAAACTAACTTATAATATAAGTAAGATACAGGTTAAGTTTAGGAAGCTTTTCCTAAAGAAGAGGAGAATGTTTGTAGGTGTAACAATATGCCACGAAGAGCTGCGAGATTTGACAATTCAAACATATCCTCTTATAAGCGATTGATGATTCCCAGGTGTGTCACCGGTAATTATGAGGTAAGTACATATTATAATTCGTATATGCTTGCGTTGTTCTTCACATACTTCTGATTTTATTCATTATTTCTTTCATATTCAGTCCATTCTTCTCTGGAATGCGCTACTTCTCGATATCAGGACGGCCACCAATCAATATGCATTTAAGCGGAAGTTACGGCATTACTTTCTACACCAATAGCAGAGTCGTCTCAATCACTTTTCTATTACTTTTATATATATTTATATATATAAGTGATAGAAAGGTATATATATCATATATATATAAGTATGAAATATATGTGTATGTTTATTTTAACTATTCTTCAATTTTTACTTTAATAATTACTTCTATTTTTATGCACCTCCTATGTTATCTCTCTACCATCTTTGGTTGACTGGTAGAGAATGCCTCAGGCATTAAGTGCGCCTATGTACCTGTTTGTTGCATGAAGTATTAATAAATAAATAATATAAAAAAAATCTGGGCATCATTTGGTGTTGCGGAATCCTATAAGCGACGTGCTACGCGATTTGTAAATATTTGAAGAAACAAATTTTTAATTCTGTTTTTATTCTTTCAAACCATGCGACGTGCTACGCGATTTGTAAAAATCATTAATTTAAAAGCTTTGCTATAAAATATTTCACAGGAGAATCTAAGCGGCATGCACTGTATTAGTAAAAAGTTAGAGCTACGAAGTGCTACGACGTGCTACGAGATTTGCCAATTTATTCAAACTGATAATTCCTAAGTAATTTTTCATTCATTTTAAAGCTTAGCAACAAAGCAACGATATCGTAATACGATTAATATTGTCGTCGGTAACAGAGCTAGTGCTACGCCATTAGACCATTTCTGCAGGATACCTATTCTACAATCACAGGGTCAATTGTAGTTCATAAAAACCATTCAAATTCAAGTCCCCTATTATCTCGGAGACAGTAAATGACAAAAAATCTTGTGAAAATTCAGGGAAATCAGTCATTTTTGACTAATTAAGACTGAGATTAGAATGTGAATGTTCCTTAAAAATACGGAAATGTTAAAAGATTTAATGTAAAAGTAACCGTAGCAATATTTACTTATTTTGGCTCCTCGATCAATTGACATATCACCACTACTGATTTTTAAAGTCAACCAAAGTGAAACCCTTATTCCATTTGTTTGATATAGAACTGATATTATCTTGGCTATTTTCCTCCTAATCCGGAGAGGATGCAGTGGATTAATGGAGCCATTTAATTCAACCTTTTCGTACTTTCATACTGCTACGAGATATCCTACAAAAATTGATTACGTTGTCGGGAAATTAGTGATCACTTCAGGATAACTTAACATTTTGGGGCGTATTTATTCATATCCAATTTAATTGATTAGAAGATTTTAATTCAAATTTTCCATATAAAGAATCATATGGTTCACATTTTTATAAATAAGACTGTCTATCAACAAAGTTGGGCGACGTAACTACCGAGAGTGTAAATAGTTGTAGAAAGTCAGTGTCGAGCTGATATTAAAATCTACAATCATTTGTTGTCAGCTCCGTGCTGACAATTTCTTTTTAATGTACCATACCTACAGCTACGAGTATGCGCACATAGTTTATGCCAATACAACAGTACAAGACGATTTTTTTTTTATGGAAGCATGAGCGTTGAATAGTCCTTCGTACAAGTCAGTGCGGTTGTCGGCCCAGTGACCTCGCAAGCCGATTAACCACCGCATCTATATGGTACACTGTCGGCCAATAGCAACGGATGACTCACTCGCAATGATAAATACATTAGGAACTAATAGGCAGTGTCTCGGACTGTATACACATAACTCTCTCGCCAGTGTATTACGATGGGGTCGACTGAAATGATTTATCACGATTTAGGCGGTTACAGTGTTCGGTCATTTAAATTAGGGCCTTAAACTAATAGCTTAAGATCCCAGTGCAAAAATCTACCGGTATATTTTTTATAACTCACCTTTTATCATGAATTATACTTTATAGTAGCATAGATTGCTGCAGGGTTTTTATAAAAAACAAAATATCTGCAGTTTTAAACATTGGGCTCTCGGGTTATAATAACTTGAGTTTGTATAATCGTGGTGAAAGGATTTGTCAGTTAAACCCTGCGTTACTGGGTGCTAGTTGTTTAGGGTGCGCCGGATATTTGGGATCGCATTATGATTCATTTAACACTGCTCGGGGAGGCTCCTATGAGCATCAAATCTAACCTGCGCGCCTGAAGATTCGTAAGAGCTTATTGAGACATAAGACTTCCTCGAAAGCCAATGCAACGGACGAGAGATGTGAATTATGGAAACATACAGATCCTACTCCTCCAAACTACATCACTCCGGCAGAGTATCTGCCTCCCGGACACGAACTGCAGTGGCCAATCAGGCAATCCCTAAACCGATTGCGGACCCAGGTTGGCCGCTGTAGAAACGACCTGGTCAAATGGTGTATATAGACCTATCCAAAACACAGTGCTAGTGTGGACCACTTCGAAAGGTATGGCCCACCTCCTTGTCTGCCCTTCATGCCCAACATCAACATGCCCTTCATGCCAACTGCACTTTTCAGGATTTGAACAGAGCTGTCCGAGTAGCTTCATACTGTTCCGACAAAATCTGAATGGTTGAGACTATAGTATGAATGAATCTACAGAAAAGAAAGAAAGAAAACGAAGTGTACAAATTGTAGTATCGTATCGTTCATCGTAATAGTAGTATCATGTAATAGTCTTATAGAAATCGTTGTTGGATCGGAGTGGTACCAAAAAGTCCGTCAAATTATTTTTAATTACGTTTACAACATCTTCTTAACGAAAACGTTAGTAACTTTAATAATAGGGTTAATGAAATTAAGCGCATTTCATTTATGTTTAACGCTATTTCGATTGTTTTTCTAAGGACGCTAAACCAGCCTCAATGTGATAATGTTCTATTACCATTAACTGACATATACTTGGCACTGGCTAGCCATTCATTATGGTGGGATTGCTGGTAATAAATACAATGATTATGGCCTTAAGCGACGTCTAGAAGCGAATGATACAGCTGTAATACCGACAGAACAAACCACATCAATATAATAAGTATTTTTAAAGATATTTAACATACTTCTTTTGCTTCATTCACGTTCATACATCTAGTCATACACGCACGCCGGTTATGAGTACTGAACACTTGGCCTTTCTGACGAACATCACCAATATGGTCTGTGTTTCCCATGGAAAAAACGCGTGAAGTATGTTAAATATATTTTACTACATCACTACCCAGTAATTAACTAAACACATTCTGAAACCGTATTAAATCCAGTCACGAACACCATTCTCGGAACTATCTCAATGAAAAGTTGTTTATATGAAAACTGCACAATTCTACGAAAGAAATTATGCAAAACTTAACCTCACACTAAGTTATGCAAAAACTTACAGGTTTTACACTTTACCGGGAATAATCAGTGTAGTTAAACTAATAGCCTTTGGGTTTCTGCTTCTTCAAAACAAAAGAAAAATGCTTTACAATAAATAAATACATCATCATCGACCTTTTAATGTTCCCACTGCTGGGACACTGGTCTCCTCTCTGTGAGAGGCCTTGGCCCTTTTTCCACCACGCGGTCCCAGTGCGTGTTGGTGGATGTCACATGACTTCGAATTTTTGGTTGTAAGACATGCCGGTTTCCTCACGATGTTTTCTTTCACCGTTTTGAGAGCAGTGGTGAATAAATAATTTACACAAAGTAAAGTGCCTGTCTGGGTTCGAACTCACGAACTTTGGCTTGTAAGTCGCGGCTGCCACCACTGCTCATCTAATAAATACATAGACTGTTCAAAATCATATAAAAAATTCGAAGACTGAGTTTCGGATATTTACAACACCTATGGGGAATCTTAGTTTTGAAAGTGGAGCAGACCGTATGTCTTGAGTAAAATATTTCTCCCTATTCCGAGAATTAAAGATATGGTATGAGTTAGTGGAGCTCTACCGCGATTTATCAACATCGTACTCAATGGTAAAATGTCATAAATTGTTCTATATATAACTTAAAACAGTCCAAGTGCGACTCAGACTCGCACACCGACGGTTCCGTACCATTATCGCAAAAAACGGCAAAAAATCACTACTTAGCTATTATTTGTTGTTATAGCGGCAATAGAAATACATCATCTGGGAAATTTTCAACTGTCTAGCTATCATGATGTTCATGAGATACAGCCTGGTGACAGACAGACGGACCGCGGAGTCTTAGTAATAGAGTCCCGTTTTTACCCTTTGGGTACAGAATCCTAAAAAGAATATCTGGAAATTCAACCTTTAATCTATCTCTCTAATACCTTTAAACGATCAATTCTTGTATATATATATATATGTTACGGCTAATACCCGAAGTGCGGCTACACCTAGTATTAGCCGGTTGGAGCTTAGGGCACCCCGACACGGACAGGTTAGGTTCGAACGAGATGACGGGAGCTGAAGTGAGCGAGCAAAGCGAGCGAACTCAGCTCGGGGCTCCGTCGACTATGTTGCGTGGCTACACCTAGTTCTAACCGGCTAAAACTAGGTGTAGCCGCACTTCGGGTATTAGCCGTAACATATATATAATCTGAATCTCGGAAACGGCTCCAATGATTTTCATGAAATTTAGTATGCAGGAGGTTTCGGGGGCAATAAATCGATCTATCTAGATTTCATTTTTAGAAAACGTCGTTGTCTCTATTTTCACCCGAGCAGAACTCGCTCGCCCAGGTACTAAAGAGTAAACAGTTTAAGTTTAAGAATGAGAATTTACTGTTGGAACACATTTTTCACACACAACAAAAATATATTAAGCTTTTTAAGCTAGAGTATAATATCACACGATGGTCTGATCAAGTGAAAGAAGCTACGTCCTCAAGCAAATCCCAGCATGTGGTGATGGCAACTTTGGAGCGGAGTCGATGGAGGCAGATTGTCCGCTCAAAGGGGTCCAGTGACCACGATCCTCAGTAATGAGGGACCGACTGAAGAGAGAGAGATAATATAACAGGAAAACCACATTTTAGGATTATCTAGCAGCTAAACTACATATTTTATGTTGAGAAATAATCTGCACTGGAGTGGCAGACTACTGCACAACACTGTAACACTGCTTAACAATACAACTCTACCAAAATTGGCCAGTAAAGTCAAAAATATTTATACCGTATTAGTGGGAATTATAGCAGACATGGCTGATGGATGAGGCGGCCGGACAAGTGTCGACTCACGGTTATCAAATCATGCTCGGCTCATAATATGGGCCCCCATTAACGGTGCCGCCAAACTGCTACGAACCCGCGGTCCCGCCCCACTAAGAAATGTATCAATTCAAAATCATATTTAAGAAGGGCAACATTTTTAAGGAACTGTTTTTTTGATGGAATTTGAGAATTTGTCCGTGATTTACTTTGCTTCTTCGGAGCATTGTTTCTTCTTAATCATACATTAATTGTCATTTCTATCATTTCAGGACATAACTATAATTCAAGTCGTACCATTGATTGTGGAAGACCACGACTACTGTATGTATTAAAAACTTCATTTAATTCTATCCATAAAAAAAAACTGTTTAAAATTCGAATTACAGCTACTTTATTTAATTCTAAATTCCAGCTTCATTTAATTCTATCCATAAAAAAAAACTGTTTAAAATTCGAATTACAGCTACTTTTTTTAATCCCAACTTTTTACACGAAATTGGCTGTAATGTGAATGATATCGGTTGCTTTTAAATAAACCGATGAACAGCTTTTCAGCTTACTTACGCTCATCCCGGCCATTAATTTACTACAGTTGGAGGGAATGTGATGGTTACCGATTGCCGCCCAAGCCCAAGGGCATGCCTTATCTTGCCAACTTTGTAGGAAGATATTTGTAAATGTATTGTAAATATTTCACAAGGCTGGGTTTATACTTTTAAGGATCTTATTATTTGATGAATGTAGTGGAGTATCTTCACATCTGTCAAAAGGATTTAATTTGGTTTACTTTTGATCAACGATTTATTTGTTTAGGGATCACCAACGAGTTACATAACAAAAACTTACAGAAAACATACAAATTGATACACATTACCCTGTTATGCACACTCAATTATAGGTGACTTAATTATATATATTTATTATATAATTTAGTCACCTATAATTGAGTGACTTAATTATCATCATCAGCCTTTTATTAATGTTCCCACTGCTGGTACACAGGGTGAGAGGGAATGGACCGTAATCCAACAAGTAGGCCCAGTGCGGTTTGGTGGATGTCACATGTCTTCGAATTTTTCGTTCTAGGACATGACGGTTTCCTCACGATGTTTTCCTTTACCATTTTAAGAGCAGAGGTGATGAATGAATTTACACAAAGTCAAGCGCCTGCCCGGATTCGAACCCACGACCAACAACTTGTAAGTCGCGGCCGATACCGCTGGGCCACCATTGCTTTCAACTAACTTAATTATAGATGACTTAATTATATATACACTCAATTATAAGTAGCTTACATATTCTTGAGTTTATATGATTTATATAAAAAACTACACAAGTAAATTATAATAACATTCCAATACAGTTTCAATTCAATCAAATTAATATTAAACAGGTTATTATACAGGTTATGTAAAATTATATAAAAACAATACCAAAACACACGCTTAAAATGTAAAATTAAAAAACATATCGGTCACAGTCATACATATTCACGGTAGGTACATCGGTACTTATTTTTGATAACGCAGAAGAAGGATGTACCAAAAACCGAAGAAAACCTCAAAACCGAGAAAGCTCTCAAATGAGTCAAATAGACGTAAATTAATAGCAAGCATTTCAGAATAAAGAGCAAAATTAACAAAATAAACAGACAGCAAACAAACAGTAGCCTCCTGGCGTGGAGTAATCCTCTTATCGCGTTATCCCGGCCTCGGTTGATCAGACATTTTGTTTCCGCTACCTGCGCCGCTCCGCCTCGGAACCAGTCGGAAGTAGTCGGAACCACTCGGAACTAAGATAAGCCGTTTAAAACAAAACATGTATTTGTATCCGTCCTTTATCCCCGGCTGCGTCAACCGACTCCTACTTGTTCTTGGAGGATATCCAACGTGTGCGAATTGTTGCTATACGCGTTATTTTTGTGTACAGCTAAGGAGTGGTATTCCCTGCCGGAGTCTGTGTTTCCCGATAGCAACAATCTAGGGGTCTTTAAGTGAAGAGTGAACAGGTTACTTCTAGGCAAGCGTGCTTCACCGTCGACTACATCATAGCTTGCCATCAGGTGAGATAGTGGTCAAGCGCGAGCCTATTGATAATAAAAAAAAATTTGAAATTAAAACCGATATGTATTTTTCCTCCTTTCGTCGATGATTCTGTTTTGAATGTTTTTTTTTTTAACCATAATTCAGCTACGTTGACAGCGCTAGAATTTGCCTCGAAAAGGTCGATTAGCGAGCACGTGGTACGAGTATACAATTGCATAGAAACAGACCTTAAACAGATAATATAACTTAAACAAAATCATAATCCAACATAACATATATAAAATATTTTTCTAAAATCGAAACTCAAAATGAATTTGTGTCTCACGAATATTTTCTTCAGAGTTAGTTCAATAGAAAACAAATAGCCTTGGGTTTAAGAAAAGGCCTCGTTCTATTATTTGAGGGAAAACAAAAACTTTTCTTTCTTAAAATTAATGAACTCGATCCTGAGTTTGACATTAAAACGTTGGGGTTTTTCGGCGTATCAAATGAACAGTATTAGTTACTTATTTAGATCGATTTTATTAATGGTCGAATTAAAGATCTTAAGTACCATTAAATATCTACTGTAAATTTTATCTTTAAGCTGCGTTGATTCATAAACCATTATTGAATCCGTCTAGACAACAAAATAATATAACTGAAATGCAAACAGAGTCTCGTCATTATTTGTTTATTGAATACTTGAACATGTATCGTTATTCAAATCTTTGTTTAGCTAAGCGCAAAACTTGAAGATATTAAGTTGAAGTTGTGTCGCGGAAGTCATTATTTTTAAAATACTCGGGAACGATATTGGAATTGAGGGAAGAAAATGTTGATGCGCCTGAAGCCGAAGGTACGCGGGGTGGAGGTTCGCGTCGGGCCGCAACGGGCCTAGCCGGGCCGCATCCGTAAACTCTCGGCTGAATAGCGCCGCCGCCGCTCCAGGCACATGTTATTGTGCGCCGATTCCGCCCGTCGTTCCAACCCCGGCCTACGCCACCATTTGTAACAATTTGTTAACTCCGATATCCAAACGGTTACTGTCTTCAAGATAGATGCAATGGCCGAGTAAATCGAATTCATATTCTGGTTTCCTTTTTTGCAAACTGACTTTAATTTATTTCCGTTTGTGATAGTGCAGAAACCAGTATAATATAATATGATTTGATTTGTGAATGATAAATGCTACTTGTTATCTCGTAATATGGCTCTTGTACATTGACTTTGTTATGAAAATGGATTCTTAATATGGAGTCCATGAGCTCCCGATGGGTTCGTGGAATGAGCACTGGGCGTCAGTTTAAAAAAAAATGTCCAAAGAAGTACTGTGTGCTGAAGTTAATGCAATTTTATTGACTTTGTTTTTTGACGTATGATTTTTGTTTTTGAATGATTTTGGCTTTCATTGACTTTGTTTTTGACTTTATTATTTTAAATCTGTAATGATTTTGATTATGTTGTTTATTGACTGTATGATTTTTATTTTTGAATGATTTTATTTTATTGACTTTGTTTTTTGATTATGATTTTTAACTATGATTTTTTAATGATTTTGATTTTGTATTTAATTCCTTAATGACTTTGACTAACGTGACTTTTTGATTTTTGTATTCTGTTTTTTGATCATTTCGATTTTGACTTTTTAATTTTGATTGACATTATGGTTTTGATATTCGTTTTTTTTTTAAATTATTTTAGTTTAATTTTAATGTGTTCTATATTATTTACCAACTTTGATTATTTTACTGATTTAAACTATATTTAACTAATACTTTTTAAATTTTACTAGGTACTTACGAATTTAATTGTATAATTTATCAAATAATTATCTTATAGAATTTATCTCAAACTAGCTGTCCCACGCGGCTTCGCTCCCTTCAACTGACTACCTGCATACCCATTTACCCTACCTACCCTACCCTACCCTACCTATAATACATACATGATTGTTTGCGTAATTTTAACCGCTTACGCAGTGCACGCTACGGAAGCCCAAAAAGGAATATTTTTTTACCGTTTTTGCAACATTTTGTATTTATGTTCCGCTCCTGTTGGTCTTAGCGTGATGTTATATAACCTTCCTCGGTAAATGGTTTATCCAACACATAAATATTTTTTCAATTTTAACCAGTAGTTCCTGAGATTAGCGCGTTCAAACAAACAAACTCTTGCGGTAATGTTATCACAAGTGCTATGTACGCCGTACTTGTCATATGCATTGGTCCTAAAGTTGTCTCCATTGTTCTTTCGATGTGTAATGCATGTGATGTGGCTGTGATATTTTAAATAAATAAATGCAAAGGATGTTTGCGACGTCTGGTGTAGTTTAGGAAAAGCATCAAGAAACGTGTCAATTAATTGCATTTGCCACAACGTAGGTTGGTACCTCTGTGAATTAGGTTTCTTAGCATTCGTGTCCGAATCATAACTGGTTATACGTGCTAAATAATGATTGTTTACTATCCCTAAATCTATAGCAAAAATTAGAAGCTATCCGCCAGATTATATAGAATTTGCTTTAAGTTTTAATGAAAGAAAGATAATATTTATTGGGTTTTTAGATGGAAACTAAAGACAGAATCCTGATTCACAGAAAAACGAAGCTTAAGTTTAGAGAACCTTGGTTAAGGGAATATTTGGTAAACAAGTATATCATGGCTTTTCCCAATCTATAGAAAGATTATGTTGTTTAATAATGTATGCAGTTCCGGTAAGATCTAAATCTTACCGGCACTGCATACATTATTTACCTACTCTACCCACGGTTATATCAACAGATAATCTACCGATCGGTTTAGGGGAAACTTATGCAAGAAGTGATACAGGGCCCGTTCTAGCATTTTCTCAAAATAGACAATATTTGCCGATTTTGGCGGCCTCTAAATTGACACCTAAGGAGGTAAATGGATCACGATATTATCTATTGAAAAAAATACGTTTTTTAAACGTCGTATCGAATAAACCCGCCTTTTTGACAACTTCGAGCGGAGTGAAAACGAAGTGAACTCGAAAATTTCACCTAAGAATTTTCGCAACATTATGAATTCATACGTACGTAATAAGTTAAGTTATTAAAACGGTGGGTTTACAAAAAGAACCAATAACATTAGACAGCGAAGCGAGCTTGAAAATTTTAGCACCACACCAAGAATAAGTTAGATTTTCTGATGAAATGAAAAGGGCTGCTAGTGCAGTTTGGCCGACCCTCATTTATGCCGCATTTGCCCGCCTGCCCCCCCGGCCCCCTTAGTTCATGCCCTGAATTGATAAAAAACACGGTGCCGATATATTTTACAACGTAACGTAAGCAACAAGCCTGTATTTTGAAAAGGGATAGGCAAAGATAGTATGCTTACATTGCGCTATGTTTAGGTTCCATTTAACAGGGGGAACAGCTTACTTATTTATTTATTAAAACTTTCTGCACAAGCTCAAAGGCGGACTTATTACCTTAGGCATTTTCTACCAGTCGACCTGAGGGCCTATTGCCATCGAGAGAGCAAGACTTCAACCAAAATAATCGTATTGGGGAAATCCAATAAAACTTTGCCTAACCCGGACATCGAACCAACACTCGCTCAACAGTCGACCACAGCACCAACAAGGCTGTCATATCTTCCAGACTGTTTAAACAAGTGTGCGTAAGTAAAAGTTACGTGAAATATACGTCGAAAGTGAATAAATAACTCAAACTCCTGATTTGGGTCCTCAAGACGAGACGAGCCGTCTCTAAGCTGAAACTTGGCTGAATTAATTATAAACAAAAGTGAGGCAAACTGTGTTTGTGAAATACCTTCTCAGTTATTAGAAGAGACGAGTTCATGACGCACTAAAAATTAATTATGTCTTTTAAAAATGTAAATGCAGACGTATAAAGATGATCATTAATAATTTATTTGTCAAATACTTTTATATACCACAAAGGTTACAATCACAGGTCAAGTAAAATCATTTTCGGTTATAATCTCTACTTATTTGTAGTGTATTTGGAATCAATATAAGCAAACTTGTTTAGAACGACGACAAAAGGAGTACTAAACGCCTAGCTTTGATGTACTAGTAGTTCACTACTCCTATTTATTAACCTGAACTTGTAGTACTGTAATGAAAGAAATTCTCATAAATAATAAAATCTTTGTAAGGAATTCTCATTAAAACTTTAGTGGCTTATAAGAAAGTATTATCAATAGTTAGTTAAGTCTGAAGTGAATAGTTTAGCAATATTTTGTACTTATACCTAATTACAAAACCTAAGGACCGCGGCGTCTGGAGTTTTTGGATTATAAGTTGTAAAGCGACAGAGGATAATAATTATTCTTAAAATTTAATATTACAATTTTAATCTATGTGATGTAATTTATTTTTAATTTTATGTTAATTAATCTTAATTTACTTTGATTGCTTGCATGAATTTGGACTAATGATCTAATAACTTCTATGACTAATTTGTACGCCAAAATTAAAAGCAGAATAAGAAATCTATAATTATTGCTTAAGAACTTTCTGTACCATATTGACGCAATTAAATGTTTCTTTTTTACTGTATCGGGGTAGGAACAAGCTCCCAGAAACCAATGATAAATAAGCTGGCACTAACAAGGAGGTGGTGCGAAACATACCATAAATATCTTGATACGGAAATATTTTTTTGTAATTTTACATAGATTCGCGCTTGACCACTATCTCACCTGATTGTAAGCGATAAAGTGGCCGACGGTGAAGCACGTTTGCCTAGAATTGACCTATACACTCTTGACTTAAGGTTAAACTAGTCGATCATACTTCCATACAAACGTAATCCAGCGATTATTCCACTGTTTGATGATCTACGTTCAAAATAAAAAATGATATCAATTTGTCTCACCATTATCTAGCCCTAAATAGAAACAAAAAAGTAAAAAAAAATAAAATGTTTGAAAATAATGAGCGTCGAAAGTTCCATATTTCAACACTAATTTTAACGCATGTTTGGGCAGAAATTAATACCATAAGAAGAAGAAAATTGCAAAACGGCCTCCATACAGGGATAGATTAGTAATTCAACAATGCAAATAATTTTATTTTGGAAATATACGTTTAGTCGTTTTTTCATATATTTAGACTACCCAAAAGTCTGATTATAAAATTTCGCGCGCTAGTTTTCGTCCTAGATCATCATCCATTTCGATACGTATTTGCAAAAGTGCTAATTCGTACGCGAACTAGCTTCTTACTTCTCATCACAGCATCTATCTCTTTCGCACGTGTTGTCGGATGAGATAGCATGCATTTTAACCTCGCGCACAAAATAGTTCGTGCCGTCGACTAGGGAAACCTTAAAGACCTCTAGGTTGTAACTATCGGGAAACACAGACTCCGGCAGGAAATGCTACTCCTTAGCTGTATATATAGCTGTATATGCTTAGGTTTTATTCTTAGCTGTACGCGCAATAAAAGTATTTCCAAAACATTTAGTCCACCATGTCCCGATGGCGCATCACCAACTCACCGTACGTCTGGTAGTCCGATGATGAATAGACTAGGTGGAATGAGATAATGCAATTCCATCGTACACTCCCTGAAATGCAACCGATAAATAGCCTAAAAGTGGTTCTCATGATAGTAGCCATACTTATCTTATATTTTTCCCCTACAACATGGGTAACATAATCTCTTGCCTAGCCTTTTCCTAACTATATTGGGGTCGGCTTCCAGTCTTACCGGATTCAGCTGAGCACTAGTGTTTAACGTGGAGCGACTGACTATCTGACCTCCACAACCCAGTAACTGGGTAACACGGTACCCTTTGGCAAGACTGGTATCAGATCTCAAGCTTCTGACTACCCGTAACGATTGTCAAAGACCTTCAAATGATAGCCGGGACCAACGGCTTAACGTGCTTTCCGAGGTAAGGAGGAAACTCGGTACGTTGAAAATGGTCACCCATCCACAGACCGACCTCGTCAAGCATTGCTTATCCTTGAAGATCGATCCGTGCGGCTATTATTATTTAGCCTAAAGCTCCTCTTGGACTCAACATGGGTAACATAATAATATAATAAAATAATATCAGCCTGGCACTGTCGCTCTGCAGGACTAAAAGCCTCTTCTTCGACAGAGAAGGCACGAGTATTTAACACCACGCTTGCTCAATACGAGTTGGCGATTTCCTTTTAGTCCAGGTTTCCTTTCAATGTTTTCCTTCATCATTGTCAGCAATGTCTTATATAAACTTAGAAAGTACATATGAATTGAAAAAGTCACATTTGTACTTGCCCGGATTTGATCTCACGACCTCAAGTACGAGAGGCGAGGTCAGCCACTGGGTCATCGTGACATTATACACATATTTATCGTTATGTTTAGCTCAAGTCAACTTTAACTCAAAAGCATCACAGTTAACATTATTTCAAAACTCAAATTACACAGAAACAACGGCGTACATACTGCTCAGCAATGACAATGCAGTGCGCTAAATAATGAACATTTGCCAAAAGCGGAATATACAGTAATTAGTTAACAGGCCTAAAATTGTTGGCACATCACTAACAGCTAACCCTAGTGTCGCACTCAGTACACTGACGGAATTCTCTCGAGAGCTTTATTAAAATTACTCCTCTCATTCGAAGCTAAGCGATTTAATAATTAATGCATGTCATAAAATTGTTTCTCGACAACAATATCGTATGTCATTACCATCAAATTGTTTATTTGGACATGAATTGCGTTTTGCGTCGATTTATGCAAGTGATTTTATTAAGTTCAATTTCATGTAATTTTATTTTATTTTGGTCATCATCATCATTCGCAGCCTGACTTCGACCACTGCTGGGCATAGGCCTCTCTTTGTAAGTGACTTCAAAAAGGATGAGGTTTTCAATTCGACTTTATATATTTTTTTATTAAATGTCCCCTCGAAACTTTTTACCAGTTGAACCCATTTTGATGATTCTTTTTTTAATTGAAAGCTGATGCTCCTCATGTGGTCCCATTTGGTGAAGTTCTGATGAAAGACTTAACCAAACAACAGTACTCTCAATCAACAACGTTAATAAAAAAATAAAAAAGTCAATTTACAACGGCAAATCTCTCGGGACAGCTGCAATCGCAAGTCTGTTTATTGTATACGCCATTTCATAATATAACATCACGCCGGTATGCTCTAAAGGGGTCCGCAGATGTGTACAGTTCACCTTGGTACACTATCGTTTCACCTGTTATTTTCAAATTTTATTTTGTTCGGGTAAACTACTCTGGCATAACTTTGGGCATTGTAAGCACCTTACCTACTATAGAACTTGCTTATTAAGTACCAAAACTAAAAAGTGTAAAATAAAACCATTTTTTACAAAGTGAAAAATAACTTTAGTTTCGGAAGTCGGTGTTTCTGTTTCTTCGTATTATGTCACCGACTTCCGAAACAGCCCATCACGCTGCCGGAAGACCAACATCCCTTCTGCCTATCCTTAGATGCCACATTATCTTACTCCACCTCTCATCACCGCGCCTTGCCATGTATCCTGCCCTACTCCATTTGAGTTCCATAACACATTTTCCGATATCCCCTCGTTTTTGGTCATATTTTATATTTATTTCGAGTATTACAATTTTTTTTTATTTAATGTACAAAAGTAATAAAATTCTTATTCTTTTAAAATATCAGTTTAGAAGCCAAAAGCGCGACAATTATCGAACATCTAAATAATTAATTATGTTTTTTTTTATAAATTCTATGAGGCCTTCATTAATTTTTCATTGAAATTTCCAGTGTTATAAATCAAATCGATATAACCTTATAGACTCTGGAAGTCTATTTTTTATTAGAGTGCCTCGTTTTCTCAATACTTGTTAGTTATGCCTTTTTCCGCGATTAACCAAAAACAACCAGATAAACAGATTTTATATTACAATACACATACATATATTACGGCTTTTAGAAGATTACAAGTGTAACGGTGATAGATTTCACTTAATCTCCTAAATATTTCTCATGTGCCGAAATCCAATTGTGAATGCAGGCCACGTGGTGACGCCCGGCCGAAGATCATAACACCATAAGTAAACTTTCCACCGAACATCTCAATCAACGACTTGTGGATCGATTCCCTGTATTTAATCGGCACAACTCTCTCGTGAAATTAACAACGATCAAAATTAAACGTTTGGCAGACAAGCTTTCGACAGTGGGCGGCGTGATTAATCACACGCCTTGAATATTGCAGGCGAATGTCCCCGCGGAGCAGCTGTACTCAAACAATGCAGAACACTTCATCAGAGAAGCTTAATTCTGATTTAAACGGCAACATCGATCGACAACTCGGGCGTCGAGTAGTTAAGCATCGCCTCGGGCTCGGTTAGGTAAGCGACGACTTAAATTGTTGATGCGCGCGCCGACGGTTGCCAGCCATCAAATATGCACCACACTTACCACGTCGAGTGGGCAACTTGCTCCGACCTCCTAGACACAACAGCTCAAATGGGTATCACGATGCTACTTTGACAGTTCGACACGGCAGGCACATGACGTAACACTGATACCGTCTAATGGGTTTCACACTGTTCTGGTTCTGCCTGTAAACCTGCTGAAAGTTATTTTAACTTTGCCTTTGCAAGTTTTATTTAAGTTCGCTTCTTGTCTAGATTTCTGTGTATTCATTATATTAGTTACTCTCCGTCCAGCCTGTTATTTTACATTCGACAGATCTACGCTGCCGAAGTTTCATAAATATTAACAGGCAACCATAGACCCTAAAATGCAATACTTTTTGGACGCTTACAGTAGTGAAGCGACGTGCTTATTCGCTCCGTTATTGTGATAAATTAAAATTCACAGTTAAATCGAATTTGCGTAGCAGTAAATATCGCAGTGTAAGGAATTAAAAAAAAATTCAATCTTCACACCCTTGGGGTTTTACATCAAAGAACTAATCAGATTTTTCAATATATTGGTATTTTTTTTTACGTAATTACAAACATTATCACCAAATTGCAAGTTCATTGGTTAATAAATAAAAATTCTTCAGAACAAAATTGGGTGACGAACAGACAGACACGTGAGTGACATCACTAGGGCTCCGTTGGGACCCTTCAGGTACGGAACCCTATACAAAGTAATATTGTATATACAAATATAGCAGCAAACAAACTAACTTAAATACTTATTCTCTATGTAAATTGAAATCATCAATTGAATCCTCAGTTACATTATTAATTCTTGAGTGCACAAATGATTGATGTTGCAAAATAATAAATACATTGTTACTGTTATTGATATTTATCATCTATTTATGTGCATTATAAATTAAATTAATTTCTAACAATACAAAATGATAAGCAAAAATAAAATAACTATGTAAATCGATTAAAAACTTTTCATTGATAATGTCGATTGTTATAAGAAATCGAATCGGTACCGTATTAGGTCATCACTAAATGATTAGTTTTTAAGCTGTCAAATTAAAATTACAGGCTGGACGGAGAGATGTGGTATTTATACCGAAATCGCGTTTAACTTTAGAAATATTAGGTTAGAGAATTGAAGAGTGTATATTGAATATATGCACATACAGGTCTACCTGTTCCTAAGAATCTTTATCCCTGATTTGTCCTCTTCCACTCTCGGGTTATGAAAAACACGGTAGCACCAAATTCCTTTTTTAGAGCATTCACAACGTTGATTCCGATCCGTAACGCTCACTTTTACAAACCCTCTCTGGGTAACCAAGTAATTAAGTCTGATGTCATATAAATTCGTTATAAACAAGCTATTGTAAATTATTTAATTGAGGAAACACTGTAAAATTTCCATAAGATATTACGGGAAAAGTGGGTAGGTAAGCTGGCGGTGACGGACGGTCGACAAAGCTAGGCATGAAAGAAGCCCATAGCGGTTAGATTAATAGTGAAAGCGTATTTCACGTGGCGGGGCTGTCACGTTGCGGGCGCCGGCAGGGAGGTGAGCGCGGGGGCACAGGCCTGCACGACCAGTGCACGTGGCCACCGACATATAACGACGTCTATCGATCGAAATAACCACCGCCGATAACAGAATAACAAAACAATGTCGCAACTATGTGAGTGCAAGCGCGGCTGTCGAGTGACTTGCGGGCACAGCAAGTATAAATCTAACTAGATGACGCGATTGTATGTACTTCGCGTGTCAAAAAACGGAGTAAAATTACGATCAATGATCGTAATTTGAGATTTTCATTTAGCATTATCGGCACCAGAAATCCACCGTAATCTAGAAAAATACCTTTTTTTGTCACATTGATCTGTAAAGATTATATAGAAAAAGTTCGCCGAAGCATTGGCATTTTTTTCTTTAATTAGTAAGTAAATTTGTTTCTAAATAGTGTTTGAAAAAGTGGCGCGCTTGGTTTTCATATAGATGGAGGGACTTGCGTTATCTTATTTATTTATTTATATACACTTTATTGTACACCATAATAAACAAGAAAAAAGAAACTTAATACTAAAACATACAATGGGCGGCCTTATCGCATTCCGCGATCACTTCCAGTCAACCTGGAATGGACAGAGATTATCTGGACATGACATGGGGTTGTCATTTATCAATGGTGCCATAATACTAACAATGAACATAATATAGATACAATAATACTTACTAGAAACACAAATACATATATATGCTAAATAATAGATACAAATACATACATAATTAATATATAAGCAATGAAAATAAATGATGTACGACATTCATAGCACATTACGTATAAAAACCAAGAGCACAATCACAGCGATAAGTAATGTTGTCAGGCAATGCATTCCACAGACGAGCAGCATATTTTGTTAGTTTTATGTCTGGGTTTGCGGGAAGATGTCTGCTAGCAGGTAATTATAACTAGCACCGGTTTTAGATTAATATATATTTAACCAATAGAAGTCACATTATCTACTAGCAAATTAGATTCCCCGCAGTATCTCTGTACCAGTCATTATACTCCAGCTATACTGCAAAACTGCAACCCTGCAGACAACTCCCGCAGCCAAAGTGTTGTGAAGTTAGCAAATTGCAACGCGAAATGATACCATTACCATATACGAGTACGAGCGCTTGCTAGCTGCTGCACAGTTTAGCTTGCTGCCAACCCACATGGTGCTGGTGGCTTTTATAGGACTTAAATCATTAATTAACGGAACTTTTAATCAGAAACCATACCAGAAAACTTTATGCGACTTTTTCTTTTGTTATTTGTAGTATCCCGCACAAACTCGTGTACCTACCTACGGCTACATTGCGCCTACTCCTACTTACTTCTGAATTATGTTTTTAAATATGATTAGCCGCCAAATTCTAGACGGAAAACCTGTTTGGTATTTAAGTAGGGTTTAACACATTCTTGACTCCTAATTCTCAAATAAGAAATCGACCCATTTACATAGATAGATAAAGTAAATTGAAAACGTACTAATGAACATAATTCAAAAACTACTCAACGGCTAACCGGCCCAATAATCGCGGAGTGTAAATAAACAAAAAAAAAAACTCGCTGAAAGCGCCCTCTTTATTTTTTTTGTCAGTTTAAAACGATAGTCACTTAAAAATTTTTATTTAGCAGTTGACTGTAGAAGAACTCGTAGCTAAGTGTCTTCGAGCTAAAGGCTACGAGCTACGGTTAAAAAGGCACATACAATTGCAATAAATTGTATAAAAAAATAATAGGTGGAGTTCTTAGGTGCACTATTATAATTAACTTATAAAAGTTTACCTTAGTCTACCAATTTTTTGTTCTATGCGAATTATTGTAAACTTACCCCTTTACTTATTCCATTTTGACAGAACTAGACGTAGAATGACCGTGGTCAAGCAACGTTGCTGCGGTCACGTCTTGAATGGGTCGCCGTTGTTGACGCATGTAATCGCGGCACATCGCTGGCACGCGTTAAGCCACATCGATCCCGGCTTCATGCGGATAACAGTCAGGGACAGCTGAACATTGACAAGCGAACCGTGGGACGCCGGTAGTTTTGAAGGTCAGATACCAGTGAGTCCGTGTGAAATACGGCTATTTGGCCCTGTTAGATTCGGATGAAAACCTGGGTATATCTTACTATAATTTTTTTTTTTTTTTTTGATGTGGATTGTAAAACCAGAACTCATTTTTGTCCCATAAAGAAATTGACGCAGTGAGCCTCAGCATGGACCCTAGCATGACGTTTCTCGTATTATCTACTTTGTTAGCTTAGGTTATTATCTTCACATTGAAGAAACCAGGCGATCAGAATTGTTTAGATTAATTGAAAAGTATTGATTTAAACTACACAACAGTTCCAAATGTAACAATATAACAAAAGTAAAAAAAATTTAGCTATTCAGATAAAATTCTAATTTCGTTCTTCTATCACAATGAACACAACAGAAGTCAGAGCTTATATCCAAATAGACTCGGTTTTGACGAAATAATTCACACGAGACTCACTCGAAATACTATTGCGAATGGCGCATGACAATTTTTCCGATAAACCTTCACTTATGTTCATGTAATTTAGGAAAATTATCTTTAAGACCGTGGTTTTAAGGTTGGGATTCATGTATTTTAGGGATTGTGAAGGGGAAGTGAGGTGAGGGATGAAGGGCAGGTCATCGGCCCCGCTCCCCCGCGCCCCACGCCCCCTCAGTCGGAGGCTGCGAGGACTTCGCAGGCTGTCGGCCGAGAGCGCCGAGAGCCGCGCGGGCCGGGCGACGGCGGGCGCGCCCGTACTCGCCATATGTCTTCTTGACATGTTTATTGAAAACTCGCAGATAACAATCGCCCGCTAATATACAATTGAACCCCTTCCATCTCCTCTTGGCAAAATACGACACTATTCCTCGATCCCGGCGTTACTTATTACAGGATTGGTTTTCTTGACGCATTGAAAACACAACACCGACAATAAAATTGAACATAATGTTCCAATAGAATATATACATCCAATAAAATTGGCTCTAACCATATTCGTAAGTATCGATATAAAAATTCAAAGAAATACAAACACAGAAAACATAAGTTTTCTGTGTTTGTATTTCTTTAAATTTTCCAATAATTTTCATGAGGCGGCTACAACACAAGGCATGCACACATATAAAGTTTCAAAGTAAAAACGTAGTGTGATATTCGTCAATTCGTTAAAAAACGGAAAGTAAATGTTTATTAGATTACGTACGAATGATGAGTTAATCCGCCCCATCTTTTTTCATAAAGGACAAATTTACGGATATAAAAACTTTAATGCGCACATCAAATCTTGATTTTTCATTGAAGTGATCTTTCATTTCCTTTAATACCCGGAGGAATAGTTAGAAGGGTACTATCGAATATAACCCAGTTTTCCAATGACGGTATTAGGTCTCAATGTTATAAAAGGCACGCCTATCGTTATTTATTGGGCACAGTTCCAATTCCGGGCCGTAATCGAGAAATTTTCTTACAGTAAAACTCAATTATACTTTTTCTCGATCTGGGGATCGAATCCATCTCCTTCGAACTTTGCGTTCGCGGACGGGATCCGTGCTTATTACAACCATGATATCAAAATTATGTTGAGAGTAGGAATACGAGTAACACCGCTAAACACGCAGAGAAAACTCAGATTTAGAACGAAAATAATTTTAATTGTAAATGAGAAGTGTTCTACTTTCGCAAATTTAAATTAAGTTTTCACTACACCACGGATTTCAAGAGAACAAGCTACTACTACATCTGTCTTTACCAGACAAGGAAAATAACAGAAAAACCTCAAACACGATAGTACTTTTTTAGACATTTGCTGAGCATCACGTTATTATGGTAGGGGATCCGGGTAAGGAGCGGCCGTCATCCATCTGTTTAGTAAATAAAAATTAATTTATATCAAATTGAATAAGTTACAAAAAATATTTTTTATTTGTTTAATATGTTAAAAAATTAATTAAAACACGTGCGCGTACTTTATGTGAAAAATCAAGTGCGTATCGGTCGAATTGCATCGCATTGGGTGCATGTGAACATATTGCAATTTCGCTTAGTAAAAATCGTTTATCGGTGTGGTATAAATCAAATTGCATCGAGCCATCAGGAAAGGGGCCTAGGGTTTTCTGAAAGGACATCTTAAGTTCCTATTTTATGGCATAGTAAACTCAAACCAGGATTATTCGATGAGTTAAGAAAATTCGCATAACGAACAGCAAATAGACTACTGTTTTCTTAAAAGCCTTCTTTTGTTCTTTATTTTATGCTATAGATGCCAGTGCCGAAATATTAAGGTAAATGTATAGATAGTGCAACTCATCAGTGCGCGCGGCGCTATGTTTGCGTGCGCTGTGCGAACGTGCGCATACATTATGCATTTGTGTGGCAGTGACGTGGCAGTCCACCAAACAACCACCAACACATGCTTCCCACGCATAGCGCCGCGCTCAAAGTTGAGATGAAATATCTATACACAGATACTGTTTTTTTTTTTTGATAAATTTTAGTTTTGCCTGGAATTTCTTAGACAAACCACTCGCGATATATTTTTAACATATTAAATTTGATATAAAATATTTTTCATTCACTAAACAGATGGGTGTTGGTCGTTCCTTACTCGTCTCTTAGTTTGACCATTAGAAGGATTGAGCAACTTGAAGACAGCTACATCTACAATTATCAGTAGTAAATAACTGAAAAGGCGAAACAAACAACCTACAAACCGAAGCAAACATTTACTTCGTAAATATTTAGTTATCTGGCGATAAAATTTAATAAAAAGATTTAAACTACTAAAGCCGGTGATTTAAAATAAAATTATTAGAAGCGATACCCAAGTTGGAATCAATACAAATATTTGGAGCGAGCTATGCGGACAGCATGTATGAGTAAACTTCTAACCACACAAAGATAGTATAAACATTTTAACAAACTTATTAAGAAAATATTTGCTTAATTATTCTTACACTTAAGGCGATATATACGCCCCAATGTAAACACAGTACTGGCCGTGCGCCGGGACGATGCCAAAATATCAATATTGAACCTTCTTTTGAACAGTTTTGTTTGTAAAACATTATTTGATTTACATATGCTATTTCAGTTACGAAGAAATTACAGCCATCAATTTTTCTGTGTAAAAATATTTTTAAACATCCAAGTCGTTTTGGAGGAGTATCCAAAAGTTGCGAAAAAATATCGAGTTGTTAATTATTTTTTTAAAGCAAAACTATTAGTTACACGAAAAACCCCTGTTTCAAAAATAATGTACATGAATCAATATTAAATATATATTTTTTTCAAACCTTTTAACCTAACCGTAACTAAAGAGTATGATATAGAAAGTAATCGTTTTACGGCACTAAAGCGGTGGAAGGCCCTTAACCAATATCTTGATCAAGTAACTCGGGTTAAAATATTTAATGCCTACAAAATAACTTCGTGTTTTATATTTGTTTTGCTCATAACATTAGATAAGTAATTAATAGATTTGCATGTTTATGTTGAAATACGGTAAAATAACTGTAAATATAGTGCATAATGAGAACGAACACTGGGGCCTAATGAGGACTTACCACAGAAAATGTTACTAACGTCGAACCCAAAATACATCTGCATGATATTTTAAATTTGTTTCATCAGATACCAGTGAAAATTATGAATAATAGCGTTATCAATATCCAAGTATATGAATTAAGTCCGCCTCTGTCCGTTTGTGTGCATGAATTATTAAATAAATAAATAATACATAATTTCTCTCGTCTGTAATTTTTACGTCTTTCGGCAGAAGAGACATTACTTTGACACATTTCAAAAAGATTTTATTCTACTATGCATCATTCTAATGAATGATCTTCATACTAAAGCGAATATTGCGCAAATTGTCGTACAACATAGCTTCTTCTTAGCGTGTCGATGGCAAATATAAATATTTAAATATTGTGTTTGGCCCAGAATTCAGCCACGGCAACAAGGACAACAAGGACAACCTCCACAGATGGGGGATCTCTGATGGCACTAGTCTTCAGTGCTTGTGCAGAATCTCTCCGCAGACGAGTGCGCAGCATGCCCTGTCGCCTGTACTTGTGAGGACCTAATGACTGCGTCACCTAATGGTGTTGCCGGGGCTGAATTCTGGGCCAAACACAACATAGTTGAACAAATTTTATAAAGCACTCACAATTTTTTTCTTACAAATTAAATAGGTAACAATGAATTTTCGCAGTGAGAATCTTCAAACAATTCTTAGATTCACCGTTTATCATCAAAGTCGTTGACAATAGTTCAATAATACATATAATTACTCTTGTGTTACCAGGGTGGATGGAAAATGGAAATGGAAAAGGATGAAATTTTAACACAAAACTTGTATACAAACCTTACACAACGAACTGGCTACAAAGACGGAGTTGAAACTTTTCACACATAGGTACAGTCAAGAGTCAAAAGTGCTGTCTTTCTCTCCCAAAACTCAAATGGCTAGATTTTGTAGAAGAAGTTAAAGTATCCACAACTGATTTAATATGTTGAAATTAAAGTAAAATAAAGTATAGATAGAGAAATTTAAGTATAGATTATACCTACTAACAGTGAAAAGTTAAAATATATTTTAAAACAAATGTTGCCGATGCTGTTTTGGTAGAGTGTGACTGCGACTGTGTGACCCTTAGGTCAAAAGTGCAGTTTTCATAGTTAAGACCTTTTACGTATTTACCCTTCTATTTCTGGCGCCTTGATCTTGTATATCAATGACAAAGTAGCACCATTAATTAATGACGTAACAAGCACGATGCTGAAACCCGACTTCAGACTTCGATGAAACTGATACACGTAATAGACATCCCTTTGTAATAGTATTCTGTTAATTACTAAAGTGCAGACAGAGTAGGTGTGTTGGTCAAGTGGGTGGGCGAGCCGGCGAGTCGCTTGTCATGTATGTGTTCACGGAATTAATACTGTAATATATGTAGGTTTTAGTTGCCGGGTATATTTAACTAGCAATCTAATAATGTTGTGGTTCAGTACTGTCTGTAAGCGAAATGTTTTCATAAAAATGGTTGATTTGCCTACAATTTAAACATTACTACCAGTCCTTTCCAGTTTTTAGTTCTACTCACATTCTTGCTTATCACTTGACCTATTAATGAATCATCAAATATGTAAGTGTAACTGAAGTAAATTCGGTGCAGTTATTTAATCTGTAAACAGTCGAAGTTGCCTAAGTCTGAATATTTGTGGGATACAATAACACTGCCAATAAATAAAAGCGTGTTGCAAAATCCAACCGCCTTATGAGTTTTTTGTGTTAAAGTATCGAATACGAAACTTCAGCTTCATATGCGAAAGCTACATAGCACCCTACAGATGTTAAAGCCGATACAAACTAATGGCATTCCGGCCTCCTCGTACAATGCAGAGTAAATGCTGCTGAAGCCTTTGTAAGTGTATCTTGTTAATTAATAAAGTAGACATGTAGGTGTGTTGTCGAGTGGAGACGAGCCAATGTGGTTGTCATGTGTTAATGCTGAGGCTTCGACGCGGCGAGTTGCGAGTCGCGCGCTATCGACGCGATCGTTCCGCGCCACTCCACCGGGTTTTTGGGTCAAGCGGGTTGTGACCGGTATTGCTGCTTTAGGGATTGGCCTCTCATATCAAGAAATAGACTGAATGCATGGCCAGTATACAGAATTTAGCACGAAATCACAGATACTTCGGGGCATTTGTACTAGCTTTGAACTTGAGTGTCGGTATCTTGCACCAGGCTGATGTAGGTCAGCGGTTCGATACTACTAGGTATGTTCGTAGTAGCATTGCACCGTTTCTTACGCATAATTCAATGCAGACTGAGAGTTATGCAATACAATAATAAATATGACCGTCATTTCTCCTTACAAGTTATGTTTGTCTGCTCTGGCGAGGTTTCCTTTTACTTGAAAACATTTCAGAAGTTTTAAGAGCGGTACATAATGTTGTTTTTACTATACTTGCATTAAATTAACTTATAATTCCAAATAAGGTTAATGCTATGTTTGTAGACGTTATTAAATTAATGAATCATAGACAGTTTACTGGAAGGCAGAAACCGAAACTGCCCATTGAATATTAAGGGCGACAGGGTCGTCGAAACACATGTTGCTATAGTAAAATAAAAATAGCAATAAACATAAAACAGGGATGGGAATCAATTCGGCGGAGGATGTCGAGAGCGGCATCGCAACGAGCCTCTCGAGCGCGTATCAAAAAAGGTGAGTTTTATGAATTTCGACATCTCGAGCCGTTTGACGAGTAATCCGGTCGAGGCATTGTGCCTCGAGAGAACTCCACCGTTATTACGACACGAGGGCCTCACCAGCAACCGACACATACTTTGCGAGGCGTATTACCGTACTGCTACACTATACACAGATATGTACGTAGACTTATAATTACGTACCATAACTCTTTCTTGCTATGACACAACACTAGGGATTCTAACATGAAGACTGAATGAATAATGAGGTTTTCATGCCGTTCTTTGCCGTTACTATCAAACTTGCAGGGTTTAAGGCAAACCCTCATACAGAGATGGCACGAGTTAATCATCACGCTTGCTCAAAGAGGTTTGATACACCAATTATTTGAATGAAACCTTTTGTAGAAGCTACTTTTCAACAGGCTCCAGTTCGTCAGTATCCTCTATGAAATACTTAATTAAACAAGGTTAGGCTGGTATTAAAAACCTTGTTTCAAAATAAGTGGGTTGTGAGAGGATCTAAATATCTAATTGTAATCTTATTTGCATTTAAACCGTTCGCTCCTTCGCTTCGGGAGAATTTCAAGTTAACTAGGGACGGCGGCGCGGCGCGGTGGGTGCCTAGCCGCAAATCACGGCTGTACGAATTCGTTCCTTACACAAGGCGCAGAAAAGTTTTTGATTGAAATAATAGATATTATTAGGATTAATTGCAATTCTGCGGATACGGATAACGAACTGATACTCCGATATCTATTTTATTTCGTCTAAGTGACGCTCCAAAAACAGTCTTCTGTCAATTTTGCAATTCATCAATTAACGTTGTCTCGTGTTACCACTTTATTTAGTCGCGTAAACAATCAAATGCGGAATCATAACATACGTCTTTAGAAGATTAATTAGTTTAAAAAATTTAAAGAATAGTACCTAGATTAATTAGTGAACTCTCTGTATTTAATAAAGTTTTTCCTGTAAATCTTGATGAATGTGTATAGATATACAACCAGTACAAAAAACCCACATATTGGAGGACAAAACACGAAGGAGGGCATCGAAGGAGATAAGTAGCGGGGCACGTGTAGCCGGCCACGCGGCCAGTCCCCAGGGCTCGGCCGACGGAGCCGCACACAGCTCCACAATCACCTTAATAAAAAGCTATCATATCGATTACCCAGCTTCCCGCGTAATTCAATCCATTCAGACGGCGCGCGCGACCGACAGATCTCCTTTTCTGATCCCACCAACACTCGTTACCGATAAATATTTAAAAAGAAAATCCTCCTCACTGATGTCGCTTTGTGTTTAATGACGCATATTAAATCTTGAACATGAGAGCCGACTAACAGGAAAAAATATAAAACATGCTACCTCACAGAGAAGACTTATTATCTTAGTGTGCCAGCAATCGTAAAAACATTTCTAATCCGCTTGAAAACACATTTTGAAACTAAAGTCGTCAACTGAATGGAA
The DNA here is from genome assembly GCA_947562075.1 of Orthosia gracilis. Lineage (NCBI taxonomy): Eukaryota > Metazoa > Arthropoda > Insecta > Lepidoptera > Noctuidae > Orthosia > Orthosia gracilis. Next base: position 48,182,498 of record OX387268.1, read on the forward strand.
GAAAAGCATCACTTTTAAAAGTTACACGCAGTGATAAGAGTGAAAGAAGGGAGCTTAGTTTGAAGTTGAATGGTGAAACGTTGAACTCGAATGGAAATATAATCTGAATGAGATACCTATTGCTATTCAGGTGATTCGTCAAACAATAATAAAATAATAAAATCGTTTATTCAGGAAAAAACACATGCACAGGATCAAACAAAAATAGATACATTGTTAATAGTAAAAACGGAAAAAGAGAATCGTTGGTACCTGTACTAATGAAAATCTTTGTATCACAGGTACCAAAGTCTTCCAGAATAGGTTAAACAAGAAGAAACAACTTCAACATATACAGTAACGTTTTCTTTTGTTCTTATAAAAAATAAATTTAATAAAATTAGTACAAATTATAACAGTGTAAGACATCCTATACCAGACTTTCCTATTACTATTTGATAAATCTGATGTAATGATATTTTATAAAATTTAACATTGGATTAATATTACACTAAACATAAAATTAAAATAATGAGTCTTTACAATGATGAAAATCAAACGCCCGTTGTGATACATTTTCGGAGCTAATCGATTTGATGTTGCAAAGCGTATAGGGAAACAATAATGTCACCCAATCATCGAAACCGAATTCGACAGCTCCAACATGGCTTGAAAATCAAATGAACTGTTATTTGTTCGAGAACATGTCGCTAGCCATTCACTGTTTGTATTCTAGTGTTAAGCCCATAAGAGTGACTGTTAACCCTTATTTAAGAGTAAACATATTATCATCATACCGTCATTGTGTGCGTGTAACAGCATCAAATTTTATAACCCAGAGGTCGGTTATGGAGCGATGCAGCCGCTGTCCGTTTGGTCATAACTTTTAATTAACCGCACTTTACAAACTAACCTTTTTAATCATCTTACGCTTCAACGGTCATTCATAATTGCCACTCGTAAAATCAAGGGACTGTCTAACAGAAAAGTACATACGAGATGAGCTTAGCGCTCCACTGCCCGACTACCGTTTTCAAGATATCAGTTCAGATCAATACATAAGGAATTAATAATATTAACCAAGAATAGTTTCTACAGGATATAAATTAATCACTAATAAGTCTGCGAACGTAAATTAAAATTTAAAAAACACACATAATTTATTAATAATAAATAACAATTGCTAAATATGTGCTAAATTATAAACAAAATAGTATATAGACCACCCTGCCTACCTCATTAGTAGACAGAAGTAAAAGTGAGTCATGCTTTCTGGAAAACTGGTATTAAATAATCTTTGGAAGCCGGTGTACGTCATTTCAACAAACATACTTTACCATTCTACGTTTAGCGTTCATTGAGTGACCTTCATTCAGTTGCACCGGGCGGCGTATCATCACTACTGAAATCCAAGAACGGTTACACTAGACTCAAATGCGTACCTCCCGCCCCTCCCTCCCTTTACTTGCAGTATCCAGTCACCATTTAAATATTTTTGAAAAGAATATCCCATAGCACAATCGTAACCCTTTTCCGTAGCGTTCGTAGCATTCGTAGCGATCTCGTAGCAAAATGCTACGACGCGCACATTTTTCGTTTTTATTTTTCTGCTGATTAACGTTTTATGAAAATTAATTGTGATGTTTCTTTTATTCGTATCCTACAAAAATGGTGTCTTTTTCATATTTTTGTTTGTTTGCATTTTTTACTTATTGCACGGCTCTTAAAATATGTTACTATAATAAATAAGAAAATTATGTTACTAAAATCTTTTCACATAATAATTAAATTTTTCAAACCTTTGACAAAAATAATTCATCGCTCGGTGGGAAAGATTTAGTAATACATAAATTTTGTTACCAAAAAATAATAGCCAGACGTAATGAAAGGAAACACTGCAATTAGATTACAATGATTTTCTTCATTTAGACGGAAAATAATAAGAGGTTAGTATAAGTGCGTTATAAGCATAGTCAGTGAGCAACATCGAGATCGTCATGAGAAAACTTGCAAAGAGAAGCGTCAAGTTAGCGGCGGCTAGGGGGCGCGGGTGTGGGTGCGCGGGGGCTGGTGGGGGGGAAGCGCGGGATGCGGAGGTCACGGATCAGCTGGGCGGCGGGCGGCGGCCATATTGATTCCCCGGCCTGTTTGATCGGCGCCACCCGCCCCCGCCGCCGCGCGCCCCGCGCACCACCCGCGCCACGGATTAATAGACGAGAACAACTTTTATGATTTCAACTCAAACAGAACGATGGCCTATTTAATGTTACCGGTAAAGTGCGAAACGGGGGAAACGCACACATAATATGCCATTGCATGCTTAATTCCCGACCATCCCACAAGAGCTAAGTTCAATAAACGTAGCCTGTTACTAGATTAGCTGATCTTTAATACTAAAATCGGATTGTGTTGTGTTACTGTAATTTGTTCCGCAGTAAATCGCTGTTATTTCCAGCACCCACGTTGAATTATTGTTGGAATGAACAGAATCCTGAACATAAAGGGTTTTTTGAGATTGTTCTATGCCTCTTATCGCTATCATGCTAATTGGTTCGCTGCTGTTTACATCGATACGGTCCAAAGTGCTCGTACAAAACAATTCAGAGCCTAGCTTGTCGATACAATGCGGCATCAGTCTGTCTTAATTAATAGACTCGGATATAGAGCGCTCAGTGGATGAAACAATGACCGTATCGAATATGGTCGTACATTTCCTTTGAGCACGAGAGGGTACAGGAAAGTATGTGAGAAAAATCGAAACGTGACTAGCTAACTCGAGTCTGCTCTAAATTGAACGGGGCCTAAAGTAAAGTAGGCGAGGCGAGCGGCGTAGACGAATTTCAAGTGTTTCTTTTACCGTGAAGAAGTGGCGCGTGCAGGAGAGCGGGCGAGCCACGCGCTACACACACACAGCCGCCACAGAGTGTGTGTGTGTATGCCGTATACTATCTACACTCGACACTTTCAAGCCGCTCGTTAAAATTGATATACAGGAATAAGATAATTATGGTAGCCTTTGACCAGTCTGAAAATTACACAATTTGCGACTTTTTTGATATTCGACCGTCGATAAAACATGAACAGGCAGAGCGTTTATTTCGGTATCAAAAGTATTCAATACCTGTTTACCGATAACGTCACAAAACCACCTATTAAGTGGGGCAGTTTTGACAATATCAACATGGTGTCAAATATCAGCGGTCAATTCAGTCACCGTTCAAGTTCAGCAGGGTCAGTTGCGGGCAGGAATATAATCGTGGTTCTTTACGTACATTAATTGTAGGAGGAACGAGTGGGTTGAAGGTAGTAATTGTGTGGTAATGTATGTATAGAGAAACTGATAGTATTTGTTACAGCTATGTTAGTATTTGTCGCCTCGTTAGCTATCGGTGGGGGAATTTTCCAACATTACGTCGTGGTTCTAAGAATCATAGGAAGCAATAGATACTAATGTAATGATATTCATAATAGTTTGCCCTTTAGATAGATCATATTCTATTTTGAGATTTTACCCTTCAATGAATTATGAATTAACAAACACCTAACGAACTAGCAAACGATGAATTAACAAACACCTACGTACGTTCAAAATAGTGTGACAGAAAATATAGCTTGTATCTGGTTTTTCAACATGCTTGTAGTATTTTCACGAAGATAGCATTGTGTTTAACACATTTATTTGTAGACGAACTACGACGTACAATGAAAAAAAAAACGCGAAAGATTGCAATATACGTAGTAGAAACGAATTCTAAAGATTTTAGCAATCAATAAGACTGGCAGACCGTTCAACCCGAGAATATCGAAGAAAAGAGAGACGGGTACGAACGACCAGTCATAATCAGTGTATAGCACAAGTGGGCTGTTCGCTGTTCCAATTATGTTGACATTACACATGGTTTGGTACATTAAGCTGCCAATCAGAGGATCGCGACGGCGGGCTGTAAAACGTTGAAGCTTTACTTCCGAGCAGAGCGGCTCCGGCAACACTGAGGTCGCTTGTACCTGCCAAGAAAATTCACCGGGCCTACGCAAGAATTCATGTCGTTTCTTCACACAAACATTGCACAAACTGCCACGGTGCTGAACCGGAAAAAATCTAGACTGTGCTAGACAAGATTCATGCCTAGGTCCGAACAAATTCTTGTAGTGTACATGATCAATTGGTCGTATACGACACCGATTCTTGCGTGGGCTCGGTTAATAAAAAAATAAGCGACCTGACACCGCGACACTTTGTATTCGCAGCAAGAAAGTAGCTTACGCGTTCTAGTCAAAACAGTGCGACCGCAGCGGCCGCCGTATTAGCGGAATGGTTTGACTAGAACGCGTAATCGACGCGTATTTCACGCTTAAGACCTTCTTTTTGCGGATTTCAGTGTCGCATCAGTCTTGCCAGAGTCGCTCTGCTCGGAAGTGAGCTTTGAACCACGTGCCGCGAGCCGTAAGTTACTGCTCTAGTTGACTACTCGATTTATTCACTTGCCGATGTTCAATTGAGAGCCATTTTTATAACTTTTCTGTAATAAAATTCTGAGTGACAATACTGCCTGTGTGGTTTTAAAAATGTGCAGAGTAGCTTTGAACATAAATTCTTTTAACGAACCCTGAAGGATTTGCATCTACAATTTGGTTTATAATGATATTGAAAGATCAGAATCATGAATCATACGGCTACAAGAAATGTAATAAAATATCCAAATAGACACTTATTACAAAGTTAATTCGATAGGGTTTTGGGCAGGACAGAAACTATAGTAGCTAGAGTTACGGTCTTAACCATAGCGGGGTTTTAGCCTCTCTAATCCCCTGATCCGGATGGCATCTATCCAATACTATTGCAAAAAAGGGCCTCTGTTTTGAGCCCTCATTTGAGTAAGCGCTTCAGAGCCCGCATACCCTTTAAGTACGTACAAGGCATGGAAGGAGGTCAAAGTCTCCTTTATACCGAAGGCTGGTGGACCGACTTACGAAGAAGCTAAAGCTTACAGGCCAATAAGTCTATCTCCTTTCTCTCAAAAGCTCTGCAGAAACTGGTAGACAGGTACCTGAGAAAGGAACCACTTAAAGAATTCCCTCTACATAAACTACAGTGCGCCTACAGCCCTGGCGAATCTAAACGGCATTGCACTATGTTGCGAGTCGAGCCGAGGCTGGATAGACGCTACGACGCTAGAGGGATTTGTAGGAAAAGATTTGTGCCGGGGCTTGCCTCGACATAGGGCGAGCCTTCGACAAGACAACATTTGAATCCATACGCATTGCTGCAAAGGAACATGGCATCGATGATACCACGTGCAACTGGATTGACTATATGCTGAGAAGCAGAGTAGTCAGATCGGAACTGATGTGAGACACACTTAGCGTAAAAACAATAAGAGGTTATCCGTAAGGCGGAGTGCTGTCACCATTATTGTGGTGCTTCGTGGTAGGCTCGCTACTTACCAAACTCAATAATGGACCATTATACACAGTAGGCTATGCAGATGACATAGTTAATGGTAAATGCCCGAACATAGTCTCTGGATTATTACAACAGGCATTGACGATGACAGAGGAATGGTGTACAAAGAACCACCTCTCTATTAATCCAAGCAACAACTAGGGACAACTAAGAAACCTAGGAGAGCCTTCCCTCAATGGAATAAAGCTGCCCTGGTCCACAGAAGTTACATATCTGGGTTTAAAGCTTGATAAAGAACTCAGGCGGAAAACTCATGTCGAAAATATTACGACAAAGGCCCTGCGAGTGTTCGGCATATGTCGTTCCACCTACGGTAAAATTTCGGGGCTAAAGACCAAAGTTATACGATAGCTGTACCGGACAATGATAATACCTATTATCACATACGGCAGCATAGTGTGGCCAAGAACAAAACTTGCCTCGTCCTCGTGCAAAGCGCCACTCATCAGGCTACAAAGAACAGTGTGTCTCGGAATCACGGGTGCTTTTAGGACAACACTTACGGCAGCGACGCGACTGAGAGATAATTCAATATCCTTCCTCTACATATGCTGGTTGAACTCGAGGGAAGGAAGACATTACATCGTCTTGCTATTGCTAGATTATGGGATGCCTCTAAGCCAAAGACTAACCATACAAAATTCGATGGAAATGAATGCTTGAATCGGGTAACAAGCATGATTTCCGATAAAATGCAATCTATGATTGTGTTTGAAAGGTCTTTCAAGGTCCAAATTCCAACAATAAAGGACTGGACGAAGGGACTCAATCCACCAGTCTAGATCTCTATCAAGATAGTCTGGTGTGGTACACTGATGGATCCAAAATGGAATTAGGTATAGGAGCGGACATATACGCAAAAGGTTACAAATGTAGCAAAAGCTTAGGGAAGATGGCAACTGTATTCCAAGCAGAAACATATGCCAAAATAACCTGTGCTCAAGAGAATATAGATAGAAGTACCAGAGATAAATCCATTTATATTCTTATTGAAGATCAGGCTGAAATCAAAGCCATGGCCATTTTACAAAGTGAACTCCAAACTTGTTCTGGATGCTATCCAAACCCTAAACAGAATTGGGAAGCAACTGATGAAGCAGAATAAAACTGATGTGGATCGCTAGGCACAAAGGAATCCATGGTAACGAAGTGGCAGATGAACTGGCAAGAGAGGGTTAAGCAAATGATTTTGTGGGTCCAGAACCATGTGTAGGCATTTCGACGTGTCTCGTAAAAGCCACATTCAGAGAGTTTGCAGATCATCAACAAATACATTGGCTGTGGAAACCAGTCTGGACCACTCCAAGAAATTCCTCGGCTCTACGTTCAAAGCACGGGAATGCATTTGGAATATGAGCAGGGAGCAAATCCGCTACATACTTGGGGCCTATACTGGGCTCTTTGGAACCAACGACATGCTCATGATGATGGGTCTAACCGTGACACCCATGTGCAAGTTGTGTGGGGAACATACGAAACGCATGGAGAACCTTCTGTGCACATGCGATGCACTGGCTGGTAAGCGAATGAGTCTCCTAGAGGTTGGTTATCCAAAACCAGAAGACTATAGGCTCATATGTCCTATTCTCGTTGTAAAACTCATGAAAAGAGTTTTCAACGAGATTGGAGAGGAATAGGTTATCTAGGGGACCACAATAGATACTAATGGGTCGAAGAGTCGAGTTATTTCTTGGCCCCTCCGCAAGACAAGATAAGATACAGTCTTAACTTAAACTGTCTTGGATATAATGTAATATTTTTACTTTGCCCTAACGATAACTGAAATAACAACACGTTCATTGACAGAATTTAAAGCGAAATCGGTAAAGTGTTTCATGAGAGCTTGTATGAAAAAATGGTGAAGGTAGAAAAAAATCTACTACGTAGGTAAACAGATACAAAGAACAGAAACTGAGCTATTTGAATACGTATTTTTTAATGTTTCAACCAACAGAACATCACTTAAACAGGATTACATTTTCACTGTAACTAATCATGTGGAAAGTAGGTATTATGAAGGGAAAAGGTATTATTTACATCGCAAACAATTTTATAATCTAATATGGTTCATGATAATCGGTTAAGAATAAAAACAAGGCACTTATTTATCATCCGTTAAAATCATCCGAAAAATACATTTTCTCTACGTGATATGGCACCAGTATAAGTAGGTTTTCTAAGGTATGATAAAAGGAGAGATATAAATTGAATAGACATAGGAATTATTGGAGGTACTCATACACTGCTCACAACAACAAGTTGAGTTGAGAATTGAGTTCTCACAACCGTCTAGATCCGAGATTCCCAAAGTGGTCGATATCGATCCCTTGGGGTCGAAATCGGTTTCCCAGGGGTCGACATAAATGAAAACTGATGTTGGGGTCGACGAGGTTTAAAAATTGACCCTTATTAATTAACACAAGTTTTTCTTTGAAATTTTGAAAATACTGTATAATTTGTGTTACGTGTACCATGTTTTTATAAGAATGACTAATATGTTAGTAGGAAGTATCATTTTTGTACATTAAAAAACTCAACAAGTCGATAAGCGAGCACAAGTTCGTACAAGATGAAAAACTCGGTAAGTCAATAAACGGATTTTTAAAGTAATTTTGCTATGGGGCCTGAGGTATCAGTTCATTATGGAAAAGGGGTCTCTTGCCCAAAATATTTTGGGAATCACTAGTCTAGAAAGAGTCATTAAATAATTTTATCTGTTTCGTTATATTCGAATTACAAAATTGACAGCGGTTTCATTATGATACCCATAACGACATCGGGTTGCATTATGCGAATCGTTATAAATTCTAAAACACAAGCAAAGACATTCTGAACATACAGCAACCTATAATATTACTTCGAAATCGACAAATCTTTAAAATTAATGTAAATGATGCTTTTAAAAATGGAACAAGTTTAAAACAAAAGTATCGTATACTATTTGGCTGTTGCGGCTACAAGATCTTTGCCTTATACCTAATCATTATTAGGTACATTGTACCGCAACATTAATGCAGTTAACATTAATGTACCGCAATGCATGTCTCCAGGCCCATCTACAAGTTCAGCCTGTAATTCTGCAATTCCTGTTTATTTTAATAATTGTACAATACAAATCTACATATCAATCAACAACAAACAAACAATAGTCAATCTGTAGTTAAGTTTCTATTAAAAATTCTTATTTGTCTATATCTGTGTTTTATTCCTTCCTTCGTAGATAAAATCTTGTATGCAACTGTACGTTATTGGTCTTTTAATAACTCGTGCCAACCTATTTCGGTACGCGCTACGCTTGTACTGAAAAATGGCACTCGTATTAAAAGACCGTCCATAACGTAACAGTTGCATAAATAGCTATTGGAAAATTAATACAGATAATACTCAGTATGACGGGGTCGCGACAGACCACAAAGGAGATAGCGGTAGGAACTACACAGATTTCGCCAGAAATGTATAGAGGAAGCGCGGGCTCGTTAATGATGGAATGAGTGAAAGGCTTTTGCCTAGGAGTGGACCAGAACAGGCTAGCGAAAAATACTGTAAGTACTTAGAGTGTGTCACAAAGTCCTGTTTGTAGCATAGAGAAATGACGAATGCTGCTTACAAACTGGGCGAATAGCTTCTTACACATTTTGAAGGAAAATTCCTCCACTTCATTTGACTCAGTCGCAATAACAACGGAAAATTATCTCGAGTCGAGGACGTTAATTTCAATATGCGTGTTATTTTCCAACCACACAACACAGGCGTAGTGTGTAAAGCTATGAACACTCCGCTTTTGATCATATCTGAGTCTGACATTGATGATCAAAGTGACAGACAGATGTAGACTCCCTTTCCACATGACGGCGCGGCGCGTTTGGCCGACGTGCACCCCGTCGGCCAAACAATACATAAATAGTATACATCGGTAAATGGTGGACATCTAACTCATACACACTAAACGATATGGGAATATTTTCATTGTGCGTAAAGCTGAGGAGTGGAAATCTCTGCCGGAGTCTTTTTTTCCTGTAAACTACAACCTGAGCGAAGATGCCAAAATGTAAGGGACTGATAACGTGACATTTAAATTGACATTTTATCATCGCTACGGCGACGCTTTCGTTGATAGAATTTTACTTGTCTATACCCTAAAGGCGGTTACGCACTACATCCGATCCGAGGCCTTGATTTGTATTCCGAGTTCTATCCGAATTGAAAATTTTCTGAATTATGACGGATAGAGTTCGGATGCAGTGCGTAAGCTTCCCTAGAAGAAATACTACGGCTACTTCGCAACCGAAATTTCTCGAATTCGGATCGGATGTAGTGCGTACCTAACCAATAAGTTATTTCTAGGCAAGAATGCTTCACCGGCAAACACATCATAACTTACCATCAGGTGAGATATTAGTCAAACGCGAGCCTATAAACAATAATAAAAAAAAGGTTTAAAATGTTTAATATATCAAACATGGACTCACCGTGCAGCTCCGCGGTGCGCCGCATAGGGCCGCATCCGCGTGCACTTGGCTCGACGCCAACACAAACACTAATTCGCTGACGTTGTTACATAATTGCTTCGTTTTTACCAACGCTACCAATTTTCATATATCGCTGGCCACGAAAAATATAGCAATTATTTTTTATCAGTCCGCCATCCGAGAGGAAACGTCGTTAACTCGATTTTAGCAAATATTGTTATCTGTCGCGGGTGTTTAATTTAATAGCGTTTAGTCAATATTTACAGCGTACTATTAAGTGTGTGATATTATCTTTTACACCACTATGCACAGATGCGGAAAATAGCCTATACTTTTAGCACCTTATCTACGTCTATTCTAACTATATTCTCCAGTTAAAGCTAACTAATAACAGTTAAGCTTAAATTAAGTTAGATTTAGATTTTGAAAAATAAAGCAAATTTTCTTCGCATATAATATCCAAATGTGGGGTACAATTGCACCAAAACTAAACTCATATAAAACTGTCCCAAAAATATACAGATGCAGGTCAGAGCATTATTTTACAAAACGAAGCGATTCATTCTACGCCTGGGTCTACGAGGCTACGAAGTGCTACGAGAAATATTGTACTACATTGTTCGTAGATGCGCTACGACCAACCTTGGCTGCCAACTTATGCCAACATATTGTTGAAACACATCTTTGTATGTTGGAACCAGTATAGATTATAATTTTTTGCAATTTCAGATGGTAATTAAAATAACAATGATGCGAGGGAATATGTTATACGTTTTAAAGATGGCCGGGTAGTCGCGCTGACTCGCCACAACTCGCAGCCGCCACAAAAAAGAGGGTATTAATTTTCGCGACCTGCCACCCTCTAATTATAACGAGAAACTTTTGGCAACTTAGCTCATGTTACATACAGCTCTGTTAGTCTTTGTTTTCAACGTAAAGTTTGTAGGGTTCCACTGGTTTATTGACAAGAAAAAATAATGGTCCACAGCCGTTGATGACCTTGATTATGTCATGGTTCTGTCGTTATAAAACCTGTAACATTTAAGCACAAAATTTCATGTTTTAACGTGGATCAAGGCCATAAAAATACCCTCATTTCTGTGCAAAAGAAAAGGCAGGGATTAATAGAATTATAAGAATAACAAAAACAACACCAAAGGTACAAATAGAATAAGAACCCAATAGGTTTATTTTAAGTAGTAGGGTTTTGAATATAACACTGTAAACAATTTTTCATAAAAGTGGTTGTTATACAAGCAACATTTCAAACATTCTAGACGATTTACCACCGTAGTGCCACAGCTTAAAACCAAATGATACATAGTGGTCGTTAATATTAAACTATGGACACACTTTGTGGCATTTTTAGTTAATACGTTTTAAGTGCACTTCATTAAATTAATGGACGGTGAACGGTATTTGCCAACGTGTAGTGTTATTCTTTGCCATATTCAATAGTGGGTAAACGTAATGTTTAACTATATTATGTGCTAGCATTGATGCCTATACATTGCTCTTGTAGTTCATAAAGCATGTTTAGCTAAGCATATAGGATGGTGAGTGACTGGTCTTAATATAGATCAGTTACTGGGCTCTTATGTATTTCTTTATAACAAAATATATATAAACTTTAATTAATTTACTAACAGTCAACGCTCAGCCTAAACCTTTGGATATCTATACTAATATTATAAGCTGAAGAGTTTGTTTGTTTGTTTGAACGCGCTAATCTCAGGAACTACTGGTTGGAATTTAATAGTAGTTTATGCAATGGTCACATAATAGGGGTTATTAAAACACGAGCGTGGGTTTGTGATAATAATAACACGCGAGTGTTTTAATACCTAATTATATGCCGTTGCATACACTATTTTATCTTTACTCATACATATGAAATAAAACAAAAAGTGGAAACGGGAAAAATATGCGGTATGGCGGGCAATTTAAATTCTCATCAGCGCGCGCCTCCAAAGACATGATACTATTTTTCAACACTAAATCAAGGAACCCATAAGCGCCAAAAAAATAATAAGTAAAAGTGTGCTATTATAAAGTTATTTTATGATGCAGTTGTTTAAAAATCGAAGGAAAATGTTGCACTGTAATGGTTTTTTTTTCCTATCCACGAATATAAAGAACGTGTTTATACAATAATTTTGAATTCATATTTGGAACATTACGTTGTGAGTGTAGATAAAAATTATTTTTGTGTTGGATAGTCCATTTATCGAGGAAGGCTATATAACATCACGCTAAGACCAATAGGAGCGGAACATGAATGAAAAATGTTGCAAAAACGGGCTAAATTATTCATTTTTGAGAGCTTCCGTTGCGTGCGCTGCGTAAAGATCATGAATGTAGTATAGGTAGGGTAGGTAGGATAGATGGGTAGACAGGTAGTGACGGGAGCGAAGCCGCGTGGGACAGCTAGTATCAGTATTAAATTTTACACAAAAGCTCGATAAACACCGAAATATTTTTGAAAATTCATTAGCTAAGGGGTTTAAACAGAGCAAAAAAGTTTGTCATGGGAGTTCGTCATTTGCCAATGGAAAATAATATAAATAAACTTTGAATCACACATTTTAAACCGATACTTTTGATAACATCTAAAGCTTTAATATATAGAGTGGAGGTCTTTGAACCCGTCGCACAAGGTACGTATAGCTATGGAGCTATGTATATCGGTGTACACGATGTTTCAAGGTCCAGCACTGTCCTGTAATGACTCGTATATTGATTTATCGCAGTATTTCGCTGAAGCCTGCAAGCTTCACTACGATTTATCGTATGTCTTTTGTCTTTTCGTTCGCTCGAAACTAGAGACTGTCGTTTCCATACAATATGCAGCTGATGCGGCCTTTGTAACATATAAACATTGTATCACGTCACCACGAGTTAGGCAGATACGTTCTGCTATAGTTCTACAGTATTTGATGGTATTAGGCCCTAAACGTTAGGAAAGCAGCTCTACGACAATCTAAAAGGAAAATGATGATAGAAGACTCGCTCCTCTCCGTTACAATAATAAAAAGTCATGTTGGAAATCAAATTAATTAACTGGAAACCGAAAATCAAAACAATTTGGAAAGAAAAGGCTCCTTAAAACTTAATCTCACTCTAGAACTTGACCAGAACATTACAACCAACAATCGTATTCAATCGCTCCCTTGGCATTGAAAACTTTACGAACTACAATTCTATTATACTTAATTGTCTTGAAAACATCCACTCATCATGTGCGGGTAGCCCTACGAAGTCTTACTAGTTTAAATTAACAATCAAAGCGCCGCGGTCTCGTGGCAATATGGAAGCCTTCCAAAGTATTCCACTAAGAGTGAGGCTCGGTAATTTCCTCACTAAACGAACGTTGCACAAAGTAATTTATGCATCGCATTAATAAAACATGACTATGTAAACGCGTTGACGCAGTTCGGGTGGCCCATCAGTACTGAGTGGCTTGCATCTCAATACAGCGACAATCTGACGGCTTATTTACTTTACTACGGATTATTATTGGACGCGACTTTCCACAATAATTCGTTTCAATTTTCACGGTGTGTCGTTTTTAATGCACAGACACAGTTGATGATTATCTACGTGAAAATATGGCTGTGTTTTCTATTGTATCTCAAAGGAACTCTTGGATTAATGTATCGTAATTATTTTATGGCCTAACGCGCACCACAAATTCTCCGTACGTTATGAAAATTATGTCTTACTTAATGGGTGCTCTCTGCAATAAAGATCACAATCAGGTATTCTGGCAGCAGTTACCACCCATTGCGTTTAATATGGACTAATATCCTCTCAGAGTTCCCACAACACACAGGTATTAGTTCAAATAATGTAGCATACGTACTTGTGTGTGTAAGTTGGCAACAGTAAACGTATAGAGTTAATATTTTAGAGGCGAGTATTACAAGAGCACTAATTTGCTGCGAAGTTGCTGTATGCTCGCGTATGCAAACAAGCCCTGAGTGGCTCTTCATTTCACATATAAGAAGAGCTAATTTACCATTTGCGTTTCTACTAAGAAAGTTAGTGCGCACATAACTATTCTAATCCTTAGGATTGTATAAAAAACATGGCAGTGGTAACTTTGGTAAGAATTATCAAGAATTAATATAGTCCTACAGTGAACAATGCAATGCATCCTACGACGATATACGATCAGACATTTTTTTGCTGATAAAAGAAACATATTCCTTAATCGACTTAAATGTGAACAAAGCAAAACCTGTATGCATACCAAAATGCATGCGGTGTTCTGTAGTCTCTGCCTACTTCCACGAAAAAAGGCGTGAATAGGCGAATCTATTGTCCTCTTTTTCTTCGGTCAGCACAACAAAAATCCAGTACTAGCCTATAATTTTATACTACTTCTATAACAGGAGTCTGCCTCAATGGTGACAAGTCATATTAAAATTCCCGAATGTATGTGTAAATGTAGGTCGTATCGTAATGCAAGTAGGTCAGGGCGGAGACGGCCCGCGACCCGACTTCATCACCGCTCCACTAACAGGAAAATTTATCCCACTATAGTCCTTTTTACAGAATGCCAATCATACCCATCGAGTGTTCTTAGTTACAATCGAATAAATGTGAATCTTTGTTTCTCGCAAATGTCTGACATCCTTTTTGAAAGTGACAAAATTTAAAATAACTACTTACTCATTCAACGACGACTTACGACTATGAATCGAGTTTATACTTGAATCTCACAGACATATTTATTTTTGTACCTGAGAAAGTAGTATTAAATTTATTCATTAAAATCGTGGGTAATAAATAAACTCAGTTAAGTTTTAAGCAATTAAACACACAGAATATTAATTTATTAAACTTGAGTTACGTTTCACTAACCCTTATTTGTCTAATCCTTTCCCATAAAGACACAGCATGAAGTCTTTAATAATTAATGCTAATTGTGCAGCTAGTGACAGAATCAGTCGACAAGATGTGGAGTCGAGAAGTAGAGACAAGTGTCATGCGGTGAAACTGGCATTCCTTATTTCACATGCTGAAACTGTCGTAGAGCTAGAACTCGACATAAAAATTGGATGTGTGCTTCGTGAAACTTCTATTAGAAATAAATTCATATAATATCTACCAGGCAAGCACATAAATGAATCATATTAGAAAAAAACTTATCAAGAATGTGTGGTTTTCTGAATAAAGAATTTGAAGTTGACTATTCGTCAAACTCGACTTCAGCTTGGCAATCTGAAAATTTACTTTAAAGTGGGATTTGACACGCTTTTAACTCCAAATACTCAATTCAAAAACCAGAATATATGCTAGTTTTAACGAAAACCTATCCGATGTACATATTTTTCTATTAATCGTTAATCGTATAATCTTAACTAATTACATATTATTTGAAAGCACTTCACTCTCAAAATTTAAGGGTTCACTATTATATTCCATTAAAGACAATACTCTCAAGTACGTCTGGCGCAGTTATAAGAAGCAAAAAAGTACTGTGAAAAGAACTCCTTCTCTCGACTCAGTACAATAAGTTTACTAAGGGAGTTGATAACGGAACTGACCGTCCAAAAAAATAACAAATAGCCAATACGGTATTATAATCCTTTCTTATCAATCCCATCTGTCAACATTTCAATTTGCAAGTATCAATGTCGTGACCTGATTTCTGTCAAGAAACCTCTCTCGCGGCTAATTCATGTGTGGAAACTGAGACCCGTAAGTATATCTAATTACAAAAGCGCAGATTTTAATGAAGGCTCCACAGAACTTCGCTCCTAAAGGCTTGAAACTGTAATTCCCCTGCCTTTTTGTGCCCTTTGTCTCGGATACGGTACCACTCGAATCTTTGGTTATGTGGCGACTAATGTTTTGAGACCTTTTTTCGCGTAAATCTATTAAAGTCGTAAAATTGATGCCTTATCTTATTAAGGACTTGTTAGGAATGTGTCTCCGTCCGTCTTGAACTCGCTTTCGCATTGCGGAATTTTAAATTTGGCATTTTGTACGTTTCATCATCATTATCATCATTTCAGCCGTAAGACGTCAACTGCTGGACATAGACCTCCCCCAGGCGTCGCCACATTGACCGATCCCGTGCGTCTCGCATCCAGCGCCTCGCGCTTTTGTACGTATACTATAAAATTATATTTAATGATGATGATAATGATGTGAGCCACATCATTAATACTCGATAGCGCTAGTCCACAATTCCACATTGACATGAAACACTTGAAAATATTCAAACTTAATATGAAGGTTTGGGATCCAACCAGAGCCAGCAGGTTATCCACGGTCGTGGCACCGTTTCATTTGTAGCCTGATAGTATTCTTAGCGTGACATGGACACAAAGCTGAAACTATATTAAAAATAAATTGGCGATATCTGTGACAAGAGTGAGCATATGTAAAATTCAAAATGCTACGGAAGGTAGGTGAAATCATTGCGAGACAGCGGCGCAGGACGCTTGCGCGGTACGCACGCATGCGCACAGCCACTTAACCTCAATCCGAGGCATGTTTTTGAATGAAACTTCATTCGGAGCCGGCCCCCGCGACTGTACTTTGCTTTTAGGTGATTTCGGCACTCGAGACGACTTATCTAACCTTACGAATGTACGTCTACAACATAAGTATCGAGTCGGCAAGCTAGCTTCAATTACAGACGGAGTGGGAACGAGTTTCATTCCAAACTCTGAGTATTTTACATTAGC
Source organism: Orthosia gracilis (assembly GCA_947562075.1). Classification (NCBI taxonomy): domain Eukaryota; kingdom Metazoa; phylum Arthropoda; class Insecta; order Lepidoptera; family Noctuidae; genus Orthosia; species Orthosia gracilis. The sequence goes on from OX387268.1 coordinate 48,199,111, forward strand.
CGTGTAAAGTAAAGGGAAGGCATTCCAGTGCATTTCATTAACTGTTTTTTTTTTAATTAATTTAAATAAGTAGGTACCGTAACCAGTTGCTTAACAAAATTAAAATTAGAACATAAAATCCTTGCGTATTAAAAAAAATCGCAAGATTATTCGTGACAATTTTCTTATTAATACCTCGTAAAATTACTTAGATCGAATCAAATAATCTATATATAATCCATTGATATTAAATTCAAACTGAGAAAAGTAAAAAAGTCTCTCTATTGAGCAATATGAAACTGAAGACGGTCGACAAAAGGTATCCGCCCACTATGCAGAAGGTAACAACTGCCGGTTCCCGGCCGACACCCACCGACGCGGTCGTCGCGTGACAGCTAGCAACTCCTTCCACTAACAATTAAATGATTGTGATACTGTTTGAACGGGATCTCCTAACGGAGAATGTTTTTAGGGTTCCTTACCAAAAGGGTAAAAACGGAACACTATTACTAACACTCCACGATCCGTCTGTCTGTCTGTCACCAGGCTGTATCTCATGAACCGTGATAGCTAGACAGTTAATATTTTCACAGATTATGTATTTCTGTTTCCGCTATAACAAAATAGAATAAAATGCTACGAATAAACGTGATTTCTTTGCCTTTTTCTGCGATAATAGTACGGAACCCTTAGTGCGCGAGTCCAACTCGAACTTGGCCGGTTTTTTGTTTCGAAATTACTGCCGTTAAAGTTATTAAGGTCTCAGTTTTCTTGGCTACTTCCTGTAAAGACTGTCAAATATCTACAAATGGCAGATGACAATAACAGCTTAACGTAAATTCCGAGAGGTAATAAGGTAAAGGTAGGTTTAGTTAGTTAGTTAGTTTAGGTACAGCGCAAAATGTTATAATTTCCGCCACTCGACTCAAACAAACTGACTGTTAAAGTTTCATACTAATTATTTTGAGTATTTTTGGTTTGGAGGTGAAGGCAGTTTCCTTAAAAAAAAATTGGAATATAGACCATAGAGTCTAACACAACTAGGGAAAATGGAACTGAAAAAATATATATAAATATTTGAAGAGGAATGCTGAAGTGGCTGAAGTATCAGTAAATTTAATAATAAGCAGTACTTCTGCACAGGGCTTCTATTGTTAGGGGCTTCTTTCTCTGGAACCCTGGCCCTGTTCCTGATACCAGTGAGCCACTTTTATCTATGTTTTAAATGATTTATGCGTTTTAAACAATATTTAAAATTGTATAAAAGAAGAAAAAGTTGAATCTATACTAATATTATAAAGCTGAAGAGTTTGTTTGTTTGAACGCGTTAATCTCAGGAACTACTGGTTGGAATTGAAAAATTATTTTTGTGTTGGATAGTCCATTTTTGGAGGAAGGTTAGGCTATATAACATCACGCCAATAGGAGCGGAGCATAAATGAAAAATGTTGCACAAACGAGCAAAATTATTCCCTTTTGAGAGATACCGTTGCGTGCGCTGTTAATGTTACGCAACAATCATGTATGTAGTGTAGGTAGGGTAGATGGGTAAGTAGGTAGCAAGTTGACGGGAGCGAAGCCGCGTGGGACAGCTAGTAAAGGATATAATAATGACCGCAGTTGGTGACTACTACTTAACCACTTAAATCTTGCGGTTTTCAGTATGTGCTATTATGGATAATCATGCGATATTGACGAATGAAAAAACTTGGTTTAATGCTAATGTCTTTATCATTAAATTGAGTTCATTATAAACAAACGTAAACATTTGTGACTTTTGAGAAACGAGATAATAGGAGGAAGTTTGTGTTTGGGTTTTTACGTACGAATAATATATTTATTACATATTATACATAGTACATACATATTTCACAAATATCTAAAGGTCACGAGACGGAAGATAGAAGAAGACGACTAGGTAGGTGGGTATGAAAAACCGATAAAATATAAAATATATATATATTTTTAAAAGCAATGCAAGCTTTTTTCGTATTTTTCTCAGCAAACTCTTTCATTTGAGACCCATATCATGGCAGTGCATTAAAAAATAACTAGTCCACCATCTTGGACCGTCCACCATATTGCATTTAGAATGACGTCACTTAGCCATGCATGCATTGTCATCCAAACTAAACGGAAGACAACTGCTTTAAAATTCAGTTGCAAGATGTGACTCGAACACACTTACATACATACATACATACATACAAATATACATACATACATACATTGCAAGTTAAATAAAAGCTTGTAAAAATAACTTGTAATATTCACTAACTTTGGCTCAATTCACGGCATATCGTCAACAATAATTGACAGTTAGGGATATGGTTTTTACCCGACTGCAAGGAAAGGGTTATGTCTTTCGCGCGTATCTGTATGTTTGTATGTATGTAATATTTTTTTCTCAAAAATGGTATGTAATTTTGCCGTAACATCTCTAAAAAGTATCCAGAAAGTGAACTCTACCGGAGACTTATTCACAACTGTCCAGTAAGAAGTGAGATTTTAAATTTGGAATCTCCTACTGTCCAGTAAGTAAGTATGCAATTTACTTACTGGACAGTAAGATGGAGGATGACTCTTTAGTTCTGCTTAGAAAAAAAACATAGTACCAGACACAAATTAGAGTTTAGCCATTATAACATGGTTATAGGAGGGAGGCCCCAAATATATATCTATCTCTCTTTTTGGTATGACATTTTATGAGAAAGATATATTTTTGGAGCCTGAAACAGCCATTTTATAGTCTGTGACACTTAACGCGACGTAGAAAAAGTATGCACGTTGCGTTTTTTACTTAATAATGTTGTAGAAGTATAGTGTGGGATTTTATGTTTGTATTTAGTAATTTCAGTTTATAAATCATGTTGGATTAAAACTTTCCATTCTAAAATTAACATGGACTTTCAAAAACCATAATTTGTTGTTAAATTTTCTTTCATTTTTGAGTAAAGCATTATACAAGCCTCAACCAGTAAGAAAGCCATCCTGGCCTCACCTGCGGTTCGGTCCGGTTAACTCATACTTGGCCAGGAAGGCTTATTTACTGGATTCTGCAGTAATGTACTATTATAACCTCATATCTTGCAAATCACTAAACGGATTTACATATTTAAGACATCGTTAAATATGTCTTGACAGCCCGAGTGTTCTTAGATAGGTGACGTTAAAACAAAACAAACGACGGAATTTGGGCGCCATATTGTGAGGGTCTCAATTTCTTTTTTCTTCCTTACCCATCGAGTGGGATATCAAAATGAAGGGTTTTAGAGGTGATTCCAAAAATATATACTCCTTATATGTTTAAGAGAATTTCGTAAACAAATTACAATTAAGAAGTTGTAAATAAAAATAGTTAACATGTTAGAGCACGTCAAATATTCGCGAGCTGGCTGACCAAAACTAGATGTATTATACATGAACAAGAAGAAAATCATGCTGTACTTTAGGGGGTACAGTACAGAATGATTTTCTTCTTGTTCATGTATTTTTAGTTCGCTTCTTAGGCAGTCGGGCTTTTTGATTTTTTTGAAATATTAGTTCGCTTCGTAAGCAGCCGGGTTTTTTGATTTTATTAACTAGTTTTTAACCATTTTATGCAATGAGCTTATTAAAGGAATCAATCTAGAATAATTTTAGTTAAGACCATCGTTATAATCTACGTTTTTTTATTATGAGCACCTTACGGCTATTTTATACTTTATGACTGAAAAACGTAACTGCTGCCTAGGTGTGCCCGATTTTAGGAATTTGAAGCGATATTAGAAACGAATTTTTTCTAACCTACTTCATAAAAACGGGATGTTCTCAATTGAATCCTTTTATTTTTATTTATATGAGCAGGTATGATTACACCAAGTTTATTTCACAAACTAAAATAAATTCGCGAAGCTAAATACCTCTCTACCAACGTCCTAATTAAACACTCAACGGAAAATAACACATAAAATACGGGAACAAATAGAAAGAAACTTAACACTCACGCTAAATCATTAGTGTCAAAACAATGGAACAGGAATGGATACGTTGTGTTCATGATTACGCGGGGTGGGCTCGGGATTGCTACCTGACATATTAAATTAATTCACGGAAAACACCTGCACTCTCACACCAGACGAACAAACAAACATGAATTATGATTACCTACGGAGAGAATTTTGTTCTGAAAGTTTGAAACACGATGGTACCGTGTTTTCTGACAATATCGCGATTATTACGCCTTTGTTCTTAGGTGTGAAACTGCGTCTAAATAGTACATTTTCAGGCAGGAATGAAGGATGATAACTTTGTTGTGTGATCTTTTGCTGTGGTAAGCTTATTTTTTTTAAGACAAAATTAATACATAGTGCGGTATGTTGCTTCATCATATCAGCCGAAAGACGAACACTGCTGGACATAGGCCTCCCCCAAGCGTCGCCACATTGACCGATCACGTGTATTCCTTATCCAGGCGATCCCCGCAACCTTCACCAGGTCGTCGGTCCACCTGGTGGAAGGCCTTCCAAAGCAATGTCTTCCAGTTCGCGGTTGTCACCCCAGTACGTTGCTGCTCCATCGGCCATCCGTTCTGCGAGCAATGTGCCCTGCCCACTGCCACTTCAGTTTGGCAATTCTTCGGGCTATGTAGGTAAACCTGGTTCTCTTGCGGATCTCAACATTTCTGATGTGGTCACATAAGGAAACTCCAAGAATAGCCCTCTCGATTGACCTTTGGGTGACTCTAAGCTTTCTGAGGCGGGCCATTGTGAGCGACCACGTCTCAGAGGCATAGGTTCATCACATCACATCATAGGTATCACTGGCAACACACACTGGTCCTGTGACCAGTGTGTGTTTCCAGTGATAAAGGTACTTTCGTCTTGAAACAATATGGTAAGTTGGACGAGAGGATACTGCGCAACTTCCCGAACGCTGTTGCTTATTGAGAGTTAATCTTGATAAATAATTATAAATGAAAAGGTACGATCTTCATAACAAGAAAGGATATAATAATCTACTAACTACTACTATAAAATGTACCATAAAACAAGTAAAATAAAAAAAAAACCTTAACTTTTTTATTTAATGCTTATCTTGTGAAAACACCCCGATTCTAACGGTAAAATGGTGATGACTTTTGAACGGCTGAACCGATTTTCATAAAAACATAATTTTCTAAGAACACTCTCGATAAAGTCACCTTTCAAAATAAAAAATTGAAATCAAAATCGGTGCATCCGTTTTGGAGCTATAATGCCACAGACAGATAATAAATACACAGGTACACACGTTAAACTTATGACACACCTCTTTTTCCGCTAGGGGTTAAAACAGGGGAACAAACGTGATTTTTAATAAGTAATACTACAGTAGTTGTTGCAATAATTATGTTCAAATAAAAACTAAGTACAAATAAATAAAATCAAATGCAAAATATGGATGGAAAGGTGATATTGCATGCAACCCTCAACTCTCGCGATACCTGAATCAGGCGTCTGTCTATTAGTATTCTATTGTTTCGCTAATTATGACAGATGAGTGTATTGAGTTGAGTGTTATCGTGCATTGCACGGCTTTGAATTGCTCAAGTACGAATGAAGAAGTAAGATTTTAACAACAACATGAAATAAAAATGATTTATACAAATACTGATGAATTGGAATAAATTCTACCAAACAATATGTATGTACAAGAACCTAAGAATAACCCTGAGTGGTATGAATTGGTAGCGAAGATAAACAAAATTCCTATCAATCAATAGTAGGATTCTATCGAGATGCGAGATGTCTAGTTATGATAGATGTCGTGTAAATACGAGTAGTTCACATACGTAGGTATATAAACTCACTCTTTTATCCCATGGGGATAGACAGAAATGGCAGAACGCCACCTGATACGAACCTTATAATACTCTTTTTGCTTCTTAAATGTTCATCTGGTTATATACGCACGCCGGTTATTATCTATTTAATGAAACAGGCACTATTTAATACCTAAATCAACAAAATACAGTCATTTTAAGAGAGATGTGATGTCTTTTGTATGTATTTAATAAACCTAAGTACTAGTGTTATAGATATGAAAAAATAAAAAGCTTTATAAGTCCATCAAAATGGTTGAAAAAATACTCAAATATAAACTGCCTCGCACAGTTTTTACGGCTTAACAATTCACGGAGAGGGTTTTTTATACGTAAGTTTATGCATATTAATGTACTATAGGTACACGTAATTTTTTTCCGAAATATATTCTCTAAAAAATATCGTGTAAACCGCATCACAGTCCGTGGTCAGACAAAAAAGCGACTTTATTTTATAATAAACGTTCCCCGCACAAGAGCAACTTTCGAAACTATCCCTTATCTTTCCCACTATCTAAAATGCGTTTAGAACCATTTAAACTCAGATACAAAAACAGTAAGACCCGAAACAAATATCTGTAGGAGAAGGCACAAGATGCCATAGGTATCTTCTGCGACCTGTCGAAGGCGTTTGATTGCGTTAATCATGAAACATTACTTCTGAAACTTGAGCATTACGGGCTTGGCCAATCAGCGTTTATTTTGCTAAAATCTTAGTTGAATGATAGACAGCAATTAGTTCAAATAAGCGGTGTGAATTCGTCAGGGTTAAAAGTGAAAATGGCGGTACCCCAGGGCTCAATTTTAGGTCCTTTCTTGTTATTAATATACACAAACGTTTTATCCCGTTTGTTGGAAAACAAACTAAACATGTTGTTATTTGCTGGCATCTTAAATTTTTTAAATAAATAGATGTACTTGTCAGGTTGACGACGTAAATAACACACTACGGCAGATTCAGGATTGATTCCCTGTCAATAATTTAGTTTTAAATGGTAAACAACCCAAGTGTACGCATTTGCCGAATGCCAAAAGTATTGATAGTGACATTATATTAAACAAGGAGAAGCTAGAATTCGTCGATAAAACGGTTTTCCTGGGGATCACGCTAGACTCAAGGTTACAATGGGGTCCTCATTTAATATCACTTGCAGGGCAGCTAAGTTCGGCTGTTTATGCTGTTAGACAAATTCGTAAATTTACTGATGTAGATACCGCGAGGCTGGTCTATTTGCTTACTTTCATAGTATAATGTCTTACATTGAGTCAATTTTTATGTAAACATAATTAATCAGCGGAGCCTGCCTGTTTTGAGGAAGGAAGAAGAGTTTTAAGGTTTCGTTTTGCTCGCATCTAAAAACGAACATTTTGATAACGGATAGTAACTGGCATCCGTTGCCGGCATCGTTAATAAAATCGTGAATCGAACTCGTTACCCTTGCGTCTCAACCTCTCGGCGCTCTAAACCACTGCGCTAAACGGGTCGTCGGGTAATGGAAAAACCGGCCAAGTGCGAGTCGGATTCGCGCACGCAGGGTTCCGTACCATTAACGCAAAAAACGGCAAACAGGTCACATTTTTTTGGTTTTTTGTACAGGTTATTTTACTTTAACATTTATATTATTCTGATTTTAGTATTTGTTGTTATAGCGGCAACAGAAATGCATCATCTTTGAATTTCATCTGTCTAGCTATCACGGTTCATGAGATACAGCCTGGTGACAGACAGACAGATGAACCGCGGAGTCTTAGTAATAGGGTCCCGTTTTTACCCTTTGGGTACGGAACCCTATAAACGTACGTCCATCCCTAATAGGCGATTACTGATCTGTTTCTTGATGTCTATTCTCAGGGGTGCTCGGCACCCACTGTTTATTTCTCATAGGTGCTCGAGCCCCCGAGCATCCACGGATTCGGCGCCCCTGCACACTATGCAGGCAGGCATATTATAAGTTGGGGGATTACATCACTCATAAAAATGCTTGGCTCAATGCTAGTCCTGCTCCACAACCACTAGGGCGCATAAACAAGTGATATGCAGAACATTATTGTTTTGAAATATTGTTGGACCTGCTGAAGACTGTATGAATATGTTTGTATTATATAAACTCAATTTCGTTTAGTATTATATAACTGCACAGCACGTTTGTGAGTACTAATGTACCCTACTGTAAATCTACCATTTACTGTACCTATGTGTCGTTCGATGACTTGTGTGTGCCCTGGCAGTTGAGTGTGTCACGCCCTCTCAAATGTCTTCCTGATGGTGGCACGTGTGTTGGATCATTCAGTTCCCTTCATGATGGTTGAGCTGGGTGATGCTGATTCATGCGTCATGTTCTTGAACGGGCGCCGTCAGTTGGGATTGTTCATAAATTAACTGCTTCGGATGTTAATGTTTTTCTAGTACCTATTATATAACTGCACAGTACATGTGTGAGTAGTTTTAATACTTTTTACCTGTACGTAGAATAGTGCTATTCTGGATGTATCGTCCTCACATATATGAATTTATTACTGTATGTACTTTTGTAAGTATTGTAAAACTCTTATTTGTTTTTTAAAGAGTAAGTTTGGAGTTTCTTGTGCGTTCTTCTCCATAACAAGCTACTTTTCCGAATACACGGTAGAATACAAATTCCGAGTCAAGTAATATTTTTGAATGGCCACTATACCACTCACCATGGGACAGATGAGAAAAAAACATCATTTTACATGTACATAAATAAAAATGTTCATGGTTTTATTTTACCAGTTTGTTGGCGTGATATCCTTGCCAAATTATAGCTTTCTAGTACTAAGAGTCTCTGAGCTAAGCTGCGGACGGATGGACAGACGGACATGGCGAAACTATAAAGGTTCCTTGTTGAATATGGAACCCTAAAAAAACTTCTTTTTGCCGGCCCAATAAGTGATGGGTATTATTCAGAAAGCCCGGTCAATTTAATTATTTCAATAGATTTTATCATATTGCCTAATCAAATTGGGTATTTTTCAAAAATGCCCAATATGATTAGGTCCGTAACAAATATTTGTGCTTAGATAGTGTAATTGTCTCGACTCCACAATCAGCTTCAAGAAATAAACGGCCAGACATATAAAAAAATACTCTGTATTTAAAAATCCATAAACACTCAATATTTATTTAAATATCCCTGCGCTAAGCGAAAGAAATACAGGCACTTACTTCCCGGTGGATTTTATTACTTTACAAATAAAATAAAAATAGGTGGGGGTTAACGGAGTGGTAAACGTTTGAAAGCTTTCAGATGTTTCAGCTGCAGGTGACATCGCTGTTAACAGGAAATGGCTACCGACACGCCACCTTCAGGCATTCCTTTGACAACCCACTCATAATAAACGTAACTTAAAAGAAAATAAAGTAATAACAGTGGACAGTGCTTATGTACTTACCTACAAGTTCTGTTAACTTTAACACTTTGCTTTTTTGTATTACATCACAAATTAATATCTTCGATTCGCTAGAATTTAAAAAAGCACATGTTATTCCACTATTCAGGTATGAGACGTATTTTAATTTATATGAAACGCGACACACAGGACTATGTTGTGACCGTAGGTTATCACTCAATTCTATACAATAAATATTCTGAATATGCGATAAACAATCAATTTAAAATGACAGCTACTTATTTTTTTTTAGTTATTGATTTTAATTTATGAACAATAGACCCAAAATATTCTATAGTTCTGTAAAATACAAGTAAATAATATCAGCCAAGTATAGATACTAGAAAAATAGTGCATAATTATAATGTAATGTCCGAAATATTTAAAAACCAATAGTAGTTCCAACATTAAAATAAAATTATAAAAGCTCAAAATTGCTACCTAGCACTTTCTGGCCTCCTTAACATTTTTATAAAGTTTTCAGCCGGCTTTTTTTAAATAAGTAAGGCCTAGTTTTAAATACTAGAAAAAATATAGTGCGCAAAAATAATTATGTTAATGTTATTTTAAAAAAAGCCCAATCTTAAACTCATCATTTTAAATATAAATATAATCCAGCTGGCTGTGGAAACATCAAACCACTAAACCCAAGAAAATTATTTTATTTTTTTTACTTTATGGCATCCTTAATATTTTTGTAAAAGTTTCAGCCGATTTTTTTAAGAGCCTCTTAAAAAGAAGTTTTGTTCTTTTTGATCAATGGGTGAGCTAACCCATAAAGTTTTTTTTTATTGATTATAGGCTTGCGCTTGACTACTATCTCACCTGATGGTAAGCGATGATGTGGTCAACGGTGAAGCACGCTTGCCTAGAAGAAATCTATTCACTCTTGACTCGAAGACTCCCAGGTTGTAGCTATCAGGAAATACAGACTCCGGATAGTTATAGTTTATTGGAAATGGTGTTTGAATGTGGTTTGTACTATGTGTGTGGTCTCGTACTAAGGCATGTTGGTTGTTTTTACACGTAATTTGAAAAACCGTAAACTGCTTTTAGTGCCAATATCATTTAAGTTATTTGTTTAAATAAAGCTCTAACTGCGGAACGTTCGCCATAAGCTGTCTCACAATAGGTGGTCCTTAGGGATAGGTAAAGTATTCACGGGACGTGGCGTGATCACCGTGCTTAGCGGAACGGAATATATCAAAATTGACAAAGTTATATTTGAATAGAAAATATATATACGAAACATAAACTAGTATCTATTTACCAAATTGTTTTTAACTGACAATGTGAACAATTTCTGGCTCGTAACATGACAGTTATTATAGATATATTTATCAACCAGCTTCTGCCAGCGGCTTCGCCCGCGTGAAATTCGAAAATTTACCCGAGGGAACATCTTCCCGGAATAAAAAGTATCTTATGTGCTATTCCAGACTAAAATCTATCTCTATGCCAAATGTCATCCAGATCCGTCCAGCCGTCTAAGCGTGGAGAAGTAACAAACACACTCACAAACTTTCTTCTTTATAATATTAGTGTTACTATGAGAGCAGAATCGAGATACGTATAAACTAGGCAAATAACCCCTAAGTAGGTACGACATTCATACTGTTAATAAGTTGTAGGGTCAGGTTCGGAGGCATACAAAAGTAACGAGGCCAGTAGGAGTGTGTCTTGTGTACACTCACTATCTCTCATCGACGGCCTAGCCTCTTCCCAGCTGTTTTGGTCGATGTGTATCAGCTTTATTTTTTTGGGTTCCGTACCTCAAAAGGAAAAAAAACCGAACCCTTATAGGATCACTTTGTTGTCCGTCAGTCTGTCAAGACCCAATTTATCTGGGAAACGCGTGTAGGTATCGAGTTGAAATTAACATCGTATACTTAAGTTTGCAACCCCTTGCAAATTTGAAAAAATCAAACTTCTAGATCAAAGCAATCAAGAGATACAGCCGTTAACTTCGCATATTTTCCACTCGCAAGGCGATCAAAATCTACAGGGTACGTCCCGTTGACCCTAGAATCATGAATTGGGTAAGAAGTAATGTCTTATATAGCATAAGTAAAGGAAAAATCTGAAAACCGTGAATTTGTAGCTACATCAAAAAAAAATGGTTATTAACTTATTTGGTTAGCTGGCCGCGACTTATGTCGATGTATGTGGCCTTCAGTTTTCCAACGCAATTTAATTTTGTCCCTCAATTCTGTTTTTTTTTGTTTGATATTGATAGTCTAGGTCAGAGGTGACAGAGACAAAAGTGGATGATGGAGTGAGCTTACCCAAAAGAAGCTTGTTCACTCTAACTTTGACGAGATTTTGATTGAATGCGTTCGGAAACACAGACGCAGACAGGCAGTTTGAAGTCAACTGCGGATGCAGGTGACAAGGAGCAACTTATCTAAACTCCACAACCCTACTTACTGTGCCTCTATGATCCGTAAATATTTCTAGAGCTGCTAGCTTTCATAGATGAAAGTAATGGGTGCTAATGTTTTACTGCTCACCAGTTGGCGCCACTGTTGACTACCGCCCATAAATATAGCTGTTAAACGTTGTTATAATGAGCACGGAAGCAAAGTTTGAATTAAAATTCATTTCCAATGCCGTAAAAGTGCGACATATTCAATCGAATAAGACGCGGACAATTTATTTCGAAAAAAATGAAGATAACATTTTCTGAAAAACTCTATTGAAGCAATGGATGAACGATCCCATATCTATCTCAATCTGCCTTATGTGGAAAATGTACAAAAATAAAACTAAACTCGCGCTAAAGGCGAAAAAACTATGAAAGTTGACATTTTGAAGACCCTGGTCTACACCAACGCCCCTAGCGGAAAATTCAAACGCGGTGGCCCCCATTTTTCAGTAACGAAACAAACCTGTACATTATTACAAGGATTGGAGGGTATTATGGTCACCTTAACCTTTGAGGTTATATATCCGAAAAATTAAGAGTAGGAGAAGCCTTAAGAAAAACACAATTTTAACTTAAGTTTAATACACTTTCAGGTTCAAGGCACCAACATTTTGGCAACAATTAGAAACTTGGAATTAAAGCATCTTTAAAAATAAAGTAAAACTAGCTTCTGCCAGCAGCTTCACACGCCTGAATGTGTTTTATCATCCCAAGAGAACGTTATACCGGGATAAAAAGTGACCTATGTGCTATTCCAGACTACAATCTACCTTTGCGCCTAATTTCATGCTGATCCGCATGCTTATTACGTATCTTTTGCAAGAGCAAAACGATAGCGATTTTTGCGCAATATTTGCACTTCAATACAGAAGTTTCAGAGTTGTAAGCGTTTTAGTTTTTTTTTTTAAATAAGTGCATTTGACAAACAGCGAGCGATTAGCAAACGATTGTGTAGGACCTACCATACCTACACTACAGGTAATTCCGACTTTTATGACATAAAGCGTTTGATCGCTATCGTTTTGCTCTTGCAAAAGATACGTAATAAGCCTGTCGTCAGCCGTTCTGGCGTGATTTAGTAACAAAGATACATCCATCCATCCATCAAACTTTCGCATTTCTAATATTTAATTATATAAAAATATTAAATTAATAATTTAATATTAAATTTTATTTTTAAAGTAAGATATATTGCTTATGCAGAAAATATGATCACGTCCGAATCACGTTAATTACATAATTACATCAAAGACTACTTAAAGTACAGAAAATTAGTTGTTAATTTAATTATATAATATTACAAACCACAGCAAATGGAGTAGTAATTTTGATGATTTCTTCGAAGATTGATGAGGCGATTTTTTCGAAGGCAAACTATCTACTAGTGGTACCAACTTGTGTTTAGTGCTTGTCTTTTTAAGATATAAGTAAGTAACCATATAAAACGACTGGCCATATTATCCTTCTGCACCTTACTTAAATGTAGAAACAAAATCTATAACAGGAATAAATAAATAGATAATAAATAGCTGAGCAAAAAATAATTAAGGAAAACAGCGTAAGGAAGTGAAAGAAATAGCGATTAAAACTCGACTTCACCAAAACTATGCAAAATAGAGAGATTTTGAAAAGTTTTTGAGGCAACTGTGTATCTTTTTTAAGTAGTCTAACTATAGTAAATTAAAACCATTACTAATGTAAAAATTACTAATGTAAAAATTAAAACCATTACTAATGTTACTAATGTAAAAATTACTAATGTAAAAATTAAAACCTAAATCTGATAGAAAGCTAGATACACTGTTGCCAAGTGCGATTATATGTTATGTAGAATATGTTTTATATCTTGATTTAAACAGAGGCTCACGTGTAGTAGACAGTTCTACTTAGTCCTAGGTCGTAAGTGCGGCAGTTGGGCGTTAAGGTTCCCCTAGTCGACAGCACGAAATATTTTGTGCGCGAGGTTGAAATGCATGCTATCTCATCCGACATCACGTGCGAAAGATATAGATGCTGTGATGAGCAGTAAGAAGCTAGTTCGCGTGCGAATTAGCACTTTTGCAAATTTGTTTCGAAATGGATGATGATTTAGGAAGAAAACGGGCACGCGAAATTTTATAAACAGACCTTTGGGAGTCTAGATATCAAAATAAAATTATTTACATTGTTTAATTACTAATCTATCCCTGTATGGAGGCCGTTTTGCAATTTTCCTTCTTCTTATGGTATTTATTTCCACTCAAGATGCGTTAAAATTAGTGTTGAAATATGAGGACTACTTTCGACGCTCATAACTAAACTAATTCAAATATTTTTTTTTACTTATTTGTTTCCATACAGGGCTAGATAATGATGAGACAAATTGATATTATTTTTTATTTTGAACGTACATCGTCAAACAGTGGAGTAATCTCTAGACTACGTTTGTATGGAAGAATGATCGACTAGTGTAACCTTAAGTCCTAAATTCGAGCCCCATATGAAGCATATAGGAGAATGAATTATTATGTATTTCCATTTGGAATTGACCAGTAGAAGTTGGCGAGACTGGATTTGTACCCGATAGATTGCTTGCGCGCATTATGGGACCCCATTACAAATACACATATAACTGACAAAATACTGGCTTGATGTTCTGTTATGTTTGTAAAACGTTTGATATTTTGATGTTTCACAATTTTTTTGCAACAGCTTGGTCTATTTTGGCCATGCCATCGGGTTATTACAAATACCGTAACTTTATAAGAAGTCTGTGTGATTGCAAACTATTTATTTTCTATAAATCACGATATCACATCAAAGTTGGATTGTTTATAAATAAATATATTTATAAACAACTTAATACACTACTATAACGATTTGCTTTATTTAACATGGTACGTCCAAAATTGTATAAAGAGTTTAAATTCTCATAACATTTGCAATAGTCCGGTGACGTCCATAATTATTTATGTTCCCACAAAAAGCCGTGCCAGAAAAACAGGCCTCATCCGCCAATCATTAATTAGTGTGTAGGTACTATAAACAAAAGCATTTTTTATATAAACTTATAGAATAACTTAGCAAGAATATTTCTATTTTAAATCATATTCGCTACGAGACATCAAGTGTTGCGTAACTTTCAGGAGTCTGCTTACTTTAATTAGAAAAGGCTTGCTTCGACATGGGTAGAGTACTGAGACGCCTTCGAGATGTAGGAAACTTAGATATAATTATGGTCTTTGCTTACTATAAAAAAGTATTAAAAAGTTGTAGTGAGACTTAGCTGTCGTTAATCCCCACAGCAAACCCTTTCATATTCAAGGTACCTAATTTAAAGTATTTTGTTTATTTACAAAACTATATCTCATGACGTGACTCCTGGGCTTAAACAATTCACATAGTTAGTTGTATAGATGAGCGACTACAGATCCGCGTTCAATACTTCAGAGGCAAGCAGCCACTTCTATAAATAAATCTGTAAGATTTCCGTGACTGACCGGATGGTCTGTTCGTTGTACTGGCTTAATATAGCTCTGTATCGATTCTTTGTCATATTCCTACAGGATGGCGAGTTCATGATGTGTTTACTATCTAGGTATGATTCATCAAATGACGTTATCCAGTATGGCCGTTACGGGAAAAGCTTTCATACATACATAGGTACATAAACTCGCGTTTTTTTTCACATTGGAGTTTTCAGATACTAAAGAAAGCCACCTGCTACGATCTTTACATACTCCTTTAGCTTCATTTACTTTCATACACGCAGGCTGATTATAAGAATACTTTCAGATGGGTACTTAAAAGGTATACCAGCTGTAATATTACAATAATAATTATTATAAACTAGTGCATACAATTATAAATAGTGGATAATCGCCGGTTGGTGTCTCATTTCATCGTATATGTCTAAAAAGACCTCTGCGAGATGGTTTCGGCCCCTGGTACGCCTTGCGAAGATCCGGGACTCTAGGGACCCGAGAATCTCAGAAAAATATTATTAATAATAATTTCGTATCTCTTCTTCGTTTCGATACAGATACAAATAAAACGTTGAAACACGACAGTGCAATAATTTTTCGAAGATAACTTTTGTCTAAGTAACGGCCGGCCATTACCAGTGAATCGAATCATTTATGACAGCAATCATTCACGTTTCCCTGAATTTAATTGGTCGGTCTTGTGCGACAGTATCGGGGACACCGATCTGCGTTATCTCGGTGAAGGATTAACCAGTTCCACCCTCGTCGGAGCCTCCTCCTCAAGCACTACACTAGTGACGGGGCGTGTATCTGGCGCCCGCATTAACCCTGCATTAACACACAATATATTATATCCGAGAGAGTGTGGAACTTGACAACCTACGTATTTGTGAAGAGGCTCCTACATAATAGCTGTAGGATGATAATAAATTGTCCTAATACAGCTTTATGGTGGGATGAATGAATATTATACTGATATCAGAGGATATGAGACTGTTTTTAGATGATTTCGTTTATGATTATTGATTATAATAGATATGATGAATGTTATGTGCATTTAACTACTTGTTTATAATAATTTCTTATATCTTTGTATTTGCAATATGTTTCAATTGCTGCCTGTATCTATAACCACAAAAAACATGCTCCTGCGTTTATTACTGCTCCTATACATTGTCCAAAAGCTAGTTGTCTCGTAGTTTTCATTGGCAGACACACAGTAATGGCGTGGCTGCGGCCGCCTGTCAGCCACACGACGCGCTGACAAATGGTTGCGCGGCGGATCCATCACCCGCACTGACACCGCCAGCCTCCACGCGACCTCCAGCTCGCTCACCACTATACTTAGGTTAACAAACGTGTCTTGCCCAACTGGATCGATACACGCATATAATCGTCTAAGCGGAGAGCGACTTCAAGCAATTCGTTTGTGATTTATTACCACCACAATCGTTTATAAGAAACTGAAATTCAGTCACGTTAACATCGTGGTAAATTCCGCATCATCTCAGGATCAATCCGCACAGCGACATCCATTGGAAAACGAGCGTTTGTAACTCAATTGGACCATAAACACTTCAGTCTGAACGGATCAGTTATATTTAGCTGACTTTGGTAGATTCCATTGTTGCTGGGACCACTGTAAACGTCTCTACACAAGGAACAGACACAGGCTGAAGAGCGCATGGTGTCGTCTCGTGGTGACACTCACCTGGCACTCGTGACACGTGTGCACGGAGTAGGGCTGGTCGCAATCGTATCTTCTGAGGATGTCGACGAAATCGCAGTGCACGCGCGCAACCATAGCGTCGAGACCGAGGAGGTCGTGCAGCGCGCGCTCGCAGCGGTCCCCGCCGGCGAGCACGTCGGCGCGCGCGCCGCGGTCCAGCGCGGACGCGGGCGAGCGCTCGCAGCACGCGCGCAGCCGCAGCTCGGCCAGGCGCCGCGCGCGTGCACCGACCCCCAGCGCGCACAGGTGCGGCACGTCGCGCTCCGTAAGCGCGTCGGGCGCGCCGCCGCCGCCGCCGCACGCCGCGCCCCCGCACTCGCGCACGCTGCTCGCGCCCTCCTCCTCCAGGTCGCACGCGCTCAGCCAGGGGTTGAGGCGCGCGAGCGGACTCACGGCCAGGCCCGCGGCCGCCATCAGCAGCAGCAGCAGCAGCGGCGGCGCTCGCATGGCGGGGGCGGCGCCGCTAGCGGGGGCCGGCCCGCCGGGCGCGGCGCTGCCTCATACCGCATCGCGCATGGCGACCTACTCGCGCGGCCCGGGCCGCGGGGCCGCCGCGCGGGGTGGGCGCGCCGCCATGTCGCTCGCTCGCCGCTCGACTGACTCCCCCCGGGCGCGCATCGATCGCCCCGCGCCCCGCACCAGCCGCTGCGCGCGCCCGCAAAGCCTCCGCTACCGTTATGTAATGGTGCGCGCGCACCCTTAGGTTCCGCCCGCCGCCGCAGCCGCCCTCTCGCGATACGCACAATGTTCCGCCCGCCCAACAGCGAGCTATTAAGCATTGGTAGCAACTGTTGAAACGAAGTTTACATAGATGGCGTTGGAATGCTTTATTTAAGCTATACTATTTAATAGAACAGCTGAGAATACATTTTCTCAATCGTTCCAACATTTTCTATTTAAATTTTCATTCCTTGTCGTGCGAGACCACTGAATCAATAAATTTGTTTATCTAATACCTCATGCACACAAACATACCGAGGCTATATTCGGCCTTGGGCATAATTTATCTACCTAAATACAAAAATTGACACACGAGTTGACATACACACATACGAGCGACTTTTCACAGGGCCTGCCTCGTGCGAAAAGTGCCTCGGGATCCATGTGCGAAAGTTTTATACTTAGCCATTAACTTCGCCGTCGGGAACCTAACCGACTGAGTGATTAACCTAACTGACTAAGAGATTTTGTCTTAAAGTATGCCACTCATTATCATCCTTGTTATACTCGGGTGGTTGTTGTTCGGTGACTCACAAAGCTTTAGACAAAGTGTCATTCTGCCAGCGATGGTGATTTCGAAATGCCAAAATATTTCATAAATTTTTGACATTTTACCAATCGCTACCGCGATTTTGATAGAATGTTTAAAAAAATGTTATAAAGGAAGAGTCTTATTAAAAATTTGCAAAATTGATTTTAGGTGGATCCAGTTTTTATAGAGATATAAGGCAGTTATTGCAAAAGCTTTCCAGAATCGAACAGTTTTTTAACGACTCCGAGCGGAAGTGAAAACCAAATGGGCTCAAAAATGTTTGCACTCAGAGCCTATAAATGTTTACAACTGCATGATACATGCTTTAATTCCAATGTTATATTAAAAACAAAGAATATTATTATGCTAGAGCGAACGTAATGGATGGAATGGCGAACGTTCCGTATGATGTCGGACGTAAAGATTCTCACCATCCCATATTTTCCCGTGGGTGACGTAAGACGCGACTGAGGGATACACCAGAGAATGAGCAGCAGCGTTCTCTGTGTACTTTAAGAACAAACTGCGATCGCTTAACCGCCTGCAAAGTGTGGCGATTAAGGCAACCCCTCCCCAAAAAAAAATGAAAAGCACAAAGAAAACCGGCCCCGAGTGCCCGGCAGCCCGTCTACCCTCGACTACGGTAGCGGTCGAGGCGATGGCGTCGAAAGGGAAGTTAAGAATCCCTGGAGTGGTTCCGGCTACCCCAATAAACACCGACGACTGGACCTGGCAACATATAACACGCGAACACTCCGGACCGCCGACAAAACAGCCGAACTCGAGGAAGAATTGAGCAGGTTACGAAAGAGTATTATAGGGTTATCTGAAGTCCGAAGAAAGGGGGAGGACTCGATAATCCTCAAATGCGGTAACCTGCTCTATTTCCGAGAAGATAACCGGCAGTCCCAGGGTGGTGTCGGGTTTATCGTCCACAAGCTCCTTGTGAACAACGTGGTGAAGATCGAGAGTGTTTCGACTAGGACGGCGTACTTTATACTCAGAATATCCTCGAGATATTCGTTGAAGGTCATACAGGTCTACGCCCCGACCTCACACACCCCGACGACGAGGTAGAGATCATGTATGAGGCTATCTCGATAGCCATGCATGGTTTAAAACTCACTTCACCGTTGTCGTGGGGGACTTCAACGCGAAACTGGGCAAATGAGACGAGGATGAGCTGCAAGTGGGGCAATTTGGAGTTGGACGTCGGAACCACCGGGGTCACTTACTGGCCAGTTTTATGGAGAAGGAGGGCCTGTATATGATGCATTCCTTCTTCAGAAAGCGTCGCGATGGTGCAACTAAAAACGAGATCGACTTCATCATGTCGACCAAGAAGGAAATGTTCAAAGATGTCTCTGTGATCAATTCGGTAAAAACCGGGAGCGATCATCGCATGGTAAGAGGCATATTGAACATTAATATCAAGCTTGAAAGGTCTCGACTGATGAAATCTACGCTCCGTCCAGCACAGATCCGGATCCAAAACCCCGAGAGCTTTCAGATCGAACTCCAGAAACATTTCGAGTGCCTAGGGAGCTCCGTGGACGAATACAGTGATGGGTTTGTGGAATCTGTCCATACGTTCGAATCTAAGTTTTTCAAGACCCACCGTACAGATATAAACAAAAAGCTCTCTGATCCTACTCTCAAGCTCATGAAGGAGAGGTGTGATATGATCCTGCAGTCTTCTGATGATGCGTTGAAATACCGGCTTAATAGAAGGATCCCAAGGTCCTTGAAAAGCGACCTCCGCCACTTTAATACCGAGCGTATTAAAGACGCGATTGAGCGGAATAAGGGTTCCAAGGTCTTTGCAAGAGATCTGACTACTGGGCAGAGCCGGCTCACGAAATTGAAGATCGACGATGGCAGGATCGTATCCGCCAAACCGGAGCTTCTGAGGGAGATCGAGAGTTTCTAAGGGCAGTTGTACACGTCAACAAGTAAACCCGTCGCGAATCTAGTAAAGAGCTAGATTGACCCGTCACTATACCGAAGACATTCCGGACGTCAGCCTGTACGAGATAAGGATGGCTCTTAAACAGCTTAAGAACAACAAGGCACCGGGTGATGACGGAATTACGGTCGAACTCCTGAAGGCGGGTGGGTAACCAATACTTAAGGCCCTTCAGAAGCTGTTTGGTTCCGTCATATTCGAGGGTAAAAACGCCGCAGGCATGGTGCGCGGTGTGGTGTTACTCTTCTTCAAAAAAAATTAAAATCTTTAAAAATAACTGCCAAAAAAAACACTACAAAGTGAAAAATAAGTTCAATTTCGGAAATCGGTGCTCCTGTTTTCGTTTCTTGAAGTGAAGCCAGAATAGATTAACCCAATAACATGAAACTTAAACAAAAC
Organism: Orthosia gracilis; assembly: GCA_947562075.1. NCBI lineage: Eukaryota > Metazoa > Arthropoda > Insecta > Lepidoptera > Noctuidae > Orthosia > Orthosia gracilis. The sequence goes on from OX387268.1 coordinate 48,219,578, forward strand.
CAGTACAATGAGAGTATACCAGTATGAACTGTTCACACCTGTGTATACCTTTAGAGCGTACCAGTGTGATGTAATGTTATAAAATGGTGTAAACAATAAACAGACATGCGATTGCATCGATCCCGACTGATTTGCCGTCATTTATCGAAGAGTTCTGATGTATTTCTCCGAAGTTCTTCATCAGATCTTGATGAAAATAAATGGGACCACGTGGCAAGCACCAGATTTCAAATAAAAAAAGAATCATCAAAATCGGTTCACCCAATAAAAAGTTCTGTTAAACCCTCGGGCTTCGTGAGGATTTTGGGGGTGCTCGCTCACCTTGCGAGCTGGTATGTTCTTCGAACTGATTGGTCATGCGAACCCTCGGGCTTCGTGAGGAGGTCACAACCACACTAGATGAAGGTTCTTTTCATTATCAAGGCTGACTTCAAAAATGAAACGAGTGGTATCTCACAGATTAACCAACAGTTTATTCCACAATCGTTAATGTCGTGAATTTAACATACAAATCTGAACCTTACAACTAAATGCTATAACTAATCGGCGGCGAATCTCAACACCGCGATCTAGTTTTTGGAATCAAATAAAAAATGCCATCTATTAGTTCCGATAGTAACTAACTTGACTTACACTAAGGTAAGTACAGTTGAATGGCCGATAGATGGCTGCACATTCCGCCCACCAAGGACATTTTGTCAACATTATGTCCTTCAAGATATTAATTTAAAATAATTACAAACTAGAATTTAGACTCATTGATCACATCACAAGTTTGGTTACATTTTGTTAAAGACATTTAAACATAACTTACTTTCTACTTATACATTTCTTAAAAATAACTTACTTTCTAATTATACAGGAACCCACACACTGAACACATGCTTATTTAACAATGTTGAGTTTCTATTGTACAACTTAATTAAGCAATAGGCAAGACACACAGTTTCGAGGTTGGTCGTTTAAATTTTGAACCGTTACTACATAGTGTGACTACCCGTGTTAGATTATCTAGCCCCGGATGTTTCTCAACCACTCTGCCAAGTAGCCACCGACAAGGGGGCATGTTATCCTCCTTGATTAAAACTATGTCTCCTATGTTCGGTTCGGGAGTTTGCGTAGACCACTTATACCGATGGAGTAGTGTGGTGAGGTATTCGGATGACCAGCGTCTCCAAAACTGTTGCAGCATTTGTTGAACTAAATGCCATCGCTTTAAACTAGATATTTTAGTATCTTCGTAATTCCTATCTGGTGCGTTTATAATAGGTTCACCAACAAGAAAATGCCCAGGTGTCAGTGCATCACCATTGTTGGAATCCGTTACCCTACATAGCGGACGTGAATTTAAGCATGCCTCTACTTGACTTAAAAGAGTGGACATTTCTTCGTAAGTCAAAGTAGAGTTGCCCACTACCCTGCGCAAATGCCCTTTGCAGGATTTTACTCCCGCTTCCCACAGACCGCCAAAGTTCGGCGAATGTGGTGGAATGTAATGCCATGTTGTTCCCTCGGTAGCTAAGGCCGCGGCAATTTCCTTAGCTACGGTTGAATTTTCAGAGCGAAACATTGCATCCAATTCTTTAGAAGCACCCTGAAAATTAGTGCCATTGTCACTCCATATGTCTTTGCAATGACCTCGTCTGGCCACAAACCGTTTAAATGCGGCAATAAATCCCCTTGTGGTAAGATCGCTTACAACCTCGATGTGGACAGCCTTTGTGGCCATACAAACAAATAAACAAATATACCCCTTATATGCGTGATGACCCCGACCCTTGGATGTCCTTAGATTTATAGGACCCGCGTAATCTACTCCACTGTTTTTAAACGGTCTGCTAGGTGTAACCCTCGCAGGTGGCAACTGACCCATTAACTGAGGTTTTGTTGTGGCTGCATACCGGATACACGTTACACATTTCCTTACGTATGCTGTAACTAATCGCTTGGCTCCTAGGATGTAGTATTTTGTATTTAAATAGTTGAACATGAGTTGAGGACCTCCATGAAGACTTCTGGTATGTGCATCTGATATCAAGAGATTGGTGAAGTGATTGTTACCGGAAATCAAGATTGGATGTTTACGGTTATGATCGAGATCTGAACGCTCTAATCTACCGCCCACCCTCAGGATCTGTTTTGAATCCAGGTAAGGATTTAGGGACCTTAAGATCTTCTCTTTACAATTTTCTCCTTTTTCCAGTTTGGAGATAACCGCTTCGAATCCTTGAACTTGGCTGACCCTAATGCACGTCTCTAATGCTAATTCGAGCTCTTCTGCTGTAATATAACTGAAGATTTTCCTTACAGTCTTTGGTTTCCTTAGCTCTAGAAACCGCCTCACATATGCTACTATTCGCAATAATTTGTCAAGGGAGGAATATTTATCCCAGAAGAAATTGTCTGTATTCACTGATACGTGTACCCTCTTTTCCTCCATGTCAGTTGAAACTGATTTGCGTTTACCCTTTGCAATTACCGTATCTTTGAGGAACTCGGGACCTTCTAACCACATTTTGAAATGTATGAACTCTGTGGCGTACATACCCCGTGATGCGCAGTCAGCAGGATTGTTTTTTGATGTGACATGGTTCCATTGGTGTGGTTCACTTATGCATAAAATTTCTGACACTCGATTAGCGACGAAGGTTTTCCACTTGTTGGGGTGACTATTTAACCAAGCTAATACAATTTCTGAATCTGTCCAAAAGTGCACGTCCGATTTATTGATTCCCATGACTAACGATATTTCGGATACGAGTTTTGCTAACAGTACTGCCCCACACAGCTCTAACCGAGGAATTGAAACAGTTTTAATAGGTGCAACGTTAGTTTTAGCAGTGAGAAGAGTGACAGATACCCCACCATTAGCGTCGACTACCCGAGCGTACACAACCGCAGCGTATGCTGATTTGGACGCATCACAAAATCCGTGTAATTGGATGTTTTTGTCACCTTTCTTCATCTTCAACCATCGCGGTACTGAAAATTCTGCTAAGCTTTGCAACTGCTGTCGGTAAGTAATCCATTCATTCTTTATTTCAATAGGAATTTCTTCATCCCATCCAATTCCCGAAGTCCACAATGCTTGTATTTGCATTTTTGCTTTCACCATGACTGGAGAGACCCACCCTAAGGGGTCGAATAATCTTGCAATATCGGATAACATTTTTCTTTTGGTTACAGGTTCATCTACTGGATGCAGCTGTACTGAATACTGAAAGGTATCAGAGTTTCGATTCCAGATGAGTCCTAGTGTTTTTAGTATTTCATCTTGCTTGATCCAAATTCCCTGTTCCGCACGATCCACGTCCTTATTTTCCCCATCCATTATTTTCTCTAAAAGCTCATTGCTGTTACTCGACCATTTTTGTAACTCAAACCCTGCTTTGGCGAGCATCTCTTCCATTTGTGTACAAATTTCTATTCCTTCTTCTACTGTTTCACAACCTGTCATAAGATCATCAACGTAAAAATCTTTTAGTACTTTCTCAGCTGCTAGAGGATAATCCTTTCCTTCATCGTATGCTACCTGTTGCATAGCTCGAACAGCCAAGAATGGTGCAGCCGCAGTGCCAAAGGTCTGAAGCTGATAATCCTTTATTTCAGAGTCCCTATTTTCTCTCCATAAGATACGTTGAAAATCTTGATGTTTATCCGCTACGCGTACTTGTCGATACATCTTGACTACATCTGATACCATGCAAATAGGATATCTTCTCCAACGCATCAATAGATGACGCAAGTCAAGTTGCAGACTTGGCCCGACCATCAGGTCATCATTGAGCGAAATCCCGTTTTTTCCCTTGCAAGATGCGTCGAAAACCACACGAACCTTCGTTGTATCTTTATCATTTCTAACAACTGCGTGGTGAGGTAAATATACAGCTTCGTTTCCATGATTGTTCGGTTTGCTTACCGGCCTCATATGCCCCAGTTCGAGATACTCGTTGATTACCTCTGCATATTTAACCCCTAGTTCTTCATTCCGGTGTAGTTTAGATTCTAAAGCATGAAACCTTCTAATTGCTACGTCTCTTGTTTTCCCATATTTACAGCCCGGATCTTCAGTTCGAAATGGCAGGTTCACAACGTAACGTCCACTGTCATCTCTTGTAGTTGTGGCAGTGAATAATTCTTCACATTTGGTCTCTTCTTCGGTGAGTATATGTTTTTTGATTTCATCTGGTTCCTTCTCTAATTCCCAGAATCGTTTCAGGACTTCATCATCACCTACGTGGGCGTGCATCACGGTGAAATCGGAAGACTTATGGCCAGCAGAAGCTATCGTTCCTGACAGAATCCAACCCAGAGAAGTACACTGCGCCACCGTGCTACAACCCGAAGCTTTCTTCAACCCGTTTTGTAAAACCCTGCTGTAAATTTCTGCTCCTAACAATAAATCAACTTTATCTGGTTTGTGATATTTGGGATCCGCCAACTGTATGTCTTTAAATTGTACCCAATCTAAATGCGCTGTTTCCCTACTAGGCAATAAAGATGATAGTGATTTAAGAACGTATGCGTTTACTATCAATTCCATAGATGGATCTACTCTAGACTGTATTTTGATCTCAACTACCGAGTTCAACTCTAACTTGTGGTTGACATCTATACCCACTATCGAACTCTTAGCTGGTTTTTTCTTTAAACCTAAGCTTTGAACCATGTTTTCCGTCACAAATGATGCTTGAGAGCCTTGATCTAACAAAGCCCTAATCGTGAACATAGACCCGTTTTTTGATACCGCCTTTACTAAAGCTGTGGCTAATAAAACTTGGTTATTAACTGTGCCTTTCGAAAAACAAGCGACTATCCCTTGATTTTCTACTCCAACCGTATGAGTGCTCTTCTCCCCTGAAGTTTCCTGCTCACTTTTAGAGTGTAATAAAGTGTGGTGTTTACGTTGACAAATTCGACAAGTGACTGTACACTTGCAAAACCTGGCAGAGTGGTTACCTCCCAGACAGTTAAAACATAAATGGTTTTCCTGAACGAACTTACGCCGAGCGTCCACATCTTTATCCATGAACTGTTTGCAAACCCCTATCTTATGATCATCATTACACACCGGACAACTCGAAGATACTGTGTGAAATACCTTTGCTTTAGTTGTATTTACATTTTGATTTTTAGTAGACTTAGGTTCTAAGAATTCAAATGCTCTGTATCTACTGGTTAAAAAGTCTTTAAATTGCTCTAATGTTGGTAGCTTATCGGAATCAATGTTTGAGGTCACCTTTAATTCCCATTCTTTACGACTGTCTGAATCTAACTTTAATGTAAGGATATGAATGATTTATATGTCTCTAATTGCTGTGTCATTTAACTCCAAATTAATAAGTGCATTTAAACAATCAGATGTGGTGTCCATCAGATCTTTTAAACCACTAGCAGATTCATTGTTTATGTTTCTTTGACTAAACAAACGTTTCAAAATACAATGTGACAGATATTTTTTATTGTTGTAACGCGATTCTAATTGAGCCCAGCACTTGTCATAATTTAAATCAGATATTGGAATGTGTCGTAGAAGTTGCTCGGCCTCACCTGTAAGGTACCCTTTTAAATAATGAAGTTTCTGCACTTTATCTATCTTGTCGTTTTTGTGAATTAAAGAAACAAATAAATCCCTGAAGGTGATCCATTCTGTATATTTCCCAGAAAACGTTGGGATCGATACTTTAGGCAATTTAATGGGCATGTTTCTACTTTCTGAATTTGACGCCGACCCTGCAATTGGAGAAACATCACTACTACTCTTGAATGTATTTAAAATAGTTTTCAGCTCACATTTAAACTCCAAATATAATTCCTCAGTGTTGAAGCAACTCCACTTGATGGCACGTTCGGGCTGATGCTATCCTCAGTCACAGTAGGCTTAGCATCTGATGCTTGATGAACTGGATCCACCCTTGAGACCAGCTGCTGCTCATCACCATCCGGTACGAAGGACCATGTTAAACCCTCGGGCTTCGTGAGGATTTTGGGGGTGCTCGCTCACCTTGCGAGCTGGTATGTTCTTCGAACTGATTGGTCATGCGAACCCTCGGGCTTCGTAAGGAGGTCACAACCACACTAGATGAAGGTTCTTTTCATTATCAAGGCTGACTTCAAAAATGAAACGAGTGGTATCTCACAGATTAACCAACAGTTTATTCCACAATCGTTAATGTCGTGAATTTAACATACAAATCTGAACCTTACAACTAAATGCTATAAATAATCGGCGGCGAATCACAACACCGCGATCTAGTTTTTGGAATCAAATAAAAAATGCCATCTATTAGTTCCGATAGTAACTAACTTGACTTACACTAAGGTAAGTACAGTTGAATGGCCGATAGATGGCTGCACAAGTTCCAAGGTAACAAAGATAAAAAAAATACAGTTGAATTGATAACCTCATTGTTTTCAAGAGATATCCTTAGTGAAGCCAATATTTCTGCCGCTGAAATCGGTCTACTGGGGATTGTAAAAGGGGGACGCAGCCAGAGGCTAAAAAATATACTATTGGACTTCTACGACGTATATTTATTCAAACGTGCCGCTCGTAGGTCGGCTCTCATAGAAGTGCCCGCTAAACAAAAAACTACACGCGTTCGATATATTTCTAAATATTCTGTATTCGATTTCCTTCCAAACTTAAAATAAATATAAGTCGCCAGCTTTAGGTGTCAGCGGCCGAACAGGTTGCTCGTCCTATGTGGAAAGCCTCTACAGGATCTTCTAGTGTATGCCATTCACATATGGAGTGAGGCAATCGAGAGGCATGGGGAAGCGCTTGCCACCCCCCTCAACATCTCGAAGGCTTTTGATAGGATCTGGCACAAAACCCTTGGTAAACTTTCTTCATTCAGTCTACCCGGTGGTCTGTGTGATTGAATTGCAGTTTTTCCGAGAGATCGGTCCATTCGAGTGTTTATTGATGGCTGCTCGTCGGACTTCGTTTCTGTGTGTCGGTCTCTCTGCCTGTCTGTTCCAGATAATCTCCGAAACTGCTGGATCGAGTTTGACGGAACTTTCCGTCATACTCGAGTGGAAAGCGCCGCAGGCATGGTGTGGTGGTGCTCTTCTTCAAGAAGGGTTCCCTATTGAGGAACTCTAGGTCCATCTCACTTCTTAGATATGTCTATAAGCCGTTTTCAAGAGTCATCACGAATCGTCTCGCGCGCAGGTTTGACGATTTCCAGGCTCCCAAACATGCCGGATTCCGCAGAGGCTTTAACACCGTAGACCACATACATACGCTGCGGCAGATTATACAGAAGACCGAAGAGTACAACCTGCCTCTCTGCTTAGCGTTTGTGGACTAAGAGAAAGCCTTCGATTCGATCGAGACTTGGGCTGTACTGCAGTCCCTACAACGGTGCCAAATAGACTACCGGTACATCGAGGTGTTGAACAAAAATGTGTGTTTGTACAAAAATGCCACCATGTCAGTTCAACTTCAGGATTAGACCTCGAAACCAATCCTTCTGCAGCGAGGTGTGAGACAGGGAGACGTCATATCTCCGAAACTGTTCACCGCTACACCGGAGGATATCTTCAAGGTTCTGGACTGGAGAGGGCTAGGCATCAACGTCAATGGCGAGTACATCACTCACCTTCGGTTTGCCGACGATATAATGGTCATAGCTGAGACCATGGAGGACCTCAGTATAATGCTCGATGACCTCAGTAGAGCTTCCGAAAGAGTGGGTCTTAGGATGAACATGGACAAAACCAAGGTGATATTGAATGGCCATGATACACCCACTCCTATCAAGGTTGGAGACTCTACACTTGAAGTTGTGGACGACTATGTCTACCTAGGACAAACGATCTAGCTGGGTAGGGCCAACGTCGAGAAAGCGGTCAACCGTCGAATTCGACTCGGCTGGGCAGCGTTCGGTAAGTTGCGCGGTATCTTTTCGTCCAACTTACCACAATGTCTCAAGACGAAAGTCTATGACCAGTGTGTGTTGCCAGTGATAACCTATGGCTCTGAGACGTGGCCGCTCACAATGGGCCTCATCAGAAAGCTTACAGTCACCCAAAGAGCAATGGAGAGGGCTATGCTTGGAGTATCATTGCGTGATCGAATCAGAAATGTAGAATTGCGCAAGTGAACCAGGGTTACCGACATAGCCCGACGAATTGCCAAACTTAAGTGGCAGTGGGCAGGGCACATTGCTCGCAGAACGGATGGCCAATGGGGCAGAAAAGTTCTGGAGTGGCAACCGCGAAACGGAAAACGTCTTCGTCTGGTGGGAGCACCAGGTGGACCGATGACCTGGTGAAGATTGCGGGGATCCGCTGGATGCGGGAAGTACGGGACCGTTTAATGTGGCGACGCTTGGGAGGGGCCTATGTCCAGCAGTGGACGTGTTTCGGCTGATATGATGATGATGAGAGAGAACGAAGCGAAAAAATTTGAGCATCTCAAATAGCGGAGGATTTGGACAGTCGTACAGAAATAGGATAAACTTTTGAAAGTTCTTTTGATGAGTAGTCGAGTCATGTGCGAACCTAACGATTGCGCAGTAGTCTACTCTATTAGTATTACTGTTTCACATATTCTGTAGTACGATATTACAAACTAACCGACGGCTCGTAAACACCAGTGTTTTAATTTTGCCAGGAAAAGATCATTAGCTCAGTCGGCTGGGTCTATGAATCACACATGCATCTGTGCGCATTCTTTGAAGCCACGCCCAGTAATTAGAAATGGGCTACATGCAGTTCTTATACTCGATTCATGAAAGAAACATGTTCCAAGAGATAGACAAATCCAAAAAGCGGTTCGACTGTCAATTTGTCAAGAAAATGGAAAATATATAGTTTTGTCAAAACATATAATTGATTCGTGTTTGCACAGCAATATAGAATAGTTAAAAAATTGACAAAATAAAACTATGTAGATACCTATAGATTTCTTTAACTTAAAAAAAGTGCGAGTCGGGCTCGCATACCTAGGGTCCTGTACAATCAGCTCCATTCACCAAATAATTAGGAAACATTTCTTAAGCCAGTGTGAGCACTGAGTTCAGTAAAAGCACTAAACATTGCTATAACGAAAAAATTAACTGGATTGAGGAACAAAATAACTTAAAAGTCTTGTTATCCATCACCATAGGACAAGACTTTTCAAGTGTTTTTTTTTTGTTTATAGCTACAAATTTATGGATTTCGGTTCTTTTTTGCTTTACTTGTGCTATAAGTCATTACTTCTCCCCAAATTTCACGACTCTAAGTCAACGGGAAGTACGCGCTACCGGTTTTGTTTCCCTCGCGACTAGTCAAAAATGCGACAAAACAGCTATATCTTCTGATTGCGTTGATTTGAAAGATTTATTTTTTCTCAGCTCTGAGAGATTGCAGACTTGAGTACCTATATGATATTTATTTATTTCAACTTATTACCTTCATGCGTACCTAAGAAAAAGGTCTTCACACACAGATAGACAACGAAGTGATCGTATAAAGGTTCCCTTAATGTTGAAGAACACGATAGGTGACGATTAAGACTATTAAGGTCTTATTTTCGTTTTTGAAACTAAGAACAAAAGTAGGCGGGTCAATGACCGCTATTGCTATGTTAAAACGAAACAATTAGTATCAACGGTGCCTCGTCAAAGACATAGAAACTAGCCGTTGTCTCTCTGAACGCTTTCCGCTTCGAAAAACTCAAGATTTCAAGATCTTTCGCTAAAATCGGAAAGAAGGTTTTCATTTTTACCCGACTGCCGAACACACATACATATATACCATACATAGACTGATGAATTACACATTACCCTCCGGTAATGTGTAATTCATCAGTCTATGTATGTATGTATGTTTGTTCCTATGTGGCGTTCTCGAGACCAAACGCGTTGGCCGATTTTGATGATTCTCACGTCAATCGATTCGTCTTAACCCTGCGAGTGTCACTGGCTACATTAAAATTGGAAAATAGAAAAATGGTGAATTTTGGGCGCCATATTGTGGGAGCCCAAACCTATCGTGTGGGGTATCAAAATAAAGGATTTTAAGAGGTGATTACAAAAATGTAGAACACTTACATGTTTAAATGTACCTTATTCTAAAAAAAAATAACAAAAAAGTTAAAAAAAAAAAATAATTTAGTGATTTTAGTTCGCTTTTTAAGCAGTCGGGTTTTTTGTTTTTTTTAAATATAATTTTTCTCTCTCACTCTCTTCGCCTTACAGACAGAGAAAGAAAGAAATTCACCATGAATAAGAGTTGAGATTTTGTTGAACCAATGGTTCACAAAAACCTCAACAAAGGAATAAGTAACCAACAAGAAATACCCAAGTGCAGATGAAAATATTTAATTTATTCATAAATTATGTCATATAAATAATAGGTCAATAAGTTTGTAGTATGGCAACGTCCGACACGCACCGTGAATATCTAATGATAGTCTACTGGCAACATGGTAAGCATATTAGGGTAGGCTAGTGGACCTTTCCCAAGCAGATGTTCTGTAATCACAGTGGTACGTTCAAGTGCATTCCCCTATCGCTCAATTAATGTAGTTGTACTATGATCAACAAGTAGATGAAAGCATTACATTGTCTTGAGACAACGTGTTTTGTTTGTAGTTTCGGTCCTTCGATCTTTTTCTTCGGTTCTTCATATAGATAGTTATCGAAAATTCTGCCTACATATTTTTTTAAAGCTTCGATAACAAATTCGGCTCTAAATTTGTCTTGGTCATATGCTAGCAATAAGTAACCTGAATATCTCGTAATATCCAAGGAGGAACGCCATGTGTAGTCTAGTAATGTTAGAAAGAAACAGAAATTACAAACTAAGGTTACAACTGCAAATGAATGAAACTCGATATTTTCTTTCCGCTTTGTAAACGTAAAACGCCGAACTGGACACACATAGCAGACTACAAACGTGATTATGCAACGCTAAGCCTTTCGAGTGCACGTCTTCGGCTCATCGCCCACAAAGGCTTCATCAAGCGAGACGGCTGTCTAGCGCCTGACTAAAAAACTTCTCAATAACGTTCCAAGAAAAATCAAGTACTAAATGTCAACGCACTGGATATCTATTTCTGCTTATATCAATTCGCTCATTGTATTCAGACGATTGCTAAGATAAAAACATATCGAACCAATGTTTTCTTGTGGGTGGTCCAGTGTTGATGTCAATTGTTGAATGCCTGCACATACCATATCGGTAAGTTTAACGATCCAAACCGAATCAACAATGCTGGCGCTCGCTAGACAATACCCCGAGAAATCCCATGCAGTTGCCAAGTAGTGCGGTCCTCCTGTGATGTGACAAACGGATAAACATAGGGTTAGTTACAATGGTATTGCGCATTAATACTATTGTAATTAGGCGGCAAACGTGTAACTTTTTAAGACGTAAACAACAAGTTACGTGACGACACATCGTCCATCTCTCTCGTCGGTGAGAGATCGCGGGAGGTCTCTGTCTCACAGTCGTGACGTAACGCGCCCGCGCACTCTTTGAGTGCATTCACTCACAGCGTAAACCGCACAAGATCACAACGTAGACGATATTCCAACAATATTTTTTTCTTTATTGTGTTAAATAAAATTGATTGTAACTTTACGAACGTTGATCTCCGTAAAATACTATTATAAGTTGGAAGTGTTGTGCAAATATACCTAATATTCAAAGAAGGGATTAAGAAATCGGCCGAAGGTTAAATTTCATCACACTATGGACGCCACAAGTAAGTAAACTGGTTTTAGAGATATACAGTACCGTAAAAACCCGAAAACGACTTTAATCGTATAAAAAAAGGAAGATTTTAAATAAAACTGTTCCTCGTAGTCAAAATATGCGTAGACTTTTTCGTAGTATAATTATTATTCTACTGTGTTTAAACTACACGAAATTAGAAAATTTCATTCCTAAAAACATTTCCCTCATCCCAGCTTAGTCAATGTAAACAAACTCTTATCATCTTTTAATCTATAGACAACAATCTCACGACCACTATATGCACTTCTGCTATTAACTACGGGTATTTGGATCTTTTAAATTGCTGTTTCTATGACTAGGTACGTAGAATAAATACTAAAAAAGTGGACAATGAGCAGTTAATCATGTTCAGTACGCCACTAATGTTTAAATAATGAGCCCTATTAAATCGCAAATTATTGCTTATAATTCGAAGCAGCTCCGGTTATCACTTTCCGTTTGTGAAGCCTTGTAGCTGTGCAGTCACGCCCTGAATATCGCCAGCTGTAATTTCATCATAACCGTCCCCAGCTGACGAAGCTAAAAATTAACAATATCGGACGAATGGACAATACAATACAACAAAACTTTATCATCACATTAACCTCGTGTTACATGCTAATTAGGCATTAACTATTTAGTCATTGTATTCTGCTTCCTACATCGACCTCCAACAAGGACAACAAAGTTCCATGAAATGGATTAATTATGTAGGCTAATTGTAAATCATAGAACGTTTTCCTTTAAATACGAGTATCATGCCTTCATACCTAAAAAAACAAGTAAGTAACAAAACTGAGTAAGCGAAAGAAGACACCTACGTGAACCTCTTTCAAAGTCAATAAATTCCTCGACAAAAGGTTCGCTATTCGTAAGATCTTGAGTAAAAAGTGTCGAAGTGGTTAAACGCACGTCACGAGAGAACGCCTCCAAAACCGCAATCTTCAAAATCACGACCTTTAAATCGATTAGAGTTTGAACCGTCTCGCATTCGTGAATTCTATAATAAATCCTATGACTCATTCAGAGAGTGGATTAAGCAACGAAAATGCTTTGCTGCTTAGATTTGAAATGCTTAGTAACAGAAATATAGGCAGGTATCATTATAATCCTTTTAGCACCAATTCCTATTTTAGAATTGGCTTATTCCAATACGATGTTAACGTGGTTACTATAATAACTTGTCTGGTAAAAAATAGACAAGGTTTGCATTAGAAAATATAACTTGACCCGAATAGCACACCATTTACATGACTTGCATCATAGTTTGGTCTCCCAGTAAATGTTTGTTTTATGATGATACGTCCGCTCGTCACGACTACCGCAGCACGCATTTCGCAAAATAGAATATGACAGGAAAACTTAACTATTTTAAACTTTATTTTTCAGTGGAAAACAAAATGGGTCTCCCGCCACCATACGAACAGGCAAGGCCTAACCCTGCACCGCCCCCGTCATACTTTGGCGACAACCCTCCTCCGCCGCCAGGCTTAGTGGTCCCACCGGCACCAGGACCGCGCACGACCGTCATCACGTCACCAACACCCCTGCCTGGAGCTCGTCCAGCGAAGATGGGCCCTGGACCCTCAGGCACCAACTGTCCGACTTGCAACAAATCGATCGTGACGACAGTTGAATATGTCCCCAACAACCGCACGCATATTATTTCTGCAGCGCTGTGCGTTCTGGCCGGGTAAGCTTGAATTTATAATATATTATTCAACGATAAGAAAATTTATTCTCTATTCACAAGAACAACTAGGTACTGTATTCAACTGTCCGTCAATATTATTCGTGTGTTTGGGGTCAACTGATAAAGAACCGACTCTTTCTAGTTCCATTACATTTTCTGACTGGCGTCGTTTTGGATTATAAATTCAAAACAACTTCTGTTTTTACCGCAAATCGTGACGCAAAGAACTAGTTTTTTGTAGACATATTTCGTAACTTGTTTCCGTACTTGTATGAGTAATGGTTATTAATTCAATAGAAACTTTGGTTTAAGTATTTAGTGTTACAGCATTGTACCCAAAGATCTGAACTAAAATTAAAACACGTACTTAAATAATAATATATTGCAACACGGACGACAAACAGCTACTATACATGGTCAGAAACTATAGAACGCCACCTGTTACAATCCTTACTTATTTTGCTTCACTCACGTGCATACATCTAGTCATACACGCACACCGATTATGAGTACTGCTGTAAAAAAAAATTAACTACAGCTACATGAGTAGGTACGTGCTTTTAATAAACATTGATAACGACTACAATCACCTGTTTACAAGGCTAAAGAATTCAACGCTGACGTTGCTCACTGATAAGAAAGATCGAAAATAGTGGTTAGCACCACGGTAGTCAACATTGCACTGTCACACTTATAATAAGGAAAACCAGCCTTAAGGAATTTGAAAGTCATATAGTTTACCTAAACTATCTGACTTTCAAATTCCTTAAGGTTCCCCTAGTCGATGGCACGAACTATTTTGAGAGGTTAAAATGCATGCTATCTCATCCGACAACACGTGCGAAAGAAATAGATTCTGTGATGAGCAGTAAAAAGCTAGTTCGCGTACGTATTAGCACTTTTGCAAATTTGTATCGAAATGGATGATGATTTAGGATGAAAACGAGCGGACACTTCTACTTAAACAGACCTTTGGGAGTCTAGATATCATAAAATTAGTGTTGATTAATTATGGACTTTCAAATTTTTTTTTTCATTTTTGTTTCATACAGGGCTAGATAATTATGAGACAAATTGATATTATTTTTTATTATGAACGTACATCGTCAAACAGTGGAGTAATCGCTAGACTACGTTTGTATGGAAGAATGATCGACTAAAAAAAAGCATCTCATTACGTCGTCATCCGCACCATAAAGTAAAAACAGCAAAAAAAACTCGCCAAATGATAATATTGCGCATGATTGCTTCATGTATGGGGATCAACTCATGTTCTATTAATTGGTGACCAATGATTACAATAGGCAAATCTTATGATGAATGATTCATTAGAATATGTAGTTATACACGCTGCGTTGTTAGGTACAACTACTAATTGTAGCTACGGCTACAATTATATGTTGACCTCAACACAAAAGAGAACTTTTTTCCAAGAACAAATAGGTATTGACTATCACTCGCACTTATTGTTTACAGATGCTGCTGCGGCTGCTTCGTGCCTTACTGCATGAGGTCCTGCAAGACTGCCAACCACTACTGCCCTCAGTGCAAGGCGTTCATCGGTTCCTATACGCCATCTTGATCTAAATCATCTTTCCATTTCTCGTATTCCGTCAAATCTTCCATAATTTGAATGGCTTTATTAAGATACAATGCGAAAAAAAATATGCAGTTGATGTTTTACGTGTCACAACAAAAAAATCTCATGTGATGTATCTCAATTTTCATAAACATAATTAGATTGTTAAATAACCCATTCCTGCACGTTGGTTTGATGTTAAGTTTCTTGCGCTCGAAAACGTATAATATGTACCTATACTTCATTTGCGATAATATTAGACGTTTAAATTAGCCCATTTTACAGCTAGCTCAACCGATTTTGACTTCCATTGCGTTGGTTATACGACAAATGGTAGCTTTAGTAAACAATTGGATTTGGTAACAGGTGTATGCTTTTTATGTCATCCTTATGCTTACGGGATAGAACTCAAAATCGGTTTAACGGGCTGTAAAAAGATTTGGAAACATGTCTAATGTTATTTCAAATGGAGTTTAATCGATTTATAGTTTAATGTAGCAATAAATTAATCTGCAGGGCTATATGAAAAACAAATCCCAATGGTCTTAAAAATTGTATTCAATGTAATTTTACTTAACATAAATTCATTTTTATTACCATCTACAACCATCTCGATCATCTTTGGTCTCTATTGAATAAATAAAGTGCATGTTTTCCTAAAATCGACCTTTCAGTATTGGGATGGCTTCGCATATCTCAAATTCATACATGATTTACCGAAATAATAGGCAGAAATATTAAGTAGTTACTTATAGTAAATATATGTTATGGTGCGGCATCTAAAAATCCTAAAAAAATTCAAATACAACTTTAATGACGCATAATTTTAAGATTCGCTATTAATGAAATAAATAATATTCTTAATATGTGTTCTCGAATTTATAGTTTATAATATGTTTTAGAAAATAGCTTACTATTAAGAATATTTTTAATAAAAATGTAAGTTATCTTAAAGAATTTCGCTGATATGTCTTATTATAAAATGTTGTATATTTAATTCTGTGATATACTTTTTCAAGGGTCTTTTATACGATTTCTACCTACTTATAATATAATAAATAATTAAATAGTTGTTTAAGAATAATTTATTTCTCCTTATTAGTTACGGAATAATCATGTTTCCTCATAAGCTTGCATATATAACCATAAATCTATTAATCTAAATATTCGATGTAGGCACTGAAATAATCTGCTATCCTCGGACAAGTAGCTACATTTTGGAAGACTATAATTAAATAGAACAGTTTTCATGTAAAAAATAAGTAGTAACACATGGCCTGTCACTAATCAGCTAAGTACAATCCTTACTATCATACTTATCATACTAAATATTATAAATGTGAATGTAAGTTTGTTTGTTACGCTTTCACGCAAAAACTACTGAACCGATCATCATGAAACTTTGTACATATATTCTTGGAGGTATTAGAAGTAACATAGGATAATTATTAGAAAAATAAATGACTTCACTGCGAGCGAAGCCGCGGCTAAAAGCTAGTATTTTATAAAACCTCATAAAATCTTTGTCACGCGTAGGAATTAGTAATGCTACTCCGGCTACAATATTCTACTTACACAAAGAAACTCCCTACTGTTTTCCAGCTTTTTCTTTACATACAAACATTTTCATACTTACATTTTTTTTTTCTTTTTCTTTTTTATTAATGTGAAACACTACACAGATTGCACAGTTGCACTAACTAGGTTATTGTATCCTAAATCCTAATCAACACCTGAAATCTATTACATAAGTACGTATCTATCTATTATATAAATATTGTAACGTCATCATGACAGTAGACTCACCTACTATTACATCCTTACTTCCTTACTAATATTATAAATGTGAATGTAAGTTTGTTTGTTACGCTTTCACGCAAAAACTTCTGAACCGATCATCATGAAATTTTGTACATATATTCTTGGAGGTATTAGAAGTAACATAGGATACATTTCATTTAAAAAAAAAATTATGGCTTCACTGCGAGCGAAGCCGCGGGTAAAAGCTAGTGGTACATAAAACACTGAATAAATGCGGGTGCACTTTTCACCAACACCTACTCCTTCAGCCGAATTCCGTAAGTGAATACGGCAACGGCAAGAGTTTGACCGCTATCCAATCGTCCAATCACATGCGAGATGAATGACGCGATGTGGATTTACGTCTGTGTGATTGGTCGATTTAGTCGAGTGGGTAGCGGTCAAACTCTTTGCGTTGCCGTATTCACTTACGCAATACGGCTGGGGAATACAGACGTTATATAGAAATATATTAATAGTTATAGGAGCATACAACTAACTAAATTGTTAAAAAGGGAAGGGTAGAAGTACCTTACAATATAGCAGATCGCCTGCTATACAAGCCCAGATACCGGCGGCAGTTGGGACAGTAATGTTCGACGTTTTTCCACCTATTCGTGATGTAAGGAATTATGCAGCAACACAACCACCTGGAAAAACAGACAAGATTTTTCTATAACTCTAAATTCAGTAAGCATTACCTAACGCAGTACTTTCAGACTAGAATTTCAAGGAAAACATCCCACCGTAAGTATTTTTTAGGGAAAGAAACGAGTATTGGGCGAGACTGAGAATACTTACTAGTTTGAGGTACACCTTATGTTACCAAAACATCAACAATAGCGCCGGTATAGAAATACATACATATTTTCCAATTAAAAAATCATGAAACCTGTAAGGGACGTAGTTCTGATTCATTAGTTAGATTGTATATTGTATTTAGGATATTTATAAATATGTAACGAAGGTACCTAAAATGTGGATCAACGATCAACGGAAGTTTCAAGAAGCTCCAAATATAACCAATTATTCTAAATTAATAGGTACATGTTGGTACGATATTGAAATCGAACATGTTTAAATACACGAAATAGGTAATTAGTGCAAGAATATTAACTAAAATTGGTAGCGAAGGTCTAATAAGGAGGACAGTAGTAATTAAATTAGCGCAAAAAAGTAACGCCACGCCAATGCCTCAGACCGATGTCGAGGGCAATTTGTATTGATATTGCTCGGCGTTGAACCCCGTAATACCTAGTAGTTCTACGTTTATGGTAATGATATCATTATTAAAATATAGGTAGATGTACTCGTAGGTAAAAAAATACATATAGTCGAAAATAGAACCTCCTTCTATTTTCGACTGTATGTATTTTTTTAAATATATTTTTACTGAATACTCCGTCAATTATGGACCGAATTGAAAAATATTTTTTTGTTTTAAATAGTATAGGTACTCTCAGGATGGTCCCCTTGTCAACAAGTTATCTGATGAGGTGATACCATGGCAATTGAAAACTCCTCAAATTTAATAGGCATACATATAATGATTTTGGTATTTTGATCAACATGGCAAGCATTTGCATTCAGAAAGTACCATTTATGAAGTGGAACTGATGAATAAGACTACAGATGGCCATTGGAACTTCTCAAAGATAAGTATGTTTCGGGTATGAGATATTTCGAACAGTTAAAGCACTGTGATGAAGCAAATTTAAACAATTTTTCTAATGAAAATGGTACCATCGAATAGATCAGGTGATGAAGCGGTGCGTAGGCACCGGAACTCCTTCCGGGAAAAAACTATGTATTTCTGTCTCTAACTAATTAACTCCGTAATAAAACAATGTATTTTTGTCGTGTTTAGGCTTGTTGGAATTTTTATAAGAAACCCTCTGTCTAGACATAAATGATTTTCATGGTAATATAAAAACCAAATCAACAAAGCGCAATTAAAAACCTTTTTAACAAAATAATTAAACCGACTTCCAAAACAAAACACTACAAAGCGAACAATAACTTTCTTTTCGGAAATCGCTGCCAAAAACGAAAAAATACTGGTACTTAACAATGAAAGCGAATTTCGAAAAGAAAGTTATTTTTCGCTTTATAGTGTTTTGTTTTGGAAGAAGTAGGTTTAATTTTTTGTTAATAAGTTTTTTGGCTTATGTAGGTAGTCAAAATACTCACCAAAAGAATATGCCTAGAATAAGGGCCATAGTGTGCGTGAATCTTGAGTTTTTATAGTCGGCTTTCGTCATGACGTCTTCGTAGCAGAATGGGCATCGCATGCCGACTGGCTCGGAGCCGACATGCATCAACTCCATCTCGATACCTGCAGCATCCTCTATCTGATGGTACGCGTTGGACTCCACTGCAAAACATGGCGAGAAGATCAGTTACAGAAGGTCGATTCCAGGTGTTAGTCATCATCAGCCTTATAATGTTCCCACTGCTGGGACACGGCATCCTCTCTGTGAGAGAGGTTATAGGGCTTTATCCACCATGCGGGCCCAGTCCGGGTTGGTGAATGTCACACGTCTTCGAATTTTTGGTTCTAGGACATGCCGGTTTCCTGACGATGTTATCCTTCACCGTTTTAAAAGCATGTATGTAGGTGTTTAGTTGTAGCCTTAATATTTATCTAAAATAATATTGCGAAGCATAAAGGAAGCAGTTAGTTTGAAGTTAATAACCAATTTTCTGTAATGTTTATGATATGTAGTGACTCATATTGCAGGTTAAGCAATGTTTAATATCTAACTCAAGAAAAATATGTAAAGTAGGTTTCACAACAATTGCATAATTGTAATATAGATTTACTGGCTAGATAATTATAACTCTTTCTAGGCTTTTCTCAATTGTGTTCAAACCGGATACAAGCTGACCATGCACGGATCCACCATGGTAGGCACGATATTATTTTCTGTGCCTTAATAAAGTAACAAAATCTTTATCAGTGGGTCATATAT
Organism: Orthosia gracilis; assembly: GCA_947562075.1. Classification (NCBI taxonomy): domain Eukaryota; kingdom Metazoa; phylum Arthropoda; class Insecta; order Lepidoptera; family Noctuidae; genus Orthosia; species Orthosia gracilis. Next base: position 48,239,337 of record OX387268.1, read on the forward strand.
TTTGTAAATATCTCCTTTGTAGGAATGCACTATATCGATCATGAGCGAATTCATACTCCGAATCAAACTTTACCGATTTTCAGGTGGCTGTGACCATAACCTTTTTTGGGAGCTTGATCCGCGCCTGCAGCTGAATAAAAGTAGGTACTTTTCATAGAGCGATCACCTATCTGACTTCCCTTGAAGGTTGAAGCCAAGTAACAAAAGCATAATTAGGTATAACATAACTAACACATTCATTATAAAAGGTAAGTGAAAACATATAATTTCTTACGGATAATAAAAACAAAACCACGTATGAAAAATCTGGTAGTCGCTACTTTTACAAGTGGTTGTGTAATGATGAAAAAAGCGTACTGATGTTTAATTGATAAGTATTATGTGTTATTAAAATTATTTTTTATTTATTTGAGACAAAATAACAAGGAAAATTAAAATAATATATTAAACTTACTTGTTGTTTAGAAAATGTGGCGCGAGTGATAACGTTCAAGTGTCACCACTGATAAATCCTCCATGCACACTATAGGAATGTTTGATTACCTTACCACACAAACTACTAATCAAGGATCGATCTAGCCAAGATTAATTGATAAACACAATTCGTGGCGTATTCAAATAGTACTAGGCTAATATAATTTTTTCGATCCACTATTGATTAAAATAGTCAAATCCGTATTCAGTAAATATGTTGTCTGCCAGCGCAATGTTATTTATCAACGAAGCGCCGATATTGGTTATCGAATAGATAACACCTAGATACTATAAATCATACAGGTCATTCTCTTAGTTAGACTCTCTAATTACCTATTTTCCTGAATAGCTAGGGGTCGAAACATCGCTAGCTAAGTAGGCGTGATGCATTTGATTAAAAAAATCATTGTATGTCTTGAAAATGACTAAAAATTATGTGAATGCTAGTGGATGGCGTAAAAATCCTTTCACAAAATTCTTAAGCGTGCTGTAAATATGTGCCCACCATGAGAAACAAAATTTCAAAAGGACCCGCCATTTACATCACACTCCCTTTCCAGATTAATCCATTTTTATCCATACCATAATCTTATCTAAACTATCAAATTACAGCCGCTAAAAGTCATGTTATCAAAATATCCAACCAAATAAACTATTGCATTTTATTTATTTTATAGCTAGGTAGGTACGATATCTTTGAACTTGCTATCAAACACGGAAACGACAGTCACAATGTGACAACCATTTCCGGTGATGTGCCCCAAAAATTATCCCATTGCTATGATTACTTTAAATAGTTTACATAAAAAAGTTATTCACATTTTTTTATACCTAAACAACATAGAAAATAATAAAGTCTATGGTACAAAAGATTATGCCCCAATTTGTCTGAAAAGACTTAGCCACTACGCAGGAAAAAACTATGCAGTCTTTTCTATTTTTCTTAGTGGCAATAAAACATTTTGACATTTCTAATCACTCTGACATTGACATTTGCTTGTAGCTGTCACTGTCATTTGATGCGGTGGCTTCGTCTCGTGTTCGTCTCGCGAAATATTTATAAATACAAACTAATTAGTCTCTGAATTATCATAACATCTTGGGTTCTAATATGATGAGCAAATTGTTTTAAATAACAAATCAAGAACTCAGAATGGACGTAGACCTGCTACGGCCAGGCACTGTGCCTATCTCACCAGATACAATCCTATGGTTTGAATTTCTACTAGACCCAAATTTACTAAAGAAGCATCTTAGTAAACCCAATCCAGGTAAGGATATAAGTTTAGTATAAATCAACAACAATAAACACCTAAGTGCTGAAATTAATGGCGTGCTATAGCTAATGAAATCTTATTTTTGTTAGCAAGGATTTTGGAGGAGCTCGTGGCTAAATAATAACAGCCGCACGGGTCGATCTTCAAGGTTAAGCAACGCTTGACGAGGTCGGTCCGTGGATGGGTGACCATTTTCAACATACCGAGTTTCCTCCGTGCCTCGGAAAGCACGTTAAGCCGTTGGTCCCGGCTGTCATTTGAAGATCTTTGACAGTCGTTACTGGTAGTCAGAAGCCTGAGATCTGACACCAGTCTTGCCAAGGGGTACTGTGTTACCCAGTTACTGGGTTGTGGAGGTCAGATAGGCAGTCGCTCCACGTAAAACACTAGTGCTCAGCTGAATCCGGTAAGACTGGAAGCCGACCCCAATAAAGTTGGGCAAAGGCTAGGCAGATTGATTGTTAGCAAGGATTTTGACCAAGTTTCCAATATACTACTTACTCATATAAAATAAACTTAAATGTTCTCGGTTGTATTTTTCTGATGCTAAACTTTCTCCAAATCGTGCCTAGAAACTACTGCTTATATTATGCACACTACTGAAGTCAGGAACCTTTTTATTCTTTCTGCTTATCTCGTGTCTCCTGTGCGGGTCACAAATAAATATTTTTGTTTCTGTCTATCTTTTTTTTTAATTTGGTATTTTTTAAATTGTTTTATCTAACTAGTTACTATACCACATTCACAGAACCTTCAGCATGTGAGCTGATAGAAGAGTTTCTTTCGGTTGACACCAAAAATAGTACCTCCAAGCCCACAAGTGAGCGTGTGGTGGATGTAGATGCTCCACCGACCCCCCCACTGGCCACCACACCTGCACCGGCACAGTTCTCACGGAAACAACTGGCTCTGAAAATCCTTGCTTTAAAAGTAGCTGCTGATTTACATTGGAATTTAGGTGAGCTTGTTTTACTTATTTAGTTTATTCAATACGTAAACAAGAACTTTTTAAGTAATTTCATAGAGTATAAGGACTCTATTCGCTGGAGCAAAAAACAAAAGGTAAAAAGGTTTTCTTTCCTGTCACTAAAATCTAAAATAAAAAATTATTTATGAGATGTTTATTCCATACAACAACCAAATACACACATGCAGAATTATGTCAAAGTTGAAATTGCAAAACGGCCGCCATACAAGGATAAATTGGTAATTCCATAATGCAAATAATTTTATTTTGGAAATATACATTTAGACGTTTTTTCATGATATCTAGACTCCCAAACGTCTGTTTATAAAATAGCGCGCGCTCATTTTCGTCCTAAATCATCATCCATTTCGATACAAATTTGCAAAAGTGCTATTTCGTACGCGAACTAGCTTCTTATTGCTCATCACAGCAACTATCTCTTTCGCACGTGCTGTCGGATGAGATAGCATGCATTTTAAACTCGCGCTCTAAATAGTTCATGCCGTCTACTAGGGGAACCTTAACTGTATTTTACAACAATATCAATATTTTTAATGTATAAAAAAAAAAAATAGTATTATTAAAACCAAAACCAATAGGCGATAATAAAAAGCATCTCGAAAGCCTGGAGTTCCGAACTTTTATGACAATAAATTAAAGAGTGCTACAAAAGTAACCATTTTGCATTGCAAGGGTGTATTTTTAAAATATTTCAGATTATAACCTTTTCATATTTATGTATTTACCTATAATATTTTGCTCCAGCGAATAGATTATGAGATCCATCTAAAATGTTGGGGTATCATACCCCAAGTTACCTGCGGTTTCCCAAACTGTGCTTCAGGACAATTTGTTTTTGATTAGCTAGGGTAAAATATGCTAGATACAATAGTCTTACTAATCTGGCACTGTGAAAAACCAGTGGGGGCCGGATTATTGGAATATTCTGATTGTATAGAAAAAATAATAAGTATATTATAAATGAAATAAAGGTATCATAATGTACCAATTTAATAGGGGAATATGACTACTACATGTGCCGAAGTACAAAAGTGCCTTTAGTATGATTACTGAGATCCTTCTGTATATTTTTCATTGTTATTTTTTATTAGTTATGGTTGTTTTTACTTATGGTTAGTTGCAACAGTACATTAATTCATCTGCCAGTCTCCACTGACTTTTGAAATTTCTTATTAAATTTTCAGATATATTTGAGAACAAGCTGCCTCCTCAGATTCAGCAACAGTTGATGCAGGATCTGGTGTATATGTCTACCGATGCTGCCTTTGCTGTACCACCTCAGGTATAAAAATAAGCTTTTTATTAATTAATATTAAATACTCTTGCTATGTATGACATATCAGAAAAAGAAGGAAGTTTCTATTCTATGAGTTTTGTATTTGGTTACTTCTAGAAATCGATCAAACCAGTTCACATTAGATCATAATAAACTCTTCTTCTTCTTTCCCGATTGCCTGACTTTTAAGTAGCTACACAATATTAACCAATCCTCTGGTTGTTTAGTACATAAATTTGTTTGAATAGTTTACTATAAACTTATATATTTACTCAGGAAATACCAGCTGATCTACTGCAGCAGCCTCATGTGCAGTTTGCTTTGGTGATGTACCACAGGTGGATAATCAGGTTCCCTGTGAAGGCAGCACTCTATGCAAAGTCAAACAAAATGTCTTACATCCACATGTAAGTATCTACCTACTGTCTGCTACAGTTTTTAAGAGTTGATTCTATGAATGACTAATTTATTAAAAAATTAATAATATATGTTTTTCTCCATATCCATTCAGAATGTAAAATTCTTATTTAGTACTTGTATTCATTCTAAGGATAGTCTGGATGAAAGTATAAACTTTTTATTTTTTTGTTATTATAGACCTGGCATGCAACTCGATAGCGCCTACACTCCTATAAATCAGAACTTCGAGAAAATTTTACGTATGTGTGAAGCCTCTCGTTTGCAGAGCATTGTGTTCTTAGATGAGGTATTATCGTTTTATGAACCAACATCAAGTTCTGGCCGTAAGGAATCGAAAAAGATGAAAGTCCCAGTGAATGAAACTTTTGTACATCTTACTGAAGACTCATGCGATATGAACCATAACTGGAATGCAGGCGGACTTGTGATCAGCCAGCATGAACTTGCAATGCAAATACATTTCGATCTTTGTTGCAATTATTTCTTCTATGGTCAACATACTTTGGCCAAAAAGCACATACTTGGCTGTAGAGAAAACTCGAATTTACTTGAGAGGGAATCATCAATCTATGGCTATGGTTCACATAGAGTGATGCCTTGGGGAGAATTTTACTATGCAAGCATGGCGAGAGATGATATCTTGGGATACATAAGAGCATTGAATTTGGGCTATGAAGTATTAAATGAGGAGCCCTCACTGTTACAAAAACTACAGGACTCCATAGCTAATCATTACACAGGAATCATCGCAGTTCTGCAAGCTGACAACTTGGCGCGGGAGATCCCAATGATTCACAGACAAGTTGCTGAACTAGATATTCAAGGGTCAGCCTCCAGTGGAGCCTTCACCGTAGCTCGTGATTTACTAAACAGAGTGTCGGTGCTGAACGCCGTTAGATACGCCTTAGAAGGTGGATTGCCGTCTACTCATCAAGACTTTTTGAACAAATTCAAAACCGTTGGCATAAAGTTCTTCGATCTTTTGTTCTGGGCCCTCGCTCCTGTTCTAATGTCTGATTTATCAGAAGCTGACTGGGAAAATTTAAGAACATTTTACTTGCATTTAGCTACATCACAGTGTAGACTTCCAATTGATAGGATTGATGAGTATTTGAAAAAGCACATTGGTGAATCAGCAGAGATCATAAGGAAGAAGTTAGTTTCCGATGAGCAATTGAAAACGATTCTAAATGATCCCGTCAACATCGACGATGAAAATATGGATATTCCTCGCGAGTTGCTAACCGATGATTGGGAAACACCAGACTTTGACTTCAAGTCTGTGCCAGAGTTAGAGATGGGTAGATTCAAGAAGCGTCTTATTGGGGTTACGTCGGCGGACGAGGTTCGAATGTGTTTAGTGAAGTTGGCTGTGATGGCGCCAGCGACGCCTCTGTGGAAATTAAGCCCGTCTTGGAAGCCGGCGGGAGATCTGTGTAATGCGTTGATATCTTTGCCGAGAGGATTCTTGCAAGACTTTGGTTATATTGTATCGGGGTCGGCGCGGGCACGAGCGGAGGCTGGATGCTCTCGCATGGCTTTGTCATTGCTTTCAGTACTAGAAGGCGAGGCCCGCAGCCAACTGGGCGGTGGAAACGATCCTACACTATATCGTCTATATCGCCAGCTCTCCTGGGAGGTGCTGCTGCTACAAATTAATGTAGTGCTAAGCGAATGGCCACATCACCGAATCAATTTGACAGCGCTAGCAAACAAATGCAAAGCTTGTATCGCTGCTGTGGGCTCTGGTGATGGCGTCGTTCCTAGACCACAGGTGAGACAAATAATTTAATATTATGTAGATTATTACATAAGGCAACGTAACTGTAGCGCAGCTGGCTTTGTCATTTCCAAACAAATATCAACATTGAGTTCTATAAAATAAAACCGAAAATAAAAAGAACCTGACTAATTAAATACAGATACACCCGGTACTGTCCGTTTTAATGAGCTATCGAGCTAATAGAAGTTTTATTTTCAGCTTTATTTTAACGAAAGCAAGGTCGATATTTTTTTGTCAGATGACCGCGCTGTACTGAGATTGTTCACAAGCTAGTATATTTAACTAATTTCTTTATTTACCGCTAGGTAATCGAAGCGTGTTGGATTTGCCTGATAAACGCGTGTGAGTGGGAAGGAGTGGGCATCACGACGGGGCCGGGTGAAATCGCCGCAGCTCTATGTGCCGCCTGTTTCGAGTTTCAGCGAGGGAAAGCCACCAGAAAGTTTCCCAGACCATTGTGGGATTTTGGTAAGAGACATTTTATATAAACCAACCGCACAAACCAACATTACTTACTTGAAGTTTTTATCAAAAAGTCGATGTTGAATTGAATTCTCTCTTACATTCGTCGCTAGCTTAAATTATACTCTTAGTTTAAATGTTGCCGCCATTAAACCATTGTAATTTAAACCTAAACTCAATAAGCGTAAAGTCTGCTTTGTCATCAAACTCACGCTTTTGATGACAAAGCAGACATAGTATTTCACTCAGATATTATTTAACTTCGGTACTTTCTTCTTTCGGCGATAGGCTCTTATTCGGTCTCAAAGTTTTTTTTAATCCTGTTTGAGTCGAATATTACTTTTTGTTTCAGCGCTCGCTGTGTACTGTACCGGCCCTGTCGCAGTGAAAAGATCTGCAGGTGGAAACCCTTCACATTCCCGCGAAGCACCCGGCGTCTCCGAAGCACGGAACGCCTTCAACGGCTTCCTGTCTACCCTCAGAGAACCCCTGGCCGTCAGCGTGATGCTGTCACTCCTCGCCAGAATATACAATGTTCTAATCGATGACAACTCCTTGGAACTTGTGGTGGACTACACTAATCTATGGCCAAATAACATCTCGAATGTCAATAATTATAATGCTAAGCTCGTCCTGGAATCTCTGACCGATCTCCTTGAAAGAAGTTTGAAGCTGTATCCTTATAATACTTCATGGTAAGTATATGAAAATATTATATAATTTTTTTTGACCACTTTTATGCTTAGCTGACTTTCAGCTAGACTAATTTCTTGAATATCATATCATATCATATATCATCTATGTTTTAGATCAATACAAGACGTGTGAATTTCCCATACGCAGCCTTTAGGTGACAATATTTTTTTAGTGCTCTCCTTCTTTAAGGACAACTCCTGTGCAAAATTTTTATTAAGGAAAATACAAATCGCTTTTTTCTTAATTCTGTCACGTTATGTTACGTGTATATATTTGCGAGGCCCTTGTCCTTTTTGCATATGTGATAAAGCGATGATAGAAGGGAAATGCAAAACTTGGCACTTATTGTTATTAATACTTTACTATGAAATACTTAACCAACTTTATTGACGTGATAACGTCTTTAAAATCGTTTTAGTCGGGTGACATGTTCAGAAACTTGTGTCACACCAAAACCTCACGAGCGCGATCGCAGGTATAACGAGAGAGAGACGGACCGATCTCCCGTCTCATCTCGAGCGCTGCCAGTCATTCCGTGAAACTTGTCACGCGGAATCCTCACGAGCGGAGGCTGGCATAGCGTTCGAGTGAGTGGACCGATCTTCCGTCTCTCTCACTCTAGCGGCATACAAACGAATGGAGATTTTCTCGTGCGGTTAAGTTTTCGTTGAATGTTTGACGTTATCACGTAAACATCTCGATCGTAAACCTACTTTACAAACAACCAATTTTTTTTTTTTTATTGTAACGAATAATTGTTTGCTAAGGATAAAATAAGAAGTTTAAATTGTAAGGTTTTTGGGTCGTTACCCGAGGCTCCGGCAAGATTGAGGCCTCGGGTGATTGCCCTGCTCGCCACACCCTAAGGCCGCCACTGGTAATTGTGTCCCATTTGACGCTTACCCCAAGTTTCTCAGCTCAAAATTATCGTAGAATGAATGTGACGAATTATCAAGTACGCGTTATCTGTTGTGATTGGCTGTTGAAAATTCATTCAACCAATCACAGCAGATAACGTGTGCTTGAAAATTTTTCACATTCATTCTGCGATAATTTTGTGCTGAGAAACTCGAGGTTAGGTAATTAATCTATACTAATATAATAAAGCTAAAGAGTTTTTTTGTTTATTGAACGCGCTAATCTCAGGAACTACTGGTTCGAATTTAAAAATTATTTTTGTGTTGGTTAGTCCATTTATCGAGAAAGGATACAGGCTATATAACATCACGCTACGACCAATAGGAGCGGAACATAAATGAAAAATGTTGCAAAAACGGGCAAAATTAATCCTTTTTGAGAGCTACCGTTGCGCTGTGTAAACGGTTTAAGTTACGCAAATATCATGTATGATGGCATTGTTCCACTTCAAAAGTTCTAAAAAATGTCCGCGACAGCATATGTCTATCTTTTAAGATTGACTCACTATAACCTTTTTTTATGGTTATCAAATTTGTTCATTTGCCAAGGAGTTTTATCAACATCTATACTAATATTATAAATCTGAAGAGTTTGTTTGTTTGTAGGGTAGGTAGATAGATATCCAGATGACGGGAGCGAAGCCACGGGGGCCAGCTAGTCATAGCTAATTACACCCTCATTTGTCTCCTCAGGCTCCGTCTATACGGCGACGTAGAGATGGCGGAGGGTCGCTGGGGCGCAGCACTCCGCCGGTACCTGTGCGGCGCGGCGGCGGGCTCGTGGCACTTCGCCAAGCGCGCTCCCGACGAGCCGAGCATAGCGCGGCGTGCGGCGCGATGCTGCCAGGCACTCAATGCGCCCACGCAAGCCGCCGCCTTGTGCCAGCTGCCCGACGAACCTGACTACACCACCGCGTTCAAGTGCCTCGCAGAAAAGGTAAGCAGCAAGTCTAAAGGTTATATCTACCAACTTTTTAAACATGTAAACTTACGATAATATCACATAGCATATCATAAGTGATTCACAAAATAAAATTAGAACACTCACCTGTGTGATATAGCTAAATGTGTGATCATCGGATTTATCTAATACTAGCTTTTACCCGCAGCTTCGCTCGCAGTGAAGCCAGTATTTTTTTTTTAAATAAAATGTATCCTATGTTACTTCTAATACCTCCAAGAATATATGTACAAAGTTTCATGATGATCGGTTCAGAAGATTTTGCGTGAAAGCGTAACAAACAAACTTACATTCACATTTATAATATTATTACTAGCTTTTACCCGCGGCTTCGCTCGCAGTGAAACCATTAAATTTTATTTTTATTTTTAAAAAGTATCCTATGTTAATTCTAATACCTCCAAGAATATATGTACAAAGTTTCATGATGATCGGTTCAGTAGTTTTTGCGTGAAAGCGTAACAAACAAATTTACATTCACATTTACAATATTTATTTATTTATAACAGTTTAAACTATCATTACAGGTTTTACCCTAATGCGACAGCTAAGAACTTAAAACTAATAACCGAAATTATATATGTACTTACAACTAAATTAGAAAAAAATAAAATAAAAATAACAACATTATTAAAATTCAAAAATATATCAATACACAATTACCTACTAACAAAAGCATAGTACAAAAAATAAAGTTAAAATTAAGTATTATTTTGCTTGTAGCATAACATAAATTGTAATACCCTTGCGAATTCACTAAAACAACATGTGAACACATCAATCTTAGTTTGAAGTTTGTTGATGGTACGGATAGCTCTAGTAAGGGGTGCCTTGGCAAGCAGGTTAGTTCTGGCTGTAGGTACCATTAGCAGCGGCGGGCTGCGCCGCCTCCACACGTAGCGGTCCGGCACAAACAGACTCAAGTTCTGCAATACTCCCGGGTGACTTTCCACTCCACGAAGCACCCTCACCAAGTAGGCGACCAGCGTATACTCCCGTAGGACATGCAGTTGATTATAACCAACCATGCCCAGGACAAACAGAGTGGGATACATCAGTGGGTAAAACGGATATACCCCATATAATTTCTTGTACAAATGGCGCGTGAACTTGTTCTGAACGCGCTCCAACATTACAGAGTACTTAGCTTCATGTGGAGCCCATACGACCGCACTATGTTCCAGATGACTCCTGACTAGTGCATCATACAGGACCCTAACTACTGTGATGTTTTTGAAGCTTTGTGTCTGTCTCAGAACAAATCCTAAGTTTCCGTACGCCTTCTTACAGATCTTGGTTACATGCTTACGGAATGTCAGATCGGGAGTCATGAAAACACCCAAGTCTCGCACCTCCGTGACTCGTTGCAGTGGCGCCACGTCCACCATGTATTCATAGAGCAGAGGTGCACTTGGATACGTTGAAGTACAGTTTGTTTTCATGGCTCCATTGTACTATCCGATCGATGTCTTCCTGTAGGCGCCTGCAATCAGACTCGGACCTAATCTCAAGCAGCAACTTGAGGTCATCAGCAAATAATAAACAAGCGCCATGTATTACGACTTCCGGCAAATTGTTTATCATAATAATAAATTCTAAAGGCCCCAAGTTGGTGCCCTGACTTACACCCGACCAAGTGTAATATAAGTCGGATTCACATCCGTTGCAGTCCACATACTGCTGTCTGCCTTGCATGTTACTGGCGAAAAACCGCAATAGATGATGGGTGCATCCGACCTCTGCTAGCTTCCGCAGTAAGATGTCATTGTCGACGGTGTCAAAAGCTTTTCTAAAGTCAAAATAAGCTGCGTCCACCTGCACCCGCATCTACCGCCGGCACCACGCGTCCCATGATATCAAGGAGATTAGTAGCAGTGCTGCGCTCCGGCCGGAATCCGTGCTGCGCATCCGAGAACTGTTCGCGCACTTGCTCATGTATACAGCGCTGAATGGTAGACTCGAACACCTTTGCCGGCGTCGACAACACCGCCACCGGCCTATAACCTCTGATGTCATCTCCCGCCCTGCCTTTGGGCACTGGAATGACTCGCGTAATCTTCCACCGAGCTGGGAACTTCGCAGAATGTAGACAGGCGTTAAATATATAAAGTAACGGCTCCGCGAGTACCCTACCACAATCTTTAAAAAGAAACGCTGGTATACCATCCGGACCCGCAGATCGCTTAGGCTTGAGGCGGTCGAGTGCACTTCTAACGTCCCTAAGACTAAGGTTATTAATTTGTACGCATGAACTACCAGTGTTTCCCGCTTCCGCTGCCGCCGCTTCTGAGTCTAGTCGCGGCGCCGTACTACTATAAACCGACTCAAAATAATTATCATAATTAAGTATGAAGTATAGATAATATATGATTTATTTAGCTATATCAGCAAATTATTTTATGAGATATGATTGTGGAGTCTGTGGGATAATACTTAATAGATCTTATGAAACATAATATTCAAACAATCTCCATATTCAATTACTTACCCCTGATTACTCAATTATGTATTTGTGAGACTCTACTTTAGCCTGTAAACCTGTCAAGCTGTGGCGTTTAGGTAGGGTTTGGCACATTTTGGAGAAAATACAAAACAAGTTGCGCGGTTTCTGTATTTGAAAGAATATGGGGTTTACCCTTTTTATCCCCTCATGTACCCGAGTCTTTTCGTCCTGGGCATGGTTGGATATACCAGGCTGGCAGTTAGAAGAGATGTTGCGCTGGTCAAGTATGTGGCTAGCGTACTGTTAGGTTTGTTGCACCACCCAGAGGTGCTGGAGGCGCTGCGGCTGTGCGCGCCGGACGGGTGCGTAGGCGCGCGCCGCCGCCCCGCTCTATTAGACGTACCGTTGGCTAGGACTAACTTACTTAAGTTTACCCCTATGACGCGAGTCATACGTTTGATAAACGCTGTAACGTTATCGGAAGATATATTTTGCCAAAACCTGCCGAGATTCGTCAAAGTAGCGCAAAATGTAATTGAAAAAGGTCTGACCGTTTAAATAATGATTAATGTTTTAGTAGGTATGTCTTATTGTAACAATTATTGATGTATTGTATTTTAATGTTTTATATGTATGTTATAACATCGCCTTGGATGTTTCTGTAAAGGTGTTATAATAATTAATGAATTAAATAAATAAATAAATAAATTTTTAAGTCTAAATACTCAATTCAGGTAAACCCGCCTTTCGTAATGTTAGTATTTGTGGGCTTCAGACGGGCACAGCGGCGGACGCTATGGACGGCTACTACGGCTGCATCTGGGATGGTACACTATTGGAGGTAGGCGTGGCGCTGCACGCGCGGCGTGGTGAGGGAGGCCGGCGTGCACGCGCCGTGCGCGCTGCGGGAGCGCTGGAACTCAACGCCAACAACAGCGAGGATATACAACGTGAAGCCGCCGCCATTCGCCGCGCGAGGTTACTGCGCGCGCTTACCAACCAGTACGTCGCGTAAACGCTGTTGCGCTTACGACTACACGAATGTCTTGTTTGGTTCTTTATTTTTAATTTCATGTAATACGATTTTAAGTGTAATGTACAAAAATATAATTACCATGAACATTTTGAAGTTTTATTAGGCCATCATATACTTCTCTCATAATATAGTAACAATACACGCTTGTATTCACGTAAATACTTTATTTAAAATGAGTACAAAATCTAGATACATTTTTATAAAATGGAGTACAAAAGTTGTGTTGTTCTTATCTATTAAATATAATGATGACAGATCGTATGTATCTCTTCGTATAGAAATATTACAACGTTAATCCAACGGTGTAAAATAATGACTAATTTTGAAACACCTCACCTTTTTAGTAGTACCTCGTACTACCAAAAAGTATGGCACAAACTTTATGCTTGTAGAAACCTTAGAACTTATTTTTTATTGATATTTTGGACATTGATTTTTATATAGATAATAATCACAAAACACCGCGTTGGAAAATCGATATGTATTGGATAAAAATCGCAGAAAGATAGAATTCATCTTGTTTTTCTAATCCGGATTACAAAAGTTCTTTAGTTTTTTTACGGGTCTTCACAAACATTACACATGCATTACTAATGTGCATACTTATCAAAAACTACATAAAATCAGTCGTTTTCCTGTTTTGAAAGCCATTCTGAGTTTTTTAAAACTTTCATATCACATTCTTTTGCGCTTTAATAGTACACCAAAGATTAAAAAATATAATTATACGTTTACAACATTTATATTCTGTAGGATATAAAGATATACATTTAATAACAAGTTCCTTTTTCAAATTTATCACTAAACGGTCATTGACCCAGAAAACAGCTTACAACGATGTGGATATGCAGACTGAACATCGTGAGAAATCAAATCTTTAGCGGGTTATTTTTTTTTGTTTATTTTGGGTCAAACTTAGCCATCTAGATTGTTCTCTATATAAGTCTAGAATCTAAGAATAGACAAGTATATAAAAATAAAAGGAAAGTTTCGTGATTTTTAACTTTGTATTTACTTTTCATAAGTGCCGAGGTATCTCTGGCAGTTGGGGCAGTAGTGATCGGAGTTTTTAGCTGATTCAGTACCATATGGAACACAGCACAAACAACTGAAAAAAGAAAATAAATTATCAACTTTACTCTCGTTTAAATAAAATTGATTTAATACTGATTTAAAAGTAGAACTGAACTTTATTGTGTAGGTTTTAAAGAGACTTTTCCGAAATCACATTATATGGGAATTAATAATAAAACGGTGTATGTATACCAAAGCATGCCCCAGAGCGCGGCGGCCGTATGCGTGCGCGAGGTGGTCGTGTACTTAACGGCAGTCTTGATCGACGCGTGGCAGAACTGACAAGTCGTCACCGTGTTCTCGGGACCCAACAGCTGCATCTGAAATAATTGTACTGTTAGGCACTTGTCCCACCGCCGACGAGAAAGCGACTTGTTATCGTCTATTTTCTCGCTGAAAAAACGTACGATTGATATAAGATCACTTGTCAATGAAGAGACACATAGAGTAATAGTTGATAGCTGGCTGTTCACACTTCCGGCGAGTACTCTCTCACCAAAAGTTTTTCGCAGCGACAAGAGCTATAAAAGTAATACTCGCTCAGCGGTGCTCGCTTGCTCGCTTGGCGGTCAGAACTCACCCCGAGAGACCAACCAGCTGTCATTTCTACGTACAGTGCGGCCGCCCCGAGCGAGTGGTGCGAATCGCCCGTCGCACTAGAACTCGCTTATAGCCGAGCGACAAAACAATCAGAACTACACACTCTGTAAGTGACTTAGTCTCAACCATGGTCAAGGAGAATGGACTGAGCAATATCTTCATGAAAATGATCATTCTATAGAAAGAGTAAAACGGCTGTGCGGCCAATACCTGTCCTGTTCAAATTTTCTATGTCTATGAGCAGAAATCATCTGCTCCTGCAAGCCTGTGATGTGGCCCAAAGAAAATTCTTGAAAGACAACTACTAGGCACACGATCACTCTAACTTTCGTACACGTTTCTGCCCGAATTCACTTCATACCTTTAGAAGCGGCCGCTCAGTTCATTTTCTAAGTCTTTGTTTTTTTTTTACATAAAAACCATGGCTGGTTCCGTTCCACCGGCTATTAACCTACAGATTCCTCGGATAGAAAAATGCCTGCGATTTATTTTTTTCGTTTGCACTTATTAAGACGGTGAATGTTCAACATTTGGTGAGCCAAAAACAATCTTAATAAGTCATTCTAAATTCTGTACGGTAGTCGCGCCGTTCATTCATATTCCTTACATACGTAGGCAAGCCGACATTCTCATGACATTGCATGACTTATAAACATTGTGTGCATAATATACATAGTCAAACTGAAGGACCAAAAATACTCACACACACAAAAAGTACTCATACTTTTTAATTCATAATGTACTCTCGTAGCTTCGACATCACTGACGATTTATAGGCCAGCCTTATTGCGTAAGTGACTTCGGCAAGGCGAAGGAATTGACAGCCATCATTTGACCAATCACATAGACGGAAATCCACATCGCGTCTTTCATCTCGCATGTGATTGGTCGATTGATGGCGGTGAAACCCTTTGCCTTGCCGAAGTCACTTACGCAATAAGGCTGGACTATAAGTTAGTACTCCATTGCTGTTATTGTTGCGAGGCGTTCCAGTGCGAGGATATACGAATAAATAAATAAATTGTCTGTACATACCACTACAGGTGCTACAGGCATTGGCTCGGGCATTTGTTGCACTCCCTGTGCAGGGGCCTGGACCTTCGGGTTAAACTTCTTTATCTGGAACAAAACATACACAACACTATGAAATACTTATACTTATCCTATTTAGTAAAAAGCTGAATCAAAACCTTTCCCAACCGTCTGTTCAAACTAGTTTCTGGGCTACGATGCAAACAAAACTTACTTTTATTTTATATTTTAAACAGAGAACTTGTTTTATTTTTTTAATTATATTCTTATTTCGTTTATTTGTCCTAAGATATTGTTGTGTGCTTTTTGTGCCAAATAAAGTAATTTCTTAGATACTTATACAGGCCCCTGTGGCACCATGTAACCGCATGAACTTTTTCAAATAGAATCAACTTAGTACAATTAAAATTAAGCCTGTGCTACACGGTTGCCAACCATACCAAAAACCAAGGTCACCTTGGAAGCGGCCGTTTCAAACCGTGTAGACAGGGGTTTCAAACCAAATTTAGCATGACCTTCCAACGCACTTGGTAGAAAGGCGTGCGTTGCCGACCAGTTGGTTGGCAACTTGTTTGAAGCTGTGTATCCGCTTGTTGACAACCATGCGTATGCCAGTCGCTGAGTCGCGCTTCTGCAGGCGGTGAGCGCAGATGCAGACGGACGCGCAAAAAATGGCTCAATAGAGCGAACGTAAAGTAATTATTGAACTTATCGATATATACAGAGACTTGCCCTGTCTTTGGCATTTGACATCGGAGTCATATAAAGAATCAACTGAAAAAAAAATTATGAAATATTTTTTTTAATTATGTTCTAATAATTTAATAAGTACCTTTATTAAGCTTTGCCCGCGTGATAAGTATTTATTTTTCTTATCCCAAGGGAACATTATACCGGGATGAAAAGATGCTTACCTATGCACATATTATTCGTATAATCTATCTATATATATTTTCGCGATCCGCTCAGCAATTTTAGCTTGATTAAGCAACAAACATACACACATCCACCCGAACTTTCGCATTTATAATATCAGTGAGAAGATAGTAAGATCAGAGTTACGTTTTTAAAGTTTATAAGTATATTCTTTTTGAAGTTTTGATAGACATCCTAACATACATCCATTCATTTGTAGGCCATGACGTCGTTGTAATGAACGTACGGTACGAGCGTAAATAAATCCTATCTGCGCAGCGTTCTAAAAATTTAAACATACTGAGGTTTGTTGGAGCTTATTTGAAACCGTGTAGCCGGCATCGCCCCAACCGCTTCAAACCAAGTGACCTTGGTTTATGGCTTGCTTGGCAACCGTGTAGCTATACCCAAATAACTAACTCAAGGATGTCTAGCCACAGATGTTCTATGCCGAGGACATAACGTCATGCATTTGTCTATGTAGTAATAATGGCTCTTATTGTCCTATTAGGTACCTACACTGATGAAGAACGTGATATTGTAAAAAAACTAACTGTAGGTATTTTAAAATAGGGAAAATGAATGGATTTCTTTATTTGCTCAATATAGTACTTATTATCTATTAAACAAACATAGAAGATGATAAAGAGCTTCAAAGTTGATAATTAGAGTAAGAAGTCCGACAAGGACTTAAGTCAAAGTCAGTGACGCCCATAAAGTAGTGTTTACATAATTATTATATCGTTAGTTTTTCCATCAATTTTGGTTCCGTTTTCACTGTTTGTATACTTTTTTTGTATATTTATTAAGCTGGTTGAATTGGATAACAAATTTTAATGTTTTTGTCATGCATATTCACAATTATTATTGTTTGTCCCTATTCTTGTGCCTTTACTCCATATTATTTGGGACCAGCGTGTCATGTTTTCTTGTTCTAATAAAGCCCTATTAGCCTTGTACAATAAAGTTTTAAATGAAAAAGTTACAAAAGATTCTAATATTTTATAAATGACACACGCGTTTTCTGCTGTGATTGGCTGTTGAAAATACATTCAACCAATCACAGTAGAAAACGCGTGCTTGACAATTTGTCACATTAATTTTGCCAAAATATTGCTTCCAGAAACTCGGCGTCAATTGAATTTCGTGCATTGTATTGTAATTTTATAATTCGTTACCTGAACTTGATTCTCGTACTCCGAAGGGTACAGAGGAAGTCCATCGTTCTCCATGGCCGGTCTGTAACAAAAACCAGTTGGTTCAGTTCATCGTTTGATATGGATTGTGATATAGGGTATGTAGATGGATATGTATTACCGTTATACCGCAGAAGGTGAGACCGATTGAAGGTCGTTTATAAACAAACCTCACTAAAAATAAGTGTAGTTTATAGCCAGATAAATGGGCGTTATCACTAACACTATTTAGCGCTTAAATGAATGTCTAAAAAAAGCTTAGGTACTGTTGGATTTTCAACGCTCGACTCGACACCGAGAGCCGGCAATCCAATAGTGCCATTTCGGCTTTCATTTATGAATTTGTCGACGAGTCTTTTCGTTTAAAACAATTTTAATGGTTTCTCCGGACACGACGTTATTGGTCGTTATTTTAATTATTTAAATTGTGATTAACATTGTCCTCTTTGGCTATTTTAGTAAAGTAAAGTCACATGGCCTGGGCTCTAGTATTGGTCCTCTCGAATTGTAGCTAACTCTTATGTATGAACGAGCACAAAATGTGGTAAGCAGATGCGGTCATCATCAGTTAGATAGTTGCAAAACTATACATAAATAATAGAATAACAAAGAATACCTCAGTAGAAAAAAATATGAGGTAAAGGAGCAGTATGAACAATATTAATACTTACATCACAATGATTATTATTATATTAGTTACCCAACAATAGCTGCGTTTTATACTAAGTGCATGATTTATTTAATTATAGGATAGCAAACAAGCATCAATATATAATTATCGGATCACCCCTTTATAGCAGAACTGTTTATGTCATAATATTATTTCGCATAACAACAGATAGCATAAACCTCATTTCGCATAAAATCGTTTGGCATTCACTCATTTATCATACATTCAAAACTCATTATTTTGTTAGTCAGTATCATCTTTAGGCATACATTTCATATTCATAATAATTACAAAGAATAACCATCATATCGCAGAAACTTCACAGACAGAATCGTCTTTTGGCATACATTTCTTATCGATAGTCATTAAAAGGCAGAACTATCATATCTGAGAAAGTTTACAGTTAGAATCATCTTTAGGCATATGTTTCATATCCACTCATCTATCATATTACAGAACACCACCACCACACACAGAACATCATGCATGCAGCAAGCATGCAGTATGCAAACAAGCATACACCGCCTCGCCCCTCCGCGCCTATGCGGGCTTAAATTACACTCTAGGGGTAGGGCAGACAAGACTACGTGGAGTCGGTTTTGCAGCGATTCGTTTCTGTCACTAACTTTTAAAGCTCAACATACTGTCTTTTTAAGACAATATTTTAATTTTAATTTTAGGGTTAAAAATGCATTTGCCAAATAAAATTATTCGAAATAAAATTCGGCCATCTCCATGGTATGCCAAGTGAAATTATACCAAATAATAGTCGCTTTAAATGAACGTTATGCTAAACGAAATTATGCGAAATTTTAACTTTGGCAAAAGTAGTTATACAGAACAATATTCTGCCATATTAATATTATGCCATTGTATATTCGGACATATAAACATTCGACAAAACAATAATTTTATTGTATAATTTTAATGCCTTAAGAAAATTCGTTTAAAAAAGATTATGCCAAGTGTGTTATGCCAAATATTCATCAAGATTCTGCCAGATAGAGGGAACCCATAATTATCATGATACTACCTCGTAATTCTCACAATGCAAGCAGGGTAGTGCAAGTTTATAATTAAGTTTCAATTATCTATCTGAACTTGCACCAAACAGGTAGGTACCTAAGGGTACCTATATTTATGGTGGGTGTGTAACGTTTGAAATACATAATAACAAAAGTTCTAATGAACATATGACCTAATTTCATTTAATATACTTTTTTTTTAGTATAACGGTCAAATGATATAACGAATTATTGATATAATTTCATTTAGCCTAATTTTATACGGTATAATGAACACTTTATATAATGCACATTTGATATAATGTTCAATTAGTATAATATTCAAAATCTATAAGTAACGTTTAATATAATTTAGAACTTTTAGTTTGTTTTCTATACATATTTTTGCAGAAGCGCTTTAAACGCCAGCCATTTTCGCAATCGCATTTTGCAACAATAAGCACCACATAAACATCGCTTGTTATTAGTTTGCTTTTATGCGGGTAGATGGATATTTTTATTTTTCATTCTGTCATACAGCTCAATGTGGCGACGCTCGGGAAGGCCTCCTGCAGTGGAAATTTTTCGGCTGATATGATGATGATGATACAGCTAAAATATTTATTGAATGTCTTAACAATTGCGATCACGATATGTTCAATTAGTATAATAATCATTTACTACAATATTCAAAATCTATAAGTAACGTTTAATATAATTTAGAACTTTTAGTTTGTTTTGTATACATATTTTTGCAAAAGCTGATGACTTTAAGCGCCAGCCATTTTCGCAATCGCATTTTGCAACATTAAGCATCATATAAACATCGCTAGTTATTAATTTGGTCTCAGAAATAGATATTGATAATAATTTAAATTAGAAATTAAGACAATAGAGACAACCTCTTGCAAAAGTTTACAGAATGAAAATTGCAAAATAAAATCACATACAAGTCTAAAATCAGTAAATAGTATTAACCTGGTGCATCAAAATATTCAAGGATTTATGAACAAAGATTTAGAAATAGAATTATTTATGAATTTTAACAGTATTGATATTCTTTGTATTACAGAACATTGGCTTAAAAGCCACCAGTTATTGTTCAATTTTAATAATCACCAGGTTGGTAGTTCATTCAGCAGAGTTAATGCTATACATGGTGGCTCATTGATTTTAGTAAGCAACCAGCTTAAATTTAAAGACCGTAAGGATATTGTGAGCCTATCTGTTGAGCGGACAGTCGAAATAGCTTGTATAGAATTGGAGCAGTTTATTGTATTAAGTGTATACAGACCCCCTTCAGAATTGTATGACTGCTTTGAAAAGGTAATGGATGAAGTGTTACACAAGATTTGTAAATCGAATAAATCCGTTATCACTTGTGGGGATTTTAATGTCAATTTATTAGAAAACTCAGGGTATTGTAGTAAAATAATAAGTCTGTTTCAGTCCTACAATCTTGTAAACCTATTTTTGGAGCCCACAAGAATAACCCCTACTAGTGCCACATGTTTAGATAATATTTATACTAATGTTATGCCAGTCCACAAAGAAATTATAAATTTACTAGATTCTGATCATTGCGGGCTGAGGATTACTATACCAAACCAAAATAACAAAGTGACTAAAAAGGATATCACTGTTAACCCCAAAACTGCAAGTCGCTTGGCAGCGCTTAAAGTTAAACTCATTAATAAATTACCAATTTTATCAATTCATGCCGATCCAAATCATCTATACAATGATTTTTTTAATATGTACTGTAAACAATTTAATTCTACCTTTATTCCCAAGACTATCTCGGTTAATGGTAATGCATCATTTAGTGATTGGGCTACCACTGGTATTCATAAAAGTAGGAAACGGCTTTATGAGTTGTACAATGAAAGGACTTTTGTTAACACTGCTGAATTTAATTTATATGTTAGAAATTATTCAAAATTATTTAAAAAAGTTTGTTGTTTGGCCAAGTCGCGTTATTTGAGTTCGAAGATTAAAAATAGTAGTAACGTTATTAAAACGACTTGGAATATTATTAATAGTGAAACGGGAAGATCTGGTAACCGAAATATTGACTACAACCTGTCTATTAATGACAACATCATAAAATCAGACTCACAAGTCGCAGTGGCTTTTGAAAATTTCTTTTCAGATATTCCCATTTCAACTACTAAATCCCTAAACTCATCACCTTCTGTTGCTGAGTCTTTGCTAAAAGAAAATGTTAATGTTTGCGATTCGGAATTTCTTTTTGAACATATTACTTGTAGAGACATAATTAAAACCTTTCACACTTTAAATGTTAAAAAGACTGCAGATCTGTGGGGTCATTCTGTAGAAGTTGCTAAGTCTATTATTGATATTGTCGCACCTAGTTTAGCTATTATCTTTAATAAATGTATCGACTGTGGGGAGTTTCCTGACCTTATGAAAAATAGTAAAATAATACCATTGTTTAAATCAGGTAGTACATCAGACCCTACAAATTATAGACCTATTTCAGTACTACCTACGTTTAGTAAAATATTTGAGAAATTAATTTTAGAGCAATTGCAAAGATTTTTTAATAAACATAAATTATTACATAGCAAACAGTTTGGTTTTACAAGGGGTCGTTCAACTACTGATGCCGGTGTTGAGCTTTTAGGACATATTTATAATGCATGGGAAGATAAGTGCGATGCCTTGGGAATCTTTTGTGATTTGTCCAAGGCATTTGATTGTGTTCTTCATGATACGCTAATCAGGAAACTCCGCCACTACGGAATCCGGAACAGCGCTCTGGATCTTCTCACTTCATACTTGAGTGATAGGATTCAGAGCGTTGACGTTAATGGAAAAAGATCTCCCGGATCTATAGTAATGATGGGCGTCCCGCAGGGCTCGATTCTTGGTCCTTTCTTGTTTCTTATTTATATTAATGACTTGCCTTACCTCATAAAGGATAACCATGATATAGTGTTGTTTGCGGATGACACTTCACTTTTGTTTAAACTTAAACGTCAGCAGCTGGTTACTGACGATGTAAATAGCGCGATCTCAAAAGTAGTTCACTGGTTCAATGTTAATAATTTACTACTTAATGGAAAAAAAAACAAATGTATTAAGTTTACCCTACCTCACGTTAGGCAGGTGAAAACTGATGTGTTGGTAAAGGGCGAAGAATTGAATCCTGAAAATAGCACAGTATTCTTAGGCTTAACTTTGGATGCTAAGCTTCAGTGGGGCCCACATATAGATAAATTGTCGAAAAAGCTAAGCTCCGCAGCATATGCTGTTAGGAAAATTCGTAATTTAACTGACATAGAGACAGCACGTTTAGTATATTTTAGCTATTTTCATAGTGTAATGTCGTACGGTATTCTGATGTGGGGGAATGCCGCCGACATCCAGACTATCTTTGTTTTGCAGAAAAGAGCTGTTCGATCGATTTATAAATTAAGCCCGAGACACTCTCTCAGAGTATAAATTTAAGGAGATTAATGTAATGACTGTGCCTTTTCAGTATATTTATGAAAATCTTATATATGCCCATAAAAATACAAAATTGTTTAAAAAATACAGTGATATCCATAACATAAATACTAGAAACAAACACAAATTTGTAGTACCTGCAACAAGGCTCAAGAAAATAGGTGGCTCGTTTAGATGTCAATGTGTACACTTTTATAATAAGCTTCCAAGCCACGTACAAGATCTAAGTGTTAATAAATTTAAAACATTCATTAAACGTAAGTTGTGCCAGAATGCGTTTTATACAATAAAAGATTACGTTGAGGACAAACAGGCTTGGGATTGAGCTGCTCCAATTAATTTGATTTTTTTTTATATATTTTGCAACGTGAATTTTGTTTTTTTTTTTTTGTTTTCTTGCAATGACAAGAATATTTACTTTTTAAAGTATTATATTATTTTATTTTAAGTTTATTTTAATTGTTGTGAATGTGAAGACTATGTGGATTCAATTTTTGTTTGTTTTTAATTTTAATTTATCCAAATTAGTTTTAATCATGGTCTGGCAGTTTGAGTAGTTTATGCGGCCTACCCGAATGTCCTTTCTTTGGTATTGTTCGTCGAATCGTTGAGCTCCTTAAATTCTGAGTTGAGCTGCACGGTTATTGACAAATGCGTGCACTGACTGGACAGGTCCACTCAATCTGGCTGGTTCTTTCCTCAAAAGACCATTTCAGACTTCAGTCTACATGGTCTTCACATGATCTAATAAAGATTTTGTCTGGACCTTAAAAGAGACTGTGACCTCTGAGTTTGTTTCGGCCTTTCTTCTCAGAGTAGTCAGATAGGAAACGCCGAATTCATCTAGTTTTAAAAATATGATCGACATGTAAAAGTGTTTGTACAAACCTACTTACAGAAATAAAGTCATTTATCATTTATCATTAGTTTTTGCTTTTATGCGGGTAGATGGATATTTTTTATTTTTCATTCTGTCATAAAGCTCAATGAGGCGACGCTTGGGGAAGGCCTCCTGCAGTGGAAATCTTTCGGCTGATATGATGATGATGATACAGCTAAAATATTTATTGTATGTCTTGACAATTGCGATTACGATATTTACACCGGATTACAATTCAGTTTTTAACTACAGTTAAATAGGTCGAATCTGTTCCAAAACCGAAGCACCCCGAATTCACGTAGCATTTTGGCTGCCACCCCTAGGGTGTAATAAAAACCGGAGGCGCGAAGGGAGAGCAGCCCCCGCTCGCTGTAAAGAAGCATAGGCTCCCGTACGAGCAGTAGCGGCAGAGGCCGGGCGCCGGAGGAGACCAACAAGCCGAAGCTGCCGAGGTGAACATGGGCGCCTATCCTTTGTTACGTAAGGGCGAAGGGGTTGCACTTGTGTTGTTCCCACAGCGCCGGAGACGATGCAGAAGCAACTTTACTGTTTTGTGGTAAGTTTACAATTTTTTTTTTGTCAAGAATGGTGACAAAAGAAACCTTAGAAAATTAGTTAATAAGAAAATTAAGTCAACTGAACGTTATCTAAAAAAGCATTAAGTATACTAATTGAAAATTATATGAAATGAATGTTATACTAAATGTTATTAGAGCAAATGAAGATTATATGAAATATAACATTAGATCACGTGAAATTAGGTTATTTGTTTTATAGAATATGAAAATTATATCATGTGAACGTTATTTCAAGTGATATTATACTATCTGTTATTATACCATACAGTACACACTCATTTATGTCATGTCCTAAACAATACATTTGACCTAAATGGACATAGAATAAATTGGAAAATTTGGCTCTTCCTTGCGAAACTACTTGACTATTTGAGATTGTAATGGAATCATATCATAGCTATGAAAAGTAGTATAATGCACAAAGACAACACATAAAGACCAAAGAGTACAAAGGCACTGCTTATTTCTTAAGAAATTTGTACCAGCAGACCCGCGAAAATGAAAAATCAATAAAAATAAAAAAAATAGAAATATAAAACCCGACTGCTTTAGAAGCGAACTAAAAAGCGGTAAACAAGAAAAAATCATGCTGTGCAGTGTGCAGTCGGATGATTAGGGGGTCAGCCATTTCGCGAATATGTATCCTCCGGGTTTTTGATTTTTAAACTAACTTATTTTATTTAAAACTTCTTATTTATGATTTTTTTTTTCGTATTACTTTTAAACATATTATAAGTGGTATATATATATATATATATATTTTTAATCACCTCTTCAAACCCTTCATTTTGACACCCCATTCAATAGATATGGAAGAAAAAAGAAATTGGGACCCGCACAATATGGCGCCCAAAATCCACCACGATTGGTTTTTTTTAACTTCAATTAACTAAGAACACTTGGGCAGTCAAGACGAATCTAACGATGTCTTAATTATTTTAATCCTTCTAGCCGTTTGAAAGAATGAGGTAATGAAGAGTAAGAATATTACATACATACAAACAAACAAACATAAATACATATAAGATAAGTGCGAAAAACATTACCATTTCTATACAGTCGGGTAAAAAGAAATGTAGACGACAGTGTGTAAAGATAAAGATATATCTATTTGCTAAGAACAGAAAGAGAAGTCTAAGATATAAAAACATATGCACCTACACAAATAGTGAAAAGATGTATATAATGTAAATATACCTTCTTATATTAATACATAATTTTAAAATATTAGATACTTAATATATACATATTATTAATAAAGGTCATATCTGAGCGGTGAGAAAAAAGATCATTAGATCTTTTAGTCGCTTTTAGAAAAGCGAGATAGTTGTTAGGTGCTTTCTCAATTTTCACAGGTTGTTTCACCCATGAGTTTAATGCAATATTGTAAGCAAAGGTGTTTCGCTTTTTCAATGTTCCTAAGTTTAATCTCCTGCGAGTTTAATGTTTTCATTATTCACACAAATCTGCGGTCTGTTTTTATTATTTTTATTTACCTACTGCTATGCGTCGTCTAAACGACCTCTAAACATCTGGTATTTTGATGGAGCATAATTAAATTCAATCGTGGCGTTATGAAACTGGTCTGCGATATACATCTATCTATTGATGAAGAAAAGAATGTTTATTCCTCAATAAATAAAGTAAAAAACTTGATACATGGGTGTGTATTTTCTGAGTTAAAAAGTTTATTTTTGTATGTCTGCATATTTCTCTATAATCTATGTAATTAGATAACAGAGATACCCGGGGGTATCTGTGTTATAACCATTTGATGTTTCGATGACAATCCCATTTATTGGATTCCATCCATTGATCGCACATTCTGCAGAAAAACGTATTGTTTATACGTTTATACTTAGAAAAGATAGCTTGATCTCTGCGACATTTATGTCAAACTGACGTAGGTATATGTTATTGTTAGCCTGTCAAGTGCTATTGTTACTGTATTGATACTGACAGCTGTCGCAGAGATCAAGCTATCTTTTATGAAGTATGGATAATCAGTAAATATAACTTAGGCAAACTAAACGCACTAGTAATTAGCTAAATAATTCAACGTTTTAATATAAACATATTTTGCAGATGGCACAAGGCAGATGTGAAATTAATAAATAATTGAACAATATTAAAGGAAAATACAAGATTGCGTGCGCCTACGCATGCAATTATTTCGCGTACGTTTTCCTTGTTACGGCATTTACCCATGCAGTCGCGTTTAGTTTTAAACAAGTTTCGAAGGAGGAAAATGTAGGCATTGGGCAGTTTGTCTTGGATATGCAAGGAAGACTTGCAATCAGATATTATTCAAGCTTTTATTTAGTAGGTGTGTGTACGTAATCAAAGCTTGCAAGTAAATTTTGACGCACTTCCCAGTGTTCGATAGCATATTTTTTTGTATAAGAACTTGTTTTCTTTTAAATATGGCGGCTTGTTTTGTCACTATACTTCGTAAAAGATATGTAGCTTGATCTCTGCGACATATGTCAAACTGACGTGTATTTTATTGTTACGGTATTGTTAGCCTGTCATGGGCTATTGTTACTTTATTGATACTGACAGCTGTCGCAGAGATCAAGCTATCTTTTATGAAGTATAGGAACTGATACGGTAACTATGCTCCTTATCAGTTTCAAGATAAAGGTTTCGTTTTTGTTTCCTTCTTATTTCTATCCATAAAAGTAGGTAGGTATCTATACGAAGATCCTTGCCTGATACTATAGTAATTTAATGAAGGATATGAAACAAGAAATTTAAAAATAAATGAATGAGTAACTAAATGAAATAAATGAACTCAGCCCTTAAGAAGACCCACCGACCAGCGTTCGTTATCTAGTTTAAAATAAAAGTTACTTACAAATCTCTAAAAAAATATACTTATAATGTTACCTATTTGAATTAATAGTTATAAAATTTAGGTACTTGGTTTCGAAAATACATCCAAATTATGGGAAGTATAGAAAAATAACATTGTTTTTAATTTTTATTTAAATAACTACAGTTTTTCTACTTTATAAAACCTAACACAGTAAATAGATATCACGAAAGATTTGGTTTACATATAAACAAATCGAAAAGTTTCATTCAATCTCAGTTTCAGAATTGAATTTTCGTCAATGCATTACTAATTAGATAGTAATTAACTATCTGTAGCCTTCGCTTGCTGTGATCAGCTGAACTGCTTCGTATCTACCTACACCGAAACTATTCAAATGTATTCAATTCACCCACTTCTTGATAACGGAATGCCAATAAGACTAACCATGTTACTTAGTTCATTTAAATTTAAATTATACTAAAGATGGATAGGTGTAAAAAATTAAAAAAATAATAACAAAACAAAATCGGTGATCATACCTACATAAAAAAATATGCAGTCGAACATAGAATCTCTTCCTTTTTGGGCAGTTGGTTACGAACTTATCAATAATGTCTAAAATGCAAAATATGCGAAATATATATATGCAAAATAACAAACATGACTTCTTAGAATCTGTTGTATTTTTTATGTGTGAACATTGTTAAATAAGTAGTCAATAAATAGTTTTATAAAATATTTATCAATGTGTGTGAATTAAAACATTGAACGTGCCCTGCATATTAGGGAGTCTCTTAAAAAACAAACTGTTGAACCCGTTCGTTTACTGTCACGACTACCAAGGTTAAACAGGTTAAGTGTATACAATTCCAAAACTCATCTTACCTTTGCATTGATCCGATCTACGACGTAAGTAAACTGGTTTTGGAATCAACTATTTAAAATTTTGTTTACGACTCAGATGCAAACCGGACTAACAAGATAAGAATGATACGATTCACGGAGTGACCAATCGCAGCAGTCTGTACGACGCAACGCACAAGCTACAAATGGTCGATCCAAAGTTCTCTTCTCTTGAACAAAGCCCGACACCTAACTAAATAATAACAAAAAAAAAGCGTCTGACACGAATCGATGCGAACTCATCCGAACTTCACCGAACGACATTTTAGTATTCCTTAAAAAATGATGAGGTCATGTACCGAGTGCGCTTATCATAACAACTTCAGCATACGGAGACTTGATCGTCCCGAAGTCAAATTCCCCACATTTTGTTTTGTGTAGGCATTCTTATGAACTGAGACTTCAATTTTATGATGCGTTGATTGAACAACTACATCCTTGTTGTTCTACTGCTCAAGTATATCCCGGCTCTTGCCAACACTATTTGGCAACACACTCTTTTTCAGGGATCCGTACCCGAAGGGTTTAGACGGGATCCTGTTGCTAAGACTCCGCGGTCCGTCTGTCTGTCTGTCCGTCTGTCTGTCTGTCTGTCTGTCTGTCTGTCTGTCTGTCCGTCTGTCACCAGTCTTTATCTCATGAACCGTGATAGCTAGACAGTTGAAATTTTTACAGATGATTTATTTCTGATGCCGCTATAACAACAAATACTAAAAACAGAATAAAATAAATTTCTCAAGTTCTCAATTCGTCGGAATCTTTTTTTTATTTTTATGTTTGTTCCCCGATTACACAAAGACGCCTGGACTGATTTGAAAAATCCTTCTTTTGTTTGAAAGGGTATACTTCACAGGTGGTCCCATAATTATCAGGTCAGGATCTGATGATGGGATCCTAGTGAAATCGAGGGAACTCCTCAAATATTAAAGACATACAAATAGCGATTTTGGTATTTTCATCAGCAATACAATCATTCGCACTCAGAAAGTATCATTTGGTAAAATGGAACTGATGAAGAAGACCACAGACGCCCACTTGAACTCCGAAATAAAACAATGTTCCCTAGGCTATAAATGATTTTTATGTTAATTGGAGATATCTATCAAAACTAAACTTTTTAATGAAATATCAAACCAACTTCCAAAACAAAACACTACAAAGCGAAAAATAACTTTCTTTTCCGAAGTCGGTGTCGAATAACGGAAAAAAATAGCTAAAGACACCGACTTCGGAAAATAAAGTTATTTTTCGCTTTGTAGTGTTTTGTTTTGGAAGTTGGTTTTATTTTATGTTGTGATCTAGGCGTCCCGCAAAAAAAATTTATATTCTAATAGGTACCTATTAATCTAAATCCTTTTGTAATTTTTGTAAACAAAAGAATAAACGACTTTTATTTATTTACCTGTTCCAACTTAATGTCTTCTAAACTAGAGTTCTAATATCGGTCGGTAGATCTACCTATTTTGCTTTTTCAAATCTAACAATTTCACATATTCTACTACTTTTCCGAAATTAGAGCTGGCAGCACTGGTACTATACGTACCATCCTTACTGTAGATAGTGACAGTAATAAATAAACATTCGGGGAATACCAACAAGATATGAAAGTTCATGGTTCGAACAGGTCAACTTATGAGGCAGGATTGCCCATGCATGAATGATAACTTCGGAAGGCAAAGCATTATGGATGAGAATACCTGTCTGTAACACATTTAAGTAAATATCAGACAGCTCATCGATGGGGCCGAAAAATTCTAAAGTGGCGACCGCGTACCAGAAGACGCAATGTTGGAAGCCTTCCCACAAGGTGGATCTTTGACCTAGTGAAGGCAGCGAGAATCAGCGGGATACGAAACGCACAGGACCGGTCGATGTGGTGACAATGGGGGAAGGCACCAGTGGCATATGAACGTCTTTCGGCTGAAATGATGATGAAAAGAGTAAATTATTCACAAAAAAAATACTGTTATTCGATAAGATAGATAATTATTTTCTCACTCAATCCGTATTTTTGCAAAGGAGGTCGGATGCCATGGGGTCGGCACCTAACGGATAACAGTTAACGGTTCGGGGAATTGCCCGTATTCTTAATATCAAGTGTTTGTGTGGAAAAACACATTCTTAGAATTCCAATGGTTGTTTACTACGCAGATGGACGTGTATGTATGGTCTTGAGATTAGGGTTACCATCCGGACATTTGTCGTCCTGCGTCCAGTCTGGACGTTTTCCAGGATTCTAATATGTCCATATTATTCGCTTGTATGGCAGAGATATACACTCTGTTAAAAATGAGAATTCGGTTCGCAAAACGTCCGTGATTGAGCGTTACCCAAAAAAACTCTTGGTCAGTAGATCATCAACATCATGATGATCTGACCAAAGGAATAATAATTGTTATAATTTGGGTAATGCAAAAAAATGCTAATGGTAAAAAAACTCAACTCCTTTGGTCAGTAGGTAATCTTGTATAACTCTAAAAGCTGATTAACGAAAGTATGACGGGGATGAAAGAACTTCTTGTAAAACCTTTTTCTAAAATACCGCCTTTTGTCACGACTTTTCATTTTTCGAAATGATAACCCACCCTACTTGCGATGGCTATCTAGCGATGGAAAATCAACAATTTTAGTACCTATCTGAATTAAAAACTCCATGCGACCACATAGCACCTACATTCTGTGAACTATATATACTCCATTTGAAATAACATTAGCAATTTTAACAACCCCTTTTTACACCGTTCAACCGAATTTGAATTTTATCCCGTTAATATAAGGATGGCATAGAAAGCCTAAACCTGTTACCAAAACCAACTGGTTGATTAAAGCTGCCATTTGTCATATCACCAACGCAATAGAAGTCAAAATCGGTTGAACGGGCTGTAAAATGAGCTTATTTAAATGTCTAATGTTATCTCAAATGGAGTATAGATATCCACAGTTTTAGATTCTTCATCAACATCATGCCGTACGAGAATAAGTCCGGACCAATGCCAATCTAGTTTTTTTTTCAATCTTAATATAGATTTAGGTATTATGGAATCAAGAGCTAGACTGATGTTGTATCTATCTGTAACTACGTGCACAGCAACAGGAAAATTATTGAATAAATTCATATTGTACATAGTTAATTAGACATGTACTGTTATGTTTATTACCTGGCACCATCCTGACTAGGTAAACATTTTGCTAATTTAGAATTTACCAATTCAGGGTGAGTAGGTGGATAAAGCCGGTCACAGTTAGGCTTTTTAGGGTTCCGTACCAAAAGGGTAGAAACAGGACCCTATTACTAAGACACCACGGTCCGTCTGTCTGTCTGTCTGTCTGTCACCAGGCTGTATCTCTTGAACCGTGGTAGCTAGACAGTTAAAATTTGCACAGATGATGTATTTCTGTTGAATAAAATAAATATTTAAGTGGGGCTCCCATACAACACACGTGATTTTTTTGCGTTTTTTGCGATACAGGTACGTAACCCATCGTGCGCGAGTCCGATTCGCACTTGGCCGTTTTTTTTTATATTTTCAAGTCACTTTGATTTTCATTGAGGATTGCATAATTATAAATCAGACTAACTAATGCAATCCTTAGGTATAATGTACCTAAGACTATTGAGGATAAAAGGATGAAAATGCTTGGACTTATTAAGTTCAGCTGGACTTTTGGGTAAAAGATCTAGGTACCTAAAAGTTCGGCTAAACTGGCTGGTTTGTTCGACTTCCGTTTTTAAGACCTGCAACTTATTGGTTGTTAGGTACATATTGCATAAACACAACGTTTCACAAGTGAAATTAAATTGACTGGCAAAACTTTACTATCAGCGGCTTAGTCAGTTTTAGTTAATGGTATGCATGGATAATGGATATTTACCCTGTATCACGTCTGTAAATTAGACTATCACTAGATTTAAAATTTGACGTTGTAATTATAGTTCTTGCGAAAGTTCCTGGTAGCCGTGAAGTTGGCTATTGGCTACAATGGCTGCGTAGTAGTAAATCTTATACAAAACCAACACCGCACCACAGATTAATTAATAGTTACACCGCACTGCGCCTTGCGCATCGGAAAGCCAACTTCAGGTCGGCCAAGAAGTTTGGCGAGAAGTATTTAAATAAAAGTAGCCTAATTCATTGTTAGCTGATGCCATGATTTTGCCAAATGATGCCTAATTCATTGTTCTGTGGGCGCTACAGATGAACTGACCGGCAAGATTATTACGTATCTTTTGCAAGATCAAAACGATAACGATCAAACGCTTTATGTCATAAAAATCGGCATTATCTGCAGTGTAGGTATGGTAAGTCCTACACAATCGTTTGCTAATCGCTCGTTGTTTGTCAAAAGCACTTATTTAAACAAAAACCTGTCAACAGTTCTAAAACTTCTGTATGGAAGAGCAATTATTGCGCAACAATCGCTATCGTTTTGCTCTTGCAAAAGATACGTAATAAGCCTGCCGTTTCCGTGAGTTCTATTTCGAGTCTGGGAATCCAACAACACGCCTGGGTATCTACGTACGCTAAGGCTATGGGGATACCCAGGGGTGTCGAACCTATCATGCTTCATATATTATGAGAGAGAGACTGAGCTATCCAGGACGAAAAGCACTAGCCCTTTTTCACAGCGGAATCATGACGGCGTTGATACGTTGTAGTACGGCCCCAGTCGTGTTTTTACCCGACTACCTAAGGAGGGTAATGTGTTTATCAGTCTATCTATTTGTATGTATGAATGTTTGTTCCTATGTGGCGTTCTAGAGACCAAACGTCGACCAAACGTTGGCCGATTGTGATGATTCTTACATCAAACGATTCGTCTTAACCCTGCGTGAGTAGCTGCATTAAAATTTGATAATAAAAAATGGCGGATTTTGGGCACCATATTGTGGGGCACCAAATTCTTTTTATTCTTGCAAACCCATCGTGTGGGGTTTCAAAATAAAACCGACTGCTTAAAAGCGAACTAAAAAGACGTAAACAAGAAGGAAATCATGCTGTGCAGTCGGAAGATACTAGAGCTGGCTGACCAAAACCAGACGTACCCTCCGACTGCACAGGGTTTTTTGATATCTTTAATTAACTTTTTTGGATAGCTATTACCAATATGATTGTCGCATTTCCTATAAAGTCCCTTGAATAAGGAAGAAGATTTGCAGTGGTTAGTTTAAAATCGATGTGCGCCCAATAATGCGATGGAAGCCCATCTCTTGTTCAATCCTAACGAACGGCAATGAAAACTATGTGGAGCTAAATAAAAAACACAATACTTTCAACTATGTTTATTCAACAATAATATCGCCTATTGTTAATTAGTTTGAAATTCATATGCGACACATTAAGTTGTTTATAAAAACGCGATGCAATACCGATTTAACACTTCCATACTTAGATAAGTAACATTTTCACAATAATTTACGGTTACGTACTCACGTCTGTGTCCGCCTGATTTGAGTTCCAGGTTCAAAATGTTCTGGATTATAAGTACGGTTATGTCGGAGAGAGTTTGGACACAAGTTCGGATGTAGTGCGTTTGCTTGTCTACAAGAAGTACTACGGCTACACCGGAACCGAAATTTCACGGACACGGATCGGATTTAGTGCGTAACCACCCTAAGACAGGCAGATTGACACTCTATAGGAGGTACTTAGTTACACAGAGGATGTAAAAAGTACATTTTGAATTGTACACTTGAACTAAATATGTGTAGAAATGGAAATTGTTGAATAAGGATAAACAAATTTAGTAAAGTTGTCGTGCAAATAACAGCACAACACAATTGACATTTCTCGTAGATGTGATCTGCTTCTATCTTGTTCAAAGTCTTTCTCTTTTCACGAGCGAGAGAATGGCGGCGATATTATACGTGGCAATTGATAATAACGCCGCGATTTTCTCGCTCGTGGAGGCGGCCCTTATAAGTTTTTTAACCGACTTCAAAAAAGGAGGAGATTCTCAATGCAACGATTTCTTTTTTTTCAAGCAGATGTGAACACCCATGGCATTATTACAAATACCATTTACAAGATACATATGTTAGATAAAGCTGGACTATTACAGATACCTATGCGACAATTTTAAACAACTCAACATGCGGAAAGGTTGACATTTAGAATTATTCACAGTTTAGGTTACATCAATTCGAGATTAGATACAGTTTGCAGTCACCCTTCTAAGTCCCATTCTACACCTAATAGTCAGTCCACTATTTACTTACGTGAAAAATACATATCGTTCATAATAATAGGCCAGTTCAACTGGTACAATCATAGCTTGCATGCAAGTAAATAAGACCAGCATTTGCGCCAACTCCGAGAACGCATGTGTTAACATACAATCAGGTACCTGCAGAAGTAAAAGGCGTTTATTATCTACGCTTTTGGCGCTTTTAAACCTTCTCAAAACTTCACACCGGCAACTAATGACATATATTGGCTTGTAACTTAAACTGGTACCTACTGTAAGTACACGTTTCACAAACACTCTTTGGATTTTAAAAATTGTTTAACAAAATTACATTTTGCTAATTCTCAATGCTTCTTAGCACATATTTTACAAAGGGAATCTTAAAACAATTCCAGTCAAACGTCCTTGCAACGACTTTTTGTTAAATCCTTATGGTTTAAACATGGCCATTTACAAACATTAAACGATGACAGACAATTAGATTCTCTATAACTTGTAACTAAGTTACCTAGTATTGATATCTAGGTTTTGTATTATAAAGATTATAATCACAGTCCATCAAACTAGTAAGTACACATGCTCGTTAAAAATTGAAGTAATAGTCTAAGGAGTAGGTATTGAAGCCACGCCTGCCCAATTAACATTCACAATAATATGAAAAAATACGAGTATTTGCTTGTATCCCCTAAAATCTTGTACTCTAGCTATTTGCTGTTGAAACGTCTCCATTTCATTTTACATCTGGGTAAGCTAGTATTTATGTTGGCAAACTTACAATCGGTAGGCTTATTAGGTATGAAACAGGAATCAGCAATAATTGCGCAGCGATCGCACAGTCATTGCGCGATCGATCGCTATATGTCATAAACATTAGCATTACGTAACATGCGTTTGGCATTGTCAAATGCAATTATTTCGAAATAAATCCGGCAAAACCTCTAACCCTCGGTTTCTCAACACTCGATTATCGGGCTGTTAACGTAATCGACGAATAATCCCGGTTATCTACTGTGATTGGCTGTTGAAAATTCATTCAACCAATCACAGCAGATAACGCGTGCTTGACAATTTGTCACATTCATTTTGCGATAATTTAGTGTTGAGAAACCCGCCCTAAAACTTCTGTACTTAGCAATTTGGGAGCGGTTGGCAATCGGACATCAACAAAAGAAAAAGTAATTTGACAGCCAAATTTGCTCGCCATAATCGCAATCACGCTGCGTTCAAATGAACATTTTAGTTAACTAATTGTTCCATAGAGGCAGCACTCTCGAAAAATTGCTATGCGCGATTGAAGAGCAATTATTACACAATATTTGCTATCGTTTTGCTCTTGCAACATACGTAATAAGCCTGCAGATATAATTTGTTAGGCTAGCTCTGTTTTCTATGCAGTGGTTTAGCTTCACTTTAGCTGTGTTTTTATTTTTGAAATAATCTTTGAGCTACATTACACTCAATTTAATTCAACTCCGTAATATAGATATTAATTACCGATGCCGGCGTGGCCACATTTCAAGTTTATCTCAGCACGTTACTTAGAAACATTGAGGAGGAAAACTAGACAATTGAGAGTTACTGTAAGTCTCTAGGTAAGTTACATTACACGTCAATGCATAAGTTAGTAAAGTAATCTATACGACAAAGGCCTCCAGAGCCAACATGGCGAGCGCTGCAATGGCCGCCACGGCGGGAACCGTCACCACCCACGCAAAGATTATGTTCCTGTTACATAAAACAATCATTACTCACTAATTGATAAGAGGAGAGGGGACCTCCCATATATAGTTATCTGTTATTTTAACAGGAAATAAAATAAAAAATACCCATCACTACTAATGAAAATGTTTAGTAATTTTTCCAAGAGTCACAGACACGTTTTTGATTTTACTTGTAACGTATCAAACCTAAGTTTGCCAAGTTTGTTTGGTAGAATTTCAGGCTAAGTAAAATTTACTGGCGGGAACACTAAGCTTCTAAATTCTTAGTTCTGAAATCGGAGGAAAGACGTCTGTGAATCCTTCCTTACCTATAGAAGCAATAATATCATACCTAAACAAACTCCAGTCGACGGGCTTGTCTGAGAAGTAACCGATGCAGACGACGGAGCCGACCTTGCAATGTGTCGTGGAGACCGGCAGGCCTGCCTTGCTGGCCACCAGCACCGTCAGCGCAGCCCCCAGCTCGATCGTGAAGCCCCTGTGTGCCAAGTGAACATGACATTACTTGAAGTTTGCTTATTTATTTGGTACAAAAAAAAGCGTGGTGTATCCTCAGTAGTGGGGTAAGTCGGGCTGTGGCAGATGATGGTGAATTCACTTGACCGGAGTTAATCCTAGATCTAATGATATAGGTACCTATAGGTCAACCGCTTCTCTGAGACCGTACCTGAGATAGTTGCGCAGTGTGAGGGACGGGAGGGGTGTCGTGATGTGTCAGTCATTCGGCCGCTGATGGGTATTATCACCCCTCCAGCACCGCGCAGGAATGGTCTCATGCAGTTAATCAGTCGTATTGCTTTTGGATAAGTTGACGAAAAAAAACTTGTATGGAAATGAAAAGTTCAATTAATTGAATCACTTCACAGCGAATACTGTTAGCAGACCGTTGAGGCAGTCACGTGCAATCAAGAACGATCTTGACGTACGTATTCTGTACAACAGATTAGTAGGAACTCGACTAACGTGTCCGGAGTGATGCTGGTGAGGTCTTCCCCGACGGTGCGGATGACGCGGCGCCCCCACAACCACAGCCCCAAGGCGATGCCCACGCCGCCAAACACCAGGATGCCAAGGGGAGTCTCCGCGCGCGATTGCGCGCTCCCTTCGGAGTATAGGAGCCAGAGAGCCACCAGCGGCCCGATTGCGTTGCTGTGGAACAAAAGTAATAAAGTGTTATTTGTTTCTATGGCAAATCAATTCTTCAATAGTTTCGGTCGAGTATATCGCAATAAAATTCGCTTCTTCCTCATAGTCAAACTTTTTAGTCCAACTGGTTTGACCACAAGGAATCAAATTTCCTCGTGGTCAAACTCGTCGAATGATTCTTACACCAGCTGTGGGTAGTAAAATGCATTGCATTTTGTTTCTGCCACTGACGAGTGCGTAAGAAGTTCTATCCGTCACAAAGGTGCCAGTAAAGGGTGCACGCGAATTTATTTGTATCCTGGGCCCCGACTCAAGATAGCAATAGGAACTGTGGAGTTTTCAAGTCAGTAGGAGTCCGACATTATCCGAAAAAACTCTCCATTCTCCCCAGATGGAAGGTTTCCGTGAGGATTTGCCCACAAAAAAAGGGGAAACTGTCCCCTAAGTAGCTAAAGGCATTGAAATCACGGTAGATATTTAATATCTTCAAACAACTCATTACCTGACGTCATTACCACCGTGCGCGAACGCACCAAAGGTAGCGGTTAGGACCTGCAGGAAGGAGAAGAGGCGCAGCTCGTCGGGCGGCGGAGGGGGCGCGGGCGCGGGCGGCGGGGACACGGCGCGCAGCAGCGGTGCGGCGGACGAGTTGGGCGTCATGGCCGCGCGCGCTGCCTCCGCCACCGTGCTGCGCTCGATGCTCCACGCGCTGCCGCCGTCCGGGCCCTGGAAGATAGGATCATTATAAAATACAGAATAATATAGCAGACCTATGAAGAAGTGATCAGCGGCTTCGCCCGCGTGAACAGTGTTTTATCATTCCAAGGGAAGATTATACCTGTATAAAAAGTAGCATATGTGCTATTCCAGACTATAATCTATCTTTGTGACAAAATTCATCCAGACCTGTTACAGCCGTTCGGACGTGATATAGTTACCAACATACATCCATCCAAACTTCCGGATTTATAATGATTTATACCCAAGCGTTGCAACATCGACTGTTTCTTTTTTTATCACGGGGAATCCTTCAAAATGCGCTTTGACTTTTGGGAGAAAAGACCAAGGGATGGTTGTGGGATTTTAACGTCACTAAAACCACCCCGGTGATCACCCCGTTACCTCTTAAAAGTTCAACCCAGAACCCCTCTTTACAACGCCTTTTAGGGCACATCCCTGGGGAGACAGCGAGGCGTCTCCCCTGAGCCTCGCTGTGCACGGCAGCACGTGACCACTGTGGCACCGTCTTACCTGAAGTCACATGCTGGGCGAACAGAGTCCCCAATCCGGCCGCCCGTGACCCCTGAGTCCCGCACGCCTATGATACAGACGGGGTCACGGCGTAAAAGGCGTAGAGGCAGTTGCCTCCACGACGCCTTCTTCTCCGAGCGGCATCAGCCTTCTCACGATCCCACTCGGTGGTCTCCTTGTGAACCATCACGGCCTCACAAAAGAGTTCCCTACAGTTTTCTGTCTCTGCCAGTGTACGAGCATCGCCACATGATATGACTTGTTTTAGTTTTTACCTGAACAAGCAGTCGCTAATTCACCGATTATTTATATACATTCGCTGACTACGCTATTACGCCCGCCACAACTCACCTACTCTAGGTATTATATATTTTAATGTTTTACCTAATAAACTGTCAATCATTAACGGTCACATAAAGGTAATTTTATTTCCTGTACACATCCCGTGTGATTCGTCCATCTACATCCTACATCTCAGTGTGCGGAGCTATTGCCCGTACAGCCAGTATAGCGCTAACTGAGAGCAGAGACAGGTCTCACCCGATCCTGGGGACGAGGACCTGCCACTCAGAGTCCCACACAGGGCACTCCTCGAGTGTGCAGAATCCAGGTCGCCTCCCACAATGGTGGCAATTTGCCGTGGCCTCGCGCCCAATCCTATTCCGGTACTTGACGATGCTACCGTGCCCAGTGAGTACCTGGGTGAGCCTGTAGAAGATGCGCTTCCCTCTTTTCAGCCAGGCTTCGAAGTGCGGCAGGACGGCTTCGAAAACGCGCTTGCGCGGAAATTGCGGCTGCTGCAGAAGCTCGCGCCACCGCTTGAGCGCGTGTCGCCGCTCCTGCCGCCTCAGCATTACTTCGATTCATGGCACGCTATTGCCACTTTGGCGGAATGCGCGGGTCAAAGAGCCTCGCATCCATATTCGTCATAATGTCCAGCGGTGGAAAGCGTGCCAGGAGTGTTGCCACCTCAAAGGATACCGTTCGCGCATCTCCAACAGTCACTGACGAGCTGGGCGGCTCTCCGCTCCTCATAAGTTTATGGAACCATAGCACATCAGTTTTATGAGGCGCTATATCTAAACCCAACTTGCGGATCGACGCCACGAGTTTTGTCACCCCGAGCTCGGCAAGCTGGATGGTCTCGTCGAAATTGTCCCCGCCGGCCAATACTAAGGTATCGTCTGCGTAGCAAACGATTCTAATGCTAATCTAACACGCAGCACCACATCGTATGCGAGATCCCACAAGAGAGGTCCTAAAACCGACCCCTGTGGAACCCCAAACGTGATCTCCCTCCGATGTACGCTACCATCCCGACTGTAACGTATGTGCCAGTCGCGAAGGTAAGCCCCGACGATGCACTGCAGGTAAGGGGGCAATCTGTGATTACTAGTGCCGCCCTTATGTCCTACCTAGCCCAGGGCAGGGAGTTAAATGCGTTAACGTTATCTAAATTTACCGCCAACGTCACCCCACCCCTCCGGGTGGGGTGACGTTGAAGTATCTCAATACTACCTGTTCCGACAACGAGCGGACGCGTAGAATGGCATCAAATGTGGAACGCTGCTGCCGTAAGCCATATTGGCAATCAGCAAAGTCGGGAACTCGGGAACAACTCGCGACAGGTGCCCGACGAGTTTTTCGGCAATTATTCTTTCGAATAATTTGGAAACCTCACATCGATTCTACACTTCTCACATCCAGTTTTTCGTATTGATTTGACTTTTATCCGATCATTGTGTTGCCATCTGGCTCTAGCTCTAAGTATCATTGTCAATTTCTGTCTGCATCAACAATAACACATGAAACAAATTACCAGATAAACTCACCTTATCAAGTCGCGGTGGTGGTGTATCAAATTCCACGCACTGTGTGGCCCTGGCGGCCGCAAGCCTGTCGAACTCCCCACGCGCTATCGTGTCGCACGAGTCCCCCAGGAAGCCATTCCTGGAGTCGCCCAGGAATCCGTTCCTGGAGTCGTAGCTCTCACCCATACCAGCCATTTGCGCCGAGTCCAAACTTTTACAACAACTTAAAGTCTCATCTATGTATTTCAAGTGGTTAATCTGAGGATCCGCATCTATGAGTTGTAACCGTGACTTGTTTGGTGGGCTGAGACTCCTGGACAGTATGCTACAGTCGTCCATGGTGGCTAGGAGTGCACGGTTCCTGGCGTTCATCACCCCGACAGAGGTCTTGTCCGCGTCGCTCAGGGTGACCATCTCCGCACTTTCCGCGATAGCTTCGAGCACTTTGCCATCTTCTGACAGGAGAGACGTGGGACGTTGTGCGACGCTGCTTTTGTTGGAGTGTGTTGGAGTATTTGCTGGAGTTGTTTCTGTATTATTACAAATAATAAGTTTAAGCATATCGTGTAACAATCGCATCTGAGTTATGTTCCTTATTCCTTCAAAATCCCTACCATTAGATAGTCCAAGCGAGAAGTTGACAGGAGGCGCGACGAGCCGTCGTTTGTAGTAGGGCACGAGGAAGATGCGCACGCACACTGCCACCAGCGCGCCTATAGCCATCGAGGTCACCAGTGCCAGCCACAGCGGAATATTGTCCATTGCCAGCACTGAAAGTAATATATAGTTTATCAAAGCCGTATATTAGTTAAAAAAACCGGCCAAGTGCGATGTTTGGTGCTTTCATTGTTTAAGAACGCACCAAACTTTGCTCTAACGGAGGGACAAAATTAACTTGGCGTTCGAAAACTGTTGTCTTCATACATCAATTTTCAATTTTTTTCGACTTTTACTCGTAAACTTGTTAAGCCTACTTAGCAGTGACAGTTTTCATTTAAATTTCGTTATCTATACATCTATACATATAAATGAAATTAGAGTGTCTGTTTTTAATATTGAAATAACCGTTTTTTACTACATGTATATGAATATATACACGGTACATACACCAAAATAACATTTTTTAGAATTTTTGTCTGTCTGTCTGTCTATTTGTTCCGGCTAATCTCTGAAATGGCTGGACCGATTTTGACGGGACTTTTATTGGCAGGTAGCTGATGTAATAAGGAGTAACTTAGGCTACGTTTATTTTAGAAAAAATCTTTTTTTTAGAAATTTCTTAGGCGGAACGAAGTTCGCCGAGTCAGCTAGTATTATATATATATATATGACATGGACCAAGTGATTAATCAGGGCACTATGTATAATGCCCGGGCATTATGTATTTAGTCAAGTCAATTAGGGCAATTTATCACATTGTCTGCTTATTACGTATATTGCTACGTAACGGTTGGGCAATTCGATAAACGGTCAATGCATTAGCTCAAGAGCGAGCGAAGCGAGCTCGGTAGCTTAG
This sequence comes from Orthosia gracilis, assembly GCA_947562075.1. Lineage (NCBI taxonomy): Eukaryota > Metazoa > Arthropoda > Insecta > Lepidoptera > Noctuidae > Orthosia > Orthosia gracilis. The sequence continues at coordinate 48,280,845 of OX387268.1, forward strand.
GGCAACCCGACACGGATAGGTTAGGTTCGAAGGAGATGACAGGAGCTGAAATGAGCGAGCGAACTCAGCTCCTCTCATCTATATCATGTTAGGTTACTTCAGACCCTGCAGACAGAAATCCCCCCCGTAGCCCCGCACAGCGGGGATCCTTCGATTTTTTGTTTATTATTATTATTAAAATAAAATTAAAACAAAAAACCTATTTTTAATACCCGACCCAATAATTGATGGGCATTATTCAGAAAGCCCAGACAATTTAATTATTTCAATAGTTTTTATCTTATTGCCTACTCATATTAGGCCTTTTTCAAATTGGTCGGGCATGATAAATGAAGCCGTATTAATCACTTGGTCCATAACATATACCACTGCCGTGAAATTTTTCACATATCCAAAAGCAACCATTTAGCTGGCAGAGGGAGGAATACTTGACTCTAACAAAAATTAGCCTTTTTAATGCTTAATTTTACGCTAACGGATCCCCGGATCCCTGAATCGAAAAATGGTTTGCACAGACCCGTAACATTCTAGAATGGCCTATCCAACGATACCCCATGCCCTGGGATAGACGAGAAAAAAAAACATCTCCACTTTACGTTTACAGAAGATACAAAAAAATGTTTTAGTTTTTTTTTTACCACTTTGTCGACTTCATAAATATGTAGGTATATCCATTCCAAATTATAGCTTTCTAGTACTAAGAGACTCTGAGCTAAGCTGCGGACAGACGGACGGACGACGGTCGGACGGACAGATGACGGTCGCACGGACAGACTGACTTGGCTAAACTATAAGGGTTCCTTGTTGACTACGGAACCCTAAAACGACTAAAAACTGCTACTAGTTCTTAATAGCACTAGTTTCATGCGTTCTGTCGGACCGAAAATGTTACGAAGGTACCTACAACATTATTCACATCCGAATTTGGCTAGTTGGATGGAGATTAGTATTAGGTCATTAAATATGAAATTGGCGTTTTGTAAGAAAGGAACTTTAAGTCGATTTTTTTTTATATAAAATATTTATTTAATCAAAGTATGTACCATTGCTATTTATGCACTTTTACTATCTCATAGGTAGTTCATTGATCCCTTTACTAAAAAAAACATTGTGACGGGTACAGATCAATAAAATCTTTGAAGGCGCTTTGGACTGCCCCATCGGAGTTGAATTTGTTCTCTTGCAAGAAGTTATCCAAATTTCGAAAAAAATGGTAATCTGTTGGAGCAAGGTCCGGGAGTACGGTACATGTCTTAGACATTCCAAATGAAGCTTCTCTAATTTTGTAGTCGTCTGTTGTGCAGTGTGTGGTCTAGCGTTGTCCTGAAGCAGCAGTGGCCTAGAGCGATTGACCAGCCTCGGCTGTTTAGCAGCTAGCTTTTCCATCATGGTTTGCAGTTGCTGACAATAGACATCCGTCGTAATCGTCTGGCCAGATTTAAGAAAGCTGTAGTGAACGAAACCGGCACGAGTCCACCAAACGCTCACAAGTATTTTTTTTTTGAGTCAATTTTCGCTTGGGGCAGGATTTGGCTGGTTCGCCAGGGTTCAGCCATTGCGATGACCGTTTCCGATTATTGTACAGGATCCACTTTTCATCACAGGTACTGATTCGATTCGAAATCCCTTCATTATTGTGCCGGTTGAGTAATGTAACGCAGCAGTTGACGCGCGTTTGTCGGTTTACTGCACTCAATTCATGAGGTACCCAACTTTCAAGCTTTTTACCTTCCCAATTTGCTTCAAGTGGATTAAAACAGTTTTATCACTAACACCGCAGCCTGCAGCTAACTCGGATGTGGTTTGCTATGGAGCCGCTTCCACAATAGCCTTCAATTCTTCATTATCAACTTTGGTCTCAGGCCGTCCACGGGGCTTGTTCTGCAGGTTGAAATTTCCAGAACGAAAACGTTGGAACCAAAAACGCACTGTTTTCATTTTCGATACCGATTAATCCTTCGAGCCGTTTCTGCAGCACTGGTGCCACGGTGGAACTCGTGCTCGTAAATAACGCGATATTTCAAATCTTCCATTTTGTATATTGACTGGCGCAAAGAAAAACCAAAAGAGGAAAAAACCAATGAATTGTGGTTTTCCAAACTTTGTGTTTGGAAAACCGCAATTCATTGGTTTGTTAGCATGAGTAAATAGCTGTATAAATTTAAAATTTGAATTCCAAATAGAAGATATTTGAGATCAAAGCGGCCATTACGACAAAACACCAATTTCATAGGTAAGGACCTAATATTTTATTTTATAGATTTGACTCAACATATAATGCATATCTATGCTATCTGTATATAATAAATATACCTGAGTATAGAAAACATTTTCTAGCAACAGTAGTTGCTTTCTAGAATTTGTAGCTTTCGTAGAAAATTCCTACGAAAAGGCTGCGCACTCTTGAAATACCTGAATTATACATACGTACGTGGCAAATGGCTTAGTCACAAAATACGCTTACTTTGTGGCTTAGTCCAGTGCTTAATAGAAGTTTAAAATCATTTTAACAAAAAATCAAACCGACTTCCAAAACAAAACACTACGTAACGAAAAATAACTTTATTTTCCGAAGTCGGTGTCTTTTGTCAAAGATTAAACTTTTGTAACCATTGTTTTCCGTTAATGGACACCGACTTCGGAAAAGAAAGTTATTTTTCGTTTTGTTTTGGAAGTCAGTTTGATTTTTTGTTAAAAATTTGTTTGTTTTCCTCTTTTTAGTTTTAGTTTAGGTACCTCCAATTAACTTGAAAAGCATTTATAGCCAAAGTACATATCATGACGATTCCAATAAGCCAAACACGGCTAGCATCCATTGTTTTAATTCGGAGTTCCGGTGGCCGTTGTGGTCTTGTTTATCAGTTCCACTTCACCAAATGATACTTCTCGAGTGCAAATGTTAACATTATTGATGAAAATACCAAAATCGCTATATGTATGTCTATAATATTTGAGGAGTTCCCTCGATTAATCGAGGATTCCATCATCAGATACTGGTTTCCCTATCATGGTACCACCCTTGGGATATCGCCCTTCCAACAAAAAAGAATAATCAAAATCGGTTCATAAAGGACGAAGTTATCAACTCACATAAAAAAAAACATATATATACGGTCGAATTGAGAAACCTCCTCCTTTTTGGGAAGTCGGTTAAAAAATCATTCAAAAAACCGTGTATTCCCGATAGTCCCACTCGGGATTTCAGTGGGACGAATGGGAAAAGTTTCCAAATTAGTGCCACTCGTGGCCACTATACTGTGCATTGAATTTAAAATTGTTGTTTTGCAGTTTACTTTTCAAATGAGTTACTTGGTTGGATTCAATCATTATTTTACAAAATAAATTGTTGTGTAAGTTGTTTATACTGAAATATAAAACAATTCCTAAATTTAAAATGTTTACCGTGTAAGTAAATATTACACACGGCTCCGGCGAGATGCGCCGGTGATGCTGATAACATTGATTTATTTACGTGAACCTATTATTGGTTATTCTCTCCCTCTAGTATCCTTAAATAATACCGGTAAGGTTAGTGGTGACAAAACATGAAACAGCACGGGTGACTAACTAGTGTTTTGTATTTTTTTACCATTGTACAACCAGTCTGAAATTATATTCAGAGGGACCAATGGGAAACAAAAAAAAAAATCCTATCGTCTCACCAACATAGTCAGTGGGACGATCAGGAAAAAAAAAAAATGAATGCCCGTATTTCTTTCACATTTTTCAGTCAGAACATAAAAGAGTATTTTGTGGTCAGAACTGCCCTGGGTAGGTTGACAGGTTAACAATATCAAGTTTGATTAAAACCTATTTAATACATATTCGTTAGAAGGTCAAAGTTCAGTATATCCGAAAAACCATCGGCAAATTTTTATCAGTCTGCGTACACAATCTTTGTTGAGTGACCTGCCTTTCAATAAACATGGCTAACTAATAAAAACTATTATTTATCAACAATCGCCGCGATGAACTGTTCAAATATGGGTGTGCCCCTCCCGTGCAGTTGGTAACTTGTCTCTAAATCCATTACCGACGAGTTATATATTTCATGCTTGTATATTATTATTTGTAGGAGCTTGCTTACGCTTAGGTCCATCATGCACCACGCTGAGCACGTTCACGGCCATGGTAGTCCCGTAGAAGAACGGCAACGCTTTGAGGCCAGACTTAACGGGCTGCGGCGACCTCAGGATGAGGCGGCGTACACACCAGTACAGCAGGGCCGATGCGGTGCCGCTCAATGCCGGGGAGATGAACCACGACGCCACTGGATACAAACGACGACAGTTAAAATACGAATTTAAACAATAGAGTTAAGTATTTCAATTACCAATAACTTACAAACATCAATGAGAATTAACTGCAGCCGAAGAAGGTGAGAGCCTGTATTTCGGCATGCAGCTTCCCCCACGGGAACATTGCGCGATAATCTGAATACTACCTATTATTCGTACAATCAATGCAATTTCATAAGATAAGAAAAAAATGTGGTTGAACAATATCAATGACAAATAAAAAAATACAGATATGTGTCTATGTCTACGCAGGTCTACGAAGATGTGCTACGTCGCCTAATACTGCTACGCAGCAGACTTTTCCTATTTTTACCTGGCTGCAAGGAAAGAGTTATGTTTCCCGCGCGTATCTTGTAGGTATGTATGTATGTAATATTCTTTATTACCTCGTATCTTTCAAACCACTTGACGGATTTTGGGCGCCATATTGTAGGGGTTGCAATTTTCTTCTTCTTCGAAATCCAACGAGTGTGGTATCAAAATAAATGGTTTTTGGAGGTGATTACAAAAATATATACCACTTATATGTTTAAAAGTCAATAAAAAAAGTATAGGTACCTACCTTATTAAAAAGTTGTAAATAAAAATGTAAATAAAATAAAAAAACCCGACTGCAAAGATGTAAACAAGAAGAAAATCATGCTGTGCAGTCGGAGGATACTTAGTAGTATCCGTAGTTTTGGTTCTCGGGAATATGTACCCTCCGACTGCACAGCATGTTTTTTTTTTACGTCTTTGCATTCGGGTTTTTTATACTGTGCTATTGCGTCAAGTCCTATAAAATACAAAATCCAATAGATAAATGAGAATGCTCTGTCTTGAACATATAACTAATTACAATTTTAAACTATTAATATTATCAATGATTATTTTAGTATTTCGATGAAAGTCTACTCCGACTTAAGGAAGGCAGAAACAATTGGTTCCATTATCAAAAAGACTACAATACCGTTATTAGGTCAATTTATTTACCCAATAACGGTATAGTTATGGTCTATTATTGTAGTCTCTACCCTACCTATTATATTTCGTTCGTAACGTTCTTTAGAACGTTAAGAATGAAGCATAATAGGTACTTACGCTTCGTTCATAACGTTCTTTTAATCGTACTCCGGGACTTCAAGGCCACGCATCCTTTGACCGCGTGAGACTACAGTAAAAAGCAAATAGCCTTTATAATTCGCCACGATTACGAACAAGGTGAAGTAGCACAAACATTCCTACTTACAGCCATTTATTATGAAACCAAGGACCTTACGTACCCACACTGAACACAACGCTCATGTTAATAGCTTTCTCAGAATACGAGTAGAATGAATGCCACTTAATAAGTTTCAGTGGGATGGTTTAATGAGAGTTATCTAGTATAATAATAGGCTACCTGAATTCCGTAAAATTAATATTTGCCAGAGTAAAAGTAGCGATCTACCTACTTCATCCCAAGTCGTCACTTAGAAATGAGAGTATGACGTGGTATGACTGTAGGTACCTATTATTAGTGCATTGACGTATAAAGCTTACCATGTAAACTTAGTGAAGCGAACATGAAATGAATTGACAATTTACAAAAACTGGATGGAAACATTTTTTTTTGTTGACGGTTTGAAACTTTCAATGGGCGCCTGGAGTTTTGAGGAACAGTCCAGAGAGTGTGGGCTTTTTACCACACTAAAACAACACGTAGAACCCCGTGATCTCTTAAAAGACTATCTTGGAACCCCCTCTGTGCAACGCCTGTTGGGGCACATCCCTGGGGAGACTAAAAAAGCACCTCCGCTGAGCATCGCTGTGCACGGCAGCTCGTGATCACTGTGCCACCGTCTTTCCTGCAATCACTTGGTGAACGAAAGAGTCCCCCAATCTGAGCGCCCACGACCCCGGCGTTCTGCTTATGATGCAGGCGGGGTTTCAGCATTTTAGGCATCGAAGCGGTTGCCTCCTCGACGCCTTCATCTTCGAGTGGGATCGGCTCTTTCACGATTCCGGTCGGCGGCGTCCTTCTGGTCCATCGCGGTCTCACAGAAGGAGGCCATTTTCCTCCAGTTTTCTGTCTCTGCCACAGTGGCCCTCACAACTGCTGGCAAAGACTTTTGTCTCACTTTTGTTTTGTTAGATAACGATGGAGTTGCTGGGATTTGAATCCAGCAGGGCTTTCAGTATGCGAAGCAGACATCCCCGATAGATCGTCTGGTACATAGATAAAATGTCCGTTGCCAACCGTTTCAAAAGCTTTAACCTTGAACTGCAAATATCGAACAATAGTCGTTAGTACCTACTGAATAATCAAGCGAATGGATCATAAATCCAAAGATATCAACCCACCCCTGTATATTTTTATGAGTCTCTCTCTTTAATTTAGTCTCAGGTACACAATCAATTGTTATGTAACTTAAGGAAAAACATGATCTTACTTTCGATACTAAGGTGTGTAGCATGCATGTTTATACTTTTCATCCAACGAATAAAGCGTGCGGTCCATTACTTTGCAGGATTTGCATGGAGAGGTAGGTATTTTACAATAATTACGTGCATTTGCCTAGAAAGCGAACCTTTTATCATGACGTCTGATCCATCTTTATAGCAATGCTGGTCCTAGAGACAAGCTTTGCCATTTTGGCTTTCAGCAGTTGCAGTGGTTGGGTTACTGCAACTCCTGAAAGCCAGAATTAACAGTGGTGAACCTGGCTACCGCTGTTGATTCTGGCCACCAGACCATGGTGCTGACGAGGTGATCCGGCACAACAAAAGTTGTCGACATAGCTCAGAGCGTAAGCAGGCTGAAATGGTAAAAGGTAAACCACACTAGCCGTAGAACCGATGACCGTTGGGGTAAACGTGTTCTTGAGTGATGACCGCGAACGGGCAAACGTAAGGTTAGGACGCCTTAAGGCTAGATGGAGCGACGGTCTCGGCAGGGTGGTTGGTAGCAGCTGGATGAAAGTTGTCGAAGATCAAAGCAAATGGCGTGTTATTGGAGAGGCCTATGTCCAGCAGAGGACTGATTCTGATGATGATAATGACTACCAGAAAAGCGCCAAGTCAACGTTCGAGAAACGACCTAGAGACAAAGGAAAGGCTTACCAATAGCTCCTAGAGTAGACCAGCGCACACCGATGGGGCCCTTTGCAGTGAGCGTGAAGCCCACTGTAGCTCCGACCATGGAGTGGGTTCCGGAAACAGGCAGCCGCAAGGCCGTAGCCACGATCAGCCAGATGGCACCCGATATCAGCGCCGACAGGCATCCAGCAGCCAGCAACTTCTCGCCACCGTCAGCATATAAAGACACGTCCAGAATGCCTTTTCGCATTGTGTCCGATACCTTATATCCTGTGGAGAGATGAGCGGTGTTAACCCCGACAAGGATAAGTTAAGTTCGAAGGGGATGACGGGAGCTGAAGTGAGCTAACAAAGCGAGTGAACTTAGCTTCCGTCATCACCTTCATGTTAGATTACTTTAGAATCTGCAGACAGAAAAAGGAGCCCCGCGCAGCTGGGTTTTCAAGTCGCTGTTTAAAACATTTGTATTCGCCCACTGTTTGTCGCTCACTTAGTATTTCAGTAAGCCATATTCAGTATTCTTACACTAATTTAAATTAATATTCGCTCGTTTATATCCTTATAATATTAGTGTGATATTATATTATATATTAGTGTGAAGTGTGATTAGTGTGATAAAATGGGCTGATGCACTATCGCCTTAGCTTAGATTTCTTATTATAAAATAACCAGGGATAAATTTAATACAATAAAAGAAGTATGTACTAAAGATCGTTGCAGGTGGCGTTCTGTATTTTCTGCACGGAAAAAAGGGCGTGAGTTCACGTATTAACTATAATTTTATACCTGGTTAGACTTGGAAGCAACCGAGTAGGTACATACCTACTCGTGGTTGCTCCCAATCAGTTACAACCTAATCTCAAACATATAGTTGGGTATCCAATTTGGTTATGAATGAATTATCCGTTACTTTAGAATCACTATTAACACTTATGTAGAACAAAACCATCCACAGAACGTAAGGAAAGCAAATAAGGTCAATTTGTTTAAACGATTTTACCTGTTAGCTTGTTGAATTTATGTGATAACTATGAAGATATGTGTTCATTTGACTCACCTATAAGCACTGCACCGGCGATCTCGAAGATAGTCGCAAGGATGCAAGCCTGCGTGAGCGTCAACACCTTTGAGCCGACGCTGGTTCCGAACGAGTTGGCCACGTCGTTGGCTCCAATACCGAAAGCCAACACAAACGCCACCACAAACCCGCTAACCACGAGCCATAACAGATCATCAGAAAACGGTTCCATTATTTTTCCTTTACAGTTATCTAATTCCTCTAATTAATTTTGTTGTAACAGAACATTTTTGTAGCACCTAACCAAACGCAAATAACCATAGTTAACAATAAGCTTTGCTCTATATCTATATTAATTCCTTAACACTCTTGTTGAAAACAATCCCTTCTCTCAACTTTAAACATTCGAATTGCCATTCCTTTATAGAAAAATAACTATAGAATATTGTAATAGCTAAATATTTAATTATAAGTATTAATTAGTTACGACTTCAAAAGCAATCGATACATTGGTAATATTTTTTTAAATATTTAGAAATAAAGTAATTCGAAACTTATGTGGTGATTGTGCGTCACAATGTTTGATGTTTAAATAGTATTTCGTATAGATGACGAAGGCTTGTCAATTTCGGCTTCATCATTTCTGTGAAACAAATTTAAAAAAAAAATTAGCTCGGACTATAAATGATTGAGTGAATCTTAATCTAGACCTGAACTGAACACAAATCAAAACCCTTACTTTAGAACTGGACATTAGAGGTAGGATAAAAACGTGGCCAGCCTCTATCCTTGATTAGGCTAGAGATTACTCATTCATCACACTTAATAAATTACAGCCAGCGTCCAAAATGGTTGTCCACATGTTTTCACGATATCGATTCGACGCCATTTGATTTATTAACATCTCACTTAAACAAGGATCACTGTGACATAGTAACTAACACATAAAACACCAAAAAAGTAGTTCCTCTCTATTCCTTTGAAAAGAGCTCGTAGTAAAAAATGCCCAAATTGCGTCATATGCGCCTTTAGCGTCAGCGCTATCAGCGTTGTATATTTTTAAAGTGTCAGCTCATGTCACAGCTATCGTATAACACGTGTCGATATGCACTAAACACGATGTCACTTCAACAAAAATCCAATTAGGAGTTACCATGCAGTTACACATGTGATTCCGTTACGTAATCAAATATCTTTCAATCAATTAAAAACGGTAACACTTACTTTTGAAAAGGTAGGATTTTATAGTCCTAAAATTGTTTGTAGTGAAGAAGCACGAGAGTTCGCCTTGAGCTCTCCAGGTGTGGACTGAAGTTGACGAGGGTCGCGCCGGGTCGCCGACAGAATGGAGCATGCGCGAAGGGCACTAGCCACCTCACTCCAACCCCCCTATTCAGACGCGAACACAATAAAAATGTTTGTTCCATAGCAAAAGAACCCTTAACGTTACCAACCGTATTCAGCTAAGGAACCGGCTAGTTACAGCCAATGGTAGCCCATTAAAATTTGAGTATAAAGATCGGATTTCGCCAAAACTCTGTAGCAGCTTAAATAATTGCCCTTTTTTGATTTATTCATGATTCAGTTATATTTTTGTCTAAAAAAAATACTATCGGAGTTACCGTACTCGTACCGTACCTATGAATTCTAGAATACTCCACTTTTGATGACTATTTTATAAGTTCATACTCAAGACAATAGCGAATTCTGCCTGGTAAACTCTAACTAAACATGTAATCTTAGTCAGAACTCTGAATACTTGTAATAAGTAACAGGAACAGTGTGTTGCAGGGCATATCATAATTACATCGATGTTTGCACGAACGCATCAATCGTAACGGAAGATACTCTTCACTGTCTCCTGAGGCTCTAAACAAGTGACATTCTAAAAACAAAAGAAACAATCTTACCAAAAAAAAAATACCGACGAATAATAGAACAGAAAAAATAAAATTGGTCTAGGACCTTTTGAGTTGGCGCCGAACACACAAACATGCAAATAATTAACTAAACCGTAGAATGATTGAAGCTAGGTTGATCGTCGTTGATGGTATGTATGTTTGGCGCCGCGCCGCGCCCGCACGCCCGCCTCAAGATGCTAGACTAAAAGTTTAGTTTTTATTTTTTGCTTTTCAGTTCCATATTTTGTCGATTAATTTATTTGTTTAAAAGGGTTTTTTGTTTCGCTTTTCAGTTTACTTAATTTCAACAGAATCGGTTCACAATTGAAAATTCAGTGGAAAATTATCATTTAAATGGGGCCGACTTTGAGGTAAAGGTACTATATAGGTATATCCAATACAAAAATAATTTTTGAAATCGGACCACTCTATAAAAAGTTATGTGTGGTCATACATAAGTGAAAATAGGGAAAACGATGTTTTCTAAAAATTAAACCTGCCTAGTTAGATTTATCGCCCCCGAAAGACCCTGCATACTAAATTTCATGAAAACGTTAAACGTTTGGGCCGTTTCCGAGATTCAGATTATATATATATACAAGAATTGCTCGTTTAAAAGTATTAGATATATGTCGAATTGAGAACCTCCTTCCTTTTTTTTCGTCGGTCAAAACCGTCGCGAACGCGATAGCGTTTGGAAAAATTTCATGTGACCGACCCCTTACATTTTGTACGACCATAGCTATCGTTGACATTAAATAGCACTTGAGCCTTTTAAAACCAATTAACCCTAAAACAACCACTCCCTACCTACTATATTCTTAAATTGAATTGAACGAAACGTGTTCGTAGTCGCAGCATGACGAATTTCTTAATTTCAGTTACGCAGATATTTAGTGTATGTCGTCGTGTAATTGTGTATGGTAAGTACAAAATTGTGTATCCAACCATTGGGCAGCTATTCAATAAAAACTGTTTCCGCTTAAGCATTGTAGACCTTTACAAGATAAATCAACGTAATAAGTTAGGCTCTAGAGTTCCTCTTTTAAGTAATTGGACCTAATAACCTTGATTTACTGTTTCGTGTGTATCTTCTGAACGGTATGTTTTTTTTTTTAATTCTGTTTTCACAAACATTACACACAAATTCAAAGCAACATGTGAAAAAAATACAAATCTGCACTAAACCCTTTTAAACGATTTTCATGAAATAGCCAAACGTCAGCGCAGCAGCAACTTGATTATTTTTGCAGTTTTATGACACACAAAACTCATTTAAACATACACCTCTCGTTACACACTAATTATTGAATGTATTTTTTTCTTGTACGTCCATAGGAAAACAAAAGTACCGCTAGGATGACGCAACTAGTTCCAGCGGCAACAGTTTTTATTGAATAGCTCCCCAATAGTTGGATACACAAATTTGTACTTACCATACACAATTACACGACGTCGTACACTAAATATCTACTAAACTGAATTTAAGAAATTCGGCATTTTTCCGCCGCGACTACGAACACGAACGAAACGCCTAATAGGAAATCATGAGTGCGCTTATTTTTTTAACTCTGTGTAACAGGTTTGCTATTCATAAATGATAGGCGCTTTACCTGCATACGGTGTGTATGTGTATAATAAAAGAAAACGTTATAGACATGAGACAGTGGACCAAAAAAATTCACATTTTTACTTTTATTGCAACTAATGCTAGTATTATACTGTGGCAACGTGATATAGGCAGATACTACAACTTGACCTTTCCACTGTACCTACCTTCTATCATAAAATAGATAACTAGAACTATGCAGTTCTCCTACACCCATAACGTAAGTAAGTACTTACACACAAACTACATACACACACTGGCAAAATTAGCGGAACAAGAAAAGTTATCATAAAACTTTTTTTTACCTTTACACGGTGGTTTTTATTTTGTTTTGGAATAAAACTAATTATGCTTAATTAATTAAAACAATTGAATGTCACCTGTCATGCAATTGTTATAATTTTATTCGAATTTATATCATTTTGAGAGAATTTCGCTTATGGCCACTTTATGGTTTTGTTTTAAAATTTCGAAAAAACTTCATTAACATACTGAGTTCGTTTTATTTTTAACGTTTAGATCTTTTTCGAAGTTAAGGACGTCATTATGCCCAACTTATTTCAAACTGAGAGGCCCAGGGCACTTTAGACGAGGAAAAACAATGAAACCTACAGATGATGTGCTTAATTCATCGTTTACAACAGGTAACCATTTATTCAACCATTTATTGCAGTTTCCAATTATTCAAAGCAACTAATGTTTTTGTGAAAAGATCAGGACAGGGCAGAAAACTCCTTTTTCTAACAGGAATAATCGTTTCATTCATTTTCTCGTTCGCAAAAACCTGCGTTTAAAGCCAGAAATGAGCTGGAGGAAGTTCGAGGTGCAACAATAAGTGAACTTACGGTACGAACGAGGTTTAAAGAAGCTGGTTTAGGTTCATTCGTGCCCGCCGAAGGTACAAAAGTTTAGGCACACTTTCTTAAAAACACAATAACTTCTGCCAGAGAACAGCGACTTTGGTCCACGGACTTATGGAGTAAAATATTGTTTAGTGATAAGTGTGAAGTCATTTAAATTGAATTAACAAACGGCAATAAATGTGTTACCATGAACAATAACAACGTACAGGAAGAATATTGGATTCAGGTAGGTTATGTTTGGCAGCTCCTGCGGACTTGGTGGTGATCGATGGAGAAGATGTTATTGCAGATTACTATAGAAGAGTTATTTAAGAATAAAATGTGATATCATTTAGCCCCTTTATCAACGGTCACTTCGTTTTGATCCAGGATAATGCTTGGCCGCATACCACTTTTTCAACTAGTCTTTCTTAGTTAGGCCAATATCGCAGTTTTGATAATCAGATATTCATCCGATAGAACACGTCTAGGGCAAAATTCATAACCCTACACCTGTCAATGTGGATGAAGTGCGAAGCGCCGTTTTATAAGAATGATAGAGGAAACAATGGATTACATTATTCTCAACATGTCTAGGCGGGTGAAAACTTTATTAAGAGAACTTGGCAGAAACACTCCAAATTGTGTTATATTAATTTTACTGTGAAATTGATTTTTTTAACCTTAAAAAATCAACAACGTGCAGTTTTCACATAAAATCATGTTACTCACACAAAGTTTACTAAATGCAATCTCTATTTTATTTCAAAAGGTGTTTAATTAAGGAAAACTGTCTTAAAATAAATTTCTAAAAATTAACCGTAGTTTTAAAAAAATCGACGTTTTTATTTTGTACTGTTAATTTTGTCGGAGTGTATATATACTAATTATGTACTTATTTGATTGGATGTTGTGAATGAGTGTCTTGTTTACTGTGACTAAGTATTGACTGCATTGATAGGTGACTGTTGATATGAAATTGTGATAAAAGGTTAAAGGCCTCTGGCTCTGATGCGGATTATAGGCAAACTAGGCACGTGCCTAGGGCCGAGAGTGTACAAAGAGCGCGCGCGTGGAAGTATATTAAAAATTGTCTTATAATTAATTGTATAAGTATGCACCTACTTACACAATATAAAAGATTATCTACTTCATTCTTTAGAGATGAAGAGCTGGCGAAGCATGAACCGCCATTATGATTATTCCTACATCGTCTTAATTCATAATAGTATATTGGTATGATACAGCTCGAGCACAGGCTTGAAATAAAAAAACATTTTTACAAAAAAATACTACTGACTTCCAAATAAAAACGATACAAAGTGAAAAAAACATTTATCTTCGGAAGTCGGTGTTTTTGGTAGGTACCACAGATAATATAATACTAGGTAGGTACCAAATTTTTTTGGTTATGGATACCGACTTCCAAAAAGAAAGTTATTTTTCACTTTGTAGCGTTTTTATTTGGAAGTCGGTAGTACTTTTTTTCATAAAGTTTTTTAATTTTTTACTTTTTAGTTGTATCGTAATAGGCAAGTTCTTTAGTAAAGTACCTATGTATAATGCCGGCATAGATTACCCGAATATCATGAAACTTAAAAATAACCGGAGAAATGAGAGGATACCAATATGTACTGTACACATCTGCGTACCCCTTTAGAGCGTACTGGCGTGGTGTTATGTTATGAAATAGTATCTATAAACAGACATGCTATTGCAGCAATCCCGACAGATTTGCCGTCTTTTATTGTAGAGTTCTGTTGTATATCTCCCAAGTTCTTCATCAGATGTTCACCCTCTTCCTCCTCCTTTTTGGAAAGCCTATCTAAATAAAATTATTTAATGAAAATATATACTAGCGTTTGTCTTAATTTGATAACCTTAGAAGTTGTAAAAAATATAAAAACTTGGTTGAATATTTTATAGTCTATGCGACACTGTGATGTGCACATTTACTTTTGTAATTCTCTTGAGCGAACAAAGTAACATTTTACAGGTTTATTAATTGCCTAATGTTTGCCTTGCGGCTTTTCCCACGTGGAAATAAACACTGTACAAAATCTTGGTCAGAGCGTCATATATTATATAAACATCTCCTTTGTAATAATGCACTATTTCGATCATGAGCGAGTTTATACTCGGTAGTACGGTCAAGATTCCTACCAGTATCTTATTGGCTTAACTGCCTTCTTCCGAGCACGTTTGCTCTTGCGAATCTCCACTCAAGCCAATTAAAGCAAAAGAAAGGTGGGAGCTCTGTTCCCCGTCAGTGTTCATTCCGACCGGCCAATAAAGGCAAGCCGTAGATGAGGGACAAGACTTCTCCCGAGAGATCAGGTCCTTGGGGTCGCCACTGCCCACCAGCTCCCTATAAAGCTGCCCTGCGGATTATATCTCTCTTATGCTCTTATTACACAGTGCGAGCTGGCATGCGAGCTGACCGAGTCAGTTACTGAGGTGCAGTTACTTGCACCGTGTGACCGCATCATACGAGTTACTGTCATGTGCGAGTGGGACAGTAGCTCGCGTCCGAGTTACTTCAACATTTTTTGTTTTTACTCGCTACTTGCCTTCCCCCACCACGCCACTCGCACGCCGCTCGGTCGTCAACTCGCACGATTTTGCGAAATGACAGTAGCTCGTACGCTCGGGCCCACGCTACAGTGTTTCTTGTTTCGGCGTCAAAATGGCGGAAAGATCCGATCAAAATATAAAGTTTGTGGAGCTATACAAAGATCAAACGAACTTATGAAATTGTTTGGATCCTAATTATAAGAACAGAGATTTGCGTAAAGCGTCGTTAGAACACATCCGCATGGAATTTAATTTACAAAACACGAATGAAGTTACAAAAAAAAACAAAAATTTACGTTCTACGTATAACCAGGAGTTATTGAAAATTGAAAAAAGCAAAAAAAGTGGATCTGGCACTGATGAGATCTATAAACCATCTATCAAGTGGTTCGATTCTATGGATTATATTATGAAAATAATAAATCTAAAAGAAAAAGAAACACTAAGTAATCTGGTAAGTATTTTATTTCTAATTACACAATCATATCATTTTGTATCACGTAACTGCTCCCTCGCCATTGAAATAATTTTTATATTTATCACGCATTTTCTCTGCTATTGCTTTCGATCTATTATTGATTCTCGAGCGACGAATACTCGGTAATTCATTAATTTCGGACCTCCACTGCCCCAGAATGATTTGAAAGTTTATGATGTCTTCATAATCTGTAGTTCCTGGTGGTGTATAAGTGCTTGATGCAGTGGTACGTAACCAATTGTGTAATGTACATGCACATAAGACGATCTTTATCGTAGTTTCCTCTTTAACTTGAATTGGCTTTCCCAAAACACGAAAACGAGATGCTAGAATGCCAAACCCATTCTCCACAATCCTTCTTGCTCTGCTCAATCTATAATTATATATCTTTTCTGCGGTAGTCAATATATTTTTGTAGGGCTTTAGTAAATACGGCTTCAAAGGGAAGGCATCATCTCCAACTAGAATACCATTTTCAGGCAACAATAAATTGTTTTCTAGATACGGATACAAAGAGCAGTTTTGAAATACCCCACCATCTGCATTACGACCGTATGAGCCTATATCTACATATCTGAAAGTATAATCGTGATCTACGACGGCCATGAGCACTATACTGTTTGTTCCTTTGTAGTTATAATATTCACTGCCACAATTTGGTGGTGCTTGAATTGTTATGTGTTGCCCATCAATAGCTCCACAGCAATTCGGGAAATTCCACCTCGAAGCGAATCCTACTTCTATATCTTGCCATTCTTCCACATTGGGTATCTGAAAAATAAAAGAGTAACATTAATTTCAGGAACCAAATCATGCGTCAACGTCAGAAAGCAACGTTGGATCAATGTCAGGAAACGAGGCCATGAATAACGAGGACCTTGATGCTAGTGAAAATAGCAACAACGCCGTTCCTACAAAAGTGATGAGGCCACCAAAAACTCCAAAATTAAAGACGAAAGTATCATCAGAACGGTCTGAAATTCAAGCAGCTGTGAATGAGCTCAAAGAACTAAATAACAGTTTAGTAAACGTGTCTGCCCCGATTCCAAGAGAATTAGAAGATGAATGTGATGTTATTGGAAGACATGTAGCACTGCAGCTCAAACAGTTACCTCCGATTGATAGAATTGATGCGACAGATGAAATACAGGCAATACTCTCTAGATACCGTAAAAGCGCCCTCTGTGCTAGAATTGTGTATACACCTTCTGATTACAGTTCTGAATGTACGCCATCACCACAGCCTGCAGTAAATTATCAACTTGTTGGACCTACAATATCTGCACACTCTACACAACTGGAACAATCTTCACAATCTATACTCCATAATGAATGTACGCTGTCATCACAGCCTGTAGTGTTCGCAGCTCCAGTAAATCCTTCACAAACAATGTCTGTAAATTATCAACCTGTTGAACCTACAATATCTGCCCACTCTACGCCACTGCTGGATCAATCTTCACAATCTATACTCCGTAATGATATACTTTCTTCAGCAATATCAATCTCTAAAATAACGAAATAAGCTATGTAGTACTGTAGTTATTAAGTATTACTATGTTAAGTTCACGTTTAATATGTGCAAAAACTTTAACAAATCCGTTGTGAATTTGATTAAGAATAATAAAAATTACTTACTTTGATATAACCTTTTAGACTTTCATTGATAGCAGCACACACTTCTGGTATTATTTTAATTATGGATGCTTTTGAAACTCTGAAAAATACCGACAATAGTCTATACGATATCCCAGAAGAAAGGTATACCAGAGTTATTTCCAACTTCACCCTTGCAGGTATCGCATCCCTCATCAGTGTATCATCACGTTGAATTTTTGGAGCAATTAAATTTAAAAGTATTTCCACTTGTTCAGGTGTCACTCTCATAACCGCTTTATATTCTCGGGGATCTTCATCATATAGCTCTTTAAATATTGTATGCGTTGCCCCTTTTTTTTGCAACCAATCCCTGACCCAAATACTTCTTTTCTTCTTCTTTTTTTGTATAGCTCTTTCAATTCTAAGCATTTCAACACAAAGTATTTTCGTAACCGCTTTTATTGTGGTATGTACTGTGATTAAACGTGTATTTTGCGACAACATTGCAGACGAATTGCCATTGACGAATATGCCAGTACACTGGTGCAGTAGCTGTCTTCTGCGAAGCCAGCAGCTTGCATAGTGTGACCGTGCGAGGCGAGTCGAGCTACTGTCATACGAGTACATAGGCACAGTAGCTGTCTACTGTCACATCAGCTGCTCGCACTGTGTAACCTATCCTTTAGTCTGGCCCTCACCCTAGGCATGTTGCGGCAAAGTAGAATCAACCGGCACCGACCTGGGGTTCATTGTAGCATGCTGGCCCCACCACAACGTCATCATAGAGATACTGGAGATACTGGAGTTATTATTATTATTTGACACCACGAAGCACACTCCTTCCCTTTCCCATTTTAAAAACTCATTTTTTTGAACATGTGATGATGTGAAGCAATGAATGCAAGTAAAGCGTACCGCTATTCTTTGAACTTACACAATTAGGGTTAAATAAAAGAATATTTAGGTACCTATTTTTAACCCCCGACGGATAAAGAGGGGTGTTATAAGTCTGTCGTGTGTAGGTACCTGTGTTATTGCGTATGTGAGAATCTGTCTGTGGCATCATACCTCCTAAACGGATGAACCGATTTTGATTTCGTTTGTTTGAAAGGTGACTTTATCGATATTTCTTAGCTATGTTTAATGAAAAATGATTCAGCTGTTCAAAAGTTATGGAATCGGGTTCTGTTTGTATCGGGCTGTTTTCGCAAAATGTCATAATTACGTGTTCAATAGATTGTTCGATCGAAGCGCGTCTACTGCTAGTTAAATGATGTAGTCAATACATAATAATAAATCTGTAGAAAAGTCGTTTTTGTACATCGAAAATATTTCCAAAAAAAGGCTTGTGTTAAATCAACCAACAGAACCCATTTCCAGCATTTTTGTCTGTTTATTTTTGTACGCATCACGTAAAATGTGCGAAACCAATGTAGATAACTGTTATATAAAAAAGTTTTTGTTTCATCGCAATCGGTTCACTCTATCAAAAGTTCATCATCATCATCATTTCAGCCGAAAGACGTCCACTGCTGGACATAGGCCTCCCCCAGGCGTCGCCACATTGACCGATCAGCTTAATATTAATGTTCAATGTGCCTCTTACCATGCGGTGATCGCTCCCGGTTTTTACCGAATTGATCACAGAGACATCATTGAACATTTGCTTCTTGATTGACATGATGAAGTCGATCTCATTTTTTGTTGCACCATCGGGGCTCTGCCAGGTCCACTTCCTGTGTTCACTATTTTTGAAGAAGGAGTTCTTCAAATAGAGGCCCTCCTTCTCCATAAAACAGGCCAGTAGGTGACCCCGGTGTTTCCGACGTCCAACTCCAAATTGCCCCACTTGCAGCTCATCCTCGTCTCGTTTGCCCAGTTTCGTGTTGAAGTCCCCAATGACAACGGTGAAGTGAGTTTTGAAACCATGCATGGCTTTGGAGATGTCCTCATACATGGTCTCTACCTCGTCGTCGGGTGTACCGAGTTTGGGGCGTAGTCCTGTATGACCTTTAGCGAATATCTTGAGGATATTCTGAGTATAAGGTACGCCAACCTGGTCGACACACTCTCGATCTTAACCACGTTGTTCACAAGGGACTTGTAGACGATAAAGCCGACACCACCCTGGGACTGCCGGTCACCCTCTTGGAAATAGAGCAGGTTACCGGATTTGAGGATTATCGAGCCCTCCCCTCTCTTCGGACTTCAGATAACCCTATAATTCTCCATCGCAACCTGCTCAATTCCTCTTCGAGTTCGTTGATATTCTCGTCGGTCCGAAATGTGCGCGTGTTGTACGTTGCCAGGTCCAGTCGTCGGTGATTGTTGGGGTAGCCGGAACTCGTCCGGAGATTCAAAGCACCCCTTACCATGCCGGAAGACATGGGATGGTGAAATTCTTTACGTACGGCACCATATGGATCAAAAGTTAGATGAATTTAAAGTATTCAAGAAGTAAAATATCGCAACATACGCAATTCAGATACTTGGACTGTTGAATGAATTTATGTTCACCGATATCTCCATCAATTGTGGACCGGTTTTGAAAATTATTTTTTGTTTGAAAGATTGTGTTCCCAAATTGGTCCCATTTTAATTTATTTATTTATTTAAACTTCATGTACATTGGTGATACATAGGCGGACTTAATGCAGCAAGGCATTCTCTACCAGTCAACCTTTGGGTAAAAAAGGACACAACAGTGGTAGGTGTACAAAATAAAAACTATGAACCACAATTGAAGTCGGATTAATAAACTACCTAACTAATAAAATACATAAATAATTTCTATAACAATAGACTAATAAATATTATAATAAATACTAAATACAACATGAAACTGAAATTTAAATATAATAACTTTGACGAAGACCGAGTTATGTATGAGAGGACAGATAATATTTCAGTATTCTACGCTTGAAAGAATTTTTAATCTCAGCTTTTTTGATGTCAAGGGGAAGTACGTTCCAGAGTTTTATAGTTGAGACAGTGTAAGAATTAGATAGAAACCCGGGGCGGTGAGAAGGAATATGGAGAAGTAAGTTTTTGGAAGCTCGAAGGTTAAGATCGTGAGAACTGCCCAACACTTTAAAATATTGTTTTAAATAATCGGGAGTACCAGGATCGTTCATGATGGTGAAGAGCATGCATAGGGATCTGAGAGATCTCCTCTGACGGATAGGCAGCCATTTAAGCTGAGAACGGAAGGAAGAAATGTGATCATATTTACGAAGGCCGAAAATAAAGCGAATGCAGTTGTGAAGAAGTCGATTCATTTTGTTAAGAAGTTCTTGGGATAGATCAGAGTAACAAACATCAGCATAGTCGATTATGGGCAAAACAAGATCCTGAACCAAGGTGGTTTTAGTGCTAGACGGAAGAAAATGTTTGAATCTATAGAGAGACCGCAGTGTGAATGTTACTCTCTGGCTAACCTGAGCGACCTGCTTATTCCAGCTTTACCTGTCATCAATATAAAGGCCTAAGTCTTTAACGTGAGGCGAGATAGGGATGACAGTATTGCCGAAAAAAAGCGGCAATAGAAGGCTAATGTCCAAGGTTCGCAGAAAATACGAACTACCAATAAGGATAGCCTGACATTTACTGACATTAACACTAACCCCGAATCTGCTAGACCAGTCAGCGACTGCTTGAAGGTCAGCATTCAACAGGGAGATGCAGTTATCCAGATTGAGAATGTCAGTTTGCGCGTAGAGCTGCAGGTCATCAGTATACAGATGGTAGGCGCATTTGAGGATAGTAGTTATAGAGTTGATAAATAAAGAAAATAAGAGTGGAGATAGTATACCGCCTTGTGGAACGCCTGATTCCAGAGCGCACCAATCAGAGAATTACTGATCAGCACGTACCGCCTGCTGGCGACCACGAAGATAAGATGAAAACCAATCCCGTGCCAACGAAGAAACCCCAATTTGAGACAGGATGGCCAGGAGAATGTCGTGGTATTAAATGCATTGGAGAAGTCAATTAAAACAAAACACCATTAACCTCAAACTCTCCAAGCCGTTCCTGACGTCCTCAGTAACTTTAAGCAAGGCTGTGGCTGTACTATGGCCGGGCCGAAAACCCGACTGGAAAGGTGACAATAGGTTATTCCGGGACACGAAGGAGGATATTTGCTTCAGAGCAACTGCCTCCAGGATCTTAGATAGGAAAGGGAGAATGGAGATTGGTCTGTAGTGATTAGATAAAGACGGGTTGGAAATTTTTGGAAGAGGGATAATGTATGCCTTACGCCAGGTTGTAGGAAACTCACCAGCCTGCAGAGAGAAGTTGAGGATGTGTGTGAAAATGGGAAGGATACTTTTGAATATGAGGGATAACATGGATCTGCTCACTCCATCACAGCCGACAGCCTTGGACTTAATTGCATTGAATGTTTTGAGGATCTCAGCGTCGGTCACCGGGGAAAAAGAAAAAGATTCGGGAGGTACCATTGGCATGGAAGTAATATCACGTATAGTATTATTTTTAACAGCAGCTGTAAGCATAGTTGACGTTGAAAAGTGAATATTCAAATCATTCAGAGACATATGAGAAGAAACAGTATGGGAGGATGGAGTGATTCCAATTGATTTGAGAAACTTCCATATGTCAGTCAGTGAAGAATTAAGGACATTTTCACAAATGTATCGGCGTTTAGAAGCTCTTACCATCTGATTACAGCGGTTTCTAGCCAACTTGCACAGGCTCCAGTTATCCTCACTGCGATCCCTTCTATATCTCCGAAAAGCTCTGTCACGCCGTCTCATTGCCAAAAGAACTCCAGGACTAATCCATAGAGCCGGAGGGCGCTTAACACGGACAGCCCTGAGTGGCGCATGCGCATCAAAAATCTGAAGCACGGACCTGTTGAACAATTCGACTTTCTCATCCACGGTTGATGCCTGAGCAACATCGACCCAATCAATAGCTTTGGAATCACCATTGAGTTTGTCCCCGTTCAACCTCGCAAAATTCCGAGTAAACACGATGGCAGGCCGTTGTTAAGGTGCCTTAATTTTGTAAGACAGGTAAATTAAATCATGTCTAGATAGCCCAGGGGCCGCAATCTGACCATGTTTAGCAACTAGGTTCTCGGAAGACGCGACAATGAGATCAAGCCAGGTATCTTATTTAGTGTAGATCTGATGTAGAAATTCGACGAAACACAATAGAACTCTTAAATAAATGACGGCAAATCTCTCGGGATTGCTGCAATCTCATGTCTGTTTATTGTTTATACCATTTCATAACATAACATCACGCGAGTACGCTCTAAAGTGGTACGCAGATGTGTACAGTTCACCTTTGTGCACCCTTATTTCACTGGTTATGTTCAAGTTTCATGATATTCGGATAATCTATTCAGGCATTATATACCTCACTAAAGAACTTGCTTATTAGATTCAACTAAAAAGTGGAAAATTAAAAAACTTTTTTCAAAAAAATACTACCGACTTCCAAATCAAAATACTACAAAGTGAAAAATAACTCTCTTTTTGGAAGACGGTGTCTTTGGTAGGTACCAATTTTTTTGGTTATGGACACCGACTTCTATTTTTTTTTTTATTTTTCTTTTTTTATTGGCTCGCGCTTGACCACTATCTCACCTGATGGTAAGCGATGATGTGGTCGACGGTGAAGCACGCTTGCCTAGAAGTAACCTATTCACTCTTGACTTAAAGACCCCTAGATTGTAGCTATCGGGAAACACAGACTCCGGCAGGGAATTCCACTCCTTAGCTGTACGCATAATAAAAGTGTCCCCAAAACGTTTTGTGCGTATGGGTGGGATGTCCACCATGTACCGATGACGCATCGCCGTGCGTCTAGTTGTCCGATGATGGAACGGGCTGGGCGGAATTAAATCATGCAATTCCATCGCACACTCCCCGAAATGTAACCGATAAAAAACCGACAAGCTGGCAACTCGGCGACGATGTTCAAGGCTCTGGAGCTTTGATTTGACCAGTGCCTTATTGCCGATAAGTCTCTTGGCCCGCTTTTCGATCAACTCTATTGCATCAAGCTGGTATTTGGCAGAACCGTCCCAGAGGTGAGAACAGTACTCCATGCACGATCGAACTTGCGCTTGATACAAGTTGAGCAGCTGTTCCGGCGTGAAGTACTTTC
This sequence comes from Orthosia gracilis, assembly GCA_947562075.1. Lineage (NCBI taxonomy): Eukaryota > Metazoa > Arthropoda > Insecta > Lepidoptera > Noctuidae > Orthosia > Orthosia gracilis. The sequence goes on from OX387268.1 coordinate 48,304,359, forward strand.
TCACCTTCGCAAGGATCCCCAACTTTTTGGAAGCCAGCTGAGCCTTTGCCTCAATGTAAGGCCCAAAATTGAGAGTCGATGTCAACGTAACGCCAAGAAGCTCAAGATGGTCCGTTATTAGCACGGTTACATCACGAAAAGTTGGAGCCGGGTGAAATTGGCTCTTTTTAGCGGAAAAAAGACACGCCTGGGTTTTAGTAGCATTAAACTTGACCAGATTGGCATCACCCCATTCGGAGACTGCCTGCAAGGACAAATTCAAGCGCTCCACCATGGCCTCACGAAGAGACTGGATCTGTGGCCCGGTAGCCCGTGCGTTGGACAAGAAGTTCTCTCAGCAACAGTACTGTCGTCTGCATACCCAAAGGTGCCGGGTTTAAGCAGATCGTTAATGTGCAACAAGAACAATGTTGCTGAGAGTACCGACCCCTGAGGGACCCCGGCATTAATATCCAGTTGGTCCGACGAGCAGCCATCAATAACTACTCGAATGGACCGATCTCTCAAGAAGTCTGCGATCCAATCACACAGACCACCGGGCAGACCGAATGAAGGAAGCTTACCGATAAGGCTTTCGTGCCAGACCCTATCGAAAGCCTTCGAGATGTCGAGGGAAACGGCAAGCGCTTCCCCGTGCCTCTCGATGGCCTCACTCCATATGTGAATGGCATACGCTAGAAGATCCCCAGTAGACCGATTTCGGCGGAAACCGTACTGGCGGTCGCTAAGGATATCGTTAGCTTCTAGGTATGCCAGGAGCTTAGTGTTTAGTACACGCTCCATACTCTTACAGAGTATGGACGTAACAGAGATGGGTCGGTAGTTAGCCGGGTCAGCTCGACTGCCCTTCTTGGGCACGGGCTGTACATTGGCTTGCTTCCAAGCATTCGGCACTTTTCCAGTCTCATATGAAAGGCGGAATAGGCGTGTCAAGATCGGAGACAGTTCAGGCGCACAGGTTCTAAGAACTATAGCTGGTATTCCGTCAGGGCCGCTAGCCTTGTTCACGTCGAGGTTGCGTAGCACCCTACGGACGTCCTTTTGGTGGATGCGAATGTCCGACATACTCGTCTCGCATCCAACAAAAGGAGGAGGGGGCCGCGAATCACCAGAATTTGGACGCGAAGATTCCGCAAAAAGAGAGGCAAATAAATTTGCCTTCTCCTCAGCGGAGTGGGCCAGCGACCCATCTGGTTTCAGCAGTGGTGGTAGTGAGGGACGGCAGAAGTTCGATTCGACTGACTTAGCCAGGGACCAAAACGCTTTACTACCTGCTGGGTAAGAAGCAAGTTTGGTCCCTATTCGGCTAATGTGGTCAAACCGAGCCCTTCGCAACACCAACTTGCAGGACTTGGCAGCTCTGTTAAAGGCCCTCTTCTTCTGACCCACGTCACTCGCTTCGCGCGATCGCGCGTCGACCCATGCCAGGTACGCCTCATGTTTAAGGGCGTCGGCGCGATGACATTCGGCGCCAAACCATGGCCGGTCAACGCTGGACATTGTTACGTCAGAGAACGGAATGTAGTACTCGGGACCAGCTGGGTAAGGTTGAGCGATAGCGAAAGCTTTCGCATCTCCCTCCCAGCATGGTCAGTGCACTGGTATGGGAAGAGCCACTCCTGGTGGTGGGCATTAAAGTCCCCCAGTAACACTAATTGGGCGAAAGGGTAACGCTGCTGTGCCGCGTCAGCAGCTTCACTGATGTACTCTGTGAGCCTGGTTGTCTCCTGATCTCCGCTATGCGAACGGTAGACACAGGCGTAGATAATTTTATCCAGACCTGTGTCCACTAGAGCCCACAGCGTTGAGAATCTGGGGTCCTCAAGGTTACGGAGACGCCGATAGCAAGTGTCGTCACGGGCGTACATACACACACCCGCGTGTGGTTTAAAATTGTGCTCCAGGGTAAACCCTGGGTAAGATAAGTACGACACATCTGACGGACTCGCTATCTGCGTCTCCGTAAGGAAAAACAGCGCTGGTTTCTCAGCCTCCAGGTGGTAGTGGACTGCAGAGAGATTTGAGTGCAGACCTCGAATGTTGGTGAGGTGCACTTTGTGGGGGAGGGGGTGCAGCCGCTGTTTGAGACCAATTTTCTTTTTCCTTCTCATATATTAAGTGAATGGAGGTAAGGAGAAGGAAGTGAGACGAGGTTCCACGCTGCTAACCTACAGACACGCACTGAAAAAGACGCTATCATTGGGGCACTAGTCCGGAGACTGCGGGGACGCCCGAGCCCCCCCGGAATGTCCATCGGGCCCTCCCCATCTGGTCGCCAACCAGCACGATGGTGCATTCCGGGATTTTTCGACAGTTGGCGGGGCAGCCTTTCGTGTGTGGCTGGCACACTACTTGGGCCCCCAACTACCTGCGGTCGGCCAGCGGCGCACCGTGCCTCGGATCCCGCTACCCTCCGCGACTAGTCTCCCGATACGTCCATAACAGCGCGCGTCAGGCTGGTCCGCCTGCAGTGGAACGGCTGTCTCGACCCAATTCCTCTAGTGGCTACACCGAGCATCGTAACGGAACACGGCTAGGCCGCTTGGCGATACGTCTTTGCCCGGTGGGTGGTCGCAAGCCTTCGGCCGAAGCCTACCACCAGATGTCACCTGATTTGCACCACCCGGGGACCACGTGTAGGGAATCAAAGGGTACACTCCTACGGACGTGGGTGACTCGGCCCCCAAACTAAAACTTCTAAAAAGAAAGGTATTTTTTTATGTTTTCGTTTCGGTGTGATGTTCTGGAGTGCTACAAGATGGCGCGCAGCAAATCTGTCCTCTTTTTTTTGCATGAAGTCGATATTCTTCTCCCTAGAGTAAATAGTATTCTATGCAGAGAACGCTTGATCTAGGTAGGTAGATAGTTAAGTAAGGTAGGTAAGTCTAGGTAAGTAGGGTAGGTACAGGTAGGTAATAAGTAGGGTAGGATAGGCAGTTAACGGGAGCGAAGCCGCGGGCACAGCTAGTATACAATAAAAATGTGTAGAGGCTTTTTAAATTTTTATTTTTAGTTAGGTGTAGGTACTTTGTATACCATCTGCAATCGTTCCACTGCAGGGCACAAACTGACCTCTTCTCATACAGAGAAGGTACGAGCGCTAGTTGCTACACTTTCTGACTTATGGACTAGGACGTTTTCCTGCTTTAACGTACAAGATAAACTTATGAAGAAATTACAAATTTATGAATTGTATTGAAGGTCACGATAGGTACTTGCCCGGATTTTATCCCGACACGGCCTTAAGCACGATACTTCAGAATAGGCGAGGCCTTAACCACTGGGCCAACTTATCATGTGCAAAACGTAGGTAAGTAATTACATACCTAATAATTCAACTTGTGATTAATTATAACCTAATAGGGATTTAAAAAAAAACATGACACATTAGCGTAGGAACCTTCTGTAAAATAAAAACGAAACAATAGGCGGCTGTATGTCAAATTCAAGGTAAAAGATGTCCATGCCTGGTTGCCTGGAAGAGATCGCGGAATGCGATAAGGCCGCCCATTGTAAGTATATATTTTTAGTTTTAAGTTTCCTTTGTAAATGTTACTTATGGTGTACAATAAAGTATATAATAATAATAAGCCCCCTAAACAACCACACGTCCTGATTGACCATCTAATCACGTGGGGGGGCGGACACACGAATGAGATATTACTGGCGTGGCTAACGTGGCTCTGGAAACCCATTCAACATGGAGACTAGGTCAAAGAATAAACGTATAGGACCGCTACCCGAGGGCAATCGTCGGGGCGCACCTGGGGCCGATGCTGGGTGTCACAGCATACGATCCATCGGCGGTGGGGGACTGAGCAGGCAGGTTCTCCCCGATAAAAATGCTACAGCCGAACCGACAGACAGACAAGACAATAGAGCAGTTACAGCTGCCGAGGATGTTTCGCAGGCGGCATCAGCTACTCAGCCTGCGACCACCAAGGCGGGAAAACCACGAGTGCGCATGAAATGGACGGAAGATATGAACATATTCCTCATGCGCACATACTTCTATGTTACAAAACTTGAAGAGGACAAAACAATGTATTGCACACAACTATTTTCAAAATTTAAAGTACAGTATCCAGATATGAACGTAACAGAGCAGAGAATAGCAGACCAAAGACGAGTTATTATTAGAAATAAGCTGTTGTCGGATAACACGTTAAATAGAATCAAATTTGAAATAGCAGAGCAGCTTAAAAAAGAAGAAGAGGAAAGATTAAATATTTCACAACAAAATAACACTTTACAAATAACCCAATCACTCACACCTTGTAATCCATCCTTACAATACGACATGAGCCTAGGGACTGAATATTTTGACACCCCACTACTCGTTGACGCACCACATAGCAGTCAATCAACTATAGATAATTCATTAATAATACAAACACAAACAGTATTTGACCCTTCGTTAGTAGAGACACTAAATAATGAACTAGAAACAAATATGTTAAAATACAATGGTATAGATCCCACGTGTAGACCTTTATTGCCAAAAATGCGATCAACTCGTAAATTATCGGATATCATTAGTATATTTAACCAAAAAAATATCCCGTTAAAACTTTCATCTCTGGAAAACTTATCCGATACACATTCACTAATTTATTGCATAGCTCTTACGGTCGCTGAACATTTTAAATTAAAAATAAATAAAGATAGGTCAAGTTATAGAACTAAAGTAAAGAACGAGCCACCATGGCAAAAAAGATTAGAAACAGACATAGATCTACTAAGAAAAGACATAAATAGGTTGACACAATATAAAAATGGTAACACATCAAAAAGGCTTCAAACAAAAGTCAAACAAATTATTGCGAAAACTGAACAACACAGCTCACACGTAAATTTTAATAAAAAAATAGAAGACCACCTAGACACCTTAAAACAAAAACTCTTAGTCAAGAGTCATAGGATAGTAAGATACAAAAAAGCCAAAGAAAGAAAGGATAACAACAGACTATTTACAACAAGTGAGAAACTATTTTATAGAAAGCTTAAAGGAAACGATACGTCTATCATAAATCCTCCATCGGAAGAGAATCTAAAAGAATTCTGGCATGGAATCTGGTCAGACAGCGCTGAACATAATAAAGAAGCTAGATGGATACAAGAAGAAATAGTTAGATCAGAAAAAATAGAAGAAATGCCGTTTGAAGATATAGACACTCTTGAATTAAATACAATAATAAATAAAACACATAACTGGAAAGCAGCAGGAATAGATGGTTTACATAATTTTTTGATAAAAGATTACAAGCACTACATAGGACATTAGCTGAACAAATTAATGGTATTTTAAAAGGCAACGAAAATCTGCCAGAATTTCTCACAAAGGGCATCACATATATGATCCCAAAATCAAGTAGAACCCAGGATCTCTCACAATATAGACCAATAACTTGTCTCCCAACTATGTACAAAATCATAACGTCTTGCATTACTAACAAAATTATTAAACACACTGAAAAATATAATATTTTAACTGAAGAACAGAAAGGCTGCAGACGAGGGCATATGGGTTGCAAGGAACAATTAATTATTGATTCCACTCTCTTAAAACACGTCCAGAGAGCAAGAAAAAACTTATACATAGCGTACATAGATTACAAAAAAGCATTTGACAGCGTACCGCATTCATGGTTAGTTCAAGTTCTAAATATCTATAAAATCAACCCATTGTTAATAAATTTTCTTAAGAATACCATGGGATCCTGGAAAACTACTCTAAAGCTACAAACACAAACCACAAACTTAACCATAGATGATATAGCAATTAAAAAGGGAATATTTCAAGGGGACTCACTAAGCCCTCTATGGTTTTGTCTAGCCCTAAATCCACTCTCTCGCGCATTAAACGAATCTAAATTAGGTTTTGACATAAAGAACAATAGATCGCTATTACACCAAATAACACATTTACTTTATATGGATGATTTAAAACTATATGCTAATAAAAATACAGATTTACATAGTTTATTAGACATAACAACATCGTTTTCGAAAGACATTAGAATGGATTTTGGACTAGACAAATGCAGAAAGCTTAACATAGAAAAGGGTAAGATAGTGGGCGGAAATTACACAACAGATTCGGAAGAAGTAATAGAAGCAATGAAAAATGAAGAACTTTATAAATACTTAGGATACAACCAAGCGCGACTATTAGAGCACAAAGCTATTAAAGATAAACTAAAACAGGAATATTATAAAAAAATCCATTCATTATGTAAAATGTACCTAGCTAGTAAAAATTTGTTCAAATCTATAAACACTTATGCTATACCTATACTAACCTATTCTTTTGGCGTTATAAAATGGTCTAAAACAGAATTATATGCACTTGAAACTAAAACTAGAACAATTCTTACACAACATAGATATCACCACCCTAAATCAGCAATCGAAAGAGTGATTATGTCCAGAAAAGAGGGGGGCAGAGGGTTAATTGAAATATCACATTTACACAAAAGGCAAATAATAAACCTAAAACAATTCTTTTATAGGAAGAAGAATACTAGTCAATTACATAAAACAATAGTAGAGATAGATAACAAATATACACCACTGAATCTTAGCGAAGGTAATATTGAAACAATAGACAAAGCAAGACACATAGAAGAAATACATAAAAAATGGAGACAGAAAGAACTACACGGAAGACATCCTAATGATCTATACCAAACACACATTGATAGGGAAGCTTCCAACAAATGGCTTGAATTGAGTGGGCTGTTTCCAGAAACAGAAGGATTTATGCTAGCCATTCAAGACCAAGTCATTAATACCAAAAAATATAGAAAATATATTATAAAAGATAGTACAGTTAGAAATGATTTATGCAGAAAATGTCACAGCAAACCTGAAACAATACAACATATTACGGGAGCTTGTATGACATTGACTCAGAACGACTATACTCACCGGCATAATCAACTTGTTAATATCATACACCAAAAACTTGCAATCAAACTTAAACTCATGCAGGATCCGTACACTCCATATTACAAATATTCACCTAGAGCTGTTTTAGAAAATCAACTATAAAAAATATATTATGACCGCACAATAATTACAGATCACACTATTTATAACAACAGACCAGATATAACACTTGTTGATAAAGAAAACAAACACACATACATAATAGATATAGCGGTCCCAAACACTAATAATATACAAAAAACGATCACGGAAAAAATTAGGAAGTACACAGAGTTACAAGAAGAAATTACCAGAGTTTGGAAAATGAATAGAGTTACAATAGTCCCAATAGTAATATCAACAACAGGTGTTATTCCGAAACAAATATACAATAGTTTTAATGTTCTCATTCTATCAAAATACACATACCTAACACTACAAAAAGCTGCCATATTAAACACTTGCCGAATAGTAAGAATATTTTTACAGTTAGATTTAGATTAGAATTTCACTGCAGTACAAAACAATTTACCAGTTCAAATAGAAAATTAGGATTTCACCTTGGTTCACACCCGTGATATCCTATAAAACACCAGGTTCTTACCTGAGAAACTAAAATTTAAAAACCATAATAATAATAAAAGGGTTTTCTCTGCAGACTGTGAGATTCAAATTCGATTGCTCTGGTCTGGATTTTACTGGAACAGAGCCTACGAATGCTAACGAACGAGTGAATGAGAAGCGAGAAAGGTTTAAATTACAGGGTTATTATACCTTCTATTGCCACCAGTCACACAGTTGCCTTGTCACTTGGGCAGTCATCGCCGGCCGGACTCAAATTGCGTAGACACTCGGGACAATCGATATAATAAACAAGGAGATATCAGTCTGGCGAAACTCCTAGACAAAAAGAACGATGTCAAATCCTTTGGAAGTCGCGTCCACATAAATAACCTCAAACAATATAACAGTGTATGTAATGTTAAAAATAAAATCCTGGTCTTGGTTCTTGTAGACCTTCTCGAATGTAAGGTGACTGAAGCCCTTAATAGTCTGACAAAGATCGATCCATATCACCCTCCTCTTGAAATTTCCCTACGCCTTAAAGTAAAACCAGAATAAAAACAATAATTTAAAACCAGAACCCAACATTAGAATAAACTTCAAGAAAGCCAACTACCTACTCTGCTATTAAAACAGATCTAGAAAATGCCGACTGGCATACATTACTCTCGACACAGACGACCCCAATATCCCTTCGTTGGTGTAGTAAACTCTGTGACAGATTGGCAAGAGAATGTTACTACTACTACATAAGTAGCATAGAACAGAAAATAACAACGAATCCCAAGTTTTTCTGGTCCTTCATTAAGTCCAAACGGGGTGTTACTAATGTCTATCCAGCTTCAATATCAAATGGCGTCAGCAAAACTTGTAATGGTCATGAGATGTGCAACATGTTCGGGACCTACTTCTCTTCAGTATACAATTCAGCTATCCATGCGTCTAAGGCTTTCAAAGAAAGGCGAAGTTTGGACTACGCCAAACTTCGCCTTTTTTTGAAAGCCTTCTTTGCAGCTCCGACAGCTTTTCCTTGATCCAGATTCCAAAGGATAAAATAGCCAAGCATCTCAAAATCTTTGACATTTCCAAAGGTTCCGGCAGCGATGAAATTCCCCCTAACTTTATCGCAACAAATCTCTCAGCGTTGGTATTTTCCCGAAAAAATGGAAGCTCGTAAAGGTGGTATCGATTTATAAATCAGGCGCTGATGATTTGGTAGGCAACTATCGACCTATATTTATCCTGCCGACATTTGCCAAGGTTTTTGAAGCAATAGTATGCCCCAACATACAAAACTATTTTAGGAAATATCTGTCTGATCACCAGCATGGCTTTACTACTGCAAGATCCACCTACAGTAATCTAGTAGCTTTCGTTGAGGATTTTGCTGCTTCACTTGACTCGAACCAGCAAGTCGACGCCATATACACTGATTTCAGCAAGGCTTTTGACAAAGATTCCCATGAAGTGCTGATTCAAAAACTTGCTGCGTACGGCTTTGCTGGTTCTCTTCTTAAGTGGCTGCACTCTTACCTAACTGATAGAGCCTTTTATGTCGTGGCCAATGGTTATAAATCTGAAACCATGATCATAACCTCCAGTGTTCCGCAGGGTTCCCATCTGGGCCCCGTAATATTTAATATCTTAGTGAACGACCTTCCTTATTGCTTTTTTAACTCCATGCCATTCTTAATCGCCGATGATTTGAAAATAGTCCGCGTTATAGATTCTTTAGCCGACTCGATATTACTTCAGGATGACTTGAACTGACTTTTAAACTGGTGTAAGGATAATAATATGCAACTTAACGTAGAAAAATGTTCCCAAATTACTTTTACTCGCAAGTATAACTTTATTGATTTTAATTACAGTATGAATTGTACGTACCTCAGTAAAGTTGATGTGATCAGAGATTTGGGAGTCCTTCTTGATCGTAAATTAACATTTATTCTCCACATGGTCAACATCATTAAAAAAGCTTCAAATACACTCGGTTTTGTGTTACGTAATGCTAAATGTTTTCGCAAGCCTAAAAATAAGAATTTTCTTTTTAACTGTCTTGTACGTACTGTATTAGTATACTGCGCGGTTGTGTGGCGTCCCCATTATGCTACACATAGTCTTAGGTTAGAGAGGATCCAGAAAAGATTTTTATACCATCTTGCCTATTCTGCGAGATTAGCCAAAAAAGTGCCGAGCTATGCAAAATATCTTGAAAAAATTTGCATAGCTTCACTCGAAAAACGAAGAGATAATATAGATTTAATTTTCTTTTTAAAATACTTCAGAGTATAGCCCCCAGTTGTTAAGTAAATTTAATTTTAACCTACCCTACAATTATCCACGTCACCCTATAAAACTATTGCGTCCTCCATTCCGCAAAACTGTAATGGGATCCAATTCCCCCATCCCCAGACTTTGCAGGCTACTAAATAATTGCGATGAATCAATAGATATTTATTCAACAACACTTCAAAAATTCAAGCGCCCAAGTCCATCAAAAGTAACTACCATATTTTTTTTTTTCTTGTCATCTTTGTACCTATTGTGTTTCTAAAACTACCCACTAGTTGTTGTTAGTGTTATTTCTGCACTATTATTGTTATTTTATGGATGTTATAATTTTGTTTTTGCATGCTGTGTCTATCGCATCATATTGTACCTATCATTTTGCTTGTATTATTAGAAAAAAACAGTGTAATAATTGTAGATAGGCCAATAAATAAATAAACTAGATTGCAACGCCATCTACTGAGTCCAAATTGAGGTTTAGAAGGAGATTTTACCATAGTTCATCTGTTGAGTAATGGTTAATTATGTTTCATAGACCTTATAATAATGGCACACACCTAAAACCCATAATTCTACATTAAATCATCGTGCCTGTCTCCGAAGGCTTAGGCAGGGATTTACCTAATAGTATACCAGTTTGCCAGTTTTGTTAAAATCCCATTCATGTAATAGGCATTCCCATCAACCGGGCACAGACATTCAGACCAATTTTTCAGGCATTTTATCATAACATACAAAGTCATTTTTGCATTTATAATATAAGTATTAGTTAAGATGAAATACAACTATGGATTTATACCTACTGTCTGAAATAAACTTGTAATAAAATTAAATAATTTGTTTTTACTGTTTCCTGGCTTTCCAGCACAGGCTGCTCATATGCCTCCTATAATAGCATCTGATCTTCCTACGCCTGAACATATACGGAATCTGCCTTCTATATCAAAGAAACAGTCACTGGTGCGTAAATGCTTAGCTACCTATATTTTCAAATTATGTTTAACTACATTGTGTTCAGAAATGTAATCAGACGGACAGACAATAAAATATTTTATACTAGATTATTTTTTTCGTTACAAGTACCGTATATGACTATATATTTTCATTTGCATTATTAATTGTCTAGGATGTTGTGTTTGGTTGGCTCTTCAGTAAAACGAGTGGACTGTATTAAAATGATGATATATTGGGGTACTGCATCGGTTGGTAACGAGGACAAAAAAATATTATAAAAAATAGCGCCCGCTCGCTTGCGTGGATTTCTGGTAATGCCGCCGGCCGGCGGTCGCGGGCGCGCGCGCCTCGTCGCCGTCCCGCGCCCCCTTCCCCGCTGTCGTCTGCCGCGGCACCGTTCGTTTGCGCGCGAACATGCTCCCCGGGTTGAACCATTCTTCAAAAAAGTGGTAGCGGGCAGATGTTGTTGAAGGCCCGCCGGATTGTCCCCTTCTTCGTCTTCAACTCGGCAACCCTCACGACACCGTCGGTGCCTGGGTACACCTGCACGACGCGGCCCAGCAGCCAGCAGAGAGGTGGAAGCGCCTTATCCTTGATCAGGACGAGGCTCCCCACCTTGATGTCACCTGATGTTGTAGACCACTTGGTTTTTTGCTGCAGCAGAGAAATGTATTCAGTGTTGAATCGCTTCCAAAAATGCTGCTTGATGTATTCCACCCTTTGAAATCGCTCGAGTCGACTAATGTTTCCGCTGTCAGTCATCTGTGGATGCGGAACGGACGTGAGTGATCTTCCAATTAAAAGGTGAGAAGGAGTTAGGGCACAGAAATCAAGTGGATCAGTAGAACAAGGAGTAAGAGGTCGGGAATTGAGAATAGCCTCTATTTGAGTTAGGCACGTAGCCATCTCTTCGTATGTGAAGTGGGTTAGTTTAAGCAGTCTTTTTAAGTGATGTTTCGTGGAGCGCACAGCGGCCTCAGCGACGCCATTGAAATGAGGGGTGTAGGCAGGCACAAAGTTGAACTCAATTCCTTCCTGAGCGATATCATATGCAATATTTGAGGTCTGCAAAAAAAGACGTAATTGATTACACGAACCGACAAAAGTTGTTCCGTTATCAGACAATATGCTACGAGGCTTGCCACGGCGCGCAATGAATCTATTTAAAGCAGCCATGTATGCTTCCTTTGTGAGATCCGTGACAAGCTCCAAGTGAACGGCCTTGACAGCTAGGCAGACAAAAATACATATATAAGACTTTATAAGCCTGCAGCCTCTTCCCTTCCGGTCAGCGATCAGTATTGGGCCGGCATAGTCAACACTTGAATTTAAGAATGGGAATTCTAGATTACTTCGTGATTTTGGAAGTTGTCCCATTATAGGTTGTACGTTTTGAGCCTTATGCCTAAAGCACACTACACATTTTTGAACAGTGACTCTAGATAAATTTCTGCCCCCCAAGGGCCAATAGTTTTGCCGAATGTTTGCCAAGAGCAATTGAGGTCCGGCATGTAACAGTTTTCTGTGAACAGTTTGAAATAAGATTTTTGTTAAATGATGCTTACTGCACATGAGTATAGGATGCTTTACGTTGTAATCATAAGGAGAATTTTTTAGCCTGCCTCCGACACGAATAATGCCGTCAGAATCCAAAAAAGGAGATAAAGCTATGAGCCGATTTTTAGGAGGCAAGGATTTTCCTGATTTTAAAATAGAATATTCTTCCGGAAAAATTTCAAATTGCGCATTACGGATAATACATTTCAACGCAGATTGAATTTCTTGATTAGACAGCCACCCTACTAACTTATTATTTTTTAAATTGTAAATGTACCTTCTAATGTAGGCCACAATTCTTTGCAGACGGTTAAAGTCTGAATATTTATGGATTAATTGTTGTATTAATGTTTGATTAACTGGAATGTTGCTATTGTTGGACTGATTTACAAAATAAGTTAGTTCAGGCAAGTCTTGTTTTGCAACATCGTTTGGTGGTTTCGGCCACAGGCATTCATCTTGCAATAAAAATGAAGGGCCTGCCCACCATAAACAAGAATCGCTGATATGATCAGCCTTCACACCTCGAGAAACGAGATCCGCGGGATTGTCTCGTGTTGGCACATAGTTCCATACGGATCCAAGGGTAGTCTCCTGTATCTCGTTAACACGATGCCTAACGAAAGGCTTAAGTTGTGTTGATGGTGCAGACAACCAGCTCAACACTATCGTTGAATCACACCAAAAGACACATCGGCTAACTGATATGGTTAGGGACTCTTTGACCTTGGTACACAATCTTGCACCTAACAGCGCACCACATAGCTCTAACCTGGGCATTGTTGTTGGTTTTATTGGGGCTATACGATTTTTAGAAGCTAATAATCGTACCATGACTGCATTACTGCTATCAATGCTGCGTATATAAACGCAAGCACCATACGCCTTTTCACTGCTATCTGTGAATATGTGTATTTCATTCATGATACAATTGTCACATATGACCCATCTGGGAATGTTCAAAGAATTTAAATATTTTAATGCATCTACAAATTTCGACCACTGATCTGCTATGTCTTGTGGAACTTTATCATCCCAGTCACATTTATTAACCCACAGTTTTTGCATTACAATTTTTGCTTCAACAACACATGGACCAATTAACCCCAATGGGTCAAAAATTTGGCTTATTATAGATAAAATGTGTCTTTTTGTTATTGTTTTGTGAATGTCAATATTAATGGAAAATGATAAAACATCTGATTTGCAAACCCATAGTAGACCCAATGTCTTTGATGTGTAATTTTTTGACAAATCTAAATCTAGGCAAGAGTCATCCTCTAAGTTAACTATTTCTTTTAGAATTTGAGTACTGTTTGATCGCCATTTTCTTAAATTAAAATTTGCTGAACTTAATATTGATTTTATATTCTGACAAAGTTCGATTGCGCCGATTATGGTATCTGATCCCGTCAACAAATCGTCGACGTAAAAATCACGCTGAATGCTTCCTTTCACGTGCTGATTGTCAGTGGCCTCTGCAAGGCTCACTAGGCACTTGGTCGCCAGATAAGGCGCAGACGCTGTCCCGTATGTGACTGTATTTAATGTGTATGTTTTGAGTGGCTCTGACGGATCTTTCCTAAATATAATGCGTTGTAGTGATCGTTGACTGGGATTTAACTCGACAGCTCGATACATTTTTTCGATGTCCCCTGAGATTACGTACTTATGTTGTCTAACTCTTAGTAAGATCGAGAGTAGATCATTCTGAACAGTAGGACCTACGTATTGAATGTCATTTAGTGACAATCCCGAGGTTGTTTTTGCTGATGCATCGAAGACTGTTCGCAACTTCGTCGTTTTACTTGATTCCCGCAAAACCCCATGGTGTGGCAAGAAATATCTAACATTTTTTTTATTACTAACTGATAAATCACTATCCTCAGTCATATGACCTAACGTTTCATATTCCGTCATGAAGTCGATATACATACCTTTATATATAGGATCGCGTTCAAAGCGTTTTTCTAATGATAAAAATCTACGTTTAGCCACAGCGTATGAGTCACCAAGAACGCTAGGATTCGCCTTAAGTGGCATGGTAACAACAAACTGGCCGTTTGGGCCACGGACCGTATTTAACTTAAAACTTTCTTCGCAAGCACGTTCCTCTACAGAAAGGCAATGCTTAGGTGATATTGTATCAAGTTCCCAAAACTTATTCAAGTCTGGATTAATAATTATTTTAGAAAAATTACAAACATGTGTTTGTTTATGCAAGCTAGCAGGTACGGAACCTGAAATTAGCCATCCTAATTTGCTTTCACACAACTTTGGTAAATTCTTTCCCAAATTGATATGATTGGCCTGAATAACATCCCAGAATAGTTCAGCTCCTAACAGAATGTCAATGTCTGACGGAATATTAAAGGATGGGTCCGCTAGAAATAATCCTGAAGGAATTGGTATGTTTTCAGTATTTATGTTGGATGCTGGCAATCTCCTAGTAATTTCTGGCAGAATGAGACAGGTTATATTAAAAGAATAATGTTTGTATGTGGACTCAATGGTGAGGTTGCAAGAATGTGTACTGTTACTGGTCAAACTATTTATACCTGTGACCCTTGAGGCGGAACCAACTCGAGACAATCCCAGATCTCTGCAAATCTTGTCAGTGACGAAGTTAGCCGTGCTTCCACTGTCTAATAGGACTCTGGCGTTGCACCTTTGGCCTTTGTCACTCACCACTTTCACCACAGCTGTGGACAGTAAAATGTGCTTTTGAGAAGTAGGCTGTATATCTGCTGAAAGTGATACACTATTAGAGGGCGTACTAAGCATAGGGTTATTTAGTATTTGAGTCTCAGGCTGATCTAAATGTAACAAGGTATTATGCCGGTTTTTACAGTACTTACAGCGTGTGAATCTACAACGCTTTTCTATATGGCCAACCCGTAAACAATTCATACATACTTTGAATTCTTTTGCTTTCTGCACTCTTTCTTCTACTACTAATTTTCTAAAAGTTTCGCATGAATAAAGAAAATGATTTTGAGAACACATAGGACATATAATTTTATTTTTGTCTTTCTCATTATTGTTTGTTTCTTGTTTTTGTGTGGTAACAATAAAAGTTTTTGATTTATTACTGCTATTTGGTTGCACTTTATCTAGTTTTTTATTTTCCTCTAATGTCTCCAGTAAATCTGCCTTATTGTTCATAAAAGTACAAAACTGTGGCAATGTTGGTGAGTTTGGTAAAGTATTACGGTACTCTTCCCAATCCCTACTGGTAATATAATCTAATTTTAATGTCATTAAGTAGATAATGAGGGTATCCCGTGTAGGCTCATTCAACAATGATAATGCTCGTATATTTTTATTTGTAACATCAACAAGGCGGCGTAAAGCAGCACTGGATTCATTAGTGATAGGTTCTGCATTAAATAGTGCCTTGACATGATTGTTTATTAACAGACGGTTATTGTTATACCGCTCGCTTAATAAGTCCCAAGCTAGCTCATAATTTTCGTTTCTAAAATCTATATTTTTGATAATTTCAGCGGCTTGTCCCTTTAAGGAAGCACGTAGATAATGAAATTTGTTTATGTTATCAATGTTTTTATTATTATGGATCAAGGATTGATAAGTGTCCCTATATTCCAGCCAACACTGATAGCTGCCATCAAAACGAGGTAAATCAATTTTAGGCAAACGTATAAAGTTGTTTCTTGTCCCACCTGTCACTTCGGAGCCTGATACGGAACCTGCAGAAGTCTTGTCCTGATGTCGTTGCTCAGCAGAAATAACCTTCCGCGCCGTGGCAACCAAGTTGTGGTAACTGTCTTCAAACTTGAAGCGATCCGTGTAGGCATCGTCGGGATTGTCCGATAACATCTCAATCTCGGTCTGTAATTCATTAAACTCGTCATACAACTGTTCAAATTTGCTAAATCGACTTTCTAGATCGAGTACCTCCAATTCAGTCAATCGATCACTATTTTCCAAAGCGTTGAGATAGTTAGTGAAATTAGTTAGCTTAGCCTTCATCGAACTGCGTTTTTTGATTAGTTTGTCAGCCATCTTGTAATTGGAAAAAAAAACAATGGAAGTTTCGTAAAAGAATGCAGGGCAATTAATAGGCGCACACGTACACACACTCGGCTAATGCGGTCTAACAGCTAATTACATGCAATAGTTAGCCGTTATCTGTCCCGCATGCGATTCCTATTCGTTAAAAAATAAGCCCGGAATAGAAACAATTTCGTGAAAAATTGTATGCATCAAAAATGGCGTCAATGCGATCGCCACACGCCTAGCAAAGCGAATTGAGATTAGTACATACATGCGAAGTGATTAGCTCTTGTGCCAACTCAATTAAAGGGAATGTGGTTGAATTGGATTACAATTGACTAATGCAATAAACGCACAGAAGTGTGGAATAAGGGAAAATTGGAACGAACTCACAGCACGCCGTCGTCCTTATCCAAATAGTCCATTGAACTCTCAATTCTCCAGAATATTTTCTTCTAGAAAACAGCGATGCCACGGCGCAATAGATAGGCGCACGTGTAATTCACTGGTGACTCGTTATTTCTAATCTTCACTCGTAGACAGCGATGCCACGGCACAATAGATCGGTGCACGTGTTATCCACTGATGAAGATGATTCCAGTGTCCAGTTTTTTCAATCTTCGCTCGTAGACAGCGATGCGATGCCACTGCACAATAGATAGGCGCACGTGGCGCGGGTCAAAGTCTGCGCCGCCAACTTTTTGCAGTTTTTCTCGGTGCGACGATTCTTCAATCTTCTTTACCGGTGGAAGGACCAATGTCTAGGATGTTGTGTTTGGTTGGCTCTTCAGTAAAACGAGTGGACTGTATTAAAATGATGATATATTGGGGTACTGCATCGGTTGGTAACGAGGACAAAAAAATATTATAAAAAATAGCGCCCGCTCGCTTGCGTGGATTTCTGGTAATGCCGCCGGCCGGCGGTCGCGGGCGCGCGCGCCTCGTCGCCGTCCCGCGCCCCCTTCCCCGCTGTCGTCTGCCGCGGCACCGTTCGTTTGCGCGCGAACATTAATAAATAGCTGTTATTTTGTCATTACAAACAGACACATCTTGATTTATTTATAAAAATAATTTATTTAAATAATCCTCATGTAACTTACACAAAAAAAATTACTGCTTACCAAGGTTAATTTTTTATTTTATTTACAGCTGTGCCTCCCAATGCTGGTGTTATAGCAGCAGAACATAATTATTGCAGTAACAATGATAGACAACAAAGACAGAAACTTAAAGGAGTCAAAAGTGAGTATCAGTGTAGTTTATTCCATAAGCTAAATAAAAGAAAATTATAATGGATAAATAAATACAAAAAAAAAAAAAATTGGATACCGTCATAACATCTAAATTGCATCCATGCAAAGTAAATGATGTGTGTAAAGTACCATAAAGTTAAAGTTATAATTACTTTTTTCAGAAAAGCTGAAATCTACTTTATCGCTGGAGAATCAATTAAAGATTTCAAGATTCCAGATGAAGAATTTGAAAAGCGAAATTATACGATTACGCAAGCGAAGTAGAAGTTTGAAAGCAAGATTAGCCAGTGATAGAATTAGCAAAATTGTTTAAAAAAAATAACAAGAAATATGACGAAAGCTGCAAAAATATTTACGAATATGCAGTACACTCAAACCCACAAGAGTGCTCGTGGCCGGCGATTCACTTTGAAGGAAAAAGTTTTGTCTCAATCCATGTACAAAAGGAGTCCCAAAGGTCAATACTCTTTTAGATAAATATTTTACTTTTCCCTCTACAAAATCATTGAAAAGGCTTGCAAAAGTTGAAATAGACTCAGGGTTAAATAAGTCTTTATTTATAAAAATCACTTTCGGCACAAATATAAATAAACATAAAACATAAATAAATATGATTTTTTGTGTCATTCCAGGTTGCCTACCTACTAAGTACTTTCAAAATGTACATAATATTGTTCTGTTCCGTTGTAGAAATCTGTGTTGTATTTCCATATTTCAATAAATAATTATTTGGTACAGATGAATAACAAGTGTACTTTTGTTAAGTACTTTGTAGGCATGAACGAATACCCCTAGGTTTAAATAGAATATCTATAGCTACACAGTATACTGGTGTATATATATAGATAGATATGCACACAAATGCATACGATATGTTTAGGCGGACGATACCAGATGGCGCTTCAAATACCGTTTCAAGGTTGCAGAAATAAACCGAAGTGGGTTCTCTATTCCCAATCTATTACTATACTCTATGCTCGAGACCAACGTAGCGTGAACTCGATTAAACAAATAAATAATGTTTACAACGAGTGAATTTACCAACAATTTTATTGGCATTATTGGATTACTTTGAAGGGATCACCAAACTCTACAAGAAGGTACCTACTACAGTACTACTAGGTACCTATGCCAAAAGAATAGAATGATATTGACCAGACTCGTTCGTTCAGTGCACATTTTTTTATAATTATTTTATTTACTTAGATAGGTACTATTCGTGTCTACCAAGTTTCAAACATAATTATAAACCCAAGCAATAACATTTATCATACAAACGATTTATCCCCTGCCCACAAGCACAATAAACTTAACTCAGAGTTAGTTGCTAACACTAGGTTAAATTGAGTTTGTCATACAATATTGTCAATTTGATCTTGTGTTAGCAATCCTGAGTTAAGGTTTTCGTGCAAGTGGGCCTTAGAGGTTGAAAAATTCCTTTCTCACTACACCTTTATGCATAAAGACAAACACACCCTCCAGATTTCAAGTCTCTACGACCATCTCTTTAGGCTGTGTACATTGTCTAGGATAGGATACTTGGACCCACTTTTCCGCAGCTAGACTCCCATTTGGTCAGTTGTGCGTGCAAGCTTTCTCTCTGTGAGATCAGAGCGTACTCCACTACGCGGACCCAGTGCTGGTTAGTGGATGTTTAATTTTTTTTAATTTTTTGTTCTAAGACATGCTGGTTTTCCTTTACCGTTTTGAGAGCAGTGGTGATGAAATAATTTACACAAAGTAAAGCACCTGCCTGGGTTTGAACTGACCTACAACATGTAAGTCACGGCCGTTACCACTGAATCACCACTGCTCTCTGTACTCAGTACATTGTCTATCAGTCAGTAAATCAGTAAACACTGATCCTTGTAGTATTAAAAAGAAGACACTTTGTTTAGATTTTTGATTTATTACAGTTAATTCACCCTAAGAGACAAATTATGAAGTTTTCTAGCAGTCAGCAGTTGGTGGCATCAAATCTGAGATTGAACTAAAATAACTGCCACCAGCATTGTCCGTATCAGACTACTTGAAAATTAATCTTATTTTTAATTGTTAATAAATAAAATATTAATTATGTAAAGAATGACCTGTACTTACTGAACTTAAGATACACATATAATGACATTGGATTTTATGATGTTACACATCATCAAAAGAAAATAAACAAAAAACATAATTAAACTGTTTCCACCTTTAATGCCCAAAATAATAATAATTAAATACACAAATACTTAGCTTAACTAAACTTTTGATACCATCAAATAAAATAAAATGCTTATACTATGTTAATAAAAATTACTTGCCCCCAACAATTTCATAATTCAGGTTGTTTTCAATGAGTTTTTGGATAATTTTGGTGTCTTTGAAAACAGCACCTGGAGTTAAAACCCCACCAGACCGTGGCAAGTTCTCTCTCTCCTTAAGGATGGTATGCGCAGACATCAGAAGTGCTACCACAGTGGCACCATAGCCTGGGTTTGTTCCAGTCACCTTCGCTACAACAGTCTTATTTGGCTTTGTGTTCTCCACATCAGCACCACTCTCCCATCCCTTCCCAACAAGCTCAAATGTGAAGTGGGTATTATTCATTACATTATCAGCTGGTCCTTCTCTTGTCACTATCCCCAAAGAACAAATCTTCGGATGCTTCAGTAAAAAATTCCTTGTAAATGAAATTTTTGTCATGATGAAAAGTAAAATTGCACCAAAGATGTAGAGAATTGATTGTGCTAGACTACCAGACTTGAAATATGCTTTGAACTGGATTGGCCGCTGCTGTTCCTTGTGGTATAAGTAGCGCTGGGTGCGATAGACCACCGATTCATCAGCCCCAAGGAATGGAAGATACCATTTGTTGTTTAACTTTTGTAGGTTTTGCCGTTGCATCTTAGGTTTCAAGCGTGGCAAAGGCTCTGGGTACAGCTTCTTTCTCAGAGCTGGCAGCTCATTATGGTGAGAAATTCCATAGACAAGTGACTCCCAAGTGCCATAGTTGACGTGGCCTCGCCCCCGCGATTCTTTTTCAATCTCCGGTGGTATGTATGTCTTAAGGTAGGACTCCACTGAGTTGAGCGTGCCCTCAAAGTGTTTTTTCATGAAAATGACGCCCATGTCGCAAGGGATGCTGTCAAAACCACACGCGCTAACGACGAACACTCCCGCCTCGCGAGCTTGCGCATCATACCGGAGCTGCATTAACTCCATGAACTGTGGCTCACCACTCACATCTACGTAGTTAGTCTTGTTCTCCACTGCAGCTTTGACGACAGGCTCTCCGTACAAACGATAAGGGCCGCAGCAGTTCACTACCATTTTTGTTTGTGCGCACATATTTTTAAGGGCCTTGGCGTCATCTATGTCTGCTACTATGATCTTGACGCTGGAGAGATCTTCCCTCGTTTTTTGGGCGACTTCCTTTATTAAGGCACCTAGTTTCGTCTCGGAGCGACCAGCAACTCCCCAAGATCCAATTTCATACTTCTTGGCGAACTTTACCATGTGAATCACAGTTTGCTTGCCTGTGAAGCCAGTGGCACCAAATATCACCAAGTCTAGTAGACGCGACATTTTCAATATAAAATAATATAATTGCTTGCGTAGGAACCGGCTTTTATCTTGCACGGTTCACTCGTATTTACTCGCAACGACGAATGTACGCGTCTGTCATTGACGATGGCAAATCAGAACTAATGAACTAAAACTATTGTTTATTTCTCTGCCTGTGCAAAGTGCTAATGATAAAAGATGAATGATGTGCTAATGCATAAAAGATAGTGTCCGACTAAATAGGTTTCTCTGTGAAAGATAGCTTGATCTCTGCTTGTTAGCCTGTCAAGCTCTATTGTTACTTTATTGATACTGACAGCTGTCGCAGAGATCAAGCTATCTTTTATGAAGTATAATAAAAAAGTAGTCTGTGGAATATACGAACTCTCTGGTGGAGATAATGTTTATTTAAGATTGTTGTTTGTACCTCTATTAGCGTAGGTAGGTACTAAAGTAACACGACAAGACGCACCGAACAAAGTTATATTTAATATGTACCTTTTTTAATGAGGTTAAGGTTTAAGGCTTAGCACGCACTGCGAGTTTTATTCCCGCGAATTTTTTCCGCCTATTCTGCGACATCTGGCTGCACACATTGCGGTAAAAAAACGCGCAGAAATAATACCGCAAGGAAGCCGTGTTTTGCCACAGAATCAGCGCTGCCAAATCCTCTAATAAAAAACGCGCTGTTAACTCTTAAAAAAAGCGCTAGAAAGCGCTGAATGGTAGCTGTCAAAGTTAATGTAATTATTTTACAAAATAAAGGAATTAAATTCTTCATATCATTTTCATCATCGTCTGATTCTACTAAAATTGCTTCTGTCGCCGAATTTTGTGGTTGGTCTTGATCAGTGGATTTGAATTTATATTTATCTGTGCGCTATTGAACAAAAAGCGCTAGATGTGGCGCTGAAAGCGCTAAGCTGGCAGCACTGGGCAGAATCCACCGCACCGCGGTGCGGATTAAATCCGCGCGAACATTTTGAACCATTTGAACTCAGTTGAAAGTGTTCAAATTCAGTTAGTCAGTCATAATTAAGTACTTAGATAATATTTGTAATTTTATGGAGATATTATACAAATAAAATTGTGAAATCATAGTTATAATTTCACCATTTGTGATTCTCATCAACACATCATAATCTGCATCGAGTATATTATTACATTTTTGTAAATAAACATTTTCTTTTTGTGTGTTTATGCTACAGGCAAGTGAATTATTACTGCGCATGTAATTTTATTGCATTTAACTTTAATGTATTTTTTATGCACCACAAGATAAAGCTACCATTCAAGAGTTAAAAAGGGTTTTATAATAGGCTAGCTATGTCAAGTGAAAAAAATTCAAAGCTTTCGTGAATTTCAGTGTGCAAAAACAACAAAAACTAAATTCATAAAACGCAGTTTCATTTGTAATACAGTTTTATTTTTCTCATTCTTTGCTTGTTTTTCTATGTATTGGAGACATGTTTCTTTATATTTTTACACGGCGGTATTTTTTCGTGATTACCTAGTAGAGTTATAACTGCCTTACGACTCAAAAATAGCCAGTTATCTGCTGTATAAAAATCTTCATTTCATATTTGTGAACGCTGTGATATAATAGTGGGCTAAGCGCTTTAAGTTAGTTGAAAGAGCTTACTCATTTTCATATTAAAAAACCTTCGGATTAAAAAAATAAAACTAAATAAATCTCAAATATTCAGCTACTGAATAACTGGATAAGATTGAAGTGCAATATAGCATAAAGAGAAGAGAACAGAACAAAGAGTATTCAGCACCTACCTACAAGGCGTACCTATAATGAAAATTGATACCAATGTTATACAGATATGCTATCAAATCAGCTATTATCCAGTATTTAGTGGTATCGGATGTCTTAAACTGAATAACGTATCTTTAATATTTCTGTTCATGACCAATTAAGCTTCAAAAAAGGAAATAAGTGCTATAAAGACTTTATTAAGCGGAATGAATAATAATAGCCCAAAAACCATTCAATACAGCATATGCCTGTCCCGTAAGCTATAACTATATAATTATGCTTTAAACTGCTTATTAGTATTTATCCGCAGTTGGTGTTATAGTACCCGAACAAAAATTCGCGCGATTTTTTTTTTTTTGTAGTATTATTTCTGCTCGATTTTTTTACCGTAATGCGTGCAGCTTCACACAATTCCATAGGAGACATGATGAGCGGAAAAAAGTCGAGCGAATAAAAACCGCGCGAATAAAAATCGCGGTGCGTGCTAAGCCTAACACCATAATGATAAATATTTATAGAGATGACGTGTTCAACTATATAAAACGAGTAAAATTATTGATACAAGTATTACATTAATAAAAGTATGTACTCAAGTCGAGTGTCGACAGCTAATCTTTCGAGACTTCGAGTCTGGCCAACATGAATTTAGATATGGTTCTTGCCAAACTTCTGGACCGCCCTGAAGTTGGTTTGCCGATACGCAAGGCAGTCGGTGTCTTTTGTACGTATTATTTGCCGTTTTTCTATACCAACTTCGAAAAAGAAAGTAATTTTTCACTTTGTGTTTTGTTTTGGAAGTCGGTTTCATTTTTTGTTGAAAAGCTTTTTCTTTTTTTCTTTTTAGTTTTGGTAGGTACCTCAAATTAACATGAAAATCATTTATACCCAAAGTACTACATCTCATGACAAACTCAATAAGCCCAAACACGAATATGGATCATCATCATCATTTCAACCGAAAGACGTCCACTGCTAGAAACAGGCCTCCCCCAGGCGTCGACACATTGACCGATCCCGTGCGTATCGCATCCAGCGCCTTCCCGCAACCTTAGCCAGGTCATCGGTCCACCTAGTGGGAGGCCTCCCAACGTATCGTCTTCCGGTTCGCGGTCGCCATTCTAAAACTTTTCGGCCCCATCGGCCACCCGTTCTGCGAGCAATGTGCTCTGCCCACTGCCACTTAAGTTTGGCAATTCGCCGGGCTATGTCGGTAACTTTGGTTCTCCTGCGGATATCATCATTACCATTTTCATCAGTACCATTTATTTAGATCGGCCTCGGCGGTAAGTTGCCTTGCAAAAAGGAATGACTTCGTGGCCGTCCTCTAAACTTTTGTTGAGAATCTTTGCGCTAATTTGCCGGTTTCTTTCCGAACAACGTGGCGTGGAGTTGACATTGTGCCTACTCATGAGTAGGCACAATGTCAATGTCAATGTCGGAGGAAGAAAATGCCGTCTGGTACATGTACCAGACGGCATTTTCTTCCTCCGACAGGAATGTGTCCGACTTTCTAAAAGCTCTGTCGGTTGGTATTTTTTTTCTTTGGCGGAAGCCCATAAAGTCGGAACCACACTTAAGTGTCGTGGCGTGGCGTGGCGCGGGATTCACCAATCAAACGATTATTCCAGCCTACGTCATAAAGCAACGAGTTTTGTAGCCAATCAACCGCGTCGGAAGGCGCCACGACACGCCACGCCACGTAAGTGTGGTTCCGTCTTAATTTTTTATTTAAAGCTGGCTTAGCATTTGTGAGTGTCTGTGGACAGACTTTCCCTTAATCATGGTTCCATATATATATTAGGAAAGGTTAGGGCTGTGTTGTGTCATGCTGTGATGAATGAGCAGTATGGACATGGGAACCGGAGTATAATATTCTTGTAGGTTGTGCCAATCCCTGTGAACAGTTGCGGATGGCCCTTTGATTATGTTCAGTCTATGGAAAGCCATGTGTATGATTTATATGTAAGAAAGGATTTATTTATAGAATTTTAGGAACACATGAGTTTGATTTAAGTTTACTTTGTAAGATGTGTTTTTTTTCTGTGGGTAACTTCAGGTGTTAAGTTGGGGCTATCGGAGAAGGAGACTGAAGGTTCGGCAAAGGCTGAGGCCGTCCGTCCGAGGCAGGGCTACGAGGTGTGGAGTTGGCTGGCTGCACTGCGACCCTTCCGTGTGACAGGCTTTCTGTTTTTAGGATTTTTATTTTCTTCTTCCACCCTCAACTTAAAAATCTTTAATAGAATATGTAATTTATAAATTTGACCAGCCAACTGCAACCAACGACCCTATATATAACCTATAACTATATTTTTTACTTTTAAATCTTCTTTTACTGTGACGTGTTTCGGGGGGAATGGCAGAATAAACCACTTATATACTGGTATTTGGCGCTTTATTATTCCCGAACCGATCCTACGTTACAATTCGTATTGTGCCAGAATATATATTCTGTCCATTTTTAACTACACTATTCCGTAATCCTTCCATCTATGTCTGTCAATACTCGAGACTAGTCGGATCTAGGCAGGTTTTATAAAATAGGTACTTTTACGTAACCACCTCTTACTACATAAAACAAGACTACTCGCCCGAAATCCTTGAAGAGAAAAAGAAGTTGAGTGCCCAGCTAAAAAGACCAGGGAAAAATGTATATATGTATATAATACCACCCAGAAAACGGAAAAATACAACACTAAAATCATCAAGACCGACTTACGAGAGTTTTATCTCTGTCACCGGAAACAGTCGAGGTCAGGAGTATAAAACTATATAGGTATCGCAAAGAACCCCATCAAAAAATAAAATGGACCAATATCTAATCAAAAACAAAGATAAAAGCACAGCTAGTCCTCCTTGAGTAGCTCCTCATCTGACACTTCTGCCACCTTGTGCCTGTGAATAACATTTAGCAGCGACCTCTCAACGTCCCTCAATACGGCCGGTCACCGCGAGGGTCACTCCACCCACTATAGATTTATACATAATAATGTTCGATCTCTACTATCACACGAAAGGCTACTAGAACTTAAACAAGCAAACGGCGGAGGACAAACGGACAGGATACAATATAGAAGAAGACGATGACCATATATTCTGTTTCTTCGGAGAAACAAAAGGTCAATATGGCGTAGGTTTCTTTATTTAAAAAAATACCTGAAAGGACACACAGATAGTTTTACTGCAGTCGCCGAAAGATACTGTACATTACATCTGCATTTAGGAAATGTAAGCTCATCTATTATTCAAGTTTACGCCCCCAGTAACGCTAGCGATTTAAAAATAAAGGATGTTTCCGACCAAATACAAAACTATCGAAATTATTTTAATACTAACCTTATAATTATGGGCGATTTCAACGCTAGAGTAGGCTGTAAGTTAAAAGGCGAAGACTAAATACTGGGCGGCACATTTTTTATTTATTTTTTTATTTATGATGGGTTTGCTCTTGACTCAAGTCTAGGTCAGAGGTGACAGAGACAAAGTCGACGATGGAGTGATCTTACCCAGAAGAAGCCTGTTAACTCTAACTTTGAAGAGATTCGGACATATCGTTGTATGCGTTCGGAAACACAGATGCAGGCAGTGAGTGGCTGTTGCTGTGCGCATTATGAAGGATGTTTGGAAGCGCTTGGTACGAATTGGTGGAATGGCAACTAGGTGAGGATGGTAACTTGTAGTGCGTCTAGATGTCCGATGGTAGAAGGGGGCCGGTGGGATGAGGTCGTGGAGTTCATGAGCACATTCGCCCTTACGCAAGCAGGCATCCTTACGGCGATGAGCCAAGCTGTAAAGCTTGGCGTCCACCAGTTTAGCGTCGCCAATTAGTCTCTTAGCTCTACGTTCCACCGTGTCAAGCGCGGAAAGCTGATATTTAGCTGAGCCATCCCAGAGGTGGCTGCAATAGGTACTCCATGCAGGATCGGACTTGCGCCTTGTAAAGAGTTAAAAGCTGTCCAGGCATAAAGTATCGCTTCACTCTATTTAGGATGTCCAGTTTATTTGCTGCAGTTTGGGCTTTGTAATCAATGGAGGCGCCGAAGTTGAGACTGGATGTCAACTCTATGCCAAGGAGCTCGAGCTGATCGGTTACAGGAACAGATGCACCCCGAAAAGTAGGCGTTTTGATGAAATGAGTCCTCTTTGCGGTAAAAAGACATGCCTGTGTTTTAGTTGGCGTTAAAAGCGACCAGATTGTCATCACCCCACCGGGAGGCTTAAAGTCAAATCTGTCCACTCCACCATAGCCTCTCACAAGGTACGAACTTCATTTTCATGCTTCGGAAATAGAGTTAAAAGAGGTGCACTACTCTCTACTTCAGTTTTGCTGGGAAAATAAATTTGTTTGTAATCAACAGCCTCTTCCACAAAAATACCAAGAACTTATGGACATGGTTGTCGTGTAAGAACTATAAAACCGGCCAAGTGCGAGTCGGACTCGCGCGCGAAGTGTTCCGTACTTGGTAAATTGCGGTTTACGATTTATGACGTATTAAAAAAACTACTAACTAGATCTCGTTCAAACCAATTTTCGGTGGAAGTTTACATGGTAATGTACATCTTAATTTTTTTTTAGTTTTATCATTCTCTTATTTTAGAAGTTACG
Source organism: Orthosia gracilis (assembly GCA_947562075.1). Taxonomy (NCBI): domain Eukaryota; kingdom Metazoa; phylum Arthropoda; class Insecta; order Lepidoptera; family Noctuidae; genus Orthosia; species Orthosia gracilis. Next base: position 48,331,843 of record OX387268.1, read on the forward strand.
GAGTAGGGGACACATTTTACCACTTTGGAAGTGTCTCTCGCGCAAACAATTCTGTTTAGAAAATAAATATATCAGAAACCTTCATTTTTGAAGACCTATCCATAGATACCTCACACGTATGGGTTTGGAGAAAAACATTTTTGAGTTTAAGTTTTAAGTATGGGGAACACCCAATTTTCTTTTTTTCTATTTTTGTGTGAAATTTTAATGCGGTTCACAGAATATATCTACTTACCAAAGTTCAACAGCATAGTTCTTATAGTTTCGGAAAAAAAGTGGCTGTGACATACGGACGGACAGACATGACGAATCCATAAAGGTTCTGTTTTTTGCCATTTGGCTACGGAACCCTAAAAAGCCAGATAGATAACTTTCTACCGAACCTAAAAGAAAAATCACCAACGTTGATGTATTACACAAATTACCCTTCTCAAGCGACTTTTTATTAGTCTCCTGCTAACCAACAATAAAAATCTAGACCAAATTATAAAAACAAAACCTATAGGTACACTAAGCACCACGGAAGAGCAGCAGCCATATACAGAAACTCTAAAAGTACCTACACTCTTTTAACATAAAACTAGAAGATGACGACGATGATATTATAAAAAAAAATCAAGAAAGCAATTGAGGAGAGTTTCGAGTCGACAACTAATAATAACAAGAAGCGACAAAGACAAGCAAATTTCAGATAGTACAAAGTACTCATAAATAGAAGAAACGAGTTATCAAATAAAAACACATAACAAAAAACGAAAAACAAGAAAGAAGCCATCTATTTAAAACCATTCATAAAATATCAAGAGCATACATTTTCAACTATTGAAAGACACTTAGACAAGTCAGGAAGTATGAAAAACCAGCCAAGTGCGAGTCAGATTCGCGCCCGAAGGGTTCCGTACCGTTATCGCAAAAAACGGCAAAAAATCACTTTTGTTGTATGGGAGCTTTAGTATTTGTTGTTATAGCGGCAACAGAAATACATCATCTTTGGCAATTTCAACTGGCTGGCTATCACGGTTCATGGAGATACAGCCTGCTGACAGACAGACAGACACACGGGCCGCGGAGTCTTAGTAATAGGGACCCGTTTTTACCCTTTGGGTACGGAACCCTAAAAAGGCTTCAAGGAATTAAGAACATCAAAAAAAGGATGCCTTGCTTGCAGACGAACTCTACTAATAATACGGCAACGTTTTCCAGATCAGAAATAATAAAAGTAGCCACTGATTTCTATATCTTACTCTATCAAAACACCTGTCACGACCAGAGACTCTAACAAGAAAGCAAAATAGTACCACCTTACAAAGTTTTTCACTTCGGGAAATAGCTACAAAAATAAAAGCGTTAAAGAAGGAAAAAAGCAGCGGTCCGGAAGACATACCAAACGAGGCAATTATAGCAGGAGAGCCCATCCTAGTACCTCTTTTTACTACTTTATTCAATAAAACACTAGGAGAAAAAAAAAACAATGCCAGTAGGCGAGTGGGCGAAATCGGACTTTATTCTCTTATATTAAAAGGGAAACTCCACCGATATTGGCAATTACAGACCAATTAGCTTACAATCAAATATGTACAAGCTTTTTGCTTCGTGCGTGGAGCCGGTAGAGCAAGCGGTCTTTAGAAGAAACTACTCAACAGTAGATCACCTCCACTCTTTAGAATTAGTGATAGAGAAGTTCGAGGAAATGAACCGCCAGCTCTACCTAGCGTTTATAGACTATGCCAAAGCGTTCGACTCCATTTACCAAAATAGTATATGGAGAGCTTTACAAGAATGCGAGGTACCATCAGCAACCACATACAAGATATTTACAAAAACAGTAAAAGTAGAGAAATACTATATAAAACAGGACCAGCATTTGACATTAGTTGAGGCGTACGGCAAGGTGACCCTTTGTCACCCAGAATATTTTTTTATAGACTCGCGTTTGACCACTATCTCACCTGTTGCTAAGCGACCACATCGTTCGACGGCGAGACAAGCTTGCCTAGAATTAACCTATTTACTCTTGACTTAAAGACTCCTAGATTGTAGCTGTCGGGAAACACAGACTCCGGCAGGGAATTCCACTCCTTAGCTGTACGCATTATAAAAGTGTTTCCAAAACGTTTTGTGCGTATGGGTGGGATGTCCACCATGTACCGATGGCGCATCGCCGTACGTCTGGTAGTCCTTTGATGAAACGGTCTAGGTGGAATTAGATCGTGCAATTCCAACACACACTCCCCGAGATGTAACCGTTAAAAAACCGACAAGCTGGCAACTCGGCGACGGTGATCCAGGCTCTGGAGCTTTGACTTGACCAGTGCCTCATCACCGATGAGCCTCTTGGCCCGCTTTTCGATCGACTCCAGTGCGTCGAGCTGGTATTTGGCAGATCCGTCCCAGAGATGAGAACAGTACTCCATGCATGATTGAACTTGCGCTTGATACAAATTGAGGAGCTGTTTCGGCGTGAAGTAACTTCTCACCTTTGCAAGGATCCCTAACTTTTTGGCAGCCAACTGAGCCTTTGTCTCAATGTAAGGGCCAAAATTGAGAGTCGAAGTCAACGTAACGCCTAGAAGCTCAAGATGGTCCGTTATTGGCACGGTCACATCTCGAAAAGTTGGCGCCGGTTCAAATTGGCTCTTTTTAGCGGAAAAAGACACGCCTGGGTTTTAGCAGCATTAAACCTGAGCAGATTAGCATCACCCCAATCGGAGACTGCCTGCAAGGACAGGTTCAAACGCTCCACCTTACCGATCCCTGAGCGACCCCGGCATTAATAACCAATTTATAACCATACTGCAAAACCTAATAATTTAAAAAAAAGCGGTTGTATGTCAAATTCAAGTTAAAAGGGTTTTCTCTGCAGCCTGTAAGTTACAAATTCGATTGCTCTGGTCTGGAATTTACAGGAACAGAGCCAAAGAATGCTTACGAACGAGTGAATGAGATGCGAGAAGCGAGAAAGGTTTAAATTACAGAACATTTTACATAGGTACTTGAACTATAAAGGGGTTATTATACCGTCTAATGCCACTTGTCACACAGTTGCCTTGCCACTTGGACAGTCATCGCCAGCCGGCAGCGACCACACAGCCACTAGACGCCTAATGCTTGATCTAATACATCAAAACAATTCTGTCAACTAGCTGAGGTAGCAGGGACGGGACGACTGCGCTCTGATTGGTCCCTTACCAAGTTCATACGCCTCATTAAGGATGGGACAGGTTTAAATAAACCCAAGAAGTTATCGATATTTTTATAAATAGTATTGGTACTTATTTTTTTGAATTAATATTTCCTTTTTTATTATTAATTATACGGCGTTTTAACAATTAAGTAATAACATAAAATGTTAAAACTAAAAAAAAAAAATCTAAATTCTAAAGTTCACATACTTTTTTCGGTTGTTGGTTCTTAAATATAGTAATATTAAATATAAGTAAAAAGCGTAATCAAAAAATCGTTTCACAATTAAAAAATAATTTAATTTAATGTCTTTATTTGTAAGGTTTCTAGTCCTATCGATAACAGATTTGGTCATAGGATATGGTGTATCACTAGTTTTGTTTACGAAATTATAGCGGAGAAGAGACAGCGAAAAAAATACTTTAAAAAGAAAGAGACGCAAACATGCGGTGGGAGTTTTCACCTACAAACTTGACCAGTCTAATATGAACTCCGATAAATAATATCAGAAAATAAATCTAATTATGTTTACGTAACTATTAACTTATCAATGAAATGTTATGCCATTTTTCCGGAAACCCGAAGTCTGGCTGTTGTTACCACACCAACGTTTTGTACAAGAGGCCATTATAATATTTATTTCATCAATTTTTTATTGACTGACGTAGAAGTGTTTACGGCTCACAGAAGTGGTCGCTACTAATTCGAAATTGTCGAGTGGACCTGTATATGATCTTGTAGTCATATGTGTTGACAGACATCGATCGTCTGTTGTTAGGCGTCTAGGGGCTGTATGGTCGATGCCAGCCGGCCTCAATTGCGTAGACACTCGAGACCAACGTAGCGTGAACTCGATTAAACAATGAAATAATGTTTACAACTTACCAAAAAAATATTGGCATTATTGGATTACTTTGAAGGGATCACCAAACTCTACAAGTAGGTAACTACTACAGTACTAGTAGATACCTATACCAAAAGAATAGGATGACCTTGACCAGACTCGTTCGTTCGGTGCACATTTTTTTATAGTAATTTTATTTACTCAGATATGTACTAATTCGTGTCTACCAAGTTTCGAACTTATAAACCCGAGCAATAATATTTAACATACAAACGATTTATCCCCTGTCCACAAGCACAATAAACTTAACTCAGAGTGAGTTGATAACACTAGGTTTAATTGACAGTTTGTCATACAATATTGTCAATTTGATCTCGTGTTAGCAACTAACTCAGAGTTAAGTTTTTCGTGAAAGTGGGCCATATGGCGATATTTTACATCACCGTTTCAAGAGCAGTGGTGATGAAATAATTTACACAAAGTAAAGCACTTGCCTGGGTTCGAACTCATGACCTACTTGTAAATCACGGCCGTTACCACTGAGCCACCACTGCTCTCTGTACTCAGTACATTGTCTATCAGTCAGTAAATCAGTAAAGACTGATCCTTGTAGTATTAAAAAGAATACACTTTGTTTAGATTTTTGATTTATTACAGTTAAAGAAATTCACCCTAAGAGACAAATTATAAAAACATGTAACAGTTTTCAAGCAGTCAGCAGTTGGTGGCATCAAATCTGAGATTGAATTAAAATAACTGCCACCAACTGCATTGTCTGCATCAGACTTACTGAAAATTAATCTCATTTTCGAATTGTTAATAAATAAAATATTAATTATGTAAAGAATGACCTGTACTTACTGAACTTAGGATACACATATAATGGCATTGAATTTTATGATGTTACACATCATCAAAAGAAAATAAACAAAAAACATAATTAAACTGTTTCCACCTTTAATGCTCAAAAAAAAATAATTAGCTTAACTAAACTTTTGATACCATCAAATAAAATCAAATGCTTACTAAGTTAACAAAAATTACTTGCCCTCAACAATTTCATAATTCAGGTTGTTTTCAATGAGTTTTTGGATAATTTTGGTGTCTTTGAAAACAGCACCTGGAGTTAAAACCCCACCAGACCGTGGCAAGTTCTCTCTCTCCTTAAGGATGGTAAACGCAGACATCAGAAGTGCTACCACAGTGGCACCATAGCCTGGGTTTGTTCCAGTCACTTTCGCTACAACAGTCTTATTCGGCTTTGTGTTCTCCACATCAGCACCACTCTCCCATCCCTTCCCAACAAGCTCAAATGTGAAGTGGTTATTATTCATTACATTATCAGCTGGACCTTCTCTTGTCACCTTCCCGAAAGAACAAATCTTTGGATGCTTCAGTAAAAACATTCTTGTAAATGAGATTTTTGTCATGATGAAAAGTAAAACTGTACGTAAGATGTAGAGAATTGATTGTGCCAGACTCCCTGACTTGAAATATGCCTTGAACTGGATTGGCCGCTGCTGTTCCTTGTGGTATAAGTAGCGTTGGGTGCGATAGACCACCGATTCATCAGCCCCAAGGAATGGAAGATACCATTTGTTGTTTATCTTTTGTAGGTTTTGTCGTTGCATCTTAGGCTTCAAGCGTGGCAAAGGCTCTGGGTACAGCTTCTTTCTCAGAGCTGGCAGCTCATTATGGTGAGCAAGTCCATAGACAAGCGACTCCCAAGTGCCATAGTTGATGAGGCCTCGCTCGCGCGATTCTTTTTCAATCTCCGGTGGTATGTATGTCTTAAGGTAGGACTCCACTGAGTTGAGTGTGCCATCAAAGTTTTTTTTCAAGAAAATGACGCCCAAATCGCAAGGGATGCTGTCCCAACCACAAGCGCTAACGACGAACACTCCCGCCTCGCGAGCTTGCGCATCATACCGGAGCTGCATTAACTCCATGAACTGTGGCTCACCACTCACATCTACGTAGTTAGTCTTGTTCTCCACTGCAGCTTTGACGACAGGCTCTCCGTACAAACGATAAGGGCCGCAGCAGTTCACTATCATTTTTGTTTGTGCGCACATATCTTTAAGGGCCTTCGCGTCATCTATGTCTGCTACTATGATCTTGACACTGGAGAGATCTTCCCTCGTTTTTTGGGCGACTTCCTTTATTAAGGCACCTAGTTTCGTCTCGGAGCGACCAGCAACTCCCCAAGATCCAATTTCATACTTCTTGGCGAACTTTACCATGTGAATCACAGTTTGCTTGCCTGTGAAGCCAGTGGCACCAAATATCACCAGGTCTAGTGGACGCGACATTTTCAATAGTATATGATTGGCTTGCAAGCATAGGAACCGGCTTTTATCTTGCACTGATATCACCTTTATCTAAGGATAACAAGGTTAGGGATTGCATTCCGGATTCTTCGAAATTCGAAAATGACTGAAATATCCGGCTTTTCATGACATATTATAATCTGGATTTTAAGAAACAAATCCGGTTTTTTCGTATTTATTCCATAACAAATTTTAACGGTTAATGATTGTTTTTATCCACAAATTTTCATTTTATTTAATCGGTAGATCGATATTAACTAGTCTAATGCGCAAATCAGATAAATATTTGAATTGATAAGCTTAGGTTTTATTTTTATATAGATCAACTGAATGACAGAAAGAGTTTTTGTTGAACTTTTTCTACCAATGGCATGTTCTGCAATAAAATAAGACGCGCCTTAACAATGAGACACTTGACGCGATCATGTGAGAAGCGTTGGCGTCTCCCTGGACATCTCGAAGGCTTTTGACAGGGTCTGGCATGAAAGCCTTTTTGGTAAGCTTCCATCATTCGGTCTGCCCAATAGTATGTGCGATTGGCTTGCAGACTTCCTGAAGGACCATTCCATCCAAGTAATAATCACTCGGATGAACCGGTCCCGGTCGCCGGTCGTTGGGCGCTCGTCTGACCAACTGGATATTAATGCCGTGGTTCCTAAGGGGTCGGTACTCCCAGCAACATTGTTCTTGCTTCACATAAACGATCTGCTAAAACTGCTTGCTGCCAGATACGTGTCCGACGCGCGCGCTACGGGGCCTCAGATCCGGTCTCTCCGAGACCAGATGACATGGTTGAGCGCTTGAATCTGTCCTTGAAGGCAGTCTCCGAATGGGGCGATGCCAATCTGGTCAGGTTCAATGCTGCTGTTCAAAGCTGACCCAGGCGTATCCTTTATTCCGCTAAAAGGAGCCATTTTCACCCGTATACTTCTTTCCGAGGTGTGACCGTGCCGATAACGGACTGACTTGAGCTTCTTGGCGTTACGTTGAATCGATCCTCAATTTTGGTCCATTCATTGAAGCAAAAGCTCAGCTGGCTGCCAAAAAGTTGGGGATCCTTGCGAAGGTGAGACGGTACTTCACCCCAGAACAGTTGCTCAATTTGTATCAAGCGTAAGTTAGATCATGCATGGAGTACTGCTCTGATCTCTGGGACGGATCTGCCAAATCCCAGCTGGATGCACTTGAGTCGATTGAAAACGGGCCAAGAAGCTAATCGGCGGCGATGAGGTACTGGTCGAGTCAAGGCTCCAGAGCCTTGTACATCGGCGCCAAGTTGCCAGCCTGTCGACTTTTTATCGGTTACATTTCGGAGAGTGTGCGTTGGTATTTCATGAACTGATTTCTCCTAGCCCGTTCCATCATCGGACTACAAGACGTACGGCAATGCGTCTTCGGTAGATGGTGGCACCCATACGCACCAAACGCTTTGGGAATACTTTTATTATGCACACAGCAAAAGAGCGGCATTTCCTGCCGGAGTCTGTATTTCCTGATAGCTACAACCTGGGAGTCTTTAAGTCAAGAGTGAATAGGTTTCTCCTAGGCTAGCGTGCTTCATCGTCGATCACATCATCGCTTATAGTCACGTGAGATAGTGGTCAAGCCCAAGTACAAAAATAAAAAATAATAATTTATTCGTCGTTTTTGAAAGAAGACTAATTAAAATACGTATTACTATTAAGATATGACCGACTGATTAGATGGAATAGAAATATAATTTATTGGGTAATTCTTTTCTTATACTTTTTCTTGAGACTGCATTTTTATAAAAAAGGAGGATTCCTTTAAGTTTAAGTACAGTTTATGCTATGATTATGTAAATCTATAACGGGAAAAATTACTGATGCCCAAAGTTTTGTTGTTTATTTTTGTTGGTTCTTTTTTTATTTTCTAAGGGCTTGCACTTAAGCACGATGGTAAACGATGATATGGTCGACGGTGAACATTCTTTTATTTGGTCGTGCGTCATTCATAATTGAGCGAATGAAATAAGCAGATTTTAAATAATTTATGCTATTATTTCAGTTTCTTTATTTCAGTTTTATCAAATCAACTCAAAACACTTAAACTCAAATAGTGCGAGCAACAATACAAAAAAATATCAAAATTCAAAAAATCCGTGTAATCCGGATTTCAATCGGAGGGGAAGACAAAAACCGGTTTTCAAAAATATCCGAATTTTGCTATCCCTAAACACGGTTAATCCGTATATAATCTCAACGATCAATGTTCGTGTCTGTCATTGACGATGACAACGAGAACTAATCAGGCTTGAGTCACACATTTTATCACAGTTTGGGAGCAAAAACCGTGATAAAATGCGTGACTCAAGCCTGTCACAGAGGCCGTGCTCGCCCGGCTGTTAATAAAAAAGAAGTCTGTGGATCTAACTATTATTCTATGTTCTTCAGTTCTTATGCCTCCGAGACTGGGCAGCAGTCTATGCAAAGCACCCAAGCCTACTAATCCGGGGGAACAGGCGCTTGCGCATCATCTATTACTACAAACGAGCTACGTGACTCTTTGCTCCTAGGCAGTGCCTCAATTTTATGAGGCGCTACCTGTAACCCGAGCTCGCGACACCACGCCGACCGAACGACTCTTGGCACTCCGAGCTCGGCAAGCTCGATGGTATCGTCGAAGATAGTAATGAATAAGCATGTTTTCTCATATTTGGAGACATGAATCGGTGAAATAGTTACAGTTTGGGTTGTTTATTTAGGAGTATAAGATTATGTCATTTACTAATTTTTTTTACATTTTAAAATGTAATTTTTTTATGATCGTATCTTAATTATATATAATAATATACACAAATTTGCATTGATTATATAATGCAGTTGCCTATTTTCCGAGTTTAACCTTCAATAAAAATATATAACAGGTTTCAAGAGCACTATGTTTTGTAACCATAGATATAATAAATATTTCTATGTTTGTAACACTATTTTGGATTGGCTTTTTTGACTGATTTTGTTATTAAACTGCTAATTTGGAATCAATATAAAATAATGAGGTGCTAATTTAGCACCTCATTATTTGGTAAAGTATAAATTGTACAAATGGTTTCAATTGGAGATAAGTTGGTTGGTCAAGTTTTGCTTGTCCTGCACATATATTTTTGTAGCTTACAATAAAAATATAATAAATAAAGGCATAGGTAACAATGCAAATATCATCATAGACCTTTTGATGTCGATGTGGCTGATTTCTGGTCGAAACTCATTTAAAACATGTAATTGACATTGGATTTATTGACACGAAAACGAAGAAGAATTGCAAATAGGATCTTATACATTATTATTATCATCATTTAAAAGTCGAAAGACGTCCTCATTTGAACAGAGGTCTCTTCAAGAGTAGGTAACCACATCGACCAGTCTTGTGCGTCTTTGACCCAGCGGATTCCGACAGGATGCGGGCATCTCACTAGTTTAACCGATGACCTAAGAGATGACAGTTACGACCATAACATTTTTTTAATAAAACATTTAAACCGACTTCTAAAGCGAAACAATACAAAGCGAAAAATAACTTGTTGTACCTATTGTTTTTAGTTTTTTTGCCAAACAATAGGTTAACTATATGTTGTTATATCTATGTGTCTACCTATAATATTAGAGGAGTTTCCTAGATTTCCACTTAGGCGCGCCTATCTAGACTACAAATTTTACATTTTCAGTTTGTTTAAGTATTATTCTGATTTACCATTATGTTTCGCTCCTCAGTTTCGAAATTTCGAAACTGTGGAGTCCAATTTCGTAAGCTATTTTCGAAATTGAAAATGTACGAAACTGCATGGCAAAGGAGTGATTTCTTCGAAACACACTTCCGCATAGCGTTCCCGTGGTCTTCGCAGCACTCGCCGGCGTCGGTCCTCTCCACATAAAGAGCTAGCTTCATCAGAAAACAATACTTTATTCCAGTCCTCCAGACTCCATGAAGCACAGTTTCGAGCAAACTGAAGTCGAGTAACACGGTGCTCACGGAGTAATTTTGGGCCCCGAGCCGGGCGGTAATGCCTGATATTTGCAGCTAAAAGCCTCCTCCTGACCGTCCACAAGCTAATTTCTACTCCTCTTATTTCTTCAAGGCTCTTCTTCAGGTCCACACTTGACGCCTTTCGATTCCGCAACGCCTGACTCACTCTCGTTTTCTTCCCGAACCGCGTCTTCTTTTGACCGAACCGGTCTCTTGATATCGTTGCCAAGTCCTCTGGACAGTTGAACGACTCACATTTAGCCGCTGTGACACGTAAGTTTGCAGACAACCTTCTTCAAGTAGGGCTTTATTTTTTTTTTTTTTTAGGTTTATAATTTTACCGGCCCTTATAGCTTTATCACTCATATCAAAAAGTGGTATTTAATGTAAAAAGAAAGATTAAATTGTTTAATTTGCAGGAAATATCCAAATATTTTTACAATTTTAGTAATAAGTATAAAAATCATTTCAGCAATTCGCGCCATTAGTAAAATAATTTTACAATAATCTATATTTTACTTTTTCAAAATTGTAATTTTGAATAAAATTGGAGTGTCTGTTTGTAATATTGAAATAACCGTTTTTTACTACAAGTATATGAATATATATACGGTACATACACCGAAATAACATTTTTCACAATTTTTGTCTGTCTGCCTGTTTATTCCGGCTAATCTCTGATAGCTGGATCGATTTTGACGGGACTTTTATTGGCAGGTAGCTGATGTAATAAGGAGTAACTTAGGCTACGTTTATTTTAGAAAAATAAAGTAATGTTGGAAGGTCCAAGTACTGTCCAGTACCGCGCGCAGCTCATTGTCAATAAAAATATAATTTAATTTAGAATAAGTAAAAATAAAATGAAACTAAGTAGGTATCGGGATTTGTCCTAGTTTAAAAGGCGTCCGGGGAGCGTCCGGGCGGGGTTTTACTTGTAGTCCGAGCTTTAAAGTCTTCAAATCACCAACGGCAATTTTTCACCGATTTCTCCATGAATTGTAGACCGATTTCGAAATAACTTTTTTGTTTAGAAGGGTATGATCCCGAATTGGTCCCAAGTAAATTTGGTGAAGATCTGATGAATAAATTCGAAGATATTCATCGGAACTCTTAAAAAAGCCGGCAAATCACCAGGGATTGCATGTCTGTCTATTGTACATTAGTTTCTGCCAGCGGCTTCGTCCGCGTCAAAAGTGTTTTATCAGCCCATAGGAACATTATACCGGGATAAAAAAAGCCTATGTGCTATTTAGATGAGACTTTATCCATCTGTCTGCCATATTTCATCTTGATCCGTTTAGCCGATCCGGCGTGATTGAGTTTTTTATAATAGTATTTTATAATATTAGTAAGAAGTAAGATTACTATAGAAATTGAACACTAACTAGGTGCCACAACAAAAAAGTGTAGAAAAAACTATTTAACAAAAAAAATACAATCGTCTGCCAATTAAAAACGGTACAAAGTGAAAAATAACACCAATAGCTTTAAAAATCTTCAAATTTTGGAAATCGGTGTCAAGAAACGAATAAACGAAACCATAAAGTATAAACACAGACTGCCGAAATTGAAATAGTTCTTCACTCTGTAGTGTTTTTAATTGCAAGTCGGTCGTATATTTTTGTAAAAAATAGTATATTATGCAACTAGTGAAAAAAGGACGGATATAATGCGAGGGCCATAGATGAATCACGAACAAGTGAAGGATTCTAAAAACTGAATCACGACCGTAGGGAGTGACTGAGTGATTGAAGTGTTAGAATCCTGAGCGATGCGAGTGATTCATGGTCCTCGATATAAATCCGTTTTATTCAAGAGTTGCATACTATATTTTATACCATGACTACGAGAAATAGAAAGATTTAAGCAAAAAACACAAAGGATAATAATAAATAAATAAATGGTTAATTACCTCCAAAATTTACAAAAATAAGAAACCTCAAGGTTTCTCATTTTTTGTAAATTTAAGCTGAGCTAGGTGTGTTTCAGACGCCAGTGACCACCTCCGTTTCGTTAGGTACATAATTATAATTAATTAAACAGCAATGTAATTAATATTAGAATTACAATGCAAATAACTATTCACTAAATATCCTAGACTAAGATCAACATCATTATTAAAATCCTAAATATAAACAAACTGAAAATTAAATCGACGAAGGAGTTTGAAAGTCGAATATTCTTTGCACAAGAAGTTTGCATCGAGTATTCTATGCGCAAGGAGGTTCTATAGCATTGAGATGGAGGTAGAATATAAATATTGGTGTGTTCTAAATTCAAACACCAAGACAGTGATTAAAAGTGCTTTTTATTCACAGTTTTCAGTGAATAAAATAAGCTTTTTAGAGGGAGAATGGTATAAAATATGTTAAAACAACATTTAGTTTAAAAAAGGTATGAAAATAAAATCTGTTTAAATGTCCGGGTTGTAAGCTCTAAAATTCGGGGTTTTCACGCTCCCTGTTCTGGTTGGCACATTTTACAAATGGCAACCCTACTCCCATCCAAAGACTAACCTTGGTAAGAGTTGCTTAACCTGTGCTGGGTCACCTATCCAAAAACAAATAAACGAAAAAAAAGGGTTTACTCGAAATCGGTCAACTGGGGATCTTCTAGCGTATGCCATTCACATCTGGAGTGAGGCCATCGAGAGGCACGGGGAAGCGCTTGCCGTCCCTTTCGATATCTCGAGCTTTTGCTTTTGACAGGGTCTGGCACGAGAGCCTTATTGGTAAGCTTCCTTCATTCGGTCTGCCCAGTGGTCTGTGCGATTGGATCGCAAACTTCCTGAGGGACCGTTCTATACGAGTGGTTATTGATGGCCGCTCGTCTGACCAACTGGATATCAAAGCCGGAGTTCCTCAGGGGTCGGTACTCTCAGCAACATTGTTCTTGCTGCACATAAATGATATTCTAACTGACGGTTATGCTGACGACAGCACTGTTGCTGAGAGATACGTATCCGACGCGCGCGCTACTGGGCCTCAGATCCGTTCTCTGCGGGAGGCCATGGTTGGACGCTTGAATCTGTCCTTGAAGGCAGTCTCCGAATGTGGCGATGCCAATCTGGTCAGGTTCAACGCTGAGACCCAGGCGTGTCTTTTTTCCGCTAAATGGAGTCAGTTTCATCCGGCTCCTTCTTGCTGTGGTGTGACCGTGCCGATAACGGACCATCTTGAGCTTCTTGGCGTTACGTTGACATCAACCTTCAATTTTGGCCCATTCATTGAGGCAAACGCTTAACTGGCTGCCAAAAAGTTGGGGATCCTTGCTAAGGTGAGACGGTGCTTCACGCCAGAACAGTTGTTCAACTTGTATCAAGGGCAAGTTCGGTCATGCAGGAGTATTGCTCTAATCTCTGGGACGGATCTGACAAGCACCATCTGGATACAATAGATTCGATCGGTCGGTTTTTTATCGGTTACATTTCGGAGAGTGTGCGATCGAATTGAATGAACTAATTCCTCCTAGCTAGTTCCATCATCGGACTACAAGACGTACGACGATGCGTCATCGGTACATGGTGGACATCCCACCCATACGCGCCAAACGTTTTTCTAATATTTCTAAAAGTTCGACTGACAAGCTAAGGCGTAGTTTTGTTGTACGTGTGTGCGTTTAATTGTGTATGTATACGGCAAGGCGTAGTTTGAACCGGCGTCACCATGTTGTTTGCAACGTTCCATCTTGACTTTTTATTTGATCTGAGGTCTAAATATACAATGTATCTGACAAAACAAATATTGTAAAAGTCACACGCTGCGTCTGTCTGTATGAACGTGATAAAATGGACCAACTTAATTTATTTCGGGACGAAAACCGACAAAACTTGACTTGACTAAATTATGTCAAAAACTAATTAGGTTAGGTTAACTTCGGGCGTACAGCCGTATTGACACAACTATGCCTTAAATCATGGAATTAACAACGCATAGATAAATGAAATAATATGTAGAAAGGCTCATACCAGTTATTTTAGTTGAAGTTATTTACAATACTGAAGCCACGCATATGATAGCGTCTCTTCGTTAGAAAGAAAAACCTTATTACCGCGCCTTTTATACTTCTGTTTTATATTTTAGTATGGAACAATTAACAATTTTTCTTGTGTATCTTTCACAGGTCACGGGTTTAACAAAGCAATTATGTACTAATAAATCAACATAAAAATAAATTTAACACTAAATAGATAAATCACATAAGTTACTAAATAGATAACTAGCTTAGTAATTTATTTTACTTTCATTAACTACGTGAGAAATTACCTAAATTTTCTGAAATTTTCAATCAATGGTAGCGTTGCACTTATCGTGACGTAGTCTTAGGCCATCCTGGGGAGAGAATACCAGGCAAAGTATACGAAGTATACCATGGTTACGCCCAAAGAGTAAAATAATAACATGTTACGCCTATATTAGTGCGTTCACTGCGGTCTTATTTGTACCTATAATTGTTGCGATAGTGTCAGTGTTACGTCACTGTCATGTTAAATTAGGTTGTCTCCTTGTCATGTCATTGTCACTATTGTGAATTGTCAGTCTGTTGTCAAAAGCTATTCAGTTTGAAATTTTTCCTAAATGTTTTGTAATACATTTGCATAGCACACAAAATAACTACGTGAGTTTTCTAATAATGTAACAGAATAATTTCAGCAAAAAAAAATCAATATAATGTTCTTCAGAAATGTTTGGTGTGCGGCGGAGATGACGAATAGTCGGTACGAAAAATTAATAATTACACGTTTGATTGATGATCTTATTGAATAAATAAGGAATAAATTGGTGTTCAATTATAGTTTTGTGCATTTTAGGAGGCCACTGTTGGTCCATCCAGGTCGTGGTTGCGTCGGCAATGTGCGGTTGGTGGCCCGCAACTCTATTCACAACAGTCGGCGAGGCGGTCGGCGGACGGTCCTTGAGTCTGATCCATTGTCACAAATACAAATAGAATCTGGACCACTTTACGCTAGTGCGCTCTGGAAACCCTTCTTTTTTACAATTGGGGTGAGATTTTCTTATGTAACTAATACTAATATTCATAACATCTCACCCATATTCCCAAAAGGGTTAGGTCTACCTATAGTTTATCATGTTTACCCATTTTAATTATGTTGCATGTATTAGGGGGCAAGGCTTTTGCTATCAACCAGGCACCAATCTAGAGTGGGTTGCAATTTCTAATACACACCTACCGAGAAAAGTTCCAAAACTTCATTATTTTCTGATAAGAATCTATATACGCTTATATCACTTCCAGGTATCAGCAGTAAGTCTAACTGGCTGTGTGATATGGGAATATGAGACTCTACGAGCACATGCTTCATCATTCCTCAAAAAACCAGGAACTTGGTTGAGTGCTCAACAAAGGAAATTTAAGACACATCTTGTAAGTATAAATAAATGGTAGTTAACAAAATTTTTTATATCAATAACAAAATTTATTAAATGTGAAAATCAGTTTAAAAAAAATATCATAGCAAACTAATTAATTTGATTTGTTATGTTTTAGCAAAAAGATGAGCCAGGACCAGTAACCAAATGGTGGAGGGGACTAAGAGATAGTGAGAAAGTGTTTTATCCAATATTGGCTGCCAACGTATTGGTGTTTGGTGCCTGGAGGGTGAGGGCTCTGCAGCCCTATATGATCAAGTACTTCTGTTCAAACCCAGCAGGAAGTATGTTTTTATTACATTAAAGCAATGAGGACCGTGCATGATTTTTGGCGAATGTGAAATTTAATGAATTCACAGACCCATGAATTGTATTATGGTCTACAGTATTTATGTTAGGCTCAAAAACCGAAATAGCTCAATGAGTCCAAAAATACCTCACAATGCACCATGGCTTTTCTTCACTGCCCCAATGTATTGTGG
This sequence comes from Orthosia gracilis, assembly GCA_947562075.1. Taxonomy (NCBI): domain Eukaryota; kingdom Metazoa; phylum Arthropoda; class Insecta; order Lepidoptera; family Noctuidae; genus Orthosia; species Orthosia gracilis. The sequence goes on from OX387268.1 coordinate 48,348,056, forward strand.
TCAAATATTTGAAAGTCACAACACATTTGCCACAATATGTCACACTTGTTTGTTTTAAGTGCCATGTAGCAAACTGACGTGTTTAACATATTACATATTTTTAAACACTGTTAGTAAAATTACTTTATGTTTATTACTATTTTTATTTTATTTTATAACCAGGTTCAAGATGTCTTCCAATGTTGTTGTCTACATTCAGCCATTACTCCGTAATGCACCTGGCTGCAAATATGTATGTCCTGTACAGTTTTATGCCAGGTAAGTTTCCTTATTTTATTATTTATTAACTTATTTAATGTATTTTTAATTTTAGCCATAAAATTAGATTAATGTAACTCCAGAAAGGTATTTTTCATTAATGTCGGCCTTTGTTTCTGTTTCTGCATTACTTCATTAATTGTCATTCAAGAATGGTAACAAATTGAAGGTTTTGTCTCATAAGTTTTGTTAAATTCTTCATATTGGTGTAGCATAAGGCTAACATAGAGTACTTTTTGTATTGAAGAACTTATGACTACAAAAAAACCTACCAGGCCATTATTAGCAGATGGGCTGTGTGTATATTTGTCGAGTGAGGTTCGTCCTCCCGCCGGTAGAAACTGCCTCTTCATTAATTACTTGTTCTATTTAACAATATCCCATATATACTGCCGTTTATGCCGTCTGTTGTGCAGTGGTACATTTAGAGCTGTGGCTAGGCTGTTCATATGTAATACTATGCGTTCCTTGTATCAACTTGTCTTGAGCTCAATTTCTTCCTTCACAGTGTTTACTTGTAAATGCTTGTGCAGTTCACTAGTTTTAAGAAACCAAGTAGCGTCTGATATATTTCTAAGGACTTTGTTTTGAAATCTTTGCAATGTTTCAGTAGAATGTCCAACTCATCACGCTTCTTTTTTATGTACACTCTTCACGTCTGTTTCCTGTCCAGGTGCATGCGAAGATATTTCGCCGTTGGTGAGGCAATACTTAGTTGCCAAGTTTAACAGGGGGCACAGTAACAGACGGGTAACAGTTTGTATTAACTGAGTAATTTACACAGCAGCTTCCTCAATATCATAAACAGTATTTATAAACTCTGACAGTTTGTTGACATCTCAACTCCATACAAGATTATGGGTGGGGGTTTAGGAAATCGTTTTTGTTTGTTGTTCTTCAGCATCTAAAGAGTCAATCTGTAGTCCGCTATAAATATTGAGGGTTACAACTTAAGGCGATTGTGGAAGTTTCTTCCTCTTGTAGGTCCTAGCTGTTGGAACTCTTTGCCACTCTGGTGGTTGAGGTGTGACTGGTACGTTAGCAGAAGTAGCTGACGTCGAACTCACAAAATTTTTTTGGTCTCTTGGTGATGAAACTGCATTTTTGTCCTCAAGCTGTCTGATGTTCATCGGGTCTTGCATTTCGTTGCTTGATGTGCTACCTAGGGAATTGCATCTAGGTCGAGATAAGAACGAGCCGGGGTGGTTTACTTTAATATGATACTAATTCCTTTTTTTCTCCACAAAGCTGCAGTAGCTGCATTAGGAAAGGAACAGTTTGTGGCCATGTACTTAAGTGCTGGTGTCTTCAGCAGCTTTGCCAGCTTTCTGTACAAGGTTCTACTAAACCAGCCGGGTCTTAGTCTTGGTGCGGTAAGTGAACTATTGAATTTTATACTATCTGAAAAATCTACATGTCACGTAAACAAATCCCTATATAAAACCCTATAACCAATATAATACCTTTAAACGAGCAATTCTTTTATATTTGTATATATATAAACTTAATCTCGGAAACGGCTCCAACGATTTTTATGAAATTTTGTATGCAGGTGTTTTCGGGGCGATAAATCAATCTAGCTAGATATCATTTTTAGAAAACGTCGTTTTCGCTATTTTCACTCGAGGAGAGCTCGATCGCCCAGGTACTTAAAACTCTCACAAACGTAGTAATACAGTATGGGCTCCATACATTGTGGGCCACCATTTTCAAGACCATCGGTGTTTCAAGATTACCAGAGATAATGCCTTCAGTCCGAGCTTTACTTTTAAAACAATATAATTTGAAGAGTTTAACGTATCTACGAAGTATTAATATGATAAAACTGATGATTAGAGTAGATTTCACATGACTAAAGTTGATTTTAAATTAGTCTCTATCTAAAGAAGATTATTATTGAAAATTCTAAAATCCTGAGATCTCAGGCCAAATAAATAACCTTAATTGCGGCGATCTTTCCTGTCTTCAGTCCACTTTGTTTCCAGAACGGATTGCCGATGAAGCTTAGTAGTAATGTTCCTCTTATCTTTTGTTTCAGTCAGGGGCAATAATGTCAGTTTTGGCATATGTTTGCGTCCAATACCCAGATACAAGGCTGAGCATTATCTTCTTGCCTATGTACACATTTGCTGCAGGCACGGTAAAAATACGTTATACAATATTTTCCATTGATGATATGGGTAACATAGTTTTTATAAGGTTATCTATAACATAAAATAAACATTTTTATGTTTATGTTGCAGGCTATAAAGGTCATAATGAGCGTTGACTTAGCTGGCGTAGTTTTCGGATGGAAATTCTTTGACCACGCAGCGCATCTTGGTGGCGCTATATTCGGAATGTAAGTATAAAAAGCTTAAAGTTCTATATAGATAAATAAAAGTATGTATTATATTAGATAATAACATTGAGATATTGTTTAAGACTTTGTGCAAGATTTTTAAAAAGACGTAAAAGAACACGTAAGCTGACAAAGCGGTACTAAATACATGTTGTAAAAGGTGGGTTAGCTTAAAGATTTCGATGAATTGAAAACCTCCTTCTTTTTTTGAAGTCTGTTAAAAAAGAACGCCATTTTTAAATGACCTGGTCAGTAAAAAATGAAATGCGGTATCAAATTCTTTAAAGTTTTACTGATCAGGCCATTTCTAATATAGATTCGCCTGAATCACGTATGAAAAGTGGTAGTGGGCCATACGGTACCCATTCTGGCGTTGCGATTCAGGGACTGCGTGCACCGGCCCGGCTCTTAAAAAAATATCATATATCGCTAAGCCACCCATCTTACCTCTATGTACAATCTAGTTTATCCTTACAGTAGGTATATACTTCATTTTCAGGTCTTGGTGTCACTGGGGTACCACCAGTATATGGGGGAACAGAGATAAATTCCTGCAGTATTACCATACTCTTAGGAAAAACGATACGGGAAGATAGCAAATTAACAAACTGCCAAATACACAGTTTAACAATTTTGTTAGGAAAATTTAAAAAATGTAACAACAAATTATATTTTAATTTTTGAAAAATTATCATTTTGTTTTTATTGGTATTAGGAAATAGGATATCTGTAAGCAGAAAATGTTTGTGTAATGAAAAGAAATAAATGCTATATTTATAAATAACAACTTTACTGTAAACATAAAAACAGATATTAAAATGCCTTTAAAAATATTGACTATGTTGTGTCATAAATGGTTTCCTCAATTAGGCCTTCAGTATTTTGGCGTGGAAGTCGAAATGTTCGCCGATGTAAGTGGAGATGTAGTAGTACGAGTGATCATAACCCTCGCGCAAGTTAAGTATGACTGGCACACCGACTGACCGACACGCTTCTACCAAGTTTTCAGGGAGTAATTGCTTCTCCAAGTAAAATTGGTCACTAGCACCCTGGAAAAAGAAACAAAAGATATTTAAGGATATATGCGTTGGCCATAAGAAGACGAATAACGATCTATATTATTTATTACGGTTTAACTTTATAGATAAGGTAGCAGTCAGTTAATTATCCCAAAGCAGAAGAAATATGATCTCTGTTAGCACAAAATAAAAAATGTCATAGCATCCAAGTTCTAGGTAGTTTTCCGTCATCAGATGACATCTTTCAAGATTTTGATAAGTTACTTATCAATCATACCTGGTCAATAAGCAAAGTGAGTGGGGGTCCATCATATTTCTTGACTAGCTCAGTTGCATCCCACTCAGCCCACTTGCTTTTATCTTCTCCCAAATACCCAGTGAAGCCCTTGACACCCCATGGGCATTGCGTAGGGTTGCAGATAGGAGCAAATGCACTTGCTGATTTGTATAAACCTGGGTTTCTAAGGGTGGATACTAAAGCTCCATGACCCCCCATGCTGAAAAAAAGAGATGTTTTAAAATAGTGTAGATAGTTGAAGTTGTACCAGGACAATGTATATCCAAAACAGATTTATCAGCCTAACCAAAGCATGTTATTATTTCACAATACTAAAGCTATTTTCTTGTCTGTAATGCAGAATGTCTAAAACTTTCAGTATTATTTAAAATCTTTACCTGTGTCCCATAATGCCAATCCTGTCAGCATCAACCACATTGCCAAATGCTTGCAGGACTAATTCATACAATTCCTTGTTAAGATAACTGCCCATTCTGTAATTATTTGACCAAGGTTCTTTACTGGCATCAAGGTAGAATCCAGCTCCTACTCCAAAGTCCCAGGAATCATCATCACCGGGGATCTTCACACCTCTGGGAGATGTGTCTGGCCCCACAACAATGATGCCATGCTCTGCAGCATACCTACAAAATTTTATTTAGATTTTAAGAAAAAAACAAGTATTATAATGGCTGATGATAAGCTTCTTAATATTTTTGATAAGGACAATAATTAGCAAATTATGGTTGTAATTAACTTCCAGCTTCATAATCTACATAAATAAATTCCAGTTCAAAAGCCACATAAACACTTTTTATATCTTTATAATGGGCTAGCATTTATGTAATAATATGTAGGTATTATTATATATATAACTAGGGTACGGCAAACTATACATATATGTTGCTCGTACCCAGCTGTTAGGTGAATAAGGGCAGAGAAAACTAAAACCTTGGAGACTCGAGACTTACATGGCAACTAAAAGGAGTGCCCAGTCAGATGTAAAAGCCTAATAAGTGCCCCCTATTAGTCCACCCGCCTTTTTATGCTACCATCATTGCCATACACCATGATGCTGATTAAATCTTTTAAGGACAATTTTTTTTACCTTTGGAACCCTGATTTAGTGATGAAATTCTGTTCACTGCAAGTCAGTCCTGAGAGAAAGTATATGACGGGCAACTTGACATCACCACCCTCAGCCTGGGGCGGCAAGTATACTGAGAAGTTCATCTTACATTTTAGCTCAGAAGACTCGTGGGAGTAAACCTTCTGATAACCCCCGAATATCTTATTTGATGAAACCAATTTTAAATCTTCCATGGTGGATTTCTGTAATAATAAACATAGCATATCACATCTGTAGATATTAACCAGGTTGCCTGGAAGAGATTGTGGCATGCGATAAGGCCTCCCATTTTTCTTTTTTTTTTAAAAAAACCTTGCCTCACACTAGGAATTTCTACCTGTATCGTGGGTGCGTTTACAAACATATAAACTCACATACACAAACACCCAGAGCCGGAACAACTATCTGTAGATCATACAAATATTTGTTCCATGCGGGAATCGAACCCGCGACACGCAGCACAGCAGTCAATCGCTCAACCACTGCGCCAACCGTGCGCCCATTGTATGTGCATTACGCTTAAGTTTCTTTTTATTAATGTATTTTTGGTGTACAATAAAGCATATAATAAAATAAATTGAAGAGTTTGAGCAGTGGCATAACAATAGGGTAGCAGAGCAGAAAAATGTCACAGGCCTGACCTTAGAGCCCATAAGCGCAAAAGAACAAAATTAATTAAAAAATCAATTAAAAAATCAATTTCGTATTTAAGTTAAAATTTTGGTCAGTGGCTCATATTATGGGCGGAATTCCTAGATAGATAATTCGTGTTGGCATATGGATATATCCTACTTACTGATTACACAAATAAGGTTGGCAGATGTATAGGTTAAAATTGTTGCATAGTTTAATGTATAAAGTACATAATTCGTTTTAAAATGGCTTGGAGCATGTCATGTATATTCAACCAGAATAAGTCTGAAATGATTTTATTTTTAAAGAAACACCAACATATTCTTTTGCGATAAGATAACATTACTATTATTAAGAGAATAATTATTAACAGTTTAATATTTTGTTGGTGTACTGAACCCATGCCCATGCACAATCTAACTAGTTTATTTATTTATTTTATTATTAAAAATACAGAGTAGACTTATAAGCTACACACACTCCCGCAAAACTGCACATACAGCTTGACTGCGGGATCAATGATACTCGCTTACTTAGTTAGGTACATAATTACGCAAGTGCTTAAAATTAGAGATGCAGGAAAGTAAGAGAAAAAAAAAGGGTTAAATGTAAAAGAGTTTTTTTAGAGTTGCTCAGCTAACTGGATAGATAAAACTGAATAAATATGTGCGTTTCGATGGCGCTGCCACGGCGATATTTAAAAAAAATCCATGTCAAGATTTTTAAAAATTTTTGAAGTTGCTTCCCAAAACCATAAATTTGTCAAAGTTATGGTTTAAGGGTTTCAACGTGGCCGCCATTGAAACGCGGCGAAGCGCGGCCACGGAGATTTTCAAAAATAAGCAATGCAGAAACCTGAATTTTAGATAAATATAGATTGATTTTGTATAAAAATAGAAAAAAATCTTAGGTTAATATTTTAGAAGCTGTAAGTCTAAAATCCCATGGCCGCGCCATTGTAACGGTGAAAAAAACGTTATCGCCAATATTTCGCTGAAAAGGCATCGCATACGTCTGAAGGTTTTTGTAAAACCTTGATTTGAATTTGTCAAAATATGTGAAAATACACAAAAAATATCCTAACTACAAATATTCGGGACCATGACCTTGAAAATTAACATAACATTCGGCAAATCATGTAAAAATTTAACCATGACGTAAGGCGATTAAGCGGTTCCGACCGGTCAAACTTTAATAAATTATGCAATCTATTAGACCGGCGATGTGTTGATTGATTCAGTAAAATAAAATAAATAGTACATACGTTGATTTGGGATTACCTGCCCTAGACTGTCACGAAAAACTGAAGCACTAAATTAACTATACGAAGAATGGGGCGATAAGCGATTGCCAGTGCGTGAGCACCGATATTCCTCTCCAATACCAAAGAACTAGGTACAGTCGTACACTTACTGATACTGAATGACAATTATTTCACAAAATATTTTATCAAAATTTTATAATGTAAAATTCTGATTTTGATTAAAATGACAGTGACAGTGACATTCTAGTGCTGGGCTGACAGTGACACTGGCATGTTTGACATAACTTTTTTTTAATAATATATTTTTATGACCATAGCTTTAGTCTGGTGTGGTACACTGATAGATCCAAAACGGAATCAGGTACAGGATCGAGAATATACGCAAAAGGTTACAAATGCAGCAAAAGCTTAGGGAAGATGGCAACTGTATTCCAAGCAGAAACATATGCCAAAATAACCTGTGCTCAAGATAGAGGAACCAGAGGTAAATCCATTATATTCTTAGTAACAGTCAGGCTGTCTTAGTAGCAATCAAAGCCATGGCATTGTACAAAGTAGACTTCAGACTTATTCTGGATGCTATCCAAACTCTTAAACAGGCTTGGGAAGCATAGATTGATGTGGGTCCCTGGGCACAAAGGAATCCATGGCAATGAAGTGGCATAGTGGAACTGCTGGCAAAAGAGGGCTCAGCAAATGATTTTGAGGGTCCAGAACCATGTGTAGGCGTTTTGACGTGTCTCGTAAAAGCCACATTTAGGGAGTTTGCAGATCACAGACAACGTAACGAACACATTGGCTGTCTAATACCGGTCTGCAACACTCAAAGAAATTCCTGGGCTCTGCGTTCAAAGCGCGGGAATGCTTTGGAATATGAGCAGTGGGCAAATCCGCTACCTGCTTGGGACCATTACTGGGCACTTTGGAACCAACTACATAATTATGAAGATGGGACTAACTACGACAACCATGTGCAGGTTGTGTGGGGAACATACGGAACGCATGGAGCTCCTTCTGTGTACATGCAATGCTTTGGCTGGTATGCGAATGAGTCTCCTATATGCTCCCCCTGGTGGATTCCCGCATTGTCGAGGCGGGGGGCCTCAGTAACCGTGGCTTGGTCATCCACGGTGAAGCGAAGAGGAACCCGAGGAGGAGCCGCTCGTCAGGACTCTTGATAAGCCGACGACGTAGCGGCCAACGTGTTGGTTGCGACATCGCAACTGAGGCGGGCTGGGATGTCGTATGGGGCCTCCCTAGCCCATACGATATCTGGGCTGATGGTTGGAGGCCGCGGCGGGAGAGGAATGCCAGTAAAGCGTTGGCCGCACTCCTTATCCTCTGCGGCCTAAAAATTATTTCGTTTTGGGCTATATTTACCGAGTTTCAGCCCTTATATTTTCATCATGAGTGAATTTAATAGTGGGCTCATGGAGTCATCTACTTCCGATGCCAATTTAAAGCGGAAAAGCTCTTGTACGCATGATGATGAGCCAAGATTCCCAAGATTTACGGTTCCTAATTAACGTTGATCAAAAGTGGGGTGATTATACATCCTTGACGAACGCCTACACTGGGATGAAAGTTATTCGATAATACGCCATCTATCCTCACTGACGCTGTTCCATCTTCATAAAGACGACTCAAGGTGTTTGGGCGTGCCCAAACTGTGCGTGGCAAGAAGGGTTCTCCACAGTAGGTACTGGCCAATTCACCTTTGAAACGCCTTGGAGAAGCCAATAAAGCAAATACACTGGCCTTCAAAAGCAAACAGAACAGAACATAGGATGCAAGACTAAACGACTCGACCATTTCAGCACATCGCACCACCTCGGACCTTCACCACCACCTTAACACGCCATTTTACAGAAGACCTGCCTAGGATAAGCCAAGATGAAATCGAGGCGGCTCTCAAACAGCTTAAAAATGGAAAAGCTCCGGGCGAGGACCGGATTACAACTTAGCTCCTGAAAGCGGGAGGACGACCGGTACTGAAAGAGCTTGGAGAGCTCTTCAACTCTGTTCTGTTCTCTAGGATAACAGTGGAGTTGAAGAATTGAACGAATAGAAGAGTTACAGGACCCATTTCGCTTTTCAGCCACCTATATAAGTTATTTTCGAGAGTCGTCACAAATCGAGTTTGAGCCACCAGAGCACGCCGGGTTCCGAGGAGGATATAACACCATAGACCACATCCACACAGTGGGGCAAATTATACAGAAGTCTGAAGAGTTTAATCGGCCTCTACGAGAAGGCTTTTGACTCTGTCTCTGCAGCGATGGCAATTTGACTGGCAATACATCAAAGTACCTACTGATATGTCTTTATGAAAACGCAAGACTGACCGTTCAAATTCAGGACCGGCAAACTAAGCATATCTCACTTATCGCTCTCTTTCGTATTACCTATTATATTATTTTTTGATCTGACTGCGTTGAGGTGTTAGACAAGGGGACGTTATTTCCAGTTGTTTAGGACCGCGGTGGAGGATATCTTTAAGATGCTGGACTGGGGCGGACGTGGCATTAATATAAGCGGCGTGTTCATCTCACACTTGATATTTGCGGATGACATCGTCATAACGGCAGAATTGCGGCATGACTTGCAGCTGATACTGGACAGCCTAGCTCATTCTTCTGCACGCCACGCACAGCATCCGGATGAATTTGGAAAAAACACAGTTTATGTTCAATTCACACGACACTCCGGAGCGATTGTAGTCAATGGCAATGCTCTCAAGAATACGTTTACCTCGGGCAAACTCTGCAGTTTGGTAAGAACAACTTTGAGGAGGCTAACAGAAGAATACAGTTGGGTTAGGTGGCGTTTGGAAAATTTTGTTGAATGTTCTCGTCACGTATTCCACAGAGCCTGAAGCAGGGGCGTAGCTAACGCGGTATCAGCCGTATCAATTATACGGGGCCCCCGAGCTACAAGGGCCCCGAGTTGTGGAAAATGTTACCCACAATCTCAAATTCATCGTGATTAGAGGTCCTTCAGGAATTATAACATTCTCTCAGTCAAATCACAATGGAAACTTAACCGATTCCATTCAAGGTTCTCTCATTTTTAGGCCTGTTTCGTTCGTTCTTCATGACCATATATTTATTTAATTATGGCACTCCAATGACTTATTCACTAATACATTCTTTGGAGTACTATTACAAATTAAACTTAAATCTAGAGTGAACTTGTCACTTACAGGTGTGCACAGCACTTACATTTTTCAAGTTTTATAATATTACTTTAGTACATATAGGCTAACATAGAGTATATATAGGTAAAAAAAAGACTACATCTATTTTGTTGCTCTAAATATTAACACAATCAATGACAAAATAAAAAGTTATTAAGTAATTAATAATAATATTATATGAGTTAGTGATTAATAATAATGTAGATATAGATTTTAACTGCGGACACTGTGAAAATTGTTCGCGAAGTTGCGATAGCTTGTTGGCGAAGATGTCAACGCTATTAGAACGTGTATGGAGCTAAATTATGTTATTATATGTTAACCATGTCACGAATCGAGACTCCTATTTTATTTATTTTGTAAGAAACATAGTCTTCCTTTTGGTTTTAGCTGCAACTGGGTAAAACGGTCCCCCAACAAAATGTGAAACAGGGCACACATATAGGACTAGCTACGCCACTGGCCTGAAGACCAAAGTCCTCAACTAGTGTGTCCTACTTGTTATGACCCTCGGGGCCGAGACGTGGACAGTCACGATTCAGCTGATCCATCAGGTCAAAGTCACTCAGCGAGCTATAGAAAGAGCTATGATTTGAGTCTCTCTAAGGAATCGAATCCGAAACGAGGTAATCCGGCAGAGAAAAAAGTTGTCGACATAGTTCACAGAATAAGCAAGCTGAAGTGGCAACGGGCCGGTCATATAACGGGACCTACTGACTGAGCGACGATCTTCACAGGGCACTTGCAACCGTGTATAGTATCACGGAAGCTATGAAATGCTCACCTATTAATGCTCTTCAGGAAGAATGTTTAGAGTCCCCACTTCACCTAGGTAGGTAGACAATATCGCTGTGATAGTTTTTTAAAAAGTCATCCAGAATAAGTCTCAACTTCTTCTCAGTACACTTTGTGAGTTAATCCCAATCGTCCTCAAAATTCTCCTATATTTGTTATCAGCTTCAAGAAATATAATAATATGCACATTTCTTTATTCCAGTCAAAAACAAACTCTCTATTTGAGGTAAATTTTGACTCCTTACTCTTCCAACCTAAAATTTTTCTTAACTTTAGTATATCTAAACTTGACCCTGCTGCTAATGATACCTATATTCAACAGAATTCTATCTGAGGACTGTCACGACTGCCTCACGATATTTACAGACGCTTCTTAGTTGTCAGATGATATCAATGTCGGTTCTGCTGCCATGCTGTGTGGATCCCAAAATTCAAAATTATTCTGAATGTTCGTAGTTTCCATTTGGCTCTATTTGTACCGGGGAAGCAATAGCTCTTCTGGAAGCGGTTTCCTTTATTGATTCGCATGGACTATTCTATTCTTCTCTGGAACGCGCTTCCTTTCGAAATCAGGACGACCACCAGTCAATATGCTTTCAAGCGTAAATTGCGGGTTTATTTTCAACGGGGAGAAGGGACATCTCGGTAACTTCTATTCCTTACTTTATTAAAATATATATTTTTTTATTTAGGTAACTATGTATTATACAAAATATATATATGTAAGTGTATTTTAAGCAACTTATTATTCGTATCTTTTTGTTTTACTTTTTTGCTGGTCGCAATTTAAATAATGCACCTGCCATGTTATCTCTTCACCACCCTTGGTTGACTGGTAGAGAATGCCTAAGGCATTAAGTCTGACATTGTACCTTTGTGCATGAAGTTTTAAATAAATAAATAAATGGACTCAACAAATCCCTAATTCTCTCCGATTCTCTTAGCTGCTTTCAGAATTTATGAAATCGCCTTTTACCTCTCGTCACAATTTTGTCCTTGTTTTACAGATTTATACACTGTTTAGGCAAAGAGATTGCACTGGCTTGGATCCCTAGTCACTCTGGTATCGTTGGTAACGAGAATGCGGGCTCGATTGCCAAGTCGACTACTCGAAATGGAATCGAATCATGTTCATCTTGTTACCCCCGTGATTTGCGCTGCCTTGCTAAACCAGAGATGATGAAGTGTTGGCATACCCATTGCCAAAAGGCTCGTTTATTGAAAGGAAAATATTATGGCTCTATCCATATACATTATAGCAAACCTATCTCCATATACATTGTAGCATTGGTTTAGCAAACTTAAATTTTAATTATAGTAGCTACCTCTGTTATAATTCGACTCCGACTTGGATTTGTTTGCACTCCTGCATTTTTTGGCCAAAATCCTTGAGGCTCAAAATGAGAGACAATTCTTTGAGTGAATGCGGTCTAGCAGGGGGTACTCTGGAGCACTTATTTTTTTCTTGTCCTCATTTAACTATTCCCCTTTATGACTTGCTCCCTGATAACATTATCCGCCCAATTAACATTCCGTTCCTATTATCTTTAGTCCGTTCCCCCGCAGCACAGATAATATAATACTAGCATACAGATGCCTCATCCCATACAAAGAAATCTTGCCGACGTAACTAGCGTTTTACGTCTGATTAAATTGATTATTTTTTATCCATCAATCACGTTCGGTCCCGTTCCACGGCAATAGATAGATGGTGTTAGCAGCAACTTGCAAGTAAAATGTCTACTCGGTTCATGAATATTTTTTTCTTTAAATACAGTTAAGGTTTGTTTTATAGTATTTTTTTGTACGTTTTACAGTTTCTTTGCACTAAAATTTGTTACAATGCAAATTTTAACAATCGAGTGGAATGCGTCAGAAATTTAAAGCCGCGTCATCTATTGGCATTAATTTTAAATGATCCTTTCAAATAATCTTTGAAATGTGAATTATGAGCCCAATAATCCATAGGTAAATTTTGTGCTAAGGAGAGATGATTAAACAATCACGCGCCATCTATTATAGTACCTATTGAACCAAATTTTCTTTCTTAGCGCTGAGACCTGAGACCCCGTGCCCGCAGTAAAAATACTTTAAATATTAACAAAATCCAACTGTAGCTATAGTATTTCTATTTATGTATTATATACCTGATGTTTTAACATTTATTTTGTTCCGTTCTATGTTTTAACCAAAATTGGTTTGTCCTTTTTTTAGCATGGTGAACAATGGAGGTCATTGTTATTTGTTACAAACACTGATCAATAGTTAAGTTTATGACAGTATTCTTAATAGTAAACTGACTATCACCAACTTACCTTGACTTTGGCAAAATCGTCGAATGTTCATCGATGGAGCTATAAACATGGTGATAATTAGATGTCGTGTGTGAAATGAAATGTTATTTATTTTTATTTTTTTCAATTATTATCTTGCGATCGGCTTTCGCGATGTGCGCGTGATTGTCAAGTGAGGTTCATTCTCCTAGCGGAGGAAACCACCCCTTCATTATTTACTAGCTTTATTTAACAAGGTCCCATAAATATTGGCGCTTGAGCCTTCTGTCGTCTAGTGGCACATTTAGAGCGGTGGCTAAGCTGTTATTGTGCGACATTATACGGTTTTTGTATCTCATTGTTTTGAGCTCAATTTTCTCTTTTACGGTTGCTACTTGGAGACGCTCGTGGAGTTCGCTGGTTTTAAGAAATCAAGCTGCATCTGATATGTTTCTAAGTACTTTGTTCTGAAACCGCTGCAATATTTCCACATTGCTATTTTTTGCTGATCCCTACAGTTCAATACCTTAAGACCTGACGGGTACTAATACTGCTTTGTAGAGGAGTTTGTTCTCCAGAGACACGTGTGAGTTCCTCCCTAAGAGCCAGTTAATTTTTCTGAGAAGTAGGTATGTCCAGTTCATCACGCTTCTTTCCTATATGTGCTCTCCATGTCTGTTTCCTGTCTAGGTGCATGCCGAGATATTTTGCAGTTTCATTAAGAGGCAGCACGTCGTTGCCAAGTTTGCTTTCTTAGAGTGAATGTCACATGCGTTGATTTATTGGCACTTGCCTTAATGCGCCACTTTCCCATCCATTCATCCACTTTGTCGAGGTGTTCTTGTAGTGTAGCAGAAGCCACATGAGGATCCTAATCTGCAAAGGGCGGCAGTGTCATCTGCATACGTTGCGGCAACTATGTGTTCAGGCGTGGGTATATCTGCAGTGTAAATAAGAAATAAGGTTGAGCCCAGGAATGAACCTTAGGGTACACCTGCTGTTATATAGTAGAATTTTGAGTAGTCGTCGTTCACTCATACTCGAAATAGTCTTTTCTCAAGTATGATTTCAGAAGAGAGTATAAGTTGTGAGGCAGCTGACTTTTCATTTTAAACAACAAGCCCTGATGCCAAACCCTATCAAAAGCCTATTGTACGACAAGAAACACTGTTAAGCAATACTGTTTCTTTTCTAGTGTTTCTCTTATAGATGTGGTAGTTTAATGTTATTTTCAAGCAGAATTTGTCTCAACCGCCGTGAGATAAGCTTTTCACATAATTTTGAAATTATAGGCAACAGACTTATGGGCCTATACGATGCTACTTGGTGTGGTGGCTTGCCCGCTTTAGGTATCATGATTATTTCGGATATCTTCCACACTTTTGGATTATATTCTGTTCTTGAAATGCCATTAAAGAGCTGGGTAATAAAGACTACGCCTTTTTTGGGAAGTTGTCGTAAGATCTCTGCTGTCACCAAGCAGAAACCTGGTGCCTTACTAAGTTCCAATTTTTTTATATCCCTTTGTACTTCTCGAGGTGAGCAACTAGGCAATGAGAGGCTGTGCTGAAGGTCTGCTCCCAGATAGTCCTGGATTTCATTGTCATACTTTAAACTTCAGCTAAAAAGGAGGCAAAAGCCTCGGCACGGTCTTTGTCAGTTTTAGCCCAAGTGATACTTTGTAGTTTACTATCTTTTACAGTTTGCCACAGTGAGTATTAGTTTTAAGCTGAAGTATTCAAGTTCTCTAGTTTATTTTTAATTATTTCATTCTCAATCTCTTTTAGGTACTGTTTTAACTCGGTGGCTGCCTTATTGAAAGCTCTTTTGTCCGAAGAATGGCAGGTGTTATGCCAAACTCTTCTTAGCATTCTTTTTCCTAGAACCTTCGTTTTAACCTCTTTAGGGATATTTTTAGTACCTGATTGGAGATGTCTGTGGTGTACATTTCCACGATGCAGTCTGTATTAACTGAGTAATATACACAGCAGCTTCTTCAGAGCTACCTTCAAATTTACGTTGTTCTCAATATATTCTCTGAATGCCACCCAGTCTGTCTTATTATTACAGAGATATTGCCTCATCGGTGTTTCAATTAGATACATACTTATGGTAGCTGTCATTAGGGTATGATCTGAGCTACTATATTGGCAACTTTCTACACCCAGGTAAAAGTTGGAAAATCCATTATATACGAAGAAGTCAGTGAAATGTTAAATAAAACACAGTACATACATATCACCATATTGTTATTTGACAGGCTCAGAAGAAAATAACATTAGGCTGAACATATTTCGAGATTGCTTTTAGTCTGTTATATTTAAAATAAAGATGCACTACTACTTTATACAATAAAAAATATGATCTACAAGTAATTGAACTTAACATTAAACTATTGTTCATTCTTACTCTTGTTTGTTTTCCATGACAAATATGTATTCCAAAACAAAGCAACTGTTTGAACTAATAAAACTTGATATTGTAGGGGCACATAAGCAAAATTTACTATCTGTACCCATGGCCAAAGTAAATAATTTGATTTTAAAACATCTAAGTAATTAGCTTCTAAATCACTGATAATTTTATCTGAGCTCTTACCTTGCATAAATGCTACTGCACTAAGAATACCAAGCAAAAATAGTGGTGCAAATACAATCTGATCAATAAACACTTTCTTCAAGGCTACAGTTGTGCCTTTGGATCCAACATACTTGTATAATGCTCCATACCAAACATGCAATGCAGGCCCCTGAAATGATAAAGCAAAATGCATTATGTGTTTAGCTATTAGAACCATTAGCGTTATTCACCCCATTATACGCATACATATAAGGCAGAAGATGTTGGATACAGGTAGGATACTTCTCTAGACACTACAACTAATAGTATAGTCTCTAGCATGTAAATTGGCAAGGTTTTGGGTAGTGGGAGTAAGTTCACGCATAGTGTGCAAATTGAACAACCACCATATAGAGCAAACGGAACCCCGCATTTTGCCTAATAACCAAAGAGATCTAAAAACAACTTGTGCGCATCTAACGACTCTTGCCAAGTTACGTGCCAACAACTATACCGTACCAACAAACAATTATTGTTAGAATGAACAATAGGATTTGTTTTGAATAGATTTTTTTTATAAAAATGACTGATCCAAGAAAAACTGCCCAAGAATAAATTACTTACCCCTACAAAAAATCCTATAGAAGAAAACCTTAATGTCCTCATAAGGTCTACATTAGAGATTCGATTGCGTTCGATAAAGGTTTGACTGATTAAATCACCCGAGCCCATTAGAGCTCCAGTCTGTACTGCTTGTACTAAATACGGTCTTCTACGTAAAACGTCTTTGTACATTTTAAATGCACCACGCAAATTCATGATTACTTGAGTCTTCACACATTCATATCCCAACAGTATCTAATTACGAACACTTAAACCGTATTATAAAATGTTTATAGTGCAGTATTATTCTTCTCAAAATCCATGGGTATGAAAATATTAGATTGACCGATTTGATTGGTTGGTTTTGATTGTCCAGGAAGAACCCCTGGAGGACCCGTTAAGTTCTGGTTCTGACGAGTTGAATCGGATTTTCAATGACGGTACAGGTTATTGGATGACAGGATCAAAGATTAGGTACTTTTATATACTGGACAGGATCATAGATAACCACAGAAAAAATAACTTCAACTCTTCAATAATGGTATTTGTACTGGCCGGTAGGTACTGGCTTTCGGGCTTTTGTTGGCTTTCGCAAAGTCGCACATGAAATGGAATTCTCATCAAAATTATTTCTGTCATTAAGACAATAATGTCCTTGCCGTGACATTGACGGTCTAAGGCTTAGCACGCACTGTGGTTTTAATCCATGGGATTTTTTTCCGCCCAAAGCTGTACGCACTTGCGGTAATAAAACCGCGCGATAAAAAAGCCGGAACAATCTGTGTTTTTCTCAGAACAGTGCGTCTAAGCAAAAACGCGCTACAAGCTCTCTAAAAAAGCGCTAGAAAGCGCTAAATGATTGCTTTCAAAAAAGCGCTGTATTCAGCGCCAAATTCAAACAAATTTTGATAACGGCACATCCATTTTTATTATTATCTCACTGCACAATTCGTAAAGTGACTCAGAATAAAATTATGGAAATTTCGAAGATTAAATTGTTATTATAAACAGTGGTAGTTGACAATTGATTTTCTATTGATAAACACCTGATTCAAGTTTCATCACAGTTGACCCCTCGACGGAACCACACTTACGTGGCGTGGCGTGTCGTGGCGCCTTCCGACGCTGTTCATTGGCTACAATACTCGTTGCGTTATGACGAAGGCTGGAATACAGTCGTTTCATTGGTGGGACCCGCGCCACGCCACGCCACGACACGTAAGTGTGGTTCCGACTTTGAGTTAATGTTTATTTCATAGATTTAGGTTTATTTAGTAGGCGATTTCGACGTTGTATCAAAAGGTCTCCGTCAACAACCAAGCTGTATTTTTTTTTTGACTTGGATACTAGTCCTTTTGCTTGTCATTAATTGAAAGTAAGTAAGTAAGTATTTATAGATATCTTTTATAATCATATAAATATTGTTTATCACAATAAAGATCTAATTCCACTATTACTATTATATGATGAATCTTGTAACATTTCACATGACGTACCATATTGTGGTCATTAGGAATAAAGACCACAATATGAAACGGATAGTGCTTCAATACAACCATTAGCAATAATCAGGTTATAATATCAAATAACTTACGTGAATCTTGTGCAGTCCATCTTTCACAAAATATAACAATTCATGAAAACAATATCACTATCACAATTACAACATAATATCTGGCCTGTACTGGCTCATAGTTCACAACCAAGTGTCTCAATTTACGAATTACACACTATTTATAGTAAAGAGCCGACTTGTCTCAATACGTCAAATGTGAGATAACCCCACCATTTTCTACATTGCTATAATAATCTCACAATTAGGAAAATAATCAATTCTGAAGTAATGAAACCTTTTTAAAACGTATCAAGTCAATTAAGGAATTTAATATCGCCCATTTAGTCATTCTTAATCAATATTCGAAAGAATATTGATACTAACTGACAGTCTTGTACCAATTGTCTCAAATGACTTATAATACTAAAATAGCAATATAAAATCCAGGATACATCATAATGATCATTACAAATTACTTAATAATTTATAGGAATATCATGACTGTGGCTTTAATGTAAATTTAGAGTTATTTCCTGTCCACACAACAATATTTACTTAAGTGGGTACTCTAACAATTGTAGGTATTTGACAACACAATAATAATTTAGATAGGTACTTCGACATTTGTCGGTAGATGCTTAATAAATAATGACAGTTTGTATTTTGTAAAGAAAGAAAGTTGTACCAAACCATTGTTCTTAAAAAGTGAAAATTAATCATTTAATGACGCCACACGTACTTCATATTCTAACACGTTCATTCATAAACATCCTCAGCACGGCTTTTGTAATAAAATAGTCGGCTATTGTAGCGAAACAAATAATGTAAAATTAAACCACAAACGTGAATATTGTCTTGGGAGACTTGTATCTACATATTTATGGAAACTAAACTGTAAAGAATCTGTTTACATATGACGAAAATAATTTTTATAATTGGCGCTGGCATTTTATCCGGCGCCACTATTGCCCCCGCCCTGGCTCGGCCCTGGGTACCAAGCACGTTACGGTTGTAAAGACGGCAACGCACTTATGTGTCGTGGCGTGGCATGGCGCATTCTGACGCAGTTGATTGGCTACAAAACGGCTACAAACTCGTTGTGTTATGACGTAGGCTGAAATAGAGTTGATTTATGGATCTCGCGCCATGCCACGCCACGTCACGTAGGTGTGTTTCCGTCTCAAATTGTAAGTGGCAGATAGTCAAATACTACGTGAGACATTTTAAAAAGTTACATTTTCATGAGAAAAGTTACATTACCTTAATTTTATGTGGAAAACGACACTAAGGATTAACACGCATTTCGATTTGGAGCTACGCTATTTTTGTATCTTTCAACCTGTTCATAGAGCTCAAAATATTCGCGCAAATTTAATGCGCGCCGCGGTGTGGTGGGTTCTGTGGCAAAACAGCGATTTTTTGCGGTATTATTGCCGCGCGAATTTTTACCGCAATGCGAATTACAATGAGGGTATTCTGAAATCATGTACACTAGGTGGCATCACTGAGACGTGAGGTCCAAGCTGCTGTCAAATGCTTATGTTTTTTGACATTAGTCAAATTGACGTCAAGCAAGTTGATGTCATAAGTTAAATTTTCCAAGTAAAAGACCTCTCACCAATGTGGCGCCAACTAGTGGCGTGAATTTTCTTAAAAACCCTCATTCCATAAGTCGCAGAATGGTCGGAAAAATCGCACCAATAAAAACCGTAGTGCGTGCTAAGCCTAAATACGCTCACTCGTTCGTCGGCAGCTCGCCGGAGTATGAAATACGTCAATTTGTATATTATTACTTTACTCTTTGAATTTGTATGTCACAAAATCAGGTGCGACAACACGACGAACGAAAACTTTCATAGATGCGTTCCGTTTCACAATTGTTTCTTGTTTTCTGGAAAATATTTCAATATTTTTGATTAAGTCCTAAAAGTAACAAGTTACATTTTGATTCGTGTTACATGGAGGTTAAATCAGAAGTTTAAGAGTAACGTAAGATGTAACTAAAGTTACATTCTGGCAACGCTGGCCTTACTGCTTGCATTGCGTTGCCGCAAAGCCCAAGATTTAACCAAAGATTACTATTATATACTGGGTACATTCCATTTATTATTATATTACTCTTTGCTGGGAACTCAACGAATTCGTATCATAGGGGCAGTGCACATTATACAACAATGCAGAAACCACTTTTTGTAGTATTTTCATTTATTCACAAACATAAATACTACTTGACTGTTTTAAAGTCGTTAGTGCCGTCCCCAATATTTACTGGGTATTTTTTCTAAAAACTGGCAACACGGTCGTGAGAGTGAGATGTTCGTGTTATCGTAATTCATAAATTCTTCTGGGATTGTCTAAGTTTTGCATTATAATTTCTGGTTCACGTTGTAAAACCGTTGACTAAATTGGACTATTAAAATGGATAAAAGGAAACTATCGACTGCGGGGGACAGCCTGTATCAAATACTACAAGTCCCAAAAACTGCTACACAAGACGATGTCAAGAAAAGCTATCGGAAATTAGCGTTAAAATACCATCCCGATAAAAATCCTAACAATCCCGAAGCTGCCGATAAATTTAAAGAAGTAAATCGTGCACATACGATACTAAGTGATGCTACGAAACGGAATATATACGATAATTATGGATCTCTCGGGCTGTATATCGCTGAGCAATTCGGAGAAGAAAACGTCAACGCCTATTTCGTTGTGACAAGCACTTGGTGCAAGGCCCTGTTTATCGTATGCGGCATTTTGACCGGATGCTATTTCTGCTGCTGCCTATGCTGTTGTTGCAACTGCTGCTGCGGCAAGTGCAAGCCGCGCCCTCCTGAGGAATCTGGAGATTACCACACGCTGGAGAGGGATGACTCAGATGGCGTGGCCGTGACTGTGCAGCCGGGTGGAGAAGGACGTCCCAAGGGAGATCAGGCGCCTCCCATCGCCATGCCTGCGCCTGCTCCAGCTGGAGCTTCAGAAAACACCGGTTTGAACACAGGTGGGGTCAATTATGGAATTTCAAATTAAACTAGCTAAAACAGAACTACATCAAAATGTCAACCCCTTATTTAAGTATCTTTAATTATTTTTCGGCTATATTACAGGTTACTAACAAAATAGGTAGAGATTCAGTGAGTTATTATTCTGTATAATTGTCATGTCATTTGTAAATCAGAATGGTTGTCGGGAAATGATTATACTCTCTATGCAGAATCATGTAATGAATCATTTGTTATGAGTAAGATTATATATACAGCCTGAGTCTCACACCGTTGCAAAATTATTACCATGGATTTAGTACATAGTTCTGGACCCCCTAGTGTTGGAATTTTTCGTAGGTATTTTCCTATGCTTGAGAGGTTTTATTTTTTTTACAGCAATAAAAATAAAATTAAAAAGCGCTATCTGAACACCTCATTTCCTAATGTTCACAATAGATGTCAACGCTGCCGGCGGTGTAGTACCTACACACGCCGCGCCGCCCGCACTTTTTCTCTTTGTGGGTGAGTCAAAAAAGGTCAATAATTAAAAACCTAACTGAGCAATTAGGAATAACGACTTTGAACCGATAACAGTAAAAAAAATCCAACACTATACTCCATTTGTTTAGGTAGTTAACTAAATGTAAACAATCTTAACATGTCTTTTATCTAAAAAAATGTCTAAAACTTGAATCTAAAAATGTTTACAATTAGGTATTTACTTAAACCGATGTTAGGTAAGTAACTAAATTTAAATAATATTTGTTGGTCTTTTATACGATTTATTTTATATAAAAAGACATATCAAGATTGTTTACCTTTAGTTAACTACCTAAACAAATGGAGTATAGGGGTCTAGAATCATGTACTGAATACATGGGATTTTATTTTTGCATCAATGTCAGACACACTGAATATTTGATCATAACATTGTTATATAATAAGAATAAAAAATAACTTTCATAGATTACTTCATTTCACTTAGATAAATAGGTACAATACCTTATAAATTTATTATATATCAAATTCAAATAATGTTTTATGTCCAGCTAGTTAGCTTTATACATATTGATATACTTGTTTCTCTATTTATACGCAGGCTAGTGTTATAGTGGTTTCTCTTAAAGTTAGAGTGGGTTTTAAGGATTGTAATAAATACATTCACATTTAGCAACATTATTTTAAATATTAATAAAGGTACACAAATAAAAATTTGACCTTGATATTTAAATGCCGATGTAAGCTAGAAACAACAAAAAGAAAGTGTTAAAAACATCCTTCGTCTGGTGACAAGGTGTATTCTACCAACATGTAAACTGAAGTAGATTCAGTCTGAACATGAGCCCATAGGCATAAGAGTATAATATCATGTTTGTATGATTAACAAAATTAAAATACGATGCTGCCACATTAATGAAGTGGATTGTAGTTTTTTATTATTTGAAAAGAAGCATCCAATTTATTAGGTAATTGATATTGTTTTTTACACTATTTCCATGATTAACATTTTCATTTTACATAATAACATTATTTAAGTAAAATGGTATGTCCGTCACCGACGCGAAAAATAATACCATGGCTTTTGAACATGATTCTGGACCCCTTATCCCTGGTTTACCACGTTTCGACTATTGCATAATTAATGTGACATTGTCAAGCACTTCTGCTGTGATTGGTTGAATGAATTTTCAACAGCCAATCACAGCAGATAACGCATGCTTGACAAATTTGTCACATTAATTTTGCGATAAATCAAAAAGTGGGAAACCGGAGTTTAGTGTTTTATCAGTTATGATTTTTTTTTATCTCCTACCTTATTTAAAAAAAAAAATAGCAACGAAAGTAAAATTCAAAAGCGCTACCTATCAGCTGATTTCCCTTGTTTGGCAAACCAACAAAGGGGAATAATTAAAAATCTAATTGAGCTAGATAGGATTAACGATTTTCATCTTTTACCAGTAAACATTCCAACACTAAGGCTCCAGAATCATGTATTGAATCCATGGTATTTCTTTCGCGTCAGTGGCAGACACCCTGTATTACATAGGTACTCAGGTGCTGCATCTTGCACTATAGACTCACATACAATGAGGTGTTGGTACTGGTCTTTTTCCACTACTCTTGCATTGTTAAACTAATAGCATTAGTACTTATGCTTGATTATAATATTATAAAAAACTTCAATTTGGCCTTAAAACTAATATTATAAGAGTGAAGCTAGTTATTGGACTAATTTGTAGTCAGTTGGAGATAATGTACAGACTTTTAGATAAATATTAATATCATACCTACATGATACACAAGACATTGATGAGATGTTAACATTGAATTTTAGAGTACATTAGTGGCAAAAAATCAGTATCGAATATTGCCTAATATCAGCTATATACCTTTATATTTACCTCACATGTTAATTATTTGATCTTCTATGAGCAATTATAACCAGCTTGTGGTATAAGCATTTGATCAGGACTTAGGCTCTAGACAGACGGATTGCATTTCAACTGCAATCCAACTGCAAATTTGCAGTTCGGATGCAGTTTGTATGCAGTTGACACGACTGCAATAGAACTGCAAACCAACCGTCCGGTCCAATTGGAGTCGGCGTGCAGTCGTGTGAACTGCACACCGACTGCAATCGGACTGCAATTATTATTATCGGCAGAAGAAAGGATTGCAATTACTTTGAGGTAAGCTTTTAACAATTTTAAACATTATTATTTATATTGCAAAGCTCGATCTGTCGCCATTGAATAGGCGTTATGAATTAAATTACAAAAATAGTTACTTAAAAAATATATATGTATATAAACAGAAGAAAATGATTAACCGAATACGTCGTTTATGTATGAGCTATCATCGCTGCAATTATGATAACCGTGCAGTCCAATTGCAGTCGGTGTGCAGTTCACACGACTGCACGCCGACTGCAATTGGACCGCACGGTTGGTTTGCAGTTCTATTGCAGTCGTGTCAACTGCATTCAAACTGCATCCGAACTGCAGATTTGCAGTTGAAATGCAGTCCGTCTGTCTAGAGCCTTAGACTCATGGTATTTAACTTCTTTGACGAAATATCTAATCACAGTATTTATGTATTTATAACATTGAGTTAAGCATTTTAAGATTGATAAGAGGTGAAAATGACACTGTTTTAATCTCAGTTTAATATGAGATTTTCTTGCACAGTTTATAATAAGCTATTCAAATTAATATGTTGTCAAGTTTTAATTGGCCAATCAAACTACAGAGCATAGCCTTAATGACATTTAATTTTGTCAGTACCTAGTTGAAGTATAGATGGTTTGTACGGAGCTCACTAAGTTTTGTTTAAATAGAGATCTGAAGAATCTGATCTAGGAAATAAAGGATTTGCACCATCTTCCAATTTCATAAGATTTCAAACAAAAGAGAAATCTCTAGGCAGAATATTTGTTGTTATACAATGTTTTATCTCAGTCACAGTAAATAATATAATTCTTGGCTCAGTTGTCTTATTGCGTAATGAATTCGGCAATGCAAAGAGTATGAAAAGTGGACCAATCACAGTCGTGATAAAAGACGTGATGTGGATTTCCGTCAATGTGGTTGGTCGATTTTTCATACTCTTTGCCCCTTGCCTTGCCGAATTCATTACGCATTATGGCTACAGTTCACAATTGAATTTGCTCTCAACTCAGTATTAATTGTTAGAATGTCAGTGACAATCATTTGTGATTATGGAAATAATAAAGTTTCCTGAGTAGTGGTCTGAGCAGTACTGTATGACTTGATAAATGAAGAATTTGAAAACTGTATTTGCAAATTCAATTATTTAGTTCATTTTCATAAAACAGTAAAGACCTACAAACCATTTCTTGTAACACATCACTACACCCAAAATTCTATCAGGTATACTGTCTTATGGAATAAGGATGTTTTATAGTAAAAGCTAGGCTTATATTTGACTGTGTAATTTATAAAGCTTGATGGTGATTACAACAAGGCACTTTATTAAAATATTTCAAATGCAATTGAATTTATCACTTTATAGCACTAGAACTCGCAATGGACTAATTGAGATCAGTCTATTAACAACAAATGCCCATCAATCTTATCTCTAATGGTATGCAACTTTACTCCAAAACAAAATTATACTTGAGAGAAATAGGGGTAATTGAAACCTCTGTATAAATCATAAAATTTGAAAACTACATAGATATCTAAAATCAATTAAATGGATGGTTAAAATCAAGTCTCATAAGCCTGCAGCGATATTATATTTATTTTACTTGGGCTTTGTGTCATTGCTATAGTCATATTCTTAAAAAACTTTAAAATGAAAATAATAATGCTTGTTATCACATATTTTATTATATCCTCAGGATTTGCTAAGACAACAAATAGGCAATCTAGTTACTTTTTCACATCATTATATTCACATCCAGACCAGCTAGTAAGCTTTGTTTAGTAAACAAACAATTAGAATATAGTGTACCTATCAATATGTGAAGTAAAAATGGGATTTGGTTAATGATGCAGTAAGTTTAAATGCAAAAAACTTAATTTCCAGCATACAATTTGCGTGTACCTACACAGGTCCAAAAGTTTGAAATAGATGTGATTCTAAAATGTATTTTTTTATAGAATCTTGCAACATTTTAAAACTAACATTCCAACCTAGTATAAGTGTTGTAAAAAAATATTTCACTGACCAACAATGATCCCATACATACCAAACAAAAATTTGACCTATTGTTGGGATGGACAATGCCATAAATTGAGTCATAAATTACAAACACGACCTGCAGTTGGAACCTATACATAGTGATCTCATTTATTAAAACAATTTTGACCGGTATGTAGGACTTTTTTGCTAAGAGGCACTGTAATATTAATAGGTGATTTTAGTCGCGAGCTCGCTTTGTCCACTAGTATAATATACATAATTAAATAGTGAATTTATAGATTGTACCAAACTTAAACATGTTTATAAAAGCCATGTTTTAACATTTATAATTATTAGGAATATCTTGTAATTAGAATTATTTTTATCATCATCGTCATCCGGTACCTATTAAAAGGATAACTCACACTGGGCTTGGTAACACGATTATTATTTGGTATCCTAACTATGACATTAAGATTGGTTGTTGCTATCTTTGTCTATTATAGTAACTGTATTTTTTCTACCTTGCATTGTTCAGCTTTAGGCGATATGCGTATATTTCACCATATCATTGTAAAAATTTTGATTGCTTGAAATTCTATATCTTGAAAACTGCTGAACCGATTTTGATGAAACTTCCACTATTATAAGCTGAGAGATACTTAATCCAATAAAAAGTACGATCACGATACCATCTCTAGTTTCGGGGATATTCGTGGACAAACACACTGATATATATGTATATATATATGTATATATATACACAACTATACACAGTTATGAAATTTGGCACACATGTTAAGAAGCCCACATAGTATAACATAATGTGAATATTGTGCAATTCTAACGATAATACATAAGTACATATTGATAACCTCCTTTTTTAGAAGTCTGTAAAAAGGCACGGATACATTGGAATCTATCGAATTTGGATGGGATTTTAATGTTTTTGTAATTATTGGTTCACAATATATCGAGTTATTAGGTATTATAATCTTACAAGATTTATTACAATCTTACGGAGATTGCAATAATGCGGTGACACAAATAAAAGTCATAGTATAGTTGATCGTTTTGGTGCACAACAAGGACACCATCAGACCCAGTTTACCAGAATAGAACTGTCAGTGAGAAGTAACCACCGCAGATCCTGTGTTTCCTAAATGCTTAGCAGTTTTTGTCCATGATATTCTGATTGAAGATCTTTTTTCCCTCCACTTAAGATTATGCATGAACAGATGATGGTACCATAACCCAGATTTTCTTGGCTTTTAGCATGGTTAAATTTGGGACAGTCTACATAATTATTAATCACGATAATGATGTAATTTGGTGTAAGTCCTAATCCTGTTTTAACTACCTACAAATGTATTCATGTTATTTATTTTTCGAGATTTTCATCGACATGTATATTTTAGGTGTATGTACTAATATTGTACGTACATAGGTACTTGGCTTGATTAATTTAAAGTATCGTAAATGTATTTTTAATTGCTTTAATTAGCCTTCTTGGGTATTTTAATTTTTTTTTTCATAAGCTAAATTATTTTTAGCATAAATATCTACTCGTCGACCAAATTGAAACTTATGATGTAATTTGTAAGGTAGTAGAAAATACGACAGTTCAATTCGACTCAAAAGACTAGTTGTATTGGCCACGTTTCTTCCTTCGAAAATGTTAATAAGCTGTTGTAGCTTGATCGCATTAATTTCTGATCGAATTCTTTAACAATTTTTGTGAGCTTTAAAATTTGTTTACCAAGTAAATGTCACTACTAACGTCATATCTGTGAAGTGGAATAACAAAATCCATTTAAGTTTCCTTCGCAAAACAAATTGTATAATGTTTAATCTATTTATCGTTAGGTACTGTGTTAATGCGAACATAATATTGTATATGTCGTAGCCAAATCGTAGAATTCGTCATTTCATGAAGTTGTCGGCTATTTCATAAAGGGCCGACAACTAATGACGTGATCCAACTTTGTATGATCGTTACATCGGTTGACATGTTGTCATTTCACTCTTCATTTTAAGAAGCAGTCGGCTATTTCGCTACAAGACTGACAACTTCATGAAATTACCAATCTTTCAATCTAGCTACGACACATCTATAACATCGCTGTAGCCATAATTGTAGGTATACAGCACCCTCTTTTGCCATCAAGATTCATGTACCTATTCCTTATTTATAACTTAACATTACTTAATCTTTTCCTGCTTGTTATAAAATTAATGCTAATTTAGGTAAGAATAATATGAATGAAATCGATCGTTTGTTATTATAATATGATAATGATAGACAATGAAGTTTGTTAAGATCCACCTTGTAAGCCACGGCCAGTTACGGCAGCTTAATGATTTACAACATTTAAATGAATACATATATATGCTACACATTATAATATTACACTGTTAACTTTTTGACTAAATAATGACATTATATTGCATTAGTTTCAAATGTGTGTGATAAAGTAAATTATTGTAGTTGTTGTTGTAACCGTTTGCAAATGATTAAAACTTCATTAATGTTCCACTGGCTCACGCCGGCGCCGCAGCGCGACTCCGACCAGGAAAATGGACTATTGTGTATTATTATAAAGTTATGGTACTAGTCAACGAGTATTTATAACGACAATGTCAAGAAATAAGAATGTTAAAATGTATCTTCACTTATAAACTTTCAATTAAATAAAAATCTATATAAGAAACTAAATCTATTATTGAAATATCCGATACCTCTCATTTTAGTTGTTAGTTTACTTTATCGGTCACAACAATGTACACGTTCCTTGAAAACCCGTAATAATTTTAATTTGTATTTTTCTCTTGTTTCCAGGAAGCAGTATTCCAAAATACACATGAAGTATTTACAACTAGTCTAACATTATTTGTAAGAGAAAGAAGGAACGTACTTGTATAATCACCAGCAATGAACATAGGTACAGATGTAAGCCTAAATAAAGTTATTGTTCATAATATTACTTTAATATTTTTATACGTTTATTACGACAATTTATAATTTCCGCTTTAAAATATATTATACAACCTAACATTGTTTTTATTGATCAATGATGAGTACGTCTAGTTTTCTAAAAATTGTCGTTAGCTACTGTCATTCAACTCTTGCCGTAATGTTATACAAATTTGGTGATGGTTACTATTCTAATTTAGAGGTTAATTTATATTTTAAAAGGCCATAATTATAAAGTCATTATGTACCTATGTATGTTCATGTAGATAATCATGCGTTACTATATCCAATTGCTGTTTCAGACGTTTTATGAAATAATCAGTAGTTATCAAAGATACATCAAAAAGATGTAAAGTAGAAAACGATAGTAGAAGATTATGTATTAATGTAAACTGCATAATAATAAATAAAAATAACGAAAAAATACTCTTTAAAAATTCGTCCAGCGCTGCCGCATAGATTTATGACTGTTAGCGCTTCTATTGGCGTTCAAGTATTACGTAAGGCAATTTTTTAAGAACTTTTCGTTACCCCCATGGGCCCAACGTAACGCGTCGTAACATTTCAGTTGTTTTTTTGCTTTTGTGTGGTTTCCCTTCCCTAAACGTTACGTAACAACACTAACAACCAAGTGAATTTTTTTACTTGAAAGTCACAATTATGTTCCGCAAAGTACCTACCGGGACGTTCGCTAAAATAGCTTTGTTCATATTTCTATTATCTATTTTATTATTTATGTTCTATAAACAAATTTCGTTGTATTTTTTTTTAGCACAGATGCGCTGCCAAGTCAGCAAGAGAGCCTTTATAGGCCAAAAACAGTAGATGACGTGAGAGCCTTTATAAGCCAAGAACAGCTGATGTTGCAAATCTTCCTTTTGAGGACATTACAGTATGAAATCACTTTACACTGACTAAAACAATGTGCTTCTGCGCGAATACTGACAACGAAAGCAAAATAAAAATAACGTACAATACAGTCGAGGGATCCCCCGTAAACATAAACGAAAAGAATTTGCCAATTTAGGAGATTCTAATTTTCTAGTTGTTTATTAAAAAAAAACGGCCAGGACCGAGTCGGACTCGCGCACGAAGGGTTGCGTACCATAATGGCAAAAAAATCACGTTTGTTGTATGGGAGCCCCACTTGCATATTTATAAAATTCTGTTTTTAGTATCTATGTTTTGTTATAGCGGCAACAGAAATACATCATCTGTGAAAATTTCAACTGTCTAGCTATCACGGTTCATAAGATTCAGCCTGGTGACAGACAGACGGACAGACGGACCGCGAAGTCTTAGTAATAGGAACCCGTTTTTACCCTTTAGGTACGGAACCCTAAAAACAATGTTACATAACGCGTTGTTCGAACCACCCACCCGCCCCTGAAACGCATCGATAACCTTTTAAAAGACACCCCCGTTCCCCCAAATTGCGTTACGTAATACTTGAACGCCCCCTAAGATACTGTATGTATACCGTACCCATTTTTGTTTTAATATTTATATTCCGTACTGATTATGTAAATAAAATACTACTCATCAATATGATCTTGTTACTCATTATAATCAATATAGGTTTCACCCACA
Organism: Orthosia gracilis; assembly: GCA_947562075.1. NCBI lineage: Eukaryota > Metazoa > Arthropoda > Insecta > Lepidoptera > Noctuidae > Orthosia > Orthosia gracilis. The sequence continues at coordinate 48,378,150 of OX387268.1, forward strand.
GATCATACAGTTTCTATGATCTGTGGTTTCACCATTGCAAATGCAACAGTAAAATTATCGAATAAATAGACCGTAGGACTATTTGCGAGCACTCACTTTGTGGGATTATTAGTAAAGGAGAAGATTAGTAGCAAATATTCGTTGGTGAGCTTTGGTTTCGCGGCGAACGTCTTTTAAAAAAGGTGGAAGTAAAGTTCTTATATTGTGATCTTTGCCTCGTAATATCTCGCCAACGCGACACTTCAGGGCACCATATCTCACGACATTTTTGTTTGTTCAAAAATCAGAATGGCGCTGGCATTAGCAATTCGGTTCCTTTGTTTATTTATGCATTTTTTTTTATTAACTTGCAATGTGCAAATGCATGTTCAGGTCAAATCTTGCAACAGAATTTTAAAGCAGTTAGCCTCAACCGAATATGATGACATTTTTTGTATGATAGTTTGGATGACAATGCACGGTAGACGCTAAAAAGCTGGTATAAAAATATTTTTAAAATTGAAAGAAAAAAAAAATATTTGGTTCTACGAACCCACCATACTTTTCGTGTCGCGAATGAATGTTCGTTGCGAAACAAAAATAACGAATTTTCGCAAAACAATATCGCGAGGGGAATGCTCGCGCTCTTTTTGCATTTTTTTTCGCGAGTTCAAGTATTGTTTCTTAATAAAAGTAAATAATTGCTAAACGATGACAGGTTTCTTAAAAACTTACATAAAACGTTGGCAGTAATTTTGTAACTTGATTATGACTCTCTCCGAGACAGAGTCATCATTATTATACTAAATAATGCACTGGCAGAAACCAACAGTGTAGGTGAAGTGAACCATTCAATATTATTATTCACTTGTTTGGTAATCTTAAATCAAATTTCAACGGTGTGTGGTAAAGAAAATTTAAATATTGATTGAATTTAATAAGATATTCATAAAACAAGCTTCTCTCGATGATAATCATCCCATAATCTTTACTTCACGTTTAGCCGACTCCGTGAGTAAACGAGTTATTTGAATAATGAATATTAAGTGTATAATTAATTTAGCAGTTTTGTTTGCGGCAAGCAGTGAAAATCTAGTGGCAACGCATTACATATCGATAAATGACATTTGCCCTTTATATAAAAAGGGGCAAAGTTTAAACGTTCAAGACGTGGTTGGAGTCTGGGTAACCGTCTACACTCAGCCGAAGGCTGTAGACTGTTTTCATTTTCATGTCAGAGCTACGATGGAACTGGTACTTACAAATAAATTAGTACACCAGTTAATGATTACTAACCAATAAAACTGCTAGTTGTTGGTATTGCACATATTAATCTATCCCTGATCAGTATCAACACTACTTGATAGTATAAATAAAAAAACCGGCCAAGTGCGAGTCGGATTCGCGCAGCGAGGGTCCTGTACAAATGGGACACATTATGGACGTACTACATTCACCAAAATAATTTAGTAATATAAGTGAAGTTCATCAACAATGAAAGCAAAGAAAGATTGAGGAACTAAATTATTTTTCCATCGGAAAACTGTCGTTCCCATACATCGACATATAAGTCGCGGTCAATTTACCAACTGCAAATAAGTTAATAATCTCTTTTCTTCTTTAGGTACAAATTAAAGGTTTTCGGATTTTGTTTCCTTTACTTGTGCTATAAGACACTGCTTTTTGCCAAATTTCATGATTCTAGGTCAATGGGAAGGACCCTGTTGGTTTTGATTCCCTTAGGATTCGTCAAATTTGTGACACAAACGGCGGTATCTTCTGATTCCGTCGTTTTCTCGATAATGGTACGGAACCCTTCATGCGCGTTTCCGACTCGCACTTGACCGGTTTTTGATATGATACCCCACATATCCTACTTCGAATTTTAAGACCTATTTTCAGTACCTCTTATATATATTATATTTTTTTAATTTCTTTCTTAAATGCAAAATAGTTGGGCAAACGTCATCTAAAACTATTTCAAGACGATTGCATTAGTAGTCCTTGAGATATCCAGCTGTGACAGACGGACAGAAAGACTGAGTCGCACCATAAGGGTTTATTTTTACCATTTTGCTACGGAACCCTAAAAAGCGTAATTTTCAACTCGCCTATACTTAGCATCCAGTTTAATCGTAGTAGGTACTTTATGTATTTGGTATTTAAATATTGTCGAGACTCGAGATGAATTTCGTGTTATCTTCATACCTCTACTGGTGACTTCAGGGAGTCCAGTGACGAGATGCCTTGTAATTGTTGTGTACTAAATACTTAATACTTATTGTGTTAGGAACGAGAACAATACATCATGAAGTATGGTGATTTCGACGGTCGCGTGGAATGGAATCTTTGCCTATTGCAAGTGGAGACGTCGATTGGTAAACATTTCTTAATGGGGAACGGCTCAGAAGGGAGGGCTCATGGAAAATATTATTATCATGGAGAAGGAACACGGTAAAGCAACTATACTCCATTTGCGATAACATTAGACGTTTAAATTAGCCCATTTTACAGCCTGTTCAACCGATTTTGACTTCTATTGCGTTAGTGATACGGCAAATGGTACCTGTAGTAACCAGTTGGTCTTCTCGAACTCAAAATCGGTTGAACGGACTGTAAAAAGATTTGGAAACGTGTCTAATGTTATTTCAAATGGAGTTTAAGTACCTCTTTACACCTACTTATACTTACTTGATGACATAAATCGAAAACTTCAGCAGGACATAGGTATAATAATGTGTAAGATAAGTAGGTGAGTCTTATCTTAGTGTTCAGTTCCTGATAGGCTGATACCAGCTGACTCATCAGTAGAAAACGGTATTTAGTCATGTACTCTATCATGATAAGTAACATACTTTTAAGTTATCTCCCATAGTTATTACACCTAATCTTACTTTACAAAGTAAAATAGATACCAAGAAAATCCTTATTCAAAAAAATACCTGATTAGTTTAAATAACGATTTGCTGATTCTTAATTCAAATTCTCCATAGAAAATTTGAACGAAGAATCGTCAATGAAAGAAAGTTTTTTTTTTTTAAACAAGGCTGCTTGTATTTATTCATGAAATCTGTAAGCAGGTAAATACTCGTTATTAGACCAGACTGCAGATCAATGGGCGATATTTGGTCGTCGTGGGACTGAAGTGTTGATAATCCGTGACTGCTATGGGGACACCGCCGCGGCTTTCGCGCGCGCCCCCTACTGGCCCACCGTGACGGAGCTGAGCGCAATATTCCACCGCAGTGGGATCACGGCGCAAACACACGGCCGACTGCTCTGCGAGCCACAATGCCATCCCACAATACAGCAAAAATCCAGTGACCTATATCATCATATCAAGAGAAATTAACAGCAACATTGTATCCACAAACGTGTTATACAATGTATGTGTTACGCTATGTTATTATTCAAAAATTACTTGATTAAAAAACCACCCATTAAGTTTAAAAATCGAGTATCTAATTTAACATTAAGTCTTTCGTAAATTACAGTACAAAATTGCCATTAATGAGGGTAACGTTGCGCCAGCGCACGAAGAATATGTAGGGTCTATCCACAATGACTTCTAACTCTGGAGCTTGGTCCCACTCGATACCTGAAAACAAACGTAATCAATATCATTATCAGAATAAACACATACACTTGCAATGCGATATCATTCGAGATAATAGCTAATTGATTTGAGGCTTATCTAAAAATGTGTGTATATGAGTATAAATATACTTTGACCACCACTAATCAATATTATATTCTGTGTATAAATTAATGTGGTTTTTAAATTAGGTAATCAGTTAACTAAACAAAATGTTTTATAAAAAAGTTGGTTATCAAATCCTAGAAGGATAATAAAGTCACATCATTAGCACGTAGCCGTAGGTACCTATAACAAAGATTTTATTATTTCTGATGTTATAAAAATTACATCAATTTTTTCATGGTACAAAATGTTTGATGTCAAATTCATGAACAATGATTGATAAAACGGTACTCGTCTCTTACTAATTGGAACTTGCAAAAGGTTTAGGAACTATTCATGTTACATACGGTATACCTAGTACCTAAACCCAAATTCCACTAGTCCCTGCTTAACCCTCTTTAGAGGAACATAATATTTTCTTTCGTCTTGTATCTTTAGTCCTATCTCATAAAACTTTAAGCACGGCTAGAGTAGGTATTATGGAAGAATGAATATTAATAAATACCCACCGTCATCTTTAAAGGCGTTGCGCCCTGCCTCTGCCCAGAACATTATCCGTTGCACCGCATGCGACAGTCTCAGGGAACTGGCTCGAGTGACATTGCTGACGTCCACCAGTCTGGGTATACCCAACTATCAAAAAGGAATCGATTAGTACGCCTTCCCTAGATAAACGGGATGTTGTACAGTACCTAGCTACACAGTTTTAAGCTATGTAGGTAGTGGGCTACCTACATAGGTCAAAATTGTAAGTACCCTAGTTCTGCTAGTTAATTCTTGTAAAATTAAAATATTATCAGTCCGAACCAAGTCTACCTATCGCAGTACTAGGTACCGGAAAAAAGAGAAAAAAAAAAATTCAACTTTAAAAACAATGTGTATGTCTACATACGTCTTGCAATTTATTGGGCAGCAGTAAGGTCATGCGCAGAGTGTAGATCGGTACTGTGGCGGCTACCCGCATGCTTTTCATCTTCGCTGTTATGTCTCCGATGCTGGTTTTGCTAACATATTCCACGAGACTCTTCAGTGAGTTGCCGCGTGGTATCAACATCAGGAGACTGAGGCCCGGTGTTGCGTAAGAAATTTCTAAGGCCTGAAATATACATGCATTTTAGGACAATTATTTACTTACTCGTTTTTAGGTTAGGGATACAAGTAGCTTGAGTGTTCAGTAGGTCGTAGGCACCTACCGGGACCGGCCTATCGGCCTAGCGCTCTGAGTTTGGCACTGTTCTTGGTAAGTGTTAACAAGGAAGGGTAAAAGCTAAGAGTAGGAATGACTATTGAATCCTAAAAAATGCAAAGCGACCTGAATTTCTAACTTATTACCCGTCTGCGCGACGCAAAGCAGGGTAATGTGTTTATCAGTGTATGTATGTATCTATGTTTGTTCCTACGTGGCGTTATAGAGACCAAACGCGTTGCCCGATTTTGATGATTCTGACATCACGTTACTGGCTACATTAAAATTGAAAAAGAGAGAACCGGCCAAGTGCGAGTCTGACTCGCGCACAGAGGATGCCGTATAAAGAGCTGCACTCACCAGAATAAATAGGTAACATTACTAACGTTCATGGACAATGAAAGCACCGAACATTGCTCTAACGAAGGGGCAAAATTAACTTTGCCGTTCGAAAACTATTGTCGCCATACATCAATATACAAAATTTTTACGTTTCCAAGTACATTTTATAAGTAAGTCGACTATTACTCGCAAGTCGTAAATTTGTAAAGCCTACTTAGCTGTGATAGTTTTCGTTTTTATTTCATTATACATATATACTACTGCCGTGATTTTTTCACATATCCAAAAGCAAACATTTAGCTGGCAGAGGGTTCCTACTTGACTCTAACAAAAATTTGCCAAAGATAAATTTTACGCAAACGGATTTCTGAATTGAAAAATAGTTTTCTCAGACCCGTAATATTTTTGAATGGCCTATCCAACGATACCCGAAACCATGGGAAAGACGAGAAAAAAAAACATCCCCATCCACATTTTTTTTAGTAAGTACTTACGTACGTTTTTAGTAGGGTACAGGAGGTAACAGTACAAAAAAAAACTACTTTTATTTTACCTCTTTGTCGGCGTGATTAAATGCCAAATCAAAGCATACTAGTACTATGAGTCTCTGAGCTAAGCTGCGCACGGACGGACAAAGACGGACATGGCGTAACTATAAGGGCTCCTTGTTGACTACGGCACCCTAAAAAGAGGGCGGATTTTGGGCGCCATAATGTGAAAACAGGTCCAATATTTTTTTCTACTAAACCCGTCCATTGGGGTATCAAAGTGAAGGGTTAGAGCCTAAGAGGTGATTATAAAAACATGTTATGTTAATCACTTTTATATTTAAAAGTATTTCGAAAAAAAAGGTTTTTTTTGTTCTTTATATATTGAACTTTTATCAACCTACATGTATTTGTCAGTCCGGTTAATCATATTATTTTTTACTAGATATACCCATTATACATGAAGAAATGATTGTACCTATCTGAAGAAACAGAAGACAGTCAGAATTTATATAATAAAAGTAATATGAACACAGTCTGAAAAATAAAAAATAGACCGGCCAAGTGCGAGTCGGACTCGCGCACGAAGGGTTCCGTACCATTATCGCAAAAAACGGCAAAAAATATCACGTTTGTTGTATGGGAGCCCCACTTAAATATTTATTTTATTCTGTTTTTAGTATTTGTTGCTATAGCGGCAACAGAAATAAATCATCTTTGAAAATTTCAACAGTCTAGCTGGAGACAGACAGACAGACGGACCGCGGACTGCATCATAAAATAACTTTTAATTTTTATAGCACTCTTTTACTTTTTAATTTATTGGCGCTTATGAGCTCATTGACTTAATGTAGAAAATTAATGTCATTGTCTATGGAGGCGCGCGCTGCGCAGTCATGCGCAATGAGAATCTAAATTGCCTACCATTGAACCACATATTTTGCTCCGTTTCCACTTTTGTTTTATTTCAACTGTATGAGTGAAGATAAAATAGTGTATGCAACGGCATATAATTAGGTATTAAAACACGTGTTATTATTATCACATTTGGCTTCGCCTCATGTGATAAACCCACGCTCGTATTTTAATAACCCCTATTATATGACCATTGCATAAACTACTATTATGGACTATACCAAAAAATTAAGGATGCATGTAAGTCGAGAGATAGCTTTTCAAATACGTTAGGCTTAGTTATAAAAAATTGTTCGGGATTGCATTGCAATATGTTTAAAATAATAAATGTTGAAGATATATTAAATCAATTAATTGCGTTCTCCACTACTGCATACATACATACGTAAACTCACGCCTTTTTCCCATGGGGGTAGGCAGAAACTACAGAACGCCACCTGCTACGATCCTTAGATACTTTCTTCACTACTGGATATTGCTTTAATAAAAGAGACCTGGTTGAAACCCGATACATCATTAGGTCAATATAAGTGGGTACAATATTTTTAAGAATGACCGAAGGTATATGGTAGTCGCTTTTATAATACTAACCCCGAGTTTTTCAACTCAAAATGATCGCAGAATGAATGTGCCAAATTGTCAAGCACGCGTTATCTGTTGTGATTGGCTGATGAAAATTCTTTCAACCAATCAAAGCAGATAACGCGTGCTTGACAATTTTCACGATAATTTTGAGATTATTTTGAGCTGAGAAACTCGGGGAGTGTCAGTTATAGTACAGTTAGAAACTTGAAATAATAGGGGTTATAGTATGAAATTGCCGTTTTATTGTAATAGGTAATTCGAATTGACATAGAATCTTCATGGTTTAAGATTTTGGAGTGAAACTTTTTTCACATGGTACCTATGAAGTTCTTCTTTTAAAAATTATGCAACATTCGATTATCGACTTTCTGTATTTTTTTTTTGTTCAGCTTAGACAAGAAAGATGGATACTTCGAAAATTCTACTAACGCGGCAGAAACAGCTCGCAATATCAATGTTGCGTTTGGAGAGGGGACTGCTAATGAACGCACCGTACGATTTTGGTTTAAACGCTTTCGTGATGGAAACGTTGATTTGAAGAACGAACCATGAGGAAGTCCGCCCACACAGATGAATAACAATGAATTGAAAGAGATGGTGGAAGCTGATCCGAGCCAAACTACCCAGGAATTAGCGGCATGGTTTAACGTTACCTTACCATCAATATTGAGTCATTTGCGTCAAATCAATAAAATAAAAAAAAAATATGAATAATGGGTGCCTCATGATTTGACTGATCTGCAGAAAGAAACGCGTGTTGAAACTTGTGTTGCCTTGTTGAATCGATACATATATGAAGTAATATTGGATCGAATTGTGACATGTGATGAAAAGTGGATTCTTTACGATAACCGTAAGCGAAAAATGCAATGGCTGACCCCAGGTCAAACGCCGCAACAGTGTCCTAAAGCAAAGCTTACCAATAAAAAGGTAATGGTAACTGATTGGTGGTCTCGCAGTGGCGTAGCATGCCTTGGCGGGGCCCTGTATAAAAATTTGGATGGGGGCCCTTATGAACGGTAAAGATATCTCACAAAAGAAAAAAAAAATTTTCCTCGTAATTTTCTATCTGTCACTTTTTCCAAAATTTTTACAAACAATTCAAATTAAATATAGACTCTGCTTGCCTTTTTTTCGCCAAACTGATACCTATATTAAATCATTTATAGCTGATGATGACTATAGTTTTTTTAAAGTTTCTGCCTCTATGGACAACAGTGAAAGGTCTGATAGGCGAAAAAAAAAATTGGGAAGTTTTTATTAATTTTTGCTTACGCACGTCGGGGGCCCCCGTGGCCCGGGGGCCCTGTATAATTGATACGGCAGATACGGCGGTAGCTACGCCCCTGGGTCTCAGTATGATGTTATTCACTATAGCTTTCTCCGATCTGGTCAAGCAATAACGGCAGATGTCTACTGTGCCGAACTCCGAATAATGATAGCAAAGCAAGCACTGAAACAGCCCCGACTTCAAATCCATCTTTCGATTTTCTAATCGATCTTCACCAATATTGCTCCATGATAACGCGAGACCTCATACAGCACGGGAAACCGGGACTGCAATTAGAAACCATTCGTCACCTCGCCAGACCTTGCTCCAAGGACATTTTTCTTTCGTGATTTGGACAATTTTCTAAGTGATAAAAAGTTTTCTTCTCAGGTGGCAGTACAAAATGCTTTCACACAGTTTGTCGAATCTAGATCACCAGAGTTCTATCGCAAAGGCATAAAGGACCTTTGTATTGGCAGCATTGTTTAGATAATAATGGCAATTATTTTGATTAAATATTTACGCTAAAATAAAAACAAAGCTAATTTCAATTTTTTCAGTAATTTCATACTTTAACCCCTATTTCAGTAATAGAAATACGATGTGTTAAACTTTGAAATTGTAAGAAGATTAAGAATATCTTGGTATATTGCCCTTCCTCGATACATAGGTACAATTCAGTCTAACTGGGATTTAATTTTCACAAAATTTAATAATATAAGTTTAATCGCTGGTGATTTCAACGCACACTACTATAATTGGTCAAATCAGATTAGAGGTACGATGATTTTTGAATTTGCTTTGGATGCGGGATACATCTTCCTTAACAAAGGCGTAGACGCGAATTAACATGGTCAAGAGTTATTTACAAAAACTTTACCTGACATTACTATTGTTTCCACAGACTTAGTTTGTAAAGAACAATGGCGGAATATTAGCTAATTAAAATTTGAGCGTCTGTAAGTGAGTTATATACGAAAGAAATGTCATCATCATCAGCATTTCAGCCGAAAGACGTCCACTGCTGGACATAGGTCTCCCCCAAGCGTAGCCACACTGATCGGTCCTGTGCGTTTCGCATCCGCCGGACGCCTGCAGCCTTGACCAGGTCAACGACCAAGGACCACCTAGAGGGAGGCCTTCCAACTTGCTGCAACAGCAACTGCGTCTTCCGGTACGCGGTCGCCACACCAGAACTTTTCGGCCCCAACGACCATCCGTTCTGCGAGCAATGTGCCTTGCCCACTGCCACTTAAGTTTGTTAATTCTTCGGGCTATGTCGGTAACCTTGGTTCTCTTGGATGTCTTCATTTCTGATTCGATCACGAAAGGAAACTCCGAGCATAGCTCTCTCCCTTGCTCTTTGGGTGACTTTAAGCCTTCAGATGAAGCCCATTGTGAGCGACCACGTCTCTGTCCCGTAAGTAACCACTGGCAACACACAGACTTTCGTCTTGAGACACTGTGGTAAGTTGCACGAGAAGATACCGCGCAACTTCCCGAACGCTGCCCAGCCGAGTCGGATTCTACGGTTGACTTCTTTCTCGAATTTGGACCTACCTTACTGGACCGTTTGTCCCAGGTAGACATATTCGTCAACAAATTAGAGTGTAGAGTCTCTGACTTTGATAGAAGTGGTTGCAACATAGGCATTCAACATCACCTTGGTTTTGTCCATGCTGATTTTTAGACCCACTCTTTCGGAAGCTCTACTGAGGTCATCGAGCATTGTACTCAGGTCCGCCATGGTCTCAACCATGGCCATTATATCGTCGGCAAACCGAGGGTGAGTGATGACATCGCCATTGACGTTGATGCCCAGCTCTTTCCAGTCCAGAACCTTGAAGACATCCTCCAGTGCAGCAGAGAACAGTTTCGGAGATATGACGTACTCCTGTTTCACACCTCGCTGCAGGAGGATAGGTTCCGAAGTCAGATCCTGAAGTCGGACTGACATGGTGGCGTTTTTGTACAAACACTTCAACACCTCGATGAACCAGTAGTCGATTTGGCACTGGCAAAGTCTGGTGAAGTCTGTGTGTTCTGTGGTACTGGTCAGCAGATTGGGATGGGATGCGAATTTTTTTCGCATGCTATCCTTGACAGACTGCTTGCTTTTCATCGTCGTGCGCGGACGCCGTGATGGATGTGTTGCGTCAGGGAATAGAGTATTACATTCCGTCGCTGGTCTACTCCGCTGTGGAGAAGGCAAATTTATTTGCCTCTCTATTTGCGGCATCTTTACGTCTGAATCGTGGTAACGCGCGGCCCCCTACTTCTCCTGGTTGATGTGAGACGACTATGTCGGACATGCGCATCCATCAAAAGGATTTCCGTAGGAAGGTGCGCATCCTCGACGGGAACAAGCCACAAAATAATTAAGAAAGAAGAATAAAGCTCATAGAATTCTACAGGCCTATTTCTCTGATTCCTATCTTCTCATAACATGTATTTTTATACCATTCCCCCTCTAAAAAGCTTATTTTAATCACTGAAAACAGTGAATAAAAAGCACTTTTAATCATTGTTTTGGTGTTTGAATTTAGAACACACCAATATATATTTGAACTCCATCTCAATGCAATACAACTTACTTGCGCATAAAATACTCGATACAAACTTCTTGTGCAAAGAATAATCGAATTTCAAACTCCTTAGTCGATTTAATTTTGAGTTTGTTTATATTTAGGATTTTGATAATGATTTTGATTTTGGTCTAGGATGATTAGTGAATATTTATTTAGATTGTAATTCTAATATTAGGTGCATTGGTGTTTAATTAATTATAACTATGCTGAGCTGTTCTCTAGCTCAGCTTCAATTTACAAAAAATGTGAAGCCCTGAGGTTTCTATTTCTTTTGTAAATTTTGATGGTAATAAACCATTTATTTATTTATTATTATTCCTTGCGCTTTTGGCTTAAATCCTTCTTTTTCTCGTAGTCATGGTATAAAATATAGTATGCAACTCTTGAATAAAACGGATTTATATCGAGGGCCATGAATCACTCGCAATGCTCGTGATTCAATCATCATAAATCACTCCCTACGGTCGTGATTCAGTTGTTAGAATCCTTCACGTGTTCCTGATTCATCTATGGCCCTCGCTTTAAAACCGTCCTTTATTCACTAGTTGCATAATATACTATTTTTATTCAATTTATGGAATATCTTTTAAATTTGGGCAATACAGAAGCAGGAAACAGGCGAGAGCCAAACCACGAATAATGACTTTTTAGTTAGGCAATTATATTTACTAAGGAATTTATATTTTAATTATATTTTTAGCATTAGCATTTCCTCTTAAGTAATTTCACAGGATTTGTTTTCATTATATTTCTAAAAAGACCATCACAGCATAAATAACATGGCACAGAAATCAGTTTTTTTGCTTTATTCTCGTAGTTTAATTTTTACAGTAGTTTATGCTCTGGGACAGTTTGTTCATTGTTTAATTTTGTACAAAAAAGTCCAATTTAAAATTCACTAATGTTCATTAGTTCTCGAGATATGGGAAAAAATTATATATTGCTTTGTTTTTTTTTTAATTGCAGTATAATCAAAATTTTACGAGAATTAAGCAAAAAAACTGATTTTTGGGCCTTTGGCAGCCCATATTTATTTTTGCTGTGATGGGATTTTATGGAATTTACAGGCAACATTAGGCTACTACGAGAACCATAATTAATATATTTAATATGTATAATGCCCGGGCATTATGAATCTAATCAAGTCAAATCGGGCAATGTAATGAATACTTTTGATTTAATGGAAAAATATAAATTTTGGGCGCACGGTTGGCGCAGTGGTTGAGCGATTGACTGCTGCGCTGCGTGTCGCGGGTTCGATTCCTGCACGGAACAAATATTTGTATGACCTACAGATAGTTGCTCCGGCTCTGGGTGTTGTGTATTTGAGTTAATGGCAACGTCTTTTAAAATATATATTATACAATTGAATATTCTAAAAAAAATAAAGATAATAATACTGATTTAAACTTCTATATTCATTAAATTGTCTGGTCATTATGAATATTGCTACGTACAAGTGCAAGAGCGAGCGTTGCGAGCTCGGGTGCTTACCCCGACACGGATGGGTTAGATCCGAAGGAGATGACGGGAGCTGAAATGAGCGAGCAAAGCGATCGATCTCAGACCGCGTCATTTATTTCCTGTTGCTTAATATTAGTAATCGTACTTACCTATTTTATATTAAAACCAATGTCAAAATTTAAAAAAACACATCTTTTTTTACCCGGCCTGATGGGCATTATTCAGAAAGCACGGTCAATTTAATTATATCAACAGTTTTTATCATCGCATGCTAATAATGGGCATTTTTTTAATTGCTCGGGCATTATGAATAATACCGTATTAATAACTTGGTCCATAACATATACACCGTTACATTTTGGTCATTTTTAACCTATAGAAGGCCGATCCGGTGCATGAAGTCTGTATCTATTTGTAAAGATTAACCATACCTACAGAAGATACTCCGACGGTCACCCACTGAGTACCTTTCTCAGGCACTCATGAGGCGACCGCAAGAACATCCTCCACATCGCCGTAAGACAAATTCTGCAACCTATTTGTTAGTTTTGCTTTCAGCGCAAACTTGCTCAACGTGTAAATATCATTTAGCCGATGTACTTTATTATAAAGTCGAGCGCTTAGTACTGGCGGCTAGCGAATGCGGAACGACATTGGACGGTTTCACAACTCAGACGACCTCGACGTCTGAGTAGGATGTTTGAGTCTAGAGGTAGGGCGGAATGACGGCGTAAGACTACACGCAAAATGAAGAGTTGTCGCACAGCGAGGACTTGAGTTTTTAGAGCACAGTTGGATAATCTCTACACTTAAAATGTATAACTTTTAGAATCGCCCTTTGAGCACCTATGCACATAGACTGTTAGACCAATGACAAAGTTGCAGGGTCAGCAGAATGTCTCAACTCTTTAAATATGTAGATGAGCTTCCTTGTGCGTGTACATAATACCTCGATGTGCTTCGCTAGTTTAATACTGATACTCGAAACTGGAGAGTGTAAGACAACTACAGTTAACTGTAGTTGTCTTACACTCTTGGTATCATGCTTTGAACAGGAATGGACTTTTATTAAACTAGACTGGGTACGTAAAGGAATGAAATTTGGCCAGCAAAAACATAAGAGGTTGGTCTTTCCAATATTGAGAGTTAAGCGATTTGCTGAAAGCCACTCCTTCACGAGGCGGAGAGGGTGTTCCGTTCTTTGTTTTCCCTTGTCCCAGTTAACATCATACACAATAAGCGCTGTGTCGACAGCATAAGTGAACATATCACAGTTGGGATAGACGACTTGCACAAATCATTTATGTATATTAGAAACAAGGTAGCTCCTAATACACAAGGTAGCTCATAATAATCTTTGCTGACAAAGGAATTGATCTTAACACGCTCAGTTCTTCCAGACAAGTAATCTGTGAACATTTAATTTCAATGCAAGGCCACGTATGCGAATGTTTTACATCTTCAGAAGCAGTATGGGGACAGAAACTGACTCAAATGCTTTGTTGTCTGATCGCATAGCTTAGCTTGTTCACGTAGCTTCGTAGCTGGCTCTTGTACCTTCGTAGCTAGTTCCCGTAGCTTGCTTGCGTAACTTCGTAGCTTGTTCACGTAGCTTCGTAGCTAACTCTTGTAGCCTGCTCACGTAGATTTGTAACTTGTTCATGTACCTTCGTAGCTAGCTCTGGTAGCGTTCTCACGTAGCTTTGTAGCTTGCTCATGTACTTTCTTAGCTAGCTCTCGGAGCTTGCTCACGTAGCTTGGTTCCAGCTCTGGTAGCTTTCTAGCCTGCTCATGTACTGTCATAGCTTGTTCATGTATCTTCGTAGCTTGTTCACTTAGTGTTTTGGCGTAGCTTCGTAGCTTTACGTCGTTGCCATAGCCATTATTTTAAATACTTAGCCAGATTCGACGAATCAAGGGTTGTACCACATTCATTCAGAATTACAATAATGTAGCTTCCGTTTAGAATATTCTCCGAAAATTATTTCATTTCATTAATTGCATGATTAGATTCATTAAGTTAGTGTGTGTTTAGATCACATTGTTTAAAAAAAAGTATTTCGTTTAAAATGAGGTCTTTCCATAAAGGAAAAAGGCAGGAGCTCATACATTGTTTTAGCTGAGATTAAATGACTGCATAGTTTAAATAAAAAATATCTGGTTTAATTCAGGGTCATCTTCTGTTTATTTTGTGCAAGAATTTTTGTTCGAAGTTTTGTAGGTTATGTCTGCGATGTAACTTTATATATTGTGTTTAATAATAACTATATAAACGTTATATACGTTCCCCGCGCCCCGCTTCAATACCAAAGATACCTAAAAAACGACTACTGCGTATCTAACGAATCTTGCCAACATACGTGCCGGGGATTATACTTACAATATTTATTACTTGACACTTGGCGGAATAAGTATAAAATGGCAACACAATATACTTTGAAAAAAAGTAAACAGTTAATAGAATTTCTTTCGTATCATTTCACTTTCAGACGCTCAAATTTAAGTCAGCTAAGGTTTCGCCATTGTTCTTTGCCGTAAGTAATAATTTCCCAGAATTTAATCCTTATTAGCGAC
The DNA here is from genome assembly GCA_947562075.1 of Orthosia gracilis. Classification (NCBI taxonomy): domain Eukaryota; kingdom Metazoa; phylum Arthropoda; class Insecta; order Lepidoptera; family Noctuidae; genus Orthosia; species Orthosia gracilis. The sequence goes on from OX387268.1 coordinate 48,393,241, forward strand.
ACTATCGGATGGTGTAATAATAATACAACGTGTTTTTTTTTTCAAAATCAACGGGTTCGATTCCTAGCTAGGAATATTCATTTTTCAAACATCCAATGATGCAAATTTAGTTTTTATCAAAATCGGCTCCGTGACTCCTTTGAGTGTTTTTCGCTATTTCTCTTACCCTGAATTTCTCAGCTCAAAATTATGGCAGAATTAATGTGACAAATTGTCAAGCACGCGTTATCTGCTGTGATTGGTTGAATGAATTTTCAACAGCCAATCACAACAGAAACTCGGGGTTAGCTTCGCATTTGCCTACAGTTGTATTTTTAGCCGACTTTCCAAGAAGGTTCTATGTTCGACATAAGTTTGTTTTATTTCTTTATGTTCACCGATTTCTTTTTCAATTGTTTTTTTTTTAAATGGTATGTTCCCAAATTGATCCTATTTTAATTTTGTGAGGATCTGAAGAAGAACTTCGGAGATATGCAACTTAACTTTTCAATAAATGACGGCAAATCTCTTCGGGATTGTTGCAACCACATGTCTATTTATTGTTCATACCATTTCATTAGATACCTAATCGTAGGTAGATAACACTAGAACAAATGGTACCAAGTCACAGATGTCATCTGCAAATAGTGGGTATCAACACTTATCGCAGGGGGCGGCTCATAGTGTCTGGTTACCAGCGACAATGTGTTAGTCTGTGTTAATTTGGCCTCACAATTCACATTGTTGCTTGCGGCATGGAGGCGCGCGGTACTCTGTTCGTGCTCTGCGCACTGTTAGCACTCACCGTGACTCTTGTCATGTGTGATGCTGATGACTGTCCTCCAGATCGGAAGGAAGCCACTCATAATGAGGCGAAGCTCCACAAAGATCTACTATGCGCGTATAATTATGATTTCCGACCAGTAAAGGACCACAAGCAAACAGTAACGGTGAAAGTACGCTTCGCAATAAAATATATAAGCTTCGATGCCTTGGAAGAAACATTCACACTTCACAGCTGGGTAGCAATGACTTGGAAGGACGAACTTTTAACATGGAGACCAGAAGATTATGGTAATATTGAAGAAACACAAATGGAAAGCCACGAAATATGGACGCCTCGGATGGCGCTGTTCAACGCGGACGCTGCCATGTACCAGTCGGACTCTATCTACACGACGTGCCTGCTGGGCTACAACGGCACCGTCACGTGCGTGCCGCACGTCGCGCACTCCGGCATTTGCCGCACGTCGCTACGCAGCTGGCCTTACGATGTACAAAACTGCACATTGTATTTCGGATCGTGGATGAACACAGGGGAACAAGTTAATTTTACATTTTATGCAAAGCAACCCGTCGTAAAAGATGACTTTCAAGATGGCCCCGGTTGGAAATTGCTGTCCGTGGTAAACGAACGTTTGGCAGGGAAGTACAGCTGTTGTCCTAACAGCACGTATCCTATGTTGAAATATACATTTGTCATGAAGAGAATAGCAGCAGGACCAGCGGCCATCGTCGTGGTGCCCTCCATCGTTATAGTGCTGCTCACTCTGATAGCCCTGGCGATGGATGCCAAGGACAACACGCGACTAATGTTGATCTGTTTCAGTTTGTATGGACATTTCATGTTCCTCACCGAAATTGGTTATGATATTCCAAAACACAGTGCAGACACGCCGATCATATTACTTTTCCTTCGTGATTCGATGATAGTTACATTGGTTGGGATCATAGAAACGATATTTTTAATGTTTTTGAGACGGCGGAAGTTGCCACCACCTGATTTTATTGTGACAGTGAACCGATTGGTGGCTAATGGTCCCGGCAAGTACGTGGTTTTTACCGAATTCGACCCAAGCGAAGCTATTGACACTAAAGAGCTGACCGGCCATAGTTCAGATATCACTGCGGACAAGCCGTCTCCGACCATGGACTGGATACAATTCGCTCACATACTGAACAGACTGAACTTGATGGTGGCGGTGCTCGTTTACATCGTGCTGATTGGCACTTACATTCCTCACGATAACTGAGTAAGTTAGCCGCTTTAGGTTTAATCCTAATTTCCTCACAATATTAAGAAATAAATTTTGTGCAAAATATGCACGTTGAACATCATTTTTTATTTAAACTTTATGTATTAATACGAAAATAGATATTAAATAAAATTCCTTTACACCAGAGACGTATTTTGATAACCAACCTGGGCATCCCACTCAGTGAGGTCTGCATATTTCATGACGTCGTTGATCCTGATCATGCGCACAGTTCGGCTGGGGGCATCGTCGGCGTCGCGAAAGGGCGCCGTGCCGTTGAGCACGGTGGGGGCGGCTCGCCAGCGCGCGCGCACGTATATCGTGGTCACCAGCACCGCGGTCACGCCCCCCGAAACGTCATCCTCATCGAATGTGTCGTGTATCGCACCACCAGAATCTATTTCCACCTTTGTAATTAAAAATATTTTTTATGAATGGCATAACCACCTAAACCGCTCCCTGAGGCCCTACTTTAGTTGAGCGTAGAGACACACCCCATATTGATACAGGATCTTCCTAGTTTACGAATCAGGACTCAAATTTTGTATTGACTGTACTTTACCTATCTTTCGCACACTATTTTTGTTATTAATTTCTCTGTGCCCTAGATGACAATTATGTAATATTTAATATGTGTCAAACTTGTATTTTCTGCTAATAAATATTATATTATTATTATATTATTTACGCATTTAATTCGAGAAATCATAAATACGAGGAAATACATTACCTACCTTTTGGTTGAGTATAGTAGCGATAGTGGCCGATGTTTCTGTGCCGTTAAAAAGCTCTACTTGGAGCATAAGCGCGCCGGCCGCGCCCCCTTGGAATTCTGGTTTTAAGTTCTTTCCTGGCCACAGCATCAGGCGCGAAGACTGCCGCAACTTCAGCTTGTCCGATGAGTTCGGCAACGTTGATATGAAATGCTTCACAAGTCCACCACTATCCTAGTGAGCAAAATTATTATGCCATCTTCAATTGATTTGAAATAAGTTTAGGGTGGCTTTTAAGGGTGGTTTTAGAATGTTAGGGAAAGTTAACTTTACTTTTCTGTCTGAAATCCTACGCTGTTTAAATCGATTGCACTGCGATCTATTGTAAGGATTTGATTACCTATCTAACGCCTAACAGCCATAATCACCGAGCGTTGAGCAAACAACCGTATTGCGTAAGTGAATACGGCAACGCAAAGGGTTTGACTGCTATCCAATCGACCAAATCGACCAATGAAACAGACGGAAATCCATATCGCGTCATTCATCTCGCATGTGATTGGTCAATTTTGGTCGATTGGATAGCGGTCAAACTCTGCGTTGCCGTATTCACTTACGGTTGCAATAAGTGTAGTACATTTGTTTCAGTCATTAGTGTAGAAATTTCGTAGGAGGGTACTAGACAGGCAACCTTAGCTTGATTACTTTTGCTACCAATCCTAGATTACTAAACTTTGTTGATAGCGAATTCGCTCTCAATTTAAATGTAGTTAGAGATAAAATAAATACCATGTCCGAAACGTTAAATCCAATGCAATGATCGATTTGAGCCCTGGTATCAGAGTCCACTTCCTTCCAGAGAGCCAACAGGGTCAAAAGTAAAAAGAAGCCGGATTGTACGAAGCTCATTCCATTTTCTTGCCGATCCGCAGGACTTATACCTGTTAGTTTCGTGAACGTTATCTGTAAAAACGCCGTTAACTTTTTTATTGATCGTAGGAATTATGGTCTGGTCAACAGTACAAATGAATTCACAAACCTACTGTAGTCTGGTCAACAGTACCTACAACTGAATTCACAAACCTACTGTAAGTGAACCTGTAATAATTTACGTGAAATGTCATATCATAGATTCTTTACGATGATTCATGATTTGATTACCTATAATGATATGTGTTCATGTGTTGTTAAGGAGCACAAACTGTATGACCTACATTGTACATCATAACTCATGTCAATGATCAAAGATATGGACGGACTTAACATAATTTCAATTGATAATACACTACACTGAACTTCAATTTTATAACCACACCGGTTCTGATAACCATACAGTACGGCCGGAATTAATCTATTGCCTTGCAGCTAGTTGCAAGAACAAACAACAAATGAGATTTATGTAATTCACGACTGCAACTCCACTTTGGTCACACACAGCACCTCACGTTTTGTTGCAATATATATTTTAAAATTGCTGTTTGCTATTGAAATCAGTGAGCGTTTATTGCTTCAACGGACCAACATTCGTGATATGGGCCTTTCATTAGGTATCTACTTACTGTTAAAACTTAGTGCCTCAGTGAAATTCAGTTCAAGTTCAACCATGAATCCATGTTTAGTGTATCTGATGATTCATAAAGTTCCTACCTAATAAAGTATTTAAATATAAACGGATTACACACAATTATCTAAATCAATGGTGTCAACGGTGTGAGCAAGATAATGGTTTGTTTGTGTCGCAATCCAAATCCGTAGAGCAGACACTGTCCGTTGTCGATTACGGTGCTTCCTGATTCCGGACGAACTAAGGTCATTATGTTTGATAAGTTTTGGTCATCTCGGCAGTCAACCAAGCCTGGTTTATCTCCCCGTCAGTACCCGAGCAGTTACCATCTCGTGCGGGTAAGAGGAACTGAATGTAAGTTGATTTAGCCCTAATAGTACTTAACTCTTGCCACAACACTATTTCACCATACACGTGCCCCAAGTGGAAAATAATATGTTTGGTTTATTAATACAACTACCTAACGATGACCAATGATAATGATAAACATACAGGTACTTTTTGGACCTTTTGAAAATGCAGTTATGGATACTTGGTACTTCGATATTGCCATAAAGGTATCGATGGCAAAAATACTGACATTTATGTAGGTATATAAGTGTACCTATGCTACTTAAATACTGTTTACGTGTCTAATATTAAAAATGAGGTTTAGAAAAACTCACCTTATAAAATTGTCGTTCAAAGACATCGAGGCTTAGCGTAAATTTGTTAATGGATGACAAGTTTTTATGCTCCATTATTAGTTGTGGTACACCAGAAACAGCCATCGTCATCGTCACTGGCGGCTTCAATCGGTTGTGTGGAACAATGCTCGAATTAGTAACCTGTGTCGATTGCGACGGCGAACTTAATCCGCTGGCAGTATGCGGGTGTAGGGGTGTATTCCACGCGGTATTCATATTGTGTTTCATGTCAGGTCTAGGCAGGTAATTTAGAAATCCCGGACGAAGCATTGGGTATGGCTTAGCAGGCAGTGAGCCGTGCCAATCCGGTAATGGCCGTATATTCATATTGTTTATCATTCCAGTAGAACTGGGCATATATAACCGCCTGTACATCGGTTGTGAGTCTAACAAATGTGATTTCATGTTGGAGTTTAACTCCTGTATTCTGTTATGATGTCTCAAATCATGAGGTAATAACTTTTCTCCAATAATTTTTTTGGTGATTATGTTCATTTTGTCATAAAAATGGTTTTTGGCTGCGCATTCTCGCCATTTATTGTTAACAAAACAATGTTGTTTACTTAACCTTTCAATACTCGTAAGGATAGAGCGAGGCTTGATATGGTCTACATGCCGAATATTATAAATCGGTACCTCGTTAGTTTTTACGGGCTGTAAACTAATTTGCAAGAAGAATACAACTAACGCACATTCTTGAATCATATCTAACTTTGAGCATCCCACCAATTTCTCAGTGATGTTCTGCTAGTTTCAGTGAGATGTCAAAGCATAATTATCTTCATGCTTCTGATTTTAACTTTCACTTTTCACTGAAAAATAATTAAGTATCATGTATTAACGGTATTTGTACTTATCTATCTATGAGTAAACCTTGGGATACCCCTAATTAGCGAGACAACGAGTTAGATGTGTCAGCACATGATTATCACATTGAAGTAACGACCAGATGATGAAGTTAGCACGAGATAACTCTTTGATAATACGCGAGCCGAGCGTTATGAGTGCAATGCGAGCACCCTACCATATCTGTAGTAAATGCAAGTCAGTTCCGCATAAAACTGAACTAAGTATGCTTACTTAAGCACTTAACGCTGAATTAATGAGAGTAATTAATCCGGCATTATTCGATAACACCACTTTATTCGAACACAAACAAGAATCAGTGTGACGAACGGGAAATTATTACAGTGGTGGTAACAAACCGTCGATTTGCAATAAAATGTTATATTATGTACGTAGTTTTCGATCAATTTTATAGCTTTCAAGATCATATATACTAGTAAGTAGACATGATATTGGTTTTTAGAAAAATGCAGATATTTTTTATTAACAATTTAGCTTTTTTTCCTCCTCTCTTGGGGCAGTGGATACGATAGCTCGCAGTCAAGAAGAAATTCCTCAGGTACGGCGAGCATCACGCAGCTCAGAATAAATGTTACTAACACTAGTTTTTAAGTTCACATTGTTGCTAACAAATATGGAAGAAAAAAATATGATTCCGACATATTTTTTAATTTCATTTTATGTAACGCATCATCAAAATCATATTATGCGTAGAAGTAAGAACACATAGGTCAAAGAGCATCACGCTCCAAATCCAAGCGACATCCATCATGCATGGAATCGATGAAAAATGACCATTATTAGTCTGGAATCTTCCCAATTTGGCAACAACTCAAAAATTTACTCAATGTCCTACTTTAACGCTCTATAACATGCAAGAAGCTAGTTCTGTTGGAGTATGAATAGTATTAAACGAACATAAAAATTGGCTACCAGCCATTTTTGATAACCTACATTGGTTACCTTATAAAAAATTTCAAAACGTTCCAAGTTGAAAATATTGATAAATTTTTCGATGTTGCTTCTAGAAGACTGACACGGAATTACCTAGCACCCTATATTCAAATATCTTATCTACCTACCTTCGAATAACGAGAGCAGTATTGCGTACTTAAGTGCGCAAAGAGTTTAAACTCTATCCAACCGACCAAATCGACCAATCACAAAACAGAAATCCACATCGCGTCATTAATCTCGCATGTGATTAGTCGATTTGGTCGGTTGGATAGAGTTTAAACTCTTTGCGTACGTACGCAATACGGTTGCCGGAAATGCGAGTCCGAGTCACGCACCTATATTCTGACCTTCAGCAATTTTTCACTTTCACATGATTAAACAGTAACAATGTAGGTAAGTAGATACGTGGTTCGTACCGATTATTAGTCTTCGAGTTGTTATTACGTGGCAACTATTACCTGATGAAGCCACAAAACACTCGTGTAGAAGAACTAGGTATCTATGTAAGTAGGTGCCTAGGTAATAATCGATTTTTACGACTTTAGACTGTATGTATGAACTCATTCATACGTACAGTCATAGAGATAGAAATATAAATAAAAAAGATATTTAAAATAACAAAAAACCCGCCTGCTTCAAAAGCGAACTAAAAAGACGTAAACAAGAAGAAAATCATGCTGTGCAGTCGGAGGATACACATGCGCGAGCTGGGTGACCTAAACCAGATGTAGTTCGCTTTTTAAGCAGGCGAGTTTTTTGTTATTTCTATTTTTTTTTTATTTACTTCTTTTTAGTTTTTTTTTTTAGATTTAGGTTTATTTTAATATATGTGTTAATTATTTTTACAATCACCTCTTAAAACCCTTCATTTTGATACCCCACACGATGGGTTTGGAAGAAAAAGAAATTTGGGCTGCCACAATATGCCGCTCAAAACCCGCCATTTTTCTATTTTCCAATTTTAATGTAGCCAGTGACACTCGCAGGGTTAAGACGAATCGATTGACGTAACAATCATCAAAATCAGCCAACGCGTTTGGTCTCTAGAACGCCACATAGGAACAAACATACATAGACTGACAAACACATTACCTTCCTTCGGCAGTCGGGTAAAAAAGCGTAGGAACGACGATGTCCTGTACAGGGAGAACACTGCTGTGGTCCGTATCTTTTTAGACTGATTAAATAGGGTAGTTGAGAAAAGAAAAGATACTATTTAGTCCGACAGATAACCTAAACATATTGGACACATAGATTGAAATATCGTGTGACGTCACTGTGTTCTACACAAAGATGACAAAATTACATCACAAGCCCCCACTCCTGAACTTTGATGCGCTTTACTTTATGTTTGTTAATTTTTATTTATTTGGTGAAGCAAAAAATACGGGTCCAATATTATTTGATAATCTCACTGATGGATTATATAGAATTATCATTTTTATACCCAGGAAATATCCCTATTGTCATCATAATTTTTTACCTTGTTAGCATGCCTTGTTCAAGTGTAAAGTGTGCCTTGTATGTAGACGTAATTAATCAAACATTTATTGATTAAGAGCGTGAAGATAAACCCACAACACAATCGACTTTACAAAGATTTTCAAGTGGTCGAGAATTGAATAGTTAGAAATTACATTAATGTATAGTATTAGATTAATGTATTAGGTGGTACAGCTATGTTTTCATCATGTGACACAAATAGGTACCAGTCCAGGTTTTTAGTGATATTTTCTTATGCGAAATATTGCTACGTCTTTCTAAGATCTTTATTATTTTGACAGTTGCTTGTTTGCAAGATTTCTATTTTCCGCTTCATTTATCATTACTTCGAAATCCTGGGTGTCCGCTGAGTTCCATGTTACCAGCAACCAACTTCCCGTGATCATAATGATCATAATTGTTGAACATGTAGGTAGACATTGTTATTTTTTTTTATAAATTGTTCAGTTCACATTCTGCACATTGACTTTGTGGTCGAAAACGCCTCAGGGTGTCCAAGGTTTCGGTAATTAATCAATTGAGGCAGTGGGTTGTATTTTTCTTTTGGGGAATTCTCAGTAGTAATGCCTCACGACGGATTTGACTATGGCTATGACAGCCGAAACATGCGCTCAGCGCCTTGTGCGGGCACAAATATCATAAGTAATGGCATCACTTGTCGCTGCCGGCTCGGCGATTCCAAACTCTGTGGTTAACTTTCAACGAAACTGACGAGACACACATATCAGTAAGGCCCATTTTCGCCAGAATTAACTACGAGTTAGTTACTAATATGAGGTTAAATAACAAATATGACATTGGAGTTAGCTACTGCTAATCTCGGAGTTAGTTAGATAATCCAAGATGACAAAAGTGGAGAATAAATTCGAATTTTAATATTTCGCGGGTGTATTCGAATTCTTTGACTGAAATTAGGATCTTTTTGTGTAGTACCTAATAGAGAGAGGTCTTTATTGAATCGCTATCTGAAAACGTGCGTGCAGCGTCGCATCTCCGTGTGATTGTGATCTGACCCATGGCAATAGGCTCGGCTTTATGATTACGCGGACTTGTAGGAGAAAACTGGCCAAATGTTTACTACTCTTTCAGGTCATACAGGCGTTATGTTCGCCATATTGAGACAGATAATTACTTACCACCTAATAATAATGTAGATACTTACCGTCAAAGTACGGTATCTTCGGCTTCACCTCTGTATGGAGCTAAAAAAATTGTGTACTTATTTCGAGAAACCAAAAATAATAGTGGATGGTCGCCGAAGAACCGGATGCTTATATTTTTTTCTATATTTTCGGCTAACTTCTCTATGCGAACCGCTGTAAAAATGTTAAAAATAATTTAAATTATATGTTTTTTTTTACCTTTCTCTACTTCTGGAAGTAGGGAGGTATCTACCTGATTAATGAGGGGTTGAAGTCCTCAATCCTCAGATTAAAAACAACATTAGGAATTTATGTCTGTCTAATGCTTGAAGTGAGTGACCTTACCGAACTGAGTAATTTTGTATACAGTCTTAATTGGGTCAGTGGGGTCAAGTATGATTACAGTCACGAGCTTCACGACATTCAAATAGTTCTCCTGTGTAGGTGTTTTAAGGATTATTGCTCGTTAGTTTTTATTTGGCTACAAGGCTAAATAACGTCACTCTTACAATTTTTTTTTTAATAAAAAACTGTAATCCGAATACGGCTTTATTAGCCTATGTTACCCGGGCCATATTAACGAATCGATTGAAACTTTATTCATCAAAATCGGATGAATAGTTTAGGCGGAACATACGTAAATACAAACAGACATACATACACTGCTAAAATCATAATCCTTCCTTTTGGTTCCGCCGTAGTAGGATAAATAAATCGTTTTGTCACAATCCATCTCTAGATAGTTATGTAGATAGAATATAGGTACTAAGCTTTTCTCTAACTGTAAAAGTATTATTTTTAGACGATGGAATCGACCCCTATTTGCTATCAGTGTCGAATATTGCACCTGCCTGTTAACTGTTGGAAGGATAGTAGATTACCAATGTATCATGAGTGTATCTAAAGGTGTTGAGTGTTTAAGATGGCAAAGCAGGTATTTTAGTACATTATATACAAACAAACAATAAATAAAGGTAAACAATATTTTATTAATCAAGTATTTGTGTGAAGCTAAGAATTCTCAATTTGAATTTGTACGGTAAAAAAGTAAAAAAATGTAGTGTTAAATTGACATAGATTACTCTAGAAATCCGCAACCAAAAAAAAAATTGTTAGTTTTCGTTGCCGCTGTATGCTGCAACGAAGTGAGGAGTTCTTCCAACGAGGATGGCTGCTAAGAAGGGCCGGTCAGCGACGAAGCTAGGCACCGGCGTCAGGTCCAGCATGGCAGAAAATGCAGAAATTCCCATCGCTGGAATGCAGTACATAGACAATCAGTGGTTTGCCTTAGGATATTCGAAGTTTCACAGATTCAAAGACAACATTTAGCGACATTAATAAACAACAACACAACTTACATTTGAAACCCAACAAAAACAAAAACACATAGCGAGCCTCATCAGGATGTTTCTTAAAATAGTAAAAGCATTCGTCAAACCGACCACGATTTCCTAAGCAGTTGTCTAATTCTAGAGCCTCACATAGTTTTTGTTTAGAGGTAGGAATCCACTTAGGACTTACCTACTAACCTACTTACAAAACACAGGGTTCTATCGGTTGAAAATATATTTTGGGCCTTACCCGTCCCGTCCCTTCAACTCCATATACACTACAGTTGCAGTTTGGACATGAAAATGAATGGATTCATTCATTTCAGCAGAAAGAAGTCCAATCTGTGCTGTGATCTGTGCTGGAAGCAGCGTGGACTTCATCAGTCAAGACCATGTTCAATGTGACTCTTACCATGATCGCTACAGGTTTTCACTGAATTGATCACAGAGACATCATTGAACATTTGCTTCTTTTTTGACATGATGAAGTCGATTTTTCGAGAATATCCTGAGTACAAGGCACGCCACCATGGGCGAAACACTCTCGATCTTCACCACGTTATTCACAAGGGACTTGTGGACGATAAACCCGACACCATCCTGGCACTGCCGGTCATCCTCTCGAAAACAGAGCAAGATACAGAATTAGAGGATCATCAAGTCCTCCTCCTCTCTTCGGACTTTAAAAAGGTTTTTGTACTATTTATTCAAATTTATTTTCTAATAACTAAAGTTTACAAAACTTTTATTTTTGTAAACTTTTAACAAAAATCATGTATAAAAAATCTTTAATTTATTACACGTGGCCACCTACTGGGCCCTAATTGATAAAATGTACCATCGAAATGTAAAAGAAAGAAAGGCCATTAAGGTTCCTCTAGTCGACGGCACAAACTATTTTGTGCGCGAGTTTAAAATGCATGCTATGTCATCCGACATCACGTGGGAAAGAGATAGATGCTGTGATGAGCAGTAAGAAACTAGCACTTTTGCAAATTTGTATCGAAATGGATGATGATTTAGGACGAAAACGAGCGCGCGAAATTTTGTAAACAGACCTTTCGGACGGAGTCTAGATATCATGAAAAAACGACTAAATGTATATTTCCAAAATAAAATTATTTGCATTGTTGAATTACTAATCTATCCCTGTATAGAGACCGTTTTGCAATTTTCCTTCTTCTTATGGTATTTATTTTCGCCCAAAGATGCGTTAAAATTTGTCAATTTATTTATTTTTACTTTTTTGTTTCCATGCAGGGCTAGATAATGATGAGACAAATTGATATCATTTTTTATTTTGAACGTACATCGTCAAACAGTGGAGTAATCGCCAGACTACGTTTGTATGGAAGAATTATCGACTAATGTAACCTTAAACGGCACTTTTGAACGACAAAATTTTAATTTCAAAGTAACTCAATGGTAGATTTAGTTGTTTATTTTGTTGGTGAACTTAAACGATTAAATACTTGAAACAAAATATTTCAAAACTCGAATAAAACAAAGATTTAAATAGATGGCGTGACATGGCTTCTCATTCCGTCTATGTAAAAATGATTTGTTTTTAAATTGATCATAAAAAAACAAATTCATGCACTTATTCAATAAGTTCCCTCAAGCAGCATTTTACGGCATAATGACCCCATTATTCCCCCCGAATCTAATTTCGATGATTATTGAAAGAAACATACAGTATCAGTACCATTACATAGATGGTGCTGTATGAATTTTCTGCTCTTTTCATGTAACTTATATCACACATTTCTATGAAACAAAATAATGCAATAGTTATTAATTGCAATGAATGCAACAATTACTTATAAAACTTAGGTACTTCCAAACCATTACTTCGGCTGCCAGAAATGTATGCCGATGCACAGATAGCTGAATGCAGATCAAAGTAACATACCTGTAAGCCTGTTCTCCCGGAAAGGTCAGGTAGCTGTGCTTAGTACACCAAGCATACAAGCAAAATTTAGCCACCAACCATGGACATATCCAGACTCCTAGCTGCTATTAGAAAATATTAAACTGATTGATCACCGCAGCGGCATGTATCACACCGCTATATTTCCTCTTTCATAACGCTGTAGACTGCAGGTTGTGTGTTGCCTCTTGAAATGGAACCTCCTTGCTTCGCTCCGCACTTGTCTTGTAGCACTACACGCAGCCAGTCACAAGGGGACTTGTAGTATTCACAGCCATGTGGAAGGGCTCAGCCGTCCGTGCAACAAATAGTTGCATATTGTGCGAATGGCTGAAAAAATTCAAGTCTATGAGCAAGTTTTCCACAAGCATAATGTTTTGTTGAATCATTTGTAGCTTAGGATGTTTGCTGTCTTGCACTGTATTTGCACAAGTCGTCTTAATCTCTTGCGAATTCCACTGACAGTATGAAACTAGCTGAGTTTCATTTAGCATCATAACGAAAATAGAAATTTTATTTTAAAATTTAAGCCACTTTATACCAAGAAAAACAAATTGTGGCTTATCTTCACAAGGCATAGGTAGGAACTTATTATTATCAGAATACTTAAGTTTATACTTCCCTGAACATCACCACCAAAGTTGCTTTACCCCAGTATCTAGTCAGGATTGGGCATCGATGTCTTCCTTAACATTATCTGCAACCCGACTTCGCACATTGTCTAGTATAGGCCACACTATACGGTTGAATTCGGGCGACATGATATTTCCGTCTCCAGAAGCCGGCGAGTTCCGAAACATATCCATTAGGTAGGTAGGTAGGTACTTCCATGATATTTTGTTGCGCACAAAAGAGAGCCGCCAGCCATTACTCGTTTCATCTGGTCCATCATCGTCTTGTACTTGCATTGTTCGACACACTTCTGATATCGGAAACAGGAGGGCTACCTTCAATATACCCTCGGTCTTGTGGGCGTAATGCATGCGCAAAGCGATGACTTAATGCCGTTTCAGAGATAGTCCTTGTTCCAATTTTACCAAAGCAGCGTATTCGGTCACCAATCGTTTCGCCTTCTCCCCACAAAAACACACTTTTTCCAGTTTATACACGCCCCTTTAGGCTACTTCTCAACTCTTTTTTCTCACAACTCTTTTCAACTCCGAAACGCGCGTCCGCGCGCTTCTTTTTCATCTCCCCGAACCAGGCAAGAACTTGATTGAACCAGATTGGTTCAAAAACTCACTCCGACAAAGTATCGCTTATAACATCCAATCGAAATCAAGTATTTTGACATAAAGAAAATAAAGTGTTGTCAATCGAATAAAATCGAATTGAGATTTAAATCAGAAGCTAAATGTTGCCAATTGAAACAAAACTAAATTAATAAGTTTACAAGCGATATTTCTTTGTTCCTAATTATTAATCAAATACCTTCCTCCGATATGCATATAAAATTTGGTAAAAATCCACAAAAACATTGTGACACGAGAATTTTATATATAAGATCAGTATAATAAAATAATGTGGTAAAAAAAGGTTTACTACCTCTGATATTAATTTATAATGATAATTTTACCTTTCCTGTAATTGAAAACTAAAATATATAAGACGGTAGCTTAGAAATAAACTACAATTTATGTAACTAAAATGGTACATATTCTTCTAATTTTCACGATCCAACTATTACAGAACCAACACTTCACAAATAGGCGCCTAATCGATGTTAATTGACGTTGACGTGGGTGCAATGTAGTTCGTAATTTCGCTGCTACTATTTCGTCGTTTAGTCAGTTATCTCGATCTCACCCAGGCACAACTAGATAAACTTGAGCGTCTTCAAAACCTTTGCATAAGATATGTATTTGACCTGCGCAAATATGATCACATTTCTGAATTTCGGACAAAGCTCAAGTGGCTTCCCATACGTCTTCACCGGGATTTTCATATTTTATTTCTGCTTTACAGTATTCTATACAATCCTACAACCCCCTCTTATCTCAAAGAACGTTTCAAGTTCCAAACATAATACATAATACACACATAATAGATATCTGAGGTCATCGGAAAACTTGAGACTAGAGATGCCGATGCATTCCACCAGCTTTTACGACAAATCTTTTACGGTTCAAGCGGTGCGGTTGTGGAATTATTTGCCCGTGTCAATAAGGCGTGCTCAATCTCTGCCCATTTTTAAAACTATGGTAAAGAATCACTTCCTCTCTCTTAATAGTTGTTTTCCTTGATGTCTATGTTTCTGTTCCAAACTTATTACTGTATATATTTGTCTATGTAATGTGTATATATATATATTTATATAGATGTATTTATTTTATATATAAATAGTACACCAAAGACTACCTACAGTACTGTTTTCCTGTCATTTTTAAAATCCATCCAAAGGTTGTCTTGAAAAGATCGCTTTTAGCGATATGCTTGATCTAACAAAACTTTATATACAACTGTACGACGGTCGTGTTAATATTGATTGTCTGATGACAGGCTGACAGTCATAGTGACAATGTTATAGTTATTGTGTGATGATTGGTGACATCGTGTGACGTGACGGTTGCTGGTTGGTGTTAACTGATGTGTAGCGGTGTTTTTTATTTTTGACTTCCACATTTCCACGCCTTCAGGGTAACGATCACAGCTAGCTATTGTTTTACCTACTTGCTTAGGAGTATAGACCGAAGCCCGTCAATAGAACCTTATGTAACCACTAAAATATATTTTTGTGTGTATGAGCTTCAGGTGAATTCAAAAAAAGAATAAGAAGATCAAAAAAAAGATCAAAAAAAAATAAGAATCAAAGGCCACCTGGGAGAGCACATAAATTCGAATAAAGCTCTCACTCTGATGGTCAGCAACAAATGAGGCAGAAAACTATAAAGCCCAATCACCACCAAAGCATTAACAAATCAGAACACAAGGCATAAAAATGTAAAGGATATAAAAACCTTTTTACAAAAAAATACTACCCACTTCCAAATAAGAAAACTACAAAGTGAAAAATAACTTTATTTTTGGAAGTCGGTGTCTTTCGTAGGTACCATTTTACTGCGTTATGGACACCAACTTCCAAAAATAAAAAAATATTTTTCACTTAGTAGTTTTCTTATTTGGAAGTCGGTAGTATTTTTTGTAAAAAAGTTTTTATTTTTCACTTTTTAGTTACCTACCTAATAGGCAAGTTGTTTAGTAAGTTACCCCAACAAGAGAATAGATAACCCCAATATCAAGAAACTTGAACATAACCGGTGAAATGAGAGATCTGCGTACCCCTTAAGAGCGTACTGGCGTGATGCTATGTTATGAAATGGTATAATCAATAAACAGACATGCGATTGCAGCAATCCCGAGAGGTTTGCCGTTATTTATTGAAGAGTTCTGTCGTATATCTTCGAAGTTCTTCATCAGATCTTCACAAAATTAAAATGGAACCAATTTCGAAACATTTTCTTTCAAACGAAAAAAGAATTTTCAAAATCGGTCCACAATTGACGGAGATATCGGTGAACAAACACAAAAAAAAAAACGTACAAGAAGGAAGTCGAACATAGAACCTCCTCCTTTTTGGTAAGTCTGTTAAAATTTACCAAAAAATAGTAAGTAAATACATAAATCAATGAAATAGACAAATAAAATGAACACAAAAGGGGGTAAAACATTTTTTTTTTCTTTTTCTGATCAATTATAACATTCCTGTCGAGATAGCTTCATTGTGCGCACAGCTAAGGAGTGGAATTCTCTGCCGGAGTCTTTGTTTCCTTAAAGCTACAACCTTGGGACTTTAAGTCAAGAGTGAATATGTAGCGAGCTTATCGTGTAGTAAAAAAAAAATTGAATGAACAGTGGGTAAACGGTTCTTCATTTGCTGTACAAGGACATGCAGTGAAAAACTTTGTGGCAAGGATAGCTACGAGGAACGGCCGGTCAGACACGAAGCGATACATCAGGTCGGCTGCCAAATAACATAAAGGAGATCAGTCATTGCTGAAATAAATATTATGAAATACTCCAATATTTGGTTATATCGCAATAGTAGTTTATGAAACTGTTGCATAATAATGAGTATTAAAACATAAGAGGAGTGTTGAGTATCACACAAATGTTTGAATATCTAGTTATGTGCAGTTTCATACAATACTTTATCTACAAAATAAATAAAAAAGTCAAAAGAGTAAGAAAGAATCAGTACAACAAAACGTATGAATGGCGCCAAAACCCAGCACATCACCGCAATAACCACGCATGCGCTAAAGCGGGCATAGACACAGACAAATAAAACTTGGAATCAACCTTTTTATAATAGGTACTATAATAAAACATTTCGCTCTTTTTCATTTTCAGTTAAGTAAAAATGGCGCGCCCCGCGTATGCATTTCATTATAAAAAAAAATGATGGAAACTCCTTGATGATAAACTTCTTGGATTTGTACTGTACTGTATCTTAATAGAAAAACAAAAATGTTTTGGAACACCACCAAAGCATTAACAAATCAGAACACAAGGCATAATAAAGGATAAAATTACCAAAAAAAGAGAAAGTAAATACACAAATCAATGAAAAAGACAAATAAAATGAACACCAAAGGGGGTAAAACAGTTAAATTTTTCTTTTTCTGATCAAATAAAACATTCCTGTCGAGATAACTTCATTGTGCGCACAGCTATGGAGTGGAATTCTCTGCCAGAGTCTTTGTTTCCTTAAAGCTACAACCTTGGGTCTTTAAGTCAAGAGTGAATATGTATATTATCGTGTAGTAAAAAAGAAAAAAAAAATTGAATGAAAAGTGGGTAAACGGTTCTTCATTTGCAGTACAAGGACATGCAATGAAAAACTTTGTGGCAAGGATAGCTACGAGGAACGGCCGGTCAGACACGAAGCGATACATCAGGTCGGCTGCCAAATAACATAAAGGAGATCATTCATTGCTGAAATAAATATTATGAAATACTCCAATATTTGGTTAAATCGCAATAGTAGTTTATGAAACTGTTGCATAATAATGGGTATTGAAACATAAGAAGAGTGTTGAGTATCACACGAATGTTTGAATACCTAGTAATGTGCAGTTTCATACAATACTTTATCTACACTAATACATTGGGATTGAATCTACTAAATAAAAGAAATAGTCAAAAGAGTAAGAAAAAATCAGTACAACAAAACGTATGAATGGCGCCAAAACCCAGCATTAGCCGCGCATGCGCTAAAGCGGGCGTAGCCACAGACAAGTAAAAATTGGAATAAAAACTTTTTATAATAGGTACTAGTGCGCCGTGCTGACCTGTGCTGACCTGGATGACCGTCAAAATCTTGGCGGTCATCCTCAGCGTCCAATAACCTGGCTAGATGGCAGCGACATTGTCTGGTGACAGGAGACTGGTGACATCGTGTGACGTGACGGTTGCTGCTGGTGAGTTGTGAAACGAGGTAGCACTGAATAATGAAGATGGTTACAGGTTGGTTAACCATAGAGCACACAACCCGGTGTTAACTGATTTATAGGGGTTTTTATTTGTAGACTTCCATGCCGTCGGTGTCACGAGCACAGTTATCCATTATTTTACCTATTTGCTCGGTTTGTACTCCTAAAGTACAAACCGCGGCTTCCAATGGAACCTTACGTTTAGGTGAATAAAGAAAAATAATAAAAAAGTTAATAGTTTAATAAAAATCTTACTTATTAGATAATACGTATAACAGATTTATAATAATTTTGAAATAGGTTAACATTGTTAATTTATTTTAAGCGATGGTCATTTTTAAACAGTAGTTTAAACTGTGTGTCTTTGAACTTTGGAGTTTGAAATGAAAAACAAACCAAGATAATACGAAAAAATAAGTATCTGTCTCATAATGCCTGAAGTCATGGTGCCTATGATTGTATATTGCCACAGTACGCCGCCATGAAGTGCGGAACCCTGCCGACGACGATAGACAACAGGAAGGGGCGGTCTGCGGTGAAGCGGGGAACGGGCGGCTCGTTCAACATCGCAGAACACATGGAGATGCCAAATGCTGAAATACAATTGTACAGGATGCATAACTTAAAGAAAGATCATCAACACCAACAACATTGAATTGAGCAATTTAAGCGAAACAAAAATCAGTCGAGCACAACCATCAATATATAACTACTCTTAACGTCAAACATAAAAATTTATATAAAAACTAAAGCAAAATGTTGTTAAGGAGATGTGGTATTAAAGGTAGTAAACCTATTGAGATAGGTTTACTACCTTTAATTGCCTACAATACTTGTTCAGTAAAACGTGTATTAGAATTTTGGACTTATGTATACAGTATGAGTAAGTAGATTGATAGTTTATAAGTAGTGCTGTAGTACATCTTGAAGAGTGCTTACTTAACCACACTTTCATGCCATTCTTCATGCAGTTTAAATTGTAAAGATTCCATTTCTTGTTCGTGTGCCTTGTTTCATAAATAATAACAAAGGTCGGCAACAAAAAAAATGTCATAAGTATTTAAAAAAAATCAAAACGCATGAGAAATAAGTGAAATGCTGAAAAACGATAAGTACCTTGAAATATTTTGTCTTACGGAAAAAAGGAGCAGATAAATAAATAAACGCAAGTATCACATATATTTCGGGCAACTCAATTGAACCAACAGTAGGTAAACGATTCTTTATTTGCGGTACAAGGATATGAATTGTATAACTCCGTTTGCGAGGATAGCTACGAGGAACGGCCGGTTAGCCACGAAGCGATACACCGGGTCGGGTTTGAATCTAGCCGAGCAAAACTGCAAACTCATTGCTGAAATAAATATTATAACACACTTCAACATTAATACCGTATAATTATGCTAATATGGGCAGGTTTGCAGTTATTTGTTTTGTCTCATAATTATGTTTTACTCCGGTATGAAGTGAACTTTGCTACGAAGTAATCCCCTATCGAATAAAATTTACTTTTCTACAATCGCGATTGCAAGAACAGTCGACTTTGAGAAGTACGTGAGATTCCATCACTTTTTGACAGTCTTCTTAATTCTTAATGCTGGGACACATGCCTCCTTTCTGTGAGAAGGAATTGGCCGTAATTCACCACGCCGGCCTAGTGCGGGTTGGTGGATTTCACAATGTCTTCGAATACATCTCATCAGTGTTATCGAAAAGCTCCCTATTATAATGCAGTTCTATAATAAAAACAATAATGAGAGAAAGTTGATTTTAAAATTATGATCGTTATTGTGTTGTTAAAGAGTTTATTTGTTTTTAAATAGAATGGTCGATAACATTTTATTAAGTAAAATAGTTATAAAAAAATAACGAACGTGAAAAAAACAGACATCTTCCGATAGGATTTTTTAGGTCTACTCATAAAGTAAATAAGAAAAATTTTATTGCACAAAATATCATCATTCACTGAGTATCGTTTTCTATTCTCCGCATACAAGTACGTAATTACAATCTGTGGTCTTGTCCAGGAGAGGATTAAAAGTGTGAAAGTTGTCTGAGGTATGGGTGATTTGTAATGAACAAACAGCTGTACGACGACGTATAAGTTGGTCGTCTTGATATTACATTCGCTATGTGGGTTGGCATGGAAGCGTACATTGGGGGAGATCACGTGTGGGGTTCCACAGGGGTCGGTTTTAGGACCTCTCTAGTTGGATCTCGCATACGATGGGGTATTGACCTCCCCGTTGGCGTTAATATCGATTGCTAAGCAGACGATACCCTGGTGTTGGCCGCCGGGGATACCTTCGACGAGACCATCTAGCTTTCCGAGCTCGGAGTGGCGAAAGTCCCCTTCCAAGTTTGGCACTTTTTAAAGGTTAACCCCCGTAAACAAAAAAAAAATGGTCGTGTTGATATTAATGGCCTGGTGACAGGAGACTGGTGACATAGTGTGGTTATTGGTGACATCGTGTTACGTGACGGTTGCTACTGGTAAGTTGTGAATAATGAAGGTGGTTACTGGTGTAGCGCAGACGAAGTCGAGATTACAGCTAGTTAGCTAATTTTCTACCTATTTTCTTAGGCGTACAGACCACTGCCTGCCAATGGAACCTTATGTAACTACTTAAATATTTTTTGAGTCTTCAGTTCAAAAACACAAATAGATAAGCAGAACCTCCGGCAGATAAAGGATTGTAAAGATATTCCTGAATAGCCATTAACGTAACAGCACATTATGCTTCTAGCGGCCATGAAACTTTGAGTACCAATTAAACATAAGAAAGCTAAGCTGAATAGAATAAAATGGCACAATCTCTCTGCGGAAAAAGGAAGCAATTCACGAAGTACTTTTGTAACAACTGCCTTGGAGATGATTCCCCGAACGGCACTTGGTCTAAATTTGAACATTTCTGTGTCACCACTGCAAAAGATCAGTTAGGAATCAGCAAAGGAGCCCTGCAAAGTAAGACATTAAATGGTGAAACAACCACACAGAAGAGATGGTGGCTATAAAGAAAGTCTGTTCAAAACCTAGCAGGAAACTCGCTCAGATGAAGACAGGAAAGAATACAAGGAAGCCAAAAAAAGCTAGAAGAATAGTGGCAATTGAAAGAGATAAAGCTGAGCAGGACCTATATAAACATCTGGAACTAGCAACGGACAATGTAATATACAAAAATGCAAAACACAGATACATATCAATAAAAAAGACTTCAAAACCACCAAGTAGGTATATCTTTGCAATATAATATTATATAGCTGAAGAGTTTGTTTGTTTGAACGCGCTAATCTCAGGCACTACTGGTTGGAATTGAAAAATCTGTTGAATAGTCCATTTATCGAGGAAGATTATAGGCTATATAACATCACGCTACGGCAAATAGGAGCGGAGCATAAATGAAAAATGTTGCAAAAACGGGAAAAAATATTCCTTTTTGAGAGCTTCCGTTGCGTGCGCTGCGTAAACGGTTTAAGTTTCGGAATAAATCTGCATATGGAAGGGACTAAAAGCTGACGGATGTACTAAAAGAACTATTTTATAACATCTTATCGTGTGAAAAAATGTCTCTAAAAACAAGATGTCCGGGATTGTAGCAATTCTCGAGTAATCAAACTCACATCGCCTTAAGATTGGGGCAAGAGCCCCGAGTGAAAGCATTACAAATCAATTTTTTATAACAGAGAACCCGTTTGGCTTCCCAGATGATAAAGGAACCATAGATGCTATTCACGCTATTAGAGTAGTCATGGAGAAAGCTGGCTAAAACATACAAAATTTATGGCTAGTTTTTATCGACCTGGAAAAGGCGTTTGATAGAGTACCAAGAACAATAATTTGGCAGGCTCTAAGAGCACATGGAGTCCCTAAATGCTATGTAAGATTTATTACAGACATGTCCAACAACGTCCAAACATGCGTCAGAAACCCTGCGGGATCATCTAAAAGTTTTGCTTTAAAAGTTGGTGTTTATCAAGGTAGTGCGGTAGTGCCTTTAGTCCTTTGTTCTTTAACATCGTCATGAATTATCTCACAGCAAAAATTCAACAACCAACACCGTGGAACCTTCTCTACACTGATAATATAGTCCTCGTTTCCGATAACTGTCATAAGATTCAAGAAATCTTAAAGCAATGGAGAACGGCATTAGAAGAAAATGGTTTGCGCATTAGTAGAACAAAGACTGAATATATGTTTTGTAACTTTAACCCTGATGCTACCTCCAGTGCAAATATCAAGCTTGATAATACAATCTTGCCAAGAGTAAAAACATTGAAATGTCTGGGCTCAGTACTTTTGGAGGATGGATCGATTGAAGCGGATATAGGATAGTTCAAAAGGCGTATGCTGACTTGAGTCTTGTGTGATGTAAAGATGCCCATAAAAACGAAAGGCAATATCTACAAAATAGCTGTTAAACCAGCGCTAATGTACGGCGGCGAAGTCTGGGCGATAAAAAAGACCCACGAACAAAAACTTCACAAGACAGAAATGCGTATGCTGCTATGGGCGGTAGGAGTCACATTCAGAGACAAGGTGCGCAATGAACATATTAGAGGGAGCTGCAAGGTATCAGAAATAGCGGATAAAGTAAACGTGTTCAGGCTGAGATGGTACGGTCATTTACTTCCACGAGCAGATAACCATATCGTGAAAAAGTGCCTTTCAAGAAGAGGAAGACCTAAAATCACATGGACGAAGTTCCAAAAGGAAATGAGGGAGACGGGAAAGCCGAAATAAATAGCGCATGATTGTGAAAGCCGACCCCGCGTAACGAGAAAATGTGAGGCGAAAGAAGATCAATTAAATAAACATGATACAAAGTCATACATTCATCTAACAAAATATCGTACATTCTGTGAGTGTCGTCTTCTATTTTTCGCATACATACAAGTAATGACAATCTGTGGTCTTGTCCAAGAGAGCATCAAAAGCGTGAAAGTTGTCTGAGGTATAGGTGATTTGTAAAGAACAAACAGCTGTACGACGTATAAGTAGGTAGGTCGTGTTGATATTAATGGCCTGGTGACAGGAGACTGTTGTCATAGTGTGGTGGTGACATGGTGTGACGTGACGGTTGCTGCTAGTGAGTGGTGAAACGAGCTAGCAGTGAATAATGAAGATGGTTACTTGTGTAGCGCAGTCGAAGTCGAGAGGGTAGCTAGTTAGCTATTTTTCTACCTATTTGCACAGACCACTGGCTGCCAATAGAATCTTATGTAACTACTTAATTATTATTTTTTGTGTATTGTCTTCAGGTAAATAAAAAAAAAATATATAAAGGTAATAGTTTAATAAGAATCAAAATTAATAATACGTATAACAGATTTTAAATTTGAGATAGGTTAACATTTTTAATTTATTATACGCGGTGTTAATTTTTTTTTGCCGTAGTTATTGCTTTTGAAGACAGGCAAGTTTATAATTTAAATAGGGATTGTAACAAAACACAAGCAAAAATATTAAGTTACAAAAATATTTAGCGTGCCAAAAATTGACGTTTATTTATTAACACCGTGTACATGATGTGATCAAACCGAAATGCTGTCACTAACGAATATTGTCAAATCTTGTGGCAATGGCAAAGACCTTATACGTATTTCTTACTACTAGACTGTGTACTAAAAATTTTTGTTTAGCTAAAATGAAATCTATCATCATCCACCTAGGTTAGCTATTTCCTTATAAACGGTAGCTAATCAAAAGCGGTCTTGGCGAGAGGGTTTCCGCTGGTAGTGTGTCCTTGTCTGACTTCTTGCCAGCTCATCTAATCATTGGGATTGATAGAAATGGTAGTTTTTTTTTTTTATTTTGTACCAAAACAAACGATTCATAGACTTTGAAACGTATTTAAATATTTCTACAGTTCCTATAATTAATCAATTCGTTGTATTTAAAAAAATATTCATTAATACTTAGAAAGAGTAGTACTTTTAAATATTTGGGCCTGGTAATACTAAATGTACGATGTGGTTTGCGGAATTTTTGGCGGGCTTTGTTCGAGTGAAATTTAGCGGCTGTTAATATTATTTGCAAATTGATTGCTAGAGGAATAAAATTGGTGCAGTTTTGTTTCTCAACTGTCTACGCGACTGGACAATATGTGAAATCGTGAAATAATTGAGATCCTTTGAGGTATATTTAGCTGCCGGTATTTCAAAGCATCGTCTGAAGACTGCAGGATCATCTCACACCTTTCTTTATGAGCTTGAGAGTAGGATTAGAGAGCTTTTTATTCCTATCTATACGATGGGTCTTGAAGAACGAGACTTGAGAAGACTTGGGATTTGAGAATTATCGAGTCCTCCCCCTCTCTTCGAACTTCAGATAACCCTATAATACTCCATCGCAAACTGCTCAATTCCTCTTCGAGTTAGGTGATCTTTTCGTCGGACCGGAGTGTGCGCGTGTTGTACGTTGCCAGGTCCAGTCGTCGGTATTTGTTGGAGTAGCCGGACCTCGTCTAGGATCCTTAGCACCCCTTGCCATGCCGTATCCTAGACCGCTACCGTAGTCGAAGGTAGGCTGGCTGCCGGGAACTATAGGGGCTATGTTCAATTTGTACTATTTATGGGGAGTGCTTTGCAGGCGGGTTGGCGATCGCAGTATGGTTGTTACAAATGCACGAACGCTGCTGTCCATTCTCTGGTTTGTCCCTTGGTCGCCTCTTATGACACCCACGGGAAAACATGGGATGATGAAATTATTTATGCCCGACACCATACGGTAAGTGGTGTAGATTCCAAAAAATATACATACATTTTTTTTTAATTTACAATAAATTAGGTAGGTAGCGTATTTAGGTAGCATAAATATATCGGGATACTTACACAATCGTTTTTACAATCAATTTGTCCCGTTGTCTGGTCATGGTCACCTCATTAGAAAGAGACACACTACCAACGGGAGCCCTCTCGCGCGGACCGGTTTTAGCGCCAAAGTGCACAGTCTAGTAGTAAGAAGTATAAGGTCTTTGGGCAATGGTTCAAATTTAGGTCACTATTATAGCCTCAGTTTTAAAGATCCAGCCAGTGTTTTACATATTACAGACACGTGTATCAGAGGTATTTCTTATTGGAAAATTGGTTACAGACAATATCGGAATTGATTTAAATTAAAGTGATTTGTGTCGCGAAATGCCTAGGACGGAGTGAATTTGTAAAGTTGATACTCGTACGCCCCACGCGCTAGTTGTTGCCACGATATGCTCCGATGAAGAGCGGGGCGCGATTGTTGCCGAGGAGGAGGTAGAGGAACGGCCGGTCAGCGCGGAAGCGCGGCGACGGCGGCCGAGCGCAGCGCAGCATTATCACCATGCCTGCGCCGAACACAGCACTATAGTTCATCGCGGGTCGGCGGGCGCGCGGCCGGCCGGTAGCTGGCGACCACGGCAACCCGGCGCGCCGCGCACACCAGCCACAGCGCCGGCCGGTTCGCCTCGAACATTATCGGCAACGCGCGCTTGCGACGCGTCACCGTCGCTGCAGTGCACACCCACACACCACACGGTCAAACGAGACAAGACAACACAACGCACCAGCCCAACATTAGCATTAAACTCACAACATATACTTAGCATAACAAACTAAAACCACGCATT
Source organism: Orthosia gracilis (assembly GCA_947562075.1). Taxonomy (NCBI): domain Eukaryota; kingdom Metazoa; phylum Arthropoda; class Insecta; order Lepidoptera; family Noctuidae; genus Orthosia; species Orthosia gracilis. The sequence goes on from OX387268.1 coordinate 48,418,961, forward strand.
AGTAGAAGTATAGGGGAAATAAGGTTTTAGGCAGATAGTATATGGCTGCCAATCCCGAGTAAGATTCTATTTTGGAATGCGTGCATTGAGAGTTAGTAATAAGTAGAAACGAACAAGGAAATTATTGAATTAATAATATAATAATGCATAAGAAGTATTTACGCTTCCTGTTCACCGAATAGGTTAGCGTATGGTGGGGTACACCTCGAAGCACACCCACTTTGAAGCGCAGCTGATTAAGCGCACCTAAAATATTCCTCAAAACGGAACTACGATGAAAAATAGAGAAGAGCATGAAGTAATAAATGATATCGATAGTTTAAAATTCAGCTGTCCTAATTATATATTTATTAAAACTCCCACCAGGAAAGCAGTTATGAACTGGAACTGCAATTACTACTTCGCTCAATAATGGTAAAAATACAGGTATTTTTTTAGACTTTTAGCGATATAGTGAATAGTAAAGAATATTTTATATTCCTCTTATGTTTTTAATCGTTGGTGTATAACTTAGTGAGATCGTTTAGGCGCATATTTCTGTTCATTTATATCACCCTGGTACTTTTCAAAACAACAAATCATTACAAATGATAAAATTTCAAAACCTTTATTTCTACCATTATTGAGCTAAGTAGTCATTCGCTTAATCACCTGTTCCAGTTAATTTCTGCTTTCATGGTGGTAGTGTCAATAAACAAACAATTAGGACAGTTGAATTTTAAAACGCCTATCGATATATTACGAATCCTTCTTGTTCTTCTCTATGTTTCATCGTAGTTGCGCTTTGAGGAATACTTTAGGTGCGCTTCGAGGAATAACCCCTTAGGGTAAGTTAACTTTCAGTTTACAATGTACATGTGTTGATTTTTTCCATGGTGTAAACCAAAATTATTTTGATTAGTATGAACCTTCAAAACCTTATTCTACAAGTATTTTTTTTTATAACAAGGCTGAAAAGTTAATGTAGTCTATTTAACTTCCTCAACTACGGGAAAACTGTGCAATATTATTATTTTACGCACGTTAGCCTGTCATTGAATTACATTGAAAAGTGTCTTGGTGTAAAATAAAATTATGCCTCATAGTATTATCAATCATGAACACAATAAGTGCCCTGCGCAGTCAGTAATCAATCATGGAAAGTCTATTATCAATGTTATCATAATATTATCACTGACCGGATGTTAAGTCATATAAATTCCATTTATTAATATAGATTCCATTTTAGCAACCAGAGTAAAAATATAAAAAATATGTAGGAAATATCTATTTACAGAACATGAAGGCATATAAATATGACGCTTACCGGTAGCTGCGGCCGCCTCCGCGCCTTCCTCGTTCACTTCAATGGTGGCTTTCTGCACTGCTTTCGACACAAACAGAGGTTCCTCCGCATTTAAAATCTTTGTCAGACCCGAATTTCCTTTGTTGAAGATCGCTTGTATGCCGAGCTAAAACATACAATTGAGCATTATCGACTCCATAATTTAAGGATGTTATCTGAAACGACTGCGACATATTCAATGCAAAGTAGTTACTCTTTATAGACTAGCCAGACTGTTGACAATGGAATTTGACCTTCATTAAACCCAGATAAGCCGTTGTTACAAAAAATGTGGGTATTAAAAAAACCAAGTAGTTATGTGTGACGCATCGTACAGTCTGACTATAGCATTAGTAATTATCAAAGTTGATTTGTTTGGTTTTTTGTTGGAACGCGATAATCTCTGGATCCATCAATCGGATTAGAAAAATCTTTTTGCATTTGATAGCCCATCTAACACCAAAACAGCAAGCAAAAAAAAAGTTGAAAAGAACACTAAACGGCGGGTGGAATCGCGGGGCATATCCACAGTGCAACAATCATATAGTTGGGAAACGCCTTTAATGTCGGACGACAACGTCGCAAGGGTTGTCAAAAACATATGAACATTATCAAATTTAAGTATGTAATGTATTCGCATTTGGATGAACAATCTTATAATTAATGACAACCCTTGCGACGTTGTCGTTCGACATCCTTTGATGTCGGACGACAACGTCGCAAGGGTTGTCAAAAACATATGAACATTATCAAATTTAAGTATGTAATGTATTCGCATTTGGATGAACAATCTTATCATTAATGACAACCCTTGCGACGTTGTCGTCCGAAATCCACTAATGTCGGACGACAACGTCGCAAGGGTTGTCAAAAATATATGAACATTATCAAATTTAAGTATGTAATGTATTCGCATTTGGATGAACAATCTTATCATTAATGACAACCCTTGCGACGTTGTCGTCCGACATCCTTTGATGTCAGACGACAACGTCGCAAGGGTTGTCAAAAACATATGAACATTATCAAATTTAAGTATGTAATGTATTCGCATTTGGATGAACAATCTTATCATTAATGATTGCAGGAAATATGAGCATAAAATAATGATAAATATAAAATATTGTTTTCAACACATGAACGGAAATTCTGCCTAAATTGGTTTTCTAGTTCTTTAGAGTAGTCAACAATATCTGCTGGTGGAGAGCACAAACTAAGCGCGGTCGAACACTGCGACAGAGCTGCCATCTCGTCTAAGCAAAAACGCGCTGTAAGCTTTTTAAAAAAGCGCTAGAAAGCGCTAAATGATTAATCACAAAGACAAACAAAGCGCTATATTCAGCGTGAAATTTAAACAAAACGCCAAATAATTTGAGATTAGGGTTATATAAACATTTGTAGTTTTTTTTTACTATCGTCTCACTGCGCAACTCCTAAAGCTAACTCAGAATAACGACCGAAAAGTTATAAATTACTGCCGAACAACAGAACAAAATTCAAAATAGTTACCGAGGAATCAATGCTGCCAACTCGAGGAATCCCCAACTCATAGACTAAGACACCAACATCAAAAACAAAGCAGCATTTAAGTGTAAGCTCTAAAAAAAAATGTGATTCGTTCCATGGTAAACGCACATCACAGAATAAATAATGGTAAATGTGCAAATCATATATGATTTCAAAAAGCGCTAGTTTTAGCGCTAGGCTCTAGAATGCGCTATTGAACAAAAAAAGGCGCTAGATCTGGCGCTGAAAGCGCTAAGTTGGCAGCACTGCACTGCGATCCGCGCCGCCCACCTCCCTGCGAGATCCCCGCCGTTGCTTTACGCAAGTACATTGGTTTTTTCTTTTCCCAACTGTATGATTGTCAAACTGTGGCACAGCTAAGTAAAATAAAAACGAACCTTTGGTAGCACTTCGGTCAGATCGATTTCGGTTTCGATCTTGAACTTGGGGATAGATACTTGTACTTTGGTTCTGAACATCTTATCCACCTCCGACATGAGATCAAAGCCAGACGCAAGTTTGGACAAAACACCATCCAGACCATCGATTTCATTAGGTAACACGACGAGCATCGAAGTTTCCTCGCCTTGGTAATGCATTTCTAACAACTGAAATATAAAAAAAAAACATATGACCTCTAAATAAATCCTACAAAAAACAAGTAATTAATAATATTATCATATCGAATACAATATGATAATGTTGTTGGGAACAGCGCTTTCGCAGAATCGATAGACATAAATATTATTTTACAATGTGAGTGTTTATGTTATCTTTTTATTTTTAAAACTAGAATAACAGATCAGAGAGCAATCTAAATTTATACCTGAGCCTGAAGTTCACCACTCTCACCATACATGTATTCATCCTCTTTATACATCATGGGCACATTTACTGAGGAGTCCACAGTGATGTGGAATGGTTGGTCCATGGTGTTATTTGGATCAAACTGCTTCTTCCAGGTACCCTAGAAACAAACATTACATACAATTTAATATGCATAATGAATAATCTTATAAGAAATTATATGATAATTAGACATACTTTGAAGTACAGAGCGTTAATAAGAACCAGACGAGTGTCACCATCCACACTGTCTGTGCTCAGTAGATCCTTGATCTTCTGATTAGTCTGGTTTTCGACCTGAAAGTACAGCCCAATATGTTCATTATTAACACTATCTTTATTTTCAAATACTTAGAATGCAGTATAGCTTTGTAAATGCATTTATTAGTACTAATACCTACCCATTTATTGATGACACCGACAGCAGCTGCACCATTACTAAAGTCCAGCTTCTCTATAGCAGCATTGAACACATTGACTGCATCATCTTTCAACTGAGGTTGTAGGTCATAAGGACCCTCCATAACATACACCCTATTGGCTACATTTAATGTGACACCCTTCAAAGACTGCAAATTGGTCGACACTGCAGTGAATGATGAACGAATCTGAAAATGGGCATTAAATCATTTAACATTGTGGAGGTACTCACACAATCAACACAATTTTTGGATGACTGTGTTGATGACAAATATGTTTTTGAGATCAGTTCACAGTAATCTGGTTAGATAAGATAATTATGACTAATTAGTGGGTGATTATTATTGGCCACCATTTCAGCTTTAAGTAGTAATGCATGGTCAACTAATGGAAGAGTCATCAATATAGAATAACTATGTTCCTTCTATCTAGGATGGGTTTTCAGGACACATCTCAAATGTTATAAAGGGGTAAAGTTTGTTAGTTTGGATGTAGGAGGTAATCTCTGGTATTACTGACCTGTTTTCGAAAATTCTTTAACTAATCGAAAGCGTATAAGCTATAGGTGAGTGTCATAGGTTAGTTTTTATCCCAAAAAATCAAGAGTTCCTTTGGGGTGGGCCACGGATAAAAGGATCGATATTTAAGATAAAAAATTTAAGTACCTACATTTATGATAATAAATATCCTTTCTTAAGACTTATGACATAATACATACATTACTTATGTAGCTGAAATTCAATAGCAGCCCGGAGTCAGGACTTGTACCCGGTTTATGGCAAACGGGTCGCCGGGACTACTATTACACGGGACTTTAATATGACTGGCGAAATATTCACCCGAGTGTCCTACATTTCAGCCTAACTTGAGGAATACAGCTAGTAGTACATACTTATAATATGTTCAAATACTACTTACTATAATAGTGACAATCTAAGAAGTCCGGTGACGTTTCTCATTTAACATGCCGCAATAACTTTGTACGTAACAAATTGAAAAATTTAATTCATGATCCTAATTAATTAATATGTTACCCATACCCCCTGCCGCGACAAACCCGAAAAAAAACAAAAAAGTATAATGGAATATATTTTTTTAGCGGTACCCTAATTCTTTTTCCAAAATAAAAGTAGCCTAAGTTACATCTTACGACATCAGCTACCTACCAGTGAAAGTCCCGTCAAAATCGGTTCAGCCTTTTTCGGAGATTACTCGGCAAAAACCGAAAGTAAGACATTTTTTTTTTTGAAATTGTAGCTTTGTTATACGAAAGTATGAATTTAGTAAAAAGCTTATATTTAGATATGATACACAGACATTTCAATAATATTTATTTGTATAGATGCAAAGATGCAACATCAAATAGAAAATATATTTCTAGCAACTTTACCAGCTCTTGGCAGTGGCTGAAGCAATCAGATGACTGTACAGAATCGAAAAAAAAGTCGAAGTCGTAGAAATATTATTTAAGTTTAGTAAATACTTACAGAATTGTCATCTGGGATTCCAAGTGCTGTAAGAAGCTCAGAATGTGCCGGGTCGGAGGAGCCCAGAGTCAGCAGAGCCAGTACAAACTCAGCCGACAAGGGAGACGACACCACACTCTTGCCTTTCTCTAGTTCCTAGGGAATTAAGACACTCAGCATATTAAAGAAATTGTGGTTAGAATTTTTAGCTTGATTATTCTGTAGTAAAATTTCACTTACACCTACAATACTTTAATGTAGGTGTAAGTAAATACTTAATCAACCTGCAATAATGTATTGTAGTTTATTAGCTTTTCCTCTTAATTATAATTATTAATACTCGCATTTGACCACTGTCTTACTATTGCGACCAGTAAGCAATGAAATGGTGTGTGATTAATATATTGTCTCAGTCAATAATAGATGGTGAATTATGATATATTATGATAACAGAATATTGACCCACTTGACTGTAGAACAGTTTTTGCTCTACGGATACAAAGAAGGCATTAATCACTATTAATTGTTCTCGCAGGTTGTATTAATTTGTAAAATTATTGTTGTATTAATACTGAATACAACAATAATTATATAATTACAAATAAATCACTTGCTATCAGAACCCATAATAGGTTTATCAAAATTTATCATTATCATGTCAGAAAAATAAGAACCACTTAATGTGAAATTGATAAAATTTTAATGTAAAGATTGTGTAAAGTATAATTTTGTATTGTTTAATCTGTGAATGGAATGTGGGTATGTCATAGTTACAAGATCTTTATTAGTACACATGTATGATATGCAGGAATTCAACTAGGACAGTAAGGGGTAAACTTAATCCATTAGAGGTATGGGAAACTGTACTAGAAACTCTTTTAATTTATGAAAACAATTTTGGTATCACCTGTATATCTTGACAAAACATTAGGAAGAATTGGATGTGGCAAATAAAATGTAATGGTAATGGTTCTCATAATAAGGTATACAATTGAATTTGCAGCATGCATGATGGAATAGATACATATATTAAAAATAATTACAACCATTTCACCTCACATTTTTATTTTTTGTGTAGTGGGTATTCAAAATGATAAACAGAAAACCATTAAATTGAATATATAATGTAATCATTCCCAAACATATGAGTAACTAATACATGTGAATATTGTTATTTAAATTCTCAGTATAACCACTGTTTAAAATCTATTTATGGTATGGTACTTTTACCTATGTTTAAATGTTAAAAAGTATTGTTTGAGGTAGAAGTAAAATCAATAGTTCTCATGAAAGGAATACTTACAACACAGAATTTGGCTGAAAACTGGGCAATAGAAGAAGAAAGGGCCTTTGAATCCATGTTGTCACTGGTATTGTTAGCTTCTAACACCGAAACTAATAAAACTGTAATATTTAAAATAGTATGTTAATGTTAAGAGCTTGTATAGGCGGCGGCCATACACAAACACTACCCGAATGTTTATGACATCACTTGCCAGCGGCGCCGACTTGCCGGGTCGCCGGCCTTGCAAGCGACGCCTCAAAATCGCCGAATGAATCATGGCGATTGGAGGGGATACAACACCAACACCACATTCAAGGAAAAAGTATTTAAAGTATACAAGGTTATTTGTAGCTACGCACCATGCAGGTAGCATTGCGCTAAACAAGTAGTAGGTAATAGAAAAAAAAAATAGGCACGACTCACATAAAGTACACAGTAGATTCCACATCGGTAGATAACTATAAAAACTGACATTCAACTAAAATCAACAACATAGTTTTTACATAACACAAATCCTTTTAAAAGATAACTGTTGACCAATCCTAGGTTTTTACTATATCTTATCTTACAAATGCATTCTAGAAGCGTGTAAAGCGTGCATTAAATGATTAAATCGATACAAATTCGGAGTTTCTATAATCGTTCGTGCCCAATAGAATACAGTTTACTTAAAAAAGACAGACTAATACAGGTTATAGTAATACGATAGAGATTTACTGATTTTTAGTCAAAAAACCGAAACTTATTTTTTAAAGATTATTTACATACAAAGTAATGTCATTGCAGGTCTGACTGCGCTTGTGTCAGTGTCAATATTTGATTGACGGGATGAGTTTTTGTTGGGAATCTAAACCTGGCTACCTACTAAGGACTTTAAATTAAAGTCACTTTGTTCTGCATGAAGTAAGTTATAAAATCTTGTTACTATGTATAAAAATCTTACTTATATTATAAATGTGAAAGTTTGGATGAACGTTGAATAACGTTTGGATGAACGTTGATACTCAATCATGCCAGAACGGCTGAACGGATAGATAGTCTGGAATAGCACATAGGCTTTTTATCCCAGTATGATGTTGCCTTGGGATGATAAATCACTTTTCACGCGGACGAAGCTGCTGGCAGGTATTACATACATACGTATCGAATTAATTACCTACCTCCTTTTTTTGAAGTCGGTAATAATCGGCACGGGGGTAATTGCAAATGCAGTGGCATTTCCAGCTGCCCGAGTTCGCTGCCCTCTTATTTAGGGAGAACAATTTAAAATCTATACATATATATCAATTCGAAAGTAACTCTTTCTGTCTGTCTGTTACCTTTTCACGCCCAAACCACTAAACGGAATTCAATGAAATTTTGCAAAAATTGCAAAATTTTTCAGAAATTTGGCATCCTGAGGAAGTACTTAGGCTACGTTTTGTAACAAAAAATAATGTAGGTAGGTGGGTAGGGTAGGTAGGTAGGCACGTAGGTATGTAGGGTACGGTAGGTAGATTGCTAGGTAGGTAGAGTAGGGTAGGTAGGATAGGGTAGGTAGGGCAGCTCTAGTTGGTACTGGGAGCTCGATTATCTTCATCAACGAAGGGTTCGCCAACCTCTGCCGTCTGAAGCGAAGCCCTTGTATCCAGACAGTCTCAATGGCTTCACATCAACCCTTGGTAGAAGAGGTCGAACTAATACAGTCAAACCCCGACTACTCGTTTGTCCGATTACAAGATTGACGAGAGACAACGGTATCAAATCGACACTTCGCCTCTATCGGGGAGAATACCGACGAGAGACTAGAGGAGTTAAAGACGGGGAAGACCGTGATAGAAGAAGAATATATAACCCCACCAAGGTCACCAATTCGTGCAGAAGAAACCACAAACTCTGCCACTCTGCTACTCTGCCACTCAAACCACCGTATATTGCCGCCCTGATTAACGGAAGCACCATCAAAACGAACATAAAAGGCAGCAAGTATGCTGCACTACCTCAAGTGGAAGTGGCCACTCACCGATGCCGTGTAATGCGATTTAAGGGGAAAACAATCGCATTGCTCGAGTGGGTAGAGGCTACTCCATTTGGTCAGGCAAGCTGATTGCTTTAGAAGATCGGGGAGGCAGGAGACTATATGTCAGCCGCGGCCCGAACCATAAGCGTGGACGCAATGGTGGTGGGAGGAGAGAGAGGAGACGTCGCAGACCGCTTTGGCTGTCTAAATGCCTCAGAACATCATGAGGTCGTTGTCTACGAGGATAGAGCCGAAACCCTGAGTTTCCTCAAAGCCCCCAGACAACCAACAGCCAGCGCGACGAGACCCACAACAAGCCCCACCACTCAAAGCGGATCGGAAAGGGCCCAGCAGAAGGCAGCAGCCGAAAAAGCTGCAAAGGAGCAGTGCAACACCATAAACCCGGAGGACTGGGCCCGGTCGAGGAGTCGCCTGAAAGCGTTCGGCACTTTCCTCAGTGCACTGCTCCCAAGCACCAGCCACGCATCACCATCTCACAAGCAGGAGACAGCACTGGAGAGCTTCTTCAGAAAAATACCAAAGGAACCAACCCAGCAAATGCCTTAGCCAACACAAGCTGGCAAAGGGCAAGTGAACCCGCCCACCCTCGCAGTAAAGTTGGGTACCACGGACCACGTAAAGAGAGCGTGCCTCGAGTACGTAGCAATCGTAAGAGCGACCAGAGAGGTCAATCTTATGACATTTAGGAAGATCCTGCAGACCTTCCAGAGAGACACAGTGGGTCTGTTAAGGGTACTGCTCGAGGAAGCAGGGACAGCGGTGTACGATAACATCACATCCCAAGTCATCAAAGGGGAAATGTCGGGGTCGTATATGGCAGCCTACAGCGCGAGGTGTGGTTTTACGGCCCTGGACAAGGAGGAGACGGAGCGCTCAGGCAAACTCAAGTTCAGCGTGCCAAATGACGACCCGATAGTGGTTACCGCCAAATGTACCAAAATCATGCCGGATGATAAGATCCTGGAAATGGCACAGTCGATTTCGGGAACCTCAGGTATCCCGGCATCGCAGGAAAGCTGGGCGGTACCCAATATCAGATGGGTTAACGGAGTTCCGGGTTCCGCCTGGCGTCCTATAACGTCCCTGTCCTCGTCGAAGTGCTTTACCAAAGCACTTCGACGAGGACAGGGACGTTATAGCCACCACGACAACAGAAGCTGCCAAAGATCTTAGGGAAAAGCTTGCGCGCCGCTTAGGAGACCGAGCAAAGACCAAGGTGCGCACTACGGCCTCAATCCTAGCAAACGGTTTCAAGAGTCAAGACGAATGCTACCGTCTTACGGTAGACGAGGCTCTTATGAACCACTTTGGGGCCATAGTCATGGCAGTAAAATTTTACTGCCATGACTATGGCCCCAAAGTGATTGTCTGGAGCAAGCGAGCTTGTCCTCGTCGGAGACGTTAACCAGCTCCCATTTTTGGACAAAGAGAACCTTTTCGAGCTTAGGTATACCCGCCCAGACCTGGTGGCTGGCATCACCCAGGAGTTTCTCTGCACACACCGCAATCCAATGGACGTGGTGTTTGCACTGAGTGAGATATACCCCGGTATATACTCCTCCAAGTCGTCGCTGTCGCGGGTCCACTCCCTGAAGGTGAAAGGTTACACAGGGGCGCAAGACCGAGCACTGCCCAAAACACCCTGTTCCTGGTTCATACGCAGGGGGAGAAAGCTTCTCTTGAGACCCAGGGATTTGGGTCCGGCGACAGGTCGCGCCTGCTAACCATACACGAGGCTCAGGGGTTGACCTACGATGGCGTCATCATCATAAACACCAAGTCCAGAAGGCTTCAGGTCCACGACAGCATCTCCCACGCGGTAGTGGCGGTGTCCAGACATACAGTTAGTTGCGTCTATTACACCGACGACGCCGATGACGCCACAGGCCACTTTGCTAAGAGGGCAATGGATGCGCCAACTAAAACGGTCGTCAACTACAATCTTAAGACGGTCATGCAGCATCGAGATGTAGTCGTCATAGAGGCCTTGCTCACGCTAGCGAAGTCCCTGGTCAGCAGACATCACCAAAACACCACCTAACAAGTCCCATCCAACAACTCCAAACCAAACATCTCCCCAAACCCAAACCATCACCCTGTCGAAATCCTGTAATGAAAAAATAAAAAATATACATGTAAAGCTGCATGGTGGAACGAGTCAGTCATACTCACCTTAACGTCCCAACGACGGGGTTCTAGAACGGGAACCGTAGGCCGGAACTGGTCTGCTCGTACTGCCATGCATCTCCCCCGAAAGTGTACAATTAGAAATAAGTAGACAAAATAGTAAATAACATAAGCAGTGTATCAATAGAAATCAGTAAACAAAATAGTTAATAACATAAAGATAAGTAGTAAATAAAAATATAAAATTGTAATGCCAGTGTGTAATAAATAATAATAATAATAAAAAAACATACAATAGTATTTAGTGAAAGATGAACTCACGTAGACTTAAGTTAGTTAAGTAAGCCTAGAAATAATGTCCGACGTAGGAGTCAAATAATTGTAATATTATGAAGATTTATCAAACAAATTAACACACTAAAAAGGGCGCGGACGACTATGTCTGCGGTAGAATATTCACATAAAATAAAAACCACAAACTCTGCACCCTCTAGTCGGCCTGTGCAGTCTCAAACAACAAACTATAACTCTCCTGGTTCGCCACAACCTTTTCCTTCCCCTGCACAAGCCCTAGATACTACGCAACAGATTCCTGCTTCAAGCACGACTCCACCAGGCGTAGAACCTTCACCTCCAGTTTTTAGAAGAACGAGCGGAAATCGAAACCCGCCTCGATATCTGCAAGACTATAGTGTAGGTAGGTAGTTAGGGAAGGGTAGGTAGGTAGGATAGGGAAGGTAATGGTAGCCAGTTGACAGGCGCGAAGCCGCGGGTTAGAACAAGTACTAAAATAAACTGTAATTCTAAAGAACCCGTACTATAACCTAATTCGAAGATTTAACAATATCACGAGATTTATTATAAACATGTTTTTATATTGCAATAATCCGGTGACAGATATATCACGGCAAGCCAACCCACGTTGGTGATTTTGGAAGCCATACGGTAGATACTTAATAAGTCCATGCTTGACAGTTCATCAATCATAGCGGTCAATTTAACCGAAAAGTAGGTAGGTACGTATGCGGCGGCGCGCCGACATATCTGTGCACCGGAAATGTCAATATCACTCTGACATTCAACCGACTCTCGCCATTGGCTCACGAGGCTAATCATCGAGTATCTTAGAGTTCGAGTCATGGGTTCGATTACCAGGTCGGGCAGTATTACCTATAGGGCTTTTCCATTAGAATTTCTCAGTAGCAGTTTGAAGCCGGAGTTTTAAACGTGGTGGCGGTTGTAAGACATCTACACTAATATTATAAATCTAAAGTTTGTTTGTTTGTTTGAATGCACTAATCTCACGCACTACTGGTTGGAATTAAAAAACTCCTTTTGTGTTGGAAAGTCCATTTATCGAGGAAGGTTATAGGCTACCTATATAACATCACGCTATAACCAAAAGGAGCGGAGCATAAATGAAAAATGTTGCAAAAACGGGAAAAAATTATTCCTTCTTGAGAGCTTCCGTTGCGTGCGCTGCGTTAACGGCAACATTCATGTATGTAGGGTAGGTAGGGTAGGGTAGGTATTTAGCCAGTAGACCGGAACGAAGCCTCGTGGGACAGCTAGTATTATATATACTTAATATCGTTAGACCAGCTGACCTCTAGGTACCCGGTCTTATCAGATTGGGGTCCCATTGGACTATGAAACTAAAAGACTTGTGCACTACAAATAATATAATTCAAAATTATCTATCTACTAGCACTTCGTCGCGGCTTCGTTCTCGTGAACCGTATTTTATCTTGTTGATGACATTTAGTTTCATCCCCTTAAAGGTTGAATTTCCAAAAATCCCTTCTTAGTGCTCCCCAACATCATAAAAAGAAACTCTGTAAGTACAGTAAAATTCTTCAAAAATCTTCTCTCTAATCTAGTTTTGAAAACTAATAATGAAAGCCTTTATTATTTACTTAGGTTAGTTTATATGCCAAGGTTGAAATATAAAATAAAAGGTTGAAATAATAAATACCTTTTCACATCCTTAGGGGTAAAATTGCCAAAAACCAATAAATACATGAATTCTTTTTATCAACCAAAAGCGTAAATATTAAATTTCACTTGTCACACATATAAGCGCAAAAAAATCACACAAACTTTAAACCCCTTTTTACTTCCATAGGGATGGATATCCAAAAACCAATAAATACATGCATTCTTTTTATCAACAAAGAGTATAAACCTAAAAGTTCAGGTGTTAACATACAATTTGTAGAAATTTTATACAAATTTTCAACCCCTTGTTTACTTCCTTAGGGGTAAAATTCCGAAATAAAATTAAACCTCATTGTTTTTTTCAACCAAGAGTGTAAGTCAGCACCTAAGGAGCAACCTAAGGAGGTGGAAAGGTGGAAATTTGTTGGGCTTATATATTTGCAACATGGCATAAATACTAACCTAAGTAAATAGTAAAGGTTTTCATTATAAGTTTTTCAAAACTATTCCTAAAAGACGATTTAGGGGATGTTAAAGATTTTTGAAGAATTGTACTGTAACGGGGTTCTTTTTATGATGTAGGGCAGCACTAGGAAGGGGTTTTTGGAAATTCAACCTTGAAGGGGGTGAAACAAAAAGTCATCTGTAGGATAAAATACGGATCACGCGAACGAAGTCGCGGGCGAAGTGCTAGTATATACAGGGTTACAGGAAAAGTCGACCTAGATCCGTTAAGGGCGTGTAGTACACATCATTTCTGAATGATTTCACTATGGAACCCCCCATCCTAAACTTAACCGTTTTCGAGATTTTCGAGTTTTAATTTTTTTTTATGAAAATGCCCAATTTTTCGGCTATTGAATTGAATATTTTGAAAAAACAAAAAAACCAAAAAAATTTTTCATGTAAAAAACCAAAAAAATTATTATAAGAGTCAAAAAAATTCAAAATATTCAATTCAATAGCCGAAAAATTGGGCATTTTCATAAAAAAAATTAAAACTCGAAAACGGTTAAGTTTAGGATGGGGGGTTCCATAGTGAAATCATTCAGAAATGATGTGTACTACACGCCCTTAACGGATCTAGGTCGACTTTTCCTGTAACCCTGTATATAGGTTGCGTGCTTGGCTAATTTCCGTCGTGAGGATCTTTAGATGAGGCAATGCAGCAGTAGATGTTTTTCGATCGTAACGATGATGATGATGAAATAGCACGGGTTACCTAAAACTGGCCTAAAAACCATTAAATCTAGTTTTCACTGGAGTGAGGCTTCTACCAGTTAAAAAATGTAAAATAAAAAATTTCTACATTGAGGTATTAATGTACAATTCCTATTATCAGTCTAAAACTTCTTGCTGACTTAATTCTGTCAGCTAAGGACCGACTCTTTCTGTCTGTAATTTAGAAAAATATAACTACGTTATGTCAAGGCAAACCTAAACAGTTGTTTTGTCCGTCTACATCAAAGTTTTATAACAAAATTTTACGTAAATAAAATGTAAGTAGATAATCAAACATAAAACAGCAAATATAAATATAAAAAATCTTTGAGTAATTATGGGTTTGAAGAATTTACGAATCACGGTGAGACACTACACTTGTTGCCCGCCGCAGCCACCGCCACGCTGCGTCTGCCACCCATGCCGGCCCATCTGTCCCCCGTGCGACTGCCGCCCCTGTTACATCCCACCAAATCCGTGCTGTCCAACACACCCTGGCTGCGGCATTTGGAGAAAATGGCGAAACATATTTTTCTTTATTGCTGTCCCGCTTATGATCCTTCAGTCTATTCACTCGTTTGGACACGAACCATACATTAAATGCGACTGTCGTGATTATGAATACATGCGAAGACGTACTAAGAGGTTTCCGTGGGGAAGAGGAGTCAAAACTTTGTTCCACAACCCTTGTGCTAACCATCTGCCAGGAGAATGTACACCTCCGCCCTTGGAATGTGATTAATTTTTTATGTCGAAATTGATTGCACGATATTTTTTTTAACCTGTGACTGTTTTCTTACGGCCCGACTGCACCAAAAGGGAGATGTGAGGAGACGTGTAAATCGGGGAGAAAAGGAGATGTTTACCAGCTAGGTTGAATCCACCACAGCTTTGCGGCGATGCTTAAAAATGCGTGGAAGGCAAAGGCAATAAATATCGGATTGATATTTTCAGATAGCACCAATATTTATCATTCAAATGTGTGTATATATACAAAACCGGGGCGGCTTACTAGTTTATATAAATATTTCAATATATAAGAGGGGTGGCCAGAGGCAGTAAAATTAAAATTAAACAGTCAAATTCCTTCGATACGTTATATATTATAGTCTACACGCTATCCCGGCTTTTACAGAACTGACAAGAAAAGCTAAACAAAAATATCTTCAAATATTTTCTTAACGTTCTGATTTCAATCACCTATTATACATATACTAGTGGCCCGCCCCAGCTTTGCCTGGCTCATAATAATTTAGAGCCACCATCGGCACCATTCAAATGTTGAAAGTTTTGTTCAAAGGGGTGTAGTGGTTTCAGAGATTACCCTACACGTCTGAACAAACTCATATAATTCGGGCTATTTCTATATAATATAGTTCAAGCCAAACTTCATGGCCGCCCTGAAGTTGGCTACAATGGCTGCGCAGTTGTAAATCTCATGCAAAAACAGCACCGTTTCGTGTCTTGAGCATCCGGTAAACCAACATCAGGGCGGCCCAGAAGTTTGGCTTGTTCGGCCCATGAACTCTCACTTCTCATTAAGACACGAATAGATTATAAACAATCAAAATGGATGGAATGCATTATATTTGATATGATCTGTTCACAATATAAAGAGAGTTCTTAGTGTCGCAATATTTGTTACAATCCGGAGTTTGCAATAATGTGATGTCATATATAATTATATCCATATTTGCCTTCAGCCAGTACTTATTTAAAATTATTAAAATAAATTTATACAGAAAATTATGCACCTTTTTTACGACTACGTTGAGACAAAAAGTATCAGTATAATTAAATTGGTAGTAAAAAATACAGATATTTCGAGATTAAAAAAATACCGACAACTTTCTATTAGGTACTTAATAAAAATTATATCATCAAAATAATTAGTCCAAGCCTCAGCAGGCTCCATATCTCAATTGTTTTGTTGTTCATCCAACTAATATTATAGATAAATGGATATTTCATGTAAAAATGGGGCATTGAAATTCTATTGGTCGTTTGCAACAAGTATCCTCTCCGCACATCTCCACATAAATGCATTGGTGCAGTCTGGACCTGAAATAGATAAATAAAGCGAACAAAACTAATAAATAGAGCGTATTTGCTAGCTAACAGCCCCGGCTTCGCTTGTAATTTTTTTTTTTTTGTTTTAAAAGAACGATGCCCCGCTCTAGGAATTTCTTCCTGTATCGTGGGTGCGTTTACAAACATAAAATCACATACACAAACACCCAGAGCCGGAACAACTATCTGTAGGTCATACAAATATTTGTTCCGTGCGGGAATCGAACCCGCGACACGCAGCGCAGCAGTCAATCGCTCAACCACTGCGCCAACCGTGCACCCCAAGTAATAATAGTAATCAGTAAATCAAAGCAATCAAATTATACAGCCGTTTATACCGCATATTTGACTTCCCATTGACCTGGAATCATGAAATTTGTCTAGAAGCAATGTCATATAGGTGGTAGCCCAGTCATTAAGGCATAGTTAAGGGGTCAACCACGAGATAATAAGCTGTAAACTCGTCTAAAAGTTGTCTCGAAAGTATCTCAGTTTTTAGGTAGCAAACGTAGTCCTATTGCTGTCATTCACGTGTCCGTCTGTCTGTCTATCCGTCTGTCTGTCTGTCATCTGTCACACAGGTTTTACAGCAAACGGTTAATTTTCACAATTTAAAGAATCTTGTTGTCCCAAAGCCAAACAAATTGTAAAAAAAAATATTTTTAATGGTTTTTAGGGTCCCTACAGCTAAAGAGGGCACGAAAAAAAAATTAACTGCTCCATCGAGGGGGTATCGTTGTTTAAGAGCTCTTGGGTATATAAATGCTGCATTTATTGTTTTAAAAAAATATTGGCAACAAAGCAATGAGAAACCACCAAAGTCAGTGTTTTTTACATTTTGTGCTGAAGAATTTTTTAACTTCGCATTGACCTATGAACTTCATAATTATATATAACGTATATTTTAGTAACTAATACCAATATATTGATAAATCAGCTTGTTTTTGCGGTTTGGTACGGATCCATAAATGTGCCAAGTCCGACACGCACTTGGCCGGTTTTTTGCTTAATTTTCAGAAAGTTATGATTTTACTGCAATTTGTGCAGAGGGCAAGTTCATTCCTTGTGCACCAAAAATCCTACATAAAATTCACTAATGTCCATTAGGTTTCGAGATATGAGCCAAAGTACATTTTTTACCGACATTCCAAAAAGGAAGAGGTTCTATGTTCGGCTGTATGCATGTTTATTATTTTTATTACCCGACTGCCGAATAGGGATCTCAACAAAAGAAAATAAGTAATTTAATATTTCTATAAGATAATATTATGAAGAGGCCCGCCCGCCTCAATGAGCATAATTAAATTGGTACATAATTTCAAATTGATTTTAATTATAAAAACGTATCCAAATAAAAAAAAATCCATTTCTTATTTTTTCGAATTAAGAAATCGATTATCTATCGCTACGATAATGCAACTAAAATTGCAATGTGTTATATTGCACTGATGTGACTTGGTAGTAAATATCGACCTATGACACGAATGTCAACCTTACGACAAACTACAAAATTAAGTTTATAATTGCGACAACTGAGAATACCGCCATCTATGGTCGGGTAGCGGAATTTGCTTGGCAATCGAATCTAATTTGACTTTAGATTACAAAACTTCGAAAATAGTTCTGCACTAACACAAAATAGACCCCCCGCGCGCATGCGCCGTATGGACTACAGATCGGTACTGCAAACGACTCCGCCCACTCCAATGCGTTATTCGAGCTTAAACATTATCAATTTAGAAATAATTGTTATTAAGAATGTTATGATTTTATTTTTACATGGTTCATAAGCATATATTTGCTATCTGTTTTACGTAGCTAACAACGTTATTTAAGTAATTTTTCAATGGCATTTGTAGAACAATTTTACTTTTCCAAGTAGGTACATTTTATAAGTTGGTCGACTATTACTCGTAAACTTGTAAAGCCTGTTATGATTTTATTTTTGTATATTTCTACATAGTTCATAAGCATATATTTACTCTGTTTTACAAAGGTAACAACGTTATTTAAGTAATTTTTCAATGGCATTTGTACACAATTTTTACTGTTCCTAGAACATTTTATAAGTTTTTGATGTTTATTTATTTTATTTATTTATTTATCTTACACACACTATCTTTACAGGATAACCCCAAACAATAGTGGTTTGCAAACACACACCAAATAAATTGAAAAATAAACTTACGGCTAATACTTACTTAAAAATTTATCTAAATAGGTACAAAATCAGACATAACACAGAATCTAAAAATATAACTAATATTTAAATATAACTAACATAATTCAACAAAACTTTTGCGAATTCACTCAGATTGCACGAAAATATGTCAAGCCTCTCATGCACTTCGTTTAGCACACATATTGTGCGGGTGAGGGGTGTTTTTGACTGCAGGTTGGTTTTGGCCACAGGCACGGCCAGCACACCGCCGCCTCCACACGTACCGGTCTGGCACGCACAGCTTCAGGTGACGCAGCACACCCGGGTTATAAGCTACTCCACGCAGGAGCTTTAGCGCATACGCCGCAAGTGTAAATTCCCGACGCACTCTGAGTTCGTTGTACCGCACCATAGCGGGTAAAATGGGTACACCCCATAAAGATTAAAATACAAATGTCTAGTAAATTTATTCTGTACACGCTCCAGCATGACATTGTATTTCGCTTCATGAGGTGCCCAAATCACCGCACTGTGTTCCAAGTGACTCCTTACCAACGCATCATACAACACCCTGAGCGTGGTAACGTTTGTGAATCCCTGCGACTGTCTCAGCACGAAACCCAGGTTTCTGTACGCCTTCTTGCATATCTTAACTATATGATCCCGAAAAGTTAGGTCCGGTGTAAGCAGTACTCCTAGGTCTCATACCTGAGACACTCGCTGCATCGGCGCGTCCTCTACTTTATATTCGTAGGCTAAGATGTTCCTCGCGCGTGTAAATGTCATCACTGAGCATTTTGCTGTGTTAAAATAGAGTTTATTTTTATGACTCCACTCTACCACTCTATCTATGTCTTCCTGCAATCTCTCACAGTCCGACTCACCCTTAACCTCAAGCAGCAATTTGAGGTCATCTGCAAACAATAAACATAAACTATGTTTGACTACGTCTGGTAAGTCATTTATCATTAAAATAAATTCGAGAGGACCCACATTGCTGCCCTGGCTCACGCCTGACCTGGTGTAATATGGCTCGGATTCGAACCCGTTGTAGTCAACGTACTGCTGTCGATCTTTCAAGTAGCTGGCGAAGAACTGTAGTAGGTGCGGAGTACAGCCAATTTTTGCGAGCTTCATTAGCAGTACATCATTGTCGACGGTATCAAATGCCTTTTTAAAATCAAAATATGCCGCGTCTACCTGCACACCAGCATCGACGGCCGACACCACCCTCGCCATGAAGTTAAGCAGATTAGTGGCAGTGCTGCGCGCCGGCCGGAACCCGTGCTGCGCGTCCGATAGCTGTGCGCTCACTTGTGCCTGCACGCAGCATTGGATGGCAGACTCGAACACTTTCGCAGGTGTGGACAAGACTGCCACCGGTCTTTAGCCACTGACATCCGGACCGGACTTACCCTTGGGAACCGGAATCACTCGCGTGAGTTTCCATCTAGGCGGAAACATTGCTTTTTTTAAACAAGTATTAAAGATATGATGCAGGGGCTCAGCCAGCACTCTGCCACAGTCTCGGAATAGGAAATCTGGAATGCTATCTGGGCCAGATGAGCGCTTCGGCTTGATCTTTATGAGCGCTTCCCTTACGTCTTGAAGACTGAGGGTCTCGATGTGAACTCGCGCCACGCAACTGTTCGCTCCAGCCTCCGCCCCCGCCGCCCGCGCATCCAGCCGCGGCTGCTCTTTATTATGCACTGACTCAAAAAATGACGCAAATTGTCGAGCACATTCCTCATCCGAAAGATGTTGACTATCCATTATGATAGTTCGCCTGTTTAACCTACTTCGTTTGGACCTAATATACTGCCAGAATGATTTTGGATCTTTAGAAAATTGATTTTGTAATTTAAACTTGTGTTCTTTGTGTGCAATTTCGATTGATTTTTTAATAGGTACGAGCTCTGGGGGGTGACCATATGCTCTTAGAGTAAGGTTATTTTGAGTGTGTGTAAGGGACAGATGTATATGACTTGTATACATCTGTCACTTACGCGATCTCAAAATAACCTTACTCTAAGAGCTTATGGTCACCCCCCTGTACTTTTAAAATTCAGAATAATCGCTATCCAGCTTTGTTTTTTTGAAAGTCTTATGAAATCGAGCTTTATTCTTTAAATCTCTTATAATATCTGCCATAGTGTACCATTCGGGATAAACGTATCGAGAATTTCCACTTTTAGGCTTTTCAAGGGTACGCATCTGTCTAAAATATCATTCAGTTTATCATAAAAAATATTCAACATATCCTCCAAATCATGCATTTCGTAAATCGTACTCCAATCAGTGGAAGTCAGCATAGAGTATAACAACTCGTAGTCGGCCCGATAGAAGTGCCACTGCGGCCTAACACTACGCCCTGCGGGACTGCCGCCGGCAGAGGGCGCGGGCGGGGCGCACGCGGCGGATGCGGGGAGCGCACGCGCACAGTGCACACCGACCGCGAGCGGTGGATGACGGCGTCGACGGGCACGAGTGCGTCGTCGGCTGCCACCACCGACACCTCGCTCAAACCTGTGCTCAGAATCAGATCCAACGAACGACCGAGATAGTTTGGTACTGTGTTACTCTGAGTGAATTCGCAATAGGACACAAAACATTCATAATAATTTGGTTGTCTATTACTCGTAAACTTGTAAAGCTTGTTTTCCTTTTAATTTCGTTATATATACTACTGCCGTGTTTTTTTTCACATAGCCAAGAGCAACCATTTCGCTGGCAGGTTGGGGGGACACTTGACTCTAACAAAAATTTGCAATTTGAAGCTTAAGTTTACGCAAACGGATGTATGAATCGAAATATGGTTTTAACAAACCCATAATATTTTTGAATAGCCTATCCAACGATACCCCATACCATGAGTTAAACAAGAAAAAAAAACATCCCCACTTTACGTATATAGGAGGAACCCCAAAAAAATAATATTTTTGGTTTTATTGTACTACTTTGTCGGAATTATTAATATGTATATCGATGCCAAGTTATAGCTTTCTAGTACTTAGTCTCTGAGCTAAGCTGCGGTCGGACAGACGGACAGATCGAAACCATAAGCATTTTATTATTGTTTGTGTTTTGCTTATCTCATGTTGCCTGTGCGGGTCACAAATAAATATTTTTTCTTTCTTTCTTCTTTCTTTCTTTATAAGGGTTCCTTCTTGACTTCGGCCCTCTAAAAATCAGAAAGTTAACGGTACTGAAATATACCGCAATGCAGTGTTTTTCACTGACACAGCTAAAACAGCTTTTCAGTTTATTATCTCTCATTCCGGGATTGATCGCTAATTTGACTGGACTGGACTATAGGACAAGTAAGGGAAAATTATCAAAAAATAATAATTTGTACCGACACCAAAAATAAATAAAATTAAAAACTTATTTGCAGTTGGGAAACTGACCGCAACCTATATCGATGTATTGGGACAACAGTATTCCAACAGAAAATAATTCTGTCCCTCAATCCACTTTATCTTTTCGTTAGAGCAATGTTCGATGCTTTCATTGTTTATGAACTTCAGTAATGTTACCTAATTATGTTGGTAAATGCTGTTTGTAACGGAACCCTAGGAAAGCAAACTCTCAGACTTGGCCCGTTTTTTTTTTTAATTTTACGATGCCCAGACAAATGGCGATTGTTAAAAATATTTTACCAATAAAATCTACTCTACCCCAGCCACTTCAAAATATTAACTGTTAATTTCTTTCAATTGTGTTAACCTCATGTTGATATAATTGAAAGAAATTAACAGTTTTGGTTCAGTTTAGGAAACCTGAATCATGGCTAAAAATAAGTCATTGGTTAGGTAATTGGTTCAGTATTTTAATATATTGCAACCAATTTGTTCTTTTTTACCCGACTGCCGAAAGAGGGTAATGTGTTTATCAGTGTATGTATGTATGTATGTTCCTATGTGGCGTTCTAGAGACCAAACGCGTTGGCCGATTTTGATGATTCTTACGTCAATCGGTTCGTCTTTACCCTGCGAGTGGCACTGGCTGTTTTTTAAATTAAGATTGGATAATAGAAAATGGCGGATTTTGGGCGCCATATTGGGGGCACCAAATTTTTTTTCATCCACACCTGTCGTTCAAAAATATATAACATATATATTTAAATGTACCTAATTCTAAAAAAAAGAACTGAAAAGTTGTAAATAAGAAAAGTTAATTCAAAAAATCTAAAAACCTAAATATGTATCCTCCGACTGCACAGCATGATTTTCATCTTGTTTACGTCTTTTTAGTTTGCTTTTTAAGCAGTGGAATTTTTTGATTTTTTGAATTAACTTTTTTTTATTTTAACTTGTAGATGACTTTATCAGGCATATGAAGTATGTTTCCGTTTAGTACTAACTATACCGAAGCGATTTCTATAGGGATATTCATATAACTACTATTATCTGTGCCCTCACCGCTGCGGTGTCATCCACAACAAATGAGTCTTACGCTGCTTATGAGGACTTAATTTCTCATAGCCTATGCAACAAACTCTGTGTAGTTTAAAGGAAATGAACCCTGACAACAATATAGCTAGCATCATCTATACGCTTGCTACAGTGACACACAACACATCGCTTCCTACGACGTAGCCATCATCGCCTACGCACCTACTACGGTAACACATCCCTAACCAAAGTTCGAGGTAGTAAGTAATATAGAGTTGATGATACGAGGGCTGCCCGGCTGCACTAAAAGTATCGGGAATGGAATATTTCCACTGTTCCTGTCATATTAAAATCTTTTTAATTGAAAACTCCTTGGTTTTAAAAATCGAATACCATTTATTTATTTAAAAAAAGATTCTCGGTCTTGTCACAAGGTTTTGTCAAACTTTTTTAGTCGTTGAGAAAATGGAATTGACTCGAGAAAATTCAAGAGCGATGATTTATTATGACTTTCGAAGTGGTTTAACACAAAAACAGTGTGTTGACCGGATGATTTCTGCATTTGGTGATGAAGCCCCATCCAAAACCACAATTGATCGCTGGTTTGCTGAATTTCAACGTGGACGTGTCAAGCTCAGTGATGATCCCCGTTATGGTTGTCCAAAAACTGCAGTCACCCAAGAAAACGTTGATGCTGTGCGTAAGCTGATTGACGAAGATCGACATGTGACATACCGCGAAATTCAGGCAACTTTAGACATTGGCATGAGTCAAATACAAATAATCTTGCATGAAAAATTAGGTGTAAAAAAGTTGTTTTCCCGATGGATACCGCATTCGCTCTGTGAAGAGCAAAAAGCGGCTCGCGTCACTTGGTGCGTCAGAACTCTCGAAAGATTCCACGCAGGATCCTCAAATGCTGTATACAACATCGTATCAGGTGACGAATCCTGGATATTATACGCGTACGAACCCGAAACAAAAAACCAGTCACGAGTTTGGGTGTTCGAAAATGAGTTAAAGCCAACAAAAATTGTTCGTTCACGGAGTGTTGCAAAAAAAAATGGTGGCCACGTTTGTCTCCAAAACCGGCCATGTTGCGACTATTCCTCTTGAGGGACAATGAACGGTTAATGCAGAATGGTATGCTAGCATTTGTTTGCCACAGGTCGTTTCTGAACTCCGTAAAGAGAACTGCAACCGCCGCATCATCCTCCATCACGACAATGCGAGTTTTCACACCGCGCACAGAACAAAAGAGTTTTTAGAGCAAGAAAACATAGAATTATTAGACCATCCGCCATACAGCCCCGACCTAAGCCCTAATGATTTCTATACTTTCCCTAAAATAAAGAATAAATTGCGTGGTCAGAGATTTTCATCACCTGAAGAAACTGTGGACGCCTACAAAACGGCCATTTTGGAGACCCCAACTTCCGAATGGAATGGTTGCTTCAATGATTGGTTCCATCGTATGAAAAAATGTGTCAAATTTTGCGGAGAATACTTCGAAAAGCAATTAATACATTTTTAAATACTAATGTTTCAAATTTGTTGTAAAATTTTCAATGCCGCCCTCGTACCTCCTCTAAAATTCTGGAATCATAAACATAATCGTCAAACGGGATTTAAAAAAATTGCAAATTACTTATTGCAATTTGTATACATTTGAAGTAAATTATTATATTGAAGGAATTTATTATGGTTTTGTTCCGTACTAAAACTGTTAAATTAAAGGGCTTTGTTTTACATACAAAATAATCCTTCTAAACTCTAAAAAAAATAATAAGATTTTTTCAATATAATAATTTAATCCAAATGTATTCAAAGCGCAATAAGTAATTTGCAATTTCTTAAATAGAAGTAGGTATTATCGACTCTGTGTTACTTATTTCCTCGAACTTTACGTAAATATACTCTAACTATTCCGATCTCTGTAAACAAAACATCGCTGCCTACAACGCCGACGTAACATTTATCGCCTACGCGCCTGCTACGGTAACACAACCCATCGCTGCCGACTAGTGCCGAAGACGTGGCAATCAAAAACTATACGCGCTTGCTACGGTGACACAAAACACATCGCTGCCTACGACTTAGCATTCATCGAATACGCGCTTGCTACGGTGAAACCAACTCTCCTACGACGTAGCAATCATCGACTACTTGCCTGCCACGGTGATCCCAACACATCGCTGCCTACGGCGTAGCATTCACCGACTACGCACCTGCCATGGTAATACATAATTGTGCACCAACACAGCTGTTAAAAATGTTTACAAAAACGTATTCTTAACAAAAAATATTTGATCACAATGTTAAAAAATATTTTCATGTTATAAATTTTAAAATTCAAATGTATTTATTAGTCGAACAACGTGATTCATTATTTATTTGTTAGTAGAAACATCTTAGAACTATTGTTAGTAAAAACACAAATAAACAAACAATTAATAATAATAAATATTGCATAATTTTTTCCTTCC
This sequence comes from Orthosia gracilis, assembly GCA_947562075.1. Classification (NCBI taxonomy): domain Eukaryota; kingdom Metazoa; phylum Arthropoda; class Insecta; order Lepidoptera; family Noctuidae; genus Orthosia; species Orthosia gracilis. The sequence goes on from OX387268.1 coordinate 48,444,225, forward strand.
AACAATAAATGAAAAATTAAAATTAAATCCAAATAATATAAATTTCGTGTATAAATGTTAAAAATAATGTAAAAATCAAAAGCCAATAAAACCCTACTTAATGCTAGTAAAAACAAAATTTTTGGTTAACATTTGTAACAAATAAAAACAACTAGCTCTAGCGTTTGGCGCATCCAGTTGAAGCGCTTTTTTTAACAAAAAATAGAAGGATGTATTCCCGTTGTCCCCGTAATCTGTGTCCCCGTAACGGGGACACAGTGAAGGAGTACTCAAAATATCAAACAATTCTTAACAGATTTTAACAATTCCTAACAGAATGTAACAATTCCTAACATTTGTTAGCAAATAGGTTAGGGGTTAGAAAATATTTGTAAACATTTTTAAGAGCAGTGTGGGAGCAACATAACATCGCTGCGTACGACGTAGCCATCATCGACTACGTGCCTGCTACGGTACACAAATCTTTTGCTGCCCAGGACGACGTAGCGTTCATTGACAACGCGCCTGCTACGGTAACACAAAACCACTGTATCGGTACCAAAGACTTAGGATTCATTGCCTACGCACCTTGTGCGAAACCTTGTTATTAATTTTCAAGTTTCCGTTACGAATTTTACCGGAAAAAGAAAACTATTGTAATGCGCGATATGAAATTGGCAGCTGATGGTGGCATTTGTTGGATCAGCGATGAACCAGGACAAGAGATGCGAAACATTCGCGCTGTCGCCCACTCCCGACTACAGTTACTGACGGGGCTTTGTAATCACTAAATGATATTGCAGATATAACTATGATAAAAATAGTTCCATATTATATTCTTTCTCTGTAACAGCATTATTAACTGACAATGTTCTGTTCTTAGGCAGTCATCGCCAAATAGGTACACGTTGGCTACGAATGAAGTTATAAGCTATCCGGTCGCTACACTCATTGCCTTTATTGACTTCAACTGCAAAAGTCGTATGATTAGTAGCAATTCAGCAAAAGATGCTCTAGCACGGGTACCCTTCGCATAAAATGGCGGAATTTATAAAAGCGTACTGCAAACGTAATTTACACATCCAGTAAGGTACCTGGTCAACCTGCTTTATCTACTACTTGAAACTGTAAAACAACAATACCGCCTTGAATCATTTGAATCTCAGAGTTAATAATAAGATGTAAGCAGCTGGTGAGTACAGATGTGTACATAGATCTTTGCATAGTTGATATGCGCACGCATGTACGTGGGGCGGCGGGGGCGACAGTCAGGGGGGCTGGCGCGCCCTGCCGCCGCGATCAATAGCCGCGCTGACGTCAGGACACGGCGGCGCGCTATTGGCTCGCCCGGCATTATTAAATAAACCTCCGAGTGGAGTGGCGCCAGCTCGCGCCGCGGGCACAGCACCGCAGCACGCGGCGGGCCCGCGCGCTCGCGGCCCGCGACCCGCGGCAATGGCCGACATGCCGGACCTGTCGCACCTCACGCCCGAGGAGCGCGCCATCATCGAGGGCGTCATGATGCGGCAGCGCCAGGAGGAACAGCGCGAGCACGAGATCATGAGGTGTGCCCGCGACCCCACCACCCGCGCCCCCCCACCTTCGCCCTCTCTCCACATTCGACATACTGCACCACAGTTATTCGTGAAAGTGCCGTGATCTTAGCCCTAGCCATTGTTCTATTCGAATGGTATTTATAAAACTATTGCATATTCGTTGCTGCATTTTGTCATCGACGCTATCGTGTTGTCTGATCGTGTTCAGTTCCTGCTGTTGAACACTCACGTATCCTGTGCGAGGACGTGTACTCAAGTACGGTTCAGTATCGACGTAGATAAACAGTTTTACTTGGTGCTGCGCTTTTTTCATTCCAAGATTTTTCTAAAACTTTTACATAATTCACTTCGTGCGCCTGTTTGCCGATGGCAGGGAAATGGCTTGTTGTCGCGCGAGTGGAGTGTCGCATTAAAAACGCATCAATATAATTATAATACAATAATTAAATTACGTCCGTTATTCTCCAACACGATACCTGTATACTGACTGTGAGACTTTTCTTGCCGACTTAAATTTAATCAATATCGAGTGAGGCGTTATATTGCACAACAGGGTATCTATTTTATCGAGTTAACGTTTCAGAGATCGTGCGTAAACTAGTAAAACCGTATATAGTTGTGTTTGATATAATTCATTAAATTAAACTTATAATCAGAAATTGTCTGTAGTAGGTGCCTAGATAGAGGGCGCAGTATTGCAATTTATTTATCTGACCTACTTTTTGACCTACATAAGAGATAGCTTAAATGGATAACATATTTATTATGTAGTGATAATAATAATAGAGAATTAGAGTCATTGCAACTAAAAGTTATTAAAATTAATTTCGAATTTTATCCTAAATCCTATTGACCCACTAATTTAAAATGAACTAGCTTTTACCCGCAGCTCCGCTCGCAGTGAAGCCATTAAAAACATTATTTTGTTAAATAAAAATTATCCTAGGTTACTTCTAATACCTCCAAGAATATATGTACAAAGTTTCATGATGATCGATTCAGTAGTTTTTGCGTGAAAGCGTAACAAGCAAACTTACATTCACATTTATAATATTTAAAATGAATTTAGGCTTGGATTTAGATAATTTGCAGGCGACATTCCGATTGCTATCAAAGATTAAATCATTTAATTTTCGGTTATCCAAGCGTATAATATAATTTTTAAAGTTATATTGTTGTTTTCAAAAGATGAAAACCAATCAATAATATACCGCAGCGTCAGCTTCACCTACACCCCTCACATTCGTATTGTGATTCCTTACAACTTGATGCTGAAACCCTGCTTTTGTCATCCATTCTTCGGATTCAATTCTGCTGAACTTTTTATTAGGATTCTATTTTAAAATCTGAATAGGAAAGTTATAATAGGTTCCTATTTTTATATTGACTCATTTTGTGTGTCTTGACGGGTAGGTACCTAACAATGAAAACGCTAGACGGAAAGTGTGAAAATAGAGATAGACTAAATAGACTGATCTATAGAAGACCATGATTAAGACAGTTGCATGATGTATTCTAAATATGAGAAGCTTGTAAATACAGGATGGGTAAAAAATCATAGATCAAACGAAACAGGGCGATAGTCGAGGTTATTTGCAGTAGGTTCTAAAGTTACTTGTTTTCCCATTTTACTCTCAATAAAATGGCACAAAAAAATTACAAATTTTTGATCATGTGCTGTAAAAAATATCTCTGTGGCAGAGCACTAATTTGATCTCCTTAAAAGTTATGACAGCATGAGTTTTTTTTTTAAGATTTACATTGTTTTTTATTTTGGTTTTTCGAGTCATGTTATGTTCGATCCACGATTTTTTACCCACAGTGAATAACAGTTCCCTTTCAAGTTGGACCATTCTAAAGAGTGCTACAGCAGAAATTGAAAGCAATCCCAAATCAAATGCACAACGAACTTATTATATTATTATTAATTTAACTTTAACGTACCAGCCTATTTATTGTCCCAATGTAGGCGAAAAGCCTACTCACTTACATTTGCTTAAGGCTACCCATGTTTCCTCAAACACGATATCTTTCTTTATTGTATGTCAGCGATGTCCAAGTTAGACTTGGAAAGATATTAATAATTATAATTAATTGTTTATTACCGTAAGGGTGTCCGACGATCGAGATCTATCTGTCTTTGTGACGGTTAGATAGTTTCAACTTTAATCAATTACTGTCGTCAGAACAGATAAATCAACAATAACACTATTTATAAAAATCTCGACCTTGTTTAGCAAATACTTAACATATTCTATATTCAAAATGTGTATAGAGAATTAGAAAAAAATAATCTGCTAACCAGTTGCGAAACTGCTCAGAGATTTTTATAAATAAGAACCTTAATATCCCAGAAAAGGCCTCTAGTCATACTTGGCATAAGCATAATCAGCACACCTGCTTTAGGCGAGGTGGCGATTTTAAACATGGTATTGAGAGCCTTAGTTATAAAAATCTCAACGGTCCTTAGCAACTGATTAAAAGATTTTAAATTTTTCTATTGAAACTTACAATTAAAAAACTTTTTAACAAAAAATCAAACTGACTTCCAAAACAGAACACTACAAAGCGAAAAATAACTTTATTTTCCGAAGTCGGTGTCTTTTGTACCCATTGTTTGCCGCTATTCGACGTTTTCGTTTGTTTCGTTCATTTCATTATTGATGAAAGTACCAAAATCGCTATATTTATGCCTATAATATTTGAGGAGTTCCGTCGATTCCTCTAGGATCCATCCCATCATCAGATTCTGGTTCCTTATCATGGTACCACCATTGGGATATCTCCTTTCCAACAAAAAAGGAATCATCAAAATCGGTTCATAAATGACGAAGTTATCCGCGAACACACATAAAAATAAAATATATATATACGGTCGAATTGAGAAACCTCCTCCTTTTTAGGAAGTCTGTTAAAAATATGATTAAAAGCATTGCGATTTTAATAATTATGTAGAAGTCTAGCTAAAGGTTTCCTCAAAATGTTTTTCTTCACCGATGTCACCTGTCATGGAAATCACCAAGATAAACTTAGAAAGTGCATACCTACGGATTGAATAAGTTACATTGGTTCTTATATTGAACTTTGCTGCAGACGTAAGCAAGATGAAGTCACGGTGCTGGAGCAGAGTATCCGGACTCGGAATGAGATGCACCGCGCGGCTGGCGTAGAGCTCGCGGCCACCTGCCACATCTGCCTCAAGACCAAGTTCGCAGACGGCGTCGGCCACTCGTGCCATTACTGCCGAGTCCGGTGCTGCGCCAGATGTGGAGGCAAAGTCACTCTTCGTTCTAATAAGGTCAACTATACTTTTATTAACAACTGATTATAACATTTTCTTTCTCTTCTTTGTGTTGGTCAGTTTGAAATCAAATTCAAATAGACCTTAAATTGCGAAGTAATTAAGTTTCATGATTACATATGATTTACTCATTGTCTAAAAACAAACTTGACCACAGGTGTTTTAAACTGAAGGAGTAAGAAACGGCGTAAAAACTTGATAAAGGCTCCTAAAAATACATGTTTGATTAGTGTCCGTTGTTACAGGTTATATGGGTTTGTATACTGTGCCGCAAGAAACAAGAATTGTTATCTAAAACCGGACAATGGATCCACAAAAGTGCTGGACAGGATTCTATGCTATGGCGCATGGAAAACGATCTACGAGGTCTACCTCTACCGCCACAGCCTGAAGGGTCATTTGATAAACGACCGAAGCTAGAGAGGGCGCATAGTGCCGCAGAGAAAGAAAATCTCCCACTTCAGAGATCGGGCAGCGCTCTTCGGCGCCAATACAGCCAACAGGAGCAGAGGTGTTACGGGGAACTTGAAGGACTGGCTAGAACCCATCCGCACCTAGTACACCCGAGACAAAAGGCTGCATACGGGGTGGTCGAGTCGGGGCTACCTCCCCCCTCCCAGTTGCTGCCGCTCACGCCAGCGTCTCACCCCCTCCTCCCGCCTCGGTCTTCCTCTTCAGACGATGAAGTGCCGGAGTGTGTATCCGATGAGAACGACGAGTACCGTGATCGCGGTAAGTATGCACGCTGGCCTCACACCCGTCGCCCGATCCTTTTTTTTCACTTGTAACACTACAAGATCCTTTCCATCCAAGCTAATTTTGTTTATGAACCCTACACACAACACTACATCACAAATACATCAAGTAGGTACATGTACTTTAACCGTATACATTACGTTTGTCATGTTCATCTCTGGCATTATACGCAATGATAAAGTTAAGGTGTTCCGTGCGAGGTGTTCATTAATTTAAGTAGCCTCAGGTAATTGTGACTGTTAGTTATCTAAGTATTATATATCTCACTGAAACTGATAGTGTTGAGCACCTAAACTTATCTGTATCCATATATGTATTCCATCACGTTGAATCATGTAGTCAATTATAATCGTGTTCCGTTGTAACATTTTAGAGCCCGAATATTACTACAATTCAAGACATAAACACTTGTTTGCTCAATCAGTCTTATTTTCAGAGAACTTCAAGTGTTAAGGCTTCAAACCTCGCACACCACACACGGGAGATGAGTGTGGTGCTAGGTTTGGAGCATCACTAGTAAAGTACATGTAATCATTTGCCGCCGCGTACGTTTCGCTTGTTAGCACATTGCCCTATGTACGCGCCCGGTACCGGCCAGCCTCCGCGAGATATTACGCCTGGTGCCTGCGATCTGGCGACGAGTGGCTCTCACCACGCCATCCCCTGTTCGCAGGTACAAGTAATGATAAGAGCAGTTCCGAGAGTTCCAGGAGCCAGCGTCAGACGATGTTAAACGAGAAAATGAATAAATTCTTATCGGTGAGAGGGCGAGTTTCGGGAACTTATCTAATTATGCGTTGTAATTATATTGCTGAAGTTTAGATGTGATGACCAGTATTACTGTTGCGTATAACACTTCTTTCTCTGGTGGACCAATTGTGATGGCTGTTAATAAAGTCCTATCTCTTCGAAGACACCCGTCTTCAAACCTAACTGAAGAAGAGCATTTACTAATTTTCTCTGAAACAAAACAAAAGGCAAACAAGGTTTTATTCATTTAAAATCGGTTATACTAGAGACGTTGAAAAAATAATTTATTACAATACCTACTATCAACAGAATTTCTTTCTTTTAAATGCCAGGATTAATCAGTTAATGCTCTTCTCACTTTACAGTTTTCTGTTGTTTGAACCAAAAATTCTAATATTTTAATCTTTACCCATTATGAACACTGTAAACTGTTACTTTCGTAGGTGGCTTCTGCACTAAATTTATGGTTCAAACAAACGCATGCTTGGGCGAAAAGAAGTGTACTTGTTCATATTTTTTACTATAAATCCGTTAGAATTGTTTGTGGTCGTGTACTTTATTTTATTGTTGCTGTTTTACTGTCTTACTCGGATAAGTTTGACACATTCTTTCCGCTTGTGCGTGATGATCACCGCTTTCGATTACTTTATTTTAAACCGGAGAAACACGCAGTCTAAGTTTATTCAATAATCATAATACGAAACCTAATAATAAGTATTTTTACAAATTATCGTTTTTGCGAATGTATAAGATAGGTAACCCGAATTACGTTGGAAAACAAGTATTTTATCTACTACTAATAAATGAATTTGGGTTCCGGGCGCGTACAAGTGCGTGGGTCCTTAACAAGAACGGACGCGGGCGATGACAAGATGCCTTGTAAAGGCAAACGTTGTTATTCATTCGATATCATTCTTAGGACAACTAGAGGCATGTGCTCCAGTTCGGCACCCACATCTGCGTAGCGCCAACGTGGCTGCCAACAATTATTACAATTTGATTAATCATTCGCCGGCCGATTACGAGGCGGAGGCTCGCGGTCCATTCGAGGTGGCGAGGACCGGGCCGTCAGGCGGACGGAGTTTTGATTCTGTTACCGATTGCCGTTGGCGGGCTCGCGACGATGGCGAGGGAGCGTACCTGCGGCCGTACGCACCAGAAGAGGGCCCGCGCCCAGATCGAGCTGTGTATAAGAGTGCCTATTTGTGGGAAGACTCCTCAGACAATAGACGGTTCACTGAGAGGAGAAAAAAGACCGTTCGCTTTGACGGGCACGAAGGCGCCGCGACATTCCCGCGCGGAGGGCGCGACGCGTCGGGCGCTCCGCACGACTGGGCCGCGCTGCGCTGGGAGTCCGAGCGCCAGACCAGCCAGGACTCCGCCACCAAAGACTCGGGCATCGATACCTCTAGCACCTTCACCTCCAGTGAAGATTCGAACAGAGGCGATTGCCCTAAGGTACAGACCGCTTCACATTGTATCGGTTAGTTGCTTCAAATTAGTACTAATTTATCTATTAGTTCAGTTTGCGGTTTGGATATGCATAATATCTAGGAATAGTTAACAGATAATTCAGATGTTTTAGTTATTATATTTGAAAAAAAAAACTTTCGATTGCGTCAGCGTACTTGACTAGCAAATTATAAAAGCCACGTTTTTCCATCTGTAAAACAATTAGGCCTTATTATAGACTTACTTTTACATACTTTACACAAGTTATTAAGTAGAATACTTGATTGTATAGACCAGTTCAAATATTTATTTGATACAAAAAAGTAGAAGCGTGTTTATGACGATATTGATTTCGATGGATATTGTTGGCTGTGGCATGATTGCATTGGCGAGCATGCATTACATCCTATCTATGTTGAGTGTGCACTTTCTTGTAAATTACACGGTGTTAAAGCTTCGTGGAATAGCTGTTACTGTCTTGTAATGTACAATTTTCATAAAGCAGTAAAATATAATAGAACTCTTTAGTTTGGGATACGTTAATGAAGTTGATGATGAAAGAATTAATGTGAAGCGTTGTGGACAGTTCCCGCTGAGCTGGCAGGTGTCTGCAGACGGCACGCGAATGATCGGACACATGGTGCTGCGGAAGAGCGTCGTGGAAGGTAGCTCGCACTCTTCATCGGCGATTCTCGGCCTGAAGGTGGTGGGGGGCAAGCTGCTGCCAGATGGCACGAGAGTCGCAGTCGTGGAAAAAGTCAAAAAAGGATCTATTGCTGACCTAGAAGGACAACTTAGGATAGGTGAGTTTAGTGTTTCCGGTACTGATGTGGCTTGGCACAAAGAAATTACGCTGCATAAACTAAATCGTTCCGAAACATTCGCAATTTTCGATATGTATGTATGTAGGTACCTACATTGTACAACTTTATTCAAATATTTAGGTGACGAAGTCCTGCAATGGAACGGCGTGCCACTCCAGGGTCGGAGTGCAGATGAGGTGGCGGCAGTGGTGGCGGACAGTAAACATGACCTGCATGTGGAGCTGGTGGTGTCCCGACCTCTCACTGCCACTCGCAACCCTGCCCTGCCGTGGCGGACTCACAAAGGTTCGCAGCATATAAGATTTATGCAACTCCCAATTTCAAAATTATGCATCAATAATAACTACTCTCCGTCCAGCCTGTTTTTTCACTTTTGACAGCTCAAAAATTAATGATAAACACCCGGTTGCCCAGCTCTTGATTATCGGGCTATTAACGTAATCGACGAATAATGGTTAATTCTACTCTCAGTTTCTAAATACCAAGTGCGACAAGCGGTTGACAATCTGTCACATTTGAGAAAAATCTCGAATTAACCACATGTTACAGCAGTTTTGGGTTTCTGAGAACCTTTTTCAATGTTAATCTCTTGTCAACGAGCCTAATTTATAATTGTTGGATATTGGTCGATTATTCGCAGATTAAAATTAACATTATGATTTTAAATGCTTATATAGTTATTACGATAAAAAATAATAGGGGCCGGATCTTTAGTATCAGTTCAGTGGGCGCACGGTTGGCGCAGTGGTTGAGCAATTGACTGCTGCGTGTCGCGGGTTCGATTGCCGCACGGAACAAATATTTGTATGACCTACAGATAGTTGTTCCGGCTCTGGGTGTTGTGTATGTGAGTTTATATGTTTGTAAACGCACCCACGATACAAGAAGAAATTCCTAGTGTGGGGCAACGTTTTTTCTAAAAAGCAAAAGCAAAGCAAAACAAAAGCAAAGTTATAAAAAATATGTTAATTAGATCAATTATAGTTGATTACCAAGATTTAAAAGAATTTATGTTATTACAAACTTTTAAAATTAATTACATTATAAAAACTTGACACACTAACAAAAATATTTATTTAGTATTAAAATAAAAAACAAAAACCGTTATTGATATGGGAATCAAACCTTCCTCACGCGCATTAATGTTACTTGACTGTACCTTGTACTTAATACTTACCAAGATCAGTTTTTGGATAGGTTTGAGTTTAACTTGAAGCGGCCGGGATGGCTGACCCCGCCAGGGTTAGCAACACTTACCAAGGTTAGTCTTTAGATGGATGACCATCACCACAAAAATTTCGGTCAACCATCCTAAATTCACCCCGCCAGGTTAAACATCCTATATTTCAAGGTCACCCATGCAAAAACAATTGACAAAAAAAACAGGTCACCCATCCCAAGATTGAACTTGGTAATTGTTGCTTACCCTGGCAGGGTCACCCATCCAAATGCTGACCTTGATAAGTGTTGCTTAACTTGTGCTCTGTCTTCTATCCAAAAACAAGCAAGCCAATAATAAAACCATCCATAAACAACCGATCCATAAAAAAGTGGTCACCCATTCCAAGACTGACCTTGGTAAGTATTGTTTACCCTGGCGGGGTTAGCCATCCAAAAACAAACGAAACAAAAAAAAAGTGGTCACCCATCCAAAGACTAACCTTGGTAACTGTTGCTTGTGAATGATTTCCAGCTAGGTTAGCCAACCGAAATAAATTGATGCCGATTATTCAATGTAACAAACGATTATGTAATTTTTCGATGATGCAGTTTTGAGAAACCCAAAACAAACGGATCACAACTGACGGTTGTGAAAACGGAAGGAACGTATCCTCTGCAATAATTTCCGACGAAATTGCGGGCGAAGCCGCTGAAGACCCTAGGATCTTAGCTAGATACTAAATGGCAGAGATTCCAGCAATATTATCGTATCGGGAGTGAATTGGTTTCACGACTTCAAGAGCCTTTAATATTTCATGTGACCCAATAACTTGGTTATTTGGAACAGGTAGTCAGCCGTTCCAGTTAAAATACTAGTTTTAAACTGCATCCGGTTACACTGAAAACGGACTCCAACATATTTAGTGACAAGGCTAAGCAGATGATGATGATACAACTAACTAATTAACCCTCGGGATAATTTATCAGTTGAAATTTGAAGTCTTTTGAAAATAGTAGCTAGACAAGAAGGTTTTCCCGTGAAGAATTAAATTTGTTCTACGTACGCAGAAGTATACACGGAAGTGATGGGTGGTTGCGAGAAGCCCAGCGTGCTCGTGACGTCACCAGGATCACCTGACGTGCACTCGCGTCGCCGCCCCGCGCGGTACAACCACCACAACGCGAATGTCGCTGGACGCATCCAGGTGCGTGAAAACTCCTAATAACTTGAAGTTTTGAGATCTATGTGCATAATGTTTAGGTGCTTTTGGCTTAGATATGTAGGTCGGCGGAAACGTGTGTGCTGTTAAGAGTAGAAAAGGAACGTATTACTCTGGAGAAGGCTTCAACTAAAAATGAGAGGCTATGCCGTTTTTATCGAAATGTCTTCCCATTATTCTCCTCTCCCACTCCAAACCGATGTAGCCATAGTCCCAAATGTTAAAGAGAGCGAGCCAGTCGCTGTAATCGGGCGAAGTTCCAGGGGCAAGCCTATGTTATTAATCTGGCGCAATTCCAATCCCAGCTTACTCGTTTTTATTGAGGTTTTGTAACAAAAACTTAACTGGGTCAAATTGGCCATCCGCAGTGAGCGGCTTTCGCAAATACAATGTTTGTTGGGAAACAAGACAATTAAGCCTTGCTCTAGTATCATATAACTTATCAATAAACTTTGAGACTAAGTAGGAAAGTATTTTATTTTTCACTGTACAGCTCAAAATATACTTCGACGTGACGGCTACTCAGCTGTGTGTCACCGTTGTATCGGCGAGCGGTCTCACGCCTCGCTCCGACGGATCGCCTCGGTGTCCGTATGCGAAAATATTTCTACTACCCGACAAAAGCGAGAAGAGCAAACGAAGAACGAAAACCTTGGCTAACACTTTAGAGCCACGATGGAATCAAAATTTTATCTATTGTGGAATTCGCATCACAGATGTAAAGAGGAGAACTTTGGAGGTAAATATGTTTCTAATAAACAAAGTTTCACAGATGTCCTCCTAATCAGTTAATTTTTGAGACACAATTTATTTTGGCACAACTTGTTATTTGTCGTTTCTTTATAGTGTACTTACTCAAATCTCAGTTAAAGCTCTGAACCTAGGACATCCGCTAAAAAGCCATTAAGAAAAAGTACCTACCTATATAAACGTAATACTCTTGAAAATAACATGAGTTATTTTTTAAGGTAACCGTATGGGACTTAAATCGTTATGGCCCAAACGATTTCCTCGGAGAAGTCCTGCTCGATTTGGACAACATAGTGATGAACCACGAACCTACTTGGTACACTTTGAAGCCGCACGAGGAAATGGGAAGCTTCAGCGTAAGTATTTTAATTATTTATTACTGCCACATTCTGTCCAGCACTATAAGTCATCTCAAGTTAAGTATAAGTCATGTTGGGGACAATATGGCTTCTTTTAGCACTTAAGAGGTATGTTGGGCGGTTGGAGCATAACAGAGTGAATTCTGAAAATTTGCAACCTCGCAAATAGTTGTCAAATTAAGAAAGAAATCTAAGACAAGAAGTCGGCCATCTTTAGATATTTCCATTCTTTCCACTTTTATTTGTAATAGAAACAATATATAGGAACCTACAGAAAAGTAAAGTTAAAGTAGTTCTAAAGGTCAATAATATTAAACCAGGCAATTCATAATTAGTTTCCGCGCATAACAGCTGGCCACATTTAGTTGTAAATACAACATAATGTTTGTATAAATAAAAAAAACCGGTCAAGTGCGAGTCGGACTCGCGCACCGAGGGTGCCGTACATTCACCAACATAATTAGTTAACAGGGTCAACGGGAACTACCATATAGGTTTTCGACCCAAAACCTATAATTTTAGTTAAAACTAATTTTAGTTAAAAGCAAGGTCTAACAGCATGCAGCACAAGTAAAGGGAATATTCCGAAAAATAAAAAAAGTTATAAATTAAGTTAAATAGTATAAGCGAAAATCTAAATTTGCCCATATCTTTTAATTGTATTGACTCAATATCTTGATTTTTACACCTAATAGGGACTATAGACCCTATTAGGTGGTCAGTATCTGGTATAAATTTCAACTTGCTAGGTCCACCCGTTCCTGAGAAAATCGTAGGTGACACACGGACAGACGGTCAGACAGACACACGGACAAGAAAGTGATCTTATAAGGGTTCCTTTTTTTACCTTTTGAGGTACGGAACCCTAAAAATGATGTGGTATTCGTAGGTAAGCGCATTAAATAGAGGCGACTGAACCGATTTTTGATGAAAACAAATTCTTATTCTCTTGTGACTTGTTCAACGTGGTCCTTCGAGCCGAATTACATCGGCAATTTACCAATATTACTAAATGTAATTTTTAATATCGCTAAATTTCGAAATATCGCTGAAAAGAACACTAAAATATTGTTTTATAAATTGTAATCATTAGTCTCGATTGTATATTTAGTTTTTTGGTGTAAAACACATTTGGAAACTTTCCAAACGTTATGGCATTTGAGTTTGGCATCAGTTTCTTTTATGTATGTGTGGTATAAATGTGGATGGATGGAGAAGGAGGGGAAGGCCAAAGAAAAGATGCATGGACTGTTTGAGGAGTGATACGAGGTGCATTCAATAAGTACCTAGCCTCATCGCCAGGGGGCGCTGTAGTTTCAAAAGAGTGTAGCACATTCTTTTTTAATTCTTTTTTCAAATTTTCATTCCAATCCCTTCATTTGTTTTAATTTGACAACTTATGGAAGCGAACGTGTCGATCGGTTTTACAAAAAATGGAAAAAGAGCAATATCGTTCGGTGATTCGATTCCTATTTTTGGAAGGGAAAACGCGCATCGAAATCAAAGAGCGCTTGGATGCTGTGTACGGTGACTCTTCTCCATCGATGGCCACCGTCAAGAATTGGTTCAACGAGTTTGCACGTGGCCGTACGTCGGTTTTTGATGAACCACGTCCAGGTGCACCGAAAACAGCTGCTACGGAGGAAAACATTAAAAAAATCCATGATTTCGTATTGGCAGATCGCCGATTGAAGGTTCGGGAGCTAGCTGAGACTGTAGGCATTTCAGAAGGAACAGTGCATCATATTCTTCACGAGGAACTCGGCATGAGAAAGCTGTCGGCGCGATGGGTGCCGCGTTTACTCACACCAGAAAACAAGCGCAACCGTGAGACCACATCGGAGACGTGTTTGGCGCTGTTTAAGCGGAATCCAGCGGAGTTTTTGCGTCGTTTTGTAACCGTCGATGAAACCACTGGTACACACCAGAGACCAAGGAGCAATCAAAACAATGGATCCAGACCGGGGAACGTGCTCCAAAGAAGGCGAAAACTGTAAAATCGGCCGGAAAAGTTATGGCCACCGTTTTCTGGGATTCACAAGGTGTGATCTACATCGATTACCTCGAGAAGGGTAAAACAATTACAGGGCTTTACTATGCCGATTTATTGGGCCGATTCGACGCCGAATTAAAGAAAAATCGACCCCATCTGGCGAAGAAAAAAGTGCTGTTTCACCACGACAACGCACCGGTTCACACGTCTGCCGCTGCCATGGCCAAATTGGTCGAATTACGCTACGAATTGCTGCCCCATCCACCGTATTCTCCAGATTTGGCCCCTTGTGACTTCTTTCTGTTTCCTAATCTGAAAAAATCACTCGCCGGGAACAGATATGGATCGAATGAGGAGGTCATCGCCGCCACGGAGGCCTATTTTGCAGAGTTTGACAAAAAATATTTTTCCGACGGGTTAAAAAAGTTGGAGCATCGCTGGGCTAAGTGTATCGAACTAAAAGGAGACTATGTTGAAAAATAAATTGCCACTTTTCCAAAATTTTCGTTTACTTTTTGTAGGCTAAGTATTTATTGAATGACCCTCGTATGAAAGGAAAGGTAGTCAGTGATAGCGTGACGGGGGACAAGACTTTAATGAGGAAGAAAACATGTTGCGCCAAGTAGCATGGTCCCACGTTACTTGGCGCAGGAAAATGATGATGTGTGTAGGCAAGTTCGCCTTCTCCCTCGCAGCGCCTTACGATTAACCACATTTAGACAAGTGAAGTGTAGTTAGATTTGTATGAGTGTTTCGCGTAATATAGGCGATATACATATGTAAAAGATTGTGAGGATGGATGTTTATTACACTTTTTTTATGAAAGTTTACAGTAATCTAGCATCAAAATTTAGATATTGGGGGACGTACTATTTCCACGCGGGCGACAGCTTGTAAAATATAATCAGAACAGCTAAACAGCCTAATGGTCAACAACTAACCGAATGTGAACTCACCAGCGGTACCGCGAGGATGAAGCGGACGGCGAGCACCTGTCACCACCTTCTACATCCACGTCGCGCCTGTCTGACTCCGACACGCCCAGCGAGTGCGACCTGCGCCGCCACCACTCGCTGTCCAGCCTCGCATCCAGCTCCAGTCCACCACCACCACATGATGTAAGTAGAGCACCTTTCGCCTCCTTCCACGTCCACATCGCGCCTGCCTGACTCCGACACGCCCAGCGAGTGCGACCTGCGCCGTCACCACTCGCTGTCCAGCCCCGCATCTAGCTCCAAACCACCACCACATGATGTAAGCATCCTGGAAATGAGCAACATTATTATATTCATCTTCATCATCCACAGCCTGACTTCACCCACAGCTGAGCATAGGTCTCTCCTTTCTTGTGCAAATCCAAAATGCTTCCGAGCCAGCCTCATCCATGCTCTACCAGCGATGGCAACAATCTCCAATGTTGCAGTGCCGACTTTAAGAGATATTTGAATTCCTGAAGATATTCGACATAACCTTCCAACGATCTTTACCGTATTCATCTTCAATCCTACTTTAAAAGAAGCATCAGAAAGGTTTTGGATCATTAGAGACCAAGCTCTAAAAATTCCTACTTAAAATTCAATAAATTAGTAGGGGGTTCTACCTACCTTCAGTTTAGTCTTTTAATGACCTGCCCCTTAACTGAGATAGTTCCCGAGGAAGCTGCACGGTGTGGTGACATCAACACACCTACCCCACTGCACAGTCTCTACCCTAGGCACCGTCTGCAGTTAAAAGGTTGACGTACAGTTTGGCACTAACTTTTTGTTTACAGCGAATGGATATGGACGGGGCTCGCTCCAGCCGCCGCGACATGTCTCCGGCGGGCAGGGTGCGCGCCGGCATGAACAGAGAGCGCGTGAGTTGTCCAACTTTTACAAGATCCTCTACCTACCCATACTGAGGTTAAACTACTGCATCAGGTTTCTTAGACCCCTCTCGTTCTATGGGTTCGAATCCCACTCAGTAACAAATAAATATGCTTATTTGCATGACTTCCAGATACAATTTCCCTGAGGGACTTAATCAGTATTCCTCTGAGGACAAATGGCGCATGCTTGCCCAATAGTTTTACATGACTTGTAAAGACTGACGTAAGTATAATTTATAGCATCACAGTTACAGGACACATTGCAATGTTCTAAATAACAGGTATTTCAACAAATAAACCATGTACCTTTCACGTTTTTTCTACAGTCATTGAACACCGCGTAGCCGTAGTAGCATTTATTAATTAATTGAAAATAGTCTACAAAGCATAGTTTTTTTTTACATAGTAAATGCAAAAGCAGGCTTCCTCATCAGTTTGTTATACCCACTATGATAGTAGATTATACTTAATCTTGTTGGTTGTGGGTGGGAGTGCTAACGTAGTGCGGGCTGGTGTTGTAGAGCGGCGGGTACGCGGTGGCGCGCTCGCAGTCGGCGGCGGGCGTGGCGCGGCCGGCGCGCGCGCGCAGCAAGTCGCCACGCCGCTCGCTGTCGCCGCCCAACGACCGCGACTGGCGCTACACAGGTGCCGCCCGGCGCCACTCGGCGACACTCTACCCACCAATCACTCGGACGCCGACTGCAAACTCCGTCGGCGCTCCTAACTCTTTTCCGATTGGTCCGTGGACGTCGCAATGACAGCGGGCCTCGACCCCGCACGGAACACTGTCGTCGAGACACGCACGTTCTTTCGCCGCGTCCGCTCATCACCACTTTACTGCCACTTACTGTTTCACCTCCTAGCTCTCTCCACTTTGATTTTATTTCATGCATCTTCCGCTGACCTCGTCCTTATCTACCTGATACGAGCACGCAATCCATTATGGGTGTTTATAGTGCGTTGTATTCAAGTATATATTAAAGTTATATGGAAGCAAATCTTTGAATACAGCGCACTAATTAATGAATATTAATGTAATCCATATCATATTTAATAATTGCATGTCATTCTAAATCTAATAACCTAATGAATGATTTATCTTTCAAAGGCAACTTTCGTAAGTTTGTACTTGATTGTATGTTTCGAAGAATATCTTGTTTGTAATGAATGTATTTACTCTTTTTTATTGATATGAATAAAAATCAAAGTTCCAATGGCATGTATTGTAAGAATGAGTAGGAGATAGGCGTCGATGAGAAAGCAATGTGATGTGGTATTGCAGTGAACGAGGACCGCGGCGACGGGTCGCGACTGCCCACACACGCGTACGCGCCCCGCTTCCAGTCACGCTCCGCCACGGCCACGCCCACCACCAGTCCCAAGAAACGACAACTGCCACAAATACCTCATCACCAGGTACCATATTTCTAAATGTATTTGCTACTACTACAAAGACCACTTAAATTTTTATATTTTGTTTTTCGTGATCACAATTACGACCAGTGTAATATGTGATGTTTCCGCAGGGTGGGCAGAGAGCAGTGCGCGCGCAAGTGTCTGCGGACCTCGAGGAACGTAAGTGGATCGCCCCGCATCACATTGGCGCCACACTCACGTACCGCAGCACGCCACAAGGTCAATACACGCTGCCCTGCCCCAGTAACCACCACTCTATATGTCCCCAAGCATTTACTGGTGTACCTGACAGATAAGCTTGACCCTGCGACGGAAATAATAACTGATTGCTATGACTCGTATAGCATGGGAGCTACCGTGCTCCCAGATAAGCATACATGTGTCATTTACTACATACATGGTCAGTAATACTAGTGCAGGTGTAACTGTCAGGCATACCATCGCGTGTATGGTCAGCTTTACCAACACTTCACACTGTGTCACCGTGTCCTAGTTAGTCTTGTTAGATCCACCGAAAACCTACACTACCCTTAAAATAAACAGATTGATGTCCACTAAATAAACAACAGAGACCACGGCAGCCAGCTGTGTAGTTTAAATAAGTGCCTTTTAGAATTCTAAACTGTTTACAATAGTTATCAGTTTAATTACTGACGTATAAATATTTGATTACCAACAGAAATGTGTAGTGTTTCACGAACGCACATAATAGAGAAGCAGCTAAACGTGATATGTTTCATTAAACTTGTATATCAGTGAGAGCAATTATAATGTAGGGTGGGAAAGACATTACGCAGGACTGTCCGACTCCGAGCTGGCGGCGCGAAGCGGCGGGGGCGCGGGCGCGGGTGGCTGGGCGCCGCGCCGCCGCCTGTCACCCGACAACGCCGCGCAGGACTCCGACCTCGAGTCCGTGGCCTCCGTCACCTCCAGCGCCTTCAGCACGCAGTCCGAGCGGCCGCGACCCACTAGGATGCTGAGGTACGACACCGGCTCTCTGGGGCCCACGCGACATACCTGCTAATATAAATACATATGTTTTCATTTACTACTGCCTCTAGGTCCCATTTCAAGAAGTTCAAGTAAAAAGTTATTATTAACATAACTTTACAGCCGGAAGCGAATCCTCCCTCCTCACAGTACATCTTCTTCTTGCGATAGTGCTACCCCAGTTCCTAACCCGTACCGATCCCGCCGTACTGACCGTCCCGCTCCCCGACTCCTGCCGCACATCAGCATACCGGCGGGAGCGGCGCGCGCGGTGCGGCGGCAAATACGCGCGCGCGCCGACACGCTCGCCGCGCCGAACCGCGCGCGCTCCTCCCGTCGCTTGCGCCGCATCCTCGCTCGCAGCCGGTCCGCCGGCTCCTTCACGAGAGATCGCTCCCACCGACACGCTTATGAACGTAGTCACAGCTGCCCCGAATACCCTGTATACACCGATACGTATAAAATTACCGAAAACAAAAAAGATTACATCTTTCATATGGCTCTATCCCGCACAACAAGACCATCACTAGTCACACCTATATCTATAAATAGAGAGCAAAGAACTTTGCCTGCGAATGTATATTATGGTCCAGTTCCAACACAAGCTAAAATATGTATGCATCCTAGCAGAAAAAAATTGCAAGTTCAAGCTGAATCTAGTAACTGGTACTCGGAAAGGCCTTTGAGCGTTGGGACAGATAATTTTCAACCATCACATATTAGTATGGATTCAGACAAAGGAATTAGACGAAGAAGACTCCCTAACGTAGAAAGTTTACCTAATCCGCGCGTAAGATTACTTCCTGAAATCCCAACTACTAAAATAATACGAAATGATGCTAATCAGAATGCTGCAATGACTAGTAATACGGTTCATTTACAAAAAAAAGAAGAGATACATTCTCAATATCACGGTTATGACAGTGAAGGCAGTGAAGCTGAAACTAGATTACACGTGAGTATCGAGAAGCAAAATAGTTTGGATGTACAGCATACTAAATCAACTATAAGTCAGTCGTTGGAAGCATCCGATTCACATCAACCGATAAACATTACCGAATTTAATCCCATTGTGTCTCCAATTTGTCGAAAAAAATTATTGTCGCTCGATTTGAAAACCAATTATGATCAAAAAAGTCCTAATCAAACAAAGTCTTTGAAAGTAAATAAAATTAAAGAAGTGGTCAAAAGCCCCAAAGATATAACGGCCAAAGTAGATAAAAAAGATAAACCTAAAATTGAGCGAAGACGAAATTCGGACTCATTAGTGATACTAAAAAGCTCTCGTTCAAGTTCACCCCAAGATTTATCAACACCCGATCAAATTAAAAACATGTTTAAGAGAATGAGTATAACTTCAAAAAATACTTCGCCTACGGAGTCCAAAGTTGAAGATAAAAAGAAGTACGGCAATACCGTTAGTATAAACGAAGTGCCCACCTTCCAAGAATATCGTTCACCTAACTCCCTTTCCCCGCAATCCAGTATTGATTTCTCTTTCAAAAAACCTTTGCCTTCCATTATTAAGAAAGCTCGCACCCGGTCGTTTTCTTTAGCAGCGACATATCACCTAGATCGAGAATTTAGTATTATGGCTAATTCTTTGTCTGTTGCTCTTTCTCCCTCGAACCTCGGCTCGCCCCGTCGTGCGCTCACTCCCGTCGCATCACACCTGCCACTTGATGACACTCATCAAAACATTCATGACGCGGCGGCGGAATCCTCCACGGATGACCCGGCTACCTGCGCTACGCCTCAATCAACGGATCCGGCACCTCAACCACATAATCAACGACGTGATATCAAACTTTATAAAAAACAATCGAAAAAACACGAAATACCTGCGCGCCGACGGAATTCAAAGCGCAGTAATGACTACGGTGGACGAGAGAACGGTCGGGGCAATGGCAGCAGCCAACAACAGCAACCCCTGGAGAGAAGGGAGTCGCGCCGCGGACAATTTACTCGAAGTTTAAGCAACGCAGATGTGCCGCCAGATGAAAAAGCAGGTACATAATTCATAAGATATTATGAAGGTGATTTGATACTTAAAACTAACATTTAAAAATAAGGTGTAACTTTTACCAAAGACGGCAGCCTCAGCGACACTGCTTTGGGCGGGGCGGGCGAACTGGAGCCCGCCGCCGACGACGTGCTTCTTAAGGCAGAACCTCGAGACTACTTCGGTCCTGGTATGGGCAAGAAGAGCAATTCCACTTCGCAATTGTCAGCAACAGGTGAATTACATCATATCACTATTGATATTAAGTGACACATCTCTTAAACGGCTTTTGGCCTTTGAATGTTAACAAAGGTTTATATTTATTTTAATTTAGTAAACAATTCAAGTGTTGGTACGATAATCACAGGACGAAAACGGAGGTTAGGTTTTGGTAAACGTGGGAAAAATTCGTTTACGGTGCAACGGAGCGAGGAAGTGGGGCCCGAAATGCGAGCTGGCATGGGAGGAGTGTCACGGGCCTCTTCCGCCTCCAGCGAGAACGACGAAGACAGGTTCGCGGTGCTCGGCACCGACGACATTGACACAATAGTGCACTCGCCCGGGGCGGTAGCTCACTCGCGTTTTACTAGTCCATATTACGAAGGTCTCCGAGAAACGACAGAGAGGCCATCTGCATTAAAATTCTTAATATGGTTTATTATAAAACACAGCATGTTAGTCATGAAACAAATAAATGTGCAATGTCGCTTATGTAAGTCAGCTAATGTAGAGCTTTATTTGGTAAATGTGTTTTTTAATCAAAATGGAAGCTAATTGTCAGAAATAATATGTGTAGCCTCTGTGAGAGTACCTATACTTATACTGTTCTTTAGATGATGTTCTTATTTTAGTAAAACTGTTC
This sequence comes from Orthosia gracilis, assembly GCA_947562075.1. Lineage (NCBI taxonomy): Eukaryota > Metazoa > Arthropoda > Insecta > Lepidoptera > Noctuidae > Orthosia > Orthosia gracilis. The sequence continues at coordinate 48,465,463 of OX387268.1, forward strand.
GGAGGACGACCAATTTAATTTAATCACTTGAGTGTTTTAAATAACCCTCGTGTCTTGTGATGCAAAACTAGTTTTAGTTGTAACCCAACCCTGTAATAGATCTGTACGTATTTTCTCCCCATGCAAATTATTATTAATGTCTAAGTTACATTGATTGGCCATCTAGAAATTTTAATATTCCTACTTAAACATACTATAATACCTCTATGTAAATAACAGCACTCAGCTCGATAAATGTCTGCTACCGGATAACGGAATACACTATGGTAACTCACAAAATATCGAATAATATACCTATGTGAAATAATTTGTAGCCATCATCAATAATAATGGATAACTAGAACATTCCTTCCAGTTTGAAATTGTTAAAGCTCGGTTATTTAAAATGAATGCAATGTTTCGCAAAGGTATGATCCAAACTAAGTAGTGTAATGTGCTTTTCGACGGGTAATAAATGTATGTTGCGGGTGTTAGCGCGCGCGTCTCGCGCGGAGGGAGGCGGCGCGCGGCGCAAGCGCTCCGGCACCACCACCACCGCCTTCAAGCGCTCGCACGAGGTGTGCGCCACCAGCCTCGTGTCCATATCTAGCTCGGAGGGATCCTCGTAAGTCGCGCTCGGTCGCTCCGTTTTAAGCCGCAGTTCGCCAGCTGCCTGCAGAGTTCCATTTTTATATGTGCGCCTCGATGTTGCTCGTCTTCTACATACTTTGCCCCTCTCTGTGTGCCTTTCGTCTTGTCAAAGCATGATTCCAGTTATATTGGTGTTTCACTCATCTTTTCTGTTCAGCACGCACGTGTCTTCTCTTGCATAGGCATCGCACCCTCTCGTTAAGTAGGTAACATGAAACAGCTACATATATTTCCGGTGTCTTCATGTCCTCCGTGTCCGACGTTTTTAAAAGTTTCAGTCACATGGCCGCGGGGAGACGATGACGTCGGCCGAGAACGAAGTGTTCCTGCATTTTTTATGCACGATTGTGATTGAATGATAAATGTTACCTGAAAGCCTATGACGTATGCACTATTTTTTTGGTCCGTTACACAAACTTTTGTCTGATAGATTTACACACATAACTACATCAACAATCATGCATGTCTCACCGGAACAATCACTTGTCATTTGCAATACTCAGTTATGTATAGGGTGACTAAAATCTAACACATACCGGTCTCAGTAATGACAATGAAATGCGAAGATTTAAGAAGAGAACAGGTTGGTTGTGGTGTAAGTTATGGGTAATTCGAAACATAAAACATCACAGATTTGAAATAAAACAAATAATGAATGTAGATAGACTGATACGAAGTTAGAATAGAAATGGTTGTGTACCGAACTTCATTACTATTATTTTCTTAAACATTACCTTCTTAGATTTAATCTTTAATTCATTATTAAGTCTACTACCTATCTACTAATAGATGCAGACCATTCTCTAGCGTTTCTTGCACCTGTACACAATTACATCTACTAGATAGATGTCTTGATTCTTTAATAGAACCTAGTACCTGGAATCCACGTGCTCTGCCAAACTTTACCAATCGATGCATCCGAACGACTACCGCCCTCTTCTTCACTATTGTATCAATGTTGTAAATGTTGTATTTTATTTTTTTATAACTATTCCTTTGGTAGTGGCTAAAAGGTCTCGTCAACATTTTTATTATTACATTACATTTACCTTTTATGTAATACCTACCTACACCTTGATTTTAAATATTTTCAATCACTAAACTGCATTTATTTCAATACCTATTTAATCATTTTGTAAATTGTTTTTAATTCTTTGAAATTTATAGGTCTATAAAGTAGGTATTGCTTATATTAAAATTATTTTTTTGCCAAAATACACCCCAATCCGGTGGTGGGTTGTTGAAAACTGCTTTGATGATAATGGACATTATCAGTTCCTAATTATTGAATCCGCTTAGTTGGTAATAAGTTACGTGTATAAACTAACGTGATACCTGTTTTTAGATGGTCTCCTGGTATGAGAGGATCTGGCTCGGACAGCGGCGGCCTGTCAGACTTCATCGACGGCTTAGGCCCAGGACAATTGGTCGGGAGACAATTGCTAGGTGCGCCAACGCAGGGAGATGTACAACTGTCTATGTGTTACCAGAAAGGATTCCTTGAGGTTAATGCTTGATTCTGTTGAAGTACACCAATTTAATTATATAAACATGCTTGTTTAGGATTTAGATAAAAATACTTTAATAATTGCGTTATTAATATTGTTGAAGAACTTACCGGTTCATTCTCGATCTGTAAGGTCATTATCATCGTTTGTTGATCTTCATAAAACTGTCGGTGTTCCAATGTAAACGTTCTTGAAGTTGCCACGGTAATGACGTCTTGCCAGATAAAAATACCTGAATTAGTTCTATTTAGAATCACGTTTATCCTGGAGTACTGAGGCGACTTGCCGTTGTTTCAGGTGGAGGTAATCCGTGCCCGAGGTCTGGTATCACAGCCAGGTAGACGAACCCTGCCCGCACCGTACATCAAAGTGTACCTAGTTAGCGGCAAGCGCTGCATCGCTAAAGCTAAGACGAGCACGGCGCGCCGAACACTCGACCCACTATACCAACAAACGCTTACCTTTAGAGACAACTTCAAAGGTTGCGTATTACAGGTGAGCCAGTATAAGTATTTTGTTTTTGTAAGGGCAAAACAATGGCACTTCTCTTTGCCCATTTGTCGAAATATTTGAGATAATCTGGTGTTGCAAAATATGCACAATTCTTAACAGAATATGGTTGTAGAAATAACACAAATATTTACACAAGTGCACCAAGTAATTGCCAGCTTGATAGTGTAACTAAATATCGCGGCATTCGCCACCTGACTGTAATGCGTAAGTGATACATACTGGTCACATGCTGCCTTTAATCGCGAGGGTGTCGGTCCCTCATGCCGTAAGAGTCCATAAAGCCATTAGCTTCAGTTCGTTATACACGACAGCAAAAGGCGAAGCCGGGTTTTCGACTGTGATTTTTTGCTAAATAATATAACTTGTAGAAAGAAAGAAGATGAAGTGAAAAAAAAAAAAAAGAGTATGCTAAGATGGTTTGGCCATGTTGAAGGCGACTAACAAATGGTATTTACAAGGCAGACGTGAATGGAAACGCCGGGAGGGCACATCCTAGAAAGGCATACATACACCTTATTGCTGATGGTCTTCAGAAAGTCTAGGTGCGCAGTTCTCATAACCGGCGTGCAAGTATGACTAGATGTATGAATGTGAGTGAAGCAAAAGACGTATGTAAGGATCGTTGCAAGTGGCGTTCTGTAGTTTCTGCCTTCTCCCATGAGAAAAAGGCGTGAGTTTATATATGTATGAATGTAATATAACGTTTTGTACTTTACACCTCTAAATCATTTAGAGAAAATCTTTGCAGTAAAAAAGCAAGCACAATGTACACTTTTTGCACTTACAGGTGACAGTGTGGGGTGATTATGGACGCATAGAGGGTAAAAAGGTGTTCATGGGCGTAGCGCAGATTATGCTCGATGACCTAAACCTCTCAAATATCGTCATAGGATGGTACAAACTTTTCGGAACTACTTCATTGGTAAGGCTTTGTTATTTTTAATGGTTTAAATACTATCTTTTTTGGTATTACGTATCAATATGACTAAAACTAATATTTTTCTTTTCAGTAACCAAGGTTCTACACTGTCTACAAGTGTCAAGCGAACCTATATCACAATAAAAAAATTATAACTTGTCCAAATATTAAATTTAGTGATACTGCTTTAATATCATGATAAAACGCAAAATATCTTGAATATAGGAAATTTTCTATAAAACGAAAGGTATAAAATAATAATAATGATAATTTGTATTTTTATTTTCTTTTGGAATGCCTACCGGAGTTTTGAATAGATAGCATTTTATAGCAATGAAACAAATGTATAGTGTACTCAATAATATGTAATTAAGTATTAAAAGCCAAATGGAATTCATGTATATTTTTTATCCTTAACAGCCAATCTCACTACGCTTGAACAAGTGGTATAGATATTTCAAATTGTCAATTATAGTTCATTTTAAAAACATATAAATTAAAGCTAATGTGTGGTGAAATTGGCTCAAGAAACCTTTTATCTTTTCCATATCTTTTAGGTATAAATAAAGCCTGGGTCTATTAAAAAAATAAAGTCATTATTTCCATATTTATATTCCACAGATATGTGTATAACATTTCCATATTTAGCAATCCATCTCACTGCGTCTTATCATATCATCAATCAGTCTAATATTACCGCCTGACGTGATAACGGTAACGCGTCCATAAAATTATAGTTTACAATCAACATTATTGATACTAGGTAGAGGAAAGAGGCAAAGTCAATGTGTATAAGGATTAGTGGGTGAAAGATTTCTGTGTTTAACTCGACATAATGAGATTTCACTCTCATGGTGACTTATGCTAAAATAACATAGTTAGTAAGGTACTAACCTTGATTTAAACAAAACTTGTTGAATAATCTGTAGTCCTGTACAAACTAATGTATTGGTCTATATTAAACGTCTAAAAACTGTCTCAAACTCAACACTTAGTGCAACATCTGTTTAGGTTGTTTGGAAGGTGAAGCACCCGGTAATCTGCCTTCGCCTGTCCTCTTCACGCCCGTAGATTTTATATCTGCAAAAAACATGCCCTTATATTAGACGTTATTTATTTTAAAAAATCTCAACACATCGAGATAGACGACATACAACCCACACGGAAACAAATCCTCCCCTAAAGTTGTATTATTAATTCACTGAAAATTAAGTCTTCTAAATGTTACTTTGTAAAATAATATGTTCATGTTAGTTACAGCAATCATCAATAATAATTTTATCAATTTATATTATGATTACGGCTTGAGGCAGTCATTTTTATTCAGAGAATAAAATACAACTATAGCTGAAAATTGCTGATCCCACCTTAAGCACAGTACTTATAGGAAACAAACGTTGAGAAATCCGTTGGCTACCAATTGTTGGTGGAAACAATTTTACAGAAAGTTGTTTACCATAAATACAAAATTGTTGCTAACAACATAAAACACATGTTGCTGAAATAATTTCTATTTATGTTAAAATATTGTCATTGGAAAGAGATGTTTCACAACATTGCTTTGTCATTCTTCAGACTCCACAATTATTTTCATTTTGTCAGTCACAAACAAGTGAAACACCAATTTTTCAACACATTGTAAGTTGTTGTACTGCCAAAACAAAAGAAACAAAGTACACCAATTGCAAAAATGTGAGTAAGGAAAGGATGCAGGTTTTTGTATCAGAAGGTGCCAAAAGCCTACACCCTGTTTAGAAAATAAAGACAAGAAGTATAACTAATTAATAAAAGGTCCTCTTTATCAGCACATAGTTTAACTTTTCCCATATCTTATCCCTTATTGGAAAATAAGCTCTCTCGCCCCCTTTTTTAAATGATTTTCAAGGTTATATTCCTAAACAACATACTGAAAAGTAACTTTATTACATTGGTCGCATCATAGAATATATCTCGAAATTTTTGCACTTAAAGAAATATAATAAATAAATAAATTATAAAAAAATTACAAGATCCTAGTTTATTAGTCCTGGTCCAGCAAAAACGAAAATAATGCAAATGAATGAAAACATAAATTTAAAATGAACATTCGCGACGCGCATTATACAGTTCCGATACGTGATTATAATGAATAATTAAATTAATCCGGAAAAGGTGTACATTTACAACAGCTATCTACGTAGCTTACCGGCGGCGGCCGGCGACTTCGGCCCGGGCAGCTAATCGTCCGCGGTGGAGGTCGTGGGCGGCGAGTTCTTGGACACGCCTTCTCCGCTTCTGTTAGTCTTTGGATTTTTTGCAAGAGTACCTGTAGTGTACACATGGTTGTGCAAACGTTCAAACGCGCACTCTGAAAGCACTGAAAACTTCACCGAATAGAGGGACCTTCCTATTTCTACAGTACTGTCGCAATGTGATAATTTGCTCTTATCATTACATTGCAGTAACTTAGTACATAGAATACGCTTCTTTAGAGTACGATGTTCGACATACATACGGTAGTATTTGTACCAAAGAGATATCTTGTAAGGTTACTCCTGAAACGGATACCCAACTGCAAACGATTAACCAATAGGCTAAGCAAAATGCGGTGAGAGCGGTCTCAGCGCTTGATGAAAAGAGGTTCACCACTGTTATTACGTGGTGGACTTTTGCAGAAAAGCAGAATTAATAGAATTTAGAATGCAAGAGCGAGTGAATTTAGCGAGAAAACCCAGCACTAAGTACGAATAGGTTAGATTTTATATTTACCATTTATACAGTTATAGCAGTTTCTTTGTTGACTTAAGCATAAAAGATGAATAGCAAAGAATGCAAGGGTCAGCGAAGCGAGCTCGGAACCCTGCCTAGACTGCTTTTACAATTGTTACAGGGCAACAGGCTAAAGGGGAACACTTGTCCCAAGAAAATACTGTAGGTTGCTATGCCTGTGCTCGTGGATGCTCAGCACCCACTATTTCGCCCTCCCGGATGCCAGAGAACCCGAGCACCTACAGTCAGAGCCCCTGGTCACAGGTATAAGCCAATATACTAATGATTTCATTCCTGAAAGCTTCTAGTCTAACCGGATGCAGCTGAAAAAATCCCGGATATGATTAATATTCACCTTAAGAGACCGGGACTAATAAAGTAGGACCTTATAACAAAATGTATTGTTAAAATATTAATTTCTATTAAAGATATTTTGGTACATACCTTGCAACCACCTCACTTGAGTAGCCGGCCCGTAGCCTTTCTCATTGCGTGCGGCGATACGGAATATGATGGCTGGTTTAGTAGAGGAGTCGACGTGTGCAGCGCTTAGGGAAGCTTGAGGTACCACACATGTGTTTGCCTTACCGCAGTATACTCTTACGAACGCTAGCTGTGATTTTGATGGCTCCTAAAAACAAAGTAGAATAGAAAGTTAGTTGTCGTTTTATGGTTAAGTTACTGATAATATAATATTAGCATACAGATGCCTGATACCATACAAAGAATCAGTGCCTACGTAACTAGCGTTTTTCGAAGGACGAAACCGATTATTTACATAGATCGCGGGCGGCATGCAAGTAACTTTACTCGGTTCATAAAAATACTGTGATTATTATTTACAGTTTCATTGAACCAAAATGTGTTACAATACAAATTTAAAATATCGAATAGTATCACTCTCACAAATTTAAAACTGCGCCATCTATTGAAATATAATAAAATATTCTAAATGATCTGTTCAAATAATCTTGGAAATGAAGAGCCCAATGTTCCATAATTTTTTGCTTACGAGAGTTGATTAAACATGATTATGATCAATTCTAGAAATTGTTAATTTTGCAGAACACTGCAGACAGACGCAGCATATGTTTTAAGTACCTGGGCGACCGAGTTCTGTTCAGGTGAAAATAGAGAAAACGACTTCTTTTTTAAATGAAACCTAGCTAGATCAATTTATCGCCCCCGAAAGACCCATTTTATGAAAATCGTTCAAGCCGTTTCCGAGATTCAGATTATATACATATACAAGAACTAGTACTCCACCCGCGACTTAGTTCGCGTTATTTCGTATTTTATCCTACAGAAGACTTTCTTATGTGCCGTTAGTGAAGGCGACCAAGATTAAGCTATTATTAAATTAATAAAAATGGGGTATCGTAGATATCTAGGATTAATTGGTTTCGGATGATTCGTTATTTGACTTAGAGACGATTTTTCAATAGCCTGCTAACTTTTATTTGAGGAATAAAAATGACCGTTTGACAGCTTTTGTATAGAAAATATGTCAAACGGCCATTTTTATTCCCCAGTTAAAAGTTATCAGACTATTGCAAAATCGGCCCTTACAGAATAATACATTTTAGGTTACTCGCTAAAAACGCAATAAACTCTTTTTGCCCTGTTGTGGCTCGAGTTTTTAACAACCCAAAAGTTTCATTCACTCCTTTCTTCTCCATTATATTTTCGTTTATGTTGGTCAGATTGCGCAGTAAGATTCATCAAAAAAACTCAAATGACAACCTTTATTGTTTACCTGGGTTGATATTTATGATAAGTTTATTTACCCAAGAAATAAGATCCTGCAAAAAATCTTTTACACACCTTAAATCATCTTTTGGGGGTAGTTTAAAAAAACTAATAATAAAAATCTTTATAGTTTATTTAGTTTAGTATCTGTGGGGCCAAGGGGTCGTCCATTTTTTACGTGATGTTTTTTTAGCATTTATAACCCGGGGGGGAGTGCGGGTTAAAAATGCTAAAAAAACCTTCCCCCATAGTGATACGTGATGAAGTTTAAGACTAACCGACGTTCCGTCTGACCGTTCTGATTCAGGAGAGACAGTTTATAGTTTACAAGATTTGGTACAGTAATACTCAAAAACGACAAGTAAATTACCTTTGATGGCGTAGTAGACCGCACAGCAAGATAAACAGAGTACTCAAATATTCCTTCAGCGGCTACTTGTGGTGGTTCCCACGACAAATGTGCACCCTCCACTGACTTCGATATTTTGATGGCTGATGGTGCGCCAGGGAAACCAGGTAAACAGGTCTTAAATGCTGATTCCTACGAAAAAAGAAACATTATTGTAGATAACTAGGAGAGGGGCTTGTGACTAAATGATAGCAGCTGCACGGGTTGACTTTAAGCTTAAACAACTCTTGCTGAGGTTTTTGTTTGGATAGGTGACAATCCATTAAAAATAGAGTGTCTTGGAACGAACTTTAATAGGCAGATCTTTGAAGGTCGTTATGGGTAGTCAGAAAAACTAAATATTGACACCTAGTATTACCCAAATACTGGGTTGTGGAGGTCAGTTTAGTCAGTCGCTCCGTGTAAAATACTGGTATTCAACTGCATCCGACTCAAATTAGCCGAAACCAAAATAGTTGGGCAATTCTAGCCAGACAACTATGAGATTGAAGACTAAAGTTAATTGTACTCACTTCACTATACTCGCCGCGTCCACAGGAATTAATGGCGGCGATCCTGAATTTGTACGCTGTGCCGTGTTCAAGCGCCGACGTGGGTAGACCAGTCAGGTCTGGAAGATTGTCCAGAGACAGATTGGACAGGTCTACGTTAGGGTCAGAAATGTAGTTCTGGACCTACCAATGAAATAATAAAATATGTAGTTAATAAACATGGATAACAAATAAAATTACATCCAGAACTCGACAGGGAAACAACTTCAGAAAAATTAAGATTTTCAAACTTTGTCTCTCACTGTGTCACTTATACTTGTGTAAGTCTGATCCTAATACTAGATTCGCTGTTCTACGGCTATGAATGTATTATAGCAAATAATTACCGTAAAAGAGTTCCCCTTCACGATCCCGACAGTGTACCAGGCATCTTCGTCAGGTTGCTTCGGCTCCTCAGACTCTGCCTAAAAGAAAGTATCAGAGTATTTACAATATATTACGAAAGGCAAATTTTAAGCAATATTATCAACCTGAATGTGCTTGCGGAACTCCATGAGCCATACTTCAGGCCATGATCACTGAGGAGTTTGAAACAAATAGGTCACACTGATGAATGTCTATTTTAAGAGTTAAATATTATACACACGCCGGCAAAATTAGCGGAACATTATAAAAATGACGATTTTTCTATTAATACGATTTACTTTTAAAAACCTATATTTAGATTTTCACAGATGATGTTTTTCTGATGTATAGCAACAAATACTAAAAACAGAATAAAATAAATATTTAAGTGGGGCTCCCATAGAACAAACGTGATATCTTTGCCGTTTTTTTGCGATAATGGTACGGAACCCTTCGTGCGCGAGTTCGACTCGCGCTTGGCCGGTTTTTTAAAAATACTTTAAAATTAAAATAAGTTCGCAATTAGTAAATTATATGTGAGTTACATGATTTTATGTGAAAAATGGACATTTTTTAAGGTTACCAAGGAAAATTGAAAAGTTAAAAAATATTTAAAAATAACAAAAAACCCGACTGCTTAAAAAGCGAACTAAAAAGACGTAAACAAGAAGAAAATCATGCTGTGCAGTCGGAGGATACATATGCGCGAGCTGGCTGACCAAAACCAGATGTACCCTCCGTTTTTTTTTTTGTTTTTATCTGTTTAGTTATTTTTTTTTTAGAATTAATTACATTTAAATATATAAGTGTTATATGTTTTTGCAATCACCTCTTAAAACCCTTTATTTCGATACCCCACACGATGGGTTTGGAAGAAAATAAAAATTTGGGCCCCCACAATATTGTGCGGGCCCAAATTTTTTAGGCGCCGTAAATCCGCCATTTTTCTATTTTCCAATTTCAATGTAGCCAGTGACACTCGCAGGGTTAAGACCAATCGATTGACGTAAGAATCATCAAAATCGGCCAACGCCTTTGGTCTCTAGAACGCCACATACATAGACTGATAAACACATTACCCTCCTTCGGCAGTCGGATAAAAAGTGGTATGCGTCCGAGCATTATCCTGGATCAAAATGAAGTGATCCCTGATAAAGGGGCCACGGAAATGGTACCACATTTTATTGAATAACATTTCTATAAACTTAAATAACACTTCTATAGCGAACTGCAATAAGACCTCCTCCATCGATCACCATCAAGTCCATACGAGCTCCTAAACATATCCTACCTGCATCCAATATTGTTCCTTTACCATATGCCACAGAGGGTTAAAAAATTGACAGATTATGTTGTCCTTGTTCATGAAAACACATTAATTGCAATTCAATTTAAATAACTTGCATGCTCCTCACTAAACAATATTAAACTACATTAGTCCATGGACAAAAGTCGACGTTCTCTAGCAAAAGTTATTGTTTCTAAGGAGGTGTGCTGCAAGTTTTGGACCTTCGACGGGCACTATCGAACCAAAACCAGTTTCTTTCAACCTCCTTCGTACAGTAACCTCACTTATTATTGCACTTCCAACTTCCTCCAGCTTATTTCTGGCTTGAACGGCCTTTAAACACAGGTTTTTGTGAACGCGAAACTGAATGAAACGATTATTCCCGTTAGAAGTATTTTTTGCCTTGACCTGATCACCTGTTCTTCCAACAAAAGCATTAGTCTATTTCAATCATTAGAAACTGAAATAAATGGTTGAAACAGGTAAACCATGAATTATGCACACCATCTGTAGGTTTGTTCGTTTCTCCTCATCTCAAGTACCCTGACCCTCTCAGTTTGGATTAGGTTGGACAAAATGACGTCTTTAACTACGAAAAAGATCTTAACGTTCATAATAAAACAAATAAATCAGTTAGTTATTTATTTTTTTCGATTTTTATAGCAAAACCATGTAGTGCCAGTCATCAAAATTCTCTCAAAATGATGTTAGTTCGAATAAACTACAAACACTCGCTTGAAAGGTGACGTTCAATTGTTTTATCAATTAGGGATAATTCTCTTATAAAACAAAATAAAAAAGATTAAAAAAAAAAACGGTAAAAAAGAAGATTTAAATTTTTTTTTGTTTCGCTAATTTTGCCAGTGTGTATAGTAAAATCCAGGAAGGTTTGCAGAACAAACAAAAAAATAATTAAAAACTGTAACCAGCAGCCTAATTGCGCAAGTGAATTCGGCAAGGCGAAGAGTCTGACTGCCATCAATCGACCAATCACATGCGAGATGAATGACGCGATAAGGCTGCAGACTACGTTTTTTTTTAAACCTATGTTACCCGGGCCATAATTACGAATCGATTGACACCTTATTCATCAAAATCGGATGAATAGTTTAGGCAATACGGAGCAATAAGTAAATACAAACATACATACCGATACCTCAATTCCAAAGTGTATAAATTCAGAAAAAGGTTCTATGAGATAATATGAAAATTATATGACTAAAGTTGTCCAAAAATAAGACTCGTTTTGACAGCTATAAAAATACTATAATAATAATTAAACTTGATGCTTGCGAATGATACTCGTTGTTATAGTGTATGGGTAACATAGTAATTAATTAGGGTTATGAATTTGATTTTTCAATACGTAGAAAGTTATCGCGGAATGTAAAAAGCGAAACATCAACAAACTTCTTAGATTATGACGACTTTAGTGATACTTTTACCAGAGTATTTTTAAGCATTCTTTATATTAATCTGAAATGTAATATTATTATGAACGGTCTCATGATACCAGAAAGTTCAAAACATTCTCAGTTCCAAAAGGAAGAACCTAGTTTATACTTTAACGAAAATAATCTAGACTTATAAAAAGTATTGGGAACAACTAAACTGCATTCACTTATCAACTTGTTTCTCTATATAATGGAAATGGTGGGTAATCGTTTAAGGAAGAATATCTCATACTTATCTCAAACCCATTGAATTTCAGACTTGACACTTTGGAACTGAGTTATCAATACATATATAATTACATACATAGACTGCTAAAATCATAAATTCATAACCCTTCGCCGTAGTCGGGTAAAAATAAGGCCCAGCAATTCCTATGCATAAATGGTAACCTCAATAATGTGCTTGGTTTTTAGAATAGTTATAATGAGTGTCCACTAGCAGTGGACACCAAGGCGTATAGGTGCGGTGCATATTGCATCAAAAGCGGCCTAAGGAAAGCCAAGCTTTAAGTAGCTCATGGGGTTGAAAATGCCATGTCACAATTATAATCACAGCTGTAACAACTGGCTACAGGAGTAACTCTGCAGAGCCTGCTTTAAAGAGGACAAGACAGCAGCTTACCTGCTCCTGAGCTAACCAGTGATTACTGGATACCGGGCAAAGTACTTCCAAACCCAGGTATGCTCCATGACATAGTCCGTAACACCAGTTCACTGCTGACCTCCTTGAGGAGCTGGGTGGATTGAATGACCTATTTATCCCACCCATACCCAAAATACTTGCTAGGATATGGACGACAGCCCATTATACATAATTACATACATATAATATGCCATGGTGCCTCGAGTCGGTCCCAACAAGTTACATGTACATTAGACACAGTACCTGTTCATGTTGGTGGTGTAGTGCTGCGCTGGCGAGCGTGGCCAATGCGTGCGCGGCGTCACTGGGCGGCAGTGGCGGTGCGCCACTGTTGCTGCCGGCGGCCACCGAGCTGCTCACCGCACCTTCTCCCTCGCCTGCGCCTTCGTTACTCTCTGCAGCTACCGATGAAGATACGCCCGCGCCGCCTTCATCTCCTGGGACAGCAAAATAAACAATACTTACATTTAAAAAATAAATAACACCAATAAATAAATTACTCACACAATCAAACTTTCGAACACTGAGCAAGTATTTCAAATCTGGACAAGTCAGACTTTTCAATTTTCTTTATGCCATAGAGTGTCACAGCAATAGGTAGCCAACCTGCCGGGCAAGCACAGCATCTGTGGTATACTTGAGTCACGCATTTTATCACGGTTTTTGCTCCCATACTGTGATAAAAATGTGTGACTGCCTGTCACAGTAGGCTATGCTCGCCCAGCAGCTGTAAGTAATATTTGATTATATATGCTATGTGGATGCCCATTTATATGAAAATATAAAAGGGCATCCACATAGCCATCACGGCAAAACTATTTTACCTGGTAGCAAAGTAGGAGAGAGTAGTGCTGCGCCATTTGCTGACATGGTGAGCAATGGCATTGATTCACTGACAGTTGGCATTGTGTCAGCTGCACCTTCCATTTCAGACGTGTCTGCATCGCTGAACCTACAACACAAAATTAGAGGATTGGACTATTTTGTTTGTAAGACCATTAAAATACATATCTTTGCATAAATGTAATACAAACTCATTGGGTTGATGCTGTTGAGGTGCTAGAGAGAATGAGTGCAGTACTGCAGGTCCATTAGCAGTGGAGGAAATAAGAGGAGCCTCTGTTTGACCACTACTAGATATATCAGCACCACCACTCTCAGCTGTGCTCGAACTGAAGACAAATACAAAATATATCCATTACATAAACTCCATAATTAAGTATTCAATAGATAATAATTTCATTATTATCTTATATTAGTACCTAATGCCAGTGCTGAGGACCTCCTGTGCAGCACTGCTGATGTCGTTGACATCATCACTACTTGCAACTCCCTCGCCACCACCCATATCTTCGTCCATTGTGCTAGATTCATCTGCAATTGCAACATGTTTTTTTTTGTATTTTATGGCTCTTGTTACACCTTGTTGAATGTTTTTGCAGTTAATCAGGTATCAAATTTAATTATACCGTCTTGCACAATAGGCGCACCATCTCCCTCGCCAACTCCACTATCAGTGGGCATGGCTGAGCTGATGGACTGGTCTGGAGATCCCTCAGCAGCTTCTGCCAGGCCTTCAGCCTCATCCAAGCTTTGTTCTTTCATCATTGGATCCATCTGGCTCTCTGTATCCTGAGCAAAAAAAGGAAGTATAAGCAAGCATGGAAATCATTAATAATAATTATTTGAACACCGCCAAAAGTACACTAATCCGGCAATTGAGTCCGTGCAGTATCTTGACGCACAGCTCTAACCTTCGCACATATTGCCTTATTAAAATACATAATTAAATGCTATAAATTATTTATTTTGAATATTTCTATACAGTCCAGTACTCTGAGCCTTCCAATAATCTGGAACTCCTAGTTGTTAATGGTGCTGGGTTCGTAAATATCTACTATATTCTTCATTTTCTATTAGCATTCATATTATTTTATTATAGGAACTAAGAGGAGTTTAGGCTATACTCTTATGAGCATATTAAATGTTTTCTTACAGGTGTAGACAAGCAGTTGTCTCCGATGTAAGCAGACTCATCTGCCGCCGTTCCTGTTGTAGTGTCATCAATGTCCATTTCTTCTTCTGCTTCAGCTTCAGGGTTTGCTACAATTAGAGATAAGGTTCACCTCAATTAAAAATTAAGAAGCACCACCCTTATTTCTTCTTTATTCAGATATTTGATTACAATTTTCTATACATAATTGTCAGTGTCAACATTAATATATGTAAGTATTCAACATATATTTTGCAGGATCACAGGCACCACCCACCAAGACATAATCAGCCCTTGAGAGGAAATCTTGATAACATCTGAGATGCAAAGATGGGATCATTTTCTATCTCTGCAAAATTAACATTAGTAACTACTATGTATTGTGATAGCAGTGCGGATGAAGTTTGACGTTCTGAGGAGCCTTGCTACATCTAAAGCAATGCAGAATCAAGATATAGCCATCACAAAACTTTCATGAACATGTGCGGGTGAACATTTAAACATATTTTACTATCTGAATAGTTATAATATATTTGAGTCATTGCTGCATATCATTCTAAATCTCAAACAGACCATAAAAAAAAAAAAAAAACTAGTAGTCGTTTAGGTGATAGCACAAGTTTAAACCTTAGTGGTTTTTGGTTGCTATTTAATACAAATAATTGTATAATTGATAAATAAAGGAAAAAAAAGGTATGGAAGTTATATGCTGTTCAAAAATATGTCACAGCATGTCTTTCCCATTAGAATCTTTGACACCATGTTTCATACAACAAATTATTAAAACTAAAGATGATTGAAATGGGAAACCTATGGCAATCAATTTACCTTGTTCAGCCTGTTGTTCGTCACCTTCTGCTAGCTGAGCCGCAGGATCAATATCCAAACCATCACTGCTGCTGGTAGGGCCTCCATTTGCCCCTATAAAAGTATTTATTTGAATTTGATGGTCGCATTTACTACGTGCATATTCACTGATGCTATTAATTAAAAGCACTACCGTATAGTTATGAAATATTACAACAAAAATCATAATGCAAATCAAAGTAACGGTGTTAACTTCTAGTTAATTTGCTATGTTGAACGCAATAAATATTACTACATCGAACTCAAGATTACCTGACTCTTCAGCGGCAGCGGCTTCTTCATTACTCGTAACATTATTATCAGAAGCATCGACAGCATCAGCAGCTTGGTTTTCTTCTAGAGGCAACACTTCCGCGCCATCAGGAACTTCAGCGTGAAGTGCGGAATCAGACTCCATTGTACAAAGATTTAAACTTTAAAACAACATAAAATTTAAAAATATTGAAACTTAACAAGTAGTTATAGAATAATAGCTAACATTTTCCGATTATTCCGAAAATAATTATCTTTTTTGACAACTAATTTGCCATGGGCAGCCATAAACCATAGAGTCCAGTTGGCGTCTACTCTTTTTTTTTCTGATTCCTCTTAAAATAATAGATAAAACAAAAAATGAACACAAGTTTTTTGGGCAAATTATTCAGTTTCGTTTTTAGGTATCGTACGATTTCAATATCGCTGCAAATCTGAAGACCGTATTAAAAAAAAACAGTAGGTTGAGAAACTGACTTATGAATCCCCTTGACTTAGAAACAGTTCTTTGATCCGTAGTTAACCAATGGTTAAATATGCTAACCAATGGTTCAAAATTTCGCTAAAACGCTTTTTCTTCTTTTTTTTTTATTCTCCGTAGGTTCGCGCTTGACCACTATCTCACCTGATGGTAAGCGATGATGTGAATTGTTAGTCTAGCAAATGGCAAATGGCAGTAGACGGCAAAACGGTTTACTGCACTAATGGCTTGCAGAAAACGGTAGTTTGTATAAAATGGATTTGCACAAGTATGCTTGAATCATAATTTATAACTATATCTTAATTTATTTAATTAAGAAAATTTGTTACAAATTTTGTTTATTTTTTTACATTGGCCCAAACTAAGCAAGCCTGTATCTTGGGTACAGCCTGTCTTAAAGTAATACTTTGGGAACTACTGCATTTGATTTGATTGGCAACCCCGAATTACACAAATTAAAAGATTTTTTAAGATAAATTACACAGAATAAAATAAACAAAACAACTAAGAACAATTTAACGGAATATTGAAGCTACATAGTAATTAATTGAATAAAAAACAGCGTTCACGTAGTGTTGCATTTTCATAAGCTTGTTACTTAATCAAATGTGAAGACATAGGACCTCTATGCCTATAATGAACTCTATAGTCCTGCGGGTTACCTAGCTACGGTTGTTGTTGATTGTATGAAGGCTGTCATTGTATAGAAAAATATCCTTCCTTATAATTTTAATAAAATATATTTAATTTGTTCTCGTCTGTTTGCGTTATATCTACGACAAATAACACGGCAAAGTTTTCCTGAAGAAAACTTCACATGGTAGCAGAGCGAAAAATGTAAGTTTTTATATTCGCAAACAAAAATTCAAATTACGAAAATGTCAAGCATAAAAATTCAAGCCTTGGGAAAAGATAATTACGACACATGGTGCATACACGCCAAAGCGTACCTAGTAAAAAATAAACTGTGGAAACATGTGACCAATTACCCCAAGGAAAATGCTTCACAAGACGAGGTCGACGAAGATGAGCTGGCCAAATCAGAACTGATACTGCTCATCGCACCTTCAGAGTTAAAACAAGTTAAAAAATGTAAATATGCCAGAGACGTATGGATTACGCTGGAAGCAACTTATGCTAGTAAGGGTCCTGCCAGAAAGGCTACCCTACTAAAGCAGTTGATCTTAGCCAAACTTGAGGAAGGCGAAGATGTCCGTGCACACTTAATGAAATTCATGGATACCGTTGATAAACTAAAAGACATGGATATTGACATTAACAATGATTTGCTGTCAATAATGATGCTCTACAGCCTTTCGAAAGAATTTGATACCTTCAGAACCGCAATTGAGTCTCAAGACTCCCTACCAGATCCTGAAAAGCTAAAGATCAAAATAATTGAAGAGAGTGATGCCCGTCGTCGTGATACACAAAGTACCAGCGCGACACACAATAATGAAGATTGTTTTTACACTTTCTGCAAGATTTGCAAGAAGAAAGGGCACGATACCTCAAAATGCTGGTCAAAGAACAAAAATACTGGTAAGAAAGCAAAAAAGCCTAAAAGCAACTTTAGCAAAATTGACAAAAATAATACCAACCTCTTCAGTTGCAATTTAGCAAATAAAAATTATGAAAAAAGCTGGATACTGGACAGTGGATGTACTTCTCACATGACGTATTCGGACCAGCCCTTCACCGAGATAAAACAAATTTCGAAAACACTCAAACTAGCGTCGAAGGACAAAACTGCTGAAATAAAAGGCACTGGCCCTGCTGAAATAGAAATTAAGGAAGGAAAATTCGGCATAACAAATGCACTGTATGTACCAAGCCTGTGTGCTAATCTTCTCTCAGTTGGAAAGATGACTGACCAAGGACTCACTATCCTATTCAATAAAAAGAAAGCAATAATTAAAGATCACAAGCGAGGTATACAAATGGAAGCAATAAGAAAAGATGATGGCCTGTACTATTTAGAAACCACAAATAATGATGTTAACAGAAACAAAGCCAATGCTGCAAAATGCAGTGATAATGATCGTACAAACTCTGAGTCGGATGATATTAAACAATGGCACTGTAAATTGGGACATATGAACGAAAGGGACTTGAAGCTCGCACTTAAGAACGAAAGCCTGATTGGACTAAACTTTAACAAGAATAGTTCTTTAGGAGAATGTGAAATATGCATACAAGGCAAACTAAGCAGAGTACCAAGTAAACCCAGCGACAAGAATACTTCACGTACGGCTCAACGGTTAGAGATCGTACACAGTGATGTCTGTGGTCCATTCAAACAACCCACACTTCATGGGAATAGATACATTGTCAGTTTCATCGACGACTACAGTTGATATTGTCGAGTATATTTCATTAAAAATAAAAATGAAGTATTACAAAAATTCATGGACTACAAAGCAGAAGTGGAGAACTTCACAGGAAACAAAATTAAATGCTTACAAAGCGACAACGGTACTGAATACCGAAATTTGAAGTTCGACTCATTTTTAAAACTAAATGGCATTACAAGAAGGTTAACAGCTCCGTACACGCCCCATCAAAATGGAATTGCCGAAAGAAAAAATAGAACCATTATGGAAAAAGCAAGATGCATGATGTTGGAATCAAACGCACCTTTGTATTTATGGGCAGAAGCGGTTTACACTGCAAACTATCTGTCAAATCGAAGCATTAATCACAGCATCGACTGTCAAACTCCATTTGAAAGATGGGTAGGAAGAAAGCCCAGTGTAAATCACCTTTATGTATTTGGCGCCAAGACATTCTTCCTAAAGAAAGCTAAACGTGAACACAAATTGTTTTCTAAAGCAATACCCGGAATGTTTGTCGGTTACTCAGAAGTTTCAAAAGCCTTCAGAATATACGAACCATCGAAGAAACAAATAATCATTTCCAAGGATGTTCGTATTTTAAATAAAATGTTCTACGAAGTTAGAGAAAATGGCACCTCTGTTCCGTTCCAAGAGTTGAATGATCACAAACAAACAAGTGATACAGAAACTGGAGATGAAGAATAGGAAATGTATTTTGAAGGTATCAGAAAGAAAAATGTCAGTAGACCACCAGCCGGTACAACCGTACGAAACGTAACGGAAAATAGCAACGAAGAATTTTATGACACCTTCGAAATTGATGAAAACAGAGGAATTAACGAAACTAATGAACTAAATGATAATGGAGCTAATGAGCCAATTCAAAACAATGACACAGAAGTTGATGCTCCGGTCCATGTACCAGAAGAACGAAGGACATATAATCTTCGTGATAGATCCCGAATAGGTACACCAAAAGTATTTGAAGATTTTGTAATGGCCGCCATGGATATGGAAAATGAAGTAGAACCTCAAACATTTAAAGATGCTATGAATAGCAAAGATAAATCCAAATGGTTAGATGCCATGCACAACGAAATGACATCTTTGATAAAAATGAAGACCTGAGAAATGGTTGACCCGCCCAAAAATCGTAAACCATTGCCATGCAAATGGGTCTATAAAATTAAGAAAAATCCAGATGGTACAATTGAACGTTATAAGGCTAGACTGGTAGTAAAAGGTTTTTCACAAAAACCAGGCGTTGACTATTTGAAGACATTCAGTCCAGTAGCACGTCTCAGTACTATAAGAGCTGTTCTAGGAATAGCTGCTGAAGAAAACCTGGTACTTACACAATTCGACGTATCAACTGCGTTCCTAAATGGTGCTGTAAAAGAAGAAATATTTATGAAGCAACCAGAAGGATTTAATGATGGCACCAAGAAAGTGTACAAACTTAAAAGAAGCCTTTACGGTCTCAAGCAAGCCCCTTTATGCTGGAACACTTGCATATCAGCGTATCTCATCAACTCAGGATTCAAGCAAAGCACAAAAGATCCTTGTCTATACCTGCGTGAGCAAGTGATAATTGCGCTATACGTTGATGATGGTTTAGTGGCTTCAACCAATGAAAATTCCGGAAGAAAATTCATTGAAGAGTTAAAAAATAAATTTAAAATAACCACAAAACCAGCTTCATATTTTCTTGGACTTGAGATCAACAAAACAAAAGACGGCAGTATCACATTAAGCCAAAAGTCTTACACTAAGAAAGTACTCGCAAAATTTGGAATGGCTGACTGCAAAGCAGCTCCAACGCCAGCAGTAAAAGTCAGCAACGACGAAAATGAAGATGACGCAAATCCGAATTTTCCATATCGTCAAGCTGTGGGAGCTTTAGCATACCTAATGGTCGCTACAAGGCCAGATATAAGTTATGCTGTGAGCGTTGTCTCGAGGAATCTAGAGACTCCATCTAAGCAAGATGTCATGAAAGTCAAGCGAATTTTTAGATACCTCAAAGGTACTACAGACAAAGGACTCGTCTTCGCAAAAAGCCGAGACAAGAAGCTGATATGCTTTAGTGATGCTGATTTCGGAGGCGACGCAACGACAGGCCATTCAACTTCAGGGATGGTTTTCCTATTCTCCGGCCCGATAATGTGGAAGAGCCAAAAACAGCCAACAATAGCGATCTCTTCAACAGAGGCAGAACTCATAGCCCTGACAGAAACAGCCAGAGAAGCTTTGTGGCTAAAAGAGCTCCTAGGAGAATTAACGGACTTAACAGAGTTGAATGAAAAACCAACGATTTATGTTGATAACGAGTCGACTATTAAATTGTCCGAGAACCCTCCTTACCAGTTCCATAGGAGAACTAAACACATAAAGCTAAAGCATTTCTTCATCAGAGAATGCATACAGAATGGGGACTTCACTGTGAAACAAGTTTCAACAGAACTTCAATTAGCAGATATGTTCACCAAACCGTTGTTCGGACCCAGACTAATCGAGTTGAGCTCTACAATTGGACTGAAAGATTTGTCCAAATTCTAAAAAGTATCGTGGATGTGAAGACATAGGACCTCTATGCCTATAATGAACTCTATAGTCCTGCGGGTTACCTAGCTACGGTTGTTGTTGATTGTATGAAGGCTGTCATTGTATAGAAAAATATCCTTCCTTATAATTTTAATAAAATATATTTAATTTGTTCTCGTCTGTTTGCGTTATATCTACGACAAATAACACGGCAAAGTTTTCCTGAAGAAAACTTCACATCAAACAATAAATTTTCAACTTCAACTTCAACTCTTATTAAATGGCATTTGTGGAAGGGACACCACAATTTTGCCAATAACACGTGCGAACTGTTAATAGACCATCAAACGAACAATAAATTTTATAAATCCTTGGACAGTTATACCAGCTTCTGTTAAAACTAACTGTCATAAAAAAGACTTGACTGAAAGGCCTCAGTAGCCAGGTCATTATAATGATCGCGCGATAATTGCACAATAAAGACGGAACCACACTTACGTGGCGTGGCGTGTCATGGCGCCTTCCGGCGCAGTTGATTGGCTACAAAACTCGTTGCGTTATGACGTAGGCTGGAACAGAGTCGTTTGATTGGTGGATCCCACGCCACGATACGTAAGTGTGGTTCCGACTTTATTGTTGCTTGCTGTTCCTCACGTAATAAGCCCGCCGTACAGTTTATATGAATCGGTACACGCCTGGCTCTGCACTCGGCGACACATTTGTAGGCTAGCACCATAGCACTGCGCACGAATATAGTAGGTTTGTATTGCAAATTGTGTTTTTTAATATTGACTTTCATTTCAAAGTTCCTAAGAGTCAACCATGGATGACGAATCGAGCCCTTCAAGACCAAAACCAAGGAGAGGTCATGTACGTGAAAACGGTATATAAATTCGCAAACGTTTGCACCATCAGGACAACAAGCATGCGCGTCGCTATTGTAAGATACCTATCCGGTCTTGTTCCTTTGGCTAGTCTATGCGCAGCATTAAACCATCGAATATTCGTGAAAACGTGAGCATGATAAATTTACACAAGGGTAACACTGCGAGTACCGTCAATCGTCAAGTCACTGTCAGTGTCAACGTCAAACTCGAATTGTCAATTTGTCAATAATTTGTCATCATTTCAGTTCAGATTTGAGCAACCTGCAACATTCAGAGTTTTCGTTTTTGTTGTTGACGAAAGACGATGATGTGATAGGATGATTATATCCCAAATCTTCATCAACTTATTTTAAAGTGTCCTCAGCTGTGGCTGTCTATTTGAAACGAGCGTGCGAGTTAGTTGAAACGGGACTTAGCTTTCAATAACAGGGACAAACGATGGACTAGACATCAAGCATTGTTTTAATCTCGTCAAATACTACCAGGTCGTCTGCTCATAATTCTGAATCTTACCTTGTTACCTAAACATGGAGCCGAAAAATAAAGAACAAAAGCCTGGTGATGGAATTCGGTCGATGAGATCGACGACAGCATTCAGAGTTATCAATTTTGAGCTTTATGCGAAGCCTGTGAGTTGATTAATATAATATAACCTATACATTCTTTATATAACATTGTAACAATATAGATTAAGGCAATGTAATGATTGTTTAAACAACCATTAAATCAATCCTACTGCATGAAAAGCTAAATTATATGGTATAAATCTACAGCATTCTATTAAAAAAATTGGTGAACAGCCGATTTTACCGAAAATTGGGCTTCATTTTATTTTTATAGGAAGTCTACTATATCCATAGATTGAGCATGCATCATGCACTAACAATTTATAAATTGACAGTGTAATATAATAATGAAAAAGAAATTTAACACTGCCGAAAGTGAACTGTTGTCTTTATTGTATACCAGAAAATATATAGAAAAAATAATTATAACTAAAAACAAAATAATGGGTCATCATGAATTGTTCTTATGAAATTTAACAAAGGCCATGAAACTCATATTTATATGTTTTCATCATAACCAAGGCCTGGTCTTGGTTACGGCATAGGAATTGCTGGCTTAAGATCTTGACTTGTTTTTGATGCATTTACCCAGAAGAGAAAAAAAATAGATTTCAACACTGTTTTTTGTGGTATAAAATCCTTACATAACAGTATATTTATTATGCTGCTATGTAAGGAATTACATACAGTTAATCATGGAAATCATATAAAAAATATTTGGAGCAAAACCTCCTTCATATACTATTTTTGTAGGTTTCTTCTGAATTTATTATGAAATACTTTAATGTTTTTGTTCCAGAATATTGTTGTCATGACTATAGGTGCTGCATGTTTTACTTTTGCCCTTGGCTATATGGCATACATGAGGACAAAATACGAATCAATGGGTTACTATGCTACTGTAGATCAAGATGGCAAAGAGTATTTTGAAAAGAAGAAATCAAAGTGGGACTAAGTTGAGTGCCATCTGATATGGTCCTCTTAAGTTGATAGTTTTACTAGAACTAGCATACCTCCTATTTAGCGTGACCCAGCAATCGTCCATAGATTTAGTCATTTACACATACAATTATTCAAAGAAACATCAAGGATCACAGAACTCACTGGCCTTATGGAAAATAGCTTAGCATGGGAATTGTGTACTTACCGACTATCCATATGACAAAAAGGCGTGAGCCATAATTGAATTGTTGATGGTGCTGGCCAACTTGTAGAAATACTTAATAAAATTGTTGCTTACACTGTTGTAAAGTTGTAGATAATATTATTATAGTAGTAACATAATTAAATAATGATTAAACTGTACAAACAAACACTAAAAGACAGAGTTTTATTGTTGTAGGTAAAGGTACTATCTTCTATAGTAGAGACCTTCATTCTAAGATAAAAACTAGATCAAACTTTTTTAGGAGGCAGCCTTTGCAAACTCAAGAACATTCAATTTAGTGTTTCATGTTGTGAAGGCGCAACTGTCTGCACGGCATGAGCAGTCATTGCTGTTGTTGATGGCCTAGCCAGATAAGCCGCAAAACCCGCCCGAGCCTCTATGTGTAGCTGGATCCACGCATGGACCGTAACGTTAATTCTGATTCAGCTGTCCCTTGTTGCGACGCCCTAAGCTGATATCCATACCCTACAGGAGGTGCCTTTAGTGTGGTCACATAGTTTTAAAATTTTGTTGCTCTGGCTGGCTCTCTAAATTCGGGCAATCAGTCGCCAACCATATAGGATGAAATGCCAAAGACCATTCATAAAATAAAACGACAGACTGCATCGTATGCGGCAGTCCCAAATCGGCACCTATGTCGCAGGCTGTCTTCTTCACTCGGCGTCTTGTGGTTCGCCACGAGTCTCACTGAGTAGGGACATGTCGCCAAAGTGCCGTGAAGATATGGCGTTGTGAGACAGCGTCGCGGCGCTCCCACTGAACACATCGCATCCACACTCTTGGCAGGCTGTGTAATCACGCCTGCCCCCTGCCATGGCCTACAAAGCCATCCTATTGAGCACGTGCCCGTTGCTACGGGAACGCAGTGATTCTGCGAGAGAAAGGCCATGCCTAAAACCTGCCCGCCGCGCCCCCTAACGATGGCGCCGCAGTTTTTCAACGGTGGCGGTCCCTGACGTCATCGAGTGGGAGAATTCTGCAGTTTGCAGCAAGCGGTAAAAACCTATACAGCTAAAATAAACTACAAAGTTTGAACATTTTGATTTTGAGCCAAGTCATGGCCGTGCCATGGTTCAGCCATTCTGCAGTGCATATTGCAATCTTGCTTGACGAAATGTCGTAATGCGTGCGTGCCTCGCTTCGAGCTGCCATATGGGATATTCTGGGTATTTTTCCTTAAAGATTAGATTTCAAGCCAGGTAAATGTCTAATAAATAAACGAAACAAAAAAAATGTCGCTATCCCACTTTCAATGATGCCTTGCATTTCCGTTACCTTTGTAAACTTACCCTTATGTGGGGTATTTAAATAAATTGCGGATTTTTTGGTTTAACCTTTTGAGCACCAGCTCTAAGTTATAAATGTATAAAGGCGGAACCACAATTACGTGGCGTGGCGCCTTCTGACGCAGTTGATTGGCTACAAAACTCGTTGTGTTATGACGCTGACGTAGGCTGAAACATAGTCGTTTGATTGGTGGATACCGCGCCACGACAAGTATGGTTCCGTCTTAACGAATATATAGTTAAAAGTAGTGATGAGGGTAATTGTAGTATCCATTAATGTTACGTATATGTTTTTTTTAATAAATATACTAGATAAATAAAATTAATGACGTATTTCGATGTCTCGATAACTAAAATAATGACATACTTCGATATCCAGTTTTATTAAAAACAATTATGATATGGAAAAGCAGAATACACTATAGATAATGACCAAAAAGATACATAACTCAATTCAGCCATAAGCAGTTGGTTACATCCCTATTTTATTTTGACGTCATCCAGTTGTCTTCTTATCAAGACCGTGGCGCCCGTAGCACGTACAATTTGAATTGTTATAAGGGATGTGTATGTAATTTTTTTTTTTTCTTTGATTATGCTAAACACACATGAATTTTATTATAATCGATTTTGCTTGGCTACATTACGCGCTGTTTCTGGATACGGCGGCTATCGCATTCAAAGTAAGAACGCAATTTTTGGTATGTTCTGTATTCATACTAATTACCTATTTACGCCAATCTAATTAACTAGATCATTGAGCAAAAACATTTATTTATATTTTTATTACCGTTAAATAATTTACAATACCAGGAGTGCACTGAAACCAGAGAACCCGAATGTACAGTCCTACCAACTTATCTGTGAAATGGCGAAAATTGGAACTACGGCCGTCATGTTGAAATGTCATTCGATTGTCAGTGTCTACTACATCCATTGAGATAGGAATTTAATATGTCTATGACTACATCCGGGTTCTCTAATTGTTTTGTCGTGATATTGCTGAATTTATAAAGTAAAATATGTCTAAAGCTATTAAAAGTGATGCTCGAAACAAAGGATAAAACCTTTTTTGAAGAAGAAGCTCAGGCGGGGTCTCCGATTATTCCATTTAATCAAATATACAAACAAATTTCGGCAGCGACAGGTTAGTGTTGTCAACTTTCTTGTTATAAATTACCAGATAATTAACTAATTATTTAAGTCCACGAAATATTCGTTTCTTTTCTTGCTGCAGCTTAGCGTAACGGTAACGTAAATCTATTAGGGAACCTGCTAAGTGAGTGAGCAAACTACTAACTACTAACTTGCCAGATTTCAAATTTCTACTAACATTTATTTTATTATCTTATATTTCAGGTGTGAGTCAAGGACTAATTTAAAAAATAGTTAAGGAGGAATTTTTGTTGCAGTTTCTTCTGCTGTGTGCCCTTCAGAAGCAGAAGCAGAAGAAACTGCTACAAAAATTCGGACACCAGGCAAGGAGAGAAAACGTTAAAGTGAATTTGTGCATGTTGATGATTTTGACATGGGAGTTATACGGAGGAAAGTACATGAATTTTATTCTGCGAAAAAAGAGGTCCCTACTGTTAAAAAGCTTCTAGAGGTCTTAAAGACAGAAATAAATTACACAGGACAGCGAGAGAGTCTGCGAAAGCTGCTTCACAAGGTGGGATTTCGTTTTAAAAATCTCAATCCAATCGGAAGGTTCTTATCGTAATAAAATATCAGCTTGGAGAGCTAAGTACTTGCATGCAGTGGATAAAAATAATATATCTCCCCAGTCCCGGCCCATAATTCATTTAGACGAGACCTATATTCACTGGCAAAGAGAGGGTGAAGACGGAGTATTGGAGCCTGTATCGAAAGGGCAAAGATATATTATTGTTCATGCGGGATGAGATACTGGATTTGTTACAAATGCACTACTTGTGTTAAATCAAACTCAATAAGTGGTGATTATCATGACGAGATGGTGATTATCATGATGATACCAACTTTAAAAAGTGGGGTATTGAAAACTTGTGCCTAATTTACGAGAGCCATCTATAATAGTGATGAATAATGCTTCTTATCACCGTATTTGTGTGAATAAATTCCCAAATACGAATTCCTTAAAAAAAGAAATGCAATTATGGTTGACCCAAAATAAAATTGACTACAGAGAGAATTTGACTAAACCTCAGCTTTTAGAAATAATTAAGAGAAACAAGCCTGAACCTGCATATGAGATTGAAAAAAAATAGAAGACAATAGACACAAATACTTATATTACTACCACCTTATCACTGTGATCTCAATCCCATTGAACTTATATGGAGCTCAATGAAAAGAAAAGTTGCTGGTGTAGATATTGAGCACAAAAATGCTGATATTTCCCGACGAGTTAGAGATTCTTTTGACGCTATTACAGTTCATGAGTGGGCACAGCATTGTAAACACCTATTTAGAAGGAGACCTTTTATTATAGAAGTGGTGAGAGACACTGAAACTGAAAGCGATAGTGATAAAGATGATAGTGGTACGGAAATAAGTGGAGTATGGCCTCACAACCAGGATGAAGTTGTGTATGCAGGTTCATCTAAAGATCACAGTTAATGTAAACCTGGTTTTCAATAAATCATTGTAAAGCAACTTGTTTTTTTTTATTACACTACACTACCACTAGGTACCACTGCTAATTATAATTAGTCAAATCTGGTGTTAGGGGTTAGGTACGATCATAACTAAATGCTAGACATCCAGGTACCTCTTGCAGGGTAGGTACCTACTTAACTTCGCATTAAATGAAAGTTGTATCCCACCCGTGGAACATTTTATCTGATGAATATCCACTTCATTGGATTACTTTTTAGATAAAGCCATTGTTTATAGCTGAAAGACTAAACTGTTAGCGTACCTACGTAATTGTAAATTATCAAATTCTTTGTATTTATTTTATTATTTTTATATAGGTATCATTGTTTTTAATTTGTAAAAACTGTAATTCATAATAAACGATTGTCTAATGTGAAATATCCTTCTTGAAAACTTACTCGATTTTGGGCACCTTATATTAATTAGCAACACTGAATCGACGGTGCCGTCCTTTCAGTTCACAGATAAGTTGGTAGGACTGTAGTAGACACTCACAATCGAGCAATCGAATGACTTTTCAACATACCCGTAGTTCCAACTGTCGCCATTTCACGAGGTCGAAACCACACTTAAGTGTCGTGGCTTGGCGTGGCGCGGGATCCACCAATCAAACGTTTCTATTCCGGCCTACGTGATAACGCAACTAGTTTTGTAGCCAATCAAGTGCGTCGGATGGCGCCTTGACACGCCACGCCACGTAAGTGTGGTTCCGGGTGCCGACTTAAGTTTGGTTCCGGTTCCGGCTTGTGGTAGGACTGTAATTATTTTTCCTACGCCCTACTCGGGCAGGCTAAGGTCTTGGACCATACCGCCTCGTCTTCAGAGAACATTCTGTCAGAGGATACATTACATTAGGTACATTTAAACATATAAGTATTATATATTTTTGAAATCACCTCTTGATTCCCCACATGATAGGTTTGGAAGAAAAATAATTTTGGGCCCCACATTATGGCGCCCAAAAGCCGGCAATTTTTTATTATCCAATTTTAATACAGCCAGTGACGCTCGCAGGGTTAAGACGAATATAATATGTTTAAATGTACTTAGGTACATTTAAACATATAAAATCCGTCTTAAAAAAAAACTAAAAAGTTGTAAATAAAAACAGTTAATTCAAAAAATCTAAAAACCCGACTGCTTAAAAAGCGAACTAAAAAGACGTAAACAAGAAGAAAATCAAGCTGTGCAGTCGAAAGATACATCTGGTTACTGTCAGCCAGATCGCGAATATGTATGATCCTCTGACTGCACAGCATGATTTTCTTC
Organism: Orthosia gracilis; assembly: GCA_947562075.1. Lineage (NCBI taxonomy): Eukaryota > Metazoa > Arthropoda > Insecta > Lepidoptera > Noctuidae > Orthosia > Orthosia gracilis. The sequence goes on from OX387268.1 coordinate 48,494,506, forward strand.
TTATTTACGTCTTTTTAGTTCGCTTTTCAAATGGATATGCAATTTTGCACTGTTGCGGGGAATTTTTGGCGGGATTTTATCGAATGAAGTTCAGCGGCTGTTTTAAGTATTTGCAAATTGATTCTTAGTGGATAAAATATAAAATTGGTGTACCTAGTTTTCTGTCTACGCAACTGGACAATATGTGAGATCATAGAAAGAAGCGATCTCGGGATAGTGAAGCGGTGAATTTTATTGTAGTAATGACTACCTCCGCAAAGATTTACGCGATAAAATTTGCTACCAAAAACTTCAAAAAACATTCGAATCTGTTAAATCCGCATTCTAATGCATTTACTAAAGAATGTTCACTGAATACGAGACGGTATGGTCCAAGACCTTAGCCTGCCCGAGTAAGGCGCAGGAAAAAAAATATGTATTGTTGCTAGCTTCTTACGTACGTATAGCATGCGCCAAACTTCTTAGCCGCCCCAATAAAACAGTCCTCTGTGGGCCGACCTGAAGTTGGCTACAATGGCTGCGCAGTAGTAAATCTCATACAAAAACAGCACCGTTTCGTCCTTTGCGCATCGGCAACCCAACTTCAGGGCGGCCCAGAAGTTTGACGAGCACGATACGTGTCCGGGGCAATCCGCGAAAACAACATTGAACATACGGAAAAGTAGTTGTCACTTAAATATATTAATTTACATTTAGTTTAATTTACAAAACCATCTATTATCTATATTTATTCTATAATGAATGCGTTTTTTTTAATGTACTGTCATTAGCTTTAAAAATCAATTTAAAACGGTGACAATTGTTGCTAATTTAACTGATAAAAAAATAAAAATAAGGAAGAGAAAAGGTAATTTTAGCGTGTTACACCGCCTGTCACCGACTTTAATTATCCAAAGTTCATGGTTTTTTAAGACACACTTCAGCGTTTTTTGTGTGCTTTTAAAGAATACTGCTTTCTTTTAATTATAACATTATTTTTTTAAGCAAACCTTATTTTATTGCAATAAAATTCTTGAAATAAATGATAATAAAGTAGCACCAAGGTGGACATTCCACTTTAGCCACTACTGTTAATTAATTTGCTTTCAATAATACAAAAACTACAAAAAGAAGTTATTTTATTTTCATGATAATATTACTATGGTATTTTATTTTTAACCATCGAGCAGTCGTGTCGCGGTGGTCGGTGAAGAAAGGTGCCATCGACGTCACGTCGCAGTTAAGAAGTCCACTATAGTCACAGTTATAACGTGATACCGATAAGTTCTTAAAACATTATTTCATTTGTGAATTATACTACATGTTTCTGCGTATGTAATGAATTAATGATTCCATCTAAAAGAACAAAGAATATTGAGTGTTTTCGTCATTATTGTTAGTAAAGCGGGATTCGTCACGTCCGTTTAGTGTCGTGAAATATTAGTGGAACCATTTTTGTGACGAAATGGACACATAAGGATAAGTTTATGTGGTGTACTTTTAATCGACTGCAACTAAGATGTGTTACGCATTTTCTCCGTAAAATCGTAACATTTTGGTAACCAAAATGCCCGAACCCTGAGATGATATTTATCACTAAATACTATTATAATGGCGAAAGTTTATGAGTGAAGTGTGTGTGTGTGTGTGTGTGTTTGTATGTTCGTTACTTCTTTACGCTCAAACGGCTGGACGGAGCTGGATGAAATTTTGCACGCAGATGGATTTTAGTCTGGAATAGCACATCGGATACTTTTTATCCCGGGAATATGTTCCCTCGGAATAATTTTCGACTTTCACGCGGGCGAAGCTATTTTAATATAAAGGATTTATTGATAAATATAATAGGATGTTTTTGCGTGAAAGAGTAACAAACATACATCCATCCTCACAAACTTTCGCATTTATAATATTAGTATGAAGTAGGATTAGTAGGATAGGATTTTGTCCCACTTAGTAACGGTGCAATTTTTTGCGGATTGGCCCGCCAACGTCCCGGTGTCTGTGGATGATATAATATTTCAAAAATCATGAATTTTAATCAAATCTGTTTTTTTTCACTTTTGACTCTGACAAAATTATTGTGTTTTATATTTTAGACATTTAAATTACTTAACTTTAATAAAAAAAAATTGCGAGTACTGGTGTTTCTTTTTCAATGCAAATTGCTAAAATATGGCATTGAGGTATTATGGCGACATTTTACACTGGATATAGTGACAAGATAATTTTTGAGGTGGCAACACTGATCCGAGATACATTACCTATCGACTAAGAGTAATGTATGTAACACTACGTTTACCATTACCAGACTTATCGACGAATGAAAGTCGGTGTCGAGTGTTTTGTATTGATGTATAGTTTTTATTTGCCAATGTTTTTTATTTTATTATTGAGCACCAGCTGATATTGGATTCTTTTTCTTACAGCTAAGTGTTGTGGTGTATTTACATATGTGATAACGATAAAGAGAAGCAATGTTTTCTGCTCTCAAAAAACTAACTAGAAGCGGCGATGATCGCTGTCCAGCTCCTTTGCCGATGTCTTCTTCTTTGCAGAAGAAGTTTTCGAAAGGAGTTCATTTTAACAGTAAGTTACTTGCGTCGAATGATCCCTTCAATCGTATTTCTTACATGAAGTTAATCACGATTTATTGATTGTAGTGAAAATACTGATAAAAGGCGACAGAAACGTTGGCAAATCGTGCCTGTTGCAGCGTCTACAAGGTGGACCATTTATCGAAGACTATGCCCCAACTGATCAAATACAAGTTGCTCCTATACACTGGACATATAAAAATACTGATTTCATTGTTAAAGTGAGTGAAAGTACAAAGTAACAAAATATTATTTACCATATCTATCTGGTTTCTTTTATGATTATTATCAAAATATAAGCAGATTCCATTTACAAAACTGTTCAGTACACAATACGCTTAATGTTATAGATAGGTTTAATCATTATATTATGAAAATTCCCATTGCAACATAATAAAACACGCAAAGACTTAAATTAGTTTTGTTTTCAAGGTGGAAGTATGGGAAGTAGTAGATAAAGGTCGTACAAAGAAGAAACCTCCTTTGGGTCTCAAACTGGAAAACCAATCTGCTGCAGCAGCATCTGAAGATGGCTATGAAACACCAGTTCTTGATGCCACATTCTTGGATGTTTACAAAAATGCTAATGGAGTGATACTGATGCTTGATATAACCAAACCTTGGTATGTATATTCATGGTCAAAATATATTCATAAAATAAAAATTTATGCAAATTAGGGCCATCTCATGCTTTCACCATTTGTGTGTGTCAGTGCTAGGTCTATGAGTGACTTTAGAAAGTTATCGATGGGCCCCTTGTTTTCACGGGCATGCCGACGGAGGCGGCTTTACTACGATGCCGACATCCGATCCGTATGCATGCCGACGGCAGCGTAAGCATGCGGAGGGATGCGTATACATACCGACGGACGTGTAGGCGTGCCGAAAGACGCGAAGGCATTAGTTGTGTTCGTTACTCCAGCCAGAAAATGTCGAAACTCGTCATCTAAGTGCAAGAGATAATTAGATATACAGCTTCTGTAATTGGTAAGCAGATTTTTTATTTGTTAAGCTGATAGTTTTTTTAATTATTTGATAAAAACAGTTCCAGCTAGAGTACCGGTACCATAGCCAGAACTTTTGGTTTCTAACGGGTTTGTTTAAATAAATACTATCTAAATAGTTAGATTTCAATTTTAAATTAATGGTACTACTTAATTTGTATTTGCTATGGTTGCAAAGAGATTTGAAAATCCTGCTGTGGTAACGTTTGCACAATTGCTACATCTCGGAATTTATTAAACGGATTATTATAATTTTTGTACATGACATTTATTTATAAACATTAGCTTCAAAAATAATCACAGATATTTTTTAATTGGCTAATATGCAACGTCGCTTGCGTGTCTGAAATTAAAATTAAGAACTGATAAACACCTTCACTATTTTCATTGTGTTGTTCTTAGCGTTCCGAATAAGTAAAATAGTTGTAGTTATATTTAAAATTAAGTTTTATTGTATAAATCACAGATCAACAATAATATGATGTTATAACATAACAGTGCAGTAAGTACTAACATATTAAAGAGTAGGTAGGTAGATTCTACTGTTTTTTCTAATCTGCAAATGTGTAACGTAAAGATAGTCATATACTTAAATTAAGTTTTATTGTATAAAAATTAAAAATCTACAATAGTAAAAATAAACAACATAACAATGCAGTCCACTTATTAGGATATGTTTTTTCTAGATTTGGTCGGGTAACGACGCATAATTATTATTTTTAGATTATCTCGTTAATTAATTAGTGTACAAGTCTTAAATTTCACAGGTTTTTAATTGAACTGTTTATCTAATTATTGATATAAGATTCAGTTACCACTACTACAGGAAACTCGATTAATCGTTTGTAAAATAACTTAGCTGCGCGGCGTGGTCGGAACAAATTGAAGTTTCAACATAACCTTTTAATTACGTGTAAGATACTAATAAAACGTTTCAAGTCAGTCTTTGGAGCGCTTATTGGAAATGCTAGGACCTATTAAAGCGTATTTATCTATACATATAAATAAAATTGGAGTGTCTGTTTGTAATATTGAAATAACCGTTTTTACTACATGTATATGAATATATATACGGTACATACACCAAAATAACATTTTTTACAATATTTGTGTGTCTGTTTGTTCCGGCTAATCTCTGAAATGGCTGGACCAATTTTGACGAGACTTTTATTGGCAGGTAGCTGATGTAATAAGGAGTAATTTAGGCTACGTTTATTTTAGAAAATAAGATTAAAGAATCGACTGTTAGGCGGAACGAAGTTCGCCGGGTCAGCTAGTATTTACTAAAATAACTTCAAAACGGTGCTATATTTCGGTTTTTTTTAAAATTTAAATAAAAACTTTGCCCCACTCTAGGAATTTCTTACTGTATCGTGGGTGCGTTTACAAACATATAAACTCACAAACACAAACACCCAGAGCCGGAACAACTGTAGATCATATAAGTATTTATTAAGTGCGGGAATCAAATCAGCGACACGCAGCGCAGCAGTCAATCGTTCAACCACTGCGCCAGCCGTGCGCCCAAATTATAACTAATTAGCCAGATGTCATGTTTAAACATTATAATCATCCATTTAGTAAATTCCGAGATGCAGGAATCGTGCAAACGTTACCACAGCAGGATTTTAAATATCTTCGCAACCATAGCAAATACGAATTAAGATGTACCATTTATTTAAAATTGATATCTAATTATTTAAATAACATTTATTTCAACATACCCGTTAGGAAACAAAAGATCTGGCTGCGGAATCGTTACTGCAGTCAGCACTGTTTTTATCAAATAATTAAAAAACTAGCAGCTTAGCAAATAAAAAATATGCTTACCAATTACAGAAGCTGTACTAATTATCTCTTGCACTTAAATGATCAGTTTCAACATTTTCTGGCTGGAGTAACGAACACGCATTAAGCGGGATGAGCCAGTGTAAGCGGGGTTGTATGCCGCGGCATGCCGTAGCCCTGGCGTCCTTGGGATTTTTACTTTAATTTATAAATATACCCCTATATTACAGGGCGAATAAGTCTAATTTCTCGATGCATCTTTGCCAATGCAATGGCAGTTTATTGATGCCCATCAATAAACTGCCACTGCATTGTCAAAGATTCTTGAAGAAATCAGCTGGAAGGTAGGCAACAAATTCTTCAAAGGCGTTTAGTGCTGCCTCTCAGGTATTGAATTTTTTCCCGCCAAGAAGTTATCTAAATTCTGGAATAAGTAGAAGTCTGTAGGCACTATCTGGTGAGTATGGCGAATGACGGAGAGCTTCCAACCACCGCATTTCTTTTTAACTTGGAGTCCGTCTGCTGCGTAGTATGAAGTCGCGCGTTGTCGTGCAGGAGCAGCGGAGACGAGCGATTGACCAAAGCTGGTTGAAGACGTGCGAGCTTCTCCATAATTGTGTTCAGTTCTTCACAGTACACATCTGCAATAATGCTCATCCCGTTTGGTAAGAAGCTGTGATGAATCACACCGGCCCTAAACCCCCAAACAGTGACCATCACTTTTCTAGGGCTAAGTTTTCGTTTAGAGCATTGTTTAGGTGCTGAACCTGGATCCTTATAAATTCCTTCGTTTGCGTGCCTGTTGAGCAGTCCAAGGCACGTCTCGACGCGAACATCGCATCATTGAGTTCGTGGGGCACCCATTTGTCAAGTTTTTTACCTTGCCAATTTGCCGCAAATGGACCAATATTGTTTTGATGCTTACGTCGAAAGCTGCTGCTAATTGAGCCGTAGATTGAGTTTCATCAGCTCCCACAATCGTCTTTAATTCTTCATTGTCGACCAAAGTTTTTGGACGGTCACGGGGTTCATTTTGCAGGTCGAAATTTTCAGAACGGAGGCGGGCAAACTAATAACAGGTGGTGCGTTCGTTTGTAGTGCTCCGTAAACGTCGTTGACGTTGCGTGCCGTTTGTGCTGCGTTGCTTTCACGACGGTACTCATCTATACATATAAATAAAATTGGAGTGTCTGTTTTTAATATTGGAATAACCGTTTTTTACTACATGTATATGAATATTTACACGGTACATACACCAAAATATTTTTTTTTAGAATTTGTCTGTCTGTCTGTCTGTTTGTTCCGGCTAATCTCTGAAATGGCTGGACCTATTTTGACGGGACTTTTATTGGCAGGTAGCTGATCTAATAAGGAGTAACTTAGGCTACGTTTATTTTAGTTTTTTTTTTTTATTTTAGTAATTTCTTAGGCGGAACGAAATTCGCCGGGTCAGCTAGTATTCCATAATTGTGTGTGGGCACAGATAATATTAGGTTGGGGAAAAAGTCTTTTCGCATTATAGTATGTAAGAACTTTTAATAAAATCTCTTTGGCTATACTATTTGTATCTGGTTGGTTTTGGTATCATTGAAAGTTTAAATTTTAAAGAACATAATTCCAAATTCAAATTAGGAAAATGAGTGATTTTCATTTGTTTTTCTTACTGTCAAGATGAGTGAATCTAATGAAGAAATTCGATACATTTTAAAATTTTACTACAAAAAAGGTAAAAATGCAAAGCAAGCCGCGAGAAAAATTTGCGATGTTTATGGACCTAGTGCAGTGTCTGTGAAAGTAGCACAAATTTGGTTTAAGCGTTTTCAATCCGGAATTTTTGATGTCAAAGATGCACGTCGCTCTGGTCGCCCTATTACGGATAAAATGGATGCTATTTTTGAAAAAGTGGAGCATGGTCGGCATATCAGTAGTTACGACGTAGCTGAAGAACTGGGAATTGACCACAAAACAGTTTTGGTGCATTTGAATAAAACTGGGTACACAAAAAAGCTCTATATTTGGGTACGTCACGAGCTCACTGATAGAAACCTAATGAACCGTGTACTCATTTGTGATTCTTTATTACGGCGTAATGAAACCGAACCATTTTTGAAGAAGCTGATAACTGGTGATGAAAAGTGGATTACTACGAAAAGAACGTGTGAAAAAGGTCGTGGGGTGATGAAAAGTGGATTACGTACGACAAGAACGTGTGAAAAAGGTCGTGGCCAAAGGCCGGGTTAGGCTTCACAGACTGGCGAAATCGGGGTTAACTCGCAACAAGGTGATGCTGTGTGTGTGTGGTGGAATTGGAAGGGCATTATTCATTATGAGCTGTTACCACCAGGCAGGACCATCGATTCTGAACTCTACTGCAAACAACTGATGAGATTAAAGCAAGAAGTTGAGAGAAAGCGGCCGGAATTAATCAACAGAAGGGGTGTGGTTTTTCATCATGATAACGCTAGACCTCGCACATCTTTCGCCACTCAGCAAAAATTAAGATAGTTTGGCTGGGAGGTGTTAATGCATCCGCCGTATAGTCCTTTCGGTCTCTTCAGAATTCTTCAGGCAGTGTCAGGTTAACATAACGAGAGGAATGCCAAAACCAATTGTCGCGGCATTTTGATCAGAAGTCCCAAAATTTCTATAGCTATGGGATCATGTCCCTACCTACAAGATGGCAAAAAGTTATCGAACAAAATGGTACCTACATACTTTAGTTAAATGTAAATAAACGTTTTTGAATTTTCTTAAAAAATGCGAAGAAACTTTTTCCCCTACCTATTAGAATACTAGCATACAGATGCCTCATTCTATACAAATAAACCGTGCCGAAGCAATTATCTTAATTACACGTTAAACGCCAGTTTAACGTCTGATTAAGATAATTATTTTTATAAGTAACTTCGATCGTGTTGGGTTCCGTTCCACGGCTATAGATGGTGTTAGCAGCGACTTGCAAGTAAAAGGGCTTTGTCGGTTCGTGACTATCTTTTTCTTTAAATACAGTGACGATATGTTTTATTGTATTTTTTGCACGTTTTTCCAGTTTCATTGTACTAAAATGTGATACAATACAAATTAAAAAAATCGAATGGCATGCCTCCGAAATTGAAAACCGCGCCATCTATTGCAATCAATTTTTATTTATAATGGGTTTGCTCTTGACTCTAGTCTAGGTCAGCGGTGACAGTCGACGATGGAGTGAGCTTATCCAGAAGAAGCCTGTTAACTCTAACTTTGAAGAGTATGCGTTCGGGTTGTATGCATTCGGAAACACAGACGCAGGCAGTGAGTTCCACTCTTTTGCTGTGCGCATTATGAAGGATGTTTGGAAGCGCTTGTTGCGAATTGGTGGAATGGCAATTTTAAATGATCCGTTCAAATAATCTTTAAAACGTGAATTAAGACAAAATTATGGAATATTGGGCATATTCCATAATTTTGTGCTTAGGAGAGTTTATTAAAAAAGAACATACAACTTTTATGATCGTTTCTAGTAAATGTTAGTTTTACACACAATTCAATAACAAATCGATGCATATCTTGCCATCTAATGACATTTATTTGAACCAAATTGAAAACAAACGGACAGTGGAGTCTTAGTAATAGGGTCTTGTCTAATGTAATGACTTTAAATGCACAACGCCATCCATCGAAAGTGGAGTTCAATTGTCCGAGTATCTGAAATGCATGTGTTGTGATTAATATTTTAAAACCATCTAACTTTTGATAGAGTGAACCGATTGCGATGAAACAAAAACTAAGTGATACTTCAAATTACGTATACACACTTACACACTTTTTATGTATAAAAGTTATCTACATTGGTTTCGTACATTTTACGTGATGCGTGCACAAATAAACAGATAATCCGACACACAGACAAAAATGCTGGAAATGAGTTCTGTAGGTTAACCTTTAACACCCTGGCTATTTTTTTTTGGAAATATTATCGATGTACAAAAGCGACTTTTCTACAGTGTATTGATTAGAATTCTTAGCCAAACAAAAATATTTTGATTTGAAATTACCAGTACTGCAGAACGGCAATTTCATTGACAAAGACCTATTAATATAATGAAAATAAATATTATTAATATAATTGAATAATAATAAAATGTAATTGTTCATTTAGCCATTTTTTACTCTTCTCCAGTACAAACAATTGTTTATCTCTGCCTACCTAGAATCCTTACTGAAATACTACCTACAATATGATGACGCAAAACTTTCTTCTAGGACATTTGATTATGTAGTGAAGGAGTTGTCTCAAGTGCCAGCTGATATACCAGTTGTGGTGCTTGGGAACCATTGTGACATGCAGCACCACAGACAAGTACAACCCCACCACATTGAACAAGCTCTTCACCATGCCAAACTTATCAGGTAAAATAGTTAAGCTCATTCCAATTTTTCAGTATCTTTAGAAGTGTCATACATAATAGGCATGATTCTTGGATAAATTAATAATGATTAAATTTATATATATATATATATATAGATAAGTGACGGACGTCACTTATCAAAAAATATAAGACACGTATTTTTTGCAATCAATAAAAATGTATACAGTTTAAGTGCATCAAAGTTCAGCCTGTGACGTCACTTCTATGTAAAAACTATAGAAATTTCAACGCACTGTATCGTCATGTTTTGTTAACGTGAAAAGGATACATTCATCCGAGGTCTTACATGCACCTGTGTATCGGACATGGGGCAGGTGAACTTTTAGACAATATTGTAAATTTGAATTTTCTTAGGTAATGGACGAATTTTTTGACGCCTTATGACCACTGCCCTTTTATACGTGTTCGTCGTATTTTATTTTTATTTAAGTGTATATATAGGTAGTTATTGTTAATTAAGTATTATAAACTATGTAAATTTTAATTGATATAATTGAATAAAAAATCTTAGGTAATATTAGATTCGTTTCATAATGCTAACATTTGTATTTAATGCATTGACATTGTATTGTTTTTTATTTTTTGTGACATTTTTTATAACTCTGACAATTGTTTATACTTATACTTTTATGACATTTCTGTTGACATGTTTAATATTTTTATGTTAATGTTGCTGACAATTTAATTTTAACTTGGATGGATTTAATTTTAATGGATTCAGTTTTTATTTTAATGTATATGAATGTAACATTATAGACTAGTTATGGCTCAAAATAAATTAATTATTATACATTATTGTTTTTTAAAAATACGTGCCCAATATTTTGTGGTAATCTAACTGCAGACTAAATAGATTTTTTAGTCATCGTTCCTGTTATTTTATATTATGGATTTCAAGAAAAGAATTATGAAAAAATAAAGTAGGTATTGAACTTTATTTACCTTTTTTAGGACCGCCCCAGTGCGTTATGCCGAGTCTTCAATGAGAAATGGTTTCGGACTACGATTACTCCACAAATTCCTCAATGTGCCGTTTTTACGACTTCAGAAAACAAGTTTGTTGGAACAACTACAGAGAAACCAGAGAGATGCGGAAGAAACTGAAAAAGAACTTGATGATTTCCAGGTTCGTAAAAATAAACAAATATTAAAACTTGATTTTTCATCATGTTATGTACGAAGTGTTGAGGAGTAATGTACAGTACAACTTCATTTTGCCATCTGGTGTGTTGTGTCACTATATTTAGTTATTATTTTCAGAATTCAGAAGAATCACACTATAACCTATTTGTTGATAGACTTGCAAATAAGCGACGACAGAGTGCGGGTCAGCCTGAACCTCGGCCTGCTAGTGAACGTTCTCCCAGCATTGTGCTTGGTGCCGGCAAACCTATTGTGCCCCCGAATGTCAACCCGCTTGTAAGTTTAAATACTAATTGGATTGCACACTTTGTATCTTTCAGATTCCTATTCTATATTTATCATCTTAATTACAGGTAGCGCAGTCGCTAGCCGGCAATGGATTGAAAATGCCGACTCAAGTCACACAAAGTCACTATGTTAGTTCAGACTTGGCAAGGCCTAAAACTCAAGTTAGCATGGATATGACGCCACATAGACAGCCTCAACAAGACAGGTAACTGACCTTTCAAACCATAAGCTATTATTTCAAGAGTTGTTTCGCTATTTCATGAAGCGATTTAATCACGATACCTTTACCTTGTTTGCATAGCGTATCTACCGCTGATAAAAGTGGCCGTGTGTAATGTTTAGAGGCGATTATTTTATTGTTCGATGTATTTTAGCGGTCAGAGTACCCCATCCGCTGCTAATTTGTCAGCCTCATCTGGATGTCTAGACGAGTTTTATGCAGGAACTTTAGACAGCAGCTTTTTGGAAGACCTTCCAGCAATATCTGGCCCTAATCAGGATGTTACTTATGACACTGAGAGGTAGGAAATCACAATTATGTGCATAAACGCGAATTTTTTAAAGAATATCTTCTGTATAACTATTGTGCGCTATTATTTCAGCGATGATGAAAATATTACTAATCCCAAAGTGACAATTGATCAGGAAGACTTGGACTTCGACATTTCTTCTTCAGTGGATAGTCGAGTCGAAGCAAAATTATCAACAGAATTTTCGTCAAGAGCAAATCAAGATGACAACACTATAAAGCTTGACAAAATGATGAATCGCGTTACAATGGACGAAGAGGTCGATATTGATAGCGTAGATTTAGGTAGTATGCCTATATTTGAAAACAGTCGTCACATTGACGTACAGCTGCCATTGGACAATGACTTTCCACTTTGGGCTGGTGATACTAGTGCAAGAAGATCGCCTGAAGGTAAGTTATGCTTTTAGTCTTTTTTTTATAACAGTATATATTTAGGTATGGTCTTTTTAACTTTATAACTTTGTTATAGGCGGCGAAGATCCAGACACGACTAAAGAACCTATTGACAAGGTAATAGCTGCATGTTATTTAACCATTGTTTAATATATAATTGTGATAAATGACTGTTCAAATGTGATTATATTTTTTGAAACAGGAGAAAAAACACAAGAAAAAGAAGTCAAAGGACAAAGATAGAGGAGATTACAATGAAAAAACAGAGAAAAAAGAAAAGAAGCATAAACATAAGAAATCTAAGAGTGACAAAAAGACGACGAATCCTCAACAGGATCTATTGGGGCCTTCACCGGCAACTGAGTTTAATTATGAAGAGTATGACAGCATTTAACATAGGCCTACCTACTTACTATTTTGATCTTCTACATTCCAGTTGTCTATTTTCGTGGCTTTATTGTAAATGTCTGTATAATATGATTATAACCATTATTCTATAAATATTAATAAGTCAGAGGTAGTGGAAGAAAACGATATGCACCTATAAAAAACTATGTTGTTATGATTTTTGATACAATACATTCATAAGAGATTGCTCTGTCTCCGTGATTTTAGGAATCTCAAAATTATAATGTGACAATTTAAAACTTGAATAATTCCGATTGAATTATATTAAGGCATTTAAAACAAATTTATATATGTATAGTTCCAAAAAAAAAGGTCAATTTTGCATATTTTTTTTATTACTTAGTTAGGATTCTGCCGCTTCTTCCTCGTAGGCGCACCCGTAGGGTATCAACAAGTACTACGTCGTCCATTAATTGACTATCTTTTGAACCGTAATAACTAGCCAGTAAAAGGTAAGCTCGCAACCAGCTACCAATATTAGCATGAAATTAACGCTTCGAAAATTTGTTACTGTGATAAGGTAACATAGTCGCTCACATAGCTTCATCAGAAGGCATAAAGTAACCCAAAGGACAATAGAGAGGAATATGCTCGGAATTAACTGCACTCAAGTTAAATCTAACTAAAAATTAAGATATCCTTAGGAGAACCAGGGTTACCGATATAGCCCGAAGAATTGCCTAACTTAAGTAGCAGTGGGCACATTATTGGTGTAGCTACCAGGTACCGGATGACGCAGCGTTGGAAGGCTCGCTCTAAGACTCAACCGATTAACCGATGACCTGGCTTAGGCTGCAGGAACTGGATGCCAGACGCACAGAACCGACAGATGTGGCGACACTTGGTGGAGGTCTTTGTTCAGCAGTGGAGGTTTTCGGCTGAAATTATGACGATGATGATTTTTATTAAAGAAGAGTTGTTTTCTCTTACTTAAACAATTATGGACACAGGTAATACTTTTAGGAACACAATTAATGGTAAAATAACACACCGTAAATCCTGAGACATGCCCATTTGGCTTATCCAATTTCAGACTGGCAGTGTCGAACTATTGGCATTTATTCTATTAAATTTCAATACTTATCTAGGAGCTTCTTCAGATAGGTGTTCTATGAATGTGCTAGCTATGCTCTGTTTGCACTTGTTATTTGATACTTTGTGCCAAAAAGGGTTCCTGTTCATTGGGTTCAGAAAATATTATCCTTTTATTATCAAATTGAGTTAGTTTTAGCGACTTATTCACACTATGTACCTATGTATGAATGAAGCCTTTGACTGTTACATATCCATTTTTAATTATTCTCCAATGTTGGAAATTAATGATATGAATGATATGTGCAATGCAATTAATCATAAGTTAAAATTGAAATTACATACCTCGTTACAGCATAAATATTTTATCACGTTATATGTACGCTTGTTGTCTTAATAAAGTTTTAACAATGCGTTTGATGTTTTAATTTGCTTCATGGAAAGGATCTCCACTATAAGTTCTCTGTCAAGAATACTTCCCAAAAATAGTTTTGCTGTAACTTGCAATATGGGTGACAGAGGGTTTGACGCAAAATGTGCACTCCACAAAAAGTGCACTTGACGCAAATAGTGCACTTCTCAAAATGAAAGTGAATTTTATCACAATGGGTCAAAATAAATACCGTTTGCTAACAATATTTATTTTTATTATTTAGCACGATAACAGTAGTTTCTTTGTAAAAACTAATCACATTTAGGAAATGTTTGATTCCTCTGTTAGCATAAGGACAGATTCGCTTTACGACGATAAAATTATCCCAATCCACAAAAAGGGCTCTAAAACAGATCCAAGAAAACTCTTTGCTTCCTGTTCCATCCAAAATTTTTGAAAAAAAATTCAAGATTAGACTTTCAAGTTCATCTAAATTTAAACAAAGTTTTGCATTTGAGTCAATTTGGATACCAAAAAAATGTCGGAACAGGGGACGCTACTTTAGTGGAAATATTATTAGCAAATTGAATAGGAAAAAGAGGGTAGCTGGTATTTTTCTTGATTTGAGCTCAGCCTTTGATACAATAGACCACGAATTACTAATTGGAGCATTATGGTGTGAGAGGCAAAACTTTACAATTTTTCTCATCATATTTTAGAAACATAAAAATGTAAGTAGATATTAGTAATATGCAAGCAAATGGTAGTAACAATTGCAATAAATCTCCTATGCAGGATATAGTAGCGGGCGTACCCCAAGGATAAATTTTGTGACCTATTTTGTTTATATTATTTACGAGTGATTTAATTAATTACATTAATTCTATATTTCCCGACATACAGCTGACAGTTTTTGCAGATGACACCAACGCAATAGTTGAAGCCAACGGCCAACATACAGGAGATTTCCGCTAAGGTTAATGCGGTGTTGAAAGTTTTTAATTCTTGGTTGGAAAGTAAAAAGCTCATAATTAATACTGATAAAATCAGAATAATATTATTTAGTACAACAGCTAGTAATAAAGAAAACATGACGATCACACTTAATGAATTTAAAATTGACATAATTAATGAGGTAAAGTTTCTAGGGGTATACATTGACAAATATTTAAATTATGCCTCAATTATTCCTCAGCGTGTTATGTTTTAAGCAGTCTTAGGGATGAAATAGACAAAACACCTTAAAATGGTATACTATGCTCTAATAGAATCAAGGTTAGAATAGTGTTCAGTTCTGGGGGAATAGTTTTAAATATAACTGCCAGAGAGCCTTTGTACGAGGCATGCCTTTTAAGTTCTGTCGTTTCCATATTTCTCGGCAATTTTGAATTTGGAACTGTTCTATAATCGAATTGTTTAAATTTTGAATCTCAAAACAGTTGAAAGGATTAATGCTATTTTTTAGTCACATCGTCGATTGGAATGTCAGGTTACGTACGAAAATGAATCTTTCTAAAGAAAATGTTCGTGCAATAATTTTCTACAACTTTAGAAGAGGCCACGGCTGATCTGTGTTCAGTGAAGCCCCATGTCTGCGGACTGTCGAATGCTGGTATTTAGAATTCCAGCGTGGACATGCCAGTGTTAGGTTAGGTTACACAAATCTCGCGAAGGACGCCCAAAATCCGCCTTCACTGAAGATAACATCATAGCTGTGACAAATAATTCTCGAAGATCGTCATGTGACGTATCGAGAGATAGAGGCTCTATTAGGCATCTCAGGGACAACCATACAGAAGATCTTGCATGAAGCGCTTGGTGTGAGAAAGCTAGTTTGCCGTTGGATACCGCATCTGCTTTCCGACGATCACATGGCGGTCAGATGGTGTAAGAAAACTTTGCAAAGGTTCAACCGAGGAGAGTCAAATCACGTCTACGACATCATCAATGGTGACGAATCTTGGATCTATGCCTACGATCCTGATTCCAAACAACAATCTACAATCTGGGTCTTTCAAGAAGAGAAGCACTTCAAAGAAGATGGTGGCCACGTTCGTTGGAAAAACCGGCCATGTTGCGACTATTGCACTAGAAGATCGTAGAACGGTTAAGGCAGAGTGGTATACCACAGTTTGTTTACCACAAGTCATCGCCGATATTCGAAAATCTAACTCAAAGCGACGCAACATCCTGCACCACGAAAACGCAAGCTCACACAGCGCTCGTCAAACGATTGAGTACCTATTTGAAGCAGGAAAAAGTAGAAACTCTTGACCATCCTCCATATAGTACCTACTGACCTAAGCCCAAACGTTTTTTTTGCATTTCCTAAAATTAAGAAAAGTCTTCGTGGTCATAGGTTCCATTCCGGTGAAGAAGCAGTCGACGCTTTCAAGTCAGCCATTTTGAACACTTAATATATTTAAAAATTTTTACTGTTCCCAGCCTCTATGTTTTGGTAATAATGGTGAATTTTAAGAAAATCCTGCAAACCTATGAAACGGATCAGGAGAGACAGTTGAGGGAAAGTACGCGCAGGAAAGATTTTAAAAACAAAATAGTACCCCAGCCTATATTGTTCAACATACTCCTCAATATCAAGCAATGCGGATATTTAACAGGTTGCCATTGGACATAAAACTATAATTTACAAGAGCTCATTTAAGTCAACAATCAAGGCGTTCCTACTGGAGAAACGTCTGTATTCGATAGACGATGACATATCCACGTTTTAAATTTGATATAAGTTGATGTGAAACTGGGTAATAATAATTATATAATAGCTTGTAATGTTATCGAATTTTTTCTAACTGTAAGTAGTATTTAATGTTTAAATTGTATTAGGAAATTATTGTATCATAAATGTGTTAGTTTAATAATTTTAATTAATGTGATTTTATTTATTTATTTAGATTAAGAGTTCAAATACAATGTGAATTGTTCATGAAATAAATAACTTGAATTGAATACGCCAGATTCGCTTAGACAGAATAATTATATCTTTTTTCACTACCCTGTCTATTATGTAACATATTGCCTAAGAAATTCGTTTCGAAATATTATTAAATATACATTTCGACACAAGATTATAAAATAAAAAAAAAACAAAATTACATAATATCAGTTACGAAATGACTTTTGTATGGAACTGAATAGGCTACTGTTGGTAGACGCATTCTGCCGTTACGCCCGCGCTTTTTCCACCGCCCTATCCGGCAGGATGATACTGAACCTGTTAGCTCTCGAAAAGACAATCAGTGTGTATATAGTCTGTGGTTTTTAGTCTGAACGTTTCTGATAAGTTGACGTTGGAACTTATTTGCATTTAATTATGTAAGCTCATCAGGTAGTGGAAAAAGAATTGTTCGTGTCTCGCATTCAAAGGCTTTATTTTAACGTTCTTCGTAGCTATCGACGTTCGCCTTCGGTTCACGTCGAAATTGGCATCACATCGCATCGTGTTAAAATCTCGACTTTATATGATCGCAAAGAGAATATAACCACTAGAGAGCTTATAGGCCGATTTCTTCGAAGCACACGACTCACTACAGCGGGCCGGGAGACGAGGAAGAACGCGCGGCTGCAATTGGTCAGTTCAAAGTAAGTTGCGTAGGTATGGCTATCGTTAGGGTTGATCAACTCGATTAAGGGAAAATTGTCGATATCGATAAAATGGATTTTAACATTATTAAAAATACTCAATTAAAATCATATAAATATTATTTAATAAAAATCAATCAATTACAAATATAAATATGTGTGTCGGGGACATAGAGAAACAAAAAGTATTTTTCCAAATCGGTCAAGCCGTCTACGAGTAATCCGGGAACATAATACATAAGAAAATTCGACGAACTGAGAACACCCCCCTTTTTTTAAGTCGGTTAAAAGTAGATAGATATTTTTTCATACATTTTTTATTAAGTTTATTTTTAATATTATCGATATCGACTTCAGCTATTAAAAGTAACAGCACAGATATTTACGATAAAAATACAAAGGGAGAGAAAGGGATAGAAGCATTAGAATTGTCTAGTGAAAGAGCGAGACTTTTCCAAAAGACATCAACGCGGAACTCAAAATTGTGCTCGTTTACCCCATCCACCATTTTAACTAGATCCCTGCGGTGTCTCATAATCTGATTAAATTAAAAATAATTTTCGTACTGTTTACTTATCGATGAAAAGTTATGCCATCCTTTTTGTAACTAGATGTCTTGGCATGTTTCCCATACCCCTTTACGGCACATGAGGGCATTTTTATGCGTTATAATTGCAATAAAAAGATAAAACAATTTGTATTTATTTAGCGTGCGTACAGGTCTAATAACTGGACACAACTAAAATGGTTACTAGTACCGAAGCCTTTACATAGGCGACAAAATACTAATAGTTTTCGAGCGTCGGGGCACTGTATGCGCCGTCAAGTGGTTATATCGTCGTTGTATGATCGACATGAAATGTTTAGTTTTGGTATCTACCCTAAATTACCATGAAAATCATTTCTAGCCAGAGGGCTTATCATAACAATTACAACAAGCCTAAACACGACTGGGATACATTGTTTTTATCCGGAGTTCCGATGCCTACTTTCCGGCTTCATCACCTGATCAGTTCGATGGTACCATTTTCATTAGAACCATTTATTTAAATTTGCTTCATCACAGTCATTTAACTATTCGAGATATCAGATATATCATTAGATAAATCTAAATACTACATTGACAAGTTATAGACATCTGCGGTCTTCTTTTTATGACAAATTAGTGAAAACTATTTCGTCATAAATATAACAAAATAAAACACCGTAACGTGACTTAAAATTCGAAATTGGAATACGAGGATAAAATAGATGGGATGATGTTTCTCAACAAAAGAAGTTTAATAAATAGTACATTCTATTCAAAATGTAAATGTACAACCACATCGATATTTTTATTGGTTAGATTATAAAAATTGGACCACCTGTAAGAGTCCGCCGATTGTAACAATATTACAAACAAAAATCTCTACATAACAGAACTTACAGATATTAGTCAACTTTATTTTATACATACAGTACACGATTATTTAACATAATATTTACCTAATATTATATTTATACATTCTATGTATAGAAGATAATAATTTTTCATTTTTTAATAAGTTAATAAAACTATAAAATATCTCTTCAGTTAAAAGTTAGGCATTTATAAGGCTAATGTAGGTATTGGAAACAATATTTGGTGGTTTTAACGGTCTCTTTAAATACAACACGAAGTATGTACCTATGCAATAATAATTAATATACATATAATTTATAAAAAAAGCACTTTGTACTTGGCTTTAATTTTAAAATGAAAGGTTTGATATTAAGATTCATCTTTCAATAAAAATCTAACTCCATGATCGTCAGTTCGGCACTAAAAAATGTATAAAATGATTGTCAAGCATGTTTTTTTTTAAGGAATACACGGCGGAGGATCTAGAATATTAATTTCATTGATCAGTTCATGAGTGGCTGGTATGTATGTACATACATATGTATATGTTTATTGAGATTCTTATTCAATTCTGCGGTGCAACTCTAGATCCAAGCTGCTATTGTAACAAAATACATACACATAGATAAATATTTGTTGTACAATTACAATAATATGTACTTCTAAGCAGAATAAGATTAAACTAATAAAGACCAAATATAATAAATCCTGAACCTGCCATTATAATGCATGGGTTGATCTTAGTTATCAGAAAACATAAAATGCAACAGAATGTAATGATAAATATAATTAGCACTTGTAGTCATCGTGTGGAATACCAAAACAACATCATTAATTATTTACGTGAGACAACTGGCTGATGAAATTACAATAGCTAACATGACATTTGGGAGCCGAGAATAATGTTGATTAGAGAGATCAATCATGCTTTCAAGAACATAGCTTTATTGAGAAAGTCAGAGGCTCTAGACACGTGTCTTTCGATGTCAGCGATGGCGAGATCGGTTTTGATCACGAGAAATATCAATTATTTATGACAGCGTTAGACATTCCCATACAGTAGGTTTTTCCTGGGTAGAAAAATGAAAATTCTATTTAGTCCTTCAGAGAGAAAAACCAAATAATATTGGATAAATAAAAACTGACAAAGATAAAGCGCATCAAAATTCAGGAGGAGGCTTGTGACGTCACGTTTTCAGTAGAAACTTTAGCACACCGTGACATCCCACGATATTTCAACGCACTGTAAAGTCGTATTTTTTTGGAAAAAGATTACATACGTGTCCAATATTTTTAGGTTATCTAATTGACGGAGTAAATAGATATTGTTTGTTAACTACCCTATTGTGGCATTTTTCTATTGCTATCGCGCTTTCGATGACAATAATATGCTGGTAATATACTTGGTGTATTTGTACAAATATTTGCCCCAAATCTCTATTACAAAATTAACTTTATTTCAATAGCAGTAAGGTTCGTTTTGCAATGCCAAAATTTGGCAAACATACCAAGAATGAGCTGTCACAATGCTTTTGATGATATAATGTCACTTGTCTATAATAGAGCATAAGATTTCATCAGTCAATTAGAATATAGTAAGTGAGATAATGGTGCCGAGTATGATTATAACTCGGCCAAGATAACTGAGGCCTTAGTGCGACTTTTTATTCACCTTCAATCGCGTTAACGTAAACGTCATTTGTATTGAAACTGGCGAAACCTCTTTTTCTCTGTACATTTTGACATAAAAGATCGTTTACGTTATCACGAGTGAGTACGTTAAAAACTCGGAATAAGCACCCGAAAAGTCAATGTCGCTCTGAGGTTCGACTCTCGCTTTTGCCTCACGAAGATAACGCGGGTTGCCGCGCGGTTAGGCGGAAGTGGGGTCGTTTGACATTTCGAGTGCTCAGTTATCTTGACCGCGCTATATGTACCTCCTCAAGTAATTTTACAATAGCTAGAATTATTAGCTGCACCACACTCCATTTAGAAATTCTACAACATAAATACTTCAATAGTGCAGTTACAATAGATATTGCTTGATTTTTCTTGGAAAGTGAAAAAATGATCACAATACAACTTATAACATGTCTGTTGTTTAAACCGGGGCCACAGTTCTTGGAAGCCTGATCAAGTCTGCTGTTCAATCTCTAGCTAGCTATCGTAGTAAGTAATTAAAATAACAACCAATCAAAAGTTTGGCTAACATAGAATTTGAAGAAACTTCCAGATACCGGGATTAAGTAGTTGGATAGAGCTTGCAAAGTTTTAAGAACACTGTGGAAACATCAAATATATAATTATGACATGCAACTAGTTAACTACTTTCACAGAATCATGTGTTACAACTAACGCCATTAGGCACCCATCTCTGTATTTACTTTTATATCTTTTGAGTTATAAACCAAATTATGTAATCATTATACCTATATTTATGGCCTACACTAAAGCACGTCAACAATAAAACTTTCCTTCATTTATTGTTAACACAACAATTTCTAAAATATCTAACAACACAAATAAATAAGTAAAAGTTTAGGGTGTCAGTAATTTTGAGGGGAAAACCATTTTACAGACAGTATGAAACGGAATGTGTTTACGCTATTGCAATGATTTAATCCAAAGTAAACACGACAAAAAATATTCTTTACAATGAAAGCCTTTACTCCTTTTTAATAAAAATCTTTTATTGAAAAATGCTATAGTAGTTTCAATAAAAGAAAAAAAAGGATAGAAATAAATTAATTTTGGCCTCAGTGAAACAGATTTTGGCATTTTAAAATAAACTCAGTTTAAAATCTAACTCATGAGTATAATCCAACAATATCTAAGTCGATGGATGAATTTTACTATCCTTAATAATTATAATTTTCTTATCATTTATATCATTTCATAAACTATCGGCTGCAAAATAACATTAATGCATTCCTAGCTTCATTACTCTTAATTCTAACTAAATAAATCTTATTTACAATGTCTATCATATAATTGTTCAATCATTATTAAATACAACATCTCCCTATATCCCTCCAAAGAAGGAATTTTATCATAATAAAATATTTTGTCCATAACAACATACAGTTTCATTCAAGTTACTTTAACAAAGCGGGCGAGTCATTCAACGCGGGATGTTTCAGGAAAGTTGTCGTCCAAATAGCTCTGTAGCGAGTGCGCCTGGTGTCCCAAGTGAGCACTCAAGTCGAAACTGTTCTGATCCACGAACGTGTTGTGCACATGGTGCGGCTGCTCACGGAATTGACCAAAAGTCCACGGATCACTTAAATCGTCATTAGGTCTTTGAACACTAGTGTCGAACGAGGGCAGGCCGGGCCATGTCTGTGGCGACGGCGTGTTGAGCATGGCGGGAATGTTATCCACTCGCGGCGGCAGCGGAGCCGGCTCCGTGCTGAACGATGACGCGCCCCACACCAGCGACTCGATGGTCGACGTTGTGTTGGTGCTACTCATCTGATTAAATCTGTCCATTCCCCACGAGTTGGGAATCTCGGGTTGTGGTGCACTACTGTGCATCAAATCGAGCGATTTATTTACAGTTCTTCCATAAATGTCTTGTTGCCTGCCACCAATTGTAGGTCTTGCAGTCGAGCTTCTATCCGGACTAGGCAAGTGACAATCCGGACGCATCATCGGGCTGTAGCTACCGACGCCGGGGCTCCTTTTGTTACTAAAACTCACGTCTACACTAGGTCTGGGTGAATAAGGGCTTTGGTGTATGCGATCTTGCCGCGACATTGGACTATGTGCCGGAGTCTTGTTAGAATTGCTTCTAAGGTTATCGCTTTTTAAACCGATTCCTGGGTCGGGACTAGCATGGGTTGATGGATGAGGTGAAAATGGTGGGTGATGTTTGGGCATAGGACTATAGTTTCCAGTATTCCAAGCACTTGACTTCTGCAACTCTGGTTTGATAATTTGACTTGTATCTGGGCTTGGTTGGGCTGAATAAGGACTAGGTTGTGAAGAGTATGGGCTCGGCTGAGTCGAATACGGACTGGGCTGCGTGGAGTAAGGGCTTGGCTGGGCAGGACTTGGTTGCGCTGAATAAGGGCTCCTTTGGGAAGAGAATTGAGTGTCTTGGCGCGGCATAGGACTATAATTACCATAATTCCAGCTATTAGGATTCTTCATATTATCTTGTTTGATACTATGGGTTTCCGGACTAGGTTTATTATCGTGTGAGGTGGTAGGACTACATTGCTCTATAACTTTACCATGTTTTAATTTACTATGAGTTTCTAACCTACTTAAGGGACTGGCCTCAGACTTATGCGTGGGTGTGGTTTTAAATTGACCAAGATTCCATGAGTTGCTGCTTTTTTGGCTTTGATTTAATAACTCTGTTTGGACATCTGGACTATTTTGTACTTGACTGTCTGGTTTCGCGACTGGACTAAAATGGGGACTTCCAAGGTCTTTAACGGGATCAGACCTAGGCGTGGAAGAGGAATCTGGTCTAGAAGCGGGACTTAGTAATTTTGGAGTTGTTCCCCTTGTTGATCTTTTCCCTTCAGGTACTGTAGCTAACATTTCCTTGCCAGATTTTCTTTCAAGTGTTTTACTATCTGGAGAAGATCTGACTGGCGTTCTTTTTGAAGCTGATTGAGTTGAAGGTGACTCCGGAAAGCTTTTCGGTTCTTGAAATACGGAAGACGAGGATGTTTCTTTTGTAGATGATGTTTCAGTTTTGACGTCAGATTTATCGGAAACGTCTTCAGTGGGCTCTTGCTTAGCAGTTTCCGATTTGGAGTCCGCTGCTGTCTTTTTAACGCCTTTCTTCGTCTTTGCATTCTCCTCTTCCCTTTTCTCTTTGGCTTTAATTTTTTCGGGATCTAAGCTATCTTTGAGGTCTTGTATTTCTTTCCCTGTGTATAGGCGTTTCATTCCCCTTGGAAGTGCGCGACAGGAGCTGAGATTTATAGACTCGATATGGGGACATTTGAGAAGAACTTTCTTTACGGGTTCCAAGGAGACTGATGAGCCGCACAAGTTTAGTACTCTGGAATAATAGAGGTATAGGTGAGTGACTTGAGAGTCAGAGTAACTTTAATATAGACGTTATGATATGGTGCGTATGGCTTACTTTAGCTTGCTCTCGGGCGAGTCGGCGAGCGCGGACACAGCATCATCTAGCACGCGCGTGGCGGACGCCCAGGACAGGTCCAACTCCAGCAGGCTGTGAGACCACTTCTCGCAGATCAGCTCCAGGCACGCGCTGTTTTGACGGGTCACGTTGCAACCTACACACAATTTCCACATTTTTTATTGAAGGCCGACGTTTACGACAACCTTTGAAAATGGAGATGTCAAAATTTTTATGTTTTACATCAATCAACTAAAGAGTTTTATGCGACAAAATACAAAAGGGATAATGGTTTCCGTAATTTCTGCGGATTATCTACCCCGATCTTCAAATCCAGTTGCCTCTGACTAAATAATTAATTCAACAAGAAGATCAACTGTATCTCACCGCCAAGGAAGAGATGTTGCAGGTCCCAGGCAGGCACCCTGACCAGGCCGGAGTCAGTAAGGCGCTGCAAGCCGCGCAGGTCCAGCAGTCGCAGGCGCGTGGCTCCTCTCACTAGCCTCGCCAGTGCGTCGTCACCGAGGCGGTACTCGCCGAGACCGACGCGCTCCGTGGACGCCTCGCCTGCGATTGATAGCTCCTCCAGCTGTGGCCAGCCTTTGCATTCCATCTGTAAGATAAGATCAAGGTCAAGTCTGCGAGTAGCAGTGTCACAGATTACCTCCCAATAGATACCGCATGCCTACTATTTTGTTTGATTCCAAATTCAATAAATTTTGCGGAAGGCACGGGTTGCGCGGGGAGTAACAAAAGTGCGCCGTGATTGGCTATTCGAGGTCACGGTACCTGTCGTAGTGATAGGACATGCGCATTAAATGTTGATAAAAATATCGATATTTTAAAACAGAACGGTATTTTAAGTAATATTTCTTAGGCGGCGATTTTATAATTACTTTAATTATAATAAAGAAAAAACACCGATCGAGAAAAGATTTTGATTTTGGCTAAAAGTGATTTTAATGAAATAATTTGTCTCCTAAGTCTATGGTTAGAATCACGTAATTTTCTAAATTTTTGTGTTTTTAGTTTTAACAGTGTTGCCTTATTAAATAATTCTTCTACAGAGACGCTTTTTGATAGGACTATCGATACTAATAAGAGTTTATTTACTTAAAAAAAACCTATGTAAAACTATTAGTTCAAAGTAAAAAAAAATAAACTAAATTGTAATTCTTTAAATAATCAATTTTAACTTAATTATTTTATTAACATAAATACCTAATAATTATATATCGATCATCGATACTTTTCGATGAGCAAAAATACTTATTTATCTCAACATTTTTACTTCCGTGGGAAAAATATAGCAATATAATGTCTTTTAACGTAGAATCTTCAGAAAAAAAACAACCGATAAACGGGAGCTCCCGGAAGACGCGTTAGCTCGCGCGCGCCGACATTAGCTCTTTTATGAGTGAAAGGGACTTTCACAAAAGACATCAATGAGCGCTACTGTAAAGTAAGCTATTTTGATTTACTAACCACTATAACTTGACCTTTTTAGATCGGTCAATATTTATTACTTTGCCTACCGGTGGAATGTTATTCCATGTTTTTTTGAACTTGAAGGGCTGGTTGATTTTCCACACCATTTTACTGCACAATTCGTAACTTTTTTAAGGCAAAAGGTTGATGACTATTTTTAAACAGAATTAAAACTAGAAATCGCTTGCGTCCCTACAGCTCTACAGTCTGGTCAACACTAAAGAGATCATACCGTGCACTGACTGAGTTATATCAGCCTAAATATACTGATGTGTGGTGCGCGTAAGTTGTCTTCTATGCGGAATCTATTGGGAGGTAATCTGTGAGCAGTGTCTTCTATACTCCAGCCATTTAGGAGATACAATTTTTACTAACAATATTATATAAGCATTTTTTTTAGGTCTACCCTCTACTTAACAACAAAAATAAACCGAATTCGATATAGAATGTTACATCTGCTGTACATCGATTTAACTGAGTTAGTACAGATGAAAGATAGTTTGAGAACATAAAAAAACCAAGGTCATGGGACTAGATGGTTAGATTAGAGCGAACCTAAAATTTTCATCCCTGCTGTCAGCTGATTGAGCTGTCAGTGCTTTGTTAGTAAATATTGTACATTCATTTTGGCCAGAGTATAGTTACAAACGTACATTGATGCAACTAACAATAATGCCCTATGCATCTGAGTGTTAATTTGTCACATCGGCAATGATATATTGCAACAAACCTGCTGCGTTTTAGTGGCAGTGGCCAGCACTAGCTGCGAGTTGGCGGCTCGGAACACCCTCATCTTGGGACAGCCCTTCTGCAGCGCCTCGAGTGGCACGGCGGCCGGGTGTGACGCCGCCAGCGTGCCCGATATGTCTAGCACTTCCAGGTTGACACAGTGGCTCTGGAAATAAACATTTTATAATTTAGCTAGTATAAAAACATAGAATAGTATGAAACCGTTATTAGCATATAATGTTCCCACACGGGTACACAGGTCTCTTCTCTGTAAGAGGGAATGGGCCACCACGCGGGCCGGTATAGTACGGGAGTGCAGACGAAGCTTAGATGGTTTGGTCACAGATAGTATAATACTAGCACACAGATGCATCATCCCATACAAAGAAACCGTGCCGACGTAACTAGCATTTTTCATCTGATTATACCGATTATTTTTTGTAAATCGATCGAGTCCGGTTCCGTTCCACGGCGAACGATAGATCATCATCTATAACCGTGGAACGGAACCGAACGCGATGAATGTACAAAAAATAATCAGTACAGTACGTCAGCACGTTTTTGTATGGGATGAGACACCACTGGTTTGGTGATATTGGAGGATGAATTACGCAATTAGGCTGCAGGTCATCGGTCCACCTAGTGGGTGGCCTTCCAACACTGCGTCTTCCCGTACGCGGTCGCCACTCCTGAACTTTCCAGCCCAATCGACCATCCGTTCTGCGAGCAATGTGTGTACTGCCACTTACGTTTGTCATTATTGTTTGGCTTTCTTCGGGCTGTGTCGGTCAGGATATATAAGTAACTGCTTATTATTAAAATATGGTCATGACAATGAAGTCTTTAAACAATAACAATACATTATTCATAATTGTTTACAGTATTTACATTATAGTTACAGCCCGAAACGGGATTACTTAAATATTAAGGGTGCCCTAGTCGGCGGCACGAACTATTTGTGGGCGGGGTTAAAATGCATGCTATCTCTTCCAACAACACGTTCGAAAGGGATAGACGCTGTGATGAGCAGTGCGCTAGCAGCATGTGTGCTAGACGCATCGTAGGACCCGCATCAGCCGCAGTCATAACATTTTTTATAAACCTTTATATGAAATCGTATGCAGCCTCGCGCACCTATCCGCACCGCACGACCTACATTTCAGCAAAATTCTGTAGGTATACGGATTCCACCAGCGCGTGCGGATGACGTCATCAGATTCGGCGCGTTCGATGCTGCCGGCGAGTGCGATGCGGGCGGCGCAGAGACGTTATTCGTATCGATATATAGATAATATTGATATACTCGTAATAAGATGTATAGAAGTGGATACGATGCGTACAGCGCGTTCGGCGCGGATTGCGCGGGGCATTGAGAAAATGCGATGACTACGGCGCGTGCGGCTCCTGCGGTGCGTATAGATGCGCGTTCACCTTTAGAAGCTAGTTTGTGTACGGATACACACTCCTAAGCTGTGTGACGGATACATGCGCAATTTAATAATGCAATATTTTTAAACCGACCTTTGGGAATATGGATATCACGAAAAAACTAGGTAACTACTGAATATATCTCTTAAAATTTAAATTATTTTCATTTTTGAACTACTAATCTATCCCTGTATGGTGACTGTTTTGCAATTTTTCTTCTTCTTATGGTATTTATTTCCGAGTAAAAGTACGTTAAAATTAGTGTTAAAATATGGAACTTTAGTCGCTCATAACTTTCAAATATGGTAATCGCCATACTATGTTTGTATGGAAGAATGACCGACTAGGCAATAATATAAAAATAAGGGAATCCCGAAAAAAATACTTGAATAAAACCAAAAAAGGAAGTGTCGTGTTGAATAATAAAATGTTTCGGTTCAGCAATGTATCTGGATTAGCGTTGAAAATAACATATAAAATACATGTATCTTTCAAACTGTATTTTTCAATAAAATACAGAAACTTTCCTTGCGGATCTTCGATTGAATCTTTCGCAAGTTTAAGTTTTTTACATTTATTTCACGGTGTATTTTTCGCATTCACCATCAGCCTGTTAATGTTCACTGCTGGGACACAGGCCTCCTCTCTGTGAGAGAGAGAATGGACCGTAATCCAACACTCGGGCCCAGTGCGGGTTGGTGGATGTCACATGTCTTCGAATTTCTGGTTCTAGGACATGCCGGTTTCCTCACGATGTTTTCCTTCACCGTTTTGAGAGCAGTGGTGATGAAATCTTATATATAAATTCTCGTGTTGTTAGTTACCGTACTCCTCTGTACTTTTCATACCCCTAGGGTAGGGTAGGTAGGGTAGGGTAGGGTAGGGTAGAGTAGGTAGGGTAGGGTAGAGTAGGTAGGGTAGGGTAGGGTAGGGTAGAGTAGGTAGGGTCGGGTAGGTAGGGTAGGGCAGGTAGAGTAGGGTAGGTAGTGTAGGTAGGTTAGTAGCCAATTGACGGGAGCGAAGCCCCAGGGGTCAGCTAGTATATTATAATAAGATGGTAAATGTTCAATGTGTTCAATTAATATTAATAAGCAAGATTTTCCCTTTGATTGTTAAATATTAAAAATATACAGTATAAAACAAGTATTATACGTGTACGAATGACCGTATTTTTCAGACGAACGACAAATTTGTTTTTCGAAAATTACATGATTTTATATATATGAAAGATAAAAAGTTCCGAAAAAAGAACAAAATGTATTTTTCGCAATTTTAACGCGAATCTGGATCTTTGACATATTGATCTGTAACAAATTGGTTTTATTTTTTTTCAATTACCACCCACTTTATCTCACAGAGAAGAAACTTTAGTCCCTCCCAGTAGCAGGAACATTATAATAATATGTATTTTATAAACAGAAAATACATCCATTTTTTTTTCGTGTTGTCCTCACTCTCCCTCTCACACATAGGAGGCCTGTGTCCCAGCAGCTGGAAGTTGAAACGTTATAGGCTGGTTCGTCTTGACCGCGATCTCGCTTGATGTTAAGCGGTGGATGTCATGGAGAGAACAAGCTCAGAACAGACCTAATCACGACAGCTATGCAGGCTGCCACATCATAGGAGGCACGGAACACTGATGCTGATAGGGAGTTAAAGACGTACCGCTATCGAATGCAGTATCTGCGGCATAGCTATAAAGTTGTTGTTCGCTAGCATGAGATGCGTCAGTCTCGCGCCGAAGTTCTCCGTGATGCGCGTCATTGAAGCAGCCGACAAGCACGAACTCGAACCACCAGTTTCAGTCTGTAACAAGAAGTATACTTACTAATTAATTATACCCTCAAAGGCAGATAACTAGGTGTTGTGGACTTGTTTGTGGCGCAGTTGGGTACAGATTTATGAGCTCATAATCGCAGCTGTGTTGATTGTTCATAGAACACCATTTGCGATTTAGCATGGCGTCGTATGGCCCAGTGGCTAAGACCTCGCCTCTCGTGCTTGAGGTCGTGGGTCAAGTACCAAAGTGACTTTTTCAAATTCATATGTACTTTCCAAGTTTATCTTGGACATTGCTGACAAATGTGAAGGAAAACATCGTGAGGAAACCCAGACTTATAGTGAGATTATAAGATTGTGCCCCATTGGTGTAATTACTGCAAGGCGTTCCAGTGCGAGGATACACTAATAAATAAATAAATGGCAATAGAATTGATTGCTATTTCCTTTCTCTTTCTTTGTAGGAAGTAGATAAAATATTGACGACAGACGTCATTAGATTAGATTTTACTGCCATGGTAGAACATAAAGCATTTAGAAACAATCCAGAGGGTAGTTTGAATGCTTAGAAAGTTACGCTACTATTCCCATACATACTAAATAAACTGATGTATCTGGCCAAGGTACTGAATGTCTTACCGTCAATGACAAGTCGATCCTCTGCAGCTTGGGCAAGGCTTTCATGAGGTCGAACAGTTGTTCGGAGGTGATGCGACTCCAGCCAGACAAGTTCAGCTCCACCAGCTGAGGACAGAATTCAGCCACGCAGCCCAGTACCCATGACACGTTGCTGACTTTCCACTGAGCTGTAGAATAAAATGGAACCCGATTAATAATGGAAACCTATAAAACTGCCTACGCACTAAGCTAGTAGTCTTCTACTTTACCTACAACTAAACAGATTATGTTCAAATCCTGGAATGGTGTATTACAACTGTTATTCTAAACTTCGCAGTTAATGCTGTTAATTTCATTATCATTTCAAGATCTATTCAGGAAAGTTTATAATTTGGTATTTGTAATCTCGGGTTTTTTCAATAGCTAGTGAATAAATACATAACAAATTATCATGTCAGTCAGGTCCCTTATTAAACATGAAAGGCTACAATAGAACTGGTACAGGGCAACAATAGAACTTAAGTAAACAGTGCATGTAATAAAAGGAAAGATATTATTGGGGGTGTTACGGTTTTCGCAGTGACTGAGCTATTGGCTGTGCTGGGTGTCGAAGGTCGATCCCCGCATGGAACAAATATTTGTTTGGCCTACCGAGTTATTCCGGCAGCTTTAATACGTAATGAATTCGGCATGGCAAAGGACAGAGTATGAACAATCGAACAATCACATAGACGGAATAATCCACATCGCGTCTTTCATCTCGCATGTGACTGATCGATTGTTCATACTATTTGCCATTTGCCTTGCCGAATTCATTACGCAATAAGGCTGCTAGTCTGACTGTTTGGGTATAGTGCGATAATTGTTTTTAAACGCACACACGATACAGGAGTAATTCCTAGTGTAAGGTTTAAACAAAAAATTAAGTAGCACCTTTCTATACTTACCAATATTCAAGCTTTGACATTGGGGTAACCGGTTTTCCAGGAGGCACGCCAGTTTGAAATCTGTTTTACATTTTTCACTAGTGTATTGCGCAAGATCTACATTCTTCCACAATTCTGGTCTACAGCTCACACTGTGCCATAATTTACATACTCTACCAATTCTGTAAAGAAAATGCAAAAGAGTTTTATGTATATAGCTTAGTACATTATAAATATTGATTGCCTGAAAGTGTCTTACCTGATCACAGAAGGCAATGTGCCCTGAGAGGCCACAACATATTCAAATATCTTTAATAGAATCTCCTTAGGCATAGAATGTCCCCAAGGACTTTGTGGTCCAGTCTCTTTACTTTCAGCTCCACTAATTCTAGTTCTTTCAGTCTTTTCACTTTTCTCTGCAAAAATATATGTAATAGTGAAGATTGCTGCTTATCAATAGCATGTATTCAGTAGATGTAAGTGTTTGTGAAAGCGTTGCGTTTGGCATCACATTCAATAAAAATAGGTTGCAAGGTAATTTACGTTAACAAGTTTCTTAAACGAGACGATTAAAACGCCTATGGCATCAAGACCGAAAATATT
Source organism: Orthosia gracilis (assembly GCA_947562075.1). NCBI lineage: Eukaryota > Metazoa > Arthropoda > Insecta > Lepidoptera > Noctuidae > Orthosia > Orthosia gracilis. The sequence goes on from OX387268.1 coordinate 48,526,108, forward strand.
AATAGGTATTATGACTGTAGTATAGAATGGCTACGCTATCTTGTTATCTCCTGGCGTTTATCAAATACAAATACGCAAATGGCAGCTGAGGTAGAACGGATGCGAGTTGTACTCTTTAGGTGAGCCCTCTCTGCTTAGGAATTGTAAAAAGGTTGTATTGTAGAGTTGAGGATGTACTTACTTTGCTTACTTTTAGAACTGGTTGCTTTCTTAGGCTTAGGAGTCTTGGCACGCGTATGCCGCGGTTTGGGCGCGGCAACGCTCCTTGCGGCGGCAGTGTCTCCGCGCAACGGGTCATACTCCTCACCAGAACTTACGCTAGCTGGCGACGCCGCCCGCTTCTTCTTAGATTTCCTTTGGCCAATATCGGCAACCGGTGCTGGTGTTGGCGTTATCTATAAATATTAGGGTATTATTATAAATAGCGGTGCCTTGTTAAATGTGTAACTAGTTACGTTACGATACCGCTATAATAGCGAAAGTAAAGTAGGTAAAAAGAAAATTATTTACTGAACTGTGGTTTTACCACCATACTACCTATTCCTGCCTGCTTTTGCTGTTAAGAATATTATATCAATTAAATCATACAAGGAGGATATCAACTGCTTATAATTTCAAACAAGTTAAGAAGACCATCTAAATAAATAAAACTGACTGCTTTATTGAGCAAGTGGTTGCAAGCATGGCTGCTGAGAGTCCTGAATTTGATCCCCAGTTCAAGCAAAATGTGATGTGTATTTTATCATTATGAATTTATTTGTAGCAGTCTTTAAAATCGTATCAGTACTTCGAGAGATGACCCATTACAAACAAAACATAAACAAAAATTTTACTTCTAACTTAGTTTTAGTTTCTTAAATTAGTTAATAATATTAAGAACCATAAATTTATAAAATTGGTTTTCTTTACATTTTTGAGTGGGATCGTAATTAAAACGAAACCTAATTCTAATGCCATGAAGTTTTTTATGAGAAATTAAATTGTGATGCCTTTTGTTTCTAAGATGTTTTTCTGCTGTCATTTTGAGAAAAGTTCTGTTCATAGGTCGTTTTGTGAACCGGACGTTTTGATACAGAGTCTACAATTGTTTATTTATTTTAATCAGCTCTGGAAGTACTGAACCATTTACGAAAATTATTTCACTGGCAGAAACATAGTTCTTTTGGGATACACCCTGAGACTGAGTTTGCAGAAAAAAGCCAGTCAGGAATAAAATGTAATAGGTAGCTACAGTAACAAACAACACCTCTTGTTTATCTTATTCCACAGTAGATGGAAATGATTAACCATTTTTTTTATTAGTCTTCCTGTTCTATTTAGATATTTTACAAGCTGACATTGGTCATAATTTTGTCTTGGTGGAAGCAAGACCCCTTGTGTAGGATTAGTGATAACAAATAAGGCTGTGATGGGATAAGATGCTGCATATAAATGAGCCTTGCATACTATTATGGTATGCATGGTCTATGATAATTGTATTTAATTATAATAATGACCATTATTATAATTTAACAAGATAAATAAATAAAATAAATGATGAAACAAGCACTGAATTATTAGGTAACATTTTTTTTTAATTTCTCACAGCAAAAAGCTTTAAAAGTAAAAATATGCAAAAGGAAATTTATCTTAAACTGGTTAAAAACATGAACTCACTAGTTTAAAGGTCAAAGCACGTCCGAGTAGCACCCTTGGCTGCATTGTAGTTACAAAATAAAATGGGATATTAAGTAATCATTATAACACAAGTAAATCAACTCATTTTTACACATTACTCCATAAAAACTATTTTCAACATTGTATAGATCTTTTTTTGTTAGCAGTTTAATAACTGAGTTGCTATGCAGCTAGTTTTATACTTTCCCCAATTAATTATTTCATTATTTATCATTGGCACAGCAGATGTTAAACTTAAAACTGCACTTTCTTTACTGAACTGTACTGGACATAACAATAAGTAATATGCAACAATATAACTTATTTGAATACAACTCAAGTTTGTTTTGAGTAAAATTCATTTATGAATGATCAATATTTTCTTGCATTTGTGTTCCATTAATAATTTAAAAGTTAATTATGCCAATTATAATCATTATAGACATGTCAAGATTATTAGTCCACAGTTTATCCAGTCATTATTATGTTACTTTGCAATGAGTATGCTCACTTGATCACACAGCTTTTTATTATAAAATTTTGTAGAATCATGCAAGCAAATATGTGGATAAATGGTTGCTTCGTAAATAATATCTACAGATAATTAAATATCTGTAGATATTATTTACGAATCATGGTATATTGGCTATTTTGAAACTTAAAATGTAACTGGTTAATTATGTAGTAGGTAGGCATACTCTTACAGTAGACCTACCTACTTGAGGCAATAGGGAATCTACACTACACTGCTGCCTCACCCCTTGGAGAATTTAGGTGTTATATTATATTTTATGTCTGTGTTTATAAACAATAATCAAGAACTTTTCTGAGGTATTAACCTCTCTATGGATATCTATAGAGAGTTTATCAAATTTCAAATCTGTGTTGTTACTCTAGATAATTACAGAGTGCACCCATCTTGCCCATTAAAATACATAGTAATGCTAATGACATTGATATGTAAAATTATCAAGTTTGATGTTTTCACATTGATTTAAGAGTATACCTAGAGCAAAGTGTAAGCCAGCTGTTGATGTTCCTATTCCAATGTGATGGTACCTTCAAGCAATTACTATACTTAATGTTGAATATAGCAAAAATTGATTTTTAATACAAAATACCTACACACAATTTACATTTAACAATGTTTATGTAACCAGTTCAAAACAAGTTAGGTATAACGTGGAAACAAGTTACAGCTGAGAATGGAAAGTGAAGCTCACTGATATGCACTTTGTAACTCTTACATTGAATGCATTGTGAACAAATATAGCAGTTTATGTATTGGCTATTGATTTAGAAGATTGCAACAACAATTGATATTCACAGAGGTTTACTTTGTCTGGAGAAAGTGTAATAATAATGATGTTGTTTTAGGATTATAACAATGAGTAGGTATTATGAATTGCTATAGAATAGTAAAATGTAACACTGTTATCAAAAACCCCAAATCTTAGTATTTTATTGTATATCTTTCAGTGTTTTGCATTTACATAATGTGTTGTTTATTTAGACAGTATACCTAGTTTCTTGGCCTATAAGTAATGTATATTATAGTTACCGGTATGTAAGTTGAACAAAACTGTACTAATTACTAATATTACTGAAATTGAACAATTTAAAACGAAATGAAAGCCATATAAATTACCTAACAGTCAGGTTGTATAAAGAGAAGGATAGTTGGTTTATATCGTTTAATTTCAATAAAATGTAAGTACATTTTTGTTCAACTTACGTGGTGCACACTAAAGCTATAATAATGAATTTAAATCAATCTCTGTAAGTTTAAAGAATAAAGCAACTACTTACAGTTTCATGGACACTTGTCCTCCTAATCTTAATCTTCATAGAGTTGGTATCCACTATCTGGCTTCGATATGTGGATGTGCTCTCAGACTTCTTCGATTTCTTCTTACTTCGTGAACTGCGAATGTCTAACATGGACCTCGGCTTGCCACTACATGGTATCACTGCATGAGTCCTACGCTCTTTTGAGTTCTTTTTACTCTTTTTTGTTGATAATTGACTAAGTTCATGACTGTATGGTTTACCACTTTGTCGCAGGGGCATATTAGTTAACGGTAACTTTGAGTTGCGCTTGAGCTGTTCATCCTCTGAACTTTCACTATTCTCGGCATCCTCTTCTTCCTCCACCTCTTCCTCCTCCTCTTCAGCCTCCTCGTCGTCGTCGTCATCATCCTGGCACTCACTACTACTCACTAAATTCAAGTTTTTACCACCTTTCACTTGTGACACAACACTATGTTTAGAATGTGTTCTATATGATGAATCTTTTGATGAGTCTTTTCTCCTTTTACTTTTAGGAGGAAGAGAACCATTCACGGATTGAGAACTCTGTCGGGAGTGGTGCTTGTGCTTCCTGTGTCGCGGCCGCGTATGACACGGTAGTGCCCCATTAGCCACTTGTGCCTTATGACTGGCGATTTCGTCTATGCTCTGTTCGAAATCAGTCTCCAGCTTAACACCAGAGATTGACTCGATCTCCTCTTGGTCGGAGTCAGCGTCAGACCCATCAGTCGCCAGCTTAGGTAGGCGAACCTCCGGGAAGAGGTCCTTGCGGACGGTGAGCCTTGCGGCCTCGTAACCGCCGTTCACGGGACTTGATCGATCAGACATACCGCCCGCCTCCCGCCGCCCTCGCGTACCACTTCTACAAACCACTCACCTGTCCGCGAGGTAAACAATCAGTTTGACACATCACATTTTCACTTTTGTGACCAAGCAAATCACCGATCGTTATGCGATGGCATGAAAAGGTAAATGATTGTCGATAATCGATGTGCGAAACATTATAATTACTTTAGTTTACACTTCTTGTGAGTCCCAAACATCTTTTTTTCTTCACATATTCGCATTTTAGGTCATCCATGTTCATGTAACGTTGTGATTGCGAAAAACAAAGTACAGATCATTTTCGCGGACACTTGTACTTAAATATTTGGTGATGACACATAAAACGTAGGATTTTTGAAAGTATGGACATAATACACACTTATTTTTAATTATTTTCGTTCACTACGAGTTGATGAAAACTGTTGACCTTGTTTAGAAGCTTATTATGTTTCAAATTTTAATCAACAGATGCAGACATTGTCACAAAAAAAGTTGTACTTGTTTAAACGCAGTAACCTTGGAGCGACGTTTACTTTGCTGAGTTAATAAATGAAAAAGTATAAAAATCGATGATTATGTATGTTTCAATCATGGTTCTAATTATTTTCATTTTTTAAGTATTTCGTAATCAAATTGTGAAATAATAATACACAAAATCATCGTCTGCGATTCTTACACATTCATGTTTTTACCTCTTTACAAGCATAATATCAAATGTCATACGTCTGTGTTTTCTCTTGCACCGCTAAATGTTGCTCATGACATTTCAGAGATGGCAGCACACGTTAAATTTACCGAAATTCAATACCAAGAATTTGTTGTTTTTTAGTGTTGCTTCTCTTTCTCACAAATCTTATACGATATTGTCTGTAGTAGAAATTAGTTACATTTGTTGTATCTAAAATGATATTGGCTAGTTACGTTGTTTAGTATTCATTGAAAAACTCGGAAATGTTAAAGTGTGGGCGACTTGTGACGACGTGTGTGTTCAATGTATTGTGTGTGACGTTCATCAATAGTGATAATGATAACCTACACGGTCTTTCTGTAGCAGAGTACATAACGGGTGAGTCATATTTATATTTATTACATTTGCTGTTTATACATATCGATGATCTCATACATAAAATTGTAATACTGGCTTACACTTCATTGCTATGCTTATTATGTTTCGTCAACAACTCTATGCTTAATGCTGCCACTGATTATGTGCCTGTTCATTATTTTGTTTCCTACTATATTCTAAAGTAAATTAAAATAAACGATTTGTAACTAAAATAAGAAGCTAAATTACAGTTTAAATTAATAAGTATCATAAATAGGCATATGTAATCCCTATTATGTAAAAGCAATCAATTTCGTATACCGTCCTGGCTAATAGAGCTAGGTGTTTAAAATCCGAATTAGTAGTTACCAATTTAACGGTAGTTAGCAAAATAAAGTATTAGAGTATAAATAATGATGTGGGTATCCTTCTCTCCTTACAAAGCTAGTTAAGTAAAACCGGCCAAGTGCGAGTCGGACACGCGCACGATGAGTTCCGTACCATTATCGCAAAAAACGGCAAAAAAATCACGTTTGTTGTATGGAAGCCCCACTCAAATATTTATTCTATTCTGTTTTTAGTATTTGTTGTTATATCGGCAACAGAAATACATCATCTGTGAAAATTTTAACTGTCTAGCTATCACGGTTCATGAAATACAGCCTGGTGACAGACGGACCGGGGAATCTTAGTAATAGAGTCCCGTTTTAACCCTTTGGGTACGGAACCCTAAAAACATAACTTTATCATACGTAGAATCATTCAGTTTCAAACTTTACTTTTTTGGTGGACGGCAGGTTGAGTTAATTCGTAACCATAGATGAACAGGAAATGTACTAAAATATATATCATCATATAGAACACATTCTAAACATAGTGTTGTGTCACAAGTGAAAGGTGGTAAAAACTTGAATTTAGTGAGTAGTAGTGAGTGCCAGGATGATGACGACGACGACGAGGAGGCTGAAGAGGTGGAGGAAGAAGAGGATGCCGAGAATAGTGAAAGTTCAGAGGATGAACAGCTCAAGCGCAACTCAAAGTTACCGTTAACTAATATGCCCCTGCGACAAAGTGGTAAACCATACAGTCATGAACTTAGTCAATTATCAACAAAAAAGAGTAAAAAGGACTCAAAAGAGCGTAGGACTCATGCTCTCAGCCGCCTAAAACGCCGAAAACCGCACCAGCACCGGCAGGCGGCAATCCGGGGTTGCGAGCGCTCAAAGTGGTGCGGTCCGCCCAGGAAAGACGGTGGCACAGTAATCATGTGCTGCCGACTGCCATGTACAGCGTGACTTAGGGTTAGACTTACTTACCCCTTTACAGTCTCGCTAGGCTTGTGTGAGATGTTTCCGGGGTGGTCTTTTAAGAAGTCACGGGGTCCTTCTATGGTGATCACCGAGGTGATCACCATAGAAGACACACTCCCTCCCCGGTCTTTTCCCCAAAAGTCCAGATACCTTTTGAGTTACACCGCGAAAAAAAAGTGCCCATCTTTTCTGGTTTGATGTTGTTATAGTTATACCTAATACTAAAAGAAAAACACAAAATATACGGGCAACTGTCTCTCCAGTCACATTGGCAGGAGAGACAAATCGGACTGGTTACAGGAAGATGTTATTTGCGAACTAAGAATAGTCTTCAATCTAATGGGGAAAATCTACAAATCTGTGATAAGGCCTGTCGTTCTGTATTAATTGGCCAGCCGCATCAAGAAGGGGAAACAAGAACGGGAAAGTCGCTAAACCGATTGCGGGCCTATGTTGGTCGCCGTAGAAAAAACCAATCCGAATGGAGTCTCATAGACCTATCTCATGTTGTGATTTTAACATCATGTCTGAACTGTTACAACGACAGACATCTGACTGTAATAAATTATTTGGTCTGGGTTTCCAATAATGTACAAAGACAGCGCGGAGTGGGTACAATCTAGATCCGGATTCTGAAATATGAATAAAATTCCGAAACGATACATCAAAAGATAGGAACTAAGTAACATAAAATGGAGACGATAGTGCGCCGACGGGGACTGAGACGCGCTGGCGTTGTCCTCAATAGCAAAGTTGTCGTAGCAATAGTTCGAATTATCCTAGCAATTTCGTGTCACAAGGAACCCCGCAATCCCGCAAAATAGATCGCTTTTGAGCTTTGCTAACCTATATGAAGTGTTTACAACTTGACTGCACTTTAGCAATTTCGTGTCACAAAGTCACAAGTTGCCCCGCAATCCCGCAATGTAGTGTTTGCAACGTGACTGCACCTGGGTACCTACTTACGAATAACTGTTTTGCAAACTCACATACTAAGTATGTTTTGGTAATAAAACTATCTGAACGTTTATCTTTATCAAATAGGGACTTTATTTAATAAAGATATCATCAGATAGTTTTATTAACAACTGTTCTGACTGCTGTTGAAACTTGTTTGCTTAGATGATTACTTAGCTTACTATTAACATTGTACAAATACATGCATGCAACAAACACAGGTTGGTTGCTGTCACTTTGTTAAAAGGACCCATCATGAAACACCAGGCTAGGTGGCAATTTGGTTCAATTTGATCAAAATAAATAATTATTTTGCCATCGACACGGTAAGAAGTTCCTTTGGAAGAAGCGGATTAACGTTATGGCCTTTCATCTTTTCAGTGGATAAGAAAAGCTCTCCGACCTACAACAGTAAAATAGTAGGTAGTTATCATGTACGAAAACACAACCGTAAGGGAGTTTACGCACTGCATGCGATCCGAATCCGAGATATAACGGTTCCGAAGTAGCCGTAGTAATTCTTGTAGGGAAGCTTGCGCAGTACACATCAGAACTCTATCCGTTATTATTCAGAACCTTTTCAATTCGGATAGAACTCGGCACTCAAATCACGGATTCGGATCGGAAGAAGTGCGTTAACCGCCCTAAACCGCGTATAGAACTGAAATAGAAATTATTTACCCGCATAATTTTCCAATCCTAAATAGTTACCTAATAAGCCGGATTTTTTTATCAAAAATGTATGCTGCATAGGATGCTGATTTCATCCAGCCTAAATCCTGTCACTCTACAAATCTACAATCTATTCAACTTAGGTACCATTACTTGAAAATTAATAATGTTCAAACGTAAGCCTATCAAATCAATACATAAAGAACTACCTAGGCATAATAAACGGCATGATTGTGAAAAGTTAAAAGACCAAGTAAAGATCCTTAGCTTTCTTACTTTCTACGCATATACTCGTATTTTATACAATTAACCATAAAAGGCTGTTCGTCTTTCCTTCGTATGTAGGTATAACAATTGGCTTGCTTCGTAGCAGTTAGCCTCGTAGCGCTTTTCGTTGTTCACATGTCAACTAAAGTTATAACTTGTGTTTGGGAGATTGACCGTACCTTATACTACACAAAACGCAAGAAAATCAGTCATTTAATGGTAAGCACCTGCGATGAGCTAGCACATTAACAGAAAAAATATCGGATTTGTTGAGAGAATTTCGCCGATCGTCTCAAGTAGCTTGCTTCCTTTTCCTTGGCTTTCATGGATCCCCGTATCCTTAAACATAACTCCTTTAGTTGTTAACACTTAATTCTTTTAGTAGCAGCCTGTGATGCGGTAAAATTATCTTAAAAGCATTACAAAAAAAATAAGCTATATTTTCTAAAATACGGGTCAATTTACTAATGATTAGTGACCCGCCCCGGCTTCGCACGGGACATATCATATACACAAACCTTCTTCCTGCCCTTACCCCATGTTACTTGGGGTCGGTGTAACACGTTTTCTTCTTCCATACCGTCCTGTCCTCTGTCACGCTATCACTGACTACCTTCTCACACAGTCCATCCATCTTTTCTCTGGCCTTCCTCTCCCTCACATGTCCCTCTACATTTATAATCATAACTCTTTTCGTAATATGCTTTTCATCCCTCCTCATCACATGACCAAACCAGGACAAGCCTTCTTCTATATTTTCTAAAATACGGGTCCATTTACTAATCATTAGCAACCGGCCCCGGCTTCGCACGGGACAAATAATATACACAAACCTTATTCTATCTTATTTTAAGTATCAAAACCCCTTGCATGGTTTACAAGAAGTAAGCAGACAAACAGACAGAGGCAGTCAGCGACTTGTTTTATACTAAACTCCATTTGAAATAACATTAGACATGGTTCCAAATCTTTTTACAGTCCGTTCAACCGATTTTGAGTTCTATCCCGTAAACATAAGGATGACATAAAAAGCATAAACCTGTTACCAAAACCAACAGTTTACTATAGCTACCATTTGTCGTATTACCAACGTAGTAGAAGTCAAAATCGGTTGAACGGGCTGTAAAATGGGCTAATTTAAACGTCTAATGTTATCGCAAATGGAGTATATTTATTTAGAGATTAGAGAAAAGATATAGATGTCGTTCAACACCATCCCCCATGACTTATGAACGCAAGTTTTAACTTTCATTTATGGTAAAGTTATACTTAAAGATGTTTTTGTTTGTTTCAGGTCATCTATGTATTCTAGACGTAGCCTTGCAATCGTCGGTATAGGCGAAGTATAACTTTAGTTTGAAACCCCACACGATAGTATCATATTGAATAGCAACCTCAAGTGATCAGGTTTCAGGTCAGCCAGGCAGGTTGTAAGGGTTCTGTATGTACATTGTGATGTCAGTGTGGTAGTGGCGGTGTGGTGGGTGGTGGTGCGGTGACGGGGCGAGGTGGCGAGGTGGCGCGACTCGCAAGTGATGCCCATCGCGGTGATGCAGAGGCATGGTAGACGCGGCTGCGGAGCGCCGAGCCGCCGCCGCCGCCGCGCGCTGCGATGCTACCTCCAGCCTCACCAAGTGAGTATTTACTATACTCTTCTTTATTTTTACTTTGTCTACATTTCGTCAGAAATTTCCCTAAAAATTGTCTTGTCTTCATAATATTGCGCTAAGAGCTACTTGTTAGTAAACCGTAATCTACATACCAGCTCCTGCCCAAAATAGACAGGGATTTACAACATACTACAATTTCTTTTATTTTTTTTTTTTATAAAATTTCTTCAAAGTAGCATTTATGTCCAGTATTCGACGAAATTATTTATGCGACGAAATTGTGGCAATGTTTCTACAGTTTTTGGTAAACTGTGACCACCAAAGGTAAAATTGGTTCTGATATATTTTAAGAACGCATTCACTAAGCCTGTATTCTTAATACGGTGAAAATAGAAACCCTGTTTTATTGATATCAGTTCTTGATTTAGACAAAAACATTACCATACAAAATGACCGAGTTACGTCCGTCGACCAACACAAACAAAATATTCTTGGCAGTAGTCATATAAAAGTTTAATTGATTGATTGCTATTCAGTTCGAATGTCAAGCCATCATTATTGACCGTTGGCATCTCGCCGCTGACCCCGATGCTCTGCGATCATTTTATTGAGCTGACATTATTGCCATTGTCTGTCAATAACTAGATCTTTACAGTATTTATATTCTCTTACAGTACGTTGCTAATTATGTTTACATATAACCGACCTAGAGTTTGCTACTGCACGTCATGCAGCAGTCCTCTAATTGCAATTTTTATTATTGTTTAATATTGTTATCATATTACCACTAGAATTTTCACTATTTTTTTTTATCTATGTTTCCACTAGAATTTTCAATGCAATTAGTGAGCTAAAGAACCATTTTGGTTGGTGGCGGTGACATTATAAGTATTCGTATTATTTATTTTTCGTGTTGGCACGGTCGCCTACTGCTTGCGTCGTAACATCAGTGCAGCAAATTGTTTGATTGGGTGTAAGCCGAGCTGGGCACGCAATACGAGTTGGTTGGTTAATGAGAGCACCGATACGTCTCGACAAGTCGTCACGGCAGCGCGTTATCAGGGCCGTGGGCGACTATGTGTGCCATATTGACTACGCAGCGATTTGCAAATGTGTGCGTCCATAGTAGCGCTTCCAGGAAACGCGAGTAGGTTTCTCGGAACCGATTCGCTGTCGCGCGCGTTTTCAGCAATGAATGGCTTAGAAAACGCCTTCGTATACACATTCCACATTTAAAAATAATTATTAACACAGCGATTGCAGCGCTATCTTATCGTTCTGCATGGCCTCATTCTTAACTCGTTGGTGTAGGTAAAGACCATTTCTGTGGCACTTACACTTACTTATTTTATTAACATTGTTGTACTTATACCACAACATACAAGCAGGCTTCTTGCCCATAAACCTCATAAACCATATTATGCACGAACTAAATTTGAGTCCCCACATCTTGATGTGTATTCTGTGCAGAATATCTCTATGTGATTGACAACCCCTTGGAGTTCACATGGAGATTAAGGATAGTACTATCTAAATCTAGACAATACGCGGTTATTGAACTGAATGCTGAAATGCTAAGAAAAATAAGCACTTAAACAAAAACATCATAATTATGAGCAGCTACAATATCAGTAGGTAAATGTACTAAGTGGTTGTACCAATATGAAGTTTAAATATCGTGATATTCGGTTTTATTTAATGTTTGTATCTACCAAACTGTGAAGGACTAAAACATTCGGCGAATGACCCTCTTTGTAGCGTTATTGATAAGCTCAAAGAACTGTAGCTTTATTGCGTAATGAATTGGGCAAGGCAAAGAGTATGAAAAATCGACCAATCACATAGACGGAAATCCACATCGTATCTTTCATCTCGCATGTGATTGGTCGATTTTTCATACTCTTTGCCCTTTGCCTTGCCAAATTCATTAAGCAATAAGGCTGCTGCGGCAACCGAGCTCTGCTCGGGTTAAAATAGAGATCTAAATTCTAAACCCCCAGCATACTAAATTTCATGAAAATCGATGGAGCCGTTGCCGAGATTCAGATTATAAATATAAATACATATATACAAGCATTGCTCGTTTAAAGGTAAAATATAGATTAATTATATAGATTATTTCCCATTACAAACACTGTCACATACTATGTACCAGTCATTATGAAGAGACAACGCAGGAGTAGGCGTCCCCTGACATCCTTATAAATAATTTTGGCAGCATAGCTCGTGAAGTACATAATTCACTATGCTATTATTATTCGCTTTCTTTCCAGACCCAGAGGCATAAGTGGATGATCCTATGAGGCGTTAATTAATAAAACCTGACGATCAGATAATTCTATTGCCTTCGTTTAGTAAACGTTTAGATGATGCTGATGATGGTTTAAGTAAGCTTATGATAAAAAATAAATCATAACCCTGTAGCAGGGACCGAAACCGGTACGACCAATACCGGTATTTTTCGGTTTGTTACAGGTATTTTAAAAGGTTACCTTATTTTTTTAATATTGAATACAACCTTTATTATTACCGGTTACCGAAATAAAAATTATCTATATCTTATACGTGCCGTCCGTCGGTATTAGTCAAACTGTCAAAGGGCGCGCATCGCCTGTGTGTGTGTCAAAGAATCGAGACAGCCCACGCGCGCCGGCGAACGCCGTTTAAAACGTTAACTTAAATAAAGGTAACATGTTTCTTCTTCTTGGGTTACCCAGATAGCGGTTACCTTAATCGTATAGGTAACCAAAATTCCTCGATACCTGTACCATAATTTATAAAGGTTTTCGGTCCCTGCCCTGTAGTCACTAAGCCGAGTAATCTTCTTGAAAAGAACTGTAATAGGTAATTTATAATGTTTTATTTTAAGCTTAGCCAAACACATGTATTTAAATATAAGTCTTAAAGGGAAAATAAATTACTTGGAAAAGGTTTTTTGCGTTGCATAGTTTTTCAAAAGATTACTTGATTCATTCACCAGCTGTAGAAAAACGTATGAATTAGTGATCATATTCAAGTAACACAGAATAAAAAAAAAGTTAAGCTGAGTTTTCAGCTGTGTAAGAAAATTTGATATTATATTAGCTCTCTTATATCAACAAACTCGACTCACTGTTGTGCTGAATCTTGAAACTAATATAAGAAACAAATCATTACATGGGTGACAGTATTTTGTAACACCGGCTACTGCGAGTCGAATAAGTGGGCAGGATACCTATACGAGAACGCATCATCATATCAGCCACTGCTGGACATAGGCCTCCCCCAAGCGTCGCCACATTGACCGGACCCGTGTGTCTAGTGGGAGGCCTTCCAACAAAACGTCTCCCGTTCCCGTTCGCGGTCGTCACTCCAGAACTTTTCTGCCCCATCGGCCATCCGTTCTGCGAGAATGTGTCCTGCCCTCTGCCACTTAAGTTTAGTAATTCTTCGGGCTATGTCGGTAACCCTGGTTCTCTTTCGGATCTCTACATTTCTGATTCAACCACGCAAGGTTACTCCGAGCATAGTCCTATTCATTGCCCTTTGGGTGACTGTAAGCTTTCTGATGAGGCCCATTGTGACCGACCACGTCTCAGAGCCATAGGTCATCACTGGCAACACACACTGGTCATAGACTTTTGTCGTGAGACACTGTGGTAAGTTGGACGAGAAGATACCGCGCAACTGCCCGAACGCTGCCCAGCCGAGTCGGATTCGACGGTTGACCTCTTTCTCGAAGTTGGCCCTGCCCAACTGGATCGTTCGTCCCAGGTAGACATAGTCGGCCACAATTTCGAGTGTGAAGTCTCCGACCTTGATAGGAGAGGGTGTGACATGGGCACCTATATGTAATCGTATAAATTCGTGATTTTGTTACGATCGAAGTGGCTCTAGACATGTGACATTCTATTAAAGAAGGCGCGGCGCTAGCGATTCAAAAATGTTTAATCATACCAAGCGCTATCGAAATGCCATGAGGCCAATCCCTTACGTTTTGGCATTACGACCTTCGTCAACGCTAATAAAATGACACTGTCTAGAGGCTTTGGTCTGATCCATCTACACGGGTCGAAGTTTACGCGCATTAGTATATAGTTTTATTGTTTACAAAAACACGTGTCCATACAAAAATAATTTAATCAGGTCCCAAGAGTCAACCTAGTTTGGGGACAACCGTCCGTACAAACTGATCATTTTAATGTTTCATACCAGATAATTACGAATATGTAATATCTCTAAGACTCACTTTGTAACAGTGAACAAATAAACTTATTCTTATTTAGGTAAACGCAATAAAATCGATTCGTGTAATTTTTGGGTTTTATGTTCTTATTTCGTACCACCATGTTGACCGTCGAGCACTTGCTGCCTAAATATGTAATTTGAGGTCGATCGCCGACACAATGAGTCTTTAAGCAAGAAAGCATCTCTGCTATAAATGGATAGGAACGTAATAAATATCACCAAAATATTTGAGACATTTTCACGTATAGAGAAGTATGGAAGAAGAAAAGATGTTACACCGACCACAAGTAAATTATGATATGGGATACAGAATGGCCGATAACGTTGAAATTCATGTATTGCAGTTTGTATTGCTCTCAAACCTGAGGTGTACCTACCTACTAGCCATCAAATAATAATCGATAGTCAATTGATCGCCCACTATTAATAAAACGTCGAACTAGATATCCCTCGGTCATTCATTTTAGTATCAATCAAATGGTTAATAAATCTCCGAACTGACGGTGTAACTACATGAAAACATTCGCAAAGAAATCACAGTGTAGAACATGGGACGGTAACAATGAAACTCTGAAAAGAGTGTCGGAGAGACATTCTGAGCCATTTTGTAGAAATAATGGCCAATTAAGAAGCTTATATCATGCTTGATCTTGCTCGGCACAGCCCTGCTTCAGACATTCACTCCTTGTTTCATATTACTAAAACTAAGGTAAAAATATGTTTTTTTACAATTACTAAATGGTTGGGGTTATAGGATTGTAACTGATATTTATAAAATTAAATTAAATCAACCAGCAGTCTTATTGCGTAATGATTTCGGCAAGGCAAAGGGCAAAGAGTATAAAAATGGACCAATCACACGCGAGATGAAGACGCGATGTGGATTTCCGTCTATATGATTCGTCGATTTTTTATACTCTTTACCCTTTGCCGTGCCGAATTCATGAGCATTCAGTGCCCGGTGGATGGCAATAGGTTCGCGTCCTGGGACCTAGGCGTGGGAGACATGGGTCTTAAACGTATCTGGTGAAATATGCGTGTTAGTCTATACTAATATTATAAAGAGGAAAGATTTGATTGTTTGTTGGTTTGCATTGAATAGGCTCCGAAACTACTGAACCGATTTGAAAAATTCTTTCACTGTTGGGAAGCTACACTATCTCCGGAAGACATAGGCTATATTATATTTTCAAATAAAATAGGGATCCTTACTAAAACTCTAATAATATAACCCAAGGTGAAAAAAAAATTACCTAAAATATTCTTAAAATCGCGTGTGCTGCGAAAACTATTGATTATAGAATAGAATAATGTACTATGACTTTGTAGAACACATCATTTTTTACAAAAAGTGTCGCGACAGCATATGTCTGACTAATATAGTTAAATGCGACAATAAGTGTTCTTACATATTTTTTTTTTAATTGAAATGTCTTCGCTAGAAAAGGCTCTTTATTTGTATCTTGGTATTAATCCTTCAAAAAATTAATCCTTATCAAAATAAATTACTTCATATTCAAGACTGCTTCAATACCTTTATAATTTATGCATTTATTGGTTTTTGGAAATTCTACCTCTAAAGAGGTAAAAAAAGGGTTCAAAGTTTGTAAGAAATTTTTATAGTTTGAAATAGGACACATGAATTTTTTTATTTACGGTCTTGGTTGATAAAAAGAATTAATGTATTTATTGGGTTTTGGAAATTTTATCCCTAAGGGGATTAAATAGGAGTTGAAACTTAATGTGAAATTTCTTCGGTTTGGAAGGTAAAACACCTGAAATTGTTATTTTACGCTCTTGGTAAATAAAACAACAATGAGTTTTTTGATGAATTTTACTGCACAGGTCTTTTTTTATAATGTAGGGGAGCACTAAGAAGGGATTTTTGGAAATTTAACCTTGGGGGTGAAACTAAAAAGTCATCTATAGGATAAAACATGGATCACGCGAACGAAGTCGCGGGCGAAGTGCTAGTACTTTAATTTGTTCAATTGTTAACCTTCGGGGAATAGGCCCGCGATGTTATGAGTAAATCAATTTAATTAATTAAATCACTCATTAATCCGCATCAAGTATAGTATAATTACTACACATTAAGCGTGTTCAAAATATTGAATGATGGTTTATTCGGTCTTTCAACCCATCGCACGTCATTGTATCGATATATATCAACGTACTGACTATTTATAATAATTATTGTGAACGAGCCTTTTTGCCGCGGCTTTACTACCGTGGCCCGTGGCCCGACCCACAGGACCTATTTAAACTTTCGGAATAAAAGGTAGCCTGTTTTCGAAATCGGATCAGTACTTCAAGAGATAATACTTCCAGTTCACCTCTTTTTTTTCCTGCATTTTTTTCTTTATTTGAACATTCCTCGGAGTTCAAAGAATAATTGAAAAAAAAACCGAGTTGGTCCACCAGCCGTTCTCGAGTTTTGCGCTTAGCTAGAGGTTTAGCCATTCATTTCCATTTATTAGTGTGTCAAAATAATTAAAAAGTAAAATGTGATTGAGCATTAAATTCTGTAATTTACTTTTTCATGCTCTTTGTAGTCATCGTTTTGCGTAGCGCAGCGTCGTCGTAGCGTGGCTGCATCACTGTCGTAGCAGAATCGTAGCTTTCTCGTAGCGTCTTTGTAGCAGTTTCGTAGCGGAGTCGTAGCTTTCTTGTAACGTTATCGTAGCGGTGTCGCCGAGTTTTCGTAGCGTTGTCGTACATTTCCCATAGAGTCATCGTGGCACGTCGTAGCAGAATTGTAGACAGGGAAGGGGCGCTAGCATAGCGTGTCGTAGAATCCATCTTTGCGCGATTAAAAAGCGTTTTTGGTTACTGGATGCTTAGATTGGACAATTTTATGCGTATTTGACTATGTTGTCTCCCTGGACAACCTTTCAAAATACGCGCACCCTAAACTTTGTTATAGTTTTACGCTTCCTTACTACGGGCAAGGTGGTGTTAAACGCAAGGACGCCTTGCCGGCAAATAAATCTGCTATGCCAAATATTTTCATTTACGCGAACAAAAAATAGGCGGTGCAGTAATTTTTTAATAACACTTTTATTGTAATTCTTAATTATAATTGGTTATGTTTTATACTTCGGGTATAGGATGTCATGGTCGATCAATAAAGACTTCAAAAGATTTTGCTTTGCGCAGGTAATATAATAGTGGAATCGATAAGTCATAAAAAAAACCTTTTACAAAAAAAATATTACCGACTTCCAAATAATAAACTACAAAGTGAAAAATTACTTTATTTTTGGAAGTCGGTGTCTTTTATAGGTACTAATTTATTGCGTTATTGACGGACATAAATAAAAAAAAAAACGTACGTAATGTCGAACATAGAACCTCCTCCTTTTTGGGAAGTCGGTTAAAAATCCATTAATAAACGATCATAATCATATTTATCTATAAAAGGTTTTGTGTAATAAAAATACGTGACGTATCGCATCTTACCCCTCATGCTGTCACCCACTTACCAATATGGTGTGGGGTAAGAACTCGAAGGTCAATAAACAAATAAAAAGCGATCAAACGTGGATGGAAGCTTCGAGGGTGTATTACTAAGCAAAGCATGTAAACAACACCATATCAGTCCGTAAACTGCCACAATAATTATGATCTTATAACTAAGTCCTTAAGTACGGTCATGGTTGGCTAAGCGAACTTAAGGCTCTGTAGGCAAGTCAATCACCCAGCAGACTTGGCTGGCAGACGATATTAATCTTTTGAAGTGCACTCAATTATAAAATTAAAACAGCTGTACCCAATTGTTTTCACGAAAGCGCTTCACCAGAGTATTTGAAAGTATGACATCGTGTGGGGTAAACTATAATACATAATATAGCTCATTGATGACATTATCGTCACAAAACCTTTTGAGTTATTAAATAAGCTAATAAGCTGTCTTAATCTTCAAAAGTACGGGTACGAAAAAAAGCATAAACATTAACGTTAATAAGGTTTAAAAAAATATACAGAATTGCATTATTACGTCAGATGTAAATCTTGTAATCTGCATCGCTGTATAAACCTGCGCCAGTTCCTGCGGTCAACAGACGACTTCTGAACATGTAAATGGATTGTCTTTGTTGGGTTGGCATGGCTGGTCGGTGCCGGTGCTGAATGCCGACCGCTTCGCTCGCTAATTCGGTCGGTGACGAGCCGAGGGGCCGCGGTCGGTAGCGGGGCGGGGACTATTTTCGTCTGGCGGCCACGTTTGGAAAAGGCGCGGTGACGTCACGATCCTCCATAGCGATGATGCCATCAGGCGCCCGCGACACGCACTGGTCGACTTGCCAAAATATAGCAGCATGCTCCCCGCAATGTGCTGCGATCAACTTTATTTTGGTCATTGTCCGACAACGGATGTTGTATTAGTGCCTCGGGCGATGCATCTGCGTTCTTTGATTTATGATTGTTTACTCAAATAATGAGAAAATAAAAACTTGTAGGAAGTAATGGGTGTTGTCAATGTCAATTCAGCTTTTACTTTTATTGTAATGTGATGATACATTTCCCAAATATAAAATAAACCTAAACCTGTTTTCATCTGTTAATTTGTCTAAGTCAGCATTTATGTATTAAAAGAACCTTTGAATATATCAATTTATGTCAGTAATAATATTTACATTCATTCATTAAATTCATTGTCTAGATAAGTAGATATCTTTGAGTACCTACATTTTATGTTTACATTTCCAAAATCTAAACTAGCTGCTAACTATCAACAACAATAAATAAATCAACAATTATGACAACATAGTTTAGTTTTTCAAAGAAATAAGCTTTGTTTTTAGTTTAGACCCGTTCGACTCGGCTTTTTTTACCTGACTGCGGCCGAGTCCAAAAATAGGGCAATGTTTTTGCTTAAATTTGAATCATTAGATTTCTGTCTGCTCATCAGACAAAATTATGTATTAAATTATATACACATACCTTCTGCAGTATAATAAATGAAAGTAAATTATTGTCATACCTATGGACTGAAAATTTGGCACAGAGAATGAAAATTATGACGTGGATGTGTAGTTTGAAATGTTATTCTTAAAAAAATCTTAAAAATGTATATTTTGAAGGAAGCTATGCTCATGCCAATTTTTATATTGATCAGACGTGGAAGTGGAAGCACGTTACAGTGATATTTCATTTGCAGTCACGTAAAACTTGTCAAACAGTTCACTATAAACGATTTTTTTACGGTTTTATGAGCTGTTGATATTCTTTTGTTTTGTTATAATACCAACTGTACTCCGTATAATCTGGCAACTTACCTTAAGCAAGGCATTTACCAATTTGTTCTTTTCCCAAAACGAGGCCCTAGAATAGTACCCTGACGAACACCAGATTTGATGTAACAAAGGAAGATTTGAGACAGAGTCAAAAGAAAAACAGATTTGTCGCACAGGCGATGAGTGGACAATATCATGATGCCGATTGCCGACACTTGACCAGGACTCTTGACTCTGCCCTGACTCCTAATTAGACGAGGTTGAACCAGTCCAACGCTGTATATGTCTCAAGATTTGGCATGAAAGATTTTTTTTATTTTAAATGAATAAAATAGAATTACACAAATAACTTCGGCTGGCACGTTGTTCACTTAATTTGATGCACTCTTACTTGTTACAGAAAACAAGCTTTTATTTTCTCTGCTTAGCCGTCCGAGTGGTAGTTTCGAGTATATTTCTATTTATTTAACGACAGCTAGAAAATTTCCGCAAAGCAAAGAAGTAGAACGCTGATATTTTTATTATACTTTGACATTGGAGTTACTGCTACTCGCTTACAAAGTCATTACTTATTTCAATAGTAATGTCCTTCTGAATCTAATGTGGCAATAGTTTGCGTTGAGGTGTTGCAAGAAAAAGTACAGAATGAAAATTCAATCAATTAGACATTTTGAGTTTCTTTTGTCAGATTGATTAATATGGATGATGTTTTTGGGGTGACTCTTGACTTTTGAAACGACTATGGTTGGCTGCTAATCAAACTGAGCAATGGACATATATACTCGTACACACGAGTATATTCAACTTTGCCTTGATTGTTTTGAAAGTATGTGTATCTTCGTTAGCTTTGTGTTTGTTGTGTTTATCATTTCTGTTTGTGACATTTTCACCGTGAAACCGCGTACTTATCAACTACGTAATTAAATATAACTAAAGTTAGTACATAACGAGTGTATTGTATAGAATCAGATAGAGTTGGACGTTTACGCAGGTTGTTATCAGCTTCGGCCGGCGAGGCTACAATACAATGCTCGCATGGTAAGCACTCCTGCTCGACGTCGTTGGTACAATCAGTTGTAGCCGCGATGGGGCCGCGATCGGCGCGGAACTCGGTGTTTGCGATGCTGTTGCGTCAGTGCGTCTCGGCACCGGTTTCGTGGTACCAGTCGTAGGGTCGGAGTGTCGCTATCGTTCGCCGGTCACCAGTGCTGCGCGATCAGCCCGCCGCGTGGTACATAAGCGGACACTTTACGCTCAAGTTTTTAAAATTTCGCTAATTGAACAAACATGCCAGTTTATTTGCAGTGACGTTGTGTAAAACTGATTAATGAACATAATATTACACTAGTGGAAAACTGCCATAGCTATGTTTAGCTTTTACGGGTGAATAAAACTAGAAACATACTTTTATTATGTATGTCAGTAATGGATAGCATACTGTATACTTATTGATACTTGTATTCTGCTCGTTATCAAATTGTGGTGAGGGATATGTAAGGCTTTCAATTATGAGAATAACATTGGGTGGTGCAAGTGCTGCTGTCTCGTCACTATGTGCGTAGGTATAAACACGTAATACATAATTAAGACACTTACTTGTTCAAAGGCTAAGTTTCGACTATTTGGTTACGCTGACGTTTATTTGACCGAAGTTTGGCAAGGCACCAAAGAATTAGGTATATATGTTTTGTTTTTTTAACAGTTCTCTGCATTAATTTATTTTAAGGTTCGTTCAGTTTTGTTTTTATTTATCATCATTTATAACTTTAATATCCTCCATATGAAAATGTGAACAATGACATTTATAATGTTAGATGATTCATGATTTCAAACAAGGAAGTGGTATTGCGGTTAAATTTATTTACATAATCAGTTTAAACTTTAAAGTTAAAGTATCATATAAAAAAACTGGCCAAGTGCGAGTCGGATTCGCACACGAAGGGTTCCGTACCATTAAAGCAAAAAAATCACGTTTGTTTATGGGAGCCCCACTTAAATATTTATTTTATCCTGTTTTTAGTACTTGTTGTTATAGCAACAACAGAAATACATCATCTGTGAAAATTTCAACTGTTTAGCTATCACGGTATATGAGATACAGCCTGGTGACAGACAGACAGACAGACGGACCACGGACGTCCTATTAATAGGGTCCCGTTTTTACCCTTTGCGTACGGCACCCTAAAAATAAGTAACCCATACGCAAGTTCACCCATACAACACAAATTAAAAGCTTTTCAAAGGAACACCCAGTATCGATAACAGATATTCAATATTGCACCAATATCATCAGGGGTATTATACCTATCATATCTCTATTATGTACATATGTATGCCTACTTACATTAGGTACACAAGTTGAGTGTGATAACGTTCATATCTGACATATGTCTGAATATTCATTAAATAGACCTCTGTTGATATGTCATACAAATGTAGTCTTGAATTATTTAAACAATTTGGGATAATACAGACTTACTTACTTTAGAACTATTAGACCCATCTTCACGAAAATCTTAACCCAGAGTTAGTTACTAACCAGAGGTTAAATTGACAAAATTATATGACTAAAAACCAATTTAACCTCGTGCTAGTAACTAACTCTGAGTTAAGTTTTTCGTTCAGGTAGGCCTCAGTACTATAGGTAATTTTGAATTTATTTGTTTAAGTTTGAAAAATCTTCACAGCTCTCAAAATCAATCTTACGTCACTTGCAAACTTCTACTTGTTACAATTTTAAACAATTTGGAGGCCATTTGAATCGTTGTAGAATGTGATATTACGAGCGAATGATCTAATTACATTTTGTCATAGAATTCTCTCAGAGTTGAATGACCAACTCAATTCGCAAAATAAATTGCAGCCATACAAAACCTACTTTATCTGGTAGAGCGAATATTTCTTCAACCGATGATTTTTTTCTATATTCTTTTGGCACCTGAATTATTTAGTTTAGGCACCTAATTTACGAGACCAATTAAATGGCAGCTGTCTAATTATTTATCAATACAACCAACTCTATTGATTTGTAAATAATTAAGAAAATGCAAAAAATGCCATTTATATTGGTTCGCCTCATAACATTGCTTACCAGGTTTTGATATACCTAACTACATAATAAACTACGTAACTGATTAATGCATACAGAATTATAGGTGTTTTTGTTTGCAACAAAGGTCTATAAAAAAGCGAACTTAGGAATTAAACCTCAGCTTTTTTTAAAATAATATTAAATCATCCACCCCACGATGTTCATCCAGGTTCAGCAATCCAAGGATTCACAGGCAATTTTGTGGGTTTCTTGATTAATTTCCATCCATTTTTACAAGCTTTTATTTAACTTGCAATGTATGTTTGTATGTATGTGTGTTCGGATCAAATCTTGCAATTGAATTTTAAAGCAGTTATCCTCCACCGAATAAGATAAAAATTTCAATACACGTTTAGTTTGGATGACAAAGCATGGTTAGCTAAGTGATGTCATTCTAAATCCATATGGCGGACGGCCCAAGATGGTGGACTAGTTATTTTTTGTGCACTGTCATGATATGGGTATCAAATGAAAAGGTTTACTGAGAAGAATACGAAAAAAATTGTTTGAAAAAAATATTTTTAATGTATAAATTTTTAAAATGTGTGTTTTCTTTATAAAATATCAGGCTTGGTTCATTTCGTTGCCCATTCTCCTTTCAAATTAATACTGGAAGATTAAAGAAAGTTCTAAATGATAAATCGCTTTAGACAGATGGCCACCGAATCAATTCCAAAGTTTTTTGTTTTTCCAACACTGACAAGGGAAAATATAATGCATATTCATAGACTATCTTAGGTATCTAAGAATTTAACGATACTATTAGTTATTCCTATATTTTATCTGATAGATAAGCGACATTGTTAATAATAGATTTTCCTATTAAATGAATGATCTAATTTGTTTTTCTATGTCTTCATTTGATAGCATTCGTTTAACAAATGAGGCCATAGAAAAAAACGGATAGTGCCACATTTAAAGACAACTTTAGTTTTCTCAAATTAATATATTTTGGCCTGTAAGAGTGTTTGTTCCTACATCAGGTACAGAATAAAACTCGTTTGAATAAATATTTACCATATTATTATTTATTTAAGTAAATATTTATAATATGCCACGGTAAGTTCTCGATTTGAAACGGCTGCCTGATTCCATGCTTCTCGTTTTCATGACGAACGTCGACTCCGACAACGATGACTTCATTGGTCATGAGCCCGTTTTTTGTTAATGTTGCTCATGTAGGTACGGGTTTGTAATATTAAAATGAACCTCTGTTCAATTTTCTTAAGAAACCGATATTATCAGAAGAAGTCATCGGCTCAAGTATACTTTTTTGGTTATCCTTTGTTGCTGTGTTTCCAAAGATACTGTAGCCTATGTTTAAAATAAATTATTTAAATAAAATACAACGAAAAGGTCGGTTTAGACAAACTGAGAGAATACACATTATATTCCGACATGGTATCGTTGATCGAAGCCGACTGTGGTAAATTCTTTGAATCAAAACGCAGAGGCATAGAGCGTCTCTACATACTAAAATGTCAAGAGCAGGAAAATAATGTTCTTGTTTTATATACTTTTGATTTGGCCCAAACGCACTTTGAAACAAGTTAATACAACGCATATATTACATCAAACAATATCTAGGTTACCTACTAGCCACAGATATCGATTTAATCGCTCTCATTATAAACAAATTAGGTACATTCGCCCAAATATTATGTCACCTTGAAATTATTTCAAAATCGATAGTACCTCCTACATATGTAACAACTTGATCAACTCAGAAATACGTAGAAGACGTTATTTAAAATGCGACATTATTTAGATAAGATAAGTATTAATTTATGCATGATTCGTATTCGCATAATATCTATAAAGCTACGAATTATGATTGTTGTGCCCTATGTTTACCAACTAATACCAATTTCCTGCTTGGTTCTTGCTGATTGGCAAATAAATAAATCAAACCACGCCATTATACTGTATGACTAATAGAAATACCTCATATGGCTGCAAACAGAATCCGGAATACTTAGCATTCTATTTCGAGATATACATCGTATGAGATAGGCGCTCCGTGTGCCATGTGGAGGTCGTACACCTAAATCTGAACGCTTAGCTAATAAGGACTTGGATTAGTTAGCCGTCCTTTGACATTAATATAGTAAAAGTTAGGACGTTAGATCTTTAAACGAAGGATGTAAAGTACTCGGCTTGAAGGTTGTAGCAAAATTAAAGCAGTCATGTTCTATCGTTAAACGAAGGATGTAAAGTACTCGGCTTGAAGGTTGTAGCAAAATTAAAGCAGTCATGTTCTATCGTTTCTCCCAACGAAAATGTAGTACATTCCCTACATAGATCTCTGCGGCGCGATTTCCAAAATCACTTAAACAACGGATACTTTGTGAAACATGTATTTTTGCTTCAAAGAGAAGAGATTAAATAGAGGTGAATTTCATGCTCCTATTACATTAGATGAAAAGCAAAAACAAAAAAAGAAAATTTAGGGGCTTCAGTTTACTGTCTTTAAAAATTACTCGAAGAATACTGAGGTCATATTTAGGGTTGACAGCCACGACTACTCTAAATTGTGATTCTTGCCGTAGGACATAAGGTGTAAGAATGTCCACTCAGCAAACATATTTTGTGGATTCATACGTATACCTTTTGTAGCAGGAAACATTAACTATTTTACTGCTGGCTACTGGCTACATCCGGTGGACTGAAAGCTCAGGGCTCGAAGCCTACGTTTAACATAGTTCTGTCTGAATGATGATTCTGTATCCTGAATCGAAGGGCAGTGGTGGCCCAGTGGTAACGGCCGCGACTTACAAGTTGTAGGTCGTGGTTCGAACCCAGGCAGGCGCTTTACTTTGTGTAAATTATTACATCACCACTGCCGTCAAAACGGTGAAGGAAAACATCGTGAGGAAACCGGCATCTCTTAGAACAAAAATTCGAAGACATGTAACATCCAAGATGCACTGGGCCCGCGTGGTGGATTACGGCCCATTCACTCTCACAGAGAGGAGGCCTGCACGTACAACGTACCAAATGCGAGTCTAAGTGCGGAAGAGGACTCCATCTATTCTATCCTGAATCAACTTTTTGTCAGCTTGTTAGTTGAAGTTATTGTACAAAGATTGCAAGGATATTCTGAAGTCGTTCTTTAGATGAGAACACAATCGATGTTCAACAAAAGCCTGACCTCGGACCTCTTTTGTTAGCATTCAATGGACAATATACCTCTTCGCAACGACTCGGCACAAACGTTCTCAAATTACCGGCCACATCCGCGTGCACAGCACGAGATGCCGTTAAACCTGTTTAAGCTATTATACCAATTGTTAACACCTAACGGTTTGGAAATAGCTATATTTTTCTCTGTGCTTACCATCTCAAAACCGTTGTGTTTGACTGAAGCGAACTTTGTCGTCCTTTCGTTAAATTAAGTATCTATCCCCAAGGGTTCAAGTATAAAGTGAGTATCTTTTTTGTGTGTATCAAATAGCTGTGCGCATCTCGCCAGTCGATTAACATCGCGTCATGAACTCAACAGCTTGTACGCACTACAGACCACTCCACCCACGTAGGACGGGCGGCCGCCGGCTCCGCGCCGCATCCGTCCCGCCGTGATTGATAAACCAATTTGACATCATTGCCGTGGGAAATGTGGGGATGCATAGTGCTTTACATTTCATCAACAAAGCATACAACACGACAATTTAACATAAAACATGATTGTAGTGTCGCGATCAAAGGATCCGCTGAGGTTAATAGGATCATAGTAGTGCCATATCACCTCTAATAGTAAACTATTAAATCACTAGAATACTGAATAGAGAACACATGCGTACAATGCAGTTATTGTGTTCGTGAACTTTTCAAAATATTCTTATTAACAAAGTGATTAAAATTGGTTTCAGAGAATAATTCGTTGTATACTACGTTGAGTTTTTTTGCTGTATTTTATATTATTTTCTTCAGCCTCTATCTCGCTGCAGCGGAATCGTATCTTCTCATACACAGAAGGTACTTGCAATATTCACCACGCTTGATACAGGCCAAATGATCTGTTTTGAATTGGCATCACTCTTCTTGCTTGTCTCGCAAACCGATAAAGATAGGATCGAAACTTCGTGATCATCTATCACGAAGTTTAGCAAGCAGTTCGCATTATTCACAACTGCTGAACTCGTAGGCCTGTCATAGACATATTTTGCTGACTGGTTTGGTAGTATGACCTTGTGGTTTTTATTGTGAATCGTAGTCATCTTCTGACATAATGAAAGGTTGTATTTGCATTATTTTTCCTACTTCATTTTCTCTTGTAAACAACCGGCCGATGCTTATTAACTGTTTAGTGAAGGTTACAATTAATGAGACCTAATTGATATGAAATGAGTTAATAAGCGGTTGTCGTGGGCGATATTAGCCTTGATCTCTGCTGGACACCCAGTAATAATTGATTTTATGGTTAATCTCTTGAAGAAATAGCTTCGTTTGCGTTTGGTTTATTTGTTACAGTTATCTAGTTTCTACTTTCTGTAGCAAAGTAGTCAGTCATATCTATCGTATCTAGTCTATTTTGCCCCACTATACGGCAAAGACCTCACTCGGCCTTTCCACGCAGTCATTGTTCTGCAAAATATTCCTGTTTACCAATTACCTACATGTTTCAAAGATACTCGATATCATTAGCACTGAGGCCTATTCCTCCGCCAAAGATAAACAAACAAAACATGATATAAGGTAAACAATTTAATTAATAAAATTGACCACAAAATGAGCATGA